>OV281361.1:5010000-10010000 GCA_923062675.1 Marasmarcha lunaedactyla | reverse complement strand
GAGCGGCGTGAGCATTCGCGGTACCCAACGAGTACAAACTTTTTTCATATTTAAATTTTGGTGCAAAATTTCTCCGATTTACTCTTTACTAACCTGCAACTCTTCAGCTATCAGCCACAATTTAATTCTACGGTCAGCCAATACTAATTTTTCAACTTTACGAAAAATAAAAAACACTTCCGACACTTTACTTTCAAGACGATCGGGAAGCGGGGCTCGCGACAGCGCATCCGCTACAAACATGTATTTACCGGGCGTATTTTAAAATCATAACCTTGTATCCTCCATGATGCTCCATACACTGCAACCTAGCCAGCACCGACTCTTATGATTTTTTGAACAGAATCTCAAAGGGTTTGTGATCCGTCTCTACTGTACCTGTACTGTACCTCGCTTCACCCAAAAACGTACTGATGGAACCGTTCCAGTCCAAAGACTATCGCTTAAAGCTCTTTTCCAATCTGTGCGTACCTTGTCTGTGTGTCGGACAGCGTCCAGGACGCGAACTCGATAAAAATTAAAAAAAAAACTTGAAATGAAATGAAATATTTATTTCTCAATATTGAAAATTACTCGTTCTTATTGACGCCAAATAAAACATGACTCTACCACCAGTTCAAAAAACCTTCGTGAAGAAGTACTGGGAGAAACTTCACGGGTATATTATTTTCAAAATAAATTTACAGAGTCTCTTTATGTCTCTATAAAATTAGCTTGGCAAGTCTTCTCTTCCCCCAAGTATCCAGACGACGAACAACCCTCAAACGGAAAAATGAAAACTTCAGAAAATAAAACCAGAAATAAATAGAAAAGAAAAACCGCAAATAGAAAAGTTGTTACAAAAAAATAATGTTTAATGTACTTAAAATAGAAAAAGTAATAAAATATTACAGCAAGGATTCGAACCCAGGTCCTAACTGACAAAATATGTTCTTTTCCAGACGCCTTGCACCCACGGTTACCGCTCATAGAATTCTAATATCCAGATAAAATTTATATTGTAAAAGCATGCTCAATAGACTCGTCACAGCCAATGCTTCAAAATGGACGCCATTCGTTTTTATTGAAATTTTTAAACAAATGGTTTTTTACGAATTTCGATTTTTCGTGAGCAATTTTTTTAGATTTTCGCTTGAACCCTTCCTCGGGTTTCAACAAACCTTTACTTACTGACAATTTAAATTTAGTTACTCTACTTACAGAAACAGCCACATCTGAAGTCAGTCTTTTGTGCCCCAGAATCTAGGCCGTAAACTGTATAATATCAACACGACGAACAAAGAAGTTTCCATTTTGTGCAGGTACTTTACCTCGAATTTGTTGAAAATTGTCTCTAGGGAAAAGGTGAGATGTAAATATACAATCATGGAGCAGATTTCAGCGTCACACTGAAGGTTTGAAGTGAAATATGTTCGCTTGCTTAGATTAAGAGTGTCATATTCGAGTTTGTTGATAGGTTCATGCATTTATAGAGTTTACTGCCAGGTGGGAAAGATTTTGGTGGATCTTATAGTTTTGTTTTTAAATATGGTAACTGTATAAAAGCCGGAGTTTATGAACTCGTAGTACAAATGTCACCGTAAGATCTGATTAAAAAAACACAGTTATTAAAAAAATCGCATTTCATTTCTTTATTATTATTATTTTATCATAAAGCATTTGCAATATTTTTATTTAATGAAAATATAATATACTATATCAGTGCATTTTGTCATTTTTGTTCGTTACTAAGATTAGAACATGAGGTAGATAAGGTTGAGATACTATAATATTATAAACGAGACTATCAAATAAGAAACCTATATCAGAGTCGCTTTTTTACATTGTCAGTGCAGGTTTTTCTAAGATAGTCATTCTGTCGGACAGCAGAAGCGCGTATAGGCAGCATATAGCTCTGTGCCTCAGAGGAGCACACGCCTACATCGGACGCGGCTAGGATGCTATATAAGTATATGTATAATATCTTAAAGGGGTCAAATTAATATTAGGTATGATTTTGTATGAGTTGACACTATGGGACTGTCAAAGTTGTAACACAACTCAAAGTCCCTTAATAAAATTTGAATTAAAAAAATTACAAACGATACAAGAAAACATAAAAATAAATATTTAAACTTACTACCTTAATTTCCGATTTCTAGTTACACTACCCTTAATTGAACGAACAAAGCTTATATTCTTATTATATAAGCTTAATGAATTTAGAATGGAATGAACATATTGAATGTGCGCTATGGATTTGACACCCCATTAGGCAATATTAGCGGACGTCAAACAAGTACCTATTTACACTTTTGATTATTTCGAGTAGCTCGATTAATCCTCTATGACAGTGACAGGTCACTACGTGTTGATGTTTAACTGTTTGAATACCATAGAAATCAAATGATCTGCCATACCTACATAAAAAATTAAATGCTACAAGTTGTGTATTAAGCAGTTACGTAGGTTGAATATTGTATTGTATCCGAAATACTTGAAACATTTATAAATGTAATCATTTGTTTTTGTATTTTACAAGCATGTTCCATTTAATAAATATTTTCTTTCTTCTTTTTTCTAGACCTTGATAGATTTATCTAAACAGTTTAACAAAAAAGTTGACGATTCGGTTACAAAATAAAAATAAAAAATATGAAGATAAGGAATCAAAAGCAAAATTTCCATTGTCGAAATGTGGCTTACTTATATTCCAACTAAAAAGACAATTCAAATAAGATCTGTAATTACTTATGTATTTGTGTAGCATTATTCATAATTTTAGCTTTCCAACATGTAAGATATATTTACCAATATTTTAACTCATATTTACTTCACTCTTCCACACCCGTTACAAACAAACATGCAACTATCTTCACATTATATAACAGAGCTTACGTAGTTCAATAAGATCCTAAATCAACGTTCATTCAAGTATACATACAGTCGCTGACACCGTGTAATTATTGATTGGGCTGATTTAGCTGATTGCTCTGATTCATCCAAGATATTACGGGATCAACTTGTAGATTAACTCTATGTTTGCGGAATAGATCAAACTTTTGTTACAGAAAAAAATGGATGAAATTTAACTAATCTTACAACAATTTAAGAATTTTTGAGCTGACTGACATGCAGCTAATATGTTTAAAAAATTGTAGAAAATAACCGTATAGTTCGTAGTAGTTAAATGGGTGACATAACAAATACTATCGAAAATATATTTTTCCTTATTTCACAAACTTGGCGATGTCGATCAAATTCCGAACTTGGAATTTCGTTATAGCCACAAGAGGCAACGTTTTTTCTATTTGTTTGTTACTTTCTTAAAATATAGATAAACATTATTAAAATACCCCTAGATCAAACAGAAGGATAAAACAAGGTTTCCACCACAAATAACACATTTAAAAGCACAACTTGCATCTTAATAGGCATGATGTCGCCAGGGCCTGAAGATAGTATACAACTTTCTATGCGTCAGCAACTAGGGTTCAATTTCAACACTAATTTGCAGTCAGAGATTATACAAGAGAATAAAAAGAAGTTCTGGTTAGGTGACTTCACATTATTTGTAAAAAGTAAAATAAAGTTTCAGTAATATATTATTCTTTTAAAAATTTTCGTCAAATTTCACACATGACCAAACATGAATCTTTTGTTATATCTGGAACCTCTTTTAAAACGGGATTTCCATTCTATATGCATGTTCATTGAACTGTCAAAGTTAGTTCTACATGAACCCAACGCGAACCGCTATTTTGGTGGCAAAGTTACTGCTTGGAATATCCTTCCAAAAAAATTAATCTAATGGGTTGAATATATTTAAATAATCAATCCATTAGATGGATGGCCTTCATGGCTTTGGGTCGTGCTCTGCTTCTGACACAAGAAGTCATGAGTTCATGTTCGGTAACGATATGGTGAAAATACGATAGTTACGGAAATATGGAGAGGGATAAATGGTCACTAAACAGCTTTGAAGACAGAAAAGTAAGGTTGTAGTGTCATTATGTTTCATTCTGAACGTCGTAAGTAAAAAGATCCCATTTACACAAATATGAAAATGTTAAATAAACCATTTTAAAATAAATAAACTGAATCCAGGCCTAAAGCTATTTTTACTTAAGGAAAGTGAGCATAAAGATAACAATCCTTTTCCGGTCGTTCATTTCCGGCGGACATGGAAGCCAGGGGGATCCGCCACCACTAATTTGAGAATAATATCTAAGAAATAGTAAGTTACTTATTTTTTTTTATGAATTATTCAAAGGTATACCTGAATAACTAACTAAAGGCCATTTATATCCCACTTTCGTAGTATGGAGACTCCACCCATAACAAACCAAACAGGTTGAAAAATGAATGTTAAATGACTAAACGATAGAAAAAAATAGCCCCATCACGTATTCAGATAGCCCAATCGTGTGATAAATATAAATTATTGCAATAGATGGGAATAGGGCATTTAAAGTGGTTCGGCAGCAACATTAATTTCAACATTATCGATGCCAAAGCGGCGAGGGCTGGAAAAGATAAATCACTCTATGTTCAGTAGCTTGTTAAAAAAATACTATCTTCAAGCTCCGTAAGCATAAGCCCAAGAACTGGCTTTGGAATTAAGGTACTTAAATAATATTTAAATTATAAAGATTTATTTACAAGAATGTTCTGTAAATAACTCACATTCCAAATATTGATGGGTTCTTGGAACAAAGCCGCAATCGATAAAACACAATTTTACAGGAAAAAAGATTTAGTGAAAATCTTGGATAATTACTAAACAACGAGGCTTATCAAAACGGTTTGTATATCAAGCGATGCATTATTTCTTTTGGAATAACTTATAATGGTCACAAGGTTATAGTGCTTAGGAAATACCTAAAAAATTTAAAAAACGAAATTGCCGCTTCATACATTGAATGTCGTCTCCGTAAGGCTCCATTGTGGTTTTATTCCGGTAAAAAGTGCGAAATCTGTCAAACAGCTATTATCTATTGCAACGTTGTGCGCTGTTCTGAAGTATTTATGGCGAATACAATAATTTAATTTCGCAGTGATACTACATGAATTTAATGATCGACTTGGAAAACGTACTCGTGAATGCTGTGTACATTGTACGATATTTTAGTACTGGAATGAGCACCTTTTTATTTAATAAATAGAGTATAACGTAAATATCTGTAAATAATGTAGTATATTTATTTGTAAATAATCATAATATTATTATAATATATACACGTTTTTAGGTATACTTATCTAAGGATATGTAAAAAGAATCAAAATTACTGCACTCAACAAGTTTAATTAGTTTCATAACGAAAACGCCACAGTGTTTATTACACACATAATGATATTTTTACTGAATATTTTGGACACTTTCCACAATTTAATTATGAGAAAAACAACACAATATAACAATAGCATAATTATTAGGTTATGAGAACGTTTCTACGATCAGACATGTATTAAATTTGTACCATGGTGACCCTTTTTCATAATCAATGTCTCAAGTAAATAAAACCAGAAATAATATAACAATCTTGGTAGGTAGGTATCAAAAAGAAATAACAACATTATTCATAAGGAAATGGTGTCTCTTCTTGGAAACGATGGCCTGCTACTACATCCTAATCAGATTCACATACCGAAGCGTCATAAAAATCATGGTAGTGGCGTGGATTGTCATGATTTTTGAAAAGACTTAACAAGTCTGAACGCAAGGCTTAAGGCACAGGGACAGTTGACAGTAAGCTCTTTGCAGTTCGGTAACGATTGAAACTTCAGTAGCAGGAGCACGGAATGTTAGTGCACCTCGTGTACGTCCACTTAGTGTGCGTCCACCTCGCACCCGGCGCCTCTAGACTGAAATCCGGTTGGTAGATTATGTGTTACTCCACATAATCATCTTCTAAACTATATTTTAACTTCAGTATTCCCTCAAGAGTATGACACGCGATCACTTCCATATTATTGGACCACGATATTTTTTTTACCTCTGAGTCATGCATCCAATTTCGGCCTTCAATAAACATTTTTACATCGACAAAGTCGGATTAATCTAACTCTATGACATTATGTTTCTCGCCACTAACTTTGGTATTCATATCAAATACATAAATTTGTTCTATCATATAAAGATATTTCTTTTTCTTTAACGCTCACGCTCGATGCAAGCATGCATTATGTCACCCTCATTTTGTCCATGTCCGGTTTCAAAAAATCGATGCTTGCTTATCAACTCAAACTTTGAGGCCGCATAAAAATGCAGAGCTAATATAAATCTTTTTTTATTTGGTCTAGGACATCCGTCCGGATACAATGAAATTTAAGAAACCAGTCACATATATTCATTAAAAAAAATTTTTAAAAACTACTTCCAACTTCAATAGCTCCTCACTTCGCTATTTTCAAATGCCACATAAAACAATATCCCAGCTTACGTCCTGCATCGAAAACAGTAAAATTATAAACGGGATATTTCCTTTTACAATAGAAAATTCCCAAATTCTAATCTCAAAGTAAAGAACCTTCTCAGAATCTAAACTGCAAGTCTCCAGTCAATAGTCTCCAAGTGACTAGAATTCTCTTTTTTTTAGCATTTATCTCACACACTCTGTTTTTATCCTTTACGTGTTTTATAGTAACTTTGCAATGTCATCTTTGTTTCTTCGTCTGCTTAAGGATAGTGTGTGCATATTGCGCATAAATGCTTTTTCGGTTTAACCCAGATCCTCCTATTGGCCGTTTAAACACCCAAAAAACTATTCGAATCTACCCTCAACTTATTGTAATTAAAATGTTTTCTTACTTATTTCTTTTTGCATTATTTTATACAGTTGCTATCAATCTTTGTTCGAGTAAGCGTCTTGTGCCAATTAAAAGCACTTTTGACATGTTTTTTAAGTGTTTTGGGTAATAGAAAATATTATTTATGAACATGGCATCTAAAAGGTAAGTTTGTATTAGTATTTTGAGCTAAAATCGTAAACAATTTATTATTTTTATTGAGTTATATCTACAAACTAGAAAATTAATATAAAATAACACGTCAACCTTGAGTATTTCTTCGCAATATCTGACTTTAAAGTGCATGGCCGTTTAAACGCCCAGTAGGAGAATCACCGTCTGCGATCATTTTCAGGCTTAGCTGTAACAAGCCGTTAAGTCTCAATGAAATCATGAAAGAGCTGGAGTCCATTGACGATGTGCATCCATTACCAAGTGATGTAGCTATTTTGCCACCTGAAAATGCTAACGCTGAAGTTACTAACGAAGACTCTGGTGACGAAGAAGTTGTGAATTGGCACAGCCTTCCAGGTTAAAATGTGTAACAACTACCGGAAATTATTTGTATTTATTTATCTAGTGGCACTTATTTATTATTTTGCTTTAGTTACATATCAAGATTGATTATTTTTCAGGATCCCAGCTGAGAGCCCAAGCAAATCTATTTTATTATATTTTAAAGTGATAGTGAAGATGATTTGCCATTATCTACGTTAGCTAAGAGGAGATGTACAATCAATGAATCCGTTGATCACCTCTGAAGAATATCTGATCCCATTGAACAGATCCCACGTACCTGAGCAAATGACCCTAGCCGCGATTACTCCAAGCCACTCCAATACTCCAAGTATGCCGAGTAATCAAAAATATTAATGGAGGAACTAACACAATCCTAATGAGCTTTAAAAATGGCAACAAAACGCGCTTTATTATTTTCATTGCATGATTGAACTGCGTTGAACTATTGGTTAGTTACACAAACATGTACGCCTTTCAAAATCATTATGTGGTAAATGTAAATAGAAATGTAACTACTGATGAAATGAAATGTTTTTTCGGCATTCTTTTGTTCAGTTCGGTTTGGGTGGGAGAGTTATTCTGCAGTTTGCCGACGTATTGCAGGCTCATAGTCCACAGATACCTTTCGTTTTATTTTTTTACAACTTCTTTATGTCAATCCCGCTCTTACACGAGCTTACCAACAGAGGTCTGAAGGCAACTGGAACAATACGAGAAAATCGTACATCTCAATGCCCTTTGCCACTGATAAAAGACAGTGAAAAAGGAGATAGAGGCATGTACAAGTTCATGTAAAGTCGACCAGGAGTAACTGTAGTGACAAAGCAATTCGTTTTTCGAAACAAAAAAAAAAGTATGTCAAAATTGATAAAAATAAAAAAATAAAAACATATTATTATAACGAAAATATGGGAGGAGTTGAAAATCAGCAGATTTATGGCGTATGTAAAAATAAAACCAACTACTTTTGTAAAAAGTGTATTGTTTCTTTATATCCCATAGCATGTTTTTCTTTTACCATTAACATTACCTTAACTTGTAAAATTATTTTTAATCAAATATTATTTAAAATAAAACTCTGCTTCATAAAACTTCATGATTCTTCATTCTGCTTAAATGTACCTTTACACTTATTAAAAGTACTGGGGTTTTCCTACTGGGCGTTAAAACGCCCAACCCTCCTGGAACTTTCCAGGTGTGCTGGATTTTTTTCAGTATTTTTCCAAGGTCAACTGGACCATAAATAAGCACATACTAAAATATTTTAAAATTCGGAGACCATAAATAGTTTCAGGAGTAAGTGGGTAGAAATAACAATTAAACTTGTTATCAAAAATCCAAATTTATTGTCGTGCGCTCACGATTTTACAATCCAAAGTTTCATAAGCAAACCATTGTTTGTATTCGCGGTACATTTTAGAAACATTAAGAGTCTTTTCTCACACATAATGTGCTTCTACTGTTGGGAATAAGGTAATATATTTGCCTACGCTATCTTCAATCAGTGAGATTGTTTTATGAAGTCTATTTTTGCGATGACCACGCTGATCGATCAGGCTGCCGTCATTCTATACCTTTTCCAAAACAGTAAATAAAACTGTATCAGAGATATTCTAAGTGCTTAGCGAAAACATTGTACAATCTTGAATTTTATCTTCTCCGTCTTGAAAGTAATACTTCAGCATTTGTGTCCTGTCACATTTCCTGTTTATTGTAGTTCTCTTCATTTCTTCAACTGTAACGTTTCTATTCTAACTATACATTGCCATTGATATTCATGATTTCCTAATTTGTTATATTTATCAAACGTGTTCTTTCTCTTTTTGAAGCTGCTCATGGGTCTAATCACTAACAGTTTTCATTTTCTTGATCAATTCTTTGTAGTTTCAACAGCGAGTGAAGGTGTTAGTTCTGTTTTTACCGTTACATTATTCATAGGTTCAGCGGGGTGTGAAAGCTGCTCAAGTAAGTTATTTTCTGGTTTGAGTATAGGCAGTACAATGTGAGAAGCATTACGAGAAGAATTATGTCCAGTTCGACACATGAAGACGACATACGTGTAGGAACCGATATGTTATCTAAAGGTTGGCCATCTACAGCTCCAACAACAGTGCTGGGATCGGCAGAAGGCATGCTACTTTCAGAAACAAGTGGCACTGGATCATCAGTAGCATCGGTGACTGCTGTAACATAAGTTTCAATATCATGTAAATCGTTTATTGTGCTAATTTGTAGTTCACTTATATTGAATTTGACCTTCACTCTGACTCCTTTGAATACCTTTGAATTTCATTTCAAACCATTTTAGTATAACTTTTCTGATATATTTACAATTGTAATAAGTAAAAATAAATAAGATATTTGTTTGTGCAAAAACACTTAAAATATTAATTTAAAAGTATTTAATTATTAATTATTATTAATAAGGTTTACGAAAATTCTGAAAAACTTCTATCTTCACATTGTGTAAAAAAATAGTTGGTGGGTAGATTACAGCAATGTATATCGCAAATCAATCGACAAATTTTTATTTCATGGAAGAAAACTATAACTACTGTTACTGGTAAAAGTTCAAAATATTTGTACAGCAATGCATATTGTGCATCGGCATATAAAGTTTATTTCGGGGAACAAAGCCACAATGGCCGTTACTTGTAGAAGGTTGAAATTTTTTTTAATAATTGCACATAGTACGATTATACCGGTATACAAAATTCGAATGATGAACGTAGAATAACGAGGTAATAACCATACTGCTTTTGCTAAATCAGGCAGTTTTTAATTAAAATTAGTGAAAAAAATTGACTTGGTGTAATCGGGTCCGTAGATTACGAAAATGGCTTAATTCAAAAACTACTACTATGACTCTTGCGATCTTGTTCCAGGCATGCTTTTCAGACACTTATTTTTTCCATACGCTGTTTGGGTTTTTTAATAGTCTTTACCTATGAAACTGCCGTTTTGCCGTACTGGCCATTTCAAATGAAAATATTTTTTTTTGACTGATAATTCTAATTTCAAACTAATTTTATTTGACAAACATGGAATTCTTTTTCTAAAATCGTCATTTGTTTAATAGTTAGTGTTTTGTTTTCAACACATTCGAACATTTTTCGTCATCATGGATAAGTTAAAAATTCGAGTAATTATGGAGTATGAGTACCGTCGTGGCAGCAAAGCGGCACAAGCGGCACGCAACATCAACGACGTTTACGGAGCGAACACTACAAACGAACGCACCACCCGTTATTGGTTTACCCGCTTCCGTTCTGGAAATTTTGACCTGAAAAATGAACCCCGTGGTCGTCCGAAAACTTTGGTCGACAATGACGAATTAAAGGCAATTGTGGAAGCTGATGAAACTCAATCCACGGCTGAATTAGCAGCAGCTTTCGACGTTAGCATCAAAACAATATTGGTCCATTTGCGTCAAATTGGTAAGGTAAAAAAGCTTGACAAATGGGTACCCCACGAACTCAATGACCGCCAGCGCGAAGTACGCGTGGAGACGTGCCTTGCACTGCTCAGCAGGCATACAAATGAAGGAATTCTGAACCGCATTGTTACTTGTGACGAGAAATGGATCCTGTTTGACAATCGTAAGCGCTCAGCAAGTTGGTTGGACCCTGGTTCAGCACCCAAACAATGCCCTAAACGAAAACTTACCCCTAGAAAAGTGATGGTCACTGTTTGGTGGTCTAACGCGGGTGTAATTCATCACAGCTTCTTGCCAAACAGGACAAGCATTACTGCAGATGTGTACTGTGAAGAACTGAACACAATGATGGAGAAGCTCGCACGTCTCCAACCAGCTTTGGTCAATCGTTCGGCTCCACAGCTCCTGCACGACAACGCGCGACCTCATACTGCACAGCAGACGGTCTCCAAGCTACAAGAGTTGGGGTTGGAGGTTCTCCGTCATCCGCCGTACTCACCAGACCTTGCGCCTACAGACTTCTACTTTTTCCAGAATTTGGATAACTTCTTGGCGGGAAAAAAATTCAATACCCGAGAGGCAGTACAAAATGTCTTTGAAGAATTTGTTGCCTCCCGTCCAGCTGATTTCTTCAAGAAAGGCATCAATAAGCTACCAATGCGTTGGCAAAGATGCATTGATTGCATGGGTGATTATTTTGATTAATAGAAATAAAATATATATAAAAAAATTACGCTTCATTTATTTCGTGAAAAACAGCAATTTCATAGGTAAAACCTAATATTTGTACAATTTAAATAAACTATCTTCAATTTAAATAAACTATCTTTAATTTAAATAAACTATCTTTTGGCACTTTTGAAATCATAAAAGGCATTAATTCTTACTAAAGCTGTTTAAATATATTGTTTCTAAAATAACAAAGTTTCACTCGGTGTAATGTTTAAATTGCTGAACCCATGTTTTTAAAAACAAACATATATTTATCGGCATGTTGATTGAAATCAGTTCAGAAATACAACTTCATTTATCAATACTATCAATATCTATACCATTTTTATAAAGAGGAATTATTTCTTAGTTTATATCCAGTGCGGAATATTGTAACGTTTACTGCAGACTTAGCACGAGTGACATAAGTGTCAAGGCAAGAAACTGACCAGTACCCAACTGGGAATGAATGTTAAGTGGCATAACGGGTCCGCCATGTGACTTAATTTATTGCCTTGACATAGGCTGTCTTGGTGTAATATATAAATGAACTTATAATGAATTCTGCAAATTTCTTATACGTATAATCTTCAAATCGTGACATATTTCGTGACATAAGATAAATTTAATCCCTCGATTTTCACCATAAAATACAAGTTATATGGTATATATAGTTATACAAATAAACGGGTTTAAACTGATTCAATTCCAGGGTGTGGAAATAATATTTTCAAAATTCTTTTAATGCATATTTGCTTCTTTGTATAAATAAAACAATTTTTTCTTAAAGTAAAACTTACTATACCTAGTATTTAACGAACATCCTTTCGGGTAAAGTTCAAAAACTTTATTTACCCTGTATAATTGATACATTGTGAAACAACTGAATTGATAAAAAAAGCTTTCATAATTAAGATATCCTTAAGGAAATATTTTATTCCGAAAGTTGCCACGGGTTGAGGCTAGTGAAACTGCGCAAAATTTTTAGTTATAAACAAACAAAAACTTAAATATTGCTGTTTCTAATTACGCTTTATAGATTTAAATTAATATTTTTATTTAATTTGTGATATTCATCAGATTGGTATTGCCAGTAATAAACAACATAAATGAAATGTAAAGGAAGTACGTATACGCCACTCCTGCAGCTACGATTGTAACTTTTCTTATCGTATTTTATACAGAAAAGAATGGTCTGGAAACATAGTAAAAGTAAAGTAAAAAAAAGAATAAATAGGGTAATTTTAGTGTATTCACATTCTATTTACGCAAAACTTACTTGTACGTAGATTTAAATATTTCGTAATGATATGGTTTCCGAACGAATGCGTAAAAAGATCTCTGAACTCATCTCAAAGGAATAACATTTTTTTTTGCATCATCTGACATATCAGGCTTATTTTTTAAGTATAAAATTAAGTTTAAGCAATGGAATCCTTTTGTAAATTTTTGCTACACTGTTGGTGTTAGCTTGTCTGACGTGATTCACGGTACTGACCACGTCCTGACACACTTAGAGCTTATGTATGAACGCTTCGAATTATGATTTTTTTTCCCACTTGCATTTTTAAACTACTTATTTTTCAATCTGCACAAAAAAGCCGATCGAGGATTTTGTACCTATTATCGCACATTTATTTTTATAGGCACACATTTATTTATTCTTGTTTAAATCGAAGAAAATTTATTATTTTCGTGCAGGTTTTATGAGATTTGTTCCAAATTTAAGAATATTTTATGCCCAGAAAGAAGAACAAGGCTTCTTTACACATTTACCACCGCGAATGTAGTTGAATTTGGATAATCAATTATTTTAGGCGGATACCTCAACAAGTAATTGAATCTTGTAAGCTTAAAAAGTATAGTGCCTTTGAGTTTTTATATAGATACAGCATTTATCAAATCCAGACCCTTCGCTTTATTGAATGTTTATCACTGTGTCAAATGTCACTATTCGACAATATAATTACAATTATTATTATTAAATAAACCTTGATTAATAAATGATCCATGAATGCAGATGTCACTTACAATGGCGGGTAGCGTGTACGTAAAAAAAATAGAGTTTACGAGCATCATATTTCACTAGAACTTTTAACTTTATTAAAAAATGTTATTCTAAAAATATCCAATGATATTTAGATGTGTTTTAAGCATGTAGAGGGGAGAGGAACTTACACAGGGTGGTCACCTAAACCTTACCACTTTGTGTTTCTATCCAATCATGTTTTACTTTAAGTGGCAGTTTCTGTCCGCAGTAAGACTTAAATGGCAGGTTATGAAATTTTGTATCAGTCAATTGATATGTATCGAGTATTTTATTTATTTATTTGGAAAACACAACAGATAACAATCAATTATATACCAGACAGTCAAGATTACAATCATGCAGATCCAAATTGCTATCCTAAAAGTGTTTACACGACAACTTCGGCCATATAAAGTTAATTAAAGTATATGATAGGTTAGTACTGATTGAAGCTAAATATAAAAGAAACAAGGCTTAACGTAAAATGTTGGTTAATCTATAGTTTACATACAGTTTGGAAATATCTTATTAGACTTTCATAAAAAAAATATTATTAGGTAGTGTCCCTGAGGATACAATCAAGCAGAGAGCGAAAACGGAGAGGTGACGGATTAAATATATCGAGATAAGAGCATCGACCACCGTACTCTTCATAGAGGCGACAAAACCTGGCCAGAGGCTGGTTATATGAGATGTTGATGCGATATAACGACAAGGAGAAGGTTTTTGGTCTACGTGGGTTATGTTTCGTGTTGAAGTTTATAGACTGCAATAGATTGGGACTGTTCACGTGTGAGTGCACTACTTTATGGAGTTGAATAAGATCCAGTACAGTTCGTCGAGTTCTGAGAGACATGAGATTAAAGAGTTTGAGCCTCTGTTCATACGACAGACGTTCCCTACCATTACCATATCGATACTTCAACATTCGTGTAAATTTAGACTGAATCTGTTCCAATCGCTTTGCGTGTACGGTATAAAGAGGGTTCCAAATTATCCAGCCATATTCAAGAACACTTCTTAGTACGCTATTAAATAAAATCATTACGCATTTATGGTTCTTGAATTGCTTGGTCTGTCTCACTATGAATCCTAGCATTTTGTTAGATTTTGCAGCTATCACGTCGAAATGGTTACGGAAACTTAGCTTCTCGTCAAAAACAATACCAAGGTCCCTGATACTTATTGTACGTTCAAGTTTGTGATTTTCTATAGTATAATCAGTGATCATTTTGTGTTTTTTTAGGGTGAATGTAATTGTAAAACACTTTTTGACATTGAGAAACATACGGTTTCGTTCACACCATTTGGAGAGGACATTTAGGTCATTCTGTAAAATATGCGCATCCCTGACTGAGTTAATCTTCCTAAAAATTTTGAGATCGTCCACATACAGTAAGCAATGTGACGTGATTGATGCAACGAGATCATTTATAAAAGCAATGAACAGTAACGGACCGAGATGGGAACCTTGCGGAACACCAGGTTTTATTATAATTGGATCTGAAACATATCCTTTTACTGTAACCAACTGACTTCTTTTCTCAAGATATGATTGTAGCCACCTTAGCAAGTTACCGTGCATACCGAATGTTGCAAGTTTATTGATTAACAATGAATGGTTGACCTTGTCGAACGCTTTACATATACACTGCGTCTACTTGACCCCTATCATCTATTGCATTGCACAAATATGTTTCAAAATTGAGTAAATTTGTTACAGTTGATCTTTTCTTCATAAAACCATGTTGCTCGTCTGCCAGGTATGACTCGAGGTGAAAATACAGATGATCATATACAATTGACTCGAATAATTTAGCAACAGCAGAGAGAACGCTAATGGGTCTAAAATTTTCACAGTGTCTCGGATCACCTGATTTGAAAATAGGAACAATATGAGCAATTTTCCAGTGATTGGGAAATACACCTAGTTCTAGAGATCTATTAAATATAAGGCACAGAGGTAAAGCTAGTTGATAGGCGCACTCTTTCAAGAATTTTGCTGGAATACCATCAGGTCCAGGTCCCTTGTTCGGATCAAGTGCTCTTAGTTTCGCTTCGATTTCTTTTTCAGTGAGAACTATTTTAGAAAGCACATTGCTGTGAACCTGAGAATTTGATCTTTGATTGCATGAGCTGTTGTCATTATCTTCGTAGACGGATCCGAAATATTTTGAGAATAACTGACAAATATCCTTTCCACCCTTAGCTACTTCATCACCAAATGTCACAGACTCAGGTATACCAGACTGGTTTTGTTTCCTGTTGTGAATGTATGACCAGAATGCTTTTGTGTCCCTTGTCAATGCCCCTTCGATCGAGGTAAGATATGCACTTTCACAATTTTTCAATAACTTTTTACTTCTAGCTTTAAGCAAGGAAAACGTATCGTACTCTCGGGGGTTTTCGTATTTTTTGTAAAGAGCGTGGTATTTTTTTTTTCTTTTAAGCATCTAGTTAATGCTGGGCTGAACCACTTAGGATAAGTATTACTTTTATTTTTTACCAATGGGGTACATTCGTTTATAATTGCATTAACGGTGTCATAGAAATTTGTAACAGCTGAATTTATGTCAGGATCGGAGAAGAGATCAACCCAGTCTACTGATTGAAGTCGTTGTTTGGCCAAGTCAAAATGACATTTGTAAAAGTTTCGACGTTAAATAGAGTTTTGCTTTAAATGTTTATAATTAGAATGATTTCGTGTTTCTACAAGAAGTACCGGGTGATGACTATCCTGTTTGAGGGTGGTCGACTCTTCGGTGACCACTAATTGCAAATTAGAACTGAAAACTAAATCAGGGATCCGGTTATTCCTGTTGGGAATTGAGTTAAACTGTGTGAGATTACATAGTGCTATATTATCAAGTAGAAGTGTGCTTTTATAGTCCAAGTTATTATATTGAGGTGACATGGAACCGTCATTTGATAGCTCCCAAACAATATTAGAAACGTTAAAGTCTCCTAATATAATAAACTGTTCGTTGTGCCCGGCATTGAGGATGTTATTTTGAAGATTGCCGTAGAATTTGGAAAGATCGACTCCATCGAGATACGGTGGTAAGTAACAAACACACAAATTGACTATGGGTAATGCATCACTCGGCGGAATTATGCTAATCCAGATATCCTTAAGGGCACTTTCGAAAGAGATCTGTCTGATTGCGGAGAATGAAGATTTAATTGCAACTAGTACACCGACACCATCACATTTATCATATTTTTCCAAAGATGCGGTTTCACGGTCCCTTCGAAAGACATGATAGCGATTGTCAAACAGTTCTCCATCGAATACAGAATCATTAAAATTAGTCTCTGTTAAGCAAATAACGTCATAGTTTTCATTTGAAAAATAATTATATAAGGAATGTGTTTTACTTCTAGCTCTATTGATGTTTTGTTAGAAAAGTAACATGATTTAATACTGTATAATGATCCAAATGTATACTTATAATAAATATAAATATAAAAAATAAAAAGCGTACAGAATTAGACTTTCGATGATAATTTTGTTAGATCATTCTTGTGTTTAATCAATATTGCTGTGCCTTCGTCATTTTTGCGCACATAAATACGGCCATATTTAACCCAAACGTAGGAAAAAGAATTGTTTTTAGCCCATTTTCGCGTTTCAGCATGCAACTCTTTACATTCAGGTGACAAATGTTCTACTTCATATATATTACGAGTTTCGCCCTGGAATCCAATATGTGAACCATTGAGGGGACTAGATTTATGCAACTTGTTGTACCTGCGAACCGCCAAAATAATAGCATCTCGTAGCCGTTCCGAAGACAGCGTAGCAATAATATTGCGAGGACGATCCGACATGGAGTTCAGTTTTGCAACTCGGCGAATTGATCGCACGTCTTGTTCAGCAAGTGGAGCACCAACTAAGTCACAAAGTTTCTTCAATATAGTAAGAAGATTTTCGGATTTTTTTTCAGGTATTAGTTGGATTTCCAGATTACAGCTCCTCGAGGATTTGTCAAGCACTCTCATGTTTTGCTTAAGGAGTGCTACCTCCGACTGGAGCTCATTGTTTTGTGCTTCAAGCGAGTTAATTTTTCCATAAATTTTTTAGACATCCTTATTAATATCAATTTGTTGCTGTGCTAGAAAATCCGTAGTTGCAGTAAAATCCGACTTTAATGTTTCAATTTGGACATTCAATTCTTTTTTTATGTCATCTGTTATAGAAAGCCTCAAGTTTTGAAATTTTTCATACAGTTTAGAGTCTAAAAGCTTAGAAAATTGATCCAATGTGATAGTACTAGATCCAGTGCTTAAATCTGAAGGTGACGATTTATTCTTATCTGCGTTATTTTGGAGCTTACCAAGCTCTACTGAATCACTGAACGTATCATCGCAGGACATGTTCGATGTGTCCAGGTAATTATCTTCAATCTGCTTTCGAACAGGTGTATTACAATTATTTCCCTTGCGGCGTGTGGTGTTAGTACACAAAGGACAGATCCAGCATGTGCCAAGCATATTAATGTTTTTCTTGTATTGATCAGCTGTCATATTTAAGCATTTGTAATGATAAGAAGCTTTACATTGTATGCAGCGCAGCACTTCCTTCAAAGCACCAGTACCCTGACAGGCTCCACACTTATTCATGATTCGATATCGCTTTTTAAAGATTAAAAATCACAGTGTCCGGTGCAGCGGTAAATTCTGGTAGAAAAAGTTTCTATCAAAAGGTTTATGGTAGAAAAAGTTTTTATTTTTCCTTGGCAACACTGTGATTGAATAATTTAACTGGAACGCAGCACTTTGTAGTCTGTATATGAGATTTAAAGGTAATGTTGACAATTTTTATTAGTTATTGTTTCAACTTATTTCACTATTTTTCTGTAATGTTTTTATTAGATGTGATGTTAACACGATGTTCAAGATATTTTATCACTGTTTTATAGTTAATCACTGTTATTTATTACGTTTGTGAATATTTTCACTAGAGCAGACAAATTTACGTATTCACTCTCAATCTGAAAAAAAAGAGTATTCTATGCAAGATAAAAAAAATTATTTAGAACCAGGCATTTTTGATTATCTGTCCTGTTCCCGCTTTTGCTTATGTTCGATAAATCACCTTTAACAGCAAGTACGAAATCGTTAATGATTGTTCATTATACAGAACAATAGACTTAATGGGGAGAAATCATAAAGGGAACTGGCTTTGAAATGATTTAATTAAGAAAGGTCACGAAACTGAAAAGATAGCAATTTGAAGAAGGTGCCTAAAAGGAATTAAAACATGACGCTGATATCTTTAGAGCGTTTCAGGTTTTTTCAGACTTACTTAAGCCGGATACAAAGCAACTTTGTGTGATACTTTTTAATAATACGATAAATATTCTGAAACACGTGACACCAGTCTTGTCAAAATTAATTTTTACTGAGTTTTTTTTTTTCTCTAATTAAAACTCAGGATATCACAAACAGAAATGTACAAAGAAGTTTACTATTATAACAATTTAAATATGTTTCTGTACATCCCAACAACATGACACACAATTAAATTATAAAAGTTACAAGTTTATAGTGGTCACTTATGTATTCAATTTGTTCATTGTTCAAAAAGGGAATAAATAAATATATAAGTACATACATACACATACATACACATGCATATAATATAATATATAAATACATAATAGTATAAAATGTAAAGCTCACCGTTGTTTATTTTTAATTATACATCTATATTTTTTAAGAAATTAACAATATCTTTTCTATATTCATTTATGTTTGTGTAAAATACATCTAGGTCTCTAAACAGCTCATTATATCTATCGCACATTCTGGTAATAGGTTTCCAGCGATCGTTTACCAGCATTAGTTGGACTAAAATTTGTTGAGAATAAACGTTTAGATCTTAGATTTTGTTTGAACGCGGAAATCAACACTGCTAATGAGCTCAGAATAAACAAACGTTTATAAAGTAGAAGTAAAGATATTATAAAGTCAAGTCGATTTTTCATTGACCATTTACCTGAGATATATCTTAGAACGCTATATCGATTTATCGGCCTAACACATTAATGAAAAACAAAGTGTTTATTTATTTGGTGTTATGCTTAACTCGTCGTATAAATGTAGTGGTTAGTGCAATTGGTCGGTATTTGAAGAACTCAAAACAAAAACACGAGCAACACAATATTTGTAATAAAACAATCAAAAGAACAGCCGCATATTCCACATTTTGGAAATTTAATTAGGAGAAAATCGTTTATTATAATTTTTTACAAAAGTTCGTTTTAAGTTCATAAAAAATATAAAAATATATACTGTCTGTTGCTATTTCTATACCAAACTTTAAACGCTTCCAAAAAAAAATTAGTAAATTTTAAAATAACGAAAAATTTGGTTTTCTGCTTTGCACTGGTTTTATAAATATTTATTTAGTAATACAATCTGCATATCTGATCGTAATTCAAGACTCTACATGCATATGTTTTTGAGAAAATATTTTGAATTTTCGTTTTACCCCCAATGCGTTGAGTGAGTGTCAATGAACGTTTTGAGGGTTGCGTTACTTAAAAAAAATTAAATCTATTCAAATTATATAATAGCAATTGAATTATTAAATTCAAATCCAAAAGTGCCTAATCAAAAAGACAAAAATAAATGAAATATTAAGTAGTATACGTAACATTTATATTCTAGTTCACTATGCATCGCGCATAGGATATGAATGAATACGAAAAAAAAAATTGCCTTCCAAGGAAACGAGAAAAACAAAAATTTTAATAACGCCTTAAAACATTTTTTTATCTACAGTCGGCCAAAACTGTGGTCTATCAGCCAGCGGGTGAAATTTCTTTTGCTCATCATAAAACAACATGATGCATTTTGCCTTGTAATAATATTCTGACAGTTATAGACTCAACCTTACATCCATTTCTGTCAAAAGTGTATTTCTGTTAAATTTCAAGATCACTTTGGCGACTTTCAGTTACCATGTGTTTTTTTCAATAAAAAAAAACTGTGAATCTATTAAATCTTCATAATATTCATCTTGCTAATAAAAGCCCAGCCTGTATTATTTTGGTTAATTATTTAATCATAACAATACGCTTGGACAATATTTTTGCCGTCGTAAAAGAGTCAACGGTGGTCGATTATTTTAAATAGTAGGGAATAAACATAAATTATTTCTCTAAATATGAGAAGCTCTATGACATTAAGTTTGAAGACCGCTGCTTTAAAATATGTCTTCAACTATTTTACTCATCAACTTTGATCATGCAAACAAATACCATACCTCAAATAGTATTCGCTCAAAACTTATCTAATTAACCCAAAACTATGATAAAGAGGGGGCTAGCAGTGGAGGAGTGCGTGAGGGAGGAACATTTTGCATAATCTTACCCGGAGTTTATGTCGGTAAATGTCTATAAATATTTCATATTAAGGGTACGGGGATTCAAGTAACGCAGGAAAGTACTTTTAGGACTTTAGTTCTAGATAAGTAAACAGATATTAAGACGAGTTGCATAAAATGCTGTATAAAGATTGGATGATGGTTGATTGGTAACCGGAAGGAGGACTGAAGGGAAAGTTTAAGGGCTGTTTTTTTCTTATTTTACAAGAAGTAATTTCGTGTATCGTGTGGTAGCTGGTGTTAAATATCTGTAATCTGAAATATAACCTTCTTTGTTAACTGTTCGGGATAGTTGAGTTGGGCTTAATCCAATTATTCTTCAATTATTTGTAATTGTAGGTTTTTATTATTATAAAGTAGTAATTTTTTTACATGTACTAAATAAACTCTGCAATTACAGAGTTTTTTCAACAAATTACCAAAATGCGGCTGTGACAGCGCTGACCGGTCAGATCTTCAGTTAAATATGGCGCCCACAGCTCAGGGAAAACCGTTAAACCAAAAGAGTAAAACTAACGTTATTTTTTTATTTTTTTCTTACGAAATGAACCATTGCAATCTGGCATTAGGTTATTCAAAACATGAAGACAAACCTACCTATATATTTCAACTTAGTGTTTCCTTAAAATTTGCAAAGTACTGGACCTCTTATACAAATTAGGATATGTTTATAATAACGAGCAGTCCCCAAAACTGTCATAATTAAATATACACAGGATCGTAGCCCTAGAAAATTTTAAAAAGTTCAGAAATTTTTATTTTTATTATAAGAAGCAAATTTGTAAAAAGTATTGCAGATGCTTAATTGTATATTTTTACCTGAAAAACTGAGACTAAAAAGCCGAATTTAATACTCACGAACCCAGTTCGAAAACAAAACTCCATTTTAAATGTAAGGCACCTTTGTATGATTGAACTGAACGATGACAAGGGCAATATGCGAAAACTTTTGGAAAAATAACCTAAATATATCAAAAATCATCTCATTCTAGACAATCATGGTGGTTAACGAATTCAGCTGTAACCTCAGATTGGTCTTTAGGAAAAATATTCACAAAGCTTCGAAAACCAAAACAGATAAATGCTATATCTTCAATTAAATGGTAAAATACTTTTTTTTATTAATATATTGTCGGTGGTACTACTGTCCTTCCTATTTTAACCGCCATAATAATAACATTTACATGGTTGCATTCCGATTAAACGGAAGAAACAGCCAGTGAAATTACTGGAACAAATGCTTCTAAACTTTTACAGTTGAAATAAAATAATTTTAACTGAAACTTGCGACAACGCATCATAAGTCATATAATAATCTCAATCAATATTATAACCTACAAAGTTTATGGTTGCGGATGCCACTCGCCATCAAATTTTAATGGTTCACTAGCTCCTTTGCCGGCTAATAAAATGGGTAAAAAAGGACTAAATATTCCATGATATTGTCACAGTAGGACACAAAACCTTTTAGTTTTTAGGGTATTATTTCATAGCCTTTGATTAACACATTGAATGAAACTTCGAGTGCGTGTTGACATTCCACGTTAACTAAATAATTTATACTATAATCTGGTTCAAATGCTGTTAGGGTACGACCCTTTGGCAAGGAATAGAGCGGTATACGTTACGGTGACGTTAACTGACGCCTGTCAGAACCGTTAGCAACGCTGTTGGGAAAGCGCGTAAAAACATAATCGGAAGTATTTCTTTTTAAACTATATTTATTGGTACTTTTGAGTGCTAAAAGAAGAGATGTGCTAAAGAGTAGTGTTTGAGAAATGCTTATGAGTGTGAACGATTATTTTGAAAGAGAAAAAGAGCAGAAAAAAAACATTTTAAAAACATTGAATTCTTTGTTAAAAGACAGTCCCGACAAGTCAGAAACAGTGATTTCGAGACAGTTGTTATTGGAAATAACCCACCGTCTTAAAAAGAACAATAATATTACAGAAGGCGTGAGCAAGGCCATAGGTGTAATCAAAAATAAAGTGTGCACAGTAGGGGGTGAAGGAGCAGACGCAGTAGCTTTCGGTACCAAAATAAGGAGACCAAAAAAAAAGCCACGCCGTAAAAAACAATTCCTTGACAGCTTGATCCACTCTTTTTATGCGCTCAAAAAAGAGGTTCCAGCCCTGAAAAAAAATACTCCTCGCAGTTCCTCAGAAAGGCTTGGATTACATAGGCAATAAATCAACATTGCGCAGAATACTTAACGAAGATTTAGGATACCGTTTCAAGAAGTGTAAGCAGAAGAGTGTCGCATTGATTGAGAAGCCTCAAAAACAGGAGTGCAGAGCACGTTATTAACGTCGCATGAAACATAATGATTTATTAGGAGTGGATAAAAGTATGTTTTTTATATTGATAAAACGTGGATACACGCAAATTACACCGACGGTAAGTGCTGGAATTCTTCATCAGATGTTGGAGTAAAACTCCAAATTGAAGTAAGTAACACCCCATTCAATGTTTTACGTAACGATTAACAGTTTTTATTATTATTAGAGGTGATGATACTGATTCAGAAATTTCAAACGAAAACAGCTTAGAGGGTAAAGAAGACCTAGAAGATTAGCTCTATTTTTATTCTCATTATGTGCCTTAGTTACTATTTTTATTTCATAACTTAGTTGCCTTGATATTTGCAATAAAACAAATTAACTAAATAATATTATTCAGCTGACTGTTTTTCTGACCCTACAAGTCATCACTATCGCGTAACGCAACACCGAAACGTCGCATCCTAACAGCATTTGAACCGGACAATATATGATGTGAGCGTATATACACAATTCTCACCGACTTTTGTCTGTACTAGGAGTGAGTACATCAAAAGCTTACTTAAATTAAAACTACATAAGACGATATCTTCTAACTTCCTAGCAAACATGTTTACAACAACTGACGCGTATTGAGTAAAATTAACCATACATTTTTATTGCAATGATATAAAAAATTCATAAAAGAGCACTGTACCCTTAAGCCATCTAATAAAATACACCTGTTACAATGAAGATATAATCAAAGCCTTGGGACGGATTATTCCCGCTTTTTTAATCTTTACCGAATTCTCGCTTTCAAGAAGCTCATTTGAGTTTTTTTTGTTCGAAGGATTTCTCTCAAAATAAGAAAACCATAGGATTTTTATTAAGGGCATAGCTTTTTTGAATGGCAAAGTAAAATGGAAAGTTTGTTTTTATGAAAGCCTTTAACGCAAAATCAGGTTTTTGTAAAGTAAATCTTTATGGTAGGGTTTTTTAAGGTTGTCATGTCACTCACTTGCGGCGTTTAGGTACTGAGTCAAGGCATAGTCGCCACTTTGGCGATATAACACCTATCATTGTTTCTCTTGCCAAGAAATACTTAATAAAATGTTCGATAGCATACAATCCAACTAAATAGGTAATAACTTTACTAAACGATTGCAATATTAGATCTGATAATAATTATTTCTAAAATAAAAACATTCCTGAAAGCTAAAATTGATAATAAAACTTAAATCAACTACTTAGTATTTTTTTATAAAAGCCGTTTATGGTAATTAGAAATACATTATATAATTTAGTTTTTTTATTTACAATCTATTAAAAATATTTTGTAATTCCTGAATGTATGTAAAAGTATATTAGATAATAAGAAAGACACTATAAATAAAAAACTACACCTAATCTAGAATGTATCGAAGGTAGCGTAGCCTGAAGCCTGGCCCAAATTACATGCTGGATCGCAATATAAATTAAATAATCCGTTTGAACAATTGTTCTGATTAACATACTGAAAATAAAAAAAATATGCTGTGTCAGATCTCAATTTAGTTTGTTTGCAAGCAGGTTTGCAACTTGTAAAAAATGCCTAATGCATGAGCGTCTATTCTAAGATGTCTCGTTTATCTAATATTGTTAAACTATTGCTCGCCCGTAGCCTTAGTTTTACAAGACGGATGCGCATTTTAATGCGGATGCGCCCTCGAGCGTTTTTTTGGGTATCTTCTTAATTTCAAAATTGATCTCAAATAGCCTTAGCAAAAGGGTCTACTGTGAAATTTAATATTGTAATTAGAGTAACATTTTCCGAACCATACAAATACAGCAACCATACAGCGAAATGGTTTTTTTTCCATTTCGCAACCCAGAATATACATACATATATAAACAACCATGACCCGAGAACAAAAATCTATGTTCATTCAAATGAATGCCCCGACAAGGACTCGAACGTGGGACCTCTGGCGTATGAGACAAGGCTACTCACCACAACCATTAAATCTTTTTAAATGTCAGCACAAATACTGATTCTCTAAATACATATGTCTTGAAATACTACAATAGACACATAATTTAGAAGCTTACCCAAAAGGAAAAACATATTTTTTTCGTCCTATAAAAAGCTGTCTGCATTATTTAGGATTAAAATTTAATAATATCGAAATTTTTCATTACGATGAAAATTTGAATAATCTTTTATAATAAAATACCTCGTTACATGTAAAAGAGTTCCTGAGAAAAAATTGACGCCTTCAAGAGTTCTCTCCAATTTAATCATTTCTTTATCACAGGTATACGTATGGTTGTTTTTTCTGAAAATCTTTTGAAATTTAATAGTCAATAAAAGAAACGCATTACTAACTAATATTTAAGACGGTACAGTTTTAAAAATTACTACATATTTTAGGTCATCTAAACATGATTTTTATATAAATAATTATTCGTAATATTTCCACACACCACGCATCCTATTAAATGGGAACTCAAATCAAAATCACGTTTCATATTTGTTGCAATCAACCATTGGCTTTTAAGTACAACATGTAATAAATTGTAAACTAAAGTTACTACTTAGGCACACATTGAATAAAATAAAATAAACACTGTGTTTTTCGGTGTTCTAGAAAATGAATGCGTCGTAGCTGATTTTGATGGGTCACCAAAAATAGATTCTATATATTGGTCAAATAGCCAATATTTGTTGCTGATAGTATTCAAAATCAACTGGAAATCACATTTCAATCCCCTATATTCCAGTCTAAATGGAGGTTGGTAATTCACAAATTGATGTTCCAGAACATGTCATTGCCGCCAAAATGAGTTGACACATTTTCTTAGTATTAGATTTTGGAGCTGAATTCTCTCAAAGGTAGGTAATGCCTACTGAGTTTCGACACCGTTAACTTACGTAGGGATTGCAATGATTGTGTAGATCAATATGTGTTTCAGTGACATTTCCACCTGGAGACCGTGTTGTTCTGCTTTTTCATTAACTTAAGATAGATATTTTTAGTGGAGTGATGGATTAAAAGTAGGCTTTCATATTTTTCTTAGTCAAAAATTAGGTCGTATTATTTATTAATTAATCGTACATGCTGTCAGGAAACAAAGCAAGCATATTAAAAACTTAAGTACTGCAAAAAAGTAACATTCTTAATAGGAATCTAGATAATATTTATTAGCGATATCGATAGGGATTTTTTGTTTCTGTTCAAAGATAAACTCTGTACACGATTTTTCGGAAATTTTAGTATTACTTTGTTGTAACTAAGTTTAAATAATGTAAAACGCAAGTTTTCCCTACATTTTAACACGTAACATATATTTGAACCACTCAAAAGTGAAGTAATTTTCAGTTCATCTTAAGCCGTGTTTAAAGGCTTTCACGCTACTAAGTGCTGCGCTGAAATCACCAGTTATGTTTTAATCACTGCCAATCACTTAAAGTGCTATGAAGAAAGGAGCATGGAACTTGCTAGACTAGTAAAGCTTTATTTTAAATACAATGTATTGTCTTCTTTAATTATTAACTGTAGTTATCTGCGTGGTATATTATTTTGAATATTAAATGTTTTTGGTTATTATTAATTTTATTTATTGGACTTGCGATTCAAAATGCTCATTTTTTTTGGTACTGATTGATTTAGATCTTTCAGGCTATCTATTGATGAAAAACAATAAAGACTAAGATTCAAAAATATCAAGGATTTCATATTATTTATATTCTTGATTTTAAAAAGATCCGAAAAAGTATTCTTTTAAAATTAGGACAAAAAGAATAACACAACCTATACACGAACTTTTTCCGATAATGAATGAAAAGATTAAATAAAATCACATTTCAACAAATGACGCTCAATTACATTCAATCTTATGATTTAAGCTATACTTTTAACACTATTAAGTGTTTTTCGTAAAATAGAATAAACATACTTACTCAAAAATGAATTGTAAAATTAAATGGTTATAATAATAATAATATACTACATATTTAAAACAAATACAAACATATTTAATATCAATAACTACTAACATATTAATTATTATATCACATTACGTATAACAATAACAAACGGAACCGTTTTACTTATCTTAAAAACTGTACAGTTTTTTGACACAAAACTGTTGTTTCATATATCAAAAGTTATTGCACATTTCGAAATTATTTTAAATTCCCTGAACCCATTTGATTATAAGAACCTTTTTCACCATGAACATGAACATATCCATGTTCTAAAATTTTAGAAAAAGGCCTCAATTAACCTAATATTTAATCATTATCTACTAACACTTTCACACAACTTTTGTACCCTTTTAGGTATACAACTAACACTTTCATAAATAGATAATACAAAGGAAACTTTGAACCTTCGTCTTCATCGTCACTTTCCATCAGGTGAGATAGAAGACAAACGGCTAATCCGTTTTCAATAAAAAAAAAAAACTTTGCAAATTTGTCGTCCTAATTTTGGGTTTTGATATGGTAGATGCAGAACATTGTAGTAGCAGATATTATTTGAAAAGATTTCATCTCAGGCGCTACTACAAAAATGGCCAATTAAACCGCAGATATAACCATGGTTATTTGTCTACTTTCCGTTTCAATCAGGTGAGATAAAAGAAAAACGTCTAATCCTTTTTCAATAAAAAAAAAACAGGAAAAAAGAAGGAACAGCCTGGGACACATATAATAGGAACAAAAGCAATTCCAACTTTAGCCTACGGTCGGCTAGATATCATTAATAGATGTTCAAATATAACATCGTTCAAATCAATTTTACAGTTAAAATATCTGGGTATATAAGAAATAAGTTTACTGAAGACTTAAATTTAACAGATTTTTCATGTTTGATAAACTCTAACATGCAAGTACATCAAACAATTGTAGCCCTTATACCACCGTACCAGTAGAACCGGTCATAAAATTCGATTTCAGACTAACCAGCTTAAGATCCTGTAATCTCGGACACGTGAACCTAGAAGGGTGGGCTTTACGATCCCACTTAATCTTATTTGTTCTTTGAGGAAACGCGAGATGATTAGGGATCACTGTAGGCTAGGATCAATAAAATAGTTTGGTAATAAACTATACCCAATGTCGTGATGTGGATGGAAAACTAATAAGTTGAGGGGTGATTAAAAGTTAAGGAAATAGAGTAGTAAAATAATACAATTTTGTGTAGAAAATAGTCAGTAGTAAAACTTAGTTACTCGTATCATGGATACAGTGGTTAATCTAGATTAATCTCCGTATCAACTTCTGAAGTTTGAAGTAACGTGTCAAAAATTTTGCAGTTTTAAGCTAGTTTTCTTATTTATTAACTATTCAACGGTGCTTCTGATATATAATATGAAGTTGATGGTGGTTTTGCAATATTTTTTAGTTTTTTGTTCTGAAAAACAATTATATACGGGACCCAGGTTCTAGCTACTCTGATTAAACAGAAGTCATCGCACAAATATGCACAATTCAATCTTCGGATGCCATCGCGAACAGACGTCTTAACTATTTCGTAATATAAAATTCCAAAGTTTGCTTTTCGAAACTCATCCTTAATATTACTTATAACACATTCTTCCACCCTAGTGCCGATATTACCCGAGTTGAACGTGCAAAATACGGATCGCTAACCAGCGGAAGCTATACTACAGATCAATGAAACTATAAGTCCTGGTGTAGTGACTGCTATGTCGACGTCAATAAAGTGCAGCGGCTGCAAGAACAATATCAAGAATTTAGAATACATGGTGTGTTCTACCTGCAAACAAACATACGACTTAATTTATATTAATATTGATAAAATTAAATTCCAAAGTTATACAGAATTATACAAAATATCCTGGGTATGCCCTAAATGCAAATCGTCACTCTCAAAGACTAACAATAGCAACACGCCTGTACGCAAAAACTATAATGATCCAAATGAGACCTCTACACCCTCACGTAACATCAACACAAATACTAGAGGGGGTGCCAACATCTCACCACCAGAGGTACCGGATAGCAACTTCTTGGCACTACTAACAGAAATAAAGGCTATTAGACAAGATATCAATAATCTAAACGAGAAATTATCATCAGTGAGTGATGCTGTGTCTCGTCTGCAACTTTCTGAGCGTAAGCTTCTAGAAAAAGATAATGAGAGTATGGAGCTCAAAGCCCAAGTGAGTTATCTAGAAAACGAATTTGACAGGCAAGGGCAACACCAGATTCGAAATGAAATTGAAATTATAGGAGTCCCGGAAAATACTAACGAGAACCTTTTCCACATTACCACCTTGCTGGCGAAGAAGGTAGGGGTGACTATCACAGATGAAGATATTGACGATATTTTCCGTGTTGGATCCTCTCGTCGAGGGCTGAATACTGAAGGTTCTTCAAGACCCCGGCCTGTAGTTGTGCGGTTGCTCCGCCGGCACAAAAAAGAAAACATTTTAAAAGAGGTAAAATCCAGAAAACCTTTAGCAAGATCAACTCGTTTCTGGTCCCATTAAAAATATTTATATTAATGATCGGCTTACAAAAAAAAAACAGACTGTAATTTCGGGACACAAGATCTCGCTGTAAGCAACATGGATTTCGTTTCTGTTGGACCTCAGGCGGAAACATTTTTGTTCGTAAAGCCGAAAAGAAACTGTTATACAGATTAAATCCGAAGCCGACCTGGACCAGCACGTGGGACTGCCAACACCTCTCGCACCAGAAGAAAAGGCATAATTTATATTTTTTAATGGTAAAACTCTCTTTCAATCACTTGTTTACACTTTGCAGCCTTATTTGCATAATCAATTATCTATTTATCCACAGCATTTATATATTTATCTATATTTTTTATACTCCCCCGT
Source organism: Marasmarcha lunaedactyla (assembly GCA_923062675.1). Classification (NCBI taxonomy): domain Eukaryota; kingdom Metazoa; phylum Arthropoda; class Insecta; order Lepidoptera; family Pterophoridae; genus Marasmarcha; species Marasmarcha lunaedactyla. Next base: position 9,980,034 of record OV281361.1, on the reverse strand, counting down.
ATAAACATAATCTCATACTTACATATATATTTTGGCTTACTTATGGTCTCTTTGCAATTCAGCTCTCTTATTCAATTGACACTCACCAAATTTCAAACACAATTTTCTCTCATAGAATATATTTGCATAATTTTATTTTTACTGTACTTATATTTTTGCTTATGGATAATTTTCAAATCACAACAGACATAGATAATACTTTTGCTATAAACTGCAATTTACTAGATTCTGTAGATGAATTTGAGAGCTGTATTGCTTCTTTAAACGATTATAATTTCAGTATACTTACATTTAATATTAGAAGTATTGAATGCAATTTTGATCAATTTTTGTTAATTCTAAAGCGAGCAAAAACTAATTTTGACGTGATTGTGCTCACGGAATGCTAGTGTAGTTGTCTAAGCAAAATCATATATAAAATCATATCATATTGGAATGCTTCATTTAAAGAACCTCCATTCAGCCAATCTAACTGTCTAGTTATTGATATCCCTGAGAAATTAACTGTAAAATGCCTTTACCGCCCCCCGGCTTTTAGAGATACTTCATCATTTTTAGATGACCTCGATGCCATTTTCAGCGAATAAGACAATAAAGATATTGTACTTGCTGGGGACCTCAATATTAATATCATTCCTACGGTGGAATCTCCAGAGAGAGACAAGTTGCTAAGCCTGACGTCAATTCACGGTCTACACCCCATTGTTAACCAGCCAACACGTAAAAAAAGCTGCCTTGATCACATTTTTATTAGACCCTTCTCCAAACACTTAGTAACTGTCTGTAAAAATTCCACAACTGATCACGACGTTGTGATGGCCTGTATATGCACTACATCTTCTAAATTACCTAAGCCATCAAGAACAGTATGTAAAATTAACCAGGCAGGAGTTCATGCTGATCTTGCCAAAATAGACTGGACATCTGTTTTCAGAGCTTCCACTGCCTCAGAGTCAGCCAGCCTATTCTCAAATACTGTTTCTTCTGCTCTTGAGCAAAATAAAAGATATGTAAAGGTTTGTCGTTCAAAATTCAGCCTCAAACCCTGGATAACACCAGGTTTAATGAGGTGTATGAGACATCGTGATGCACTGCATGCTAAAGCAAATAAAAATCCAGATGACAGTATCACCCAAATAACATACAAGAGATACAGAAATTTTCTTTCGAACTTACTGCATACCCTTAAAAAGGAGTACCGAAGGGAGCTTATTGAAGAGGCTAAAGATGACCCAAAGAAATTGTGGAAGACCATAAACCAATTAGTCATCGTGAAAAAATGAAATGCTGTAATTCGGAATTATTATCATCTCGCCCAATGACGTCAACAAAAAAACTTCTCAGCGGTAGGTAGTCAATTAGCAGGCAATATTCTGTCTCAACTCAAAGAGACAGAACCTTCCCTTGCTAATAAAGCAAAAGTAAATAAATCCCCCAGCACTAGTTTCTTCATGTTTCCCACCGACGAAAACGAAGTTGAATTAATTAAACAGCTGAAGAATTCTAATAGTTCAGGAAATTACGGAATAAATAATATATTGTTGAAAAGAATATCTAGTCTCATTCTTGTTCCATTAACGCATATTTTCAATCTGAGTCTTTCTTCTGTAGACTTTCCTGATATTTGGAAGACTGCTGTCGTGTGTCCCATTTATAAAAGTGGCATTAAAAGCGAGCCTTCCAATTACAGACCCATTTCATTGCTATCATCCCTTTCGAAAATACTGGAAAAGATTGTCATTTTACGCCTAATAAAGTATCTTGACACAAATAACTTACTTTTTGACCGGCAATTTGGATTCCGACAAGGCGTGTCCGCGGAGGCTGCCGTCAGTGCTTTTACAAAATCAGTCGCTAGACGCCTTGACGAGGGACGCTGCTGTATGGGCGTGTTCCTCGACCTTGCAAAAGCGTTCGACTCCGTTTCTACGACAATTCTGTTGCGTAAAACAGAACTGATGGGGATTCGTGGTATAGCGCACAAATGGTTTACATCATATCTCACAGATAGAAGACAACTTACTAGAGCTGAGGGACTGGCTAGTGATATGAACACAATATTGTATGGGGTACCACAAGGCAGTATTCTCGGCCCGACCTTGTTCTTGATGTATTTGAACGACATTCAAACAATAAATCTTGGCAATGCAGAAATCTATTGCTACGCTGATGATACTGCAGTAGTGTTTCACGGTCGTACATGGAACCATGTTAAAATTTATGCTGAAAGCGGTATGGCGCTCCTAAATTATTGGTTAAAAGAGAATCTTTTAACCTTGAACACAGATAAAACAAAAATCCACTCTTGCATGGAGTCCCCAAGAGCTTCGTGTAATTGTCCATTTATAGAACGAACGTCCAACGTTAAATATCTAGGTATTTACTTGGATGAAAGACTTTCCTTTATTGTACACATAGGGTATGTCTCGGGAATAATGCGCAAGTTATCACACATAATTAGATTGTTGAGGCATAGTGTTGAAAGAACCCTTCTAGTTAAAATATACGTGGCTTTGTGTCAGTCTATTCTTCTTTATTGTTTGACCATATGGGGAGGACTCGCAAAAACAGAAATGCTAAAGGTTGAGAGAAGTCAACGCGCAGTCCTGAAAACGATGTTTGGCAAGAATTATAGATATCCTACCGACCTTCTTTATAGAGAATACCGTAAATTAAGTGTTTTAAAATTCCATAAACACTTCATTAATTCTTCCATCTTTCCCTTAATTTTAAATAAAAGAGTCTACAAAGCGCCGGTTCCATCCATAAAATCATCTTTTGCAAGAAGGCATAGTGAATTTCTGCACCCATGGCTGTACAACAAAGTGACAGAAAAATGCAATATTCGTGGGCTTCCAACAAAAGAAAGTAAAAATTCTAGTCTTTGAATGGCTCACTAGCCTACATAGAAACTGAAGCCCTGGTATATGTGGTTGCTTAGTTAGTTACTAACTAAATAATTATTTATTAATTTGCAAAAAAATTTTTGTGCAAAAGACATCGTAATAATATTTATTAAAACTCTATATTTAATTTACTAGTTAAAATATAATTTTACATAATTAAACATTCAATTACCCAGACAAATACATTATTTAAATTATATCTTTTATTTAAGACTATTATGTCACTACATAGTTATTATATTTACCTAATATTTAATATATGCTAGTCATTATTAAGTATATATTAAAATTTCATAACAACAAGAGTGTAACAAATTAAATGGTATTGTACCAAATTATTGTATAATATATATTTAATAAAATGAACAAATCCCTTAAAAAAAAAAAGAAAACAAAACTGTAACAATTAAATTCAGAACAAATAATTTTCCTTATTTTAAATATTGTTTTAACTATGACTTTTTGTTAATTAAAATTAAAACTAATTAATGTAAAAAAAAAATTCATAAACCTACTTTATAGTGAACTACAGCTTTTGTAAGTAGTATCTCCTATCATATAAGGTACAAAATTAACAAAATCTATACTTTAGCATCAATATTTCTAATAGCTTTAATGATGTTATCGCTTCGCATCCGTATAGCTGTCAATGGAAATCGGTCCTGGGACCCCGCGATACCGGTTTATCCAGTGCGGGGACCGCTAGTAATTGTAAGCAGCAAACTACCCGCTTCAATAATAAAAAACTGTTGTTGTCTATCGCGTAGTTATAATATAGTTTCTCGTTCTATTTAAATATGTCTCAATAAATATTAACTTTACTTCTGAAGTTATAAGACCATATTATGATTAATTAAGCTCTATTTAATTAAGTTTGTAAACCTTGTAAGATGATTGTACCTATTGTAATTTTTCTGGCAAATAAACATTATTAGTATTATTATTAAATAAAATAAAGCATATTATAGAAAAAGAATATGAAACCTTTTTGTGATCTTTGATGAAGAAAATTGTAAATAAGTAGGTCATATTGATGAGGTAGGTATTGAAGAGGGTTAATTAGTAGTGTTGAAGCTGTTTTCAGTTTTCAGCTTCGTAATGCACGCGGAAATGAAATTATTTGGTATGAATAAAAAAATAGGTATTCTGGGCTGTAATTCACGTGTATCTTAGTTAGTTCAGCAAGCCATGTCAAGAATTAGCACTCAATACCACCGCCGATGAGAAAGGGAGTTACTATCGACAACTTCTAGATGTAAATCCTGTGTCATGAAAAGAAAAACATATATTAATAGTTGGAATTCACATTCCTCTGGTTTGTCGCTGCGACATGACCTATTATTACAGATAACATTCACTGAGCGATGCTCGCTTGGCGGTCAGAACACTCAGACAGAGACCAACCAGCCGTAGCTCTTCTGTACTAGCGAGTAGTCCGAGTGCCTACAGCACTTTAAACTTCTCTTTACTTTTTTTTTACCTTCCATAAAACAGATTGCTTTATCGCAGATTTTTATTAGATCCTCTTTTTCTTTTCTGGGATCGTTAATGTTAGCCAACATCTACTCACTTATAAAAATGATCTTTTCGAGAGTGTATTTTTAAGAAATTAAATATTTATGGAATGAACATTCACATTCACAAGTCACATTACAAATAATACAATATTTCCTTATTTGAAACAAAATTTAAAACTAAAAGTTCTGACAAACATTAAGATTTATCCGAGGAATTAAGAAGAAAATTTCTAAATTTAGATGCCTTTCTGGCTTTGCTAAACATATATGATAGATATATCTATTCAGTGACAGGTAATATACACAGTTTGCCTATTGGGTTTTAAAATTACGTTTCCAGTAAACTAGCTACAGTGTTATTTTGTCCACAGCCTGATGTTTATCAATAATAAGACCGTACAGCCGGGCTGGAGGAAGATCATCCTCCTCCACCAACACAACCTTTATTAGGTGCAGGTCTCAGATTGCTCCATTTATTCCTGTGCAAGAACTGTGTAAGACATTTTTGCGACCATTTCTGCCAAAACCTTGCACCAAGCGCTGAGTGAGTTGACACCGTTTCATGCCACTTATATTGATATTTATATAGTTGGTATCTGGAGGAAATAATTAGGTTTCATCAAAACTAAGTTATATTCTCCTCATAGAAAAATGACCTTGGGTCACTGGCAGTAGTGCTGATACTGGACACAGGTGTCGAATTGAGACAAGCCTCAATTTGAGCACAGTAGTCGGCTCCTTGAAGTTAGAGTAAAACGACGGCCGGGTGGCGTAGTGGGTAGTAGCCCTGACTTATATGCCGGAGGTCCCAGGTTCGAGTCCTAGTCGGGGCATTCATTGGTGTGATGAAATGACACAGATGTTTGTTCTCAGGTCATGGTTGTTAAAATTGATTTATGTATGTTTATTTTGTTCGCTTTGTCTATCCATAACACAAACTCTGCTTACTTCGGGGCTATACAGTTGGAGTGTTTGTCTGGAGATATATTTATTGAATGTCACTTGAATAGCCAATACCAACCAAACCTTACTAATGCTAATGCTAATTTGGTTAAAATGCGAAGTTTGAATTGGCTCTCTACATTGACCTATATATATTTTTTCGTAGTCATTTTATGTATCTGAGACTTGAATGCCGTTGACTTAAATGACATTTGTTACTGTGAAAGCAGACTCATTATTACCTGCATTGTAAGCGTTTCGAGCTTTGACCACCATCGGACTATAACTGACGCACAAATAAGGAAAATTTGAAATTTTCTGAATCTTATACATAAATAAATTTTGGCACACGTTTCCTGTCCCCTGAACTACATATGGATCAGGAACCTTACACTTGAAAAGAATACGTTCCTGAGCCATATATGTGTCAGATTTGCATGGGACGTGCGAAGACGATCGTATAGTAAAGAAAAGTGCCAAACTGTACGACAAAATATTTTTATTTTTTATGCAATAACAACTATTTCAAAACGGTTCCTAATTATGGCAACTATTTCACCTCTTTTGGAAACCATTTTCTTCATTTTAATTGCCCATGGAATGTAAACCCTATTTACTCACAGAGTGCCACAAAGATCTGTCTTTCGCTGCAGTAAATATTTTGCTAGTCCAACACTATTGTAAAAATTGTCACACACAATAACCCTTCCAGCGTCTAAAAGACTATCGCATAAATGAACTACGACTCTGCCTGGCTTATCCAGATCAGCAATTTCTGGATCCCTCCCTATGTCAATGACATAGTTCTACACAAATCCCTCTTTCCAGAGTTTATAAATTTTCAAGCCGTATTTGTGAGCTTGATTTGGATGGGTTGAATTGACGAAAAGATATCCTCCCTTTAAACGGCATCATTGATTCGCCAGTGACAATAAATTGACCAGATGAATGTAAACTCTTCCAGTTGTTGATTACATGATCCAGAAGTGGCTTTATTTTGTACAGATCTGCGGATCTCTGGGAGCTATATTATCGACAAAATGCCAACAACATAATATAGATGTAAAGCGGTTATAAGACATATTTACGTTGTAAAATATTGGATGGTAGTAAATCGAATCAAGTTACCAATGCAATTCTAATGTTGGAAATTTTTCAATACCCATCTACAAAACAATAAACTTCAACATTTCTTTCCGTGTAATGTTTGTCCACCGTTTTTATTTACTAGTGTGTTCTTTTCACAACATAAAAATAATATTAAGCAAGAACTCCATTGAACTTGCGGCTCAATTTTGCTTATTTTGCACGGGGACAGGGAACGTGTTAATACGACATACAATTCGAGATACACATTTAAATTCTAAAAGTATAACATTGAGGAACATTCTGCTTAAAATAAGCGACCTTAGACTTCGTATGGTAAAAACAAATAAGTTTTAGTTAGTTCATGCAGTTCATCAAATAACTACAAGATTTGTCAATTTAAATCAAATATTTCTTCGAAAAAAGTGCTTACGTTGGTGGATTCATACGGTGACTTTAACTCGTCAATGCTATGGTTTCTTGCTACTAATGGTATGTACATGAATCTTTGAAGGATAGAATCTGGATGTATGATAATGTTCACAAACAGTTCAGATTCTAAGGCAGATGGAACACAATAAAATATAATATTTTTTTTTTTTTGATTCCCCTCCACGGGAAAGGCAGGAGGACATAAAAAATGCTCTGACGCATACTCCGCGCGCGCGATCGGAGTTATGTGGGACTCGTCCCGACGCCTACCAGAACCATACCCACTAAAAAACCCCCTGTCGGCTCGTGCATTTTTGCCACTCAGCCTTCATCTGAGAAAGAGGCCGCGCCAGCGGGGCCCTTAAGGGGTCACCCGTTGAGATTTACATAGCACTGAAGGTGCTCAAAAATGAAAAGTAAATTTAATAAAAACATTAAAAATGAAAAGTAAATAAAAACATTAAAAATGAAAAGTACAATTGCATTAATTCGGATTTACGTTAGAATTAGAATTTACGTTAGAATTAGGATTTGCGGCCTGAAGGGCTTCGAGAGCTAAAGTTAACTGCGTAGGTTCGCCCGTGTGCGCGTTTCTCGGCCTAGCGACTTTGAATTTCGAATCTAACACAGGAGCAGTATATGAGACTGAATCTCGAACAAGATGATTGGTATGGGATTCGGCGCGTTTGAAGAACGATTCTGAGAGTGTTTTGAGGTGCTGTTGCACTGTAGGTAGTTCAATATCTCTGTGCAGGTCCGCGTTGCGCACATACCAAGGTGCATCTGTGGCCCTGCGGCAGAAGAGATTTTGAACTACCTGCAGCTTATACAGGACGGAGGGATTGGCGTGGGCAAAGACTGGCGAAGCAAATGACATGACGGGTCTAACGCAGACCTTATAAAGCGTACGTTTATTTCTAAAAGACATTTTACTTTTTCTACCTATCATACTATTTAAGCGGCTTAAGTAGAAACGCGCGAGTTTCGTTACTCTATCGACGTGTGGCTTAAAAGAAAGCGTCTGATCTAAGGTGACGCCTAAGTATTTGATACTGCGCTTCCAGGGGATGGGAATACCTAACATTCGAATGTGGGGATCGTTGCGGCGATTACGACGTTTGTGGTCGAATAGAATGGCAGAACTCTTTTCTGGGTTGACATCGATACGCCATTTTTGAAACCAAACACCGAGGGCGTTTACGGCCTTTTGGAGTCTGGTGATGTTATACGGGATCCTTTGACCTTTAGTGTAAAGGGCGGTATCGTCTGCAAAGAGGGCGAGTTCGACGCCTTTTGGCGGGATGGGCATGTCATTAGTGTACACGGTGTACAGCAGAGGGGCGAGGACTGAGCCTTGCGGGACTCCAGCCTTTATGGGACGAGGCGCGGAGAGCGTGCCTTCATGTTTGAATCGAAACGTACGGTCTTTAAGACACGACGCGATTAATCTGACTAGGCGAACCGGTAAGCCTATTTTATAAAGTTTAAAAACGAGACCGCTGTGCCAGACTTTGTCGAATGCCTTGGCTACGTCAAAGAGAACCGCGATTGATTTTTTACGATGCGGATAGAATCCTTCGAGAATGTACTCGACGATTCGATGGACTTGCTGGAGTGCTTAGCGCGAAAGCCGAACTGGTGGGGAATAATGAGAGGGTCGCCATCCGTTGGAAACAGATGGTTCCGCATTCGAGAGAGTATGACTCTTTCGAGAAGTTTAGACATTGCCTTGAGGAGGCTGATGGGTCTGTGATTAGCCGGGATGTTCAGAGGTTTACCCGGCTTGGGAATGCCTACGACTGTCGCTTCTTTCCAGGCTTTTGGAAAGTAGCTATGGTCGAAGCAGGCATTGAAGATGATAGCTAACAAGGTAAGCACCTGCTGTGGCAGGTGCTTAAGTGCGTGGTTGGAAATTCCATCCGCACCCGGAGCCTTTTTGGACTTTTGCTTTCTAATGAGAAGCAAGATTTCATCATTAGAGACTGTGACGGGGTCGTCGGTGATAGGGAGAGATTCTCTGCGGAGAACTTCGTCCTCCACCGCCTGATTGTGGGAGGGATCCGCGGGTTGCGTGCTGGGCGAACATTGTGCCGCTATGCTGTCGGCGAAGCATTCGGCTTTCTCTTCGACTTCGAAAGCAATGGTGCCGTCGGGACGAGTGAGAGGAGGAACGTGAGAGGCGGTGTCTACGCGTAAAGCTCGGGCCATTCGATAATACGCTTGGTGGGACGGGGAGATATTCTCCATGAGATCGTTAAACTGAGTGTCACGGAGTTCCGCGAGGCGAGACCTAACTTTACGTTGAAGCTGATTCGCAGCTGTTCTGTATGCTGGCGTGGGATATTTCTTGGCTCTCCGGAGAGCCGCGTTCTTAGCTTTAATGAGATTGCTAACGGCTAAGGGAAGCGCGGGTTTGCCTTGCTTAGCAATGATTACGTTGTCGCTGATGGCTGAGTTGATAGCATCAGTGAGAGTATCGACTACTGAATCTATTTTAATCGGGCTGTCTAATTGGTCGGGCGAAATCGCGAGCGGAGAGTTCGGTGCCTCTAAGGCTGAAGCTAACGTATTTTTAAAGCCTTTCCAGTTGGTAAAGGTCTTAGGAGATGTGACGTTATCGTTAGGCGCGCCTAGCACGAGGGAGACGGGGCGATGGTCGGAGCCTAGGTCATCGAGCGGTTCGATGGACCTGAGATCAAGATTGATTCGCTTGATAATTGCAAAGTCGAGGATGTCAGGAGAATAGGTCGGGTTGTTGGGATAGTGAGTGGGAGTGATGGGGGATATGACGTCTAAGTCAAGGGAGTTAGTGATGTCGAGAAGAGCGATACCGCTGGTGTTGGTCGATAGGCACGTCCAGTCAGTATGTTTGGAGTTAAAGTCTCCGAACATAATGACTGAATGGCCGAGGGCGAGAATGGCCTCAAAGTCGCTGCGGATTGGTCTGGAGCCGCATGGTATGTAGACTGAAGCTATGATGATGGTTGGATGACCAGTCATAGCCAATCTACACACAGTGGCCTCCATGTTGAGGAGAGGAGGGGTAGGGAGAGGACAGCAATGGAAGCCTCTTTTGTAATATATAGCGGTGCCGCCGTATCCGTCGGAGTTGGGCCTGTCGTTGCGAGTAAACGCGTACTTAGGAATAGCGTATCCCCTGGAGCGGTTTGGAGTAAGCCATGTCTCCTGGAGAAGGAATAAGTATAAAATATAAAGAGTTATCAGTTAGTTATCAGTTAGAAAGCGTCATCAATACGTTTCCGAAGCGTGAGAGAGACAGATAGTTACGCCATAGTTGTAGAAAGAGTGCGACAGGTAGTGACCTTATTAAAATTTAGAGTAAGATAGAAAGTGACGCTATTTGTGCCGTTTCTGATTGGTTTATTTGATTGAATGGCGTCATTTTGCCATACTACCTCGTGCTCATATGTCAGTCGTCAGTACGGTTCGCTCTTTTGTTTACTGCGCATCCTTTCGTGCTTTGATTTCGTGCCTTTGTGGATTGGATTCTTTGATTTTTACCATGCCGTGCATAGCGTTAGAATACGTTAATATGTTCTTAATTTACGGAGAGCGCAGATGTAACGCAAACACTGCAAGCAGACTATATCGTGAGAGATACCCGAAACTTCAACGATATCCAGATTATAGGGTATTCATCAATTTACATCAATCGTTTTCGGAAGGACGTTTACCAACTGAAGCTGTAACCCGATACGTGTTTTAAGATACGTAATAACATTGATACAATTTTCAAGGATTAATTACTAAATATTTCTGTTTGGTCCTTGTTCACAAAAAATAGGCATAATTTTTGTTTATGCTCAATGTGATTAAAGTATTTTACTATTTTAGAATCTTGATTAGTTGCGCCAACTTTTAAATAAACTTGCCAATGTAGTGTTGATACATTTTTTTACACCATGCCATATCAAAGTTGGTTCAAAGTTTAAATTTTCTAAAATTGACAGAAATAAATGAAATTAATTTTATTTTTGTATTAAAACTAAATAAAATTTTGCTTAATTTGGCATTGTGATTAACAGCTATGCTATTCAGGTCCCTAATACAAAAGAAATAACAGTATTATTGTTGGAAGTTTAGTCATGGTACCTAAACATAGTGTACAGGGTATCGAAATTCAAAATTTTTTAAAAAGTTATTATAACTTTAAAAATGGAAGAGACTGATTTTTTTTTTCTTATTTTACCCTGAGTAGTCGGCGTCGTATGCACTACCTGATACTGGCTTATCGTTGAATTTTGGGGCACCTTGTATATATGGCCACTACGTGGCATGATGAACAGATATCTTGAAGAAGAAAGCGATATTTATAAATATGTTCATAACACAAGTATTAACAAAAAACGAGGAGGTGAGCATTGGTCGATTATAGTGTTTATTCTTTAATGATTTTGTATTTTATCTTTGACTATAATGTTTTGACCGACAGATTAGTGAAAGATTCAGCTCAGCTGCTATAATGAACTGGACGTTCCCATGTTTATTCCATCTCGAAATATATTATTTTATTCATTCAAATATTATATATTCTTTGTGTATGGCTGCTTTATCCGTAATTACAATGCTACATTCACTAGAAATTCTTAAAAATTATTATTGAATAATATTAAAACAATCATGAAATCAATAAACTTATAAGATTAAGTATTTTCTTAATTTATGTCACAACAATTGTTTTACCTTAGGCATTGTTTCCATCTCGATATATTTTGAAACATTTTTCAAGGTCAAACTTTTAACATAAACCAATTCGGCAGATAATGTACATCTTATAAAAATGTATCTATAAGCAAAAGCTAGTACACCATAAATTACCCACCGGAGTAGTGTTGGGCTTCAGAAAAAAACAAGGAAAATTCCTTGAAAAATATTCTGGTGTGTAAAAGCATAGACTACAAAAATAAATATATAAAATTACGGAACTAATGTATCTTATAGTTTATGCTTCACTTATGAATCGTCTGTTGTAATTTTTAAATGAAAAAAATATGTGCATATCGACATATATTGAAAAAAATTGAATAATAATATAATCACATTTTTTATTTGATTCAACTCAAAAAAAGACCAATATAGGTACTTTCAAACTTAAAAAAATATTTAACAAAATACAAAGGTCATAGATTTTACAAAAACAAAGGGCAAAGATACGTCGTGGCGTTTCAAAAAACATTATTCATCATTTTAAATTTCGGTTCTCAAAACTTCCCATGTGAAAATAAAACTGGCCCAAACAAAGTGTATCTCCTTTATTTGCCTACCTTACAAACGTACATTCTCAAACCCTTTTGGAGTGGGGTTTGTAAATTAGGCTATTTCTCCTAGATTGAATTTTTTTCTCCCTTTTTAAATTTAATTTCGGCTAACTTCAGCTTCGGACTTCATGAATATTCAGAATGCTTCCGACTCAACGATGTCAGTACAAAATGTTATCGAATATCTAGATTTATTCGTATATTGGAATTTCAAAGTTTTCTAACGAAGCTTGAATTTTAATATTTTCTGAATTAATATTTAAATAAAAATATTGCAAGGGATGTTCAGTTATGTTTATTAAGCAGTCACTTGAAACTTTTCTTAGGTTTTATAGCGATTTACACTCTTTATTGTTTTATTACTTTATGGTATATGTAACAAATTCATAAGACTACTAAGTATTCAGTTTAAAATTAAACTTACTGACAATATATATTTAGTTACACCACTAATAGAAACAGCCACAGCTATAGTGAATCTTTTGTTTCACAGAATCTAGGCCGTAAACTGTACAATATCAACACGACGAACAAAGAAGTTTCCATTTTGTGAAGGTATTTTATCTGGGATTTACTGTAAAATATTCTCTAGGGTAAAAATGAGATGCAAATATACATTCATGGAGATGATTTTTGCGTCACACTGAAGGTATGAAGTGAATTATGTTCGTTTGCTTATATTGAGATTATTATGTTGGAGTTTGTTAGTAGGTATTCATACATCTGCAGAGTTTTACAAGCATAACATACTGAATCCTTATTTTAGTATTTCCAGAGTGCAACGTTTTAATACCTTATCTTTTTGTCGTTACTAACTTCATAGCTTAGTTAATATCCCATAAATTATATTCTATTCTAACTTAGTGTCCAAACTTAAAAACTACTTTAAAAACAAAATATTTAGATTATTTTTATAAATCGGTATCATTATTTTCATAAAAGTATAAGTATTACATAATTTTATAGGCTTGAGTTAAAATTCCTTTGGAGCCTGTAATTTTAACAAAAAAAGCTAGCACTAAATAAGAGCTTATCATTTAGTACGGGAACTACAATATTATACGCGTCTGCAGTCTGTAACCATCGCTACAGAGCCACTACATACGATTTCGACATTCTCTGTTGGAGATAGTTAATAATCTGCCTGATTCCTTAATCGCTACCATAATAAACACAGCGAGCCGCCCCGGTATCTAGGACCTTTAATGTTAAGATCTTATAATAAACAGAGGTTACCTCTTCGTTTAAGTTGATAATTATGAGTTAAGTTACGTCCAACATGATTTAGTACAATAAACCGGGATGCGACAGTTTTTGTCGACGGTATTACTTAATCCCCGGAAGATAGTTCAGGAAGAATAATAAAAAAGATGTACCTACTGTAAAGAAAACGTTTTATTTTTTGTAATTGTCAAAAACTTTTATTAAATTTTAAATAAATCCACTCGGGTTGGTCCATATAGGTAAATTAAATAGCCCCATTTTAAAAATAGACTGTACCAAACACAATAATGGTTTTTCTTCGTTTTTTATTATTATCTCTGTTGCATTACAAGGCCCTTCCAATTACACCACGTACAAAATTAAAAAAATATTGAATTTATTTTATTTTGGCGAGACTGCGTAGGTACGTACAACCTAACTTCGCCTTTTAAAAGGTATTATGGGAAGAGAGAAGAAAGAGTGCTGTCGTATTTAAGTCTATCATTTTTTAAGCTCACTATTTAAATATTACGCATTTTTTTCTCTTCAAACGTATATTTACAATAGCTACAAAATTATGCAGTCCAAATGTATCCTGAAAGGGAGCTGAGGCGGGAAGTAAACCGGTAATGGTAAAGTTACGACAATAGTTCCTCGTTTCGTTGATTTATTGATTAATTAGTAACTTAGGAGGGTTGAACTTTTACATTTCCTTAGGGCGACAGAAAGAATTTGCGTCCACTTTTTCAGGCTACCAATATTTAACATTTGGACCATTTTGTTTTGTTTGACAAAGCTGAAATTTTACTTTCGAAAAACGATTTGATTCTAGACCTAAAACGATAATACGTTGAAAATCTTCCTTTTTTGGTTTATCATTGCCAACAAACAAGCACGAGAGCCACCTCATGCGTCAGTACTCATGGACATTATTAATCGTAGATTGCCTTTGTTCCAGTACTGCCTCTTCCCTTCCTGTAACCGGAAGCCAACCACGTAAGCATGGCGGTCAAGATAGGATAGGATAGGTTTTAACAAAAATAACTCAACTATGTCCTAACATATCCAAAGAAACTTACTATAAAAAATTAGTTTCTTAGTTAAATTTGTTGTATACTGAATATTCAATTAACGCAATTACCTAAATAAAATAAAACAACATTAAGTTAATAAAACTTGATTAAAGAAAATTTGTGTTTATACGAGTCAACTCAAATTAAATTTTACTCAGTGATTGTATAGGTACGTCAAGTTAAGACAATACTTTCTTTGTGCAGAGACGATCGAAGTTACTAATTGCTTTTACATTTACGTGATAATATAATTTATTTGGTTAGTAATTTGAAATGTGGCGTTTAAATAGATGGGTCTTTACGATTTAACTACACTCTCGTGCAACTGAATCGACTCAAGCCGTAAGAATGTGAATTGGCATTACCACAACACGCGCCCTATTTTATTACAAGATTGCTCGCATGCTCTATCATAGAAGAAAAAGTTATCATGATTTTGATGTAACTAAAAGGTTTATAAAAAATAAAAACAAATTAAGTTATGTTTTATCTTTATTACGAAATGTAATAAAAAGAAAAATTAACAAAATTAATACTTACTTAACAAATTAAAAATATTATAAGAAAATCTTACGAAATAATAAATTTTTTGAATAGATGAGATCAACTGCGATAAAATAATAAAAAAATAATATTCTGACTTCTAGTTATCTTCTTCTTCACATTGAAGATATAACACAGCTTGGTGATCCGGGCATATCTACCTGGCACATCGTTTACACCACTTTTTTGTGGAGCGATTTCGGGCTCGAGAACACATGAAACATTTGCCAACTCTTCCTCTCTTGTTTGAGTGTCACGAGATATAACATCAGACATCACAAAAAGGCCTTTTTTTCAACTTTTAATTCCCGAGGAAAATAATCAAGTACCAAACGTCGCATCATGAGGGATTTATCCAGTTCAAATAACAAGTCAAGTAGGAAATTTTGCCGTACTACAGTTTGCTGGCCTTTATTTAGTTGATGGATGATCAAAGCATTTATACCCGCTATATTCAAATAATTTTGGACCAGGAGGTCGAAATCTAATATTTTGCGATCTTACCCTTGTTTCTGGTGGACATTCTTTACTCTATAATGTAACATTCTTAGACTCGTAAACATTTCAAATTTTACGGTTCGATGAGATTACAGAGTGAGGAATATTTTCGTCAAATGAAACCGCAACTCGAACTCGAATGTCCTAATAAAGGTGTTGTAATTGTTTATTATAAAGCGCGACTTTAGTAAAGAGAATATCAGGAAATTATATTACATTATGTTTGAAAAATTACAAAGTAACCGGAAGGATATTCTTAAAGCTCAACCGCGTGGAACCACTTTGTTTTCAGAAAGCTTCTTTGGGATGGCCCCTAGAATATATAATAAATTACCTATAACTATTAAAAATGTTACTATTATGATGAATTCAAATATAATTTAAAATCATTTCTATTTCATAAATCCTATTATAGGACATATGAATACTTAAATGACAAATGTATAAATTGAGTAAATTGTAATTTTAAACGTAAACCTTGTACACGCCGCAATGGCAGAATATGGCTGTGCTATTACTTGTATGACATCTTTTTTACCTATATTCGTGCAATAAATGATTTGATTTGCAACATCATCACGTTCGAGGTCAAACATCTCTTCCTGTGTAGGTATTGGCGCTGTCTCAACTTGTCCGTCATCTGAGTCACTCTGGATAAGTTCGTCGTCATTTGTCTCTTCTTCTAACCAGCACAAAATCCGGCCATTCATACGAGGCTCCATTTTTTTATAAGAGATCGCTGAAACCATAATTGAATTGAAATTATATGTTACTTATTTCTAAGTCAAAGTTTTATAAATTTCAAAATCTTATTGAGAAGAATAAAAAGAATTGTGATTAGATTATTGCTTACCTTAATTCACTTTTGTCACACCAATGCTCGCATACTATGGTAGAATGCGGATTTTGGCGGGCAATTGTGCAACTCTGCGCCCACGCAGTCACTTGGCGTAGCACTGGCCCGTTGCGTTATATTGTTTCTGAGGTTTATCTAGGGCTGCGGAGGGATACACATTAATTTAGGGAATGGCTCGAAAGAATTTGAGTGTGCCTGTAGTGTTAAAGTTTGATTTTTTGGAAAACGGCTTTTCAATTTTCATAATTCTTTTTTAATTCAAAACCGCCGCTTCATCGTCTCAACTTTACTGAGAAATCGTCATCTCACTGGCATTGATGTGCAACAGGAACTTAGAGAAGTTATACAGTTAGACGACATCTGAAAAAAGCTAACTTGGCTCAAAAACGGCAAGCCAGAGGCCCAAAACTGATCACAGCTCACCGTCAGACTCGACTACAATTTGCACGTGATCACTTTTTTGACCTTAATTGGACTTTTGAGAAATGGCGGTCCATCCTGTTTACTGACGAGAGCAGAATGTGTCTCCATGGTAACGACAGAAGGGGCCGAGTGTATAAGCGTCCAGGGGAACAGTTTGCGCAATGCAGTTTTGCTGAGACAGTGTCATATGGTTCCGTCATGATGTGGGCTGGAATATCTACTGGAAGGAGGACTGAGCTTGTTTTCGTGCCTGGTCGCGGTCGGCGAAGGAGTCTGACTGCTCAGAAATAGGTGGAAGACATTCTCCTCGAACATGTTGTACTTTATGCAGGGTATATCGGGGAAAATTTTGCTTTGATACATGATAATGCTCGGTGCCATACAGCAAGTGTTATTCGCCAGATTTTTCAAGAGGTGGAAATTTATACAATGTTGGAGGTGGAAATTGAGGAGCTCAGAACTGCGCTAGAAGAAGTATGGCACGCCATTCCTCAAGGTTTCATTAAAATCTCAAAAAGGGCTAGGGGAAGCAATACCAAGTGTTAATTAATTAATTTATGTAATAATTTTCTGTACTTTTATCAAAGATAATTTTTTTTCATGTTTTTATCCATTATTCTTAGAAAATTATAAAAACAAGCCTTAAAAAGAAACAAATTCTTAAAAAGAACGGAAAATAATATTCACAAAACTTTTTTTTTGGACTTTTATTAAGTCAAAAATGAACACCACAGATTTTCCTGATACGGTAAATTTTTTAAATCATACTGCATCTCTTGGACAAGATATAGCCGAATTATACAATGAATATCTCCGTGAGGTTTTTGAACCTGCTGATACTATTTCAAATTTTATTTCTAGTTCCTCTAAAGATTTACCTTCTGTTGATATAAATACGGTTGATATTAACATAAACCTAGTCAAAAAACATCTCAAGAAGTAAGATATCACTAAAAGCACTGGCCCTGATGGGATTCTTCCAGTGTGTTTACGTAATTGTTGGAAAACTATTGCTCTACCAATACCATTCTTTTTGTATCCTTCATACGCCAAGGTACAATACCAAGTAGTTGGAAAAAATCTTTTGTCGTACCTATATTAAAAAGTGGAGATCGACAAAATGTAAAAAATTACAGAGGTATATCCAAAATCTCTACTATACCTAATCTTTTTGAAAAAATTGTATATGATTCGATATATTTAGATATATGAGATCAACGGAGACAAATCTTTGCGGTCTAACTAATGAAATAACTACTGCTTTAGATGATGGTCATCAGGTTGAAGTCGTATATACCGATTATTCCAAGGCTTTCCACAAAATTTCACATGTAGTACTTTTATCAAAGCTTAAGAATATCGGATACACGGTGACCTTCTTCTTCTTTGGCTTGAATCTTATTTACGAGATCGATGTCAAGCCGTAACGATTAAAGGCTATACCTCCACATTTATTCCTGTCACATCTGGAGTACCCCAAGGCTCCCATCTTGGCCCCGTTTTATTTAATATATTTATAAGTGATATACCAAAAAATATAAGCACATTATAAAATATAAAATTACAAATTAAATGGACAATCAATAAAAATAGTTGATGAGGTTCGTGATTTGGGGATATATTTAGATAAAGAACTTAACTTGAAATCGCTTAAAGAGAGAATTACTAGTAAAGCTTATAAAATGTTAGGATTCGTCAAGGTAACGAATTTAAGAATACATACACATACATACTTAATTCTATATAATGGTCTTTTAAGATCACATCTTGAATACGCTTCTACCGTATAGAGCCCAGATTATAAAGTACATAAAGACGCTATTGAACGTATTCAAAGAAAATGAAGTTAAAGAAAAGAAGTTTCTTAAGATTTAGAATTAAAAATATGGATAACCATAATATGATATCTGTAGTAGAACGTAGAAAATAGAGAGACATAATATTCTTGTATAAATTGCTTCAAAACTTGGCGTGAATACCTTATCCAGTCAGTCAAATTAGTATTCGTTGCAAACGAACTTCGTCCCGCAATACAGATTTATTTGAAGTACCGTTTGCACGTACAAACTGCAATAAATAATAGGTCTTTACCTATGAAACTGCCGTTTTGCCGTACTGGCCACTTCAAATGAAAATATTTTTTTTTTGACTGATAATTCTAATTTCAAATTAATTTAATTTGACAAACATGGAATTATTTTTCTAAAATCGTCGTTTGTTTAATAGTTAGTGTTTTGTTTTCAACGCATTCGAACCTTTTTCGTCATCATGGATAAGTTAAAAATTCGAGTAATTATGGAGTATGAGTACCGTCGTGGCAGCAAAGCGGCACAAGCGGCACGAGACATCAACGACGTTTACGGAGCGATCACTACAAACGAACGCACCACCCGTTATTGGTTTACCCGCTTCCGTTCTGGAAATTTTGACCTGAAAAATGAACCCCGTGGTCGTCCGAAAACTTTGGTCGACAATGACGAATTAAAGGCAATTGTGGAAGCTGATGAAACTCAATCCACGGCTGAATTAGCAGCAGCTTTCGACGTTAGCATCAAAACAATATTGGTCCATTTGCTTGACAAATGGGTACCCCACGACCTCAATGACCGCCAGCGCGTAGTACGCGTGGAGACGTGCCTTGCACTGCTCAGCAGGTATACAAATGAAGGAATTCTGAACCACATTGTTACTTGTGACGAGAAATGGATCCTGTTTGACAATCGTAAGCGCTCAGCAAGTTGGTTGGACCCTGGTTCAGCACCCAAACAATGCCCTAAACGAAAACTTACCCCTAGAAAAGTGATGGTCATTGTTTGGTGGTCTAACGCGGGTGGTCACAGCTTCTTGCCAAACGGGACAAGCATTACTGCAGATGTGTACTGTGAAGAACTGAACACAATGATGGAGAAGCTCGCACGTCTCCAACCAGCTTTGGTCAATCGTTCGGCTCCACTGCTCCTGCACGACAACGCGCGACCTCATACTGCACAGCAGACGGTCTCCAAGCTACAAGAGTTGGGGTTGGAAGTTCTCCGTCATCCGCCGTACTCACCAGACCTTGCGCCTACAGACTTCTACTTTTTCCAGAATTTGGATAACTTCTTGGCGGGAAAAAAATTCAATACCCGAGAGGCAGTACAAAATGCCTTTGAAGAATTTGTTGCCTCCCGTCCAGCTGATTTCTTCAAGAAAGGCATCAATAAGCTACCAATGCGTTGGCAAAGATGCATTGATTGCATGGGTGATTATTTTGATTAATAGAAATAAAAAACATATAAAAAAATTACGCTTTATTTATTTCGTAAAAAACGGCAATTTCATACCTAATATTAATTTTTGATTCGCACAACTAATTTTTATAATACGCAATTTAAAATGTAGATATATTTTACCTCACATTTTCACAATTTAAATAATAGTTTTATATTCTTTAGGTATATTTTTTCACTTTCTTTTATAGACTTTTTTTTAATAATTTTATGTTTTGTTTAAAACTTCTTCAATCTGCTACCGATAAGCTAAAATAATTTAACATCATTGAAAACTTCTTTGGCTTTCGTGTTATTAATTTGTATTTTATTTTTTAAGTACTATGTATTGGCTGTTTGTATCCTTTACTTCAAATAAATAAATAACTTTTGTGGTTTTCATTGATCTTCGTTTTCAACGGATTTTGTTTAAATCAAATTTAGCAATAAATATTCAACCGATTTTCATTATAAGGGTGTCAATTTAAACTCAGTAGTATTAGGCTATCAAACAATAAAAAATTATGAAAAATGGAAAAGCCTTTTCCCAGAAAATCAATCTTTAATGTCAACGTACGGCTTGAGTCGATTCACGTCGATTAAAGTTGCACGCGAGTGTAGTTCATGATATTGTTTGTTTGGTTACGGAATTGTATTTAAATATTATATTTAAGTATTTAATAAAAAGTAAAGAACTTTTTTGAAATAGTCTGGCATATTTATTTACGTCGTTACAAAAAATAAATTTGATTTTTTTGTATAATATTTTGGCTTGGTGATCGTTTTTTTAGTCATATAACGAGTATAAGTGCCATTATGTGTTACAAATCATAAAGCCGTTTATAACACAAAATCATACACGGTGATGATAACTTTGATAGATCTTTGAGAGAGATAACAAAATAGTAAATAGACACAGCGAAAAACACATCTGTACGTTCATACCAAATATTCAAGCAATTTTATTTTCAATTTACTTCATCCCAAATACGTAGATATGAAGTAGGCGGTAATAACCCTCCGTAGGTGGAAATAAAACTACAAGAAGAGCTGTAGTGTCGGCGTTTTCGTCAAGATAGGGATTTAACGCCCAAGGGGAGAGATGGCGCAAGAATATTTTCTATTCTTGCATAACTCCAAAATGAAAAAAGCATTCGGTCAGATTATACCAAAAAACATATAATTATAATTCTTTTATCGACGATTTAACGCTTGATATCTCTTTTCTGGTATCAGTTTTTCGATTACTTATTAATTTTTATAATTGCGAATCAATTTATTACTTAAAAATTAAATTGAAAATGACAATTACAAAATATGCTAACCGTCATTTACCATATTTTGTCGTTGACGTGTGAATTTCTGTTTGCTGAAGAAAACTGCTATGTATACAATGACATATTACATAAATAGACAAGTTTAAAACATTACCGTACAAAACAACGGCGTAAACTTAACTATACATTCCTACCCGAAACAGAAATATACATTTGTGGGAAAAGGAAAGAATAATACGGTTCACTTGTTGTAAGAAAGAGATATCTATGTACATACTTCGTGACGTTGCTTCGCGCGTAAATTGTCTCAGTATGTAGCGTTTTCTCTTTTACTCCCACATACAAAATCATATTACACCTCGCTCTTTGAGTTTGTCGAAATGTATAGCCATGTCAATTTTAAGACGTCATTTTAAATAGCAAAATAAAATAATAAAAAAGATAGTTATAATAAAATAGTCTTTACGCATAAAATGAAACGTTTTTTCTGTCTTCAACAGTAAGAGTGTAATTAGTACATTGACTAAACACACAAGAAAGCATTATACGGTATTAAAAACACAGAATTGGGAATAAGTTTTGTTTGACTGTCAGCCGTGACACTGAGTTGCACAAGACTAAGTGAAATGCGGGCAATTGCCTTGTATTTGCGTTGCCAGTATTGAGAGTGTATAACTTGTCTATATGTAATATGTCATTGTTTGTATAAACATTTTATCATTGATTTCTTTGGGCAAAAAAACTACTGAAATTTTACTAAAATAATTTGAATATGTCAAAAATTCTACGACGAAAATATCCACGCTGATAAAATCTATCATTACGTCAATCATCTGTCTACTTTTTTAAAGTTTAGTACTTGGAATCAAAGACGGAACTTTATGTAAGCGATACCATTTTTTGAATATATCATTTTGAAATAACTTGGTGATTGAATAGATACGTGAACATATAAGATTTTAACTGTGAATCTTTACTATAAACTGTATGTTACGCATGTTATGAGATCAGACAAATGCCATTTTTTTGTTCGTTACCACACAGATAATACTGTCCGATAATATTTAATTATGCTGTAACTACCTCATGTCAGGTCTGCAGTGTCAGATAATGCCTCTTTTATATCTCTCAAACATAGTAACGTTGGTAAGATAATATTAATATGGTAACGTTGGGCCGGTAAATTTATTCAGCCAAAAAATTTTGGTGGATACATTTTTTACAAAGGTTTACTACATACCGTTATTAGGCAGGAATGCATTAAGCGATGACGTAATAAAAGGTTATTTCTAATGACTAGGAGACGGCTCAGACTTATGAGCACATCGTATGTTGCAGATGTGCTATTAAAAGGTTCGCTAGACTTAAAAATAAATAAGTAATTATTATTTGAAATTAACAAAAGACATGTCAATAAATCAAATTTCTACTACGGTTGAAACACTCTGATGAACTCTGCGCTCGGGACAACATATGTATTCATTTTGACGCAAGAAAAAATTAAAAGATATCAAGAATATAATTGTTTAGTAGCGACTATTCCCCGCAAGCTCGGCAAATGAATAAACCCGATCATTAGAGTCTTGATAATTTTTTGAAATGATAAGTTTACCCAAAATTACGCAGTTAATAAACACCCTTAGAATAAAATAAATAATAATATAAGTAGTTAATCCCCATTCAAACACACCAACTGTAATGTCCCAAAGTAAGGAGAGCCTCTGTTATAGATGTCCACCAAATGAGCATAATAAACTTACATTATTTATATAAACAACCATGATCCGAGAACAAACATCTATGTTCATTACACTAATGAATGGCCGGCCAGGGTCGAACCTGGGACCTCCGGCGTATAAAGCTTTGACGGCCTGTTTGGTATGGAGATAAGTAGCTTTGCTTTCCATGCCAGAGGTCCCGGGTTCGAATCCTGGTAGGAGCAGATATTATATTATATTTGCTCTCTAGTCATGGATGTGTATGTATGTTTATTTAAGTTTATTTTCTAATATTTATATATAAAAAAAATCTATGTGTGTTTATATATTTATTAAGTTTTTTTATCCGTTATCTAGTATCCATAACACAATATCTTGATGATGCTTAATTTGGGCTAGATAATGTGGTGTGATTGTTAGAAATATTTATCATAATTATTATTATTATAAGGCTACTAAAAATGGCCGAATGGTTGACAGTATCGCTTGACAGACCTAGGATAAGTGCCTGCCATTGGCTTAAGAACTTGAGTGCCTCCGTGCTTCGGAGGGTACGCCGATCAGGCACGACGGTCGTCTCAAAGATAACATTTTTGAAGCTTCGTCAGAGTCTATTGGGGTTACCAAAGACTGCTTGATCAAGTTTGACATCACAGGCTCCCTCACACGGTAAGAAAAAAGTGAAAAAATAAGGCACAGTAGTACAAAATCGCTATGTTCCTATATTCTAGGCCACAGCCTTACCACTTTACTTGCAACTCGCTATGACAACGTAGATCGCGCCTACATTGTGAGTCGAGTAACCAGCTCCATCGTTGGACTTACAAAGATATGGAATCGACGGAAGTGGCGTTTTAATTTCATTTTTATTCGAGCACTGTAAGTAACTGATTTAATATCAAATTTATTTATAAACAATATTTTACAAGAATAGATTTTTCAAAACTTATATTTGTCTTATATTATTACTTCAAAATGTTATTTTGTTGTCAAGAGTAAAACCCGAGAGATTTCCATCGCACTCTAACCATATTGATGATGGCCAAGTGGCGGTAGTAGTAGTTGTCTATAAGGCACATACGCTGGAGGTCCCAGGGTCGAGATCAATGTCGGAGCATTAACTTGTATGATGAACACAGATGTTTGTTCTCGGGTCATGATTGTTTTTATATGTATGTGTATGTTTATTCTGGGTTTCCCCCCAGTACGCTGTATGGTCTTCCATAACATAAACTCTTCTTACTTTGGAGCCATTGTAGATGTTTTTGTCTGGGGATTTATTATTATTATTAGAGAAACGTAAGTGACTTGACTGCTGACGTCATGATGCTGCAATGACTGCTGCTGAAGATGATTCATCTTACGCCTACTGATTCTTTTTTGAACTGAAACAAGGTAAAAAGAGATGATCGTGTACTTAGGCTGTTAAAATTTCAATGACCAATGCAATATGGACCACGATTTTGTGGACATTTTTAACTTAAAAGTCTGAGAGGCTTTACGCAATTGCCGTTACTTTGACAATAAACGTATATACGTAATATCAAGGTCGTCTTATTCTCAGGATCCCAGACCCAGGAGCTATTTTTAAGATCGTTTTGTTTTCAGTATGTTTGCTACTTTTTAGAAATATTTTTAGAAAGATTACTATAATTCTATTCTTTATTACAGGTATCGCGTAAGCTGTAAAACTAGTAAACTAAAAATTTCACCCTAAAACTAGGTCTTGGCATTAATTATTTGTCAAAAATTTATGTCAAACATTTATTTTACTAAGAAAACGTTGCTATTTAAAAAAGTTTTGCATTTTGAATACCGGCACCTTGTTTAAATAATTGAAATTAAAAATGGCTGCCGTATGATGGGGTTTGAGTTTTGACCCCAAATATCATATAATTTTATCAAAAAAAAACAGATGTAGTACTAGCCCGTTAGTATGTACAGTTGTCGCACAAACCCTTTGTATATTATAATTAAATTTAAATATACTATAAAAAAAAAATTTGAGTGAAAATCGATGTTGTAATAGTAGGGTTTCTTTAGTTAAGACCTTATCTGGGGTACCACAGTACTTCCTATTTTAGTCGCCATTATAACCACATGGTTTTGTTCCGTATAAATTGCGGGAAATGCCAGCGTAGTTACTGGAACAATGGCAATTCCAACTTAAGCCTATGGTCGGCAACGCATCATTAATCAATTAATAATAATATAATTAATCAATAATATCTTCGATTAATTACCATCAGGTAGATTGTGAGCTCCTTTGCCGGCTACGAAATAGTTAAAAAACGCTGAAACTAAGACTATAGTTTCTCCAAATATTCCTATTGATACAAAAACAATGTCATAAAAATATACGTATTCAATCTGAAATGCACTTCTTAAAACAAACTTATATTAAAAAACCATAGTGTCACATCCAGAACATTTACAATCTAGCAGCTCTCTTTAGAGACCAGAGCAGCATATAATATACAAATAGAACCGCATAGTTTCGAGACCACTGCGCCCTGGTGTAACGTTAAAGTAAACTGGAGCTAAACGTTAGAAATTTCTGGAACTTCCACCCTATTTCATTTTAATACATGTGTGGAATTCGGATATTACCATCGCATGTATTATTGTTGAAAGTTGGTGAACGTTTTTAGGATAATTTTCGAGTGTTTGAGGAATCATGTGGTATTTGAGAACACCAAGCATTGCGTTTTTGAAAGCCACAGTATGTAGATGCTTAGCTGAAGTATTTATTTTACCATCTTTAAAATGAGTTGTAAAACCTTTGAAGGGTTGGATTTTTGGCTTTGGTTGATTTTATCTTTTCAAGTGACTTGGTAACATGAGTAATAGAAAATTCTATTGGTCTGCGGGTTTAAAACCTGCCTGAAACACATGTCTTATGTTGAAGATTTTACATTCAAAACTTTCTATAAATTACCTTACCTCGTTTACAATACAACAATTCACTTTTAAAAGGAGCAACATTTCTAAAAGGACTTCAATCCTTCTGGAACAGATTAAGCTTGGAGAACAAGCTTTTTTGATGTAAGAAAATTATGATTTAATTTTTATTTAACCTCATTACAATAAAATTAGAAACACGTACTTAAGCGACACGAAATGCCTTTTTTACTTATACGAATGTTACCCTTGCTTTCCCTTTCTTTCCGTCCCTAATAATCATACCGTATCATAGCTATCTAGTGATATAAATACTAATATGAAATAATTTATGATAAAACGAACTTACCTGTAAGTGAAGTTCTATCATAATTATACGAGGGATTCGTTCGAAGATATTAGTATAATTTACACTGTGTAGTATCGCTCGTACGTGTTACCAATTAGCACAAATAGTTTAAAGTCTTTAAAAAATAAAAAATATATACTTCCGGTTATATTTTTCATTGAATAAAAAAAATAAAGTTTTAGCGTGCTTCCGATCCATTTACCATTTACCGTGTATCCGGCTTGAAGCGTCATTCGCTTTTCCACGATCGCTCACGTATACTTCGTTTAATAAATATAAGTTGGTAGTAAAAAAAATGATAATAATATGCCAAAACGGAAAAATGAACAATCATTCGAACATATTGTGAAAAAATTTTTTAATTTTTATCTGGAGGAACAAATAAGTCGTAGACGACATCGTTCACGCCGTCGTAAAAGTTCCTCATCGCGCAGCTCGTCTTCAAGATCGTCATCGTCAAGCTCGACACAAAAAAAAATATACTTACGGTAAGTCTACCAGTAATTTTAAAGCCTTTTGTGTGAAAGTTTATTGCATTCAGAATAGTCAGTTGGGCTATTTCGCCGCATTAACATCATACAAATACCGAGATGCCTATAAAGTTCATTCTATTCAGAGTAGTCTGCAGGACTATTTCGCCGCATGAACGAGGTTACCTATAAAAAGCCTTATTTAAGGTTTATTGCACTCAAAACTGTCAGTTGGACTTTTTCAACGCATAAAAATTACATAATTTTCTAAATACCTACAAAGTTTATATCATTCAGAGTAGTCAGCAGGACTATTTCGCTGCATAAATTAGGTAACTGATAAAAGGCTCAATTCTATGTTTAATGCATTCAGATTAGTCAGTAGGACTATTTCGCTGCGTAAATTAGTCACTAAAACCAATAAAAGGCCTAATTTAAAGTTAAATGTTAATATTTCGCCGCATTAACTATAAAAAATGTAATTTCTCGATTTCAGATCGAGCTCTTACTGAATTTGGAGAGCTGCCGCCTGTAAATGACAATAATAAAATGCTACAGCAACCATTTCGTCCCTCATCACCCCTGCCATCCAGGTCACGAGATCAAGATCCACTACTCCATCCGTCCTCAGCACAGCCGTCCGCAAGTCAAAATGCACCTGCGGCATTTTTGCAAGTAGCACAAGCAGATAATGTACCTGAAGAAAACCTTCAGATAAATCACAGTTCCTTAAATCCAGGCGTACTCGAGATCCTTGGTGAGGATCCAACGAATATAACTGATCATGGACCGGCCATTAATGTGGAACAGGCGGCCAGAATGTCTCACGTTTTAAAATCAGGGTTAAAAAAAGAAGAACGTTTGGAGTTCTTAAAGAAGTACCCATTACCAGAAAACTGTCTGTGTATAGCTGCACCAGAATTAAATTCGGAGATAAAGGTGGCATTGTCAGAAGCCCATTTAAAACGTGATAAGGCCTTGGAAACACGACAAAAAGTGTAGCTACAGTTATTTCATGCTTGTCTCAAGCTATCACATCACAAATTAATTCTTCTGAGATACCCGATCATGATCTTTTACAACAACTTGTAGACGCAACACGCCTTTTGTGTGATGTACAGTTTAGCGACTCCACTTCTCGTAGATCCTTTGCCTTAATGGCCGTTAAAAAAGAAATAAAAGACCAAGTATCTGACACTATAATTGACAAATATTTATTTGGCGATAATCTCGGAGAAACGCTGAAAGTGGCAAAGGCAGTCAACAAATCAGGAGCAGATTTAAAAGAACAGGCGAAAAAATGTAATGCTCCAGCTTCAAAAAGCTGGAAAACGGTGTCTGTAGCAAGAAGGCAGTAGCCAGTTCGGTCGACACTCTGTTACCAGCGGCCAGCTCCAGCAGCGCCGGTCACCACTGCCCGGAACTACTATCATCGCCAGCCCCCGCCGCTGCAGCCAGGGAACTACTTCAATGCGTCCTCGAATCGGGGACGGCCAACACGCAGACGTTAACGTCTTATGAAAGAGAGGTATGATACGCGGGTCGACTGAGTTACTTTGCTACACAATGGTCTATCATATCAAACGATCGTAAACTCCTATCGTGGGTAAACGATTATAAAATAGTATTTAATAAATTAATAAATCAATCAGCCCCCAGATCACTACGATTCGTTCTGAGAAGGAACAATTTCACTTTGATGCTTCTATAAATAAGTTGTTAAGTATTGGGGCGATAATTGAATGTGACCCTTGTCCAGACCAATTTGTCTCTCGTGTTTTTTCGTTCCAAAACACGATGGTACGATGAGATTTATTCTAAATTTAAAAGAATTAAATAAATTTATTGACACTTTTTTTCAAAATGGAAGATGTTAGAACAGTTTTAAAATTAGTGTCAAAAGATTGTTTTTTAGCGACCATTGATCTTAAATATGCTTATATGTTATTAAAAATGCATCCTGAAAATATTTAAGATTTTGTTTGACTAAAGAAAGTAATAAAAAATCACAGAAATTGTATGAATTTCAAGTTTTGCCTTTTGGATTATGCACGGCTCCCTATATATTCACAAAATTATTGAAACCAGTATTAAAATTACTAAGATCATGTGGCTTTTCGTCCTCTTATTATCTTGATGACATTTGTTTACTAGGAAATACCTATAAAGATTGCCAGCATAATGTAAATATTACACACAAATTATTGAAATCCCTAGGTTTCATCCTTAATTTGGATAAAAGTAATTTAACACCGTCGCAAAATTGTAAATATTTAGGCTATAATATAAATTCAAAACACTGGCATGTGAGTCTCCCTCAAGATAAAAGAAATCGGATTAAAAGTGAATTAATGTATTTTTTACAAATCAGACAATGTAAGATTAGAAGATTTGCACAACTTGTTGGTATGTTGGTTTTGGCTTGTCCAGCTATTGAATATGGTTGGTTGCATACGAAAGAATTAGAAAGGTGTAAATTTCTAAACTTAAAGGGTCATGATGATTATGACCGTCGAATGAACATCTCAGCTTCAGTAATCCCTGATATTCGTTGGTGGCTAGCAGTTATAGATAATTCAGTACATAGAATCATAGACAATATATTCTTTCACGAAATTTATTCTGACGCTTCAATAACAGGGTGGGGTGGAGCTTGTGATAATAGGTCGGCGGGGGGGCAATGGTCAGAAAAAGAAAAACAACAACATATTAATTATTTAGAACTGCCGGCTGCATATTTTTCATTAAAGATATTTGCCAGTGATTGCCAACAATGTCAGATACTTTTAAGAATCGATAATGCAACAGCAGTTAGTTATATCAATCGTATGGGGGGTATACAATATCCTAATTGTACAAAAATTGTCAAAGTGAACAAAGAAAAATATACATAACAGCAGCTTACATAAGATCGGCTAAAGCAAAAGGCATAATGGTAGTACCAGCGATGCCATCGCAGCCTTGGTATCCGCTTTTTATAAATTTAATAGTTTCCAACATATTACAGTTAAATTCTTATAGTTTTCTTATTCCTAATTCCAGCAACAACGGTATCAGCAGAACGACTACCCTGGTTGCCGCAGTATTATCAGCACGGCAATGATGAAAAGGGGAGTCCCACCATCTGCAGTAAACATTATGATAGGCTCTCTGTCAGATAATACATTAAAGCAATATAATGTTTGCCTTAAAAAATTGTTTTACCATACAAAAATTAACAAAATTGATATGTTTAATCCTTCAATAGAAAACATTTTAAACTTTCTTGCAAAAATATTTAATAATGGTGGTCAATATAACACCATTAATACATTCAGATCAGCATTGTCACTAATATTTGGACAGATAGAAAAAGAGATGGTTTCAAGATTTTGTAAGGGAGTATATAGGCTCAGACCATCTTTACCAAGGTATAATGTAACATGGGATGTCAGTGTAGTATTGGACCACCTGGGATCTTTATTTCCCCATGACCATCTATCCTTAGAACAATTAACAAAAAAGTGTGTTTCTTTAATAGCCTTAGTAACTGCACATAGAATGCAAACATTATCAAAAATTTTCATAAAAAATATTATTGTATCTGAAACCTAAATTTTAATTAAGATAACAGACCTTATTAAAACTTCGCATCCTAAGACACCTCAGCCTATCTTACATTTACCATTTTTTTAAAAAACCTCAAATTTGCCCTGCTAATACTTTGATGGCTTACATTGATAAAACTAATTCTGTAAGAAATTCTGATGAATTGTTTATTTCATTTAGAAAACCACATTAGTCTGTTGGTTCTCAATCTCTAAGCAGATGGGTAAAATGTATACTAAAAGATAATGGAGTTGACGTGTCCGTATTCACAGCACACAGTACTCGCCATGCTTCGACATCTTTAGCTTACAAAAATGGCATCAATTAACCTTATTCGTAATACGGCTGGATGGACAGGTCAATCCACTACTTTTGCCCGATTTTATAATAGAGTGATTATTAACAATCAAAGTTGTTCTGAATTTGCCAAGTCGATTATCAGTAATGAATAGATAAGAAATAAGAGTTGTGTGTTCTTGATATTTGTAAAATTATAGTATCTCAATTATAATTTCAAAAGATATTTCCTTCTTTATTTGCTTTCAACATCTACACAATGTAAATTATACTAATATCGAGAACGAATCCCGAAGTATAATTAATGATAAAACGAACTTACCTGTACGTGAAGTTCTATCATAATTATACGAGGGATTCGTTCGAAGATATGAGTAGGGAATCCCACCCACCCCAATGTTATTTTATGGTAAAATATCCCCGTAATCCGAAATGTCAATTTCAGCTCTAAACTAAATGACGCTTCAAGCCGGATACACGGTAAAACTTTATTTTTTGTTTAATGAAAAATATAACCGGAAGTATATATTTTTTATTTTATTTTACGTACTTTACGTTTTTTACGTACGTATTTTACGTTTTACGTATTTTACGTACGAGCGATACTACACAGTGTAAATTATACTAATATCGAGAACGAATCCCGAAGTACAATTTGTGACAGCACCAGTGACCAATAAAAAAGTACAAAAAATAGTCGTGATCGTTTTGAAATTCTACGAACGAAACAAAGGCTAGTTTTTCAACGTACAAAGCCCCTGAGACCAACATCGTTTTGGGCTTGTCAAACTATTTCGTGGCAATCATACCAAATTCTATAGAGGGGCAGAATTTTCACACGTCCTTAGTTTTGTGAGATTCAATCAAAACGCCCTTCTCAGGGGATGGCGAAAAATTGTCCGTAAAATTAGCTTGTGGGCGGGATCCATTCTTCTGTTACTAATTTTAATTGGATTTTCGAGTGTTTGATAATAATTTGTTTTTGAGTACCTAAGGGGTGTTGGACTTATTGAGATTGATTTCGTTTTATATTTATAAAGAGATTGGAAATGTCCTTTGTTAGTGGTAAATAATAATTTGGCTGTGCTTATAGTATTGATGGAATGAGTGGCATTATTTGAGGCTCTTGCGATGCAACATAGCAACAGTACATAAAACAAACAGGAGTTTAAAACATTTAAGAGGTGTTGTTTTTGAATCCTGGTGGGTACAAATATTTCAATGATATTCTGGTGAGTGATTGAATGTGTTTTTTAAAATGTGTTTTTTTGTATGTATAAGCTGAGCCTCCAATTCAAAAAAAAAGTAAGGTGTATTTACGCAAGCTCAACGAAGATGAATAAAAAGAAGACCTTTAACAAAAGTAATTTTTACCCATGATGAACTAAAATATATGAATTAGAATTTTTGAACTTGAGTGCTCGAGTCTGCGTGCAGCTCGATCCGTGTCGAAGGTGTCACCAGCCCGCTGGTAGTAAATTTCATGCTGATGATCACATGGAATATCTGTCCACTTAACAATTCAAAGAGAACCAAAATTATTTATTAGAATATTTTAATGCTGACATCATATGTTTTTTTTCGTAGAGTCCATAACATTACAAACTAAATTAAAGGTATTCTTTGAAATATAATATTTATTTCAATAGTCAATAAAATGAAACAAACATTTTGTTTTATTTTAAAACAATTCTCTAAAAGTCATAAAATACACCAATATTTGGTATACACGAAAACAATCTATATTTAGATGTTAAGCTTTTCCAAATCCGTTCAGTCATTTTAGTGTGTTTGAACACATAATGAACATCAAAACAAGCCCACTGTGAGCTATAATATAATAGCGTACGTTACCAAATTCAATAATGTTAGATTGCTAATCCCATAAATCAGGTCGTGATAAGTTAATTCAATGTATTGCAATAGTACGCTTATAAGGGATTTCTGAAGATTTTGGTGTCTCTTACAAAGGCACATAATGCGAATATTCGGTAATTCCATTAGTGCTACAGGCCTGTGATGTCAAAGATTATATCATCAGTATTGTTAGATTTCTTACAAAGGTATGTGTATATTTCCATGACGCTAATAATGTATGATGAGAAAAATGTGATGGACTGGTCGATGATGGATCATAGTGTGGATTTCCAGAATCATTGTCAAATTTTCTACGTTAGCTTTAGATTTGTAGCAAAATGACGATTAATTAAGCCCACTTGCACATTGTTACAAAAAACAAGGGAAAAATATAAGGAAAGTGGAGGTAGTAATTTAGAGGTAGACATTTTAAGACGTCTTATTTGAAAAAAAAACCAACACAGTTTTATAATTTCGCTTATATTTATAACGGTCAGAAGTTTCACGAGCCAATCTACTTTTTATTCTACATACCTGTCTAAACCAAAGAAAGCGAATGCATATTTACTATTTATCTGAACTCTCAACGGTTACTTAATTAAGAGTTTTTGTCGCTTTGATATATTTGGCCATTTCTGTTCATATACATGATTAGAATTTCCGCATTCGGCAAATCTCGACTAATTTCAGCATAATTTAATTTAAGAGTTAAATGTGATAATTTGCAACAAATTAAAAGCAATATAATGGTGAAGCATATTCTATAAAGAAATATAAACTGAAAAACAATTTAAAAATGCAGAAATAAATAACAGAACGTGACTGGCTCAATAGAACAAAATACAGCATTTATAAAATTTTAAATTATTGATAAATACGTTAATATCCGGTACCAGTGTGGTAAAATAACTGAAGCCATTTTAAATCGGCACACAAACTCAGTTACTGAAAATTCACCCCTCTAGGTGTTCTATATTAAATACGATTAGTTATATATTTGAATAGCTTTGTCATCTACTTCACTGGGAATCTTAGGTCGACTTTGTCTTCATAACAAACATCATTTAAATAATTTAAACCTCGTCAATTGTATGTAAGATCAAATATATTGCCAGTGAGAACTTTAATACACTTTCTACAGCATACATCACAATATGTGTGAAATTATTACAAATTTTGCTGTGGGTTGAAAGCAGAAAATGATTGAAAACTGTTCAAAAAATTATTTAAACGCCACTAATCAGATTTGAATTTAAAATAACTTTTGAAAAACCGAGTATTGACAGTACATTT
This sequence comes from Marasmarcha lunaedactyla, assembly GCA_923062675.1. Classification (NCBI taxonomy): domain Eukaryota; kingdom Metazoa; phylum Arthropoda; class Insecta; order Lepidoptera; family Pterophoridae; genus Marasmarcha; species Marasmarcha lunaedactyla. Next base: position 9,946,278 of record OV281361.1, on the reverse strand, counting down.
TCTTCTTAAAGTTTATATATGAATGTTTCTCATCATCTTACTGTTACGTAAAATATACGAAAACCTCATTTTGTAAACTAGCGCTATCATTTTAAGCTATTTGTACGAAAGTAAACATTGACAATGCTATTCAAAGGGAAGCACCATGAAATTCTAAAAACCGACATTGTAAGAAATGCCGAAATATTTTCAAGAAGTCAGATGATTTTAATTTTTTAAACAATAGGGTACCTTACCCCATTGTACGTGACTCTTTGAAACTTGATTGGGTTTTCTGGCCAGGGCTACTCCAATTAGAGCTATTATGCAACTCATCGATCAAAATAGAACTGTCAGAAATGTTCGAACCATTTTTAGCCAGTTTTAGCGGTATGCTGACTGCCGATCTATAAAGTTATAATTTTCTTTTTTTTATGGTGTATTATTTTTATACGGAGCAAAATCCAAGTCTTTTTATAACTGGACTAATTTGATAATGTAAAAGGTTTTTTTACTCTTGTATATTCTGAATAGGCTGTAGAAAAACCAATAATAAAAAGAAATAAAAAATGAGTAAACTTGTAAGGCTATAAAAATAAAGATGAGAAATGGTATTAACTAGTTATTCTAATATAAACATTCTAGTATAATGTTTCAAACGCGGTGGATGTAAAGTAAAACAATTTTTAATTTGATTTGATCGCGTTTAATTATGTCACGAGTGAAGGCGGTGCCTGTAAGCCTGTGATGGATTTATGGCAATACATTCGGATTTAATCTAAATTTCGTTTATTTTGTAAATTGTTATGCAATAGATTCAATTCATAGATTTTATAAAACGACGGCCGGATGGCGTAGTGGATAGTAGCCCTGCCTTGTACGCCAGAGGTCCCAGGTTCCAGTCCTGATCGGGTTAATCATTTGTGTGATGAACACAGATTTTTTTTCTCGGGTCGTTTATATTTTAGGTTCCATTTAGTTTGCTTTATGGTCACCAGTGTCACAAGCTTTGCTCACTTTAGAGCCATACAGTGTTAATCTGGGGATTATTTATTTATTTATAGAAAAGATGATGATCTAGGAAGGTTTTCTTTGCCTGTATCTTTGCCTTTACTAACTATTTTTAATTTGCTAATTGTCAATTAGACTGAAAAATTGTAACTTCGAACTCTAAAACTGTACCAATAAATATAAAAAGTTCACTTATAAAAAAACATCTAGTTTTATCCTAAATAACAAGCTGTGGAATTTGACAAATTCAAAAAATACATAATAACATAATAACATACAAATACATAATACAAAAAAAATCAAAAAAACCCGAATGCAAACATATTTTTTCGTGTAATCCCTGTCTCTATGGTAATTAGGGGAAATAATGATGTCACTGCCACAACTGAGGTGAATCTAATGGCACCTCTTATGTTGGAATCCGTCAAACGGTTTCGACTATGGAGCTTGCTATAGAAATAGACAAACAAACATACAAATTTGCACTCGAGAATCATGCAACTACCTTTCTGATAATCGGGTAAAAACACTATCTTTTTTGCACGGTTTCACGTGATAATTTTAGTGGAGCTGCGGTTAGCGAGTAAGTAATGAGTACAATTAAACCACAATGCGCTTTGGTCCATCGACCAGTTATCGTTGAGAAGTAACCTTTTAAGAGTAATCTCTAAAAAGTCTATAAATACTAAGAGTCCCAGTAGAACACAACCCCACACAAACGCTTATCGCTGACACAAGATTTATGGTCTTACTTTATCTTTTCCGTCTTTATACGAGCATCTTTTCCGACCGGTGACTCACCGATGAACCGACTTTATCACGGGCTCTAAGTATCTTTATGTGTACTGCAGTGCAGTGTCTTTTGGGTATTATGTTTCAGTTCATATAGTGTTTAGACCTTTAGTTTAAGAACGTTGCTTGATAAAAACAGAATTAAGATGTTGAAAATTTTAATTAACTCCAATGGAATTATTTTTCTTGAAACTGATGATGCATGGCATTTTAGACGAACGCGAAAACTGAGAAGTAATATAAAAATTTACCTAAAGTAAAATTTATTTCAGAAAAATATTAGAATATGCAAATATTATTAATACTTACTGGTAAGTATTTAATTGTCTGCATATTTACTAGTAAAACACTAGGATACAAATTTCTGGGTAAAAATTAACCAATCTAAATGTTTTACCCCAGACAACATGTTACCAAAATCGCATCATGGTCGGTTTAATAGTTAAAACATTGCAGCGTAACAAACTCACTTTGACTTTTATGAAATTCGTAGTGTTTAACACGCAATATTAATTAAAGTGAGACTATTATTTTAAAATTATACTTTTGATGTAATAGCATCAAGTTGAATTAGTTGTTTGTTTAACTTTAACTTGGATTTGTTGTAATATATTCGGATAACCTCAGAAAAGTCCTTTCTTGCGCCTACGTCATGACAAAAACAGAGGTTTGGATCTAATTTAATCTATAAACCACACCCTTCATCGGTCACGGGACTAACATTGAAATGACCTTAGTCTAGCTTAAAACTGAGACATGTTTTAATCCTATTTTAATGAATATTAACCTGTTTGAGACTGGCAACTTATAAGTAGGTCTATTGTTTTCATTTGTCAATAACATTGTTGTTCTCGTATTATGTTTACCAATTTCAAATTAATGTACTATCAAAAATACTGAACAAAAATAAATATATTATAAGTAAAATAAAAAAAATTCTTTGCTAAAAACTAAGTTACATATTTCATAAGTAAAAAATATTTCGAGTTGGTGCCAAACGTTTATTTTTTAGTTCCCCTAAAGGTCCACTGCGTTGTTTGTGTCCATCGTCGAAGTCTGAAAATGTTATGTATGTTCAATGGAGAGGTTTTTAGTTTTTACTTTTCATATCCTAGTCATCTGGTGCATAAACCACTATTTTAACGGAGGCTGACATAAAAATGTTGAATTGTTTATTAGTTGAATGACACCTATACCCAAACAATGGGTATTACAGTTCATTTACTACATATTGAGAAATTACTTATGCATAGAAATGTATATACATACAGGTACATATGTACATACCCAAAGAATCGATTATATCAAATGTACATTCCATATAACCCAGAAATAAACATTATTTAATTGTAAATAAAATAAACAACATCGTTTGTTTTTTCTTTGAAAAACATTTTTCATCTTCCATAGCCACTTAACCTTATAAAATAATGAAACAATTAAACGCCACTGGATCAATTTTCCAAACATTAATATAAAATACAATTAAACTAAATTGCCTTTTATTTTTGATTTTTAATAAATAAAAAAAATAATTATGATCTGTTTCTACAGTCTCCTTTTTCGATTTATGACCGTTATAAATATCCTTTAAACGTTACCGTTTTTTAACGCACAATTAACCTAAGTCTGGTAGAGGTCGAAACAGGTACTTCACGGTTTCGGTAAGATTTAATATTTTAAATAACAGAAGTCATTCGTGGCTGAGAATCTGAAATGGGCGAAAGTTAGCTAGGTACCTAAGTTCAAATACAAAAATGTTATAGGGGTTATTAAATCGTAGTCGATAGCGCGTTAGGTATTTTGCTTGTTTTCGTTGGACCAAGCTTAGTTAAAAAGTGTTTTATATTATAATAATTCGTGAATAGACTTAAGGAAACCAACATTTGTATAAAAAAGCAAAACAACAAAGTATCTTTAAAATTTGCAAAATTATTAAAAAAGGTGAGAGATTTTAAATAATCCAATTGCCACTAGATACGAATCTGTACCAAGTGGTTTTAAGGGTTTTTTTTTCACATGACAGTATTTAAGTATATTGCATTTATCATGGTTTGCGTTTAATTTTATAATGTTTTATTTGTAGTTTAACAAAGAACATTCAGGACGATATAAAAATTTCACAAACACAAACACACTGGCATGGCCCCAAAGTAAACAGACCTTGTACTATTGATGACAATACAGCGAACTGGGGGGAAACCCAGAATAAACGTACATATATAAATATCGACAACTATGACCCGAGAACAAACATCTGAGTTCATCACGCAAATGGGTGCCCCGACCGGGACTTGAATATGGGACCTCCGGCGTATGAAGCAGGACTACTATGCATAGTGGATGCCACTCGCCCGTGAATACAGTGTACTTACTTGGATACAAGTTTCGTTAATTTCGTAATCGCTATAAATATTTTGTGATGTCGGATCTAAAGCTTATGTAAAATTTCTAGACGTTAAGATAAGAAGGGTTGCTTGAATTAACAAGCAAGCAAGATATTTCAGGCATATTATCAATGCATTTATAAAACGTAGTTCAGTTAGCACTCAGAACATTTCCGGTTCATCTCTAAACTTAGAAATAGTTTTCTTAAATATTTCTGATATTGCTTTATAGGAATCTCGTTCATATCCGATCCGTTTGAATGGGCTTGCATGCTTGCAATGTATACTAGCTTTTGTACAAAACGATATAAAAGTTAAACGTACACGTAAAATGGAATACGTTTAGATTTGACAGACGACATCCTTTAAGATAAAAGTATTTTAACTTTTGAAAATTTTTTAAAAAGGTCTTTTAGTAGATAGTGGTTTTTCCTTTTGAGCGTGCATAACGATTTCTCTGGAATAAAGTTGTAGAATTTATTTCCGCAGTATGCGACCTATGGTGGAAACCCATCAACGTGAAAGTGTTAGTAACAGAATATTTAGTAATGCAGACAAATATTGCACATTTTCTTTTGTGTTTTATTATTTTATTATTAATAATTAGCAGGCGTTTCTCTTCCATCTCACCTGATGAAAAGTGACGATGAAGACGAGAATCATACATGTACGGTAATCATGGTATGTCTAATGTTGCATAGCCCATTAACTTTCGCAGTGAAACCGGTTTGATATCTTAAGCAGGCACTTAAAGATAAAAGGTTCAAGAAAATTCTAAGACGCGGGGCACGAATACAAAAAACACCTTTCATTAATCAACTTCAGTCCACATATTAAGAGCAAGCAATACGAAAGCCCATGGTGCTATACACAGCTCTTCAGATATCTTGAAGTTATCAAAGGAAGCACACGTTTCACAGAAAACACCCCTCACATGTGACGGGTCAAGGTTTATCTAGATCTAAGTGTGTAGATATTTTTTTGTAGGGTTTCATTGGAGGTTTAATGGGAGGTTCTATGCAAAGGGCAAATTACTTTATTCGCCATAAGTTATAATTAAAGTCGTGATAAAATCCAAAGAACTGGATCGGAAATGAATGGGAGCCCCTTTGGACGCATAATTCTTTTTATCATAATGTAGTTTGGCAGAACAGTTTCAGCATAAAGTTTTTTCACATAAATTGAGATAAGCAGAATATTATACACGCAGAATTGTTTCATTGCCATAAGTTTCACTTACTCTAATTTTCTTTATCATAATGTTATACAGCACAAATGTAAAGAATATAACTGTGATACGTCTAAAGATAAATTATTACAAAACAATTAATATAAGTATCCATTACCTCTAAATTCATAAATTTAAAGTAATTAAAAAGCTTTTGGTGCCTAATTTATCAAGTACAGATCATATGTACCTACTTTATGTTGAGTCTTGAAAGTAACAATAAATAATATTAGGTGCGACGTCGAGCGTAGCGAGGAGAAGTAGGTTAGTCAGTATGTAAGTCATTTTTATAACCCGTTCCATTGGGTTAGGTTAAGTTTGTATGTAGTTAATACATGCGCGAGCCGGGCGAACGAAGCGAGCGTGGTGCGGCAGCACCCAGCGAAGATCATCACGTCTGTCCCTTCAGAAGTTGTCATTGTGAGAAGTTGGCATTATGCGAAGTTGGTATTGTGAGAAATTGGCTTTCTGAGAAGTTGGTATTCTGAGAAGTTGTCATTTTGCGAGTTGTTGGCATTTTGTGAAGTTGGCATTATGAGATGAGAGGGTTTTCTTCATATAATTCAAATGTACTCCAAACTTTAGGTGTGAAAATAGGTGGCGATGTTGCATTTCCCCATACGTAATACTGACTAAACCACGTTGCTATATCGTCTGTAACAACCAAAGAAGTGTAGAAAATGTAAGGTTATTAATTTTACAGTCCATTTATTTTTGTCAAATTATGGTATTCTATATTTATGACTTGTAAACTTTATGCGTGAGATGCCAATAAATGTTATGATAAGTAATCGTTATTGTAAAAGACATTTACGCATGAACATTTTATGCTAATATATTAATATTATAAATGAAGTTATGTGGAAATAAAGTATGCCTTATGATTTATTCTGCATGAACGTTATGCGAAACAAACGGTGTGCCAAAAAACGTTATGCAGCCTTATAATATGCCATGTAAATTTATGCATCCCAATACGAACACGAAATGAATTTACCTGCAAATTCTGCCGCCAATTATACAATCATGGTTCAAAAGACGTTTCAGTGGTTATTCAAAGTGTTATTATAAAATCGATCAGTCTTAATTTCAGTTTTGAATAATAATCAGAAATTCCAATTTCATACTCATCAAACAATTGTCAAGTCACCTGGAATCTTGCTCCCAAAGATTCCTGACAACTTCTATGTATTTATTTTATTTCAAAGTACACACACAGATAACAATCGAAAATAAATTATTTTATAAAGGGTGAAATTTATTACAATTTAGACCTAGATTGCTACCCAGTAGTCGTGTATACACAGCATTATTATATAGCGTAAACAAAGCTTAAAATTAAATACAAGTACATTTTATTTAAATTAATAATCCGTATACAACAAAAACATTATTGAATATAGGTACATTACACAATTCAAATAATTAAATTAAATTTTGGGGAGTAGGTATTTTATACATTAGGAGTAGTTCAGTTGAGAGAGAGCTGAACTCTTCGTTTAAAGGACATATACGCGCCATTAAATACATCAAGCTCATTGCAAAACGATCAGTCATTATACAGTCTACACATTCTGACTAGAGGATTAAAATAGGAGGTGTTGCTCTTGTACGTGTATAATGCAAATACTTTGTGCTTGCTAATTCTGGATAATACCCATTAGGGTTTTATCCAGAATTGGCAACTAAGTATTAACTTAGGCTGAGATTGGACAGTAAAGGTTGTGAGTCAAGCCTTGAGTGGATCAATTTGTGTGAGTACAGTAAATCTTGCTGCTTTCTACGAGTTTCTAATGAAGCAACTCCAAAATGATGAAGTCTTTCCGTATAGCTAGACAATTTACAAGCAAGTCCACACCGGTAACTAACAATTTTGAGCCATCTTCTTTGCACACTTTCTATGCGCAAAGAATGAACTTCATAATTGGGGGACCACACCACCGAAGCATATTCGAGAACACTTCTAACCATGCTGAAAAACAGCTAGAGTAGACTGTGATAGATTTTGAAAGGTTTTGTAGTCCTGGCCACAAATCCGAGAATCTGAAAAGACCTATTAGAAATATGGTCGTAGTGATCTCTGAACGTCAAGCCCTCATCAAACATAACACCCAAGTCTCTGACAACGCGCACGCGATCAAGTGGCCGATTATGTAAATTTTAGGGAAAACGTACTTTGTTTATCTTCTTTTTTGTGAACGAAATAACATGACATTTGTTAACAGCAAGTTTCATGTCATTTTCGTTACACCATTTAGATATTCGGTCTAAATCATGCTGCGGGGACAGGCAGTCAGCTTGGCTCTGTATGTTTGAGAAAACCTTCGAGTCGTCCGCATACAAAAGACATGGTGAAGAGAGAGAGAAGATGCCAAATCGTTTATGAACAGAACAAAGAGCAACGGGCCCAGGTGCAAGCCCTGGGGCACGCCTGAAGAGATAAAAACTGGCGCAGACTTGAAACCTTTCAGTGCAACGATCTGATTTCTTCTCTCTAGATATGACTCAAGCCACCGGAACAAAGTACCATGGAACCCAAACAGGAGGTGCAGCTTACGACTTAGTTAATGATTGACTTTGTCAAATGCCTTCTGGAAATCTGTATAAATGGAATCTACTTGACCCCCAGAAGCAAAAATGCGACATAAATATTCCTTGTACTCGAGAAGATTCGACATGGTAGATTTATTTCTCACAAATCCATGTTGGTTTGGTGACAAGCCTGGCTGAACGTGATGGTACAGATAATTGTAAACCACAGTTTCAAACAATTTAGCCATTCCAGACAGTATGCTTATAGGTCTATAATTGATACACTGCGATTTATTTCCTGTCTTGTGTATCGATATTACATGAGCAGACTTCCACGCTGTAGGGAAAGTGCCCACTCTTAACGATAAGTTGAAAATTGATGACAATGGAGAGCAAAGTTCATGCGCGCATTCCCTCAGAAATTTAGACGGTATGCCGTCTGGACCTGCGCCTTAAGAACCAAGTCCTCCGTCACCACCACATGTGAGATACTTTCATTAATGAAAGAGTGTTGATCAGCATTAGGTTCGTGTGATGTATTAGAGCTACCTTCAAAGACCGAGCTGAAATATTCAGAAAATAATTGACACACGTCTTGACCAGACGACGCAACCCTATCTCCAAAATGCATTACTTCTGGTATATTGTTCATACATTTCTTTGAGTTGACAAATTTCTAAAAAGATTTAATATGTTTGTCTTTTAACGATTTCTCGATTGAGGATAGATAGGATTTATAAGACGCATTTATCATTTTTTTACAAAATGATCTTACATCTAGTGGCAATGAACTATTGAATAAAAAATATTAGTACTAATTTTTTAAAGGTTTATTGTTCTAACTAATTCGAATGTACAGAATTATAAACAGTCTGAAAATTAGTAAAAGTACTTTTTTTTTTTTTTTTTTTGGTTCCCCTCCACGGGAAGGGCAGGAGGACATAAAAAATGCTCTGACGCATACTCCGCGCGCGCGATCGGAGTTATGTGGGACTCGTCCCGACGCCTACCAGAACCATACCCACTAAAAAACCCCCTGTCGGCTCGTGCATTTTTGCCACTCAGCCTTCATCTGAACGACGGCCAATTGGAGAAAGAGGCCGCGCCAGCGGGGCCCTTAAGGGGTCACCCGCTGAGATTCACATAGCACTGAAGGTGCTCAAAAATGAAAAGTAAAAATAAAAACATTAAAAATGAAAAATAAAAATTGCATTAATTCGGATTTACGTTAGAATTAGAATTTACGTTAGAATTAGGATTTGCGGCCTGAAGGGCCTCTAGAGCTAAAGTTAACTGCGAAGGTTCGCCCGTGTGCGCGTTTCTCGGCCTAGCGACTTTGAATTTCGAATCTAACACAGGAGCAGTATATGAGACTGAATCTCGAACAAGATGATTGGGATGGGATTCGGCGCGTTTGAAGAACGATTCTGAGAGTGTTTTGAAGTGCTGTTGCACTGTAGGTAGTTCAAGATCACTGTGCAGGTCCGCGTTGCGCACGTACCAAGGTGCGTCTGTGGCCCTGCGGCAGAAGAGATTTTGAACTACCTGCAGCTTATACAGGACGGAGGGATTGGCGTGGGCAAAGACTGGCGAAGCATATGACATGACGGGTCTAACGCAGACCTTGTAAAGCGTACGTTTATTTCTAAAGGACATTTTACTTTTTCTACCTATCATACTATTTAAGCGGCTTAAATAGAAACGCGCGAGTTTCGCTACTCTATCAACGTGTGGCTTAAAAGAAAGCGTCTGATCTAAGGTGACGCCTAAGTATTTGATACTGCGCTTCCAGGGGATGGGAATACCTAACATTCGAATGTGGGGATCGTTGCGGCGATTACGACGTTTGTGGTCGAATAGAATGGCAGAACTCTTTTCTGGGTTGACATCGATACGCCATTTTTGAAACCAAACACCGAGGGCGTTTACGGCCTTTTGGAGTCTGGTGATGTTATACGGGATTATTTTACCTTTAGTGTAAAGGGCGGTATCGTCTGCAAAGAGGGCGAGTTCGACGCCTTTCGGCGGGATGGGCATGTCATTAGTGTACACGGTGTACAGCAGAGGGGCGAGGACTGAGCCTTGCGGGACTCCAGCTGTTACGAATGGAACCTCTTAAATGGATGTCCACCGTACTAAATGTATTAATTCTGTTTTTCTGTGTCAAATAACCTTGTAATGTTTTAATTATGTACCTATGTATTTCATAAAACTATAAGCGTAAAAAATATCTTCATTTTCAATTGTCATTTGTTTGTGCTTTATGAATGTTTTGAGTTTCTGAACGTAAATAAAGTTGGTCAGCCAATGGGAAGAGAACAGCCGTCACCCGCGCCTGCGCATGGCACACCTCTGCGGCCCGCGCGCCGTTCGCGTCCCTTCATCTCACTCACTCGATCGTCGAGTCAGTTTAGTTTCAAACCAGCTTTCATGGTAACAACACGCACGCGCCCAACGTCCGTTCTCACCCCGGAGGCGCCTTTTTGTGATATTCCCTATTTTCATTCCGCCACCACCTACATTTCTGGTCTTCTAGCCAGATCGCGTTTGTTTACCGGGTTAGAAACCTGTGTTCAGGATCGGCAATGTCTGTATTCGCGACACCGCCGGCGCCGCGCTCCGTAAAAACACGCGGCGGCCGTAACGTCGACAAAATGGCGGCCGAACTTTTAGCTCAACCCGAAGTAAAAAGTGAACCAGCAAAGGCGGAGAAGAACCTAGAGCACTGCTATCGTTCTCCTTCAGTGCCTCTAAAGGGAAAATCAAGCGTGAAATCATCTACATCGGCGCGCAAGCGCCACCTTGAGCGAGTTGCTGCAGAAGCAAAAGCGAAAATCGACCTTGAAGCCGCCGAAACAAAGGCACGAATTAGTAAACAGCTGGTCGAACAGCAACTAGAAGCTCAATTAGAAGAGCTGGAGTCAGCCAGATCTAGATCTTCCAGATCCCCATCCAGCACAGCGACCAAGGAGAAAGTGGAGACCTGGATGGAACAAAGTCGAGAAGCCTGCAATGAAGTCCAACACGATAATAGACAGTCCACGAATGACATCAACAGGCTAGCTGATGTACTAAGAGACGTCATCTCCACGTCAGTAACTGCGACCAAGATCGGAAACCAGCAGCTCCTCACGAGAATAGCGACATCCAAAGACTTACCTAGTTTTACTGGAGATGCCCTAGAATGGCTACAATACAAAGAGGCGTTCTATGAATCAACAGATCTCTGTAAATACTCTGAGAGTGAAAACCTATGGAGGCTCAGGAAGTCCCTACGTGGTGAAGCAAGAGAAACTGTATCATCACTATTAATAGGAAATACATCTCCAGATACTATCATAGAAGCACTAGAGCTGAGGTATGGTCGTCCAGAAGTAATTCTGAATAAAGTGACGTCACAGATAAAGAAAACCACCCCGCTTCCAAGTCTTTACCAAAGTGAAATTGTTAACTTCGCTATAAAAGTAAAAAACTATGTTGCTGCCGTGAAGGCGATCAAACAAACCGAATATCTATCAAGCCCCGAACTACTGAACACTATGGTGTCCAAATGTCCACCATCGCTTTTATCTAAATGGGCAGATTACGCTCATACAATGCTGCATTTGAAAACTAGAACGAAAATTGAACTTTTTTCTGAATTTATTCACAGCGAAGCCGTAAAAGCTGCCGAAGTCGGTGTGACTCATTTACATTATAATCATAAAAAGGATGAAAGAAAGATTCAAATTTTTCATACAAACACAGATGAACGCGCCACGATCCACATCTCGAAGAAAAACAAATGTGGCTTTTGTCGAGGCGATCAACATGCGCTAGATCATTGCAAGCGCTTCAAGCGCGCGATGAGAAATCAAAGATGGACATACGTTCGCGCCCAAAGGTTGTGTTACAAATGTCTACTTACAGATAAACACGACACATCTACCTGTGATGCTCCTGTATGCAGCGTCGATGGATGCGGTCTGTCCCACCACAAGTTGCTGCACTGGAAGAGGATACAGGAAGCGGTCGGCGAACAGCAGCAGCTGGCGCCGCCGCCGCCGCCGCCGCCACTGCGGCCGGAGCCGCGCCCCGAGGAGACCGTGGCTAGCGTCACCAGCATCGATACGGTGCTACTGAAGATTGTGCCGGTGTCCGTGTGCGGACCTCTAAAGTTGGTGCATACGTATGCGCTGCTCGACGACGGCGCCACCGTGTCGCTGGTGGCTGGTGAGCTGGCCGCCGCGGCTGGACTCAGCGGTGAGCGCGTCACCATGCGCGCCCGCGGCGCCTGGGACCGCAGCGACCTGGTTTGTACCGCCGAGCTAGTCAACTTCCAGCTTGTAAGTAAAAACAACGATAAATTTAGTGTTTGTGCGCGTAAAATCAGTGAACTAGATCTACCTAGGCAACCTATGCCTGAAATTAGTGTTAAAGACAATAAAGTTAGTTTTAGTCCTTCTGACTATAAAATGGTGAAACCTATGTTACTTATCGGCCAAGACAATTACGATTTAATTGCTCCAATTATATGTTTAAAAGGTCAACGCGCCGATCCATACGTAACTCAAACCCGACTAGGTTGGTGTGTTCACGGGAACACTTATCTTTCAGCTAACAATAAGCATTCTAGTCCTGGCTGCGTTATCACTCCGTCCGACCCGGCAATCCAGCGCGCGCGATGCGATACGCGCGATATTTCAGTATCTACAGCTTATGTGTTCACTATAGAAAATCCGTCTTATGATAATATACACGAGTTAGTGCGATATAACTTTGAGTTCGAATCTTTAGGTATTAGTCGGAAAGTTCGTCAAAATTGTGATGAATTACGAGCCTTAGAGATATTAGATAAAACCGCTATATTGCGTAACAATCAGTGGACAGTAGGCCTTCCTTGGAAGTTTGATAGTTTTAAATTCCCAGATTCATATAATAACGCCTTAAATAGGTTGCGTTCCATCGAAAGGAAGTTCGTTTTGGATACTGACTACTATAATAAGTACTCTGAACGAGTACAGCACTTAATGGTAAATAACTTTGCGGAACCGTTGAGTGACCCTATCAGTGATAACAATAACGACCACGTTTGGTACCTACCTCATTTTAGTACGAAACAGAGGAAGTTAAGGTTGGTTTTTGACGCGGCTGCGAAGTGTCATAATATTTGTTTAAATGACTTTCTCTTGCAGGGTCCTGATTTGTTGCAATCGTTAATAGGTATCATGATGCGTTTCCGCGAATGTTCTATAGGTATAGTAGGTGACATTAAAGATATGTACTTACGAATCAAAATTCGCGAACCAGACCGTCATGCGTTGCGTTTCCTTTGGCGAGATAAACCTGATTAGGCCGTTACACCGTATGTTATGACGTCACTCATATTCGGAGCGAACTGTTCGCCGTTCATAGCTCAGTACATAAATCAAAATAAAAATACAGAGCGTTTTAAGGATTCTATGAGCGACGCCACGGCTGCAATAAAACTAAATCAATATGTGGATGACTATATCGATAGCGTCGAATGTGAAACTACAGCCTCACAATTAGTCAGTGATATTACTTATATTAATAAACAGGGCGGGTTCGAGATGCGAAACTGGCTTAGCAACAGTCCAGCTGTCATGAGCGATATACCTAGCGAGTCGCTAAGCGCCAAGGCGATTAGACTTACGGAGGAATCCGAGCGAACGCTGGGACTGCTGTGGTACCCACATGCTGATGTGTTTGCTTTCGACGTAACTTTTCGGCGCATTCCCGAAGATATTTTACAATTGAAGCGTATACCTACTAAACGTGAATTGTTAAGTATAGTAATGTCTTTATATGATATACATGGCTTTTTAGCTCCTTTTACGATTAGGGCTAAGATTTCTTTACGTGAAACTTGGAAGATTTCATTAGGATGGGATGATAAAATACCAGTAGGTATTTACGAAGGTTTTAAGTCATGGTTGTTACAACTTCAAAATATAGGCCGGGTTCGAATCCCGCGCTGGTACTTCCGTCATCAAACTGATAACGACACTCACCACTGCGCAGCGCGAGACGCCACGACGTCACCACCGCCTCGAGTCGAATGTGCGAGCGAGATGCAACTACATGTTTTTTGCGATGCATCTCCGAACGCGTACGCGTGCGTTGCCTACTGGAGAAAAGGTAAGTGTGGCGACAGCGGCGCTGCTGCCGCCGTCTCATTTATAGCGAGTAAAAGCAGGGTCACGCCGATACGCCCGGTGACCGTGCCGAGACTCGAACTGCAGGCTGCGGTGATGGCGGTGCGCCTGGCTACCACTGTTAAACAGGAACATCGCATTAAGCCCGACAAAATATTTTATTGGACCGATTCCATTACTATGCTACATTGGATACATAACACGCATAGGAATTATAAAATTTTCGTTGCTAATAGGTTAGGTGAAATAGATGAGCTGAGCAGCGCGCACGAGTGGTATTACGTTCCCACGCATCTGAACATTGCAGATACCGCGACTAAGGGAAATACCTACGAGCTAACTTCAGATTGTGAGTGGTTGTGCGGTCCGGCGTTTTTGTACGCATGTTCAGATGAGTGGCCGAGCCAACCTGAAATAAAAAGTAAATTGGAAATTAACGATTTAGAAATGATTAATTTATTAGCTGTAAACGATGATAAAAAATGTAACTTGCCTTGTTTACCAGTGCCTGATCCTTTGCGATTCTCTTCGTGGATTCGGTTGCTTCGTAGTATGGCTTGTGTCCTGCTGGCTGTTAAGAGGTGGAAAAATAAAATAAAAAAAAATAACTTACCTGGTCACTCCTATATTGACTGCGACTTGATACTGAGAGCTGAAACATTAATAATAAGGCAAGCGCAGACGGATTGTTTCTCCACTGATTTACAGCTATTAGGTCGAGGTGAAACAATAGATAAGCGAAGCCGACTCCTACAACTGACGCCTGTGATCAATCATCAGGGACTTCTGTGTGTAGGTGGTCGCATAGACGCAGCCAAGGACGTCAGCATGCACGTGAAGCAACCTGTCATCTTAGACGGCCATCATCCAGTCGCCAAGCTGATAGTCCACTACTATCACGAGAGAGCTGCTCATAGTCAGACTGAGATGGTGGTCAACGACCTGCGTCAGAAGTACTGGATCCTGAAGCTGCGTCCTACTGTGCGCAATATTGCGGCTAGTTGTCAATTTTGTCGTAACAGGAAGGCGCGACCACTTCCACCCCGGCTGGGTGACCTGCCGGATGCTCGACTTTCGCACCATCAGCGGCCATTCAGCAATTGTGGCGTGGATCTCTTCGGGCCCATGGATGTCACGGTCGGTCGCCGTAGAGAAAAGAGGTATGGGGTTTTATTTACCTGTCTTACAGTCAGAGCTGTACATCTGGAAATTGTACCCTCTTTGTCGACCGACTCCTTTATAATGGCGCTGAGGAGGATGGCTGCGCGGAGAGGTTGGCCTTGTCGGATGTTTTCCGACAATGGCACGAACTTCAGAGGTGCCGATGTCGAGCTACGAAAGTCCCTGCAGGCCATTGATCCATCAGAGATTGCCGCTCTGGGAGTTGAGTGGAAGTTCATCAGCCCAGCTAGCCCTCATATGGGTGGCGCTTGGGAACGCCTGGTACGTAGCGTAAAAACTTCGTTAAAAATTGTTTTAAGAGAAAGAGCGCCTAAGGAGGAGATACTTATAACACTCATGGCGGAAGTGGAGAACATGGTAAATGGTAGACCATTAACACACGTCTCCGTTGACTCGCGAGACGCTGAAGCGTTGACGCCGAACCATTTTCTGATAGGTTCCTCATCCAACTTACCTAGGTGCGGTGTCTTCGACGACACTGACTTGTATCTTCGCAAGCAGTGGAGGATAACGCAGCGACTGTCAGACATGTTTTGGAAGAGATGGTTGAGAGAAGTCTTACCTACTCTTTTACCGAGGCCAAAGTGGCCTGTAGAAGGTCCGCAGCTTAGTGTTGGCGACGTAGTTGTCATCGTCGATCCTAACTCGCCTAGGAACGTGTGGCCTAGAGGCATCATAGATAGGGTATATCCGGGAGCGGACGGTAGGGTTAGAATCGTCGACGTGCGGACTAAGACGGGCGTGATAAAACGGCCAGCAACTCGTATCGCAAAACTCATCGCGGTTAATGAGTGTCGCCGACGCGACACTGAGGGGGAGGATGTTACGAATGGAACCTCTTAAATGGATGTCCACCGTACTAAATGTATTAATTCTGTTTTTCTGTGTCAAATAACCTTGTAATGTTTTAATTATGTACCTATGTATTTCATAAAACTATAAGCGTAAAAAATATCTTCATTTTCAATTGTCATTTGTTTGTGCTTTATGAATGTTTTGAGTTTCTGAACGTAAATAAAGTTGGTCAGCCAATGGGAAGAGAACAGCCGTCACCCGCGCCTGCGCATGGCACACCTCTGCGGCCCGCGCGCCGTTCGCGTCCCTTCATCTCACTCACTCGATCGTCGAGTCAGTTTAGTTTCAAACCAGCTTTCATGGTAACAACACGCACGCGCCCAACGTCCGTTCTCACCCCGGAGGCGCCTTTTTGTGATATTCCCTATTTTCATTCCGCCACCACCTACACCAGCCTTTATGGGACAAGGCGCGGAGAGCGTGCCTTCATGTTTGAATCGAAACGTACGGTTTTTAAGAAACGACGCGATTAATCTGACTAGGCGAACCGGTAAGCCTATTTTATAGAGTTTAAAAACGAGACCGCTGTGCCAGACTTTGTCGAAAGCCTTGGCTACGTCAAAGAGAACCGCAATTGATTTTTTACGATGCGGATAGAATCCTTCGAGAATGTACTCGACGATTCGATGGACTTGCTGAGGGCAGGAGTGCTTAGCGCGAAAGCCGAACTGGTGGGGAATAATGAGAGGGTCGCCATCCGTTGGAAACAGATGGTTCCGCATTCGAGAGAGTATGACTCTTTCGAGAAGTTTAGACATTGCCTTGAGGAGGCTGATGGGTCTGTGATTAGCCGGGATGTTCAGAGGTTTACCCGGCTTGGGAATGCCTATGACTGTCGCTTCTTTCCAAGCTTTTGGAAAGTAGCTATGGTCGAAGCAGGCATTGAAAATGATAGCTAACAAGGTAAGCATCTGTTGAGGTAGGTGCTTAAGTGCGTGGTTGGAAATTCCATCCGCACCCGGAGCCTTTTTGGACTTTTGTTTTCTAATGAGAAGCAAGATTTCATCATTAGAGACTGTGACGGGGTCGTCGGTGATAGGGAGAGATTCTCTGCGGAGAACTTCATCCTCCACCGCCTGGATGTGGGAGGGATCCGCGGGTTGCGTGCTGGGCGAACATTGTGCCGCTATGCTGTCGGCGAAGCATTCGGCTTTCTCTTCGGCTTCGAAGGCAATGGTGCCGTCGGGACGAGTGAGAGGAGGAACGTGAGAGGCGGTGTCTACGCGTAAAGCTCGGGCCATTCGATAATACGCTTGTTGGGACGGGGAGATATTCTCCATGAGATCGTTAAACTGAGTGTCACGGAGTTCCGCGAGGCGAGACCTAACTTTACGTTGAAGCTGATTCGCAGCTGTTCTATATGCGGGCGTGGGATATTTCTTGGCTCTCCGGAGAGCCGCGTTCTTAGCTTTAATGAGATTGCTAACGGCTAAGGGAAGTGCGGGTTTGCCTTGCTTAGCAATGATTACGTTGTCGCTGATGGCTGAGTTGATAGCTTCAGTGAGAGTATCAACTACTGAATCTATTTTAATCGGGCTGTCTAATTGGTCGGGCGAAATCGCGAGCGGAGAGTTCGGTGCCTCTAAGGCTGAAACTAACGTATTTTTAAAGCCTTTCCAGTTGGTAAAGGTCTTTGGCGGTGTGACGTTAACGTTAGGCGCGCCTAGCACGAGGGAGACGGGGCGATGGTCGGAGCCTAGGTCATCGAGCGGTTCGATGGACCTGAGATCAAGATTGATTCGCTTGATAATTGCAAAGTCGAGGATGTCAGGAGAATAGGTCGGGTTGTTGGGATAGTGAGTGGGAGTGATGGGGGATATGACGTCTAGGTCAAGGGAGTTAGTGATGTCGAGGAGAGCGATACCGCTGGTGTTGGTCGATAGGCACGTCCAGTCAGTATGTTTGGAGTTAAAGTCTCCGAACATAATGACTGAATGGCCGAGGGCGAGAATGGCCTCAAAGTCGCTGCGGATTGGTCTGGTACCACTGGGTATGTAGACTGAAGCTATGATGATGGTCGGATGACCAGTCATAGCCAATCTACACACAGTGGCCTCCATGTTGAGGAGAGGAGGGGTAGGGAGAGGACAGCAATGGAAGCCTCTTTTGTAATATATAGCGGTGCCGCCGTAACCGTCGGAGTTGGGCCTATCGTTGCGAGTAAATGCGTACTTAGGTATAGCGAATCCCCTGGAGCGGTTTGGAGTAAGCCATGTCTCCTGGAGAAGGAATAAGTCAGGTTCTTTGTTCTGAAGGAACAGTTTAATCTCGGGAAGGTTGGTATTAAGGCTACGAGCGTTAAAAGATACTAGGGATAAGCCCTTAGGTTTAATACGACTGGACGCGGGATTCGCGGGTCTAGACATTATAATTTACTTATTTACGATTTTATAAAAATAAAAAGAATAAAAATAAATTTACAACGAACTTAGGAGCGAGTGATGCTCCGCTAACGCGAATAAACGCTCTTGAGGAGAGCGGGCGGCTCGCAGTTTGCGTGCGAGTACGGAAATTTCGTTAATATCGACGTTCTGAATGACGTCGAATACGGTCTTCATATCCTCAGCCAACGACGACTGAGGTACGGATAACGGAGCGGGACGCGGCCCTACGGAAGCTACGGGAGCTGGGATGGGTCGGGAAGGTGCAGGCGGAACGGCCGGACGCTGCCTCCAAGACAGAGCCGGAGTAGGCGTCGGCTGAACGGGCTTTGCTTCCGGGGGACCCCGGTTGCGCAGCGGCGGGAAGTTAGCGGAGGTGAGCGGCGGCGCCGGTTTAGGCGCGACCCTCTTGACGGTGGAGCGCGGAGCGCGCGGGCAACCCCTGTAGTTTGCTGTGTGGCCGGACTGGCCGCACAGCACACAGGCAGGGGGGGAAGTGGATTCGGGAGTGCGAGTGCACTCCTTAGTGAAGTGGGGATCCAGGCACTTAACGCACCTGGGGGGAGCTGAACAGTTAGCCGCTGCGTGGCCATATAGCTGGCAGCGGTGGCACTGCCCAGGGTGACCGCGGGGGTTGGGACGCTCGACGGAGATATTTGAGAGTCCGCAAATTGTGCGAGCCTCTCTAAAGATCTCCCTCGAGTTGGGAGTATTCGACAAGATTACCAACGCTAAGGGAAAACGCCTACCGCGGTTGGAGTGCATCTTGTGCACTGCTGTGACCGGGAAACCCTGAGACTTAAGGTCATCGAGAATGTCTTCGTTGCTGAGTTCGAACGGGACGCCCCGTAATACTGCGCGGATCTTACGCTCCTCCGGGAGGGCGTAGGTGTGATACGCGATTTGGTTTAATCCGAGTAACCTGGTAAACTCGCGGAAGTCGACGACGGTCGCTAATTGTATTTTGATTGTATCGCCAGCGTTGGCGGCTTTCAAGTAATTAATTTTGTGCACTTTGCACAAGTTGGAAACCGCGGTCCAGCGCGCTTTTTCACGCAGGAATACGGGCGGAGGGAGCTGAGGCTTCGGCGGGACGGGAGCGCAGCGCGTCGCTGGCTTCGATGTGACCGACGGAGACGCGGTTACTACGAGCGATTTTAACGGCGCGGGGGCTGGTGTTGAAGACACCGGGGAGGGCTCGGGTATTGAAGATACCGAAGCTTTCTTAGAGCGCTTCTTGGAGCGCTTGGCGACGAGTTGAAACGCGGGCTCAGGAGAGCCGGTTAGGGTGACGGCATCTGACGACGTATCAGACGCGGGTTCGGAGTCGCTCCCGGGAGCGGTACGCTTACGACGCGACGCGTGAGAGGATGCGACCGATTCGCAGTCCATCTCGGACGAGGCGGGAGACGCGGGAGAGCTTAAGACCTGAGGGGTCTCGACGTTGGAGGCCTGAGGGGCCGGGGTTGAGGCCTGAGGGGCCGAGATTGAGGCCTGAGGGGCCGGGGACGCGATAGATGCCTGTAAGGCCTGCGTTATAACATCATCTGATAAGTTGGCGCCGGACGCAACGAGCGCCTGGGCGAACGACCTAAGAACGCTTACAAGGTCCATTGGAGGGCTTGAATATGTAATATGTAAATATATAATGTATGCCTAGGTCCCCTAGCAAACCTAGCACCTAATTAAATAACAAATACCTAGAGTTCCTAAATAAAAACCTAGCAACCCTAGCGGCAAACCTCCCTACCAGCGGTAGGGGGGCTGGGGAGAATAAATTAAAACTAACAATAGTACGCCGAAGGCCGCTACCTAGAAACCTAAAAAAGGGTGCGCAGGTAAAGAGTTGACCGCGTTAGGGTCAACCTTTACCGACAGAAAGGACAAATACACACGAAAACACACAAATATGATAAAAATAAATATGAAAATAGGAGAAAAATAAATAAAATAGAGAAGAGAAATAAATAAAAATAAAAAGGACTGGTTCAGTACAAATTCGTTGTCACCGTTAAGTATCCTTTGCACTGAAACCAGACTACTTACGCTGGGCACAACACTGCACTCAGCACAAGCACAACACAACTTAGCACAGCACTTTGAAGACTAAAGGGCTTAGTCGCAAAGAAAAATACGCACTTCGATAGCACTCAGAGGGAGTAGAAAGAACCTTGAAATCCGTAGCACGGAACCAACACGCTAAACCGTGACGTCAGTAGACTGAGCGCCACGGAGTATCGGGAAGGGACCAAACGACGGAGAGCGGGGTCTTGCACGTCCGCACTGGGCGGCGATCGGAGCGAGAATGTGTAAAAGTACGCTCAGCATCAATATATATAGTGGCATGGCGAAATATTAGCGCGCAGACGCGAAGCTACGAGTAATGCGAATGTAACATCTGATTACTTGTGTAATCGAGACGTGAGATGCGTTGTGATTCAACCGCAATGAATACTTTTAATAATTTTTTTACGGCCGTCTCAATGTTCGGCTTTTCATAATTTCTTAGCATTTTATTTGCTGATTACTCAAGCGGTCCGGGACCCTTGATGAGATAATTCTACTCTAGGGAGGTCTTCCTAACTATCAAGGACAAAACACATATATCACTTAATACACTTTTTATTTAAAATGAATTTGTTATAGGATAACATATAAGAAACATTTATTAAACTATTTTTGGGGACGAAGCCCGCAATAGAATTCTCTAAGGAATCCTGTCAAGGAATTCCATCAAGCAATCCCCTCAAGGGACGCCATGGAACAATCTTCTATAATATATATATTTTACATTTCACAATTAAAATCAAATATTGACAGACTTATAAGTTGCCAGTCATAAATGTCGGCAAGTTTGTTTGTGCAATAACCTCTTTTAATAAATACGGCACAAGCAAACGTTGCAATCGCCCCTCTTGTTTAATTTATTTAATTAGTGAAGCTATTTAAATAAATTCCTATATACATTTCATTCTTAAATAACGACCCTACCTAAATCAGGATCATATACATTAATCGGGATTACTCTCAGATGAGCCCCCTACCGATAGGAATATATATACTTGATCATGTTTAAATTACCACATTTTATTACACCAAAAATGATCTTATAGTATTTATTCTCCATCAATAGAGCCTTAGCCACAAAACCTGATGAAAATCAGCCAAGATCCCGGCTGGTTAATTAATATCTAAATAAAACAGTGTAAATTATTTTAATTTCTCATACAATTCATGAATAATCAACAACCCCATATTAATTATTTACGTTACCCAATCATATGCAAATTCAAATAACCAATATTTATTATTAAATTAATCAACAATTGTTAAAATAACCCATTGAATACAACCAAATTATAATTATAATTAATTGATAAGTAATAAATATATTAATATCCCAATAAAAGTAAATTTAATTAATCCCATTTATATTAAAATTAATACTAAATTAATCAAATTATATTATCAAACATTATCATTCAGTTGGCAAAACAAACACGTTTGACATGAACTGTCATATTAACTTTAAACTTTTCTGAATGATTAAAAGTTTATTTGAAAGTTTGTAACTTTCGAAAATTTAAACATTACCTACCTAAATATTAAGATTTTACCTTCCTAACTATTACCGGACAAATCTTCCTGTGAAAAGATCATAAAATCGGATCCAAAGTATTTTACTTAACCCAGAATGATACCTATAAATTAAAATTTAATATTTCACAACGCAATGCAGAGAACTTTTTCAAAATGCACCGAAATACACCTGACAAAATTCTATACCAATCACGTTCACAAAAAATCATTACCTATTCCATCACAACCCTTTTATTATTTAACCCACTGAGGATCCTATTCTACATCCGCGTGTTGACCCACAGACATCAATATCACAATATTATATATACTCGTAAACTTTGGCCGCATAGCTAAATCGGCTATCACCTTCTCTCTTATGGAGATTATTAGGTGTGGCTCAAATTAAACGTGCACATTATCTATAGTGTTATTTTAGTCTTTGAAAATTGACTTCTTTAGAGCATTGGCACCACACGTATATTTATGATTCGTAAATAAAATGTAACGCGGTAAATACGTGCCGCGTGTACCTGCCGCCCCCCAGAGGTTTCTCTTCGGGTATCTAAAATTAATTTATTAAATCATTAAATAAAATACCCTCTTATCTCAATATATAATATATAAAAACCTTTTCCTTATTTTCTTTTATCTGCATCGTCCATCCATTGCATCTCCTTTTTGGTGATGCTGTTTGGATCGGCTTTGCAGGATATATCATCTCGGAGCATTGCGTTGTGAAGTGTACATAGAATTTGAGAAAAAAAAAAAAATATTAGTTTGTTATATTATTCTAAAACTCCAACGAAATTCTAACCGTTGCATATCTACAAATGAACGATATACATATTTGTACACCTAAATGTGTACTTTTACTCTATTAATTCTAAAAATAAAGAAATTATAATAATATAATAATATTTCAAGAAACAAACGCATCCACAAAAACCCCATTTTACATATATAAATACAGACACAATTTCATCATTAATTCCATTCTATCGAACATTATATAGTTCCAATCTATTCACATGCACAATCAATTCTTGGCCATTTTGTATTTTTTCACAAGACAATTGTCACATCCTATATATCGCAATACTCGAAATAAACCTTCATATGGTCGACCAAGTTTTCGACTTCCACAGTTTCGTGTCTATCCTTCTCCGCTATCGATAACTACCAATAGGCACAGTTTAAATCCAAATCAGCGCAGAATTTCGCCGCATTCAGCTGCACTATCATACCTTCGATGATAAGCAAATTATATAAATCTTTATTTACCTTCTTTATTAGCTTCAATAAAACATTATCTTGATCAATCGGCATCTACAATGTTTCAAGCTGTCCCAACGACGCCGGTTGAAGTTTGGGAAATTCCTTCCTCGCCCGTCGGATGAATCACCTTCTAGAGTTTTTTCTTTACTCTTAGTATTTCAGATGGCTCCTGCCCTCCAAAATCTTCCTTCCGCCACACTCAGCGACGTATATAGCTGAAATAATTTGAAAAATAGTAAAACGCTGTCACATTATATCACTACAATTGCGCGCGGCGCCTCCACCATCAAGCGGTCCGGGACCCTTGATGAGATAATTCTACTCTAGGGAGGTCTTCCTAACTATCAAGGACAAAACACATATATCACTTAATACACTTTTTATTTAAAATGAATTTGTTATAGGATAACATATAAGAAACATTTATTAAACTATTTTTGGGGACGAAGCCCGCAATAGAATTCTCTAAGGAATCCTGTCAAGGAATTCCATCAAGCAATCCCCTCAAGGGACGCCATGGAACAATCTTCTATAATATATATATTTTACATTTCACAATTAAAATCAAATATTGACAGACTTATAAGTTGCCAGTCATAAATGTCGGCAAGTTTGTTTGTGCAATAACCTCTTTTAATAAATACGGCACAAGCAAACGTTGCATTACCTTAATTACAATAACTATGTAAGGTACCTAGAGATCGCGACAGGTTGACGTGGCAGCTGTGAAGTTAGCTACAGATCATATTTGCGCAGATACAATCGAAAGTGAATCGAAAGTGACCGAAGTGAGCGAAACCTACGCACACAGCTATATTCACTTTCTGCGCAGCGGCTCGCAGCAATTTCAGACACGCCATGTTAACCTGTCGCGAACTGTACAAACTTGATTGATTAATATTTTATGTTTATGATCATTATCCTAGGCCTTTTATAATGATACGATAAAAGCTTAATTTCGCGATAGGTTGACCATAGTTGGCATGCAAACAAATATCTTTCTCTTCGTAATCAATGTTAAATAAACATTACTAAACTACTACAATATAAAACTTATTTCAAATATCAATTTATCTAAACTTCATGAAACAAAATTGACGTTCAAACTATCATGTTGCATTACTTACAACTTTATCAACCACATACTCGTCCATCCACTGAACCGATTTAGTTTCAGTAACAGCGTACATAAATTGAGAATTTAACTTTCCGACGTACCAACTACCGAGCTAAACTTTTCAACTGGGAATGAATGCTCCTAGTTTGAATCTGAAAATTGAAGCCATTACACTTCCAGTACTGTGGACCTGAGATCGAATTCAATTTCAGAGTTTGAATTTGATTTCAGCATTAGCATAATGCATTGGTTATTCAGGCAAATTTTGTCGATCTTTGTATTTTTATTTTTATTAGAATTTTACAAAAAAAAGAACATTGGCAAACTCACATACACTGTCAGTACCGCTTTTATTTTCGCAGAGCATTCACGTTTCTCAAATTGAATATGTAAGTTTGACTGTTTGAATTATGGATAATCGAAATGCAATAATAAGATTTATGTAGAAGTTGGGAATAAAAAGTCGAAATTATAATCTAACCTCAAAAAACACGTGAAAAGTCGTGAAAACGTTGTTTACTTAATAGGACGAATATGATTAGAGGGTTAATACGTTCATAGGATGATCAGATGAAGCTATTGAAATTAAAAAACACTCTAATTTCAATTATTGTTCATACAACAGCGAACCGTGACAAGACAATTGACATAAGGGCTCATTGAAATGGCGGCTCAATGTCTTTGAGGTTTGACAGATTGACAGTATATATAATTTATCTAGATGTCGATGAAACAATAAATGGCGTTGTTACCGGAATAATTGGATTTTATTATATTTCTAAGTATCTAAGTGTCACAAGTATTACAGGGTCTGCATTTCTCTTTTTTCCTGAATCAGGTGTTGTTTTGAGTTTTAATATTCTCGCACTATTTTAGGTGAGAATAATAATATTCAACTTGCAACAAAAAGATACTAAGCCTGAAATCTCCTAAGCGTACTGAGACTTATGGCAGACTGAACTTAACTAAATAGTCAAATAAAAAGGGTTTTTTTTATCTACATAGTATGTATACAATACCATTACAAATAAAATAGCCTAAACGGCCTTATCGTGTTGCATATCACTAAATTATTTCAACGGCAATGTCGGCGATAGATTGTCTCTATTTTCCGAAAACGCACATTTCACTTAAAGAAATTGAAATTTAAAACTAGTACTTTTAGATAACATAAATATAGTTATGAAACATTGTTGACAGTAAACATATCAAATGATATCTAGCCAGATCTCCTCATCGTTTTTTGACTCTTCACGTTCAAGTCCAAAAGGTCACAACAACTGTCAATGAAACTTTACACCGTTACAGGCATACTCCTATTCAAAAACCATGTGGCACTAATGTTTTCAAAATCATAGCCATTATTTGTTACTGAAATTACTAACCGTAAAGTTTTTTTTTGTTACCGTTTATCTAATAATAAGTGCAAAGGAACTACGCCAAACAAGCTGGTCAATACGCCATACAAATCGTAAATATATTTTGTTTCTTCTTTTCTCAAGATGAATATGACATAATAATAAATAAATAAATATTTCTAACAATCACACCACATTATTCAGCCCAAATTAAGTATCATTCAAGATCTTTTGTTATGGATACTAGATAACGGATAAATAAACTTAAGAAATATATAAACACACATAGGTTATTTATAAATATAAATATTAGAAATAAACTTCATTAAACGTAAATACACATCCATGACCAAAAATCATATATAATAATATATCTGCCCCTACCAGGATTCGAACCCGGGACCTCTGGCATTGAAGGCAAAGCTACTTACCTCCACACCAAACAGGCCGTCATTATGTATGATAATAAACAATAAAAGTAAACATCAATAGTAAAGGGATAGCGTGACTTTACTATCAACAAGCGGACTTAGAATGAAATGGAAAACACTGTCTACACTCCTCATTGTGTTTTCTATTTATTATTTGCACATGTCTATGAGTACTCCTTGCACAATATACTATCACAATTAAACACAAATCTAAAAAGAAAAATCAATCAATTTGTGCCGTCGAATTGCCGCAAAAAGTCATAACCATTAAGTATAAAACAAAGTTTGGTTTTATTCGACCATTTACCTGAATAAAATTAGGGCACTGTTAATAGATTCCAGCCTTATTACGAAGAAAAAAAAACATCATTATGTTTTTTTTTTTTTTATTAGAGTGAGTACAATTATTTACTTATGGATTGGATTACACCACTATTCATTTTTTTAAATCTTAGAAGTTCTCATCTGGTAATGTCAGTGGTCAGTAAACATCTCATCTGGGACGGTACCACCTATTTCTAATTTCGAAAATATCCTTCCAATTTAGACCGCCGTAATGATCAGGTTCACGTGGTTGTGTACCGGTCATAGAGAAGGAACAGCCAGTGCAATCACTGGAACAAAAGCAATTTCAACTTAGGCCAACGGTCGGCGAGGCATATTAGTCGAATAATGGTTACTATCAATATCGATACATAAAACACCTACGGCTAATGATATCCATGGGTGCGGATGCCACTTACTATCAAGTGGGTTGCGCCGCTTAATCTTTTGCCGGCTATGAATAAAGTAATTTAGTAATATATATATATATAAATAATAATAAATAAATCCCCAGAAAAACACACCAACAGCATGGCCCCAAAGTAAGCAGAGCTTGTGTTATGGATGACCATACAGCGAACTGGGGGGAAACCCAGAATAAACATACATATATAAATACAAACAACCATGACCCGAGAACAAACATCTGTGTTCATCACACAAATGAATGCCCCGGCCGGGACTCGAACCTGGGACCTTCGGCGTATGAGGCAAGGCTACTTACCACTACACCACTCGGTCGTCTTTGGTAGGCACCTTTTCGTTCCCTTGCTAACGTGTACGTAATGTTTCCATAATTATATTTTTATTGAAACTTATATATATATATATATATATATATATATATATATATATAAGCATATAATCTAAGAATCAATGCATGTCATTTAGACATGCATTGATTTGTGCGGCCTGGCGTCACTCCACATCCGGCCGCATACTGCACTAACAGGAATAACCCACACAGTTAATTCTTGATTCGTAGAAATATCTATTAATTATAAACAACTGAACTGCAACATTACTGACATTACTAAACTTGTTCATTAATCATTTTATTGTCCACTGTCAGCTTAATAATATGGACTTACACAGGTTTTTACAAAACGGTCACATTCATCGGTATGTAAAATACTATTAGTATAATTTACAGTATCGACATCGTAACAAAAATTTATCAAGCAAGCTCAGTTTGAAACTATATCTTGAATGTTCTTTTTAAAACAATCAGCTGTTTTAATTCAAATAATCAGTATTTTAATAAATCTACAATTTGAATATTCAGGGTAACTTTTTGTCAGTATACTGTACATTGTTACATTTTTGAAACTGAGCAAGCTTCTAGAAAAATAGGTTGAATTATGAAAACATTTTTAGACTTTGCACAGTAGTACAAAATTGCTGCAACCGAAAACCGAAAAAGTGGGAAGACGAAAAGTTTAATAGGATGTCTACACCAAATTTGGCAACTGAAAAATTTTACTAAAAATTTACCTCTTAGAAGTTGCTGTTTGCCTTATGTTTTTCTATATTTTACACACAAATAAGGAAGTACATTTCGATATTTAATGCACAAAAGGGGTAAAATAGAATATTTTGAATGAAGTCGTAAAACAACAACGTTCCAAATGTAATAAAACTCTTACTGTGAGGCCAAGTACGCAGTGACTTTGTCATTTTATTTCGTCTTGAATTAGCAAATCTACTGCCACCTTTTCGTATTCTACATTGGGCAAAATTCACTTCGCAGAGTTATTCATTTCAGAAATCTTAAATTTTCCTGATTTTAACGTGTTTATGTATATATGTGTGTTTTACGATAGGTGTGTGATGAATTAGCACTAAAAAACTGAGATTATAAGAAATTTATTAAAAAACTTTGATCTTTGTGAAATTTTATGTCGCTATTGCATGTACTTTCGAAAATCCGAAAGTCATAAAGTGTGTGCACACGTAATCATACTTAGGTTGCATGGATTAAAAATGAGAAGTAGAATGATTTCGGAAACCTGAGATTTTTTAATAATACACAAGTCATTTACAAAACATGGGTAAAAATAAAACATAACCTGATACAAAAAAAAACGTGTCCCACTGGGGTCATCTTTAAAAAGTAAAATTTAATTAAATTTCGTAAGCATTTTAGGACATGTACTAATAGCAAACACCATTCTGCAACCCCTCGGCATATAAAAAGCGAATTCAGCTGATTTAAAAAACACCTTAGATCTAGAGCCATTTTGATGCCTTGTGACATAATGAATATATACACTGCTAGGGATTTGGGATCTTCACTAGTGATGATTGCCAGATCTAATTTATTGCGTACTGATATGTTTTGCTTCTATGAAAAGTTGTCATGTACGCGCGATTGTGTACGCAGAAATTTTTTTTTGGATTAAGGTTATGATGGGTTTTAAGGATAAGGTTTTGAAAAAAAAATGCTGAATAATATTATTTTTTCTGCATTAACGAATAAACGCTTTTATTCATAAAATTTATAAAAGTTGCATTCCCGAAAGTTTATATTTAATTGCGTTTACAAGAATATACAGCCGCATTTCTTAGAAAGATGAGCCTATGAAATAATTATATACAAATAAGCCAAACAAATGAATTATATCGTTACAGATATTAAGATGTTGTTAGTAACAGTCTAGAAAGTAACTCCAAAAGTTAAAAACCATTCCAGGTTAAGCCGTTAACAAGTATTGGTAATTAAAATGGGATTTATTTATATAATACTATGCAGAATAAAATTATTTTCTTTTACACTCGAATGGTTTATTTTTGTGAATTTTCCTTATTTTTAGAATTTCAAATTTCTTTATAAACAAAGAGATGTTTCCTTACAGTAAAACCTGTTATCTTCCGTATGAAGCGTACTTTCCCTCCAGGTGGCGTTGCAAAGTTACACCCTGTGTACTTTAAAATCTTGTTGTCCATGTCTACTTGTCTTAGAAACAAAAACTCAATTCCTTCTGTTTAACAACGATTCATAGGTAAAAAGAACTCGTTTTCATATTGGACATCTTATACTTGTACTTGTGTTAATATAACTTTTCAATACAGTTAAAAGATAGATTGCGAAAATTTTCAAAAATTTATAAAAATTTGCTACTTCTAAAAAGCTTATAATAATCTATTAAAACGTAAAATCACTCTTAAAGTACTCATTAAAATGTTTCATTTGTGAAATTTAAAAAAAGGGACGGCTTAAATCACGCAGAAAGAGAAGATTTATAGAAAGTCCTAATCTCTGAGGGCCTTTAAAACAATAGGCGGAAGATTTCGAAATCGCATAGCAATTTCTGCTCCACATTTATTTTTCGTTTTTCATGACATTACCCTTGGGGTCTTCAAGTTTGTTTGTCGTTTAAAAATCTTTTGTGATCACCATTTCATTAAAAACGTCTCCACTGACGCTCCCACCGAGTCTTTCAGGTTTCAGGTCACTTATTTTGATGTCAATTACGGTTATTTTTCTGAAAATGTAATGAAGAAAAGCTTTTTGAAGCCTGTTAGTTAAATTATGTTGATTTTTCGAGATCAATTACATTTATCAGCAAAAACTGGAACGACTTTTTAGTATTTTTGGTCCTCGTTGTTATGCAGCTTAAACATAGTATGTTGACATTATTTTGTTTTTTTAAAACACACTAAACACATACAATTGAAATCACAAATAACAAGGTTTGTGCTCACCCACTCATAGGCAACCACAGCTAACACTGATTGCAACGTACTTATTGATATTTGAAAGACAGAGTAACTATAATTTTACAAAAATTAAATTAAATACAAAATTTTAAAAAAATTTGAATAATACATTGATACAAATTAACTTAAATTAACATTTTCTTTTTATTGAAAAAGGATAAGACGTTTGTCTTCTTGTTTATTTAATATATTGAATTATATAGTCCATACTATGTTCCTTGTTCAGGTAATTTTCTTTTTGAACTAAACGATCATTAAAAATATCTATATTTGCGGTTACAGGTATATAATTGTAAAGCTTTGCCATTCTACTCAAAGTAGTTGTTTTAGCTTGACCAACTGAATTTTTGTCTGTGCTTCGAAAATTAGAAAATATTTCAATTGATTTGTTTCATGTTTTTTTTACTATTTTCATACCATCATGCTAGTACTTCCCTTTGAATGGAACACAACCACGTAAACATGATTATTATGGCGGTAAAAATATGAAGAAGTGTCTGTGAAATGAACGGTCCAGAGGTGATGATAACTTACGGAATTCAACTACCAATATTAAATATAAAAGTTTGTGGCACAGTATTTTTGACTATAAAATAATGTAGAACTTTAAACAACATGATATCTATACCGCAGAACGTGCAATATACCAAAGTGTAGGCGTCCTGATTGAACCATAGCTATGAATGCTTATAAAGCAGACACCTCCAGGCTAATAAAAAATAGCTCTAAGGTTGATCAAATAAATGTTGGGTTAGGTTAGGTTAGAAATTGACTTATATTTAGAAGATAAATAGAAATATTCGTGCCTCAAAAACTAAATTCATTAGAGAGATTTCAGATTTTGTTTGTTTCTTTTAGGTGGTAGTTATGTCAAAAGAGTGCCGAGAGTTTATCTCTGCAACTTATTCTCCCAATTGGCCTTTCTATTTTTCTTTCTATTTTGAAAGCCAAAGTAAATTCTCACTTTATTTGCCAATAATGAAAAATATAATGTAAAAAATTTTACGAATTTTTACTATGACTTATATCATCAAACCTTCGTAGTCATGCATAAGGTTTCATTGCGTTGCGTTATTTACAACACTGTCAATTAAAAATTTTTGATAAACAATCATACTGAACGTTCTTTTTTGCTTTTGTATTCCAAATCAAACCAAATCATTTATTGCTTCGTAGTTTCGTATATAAAAGTTGTTACATAACTATATTAAGATCTACATACTATACTGTCCATTAGCATGCAATATAATTGTTTAACATTAGCATTACAATAATTAAAATTATCATTTAAATACAATTTCTATTATTCTTAATGTCTTAACCGCTACTATTACAATATTTATACATGTCAGGAGATTTTTTTACATTTGTAAAATTCCTCAAGGGAATAAAAACATTTAGTTTTTAGCCATTTTTGAATTCAAATTGGAATTTATGTATCCTTTTCTGAACAAAATATTTGCAATTGTTAAAATTTAAAAAAAAACCAATATTTTGTAAATATTTACGAATATTAATAACCCTAACAACATTTCTAATATCATCAAACCTGGCTAATTAATACCTTCCTGTTTTTAAAAATAAAAAACTTTTGCCATCCTGAAACGGTTTGGATACTTTTTAAAAAAATGTTCAAAGCAAAAATGTTGCGGCCACGTTACGGTGTTTTTTGATTGGCTTTTTCTTAGAAGGTTTTTCCGTTTATAATTAGATTTCACCTTTTTCAATTTTCGAGTTTGTGCGAGTTTTCAAGTGCGCCATTACGATTTTGCAAAAATTTACATTTACCTTGAAAATTTGTTATTTACTTTTCTCAATATTTATTAAGCAAAAGTTACTTCAAAAATGTGTAAAACTTTAAAAAAAATCAAGCATAACATTTGTAGCGAAGGTTATTTATTTTAATTTTAAGATGAAAATTTTTTTTGCAAAAGCTATATTTATTAATTGTTTATATACTACAAAATCTGGAACTCTTATTTGTGTTAACATGATATGTTTTCTAAACCCTATTATGGATGAAATTTGTCGTC
This sequence comes from Marasmarcha lunaedactyla, assembly GCA_923062675.1. Classification (NCBI taxonomy): domain Eukaryota; kingdom Metazoa; phylum Arthropoda; class Insecta; order Lepidoptera; family Pterophoridae; genus Marasmarcha; species Marasmarcha lunaedactyla. The sequence goes on along the minus strand of OV281361.1, from coordinate 9,913,933 downwards.
GTTTCTAAAATGAATGTTAAAGATACCCAAAGCAAACTCAACGCGCGTCGCCAACGCATAAGTTACAGTAGTGAACAATAACAGATTTTACTAAACACATCAAATGAGCGTATGAATAAATTTTACCCTGCAAAATGTTCATATAAATGGAACAACAAGTGCAAAGTCAATTGAGGAAATTTGACGTTTCGAGATAGGTTAACGTGCTGCTGAAGGAACGTTCGTTGTTACGAGGTTGATTAAATATAATTTACACATTTATAAAATAATTGGAGTCTTCTATCATATGATTATAATTTAAATGTTATTTATCAAAAAAAATTGTCTTTTAAACAAATATATAGTTCCTAAAAAAGGGCTAGCACGGCGTTTTGGTCCACTACGCGCCTTAACAAAATCATTCTAAAACTACACGCTGTTCGCGGCATTTACAATGCTCAAGACAAAATGCTGGAAATCCTGTCGAAATTGTTCTCAAAAAAAAACCGCAAGTCATATGAATAGCGATTGTGTATACTAGTGTTAATAATGTAAACACATGTTTGACATTTTCGCAACAAATCAAAGTAAAAAGGTATGAATAAGGAATGATGTATGAATTAGAAATGAAAAAAAACGCTCCCAAAAACAGTGCTGTAAAATTATCAAAACAAACATACGCTCAGTCAAACGAATGTCAAACAAACATATTATTTTATCTAAATGAATTATAAGTACATATTAAAATGTATAAGAAACAAATTGATTAGAAATTCAAACAAACCTTTACTGAATATGGCATTATCGTTGTCAAGCAAGAATATTAATAATTCAACAAAATATTTTGAAACAAAATATTTGGTCCTAGTCCATTTTGTACATGCCTAAAATTAATAATTCTATTTCCATTTATAAGCATCATTTACAATTCATTAAGTTTAAGTGAAACATACCCTGGCTAAAAATAGCTTTCCTCAAAATACTAAGATAAACCTAAACAAAACAAAAATTGTAAAACATTAGGAGTCTGCCTGTGTTACAGCACCATTTCGTTAATAATTTCGTAATGGCAGCTATTCTGAAAAGAAATCCACCGGAAAAATATAATGAAATTGTCGGGTGTAATCCCACGCTTGTGTTGGGCAGATAATGATGTCGCAGACCCACAGGATCTGGTGCAGATTGGAGAAACAAGCGGGTTTTATGAGTTTAATACTCATTATATTAATAAAAAACTTCGCACCGATTTTTTCGGCCGAGTGATGTAGTGGCTCTGCCTCATACGTCGGAGGTCCCAAGTTCGAGTCCTGGTCGGAATTAATAGAAAACTATTTCTAGATAAAAATTTGAAACAGAAATGTTCTAAGTCCTAACTGAACAATAATGCACATTAAAATTATACACCGTACTTGTATATTTTTATTATCTTAATTTGTACATTTTGGTTTAATCTTGCTTGCTTTTTAATTCGAGCAACCCTTCTTGTCTTAACGTCTAGACATTTTACATATGCTTTATGTATTCGTTCCGATTTCACTGAATATTTAAAGCGATAACGAAATTAATGAAACCGAGTGGCGTAGTGGTAGTTGTCCCGCCTCATACACCAAAGGTCCCACGTGTGAGACCAGTGCATTCATTTGTGTGATATACTCAGATATTTGTTCTCGGGTCATGGTTGTTTATATTTATATATGTATGTTTATTCTGGGTTCTCCCCCGGTTCGCTGTAAGGTCATCCAAAACAGAAGCTCTGTTTACTTTAGGGCCATAAAGTTGGTGTCTTTTGTCTGGAGATTTATTATTATTATTATCTCTTCATGGAGGAGGGCTTGCCTTGAGGCATTTTCTACCAGACTACGTTTAGGAAGTAAAAAGATAATAAGGTAAGCTGATATTTAAGTATCTTATTACAAATTTTATGTATATACAAATTTAATGTACCTTATGAATAAATAGGAGCATGTTTGCTTCCTTATTTATTGTTTAAAAGTAATATCCTGTAACTTTCGAGGAATCAGGAGTCAAGAAAACGTTTACAATACACCAACTTTTAATTGTTATGTAAAATTAAGGTCTGATATTCAACACGACAGTAGTTTTATGTGATAAGAAAATAGAACCCCACCTAAAACATAAATAGAGAAAATTCTAATTTTTTATGCTAATCGTGTAACCTAAGTATGTAACCCCGTGAACGGGTGCTGTCTGAGGATGTTCGTAAATTGGATAGTTTATGGGGAGGAAAGGGAGACTTGCCGAGCACACACATGCAGGTCAGATTTATTTTATATAGACATAAAAGCTATTGTAAATTTATTTTAAATAAAATATACCCTTGAATATTCCTACCGTTCCTTCTTCACGAATGTTTTTCCAAGTCATGCTTTATATTCATCATAAATATTTGAAGTAGTATTTGAGCCAAATGTTTCAATTTGAGGTCATTATAGGCTTGATATTAAAAAATGCTGAAGTTTAAACCAATATTATACTTACACTATTAATATATCACGGAAATATATTTTATAAATTAAATTAAAATAAAAAAGTAAGAAAGTTCTCAAAGATTTAGAAAGAAACGATGCACGCAGTGCTAAATCGAAAATATTATTTTTATATATAGGTGTATGTACAAACTTTATTATGCTAACGAAACACAGTACTGCGTACAATTTAATTGCGTAACCGCACCGAAGCTTTGACCGAAGATTTGAGGTTGCGGCTAGAATTTTGTAAAATATAGTTATCCCAAAAAAGTAAATTTTCGAATACAAAGTGCTTTTGTCGTTTGATAAATATCTAAAATATTAGGGAATAGTGAGATAATGCTATAATCCCAGTAACACTCACGTTTTGAACATTTGTTTGCACCTGGTTCACTGCAATTTAGTATTTGGATAAATACTGTGCCTATAATTCTCAGTGAAAAATACCACAATACCTCAGTGGTTTCTATAGTACAATTGTTATACAATTGCTATGAAAGTGCCGTTCTGCAAGTTCGCCGATTTCAAATAAATATTAGGTCCTTAAATATGAAATTGGCGTTTTGTCGTAATGGCCACTATGATCTATATTATCTCCTCTTTAGTTAAGAATTCACAGAATTAACACAAAATTTGTTTTTTCTTCTTTTGGTTTTTTTTTGCGTCACTTAGTTTACAAAATGGAAAAATTTTAAATATCGCATTTCTTTACGAGTACGAGTTCCTCCGTGACACCAGTGCTGCAGAAACGGCTCGAAGTATTAATGCTGTGTATGGTGGCGGTGTCGCAAAAGAAAACACAGTGCGTTTTTGGTTTTAACGTTTTCGTTCTGGTAATTTTGACCTACAGAACCAGCCCCGTGGACGGCCGGAGACCAAAGTTAATAATGAAGAATTGAAGGCTATTGTGGAAGCGGATCCATCGCAAACAACGACCGAGTTAGCTGTGGGCTGCGGTGTTAGTGACAAAACTATTTTAATCCACTTGAAGCAAATTGGGAAGGTGAAAAAGCTTGAGAGGTGGGTACCTAATGAATTGAGTGCAGCAAACCGACAAACACACACAATAATGTAAGTATTTTAAATCGAATCATTACCTGTGATGAAAAGTGGATCCTATACGACAGTTGGAAATGCTCATCGCAATGGTAAAACCCTGGCGAACCAGTCAAATCCTACCCCAAGTGAAAATTTACTCAAAAAAAGTTACTGGTGAGCGTTTGGTGGACTAGCGCCGGTGTCGTTCACTACAGCTTTCTAAAATCTGGCCAGACGATTACGGCAGATGTCTTTTGTCAGCAACTGCACACCATGATGGAAAAGCTAGCTGCTAAACAACCGAGGCTGGTCAATTGTTCTAGGCCACTGCTGCTCCACGACAACGCTAGACCACGCACTGCACATCAGACGGCTACCAAATTAGAGGAGCTTCAATTGGCATGTCTAAGACATCCACCGTACTACCCGGACCTTCCTCCAACAGATTACAAATCTTTTTAAATTTGGATAACTTTTCTTGCAAGGGAAAAAATTCAACTCCGATGGGGCAGTCCAAAGATTTTATTTATTCCCGTCCAAATGGTTTTTTTAGTAAAGGGATCAATGCACCTTCTATGAGATGGCAAAAGTGCAAAGATAGCAATAGAATATACTATGATTAAATAAATATATAAAATATATATTTTTGGACTTTATGTTCCTCCCTTACAAAACGCCAATTATATGTGTGTAATGTTTAACCTAATATTTTAAACTTCGCTTAGCTATATATTCTTAATTCATAACAGTTGCAATTAAAAGAAAATGGATAAATTTTTTCCAAAATAAGACGTATGCGTATACGTTGTTAGCTTCATACAACATAACAATCCGTTATTGGTTTACCCGCTACCGTTCTGGAAATTTCGATGGGAAAAATAAACGCCGAGGTCGTGAAGAAACTTTGGTCAACGAATTAGACGAATTGGACGACGAATTAGAGGCGATCATTGAACCTGATGATACTCAATTTATGATAAACATTAAGCAGCAGCTTTCAACGTTAGTATCAAATGGATGCTTACGAACATAATGAGTGCCAGCGCGACTTATGCGTCGTCGTTACGAGTCCTACCATGTGATGCTCAACAGGGACAGACACGATGGAGTTTTGAACTGCATTATTACCTGCGATAAAATAAATTCTATTTGACAATCGCTAGCGCTCAGCAAGTTTGTTATATTCTAGTTCAGCATCTAACCAATGCCCTGAACGAGAAAATATCCTTAGAAAAGTGATGAACTGTTTGGTGGGCTATTGCAGGTGAGATTCACCACAGCTTCTTAATATATAAGCATTACTACTGATGTGGAAAACTGAACACAATGACGGAGTTGCTCATACATCTACAACCAGCTTTGATCTATTGCTCATCCCGCTGCTTCTGCATGAAAATGCGTAACCCTATCAAGCCACAAGTAACGCGAGCTGGAATTGGAAGCCTCCACCAGGTCTTGTGCCTACAGACTTCTATTCATGCCAGAACTCGCCAGAATTTCGTGGAAAAAAGTTTAAAATACGAGAGACGGTATAAAATGCCTAAGAATGCAAATAATGATCTTGTTGTCCCCATCCAACTGTTTTTTTTTTAAGAATCTGTAAACTGTCACTTCGCATTGAACAAAAAAAATTGACAAAGAAACATTGGGTTCATGGGTTTGGTTAATGTAAATAAAAGAGGTAGAAAAAAAATATTTATTTAAAAATTATTGCAATGAAAGCACCTGTATCTCGTCATAAAAAATAATAGGAGGGGCCGAGTTTGGGCCCCACTTCTTATATACTTGTGTCGATAAAAATAGACGTACTATTTTGGAAATACCTATAAAATTGTATTCAATGTATTTTACCTTATGTTTTTAGGAACGATGTGAAGCTAGGGTATGTTCGATACTAAGTGAAGTTCGGTAGTAAATTTTTTTGTTGTTCTGCATTTGAGAAGTAATTATTAAACTAGAATAAGTTTAAAAAAGGCTAACAGTGAAGTGAGTATTCGCCGCGTGCAGATTCCAATTATCCGCTTTTAAAAATAAGCTGTGAAGAATCTTATAACAAAAGCTGAGCGACTAAAATACTACGATTTTACTAGAATCACGAATTATGTAAGCTTTCGTTAACCATTCAAAACTATAATGTGATTTGTCAAAATGTTTAACTTGTACCATATCAAAAGCCCGGCTCTTGTCATTTGCTCCACTAATACAATTTGCTTGAATATGACCATTCTATGCTTTGTTATAGCATATAGCACAATACAACAATGTTTTGTCCGCGTTTTGGATACAATTAGTAATTGTATAACTATTGAAATATACGTATAAGATAGTATGGGGTTTAATATTATTACACGTGTATTTTTCTACTAATATACCGAAAATAAATTGACTTTTCTGTCGGCTGATCACTAATATGTACATATTCTGTTCGTATTAATCAGAAAAGTGCAGAACGTACAAGGCTACAAATATTAAATTTTTATCTTTGATAAAAGTAAAATAGCGCATGACAGTCACGTTCTTACATTACGGACCTGAAAAATGGCTCTGGCCGGTACTTTCACAGATATATTTACTCAAACAAACAAAATTATGTTGCTTCTAAAAATGAAGGAGATAGAATGATATTAAACATTGGCTTGCGAGCAAGACAAAATATTCTCGTGTTCGTATGATTTCGGTTATATTCGTGTCGCGTTGTATATCTGTTCGGTTCGTACACGAAAACAAAAATGAAAAAACTTATGCAAAATATCAAAGTCACTACAGTGACTAAACAGTTGAAAAGTAAAATCAGTCGACGGAAGGCAAGATTTACCTCGTCCGTGCCTCAGGAGCTTGTGAGCTGTCATCTGCTTTTTTTAATTTAATCATAGTATTTTACACACTTTAAATTATATATAACTTAATTAAGGTAATCTCAAGCAGCCTTACCCCTACCAGCGATATATTTTAACGTATCGGTATCGCTAAGTTGTATATTTATATACTAACCTAAATTAAATATTGTATTTAATAATTTTTTTTTTGTTTCAAGATATTTTTTAGTTAAGAAACGTGCATTTTATTTACATGCAGTAGCATTCGGTCCATTTTATACTCTTCTGCGCTCATTTACTATTCAACTCGAATGTATGGGAAATTTGAATATTGAAAATAAGAAAACTCTTCAGCATATGCCTAAAATAAACACTGTTTGAACGGTCTTATTTTCTTTTTATTAGAAATATGATAATTTGAAAATATTCATATTAAACGAAGCGCGTACGAAATTGGCAGAATTTGTGTAATGTCACGTAAACTGAGAGAAACCGACATATCTTGGTTAACAAGATAGATGTAAAATCTACCTTAAAATATTTTGTTAATATACCTTAATAACACAAATTGATACTAAGTATTACAAAATTATTAAATAATAGGTCAGGGTAAAGTCTTGTAATATTTTGTATTTATATCTCTTTGGTTGTATATTATAGTTTTCTGATTTTGATACAATAAAAAAGATTTTTTTTCCAACTTACAAAAACTTTAGATCAGTCAGTACAATCAATTTTTTTTAATAATTAAATAAATGCTCTCTCGCCAACGGCAACAGGCACTGACAGCCTTGGTCAAATTGAAAGTGAAACGTTAATTTAATATAAAAATTAGGCCATATATATAGCCGTTCTTTTGGAGATCCCGTAGACTTTACTCACGCGGCTAAACGACTGTTATCTTGCGTCCTCAATCGGGACTGACAGAATAACGTTCGAAGCATCTAAACAGAGAAGATAAGGCTAGGGAAAAGGCTTCTTCGAGACCCGATCTGCGTCCGGCAACGTTCGGACGTGTCGACGGTCGCTCCCGGCTGCCGCGTCACGATTATTGTCTCACGACTTCCATCGTAGCAATGCTCAAACCCTATTCTGGTACACTTTTTAGTGCAGCCCCCTCGAATAAACACGTCACTTCGTCCCCGACAACTTGAGAGACAGACCCGTTCTACGTCCGACCACGTTCGGACGCATTCGCAGTCGCTCCCAGCCGCTGAGTCACGATTCGATGACTCTCGTCCAATATCGCGCTTCGTCCCCGACGACTTGAGATAAGCCTCTTTGTAACTCTTTTGGTCAATTCCGCACTTCTTCGAATAGATACCTCACCTCGGTGGGCGCAGCAACAACAGAGTTGAACTTACTTACGTCGGTATCCGACGTTCGTTCGCAAGGCTTGGCCTGATTTTCTGGCTACGTACTTGACGCTGGGCGCTTGTTACGTTATTAGAGACTCGCTCTGCGGCCGGCTTCGGCCGGTCGTAACGTAGTTAATTCCGCTATTTCAGTGCAACCCAACTTCGCGACTGGTTCACGTCGCGAAGCCGTCAGGTCTACGGCTGGTTTTTGTGGACAACATACTCCGTAGTAGAACCCCGCGTTGAGCAGGTGGATACTTAACGGTGAAAACTAAGCCTGCTAGAGTTGAGCCGGTGCGCTTCCAAGGCCCTTTAGGTTTTGGAGAAACCGGCAGACTGGATCCCGGTACAGGGGCCTTACTTCCCAGGGTGAAGGTACAGTGCTCGTCCAACAGGGGCAACACTTCGCGTCGTTCCCAGCCCACCTACCGCTGGTAGGGAGGTTCACCGCTAAGGTTGCTAGGTTCGTAAAGAATTTAGGCATTTCCTTCCCCGTCATGGAACCTTCGCAAAGTGTGGTAAACTTTGCGAAGGCGTTCACCCGGGCACTCGCCGCATCGGGCGTTTTAATCTCTGATCAGGTCTTCACGAAGACCTTATTAGCGCTTAACGCGTTCCCGGCCCTTCAGACCCCAACTCCGGCCCTTCAGGCCACCGACGCCCAGACCCCTCAGGTCTGTAGCTCTCACGCGTCTCCCGTGCCCTCCGACTTGGATTGTGTGTCGAACATGTCCTCGCGTGCATCACGTAGGAAACGTACTGCTCCTGGGAGCGATTCAGACTCCGCGTCCGAAGCTTCGTCGGTCGCCGCTACCTTAACCGGCTCTCCCAATTACTTTGGTCTCTAAACGCTCCAGGAAGCGTTCAAAGAAAATCGCAGTGTCCTTGACACCCAAACCCTCCCCGGTGTCTTCAACACCCGCCCCCGTGCCGTTAATGTCACTCGAAGTGACCGCGTCCCCGTCGGTTCCGTGAAAGACAGCAACGCGCTGTGCCATGGGAATCCCGGCCAAGGCGCAGCTTCCTCCTCCCGTCTTCCTCCGCAAAAAAGCGCGATGGACCGCGGTTTCTAACTTGTGCAAAGAGCACAAATTTGACTACGTCAAGGCGTTTAACACAGGTTAAAATTCACACTTACACCCTCCCGGAGGAGCGTAAGATCCGCGCAGTCTTATGGGGCGTCCCGTTTGAGCTCGCTAACGACGAAATCCTTAAGGACCTTAAGTCCCAGGGCTTCCCAGCTGAAGCAGTGAGTAAAATGCACTCAAACAGTGGCAGACGTTTTCCTCTCGCCCTCGTCATCCTCTCCAACACACCCAAATCGAAGGAGATCTTCTGAGTGGCTCAAACAATCTGCGGCCTCTCGAATATCGAGGCTCTTCACCGTTGCGGCCACCCAGGGCAATGCCACCGTTGCCAGCTTTACGGCCACGCAGTGGCTAATTTCTCAGCTCCTCCCAGATGCGTTAAGGCCTTGATCCTCACATCACGAAGGAGTGCACTCGCACTCCCGATTCCACTTCTCCCCTCTTGCTTGTGTGTTGTGTGGCTAGTGCGGCCACACAGCTAACTACAGGGGTTGTCCTCGTGCTCCTCACTCCTCCATCAAGAGGGCCGCGCTTAAACCGGCGCCGCCGCTCAGTCCCTCTAGCTTCCTGCCACTGCGCGACCGAGGTCCCCCGGAAGCAAAGCTCGCGCAGCCAAAGCTGACTCCAATTAACGCCTGGAGCCAGCGTCCGGCCGATCCAGCTTCCCGTCCTATCTCAGCTCCCGTAGCTCCCGTAGGCCCGCGTCACTCTCCGACGTCTTCACCTCAGTCGTCGTTGGTTAAGGACATGAAGAGCGTGTTCGACGTCATTCAAAACGTCGACATAAGGGAAATCGCCTTACTTGCACGCAAATTGCGAGCCTCTCGCTCTCCGCAAGAGCGTCTATTAGCGTTAGCCGAGCACCACTAGCTTCTTAGTTCATTGTAAATTTTTATAAATAGTTTTAATTCTTTAAATAGTTAATACAATGACTAGAACTTTAAATACCGCGTCCGGTCGTATCAAACCGAAGGGCTAATCCCTAGTTTCTTTTAACGCTCGTAGCCTTAATCCTAACTTTCCTGAGCTCAAACTGTTCCTTTAGAAAAACGAACCAAACTTACTGCTCCTTCAAGAGGCGTGGCTTTCTCCATCTTGCTCCAGGGGATTCGCTATTCCTACATACGCATTTACTCGTAACGATAGGCCCAACGCTGGCGGTCACGGCGGCACAGCTATTTACTACAAAATAGATTTCAATTACTCTTCTCTCCCTACCCCTCGTCTCCCCACCATGGAAGCCTCTGTGTGTAGGTTGGTTATGACAGTTCATCCGACCGCCATTATAGCTTCAATCTACATACCTAGTGGCACCAGACCTATCCGTAGCAACTTTGAGTCCATTATCGCCCTCGGCCATTCGGTCATTATGTTCAGGGACTTCAACTCCAAGCATATTGACTGGTCTATCGGCCAACACCAGCAGGGTCGTGCTCCTTAACATCACTGAGTTAGTTGACTTAGACGTCATCTCTCTCGTCACTCCCACTCCACATTATCCCGTCAACCCGAACCACTCTCCTGACATCCTCGACTTTGCGATAGTAAAGCGAATCAACCTCGATCTCAAGTCTATCGAACCGCTCGACCTAGGTTCTGATCACCGCACCAACTCCCTCATACTAGGACCACCTAATGACAACGTTACGTTTCCTAAGACCTTTACCAACTGAAAGGGCTTTAAAAACACGTTAGTTTCAGCCTTAGAGGCCCGGAATTCTCCGCTCGCGATCTTGCCTGACTCTCTAGATATGCCGGACAAAATCGACTCGTTAGTCGATTCCCTCACTGTTGCTATCAACTGAGCCATCGGTGATAACAAAAAGGTTGCTAAGCAAGGCAAAACCCACGCTTCCATTAGCCGTTAGAAATCTTATTAAAGCTAAGAACGCGACTCTCCGGAGAGCCAAGCTCTATCCCACGCCCGCCTATAGACTAGCTGCGAATCAGCTACAACGTAAAGTAGTCTTGCCTCGCGGAACTCCAAGACGCTCAGATGAACGATCTCATGGAGAATATCTCCCCGTCATACAATCCCACGTTAATAATACATCCCCACGTTCGGATGTTAGGCATTCCCATCCCCTGGATACGCAGTACTAAATACTTAGGCGTCACCTTAGATCCGACGCTTTCTTTCAAGCCACACGTCGATAGAGTATCGAAACTCACCCGTCTCTACTTAGGCCGACAAAATAGTTTGTTAGGTAGACATAGTAAAATGTCCTTTCATAACAAACGAACGCTCGCTACGCCAATCTTTGCCCACAAAATGCAGGTGGTTCAAAATCTCTTTTGACGCAGGGCCATAAACGCACCCAGGTACGTGCGTAACGCGGACCTGCATAGAGATGGTGACCTACAGTGCAACAGCACCTCAAAACACTCTCGAAAGTGTTCTTCTAATGCTCCGAAACCCACCCCAATCCTCTCGTTCGAGAGTCCATCTCGTATACTACCCCTGTCCTTGATTCGAAGTTCAAAGACGCTAGGCCTAGGAATGCGCAAGCGTACGAAGCCACCCAGCTATCAAACGATCTCGAAGCCCTTCTGCAAATTCTAATTAGAATTAGAAATTAATATAATTTCTCTTTGCAATTTTGAGCACCTTCAGTGCTATGAATCACCTTCAGTGCTTTGAGCACCTTCAGTAATTCCCAGCGGGTGGCCCCTTCAGGACCCCACTTGCGCGGCCTTTTTCTCCAATGGGCCGTCGCTTCAGATGAAGGCTGTAAGGCAAAAGATTGCCAGAGTCATTCAGGGGGTCTTTTAGTGGGTAGTGGCTCTGGTAGGCTTGGAGTAAGTCCCACATAACCTCTATCACGCGCGGTGGAGGGTGGAGAGTTCCCCGTGGAGGGGAAAAAAAAGGCTTCTTCATATTTTATAAACAAAATGTGGCCCTTTTATATTCTATTACAATTTAACTATCAAAACTGTAATAGATCGAAAACTTATATGAAAGCTTATCAAAATAAATAAGAAATATTTACTGGGGGTGTTTATTAAAGTAACAGGGCCCAAAACGTTTTTTTTTGTCATTTTTTCTGCTTGATCCGGTATGCTAATCTCGGTAACGCCAAACTGATGTGGATGCAGTTTTCGCAGGTAGCTTAGGATAATACACTTTCTTTATATATATATATATAAAGAATATATAGCGTGTTTTACCCCCAATAAGGGTGAAAAATCTAAGAACAACTGTGAAAACTTCAAATGCCTTCCTATTATGATTCATAATGGCCACGAATATAAATACATGCTTATTAATAGGTTTTCGTTGACACCCTATGGGTACGGATTCCAAAAATATTGAAACGTTTTTTCTATCCTACAGAAAATATTATATTTACTTTTTTAAGCCTGTATTTTTATTTCCTGCCTGCTACTTTATACTATACTCGTAATATAACAAATAATTAGGAATCACAAATTTTTTATCTAAATCCATTGAACCTATATGGTAATTTTTTATCGTTATGGTAAAAACATTCACGTAATAGGTGAGTGTACTTACATAGATTTATTAAATAAAAAATATAATTTTCTCAAGTCACAAGCTCAGACCACTACTAATTAGGTTAATTATTTGAAAAGGAAAACACGATTCTTGAAAAAAAATCCTAGAAAAAATCTTCGGCAAAGCCCTTAAAAATTGTCACAGCTTCACTTTGATAAATGATTTTCATAAAAAGTCCCAAAGGATCTTTTTAACGAGATTTTAAATATATAAAATTTTTAAAAGCAATGTCAACTGGAGTTTTTTTGTGTTCATTACAACCTGGAGAGTCGTTACTGAGCTCAAACACAGCGCTGCCATTAAATGAATTTTAGAACTTTGATCTTATATTTTAGAGAAAAATCTTGGGAAAAATCAATGTTTTAACTGAATTTTGACAGTGATTATACTGAAGAAACATTAAAAGTAAATTATTCAGCGAACCAACTTGTACTTATTTAAGTCATCTTTTTTCACATAAAGTACCTCAATATTATTTTTATAGGTAACACAATGGTTTTGGTATACTGGTTAACAAGTTTTTAAAGGTTTTTTATTTGTTCGAATGTGGAAGCAAAAGGTTTGAATATGGGAGACTCTTCTTCAGCAACAGAGATTTGTCCAACGCATCCAAAACTGCTGCTAATAAATACAAAAGGCTTGTACGTCGATGCTACATAACTTATTATTATGAATAACATTGGAGTGATTCTAACATATTTATATTTAATTCTATTATAACACTATTTTATATAACATATTCAGTTAAAATATGTTACAGTGATTCATAAACACTTTTACCTTTTTCAAAGCCAGCAAACGATTGCACGATTTACCTTTTGTTAAGAGGATTGGACTCTATTAATCGAACATAATTTATTTTTTAGTATTGAATGTCATAACTGCATTGCATCGAATACAGATGCATTCCTGTAATACAAATGGTTACCCTTTTACTTGAACACAACCACGTAAATTTGTTTATTTTGGTGGTCAAAACAGGACTAGACTCGTAGTACCGCCCAAGACGAGCTTTCAACAAAAGAAATTCTATTATCATAAAAAGGGTAAACGTAAAATAACTGCCTTTTTAAAACTTATGAAATGCTTATCAAATACTTTTCCTTAATTTTTTACTTATTCCAGATAAAGAATTCACTTAAGGAAAAAAAATTACCTAAGCCAGTAAAATTAAAACCAGACCAATGCTCATATTTATTCATCATCTTATCCTCTTATATAAAAAAATGTCGGAACCTTCAGAACAAAAGTCTATAAAATCTGAAACCATTTATTTATTTAAGTGAAAGAATACAAATTTCATACCCAATCCAAACTAAACTCGTCTGTAAGGAGACCCTTTTATTTTCTGCAAAGAAACCCTTACAAATAGCTTTACCAAAATCGATACCACAAAGGGTTTGAAGGGCGAACCTATATAAATTGCTGCGGGAATAATATTTTCTTATACCATTCCGAGCTCTGGGTCATTTTTCAAAGCCGAAGATAGTACTCGAGTCGTATTTTAGTTATTTTTACTGACACTCAGTATTTTATGAAGGGAAGGGGCGTGGAGTCAATTTTGGTTGTTATTGGTTTACTAGTAATAAAAATCTCCACGCGAGAATATTTGGCATGTGGCTTATCTCGTTATTGTCTGAGTAAGGAAAAAAAGCAATAAGGTTATGGGAATCGATGCTATTCTTAACTGGGTGAATTTCAACAACTGGTGTTTTTTTTTATCGTATCGGTGAACTTCTTCATTTATGTGTTTTTTGTGTATTTTTTAGTTTTTATGTATTCTTTAGGACATTATATATTTCCAGATTTATGGATATCAACCTACCATTAAAGACCAAGGAGAAAATTAAAATTGAATTTTGGTTGCCAACGATCTGATAAACCAGCCACCGATAAATTTTTCTGGGCACCGATATGAGAAGGGTGACCACCGAGGTGATAAGTTTTTCCACCGAAATGATATTTTGACCCACCGATATCATTAAACCACACCTAAATGTACCAAAACGGTGTGAAAAACATAGGTGGTACCTATGTATTTTGACAACAGAAACTTAGATGTGATCTTTTTACATAAGATCTAACGAGAACTGAGCTCTTAGTAATCCAATTCAAGTGTTTTATATTATAAAGAATAAAAATATGGTATTTTTCTTTATCATTGTCTTTATTTAAAATAAGTAAAGTCCACTTATTCTAGAGCGAACATTTATCAGTGTTTGAAATTGACATATTTGTATTTATTAATGTAACAGTATATAATTATTTTAATTAAACTTACTTATTTAAATAAAAAAGTAATAACCGTTACTGATCAGCATAATTATTTTGGTTTTAACGTTAATCAGACTTTAAATTAAACTTTAATTACAATAGAAATACACTCCTCATCTGATCAAAAACTTACATTTGCTAAATAAACTCCTAAACTGGTCAAAACTTACATCTACAAAAAAATTTCCTCATTTGGTCAAAAACTTACACAAAGTAATTCGTAATACTTCGGTAGTAATTCTGTTACTACATCATTGGCCTCTGGAACACTTGTTTCACTATTTTTGTTTCGGGCAGCAGCCGCCTTAGCTTTTTTCCTTTGATAATATGCGCGGGCAGAAATTTGGTCTTTTTTTTGTGCAAGCCGACGAGCATGTGTAGTCATTTGGCTTCGCGATAGGATAAGTCCAGCTGCTTTTCGTCTAGTTAAACGTTCTCTGTCTTTACGTAAAAACTATTCTCTCAAAATTGGGTCGCTTTTGATTCTAGCTTTTCTTCTTGTTTAGCTTAACCTCTTCCTTTTTTTTCTCCTCCTCGTCTAGTTTTTGCCTCGGCATCCTTAAACAAAATTCCTCCAAAAATCTTTATTTAAAATATATATTTGCTATACATATTCAGAAATGCCTGGGTAGGTACCATCGTCCCTATCTTAGCCGCTAAATAACTACGTGTAAGCGTAGTTGTGTTCCGGATGAAGGGGAGGGCCAGCCAGTGAAATGACAGGAACATAAGACTTGACCATCTTAAGTGTTGGGTCAGCAACGCATCGTTAAGCATTGCACGTCCCTTTAACGATGTCCTGGATGCTACTTACCGTCAGATGGCTCCAGTGCTCGTTTGCTGGCTTCGATGAATTAAAAAATAGCTCACCATCATTATGCTAGCTTTACTGAACCTTCCCAAATTACATGCACTTGAAGGTCGCTCGTTGTAGGTGCATGCTACCACGTGTGTTTGTATTAAAAGAGATAGCTATCGAACGCGGGCGTGTATGACGAGTTTGTGCATACATCTTGCAATATAAATTACTGGTTTAATGTAAAGTCAATAACATTAAGAATGTTTAATATAACCGATTTAAATAAAGTGTTCGCTATTGTACGATCGTCAGGGCTCTGGCTTCATTGAAGTCGGTTAGATGTTTTATTTAAACATTTTTATTTCACTATTTTTAGTTATAAACTTTTGATACAGTGTACCGATATCAATAAAACTTGTACGATGCGGTTGAAAATCAGCGTTTTGCTCCTTCGAGCAAATGTCATCGCTGAGCTGACACGTACTTAACACACGTCGTGTAATATGCCATTGGTTTTATTGATTTTTTTTTTATAATAATAAGGTGTTCAAATAATAATATAATGTAATATTTATGAGTTCGTAGTACCAATAAAGATTTTATCTACCTATCTATCTACCATTCCCTAAGTTGAGATACTCAAACTAATATTAAAAGAATGTAGTATATATTAGGAAAGTATTTCCTGGGATGTAGTAAAACAAACAAACATACATACACTTATGAAATTCGGCATACGTATTCCGCAACGAAATGACGGAAACCACCAATATGATAAAACGACTCACCGAACTGATAACAAGAGTCACCGATACCATAAAGCAATCCACCGATGTGATAAAACTGTCTGTTGAATCATGAAGTGAGACAGCGACATGAGAAATAAGTCACCGATTCGATTTTTCTGACAGTATCGGTGAACATTATCACAACGGTGGCAATAAACGACCACCGATTTCACCGATTTGAAAACACCGTCTTGATAAAAGACACACTTTTTCAAATATTACAAAAAAATCACAATATCTAGGACAAATTTAATAACAGTTAATCAAACTAATCCACTAATTACCTTTGTTAAAAGCAAAAACCACAAAATAACTACTCATTAGACTAGATAAAGCTATCACCGATAGTATAAAAAAAATGTCCGCCAGCAAATAAAAAGGCGTACTTACGTGTTTGGCGGGAATATGCAGCTATTTGGCTCGCATCCTTCCTGACTGCGTAGTAGCACGTTACTAACGTAAAATAAATTTGGGGGCGGGGACACTGTGGGACTCGTCTATGCCAAATTAGATCTAAATTGCTTTGGGTCACCGACAAGACAGCATTTTCCAGGACAAGTACGTTTGTGCCTCTTATAAAAATAAACGTGTATTTATAGAACAAAATAAATTATTTTTCAATAAAAAAACTATAACTCCATGAAATAGAATAGGTTTTAAACTTGATTTTGTTACGTTTATAGACCTATAAGCTTTTACGTCTGTAAAAAAAGTTGAGGGACAGCACCGATACGGGAAAATTTGGAGTTTATGTATTTATTTCTACCCTTAAATATAATCTAATTTAAAAAAATATTTTTGCCACAAGCCAATTACTACTTATTCTATTCTAAAATAAATAATTCAATACAAAATGTTTATTTTAAAAAACGAATTTCAACGAAGACAAAAAAAAAGTCGTTTGGGAAATTCACCCAACTATACCTGCATAAAAAATATCTTATGAAAAATTTTGATGTTCAACGAATAACTAAAAAAAAATTTGAATTTAGTCCATTTCTTTTTAAAAACTTAGATTAGTTTTTTGACAAATTAATTTCATGCAAAATGGCAATCGGTTTAAAGTTCAGTTTAGCGTTGATCTAGTCCAAAGCTTTGCCGCACGTTACTTTATATTTTAAAACAACATTTTAGCCAAAATGAAATCGATCTCATGTACTTGTGTACTGCACAGTACTTTAGTTTCCTGGAGACCTATAAAAATGTCGGTGTAGAGTGCCAACCAAGTTGTATGGAAAGCTATAAAATGGTTAGATATCTCCTGGGAGTGATACTCACGGAACTTGAATGCATCGAATAAATACTGAAAATATTTATTTCTAACAGTGTTTCACAAAAAAAAACAATCGCGTTTTATTTCGTTTAACACAAAGGGATTTGAAAGATTGGCTTCATTTCCGATCGTCTTTTATTTTTTGACACTCTAAGGAACACAAAAGTATAATCCACTATGCTTTAAAGTGTCATATTTTAAAGTTACAGCGGGTTGCACACCGAAAAAGATTGTAATAGAATGTATATAACGCTACAAAAAGGTCTGTTAAGCTTTCTACGCACAAGAATGGCTACCCCAGTGCATAGAAAGGCTTGAGAGTAAATTTTGTATAGCTAAATAATTCTTACATGTGACACTATAAAGCATAGTGTGTTTCTAATTGATTATTATGAGTTTTATTGTGCACGAATAGCTAATTATTCGTATACTTCTATCGAAGAAAGTTAAAATATTGTAATTCACTAATTAAGTGTTGGGTTACGCCAAAAACTACTGCTTATGTCCAGTAGCACGTAGTAAAGCACATAGAGTTTTCCGGTAGGTCGTAGGATCATGATCAGCTTTTTTTACAATCTTTTTTGCGCATAGCTCTAAAATGAGAACTTTAGAGCATAGTAGCTCTTATTTAAGTGTTCCTTAGAGTAACACCAATTATAATCATTATTTTTGGTCAATTTACAAAACTTATTGTCTGCATGTTACATTAGTTTTGATGCCTGTCTTATTAAAACTATGTTAAAGGTATGTTAATTTAATAGTTAAATGCACTATAAAGCCAAGACCCACTACAGCATGAAAAGTTTAAATAAGTTCTGTAACCCTATATAATGTTTTCTATTACGATCTTTTTCTTAACATAACTTTGAAAGGTGGCGCTTAAAATCACAACGCTATACAGTGTGGAAACTCCACGAGCTAGCTTAACTATAAGTAAACATCCCTTTTTTTAAAGAGAACATCTGTATTCAAAGCTTGTTAATCGCACCGACTAAAATCCGAAAAATAAACAACCTGTATTTTAATGGCCTCAATCAACAGAGTCAATTATAGGTATCAAATCTATCTAGGAAACATTTGATTTAAGTGAAATAAAATCAAGCTGCCGTAATAATGAATAAAATGGGTCATCCAATCGCATTTCCTATTTTTAAAAGTGACTTTGGGTCACCAAGTTAAATTTCTCAAGTAATACATTTCTCCCTCCATTACAACCCATCTGAATTATGTTATTTTTATGAATACTTACAAAAATATTTTATGTTGGTCTTGATTTTATTGGGATTAAATTCAACCATCTTCTTGTTTTCTATCTATGAATCGGACAAGAATAATATATTTATAACACAGTCTTATGGTTTAGCTAACCTCTCTTGAAATTCACTGAAATAGAGGTATTTCTGTGAGTATTGTGATTGGAATTCAAGAAAATTACCAAATCTGCTCTCAAATTATATAACTGTAAAGTACCTAAATATTTAAACTAGCGAATACACCGTTAAAGCCGAATAAATATGTACCTTCGATGTCCATACATTATAATAATTTAAATATTAAACATTATAATTGCTTACTTTGTAGCGATGTAAAGGTTATATTTAATGCAAATTTTATGAAATTTACCTTTTTTCACGACAAAGCTCCATGCTGCAGAATGACAATACAGTGAACTGGGTACTACATAAATATAAACAACTGTGACCCAAACAAATACCTGTGTTCATCATACAAAACAATAACACAATATATTAAACATGTTTTCCTTTCTGTAACTGTATCCACAAGTCCAAATTGGCTATTAAGTGACTAAACAAAATAGTTACCAAAGTTTTTCATCACAACAGCAGTATGTATCACAAACCTTACACGAAAATTTATATATTTTCCCACTGAAGAATGTTCGGCAGATTTCATTTGGGTTCTATAGCCTTACCCGCTGGTTTAACCTGTTTATTGAAGATTACCCCTCCTTAGTAGATATAATATTGACAACACTTTATTGGGTTTTCTATCTGCAGACTATCAATACCTTTTTTGGGCTATTTATCAATTCGAAAAGTATTATTTGTCAAATACGATAAAGCCAACAACATGGTTGCTTATTAAGTCATCTTGAGGAACTGGTGCTCAACCTTCCCTAAAATGACGAGTCGTGTATGAGCTCAGCTCAAAGGTGCCTTTAGGTATTGGCATCATTGTAGTTCACGATATTGAAGGAAGAGTTAGGTGACAAAATAAGCGAACTCCACGAATGCTGTTTGGATGCTACGTTGATTGAATTATAATTATTAGGTATTATACTGCTTGTATCGTAGTTCGAGCAAACATTACAAAACGTGCATTACGCACACAAACAGCTAATATAATTCTAAATTACTTCGTACATCCTGCCAACTAAAAACGAATAGAATATGGCAAAAGAATATGGCATAAAATGATGTTTAAAAACATTTAAGTTGTAAAATAATAAGCAAAAATCTTATACTATTTATATTAAATTGGTCCTGTCCGGTTTTGATTTCACCTCACTTACTAATTATCACTATTCACTATCTTTCACGGATGGAATGTCGAGTCGCACTGACCGTAGGGCAACATGGGGCATCTCCACATGCGGCGCGTGGGGGACTGCATCCGCCTGGAACAGCGCCGGAAGGCTGCTGCAACCGCTGCGATATGACACCCGCGGCTGACCTTGCGCCAACGCATTACGACGTATGAACAAGCCAACAGACACAGGATCGCATTTCCAACCTCTATCTGACTAAAAAAGTTTTTGTGTCCGTAAAGTGAAAAGGATTCTCCCTTTATCACACAACCTTAAGCTATGTCAATTAGTCCATTGCCAGTCAAGGTGATCAGCTGTATGCTATCAAAACAAAACAAACGTATCGAGCATTTGTCGCAGCAAGAAAATGGCCACCTGTTCTCAGTATTATGCAATTTGATCCATCGCTCCGCACACCATGATTGTTTCGTATTGCATATTGTTTTATTACCAATACGTATGTCGCATATATGTGGTGTTATTTTAACATGGTAAATTTGTTTGTCATGAGAGCATAATATTTTTTCTGAAGATATATGGGTGCACGATTCTATCAGTTTCAATAGGAGTACTAAATCTTTCTGTAAATTAAACGCGAGGTATGGAGACAGGGTTACCCTTACATAATTATTTATTGGTAAACTGTATACGTATTCAACCTCATATTGTTATTTTCTAACTAATGGTATCTTATTTCTATAATTAAAAATCTAGTCCCTACCTTAGCATTAATTTTTAGTAATTTATAAAAAGTTAGGATATCGCTCGTATCTTCAAGCAAAGACAAATCGCTAGGAATGTGAGCTGATATCATATTGACATGTTCTTCTAACTGCTTAGGAGACAAGATGTGCGGGTCTAGGTGACCTTGCCAAATATCGGTTACTGTGTTAATCAAATTTTGTTGTATAGTCTTAATATTAGATAAAACTATATGAGCAGATAACAAAGAGGATAAAATATAAATTTCATCTCTAGAAATAAAGACATATTTCTTATATGATCTTGTAAAACACCAAACTGTTTGTTTCGTTATATCCTCATTCCTGCGTAAAATATTATATTCCGAATCTAAACACTAGTCTGGTTTTTAAGCAAGATTCGCAAGTGATTTTGATTCATGTTTATTTTTTCTACGTCCTTTTCGTACTGTTTTAAAAACCTGACATCGAGTACACCAAATAAACTGTTAGCTAATAGTCCGGTCAAATTAGACCAAAAACTAGGGGTGAAGTTACAATAATTCACACTTGGCTGAAAATTGGTAGGATTGTTCAATACACTATTATAAAAGAAATGTGAAAATTTTTGTCTGATATAGTTTTAAGATAAAACTGACCGTTTCTTACTTACCGCTGTCGAGCTTAAAAGTGAGTTACTGAGTCTTCCCTGAACTCACATAAGTCCATCCTTTTTGTCGATATAAGGACAAAGGCTAGCTAATTTACTATTTTGTCTAACGTTTTTGTTATAAATTAAACGTTGATAATCCTCCTCAAATTCGCACATTTGCACAGTTTTTATAATGATATAATAGCAAATTTGCATTGCTGAGGGAGTTAGGTAGTTAAGTCGCAGTGCACTTTATTTATTACGTAACCATGCTATGTAACGTGATAGCAGAAATACAATCATTTATTAATTGTAATATTAATGAATTATTATTGCATAAGAGAGAGTTTGCCTTTCACTTCAATTTCAGGGAGAGGATAGCATTCACTTTGTACGTTTTTAGTATCGTATTCACGAATTCATTTCGGCCCTCCCACCACGAGGAATGCTGTTTTAATTGCACAGCGGTCATCCCTCTCGTTGCACAATCTGCTGAATTTTGTTTTGATTCAACATGATGCCAACATGAGGGTGATATGACGTCAGTTATTTTCTTGACCTTGGTGGCCACGAATAGCTTCCACCAGTTTTGGTCTCCGTGGATCCAGCCAAGAACATTCATACTATCCGTATAAGCGTAATTTTATACATTTTAGTTGGTAGTGTCGCTTGAACCTTAGTCATAAGGCGTGATAATAATAACGCACTTCAAAGTTCGAGTTCCGGTTGCGTCAATTTATTTTTTATTGGCGCTAACTTTGTTTTTGCGGTGAGTAATACCGTGGTGCATTCTCCCCTTAGCATTTTTAGTGCTTACGCAAATGGCACATGCGTATGCCTTTTCTGAGCTATCACAGAATGCGTATACGTTTAATGAGGTACAGTCACCAAATGCCTTGGTATTTCAAACATTTCAATGTTCTGGAGATCTTGTTTTAGCTTTAACCACTCCTCTAATAAATGAGGGAGCAATTGTTGATCCCAGGACAAACAGTCTTCTGACCAGGTTTTTTGAAATAAAAGTTTAGCCCTGACAGTCAGCGGAGCGAGCCAACCTACGGGGTCAAATACTTTTGAAATGTTTGACAGTAATTTACATTTTGTAAGATTCATTTCATCTTTAGATTGTTTATAATATTTTTAAATAAAAACCTTTGGATTCCATCGTAATCCCAGCGTTTTTCTAGACTCTGCGCACCTGAAATCTAAAGAGGAGTCTATATAGTCCGATGGCAAATTTTGTATAAGTGCAGGGTCGTTACTACTCCATTTACGTATTTTCATGCCGGCCCCCTTTAGTTACTCTATCAGCTGTTGCCGAAGTTCCTTGGCTTCTTCAAGAGTGCTGCATCCCTCTAAGACCTAAGAGATCGTTCATGTAAAAGGAGTTCTTCAAGGTGGCAGCGGCTAATGGGAATCTGTGTGCTTCGTCATCTGCGAGTTGCCTAAGGGTGAGCATAGCGAGGTATGGGGCAGCCTTAGTACCGTATGTGACAGTAGTCAGCTGATACTCTGACAACGGGAGTCCACAGGCTTCCCTCCATACAATAAGCTGTAGATGCTGCCCTGCCTCATTTACAAAGATCTGCCGACACACTTTTTCGATGTCAGCAGTAATTACAAATTTATGCTGACGCCAAGGTAAAATAAGGCTTTGCAGATACCTTTGCAAATTACGCCCACACTCCATCAAATCATTCAGGCTGTAATTTGGCTTCATGGGAAGTGCAACTTCGTACCTACCGCACTCTAAACGCTTAGTAGTATTTTGATAAAGTTGCTCGCAAAAAAATAATTTTCCTGCATACCAGGGGCAGATTCGTTTACTTCCTCAAGTTCCCAGTAATTTGAAATTACAGATAAATTATTAATAACAACGCTATAGTTAAAAGTTCTTACGTTTCCTGACAATATCCAACCCAGCCTGGTTTGTTGGGCGATGGACGCTTTGCTGGGGCCCTTAATTAGGCCGCTCATTAAAATATCAGAATAAACACTAGCATCTAATAATAAATCTATTGGCTTCGAGAGGTTTTAATACGGATCTGCCAGCTGAATATGCTGTAGATGCTCCCAAGTCTGTTTGATGAAGGAGATGTTAGGTAAATCATTTATAACGTGGTTTATGACTAAGAGCTTGCCTTTCAAAAACGTAATCCTCGTATACAGATTAACAAGAGATTTACTACGCCTTCAATTTGTTTAACTCCGTAACTTATACCGAAAATAAAGGGCATGGTAACGAGATCTCGATAAATCAAGCCATTGTGCAGCGTTTTCCGAGATAAGCGAGATTTGCGACCCCTGATCGAGTAAGGCCCTCAGCATAATGTATGAGCCGTCTGCCGCCTTCACTTTTACTAATAAAGTAGTAGGGAGAATCGCCTTCATTAGTAATGTATTTAACGTAATGTTGTTTTTTAGGCGAATTTGGCCACTGTTGGGTAGACTGTGACGTCACAGGGCTCCGCTTCATGTTGGTGTCAACAGCCGGAGTAGAAATCTCAGGCAGCGCGGGCGCACAGGTGGACCCATGCGCCTGGGTGCTAGCGGCAGTGGTCAGAGACGAGGGGGGTCATTCTAATGCAAATGAATCGTGCAAAATTGAATTATGCATACCCTGACAAATCTAACAAAGTTTTGTGGATTAGCACTCATTGCCGTCGTGATTAAATAGTCAATTAGTGCAAATACCTAATTTCTTTATTGTTTTTAACTTCGCATCCGGTCCTAACTTGCAAATTTATTACATTTAAATAAAATATGTTTTTGCTTACATAAAGGACAATTTCAAACACGCGTTGCATTGGTTTGGAATGTTTCGTTTCGGTTCGATGAACGGAATTGTTTACAATTATTCAACTTATAGGTATTCGTTGTATTCGAATTAGATTTATAGACTGAAGAAAAATATTTCTTGCATATCTCTTCAAAGGCCGTAAACTTGCCTTCTAAGAAGCTCTTAAGCTCATTTAGGGATGGCAAGTCACGTGGTGATTTATGGGCCTCTTTATAATCGTTATACGGGATCCAGTTTTTTTTAAATTAAATGAACTAATATTGGATCCCACGTAGAGGTGTTGACCCCTAAATGATGAATATAATATGAATAGTTTCATTAAACAAATCAAAGAAAGTAGGCCAGTGAATATAATTTCCAAAAAATATTGTAAGTTGGAACCCTATCGTTTTTGAGATGCAATTTATCAATTCTATCCCAACGCGATCATAAATTGCGGAGTTCATCTTCCAGCTCCCACTTGTCAGCTCTCACTTTGTCACATCATAGTATCTAAATCCATACCTTTTATTTGTCTCGATAGAGCTCAAAAATTATTTTGTTGTAGCGACAATAGTTCTACGGGCTCGGTGTGTGGCGCTGGTGCGGGAGCAGGCTGCGGCGTGGCAGGCGTTCGGGGCGGCGCGAGCGGTGGCGGGCTGGAGTCAGCATGCCTGTCGTGACCTGTTCCTGTATGGTGCCCTGGTTACTTAAGTCTGGTGTGACGTCCACTGGTGTAACTGGTGGGTAGGCTGCTATTAAATAGCGGACCCTGTTGTAGTAATCTTTCGCTTAGTCATATTGATCCTAAGCGAAATAAGGAGACTTATCTCTAAATGCCTCTAATTTGTTATTGTTGGTACTAAACTCCGCCCAAAGCTTGTCGATTCTCTCGAGTCTGGACTCCAAATACTGACGTGTTTTACGGTCACTAGAATCTTTCTTAAAATTAAGCTCAACTTGTTTAAGACAATCAAGAATTCCCGCTTGTCGTTGAAGTAACGTATCCATGGTAGTAGAAAAAAAATGGAAAGATCTTACTCGAAGGCTCGGGTTGGCGGCTTACGGCGGGGTCTCAGTTGTCTGCTGATAGCGTGCTTTGGAGTACTATACTCAAGCTATAGTAGCTCACAGTGCAAAAGATCCAGTCCGAGGGCTAACGAACTATACTATACTACCTATCCAGGTAACTACTTTCACTGAACACCGAGTCACTAGTCACTAAAATGCGACTGTTTGTCACGTTTAATGTCTAAAATTTTGAAAAAACAGTTGTGCTGTATGCACAAGGTTTTTCTCCAAGGACCAAAATTTACGGTACCGTTTGAACACGTACAATAAAAGGAAGAGTTAGGTGACGAAATGACCAAACTCCACCATTGCTGTTTGCAAACTACGTGTATTGAATTATAAATAATAAATAAATCCCCAGACAAACACACCAACTGTATGGCCCCAAAGTTAGCAGAGCTTGTGTTATGAATGGCCAGACAGCGAACTGGGGGGAACCCAGAATAAACATAATATATAAATACAAACAACCATGACCCGAGAACAAACATCTGTGTTCAACAGACATATGAATGCCCCGGCCAGGACTCGAACCTAGGCCGTCTAAAAATTGTCAAATTATAATTATTAGGTAAACTGCTTGTATCGCAGTTCGACCAAATATTACAAAATGTGCATTACGCACACATATAGCTAATATAATACTAAATTAGATTTACATGTATAAATATACTTCGTACAATCGGCATTATTTAACGAAGAGCAAATTTGTCGCAAAAAAATATTTTATGTATAGTATGTTTATTCCGGGGGGGACACTTCACTGTAGGGCCATCCATACACAGGTTGTGCGTACTTTTGGGCCATACAGTGTGTTTGTCCAGGGATTATTATAATGTTGAAAACATTGGAGCCTTGTTCCAAAACTTAAGCAACTTTTCGATTTTAAGATTTTGTTTAATGTAGGCCCGATTCAGTTTGATGTTGCATTGGTGGCGCAGTAGTTAAGTCACTGGCTTCTCAATCCCAAGGTTCTTAATCAATATCGGTGAGTGCCAAAAATATTATTGAGTTTTTACCAATTAAATACATAAGATTGATGCTCTGGCGTTCAACCCTTAGGAATTATCTTGAAGGTATGGGAAGTCTGCCAAGCCACCGTAGGTTTTAGTGGTGAACTAGTAAATTGAAATTCAAATATTTATTTCTCAACATTGAAAATTACTTGTACGTCAAATAAAACATGATTCTACCACCAGTACGGAAACACCTTCGTGAAGAAAACTGGCAAGAAAATTCACGGATGTATTTTTTCAAAACAAATTTACAGTGTCTCTATATGTCTATACAAAATTATTATTATCTGCATCTGTTAGCTCGACAAGTCTCCCTCCCCCAAGTATGCAAACGGCACCCGTTCACGAGTTAACGCGGGATCCAGCCATCGTCCTCCTCAACCATATTAGAGGGAAGTGAGCGACCCGACGCTATATGCCGACTACAGTTGTGTCTTTGCTTCCAGCTTAGCTACGTATTACTTTTTGAAATTGTATCTGTGCACAATGAGGTGACTAACACCCTATTTAATATGGCAATTGACGGTTTTTTCACAATCTTTCACATTAAACAAATGCCCGATTACGATTATACAATGATTACTTAAAAATTAGATAGACGTGATCTGCCAGGACAGTGAATTGAGAAAGGAAATAGGTAACTAAAAATCTTCTTCACAATTGTATAATTATATGTAAATGTAAATATGTAAAACAAAGCAAAACCGATTTTGTAATCATGAAACGCTGTCCTTCCTTTTTTGTCAACTGAAACCGCTACGTTTTTTTTACACTGTCACGGCGGATTCTATCATACTTTTGAAATTTCGACTTTTGGATCTTCGGGTGAATTTTCATTTTATTTTAGCATTGAATTTTGTTTACGATCTAAGTAATTACATTTTCAAGGAAATTAAATCTAAGAGTTTATTTTTATAGAAGGTTTCATTTTATATTCTTCTCTTTTGTAATTATATGTACACTTATGAACCGCGTCTCCTATTTACCAATGAAAGTACTTCTTACAACAATTCTGCAAGTTAGTAAAATATCAGTCCTTGCCAACACAGAAAGCACATGAATAAAGTCTTCCAAGGTAAATAATAGAAGGCAATAAATATCGCTATAAAATAAATAAAAACATAGTTGACAAACGGAATCCCCGAGATAGAGTTTCCTTATCAAATGGATATCTTGGATGAAGGAACGTGCATAATAATGGAGGTGATATTTTACACTAAAACGTGTTTCAAAGAAGCAACAACAACTCTTCGGCAGTTTTTTATTTGTTTTTATCATGTTACTCCTTTTGTAGGTAAAAGTGAACGATAAAAAGAGTAGACCCAGTCAAGCGTTAGCCAAGCTCACATTCTACATATTAGCTAAGCACATACACGATTATAACGGTATTTTATGACTAACTGAGCCTACGAGTTTTATTTATTTTTTAATCCAAAATCATTTTTGCAATACAGTTCGATAATATGTGTTGGTAAAATTTTAAATGTAATTTATCAATACCAAATGCCACATCCGAAGCAGTGAATAATCAACCCCGTTACAGTCAACTTTGATTAACCTCTGCCGTCCTTTACACTTCGCATCTTCAAAGACGAAATTATCAGTTCATTCGACTTTCTTCTTTTCTTTCAAATTATGTCGTAAAAGTTGGTGTTGCGGGAATCCATCGTAATTAAGATTTGGTCATTTAAAATATTATTTTAACTTAAATTAAAAATTTCATCATTACAGTTTAAACAAAGTGAACTCTTTGAATTTCATTTCGGTAGCGCAATACTATGTGATAGTTATGCAATGAAAATCATAATATCAACATTGGCTTGATTCATTGATTGAATTATGACTTGATTGATTTTATATATCTCGAAGAACGATCACGTTCTCCGTCATCGGCACTGGTGGTAAAAGGTTGGGCATCCAAACTGGGTGAAGTGCAAGCAAAAGTCGAATATATTACACACACTTTTATTACTTAGACTTTATACGAATTTTATAAACTTATAACTTAACGTCTTTGATAATGAAATTAGAAAAAGAGCAGTGGGTTCGCAACTAGCGGGCACACTAATTAGCTTAGCCAAAAGTTACAAAGAATATGGTCCTCCCCGACCAGTACACTCCTATTTATGCATTCATTTTCAAAAATAATCACGCCACATCACGCCACATCACGCCACGACCCCACTCCAGACGTATCTTGCTCTTATTGGTTGATTCAAACATAAAATAAAACTGAATACAATACAATTACTAATAGATAATTTCAATTGACTTTAAATCAAACTAACAAATCAAAATAAAGTATATTTTACTACATAAAACATAATCAAGATTTAAGCAAGTAAATAAATTAAATTAAATCAATTTTATCAAATAACTAGTTCTTTACTTCGATCAGTCCTACAGAACTACCCTCCAACACGGCCATCCTGGCGCCTCACGCGTCCTCGTGTGATGTTGAAGGATCCCCGGGATGATCTGTAAGGATAATAAAAAGCTGTCGATCAAAATGTTCGGCCACTCCTGACAAAACAGTTATATAAGGAAAACTTTATTACAGAAAATAGTAAATAATTTGCCTCTTAGCAAAGCCTAGAATGCCATGTATTTATAAAGAGCCACCACGCTAAGTATATAGGGCCAACTCGCCAAGTAAGTTCAAATAGTAACGTAGGCATCATTAATATAATAGTAATCTCGCCATGTATTTATGTAGAGCCACCACGCTAAGTATATAGGGCCAACTCGCCAAGTAAGTTCAAATAGTAACGTAGGCAACAGCAATATAATAGTAATCTCGCCATGTATTTATGTAGAGCCACCACGCTAAGTATATAGGGCCAACTCGCCAAGTAAGTTCATCAATAGTAACACATAAGCAAGCAACAGCAACATAGTTATCTACATTTGTCAAAAAAATTACTCAAATTAGATTAATAGGGCCTCCTTGCAAATTATTTCTGACCTACACGCCACAAAATAGGTCTCAACGCCTCAAAATAGACCTCCACGCAACATAGTAGGCCTCCACGCCACGTATAAGGCCTCCACGCCATAAAATGTAATGTAAATTAATACAAACATTGACATTAAGGTAAAAGTATAGTAGTAAA
The DNA here is from genome assembly GCA_923062675.1 of Marasmarcha lunaedactyla. Taxonomy (NCBI): domain Eukaryota; kingdom Metazoa; phylum Arthropoda; class Insecta; order Lepidoptera; family Pterophoridae; genus Marasmarcha; species Marasmarcha lunaedactyla. The sequence goes on along the minus strand of OV281361.1, from coordinate 9,884,655 downwards.
TCTCACCATTGTCATCATCTGACAAGCACGGGTCCAATTCAGCAGGCACATAACATTGAGGGAAAGGACGTAAGCGATCTCTTGCGTACTTGTATGTTCGGTTAGAACTCAAGTGCTTTAAATGATATCTGTCACCATCTAACACATCGATAACTTTGTAAGGACCTCTATATTTTGGATCTAATTTGGTTTGATTCCGTTCGTGATTTTCAATTAAAACAAAATCGCCTAGAGAAAAAGTTGTTACCTTAGCCTTATTTTTATCAAAGCAAATTTTATCAGACTGGGCACTTTGTTCCATCAATCTCTCAGCTTGTTCTCGTATTTCGTCAATGTTAATCTCTACCTCTTGATCGTCTACAGTCATTAAGTTCAAAGGTCTTGCTACTCTACCGATCAATAACTCTAACGGGCTAGCTTTAGTGACTCTCTGAATCGTGCTATTTAATGATAACTGGATATCATCTAACGCATTTTGCCATGATCTATTAGGACTGACTTCTACTATGGTTAGCATATTTTTTAGAGTGCTCATTATTCGCTCTACCTGCCCGTTAGCTCGACAAAACCCAGTAGCAATAGATGTAACGCAATATTATGACCGGTACAAAAGTCTCTGAAATCTTTATTCGCAAAACACCTGCCCTGGTCTGCAATTATACGTACGGGAGTGCCAAATAACGCTATAGATGTTTTAAGAGAAGTAATCGCGCTTTCAGTATTGATTCGCGTAGAGTGTCGCAACAACACAAACTTCTTGAATGCATCTATAATCACAAATACGTATTCTTTTAGATCATTTTTACCGTTAAGCTTGCCGGTAGCATCGATATGAATTGTGTGCCAAGGTATGTTGATCTTTGGGATAGGATGTAACTCGATTTGTTTTTTGCCCCCAGTAGTTTTAGCAACTCTGCAAGTAATGCAATTTTCAACAAACTTCCTGACAAATTTTGACATGTGAGGAAACCAATAGTGCTGATAAGCCTTTTCTAGAGTTTTTTCCCTAAGTGAACTATCGACTCATGAATATGATTAATTACCGACCAACGAAAAGCTCGCGGTACAACCGGTAGCCAAACGTTACGATTATTTCTTTGAATTTTTCTGTAAAGTATGTTTGATCTTAACTCATAAATACGGACATTTTCTAGATCAAGATCGTCATTTTCTAGTTTACTAATAATTTCATTATATTCTAAATCACGCCTTTGCTCTACTTGCAACCAATTGGGTGATAACTCCGCGATATTAACCCGTTTTACTTCACAAGGAACGTGATTACGTGAAAAAAAATCAACGTGAGCCATTTTGGTACCCTCCCGGTACTGTATATCAAAATCGAACGCCTGAAGAAACGCCCACCAACGATATACTCTAGGTGTTAAATCTATTTTCGTTCTTGCTGCCTTTAATGAATTGCAGTCGGTTAAAACAGTAAAGGTTCTGCCATACAAATAGTGACGGAAATGTTTAACGGAATTGACGACAGCCAAAGTTTCTAGCTCATATGAGTGATAACGGGATTCAGCACCCGTGGTTCTTTTGCTATAGAACTCTACAGGATGTAATTTTCCGTCAACTTTTTGGAAAAGTATCGCGCCATAACCTTCTGCACTAGCATCCGTATGTAATTCAACTGGAAACTTTGGATCGAAAATAATTAAAACTGGAGAACGAGACAAAATCGAAATAACCTCCTGTCTAATGGTTTCATGCTCATTGGTCCAAATTATTTTATAATTATTATTTGACAATACCCTATAGAGCGGAGCTAATTTCAATGAAAAATTATGAATAAACTTTCTAAAATATGATGCCAGTCCTAAAAACTGTCGTAACTGTGTTACTGTTTTTGGAGAGGCTGAATTAGTAAGGGCTTCAATCTTCTGGGGATTAGGTCTTATTTCTCCTTCAGATATTACAAAACCTAAGAACTGGACTTTCCTTTTGAGGAAGGCACATTTTTTTAAATTTAGTGCAAATCCTGCACCCCTAAGTGTTTTCAGAACTAATTCCACACGCTCTAAAGCTTGCTTCTCACTTACAGCAGGTAAAATCAAATCGTCAACGTATGAAAAAGCGAATGAGTGTGCTAGATCACCTAAGGCTGTATTAATAGCTCTCTGGAAAGTTGCGGGAGCGTTACGTAACCCAAATGGCATAGAGATAAATTCATAGTGTGCGTCTGGAGTAATAAATGCAGTCTTTTCTATGGAATTTGACTCGATTGGGATTAAATGGAACGAACTAGCCATATCTAAACAAGTGTACACTTTAGCACCCGCCAATCTTTGAACTTGATCGCATTTATATAGTGGTAAAGGGTATCGATCCGGGACCGTATTAGCGTTTAATTGCCTATAATCGACGCACATTCTATCAGAACCATCTCGCTTTTTAACCAAAATTATAGGGCTCGAAAAAGGAGATTTGCTAGGTCGTATGACCCCTGCCGACAACAATTCGCTACATTTATTTCGCACGATTTCTCGTTCTGCAGCACTCAAATGATAAGGCCGTCGTTGTACAATCTTATACGGGTCAACTAGTCTTATCTCTAATTCACCGGTTTTAACTCTACTGGTAGGCGTACCCTCAGTAAACGAATCCGCAAAACTAGTAAGCAATTCAACTAATTTAGGCTTTAAATTGTGTGAAATATCTGTATTAATACTGTCAAAACTTAAATTGGATCCACTGACCTTGCAAATGTTTATACTACTCGACTTTCTAATTACTAACTTCTTGAATGACATCTCCACGGAAAATCCTAACGCTAATAAATCGCGACCTACTAAAATATCCCTAATCAAATACTTATCGGGTATGACATGAAATAATAATTCTACGTCATGGCCGCAAAGAGTAACTTTAGCTAGCAACTGAACCCTGCACGTTAGAGATGCATCTCCGACACCTACTAGAAATACTAAATTATACCGAAATTTACCTGCAAATTTATTAGCTACGCTTTCTTTGATTAAAGAACAATCTGCACCGGAGTCAAACCAAAATGAAAACTGCTCACCTGATTGAGTAATTATACCAGCATTAGGCTTAGTATCGCATACGTCCACCCTCATTGTGCTGGCCACTGCAGGAGTACTCAAGTTGTTATTCTTTGGATTGCGGGAGCAGCGCGATGCCACGTGTCCTTCAACACCACACAAGTAGCAGGTGACAGGCGGCCGCGTTGCGGGCGTGCTGGGGCGATTGAAGCTAGGAGCCAGTTGAGATTTCTCGTTGGTACGACTGAAACATTCGAAAGATCTGTGACCAAATTTCCCACAAGCATAACATTTTGTAGACAAAGATGTGAATCTTAGACGCTTAGTGTCAGCTGTAGTCGTTGTACCCTTTATATTAACTTCTTGGTAACTATGCTTACGGTATGAAAAGGCACTTAATTCTCGTTGCATCTTATTACGGGTATTCAGTTCCTCCGCAAAAATACTGCGCTGTAAACGGGGTTCAATCTGACCTATATGACCAAGAATGACAGAGACTATCAGTTCTTCTTTATTTAAATTGCTCCATCTTGACAAAAGAGACGAATAAAGCCTACTCGCGTAGGTAGCGTGACATTCACCTTCACGAGGTTTACCATTTAGCATCTTTAAAACAGATCCAGCGCTGGTATCAGCAGTTTCAAACCGTGAAAGAAAGATATTTTTAAATTCTTCCCACTTCATACTAGAAAAAGCTATCTGCGAAAACCAGGAAGCCGCGGAACCTTTCATAGCTTTACTTAAAGTAACAATAAGTTTACTCCCCTCGTAATGGTGTCCGCTCAAGCAGATGTCCGCCGTCGCCAGCCAGGCTCGAGCGTCCGTGTCCGCGTCCTCGGGGTGAAACTGGGGCAGTGTGACCTCTTGATCTCCGTAGGCCGAAGAGCTGCGCAGCGTCTCCACAAGCATGCGCATTTGGTGCTGCTGCGCGTCAAACAAAGCTCGCCAACCGTCATTTGCTCCATTTGTCTCACCGGTTATGGTTAGTGCTTGCACCGATCCCACTTCTGATCTCGGAGAACGATCACGTTCTCCGTCATCGGCACTGGTGGTTAAAGGTTGGGCATCCATACTGGGTGAAGTGCAAGCAAAAGTCGAATATATTACACACACTTTTATTACTTAGACTTTATACGAATTTTATAAACTTATAACTTAACGTCTTTGATAATGAAATTAGAAAAAGAGCAGTGGGTTCGCAACTAGCGGGCACACTAATTAGCTTAGCCAAAAGTTACAAAGAATATGGTCCTCCCCGACCAGTACACTCCTATTTATGCATTCCTTTTCAAAAATAATCACGTCACATCACGCCACGACCCCACTCCAGACGTATCTTGCTCTTATTGGTTGATTCAAACATAAAATGAAACTGAATACAATACAATTACTAATAGATAATTTCAATTGACTTTAAATCAAACTAACAAATCAAAGTAAAGTATATTTTACTACATAAAACATAATCAAGATTTAAGCAAGTAAATAAATTAAATTAAATCAATTTTATCAAATAACTAGTTCTTTACTTCGATCAGTCCTACAGAGCTACCCTCCAACATCTTATTATTGATTCAAACATAAAATAAAACTGAATACAATACAATTACTAATAGATAATTTCAATTGACTTTAAATCAAAGTAACAAATCAAAGTAAAGTATTTTTAACTACATAAAACATAATCAAGATTTAAGCAAACAAATAATTTAAATGAAATCAATTTTATCTTATACTAGTTCCTAACTTCGATCAGTCCTACAGAACTACCCTCCAACATATATATATAAATTTTAGATAAATAAATAAATATATATTCAAAATTGCCGGTAAATAATAATATATGAACGACGGAAATAAAGACGTGCCATTCCAGGAGCTGTTCAGTATTCAAAGTTTGACGACCGAGTGGTGTAGTGGTAAGTAGCCTTGCCTCATACGTCGAAGGTCCCAGGTTCGAGTCCCGGCCGGGGCATTCATTTGTGTGATGAACACAGATGTTTGTTCTCGGGTCATGGTTGTTTGTATTTATATATGTATGTTTATTCTGGGTTCCCCCCCAGTTCGCTGTATGGTCATCCATAACACAAGCTCTGCTTACTTTGGGGCCATACAGTTGGTGTGTTTGTCTGAGGAAAAAAAAAAAAAAAAGTTTGAATTCAGAATCACAAAACTGATGTTTAGTTACAGTGTCGTTTTGATTCTGTCATGTTTTGATTAATCAAGTAATCATCAACAATACGACAGGAAATTTTTTTTAGAATATATTATATAATACAATTGTTGTTTTATACCAAAAAAGCAAGATATTTTTTATCGAAGATGTAATATCTGTCTCTTATGGTTTATTTGTTCACATTTTAGATTTGAGATTCTAAGTTTTAATAACTTTAATATTGAAAAGTTCCAACCTCACAATTACCGGTAAATATGTAAATAATAGAATTTTACTTAAAAGTATGCCTGCTAGCATCTTCAACTTACACCCTTAAATTTTAAGCTTTAGCTTTTCTAAGAAAAATTTAAAAGAAAAGGTAAAATAAATAATTTATTTAATTCAAAAAATTTCTAGTTTCAAAGCCTTGAGAAGACTTATTCTGCAATTAAGATTTAAAAAGCTTTCAAAGTATGTTTTATTCTAGGATGAAAATTTGCACTATTCATTTGTTTTGCTGAATGAAAATTTTTCAGACCAAAATAAAGTTTTTACCACTTTTTAAGTTCTGCAATGTGGCGCAGCATGTTTTGTTAAAACTATTTTGCAAGAGTATTATTCAAGTTGTTGCGTGCCAATAATACTTGCTTAAGCGTTGCACTATCCATTTAAATTACATTAAAAATGAAAGCCCATCTTAATTTAATTGAAATGTCAGCTACTCAAAGTAATTAATATAAATAAACAGCATTATTTTTTACTACATTGAAATACTATTTTGAAAGAAGAACGCACTTTGTATTGGTAGAACCAGTAGATTTGAATCCGGTCCAACTTAAGTCTATATTGCAAGCGTATTATTGAATTAGAAATTCAACAAAAAAGCTAGTAATTTAGTTGAATGGATTTGCTCAGCTAACCGGGAATATCCTACGATTTGCGCGCGCCGAGCCAAGGATGACGTAAGTGTGGTACGGCAGCACCCGGCGAAGCGCCATGATGAAAATTTAGAACTTTAAATTAAACGTAAAATTAAATTAAATTAAACTGTTTAGTTGGATTCCCAATTAAATTTTCTGCTTGTCCAAAATTTAAGAGGCCTTAAAATTTATCGCATATAAACAGAAACTTGCACCTTATGTTATTTGCGAGCATCTACAAACTAGGTGCTGTATAGCTGCAGAAGTGGCCTCGTTGCTTAGGCTTAAAAGTTACCTAATATTGTAACTCTTCGCCTAGCAACGAGGATGAATTGGAATTTCGATTTTGTTATTTTTATTTATTTCCAATAAATTTTAATGAGACTCTAAATATAAACTTAACTTGTCTTATTTGTTAGTTAACATGTGATCCTTCGAGTAGGTTTTTATTGCCATTATTTTTATCTATATTTTTAAAGTTTAAATATTCCTTAGATCAATCAAATGAAAACAAAATATATTTATAAAGGTCTAGATAATCGTATCTTTCTGTCTAGACAATTGGAGCTTGTGATATATCTGCCACTGAATTATTGAATCTGTCATTGATGGTATAGCCCCGTACTTAGCCAGTATATTTAATGACTGTGTTGATAATGGTGTTTTTCCTGATTTAATGAAATTGAGTAAGGTCATTCCAATATTCAAAGCAGGTAGTATGTCTGACCCTAATAATTTTAGACCTATATCTATACTACCAACGCTCAGTAAGATTTTTGAAAAATTAATTTTAAATCATTTACTTTCTCATTTTTACGGTAATAGTTTAATGAATTTTAAGCAGTTTGGTTTCACGCGGGGTCGCTCAACAACCGATGCCGGTGTTGAGCTCATAAAACACGTATTCAGCGCCTGGGAGGAGTCGTGTGATGCTATTGGTGTCTTTTGTGACTTGTCCAAGGCGTTCGACTGTGTGGATCATACTACTCTACTCATGAAACTACACCATTACGGCATTAAAAACCGAGCGCTTGCCTTGATTAAATCATATATTTCTAATAGAAAACAGAAAGTTGCAATAAATGGAGAAAAATCATCAGGATCGGCAGTGACAATGGGTGTGCCCCAGGGCTCAGTTCTTGGTCCTTTCCTATTTTTAGTTTATATTAATGATCTGCCATCGGTCGTTAAGAATCAATGCGAGGTCATATTGTTTGCTGACGATACTTCCTTCTTGTTTAAAATCAAAAGACATGAAATTGACTATCGAGCGGTGAACAAATGCATCTCCAACACAGAGCAGTGGTTCTCAGCTAATAATTTGCTCCTCAATGAAAAAAAAACGAAATGTGTTAAATTTACATTGCCAAATGTCAAACAGGTAAACACAAACATTGTAGTTAAGAGCCAGGAACTGACTCCTGTAAACTCAACTGTATTTCTGGGCATAACCTTAGACGCCAAACTGCAGTGGGGACCGCATGTTGATGGTTTAGCGAAAAGGCTTGGCTCTGCCGCATATGCTGTTAAAAAAATTAGACAAATTTCAAATGAAACAACTGCTCGATTAGTCTATTTTGGTTACTTCCACAGCCTCATGACATATGGTATTCTGCTGTGGTATTATGCTATATTTATTCTGCAGAAAAGGGCTGTTCGCGCAATCTATCAGCTCGGTCCAAGGGTGTCACTTAGAAGTAAATTTAAGGAAATAAATATTCTTACCTTCCATTCACAATATATTTTAGAAAATTTAATGTATGTTAAAAAGAACATAACCTTGTTCAAAAGAAAAAAAGATCTGCACAATGTTAACACAAGAGGAAGAAATATGCTGGCAGCTCATAATAGCAGGCTTCATAAAGTCACTAACTCATTCATGGGTCAATGTATACGCTTTTATAATAAGGTTCCTGAGGATATCCAAGGTCTTCCTGTTGACAAATTCAAAGAAACTATAAAGGAGAAGTTGTGTGCTAGAGCATATTATAAACTATCCGATTATTTGGATGATAAAAGCCCTTGGGTATAATTCCCTCATTAACAGGATTGTACTAGTATTTGTAACAAAGCATGTGTAATGTGTCTTTTTGTGCGATGAGTTCTTCGTCCCGATGAATATCTAAAGCGTCATTGTCACTAAAGTACGTCATCTTATGGTAGCGTCAGGTGACGGGTCGCTCACTTCCCTCTAATATGGTTGAGGAGGGCGATGGCTGGATCCCGCGTTAACTCGTGAACGGGTGCCGTTTGAGGGTGTTCGTCGTTTGGATACTTGGGGGGAGGGAGACTTGCCGAGCTAACAGATGCAGAAAAGAATAATTTTGTATAGACATAAAGAGACTCTGTAAATTTATTTTGAAAAAAAATATACCCGTGAAGTTTCTTGCCAGTTCTTCTTCACGAAGGTTTTTTTCGAACTGGTGGTAGAATCATGTTTTATTTGACGTCAATAAGAACAAGTAATTGTCAATTTTGAGAAATAAATATTTGAATTTGAATTTGAATTTGAATTTGAATTTGACTGTTTTACTTTATTTAAAAAGATCGCAAAATTTTTCAAATCTGTATTCTCCAATTCCAATGCCTAAATATGAACTAACTTTTATGCTAAATTATATTAGTGCTTCATATATATTTTTTTAATAAATTTTGAACAAAAAGAAGACTTGTTTAAAAAAAGAAAACATTTATTTAGCCGCAACATCTGGAGAATGTCATGATATTTTAGGAAACGGTACGTGCTAGGTTCGATTCCATTCAAGCTAGAATTCCATATTCTCTTGAATTCCATAATTATAACCCAACAATTTTTTTTTCTGAAGTTCCATAGGTTTTCTTACAAGTTGCCGAAGCAATAATAGAACGTAAGAAATTGTACAATACTCGTTTATTAATCGTGAAATAATTGAATTTTTGGTGTAGCTGTATTTATTTATAATTAAGACAAAAAATCTTCAAGTTAAGATTTAATCGACTAATACTAACTAAAGTTTAACCCTCAATAAGCTATTTGACGATATAAAATATTATGAAAGATATATTGCCATCCTTACCATCCGCATAGATAATACATTTTGAAAGCAATTCGCATTACTATACGATAATTAATAATTCCTCCAAAATAAAAACAAATAATCGTATCTATTTTTAGTTGGAACATCAAGACGTAAAGCAAAGGAGGAACCAAGTCGTGGGCTTGGCGGTTAACAAAACGAAATGTATGTTAAGAAATGCAGAAAATTATTCTGTGTTTGCATAAAAAAAGCTAAAAAAATATTAGATCTGTGAAACAAAATAAATTGAAATGAATATACCATGATTACGGCGTCTTCATATTTTTAAGATTATTGTTTTGGAAATATCAAGAATTCATAAAAAAAATAATGCTCAATACTTTTTTGATTATTTCACACGAATATTGAAACATTTTTACACATTTTATGAAGTTATCAATAAAAATACATTTGAAATATATGTTGGATTTTTCATTTTTATTTTGGCATCACAGCAGTATTTCATATAGCATCTGTCAAATCTCCAACGGTTATTCGTTTTGTTTCTTTTCGTGCGTCACGAGTGCTCTCAGTGTGTTTTTCTGCGTTTTTGTGATTTTTACTAACTTGGCTTTCACACACGGACTTTTGATTACCTGCTACATCTGATACTTTTGCTTTCATTCCGGACACCGATTACAACGATGATTCGTTGTGTGAACTGTGGTATTGCTACTGGTCGCAGTAATACCTTACGTAGCGTTGTCTTGGAAGATGAAGCTACACTGTCAATATTTCGTGCATGGGTTACATCTTTCCCTGTAAGTATTGCTGCATCATCTTATTTAACCTAATATATCATTAGTTTTGTTAGAGTAATTAACTTAATATCATATTGTTTTGATCAGGTCAGCAATGAGGACTTTGTGTGTCAAGCTTGTTGGAACCTGTCGCAACAAGCTTTATCAGAACATATTCCTCCTGACGTAAGACGCGTTGGTCACTCCAGGGTCTGTCTCCGTTGCGGACGCTCCTTGGCAGGTCAAAGAGTAACTCATCACCTGCGTACAGACACACTCCGTGAAAGAGCTATCTATAATGTCATTGCAGAGTGGGTTATACTCAGAACTGTAAGTACCTTTTTTCTTACAAATGTGCTATATTGTTACACACATCAATATTGCAAAAGATTGGCCACGGTGATCATTATCTCAAAGCTAAAGTCAATTAAGATTCATAAAAGTATGCTGCCCATAACAATACCCACATTTAAGCATAATGGTGACTATAGTTCTTTAAATCTAATAAATACTCTTTACAGACTTAAATTGGTTTGTTATTTTGGTTATGAGATTTGCACTCCTCACAATTTAACGGCCTAACTAGTGAACTTGTAATATCATGGCTTTGACAATATACCTGCAAGATTATATTCCATAATTCAAGAGTATATTGTAGTTATATGTAAATAACACAAAAATAATAAGAATGAAAAAAAACTATTGTATATTGTTTTACTTTTTCTTTTTTTGTTTGAAAAAATGCTTTTGAAAAAATAAATATTTCTAACAAACACACCAAATTATCAAGCCCAAATTAAGTATCGTTAAGAACTTGTATTATGAATACAAGATAACTGATTTATAAACTTAAGAAATATATAAACACACATAGATATTTTTTTTATATATAAATATAAGAAATAAACTTAAATGAACATACACACACATCCATAACTAGAAAGCAAATATAATAAAATATCTGCCCCTACCAGGATTGAAACCCGGGACCCCTGGCATGTAAGACAAGGCTACTTACTTCCACCCCAAACAGGCTATCACCTTGATGATACTATGACTATGATACATAGTCATAGTATCATCATTGCATAGTTTTATAGCCTTATAGTATACTCCGTTTTGTTAAAGTACAATAAGGATTATGTTTAAATGTTATAAATACATAATATATCTACATAAATATTTATTTATTCATTTTGCATTGCAGGTTAATGCTGGAAGCTACATATGCCATTCTTGTTAGATTCTGGCTGATAGAGCTGAAGTGCATATGACCTCTGGCCCATCGACCTCTTCACAAAATTCTCCTCCAACGCAAGCAGTTCCTCCATTACAGGAACCATCACATTCTGAAACACATCAGAACCCGAGTAGCCAACAAGGACTGACAATACTACTGCCAGACTACATGAGGGCAATAGAAACTGAAAGCCATTGCTTTATTGAAGGTTGTCAAAGAGCCGAGAGGTATAGAGTTCCATTGGAAACTACAAAAATGCTTGAACAACTACAAATATTATGTTCCAGAAAATAACAGATTGTGTGATCATCATATTGTTATTGAGTCTTGGGATTTCTGGGATAGCTTAAGCAATAATTATTTAAAATCATTTAACGCTCAACAAATACAGGACATGCTGAAATTGAAAGAATCACAACCTTTACCGGTTTTTAATCTAGAAAACATTAGTCAAATGGAGAATCATGTGGTTCACACCTGGATTGGATTGAGTAAGTCTCAGTTCCATCAACTTTTAAGTGAAGTTCCTCAATTTGCAAATATAAATAAAGCTTCATTAGTGCTAGGAACATATTTAATGAAGCTAAGAACAGGAGACTCCAATGAAAGATTAGCCATATTATTAAATATATCAAAAACAACATTAGAAAACTACTTGACTCAGGCTCGAAATATGTTTTCGGAATACTTTGTACCCATGCATCTAGGTTTAAATCATTTAAATAGGTAACAAATAGTACAAAGGAATCTTGCCATACCTAGTGCATTATTTGGGGAATTTGAAGGAGAGTCTATGCCTATAGCTATATTCGATGGAACATACTGTTATATTCAAAAGAGTACGAACTACTTGTACCAACAAAGAACGTATAGCCTACATAAATACCAAAACTTGGTAAAACCATTTTTGATAGTGTGTACTGATGGGCATATTATTGATGTTTTAGGCCCCTACCCAGCTATAACATCGGATTCTGAAATAATTAAAAATGAATTTTCTAATAGAGATTGTTTGATGAGACAATATTTTCATGAAGGCGATGCTTTTATTCTGGATAGGGGCTTCAGAGATGCCCTTCCTATTTTAAATAGATGTGGTTACAGAACGCATGTGCCTGCGTCATTGGAGGAGGGTGAAACACAATTATCGACAGTAGAAGCGAATAGATCACGAGCTGTCACCATATGTCGTTGGGTTGTAGAAGTTGTTAATGGTAGATTTAAGAGAGACTTTAGAATATTCCGAGAACACTATTTTAATAAAGCATCTAAAAGTTTAATGCGAGATTTTGAGGTGGCAGCAGCACTTTTAAATAGATTTCACCCTCCTATTGTTGATTGAGTTGATGCTGGGGAAATAATCAATCAAATTAATTTTAACATGAATAAAGAAAATGATCTAGCTAATTTTGTAATTATTAATAATTATAATAGACGTAGGGCTGATTTTGAAGTGATTAATGTAGAAAATGAAGATTTAAATGAATTTCCCCAGCTTACATACGATGAGTTGATTTTAATTTCTCTTGGTACTGCAACATTTGCTTGTGCCGTATTTATTAAAAGAGGTTATTGCACAAACAAACTTGCCGACATTTATGACTGGCAACTTATAAGTCTGTCATTATTTGATTTTTATTTGTAAAATGTAAAAAATAGAGAATATCGAAGATTGTTCTAGATCATTTCCTTGACGGAATTCCTTACGGAATTCTATTGCGGGCTTCGTCCCCAAAATAGTCTAATAATTATTCTTGTATGTTATTTTAAAATAGATTCATTTTAAATAAAAGTGGATTAAGTGTTATATGTGTTTCTTTCCTATTAGTTAGGAAGACCTCCCTAGGTTAGATTAGGTCCATCCCGGGTACCGAACCCCGAGATGGTGGAGGCGCCGCGCGCAGTGTAGTGTTTTGTGTTTTATTTCAGCTATATACGTCGCTGAGTATGGCGGAAGGAAAATTTTAGAAGGCAAGAGCCGTCTGAATACCAAGAATAAAGGAAAGACTCTAGAAGTTCATTCATCCAACGGGCGAGGAAGGAATTTCCCAAACTTCAACCGGCGTCAGTGGGACAGCTTGAGATATTGTTGATGCCGATTGATCAAGACAATGTTATAAGAAGGTAATTAAAGATTTCTATCATTTGCTTATCATCGAAGGTATGATAATGCAGCTGAATGGGGCGAAATTCTGCGCTGATTTGGATTTAAACTGTGCCTATTGGTAATTATCGATAGCGGAGAAGGATAGACACGAAACGGCAATCATCACACCATCTGGATTATACGAGTTTAACGTATTACCATTTGGATTTAAATCGTGTAGGACAATTGGTTTCGTTACATTGTCCAGAAAGAATATTGGGTGGAAGTCGAAAACTTGGTCGACCATATGAAGGTTTATTTCGAGTATTGCGATATATAGGATGTGACAATTATCTTGTAAAAAAATACAAAATAACCAAGAATTGATTGTGCATGTGAATAGATTGGAACCATATAATGTTCGATAGAATAGAATTAATGATGAAATTGTGTCTGTATTTATATATGTAAAGTGGGGTTTTTGTATATACATTTATTTCTTGAAATATTACAATAATATTATAATTTCTTTATTCTTAGAATTAATAGAGTAAAAGTACACATTTAGGTGTACAAATATGTATATCGTTCATTTGTAGATATGCAACGGTTAGAATTTCGTTGGGGTTTTAGAATAATATAAGAAATTAATATTTTTTTTTCTCAAATTCTATGTACACTTCACAACGCAATGTTCCGAGATGATATATCCTGCAAAGCCGATCCAAACAGCATCACCAAAAAGGAGATGCAATGGATGGACGATGCAGATAAAAGAAAATAAGGAAAAGGTTTTTATATATTATATATTGAGATAAGAGGGTATTTTATTTAATGATTTAATAAATTAATTTTAGATACCCGGAGAGAAACCTTTAAGGGGCGGCAGGTACACGCGGCACGTATTTACCGCGTTGCATATTATTTACGAATCATAAATATACGTGTGGTGCCAATGCTCTAAAGAAGTCAATTTTCAAAGACTAAAATAACACTATAGATAATGTGCACGTTTAATTTGAGCCCCGCCTAATAATCTCCATAAGAGAGAAGGTGATAGCCGATTTAGCTATGCGGCCAAAGTTTACGAGTATATATAATATTGTGATATTGATGTCTGTGGGTCAACACGCGGATGTAGAATAGGATCCTCAGTGGGTTAAATAATAAAAGGGGTTGTGATGGAATAGGTAATGTATTTTAAACGTTATTGGTATAGAATTTTGTCAGGTGTATTACGGTGCATTTTGAAAAAGTTCTCTACATTGCGTTGTGAAATATTAATTTATTAATTTATAGATATCATTCTGGGTTATATAAAATACTTTGGATCCAATTTTATGATCTATTCATAGGTAAGTTTGTCCGGTAATAGTTAGGCAGGTAAAATCTTAATATTTAGGTAGGTAATGTTTAAATTTTCGAAAGTTACAAACTTTCAAATAAACTTTTAATCATTCAGAAAAGTTTAAAGTTAATATGACAGTTCATGTCAAACGTGTTTGTTTTGCCAACTGAATGATAATGTTTGATAATATAATTTGATTAATTTAGTATTAATTTTAATATAAATGGGATTAATTAAATTTACTTTTATTGGGATATTAATATATTTATTACTTATCAATTAATTATAATTATAATTTGATTGTATTCAATGGGTTATTTTAACAATTGTTGATTAATTTAATAATAAATATTGGTTATTTGAACTTGCGTATGATTGTGTAACGTAAATGATTAATATGGGGTTGTTGATTATTCATGAATTGTATGAGAAATTAAAATAATTTACATTGTTTTATTTAGATATTAATTAACCAGCCGGGATCTTGGCTGATTTTCATCAGGTTTTGTGGCTAAGGCTCTATTGATGGAAAATAAATACAATAAGATCATTTTTGGTGTAATAAGATGTTGTAATTTAAACATGATCAAGTATATATATTCCTATCGGTAGGGGGCTCATCTGAGAGTAATCCCGATTAATGTATATGATCCTGATTTAGGTAGGGTCGTTATTTAAGAATGAAATGTATATAGGAATTTATTTAATCAGCTTCACTAATTAAATAAATTAAACAAGAGGGGCGATTGCAACGTTTGCTTGTGCCGTATTTATTAAAAGAGGTTATTGCACAAACAAACTTGCCGACATTTATGACTGGCAACTTATAAGTCTGTCATTATTTGATTTTTATTTGTAAAATGTAAAATATAGAGAATATCGAAGATTGTTCTAGATCATTTCCTTGACGGAATTCCTTACGGAATTCTATTGCGGGCTTCGTCCCCAAAATAGTCTAATAATTATTCTTGTATGTTATTTTAAAATAGATTCATTTTAAATAAAAGTGGATTAAGTGTTATATGTGTTTCTTTCCTATTAGTTAGGAAGACCTCCCTAGGTTAGATTAGGTCCATCCCGGGTACCGAACCCCGAGAGTACCTATCAAATTAAACAGGCACGTTCATATTTTGGAGAACATACAAGAGGAAACGATGGTTATGTAATAGAAGTGTGCAGGGAGGTAAGCAGCAGTCTACAGCGAGACCTGTCAACTTCAAATACTGCATGGCTTTTAAGAGGACGTATCCATTCAAGACATATAACCCGAAAAACTTATTTTATATATATTTTAGTTGACAGTTCTCGCAGAGGTAGGGAATCTATAGTTCAGTATTGTTGTAACTGCGTAGTCGGAAGAAAAACAGTAGGCTGCTGCGCTCATATAATGTCAGTGATCTGGTACCTCAGCTGGGCTAGGTACCAGGATAATATTAATCCACCCGCACAGTTCTTGGATGATGTATTGATTATTATTGAAGATGAATAAAATTATTTAAAGGAAAAACGTGTTTCAATTGGGTCTCCCACTATACAATATTAATTAACAGGATGTTTACCAAGCTTATATTTTCTTGAGAATTTTTTTTTTTCTTATTTAAAATATATGTTAATGAACTGTGTGAATAAGATATAATTCTCAAAAAAAACATGTAGCCTTACCACCTCTACTGTTAATTTTTCTTACCATATTTCAAGTATTTATAACTTTGTTTTCAGATTGCAAAATGTTCTGAAACTTTCGTTATTATGTTGTTGATATTATATCTATCTGTAGCTTTAAATTTCATAATGTTAACTCAACAAAAGCCCTGGGCCCAGGCATGTATGGGAAGGTGGGTTCCTCCTTTGATTAGCTAAGTTTTAATTGACGTCACAGGCGAGTAAAAATCTTGTATCTGTGCCGTGTCTTGATGCCAATTATACGTATTGTACGTGACGTCACAGGCAGTCTCGATGCCATATTAATGGAGCAAGCGTTTTTTTAATCAATAAAAATCAATATTATTTCTAGGGTCCATACACATCACAAAGTAATGGTTTTCGAAACTAGTCAAATAGCCCATTACCTTGAATACAAAACACGGATCACAAATCATTAAAAAAAATATTCGTTGCTGTTGCAGTGATCTATCAGTAATAAATTAGAAGCTAGCAAAAGAGGAATGTGGCTGCTAAAAACATTAAAACATTTGAACAATCAAATTTAGTTAAATAAATTTATTGGATATTTTTTGCCAAACAAAACTAATAATCTACTACAGATAACAATTACTATTTTCAGATAACAATGACATTCACTTATATGATGTAAAGAAATATCTTTTCAAGAAAAAGAGAACATTCCCGAAACTATGTCACAGATTCTTCTACATTTTTTTGTTATAATAGGTCTTTACCTATGAAACTGCCGTTTTGCCGTACTGGCCATTTCAAATGAAAATATTTTTTTTTTGACTGATAATTCTAATTTCAAATTAATTTTATTTGACAAACATGGAATTCTTTTTCTAAAATCGTCATTTGTTTAATAGTTAGTGATTTGTTTTCAACGCATTCGAACATTTTTCGTCATCATGGATAAGTTAAAAATTCGAGTAATTATGGAGTATGAGTACCGTCGTGGCAGCAAAGCGGCACAAGCGGCACGCAACATCAACGACGTTTACGGAGCGAACACTACAAACGAACGCACCACCCGTTATTGGTTTCCCGCTTCCGTTCTGGAAATTTTGACCTGAAATATGAACCCCGTGGTCGTCCGAAAACTTTGGTCGACAATGACGAATTAAAGGCAATTGTGGAAGCTGATGAAACTCAATCCACGGCTGAATTAGCAGCAGCTTTCGACGTTAGCATCAAAACAATATTGGTCCATTTGCGTCAAATTGGCAAGGTAAAAAAGCTTGACAAATGGGTACCCCACGAACTCAATGACCGCCAGCGCGAAGTACGCGTGGAGACGTGCCTTGCACTGCTCAGCAGGCATACAAATGAAGGAATTCTGAACCGCATTGTTACTTGTGACGAGAAATGGATCCTGTTTGACAATCGTAAGCGCTCAGCAAGTTGGTTGGACCCTGGTTCAGCACCCAAACAATGCCCTAAACGAAAACTTACCCCTAGAAAAGTGATGGTCACTGTTTGGTGGTCTAACGCGGGTGTAATTCATCACAGCTTCTTGCCAAATGGGACAAGCATTACTGCAGATGTGTACTGTGAAGAACTGAACACAATGATGGAGAAGCTCGCACGTCTCCAACCAGCTTTGGTCAATTTTGGCTTTCGGCTCCACTGCTCCTGCACGACAACGCGCGACCTCATACTGCACAGCAGACGGTCTCCAAGCTACAAGAGTTGGGGTTGGAAGTTCTCCGTCATCCGCCGTACTCACCAGACCTTGCGCCTACAGACTTCTACTTTACCCAGAATTTGGATAACTTCTTGGCGGGAAAAAAATTCAATACCCGAGAGGCAGTACAAAATGCCTTTGAAGAATTTGTTGCCTCCCGTCCAGCTGATTTCTTCAAGAAAGGCAATCAATAAGCTACCAATGCATTGGCAAAGATGCATTGATTGCATGGTGATTATTTTGATTAATAGAAATAAAAAATATACAAAAAAATTACGCTTCATTTATTTCGTGAAAAACGGCAATTTCATAGGTAAAGACCTAATATAAGTAAATTCATTAAAATGATTCATTCTTGGCACGGACTTAAATAAAATAACCTGCCTTTAAAACACAAATGAAGCATACGTACAATGAAAAGGCATCCTTTGTCGTAATGAACCCGAAAGTAATTCATTGCGACACAGAATTTAATACTAGCATTAAACTGGTCCTTTGTCCCTCTCTAACGCATATGATTAGACAAGGTCAATAAAATGTGTTTGTAGATTAAGGTTTGTTTAATTTACGTTTAGGTCAGGATCTGAGGTTATTATTTCCTAAAAGCAAACATAAAGTATTGTTCAGATAAAATATTTTTCGTTATATCAAATATTATTTTTTCACTATTTGTATAGCCAGCAAGCACACAACACAAGCCTGGCAGTCGCACATGACCATCATTAGTCGAAGGTGTTTAATTTATGAATATTGAATGTGATTATAATTTTGACTAATGATGCGTTACCAACCGTAAGGTTCAGTGGGAATTGCCTTTGTTCCGGTAGTTACATTATAGTTGAGCCATTACAAACTAGAGATGGGTAGGTCCGCCGTAAATTGTGAGTGGAATCCGGATGTGCATCCAGCTCAGGTGATGTACATCCAGATCCCGTGTCCGACGGACCCATATGGATCCGGCTGGCGGTCACTGTAATTCGGGTTGTAGGACGGAAAGGCACAGAACATGATTCAGTAGGAAGATCCAGATCCCGTGTCCGACGGACCCATATGTATCCGGTCGGCGGTCACCGTAACTCGGGTTGTTGGACGGAGAGGCACAAAACATGATTCAGTAGGAAGGTGTACTGGACGCAGACGTAGGTGTGCGAGCAGTTAATTTTTAAAAAGGATTTGAGCGATTTTATTGCTTGAATGTATGGATGGAAAAATTATACAACTATTACTTAAATACAATGTACTAAAAAAAATTATAATCAATCAGTCTCATGTTTTAAATAAGCAATTACAAATATAATAAAATCTTAACTGTCAGTTATAAACAAAAATATCCCTTTTGGTATAAATAGAGAAAAAAAAAATAGTAACACTGTCTCATCAAATGAAATTAACAAAACTATAAAAACAACATTTCTTTGAACGATTTGAAATAATTACAAAAGCAATACGCCGCCCGTCAATCGGATTCGGATCGCGCCGACCAGTCCAGTCCGCCAATCCAAAGCGCCGTGTCACCACTCCGAGGAACCGTATCCAATTGGCCATTGGACACGCATCCATCTCTAACGCGTGTGATGCGTGTCCGAGGATTTACATCCATCCGGACCTACCCATCTCTATTACAAACGTGCGAACTGAGTTATAAAACATTACGTCAAAGGGATGTGACAACAATACACACACACAGAAGTGCGAGCGAGAGTTCCGATGTGCCTATAATTGTGAGCGAGAGATCTAATAAAAATGATTTATAACTCAGTTCGCACTTTTGTAATGGCTCAACTGTAGCCCCTTTGACCGCATAACAACCACGTAAACCTGATTATTATCAATCATCAATCAAATCAATATTGATTGTCATCAAAACTGAAAGGAGTGACCCAGAGGAGATCTAAACAAAAGAGCTTAAGAATAAGAAACGGTTAGAAGTCAAAATATTGATAGATGATACTCGTGTATTACTAAGACCAAAAAATATTCCTATCGATATTATCGATAGTTCTACAGAAGAACACTTTCAAACATTTGGTAGATGTGAACAGGAGTCCTAAAACTCCAGTCTCATCAACTGTAATAAGCTATAAACAATAAATAAAATCAAATAAAGGTCAACTCGATAGTGAAGAATTTCATAACTGAATATGAGGATGAAATGCACTGAACGTTGCTGCGATAGTTGTTCTCCAACAGAATTAAGGTTTGGGATACAAATCAGCGTAAAAAATGGCACTTTGGTATCAAGTTCGCCAGTGAAGAACTGCCCTTACACTTCTCTCTCTATTCTGATCTCGTACATCCTTTACGCGTCCCTTACTTTTATAGGCAAACTTTGCCAGTCCTGTACTCCAAACAGGCCTTAATAGACCTTATAGTACAGAAACTGGCATCAAATTGGTAATATTGAATGGGTAAATGGCTTTTAATGTAGTTTGGTCTCGTTATTCAATAAGTATGACTAAATAAATGTGTTTCAGGGACAGTTTCAATTTATTTTGGGATTAATAGTTGTAGTGTGTTTATTTTATTACGAAGTATGTGAATTTATTTATTAGATGTACGGCTAAGGTGCGAACATTTAAATGTACGATCTAATTATTTATAAATGAAGGTGACAAAAAATATTTTACTTTTAGTACCATATTAGCAAACGAGCCCTGTTTTAATAATAATCGTTTATTTCATACCATCGATCCATTTTATGTTAGTTATACATTTCTTATGAGCTATGTTAGTAAAGAAAAACAGATTATATGTACACATATTTTTTTACAATTACAAATATAAACAATACATACAATACAATTGTCGCCAACCACCTGATAGCTGTAGTTGCGAATGATTGCACACCAAATATACGTACCTGCACCTTAAGTGCACACGTATCTTCACTCTCTGAATCTGGATCGAGTAAACACTCGTCGTGACCACTAATAAGTAGTCCTGAATAGGAGTTACACTCCTTCAGTGGCATATCTCTTAAAGCCACACCTGTCCACACAATCTGATCTGAATCTGATACTCATTAACTGACACGACAGTTATCTGATCTTATGGATACACACACGCTGTCGTCAAATATATCCTAAACGGTATTGGACGAATCTCTAAGTATGTAAGTATTGGTTATCTGGTTATAGCCTGTACCTAATCTTCCTGGTTGAAGATATAGGTACCTGAGCTGATACGATTTGGGGATGCACCCCTAGTGGCCTCCAACCTCCCCTATAGCCACCCCATGCCTGGCTTAGATTCTGATACTGGTAAATCTCATTGTGGTCTGAGCTGATCACTGCTCGCAAGCAGTCCCGCACGCCACCGGTTATACACACATAATAAACACAACATTATAAAATGGTCAAATAAAGCTGAGAGTGAAATATAATATCACTTACCAATTGGCAGCTCTTTACCTTTCGCCGGTCGGGGATCAAGTCCCGCTCGCGGCACGCTGCTTCCCTCTCTCAATCCGTTCTCACTATGAATAATTTGTACCTACCCACATACATTTTCGCGACTTAGAGAAATAAAATGAACATTTGTACCTACCCACATTCGCATTCGCGACATATAAAAAAAATATTTTGTTTTTAAACATTATTTAATTTGATTCATAAATATTACAAAAACTGATTGAATTTCAAACAATCTGATCATTAACTGAGATGTTCATTCTTTAACTTTCTGCCGTGCTCTGATAGCTGATGTTCGACTGGGACGTGTTGCTGTAACTACTGCTGTTGGTGGTAGGATTTCGTGATCAGATTCCTTGAGACTGGATTTTCATCGCGCTCTAATGTTCGAATCGATTCGGGCACGGTGAATTTTGAATAAGCAGTTTGTTCTGATTGTTTAGTTAGTGTGGGTACCGTACTATCGTCTATCTCAAGTGGGTAAAGGTGTAAGTATCTCTCCGGTAGGTAACTTTAATTTAGCCACCCTGACTTGTCCATCTGATCCCGTTACTAACTCTACTATTTTGCCAACTTTTCAGTGTGCCCTATTACCATCTGATCTCAGCTAGACTGTTTCCAGCAGCTTTGGAGCCCTATTGACTATAACTCTGGGTTGATGATGTTTATCACTCCTCTCGCGGAGGCTGGTAAGATACTGGTTACGAAACATCTTCGAAAACTCTTGAAGAATTATTTGGCCATGCTTTTAACCGTCGATAAAATTAGATTTAGTTACAGTTGGTTGAAGATGTTCTCGATCTGATATTTCCGTCGTCACCGACGCATTAAAAGTCTACAGGGCTAAGTACATGCTCAAGCTCAGCGCCTACAGTGATGAGATGTCTGGTATTAATAACGCTTTCAATCTCTTAGATTACGGTACATAACTGATTCTGGTTTACAAATGCTTGTCTAACGTTATCTTGAAACTATGCTTTGCTAGCCCAATTAACCTTTCATAAAATCCACCAAACCAAGGCATCAGTTCTGGATTGTATTTCCAACGTATGTTGTTTTTGACGCAGTAATTCAGCGGTAAGTTTAAACTGGAATTATCCGATATTATAACTTGTGACAAACCTATAACAGCAATGAATCTTCTTATGGCTAGCACACATTCTTCAGCCGACAAATCTTTAACAACCTCCATGTGAATCGCCCTGATTGACAAGCATATGAAAAGTGCGATTCAGTGCTTTTGCTGTGTTCCTTCATCTACTAAGAAAGGACCGAAGTAATCTAATCCCGTAAATGTAAACGCTACACTTAGTATAACCCTATCTTTCGGCAAATCTCTGGTAGTTTAAACGGACCACCACAATATTTCACGCATTGTGCAAATGCCTGGGGATGCTTTGCATAACCGATCTGCCACGGGGCAGCCAGTACTTCCGTATTAGTAATGATATCTCATTAAATACGCCTACATGGTAATTCTTCACGTGTAGGTCCAATGTAGTTTTATATGTGAACTTAGAATGTATTGGCAGTAAAATTGGCTCTTTCTGATCGTCGGTTAAATCCAAGTATTTGAATCGTCCTCTGCATCTTAAAACTCGTTTATCGTCTGTATACAATTTTAGTGATCTAGTTAAGTCCGTGATAATGCGTGAATTTCTATGGAAAAATATCGGTTTTGAATAACGTATGTTTGTTGTGTTACTTAATCAATTGAGATTTTTAATCTATCATGATTTTCAGGTACCGAAATTCTACTAGTGTCAGTTATTAATGAATCGGCGTGTATCCGCGTAGTTGATATTGTTTATGATTTTCCCGTCTATGGAACATCCGACATTGGTGTTTCTGAGCTCCACAATCAGTTGGTTCACATAAATATTGAACAGAGTAGGAGAAGTTAGACCACCCTGTCTCACCCCACATTCTAAATAGTAGTCTTCCGAAGAAGCTCCCCCCCATTTAACAGAATTATTTTGTTTGGCGTACCAATTCCTAAACACACCTATAATTTCACTGGGCAGGTCGAGTGATGCTAATTTCTCCCACAACTTAGAATAGTTGACTCTGTCAAATGCCTAAAAGTTTTGGGGTAGCAAAAAGCGGTGAATCGCGTACACTCCTGTTGCAAGTGACATTCACAATCGTCAAAAACAAGGTTCTACAAAGAATAAGTGTAACTAAAGTGAGAGGTATAAGGAAAGAACTTCACCTGATTATCGCTGGCCACCAGTGGCTGTTACTGGTGGTCCATTTGCGTTGATTTTAATTATCGAGGCGTTAAAAACACTATATTATTTTAAATTGAGCATTTCTAACAAAGAGTGTTATGATATTGATAAATTTTCGTTTGAAAGTTAGAAAACATCTTTTATAACTTATATTTTCTTTCGAACATCAGTAAAAGTCTGTCACTTTATCTAATTTTAACTTAATTTCATAATTAAAGGTTTAATGGATATTGTAATAGATTGGATATTACCAATAGTACCATTAAAAAGTAAGTAAATGCCAAATAGAGCTTTACTTTTCCTAGAAAAACTCGTATGTAATGTGATATATTAAAATTTGATAAGAAAGCAAAAGCAATAAAAATATGTTTAATTAAAACTTTATTATTCAGTAAAAGACAAGAGCTTTGTTACCATCTCATAACACGAGTTATTTATAAGCCCATTAGCTTTAATTAGATTCAATAGATTTTTAAATTTATA
Organism: Marasmarcha lunaedactyla; assembly: GCA_923062675.1. Taxonomy (NCBI): domain Eukaryota; kingdom Metazoa; phylum Arthropoda; class Insecta; order Lepidoptera; family Pterophoridae; genus Marasmarcha; species Marasmarcha lunaedactyla. The sequence continues at coordinate 9,860,623 of OV281361.1, read as the reverse complement.
TGTACACACAATACATTTTCAGGTTATCCTTCCAATAACTCGATCATAAAGAATGCAATCCACCTCACCTGGGAATCGGAATATTTTCAATACTTTGAAATATTCTAACCAATCCCGAAGCAGTTTCAAATTCCAACATTGCTGTGATAGAATATAAATTTAATTCAAAGGGAAATATTGATCTCCAGTTCTTTAAATTGCCCACATAATGATATTTTGGATGTCATATTATTTATTTTATTATAATCGCGATTTCAAATTTTTACAGAATTTGAAACTTTTACTCGAGGTTAAAAAAACGTTGTATGGAGGATAACACACCATCAAAAGGCTATAGGAAAAGCTCAATTTTTACGAAAAAAATTTAAGTTTTTATCCCGTATGTAACATATCGTACCTAAATAAACAATCCTTTTAATGGAAATAAAAGTTCCTTAAAGGATTTGCCTTAAACTGTATTCGTGTCCTCTTGTTTCGACCTCCATACTAAGCAAATATTTATGTAACATGGAATATATCCTTGAAAAAACTTTCTTATATATTTGTTACTCGTGTAAATAAACAAATGAATAATAAAAACGATGTTCGTTGAAGTGTTTAGTACACGTGTTATCTCACAGCAAAAAAGAACATGGTATCTTTTCTTAAGTTTTCTTAAGTCTATCGTGACCACGGCAACTGCAAAGATGCCGAAACGTCGAAATAAAAATTTTAAAATTAACTAAAATATACGCGATAATATCCGGTAAAAAGTGTTTTATTTAAAAGTGTTTTATTTAAAGAACATGGTAACTCTAGTTTTCATAGCATTATTAAAGATAGTATAGATCATTATTGATTTATTTTTTAAATTATTAACTTTTTAAAATTGCAGTCATTTATTTTAATTTGCCCATTTTACCCGAGTATTTGTGAATAAAAGTTCCAATGAATGAAAAGCTATCAATCAACAAAACCTTCAAATCAATAGCTTCGCTGGAATGGATTTTCACATGCTTAAGTAAAATAGTGTTCTTATTCAAACAAAAGCAAACATTTTTATCGTATACCGAAGTAATGGTTTGGTTCACATGAATGTTAAGTGTAAACTTAAATGTGGCATAAAAAGCGTTGAGGTATTCTTGTGATTTGGCATTCTTTCAACATTCTAACATTCAAAAGTACGCAAGTCTGTGAGCCGCTCGGAAATCTGTGTCATTCCGCAAATGTTTTTAACAAATGAAACTACTCATTTCCAAATGACCTATTCTTAATTTGAACTCGAGGTCTCACTGCGATGTCACCCGTATAACTACTGATCCAGTGGGAATTTCTGAGAAAATACAGCCAACGCAGCTCATAAATAACGTATTTTCCTAATGGGGGCTTTTTCTTTAATTAATTCAGATTGCATATATACAAATCTTTCCTCTTTATTTTAATTTCTACATAGAAAAAAGTTTTCGCACCAATTTAAACTTTTTCTGTTACTATCAATTGAACTAAATATTTTATATCTTAACTTCTCGTATATCTTTCACTTGTTGTATCATCTTAACCGTGTATATAAAGGGAAATATATTCTCGCTTTTAGGTATGAGAGTAAGTAAAAATAACGTATAGCAGCCATGATAGATTGATTTAATTTTTTTGAAGTTGAGAAGTTAAATTGATCTGAATAGTCGGCCAAACTCAGAGACGTCCAACGATTACTTAAGGCCTAATCATAGAATTTGCTTAGTTTATCAGGACTTAGATGCATTATGGATAAAGTATAAATTCGAAAAGCAAAATGTATAGATAATTAGAATTCCCCACAGTGTGGCCGTTATAATCCTTTTAAATTTATTCTATAACTAGATATTTATGACCATATTATTTATGGTTCGCTCATTCGAACAAACAGTAAGGATTATTCAAATAAATTTATTCAAGTCTTATATTTTATAACATGCAAATTGTGCTAAATGTTACAAGAAATTAAAAGTATATGAACAACTTTATGTGATTGCTATTTTTTGTTGCTTTAATAATGTAAATATGCCTCGCACTTTATTTTTTTTTTGTATGTTTGATTAAAGTGAAATAGCGTATGATATATCTTGTTCTCGGTACCTGATTTTACTTGTCAAATTATTTACTCACTACTAGAACCGAACCGACACTATACGGCACTACATGAATATAAACAAAATATAACAAAAGATTCGAAATATTTTGTCTTAATCGCAAGCTCATGTTTCACATCATTCTATCTCTTTATGCCGGGGAGCGAGTTGTCATTGAGTTTGTGCGAGTAAATGTACGTGTGGTTTGTACCAGAATGGTTTTTTAATTAAATAATGTAAGAATGCACATATTTTCTGCTATTTTAGTTTTATCAAAGTCTGTATGTAGATTTTAATCACCTTGAAGAGCTTACGTCCCGCACACATCACTCAATAACTTTAAAGTCATGTTTCTTTAAAGTTTTTAGCATTTTTTCATAATTTTAGTAAAATGTTACTATTATCTTTATAAGTTAAATTTAATGTTTCAAAGTCAGTTATGATGAAACCTTTTTTTATAAATAAACTCAGAGTATATATTTTCTAGGACGGCACTAGTTTTTAAGCAAGAGCTAATATCAGGAATTTCGATGTTTATTGATTGTATTGTATTAAATTGAGAGTTGGTGTATTGAAGAGATTTTTTTTGGTTGCTCTTTTTGTCACCTTTTCAAATACTGGCATAAAATAAAATAAACTTGAACACCTAATCAGTTTTGGGACAGCCCTAATTTAGAGCACTCTCCATGCGCACTCATACATCGAGAATCTCATATTGCTCTTAATTACTACTCAGTCCTTGCCCTCAGCCCTCTTCACACATCTGTATATAGTCATATAGTACAGGCTCCGAGCACGTTTTATAATATTTCAGGAGACCCATTCATTTTGGCTGGATCGGGCTTATTATAAAAGCCTTTTTGTGGCGATGATTTTGAAGTCCTTAATTAGGGCTGTAATATTTTCAAGTAACGTTTTATAGTTTAAAATTTTCAGTTCCACCATGTTCGTAAAAAAAAACATTATCCATAACGTGTGCAATCCATTCTAAATCAATGACTACGGTAAAAATTTAAAACTAAATAGCATATCCTGCTAATACCTATCATAATGTAAAAGTTTCATTTTTACATTCGTTACTCAATAGGGCTGAACTGACTCAGATTCAAAGTGACTAAACTGTCCTTTTATACCCGAAATGTTACGAAAACGAAGTCGTAAATTTAGTTAATATTTTAAAATCTTAACAAAGGTCATATAATACATTGAGATATATTGTTCTCTTTCCCAGGATACAGATACACAGCAAGACAAGAAAGTTGGTACCATATTGCGTTCAAAACTTTAAAGCAAAACACAAAACTAAGACGAGAATATTTTTAAACTTCCACTCTTCTCCATTTTGTACAGTTTCAATTATTTAAAAAACTTTACCGACACACTATATCAGAAAGAATGTGAAATTTAAAAATGCAAGGAACTGCTGCGTTCCAGTTTACGTCAGTTAAAAGTGGGTATACAAGGATCGTATACAAAACACAGCTGTGGCTTTTAAAGTGCTCTTACATATAAAATAAGTTTACTTCATGTTTCGTAGCATTAAAATAAAGTTTATGGAATATGTTGGACGGAAAATAAATAGGAAGTTTCTATTCCAGAAGTTTCTAGTAGATAAATTTTTTTTGATTTCTCTAAGTTTTTAGAGTGCAATACTTTCTGAGTCATTCTTTACGTGAGTTAGATGTTCCTCCAGGACTGTCTATTCCTTACAGTTCTGCGAGTAGTTACATTTTAAAATCCATTCTTCCATTATTTCTGTTTTCAAACATTATATTCTACTAATTTTATACCACATTCAAAAGTGTGTTTTGATATTAATAGGGCATGTGCGTCCATAAAAATCGACAGCGTTACTTAAAAAAAAACTAAACACTGGTTTATTTTTGGAGATTGTTCAAATAAAAATACATATAAATTTTAAAAAAATATGTTAATGTAAGAATAGTCACCAGGGACTAACATTTTAGTTTAGCTGGGGGTCACATTTAGACACACATTTAGGTCACATTTTGTCTAAAGACAAATAACTGTTTACTTTTTTACACCTGATTTTCACATTTTGACATTTAACAGCATGGCAACCGTTCTGACAGTTTGGATGAGGAAAACGCTCCGTTTTTGTGGTTTAAAAGTTGTATGTTATTTGTGCACTTATAAGTTTCCTTGTTAATTATTTCCCACTAAAGGACTTAGTCTTTCTGACAAAGCGTCTGAGCCTACAAAGGAAAAACTTTTATAATTGCAAAGGCTTAAGAGATCGCCACCGTTTCTCCGTAAAAAGTAAGAAAAGCAAAAAAACAAAATTCAACATAACATTTGCTTATTAAATCCACATATTTAACTTGATCCATGTTTCAACAGACTCACAATGTAACTTTTGATTCTCACAACTTGGAAAGTTGTGAACTAATTAAATAATTTTGATATTACTTGTTGCAGGCATCACTTCAGAGATTGTGATGAAACCAGGTTTATTACGGTTTAAATAAACAGCTATGATGTATCAACTTAGCTTTTTAAATTTGTAATAATATTCTAATGTTAATGTTAATTTAAAAATACATAGAAACAGTTTTTGGTTAATTAAAATTTAAAATATTCTTCATAACATAACCAGATAACTTTAATACAACTGTATGACCTCAAAATACCTATTCAAATCTTTTTCTTATGGATGTAGCTACTTAAGATACAAAAATTACTGATTTTATATGACTCAATATAAAGGTGCCGCTTGAAACTAATGAAGGAACTCAAAATGGGTGAAGGAGTGTAAAATGGGAAAATAAAAAGACAGATCCTACGCAGCCTTCTTATTATTAACTCGGAGTAGAAGTGAGTTTGGGATTCGTAGCCGTTCTTACAGGGTGTTCTGGTTAGAAGCATCTTGTTCGTGATAATCTTTGTTTTTTTGTATCGAAACGTTTCATCATCTATTATTCTTTGTTTGACTCGTTTGTCCGGGATTTTTATGAATATAATTTTTTTTATTTATGTTTATTTCATCAGAGGTATAAATCATTAATTTTATCACTGTGTGTATAAATAAACGAAGTCAATAAACTTTGAATGGTTTAAACTAGAGAGGTGTTGGTGGTTTTACCGGAACCGAATTCAGAGTCGGAATTTTAAAATTTGGCTTGTCGGAGTCGAATCCCGAACCAGAATTGGAGTCGGAATCGGCGGCGGAGGCATATTCGGATGTATAGGTAGAATTTGCATTTTTTAATTATCTGATCTAATAAAATAAAACGTGCAAATATTATTTAGATAGTGTTTTATTTCAGTACAAATCTTGAAAAAATGAGTACCTATTCAATGTATTGAACATTAAGTTAAAGAGTTAGCAAATTAAATCAAATTAATTGTCTCCTATTAATTACATTAAGTGAACAAAACCTGCGCAGCTATATCTTCGTCGTCTATTTCTTAAAGCGCCGTAGATAAAGCTGGTTGACACGACAATTATTAGCGGGCATAATCGATTTTAGGGGTTGATATTTTCTATTTCCATTCACCTTTAACCACAATAATTATGTTTCTCTTTTATACTCACTTAGTAGCTTCGATTTAAAAGTTAGAGTTGAGTGAACCGGAGGAGTAAAGATCCGACTTCTGAGTCGGAGGTGAAGCCCCGTAACATCCCTAGGTCAAACTTAATCTCTACAAAGCCAGGTTTGTTAAGTGACTTGGTTAACTAAAACGCTTATCAAGGGCTGTAAGGATGAAACTTGGATACTTATATTAATCCCAGGAGAGGGTCAGGTCATTTTGTCATTCGGCCTTAGTTTTGGGAGTACATTTATTTAAGTGACAAAGTAAGTTTAGCACTTGCCAAAACTAATGAATATTTGATAGAGCGTTAAGGGCGTGAAGATAGATACAGTCGCTATAAAAATTTAACAAACTGACAAACGAGCACGCGATCTACATAACGGTAAGAGGCATCTGCACCCATGGACATCATTAATCGTAGGTATTTTTAATCAATGTTGCTTGTGACCGACCGTAGGCTTTAGTTTGAATCGACTTTGTTCCAGCAACTGCAATGGCTGTTCCTTTGTTTTCACCAGAACACAACCACCAAAACGTGGCTATAGGAAAAACTGTTGTACCGTAGTCGATCTAAAAAAAAAATCTACAACTACAAACATTTTGTGGGTAAGTTTTAATGCAAACACATCGACGTACACGAAAATTATAAACTTTACAGAAAGTAAAGTTTACAATTTATTTTGAAAGTGATTGTATATTGTGATTTATGTATTCCGAGCATAATACAATCGAGGCACCACTGGAAGGACGAGGCGATATATCGTAACTTTCATCAAAAAGGTTGCAGTACATCGGAACTTGTTAATAAATTCGTGAGGTACATCGAACAAGAAATGCATTGCCACTAGTTTTTTTGGTCTAGCTCGAGTGGCTCCGCTAGATATGAGCCCGTAGTAATTCAGTGTTGATTGGTTTTTTAACATTTGCATGAACTTTTATAATGATATTTTACACTGAATAATAGTAAAATATCATTTTCGAGTTACATGCAACACAAACTAAGCGATACACCATATCAAAATTCCAAATTAATAACAAAAGGTAAGTATCATCATATACAATTAGGCTCACTTTAGCAAAAGCTTTTACTTAAAGTTCTGTCAGCAGCATCCCACTCACGCTGCAGTCGAATAGATCTCCAACAATTCCCAATATACTCGTATACGTGTCGACTTCCATTAGAAATTCAATAATTCAAACATCACTAACTCGCCCCCGTCTAACGAATGATAAACGAAATCCCTGGAACGTATTTTGTTCGGGATAAAGCTGGATTTCACGTAATCCATTGATCATGATTGTTAGGTTACTAAAGGCACAATAAAACAAAACTGCCATGGTAGAAAAGGATCCAATCAAAGCTTTGAGAAAAAGTATGGAGAAGTACAGGAAATGTTCTTTGAGGGTCCGTCTCAGTCTGTTTAGGTTTGAAAAAATATAATATGTTTTTGATAATAGAAATTAAACTTTGTATCTATGTAGTAAATATACTAAAACTCTCGGAAGCGTCACACTACCGAATAATATATTTTTGTCACTGCTTTCGTTCATACTTTCGAAAAAATAAAACAATTTAATATTGTGTTTGCAATTTATTGCTTCTAAAGAGATCGCTCTTGAGTGATAAAGCCGCCAAAATTATTTCTATCCGTTTTAATTCTTGTTTTGGGTTGAGAAGATTTTAAGTATTTAAAATTTTAAAAAGTGTTACTTTGTCCCTTTGTATTATTTTAAGTTAATACCTTAAATTAAATAAATGTTTAATTCTAATTAGTTTTAATTAACACAAATTTATTATTATAATTATAATATTATTATAATAATAAATAATTTAGTGCCATTTTAAGTTTGATGCCAGTCGCGATGCAATAAAGGAAAATAAAACAATGAATAAAACTTATTACGTTTTACGTAAAGTCTAAAATGGTTAAACATTTTGACTTGAATATAATATTAATTTTAATGAAAATTCCAGTAAAATCGACTGTCTTCATTATACAGCTATTATATCTTAATTTTATATACTTCTGCATTTCAAGCACAAAAAATACATTAATTTATTTTGGTAATAATTTTTTCCTGACTTTTATAACGTTTTAACTATTTCCAAGAATCAACCATTAATTTCATATACCTATACGCTCATAATACGCTTCTTTTCAAAATATTTACAAATCTAATTATAATATTACACATGTATATAAATTTGTTTCAATGCTAATTAGCTGGCTGTCATTCGACGAATTATGTTAAGCTCAATTAATCTGGTTTGAATGTAATGATAGTAAATTTAATACGGATTGCCGCAAATAGTAATAAATTGAATCCACATAAAACCTCTTTGTGATGATAAATATGTTGTTGATAAAAATGAATGTTAAATCAACTAGTTAGTAATAAGGTTGTATCAACAGTTCGGTTCTATTATTTACAAAATTCATAAAATTAAATAGCATCTAGTGTTTAGAGGTATTTACCGAGATCAATGTTTCCTTATTTATTTAAAAATAATTAAAATGGTTCAATTTAGAGTCGGGAAACCTCAATGAAATTGCAAATGATTAGAAGGTGCTGACCCACATGTTCGAGCCGGCACATTCGGGTTGGCAGCAATTGATGCCGTATTACAAGCCATATTTGGTAAGTGCCGATCGAGTAGTCTATTCGGGCTATAGGTAGGTTAGCACATGCGGCTCGTCTTGCCAAAACTCGAACGGTTTTGGTCGGGCGACACTTTTGCCGAATGTTCATAAACACATATGTGACTTTCCCGCTCGCCAGTGCCAATTAATGCCAGTCTGAATATCAGGACCTAACATTTTGAAGTTTTTCCATATAGGTACGCTATAATATATTTGACTGGCCCTGTGGTAGATAATACTAAGCCCGTGTTGGAATGACCAAAAAATATGTATAATTTTAGAACTATATATCAAATAAATAAATAAACAAATCTTTATCCTTAAAAAGGTAACAAAAATTTGTCGCCTTTGCGTCTTCAACGTTGAAAAACCTTTCACTTTTCCTATTTACTCAAATGACACCTAACATAACGGAAAAATGCCGGATCTATTCCATCGGATATAATTCAATCCGGAAAGATGGTTCGACGGAGGTCTCGATACGGCGTCCCTGTTCCACATTGATACGCCTATCGTTATACGGGGTGTCCGAAAATGCTCGATAAACTTTCTCGCTGACTTAGTGCAAATGTGGGACGAGAGCATAAAGAAATAATGTAAAGACTTAATTAAAGTTTAATAATAATTATTATTTTTTAGATGCGCTGCGAATTAATCTAAGGGTTGTTTGAAATGTATTAGCGTTTGACTTCTATGTCGCTGGATAAAATTAACGATTTTTTTCTATTAATATTTAGCCCATCTTGATCCCTGTTATATAAAATAGCAATGTTATATCAACACACTTTGTATCAATGTAGTTGTAGCAATCATAGATATATTTTTTTATTTGTCCGTAATACTGGCAAGTGTCCTTTTAAAATATCTAAGATAAGTTTAGTCTCTTATCTTCAAGGACCTCTATGGTCTTGATTTTACACTTGAAATTATAACATTCAACAAACAAATATAACCTAAATAACTTTAGGTCAATTTCGATTTTGCAACATCTTGTAGTCGTAAAAAGAAATGGATTCTTGAGCGTCCCATATAAAGATTCTTACTACTTTCGTAATAGTTTACTAGTATGGGGTTTTGACTTCGACCTTTAGCGTCTTCGGAAATCGATAGAGATATTCGTTTTCGTTTCAAAGATATGTAAAATATTATAGATATAGACTAAAATAAAAAATGGTATATTAATATAGATTTTATAGATAGATAGTCACCCTGCCTTGAGTTTCCAGTCTCGAATTTAAGAAAGACAGCCATTTATTATTTACATAATTGTTTTGTAAAAAGTCGTTATTTTATATGATAATGATGAATGTTGTACATGTTTTACATGCGTTTATTACCCCTCGTCAGGTCACGGCCTCCTCCTACGTCATTTCATTTTAAATTTTTGTTGTTGCTATTTACCTTCTCATTTTAAAAATACTTTGCAATATAATTTATCTGGCTTTTTATGATTTTCCTTCATCAGTTGAGAATTATTGTAATATCTACATTTGGAATGAATAGTTTTTAATGTTTTAATTACGTAAATCTACTAAGAGCCTACAAAACATTGATTAAATAAACAAAAGAATTATGTTTAAGTCTATTTATATGAGAACATGATAAATGATGAGATATTTACCCTTACGAAGTTGTCACTTTCTCACTTTCTTCACGAAGTCTCAATTTCTTCTATATCTCTATGTACAATAACAGAGAAATTACCATTTTTAGCAAACCAGCTTGAATTTAAGCCTTCACCAGCATAAAAAAAGCATTATTCCCATTGTTTAGTAGATAACTTGTGCTTTCGATAAACTAAGAGAGATTATATTTTAGATGCATGATTTATTTGTTAATTTTATTAGGGTCTTTATTTGTTAATATTATTAGTATAATTTATTGTTTATTTTTAAGACCGTTGTATTAAGCTGGTTTAAAAATTAAAGTCTTATTCATGAAATATCTCCCTACAGCTAAATCAAATTGTGAAATTACGTCTTAATTTTTTCTAAATATGGTCTACTAAATATGGTTTCTAAATATGGTTATAATTCTGTTTATTTCACTTCCTCGCCCCACCATATATCCAACTTCCACCTAACATGTCGACCTAACGAAGTTTAATTTCCAGAAGTTTTTTTATCTAAACAATTTACCTAAACCGGTTTGAATGTTTACTTTTATTATCTTACCTTCATTTTTGTAAGAAAATAGAAACGTAGTATCGTTTACTTTAATCTTTAGCTTGAGCTCTATAATTTTATAAACTAAGATATATGATTTATAATCCTGTTTGTTCATTGTAAAATATAGAGCTATTTTCTTGATAATAAAAAGAAATAAGATTAAATTAATTTTCATTTTGATCTTGGATTTCTTTATTTTGTGCACAATATTTGTAAATAAAAGGCAGTATTTATGTTTTTGTTAATAAAATTGTATAGTTTTACAAGATACGTTTTTAATTATGAGTTATGTCTGTAAGATAAATTTACACATTTTTAAGGAATTAATGCATAGGTACTTGAAAATCATTGAAATTACATAAGCTATAGATTAACTTAAATAAAACATTTTTCTGATGGTGCATTGTAGTAAAAAAAAATTGTGTGGCAAATACTGGTTGCATTTGTTTTTTAGTTATGTAACTTACGAGGTCTCAGATTCAACTAAATTTCATTTTTTTATTAGAGAGCAAAAATAAGTATATTCCCTCGTCCACTGGATATAGAACCTGTAAATGTCTGATTCATTCGGCTATCTTCACAACCCGTAGGGGGCCTGCCCATACTCTAGCATCTTTTTGGGTTCTGGTAGCTGGAGGAAAACTTTACAATCCGTTCATGAATGAAAACTAAATGAATGTATGCTAATTTCAATAAATTAAATTATTTTTTAAAAAAATTAAAAAATAGACAAGTGAAGCCAGAAACCAAAGTTTGCTCAGATATAAAAGCTAACACCCGCCGCGGGAATAATAGAAGCCATTTTTATACAGTACTTTGCTCTATACAAGGTAAACGAATGGAACATATGACTATTAGACTCTGAAACACTTTTGCGAGTGGACTATATTTATAAGTTAAAAAGGAAGTTTTGTCTTACAGCCTATACAGCCTCAAATAACATTTAATCTAATTTTCACATCACAACTCTTTAGCATTGAATTATATCATTAAAAGAAGGTACAGTGTCTTAAGGTGGCATTGTCGTTGGTTCTATACGATGTTGTTACTATACTTATTTGTACCTTAATAGTACTTATTCGTATTAGGCGGCTGCGAAGCTTCAAATTTGTTAATGCTTAATGATGATTAGTGTTATACGTAATTATGTTACTTATTTTACTGTACGTGTTGCGCATATTTAACTGCTGATACGTTTACTTTGTGGGTTGAAAATAATTACATTTAGGATTCTATTTTTTAGTATTAAATACGTTGAAACTGAAGATTTACTGCGTGATTTAAAATATGAGCCAGTCTTCAAAACGGTGGATCTATTGGAGACCTGATTTGTGATCACCAATATAGACTTAACCTCCTCGGCTTTTTTATCTGTTCAGAAAAGTATGCATCCAGTTTACTGTATAAGTTTGGTCATCCTTTTGGATAAATTAGGGGTCTAATTTACCTGCAAAGGAGACATAAGGTTTTCGAACATGCTAGTACGTTATCTAACCAACACATTTTATACATAGAAATAAAAGGTTATTTTTTCTTATTAAATTTGTTCAACCACTATAATATAGTTGACCCCTTCTTTTTATAAAAAAGAAAACAAAATGTTTTCATTTATTTCATTACGGCAATACCTTATATTGCTGACATTGTTGACCAAGACCTTGTTGACAGTTAAGTGACATTGTCATTGACAATGATGTCAGCTGACAGAACGTTTTCATAAAACTTCAAGCTGCTATTACCAATCTATGGAAATAATCGGAGAAATACATAGTTTAGAAATGTTATTAAATAAACTAATTTTGTGATATAAATTCTAAAAGTAAGCAAACAAATTTCATCTAAAAAAAATGTCAGTCGTCACTAGCTTGTCAAAGTCAATGTCTTACTGATATACAGACTTGAAAACATGGCTGTCCCTGAATTAGGGACAAATTTTCTTCAGTTTTTGTAATTTTCAGATGTATTAATCGGGTGTCTTCGAAAATCTTAGAATATTTGTGTAAAGATATACATAAGCTTTTTATATCTTAACACAATATATTCATTGTGATAGTTCTAGTTATATTAATATCCAGTACCGGTACTTAATGTTTTCTTCAGACCTACAAGTACAGTTTGCCTTTTTGAACGCAGCTTTCTATTTCACCCTCGTAAGTATACCAATATTGGTTCTATGTATTATGTAAATAAATATGTTACATCTGCATAGGTTTCCAAAGAACTTTGTTTCATCTTTTTATAAAAACTTACATGTTACATTCCGTGCATACAATTATTTACATCCAAGGTCATCACAAACTACTAAATACAATTTCTTTTTTAATTTTATGGATATTTTAATTTCACCGTACAATCCTTCTTTTATTATACAGGACGACGCCTCAAATAAAGAAACAGCATAAAAACACTGAACACAATAAAACGTCACGACACCCATTTAGAAAAGATAACAGAAGTTCAACAAGCTGCAGGTGAATAATAACGCTTTCTTTGATATAAACAATAGCAAGAATCCTTAGATATGTTTTTATTTTCCGTTGACCTTATTATTTTTCTTGACAACAATATAAACGAATACTTTTCATTGCTTTCATTTTATTTGAACACTTATATTGAATGACAGTAACGAAATTCTGTTAGTAACGTGTTTTTCAAGCTTTTAATCTCATCGGCGGTAATCCTGTTAATTTTATTGGATACCGAAATGGGTGATAATATGACGCGTAATTTAATTATGGCTATATTGCTGAAGAATTTTTAAATAATTTTATCGTGCACGTTTTTGCATGACATAAATTGAAAAATGGTCGCTATTTACCATTAAAATTTCTACGAAGTTCTACATACAAACAATTTGAAAATGAATTTAGCAGTGTTTATCTCATCTTCTTCTTTACATAGTATAAAACAAAATCGCTTCCCGCCGCCTACATCGAAGCTATCTGAGTACTTCCCAAACATCGAAAGGCAACCGGTCAACCCAGTCGGGAAACTGGATGGGACCTCCTCGTTACCCGTCAATTATTAATTTTAATTCCATTTCATGATAAAATTACACTAGTATTTACTTCCAAACATATTTTGTCGCATAGTGAAAAACGAAATATAATAGCTATTAATAAATTGTTGCACTTATAGGCTATAAAACCTCATTATACCTCAAGTGACAAGTTTATATCAAACAAATATATAGAATAAATATTTTTGGCGCCGAAACTCAACGGCGAAAAACGGTTCGTACTAAACAAAAAAATATTAATAAATGAAATTATACAATTTTGTAGAAAAAGTACACTTCAAACTGGAATCTTATAAAACAGCTTCTAAATTAATTCCCCATAATGGTTTCTTAGCTAAAATAGATAAGAAAGATCATACCTTCTCGTACCTATATTTGTTAATTACAAAAAATACCTACGTTTTGAATTTCAAGAAAACGATATGTTTGAGCCAATCACATACGAGTTTACGGCCATGCCGCATGGATTATCCGTTGCTCCGCGCATAATTTTTGTAAATAATTATGCGCGAAGTTATTAGTCACTTGTTGTGAATTTGGACAAAGATCGACTAATACTGACAAGTCGGTAACATTTTTGGCTTTATGTTTAACATCGAACAGTACCTGAAGATAAGCGTGATAATTATAAATAATTTATGAAACTTCAAATACGCTCGATACGACATTTTGCCAAATATATAGGCGTAAGTACTGGTTGCTACAAAATAACTGTCTCGCTACAAAATAAGTACAACTATGAGGCAAAAATTAAACTCCCTAAATTATTGTTAGAAGATTTAATCTGGTAGAAAAGTATAAGTAAATATGCCATTTCCTGTTCAATTACTTCAAGAAATTTATAAGATATATACAGATGCATTCAGAACAGGCTGGGGCTTAGTATTCCAAATTAATTAATTTTATTGTGAAAAAGAATACCATATCAATTAACTAAAATTACTAGCAGTTTCATTAGGCTTCAAAAGTTCAGCCGGGGAAGAAAGAAATTGTGCAATATCATAACGAATTTATAACACCACCACTATTAATTACGTCAATAGGATGGGTAGTATTCAATTTCCATATTTAAATACTCTAAGGATCAATGACATAGTACATATAGGTATACAATTGATACCCAAACATTACCGCACAAAAAAACGGCGTCAACGTAACTATAGATACCTACCCGATATATACAGTAATATAATTTGTGTGAGAAGGAAAGACTGTTGTTGTTGTAAGACTTGTTGTAAGAAAGAGATATCTATTTACTTCGTGACGTTGCTTCGCACTAATTAGCCGCGAGCGTACGTGACGTAGTACGTAAATTGTCAAAACTCTATAGCGTTGTCTCTTTTACTCCCACATACAAAATCATATTACATCTCGCTCTTCGAGTTTGTTGAAACAAATAGCCATGTCAATTTTAAAGCGTCATTTTAAATAGCAAAATAAAATAATAAATAAGATAGTTATAAAAAAATAGTACTTACGCATGAAAAGAAAAGTTTATTATATTTTTAACAGTAACAGTGTAATTAGTACACTGTCTAAACACACAAGAAGGCATTGTACGGTATTAAATTCACAGCGACCTCAGCCACATGTCACAGCGACCTCAGCCAAATGTCTTGATAACATTTTTAACAAATTTAATGCCATGTACAAAGTCAGTAATTAATAAACTACAATCAGATCATCGTGGGCAGTTGGTCACTTCTGATATTGGGCTAAAAAAACTCTAAAAAGAGAAATTACCTTTATACCCATGAATGAGAGACGGCTTGAAATATTTAGGAAAAATTTATTTGAATAAACTTTTAAATTAGATTACTGTGGAGATCCTATTACTCAATACAACTCTATTCATAATATAAAAGAAGATTAACCGAACTTACAAGTGAAGTTCTATCGCTATTATATCAGTCGCTTCATTCGAAGATAGTATTTAATTAACAAGGTAGTCCTTTTAAGGAACTAGGTAACTTCGCACGGTTTTAGAGTATGTCATTTGACTTATTCAAAAAACTTCCGTCTGTTTACTTGATCAACCCCGGTCTCGACAAGTCTTCATTTTTTAGAGATCAAAACAAAACTTTTATATGGGCTCCGGGAGGGACGGGTTCTTTATATATCTTCGAATGAAGCGACTCATGTTATAGCGATAGAACTTCACTTGGAAGTTCGTTTAATCATCTATTATATTTCGTCGCTTCATTCTTCAGATAGTATTTAATTACACGGTAGATTTTTAGAGATAAGTTTTGATTTCCTTTGTCTTTACAAATTATAATTTATTTTAATACGTTTATTCATTAAATTCCTTACTTTAGTACATAACTTCAGAATCCAGTAACCTTTAGGCATTTATTATACTCTTGGTGATTGCCAAATTAATTAAAACAACAAACAGAATAATTAAATCTTAATTAATCTTTTTATCGGAAGATATTGGGTGGTTCGTATCTTTATTGAGTACGGACAAGGCAAAGTCGTTTAGTGGGTCTAATATAGGTTTATGGTAAAATTTTGTAAAGGCCTGAGACTTTTAGGTCCACCCAGCAGTTTCTCGGATAACCTACACTGAGCACGTGCCGTGTGCTGAGTGCGCTGAACACACTCATGTCAACGCCGCTCGTAGCTAGCGTCTGCTTTATCCACCGACTTAGCGTCTGACTTGACGCGGCTCTGTAAGGGGCCTTTCATGTTACAAACAAGAACCCCGAGTCCGAAGCTTTAATATTTTTCGTTAATAAAACTATAATCTCTTAGAGTCGATAAAGGACATATCATTATGTTATTTTTAAAAATTGGCAAGGATAACGATTTGGGGCTGTGGTTTTAATGATGTTTATTATGATTATGTATGCGGGTGCAAAAACTATATTTTCTAATTTAATGTCTGGGCCCTATATCCGGTGCATACAGCTAACGATGTAACGGTAACTTTTTGGTAATTTTTTCTAAATTAAATAATATAATAATATCGTAGAAAAAGCTGATTAAGAACTAAATTTAGATCCCAAGAAAACTGTGTAAGTACTTCGATTTAGTTGCTTTAATTTTATAGGCTTCTTCTAAAATTTGCCTCATCATTGCCCATATCTTCGGCTAACAATAGAGACAAGGCTGAACGTTTTGAATTTAATGAACCGAATGAACAACCCTTATTAATTTGCTCATTTAAAAAACAAAGAACTAATAAGACAGGTTCTTGAACATATCAGTATTACGTAACGTACATAACTCCCACCATGACCTCAACGTGATGTTGCATTGACAAATATTCATGGGTGCCAGGGAAGCGAGCATCAACGTCAGGGACCCTGACGTAAGGGTAAGGCTGCTTTGCTTTGGTGCTGTTATGGGAGTTAATTAAATCTTTTGTTTCAATTCAAATCAATTATTTTTCTTACACATTTTAAGACAAAGGAAAATGGAGAAAATGGTTAAAAATACGTAGAGGCCCAATTAATCGTAAACGCATCGACTGTGACTTCATCCGGTTCAGGATACCTAGTTACAAATGCGTCACATTTGCAAACAAACATTAAAGCAAAAATCCATAAATTACGTTCCTCTTCAAATGCCATAGCCAAATGTGTCTTGTTAGAGTATTTAAATGAAGAAATTGAATACTACCCATCCTTTTGACGTAACTAACAGCGGTGGTACAATCAATTCGCAATAATATTGCACAATTTCTTTCTTCCCCGGCTGAACTTTTGAAGCCTAAGGAAATGGCTAGTAATTCTAGGTAATTGAAACGGTATTCTTTTTCACTTTGTTTCCAAAAATTATAATATTTATTGTTTTGGAATATTGCGCCCCAGCCTGTTCTGAATGCATCTGTATATATCTTATAAATTTTTTGATTCAATTGAACAGGAAATGGCATATTTACTTATACTTTTCTACCAGATTAAATCTTCTAACAATAATTTAGGGAGTTTAATTTTTGCCTCATAGTTGTACTTATTTTGTAGCAAGACAGTTATTTTGTAGCAACCAGTACTTACGCCTATATATTTGGCAAAATGTCGTATCGAGCGTATTTGAAGTTTCATAAATTATTTATAATTATCACGCTTATCGTCAGGTACTGTTCGATGTTAAACATAAAGCCAAAAATGTTACCGACTTGTCAGTACTAGTCAAGCTTTGTCCAAATTCACAACAAGTGACTAATAACTTCGCGCATAATTTTTGTAAATACCCCCGGAGTAACGGATAATCCATGCGGCATGGCCGTAAACTCGTATGTGATTGGCTCAAACATATCGTTTTCTTGAAATTCAAAACGTAGGTATTTTTTGTAATTAACAAATATAGGTACGAGAAGGTATGATCTTTCTTATCTATGTTAGCTAAGAAACCATTATGGGGAATTAATTTAGAAGCTGTTTTATAAGATTCCAGTTTGAAGTGTACTTTTTCTACAAAATTGTATAATTTCATTTATTAATATTTTTTTGTTTAGTACGAACCGTTTTTCGCCGTTGAGTTTCGGCGCCAAACGTATTTATTTTCGTTTTTCACTATGCAACAAATATGTTTGGAAGTAAATACTTTTTTTTTAATTTTGCGTTGAACGCCGAATTCAAATGTGGATGCCGAAGTGGAGACACTGGTACTTTCCATTGACTTTGCCCCCCCCCCCTGTTTGACGAGTAACGAGGAGGTCCCATCCGGTTTCCCGACTTTTTCTTACACATGAGGGGACTGCTTGCCTGTCGATGTTTGGGGAGTACATAGATAGCTTCGGTGTACTTTTTTATTATAATTATTATTATTACTTTTTTTTTCAACCCCCTATTAATAACGGTTATTCCATAACTGGAGCCCCTTAAGCCCCGAGGTTAGAAAGAATCTCTGGATCCATGTCGGAAATAATTCTCCCGACTGGCCTGGTTCATTCTCGCAGGTCGACGTTTCCAGATTAGGAAGCAGAGGATTTAGGTATTGCGGTAACGGAAATGGCTAGCCAGAGATTCGTCCACTGGGTTCATCGTTATATTTAAATGATTTTAACGACGACTTTCAGATTTAAAAAAAAAATAGAAATAATAGAATGTTACGTAATACAGATATCGTGTTAAATCTCTTTCAGACTTCACGCATTTTCTATATTCGTATTAAAATTTTTAAACATTAATGAAAAAAAAAGTCAAAAATAACAATACAGCATTAATCGGAATAGGAAACATCAGGTAGAAGACTACCAGTAATTTATGCGGATAACGTGATATATCTATTATAGATTACACGTATTTTCTGCATCTTTTCGAGAAAGCGAAATTATAGTTTATAATAATAAACATCAGGTAGAAGACTACCAGGAATTTTTTGCAGATAGCGTGATATATCTATTATAGATAACACGTATCTACTGCATCTTTTCGACAAAGCGAAATTGTAGTTTATATAAATAAACATTAGGTAGTAACTACCTTGACTTTTTGCAGGTAGCGTGATATATCTATTATAGATAACACGTATTTTCTGCATCTTTTCGACAAAGAAAAATTAAAGTGTATATTAATTAACATTAGGTAGTAACTACCTTGAATTTTTGCAGGTAGCGTGATATATTCATTATGGATTACACGTATTTTCTGCATCTTTTCGACAAAGCGAAATTTTAGTTTATAATAAAAAACATCAGGTAGAAAACTACCAGAAATGTATGCGGATAATGTGATATATCCAATATACATAACACGAATTTCTGCATCTTTTCGATAAAATCTAAATTTTAGTTTATAATAAAAAACATCAGGTAGAAGACTACCAGGAATGCATGCGGACAACGTGATATGTGTATTATAGATAACACGAATTTCTGCATCTGATCGATAAAACGAAATTTTAGTTTATAATTAAAAACATCAGGTAGATGACAACCAGGAATGCAAGCGGACAACGTGATATATCTATTATAGATAACACGTGTTTTCTGCATCTTTTCAACAAAGCGAAATTATCGTTTATAGATACCCCAAATCACTTATGAAAAAACATAAAATGGCTTACCTCATCAAGAGCAATAACGAGTTGCTCTCGTTTATTCTGTATTTTTTGTTTTAATTTTCAAACTTTTAGTACACCATTTACAACATATTTAATATCAAACTATAAAGTTACTGGTTGGTATAAGACGTGTGCTTGTTACCACGCACGAAAAAAGAATGAAGACTTGTCGGGACCGGGGTTGATCAAGTAAACAGACGGAAGTTTTTTGAATAAGTCAAATGACATACTTTAAAACTGCGCGAAGTTACCTAGTACCTTAAAAGGACTAACTTGTTAATTAAATACTATCTGAAGAATGAAGCGACGAAATATAATTAAAAATGAATATGACTATGTTTAAAAAAAAAGAAAATATGTGTAAATAATAGTTTATTTAGCTTTAGTGACTGGGCAACAGTGGGAATATGCAGAAGTAGAAAAAGATTATATGAATTGTACAGTGAAAGAACTTATAATCATAATAAAACATTTTATAAATATGTTAAAAATTATTCAAAATTATTTAAACGAGTATGCAGTGTAACTAAATCTAATTATATTAATAATAAAGTTAAATACTGTACTAACATTTCAAAAACTGCATGGAATATAATTAATTAGGAAACTGGGAAAGTAAAAGAACTGCACACCAAATATAATTTAAAAATTAATGATAAAGTGGTGTCAACTGACAGAGAAAATGCTAAGGCATTTGAACATTTTTTTAATGCCATCCCTGTGTCGACTACTTTGAGTATTAATTCATGTTCCACTCTTGCACAGTCTCTGCTAATGGAAAATGTAAATTCATGCGATATTGATTTCATCTTTAAACATGTTACTGTTCCACAAGTTTTAAATACATTTAAAAGCATTAAAGTAAAAAATACTGCCAATGTAGATGGAATTTTCGTTAAAATTATTCAATCTGTCATTGATGGTATAGCCCTGTACTTAGCCAGTACATTTAATGACTGTTTTGATAATGGTGTTTTTCGTGATTTAATTAAATTGAGTAAGGTCATTCCAATATTCCAAGCAGGTGACCCTAATAATTTTAGACCTATATCTATACTACCAACGCTCAGTAAGATTTTTGAAAAATATAATTTTAATTCAATTACTTTCTCATTTTTATGGTAAGTTTAGTTAAATGAATTTTAAGCAATTTGGTTTCACGCGGGGTCGCTCAACAACCGATGCCGGTGATGAGCTCATAAAACACGTTTTCAGCGCCTGGGAGGAGTCGTGTGATGCTATTGGTGTGATTTGTGACTTGTCCAAGGCGTTCAAC
This sequence comes from Marasmarcha lunaedactyla, assembly GCA_923062675.1. Taxonomy (NCBI): domain Eukaryota; kingdom Metazoa; phylum Arthropoda; class Insecta; order Lepidoptera; family Pterophoridae; genus Marasmarcha; species Marasmarcha lunaedactyla. The sequence goes on along the minus strand of OV281361.1, from coordinate 9,839,861 downwards.
TCTGTGGATCATACTACTCTACTCATGAAACTGCACCATTACGGCATAAAAATCCGAGCGCTTGCCTTGATTAAATCATATATTTCTAATAGAAAAAGAAAGAAAGTTGCAATAAATGGAGAAAAATCATCAGGATCGGCAGTGACAAGGGGTGTGCCCCAGGGCTCAGTTCTTGGTCCTTTCCAATTTTTAGTATATAACAATGATCTGCCATCGATCGTTAAGAATCAATGCGAGGTCATATTGTTTGCTGACGATACTTCCTTCTTATTTAAAATCAAAAGACAAGAACCTGACTATCGAGCAGTAAACAGATGCATCTCCAACACAGTGAAGTGGTTCTCAGCTAATAATTTGCTCCTCAATGAAAAAAACGAAATGTGTTAAGTTTACATTGCCAAATGTCAAACAGGTAAACACAAACATTGTAGTTAAGAGCCAGGAACTGACTCCTGTAAACTCAACTGTATTTCTGGGCATAACCTTAGACGCCAAACTCCAGTGGAGACCGCATGTTGATGGTTTAGCGAAAAGGCTTTGCTCTGCCGCATAAACTGTTAAAAAAGAACATAACCTTGTTCAAAAGAAAAAAAGATCTGCACAATGTTAACACAAGAGGAAGAAATATGCTGACAGCTTATAATAGTCGGCTTCGTAAAGTCACTAACTCATTCATGGGCCAATGTATACGCTTTTATAATAAGGTTCCTGAGGATATCCAAGGTTTTCCTATTGACAAATTCAAAGAAACTGTGTGCAAAAGCATATTATAAACTATCCGATTATTTGGATGATAAAAGCCCTTAATCCCCTCATTAACAGGATTGTACTAGTATTTGTAACAAAACATGTGTAATGTGTCTGTATGTTCGTTGAGTTCTTTGTCCCGATGAATATCTAAAGCGTCATTGTCACTAAAGTACGTCTTCTTATGGTAGCGTCGGGTGACGGGTCGCTCACTTCCCTCTAGTATGGTTGAGGAGGGCGATGGCCCGCGTTAACTCGTGAACGGGTGCCGTTTGAGGGTGTTCGTCCTTTGGATACTTGCCGAGCTAACAGATGCACATAAAAATATTATTTTGTATAGTGTTCTTACATATTCTATATTTTAAACAATTAACAAATAAATTAAATAATGACAGGTTTGTAAGTTGCCAGTCATAATTGTCGGCAAGTTTGTTTGTGCGATAACCTCTTTTATTAGATACGGCACAAGCAAACGTTGCAGTACTAAGACCGGGAGATAGCTAACCTCTAAAACGTACGAAAAATTTAACTTTAAAATTTTGATGTGAGTCCCTGGGACTCAGGAAGTGAATTAAGGGTTAAAACCAAGCCCCTAATCGTAAACAACCTATGTTATCCTTGCAAATCTTTAAAAATAACATAATGATATGTCCTGTATCAACTCTCAAAGATTATATTTTTGGTGACGAAAAATATTAAAGCTTTGAGTAAAGAGTAAGACCTCCATGCTGTACACTGATAATTACAATGTTTTTCAGCGACTTTTACTTGCCTGTACATTTTGATGATGTCAGATGTCATAATCTTTGTGATGTTCGTTATTTTTAGATACTCCATACTTAAGAGTCTCTTGATCGCAACGGCTCTAGTATCTCCATAATCACAAAACTCTTTTGATCGAAAAGGTAATCCAACATGCACTGACCGGAGTCATTTCTACTAAACGTAGACCTAAAATGTTCTTCACATGCGAGTTCTTCCGGAGTTAAAACTTTTTTATTCATCAGTTTTGGATCTGACTCGAGTTTCCAAAACCTCTTTAGGGTTTCATCCTCATTTATACTCGCATGAAGACTTACAACCACGTTGTGATAATTAAGCTGTTTTGTATCATATCCGCTGGCTTGACCTGACAACACCCATCCAAAATGAGAATCCTGCCCAATTAAATTACCCGTAGGGCTCCTTATTATACCAGACTTCAGGATCCTACAATATACATCACAACCTGACAACAAATCAATTCTTTTAGGTTTATTGACGGCCTGTTTGGTATGGAGGTAAGTATTTCGTAAGTAGGTAAGGCCTTCCATGCCAGAGGCCCCGGGCTCGAATCCTGGTAGGGGCAGATGTTTTATTATATTTGCTTTCTAGTCATGGATGTGTATGTATGTTTGTTTTTAGTTTATTTCTAATATTTATACATGACAAAAAAAATATCTATGTGTGCTTATATATTTCTTAAGTTTATTTATTCGTTATCTAGTATCCATAACACAAGTTCTTAATGATACTTAATTTGGGCTAGATAATGTGGTGTGATTGTTAGAAATATAATTTATATTATTTATTATTATTTATTTATTGAATTGTGGGTCAGCCAACTCGATACAACCTTACTCCGTCCAATTCGGTAGAACGAATTTCTTCTCAGGCAAAACCGAGGTCACTGTGCTAAGTACATGGGCTTTTACCTGCATTTTAAAGGTGGGGTCGTGCAATGACCGTATATGAACCATAACTACATACCTTGAAGTTCACATTCTCGCTCCGATCGCCGCCCGGTACGGACGTTCCAAGACCACTCCGATTGATCGGTCCCTTCCCGATATGCCGTGGCACTCAGTTTACTGACGTCACAGTCTAGCGTGTTGGTTCCGTGATACAGTTTTTCTGGGTTTTCTTACTCCCTCTGAGCGCTATCGTAGTGATTGTTCTTTACGACTAAGCATCTTAGTCTTCAAAGTGCTGTGCTGAGTTGTGCTGTCCTTGTGCTGAGGGCTGTGTTGTGCCCAGCGTGAGTAGTCTGGTTTCAGTACAAAGGATACTTAACGGTGACAACGAATTTGTACTGATCCACTTCTTTTATTTTTATTTATTCCTTCTTCTATTTTTTATTTATTTTTCCTATATTTCATATTTATTTTTTTATCATATCTGTGTGTTTTCGTGTGCATTCGCCCTTTCAGTCGGTAAAGGTTGACCCTAACGCGGTCAAATCTTTACCTGCGTACCCTTTTTTAGGTTTCTAGGTACCGGCCTTCGGCGAACTACGGTTAGTTTTAAGTCATTCTCCCCAGCCCCCCTACCACTGGAAGGGAGTAAGGGTTTGCTAGGTTTTTTAGGAACTCGAGACATCTTTTATATACTTATATATACATATAATTAGTCCCACTCCCTAATGGATTCGCAAAGCATTATAAACTTCGCGAAAGCGTTCGCCCAGGCGCTCGCCGCGACAGGCAACCCGATATCAAACGAGGTCTTCTCACAGGCCTTATTAGCGCTTAACGCGTCCCCGGCCCCTCAGGCCCTAACCCCGGCCTCTCAGGCCACCAACTCCCGGACGCCGCCACCTTAACCGGCTCTCCTGAGCCCGCATTTACACTTGTCTCGTCCAAGCGCTCTAGGAAGCGCACAAAGCAAGCCGCGGTGTCTTCAACACCCGCCCCCGCGCCACTCATGTCACTCGAAGTGACCATGTCTCCGTCGGTCCCGTCAAAGCCATTGACGCGCTGCGCTCCCGTCCCACCGAAGCCTCAGCTCCCTATGCCCGTCTTCCTTCGTGAAAAAGCGCGCTGAACCGCGGTTTCTAACTTGTGCAAAGAGCACAAAATTAATTCCTTAAAAGCCGCCAACGCTGGCGAAACAATTAAAATCCAGGTTTTCCAGTCTTTTACTAGGCTCCTATCGATCAAACAAATTGCGTATCATACTTACGCCCTCCCGGAGGAGCGCAAGGTCCGCACGGTATAACGGGGCGTCCCGTTCAAACTCAGTAACGATGACATTCTTGAGGACCTTAAGTCCCAAGGCTTCCCGGCTGTTCGCATTAGTTATTCTAACCAATACTCCCGCTCGATCAATCCGCTCGCACAATCTGCAGACTCTCGAACATCTCCGTCGAGTGTCCTAACGGTCGTGAGCACCCTGGGCAATGCCACCGTTGCCAGCTTTACGGTCACGCAGCGGCAAATTGCTCAGCCCCTCCCAGGTGCGTAAAGTGCTTAGATCCGCACATTACAAAGGAGTGCACTCGTACTCCCGACTCCACTTCCCCCCTGCATGTGTGCTGTGTGGCCAGTCTGACCTTACAGCCAACTACAGGGATTGTCCACGTGCTCCGCGCTCTTCCATAAAGAGGGCCGCGCTTATACAGGGATGTCAGAGTAAAAATATAACCAATAGTCCAAAGAATACAGACTCTCTAGTAAAGAAAAAGGATTATACCTAGTGGAAACATTTTTAAAGTTACATGCGCGATTTATTACACTACTAGCGCCATCTATCATAACTTTGCCTAAACTAGCTTACATTTTTATGATGGACATTTAGAAATTAGACACCGGGTTTCCCCCAACTTCGCAGTATTTTCATCCATAACACAAGCACTGATTACTTTGAGGCTATCCGTTTGGTGTGTTTGTCTGGGGGTTTATTTATATTTATGTGCTATGAACAGAATAAAGTTTTCATAGCAAGCTGGAATTTAGTCTCCAAGATTAGCTCCAGATTACAGAATTAATTTTTTTACGGATACCGCACATACGTCTAAAATTAAGGACAAATAATAATACGCTATGCTTATATAATATTAATCGCTATTACAAGGATTTAGATAAAGTTTAACGATCAAAGGTAGTTTTCATACACATAACTGTATATTATTACTACACATATAACACCCTTAATAAACAACCAAGACATCCACTAACTACCAGGCACCCATAACTACATAAAACGTTAATATCCTTAATGATAACGTCTAATAGTAATCGTCTTCGAACGCCCATCAGCTAATCATTTTCACGACATTTACACTGGCTGTCAGACGTCAATCTATCTAATTGAACTAACGTCTCTTAACTGGCTATAACCTAAAACCCCATTTGTTCCCACTTAGTCAATTTCAGCTATGGGTCATAGAGAAGAAATATCAGTAGGATAGGTAGGTTTGTCTGGGTATTTATATATATTTTTATCACTATCCTGTGTAATCATGTCATTCTTAAGATATACACTTACTAAACAGTTAATAATTAATTTAATCAAATGTTAATTGTAATAATAATAATAATAAAAACTTTCCATACATAGCAACAAATTGCTTTCAAGGACCCCAAGCTTGTTTTTTCACGTGTAAATATACCATAACCCTATAGTGAGTGGATAAAATTCTATCGGAAAGAAATATAAATTTTTATCGCTTATTTATCTCAATCAAATCTAGGTCCGATCACAGTGCTTCTAAAAAATGCAGGTAAACTTTCTAACATTGACGCCGCAATGTCTTCCAGTTACGGTCCAAATCACCAAAAATCCTAGTTTGATTAAATATTTAATTTAGATTTAATGGCATTATTTTAGAACCATATCAACATTAATGACGGTATATAGAACGCATTTTTACACTGGAAGTATATTTCCTAATTTTAGTAAAAGTCTTTTTTTATTATTTAAATATATGAATAATACGGGAGGCAAGTTACTAAAACGACTGCAACTAGTTCAGTGTACCTTGAAACTTCAAATCAATCACATACGCAACTAATAATAAGCACCATTTTATATCTGTTATTATTATTTCGTAATCCTGACTACAGAATTTTTGTGTAACATTTAAGATCCAACAGTTATTCCAAAAATACAGTAACTTATCATCTATACTTATTATCTATCACATATTTCCAAGTTAAACGGTATAATTAGAACGTTATAAAAAGATATATGCGTTAACCTTCTGTTATATCTATTCTATGTTACAAGGTGGAACTGACAAGGACGAGGCGTACCAAGTAACCAAGCCTAATGGGTCTCAAATTTATTTCTTGCGGAAAAATAATTGCCTAGCTTTCGTGAATACTGAGGCCGTGTCCAATGGTGAAATTTGTGCAATGCCAATATATAGAGTATAAGGGCTAAATTATTGCAAAACAATAAAAACATTTATTAAGCAAAAACTTAAAAGAAATAAATAGCTTACAAGATTAATAAATTTGATTGGGAACTTGCTCAACTTTATAATTGCTCAATTAGACTTTCAAAAAAATACCGTTTAAATAATGTGATTATTTTAACTGTAAAACTATGAGTGAGGTGGTGTTGTAAGCATGATGTTGTAAATAGCGTTACACTGCTTGAACCATAGCTTAGTAAATATTATAATAGATTTTTTACATAGGAAATGATATCGGAGAAGCGGAGAGCTTGATCAATAGAAACTAGCACCTTTTTATATTACCTTATTATAAGATTGAGGTCGTTTAGTTCGTATGTAAGATCCATTAGGGTTTATACTCTTACATACATGCAAACGTCGAAATACATGCAGAATGAGACATGAGTCAACGTTGAAGCCCAGTCCAGAATTAGGTTAGAGGGTGGATTCCTCCAGCATCGGGAATCCTAAAGGTAATCCTAAACCTCGTAGTATTATTAAGATATATACAAAAAAGAAGAAAGATCGCTGAACAATGGCAGATTGAAACTAGCTACAAAAATTTGGTGATCACCGTGATGAGATGCCCAAATAGGAAGTGGTTCAGGTAAACATTCTATACAATCTGGATCACTCCAGCAAGACTGCCGAGTTAGGAAAGAAGAAAAATACTTAAACGTCAAACGACTGAACTGTCTATTATACTGACTTTTTTGGATCGCTATTGATTCTATTTAGTGAATTTCAGTATTTAAATAAATAATTTGTTTAAATTTCGATTATAAAGAGAAAACAAACTGTCAATTAGCGTTTCTATAAAATTGTGTCATGACATTTTTACAAAACCATTACAATCTCTGCATCGGAACTGAAAAAATTACACTGATGTGGAGCGACGACGTAATTTAACCCGAGAGCAGATGATGTGAGTCATCGGAATGTTGGAAGTTGGCTCCAGGCAACGTAGTGTGGCTATTACTCTTGGTTCTACACAGAGCGTTGTAAGCCGCCTCTGGACACGCTATCGCATAATGGGTAGCATGGCCAAGCGACATGGAGGACGATCTCACGTTACCACTCGCAGACAGTATGTACCGGCATCCAAAATGCTGCTCATCGGAATGGCACCATGACCGCCAAGGGTCTGCGTTCTAGAAGGCTGCTGAGAGTCCCACCTGTAGCACTATGCCACCGTAGGGCCATTTACATTGGGCTCGTGCACACTGAGATTGGGGGGAAAAAGACTGGCGTTGTGTGTGCTTTTCCGATGAACCTGGTTTCGGAATGAGACCGAATGCAAGAGCATTTTAGTTTGAAATACCTCTGGACGTCATGAACTTTGAAGATTTTGTCTGAGAATTCATCCGTATAGTGGGAAAACAATAATGATATGGGCCGTGAGATGATGAGATCTCATTTCAGCTCGGTCCGAGGGTGTCACTTAGAAGTAAATTTATGGCAATATGTAAAAAAGAACATAACCTTGTTCAAAAGAGAAAAAAATCTGCACAATGTTAACACAAGGGGAAGAAATATGCTGGCAGCTCATAATAATAAGCTTCTTAAAGTCCCTAACTCATCCATGGGTCAATGTATACGCTTGTATAATAAGGTTCTTGAGGATATCCAAGGTCTTCCTTTTGACAAATTCAAAAAACTATAAAGCAAAAGTTATGTGCTAAAGCTTATTATAAACTATCCGATCATTTGGATGATTCTATCATTGGGTATAATCCCCTCATTAATAGGTTTTTACTAGTATATGTAATAAAACATGTGTAATGTGTCTGTTTGTTCCTTGAGTTCTTCGTCCCGAAAATCTAAAGCGACATTGTCACTAAAGTACGTCTTGTTGTGGTAGCGTTGGGTCAAGGAGAGCGATGGCTGGATCCTGCGTGGACTCGTGAACGGGTGCCGTTTGAGGGTGTTCGTCGTTTGGATACTTGGGGGGAGGCAGACTTGCCGAGCTAACACACTCAGATAAGAATAATTTTGTATAGACATAAAAAGACACTCTAAATTGATTTTGAAACAAATATACTCGTGAAGTTTCTTGCCAGTTCTTCTTCGCAAAGGTTTTGCCGATCTGGTGGTAGAGTTATGTTTATTTGACGTCAAGAAGAACAAGTAATTGTCAATGTTGAGAAATAAATATTTGAATTTGAATCAAGGACAAACTCAATGTTCAGATTTACGTAGAGAGGATTGTTTGAGATGTAATCATCCTTTTGCGAGGCGGGTTGGGTAATTCGTTTCAACTAATGCACGTAAATGCACGTCCGCACACGGCTAGAGTCGTAACATGCACTCATGCCAAAATTACTATTAACATTCTTCATTGGCCTGCTCAATCTCCAGACCTCAAAGAAGAACCCTGCCAAGGTGGTCATTCAAAGTTATTTTAATGAACTGATATTAAACATTCCAACTCGCTGCGATTTATTATTCGTATTATTGGTGGTAACATATTTTTTTTTTCTTTACAATCAAAATTTATAAAATCTTAATTTTGTCCTTCTATCGCTATTTGATAGACGCCTTTAATTAACAAAAACAGCATTTTTTCTAAATTTTTTACAAAATATAGGAGTGTGTTGTTATGTTTACTTTCAACATAGGAATTAAATTAAAAAGTCATTCTAGTAGACTAAATTTGATAAATATTGATTTGATGATTTTTCTTTCAAATAAAATATCCCTAGTCACTTTTGATTTGTGTATTTTAATGACTATCTATATATGACTATATCGTACGTGGTTGAACATTTACACACTTAAGCGTAGTGTAGTACAATTTCCGGCACACACTACCGAATGTAATGAAAGCTTCATGCTGAAATCTAGTACAATCAGCAAATAAATTTTAAGAAATGAAGTTCGTCTAGATTATAAGCACTTTCTTACTAGCTTGTGGACCAGCGATTTATTGTGAGGCTATATTGATTATTATTTCTAGGGCTGCTTTAACGATCCATGTCATGTAGTTCCATGGATTGTATAAGAATGTCATACAATTTATACGTAAAGTGCAGGCCTAAATCTTTGTATTCGAAAATCGATGAACGGAATAAATTCAATTTAGATGATAAGGTATGACTTGGATTAACACAATCCCAAAATATTAAAAAAGGCAAACGTAAACTCAACTACGTTATGCCTTGTGATTCTTTTTTAAAATAGTCTTGCTTTAGCACGACTTTAGCACATTTATTTTTAATGTCTTCACGAGCTGCAGTACTGTTCGCTTGTTTTGGTCCAGAATTCTTTTGCTCGCTGTACTCCAAGGACCTCAGCAACATTTACGAGGGTACTTCCATAAATCTTTTTAATGTCTGCTCAGATGTCTAATGGCATCGAACGAACATTGTAACTGATATTTTTATTACCTAACAAAATTATCGAGCCGTAAATCCGATATTTTACGATACGCCGTAATTTAGACTTTTGGATATTGGTATTGGTAGTGCAATATCAAAATGGCCGAACCATTTTTACGACAATTAATAGCAAACGATGATTAGCAATTGATTGGGCGATGAACAATTTAAAAACTTGTGTATATGTATTTATATTTCCAATTAGTATTTTATTTAGTAACTAGCCTGCAGTTTCCCTGACGTAAAATGACAAAAGGGTTAAAATTAAAGTTGTATCTACTTTTTACAAATCTTAATAAAATACACATGTTTGTTATTTGAAGCTTAATTATCTTTGTCGTTAAATTTTTACCGATATAATAAGCCACTTCTTAGTGAAATTGTACTCCAGATACAAGAGAAAATTTACTTATTTTTAAAAGCTAAAAGTCCCTACAGAATAGTTTAACCTCAGTAAAAAAATTTTAAAAGCGCACTATTTTTTTGATATAAGGTAATATCGCTTTCATCAATTACTTTAATAGTCATCATCCTTTCTAGGGAAGATTATTTATGTAATATTTCCTTACGTTTTCACAGTGCATTATATTTAAAAGAAAACACTTTTTAACCGGATTTTATCACGTTTAATTACATTTTAACCCAACGTTTCAATTACATTTCTTTAATTTCATTTTAACCCAACGTGGTCAACAGTAAATAAAATAATATAAATAATCGCAAATAAATTTACATAAGTTTATAAGTACTCAAATTGTATACCTAATATTGTATATATCAGAAAGTTAAGCGAAAAAAAGTTTTTATGTATGGAACGCTGACGAGTTATAATTTATTTTGAAAATTCGATTATTTTAAAGTAATATTTGTTCCAAATTTAAACATCCCTCAATATTTTTTTAGTAAGCAATATGTCCGTCCATTTACAATACCCTTGTTTTAATTTTTTTTTCGTAAAATATTGGCGGTAGGAGTAAATTCCAATTCTTTATAATTGTTTGTTTGTTTACATTTCCTACGTTTACTTAATGTCATTTCAATCATTCACTTGACATTGAAGTTTATGTCATGCCAATGGCATTGCTGCCGTCATAATCATTGCCAGTGCAAAGTTTTTATTTTATGTTTATACTTTTCTCTTTTTATTTTTTTTCTTTTGTAATGTTTCTGTTGTGTTTGTATTTTACCAGTACACATGTGATTGGTGAGTTTGTGGTTAGATTATAGGTAGTTAAATTTAGAATTTAGCTCTTAGTATAATATTTATTTATTATTTTCCATAATATACACACTTTTATTTATTTCTAATTAACATGGATAATATAATTACAGATTTCGACGACGATTACTTTACTTGCTCATCCTCTTCATGTAGTTTTTCAAGTGCAGATAGTTCTTCCTCGGCCACACTGACTTTGCATGACCAACTCAATCTTATATCTCACGCTAATCCATCCAATTAAAAAATTGTTCACATAAACGCTCAAAGCATTCCTGCCCACTATTCCGACTATTCATTTAGCATTACGAATGTGGATGCTTTGCTAATATCAGAATCTTTCCTTAAACCTTCCCTTCCTTCCACGCATTACGCATTGCCAGGTTACGTCCTCATTCGCAACGACAGGATCGGTAAGGGTGATGGAGGCGTAGCAATTTATCTGCGTGCGGATATACCCTACAAGGTAGTCACTACCTCCCCTTCATACTACTCTGAATCAGTAGAGCATCTGGTCATTGAGGTGGTCACTAGACACACGAAACTTTTACTTGGTGTCTTTTACAGCCCAAATCAAAATATTGATTACTTCGGTGACTTAGATGGAGTCCTCCACGACCTTTGCCCATCCTATGACCATGTCATACTGATGGGTGACCTGAATACTTGCATGGTTAAAAACAACTCCCGTTCCCAAAAACTTGAATCTCTTTTGATATCCTATAACCTGCCTCTTTCAGCGACCCATCATTTTTCTAATTGTGTCCCTTCTTTAATTGATCTAATGATCGTCTTTAACACCCGTAATGTGGCGTCACATGGGCAACTTGCCTCATCCTTTTCCTACCATGATCTCGTCTTTCTCTCCTATCGTATCCGTATCCCCAGACGCAAACTATAATGATCTGAATTCTGCGGCTTTGCATCGCGATGCTGAGAACATTGATTGGGATACCGTAACATCTTGCTTCACAGTCGATGAGAAAGTTGATACATTCAACACGTTAATTTTACAGATGTTCGATCGCCATGCACCTTTAAAACGAGTTAAATTGAAGCACAACCCTGCACCTTGGCTAACAGAGTGCATAAAAGAGGGGATGGCACTTAGAGACAAGGCCAAACGAACTTACAGACGTAGTCCCTCTGAACAAAACCTCCAGCGTTTCAAAAAACTTAGAAATAGATGCAACCACCTGTGTCGTGATGCGAAGAGGAAATACTTCCACGAGTCTCTTGTCAACCGTGGTTCTGCAGAAGTCTGGAAGTTCCTCAAATCCGTCGGTATCGGCAAATCTCCCAATTCATCCCTTAATGACTTTGATTTATGCGTTCTGAACCATCACTTCTCCCTTACTCCAGTCACTTCAACCCAAAATGGCAAAGCTTACACTTTGGATCATCTGTCGAGAATGCAAGTTTCACATTCTCCTTTTTCTTTTACAGCTGTCTCTTCAGATGAAGTCAAGAAATCCATCCTGTCCATCTCCTCAGCCACCGTTGGTGATGACAGGTTGTGCTCGAGAATGATCGTCATGGTTTTACCTTTCCTTTTGCCAATTCTCACTCACATTTTCAATCATTCTTTAAGTTCCTGTGTCTTTCCTGCTGCTTGGAAACGAACGCACGTTATTCCTTTACCTGAAATTCCCAATCCTACTGCCTTTACTACTACCCATGTACGCCCTATTTCTATTCTGCCTTTTCTTTCGAAAGTTCTTGAGCACATTGTTCATAAGCAACTGTCAGCATTTGTATCCACAAACAACGTCATCACCCAATTCCAGTCCGGTTTCCGCCCTGGCCATAGCACTGTTTCAGCATGAGTCCACTTAACTGATGACATTCGCTTGGCCACGGAAAATAAACTCCTCACCTTGCTTATCCTTCTCGATTTTAGCAATGCCTTCAACACTGTTGATTTTGACATCCTTCGAGGCATCCTCAAATCTATAAACATCTCCCCTGTAGCTCTGTCCTGGTTTGACTCTTATCTTCGGGGCCGGTCGCAGCAGATCCGCCTTGATGCGAAACAATCTCATTGGTGTGATCTAGTTGCAGGTGTCCCCCGAGGTGGTGTCTTATCTCCTCTTCTATTCTCCATCTTTATCAACTCCGTCACCAAAGTCATTTCTTTCAAATTCCACCTCTACGCAGATGACTTGCAGATATACCGCCATTTCGCGGTATGCGATGCTGAGGCAGCTATTACAGCAATAAATTCAGATTTGGGTCGGATAGGCGACTGGTCAAGGGCTTTTGGTTTTCTTGTGAACCCGAAAAAGTCACAGGCCATGGTGATAGGTAGTCGCTATATGCGTAGTTGTCTTGACTTTTCGGCGTTATCTTGTGTCTCCATGGACAACGTTCCGATTGCTTTCACTGACACAGTTAAGAACTTGGGAATCATCATAGATTCGAATCTAACATGGAACGCGAATTTCAGTGATATCAGTCAGAAAATCCACTTCACTCTTCACTCACTTAAGGCCTTACAAAGTTTTTTACCTTTTAAGACCAAAATTTCCCTTGCCCAGTCGCTGGTGTGGCCTATCCTGGATTACGCCGTTGCTTGCTATTTGGATGCCACGAAGGAGCTATTAAACAAATTGGAACGCTTGCAAAATCATTGCATTCGCTTTATATTTAATCTCAAAAAGTTTGATCACGTCTCTGAGTACCGCAAGCAACTCCGATGGCTTCCAATACGCTACCGTAGAAACACTAGAATCCTTTGCCTCCTATTCAATATGCTATTTAACCCACTCACTGCTCTCTACTTGCGTGAAAGGTTTTCTTTTACTCACTCTGATAATACGCTATGCAGAGCACATTTCCGTACTCTTTTACTTATGACTATGAATAAAACTGATTATTTTTCTTACTCTTTCTCTGTTCATGCGGTCAGATTGTGGAATTCACTTCCTCACATTATTCGTGAGTCAAAATCTATTTCTATCTTTAAGAAAAATCTAAAAGATCACTACTTTTCTCAACTATCAGTTGTATTACCCACCTTACTATCTTAACTTCAAATGTATTTTGGTTATTTATTTATTCTATTCAGGTATTTATAATATGGTATATATGTATGTATATATAAATATGTATGTATGTATTGATATCCATAAATATTTATTGGTTCAACCTTAATATAGTATTTTAGTATATTAAGTCGTTGTACACACTATTATTGCATTTTGACCAAACTCTCCAGTCTTGGGTCTGCTGGAAGAAATTTCTTTAGAAATAAGCTGTACCTTCGTACTTACTTGTTTTGTATTGTTTCTATAAATTATCTGTTAACATGTGTGTACATAAATTGTTAAATAAATAAATAAGTTTTTATACCAGCATTATGAAAAGAGATAGGTAGAAAAAAAATAATTAAAACTTACTTAACTTAATTAACTAAAAGCACATCAATTATTATCAAACATTTATAAAATACAAAAGAACTACATATATGATTATGTGCTACGGCGATGCAAAACGGCAAAAGCTCAACGGTATAACGCTCAAAGAACAATTCGCTGGTTTTCAGGTTCTATCTTGAGAGGAGAGACACGAAAAAATATTTTATAAAAAAAAAGCGAAATAAAATCGAAAGAAACATCATCATCCAGAAAATATAGTGTGTAAGATAGAAAGATGGAACTGCGTCGGGAACATTTTCGTGCTTGTTATAACGATTTTAAGTACGGGTGCTTTTAGATTTGAAGAATGAAGTGCTAATTAACTGCTATCCTTTAACTGCTATTACGTGCGGAATGGTGTCATGATATGATTGATAAAATTTTGAATTTTGATTGCCAGTTTTTTCTTCTTAACGGGCACGTAGTATGAATTCCCTTAAGAAACCAAAATAGCATTAATACAGAGAGGTACACTACCAACTGCCAGAAGTTTTTGCTGCATCGAGCAAATAGCGACAGAACACCGTCTCCGAGGCCTTTTGCTCCACCACTACAACGCACCCGCTCACTCTGCGATCAAGACGAGGGACTTACGTCACACGGGTAAAGCTTTCGGGTCATCCTTACAGCCCTGATTTGGCACCGTGTGATTTCTTCTTGTTCCCTAAAATTAAAAACAAGCTCAAGGGGATACCGTTTTTATCGCCAGAACATGGGAATACCTGTAGCAGACTGGAAAATGTAATGTATCTAACTTTGTTTATTCGCTTGTGGTGTATACTCTCATATATAACCTATAGAACATTTTTATTTCTTTTCAAAAAACATTCTGAAAAACATTCTGCCCACTCTGAGTGAATCACTCTGTCTTCCTATGATGATAAAGATGAAGTTAAGGAAGACATTATTTACAGTAAAAAAATGTACCTATGATGACGTAAAATATATATTTTATTTATTTATTCATTTAGTAGTCAGGCCAATATTCCGGTTTATTACAATCGTTCGTTTAAACGAAAAATTTGGGTAAAATGCGTAATAGTTACCGTCAGCTATTTACTGTTTATAAACTGAAATGCGTCGGTTGCGTGTTTCTTATAATGCACGATTTCACCAACTGCCTTTACTATGTTTTTCTTAACATATGTGGATAGGTATATGCACAATATCCTCAAACTAAAATTTGTTTCCAAAATGTCTAAAAAGGGTGTTGCCTACTTAGGTTAAATGCGTCTAGGCCCGTGTCATTAACCGATTTTTTTTGAAATTAAATTATTTATAGGGTGCTATTTTTTGTTGTTGAGAAATTACAAATTATTTGGGAACACAATTTGTAAAAGGACATCTTTCAACAGATAACATTCTCAATCAAACATCTTCTTGCCTGCCAAATAAACCTATTTAACTCAATAAAACTAAAACTTCCAGAGTTACAATACATTTTAACACATGTAGCGAATATTTGAAGAAAAAACAAAACGGCTGTTAGAACGAGGAAAAATGGGGTGGTCCTCAATGTTCAGTGGTAATTGGTTTAATATTAAACAGTTCCTGATTATTTACAGACGTCTCCTGATCCGCACAAACGCAATGACGAAGGACTTATCAAATTTTTACTAATCCTCACACATTACGATCCGAATCCAATTTTTATTTATTTACATTCTTATTTGACACCAATCATTAGGAGAGACGAATAAAAAACATATACGGCCTTCTGCGACAATAATTAATAATAAATAATTTCATTTATTGTTAAAGGAATGATTCACTTATACCATTTTTTGCTTTACCTTTTCGACTACAGTGGGTTATCAAGCTGTAATTTTTTGTCTTGTATAACGGTAGTTACATTTTTTGAACCGCATCATAATTATGATACAGAATGCAAAACATACAAAAATCATATTCCTATTTACTCTCGACTAAATCCATCTAGAGATTAAATAAAAAATAAAAATTCTACGAAAAGTTTTATCAATATACCCTCGCCGACAGAATCTCAAAAGATAACGTATTTTGGTACAACGTCGTGGGTATCAATGTATTTTATTAAATCAGCTGTTTCATCGTATTTTATTATTTAATACAATCTTGATCTCGGCCTCAAGTGAAACGATTATTAAACTGTTTGCTTTAAGACCTCTTGATATATAAATTTCTTATTTAACAGAAATTAAACGAAAGATTATTTAAATTTTTTTTTATACAAAGATATATTGTAAATTGTTAGCTTATTTATATTATTTTATTTATTTTTATTTTAGTTTATTTGGGAAACAAACAGAACAATACACTTTAAATACAACAATATTCTCTAAATAATTCACAATCCAGTAAAGTTTCCTCTAATAGAATTTACAATTTTTAGTTAATTTAGAATATAGAATACCAACAAATTACACAGTAAGATAATTTGGATTTTATAATGTACTGAATTTAAATTAACACAATTAAACGAGGATTATTAAAGCAAATTAAATTATTTCTTTACATTTACAAAATAAATAAATACGGATAGGTAGTGTAAAAATGCTATTAAATTACTTCTTGAGGACTTGTAACGTTTCTCTAATGCTACGCTTAAATTGATTTAGAGAGAGATTGAACACATCTAAGTCACTGAACAGTTTATTGTTTGAATTACAAGATCTGTAAATAAATGAATTTGTTGCACAATTCGTACGCATTGTGGGTGGCTGAAAAGCATGAATTCTTCTTGAATTGGTGCGGCTACAACGAAAATTAATCTGCTCTAAAAGATATGGTGAATCGATAAGGTTGTTAATAATTTTGAAAAGAAATATTTGGTCGCGAGCTGTCCGTCTGTCCTCCAGGGAAGTTAATACTATTGTTGATGGTTGCCCTAAAAGTAAAGTTCTATAATTTAAATATTTAATAAATTTGTTTTGAATTTTTTCTATTTCATTTATATAAACTTTATACTGCGGATTCCAAGCGACGGAGGCATACTCTAGAATAGACCGAACAAAGCAGTAATAAAGCATCACTAAGGTAGAAACATTTTTAAAGTCTATGCTAACTCTCAGTACGAAGCCCAGCATGCGAAAAGCCTTTCTAACGATTGAATTTATATGATAATCTAAAACAAGCTTACAATCCAGATAAACACCAAGGTCTTTCACCAAAGAAACTCTTTGAAGTGTTTGATTCTGTAATCTATATGGATACATAATCGGTTGTTTTTTTCGGGAAAATGAAATTACACTACATTTAGAAACATTTAAAAGTAGCATGTTATTACAACAATAGAGGCTTAGTGAATTTAAGTCGTCCTGAAGTGAAGTACAATCATTATAATCTTTTATGAGCTTGAAAATCTTCTTATCATCAGCATAGAGTAAGAATTGTGCATGTTCAAAAATTTTGACAACATCATTAACGTAAATGTTAAAAAGAAGGGGGCCTAAATGTGACCCCTGTGGAACACCTGATGTAACTGGAGTGAATGACGAACAAAACCCTTTCACCGTTACAGCTTGACTGCGATCTCTGAGGTATGATTCCAACCAACGGAGAAGATCGCCGTGTATACCAATGTTATACATTTTTTGTAATAGTATATTGTGACAAACTTTGTCAAAGGCCTTAGAATAATCCGTATACACAACGTCTACTTGATATCCTCCATCCATTGCTTTGGAAATAAAATCAAGAAACACGCAGAGATTGGTTTCAGTTGACTTCTGACCTGTGAAACCATGCTGCTGTTCAATAATTAATGGTTTAATAGATGGATAGATGACATCATAAACAATACGTTCAAACATCTTCGCAACGGCGCTTAACTTTGAAATGGGGCGATAGTTGAGAACATCATGTCTGTCCCCATTCTTGTACACTGGCACTATATAAGAGCGTTTCCAAAGTTCAGGCATGATACCGCTTTGAAGTGACAAATTAAAAATTTTATGCAACGGGATACATAGCTGTTCATAACAATTACGAAGAAATAGTGGAGGTATGCAGTCGGGACCTGCGCCTTTAGAAACATTAAGATTTTTCAAGTATTTCTTAACAGTCAATGGAGTAATAATGAAGGACGATAAATCAATAGAGCACTGGGAATCTATTTGTTGATAAGACACCGTATTATTGTTGTTAACGAAAGCCGAATCAAAATATGCACTGAACATATTACAAATTTCCCTGCCATCTGAAGATGATAGTCCGTTATAATATAAATTTTCGGGTAAGTCGGGAGCGGATTTTCTGGATTTAATGAATGTCCAAAACTGTTTGCTACATTTAAGTATATTAGATTCAGACCTCTCAATAAACGCATCGTAACAGTGAGATTCAAGATATTTCTGTCTCTTACGCAACAAACTGAAGCAAAGATAGTCGTCATATATATGGAAACGTTTCCATTTTTTATGATATTTCAATTTTTCTTTTATTACTTTGACTAATGCAGGAGAATACCAATGTGGATACCTAGGAGAGCTGTGAACTAACTTTGTTGGGATGTTTTCTTCTATGATTTTGTTCAAGATGTTATAAAAAGTTTCAACAGCTAAGTCAACACTAGTATTAGATAAACATGAGTTCCAATCTATGTCAGATAGTAGCTTATTTATTGCAGGATAGTCAGCAGTTTTGAAAAGTCGTAATAGACGTGGTTGTGCTCTTAGGTGGATGAATGTTGAATCCGTTACCAATATATTCAAAGCAGGGTGATGTCCGTCCTCATCAACCAAGGGATACGAGGACCGACTGACAAAACATGAGCAATTTCCCATAACTAAATCCAACTGCCTGCCATTAACGTTAGGAACTAAATTATATTGTATAAAATTATTAAAGGACAAGAAATTAGCTAATGCTGCAATTGATATATTATAATTATTTTCCATACTTAATATTGCAAAATTTCCATTGGTAGCTGCTGTCCAGGAGGCAGAACTAATATTAAAATCACCAACAATAAAGTAATCATCATCAGGATTTCTCAAAACAGTCTCAGATACACCCTCATAAAATTCTGCTTGCGCATCATAATGCGTAGAACAGTGAGGAAAGTAGCAGCAATAAATGTGAAAAATACGCCTTTGTTTATTACCGTTACGAGACACAAAACTTAAAGATACAATATCGGCAGAAGACTTACAATTAGACTGCGAAAGAGAAACATCGGAAACAATTATACCCTTACGAATAGCAATTAAAACTCCACCACCTTTTTGATCTTTTCTAGACTCATAATCTCTGTCACAACGATACACAACGAAACGATCATCAAACAGTTCCGAATCGAAAATACCTGGTAATAACCAGGTTTCACTTAAACAAATAATATCATGATGCGCTAAAAGTAAGTTTTTCAAAAAAGTTGTCGTTTTTGTCCGCAATCCACGGACATTTTGATAAAATATATTCAAGCCGCAATCCATAAGCAATAAGATAAATTATAAAAGCTATAAGTAACTATAACAAAACGAAATAAATTCAGCCACTCAAAACAAGCACAGAACTTTGCAATTACAATCAAAATTTCATAAATAAAATTAAAAGTAATGGTAGCAATTTTTTTATTTAAATTTCTCATCGCCTCAACTGTGGAATTCTTTAATTTATTTTTTATATGTAAACACAAACTACAAGTATAAAGAATAATGCCTATTTTATCTTTTTTAAATCTTCCACGCAACCAATATGTATTACAGGACTGGTATCATTTTTACGCGCCATGATCGAGCAGTTACGGACCCAGACATATTTATACAACTTCTCTTTCGCTATCTTTTTGGTATCAAGTAGAAGTCCTTTGTTGTATCTTGTAAGATGCTCATTAAAATATATTCGCGCGTGGTCTTTGTTGACAAAACCAATATCAGAAGTCTTAAAGTCTTTGACTGCACGCATTGATGTGAGAAACTCGTCTTTACGATATCTGGATATAAAGCGTACAATTACCGGCTTTGGTTTTTTATTGTTCAAATTTTGCAACAGCGCATATTTTTGAAAGGGCTTCAAGCAAATTTTCATTTTTCTTTTCAGGTAAACCGACGATCTCAACATTAGAGCGTCTAACCCACTGATCCTTCATGTTTAACTCCATATGAAAAAGATTTAGTCTAGAATTCACCTCCACTAGACTAGCCTTAATATCAGTAGTAGTTTTAACTGTATTGCCCAAATCTTCAACTTTCTTAGCAACACTATCATACATGTCATTTATGAATTTAACTGACTGGCGTAGAGTCGACAGTTCATCCTTTAACTGATTCAGAGATGCCTGGAAATCTGCCACAACGCACCTTAACTCCTCTCTGATAATAATTCTGACTTGATCAAGAGGTACAACTTGCAGTTCGACGCTCTCTTCACTAGCAGGCACTTTTTCGGGCCTCCTTGTAACGTTTGATGAGTCCCCCACCAATCGCGACTTTATGTTACTTCGTATAGGTGTGTCATCCTTGTTATCTCGAGGTAACCGCTGAGTGCAGGTGGGGCAGATCCAACTTGATTTAAATGCTGCATCTAATACGAAGTCTTTCTTATTTGGAATGATACAAGCCGTGTGATAATATGCCTGGCATGACGAGCAAACCAACTGTAGCTTTTTGTCTTTGTTATATACGGTTTTGTTACAACAGGCATACTCCATTTTTTAGTATAAAATAATTTTTATAGAAAGGTAAAAAATCGATCTGTATCTTTCAATCAATTCTTTTTTTTTTTTTTTTTTTTGGTTATCAACACTAGTTAAACACTGGTAACCCCAGATAGTCTATGCCTCATTGATTGAATAAACAAATTAGCATTCTACAGTTAAGTTGAACTTAAATTTGGCGTAAAGATTATGTACTCTTTGTAGAATATTAAAATGTAAACAAATATGTCTTCTAACCTGTTAGGTGAAATGAGGTCACAGTAAGATTGTTGTTTCTTCTTGCACTGGCATATTTCACAGTATTAAGTTTAAACAAATATTGTGCGTACACTGTAGGACGGTTTGAGTGGTATTTTATTGTGCAAGACACGATAATGACACAGTTATGGATTATGTTTAACTATTCTTATTATTACTGTTTTTTTATAGCCGATCAATAAAATTGGTGTACGACTTAATGAAGATTTAAAAAGAAATACAAAGAGAGACACGGATTAAAAATTAAATTAGCAAGCTTTTTATTAGTCGCTCATTTTTTTTTAGTTCTAAGGCACTAATAAAAATTTATGAATTTAAAAATATTGATTAAATTTGATTGCAAGAAATGTAATCTCTATTTTTTTATTTATCAAAGTCCCATAGAATATTCCGGTAATGGTTAGATTGAGAGATTTAAAATTTTCGATTTCTTTATTTAAACTTACAACCAAAAACTTAAAGAAAGGAAGTAAATACAATTCCCCTTTACAAGCGTTTTGAATTAAATTTAATTACTTTAATATTTTTATTATTATTGAATGGGAATTCGTTTTCTGGCGCACACATAAATACTAATTGTATAATGTACCACTGCACGTAATAAAGAAACACTGACTATATAATTCAAAAAATTAATATTCTAACTAATTGTCTCTCCATATCTCAAATTATATTAAAATGTTGATAAATATTCTAAAAAAAATATTTAGCTAAAACCACCCTGCTTTACTTAGAGATCATCTTTTTACAAAAATAAGGAAAATGAAAATGATACCGCCTAGTTGATGCTTATGAATCCTCTTAAAAATAATAATTATCTAAATTCGCTTCAAGTCTGTGTATAAATAGAACAATGAATTTTAATATTGTTTAATTTTAATTTTAATAGTCTTAAGTGTCTACTAACAATTATGGATGAAAATTTGAATTAAATAAATGAATATAAATATGAATATGAATATGAATATTTGATTTGACAGGTATATTTATGTATAGTACACATTATGCTAATACTAATAAATAAAGACAGCTATTACAATAGAATTATAGACACAGGCATCGATAAAAACGCAGTCTTGGCAAGCAGTTCCCAAACAAATTTTCACTGAAGAACTGTGAAAAATGCACATCATAAATGATTTTTACTGATGTTTATCAGTGTCATTGTAATACATTTGTATGTATGTTGTATTTTGTAGCATTTTTTGTATGTATTTAGGAAATATAAAAAATACTTAATAATGGTGTTTCCGTAGACGTATTGCAGATAGCATATGTATACTTAATAATTCATGATTTTCAAAGTAAAATATATCTGTAACTTTAAAATAACGTAATATATATGTAAAAAATTTTTTTTAAGAATACTGGTTTTTATTTGTAATAAGTATCCATTTATAATAATTCTATAACAAGATAGGAAAAAAAATGTTAAAGTTTGTTGAAGCTTTTAATGGCTACCCACGGTTGCCTGCACTTTGAAATTAACGTGAGAACATACTTATAAAGTCACAACAAACATGTTAAAAATTACCTGGTACTATTGGCTTCTCGAGATATCTGGGAAATAAATTAAAACGGAAAACCGCTGTCAATTGACTACTACTCCGTGGGCCCTACCGAGCCGCACGTTTTTTAACCATCGATTCTAGAGCCTTTTAAGAGTACGTGGTATAACGTGTAGTCCAATAACTCATAATTTTCGATACGACAAATATTAAGTATTTAAAAAATCACAAGTTGAAAATCTCAAGTGTAACACATCCTAAGTGGGTTGGAGTGATTCGAGAAGTGTCTTTTTGGCTCGCTCTATTTCTCGACTCAGATTAGTTTATTTTACTCACTCTCTCAACTTAAGATTTGTTCACAAGGAATTATTTGTTTAAAAAGGTAATTAAAATCAAGATACATATAAAACTAAGTTGATATAACTATATTAACTTGAAGTAGCGTCAGAAATACGTGGTTAATATCTCTCGATTTATTATGGTCCTGCAAGTGCATCTGATGCTACGGTAGATAGTGGAAAATGTTAAAGTTATGATACGATAAGGGCGTCAAAAATAAACATAATAAAATACATGATTATCTAAAATCAAATATAAAACTGCTCCTAACTCCCAAACTACTTCATATACTCGTAGTACAGACAATCGCGCGCCTGTCAAATATAGACTTTCGATAACTCTGAAGTCGGATTTTGTGTACGGAAAACCAATTTGCAATAAGTCAATCAGCTTTTGATGTAACACTCAATTGGCTCCAGGTTATTATAATCATTTTGGAATTAACTGATTAACGTACTACACTCTGTCTTTGATGTGTTTTAGGTCTTATTTTAGTTTGTGTCGGAATATTTCGCAGTTATGTTTTATGGAAGAATAAATATTCGTAACAGTCTATACTATATCCGAGTACTTTATATATGTTCTAAGAAAGTACTCGTGGAACAAAGCAAAATTAATCACACAAAAAAAGCAGGGTATCCTAAAATTCAATGTGAAACTGAAACGGGAGTATAAATGGTAACCATCATCAAAAAATCAGAAAAAAAATATCCATCGCATGTTCTTTAGAAATTATGGGCATCAAACCAAAAAAAGCAGAATTTCTAAATTTTTTAACCATTTTCTGGTTATTGTGGTACCCATATTGTTTTAGTATTAACTCACCAAGTGTTGTACTATTTTGGAATCCTGATTAAAGACGCCAACTTTTGATGGCACTTGCCAAGGCATTCGAGTTCATTTTTTTTTCAGGAGGCTGTCAAAGTCGAAATATTTTGAAAATGTTGAATTAATAGTTCAGCATGAAGTGTTATTTCTAAGAAAATTTAGAGCAATTTTGTTATTATTTTGTCCTGTCATTAAAGATATGTTATTAAGAATTATTTTGACACATTTTAAATGGACAAAAATAACCAACATTGACTACAGTAACCAAAAAATGGTTACAAAATGGAAAAATTCTGCTTTTTTTGTTTTGTGCCCATAATTTGTAAAGAATATCGGATGGATTTTCATTTTTCTGATGATGGTTACCATCTATCCTATCGCCCCGTTTCGGTTTGAAGTTGAATTTTGGGACACCCTGTATAATGTATAAAGCCATGGAAACATTGTAAAAAAAGGTTGCAGCGACCGTACTCTATGGATAAAGTACACTTTCTAAGGTTACACATAACAATAAAACCAAGTAAAGGTTATCAACAATTAGATAATATTACAATATGAATGTTTAGAAAAGCAGAATAGAATGGAATAGAATAGAACACGTTTATTTCTCACAATAGGTAACAAAAAACGCACAATTATTCATTACAAACAATAAGACAAGAAAAAACAACTCGCCCTATGATTAGCAGTTACAAATTTATTTCAAGGTTACAATCAAGGGATTAAACTAAAGATATGGAAATGAAAATTAAGTACGTTAGTAACTAATGAAACGACATTATTTAAATAATTATTTATTTATAATAACAAATAATAAATTAATACGCATGAATTGGATAGACCTCCTAAACAAATTATGAAATATTACAATAAATATAAATGTATGTAAAATAAATAAAAAATCGCTTAGAAAATTTTCTCACGATCTATATACTCGATATACTCTCGATATACTCGATATACTCGATATACTGCTTGAATATTTTTTGACCGTTCATGTTGAGTTGAGTTGTCTGAGTGGTTTATCCAAGCATCTCGGTGCCAGATAGCGGCAACTGCCTTAGAGTGGCGGCAGCCTGGTGTTTTGGGTTTCCAGTGGCTAATGAGCACCCTAACACCAAGCGTATCACGAGGTTTTAAGACACTTAGCTTTTGATACAGGTATTCAGGTCTTGGCAGATTTAAAACATGTTTTAGATTCCATGTTTTGATTCCATTAACTGAAACAGAATCTAATTATTATCTTTTTTTAAACTTTATCTGTCTACAATTGTGCCATTCATTTGCTGAACATCTATAATAACAACAAAAAATATAGCTACAAAATTTTTTAACATCAAGCAAACAATACAGAAATAGAGAAATGAAAGCCTTTGATTGTATTTTGTTATTTTAAAACACAATCAGAACAAGAAGTAAGAAAGCCATCTGTGGTTGCTAGCTCGACGTAATAGGTCGTTTGTCGGCTTCTGCAACTAATGACGTGGCAAGAAAAACTGTGGTTAGGCGCGGATATAAAAAGTTGGGATGGGTTCTGTCGTTTTGAAAAGATACATTATTGATGCGGCTTTGATACAGTTATTTTTAAATTTAAGCTCTATGTTACAACATTGCTGAAGCTCGTTTGGGAGAGGCATGTGAGGGGTGATTTTACTAAGTGCATGCAAACTCGCTCAAAACTCGCAAAATTAGCCAAACATTATTGTGTACTGATCAGGAAACATAAATAATATAAAATAGTTGTATAGTAATATAATTAAAAAATAGTAAACATTTAACAAAATAACAATATGACAAATATTGTTGTACAATTATTGTTACTTCTCTCTTAAAGATGAAAATAAAAAAGTTTAGGTAATTTACTTAGAAACTTTTAATGAGGTGAAATTCCTAGATTTTTTTACACTTCGGTGGATTAACTACTTCTATCTATTCAGCTGGTTCTTATCAATTGATCATGTTTTTTCAAACCTGACATAAGCTATTTAAACTTGCAAAACAAAAATTATAAAGCGTCAAATTAATAGTGAATTTTCAACGGAACTCTACAATCGTATTTCCGACTGTCAAAGCAAAAGATTGTATAAAAATCGAATGTAAAACTAAGAGAGAATTCAATAATGTAATTGTTTTCCACCTAAGCATGTTAGGTAGCGTGGAGGTGTGATGTGTTTATTTATAGATTTAAAAAAGTTTCTTACATATTTTCCTAATGAAGTGCAGTGGCAATTTTGCCGATAATAGATAAATAAATAAATAGATGAATTTGTCGATAGCCGATAAGGTAATACTACAGGATTTTAAATACTTTTAGTCAAAATAGAAGGTACATGTACACGTACACGGTACAAAATAAGTAATTTGTCCTCAAAAATACATTCCTGCTTATCTCAAACTTACCATCTTTCTAAGCACTCTTCTCATAGTTTTTTCACAAATTTAAATTACCGTAAAATGGGGTGATTATGGTAAAAAAACGATACATTTTTCAGAGCTTATTTTGTTAGTCTATTGTTATTGCTACACTATGATTTTTTAATTTTTTAAATAGGCAAGTAATGCTTTATTCTTATTGGCACTAAACACCTGCCAAAACCATATACAGATTTAAAAATTCAAATGGTTCCCTGAAAGGGTTCCAAACTTTTTCTTCCCTTATGGTGCGCAATAAAAAGATAAA
This sequence comes from Marasmarcha lunaedactyla, assembly GCA_923062675.1. Lineage (NCBI taxonomy): Eukaryota > Metazoa > Arthropoda > Insecta > Lepidoptera > Pterophoridae > Marasmarcha > Marasmarcha lunaedactyla. The sequence continues at coordinate 9,813,694 of OV281361.1, read as the reverse complement.
AACTTAGGAACAAAATTTTCGACACAATGCACTGTAAAAGAAGCTTTTTCGTTATATGTTTTATTTTCAGCACATATTTTTTGTACTGTCATTATGAGCATGTATTTTATCCTAATCATAGTCATTAGACCTAAAGATTACGTGAGGGTGAATTGTACAGGTGCAGATTAAGGGTTCCATTTATGGGGTTAGAGGGGTTAGATTTTTCTGTATAAGCCTTTTACTTAAGAGTAAAATAAAGACGTGCAATTATTTTTGCAGCCCTGATAAGTACAGTCATTTATTTCACAAGTGATTCTACTTTATTGTTCATTATTGTTCTTAGACTGACATATTTAAAGCGTACTCAGTCCTATCTCAGTTTCAGGTCAACTAAAAAACGACTGTATTTTATACCGTATAGAGTATATATTCTGAAAACATGAATCACCAATCTTTTCTACTTTTTATTTGACAAATTAAGATAAGCGTAATCACAATTTGTGCATTTTACCATTAGAGCCGTTTCGTAAGGTGACGAGTTATTTTAACTCTACTAATTTTAATTAATTTTATTTATTTATTTTAAGTAACCAGTGGGCAGTAATATTTATGTGTAACTCAATTATTCAATATTGTTACTTTGGTCAGAATGTATTACTTTAATAATTTTTTCTTAATAATCTTTTGACATTTTGTTGCAATATTTGATTTGAAGTGAAATTATATTTATATTAGTTTTGTATATGTAAGCTTAAGATATCCTCAATTTTGAAATTTAACTATTTTAATTGATATTTTTTGACATGAATATTATTTAACTTCTTAAGACAAACCTTAACCTTTGAATGCTCTAAGAATTTAAAATTTAAAAGAAATTATATGCAGGCCTAATTAACATTTTTCAGCTTTAGCTCGGTAATAGACCATTGAAGATGAAATAAGCAACGGATCGTATGTGCCGTAGCACTTATTTGCGCTAATTTATATTAACACACTGATTAAGCTTATCATTCCTCCTGACTCGAAGACGCTGCGACAATTGTATGTAATTATGGGCTGATTTTTCAATGCTCATTTAACAATTATCAGTAGAGTAATTTTGAGAATTCGACATAATATTTATGGAAAGTCTTGAAATGAAATGAAATATTTATTTCTCAACATTGACAATTACTTGTTCTTATTGATCTCAAATCAAACATGTAGAGTCACCAGTACGAAAAAACCGTCGTGAAGAAGAACTGGCAAGAAACTTCACGGGTATATTTTTTTCAAAATAAGTTTACAGAGTCTCTTTGTGTCTATACAAAGTTATTCTTATCTGCATCTGTTAGCTCAGCAAGTCTCCCTCCCCCCAAATATCCAAACGACGAACACCCTCAAACGGCAACCGTTCACGAGTTAAGGCGGGATCCAGCCATCGCCCTCCTCAACCTTGTCTATAGTATAGTCTTGTCAGGGGTTAAAGTTATTCTCCAGATAATAATTATCTGAAACCTAACCCTAAATCTAGTAATTTCATAGTGCTGAGTTACGGCATGCAGAGGGGTTTCATGGTACGTACTAATCGACCAAAACCAATAGATAACTAATCTAAAGTATCTTATAGTAGTACAGTTTCTTTGATAAGTCTGTTTTAGAATTTTTAAGAACGTACTATAGTGGTCTATTTCTTTACCAACGTTTTAAAAATTGAAAATATCGTTCAATATATATTTTATGGAAATCATATCCCTAAAGATTTCCAAATTCTCAACAAAGAATATTCAAAAAGCTCTCGCCGGCTTTAACCGTCCTAAAATCTATTTAAAATTTTATGACCCTCCTCCCTCCGAAAAAATTCGAAGTTTACCAATTTTCAAGTCCGGATGCTTTATTTGCCTTCTCTACATAAAACAAAGGTTTGCAAAACGACTTTCCCGAACGTTTTCCTTGAATTTAAATAACTAGAGTCATCAGAACGCCACAAGAAATAGGGATTTGTTACCATAGGTTTGTATAGTATTTTATAGCTTGTTGGTTTTCGCAATGTATTGGATACTGCGTGACGATGAGTCATTCTATCTCAGAAATCACATTAAAAAGAAATTTTAAAAAGGGAAGCAAATCTTCCTAACTACTTTCGTTTATTTTCGTAATTTTTTTTATTAAGTGCGATATATGTCAAAATTGATCTTCAAGAACTGATATTGCACTTATTATCCCCGACGCAAAAATAGGGATTTTATAAGTTCAACGAGTGAATCTGGATCTGTTTGTGACGTCATATCATCCATACATACAGACCAATGTTAATGCATTTATTTTTTGTTTAAAACCTGAATAAATCGAGAATTATTCTGAAGAAAACTGGTTTAAACATTCAAAAGTTATGCATGCTTTTTGACGGTTTACAAGCAACTTGTTATATCTATTTACTTACACTTTAAAATTATATTAAAATTTAACATATTAAACTTTTTTGTATAGATACTACAGTTACCACGAATAAAGTAACAGTTAACTATAGACACTAATAGTAAGGCCACCTCTCATTGAAACACAAATTGGACTGTCGGTAAAGCAAGTGTCCCTTTCAGAAGATTTGCATAAGAGGCGTGGTGTGACGGTACGTCTTGAGATTCGTTTAGATTGTATCTTGTTAATACTTCAGTCTCTATTAATTTGGAGATGCTAAGCGAGTTTTCAGTAGTTTGAGAGACAGCGGCTGTTTTTGTAAATGTGCTTAAACTTGGTTGTTATTACAAAATGAGAAACTATAAGCTGCAATTCAATTCCATAATTTTATTTCAATAATTAAGAAATCCATTATAAAATATAACATGTAAAATGTATTGTTGTTTTTATTGACTACTTTTAGTTTAGTTTTAAGGTCTAGTAACTTGTCAGATTTCTATTGACACTTGTATGAAAACCTCAACCGCAACAAAACCACTCCCAACTAAATGCCCCAAAAATAAGAAAAGTTCTAATATAAATGGAACTGTAAAGGCTTATAAAGGAACCTTAGTATCAAACTTACTAATTTGATGACCAGGATATCTGATGAAAGAAACGTCATGTTTTACAAGAATGGTATAAGTCTGTATGTCAATCAAAGCTGCGGTGTTTTTTTTACTATTTTTATAGACGGCGAACTAGTACGCGACCTAATGCTTTGGTAAGTGAAATCCTCACCCATGGGCATGATTAAACGTAGGCGTTTTTATACAAATATTGATTGTGATTATCATATCAACTACTAATGCGTTGCCGGCCGTAGACTTTAATTCGAACTGCGTTTGTTCGTGTAATTACGGTTGCTGTTCCTTCCTTATTACCGGAGCACAGTCGTGAGCGTTGTTATGGCGGTTCAAATAGAAAGGACTGTAGTCCTAGACGAGATCTACCTTCTGTTAAGCGTAATTAATTTGGTATGTAAAGAAAAAAATCTGATTCTAATTAAAAAACTAGTCTATATTTTGTTAGTAACAACTCGCAGACAAAAGCGATAAGGCTTATTTTGATGAAAGTGCGTAAAATAATTTGACTCGGAATCGACCTCTTTTTGATCTCATCAAGTAGCAACTTTTCTAATGTTTTCAATAAATATCTGTCACGAAGCGTCAACAGAAAATTGTTGTATTGTTCGTTCCATGTAGTATAATAAGCATTGCAACGCGATTTTAAAAAGATAAGTAACCGTGATTATTCCTTGACGTCACCCTAAGTATTTCTTTAAATTGTATTTAAAATTAAATACTAGAACTTAGAAATATGCAAATTGTTTGCCCAAAATACCTCAGTCTCGCAAAAAAAATAAATAAGTACTACCTCAAAATTACCTCACATACCGAATTAAAGAAGAATGAAGTAAATGCAGCAATCCTATTGGTGGCCTGTTTCCTAAAGCGTCGCTGATATAATAAGCATTGCAACGCGATTTTAAAAAGATAAGCAACCGTGATTATTCCTTGACGTCACCCTAAGTATTTCTTTAAATTGTATTTAAAATTAAATACTAGAACTTAGAAATATGCAAATGTTTGCCCAAAATACCTCAGTCTCGCAAAAAAAATAAATAAGTTCTACCTCAAAATTACCTCATGTACCGAATAAAAAAAAAAAAAGTAAATGCAGCAATCCTATTGGTGGCCTGAGTACCCTGAATACCCTGGAACAGCTTGGATATGCACATTACCATACATTGGTATCAATTTGCGTTGTTTCTTAGCTGAAAATATCTGATATATATCTAAGTATGCTTCAAATATTTGGTAACAACCATTTTGGTAAAAACATACCATTCCAAACTCTAAACACAAAATACATCCCATAATAGATATTAACACCCAGTGAGTGTAAATAACTCTACTCTAAAATAGACTTTATATTTTGTCAAATGTAACCCCAAGTCCGACTCTGAGTGATATGGGTCCGGGATTCTGTCTATCTGACATTTGATTTGGTCCCAAATAGGATCTCACATTAACATGTATAATTGGATCCAAATTGAATTTATTTTTGCAAACGAATTCAATACATGAAGCTTTTGGTTTAGATTCAATTTATTTACTTGAATATCTCTGAAAATATTATTATCATTCTTTTTTACCAGGCGCAAAGTTGAAATGTGAACGGTAGTGGGTTTCTATTGTTAAGATTATACAAGGTGTCCCAGAAATGACACGTAAGGATGACTGGAGGTAGATGGACTTTGTGATATCAGATAACATCATCAGATAACACCAACATGCTTCCAGTAAAAGTTTTCTGGTTTTCGAGATATTGCCACTTTTGTGGAAACTAGCACTATACGCTAAGAAAAAGAGTTAAATTATTTTATTTTATTTCATTGCGAAAAACCTGACTCAAGTTTTAGTGATAGCTGTGAAAAAAAATGTATGGCGATGATACTGCACATCATCCTAAAAAATTGCTTGTTTAATGAGCTTTTCAAAATAGCATCACAATAGCCATTTTTTTTAAACCAAATCTTAGAAAATTAAATTTTTTCATGAATTTTCGTGCTACTTGGAAAATAGTACAACTGCATGATAATGCTTAATGAAAGGTCCAGGTGTCTTTTGTGGCAAAAATTTTTATAAATGAAATTGCAGAAGCACATAACTATCAATTTTTTTCACCCTTACGTGTCATTTCGAACGGGCCTATTATCTGCCCATTCCAGATCCCAGTCAAAAGATTAACTTTAAATTGGTGCTGGGATCGATCTTCTCTAATTTCATGTGGATGTTCTAGTTGCCAACTGTGTGGATTATGATGGTTAAGATAGCCATCTCTTTTGCAGGCCGACTCATCACTCCACAAAAAGCGATTGAAAAAATTTCGGTCGTCTTGATGTTTTTCTAGCATTATTCGGCAAAATGTAACACGCTTAGCGTAATCACTACTCAGCAGTGTTTGAACCCTTTGAACGTGTTAAGGATGATATTTATATCGTTTTATAATTTGATGTGCTGACGATTTTGAAATGCCAGTATGTCGTTCGATCAAACGTACCGAAGTTGATGGGTCCTCCGTTACTTGCTCCAATACAACCTCATCCTCTTGATTGCGGGGTCTTCTTCGTACGAAATGCTGACCAGGGGTTCTACTCTCGCGGTAGGCATTTACAGCCCGAAAAATAATTTCGTAGTTTGTTCGCCTGCGGTTTGGATATCTTTCCAAGTACAATCTTGCCGCTAAATTTGCGTTATACGAAACGCTTCCTCTAGCAGATATGCTACTTTTTTCGCCATAAATTTGTAGCATGTCTGTGTACTCACTAGGGGTGAAACTCACAGATTGTTGATTTGTCATTATAATAGGGCAAAGTCGAGAGTCGAATAAGAGCGCAGGGTCATCGTTATAGCCACAGACTGCAGGTCCTTTACACAACCTATCTTCAAAAAACAATAAAAGAGAGAAAAAGACAGATAGTTATGTGCTTCTTCAATTTCATTTATTCGTAATTTTGCCACAAAGGACACCCAGACCTGTCATTTTAGCATTATCATGCAGTTGTACTGTTCTCCAAGTAGCACGCCTTTCAAGAAAAAAAAAATTTTCTAAGATTTGGATTTAAAAAAATGGCTATTGTGATGCTATTTTGAACAGGTCATTAAACAAGCATTTTTTTAAGATGATGTGCAGTATCATCGCTGTACATTTTTTTTCACAGCTATCACTAAAACTTGAGTCAGGTTTTTCGTAATGAAATAAAATAAAACAATTTAACTCTTTTTCTTAGCGTAGTGTGCTAGGTTCCGTCAAAATTATTACTAAGTTGTCTCAACTAACCAATAACGATAGTTTTTGTAAAAAAAAAACCCTGAGTTAAAAGATATTTATTGCAGCTGTAGGCGAAAAAGGACGAAAAGTGGAAATTTCATAAAAAATCACAAAAGTGGCAATATCTCGAAAACCAGAAAACTTTTACTGGAAGCATGTTGGTATTATCTGATAGGCCTTAAGTCCATCTACCACCAGTGCCACCCTTAAGTGTCATTTCTGGGACACCCTGTATATATTTTAACAGGCATAAAATTACGTTTAAAGGGAAGGAACAGGTGAATTTACAAGAAAAAGGCCATTCCAATTGAAGCGTATGATCGGCAACGCATCATTGTGATTCCTGAACACTTTCCCTTGCTATTAAGTTATTTTTTTTAAAGCTATTATATAATATTAGTACTTATTGATACACGTAATTCTAAAATAACAAAACTTTCTTACACCTATGTCTCACGAGCAGAAATAACAAATTTTGAACAAGAAACTTAGTATGTTTAATCTATTATTGTACACCCATCTCTCACTTTCAGTAATCGGAGGCTATTGTTGTGAGATACGCATGATGTTATCATTCTATTTACTCAAATTGTAACTTGTTATGTGTTTCTGTTTGTAAAGCAATAAAAAAAAATAATCAGCCTCAATAATAATGAATAAAACTCCTACGACTAATGATGTCCACACAAGCGGCAGCAACTTATCATCATGCGGGTCACGTGGTCGTGTACTGGCTTTGACAATCGTAAAAAAATACGAATGATGACGTAACATTCCTTTTCTACATTTAATAATAACTTTTAAATACTTGTGAGAAAAGTAAAATAATTCATTCTTACCATATGATTCGTCATTGGTTTTAAGTAACAGTGGTTGTCAATGTTCATAGTATTAGAAGTATGGTATTCTATCCTATTATATTGTAAGTTCTGTATGTTCGAACAAAACTATTAAGTAAAATTAAAGTTATTTAATTTAAATCTTATTTGTAATTAACGAAAGGTAATAAAAATAACTAAAGGTATATACTAAACATTACTTTTTCAGAGCGAAATGGCCAAAAGGCTGGAAGAAATTACCACGTTGGATTTCTCTCGATGAACATTGTGCAAAAGTGCCAGTCACCAATTATACCCGCCAATTGTTTGAAATTTCACTGAAAAGTCCAGGAGTACTCTGAACCCAAAACCTCGTAATCTCTACGGCAAAGGCTCAAAAATGTAACCATTGCCTATATGTTGATAACTCCCATATTCAGAAATATATTACTTAATTTGTATAAGAAGTACTCAGAATTATTAGGTCTTTACCTATGAAATTGCCGTTTTTCACGAAATAAATGAAGCGTAATTTTTTTATATATTTTTTATTTCTATTAATCAAAATAATCACCCATGCAATCAATGCATCTTTGCCAACGTATTGGTAGCTTATTGATGCCTTTCTTGAAGAAATCAGCTGGACGGGAGGCAACAAATTCTTCAAAGGCATTTTGTACTGCCTCTCGGGTATTGAATTTTTTTCCCGCTAAGAAGTTATCCAAATTCTCGAAAAAGTAGAAGTCTGTAGGCGCAAGGTCTGGTGAGTATGGCGGATGACGGAGAACTTCCAACCCCAACTCTTGTAGCTTGGAGACCGTCTGCTGTGCAGTATGAGGTCGCGCGTTGTCGTGCAGGAGCAGTGGAGCCGAACGATTGACCAAAGCTGGTTGGAGACGTGCGAGCTTCTCCATCATTGTGTTCAGTTCTTCACAGTACACATCTGCAGTAATGCTTGTCCCGTTTGGCAAGAAGCTGTGATGAATTACACCCGCGTTAGACCACCAAACAGTGACCATCACTTTTCTAGGGGTAAGTTTTCGTTTAGGGCATTGTTTGGGTGCTGAACCAGGGTCCAACCAACTTGCTGAGCGCTTACGATTGTCAAACAGGATCCATTTCTCGTCACAAGTAACAATGCGGTTCAGAATTCCTTCATTTGTATGCCTGCTGAGCAGTGCAAGGCACGTCTCCACGCGTACTTCGCGCTGGCGGTCATTGAGTTCGTGGGGTACCCATTTGTCAAGCTTTTTTACCTTGCCAATTTGACGCAAATGGACCAATATTGTTTTGATGCTAACGTCGAAAGCTGCTGCTAATTCAGCCGTGGATTGAGTTTCATCAGCTTCCACAATTGCCTTTAATTCGTCATAGTCGACCAAAGTTTTCGACGACCACGGGGTTCATTTTTCAGGTCGAAATTTCCAGAACGGAAGCGGGTAAACCAATAACGGGTGGTGCGTTCGTTTGTAGTGTTTGCTCCGTAAACGTCGTTGATGTTGCGTGCCGCTTGTGCCGCTTTGCTGCCACGACGGTACTCATACTCCATAATTACTCGAATTTTTAACTTATCCATGATGACGAAAAATGTTCGAATGCGTTGAAAACAAAACACTAACTATTACACAAATGACGATTTTGGAAAAAGAATTCCATGTTTGCCAAATAAAATTAATTTGAAATTAGAATTATCAGTGAAAAAATATATTTTTCATTTGAAATGGCCAGTACGGCAAAACGGAAGTTTCATAGGTAAAGACCTATTATTTTAAAGTGCTCATTATTTAGATAATGGATATCGTGTAGCGGAAAGAGAAGGAATATCCAGTGCTATTACTAGCAGAAAGGCATTTACAACTGAAGCTTACGGTCAAGAACGTATCATTAGTCTGTAAAATAACCACACTCTATATATATAAATAGAACACCTATGTCTTATGATGCCCATAGGTGCCGATGCCACTTAACATCAAGGTGGTCGCATGGTCGTTGCCCAGCTACGAAAATAGTAAAAAACTAAAAAAGTTAAAAACTAAATTAGTAAAAAACTAAATTAGAAAAAACGAAATATATTTGTTCGAAAACAAATATTCGAACAAATAAAAATTGGAAAAGTAGTGAAACAAATCAGAGTTCTTGGGTTAGAATCTTGAGAGGGCCTGGTATCAATCAGTAGCGTTAATGGCACAATCGATAACGCGCTGTTATCTCGATCTACAGGTCCTCATACAAACGAGTTTTTACAACCTATATGTACATTAAGTCCACTATCTGCCATAAACCAAACAGTTTTCGAAGGTCATAAGGAAACCCGCGTGGTTCATAAACAATCGTGAGGTTATGTTTAGGTACTGGTAGCCCGCAGTAGACAGCTGGAAACACCATTAGTTGGGTGTGGGAGAAGTTTGTTATTCAGGCTGTCGTGGAGAAGGGATGTGCATTCGCTTCTTTTACACAGTTATTTTTAACGACTATGTTTTCTAGTTACTATAATTATTCTCCAATCACTTAGCTGGTCGCGCACAGAACACCAGGTTTTTCTTTCTTTGAGGCCAGTAGTGTGTTTGTCTGGGCGTTCAATTTAATTATTTTTATTGATCAGCGCCAGCATTACAAACAAGTATGTACATGGCTGGACCCCACGTTAACCCATTACATGGCTGGATCCCGCGTTGACTCGTGAACGGGTGCCGTTTGAAGGTGTTCGTCGTTTTGATAATTGGGGGGAAGAAGACCAGATGCAGATAAGAATAATTTTGTATAAACATAAAAAAACTGTAAATTTATTTTGAAAAAAATATATACCCGTGAAGTTTCTTGCCACTTCTTCTTCACGAAGGTTTTTCCGAGCTGGTGGTAGAGTCATGTTTTATTTGACGACACTAAGAACAAATTATCAATGTTGAGAAATAAATTTTTCAATTTGAATTTGATGTTTAAACTTCGCCTTCAAACAACAAATAATCCGCTTAACTTATCATCGATCCATAGGGACGCTACCCACTTATTGGAGTCCGTGAATTCGGTGTGGCAGGATTGGTTGAACAACGCCAGCCCGAAGCAACTATAACACGTTTTGTATATTATTCGTTCATATATGGCAGTTCATTCGGGCTACTATTTATCACCCAACCCGATATATATATTAAATTTTGCCAGCCGGCTATGCCGATCAATGACTGCCCGAATAAGTGGTTAGAACCACTTTCAGGCTTTATTGATTGAATATTAATATGAGTGACTATTTTCACTTCACCCTGTTTTCATACCACTACCTGTTGGTGTACCATTTTGATGAAATTACAATTTTTGTTCAAAGTGGCTTTCTTGTCAATATTGACATATAATTTATCTAAGATTAATTTAAACAAAATTTATAACAATCAAACCAAGGGCGGGAACTAAAATTAAGAGATTACACTTTTTATAATCTCTAAATAAACTCAATTTATATAGTTCCAAATAAGCACTACAACACGTAAAATTGACTTTGTTTGAAATACATTACGAACACTTTTAAACAAACACCTAAAATTTCATAAAATTACTTTCTATTTGATAACACATAAAATATATTTGGTACGTGCATCAATAATATGTAGGATATCTGACACTAAATAGGTAAAAAGAGAGACCAGCCTAAATATTATTCAAGAGTTTTTAAGATTCAAATTGTCTGCTTCAGCTTTACCCGTTTTCGACAACACAACTATTTTATTAACTAAGAAGAGTAATGTTGTAAAATATGAAATTTTAAGGCCCTTAAGACTGCCATGCTTTTTTCAAAACTCCAATAAAAATAAAGTAGTAATTTTTACCTAAGGATCATACAGTCAGTATATATATATCAGGATAATATAATATTGTGTGCGAAATAATTATCAATCATTAAAAAGTCAGTAATTTTTTACTTTAATTATCGATGCAGTTTATTTATTCTTGAATCAGACCAGCACAAAAGTGCGTCATACTTTTAATATAATACCACGGTTTCATTTTTAAAACAATTATAGTTAGGCAATTCAATGTGTGTCAATGTAAAATGCGTCAGTGAAATTATTAAAATAAAAAAAATTGTCTATAATATATTGTTTATTAAAATAAAAGAATATAATAAAATTGTTTTATCATGTTCATGTCTTTTATAAATACTTCATAACGAATACTTTTATCATAAAAACATTTAAATAGGTATTTTAAAAATATATTACTTATAGTTATTAATGTATACTCAACTCCGAACTTTCTTTGTATTATTTGTAAAATTCCCCAAAAATGCTTTAGTTTTTTACATGAAAAATTCTAGTCAAATTTTTGTACGTATGGACAAAATTGTTGGGAATAAACACTTAATACTAATACCTTTATTGCGAGACTTCCTTGTTTTTCCAAAAAATAAGAAAGTAAATGTCTTATATATTAACAAATTAACAACGCACTCAAAAGCACTTCTATTTACAATTATAAATATGAAACTATTGAAAAAAATTTATATAATCCCATATACATTGCATAACAAAACAGTCGCGTTCTCAGTATACATTTTATATACAAACATATTATGTTAACAAAATAACGCCTAATGCTGTTCGAATACTTTGTATTCACGTTTTAACTTCACAATAATACTTTAAATATCACATCATTCAATCCTATATTATTGATTTATACAGTACTTTGAAAATAACATTTACAAATTATATTAAAACTTTATAATTTCGAATAGTTTCAAAGTAGCGATAATAAATACTTTCATCATAAACTTTGTAAGAAAAAGTGATTAAATTATTTTATATTTTTTACACCTAGCTTAATGTTTTACTGCAAATATATCGACGATTTAAGTCTTAAATTTTGATTTTAAAATCCTTAATACAAATAGAGGGCAAAACTCTTTTATAAAATCCTATATCACTTATATTTGCTCAATCAGAGTTAAGATAATCGCAAGAATTTTGTTTCATAGTTTATTTTTTAAAACAAACGCTTGCAATTAATGTACTGGTCGTTTTCTTCTTCTTATTGGTCTTACTAGAAAAAAGATAAACCTTATATATCTTTACACATTTTCTTAATGTATAACCCAGCTAAATTTAAATCTAAGCCCCTGATGACTACTCTAAATGTGTTTCTTTGTTAGTTATTTACCTGTGTGTTTAACTTTTTTACAGTAATCCTTCCTTGCGATAATCTTATCACGTATTCCCTACATCCAAGTCTTATTGATTATATTATTTTGTAACATGGCTTCTTATAGTATTTACTTATTTTTTTTTAATTTGGATAAATTCGCGCAAAATAAATATTTCTAAATATACACTAACTAAAACTAATTACTTAAAAAGTTATTTTATTGAATACTACAAAGTGTAACACGTGAACACTTCGCAAGTATACCAAATTTAATAAACATGAATGACTAGGTAGCTAAGAAATCTTAAAAGGTAGTTATTAAGAAGTCTACCTTCTTTTTCATATTTAAAAATTAACATATGGCATTCTTTATTGACATATAACAAGTATTTTAATGCACAGTAAGTTTAAAACTATTACGATCACGATTTCAGAACAATCGATATAAATAAAGCGCTCAATAGAAACCCTATTCGGTAACATCGTAAGGTGCGCCATATACTCATATGTGCAATTGGATAAAAAGAAGAAATTGTTTATAACTGGTTAAAATATCCAATTAAACATATGAAAAACTATTGACAAACCGCAAGTAAATACAAAAAACTACTTACAGATAATTTTGACTTAACTCCATTCCGACAAAGCTTAAAAATCTTTTGCTAATCAGGTCTATTAATAAATAATATTGGGCACCCTAAACTTAACTTTTGTTTCAAATTTTTACGATGCTCTAAACTATTATTAAGTAATACTTGATAAACTTTCAAGCTCACAGTCACTTGCAAGAAACACTGGAATCCAGTAATAAAGGCATCATCTAAGGCTTCAGTATCTAGCTCTAGGAGACGGTGATGGCGATCTTCTGTGATCATATGCATCAAATAATCTACTATTCGTAGACGTAAAAACTGAATCAACTTTATCTTGTTTAGGCGTGGCTTCTGAAACGTCCTTACTGGGCTTAACTTCTTTAATCTCCTCGATGACAGTATCTTCAGTTTTTTCTGAGGCTTCCTTTTCCAGTGGCACTTTTGTTTGATTTTCCGTAGTGAATGTACGTTTAGGCCCCGGCAGCATGCGAGCAACTTTAGCCGCTAAGGGATGAAGCAATCTCTCATCAAATGTATCAGCTTCACTTGATGTGAAGTATCCAACGATGATGCCCAAAATGACACATGTCATTGTACCAATTACGGCATACCACATGTAGGAAACTGCATAGAACTGGTATAAAGGTGAAGTCCTAGAAAAAAAACAATCCTAAATTAGTATTTCCATTTCAAGGATTCCTTCAACATTATAATGGAATTCTCATTTTTACCACCGACGTACACAGAGAGATAGATGTTATAAGCTCGACAATTGTCACTTCGTTGTTATAAAACTAATTGAAATTGTAACATCTTTATTAAACATAGACAATTGCAAGTTTTTGTTGACATTACATAAAGCATGGCTATACCAGCAGTTCAGAAAGACCTTCGTGAAGAAGAACTTGCAAGAAACTTCACAGGAGCAAGAAACTTCACTAGTTGGCTGAAATTATTTCATTGCATATGTATTTTTATTGTGACATAACGACTTTCTTTTCTATTAAATTTTGCTTTGTTTGTATCATTAAACTGTAAGTAACTTCATACAACGAGGATCAATACGTAAAGAAATAGTATACATAATTGATAAACATAAAAATATGAGCATTAATTGTTGAAATATTTTATTTATGTAAATCTACTCACATGAATGATTCAGTAGGAACTTTTTTGCTAGTGTTCAGCTGCTGTAAGAAAGGTGCTAACTGCGTAAGAGTATAGTTCACAGCCACTGCCATTGGCTGTGTCAGGTTTGCGGGACAGTCCTGAAAACATTAACGACAAAATATTATATCACATACACTTTTCACGAATTGATCAAATATCAATTCCAGTATATACGCATATACATTTTTTAAGCAGTATAAAGTTTTGTGGTCGTAACATTTATGTCACGAGAACTGATATCGCATGTCTTCCTAAAATTATGCATCCCGTGTATGTGTATAAATATTCACACATGGAATGCAAAAATAATTTGTTTGTGTGTTAACCTGATAAATTTATTTATTTACTAATAATTACCTGTGTCGACATTGGCAACATGCTATCCTCTGTATCAATATAAATCAATCTTCCGATAGCCATCCACCCTGTGAGGATATGGGACGTGATCATTCCAACCAGAGCTCCTTTTCCATTGGCCACAGGGAATAAGGCAGCCAACACAAACACTCCAAGTAGAGGTCCAGAAGTTGCTGAAGTCACGAACTGAGCTCCTTCAACTACGTCGCCTAATAAGGTCACGCAGAGAGATAAGCCCATAATTGCAAATGCTGCAAAGGAAAAATCACAGGTTACTGTATGACACAAGTGAGTTAGTAAAAAGTTTTAGTAAAGTTCTGGGATTATCATATCTGGAAAAATAGAAGAAACAATAAATCAATTGATTGATCGAAAAATGACTTAATGAATTGTTTGTAATATGACTTTTTGAATAAACAAACAACTTTAAAATAAACGGCTTTTAAGTAAATGCCTGCTGAGCATATCAAAAGTTAAATTGAGCCAGAATAACATTGTCTCGATTGGACACTCAAGGCGTCCGGTTGTGTTATGGACTCTATCGAATTTGCACCCAAACATAAATAAATAAGACTGTTATTTGGATATTGATGTGCGCTCCTTTATTTTATTATTCTTTTATGCATAATATATGTGCGAATACTTACAGTAAAATACAACAATAATCTTGATGATGGTCAGCTGTTGATTATCACTAATGCCTTTGAAAACTGGGGCAGCAGACACGAAGTCTTCCCACGTTACTGTCGCCAAGGAGTTAAGATTTGACACTAAGAAGCTGCAAAATTATAAATAAAATAAAAATTTAAAGTCAATGACAAAAATAATCCAAAGACAAACTTGTCGTGTCTCTAACCTCAAAGCTCCATTAAATAAGCTGGCCAAGAACAGTCCCAAAACTCCAGGAATTATCGAAAACTGATCTTTTACGTAAAACGGTAGAATTTCATCAGTTGCGCTAATTTGTCCAGTAGATAGTGGATCACAATTTTTGTACATGGCATAGAGAGTCATTCCCACAATCCAAGACAAACTGAAGAGTACTGATACAGCAGGAATATTTATCAACAAGGTTTTGCGCACTCGTGCTTCACTCGACATAGAACAATATCTTTGGACGAAGGTCTGTTGGCACCCGTAAATTGATACCGCCATGAAGAGTTGTCCGATTATAGCTGATAGAGTGTCAACTCTTACTGTAGGGTCCCAGGTGAATCTGAAATGAGTAATGAAGACAATTAGTTTACGATTGGTAGGTACATATTAATAGTAAGTACAAAAGAAAATCAAAACAGATTCGGTGGCCATCCATTATTAATTTATAATATACCCCCAATTAATAACAGAAGAGAACTCTATAATAACTCAAATTTGTTATGACGGCATGGATGCCACTAGTAATCTGACGAATCGTGTGCGCGTTTGAAAATGCACTAAAATCCTTCTTCTTCTATCTTCGACAATGTCTTAGTTAATATATCTACTGTTTCTTACTTGAAAAACTGCATTCTTCCACCATCAATGTTGTCAGCAAGAACCTGTGCAGGGCCACCGGCTTGGACTGTAGCTTGGATGATGAAAACGCCACTGATCAGTACCATGATTACTGTCTGGATGACGTCAGCTCTGAAGTGGTAAATTATTGTATTTTAGTTGTATATATAAATTATTTAAGGTTTAATCGTCATATGAATATATGTCATCGAATAAGTAATATACTTAAAGCTGCGATTAATGGCCATGATTTGAATATAGATTTGAACCTGCGATTAAAATATAGGCTCACAGCTTTGCGGGTACAATTTTCAGTAACAATTTGGCAAATTTCCGAAGTTTACCAAATAGATTTCAGATTTTAAACTTTAAACCACTTCATATTACGTAACAAGAGAAATAAACAAAAATTTTACTCAGGAGAAACAGATATATAATGAAAATATTATTCTTTAAATTAAATCCATATACTAAAATCTTAGTTTATATCGTTATCATACCTATTTACATATTATTTGACGTCAATAAGAACAAGTAATTGTCAATGTTGAGAAATAAATATTTCATTTCATTTCATTTCATTTCATTACCTAATGGCAGCAGCCAGTCCACCCAACATGTTGAACAAAATAGCAGTCAAAGTGAGAGCTAGGGCTGACGCCCAGTGAGGCAGATGCAGCACCGCGTGCAAAGCTACGGTTGGCGTGTACACGGTCACTGCAAGGTTCAGTGTTTGGCGGATTAAGAAAGTCAGGG
Source organism: Marasmarcha lunaedactyla (assembly GCA_923062675.1). Lineage (NCBI taxonomy): Eukaryota > Metazoa > Arthropoda > Insecta > Lepidoptera > Pterophoridae > Marasmarcha > Marasmarcha lunaedactyla. The sequence continues at coordinate 9,797,118 of OV281361.1, read as the reverse complement.
CTGCCGTCTGTCGGACGGCTTGAGAGTTGAAGCGCATCTGGAATTTGGAAAAAGGATCGGTTTGAATTAATATTATCAAGTCAATAATGTAAATACTTGATATAAATACCAGAGAGAGGAGAGTTTGGTATGTTTTTTTTAAGCAATAGTTCGGGTGAACTATTCAACTGATTATCATAAAATTGTACAAACATACCAGCAGGGGAAAATGTGATCAAGTAACTAGAGCCAAAAAACGATTGCTGCTCTTAAGGAATACACGAGCGAATTCACAGGCGAAACACATTTTATATATAAATTAAATGTATTGGAAAATCTACAACTATCTGAGATCCCGTCAATTGGTGTATTTATAATATTTTATTATATTAACTCGCTATGGACGAAAGCTCAACATACCATCATACATCTATGTATTTTTTATCAGAAAAAAATCGCATTGTAAAATTATTATAACTACATTATTATATTAATTTTCTTATTATTACCCGTAAATATTCATAAACTGAGTTGGTTTGCAATCTATAGTAGACTGGTACGAAAACTAAGCACACCACGGGAAAAGCCAGGACGTATCCATAAAGAGTCTCCCATAGCGCCGACCCTTTATATACAAGCTCCGAAGGAAACCCTGAAATAAAAAAATAAATATACCATTATCATTGTTTTTACGAAAATAGAAGACTTAAGACTTAAACTTAGTTTACGAGTAATTTGGTGTCACGTTCGTGACCACGTGTTTCTAAGGCTTCACTTATCCGTAAATTAGTGTAAGTATTTTAGTGTACAACTTCCACTCCATGTTTATTATAAAAATGACATCCAACATACTGAAGACAATTTATCCTCTAAATACAATAATATGACCAGCTTGCGGCTTTGCCCGTATGTGTCAGATGATAAATTGGCTTAAATTATTCTCCATTTGTTAAAGATTTTCTTTCGATTCGTGTTGGTAGCAAAAACATTTTTAGTATGCTGTCCATACACAATTTCATCTCCAATGAAATGTTTGAAGTTCATTGCGGATTTTTTATCTAAATAGATAAATAAAAACATAGCAAAGTATTCTATGCATTACTACGACAGCAAAATTGTCCATTTAAAATAATTACGTCAAGCAAATAGTTATCCATTTTCCTTTTAGAACACCTGTGGTTTATTGTAATTGTATAACACTACCGTTGATTTTTATGATTCAGGTTGAAGGCAATGACGTTTTTATTGAGTTAAACTTTGAGGCCTTTAAAATAATATTTTGACCGCATAAATCATCAGGTAACACGTGTTTCATAATCAATCAGTTTACTTCTCTTCAGTTTACAATCTCGAATTCAGTTTGGAATCGTGATTCAAAACTAACCCTACAGTTGTCAAGGAATAACATTTTGTTTGGTTTTCGATGTTTTATAGTGTTTCTAAAATATGTGCGTATTAAAATATTACTTTCTTTAACTAGTGAAAGCTACAAACTTATATTTATCTTTTTTGGAATAGTTCTGCGGTGCTAACTATCTCGATCCATTCTCGGATGTTGCTTAGCAAGGAACAAAATCAAATAATACATCAATTTATTTATAACTAATTACTTAAATACTAACTACTTAGAAACTTAGCAATTTCTATCATAGAAGAAAGATGCAAATCTATAAGGTATAATAATTTCTATAATAGCTGAATCTTTTACTCATGAACGGTGCATATCAGTATTTATTTGTGTTATCTTGGCAGCGTACGAGATCTATATTTAGATCTATTGCAATGAATAATGTACAACGAAGATTAACAATTACCACGTCTTCGGTTAAATCAAACGTTTCCTATTTTACTGTGACGTGTGTAAATATAATAGTACTATGAAAATCTACATGATAACGGTGTTATTTGTTAATATACCACTGCCAAGGTCGTAAATATGAAATTATATATGCAACGTTTTACTAAAGCAGTATTTTCTTGTTATACTTATCTACATTGTAAAAAAGTTACATGGAAATAATTTGGTTAACTGTTAATTTATGCACAATCACTGGGCGTATACTGACACCATCACGATTATTTATTGGGTACTTCGCACGGGTCTTTGTCCCTGCATTTTAAATCTGTAATTTCTTCGAAAATATTTATTTAAATTACACATTGTAAAAGGCTATATTGATCTATATTACATGCACAATGTATTTAAGGTGCTTAATTGGATAAGGATTAATGCTGAATTGCTTAAAATCGCTTCGTAAAGAAGCCATTATTTCCGGTAAAAAGTTAGTGTGGGTTATCCCTAATAGAGAGACAGACATATACCACTGCGGATTTATTTGTAGACCTTTTTAAGGTGTACAATATTGTAGTACATTATTTTGATTTATCTCGTAGGATTCAGCTAGCGTTTGCAATGTTATTCACGACATCACATTAGGTACCTCTAAAATTATCAATGTTTCTCTACTATATTATGCATTTATTATACATATAAACTTCTTGAATCCGTCTATCTAATAAAAAACACCAAATCAAAATCCGTTGCGTAGTTTTAAAGATCTAAGCATACATGGGGACAGACAAACAGCGGGAAGCGACTTTGTTTTATACTATGTAGTGGTGTTAATTAAACAAATAAAATAAGAGGATATACTCGTATGTAAATGCAATCGGTAGCCGCATATATTTATTTTATTAAAAAACACATCAGGTAATAAGTAATTTCTAGATTTAACTGTCTCATATAAGAGCATAAACTGATAAAAATCCCTGCAGAAGAAACCTCTAGAACGATGATAATGCATAGGTTGTTTTCTTGTTAGACTTTTGTTTTCATAATTATCAATAACTTAAATCTAATCTTTTACAGTTAAATTCATGCGCTTGTTTCATGATTTTAAAAGATAAAAACATATTAGATTTTTGTTAAAGACAGCGATAATAAGTTTTGCAAAAAAAAAAATTTACAATGATGACGCAAATATTTTGAGGCTTCATATGTATGGTTTAAATTGAATACTGTCTTTTGTTTAAATACCTTTTTTATTGTGTAAAAAAGCTATGAAAGTACATTGTTCTCGTGATTTAAAAAAAAAAAAGAAAATTTTACAAAAATGTTATGGTTTAATCTTTAAATTTATAACCAAGCTAAACTAACCGTCTCTGATGGTGCCAGTTATTTTCCATTTTTATTAAACCTGATTACATATTTAGATATATAACGATAAACTAGATTTATCTGTTTTTAAATAAAGTGGCATATTTTTTATAACTTTTTAATGACAATATGAAAAGTTGTCCTTTTCAAGTGAACGTGCCGAAACCACTTGAAAAAGATAATGCGCATCTGTCAAAAAGCAATTTGTAAACATTATCAAAAAATGGCGATGCACTTGAAGTTATAATTTATTTTTCAACTAAAGTGACTTTCCTAGAAGGCTTTTTACGGACAATCCTAGTATTAGCGGTTTTATTTTCCTTTCCTGTTCAAGTACTTTAAGCTAAAAATGAAAAATCCAGCAGTTTAAATGTGTTATAAGCGGAAGTTTAGGTGTTCATTTAACTGTTGTAACAATTCATTCAATTCATTGAAAAACTATGGTGTTACATAACAGAACATAACAGTTTTTTATTAGTTCACCAAAACGACGTAATCGTCAAAAATTGTATCACTGTTATTATTTAACATTCAAGAACTATTGTGTGTTTACATTTGAAATTCTTTAATATAAGACACAAATATTAACATACGAAATATATTTTCATTAATAAAATACTGTGCATATGAAACCACAAAATAACTTACATTATTAACGATGTACAAACAAAAGTTATATTCTTACCACATTTAGTCAGATATAGCTCTGGACTTGATGATCTCATATTGCAAATCGAATATGTCTTCCATTACCATTTTGCGTTATTTTGGATGGTCAAATTAAAATTCCATTTACCTTAATAATATCAATGCAGTACCTACTTACGCTACTACTTTTTGGAGTTTTTAAGTGCATAATCAACTTACCTAAAATAGATCTGACTCCCAAAGTTCCCCTAGATACAGACAATATCATTGCCAAAGTAGACACACCACCCCCAGCGAAAATATACGCCCTCTTAGCACTCTGGTCTGCCTTTTGATCCTTTTTTCTTTGCCATAGCGGCGCACAAGTTAGCGCGAAGATGAACACCGCAAATACAATGCATTCTATTACCGGCCACCCCGTAGACATGCTGAAAATAATAAATTATCTTTAAGCATATTTATGTTAAAAAGAATAAAATGACAAAATAATATACCTGCAACGAATATACTGCTTAGGATCGTGAATTCTCTGGTAATAGAAAAGAAGAAAAAAACAGTTAAATGGAAGCCGAACATATTAAATTAAATATTAGGTCTTTACCTATGCAATTGCCGTTTTTCACGAAATAAATTAAGCGTAATTTTTTATATATTTTTTATTTCTATTAATCAAAATAATCACCCATGCAATCAATGCACCTTTGCCAACGTATTGGTAGCTTATTGATGCCTTTCTTGAAGAAATCAGCTGGATGGGAGGCAACGAATTCTTCAAAGGCATTTTGTACTGCCTCTCGGGTATTGAATTTTTTTCCCGCCAAGAAGTTATCCAAATTCTGGAAAAAGTAGAAGTCTGTAGGCGCAAGATCTGGTGAGTACGGCGGATGACGGAGAACTTCCAACCCCAACTCTTGTAGCTTGGAGACCGTCTGCTGGGCAGTATGAGGTCGCGCGTTGTCGTGCAGGAGCAGTGGAGCCGAACGATTGACCAAAGCTGGTTGGAGACGTGCGAGCTTCTCCATCATTGTGTTCAGTTCTTCACAGTACACATCTGTAGTAATGCTTGTCCCGTTTGGCAAAAAGCTGTGATGAATTACACCCGCGTTAGACCACCAAACAGTGACTATCACTTTTCTAGGGGTAAGTTTTCGTTTAGGGCATTGTTTGGGTGCTGAACCAGGGTCCAACCAACTTGCTGAGCGCTTACGATTGTCAAACAGGATCCATTTCTCGTCACAAGTAACAATGCGGTTCAGAATTCCTTCATTTGTATGCCTGCTGAGCAGTGCAAGGCACGTCTCCACGCGTACTTCGCGCTGGCGGTCATTGAGTTCGTGGGGTACCCATTTGTCAAGCTTTTTTACCTTGCCAATTTGACGCAAATGGACCAATATTGTTTTGATGCTAACGTCGAAAGCTGCTGCTAATTCAGCCGTGGATTGAGTTTCATCAGCTTCCACAATTGCCTTTAATTCGTCATTGTCGACCAAAGTTTTCGGACGACCACGGGGTTCATTTTTCAGGTCAAAATTTCCAGAACGGAAGCGGGTAAACCAATAACGGGTGGTGCGTTCGTTTGTAGTGTTCGCTCCGTAAACGTCGTTGATGTTGCGTGCCGCTTGTGCCACTTTGCTGCCACGACGGTACTCATACTCCATAATTACTCGAATTTTTAACTTATCCATGATGACAAAAAATGTTCGAATGCGTTGAAAACAAAACACTAACTATTAAACAAATGACGATTTTAGAAAAAGAATTCCATGTTTGTCAAATAAAATTAATTTGAAATTAGAATTATCAGTCAAAAAAAAATATATTTTCATTTGAAATGGCCTGTACGGCAAAACGGCAGTTTCATAGGTTAGAGACCTATTATGTTTACCTATAATATCGATGTAATTTTATTAATATCATGAAATATAAGGCATTTTTTATTCAAATCGGAGAAGAAGCGTATTGAGTTACTACTTTCTTTTTACCCTTTTAAAGTTATGAATGGTGAATAAAACTAAGCAACACAAAGGTTATTTTGTGCCAAAACGTCAAAGATATTTCTGTAATTTGAATACACAGTTACTTATCCAAAGGCACAACATGCTACGCGATTAGCTAGCAATTTGAATTTTATAGTAATTGAGACAGTTCAGAATAAACTTTTAAAACCATATAGGTATGGCTAATCTATTAATAAAATAGAGTTATGTTTTAAGTAAAAAAATGTCTGTGTTGTCACTGCATGCACTTAGTAATAAGTGCAATCACTGAGGACGTAGGAAGACGGTTCCGATTCCGAAAGTCATTGTCACTAAAGTACGTCTTGTTATGGTAGCGTCTGGTCACTTCCCTCTAATATGGTTGAGGAGGGCGATAGCTGGATCCCGCGTTAAGTCGTTAACGGGTGCCGTTCTATGGGTGTTCGTCGTTTGGATACTTGGGGGGAGGACTTGCCGAGCTAATGGATGCAGATAAGAATAACTTTGTATAGACATTAAGAGACTATGTAAATTTATTTTGAAAAAAATATACCTGTGAAGTTTGTTGCCAGTTCTTCTTCACGAAGGTTTTTTCGAACTGGTGGTAGAGTAATGTTTTATTTGACATCAATAAGAACAAGTGATTGTTGTCAATGTTGAGAAATATATATTTCATTTCATTACGGTTTGCAGTATAAATTAATTGGATAGAATAAACGTCATCTGTCTATAAAAAAAAAACTTGCACACGTTCCATTGATCATTTTTTATATACATAATTAATAATACGTAGTTCATTAGCTACGATATCGTCGTCAACGTAAATGTTAGCATTTAATCATAAATTTAAAAAACTTTACACTATAAAATCATCTACTAAAATATATTGCAAGTCCAAAAATGGCAGCACTTAGTATTTTCTGGCAGCTACTTAGCATCTTTAGCATACATTTCAGTTCGGTAAATTATTAGCATTTAAATAACTTCGATAAAAACAAAGAGGTAGATAATACGTCTTTGGTGCAAGAATAATCAACTCCGTTCACAAATGCTCCTGTTTATGCTAATTTTCTATTTAAAATATTTACATGACTATCTTGCCTTTTGTTTATAGCGAATTGTCGTTATCGACATTTAGCTATTAGGTAGAGTAAAGATTGCGGGAAATACAGTTTTGAATGTAATTTAGGATAAAACATAGATCTTTAAAAAAAGTTCATTGATTCGCACTTTTTATTAGCAAAATGCAATGACATATTACATATAGACAAGTCATACCCGAACATTACCGCATAAAATGACGGCGTCAACTTAACTATAGATACCTACCCGATATATACAGTAATATAATTTGTGGGAGAAGGAAAGAATAATACGGTTAACTTGTTGTAAGAAAGAGATATCTATGCACTTCGTGACGTGGCTTCGCACTAATTGGTCGCGAGGCTACGTGTCTCTTTTACTCCCACATACAAAATCATATTACGTTTCGCTCTTTGAGTTAGTTGAAATGTATAGCCATGTCAATTTTAAAACGTCATTATAAATAGCAAAATAAAAGAATAAATAAGATAGTCATAAAAAAATAGAACTTACACATAAAAAGAAACGTTTATTTTTTCTTTAAAAGTAAGAGTGTAATTAGTACACTATCTAATCACAGAGGTAGGCATTGTACGGTATTTGACGTTTAGCCGTGACACCGGGTTGCACAAGACTTAGTCAAATAGCGGGCAATTGTCTTGTATTTGCGATGCCATTATTGAGAGCGGACCACTTGTCTATATGTAATATGTCATTGGCAAAATGGGCCATACGTCTCTTTTCATGAAGAAAGTTTCGATGTATGGAACGAAGTATGGAGAATTTTTAAGTGAGTTAAAAAAACACCCCGTGTTATCAAACCGCGCAGTTACTCATGGCATCGTATATTGTACGCGTATGCCGTCTCTCGTCAGTCTAGAGTTCACAAGTTTGGCTCTCAGCCAAATTATATTACTTATGCAGTTCTGTTTGCGGAAATTTTCTTGACTAGGAAATAGAAAACATATAAATAAGTTTGAATACTTAGGTATTTGTCTAGAAAAGTTCTAATAAGTTAAGTATGTCCTAACATAGTTCAAAAATGGATTTTTTAATGCAAACGTAGTTAACTTCACAAAATTTTGCATAACACTGTGATGGATTAATTATTAAAGAATAATGTCGAATCCTTATTCAAGTAAACAGTTAGCGTATAGAAAAAAAACTAGCACTTTTGTTTATTTTTTTTTTATGTGAATTTCCATAATATTAGCTTCATGTGTAGAAGTCTCCAAAAAAATAGTTGATTTATAAAGCCTGACTTGACTTGATCAGTTTGTTTTAGCTCCAGTCATTTTTTATTACGATACAAAGGATTGATTGTGACGAAGTATTTGATTTTGTAATATAAGTAGATTATAATTATAGGAAATTATAGTCACTTCAGAATGTAACGACTCATTTGTATGAAAGAATATATTTTTTTATATTCCACATAGGAAAATGATTTATTACTCACTGGAGTCCTTATCCTTGGCTGTATAACTTTTGCCTAAGCCGGCGATTTTGAGATTAAAAACTTCCGACGGATTGCGCTTACGACGAATTATTGCTGTGAGTTTTGGACAAGTTGATTAAGTTAAAGATATTGATGAACATTTACTGACTATGTTACATAGTCATTATTATCATGGTCGGTTGGTGATAGTAGTAATTACCTATGTAAATGTAGGTAATTTAAAATGATAACCTCAAAATTAGTACCTAATGAAAATGCAATTTTTACTCATCCTAGACATACTCTATAATATATATATTTTTTAAATGGATCCGGATTTTATGTCTTATAGTTTTAGATAATTTTGACTTCTAAACGCTCCACTTTAACTCCAACTAAAACCATGTATGGCGATCTGCCAAAGTCCTTTAAATTATTACTTAACTTTCATCTTATGTCGTTTTGAAAGAATGGACACTGCTATAATAAGCATGACATGTAACAATAATAAAAAATCTCTTTGGTGAGATTCTCTAACTAATATATTGTTATATTGGTGAGATTGACCCGAACCTGGGACTTCCGGCGTATGAGGCAGGTTCACTACCGACTACGCCACTTGGCTGTCAGATACGTACAAAACGACACTTGATTTATCATTATATCTTTATCAATATATCTTTATATTTATACAGATAAAATAAAATGAAGAAAAAAATTATCGTTTCATTGAATTAAAAAGTATTAAAAAGTATATTTGCATTACAATAGAAACTGTCAATGGGTTTTCATTTTATTATTGAATAATTCAAAGTCAAAACATATATAATATCGTCAGGGCATAATTATTAGATATACCAGACCTCTCAGACAATTTTTCGAAGTATAAAGTTTCATTTATGGAACGCTGGCGAGTTATAATTTATTTTGAAAATTCGATTATTTAAAAGTAAAAATATATTTGTTCCAAATTTGAAATTCGCCAGAAGATACGCTCACTGCATTCGAGAAGGCCGTTGAGGAACTCCCTGTTGCAGAATGAAAAATTGGTTCAGACGCACTAAACTTTGTATAGACGCTGGTGGACAGTTCTTTGAAAAGAAGAAATAAAATGATAGATATATATGTCCTACGTACCTACTAATTTAAACCAGCTGCAAAAATGTTAAAACAATGTACATAATGGGTATGAGTAACCTATATGCAAGAAAAAACTATTTGAAACAATTAATTTTCAAGGTTATTTAAAATCTTTTTTTATTTAAAAAGACAAGATATGGTCAAGTTGAAGGAGCAACAATAAAAATGTTATGTTGTAAAAGTGTTGTAATCATAAAAATTTTTCTACACTTTCCTTCATATTATGCGCTTGCACCTCGTAAGAAGGTGGTAGGCCTTTTCATACTATAGAGATGATTAGAATCCTTAGACATCAATATTAGTTTAGTAAACACAACTACAATTTACAAGTCTCAGATATTATTTATAAAATTATTCATTACTCCGGGTAGCTTTTATTAATTAAATTAATTATTTATTTAAAAACTTACTATATGCAATTGGGTAGAGGACTAAAAAATTTATTTCATTTTTATATAGTATAATAATGTTGCATAAAATTTACCCAAAACACCATTGGTCTACAATCATTAGATTACCGGATACATTGATATGTATGAAAAGCGTTTGAAAATAAAAAAAATAAAAACTTGAAAAAGTAACGTAATAGTAGGTTCTGAATTTATTTTTTTAAGAAATTCTTTATTTTGAAAACACGAATATTTAACAACAGGAAAAAGAAAAACTGGGAAAGGAAAAGAACTCAATATATAATTATTTTGCACAAAGGGCAAAGTGGCCAAAAGCCTAGTAGGAATGCCACTGTATAGGAATAAGCATAATATTTTTAACCATTTTCTACACATATATCTTCACAGTAAATGTGACACAGTAAACAAAATTTAATGACCAGGAAGTATTGGTATCAATAAATTTTTTTTAATTATGTAAATATTGTTTTTGCTGTATTTCTTTTTTTAAAGCCATTTATCCTTTAGTAATCTAATATTTTAGTGAACATAGGGTGTGTTTTCAAAACCAAATATCAATATCTTACATAATCGGATGCTGTCGTCTACCTCATTGCTATGGTTAAGAGTGTACTGCAGAATGTGGCTATTAAGGATATATATGACTAAATAATTTAACCAAAACTACGGGAAAATAGTTTATTAAATGTTATATATTATTTACAATTAATAAGAAAACGGATAAGTACAATAAGAGTTCCATATTTTGATAATTTCCAAAAAGTTTTCTTCATTTTTTTTCTAGAATTTCATATTTAATACATTTTATTTCAGTTTCAACATTTAGAAATCAGGTCGGACTAATTCGTTCGTTGGAACATTCTAGATTAAGCACATGCTGGTATTGTTCCTAATACCTAGAATGTTCATAACTGGTGTTAGGATAACGTTACTTGCTACATAATAAACCCTAAAATAATACCCTATCCAAAATTAAAATAAACCATTGCATTAAAAACAAGTTTTGCCTTTCCAGGTTCAAAAAGCTAAGAAATCATTTTTCTGATTGGTAGTTGGGGTATGTCCAATCCAATAAAAAAAAATGTTTTAAAAGATTATCATGTCAACTTTAATTATAATCATCATACTACGAAACGATTTTTTATAGTTTCTTTTTTACTTATAATAAACTTTTATTATTAATTCTTCAAACCCCTTCAATTAAAGATCTGAACTTCTGAAAAAGTTTATATATTCAACTTCTTTAAATCGTTTTTTATTGATATGTTCATTAGCATTATTCAAATCTTGAACCATGACGAAATGGTATTGCAATTTTTATTCAAAACAGCTTATTGTAATTTTACAAACAAACAAATTAAATGGTCTATATTAAAAAAAAACAAAGGGATGTAAAATTTTTAGTGATCTAAAATTAAAAGGTTTAAATTAAAATTTTCACTATTTTGTTTTACTAACAAAATGAAATTCACCATTTCACAAGATATACTTACATTTCTTAAATGCGTTTTCTTTTGATCCAAATTTAAACTATACTTGGCTTTATTCCACTAGATAATGCTATACGTATTTATAAACAAAACACGATCGTTACAGATTGCTACACACGACTGCACTCTGCGACGGTTGCCGCACGTCTGAAAAATCAGCCTGAAGTTTTGAGTTATAAGGCTCGATCGCCACTGGCGCTCTTATATGAAAACTATGTTTGGAGTGCAAATACTGAGGTGTTTGTTCATAAAGAGAGTGTTGAGCACATGTAGCCGCAGCGTGGTGCGGATTATGATTATTTAATTGAAGAACATGTTTTATGATTTACCAGTTTTGAATGGTTTTGTAGAGCCTTTGTAAATAATGTAACGGCGTTTTATTTATGACTTACGAGATAAAGAATCATTTAACGGAAGATAAAGTAAATAGAGGTATTTTAATTTTAAGAGTAAATGATTTATCCTCGCCAAGAATGCTTTGCGCGTTCAATATAATAACGGTTTCAGGATTCTAATGTTGCTGCCTTATTACTGTAGCGCTTCGGAAATGTTTGCAGCTGAACAAGTGGATAGTTTTTATGCAATAATGGGCAAAAGGGCAGCATCGATGATGATGCAGGTGCGGGGCAGCACCAACGGACTCCTGAAAACGTCCAATGACCGGTTTGACTCAGAAATATTGAAGCAATGGGTTAGTAGGCACAGTGCGTGCTGGTGTGTTAAATGACTGTTTTGAATGTAGACATTAATTAGTTAAATTAGACATTAAATATTTTAAATTTGGGCATCAATTATTTTAGAAATATGTATGCGTGGATTGTTATGATGTGAATTTTATATTGCAAAGATAGTTTTTAAGAATATTGTTACTAACATGATATGGAATAATACCGAATTAAATTGGTATTATATTATTATTATCCTCGTATTTTGAACTTTATTTTAAAATAAAGATTTTAACAAGATCAGGTCAACAGCGCATCTTCAACTCGAGCTTTAGGACAAAACACCTATTTGTTAATGTCTGTACATGGTCACTAAATACCCTTTAGTAATTTAAAAGGCAGTTGAATTAGATTTGTAGCATAGTTTTGTCCAACCGTTTACATTAATGTATTAGTTGTAAACATTGACTGAAAGCGGTTACTTACAGTGGTTCTAATAGTATAGGTAATCTAGTATAGATAAAGTAAAGATTCGCTTAGCAAAATATATGTTTAAGAACGCCTTCAGTAAGCATACGTCTAAGAGTGTAGCAATAAGAAATGGATGAGCTGGCTCAAATATGGTATGAAACTATGAATACGCCTGAAGGTTTGAAACCGAAGCTTCGTAATATGATTACAGTGTGTGCTCGCTAGTCTCAGCTGCACAAGTTCAACAAATGTTTAAAACAAAAATCAGTTGTATTGTAAATAACACTCGATTGAAGTTCAGATGTTTAAATTTTTCATTTAACCCAGGACACTTCTTTTGAATACTTCGTAGAGGAGCCGCCGTTCATTTGTTTCTACGAACTTTCTACATTAATTATTGAAAAATATATTTTTAGTCCCAAACATGAAAAAAGCTATAAATAGGTGAATACAATGGGTTGATGTTATGAGGAGCTTGAGCTAAAATTATATGAATTACTTAATAATAGTTACAAGTACATTACTGAAATATTTATTCTTAGATTATAATTTTTTCGGATACATGTTACTTATAAGATACGCAAATTGAAACTTATTTAACACACCAATCAGCGTCAAGTAACATCACTCCATACTGACGTTCAGCTGCTCAACAAAGTAAATCGAAATCTTCCTAAGGTTGATGTGGACAAGGTGCGGTGGGTTTTTATGAAAAATAGTGATTTTTCAGGTAAAGAGATTATAGGACTAAAGTTCATCCGGTAAGTGTAGTTAAAGTGAGGATATTCAAGTATTATTTAGAGTGCATTCCTGGATCACGAAAACAATAATTTACCTATTCTGTGATATTTTCAGCTCGACTATAGAGTCTCGTGGCGATAAAAGCTAGTTTACCTTGATCCAGTAGCTGATGTCAGTGCCACTGTCCTCGCTAGATTGGCATGCGCACTGGCTTGCGCCGTTTACTCGTGTCCAGTACTAATCGGCTAATCACTGGGGCGACGCGTTCATGAAAATGAGCCTCTTACTTGTGAAAAATCAAAGAGAATTAAAGGCATCGTGAATTATTTTATTTTCCTTTAACGCCGTCTATGGTAAGGCCCCTTAACGTTCATTCCAACGCAAATATTCTATAATGTTGTAGGCCAGATATTTTTGTCGCGGTAATCTTAGAATTTTATGTTATAGAGACATTTATCTTGTGTGTATAATGAGACAAACTAAATAAATTATTTAACGATCTCATGTTTTAAACGTCCGAACCAAACGCGTGGTCACTGTACTAGTAGGCGCCAGCAGAAAGAAGCGACAGTCATAGGCATTCTCAAGCCGGGTAAACCTCTTAATATCCCGGCTAATCACAGACCCGTCAGCCTCCTCAAGGCCATGTCTAAACTTCTCGAGACAGTCATACTCTCTCGAATGCGGAACCATCTGTTTCCAACGGATGGCGACCCGCTCATCATTCCCCATCAGTTCGGCTTTCGCGCTAAAGACTCCTGCCCTCAGCAAGTCCATCGAATCGTTGAGTAAATACTCGACGGCTTCTATCCGCGGCGTAAGAAAAGGGTCGCAGTTTTCTTTGACGTAGCCAAAGCTTTCGATAAAGTCTGGCACAGCGGTCTCGTCTATAAACTCTACAAAATAGGCTTACCGGATCGCCTAGTCAGGATAATCGCGTCGTTTCTCAAAGACTGTACGTTTCGTTTCAAACATGAAGGCACGCTTTCCGCGCCTCGTCCCATAAAAGCTGGAGTCCTTCCAGGCTCAGTCCTCGCCCCTCTATTGTACACCGAGTACACAAACGACATTCCCATTCCGCCGAAAGGCGTTGAACTCGCCCTCTTTGCCAACGACACCGCCCTTTACACCAAAGGCCTCAGTGTCCCGGGTCTCATCACCAGACTCCAAAAGGCTGTAAACGCCCTCGGCGCATGGTTTAAAAAACGGCGTATCGACGTGAACCCAGACAAGAGTTCTGTGGTTTACTTCGACAACAAACACCGTCGTATCGCCGACAATCTCCACGTTAGAATGTTAGGTATTCCCATCCCCTCGAAGCGCAGTACCAAATACTTAGGCATCACCTTAAACCAGACGCTTTCTTTCAAGCCACACGTCGATAGAGTAACGAAACTCGCCCGTTCTTACTTATGCCGCCTATATAGTATGTTACGTAGAACAAGTAAAATGTCTTTCAGAAATAAACGTACGCTTTATAAGGTCTGCTTTAGACCCGCCATGACATATGCCTCGCCAATCTTTGCCCACGATAAATCCTGCACAAACTGCAGGTAATTCAAAATCTCTTATGCCGTAGGGCCACAAACGCACCTTGGTACGTGCGGGTCTGCACAGAGATCTTGAACTACCTACAGTGGACCAGCACCTCAAAACACTCTTGGAAGCGTTCTTCAAACGCTCCGAAACCCACCCCAATCCTCCAGTTGGACAATCAGTCTCGTATACAACCCCTGTCATAGATTCGAAGTACAAAGTCGCTAGACCGAGAAACGCGCACACGAACGTAGCCACGCAACTAACACTAGATCTCGAAGCCCTTCAGGCCGGAACTTCTAATTCTAATTTAAATTCGAATTAATTCAATTTTTATTTTCATTTTGAGCACCTTCAGTGCTATGTAATTCCCAACGGGTGACCCCTTCTGGGGCCACCTAGCGCGGCCTCTTTCTCCAATTGGTCGTCGCTCAGATGAAGGCTGTGTGGCAAAAAAACCAGGGGGTTTTTTAGTGGGAAGGGCTCTGGTAGGCTCGGAGCGAGTCCCACATAACTTCGATCGCGCGCGCGGGGTATGCGTCAGAGCATTTTTTTATCCTCCTGCCCTCTCCGTGGACGGGAAAAAAAAGTCATTACCACTGGCGATTGGGCGACTGCTACTGTATTAATGTAAACTGGCCTTTACATTGGTCCACTGAATTAAGCCAGGGACCCTGGCGCCAGATACTGCACTAATGTAAATCGGCTACTCTCTATATATACTCTATGTAAATCGGATATAACTCCTGAACATAAAGTTCGTGAAAAGGGCTATCAAAAAGAAGTAGTTCCAATGTACAAATGTTCAATCTATGAGGTACCTGCTAAGTCTAAAAAGAAACGCCTTTGTTGTTTATACACTTTGTTGATGCAAGTTCCTACAAGTATTATGATTTTTAAAAAACAACGAAGTAACGTCAAAATGGTCTTTTCAACATCGCAACATCAACAGATTTTGGAGAAGGTATATGCCTTGTTCTAGCTATTTTCATCCACTTTCCTCAAAGTTTAGGTAAGGCGCGGTTAAACATTCTTTGTCAAGAACTTGATACAAATTAGAACAACATATGTACAAAACAATCAAAGCACACTTTTTTTTGTGAGAATTATCTTTAATGATGAAGTGTTACCAATTGTCGTAAAAAGTGTGATTTATTATATTAAATAAAATTGTAAATATATTATTTCTATGATAAGTAATTATTCACGCGCCATGAAAGTTTACGTCTTATGAAGTGACGTCACGTCAATCCAGTGAGCGTTTACGCGCGAACTTAAAAGTCCAACTTGATTTGCCCTAGATAAATAATTGGGGCATATTTTTATTTTTATCCACGGTATCCACAAATCTTTAAGTTATATTTCAAAAAATAATTCTATACTTATTAATAGATAAACTGTCCAAAAAACATAAAGCACCTTGCCTTTTTGCGAGAAACGTTTGGAACTAATTTCTGGTATGCAGTTTGACAGTGACAGTAAAGAAAGTTATTAAAGCGCCGCCCATAGACAAGGTTTTAATTGTATCGATCACGTCTAAAATTTACTATTACCTAACATACTGATGCTTATGAGATCACACGTAATAGTTTATTTTACCCTTACCCGGCCATAATCATTTAATTATTATTAGCTATTTTTAGTAATATTAAATATGTTTGTTGATTTGCAATCGACGAAATCTGAAACTCCTCTTTCCCTACTCGAAGTATATAGGTTGTATTTTATTTTGAAAAAATCCTACAAACTCGAGTCTAGCTTACCACACACGGCCGAGTACTCGTAAACATATCTCACTTTCAGTTGTTTTTTTAAATGCCACCGTCATAATCTTTCAGTTGTTTAATATAACATTTTACTATAACTCTGTTGACTAGTTCTAAATAAAGACGATCCTTACCTATCGTAACACAGTTGCGTAGAATATTGTAGTAAAACATTTAAACAGATAGTTATAGTTAATTAGTACTTGGGTTATTAGAAATCTAATCTATTCAGACAATCGTGTTTTCCTTTTCAACGTTGGAATTGTGCGTCAACAATGAAACACTAAAAACAACTTACGTTATATTTGTCATAATCTAAAAAAAGGACTTATCTATATTCGGTTTGTTTATTCTTGACCTTTAAGCGTATTTTTGTGGTAACTGTTTACGGAGAGATACGCTGAGGATAGAAAATGTAATCCTTAGTCGAACAGTAAAAACTATATAATATCCACACGGTTTCTCCGTATGGACGCACCGTGGGATGCTTGTAATAAAATATAGCGTGTACTACTATGAAAACTGTTTTCAAATTCATGGGACATTATTAACAAACCTTGAACTTATACTAACATGTTTTGTTCAGTGTTATTTTCACTACTTTTTGCAACAAAAATGTGACAATTATGCTGTTTGTTTACGATGCTGGGTACAAATATTTTTCGGCACTTGTTGTCTTTTATGTAAAACTTTTTACGCATGTTTTTCATTCTATGACTGTTTGATGCCATGATAAACTTTTAAAAATCTAGTTTTTAAGCCTAGTTTAAACAAATCTGTATGTAAGCCTTAATCTGTGTATATATAATAAAACTGTCACAATATAAAATCCTACAACTGTTAAAATAATAAAAATTATAATATATATACAATATAATATAAGGAACAATGTTTCCTTTTATTATAGTAAATAGTAAAGATTACATTTATATTGAACTTCATTTATAGTAAATTCTTATAGGTAATAATTAAACCAATAGATAAACATACAAACAGACCTTGTATCGTAGATGACAAACTGGGAGAAAACGTTGATCAAATGTCAACGTAGGAAGATAGTGTATGAGGACCATAATGATGACTCGAAAAAATCTTCTGTATTAAGTTATAAAATAAGGGTAAAACAAAAAAAGCCCTAAAAGACCTGTAATGTTACACAACACTACATTATTTCATCGTCGCTTTATTGTCTAAAGATTTACACTATATATTCCGAAAACGCACATTTCACTTAATTAAATTTGAAATTTAAAACTTGTTCTTAAAATAGAATAAATGTTTTTATGAAACAATGATAAGAATAAAAATATCAAATGATGTCTGTCCACAACTCCACGTCAATTTTTTACTTCCAATGAAGCGTATATGTAAATTACTATAATTACCTATAAATCGTCCGAAGGCCAACGCACACCGTTGCAACATGATAAAAATGTTTTATTTTTATTATTTTTAAAGTAAAGAGAAGTTAAAATCACGAGATGAAATTCGATAAACTACCTTGAATTCGAAAATAATTAATGAATACCTAAGCTATTAATCAAATTTAAGTTATTTGGACAGCCGAGTGGCGTAGTATTTAGTAGTCCTGGCTCATAAGCCCCAGGTTCGAATCCTGATCGGGCCATTTATTTGTGTGATTAACACAGATGTTTGTTCACATTTAAACAGTTTAAAGAAAGATAGAAACTAGGAAGAAACTTGGGCCATGCTTGTTTGCATTTATACATGTATGTTTCTAAAATCTCAAAAACTACTACAGCCTGATATTTTATAAATGTGTTATTTTTAAGAAGAAGATGCTTGCTATGACGGAATTTAAAAAAATTCCACTAGGTACCAAATGTATAAAAGGGTCCAATGTCCAAACTAAACGTTTGTCTACAATACTCTAAATTCGACTTCGACGGTAAGTGCCTGTATATATTGTCGGGAAAGAGTTCTGTTTTTATGTAGGTTTTGGTCGTCACTTACCACTGATTGGAGCGGCTGGTTCAAATCCCGTCCTAATCATATTTTTGTCAAAAATTTTGAAATTTCCTTTGATTGTATTTTCTAAGTTATTTTCTAAGTTATTTTTTATAAATTTTTTGGTTTTTATTATTATTTGCTACCTACAAAGGTTTCTTAAGATTTATTTTCATTTCATTTTCATTTATCAAGACATTTATTTTCTTGATTAGCATTTTTAAAATTAGCAATATATATTCAAAAAAAAATTGCAAAATGTATTAAAAATTTAAACATAATACAATGTGAACGTCTACAATAACTGAGACAAAAACTGCCCTGAGACAATAATATTTCTGAGTGTGCTTACAACGGGATAAGTGGTGATTTCTGAAGATATTATATGGATAAAATTTGGCGGGATATCGGAAAAGTAAGTCAGACCCGATCTGCGTCCGGACCCGTTCGGACGTGTTGAAGGTCGCCCCCGGCTGCCGAGTCAAGATTGTTGTCTCACGACTTCTCTCGTAGCAATACTCAAACGCCACTCTCAGATCCGTTCTGCGTCCGGCCCCGCTCGGACGTGTTCGCGGTCGCTCCAGCTGTTGAGTCACGATTGTCGTCTCGCGACGACAATTCGTAGCAATACTCATACGCTGAGATTCGTACAAATCTCGCTTCGTACTCGATGACTTGAGATTATCCTCTGTAGGACTTACGCTGCGGCCGGTTTCGATCGGCTGCAACTAAGTCGGTCTCGCAGCAACAACAGAGCTGAGCTTACTATGGTCGATTAAATTCGATAGTAGTTCGCAAGGCTCGGGCTGTTTTTCTGGCTACGTACTTGACGCTGGGCGCTCGTTACGTTAGTTAGAGACTCGCTCTGCGGCCAGCTGCGGCCGGTCGTAACGTAGTCAATCCCGCACTTCTGTGCAACCCAACCTCGTCAGGTCTACGGCCGGTTATTGTTGTCAATTTATTGGCAACACACTCCGTAGTAGACTCGCGTTTGATCAGGTGGATACTTAACGGTGACAACTAAGCCTGATAGCGTTGCCCCGGAGCGCTTCCAAGGCCCTTCAGGCCAAGGAGAAACCGGCTGACCCGATCCCATTGCACATGGGCCTTTCCCAGGGTGACGGTACAGTGCTGTCCGAATTAGGCGCACCACCTCGCGTCGTCCCCAGCCCCCCTACCGCGGGTAGGGAGGTTTAGGTGCTAGGTTTCTTAGGGAACCTAGGCATTATTATATATTATATATTGTAGTTTCAAGCCCTCCAATGGACCAGCAAAGCCGTTCGAGCTCGCGAACGGAGAAATCTTCGAGGACCTTAAGTCCCAGGGTTTCCCGGCCGAAGCAGTGCACAAGATGAACTCCAACCGCGGTGGGCGTCTTCCGCTAGCATTAGTTATCCTATCCAATACTCCCAACTCGAAGGAGGTCTTCAGAGAGGCTCGCACAATTTGCGGACTCTTGAATATCTCCGTCGAGAGTCCCAACCCCCGCGGTCACCCTGGGCAGTGCCACCGCTGCCAGCTCTATAGCCACGCAGCGGCTAACTGCTCAGCTCCCCCCAGGTGCGTTAAGTGCCTGGATCCTCACATCACTAAGGAGTGCACTCGCACTCCCGAATCCACTTCCCCCCCTGCCTGTGTGCTCTGCGGCCAGTCCGGCCACACAGCTAACTACAGGGGTTTCCCGCGCGCTCCGCGCTCCAGCGTTAAGAGGGCCACGCCTAAACCGGCGTCGCCGCTCACTCCCGCTAACTTCCCGCCGCTGCGCAACCGGGGTCCCCCGGAAGCAAAGCCCGTTGAGCCGACGCCTACTCAGGCTCTGTCTTGGAGGCAGCGTCCGGCCGTTCCACCTGTACCTACCCGTCCTATCCCAGTTCCCGTAGCTTCCGTAGGGCCGCGTCCTGCTCCGTCATCTTCACCTCAGTCATCGTTGGCTGAGAACATGAAGACCGTGTTCGACGTCATTCAAAACGTCAACATTAACGAAATTTTCGTACTCGCACGCAAACTGCGAGCCGCCCGCTCACCTCAAGAGCGTTTATTTGCGTCAGCCGAGCATCACTCGCTTCTAAGTTCGTTATAAGTTTTATTTTTTGTATAAATTCGTAAATAAGCTAATATAATGTCTAGATCCGCAAATCCCGCGTCCGGTCGTATTAAACCCAAGGGCTTATCCCTAGTATTACTTGTTCTTATTGACGTCAAATAAAACATGATTCTACCACCAGTTCGAAAAAACCTTCGTGAAGCAGAACTGGCAAGAAACTTCACGGGTATATATTTTTTTCAAAATAAATTTACACAGTCTCTTTATGTCTATACAAAATTATTCTTTTCTGCATCTGTTAGCTCGGCAAGTCTCCCTCCCCCCTAGTATCCAAACGACGAACACCCTCAAACGGCACCCATTCACGAGTTAACGCGGGATCCAGCCATCGCCCTCCTCAACCATATTAGAGCGACCCTGTTCTGAACTGTTCCTTCAGAACAAAGAGCCAGACTTATTGCTTCTCCAGGAGACATGGCTTACTCTAAACCGCTCCAGGGGATTCGCTATTCCTAAGTACGCGTTTACTCGCAACGATAGGCCCCATTCCGACGGTTTCGGCGGCACCGCTATATATTACAAAAGAGGCTTCCATTGCTGTCCTCTCCCTACCCCTCCTCTCCTCAACATGAGAGCCACTGTGTGTAGATTGGCCATGACTGGTCATCCGACCATCATCATAGCTTCAGTCTACATACCTTGTGGCTCCACACAAACCCGCAGCGACTTTGAGGCCATTCTCGCCCTCGACCATTCATTCATTATGTTCGGAGACTTTAATTCCAAACATACTGACTGGACGTGCCTATCGACCAACACCAGCGGTACCGCTCTCCTCGACATCACAAACTCACTTGACTTAGACGTCATATCTCCCATCACTCCCACTCACTATCCCAACAACCCGAACTACTCTCCTGACATCCTCGACTTTGCAATTATCAAGCGAATCAATTTCGATCTCAGGTCTATGGAACTGCTCGATGACCTAGGCTCTGACCACCGCTGCGTGTACCTCGTGCTGGGTGCGCCTAACGATAACGTCACATCTCCTCCTTTACCAAATGGAAAGTTTTTAAAAATACGTAAGTTTCAGTTTTAGAGGCCCCGAACTCTCCACTCGCGATTTCGCCTGACCAATTAGATAGCCCGGATAAAATAGATTCATTAGTCAACACTCTCGTTGATGCTATCAACTCAGCCATCAGCGATAACGAAAAGGTTGCTAGCAAGGCAAACCCACGCTTCCCCTAGCCGTTAGCAATCTCATTAAAGCCAAGAACGCGGCTCTCCGGAGAGCCAAGAAATATCCCACGCCCGCATACAGAACAGCTGGAAATCAGCTTAAACGTAAAGTTAGGTCTTGCCTCGCGGAACTCCGAGACGCTCAGTTTAACGATCTCATGGAGAATATCTCCCCGTCCCACCAAGCGTATTATCGAATGGCCCGAGCCTTAAGTGTAGACCCCGCCTCTCACGTTTCTCCTCTCACTCGTCCCGACGGCACTGTTGCCTTTGAAGCCGAAAAGAAAGCCGAATGCTTCGCCGACAGCATGGCGGCACAATGTTCACCCAGCACGCAACCCGCGGATCCCTCCCACATCCAGGCGGTGGAGGGCGAAGTTCTCCGCAGAGAATCTCTCTCCATCACCGACGACCCCGTCACAGTCTCTAATGATGAAATCTTGCTTCTCATTAGAAGTCAAAATTCCAAAAAGGCTCCGGGTGCGGATGGAATTTCCAACCACGCACTTAAGCACCTGCCCCAGCAGGTGCTTACCTTGTTAGCTATCATCTTCAATGCCTGCTTCGAACATAGCTACTTTCCAAAAGCCTGGAAAGAAGTGACAGTCATAGGCATTCCCAAGCCGGGTAAACCTCTGAATGTCAATGTCAATGTCAATAAGCCTCCTCAAGGCAAAGTGTCGAAAGAGTCATAGTCTCTCGAATGCGGAACCATCTATTTCCAACAGATGGCGATCCTCTCATTATTCCCCACCAGTTCGGCTTTCACGCTAAGCACTCCTGCCCTCAGCAAGTCCATCGAATCGTCGAGTACATACTCGAAGGATTCTATCCGCGTCGTAATAAAACAGTCGCGGTTCTCTTTGACGTAGCCAAGGCTTTTCGACAAAGTCTGGCACAGCGGTCTCGTTTATAAACTCTTCAAAGTTCGCCTAGTCTGATTAATTGTGTCGTTTCTCAAAGACCGTACGTTTCGATTCAAACATGAAGGCACGCTCTCCGCGCCTCGAGCGCCAGCCCATAAAGGCTGGAGTCCCGCAAGGCTCAGTCCTCGCCCCTCTGCTGTACACTGTATACACTAACGACATCCCCATCCCGCCAAAAGGCGTTGAACTCACCCTCTTGGGAGACGATACCGTCCTTTACACTAAAGGTCACGCGGTCCCGTATAACATCAGCAGACTCCAAAAGGCCGTAAACACCCTCGGTGTTTGGTTTCAAAAATGGCGTATCGGTTTCAACCCAGAAAAGAGTTCTGCTATTCAATTCGACCACAAACTCCGTAATCGCTACAACGATCCCCACATTCGAATGTTAGGTATTCCCATCCCCTGGAAGCGCAGTACTTAGGCATCACCTTAGATCAGACGCTTTCTTTCAAGCCACACGTCGATAGAGTAACGAAACTCGCGCGTTTTTACCTAAGCCGCCTATATAGTATGATAGGAAGAAAAAGTAAAATGTCTTTCAGAAATAAACGTACGCTTTATAAGGTCTGCGTTAGACCCGTCATGTCATATGCTTCGCCAGTCTTTGCCCACGCCCAACCCTCCGTCCTGTATAAACTGCAGGTGGTTCAAAATCTCTTCTGCCGCAGGGCCACAAACGCACCTTGGTACGTGCGTAACGCGGACCTGCACAGAGATCTTGAACTACCTACAGTGCAACAGCACCTCAAAACACTCTCAGAATCGTTCTTAAAACGCGCCGAAACCCATCCCAATCATCTTCTCGAGATTCAGTCTCATATACTGCTCTTGTCTTAGATTCGAAATTCAAAGTCGCTAGACCGAGAAACGCGCACACTGGCGAACCCACGCAATTAACTTTAGATCTCGAAGCCCCTCAGGCCGCAAATTCTAATTCTAACGTTAATTCTAATTCTATCGTAAATCCGAAATAATGCAATTTTTAATTTTTTTTAAAATTATTTACTTTTAATTTTGAGCACCTTCAGTGCTATGTATTCACCTTCAGTGCTATGTAATCCCAGCGGGTGACCCCTAAAGGGCCCCGCTAGCGCGGTCTCTTTCTCCAGTTGGCCGTCACTCAGATGAAGGCTGTGTGGCAAAAAATTGCACGAGCCGACAGGGGGTTTTTTAGTGGGTAGAGGTTCTGGTAGGCGACGGGACGAGTCCCACATAACTCTGGATCGCGCGCGCCAGAGTATGCGTTAGAGCATTTTTTATCCTCCTGCCCTTCCCGTTGAGGTGAACAAAAAAAAAAAGGATTAGTAAATATGTAAGTTGTCAATAGGTTTTTAACAAAACCCTGCTTCAGTGGTTTTTGTTGGTGATACTTTTAAAATTATTAGGTTTCTGTTATAAAATTAGTTAGCTTTAGTTTAGATTAAAGGAATGAACTAAAGGCATGTCTTTGGGAATACGAAACATTAACAGCGGATTCCAACAAAAAATTTTAGCAGTAGTCAAATATAAATTTACTGAACTTTACAACTATTTAATTATATACGGAAAAATTCAAGCTTCAATGCGTTTGAAAAGCTCACCAAATTAATAAATGTTTACAACTATTTTTAACTCTACGAAATACCCGTGATTTTGTTCGAGTATCCCTCGTGATAATAACTTTTTCTGGAAGAATGGCACTATGTGTGTTTCTTTTTATCCCAGACATTGTACGTACAATAAAGATCAGTCGCGCAGTTAAGCTGTGAAAGCATTATAAAGAAACAAATAACTAAACAATCAGCGAACACACTTTCAAAACTTGTAAAAAATGTGAACTAAACTTTTTGTATCGCACAAAAATGAAAATGGTCATTCACGCATAGAATGTGGCGACCTTTTTGACTGCACAGATTAGTTGGTCCAGACTGTACCATATTTTAACATAAAAACCCCACCAATTATTTTATTCAAGTATTCAGATTTATTCAAAAGTTTTAAAATTTACATCTAACAGGTAAACTTTCAGAATACTAAAATAATATCCTCTATAAATATCTATCTAAATAATTGATATATTAGATCCTTACATATGAAATTGGCGTTTTGTCGTACTGGCCATATTGATCTGTATTATATTCTAATCTTTGGTTAAGAACTCCAATTTCAAGAATCTATTTATTCACGCATTTGTGTTTCGAAAACCGTAATTCATTTGTTTTTTCCTCTTTTGTTTTTTTCTTTGTTTCACTTAGTTTACAAAATGGAAAACTTGAAATATCGCGTTATTTACGAGTACGAGTTACACCGTGGCACCAGTGCTGCAGACACGGCTCGAAGTTTTAATGCTGTTTATGGCGGCAGTGTTGCAAAAGAAAACACAGTGCGTTTTTGGTTCCAATTTCGTTAAAAATTTCGGAAATTCCGACCTGCAGAACAAGCCCCGTGGACGGCCGGTGACCAAAGTTGATAATGAAGAATTGAAGGCAGAGTGGAAGAGGATCCATTGGAAACCATGTCCTAGTTAGCTGTAGGCTGCGGTGTTAGTGACAAAACTGTTTTAATGCACTTGCAGCAAACCGACAAACGCGCGTCGACTGCTGCGTTACATTACTCAACCGGCACAATAATGAAAGGATTTTAAATCGAATCATTACCTGTGATTACCATTACCATACATTACCATAAAAGTGTATCCTATACGACAGTCGGACGCTCATCGCATTAGTTGAACTCTAGCGGACCAGCCAAATCCTGCCCCAAGCGACAATTGACTCAAAAAAGTCACTAGTGAGCATTTGGTGGACTAGTGCCGGTGTTGTTCACTACAGCTTTCTTAAACCTGGCCCGACGATTACGGCAGATGTTTATTGTCAATAACTGCAAACCATGATGGAAAAGCTAGCTGCTAAACAACCGACGCTGGTCAATTGCTCTAGGCCACTGCTGCTTCAGGACAACGCTAGACTACACACTGCACAACAGACGGCTACCAAATTAGAGGAGCTTGAATTGGAATGTCTAAGACATCCACCGTACTTCCCGGACCTAGCTCCAACAGATTACCATTTTTTTCGAAATTTGGATAACTTCTTGCAAGGGAAAAATTCAACTCCGACGGGGCAGTCCAAAGCCCCTTCAAAGATTTTATTGATTCCCGTCCGAATGGGTTTTTTAGTAAAGGGATCACTGAACTACCTATGGGATGGCAAAAGTCCATAGATAGCACTGGAACATACTTTTATTAAATAAATATATTATATTTAAAAAAAATTACTTTATGCTCCTCCCTTACAAAACGCCAATTTCATATGTAATGACCTAATATTATAGCAAATCATTCTTGTTCTTCACACGGTTTTCCGTTTTTACAACCATGACGATGGCAGTCGGAAATAATTTTGTGTAGTTTCCTCCAACTAAAATCAACAACCTGTAATTGTAAACTATATTGTTTATTGTTTTGAGAAATGTTGTCGATCAGATAACTTTCCATGTAATGGAAACATTTGGAAGGTAAATGAAAGATCATTTACTTATAAAGAAAGTTGGTGAAACGTTTACTATTTTCTACATAATAGGCTGTAAAGTATCTTATTTTTTTACAAACAATGCAGCACGCTGTACAGATATTCAGGTAACATGATTAATAAAATCGATTTATAAAAAATCAAAAATGTAAGAAATATTGTTCTGAAGACAAATAATGCATTTTTTTTTTATGTCATTGCTATGTGGTCAATTTAAAAACAGTTAGAGCATCCTTAGAATGAATGTTCTTGGTACTTATTATAAATTAATTAATAATACATTATTCACCATTAAACCAAAGTCAACTTTCATGAACATCTTTGATGGCCAACCACACTTTTTAAAACTTTGTTACTGAAATGTAAACATCAAATTTAGTCAGGCTATTGCACAAAGTTTTGAAAAAGTTGGATAAAATTAAATCTTAATGTTACTTTAAGAACTATTTGAAATACGTGCCTTTTATAAATATAATTCGAAATTTCTGATTCGTAAGAGTGCTTAAGAGTGGTTGTTATTTAAATTTTGTGATATGCGAAAATTTTGTCGATGTAATTAAACGCTAAACCTGTATAAAGGGCACATTACGCAAGATGCATAATGTTACTTTTACCAAACTTTGATACATGACTAACTGGCATGTGATAATACTGTGATAAAATCTTTTTCTCTCTTTATTGCAGAAATAACAATATTTATTCAAGTATTTAATTAACTGAATCATCACAATATTAATTAGATTACTCAGAATGACTAACTGCCGCATTTCAAGACGTCAGTAAAATTTTAAGTATATGTGGCACTTTCTTTGATAATAAGATAGACAGAGACAATACATATTGTAGTTAGAATATTCGTTTGAGTTAACGATGAACTGAACTTGTCGATAGTGTAGTACAGTGCTGCTAACTTATTTATGCCGTTTCGAGTGATGCTTTATTTGTGCTAATTTTGTTTTCAATATGGCTGCCATACAAATCGTTTAGTTCTAATTTTCTCCGGACGCACAGATAACATGGTCGGACTGTAAATATCTGTATCCTTTTAGATTGCGAATTTATAGAAGATAAGTGATGGTAAATTGTCACTTATTCGAAAGTTCAATAGCGATCACAACAAAACCGGGAACCAAATCCGAGTACATTCTGAGGAACGCTACAAACGTTTCGATTGCTTATTTTTGGTCCATGTCACCAGAGTGGAACGATTTGACGGAACGACAAATTTAGTCCTTGGACTTTCAAGCGTTAGTTATCATCAGGTAAGACGGACGATAAATGCATGCCGATTTGCAATTAAAAAAAAATAAACAACCAAACAGTCTCGATATTTTGGCCAACTCTGACTTGCCAAATAACTCAGTCCTGTATGTAAACAAATAAGTAGAAATATTTTCAGAGTCAAAAATTATTGTTGTTAAGATCGTTAAACGATATGAATAAAAATTGAGAGAAAAGATTATTTGCTATCATACTTTATACTAATTGATGTTAAAACACCAATTTTTTTACAATTTTACGTGTAACCTAATAAGTGCAGTAGATTTAAAGTAATATACATGTTTACAAGCTAATGAATTTGACAAATTAAAAAACCCTACTGCAAAAAGTTATTTTCTCGTGTAATTACTGTCCCCACGGAAGTTCCCAAAATATATATATATTCTAAGTCATTTTCACAACTGAGACGAATCTAATGACATATGATCCATATGTCATATGCTTAAATCCATCAATCGGTTTAGGCTGTGAAGCGTGTCAAAGATAAAAACATACAAACACTCGAAAAACGTAACCTTTTTTTCTGAAAGTCGATACATAAAAGTTACTTTAATAGAACTTAAACGACTCAAAATAAATTTGTAGTGAGCCTAAAAAGCAATGTTTTACATATGCCCAAAGATATTATAAAGTTTTAATGTTGACAAGTACTAGGCGTATCTCGGTAAAACAACGTCTGGTGGGTACGTGATATGGGAATGATAAATTTGATAAAGAGAATAGTATCTGTCAATTTTGATTATTTTCTGCTGCTAAATTCCGTAGTAGGTTTCTATTTTTGTAATAATGTTATATTTTTAATCGAATCGTTTTAGATGCGTACGCGCAATATTATTTCACTTTTGAGTTGTTTATCTAGGTTGCGTGTCTACAATAACATGATGTTTGAAAATATCATTACCTTAGTCAGTTTAATAGTTGCCAGGAGTTGCTTTTAAAATATTGATGAGCAATTATGAGACAACATTTTAAAATATTGAATATCGTTATCATGGCAACTGCGACAGAGAGACCTAAATTCTTTGAAATCAAAATCATATATTTTATTGTCAACGTTGAAAAATTGCTTGTTAACGTGCTAACGTTATACAAAGCATGACTGGTCAAGACTGACATGACCAGTTCAGAAAGGCCTACTTAACAGGAGTCATTTTTTACAGAATAATTTTACGTGTATATTATTTGTTTATATTAAAAGTATAGATCATCATTCAAAACTGTGAAAACTTACGATCGATACCAGATGATGTGATGAATTACAATTAGTGTTGTAAAAAACTCGACATCAAGTCATCGACATCATTTATGAAATCGACCCAATTTAGCAGTGCTCAGAAGACTAAACTGCTCGCAACCTCCGAATCGACTCGAGCGCAAGCACAGAGACGCATCTAAGAAGAACCCGAGTTGCAAACCAAACCCTTGTTTATCATTTCAAAAATACAACTTGAAGAAAATTATATTAAGTCTCGAGTACGACAAGCAAAGTTCGACTGTACAGTTTAAGATTTGTTGAAGTTACATGCGCAAACTTTAGACTTCTCAATGATGGGTATAACTGGTATGCATGGGTTTGGGTTTACTTTTGATAACTTTTTCATAAATGTTACACATTACACAGAAGAAAAATTTAGCATATTTATTTTCATCCAGGCCCCTAATATTTCAGCTTCGATTCAGAAACATATTTAGTAAGCAAATGAAATGACAAATTGCAGAGCACAAACCAAACAAGATTGTCACTTCAGCTTTACGATCCTACGTTATGTGTTTAATATTTAAAGGATTATTAAGGTCGTTAGCAAAGCCACATTGAGACAATGTAGGCCGACGGCGGTTAGGTTGGAAACGAGATAAATTTTTGAATATGAAAGCCTATTTTTGTTTTTATCGCGACAGTTAAGGATACTGTTGGTTGGATTTATTGTTTATTCATTTGATAAGAAGTCCAATTTATCACTAATCTATTTTTAAACTTACCTTATCTTATAAATTAATGGTATCAACCAGCTTTATAATATTGGTAATTATTGCTCCGCATAGCCATGCTTCAAGAATTTTAGTTACTTAAATATGTTATTCCAACACTATTGTACAATAGTTTCTTATATGAAGATCTCGTCTGAGGCGTTACTACAGACCACAGGTTTACGTGCTTGTGTTTCGGTCAAAAGGTTCGGACAACGGCCAGTATTGTTTTTGAAATTAAGGCGATTGCAACGTTAACCTACGATCGGCAACGCATCATTAAGAATGTCTATGGGCACGGCTGTGCTTTAGGTGGATCGCGACCTCGTTTGTCGGCTATGACAAAGTTAAAAAGAACATAAATAAGTAAAATAATATGTAAAACCATTTAAACATATTCATGCAATTTATTAATTTAATTTTATAATTTAGTAGCTGCACCGACGTTCCCTCCACAAATGTAAAATTCTTTTCCCTAACGATGCGTAGTTTTTTTTTTCGAAATGGAAAATTTATGCAGGGTGGTTTTTTGAGAAGGGTGGTAATGGCCAAGTCCGATACCACGATAGTTAGGGAAAAGTCGTGAAAGGAGTCATGCCAACGATTTATAAGAAAACAATAACTGCATATTTATTTTTTTCAAAAATCTTTTACTTTTGACGGAAATGGATCCGAATGATTTTTCAAAAAAAAATTACATTCTGTGTTATGGAACCAATGGATTTTGTTGCTTATAAGGATCAATCTTTGCTTGTAAACGTTTTACTAAAAATTAAAACTCACCTCGTTTTCTTCCGTGTAAAAATATAGTAAAAATTTGCTATTTACTTTCATTTTCAAACATACATTTTCCAAACTACGAATTTACATTTAGGGTATGCTTTTATTATCATTTGCTAAACTTTTTACTTTGTTATTATTTACAAAAATTTAATATTTACGGGAAGGTGATAACTATTGAGTGTATCATCATAGACAGACCAATCACAAGAAAAAGCTAATGTTGGAGAGACCAAGGTTAAATCTAAGGCGTGGTGTCTACCACGAGAGAGTATGTCGACCACGCCATACCATTGTTCAAAAGGACCAAAAATTGCTATCATCAAATATTTCCAATAAAGCTCTACTCTAGAATTAGTAGAGTTAGATCCCCGAGATGTATGATGAGTGTTAAAATCACATTGGCTTAGGTATTGCCTTGATAAGAGCATCTTTATGTTAAAAGAATGGAGTGCAGTTAGTGGGGCAATAGAAACTTATGATGCTAATTTTTTTAGTATCGACAATGTTATTCAAACATGTATTTTGTAAACAGCTATCATAATAGGTGTTAATCTTATTTTATTTTATTCTATTATGAATTAAAACAGCAACACCATATTGTTTATTGCCAATGTCTTTTTTTTCAACATTGTAACCTTTTATATTGAATTTTTCATCAGGCTGTAACCAAATTCTAGATATAATTGCAATATGTATGTTATTATTGTTGGAATTGTGTAACTTGAAACTTATACTTACTTATTACTTATATTACTTATACTTAAGACTACAGCTATTTCTGAGTGTATATTGCAGTATTTCCTTGATTGAAGATGGATTTTATGGTCTGATAATTATTTTTAAATTAAAACAATTGTTGTTATGGCGTTTGTTAAAAGTGTTCAAATATGTCACTAAAATTTTGTATCTATGTTTCCACTGATTTGCTTGTAAATGTGGAAAATAAGTGTTATTAAATAATTCTAAATATTGTTCGAAATTGTTTTTAATTTTAGATATATGTATTGGAGGGTCAATTCGCTATAGTTGATTAAGTTGATTTCCAGCAGTACATATTGGGTTGGAAAATTTATTAAAACGCCTTAAAATACTAACGTTTATCATTAATGGTATTTGTCAGTAGTGCTTCAAGATAGGTCTTATATTGGCAAAAAAAAAAGAGATCTTGGAAATAGTAAGACAAATTTTAAGAAACTTTTCGAAAAATCAAATCTAACTAATAACAAAAAGAAATGCACCGAAACTATGATTTTGTTAAACAAATAACATTGCATAATTCTGTTTAGCTTCCCCATATTTCACCAAATGTAATTCGTAAAATATCTTCAGAAATCACCACACACACCGCTATAAGCATTAAGAAATATTTGTCTTAGGATTGGTATTGGAGTTCTTGTTATTATACAAGTCCACATTGTACTATGCCCAAGTTTTGAATATATGCTACAAAAAAATATTTGTTGATTAACAAAATTTTCTAAAGGTTCTGAGAGCTATACTATAGCTTATATATATACACAGGGTGACCGAAAATTAGTGAACATCCTTGTAACGGAGTATGGTACACGTAATTTGAAAAATAATTTATGAAAAAGAATGCTACTATGCGTGCGCAATCGAGGTGGTCATTTTGAAAACGAGTTTAAATTATTTTATTCACAATAAAAATCAAGATAAAAAAATTTTTCAATCAACCCTTAATATCGTTATTTCTTTACCTGACTCCATTGTCAAACCAATATCTTTGGCGCTATGCTTGCTATGTCGGATTGTGATACCTCATTTTAAAGTTTTCAAAATAATATGCTTACTAAAGTTACCTTGTTTTTAGTGTTAAAGTGTTAAGTGTTCATGAGCAAGACTTACAAAATTTTGTGCTTTTTTTATTTGTCTCAAGCACTGCGTATAAATAAGGCAAATAAATGTACCTTATTTAGTGTCGACTTAGTTACTGGAATGTAACAAATAAAAATTCATTAAAAAACTTGGAAAAATACCGATAGTTTTATCTTATTTAAGCCTAAAGAGGTCTCATAATAATTTTCCAAAAATATTATTAAAAGTTAAATATCTTATTAAATAAATAAATAAATATTTCTAACTAACACACCACATTATCTAGCCCAAATTAAGTATCATCAAGAACTTGTGTTATGGATCCTAGATAACGGATAAATAAACTTAAGAAATATAAACACGCATAGATATTTTTTTTAATATAAATTTTAGAAATAAACTTAAATAAACATACATACACATCCATGACTAGAAAGCAAATATGATAAAATATTTGCCCTTTACCAGGATTCGAACCCGGGACCTCTGGCATAAAAGGCAAGACTACTTACCTCCATACCAAATAGACCGTCAAATCATTAACGAATGACTTTGGCACAATCATATACATAACTAAAAGTTGCAAATAAGCTGTACCGTACTCCCTTATAAGGGTGTTCACTAATTTCCAGTCACCCTGTATACCAAAAATCCGTCAATTGATTTGGGCTTGACGTTGATAGCTTAGTATTATACATCAAGGCGCCTTTCTCATTCGAATGATCCCGCATGAATGTGCGTTTTGCTATTCAAATTACAGTGATTTTTGATACCTTTAGTCATCTAAAAACAATTTTATTTTAACAAGAATGTAGAAATATTTCACATTTTAATATTGTTTTATAAACAAATTCATAATTATAATGATATGATATAAATAAAATTAATTAAGTTTCAATTTATTAAAAATAAACCAACAATTTGGAAAAAAATCAAGGCGACAAACGCAATATGGCAGTCAATATCATTCAATACAACATAAATCCCGAAGCGATTGCGATCGTAGAAATAAGACAATTCTGTTGATCACTATAGCAACCACTATACCTTCGAAAGGGATTGCGATTCATAGGCGTTGAAGTTAGACAATAAGGCCCCTGATCTTCTCTACATACTAACATTCTGAGAATTATAATTTTAATACCAGGACTATAGCGTGTCAAATCTACATTTTAGACAAAATGGCCGCTACAACAAAACGTAAAGCAGCTCGCTTTGTAAAAATAATTAGAAAAAATGGTGTTCCGTTTACTTATCGATGAAATATCGATCAAACCTTTATTTTTGTTTGTGCTACTAGTACGATTCGTACAAATTTTTTGGACTATTGCGAATTATTATACCCGTCATCGTGCGCGTGGTTTGTTTGCCGGCGTTGGGTGCTGACTGAAACGGGTGCGGATTCGGTGCGTTGTCGCCTCTAAAACATTTATCTCAATGATATTAATATCCATTTTTATGTGACATCAACTAAGCAGCATATCAAATTATTTTATCGAATAAAATCACTGTTTCATTATAAAGCGATCGGCATAGTGACTTTTCCTAGAGTATTTAGAATTCTATCCCATTTTATTCGTAACGTAGCGAGTATTAATATGAAATGTTAAATACAGATATTAAAATTTTAAATCCATAACCTTTGGCCACCATCGAAAATAAAGGGGTTTTTTTTAGCATTTTATGTAATAACATAACGTTGTATGTAAGTAGACTACTTAAGTCTATGATATTTGCACAAAAACAGATCCACAGATACCACACAGCTAACCACTGTAATACTCTCAATACAATAAAAAAATATAATTCATAATTGAACACTCCAAACGAAACTAACTCCTTGCTCGCGATAGGGTAATCAGTTTCTTGAATGAAGCCGCGTGGGTGCCTCGTGGTAAGTAACGCACTGTCAATCTGTTTAAGTATTCTTGTCTTTCCTATTTGCCCATGGATTCAGTCGTTAGAAATCCGGTTTGTGGAAATTTTTTTATCAAAATGCCGCAGTATTAGATTGTTGTCTTGTTTGATGTGTGATAAATTCGTTTGTTTTTCAGTCTAAGAAAATTGCTTCGTTGTGGTATTGTGGTATTAGGTTTGGATTATGATGAATTTGCGTATATGACTATTAACAATAAATTAAACTAATTTATAGTTATTTTCTTTAAGCTCGTTGAGGTATTATATAGTCTTAAGTTTTTACGACATAATAAGTACGTTAATACTTTTTTTTTTGGCGCAGGAAAATCCTTATGGATGCCCGACCCCAGCGCGGGCCGGAGTCGGGTTATGCCGGACACGTACCGGCTAAAAACCTGCGGCTTCCGTCTGGACGCACGGAGTCGGGTCACGAGGAGCTTGCGCATTCATTCGCGGCCCGACAGCGTTGGCCAGCGCTCTGTGCAGCGCCGGCGACGTCCCGAGAGGGAGAGGTCCCTCTCTAGTCGTCCCTCATGAGATGGTGCGCAGGAAGCGCACGCGCCATCTCGAGCCCTGGACCGGAGGCGGGTTCCCCCGGTTATTGATACGAGTTTTTATATTATCAAAGTATGTGTTGTTGTTAAATTGGTTGGTATGTTAGAAAGGCAATCAAGTACATATTGAGTTTGATGAATTAAATTTAGTAGTAAGTAGTTACTATATGTTAAATTAAGTTAGGTATGTTTCTTTTTTAATAAATTATTTATCTGTAGCGTCCTTTTTATTTAAATCAACTTACTATTATTATCATTATGCGTTAATTATATGGTATAGTGACATCATGTTACATTTCTCTGGTAAGTATTTATTTAAATTTATATTATTTTGGTGGGTTTATGTGTATGTTTTTAAATCGGTTGGTAAATTATATAAATGTTGTAGGGTCAGCTGTACATTAAGCTAGTTATTTAAAATTTTCTTTTAGGTATTCTTTAACTGAATAGTAGCATTTTGTGGGAAGAAGTTGTTTTAGTTTATTAATAAATTCTTTATCTTTGGCTTGGTTTTTTATATTTCCAGGTAAATGGTTATATATTTTTATTGACATTGCTAGCGGCCGGACGATAGTAGTTTGAGTCGAGACGGTGGTGCTACTAGTTGCTTGCTTCGACTCGGTCTCAGGGAGTATTTTATCGGTATGTCCTCGCGTTTTGTGTAGTATTCTGGATATTTTTAAACAAATTTACAGATTTCCAATATATAATATATAAAATAAAAAATAAATATATAAAATATATAAAAAAATATATATATATATAATAATATATATATACATGGAAGTGTAAGGATTCTGTGGTGTATGAAGTGGGGTTTACAAGTGTCTTACAAATGTATAAGTGGTTTACAAATGTATATATATATATATATATATATATTTATATTACATTATGACAAAATATGCAACTTAAAGATGTGTCAAGTGGTCGTTTGTCATCAAGAAATTTGTAAATAAAAATTTTCTTACAGTAAATTTACGCTTTGAAGACATTTGAATATCTTAAACAATAACATGCGATAGGAAAGTTAGTGACGCCCGTGTTAGTTTATAAAAGCTTTCTCCTTTAAAAAATAGGATGTTGTGGGACGCTAGCCGATATATCTTAGATATCTTACATTGCATTTCATAATTTATATCGATACATTAATTATATCAAATACTTAGCACAAACAATTCATATAATATTTAAGTAATAGTGAAATGCACTTATGCACATATTAATTACACAATATTATTATGTTTCTAACAGTTAAACAAATAAAAATGTGGAAACGGGAATATACATGCAAAGTAAATGTACAATATAAAAATAAATAATAATAAAAAATAATTAAAGGCATATAGAGTTGGTTAAAACATAAGAGGACAGCTGAGCACCTTAGACCTAAATAAATATCATATTGGTAGCATTGGCGACTACGAGTATGAAGCGCTCATTTTATGAATTTTCAAAACATACACAAACTGCAAGATAATATAATAAGCATTCATATACAGGGTGGCCCAGAACATTTTTATAATTTTTGTCTGTGCAGTCATGACTGTTTCCAGATTCCGGCGATAGCTTTTCGTAACATTTTGGGACACCTTGTATAAAGGATATACCTGATTCGTGGTTATTTGGATTCAAGAGACAAATAACCACGTTTTTTCTGCCAATTCCGTCAATTCTGCCAGAATTTGACGAGAAGACTTCTGATGTCATAAGCCGGTCTACTACCATTTAGGCTAAAATATATAAAGCTTGCTAACAGTAAGTACAAATAAAAAGCGTATTTGTTTTATTCTGCATAGTGATGAAAATTCAGTCACATGACTACCAAAGATAATTTTGTCGCATGTTTTAGAAAAATGTATATTATATAGAGTATACAATAAAGTTTCTATTAATTTAGCTGAGATAAGTTCCCTCTATTGATTACAGCCAGACTAAGCCTTAATTCTGCGTATTCAAAGCGCGAGTAAGCTTTGTGGAGTGTGAAGTCTAAAAAGGTCTAAAAAAATTTGGGTTACTCAATAAGGAAGATAAGGTTATTATATTGGTGAAATAATAGTAATTCGGGCATTATCATAAATTACATAGATGTTGCCACAAAAACTAAAAAAAATTAACCAAATTATATTTATTCTTAAAGAGAAGGTCGCTTCACGAAGTGCATTTCTATTAAAAGCAAAATATCTATATGAAATATATACCTAGATGATAAATAAAAACCCAGATTGGTTTTTACAAATGTCAGATGACAAGAGAGAGTAAATGATGACATTTCAAAAGTTTTTTTTAAATAAATAGACGGCAAAGAATAAGGACAAACGTATGTAACGCTGTGGTATCCATACGTACAGCTTTGGTGTCCAATGGCGGTCACACCAAATCTACAGTTGCCCGAAACAATCCTATTTTGATGGTATTTAAATATATTTTAGATGTTCCTGAAATAGATTTCGATAGAACATAAATGGCGTCAACGGAAATGTTTAACTTCACAAGTAACTATGTACAAAAATATGAACAACAATTTTTTTTTTTGCCTTTTTAAAACCTATATCTCCGAAAGTAAGTATAGCAATTACGACCATGGTTTACTTGATTTTATTTTTTATGAGTAATCGATTTCCGTATGCTATAATAACAGACTATTTGACTTGTATTCGAAAACCCTCTCACATTATTTTACCCTAGAAATAATTTTGATTTTTATTAGTTATTAGTTTTTAATTCAAAAACAAATGCCTGTGCCGTCATACCGTGTCGTCAAGGCACGGCATGCATTGTGACAAAAACGAGATTTTTACTTGCCTGTGACGTCATTGAAAACTAAACCAATCAAAACCGTTTCATGTGTTGATATTCAAATTCAAAATAGTTAAGTTTATTTGTGATTTTTTGGAGTAAAATATTAGTTATTGTTTATGTCTAGTAATGCGGAATGATTTTAAAATACATTATCTATGCGGATGGCAATAAACATTTCATTATTTTTTATATTGTCAAATAGTCTATTGTCGCCTTTATGTGACGTCAAAAGTATGTATGACAAGTTTCGTGCAAAAGTGTTGGATAATTATTTTTCATTACTTTTACCATGTATACTATCGCACCGTGGACAAACTGCGAACTAAAATTACTACTTAATTCCGGTTAGGAGCATTACCAATATGTTCGGCATATTTAGTTCGGCAGTATCTTTCAATGACAAGGCCGGCGCAAAGCAATTGTTACACAAATTCGTAAGTTCTAGTACTGATTATGTAGGTCGGCTTTTTCGGCTCGATTCTCCGAACCCCGAACGCTATTGGCCGGGTGGCATTTTTCCCGAGCATTCATCTACATAATATTCGTTAAAGATGCGCGAAAATTTATATATAATTTTTTTGGATTCTGAATCAAGTTAATAATACTGTTATATGCCTAGTAAAAAGGCGGATTATAGTTGACAAGAAGTAGGCGTATCCCAGATCAAACAACGTCTGGTGGGCTCGTGATACAAGAATGATAAAATAAAATAATAAAATAATTTTATCAAAGATAAAGAAAACTGTAAACATCTGTTTATATTCAACAGTTGGGTTCAGTAGTCTCTTTGTCTTTTTATTTGCATTAGAGAAATATCTTATAATTATTATGCATCATTTTGGTAGTACTAAATCGTTCACACAACATCGAAGACAAAAATTAAAAATACCGTTTTGGTACGGTTACTCGCACACCACTGGTAATATCTTATTTATTTATTTTGCTTTTTTGTTTTGTTTCTGTTTTACTATTCATTTCCTTAGTTCATTTTTATTATACATAAAATGTTTTTATTTGATAATTTTTATTCTACATTAGCTATTTTTCCAGCAAAGATACGGCTTTGATTCAGAATTATTTTTAGCAAGCAAATGATATGACAAATTACAACAGCATAAAACAAATAACATGTGATTCACTAACGGAACGATCACAATTATTTTTATTTTATATTAAGGAGATTATTTAAGGGCGTTAACGAAACCGAGGAAAAACGACTGGAACATGAGCATTTTATATTATAATGAAGTTGCGATATCAATTACGAAAATCCTTATCATTTGAGAATTAACATTTATCCAAGTTTATTTTATTCTTTTGTGCACAAATTGGATTCCTAACTTGGAGTAGGTTATGACATTTTAATAGTCATTTCGTATTTAAATAATTGAGAATAATAATATGTTTGAAACTGAAACTATCAGTAATTTTACAAGTATCGTCTTCGTCTATCGGTGGTGGTAGCCCTGCCCTGCCCAGGGTCCCAGGTTTGAGTCCTAGCCACAGATGTCTACGTTCGAGTCATGGTTGTTTATATTTATTCTGGGTTGTCTCCCAGTTTGCTGTATGGTCAACTATAACACAAGCTCTGCTTACTTTGGGGCCAAACAGTTGGTGTGTTTGTCTAGGGATTTATTAAAAATGAATATAATACTTGATATTAGTAACATGCTTTTTTGACAAAATGCTAACAAGCAGTGTAAAGTATCACCACAATATATGAGATAATTTTTGAAAAATATTTTTCATCTTTATCTAAATGTGTTGCGTTGTGTCAGAGGGTGTGCGCGATACTTGATAAGAAATGCAGTGATTTGTTTGATTGTTTAGTCATTCCTATACTTATTTTTGAATTTTTTTCGAAGCCATTAAGAAATCGAAATTAAACAGACTCAGTTTTTGGGTTACTGTACAAGGTATTTTCCATAACATTTTTATTTACCACTTACATCACCAAGTAGGTAATTATCGAATATTGTTGAGTTGTAAAAATTAAAAGAATATTTCCCAGGTGATTGATACACATGGTATATTTCATTTTCGGAAAATGGGCTACAATAAAAGACTTAATAAATAAATTATCATCGTTATACTCTATATTCGGGTCAGCTACCAACTTGTACAAAGAATCGATTGTTTTTTTTTTTAATTTTAATTAAGTTTTTAAGAGAAAGTAGCTCAGAATTGTCGCGATTGAAATATCACACGGACAATATCTAGTAATCGAATAAGAAGTAAAACAAAGCAACAAAAATCGATACCGTAATTAAAAGTATTGTAACAATGTAATGTTCTATTGATAATATTTAACATTACTTTTAATAAACTAGGATACATAGGACACTCAAAAAAGTTTAGGAAAAAAATGTTCTATGTGTATATTATTTTATTACATCTTTTCAAAGAACTCTCCGCCAGCGTCTGTACAAAGTTTCTTGCGTCTGAACAAATTTGCAAAGCAAAATTTCCAGTCTGCAACAAGTATTTCCTCAACTTATCTCTGGCGCATCTTCTGGCGATGAAAAGCATAGGGCTTTAAGGCGGATGACCCAAAACTTTTGTCAGTGTGGTGTTTAGGAATTCCCTCAGCTTGATTGCGGAGTGCGCGGGCGCGTTGACGTGGTGGAGCAAAAAGCCTCGGAGTCCAGTGTTCTCCTTTGGCTTCGGAAGGAGACATAACCTAATGTCATTAGAAATAGAGAGTTACTCTTTTTAACTGGAAAAGGAGGGACATTTTAAATAACCAGCTGACTAGTTTAAGGCTGTATAGGTGGTGGAAAGGCGATATAAGGTGTAAGACACTGTATGGCTGTAAGGGTATATAACAAACTACCGAATAAAATAAGGGAGCTACCAGTAAACAAATTTAAAATGTCTTTGATAACTTTATGACATTCTATTGAATTTATTGTTAATTTGTTGACCTCATTACTTTTATGAATTTAGATAAAAGAATTTAGACTTTACTTTGAACATACTATATTCCTAAAAAATACATTGTTTAAGTACTAGTCTGACATTTTATTGTATTATGTTAATCAAAAAATAAATATCTTCTTTTTTTCACAAGTTTGCACGCTGAGAAATCAGCAGTATATGTATGGACATTTATATGTACCTATTTTTAAGAACTTATTGTTACCATATACGTGCAAAAAAATAATTATTATTATTATTAGTTCGGAACTACGCAAGTGGGTTTACCCCCCAGAATATAAAAAAATCCATTAACAAATTTTAATACAAGCTTTTAAGTGACTACAGTCTAAGTAGGCATGTAGATAGATATGCATCTTTCCAAAAATCAAGTAAACAAATTACTTCACCTCAATACTGCATACGCGCATGCGAGTATTTGTCATTATATTCACTTTCCTCTAATCCATCATTATTTTTTATCTTAAACTCGACATTTGCATGACTGATTAAAGATATAATTTCAAAAATGTATTTAGAAGAGATAAATGATTATTTTTGAAAACATCGTGAAGTGTTTTTTACTGCACATTTTGTGACTACAGTGTTTATTAAATTCTTGTCTATGTAATCTCCAAAAACGAATGGAATCTTCTTTAACAATTGGTTCCAACTTCCGAAGATAAAAAAAAACCTTTTCTTAAATTATCCATTATTACATTTATCAGCCAAGATAATGTTTATTTTTGTATTTTTTATTTAGAAAATTGCGTTACCGTATTGGTGGGTTAATTTTAAGCAGTCCCTTAGGTGCAAACGCAACTTTAAGGGAGCGGTAATTCAAAATCGCGCCAAGTTGGACCGCTGCGATAGCCGCAATTTGGATTTTTTCCTCAATATCTCGGTGATTTTTAAACTTTATGAGAAAAATTATAAATTTACTGTTTGATTGCTTCAATTTTATTTTATGTAAAATTTTGTGTACGATCTATAATTCCCGAGTTGAGGGGGGAAAACGGGGAGAAATGTAATTTATTGAATTACCTCAGTTATTATTGACTTAACGGCCTAAGTTTTTACATCTACGTTAAATTTCTACATCTCTATTCCCCAGCATATTTTTTGTTAGCCCATTGGCTACGCCTTGGCTAGGCCACGCCTATGGACACCCTAGCACAACGTACAAGACCCATCGTTTGCATCACAATGTAACCATCATATTCTCGAAAAATATCAATGATAAAAGTAAGTATGCTTTTGTCATATAATTTGACCTCTAGCCATTATCTTGATTTAAATATTGATTTTATCTTAGTTTTCTCTCAATATCTTAGCTATTTATAACTTTTCGAGGAAAATTATAAAAATCAAAGTTGCTCAATAATCAATTTACTACATTTTATTTCAAAAAAATTGCTAAATTCAATAGCTAGTTCATAGGGGGTAACGAAAATGTTAAGTTTATTTACTTATGTATTTTCACTAGAAATCGAAAACAAATGTTACTGGCAAACTTGCCTTTTTGAATTAACAAGCCTTCCTGAGTAAAAGGGAACAACAGAAAAATC
Organism: Marasmarcha lunaedactyla; assembly: GCA_923062675.1. NCBI lineage: Eukaryota > Metazoa > Arthropoda > Insecta > Lepidoptera > Pterophoridae > Marasmarcha > Marasmarcha lunaedactyla. Next base: position 9,755,298 of record OV281361.1, on the reverse strand, counting down.
TAAATTTTTATGACTTGAATTTTTCATTTTATATATTATTACTGTAATTGACATAACCAGTAATAATATATAAAATGAAAAATTAAAACTTAAATCCAATCCTCTCCTGGCACTGGTAGTTCAAGCTTAATTAGAAGTCTCCATTGTCTGATATGATATGTTAAAAACTGCTTCTGAAATTAATAATTTAAATTTTTGTAACTTTAAATGTAAAATAAAATCAGTGCGATTCGGCGTTTACTATCATAAAGAAAGTGATAAAGGTTGCCATGATAAAACTGTCGCTTACCTACCTGCAGCCACGTGCATACACGCATGTCCACAATCAAAGAAAAATATATTTTTGTGCTTCGTCATATCACAAACAGTCAAGGGGGTACTGTTTGATACTGCGTGCCGATACACCCGTATTACACTCGCGTCGGGTAACACTTGTCCTCACTCGAACATTATGCAAATTTTATAATGTGTCACAAAACGATTAGGAGCGTTACCTACATGTGAATGTCGGCAGTTAATTCATCTTTTTTTTTATTCCTGTATCTCCGAACGAAAGTATACTAATCATGTTTTACTTAATAGTATTTTTTGTGACTAATCTATTGCCATATGTTATAATAACAATGGCCTCGTTTACATGACATTAAAGATTGCAGCTATGCCAAGTATCATGCAATAATGTTGGATGTTATGTTTCATTGGTTTTACTATACTGAAATGAAAAATGAAATGAAATCTCATTTATACGGCAAGCATAAATAAAAATAAATTAAAATATTACCGAAAAGGTTTCAGCTCAGCATAATGCCTCAAGCCAAAACTTAGGCACTGATTTTCAGCTGAAACCATCCAAGGGTGCAGAAAAATAAGTAAATTTTATCAAATAGACAGAAAATAAACAAATAATCAAAATTAGAAAAAAAAATTACAATGACTCACATCCTAAAATCTCGCTTCTCATTAGAAATTAAAAGTCCAAAAAGGCTCCGGGTGCGGATGGAATTTCCAACCACGCACTTAGCACCTGCCTCAACAGGTGCTTACCTTGTTAGCTATCATTTTCAATGCCTGCTTCGACCATAGCTACTTTCCAAAAGCTTGGAAAGAAGCGACAGTCATAGGCATTCCCAAGCCGGGTAAACCTCTGAATATCTCGGCTAATCACAGACCCATCAGCCTCCTCAAGGCCATGTCTAAACTTCTCGAGAGAGTCATACTCTCTCGAATGCGGAAAACCGTAAACGCTCGTAAACGCCCTTGGTGTATGGTTTCAAAAATGGCGCATCGATGTGAACCCTGAAAAGAGTATTGCGATGCGCTTCGACCACAAACGCCGTCGTCACGCTGGCGATCCCCACGTTCGAATGTTAGGCATTCCCATCCCCTGAAAGCGCAGTACTAAATACTTAGGCGTCACATTAGATCCGACGCTTTCTTTCAAGCCACACGTCGAAAGAGTTTCAAAACTCGCCCGTCACTACTTAGGCCACCTAAATAGCATGTTAGGTAGAAAAAGTAAAATGTCTTTCAGAAACAAACGTACACTTTACAAGGTCTGCGTTAGACCCGTCATGACATATGCATCACCAATCTTTGCCCACCCCAAACCCTCCCTCCTGCACAAACTGCAGGTAGTTCAAAACCTCTTTTGCCGCAGGGCCACAAACGCACCGTGGCACGTTGCACTAAAATCTTTGAAGGCACTTTGGACTAAAAAAACCATTCGAACTGGAATCACTAAAATCTTTGAAGGCGCTTTGGACTTTGGACTAAAAAGCTTTGGAGTAAAAAAACCATTCGAACTGGAATCACTAAAATCTTTGAAGGCGCTTTGGACTGCCCCTGTATTTTATTAAGGACTTTCTTGGAGTTAAATTTTTTCCCTTGCAAGAAGTAATCCAAATTTCGAAAAAAATTGTAATCTGTTGGAGCAAGGTCCGGGGAGTACGGTGGATATCTTAGTCATTCCAATTGAAGTTCCTCTAATTTGGTAGCCGTCTGTTGTGCAGTGTGGTCTAGCACTGTCCTGAAGCAGCAGTGGCCTAGAGCGATTGACCAGCCTCGGTTGTTTAGCAGCTAGCTTTCCCATCATGGTCTGCAGTTGTCGATAATAGACATCTGCCGTAATCGTCTGGCCAGATTTAAGAAAGCTGTAGTGAACGACACCGGCACTAGTCCACCAAACGCTCACAAGAAACTTTTTTTGAGTCAGTTTTCGCTTGGGGCAGGATTTGGCTGGTTCGCCAGGGTTCACCTATTGCGATGAGTGTGTCCGACTGTCGTACAGGATTCACATTTTATCACAGGTAATGATTAGATTTAAAATGCATTAATTATTTTGCCGGTTGAGTAATGTAACGCAGCAGTCGACGCGCGTTTGTCGGTTTGCTGCATTCAACTGATGAGGTAGTACAACGTACCGGGACTTATAGGTTTATTATTATTTGTAAGAGGTCTTCAAACTACTGAAATCTAACACTTTGATTTTACTTACTTACTTACTTTACTCGATCCTACGCTCGCGCCGCCGCCTACGCCGGTTCAGACCCCGCACGCTACTTATATATCGATGGGTGCCTGGAACAAGACCGCAATAGCCATAGTAGTAGTTTTCCGATTAACCCAGTTTCGTAATCTACGGACCCGAAAACACCAACAGAATTTTTTTTACACTTTTAAAATGGAAACTGCCTTATTTAGCAAAGGCAGTATGGCTATTGCCTCGGTATTCTCCGTTCATTATTTCAAAAATTTTTACTGGAATAATCGTACTATGTGCCATGATAAAAGCTTTATTCAACCTTTTACAAGTAACGGCCATTGTAGCTTTGTTCCCCAAAATTAACTTTGTATGCAAATGCACAATAAACATTGCTGTACAAATATTTTTTTACTTTCACCGGTAATAGCATATATAGTTTTCTTCCATGTAATAAAAATATGTCGATTGATTTTCAATAAACATTGCTGTAACATCAATAACCTCAATAATCAACATATTGTCAAGTGTTGAAGATGGCCGACCTTTTGATAACGACTCTGAATATAACGAATCAGTTCCTACGCTTATGTTGACTTCATGAACCAGACTTAATTGCTTCTCACATTACACTGCCTATACTCGAACCTGAAAATAACTTACCTGAGCAGCCATCACACCCCGTTGAACCTATGAATGATGTAGCTGTAAACCCTGAACCAACACCTTCACTTGCTGCTGAAACTGAAAATATAGAATTGGACACTGAAACTACAAAGAAACGATGAAGGAAACGAATTCGTGATGAACGAAACTGGAAATGTAACAAAAATAAATCTTTTACAGATTCAGGTTTACCTTATAAAGGAAAAAGTTCAAAGAAAGAGTACCCAGCGAAAACTATTCGACCCATCTGCAGCTGCTAAAGAAGTGTAGTGAGCGTATCACACCTGAAAAGAGAAAAGACATATTTGACAAATATTACAAATTAGGAAATCATGAATTTCAATGGCAATATATAGTTAGAAACGTTAAAGTTGAAGAATTAAGAGAACGACAATAAACAGGAAATGTAACAGAACACAAACGCTAAAGTATTACTTTCAAGACGGAGTAGATAAAATTCAAGTGTGTAAAAATTTTTTTCTAAACACTTTAAGTATCTCTGATACAGTTATATTTACTGATTTAGAAAAGGTCAAGAATGACGATAACCTGATCGATCAGCGTGGTCAGCACAAAATAGACCTCATAAAACAAACTCATTTACTAAAAACAGCGTTGTCAAACATATTAACTTATTCCCAACAGTAGAAGCACATTGTGTGAGAAAAGACTCTCAAAAGTTATATTTGGAAGAGGATCTTAATATTTCCAAAATGTACCGTTTATACAAGCAATGGTTTGCTGATGAAACTTTGGATTGTCCAATGGCGAGCGCACGACAATATAGGAGAATTTTTAATATAAAGTTCAATTATTCTTTCTTTAAACCGAAGAAAGATTTATGCGCGATATGCACACGCTATGCACAAGCAGACGAAGAAACGAAGATTACACAGCAAAGTCGCTATGAAAAACACTTACAGAATAAAGACAGAGTGCGTGAGATAAAAAATGCTGAAAAAGAGAATTATAGTGACTTGGAGACAATAGGTCACACTAGGACAATAGGACAATACGTTCCAAGGTCAGAAGTCGGGATTTTCTATTATAATCGGAAATATCCCGTTTATAATTTAACTGTTTTCGATGCAGGTCGTAAGCTGGGATATTGTTTAATGTGGCATTTGAAAATAGCGAAGAGAGGGGCTATTGAAGTCGGGAGTTGTTTATTCAAGTTTTTTGAAAATGAACATAAGCGACCGGTTTCTAAAATTTCATTGTATTCGGACGGATGTCCCGGACAAAATAAGAATCGATTTATATTTGCTCTGCATTTATATGCGGCCTCAAAGTTTAAGTTTACGATCACGCATCGATTTTTTGAAACCGGACACGGACAAAATGAGGGTGACTCAATGCATGCTTTCATCGAGCGTGAGCTCAAGAAAAATAAATTTCTATATACGCCAGAACAAATTTACGCAGTTGCAATGAATGCCAAAGTTAGTGGCGAGAAATATAGTGTCATAGAGATGGATCAATCCGACTTTGTCAATGTAAAAATGCTTATTGAAGGCCGAAATTGGGTGCATGACTCAGATGGAAATAAAATATTGTGGTCAAATATTATGGAAGTGGTCGCGTGTCATACTCATGAGGGCATACTGAAGTTAAAGTATAGTTTTGAAGATGATTATGTGGAGTTACACACACGTGATCCACCAACCAGATTCCCGTCTCGAGGTGCCCGGGTGCGAGGTGGGCGCACACGAAGTGGACGTACACGAGGTGCACGAACACTCCGTGCTGCTGCAACTCCTACTAATATCATTCCAATCGTTGCCGAGCTGCAAAGAGCTTACCCTTTTAACCATTCCCTGTGCCTAAAGCCTTGCACTCCGACTTGTTAAGTCTTTGCAAAAATCATGACTTTCCGCGCCACTACCATGATTTTTATAGCGCTTTGGTATGTGAAACTGATGAGGATGTAGTAACAGGACGTAATTTCCAAGAAGAAACACAATTATCTTATGAATAATGTAGTTATTTCTTCATCACCATCGTACAAATTTTATACATTTAAGATCGTAGAAACGTTTGAACAACCTGAAGATTATGTTATTGTTATATCATGTTGATTTTCTTATAATATAATCATGTAAGCTGTCCAAAATGTTAAGTAAAAATATCATTATGTGTGTAATAAACACTGTGTTTTTTCCGTTATTAAACAAAGTAAACTTGTTGATTGCAGTACTTTTGTTCTTTTTACATATCCTTATTAAGTATACTTAAAAACGTGTATATAACATATACAGTCATAATATAATATTATTATGATTATTTACAAATAAATACACAACATTGTTTACATATATTGTCTTAATACTCTGTATTTTAAATAAAAATGTACTCATTCCAATCCTACAATATTCATACAATGTACATAGCATTGACGAGTACATTTTCCAAGTCAATCATTAAATTCATGTAATATCACTGCAAAACGCTATTACTGTATTCGCCATACATACTTCAGAACAGGGCACATCGTTGCAATAGACTATTGCTGTTTGGTAGATTTCACACTTTTTACCGGAATAAAACCACAATGGAACCCTTTGGAAACAACTTTCAATGTATGAAGCGGCAATGTCGTTTTTTAAGTTTTTTTTAGGTATTTCATAAGCTCAATAACATTGTGAACATTATAAGTTACTCCAAAAAAAATAACGCATCGTTTGATATACAAACCGTTTTAATACGCCTCGTAGTTTAGTAATTATCCAAAATTTTCACTGAATCTTTTTTCCTGTAAAATTGTGATTTGTTGATTGCGGCTTTGTTCCAATAACATCAATGAATTATTTAAGGAACTAAGCTGCAAACCAGTAGGCTGTAAGATAGATAACACAAGCATAAATAACCTGAGTTACGCTGATGACATGGTACTGCTGGGTCCATCCGCCGGCTCGATAAGGGAGCTATTAAGTGCATGTGAGGAGTATGCAAGATCTCATGGCCTCGTGTACAACACCAAAAAAAGTGAGTACATGATCTTTGGGGTTCCTGGTAAGCTAGTTAACTACGAGCCGAAAATCTTACTTAACGGCTTGCCATTAGTTAGAGTAAAGAAATTTAAATACCTAGACTTACCTAATACTTGATACCTAAATACTTATCAGAGGACCTCAGTGACAATGCCGATATTGATAGAGAGCGAAGAGCACTGGCGGCGAGATGCAACATGCTGGCACACAGATTCGCACGTTGTAGTGTGGATGCTAAGATTTCACTATTTAAGGCTTTCTGCCAATCATTTTACACGGCGGGTCTGTGGTCGCATGGTCGCGGCTCAAAGTCATCTTTGAGAACTCTTAGAGTTCAGTACAACAACGGCCTGAGAATGCTGCTGGGGTTGCCTCAGAGCTGTAGTGCATCGGCCATGTTCGCGTTAGCAGGAGTCGATGACTACTACGCTGTCATGAGGAAGAAAAAATTGTCACTTATGTGCAGACTACGCTCCAGTACTAACACGATATTAAAACTATTCGCATCTAAATTAGAACTACCAATATGGCAGCAATTTACTAATATACTAATATGAATGGAATTTTTAAATCAAATAATTTATATATTTTTATTTCATAATAATCCATCTGACATACATTTTTAATGACATATAATTTTCTTAATGACATATTATTTTATAAATTTTGAAATACAATTGTTTATATGGAATAACTGAATTTTAATTGACATTTTCCAGTTTTCTGACATCTTATTGACATAGCAAATAATTATATTTATTTATTTATAATTGTTGTTTTTTATTTACTAATCTAATTGAATATAAGATATATTATTTATTAAATAGACATAGTCAATAATTGAATATTATTTAATTTAGGTATTTATCACTTCTAAATTACACAAAAGCCCTTTACTGCCATCACAGTCTTAATTTATTATTTAATTTACAAATTTGTTTTGAAATAGTTTTGTAATAAACCTGCTTTGGACTTGGTGTTTTATTATTATTATTATTCTTTTTGTCGTGTGTTATATATGTGTGAATTTAATGATAAGGATTTGCAGAACATTTTGTTACATTACCATAGTTATTAAGCTTTGTAATATTAACACGTGGGCCTAGTTGCCACAATAAAGAAATTTATTATTATTATTATTAATTACAAATAACAATAATTTGGCGTATGTTACTTCAGATTTTACGAATTTTTCTAATTTATCTCAATTTAATAATAGACTTTTGGACCTTATATTTTGTAAAAATAAATTGGTTGTCGCCTCCTGTACAAATCCGCTTGTTTCTGAAGACATACATCACAAATCTTTAAAAGTAAAGATATCATTAAATCTACCTGAATCTTTGCAATCATTAAAATCTATGTAACCACAATTTTACAAAGCTAACTTTGGTGGGTTTATTATTTATCCCATGGGATGAAGTTTTAAGTGGTATGCACGATGTGAGACAAAAATATTCACCGTGGTACACAATTCCTCTTATTAAATTTGAAAAAGAAAAGTTTCCTAGGAAATGGAAACGTTGCGGCAGCCTTAGCGATTACCTTTTCTACATTAAGGTTAAGATTTAAAAAAAATCCACTGAGTGCTTTAATCAATATATTGTTTTTTCGGAAGAGGATGATGAAGGAGAAGATGGTTACATCGCATATTTAACAAGCAGCTCGTGGCTACATTTTCAAGCAACAACACGGTTTCTCACTCTCCAATAGTTGAAATGGAATGTAAAAGCCTGCCAATAAATGTTGAGAAAAAATTGCATATTCACGACAAAACACAGTTTAGGTACTTTCGCATTCGAATCCCCTGCAGTGTAGTCGCCCCTTAGTATTCAGCGCGCCTACAAAAGACGGAATAACGCCGAGGTCCCTGACTGTACCTACTTTATTTTACAAAAATGATATCTTACTTTGTTGACCTAAATATAATGTACCCAAGGGGTTTCCTTTTAATACAACGTGCAGGCGATTCTCATTTTTGCCTGAGCATCCACCGAGTACCCTGACTGTAACTAAACATAAAAAAATTCTTAAGACTACACACACCCAGTGTGTACCGCGTGAAAAACATGTAAAGTAAAAACTTATAAATACTTTTTTTTTAGAAAATAACACTGCAAAGAAACAACTTTTATTTAACAGTGTGTAAAGTAAGAATACCAATTTATGAAACCGTCCAAAACTGTTTATAAACTACATAATAAATTACTGATTCGAATTCTCCTGATTCCTTAGAAATGTCTTTATATTTTAATTATTTTTCAATAAATATTAAATACATAACAGTAATAATAAATATAACATAAGAAAACTACTCCAACATCAAAAAAAACAACAGAAACGATTTTCTTTTGTACCAACATCAGTCAATCAGATTGAGTGCGTGTAAAACGCGGTACTTCAAAGTACCATAGCAAGACCACACGGGCATGCATATCTATGTATAATAAATCCACGGGTTAACGAATGATAACATAAAAGATTGTAATCAATCTCTGAAATGCATTTATCCAAGTTGCATATCTACCATGCCACTAAAACCTTTGAATACAGGTTGACTTTAACTGTCACAGCCAATCTTTCTTTGATATGAGATATGATCCAATCTTAGCTTTAAAAGGTGTTTTTATTAAAATTTTGAGCGCCTAATAGACTGTTAAATTTGAAAATTGAGTTTTAGGATTCCTCAACAGAGGAAAGTTACACAAATCATTATTTAGTATTTAAGTACTGCACTAGGTTCTTATTTCCTAGGATAGCGTTAACAAAGCCGAAATGAAGTTGTGTTAGTCCGGGAGCGATAGCGTTTAAGCGTTTAGCGATATATACATAAATAACTTTCCTCATAGTCAACTTTTTTTTATTAATTATAAAAAGAAATACCTAAAACTTGTTTTTACTAATATTAAAATTTATAAAATGTATTCTGAAGGAAACTCAACAATATTTAGTTCCTTACATGTGTCTCTTAAGTCCTGTCTTTTAGGATTACTATAAAAGAGCGGATTTTAAGGTGAGAACTGTTCTTCTCTTTCTTTAAAGTAAAATAGCGAAAGATATGCGACGTTCATACATAACAGACCTGAAAAATGCCTCTGGTACTAGCGAAGATAAATTTCCTCACGCATACTCAATAATATTGCTCGCCGGCATAAAATAGATTGAATGATGCTTTTGAACATGGGCTTTCGAACAAGTATTTTCTCTGACACAAAATATTTGTGTCCGTAATGTTTCGTGTCGTATTTATCAGTTTGGTCCGCGTGGTAACTAAACCATTTGACAAGTAAAATCAGGCGATCAAGAACTTTTGAGGAAGACTTTTGACGTCCGTGCTTCAGGTGTTTGTCACCTATCTGCCGTCTGCTTGTCATATAGGTATCTATTTTACTTAAATCAGACGTTTTCAACCTTTCGAGAAATATTATAGGAACTAAAGTTGTTCATTGTTTACCTAAATTCGGTATATAGAGAAAACAAAATAACAAAACCATTTCAAGATTTTAATATATGTAGCAGCTCGGAGATAAAAGCGTGTAAGCTTATAACTAAAATGCGTTACATAATTTGGCTCACAGTCAACTTCTATATGACGTCATTAGTAGCATCACTGTCCAATTTCTTTTAGGCTAAACTGTCATGTCAACGTTTTTGATAAATACCTATCTATCATCAAGAATGCATAGAAAATTGTTGAGATGTTCATTCCAGGTAACATAATAAAACTGTAATGCTATATAATTATATGATGCACAGAAATCACAAATATCCATGCTATTTGAGCCTTGTTTGGGAACCCAAGGTTATATTTGATAGATGCAGCAAGTGCACATTTAAATATATTTTTTGGCCTTTTTATGGCAAGACAATTGTTAAATGTGAAATAAGTGTAAAACTTATGTACAATTCTTTGAACTCATAAATACGTATATTTGTAAGTGCACTAATTTGTAGCTATACGAAACAATAAATTTTTTTTATTTTTTTTTAACATACCTTTTTTAGAAAAAAATAGGTATTCCTCATATTTACTTGACATACAGAATTGTATTCATTTTATTTAATGTATCCATTTCACTGTATTACTGTACAGGTGATTGATATGTTCCGAGTTAAGGGGGGAAAAGGGAGAAATGTAAATCTGAAATTATCTCAGTTATTATTGACTTAAGGCCTAAAGGTACCAGTAAGGCACAAAGCTGTATGAAATTAAAATTTCTACAAATTATATTTTTACACATTTGTCAATAGACCCAATATAGAGGGTCCTACGCCTATGGCAACCAATGCGCAAAGGTGGCGATAATGCAGTCCCATTGAGTCGAAAAATGGTCATACAGGAAGATAATATGCTAACTCGACCGCTACGTTAGACACCATCTTGGATTCAATGGGAGATATCTGTTTTTTCTCAATATTCCGGCCAATTTTACCTTTTCGAGAAAAATCATCTGGACTAAAGAAGTTAATTTTTTTTATATGCGCGTATCGTGTTAGGAAAACAGCCCACCAAAAACCTTTAAAAAGGCAAAATAAACTTCAATCGCGTATCTCACCGTCTTACTAGACGACTGCAGGATGACAATTACGATGGCTCACATTTTAATTTCGTTTGGAAAGTATTAGTAGGTTGCTACGTAACTATATAAAGTCGATAACCTCTTTAAGATAACTGTAAAAGTGTAAGTGTACAAAACTTAGTGCAGCAAGCCGTGCAATTTTGGAGCTTTTATAGCTGATTGGTCGTGAGTGTTGTTACCTTTTACGAGGGTGGTTGAAAAATTCGCGGCCTAAATAAGAAAACGCAGGAATAATGCAATTTTTTATATTTATTTTTCTACATACTGTCCTCCTAGGTCACAGCACTTAGTCCAGCAGTCCTCCGAAGCCTTGATCCCATTTAAATAGAAGGTCTCGTCAAGGTCTTCAAAAAGGCATCTACGGCCACTTTGACCTCCTCATTGGTGGAAAATTTCATTCCACCTAAGTGTTTTTTTTAGTTTTGAAAATAGGTGGAAGTCAGAAGGTGCCAAGTCAGGTGAATAAGGGGGATGAGCTTCACTATTTGAGCCATCGATTCTGCAGATGTGTGAACACGAGCATTGTCCTGATGAAACAAAACTTTCTTGGTCAACAATCCTGGTCTTTTAGACTTTATTTCTTCGCGTAAACGACGTAATAGTGTGTAATAATGCAGACTTTATAGTTTGACCTCTTTCTAAGTAACCAACCAAGATGACACCCTTAGAATCCCAGAAAACCGATGCCATTACCTTGTTTACTGAAAAACCTTGGCTTTCTTGGGGGTCGGAGATCCGGGTCTCTTCCATTGTTTGGATTCAATATAGTGATGAACCCATGTTTCGTCCATAGTAACTAACCTTACCAAAAATTCATTTGGATCAGCTTGAAAAAGCTCTAAACAGTCTCTAAAAATCGTGAGCAAAGTTCGTTTCTGTTCAACTGAAAGGAGCCGTGGAACCCACCTTGCGGAACCCTAATTCGCTAACGATCATGTTTTGTGTACGTTCATATGAAATCCCTAGAGCTTCAGCTACCTCAGATACCTTTGATCTTCTGTCTCCCATGATGAGATCACATATTTTTCGATGTTTTCCGAGGTCGTAGCTGTAGAAGGCCATCCAGAGCGGGGGTCATCTTTGATGCTCTCTCGTCGACGTTTAAATTCAGCTGGCCACGTTTTTATCATTGTATACGACGGAGCAGATGTTCCTAAAGTAATCACCATGTCTTCATGAATCTGCTTTGGAGTTAATTGTTTCTTGTGGAGGTATTTGATCACGGCACGGTGCTCTAAACTGTCCATTTTCAAATTTAATTAAACTTACGCTCTCTTAATGTTCAATAAAATAAATAATTAAGCACGCATCTCAGAGAAAAATTGCACAGAGACTGACAAAGAGTCTAGGTTTCATATGAGGGTAGTTTTATAATAATATGACGACGCTATCTATGTTAGGCCGCGAACTTTTCAATCCACCCTCGTATCACACACTACATAAACAATATCTAATACAGCAACGTCAATGTTAATGAGTATTGTCTACTGATAGAAGTAATAATGTTTTTTTGTAGCGTGGTGAAAAAGAAGCATTCACCTACCCGACACTCAAGGGGGAGTGCTGGGTTATGTGGGACTTGACCTACTAAAAACATCACGGTATACCTCCATAATAATAATAATAAGTTACAATTAGGTAGTAAAACTCTTGCCAATCCGATAATTAAAATAACATATCTATGTCACCGAAAGTTGATTCCTTTATAGTAGCAGGTATAATGGTGCTTGATCTTATGAAGCTACATAGGTATTTATAAAGTGTTTTAACTACATACCTATAAGACATCATAAGGAATACATACCTACGATTATTCTGTATATAATTTATTAGTTTCTTAAAAAGCTTTGCTTAACACACGTTATTCCTTGGCAAGCATCGAAAACTAAAACAAAACTAGTCGTTATTTTCACTATAAAAAAATTATACAATTCAAGGGAGTTTATATTTATTCACATATTGTAATCTTTATGCAAGGACGCATCTAAAGCTTCAAACATTATACCTAGCCAAAATTTAAAAACATCTTTATCTATTAAGGTTAAGACCTAGTTTAAATTCCTTGTTTGTTTATTGCGTTTTTTAGTTTTCCAGCAAAGAGAATTAGTAAAAAATAACATTATTATTCAGGTTAGTATAATGTTTATTTAATATCTCGTTGCATCTCGGTTTATTTGTATTAAACCGTTACTGAAACCATTTTGACGTGTAGGTAACTCTTAATTTTGAAACGTGATTTTTAAATGATTTTTTAGTTTATTTTCTACCTGAGTGCGTCAGTAGGATGTATATACAGGGTGACTGGCGGATATTACAAGGGGGTATAAAAAAGGTAAATTCCTGTCGATTTTACTACATAATGTATAGTCCAAAAGTGAATCGTTTCCAAAATATTTCAATGTTTTTGTAAAATCATGAGGGTCATCTTAAAAATTCATTAAAAAAAAATTAAAGCTGTTTGATACAATTTTTTATTAGTTTTGCAATAAAAACATTCTCATAAATACATAATATCAATAAGGTTGACATAATTAACATAAATTCACATTTTCTTCAAAGAATTTTACACGAAAGAGTGATTTTTGTTAATTATGTCAACCTTATTGATATTATGATATATTTATGGGAATGTTTTTATTGCAAAACTAATAAAAAATTGTACCAAACAGCTTTAATTTTTTTTAAATTCATTTTTATGGTTGATTTTATGATTTTAAAAAACTTATAAGATTTGAAATATCTTGTAAACGATTCACTTTTGGACTATACATTATGTAGTAAGTAGTAAAATCGACTGGAATTTACTTTTTCTATGCCCCCTTGTAATATCCGCCACTAATAACCAGTCACCCTATATAAGTGTGTGTGTGTGTGTGTGTGTGTGTGTGAGAGACAGAGAATTCATTTTTCATTGTTTCATTACAATTTGTATCTACTTAATAAATTTACTCAAATAACTGCGAAATATCTTTGGAAAGTTAAAATCTCAATAGCAATGTGCGATGACGTTGACATACGAATTAATTTATAAGTCGTATTATATTCCGGTTGACTTTTTTGCCGTTCGGAAAAAGGGTAGTCCATGCTGAGGTCACAATTCTAAGCAACATTCCCAAACACATTATAAAACTATAATTCGACCCTTCATACAAATCATACGGGTCAGCTACCAACATAGAACTACTAATATAAATAGAATACCTATGTGTACTTGCATTACCACTGATGCCATATTATACCCCCACTCCTTGCTTTTAGCTCACACAGGCAAATAAATTTCAACCGTAACACATATAATCCATACACGCACATTTCCAAACAAAAAATAATGACTATCGCCTTAGTGTAGCGTTCAAATCCGCTGGTCAAAAACCATACTCACACATTATACCAATTACCACACATCCTCGGCCGATTGGGTATACTTTGGCACGGAGAGAAACATCGTTTACTAAGATGTCCATTGCGGTGCCTTAATAATAATAACGATTAGAACAAATCGTGATATACTCGTACTTGGCACTAATTTTGTATGAAAAATTGATTTTTTCTTATACTCGCGAAGTATAAGGTTTCTTTGGGAAAGTTGCTCAGAATTTTATTCTGAGCCCATGTGCCCTTGTTCTGAAGGAGTTGTAGTTTGCACCAAAAAAAGGGAAAAAATTAAAAAAATATCCTTATTATCAATACTGACTATGTTTTATTACAACAAGTTACAATAAGTTGTACAGTATAATACAAAATAATTATTAAACAGTACCTACATCATTATATAACAAAATAACTAATTTGTATATATTTTTGGTGATTTATATGGCTTTTACGGGACCCGAGTAAGAATCTCCTAGGCTACGAATTATATTTTTGAATTCGAATCAGAGCCCAGAAATGGCATATGAAATACTAAGAGCTTGCTCAGAGCTTGGTCGTCCATTCGAATTGAAATTCTTTGAATTCGATATTTAAATGTTATCAAATAAAGAATAAAGTTTGATTCGATTATTATTATATATATTATGTTGATGAATATTAAAATTGTCATTGAAGTGATTATGAGGATAAGCAATTTGCTATAAATAATATTCGTAGCTTAGAAGTTATTCTGAGTTTGTATAATTGATGTAAGCCTAAAATATATCAATATGTATATAAAACAAAAATGTATTAGTTTCGGAAGCCCGTTATACAATGTCCCGTGAGATAAAAAAGTACCCAACAACTTAAAACATACAACTATAATATCTCTGTGATTGCCTTAGCTAAATAATTACTTAAATGTGATTGGCTAATTAGCAAGTAGCCTAAATTATTTAAATCTCTTTCAAGATTTTTATATAAATTAACACAAACTGCACCTGATAGTCTTAATTATTATTGTTAGAATCATCAATGCAAAACATAAAATAAAGGTGAGTAATGCTCAACGAGCTCAAGCTTATTTAGAAATTATTTATTAAATATACGACAGAATATGAAAAGTCATATTGACTAATTTTAGCTTAGTAGCCATTCTTAAATTACGTCACACATCAACAGGGAAGGAAAAGCAGTCATCAAAGTGAGACATTGTCTTTATTTCATACAAAATAAAACCTGTGACAAGCACGGCAAAGGGGTGTCAAGATGAGGAGAGGTGTGACATGGACAGGAGAGGGATCCAAGTCTCGAAATTCATGTGTCGTGGGCGATTTATAGGTGGACTCATAGAGTATGCTTCTAAAGTGTACTTGATAGAAGATCTTGATTTTATGAAAGTTGAATAATTTTGCCGAATCTTCTAAATATACGTCGATGTTTTAGCTAAAATGAACAAATTGATTGTTTATAAAAACTTAAACGACAAAGAAAAAACAAAAGTTATCTTAAGATAACTTTTAAACAAGTCAGCATATTTTTAAAGTTAGAACGTTTAATATATCCACATTGTTGAAATAAATACAAACCGTTAGTGATATATCTCACTTTTCAAATCATTCTACAATGTTGATGATAAATTGCTATCCCTTGTTAACCACAACATACACACATGGTGAAAAGGTTATAGGATATAGCCATCAATGTAAAATGTCTTGTATAAAACCGGCCATTTCGAAGAATATGAATTGTAACTGACTGGTGTAAGGCACAAGTAATTTAACCTTTTAGCAATCAAAATGTATATTTAATGTCAATTTATTAACGGATATATTATTCGGAATTGTAATTTGTACGTTTAAGGTAACTTTGTATTTTAAGTATGGCATAAGTTTATCACAAAATATTATTTGTTTTATTTTGCACTAAATAAGTTGTCTAGTGTGTTTGCACTAAATAATAAATCTGATATAACAAATAATAAAATACGAGCACTATTTTAAGGGGACTATAAAAATAAATCATTAATATGCCATCCTTATTTTTTTCTATATCTATCTTGCTTACTGTAACTATGGGATATATTTAAATCTCGGTAACCATTTTAAGTACTAGTCTACTATAAGGTGGGGCATACAGTATTAAAAAAATACTTATTTTTTTATACTGAAAGTATTGCTTAAAAATACATTTAATATTCCAGGCATAAGGCACATATTTGTTCGGATTATTATTTTAAAAAATACCTCAGCTTCTGTTTCATATTTATTACAATAATTTAAGTTAATCATGTAATAAATTGTTATTCTTCTTATAGTGCCTCTCCAGCTAATGAAGGTTGGCAGTCATATATTAGTATTAAACTTAAATTAATTCCACTTACCAACATTGACCACAGCTGCAGATACATCTTTACAATATTGTCTTGATAATAACATGTCCGAGAACTTATGATTTTAGCGAAAATGTTAATCTATTCCAAAACATTGATTACTCGATCACAAACATATTTTTACTTACGTAATGCGTATTAAAAGATTGCTTGCAAAGATAAAAAAATAATGCGGCATTCATTAATGAAATTATATCATTGAATTAATTAAATTAACTTCAACATATAAAGATCAATGGTGGTTATTCATATTCTTTTTCTTAGGGGGTGGAGTAGGAGCTTTCTCTGCGTTCTTTCTTATCATTGACGTGTAAAGAAATGAGCCTCTAGGAGTAATTACAGTGTCGTAACTATATCTAGGGGGCAAAATAGGAGTCGTTTCAGTATTATTATTATTTTCTGCATCCGTGTCGAAACTACGATGCGACGATTTTTGTGGTAAAGGCGGGGGCTCATCGTCGTCTTGATTTGAGTCAGTTGTGCCTGTAAAAGGGTAAGATTAAGAGAAAAGAAAAAAAGAGAAGAGTACTATACAAAAAGACCATTACGCACCGTTCGTAAAACACTGTTGTTTCTGAGAGATACGCGAGATAAATCAAAATAAAAGCTAGTATAATATAAACTTAATAATTCAACAACTATTGCTTCAAAATAATCACTAAGCGGGGTTATTAGAGCTGTGGTGAGTCTTTGACACTATCTGGTATAGTTAACGCCATCTACGACCCGCCCCTCACTTCTTCATAATCACTTACCTCGAACAAAAAGTAGTGGGGCGCGTATTCGTGCATGGTACTAACTCTATATTATAGAGTGAATATTCTGATAAAATAGTTTTAGGTTAAAACAAAATTGACACTTACCAATAGAATTTCTATTCGAGGGCGGTGCCGAAGAGTTAAGAAGACTCGCTCGTTGCGATAATCTTCTTTCTCTTTCCACTTCTGCTCTTAAAGGTCGTTCGGTTACCAACTGATGGAAGAAATATAAGAAATACACAGTTATATTTCTGAATTTTCTATGTCTAATCTAGTAATAGAGGATTTAACCTTTGGCATTCATTAACCAATATTAACATTTTTTTTTCAAACTTTTAATCTCATCGGCGGTAATCCTGTTAATTTTATTGGATAACAAAATGGTTGATAATATGGCGTATAATTTTATTATGGCTATGTTGCTGAAGAATTTTTTAAATAATTTTATCGTGCGGTTTGTTTATGACATAAATTGAAAAATGGTAGCTATTTACCATTAAAAACTTCTACGAAGTTCCACATACAAACAATTTGAAAATGAATTTAGCAGTGTTTACCTCATCTTCTTCTTTACATAGTATAAAACAAAATCGCTTCCCGCCGTCTCTCCTAGTGTCCCTCGGTAGGCTTAGATCTTTTAAACTACGCAACAGATTTTAATGCGGTTTTCATCAACGTGTGATTCAAGAGAAAGGTTTATATACGTTTAATATTTTTTTGCGTTAATTTTAATGTTCAATACCTTGGAAGAAATCAAGTCCACTGAGAGCTTTTATCGAAAACGCTGTCTTATGCTTTTGAAATATAAATATACATACTAAATAATGAATGATGTAATGTAATTGTTCCACTTTTATAATATGCCAATATTTCTATCTTTAACGAGTAGCTTACTGTACCTATTTTATTGTTTAAAAATATGGTTACGTGCAATGTGGTAATTATAGTTGAGCCATTACAAACGTGCAAATTGAGTCATAAAACATTACGACAAATCCCTTCTTTGTTGTTATACAAATCATGTTTCATTCATCACACAAAAGCTTGTAACATCAGGGTTCGAAGCTTCGAACTTCCATATACGTCCCGAGGCTGTCAAATGTTAATAACACATTAACTACAAACAAAGAAAGCATTACTTTTAAAATTTTAAAGAATTTTATTATTATTGGCGTAAAGACACACAAATGAAAATTTTACAAAGAAACAAAAGCAGTTCATAAATACCCTTAATTACAAATAGACATTTCCAACCACGGTTAAACAGAGAAAAATTACCAAACCTTACATAGTCTCCTTTACCAAGAAAGTCATGAAAGAATTTAGAAGAGTTTTAGTACAGAACATAAATAAATAAATAAAAAAATTCATTTACCGTATCAAAACCTACCTCCTGGCGTAATTCTCGAAGTGGCGTACTACAGTTACTAGAGTCCGTGGAACAAACGTTATTGTTAACGTTATTCATAACGTTGTTTGTTCTGTAATCGTTAGAATTATTTGTAGTACCGTTTGGCGTACTTGTGTACCATTGGCTACCACTTGATGCGGTGCCGATTTCACTCTGAAAAATAGTTTAAAAAAAGCGATATAATGAAAATCAAATGAAGAAGTATGGGAGTCGGTGTAATGTAGTCATTTGGCGTTATAAATCGCGCGAGCACAAAATTAAGTTAAATGATATGACCTACGAAGGATGAGACCTACCAATTAAAATATTAGAAAATTTAATTCTGAGATTTGTTATTTATCAGGATAACCGATTCACATCAATTCATCTAAGTTGAAAATCTATTGAATTATTTTGGCTTGAGTAACGAACAAGTTATAATTATATTGTAGTTTGTTATTGAATTTTATTATCAAACGTAAAGACATATTATGTACGTATGAAAATACACATTTAAATAAAAAATTATTAAAATTAATGTAAATAATAATTGTAATTAAGTGTTAGGAATTCATTTTTTTTTACCTTTCTTGCTCTTCGTTTGTCTCTTCGTTTTGGCGAATTCTGTAAAGTGCCGAAGTAATTTGTCATACCTCCACTGCTGTTACGACTGAAACCAAAACGTTACAGTAATGAGCTTTAGGAAGATTTTCTTATTTTCTAATTTCTAATTTGTCATTTGTCATCATTGAGTAGAAATAAAATGGACGATATAATCGTATAACCGTGCAACTAGATTTTGTGTAACATCTCCGGCATTTCACCATTGCAACAGCTGAAAACCAGCGCCACAATCTACACTGCTGGCATAATGCTGAGCTGTAGCCATTTCAGCATTGTTAATTGCATATTTATTTTTAAGTTTACAGTTCTATTTTATTATTTTTTGTGTTCTGTTTGTATTTTTTTTAATTCAATCGTTTATGCTGAATAAATATTTTTCATTTCATTTCATTTCTTGATTAAAAACTAT
This sequence comes from Marasmarcha lunaedactyla, assembly GCA_923062675.1. Lineage (NCBI taxonomy): Eukaryota > Metazoa > Arthropoda > Insecta > Lepidoptera > Pterophoridae > Marasmarcha > Marasmarcha lunaedactyla. Next base: position 9,735,656 of record OV281361.1, on the reverse strand, counting down.
TGATCAAATCTTGAAAAATAAAATGAACTACTGAGCTACATTTCTTACGAAAAAGCAGCCACCTTTATGACAAACGTTATTTGTTGTGTAATTATCTTAAAACCCAACAAGGCACAATGAACGACTTATTTTCCCTTTGTTTTATTCTCAATTTAATACTAAAAATTATTTCTTAACATTTTCACGGTAGCAACTTGAATGATTATTGAGTTACCTTGCCAATGGATTCACGGCACTATTGAGCAGCGAAAACTTCAGTTTTGACACTGAGCTGTAAGAAAAACAACATTTGTATTAACAATTTACATTATAAACATGCTTGTACCTAAGTATTATCATTTTTTAAATATATAAATGTAGAGACATCATGTCTCGACTCTATTAGTTTATGCCTTTTAATGTTTGTGAAACATTCATTTATTTCTTATTTTCTTTACAGTATACTTGATTACTTTAGGGACTTTCTTCTTGGAATTTTATCTGCTAAAAAGTGAGGAAGTCAAACCATAAAAACTTACTCATTTCCTGAAGAAATGTCTGATATTCTGTTGCTACCCAAAATCCCAGGATCTGTCAATATACTGTCGCGTAATGTGATTCGTAGTTGAACTTCGGGGGTCTCTGGCTCGAAGTCTCCCATCTGAAGTAGGGAATAATTTAAATTTTAGAAACAAATGCAGTTAAAAAATGTACGTTGCCAGACATCATTGACACATAAAGACAATTCCTATCATCGGATAAAAACCATTATAAAATTATATACTTAAGTAAATATTTGATATAAAATTATCTGAGTTGATAGATTCTGCTTTTAAGTACCTCAATACTGTAACAAAGTAAAAGCTTTTGTGTGTCGAATTAAGGGGATGAAACTTCGATTACCTATAAAAGATGAGTTGCAATTCGATTTGCCCTTTGCCGTTACTGGAACAAATGTACAAGTATAGCTCGCGACAGGTTGACATGGCGGTTCTGAAATTGCTGCGAATCGCTGCACAGAACATGAATATAGGTGCGGGAGAATCTTTTGGATCGCTGTTGTGTGCGGTTGTATCTGCGCAAATATGATCCGTACCTAACTTCAGAGCTGCCATGTCAATCCGTCACGAACTATGCATATGCAAAAGCCTATTATACCTAAATAAATTGTCATATTTTAGTAACACCCATCAAATACTCGAATGTACGTACTGCGGCTGCTAGAGCACAAAGGTTTATTTCCTTACTCAGTTAAATGAACACTTCATTCTAAACCTACCTTTTTCCCATACTTCTGATGAACATGATTCTGCATCTTCTTGAAGCAACTTCGCATATGATCGTATAACCCTTCTTCGTCTGGTTTCATTTGATCTTTGAAAATCTCTAGGCCTAAAAAAATTAAGATTACATTTCTAGGTACCGAAAAAAAACCTAAATAATGTCATAAATTTTTTTAACAATTGATACATCACTTATTATCAATAACGTAAAAAATACCATCAAATAGGTTAATTTATCTTGTTCATTTTTTAATTCTTGTAAAACACAGGTAAATTAAATTGAGTCAACCGATCGACTCTAAAAATCTATACATAAAAAATAAGATTAGAAAATAAGTAAGACATTTAGCTGTATTAAATTAAGAATCAAACAAACTAGCATTTTAAGCATTCCCTATATCAATAAATCACTTACCATACTTCAACAAAGGTATTTGATCAGCTATTAAATCTAACAACTGGTTCCTTAAGTCTGCATGTTCCGGGTGTCTCTCTAAATAGGATGGTGTAAGGAATGCTTTTTCATAGTTTGCTGTACCACCGTTCACGGCGGGGTCGAGAATGCCTGGAATTTTAAAGTATGGTTACTTGAAAATGGCGTTCATAGATTTAAAACAATACATGATTGTTATTCCTATAGTTTATTAATAATAATAATAATAAATTCTTTATTTTTGTCATAAAACAGTTACAAAGTATTTGCTGGTGTCTCCTTTTAAACTTAAGTAAGCGTGTATTAGGCTCCACCGCTCTTTCGCGTCCACAATCTAACCTGCTGTTGTATAGCTATATTTACTATGTAAACTAATAATAAAGTAAAATTATAGTATTATTTAAAGGAGAAAAAAATAGATATATTGCTGAAAATAATAAAAATAAAACTAATTTATACATTATTAAAGTAAAAACCTTATGGTCATATTAGGTCATTACATATGAAATTGGCGTTTTGTAAGGTAGAAACATAAAGTCAATTTAAAAAATATATAATATATTTATTTAATCAAAGTATGTATAATTGCCATCTATGCACTTTTGCCATCTCATAGGTAGTTCATTTATCCCTTTACTAAAACAAAAATTCGGACCGGAATCAATAAAATCTTGAAAGTTTTAGACATTCCAATTGAAGCTCCTCTAATTAGGTAGCCGTCTGTTGTGCAGTGTTTGGTCTAGCGTTGTCCTAAAGCAACAGTGGCCTAGAGCGATTGACTAGCCTCGGTTGTTTAGCAGCTAGCATTTCCATCATGGCTTGCAGTTGCTGACACCACCAAACACTCACAAGTAACTTTTTTTTGTCAATTTTCGCTTGGCGCAGGATTTGGCTGGTTCGCCAGGGTTCAACTATTGCGATGAGCGTTTCCAATTGTCGTACAGATCCACTTTTCATTACAGGTAATGATTCGATTTAAAATCCTTTCATTATTGTGCCGGTTGAGTAATGTAACGCAGTAGTCGACGCGCGTTTGTCGGTTTGCTGCACTCATTTCATGAGGTACCCACCTCTCAAGCTTTTTCACTTTCCCAACTTGCTTCAAGTGGAGTAAAATAGTTTTGTCACTAACACCGCAGCCTACAACTAACTCGGACGTGGTTTGCGATGGATCCGCTTCCACAATAGCTTTCAATTCTTCATTATCAACTTTGGTCTCCGGCCGTCCACGGGGCTTGTTATGCAGGTCGAAATTTCCAGAACGAAAACGTTGGAACCAAAAACGCGCTGTTTTCTTTTGCGACACCGCAGCCATACGCAGCATTAATACTTGAGCCGTTTCTGCAGCACTGGTGCCACGGTGGAACTCGTACTCGTAAATAACGCGATATTTCAAGTTTTCCATTTTGTAAACTAAGTGACGCAAAGAAAAAACCATAGGAGGAAAATACAAATAAGTTACGGTTTTCGAAACACAAATGCGTGAGCAAATAATACAGATCAAAGTGGCCAGTACGACAAAAAGCCAATTTTATAAGTAAGGACCTAATAAATATTCTTAAGTATTTTGTACACTCAATCGTTTGATTGGGGTGAATATATTCCCAAACTTACAAACAAATAGAAGGTTTCGGTTTAATCGCAATATCATATCTGAACCAAAAATATATTTAAGAACGATAATTTCGCAAAAAACAGACTCTATAAATGAATTCAGATGATTTAAAGTCCTTTTTTTCTCCTTTTTACACTTTTTAAATCGACCACGCGACCTAAAATAAATGGCAGTCATGCTTATGGACATCATAAGGAAATTAGTTAGTTTTAATACATACTAATAAATTAAATAAATAATAGGTCAACTTAGTGGAATTGAGATAGCAAACAAATGCCAAAATCTAAAATTAATTACACGTTCTGAAATTCAACAACTAGTATACAAATGCCAGTCTATACTTCTGAAAATCTTCAAGATACACTCTTACCATTGACACATATGTTAGGACAATATCATTAAAATAAAAATTACGTACCCAGCAATCTCATTGACAAATTCTTCACATTATTATCTTTATTATCCCTTGTAGATAAAATAGAAGCTTTCAATTCTTGGTTGGTATTGCCTAGAGCTTCTATAGCCGCTTCCAAAGGACATAATGAATATACTCTTTGGTCAGTTATTACTGACCAACGGACTATGCCTAAAATATGTGAATCACCTTTTTAAATACATTCAGTAAAAAGATAAAGTACACAAAAACATAGAACACTGGGTTTATAATAACAGCCAATATTGGAATTATGTTGAAACTCACATGTAGCAATTGTGATGTTATAAAATCAAAAAAACATTACTTAACATACATAATAAACATTACTTAAATAAAAATATATCCTGATATTTATATTACGAAACACACCAAACAGTAAATAAAAAACAAAAATATCTAATTGATTCACAAGCTGAGCTTTGCTTTTGAGAAAGTATAAAAAATCTTGTTAGACTTATTAAAAGTGAGTTTATATTCAAGAATGGACAGTATAAAGCTATACTTTATATTCTATAATTTACAAACAAGCGACTTTTTATACTAGTCACTACAAGTTGTAAGTAGAATTAAAATATAATTTTATTATTTTACTTACCCGGTAACTTATCCTTTATTTCAAGTTCGGTTCGTTGAATCCATCTCGTTGCGAATTCGTTTTGACTGACATCTTCTGTTGAACCGTCTACTGACTCTACTGCAATATTTTATAGTGAAAAACTATATATTAATTTGACTAGTTCATATAACAATATCCAAAAATCAATAACTAAAGTGAACTTTCTCAAAAACTTTCAAGACCGCGAACTTTGCTGTACAACTATTTATTAACAGTTTTGAATTTTTTTGTTTATATATTAACGTCTATTCTGCGTTGTCGTTTGTTTATCTGGTAAATGTATTGTTTACATTATTATTTGTAATAATCTGTCATGAACTGAAGACTGGCAAGTTGTGTTTTAATTGTTGGTAAAATAACACACTAATAATTAAAGCTAGCTAATATTTTAACCACACTGCAATTAAAGAAGCCATAACAGTTTTAAAATATAAAAAAAAATTATATCTACTCACCCGCTTTATGATAAGGTCTTGAAAAGGAGAACTTGTCGACATTATTACGTTTATAATACTCGAGAATTTGACTAGCGGCGGGTTTTCCAGAAAACCTTTTTAACTTCTCACTCATTTCAGGATCTACTGGGTTTATTTGTAAATCTGGTTGAATTATTTAAGGATTATATTGGCAAATATTTATAATGTATGTTCTTGAAATTACAGACATGAGTAGAAATCCTTTGCTCGTTTTACCGAGGAAAGAGAGATGGAATCTTAAGACTCTGTTTTATTAGTGGAACTCCTGACATATAAAAGGAATAAACAAATTAATAGCATAAAACTCTATTTAAATGTGTTGCAGAGATATATCAGCACAAAATTGCGAGACACAATCCCACTAGACTGTTTGTAGAACTAATTCTCTGTTAAATTTTAAATATGGTATTAAGGACAATTTCTGTTCCACCATATTCTAACAAATGTTAAGCTCTCATAATCGGATGTTAAATTTGATTGAAATACCAGCAGACGATTTATTCCCTAAATCAAACAGTCTAAAATATCAAAATGAACGCGCCGCATCTACGGTGTATAGTTTTATTTTCCCAAAATAATACAATATATTAAATAATATTTTTGAAAGTTTATATGATTTGGACAATACCTATCATAAAACGTCCTTAAATTTTCAAAGAACCGATTTTGTGGTTTGTGGAATATGGTAAAGTCGATTTTTCGGAGTTGCTTATAGTGTAGGCGCCAACTGAAGTTGAGCTTGCAAAATGTTAGGACTGAATTTTGTAAATTGTTTAAAGCTACGAAAAGCTTGCAGATTATGATACTATATGGCGCCGTAAAGTTTGTTAGTCAATTTATTTTACCATATATTAATGTGGCTTAAAACCATTTATTAATAAATATTTATTGGTTAACTTGATAACTAAAGGAGATGGGGCCTAAAATATGGACCAACAATCTTGCTGGAAACATCCTGACCTTAAGCTTAGCGAATCTTGTAGACTATGGTCTACAAGATTCGCTAAGCTTAAGGTCTATTACTAACATAATATAATTTAATTACAAAGAGTCTACTTGAATATATACGTACAGCTTATTATGATCATTTCAACTTCATCATTATTCGTATTGCATACAAACAAAATTAATACCTTTTTAATAGAATGAATACCTAATTATTTCACAAACTAACAAACCAATCTTTACATTCCGTGTTAGCTGAAACTGTAAAGGCAAGGTAATACAGTCTTACTCAAAGCAATGCATAACTTACATTTCATACATAAGGATCAATATAATATTTAAGGCTATTTTAAATTAAGAAAAACTATACTAACAAAAGATGCGCTGATGGCAAAATGTGAGACAGAGACAAAATATGAGTATACAATATACGCAAAGATATCAGAAGTTTTACTACTGAAATATATATTTTTTTGATATTTATTTTAATTATATTATATTGTAGCCTTATTTATTGTAACAGCACGCTTAAAATATTACAAACTATTCCTGTAAAATTTTGCTTTACAACTAATTAAAATACTAAAATTAACCCTTTTGCTTTATTTTTACAAAAAAATATTCGAGAACCATAAGTTTGTTTGTATGCATATATTATACTAAAATAAAAATTATTTGAAAATGTCAAAATATGTTCAATTTTTATAGATAATATATAACAATTTCTACTTAGGCAACCACCCAACAAACAACATCATAAATGAAAAAAATAAAGATTTTTATAGTAATTCCTATGATTTTTATAAGAATGACTATAAAAACATGACCGTTTTCATTTGTAAACGATCTGTTACATTTTTTTGATGGAACATACAATATTAAACGACATTTAAACGGCGAGATTATTTATATAAAAGCATCAGCGAATGCCTGATTAAAAATAGTTTGGTGAAATGAGGTCTAAGTCTTCAACTTCTTAACTACCGATAATTTATACGTAAGAACAAAGAAAGGAGATATTCAAGGCCACAATGTTTGACAACGTTTCAAATTTCAACTCATAGTATTGTAACCTTATACATTGTAAATAGAAAAAGCACTGTTACTAAACTAGAACTCCCGAGCTTAACACCTGTTAAGGATAAATATTTGTGTGATGCATTTTTATTCTTCGATGTTTTATTATCATCTATCATTTATGCATGATACTTCTGGTTTTGCACTAACATTCAACATAAGCTTCAAGTACTTTTAATCCACAAACTTAACATACTAAACGATTAAGTTAATTTTAAAAAGGATACATTGTCCATCGCTCTTAGTAATGTCTTCGCCCGGAGGATCCAATTTATTCACTATATAAGCGTCGGGCCACTCGTCTAACATTCTGTCGCGAAAATCTTGTAGTTGCTGTTCGTATTCATTACCTCGGTAAATAAAACCCTGGAATTTAAATCAAGATGTACTACATCTTAAAAATGTGGTAAAACGCAAAATAAAACAAGATAATGTCGTTGGAACGGTTAGATTCATCTTATCTAAAGTTATATGGTTTACACTACAAAAATTATAAAAAGCATTCAGTCACTTTACGCGTAAAATTTTGGTAAATAAATAATTATTCTCGTACGTTTGCATTTTTTTCTCTATTTAGAAAAAAAATACAATAAACTTACATATTTGGTCCTTAGCTGTGCGGGGAAGCCATGACCATGATATATCACTCGAAAGTATTGGGAATGCCACCTGTAAGTAGTATATAAAAAGAAGTATTTTAAATAAAATTTATATATATTTTTAAATTTATATACTTTAACTTCATAGATAGATAATATACCCGAGGGTACATATGATGAAAGAATACTAATTGTCTTCGAAAATCAATATACGCTACAAATAGCATAATCTACACCATTAATAATAATAAATGCCTAGACAAACACACCATTTGTATGGTCCCAAAGTAAGCAGAGCTTGTGTTAGGGATGAGCATAAAGCGAACTTGAGGGGGGGATCCCAGAATAACCGTAAATATTATATAAATATCAAGAACTATGACCCGAGACCAAATATCTGTGTTCATCGCACAAATAAATGCCCCAGCCAGGACTCGAACCTGTGACCTCCAGATGCAACCCAATACGCCACTCGGCCGTCGTATTATTATTATAAAAGCTTATCTGTAAACCTACGAGAACCAGAAGAGACACATATTTCATATAATTTACAACAGCTTTGTTTTATCAAGAAATTCTTCTTACGTAGCAATGGCTTTTTGTCTTGATTGGATTTTAAATGGAATTTTCCTAGTATTGTAAATATCTCAAGCAGTCAGCCTAACTCTCTGAGGTGCATGGTAGAAGCCTCCAGGCGGCGCACCTTTGTAAGAGCTAGATTTGGCATCGCAGAGTACAAGCTAGCTAATCCTGACACCACAATATCTCACTCAATATATTACTGATATTGAAAACCATGGAGAACACCGGGTCTGGTTGGCCTGCGAGTGTCGGGTGCGAAAATAAATCCCGTAGTCTATTTACAATGATCTCTTATTTATTTAATATTTCACATAAAAACGGGAAAAATAAAAACGTGTTGACTCTTATCTCCTGCATATTTTTCTGTCTCGATTAATGTATTGACAGATTTGACAAATGTCAAACATAAATTAGAACATTGCAAATTCGTTCATAAGTTACCCTATTACAGTGCGTGTACAGTGCTCCAATATAATATGACATTCTACCAACCTATATCTGTATTTGCAACTGTCCATTTTGGATAGAGATGTAAAAACTTTGCCTTCATTGTCCTTTTCCTTTAGTTAAAATAGACATAAAACTAAACATCATCAGTACTATACAGCACCTCACGAAAAATTTTTGTGTTCCCTACTTTAGTTACAATTATTAATGACGTGAAGAACTACAAAAATTGTCACCTTGGGACCTGTAACATAGCCGTATAACTCTCAGCTAATTGCGTATGCAATTGCGCCATAGCACCATAACCGGCCAGGTTTTCTTCATAAAGCGTTACTAATTCTTTGACGATTTCTACAGCCAACTCCCACTGTCGTCCTCGGTTTAAAAGTTCCGCTATTTGGTTGTACAGGTATTCCTGAAAACGTAAGAATATATTTTAGGAAAAGGTAAGAAAACTAATAAGCAAAAATATTTTCTGGCGACAATTGAATAAGTGAAAAGTTTTAATTTAATATTACCAAAGTAAGTAATGATTTAAAAGTGCCATGATATAATCTTGGGGAACAAAACAAGATTTATCATTTTCAATGAAAGCTTCATGTTAACTCTAGGAGTATACTTAGATTTCGAGTGAACAACAGACCTTTAAATCTCGATGCGTCAAATGTTTAAAATATCTATCCTCTTCTAATCTCTGGACATCTTCAGGCAGCCTCAACGTTGGATCCAGCGGGTCTTCGCTCCATTTTAGCAATTTAGCGTGAAGTTTGAGGCACAGTCCAGCTTCGGCCCATTGGCCCGACAGACGGTGCATGTTCGCCAGTTTGTGTACGTATCTGAACATTAAAAGGGTAAGGTTAAAATTCTAAAATCTAAAATCTTTCTAAAATTCTAAAAAGTTCCTAAGGTACGATTTTTATATAATAAGAAATTATCTGATTCGCCTTGACGGGTAAACTATTAAACCAGAAAATCAACTACAAAACATACCTTATGTACTGCGCAGGCCTATTAATCTGGTCATAGAAGTTCAGCACCCCGGTAGTTAAATGCATCTTATGCAGTTGACTTGTAGCAGATCTATAATCTAGCAGGGCATCTAATTGCCTTGCGCAAGCAGCTATTAGATCCGCCGAATTGATCCGTAAATCTGTATCGGCTGTGGCTGCCATACTGCCGCATACTGAAATGTAAATATTTTTTTTTTATATACATTTCATTATAAAATAAAAAAAATTTATTAATTAATTAATAAATTTAATTAATTACATTAAATTGCTAATTTTCAAACTAGAGCGTGGTATGTTTCTCTCTAGTTCACATTTTAAGGATAAATTGTTATAATGAAGATAAATATTTATTTGTTTATTAGTGTGTTTATTTCTAATCGTTGAACGAGTGTGCTAAACTGATTTAAATAATTACTTTATCATTGAAAATCTGTATAAGCCAGAATAAATAGCCCTTATATATTTTATTAAATAAATAGCGACCTGCCCCAGCTTTGCCCCAGAGGTAACAGAGTGTATATGCCTTCTTATTTTCTGCTTTCGTATTGTCGCATCAGCGAGTAATCGCTCGTCTAGAAACTGTGGGTGAATTTATTTTGAACCCGTGATAGTTTTCATTTTGCGATAACTCCTAAGGTACGATTTTAAACTGTATGGTGTATAGGGCATATGAGATGAGTATGAAATGCTTAAGGTAACTAACGTCTTTAATTTGATAAGGGTTAATAATATCGTATCCGTCTATTTATTTTTCCAATCGCCACATTCCATTTGACAATTTTTTAAACATTAAAATGGTCGTAGAAGCCTTAACAATAAGTCAGATGCCATTGCGGACTTTTTTGTAAACCTATACAAGAGGAACATTTTCACCATACATTATTTTGGTGTACCTCGAAGGAATTAGGCAGAGTCGGCTGAAATGTTTCCGATATATTCAACAATTATTATCATACGCCAATTTACTAATATATAAGCCTTCCTAATATAAGCCTTCCTCTTGAATTACTCCGTCCATTAGTAAAAACCGTATGAAAATCCATTCGCTACTTTTTAGTTAATTGCGTTGAGACAGACAGACGCGACCGACTTTGTTTTATAATATGTATTGATTAGGATAGATGGCATTGTTCTGAACATTAATGTTCTTATAAGAATTCATTAATAAGGATTGTATATAACTTACACGGATTAGTAAAGACCTCCAACTATTCAATTTTTTTAATAATTGAGTGAATATTTTTATATTTTCATTATAAATAAACTTTCAGGTAGCAATAAAGAAAAAAGACTTCATATTGATCGCTCGATTCTATTAATAATACTTGGATGGTTAATGACATATGCAATAACTGAATATGTAATAACTATAGCTGTTAAAGTGCGGAAAATTTCCTAATCTAATTTCATGAATATTTGTCCAATTCGGCAAGTAACATGTAGCAGGCAGGGCTACTAGCCACTACGCTACTCGGCCGTTTACAAAAGCATCATGGCGTATTTAGCAGATGTATTATATTGTACTCACATGTAACAAACATGGACCTCCACTGTACATCTCCACCTCCTCTTTCGGCGATAACATCGATTTTATCAATCAGCTCGTTCTCCAGGCCTTTTAGCGGGTTGTCCGCTGAAAAAAAGCAATGTTTTAAATAGCATTTTGTCAAAAACATAACTGTAGTAAATAAATCGGCACGATAGTTGATGGTACGTAAGTTTTAATTTTAGTAGTATAGAGAAAGTTTAAATAACAATATTAACTCAATACTAATTTGTTTATTGCCATTTCATAATGTTAACATGATATTATATAAAAGTCACATTAAGTAACATTTAGTTAGTCTTAAAAAAACAATATGGACCCTATCGGGCACGGGAAAATTGTAGAGAATAGCCTCTTTATAGGGCTACTTTTGATTTCTTAATATTATATTCTAAAATATTGAGTTAATAACAAAGGTGTTGAAACTTCTTAGTCGTCATTTTGATTCCTATCATAATAACTGAGCTTACAAGGACATCCAAAATAATGTCTTTAAAGATCGGAAAAGGAAAGACTGATTTATTAATTTGTTATCAATAAACTTTAAAACTATTGAACTAAGCCCTCGGAACCTAAATTATTCAAAAGAAATAGGGTACAATTTATTTAAAAAATTACTGCGTGCTCTGAAACCGCGCGGGAGAAATCGATCGAAGCTAAGTATACCTACTGTAAGATTAAACACAGCTAAATTTTCGCTTAAAGTTGCTCATAAAAAAATAACCAGACATTATTATATTTAACTCACCACTTTCCCCACACATCTGACTATGTTCGAAATGTACTCGCATCATATCGAACAATACTGGAATAGTGGCGTATCTTACTTCGTCGTCTTTAAGAAAGCTTACTTCTAAGAACGCACCGACTAAATCCGGTAGGAAGGTCATTTTATGAGTTCCTGAAAATGTAAAATGTAATATGTTTATATTAAGAGACGGAAGTCAAATTAAAGATGTATTATTTATAATTAAGGGCCGGCCACATGTTTTTTGTTTTCAGCCGAGACCGAGATCGAGAACGACAATTGAATGAAGTCTCGGCAAAGACACATACATAAAAAGTTCGTGAAAAAATTAAAATTTGCTAATATTTCCATTATAAGAGTGCCATAATGGTAATTAAGAATTTAAATTTAAAAATTATGATATAGTAGCACAGAAAAGCAAATTCTCAGCGTTTTTACCTTTCAAAGAGTGTTTTTATCGTCACTATGCTCTATACAGCTCCACTACAAGCAACCTTGGCACTGTAATCAAGCCCTAATTCGATAGCATTTTAATGGTTTTCGTCACCACTACAGGCAAAGCACGGGCAGCATATTACTCAACTCACAAGACATGAAAATCGCAAGGACTTTTTTATATGCCTGCGTTTAACTGAAAGATCTACTCGATTTAAATATAGATTTTATTGTTGGCAATCCAAAACCTCTCATATTACATAGCATAGGAACTGTTCAAGATCAAATGACAATGTTGTTTTGTTTGCCACATAAGTAAAATTATACAAATATTTATTTTATCAAACGTTACACAATTGTACGTCTTAGTCAATCATACGGCCTATTCAATTGTTTGGCTTTTCGCATTAGAGAGAGACACACTCCTAAGTACTCAGTCTCTTTCGACCTTCCAGTTGTATAGATTAAGAGTTGAAAAATTATGATATAATCAATTACGTTAGTCGTTCCTTGGCTTGCCATACTGCAGCTGCATCTCAAAAGCTTATCTTCCGACTGTACGTAATCATGCATACGCTTAAGCTACATACCGAGAAGCACACGGTACACGAGATTGATCCGATATTATTATTGATTTTATAAAACAATAAGAAGAAATCTCGGTCACGGCTGAGAATCTCGGCGATTATAAGCCTTGTTTAAAATAAATGAATTCAATAAATGTTTAACGTTAGTAGACGGTATTACAGTCGTTATGGACTATCGCGTTTTTCTTAGCTTTCTTAGCTTCCTAGTTTTTCTTTCTTAAGAAATTTAAAACCCAATATCGTGGTAAGAATGTCTTACGTTCCGTAAATTATAGTATTACATTAAATCTTTCTTATCTTATGGCTATTTGAAAGTGTCGTCTATGATCACATTTACCACCAAATTCAGCCGGGCTTATCTCAATCTCAGCATGATTTCGTTAAAAATAAATCGACTGTATCAAATCTTCTCGAGTACAAAAACTATCTGTGTAGGGTATTTGCGACTGGGGGCCAGGCAGACTCGGTGTACACCGACTTCCAAAAGGCTTTTGACAAGGTCAGTCATGCGCTACTCTGTCATAAACTCAATTACCTATTTGGCTTTCACGGTAATATGCGAGTCTTACCTACAGAGAAGAAACCAGGTAGGGGCGCTTAGGGGCTTTACATCAACACCCGTATTGATAACGTCAGGCATGCCCCAGGGAACGCATTTAGGACCGTTGCTTTTCCTCATCTTCGTTAATGACCTGGCAAGTTCCTTATTGAACCCATGTCTTCTGTATGCCGACGACTTAAAAGTATTTTCTGCCATAAAGAATATCAAAGACTGCGTTTCTCTCCAGCATGACCTTGACAAAATTTCCGATTGGTGCACAAAAAACAATATGCACCTGTCCATTACCAAATGTCAAGTCATATCTTTTACAAAGAAAAAACATAAGGTGACCTTTAACTACCACCTCCAAAACTAGCCCCTTAGCCGTGTTTCAGTTGTCAAGGATTTAGGCGTAACTTTTGATACAGGTTTGTCATTCACTAACCATTATGACACAGTAATAAATAAAAGCTTTAAAACTCTTGGTTTCATAACAAGATCGGCACAACAATTTAAACGACATGATTGTTATCTCTATCTATATTTTAGTTTGGTAAGGACTGCAATTTAGTATGCATCTGTAATCTGGTCACCTTATTATGAAGTGCATTCCTCACGCTTAGAAAGTGTGCAGAGAAGGTGCTTAAAAACATTAAGTTACCGATGCGGCCTCGCCCGAAAGATACCATCTTACAGTGACAGATTGCTTCACTTCGAAATACCTTCTCTGGAAATTCGTCGTAAGCAGCAGGCTCTTCTCCATTTGCACAAATTACTTCACGCTAGAATTGACTCAACTAACCTACTCTCACACCTCAACCTCAATACTAGATTGTTAAAAAGGATCCGGAAACATAAGGTTTTTACTCTTCAAATCTACAAAAACAATACCTCATTTTTTAACCCCGTTGTAAGAATGTGTAGGCTGTACAACGATCTAGTAACATCCTCTCAAGAGCTTGATGTATTTTGCGACAGTTACAGGTCGTTTAAACGCCAGGTCAAACAAATTCTCAACTGAGTGTCCACCCTTCATTTGTTTAACTATTGCACACAATTCACAATATATGATACAGAAAGACATCACTCTCTATTATTTTATTACATATTATATAGTCCTGACATTGATATTATTCACATTGTAATCCAGTTAAATATACAAAATTTTGTAATGTTATCCAATTTTACATTTTAATTCAACTTTAATTCTATGTTTAGTGAAATCTGATCCCACAATTTAATTCAACTTGATTCTATTCTTAAATAATAAATTAGTAATGTAATATTATAATTTTATTTAATGAAATTTAATTTATAATTTAATTTAATCTTACAAAGAAGCTTAACTTCAGAATTAAATTCAATCTTTGTTCAATTTTATTCTTGTGTAATTTTGTTATGAAACTTAATTTTTGTTGTGCTGAAATATTATAATTTTAATCCTTGTTTTAATTTTATTAAGAAATATTGTAATTCCTATTATCATTTAGCTTTATTTTGTGTACAGTTTACGCACAAGTCATAATGCTGTGCACACAATTTTTGGGTACCGATCTAGGTCTTGATTGTTTAATATCCATATTAATACATAAACTTATTTCTTTCTGATTGTTACCTGTATGTGTGCCTTAATAATAATAAATACATAAATGAAATACCTCTACTCTAAACACCTTACCTAAGCTCTCCCACATGTCGCACATAGTAACAGGGACTCCCCGTCTAACTTCGACGCATATATCTTTCTGTCTTCTAGTCAACCTCATTGGTTCATTCAGTTCTTTAGCAGTCGCGAGACTTGCGCAGGCGTCGAACCAGGAACGTATGTTTGACACTGTGCTTGAGAAATCCGATGGGGTTGTATTGTGTAGACGTGTTCGGAGGGTTGTTGACATGAGTCTGAAAATAAGAATGGTTATAGCGCTATTTAAGAAGTCACGCCGCACTACATTTTTGGACTATACAGCGTAGTGTGCGAGTACAGGAAAACAATGTAGTGTGCGACGTCGTGAATGTTACAAAATTATTAAGGAAAAAAGGATTCTACATGAAAGTCCGTTGGGAGAAGCACCAGAGTGACAGTATGAACGATTGTATATATCTTTGCCTAGATCTTATCAGCCTTGTGGCCTAAGGGCTTGTAGCTCCTCCATGTCATTCATGTAAGACAGAGGTCTATAATCCGTACGTTAGTGTGCACAAAAGTTTGTGTGGGACAAATCATATTGGATCTTTGCTATAGTTTATTTTCTATCATGTATTGTTTAAATAAGTGCGCCTTTTTTAGATTTTTTTTTTGTATCCATAACAGGAAGTCCAGATGAAAACGAGATCAATTTCTCAGATATTCGACACATTTAAATAAGAACGCTATACACAAAAAAAATAAAAGTACTAAAATAAAGGGTAACTTCGAACTAACCTTAATCCATGCAACATATTAGCAAATTGCAAATGCATCATATCAGCCCAATGCACATTAAACACCGGTTTTTGTAACAACGAATTCAACAATTCTAGCGCTTCATTTAACATCGCTCCACTTTGTCCAGTTTCAGCTTCAAGCGCTTTTACTACGTGAACATATTCGTCTATTGACATTTGTCGAATCATGTCAAGTAGAACGCAGACAGTTTTTCTCTGTAAACGAAATAGGAGAAAAAGTTAAACATACATTTTGATTTACGTGCAAATATTCTGGTGAAATATCACCAAAACTTCGCTGTAGGTACCAAGGACGCATTACCAACATGAGGAATAATTTGAAAAGGAAATATCACGCAGCACAATATTACAACTAAGCGTTTCTTTTTCCATTCAATCCAGGGGATTTAATGTCGTAAAATAAACATTTTACTACAACACATTCAACACATACATAGTTGATGTTCAGATGTAATATTCCCTATTATATAATTCTCGAAATGTCTAGAGTTGTAGTTACACATATTTTTTTCTTTCTTTTTTACTCTTTTAAAATTTGTGACCCTTTATTTTCATATGCGATCCATTATTTCATAGCATTCGGGAAGTACAGCTGGGGCACTGATGATCCTGAAACACATGCTTCGGCAAATCTCAGGCACCGGTCTTCACTAGTACATGAATAAATTGTGAAAGTAAATAGATCTACCACCTTATTATGTACATTGTATGTGAAGAACAAATAAAGATTAATATTATTATTATTATTATTACTACAAATTCATTGAAGTGACGGCACATAAATGTGACTTATCATTTGAATAACTTTGTTTCTCCTTTATTGTTTTCATAGATACAAATGTGAGTGTCTGTGTTTATTAATCTGCAGCTGAATATTGCAACACAAGAAAATTGCACAATGATTTCAATGATTTGGAATCGCACCCAAAAAAGAATTTCCGTATAATTCGGCATGTTGTCATTTTAGGGGTATATTTTACTGATTTTCTGAAAAAATTTGGTAATTTGGGAAAACACTGATTTTGAAGCAGTATTTAATTTCAAATATATTTTAAGGAAATTTCGTAGTTGTCTTTTAAAATCGGATAACAAAGTTTATCTTATTTCCTGGAATTAACAACTCTACAATTTTCTACGGAATCTTGATGACAGATGATGTATTGATATGATTGATGACGTCACGTAGAGGTTGAATGTGAATCAAACGATTTTACGCATTTTCGTTAAAATAAAAAATCAAGGAAGCTGCTGAAAGAAAGAGCTATAACTAACAAAACATATTATAAAAAATTGGTTTTTGAATTAGATCTATATTTTTTTTGACATACTGAAATAATAAGGAATTTTTGATATAAAATTTAAAAAAATAGTGTATTATTTAATAGTACTTACCAAATGCGGATCGTCAGGCTTATTATCCGACCTCTGTTTAACCATGGCGTACGCGCATCGCATGGCAGTAGGCAACAATCTTCTAATAGCCTCCGTCCGGTCAGCCTCTACCGGGCCTATGTCTGTTCGATTTAGTAGCGACATCATTTCGCCTATTGTTTCTATGCAGAGCTCCACCTGTTAGGTTATTTGAAGGTGATAAAAGGTTTTATATAAAAATGACTATAAGAAACAGAAAATTAAATTCTAGCGTCAGACAATAACGCCATTGATTTTAGGGAAGGAAATTTGGAAATATTCATATAAATAATTTGTTCAATCTGTAATATTAGTATTCGTGTCTTCGTGTAATTTTTAATTGTTTCTGTTAGATTTTAAGTTTAACAGTACAGCCGATGGTTGGAATTCTATTTTAATATTATATTTACTGCACTTTCAAGATAATTTTGAACTTTGAAATGTTTTGTCGAATGATTGTTTCGGTAAAAACTTTTTGATTGTTTAATTATTAGTAACTACAAAGGGTCATTAACGCTTGAACGGTACGTTATATTTAAAAACCATTTGTTTTATTTAGCAGACAACACATAATTTTTTATGGCTGTCTCCACACTGACAAAATCACAAATAAATTAAAACATTGATTTAAGACGATAAAATAAATTAATAATCAGTGAATTTTTGCCACATATTTTTAAACCAACATTCGATTAAACATGAACTATCCATGGTAGATGTGTATACGAATCAATCTTTAAAAGAATATATTAATACTAACAACAGTGAATCATATGTCATAAATAATAACAATTGAAAGTAAAACAATATCACAATACAAAAAAACAAGCATTACAGACAACAATTAATACTTAATCTGCTTTTTACCTTCGAAGTTACAAGCTTCCTGCATGTACAAAAAGCAAATTTATTTTTATATATCTTTAATAATATAGGCACCTAATTGTTTAGTCGCATCTAAAACCGTTTTGTCTCCAAATATGGAACCAGAGTACAAGCCAGCTAAAACTATGCGAAATTTATTGAAAAATACTGTGTAGAAAATGGCTGTGTATAGTTCAGTTATTGTGAGAATTGTCACATATTGAACAATAACTCAAAAGCTTTCGTATCCTAAATTATATCTCGCACATACTTAACTGACAAGCACTATTTGTAAGATTAATAACCTATACACGTTATAAAAGGTTTCTGTACATTGAATTAAGTAAAATAGGTTGTATTTTATTAAATATAATAATACATCCTCAATAAATATTATCTTCTTATAAGTAATAACAAAACCTAACGCCATACGTACAATTTGTCGCCTCGTAGTACAATCCTGGAGTCTCGAAGTATCGGCACCAAGAAGTCTCGCCGCTTTGCCGACTGACCTGCTTTTATGCACGTCCTGCTCCTACGCCGTCACCCGTATTGCATAGTTAATAAGGTCGCTTTTGGACATGGCAATTTACATGCAGTTGCTACGTTCTTGGCAATGTGAGTTTTGATTTTTGATAAATATTTTCCCGTACTTTTATTAAAGAACAATACGCACAACTTTTTTTACTTGTAAGATACCATAAACAAAAATAATCGCATCTTAAGAGCATATATTATTAAGTTGTAACGTTTTTTGGTTTCAAAATCATGGTGAAATGCTGAATATTGAGAATATTAATACTGAACTAAATGCCTTACATAATATGTGACTTAAACCTTTGAATGCAAAGAATCCATAGTTTGATTTTAAGTAAGTAAACTAAACAGCTAAGAAAAGACATTATTTTTATTCAATAATAAAACAATTTAAATGACTATATACATATTAGAGATTAAAAAACCCAGTAAAACTATGCGCTAAAATTCCATAACACAGGATCGATGCCACGCCGCCGTAATGGTTGGCAAAGTAGCGTAGCACCGTCGCGAAAAGCAGTGTTTAAAAGATTTTATGTTAAAAATAACTAGAGTTTATATACCTAGTATCTTACATTAAAACCCAAAGGCGTTTTAAAAAAAATTTTTGTAACACCTTCTTTTGACTAAAAATTAACGAGACGTAGCTACATTCGACGGCCGAGTAACGTAGTGGTCAGTAGCATGTCTGATACGCAGGAGGTCTCAGGTTCGAGTCCTGGCCGAGGCATTCATTTGTGTGATAAACACAGATGTTTGTTCTCGGCTCATGGTTGTTGATATTTATGTATGTATGTTTATTCTGGGTTCACCCCCAGTTCGCTGTATGGTCATCCATAACACAAGTTCTGCTTACTTTGGGGCCATACAGTTCGTGTGTTTGTCTGGGGATTTATTTATTTATTATGCTCAGCGATGCGTAGACGCAACCCCTAGCGTTCCGCGTGAATGGTTCCAACTAATTAGGTCACGGTAACTTGCGGTGATGCACGAGAGCAATGCAACGTTGCCAATCTTAAAATAAGCTTTTATGATATTCAATGACTTCTTTGACGAGTTTCTATACCTTAAACGCCTTTTTTATGCAAAATAATTACTCATAATAAGTAAGTGTAAGTAACTCCTAACTGGATAATACAAAAACAAAAAACACAAACGAATTTAAAAACAAACTCCTCGACCAAACCAACTAGACAACGTCGAAACACAGACATCATTTATTTCGTTTACATTTATTCGGTATCGGTTTTGATACCAGAATTTTTGACCTAACTAACTATTGAGTGGCACTTCTTTTGCATCCTTGTTTTTCTATTAGTTGTAAATTATTGAAAAGAGAAAAAGGGTTTGGCCTGTTCGTCTAGTTAGTCAATGGTCACTTAGGGCTCCCCCCGATGGTTGCCCGCCTTGTCGTGGCGGGGGGCTTAGTAACCGTGGACTGGTCACCCACGGTGAACTAAGAGGCAACCAGGGCCGGCCTGTTTCGGCCGCCGGCTGGCCCGCGGAGGGCGCTCCCAGCAGAACAAGTTCGCTGAGGACGCGCTTGGAGGTGGAACAACAGAAGAGGAGTGCCGGTATTATGGTGCGCCGTTCTCCCTATCTTCTGCTGCCGTGGAGGGATCGCAGGGGGAGAGGCGAGTTGGTATTACGGTGCGCCACTCTCCCTACACTCCGCGAGCTAGCGGGGCCGTTCCGGCGAAACGGCACTGGTGGGGCCGCAGAGGAAGAGGCATGTCGGTATTGCGGTGCCCTATCCTCTGCGGCCGAGGTGTGATCGGTGGCAGAACCACAGACCTGATCTGCCAGCGGGTACCAGTTATCTGGTATCCATGGCCTCCTAGTAGCAGACTTAGGGGGAGTCTGCTACGGTACTGCTGGAGGCCGAAGTAGGGGGGGGAAAACCTTACCATTTGGTGCGCCCATCTTGGAGGGCCTTCAGGCTTTCGCGATGGAGCCGCCTGTGGGCGGCTGCCGCCGGCGGGGTCGCGGATGTGTGCGAAAGCGTTCCCGTAACCCCGTCACAAGGCGGCGAGGCGGAAGATGAGGGGGTTTTTAGTGGGTATACCGTGGGTCTCATTAGCCTATACAGGAGTCCCACATAACCACTCGGGGGCCCCCTGGGCCCGGGTGGAATGAGTAATGCATTTTCCCCCAGAAAAAAAAATGGTCACTTAGGCCAGGTTCGAAAATTAATCTGGCTCAGATTCCTTGCATTTTGGGACATTTCTTTTACTACGTTTAAAACTAACTCATATCAAACAACCAATTAGCAAAAATATATCATCAAACAATGGATATACTGTGTCTACAGTCGTACACTACGATGTATAGATCAAAACAGTAGTAAATGGCAGCTACTGTATAATGGGTTACAAGAACCAATTCATTTGGTGTAATAGTTTGTCTAAATTATAGTCTTTAAAAAAACAGTCCTCGGCATTATAATACTTTCTTGCAATGAATTTATTAATTAGACCTTTTACGGCATGGTTTTTTTTAATTAACTTAACTCTTCAAACAAACTTAACATCTACTTTAGTACCTTTTGCGGATCTATCTTTTATAATTTACATTAACGTCATGAAATATGCAAGTCCGGATGAGAAACATATGGTAAAAACACGGGAATCCTGTACCACCTTTTCTTAATTAACTTCACTTGTGTGATAAATTCTACTAGGTCGGCCTTGAAGTTCAGCAAATACTACTAATAAATGGGTGGATAGCACCCCACTGTAAGTTCTAGTCAAGGGATACTTAAAAATTCAGCATGGCTTATTATGCCAAATAAGTTTAATATTATCAAATTCATGATATTAAGTTTAAGCTATACAGAAACGCCTCTAATTTTGTGCTAATTATAAAATCACATAGAGCTCCTAAGATGCGATTCGACCTCAAACAAATCACATTATTAAGAAACTGCTCATTTATGCAATGATCTGTAACACCAAAAACCAAAGTTGCTATTTAAATGTGCGATCGAACAAAATTGCAAAAATGACCAATCAAAACGCCTTATGAACTGTCAATTCAATTTGTCAATCAAATTGACAGCTCGTAAGCTTCCAAATATTCATGCAAAAACATCAAGAGTTTGCACACAATTTAGTTTTTCAAGCGACACCAAAAAGCTCGCTCGTTATTTATTTATTTAGCAAAAAAGAAACAAAATAAATGAGTTACTCCAAAAGAAATATGTAAATATAAGATAGGTTGGGAATAATGTAACGCAAAGACAAAAATCAGTGAAAATATAGAGTATTATAATAGTTGATATGAGAAGGTGTTAAATACAGAGTTACATATATTAGTAATAAGTTAAAAGACATACACAAATACCAAACATACATCAAAAATTATCCGACTAATACCACTGGCATACATGTTAAAACGCATTCTTAATGTGAAAGATTACGAAATCAACATAGCCAATAAATAGTAAATAATTTTTAGTAAAAATTTCTGAACCTTTTGTGTCCTTACGTAAGAATCTGACGTTAGGTTAAAATGTATATTTTGAAAAAAATATGAACGGGCTAAATATGGATATAAAAGTAAACAATTTGCGATTCATGAATCTGCGATTAAATAATCAATGGATACTTCTCTAACTACTCTCTACTACTCTGTGATCAAGAAAAACTGAGTCAAAATTTGTTTCAACAATTCATATATATTTTATATATTTATCTTGTTTGCAAAGGAAATTTAAGCTTGATGTATACCAATAAAGTTGTAACACTTCAAAATAAAACAGAACAATTTAATGCAGCAGAACTATAAGAATCTAATTAACATTGTTACAGTTGTCTTATCCACGTTTTTGACAAAAAAGTGTATATTTTTAATGTTGTTTAATGTATATATTTACTTATCAACAAAACTTGTGGAAAAAACTACTTTTACCTGAACACTACAGTATTCTTTGAGATGACTATTTGATACCACACACATTTATATTAAAAATCATCACACATAGAACACACACACACACATTAATAAAACTGCATGCTAACAAATGAAAATAAAAAATTAATAAAGAAGAGTAAGTGAAAATAAGATTATAAATTAGATACATAAAAATTATGTGAATGATTTACTAATATTAAACGATAATAATTGTTATTTTATATGAACTTTAGTTTAAAATTGTAAATTTCGATTTGTGTGCATTTCTCATGATGCGGGTGCGATAAGCTTTTTTTAATTTTGTTGTGACTTCGTATGGGGAAAATATTTTTATGTTGTTAGCTGTTAGCTTCAAAAGAAGCTATTTTCATATGCTTTGTAAAAAAAGCACACGACTTTTTCTAGCTTTGTAACAAAGCGTCTCATATATTCTGAAAATCATTACCAAAAGTCAAAAACAAAATTAAATATTTTGTTAGTTCTTAACATTATTTACAAACGTTAGTTAGTTTATACATGCACCTATCCATTTAAAATTATATGAAAAACTACAATGTGAACATCTGATTCACATGACAGAATGACAACTGGGGCCAAGACATTAAAAAAAAACAATGTCTATATATAAGGAAGGTCTCCTAATTGAACATTGAAAATTAGGTAAAAGAAGTATATTACATGGTGTTTTGCACTTATTCTTGGACTTGTAAAGGATATTAAAATGGGCAGTGACAGAAAAGCTATTGTATTAGACTGTTACTCTGACCTATCGTGATTGTAACTTTTTGATCTTTAATATATATGCTAACATGATTGTAGGTTTGTTAGTAATATAACTAATTGAACTGATTTCCATTGAAATGTATATTTTAGTCCTTCATCTAAAATAAGCTATGAAGTTTTTAGAACGCTAAACTTAATGCTAATCGTAATAATATTCATGATAAAAGAATGATGCATTGTGGTACACGAAAAGAGTAATTTTTAAAACTACGTCCATTTAGAACTTTTACGTTGTATAATCAAATAGGTTTTTTATTACTTATATGTTAGAAACGATTTATAACACAAAAACAATCACTAAGAAATATTCCGATGTTACAAACAATATAAAAATGTTAACAATCATCACTGTTTGTAAAATTAAAATACAATAGCCTGAACATAAACAGTACACTAAACATGCTCCATGCGTGCTTACCTTGCTTGTATCGTGTGGACAGACAGACAGACAATCACAAGTGTTGTGCGTTGTACGAACTCAGTGTGACACAGTAAAAACAACAAAAATCGGTTTCTATGATATCCAATATTGATCCTTGGTATTATGCAAAATATGAATTAAATTTATGGTTTTGTATGACCTCTAGTGGTAATGGAAATAATTGGTAGGTTAACTTTATTATTGTTATAAATGTGTTGAGGATGATCAATGACAATATAAATTAATGCTATTTCGTTAACTACTTATTTAATGGTTGAAGCATATTGTATATTAGCGCCCAGGTCCATTATTCGATATCATAAAACCTAAACATAAAAATGACAGTGCGTACATACCAGTATCAGAGTGCCGCACATTCAAAATTATCGCGAGACATACCATAGGCCAAGCCGTACATAGATGTATTGAAGGACGGTGTTAAACACATTTACTGGTCGGATTGGGACGAACACATTGTATACAAGAATATACGTACATTAGACACGGTTTTAAGATGGTAAACAATTTTAAAAATCTATCTCAAAATAGGGATTTGAGCTCTTTGAATATAACATTTGTGAAAAAGTACAAAAGGGCGTGCGAAACTCAATTTACCATGAGCCAAAACCAAAAAGTTTTATTTAAAAAAGACTCCAAAATAAAATGTATTCATAAATGTTTTATTTCAAATTTCCTTAGTTCTTCGAAAGACCTCTTTAATTTCTTTAAGCGTTCAGAAACGAAGCATTGTTAAAAATAGCGAATTATTTATTTTATACATATAAAGTTTTAAAATTGTTCAACATCTCTAACAAGACCTACAACTTTTGATCTATCCCTAAATACCATTAAACCCAACGAATTATAACCAAATTATAATATGGCCCTGAAATATTGTGTGCAAATGCACTTGATCTTATTGCTAGTAAAATAGATATATTGTTTATAGAAAAAGGGGCCACTTTACTTTAAATATTATTTTAAATAAAAAGAAGAAATAAAATACAGCAATGTAATAGGGATTGTCCAAAATATTTCTATTAGTTTTTAATTATCTGTCTGTTTTATTTATCTTAAGCGATGCGTCCACGGATTAATGGAAAATTATTTTAAGTTTACTCAATTATTTGAGCTTAATGCATTTTTAAAGCCACCTACGATTCAAATACCTTACTGATAACTAAAAGGGTCTACGTTTACATTAACCTCTTTTATGTGTTGCCATTACAAAGCGCTTGCGTCACAATTTGTAAATTGAGTGAATATAATAATATTGTTAACAAAACTCTTTTAGTTATATTATTTTCATTTCCAGAATCCTATCACAAATGCCTTCCTGGAATGAGGCTGTTTGCAATAAGCTGATTTATAAGAATACGTCAGATAGATGCTATGATTATATTTTTTTATACGGGCAAACCGCTGTTCTAGGCCTCATTGGTAAAGAATTAGACAATCCCTATTGAATGAGTAAAAATATGAGGTAATTTTGAGACTTTTTAAATACCAGAATCAATTACTGTTTGTAACAAAATGCCTCGTGAACTAAAAATATGAATTATAAAACGAATAGTATGAAAAAGAAATTTCATAGTAATTGACGTCGAATATTTCCGCAGATGTAACTTAACCTTTCTATAAATAATATTCTATAATAAAATAAAATCTATAATTAACCTTTGAAAATTTTCTTTAAAAAACACAAAGTCTTTGAAAAAGCCTCAAAACACCTATTAAAATACCATCTTAGAGAAAATCTCACCTCGTTTTTAGCCTTCAATAAGCTGGCGATCGTCGAAGCAGCGTGCAAGAACAACGGCCCACGGGCCGACGGGCGTCTACCTAAAGGTCCTTTGACGAGTTCTCGTAACGCCAACACGCGTTGCTTCGATAGTCGGGACATTGGCAGCGCGTTTAGAGCGCGGACTGTGTAGAGACTGAAATACATTACAAGTGAGTTTTATTATACTTTCTTTAATAACAACAGGTTAGCGCGCCAAGTCTAAGATATAATGTAGTAAGTGCTACACTAACAAAATAGCAAAACAAGATGCGCAGCATGGAAAGTATTTTGTTTAGAAAATATCCATGAATGGAAAACATGCACCCCAGCGCACTGAGATTTCACAGCATAATCATTTCAAACACTATATAGCCAACTATAAAATTGAATTTACTGAAACGATGACGCTGACTGGCAAGCAACACAGAACCTAAACCATTGGATATACAAATATTAAACTTTTTCAGGAAGGAGCCTATTTTGTGTATAAGAATATTTTATGAATTCACGCCCTTAAGGACCGAAGTATTATAATGAACCTTACCTCGTATCCGTATGCGGGTAAACAGTAATAACATGTGAAACTGCCAACGGCCAATATTTGAGGGCTGATCCTTGACAAGTAAGCGCGTGTTCGCCGCAACGCATTAACCAGACTAGGGCTTCTAGGAAACTCTGCAGAACATGAAATAAAACTAGTATTTAGAGAATTAGCTTCTTCGTTTCACTACAGCGAAGTCCGGAACTTCGCTGTTAAAATAGCAACTGCAATTGTAAATGAAATAATCCATATTCGATTCACGTCAGTCATTATAACCCTGAATCTTAATCTTTAAGCATGATAAATAATAAGTAAGTTCATTTGTTTGCTGTAATATCAACAGTGAGTATGACTCAAATGGAACTATTTTTTTTTTCAAAACTCTCTTGGTTCTTGCATATCTTCTGCGTCATTTTTGTCGGATGAGTCTGAAGAATTATGGTAGGAATAAATAATACACTTTTTAAATTGAATAAATTTACCTGAAAATGAGCTTTAAAGTCATGCTCCGTATCCAATCCAGACAAAGCACTTCGTAACTGCCTACTTCTGGCCACAAAACGTAATACACATTCTAGACATTTCATACATTGCAGTAGTCGTTTTAAAGCCATTTCACCTTGATCAGCTGAGGTGATTACCCATACCATTACGGATATCAGTTTTCTGAAAGGAAATATTTTAATTATATTTTAAATAAATTATTTGAATAGTAATAAATCAACAAATTATGAAACATAGAGTACCACATATTAGAAATCATATAACTGTCAGAAGAACAGCTTCTAAAAATGCTTACTTAAGGCACTATTAAGAATAGATTTCGCATTTATACTTTATCTTTACCTCACCTAAGTCTAGATTTGCAAAATCTTTGACCACCTTAAGTAACCATTTGACGTCTGCCAATGTTGCCGTAACATTTATGAATAAGTCGACTAAAAAATAAAATAGGTTACGTCTACAAAAAGTTGTAGTTCCATTTAATGGTTTTAGTTAAATCTCCGTTTCTGTGTAATTTCGGTATCCAATGTCAGTCACACGAGTGAGACGTATCTAATCACATCTCATACGTTATTCTCATACGTTGAAATCCGCCCAACGGTTTAGACTGTAGAGCGTGCCAAAAAATGTACATACACTCGAAAAACATAACACCCTTCTGACAGTCAGCCAATAGGCTTTTGTGGTTAGTATTTTTTTATATAACGTCAAGAAAAATATGCTGATCAGTAATCGGACTCTGCTGTTTTAAACAATTTTACTTGGGTATTCGTTAAAGCTGCCGACTTGTTTAATGACCAGGACAACTCGCTACTCTGCCTGCCTAATTAAAATATAAAATAAATAATTATCTTGTACTCACTCATAAGCCAAAGTATCACAGAAACTCGTATCAATATAGACATGTAAAACCGGCTGAAAGTGCTGGAACTTGTGATCTGACACGACCGATATAACTCGAAGCAAACAATCTAATACTAGGACGCCATAGCTTTGATCATGGAATTGGTCTGAGTCTTCTTCAACCTAGAAACATAAGAAATCGATCAAAATAAAATAAGACAAACAAATTTTTGTTTACTATTTTCATAACCAACAGCACTCGACCTATCTGATGGTAAGTGGCATCCGCACCCGTTGACATCATTACAGTCGAAGGTGTCGACTTGGTTGTGGATCGATATTGGTTGTGGTTATTATATTAATAAAGGATGCGTTGCCGACCGTTGCTTCAGTTGGAACTGCCCTTGTTCCAGTCATCAAAATTTACATTTAATCTTTGGATCTTGAAAAACAAAGGTCCGGAGACATATTATTATGAATGAATCAGTGCTTACTAAACTAATATTAGATAGACATGGCTACATAACTAGAGAAATTTAAGTCTGGGCGTTGAATCAACCACAGGTTTCTTTATCAATTAAAATGCTTATCTTAAAACATCTTATTTCATAGGTACTGACCTAATACTCAAACTAGCAGTTGTTATACATTTAACACACATATCTCACCATTCACACCCACCCATACACTGACACCATAAACTTATTAACTCATCCTGAAACTACAAAATGTCTATAACTTTGCTATTGATATTGTCTTTTTTTTCTTATTTCTCTTTTGTTTTGTATATATTCGATAATTTTGTTTGTAAACTTATACAACATTTTATTATTTTGTATTAAATACAAACTGGAGGTGTCGTATTTCGATTCTCTTGTAAATGTTACTCTGTATAATTTTTCCAAATAAATTCATTTGAATTTGAATTGCACTGACTGTTTCTTCCGCTTGACCGTACACAACCACGTAAACGTGATAATTGGGTACATGACAAATTTTTTTTTATTTCATATTTAAATAGTTTATCAACAGTAAATAAATATTGCAAAAGTAACAGTATGTTTACAATCAATAGTTTTCTAGATACAGCGATGTGTTCGAGGAGCCGCTGCGAGTCGCCGAAAAACGCTCCATACAAAACGGTACTGAGCTGTGACGTCAGACTTGTGAATCATACTAAAATTGTATGGGCGTTTGGATAAAATATATAATAGCTACGTAGATAATGCGTTTACATGCATACTGTCGTAGTAAAAATTGTAATATTTAATGTCAGTAGCTATTTAATGTCAATTTTTAAATATAATGATATTTAAAAATTGAACATATACTACAATAAGTTTTTGCTTCTTTTTTTAAGTTTTCAAATCTATATAATTTCGATATTAAATTCAAAACTCTATTTTACAAAACGTTGTACCTGTCAAAATAACTAATATTTTATAAATAAATTATAAAAACTTGCATTTTTAAATTGTGTCATCTACCCAATTATTGCGGTCACAATAGGAAGCACTGTAATACTGCCCCAGACAAGATCTCAACAAAAGAAACTTTACTGCCATTGACTACTAAATGGATAGCGGGCGATTGAGAATAATTTTTGAGTAAAAAGGAGTGTGGCCGGAAAGCGCCGCGGCGCAGAGACACGCAAATAGAGACGGCATTTTAATCAATAATATTTTACCGTTACTTATCTTTGAAAACGCTAAGTTATTGTATGCCTTTGTTAATGCAAATTTAAGTAAAATATGAAACTTGTCATTTTGTTGTAAATTTAATGAATTATGTCATCGTGGCTGCGGCGGCCCTTATAAAACTGCTTTGGGTCACTAATATAGGATACAAAAAAAGCGCTGTAATGAAGTAATTAAAAGTAGTTCAGTAATGAAGTTTTTAAAATCTAAATACTTATATCAATTAAAAACATTTCACTTACTGAAATGCACTGTCTTTATAAAATAAATAATATTTATGACACTAAATCACTATAAATTCATGTTTTTATTACTTTTCCTGGACAATTTGTTTACTGTTTAGATTGAAAAAGAATTAAATTTTGTGATAGTAATGTACGGACAAACTGTCTAATTTGAAGTAAAGCTAAACAAAATCTTATAATATTCTAGAAAATAGTAAGGCATAATCCTATCAATCTCACCTGAGTCAAAATAGCGAAGAGTGCGTCTAAAATATCTTGTAGAAACTTGACTAGTTCTTCGCCAGGCACTGACAATAATCTAATTAAAGCTGTTCTTAGTGTGCCTTCTGCGCGACGAGTATTCCATTTTAGCACTCCCAGTATTTCCTCTGTAAATAAATAAAATAAAAAAAATTTTGTTACTAATCTATGTTTAAAAAACATGTATGTGTGCGAAAAAGCAAGTCACTTCAGATTTAACAATTTTATAAATTGTAAACAAGACGTGACATAGAAAAGTACTTCATATTTTATAAATATAACCAATACCACATCTGTTGCTAACATTGTATAAAAATGGAAACATTTGCTTGCTTGTTTATATGTAATAATAATAATAACCTTAAAATAAAAATTTGACACAGTGCTACTCGGTTTAGCTCGTAAGTGCAGTTAATACCAGCACAACACTGAGAACAGTAACACAATCAAAACTCTGATTAGGGTGTTACCACACCAATCGATCGATCATAGATCGATATCGATCGATTAGTGTGGTAGCTTTTGTTGATCGACGTCGACTATTCCACTCTAGCATTGTTCGAAGATCGATCGACTGGTATGGTGTGTCTTACAACCGAACCTTAATAACTCTTTTACCAGTAGTAAGTACAAGAAGAACTCGTAACAAATATTGCAATAAAAAAAACAGAAGTCACATACCTCTCTGAGTAAGTTTAGTCGAGCACAACGTCGTGTGTACAGTTAGTACGTCTCTATGAACCAAACTTAGAGGCCCACGTTTTAACCCTCTTTCGCATCCTTCTGGTAAATCGTCTTTGTGAACTGGTAAAGCTAAGCAAAGGGCGGATGATTCGGTTTCTACTTCGGAACCGCTTGCGTGTTTTGAGTCTATCTGTAAGTTAACTCAAATGGTTATTGAAAAGGGATATTTATAACTCATATGACGTTTCGTTGTGTTGTCCTTGTGCGTTGTAACTGATTCAATTCAATTAACATAAACTAATATAATGTCAGAAAAAAATGTTAATGTCTTTTCTTTGTGAAATTGCCCTTTCGAAAACAATTCCTATATACTTAAACTTTAACCGAATAAAACATAATCAGATGATCCGATTCGTATTTGTTCGTGGCTATGTTGTATTATCGACATATGATTTTTGATATTTTCGCAATACTACTTGCGCATACTGTTTAACAGAGACTATAAGAAAGCAATTATTATAAAACATTAATTAACACTTCAACCATACCTTATAAACACACAAGTTATGCATCATATCAGGGGTCGTAGTGCCATCTTTCTGCATCAATCTTAGGTAGCTCATAGCGAACCTAAGTTCCTGTCTGTCTTTAGCTTCATTTGAACTTCTGTGACGAACAAAAAATACTATATGCGATTCTTTGAAGGTTTCTATGTTTAGGCACACCTGTGAACAATGATAGTGATTTTTTTTATCAATAAATAAACAAAACAAAAAGTAGTTTGGTGGCAAAGTCGCCAACAATATACCACTGCATGCGATACCACATCTATAATCTAACAAGTGGTGTATATCATCTATAGAAATTATGACAAGCTTGCTTAATTTTTCAACTGACTTCAGAAAAAGGAGAAGGGTATCAATACTGTTTTTTTTTTAAATTTCTATGTTACCTCAGAACTCCGTCATTTATAAACCGATTTGAAAAGTTATTTTCGGATTAAATGCGGAATAAGTTCTATCTCTTATGAAGAGGGTACTTCCAATTTGATCCCATTATCATCACGTCAGTACCTGATAATTGTATCCTGGAGAAATCGAAGGAACTCTTCAAATATTTTAGGCACACCTAAAATATTTGAAAATAGGAACTCCTCAACCCTAAACAGAATGTTTATGGGAATTATTTCCATCGATTTGCGCTTATATACATTAAAAAGTGACACAGTAGTGATATGTGTTTCAGTCGATTTGGTCAAATGTGCTTTATCAAGTATTTTGAGTAATTGTGCTGTGGTTAAAGGAATCTTAGACTGGACCAGGGCGCATACAACGGAATAACTTAACATCAACCAATACCCTTATGAGAATAATGAATAAATAATGTTGCAGTCGATTTGATCCTTAAATACATGATGTAACTTCCAGATTGGACGGCCGAGTAGCGTAGTGCGTAGCAGCCCTGTCTGTTCGGGGCATTCATTGGTGTGATGAACACAGATGTCTTCCTCGGATCATGGTTGTTTATATTTATATATGTATGTTTATTCTGGGTTCCGCTGTATGGTTATCTATACACAAGCTCTGCTTACCTTGGGACCATACAGTTGATGTGTTTGACTGGAGATTTATTATTATTATATTTATTATATATCGTTATACACTGGAAAGTTACATCACGTATTTTAAGTAATAGAACTATGGTCAAATATATCCTGTACTGAACCTGAATGCAGAAAACGGGACTTTTCAATGT
The DNA here is from genome assembly GCA_923062675.1 of Marasmarcha lunaedactyla. Taxonomy (NCBI): domain Eukaryota; kingdom Metazoa; phylum Arthropoda; class Insecta; order Lepidoptera; family Pterophoridae; genus Marasmarcha; species Marasmarcha lunaedactyla. The sequence continues at coordinate 9,703,637 of OV281361.1, read as the reverse complement.
CAAACAGCACATTCATATAAACTGAGCCAGTTATCGAACCAAGAATTATTTCGATCAAATTGGGCTAACGTAGTTATTATGATGAGTCCAAGTCGATTCGACTTTAAATGTCTAAATTAAAATCCATCCCGCACGAAAAGTTAGTATTTTGCTCTACGTATTATATATATCTCTATTTATTCGATATAAAAAATAATTATGAAATATGAAATGGAATACCTTAAAAACCTCCTGCCATCGCGGTCTATCATCGTGGTAGTAAACTATTGACGTGAATTCACTGACTAGAGGGGACCCAGCACCTATTGATATTACATTCTGAAACAATAATATATTTTTTAAATAAAGCCAGACGAAAAACGATAAAGAAAAGTAAAAAGATGTTTGTGTATAAAGTACGAATACAGTTTGATATATGACGAATGCTCTAAAGTTAAACAACTCAAAAAGTTACTAATACCCTACTTACAGGTATAATCTTTCCATGTTTATCTACCAATCTCGCACACAACTCTATATTTCTTTCACTGGACTTGCCACCTGAAACACAAAATCATAAACTATTAGTTTAAAACATCATAAAATCAAAATCAATATAACTAGTTTCATAAACTTTGGAGATCTTAAACGGTATGCCGCACATAACTTGATATCTTTTTAACAAGAAACTCCGGAATTTTAAAAGATTTAATTATTAAATCGAACAAATAATAAATAGACAGACGAACAGTATGGCCCTAAATAAAAATAAAAACTTCAATAACAAATGAATACAGCAAGTTTAAATGAACCAGAATAAACATGTTCGAAAGCCATCGAAAACAAGCATCTCGTTCATACACCGGGATAGGAAGCTCTCAAGGCAATAATGAAAAAATTATACAGGGTGTAAGAAAAGTATTGTTAATCCTTGAAAAGTCGCTTAAACTCGTGAAAAAATCATGGAAAAATAATGTTTAGCTTCATCTCTGGCTTCTTTAGTTTCTAAAACTAAACACTACAAAAATAGCGTTTAAAATGCGTGAATAAGGAATATAATTTTGTTACTACAAAATGCCGTTATGCTGCAGCACTAGTGCACCATATGACTGATATAACAAGCAGCCATGAAAACGCCCGCGCATATCGATCACGTGTCGAAAACGCATCGCAAAGTTATTACCAGCATTGCGTTTTTAAATTGTAATTCGTTTATTATACATTTAGAACACTGTGTTCTTTGGAACAGTTCAATTCTTTCACCTGTTTCAGGATTAACAGTACCCTTTTACTCCCTATATATATATTTTTTTTTTTTTAAATTAATATTTCTAACAATCACACCACATTATCTAGGCCAAATTAAGTATCATTAAGACTTGTGTTATGGATACTAGATAACGGATAAATAAACTTAAGAAATATATAAACACGCATAAAAAAAATTTTTAATGTATTAATATTACAAATAAACTTAAATAAACATACATACACATCCATGACTAGAAAGCAAATATTATAAAATATCTGCCCCAACCAGGATTCGAACCCGGGACCTCTGGCTTGGAAGGCAAGGCTAGTTACCTCAACACCAAACAGGCCGTTAACAGTTCGCTATTTTAGTCTAGAGTAAAACAAAACTTTTAAATAACGATATTTACCTAAGTATTTACCTTTAGAGAAAGAGCCGCCAACAACAGTAACGTATAAATCGTTTCTCGCATCACCAGGTAGGATCACTTCAGGGAAACCCATTTTTCTGGCTATTATTGTATTACCGAGTATTAAATGTGGCTGTTCTTCTCGAATCTAAAAAAGAAGCATTTTTATATGAAGTAAAGAGGAATTGCTCCTATCAATCTGTATATATAAGTCGACAAATATTATCACCAAAGAAGTGTGTCATTTAGCTACAACTTAGACTAATTATTTCAAACACAAATACAGTTAGTTAATAAATTACTTTCAATCAAAACACATATAGGACATTAAATAACATCTGTAAAGTACCTGTTTTAGATCACCATCAATGAGTTGCATTGACACCCAAAGTCCTTGAGAATGCTTAGCTTCTTTGAGGTCTCTGTTTGTCATGATTTTTCTTAATAAAGATTCCATGTTTTCTTTTTCACAACTGAGAATCAAATACGCATAATAAGTTAAATAAACAGTTCTTGTAATATACAAATCACTTGATCTCAACGTCAAGCCGAAACGCAAAATTTCTCCATTTTTTAAACCATTTTTTGGTTATTGTGGTTAATGTGGGTTATTTTTGTCCATTTAAAACGTATCACCATAACTCTAAATAACATATCTTTAATCACAATAACAACACAATTGCCCCAAATTTTCTTAGAAATAACCTCATGAAAATAAAATTTACTGTGCCTTGGCAAGTGCCCTCAAAAGTTGGTGCCTGTAATCAGGATTCCAAAATGGTACAACACTTGTTGATTTAATACTAAAAAAAATATGGGTATCGCGTCAAGGTCGAAACTAGACTGGGATATTGCGGGGTATGGAGCGCCGGGCACAGCGCACACCCGCCCGCTTCCTCAGCCCACGATTCCTCTGAGCTCGGGCGCGGGCTGCAGCTATTCGTTGAAAGCCGCCAATCACGATTCGTAGTTCGCTATCTTTTAGTAAGTTCTGACAGCAATTACACACTTAAATGGATGGATAGTTTCTTTTTCTATATCTCTTCTTATTCGTGTCCTAATTACTGAGGATGGTGACTCCTTCTTAGGCGATCAATAGTCTGCCTACAACTGATCCTATCTGTCGCTTGGCGTACTGCAACTCTAACAAGTGATTCTAGCTGTTCAGATATCTGGTCTGACTATTTCTTCGTGGTTAGCCTCCAATCCACTATATTCAAAACGGCCGTAATTCGTTCACAGATAACTCGAAATGATTATTTTTATTATTACTATTAAACAGTCTATGTATATGTAAAAAGTAAAACTTACGCAAAAAAAGGGAGCCGTATATCCTGATGGGGGTCGTCAGCAGCTAAATACCTAGTGATATCTGCGCAGGCGATCCCGAATGGTCTTCGCATCACACCCGTTTGCGTTTCTGGCGCTTGAGTTTGTGCTAACGAAGCTCTTCTGAGTATTATAAAATCGTACAATAGTTGTTATGTGATTCGTTCTTTATTGAAATTGTATAAACGTCTATGGATGTATAAACTGAGATCCAATTCAAATATTATTTATTTATTTTACAATTTATGTACACACAAAATATAACTAATCAAAAATGGGATAAAATTCTTGTACAAAGGTACTACTTATTTCATAAGAAATTTCTACCAGTAGACCTGGGACTGGAGAGTTTGATTAAAAACTACAATATAAGTGTGCTTTTTATACTAATTCTCAATTCATTAAAAAGAACAGAAAAAAAAGAAGAATAAAAATATAAATATAACAATATAAATATACGTAAAGATGACATACATACACATAAATACTTTATATACATACTTAAATACATATGCATACACGAATACATACATGAACACATCATATAATTACATAAATAATACTTATGGGATAACAACTAAAATCATGTCTGAGAAAGAAAATGCTCTTTCACTCTCTTTTTAAAAACTGACATAGATTTCGACGCTCGAATTGTATGTGGTAAGGAGTTTCATAGCCTAACTGCATGTACTGTGAAGGAGTATGAGTAGAAATCGGTTTTGTGTGGAGGCATTCGTAAAAGAAATCGTTTACTTGTTCTTACCGATTCGTTCACAGAACGAACAAATGTAAAGCGCTCACGTAGAAAGGATGGAGAAGCTGAGGAACGCAAGACATTAAAAAGGAGGCAAAGCATCTTAGTGTTCCTGCGAAGGCGAATTGGGAGCCACTGAAGCTGCTTTCGAAACTGGGAGACATGGTCAAACTTCTTACTTTATTACTAGCAATTCAATTAGTATTTTTCATATAATACAAGATGCAATAAAAAAATATTTAAAGAGGTATGGTTAAGGCCAAGCTTGCTCGGGTTAAGGTACCGAGGTCAATCCCAATGATTACCAGGAATACCAAAGCGTTCTTAAATTTCGCGAAGCTTGAGCCTACTCTACTCTAAAGGAAAACATATCGAGGAAAGCCACATGTTTAAGAGGTTATGCCAATATTATATATCATTGCATATGTAAAGTCGCCCGACTCTTATTTTGCAAGTGTGGTGAACGATATACTTGTTTGAAACCACACCTTACTTAGGTAAGCCTAAACGTCATTGCATGGAACAATGAGAAACTTGTGAGGATTTCAATTCTTATGTTTAATCAGCCGGGTTCATTTTCATTTGGGAATGCACAATAGTCAGATAGTTCAAATTTATAATAACAATTAAAACAAATACTAGCACGATACATCTTAGCATAATATAAAAAAATAATAATAAACATTAACTTGATAGAGAAAGCTTCAATGCTTAACATTAAAATAAAAGGAGTGGTTATATAAATAAAATGGTTTGCAGTAATCATTTGATTAACAATCTTTACCTTATATCTACATTCTGTGGTTCCATTGAGCCTATTCTAATTACGTAGCAAACTAAATATACTTTTTCTTTTTTAATGTCACTTCCGAGGTCCTGAAAATAGAGAACATTTTCATTTAATCAATCAAAACAATCACTCTTAGTAAAAAATTTATAAACAAAAGGACTTTTTGTTACAAATGATTTGCCGAAACTTTTAACTTTTACGGCAATCTTCTATGGTCGGTGTCAGAAGTCATACAATGGAATGATTCGTATGTACGCTAGCCTCTTTTAAATAAATATAATTAGCTCAAATGGTAGGATGTATGTCAAAAAAGAAAGTTATGTTATATTGTTTGTTTCTAAACAAAATGCTCGTCAGCCTAAAGATGGGTTTCGACATCCACGTCACAGTCAAGCACCAACTGTAGCAGTTCTTGCCCTATTTTAACTGTTACTGTGTATCAATGGATCCAAATAAATTATTTTGATTTGAACTTATATTTTATAATGAATTACTCATTGAACAATGATAACTCACAGTAAAAGCGACACTCGCATTAGGTAAGCCGCTAAGTCTGCAAGCCTCCGTAGCTCTGTCGCCATTGCCCCTCAGCAGAGCAAGCAAGGGCACACAAGTGTCGACAGATCGACAAATCAAGTTGTTGATCGTCACTAGGAGTGTGTAAGCGCGACCGGTAGATGGCGTTTGCGGTAGATGAGGTGTGGTTTCCTGGAAATTTAAGAGAAATATCAGGTTAGAAAATATGTAAAATCGTTTCTTTTCAGAAAGAATAGAAATTAAAATAAACTAAAAGTTTTATTGGATAAAATTCAATTGAAAAAGCTCATACGATGGATGCGTTGCATGCATGCAATGAATTGGCAATCTGGTGTACGTTACAACCGTCCCCCGGCGCCTGCGAGCCATATCGAACAACCAGAAACATAGAGAAATAGAAATGCCTTTGTTTCAATTTCATTGCAATACCAACGATGTCTCATTCTTCCCCAATACTTGCCATTAGCTCACACTCGCAAATAAATTAAAGCCGTTCTACACGTCCTCCATACATTTACATGCACATTTCCAAACAAGAAATAATTAACACTACTACTGTTGCATGCGTTCAAAATCGCCTTTTGAGAACCATACTCAACACATATACCAATTACTACACACATCCACAGCCGTCCTGTGACGTTTTTTCGCGGGGTGAACGTCGCTTGATAAAATGTCTATATGCCGAGTCTTAATCGTTGCATAACCGGTGTAAAATAAAGTAAGCCTAATACTTAAGGGTCAGTAAGTATACTATTGAAAGAATATAATGTAAAAGAATTGGATTGATAGGGGCTGGTTAAGACTTCCATAATTTTTTATTTCAATTTTTTTACTCAACATCTTTGACAGCCCTAACTGGTTTTCATACCTACCTATGCATGAGGCGAGCGCAGCCATCGTTACTTACCTACCTATCGAGTAGCACGTAATGTCATGCGACTGGACACGATTTTAGTTACTTTAATGTTTTCAAATAAAAAAAAACTCGTATTTGCGCCTCGCGCGCCTCATGCGTAGGTAGGTATGAGAACCACCAGAAGTTGAAGTAAAAAAATTTCAATGTGTGAAAATCTTAACCAGCCCCAATAACTTCAATTTGTTTACAGTGTATTCTGACAATGGTATATTTACTGACCCTCAAGTATTATGCTTCCTTTATGTTACACCCTGTATACATTTTTGTAAAAAAAAACATTCACTTACCATATTTTTCTCTATTCTCGCATTAGCCTCTTCGTGTAAAGCGTTTAGTTCATAAGTTGACATTGACATTGGATCAATAGGTTGACCAAGGGAATTCCTTACTGCTAGCTCCATCCCAAGAGTTCTGAAAAACATAGAATAAATTATATTTAATAAATTAATAAAATGTTACGAAATCTGTGATAAAGTAACATATACTTATATAATTCATAACTATTTTGGCAAATTAGCTAGAACTTTCTTGTATAGAAATCTAACTACTTTTATCATCAAATAACATTTCGTTGAATATTTCATGATTTAGTACGAAAAATAAATAAACGTTAAATTTAAGTGAGTATAAATAGACCCTTTATTTTTTACGCGGTCGGCAACGCATCGTAGCTCGATATAATGAAAATAAAACCTACGTTACAAAATGTCCATGGGCGCGGATGCAACTTACCATCAGATGGGTTGCGTATTCGTTTGCCGACTATGGAAGTAGTCAAAAAAGCAGAAGGAGAAAAATAATTTCAGCGAAATTCAGCAGTAATGTATATTACTCGTAATATGATTAAATATTGACACTTTTTTGTATTTTGAATTTTTATAATATACTTTGAATTTTTATATTAGACCATTTGTTTCTTCGCCAACGCGTCCGTGAACTTAAACATAATTATTATTATCGGTGTCATTACATGCTAAATGATGCGTTGCCAACACAAGCTATGTTCCCGTGAATTCAATAGCTAACCTGTTTCCCTTGTCAATAGTAAAAACAGCAGTTCTCGAGATCTTCTTCAATTGGTCCTGAGGTAAGGCCCCCGACGCCGCCTGCGCACGTAATTCTAACAGCGCACGCATGCTCACTTCCATAAACTTGAAGTTTGTGTCGTTGCTCTGAAAATGTTATATTAGTTTTGTTAGAGCAGCGTTTATAAGAATATGGGGATACCTGGTGACAAAAAAGATTTCGTTCTAGTTTCTTCGATCAGAAATATAAATTCTTGTATTCATAATTGTAGCAGTTTTATTTTTCATTAGAACAGTCCTTCGCTCCACAAGAGGAGGTAATTGAAAGCACAACTTATCTCAAATTCATCCACTTTCAATTTATTTGTTAAGTTACAAAAAAATATATCAATTTTAATGTTACGTCGATTAAACGCTGCGTTTGAATATCAATTAGATGAAACAATCAAAGCGACAAAGTTATACTACTACTCATTACAATGTAAGAGAAACTTTTAACATAAGCATTATTGTTTTGACGACCGTGTAGCGTAGTGGTTTGTAGCTCTGCCTCAAGCGCCAGAAGTCCCAGGTTCGAACCTGGCCGGGGCATTAATTTGTGTGATGAACATAGATATTTGTTCTCGGGTAATGGATTTTTATATGTATGTATGCATGTTTATTCTGATTTCCCCCAGTTTGCCGGTGGTCATCCACAACACAAGCTCTGCTTACTTTGGCCATACAGTTAGCGTGTTTGTCTGGGGATTTATTTATCTATTATGAAAATCTTTCTACATTCGTATCAAAGCCTATATTAACATGTATAAAATTCAGTTTTTTATACTATAACGTAAGTACAAATACAATTTATCGTAGTTTATGGATTTCTGACGAGGGGTTGGAACCGTACTAAGTGTCTGACGTGGACGACGTGATTTCTAATATCTTTCTATTCCACACAAAAAAACTGAGCTTTATACTTTATCGAAACTTAGGTGCAATTTTAAACACCTTTGCTGCCTGTTATCTGCCAAAACCACCATGATCCAAAACTCGCAGTCGGGGATTGCATTGGGAACAAACACAGAGAAACTTTCAGATTATATAACAAACTTAGGTCTGATTGTCGCTACTTCTTACTTTATTAAACATGGTCTTTACCTGAATAGCTCCTCACTTTTTACATCTACATTAAAACAGTAAACTGCATCAAATAGTCCAATAAAAATGCTACTTACAATGTACAACTTCTTCCAATAATACAGCCAATCACGAAGTGTTAAAGCTATGTCATGTGCTACACCAACGCCACCCGCCGACGCTAAAGTCGCGGTACCGCATCTGTATTAGAAAAAAAAAGTTTTTAGGTTTTAGGGGAAAGCGCGGATCTTTAAAGATTTCAATAGTTTTAACAATCCCTATAGGACATGAAGGATGATCGTCTAAACTGTTTCCGTATCCGAGTAAAAAATGTATGAACGCTATTAGCTATACTAAGTTGTAAACTGTATGAAGTATAAAGTCGAACTTGAAGCAACAAACAGTTTATGAGTTTCAGGCTGCTGATCATTAACCTAGAAATAAGATAGTAAAAATAAATCCTAGGAAACACACCAACTGCCCTCAAGTAAGCACAGCTTGTGTTATGGATGATCACCATACAACAAACTGGGGGGGAACCCAGAACAGTCACAAGTCTTGAGATACGTGGCACAGGAATTTCACGGGAAAATAATTTTAGCAAGCGGGTTTTTTAGTATAACAAATTCAGCAGCTTGTTTATGATGAAAGTTATATCGTCACAAGTCTCGGGAGATGTAACTCAATTTCAACTTTACATGTATCAACTTATTTGCATAGTAAAACACTATGTTTTAGCTCACGCTTTTGAATTGTTAAGTAAAAAAGCGTAGGTAAGGATAAGTTACGAGTCTAAGTTTTCTACTTCGTAGGGGTAGTGAGATGTGTGCAACGTAAGAGATATTTTTCTACTGTGCTTACCCATAAAATGTAATTGCTTTGTAGCTATCAAAGCATTCAACATAAAAACATTCAACTAAAGTCGTGGATAACGACTTCGTAATGTCTGGTAAATTAGCAATAGTCCTGTCTGTAGTTTCGAATAGGTACTTCGTGGGTGAACTGATTGAGTGATTGTTAATGGCAAAATAAATGTTTATTTTCGGGTAGGGCTATTTTTTTGGAATATTACATGTATGTTTCATTTAAGAAGACACCACTTTGCTTTGTGATCATTACAAATCCTTGTTAATTTAACTTAGGTACTGCTGCTAATAATTTAGTCTGGGGACATTTCTTTGTTGTGTAATGAATATAACCGGAAATAGTTTGTCCAATAGCCTGTCCAATATTAAATAGAACCACTATTATTTTACACATAGCACTTACTATGTTTGCTGGTAAAACCGTACCTTTGTACATATTTAGTCTTTAAGGTATTTTATATTGTTTTCATACGTGTGTACAAAAACTGTTAAATGAAATAAAAAAAACACTTTTAACATTTTAAACCGACTTTTCGGTGCCTTCACAGACACCGTGGTCACGTCACTAGTGACTAAGTTGACTGGCGTTTACTTGACAGTTATTAAAACATTAAGTCCTCCCCTTCTGTTTCTTAGGGTGCGATTTTGTAGCCACGGTGTATATATATAATAACACCGAAACGTCGAGTAAAAAATTCAAAAATAATTATATTTATAAAAAAACAGAAGGGGATGATTTAATGTTTTAATAACTGTCAAGTGAACGCCCAATAAAATCCGGTTAAAGTGTTTTATTTAATATAATGAATCGTGAAAATTTTTTGCAACACTTTACAGAATCCAATAATGTTCATAAAACAGCTGTCATCTATTACACTGCCTAGCAATAGGCATAGTAAGATTTCTGAATTTGTTCAGTGACAATACAAAAGAAAGTAGAATCTTCTAAAATTTATTTTATTTTTCACTTTCAAATATGTTCCAGGCTTTCAAAAATATTTACATACAAACCAAATTCCGAAATATAAATAAAAATAACTATTAGCCACCCAAATTTATGTCAAAACAATATATCATATTTTAAGTGATACAGTTTCAATTAGACGCCACTAGTTATGAATCATATATATTATGTGAGATTACTAAAGGGGTCGGTGGCACGGCCAATTATCTTGTTATTCATGTTAATGGACATATTAAATATATATAATATCAGAGAAATTTTGACAAATTGCTGTAGTAGTTTATTCAGGGTTTCTGGTTAATATCTATTATTGGATCATTTCTATAGATCGAGGAGGTGAATTTTACTATACTTCTTTTCATAGTTGCGTTACTAAAAAAAATATTACAAACTAAAAAATGTAAAAAAATTGTAATATGTAAGAATAAAAAGAAATACTAAGCGATCCACTCAGTCAAATCATAATAACACAGATATGTCTAAGAATTTCCAAGCATTCTTCTAACGCGCAAAAAGTACGATCAGAAAAAAAAACGCAAGACAGTTTTTTACTATTGAGACTTTATAAGCCCGAAAGCTCGCGATGATCTGATCATTGTCATACTATAAAAGCTGAAAGTTTTTCGGTGTATATGTATGTGCTGTATCGCCAATACAGGTAAGTATGATCCCCGAGTATACTTAATAATAAACTTTACATTTCTAAAACATGTGCCTACATGAGTACGTGATCCACGTGAACGATTTTGGCATTCTTGTCCGTGGACCACATTAACAGTGGTATTCACTAATGAATACTATCGGCGATTCCGTATAATGATTATAAATTTAAATTCAGCGGAAAAATTACTACTACAACAGTGAAATATTTAAAAACTAAGTGACAACTAATTACTTTTTTCTAGATGTCCGATCCGATAATACGTGACGAACGTAAGGGTGTATCAAACAATCAAACACCTTTTCGCATTTACAACGTTACTTAAAAAAACTTGTAAAATTTTTTCAGCATATGTAAATTTAATTTTCGTTCAAAATTGTTTTTGTTTCGGAACTAAAAACATCAAAATATAGCAAAAATCCGCTTCTCCGTGCACACTGTTTCAATTCAATTTATTATTAGGTATTTGACAAATTCCATGTAAACGCCTGGAACACACAGGAGTTTATTACTAAATAAATTGACAGATTCTGACTGCCCCTTCACGAAGTAAGAGAACTTACTTACTGTAAAACCTTTTACACCATCGTATATAAACAATATTTTCCCATTTATCAATATTTTTCCAACTTTAAATATATATTTTCATTGTGGAAAATCTTCCAGCTTTGCAAAATGTATGCTGATGGTACATACTGAATCAACGTACCGCAATGTTATACGTAACTTATTCATCTTCTACTTAAGCTGGATACGTAACTTAAGATGAATCACGTGACCTTTTCATTAATACTTAATGCACTAAGTAAGTAAGTATCGGTGCGATCCGGGTAGCTTCTCGAAAATTACCTATTAGGGAGATTGTGAGAGCTAGTATTTTTTTTTTTATTTATGTACTTAAGAATTTTTACCATTCTCTTTGTCTTTGGAAATGTACGAGCATTTTAGAAAAATCTCGGGTTTTTAGCAAAACTTCATTAGAATATTAAGACAACATAATATGTACATACTTAATATTTGTGTATATAGTATATTTGTCTACTGATCATACTTCTATCTGAGAAATATTTTAAAAGATCAATTAAAATTCAATTTGGGACTACTCCTTTCATTTCACTTTAAGTAATACCGATTATTATAAGTAATATATATTAATATGTTTCAGCCAACTTGCGCGGTCCAGAGTTAAAAATTTAAGCTAACTGGGTTAAAATATTGCTGTAGGTTCAATAGAAATTGACAATGATGGCGGGACATATTTAACCGACTAATCGGTTAAACCAAATAAATAAATAGTTAACTTATCTCTGCGCAAGTCAGCTTTATGTTTTCTTTTTTAATAAACAGACGACCCTTAGAGCTTATCAGCGTTCCTATTCTAATGCATTATGATGAAATCACACATGAAATAAAAAAGTAAATTGAAAACAGAGCGAATACTGGATGCCTATTGGGAAACACCTAAAAAAGTAATATATCAGCCATATTCAACATTCTCCTTTTATGAAACGAGCTATAACAATATTGTCCATACTGCATACTGTTTTTGTAGCAATTTTTGCCTGTTGATTTTTAGTCCTGCAAAACGCAGTAGAAAAATCTGATGCAATGTTTTACCGACATTGCGCTGCGCCACTTGTATATTAATATTTTTTCGAACTGCTGACCTAAAAAGCAAAATAATGTTTTTCCCATACGTATCATCTGGTTTCTTTATCAACCTTTTCTTTTATTCCTAACAGTTTAAATTTTTATATGATCGTACTGAATCAAGTAGGAGTCTATGATACCCGTCAAAAGTTATGAATATCTAACTTGCATCTTTAGAAACGTATTGAAAAGCCTCAAGGGACTAGAAAAACAAAAAATCGAAACTAAGCAGAGGTATCGATTTAAAAATTATCGACAGGCCGGATTTCATCGAACATCAAGCTCTCCTGTAGAATGTTATATATACTGGTATAATGTAATTCCAACAAAATATTCATAGATTACATAATATCAAAACTATTTTCTTACACAAATCTTGGAATAACTTATTCTATGCACAGCTATCCCGTCATCTTGAATGACAATGTAATCCGCAAGTTGTGATTTTTCCACTTTAAAAAAAAAAGTGGTACAATGATGGTCTTTTTAAACATATCCCTTTACCTACGACAAACTTGTGTCAATAACAACACGTGCAAAAAAACAAATGAAATGAATCGAAATTAAGGTTTTTATCACAAAAAGAGTAACTACATTTACACAAACATTAACACAAAATTAAATGATGAAACAGAAAAAGAAAGAAATAGGAATAAAAATGTCTTGTGATAAAAGGCTAGGGGTTAGCAAAAAGCTGCTGTGGAATTAGTCCAACAACAGCGCTGGTTTTCAGCCGTAGCCTTGTTTATACACCTTTTAAAATAATTGAGTAGTCCCAAATGATGCTAATTTGTACATTTTTAACATAAAAAAGACAAAAAAACCTAAAAATTATGATAAAAAATATTTTATGTGTATGGTGCAAAGTTTGAACAAAAAACAATTAATTAAGTACAAATGTATATTCATATATATATTTATAAATATAATATATAAAAATATTTACGATACGATACATATTTATTTTTAAATGAATACTTATAATGTAACATGTTGTACAAAATAAAATAAATGCCTAAGTATATAAATTACCTTGCAACAAAAAATATATTTGTATCTTTTTTCCTGATCAAGTAGATATAAACGTACTTTTAGCTTAAAAGCAGCTTTCCCTTTGATATTTCTTTTGAGGGTGGTAAGTCATTCCAAAGTTAGGAGGAACTAAAATTTTCACTTTTACGTGCGAATTTCTGAAGCTGACAGCAATGAGTAAACATCTATAATTTTTAATTTAGGGGAGGGTCTGCTAAAATGTATTCTACGTATTTTCAAATTCGGTGACGTATTTTGTTATCGGTCCACATTTATATTCAGGTAAAACAATGGTTGTATGAAAAAATAATTTTCATGGTATGGGTTTTTCCCGTCGTGTTTTTTTAAATAGGACTTATGAAAGGTTATTGCATGGGGAGTGTGGTATTGTGTATTTCATAAGGGATATGGTTTGTTTTTTTAAAAATAATAATTGAAATAGATACGTTAAGAGATTTTCGTTGGAATTGGACTGGGGTGCCTCACTCATCATCATATTAACTTTAGTATCAGGATCGAGTACATTATTTTTTATAATAAAAATAAACGACAAATATATTTGCAAGCAATTAGCAACGCACGGCTTACATTGGTCGGCTTACTTCACTCATACCTTATAGAAATGCACAGTAAAAACAGGTTTTTTATACACCCAATTTAAGGCATATCTGTATAGTTTAATTATTAGTCTATAAAAAAAATATGCCAGCAATTGATTATTTGTAAACCCAAAAATAACCGAGTTGCGTATTCATGCACAACGTATGGAACCAGTAGGACGATATATAATATAATAATAATAAGAATTGTTTATTTCAGAATAAATCTTCCCACATTTTTACAATTCACACGTTACTCATAAAAAAACATATATTACAATTAAGATTTTCGTTATTAATGTATTAAAGCTCAGACGTATAGTATCTTTGTGAACTGATTACATTACAACGTATGTATGAGTCTAATTAAAGTATTATATTCTTGATCACCGTTCTTAAAAAAAATTTAAAAGGTACCCTTTATCAGTTTTTACATAAAAATATAACCCCAGGATCTTCGAACGGAAAACAAAGGAGACACCCAACATATTTAGGGGGTGTATTGTATTTGTCTTAATTTAACTTTGTGAAAAACTAATAAAAATAGAACATTGTTCTAAGAAAATATTTTCTTTATATCGTTTGTAACTAAACTTTCAAAAACAAGAATTAATTACTTTGTATTGTTTTCCCAAGAGGTATAAACCATGCTTAGCTCTAATAAAAACTCGGACTTCCGTACAGCTTAAAAAGTAATATTTTCATGGAAAATAATGAAATTGGCCCAACAAGCGTCTGTATGCATTACTATCATAACTCATAAGAATGTTAATGAGGTTTTATTTTCATAAGAAGGTAAAATATAAGCGCGCGTGTTTATATTTAAGATGTCAACCGAGATTGTAATGAAGTTCATTGTTTTTTTTTTTGGGTTATTTTTAACCCTATACTTGGCAGACAATTTTAATGTAAAAAAAAGTAATTTTAATTACTTTAGTATGTTAATAGAAGTGTGTAGAGCCCAGGAAAAATAAAATAAAAAATCTATGTTTTTTAGTTTTTAGGATTTCTTATGTGTTTTTAAGTACACATCGCCAAGTAGTCAAGAAAGAAGTCAATAAAAAGTATGTGTCTTTACATGCACACTGCCATGTTTACACTGCACGATACATTTAAATAAATTAAACAAAAAACTTCAAAACAAGTAATATAATTTAGGTTTCCTTACCTGTATCAAACAATAAAAGTATTAATAATAGTATGAAATACTTTAGGAACTTCCTTTAATTAAAAAACAAAGGTAGCTTTGACCCTATAAACCGCTATAAAAAATAAAAATAAATCACTTCACTTACAACACTAAAAAAAACTTAATTATAAAATCTATTATATAATATTATTTTATATGAAAGTCCAAGAAACAATTGCGACCTTCGACCAAACACAACCTAGTTTTACATTTTTGACAGTAAAACTTAGTTTGATTTTTGGTGCAGTTCTTACACCGACCCTTTGTCGTAAAAGTTGGAATATGTCCAACCAAATCGTACCGAGTAGCATCATCAGGCCTCTCCGCCACAGGATGCTTCACTTTCGGAACAGATTTTGTAAGAGCATCAGCTTTCAATTGAGAAGAACTTCTTTCGAAACAACGCAGTTGTTTGAATAAAGCTCCACGAAATTGTTTGAGACGTAGTAACTTTTTTTTACCACTGTTCTCGCGCCGATAAAGAAGCCAGGCGTTATTTACGCATATATCTAAGATCTGCGAGAAAAGTGCTAGATACCAACGATGGCCTTTTAATTCCGTGCGGTATAACGCGACTAACATATCCGCCAGATCGACGCCACCCATGTATGCGTTATATTCTTTTATCAGTTTCGGACATGGGACCGGACCTTTCTTCTTCTCTTCTTTCTTGTACCGTTGTATATTCTGTACAGGGTGAGCGTCGACGTAAGAACTTGCAGCCAAAACAAATTTATTGTCAAACCATTTCACTATTGCGAGATTATTTTCGTTTGAAACAACTTGTGCAAATGCTCCTCTTCCCTTCTTTTTTAACTCCTTATCCGTAGGCAATTTCTTCTCTGCTCCTCGAAGTCGGTTGGATCTTATTGTTCCAAGGGAGAATATACCATACTCTTCTCTCAAATGATGCATCAATTCGATTGATGTAAAGAAGTTGTCAAAATATAGCGCGGAGCATGGCTGTTCTTTTATCGATTTGGCTAAAGCAAGGACCACCTTAGCACCGAGACCCATTCCGTTTTCTTTTCTAGAAAAAGTGTGGTGACGGAAGGTGTCCTCTCCTCCATAAATTAGAAAATCATGGACAAGGCCTGTTGGTGAAGCACGAACGAACAACTTAAATCCCCATTTCTTTGGCTTATTTCGCACATACTGTTTCCTGCTGCCAGCTCTGGTACCCTTGTAGGGCACCATCATCTCATCTATACTGAAATGTTTTCCTTCTGGAATGTGGGCTGCGCAGTTGCGACGGACTTTTTCCACTAATGGCCTTATTTTGTAGTACCTGTCACCATCATCTTTCATGCTGTCGTTAAAATGAAAGTAGCGTCGTATAGTCTGGAACCTTTTTAGTGTTATGACATCGGCTATCTTAGAGTACTTAAATTGTTTAGACCAATAGTCAGTATACGCTGGCATATTGACGACTCCCATGAGTATGTTTATCGCCAGAAAATCTTTAATTTCATCTTGGGTCACACTGATAGAGGTGCCTTTTTTTTGAACTGAATAAAGCTTAGTATGTTCTACCAACAAGTCGATTATATCATCCGAAAAAAATAATTTGAAATAATCGAGAGGTGACTTGTTCAGTTTAGTACACTCAAAGAAATCGTCTTCTATTTCAGCTCTCCCGAGAAACTTCGTTTTTGTCCATTTGGGAGCCATTTTCTCTAGTTTTAATATTGTTTTTTTGACGACTAGCCTTGGTTTTCTGGAACGGTTCACTCGAAGCGATGCACGAATCGCCAATGAAGGAGTCGAAGGTCCAGGGACGGCAGCTTCGGGAGGTCTACTTAAAGTTGTAGGAGTTGCAGGTGAAGGGCTGTATTCAGACTCAATAGAAGGTGACGGTGGAATGTAAAGTACTGGAGAAGGAGGTATTATATCAGGATCATTATGAAGTGCAGGTGAATTTGAGCCGGATTGAATCGTGATATTTGGTCGCAAATTAGGTAGAGGATACAGTTCTTCAGGGCCTGATACTATAGTGTATATTTCTCGAAACTCACAGTCATCGCTGTCTGAAAGATTTATGTTCTCAATGGATGACGCCAGTGAACGAACAGGGGAACTGTCGTTAGAGTCTGAAGAATAAGGTCTACACATCTGGAGTTCATCTTCGGAAGATTCTTCAGATGAAATATCAGACTTTGCTCCAGATTTTGGTACTAAAGCAAGTATTTTCCGAGATCTTGTCATCTGCAGCAAACGGAAGAAATAATAATAATAATCCTCAGACAAACACACCGACTACATGGCCCCAAAGTAAGCAAAGCTTGTGTTATGGGTTACCATACAACGAACTAGGGAGGAACCTAGAATACAATATATAAATACATAGAAAACACCTAGCACCGGAACAAATATCTGTAGATCATACAAACATTTGCCCCGCTCCGGGAATCGAACCCGCGACATCTCGTGCCGGAACCGGCTATTCGACCATTGCGCCACGGAGGTTGTCAAGAAAGGTCAGTGTAAATAGCTTGTGTGCAAAAATTGCGAAAAGAGTGCAAATAGCTTGTAAGCGTCTTTCGTTCGATGCCAAACCAAGCTTTATTTTTACAAGTGTATGAAAAATAAAAGTTAATGCAAGTGGTAGTTAAGCTGGCAATGTGCATTTAAACATACAGTAAAATAAGTTTTTAATTAACTCAGAATTTGGCGGTGTGAACTTAAATGCACAAGCAAATAGTTTCGTAAATCCCAGTTCAGCTGGCGGTGTGAACTTAAATGCACACCAAACAAAAGTCACAAATTATTATGCAAAATGAAACATATTTGAGCAAAATATTATCACGAATCAATAGTTTAGGATTAGAAATAAGTAAATTCAATCGAATTTCAATTGAAATCACATAAATTATTTGAAATTAAATAGGATAATTACCTTGAGATGCGTAGGCGCTCTCGGACGGTTCGCCATTTTGATCGCTACTGACAGCGCGTGAGTGAGATGGCGATAGTTTTTTTTTCATAGGTTAAATAACGTTCAGAAATCAATTTCGTATTAAAAAACCCGACGATAATACAGCTATGATGGTGAAAAAAATTTCTGAACGTAATGTGCATTAGAATTCACAAAATCAAGTTTAGGGTTAAGTGTACATCAAATAACTTATAACCTATCAATTTATGTTCAACATTAAATTTTTTTTACATCTAATAAATTATTGTACTGCAAATAAACTAATTGTTTATCAAAACTAGAAACATAAATTATTCGAAAATATACATCGACAGCCTTTAATATATTTTTTTAAAACGCTGTTTGTTTTACAAAAATATTATTTTTACACCAAAAATACTGATTGTACATCAAATTAACCCGGCCGTGTACATACGGAATACTTACAATGGTAACAAAACAACTTTTTTTGTGCGACGACGAGCGCAGCGACGAAGATCGGCTAGTCTGTATGCAGGCTTACAAAATAAAAAAGCTTAACATTTAAATAAATAGAGTTGCGTCATGTACTTTAATTGTTGCCAAAATCACATTAGTTTGAGCTGCCAATTTTGATGCACAATCAGTATTTTTGATTGAAAAAGGGATTTTTTTTAAATGTAAAACTCGCAAATTTTTTGTTTGTCAGTTAAATACCACCCATTTTTTTCTCAGGAAAAAATGTATTATTCTTAAAAACAGCTACTTGTCTTTGTATGCTTTTTGTAGTTTGGAATGTTAGTGTTATGGGTTAAATTAAAAGTTTTAAAAAAGCCCAGAATAAGTGACACGGACCTTCAAAATCTTGTCACCATAGCTTGATTTTAGTTATTCGCAACCGACAGTCACTACGCGAAAAAAACCGATGTTATACGACACGACACTGGTACAAAAAAACTTAGTACCAACTTGCTCGCGCGCCTTTTCATTGCATCATTCTGTTTCTTTTTAAGTTTCATTAATTTAAAGTTTCGATAATGTAATAGACTTAAGTTGTGTGAGTACCAGAGCCACCTTCAAAGAATTACCTTATGTTGAAGCAAAAAGTGGTATAAGTTGAAATCTATGCGTGTCTATGCGTATTGTTTCTGTTGTTCCACAACAAATGGAACGATTATTGATGTGTTTTTTTCTTATTGAAAATAAATCAAAATTTCTTGGCTTGTTTAATGAATATTGGTTGTCATAGAAAAGTTATAACACTAAAATAGCACCCGGCAAATACCTAGAACATCTTTGAGTGGCGTCGAATGAATTCACTCCTCAACATTAAACTGTGTAGACATTATTTCGCTTTTTCAAGCCTGGTCGACTGGACTTCAGCTGTAACGTCTCCAGTAATATATTACAATGCAACGTCAAACACCGTGTTTCGTCCAATCAAATAGTACTGCTTACTTATAATTACTATACAAACAAAGTGATTCTGTAATGTACTTATTTAGGACTGCAGATATTTATGGTAACTACAACGTCCGACTTTATGTAACACGTGCACAAGGCTAAAAGCCAAATATTTTGAATGAAAACGGAGTGCACAGGCAAAAGCATTTAGCAAAGAGAGAAAGCATACGTCGACAGTTTTACTAAGATTTTTGTCGTATGTTTCACGAATTTGTATCAACGTAAACCAATAAAAAAATCCATTATAATTTGTAAAATAAAACTAGTTAATATTGTATGGGTTTATAAACTAATAGCGATAATGTTTTGATTTTTATGTGGAGATACCAACTACATCTTTATGAAGAGGGGCCTCAAAATTTGACCTGGCTTTATTGAGAAAACTTATACTTACGTATTTATACCTCAACAGTGTCACTACCAACTACCTACCTGTCGGTACCGTGCACATAGGCAGCGATATATTTTACTTTAGTGTTTGTAGTTACAGCGGCCATACACGCAAATTTTAACTGTGTGTCATCTTGGTTCAGATACAGGTACATGATATGAGGTACGTGCTAAAAGAACAGATGAATGTGCAGACAGCGAAGGCTCAATAGATAATTAGCCCCTTTTGGGTACGGAACCACATTTAACTAGAAAGTGCATCCTCTGAATACATTCCTATGAGAACCTTATTATTATATTTGAATAATAATCGCAGTAATTATTAGTCAAATTTATATCTATCCTAGCCAGAATCCATCGCATAAATCGTAGAAAGTAGGTCTCCAAGTCACCACTCATTGCTAGTTATCAACTTGTCCCAATGAACTCGTCTCTATTAAGTAATATAATACATTACAGTTATCTCTATAATTTCACATAGTGACAGTTATTGGTAATGTGTATCTATATCTTAACGATTACTGGGTAAAGGGGATGTACTTTATGGAACACTTTCCTAACGAATGCAAGATTCACCTCATGGTAAATGACTTACACAGTTTATATCAGATTTTAATTAAGGATCGTGATACATTTATCAATATCGCGAATTATTTCTGCGTATCCGTACAAACATTTTTCGTCCGGTGTAGTTCAGATCATAAGGATGAGCCGCAAAAGCTGTACGAGGAAGCTCCTCAGCGTCATAAGAAAGAACCTACCTAGGATTTCCACTTAAATGTGAATCCTGTCGGTCGATAGAACTTTTTCGAACTATTTTGATAGATACTTAAAGCATTTCAGCCAATTTAGTGAGCTTAATCACGCGATCACCAACGATGGGAAAGAGTAAACAGTTCGCCGCTCACGGCCCAATGTTAGCTGTCGAGAAGTTCTATTTTAAAGAATTGCTATTAAAATTGTTCATATTGCAATGTAGAACTCAAGCCGTTATTGGTTGATTGGGTAATGCCTCGCTACAATAATCTTCCAGTAGATCTAATAAGAGCTCGTGACAAATGCGACACTTAGACAGCAAAAAGGCTTAATACCAGGTTTTTTAAAGTACTGAACCTTCAAAACATTTCAATAGTTTCCGTTTAAACATTAAACATTACAGCATACCTTTCAACAGTACAGTCGCGTACGACTACGTAACTCTTCGGAACAGCGCCTTTCTGGTCCTTCCTGAGACTCCTCGCCCAGTACCAGTTCTGCGTTTCCCCGACCAAGTGTACCAGCTCCCCGACCTCCAGGGGCAATTGACGGGATACAGCTGGACTGAAGTTGTAGATTGCTGGAAAAGACGAGTAAATGATGAAAGTTTTATCATGTGAACGCTTATTGTGTAAACAGAATAGAGAAGCGCGTCGAGTAAAAAAAATTTGCGGCTTTGGTTGAACAGAGAGCCGTCGAGACGATTTGATGACTCTAATCTTTACCTTATAAGAGCATAAGAAAGATGTCGTATGGCAAAATAATGAAACATGTAGGTATTCTTAACACTATCCTACTGACATAAAAAACATCGAAGAACTCGATTTCCACATTGAACAAAATTCACAATTGTAAATGCAACTTTATCAGCTTTTGTTTCAAGCAAATAAAAAAGAATAATAATTGTTTTATGGCCATGTAACATGTAAATGTAAATCCTTATAATGAAACGGTTTTTAAATTTTTTTTACACCAATAAATAGATTCTCTAAAAATAGGTACCTAGCTCATTTACCGAGAGAATGTCTAGATTATAAAATATAATAAATATAATTATCGAAGTCAAAAATATTTTTTTAAATCCTATGAGGCTATGAGACTAAGCTATTAAAAAAACAACGAATTAGATAGCATAGATATAAGCGCGTGAAGTTAGCTACACATCGCGTGAATCCTTGAACAAGGCATGATCACTGCATCAAGAAAGGTCAATGAGAACAAATGCCACAGCGATGACAACTGTATTAATCTACATACAGTTCGTACGAGTTCCAATCGAGTAATAGCTTATTTAATATCAATTAAAGGGCAGGAACGGCCGTTCCGTTTGCCGGCTATGAATACAGCAAAAAATAATATAGCTCCTCGTTTTGGTGTCATCAAAATTAAGAAAATGACTACATATCTTAAGACTGGGTATATAAAAATAATAATTTCGTGGTGTAGATACTAATAAGGTAATATTTGGTAAGCATTGGCTAATCTAACAGGTCTCGTGTTCCATCCAGGGACGGTGCGGAACCGCAATTATGCGCGCCCGAGTACTTTTTTGGTCAATTTATCGTAGTGTGCGACATGAACCAAAAATGTAGTGGGGCGCGTCTTCGTTGATCGTACTCTCTATGTCATTTTGCCAAGCGAATATTTACTTAATCCTTAAGTTATCTAAGTCTATATTTGCTAGGCAAAATCAATGATTGAGAGTGCCTCTAGTAACCGTCTAGAATGCGAAGCTTTTTTTTAATACAATACAAAGCATTGACCAATACGTAGTTGGCATAATAGGCAACCATGTAAGTACCACTTTAAATTATGTCTCTTCAATAATTTAACCATGACTTGGCAGTCACCAAAAAACCGACTACATTACAGACAGAAAACGGAAGTTCATAAAAACGCCGAAGAGACCAAAAAACGGCGCATGTACCAAAAATATATCTCTTACATTCCCACGACCACACACACACACACACACACACACGCACACAGACAGAGACACACAAACACACATAAACAAAGTACAAGAATTGTTTATATTTTAGCGAATGCGCAAGAACAACACTTTCGACAACAGTAGTCAAAATTATACAAAAACACTTTCACTTGTGGCTAAAATTATCTTTTATCGTCAGGACATCAAACTTAATTTACAACATTTACAAGTGCGATCATTTTTATTAAAATTTAAAGAACATAGGTACTTCGTTCTTTTTTGTTTTATTATATTCTTATTTACGTTTATTTGGGAAACACATAATTCCACTATTTTTTTAACAAAAAATATACGAGCAGAAATTCAGAAAAGTATTTACAGAATGCTAATAAATAGGAGATTTAGCACTCTTAAAATATAAACAGTTCTGTACTTAACCATTATTTATAAAAAGAAATAAAGTAATGAGACATTATCAAAAACATTACTATTGTGTTGTTGTACGATTTTTTCTAAAACTTTGAATATTTAAAATATCTAATTGTAAGTATGTCGGAGAAGAGAGCATTATTCAGATTACATGATCTGCGAATAAAAGTATTTGAACCATAATTAGTTTTGGCTGTTGTTGGTCACGAGGGCACCACACGAGATTATTTATTTTGTAATCAATAATCTCTGAACCTAAATTATAAGCAAATTCAAACCATAAATTCCAATAAAACCAGGAGCTTTTTATAAATTTTATAAACTAAACTCGCTAACAATACAGGTGTAAAGTTTGCTCCTCTATTCACTTCGTCTGACTGAGTTATACTTCACATTTTTACAATTAAATTCAAAGATAGAGAATATAACGGTCTGAGAGTGTTCGTCGTTTGGATACTAGGGGGGACGGAGACTTGGCGAGCTAACAGATGCAGATAAGAATAATTTATATAATTTATTATGAAAACATTATACCCGTGAAGTTTCCCGCCAGTTCTTCTTCACGAAGGTTTCTCCGAACTGGTGGTATAGTCATGCTTTATTTGACGTCAATATGAACAAGTTATTGTCAATGTTGCGAAATAAATGTTTGAATTTGAACAGAGGCTCAGTAATACTATACATACAAAACCTACAATCGACAACCAGCCAGGAGCACTTTCCATTTGGCTGACCTAAAAGGCAGCCAGATAACGGTACCTTAAAACATAAAACGCCCACCTTTTGTCGTATGGTCTACTTTAAAACCTGCAATCCTTGCTAATCAAACACATAAAAAAATACACTAAAATTATTTTTTCATATCCGGCTAACGCGAACATGACTTATCTGATGGCAAGCGGCATCTACACCCATGGTCATCATTTATGCTACTATTATAATATATTATATCGACTAATGATGCGTTGCCGACCGCAGGCTTCAGTTGGAATTGCCTTTGTTCCAGTAATAGCACTGGCTATTCCTTCCCTTTAAATGGGACACAACGAAGTAAACGAGCTGATTCTGGCAACCAAAAGAGGAAGGACTGTAGAACTACCCCAGATGAGATCTTCACGAAGGAACCTCTACGACCACTGACATAACAATGACTCGCAATTCAAGTCAAAATTTATAAGAAACTTTGGAGTACGTATGTATTTTAACCTAAGATATTATTTTCTCTTAATGCACTAACTAAATGTATGTGCACTAACTAAAATATCATAAAGGCTAAGCGCCATCAGCGCTAAACTACAAAGTCCGATGAAATTTAAAAGGCCCATAGGGCCATAAATAAACTGTCCATTTCATAAAAAGAATTTATAATCCTTGTATAGCTTAAAAGAAGGAAACGCAAAAACAAAAAATATAAGCCATAAAACATTCTTCGTTCCAAAGACACACCGTACTTAATAATCATATAATAGGCATCTAAGAAAGATCGCTACTAATATTCCCATTAATTTAATTCCATTAAATCGTTAGCACACTTGCTTCTAATCACCATCAAGCTCACCCAACAAAGCTCTTATTAACGATGTATGAACAGAAACAACTCCATTCAATATTAAACTATTCCCTTATCTCGAAAAGCAAACACATTACAATAACATTCTTCACTCACACTTTAAAAAACGAACGCGACGCAGTATGGGACAAGCGAGTGACTCACGAATAGGGAGCAAACCGACGCAAGTGCATGCATACGACAGATAATTATCATAGAGCTACTATGTAATAGAAATGACATATCAAAGCATATACTTGATCTCTTGATTCAAAAATTTTATAGACAAAAAGGTTGACTCATAACTTTTTCTAATGTTGATCCCATAAGTTAGTGAATTGTGATATTATATTTTTAACAAGAAGGTATTATTTACTATTTCCGTCTTTGTTTAAACTATATTTGTTCTTTATTTAACCTATTATTTAAGTTACAGCTCGCACCAAATTCAAATATTGATTGCTCAACATTGATAATGACTTGTTCTTATGGACTTAAAATAAAGCAAGACTCTACCACCAGTTCGGAGAAACCTTCGTGAAGAAGAACTGGTGTTCATATGAAACATTTAAAGTGGTTGTACATAGCTTTAATAAGAAGTCGTATTGACTATGCTAGTTTTTTGTATGCCAATAGTAGCGTTACCCATTTATCTAAATTGGATAAGATTCAAAATATCTGTTTACGTGTCATAGGTGGATTCATAAAGAGTACTCCTATACACGTAATGGAGGCTGAACTGGTTTTACCTCCTTTGTCGGTTCGCAGAGAATACTTGGCTGGAAAATTTTACTTAAAATCTAGATCTTTTAATAATAACGTTCTGAGTAATATTTTGGATGATTTAGGTAACTTGGTTAAAAATTCTTTCTGGAATCGCAAAATAAAGCCTTTACTTGTAACTACACATAGTTCATTAAAATCCACAGTAATTCAGTCTAGAAACAAACTTGAAATGTATTCACTTGACACATGACACACCTACTTCAGATGACGCAAAATTATTATATAGTTTAGTTAATTTAAGCTTAAGTAAAAGATGAGGATGTAGTCTTGCTGTAGCTTTAGAGAGCCATTATGAGGGTGGCATCTATAAAACCCTCAATAAATAAATAAAGAACAAAAAAAAAGAAGAACTGGCAAGAAACTTCACGGGTATATTTTTTCAAATAAATTTACAAAGTCTCTTTATGCCTATACAAAATTATTCTTATCTGCATCTGTTAGCTCGGCTAGTCATAAATATAGTTTTACGTAAAAAGGTATACTTTCAATTCATAGTAGTTTTAAACTGTTAGTAATTTGTATCAAATTGTAACATCGTTCTGTAACTGTGAATGCCTGTTTTATGTGAATAATTCTCAAATGACTCAAAATAAGTTCAAAAGATATTCGATGAAAAAATTTTCGAAAATTTTGTGGCACGACGATCTAATTGTTTGTCTTAGTTTAATTTAAACAATCACTTATGATTAGAAAAATTACTAATTTTGCTTGTAGTTTATCAATGGTTCGTACCTATTAAATAAACAAGTTAGAATTTGAGCACCAAAATCATGAATTATATGGAAAAAAAATAACGAACCGAGACATCTATAAAATACAAATCGATATTCAAATTGGTTGAATTCAAATTCCCATACTAGGATATTTTGAGTGCAACTCCGATACTAGCCTATTAAAGTCAAACAAGCTATTAGCACGCGCGTCGTGTCTACAACGTTCATAACTCTATGGCAATGCGGTGCACCTGCTATGTGATATTGTAACTCTATACCCGTAACGTATTTAATATTAATTAAAAGTTTTAATATATAGGTTATTGATTGTGTTTAATCATTATGTAGTTAGTAACGCGATTGCATTCACTGATATTATGGTATATAATGTTTTTTAATAAACATTGTTGAAAATTATTTTAAACAAAGTTTAATTTGTTACTGTTTTATTTAATGTATGTACCTCTAATAACAGTGGTTGATATTACCTACACACTATTAATCTGACTATATTGATTTAAGCGTTTTTTCTGACTTTTCGTAGAAGGAGTTCATTCAAAAAGATGCCAAGGGTTTCAGAAGTTTTACGAGCAAGAATTGTTACTTTGGGGGAAGAAAGACATTCTACGAGACAAATAGCAAGCAGAATGGCTGTATCCCAATCCTGTATCGTGAACATGTTACGGAGGTATCGCGGCGTGGATAACTTTGCTGATCGACCTCGCAGTGGTCGGCCAACTGTTCTTGGGCATTTTTATTGAAACTTGTACAAGCTATAAAGTTAGTTGTCCCATGAATAAATATAATTTTTTTTAAATGTTCTAAGATCATTAGAATATTTTTTTTTCATTTTATTGTTTCAATCGACTATTGTGCAATTGCTTTAAATATAATAAAATAAATAATATACCGAAAAAAAAACGTAAGAACAATTTAAACATCATATTTGGTGTAGTTTTAGTACCGTCCCATTTCCAGACATCAACATTTGACCTGAAATTTTACACTATTTATTTAGTACTTTTCTTGAGAAAAATCATTTAGATGTGTAAAATATGATTATTTTTTAATTTAAACACTTTTCATTTACACAAATCTAACAAAATGTAGATTTTTTTTTATAAAACCTCCGTCCCGTACTTTTGACAAAAACGAACATGTCATGTACCGTTACCGTGTTTAGGAGAAACATTTTGCGATTTTTCTGATAATATAATATATATAAATAATAAATAAGATCTTTGTTCTTTTAAAATATGGTAACCCCAACCAATAAACTGGCAAACTCACATCAAACTTCATTCATTGTCGACCATTTTAATAAAATAAGAGTCATGCACTCGCTGGGTCCTAAACAGATTCCTGTTTTTACATTTGATTGTCCGGTAAGTATTTGACATTTTAATTAACTAAAACCATAATATTCATTTCATCACATATAGTATCATACAGATAAGTTATATCTGAAGTAAATATAACTAAACAAGAAAGTAAGTTATACAAATGTTTTAGGTTATAAATGTTTCTTTGAAATTGTACACAATTCTGTTACGTCCTGATCGTTACCATTGAGTCGGTAACGTATAGTATGGACCTAATTAGTAACGAACAGGACAGCATAAAGTCGGGGACATACTACATGTAAGTAGGACATAGTACATGTTTATGTTTCACGCGAGTATGTGTATGTATGTTTGTATGCGGTTCCAAATCCTATTCTTATCTTAATCTTATTTTATAGTTGACAAACATTAATGAAACTTTACATTTTCGAGTTTTATAGCATATATTTAAATTGAAACTATTTGATCTGAATTTGATCTAAAACAAATAAAACATAGTTTTTACTTGACATATTTATCTACCGCGATCACGACAACGTCTTCAAAAATTTATTAAAGTAAAATTTTAATTTCGACGTCCGAGTAGCGCAGTGGTTAGTAGCCCTGCCTCATACACCGGAAGTCCCAGGTTCGAGTCCTGGTCGGGGCATTCATTTGTGTGATCAAATTATTAAAGATTCAAGAAAATCTCAGAAAAAGGCATTACCGCTTAAAAGTAGAAACAGAAAAGAAAATAAAACAGCTAGAGAAAACAGTCGAAATAATGAAGGCTCGTGAAGAGGTACTAGAAATGACACTAAAAAAAACTTATGCTGGTTGTGAAAATCGATCAGAAAAAAGGTTGATTAAATCCTTAGCCACAAATGCTAAGACAAAAACATATGTTTCTAAACTAATAGGTCTATCGAGGAAAGCTAGAACCGTAAAAAGAGAAAAGACCTTCTGGGCTCACCAAGAAATTTTAATTTTTTTTCTTAGAGATGATGTTAGCCGATGTACCGCGGGTAAGAAGGAATGCCGGACTAAAAACAAAGAAAAACATCAAATTCGTTATTTACTGGACCCATTAGAAAATCTGTTTGAAAAATATCGGAATGAAGGGGGAAAATTTAAATTTTCAACATTTTATAATAATAAACCATTTTATATTTTATCACCGCATCTTGCATCCAGGAACACATGTAGTTGTATAAAACACAGCAATATTGAACTCAAGTTTGTTGTTTTGAAAAAACAATCTGTACTGAAGTACAACAACATAAAAGAAATTCTTAAATCACTGTCTTGTGACTTAAATTCATTTGATTGCATGCATTACAAATGCAGCATTACAATGAAAAAGCCTTAAAAGAAAACTCTCCTATTAACTGTAAAGCAAACAAGATAACTGAGCTCACTCCGTATCTAAAAACTGAAAAACATCTTAACAAAAATATGTATAGACCTAAAATACTAAGAACAGTTATCAAGCGCCAGTTTAACTGTGATGGTTGCAAGGCATCACTGGTACTAAACCGTATAGCCAAATGTATGTGCTGTAAAAAATGGCTTTGCTGGGACTGTTGCAGAGGACAAATCATTAGCGATTACATATGTGATACATGCCTTCAAGGGTGATTTGAAAAAAGTTTTGATCCATGCTTTGGATCACTAATAAATAACAGTTACTAATAAGAGTAGCGCGAAAGATCTCAATTCTGAATTTCAGATTTAGTTTTAAGTTTGTAACTGTATTGGGTTGGCTCAGTGTGCCCTCGTTTTTACTGTGTCCTGTTTGTCACATATCGGTCAGGTTACGTTACTGTCCCTTAAAAAAATATTTCAGTTTTGTTAATTTTTCAGTTTGTTTGTTAAATATCTTAAGTAATTGTTTTATAGTTTTGTTACAAATAATGTTGAGATAAAATCACCAAAGACCACTTGTGATTATTACTTTAAGTATATGAATAATATTGCAATGTTAAATAATGAGTAGCAACAATAAGTAACGGTACGGAACCAATAAAAGCAAAAATGTTAAATAAAAATACTTTTTAATGCAGTTCTCGTACGTCAAAATACAGAGAGTAAATTGAATTTCATATTAAATTTGTTTAAACATCAAACAATGATTTCGTTTTATTATAAGAACTTTATCTATGCCGGTAACGAACATGACAAAATCCGGTGCGCTGGCCGTATTTTTATTAATTTAAAATTAAATTAATTCAAAAACACACGATCTTTTTATACGAACTGAAACATTATTTATGTGTATACGTCTATATTCGAAAATTTTTGTAATTTATGAAACTTTATTTAAATCATATATTTTTCGATTTGGTACAAGTTTCAATAAAAATGCCCTCTTACTGCTGCTCAGAAGCGTTTCATCAGATTGCTGACTTCCCGAGACCCAACAATCAATGCCACTAAAATAAAAGCTGAGTTACGGGCTACTGGACTAGAAATCAGCACTCAGACCATCAAGAATTGCTTACACCAGGTTGGACGACGAGCGAGAAGATCCTGGCGAGCACCCTTGAACTCACAGCAACGACAGCGACGCAGATTCCAGTGGGCTAGACTATGCCAAAATGAAGAAGACGACGGGGAAAATATTTGGTGGAATTGTCTCTTCATTGACGAGTCCAGAATTAGCATTCATCCGGACAACCGTCGTCTCCGTGTCTGGAGAAGACGTGAAAGAACGCTGAAAGACAAACAAAAAACAAGAACCGTTCAACAAGGCGGGAAATCGGTATCTTTTTGGGGCGGTATAATGATTGGTGCTAGAACGCCGTTGATACCGTATCGTGGTTGGATGACTGCAGCTTTGTACAAAACCATTGCTATTGATGGAATTGTCAGGTAATTTAGAATAAACCATGGCCCTCGATTTGTATTGGTTGACGATAATGCACCCGCACATCGAGCTCAACGAATCCACGCTGCTCTGTGTGAATACATTACCAGGTTAGGTTGCAGCCATTCAGAAATGACAACCATACCCTACTCAGAGAAATGACGTCTTCCCAACTACGACCGTGGAAAACAATGCTGTATCATCTGCGTTACATAAAATTTTTGAGTTCATTATGTGGATAAATTCATTATACAAACATGGCTGCATACAGTACCATGTTGTAACGTACCATAAAATAAAAAGTATGTACGTATGTATAAAAGTTGTTGTACCTATGATGTTACGGAAGACCTTTTAAATATCGTAAAATAATAATAATAAATAATAATAAAAGTATGAAAATGATTAAGTATTGAAATTGTAAATATACATTTCTGTACGTAGTGTAGTTTTATTATAAAAAGGGCAGGTTAAATACCGGAAATGGTCGCTTCGATACAGACTATGGCCAAGTGAAGCAACCACTAGATATTTAAGTATTTTTTGTTAACGATGTTTCTGGCTAGTAAAAATTTTATTTTATTTTTTTTTCATTTTTTCATATTTGACTAAGGCCAACTTGCGCAGACGTGAGTTATCAATTTGACTCAGAATTATCCGGGTAATCGGCTAAAAATGTAAATCCGTGACTGACAATTTCTATTGGACTGACAGAGTAAACTTAAATTTTTAACTCGGGTCCGCGCAAGTAAACCTAGCTAGTACCATCTAACCATTTGAGTAAGAGCCGCTTGTTCTATGCTCAGAAATAAGTAGAGTAATTTTGAGAGATTTACATAAATTCTATGCAAAATCTTATCAAGTGTCAAAGTTATTCTCCAGATAAAAGATATCTGAGCATTGAAAAATCAGCCCTAAGACTACAATTTTGGAAACTGGGACCGAGGAAATGTTAGTTCATGACTGATTTACTTCTATGTGCATTATTAAATTGCTAGCTTTTATCTGCAACTTTATTCTGATTCCCGTACCTTATCCTGAATAGCAGAGCCTTTTCTATCTATACGAAATTATATTTAAATGTTTTCAGAAGGGACAAACGCACAGAAACTTTCGCATTTTTAAAGTTACTCACTAACAAACTTTAACTACAAGTCAAGTAACTGCCGCACTTTATAATATTCAGGATAACACCAGTTACCTAACATAGCAAAACTAACATTAACAAGTTATCTTAATACGCTAACTACACTTCTTACCACACAATTTACTATTAGTGATACCAAGGCCATCTACCAGACACACGATAATTGATCTTTCGACGCTAAGCTCAATTTGAAATCGCCTTCATTCTTATATAACGTCATTTTGTACACCGTGGAATGACCATAGAAACTACTTAAATGTAGGGAAGAAATGCATATTTTTTAGATTTTCATCACCAGTAAAAAACACCCATGCATCTAATGGTAAATGGAATCCGTATCCGCGAACATCAATAACCGTAGGTGTTCAATTGATTAAAATCGATTGTTTTAACGGATCATCGATTAATGATGCGTTGCCGACCCTACCTTTCGTCTTTGTTCCTGTATTCATTTCAATGGCTGTTCAATCAGAACGCAACCACGAAAACGTGGTTATTACGGCGGTTAAAACATGAAGGACTAAACTACCGCTTAAGACAAGATATTAGAAAGAAAGAAAGAAAATTATTTATTTTAAATAAATTGTCACATTTTATTTTTTTACACAACTTAACAGAAAAGCAAAATTAACCAGACTAAACAAAAATGATGATTAATAAAAAAAAAAAAGTAAAGACGGCAATACGTTGCAGAATTCGTGAGAAACCCACAACGCTAGATTTCGGTCGGCCCCTGGGGGTCTTGCTGCAATCTATGATCACTAACGCTATAGAAAACTGTTATACTGTATGGAGCAAATCAACTGACTATCAATAAACCACTTGATGCTCCATACAAGTTACGCGTTTTCGATAGCGTTAGCGATTGTAGACTACAACTTAGCTAGACCCCCTGACCTCCGTAGTTCTGTGTACCTACTACCACTACACGACTACTCCCACTTGCTTAACTGAATTTCTATATAAAATCTCAGTATGATATTATATCCAAGACCTCATATTTAGTTCTTATACTAGGAATACCGGTTCCGTCAAGATTTATTACCCTAGACTAAATCTTGACGGAAGAGTCAAAATTTTTATGACAAGTGCATAAGATTTCAAATTGTGTATCTTCCATCTAATTTACTAGATAGAACGTATCGTCGTAACATAGATATATATGATGGCATTCTTGGCAAGATACCGGGGTGTTGTGAAATAATTAGTAAGTGTAGCTAAGTTTTCTTTAGGGTCAGTTGCGAAACGATTTTGTTTGGGTTAAGGCTGCGTCTATCAAATATGTGGGATTAAGCTCGTAACATGGTTAGAAAATAACCAAATATCAGATAACTGCATTTCCCATTTTTGATTGGCATATTATAATTAATTTTCAAGAACAATATTTCATATGGCACTTGTATTCTTTTCAGTTAAGATTTAAGTTCGGGGCCTTAAAAAACATATTCATCCATACTGAAATATCTGGTTTTGTCCTAATACCGTGTAACGGTATTTAGTGTTTACTTTAAATACAATCCAGAAAATAATTACTTTTTATTATACCTTCTAAAATATTTATATAGAATTTACAAAAGTAGTAATTTACGGCAACAACAGGTAGCAATTATATAGAAAAGATAGTTGTTTTCAAGGTGTCTTGTTAATTTGCTGAAACTTGGATAAGGTTTAAGGCAAATTGCTAAACGTGACTTGTAAAAATGGGACAGTACACCAAAAACGAAAAATTCACCTACCGAAATTATGCTCTTTTTGGGGTTATCTACAGTACTATATGTATCAAATAATGTATAGATAATAATTGACTATTTTGAAATTTAAAGACCTGTCTAAATAAATCATATTTTTATCTCGAGCGGAAATACTTTTAGTTACAATCGCAAAACTCGGCGGAGACTCAGGATAAGGTGGGATCGCTTGCGCGTTGGCGCGCTGTATACAAAGGGGCGACAACAATGCAGGGCATTCGAATGTGAATCTGAGCCTGAACTAAGTTCACCGAATACTTTCCTTAAGCATATTTCATCTTCAGTGTCATTTTGATTTACCATCACTTTTAATTGAGGGCAATCGCATATTCTTAACATATTTTACTAATCCTACTACTATAAATGTGAAAGGTTCCATGTTAGGATGTTTGTTACAATATCACGCAAAAACGGCTGTTCAGCTGTTTGGAATCAAATTAAATTTGTCATACGTTTATATTATATCCCGGAATGACATATAGGCTAACTTTTCTACCGAAGTAAGAATAGGAATACGAGATCGATGTCGCGGGCAAAATCTAGTAAATAAATAATAAATACGCAACAAAGTAAATTCCATTCAATAAAACACTTTGAAATGGACTGAATCGCGTTTAATTGTTTTTTTTTTATGTTCTAACTCTTCGTTTCGGTGTCTTTACAGACTCCGTAGTCACGAGTGAATAAGTAAAAATATAATTAAACGCAATAAAATCCGGTTAAAAAGTATTTTTTTTTCAATATAATGAATCGTGAAAAATTAAGAAAAAGAAATAGATTCCAATTCCAAGTGAAAAAAATGACAAGAAATAAGTGACTAACATATTTCTCATCAACAAATCCACATGTTTTATTCCAGAACCAACAAAACCACGTCAATGTAGACCCTAAATCCTCATTCATCACAAATCGTGTCAGCCAGGAGGCAGATATTTTTATTATGGCAATACAATAATGCCCGCCAATCCTTAATTGGACTTCCTCAGGTGGCGGGAAACCTGATTGGGTCATGTGGGGGCCCTAAATTGCGAAAAAATGGATGTCGGCTGAAATATAGGTACTTGAAATTATTAATCATTTTGATTTATCATGAAAATCATGTTATGTGGATATTCACATTATTAGTTAAGTAGCTTAAGGCTTAAATAATCAGAACAAAACAAGTCGCTTTTTAATTGAGCATTTAGCTAAGTCTAAGTACGCTTTATAGACTATATCTATACGCTATATAGCCTTAAAGTAAAAGTGGACAGAACTGACTTTAAAAATTTCATTCTACTTTTATTCCAACAGTGATAATCTTCATAAAATGTATCAATATTTAAACTTTCCAGACACACTCTTCTTATAAAAAGAACTACTAAAATCGGTTGACTTATTAGTTCTTTCTTATTACTTACTTATTAAATCTCGTTTAGACTCGCTCGCACATTGGATAGATATATATCGCTCTAACAGAGAGTCATTCATGTACAGCGACAATGGTGTTGCATAGAGAACAGATTCCATTAAGTCAGAAAAGAAGCCATCAACGACCGTTTCCTCAGAAAATGAGAAATATCCAGTCGAAGAGCCAGACACTGTAAGTTTGCTTATAGGAGCTTCGTGCCAGACCCAGTCAAAGGCCTTGGATATGTCTAAAGATACGGCTAGTGCCTCTCCGAGCCTCCAAGACCATGCTCCTAAGGTGCGTGACGTACACTAGAATATTTCCAGATGAGCGGCCACCACGAAAATCATACTGGCAGTCACTGAGAAGCTAATTGGACTCCAGGTACGTCATGACCACACTTATAAAGTACACCATACCTTGACATATCATACTAGAGACAGCAATAACGCAACACGATGGATCATCAGAAGCGAAACAATCTTGCTACCTTATATGCAGAAGGTCTAAGCAATATCTAATAAGTTGGAAGAGACCATGGGTTACTATGAACCGGTAAGTTTCTCTCCCAGTGGTCAGTGGCCTTAAACAGCAACACCACTCTCCATCTAGGGCAATAAAGTGCCCAAGGAACATTAACTGCACAGAGGGAGAGCGTTGCTGGACCTTATCTGCGGCATCAATCAGATATTCTATGAGTCGAGTTTTCTACTGAGCTCCCGTGTGATCGACAGATATTAGCGTACATAATACTGGCCAGTATCAACATAGACCCACAAAACAGAACAGACAAACCACAGATCTCATCTCCGACATACATGCACGCGCCCACATTAGGGTGAAATGTTGTCTCCAGGATTTAGCCTGGGCAATGTAGACACGTCAGATTCGAACGATCACAGATCTGCGTCTCCGTAAGACAATCATTTTCGGCCTTTCAGTTTCGAGACGGCGGTGGACATCGTGAAAATTGAAATCCACTCCTCAGACGTTGGAGAAATGCACTTTGCAAAAGAAAAAAGAAAAAAACATTTAAAAAAAAATCATTATGAATGTAAACATGAATCATTTCGGACAGTTATTTTTAGTTATTGTACAGAATAAATTTTTGAATTAGTTAAAGTCTCTTAACAATCAAAGTATTTTGCGAGATGCTTCATACAAACACGAAAAACCACTTCACAAACAAGATTATAGTAATAAAGACGAACCATGCTTGTATAAAAGCCTATAAAAGACATTTTGAGTTTCCCCTTCAACCTAAAAAAAACATATTAAATAAAGGGCCCAATGAAAATAACTATATTTACAATACGAAAAACAATTTTCGTTAACAACCAGCCGAAGATACTTTAAATTTCGAACAGTAACTATTGCTCCAAATAAAGGTATTTCGCCTGCCTAATTGAATTAACCAATTAAACTTTTATCACCTGAGCCTAGTCAAAAGAGCATTAATTAATTTATAATTTTTTGCATTTAAGCTATTTTGTGTACCTACTTTAAAAGATAACTGCCTAATAAAGTAATTTTTATTGAAAATTTATGTTTTGAACGTTAATAATGAATGCCTGAGTAATAAAGTTACAAGCCTCATTATCATTTCAATTAAAGGCATTCCAATAGTAATAATAAATCTCCAGACAAACACGCCAACTGTATAGCCCCAAAGTAAGCAGAGCTTGTGTTATGGATGACCATACAATAAACTGACCAATACACATATATGAATATAAACAACCATGACCCGAGAACAAACACCTGTGTTCAGCTCCGGCGTATAAGGCAGGGTTACTACCACTTCGGATGAATCCAAACTAATATGATAAAAGCAAATTTGAGACTGTTTGTTTATTTGAAAAAAAGTGCCTACTGTTACCAAAGGGTTACGCCAGCAAAGCTACTTTTCTAATCAAGTTTTATTTTTAAGCTTAGAAGGAACTTTTTATGCCGATTACGCCAAAAAGTAGCTGAAGGTATTGTATTGCACAATGACATAACAAACGAAAAAATTTAAAAGGTGGATTCTAATACAATTCACCTTGTATCAATATGAACTCAAACTTTTTAATATTATCATTTCAAAACAAAAACACTTTTTAGATGTCTTTTCTCACACAGCACATTTTAATTAAGGAACAACCATACTTTCCTTTTTTATTCCAGATCAAGAAGACCACAGCAAGGTATACCTAATATTGTTAAAAATGTTTCTAGATGATTTTCTTTGCCAGTTGATACATTTATTTATTTACATATTACAATTATATTATATGTTGCTTGACTTTCCCAAACCACGGCTGGTTTGTCTGGAAGTTGCAATTCCTCTAATGCTAGCTTATTCTAAAGGTTAATTTTATCTATATCTATAAAAGCACATAATATACATAATCTCAATAATTACTTATGACTTTTTTTCCTGTTCTAACTTAACTTAATTTACTTCTTTAGTAAATCATACCATTCTATTCCAAGTACTTTGGAACCACTTCTAATTCAGATAAAAATAAATACTTAAAATTATCTGATTACACTGACAATTAAACACAAACTGTAAGCTAACAGTTCAATTTAATTGGCCTTGGCACTCTTTGATCACAGTTACAGTTAGTAACAGGGATTTCAGAGTTTTATCCTATCTGTAAAATCAGTAACTCATTTAAAAATAAACCACGCTCAGAGCATCACAATAGCTGATCATTCTAAAGCATAGCAAATAAAGGTATCTTGATGTTCAAGCCCGATGTGGATAGGTCAATTTTGTATGTATACATAGATAATTTAAGAGTTATGTGCCCTTGATACACAGAAAAAGTCTTTAATTTAAATAAATTTTAAAAAAGGCTTATCATAGACATTATTTAAAATTCTATTTATAAGACGTAAATTCCTTGGAATGATCTACTGCCACCCATGCTTACATTGATGTAAGAAAGTAAATTGTTATTTTGAATTAATAAAGGTAGGATCAAGACAGTTAGGATCCCAAATTACGTCTAAAGCCCGTCAGGCATACTGAATTCGGAAGAGCCAATTACTACATCTCAGGTTGTAAGGTTATCCTTAGTAATAGGATCTTACTTAAATGAAATTCAGACAAGATCGGAGC
This sequence comes from Marasmarcha lunaedactyla, assembly GCA_923062675.1. Lineage (NCBI taxonomy): Eukaryota > Metazoa > Arthropoda > Insecta > Lepidoptera > Pterophoridae > Marasmarcha > Marasmarcha lunaedactyla. The sequence continues at coordinate 9,666,065 of OV281361.1, read as the reverse complement.
AAGGCGCGATCTAGCGTGCTCTTACGATCTCCGTTGACCGGATAAAAAACTTTCCAACAGAATCATACATTGCATTAATATAAAAAAAATATTGTCAAACATTCATACATAGAATTTGGTCAATGATCTAAAAATATAAGATTTTATGATATGAGTACCTATTTAAAATGAAAGAGGAAAAATTCTTCATTATCATTGGTCCCTAATATAGTAATGAATAGCAATATAATAAAAAAATTATAATTATAACCAATTGAAAAAAGGCAACTTGCCTAATGATAAACAGCTGATATGTTTTGCACTTTAGGCATAAACACATAACAACCTGACTCAATTGATCACTTCATTCTATTGTGGCATAAATAAAAAAAAATAACAAAAGCTATTCACTTTTAATATTATTGAAAATGACAGATACTGAATGTTTGTTAGGCAATAAAAAAATATATATGTCTTAAAAGAAAAACAACACTTGGATTACATAACACATATGAAAATCAGTGTTGTCGCTTTGCCCTCTGAGATGTGTCCTATTTGACAAATACACTACAGTGCAACATCTTAGTCCATTGTTGTTCATAATATTTTTTTTCTTACCTTCTATTTTAACATTTTCTGATATTGTTTTTATCAATTTTATTGAGCTTACATATTTCTTAAAATGTATTTTTTTGTTCAAGTTTTATAATTTGTATTTTTGCTAAACTTTTATTATTTATTTGTATGTTTTGAGTTTTTTTGTATCCTTACTTGTTTATGAAGGTGTAATAGTCTCTTAGTGCTTCTAATTTTCATTTTCGTGTTATAGTTTTGTCAAAATATGTCTCAGCTTGAGGTTTAGAAAATTATGTACGTGAAAATACAAAAAATATGATTTGGTTATATCTTACTTTGAGAAAATTTGGTATATATTTACAGCTGTACTTAAAATTATCTATTAAAAACATTATGGAGTTATAGGGTTTCCTTACTACTAAATTATTCCTTTTGATGCATTTTTTAGTTTAATTCATTAGGCACCTTGTTGGACTTATTTATTCCTACACATAAGCAACTCATAAACATTGGCTTGACATGTAATTTTAAGCCTCTTTTACAACTAGAAATCAAATAATAGTAATAATAAAAATAAATCCCCACACAAACACACTAACTATATGGCTTTAGGTAAGAATAAAGCCAACTAAAGCCATATGTAAGCTGGAGCAAATGATCCAGAAGGATAAAACCACAAAATAGTTCTTAATTATTAACGGAAAATAATCTTCTCCTTAGAAATATGAAAGGTACATTTAAAGACCACATGCTGAAAATATTGAAATTGGAATAGAACCTTCTTGGTAATTCACTTAATAACCAGACTTTAAATGCATATGGAAACTTTCATAGCCTTTAGACACAAAAACTATATGCTACAAAGTTAGGAAAACTTGTAATGTGTAAGTGGTAATGGAGTTTCATTTCAGAATCTGCAGCCTAGCCCCAGTCCTTCTTATTATAACTATATTTAAATACATAAATAAATCCCCAGACTAACACACCAATTGTGTTATGGATGACCATACATTAAACTGGGGGCCATCCCAGAATAGATCATTTCTGTGAAAACATCTGTGTTCATCACAGAAAAGAACAGCTCTGCCTAGTCTCAAACTCTAGACTCAAACCTAGGAACCGACCTGAGGCAAGGCTACTACCCACTAAGTCACTCTACCATCACTTTAATCACCTGGATGTATTTTGTTAATAAATACAGTTATTAGAAATTCAATTGCAATATTGTGCATGCATGTAAAGCATGCTCATTTTCTAGAACAAGTTGATTAGAAGAATTAGAGTAAAACCTCAAGTAGAAACAAAGTTCCACTTTACACAGTTAACATCTAACTATATATATATATAACTTGTATGGGCATTTATCAAAGGAAAATATTTTAAAATCCAGTAAAATATTTAAGAACTATTCAAAAATGTTTAGAGACACAGTTAACAATTATTATCTAAGTCATATTGTAATTATCATATTCTGTAAAATCATAAGTCAAATTCTGTAATATCCGCTGTATGATTGATTAATTGCCCACATCACCCCTTCGTTGCTTGAGGCTTATACTCCTGAGAGATTTCGTTTGTTGTGATGAATGAAGAAAAATTAATGCATTAATTTTAAAGATAAGTTTATAAATATTTAAATTAAATTTTATTTCTTCAGTAAGTTAATACTTAATACATATTTAATATATATGTAAAAAAAGCAAAAGTGAGTGCAAACATAGACTGCCTAATATATGTTTTGTTTTTAAATTATTTACAGATATAATTAAATATAGTGATTTATTTATGGCAAATCAATATACACATACATTAAAACCTTAATTTTTTAAAATAAGGGATAATTTAAAAACAGTAAAAGGTTTAAATTTGCATTAAGAAACAAGATATTTGGCTAAAGTAAAACTCTTTAATTCAACTAATTATTTACTATCAACTAAATATTTCACATGAGTAAGACAGGAAAATATTATAAATTATACCACAGGATAATTTATAGTCCAATAGATGGAGGAAAACTTCAATGTTATTGAAAATTAACTAAGTACCAGTAAGAAAGGTATAAGGTCAAATAGATTTAATGTATATTTGAATTATTTCAAAGCACATACTAATTTTCAATAAAGTTTCCTACTGTATATCAATATCTATTATCAGAAAGGGCTACTGACGAGATATTTAATTCACTATGATGGGTTTAGGTACAAAAATTTATCATTTCACACATGTATTGAAACATTATGATAAGTTGTCAAGATAAAAATATTAAACAGATAACATTCATGTTTCTCTATATTTTTATATTGTTCCCAAAGTTACATACCATTTTAAGTTAAACAATACAGTATGTTAACAATTGGTTGGCTTAAAAAATACAATACCATTTTGATATTACTGCTGCCAATTAAAATTATGCGTTCTTTGATTCATAGACCGATTGTTGGGAGTGGCCTATGATAAATAAGTTTATTAACATTACAGCAGGAAAGCACTGATAGTAGTTCCAATAAAGGAGAAAAAAATGAGACAATGTTTATATTTGTCAAACTCCGCGGGAGGTAACTCAACAAGTGGTTTGCGACCTCTCCAACTGAAACCTCAATTTTACATTATGACTCACAAATTTACTAAGAATAACTTACCAACAGCATAAATGTTTCCATTTTCAAGCTTCTTCCACACAGTCATTTCGAAATAATTCACAATTTTAATAAAAATATTCCACTATTATTGAAATCTAGTCATTTTATCTCACTCTATCTATCCCAAACTTCGGTCAAAACATATTGCCCGATAAATGACAGCTTGGGCGTTGTGACATCTGACATTTGATAGGAAGCAAAAATCATTGAATGCGTTCGTGGGTTCCACGGACAGAATGAGCGCAAAACGCCAGAATTTGGTATGTGTAGTTATTTTGATGTCAATATTTTTAAATTTTTTCTGATAGTATGAGTTGTCTTGGGAATTCAATTTGAATATTTCTAATTTTTGTGCAGTATTTTATTTTCAATAATTTTGTAAATAACTGCGTATGGGGACGTCAGAAGTAGTTATCTTTTTAAAATCGCATTGCAAAGTTTACTATTCTTCCGGAAATGAGCACCTCTACTACTCCTATGTCTCAGTTTTCTATGGATTCTTGATAACAGATATTTATGACAATGACATGACAGTTTAAACAAAAATAAGTTAGAAATTAATGTTACTTTATGACGTCATGTAGAGGTTGACTATGAATAAAATGCAGCGAGGTGATAAATACATGGATGTTTTTTCTTTTTTTTGCTGCCGAAGCACCCTCCGGGAGGGAGGTGGAAGGTGCGTCATGCATACCGCCGCAGGCAACCGACTTCCGCGACGGTGATGTAAGACTCACCAGAGTGGCACCTACCCACTAAAAACCACCTAAACGGCTGTAGCATGGGAATGCTGTCAGCCTTCATCGGAGCGACAAAGTACATGGAGTAGTCGTAATATCCTATATAAATAAGTAGTCACGTACATGGAATCATAGAAGAGGAAGAACTTGGTTGCCTCCCTCTACTTTTACAAAAATGCTAATAAAAGAAAGAGATAGTACTATTTTTGAATGTTGTCACTAAAATATCAATCGTGTAGTGACGTCATAGCAGGTGGCTAAAAAGCTGTCAAAAGTGATGTTCCGGAGCTTTGATTATTTAACCAGATATCGCTGATCATTATTAATATGTTTTTATTTTTCATACTTTCGATGCAAATGATAACAGGCGCTTACGCAGTAAATCACATCGAAACGGTATTTACCTTGCTTGCCGTTGTGCGTGTATTTTTGAAACAAGAAGGCGTGAAGAAAAAGTGTATTAAGTTTGCTTAGAATTGTTAATTTTGTTATTGAATAGACAGGTAGTTGTTTTGTCTATTTTTGAATCGTAATCATTGAAGACAAGCCAGACTTTAATTGATTGAACCGAAAACTTTGATGCTTGACCTTGAATTACTTTTTAAGCAAACATGGGATCTTTCGGTGTTTTATTTATAATAACCTAGGTCTGTACCAAAATTCAGCATGTTGGGAATTAATGCAAACTGACCACTATTTTTCTTTCCTGTTCATATTTTTTATATCAAGAGAATTATAATGAAAGTACTAACCATAAACTATGATTATTTCATTTACGTCAATCTCTTACAAAAGTTTATTAAATTTTCAATATTATATTTCAATTTCAATATTTAGAAATAAATATTGAATAATATATCGAATCTACTATCTAATATCGATAGTAGATTTGATACTTGTTGTGCAACCCTAAAAGTGGACGCCATTTTATGTTATTTTTTCAAGTTTAGTTAAGCACCTTTTTTGGTAGCTAGGTCAATGGTAAAATGAATAGGCTGTTTGACAACTTAAACAATAATGAAATATTTCTTGGCATCCGTATAGGGGATTGAGCCAAAATAAATGCACATTTCTCACATGACTTATGAGAAAAATTTCTCACGTTTCTCACAAAAATCGAAAACGATTCTCACATTTCTCACAGAGATGCGTTCACACAGGTAACTTTTTACTGGTGAACAAATAAGTACCTATGACATGCATAATTCAGATGTACAGGAATACACAAATGATTCAAGAGAGATTTGTTTTGATCGTGGAAGTGTCGTAGGCTATAAAATTAATTATAAAAAACAAATGGCGGATTTTTGCGCCAAAATTTTAAGTCATAATTATTTTTTAACCCAACCTTTGAATGGTATCATTTAATAGATATTTAAAAATATATAACAGATATTCACAGCCAAACATACATACATACATACAAAACAAACTGAGAATCTCCTTTTTTTGAAGTCCGTTAAAAATATATCAAATACCGTGCATTTTTGTGCAAGATACACACAAGTACGTAAATACGAGTAAGTATATGCATAATAAATACTCTGAGAAACGGTCATGTGAGAAATATAAGACCAGTATAAACGTGCCTTAGTTTTACATTTTTGTTCGACCGTTTCTCACAGGCATACCAACATGCAACTTTTAAAGCACTTTATTTGATTATTATCTTAAAAATCGGATACTATGAAAGCGTGACACTGTTATATCGGGATCACTTTACTATTAAAATGATTTGGACTAATAATAAACAAAAATATTACTTACTTTTCGTGATATTAACTGCGTTTCTCACAGGATTTAAAATCTTCGGGCTGTAAGTAGAGAGGAGAGTCTTGATATTAGTTGGGCGCTGAATCTGAGGGAAGGAAATCAAATAGCGCTACCGAAACGAGCTGGCAAGTTAAAAATATATGTTCCATTGTTTCTAAATCCTGACCACAGTCGCAGAACGGGGAAGAGCGAACTACAATCCTGTTAAGGATTAAGAAAAATTGGGGAACAGCAATGCCTAAGCGAAGTCTAGAGAGTTATCATCATAACATCAGTTATGATGTTGTCCTTTTGTCTGCCTTTCTAAATTTAAAACACCAAGGTCTATCGGGAAAGGCTGGAAGTCCCGTAGTGCTTACCTTTTACTTTCCACGACTCCTCCCATTGGGAACTCCACACGGCCTGTAGGTGGTATTTAGCTAGGAGACTCAAATCCTGAGTGAAGCACATGTAGTAATCTGAGAAACCGATTTGGATGGAATCCTTCGCAAAACCATCAGCTGTAACGTTACCTGTGATACCAGAGTGACTAGGAATCCAGCCTAACACAATATTTATAGCCCGGGAACTGCAACAGAATAGGACATGTCTAATTTTGTTTATTATAGGGAATTTAGCCTAATTTAAACGGGTTGCCTTCCAAAGCTTGAAAACAGCCTAAACGGTCTGTAAATACAATAGAATAATTCAAGTTGTTTTCAGCTATATACTTAACTGCTTCTAAAAGCGCAATAGCCTCACCTGTGAAGACTGTATTGAGGAGGAGACTTGAAGGACAACAGAACAGAGAATCGTGGAATCCACACGGCTGACCCTACGTCTCCCGTAGAGGAAAGTTTAGAGGCGTAGACCTGAAGCCAGTCCCAATATTTTCTGTCTACAGCACTCAAGAATGCGGAATTGGCGTTTGGATCGTTCTTGGCAATGCCAAAATTTGTGTCTATAGTCGGGGAAAAAATCAGCGAATTATAAGGGAAAGTAAAAAGAAAAGGACCGGCGCTTTTAAAAACTGGAGTACGGGAGATGTCCAGGTTAGCATAACTTTTTATGAAGCAGGGCGGCATTTTACTTCACAAATACCTAGAGTTTTCGATGGAGCGCTTTAGTAAAATGAGTTTAAGATGAAGGGGATGTGATGAAAGTTGTAAAGACTTAGCTAGAAAGCGATCCGAAAGGTATTGACGACGAAGATGCAGGGGAGAATCTGCACATTCCATCTGCATGGCATTAATTGGGGAGGACTTCATTGCACCTAAAACTATGCAAAGTGATTTACTTTAAATTTTAGTAATAGCGTCTAAACATGGTTTTGGCAGGGTTCCAATAAGAAAGAGCCGTAGTCTATGAAACTCCGAATCAATGCGTTTTATATTAGCTACTGGGTATAGGGGTGAGAACCCCACCATACGCCAGACAGAGCCCGAATGTCGTTGATGTTAGCCTCGCATTTTTTGGAAACATAGTTAAGGTAACACGATAACAGACCCGATATTTTTTTGCAAAATGTAAGAAACTAAACTACTGCCAGATACTTTTGTACAAATTTATGAACTTATATTATATTTCATTACAAGATGTTACACCTATTAATTCTTGATTGATAATGCCAACTTCTTTAAAATTTTCGAAGCTGTTGTAAAATAAGAAGGTATAGGTAGGTACTCGACAATGAAACGAAATAATTATAACGACAGGTAATCTTTATTTATTTAATTAAATCAAAATCTGATGAACCGTCACTGTCACTCGATGAGCTCTCCCCAACATTTATTATAAGTGCCTGTACTTGTATATTATCGAATGCCACATGAATTTCCCAATCCGACGCTATAATGTTTTGGGTTCTTTTCACAATATTTCCCAGTTTTCGGCAGTTACTTCGGCACATGCATTTTTTAATAAATCAACATTTTACTGGCAATGATACGGCGGAAGTCGAAGAACCCAATGACCACATTCGGCAGCTATTTCTATATGCATATAACATATCTATACAGATAACATATCTTTTAGGGAGGCTTTTTTTTCGATTTTAAAATATTTACAAATTGTGCTATTAATAAAGTACTATCCACATTTTCACGATGACGTTGGAGCCAGTCAATTATCGCTTGTTTTTTATTGGCCTGCGTCGGCATTTTATGAAATTGTCTGGAATAATATGTAGCGTTGTCCATAATAATTATGAACGGTTCTTCCAGAGATTGCACTATTTTTTCAACCATCCTTCGTAAATCTCCGCGTTCATTTCTTCGTGGTAGTCCACTGTTTTCTTGTATTTAAAGGCCAGTTAAGCATCTGAGACGAATCCTTTCGTACACCCTGCAGGGCATATTATAAGGCGTTCACCTTTTCCCATTGGCACTAAACTAGTGGAAGCGGCGGTGTTGTCAGTCCAGTTCTTAGATACTGTGTGGTTTGCATTTAACCAAGTCTCGTCAGTGAAACTAACATTTGACCAATCTGATATCTTTTTGGCTAGGCTCAAAAATTCACAGCGAGCCATAGCAACGTCGTGACGCTTCAACAATATTTTACGTTTGTCCGATTTTTTATAAGAAAATCCAATTTCTTTCAAAACTAAGCTTAATGACGATTTTTGGCCATGAAACAAACCACATTCACGTAAAGAAACAACAAGTTTTTTAATGGAATTTCTTTGCGCAAGTATTGGTCATCTATATGACGGCGAATAGCATCAACGTTGAAGTTGTCAACCGATGTCACAAGACGTGGTTGGCGTTTTTTCTTCGGCGTACGAAGCTTATTTTGCTGCATGCCACTTGTGCCGTAAGCTTCGGTAGTAATTTTTGAAACAGTATGTCCACAAATTCCTAATGCGGCCGCAACACGCTCTCGCATTTGCGACAGTGGTAATAGCGGGCCACCATTTTGATACTCTGCTTCAAAGTAATTACGAACCTTGATCACCAGTTCTCTCGCCTGCCTTTTCAGAACAGATCCTTTCGGCCGTTTGATATTTGACAGCTAGGCAGCAATCAACACGGAGGAACACAAAATACATAAACATAAATTTAGTGACTAGCACGACCGTCTTGTGGCGAGTGCAGATTAAAACAAACACAAAATGGCGATGGGCCATTGAGTGTTCCCTTGAAAAAATATATTTGAATGTTTTTGTTCCATTTGTTTTTGTTCAAAATATAATAAATATATGCGATCGATTTCATTACTTATTTGGTCACAACACTACATTATATCAAACTTGAGCTGTCATCGAGAAAATAAAGAAATGGAAATAGTATAATAAAACGATAAATATAATGTATTATATGTTATAAAGTCTGTAATCGGTTATTAATTTGATTTTTGATATTTCGTAGACGAAGTAAGTGTACTAATGAAAGTAATCGTAATAAATTTTGCCGTGTAATAAGTAAGTGCGGAGCAGCCCTGCTAAACAGTTGCCATTCGACGATGGAGTAGAAACGTGAATAGAATATTTAAAAAATTAACATAAGTAAGTCTTTGATTGAATGTTTCGTAAGCTTAAATTTCATACATTAGCCATACACGTTTTTATTGAGTTCAATAACGAGACATTTGGTTCCATTGAATATCCAACAAATTGCAAGACCTCAAGCTAAAAATACTGTCGGCACTGTATGTGCTAATCCCCAATGATCGCTAGCAGACTGAGAAACGGATGGAGATGATTAAATGCATTAATAACTGCCAAGACACCTGACATATTATAGTCACTCGTCACCACGGTATGTGTAAATGTACCGAAACGTCGAGTTTAAATGTAAAAATTTAATTAAATATATAAATAAATAAAACGCGATAAAATCTCGATACATAGAGTTTTACTTGATGCTTTGAATCGTGAAAACGTAAGAAACTATTAGAAAAACACGTACATAAGTGCCGTCTAGTGTGTTCCCCAAGTGTAAAAACTACATAGCAATCACTAAGGAATGAAGAGATTCACAGAGAGACTCTTCACTCCGGAGTTCAATGTTTAATTTTTTTCTGATTTTAGAAATAGTAAAATGTAAATGTGAAGGAAGAGGAGACTGTGCAGTTAGGCGTAGGTTTATACATTCTTGGTTTTTAAGCCGAATTTAGTATATAATTGCGTCTATTATACCTACTACATATTATAAATGACCTAGGGAGTTATTGTTATGAGAAAGTGAATTAAATTATAAAACTCAAAGACGAGAAGAAGGTCATATTCTACGGTTTCTTTGAAGAACTTTTAAAACTTAGAAGTTTTAAAGAACCTGACTTTAAACATTTTTTGTGATTGTTCCGCTGTCTTCCATGCTGTAGCTGCCCATTCTGCCCATTCTGGTATATCTTCATTTTATAAATTTATTCATGAAATGTTATACATATATATATATATTTCTTAAAAGTGTGCTATCATCGATAAAAGAAATGTCCTTGGCTAGGTCTTTGTACACCATCTAAACAATAGACAAATTAATGGTAATTATAGGAAAAATACAAACAATTTGATTTAATCAGTAGTTAGATGGTAAGAAAATAAAAAAATCAACATTATTTGTGTTCGTTTTAGCGAGCAACATTGACAATGAGTCTTTTCTATGGCGGAAGTTGTCAAGTGAAGTTAGTTCACTAAGCAGAGGGTACAGTCACCTCACTCACATCACATTGATAGTTGTCTGTCTGTGTGTTTGATTGTTCGTTGCGCTTGAGTTCTTTCTTTCGGTTTCTTTTTAACTTTACATCTGTTAAATAAGCTAAAAATACACTAAACAATTCAATTCAATTCTGTGGACTTAATGGCAACCAGCCATCGATACTACTCGAAACACAATAAATAAAAAAAAGATGTAAGTAAACCTTAACTGTCAAAATGAAATTTTTTCCACAATGATGTTTTTTGTTTGTGTTGCACACTAATAATGCACAATTTCATTTCCTACCAATAAATAAAGTGTTTTAATGACAATTTAACAATCGAAAAGTGTTTTAAGCATCTTAAACTATTTTTTGATAAAGTGTACAAAGACCTGGCCCAGACTCCTTGCATTTTGGGACATTTCTTTTACAACGTTGGCCCGCATTTTGTTTAGAAAAAAACTAATCCAAAATTAAAAGCGAAATAAATTTAATTTATTTGAACGCGTTTAAATTTCTTATTAGTCTGGAACTTATTTTGCACAATGTTTATCTTAAGTGATCCAACGCCGCAATTTCACAAGCCTTATGGCCACTTTGCCCATTGCTTTACCCTCGGTTTTTGGTTGTTCATATGTTTATAAATAAATTAAAATTATTTATATTTTTTAAAATTAATATTTTGTCATGCTTGTGTAAAATTAAAAATTTTAAAAATAAATGACTGCAGTTTTTATAACACCTACTTGTATATTTATCCGTCTTGAGGAAACTTCCTATTTATTAAAAGTCAAAATGCCTTTCAATTAACCATACAATTACCGGTTTTTGAATTGACAATATTTGTCAAAACATAATAACCTCACATTCACCCTCATTGTCAACTTATTTTACGACTCCAAGAGGGTCTTCAAGGTAAATAATTAATTTTATTATATTTTTCACGCACACTCGTACATGATACATTCGCATACTTACACGCTACAAGACACATTGCATAAGTGAAACACACAACTATAGTTATAATACATACTTGTTGTTAAACCACATCTATTGCTGTGAAATGTGAAAAGTGAAAATAGTTTGTTCATGTAAGTTATGATCTTTTAACTCATTGACTTTACCGTGACATCATTATTAATCTTAAACTAAAACATAATCCTTTTTTATATTGATTGACATTTGCTTAATTTGAACCCTGTGACATGTTATTAAAATAACTTAAAATAAATAAACTACAACTGTAAACAAAAATGTTAAGCAACACATTTTCAACTTTTATTTTTATTTCATTGTTTTTACCTGATTTTTGTACTATCTGTTTAACTTTGAAAGAGAAAAAAAAAATGTACGTAAATCTGAAATTAGCTTTAGGAATTTGATAATATTGTTTAACTGTGACATTTACTTTTAGACGGCTGTGGAATTGGTTATGAATAAATAAATGAGCATATTTTAGGTAGCTTTACCAGAGGTGAGATATTATAATGATAACAAACATATTTATTAAAAATATACACATTTTGACATGATTTTTATTGTACACTATTTAACTGACAACATCGTTCCCGTGTTTTCTCTTGAGCTGTTGGATGTAACAGATAACAAAGACAATTTTGCAAATCAATTCGAAGCCATATTTTAAAATAATTTACTATAAAGCTAAAGTTTTTAAATACTTAGACCTCGTTGTATCTACCGTGTGCAAGCACTCGTTGCATGTCGATCTGTAGACTTCGTAAATGTCGAGTTTGACATAAATACTGTAAGATCAAACGGATCAAACGAACTTGCAAACTGAAGTTCGTTCGATTTTATATGAGTACGCTTCATTCAAAGATATAATATTAAAACAACTAGTCCTTCTTCCGGTTAGCAACTACGCACGTTTTAGAGAGCAGGTAAAAATCCGAACCGGCTCGACCCCTCCATCGACGGGCCTCTAGTCATATTATTCATTTTTTTAGAGAAGTTTTAAGCACAACATTTTCCTTTAAAACCTGGGCCTGGGTGGGAGGGTTTATATATATTTGAATGAAGCGTACTCGTATAATATCGATCGAACTTCACTTTGCAAGTAAGTTTGATCTTACATTATATTTCATACGCTTCATTCTTCGATAAAATATTAAAACAACATGTAGATTTTTAGAGTGGAAATTTTGTATAATAGAATATTAGGAAGATATTCAAATAACACAATAAACAAAATATTTTTATTCTTGACATAACTCTTAATAATCAAAATTACATGAAATTAGACATCATAATTGATCTTAAGCTATTAAACTATATTAGTTACAGTATTACGTGCTATTAGGTAAAAGGACAGCTCGAGCTAAGTTATCCTCATTTGAAATTATTTGGCGATGATAGAATTAAGCAAATGAATGAGATCTTTCCGTCCAACCAGCGGACTTTCTGATGGCTTCTAGCGCCAGGCCGGCACAGTGTGCTTTGGACGTGGAAGCATGTCTTGTGCTATGTGCACTAAATATGTTCACATCCACGCCGCTGCTGCTAAGAACCTGTTTGATCCAGCTGCTGATGGATTGAGAAGTGGCTGGATCATATGGTCGTTTGTATGTCAGCAAAAGTGTGTCCGTCATAGTAGGTCTTTGTGATATAATCTGGTAATATATTAGCTGGGCATATAGCTTCATTGACCTCTACTAATGGACAGGCCCTAAGTACGAAAAAAACGTGCATACCTAAACTTGAAATGTAACATAAAATGGCGTCCATTTTTAGTGTTGCACAGAGAGTATCGAATCTGCTATCGATATTTTAGAACAAAATATTATATAATCAACTTTTTCATGATGTGTGTTTTATTAATAAATATTCTTAAATACAGATGTTTTTATTCAATAATTTAAAATATTTTTTACGAAGCTTACTCTAACCATACCTTGACAAAAATTGTTGGCACCGTACCATCACGCAATCTTTTAACACCAAGAGTAGTATTGAAACTGTCTTTATCGAAGTGACGCGAACATATGAAACAAACTTTAACCCTTGTCTTGATGTTTTCGACACCAATAACTTCTAACCATTTATTCCTTAGAACGTCATTTTTCGGAAACCTAAAAATACAAATATTTTAATAGTAGTTTATGACAGATATATTGCAATAAAACACGCCTGAAAAGACTCAGAACAAAATAATGTAGTAGTAATTATAAGTTAATAAGTTAAAACAACCTATGGAGAGTCAATTCAGGGTTTTCATCGTCCTTCCTCGCACCACACCACACAATCGAGCATTTGGGCATATCGAACTCCAGTTTTAATATACTAATACGTATTTAAAATCACAAATTCACAGCACTTGTATAAAATCACATGAAACTTTCTTACACGTCCAACAACAAAGCCACTTGAGAGCTCAAGAGCTCAAAATACAATAAAAAAAAATGGTGGCACCCTTGGCTGCATTCTGAATAAATATTATTGACGCTATAAGCGCTGAACAGAAAATCATTATCACGTTCATGAGAAGTTTGTAACTACCTCTTGATATCAATTATAGTCTGGCTTGTATTCAATGATTTAGAATCAAAAATAAACAAAACAACTACCTGCCTATTCAATAACAAAATTAACAATTCTAAGCAAACTTAATTCCAGCTTCGCGTCTTTTTGTTTCAAAAATACACGCACACCGGCAAGCAAAGCAAATACCGTTTCGATATGATTTACTGCGTAGGCGCCTGTTATCATTTGCATCGAAAGTATGAAAAATAAAAACATATTAATAATGATCATCGATATCTGGTTAAATAATCAAAGCTCCGGAACATCACTTTTGACAGCTTTTTTTGACAGTAATGTGACAATAAATGGCGATTTGTGGCACGCTAGCCACCTGCTATGACGTCACTACATGATTGATATTTTAGTGACACCATTCAAAAATAGTACTATCTCTTTCTTTTATTAGCATTTTTGTATAAGTAAAGGGAGACAACTAAGTTCTTCCTCTTCTTCCTCGTCGATATATATAACTACTTATTTATATAGGACATTACGGCTACTCCGTGTATTTATCACCTCGCTGTATAGCTTTATCATCATTAAAGAATAGTGAGATAGAACTGGTTGTATACGATTGACAGCTGATGTTTGAATTATGTCAGAAATGCCGATTTGAATTGAATCGGAACTAATCCGGATATTTGATAATTTTATTAGAGACAACGTTTGCACACGATGTGCTGTGGTTAGGGTTACCAGTATAATTAGTTTTTTTATAGTGATATTTTTTAAAAGCAAGGTTAACATTAGGGCCCCAGTTCGCAATTAAATCTAGTACAGTTTGAGGATCCCACGTAAATGTATACTTTGGTGCATTTGGTCTTAGTTTATAGGCACCCTTGAGTAATCGTTTATTTGGTCATTATTATTCAAATCGCTACATATCAGTTAAGATAACGCTGACTAAAGACTGTTCAGTGTACAGAAATAAAAACCCTTATTAAATTGCTCGTTTAGAAATATGAAAGTAGATGAAAGGAGTATGTATGAAAGGAGAGTGAAAATTCAGTAGTTATTTATTTTAAAATTTATTTTACAGAATCACCACCACAATTTATAAGTACAATTATATTGTGAGGTGAGAGTGTATTTTTTTAGATGTACGACATGACATTTGGTAACCATTTTAAAATCAATGTAAATGGTGGGAATGCGTAAAGCAATCTCCAATTGATGGTAAATGCATCCACAGTTCGACAGCATCGGGTTCTTGTCTCCATGAATCTTTGGTTATACAATTGGCATTGGTGTGAGAAGCGAATAAGTCTATAATTGGTTTACCAAAGGTTTCTATTATTTTTTGAAACTCACATTAGACAATTGCCATTCAATATCTGGATTGACTTTACGACATTCAAAGTCACCTTCTACATTGCCTTTATTGTTGATATATGATGCGAATATGAATATTTTTCACCTTCTTACACCATTGCGAATTGCCAAATTCGATTGACATAGCTGACGGTTGTTGTATTGTCGACACGAAGGAGTTAATAACTATTTGATTTATCGCAGGTAAAACATTGGGATCATAGAAAACTGCGAGTAATTCCAAATGATTTATGTGATATCTACGCTTAGCATTAGTCCATCCACCGTTTGCTATTTCGTTATTACAATAGGCACCCCAGCCTGTGTTAGAGGCATCCGTAAATATTTCTCATTCAAAGTTAGGCATTGCAAGAGGTTTAGATACGGAGGTAATGTTCTGGACCCACCATTCTAGATCGTTTAAAAATATCGGTTGACGGAGTGTATTTTTTATCATAGTTTTGACATGATTCAAAGCTAAAAATGTATGTTTTTCGAGATGTTTCGTATATATCCAACCCTATTTCACAGCCGGACATGCAGCTATGAGTACTCCTATTAAATGAGCAAATTCCCGAATAGTACGCCTAGGTAGATGTAAAAGTTCTTGAACCAAACTCAAAATCTTTTATCTGAGGGTAGTGCTATTGTCATATTATTCACCGAATCGAAAACGAATTCTAGAAACTGACAAGTTTGCTGTGGAGTTAACTTACTTTTTTCAAAATTGACCACAAAATCCAAACATTTGAGTAGCCTGATTGTTTCATTTACATTACTAACGCATTCCTCATAGGAATCATCTATACACAAATTGTCGTAAGATAAACCGTACGGTAAAGCGATAAATTCATAAGTCAGCTTATTCTGCGAAAAAATACCCTAAAATTCAAACGGTAAATATTTTCGATGCTTAGAGGCTATAGGAACAAGTAAATAAGCTTCCTTAAGATCTACTGTAGCCATAAAACTACTTTAAGATATCATCTCTGACGCGGTTCTGTAATCTTCCATTTTAAAATGTTCGTTTAATAGAAAATTATTTACTTCTTTAAGATCAAAGATAAATCTCTTATTACCGTGCGATTTTGGCCCTAAAATAATGCTCGAAATAAATTGATCAATTTCCGGATTGCACAATCTAACGGCTCCTAATTGTAATAATTTGTCAATAGCTGACGTCATTTCCTATTTTTGTTTTAAGTTTAATAGATTATTAAGGACATGGTGTTGTACTACATCGGATAAAAAAGGAATGCAATAGCCTTTAGGAATCCAACTAAGTACAGTTTGATTTTGTGTAACATTTGACAAACAGTTATAAAAGTAAAGTCCTTTTCATGAAAGAAGAAGACGCAGCACTGTACTCGCGTGACATAATGTTGCCATTTATGAGTAAAAAATGTACATATTTTACATTTAGTTTATGTAATTTATCAAATAATACTATTTCCTGCATACTTCGATGAAACAATATAAGCTCTTAAATTGTATTAAGAAATAAATACATTTTAGATAGGCTGTAATTTCATTTATATATAATTAATTCAATTAAAAATAATTTCATTAATTTTAAATTTAATGACTAAAGTTTTCTTTTACTATGTGTGTACTATGAGAAACTTAAAACAAAGTAATAAAAGCCGTCGGTTTTTTGTCTTGACCGTTACCGAAAACAGGGGACAGTACTGGGAAGTAGGAGTACACATTTCTGAGTTTAATTTTATTACTTTGTTTGAAGTTTCTCACCTAACAACGTAGTAAAAAAGGAAACTTTAGTCATTTGAAACTATTTAATAATAACACGACACTTACAGAGTCAAAATAACGTTAGTTATTAGGACTTATTGCATGGGTCATCCCATGAGTGGGTTGGTAGACATTTTGATAAAAATGTCCATTTACCTTTATTTAGTATATTTCTGTTATGTAAAAAGTATATTTTTATTTACTTATATAAGTGGTGTTTTACCTACTTACAGGGAAAAGATGAGAAAATAGCAAAAGAAAAGCATTACAATTTTTTATTCAGAGTTTTATTGAATAATTGTGCCAGCGGCCGTAGGAACATCACTGTCTGAAGAGTGGATTCTGTTTCAGTATCACTAGCCGTAGATATAATTATTCGGTCCATCTCTTCATCCATAAGGCCGTCATTTTTTAAATATTCCTCCTCTAAATGTTCGACATGCGTGCACTGAGCTGTCCAATCTTCCGCCATAATAGACTCAAAGGCCTCTTCAGTTAATTTTACAATTTCTTTTGGATCTTGTGCCAATCGGGTTGAGGTCGCAATGGTAAGGCGGCAACCTTAATATTTCGTGTCCGTGAGCTATTATTAATTCATCCACTGCAAATGTCAGTGGACCTTTATTTTGTTTGATTAGCTCAAACAGCACAGCTTTTCTCCAGGTGTCTTCAAAATATATGCCCTTTTGCCGAAGCCATTCCTGTATACTACTTTTTATATTTGACATTGATGGGGCTTGTTTAATTGAGTGCAATGGTGAGGAGCGTTGTCCAGGTAGATAAGGTATTAGTTTTTCCGTCACCCATTTTAAGAAATTTGCAGAGTTCATGTCATCGTGGTAATCTGAGGACTTTGATTGGGATTTGAAAATTAATAATGCACCATTTATGAGTCCATATTTTGTTTTCGCATGAGCGATTATCCAGAAACTCCCTGATGAATCTGAGACGAACAGAATTAATACCCTTAGTGGTATTAAATTGGTATTCAATATCATTTCTCGAGCCGAACTTTTTACAACTTTTGGCATTGTAAACAATCTTTAAAATGCACTAAGCTAAATAAAAGCTCATAAAAACCTACCACAACAAACGAACTTGATAACATCGACGAACGATAACATCGACGAACGACAACATGGCCGACCTGTCAAATTTAGTTCCAAAAATCACCACGGGACTTCTTTCATGAAAAGAACTCTAACGTAACCTGCCAGCATGTACCTGCGTTACGGCCGCGCGCCCCAACGCGGCAGTAACGCAGTTGCCGATCGTCGAACTCGCTTGACGCGTCAATGATTGTTGCGTTATCTATGGGTTGCGGCGATACTGGCCCCTGGATGTTGTCACCCGCCCCCCCCTGCTTGTTGAGTGGTAGCAAGAGGGGCACGACCAGTTTTCCTGGTAGCAAGATCGAGAAGTTGATGGGGTGGTCATAGTAGGATTCGGTTTCTGAGTAATAGGTTTTTTAATTTGGAGACCTTGTCTTTCGATTACTTTGGATGTTTTAATTTGTTCAGGTTATGATATCTCAAAGAATGTTTCGTCTCAGTCTTGGTCCTGAATAACACTTAGGAAAAGTTTGTTAAGTCCACGACTGAAGAGCTTCGTTCGTACTTGTGTTTGAACGTAATGGAGGTCATGATTTAGTATGACCTAATAACTTGACCGCGGTAACTATGTTATTATTGGTAAGAAGCGATGTTAACGCTCGATTAATGGCTGTCATGCCCAAGCGCAGTTGGTCTTGTTCAGTTTGAATTTTCTTGTCTCTCAATTTTACAAGTTCGGAAAGAGCGTCCATGATTTCAGGATTTAGATTTGGGGTTTTCAAAAGTTTACAGTTAGACGTGATACTATATTCCTTCAAAAGCTGTTCTTTCGTATCTGGAGGTAATTGTTTTTTGAGAATAGAATTCCAACGCTCAGCTAGCGGTTTATGAATGTCAGGGCTGGCTTCTCTGCTGAAGCATTTCCTAAATCCGATAGTAATTGGGGGTCATTATCAGCTGTTGGTTCCGAGGTTACAGCCACTGATGGTAAAATTACTTCGTCTATTGATTCCAGCGACGGCACCCGTGTCCACGAACGTGGCGTTAACTGAGCCGTCTGGTTGTTGACCTCGCGACTTTTTGAACCGATATCGGTATCGAATATATCAATTAGTGTTAATGACTTTTTGTGACTCGCAGTTGAACCCCCAGGCTAGTCTTAAAGCGCTACACTCAACCATCGTGTTAACTCGCAGTTAACACCCAGGAAAGCCTATTCAGCGCATACACGAGCATAATAATTAAGACACATTTCACTTTAATGGTATAAATACTAGTAAAAATTCCTTACCCGAAATATCCTCGGAATCCGACGATGAGCAGATAATCACACGTCGAGGCTTTTTCTTTGATTTTTGTTCTTACTTTTTATGTTTAGTATTATAATATTTGAATTTCTCTTCAGCAGTTCTTTTAGGTATGAAAAAAAAGATGGATACTTAAAGAATGGGAAATCAGGTGAGTATTAGTATAAACGTGTTATCGTTGCAACGCACGAAAGAAGAATGAATAATATGACTAGAGGCCCGTCGATGGAGGGGTCGAGCCGGTTCGGATTTTTACCTGCTCTCTAAAACGTGCGTATTTGCTAACCGGAACAAAGACTACATGGTGTTTTTAATATTATATCGAAGAATGAAGCGTATGAAATATAATCATAGAATATCGATCAAAAATATCTACATTCGAGATTATTACCGAACTCTCTAAAAGTGAGGTTTGCTTAAAGCGGCAGGACCATAGGGCAGGACCATAGAATATTCGCGAAGCATTTCAAAATAAATTTAATTAAAATATCCATTTCCATCAATTAATTTATTCAGTTTCTGAGGACGTAATTTACATCTAATTTTAATAATGAACTATATTTCCAAAACAATTTTCATTTCCAAGGTTATTATAGAACGAATAGAAGTATATAATTTTGAAGGCAATTATCGAACTTATTGTAGGAGATAATTACTTTTATAATTATGTAGCGGTTAATTTAAGTTAATAATTAATAATTGTTCAAAGGGTTGTTCTGTGAAAATTTGATTATAAGGGACGAAAATCAATAGCATTAGAAATTTCCACCAGTGAAATAGATAACTTTCAGTAATACATATAGTAAATACGAAAATACTTGCATAAATATGTACAGAGGTAGACCATGTTCTGGAAATATTCAATTCTTGTAGCAGGTTAGAAACAAGAAGACTTAAATACACACAAAGAGACATAAAAAGACAAAAAAGACAAGCGTAAATTACAGGAACACAAGAGAATTGCGATGCAGGGATAGCCACTCGATTAGGGTGTTACCACACCAATCGATCGACGTCGATCGATTGGTGTGGTAATGCCCATACCTTTGTTTCGCGGCTGATGTACATTCACGCCTACGGCTCGCGTTATATTGTCGAGCGATCATACACACTTCAGCATTTCACAACTTGCATAGGTATAGGGCGTATCGACGAAAGAAATCTCTTCGTTGTAGGCTTAAGGAAATGTCACTGGGCCTACTGACTAAATATAGAAAAATACTTAATTAACCTTTTTATCTTACTATTTAATACAATACTCCAACGCTAACTTAAGTTACGCCCTTTGCAAGAGTAAAATAATTAATATTAAGCGGTAAGTATAAGCCGAGGCATTAAAGAAAGGAATCATATATGGAGGCTTGTACTTGCATTGACAGATAGCACAGTTAGCATACACATTTTGTAAAATATTTTTTTTTCAATTCAAAAATAATGAAAACATGACCGGGTTTTCAAACTAGCTTCTGACAGCGGCTTAGCCGGCGTGAAAGTTGAAAGTTTGAAGGACACGTGGCGCCATCCATTATCATCAGAACGTTATTATTAGCTAGTGCTTTTTTCGGGATGAAAGTACCATAAGTCCATTTCTGTATACGTGACAAAGTAAATAACAAAATTTCAGGAGAATCCTTATTATAATGTTTGTTAAAATAAAACACGAATATTATTTAAATCAAGACAAATATTTTTTTTACTTACCGTACGCGCGAGAGTGAGTGTGGACTAGACACTAGTGCCTAGTGTGCGAGCGAGAGAACATGATAAGCACCGCCATTTTCAATTCCTTTCTTTAATTTACCATGTTATACCTACCATAGTCATTTACATTTAAGCCTGAAGCTGTTGGCCGCGAATGTGAATGGACAATTAAAGAAGACACAGAGAGATCGCTCTCTAGCTAAGTCGCTAACGAACCGAATGTCCAGACTGAAGTGCCGAACTACAGTATATATAACCACCTATATGTCGGCTGCAAAGCTGAAATTCTTTGTTTTCTTGGAACTAAATGACAAAGTGGAGAATTTAGCACTTTGATTCGCCAATCTTTTTGGTTTTTTTCAGATTGTTATCTATATTGTATCTTTTCATATGCCAAGGTTTTGATAGGAAGAATCCTATAAAAGGTATGTAACTTATTCCAGCCGTAGAAAATTTCTTAAGTCATTATTTACCTACAACGCATCTTTATTCAATCTCAACATCTGGTGGGTTACGTGCTCGTTTGCCGGCTATGTAACAGTGAAAAAACAACCTAGAAAATGCATCAACTATTAAGATTGTAATGCTCGTTTTCATAGATCTAATAAACAAATACTTTATAATACTCAATTAACAAAATAAATACGTTTTTATATTCCTAATGGAAACGGACTTAGGGAAATATACCTAACAAGAAACAAAGAACTTGCCACATATAAAATACTACGTTTCCTGTAAACCGCAAAATCAAGGACATATCCTGATAAAAGTGAGGATTCGGTATAATTAATGCAATAAAACTTTTAAATGTAGGTATGCTTAAATACCTGCTTCACTTGTCAGACGTCTCAGTCATTTATCCAAACATTTTTATTCCACGCATTTTTCCCGGCGGAGTTGTTAACGACTTTGGACTTCCATATAACCTCCGAGTTGGTAATTGCTCTCAAATCCAAACCGAATATATTAGTGAGATTTGTACCTGTTTTTGCCCTTGAAGTATTCACCTTGAATAACAATCTGTAATTGTTGTGAAGGCATCGTTTTATGGTTTCTTCAAAATGTGTGGCAAACTTCGGCTCCCTTTGCCGTGGCATAACGTGGTATTTAGTTAAATCAGATTGAGGGATATAAGTTATATTAACCATGACTCTTTCAGTACATAAAATCATAAAAGGTTTGGCTAAGTTTGTCTATATCTTGTGGTATAATATGAATTGTTGTATGATATTATAGACAAGCTCGGTTGTACAAAAACCATTATTATGTCATAATTTGTAATCATTTTAGATGTACTCAATAATACATAGAAGAACTTTAACGTTACAAATAGAGCTTAAGATGAGTACATTTTGTTTTACTATATTCATAGAGAAAGTGATGGTAAGTGGCATCCGCGCTCATGGATATCATTAGTGTAGGCATGGCCGGATTTACGGGAGGGCAACCGGGGCGATAGCCCCAGGGCCTCCACAAAAGAGGGGCCCCACAAGATAATGGCTTAAGTCCATAGTGTTTGAGCCGTCGGCCGATGATGTTCCAGCATATAATACCGTCATGATTATTTTTAATAGATTGACTATATAGTCATAAACCATATTTAAAAGGTTATTGAACTAACTTTTTTGTTTTTGGTATTTAAATTAAATAATGAAGTCAAAGGAAATCTTACGTACAACACTAGAGTCACGTGACCAAAATCTTAATTATAGAAAGAAAACATATTTTTACATTAGACTAACCTAAAGGCTTTTAAAGGAAGAGGTCTATGCCCGCGACAATTCGAGGAGGTCTCAAAATGCGAGAAACTGACGCTACTCATCCACATTATCTCTCGACCCGAAGCGAGTGTTTATCGCGTTTAGACACCTTCTCGGCTAATTATGCACTTATATTATACGCTTATGAAGCTTGTTTTCAGCTTGAGTTCTCATTGTCTAACACAGGAGAGCTTTTTTGGATAATTTAGTTTATTTTATGGTAAAATACGTTCTAATATAAAGGAAAATCAAAAAGGAAATAACATGGACGAAAATAATTAAAAAAAAAAATTGAATTTTGAAGTTCGGTGATAGGGATCCCGAACTAAAAAAAAAAACAAAACTCACAAAAAGTTATAGTTGCAATCGAAATAATGCTTTGCAAGATTATACAATTAACATAATTAAGTTTGTAATATGTTTTTGATTTTATTTGTTTAATTTTTAATCTATAAAGTAAGAATAAATTACTATCTACCTATTCTATTCTTATTGAGTAAAATTATCAAAATCAATGATATAAAATGATGGCATTTTCCAATTTCAGGAAAGGAATAAATCCTACTTGCTAAGGTTTCAGGTTATTCTACAACGCCATCTAGCAGTTTTAGTGCGTATTAATACAAATATTTTGCATTACGTTTCTTGTCAACAATTCATATAAAAATTAAAGACAACAAGGTTGGTCCAAGCTATTTGAGAGTGACATCTAGTAATAGCTTGGATTTCGAGCTTTTTCCGAGTCACGAATTTTTGTGTGGAGATGGTCAGTCTATAGTTATTTCCTAGTCTCTGATATTAGCTAGCAGTGGCGCGCTCCGAGCAGCTTAGGAATGTGGTTTAGGACCGGTTTCGACTTGGAAGCGGCCACGCAGTGGAGCGGCGGGCCTGCGTCATTGGGCAGACAGCGATTTGCTTTCTCACTGTGCGGACGATCCTCGATCACTAAACGTTATCTCTATACTTATCTATGAAGTAATAATACGTAGGCAATTCAGAAACTAACCTCCGGTTGATTGAAAAAAATACACCAAGTTAAGTAAAAATATTTTAATATATACATCTTACAACTACATCTTTGCACTATTTTTCGACATAGTCTCCATAACGATTGAGGCACTTATCGTATCTCTTCACAAGCTTTGAAATTCCTTATGCATAAAAATCACCCGCTTGTGCCTTGAAAAGCCCGGCAAGATTTTTCTGCCAGAAAACTGATGGCAACGGTGTTTTGGGATGCCAAAGGGGTGTTGTTGGTTGAATTCATGGAACGTGGGACGACCATTAATCAAGACGTGTACTGTGAAACACTAAAAACATTACGACGGGCTATACAGAACAAACGCCGTCGTATGCTGACTTCCGGTATCGTTTTTTTGCACGATAACGCCCGTCCTCACTCTGCTCGCAGAACAACAGCCCTTCTTGAGTCCTTCAAGTGGGACGTTTCCAACCATCCACCTTACAGCCCAGATCTGGCGCCAAGCGATTATCACCTCTTCATGCATATGAAGAAATGGCTCGGGTCCCAGCGGTTTGATGACGACGAAGAGCTCAAAGATGCGGTCACAGGCTGGCTCAAGGCACAAGCGGGTGATTTTTATGCAGAAGGAATTTCAAAGCTTGTGAAGAGATACGATAAGTGCCTCAATCGTTATGGAGACTATGTCGAAAAATAGTGCAAAGATGTAGTTGTAAGATGTATATATTAAAATATTTTTACTTAACTTGGTGTATTTTTTTCAATCAACCGGAGGTTAGTTTCTGAATTGCCCTCGTATATCAAGTCAAAAACTACAGTGTTAATAACATAATATGTTTTCATTGGAATTAAAAGTTAAAAGATTATTATTATCTACTTGTAACATTATTTTCCCGTACTGGGTAAGTTGTGCTTTTATATCATTAAATTATAAATTATATATAACTCTGAATAGCTGTACATAAGCAAAAGAACGGGTTTACTATAGAATAGAGCCGCAGGATTTTGGGGGTAAGGGGGGTCGGGGTGGTTAGGGGGTGGTCTCACGAACCCCTTGGTACCACTCTCCCCGCGCGGAGATGCATGGTTCCTGAGATATTTGTGATTAAAGTTTTGAGGTTATGTTGTATTTTCAAGAGGGTTTTGAGGTGGATTTGGCTAAATAGGAGTAGAAAATGGTAAAGTAGTTTGCGGCCTAACCCCACCGTACCCCTCACCAACTCCGGATACAAGATTAGATTGGTGTAAGATGGTTAGTTCATGAGAAACCTAACCTCGAAATTTATTTTGTGTCTAACTGGATCTTTTCTGGTTATTAAACTTACTGATTGATCGGTTAACAACTATTATCTACTCTCCATTAAGGCTATTTCATTTTAATTCAATGAGCATGTGAGTGCAAGTCGCTTTTTGGCGCTCGCCGACCGCTGCCGCGGCACGCTCGCTCCGCTCGCTCGGCTCGCGCGGCATGACCTACATACTGACTAACCCGCTCCTCCTCGCTACGCTCGTCGTCGCACCTAATATTTATTGTTACTTTCTAGACTCAACATAAACATACGTAGTAAGTAACAACAAAATGGCGGTCGCGTTCCGTTTGACGTAAAAATAATTTTGTCAAAATTTACATGTAACATTATAATGTTACGAATACGTATTGAAAGACATATTATAAGAACGTAACAACATTTTTTAATAAATATCCTTTCACTATATCAATTCAAAACGAATAAAAATGTAAAAAACAATGTCGCATGCGTTCCATTTCACGGATATAAAAAAAATAATTTAAAAAAAACCATGCGTCTCCGCGCCGGGGGAATGGTACCAAGGGGTTCGTGGGACCACCCCCTAACCCCCCCGACCCCCCTTACCCCCAAAATCCTGCGGCTCTATTCTATAGCCCACCCAAAAGAACCTAGTTAATCTCGTAATAATACAATTTCATCTTGCCTTTGCTTTTGCCAATAGTAGATTCTGGAATGTTAAAACTACCTGAATTATATGTTGTAAAAAACTATGATGAATCATCTCGCTAGAATTTAAATTGATTTATTGTGTGTTTCACCTATTATTTATAGCACTTACTTAATGCCTAATAAGTAGGTACATGGTTTAAAGTGATTTTCTTAGTAAAAGCCCGGCACTAAACTTGTAACCGTTTCTGAGTAATTTTGCATTTAAAATAAAAAAGGCCGCCTTGATTGCCTTTCACCTCGTAGATACTGAATGCTTGGTTGCCTCATTATCCTTTCTGCTTGCCAACATTGGTACCTGGATTACGTACCTAAGCCATCACTTTAATTTGCGTCGCTTCGCTGTCTTTCAGGAACTCCGGCTGGATTGAAATAAAAATATATACATACATATATACTGGAATATACAATGCCCTGGACTACGCTGACATATATATGAAGCAAGGCTACTTACTCATATGCAACGGAGGACAACGCAAGGAGAGTGTGGTACCATAACCAGCCAAGAGGGACGACTGAAAGACCGGCCTTACCCCCCTTATCTTTTCTTTTTAAAATAAACAAACTTTAAATTTACTCATCGCTTTGTTTATTATATTTGTTTATTTCTATTATTATTTTTTTACGCTCTAAAGCGTGACACAATATAAAAAGAACTGTAGAACCGCCGTGTACTAACAAATAAACTCTACAACCACTCAAATTACTACACATTTACTTCACTCTCTGTTGACTACACCAACATTTATAATTAGCTTGTACTTCAATATAAGACCCCAGTAACAGTCCTCTAACATTTACGAATTTATCAATTACTCGAACTCAGAAAATCACGTTTGAAGCGCACCTTACTTATTGTCCGTAAATTTCACGTAAATAAAAATTTGCTAATAAATATGATAAGGCGCCATATTTTTAAATGCAACAGGTTAATGTCTGAAGCTATGTTCCATAATCACTTTAGTTTACTCCCCAGGGCTTTGTAGAACAAAGTCTGAGTTATGCTGTACGAGTAGCAAGTACCAAATATTCCGTATACATCTTTGTCTTTGTTATGATACTAATAAAAGACGTACAGCAAGTCATTTTTAAACCATAACCATAATAAGTATAAGTAACTGTTATATTTCACTTCGAACCACATTGCATAAGAAAGAATGATGTTCGTAACTCAAAACCTACTTTGGAGCCCTTAAGTCTGTCTACTCTGTTTAGCCCTAAAGAGAGTTTCGGGATAGGATTCTTGTTGATTTTATTTAGTTTGCAGGCAAATGGGCCCAGTCTTTTTCAAGAATCGCCTATGAATAACAATATGTGCTAACTCTAATATTTTTTATGTATTGTTCGACTGCGTAGGGAGAAACGCACTAGGTAACAATGATTTGCTAGTCAGTCTCTCCGAATCATTCGCCGCTTCTACTTCGTGTTTACGTTGTTGTTTGTTTGTTTTAAGTTTGTTTTCTTGTTAAAATTGCTGTTTAATTTGTTGATTTTGTTAAGTTTCTTTGTTACTGTTACGTGATACGCGTGCAATGCCACGTATCACGGATTTCCCTGCTCACCATATCGCCGATCTCCATTATTATTATGGACTGTCAAGAGGAAGTGCTAGAGCTGCTCGCATAGCTTATTTGGCCGTGTTCCCCAATCGACTTCCGATACTGTCTGCACGTAGTTTTCAAGAAATCCACCGAAGGCTGGCAAGTACAGGACTTCGAACTAGCCGAGATCACCAGGAGCCTGCAACGGTTATGGATGTATAATCATCATCATGATTATACATCCATGGTTGGCCCGATCATACTGCCAAGAACCTTAAATGGTGAAACATTTTTACAACTTTTAAGAGACGAGAGCTGCCCGTGCAATTGGAGAACGTACCATGCTACGCGCCGAACGATGTATGTCCAAATGGATGGATGCTCTGCCCATTAGGTACCCCAGACCGGTGAGAGAAATTTGAATGAAAAGTATCCCAACCGCTGGATTGGCCGCCAAGGACCTGTCGCATGGCCGCCGCCTTCACCAGATATGACGCAACTAGATAATTTTTTATGGGGGACGATGAAACAACGTGTTTACAGTTCCCTCATCAATACTGAGGCTGATCTACTGGGCAGAGTAAATAATTGTGCCGCTGAAATTAGGCAAGACCCCGAAATGGTAAGAAGGGCCACTCAGAACATTTTATTACGTGCGACGTTGTGTTTGCAATAAAGGGGCGGCCATTTCGAAAACATAAATGTTTACATTTGTATTTCTTTATAATGAATAAATGCTTTGATTTTTATTAAATCTCTTTTTTTTAAATCACAGTCGAACAATACATAAAAAAGGGTCTACCGAGTTATGATTCATGCGTGTTTTTACCCGTAATGACTGTAATGACCGTAATTAGTGTTTCTGTTTAACCGCCTGCAGCAAATGTTGTGATTGAGCTAGAAGAATGTTTTTTTAGTATTCGAAAGCTAATATGATGTAGAATTAGATGAAATAATAATACAATAATAAATAATGCGATCTTTTTGAGAAAATCGACAATTTCTGTCCAAAAAAATGATTTTTTCATGTGAAGATAAATTTTATGGGTACTTTTTGTTTATAAATCAGTACTGTCATTTTAGTTTTGATTTGAACACAATAGGCCATTTATTTCAAAAGTTATAGCAATTCATTTACATAGCTTCAAATTTTCCGAATCAAAAATTAAAAACATGATAATCCCTACAAAAAATATTTTTAAATTCAAAATATTTTTTTTCTTTTCATAAAATTCGGTCTAGTCTCCCCCATTTTAATATGTGCACATTATAACGATTCACACTGTATTGTAAAGGGTTATCTTAAAAATTTTCTCCAACAATAGTAAACGAGATCAAGAGTGCCTCAATGTTACGTCATAAATTCATTAGAAGCTGCCTATAAATAATTGAGGCCAGAACAAACTTATCCTTGACTTTAGATTTTAACTGACTACCATTGTAGACGCAACGGATATAAAAAAAATACATGTGATCTGGCTAAAATATTCTTCCTTCTCGAAATATCGCAAAAGGAAATAGGCTAGTAAACATAGACTTGTTATTGTTGACTTTATTGTAAAATACCGATGACTAACTCTTGTAAGTTATTTGCCGGCAATGCTGAAATAGTTTGCTCTAATAATTCAGCAGGAATTGTTGCCAACATTTGGAAACAGATGGTACTGGCTTAATATATTTCATGAACAAGCAGCAATAAGTCGCTTAAAATGTTTGTTCTATTCACAGATATGCAACTCAGTCGTGGATAGTTTTGCGTAAGGGATGTTTTACTAGTGCTTAGCTCAAACAGATTTATAATGATTATGATGTCATGCGGGTTTTAAATATTTTAAGACTTCCACTATAGACCTATAGTTAATGTGATTTTCTCCTTTTATAAATAAAAATCAGAATTTTTGAAATTTATTGGAGTTAACTAAGATTCGTACACCTACTATTAAAAGACAAAGGTCTCTAGCCACTTGTCAACGAGTAGCAAGTAGAGCAGCAAAACCGAGTGTGCAGTTCCGATAGTGCTGTCGCTATGCTATGAGCAAGTGCCCATGGGTGATGTACTCGCATCACTCGCTCGAAGAGAAGAGAATGAACGCTGGTTGATCTCTTGGCGATTGTTTCAACTGGCAAGCGAGCATCGCTCCGCTTTTTATATTTGATAGCTCTTGTCTGTGCGATACGTTTGTGTAGAAAGAGTAGTCAGCCAGTATCTGTTAATAGGTATATGAATTATGCTCATCAAGGAATCAGCACGGGATCTACATCTATTGTACGTTTCTTGTGCTAGCACATAGTCGATAGCTACTCGTTTTGTCGATGGCGCGGCGCTCCGCGGCGGTGCGACAAGTGCCTTAGATCGTTAACCCGAAAAATCCATCTTATAAATGAGCAACTCAGACAAAACGTCTTAGGATATCACGTTTCTAGTATCAAAGTCGCATCTACAACGCTTACACACTGACCATCTCCGTTTATTATTTGTAATTATATAGTTAACAAAATATAACTGAAGCAAGTGATTTTTGCGGCTTTTGATGTTCCCAATACCTATATAAAACGGTACAAAAATTGCGGTTTGTTCAAATACCGTAATTTATTGATGGGGGATTGATACTATCTATCATTACTTTTCCTCAAGTTTTAAACAAAAACTTGTTTTTGATTAATATTCCAACAGTACATTTCATCCATAATGAATAAACTACTCCGTAGAGCATTTGAGTCAAGACTATCAATCTTTTGGCTTTCAGGTACAGCTTCACAGTATCAGAAAACCACGTTCTTAAAGTGCGCAATGATTAATCTTTTTGTTTACCGTGTCTTCGGTCAATTGTACACTCAGTGACGAATATTTTCGATATTTATATGAAACCAACAGTCTAAAAATATTTTTTAAACAAGCAAAAATTGTGCAGTGTTCCTGTCGTGTGCTCGCATAGACTGGTGATCGATGAGCCAGGGTTTGAATCATGCTAGGGTCACGAAAGTTGTCTAAGCTGTTTCTTAATTGCGGGCAAATTACATTCTTAAAAACGTTGAGTGGAACAAGATAATTTCAATAATATATCCCCAGACAAACACACCAACTGTTTGGCCCCAAAGTAAGCAGAACTTGTGTTATGGATGAGCATACAATGATCTGGGCGGAACCCAGAATAAACAACAAGCATATATAAATATCAACAATCATGTCCCGAGAGAACAAGATTAAGATTTTAGTAAGTAATTACCATCTCAAAATTAAGAAATTAGGTACCTAACAAATTGTGATGAATTTGTTATTCCGAAAATCATAATAAATATGATCTGCTCATTTTCTTCGTAATAAATGTGTGAAAACTGCACTGTATAAAGTAAACATCTACAATAATTCTTTGAAATTAAAAAAAAAGCTTCGTAATATTTACGACAGTTTTTTTTCATACACTACCTACTCACCACTAGTTAACAAAATTTTCTTTACAAAAGTTCTGTACCGAAGTTTGAACTCGCTAAGGCTAATATTTAGTTGTATTGACTGTACACGCCACTGGAATACTGCCAATTTGGCAGAGCCTGCCAGTTTACGTAACAAACTCAGCCGTTATCTAGAGATGGCTCATTTTTGAATTTCAAAAGGAGTTAATTTAATGAACATTTTGAGTAGTCTTTGTCCTGTCCGAACGTATTTCGGCAGAACGAACGAACTAAATAAAAATGATATAAACCATTTTCACAGCATAGAAGTAATATTTATTTTTCTTGGGAAATGTATAGACGTGTAACTTAATTAGTAAAAGGCGGATCGGTTACGTCAATACGCCCCTTTGAATGGTCTGCATGATTTAGGATTCACACAATTTTGAATCTATACAAAGACATAAACTGTATCTGTTACTGACATGTATGCTTTTATGTCATATACATAAATCGAAACATTCGATGTTTATCCTCGGTACTTTAATTGCTTGCAGTGCAAGTTTGCGGGGTAGTTACTTGCAAAGTTTCCAATCTAAAACCTTTCATTTTGAATTTGGCAAATCGGAAAAATGTGCTTCGTAACATAGTTGGAAGGATGCTTTCTACTTTAAAAGTCTGTTATGATAATATTTTTTTCCGTGTAACGAACTCAGATATTAGTCAATATTTATGACTGTTTATATCAGTATATTTTTATCAAGGAATATACCTCTCAGGTACATCGTCCATCAATACAAACTTTTTGATCTTGGGATGCTATTATTATTTTAATTTATTTCTTATCTCATAAGCAATGCTAACCTACCTTTAGCTCACGATCCCCTGGGTATCACTTATATATATATATATATATGTATAAAAGGTCATGCGTAAAATAGACTCAGACTCTTTTGTCAAAAGTGTTCATTACATAAATTAGCAGCTGTATGATAAGCAGATGTTGAACTCGTGCACTGTGTAAAATATCGATCGCTTTCACTACATTTACCTAGCGTCATTGGTATACTATATTATATTTTTTAACCCACAGATTGAACCGTATAGAATTTCGTCTACAATTGAAACGCAAATAAATACCTAAATCTTAAAAAAAAAAGTATACTGTGATATAACCTAATTATTATGCGGGTAAATGGGTAACCTTCCTTTTTACGTGTTTATTTTATTCTGCAATTTAAAGAAAACCCTGCTTATCATGCTGAATTTACCACACGGCCGTAGCCCGGAGCTTTGTTTCACAAACAAAATAATTCGTGATTTTCACATGTAATAAGACTTAAACGACAAGAGACTTATGAATATTCAACAGGTATTAATTACCATTTAAATTGCTCACTGTTTGAAATCAGCGGTTTACATGTTTGGGTATTAAGTGACCTAATTTTTGTTACATAAAATATTGCTGAAATAAAACTAAATTTTTAAGGCCAAACTTTTAGATTCACCAAAGAAAGTCATAAAATGTCATACTTTGATTTTAAGATTTTTTATATTTATATATGTACACGTATGTTTAAATGTATTTCAAATGTCATTGTTGAAAGGCATTAGGCATTAGCATATGTTATTTAAAACTAAGCTTTTTTAAGGCAAGAACATGAAATAATTATGGAATGTTTAAAAACACTCATTTTCTTGTTCACCTTTTGTCGTAAATTAAAATATTAAATCTTGATTTTTTGGCACGTTGGATTATGTTTGATACCTCTGTCAGCTTTGTGTTTTTGACTTCTGTGATTTTGATCCCTTCGGCTCTTACATTATTTAATTACACCGGGTGACTTTTTTACCGTTCGAAAAATGTGCACATGGGATCTCAACCAGGTAGCAAAAATATATATTACTTTACAAATTAGCTTCTGTTTATAATTTGGACCACATGCAATTTAAGTCAAATTAGAGTATTCGCTAATTACCGCTCTGCCAATTTGGTTATCGATAAAACGTGTCCTTACTAATTACTTTAAAGGTTGATTGGTGACGATTTTTTAACAATCCTTGTCTTTTAACCCCCGCACAAAAAGAGGAGTGTTATGCATTTGACGTATCTGTTTGTGTGTTCGTTTGTCTGTCTGTCTGTGACAGCACACCATTTGGGAGCCCGAATGGCAGAAACCAATTTTGATGAAGTTTTTTTCCTTTACAAGTTTAGTGAATTAAGAGTATTCATAGCCATATTTGAAGAAAATTGGTTCAGCCGTTCCAAAATAATGCGTGATTTTTTCCGACATTCGGGGGTTTTTAATTCGTGCTTACAAATAAATTGTTCTAAAAAGTGGCGGTAAACTTTTTACTTGAGACGTAGATTTTTAAACGAGGTTTCGTAATGGTACGTCACTTTTGACACAATGTCAAGCTGGTTTCTAATAATTAGATTTATTAAGATATACACGACTAGAAATCGAAGGTCTCATTTATTTATTTTATTTTCGAACAAAAATTCATTATATTTAAGATCCGCAGTTACGCTTTTTTCCACATAGTTTGTAAACAAACGACAGAGTGTGCTACGTGAATGGCCAAATAAGCGTAGACAGGGATCTAACCTAGACCGAGAACTCGAGTATGTGAATTTTTTTTTTTATTGAAAAAGGATGAGACGTTTGTCCTCTATCTCACCTGATGGAAAGTGACGATGAAGACGAAGCTGTTACATGTCTATCCACGAGACACCTATTCACTCGACGCTTGAAAGAACTGGGACTATTGTTGTCTGGAAAAACAGACACACGCAGTTCATTCCACACCTTGGTGACCCGCACCAAAAAGGAACTATCGAAACGTTTGGTTCGACTTCTTGGGATATCTACTATAATGGGGATGGAATGCCTGTCTGCGTCTAGTAGTCCGATGTAAGAAGGCTGTGGGTTCAACCTGATCAAAAAGAGCATTCGCTCACTCTCCAAAATGTAATCTGTAGAAGACTGCTAAACAGGCAACTTTCCGACGATGGTCGAGGCTTTTGCAGTTTTTTGGTGGTGAGGTCAAAGTGGTTAATAATTTTTCGGGCTCTTCGGTCAACTGCGTCCATTGCTTCTAGTTGGTACTTTGCAGAACCATCCCAAAGGTGGCTACAGTACTCCATACAAGATCGAACTTGAGCTGTGTACAAATAAAGTAGCCGTTCAGGGCTGAAATACTGTGGCAACTAGTGTTATAACAAACAAAAGTAAAATAAGTGAATACTGAAACCTAGAACTATAAAGTACAATACATGCGAGTACAACTTTGTATTGGGTATAAAAATTAACAACAACAAAAATGACGGTCTACAAATGACGGCTATCCAATAGGACTTCCATGACAATGAAAAGGTCCATTTTGTGTATTCAAATAAACCATCTAAATGGTCCGGCAAGCTATAAATGAATGACTAAGTATCAGCTCACGCTTAAAAGATAGCTTTCATAACCTGCTAATATTATTATTTTAAAAGTCCTAAAGTATTTAATTATTTATTTGTAATTATTCAACTTATGTCAAAAACAACATGATTCAGAAACCAGTCACAATACGTAGTGTATATCCAAAAAATGGGCGGTGTCACACGCGTCACGTGTGTAATCATGACAGCCTTCGTAAACTCATACTCAGGCTTCTATTGTGTTTTGCAGTGCAGAGACACACTGAGGAACTAGTCTGTAGAGAATGGATTCAGATATTATCGATGATGTGGTTTGATTACATAAGTTAAGTGTCAATGGAGTTCCTTTTTAACCCCCAACGCAATATCTTGGACCTGTTTCTCCGGGTCTCTGTATTTCCGTGTACTTGTGGATCTGTGTGGCCGTCTGTGAAATCATAACTCCCAAACGAATGACCTACTTTTGATGCTCTTTTTTAAAGCTAAATGAATCGAGCGTGTTTCTAGCTATGCTTGAAAGAAATAGATTGAGTTTTTTTGTATTCAGTTGGTTTTTCTCAAGTTGAATCAACAAATTAATATTGTTCAGCCAACGGCGCAATTCAGTTGGAATTGTGTTTGTTTTTATAATAGGACTCACTGATTTCCTTTATCCGAAACACAACTGCATTGGCACCAAGGCATTTCGAATGAAAATTGGTTGAGATAGAAAGCACATTAGGCGGAGATACAAATCTCTAATTAGTAGTACTGATTCCCACATTCCCTGAACAAAAGAAACTACCGGTCTACCTATGTAATTGTATGTAATTCTAACAGACTGTTTCATCACTATAAGCTTTGAGGATTCTGTTAACTGTATCGTGACAGTTACTCAATAGTCAACAGAGACAGTTCAATAAACTTGATTACATACTATATACTGAGAATCAATTGTATCACAGAACGTGCGGCCCGAGTCGGATATTGTCGTGTTTGGCGGCCAGCTACAGCGGATCTATTACTTTCTTAACCTGACACAATATAATGTGACTTTTTTGGCAGGTAATTTGTATTTTAAAAATGTATGGAGCTTGGCGATACTTGAAAGTAATTAATTGAATTTATAATTTTTGTAAAGTCAATCTTGTTTGGATATTATGTATTACTTTACAATTTTTCTGACTTGTATAAATAACGAATTCTCAAAAACTTAAAGTATTTCATGAACACAGATTACCAAATTCAACTTTTACTCAAAGTGTCCAAAAATGCAAAATGGCTACCCTCGAGACAAATTAGGGGTTGCTCTTCACACACTCTTCCCGCTTGTGAAAAGAATTTCGGCAAAACATCAATCACAATTTCAATGGGGAGTGAGATGACGTCACGTGTAAAGGATATTGTGGAAAAAGTTATTATCTGCATTTAATTTTGTTTATACCTTTATAATGTTGAAATTATTTTTAAAATCAGGATTTATAATTTATCAAAGATACGAAGAAACCAACAAATCTTCCTCTTTAAAAGAAAAGTACGTAGATAATAGATGGTATCGGTTTGAGGTTTCCAAAATATTTGAATTTTCGGTTTTTCGCATATAGTTTCGCATTTTTTGACAAATCAGTCCATGAGAAGACCTTGCCAAACACCTCTTTTGAATAACTGTAAAAGACTTTCAAATTGTGTATGTTTCACGTTTCAAACCATTTGGTATAGCATTCAGAATATTTTACGCCTGTTTTATACATGGCTTTTAAGATTTTAAGATACTTAATTCAACACACTGGAAAGGCTTTGAAGAAGTATCACGTAATTTGGGTTCACGTGTTCTTTTATTTTTATAGATAAACAAAACACTATTTACTTTTCTATCGTTTTCGTTCATGGCATATTAACAATTTGAATAAAACCGGTTCGGTCAAAATGTTCGAAAAAATAGTTTTAAATTTGAACCTCACCTAGCACTGGACGAAGATGGCTAAAACTAGGTTCAAATTAAAATTGAAATATTTATTTCTCAACATTGACAATTACTTGTTCTTATTGACGTCAAATAAAACATGACTCACCCACCAGTTCCAAAAAACCTTCGTGAAGAAGAACTGGCAAGAAACTTCACGGCTAAGTATTTTTTTTTTCAAAATCAATTTACAGTGTCTCTTTATGTCTATACAAAATTATTCTTATTTGCATCTGTTAGCTCCGCAAGTCTCTCACCCCCCAAGTATCCAAACTACGAACACCCTCAAACCGCACCCGTTCACGAGTTAACTCCTCAACCATATTAGAGGGAAGTGAGTAAGTGGTTTTACTATTAGGTAGGTTTTCTCAGATATATTAGAAACTTTATTTTAAAACTTTAAACTAATTGGGACACTTTTGACTTTACCTAAATGATTGAGCCACAAATCGATATAAATATAATTTTGTGTTTCTCAAAACGCAAGCAAAGGCTATGAAACAAAATGAAATAATAAATAATAAGCCCTTTAGGTACATTTGTACTGCCGAAAATTAGAGAGTTTAGAATTTTTATAAGTTACGACCCAAAAATAGCCAAGCGCAATCGGACTTTTATACTCCTCAGTATAATTTATTCGAGAGAAATGTATAGAAATTTAGGAATTCCGAGATCAGGTACAGGTTGTACTTCTTCTGTTTGAATTTTCTCAGTTAAAACAGTAATGTGCCGATCAGCCCAACCGATATGGAGGTACTTGCGAGAACCATTCAATAAACAATGAAAGTTTTTGTTCATAAAACTAAAGAAAAAACGTGTAGCTTGACACCAAAAACAACAACGGAATTAATTATCCTAAATACAATAATTAATTATTTATTTATTATTTACTATTACGTCTAAGTACTAATATATAAGCTCTACCTTATTTGTTTTGAAAATATTAACTCGGCTGCGATTAACTGACGCTGTGTTAGTCGCTGATTCCGTGCGTCTCTGTGTGTATGTTTATTGCAACACTATGCTGAGCCGGAGCCTTTTGACGGGTACGGCAGAAAGATCGTAAATTTTTACTTATTACTTGTATAAAATATCTATTCTTTAGAAAATCTATTATGTAATTTTCTAGTTTTTGTTATGTGTTTATGTCAATAAATTAGTCATTCATTCGTTCATTCAAGATATACACTTGTTTTATTACAATTTTTCTACTTAAACATTTTATGCTAACATCTTTAAAACATACATTTCAAAAGTAAGCTTGGTTTTAATTCTGTTGTTTGAAAGATGGCTCATTTTTTTAATGGTGTCGTTTTCTTTAAAAATTACTTTTTGAAGGGCTCTTGAAGAAACTAGAAGAAGGAAAGTGTGATTTTGGAGAAGGACCTAAGGTCGGTTTGTATGAGGCTGAGCATAGATGCACAATCGATTACGTATAGTCCTTTTTATATAATCGCCGTAACAACCACGTTTGCATGGCTGTATTTAGCTGTGTTCAATCGGATACAACGCACCAGTGAAAATTGTATTTACATATTATTAATGTCATGTCAGCGCAGACTACATTATCTTGTGATAAGCCGTGCCGGCAACAGATACAATCTTAAAAAAATACAATCTTACGTTTTGGTTCCAGAGCAGTGTTTTTAAACCTTTAAACTTATTTATGTTTTAGAAATTATAAAGCTAAGAACGAAATTTAAAAGATTAAATTAAAGTTATTAATACAATAATAAAAAATATAATAAAGCTTTCTCCCCCAAAAATGTATCGCCAATACTCAATATAATAAGGTTTCCACCATTGCAGGAGCTTCTGAAAAAAGTATCTTTTGCGAGATGCCGAATCAATAATGGTTTGCTGTTATTGATGTTTCCGTAGATGGTTTATGGTGTGACTCCAACAACAAATCTTCCTCTCCGTGAAATGAGTTCATTTTCAAATTACACGAGACCAGCCGAGATCCTTGGTTAAGAATCAATCCGAGGTAATATTGATTGCTAATGATATTTCCCTTTCTTTAAAAAAATTAAAATACAAAGAAATGGTTCTTAGCTAACTATTGCTAGTCAACGAAAAAAACAACTAACTCACAAAAGTCAACTATTTCATTGACCCGTTGTATTAAAACGATCAAAGTGTGACAGAGTCAAAGTCAGAACTTGGGACTCATCTCATATCTGATCTTACATTGTAAATAACTCAGCGAGAAAACAAACCAAAACAGGTTATTCCGCAAGAACCCATAAAGTTAGAACCTCTGATGAACAGAATGTTTGTAGTTACACTTGAGATTCCCTGTTTATGTTTATGATGAATACATCATACATGAAGACGCTGATTTAGAAGTAAATTTGATATTAATTAATTTTATAACAATGTGGCTATTCGAGCTGCAGATATTCATGTAAAGGTTTACTTATTTTAGTACACAAAAAGACATAAAACTTCGTCAATGAACGTAGGGTTCATGCTATAATTTAGTTAGAACGTTTCTCTTGAGATATGTTCAAATGAATAAATGTTGGAATACACCGTTTGTTATACTTTAGTGCGTTGTTCAAAGGTTGCTACCATTTCGTTGATTGTTTAAATTGCTGTGATGATGTCTGTAAGATAAACGGATGGTACAAATAACTGAAAAAAAATAGCTATAGGTATTCCGAGTATTTGTAGTATAGGACTGCTCCATATGCAGGAGGTCCCAAGTTCGAGTCCTGGTCGGGGAATTTATTTTTGTTTGTTTTTATGTATATATACGTACATTATATATACAGGGTGTCCCGTAAGGAATGGACCAACGGAATGTTGGTGATAGAGGGGGTTGTTATGTATCTGAAACAAAGAATTTTATTGCTCTTGGCCAAATAGTTTACGAGATAAGATTTTTTAAATGTTATTTTGAATTTTTGTTACCAAGAACACAAAGGTTATTGTTATTTTATTATTGCTATTGTTATTTGTACATTTTATTGTTTAAAATTATTAAGTAGATATTTGTCTTTATTAAAACCAATTTTTTCCTAAAAAATTATTGGTCACTTAATAATTATAACCTAAAAGCTCAGTTATTTTTTTGTTACAAAATAAGCAATGTCATATTTGAACTGAGCTAGTGTAAAAAAAATGTATGACAAAGTTGTGGAACTTTATTTTAAAATCATCCTCAACTCACGCAAATTCCAAAAAGGTACAATAATGTTACATTTAAAATTAATGGCACCTCCAAAAACATACTTCATTGGACTAATACCTGAATTTCTTAGAAATGATTACAATGTATTAGTGCGGTTTACAGCATTGTTTCGATAATCTTTTATTACCTACCTTCATTTGTATTTGTTTTCCGCCGACGTCCAACTATCCCCACCCCATTTCTCGCAGATTACGAAATACAGACTTATGTGCGGTTTACATGTATTAAGTAGTTAAGTTGGTAACTAAATTTTAACTAAATTTTAAGTTACTACATGTCACTTGTGTGTCCAAACGGATTAAGTAGTTAAGTTCATAAGTTCAATGAAGATGAGCAGTGATGAATGTCAAGGAATTCGTCAATTCTGTACTTAGATATAATGTTTTAAACGTGATTTTGGACAAATTTAGAGAAGAATTTGATTCGGAAATTAAAATCTTTGCAAGATTATGTATTTTTCTAAATTTCTTACGTCGACGGGTCGACGTCGATCGACGAACGATCGATTGGTGTGGTACCTTTACTAATTAGGTACCCTTAATAATCTCTAGAGGGATATCAGCCTCTCCCAACTCAAGGGTGGCGTCAGACTATTGTAGGCCATCACGCCAACTGCGGGTTGGCAAACTTACCAACTCAGGGTTGGTGTCAGACAATTGTAGGCCATCACGCCAACTGCGGGTTGGCAGACTTACCAACTCAGGGTTGGTGTCAGACAATTGTAGGCCATCACGCCAACTGCGGGTTGGCAGACTTACCAACTCAGGGTTGGTGTCAGACAATTGTAGGCCATCACGCCAACTGCGGGTTGGCAGACTTACCAACTCAGGGTTGGTGTCAGATAATTGTAGGCCATCACGCCAACTGCGGGTTGGCAGACTTACCAACTCAGGGTTGGCGTCAGACAATTGTAGGCCATCACGCCAACTGCGGGTTGGCAGACTTACCAACTCAGGGTTGGTGTCAGATAATTGTAGGCCATCACGCCAACTGCGGGTTGGCAGACTTACCAACTCAGGGGTGGTGTCAGATAATTGTGGCCATAATGCCAACTGTGGGTTGGCAGACTTACCAACTCAGGGTTGGTGTCAGACAATTGTAGGCCATCACGCCAACTGCGGGTTGGCAGACTTACCAACTCAGGGGTGGTGTCAGATAATTGTGGCCATAATGCCAACTGTGGGTTGGCAGACTTACCAACTCAGGGTTGGTGTCAGACAATTGTAGGCCATCACGCCAACTGCGGGTTGGCAGACTTACCAACTCAGGGGTGGTGTCAGATAATTGTGGCCATCACGCCAACTGCGGGTTGGCAGACTTACCAACACAAGGGGTGGTGTCGTCGACCGGTCAACGGTCGATCGATTGGTGAACACCCTTAAATATTCTTCCACAAATTTTAAAGTAGAAACCCAACTCTACTCCATTATAAAAAAAACGATTAAATGCAACATAAATACGAGCTCTTGCCGTCACCAGCTTTGTCAACTTATGCACTGAACTAAAAAATCACGTCCAAACGTGTTAATTGAGAAGCCCCGCCCACCCACTTATACGAAAAATAGAACGAATCCTAATCTACTTAATCACTTGCGTACTAAATTTTAAGTTACCACTTGTCACTTAATTGACTGTTTACACACAACTTTTAACTTAAAATTTAGTTAAAATTTAGTTACCAACTTAACCACTTAACGCGTGTAAACCAGCCATAGAGTCCGGTTAAAAGAAACATTCAACTTCAGAGTAGAGGTGTTATATTAGGCTCAAATATTTGTATTCCTATTATCGAATATAACGCTTTACCAATATTAGGTTATCAAGCCTATTATTTGGTAATAGTCTGGTAATAGTCAAATAATAGGGTTAGTTTTCCGTCCGATGTTGTTCTAATAATACGCTATATTCATTTAACCATATTTGTTTGCGTGTATATTAGTTATACGAGAGATAGTTATATAAGAGAATCGCATATTTTAGACTTATATTATAAATTGGAAAGTTTGCTTATTTATTCGTTTTATGTACTGTTTGGCAGATTTCATTTTAATGTTTGGTATGGTATTGGATTTCTTGGATTAGGCCTCGGATAAACACCCGACAAAATAATGTGTTAATATAGCTAGCTACTCTTAATATTGATTAAGAGTGATTAAATTTGCCTTCATACTTTAACAGGCATTAACATTAAACACGTCTAACTAAATTAAATGAACTTTCGTAAAAATTAGGCATTATTCTTTTACTCAGATTATTATAAAACTATTGCGTATTTTTTTTTACATTGTTGTCGATTACGTGCTGTCTGTCTGCTTATCCATGAAACTTCCATACAAAACGCGAAGTGTATGCAACGCATAGATAATGTTCGATCGAATACGTCCTTGGTACACTACCGCGTAGCACTGCGCGGCCCGGCGAAGAGTGCGAGCGATGGATAACACGCAAGTTTGGCAACGTCGCATTCTCCTGTGACGCGACGAACGTCACTCACTATTATTTGACTATTATAGAATAACCTAATATCATAACGTTCATATTACCTAATATGTGATTTGGTCCGTGTAACTATTACGTATAACTATTACGAATATATTAGTCACACCTCTACTTCAGAGAAAAATGAAGGATTCTCGCTCCGATCGCCGCCCAGTTCGGACGTGCAAGCCCCGTTCTCCGTCGATCGGTCCTTTCCCGCTATTCCGTGGCGCTCAGTCTACTGACGTCACAGTCTAGCGTGCTGGTTCCGTGCTACGGTTTTCAAGGTTTTCTACTCCTTCTGAGTGCTATCGAAGTGCGTATTTTTTCTTTGCGACTAAGCCCCCTTAGTCTTCAAAGTGCTGTGCTAAGTAGTGTTGTGCTTGTGCTGAGTGCAGTGTTGTGCCCAGCGTAAGTAGTCTGGTTTCAGTGCAAAGGATACTTAACGGTGACAACGAATTTGTACTGAACCAGTCCTTTTTATTTTTATTTATTTCTCTTCTCTATTTTATTTATTTTTCTTCTATTTTTCATATTTATTTTTATCATATCTGTGTGTTTTCGTGTGTATCTGTTTTTTCTGTCGGTAAAGGTTGACCCTAACGCGGTCAACTCTTTACCTGCGTACCCTTTTTAGGTTTCTAGGTAGCGGCCTTCGGCGTACTACTGTTAGTTTTAAGTTTTTCTTCCCCAGCCCCCCTACCGCTGGTAGGGAGGTTAGCCGCTAGGTTGCTAGGTTTTTTAGGTACTAGGCATCTTTTATTATACATTTATTTATTAATATTAGTGCCCAACCCTCCCTAATGGATCCGCTAAGCGCTATTAACGCGTTCACCCAGGCGCTTGCTGCGATAGGCGTCTACATCCCGAATGACATCATAACGCAGGCCTTGCAGGCATCAATCGCGTCCCCGGCCCCTCAGGCCTCAACCCCGGCCCCTCAGGCCTCAACCCCGGCCCCTCAGGCCTCAACCCCGGCCCCTCAGGCCTCCAACGTCGAGACCCCTCAGGTCTACAGCTCTTCCTCGTCTCCCGCCTCGTCCGAGATGGATTGCGAATCGGTCGCATCCTCTCACGCGTCGCGTCGTAAGCGTAGCGCTCCCGGGAGCGACTCCGAACCCGCGTCTGACAAGTCGTCAGATGCCGTCACCTTAACCGGCTCTCCTGAGCCCGCCTTTCAACTTGTCGCCAAGCGCTCCAAGAAGCGCTCTAAGAAAGCTTCGGTATCTTCAATACCCGAGCCCTCCCCGGTGTCTTCAACACCAGCCCCCGCGCCGTTAAAATCGCTCGTAGTAACCGCGTCTCCGTCGGTCACATCGAAGCCAGCGACGCGCTGCGCTCCCGTCCCGCCGAAGCCTCAGCTCCCTCCGCCCGTATTCCTGCGTGAAAAAGCGCGCTGGACCGCGGTTTCCAACTTGTGCAAAGTGCACAAAATTAATTACTTAAAAGCCGCCAACGCTGGCGACACAATAAAAATCCAATTAGCGGCCGTCGACGACTTCCGCGTGTTTACCAGGATACTCGGATTAAACCAAATCGCGTATCACACCTACGCCCTCCCGGAGGAGCGTAAGATCCGCGCAGTTCTACGGGGCGTCCCGTTCGAACTCAGCAACGAAGATATTCTCGAGGACCTTAAGTCCCAGGGTTTCCCGGTCACAGCAGTGCACAAGATGCACTCCAACCGCGGTAGGCGTTTCCCGTTAGCGCTAGTAATCCTGTCCAATACTCCCAACTCGAAGGAGATATTCAAAGAGGCTCGCACAATTTGCGGACTCTCGAACATCTCCGTCGAGCGTCCCAACCCCCGTGGTCACCCTGGGCAGTGCCACCGCTGCCAGCTATATGGCCACGCAGCGGCTAACTGTTCAGCTCCCCCCAGGTGCGTTAAGTGCCTGGATCCGCACTTCACTAAGGAGTGCACTCGCACTCCCGAATCCACTTCCCCCCCTGCCTGTGTGCTGTGCGGCCAGTCCGGCCACACAGCAAACTACAGGGGTTGCCCGCGCGCTCCGCGCTCCACCGTCAAGAGGGTCGCGCCTAAACCGGCGCCGCCGCTCACCTCCGCTAACTTCCCGCCGCTGCGCAACCGGGGTCCCCCGGAAGCAAAGCCCGTTCAGCCGACGCCTACTCCGGCTCTGTCTTGGAGGCAGCGTCCGGCCGTCCCGCCTGCACCTTCCCGACCCATCCCAGCTCCCGTAGCTCCCGTAGGGCCGCGTCCCGCGTTGTCATCTTCCCCTCAGTCGTCGTTGGCTGAGGACATGAAGACCGTGTTCGACGTTATCCAAAACGTCGACATTAACGAAATTTCCGTACTCGCACGCAAACTGCGAGCCGCCCGCTCTCCTCAAGAGCGTTTATTCGCGTTAGCCGAGCATCACTCGCTCCTAAGTTCGTTATAAATTCTTTTATTTTTGTATAAATTCGTAAATAAATTAATTTAATGTCTAGACCCGCGAATCCCGCGTCCAGTCGTATTAAACCTAAGGGCTTATCCCTAGTATCTTTTAACGCTCGTAGCCTTAATACCAACCTTCCCGAGATTAAACTGTTCCTTCAGAACAAAGAACCTGACTTATTCCTTCTCCAGGAGACATGGCTTACTCCAAACCGCTCCAGGGGATTCGCTATACCTAAGTA
The DNA here is from genome assembly GCA_923062675.1 of Marasmarcha lunaedactyla. Classification (NCBI taxonomy): domain Eukaryota; kingdom Metazoa; phylum Arthropoda; class Insecta; order Lepidoptera; family Pterophoridae; genus Marasmarcha; species Marasmarcha lunaedactyla. Next base: position 9,621,749 of record OV281361.1, on the reverse strand, counting down.
CGCGTTTACTCGCAACGATAGGCCCAACTCCGACGGTTACGGCGGCACCGCTATATATTACAAAAGAGGCTTCCATTGCTGTCCTCTCCCTACCCCTCCTCTCCTCAACATGGAGGCCACTGTGTGTGGATTGGCTATGACTGGTCATCCGACCATCATCATAGCTTCAGTCTACATACCTAGTGGTACCAGACCAATCCGCAGCGACTTTGAGGCCATTCTCGCTCTCGGCCATTCAGTCATTATGTTCGGAGACTTTAACTCCAAACATACTGACTGGACGTGCCTATCGACCAACACCAGCGGTATCGCTCTCCTCGACATCACTAACTCCCTTGACTTAGACGTCATATCCCCCATCACTCCCACTCACTATCCCAACAACCCGACCTATTCTCCTGACATCCTCGACTTTGCAATTATCAAGCGAATCAATCTTGATCTCAGGTCCATCGAACCGCTCGATGACCTAGGCTCCGACCATCGCCCCGTCTCCCTCGTGCTAGGCGCGCCTAACGTTAACGTCACACCGCCAAAGACCTTTAGCAACTGGAAAGGCTTTAAAAATACGTTAGTTTCAGCTTTAGAGGCACCGAACTCTCCGCTCGCGTTTTCGCCCGAACAATTAGACAGCCCGACTAAAATAGATTCAGTAGTCGATACTCTCACTGATGCTATCAACTCAGCCATCAGCGACAACGTAATCATTGCTAAGCAAGGCAAACCCGCGCTTCCCTTAGCCGTTAGCAATCTCATTAAAGCTAAGAACGCGGCTCTCCGGAGAGCCAAGAAATATCCCACGCCCGCATATGCAGGCGCACGCAGCTGCGAATCAGCTTCAACGCAAAGTTAGGTCTCGCCTCGCGGAACTCCGTGACACTCAGTTTAACGATCTCATGGAGAATATCTCCCCGTCCCACCAAGCGTATTATCGAATGGCCCGAGCTTTACGCGTAGACACCGCCTCTCACGTTCCTCCTCTCACTCGTCCCGACGGCACCATTGCCTTCGAAGTCGAAGAGAAAGCCGAATGCTTCGCCGACAGCATAGCGGCACAATGTTCGCCCAGCACGCAACCCGTGGATCCCTCTCACATCCAGGCGGTGGAGGACGAAGTTCTCCGCAGAGAATCTCTCCCTATCACCGACGACCCCGTCACAGTCTCTAATGATGAAATCTTGCTTCTCATTAGAAAGCAAAAGTCCAAAAAGGCTCCGGGTGCGGATGGAATTTCCAACCACGCACTTAAGCACCTGCCACAGCAGGTGCTTACCTTGTTAGCTATCATCTTCAATGCCTGCTTCGACCATAGCTACTTTCCAAAAGCCTGGAAAGAAGCGACAGTCATAGGCATTCCCAAGCCGGGTAAACCTCTGAACATCCCGGCTAATCACAGACCCATCAGCCTCCTCAAGGCAATGTCTAAACTTCTCGAAAGAGTCATACTCTCTCGAATGCGGAACCATCTGTTTCCAACGGATGGCGACCCTCTCATTATTCCCCACCAGTTCGGCTTTCGCGCTAAGCACTCCTGCCCTCAGCAAGTCCATCGAATCGTCGAGTACATTCTCGAAGGATTCTATCCGCATCGTAAAAAATCAATCGCGGTTCTCTTTGACGTAGCCAAGGCATTCGACAAAGTCTGGCACAGCGGTCTCGTTTTTAAACTCTATAAAATAGGCTTACCGGTTCGCCTAGTCAGATTAATCGCGTCGTTTCTTAAAGACCGTACGTTTCGATTCAAACATGAAGGCACGCTCTCCGCGCCTCGTCCCATAAAGGCTGGAGTCCCGCAAGGCTCAGTCCTCGCCCCTCTGCTGTACACCGTGTACACTAATGACATCGCCCTCTTTGCAGACGATACCGCCCTTTACACTAAAGGTAAAAGGATCCCGTATAACATCACCAGACTCCAAAAGGCCGTAAACGCCCTCGGTGTTTGGTTTCAAAAATGGCGTATCGATGTCAACCCAGAAAAGAGTTCTGCCATTCTATTCGACCACAAACGTCGTAATCGCCGCAACGATCCCCACATTCGAATGTTAGGTATTCCCATCCCCTGGAAGCGCAGTATCAAATACTTAGGCGTCACCTTAGATCAGACGCTTTCTTTTAAGCCACACGTCGATAGAGTAACGAAACTCGCGCGTTTCTACTTAAGCCGCTTAAATAGTATGATAGGTAGAAAAAGTAAAATGTCTTTTAGAAATAAGCGTACGCTTTATAAGGTCTGCGTTAGACCCGTCATGTCATATGCTTCGCCAGTCTTTGCCCACGCCAATCCCTCCGTCCTGTATAAGCTGCAGGTGGTCCAAAATCTCTTCTGCCGCAGGGCCACAGACGCACCTTGGTATGTGCGCAACGCGGACCTGCACAGAGATCTTGAACTACCTACAGTGCAACAGCACTTCAAAACACTCTCAGAATCGTTCTTCAAACGCGCCGAATCCCATCCCAATCATTTTGTTCGAGATTCAGTCTCATATACTGCTCCTGTGTTAGATTCGAAATTCAAAGTCGCTAGGCCAAGAAACGCGCACACGGGCGAACCTTCGTAGTTAACTTTAGCTCTCGAGGCCCTTCAGGCCGCAAATCCTAATTCTAACGTAAATTCTAATTCTAACGTAAATCCGAATTAATGCAATTTTTATTTTTCATTTTTAATGTTTTTATTTTTTACTTTTCATTTTTGAGCACCTTCAGTGCTATGTGAATCTCAGCGGGTGACCCCTTAAGGGCCCCGCTGGCGCGGCCTCTTTCTCCAATTGGCCGTCGTTCAGATGAAGGCTGAGTGGCAAAAATGCACGAGCCGACAGGGGGTTTTTTAGTGGGTATGGTTCTGGTAGGCGTCGGGACGAGTCCCACATAACTCCGATCGCGCGCGCGGAGTATGCGTCAGAGCATTTTTTATGTCCTCCTGCCCTTCCCGTGGAGGGGAACAAAAAAAAAAAAAAAAAAAAAATCAGAGATAATCACAAAACGCTGAGAATTAAATCGTCGTAGATCTCGCAATTATACTTCCTTCTTGTTAACTTCAGAAGCCGACAATTACATAAAAAATGATAACACCAACTGTATGGAAAAGGAACAGAGCTAGTGTTATGGATGGACTACGGGTATACAGCGAACCCAGCATAAACATACTTTTATTTATTTATTTATAGATATAAACAACCACATAAGTACACATAAAGTTACAACAGAATACAAAATCTAAAGATAGAGAATGGTTAGCTACACGGAAGAAAAAGTTTATAAAACTATACAAAACTTCAACTGAAAAAAAGAAGGTTGCAAGTTAGTTTTGTTCGATGTGGTATTATTTTTATTATTTATTATTAATATTATTTTTTTTACTTAACTATACATTGGCTGTGTAAATCACGTTTTTGTTTATATTGAACATAACAAACCGCTGGGAATCGTTGCTTGAAATCGTAAAATTAATTACCTGGATGTCCATATTTTGCCACAGTACTGAAATATATTTGGTACTCAAACACGGTTTCATTTTGTAGGCTATTGCTTGCTTTATGATTTAGATTCCAGGTCAAGCAGTAACAATGCAATAAGCATAAGCTTTTAGCTTGAGAAATGTCGTTATATTTTGTTGCAAACAAACAAAGGAAGACGCAGCAGATTTCGTGAAAATCGAACCACATAAGTAAGCACGGAGCTTATTGCGTTACTATCTCGAGTATTCTGATAACAAAGAGGCAGCTAAGGACTCGGCTGCTCCAAAGTAGGGACTTGATTGTCTTGGCGATATCATATCTTAAAATGTTCTCTAAAATGTCATGGCAAGTAATTTTAGCGTAATGGCTTCTATAGCAATGCTGTCTTATAACTGCGCTGATTACAGTTTCTTAAGATTCGGCATTGTAAATTTGTATGCCAGAGATCACGATTATTCTTTACAATTACAAAACTTATGAAAGTGATATTTGATGAGTTAATGCTTCACTTTACTGACTTCGTTTTGTCGGTTTCGAAAACGCGATTCTTGAACACGATGCTATGAAAGCATAGAAAAAATTGTCAAAGAAACCTCTTTTAAAATAGAAAATTGAATTTTACAGGCAACCCAGACCGATTTAAATTTCAAAATATTTGTAGTAGATAGACAGTAACAAATACTTTAAATTCTCGGTTGGAATTTTTAAAATTCATTGTAGATTTTAATTGAAACAAATAAAACAATTTTGTCGCTTACGACCATGGAATTTGAGCTGGCGCGCGCGCGTTTCAATCACTTCCTGCTCAGACCGCAGCCGACCACCGTCAACGACGGGTCTGTGTCAATCGTGCTCCCGCACACCATCGCACGCTGTGTTAAATTAATTATTAATACTGTGATATATGAAGTGAAAAAATGGGTAAAAACGTGTCGGGTTTTCCAAATGTAAAAGGAAAGCTCTTTTAACTGAGCAATGTATGACTAAGGACTGGTAAGTAATCGTAATATTTGTATAAATTTGTACCTACCATTCTAATAGAATAACCCCTTTCCCAGGTTAATAAGTGTTTCGCTTAGTGGAAAATAATTTAAAGGTTTTTAATTATCATTCCAAAATATAAGTATTTATTTAGAAGAATGGGTGTGTATGAACAATAGACCGCAAGTTCTTTCTAACATCTTGAATATACGTGCCTCATTTCTCTAGCGTTACGGTTTACAATCGCAATTCACGCAATTTTCTGACTGTACGACACAAACGGTCGACTGTATTTTGAAAATATTTTCTTGATTATATTTAAATACCCAGTTTTACAACATATTTTTCAGAAAACTGTTGTTAGGACAAAGTTCAGAGAATAAAATATATGGAGTCGTCCCTGGATTTGGGTGAAAATAACACAATAACAATGTCAGACCATTTCATAGAAGGGTATGCGTTATATATCGTCAAAATATCAGTTATTAGTTAAATTTATAATAATGTATATTTAAAACTTTACAAAAAAGATGTCAATAGTTGGCCAATGTATGCAGAGTTACTAAATGTGTTGCTCACGTAAGACTTCATTGGTAATCAGTAACATGGTATAGCAATTTTTAAAACCACTTATATATTTTTTTTTATTTTAGAACTGCAAACAATAAAAATAAGGACTTTTTATATGACATTCAACGTTTCTCAAAAGCAACAGTAGGTATTCAATATAATTTTTAAATGAGTTGGAAAGTCAGTCCATAGAAAAATGTATATAAACATAGATAGAACAACAGTCTGAAGAAAACAGCGCTTCTCCTGAAATAATAGGTCTTTACCTATGAAACTGCCGTTTTGCCGTACTGGCCATTTCAAATGAAAATATTTTTTTTTTGACTGATAATTCTAATTTCAAATTAATTTTATTTGACAAACATGGAATTCTTTTTCTAAAATCGTCATTTGTTTAATAGTTAGTGTTTTGTTTTCAACGCATTCGAACATTTTTCGTCATCATGGATAAGTTAAAAATTCGAGTAATTATGGAGTATGAGTACCGTCGTGGCAGCAAAGCGGCACAAGCGGCACGCAACATCAACGACGTTTACGGAGCGAAGACTACAGACGAACGCACCACCCGTTATTGGTTTACCCGCTTCCGTTCTGGAAATTTTGACCTGAAAAATGAACCCCGTGGTCGTCCGAAAACTTTGGTCGACAATGACGAATTAAAGGCAATTGTGGAAGCTGATGAAACTCAATCCACGGCTGAATTAGCAGCAGCTTTCGACGTTAGCATCAAAACAATATTGGTCCATTTGCGTCAAATTGGCAAGGTAAAAAAGCTTGACAAATGGGTACCCCACGAACTCAATGACTGCCAGCGCGAAGTACGCGTGGAGACGTGCCTTGCACTGCTCAGCAGGAATACAAATGAAGGAATTCTGAACCGCATTGTTACTTGTGACGAGAAATGGATCCTGTTTGACAATCGTAAGCGCTCAGCAAGTTGGTTGGACCCTGGTTCAGCACCCAAACAATGCCCTAAACGAAAACTTACCCCTAGAAAAGTGATGGTCACTGTTTGGTGGTCTAACACGGGTGTAATTCATCACAGCTTCTTGCCAAACGGGACAAGCATTACGGCAGATGTGTACTGTGAAGAACTGAACACAATGATGGAGAAGCTCGCACATCACCAACCAGCTTTGGTCAATCGTTCGGCTCCACTGCTCCTGCACGACAATGCGCGACGTCATACTGCACAGCAGACGGTCTCCAAGCTACAAGAGTTAGGGTTGGAAGTTCTCCGTCATCCGCCGTACTCACCAGACCTTGCGCCTACAGACTTCTACTTTTTCCAGAATTTGGATAACTTCTTGGCGGGAAAAAAATTCAATACCCGAGAGGCAGTACAAAATTCCTTTGAAGAATTTGTTGCCTCCCGTCCAGCTGATTTCTTCAAGAAAGGCATCAATAAGCTACCAATGCGTTGGCAAAGATGCATTGATTGCATGGGTGATTATTTTGATTAATAGAAATAAAAAATATATAAAAAAATTACGCTTCATTTATTTCGTGAAAAACGGCTATTTCATAGGTAAAGACCTAATAATATTAAAATATGCTCTGATATTGCTGACGTTTCTGTCTTTGAAGAAGTTTCCAGCAACGGTGAAGTCGCTAACGTTGATAATGATGATCGCTAATGTTGATGATAAAGCCATTTAACGAATATTGAAAGCCAGTACTGAGGTGTGTCTTGCGTGTTTATTTGTTAATTTCATGTATAATAATGTATAAAGTAAATACGTTGAAATGTTGAAATGTAAATAATATTATGTAAACTAAAAATGTGTGAACGTTAAATATAATTTTAAAATATTTGGTCCTTACATATGAATTTGGCGTTTTGTCGTACTGGCCACTTTTATCTGTATTATTTCCTCTTTGGTTAAGAATTCCAATTTCAAATTTATACAACTATTTACTCACGCATTTGTGTTTCGAAAACCGTAATTCATTTGTTTTTACCTCTTTTGGTTTTTTCTTTGCGTCACCTAGTTTACAAAATGGAAAACTTGAAGTATCGCGTTATTTACCAGTACGAGTTCCACCGTGGCACGAGTGCTGCAGAAACGGCTCGAAGTATTAATGCTGTGTATGGCGGCGGTGTCGCAAAAGAAAACACAGTGCGCTTTTGGTTCCAACGTTTTTGTTCTGGAAATTACGACCTGCAGAACAAGCTCCACGGATAGCCGGAGACATAAGTTGAAAATGAAGAATTGAACGCTATTGTAGAAGCAGATTTATCGCAAACCACGTCCGAGTTAGCTGTAGGCTGCAGTGTTAATGACAAAACTGTTTTAATCCACTTGAAGCAAATCGGGAAGGTGAAAAAGCTTGAGAGGTGGATACCTCATGAATTGAGTGCAGCAAACCGACAAACGCGCGTCGACTGCTGCGTTACATTACTCAACCGGCTCAATAATGAAAGGATTTTAAATCGAATCATTCATCAAATCACCTGTGATGAAAAGCGGATCCTGTACGACAATCGAAAATGCTCATTACAACGGCCTGGCGAACCAGCCAAACCCTGCCCCAAGCGAAAAATAAACAAAAAAAGTTACTTGTGAGCGTTTGGTGGACTAGTGCCGGTGTCGTTCACTACAGCTTTCTTTAATCTGGCCAGACGTTGCGGCAGATGTCTATTGTCAGCAACTGCAAACCATAATGGAAAAGCTAGCTGCTAAACAACCGACGCTGGTCAATCGCTCTAGGCCACTGCTGCTTCAGGACAACGCTAGACCACACTCTGCACAACAGACGGCTACTAAATTAGAGGCGCTTCAATTGGAATGTCTAAGACATCCACCTTACTCCCGGACCTTGCTCCAATAGATAACCATTTTTTTAGAAATTTGGATAACTTCTTGCAAGAGAAAAAATTCAACTTCGATGGGCAGTCCAAAGCGCCTTCTAAAATTTTATTGATTCCCGTCCAAATAGTTTTTTTAGTAAAGGAATCATTGAACTACCTATGAGATGGCAAAAGTGCATAGATAGCAATGGTACATACTTTGATTAAATAAATATATGATATTTAAAAAAAACTTTCCTCCCTTACTAAACGCCAATTTCATATGTAATGACTTGATATTTTACTTACTGTAACTATTAATAAGCAAAATTTATTATATATATTCTAAAGATATAAAAGTGAAAATTTGTAAATTATAGTGAGGACTGTAAATAAAATATTATAATGTAAAGATGTAACAATTTATGTTATAATGTTAATTATTACATGATGATTTGTTTGAAAAATTAAATGTATATTATTGCCTCTAAAAACAGTGTGAATTAATTGAATTATTAATTTTCTGCTAGCAGAAGGCAGTATTATAAATATCATCCTATTATAAACAGGGAAAAGAGTAATTACAAAAGAAGTCTGAATATAAAATATATTCTAAACGTAAACATAAATTAGTATAAAATAGTATTAGTATAATATATCGACAAAAGAAAAGCGAAAAGAAAAACAAAAAGTTGTAAGGGCAATTCTGAGACGTCTCTGTTCTAACGCGCGATACCGTGTGGTCGACTGCGACTGGTAAGTTGCGCGGCAAGGATCCGCGCGACTCTCAAACCGCGTAATGCATCGGGGTGTGGGTGGGTTGAGGGACGCAAAAGTTCTATTTTAGATCAATTGTTTACCGATGCGTCGCCTTAATCATATTTGGCATTATTGCAAGGAAGAAATGAATGTGACCATTTAGTTCCATATTTAGTATCTGGAAATTTGAGCCTCTTTTTTAGTTTGTTAATTATTTTTCACCAACAGACTTTCTAAATCCCACTGGGCTTACCAGTACAGCTAGCCAATATTTTAAATTTATATAAGTTTTTAACTACAACCATTTAAAAAAGTAATTTAGGGTAGTTTTAGTCTTTGTCAATAGAAACGTTTCTTTTAACCATTAATTACGTAATTTGTAAAATAACCTACCAAAACATTCGAAAGTAATATTTTGTGGCGACATTAATATAAACTTGTTGGACTTCCGTAATAAAAACGTTATAATTTACGAAAATTTAATGGCTGAATATGGTTTTTATAAATGCATAAATGACGTAACTAGAAGGGAAATAGTTATGAGTAATCTAGTTGAATCATGTTTAGATCATATATTTATCAGAGCGCCCTCCGCACTCATTAGCTCGGCGGTAATTAAACATAAGATATCAGATCATTATTACGTTGCGGCGGCCATACAATGGAATCTCCTTACGCAATGTACAAGTAATAATAACCTACCAATATTTGAAACTCGCCGTGTCCACGACAACAGGCTAGTAAAAGAAAAGTTACTTAAAGCTAACTTTAATGAATTACTAAACATAAAATGTCCAGTTCGATTATATGAGGCTTTTTCTGATTTATTCATAAAAACATATGATGAGTGTTATAAATTAGAAAATGTTAAGATAAATTATAGTGATAGGAATTATAAAGGGTGGATAAATGATAATTTAAAAAAGATGATAACAGAAAGAGATAGATTGTATACAGTATGGTGTAATGAACCAAAAATATGATAAAAAGACTAGACTACACTAGGTATAGAAATAAATGTTTTAAAACAATACTTAAATATAAGACTGAATATGATAAACTTAGCATAATAAACTGTAACAGAAACATAAGGAAAGTATGGGCTAAGATAAATAGCCTTCTAGGTAATGACAAGCAATCATTAGATAAATTAATAACTAGCAATATGAAAAATCAGGGCAGTGTAAAGGATATCTGTGACAAATTTGCAAAAAGCTTCGTAAGCTAAGTAGATCTGGTTAAACATTTTTGTTCAAAAAAATTTTTGGAAAGAAGTAGCTACGCCAAGCAGTCAGACGTCTACATGAGATGGCAACCAGTCAGCGATAATAGTGTTAAGCGCGTCATATCAAAAATGAATAAAAATAAATCTCCTGGGAGCGATCACGTGCGGATGTCTGACTTAAAGTTTCTTATTGACAAAATAAGCTCAGTCATGGCTAACTGTAAAACATCACATAGCTCCACATAAACTAAAAGAGGTAATCGTTCGTCCTATCCATAAGAAAGGCAAGCGTGACGTTTACAATAACTACCGGCCTATAGCCATACTCTTCAGCACTGAAAAAATTATTGAAAAATGCATTACTGATCAACTTAGCAACTTTTTACAATCAAATAACATTTTAAATGAATGTCAACACGGCTTTCAGAAAGGCAAGAGCACAAATACCTTACTGTCTAATTTTACCGATGAAATTAATAGTTACCTAAATGAAAAAAAGTTTGTAGTGGCAATATTTTATGATTTTAAAAAAGCATTTCAAACTTTAGATAAAGATACACTGCTTAATGGAATAGACGAATGTGGTGTGGGTCAACCACTAAACCGATGGTTTCGTGATTACCTCACATCACGCCACTTCTCTGTCAGGCTCGGGGACACGCTCAGTGAGACGACTAGGGTGAAGTACGGAGTACCTGAAGGATCCACGTGTGGGCCCATTTGCTACTTACTACATGTCAACAGCTTATGTAGCGTACTACGGTACTGCACAGCCTACATGTTTGCGGATGATCTCTGCACACTGCGTGCTGGTACCGACCTAGAGGAAACGTGTCGCATGGTCCAGAGTGATGTTAAAGCTATAGTCAAATGGTCACATGACAATGGCATCCTGTTAAATACAAATAAAACTATCTAACTAACTCACCTTACCTTCGTCCTGCTGAACCGTGCCCTAATTTGTTTACTTATAGCTTTAACTGCGTCCATAATAATTTTGTTACCTGTCAATGTAAACCTATAGATAAAGTCAATTGTGCTACTTACCTTGGTGCTAAAGTTGATGACAATTTTTCTTGGTCTCATCATATAGACTATGTTTGTAATAAATTGAGAATATTGTTAAGGAAATTCTACCACCTAAGCTTTAAAGTTCCTTCCTCTATATTAAAATGTCTCTACTTTTCGCTAGTCGATAGTATACTGTGTTACGCTCTTGACAGTTATGGCCTTACATTTAAATCATATATTGACAAACTTGAGTCCTTGCAGCTCAGATTCCTAAAGTTACTTGTAAACAAAAAAACTAAAACAAATTGTAAAGGAAATTATACAAAATTATTTAAAATTTGTAACATTTTACCTATCAGATTAAAGCATAAATACCTGCTAGCTATAAATAATTATAACAGACAAGAGCACTTAAAATTGTTAACACATAATCAAGGTACCAGGTCGGTGTCGTCTGGCAAATATGAAGTACCCAAAGTAAATAATTATTATGGTGACAGAAAATTATCAAAACGATTACCATACTTTTTAAATAGTTTACCTGACGACATACGACAAGAAAGCAACAAAAATAAATTTAAATTTAAATTAAAAATACATTTATTGTCTACATTAAAATAAATTACATGTTACTAGTAGATAATTATTAATGAGATTCTCGTTCCTGCAGTCAAACTGTTAAACAGTTTTGCGGGACTGTAATTTAGTTATAAGATTGTTTTGTATACTTAATAAATAAATAAATAAAATAAATTAATTAATGTATGTTACATTGAATTAATAATAATTGATATCTTTGTTTTTACCATGATTTAAAAAAAGATAAAAACGAACCATTAAAACTTAAGTACGTGTGTAAAGGGTTCATGGAACGAATGCTCTGCAAAGTTTACTTTGTTCAACTTATACTCAAAGCTTTTATGTACTTGTATGGTCAGTTTTATGAAAGTCTTTTTGTAAGATCATAAAATCTTTAAACACTGACTTGTATCGTAAATCAAAGTAGTCCATGGAGTTACTTTTTAACAAAGATTTGTTTATTAGGTACCGGAAACTAGAGTTTTAGAGGGATTTGGAAACGTACTATACTTTAGAGTAGAGTTGCACCAATCCGATAAAATTTTATGGAGAAAGACTGTGTATCTATTATAACTACGAAGCAATATGCATGTACCAATTGTTTTATTTTTTTATTTGAATAAAAAAAAAACAGAATATATGTCCGCCGAGCTGCCTATACAGCTTTGTTGGATCTACAGCCTAAATAAACAGTAACATGTCAAAAGTTACATAATATATAATTGTGAAAATAGATTTTTTGCGGCACTAAAGTCTAGTCACACTAGGCTAACTTGAGGGGGTAATCTATCTGTCTTATACATGTTCTCTTTACCATCCAATCAACACGGGTACTTATTTTAATATTTGTTATATTTTGAATAACATAAACTCCCAAATTTAACACATTGTAAATGTAATCAAACATAATTTTTTTTTCGGGAGGGAAATGCATTACGCATACCACCCGGGCGCAGGGGGCCCCCGAGTGGGTATTCCCGTATAGGCTAATGAGACCCACGGTATACCCACTAAAAACCCCCCCATCTTCCGTCTCGCCGCCTTGTAACGTGGTTACGGGAACGCTTTCGTACACATCCGCGACCCCGTTGGCGGCAGCCGCCCACATGCCGCTCCATCGCGAAAACCCGAAGGTCCTCCACGATGGGCGCACCAGTACTGTAGCAGACTCCTCCCGAGTCTGCTACTAGGAGGCCATGAATACCAGATAACTGGTACCCGATGGCAGATCAGGTCTGTGGTTCTGCCACCGACTACACCTCGGCCAAAGAGGATAGGGCAAGCGGCGCACCGCAATATCGACATGCCTCTTCCTCTGCGGCCCCACCAGCGCCGTTTCGACGGAACGGCCCCACCAGCTCGCATGGGGTAGGGAGAGTGGCGCACTGTAATACCAACACGCCTCTCCCCCTGCGATCCCTCCACGGCCGCAGAAGATAGGGAGGAACGGCGCACCGTAATACCGGCACTCCTCTTCTTCTGCGGTCCCACCTCCAAGCGCGTCCTCAGCGGACTTGTTCAGCCCGCTGGGAGCGCCCACCTCGGGCCAGCCGGCGGCCCAAACAGGCCGGCCCTGGTTGCCTCTTAGTTCACTGTGGGTAACCAGTCCACGGTTACTAAGGCCCCCCGCCACGACAAGGAATCAAACATAATTAATTTAAACTCATTTAACTCTATTTTAATTTTAATTTAACACATTAACAACTAAAGTAGTGGATTGACAAATTACTTTTAAGTGTCGAATTTTAAGTTCGTGATTCCAATCAGCACTGTAATCTATCTTCTGATCCATTTTCTAAAGGTATAAACCAAAAAAATCTATTTTCCATTCCAATGGTGCATGTTTTCAATTCAGCGCTTTTCGGCACTTGCATAAAACGCTGAAATTTACTTAAAAAGATGGCAATGAACCATGAGAATGTGTGTTGAGCAGTAGGGTCACCAAAATTTTATAAACGTAAGAATTTTTTTGTGAAAACAATAAAGAATTAAAAGAATTATAAAAATTATCTAGGTATGTTCAAGGAATAAAAAATTAAGGTAGTTATTTCAGCAGTCGTGGTATTTCTTGTGTTAAGATCTCATCCGGGGCGGTACTACAGTCCTTCCTATTTTGACTGCGATAATAACCACGTTTAGGAGTTGTGTTCCAGTCAAAGGTAGGCAACAGCCAGTGCAATCACGGGAACAAAGGCAACACCAACTTAAGCCTATGGTTGGCAACGCACCATTAATCATTAAATCAATTATCAACATTATGGCCAATCAAAACACCTAAGATTGTGCGAATAGAATTAACCATTATATACATTGCGTGCTCCGTTTGCCAGGTATGATATGGTAAAAAAAAATAAAAAAAATAAACAAACTTAAGTGAATGAGTGATGTTTAACGGCAGAACAAATTCAGCGAAACTTTGTAATATCATGTATTATTAACGATGCATTGTTTTTTGATTTATACCGAACGTAAAACCACTACAATTATCTAGTCGGTATATTGACATGGTTGTAAGATTTGGTTGATATAAACTTGATATTTTTGGTAAGTGCATTTTGTTAAAAATGTTTTAAACTGTTCTTTAAACATATCCGAAAATGTAGTTTTGTTTCAATACACACTTTCGTTATTTAAATGGCTTTTCTTATCTAAGACGAACTGCTTATAGTTTTGAGCTTTACTACATATATTTCAATGAAAGAGTGAACGCGATGTTTAAGAATTGAAATCCCAAATAATTACACATCATGAACACCCTACAAGCCTGCCGCCGTGCAATGAAGCGCAGCTCACACTCGCTGCGCGACGTCACGTGGTGCCCGCATATATCCATACATTTGTTCCATTTGTTCCAATGGATTTTCTCTCTCTTTTGATAATGGTAAGTTATGAATAAGGCAATTTTTATGACAAATGAGTGATTATGAACTTTGTAAAACGTTCGGTTTGTCGATCATGTCAAATAAAAAGATTACGTAAACAATATTATGAAACAATCTAAAAGAAAAGAAAAACTATTATAAACATGATCTTGATAAATCTCGATTGTCGCAAAAGCCAGAACCCGACCAATCAACCTGACAAGTGAAACGAAAACTATCGCGTAAACTTTTGAATATTAATTAGAAGAAGACACATTATTGTCAGCTGGTCATGATTACATTAGGAGGAAGTGAGATTCTAAAGAAAATGATAGGATTGGTATAGTTAGAAGCATTCGTGCTGGAAGACAATTTCGGACCGATCTGCAACTGGCATCTTTCTGGAACATATTCACATGAAGCTTTATAATGGTATTGCTTTAATAATTACTTGTTCTTTAAAAACACAGGTATAAGTACGCTTATGATCTTAGTTTTTGACCAAATAATTTATATACCAAATATACTCAGGATATTTTTTTGTCTAAAGTGGTATAAGAGTTTCTTATGTTATGATCTCGTCTGGAGCGGTATTACAGTCTAACCTATTTTGATCGCCATAATAAGCACGTTTACATAGTTGTGTTCCAGATATAAAAAGGAAAAGCCAGTGTAATAACTGGTACAAAGGCGATTCCAACTTAAGCCAATCGTCAACAACGCATTATTTTTTATTTTATTGATTACATATAGTACAATATAGTCAACGTAACCTACGATCAATAATGTCTATGAGCACGGATGCCACTTACTGTTGGATCGCGCGCTCATTTGCTGGCTATTACAAATTTTAATTTTTTTATTCCAAAAAATTAATAATATAATCATGGACAGCTATTAGAATATAACAATTATTAACAGCGATTTAGTTCAAACAGTGACTTTTCATTTCAAAAACCAGTCGATCTAAACTTCTAGTTCATTTTTAATTTTCAGTTGAAAAAGGATATTACTTATATAGGCGACCTAGTTGATAACAATTTACTTAATATTCCAGTAATTAATGGTTCGTTAGCTAGATATCAGTGCCTACATATATTGTAGAAGCTTTATACTCATCCAGATGTTAACCACTTTCTTTGTAATGGAGTCGAAATTTTATGCAACATAGTATATAACATGCATTTGGAGACATGCACAAAGAGAGAATGATTCGAATTATCCTTCAATTTCATGTCTCCGACTGCAAATTTTGTACGATTTTGCATAAAATTTCGAAGGACTATCATATTGATATTTTTAAGTGTACAGTAGGTACATAATGTTTGATAATATTTTGATTTACTTCGCGCCCAGGCACTCGCTGCGTCAGGTGACGCGATCAAAGATGAGGTCATAACGCAGGCCTTAATTACTTTTAACGCGTCCTCGGCCCCTCAGGCCCCAATCCCGGCCCCTCAGGCCACCAACGCCCAGACCCCTCAGATCGTTAGCTCTCCTCCCGCGTCTCCCGTGCCCTCCGAGATGGACTGTGTGTCGGACACATCCTCTCGCACGTCACTTAGACATGAAGGCACGCTTTCCGCGCCTCGTCCCATAAAGGCTGGAGTCCCTCAAGGCTCAGTCCTCGCGCCTTTATTGTACACCGTGTACACAAACGACATTCCCATTCCGCCGAAAAGCGTCGAACTCGCCCTCTTTGCCGATGACACCGCCCTTTACACCAAAGCCCTCAGTGTCCCGGGTCTCGTCATCAGACTCCAAAAGGCCGTTAACGCCCTCAGCGCATGGCTTCAAAAATGGCGCATCGATGTGAACCCAGACAAGAGTTCTGCGGTTTACTTCGACTGCTAACACCGTCGTGTCGCCGACAATCTCCACGTTCGAATGTTACGTATTCCCATCCCCTGGAAGCGCACTGCCAAGTACTTGGGCGTCACCTTAGACCAGACGCTTTCTTTCAAGCCACACGTCGAAAGAGTAACGAAACTCGCCCGTTTTTACTTAGGCCGCCTATATAGTATGTTAGGTAGAAAAAGTAAAATGTCTTTTAGAAACAAACGTACGCTTTATAAGACCTGCGTTAGACCCGTCATGACCTATGCCTCGCCAATCTTTGCCCACGATAAATCCTCCATCCTGCACAAAGTGCAGGTAGTTCCAAATCTCTTATGCCGTAGGGCCACAAACGCACCTTGGTACGTGCGGGTCTGCACAGAGATCTTGAACTAACTACAGTGGACCAGCACCTCAAAACAGTCTTGGAAGCGTTCTTCAAACGCTCCGAAACCCACCCCAATCCTCTAGTTGGACATTCAGTCTCGTATACTACGATTCGAAGTACAAAGTCGCTAGACTGAGAAAGGCGCACACGAACGTAGCCACGCAACTAACACTAGATCTCGAAGCCCTTCAGGCCGCAACTTCTAATTCTAATTTAAATTCGAATTAATTCAATTTTTATTTTCATTTTGAGCACCTTCAGTGCTATGTATTACCCTTCAGTGCTTTGAGCACCTTCAGTGCTGTGTAATCCCAGCGGGTGACCCCTTCTGGGCCCCTCTAGCACGGCCTCTTCTCCAATTGGTTATCGCTCAAATGAAGGCTGTGTGGCAAAATTTTTTGTGGGTTGTGCTCTTTAGGAGCTAGTCCCAGATGCCTTGTAACGCGCGCGAGAGGTGCGGAATGCGGAAATGCATTTTTGCCTCCTGCCCAAGCGGGAACAAAAAAAAAAGATTTATTTTGCTGGTTTTGTGTAATTATTGAATTTTTATCTTGTTGCAGCCTTTTCAGTTGATTTTCTACTAGTATTTATGACTTATTTTTACAATTTATTAAATTTTCTTCTGCCAAGCTTGCATAAAGAACTTTTGCAATATTTTTTGCCGCAAATAACCTATATACAAATAAAATTGTGCCAATTCGACGAGTAAGACTTCGGATCTCTTAGGCAATTCGAAATGTTTAGTTTGAGACGAGAATGACTTATTTTTACAATTTATTAAATTTTCTTCTGCCAAGCTTGCATAAAGAACTCTTGCAATATTTTTTGCCGTTACTAACCTACATACAAATAAAATTGTGCCAATTCGACAAGTAAGACTTTTGCAATTCTCTTAGGCAATTCGAAATGTTTAGTTGAGATATCGTTTTTCAGTATTTTGAGAACACAATTAAATATTTCTGGTTTCTGTACAGCTTTTGAATTCGAAATCAATTTTAAAAGAAATTTGTAAGATATCGTAACGGCGTAGTTATGTATTTAAAATCGCATTACAACGTTTATTTTATCTCCTGGAATCAACAGCTCTACAATTTTCTATGCATTCACGTGACAGATATTTATTGCACACATTACCATGACAGTTTAACCAAAAAGAAGATGACGTCATACAGAGGTTGACTGTAAGTCAAATTATTTTACGCTGTTTGTTAAAATATGCCTAATGCGCGGTTCACACGCGTTAAGTAGTTAAGTTGGAAACTAAATTTTAACTAAATTTTAAGTAAAAAATTACGTGTAAACAGTCAGATAAGTGACAAGTGGTAACTTTAAATTTAGCACGCAAGTGATTAAGTAGATTATTATTATTATTGGTTTCACGGGACTATGTGGTCACATGAACTGCGCCCTGTCACACTGCGACCTAGCAGATCTATTGTGTGAGTCCACCTTTCTAGAGCTCGCCGCTTACTCCAATCGAGTCCAGGAAGCGAATCACCTTCCTGACGGCAATGTATCCAATCTCCCTTGTGTCCAGTTCATGTTTGTCCAAGTGTAATGATCGCTTCTGTACTAGTGTGGCACACTGACTCAGTAAATGAATGGGGCGTTTCTTCTTCCGTGTTACAGAATCTGCAGCACGTAGAGACCACTGCGCCAAGATTGTACATGTGCTTATTCAGCTTGCAGTGACCTGTCAGTGCGCGCGCTACTGTTCTAAGTTGGGTCCTATTGAGAGATAATAGTTCCCTTGTGTAGGGTTTTGAGTATCCCTCTATTAGCGCCTTGGAGTGTTTCATGCCTTCTGCTTCGGTCCAAAGGCGTTTGCTTTCTTTCAGGCACAGGCTTGTTAGTATTTGTCATGTAAGGGTCCTTGGGATACCACAGAAGGGTTCTGGACCAATCTGTTTCATTGCGCCTGTTCTCGCCAGTTCATCAGCCTTGTCATTTCCTTCGATTTTTGAGTGTTCTGGGACCCATTTTAGGTGCACTGTGTTTTGTTCCCCAAGTTTATTTAGAGTCTTTTGGCAATGCATTACTAATTTGGAGTCAACTATGAAAAAGTTTAGTGCCATAAGTGCTGCTTTGCTGTCTGAGAATATGTGAATAGTTTGGCCTTTGTAGGATTTGCTGATGTTGATTTCCGCACATCTTAGGATTGCATAAATCTCAGCTTGGAATATTGAGGCATAGGCTCCTAGGCTTGAGCATTCGCTAAACCTGGGTTTTATGCCGTGTACCCCATATCCTACCTTATTGTCCATTTTAGAGCTGTCAGTGAACCAGATAAGGCTATGTCCTTCCCAGTGAATATTGCCCTTAGTCCATTCTTCTCTGTTTGGAAATTCAATCTGGTTGAGTTTTTTGAATTGCAACTCTGGTGTCATGTAATCCGTGGGCATGTTTATAATTGGGTATTTGTGGATGAGTTTCTCCAGGTAGCTCATATTTTTTGAAAGCCATGCATTTCCTCTTTGGGCCTTGGCTCTAATCATGCTCCCCCCAGCCTCTTTTAAGGCTGTGAGATGCAGGGTCGGGAGCCCTAAGAGTGCATTTAATGCCAGGTTTGGCGTAGTTGTCATGGCGCCAGTGGCCAGAATGCATGCAGTTCTTTGTATCTTCCCTAGTTCAGTAATGGTAGTTGTTTGCGTAAGCTTCTTGTGCCATACTACACAGCCGTATGTCACGATCGGTCTGACGATGGCGTCAAGAATCCACATGACCATTTTGGGTTTTAGTCCCCATCTTGATCCAACCATTCTGCTACACAGATAGAGGGAGATTTTTGCTTTCTGTGTGGCGTTTTCTACGTGTTTTTTGTAGGTAAGTTTATCGTCTAGGGTGATGCCTAGATATTTTACCTCTTTAGAGAATGCTATAGTGGTTCCATCAATCTTAGGAGGTTTGAGCTTGTCAAGTTTCCTTTTTTTGGTGAATGGCACTATAACAGTTTTGGTGGCGTTGATAGTCAATTCGTTATCATTTTGTTGTAATATTCAGCGCTCCTTGAATGAGGTATAATAGGACCTCCTGACATGATCCTCTAACGATTATAGAGATGTCGTCGGCGTATCCAATCACATCGTAGCCTTTAAGGCTTAGTTTCTCCAGGAGTGATTCCACCGTCAGTGTCCACAGGGGGAGTACTCCTCCCTGTGGACACCCTCGTATGGTAAGAACTGTGCGGTATGTCCCATTAAGTTCTAGTTTTGATGTTCGCGATCTGAGCATTGATTCGATCCATCTTTTCGTGACTTGTGTTCCAGTCCACGTAAGATGGATTCCGTGGGAGTGTTATCAAACGCCTCCTCGATGTCCATGAATACGCATAATGCAATCTGTTTTTCCTCCAACGCCTTTTCCACTTTGTCGGTCAGGTCTAGTAGAGCCGTTTCTGTGGATCTGCCTTTGCGGTAGGCGTGTTGCGACGGTTGCAGTGGTTTTTGTATTAGGATTTCATTCCTGATCCAAAGGTCAACTACTTTTTCCATCGCTTTTAGGAGGAAAGATGATAGACTGATGGGTCTAAATGATTTTGGTAATGAAGGGTCCTTTTTTCCCGCCTTGGGGATGAAGATAACCTTTACTTTTTTCCATGAGTCCGCTATGCTACCTAAGGCATAACTTGCTCTATATGTTTTTATAAGATGTGGAAGGAAAATCTGGAGACCTTCTTGTAGCAGAGCAGAGAAGATACCATCCTCCCCTCCACTTTTGTATCGTGAGAAACTCCTTATAGCCCATTCAACCTTCCCCGGCCTGAAAACAATGGCGGCCTGTCGCCAGTCTTCACTGTGTGGTAGCCGTGTTTGTCCGTATATCGGGTCAGATGCGGCGTTCTCTGGTACAAGCCCTGCGCCTGGGAAGTGTGTGCGTGCTAGGAGTTCTAGGGTTTCTTCTTCATTTGTGGTGAAGTTACCCTCTTGATCTTTAAGTAGGCCTAGGTTTTTGGTTGGGGTTTTTGCTAGAAGCTTTTGAACCCTAGCAACTTGGGGCGTCGAATCCAATTCGTCACAGAATTTACGCCACGAGTTGCGTTTGGCCTTTCTTATTTCTTTATTATATTCTGTGAGGGCGCTTCTGTATTTGTTCCATTTTTGTTCTGTTTTTGCGTTTTTGGCGCTGTTGAATAGCTTCTATGCCATTTTCCTTAGGTTATTCAGCTTTTCATTCCACCATGGTATTTTCCTGTTTGAGTTCTATGTTTTGGGTGGGCAGCTTTCATAGTATGCTTGCGTAATGCTTTCTACCACATTTGCTGCCGCCATGTTCATTATCTCATATGATTTTATGGCTTTTGGCATAGCCTTGAGCTTGTCAGCTAGTAGTCAGTACTTCCCTGTAGGTTTTCCAGTTGGTGCATCTTGGGTTCCGGAAAGTGTTCTCCGCTGCCTTTTGGGTTGTTTCTAATTTGAAACGAATATGCTTATGGTCCGACATTGAAATTGTATCACTGACGTGCCAGCTTACCACCTTACCTATAAGTCCCTTTGACGCTATTGTGATGTCCAGGACTTCCTTTCGCGCTTTGGTTTCAAAGGTGGGTTTGTGGCCTATATTACAAATGTTTAGATTGTTAGTAGTGAGAAAGTCTAGAAGTAACTCACCCCTTTTGTTGATACCTGTGCTTCCCCAGCAGGTGTGATGGGCATTTGCGTCGCATCCTATAAGGAGCTCTGCGCGTATCTTCCTGGCATATTCTGCCACACGCGCCAGCTCTTCCGACGGATCCTTTTTGTCGCCTGCGAGGTACGCTGAGCATACAACTGCTCTTTGCCCCTCCAGGTTTATTATGGCTGCTGCTAGGTGATCGGTGCACAGATCTGTAACTGGTAGAAAGTTTAGACTTTTCCTGAAGAGGATGCAAGATCTGGGCCTATTTCCATTGATGTTATTATTTTTTTTTTTAATTTATTTATTTAGGTAACATACAGTCATTAACAAAAACAAAGTTACAGATAGTGAACACAATTAGACCTAAAGTACCATTGTATAAAATATATATATTATATTGAAAGGATATTAGCACACGCAAGTAAGAACATATTATATGAAATGCAAACAATAAAAATATTACAAATAAATGACTTGTTGTTGATACATATTAGATTTCCAAAGTATAATAAAAACAAAAATACATCATTATATAATTAATTTGTTTCAAGCAAACATAAACTTTTTTAATTTTAATTTAAAATTTAAATCATGTGAGAAATTATCCACTGCATTATGGGAATTATAATAGGAACAAGAACGTCTGAAGAAGGTATTTCTCGCATAGTTAGTATGGTAAGGTAAAATATAAAAGGTATCCTTTGATCGAGAAGAAGGTCGAGGAGTTTTAAAATTAACTTGACTGAGTAGGTGAGAACTATTAATGTAGTTGTGTAATATTTTATAAAGGAATAAAACATCCAGATACTTGCGCCTTAAGTCCAACGAATGTATGTTGTACCTAGCAGCACTTTCACTATAACTGATATGCTGACAGGAAGATCGAGGAGTCGAGCGCTCTAACCAATTTCCGTTGAATACGTTCGATGCGACCTATGTGGATTGCGTACTGAGGACGCCAAACTACACTTGCGAACTCTAACACACTGCGAATGTAAACGTTATACAGCAGCTTTATTGTTATTAAGCTTTTAAAGGGCTTTCCTATTCGCAGTATCATACCAAGGCGTTTGAAAGCTTTAGCGACCATGGCATCAATATGTTCGTTGAAGTGCAGTTTGGAGTCCAGAGTTACACCTAAGTCTCGTATTGTGGAAACTCGATTAAGACACTGACCTCCAATATTGTAGTTATAAATTACTGGGCTCCTCTTACGTGTGAAAGTGATTATGTGCAATTTCTCGATATTTAAGTACAGCTCATTTGACTTGCAATATAGGTCAAACGCATTTAAATCATTTTGCAAGGCAAGACAATCTTGAGCAGTCTTTATAACTTTATAGATTTTAGTGTCATCAGCCTATAGTATAGAATAAGAGGTATTAAAGCATTTCCCAATGTCATTAACATAAAGTGTGAATAAGAAGGGGCCCAGAACTGATCCCTGGGGGATGCCTGAAGGATTCTCTAAGAACACTGACCGAAAACCCTTCAGTGTGACTGCCTGACTGCGATTGCTTATGTAGGAATTAACCCATCGCAAGAGATCACCATGTATACCGATCCTCAAAAGCTTCTTAATGAGAATGGAGTGATTTATTTTGTCGAACGCTTTTGAAGAATCGGTATATATGGCATCTACTTGATAACCAGCATCCATGGAGTTTAATATAAAATTCGTGTAAGTAACAAGATTAGTGTTAACGTCACGTGCTTGACGAAATCCGTGTTGCTCATCAGATAATACCTGAAGCATTTGAGAGCTTAATGAAGAAGTGATAATTTAGTTAGAACGTAAATCTGAAAAAAGTTGGTAATCAAAATCATTTTTATATTTTTTCCATCTACTGTGAATTTTTCTTTTTCTTCTAATTAATTTTATTAAACCTCGAGAAAACCATGGTGGAAAATTGGTATTTGCATTAACTAATTTTTTAGGAATATATGTCTCCATCAAGTCATGTAAAACGTTATAAAAGTACTCAACCGACTCTTCAGTGTTCAAATAAAGAAGTTCGGTCGACCAATTTACAGCCATTAGTCCAACGCTCATCTCCTTAAAGTCGGTAGCATAATAGATACATTTATAATGTTCCTTTTCCTGTATAAACGGTGTGGAAGTTAAATTAAAAGTTATATCTAACGATTTATGGTGAGGATCTTCAATGGTAAGTGGATTGAATGACCTACTAACAGTGCATTCGCAATTACTCAGAACCAAATCTAGGATTCGTCCATTACAATTAGTACAGTCGTTATATTGTGATAAATTTGACAAGTTTATAAAATCCCACAGACAGGAGGCTCGTTGATCGTTATTTGTATTTAACTTAAGTAATGAATGGCTATCTTTATACCAGATAGCTTGTGATATATTAAAGTCACCGATAATTAAAATGTAGTCATTGGAATTATTTTGAATTAGTTCAGACGTGTTGTCATAAAAGTTTTGAAGTACCTCGGAATGATTATTGCTATACGGAAAGTAACAGCAAGCTATGTGTAGGAAAGAGTGAGGCGCGCGGGATGGCGCGGGCGCGTTGCTCGTGGCTGCGGCCGGTGCGAGCTGCATACTCAGCCAGAGCTCGTCCGTGCAGCGCGCAGAGCACCAGTCGTCACGGCGGCGTGTGCACGCGCCGCGCCGCACCGCCACTAACACGCCGTCACCGCGCGCCCCCCGCCCGTCTCCAACTACTCGGTCCCTCCGATACACGTCGTAGTTGCTAAAGAAATATTCGGCATCATTAAAATCCGTCGTTAACCAAGTTTCGGTCAAAATTATTAAGTCATAATCACTTTACAAAATATTAGATAAAAAACTGTGAGACTTATGGCCGGTTTACATGAGTTAAGTGGTTAAGTTGGTAACTAAATTTTAACTAAATTTTAAGTTAAAAGTTGCGTGTAAACAGTCAGTTAAGTGATAAGTGGTAACTTAAAATTTAGTACGCAAGTGATTAAGTAGATTAGGATTCGTTCTATTTTTCGTATAAGTGGGTGGGCGGGGCTACTCACTTAACACGTTTGGACGTGATTATTTAGTTAAGTGCATAAGTTGACAAACCTGGTGGCGGCAAGAGTTCGTATTTATTTCGCATTTACTCTTTCTATTTTAAATGTCGGAGAGGAGCTTATTTTCAACTTTAAAATTTGTTGAAGAATATTTAAAATAGATACGCTTGTAGAATAAAAATTTAGAAAAAAGCATATTCTTGTAAAGATTTTAATTTCCGAATAAAATTCTTCTCTGAGTTTGTCCAAAATCACATTAACCATATATCTAAGTACAGAATTGACGAATTCCTTGAGATTCATCACTGCTCATCTTCATTGAACTTATGAACTTAACTACTTAATACATGTAAACCGCGCATTAGTGCGCAAGCCCCTAGAATTCTGATAATAAATTTTTAGTGAGTTTATTTCAGTCATCGTTAAAGTATTTAAGATAAACACCTACAATACTATGAAGTTTAATACCTTCTTCGACAAATAAGTAGTTCTTACAAGAGATAAACCATTTATTTGCCAAATAAATGAACTTACTTGTGCATAGTGAAATTTTTACAAAAACTGTATGGATAAAATGTTTTAAGCAGTTCATTAAATAGACAGCTAGTTTATATACATTACAGTTGTTTTTGGGAAGTTTAGTTTGCTGGGGTTTTAATTTATGAAAACTTAAAGAATATAATGGGGTAAAACAATTAAAGCAGTAATTAAAACAGACAAGTAGTTAATATGAATCAAAGAAATTATTAGTAAATTTGGTTTGTTGGAGTGTTAATTTATAAAAAGTTATATAATGTAAAGATGTATGTTGTTGATTTTTAAGCTTGTGAACAGATAAATAGGAATAATATTTGCAAATAACGAAGGAGAACCAGGACAGACAGATTAGTCACTTAACTTTTAAAAGGTCTGACTCTTTTGAGATACGTATAATCTTAGCTTTGTCATTTTTGCGCATTAAAATCTTACAATCTCTAACCCACAAATACGCATAATTTTTCTCAATTTTTAATTCTCGGGCACTTTTCAACAATAACTTATTAGTAGGCGTCAGGTGATCAGATACGGATATAGTGGAGGCGGGCCCGTGCATGCCGATGTCGCTGGTGGTGAGGGTGCGGCGCGCGCGCGCTGCCGCCAGCAGCTGGTCTTTGCGGCGCCGCTGCGTGAAGCGCACGATGATGGATGGATGCCGTGGCGGTTGTTTGCCATCGGTGGTATGCCGGCGAACTCGATGCACTGTATCTACGTCTGTCTCTGTAAGGCTGAATCCTAGTACGGAACAAAGGTCATGCAATACTGAGTGTAGGATTTCACCACTGCGTAACGGTATGCCAGATATTTCGACGTTATTCTGTCGTGAGAATTGATCTTGCATATTATTGGCCTCTTTTAATTCAGATATTGTTTCTTGTGCCTTTGAAAGCTCATTTTGAACTACAGTAACGCCGGAAAGCTTGTGTTCAACAATATCTAGCCTACCTTCAAGATTACCAAATTTGCATTCCATGTCGCTCCATTTCGTATTTAAATCTTCTATACATTGCTTAGTACTGCTAATATCTAATCTGATATCACTTAAATTGGTTTTCAGGCTAATAAAATCGGCACGTAGACTTTTTATCTCTTTTAGAATGTCCGCAAGAGAAACGTTTCCTGCGGAATCCTAGTGTTGGCCACGGCAAGCGAAGCACCTCCAGGAAGCCTTTTTTTCCTGCTCCATTCTTCGGTAGCTCGACTCAGATACTCCGGCGCATCCAAAATGATAGTGGCCATCACATTTGCCACAGAGAACGAAATCAGTAACAATTTCACTACACTTTGCACAATGCATTTTATCAGGTAGTAAAATGCGAACTAACTTTATAACACCCAATTTTTCAATTTAAATGTATAGCTTTAGGATAAATATCGAATACGATCAATCTTAGCATATAAGCACTTAGATAGGTATATTTTGGACACTATACAAAGGTTCTGGGTTTGGTGGAGGTCTCCTCTCCACAGTCTTAGGTTGTTCCTGCCTGGTCGCCTTTGGAGCAGGTTGCTCTTCAGGCGTTTGGGCTGGAGCAGGTTCGGACTGCTTTGAGGACCTTGCCAGTTCCGTTCCCGCGGCCTTGTTCCCCTTTTGTTTGGGTTCCGACTGGAGCCATACCTTCACCCTAGAGAGAGCCATGAATGGGTAGAAATTGCACGCCCGCAAGGCCTCCACGGCTACCTCGTCGACGGCGAAGGTCAATAGTTGACCCCGTTCGACCGACATGGAGCCCAGAACCTTCCAGACGTCCGCCTTCAGACCCTCATTCTGGCTTTTTAGTAGGAAAACGGTGTTTTCTACAGATATCAACATCTGTTTGGGCATAAAGGCGGAGATTATAATGGGCTTTGGAAGGTCAGCCTCGTCGACGACGGTGAGATTAGCTTCCCTCCAAGACTTGAACTTACCAATCTCCGCCTTCATTCAGTTCCTACTCCTATCATTCTTGCATAACACCAACAGCCAGCCTGCTTTGGTGTAGACACCTCCGTACTGAAAGTATTCGCCGCTAACCGGCGGTACTTTTGGTATCTCCACCTGCAAAGTGTGGCACACCAGTGACATCTGCTCTTGCGTCATAGAAACACTGTTGAGTATGCCTATTTTGCAGTAGCTGGTTGCTTCGCTGTAAGTCAGCCGCACCGCATCCTCCTCCGTCGGTACGGCGTTCTCAGAGCTGTGCCCCCGTTGTGACTGGTGTGGCACATTGGCCGATTTAGGCGTTTCGGACACTCTGGCCGCCTTATTTCGGTGAAGATGTGGAGACTCGTCTACAATGCGCTGGCGTTTTGCACCGCTCAGCCGCATGTCATTATAGCCAAGTCCCGCATCGGCTTTTTGGTCAGCTCAAAGGACTCCTTTCTAGGAATCCCTCTTGCCTCCAAAATACGTTGCCTTATCCTGCCAGCTCCGGAGAGCAGCTTGGTTTTGCGAACCTTTTGGTGCCACTTTGGGGGCCACTTTCTGGCAAGGGTCCGACACCAGTGCAGGATCCTTGTCTTGAGGCTCAGGCGTTTCTACGTCCATGGACAAGTCCGCCTCTGTCCTAAGAAGGACTGCCTTTTCCTCCGCTGTCAGGTCCAGAGCGGAAAATCGCTCCAGCTCCTCCATCTATTCGTCTAACGTTTTTTTATCTTTGTTTTTAGAATTAGTTTCCTCCATAACAGTTCCCACGAGTAGCTAGGGAAATAATAGGTCCACCCCTGCAGTGCCCCGCTTGCAGGGGTAAGGCTAATTACTGGCAAGATTTCGCCCGTTTTCTTGCAGGCACCGTTTGCGACCAACCTTTTACCCCGTTGGCCTCGGAACCCATAGGCACGGTACGCAGAACGCCGTAGGTTCGGGTATATATAAATAAATATCTTCAATATATATATACGTTATATTGTGTAGACATATATAGACATAAATACTAATATACATACTATACATAGTTCCAATATAATATATATAATCCATAGACATGAACAAATACCAATGATTTTTTTTTTGGGCAAATAATATTAACTCAGGACCGATAGGGAGTACAAGGATGAGGAGGGAAGAGTTATAATAGATATTGCTTATGTTATATATATGATGGGACCAGGAATACCGGAATTTGGGGTTGGGATGTATCTCTATTTTGACTTCAGTAGAGACAGCTCTCCTGTTCAGGACTGCGCAAAGGCAGCTTTCCCCTCCGACTGCATGCAGGCACCCAAGCAAAGCTCAAAAGCGCTCGCATGCATCCGGGGGGGGGGGGGGGGCTATCCACAACCTGCTACTAGCGCGATTAGGTGGCATTTGCAAGCAAGCAAGCCTACCTAGCAACTACAACCTACCTCACAGGCCGAGGATTAAGTAGATTAGGATTCGTTCTATATTTCGTATAACTAGGTGGGCGGGGCACTTCTAAGTAAGAACGTTTGGACGTGATTTTTTAGTTAAGTGCATAAGTTGACAAAGCGGTTGGCGGCAAGAGCTCGTATTTATTGCGCATTTTCCCTTATTTTTTATTAATGTCAGAGTGGAGTTTAGTTTCAACTTTATAATTTGTTAAATAAAATTTAAAATAGGTATGCTTGTAGAATAAACGAGTTAAAAAATTTAGAAAGATACATATTCTCGTAAAGATTTAAATATCCGAATAAAATTCTTCTCTGAATTTGTCCAAAATCACGTTCAACACATATCTAAGTACAGAATTGACGAATTCCTTGACATTCATCACTGCTCATCTTTATTGAACTTATGAACTTAACTACTTAATCCTTTGGACACACAAGTGACATGCAGTAACTTAAAATTTAGTTACCAACTAAACTACTTAATACATGTAAACAGCGCATAATTGCAGATTTCTGCGCGCTGTAGTAACAAAAAAATATATTATAGAAAAGTAATATCTCGAAATGGATTTCGAATTGTAACCGGAATTTTTTCTTTACATACTGAAGTAATGGATATTTAATATTTGAGCTATAAAAAAATTGTAAACTAACACTAAGTAACAGTGATCCAGAAGCTAAAAGTGAGATTAACTATGCCAATGCACAAAAAACGATGTCAGAATTTAAAATGTTGTGTTATAAATAATTTGGTTTGGTAAACTATCATGTTCATATGGTAGATATTTTTGGAATACGTTACCTATCTTCAAAACACTATCATCTTCTCAACTAGTATTATAATTAGTAGTTAGTAAGTTCAACGACTTCTCAAACAAACGTTCCTTTTAAAATTGGAAAATGCACATAATTTCATATTATTTTACCAATTTTGCCATATGCAGCATATAAGTATTCAAAATACAAATCTAAATATTACATTTTATCACGCGTAAAGAAACACACTAAATGAATTTATTCTTTTCTTCGTCGTGATTCCGTAAATGTACCTTAAAAAGTGTTACAGGTACACCGAGAGGAAAAAACCCCCTCTCGACACTCTTTTGTCAATATTGTCATATACATGAAAACTTCGAAAAGGTAAGGTAATTAGGTACACAGCTTAACTAAATCTTTAGCAACTAATTAATTATCATGTTGTTTGACCTTGACATTGTGACGGTATTACAAGTAAAGTAAATTACAAAAACTCTTTATCAATGCATGCTGATTATTGTGATATTATTTATTCAAATGACTTTGGCATTTAAAAAGATAGCCATGAAATAAAAAGGATGTACATAATGACATTAGACCACGCTATTCAGTAATTGGTCCTTTTGTGTATTACGTCCCTTTACTTAGCTTATCTCTTTTACAATTTAGAATTAAATAACACAAGAGTAGAGTCATGTTTAACTCAGAAAATTATAAATTAAAAAAAGGAAAAAGAAAAATTAGGAAAGGAATTGAACTGTACATCGAATGCAACACCTAAATTACTTTGTATATAAAACAAAGTGGCCAAAAAGCTGACGGAACTGCCACGCTGGATCGCTTACGCTATACTTTGCGCTAATAAGTTCCAGCCTTAGGTTTAAAATACCTCACGTTACAAGCATCTCTCCAAACAAAATTACACAAAATTTTCTAAGTAACATCGATATACTATAAAATACAAAAAATGTCATAAATCACCAACACTCCTTCAAGAGACTTGTAAAAACGCCAAAACCAGCAGATATTGACATAGTTAAATTCTTCTAGGAATTGACTAGGATCGTTAATATACTCGTGAACACATCCTTTATTTATCAACCAGTATTTTATTAAAGAGTGCCGAGAGGGTTTTTTCCTCTCATTCTACCCATAATACCTCTTCGAAGTAAAGTTGTATTTACGCAATTTCGAGGTATATGAAGAAAAAGACTTTCACCAAGTGTACATTTTTTTTACAAAATTTTTAGATTTTGCAACTAAGGCTTACTAAAAATGTAATACGAATACTAACACCCTGCATAGACATGTGTTGGCATTTCATTCGCACGCAAGTTATAGGTTGTTCTATATAAGTCCAAGTAGTTGTGAACGATAATTGAATACAACATTGAAAAACAAACCCAGCTATACATTTTCTTAGCGCTCGATAACTAGTAAGTGCTCATACGGCACTTTGCGGGGACTATTTTTTAACTTGACTTCCATAATTGATTAAAACAAAAAAATAAACCCAAGTTCTATCCACTCCGTATTTCATTTCTCCGTTTATTTACCCTAAAATTAACTTACTGCGGGAAAAATAAAAACAGAAATCTTTTTTGAAATATTTCATTCAGGTCTAATAATTAAAATCAACGTTCTGGGTGCCACTGTGAGGGAAACATTTTTACGTAAAAACCTCAGCTTTGAGGGCAAGCAGAAAACGTAGCGTTAATCTCGTCATAAAGTTGGTATAGATCATTCTGCAATTGTTGAGAAAAATGCTTAATTTTTTTGTGTTCGAAATAAAAAGATAGGTTGAAGTTGAGTGAAATAAATCAAATTGCAGACTTTTTTCGTTATCTATAAAAAATTTTTTTGTTCTGTAACATATACATTTTATTGTTACGAAAAGTCACTCACGTTAGTATGACAGTTAGTACCTAAAAATTACCTCATGTGCGTAGACAGTAAGTACTTGACAATAATAATAATTATAATAATAATAATATGTATATATTGAAGTGTTTATTTTCATACATTTTTAAATACACGCGAATAAAATCTATGACGACTAATATTCTACTGCGTTATAAAATATATTACGCACGCTCATATGAATAATAGCGGAATATATATAATCTTTAATTGTAATTTTAATCCACACTTAACGTAACATTGCACTCATCTCTACAGAGTCGTAAGTACTACGAAACATGGATATTCCAGCTAAGCTAGTAAAACTAATAGAGTTTAGCAATAGTCCACACAGTACGGTAAAGTACAGAGATAAGAAATTTGTAAAATACAAGTATTTGAAATGCATTGTACAGAATATCTATTTAGCGAATTTGAATACTTTTTTATAATGGCATTTTATATTTTATTTGAAATACCTATTAGGACATATCTTGTTTTTGCATAATGAAAAATACTTTTTGATAAGGTTTGTCAACACCAATTAAATTAATTAATTCAGCAAAGCAATGATCATTACAAACTCTCATTAACAATGCAAAAATTTGAAATTAATGACAGCCTTATCGAAATTTTCTCGAACTTAAGAGTTTAAAATTTACGAAATACCTACTTGAAGTAGTTACATTATAGTTACTATTTTAAAGTTAAGAATAATTCGAATAATTCGAAATCCTTCCCTTAGAATATTTAAAATACGAGCATTATGTACTTCACTGTGTTTTACCTACTAAAAATAAAGGACGTTGCCGTTATAAAACGGTTTTTCTTAAAATTGGACCACTACTTATTCGTCATTGCAAATATATACATGTTTGATTATTAAATTTAATCACAATCATGATCACAAATATAAATTACGAAGGTAATATAATCTTTAAAAAATAAACCGTTTGTTTCTCAAAAAATCCAAAAATCATTTCAAAAGAACAGTTTATTATTTTACGCAAAAGATTATAATTATTTTATTATATACCTTTATTGCATATTTAAAACAATTTATTATTATCATTTCACAGGCTTTCTTTACTTTGTGTACCACTGTGCTGCGGACCGCCGTCCGTGTGAATATTTCAGCAGCGCCTCTACTCCCGCCAAATGAGTAACGTGCAAAGAATAATGCGAAAATGTTTATGGATGAAGCGGCTTAGGGAATCAGGATTTAGACAGTATTGGTATTTTTATGGGAAACTCGATCTTACTTTTTATGGGTCGGTGGGGTAGAGAAACCTTTCTGCCGTTTTTGGGTTAGCTATAAAATATTTACTTACGACTAAATATGATGAAAATGGTTTAATATAATATATGATAATAAACGACAAAGATTAATATGATTATATATTAAAAGCTGAATAGTACCTACCTTGAAAAGTACCTTCTATAAGCTTTATTTTCACAATTTTAGTAATGTAAAGTAATGGTACGAGATTAAAAATTAGGGCAAAAAGTTATTGATTCGGCACACTGTAAAACTGAAAATGTTTTTTTCTTTTTTGTATTGTATGCATTTAAGCTTTTAATGAATTGAAACCAAAGTTGTGTACTTATCTACCATAATACCTAACTGCAACTTTTTAAGATAAAGGCACTTTCTTTTATTTAAAAAGTGTCTTTATAAAAGCTATATATGTTGAATGTTATCTTTCACAAATGATGTCACCTGATGAAAAGAAGAAATGTAATGAATTGGTAAGTATATTTATTCTTACGCAGTACATAGCTGTCAGAGCAATGGCTGCATGGTAATATTTTTATATGAAATTTAGGAAAGGTTTTTTCATAAATGATATAATTCGTATTACACACAAACTGAAATCTAAATCGCATTTGCAAATTAGACAAACACTTCAAAATTAAGAACGATTCATGTCGTAGTCTTGCTGTATACCTAATTACCTATTTCGTTTATTTTAGAATGTTGCACATTCAAATTTTTTCGGAAGAAATATTGGGTATGAGAAATTAAGTCTCAAAGTTTATTCATTCTCTAGAAAAGGGCTGTTTTGTCATTAATGACTTATAGTGCTAATTGTTGGAACATAGGAAGATAGTTAATAAAACATATATAACAAATAAAACAGAACGTACACAATAACGGACTCATAATAAATAGAGATGTACCGACTAGTCACCGAGTAGTCTATTTTATTTGGATGTGTTTGACATATTGTGCAACATATACATGTTGACGACCGAGTGGTGTAGTGGTAAGTAGCCCTGCCTCATACGCCGCAGATCCCAGGTTCGAGTCCTGGTCGGGGCATTCATTTGTGTGATGAACACAGATATTTGTTCTCGGGACATGGCTGTTTGTATTTATATATCTATGTATGTTTAATCAGGGTTCTCCCCCAGTTCGCTGTATGGTTATCCATTATACAAGCTCTGCTTACTTTGGGGCCGTACAGTTGGTATGCTTGTCTGGGGAGGAAAAAAAAAATGTCAGTCTTAATAATCTCACTGCAGAAATTTCAGCCTCAACTAATTATAGAGTTATATATATTTACAAGAATTATCTTACATATAGATTCTTTGATATGTGAGTTTTCTCACGACATGTTTCCTTTACTGTTAGAGCAGTCGGCTTTATGTACTCGAATCAGCGTAACCACTGCCCCAATGAAGCTCTAACAGACTGTTTGCTTTACTTCATTAAGAACAAACTTTCTTCATACAACAATAACTCTCAAATCTGTTGCAGAAAAATCGTCATTTAATTTGAAATTGTAAACAAATAACAATAAAACCTGGCGTAGCGATGTGGGTCAACAGGAGCGCAAACGAACGCCGGCGCCGGGGAGTACTGAGGTGGAGTTTCACGATACGGAAATATTTATTTTTATGCTGCTTTTTCTGTTTGATTCAGCTGTTTAACTAATATGAACGGGTATTGAAGTTTTAAACGATATCTTTTCTGTTCGTTTTTGATGGTGTAATTTTACTTTTTTTGGGAGAAAATATAGTATACTGAAAAGTGCTTACCACTCAGCTGTGATATAGTTTTAACATGGATATCAAAATCGTACTAATATATATGAAGTTGGGAATCATCTCGAAGGTCCGACGGTACTTCAGCCCTGAACAGCTACTTAATTTGTACACAGCTCAAGTTCGATCTTGTATGGAGTACTGTAGCCACCTTTGGGATGGTTCTGCAAAGTACCAACTAGAAGCAATGGACGCTGTTGACCGAAGAGCCTGAAAAATTATTAACAAATTTGACCTCACCACCAAAAAACTGCAAAGCCTCGACCATCGTCGGAAAGTTGCCTGTTTAGCAGTCTTCTACAGATTACATTCTGGAGAGTGCGCGAATGCTCTTTTTGATCAGGTTGAACCCACACCCTTCTTACATCGGACTACTAGACGCAGACAGGCCTTCCATCCCTTTATAGTAGATATCCCAAGAAGTCGATGCAAACGCTTCGATAGTTCCTTTTTGGTGCGAGTCGCCAAGGTGTGGAATGAACTGCCTGCGTCTGTTTTTCCAGAAAACTATAGTCCTAGTTCTTTCAAGCGTCGAGTGAATAGGTATCTCGTGGATAGAAGTGTAACACCTTCGTCACTTTCCATCAGGTGAGATAGAAGGCAAACGTCTAATCCTTTTTCAATTAAAAAGAAATATAAATATAAAAATATACAAATAAAAAAATACACCTAAACTAGAATCTATTGGCGGCAACGTCACGAGTTTCACTCAACAATCGCCCCGCTAAGTCCGAATAAAATGTTACTTATGTTACAATATTCTAAAAAAGTACAAGACACATCCGCCTTCTATCCTCACTTAACCTTTCTACCTATTTGTAATATCTCGACGTAACCACAGTTCACCCTCAGCCTATCAAAGACACGACAGAATGAGATAAAGTGGTTTATTCAACCCTCGACGTAGTCCCTTATCAACCCACGATTGCCCGTAATGTTAACCTATGAGAGGCATTTGAAAAAGTGAAGAAGGTGGTCGTTTGCTGGCCAAATTATTTCTGATACTGGGTTAAAATGTTACATGTTTAGACAGATTAGTAAACTCAAAGTAAGATAATCTTTTCTTTTTAAACTTTAGCAGAAACTTTTGTTTGAGCGAGACTAACTTACGAATTCTTTGCTTAATTACTTTTTTTTTTTTTGTTCCCCTCCGCGGGAAGGGCAGGAGGATACAAATGCCCTGACGCATACTCTGGCGCGATTCCAAAGTTATGTGGGACTCGTCCCGACGCCTACCAGGACCATACCCACTAAAAACCCCCTGTCGGCTCGTGCATTTTTGCCACTCAGCCTTCATCTGAGCGACGGCCAATTGGAGAAAGAGGCCGCGCTAGCGGGGCCCAGAAGGGCTCACCCGCTGGGATTACATAGCACTGAAGGTGCTCAAAGCACTGAAGGTGCTCAAAATGAAAACGAATAATAGAAAATAAAATAATAAAAATTAAAAATTGCAAAATAAAATTGAATTAATTCGCATTTACGTTAGAATTAGGATTTACGTTAGAATTAGAATTTACGTTAGAATTAGCATTTGCGGCCAGAAGGGCCTCGAGATCGGCGGACAGTCTGGTGGATGAGTACGCTTGCGCATCCCTAGGCCTAGCGACTTTGAACTTCGAGTCTAACACAGGAGTAGTATATGAGACTGAATCACGAACTAGAGGATTGAGATGGGATTCAGAGCGTTTGAAGAACGCTTCAGAGAGTGTTTTGAGATGTTGTTGTACTGTAGGCAGTTCAAGATCTCTATGCAAGTCCGCGTTACGCACGTACCACGGTGCGTTTGTGGCCCGGCGGCAAAAGAGGTTTTGAACTACCTGCAGTTTGTGCAGGAGGGAGGGTTTGGCGTGGGCAAAGATTGGCGAGGCATACGACATAACGGGTCTAACGCAGACCTTGTAGAGTGTACGTTTGTTTCTGAATGACATTTTACTTTTTCTACCTAACATGCCATTTAGGCGGCCTAAATAGTGACGAGCGAGTTTCGAAACTCTTTCTACGTGTGGCTTGAAAGAAAGCGTCGGATCTAATGTGACGCCTAAGTATTTAGTACTGCGCTTCCAGGGGATGGGAATGCCTAACATTCGGACGTGGGGATCGCCATCGGGACGACGGCGTTTGTGGTCGAAGCGCATCGCAGAACTCTTTTCAGGATTCACATCGATGCGCCATTTTTGAAACCATACACCAAGGGCGTTTACGGCCTTTTGGAGTCTGGTTACAAGGTGCCGAACACTGTGGCCTTTGGTATAGAGTGCGGTGTCGTCAGCAAAGAGGGCGAGTTCGACGCCTTTCGGCGGGATGGGAATGTCGTTGGTGTACACGGTGAACAGCAGAGGGGCGAGGACTGAGCCTTGAGGGACTCCAGCCTTTATGGGACGAGGCACAGAAAGCGTGCCTTCGTGTTTAAATCAAAATGTACGGTCTTTGAGAAACGACGCTATTAACCTGACTAGGCGATCCGGTAAGCCTATCTTGTAGAGTTTATAAACGAGACCGCTGTGCCAGACTTTATCGAAAGCCTTGGCTACGTCAAAGAAAACCGCGACTGTTTTATAACGACGCGGATAGAAACCGTCAAGTATATACTCGACGATTCGGTGGACTTGCTGAGGGCAGGAGTGTTTAGCGCGAAAGCCGAACTGATGGGGAATAATGAGAGGATCGCCATCCGTTGGAAACAGATGGTTCCGCATTCGAGAGAGTATGACTCTCTCGAGAAGTTTAGACATTGCCTTGAGGAGGCTGATGGGTCTGTGATTAGCCGGGACGTTCAGAGGTTTGCCCGGCTTGGGAATGCCTATGACTGTCGCTTCTTTCCAAGCTTTTGGAAAGTAGCTATGGTCGAAGCAGGCATTGAAAATAATAGCTAACAAGGTAAGCATCTGTTGAGGTAGGTGCTTAAGTGCGTGGTTGGAAATTCCATCCGCACCCGGAGCCTTTTTAGACTTTTGATTTCTAATGAGAAGCAAGATTTCATCATTAGAGACTGTGACAGGGTCGGCGGTGATGAGGAGAGAGTCTCTGCGAAGGACTTCGTCCTCCACCGCCTGGATGTGTGAGGGATCAGCAGGATGCGTGCTGGGCGAGCATTGTGCGGCAGTGCTGTCAGCGAAGCATTCGGCTTTCTCTTCGACTTCAAAGGCAGTAGTGCCATCGGGACGAGTGAGAGGAGGAACGTGAGAGGCGGTGTCTACGCGTAAGGCTCGGGCCATGCTATAGTACGCTTGGTGGGACGGAGAGATATTCGCCATGAGATCGTTCATCTGAACGTCTCGGAGTTCCGCGAGGCAAGACCTAACTTTACGTTGAAGCTGATTCGCAGCTGTTCTATAGGCGGGCGTGGGATATTTCTTGGCTCTCCGGAGAGTCGCGTTCTTAGCTTTAATAAGATTGCTAACGGCTAAGGGAAGCGTGGGTTTGCCTTGCTTAGCAACCTTTTCGTTGTCACTGATGGCTGAGTTGATAGCATCAGTGAGAGAATTTACTAATGAGTCGATTTTATCCGGGCTATCTAATTGTTCGGGAGAGATCGCGAGTGGAGAGTTCGGAGCCTCTAAGGCTGAAACTAACGTATTTTTAAAACCTTTCCAGTTGGTAAAGGTCTTAGGAGATGAGACGTTATCGTTCGGTCCTAGCACGAGGGAAACGGGGCGATGGTCGGAGCCTAGGTCATCGAGCGGTTCGATAGACCTTATTTATTTATTTAAATTTATTTATTTATTTAGATCAAGATTGATTCGCTTGATCATTGCAAAGTCGAGGATGGCAGGAGAGTAGGACGGGTTGTTGGGATAGTGAGTGGGAGTTATGGGGGATATGACGTCTAGGTCAAGGGAGTTAGTGATGTCGAGGAGAGCGATACCGCTGGTGTTAGTCGATAGGCACGTCCAGTCAGTATGTTTGGAGTTAAAGTCTCCGAACATAATGACTGAATGGCCGAGGGCGAGAATGGCCTCAAAGTCGCTGCGGATTGGTCTGGTACCACTAGGTATGTAGATTGAAGCTATGATGATGGTCGGATGACCAGTCATAGCCAATCTACACACAGTGGCTTCCATGTTGAGGAGAGGAGGGGTAGGGAGAGGACAGCAGTGGAAGCCTCTTTTGTAATATATAGCGGTGCCGCCGAAACCGTCGGAGTTGGGCCTATCGTTACGAATAAACGCGTACTTAGGTATAGCGAATCCCCTGGAGCGGTTTGGAGTAAGCCATGTCTCCTGGAGAAGGAATAAGTCAGGTTCTTTGTTCTGAAGGAACAGTTTAATCTCGGGAAGGTTGGTGTTAAGGCTACGAGCGTTAAAAGATACTAGGGATAAGCCCTTGGGTTTAATACGACTGGACGCGGGATTCGCGGGTCTAGACATTATAATTTACTTATTTACGATTTTATACAAAAATAAAAAAAAATAAAAAATAAATTTACAACGAACTTAGGAGCGAGTGATGCTTGGCTAACGCGAATAAACGCTCTTGAGGAGAGCGGGCGGCTCGCAGTTTGCGTGCGAGAACAGAAATTTCCGTAATGTCGACGTTTTGAATGACGTCGAACACGGTCTTCATGTCCTCAGCCAGTGACGACTGAGGTGAAGATGACAAAGCAGGATGCGGCCCTACGGAAGCTACGGGAGCTGGGATGGGTCGGAAAGGTGCAGGCGGTACAGCCGGACGCTGCCTCCAGGACAGAGCCGGAGTAGGCATCGGCTGAACGGGCTTTGCTTCCGGGGGACCCCGGTTGCGCAGCGGTGGGAAGTTAGCGGGAGTGAGCGGCGGCGCCGGTTTAGGCGCGATCCTCTTGGCGGTGGAGCGCGGAGCGCGCGGGCAACCCCTGTAGTTAGCTGTGTGACCGGACTGGCCGCACAGCATACAGGCAGGGGGGGAAGTGGATTCGGGAGTGCGAGTGCACTCCTTCGTAAAATGTGGATCCAGGCACTTAACGCACCTGGGGGGAGCTGAGCAGTTAGCCGCTGCGTGGCCGTAGAGCTGGCAGCGGTGGCACTGCCCAGGGTGACCGCGGGGGTTGGGACGCTCGACGGAGATATTTGAGAGTCCGCAAATTGTGCGAGCCTCTCTAAAGATCTCCCTGGAGTTGGGAGTATTCGACAAGATAACTAGAGCTAACGGAAAGCGCCTACCGCGGTTAGAGTGCATCTTGTGCACTGCTTCGGCCGGGAAACCCTGGGACTTAAGGTCCTCGAGGATTTCTTCATTCGCGAGCTCGAACGGGACGCCCCGTAGTACTGCGCGGATCTTACGCTCCTCCGGGAGGGCGTAGGTGTGATACGCGATTTGTTTTAAGGAAAGTAACCTGGTGAACGCGCGGAAGTCGTCGACGGTCGCGACTTGAATTTTAATTGTATCGCCAGCGTTGGCGGCTTTTAAGTAATTAATTTTGTGCTCTTTGCACAAGTTAGCGGTCCAGCGCGCTTTTTCCCGCAGGAAGACGGGCGGAGGGAGCTGAGGTTTCGGCGGGACGGGAACGCAGCGCGTCGCTGGCTTCGATGGGACCGACGGAGACGCGGTCACTTCGAGTGACATGAGCGGCGCGGGGGCGGGTGTAGAAGACACCGGGGTTGGCTCGGGTGTTGAAGACACCGCGGCTTTTTTCGAACGCTTCTTAGAGCGTTTGGTAATTAATTGGAAGGCGGGCTCAGGAGAGCCGGTTAAGGTTGTGACGGTTGTCTATTTCGACCTCTTTTTGTCAGTAAATTTTATTTTTTTGTCGTTCCCGACGTAATTTTAAACTACGAATTACGTAGTGTCGGAGAACGGCAATGTTTTGATTTGACAAGCCAGTCACGAAAAATTATCCATCATAACAACTAGAATCTATTTATTTATTATTGTTTCCGAGTTTATTATTCAAAATTACATGTTTATCAATTTTTTATTATCTACAATCAAAGTTTTCATGAAATCAATAATTTATTTTTACGTACACGAGTGTGCGTAGCCAAAATTTTTGGTAAGGATTCTCATTCATTAAAATTTTATTTTGTTGTTACTTTTTCTTTTCAGATCAAATTTAATTGTATTAATGTTTCTGTTTTTATTTTGTGTGACTATTTTTTATTTCAATTTTGTTTATATTTTTTGTTTGTATTTACAGGCATTTTTGTATATTTTTAATTTTACTGCAAAATAAACATAGAAGAGAGCTTTGGTATTTCCTTTCTGGACCCTCAATTACCACTCCGCAAACAACGCGTTACACACTGGCGCCGACCATTCAAACGCAGTTTATGGAGAAGAGAGGAGGAACAATATCAA
This sequence comes from Marasmarcha lunaedactyla, assembly GCA_923062675.1. Taxonomy (NCBI): domain Eukaryota; kingdom Metazoa; phylum Arthropoda; class Insecta; order Lepidoptera; family Pterophoridae; genus Marasmarcha; species Marasmarcha lunaedactyla. Next base: position 9,581,827 of record OV281361.1, on the reverse strand, counting down.
CAGAGGAATAGCAACATTAAAAATATTTTTTTTATAATTATTATTGAGGTCAGGCATAAAACTTTATTTGTTACCATTTTCAACCATTAACATTCACTAGTTAGGTTATATATCTACTATAATATATCAAATTACTGCTAAATTATTCAGACATTTAAGTTTCTTTAGTTTCTTTCGTTATAATATCTTTGAAGAAATTTTCTGAAGGCACAACATTTATTCTATAACCCAGTAATTTCACTATTTAAATAACATTTTCTATTCATTTTCATCACTTGAAAATACGTATATTTTTAAGGCTCTTTTCTGCATAACGACTATTAACAAATTTATTTCACTTTAACATTTTTTTTTTTTTGGATTTTGCAATGAATTTTTCACAACTAAATAAACCCGAAATAATTTATGAATTAAAAATCAGAAATATAAATTTTTCTTCGACGCAATCTGTAGACGAACTACGATCATTATTATTAAATATTAATGTAGATTCTGAAACAGAAATTTTACAAAATAGCCCTGAAGAATTTTCAGAGGATATTAATACCTATCTTTTCCGAAGTACAGAAACGGTTATTTAATGCACATCAATATAATGCAACTTATTATAACAAACATCATCAGAATTTAGAATTTAATAACGGTGATATTGTTTGGAGGCGAAACCATGTAATAAGTTCCTCTAAAAAACATTTTTGGGCTAAGTTTGCACCCAAATTTATTAAATGTAAAGTTTCAAATAAAGTTTCACCATTAATTTACGATTTAGTGGATATGAATAATAACCCATTAGGTCGTTGGCATATCAGAGACATTAAACCTCTACCGCGTTTAACTTCTTCTTTGAGTGACTAGATTGGTTGTTACCAATTACTTTATATGAATTCATATATAATTATTGCTAATTATCTCACGGCGAGCATAAGCCGATTCTTTTTGTCTTATTTTTTTTTCTATGCACCTCATTATCGTTTGGCTATACCATTAACATTGACGTTGGTCAAAACTTATAATTAATTATCATCATCGTAGTATTAGGTTAACTTATTGTGTAATTTATTTAATATTTGCAATTCTAGGAGTGTAAACTCTTATTTTCAATATCTGTATTATACTTTATAGTATAATTTGTTAAATGTTATCAATTTTTTTTTCTCAATTTTTTTTTCAAGCGGTTTGCAACTTGTAAAATTAAGCCTTCTGCACGAGCGTTTATTAAGGTAACTCGTTAAACTAAACCATACCTATGTGTATTATTTATACGCTTGAATCATTTTTCCGTGAGAATTATTTTCATATGTTTATTACATAAGTATTTTAATTACTTCACAAAAGACCCTTGGATTTTATTTAAAAGTCAATGTTTCACGACTGGCTATGATTTTCTTTTCTTTCCGGCATATTTATTTCAGTCTTTAACTGAAACTTGTTTATAGTAATCACCGTGCGGGAGTTAGCGACACGTTAAAGAAGCCATAAGCTATTAATATTTTCAGCGGATGCAACTATTAAAGCCTTTTGCCGTTGCGTTCAACTCTGTTGAGTTGACTTATTTAGGATACGATTCCTCATAAGCAACTCTAACTGCATGATGTTTTATTTCCAGTAGTTGGAATAAGACTAGTATGAAAGAGAATGTATGTTGTAATTATAATGTACGTTGATGAAGTTGAACGATGTATATTAACATTGTATATTCCAGGAACATGTTTAAAATTTTATCATTCATGAACCATGTAATTTAAGATAATTATTTAGGATTTTTTTTTTCTCTCTCTCTCGTCTGTTTTGTTTTCTTTTTCTATTAAATAACTTGTTGATATGCAATATATCAGTATTATTTTTTTTTTCATATATACAGGATGTTTTTTCAGAAAAATTCTTCTATAGGATGTTAATATTAATTTTCATTTTGCTTTTAATTATTATTTTTTTTTTGATCGTTCTTTCATTTGGCAGATTAAATATTAAAATTCGATATGTATATGCGGTTTATTTTGATTTGGTTTGAATCTTTCAGATTTTTTTTCCCGGCCCCCGGGGTATTGTGACGGTTGTCTATTTCGACCTCTTTTTGTCAGTAAATTTTATTTTTTTGTCGTTCCCGACGTAATTTTAAACTACGAATTACGTAGTGTCGGAGAACGGCAATGTTTTGATTTGACAAGCCAGTCACGAAAAATTATCCATCATAACAACTAGAATCTATTTATTTATTATTGTTTCCGAGTTTATTATTCAAAATTACATGTTTATCAATTTTTTATTATCTACAATCAAAGTTTTCATGAAATCAATAATTTATTTTTACGTACACGAGTGTGCGTAGCCAAAATTTTTGGTAAGGATTCTCATTCATTAAAATTTTATTTTGTTGTTACTTTTTCTTTTCAGATCAAATTTAATTGTATTAATGTTTCTGTTTTTATTTTGTGTGACTATTTTTTATTTCAATTTTGTTTATATTTTTTGTTTGTATTTACAGGCATTTTTGTATATTTTTAATTTTACTGCAAAATAAACATAGAAGAGAGCTTTGGTATTTCCTTTCTGGACCCTCAATTACCACTCCGCAAACAACGCGTTACAAGGTGGCGGCGACCGAAGAAGCTTCGGACGCGGCGGAGTCTGAATCGCTCTCGGGAGCGGTACGCTTCCTACGAGATGATCGCGAGGATGAGACCGACGCGCAGTCCATATCGGATGGAACGGGAGACGCGGGAGAGCTATAGACCTGAGGGGTCTGGGCGTTGGAGGCCTGAGGGGCTGGGGTTGGGGCCTGAGGGGCTGGGGACGCGATTGATGCCTGCAAGGCCTGCGTTAGGATGTCTTTTGGGAGGGAGACGCCTGCCGCAGTCTCGGTTTGCTTGCGTTCTCGAGCGCACGTCGATCGCAGACGCCTTCCCGCTCTTTTAGCCCCCGCGCTAATTGAGCACCCAAATTTCACTGGTTGTTGTCGTAATATATAATTTCATAGTTGTATACCGTATTAAGTTTCTAACGCCGTTTTCACGGCGGACAGTGGCTCGTTAACCGTACTTCGTGGAACGTGAGCTTCGTTGACGGGGTTTCGTCGTTCCAGGACTTCAAGTTCCGTGTTCGAGTAAGTTATCCGCGTCGTCCTCAACCGCCCTACTGCGTGTAGGGTGGTTTTTAGGAAGTTAGTCATCGTTGCTAGGTTCATAGTATATATATTTATATATTGTCGTCCCTCCCCAACCCCTCCGCAATGGCTTCCCTAAGCCCTGAGGAGCTTCTGAATAAGCTGATCGCTGATTACGACGCCCAAGGCACTTACTGCCCCCCTCATATGATTCGCACACTGCAATCATTTCTCCCTCTAATCATGGCACTGTTCACACCGGCCCCTCAGGCCACCCCAGTCCCCCAGACCCCTCAGGTCTTAGGCCCTCCCGCGTCCCCTTCCTCCAGTGACATGGAGTGCGAAGAAGACGCCCCTCCGCGCCGCAAGCGCGCACCCGCGACCGAGTCATCCTCGGATGCCACCCCAACTGGCCCTGATGAGCCTCCCTCTTTCACCCTTGTTAAGAAGCGCTCTAAGAAGCGCTCGAAACAAGACTCGGCGCCCTCGGCGCCCGTCCTTACACCCCCTGCGGCGTCTTCAACGCCAGCTGCCCCGGTGTCTTCAACACCCGCTCCGGCCCCGACTTCTGTCAAGGCCAAGGTCCCACCACCCGTTTTCCTTCGGGAAAAGGGTAAATGGACTGAGGTCTCGACATTGTGCAATGAGCACAAAATCCATTACATCCGAGCAGCCAACTCGGGTGAATCTATTAAAATCTTAGTCTCGTCGATAGACGACTTTCGTGCTTTAACAAAGCTCCTCACCGATAAGCATTATGCTTATCATACTTATGCTCTGTCAGAAGAGCGTAAGATCAGAGCGGTACTCAGGGGAGTCCCGTTCGAATTATCGAACGAGGCTATCCTGGAGGATCTGCAGTCCCAAGGCTTCCCGGCACTCGCGGTGCATAAAATGCACAGCAAGTACGGGAGGCAACACCCTCTCGCTTTGGTGGTTCTCGCCAACGTCCCCAAGTCCAGGGAGATCCTCAAAGGGGTTAGCACTATATGCGGCCTCTCTGGGATCTCGATCGAGGCGCCTCATCGCCGCGGTCATCCCGGCCAGTGCCATCGGTGCCAGTTGTACGGGCACGCGGAGGCCAACTGCCGCGCACCGCCCAGGTGCGTCAAGTGCCTGGTCCCGCAATTCACTAAGGAGTGCAATCGCACTCCTGAAACTCCCTCTCCTCCCGATTGCATGCTTTGTGGCCAGTCCGGCCACACCGCAAATTACAAGGGCTGCCCTCGTGCACCCCGTTGTATGCGCTCCAATTTCAAAAGGGCGGCACCCAAACAGGCCCCGCGCCTTTCTCAAGAAAACTTTCCGCCGCTGCGTAGCCGGGTCCCTCCGGCTTCTAAGCCTACACAGCCCAGGCCTGCCCCAGAAAACTGGAGGCAGCGCCCCACATCGAATCCCATCCCGGCTCCTCGCCCATACAAACCCACTCCTCAATCCTCCGTAGCAGACGATATGCGTATCGTCTGCGACGCTATGAAAAATATCGATGTTAGTGAAATCGCAGTCTTAGCCCGTAAACTTAGGGCTTCACGTACTCCGACAGAGCGTTTGCTAGCTCTGGCGGAGCATAGTTCCCTTCTCAATTCATTGTAGATTCATTTAAATGAATTGATCCCTAAATCATGCTTCGGCCGACCTCTGCCCAGCCCCGGCTTCACCGGAGGCTGCCCAGAACGGCCACCAACTCATGTCCCTTTGAGCACCTTCAGTGCAACTTTCACTACAGGCGGAAGACCCGCTAGCGGGTCCCCGCCAGCGCGCCCAACTTCCCGACGGGTGTCGCTTCCGATGAAGGCTAACGGTAATAACTACAGCCAACAGGTGGTTTTTAGTGGGTAGGTGCCATTCTGGTGAGTCCCACATAACCCCCCCGCAGAGGAATTTACCTGCGGGCGGGTATGCATGACGCATCTTCCACCTCCCTGCCGCGAGGGTGCCTCGGCAGCAAAAAAAAAAAACGCCTGCCGCAGCAAGCGCCTGGGTGAACGCGTTCGCGAAGTTAATAACGCTTAGCGAATCCATTAGGGAGTGTTGGGACAATAATATATATAAATATAAGTATAATAAAAGATGCCTAGTTCCTAGAAACCTAGTAAAATCCTAGCGGCTAACCTCCCTACCAGCGGTAGGGGGGCTGGGGAGAATAACTTAAAACTAACCGTAGTACGCCGAAGGCCGCTACCTAGAAACCTAAAAAAAGGGTACGCAGGTAAAGAGTTGACCGCGTTAGGGTCAACCTTTACCGACAGAAAGGACAAATACACACGAAGAACACACAGATATGATAAAAATAAATATGAAAATAGGAGAAAAATAAATAAAATAGAGAAGAGAAATAAAATAAAAATAAAAAGGACTGGTTCAGTACAAATTCGTTGTCACCGTTAAGTATCCTTTGCACTGAAACCAGACTACTTACGCTGGGCACAACACTGCACTCAGCACAAGCACAACACAACTTAGAACAGCACTTTGAAGACTAAGGGGCTTAGTCGCAAAGAAAAATCGCACTTCGAAAGCACTCAGACGGAGTAGAAAAACCTTGAAAACCGTAGCACGGAACCAACACGCTAAACTGTGACGTCAGTAGACTGAGCGCCACGGATTATCGGGAAGGGACCAAACAACGGAGAACGGGGTCTTGCACGTCCGCACTGGGCGGCGGTCGGAGCGAGAATGCTTAATTACCAAATACACTATAATTTTATTCCAAAAGCTCGTCTACTAAACCGATGAGATCAAGTTTGAATAAAATATTTTAAATTTATCGTTTAACCGCAGGCGAGAGTGAAATGTGGAAGCTTAATAATTTACAATTCAATTACAAATGCTACAATGGGTGATTTACTATCGGGTGAGGATGTCGAGTCGTTTTCTGAATTACGAGTATTTTTATTAAGATGTTTTTGTGAAATTTTTTTTAGAAAAGGTTAGAAATTTTGAAAAGTTATTAAAATAATAATAATAAAACCCTAAGACAAACTCACCAACAGTATGTATCCAAAGAAAGCAGACTTTGTGTTATGTATGATTGTTCAACAAACTGGGAAGGAAGTGTTATACGATTAGTATTGTTACAAAGTTGGGAAGCTCAGAAAGTATTAAGAAATTTTTTTTAGTATAGGTTGTATATTTTTTGTAAAATTATTTCAAAGAACTCTCCACCACCATTTTTACAAAGTTTCATGCGTCTGAACCAACTTTCGAATCATATTTTCAGTCTTCAAGAGGGACTTTCTCAACGGTCTATCCCCTTGAGCTGGTTTTTAATTTAAGGGAACAAGAAAAAGCCACACGGGGCCAAATCAGGGCTGTGGATGATCCAAAAGTTTTACCGCTGTGGTATTCAGGAACTGCCTCGTCATGGTCGTGGAGTACACGAGCGTGGAGCAAAAAGCCTCGGAGTTCCATGTTCGGTTGCTTGTTGCTCGTAGCAGCAAAAACTGCGGGCAAGCATTTGGTAGCGTACCACTCTGCATTGATGCTACTTTGGTTTCTTCAGGAAATTTATACCAAATACCCCGTTAAGGAGAACATATTCCTGTATTGGACTGGAACTTTCTGTTATGATACCGTTAACAGGGCAGGAAGAACCTGCTATGAATTTATTAATCATATCATGTCTCCACTCCAGGCACACGCAGTTAATTTGATTTTTGTCCTACCGTGTGATTGTAACTATAAAATTTTTATAGGCAATTATTATAAGAGTTCAATCATGACTTACGCGTCTACAATTTTCTTACGTCGTTATATGTGATGGATGATAAATTCGAACATGTGACACGTTGTACTTGATAATACCTATGTAACCTATTATTATTTTTGTATATTTAATGGTACAAAATTCTTCTCTAATTCTCTGCAAATCAAACGAGCCAACGCTATCAAACATTGCTGAAAAGTTGTATAACTCAGATTTATGGCGGTTTTACGCAGCCGTAGTAAAAAAAAAACCGGATTACTGTAAAAGATATCGCGTTATAAGAACTTCCTGAGAAACTGCCTGAAACAGAAACTAGTCGTTTTACTGGAAATAATTTGGAGGCCAATGTTAAACGAGTGTGGTGACTTTTGTTTATTATCCTTATAGCTTTTGTTTGGGGTCTAAGTTCTCAGTTCGGTTCCTGTAGAAGGTATATCTAATTCGAGTAAATTAGTTTAATTTCAGTTAAATACATTTAAAGATTTTCATTCTTACTAGTAAAACTACCCCAGTTGCTCCTCAAAGCTTTAATCTTTACGGGAAAAATTATGTTATGCAAACTTTGATCCTGCGCACATCTTACTTATTTGCATATTTTGTGTAGTTACTTCGTAACTTAAACTTTTAGAGTCCATATTTAGGTGCTTTATTTGAAGTGCTTACTGTAACTAAGAAAACCCCTAGAATGTCAATAAATTAATAAACAAGCCGCGCTTTAAATTACTTTTAATGCTAATCAATACTGAGAATTGATGGTGCGGCCAATGATTCGAAATTTATTCTTACGGTTCACATATTAAGATAAGTAGTTTCTGTATTTATTATCAGATCTCGGTTCTATAAACCTATAAAATGCAACCCTAATCCACAGAAGTAACTCAAAAAACGCAACAAAACCTTACACGCTTTATCAATACTAACGACAAAGAAAATTCCTTTCACAACCCTGGCATTTGTCCAAATTGACGCGAGACATAATGAGTCGCCGCGATCTGGGTGTCGGCTCTCGTTTACACCGTATTTATTAGATGATTACGGGCTTATGTAGAGATCGCAAATGTGAAGGTTTAAACTTTCTGAAGTAGCGATGAAAAATAAGACCGTGAAATTCTGATTTATTTTTGCAATTTTCTGACAAAATTACGTCGTATCGAGTTGATGGATTTTTGATCTTCAGTGTATTTAAATTGCACTGGATTGCTCGCAGCACAAATTGCTTTTAGTAAGTAAGTAACACTCATATTAGACTCTCAAAAAAGCCTAGAGTGGCATATAAAACGATTTGTTCATATTGTTGAAAACCCCGAATAATTATTAAATATACAACAATTTAAAACTTTGCTGGTTCTTCTTTTGAAAAATCATCATTAGCATTATACCTGCGTTATAATTATAAACATTAAATGTTTTTCTTTTCACAAAGGGAACAGAGTGTTTCTTGTTTTTTGTTACTTACGAAAGTGATTTATATTTTCCTGTTTCCTCAGTTTCATGATAAATCGAAATGGCGACACTTCTCGCTGGCAGAATGATTGAAACAACTCTTTGAAACTACAACTCTCGGTACTGTATAAATTAATTACTTTTAGTCATGTTTTTGGCAAGCCGCGATGCAAAACAATGACTGTGAAGTGTCTTGTGTTGTTCTTTTTGTTTATTTGCGTCCAATACTTGTTTTTTGTTCATGCACATATTTGTCACTGTATCTATTTGTTTAAATTGCTATGAGGTATCTTTACGTAAGCAGTTACAAATACTTACAGTTTATATATTTAGAATTAAATATTAAAGAAGTTTTAATATTTTTTTTTAACGATAACTCACTAAACATAGATTCTCAACTTTAGGTAATTTTTTTAGTAACTTTCATTAAAGTTATGAGGCTGTTTATTTTGTACATAAACACACAGTTCATAGAGATTTAGTAGCAAACATAGAAATCCGAAGAAATCTTCTAATTTTTTTTCTAGATATTTTTGAAATTGATTCGGTCGCAATTTTGCGAAAATTCATAAAAAATGTAACTCAAAAACCATGAAAAATCGTATAACATACATAGGGGTGATTCAGATACCTCTCAACACGATGCACGAAGTCCAAAAAAAATTTTTGGACTTCACTTTTCTGGCCACCCTGTATACAGATTGCATAACATCGTTTCACTTTTTAATATTATAATATTTAATAACTACCTACATGGTTCTCAGCGTTCAAGTTTGAGATCCGTCGTTTGTGATTAACGTAGCAGCAACGGTACATATTATTTTGATACAACTTCTAATATAGTTACTCATTCAAATATTAAAAATGATTATAAAACATAGGAGAAAATCAAGTTATTTGCCTGCTATTATTACGCACGAGGTAGGATTTCTAGTAGTCGTGAGTTTTAAGTTGCGTTCCAGACAAAATTTATCCTGACATTTCATTCACCTGAAGTAGAAACGAATTGTTTTTATATCAAAGCAATGTAATAAAATAAACATAACTTTATTTCCTTTTATTTTACTAAACTTGAAAAGTTTGGTTATGGCTTAGTGTAGACTGACCAAAAATTTCATAAGTGTTTATGATAAAGAGGTTCTGATATATTTGTATGGAGACTGCCATACCCAATAGTCCGCCATACTTATAGTAACCAACAACAAAAGTCCGCTATTATGAAAAGTCTTTATTGGCACTAGAAGTAATCGATATAATTAATTATAACGTAATTATTTTTTTATAATAGTTGTAGTAGTAATAGTAAATATTTTTGTTATAATATTATAATTAATTAATAAAATTATATATATTATAACAAAATAATTAAACTATGAACCATTTCAGAGGTATACTTTCCGAGATAATTGATTTTGATTTAAAAAAAAGGTAGGCACTGTAATCGAGTGTTATTCAATGTAAAATAGTAAATTTAGTAACCGCAAATTAGTAAATATGTGACCTACAAAAACTTTGGCCACCCACTTTATTGCTGATAGTGCTCGAATTGGTTGGTGGCTTAAGGAACGGAGTTAGCTAAGACAGGACAGCTATATTCACCTAAAATTAGCGTAGTAACTTTCTTTAGTCCACTAATTGTAGAAAATATCTCATATTACTTTTTTCGTTGTTTAATTATAAACAAAGGTTTTTATCGAAAGAATATTACTTACGGATTTTTAACTATAGTTGAGAATGGTAGGGCTTGCCATCCATTCCTATCTATTGAATCCCCATGTGAGAATCCATGTGCGAATGTGAATCCCCTCAAATCTAAAGGTATATAAGTCAATTGATGCCTAACCCTTATGGCTAAAGCTGGCTAACCTAACCTCAAAAATCTTGTTTCCTTTCCAATCACAATTTTAATTTGTTAAATGGTTTAATCACTATGCGAACTGAACTGACAATACACGATCCCACACGAAAACAAACAAAATTATAACCTCTTCTATGTTAAGGAGCAACATAAGTGAGTTTGTGAGAGTAAGTACATCAGAGCCGTTTTTCACGTTTGCTATGTGGAACCTTCACATATCTTTCGCTGTTTTATTTAAATGAACGGCCAAACCTGAGTAAACAGCTACCATTGATCGTTAATATGGGTATATAGGTATTTTGAAATCGTTTTAAATGAATAATTTAATTTATTAATATCAATGCATAATTTTATATGCTTAACTACATAAGTAGTTTTAACCTTGATTTTTTTTGATTTTTCTGATTTTTAATACTTGATTTATAAGTTATATAAACTTGTAAGAAATCGCTAAATAAGGAATAGCTGATCTCACGCCAAAATACGGAGAATCTTGGTTATACAAAAAGAATTAGCTACCATAAATTAATTACAGACAAAGGTATATTGTTCCTCTGGGTACTGTTATAGCATCGGATTAAATTTATTTTATCTTTTCTAATACGACTACAGCCGAATAACGATTAATTATTATTAGATTTTCCTTATTTCTTTCCTCTGTTAATGAGCACAGCGTGATTGATTAAAATTTGCATTAATCGTGTTCTCTTAATTCTACTTAGTTTAGGTCGGGAGCACTTGCAATGAATTTAAAAAACTATATTTTTAACAAACTAAACTTATTTCTTCCAACGGAGTCTTATGTTAGAAATATGACTTAAACTTCTTATTTCTTCAAACAGATTTTGACGTTAGAAGACTGCTAGGATTGAACTAAAATAAGGTTTTGCGAGTAGCAGAGTTGGATTCACACTGCCTTTAAAATATTAAAATAAATCTAACATCTTATAAAGTTAGATACTGTAAGATACTCAGGCGTGATAATCAACTCAAACCTTACGTGGCAAGATAATGTCGGTGAAATCGGTCGTAAAGTCCATTATTCCTTTCACACTCTCAAGTGTCTCCAAAGTTTTTTGCCTTATCCAACCAAAATCACCCCTGCACAGGCGCTTATACAGCCGATCATAGATTATGCAGGCGTGTGTTACTTAGATGCTACAGAAGAACTTTTAAATAAGCTGGAGCGTCTGCAGAACCTATGCATTCGGTTCGTGTTCGGTCTTAAAAAATATGATCACGTTTCAGAATATCGGAAGCAACTCCGATGGCTACCGATTCGATTACGTAGGAACACTCGCTTTCTCTGTCTTTTACATAATGTCCTTTACAACCTGTCCTCTCCTCGATACCTTAGTGAGCGCTTCTCTTTTATGGTTTCCCAAGATAAACTTTGCAGAATCCGCAAGCGCACTATCCTTTACCTCATAAGACCGATTTCTTTTCCCACTCCTTTACTGTTCATGCCGTCAGACTATGGAACTCACTTCCTTATGAAAAACGCGAAGCAAAATCTTTAACAATTTTTTAAAATAAAGTAAAGCAGTACTATCTTTATCAACCATAAAATGTTGTGTTGATGTTCAAAACTTATGTATATCATGTAGAATATTAATATATATCATTAGTTTATAATTGTATATATTTAGTTATATGTAGTTTAGTATATGTTTAGTATAGTATTTGAATTTTATTTATGGGTTTAAGTAAATCTTTATGTTTATATTATGATTACTTATTTATTGTATTGTATTTTATTTTATATTGTTGAAATATTTTAGTGTGTACAAAATTTACTACCTATTACTGGAGACGTACTCCAGTAATTATAGTCATTAATTTTAAAAATGTTAACTGAGTAATTTTCATAAATTTTAAAACTGCAGCTTTTACTCGTTACAGGCGAGGCACAGCCGCAACTGTACTCGGCCCTGATGATGGACTCCATACGAGTCCGAAACTAGTCGGAACTTTCCGACAATAACGCGTGACAATAACGCTGTAGTTTTCGGTGTGTCATTTTTAACACAAAAAAATATTTGTATTGTTTTCAATTATTTTTTTAAGATAAAAATATGGTTTCTTAGAAGTTTTTCTAAGATCTATGGCAACAATCCTACATACTTATAGCCTTCGGAAAGACATTTAGATTTAATTTTATGTTTTAAGATGTCTGCAGCCATTTATTTCGGAAACATTTATTTTTCTAGATGAATGAAACGGTTGATTTGTACGTGTAAAAACTATTTCAAGGTGATTAATTGTGTAATTTAAGCGTGAAAACCTCTCAATCTTCCATTTTAATTATTTTTAAGGATTACATTTTTCATAGAGCTTACTACTCCTAGTAATTGACAAAAAAAAAAATCTATTCGATTCCTTCATTTAAAACTTTTCTGTGTCATAGTTCATGTTATTTTAAATAAGGTAAATTAAATTGTGGTCAATGTGATTTTGTATGGAAGGTAACTAAGACCAAAACTTTTTATTAAAATTCTCTTGGTTAAAAGAACAATAGAAAATATTTTTAATATACCAAATATACCATCATTTCAATTATTAGTAATCTTAATTAAGAGTATCGTGACCATGTTTTTAATTATCTGAAACTAGGAACAAATTTCTAGATCCGATTTACTAAAGTTTTTACAAAATATATTTATGGTTGTACTAATATACGATTAGGAAATACTGACACCAGATGATCTTCTCAACAAAAGAAAGGGTTACTGCCATTAAACTATATCTCCTCCTGATTTAGAAAATATATTCAAATTAACTACTGGTTTGGAAAAGTAATCGAACGTAGAAATGATCATTCCGAACTTAAGCTGTGAAGAAATCGTTATTTTATCAACTTTGTCCCTGAATTACTCTAAAATGTTTAAAGATTGCATTTAAAGTTTGTTACAGAACTCTTATCTTTTATACAATGTTTTTTCGAATTGAGTGTAAGTTCAGTATAAAAAGTACCCTACTTGGCTTCACTCCCTCACCCCCAAAGCCCAAAGCTCACGAAGATCCAATTTAGCAGTGTCTATGCTAATAGCAAAGTTGTGTTAGGGTCGTGTGTGCTGCCAAGCTTTAGGACATAAGTAAGAGGCGGGAGAAAATTAAAGCTACTTTTCTGTGTCATGTCTCCTAGATCTAAATATGTCATAAGTACTATAGACTTTAGGGAAACGGTCTTTAACACGTTAAGACATTACCCAAAACTCTGACCGCGACTGTTCCGTTTACAATACAAAACCAACGAGAACTGATTAATTAAATACTGTAGCCTTAATAGTTAAGCATTTTGATTACTACTTAGCTCAATTATTTCAAATTTAATAAATAGTTATATATGGATATAGTGGAGGAAAAAGTAAACGTCAAATAGGATAAAGATATTAAAATTTAAGTGGAAAATAAAGTCCAATGGCGCCTACTTCACCAACAAGAGCAAATCTCCTAATTTAAGAAGAAGAGATTCATTTTCCGGTGTGGACGACTAAATAGCTGGTTTGTAAAGTAGGTAAAATCTCGTCATTGTAATCAGAAAATAGGTGACTGTGGTAAATAGATATAATTCAAAATATTATTTTCCAAAAAGTAAACCCCTGAGGGAATTTGGATCCATTGGAATTAATTAGCTACCTTTTAAATCTACCAAAAACCGTATTTATTCTTAAAACATACTTTTATGAAAGTCTATCACAGCAATATTACGTAAAAATATAAGAGCATAACAATAAAATAAACACGTTTCTGTTAATACGACTTGACTTCATCTCAAAAACTTCCTGTCTTTGGTATGAATCTTAAATACAAAGTAAAACTACACCCCGGGGCTAAAATACTTTTAATCAATTTTCTTATAACATTGGCAAATATATTATTTGAATTTTTCATAAAGCGTATCGAAATTGTATAAGTTGACCTGATTTTGTAAACTTTTAAATATCTATGCATAGGTGTTCTGTTCATACTTTGAGAGGCTTTATCCACCCTGTTTAGATAATGCCATGTAATAAATTGTCACTGGGATACCCAAATATTCGTATTTCCATACACATTCAAACTCGTGCAAAAGTACTAAATATACTGATAATAACGATGGAATGTAATCTGTTTAGAGACAAATTATTTTCAAAATTATCTGTTTAGATGTTCGTTTGATTTTATAAAAGGCTGTACATTTTAGAAGATTTCTATTCGAAATGGCAGAAAGAGTGCGCGAGTACGGTCAACTGCGATACAATTAATCTATACTAAATTGTCTGTGTATAGAAACCGATACCTTAAGAGGAGTGTTAGAAAGAAAGAAAGAATGAAAATAAATTTATTATGACACATTTATTTCTTTCATATTAAAAAGTCAAATGATCGCAAATGTCCAAGTGTAACTATATATATTCCTTGCCAAAACAAAGATTATTAATATAAATCACATTGAAACTTAAACTCTCAAAGTTTTCTTATTTTTTGTAGTTAGAAATTGATATCAAAACATTTCATGATTTTTTTGAAATTTTTATTAATAATGAAACTAATACCAAAATCACTTTTAATAGTAATAAAGTTTTAAAGTTCTGCGCATATTTCCTTAAATCCAGTTTCTTAAACGTACTTTGAACAAAAGTTCACCCACTCGTTTATAGAACTATTTGGTACAACGGAAGTTAACGACCATAAAGGAACTGGCCCGTGAGACTCGACCATTGGCAAATAAAAAGATAAAATTCTCTTTTTGAACGAGCTGACCAAATTCCAATCGAATATTCGATTCTCACTGGGAATTAGCTGCCATCCTAGTTTGAAAATCGATTCTTTTGGTCTTCCCAAGTGACAAATAGTTGAGAATTGAAATAGAATTTGACTTTCTGGCAAAACTTTTTGGTAATGTAATAGCAACATCAAAAGATTGGAAACCATTTTGTTCGAACATGGTAATTCTGACAGCCTTTTGGTCACTCTGCACTACAACGTTCAATGTAATTAAGGTATTGTATTTTTTTCTGAAAATATTTAACTTTCCTTCTTTTTTTCTGCTTTCATAATTTGTAAAGACACTTGTTAATAAATGATTATTGATGATAATGAATAAACGATCTTGTTAATGAATTTAAAATAAGAGATATAAAAAAAAATACATTTTGAACTGGCTAGTTTTTGTAAAAATTTTAGTGGTCTGATGCATGATTAATGACAAACAATTTATAAAGTATCAGCAACCCAAATTCTACTTAATTAAAAATGAAAATAACCTCATTTCGCCAGCTGTAGTAAACAAATGCAAAGCCACAATTTTAGTCGGAAATCCGTCGCCGATTTGAAACAAACACAGTGAACTCTGACATATTTCTAAAAACAATACAAAGGATCTAGTTAAAAGTTGGCCATTAGATGCCTGGCGAAGCCTCTTTGTCTCAAAGTTGAACTTTGCAAAGTTTGAAACAAGTATCGATGCAGGAAGTGTGTGTGGGCGTACTTGTGAGTTTATTCGTGTCTAGGATTATTTTAATGTCAATTTTTGCTTTGTCTATATTTATCTTAAAAATTATAATTTACTATAATTTTTTCCCTGAACTGTTTTTTGAAGGTATTTATAATATTACAAGTGCTTTTGCCAATGATTTTGTATGCCCACAATTAAACGCAAGCGGCATGTCTTCAATTATGTTTACTTAATCAAATGCATCAAGTTGCACCCGTACCTGCAATGCTGTTTCTAACTCAAATAATTTGAACTTAAAGCTGCTTGCAAACTAGAAGTACTGCACTTTTAGAATCTTTGAGCTGGGCCGATTAATTACGTACGTAAAACACAATCGATATGATTGCTTTAAAAAGGTTTCACGTGTACATTTGTATGTATTTAATCCAACTCTCTGGTTGCGTGCCACACACCTCCCGACAAAGCACTCTTTTTCACAATAAAATTTGCATTACTTGTTGGATTTTATTTGGATGACAATTCTTGAATATAGCCTTAAATAACAAAAGGAATTTTCTTGCACTGATGTTAGACGCGTTCTTCTATTTATTTAATAAGTTATAACCAGCAGTTTTACTTTTTTCTATTGATGAATTGTTTTTCCAAGTATTTTCATTTATATTAATTAGGCAGCTCTGTCGCTTAGGCAGTATTCATTCTTATAATAATCAGCTCTTTTCTGATGTATTTTTAGCATTGTTCTTCGTGCGAAAATCGTAATATTACTAAATGCGAAAATTACGAAATTCCTCCAAAAACAAAAAGATACATTTGTTATTATTATTATTATTATCAGGTGAAAATTTAGTACCTTCTCCATAAGCTCCATTACATAAAAATACAATAATTGCTTTGTGAAATTGATTTTTATTGCTTGATTCATAAAGTGTTATCAAAATTGTAGGTTATCGGATTCGATCCTCTTAGGAAAGTTTCAGATCGGTTAGGCAAAATTTTGTCATGTTTGCGAACTTGATGGAGAGACAACATTGCCTGTACCAAACTTAAGCTACTCTTTATATGGATCAATGTATGCCTTACCCTTACGTAAATTTTTACCATATTTGTCTCATAGAATATTACAATAAAATTAAAGAGTAGAGTAAAATTAAATTAAGGTACGAGTTTGTTTCAATTCTGTGTAAAAAGTAACTATCCGCCAGACTGGGTGGTGCAGGCTACGAGCCTGCTACTACTTATACGTAGCAGCAAATTTTATAGTTTGTTTAATTTATACTACAAAATGATATTATTGAGACAACGTCTCCAGGTAAAATGCCGAAGTGCGAAGTCAAATTATATAATCAATAATCAATTCAATAATCTTCTTCTTCTTTCAGTGCCTTTTCAATTCTGAAGGTTGGCTCATTATTAATTTTTTTATTTCAATATTTAATTGGATTAATACTAAAAGTTAATGACGTTCTGCACTATTTGTAACAGTCAAAATTATAACTCACGTGGTGACGGCGATCAATTCATTTCATTTCTACGCAGTTTCTATCTAATAA
Source organism: Marasmarcha lunaedactyla (assembly GCA_923062675.1). NCBI lineage: Eukaryota > Metazoa > Arthropoda > Insecta > Lepidoptera > Pterophoridae > Marasmarcha > Marasmarcha lunaedactyla. Next base: position 9,564,727 of record OV281361.1, on the reverse strand, counting down.
GAAAATGTCTTTATTAAATTTACAGGATTAAGATTTTTACTAGTCAATAGGTACACCAAGATACTAAGCATGCTGATTGTTTTAGACTAACGCGGTTATTTAAACTAATTTTAGTTTAATTAATCCTGATAATTGCACTTGCAACTAGAATTTAAAAACAAAAATCGTGATAAGAATCTCGCAAATTCCAAGCATACTTGATTAAAACATACATAAACATACAGAAGCTTTATACTAATGACGTAAAACAATCGAATAATATTTATAACCACCATTTTTGTTTATATAATACTAAATTCAAAATATTATGTTTCAATTTTGGATAATTAACTTTTAAATCGTTGGCAAACCAGAATAAATAAATAAATAAATAAAAACATAATAAATCAGTAACATCTACGATTAATAATATCTAACGTAGCGGATGATTTAGATGGATTGGGTGCTCGTATGCCAGATATGAAAAAATTTAAAACATCTTTTTAAATTCATAAACATTTTCATAGACAAAATATTATAATACATATTCTTGATGGAAGCAAAAACAATTCAGGAAATGACCTGTTTCATTTTAGTATGGGTGCCTGGCTAGCAGCTGTGCCATGGGAAATAGTTGGGGAATACTATTACTAGAATGCTAAAAATAGTTGTTTTTTAAAAACCTAAGTACTTTTCGTGTACAAAATAAAAATTCAATAGCTTTGACATTTACCACAGGGAACTGACATGGCGTCGTCAGTTCAGTCAGTGGAGCCAACATTCCAAAACAAAATCCATTATTAGTTGATATAAAAAATAAATATCGAGAGTTAATTTTTTTTAATTCATTTATCTGTAGATTAAGCGGCTTTTTCGAATTTTATTTTTAAACTAACTTCACCATAGTCCTTCATTGTTAATACACTACCTATATTTTTTTATTCCTAATTGCCTTCCTTATTTATATATTTACTTGAAATCGTAATACCTACGAAAAGCTTTTTTGTAAAGCTATTACATAACCTCTGAGATTTAATAGTCTGTGTTTTATTGTAATGCAATACAATATAGCTGATATAACGAAAATATTTCTTAAAAATATCAACAAGCCTATGTTATATTCGACGCTCTTTTTAAACTATTTGTAGATTTTAGTAACTTTTAAAGTCTTAGCTTCATTTTTGTATGGTCCTATCTATTTCGGTTCAATAGAAATCAGGTATTTATTTTATTGTTTTTATCGATGAGTTTAAAAAACCCGTTTAAATCGAAAACTTATACCAAAATATCATCAACAATGGACTAACGTTTGGTCTTTCAATCGATGGACAGATCGAGTTCTACCCTAGTGTCAATCATGTCAAACTGCCCTACGTACGGCCATTTTTGATAAACTGTGGGGATTTCTGGCAATAATTTCGGTTTGTTTTTTTATTTGTACACGAAAATCGCTGATTTATTTTCAAAAGAGATATTTTTATTACATTCTTGAATATTTTCCACAATTTCATAGATAAGTCACAAGTGGAGGCCAGTTATGAAACGAGTCCTTTGATGATCATGCGTTATTACTAATGAATGAGTTTTTCATTACCAAAAATGTAAACAAATCAGCCATATAAAAGTAAGAAAAAAATATAAAATATATAAAAAAATATCAAACAATATCAAAAAAAGCCAAACAACTGAGAGAATCGTATCCCTATAGCGGAATCGAAAACGTTGTTCAAGGTTAGTTCGGAGGTCAAAAGGTTATGATCACAAGTTTTACTTAAAAATTTTTTTTAAACAATACCTTAATTTTTTCATCATCATCATCATTTCAGCGTTAGGAATATTTACTTAAGGCGGTGCATCTTCAGGAATCAGACATCATACAATAAACTGTAACTGAGAACATTGAGGGTATCGATCTAGAAAGCTGCTCGGCAACTTGAAACTGTAAGCTCGTGGTTAGCTCAACGTTAAGTGGTTACTTCCCACAGTTAACTTTCGCTCACAACAGAAGCTCGTGGCGCACGCGATTTGCTTAGTATCATATTGTGTTTGACTGAATTTTATCTCATTAGTATTTTTTACCAGAATTAGATTTGAAAATGATTATTTTATTATTTAGTCATATTTTGACGACCAAGTAGCGTAGCGATAGCCCTGCCTCATACAACGGGGGCCCCAGGTTCGAATCCTGGCCGGGGCATATGTGTGATGAACATTAACGTTTATGTTAACGAACATTAAGGGTTGATGATATTTATAAATATGTACCAGGGGAATATGTAAATGGGGACCCAGGACCCTGTTTGCTGTATGGTCATTCATAACACAAGCTCTGCTTACTTTAGGGCCGTATAGCTGGTGCGTTTGTATGGGGATTTGTTATTATTTTTATAATTTATTTAATTACTCTCGCGACTTGATAACGAATACATGTAACCAAAGTGTGTTTTAGGATTAATTTATTATTGTTATTAACAAATACCCAAACTAAACAAACTTGGATGTTTAGTAAAATTGATTAATCTAATTACTTTGTTTTTCAAAAGTTTGTAAGTAGGGATAACTTCTGCTTTACATAGACATTTTTCACCGATTACCCTTATTCTTACAGATTAAAAAATATTATATTCTGGTCTATGGTAGTACACCAATTATCGTGGCGTACAATAAGGTGCTGTACGTTTTTGGGTCGTAAAGTTATTACGATAATTTGAGTCATCGAATAGTGCGTGTCACCAATTATCAGGGCGTGCAATTCTGTACTTCGTTTTGTCGTGTCGTACAGTAAAAATTCAAATTCAAATTCAAATATTTATTTCTCAACATTGACAATTACTTGTTCTTATTAACGTCAAATAAAACATGATTCTACCACCAGTTCGAAAAAAACCTTCGTGAAGAAGAACTGGCAAGAAACTTCACGGGTATATTTTTTCAAAATAAATTTACAGAGTCTCTTTATGTCTATACAAAAATTATTTTTTTCTGCATCTGTTAGCTCGGCAAGTCTCCCTCCCCCCAAGTATCCAAACGACGAACACCCTCAAACGGCACCCGTTCACGAGTTAACGCGGGATCCAGCCATCGCCCTCCTCAACCATATTAGAGGGAAGTGAGCGACCCATCACCCGACGCTACCATACTACCAGTATTATATAATATCGGTTCCCTTTCTTACAACCACACTTTGGTAAGTCACTTTTGCTCGCTATACATTTAGATTGTAACAATTTAAACTTAATGCGGTTACATATATGCAGACTAAGTACGACCGGGGACAGCCAGAACTATCTTATAGCTACTAGTTAACTTAACTAGAAATGGGTGACCTAAAAGTTGGAATTTAAATACTTTGAATACGAGCCTTTTAATAGCGTGCCTACCCCGGACTGTTCACCTGACTGAACTCCATTTGTATTTTGTTGGGGGTATTTTGATGGGGCACTATTTAACTAAGAATAATGTCAATGTGCTGAATATGACAATTGAACTCCTAAAGTATATAAGTTAGTTTTAAAAGTGGGTTATCAGCTAAGATGTTTGAAGAATTTCATAAAGAAACTAAGATTCTTAATTTTTTTTATTGTATAGCTATTTAACTTCTAGCTATTAAATTAAACCTAACTTATGTTTTTCGGACTTCTCAATAGTTAGACATTGCTTAATTGAAAATAATCCCGTGTTTTTCTCATTAAACAAATTATTTGCTGCCAGTTAGTACAAGTATTAAAAAAAACATATTACTATGTCAAGTGATTGTTGATGAAATTGATCGCACTATAACCTTATAAAAGCTCCAATATTATAGATCTGAAACTTGTCTCAAAAGTAAAACTTTGTTATAGATATGCTCACCTTGTGTTTGTTATCACAAATGATATCAATTATGTTTAGTACTTACCAAGTAGTCTCAAAACCAACCTGCTCTAAATTTATGCAAGTTAGACCGTCGTTAATGTAATGGACCATAATTTAGGAATTCTATTAAAGCGCCTCGAACAGGCAGGTCTGCAGATGCTCGTTACTGCTTATTGAGGATTGGTTATTTGTGTATTCAATTGACTATAATCTAAAATGTTTCCGTAGTTGTAGAAAACTTCGTTTTATTGATCGATTAATTTGTAGGTAAGTATATAATAGAACTATAACTATAACTAGGTACAAGACAAACTAACGAAGTCTTCGCTTGAAGCATATCGTATATTCGGTCATGTCTGTCACGTAGCAACGTAACAAAATATATATCTTCAAGAGAACTCTAGGAAATCGAATTCCTACCAAATTTCTTACCGAATAAAACTACGATCAAAATCAAGAAATGCTCGTGCAAAACATTAAAATATATTGTTATGTGTTTGTTTGTTATCTTTAATTTTTTGATTTGAAGAATTTAAGACGTGCATGGTTTATGTTTTGAGAAAGTAAATATAATCAATGTAACAAATTTTAATTTTGATATAAAATAAAACTTCATCGCATACACAGAGGATGTAAACGTTCATAGAGAACTGAAAAACTTAATTATTTTTATCTATCTTAAAGATTTAACGATTATATAAAGATACCAAACTCACAACTTCACTTTATTTAATATAGTAACTAAAACTATATAACGTCATTGTAACAAACAGTGATCTATTGTTTTGTACCTTTGTGTTCTTCAAAACTATCAAGTTTCCTGACAAAGTATTTTTAACCGATCCTGAAGACTAAACTTAGATAAAAGTTGGTGACAGTAACGACGTTTACCTCCTCCAATATCTTGCGATGTTTTAAAGATCATTTTGATGGAAGTACGTTTTGTAAAAATCATAAACTTGTAGAAACTTGCATCAACAAAGTGAAGAAATAAAAAAGGGTCTTCTTTGAGACTAAAGTATGAATCTTATCGAGTGAACATTTTTTACCACATGGTGAACGATCTTAAAAGCTGGGCGGCGCGCACGCGTGTCATTTTCAAAGATGCACCGGTGGTGGTACGGAACAAGTCCACCTCCTCAGAGGCAGACACAAAAACGTACCCACGTCTGCACTGACTGATGGAGTGGGTCACTCATTGGTGTTTCAAATTACGTTCCGTTACTTATAAGTAAAATATTTCGCATAAAAATTAAAATCTTAGAATAAATATATCAGTAGGTACTTTTAACGACTATCATTATGGTATTATTAATATAGTTTTTCAATATAATTTTAGCACAACTTTGACAATTTTCGTAATGACATATTATTTTATAAATTTTGAAATATAATCTATTATATGGATTTACTGCATTTATATTTGACATTTCCAGTTTCTGATATCTTATTGACATAGCAATTAATTATTTGTATTTATTATTGTTATATATTACTTACCGATCTAATTGAATATAAGATATATTATTTTTTGAATAGACATAGTCAATAATTACCAATATAATATTTAATTTAGGTAAAAACTTGTCCATTACATAAAAGCCCTTTACCAACATCACAGTCTTAATTTTTTATTTAATTGACAAGTTGGTTTTGAAATAGCATTGAAATAAACCTGATTTTGTGTTTTAATTTTTTTTTTGTGCGTCAACAAGTATTGTCCGTATGTGTGAATTTTTGATGATTTAGGATTTGTAGAAATTTTTTGTAACACTAACATAGTTTTTAAGCGTTTCAATATTAACAAGTGGGCCTGGTTGCCACAATAAAGAAATTCATTTTTGTTATTATAAGAAACACAGTGAAAAAAGGATGTTAATTTCACTCTCGGTATGAAAAATCTACGTTTTTGTTTATGAAGTAAGAAAGGCGTGGCGATGAATAAGTGCAGTTTCACATCGGGCGTCGTTAAGTACCTACAACAGGGAGAGCACTATGTGATACTAACTTTGCATTTAGAGCGGACGCCCTACGTGTCAAGGCTTAGTTAATGCCTCACTTTTCAACGAATGCCTCACTTTTCAACGTTGTACCGTAGTGCAGATAGGTGATTTAATTTAATTTTATTAAAGTTTAAATCTTTGTTTAAGAAAGAAAAATTTCATAAAACTTACGTGAGACATTTTAATTAGGTATATGTTTCGTGAGTAAGCCGCTTTACTGAATACCTAATTAAGAAAAATTTCGTATTGTTTCGTAACATTAGAGTATAATACTATTCTATAAAATCCTTATACCGTCCATATATTCAGTTTAGGTAGATATTAGTCCTATACAACCGTGAGTACTAGTTAGGTTAGGACGAGTATAAAACTGCCGTTCGTAATTAAACATAATTTTTTTTTGTTCTATGAAATATATGAATTTAACTAAAGTATGGACCCTAGTTTTCTACACTTTCTGCCTTCTAGTAGGAAAATCATTTGAAGCACTCTGTTAAAACTATGTGGACCTGGACTTCACAAACTGCGATAAACATTTGTGTTGCTTTCTTTTTAAAATCCGTGCTTTCTGTCTGAATCGCGTTTGTCCGCCCTATACTCGTAAAGAATAGGTATTTGGGTGCTCGGTTAGCGCGGGGGCTAAGGGAGCGGGAAGGCGTCTGCGATCGACGTGCGCTCGAGAACGCATGCAGACCGAGACTCTCGAATGCGAATGATGTCTGCTGAAATTATTACTTAAGACCCTTGGATTTTAAGTCCAATGCTCTACCGACTGACCTAGCCGGGCAGATAACGGTGCGGATAGCAGTAGTTTTTGAAGAACCTTATAGGCTTTCTTCGGTAGAGCCTTACGAGGTGTGCAAATAATAATTTGTATTTTTTTGTGGTTTATCCAACTTCATAATCTATAGGGACTATAGGAATCACAACGCTGTTGTATTTTTTATGTCCATAATTTAAAAATGATTTACTCAACTTCCAACACCAAAAGGATATCTGGATTACGTTATAGTAATTAATGTCATCCACGAAATCACGCCCTACTACTGTTTTGGTGTATATATACATCGTAATGTACGAGCATAGTCTGGCGTAACTACATAGATGGCACTCACTATAAATTTATTTTGAACACAATATCAAGCAGCATTTACTTTGCAGGGTTTTGTGGACTTCTGGATTCTGTATCTAATTGCAATGTAGTAAGTGTTCAATGTATTCGCTTTTCATCGGTAACATCATCTTTAGATACTTTAATGAAAAACCACGTGACATAAACTGTCCAAGTAAAATAATCCTAATAACCAAGCCACAGTTAGTGAAGTGTCCTTATTAGAAAACGAAACACATTAAATCATTAATTAGCGCGAGTTTGCCTTGGTCCCTTGTTTGTCCATATTAAACGAAAGGGAGAAATTAGATAGGTCTGCAATTAGTGCAATTGATATAAGTAAACTATTTCACCCTAAAATGGTGCATAGTGCTTGTTCATTTTCGCATATTGCATATTTCTTCATAAAGTTTGAATGCTCAAAAACTTTAAATAAAGGTAGTTTTAGGCAATTTTTAAATCTACCACACTTGCAAATTGTGGATGAACAGGCTTGTCACATGCCGTGATAAAGATTGTTTAGGTTTGTGTTTTAGTCATTTATCTAGTCATTTGTAGCTTAATGTATAACAGGTTGAAAAACTTATTGATACCTTCTAAGTCAACGGGATGGAATCTGGGACCACAAAAGCCAGCGCTTTAAACTTTAAGCTTTTTGTGTTACCGACGCGGCGGTTTTGTCATCCACCACAATGATATTATCAGATATACGCCTGGCATGCTGGTCTCTGTCTCTGTTGGTCGTACTCCATGAAAACATCCGGATTAGGTACATAGGTTTCCATTGAAATCACTACAGCATTACTTATTTAATTTCACCATCAAAAACAAACTTTTAAAGGTAACAGAAGAGAACCTTATACAGCAAATAAGCTTGTTTTTGTCAAACCCTGGCACTTTGCCAGTGTTCAGAGAAGTGGATTCTTTGCCATGCACTCTAAAATTTCAATCACAGCTCTTTGATAAAACGGTTGTTTATGAACGATTTTCGTGCATTAGTCTTTCATCTCACCTGGTGAGAGTGATGATTAATATCGGCATAATATTATAGCAAGTATTAAAAAAAATTGTTGTTCCCGTATTTGTAACTAGCAAAGGAATCATCTTTTCCCAAAAAACATGAGTCGAATTTGTGAAAAAGAAATGTTTCTTTTTTCTTGTCTAGCTTATTTGGTGTCCAGAACTGAACATATTATATAATACGTATATTATACGTAAACTGCACCGGCGCTTTCGTTTGCTGCTTATCCTATCAGTCAGTGCCATAGTGCTGCAGGCAGCGTAAAGCTATTTTACAAAAATACAATTACTTCCACCTTTTTGATGAAATAAAATGAAATGAAATGAAATATTTATTTCTCAACATTGACAATTACTTGTTCTTATTGACGTCAAATAAAACATGATTCTACCACCAGCTCGAAAAAAACCTTCGTGACGAAGAACTGGCAAGAAACTTCACTGGTATATTTTTTTCAAAATAAATTTACAGAGTCTCTTTACGTCTATACAAAATTATTCTTATCTGCATCTGTTAGCTCGGCAAGTCTCCCTCTCCCAAGTAGCCAAACGACGAACAACCTCAAACGGCACCCGTTCACGAGTTAACGCGGGATCCAACCATTTTTGATGCATTTTAAATTCTATGTTTCTTTAGAAACATTTGGTCGCTTAAGGACACTGAATAAACCGGAAATAAGAAATGAAAAAGTTGTTTTGTCACAAATTTGACCTATAATACTTAGGAAAAGTTGTTCGTTTTAAGCGCCTCTTTCATCTGCTTCAGGCTTGACAGTATTTTTCTACGCCCTGTTCATGCCTTTGTTGCTTTTCGAATATATCTTTGTGGTTGTAAATATTTGTTTATTTTGCTTATTAACAACCAAACGTAGTTGAGGCGCACAAATAGTATACGTCAATTTTCTTGATTTGAAATTCCCCAAAGTTTCTCGAGCTATATACATATCTCGAGCATATACATACCCAAGTTTATCACTCCCAATTAGCTAAACTGGGCAAATTTGCAATCATGGCCCAGATATGTAAGCTTAATGTTGCTATAAGTTATAAATAATGTTTATTTGTAGTCAGAAGACATAAAGTTAGAAAATTGTTATTGTTTCTCCACTTTTGCATTTTGTAAAACGCGTTACCTACGATTGCAAAGTGTAATACCATGATTTTGTTATTTTGCATGTTTGGTATATGCAGGATATGTTACTATATATCATCATTACTACTGATTATCAAACAAATTTATAACAACAATTATCACTTTTTTTTAAAGATAGCTTCGACATGCAATACAATTTTGTGCATAATGACTCTCCGACACGACTCTATTTATTAATCGTTTTGACAGTTTTTTTATTATCGGTATCCTTGTAAATATTCACTGTTTTACAATTCAAAATTGGCATATAAAATTTGTATAATGATCCGTAGTTCCCGACCAAGATAATATAGGTAATGCAAGTTTTACTGGAAATAGTTCAGTGAAATTTGTCGTAGCAAGCGAGACTACATAGAATGATGATCGCAATGACTTGAAAAATGTGGAAGTGGACGAATGCAATTAGATCAAGTAAGAGAAAATTGGTAAGCTGGCTAGATAGCCGATTGAGAATCTACGAGTTCATGAGGGGCTTCTTACTTGGATAGTTGGACGACAAATGTTTCTTCTTCCAGGACCTTAATTTTGCTTTTTAATTGCATTTGTTTTAGACTTGTGTTCCTTTGGTTGCTTTTTTTCGTGTATGGTTTTGTTGTATTTCTTTAGTTAGTCTTGGAGTAACAAATTTCAGTATTGGAGATATTTATGCCAGATTGTTTGCTGAAACAGAAAGTTGCTCTGCAATTGCACTGGGATGCAGCTACCTCCTGGCGTGGGCTGGATAAGGAGGTGACCTTATTGGACCAACGATATATCAGGTTTGAGGGTACTACACTAACATCTCTAGCCGAGACTCCATGACATTCCCAAATCTTCTCGCCATAGATGATGTGCCGCCCCAAGCGCAGAGTCGCAAGTGAAATCGTTCGGGCGTGGTGTAATTCACTGGCCATGGAGGACGAGGGCGCTGGTCCCTTACGCAACGCCCTAGAGGCAGTGTATGATGACGCCAACCTGAGCAAGGGCTTGCCGTAGCTGTAAAGACATGTATTGATGGTCTCAGTAGATGACCGATCTCCAAGAATCCCACGGCCGTGACTGGGATGTGCGTAGCGATGACGCGTTACGTCGCTTAACCGACCATCACGCGTGATCTACATCGCAATATTAACTTTACTTAAGCGATTAGAATATATATGACTTTCCCACAACAATTGTCGGGCCGTAGGACGCGGTCCGTTCACCCTTTCCACCCTTTCCCATCAGTGGGGACGCGTGTTCAAGTTCCTAAAAGTGTAATCACGATCACTGGTGATGCCACCACGATGTGGTTCAGCTGGCAAGGCGGAAGTCAACACTTATACTTGTAATCAAAATACTCATACTAACAACAAGTCACTTTTCTTGCCTGTTACTTCACTCAAGCAAAATATATTTTTCTTTCTGCTCAAAGTAATGTTGGCTTTTCCAATATAATTGTACAGCTTTACCCTTAAAAATGTTTCACTTGCTTTCTACTTTCCGTTGATTAATTTTTTGCGTCAAAATATGTTTCATACGATTTGCCTGCGTCTGTTTTTCCAGACAAATATAACCCTAGAGCTTTCAAGTGTAGATTGAATAGGTACCTCTTAGACAGGCGTGTATGATCCTCGTCTTCATCGTCACTTTCCATCAGGTGAGATGGAAGACAAATGCCTGCTTATTATTAATAAAAAAAAATACAGAAGCACTAAGAACGTTGGTGTAAACTACTTGAGCTAAATAAAAAAATATTTATATAACTTTTTCTTTTTATTAACTTTTTGCAGAGTATGTTAATTTTACGAAATTAACAAAAAACCAAGAGCTGGTCAAGTATGCAGTCGTTAAACAGTTGTCAATATAAAATATGGATAAGTATTTGAAGAATTTTAATAATCGTAATAGCCAAGTATGCTAAATTTATTTTGAAATTACTCCCGTGAAGTTTCTTGCCAGTTCTTCTTCACGAATGTTTTTCCGAACTGGTGGTTAGGTCATGCATTATATAATGTTAAGGCCTGTGCCTCAACATAGATGTTTAAACTAATGTTAAATTGATAAATGTTTTAAAGTAGTAGTTTGAGATGGTTAAAGGGAAACACGACTGTTTCGGACGAGTTGTTTAATGTTAATGAAAATCACAATTACAAAATAATAAAATAAATAATTTGTCGCGTGTTTGCGTAGGTAAGCGGTGTTCGGTTACACCGAACATATTCCCCACCAGCATAAGATGAGACGGATTCGCAGCCGGATGCCCAAAGATGCCGCTAGTCTTCTCTGAACACCAATTTCCGGAACACTGATTTGTGATTTGTTGATTATGTGACTTATGGGAGCCACTTCCACCTTTTCAATATCGAACATAATATCTAATCGACTCAAGTGGCGTTTATGTCCATAAATCGTAAAATCCGTAGTTTTGATAATGCAATTCTCTTCTAATGAAATAATATTCGCAGCAATCAGCTGGTGAGCTGTAACTCTGTTCCGGTTCGGTTACACCGAACAACTATGTTCGGTGTAACCGAACACCGCTTACCTACGCAAACACGCGACAAATTATTTATTTTATTATTTTGTAATTGTGATTTTCATTAACATTAAACAACTCGTCCGAAACAGTCGTGTTTCCCTTTAACCATCTCAAACTACTACTTTAAAACATTTATCAATTTAACATTAGTTTAAACATCTATGTTGAGGCACAGGCCTTAACATATGGTCCTTCACCCGTCTTTAGTGCTTTTGGTGAGTTTTGAGTGTGTTAGCAATCGGTTCGCTGGCCTTCCACAAGCGGACCTCCCCAGCGAATTGAGAAGGTGCTTATATCACACTTGTGAGCTTGCCTGGAGTGCTATTAGATAGACCAGCAACCAACAACAACAACAACATTAACCAACAACATTTTCAAGAACATTTTGAGATCAACAACAATATTTTACAACAATAGCAATGGATCATCTTTTGAACAAACAAGCAGAGCTTATTGAAGCTATCGAAAAACTATTTAACAACTTCAAGAAAGAAAACACCGAACGTAAAAAGGCAATAGCAAACGCAAAACTACTGGAGCTCACGAATTTGTTTCGCGATTTCAGTGCAAATCATTTAATTTTGAAACAAAATGAAGAACAAGAACATCTTTACTACCAGGAAAACTACTTCTCGTCCACGGAGAAATTCTACTTCGAAGTATGTACATACATAAAACAATACATCTCATCAAACCCGGGTGGTTCTAAGGGATCGCCAAACGAAGAAAACAAGAGTAGCTATGGAAAATCTGCAAAAGAAGGAAGCAAAACTCCGGTTATCAACGGAGCCTTGGATGAAAAATTGCGTCGTCAGGCGGCCAACTACAAGGCTTTCCAAAGAACTGTGAACTACATTAAAATCGACAAAATAACAGAAAACTGGGAATTTGAAGATACTTTGAAGTCACTTGAATCCCGCTGGAAAACAATAGACTCCCTCCATTGGGAGATAGAGGGTGATTTAAGTGGCAGAGAAAATCTAGAGATGGAAGAATTATTCAGCAACTATGAACATCAATATCAAACTCTGAAACGTTCGATAAAATCCAGGATATGGTCACAAAAACATAGAGAAAAAACTACGCCTACTCTAGAAGTTCCTACTTTCAACGGGAACTACAACGCTTGGGTGTCATTTAAAGATTTATTTATGGAAGCTATACATAATAACCCGAGTTTATCTAACGCGCAGAAGATGCAATTTTTAAAGAGTAAAATACGAGGCGAAGCCGAACGTTTAATACAACATTTGTCAATAAGTTCCGATAACTACACAACATGCTGGGAAATACTGACACATCGCTACGATAACAAGAAACTAATATTCTCTTCACATATAAACATTCTTCTTGACCTCCCTACTATGAAACAACAAACAGTCAATCAAATAAAACGCATGCATGATGTTACGCAAGAGTGTCTCAACGCAATCAAGAACTTAGGCGTGGATATAATAACCTGGGACCCTCTGATTGTACATATCTTAGATCAGAAATTAGACACCGAGACCCACACGGAATATATCGACTCCCTAAAGAACCGCCGAGAACTACCTATTTTAAGTGAATTTTTAGAGTTTCTGGAAGGAAAATTCACAGCATTAGAATCAGCATGCAGAAAAAGTGACAATCTACAACCTAAACAACATTTCGTAAAACATCAATTACCTTCAACTTCAAATGGAAAATTTTCAAATTATCCAAGTAATTCAAACAATAATTGGAACAAAGGAAATAAAAATGCGAAATCAACATATAACATCATTACTGTAAAATGTCCACTCTGCAAAAATGAACACGGGCTCTATAATTGCAAGAAATTTTTAGAATTACCTAATGAACAAAAATTACAATTAATTAAAGAACTCCGAGTTTGCAAGAATTGCTTATTTAGTCATAATGGAAATGAATGTAAATCGACGAAAACATGCCGCAAATGTATGAAGAAACATAACACCACGATACACGATGCCTTTATTGAACAACAGAATACACCGTCTTCTAGCGCAACAATTAACAATAATTTAACTGAACAAAATCAACAAAACGAAGTTCTATTATCAACCGCAATTTTAAATATCAAAGGTCACGATGGTACTTACCACTACATGAGAGCTCTAGTCGACCAGGGCTCGCAGGTGAGCTTAATTACGGAGCGAGCTGCGCAACAACTAAAATTAAAAAGGAAACCATGCAAAGGAACAGTATTCGGTGTCGGAGTAAGAGAAAACAACGGGAAAGGAATGTTACACATACAATGTTATTCCATTCATAATGACTTCAATTTTCAAACGGAAGTTATTATCATGAACAACTTAATAAGTAACTTACCCAACCAAACCTTTAACAAACCAAACTGGCCGTTCATAGAAAACATTGCTCTAGCCGATCCCGAGTTCTACGTGAGTCGCCCCGTTGACATACTTTTGGGAGCTGAGATTTACTCACAAATAGTGCAAGGCGGCATCATCAAAGGAGAAGGCCTATCACAGCCTATTGCACAACAAACAAAAATTGGATGGTTACTATGTGGAAGCACCGTAACTTATCAATGCAACGTCATACTACATAACCTGGATGAGATAAAACAATTTTGGGAAATTGAAGAAATTAGCGAACAATCAAAATTATCCCTGGAAGAACAACAATGCATTGACTTTTACAACGAAACAATAAGAAGAAACGAGGATGGTCGCTACGAGGTCAGGTTACCACTGAAAGAAAATATCGAGAATGATCTGGGATCTTCGAAACAAACAGCCCTGGCGCAATTTAGAAGCCTGGAAATGAAATTTAACAAAATACCTAAACTATCAAACGACTACAAATCATTCATGAAGGAATATGAAATATTACAACATATGAAACCATTCACCTGTAATCAAACTCCAGAATACTTTCTTCCTCATCATGGTGTAGAACGCATCGACTCATTAACTACCCAATATCGTGTAGTGTTTAACGCTTCCCATAAAACAAACAAGGGTTGCAGCTTAAATGACTACATGTATGCGGGACCAAACTTACAAATAGATTTACAAACACTACTACTAAGATGGAGACAATACCAATACGCCTTCACTGCGGATGTTGAAAAATTCTTTAGAATGATCTTACTGCAAGACGAAGATCAAAGATACCAAAAAATATTCTGGAGAGAAGATTCTAATCAACCTATTAAAACATATACTTTAACAACGGTTACCTACGGAACTCGGGCTGCACCATTCTTAGCCATGATGACATTGAGGAGGCTGGCATCTGATGAACGATCAAACTATCCTGACGCTGCAAAAATCGTGGAATCAGCATTTTATATGGATGACCTTGTACACGGCGCCGACACAAAAGAAGAAGGGAAGAAACTTATCTCTGATCTAAACTTACTCATGAAGGCCGGCGGCTTTAATCTTAGAAAGTGGTCGTCGAACGAAAAACAATTGTTAGAACAAGTAAAGTCGGAGCGCAGTACTAGTCAAGACAATATATTCAACTTTAAAACTGAAAATAATTCAAAAACATTAGGGTTATGTTGGAATCCTACCGCAGATAATTTCACCTTCCAGTACAACATTCCTGAAAACAATTCAAAATTAACAAAACGTAGCCTGCTGTCGGATATTTCAAAACTGTTCGACCCTTTAGGATGGCTGGCCCCACTATCTATGAAACTAAAACTATTATTTCAACGCCTGTGGAAAGAAGATATAAAATGGGACCAACAAGTTTCATCTGAAATAGAACGAGAATGGTTAAACATAAAATCAGAACTTCAAACTATCAATGAATACAAAATACCTAGATGGTTGTTATGTCACAAGAATGACATCATAGAATTACATGGATTTTGTGACGCGTCGATTCACGCATACGCGTGTGTGGTGTACGCCAGGATCAAAGATAAAACACGATTGACCTTGGTTGCCGCAAAAACAAAGCTCGTGCCCCACAAGAAAGCTATAACATTACCCAGACTAGAGTTAAGTGGAGCATACTTACTATCAAAACTTATTAATAAAATCAAGGAAGCATTAACTCAACATCAACTAGAAATCTATGGCTGGACGGACTCTATGGTTGTTATTGGCTGGCTACAAGGAGAGAGTTCCCGGTGGAAGCCATTTGTTGCTAACAGAGTAAAAACAATATGCGATACAATATCAAAAGATCGATGGCACTATGTAAAATCGAACGAAAACCCGGCTGACGCCGCGAGCCGCGGCTTGTATGCGAATCAATTGAAAAATAACTTCTTATGGTGGCAGGGCCCCGCCTGGCTGTCGACGTTTAACGAAGAACAAATGCAATCAAAAATAACATACACTACGAATGAAGAAATCAGGTTGAAACAAACAAACGTAATACAGAAACAAAAAGATAATACAATTTATCAATTATTAAATAAATTTAGTTCATTCAATAAAGTTACAAGAATTGTAGCCTGGTTATTAAGAACATTTGTACCTAAGCGTAAACAATTACCAAGCTATCTCACATTACAAGAAATGTCGGCCGCAAAATTGCTTATTATAAAGAACGTGCAACAAAATGAATTTAGAACGGAAATTATGCATTTTAACAAACATAAAACTATTAACTCGAATAGCAAAATATTAAATTTGAATCCGTTCATTGACCATCTTGGAATTTTACGGGTCGGAGGAAGATTAGAAAATTCGTCATTAAACATGGAAATGAAGCATCCAAAAATAATACCTCGGGACAGCAGACTCGCCGATTTACTAATAGATGAAGCCCACCTACTTACCTTCCACGGAGGTCCACGTCTCTCCATGGCGTGCCTTCGGCAACAATACTGGATTCCTGGGGGAAACAACGCTGTAAAGAAACGATTACGAAACTGTATAACCAGTAGAAAAAACAATCCAAACAAAGAACACCAAATCATGGGGGACCTGCCCGCCGCTCGTGTGGAGCCTGCTCCTCCTTTCTTCCACACCGGGATAGACTACACCGGATTCGTTGAAATCAAAGCTAACAAAACAAGAAACGCAAGAACCCTGAAAGGTTATGTAGCCCTGTTTATTTGTATGGTTACAAAGGCCATACACTTGGAACTAGTACAGATTTAACAAGCTCGGCATTTCTGGCGGCCCTGCGAAGAATGTCAGCCCGTCGTGGAGCCCCACATCACTTATACAGTGACTGTGGAACCAACTTTGTCGGTGCCAACAGAAATCTACAAGAAGAATACGAGAAATTGAAACAAACTTACGACGATCATTTCATGGACACTTTATCATCCATGAACATACAGTGGCACTTCAATGCACCCTCATGGCCTAGTGCTGGAGGCTTATGGGAACGAGCAGTACGAAGTTTGAAGTATCACCTAAAAAGAGTAATAGGAGAACAGCGCTTAACATTTGAAGAATATTCTACAATACTTGCTCAGCTTGAAGCCTGCTTAAACTCCAGGCCCTTGTGTGCGCTCACCGAGGATATCAATGATTTAGATTACTTAACACCAGCGCACTTCATGTACGGTAGAGCAGATGTAACAGTCATAGAAACAGCAGAAGATGCTAGAACCAGATGGCATCTAACGAACGAAACGTTTAAACAAATCTGGAGGAGGTGGAAGGCAGAATACTTGACGCAACTCACCGCAAGAATAAAGTGGTTACAACCGCAAAAGGGCATACAAGTCGGTGATTTAGTAACAATACAAGATGAACACTTACCTCCTGGAAGGTGGCCCATGGCCCGCGTGGTCGAGCTGCACCCGGGCCGTGATGGATACACGCGCGTCGTTACCCTGAAAACTGCAAACGGATACCTGAAACGCCCTATCGTCAAACTTTCTGTGTTGCCGCTGCAACCTGAACCTGAAAAAGAAATCGAAATCAAAAACGAAAATACCCAAGAAAAACGAAGAACTAAAAAACCTAACTCTACCTTGTACAACATAACAATGGCAATATTATTTTTTACAACATTAATATCGAATTCCCAAGAGATTGATATTATCACAAAATTACATGAAAACCAAAGCTTATATTTTGACCCGCTAGCGAAAATGCAGCTCTTAAGAGACCAATGGACTTTAGTAACTTACTACAATATGGATCCCTACATAAACGGAAACATGGCATTCGAAAAACTACTCAATTACCTTGAAATAACATGTCGTAACTTAGGAGCGAACGATAAATGTAACTTAGTAACGCCACAACTGCGCCATGAATATACAGAACTACAGTATTACAATCAGCTGTTGATGACTCAGCACTTCAGCGATACCCAACAAAGATCGAAGCGAGGACTTATCAACGCTGTGGGCTCCATAGCTAACAGTTTGTTTGGGGTGCTAGATCAACAGTTCGCAGAAAAATATACCCAAGATATTGAATTAATTAAACAAAATCAAGCTCATCTAAAAAACCTATGGTTGAATCAGACATCTATCGTCGAATCTGAGTACAATATTATAAAAAGATCAGAAGAAATTATGTCAAAACAACATAAAATTGTAAACAAACACCTAAACAGCTTGGATTCATCGGTAAAGACATTAGAGAATGCATACAAGGAAATAAAGTACTTTAAAGTACTTTACTTAATTGAGTCTGTTCTGAGTGTGTTTTATTGGATAATCAATATTACCATCGACAAATATTCGTTATCCAATAAAACACACTCAGAACAGACTCAATTACACAGAGAGATTGAGTCTAAGATAAAAGAACTGAAAGCAAGCGAGACTTATGAGAATGAACAAAAAATCTCGCCTCATGACATTCATCATTACACTATAATATACGCAATAGTCAGCGTTCTTATACTTACCTTCGTGATATTGAGCTGCCGCCGCGCGAGAAGAACTTGGAAGGCCAACTGATAATGCAATTCTCTTCTAATGAAATAATATTCGCAGCAATCAGCTGGTGAGCTGTAACATGTTCATATAGAACGTCAACAAGAACACCTAATTGACAATGTTAAGAAATAAATATTGGAATTCGAGTTTAAAATAATTTGTATGAAATAGTAATATAAAGTACGTATGTGTTGGGTAACTGCGTAAATCGAATGTCAAAAATGTTTTGTAGCAAATGCGAAGTAAAAAAATAAGCTCTCAATGTCATAATTTTGTAAAATACTCACCTTTCCGTAGTGAAGTTGTTGAAAGTGTTTAGTGCTTGAAATTGTGATTAAAAATGTAAAACTTACTGTAAACAGGTATGTTTTTGTGTAAAATGTAGTTTATATATTTAAATTCTGAAATCGTTATCCGTTTTTGATGTTAAATATTGTGTGAAACTGATAAAGTTACGTTTAAAATTGAAGTTATTTGTATAATATTGAATGGTTCAAAGTTAACTGTATCCTAAAAATACTATGTTGCGTTCTCATAACGATATTTTTCCACTGAATTGGTTTACTATGAGTTATATAAGAAGACAAAGCGATCTATCACATTTATACATCAGTGTAGATGTAATTTTCATAGATTAGGTTTTCCTGAATAAAAAGATATTATTTAATTATACCAAACCTTACAATATTCCAATATTAATAATCCGTCCACCGATTAAGATCAACATAGTCGTATTTATACTTGCGTTTTTCAATATCAGTGTTTCAGTTCAGTGTGTTTATATTCAGTGCGTCTTCTGTGCGATGAATCCGTGTGGAATTTGTCATGTGCAAGTTAATGACGGTCCGCAATGCTCAGCTTGCAAAAAATTCTTTGATTTTGCTTGCGCTTCCATCAGTGAAGTATCATACCGAAAATTGCGGCAAGATAGACGGGCAACCTGGAAGTGTCCAAACTGCAAACCATCTGCAACCCCGAGAACCCCGACGCCTTCGCCCTGTGATATGCTGGATGTCATGGCAGCAATCGAGAAAATACATAAGCAGCTAGCACCGCTGGAAGTACTGAGGAAGGATTTGCAAGATTTGAAAACTCAATTTAATGATTTCAAATCCTCATTTGAAATAACGCACACATAGATAAATGATATTGATACTAAGATCAAATGCATGGACTCCAAATTAACATCTGTCGAGGAAACTGCGCAGCGCTGTACTGACCTTGAAAAGAAAGTCACCAAGATCGAACAAGAATTGAACGATAAGGAACAATGGTCAAGACAGAATAACGTGGAGATCAAAGGCGTTCCATTAATAAATGGTGAAAATCTTTTCGAGGTGATG
This sequence comes from Marasmarcha lunaedactyla, assembly GCA_923062675.1. Lineage (NCBI taxonomy): Eukaryota > Metazoa > Arthropoda > Insecta > Lepidoptera > Pterophoridae > Marasmarcha > Marasmarcha lunaedactyla. The sequence goes on along the minus strand of OV281361.1, from coordinate 9,544,922 downwards.
TCTGCCATCGCTCGCAGAGCTAAAGTCGACTTCGAAAAAGCTCAGCTCTCATTCATTGCGAGGGTACCATCTCGTAGCAAGGATACGCCAAAACACATAATAGCTTGTTTCCGCAATAAATATGTGAAAAAAACTTTCATCGCTTTTGCACGTAAGCTAAAAGGTCTATGTGCTACTGATTTAGGCATTGAAGACGGCTCTCGTGTTTTTATAAATGATCACTTAACGGCTGCTAATAAGAATCTTTTGAGCAATGCTAAGAAAGTTGCTAAAGAACATAAGTATTCTTTTGTATGGGTGAAGCACGGAAGAATTCTCGTAAGGCGAGATCAAACTTCAAAAATTATCCAAATCAGAAACGAAGAGGATTTGAAGAAAATTTTCTAAGTGTATGTTTTTTATGTTTTTTAAGTGCTACATTCTATTTGCCAATTTATAATCTATTATTAGTAATTACCAGACATGTAATGGTGGTCTATTTTTGTACAGTTTTTTTGCCTTGCCCTAAAAGATTAGTTGGAAACAAATGTGTTATTGAGTTCTATTGTTATTCCATTGTTATACTTTATTGCATCTATTCATTTTCAGTGACTCAATACTTTTACGTAATACTGATATTTACTATATGGTACTGTCGTTTATGGCTCAATTTAATGGAACCAATATTTATCTATTCAATTAGTTGTTTTCGAATATTAATGTTAAATATTATGTTTTTTAAATTATTCTACATGTGTTATGACTTTATGCTTATATTTCTTCTATCAAACAATTATTTCTTGTACCTACTTAATTATCTAGTTTATCTACCTACCTAACTTTTTCATTACGATTTCTTTTATAAATGGCTAATACATTGAAAATATTTGATCAAAATACACAAGGTTTAAGAACTAAATCGGTTAACTTCTATAGAACTTTACAATTGCAATCTTATGACATTATTTGTATTACGGAATCATGGTTGTTAGAAAGTATAAAAAGCGAGGAATTATTCGACGACCGGTATATTGTGTTCAGAAGAGATCGTAACTATGCTTCTAAGTCACAAACAAAAGGCGGAGGGGTTCTCATTGCTGTGAGGCGGGAATTTGCTTGTATGTCAGTTCCAGCTTGGAATAGTTCCGCAGAGGATATTTGGGTTACCATTTGTCTTCCTAAGTCATCTCATACAATCACTAATAATAGAAAACTACATATTACTTTATCTTTGTGATCAAAACCATGGCAATAGTGCAAATACTCAATTAAATAATTTCTGCGCACGCTTACAAAATATTATAACTTCTTGCCCACCTGATGAGCTATTTATTATTCTCGGTGATTTTAATCAACCTAATATTGTTTGGTCATCCGATTCTTTGAATAGTTACTTAAACCCCTCTGATTTTTCTGGTGAATGTCAAAGTAATTTTATGGATACAATTTCTATTTGCGATTTAAAGCAGTACAATTATATATCTAACTGTAATAATAGATTACTTGATCTAATCTTCTCCAGCCACCCACTCAAAGTATATCCATCAGATGAACCACTCGTGCCTGAGGTACCCCATCACAAGTCCGTTGTTGCTGAGATTGATATTAATTTTAAAACATGTCCTCCAAAAACCTGGAAAAAATATTTATTCGTCTCAGGTGATTACACAAGCATTTGTGAGTCACTTGATAATATTGACTGGAATTATCACTTGTCTCCCCCGGTTCCTCTTGACGAAGCTGTAAGCTTTTTTTATCATACACTCTACGAACTCAGGGATAAATTTATTAAATTCAAATGGATTAGTCCGGGTAAATATCCGCCTTGGTATAATAGTAGGAGAAATATAAATACCATAAAAAGTTTAAGACCTATGTATAAAATCAAACCCTAAATTAGTTTGGTCATCGTTTTGTGCGATATTTTTCAGTCTCGGTCTGCGTGCGTTCTCGAGCGCACGTCGATCGCAGACGCCTTCCCGCTCTTTTAGCCCCCGCGCTAATTGAGCACCCAAATTTCATATTTGTTTACCGTATTAAGTTTCTAACGCCGTTTTCACGGCGGACAGTGGCTCGTTAACCGTACTTCTAATAAGTTTCTAACGCCGTTTTCACGGCGGACAGTGGCTTGTTAACCGTACTTCGTGGAACGTGAGCTTCGTCGACGGGAATTCGTTGTTCCAGGACTTCAAGTGCCGTGTTCGAGTAAGTTATCCGCGTCGTTCTCAACCGCCCTACTGCGTGTAGGGTGGTTTTAGGGAGTTAGTCATCGTTGTTAGGTTCATATATTGTCCCTCCCCAACCCCTCCGCAATGGCTTCCCTAAGCTCTGATGAGTTTAGGAAGAAGTTAGTTGATAGTACCGGTGCTGAAGGCATACATATAAATGCTGACAAGTTCCGATTCCTTGATTCTCTTATCCCGCATATCATGGCGTTAATTCCACAAATGGCCCCTCAGGCCACCCCAGTCCCCCAGACCCCTCTGGTCTTAGGCTCTCCAGCGTCCCCTTCCTCCAGTGACATGGAGTGCAAAGTAGACGCCCCTCCGCGACGCAAGCGCGCACCCGCGACCGAGTCATCCTCGGACGCCACCCCAACTGACCCTGAGTCTCCCTCCTTTACGCTTGTTAAGAAGCACTCTAAGAAGCGTTCAAAACAAGACCCGGCGCCCTCGACGCCCGTCCCTACACCCCCTGCGGCGTCTTCAACGCCAGCTGCCCCGGTGTCTTCAACACCCGCTCCGGCCCCAACTTCTGTCAAGGCCAAGGTCCCACCACCCGTTTTCCTTCGGGATAAGGGTAAATGGACCGAGGTCTCGACATTGTGCAATGAGCACAAAATCCATTACATCCGAGCAGCCAACTCGGGTGAATCTATTAAAATCTTAGTCTCGTCGATAGACGACTTTCGAGCTTTAACAAAGCTCCTCACCGATAAGCAATATGCTTATCACACTTATGCTCTGTCAGAAGAGCGTAAGATCATAGCGGTACTCAGGGAAGTCCCGTTCGAATTATCGAACGAGGCTATCCTGGAGGATCTGCAGTCCCAAGGCTTCCCGGCACTCGCGGTGCATAAAATGCACAGCAAGTACGGGAGGCAACACCCTCTCGCTTTGGTGATTCTCGCCAACGTCCCCAAGTCCAGAGAGATCCTGAAAGGGGTTAGCTCTATTTGCGGCCTCTCTGGGATCTCAATCGAGGCGCCTCATCGCCGCGGTCATCCCGGCCAGTGCCATCGGTGCCAGTTGTACGGGCACGCGGCAGCCAACTGCCGCGCACCGCCCAGGTGCGTCAAGTGCCTGGTCCCGCACTTCACTAAGGAGTGCAATCGCACTCCTGAAACTCCCTCTCCTCCCGATTGCGTGCTTTGTGGCCAGTCCGGCCACACCGCAAACTACAGGGGCTGCCCTCGTGCACCCCGTTGTATGCGCTCCAATTTCAAAAGGGCGGCTCCCAAACAGGCCCCGCGCCTTTCTCAAGAAAACTTTCCGCCGCTGCGTAGCCGGGTTCCTCCGGCTGCAAAGCCTACTCAGCCCAAGCCTGCTCCAGAAAACTGGAGGCAGCGTCCCGCATCGAATCCCATCCCGGCTCCTCGCCCATACAAACCCACTCCTCAATCCTCCGTAGCAGACGATATGCGTATCGTCTGCGACGCTATTAAAAATGTCGATGTTAGTGAAATCGCAGTCTTAGCCCGTAAACTTAGGGCTTCACGTACTCCGACAGAGCGTTTGCTAGCTCTGGCGGAGCATAGTTCCCTTCTCAATTCATTGTAGGTTCATTTAAATGAATTGATCCCCAAATCATGCTTCGGCCGACCTCTGCCCAGCCCCGGCTTCACCGGAGGCTGCCCAGAACGGCCACCAACTCATGTCCCTTTGAGCACCTTCAGTGCAACTTTCACTACAGGCGGAAGACCCGCTAGCGGGGACACTTGTTTAATCGATGTTTTCGTGAAGGATAATATCCTTCACATACTATACTGAACATATTATGTTCCTAAAATCTGGAAAACAGCACACATTATCCCTATATATAAAAAAGGCACAAAATCTGCTATTGAGAATTATCGACCTGTTTCGAAATTGAATATCATTGGTAAAGGAAATGTCACAACCAAGGCTAGGTCTTTGTACACCATCTAAAAAAATTGACAAATAAATGGTAATTGTAGGAAAAATACAAATAATTTGATTTAATTAGTAGTTAGATGGTAAGAAAATAAAAAAAATCAACATTATTTGTGTTCGATTTAGCGGGCCACATTGACAATGAGTCTTTTCTATGACGGAAGTTGTAAAGTAAAGTTAGTCCACTAAGCAGAGGGGACAGCCACCTCACTCACAGCACACTTCATTCACATCACATTGATAGTATTCTGTGTGTTTGATTGTTCGTTGCGCTTGAGTTTGTTTTTCGGTTTCTTTATAACTTTACAACTATTAAATAAGCTAAAAATACACAAAACAATGAAATTCAATTTTTTGAACTTAATGCCATAATCGATACTACTCGATACACAAAACAAAAAGATGTAAGTAAACCTTAGCTGTCAAAATGACATTTTTTCCGCCATGATGTTTTTTGTTTGTGTTGCAGACTAAAAATGAACAATTTCATTTCCTACCAGTAAACAAAGTGTTTTAACAATTTTACAATCAAAAAGTGTTGTAAGCATCTTAAACTATTTTTTGATAAAGTTTACAAAGACCTGGCCCAGACTCTTTGCATTTTGGGACATATCTTTTATGGAAATAATAGTTCATGAACATCTCTACTCGTTCATACATCGTTATATTCCTATGTGTCAACACGGGTTTATAAAAGGTCGTTCCACGAACACAAATCTTTCAGTGTTTACTAATGACGTACTGCTCAATATGGATAGTGGTTCACAGGTTGATGTGATCTACACAGACTTTGAAAAAGCCTTCGATCGTGTGGATCACATCATCTTGCTCCGTAAACTGCAGGAGCTAGGCGTCTGTGGAAATCTATTGCGCTGGACTGAGTCCTATCTTCGGAATCGTTGCCAAGCCGTTGTGGTGGGGGGACACTGTTACGATTAGATAGATGTGCCTTCAGGCGTGCCACAAGGCTCTATTCTCTCTCCGTTTCTCTACGCAGTCTATCTCTATGATATTGCCTCATGTTTTAAATTTGCTAAATTTTTAATGTATGCAGATGATACCAAAATCTACCATGAAATAAAGACGCCTCATGACTGTGAAAACCTTCAACAAGACCTAGATCGCTTGACTCAATATTACAGGGACAATAAAATTGATATTAACATAAACAAATGCATGTGTATAACATTTACAAGAAAAAAAAAATCTTATGAATTTCAACTACTTTTTTTTACTAAAACTATAATTAAGAAAGTTCAGCAAGTTAGAGATTTTTGAGAGTAATTGTAGATGACAAACTCTTCTTCAATGACCACATAACTCATATTGTGAACAGAGCATACAAAAATCTAGGGTTCATAATACACGTAAGCAAACCTTTTTCTGAACCTGATGTACTTAAAATATAATTTTTTGCCTTTGTTAGAAGTGTACTTGAATATTGCAGTAATATCTGGAATCCTCACTACTTAATTTATGTTCAATGTATTGAAAAAATTCAATCTAAGTTTGTGAAACATATGAATTATCGTTGCCAACACGAGTACTCAGATTATAAGAATCTTGTCGCTTTCATAAAATTTTATCACTACAACAAAGGCGAACCCTACTTAATCTGACATTCCTACACAATGTTACCCACGACCACGTTGATTGCTTAGAACTCGTGGAACAGTTCCTTCAGTTCCATACTCCTTCACATCGGACAAGACAAACATCTATTTTTGATCTCCCTCATGCCCGTACGAACTATATGCAGAACTCCGTAATTTATCGAACGCTAAAAACATATAACAATATGTCAAAATCAATCGACTTGTTCAATGGTTCCAAACAAAAGTTCAAAAAGCAAATCATTGAGTATCTAACTGCGACTTGAGTATGAAAATTGTGGAAATATTTGGATTACTGTTACAATTTGCATACATATATACACACACACACACACACACATCACAGCACAGACACAGACACTACACACCCCACACCCATCTTATTATATATACCTAAATTTTTAATCTTTCAATATGTACACTTTAACTAATTTAACAATTTTTTTTAAACTCATTAATTGCTCTCTATGTTGCTCGATATCTAAATATAATGTAAATGGATGTAGGATTAAATTTGAAAGTCTTACTGTTCGTATATAAATTAAGATCTGTGGATTTTGTGAATGTTGAATAAATAAATAAATAAAATTGTGGGTAATTGTATTGTTATTTCCGTAAATTCATCATGTTATAAAAATAAACCAATTCAAAAGGACATTGTTCATTCAATAAAATAAAGGTGTAATAAAAATATCTCAAAAACTGTAAAAAATTTTCAAAGTTACCCAAATTGACTGTAGTACATAAAGTTTTTATTTTGGAAATTCGATTATTTAACCCGGCAAGCATGAGGTGAAAAAAGTTACATAAAGAATGTGGCAGGGTATGGCATACCCTAATTTTAATGTACCATAATATAGTTCGTATTTTGGAATTTTGTTGTTGTTGAAATGAAATGAATTGTTGCAAAGAAAAAATAATTATTTATTCGTTTTTTTTTAAACTGTGTAATTGTAGAAACCAAAGTTTAGGGGTTTACAAAAAAATCAATATCACAAATATATTAAACTTTTAAAATGAAAATGAATAAAAATCTATAAACTATACTATTTCCATTTCTTTATTTTCTCGATGACAGTTCTAATTTGATATAATGTAGTGTTGGGACCAAATAAGTAATGATATCGATCGCATATATTTATTATATTTTGAACAAAGACAAATACAACAAAAACATTCATATATATTTTCTCAAGGTGGGAACACACAATGGCCCACCGCCATTTTGTGTTTGTTTTTATCTGTCTGTTATGTCGTGTGACATCGGTTGACAACTTCAACGCTGGTGCTATTCGCCGTCATATTACTTGCGCAAAGAGATTCCAACACATAACAAACTTGTTGTTTATTTACGTGAATGTGGTTGTTCCATGGCCAAAAATCGTCATTGAGCTTAGTTTTGAAAGAAATTGGATTTTCTTTTAAAAAATCGGACAAACGTAAAATATTGATGGAGCGTCACGACGTTGCTATGGCTCGCCGCGAATTTTTGAGAGAAGCCAAAAAGATATCAGATTGGTCAAATGTAATTTTACTTAAGAGACTTGGTTAAATGCGAACCACACAGTATCTAAGAACTGGACTGACGACACCGCCGTTTCCACTAGTTAATGGGAAAAGGTGAACGCCTTATCATATGCCATGCAGGGTCTACGAAAGGATTCGTGTCAGATGCTTTACTGGCCTTTAAATCCAAGAAAACAGTGGACTACCACGAAGAAATGAACGCGGAGATTTACGAAAGATGGTTTAAAGGAATGGTACAATCTCTGGAAGAACCGTCCATAATTATTATGGACAACGCTACATATCACTCCAGACAAATTGATAAAATGCTGACGCAGGCCAACAAAAAACAAGAGATAATTGACTGGATCCAACGTCATGGCGAAAATTTGGATAGTACTTTATTAAAAGTAAAATTAGTGCATATTTTAAAATCGAAAAAAAGCCTCCCTAAAAGATATGTTATCGACGAAATAGCTGCCGAATGTGGTCATTGGGTTCTTCGACTTCCACCGTATCATTGCCAGTACGTTGCTATAGAACTAATATGGGCACAAATCAAAGGACACGCTGCTAGAAACAATACCCATCCCCCTTTTACGGCAACCAAGATGTTAGATTTATTAAAAAATGCATGTACGGAAGTAACTGCCGAAAACTGGGAAAACATTGTGAGAAGAACCCAAAATATTATAGCGTCGGATTGGGAAATTCATGTGGCATTCGATAATATACAAGTACAGGAACTTATAATAAATGTTGGGGAGAGCTCATCGAGTGACAGAGACGATTCATCGGACTTTTGTTAAAATAAATAAATAAATATTACCTGTCGTTATAATTATTTCGTTTCATTGTCGAGTACCTACTACTATACATACTAATTTTACAACAGCTTCGAAAATTTTAACGAAGTTGGCATTATCAATCAAGAACTAATACGTGTAACATCTTGTAATGAAATATAATATTAGTTAATAAATTTGTACAAAAGTATCCGGCAGTAGTTTAGTTTCTTACATTTCTGTTATCGTGTTACGTTTATTAATATAGCTCCACCCCTATCAGTTTCTCCGACTCTGCTATTATGTAACCTTGTACGTGTGTAAACGTCATATTTATATAAAATAATGCATACATAATGTAAAAAAAACGCTCGCACAAGTTTTCACAGGAGCTGTCATCGAGGAAATAAAAAAACGAAAATAGCATAATGCGATCCTCTTCTCAAAAAAAAAACATATTTTTTTAATGTAATTTACTACTAATCACTACTGTCGAGATCCGCACAATTTCCGCAATTCAATTTTGCATGCTCCATACTCCATGGGTTTGGCGCAAAAGCTGCAGGAATGTTTGGGTTTTCTATCCTACTTTAATTTTCTTCTTTAATTTAAGTCAGTTTTTGTTTTAAACAGGATTCACCAGAAGAGTGAATTTCTGTCTCCTATAGCAATGCCCGAATCCATTCTTTTTGTCTAGCAATATCCATTTTGAACTAAAAATAAAAAGTCACGACTAAAATAATTGAACTAATAGATGAACAAATTCTTGATTAACAAACGCACACAAAAAAATCATTAAAAAAATATAAAAAGCAGAATTAAATAAAAAAATTGAATACATAATAAAATACGTCAAAACTGAAGCAGGGTATAACATACCCGAGACAGGTTTGCACACGGAAAACTCGGCCGTTGTTCCTCGCGTCACTGCGATCACGCCAACATCCTATCCCGGACGCCCCTGACGCCAGCTACTGATTGTTGTGCAACTTTTAAATTGTAGCAGGGTATAAGATACCCTGCACTAGACATTCTCACTCCGATCACCACCCGGTACGGACGTGCAAGACCCCGTTCTCCGTTGATCGGTCCCTCCCAAGGTTTTTCTACTCCCTCTGAGTGCTATCGAAGTGCGATTTTTCTTTGCGACTAAGCCCCTTAGTCTTCAAAGTGCTGTGCTAAGTTGTGTTGTGCTTGTGCTGAGTGCAGTGTGGTGCCCAGCGTAAGTAGTCTGGTTTCAGTACAAAGGATACTTAACGGTGACAACGAATTTGTACTGAACCAGTCCTTTTATTTTTATTTTATTTCTCTTCTCTATTTTATTTATTTTTATCCTATTTTCATATTTATTTTTATCATATTTGTGTGTTTTCGTGTGTATTTGTCCTTTCTGTCGGTAAAAATTGACCCTAACGCGGTCAACTCTTTACCTGCGTACCCTTTTTTTAGGTTTCTAGGTAGCGGTGACAACAAATTTGTACTGAACCAGTCCTTTTATTTTAATTTTATTTCTCTTCTCTATTTTATTTATTTTTCTCCTATTTTCATATTTATTTTTATCATATTTGTGTGTTTTCGTGTGTATTTGTCCTTTCTGTCGGTAAAAATTGACCCTAACGCGGTCAACTCTTTACCTGCGTACCCTTTTTTAGGTTTCTAGGTAGCGGCCTTCGGCGTACTACGGTTAGTTTTAAGTTATTCTCCCCAGCCCCTCTACCGCTGGTAGGGAGGTTAGCCGCTAGGATTTTGCTAGGTTTTTAGGAACTAGGCATCTTTTAATATACTTATTTATACATATTATTGTCCCAACCCTCCCTAATGGATTCGCTAAGCATTATCAACTTCGCGAACGCGTTCACCCAGGCGCTTGCTGCGGCAGGCGTCTTCATCCCGAAAGACATCCTAACGCAGGCCTTGCAGGCATCAATCGCGTCCCCGGCCCCTCAGGCCCCAACCCCAGCCCCTCAGGCCTCCAACGTCCAGACCCCTCAGGTCTATAGCTCTCCCGCGTCTCCCGATCCATCCGATATGGACTGCGCGTCGGTCTCATCCTCGCGCTCATCTCGTAGGAAGCGTACCACTCCTGGGAGCGATTCAGACTCCGCCGCGTCCGAAGTTTCGTCGGTCGCCGCCACCTTGACCGGCTCTCCTGAGCCCGCGTTCCAGTTAGTTGCCAAACGCTCTAAGACGTGTTCGAAAAAAACCGCGGTGTCTTCAACACCCAAGCCAACCCCGGTGTCTTCTACACCCGCCCCCGCGCCGCTCATGTCACTCGAAGTGACCGCGTCTCCGTTGGTCCCGTCTAAGCCAGCGACGCGCTGCGCTTCCGTCCCGGTCAAGCCTCAGCTTCCTCCGCCCGTCTTCCTCCGTGAAAAAGCGCGTGGGACCGCGGTTTCTAACTTGTGCAAAAAGCACAAAATCAGTTATCTCAAAGCAAATAATGCAGGCGATACTATAAAAATCCAAGTCGCGACTATCGACGACTTCCGCGCGATCACTCGTTTACTCTCGCTTAAACAAATCGCGTACCACACTTACGCCCTCCTGGAGGAGCGTAAAATCCGCGCAGTATTACGGGGCGTCCCGTTCGAGCTCGCGAATGAAGATATCCTCGAGGACAAGCACTCAAACCACGGTAGGCGTTTTCCGTTAGCTTTAGTTATCTTGTCTTATACTCCCAACTTGAGGGAGATCTTCAGAGAGGCTCGCACAATCTGCGGACTCTCGAATATCTCCGTCAAGCGTCCCAACCCCCGTGGTCGCCCTGGGCAGTGCCACCGCTGCCAGCTCTACGGCCACGGCCTCACATAACAAAGGAGAGCACTCGCACTCCCGAATCCGCTTCCCCCCCTGCCTGTGTGCTGTGCGGCCAGTCTGGCCACACAGCTAACAACAGGGGTTGCCCGCGCGCTCCGCGCTCCTCAGCCAAGAGGGCCGCGCCTAAACCGGCGCCGCCGCTCACTCCCGCTAACTTCCCGCCGCTGCGCAACCGGGGTCCCCCGGAAGCAAAGCCCGTTCAGCCGACGCCTACTTCGGCTCTGTCTTGGAGGCAGCGTCCGGCCGTTCCGCCTGCACCTTCCCGTCCTCCCGCGTCCTCTTCCGTTATCTTCACCTCAGTCATCGTTGGCTGAGGACATGAAGACCGTGTTCGACGTCATTCAAAACGTCGACATTACGGAAATTTCCGTTCTCGCACGCAAACTGCGAGCCGCCCGCTCTCCTCAAGAGCGTTTATATGCGTTAGCCGAGCATCACTCGCTTCTAAGTTCGTTATAAATTTTATTTTTATTTTTATTTTTGTATAAATTCGTAAATAAGCAAATATAATGTCTAGACCCGCAAATCCCACGTCCGGTCGTATCAAACCCAAGGGCTTATCCCTAGTTTCTTTTAACGCTCTTAGTCTCAGCACTAACCTTCCTGAGCTCAAACTGTTCCTTCAGAACAACGAGCCAGACTTATTGCTTCTTCAAGAGACGTGGCTCACTCCAAACCGCACCAGGGGTTTCGCTGTTCCCAATTACGTGTTCCTTCGTAACGATAGGCCCGACGGTTACGGCGGCACAGCTATTTATCACAAAAGAGGTTTCCACTGCACTCCTCTCCCTACCCCTCCTCTCCTCAATATGGACGCCACTGTGTGTAGATTGGCTATGACTGGTCATCCGACCGTCATCACAGCTTCAGTCTACATACCTAGTGACATCCATCGTACCAGACCTATCCTTAGTGACTTCGAGGCCATACTCGCCCTCGGCCATTCGGTCATTATGTTTAGAGTTAAAATCTCCAAACATACTGACTGGAAGTGCCTATCGAACAACCAAAGCGGTAGAGAACTCCTTAAAAGCACTCAGCAACTCGACTTAGACGCAATCTCTCCCGTCACTCCCACTCACTATCCCGGCAACCCTAACTACTCTCCTGACATCCTCGATTTTGAGATCGCCAAACAAATCAACCTCGATCTCAGGTCTATCGAACCGCTCGATGACCTAGGCTCCGACCATCGCCCCGTCTCCCTCGTGCTAGGTGCGCCTAACGATAACGTCACATCTCCAAAGACCTCTACCAACTGGAAAGGCTTTAAAAATACGTTAGTTTCAGCCTTAGAGGCCCCGAACTCTCCGCTCGCGATTTCGCCCGACCAATTAGATAGCCCGTATAAAATAGATTCATTAGTCAACACTCTCACTGATGCTATCAACTCAGCCATCAGCGACACCGAAAAGGTTGCTAAGCAAGGCAAACCCGCGCTTCCCCTAGCCGTTAGCAATCTCATTAAAGCCAAGATCGCGGCTTTCCGGAGAGCCAAGAAATATCCCATGCCCGCCTATAGATCAGCTGCGAACAAACTACAACGTAAAGTTAGGTCTCGCCTCGCGGAACTCTGAGACGCTCAGTTTAACGATCTCATGGAGAATATCTACCCGTCGCACCAAGCGTTCTACGCGTAGGCCCGAGCCTTACGCGTAGACGCCGCCTCTCACATTCCTCCTCTCACTTGTCCCGACGGCACTATTGCCTTTGAAGCCGAAGAGAAAGCCGAATGCTTCGCCGACAGCATAGCGGCACAATGTTCGCCCAGCACGCAACCCGCGGATCCCTCCGATATCCAGGCAGTGGAGGACGAAGTTATCCGCAGAGAATCTCTCCCCACCACCGACGACCCCGTCACAGTCTCTAATTATGAAATCTTGCTTCTCATTAGAAGTCAAAAGTCCAAAAAGGCTCCGGGTGCGGATGGTATTTCTAACCACGCACTCAAACACCTGCCTCAACAGATTCTTACCTTGTTAGCCATCATCTTCAATGCCTGCTTCAACCACAGCTACTTTCCAAAAGCCTGGAAAGAAGCGACAGTCATAGGCATTGCCAAGCCGGGTAAACCTCTGAATATCCCGGCTAATCACAGACCCATCAGCCTCCTCAAGGCCATGTCTAAACTTCTCGAAAGAGTCATACTCTCTCGAATGCGGAACCATCTGTTTCCAACGGATGGCGATCCTCTCATTATACCCCACCTGTTCGGTTTCCGCGCTAAGCACTCCTGCCCTCAGCAAGTCCATCGAATCGTCGAGTACATACTTAGACTTAGAGTACATACTTAGAGACGGCTTATATCCGAAATGAAAGAAAACGATCGCAGTTTTCTTTGACGTAACCAAGGCTTTCGACAAAGTCTGGCAAAGCGGTCTCATTTATAAACTCTACAAAATAGGCTTTCCGGCTCGCCTAGTTAGGATAATCGCGTCGTTTCTCAAAGACTGCACATTTCGTTTCAAACATGAAGGCACGCTCTCCCCGCCTCGTCCCATAAAGGCTGGAGTCCCTCAAGGCTCAGTCCTCGCCCCTCTGTTGTATACCGTGTACACTAACGACATTCCCATTCCGCCGAAAGACGTCGAACTCGCCCTCTTTGCCGACGACACAGCCCTTTACACCAAAGGCCAAAGTGTCCCGGGTCTCACCAACAGACTCCAAAAGGCTGTAGACGCCCTCGGTGCATGGTTTCAAAAATGACGTATCGATGTGAACCCAGACAAGAGTTCTGCGGTTTACTTCGACTGCAAACAACGTCGTGTCGCTGACAATCTGCACATTCGAATGTTTGGTACTCCCATCCCCTGGAAGCGCACTACCAAATACTTAGGCGTCACCTTAGACCAGACCCTTTCTTTCAAGCCACACGTCGATAGAGTAACGAAACTCGCCCATTTTTACTTAGGCCGCTTATAAAGTATGTTAGGTAGAAAAAGTAAAATGTCGTTCAGAAACAAACGTACGCTTTATAAAGTCTGCGTTAGACCAGTCATGACATATGCCTCGCCAGTCTTTGCCCACGCCAAGCCCTCTATCCTGCAAAACTGCAGGTAGTTCAAAATTTCTTCTGCCGCAGGGCCACAGACGCACCGTGGTACGTGCGTAACGCGAACCTGCATAGAGATCTTGAACTACCTACAGTGCAACAGCACCTCAAAACACTCTCAGAATCGTTCTTTAAACGCGCCGAATCCCATCCCAATCCTCTAGTTCGAGATTCAGTCTCATATACTGCTCCTGTCTTAGATTCGAAATTCAAAGTCGCTAGACCGAAAAACGTGCACACAAACGTAGCGACGCAGCTGACGCTAGATCTCTTAGCCCTTCAGGCCGCAACTTCTAATCCTAACGTAAATTCTAATTCTAACGTAAATCCGAATTAATGCAATTTTATTTTTCAATTTTTAATGTTTTTAATTTACTTTTTATTTTGCGCACCTTCAGTGCTATGTATTCACTTTCAGTGCTTTGAGCACCTTCTGGGCCTCGCTAGCGCGGCCTCTTTCTCTAATTGGCCGTCGCTCAGATGAAGGCTGAGTAGCAAAAAATTGCACGAGCCGACAGGGGGTTTTTTAGTGGGTATAGTTCTGGTAGGCGTCGGGATGAGTCCCACATAACTCCGAACGCGCGCGCGGAGTATGCGTCAGAGCATTTTTTATATCCTCCTGCCCTTCCCGTGGAGGGGAACAAAAAAAAATAAGATACCCTGGCTCTTGCTCGCCGGGTTAAAAGTAAAAATATGTTCGTTCCATATTTAAATTGCTTTCTAAATTTTTTTTACCAGCATTATGAGTATATCAAAATTTTATTCCACAAAACCTGAAAATCACAGCGATTCAATAACGGTAGGAGATTCGGCACAAGTTTCTTGCCATTTCTTCTCCACGAGGGTATTTTCCGAACTGGTGGTAGTATTCTTAAAGTAATTAAAATAGAAATATCTTTAACTGAGTATCACAGGTGTTTTATTTGGAGTTTTTCCTTACACTATACAAAATTTTAAATTATTATTTCTCAAAACTTCCTGAGTATCCCACGTATGTTGGTTTTGTATTATTGCAAGTTCTCCTACGTGATACAATATAATCTAACTTGTATCTAAGAAAACAGTGTTGTCTATGACAATGTATAATGAAAATTTTAATTAACTCTGTCGACAAGGTTTGCAACACACACTATGTTTGTTAGCATGTCTCTGGGCTAATGAAATTCTACCAGAATTGCGGTAATTTTGAAACATTGACATATGTAGAAAAATAATATGGTTTTTTCTACATATGTAGAAAAAACCATATTATTTTAGCTAATTGTTAAGTTGATTACTAAGAAATTCAATAAATCTGACTTCATTAGTATTATCACAACGCCTTATTTCTGTTCAACCTTTAGTTTTTATCAACTAATCCTGTATTGTGTATTAAACACCAAAACATTAACGATGTACCTACAGAGCCCCTCGTAGGTCTGCTTTATAAGAAAACTTATCGAGGTGCTAGGCATAGCAGGCTATGGTTGCGAGATTTACCTATTGTTAAAGAAAAGGCCGAACAATTACAAAGCAGAGTCAACAAGTTATGGAGCCAACTTGACGGTCATTATTAATTCTCAGAATAGTTCATTATTTAGAAGTAGCTTTTGGCAGACAAATACTTCCTTATTTAACTAACTATGTATAGGACTGGAAAATAAGAGCAAGAATCGTGAAATTTGTTGCAATACTTGTAATAAAACTGCTGCTAGTAGCGCAGTAGATGTCTCGGTATTTCGGTCACGGTTCGCTATTTTGCACACTGAATTAACGTCTAAGATTGTTTTATAAATGACTTTTTTTTCATACACATTTGATTAAACAAATTCGATTTGATTAAACGGATTCTTATGTAATATTTGTATGTTTTTCCGAACACAACACGATACACTTTATATTGTAGCTGCAATACATTCATCCGCACGTCGCCGAGGTCTAGCGCAACTGCCGTGTTCGTCCCGGCCGTGTGGTTATATTTATAGTGTGCGAGAGAGACAGCGCATCGCACCCTTCCCGCTCGCACGATGAGTGTTGTGCAACCGACCGCCGCCTGCATCTGAGCCGTGTCGTCGCTACTTGTGCCGTCGCAATAAAGCAGATATATGCAAGAGTAGTTTTAATAAACGTCCGTTCGTATTCTGACAACTATTTGATTTCTCCACCTAAAAGCATCCGTATCTCGCTACCTACAGTGGTTACCCCGACGTGATCCGACGACGCTCATACGACGTTCGCCTGATAAAACCAACGATTTGATCTCAGTGGTCAAGCACATTCTACCCGGCTTTCCACCAGTGGAATCCCCCGGTGTTAGAATTCAAGAGGCAACCTACGGCCGCTGAGTCTCACATTTGTTGGCACGATCTTGAGCGCAATACTACGCCCGAAGCTACAATGAGCACGCCAATGGAGAAACGACCTGAAACTGAAATAGGAGGCATCTCGCTATCACTACGTATTCCACCGTTTTGGCGGGACCGTCCACGTCTTTGGTTCATCAGTTTCAAAGCTGCGACACACGATCTAAAGAAAAGTCAAGCTCAACTCGCACAGATGGCCACCGCAAAGCTCGAAAAACAAGACATAGAACAAATTAACGACTTACTTTACAAACCGCCTGCTGAAAACCAGTACGAACACCTCAAAGAGCGCCTTATTTCCGTCTATGAAGAAAGCGAAGGCCGCCGATTTCAAAAATTACTCTCTGAAATGGAACTCGGCGATCAATGTCCGTCACAGCTACTGCGACGAATGCGCGACTTAGCACGAGATAAAGTTCCAGATACAACCCTGCAAATCATGTGGATTAACCACCTGCCACCGCACGTACGCTCAGTTTTGATAGTCAGTGAAAATTTCTCAACTAGAGCCGCCCTCGAAGATCTCATGGACTCATGGACCAGAGCCACGAAGTTAGCGCCGTTTCAACCTCAGCTTTCTCGATTCAGAATCATACACATCAAGATCGCCTACTTGAAGAAATACAAAAACTGTCTTTAGAAATTGCTGCGCTCAGAGCTACGTCACACAATCACCGTCCACACCAGCAAGGCCGAGCAACATACCCACATCGAGGTCGTGTTCCGTACGGTTCCCGCGAGCGGAGCCGCTCGCGAAATCGAAGCTCAACCCCGTCGCCCTATTGCTTTTATCATCGGCGTTTCGGCAATTAAGCAAGAAAATGCACTACACCCTGCAATTTCAAACAAAAACACAAAGAAAACTCGGAAGACTGAAGACGAAGCTGGCAACGGCGGATACCGGCGTCCACACAAATTCACACCGCCTTTAGGTCACAGATTCAAAAACAAAGATGCAGATTTTGGTAGATACAGGAGCGAATATCTGCGTCATACCAAGATATAGAGGAGCTACGAGAAAACCACTCTCATTCAAATTGTACGCCGCTAACAACACCGCCATAGATACCTACGGAGAGAAAACTCTAGAATTGATTCTAGGACTGCGACGCCCTTACCGATGGAAATTTATCGTCGCCGGTGTAACAAGACCCATCCTAGGTGCGGATTTTCTCAGACACCACCAACTCGTCGTCGACCTGAAGAACCATCGACTACTTGATAGTGTTACAAGCTTAGCCGTCAAAGCACCTACTTGTAACAGCAGCCAACCAACAGTACGTAGCATCGATCAACAACAACCTTTTTGCGACATACTCGCCGAGTATCCAGAGACGACGCGTCTTACATCTATGAAGCTTACCCTGAAAATTAACGTAGAACACTGAAAACATTGAAACCAGTAGCCCACCTATTTATTCAAGAGCGAGACCCCTATCTCCACATCGCCATGCTGCTGCAAGAAAAGAATTCGAATCTATGATGGAGCAAGGACTGTGCCGCCCAAGCAAGAGTTCCTGGGCAAGCCCACTGCTCGTCATATTGAAAAAGAATGGAGAACTACGCGTCTGCGGCGACTATCGTCGTTTGAACGCTATTACGAAGCCCGATCGCTACCCTGTACCAAGATTTCGAGATTTCACAAACCAACTTCATGGAAAGAAAATATTCTCTACTCTAGATTTGAACAGAGCCTATGCACAACTGAGAGTGAGCGAGACGGACATAGAGAAGACCGCCATCATTACGCCATTCGGATTATTCGAATTCCCTCGTATGTGTCCAGGTCTACGCAATGCGGGACAAACTTTTCAGCGTTTTATACACGAAGTGCTACGAGGCCTAGACTACGCCTTTCCCTTTATCGACGATGTCCTGGTAGCTTCAGAAGACGAGAAACAACACCGAGAACACTTACGCACCATCCTAGAAAGATTTCGAGAAAATGGCATTACAATCAACCCAACAAAATGCACCTTCATCTGTCAAGAAGTTCGATTTCTCGGCTATACAGTAAACAGTGCGGGAATCAAACCACCTAAAGAAAAAACCAAATCCATCACTGGATATCCGAAGCCTACGAACATAGAACAACTCCGAAGATTCCTCGGCATGATAAACTTTTATCGCGAACACATACCATACGCTGCACTACTTCAAGCACCATTGAACGCCTATATGCACGCATCTAAACGAAAAGACAAGACAAAGATTTAATGGACACCAGCCGCCGAGAAAGCCTTCATCGACTGCAAACGCGCTATAGTGGCAGCTACCCATCTAGCTCACCCGCATTACTCCGTCCCACTCGCACTCATGTGTGACGCATCTAATAGCTGTGCTGGCGCCGTGCTACAACAACTTGTAAATAATACCTGGCAGCCGCTTGGATATTTTTCAAAGAAGCTTTCAACAACGCAAATGAACTTCAGCGCTTATGATCGAGAGCTTTTAGCTATTTATATGGTAGTGAAGCACTTCTGTAAAACATTCGCACACACACACATAGACATATTCGGTCCGCTCCCTACCACCGCGGACGGTTTTCGTTATTGTGTTACGATGGTTGACAGATGCACACGCTGGCCTGAGATAACACCTACGCAAGATATCACTGCTGAAACCGTAGCAAAAGCATTCTTCACCACGTGGATAGCGAGATACGGATGCCCACATACCATCACGACGGACCAAGGACTGCAATTTGAAAGTCACCTATTTTCATCTCTTTCGACACTACTGGGTAAACAGCGACAACGCACAACACCGTACCACCCTCAGAGCAACGGGATCGTCGAGCGCTGGCACAGAACACTGAAAACCGCCCTCACAGCAAGACTCATCTCATCAACATGGTGGCTAGATCAACTACTTACTACATTGCTTGGCTTACGAGCAGCCCTACGCACGGACAACGGACTAGGCGCTGCGCAGCTGACCTTTGCCCGTACACTCAGATTACCGGGTGATTTCTTCGACACATCGAATCACAATAACAACACTATAGAATATAACTACGTCAAACGCCTGCGGAATGAACTTCGAGATCTCAAGTCGTGATATTATTTATTATTTTTTATTATTTATATATTATTAGATAAGATATTCCTGCACCCAGACCTACATACATGCACGCATGTATTTGTTCGCACAGACGCCGTGAAGAAACCTCTGCAACCAGCGTATGAAGGCCCATATTGTGTAGTACAACGCAACGGAAAAGTTTTCACCATACAGTTTCCAACGTGCCAAGCTGTTATCTCCATTCTCGCAGCACCAAGTAAGGAAGATGAACCAGAAGCGAGGAGCGCCAACACCACGTCTGCACGCAGGACACGCTCTGGCTGCATCGTGGAGCCACCAGTACGCTTCGCTGGAGGGGGAGTACTGTAGCTGCAATACATTCATCCGCACGTCGCCGAGGTCTAGTGCAACTGCCGTGCTCGTCCTGTTTTTTTTTTGTTCCCCTTCACGGAGAAGGCAGGAGGATAAAAATGCTCTGACGCATACTCCGCGCACGCGATCGGAGTTATGTGGGACTCACTCCGAGCCTACCAAAACCACTACCCACTAAAAAACTCGGCTCGTGCAATTTGTGCAACACAGCGAGCGCCTGCGCGAACGCTTTCGCGTAGTTAATAATGTTTTGCGAATCCATAAGGGAGGGAATTATAGGGAATTATATGAATATATAAGTATATAAAAATGCCTAGAGTTTTCTAAAATAAACTTAGCGAACCCTAGCGGCTAACCTCCCGACCAGCGGTAGGGGGGCTGGGGAAAATAACTTAAAACCAACCGTTGTTCGCCGAAGGCCGCTACCTAGAAACGTAAAAAAGGGTGCGCAGGTAAAGTGTTGACCACGTTAGGGTCAATCTTTACCAAAAAAGGACAAATGTACACGAAGAGACACAAATATCATAAAAATAAATATGAAAATAGAAGAGAAAATATAAAATAGTAGAAGGAAATAATAAATAAAATAAAAAGTACTGGATCAGTACAAATTTGTTGTCACCGTTAAGTATCCTTTGTACTGAAACCAGATTACTTACGCTGGGCACTACACAGCACTCAGCACAAGCACAACACAACTTAGCACAGCACTTTGAAAACTAAGGGGCTTAGTCACAAAGAAAAATCACACTTCGATAGCACTCAGAGGGAGTAGAAAAACCTTGAAAACCGTAGCACGGAACCAACACGCTAAACTGTGACGCCAGTAGACTGAGCGCCACGGAAGTTTGAGAAGAGACCGATCAACGGAGAATGGGGTCTTACACGTCCGTACCGGGCGGCGATCGGAGTCCTTTTATTTTTATTTTATTTTCCCAAGTCCCAGGGTTTCCCGGCTGAAGCAGTGCACAAGATGCACTCAAACGGCGGTAGGCGTTTTCTGTTAGCTTAAGTTATCTTGTCTAATACTTCCTACTCGAGGGAGATCTTCAGAGAGGCTCGCACAATCTGCGGACTCTCGAATATCTCCGTCGAGCGTCCCAGCCCCCGTGGTCACCCTGGGCAGTGCCACCGCTGCCAGCTCTACGGCCACGCAGCGGCTAAATGCTCAGCTCCTCCCAGGTGCGTCGAGTGCCTGGACCCTCATATAACAAAGGAGTGAACTCGCACTCCCGAATCCACTTCCCCCCCTGCCTGTGTGCTGCCAATCTGGCCACACAGCTAATTACAGGGGTTGTCCGCGCGCTCCGCGCTCCTCAGCCAAGAGGGCTGCGCCTAAACCGGCGCCGCCGCTCATTTCTGCCAACTTCCCGCCGCTGCGCAACCGGGGTCCACCGGAAACAAAACCCGTGCAGCCGAAGCCTACTCCGGCTCTGTCCTGGAGGCAGCGTCCGGCCGTTCCACCTGCACCTTCCCGTCCTATCCCAGCTCCCGTAGCTCCCGTAGGGCCGCGTCCTGCTCCGTCGTCTTCACCTTAGTCGTCGTTGGCTGAGGACATGAAGACCGTGTTCGACGTCATTCAAAACTTCCACATTAACGAAATTTCCGTACTCGCACGAAAACTGCGAGCCGCCCGCTCTCCTCAAGAGCGTTTATTTTCGTTAGCCGAGCATCACTCGCTTCTAAGTTGGTTATAAATTTTTTTTTTGTATAAACTCGTATATAAGCAACTATAATGTCTAGACCCGCAAATCCCGCGTACGGTCGTATCAAACCCAAGGGCTTATCCCTAGTTTCTTTTAACGCTCGTAGTCTCAGCACTAACCTTCCTGAGCTCAAACTGTTCCTTCAGAACAACGAGCCAGACTTATTGCTTCTTCAAGAGACGTGGCTCACTCCAAATCGCACCAGGGAAGTCGCTGTTCCCAATTACGTGTTCATTCGTAACGATAGGCCCGATGGTTACGGCGGCACAGCTATTTATTTATCACAAAAGAGGTTTCCACCGCACTCCTCTCCCTACCCCTCCTCTCCTCAACATGGAGGCCACTGTGTGTAGATTAGCTATGACTGGTCATCCGACCGTCATCATAGCTTCAGTCTACATACCTAGTGACATCCATCATACCAGACCTATCCTTAGCGACTTTGAGGCCATTCTGGCCCTCGGCCATTCAGTCATTATGTTTGGAGATTTTCACTCAAAACATACTGACTGGAAGTGCCTATCGACGGTACAGAACTCCTTAAAATCACTCAGCTACTCGACTTAGACGTCATCTCTCCCGTCACTCCCACTCACTATCCCGGCAACCCTAACTACTCTCCTGACATCCTCGATTTTGCGATCGTCAAACAGATCAACCTCGATCTCAGGTCTATCGAACCGCTCGATGACCTTGGCTCTGATCACTGCCCCGTCTCCCTCGTGCTAAGATCGCCTAACAATCACGTCACTCCTCCTAAGACCTTTACCAACTGGAAAGGTTTTAAAAATACGTTAGCTTCAGCCTTAGAGGCCCCAAACTCTCCGCTCGCGATTTCGCCCGACCCATTAGATAGCCCGGACAAAATAGATTCATTAGTCGACTCCCTCACTGATGCTATCATCTCAGCCATCAGTGTAAACGAAAAGGTTGCTAAGCGAAGTATACCCAATCTACCCTTAGCCGTTAGCAATCTCATTAAAGCTAAGAACGCGGCTCTCCGGAGAGCTAAGAAATATCCCACGCCCGCCTATAGATCAGCTGCGAACAAACTACAACGTAAAGTTAGGTCTTGCCTCGCGGAACTCTGAGACGCTCAGTTTAACGATCTCATGGAGAATATCTCCCCGTCCCGCCAAGCGTACTATAGCATGGCCCGAGCCTTACGCGTAGACGCCGCTTCTCACATTCCTCCTCTCACTCGTCCCGATGGCACTATTGCCTTTGAAGCCGAAGAGAAAGCCGAATGCTTCGCCGACAGCATAGCGGCACAATGTTCGCCCAGCACGCAACCCGCGGATCCCTCCCACATCCAGGCGGTGGAGGACGAAGTTCTCCGCAGAGAATCTTTCCCCATGACCGACGACTCCGTCACAGTCTGTAATGATGAAATCTTGCTTCTCATTAGAAGTCAAAAGTCCAAAAAGTCTCGAGGTGCGGATGGTATTTCTAACCACGCACTGAAACACCTGCCTTAACAGGTTCTTACCATCATTTTCAATGCCTGCTTCGACCACAGCTACTTTCCAAAAGCCTGGAAAGAAGCGACAGTCATAGGCATTCCCAAGCCGGGTAAACCTCTGAATATCCCGGCTAATCACAGACCCATCAGCCTCCTCAAGGCCATGTCTAAACTTCTCGAAAGAGTCATACTCTCTCGAATACGGAACCATCTGTTTCCAACGGATGGCGATCCCCTCATCATTTCCCACCAGTTCGGCTTCCGCGCTAAGCACTCCTGCCCTCAGCAAGTCCATTGAATCGTCGAGAACATACTCGACGGCTTCTATCCGAAACGAAAGAAAACGATCGCAGTTTTCTTTGACGTAGCCAAGGCTTTCGACAAAGTCTGGCACAGCGGTCTCGTTTATAAACTCTACAAAATAGGCTTATCAGTTCGCCTAGTTAGGATAATGGCGTCGTTTCTCAAAGACCGCACGTTTCGTTTCAAACATGAAGGCACGCTTTCTGCGCCTCGTCCCGTAAAGGCTGGAGTCCCTCAAGGGTCATCCCTTGCCCCTCTATTTACACCGTGTCTAACGATATCCCC
The DNA here is from genome assembly GCA_923062675.1 of Marasmarcha lunaedactyla. Lineage (NCBI taxonomy): Eukaryota > Metazoa > Arthropoda > Insecta > Lepidoptera > Pterophoridae > Marasmarcha > Marasmarcha lunaedactyla. The sequence continues at coordinate 9,521,543 of OV281361.1, read as the reverse complement.
GTCCCGTCGAAAGGCGTCGAACTCGCCCTCTTCGCCGACGACACTGCCCTTTACACCAAAGGCCGCAGAGTCCCGGGTCTCACCACCAGACTCCAAAAGGCTTTAAATGCCCTCGGTGCATGGTTTCAAAAATGGCGTATCGATGTGAACCTGGTTTACTTCGACTACAAACGCAGTCGTATCGCCGAAAATCTCCAAGTTAGAATGCAAGGCACTCCCATCCCCTGGAAGCGCACTACCAAATACTTAGTCGTCACCTTAGACCAGACGATTTCTTTCAACCCTCACGTCGATAGAGTAACGAAACGTTTTTACCTAAGCAGGCTTTACATTTTGGTTGGGTAGAAAAAGTAAAATGCCCTTCAGAAACAAACGTACGCTTTATAAGGTCTGCGTTAAACCAGTCATGACATATGCCTCGCCAGTCTTTGCCCACGCCAAACCCTCCATCCTGCAAAAACTGCAGGTAGTTCAAAATCTCTTCTGCCGCAGGGCCACAGACGCACCGTGGTACGTGCGTAACGCGGACCTGCACAGAAATCTTGAACTACCTACAGTGCAACAGCACCTCAAAACACTCTCAGAATTGTTCTTCAAACGCGCCGAATCCCATCCCAATCCTCTAGTTCGAGATTCAGTCTCTTATACTGCTCCTGTCTTAGATTCGAAATTCAAAGTCGCTAGACCGAGAAACGTGCACACGAACGTAGTGACGCAGCTGACGCTTAATCTCTTAGCCCTTCAGGCCGCAACTTCTAATTCAAACGTAAATTCGAATTAATTTAACTTCTTTAATATTTATTTAATGTAACTTTAAATTTTATTTTTCATTTTTGAGCACCTTCAGTGCTATGAATTCACCTTCAGTGCTTTGAGCACCTTCAGTGCTATGTAAATCCCAGCGGGTGACCCCTTCTGGGCCCTGCTAGCGCGGCCTCTTTCACCAATTGGCCGTCGCTCAGGTGAAGGCTGAGTAGCAAAAAATTGCACGAGCCGACAGGGGGTTTTTTAGTGGGTATTGGTTCTGGTAGGAGTCGGGACGAGTCCCACATAACTCCGATCGCGTGCGTGGAGTATGCGTCGGAGCATTTTTTATCCTCCTGCCCTTCCCGTGGAGGGGAACAAAAAAAAGTTAATGAACGTCCGTTCATATTCTGACAACTGTTTGATTTCTCCACATAAAAGCATCCGTATTTTTGCTACCTACAATATCATTGGACCCTATTATTTAATAAGGGTGGCATGAAATACCACGTTTCTTATTAGTCGCGTCAATTATTGAGTTTTATTATAAAAAAATATATTGGAGACTAATACTTTCTAGTTGTACCTAAGAACTTTTCTTCGGGAAAAAATAAAATGTCGTTGGACTGTATTCCAAAGGCGTGTTCATAACAAAAAAAATATCGAATTTGAGCATCGAATGGAAAGTACTCCACATTTTACGTACAATATCCGTGTAATATTTTCTCCTTGCTCTTTTTGAGATCATCATTTATTTGAGCTTTTCGGTTATCGTACATAAGACAACAACAAAACGGTATTACTTGACGCTAGAAAATCGAGGATATCTCATATTACGCCCTGAGCGATTTTTTGTAGTGTTTACACATTAGGCACTCGGTATCTCTACGCTAATAGGTCACTGAAGTTGAAATGGGGCCGGTTTGGTTTTGTTTAATGTGAAAAATCTTTCTTTTTGTTTATATAGATATATTTGTTTTGTATTGTTGTGTATAACTCTCGTAACCAAAAGACTGGAACTTATTTTGCTCAAACTTTGCTGATATTGGTCCAATGCCGTAATTTTGATAGCTTCTTGGCCACTTTGCGCCATGTTCAAAGTAATTAAAGCGTTGTTTTTTTATTTGTAATTTCTTGTTTTTCTTGTTTGTATTCTTAATAAAAAAAATATTAATATAGAAGGGCAATATTGTCTTACTTCAAATATTGGTATATCTTAGTTGCGTGGCTTTTACGTTAGTATCAATTACCATTAGCATGGCTTTGATGGAAGTAGTTTAACTGTTCTGTTACATTAAGAAAAAAAAACCTTATCGTGGTTTGCGTGCAATGTGAAGTAATAGAGTATCAAAAGGATTGTAATGGTTGTTACAATATATTTAATTTACATTTTCTTGGAAAAGATCTACATATTATGGCTTTGTTACTGTACAAGTGTGTAAGTATGTTCCACTTCTGTGCAAAAATATCGCAACTATGAAATATACGTTATTAACAAAATAATTATATAATCAAAGTTTTATTTTTGGCATTACAATTTTAAAACAAGAATTGTTAATTAATAAATAATTTAGTAGGAACATAGGAATTAAAGTAAAAAGTCACTTGTCTGGTAGACTAGATTTGGTGAATAGCGAAAAATTTACTTGATCCTAAGACGCTTTTGACATGTGTAATTGCACTTACTTTTTAAAAACACTATAACATCAAAAAATCCTAACAGATCAGTTTTAACCTCACTTCCGTGCAGCCACTACATTAATTAGTTTTAGTCATTAAGTAATGTTATATTTCCTACATTAAAAAATATACAACAATAATCTGAATCAATTACCATGTTGAGTTTGACAAAATTATCACAAACCAACTAAAAGGAAATTGGAAAGAACAACGTCTGTTGGATCTGATAGGTTATTATAAAATTATTAATAAAATTAACGTAAAAGTTAACAATTAAAGAGTCTTGTTGTTTTTTTCGATTTGAATTACGTCATGTATCGTTGAGTCGCTATACAAGACGCAAGAATTATATACACCCTTACCAACTCGCACAATAACCACGGATTCTGATAATAAATCTTAACTTACATACAAATTAAATACAAAACTCAGCATTATTATTTAAACTGACAAGCGGGAGCATTTGGTTATACCCACAATCATTTATCAGAGTGCGAAAAAATCAGCATTACTGTCGAAATCGAACGTTTTAGATTTATAACGTTTTTGCAAACCATCTGGAGTGAAACAACTGAAACAACAATGGTAGCGTCGGGTGACGGGTCGCTCACTTCCCTCTAATATGGTTGAGGAGGGCGATGGCTGGATCCCGCGTTAACTCGTGAACGGGTGCCGTTTGAGGGTGTTCGTCGTTTGGATACTTGGGGGGAGGGAGACTTGCCGGGCTAACAGATGCAGAAAAGAATAATTTTGTATAGACATAAAGAGACTCTGTAAATTTATTTTGAAAAAAATATACCCGTGAAGTTTCTTGCCAGTTCTTCTTCACGAAGGTTTTTTTCGAACTGGTGGTAGAATCATGTTTTATTTGACGTCAATAAGAACAAGTAATTGTCAATGTTGAGAAATAAATATTTCATTTCATTTCATTTCATTTCATTTCATTTCATTTCATTATTTCATTTCATTTCATTTCATTTCAAACTGTTTTTGTGAAATTAAACATAAAACATTTTTATGATTGTTAATGGTAATGTACTACCCACAGTCGGAAGCCACCTTATTCTAATGTGAATTCTAATTCCATCACATAATTATTATTTGGCAGTATGTATCAAACCTGCGGTCCATAGTGACTGACAATGATTGATATACAGGATGTTATCCGCAAGGATGTTGATATTTTATCATTTAATTCAATTGAATTACGGGTATTAATAAAGGTATTGTTATATTATTAATCAAACTTTAAAGCATAAATGCTTAGCTTTTATTCAAGAAGTATCTTCTACCGGTGTAAAATATCTTTAAAATATCGTAGACCAAAGGCTGAGTTCATCCATCAGATGTGTGTGACTTTTTTAAGTTGCTACGCAATGATTTTCATAGCTACTTTGTTGCTAGATATAAGATAGCATGTACTCTCATCAAAATATACACTCAGTAAAAATGTATTAAAAGTTTCCGTTTGGTTCAAATAATTAGGTATAAATAGTTCAAGTGAATTTTACGCTTCCAATGTTTGTACATATACAAAATTTGGTTGTACACCAAAACCAAAGCAACGAGTACACGATTTGACAAGACGACAGCTGCCACACAAAATAAAGTGGCTTGATATTTTTACACCTAAACATAAAATAATACGTGAGTAACAATGTCCTTTTTCGTTGCCTTATTTTATACAATGAAGAATTCACTAATATTGACATATTTTGTAATACTTTCAAAGCCAAAATACATAATTATATGCTAACATAACATAAAATTTTAAAAGTGCTATCATATAAAACTTGTTGACGCTTGTTATAAATTTTATTTCGTTCGTGATTATTTACTTATAACCATAATAATTACTATAAATTTCTTTATTGTAGCATATACTTATGTTTTGCTTTTTACGCTTACCAACCGTTCTAATTGAAAAGTATTTCATTTAAAGTATGACATGCAGTTCGGTAGTTCAAAAGTTTTTGTTACATTAAACAGTACACCTTGGGGACTATTTTTAACTCGTTGTGTATTTTTTACATTAAATTAATGTTAGTTTTAGAAATAAATGAAAAAAAATTATGTTTCATATTTACACCGCGTGCACAGATGAGTTGAGCAATCTATACTTACATGCTATTATGTGAAAACATTTCGTAAGGTTTAGTAATTTAGTCACAGTTTTGACCGCTGTTTCTGTATGTCTACGGGGATATTAAAATATGTTCAACAAGCTATTATGTTATTGAGCGGTTCTGTTTTACAGCGCTTGTTTTGAAAAAGATAGACGCTCGTTAGTTGGCTTCGTCAAGTATCAACGTGTAAGTGTTCTATCGAATGCATATTTCAGAGGTTGCCCAGTGATATTTAAATGATTTATTACCAAACACTGTGATTCAATAAAATGTTAAACATTAATTTCAAATTTTTTTTAAATATTTAATTGAAAAAGTATAGAATGCAAACATTGCATGTTTATTTACAGCCCTTTACTGTGCCAAAATATTTAAATTCTCTTTACCAAACTAAAACCTGATACCTCATATAGAATTATTACCGTCTGGACCATCAAGCAAAAGGGCTCGTTAAATGGGTCCGTATTGGGATGCATAAATTTAACTGGCATATTATAAGGCTGCATAACGTTTTTTGGCATACTGTTTGTTTCGCATAACGTTCATACAGAATAAATCATAAGGCATACTTTATTTCCCCATAACTTCATTTATAATAATAATATATTAGCATAAAATGTTCATGCATAAATGGTTTTACAATAACGATTACTTATCATAACATTTATTGGCATCTCACGCTATGGCATAAAGCTGACAAGTCATACATATAGAATACCATAATTTGACAAAAATAAATGGACTGTAAAATTAATAACCCAAAATTTTTTACACTTCTTTGGTTGTAGCAGACGATATAGCAACATGGTTTAGTCTGTATTACGTATGGGTAAATGCAACATCGCCACCTATTTTCACACCTAAAGTTTTGAGTATATTCGAATTAGATGAAGAAAACCCTCTTATCTCATAATGCCAACGTCACAAAATGACAACCCCTCGCAAAATGACAACTTCTCAGAATGCCAACTTCTCGATATGCCAACTTCTCAGAATGCTAACTTCTCAGAAAGCCAATTTCTCACAATGCCAACTTCGCATAATGCCAACTTCGCATAATGCCAACTTCTCACAATGACAACTTCTGAAGGGACAGACGTGATGTTTGTTTGAACCAAATTGAACCGAAGTCGCTTTTCGTGAAAAGCTGGAAATGGTACTTAATTTGGTCCTGGTTGGTTGTGTAGTTGCCCTCTAATCTACGAATAAAGATTTATAAAGTTATCTTATTTAATTAATTATGAATGGCCAGGATTATTCTTTATTTTCTTTCTCACACAAGCTTTATTTTTCTTCCAAAAATATATGGAACTCGGCTAGTAGGTGAAAAGTTAGGTACGTTGTATTTCTCGCATAACGTGTCAAGCTGATGTTAGATTATGGGAATAACCATAACAATTGAATTTTTGGTAGTTTTCACGTTTAAACTTAATTCAACATATTTAGGATTTTATGACAAAATACCTTTTTTAAGTTTCTGGTTCATCTTTTTTGTTAGCTTGACATTTCTCTGCAATATTCTCGTCAATTTCATGGGTAATATAATCATCTCGTTGATATAAATACAAGTAATGAAAGTTTGATGGAAACTAGTTCATTTGGGTTTGACAATTAAAAAATTGTATCTTAGGTCGTGTATCTAATTATCGTTTTTTGATTTGATTCATTTATTAAACAGCTATAAACAGAAAATATAGATAAGACAGCCCAAAACCTTGCTGACTAATACAATCCATTTGTTTTTATATAATTAAGAAGAAATGTACAGTTTTGAAGCATCCTTGGCTTTGAATATATTACCTTTAAAAATAAATATATATAACCTTTGCTCGATAAAAAAATACATATATATTCACTCAAGATACAAATAATAAAAATATAATAGAATAATAATTTATAAAGGAATAATAAAATTAATATAATTCATGAACCCTTGTCAAAAAATTAGCTTTACTAGAAATGAAAGTTTACTAGAAGCTTTCCTTAATTCACCGACAAGCTATCCCAAAGCCTTATAGCCTGAACCACAAAAGAATAGGACATAAAACCAGAGCTATGTGATGGAGTATGCAGGCTCAGATTGTAGGTAGAACGCAAACACCTGTCGTGCAAGGAATCAAGATACTGAAATTTAGATTTTAAATATTCTGGGGAATATAGCATGCAAAGTATTTTGAGATATCTACGTTGTCGGATCCGCAGCCATCGTAACTCTCTACGATAATGAGACACATGGTCATATTTACCCAAGCCGTAGATGAAGCGAATACAGTTATTAAGCAAACGATCTATTTTGGTAAGGTGTACTTCTTTAAGGTCCGAACAACATACGTTAGCATAATCGATGATTGACATTATCAGAGAATTAATAAGAAGTAATAGTGTGTACTGGTAGAACATTTTTGAATCGGTATAACATGCGTAATCCAGCTGACACTTTTCTACTTATCTTCTCTACGTGTCTATCCCATTTAAGAGCAGTGTCTATATGTAGGTTCAAACACAAGACCAAGGTGTCTGACAGATGAAGAGAATGAAATCCTAGAATTATTCAAATATAACGGCAGCACGGAAGTAATATCCATCTTATTCAGCCATCGCGGACTACCCAAAATAATGGCCTGACACTTAGCGGTATTTACACTGATTCCAAATTGCTGTGACCACAGGCTGATGTGAGCGAATCAATAGCAGTACCAATATCTAAAATGTGAGCTTGTGTGTATATTTGGAGGTCGTCCGCGTACAGGTGAAATGAACATCTTAGTTTGGAGGTTATTAAATTAATAAAAATTGAAAACAACAGTGGAGAAAGTATACCACCTTGTGGGACGCCAGAATCTAGACATATCCAATCTGAAGTGGCAAGACCATCAGGGCAAACTTTTATAGTTTGCGTTCGCCCACGAAGGTAGGAGGAGAACCAATTAAAAACAAGAGGAGAAAAGTTCAGCAAGTTGAGAGCGGCAAGAAAAAGGTCATGATCAACAGCGTTGAAGGCATTGGAAAAACCAACTTATACTAAAACAGTTACTCTCGTTCCCTCTATGCCTTCTCTTATATCGTCAAGAATTTTAACAAGTGCTGTACAGGTACTGTGCCCCAGTCGAAATCCGGACTTGGACCGGAAATGGACTCAACAACTTCCGGGATATTGTGAAGTCAGACAACTGCCTGTGCACCACAGCCTCGATAACTTTAGAGAGATAAGGTAGAATTGAAGTTTACGTGGTTGTGTTCCGGATATAAAGGAAGGATCAACCAGTGTTACTGCTGGAATGGTTAACATCGCACCATTAGTCGATAATCAATAAATAACATGTATGGTTGATGATATATGGGCACGAATGCCACATACCACCAAGAAGATTACGTGCTCAGTTGCCGGCTATTAAACATTTTAAGAATACATATTTTATATGTTTAGTGGTTTGTTCAAATCATCCTGTTTTTATCTCTATCGACGTTAAAAGTCAGTCAAACATTTAATTAATCAATGATGTTCTATTTGAGGCTATCAAGTTACGATGAGAAGTCATGCAAACTCCATTGAAACTATTGGGTAGAGTTCTAATCTAGAGTTAAATAAGCACGATTAGGTACTACGATAGTTTTAAGATTATCAACTATAGGATGAAATGACCTTCAAACACCGCGTCCTGGGGTTTATTGAAGGTACTGCCCCGTCAACTTACAGTTGTGCAATTAAAATGAACTATACACGAATAGAGAAAATAAAACGATTTCCCTTTGTTGGTTAAACTATTTTTGGAATATTAAATCTTGTCACAACACTGCATGTGTTGTATTTTGAAACTCCTACAAATGTGATCCAAATTCACAGTAACCTAAAAAAATTAAAAATAATTAAGAACAATTCAACAAAATCTAATTTTACTTTCCAACTATTGTCATTTGGGAACACTGAACTAGGTTGCTTTCCGTTCCGCATTATGAATGGCAATAATGCCTAAAGAGAGTTGAACATTTCAAATTGTGATTTCACGGATTCTATTATTTTATTTGTCTTTGAGCTATGGCCATTTTCGTTGTTTAATTCTTTAATTTTACCTTCCTTCGTCTAAAACCAAGGATCCTCTTAGAGTAAGCCTCGTTAGTGAAGTGCAGTGGTTAAGACTGGCTTCTTGACCTGATGGTTCTGGTATTAATCCCAGTGATTGCAAAATATACTGATGAGTATTTTATAACTTATGTCCATTACGCTAATTGATCTAAGATCAAAAGATAACACCGCGAGGAAACCCTCCTAATCTTAAACTTATGTCAAAGTAAAGTGTAGGTGGGCAAGCGAAATGGATTTCCTTTTGCCTAGCGCCACCCTCTTCTTTGGGTGGAGTTAATGTCCCTGCACTCTAGTTATTAAGGCTGTCGTTGTGTAGCGTACTTGTAATGCAGACCTTGGCTAGGCTTTTGTTCGGCATCTCTTTCTCATGTCTTACTTATTTTATAAATATTCGTAAGCAAAATCTGTACAAGCAAAATCAATTTTTTTTTCTTCCTTGCAGATCTTAAAATTCAGTGTCAAAACATAAAGGTTTTGCGGGAGAGCTCTTTTTCTCACTATACGAAGCTTAACGTTTTTAGACGCACGTCACGTATTCCAGATCCTTTATTTATACGAAAAGGTTTCTGAAGATAAAGTAAAGATGCTTACTTTTTCACTGTGATAGAGTGCGCAGTTCTGCTTAGTTTTATTTTGAGGATGACTCTTTCTTGGCTGACTGAATCGTGGTGTGCATTACGATTGATTGATTTATTCAGCGATTGGGGTGCGTGACAAAAATCTACTGATTGCACATGCACACCAAAGCAAGGAGAATACGGTTTGACAATATGTCAAATATGGATAAGTTGCATATTTCAAGCACACGCAGACTTAAGACCGTGCGCACAAATGAATTAAACAATATAAGATACTTACTTATTTTGCAAGTTCATGCCTGTTTTGTCATTGTATTGTATAAGTATGTGTAAATTATATCTGCATGTCTCATTCAAAGATTTTCTTGACAATAACATAACGCTCAAAGGGCAACGTAGAGCCTATTTAGGTTAAATGTGTTTTTACTAACAAAATTTATCTCTTACTAAGAAACAAGTACAAGAATATTATACCAATTAATATATAGTCAACCACAGCTTTAATGACATGCTTAAAATCTAATTTCTCTAAATACTTAAAAGAACATGTCTTACATCTTTCGAATACAAATTTACATCTATCTGGTTTATAAAGACTATTATGGTTAACCAGTTCTCATTTCTATCCACCGGTACAATAGGATAATACAGTGGTTGTAATTAAATTATGAATAAATAATCTACTACATATTCGTGTCCAAAAAAAATGGCGTCCTTTCTTTCGGAAGTCAACATCATGAAGGATCTTTTTTTTTAAATAAAGGAACTCTGGCGTACAGTCCACTACAAAAGCATTTCTCAGAGTTTACACGGCCACAAAAAACTTTAAGAAGGTAAAATAGTAAAATATTAACAAGACAAGACAAAATGGCGTTATACTAAGAGACATCGGGGCTTACTTTAGGTGTCACCTATTTACCGCTATTTTATTTTATTAAAATCTTCTTATCATTTGAATCATTGTGAAAATTTAGTTTAATTATGATCTACTAAGTGATAAAGTAAGTATCTTTTATATTGAGCTATACAGTTAGAACGTTAAACAGCAGATATCGTAAAAATCAGTTAATAGTTCAGTGTAAGTGGAAACTACGGAAAATTTACAATATACCTATGTACTACCAGAAATCATGCATGGAAACAGTTATTACGTACGTCTTAACTCTCTATTTAAAAATTGGTATTATCTCATAAATTTCCATAAAAGTGCACTCATGGGGTTCATGGGTTCGCTGAATGGTATGCTTTACACTATCATTACTTTGTCCGGGACCAAGCCGCCTTTGTCATGGGTAGACTGCACCCTATAATTTGCAAGAAGAGTAAAATGACGCCTAGAAATAAACTTACAGTTTACAAAACTTGCATCCGCCCCATCATGACATATGCCAGTGTGGCTTTCGCTCACGCCAGCAAGTCGAACCTCCATCACTTGCAGGTTATTCAAAATAGGTTCTTAAGCACATGCGTTGGGGCCCCGCCCTATATCCGCAACTTAAATCTGCACAAGAATCTCGAGCTGCCCACCATTGCCGCATTCATCAAGTTGGCGTCTAGATGCCACTTCGATAACGCTCCCCACTATCCCAACCCGCTGGTCAATAAGTCATCTGAATACACAGCCAACCCAGACGCGGCGGTTCGTTATAGGTGACCGCGTAACGTCTTAATAGATTCCGACGATGATATTACAACAAGGATCACCGGTGTTCCAGTTAGAAATAGGGCACACGGCATTCAAATCGCCTAACCCACCGGTGGGCCAGGCTAACGCGTCGTACGCATTCCTACTGAATTTCTTGCTGGTTCTTTGGCAGTAGATGATCCTTCCAAACCAGTGGTAGTTTCAATATACGACATCCTAAGCTGAGGTCCGTACCCTCTTTTAGATTTATCTCGATATCAAGGAACATTATTCCAACAACACAAGGGTCTTGAAACTCTGCTTACATTTACCTATAATGGGATATTAATTTTATTGAGCTGAGATATGGCACGTTCTCTTGGGCAACTTCCGAAGCTAATCATATTTTAATAGTATTACATATTTTTTCGTTATTTTACTAAGCAGGTCTAAAAAAATTAGCACAACAAAAAAAGAACAATCTCAAACATAACTCAAATGAAATTGTTTCTCTATAAACCCTTTTACATTAAAACAATAGGACTTATGATAATCTGCATAATAACTTCAGTTCCGTAAACACATATCGAACATAAACCCAGTACAGTTGTTTGCATCTTAAGCGCAGAGTTAGAACAAGCTGTTATTTTGTCTTTTATCTTTTTTAGATACAAGTTCTATTTTTTGCTTTTTACATTGTACTCCGATCCCATGGAGTACTCCGATCTCATGGGCCTGAAAAAGTTATCTAAAAGAGTCACTTTAGATAGTGGACTCACATTCGCGGTTCACATCAAACGTGTCTGGAACCGAGCCACCTTCGTCATGGGTAGGCTGCACCCTCTAATCTGCAAGAAGAGTAAAATGTCGCTTAGAAATAAGCTTATTCTTTACAAAACATGTACCCGCCCCATCATGACATATGCCAGTGTGGCCTGCACTCACGACACCAAGTCGAACCTCAATTACTTGCAGGTTATTCAATAACGGTTCTTACGCAAATGCGTCGCCCTATGTCCGCAACTTACATCTGCATAAGGATCTCGAGCTGCCCACTATTGTCGCTTTCATGAAGTTGGCTTCTAGAGGCCACTTTGACAATGCCATCCCAACCCACTGGTCAATAAGTCAGCTGACTACACAGCCAACCCAGACGCGGCGGTTCGTTATAGGCGTCCGCGTAACGCCTTAAGAGATCCCGACGACGCTTTTACAGCAAGGAGCTCCGGCGTTCCAGTTAGAAATAGGGCAACACGGTAACCCATCGGTGGGCCAGACTAACTCGTCATACGCAGTCCTTGAGCGTTTTCTTGCTGGTTCTTTGGCAGTAGATGACCCTTCCGAACCAGTGGTAGTTTTAATATACAACGTCCTCAGCCGAGTTCCGTGCCCTCTAGGGTGCCCTTAGGCGTTTCGTATGTAGGAGTAGTTTAAGTTCCAGCTAAGCGCCGTCAGCGCTAAGGTACAAATGGTGATGAAGATGTCTTTTTTAACAGACTTCGAAAAAGGAGGAGGTCCTAAATTTATCTGTATTTTTTTAAATGTATATTAGGGCATAATTTTGTTTCTGGACCGAATTTTATAATTATTTTGAATGGATTGCAGTTAAGCTCCAAGTTGAGAATTTGAGGATCGTGAAACTCCTCAAAATGTTTCATCTCAATCAAAAAATATTTGGCACCCAAATATGGTGAAGAATGCTTACACCTTCTCGCAGACAAACTTCTCAATGACGAACAGAACTTGCATGTAAACTGGGTAATTTATGTGAATTATCCCAAAAGACTTGGGCTCATATCATTAATTTGATAAGTCATATTTAGTGTTTAAGGGCTGATAGTCCAAAAGCTGGACATGGGACTTTTAAATTGCTATACTATTTTAATTTGTTTTGACAAGTACACCCAAACTTACTAATTGCAGAGTCACTTAGCAGAAGGTTAACGATGAGTCTGATTATTACTCTGGATTTATATGGTACATATCAAACATTAAAACAATTTAGGGGACACATTTGTATCTTTCCATAACTTTTATGGTTTTAATTACTTTTTTATTTGTTCTACATTATGTATTTTGAATTAATATTCTTCTTTAAATGACAAAAAAGAAACTGCACTGGTGCGCTTGTTGCTATCGCCGTCTACAAGCACTGGTTAAACAAACTGCTAATGAGTATAAAATAATGTACTTTACAGGGCAAATCTAGTAAGCTAGGAGCATCTAAATCTACTTATTTTTTATCATAAGACTGAAAATATCAATATAATGTATGTATAAAAATACAAGTGTCTGGTGTGTCCTATGTACATTTAGTCAATAAAAATAAACAGTGATCAGAATTGCTAGTCAGTTATAAGTCAAACATAATGCCACCAGCTTTGTTCAGACGTTCTAACAGCTAAAAACTTTAATCAAATAGGGCTAGCGCGGCGCGTCGTTTTGCTCGGCCACGCAACATTACAGTCCAACAAAACTGTTTGTAAAACGGCATGAAATGAAATGAAATGAAATATTTATTTCTCAACATTGACAATTACTTGTTCTTGTTGACGTCAAATAAAACATGATTCTACCACCAGTTCGAAAAAACCTTCGTGAAGAAGAACTGGCAAGAAACTACACGGGTATATTTTTTATAAATAAATTTACCAAGTATCCAAACGACGAACACCCTCAAACGGCACCCGTTCACGAGTTAACGCGGGATCCAGCCATCGCCCTCCTCAACCATATTAGAGGGAAGTGAGCGACCCGTCACCATTTTCCGATCTCGGCTGTCATCTTCAGTTTCGCTTGCTTTGGTCTTTGTAGTTATCTGAAATTAGTATAAAATTTAATAAAATGGCAACAAGTAAACGATACTAGCGCCGCTTCTCAGTTAACAGAAATGTTGGTTGGACTGCAAAACAGAAGATGTAACATAAAAACAAAAACATTTTACTACATTCAAAACTCGTATTTTCACGAGGACTTTGTAGCTGTCAAGCTGTCAAAAATAATATAGGAAACTTTTTCTGTATTTTCCTATACTTATTTTCCTTTGATTAGCCTCAAGTTTAGTTTTAGTTTTTAAAGTTGGTATCTTACTTTACATAGGGAGTTTGAGGATTTTGAGGCTTAAGACTAAAATGATATTAACGAGTCAATTTTTCGAAGAGCTCAAAACAAATTGTGTTGTTACACAACATAAGCAACACTTGAGATTGTACTAAAGGCTTATGCTGAGCTTCATATTTAGCTCACCTTTGCTTCAGATAAACGTTGAATGTTTATTTTATTTAATAATACTTGTAACTAGCTTTTTAAACCACCCAAATATTAGAGTGCGATAAGTTATCAAAACTACAAAATGTTTGCACAGGCCCCGCGAATTAATTAACTTTTCAAAATGTTAATAAAGTATAGATTTTTGTTAAGAATGAACTCAATAATTTATTTTGTTTTCTTCCTTATAATTCCTTCACTGTAATACATTTTAGTAAAAATATTAAAATACATATGCCATTAATACCGCTAGAAATTTAAATCGTTCAATCGACGCATTGGGCGCCGCGGAATAACACTTACATTACATGACGTGTTATTTTGCCGTGGTAATAGTAATAACTTTGTTACAAGATAATAGAAAACTACTTAATACAGAACTGATACATACGATACGATATCACTTAATTTTCTTTGAAAACGCTACGCTACGCATACAAAGATAAAAAGTATATACTGTAAATAAATCAATTATATCTATATATCTCAGTAACAAACTTGAGCATTTTTGCACCTAACAATTCCTTTTTAGGCCCATCAAAAAGCTGTGGAGTACAAAAGAATTAGCCAGTAAGAAACGACCAAAAGCGACGAAAGGCGAAATAAATAACATCCTCTTTTTGAACGTGCCAATGAAATTCTAATTTTGAATGTTCGACTAAGCAGCGGGCGTAGTTCAGGTACCAATCTAGTTGAGTGTTCTCAGATGACAAATAATTGATAGCTGAAGAAATAAATTGCTAGAATGTCATAACCAGTTAAGCAAGTTCTTTAGTATGTTTTAATTCATCTATTTGAGTAGCATTGTTTATAATGGTAGGTTTTGTAATAGAATTAAGTTATGGAAATGTTTATTTAAATAAATTGTGTGAAATAATAATAATAATGTTTGTAGTTGTGTCTATACTCTAGCTTATGCGTAAATACACCTTAAGTTTGGCTTTTAAAAGGCATTGTAGGTAGACCAAGAGGGAAAAAAGGGCGGAAAAAATCTTCTCGGCACTCTTTTGTGAACTTTTGTGAACAATCTCAAATAAATGCAATAGAAAATTAGGTATGCAGCTTAACTATAAGATGAAAGAAACATTTCAGGTTATTGAAGAAGATGTGGTTTCTTTTAAGCCAAGAAAGTCCTAAAATGAGACATTTTAATATTTAAGGGGCGCTTTTATACGGGTGTTCCCAGAATTCTATAAAATAAATACGACGATTATTAAATGGCAATATTTCATAATTTCGTTTAGTTTTGTCTTAGTAAAACATTTTACATCCGTAAAACAGCCACATTACATGAAAACACGGTGGTCTGTCATGTTGATGTTTTATATTTATTTAAAGTTTAAAGGTTAATTTTGCTCTTACCTTACTTTTTCCTATCTACGAGCTCCTTTGGAGTTTAACGTTTGATTTAATTATTTACCATTAGTATAACAACTGCAAAATCTTTACTGATAATCGAGTCATTGATAATGTGTAAAAGGGTATTTTGATTCTTTCAGGTTGCCAAAAAGTGTATACTCTTTGTAGTCGATCATTTAACCCCAAAGTCATTCAAAAGTTTAATATACCTTTTAAAACCGTTTTTAATGTTTTTGTAAGTCATTACGGTAAACTTACTATTTAGTAGCTTGTAGTGCTTGTCGATTATTGAAACCATACAGTCAGATCTTGTACCACAAACGAACCTGAACAAACCATAGTCATCAAGACAGACAACAAGTTGCCACCGACTCAAGGGTACAAGCATACTGTTTTCATATTTTCTTTGGAAATATCACATAGGTGTGGCCACATGATGTTTTGTTTTTCGTTTCAAAGTATAACATAATGCGAAATGTAATTTTTTAAATATTTTAAGTATTTTTACCACATATTTTCATAAATTTCAAACTGGTGTAAATCACGCTAACTAAAAATAAAATGTGTTCTTTATTTTGACACTTGTCTTTTAGTCTAAATTCAAATTCAAATATTTATTTCTCGAAATTTACATGTAGACTATACCACCAGTTCGAAAAAAACCTTCATGAAGATCCCAGCAAGAAACTTCACGGGTATAATTTTTTGTATAATTAACGTCTCTTTATGTCAAAAATAAATTATTCTTAACTGCATCTGTTAGCTTAGCAAGTCTCGCTCCCTCCAACTATCCAAACAACGAACACCCTCGAACGGTACACGTTCACGAGGTTAAAGCAGGATCCAGCCCTCCTCAACCATATTAGAGGGAAGTGAGCGACCCGTTCCCCGACGCTACCGTAAAAAAACGTACTTTAATCTTTCTTCTCGTCGTTGACGTCTCTCCTTACAAGTTCATGAAAATGAAGTATTTTGGACAAAACGATAAACTGTATTAATTTACTGATTTAAGTATCAAGATAAAAATTTGAAAAGATATATTTTGTTGGTTACAAATGTATGAATCGTTATTCAACGGGTCATATTTTGGTCTGACAGAGTTTAAAAGGATATAAAAACCCCTATTCAGACTGACCTATCATTCTCGCTCTGATCGCCGCCCGGTACGGACGTGCAAGACCCCGTTCTCCGTTGATCGGTCCCTTCCCGATATTCCGTGGCGCTCAGTCTACTGACGTCACAGTTTAGCGTGTTGGTTCCGTGCTACGGTTTTCAAGGTTTTTCTACTCCCTCTGAGTGCTATCGAAGTGCGATTTTTCTTTGTGACTAAGCCCCTTAGTCTTCAAAGTGCTGTGCTAAGTTGTGTTGTGCTTGTGCTGAGTGCAGTGTTGTGCCCAGCGTAAGTAGTCTGGTTTCAGTACAAAGGATACTTAACGGTGACAACGAATTTGTACTGAACCAGTCCTTTTATTTTTATTTTATTTCTCTTCTCTATTTTATTTATTTTCTCCTATTTTCATATTTATTTTTGTCATATCTGTGTGTTTTCGTGTGTATTTGTCCTATTTGTCGGTAAAGGTTGACCCTAACGCGGTCAATTCTTTACCTGCGTACCCTTTTTTAGGTTTCTAGGTAGCGGTGACAACGAATTTGTACTGAACCAGTCCTTTTATTATTTTTATTTTATTTCTCTTCTCTACTTTATTTATTTTCTACTATTTTCATATTTATTTTTATCATATCTGTGTGTTTTTGTGTGTATTTGTCCTTTCTGTCGGTAAAGATTGACCCTAACGCGGTCAACTCTTTACCTGCGTACCCTTTTTTAGGTTTCTAGGTAGCGGCCTTCGGCGTACTACCGCTGGTAGGGAGGTTAGCCGCTAGGGTTCACTAGGTTTTTATTTAGGAACTCTAGGCATTTGTTATATAATTATATATACTTATCATAGTCCCAACCCCTTCCCCAATGGATAAGCAAAGCGTCATAAACATTGCGAAGGCGTTCGCCCAAGCACTCGCCGCGTCGGGTGTTTCAATTTCTGACTTCTCCTATGATTATGTCTTCTTATAAGAATCATGTAATTGCTAGTTCATTCAACAGAGAACAAACAACTTGCGGCGGCTCAATGATCATCACTCATAAGAGCCTAACATTTAAAGAACGCACTGATATTGTAAGTCTGTCTGTTGAGCGATCAGTTGAAATAGCCTGTATTGAGATAGGGAATATTGTTATAATAAGTGTATACAGACCCCCATCCTCACCATTTGAAGTATTTGAGAGCACTATGGATGAGGTATTACATAGAGTAAATAACAAAAACAAAGAAATAATTATTTGTGGCGATTTTAATATTGATTTATTAGTAGAGACATCACTAAGTAAACGATTCTTGAATCTTTTTAATTGTTACAACCTAAAAAATCTCTTCTTAGAGCCTACGCGAATCACAGCGACCTCAGCCACATGTCTTGATAACATTTTTACAAATTTAATGCCATGTACAAAGTCAGTAATTAATAAACTACAATCAGATCATAGTGGGCAGTTGGCCACTTTTGATATTGGGCTAAAAAAGACTTTAAAAAGAGAAATTACCTTTATACCCATGAATGAGAGACGGCTTGAAACATTTAGGAAAAATGTATTTGAAAAAACATTTAAATTAGATTACTGTGCAGATCCTATTACTCAATATAACTCTATTCATAATATAATTAGAAATGAATATGACTCTGTTTTTAAAAAAAAGAAAATATGTATAAATAATAATTTATTTAGGTTTAGTGACTGGGCAACAGTGGGAATATGCAGAAGTAGAAATAGATTATATGAATTGTACAGTGAAAGAACTTATAATCATAATAAGACATTTTATGAATATGTTAAAAAGTATTCAAAATTATTTAAACGAGTTTGCAGTGTAGCTAAATCTAATTACATTAATAATAAAATTAAATATAGTACTAACATTTCAAAAACTGCATGGAATATAATTAATCAGGAAACTGGGAAAGCAAAAGAACCACACACCAAATATAATTTAAAAATTAATGATATAGTGTTGTCAACTGACAAAGAAGTTGCTGAAGCATTTGAAAATTTTTTTACTGCCATCCCTGTGTCAACTACTTCGAGTATTAATTCATGTTCCACTCTTGCACAGTCACTGCTAACGGAAAATGTAAATTCATGCAATATTGATTTTATTTTTAAACATGTTACTGTTCCACAAATTTAAATGCATTTAAAAGCATTTAAGTAAAAAATACTGCCGATTTAGATGGGATTTCTGTTAAAATTATTGAATCTGTCATTGATGGTATAGCCCCGTACTTAGCCAGTATATTTAATGACTGTGTTGATAATGGTGTTTTTCCTGATTTAATGAAATTGAGTAAGGTCATTCCAATATTCAAAGCAGGTAGTATGTCTGACCCTAATAATTTTAGACCTATATCTATACTACCAACGCTCAGTAAGATTTTTGAAAAATTAATTTTAAATCAATTACTTTCTCATTTTTACGGTAATAGTCTAATGAATTTTAAGCAGTTTGGTTTCACGCGGGGTCGCTCAACAACCGATGCCGGTGTTGAGCTCATAAAACACGTATTCAGCGCCTGGGAGGAGTCGTGTGATGCTATTGGTGTCTTTTGTGACTTGTCCAAGGCGTTCGACTGTGTGGATCATACTACTCTACTCATGAAACTGCACCATTACGGCATTAAAAACCGAGCGCTTGCCTTGATTAAATCATATATTTCTAATAGAAAACAGAAAGTTGCAATAAATGGAGAAAAATCATCAGGATCGGCAGTGACAATGGGTGTGCCCCAGGGCTCAGTTCTTGGTCCTTTCCTATTTTTAGTTTATATTAATGATCTGCCATCGGTCGTTAAGAATCAATGCGAGGTCATATTGTTTGCTGACGATACTTCCTTCTTGTTTAAAATCAAAAGACAAGAAATTGACTATCGAGCGGTGAACAAATGCATCTCTAACACAGAGCAGTGGTTCTCAGCTAATAATTTGCTCCTCAATGAAAAAAAAACGAAATGTGTTAAATTTACATTGCCAAATGTCAAACAGGTAAACACAAACATTGTAGTTAAGAGCCAGGAACTGACTCCTGTAAACTCAACTGTATTTCTGGGCATAACCTTAGACGCCAAACTGCAGTGGGGACCGCATGTTGATGGTTTAGCGAAAAGGCTTGGCTCTGCCGCATATGCTGTTAAAAAAATTAGACAAATTTCAAATGAAACAACTGCTCGATTAGTCTATTTTGGTTACTTCCACAGCCTCATGACATATGGTATTCTGCTGTGGGGGAGTGCTGCCGACATCGATGCTATATTTATTCTGCAGAAAAGGGCTGTTCGCGCAATCTATCAGCTCGGTCCAAGGGTGTCACTTAGAAGTAAATTTAAGGAAATAAATATTCTTACCTTCCATTCACAATATATTTTAGAAAATTTAATGTATGTTAAAAAGAACATAACCTTGTTCAAAAGAAAAAAAGATCTGCACAATGTTAACACAAGAGGAAGAAATATGCTGGCAGCTCATAATAGCAGGCTTCATAAAGTCACTAACTCATTCATGGGTCAATGTATACGCTTTTATAATAAGGTTCCTGAGGATATCCAAGGTCTTCCTACTGACAAATTCAAAGAAACTATAAAGGAGAAGTTGTGTGCTAGAGCATATTATAAACTATCCGATTATTTGGATGATAAAAGCCCTTGGGTATAATCCCCTCATTAACAGGATTGTACTAGTATTTGTAACAAAGCATGTGTAATGTGTCTGTTTGTGCGATGAGTTCTTCGTCCCGATGAATATCTAAAGCGTCATTGTCACTAAAGTACGTCTTCTTATGGTAGCGTCGGGTGACGGGTCGTTCACTTCCCTCTAATATGGTTGAGGAGGGCGATGGCTGGATCCCGCGTTAACTCGTGAACGGGTGCCGTTTGAGGGTGTTCGTCGTTTGGATACTTGGGGGGAGGGAGACTTGCCGAGCTAACAGATGCAGAAAAGAATAATTTTGTATAGACATAAAGAGACTCTGTAAATTTATTTTGAAAAAAAAAAAATATACCCGTGAAGTTTCTTGCCAGTTCTTCTTCACGAAGGTTTTTTTTCGAACTGGTGGTAGAATCATGTTTTATTTGACGTCAATAAGAACAAGTAATTGTCAATGTTGAGAAATAAATATTTGAATTTGAATTTGAATTTGAATTTGAATTTGACGACATATTTACGCAGGCTGTACTAGCGCTTAACGCGTCCCCGGCCCCTCAGGCCCCAACCCCAGCCCCTCAGGCCCCCAACGTCCAGACCCCTCAGGTCGACAGCTCTCCCGCGTCTCCCGCCTCGTTCGAGATGGACTGCGAATCGGTCGCATCCTCTCACCGTACCGCTCCCAGGAGTGACTCCGAACCCGCGTCTGATACGTCGTCAGATGCCGTCATCTTAATCGGCTCTCCTGAGCCCGCGTTCCAACTAGTCGCCAAGCGCTCCAAGAAGCGCTCGAAGAAAGCCTCGGTATCCTCAATACCCGAGCCCTCCGCGGTGTCTTCAACACCAGCCCCCGCGCCATTAAAATCGCTCGAAGTAACCGCGTCTCCGTCGGTCCCATCGAAGCCAGCGACGCGCTGCGCTCCCGTCCCGCCGAAGCCTCAGCTCCCTCAGCCCGTCTTTCTCCGTGTAAAAGCGCGATGGACCGTAGTATCCAATCTTTGCAAAAAGCAAAAAATCAACTATCTTAAAGCAACCAACGCAGGCGATTCAATTAAAATCCAGGTCGTGACCATCGACGACTTCCGTACGTTCACCAGGTTACTTTCTTTAAAACAAATCGCTTATCACACCTACGCCCTCCCGGAGGAGCGTAAGATCCGCGCAGTACTACGTTCGAACTCGCGAACGAAGAAATCCTCGAGGACCTTAAGTCCCAGGGTTTCCCGGCCGAAGCAGTGCACAAGATGCACTCCAACCGCGGTAGGCGTTTTTCTTTAGCTCTAGTAATCCTGTCCAACACTCCCAACTCGAAGGAGATTTTCAGAGAGGCTCGCACAATTTGCGGACTCTCGAACATCTCCGTCAAGCGTCCCAACCCCCGCGGTCACCCTGGGCAGTGCCATCGCTGCCAGCTCTATGGCCACGCAGCGGCTAACTGCTCAGCTCCCCCCAGGTGCGTTAAGTGCCTGGATCCTCATATAACGAAGGAGTGCACTCGCACTCCCGAATCCACTTCCCCCCCTGCCCCTTTATTCCTTCCCCTGCTTTGCGGCCAGTCCGGCCACACAGCTAACTACAGGGGTTGCCCGCGCGCTCCGTGCTCCACCGCCAAGAGGGCCGCGCCTAAACCGGCGCCGCCGCTCACTCCCGCTAACTTCCCGCCGCTGCGCAACCGGGGTCCCCCGGAAGCAAAGTCCGTTCAGCCGATGCCTACTCAGGCTCTGTCTTTGAGGCAGCGTCCGGCCGTTCCGCCTGCACCTTCCCGACCCATCCCAGCTCCCGTAGCTTCCGTAGGGCCGCGTCCTGCTCCGTCGTCCGCACCTCAGTCGCCGTTGGCTGAGGACATGAAGACCGTGTTCGACGTTATTCAAAACGTCGATATTAACGAAATTTCCGTACTGGCACGCAAACTGCGAGCCGCCCGCTCTCCTCAAGAGCGTTTATTTACGTTAGCCGAGCATCACTCGCTTCTAAGTTCGTTATAAATTTTATTTTTGTATAAATTCGTAAATAAGTAAATTATAATGTCTAGACCCGCAAATCCCGCGTCCGGTCGTATTAAACCTAAGGGATTATCCCTAGTATCTTTTAACGCTCGTAGCCTTAGCACCAACCTTCCCGAGATCAAACTGTTCCTTCAGAACAAAGAACCTGACTTATTGCTTCTCCAGGAGACATGGCTTACTCCAAACCGCTCCAGGGGATACGCTATTCCTAAGTACGCATTTACTCGCAACGATAGGCCCAACTCCGACGGTTTCGGTGGCACCGCTATAAATTACAGAAGAGGCTTCCATTGATGTCCTCTCCCTACCCCTCCTCTCCTCAACATGGAACCAACTGTGTGTAGATTGGCTATGACTGGTCATCCGACCATCATCATAGCTTCAGTCTACATACCATGTGGCTCCAGACCAACCCGCAGCGACTTTGAGGCCATTCTCGCCCTCGGCCATTCAGTCATTATGTTCGGAGACTTTAACTCCAAACATACTGACCGGACGTGCCTATCGACCAACACCAGCGGTATCGCTCTCCTCGACATCACTAACGCACTTGACTTAGACGTCATATCCCCCATCACTCCCACTCACTATCCCAACAACCCGACCTACTCTCCTGACATCCTCGACTTTGCAATTATCAAGCGAATCAATCTTGATCTCAGGTCCATCGAACCGCTCGATGACCTAGGCTCCGACCATCGCCCCGTCTCCCTCTTGCTAGGTGCGCCTAACGATAACGTAACATCTCCTAAGACCTTTACTAACTGGAAAGGCTTTAAAAATACGTTAGTTTCAGCCTTAGAGGCCCCGAACTCTCCGCTCGCGATTTCGCTCGACCAATTAGATAGCCCGGTTAAAATAGATTCATTAGTCAACACTCTCACTGATGCTATCAACTCAGCCATCAGCGACAACGAAATTATTGCTAAGCAAGGCAAACCCGCGCTTCCCCTAGCCGTTAGCAATCTCATTAAAGCCAAAAACGCGGCTCTCCGGAGAGCCAAGAAATATCCCATGCCCGCATACAGAACAGCTGCGAATCAGCTTCAACGTAAAGTTAGGTCTTGCCTCGCGGAACTCCGAGACGCTCAGTTTAACGATCTTATGGAGAATATCTCCCCGTCCCACAAAGCGTATTATCGAATGGCCCGAGCCTTACGCGTAAACACCGCCTCTCACGTTCCTCCTCTCACTCGTCCCGACGGCACTATTGCCTTTGAAGTCGAAGAGAAAGCCGAATGCTTCGCCGACAGCATAGCGGCACAATGTCCGCCCAGCACGCGAACCTGCTCCTGCCCCAGTAGGTGCTTACCTTGTCTGCTATTATCTTCAATGCCTGCTTCGACCATAGCTACTTTCCAAAAGCCTGGAAAGAAGCGACAGTCATAGGCATTCCCAAGCCGGGTAAACCTCTGAATGTCCCGGCTAATCACAGACCCATCAGCCTCCTCAAGGCAATGTTTAAACTTCTCGAAAGAGTCATACTCTCGAATGCGGAACCATCTGTTTCCAACGGATGGCGACCCTCTCATTATTCCCCACCAGTTCGGCTTTCGTGCTAAGCACTCCTGCCCTCAGCAAGTCCATCGAATCGTCGAGTACATTCTCGAAGGATTCTATCCACGTCGTAAAAAAAACAATCGCGGTTCTCTTTGACGTAGCCAAGGCTTTCGACAAAGTCTGGCACAGCGGTCTCGTTTTTAAACTCTATAAAATAGGCTTACCGGTTCGCCTAGTCAGATTAATCGCGTCATTTCTTAAAGACCGTACGTTTCGATTCAAACATGAAGGCACGCTCTCCGCGCCTCGTCCCATAAAGGCTGGAGTCCCGCAAGGCTCAGTCCTCGCCCCTCTGCTGTACACTGTGTACACTAACGACATCCCCATCCCGCCGAAAGGCGTCGAACTCGCCCTCTTTGCAGACGATACCACCCTTTACACTAAAGGTCAAGCGATCCCGAATAACATCACCAGACTCCAAAAGGCCGTAAACGCCCTCGGTGTTTGGTTTCAAAAATGGCGTATCGATGTCAACCCAGAAAAGAGTTCTGCTATTCATTTCGACCACAAACGTCATAATCGCCACAACGATCCCCACATTCGAATGTTAGGTATTCCCATCCCCTGGAAGCGCAGTATTAAATACGTAGGCGTCACCTTAGATCAGACGCTTTCTTTCAAGCCACACGTCGATAGAGTAACGAAACTCGCGCGTTTTTACTTAAGCCGCCTATATATTATGATAGGAAGAAAAAGTAAAATGTCTTTTAGAAATAAACGTACGCTTTATAAGGTCTGCGTTAGACCCGTCATGTCATATGCTTCGCCAGTCTTTGCCCACGCCAAACCCTCCGTCCTGTATAAACTGCAGGTGGTTCAAAATCTCTTCTGCCGCAGGGCCACAAACGCACCTTGGTACGTGCGTAACGCGGACCTCTCTCTCAGAATCGTTCTTCAAAGGCGCCGGATCCCATCAGAAAATCTTGTTCGAGATTCAGTCTCATATACTGCTCCTGTGTTAGATTCGAAATTCAAAGTCGCTAGATCGAGAAACGCGCACACTGGCGAACCCACGCAGTTAACTTTAGATCTCGAGGCCCTTCAGGCCGCAAATTCTAATTCTAACGTAAATTCTAATTCTAACGTAAATCCGAATTGATGCAATTTTATTTTTCAATTTTTAATGTTTAAAATTATTTACTTTTCATTTTGAGCACCTTCAGTGCTATGTGAATCCCAGCGGGTGACCCCTTAAGGGCCCCGCTAGCGCGGCCTCTTTCGCCAATTGGCCGTCGCTCAGATGAAGGCTGAGTGGCAAAAATGCACGAGCCGACAGGGGGTTTTTTAGTGGGTATGGTTCTGGTAGGCGTCGGGACGAGTCCCACATAACTCCGATCGCGCGTGCGGAGTATGCGTCAGAGCATTTTTTATATCCTCCTGCCCTTCCCGTGGAGGGGAACCAAAAAAAAAAATGACATCTATAACAGGCCTTGTGACCTGGTTGGCAAATTTTAGGGTCATTTTAGGGTCAGCCGTAAAATAAATTATTTTGCGTTTGATACATTCAGTACGAACATGGAATAATTAACCAGCAAAATTAGGAAACTTATCTCGGTTTTTAAGTCTTTAAATCGAGTGTATGAATCTGTGGTTCTGTGGGACATTAAAAACTAAATCGATTGAATTAAAATAGAACTAATGAACTTTCTGCCATTTATATACCCGACAAGAAAGCCAAAGAAATTTGTTATTTTTTAATATCCACTCTTCGTACGTCACAAATCCGTAATGTATAGAAAAATATGAAATACATAAGCAAAACTTCATCGTTTGCCTAACGACAGTTCAATATTCAGTCTGAATATGTATACAACTAACTTCACAGCAAGCTAAACATTGATAAATTACAACAGTTTATATGTAAAACATATGAACTGAAAATCTTTTGAAATATGCTTTATAACAAAATCAAATTCATTAACTTCTAGCATAATTTCTTATGATCACACAACACTCTTACACAAATAAATACACTCACATCTCAGATATTTGTAGATTTAGTATTTACAACTTAAGATTTTTTTTTTCGGGGGGAAAATGCATAACGCATACCACCCGGGCGCAGGGGGTTATGTGGGACTCCCGTATAGGCTAATGAGACCCACGGTATACCCACTAAAAACCCACCCATCTTCCGTCCCGCCGCCTTGTGACGGGGTTACGGGAACGCTTTCGCACACATTCGCGACCCCGCCGGCGGAAGCCGCCCACAAGCGGCTCCATTTCGAAAGCCCGAAGGCCCTCCACGATGGGCGCACCAGATGGTAAGGTGCGCCTCCCTCCTCGTCCTCTACCAGTACTGTAGCAGACTCCCCCCCGAGTCTGCTACTAGGAGGCCATGGATACCAGATAACTGGTACCTGGTGGCAGATCAGGTCGGAGGTTCTGCCACCGACCACACCTCAGCCGCAGAGGATAGGGCAAGCGGCGCACCGCAATACCGACATGCCTCTTCCTCTGCGGCCCCACCAGTGCCGTTTCGATGGAACGGCGCCGCCAGCTCGCAGGGTGTAGGGAGAATGGCACACTGTAATACCAACACGCCTCTCCCCCTGCGATCCCTCCACGGCCGCAGAAGATAGGGAGAACGGTGCACCTTAATACCTGCACTACTCTTCTTCTGCGGTCCTACCTCCAAGCGCGTCCTCAGCGGACTTGTTCAGCCCGCTGGGAGCGCCCTCCTCGGGCCAGCCGGCGGCCCTGGTTGCCTCTTAGTTCGCCGTGGGTGACCAGTCCACGGTTACTAAGCCCCCCCGCCACGACAAGGCGGGCAACCATCGGGGGGGTTACAACTTAAGATACATTTTCCTTTATTTTTTTATTGCAAGTTGAACGAGTTTTATCAAGTTTTTTTAAATTATTGAACATAATTTTTTTGTATTTTAATATTCAATTGTAATTTTCGTGCTGAATAGTATTCCTAAGTACCAAATTTGTTTTTTACTATTCAAACTCACATTTGCGCACATTATTTTAATAACTTAGAACTGTAAATTCAGAATGTATATAAATGGAAAAGCGGGTAAAGTTACTTACTAAGAGAACTGAACTATGTCATGTTTGTTTTAAGCAGTTCATGAAATAAAAAAGCTTCAACTACTTTTGTAAAAAAAAACATTTGTATTATAAAAATAGTAACAACTATTTGTATTATAAAAATAGTAACACAATAATCAATGCCCAGACACATACACCAACTTCATGGCCGTAAAGTAAACAGAGCTTATGTTATGGATGGCCATAAAGCCTCGATGAGACGGGAGCACAAGCTGGAGGTATGGCCCGCGGGATATGCGGAGCGCAGCGCGGTTAGCTCTGTATTGGGTTCCGATCTCTCGCTCCCGACCGATGTTCGCACTATGGTTGAGAATGACCTATCGTGGCTGGCGGTGCGAACCTTCTGCAAAGCAGTAATGCTGGTAAAGAAGGCGACGGAGAGGGTGGGGGAAGATGCTGCATCCTCCCTTTCACTTCGGGGCCGTGACACGGAACGCTGGAGGGCAGTTTTCATCGCTGCACAGAGCGCCGACTAATGCTGTCGGGCTGCAAATGGAAATCGCAAGCTGATTGTGACTCAGCTTCGTGCGTCCAGATGGAAGTTGCAGGTTTTAGCCGGTAAGAGTCTGGCATAACTCGACTTCAGCTCCCACTCGGCCAGGCATACATGAGGTTTTCTAGCGTCAGAAAAAACTGAGGGGTGGTGGGAACCCAAAATAAACAGAAATATAAATATGAAAACCATTTACTCTATTAATAAAATTATTAATCGGGTAATTTTAATCAGCCTTCTTATGGTAGCGTCGGGTGACGGGTCGCTCACTTCCCTCTAACATGTTTGAGACGGGAGATGGCTGGATACCGCTTTAACTCGTGAACGGGTGCCGTTTGAGGGTATTCGTCGTTTGGATACTTGGGGGAGGGACACTTGCCGAGCTAACAGATTCAGATAAGAATAATTTTGTATAGACATACAGAAACTGTAAATTTATTTTAAAAAAATATACCCGTGAAGTTTCTTGCCAGTTCTTATTCACGAAGGTTTTTTCGAACTGGTGGTAGAGTCATGTTTTATTTGACGTCAATAAGAACAAGTAATTGACAATGTTGAAAATTGAAATAAATATTTGAATTTGAATTTGAATCCGAGAATAAACATCTGTGTTCATCACACAAATGAATGCCAATTATGTGATACATTGAATAAATAATATAATTGTACTGCTTCAATATGACCAAACATTAAACTTTTTGTTGACTACAGTGTCTTGATGTAGACTACGGCTCTAAACTTTTAAAGTATGTATAACTTTTTGCGTTGACTTAGCTCATTTTCAGGATTTTGTACGCTTGTACGTTATTTTTAAATTATTCTAACATTTTACGTTTCTGGCTGTGTATAATGATTTCGTGTACGGATTCTAACTTATTGCAAACAGCTAAAAAAATAAATAAATAAAATGCTTATAGGTATGAAGGACTCCTAAGAAAATATTAAGATAAGATTTATAATGGTTACGTTTTAAGATCACCTTCAGTGTGCATAAGGTAGGATTTAATTAGTAAAGCCGCATGTTAACAAACACGATGTGTATTCACAAACATTGTCAACGGAGTCAATTAAGATTTTCATTAGAGATTGTCAAAGACAACATTGTTTTACGTGGTAACCGTTTGGTCATACCGTGTGAATCAACTGGGGACTTTCACTTGTCCTCAATAATCTATTATACATCTAGCATACCTTCTTAAACACAATGTTTTGCAGTTTTCAAAACCTGAGTTTATTTTTCTCATTAAGTCTCTTTCTATCTTAATTAGCAATGTTTCTTTTTTCTGAAACAACGTGGAATTTTGAAAAAACAATGTTTATATTTCTGACTTGATCGCAGTAGTTTATTAAGAAATTGTATTTAAATATGAAATTGTTAAAAAATTCATTTGATAACGTCACGGATATCCTTATAGATCAAAACAATTGTTTGCATTCCCTCCTGCAACGAACAACTTTACAATTTTCTACGGCTTCTTGATGACAAAATTTTTTTGCAATCATTAACATGATAGTTTAACCATAGAGTAGTTAAAATATTATGATGCTACGTAAGGTAGGTAATAATTATTGATAAAATAAGCTAAACCGAGAATACTAAGCCAAGCTAAGAATACTGAGAGATGTAACTAAAAAAATTACATACCTATGCATGAAAAATAAATAATATATATTTTTTTTATGAATTAATAGTTTATTATTTTTATTGACTCATTCAAAATTTAACTTAAATTAATAATTATACAATAAAATTATGCTACAAATAAAAAACTTAATCTAAACTTGAATCCATTGAGGGCAACGTAGCCAAAAGGCTGGCCGAATTACCACGCAGATCGCAATGGAAATTCGTTGTGCGAGGTAGGTGCCAGCCATAGGGTCACGAGTTTCACTCACCAATAGCCTCGCTAGGTCCGAAAAAAGGCGATGAGCCCCTGGTCCCCAGGACCCCATGGTTTTAACGCTAAAAGCCTCAAAAATATACCCACTACCCAAATTCTGATACTTTCTACGTTTGAGGCTTTCAGCGTTATTAGCAGCAGAACCAGATTGTGCACTAGTTGTAGGAAGATGCGAAGCCGCGAGAGTGTCTACGCAGGTTGCACACACACCAGCGGCCTACCCATCCTCCACGGGACCAGAGTCATACCATCAGGCCGCATGCCATCGTCACGCAACAGTCCCGACGGTTCAAAAACAAAGGGAGTGTTGGAGGTAACAAGAGCCCGATGGACGATGTCACTTAAACTGGCAATGCGAGATATTCTGCCACCGCTGCGAGAACATGCAAGGCCATGGCGACCGAGCTCATCGACCAACACGCCACAGCGGCAGCGGTGTCGAGCACACAATTTTATTCCTAAAGGTAAAAATAATATTAGAAATGGTTTTAAAATTTGCATCTCGAATTTTTTTAACGTACCGATTTATTACAGAGTAAAGAGCATTTAATTTTCTAAAAGTTCTTAATCACAATATGATCGAAAAAAATATTTGAATTCCATTTTTGAAAAATACAAATTTTGTTTCCTTGGTTTTCTTGGGACAAATCCGTAATCGAACAAAGTTATATATTTTTTAAAGCCAGATATCAATCTTGACTTTTAAAGCTACAATTAGGCTGAATGATAACTTTGTAGAAGTATGGAAACGGCGTATTGAAAACCATAAAAAATTTAGACTTTCTTTAATATCATTTAATTATTCCGAAAACCAAAACCACCTTTTGTATTCAAGTCTGTTGTTGATAATTATTTTATTAGCTTAAATATCTAATTAGAATATTCACAAACATGGATCTTTTTGTGAGAACGTAAAAATACGTTGACGTTTATTATTGAATTTAATGTATGATCTTTAGTAAAATTTTACTGATATAACATTCTCTACATAAAGTAGTATTTTTTGGCAAAATATAAGGAAAGATTTGTGATGTCCATCTTATTAGTAAATAAACCATGAAATATTTTTGAACTGCGGTCGTGCAGTGTCAATGAAAAAAGAACAAATTTGTCGAATACGCTAAACACGATAATAATTTGCAAATAAACTCCAAGTAATAAAAATTGTGTCTCAACCTTTAGGCCGAGGAATTACCCTTATTCAATAACATAATAAAATGGCTACAATTAGATTTTTTACAATATGAAGTTTAAAAAAATTCTCTGCCACGTGAAAATAAAGCGAATTCTTGGGGCTCTTAAAATAATTTATTACTTTCCCTTGGGCTCTCTTTATAAAACAATTTCAATACTTTTGTCATTATGTATATTATTATCCCTTGGTTAAAAGTTATCTTGTAAGATGCGTTAATAATTAAATATTTTTGTTTGTGTCTAACTTAGTAATAACTCAACCTGACTGGCTATTTGAAAATGGTAAATTTAAAAAATTGTTAAATAAAACTGTACGTATCTCGAACCACCAACACGTAATGAATTATTAGTGACCCACAATACAGACGTTCTCATAAGATTGAAGCGTCATTAGCTACATATTGGCGCGAAAACGACGATGGTTTAGCCACTAAACTTCGATTGACAAATAGACATGCTAACGCGGCGAGCGCTTTAACAGTCTACAGATCTGACTGACAATTAATTTTTTTTTTTTTTTTTTTTTTTTTGCTGCCGAGGCACCCTCACGGGAGGGAGGTGGAAGATGCGTCATGCATACCCGCCCGCAGGTAAATTCCTCTGCGGGGGGGTTTTGTGGGACTCACCAGAATGGCACCTACCCACTAAAAACCACCTGTTGGCTGTGGTAAGCGTATACCTTTAGCCTTCATCGGAAGCGACACCCGTCGGGAAGTTGGGCGCGCTGGCGGAGACCCGCTAGCGGGTCTTCCGCCTGTAGTGAAAGTTGCACTGAAGGTGCTCAAAGGGACATGAGTTGGTGGCCGTTCTGGGCAGCCTCCGGTGAAGCCGGGGCTGGGCAGAGGTCGGCCGAAGCATGATTTAGGGATCAATTCATTTAAATGAACCTACAATGAATTGAGAAGGGAACTATGCTCCGCCAGAGCTAGCAAACGCTCTGTCGGAGTACGTGAAGCCCTAAGTTTACGGGCTAAGACTGCGATTTCACTAACATCGACATTTTTAATAGCGTCGCAGACGATACGCATATCGTCTGCTACGGAGGGTTGAGGAGTGGGTTTGTATGGGCGAGGAGCCGGGATGGGATTCGATGCGGGACGCTGCCTCCAGTTTTCTGGAGCAGGCTTGGGCTGAGTAGGCTTTGCAGCCGGAGGAACCCGTCTACGCAGCGGTGGAAAGTTTTCTTGAGAAAGGCGCGGGGCCTGTTTGGGAGCCGCCCTTTTGAAATTGGAGCGCATACAACGGGGTGCACGAGGGCAGCCCCTGTAGTTTGCGGTGTGGCCGGACTGGCCACAAAGCACGCAATCGGGAGGAGAGGGAGTTTCAGGAGTGCGATTGCACTCCTTAGTGAAGTGCGGGACCAGGCACTTGACGCACCTGGGCGGTGCGCGGCAGTTGGCTGCCGCGTGCCCGTACAACTGGCACCGATGGCACTGGCCGGGATGACCGCGGCGATGAGGCGCCTCGATTGAGATCCCAGAGAGGCCGCAAATAGAGCTAACCCCTTTCAGGATCTCTCTGGACTTGGGGACGTTGGCGAGAATCACCAAAGCGAGAGGGTGTTGCCTCCCGTACTTGCTGTGCATTTTATGCACCGCGAGTGCCGGGAAGCCTTGGGACTGCAGATCCTCCAGGATGGCCTCGTTCGATAATTCGAACGGGATTCCCCTGAGTACCGCTCTGATCTTACGCTCTTCTGACAGAGCATAGGTGTGATAAGCATATTGCTTATCGGTGAGGAGCTTTGTTAAAGCTCGAAAGTCGTCTATCGACGAGACTAAGATTTTAATAGATTCACCCGAGTTGGCTGCTCGGATGTAATGGATTTTGTGCTCATTGCACAATGTCGAGACCTCGGTCCATTTACCCTTTTCCCGAAGGAAAACGGGTGGTGGGACCTTGGCCTTGACAGAAGTTGGGGCCGGAGCGGGTGTTGAAGACACCGGGGCAGCTGGCGTTGAAGACGCCGCAGGAAGTATAGGGACGGGCGTCGAGGGCGCCGGGTCTTGTTTTGAACGCTTCTTAGAGCGCTTCTTAACAAGCGTAAAGGAGGGAGACTCAGGGCCAGTTGGGGTGGCGTCCGAGGATGACTCGGTCGCGGGTGCGCGCTTGCGTCGCGGAGGGGCGTCTACTTCGCACTCCATGTCACTGGAGGAAGGGGACGCGGGAGGGCCTAAGACCTGAGGGGTCTGGGGAACTGGGGTGGCCCGAGGGGCCATTGTGGACATTATCGTCATGAAATGAGGGATGAGAGAATCTAGGAAACGGAACTTATCAGCATTTATATGTATGCCTTCAGCACCGATACTATCAGCTAACTTCTTCCTAATCTCATAAGAGCTTAGGGAAGCCATTGCGGAGGGGTTGGGGAGGGACAATATATAAACCTAACAACGATGACTAACTCCCTAAAACCACCCTACACGCAGTAGGGCGGTTGAGAACGACGCGGATAACTTACTCGAACACAGCACTTGAAGTCCTGGAACAACGAAACCCCGTCGACGAAGCTCACGTTCCACGAAGTACGGTTAACAAGCCACTATTCACCGTGAAAACGGCGTTAGAAACTTAGAAGTACGGTTAACGAGCCACTGTCCGCCGTGAAAACGGCGTTAGAAACTTAGTACGGTAAACAACTATGAAATTTGGGTGCTCAATTAGCGCGGGGGCTAAAAGAGCGGGAAGGCGTCTGCGATCGACGTGCGCTCGAGAACGCACGCAGACCGAGACAGCGGTGACAATTAATGGCAATTAATGGAGCATTTATCGTTTTAAACTACAGTCCGACCCGCTTACCTCAGACCTCATCTGCGTCCGGACCCGTTCGGACGTGTTTGACGGTCGCTCCCGGCTGCCGAGTCACGATTGTTGTCTCACGACTTCTCTCGTAGCAATACTCAAACGCCACTCTCAGATCCGTTCTGCGTCCGGCCCCGCTCGGACGTGTTCGCGGTCGCTCAGCCGTTGAGTCACGATTGTCGTATCACGACGTCAACTCGTAGCAACACTCATACGCTGTTAGCCTCTGTAGGGCTTACTCTGCGGTCGGTTTCGATCGGCTGCAAGTAAGTCGGTCTCTTGCACAGCAACAACAGAGCTGAGCTTACCGCGGTCGATTAAATTCGATAGTGGTTCGCGAAGCTCGGGCTGTTTTTCTGGCTGCGTACCTGACGCTTGGCGCTTGCTACGTAGTCAGAGACTCGCTCTGCGGCCGGCCCCAGGCCGGTCGTAACGTAGTCAATCCCGCACTCTGTGCACCCCTCGAAGCAAAAACCTCACTTCGGTGAGTGCAGCAACAACAGGGTCGAGCTTACCGCGGTCGATTAAATTCGATAGTGGTTTGCAAGACTCGGGCTGTCTTTCTGGCTGCGTACTCGACGCTTGGCGCCTGTACGTAGTCAGAGACTCGCTCTGCGGCCGGCTCCGGCCGGTCGTAACGTAGTCAATCCCGCACTTGTAGTGCAACCCAACTCCGTCAGGTCTACGGCCGGTTTTTGTTGTCAATTTATTGACGACACACTCCGTAGTAGACTCGCGTTTGATCAGGTGGATACTTAACGGTGACAACTAAGCCTGATAGCGTTGCCCCGGTGCGCTTCCAAGGCCCTTCAGGCCAAGGAGAAACCGGCAGACCCGATCCCATTGCACTTGGGCCTTTCCCAGGGTGACGGTATAGTGCTGTCCGAGCTAGGGGCACCACTTCGCGTCGTCCCCAGCCCCCCTACCGCGGGTAGGGAGGTTTAGGTACTAGGTTTGCTAGGGAACCTAGGCATTTCTTATATATTTATATATTTTATATATCGTAGGACCAAGCCCTCCCAATGGACCAGCAAAGCTTGGTAAACTTTGCTCGGTCGTTCGCCCAGGCGCTCGTTGCGTCCGGCGTCAGCATATCGGATGACATTCTAACGCAGGCCTTACAGGCAACTATCGCGTCCCCGGCCCCTCAGGCCTCAACCCCGGCCCCTCAGGCCTCTAACGTCGAGACCCCTCAGGTCTTAAGCTCTCCCGCGTCTCCCGCCTCGTCCGAGATGGACTGCGAATCGGTCGCATCCTCTCACGCGTCGCGTCGTAAGCGTACCGCTCCCGGGAGCTACTCCGAACCCGCGTCTGACACGTCGTCAGATGCCGTCACCTTAACCGGCTCTCCTGAGCCCGCGTTTCAACTCGTCGCCAAGCGCTCCAAGAAGCGCTCTAAGAAAGCTTCGGTATCTTCAATACCCGAGCCCTCCCCGGTGTCTTCAACACCAGCCCCCGCGCCGTTAAAATCGCTCGTAGTAACCGCGTCTCCGTCGGTCACATCGAAGCCAGCAACGCGCTGCGCTCCCGTCCCGCCGAAGCCTCAGCTCCCTCCGCCCGTATTCCTGCGAGAAAAAGCGCGCTGGACCGCTGTTTCCAACTTGTGCAAAGTGCACAAAATTAATTACTTGAAAGCCGCCAACGCTGGCGATACAATCAAAATACAATTAGCGACCGTCGTCGACTTCCGCGAGTTTACCAGGCTACTCGGATTAAACCAAATCGCGTATCACACCTACGCCCTCCCGGAGGAGCGTAAGATCCGCGCAGTATTACGGGGCGTCCCGTTCGAACTCAGCAACGAAGACATTCTCGATGACCTTAAGTCTCAGGGTTTCCCGGTCACAGCAGTGCACAAGATGCACTCCAACCACGGTAGGCGTTTTCCGTTAGCGCTAGTAATCCTTTCCAATACCCCCGACTCGAAGGAGATTTTCAAAGAGGCTCGCACAATCTGCGGACTCTCGAACATCTCCGTCGAGCGTCCCAACCCCCGTGGTCACCCTGGGCAGTGCCACCGCTGCCAGCTATATGGCCACGCAGCGGCTAACTGTTCAGCTCCCCCCAGGTGCGTAAAGTGCCTGAATCCTCACTTCACCAAGGAGTGCACTCGCACTCCCGAATCCACTTCCCCCCCTGCCTGTGTGCTGTGCGGCCAGTCCGGCCACACAGCTAACTACAGGGGCTGCCCGCGCGCTCCGCGCTCCACCACCAAGAGGGTCGCGCCTAAACCGGCGCCGCCACTCACTCCTGCCAACTTCCCGCCGCTGCGCAACCGGGGTCCCCCGGAAGCAAAGCCCGTTCAGCCGACGCCTACTCCGGCTCTGTCTTGGAGGCAGCGTCCGGCCGTCCCGCCTGCACCTTCCCGACCCATCCCAGCTCCCGTAGCTCCCGTAGGGCCGCGTCCCGCGTTGTCATCTTCCCCTCAGTCGTCGTTGGCTGAGGACATGAAGACCGTGTTCGACGTCATCCAAAACGTCGACATTAACGAAATTTCCGTACTCGCACGCAAACTGCGAGCCGCCCGCTCTCCTCAAGAGCGTTTATTCGCGTTAGCCGAGCATCACTCGCTCCTAAGTTCATTGTAAATTCTTTTATTTTTGTAAATTTTAAATAAATAAATTTTAATGTCTAGACCCGCGAATCTCGCGTCCAGTCGTATTAAACCTAAGGGCTTATCCCTAGTATCTTTTAACGCTCGCAGCCTTAGCTCTAACCTTCCCGAGATTAAACTGTTCCTTCAGAACAACGAACCAGATCTTTTTCTTCTCCAGGAGACATGGCTCACTACTAATCGCTCCAGGGGATTCGCGATTCCCAAGTACGCGTTTACACGTAACGATAGGCCTAACTGCGACGGTTTCGGCGGCACTGCTATCTACTACAAAAGAGGATTCCATTGCTGTCCACTCCCTACTCCTCCTCTCCTTAACATGGAAGCCACCGTGTGTAGATTGGCTATGACTGGTCATCCGACCATCATCATAGCCTCAGTCTACATACCTTGTGGCACCAAACCTATCCGCAGCGACTTTGACACCATTCTCGCCCTCGGCCGTTCAGTCATTATGTTCGGAGACTTTAACTCCAAACATACTGACTGGACCTGCCTATCAACCAACCAAAGCGGTATAGCTCTCCTCGACATCACCAACTTACTCGACTTAGACGTCGTCTCCCCTATCACTCCCACTCACTATCCCGACAATCCGAACCACTCTCCGGACATCCTCGACTTTGCAATCGTCAAGCATATCAACCTCGACCTCAGGTCTATCGAACCGCTCGATGACCTAGGTTCTGACCACCGCCCCGTCTCCCTCGTGCTAGGACCGCCTAACGTTAACGTCACTTCTCCTAAGACCTTTACCGACTGGAAAGGTTTTAAAAACACGATAGTTTCTGCCTTAGAGGCCCCAAACTCTCCGCTCGCGATCTCGCCCGATCAATTAGATAGCCCGGATAAAATAGACTCATTAGTAAATTCTCTCACTGATGCTATCAACTCAGCCATCAGTGTAAACGAAAAGGTTGCTAAGAAAGGCAAACCCACGCTTCCCTTAGCCATTAGCAATCTTATTAAAGCTAAGAACGCGGCTCTCCGGAGAGCCAAGAAATATCCCACGCCCGCCTATAGAACAGCTGCGAATCAGCTGCAACGTAAAGTTAGATCTCGCCTCGCGGAACTCCGAGACGCCCAGATGAACGATCTCATGGCGAATATCTCCCCGTCCCACCAAGCGTATTATCGAATGGCCCGAGCCCTACGCGTAGACGCCGCCTCTCACGTCCCTCCTCTCACTTGTCCCGATGGCTCTATCGCCTTCGAAGACGAAGAGAAAGCCGAATGCTTCGCTGACAGCGTTGCGTCTCAATGCTCGCCCAGCACGCAACCCGCGAATCCCAATCACATCAAAGCGGTGGAGGCCGAAGTCCTCCGTAGAAACTCTCTCCCTATCACCGCCGACCCCGTCACAGTCTCTAATGACGAAATCTCGCTTCACATCAAAAGTCAAAAGTCCAGAAAGGCTCCGGGTGCGGATGGTATTTCCAACCACGCACTTAAGCACCTGCCTCAACAGGTGCTTACCTTGTTAGCTATCATTTTCAATGCCTGCTTCGACCTTAGCTACTTTCCAAAAGCTTGGAAAGAAGCGACAGTCATAGGCATACCCAAGCCGGGTAAACCTCTTAATGTCCCGGCTAATCACAGACCCATCAGCCTCCTCAAGGCAATGTCTAAACTTCTCGAGAGAGTCATACTCTCTCGAATGCGGAACCATCTGTTTCCAACGGACGGCGATCCTCTCATAATTCCCCACCAGTTCGGCTTTCGCGCTAAGCACTCCTGCCCTCAGCAAGTCCATCGAATCGTCGAGTACATACTCGACGGCTTCTATCCGAAATGAAAGAAAACGATCGCAGTTTTCTTTGACGTAGCCAAAGCTTTCGACAAAGTCTGGCACAGCGGTCTCGTTTTTAAACTCTATAAAATAGGCTTACCGGCTCGCCTAGTTAGGATAATCGCGTCGTTCCTCAAAGACCGCACGTTTCGTTTCAAACATGAAGGCACGCTCTCCGCGCCTCGTCCCATAAAGGCTGGAGTCCCTCAAGGCTCAGTCCTCGCCCCTCTTTTGTATACCGTATACACTAACGACATTCCCATCCCAGCTAAAATCGTCGAACTCGCTCTCTTTGCCGACGACACTGCCCTTTACACCAAAGGCCGCAGAGCCTCGGGTCTCGTCACCAGACTTCAAAAGGCTATTAACACCCTCGGTGCTTGGTTCAAAAAATGGCGTATCGATGTGAACCCAGAGAAGAGCTCTGCGGTTTACTTCGACTACAGACGCAGTCGTATCCCCAACAATCTCCAATTGAGAATGCAAGGCACTCCCATCCCCTGGAAGCGCAGTACTAAATATTTAGGCGTCACATTAGACCAGACGCTTTCATTCAATCCTCACGTCGATAGAGTAACGAAACTCGCACGTTTTTACCTAGGCCGGCTTTACAGTATGTTAGGTAGAAAAAGTAAAATGTCCTTCAGAAACAAACGTACGCTTTATAAGGTCTGCGTTAGACCAGTCATGTCATATGCTTCGCCAGTCTTTGCTCACGCCAAACCCTCCGTCCTGCACAAACTGCAGGTAGTTCAAAACCTCTTCTGCCGCAGGGCCACAAACGCACCTTGGTACGTGCGCAACGCGGACCTGCACAGAGATCTTGAACTGCCTACAGTACAACAGTATCTAAAAACACTCTCAGAATCGTTCTTCAAACGCGCCGAATCCCATCCCAATCCTCTTGTTCGAAAATCAGTCTGATATACTGCTCCTGTCCTAGATTCGGCATACAAAATCGCTAGACCGAGAAACGTGCACACAAACGAACGTTCGAAGATAACCGTAGATCTCGAGGCCCTTCAGGCCGCTAATTCTAATTCTAACGTAAATTCTAAATTCTAATTAATGCAAATTTAATTTTTCAATTTTTAATGGTTTCATTATTTACTTTTCATTTTTAATGTTTTATTTTACTTTTAATTTTTGAGCACCTTCAGTGCTATGTAAATCCCAGCGGGTGACCCCTTAAGGGCCCCGCTAGCACGGCCTCTTTCTCCAATTGGCCGTCGCTCCGATGAAGGCTGAGTGGCAAAAATGCACGAGCCGACAGGGGGTTTTTAGTGGGTATGGTTCTGGTAGGCGTCGGGACGAGTCCCACATAACTTCGGAATCGCGCCGGAGTATGCGTCAGAGCATTTTTATCCTCCTGCCCTTCCCGCGGAGGGGAACAAAAAAAAAAAAAAAAAAAAAAACCGCTTACCTCTCAGTGAAGGATGGCGCTGCGTTCTACGCAAGAGTGAAGCTTTACATTTACAGCGTAATAAATGCTTCAGTTTTAGTTTTTGCTTCTGAACAGAGAAGTTGACACTGTATTAAAAGCAATTTGTCAACTGCCAGCTATTGAAAATTAAACCAATTTGAGTGTTGAGTTATGCAATGACAAAACAAGAGCGTGTGGAATTTATAATTATTAAACTACTCGTATCTTGATGATTTAACAAACAAATCCAGAATTCATTAAACATGCTGGGACACATACACCTAATTTATTTCTTAATTATCATAATTTATTTCTACATTATTTATTGAGCATAGCTACTTTGCAGAACAGCCAAGCCTTTTAGCTACGTATCTCTATTTTCAGAGGCTTTCAGGAATAAAATATAGTTCTTGAGAGCATCAGAACAACATGTCACTAACCATGGTACGGAAGTGGCACGTTCGAGCCATATTCAGGAAAACGAATACACAATAGAGTATTTATATTTACTCTTAAAATTTTGTTGTAAAATTTTGTTTGTAAAAATATGTTGCTTACTTGTTCTCTATTAGAAGCTTTTCTTTACAGGTTTTTATGGAAATGCTCATACTCATTGCCTGATAAGCGTTCATTAATTACCTACCCCTAAGGAATTGCGTTTTAAATTAATTTGTTTATGAACGTGAGCAGAGAAAAATATATTTTGTTAGATTATGAGAAGGTCCAATCGTCTAAATATGGAGTATTTATTTGGAAGTTATGTCCATATTACAAGAACTGTAAAATAATTATTATATAAATATTTAAGAGAAATGCATACTATTATATATAAGGGTTTTGTTTGTGTAAGTGTTTTCTATAAACTCTAAAACTACTGAACTATCCCCTATTCAAATGGCTTTCGACAAACGAATAAAAAAGTGAGTAGAATTCCTAATGTATGAAATTGACTTAAGCGTCCAACTAAACGTTTCGACTGGAAAATAATTTCAGTGCTATAAAAGAAAATTAACCTGAAAAAAAAAAATTAAATTAAATTACCAAAGGTTATATCGTGCAAATATCACAGGACCAAGAGTTATATATTATAGTACAAGAAGTCATGAAGGATTAGATTAACAAACATAGGCACCTATATACATTCCGTTTATCATCAAAATCTACCTTTTGCTATGTAAAAAGAAGATTTAAATAGCCTTTTCTAGAAGATATTGGCGAAGCATATGGCTACCATTACACCTGCAGGACGAGCATGAAGTTTTAGAGATAGCGAAGAATTGCCAATTCGACCAACAAGTGAAAACCTCTTTCTACAATCACGTGTCACGTGACATGTAACCAAGCAACGAGACGAAAGTAAAATTTTACGTCATGTATTTCATTTTTCAGATAAATGAATGTTATTTCGATATTCAGTTACCTTAAAAAAATTCACTTTACACAATGTAAAGGATTAAAAGGAGAAGTCGCACTCTGGCCGTTGATCTAGTTTGCTTGGCCAGGTAGTATATGTCTTAAAGAAAAGATTTAGCCATAAACATTCTTAGACCTACCCATGGAAAGTAGCGATAAAGACTACGAAATAGAAACAATTATATACTACGTAGTAGTCAATCGGGGGCCATTAAGTGCAGAACCATCGGTTTAATTGTGGGGACTATATACTATTTAAATCTGCGCATAACAACAGGCTATCTAGATCCTTTTGTCCTGCAGTGAACGTCTTTGGGCTGAAATAAGAAGTATTTAGTAAATACTTCTTATGTAAGGATTAAAAATCAATCTGAGTAGCGGAGTGGTTAGCTCTGCCTCAAACGTCGGAGGTCCCAGGTTCGAGTCCTGGCCGGGGCATTCATTTGAGTAATGAACATAAATGTTTGTGCTTGGGTCATGGTTGTTGATATTTATATATGTATGTTTATTCTGGGTTCCCCCCAGTTCACTGTATGGTCACCCATAACACTTTGGGGCCATACCGTTGGTGTGTTTATCTGGGGATCTATTATTATTATGCTCCAACAGCAGAGGTACAAAATGATAGTTTTTC
Source organism: Marasmarcha lunaedactyla (assembly GCA_923062675.1). Taxonomy (NCBI): domain Eukaryota; kingdom Metazoa; phylum Arthropoda; class Insecta; order Lepidoptera; family Pterophoridae; genus Marasmarcha; species Marasmarcha lunaedactyla. The sequence goes on along the minus strand of OV281361.1, from coordinate 9,480,448 downwards.
ATCTTCGTGATTGTTGACACGGTGACAGTAATATAAATACAAATTTATATTTATACTTAGCTTGATAAATCTTTATCAAAAGAAATAAATAACATCACACAATAAATGAAAAGTTTCATTTCGAATAAGAGTAAGTACTCTCTTTTTAATGAGAAGGGTCCAAAGTCCCACGGGCAAAAATAAACATGTACAGCACAAAACCACCTTAATACGCCTTAGTATTTCACTTGGAAAAGATTTTGTGACTTATTAATACAAAATAAATTTTAGGTGTTTCAGTTTTCATTTAGTCTAATAACAATTATCTTTACTTAAAATAAATACAGAACCGCCGTTTCTTTATTGCTTGGTTTTTCATTTTTTTCATTTCATTTCACAATTTATGTACACACAGTAGTTAAAGAAAGTTAAACACAGTGATTTAAAGTAAGTAAAAAAGTACAGCTTATTCCTATAGAAATTTCTTACAGCAGACCTATGAGTGGAGAGTTTAATATCAATGCAATAATAGTGTGTACTCTTAGGGTAAAATTACTTTAATGAGTAACATAAACATTATTAAAAAAATATATATACAATAAATATATATATATACATATACATATATTATAGTACAAGTATAAGTATAAACTTATGTATAAATAAACCTACACAAGTATTAAATATATCCAGTTAAACAGACATAATTCTATACATATATCCTATAATAAATATACATAAAAATATACCTACATAATCAATAAGAAAATAAATAAATAAAGTACTTATTGTACATTACAAAAATTAAGAATCGATAAAAACAGGAGCTAACGACATTTATCTCTGTAAAGAAAAGAAGTGTTCTCGAACTCTCCTCTTAAAGACAGAGATTGATTTAGACTCACGTATGACATAAGGAAGTGAATTCCACAATCTGACTGCATGGAGAGAAAAGGAGTAGGAAAAGAAATCTGTTTTATGGGCTGGCATTTGAAGGAAAGTACGCTTTGTGCTCTGCATAGCGTATACGGAGAATGAGCAAAAGAAAATCTTTCACGCAAATAAGGAGGGGCAGATGGATTATGGAGGATGTTGAAAAGGAGACAAAGGATTCTGCTGTTTCTGCGGTAGCGAATCGGAAGCCAACGGAGTCGCTTTCGATAGCTAGACACATGATCGTACTTTTTAAGTGCAAACACGTAGCGTATGGAAAGATTTTGCAAACGGTCAAGTTTATTGAGAAGCTCCTCCGTGCCATCCAAATAGCAAGCATCAGCATAATCCAGTATAGGCTGAACCAATGTGTGGACAAGGGAAATCTTGGTCTGGACGGGCAGGAAGCTCTGGAGAGTTTTTAACGTGTGGAAGGTGAAATGGACTTTCCGACTGATTTCACTGACATGCGCGTTCCATGATAAGTTAGAGTCCAAAATGACACCCAAGTTCTTAGTTGTATCAGTGAAGGCAATCGGAATATGGTTCATGATGACAGGGGGTAGAAGGGAGAAGTCAAGGCCACCACGCATGTAGCGACTGCCAATAATCATGGCCTGTGACTTTGTAGGATTAACAAGGATACCAAAGGATTTAGCCCAGTCACTAATTCGACCTAGATCCAGATTCATTGAAACTATTGCAGATTCTACATCTGACACAATGAAATGACGGTAAACCTGTAAGTCGTCTGCGTACAAGTGAAATTTAGATGAAATTACTTTAGTGACTGAGTTAATGAAAATGGAGAATAAGAGAGGTGACAGGACGCCCCCTTGGGGCACACCCGCAATAAGATCACACCAATCAGAGCAGTGGTCTTCGAGGCGGACCCGTTGCGTGCGGCCCTGGAGGTAGGAGTTGAACCAGGAGATAGCGAAAGGAGAAACGTTAATGGATTTGAGAAGGCCAATAAGGATGTCGAAATCAACGGCATTAAATGCATTACTGAAATCTAGGAGTACAAGGAAGGTAAGGGATTTGTTCTCCATAGCCAGGCGAATGTCATCAGTCACATGTATAAGAGCTGATACGGTGCTGTGGCCCTGACGAAAACCGGACTGGTATGGGGTGATGATATTATTGGACCACAGGAATGCAGACAGTTGTTTATGCACTATATGTTCGAGAACTTTGGACAGAAAAGGTAAGATAGATATAGGTCGAACATGTGAAAATGAAGATGGATTGGAAATTTTAGGTAGAGGAATAACATTAGCTCGTTTCCAGAACGTCGGAAAGATACAACATGATAGGGAAAAATTGAAGATATGGGTCAGAATAGGTAAGAGGAGAGGTAATATCGTGATAATCATTCTTGAACACAAGTTATCATCCGCCGCTGAGGAAATGAATAGCAGTGATTTCTTGACATCATCTGTCGAGACAGTGGAAATGGTAAAAGGAGGATTTGTTACTGGAAGTTTTGACAGATAAGCCAAAGTATTAGCTTTGTCGGTAGGGGTTAAAGAAATGGGCGGAAAGGAAAAGTGTCTATTAAGAGCAACCAATCAAAATCTTTAATAGAAGAGTTGGAGGATTTCCGATACCGACGGATTTAAGGAATCTCCATACTTCCGCAGAACCACGTTTCACAAGGGAATCATAAAAGTAACGTCTTTTCGCATCACGACACATACGGCTGCACTGATTCCGTAAGCTTTTGTATTGTTCGTGGTTGCAATCATTTGGACAACGTTTGTATTTCCGGAAAGCTTTGTCAAGCTGCCATGGACTCTTTTATTGAATTTGAGAGCCAAGGTGCTGGATTGTGCTTCAGTTTAACACGTTTTATAGCAGCGTGACGATCGTATAGCTCCATAATTAATTTGTTAAGATGCGCAACTTTGTCGTCAATAGTTGAGCAAGCTAAAACAGAAGCTCAATCAGTAGCTTCAGCGTCATTCTGCAAAGCCACTAAATTTATGTCCCTGTAGTTACGCAGGAGTAAATAACGTGGTCTACGTTTGGGGATACGGATGCGGTAGGACAGGAAAATAAGGTCATGGTAGGAAAATGATGCAGTAAGTTGCCCATGTGCTGTAACATTGCTAGGGGTGGCAGTAATCATGAGGTCAAGCAAGGAAGGGACACAATTTGGAAAGTGATGAGTTGCGGAAAGAGGTAGAATATGGAGACTAAACGAGGATAGGAGGGATTTCAATTTGTGGGAACGGGAGTTATTTTTTATCATACAGGTATTAAAATCACCCATCAATATGACGTGTTTGTATGATGGACAGAGATCGTGGAGAAAGCCATCAAGCATATCGAAATAATCGATACTTAAGTTGGGGCTATAAAAGACTGCAAGCAGTAGTTTAGTGTGACGAGCAACTATTTCGATAGCCAGATGTTCTGCTGACTCGGAATATTGAGACGGGGAAGTGCTGATAACTTTGAATGGTATATCTGCACGGAGGTAGATTGCTACACCTCCACCACCTTTGCCAGTCCTGTCGTTACGGATCAGGACGTACCCAGGCAGTGAGTATTGTGTAGAAGGAAGGGAGGGTTTAAGAAAAGTTTCGGAGATAAGCAATGCATCAACATTTGTACTGCTAAAGGTTGCTAGGAGGTCAGAGTAGTGAGAAGGAATGCTTTGGGAATTTATGTGTACTATATTTAAGTTGGAAGGATGAGCATCAGATAAGGAGGCTAATTGATCATGCAGAGTCAGAGGGGAAGAGAATGTACTATCTGCGCTTATAAAACTGCTAGAAGAGGACGAGCAAGAGAAGAAATCATTGTCTAAATCATCAAAAACAGTGTTCATATATGTAATAAAAGAAAAAAATATATATGTAATAGTAATAAAATATATAAAGATATAAACCTACTTAGAAATATAATACGTATATTAAAATATATTATTATGATACTTATAATATAAAAAATAGCTTGGTCACTAGCTACGTGAAAACTCACCAATCATCGGTATGCTGGGAAAAAAACACATTATAATCTATCAATAATTTCAACGACAAGTATTATTGAAATTGATACTACAAAAAAAAAAAAAGAACATGGCAACCCTATTGATAAAGTCGCAAACCCAAAAAGTGATATTGGCAAGTCAGACTGTCAGTCGTGTAACGTCAAAAAAAAAACAACAACAGATCTACGATTACCGGCAAAATCATAAATAATAAAATGAATGGAGAAAGAGACAAAAGAAAATTAAGTAAATTTTAAACCAAGCAAATTAAGAAGGTTACACTATAAACAATTCATACAAGGAAATATTAAATCTAATGACGTCGACGAGTTCTTTTTGGACTGATTGTGGTAGTTTTCTTGTCCGATGCTTCTGCTGCCACCGTATCCTCACAGCTGGCAGGAAACTGGGACATGAGGTCTTCAAGCGCTGTCTTAGTTTCAATCTTCCTACGGGATTTGTCTATTTTCCCATTAGCTAACCAGCAGTTTCTAATACCAAAGTGCTTCCGACACACAACAAAAATCTGTTGTCTTGTTTTAGTCAGAAACTCAGAGATGGTAATCCCGGAACCTTCTAAGGATGTTTTATTTTCCCACACTTGATGCCGATGCTCTAAACTAAAGAACCGCACAAGGATGGGTCTAGTTTTATTTGCTGAAGAAGTGACAATGTGACTTGTAAGTGGTCCTTGTTGATATCAGGCACCTTCAACGTGTCGGATAACACTCTGTGAACTACTGTATGGAGGTTTTCATTTTTTGTTTCAGGAACACCATGTATCAATAATATCTTCCTTCGCATTATTGTCTCATGCCTATCCAGGCCAAGAGAAAGGGCTTCAAACTCATGCTTCATGGAAGAGAAGATTTGCCAAACCAATTTTTTAAAATCAGAGAAGTCTTGAGAAAGTGATTTCAGATCTGGATGAACAGGGGACACAGCAGTGGTTTTCTGTAGTCTGCTCTCATACTCTTGCATGCGGGTCTCAAACATCTTACCCATTGCTTCCAAGCTGCGCAGTACCATTTCTCTAGTGTAGTGGTTCAAAAACTGACTTTATTGATTTTAAATGTGTTGATATAGGAAAGTTTTGTGTGTAAGTGATGGTAGGTAAGTTTTACACTGTGTTTACACATAAAGTTTATGTAGAAAACTATTATTTATAATACTTAAGAAATAAAAACTATGAGAACACTAAAATTGCTTGTTTTCATTTTTGTTGCAAAAAGAGGGTTTTAGATCATCAGGAATTTCGGCATATCGGAATTGGAACGTGGAAGAGATGCTCACAATAAAAGTGCATTGTGAAATATGTCACGTACGTGTCACTTGCATAAGTAATTGCAAAAGTACTTTAAGGATTAATACTAAGTTTTTATTTTTTACGGATAAGAGTTACGGATAAGTGTTATGCATTCATTGAAAATATGTTATTCCAGTTTTTAAACGACGTATTTAAGAGACGTAATAACCTTAAGGTGCTCCCCAGAAAGATTTACCTGAGCGAATATATATTTTATTGTCTATAATTAGCAGCATTAAATAAATACTTTTAGTCTATGAGTGAGGCCTCTTACACTCGTAACAAAGAATTTTATCGAGGCTAAACACTGGTTGTTGCCGTAATAAATAATTTCATAGCTGTATACCGTAATAAGTTTCTAACGCCATTTTCACGGCGGAAAAAGGGTTTTAACCGTACATCTAATAAGTTTCTAACGCCGTTTTCACGGCGGACAGTGGGTTTGTTAACCGTACTTCGTGGAACGTGAGCTTCGTCGACGGGAATTCGTCGTTCCAGGTGCCTCGAGTCTTCGTGTTCGAGTAAGTTATCCGCGTCGTCCTTAACCGCCCTACTGCGTGTAGGGCGGTTTTAGGAAGTTAGTCATCGTTGATAGGTTCATAGTGTATATATTTATATATTGTTGTCCCTCCCCAACCCCTCCGCAATGGCTTCCCTAAGCTTTAACGAGTTTAGGAAAAAGTTACTTGAAAGTACTGAAGGCATGTCTATAAATGCTGATAAGTACCGTTTCTTAGATTCTCTTATCCCTCATCTCATGACGTTAATGTCCACAATGGCCCCTCAGGCCACCCCAGTTTCCCAGACCCCTCAGGTCTTAGGCCCTCCCGCGTCCCCTTCCTCCAGTGACATGGAGTGCGAAGTAGACACTCCTCCGCGACGCACGCGCGCACCCGCGACCGAGTCATCCTCGGACGCCACCCCAACTGGCCCTGAGCCTCCCTCTTTCACCCTTGTTAAGAAGCGCTCTAAGAAGCGCTCGAAACAAGACCCGGCGCCCTCGACGCCCGTCCCTACACCCCCTGCGGCGTCTTCAACGCCAGCTGCCCCGGTGTCTTCAACACCCGCTCCGGCCCCAACTTCTGTCAAGGCCAAGGTCCCACCACCCATTTTCCTTCGGGAAAAGGGTAAATGGACTGAGGTCTCGACATTGTGCAATGAGCACAAGATCCATTACACCCGAGCGGCCAACTCGGGTGAATCTATTAAAATCTTAGTCTCGTCGATAGACGACTTTCGTGCTTTAACAAAGCTCCTCACCGATAAGCAATATGCTTATCACACTTATGCTCTGTCAGAAGAGCGTAAGATCAGAGCGGTACTCAGGGGAGTCCCGTTCGAATTATTGAACGAGGCTATCCTGGAGGATCTGCAGTCCCAAGGCTTCCCGGCACTCGCGGTGCATAAAATGCACAGCAAGTACGGGAGGCAACACCCTCTCGCTTTGGTGGTTCTCGCCAAGGTCCCCAAGTCCAGGGAGATCCTCAAAGGGGTTAGCACTATATGCGGCCTCTCTGGGATCTCGATTGAGGCGCCTCATCGCCGCGGTCATCCCGGCCAGTGCCATCGGTGCCAGTTGTACGGGCACCAAGGAGTGCAATCGCACTCCTGAAACTCCCTCTCCTCCCGATTACGTGCTTTGTGGCCATTCCGGCCACACCGCAAATTACAGGGGCTGCCCTCGTGCACCCCGTTGTATGCGCTCCAATTTCAAGAGGGTGGCACCCAAACAGGCTCCGCGCCTTTCTCAAGAAAACTTTCCGCCGCTGCGTAGCCGGGTTCCTCCGGCTGCAAAGCCTACACAGTCCAGGCCTGCCCCAGAAAACTGGAGGCAGCGCCCCGCATCGAACCCATCCCGGCTCCTCGCCCATACAAACCCACTCCTCAATCCTCCGTAGCAGACGATATGGGTATCGTCTGCGACGCTATGAAAAATATCGATGTTAGTGAAATCGCAGTCTTAGCCCGTAAACTTAGGGCTTCACGTACTCCGACAGAGCGTTTGCTAGCTCTGGCGGAGCATAGTTCCCTTCTCAATTCATTATAGGTTCATTTAAATGAATTGATCCCTAAATCATGCTTCGGCCGACCTCTGCCCAGCCCCGGCTTCACCGGAGGCTGCCCAGAACGGCCACCAACTCATGTCCCTTTGAGCACCTTCAGTGCAACTTTCACTACAGGCGGAAGACCCGCTAGCGGGTCTCCGCCAGCGCGCCCAATTTCCCGACGGGTGTCGCTTCCGATGAAGGCTAACGGTAACAACTACAGCCAACAGGTGGTTTTTAGTGGGTAGGTGCCATTCTGGTGAGTCCCACATAACCCCCCTCAGAGGACTTTACCTGCGGGCGGTATGCATGACGCATCTTCCACCTCCCTCGCGAGGGTGCCTCGGCAGCAAAAAAAAAAAAAAGTAATAATTTATTAATTATAAGGAATAAAATTAAGATTCTTGAAATTACGAGATGTTTTGTTAGAATTAAAACAAAAAAAAAGTATAAAAAATTTATATAAAAATAAATCGTACAAAAGTTTGGAAATACATACAATGAAAAGAAACAAAAAAATTTTGTGTTTTCATACAATATATATATTATTAAGTTGTGAAAAAAAAAATTTGGAAGAGAAAGAAAAAAAATTATTATGATGTTCAGTAAAAATTGAAAGGTAAAAAATTGAAAATTCAGTAAAACAACTTATTAGTAATTAATAGCATGGTTGATAAATTTTTGCCATGAAGATGGAGTGTACAATACACGGTACAGCAGCTCCCTAAATGAGTAATGACAAACTTCATCTTACATAATCGTTTCAATCCAGACATTTGTATTAAGATAATAATTAATAAATTCCCATACAAACACACCAACTGTATGGCCCCAAAGTAGGTTGAGCTTGTGTTATGGATGACCATACAGCAAACTGGGGGGGAAGCCAGAATAAACATACATATATGAATACAAACAACCATGATCCGAGAACAAACATCTGTGCTCATCACACAAAAGAATGCCCCGGCCAGGACTCGAACCTGGGACCTTCGGCGTATGAGGCAAGGCTACTTACCACAACACCACTCGGTCATCGTGTAAGATATCATACAATTTTGAGTAAACCACTAAAGGATAGGTACTAATAAATTGGTTTACGTGAGGTGGCTGACCTTAATGGCTTTCAATAGTCACCCACCCGCCTGGTGGCTTGGTAGAAGGCCACTCAGAAAGTTTCGCGAAAAAAGTTTTTATGTATGGAACGCTGAGTAGTTATAAATTAGTTTAATAATTATTATATACAAGATATTTTACGTGGCTAACCCTGCACGGTTATTGTTATTTACAAGTTTTTAATTATAGTTAAATGTATTTTGTCTCCTCATACGTACAAAAAGCGATTTTAGCGCCCTCATAGGTAGAGTATTGAAGTGTGGAAAAATAATGTCATTAAGAAAGTTTATGCTTTTTAAAATGTTTAGAGAGCGTATCGTGCCAAAAAGAAAAGGCAACGCACAGCATTACAATCCTGATAAGACCCATCTTATTTAGTCAATTTTAAAAAACACTTAAACGAAAAAATAGCCTAGGCTCTTGAAAAACCGGTTAGAATTCTCTGTGTATCAAGTAAAGTAAGGGTAATTTGATATAGACAGAGCAAAGTCTTTACAAATAGGACTCATGAGTCAATCTGTGTTGCGGGCGGCAGGCTCTATCTGTGCAGCACCCAGATCAGCTTTGAAAAATATACGATTACATAGCGGTTTTATTGGAACTCTGTGATAGAAAATACATAAAAGTCTTCAAAAGTCAAGTCTAAGAAAGTGGATTTCTTACATTTGAAGGCTCGATGCTGCGTCTGGTAGTTTGAAGCCGTAATAATATGGTGGTAATAATGATGGCTTAAGGCTCTAAAGTGTTCACACAACTTAGTTCTTAAAAACATCTAGTCCATCAAAAGAACTCATCTTTGTCATATTCACAATTATTCTGTATTACACATAAAACAGCATTTTATGACTTTTAATGGAGAAACTTTAGCAAAATCCTTCACGAACATGTTATAATGCATAATATCTAACTGAATAAGATAAAGTGCATCATTAGAGAGAACTAATTACCTTAGTAGCTATTGCATTTAGCTGTAAGCATTTACACAATTTGTGATTATGACATTTTTATAAAAATACTGGATGTCAATAATGTATGATAGTATGATATAAATAAAATGTATTAATAATGACACTTTAGTTATGCCAAATACATTCATAATTATTGGAGAATTACATTAAATGACTACATTTTAATAAGTGCCACAGAGTACCTTATCTATTTAGATCGCAATGGAAATACCATTGCGGAAATCTGTTATGAGAAACTCAGTTGATAAATTATTGTAATTAATATTTTATTGACTATTTTAAGCAAAAGCCCTTGCCTGATTTTACCTAAGTAACTTGTAAACGTGGTGAACTTTATATCCATAAAACCATTCGTTAAGAATTTAAGAATTTACAGTTTATTTATTACATACTTGTACTTTTGATACAATTAAGGCTGTACTTATCTTTTGAAGTCGATAACAAATATAGTTGGAGAAATAAACTCATCCAGATCTATGTATATATTCACCAAACTTAAACCTTAGGATCAGGACGACATCTGCACAATTTGTCATGAAAGTTTCCAACAGTTTCAACTGGGATATTTGGACGTTCCAACAATGACTGCTCGGGCCACCAAGAATGGACTTCGTGGTTAATAGTTCAGTTTCAAAGATAATAGAGCTATTATGACTTTGCATCTTTTGTAACTTGTTGTGAAATTAGCAATTTGGATTTGTTACCTAAGGTTTATAATCTTTATATTTCTGAGTTATTTGAGTATCTGTTATTGATTCTATTAAAAAATCGCGTTTCAACCAAGTATATATAGGTTAAGCATGCACGAAGATAGAATTTATATTGAATTTAGAAAAATGAATCCGACTAGGTATGTCTCTGTCATTTCTGAAGAAAGTAGCAGTGATGGGTTGACATTTTACTGAATAAACAAATAAGTCTAAGTTAAATAATTAACTTAGGTCTTCGCAAGTATGCCTAAATCTGTTGCTTAGTGATAAACTCGAGAACGGCACCACCGCTTCAGCTTATTACTTTTAAATTTTATATTACAAATTATTTGCTAAATGTTTAAGAGACATTCCGTGTTTTGAGAATTAAGTGTGAGTTAATTATAGTAAATGATCAAATGTTTTATTTGCAATGGTTTGTTTTGGTTTTGTCACTAATTAGTAAAGTAAGTAAATTATTGAGCTCATAGTTTAAACAAGGCCTGTTATGTGGAGTGAGTAAGGAGACCGCTTTCCTAAATAGTAGTAGATGTCATTCATGAGTCCTAGCTGCATAGATTTTAAATCAGTATTATATTGTGAAGTAGTTGGTTTGAACTGTGTCTGATACAGCAGATAGAGTGAGTATTTCGATGACAGCGTATACTCCTTATAAGAAGCTCCTTAAGTTTAGTACGGTATTCTGAATTACGGTCATACTCGCGTTGTCCAATAATGAACCTAATGCATAAATTTTGAAGACGCTCAAGTTTGTTAAGTTGGTCTTTGTGAGATTCTGAAAGCAAGCATCGGCATGACAAGAACAGGCAACTGTGTGCAATAGAACTTTTAGTAGGTATAGATGAGAAATTGCGTGGATGGTTATTGATGAACTAAAAATTTTTGCGAATAGTCAAACACCAGAATACTCCTTAGTCGATCAATATTTTGAAAACATTGTCTCAAGTTTTTTGTTATTTAATATTGTCAAGCTGTTTTATACGTGATTTTAAAAACTTTGGCCTCCTAAGTCTCCAATATTACATGACAATTTCAAAACCATATTTTAGTTTTCATGGTTAAAGGACGATTATTGTATAGACGAGAAAAGTGTTAACTAAGTGATTAGAAATGATCGTAAAATAAAATAATATTCCTTCCAATCTTCACGAGATACATTTATACCATTGCATATATAGCAATTTTTAAACATATTTCTGTGAGTGTGTCTTCTGCACGTCTGTTTGAGATTATACTTTATGTTAAAGGTAAATTTAAAAATAAAACACAATACAAGGTTTCATTATCGTTTGAACCTTTGTACCGTGCGGAAGGATTTGCAAGACTTGAAGACCCAATTTAATGATTTGAAATCCTCATTTGAAATAACGCACACATGGATAAATGATATTGATATTAAGATCAAAAGCATAGACTCCAAATTAACATCCGTCGAGGAAACTGCACAGCGCTGTACTGACCTTGAAAAGAAAGTTGCCAAGATCGAACAAGAATTGAACGATAAGGAACAATGGTCTAGACAGAATAACGTGGAGATCAAAGGCGTTCCATTGATAAATGGTGAAAATCTTAATATCTTGTTTTCACAATAAATATGTAAAAGAAACTTTCATCGCTTCTGCACGTAAGCTAAAAAGACTATGTGCTACTGATTTATGCATTGAAGACGGCTCTCGTGTTTTCATAAATGATCACTTAACGGCTGCTAATAAGAGTCTTTTGAGTAATACTAAGAAAGTTGCTAAAGAACGTAAGTATTATTTTGTAAAGTTGAAGCACGGAAAAATTCTCGTAAGGCGAGATCAAACTTCAAAAATTATCAACACATTTCGTGGCGAGACGCGGTGTCGATTTGTTGTTTTGCCTAATAGCGCTTTATTGTTATTTGTTTATTACCGTACGACAGAGTGATAACCGGATTTTGAGCGGACGATGGAAGACATTAGTGATGATTCCGATAAAAGTGACTCAGAAATAATACTCGAATGTGAGCAGCAGTTGGAAGAAATAAACACAAACATACCTTTATTAAATAATAATAATACCAGTATGGATAAAAACAAAAGGTTGAGAAGTATTAGCGAAGAAAGTAGTGAAGAAGGATTCATAACGATTACGAGAAACAAAAGAAAGCCAAAAAGACGTAATCTAAGAAGTAATTCTCGTGAGGAAACCGATTTGCAAGATATAGATTTTGATATTGAAAATGAAAATGAAAGTAGTCAAAAGTATGTAGAAGTATGTGTCACTTCATTGGAATTTTTACCTAAGCAAATGGCATACAGGGAGAAGGCAGAAGGTATACAGGGTGTTGCTAGAATAAAATATAAAACTCCACGTAAAATAATTATCCACTTTATTGACGAAAAGCATGCAGAAAAGCTGATAAAATGTCAAAAACTCATAAAAATGAAACTACGTATGTAGTATACTAGTGAATTGTCGTATTGTTATGGGCTAGTTAAAGGCGTCGGACATAGAAATGTCTTCAGAAGATTTTTTAACGGCTTTGGAATATGACAAATGGATAGACAGTTAAACAATGAGAATATGTTTTAAGGGACCAACCCGCCCTTCACACGTATTTGTGATTGGATGTAGATTTCCTGTAGAAAGGTATATATTTCCAGTGTTAGTGTTCTAACTGCTGAAAATTTGGACATATAAAAAAATTTTGCCCAAGTAATGCTTTAATCTGTCCAAAATGCGGAAACATCATCCCAACTGCGAAATAAAAACGTTTTCTTGCCCTAATTGCAATGGACCTCATATAGCGCTAGATAAAACGTGCCCAATGAACATAAAAGAAAAAAAATATTAGGATTATTATGAGCAGAGACAGCCTTACCTACAAAATGGCTTTAGACAAGTATTTGAAAATGCAGAAGACTTTCAATAATGCCTGCTCTATGAGTTATAATGAGAATCTCATCGCTACGAAAAGCAACACATTCCCTAATAACAGCACGACCGATAAAATAACAACAACAACACCGAGGGAACAAAGTATAAAACAGATCAAAGAGTCTGAAATCGAAGACCGAAGCATTAATATAAAAAGCTACAGCTATGTAACAAGAACTAAGAAGAAAACAAAACAAAAACCTTACAATTTACCTGTTGAAATTGAGTGTGATGTTGAAGAATGTGGAAAATTTGTCAAGTCCGGAGTCGAATCGGAATCTATTGTTAGAAGAAAACCAAGATAAAAGTAAAGAAGAAAGAACACTGCAAAATCAAAGCCTTGTGGAAAAAATTAAAAACATTTTATTACATAAAGATAAGTTGTGTATCGAAAAAATTGAGGCAGTACTTAAAATTGTCTACGAAGAATGTAAGTTATTTATTTCAAGTTTATTTTCTGGAAACGACCCTTTTAGTTTTATTTTAAACACACTTAATAGATAATCGTAAGAAACAAAATGCACTTAAAATAATCCAATGGAATGCACAAAGTTTGATTCGTAGACTAATTTCTTTCGATTCTTTGTTGATTCAAGAAAATATTCACATAGTATTAGTTAGTGAAACATGGCTTGATGTGTATAAAGATTTCAGAGTAAAAGATTACAATATTCATAGAAAAGACAGGCACGATGGATATGGGGGCGTGGCCATTTTTGTTCATAAATATATACAATCAAAAGCGTATCCTCTAACTTTAATTCTGGTATAGAAGTTGTCCTTGTTCGAATATATAACTGTAAAGATTTAGAGCACATAATCTCTGTTTATTGTCCATCAAACATACATACTCGACAATCTGATTGGGACCATTTATTTTTTTAAAGTTCAAAGAAAACATTAATCGCAGATGATTTTGATGAGCATCACCCAAATTGGTCCTGTAAATTAGATCATAGAGGTAGCAGTTGTAAGATTCATCCTTAGAGCATGGTTTTATAACTTTAAATAATGGAGAAGCAACCAGAATAAAACTAGTTAACGGTATACTTCAACGAACATCACCGGATATTACATTTGTGTCGTCAGATCTAGTAATTGGCACTGACTGGTTGTTCTCAATGAAAATCTTGGCAGTGATCACCTTATTATTAAAATTTCACTGATTTTTAATCAGCAAAACAATATTAAATACATTGAAAAATTTAATTTAAAAAAAGCCAACTGGCATAAATATACTGAGGACCTAAACGAAGTATTAATGAAATGCAATTATTCCAACAACACTAATAATTATTTAATATTTGTATGATTATTTTGAGGAACAAATAAATATTTCTGCTTGGAAAAATATTCCCCTTATTAAACAAAGTATTAATCCGCTTCGTAATTTTCAGGCAAAAGAATATTAGAGTCCGTCGCTATCTAGAGCAGTAGCTATTCGTAGGCTAGCGCTCAAAAAGTTTAGAATGAATCCAACGCCGCTTAATTTTAAAACTTTAGAAGAAAAAAACCAAGGAAACACGTAACTTAATACATAAAGCTAAATTAGAAAATTGGAAGCGGTTTTGTACAAACGTGAATGAAAACACGCACGCATCAGATATGTGGAACAAAATGCGTTGGTTTAAAAACAAAGGGAGACCCAGTTATTTTGTACCAGATAGTAATCAAAAAGACCTTTTAAAATCACTTACGCTAATACACTTACTAAAATCACTGACATGGTATTCAATCGTAGACCAATAATAGAGTCAAAAAACGAACTTTTAGAATCTCCTTTTACAATGTAAGAGCTCATAAAGTAGTTGTTATAAGAGTTGTTATTTATATATGTATGTTTATTCTGGGGTGGACCCAGAATAAACAGTTCGCTGTATGGTCATTCATAACACAAGCTCTGCTTACTTTGGGGCCTTACAGTTCGTGTGTTTGTCGGGGGATTATTATTATATACCTATGTTTAGTGGCTTGTGCTTTACCATCAAATCACATCCTCTATTTATATCTATCGACGTCAAGAGTCAGTTACACATTTAATTAATTAAGAAGTGTTATATAGCAGGCTAACAAGTTACGATGAAAAATCATGCAAACTCCATTGAAACTATTGGATAGATTTCTAATGAGAACGCCTTTACCTTGGTTAAATAAACACAAGTAGGTGCTACGATAGTTTGAAGGTTGTCAACTGTAGGATAAAATAACCCTAAAATACCGCGTCCTCGGGTTTATTCAAGGTACCGCCTCGTCAACTTACAATAATGCACTTAAAATGGACTATACACAAACAGAGAAAATAAAACGTTTTCCCTATATTGGATAAACTTTTTTTGGAATATTCATTCTTCAATTTAAGAATCACAATACTGCATGTGTTGTGAAAACATAGTAAATGTGTATAATAGTACGAATTATTATTTTTCTTGTTTATATGAATTTAAGTACCTTTAATCTCTTCCAAGTGTGATCTAAATTCACAGTGATCTTAAAAATTCAATTTAAGATGGACTCAACAAAATCTGATTTTACTTTCCAATTATGACGTCAGTAAACTGAGCGCCACTGAACAAGATTGCTTTCCGAACTATGAATGGCAATAATAATTCCTAAAGAGGGTTAAACATTTCAAATTGTAATTTCATGGATTTCTATCTTCTTATATTTGTCTTTGGTCTATGGCCATTTTCGCTGTCCAATTCTTGTATTTTGCTTTCATTGTACTAAAACCAAGGACGCCTCGATCTGATCTGATTGTTCTAGTTTTGATCCCGGTGATTGAAAAATATACTAACGAGTATTTGATAACTTATGTTCATTAAGCCTAATGAAAAAGATCTAAGATCGAAGGAAAACACCGTGAGGAAGCCGTCATAACCTTAGACTTATGTCAAAGTGAAGAGTATAGTCTACGGTGGGCAAGCGAAATGGATTTCTATTTGCCTAACATAGTTAACGTCTCTGCAGTGTGATTGTTATGGCCGTGTTTATAATTAATATATTAATATTCGTGTGCAAAATCTGTACTAGCAAAATCACATTTTTATTCTTCCTTGTAGATATTAAAACTCAGTGTCCAAATATAAAGCTCTTTTTCTCTCTATTTTTATACGCACGTCACGTATTCCAAATCGTTTGTTTATACGAAAAGGTTTCTAAAGATAAAGTAAAGAGGCTTACTTGTTGTGATAGAGTGAGTAGTTTTGTTTAGTTTTATTTTGAGAATTGAGAAGAAAAAGTGCGCGCAGAAGCGTGGTGTGCGTTAGGATTGAATATATATAGCAATTGGGTGTGCGTGACAAAAATGTAAAGATTGCATAGGCACACCAAAGCAAGGAGAATTGACGACGAATTGAAGACAAGATGTCAAATATAGCTAAGTTGCATATTTCAAGAACACGCAGACTTAAGAATTAAACAATATAAGATACTTACTTATTTTGCAAGTTCATACCTATTGTATTGTATAAGTATGTGTGGATTAAATCTGCATGTCTCGTTCAAAGATTTTCTTTACAATTCAATAACGCTCAAAGGGCAATGTAGAGTCTGTTTAGGTTAAATGTGTTTTTAACAAATTTATCTCTTACTAAGAAACAAGTAAAAGAATATTATACCAATTAAGATATAGTCAACCGCAGTCTCAATGACATGCTTAAAATCTGATTTTCTGTAAAAACTTGAGAGAGCATGTCTTACATCTTCCGAATATATAATATGGTAAACCAGTTCTCATTTCTATCCGTCGGTAAAGTAGGATAATACAGTGGTTGTAATTAATTTGTGAATAAATAATCCTCTACATATCACTCTTGTTTGCGGTTGGGAGGTTGAAAGGGGTTGGTCAAACTAGAATAAAGTATTCAAAGTGTATTTCCATCGTTTAGCAAAGTGGATTTTAAAAATCAAATTTTAATAAATTTTGTTAGGTATCTTTGCGTATCTCCAGTAATGGGATAGAGAAGTTCGAAAAAATTGAACAAGGATTGCATTCGTGACAATAGTTTTTATTTTTATTCAATTTGATCATCAGTTAGGTTTTTAGGTTTATAATTACCTCACTTTGTAATTAAATAAAAATTGGTAACAATAGAAACTATTGTCGTGATTTATCGAGTAGCGTAGTGGTTAGTAGTCCTGCCTCATACGCCGGAGGTCCCAGGTTCGAGTCCTGGCCGGGGCGTTCGTTTGTGTGATGAACATAAATGTTTGTTCTCGGGTCATGGTTGTTGACATTTATATATATTTATGTTTATTCTGGGTTCCCCCAGTTCGCTATGTGGTCATCCATAACAAAAGCTCTGCTTACTTTGGGGCCATACAGTTGGTGTGGTGGTCTGGGGATTTATTATTATTATTATTATCCTTTAAGGCTGATTAACATTGATACTGTAGCTGACGCTAGCGTCACTGGCTTCTCTCGCTGGAATGGCTTGTGTAGTAATCGATAAATCAATATGGTGACTACACAGCTATGATAAAAAATTTCTAATAAGAGTATCTTGCGTCTCTCTCAATAGAGTATCAAGAAAAATTGAAGAGTTTTACAAAGTTTTACAAATTTTACACAATGTGAATGATTTTATTTTACTTTTAACGAGAGAAAGAGGCGCTGTATGCTGAAGTACGGGCTATACCCAGTTTGGCAACAGATGCGGAACCTAAAATGATTGTACATAGGATTAAGTATAGACTTAAGTACCCTATGTAAATCTTTTTGGAAAATAAAAATTATTGTTATCATTATTATATAACGTCGTCTATGGTGAGGCCCCAAACACAGTTATTCTAAAATGCTTTAGGATACATATGTCTGTCGGGGTATCTTAGGATTTTATGTTACAGACGCATTTACCTTGTTTGTATTATGACACAACTGCTTTAAACCATCGCGGTTAATGAATTTACGGGATTCTTACCGTTCTTCTTACGATTTTCGATTTTTATTTCGCGCGTATCAAATTATTGTGACACAAGCTTAATAAGTTCTTCATTGGACTTTTACAATCTAGTTTTCGAAACGCCCAAAGAAATTGAGTGCTCACTGTGCCAATAGGCGCCAGCGGCTCACTCCTTACTGGCGCGTAGTGTCTATACGGATCTAGCGCCAGTGAATGGACTGCGCGGTGTGCGGGGGGCGGTCACTGGATCAAAAAATAGACGGTCGGATTGAAAATGTTTTATGCAAATTGACCTTAAGGCTAAATGTATAATATACATTTTGGAAATAATAGAACGCATGTTAGAATTAGCCATAAACTTTTTTTTTTTCAATATAATGGTGGTTTTATTTACCTTACTATGTTTGTGTTTAGTGTGGGTCAAATCTTGAAACTTTTTCTGTTAACCGATTACTCTAAAATTCAGTACACATCTTGGGTTTCGATTGCAAAAACTATGTATAGCTATTCAGTGTCATTGTAAATCCAAGGTGGCCGTAGAATACATAGTTTTTTACAACTCCCTTAATGTAGGTATCAAATGGAAACAACAGCGGGTCACAGATTTTAGATATTGAAACCAGAATCTGAGCATTTAATCAAAATAAAGGGTTTTGTCAACTTTGAATCGTGATTTAAGCATGAATGATCCACCTTGGTCATGATTTCGTATCGTTTGTCGCTAGCTAGCGGTATACCAATCAAGCTACGGTGAAAGGTTAAAGCGCATTAAGGACTGTGTGGCATCAGGTTAGACTTCCTTACGATATAGTTACATCTTGTTGCATAAAAGCATTTCCCCTATATTGGACCTCTAAAAGGATCTACAATTATAAATTCCAGCAACCATGGGAACAAAAAGTAACAGAAATAAAACAGACAGCGTAACACAATGGTAAAGGAGGCTTCAAAAGACGAAACTAAAGTATAGAGTGAATTTCACAGTTGACAACAGAAGAGAGCGGTTAACATCAGAGTCACCACAATAATATTTATTTATTTTATTTATTTATTTTAAGGCATAACTACAGATTACAAACCTTATAATTTTATAACTCAAATTTCGAATATATCTTATAAGTATAAGTTTAGATAATAGGTCTTTACCTATGAAACTGCCGTTTTGCCGTACTGGCCATTTCAAATGAAAATATTTTTTTTTGACTGATAATTCTAATTTCAAATTAATTTTATTTGACAAACATGGAATTCTTTTTCTAAAATCGTCATTTGTTTAATAGTTAGTGTTTTGTTTTCAACGCATTCGAACATTTTTCGTCATCATGGATAAGTTCAAAATTCGAGTAATTATGGAGTATGAGTACCGTCGTGGCAGCAAAGCGGCACAAGCGGCACGCAACATCAACGACGTTTACGGAGCGAACACTACAAACGAACGCACCACCCGTTATTGGTTTACCCGCTTCCGTTCTGGAAATATTGACCTGAAAAATGAACCCCGTGGTCGTCCGAAAACTTTGGTCAACAATGACGAATTAAAGGCAATTGTGGAAGCTGATGAAACTCAATCCACGGCTGAATTAGCAGCAGCTTTCGACGTTAGCATCAAAACAATATTGGTCCATTTGCGTCAAATTGGCAAGGTAAAAAAGCTTGACAAATGGGTACCCCACGAACTCAATGACCGCCAGCGCGAAGTACGCGTGGAGACGTGCCTTGCACTGCTCAGCAGGCATACAAATGAAGGAATTCTGAACCGCATTGTTACTTGTGACGAGAAATGGATCCTGTTTGACAATCGTAAGCGCTCGGCAAGTTGGTTGGACCCTGGTTCAGCACCCAAACAATGCCCTAAACGAAAACTTACCCCTAGAAAAGTGATGGTCACTGTTTGTTGATCTAACGTGGGTGTAATTCATCACAGCTTCTTGCCAAACGGGACAAGCATTACTGCAGATGTGTACTGTGAAGAACTGAACACAATGATGGAGAAGCTCGCACGTCTCCAACCAGCTTTGGTCAATCGTTCGGCTCCACTGCTCCTGCACGACAACGCGCGACCTCATACTGCACAGCAGACGGTCTCCAAGCTACAAGAGTTGGGGTTGGAAGTTCTCCGTCATCCGCCGTACTCACCAGACCTTGCGCCTACAGACTTCTACTTTTTCCAGAATTTGGATAACTTCTTGGCGGGAAAAAAATTCAATACCCGAGAGGCAGTACAAAATGCCTTTGAAGAATTTGTTGCCTCCCGTCCAGCTGATTTCTTCAAGAACGGCATCAATAAGCTACCAATGCGTTGGCAAAGATGCATTGATTGCATGGGTGATTATTCTGATTAATAGAAATAAAAAATATATAAAAAAAATTACGCTTCATTTATTTAGAGAAAAACGGCAATTTCATAGGTAAAGACCTAATATAAGAAAAAATTAAACAAGTAACCAGTCAAATTATTATTAAAACAAAAATTGGAGAAAAAAAGAAAATAGCGAATAACAAGTGTAGTAAATTTAAGTTTTACAAAATGCCTATAAATTTATGTCAAATCGGTATTGATCATAATAATTATTAATCATATAGACAAGTTGACCGCTCTCAATAATGGCAACCCAAATGCAAGGCAATTGCCCGCCATTTCACTTAGTCTTGTGCAACCCAGTGTCACTGCTAAACGTCAAACAAAACATTTCCAATTCTGTGTTTTTAATACCGTACAATACCTTATTGTGTGTAGACAGTGTACAAATACCCCTGTAATATAATATGTAATAAATAGTGTACAGACAATCTGTATATCGGGTAGGTATCTATAGTTAAGTTGATGCTGATTTTTTGTGCGGTAATATTTGGGTATTACTTGTATATATGTAATATGTCATTGGTACTGATTAATTATAATTATGTCAAGTCAAAATATACATGCAATAGCCAGCACACAAAGAATTGAATTAAATTAAAATATACATGTCATACTTACAAACAATTTTACCACAAATAAAAAATATATGCAATATGAAGAAAGGTTTGGACAAAATCGTGAGTATTGAAGTGGATAGGTAGCTTCAGTACCCACTAAATTTAGGTTTTATAACCCCAGCAGACATAAACAAGAAAGGAGGCTTGTCAACAATTTGTGAGAGAAAATTTTATATTGCGATCCAAGTGAAGGGTTTGGTAAACGGCGTAGCGGCTACATCAGTAACATTGTTTAGTCTCATTTTAATCAAACTGAAATGAACGATTCAGATATAACATTGCTTCAGATCGACTTTAAAAGCGACGGCGTACATCTAATTTAATCTGGAGCCATACAATTTCCAGCAAAGTTCTGGGAAGGCTGAATCAAGGATGTCAACCTTTATTGTGTCATACGCTTCCACTGTCTACAAAATGCAATGCAGCACTGTAGACTTGCAATTGTACATTTAGGCTCCTTTATGTGTATTTTAGTGACATTGAATCGAGTAAACAAATTGCAAAGATTATGTGTTGAAAAGAAACTGACAGAAAAAACAATCTTGTAATAAGACTGTTTGGGACTGGTAAGAAATAATGCACTGGTTCGAAGGACCTTAGGTTTTGGAAAGTATTAAATAACGCATTAAAGTAAAAATTGCAAGTATTGATTTAAATGAGGAGAATCACGGACCCCTGCCTCAAATAAGGAAGAAAAGATTGCACAAACCTCGAGTTTCCACCGCCAGTCTCCGTCAGTAGTCTCAACTTTCATGCACATAGGTAAAGGGCGTCTTCCAGGCAGCTAGCTTAGCTCTCAGAAACGTTCTGATTGTCCAGCACTTCACAAATAGCACAGTGTAGACAAAACCAAGCTCACAACATAGGAAAACACAGTTTAAAGTATTATTCAAAGTATTTAAAATTAAGCAGAGCAGCGCCCATGCAGATTCGACATACGTCAAGCAACCGAACGTCGGTCACCCGCGATTTGTGTTGTTTTTATTCTACCTACATTTGAGGCAAGAACCGTACATACCCCCCACCGAAATCACTATGATGATTTCCTGTTAAGAAGATAAAGGAGGGAGTAGTAGGAATAGGAGGCATAAGCCAAACAGAAAGTGTGGACGTACCACACTCATAGATAAGGTTGAATACAGTTTCAGTTTTACCAGCAAAAATATAAGTAAATATATATATATACATATAATTTAGTACATAAATTAAAAAAATTAAAAATTTAATTAATTATAGGTAGAGGGCACAATTTATTAACAGGTCTTCTCAACAGACCACCAGAAGTCCTGACACTGACTACGCGAACGTCGCCATCCGGTCCGGGAAAAGTATTGACGACTCTATCTAACGGCCAATGCAAGGGCCGAGTCAAATCCGATTTGATAAGAACTAAGTCTCCAGTATTTAGGTTACGCGGTTTTAAATGCCACTTAGATCTCTGTTGTAACGTGTGAACATAGTCGTGAGACCAGCGGTTCCAAAATGATTGCGTTGTTTTTTGAATAAACTGCCATCTAGAGAGTCTACCGACAGCAAGGTCTTGAAGGTTGTACTCAGGTACAGCGAGGAGGTTTTGTCCTATTAATAAGTGTCCTGCGGTTAACACTTCAAATTCATTGGGGTCATCAGACAAGGAGCAAAGAGGGCGAGAATTCAAGATAGCCTCTATCTTACAAAATATAGTAGTCAGCTCCTCGAACGTGAGGGACTTGTCACCAACTACACGCGTTAAATGGTGTTTCGCTGACTTGATGCCAGCCTCCCACAGACCTCCCATATTAGGAGCGCTAGGCGAGTTGAATCTCCAATCGATGCCCCGAGTCGTGCAACCATCTGCAATACTTACTTGTGTTTTACTATTTTTCAAAAACTTCACGACATCTTGCAGATGCCTGCTAGCCCCGATAAAGTTAGTTCCGCAGTCAGAATAAAGACAAGAACATAAACCGCGACGAGCTACAAATCTGTCTAAGCAGGCTAAGAAACAATCAGTGGACAAGTCACTAAGTACCTCCAAGTGCACTGCTTTTGTCGAAAAACAAACGTATAAGCAGAGATAGGCCTTATTGACGCGGGCGTTACGTTTATTGCTTTCCTTCACGTAGAAAGGACCACCTAAATCAACGCCAACGTGGCTAAAAGTTTTATTTATTTCAAGCCGAGACTTTGGTAACGTACCCATGCAGGGCTGTAGATGACGCGGGCTGCACCTAAAACACTTGATGCACCGCGACAGCACCGACCGGATCACGCTACGAGCGGATACAATCCAGTACTTTTGACAGAGGATACCTTGTAACGTACGAGGTCCTACATGTAAATTAATTTTGTGAAAATATTCAATGATAAGATTAGTTACGTGACTACGCTTTGGTAATAATAACGGATGTCGTACAGCAACGGGAAACTTAGATTGAGATATCCTACCCCCCACCCTGAGGAACCCCGCCTCATCTAGGAAAGGAGATAGTTTGCGTAGAGACTCAATAAACGTTTTATTATTCCTAAGTTGGTTAATTTCTTTCAAATAAAAGTTATGTTGTGTAAGTTTTATAATTAAATTATGTGCATTGCTTAATTCCGATGTAGTTAAAGTTTTAAAGTATCTGTCGCTCTTTGGTTTACGTAGATTATTTATAAAACGTAAGCACCACGCAGAGATGCGTTGTAACCTTAGAAAGGAAGAAAATCTTAAAAACAATTCATTATTCAGTTTCATCTCTAATGTAAAATGTGGAAATCGGCCAGCAGTTTTGTTGTTGAGCGAGCCACTCCGGACCGTGTAGCCAGCGATGCCGAGCGGCGATGAGCGCAGGAGGCGCGGATCCGCGCGAGCACAGGTCCGCGGCGTTGTGTTCGCCGCTCACGTGGTACCAGCTGTTTGACGGCACTACTTCCACCACTTGCGCGACGCGATTGCAAACAAACGTCTTAAGTTTGTAAGGTGGTGTTTGCAACCATGCCAAAGCTACACTCGAATCTGTTAGAGCGATAACCTTGTAATCAATATTAATTAAGTTTTGTTTAATGAATTTAAAAAGTTTAGAAAGTAGCACACATCCCATTAATTCCAAACGTGGAATGGACATAGGTTTTATGGGAGCGACCTTTGTTTTACTAACGAGCAAACTACATTTAACGTTGTTAGAGCTATCTAAGCTACGCACGTAAACGCAAGCTGCGTATCCTCGAGTCGAGGCGTCACAGAACCCGACTAACTGAACGTCAGTAAAGTCACTGGCCAGCATGTGACGTTCGATGCGGACCTCAGATAAGAGCGAGAGAGACGATGTGAACTTTTCCCATTTGTCACGCAGGTAGGTCGGCAAGGGATCATCCCAACCCAAACTAAGTTTCCAAAGATCTTGCAAGAGGCATTTAGCCACAAAAACACATGGTGCTAGAAAACCTACCGGATCGAAAATGCTAGCTAATAATTTTAAAACCGATCTTTTAGTCAAAGTATTATCCTTAAAATTATATTCAAATGTGAAGCAATCGTCCTTGGGATCCCTTTTCAATCCGAGAAGCTTAACCGCAGCGAGCGCGTCTGTGTCGAAGCGGAGCGCGCTGCCGAAGTCGGCGCCGACCCTGGCCAGCAGCTCCGGATGGTTACTGGCCCATTTGCGCAGCTGGAAACCACCGCGCGCCAGCACGGCGCACACATCGTCTTGCAGCGCTGCTGCCTCGCTTAGCGACCGCGCCGAGCACAGTAGATCGTCGACGTAGAAGTTGTGCAGCAGCAGCTTCGCACCCGCCGCGTGCCTCCAGCATTCGTCCTGCGCCAGCTGACGCAACGTGCGCACAGCTATGAACGGTGCACTTCGCAGGCCGTAGGTGTTGGTCTTCAGCTCGTAAACCTTAATGGGGTCCTCTGGTGATTCTCTCCATAAAATATGTTGAAACCTCCTCTCTTCTGGGTCGATCATTACGCACCTATACATTTTAGTAATATCAGCTGTGAAGCATATGTCATAAAGTCGAAAATTAAATATTATTTTTAAAATGTCATGGTGTAATTTGGGACCGCAGAGAAGGGTGTCATTCAAGGACGTTCCATTGGATGTCTTCGCTGAGCCATCGAAAACAACACGCACGGGAGTTGTTGTACTGCAGGTACGTACGACGGCGTGATGCGGGATAAAGTACTCGCTGGGAAGCTCACCGACGTAGCACTCCATGTGGCCCAGGCGTTCGTATTCCTTCATGAAGTCAATGTAGGCGGTACGCAGCGCAGAGTCGCGGGCTAGGCGGCGCTCAAGCTGCAACAGGCAGCGCGTGGCTGCGGCGCGGGAGTCGCCGAGTGGTGGGCGCGCGCGCGCAAGTAACAGCGGGCATGTGTATCGGCCTTCAGCGTCGCGTTGTGTCCGCGAGGAGAACGTCTCCTCCGCCTCGAGCTCCAAAGGGTCCACGGGGGCCTCACACACAGCATCCTCCACCTCCCAAAAACGCTGTAGGTAGTTATCGATAACGTCATCGTCCTTTGTGTATGACACCAGGTTTGACGTCATTGAAATACCACTAAGGTTGGTTAAAGAAATCGGAACTTCCAGCTTTCCTGAAATTACATATCCAAATATGCTGCCTAAAGCTAACGGGAGTGACGTACCGAAAACAATTTGACTTCCATCATAAATGTGTGGAAATACGTCGCCTGATAAAATCATATCAATAACAGAACGTCTGTGAAATAATGGATCCGCTAAAACTAAGTTATTATATTTATAGGTAATTTCTTCCGGTAAGTCAAACGTTGGCAAATCGGAAGTGATGCGCGGAAGTACCACTGCATCTATTGTGAACGTTGGTTCCTGAGTATGTCTAGGTTTTACCGTGCACGAAGTCATCCCACAATTTTTTACAGTTTCACCCGATAGACCATAGATATTAAATGGACATTTAAAACGTTTAAGTCCCAATCTTTCCAAACAACTAACAGTAATAAAATTAGACTGCGCGCCAGAATCAATCAAAACGCGACAAGGCTGTTCATTTCCTAAAACATCTACAACGTTAACTATAGCTGTGCCTAGTATAACTGTGCAATTCTTATAATTAGATGACGCATGACAGTTATTGTTACTTTCGTGAGTAGATGCGCGCGCGCCAGTGGTGGCGGGAGCGAGCGAGGACAAGATCGGCGTCGGAACCGGTTCTCTGCCACCGCAGTCTATGTGCAGCAGAGCGTGATGCGCCTGTCCGCATGTAAAGCATCTAAATTCACTGCGACAATCGACAGCTGAATGATTTAATTTTAAACAGTTATGACATATCTTCAGGGTATTCGCACGGCTAATTCGCTGTTTAGGTGTAAGTTTACGAAACTTACTACAACGAAAAATCATATGATTTTCCCCACAGTGAAGACACGACAAAACGGTGTTTGTTAATTTATTAGTGGATGTTTGTGAGAAGTTTTTACGAGATGTTATGTTTCTATTGAGGTTAGTGTTAGTGAGCTGTTTACGTTGTGGTCCACCACCACTGCTCGATACAAGGTCGCGATCATATGATTGTGAATGCTCTAAAACTTTGATTTGTTTTTGAACGAAAGTAATTAGGTTCTCATAAGTAGGGATCGTTTGCTGATCGATACTTTGTTCAAATAATTTACGAGTATTTTTATCGAGCGATCTAAGTGCGATGTGACAAACAACGAAACTATGTAAATTAGGTATTTTTAACGAACATATAGCTTTATAAGAATTTTCAAAGATTTCTATGAAATTATTGAGGCTAATCGGGGATTCCTTAGTGATAGGAGGAAAGTTTAGCATTTTATCAAGGTAGTTACTAGCTAGTAGTCGCTGATCTTGGTACTTATCAAGGAGTGCCTTCCATACGACATCATAATTACTAGATGTAAGAGGTACACTTTTAATAATATTTAATGCCGAACCCTTCGTACACGATAATAAGTAGTGAAATTTATCAATGTTTGAAATGTTCTTTTGATTATGAACTAGGGAACAAAATGTTTCATAAAAAGTAGGGAAATTTTCAAGAGTTCCATCAAAAGTAACTAGTTCTATTTTAGGTAACCTAGGTCTACTGTCAAAAGTACTAGATTTATTATTATTCGACTGCTCGCCGCCGTCATGACGTTTAACGCAACCTTTGACTTCAAAGTACAAATCATCGAAACTATTTAATTCCTTGTCGTTAAACTGCATTTTAGGATTTAACTGCAGCTGAAGGTCAAACAGATCCAAAGTTGCCTTTTCGTAACGTTCACGTAACTGAGTGGTCTCGGACGCACGAAGTAAAAACATATCAATGTCAACAGACTCTGGGTTAGATTTAATTAATAACGTAGTATCGTATAACTTTTGCATTTGTGAATATAACCTTTGTCTGATGGTATTGCAACTGTTAATTTTTTGTAAAGTTAACTCGTCCGATTTGGTGTCATGACTTCGGGTAGCCATATTGAATGACAAGGTAGTTACGTATTAGACAATAGAATAGGTTAAAATAAGCAATATTCAATTTAAGTTTAGGTTAGAATAATTATGTATAGGTAAATCTGACGAAAATATTTATTACTTTGATGGAATACAAGTATGTATAGAATTATGTAAGAATTGTGCCATGAATTAACGAGGTATTATAAGAAATAAACACAAAGGTTTATAAATTAGTCATTAATGACTTTCATTTAAGATATTTAAAGGTTACTAATCCGGCTCGGAGGCCAAATGTTTGGGACTGGTAAGAAATAATGCACTGGTTCGAAGGACCTTAGGTTTTGGAAAGTATTAAATAACGCATTAAAGTAAAAATTGCAAGTATTGATTTAAATGAGGAGAATCACGGACCCCTGCCTCAAATAAGGAAGAAAAGATTGCACAAACCTCGAGTTTCCACCGCCAGTCTCCGTCAGTAGTCTCAACTTTCATGCACATAGGTAAAGGGCGTCTTCCAGGCAGCTAGCTTAGCTCTCAGAAACGTTCTGATTGTCCAGCACTTCACAAATAGCACAGTGTAGACAAAACCAAGCTCACAACATAGGAAAACACAGTTTAAAGTATTATTCAAAGTATTTAAAATTAAGCAGAGCAGCGCCCATGCAGATTCGACATACGTCAAGCAACCGAACGTCGGTCACCCGCGATTTGTGTTGTTTTTATTCTACCTACATTTGAGGCAAGAACCGTACAAAGACTTTATAATAGGTCTTTACCAATGAAACTGCCGTTTTGCCGTACTGGCCATTTCAAATGAAAATATTTTTTTTTTGACTGATAATTCTAATTTCAAATTAATTTTATTTGACAAACATGGAATTCTTTTTCTAAAATCGTCATTTGTTTAATAGTAAGTGTTTTGTTTTCAACGCATTCGAACATTTTTCGTCATCATGGATAAGTTCAAAATTCGAGTAATTATAGAGTATGAGTACCGTCGTGGCAGCAAAGCGGCACAAGCGGCACGCAACATCAACGACGTTTACGGAGCGAACACTACAAACGAACGCACCACCCGTTATTGGTTTACCCGCTTCCGTTCTGGAAATTTTGACCTGAAAAATGAACCCCGTGGTCGTCCGAAAACTTTGGTCGACAATGACGAATTAAAGGCAATTGTGGAAGCTGATGAAACTCAATCCACGGCTGAATTAGCAGCAGCTTTCGACGTTAGCATTAAAACAATATTGGTCCATTTGCGTCAAATTGGCAAGGTAAAAAAGGCTTGACAAATGGGTACCCCACGAACTCAATGACCGCCAGCGCGAAGTACGCGTGGAGTCGTGCCTTGCACTACTCAGCAGGCATACAAATGAAGGATTTCTGAACCGCATTGTTACTTGTGACGAGAAATGGATCCTTTTTGACAATCGTAAGCGCTCAGCAAGTTGGTTGGACCCTGGTTCAGCACCCAAACAATGCCCTAAACGAAAACTTACCCCTAGAAAAGTGATGGTCACTGTTTGTTGATCTAACGTGGGTGTAATTCATCACAGCTTCTTGCCAAACGGGACAAGCATTACTGCAGATGTGTACTGTGAAGAACTGAACACAATGATGGAGAAGCTCGCACGTCTCCAACCAGCTTTGGTCAATCGTTCGGCTCCACTGCTCCTGCACGACAACGCGCGACCTCATACTGCACAGCAGACGGTCTCCAAGCTACAAGAGTTGGGGTTGGAAGTTCTCCGTCATCCGCCGTACTCACCAGACCTTGCGCCTACAGACTTCTACTTTTTCCAGAATTTGGATAACTTCTTGGCGGGAAAAAAATTCAATACCCGAGAGGCAGTACAAAATGCCTTTGAAGAATTTGTGGCCTCCCGTCCAGCCGATTTCTTCAAGAAAGGCATCAATAAGCTACCAATGCGTTGGCAAAGATGCATTGAGTGCATGGGTGATTATTTTGATTAATAGAAATAAAAAATATATAAAAAAATTACGCTTCATTTATTTCGTGAAAAACGGCAATTTCATAGGTAAAGACCTAATATAACAATAAGAAAAACTTATTTTGATTTATATAAAACTAAAAACTTGAAAACAAAACAAGCAAAATTTTTTTAAATTTGTAAATAAACATAATAATGTATCATATAATGTACTTAACGAATTTTTACTGTCTACACCAAGCGCCACAGCCCACGATTTTATTTTAGTTTAATCAATGCCCTAGATTGATGAGGATTCTGGTGTAACGACTTGTTTAAGGTACCTGATTATTTTATAGCTTTTAGTAGGTACTTATCTACATCATGAACTGGTACCGTTTGAGGGTGTTTGTCTTTAAGATAGTTGGTGAGAGTGAGACTTGCCGAGCTAATGATGCAGAAGTTTCTTGTCAGTTCTTCCTCACGAAGGTTTTCCAAACTGGTAGGGTCATGCTTTATTTAAAGCCAATACGAACAAGTAATGGTCAATCGACATTCTCGCTCCGATCGCCACGCGGTTCGGACGTGCAAGACCCAGCTCTCCGTTGATCGGTCCCTTCCCGCCATTCCGCGGCGCTCAGTTTACTGACGTCACAGTCTAGCGTGTTGGCTCCGTGCTACGGTTTCCTAAGTCTTTCTACTCCGTCTGAGTGCTTTCGAAGTGCGATTTTTCTTTGCGACTAAGCCTCTTAGTCTTCAAAGTGCTGTGCTAAGTTGTGTTGTGCTTGTGCTGAGTGCAGTGTTGTGCCCGGCGTAAGTAGTCTGGTTTCAGTGCAAAGGATACTTAACGGTGACAACGAATTTGTACTGAACCAGTCCTTTTTATTTTTATTTATTTCTCTTCTCTATTTTATTTATTTTTCTCCTATTTTCATATTTATTTCTATCATATTTGTGTGTTTTCGTGTGTATTTGTCCTTTCTGTCGGTAAAGGTTGACCCTAACGCGGTCAACTCTTTACCTGCGCACCCTTTTTTAGGTTTCTAGGTAGCGGCCTTCGGCGTACTATTGTTAGTTTTAATTTATTCTCCCCAGCCCCCCTACCGCTGGTAGGGAGGTTTGCCGCTAGGATTTTGCTAGGTTTTTAGGATCTAGGCATCTTTTATTATACTTTTATTTTACATATTGTCCCAACCCCTTCCCAAATGGATAAGCAAATCGTCATTAACATTGCGAAGGCGTTCGCCCAAGCACTCGCCGCGTCGGGTGTTTCAATTTCTGACGACATATTTACGCAAGCTGTACTAGCGCTTAACGCGTCCCCGGCCCCTCAGGCCCCAACCCCGGCCCCTCAGGCCTCCAACGTCGAGACCCCTCAGGTCGTAAGCTCTCCTGCGTCTCCCGCCTCGTCCGAGATGGACTGCGAATCGGTCGCATCCTCTCACGCGTCGCGTCGTAAGCGTACCGCTCCCGGGAGCGACTCCGAACCCGCGTCTGATACGTCGTCAGATGCCGTCACCCTAACCGGCTCTCCTGAGCCCGCGTTTCAACTCGTCGCCAAGCGCTCCAAGAAGCGCTCTAAGAAAGCTTCGGTATCTTCAATACCCGAGCCCTCCCCGGTGTCTTCAACACCAGCCCCCGCGCCGTTAAAATCGCCCGTAGTAACCGCGTCTCCGTCGGTCACATCGAAGCCAGCGACGCGCTGCGCTCCCGTCCCGCCGAAGCCTCAGCTCCCTCCGCCCGTATTCCTGCGTGAAAAAGCGCGCTGGACCGCGGTTTCCAACTTGTGCAAAGTGCACAAAATCAATTACTTAAAAGCCGCCAACGCTGGCGAGACAATCAAAATCCAATTAGCGACCGTCGACGACTTCCGGTCTTTCACTAGGCTACTCTCGATAAATCAAATCGCATTTCACACCTACGCCCTCCCGGAGGAGCGTAAGATCCGCGCAGTACTACGGGGCGTCCCGTTCGAACTCAGCAACGAAGACATCCTCGATGACCTTAAGTCTCAGGGTTTCCCGGTCACAGCAGTGCACAAGATGCACTCCAACCGCGGTAGGCGTTTTCCGTTAGCGCTAGTAATCCTCTCCAATACTCCCAACTCGAAGGAGATTTTCAAAGAGGCTCGCACGATCTGCGGACTCTCGAACATCTCCGTCGAGCGTCCCAACCCCCGTGGTCACCCTGGACAGTGCCACCGCTGCCAGCTATATGGCCACGCAGCGGCTAACTGTTCAGCTCCCCCCAGGTGCGTTAAGTGCCTGGATCCCCACTTCACTAAGGAGTGCACTCGCACTCCCGAATCCACTTCCCCCCCTGCCTGTGTGCTGTGCGGCCAGTCCGGCCACACAGCAAACTACAGGGGTTGCCCGCGCGCTCCGCGCTCCACCGTCAAGAGGGTCGCGCCTAAACCGGCGCCGCCGCTCACCTCCGCTAACTTCCCGCCGCTGCGCAACCGGGGTCCCCCGGAAGCAAAGCCCGTTCAGCCGACGCCTACTCCGGCTCTGTCTTGGAGGCAGCGTCCGGCCGTCCCGCCTGCACCTTCCCAACCCATCCCAGCTCCCGTAGCTCCCGTAGGGCCGCGTCCCGCGTTGTCATCTTCCCCTCAGTCGTCGTTGGCTGAGGACATGAAGACCGTGTTCGACGTCATCCAAAACGTCGACATTAACGAAATTTCCGTACTCGCACGCAAACTGCGAGCCGCCCGCTCTCCTCAAGAGCGTTTATTCGCGTTAGCCGAGCATCACTCGCTCCTAAGTTCGTTGTAAATTCTTCTATTTTTGTATAAATTCGTAAATAATAAATTATAATGTCTAGACCCGCGAATCCCGCGTCCTGTCGTATCAAACCCAAGGGCTTATCCCTAATATCTTTTAACGCTCGTAGCCTGAACACCAACCTTCCCGAGATTAAACTGTTCCTTCAGAACAAAGAACCTGACTTATTCCTTCTCCAGGAGACATGGCTTACTCCAAACCGCTCCAGGGGATTCGCTATACCTAAGTACGCGTTTATTCGTAACGATAGGCCCAACTCCGACGGTTTCGGCGGCACCGCTATATATTACAAAAGAGGTTTCCATTGCTGTCCTCTCCCTACCCCTCCTCTCCTCAACATGGAAGCCACTGTGTGTAGATTGGCTATGACTGGTCATCCGACCATCATCATAGCTTCAATCTACATACCTAGTGGTACCAGACCAATCCGCAGCGACTTTGAGGCCATTCTCGCCCTCGGCCATTCAGTCATTATGTTCGGAGACTTTAACTCCAAACATACTGACTGGACGTGCCTATCGACTAACACCAGCGGTATCGCTCTCCTCGACATCACTAACTCCCTTGACCTAGACGTCATATCCCCCATCACTCCCACTCACTATCCCAACAACCCGTCCTACTCTCCTGACATCCTCGACTTTGCAATTATCAAGCGAATCAATCTTGATCTAAGGTCTATCGAACCGCTCGATGACCTAGGCTCCGACCATCGCCCCGTTTCCCTCGTGCTAGGACCGCCGAACGATAACGCCTCATCTCCTAAGACCTTTACCAACTGGAAAGGTTTTAAAAATACGTTAGTTTCAGCCTTAGAGGCTCCGAACTCTCCACTCGCGATCTCTCCCGAACAATTAGATAGCCGGGATAAAATCGATTCATTAGTAAATTCTCTCACTGATGCTATCAACTCAGCCATCAGTGACAACGAAAAGGTTGCTAAGCAAGGCAAACCCACGCTTCCCTTAGCCGTTAGCAATCTTATTAAAGCTAAAAACGCGGCTCTCCGGAGAGCCAAGAAGTATCCCACGCCCGCCTATAGAACAGCTGCGAATCAGCTTCAACGTAAAGTTAGGTCTTGCCTCGCGGAACGCCGAGACGCTCAGATGAACGATCTCATGGCGAATATCTCTCCGTCCCACCAAGCGTACTATAGCATGGCCCGAGCCTTACGCGTAGACACCGTTTCTCACGTTCCTCCTCTCACTCGTCCCGACGGCACTACTGCCTTCGAAGTCGAAGAGAAAGCCGAATGCTTCGCCGACAGCATTGCCGCACAATGCTCGCCCAGCACGCAACCTGCTGATCCCTCACACATCCAGGCGGTGGAGGACGAAGTCCTTCGCAGAGACTCTCTTCCCATCACCGCAGACCCTGTCACAGTCTCTAATGATGAAATCTTGCTTCTCATTAGAAATCAAAAGTCCAAAAAGGCTCCGGGTGCGGATGGAATTTCCAACCACGCACTTAAGCACCTACCTCAACAGATGCTTACCTTATTAGCTATCATTTTCAATGCCTGCTTCGACCATAGCTACTTTCCAAAAGCTTGGAAAGAAGCGACAGTCATAGGCATTCCCAAGCCGGGCAAACCTCTGAACGTCCCGGCTAATCACAGACCCATCAGCCTCCTCAAGGCAATGTCTAAACTTCTCGAGAGAGTCATACTCTCTCGAATGCGGAACCATCTGTTTCCAACGGATGGCGATCCTCTCATTATTCCCCATCAGTTCGGCTTTCGCGCTAAACACTCCTGCCCTCAACAAGTCCACCGAATCGTCGAGTATATACTTGACGGTTTCTATCCGCGTCGTTATAAATCAGTCGCGGTTTTCTTTGACGTAGCCAAGGCTTTCGATAAAGTCTGGCACAGCGGTCTCGTTTATAAACTCTACAAGATAGGCTTACCGGATCGCCTAGTCAGGTTAATAGCGTCGTTTCTCAAAGACCGTACGTTTCGATTTAAACACGAAGGCACGCTTTCTGCACCTCGTCCCATAAAGGCTGGAGTCCCTCAAGGCTCAGTCCTCGCCCCTCTGCTGTACACCGTGTACACCAACGACATTCCCATCCCGCCGAAAGGCGTCGAACTCGCCCTCTTCGCTGACGACACCGCACTCTATACCAAAGGCCACGGTGTTCGGCGCCTTGTAACCAGACTCCAAAAGGCCGTAAACGCCCTTGGTGCATGGTTTCAAGAATGGCGCATCGATGTGAACCCTGAAAAGAGTTCTGCGATGCGCTTCGACCACAAACGCCGTCGTCCCGATGGCGATCCCCACGTTCGAATGTTAGGCATTCCCATCCCCTGGAAGCGCAGTACTAAATACTTAGGCGTCACATTAGATCCGACGCTTTCTTTCAAGCCACACGTTGAAAGAGTTTCGAAACTCGCTCGTCACTATTTAGTCCGTCTAAATAGCATGTTAGGTAGAAAAAGTAAAATGTCCTTCAGAAACAAACGTACACTTTACAAGGTCTGCGTTAGACCCGTCATGACGTATGCCTCGCCAATCTTTGCCCACGCCAAACCCTCCCTCCTGCACAAACTGCAGGTAGTTCAAAACCTCTTTTGCCGCCGGGCCACAGGCGCACCGTGGTACGTGCGTAACGCGGACTTGCATAGAGATCTTGAACTGCCTACAGTACAACAATATCTCAAAACACTCTCTGAAGCGTTCTTCAAACGCTCCGAAACCCATCCCAATCCTCTAGTTCGTGATTCTGTCTCATATGCTGCTCCTGTGTTAGACTCGAAGTTCAAAGTCGCTAGGCCTAGAAATGCGCAAACGTACTCATCCACCAGACTGTCACGCGATCTCGAGGCCCTTCTGGCCGCAAATTCTAATTCTAACGTAAATCCGAATTAATGCATATTTAATTTTTCAATTTTTAATGTTTTCATTATTTACTTTTCATTTTTAATGTTTTTATTTTACTTTTAATTTTTGAGCACCTTCAGTGCTATGTAATCCCAGCGGGTGACCCCTTCTGGGCCCCGCTAGCGCGGCCTCTTTCTCCAATTGGCCGTCGCTCCGATGAAGGCTGAGTGGCAAAAATGCACGAGCCGACAGGGGGTTTTTAGTGGGTATGGTCCTGGTAGGCGTCGGGACGAGTCCCACATAACTTTGGAATCGCGCCAGAGTATGCGTCAGGGCATTTTTATCCTCCTGCCCTTCCCGCGGAGGGGAACAAAAAAAAAAAAAAAAAAATAATGGTCAATGTAGAAAAGTAAATATTTGAATTCGAATTTTACGTAATTATTACGTTTAAATACGAATATTTTTGTCCTCCTGGCCACTTTGATCTGTATTATCTCCTATTTGGTTAAGAATTCCAATATCAAATTTATACACCTATTTACTCACACATTTGTGTTTCGAAAATCGCAATTCATTTGTTTTTTCCTCTTTTATTTTTTACTTTGCGTCACTTAGTTTACAAAATGGAAACTTGAAATATCGCGTTACGAGTTCCACCGTTACACCAGTGCTGCAGAAACGGCTCGAAGTATTAACGCTGTGTGCGGCGGCGGTGTGGCAAAAAAAAACACAGTGCGTTTGCAGAACAAGCCCCGTGGACGGCTGGAGACTAAAATGATTATGAAGAATTTAAGGCTATTGTGGAAGCGGATCCATCGCAAACCTGTCCGAATTAGCTGTAGGCTGCGGTATTAGTAACAAAACTATTTTAAGGGAAGGT
The DNA here is from genome assembly GCA_923062675.1 of Marasmarcha lunaedactyla. NCBI lineage: Eukaryota > Metazoa > Arthropoda > Insecta > Lepidoptera > Pterophoridae > Marasmarcha > Marasmarcha lunaedactyla. Next base: position 9,444,789 of record OV281361.1, on the reverse strand, counting down.
GAAAAAGCTTGAGAGGTGGGTACCTCATGAATTGAGTGCAGCAAACCGACAAACGCGGTTCGGCTGCTGCGTTACATTACTCAATCGGCACAATAATGAAAGGATTTTAAATTGAATCATTACCTGTGATGAAAAATTTATCCTGTACGACAATCGGGAACGCTCATCGCAATGTTTGAACCCTGGCGAACCAGCCAAATCCTGCCTCAAGCGAAAATTGGCTCAAAATAAGTTAGTTGTGAGTGTTTGGTGGACTAGTGCCAGAGTCGTTCACTACAGCTTTCTTAAATCTGGCCAGACGATTACGGCAGATGTCTATTGTCCGCAACTGCAAACCATGATGGAAAAGCTAGCTGCTAAACAACGCTAGACCACACACTGCACAACAGACGGCTACTAAATTATTTGCTCATATTCAACCGCTCATATCTTTCCGCGCTTATTATATTTATTCATATTATATCCGCTTATTCTTTCTTAAATTAGAACCTACCGCTAAAACCATTATTTATCCAGTCTAATTTAAATATTCCATTCTTGAAATCTCCACATTATACGCATCAAGCAACTCAATGTAATTAATTTTTTCCGTAACGTTTACAATTTCGAACTACCGACGTAAGACGTAAAAACTCTGACTAGGTACGTTTTTATATTACTTATTTATTACATAATCGCATTAAAAACTACACAAAATATACTGATCTTTTAGATATTCCTCATAGGTATTTATTTAAGTTGGTACTTTAGAGGTTAATAAAATTGTAAGTTCGAGATCTTTCTTCCAACGGTTACTTTTATGTAGGTAGATAGCAAACAACACCGCTAAATATTTCGCTCGCTCTTAAGTAATAGGTTTGAAACTATTTATTTAACGTTCCTTCGGTGTTTATCTCGTATTTAGTTTGATCTAGGTATTTGGTAATTAAGCACAATGCCTAAGGATAAAGGTACCGAACGCGAGTATGACGCAGATTTAGCGATGTTGCAAGCTAAACGAGAAGCTATGTTCGAGTATTTACAGCATGCTTATGATTTATCGAAAGCGATTTCGTCCACCGCTACAAACAGCGTAGATATGTTCCTTGACGCCAGCAGTAACATTGACGTCATTCGTGCAGAGTTTCAAACTGTGTTAGATTGTTATAATAAGAGGCTTCTTTCTGTAAACCCAAACGCTTTACCTGACTATAAAAGTTTAGTTTCCTTTGAGTTATTATTCAATCGTATAAAGAGACTGGTTACACAATATACGGAAAGTGCAACGAACTATTTAGATAAAAACTCTGAGGGTCCTAAGGGCAACAGACCTAGATTACCTGCAATGGAAATTGTTCCTTTTGATGGAGAAATATGTTCGTGGCCGCTTTTCTATGAGAGTTTTAAGACTACAATTCATAATAACACATCATTAACAGATGCCGAAAAGCTTTATAATTTATTGGGTAAAATATCGGGCAAGGCTAGTTCAGCGTGCGCTGGTATTACGCCGAGCGCCGAGAATTATAATCTAATATTTCGATGTTTAGTAGATAAATACGAAGATAAACGAGTTTTTGCCTCGGTTTATATGAATAAAATATTTGATTTCAAACCGATAACTACCGCTACTACAGCTAATTTTGATTTGTTTACTGAACACTTTGTAAGTGCAGTTAATGCACTTAAAAACTTAAAATTAGATAATTTATTTGATTCGCTTGTTCTGCATATTGCATTAAAGAAATTAGACCCAGGTACAGTGCGTGGGTTCGAGTCCCGCGGCGAACCTAACTGCATACCGACTTTTAGTGACTTAGTACAATTCATTTCGAACCAAAACAAGATACTTCAGCATGTACATTCAGTCACTCCCGCCGCATCCGCCAATACGCCTGGTGGAACTCGCTTAAGTCACCAGCAGCGTTCGAAAAATAGTATTGCTCCGCCGCCGCCGAAATATCAATCATATGTTGTTAGTACTTCGGCCGCTGGAAACAAGTGTTTATGTTCTAACTTTACACATACTCATTTGTTTAAATGTTCTGCTTTTAATAAATTGACGCCGCACGAACGTTTTGGAGTAGTTAAGGATAATAATGCGTGTGTTAATTGTTTAAGTCTGAAACATCGGGTATCATCTTGTAATTCAAACACTAATTGTCGAATATGTAAATTGAAACACCATTCGCTACTGCACTTTGACCGCGAGGTCGGGGTTGGGGCTCGAGCGCCTCCGCCCGCGGCGCCCGCGCCTCTTGCCGCCGACGCCCGCGCGGACGTCGCGTTGTGTGCGACGCGGCCCGCTCCGCCTGCCGCCGCCGCCGCGTGCCTCGGCCGGCCCGGCTCCACGGTGTTGCTGGCCACGGCCCAGGTGCTGGCGCGCGATTCCCGCGGTGTTTTACACACTGTTCGCGCGTTATTAGATTCCGCCTCGCAGAGTAGTTTTATTACAAAAGATTATTGTGAGCGATTGGGCCTCAAGTCTCAAACTATTAGGCATACCATAATACGGGGGTTAGCTGGCACAGAAAGCAAAGTAAGCGAGTCGGTTACTCCTATATAATATAATAATAAATAATAAATCCCCAGAAAACCACCAATAAATATAATGTTTTAACTTAAAACAATATTTCACTAATTTTATTTCTTAAATTTAGTGGTCCTCTTCTTAATATTTAGTATTTCATAGAGTAACATATAGTCTATTCTACAGGAGTAACATATAGTCTATTCTAAAATCACTTTATCGCTCTCTGTCGTGTCTGCGACAGGCGTAACGTTAAATTATGAATACGTAGAAATATTTTGAGGAGGTATTAAGGGTGAGTGTGAATGTAGGAGGATATTTACAATAGTATTATCCTAAAGGTCCATTGTTAAGATCTCGTCTTCGGCGATACTAAGTTTTTTATTTCGATCGCCATAATAATAACGTTTACGTTTTTGTGCTCAGGTCATAGCGAAGTAACAGCCCGTGCAATTACTGGACCAAAGGTAACTCCAACGTACGGTCGGCAACATGTTCGACATTGATCGATATAATAATTACATTAAATATAAATAAATAAAACACCTACTTCTAAAGATCTCCAGGGCTGCGGCTGCCACTTACCATCAGATGGGTCACGTCCTCGTTTGCTGGTTACGAAAATAATAATAAAAGTTCGTGTTGTATGTGATTTTGTAAAGTTCAATTTACATGCAAATGGATGCAGGAGCATTAAATAAATTTTTAGGTTTATTTTACATCAACTCCAGATTGATCATCTTGTACGAGAGCAAAAACAGGAAACTCAGAACTTAAGTAGATTGTTATATATATATACCAAACGTATCCTATTAATATCATACATTTTAAAATTATATTAATATAACTCAATCGCGTGATAATGGCAAAATAATCCGTTAAATTGAAATGGTACGGTTGAAATTTAATGGATTTTGGGGTTACTTTTATCTCATAATCAAATCTACAATCAATCTACACATTTAATAGAACGTAACGTTGCCAAGTCTGTACATTAAATATTTTTCGAAAATGTGCCAAGAAATTGTTATAGATAACAAAATATTTTTATTTTATTTATTTTTATTTTATTTTGATGGCAAACTTACAATCGATAGTTATACAGCATTTCTAAAGTTTTAAAACTAGGTAAAACAAGTTGACACTTATAGATGTAACATGGTTAAGTTAGAGTCAAACACTAGGGCAATATATACTTTTACTCGATTATACTGTTACTCGAATCCAAATTATTCATTAAGTACCATAAATTATATAAAACTAAGTTAAATCTTTTTACCTGTGCAAATTAATCTAAATAAATCTACTTTTACCTGTGCAAAATAATATATCTAAATAAATATATATTACAGTTTAGCCTTATTTAACAAATAATTGTTCAGCATGCGCTTCGCCTTGGATATGCTTGTGTTGAATACGTCAATGTCACATTCATTGCCTAATTTGTTGAAGCCGTTACAAGCTCGCCATAGGAATGAGTTTTGGCGATAGTTCGAGTGGGCCAACGGTATTAAAAATGTTTTTGCTCTCAAATTTAATGTGGAAGTTACAAGGTTTAGTTTAAAAAGCAAATCAGGACAATCAATGATACTTTGCGCTATTTTAATAAGAAAGACGGAGTCTGCTATGTCGCGGCGAATGAACAACGGAGGCAGGTGGTGGTGTTCACACATTTGCAAGTAGGTGTTACCTAGATATTGCTGTTTAATTCGGGAGCACAAAAACTTCATGAACCTTTTCTGAATACGCTCAATCCGAGAGATATATTTTTGGTAGCGAGGATTCCATATCTGAGAGGCATATTCTAGATTACTTCGCACGAAAGTGCAGTAAAGAATTTTTAAAGTTTTTGCGGATTTAAGCTTTTTGTCAAAGTAGACGCCAAGATCACTCAGTGTTTCAGACCTACTCAATGACTGACCATACAGCATGTTGTTGTATTTAACGAGGTTACGCTTTCTACTGAAGGTAGTCACTTGGCATTTTGCAGGATTAAGGTCCAACCTGTTGGTGTTGCAGTAAAGCTCTAATCTCGTCAAGTCGGATTGCAGCGCCTGAGCATCAACGCGTGACGAGATCCGAGCATACAACTTCATGTCGTCAGCAAAACACAACAAGTAAGAAGATGTTAGTTGGAGATGAATGTCGTTCACAAAAATGAGGAACAACAGTGGTCCAAGAAGAGATCCCTGCTGTACGCCGCTAGTGATGTTAGCCCAGCTAGATACGTAGTTACTTACTACGACCGCTTGGGATCGATTGTCGATGTAGGATGCGAACCAACGCAACAAGTTACCACGAACACCTAATCTGTAAAGTTTTTGTAGCAGCAATGTGTGATCAACGCGGTCAAAACATTTGCTGTAATCGGTGTAAATAACGTCAACCTGATCACCGTTGTCCATTGCGGTTGTCAGAAATTCATTAAGAACAGCTAAATTTGAAACGGTTTATCGTCCCCTCAGAAATCCGTGCTGAACCGGAGATAGTTCATTCTTAATGGCCTCGTGTAATTGAGTGAAGATGATTTTTTCAAGGATTTTGGATATTATAGAGAATTTTGAAATCGGTCGGTAGTTCGAAACTTCAGTTTTTATACCTTTTTTGTGAACTGGTGTGATGAAAGCACGCTTCCAGATATCAGGCACACAATGACACAATATAGAATCTGGAACAGGATGGTGATGGGAACAGATATAGATGGAGCAGTAGAAATAAGAAACCGTGCAGGCAGATCATCAGGCCCTGTTCCCTTAGAAGGGTCTAGTTTAAGAAACAAATTACAGACCTCTTTAATGTTTATTTCAATAGTTGAAATATGCGATGAAACACTGGGATCCTCAGAGACTGGGCTCTGCTCACCAACCACCGCCGGTGACTGAGAGGAGGAGCAAGGATTTGGGAAGAATGACGAAGCAAAGTAGCTTGAGCTTGAGACTTTATGACTTTGTTGTTAAAGGTTAAACTACTAGGCATTGCATTTGATTTAGAACGTAGTTTGATATGCGACCAAAAGTGCTTCGGGTTAGAAGCAATACAATTTTCGGTGTGCTGAATATATTCATTATAACACTTTGCTTCCATTTCATTCACTCTGTCGCGTAGTACACAGAAAGACATTTCATCGGATTTATTTCCATAAATTTTATATTTTCGTAGATATTTATTCATTTCCTTAGTGGCTTTTTTGAGTGGCAACGAATACCAAATAGGGAATGAATCAGATATGAGCCTCCTTTTAGGTACGTGTTTTTCTATTACTTCTTTAATAGAACCGTAAAAGAAATCTGAAGCGTCGGCTAGAGATCGAGAAAGTAGCTCCACTTCCCAATCCACTTCAGAAATTTTAGTATTAATTGTATCATAGTCAGCCTTATTATAAAGATATTAGATTCGAGTTTGAGGTTCCAAAGTGTCAATCTCTAAGTAATCTACAGATATCGTTAGTGCTTCGTGGTAGGGATCAATAGGAACCAAGGGATTCGAGCACTGAGATACGGAGACCACTTCATGGCTCAGGACCAAGTCTAAAATTCTACCCATTTTATTTCTAATGAAATTGAACTGTTTAAGATCGACAACATTGAAAACATCAAATAAAGTTTCCTCATCTTTCGAGTTGACCGAGACAGGAATATTTGAGCTACAAGAATCAGTTTGCCATTGTATTTTCCCTAGATTGAAGTCCCCGACAATTGAATACTTATCGTTAGGATTTTGGAGGAAAGTATTTTCTAATTGAGTGCAGAAATTATTTAACTGTTGCGAGAAAGATAAGCCTCGGTTTTCATTGCAGAGATAAATAACACATACATTAAGTTTATACTGACCTGAACGTCCCTTCAAGAGCAGTGTCAACCACAAATCTTCGGCCGAAGAGTTGAAATTTAACTGGGGCGTGACGGATAATTCTCGCCTCGTTGCTATTAATACACCACCTCCGTACTTTTGGACCGTTTTAGCATAATTGCGATCACGGCGCCACACTACATATCGATTATCAAATAACTCACTGTCCGGAATTGAATCAAGTAGCCATGTTTCGGTTAAAATAATAATACATAGTCCGACGCGCGGACACCGCGATAGAAATCAGGCGTTTTAGTCCTCAAACCACGCACGTTCTGATAATAGACCAATAAATTACGACTACTAGAAGCCATTAAACCAAATAAACAAAGCAGAATAATAATTTTTTGAATGTTTAAAAATCATGCTTAGAGAAAAAAATAAAGCATTCCCATAGCGTAATAGGCGCATTTATATTGTGCAATCATCGTATGTAATATAATAAATAACATTAGCAAAATATAACGGGCTAAAAAATGGAACAACGGAATGTAGATTGATAACTATTATAACTATTATATTGAATATAAAAACAACCTGTAGCAAATCCAACAAGTAAGAAATAGGTGACATAGCGTGTATAGAAACTCGCGGCAGTGCGAGCGAGATGGGCATAGAACATTCAAGCCGCTCGTCAAATTGAATGGTTTTGCGATAAGCAATAACAAAGGAGCTCGTTAGCAAACAAAAGGCCGTCATTAGCGAACAAAGGCGAAGCGTATGCGCAGTAGGTAAGGCAGAGGTTGAGAACATTTTAAACGTTGCATTAAATTATTAATACAAATGAAATAAAATAGAAAGTTAAGTACAAATAAATTTTGTGGATCTTAGTTGAGTAACCGCTGGTTTAAACTAATTTGTTTAAATCCTTTTCAATATGTACGATAAATACATTGCAGTCATTTGATTTGCGTACGTGTATTTTACCGTGTTTCACCCAAACGTAGTTATAGTTTTTGGATTTTGCAAGTGATTTAACCTTTGTCAGAAGGTTCTTGTGTTCGGGTGTGAGATGGTCGTTGACAAAAACACGACTCGTCGTAGTGAATCCAATGCCGCTGGCCGCAAGACCCTTCTTGGCACGAGCAGCTGCAATAAATTCTTCCTTGCCATATCTATTGATGAAGCTAACAACGATTGACTTTTCGGCAGAATTCCGCAGCGGCACTGGCAATATAATTGATCTGGTCCTTGGGAAAAGAGTAGCGCACAGCCATCCCAACTTTATCCACGATGGAAAAAAGATTTTCATCCTTTCTCAGGGGAACACCTTTGATTTTGACGTTACTTAGTCGGTTCCTGCGTTCGGCTGCAAGTTAGAAAAATGTTTACTATCTCTGGAGTACTCGAGTAAAGTAACACGCTGGTATATGTCTGTATATATGTCTGTGCGCACATAACGAAAAAACTACTAGGCCAATCTGCTTAAAATTTGGCATCGGCATGTGTTACGTACCCGAGCAACATCTAAGTTACTAAACTTTTGAATAAAATGCCCGCTTCGTGGAGAAAAGTCAAAAAGATATTACATAGTTCCTTGAGATTTTACGATTCATTATATTTAAAAATATCCATTTTTAACCGGATTTTATAGCGCTTCATTATTTTTACATTTTAACTTGACATTTCGATGCTTTTACAGACACCGTGGTCAAGAGAGACTAAGGTGACAGGCACCTTGACAGTTTTGAAAACCTTCAATCATCTTTCAGCGTGATTGAATGTTTCAGTTCATCATTGAGCTTGCGGTGCCACACATTATCGAATGTTGATTTTAAAATTTTTCAGTACAGGATCCTATATTTAAGACCGCTCTTATTTATTGCAAATGGAGTGTTTTTTTTTATTCCAATGGCTTCTCTGATCATTCGAGGCATGTAGTGTTTTCCTGAAATAAAATTTTTACAAAATCAAACCTTAATTAGTGGTTGGCCTGGTTTATGGAATTTTCAAGAACTGTAGACTTGGTTGTTCTGTTTTTTAATACCAACTAAGTGTTCTGCGGATTGACCCATTCCGTTTAGTTTGAACAATGTAAGAAAGCACATTTTGACCTGACTAGTATAGAGCTCAAAACGCTTGTCAAATGATCTTAAGCCATTTAAAGATATATTTTGAACTTAAACTTACAATATGTTTAACTTTAAAAAATCCCATACGAGATTTGATTCATCGTTGTATATTTTTGTTAAAAGGTTTTTCAAAGATATTATTCCTAATAGTACAAAAAAAAAGATGTAATTAATATAAGTGATTAAAATTAAATTGTTTTGGCGTATTAAAACTTACCAAATTAAACTACACCAACCGAGGCCAGCGTCGGTGTGAGCGGGTGTTCATTTGCGCACCCAAAATTGCTTTAGCTGATACAACATAACAGCGCGATTTTTAAGTGAAAAAATTCACCAAGAGGTTTTATGAACACGAATCACTATACCGTTATGGATTGAAATAGTAATTGTAATATTGGGTTAACTTTCACCAATCTATCTTTCAGTTTGTCTTTTATTCATGTAGTGATTACTCTCTTTCATACGCAAAATTTCTTCCCACGAAATTTGAATGCTAGGAGGCAATTTCTTTGCATTTGATAACTTAGCGCCATTCCTTAAAAAACTTTAAGTTATAATCAAACAGGGGTCGGAAGTTTTTTCTAACAAAAAGGTTGAATTCCAAACTGGGTTTTGCCAAGTTTCGATAACACTGCGATGTTTTTACTCCTACCTTGAGGAGAAGTTCTTTCAAAAAGATAATTAAGTATATTGGCGTTTGAATAAATCTTAGTATTCAGGCATAATATAGGCTGCTTATTGAAAGTATTTAAGACGTATATTTTATTTATTTAAACTCTTTTTTTTAATAAAATCCATGTTTATGTACCTAAACTAAAATAATGATTAACTGCTGTTCATGACAAATGGAATTATTTTGATACTAATCACTTGATACTTAACAGTTTTTTCAAGACTATGCTTTTATTACTGACCTTGAATTTGTGCTAATTATCTTACCATACATATTAATTTGCCGAAGACGCATCTTTCACTCTAGTTATCCAATAAGTAAGACAAAAGTGAGCTTCTCAACGAAACCATCATTCTATAAACGGGGTCTTAAATACTTGAGAACTGGAAATTTTTTAACATATTTTCTGATATTTAACTCAACATTTCCTTTTTCTGTTTTAACATTAAACAATTTCATTAAAAGAAAATAAAGAATAACACCAAAAAGCTTTCTCATTAATCCTGCCTGTCACTCTGGCAAGAAATTCAACTCGGGCAGGATCGTAAGTTGTATACAATTATCTCCAAAGCAGACCTCTTTTAGAGCTCTTTATTTTTGGTATATCTACAGTTTTCAAAGCCCACTCGGTACTTTTACGTATTTAATGATATTTAAAACTTTACTAGTAATCATATAACATAAATAGGCTGCGGTATTATGTAAGAAAAATTATCAGCGATCATCGATGAACTTCAAAAAACTTCATATTACATACAATTTGTTTGCTATAGCACGTTATGTAATAAGCCGGGATTTCATTTTTTTGTAAAAAGGACACCACGTTCGGTTTATTTAAAACCCATTTAAGAAGATCCTATTTATTTTATGCCGGACAATAAGAATGCCATTTATTTTAGACATAATAATTATAAGATAATCCACAGGGCCAAAATAATTAAGTTGCAGTGTAACATAATAATAATATAAGACGAGTTTTGTAACAATACATTTTTTTTAACTAGGTTACTCGGACTACTGGTGTATGTAGTTAGAACTACACTCGTGCTGCTACTGTTGTTACTGGCAGTATCCCCCGGAAGCGCAAGTACACCACTCTACATGGCCAAATGTCCTCCCTTGAGCAGATAAATAGACTCGCACGAGGATCGCCTTGAGAATTAAGTCGTGACGCGACTTCACCAGATGTACCCTCAATCTTACTTTGGCTTTCTTGGCGACGTATTCCGTGACGTTCTCTTTGGTAGTTACGTAAATACGCGGTATATCGCTATAGTAGGTACAAAAATGATTCCAAGAGGAAGTTAGGTCTGGTTGTGGCAGTACCTCGACGGTTTGGTGGTGCGATTCGAGATTTTTTCCACAGCACAGGACATTGAACAAGGGGCGCGGGAGCGAGTGCTGGCGGCGGGTTTGCCGTCACATAAAGTGCAGCCAAGGCAAGCGACGCCAATACCGAGGCACCGTGAGGTTCTGCCTTCTAATTGCAGAATTACAGCTAGACTTCGGCATTGTGACGCACGCACATGCTTACGATCGTGTCATTATGCAATATGCTATAACTATAATTTAATGAATTTACGGGATTCTTACCACAATTTTCGATTTTCCGATATTTCGATGCTGTTGCAAGCACCATGATCGCGGACTGGCAGATGTAGTTAGGTGGCGATGACAGTTAGAGGCAGATAAATCGATCTACCCTCTTTCTCGTTCGTTTTGATCTGCTACTATTGGAACTCACATTTTTGTCGTTTGGCAATACACGCTCACCATATCACTGGGTTTTTGACCGAACACACCACAATGGTTTTTTCGTTTCATGGATGTCCTAACCACTGGGTTCCACGTACTAGATAATTTAAAACCGTCTTCTCGATTAAAGTTATTTTCGCACTTTTTTATTTCTAAGGTTTCTTTAACGAGTCGCGGTATGTTGTGTCGTTCCGTAGATAAAATCCGAGTATCCAATGGTTAGGGCCTAATTCTAGCAAATGTTTGGCGATGGCTGACTTGTTTGTGTCTGAGTTTTTTATGGCCTTTATATGTTCCTTAAGACGGCAAGAAATGGTTATTTTCTAAATGGTTATTATATAATTTTGAGACACACAATTGAAATTGAAAACACAAAAACCAGAAATTATCCATGGAAACAGTCATTACGTACGTCATAACTCTCTAATTGAAAACTGGTATAATCTTATAACTTTCTATAAAAGTGCGCGCATAGGGTTCATGGGTTCACTGGAGGGTCATGCTTGTAACTTTCTTTTAGATTTATTTGGAAATCAAGGCACATAACTCCACCAACACAAGGGTCTTGAAACTCTGCTTTCATTTACTAAAGCTGAGATATGGCACGTTCTTTCGGGCAATTTCTGATTTCGGGACCATCAATAATCTAAGAATATAACCTTTTTTTTCTATATTTTAATAAACAGGCATACAAAATGAATAAACAAAAAATAGAACATTATTGCAAAGTTTTGTGAATTCTCTTTAAAACAAACAATATCAAAAGGGTTACTTATTCCAAACACCCATAGTTAACAGAAAAGAAAAAAAAAACAATCTGCTCAGACATATCTCAAATGAGATTAGGACTTGTAACAATCTTTCTGTTTCGTAGAAACATATCGAACGTATTATAGTTATTTGCATCTTAAGCGCAGAGACTTAAAACTTTAATTTGCAGTATTTATATTAATTGTATTGGTTGGTTAACTAAAACTGGCACGTTCAAAGTTGCTTTGGCCTGATGCGGGCGCATCGTCGCACGCGCATTACGAAAAGTTTGGCCTTAACCTTGTGAGCACGAAGGAGACAGTTCTTGTTTTGCTTTTGCTACTTTTATAAATACAGAATCATGTCTTTTTTAACCGACGTCCAAAAAAGAAGAAGGTCCTCAATTCATTCAGGGCATAGTTTTATTTCTGGTCGGGTTTTAATATTTATTTGGTACTAGCTGACCCGGCAGACATCGTACTGCCTCAATCGATAAATAAAAGACCTAAACTTTTGTATAAATTAATTTCAAAATAAACAAAACGTATTGAATAAAAAATCATTTTTTTAATGAAGCATGAAGTTTTATTATTATTTTCGACACATCATGATGCTTACTTAAAAAAACAGAGTTTTCCTGAAATACTGGCTGTTTTAAGGCTTAAATTTTTATTAACAGACACACACTGTTATGATACAGTTTGTTAATCAATTTAAAGCTTTCTCATAAACTATATTTTTTGTTTTGTTTTGTGGTGCGTAAATAAACAAAGAAGACGGTTTTCTGACGCGCGAACACGCGACGTATAATTTTCCATGAGCGAAACAGGGAAACTCCAAGTTGATTCCGCAAACTTCTAAAGACTGTCCTTGCGATTTATTTATTGTCATCGCAAAGGCCAGACGTACTGGAAATTGTAAGCGTTTATAATCGAATGGTAAATCCGTTGGAATCATCGGTAATCGCGGGATCAAGACATCCTCTCTTTTGTATTTTCCTTTTATGATTGTTGCCTCAATGACGTTATTCATCAGCTTTTTCACAGCCAGTCCTGTTCCATTGCATAGTCGAGGTTGGTTAATGTTACGCAGCATGATGACAACTGATCCTACTTTTAACCACAAATTGTGAGGTGGTAATCTAGGCAATTCCAGTTAATTTAAAAACTCTGTGGGATAGTTGACTACGTCATCCTGGTTCAAAACGGTGTCGACTGATTTGAAGAAAACCAACTGTCCTAGAAGAAAATTCTGAATGGTCGCATTGTGATCCTCGACATCTTTATTTTTCGCTGCCAATATTGCTCGTTCACCCAGCCAATTATGGTTATTGAACTTTTGCGCTAATCTGGGAAAACACGCTGAATAAGCTCCTCTTTTGAATCTGTGATCTGACAGAAATCTGTGGGTAATGTGATGAATCCGGTCGAGGTGTCCATTGCAACTTTATTATTTCCAATATCTAACAACTGCTTCGCAAACACATTTGCTCGTTGCAGTTTCATCATGTTGCAAAAATACTCGCATGTTAGTTGTTAATTGGAGTGTCTTTACGTACTGCCACAAATTCGATGATTTTAGGCATGCATTTAGTTCATCAACAACAGTTGATCGGGGAATAACTGGAAGAGTCTGACAAAAATCACCTGACAACAGAATCATGGCCCCACCAAAAATATTTTGGTTGTCACGAAGATCTTTCAATGTTCTGTCCAGCGCCTCCAGTGACCTCTTATGGGCCATTGTGCATTCATCCCAAACAATTAATTTGCATACCTGTAGGATCTTGGCCATTCCGCTATTTTTGGCGATGTTGCAAATTGGTGTTTCGGTGATTTGCATGTTTAATGGTTATTTCAAGGCAGAATGCGCAGTTCGTCCGCCTTCTAGCAGAGTCGCAGCTATTCCAGATGAAGCCAACGCTAGAGCAACATCATTTCGCGATCTGATCCTCGCCAAAAGCAATGAAATTAAGAACGTTTTTCCGGTTCCTCTGGGAGCATCAAGGAAATAAATTCCACCAGATCCACTGTTCACAGCTTCTATCAAAGTGTCGTACGCAATTCTCTGTTGTTGATTTAATTGTGGAACATTTGTACGAACTGTTTCGGCCAATGCTTCAATGTCGTACTGTTGTTCCCTTTGCAACTCGTGGTTTAATGCATCGTGCATATGACGATTGGGTGCTGTCATTTCCAAACACGACAATACTTTATTTGCTATCAATAAACACATATCTTCTATCATGATCAATGTCTCATTGTAAATTTCTACAGTCATTTGTAGTGTAGGATTCAAAGTTTCACGGCGCACACGATGCAAAACATCTTCAGACATGTCATCTCTATTCTTAACCCACAAATCTTTTGGATTCGAGGGGAAACATGTCGATATGATAATTGCAAACAATGTACGAATTTGATGCGGTGATGAAGATATTACGGAATCCTTGAGTGTATCATCCCAGTGCGAATCGTTCTCAAGTAAATGTAATAGTTGGCATGCCTCACGGTAAGTCGCACACAGCTGTCCATTAACTGTTCTCAGTTGTTTGAACGATTTCGGACCACGAACATTCACCAACAACAATCGCAAATAATAACATTCATCGTTATTTGGATGTACTGTGTAGATGCGACCCAGAGCGTCTGAAGCAAATACATTTGGATGGACGCTGAAACGATTTCGATGATGCATTCCATATGTAATAGCGTGGCATGTCAGCATACAGCAAAGTGCGAGCAAAATCATCAGTTTGACAGACTGTGAAGAAACTTGTTAATGTTGTCGATGGTGAACGTGTCGCTCTGTCTGCCGCGTTCGATTCATTAAAATAAACTCGTTGACCATTTTCTAAATGGACCGCCAAATGGACTACTGTAGGGTATCTTTCATGGATCGCAAATGAAAATATACGCCAAATTGCTTCGTTGCTACTTACATATCACCCCATCTGGTACTGTGATATTTCATCATTTGCATTGGTTACAGCGAAGACAGCCATATCGCTGCCTTTGTTAACATATTTACATATGTACTTTATCGACTTTACAGAGTTACAATATTCCACATTGATGTGAGTCTCAAAAGCTTTGGACAATATTGGCGAGTATGGCACAATCCAACGGTTGTCTACATCAACATTTTGTTCTCTTACCTTCACAACTACCGATCGCCCATTGTCCGCAACTGATCGCCGACGATACAATGGGTATCCATCATTTCCCGTTTTGGTTTCAGCAAGCAGGTCTCTTGGGTATCGCTTGGAACACTTGCCGTCGACCATTAGAATCATTTCCAATCCCAGAAACTAAAGAGCGTAAAGGATCTGGTGGTGGAACCAATTGTGGCAATTTTACTTTGCCTCCAGCACAACATAATCCAGTAGATTCACCAGTGTATTTTAACGCCTTACAATATTTACAAATTATTTTCATTTCCCCAATTGTTACCGATTTGTCGGCACAATAATCAATTGCCGGATCATAGTGGAATGCAGCTCGTTCAAGAATCACAGGAGCACTGCGTCTGCGGATTCGCTCAATTTCATTATGTCGTGCTCGCTGTTGTTGTGTTTGATGTGCACGAACTCGTTGCATTCTAAGCCTATCCACTTCATTGTCACTCACTAAATAACGCGATTCTGACATAGCAATACGACTATTGTCTTGATCTGTCTCTCTCTGGTAATCAGTGCGGTTAGCACGTGAGGTAGCTCTTCGCACATTTGATTGACTGCGACGATCTAAGTCAGGTCGTCTTCTCCTCGGCATCGTAACGTAATTAATCAAAGTGAGAAAATTTCTCGCTCACTTAACAGTAACTTAACAGTAAAGTGTCACTATCACAAAATATCAACAAAAAAAGAGCACACTACTTGGAATCTCACTATCACAAAGGATCACAAAAGTAAAGAAAGTTCTCGCGCACGTAGCGGTAATCGTCACTCACAAAGATAGAAATATACTATGTTCTTTATTTTAAAGAAAAAATTGAAAAATAAACTCGTAATTGCTGATAGATTGTAGAAATTATTTGCCTTTTTCAATTGGCTGACATAACCATTAAGGTTCAAAAGAATTTCAGACCGTCATATAAAATACACAATTCCAATTTGATGTCAAAAAGATGAAATCATTTATTCAAAAAACGTCTAGATCGCTTTCGCCATCATGTGTTAAATATCTGTAGCGTGAAGGAAGTTTATATGCTTCAACTGTCAAATTTAAAGGGATCCTGATAGGTGTTGAAGTTACACAATTAGGCCGCTGAATTGCTTAGACAACAGTGAGTGATTATAATTTAATATGAACTTTATTGAATAGCAATAAAGTTCAAATTGACTCTACATTTTATTTAGAAAACGTTTGTATGGGAAATAGAAAAGGGCTGTTTTTAGGGTTTTCCCGGAAATTATTCGATTTTTTCTCGCCTTTTAAACCTTCCCTAGACCTCCACGAACATTTCAAGACTAAGATAAGGTAAATCCGTTCAGCCGTTCTCGAGTTTTAGAGAGACTAACGAATAGACCTGGGCTCATGTCATTTATTTTGTTAGGTCACATTCGGTGTTGAAGGTCTGACGCTAAAGCAGAAGCCGAACATGAAACTTTTGGAATGGCTAGAGTTTTTAATTTTTTTCACAAGTACACCCAAGGTTATTAAAAGCAGAGTCACTAAGCAGAAGGTTAACGATGAGTCTGATTGCTTTGAAGTTATCCGGTATATATCAAAGATTAAACACAATGTAGGGGAAACATCAGATGACACGGAAGACAAACGCCTGCCAATATACAATACAAAAGTGATCTTATGAAGAGCCATCGTAGTAGTCACCAACACAAAATTCCTTCGGTGGTCAAAGGATATTCTCCTGTTGCTACTGCACTTACGAGTAAATACAGAAATGTGTCTGGGAATAAAAAAAATATACTCGCATAACATCTATTTTTTGCACGTATTTTTATTGTATTTGTTATGAAAATAGCCTTCACTGAATGTGGTTTGGTTTTAACAATCACTTTTACCAGATTTAATAATTTTTTTTATTAAGTCACATTTAAACAAGAAGTTTATCAAATTACCGTAATTTGATAAAAGGCGATGCCCTAAGTAATTGTTCGATACTTGCCGCTCGTCGTCAGTTCAAATGTTGATTGGTTTAACACATCTTACAAGCTAAATATTCATAATTAAATTATCTATCCCTAAAACTTAACTCCAAAACGAAATAATGCTTACTTTAAGATGTGATGCACTGTAAAAATCATTACAATCAATTTATGTGCGTTCGATGTCAACAGGTTTATTAAACATTTAGCTGTTTAAAGATTGTTGGAGTCCTTCAATAATGTCTAATCTAAATATAAAGAAACGTTACATACTTTTTTATAAATAGCTGCTAAAAAGTTTAATAAAAATGGACTAGCGCGGCGTTTTGCTCGGCCACGCGCCTCACAATCCAACAAAACTGTTTGTGAAACAGCATATTTTTGAAAATCGGCTGTCATCTTGAGATTTTTTGTTGACTCTCTTTGAGACTCTAATGTTGCACGACATTGTTGTACAACGATGACCGGTGTAGTGGTAAGTAGAATTGCCTCATATGCCGAAAGTCCCAGGTTCGAGTCCTAGCCGGGGCATTCATTTGTGCGATGAACACAGATGTTTGTTCTCGGGTCATGGTTGTTGTTATTCATATATGTATGTTTATTCTGGGTTCCCCCCCAGTTCGCTGTATGGTCATCCGTAACACAAACTCTGCTAATGTTGGTCGGACTGTGAAATAGAAGTTGTAACATAAAAATAAAAACATTTTACTACATTCAAAATTGGTCTATACATTAGGATTTCGTAGCGGTCAACCTGTCAAAAATAATACAGGAAGTTATTTACTTTTCATGTGATTAGCCTCAAGTTTACAAAAACTAAACCATTAACCATTTCTTTGATTCAAAACCTTTTGAAAATCGGTGAGAAGTGATAGAAACTTGAGGGTAAAGACAAGGGACATCCTCAAAGAGAACTGGCAAGGCGGCAGTAATTTTAAGAAAACCAATGATAGGAGAATAGTTTCAAGAAAACTTTTAAAGTAATTATTTTTTATTTATTTGTTTCAAGAAAACTTTTAAAGTAATTATTTTTTATTTATTTGTTTAAAGTCACTACTGTATACATAATTAATTTCTTACCCTGCGTAGGTAATTTTAGGATTTTGAGGCTTAAGTCAAAAATGATATTAATATGAGTCAGTTTTTCAAAGAGCTCAAACCAAATTGTGTTGTGAGATTGTGCTAAAGGCTTATGCTGAGCTTCATATTTAGCTCAGCTTACCTTCGAATAATATTTGAAAGTTTTGTGGTAACATTTACTCTTATTTTTTGAAATTCTTAAATTTATATAGGCAAAAAAAATCGTAATGCAAAGTATTACACGTAAGTGGCTCTTGAAGGTTTGCTTAGCACGTCAATAAAGTAGGCGTGAAATAATATAGATAGCTTATTAGGAGCCTTCTTAGGAGATTAGTACACCACGTTGACCGAAGAGCCCGAAAAATTACAAACAACTTTGACCTCACCACCAAAAAACTGCAAAGCCTCGACCATCGTCGGAAAGTTGCCAGTTTAGCAGTCTTTTACTGATTACATTTTGGAGAGTGCGCGAATGCTCTTTTTGATCAGGTCGAACCCACACCCATCTTACATTGGACTACTAGACGCAGACAGGCCTTCCATCCCTTTATAGTAGAACATCCCAAGAAGTCGAACCAAATGCTTCGATAGATCCTTGTTGGTGCGGGTCGCCAAGGTGTGGAATGAACTGCCTGCGTCAGTTTTTCCAGAAAACTATACTCCTAGTTCTTTCAAGCGTCGAGTGAATAGGTATCTCGTGGATAGACGTCTACATCGTCACTTTCCATCGAGTGAGATAGAAGACCAACGTCTAATCCTTTTTCAATAAAAAAAACCTGATTTAAACCTTAGTCTAGACAAATTCATTCGAGATAGATAACCCACGTTGTATTCTTTATAGTTCAGTGGTTAAGGGTAGTTTTAGTACGATGCTTGTGTCGTATCAGAGATTACAGACAAATTACAGACAAACAAAAAAAAAATTGTTTATTTCCATACTAAAGGTATTATTACTAATATAAAAGTAATGTGGATCCTACATTTGGGCTAACACTACTGCAGGAAGCCTTAAGGAATCAGAGTAAACAGTTTAACAGAACCTGTTCAAAGTTACTCAGCAGCCAAACCATATTTTTTATAACATAACGGACTTCATGAATTTTTTGTACAATAGGCCTAAACAAAACATACTTTTTAGATAATGCTTAGACTGAATAATTAAAACAAATAAAAGTAACTTTATAATACAAATTGAAATACAATGTATTTATTAATAATGCAATTAAACTATTGTAAGTTAAACTAAAAGCAAAAATCCTTATCAAATAATATAAAAGATATTTCCAGAATGATACATGCAAATTGTTAATCATTTGCCGTTGGATACATTTCAATAGAGATAGGATAGATTTCATTATAGACGTCTGGACTCTCTCCAAAAAATCAAAAGAGATTTAGCTGTCCCGAGTAAAATAAATGATTGGCATAGAATGGTGTAAACCAGTTTCAGGTTGTCTATATCTGCACTGTCTATCAGAACCTTAGCAATTTTAATAAATTTTCTTGCCTTTCCAGTAAGTGTAACAATGTGGCCTCTGAAGTTAAGTTTCTAATCAAGAGTAATGCTAAGACACTTCACAACAATTGTTCGCTGGATTGACAAGCAAGAACAATGATCAGAATGAGAATTGTTCGGGGAGAATTTGCACGTGTGCACCTCTATAGAATCGCAAAATAATTTGGTGGTTCCGTGGAAGCTGTGATGTGGAATATGCATTTAGTTTCCTCTATGTTAGGAGACAATGAATTGTTGTACATAAAACATACAGTTGGTTTGTTTATCTACGAATTTTTTATTATTATTATTATGAATGTTATATCTCGATAGATCTAAAATAAACCTCCCAGTAGTAAAAATAATGTCTCAATTCTTACGCCAAGGCTTAACGTTATTTATTAACATAATAAAATGGCTACCATTACATAAGTTCCTATGGATTTATATTTACGATACGAAGTTTTTAAACTTTTCTCTGCCACGTGAAAATAAAGCGGACTCTTGGGGCTCTTACAGTAATTAATTACTTGCCTTTGGGCTTCTTTACTGGTTTAAGGGTTTGAGCCAAAATAAATGTACATTTTTCACATCACTCTCGTGAGAAACATTTTCCACGTTTCTCACATTTCTCACAAAGATGCGTTCACACGGGTTACTTTTTCCTGGTGAACAAATAGGTACTTATGGCATTCATGATTCAGATGTACAGGAATAAACAAAGGATTCAAGATAAATTTGTTTTGATTGTGGAAGTGCTATAGGCTATAAAATTAATTATGACAATCAAATGGCTGATTTTTGCGCCAAAATGTTATGTCATAATTATTTTTTTAACCTAACCTTTGAATTGGGGTATCTTTTAATAGGTACTTTAAAATTTTTTTTAGGTTTCTTATACGTCATTTTTAAATACATATATTATTTTTAAACGACCATTTCGGATCTATGACAGTTTGAAGTAGGTTAGCAGCGAGGACGGAGCGCTCTTTGTCGTAACTGTAACAAATACTTTTTCAAAAACCACATTAAAATCGGTTCAGCCTAAACGCGAGATAATCACAGCCAGACATACAAACATACATACAAAACAAACTGAGAATCTCCTTTTTTTAAATCCGTTAAAATATATCAAATACTGGGCATTTTTATGTAAGACACACACAAGTACGTAAATACTAGTAAGTATAGGTATAATAAATACTTTGAGAAACGGTCATGTGAGAAATATGAGGCTAGTATGAACGTGCCTTAGTTTTACATTTTTGTTCGACCGTTTCTCACAGGTATACCAACATGCAACTTTTAAAGCAGTTTATTTGATTATTATTTTATAAATCGGATACTATAAAAGCGTGACACTGTTATATCGGGATCACTTTACTATCAAAATGATTTGCACTAATAATAAACAAAAATATTACTTACTTTTCTTGATATTAAGTGCGTTTCTCACAGGATTTTTTCACAAAAAATATGGATGACCAAAATAAAATTACCAACACATTAAGACACAGAGGGAGACTGACACTTTTTCTTTTTAATAAATGATGTTTATGTGTAAAAGCTTTAAAAAATGTAGTGAGGTGACAGTTTCTATAATTCTACAGAGGTGTAAATAGTGTTTCTCACAAATTGTTTATCACAGGGCGAAATCTAGGATGAAATGAAATGAAATGAAATCTTATTAACAATTTTTACACAAACCTTTGATAAAATTCTGATTCTAAGCTTCCTAAGAAACTTTGGAAATTTTGAGCTATTATCGTAACGAGGTAGTGAAATGGACATTTTTCATTTGTATGGAAAAAAAATAAAAATAAAATATTACTATGTAAAAAAAACTATGAATGTTGGTGTAAATATGATATCTAATTCTAAAAATACATGGTCCAGTGTAATAAAAAAATATTGAAACATGTTTAATGCAATAAACATAGCAACAATTATAGGTCGAAGTCGGTGGACACGATATTTTTTACTCATGTTCATTTATTTTGGCTCAAAGCCATAAAACAATTATAATACTTTTTTCATAATATATATCCAATGGTCGTAATTAATCTTGTAAGATGAGTTAATTGTAAAAGACCTGTGTATGGCATTAAACAAAAATCTATACTTTGTTAATTTAGTGTGCAATAGTATAGTCCAGCTTGACCTGCAATTTTAAAATCGTAAATTTGAAAAATGATTAAATAATGCTGTATGTATCTCGGTAAATATTCCGCATCGCGCCACCAGCGATTTTGAGTCTAATTTTTTTTTACAGTCGTGTTATGATCTGTAAACATCATAACTAGCATTGTTATGATGGCGCATGACTTTGTGTGGCTAAAAAAAAAATTACTTACTACCACTAATTTATCAAGTGCAGATCGTATGTACCCACTTTATGTTGAGTCTAGAAAGTAACAATAAATAATATTAGGTGCGACGACGAGCGCAGCGAGGAGGAGCGGGTTAGTCAGTATGTAGGTCATGCCGCCAAAAAGCGACTTGCACACACATGCTCATTGAGTTAAAATGAAATAGCCTTAATGGAGAGTAGATAATAGTTGTTAACCGATCAATTGCTATGTTTAATTACCAGAAAAGATCCAATTAGTTATGATGTTTACAGATCATAACGCGACTGTAAAAAAAAATCTGACTCAAAATCGCTGGTGGCGCGATGCGAAATATTTACCTGTATCTCGAACCAGCAACAATTAATAATGAATTATCAGTGACCCACGATAAATACGGTCTCATAAGATTTAAGCGTCATTAGCTACATATTGGCGTGAAAACGACGGTAGTTTAGCTACTAAACTTCGACTGACAAATAGAGATGGTAACCTGGCGATAGCTTCCACAGTCCACAGATCTGAGATATGATTAGTGGAGCATTTACCCTATTAAACTACAGTCTGACCAGCTTATCTGTCAGTGAAGGATGGCGCTGCGTTCTACGCGTGAGTGAAGCTTTACATTTAGTTACGTAATAAATGCTTCAGTTGTAGTTTTTGCTTCAACAGAGAAGTTGGCACTGTATTAAAAGCAATTTGTCAACTGCCAGCTATTGAAAAGTAAACCAATTTGAGTGTTAAATAAGTTGTAAGTAAATTATGCAATGACAAAACAAGCGTGTGTGGAATTTATAATTTTTTAAATTACTAGTATCTTGAAGATTTGACATAAGACATGTCAACATGTATGGAAACATTTACCTGACATTATTTCTTGAGTATAGCTACTTTAAAGAACAGCTAAGCTTTTAAGCTACGTATCCCTGCTTATAATAACATGTTATTTTTAAAAGCCTCAAAATATCTTGTCATTCTTGCTAAGATGGTGGCAGATTCGTTCCATATTCAGGAAAACGAATACTCTATGCATAAAATAAATAATTTTTATTTATTTCAACGATGTTAATTAGTAACTAGGTGCCTACTCAAGATGTTTCAGAAGATGTTTACTCAAGTGTGTGACCTGAAACCCGCAACGAAACCAGAAAATTTATATTTACTCTTAAAACTTTCTAATTGAACACTCAAAGGAAAAACATAGTGCTTACTTTTTCACAATCTGACACTTTTCTTTACGGGTTCTTAAGGGAATGCTCAAACCAATTGCCATTAAACATTATTTGATGAGCAATCATTAATTAATTGCCACTCAGGAATTTCGTTCAAAGTAAATTTGTTCTATTACGTGAGCAAGGAAAAATATTTTGGCAGAATTACAAGTATTCCCAATTCACTACGTTATGTCCACTTCAGAACACAAAAACTGTAAAGGAGAAATTATTTGAATATTCAGGAGAAATCCATAGTATTACAATTAAGAGTTTTGTTTGTGTAAGTGTGGTCCATAAGCTCCGAAGCTACTGAAAGTGGTTGACAAGTGGCTTTCGACAAACGAAAAAAAATAAATAGAATGCTTAATTTATGAAATTTACATAAGCGTCCAACTGATTGTTTCGACTAGCCTAGACCCTCTGGTTTCAAAAAAAAATTTACTGTTATAAAAGTAAGTAAATTTATTTAAACTAAAAAAATGGAGTTATAATTATCGTCAAATAACAAAGGATATATTTTATCGTGGGAATATCGCAAGATCAAGAGTTTCGTCAGGCGCAGTTTCCAAATAAAGAAGAATTAAATATAGTAACAGAAGCCATGAGGGATCAGGTGAACAAACATACGTACCTATATATGTATTTAACAAACAAGTGAAGACATCTTAATACAATCACTTGTTACGTGACACGAATGACCAAGCCAACGTACACGGACATTATGCAGCACTATTCTGTTTTATTTCGATATTCATTTATTTGAAAAAATGTCACAGAAGAAATTAAGTAAGTACTTTTTGACAGCACTTGTTTTGTTAAGAAATATAGGACTAAAAGGGGAAGTCACATTTCGCCCGTTCTTCGTTATTAGCGGAGAACAACCATGAAGACAACGACATAGAAACAAGTATGTACCCATAGTCAATCGGCGACCGTTTCTTTAATATCCAGTTAAGTGCAGAATCAGCGTGTTCATTGCGGATACTAAATACTATTTAAATCTGCACATAACAACAGGCTATCTAGATCCTTGCGAAAGGCTCTTGTCCTGCAGTGGACGTCTTTGGGCTAAAATAAGAAGTATTTGGGGCATTTCACGTGAAGCGGACAACCAAAAAAATTAGGTCGTGGATTTTGTTTATATTTCGGTCAGTTGTACTTCTAGTAGACACACAATTTTTTTGGTTGATTTTTTATTGCTGAGTTATGAGCTTTTAAAAATTGACTAAGAATAAAGTCATGAATTTTGGAATGCTTATTATCTGTATCAATTATAGTCAGGCCATTTTAATAGGTAACATTTGACGTCTGTCAGTTTTATCTTCATGGTGAGGTGACCTGCTCAAAAACCTCGATTAAAATGAACGAATCGATACGGACTTGAAACTTATGTGAATTTTAAAAATCATCAGGTGAATCCCTGTCCCATTATTATTTTTTCTTTCGTAAATTTAAAGAGCAAAATAAGACAAGTACATAATATAACAAAAAAATTGCGTTTATTCAGTTGAACTATCAGAACTGTTATTAGTATTGTTATCTTCATCACTACTGTCAGCACTCAGAGATATTATTAATTCATTTTCAATATTAATTATTGTCTATTCTCACATCTCGTTCAAAATCTTGTAAAATTATATTCTTTATTATCTCTACGACTTTTCTCCAGTCTTCTGTAGTGACTTCTACACACGCAGTTTGTAGTAGAGTCATCATTTTAGCTGCACTGAAGGGTGGTTTATTATTGTTCCGCGCTTAATGACCCTTTATTTGTGCCCAAATAAGCTCAATGGCGTTATACTGGCAATGGTAGGGAGGCAATCGAATAACTTCGTGTCCATGCTCTAGGGCTAGTTCATCGATTACATAGCGGAGCTTGGACGGCTTAGTTGCTTTTACGAGATTTAACAACTTAACTTTTAATAAAGTTGGACTTGCATCTACACCATTTCTTACCAGCCACGAGACAATTTCTTGCTTTTTATTTGCTTGAGTTGGTAGTTTATCAACTTGCACAACAATGCACCGTATCATTATACGGTGCATTGTCCATTATAATATTCAATGGGTTTTCTGAGCTGACTAGCAGAGAGATAGCGATCTAGCTTTGATAGAGACGATTTACCGCCAAAAAATAAGCCTGTGTCTTTAAACGAACTCATTACCTTTTCCCGTGTAGGATATTTTTTTCTCAAGTAAAATAGTATCAAAATTATCGATGCCAACAATTTTCTTGTCCCTCTTTCTTTTTTTCGGTGTACGTAAAGTATTATCTTTTGAGCCTGATGGTCCGTATTTCTCTTTCAGAATTTGAGTTATTGTCCTCTTCTTTATTCCCAATGCTTCGGCAACACGTTCTCTCGGTTGTGTCAATGGTAAAAGAGGCCCATCGTTAACTGATTCACGTTCAAAATAATTATAAAATTTTTCCACTACTTCGCGAGATTGACTGTTAAGCGTTTTCCCACGTTTCGACATGGTAAGGCTGTAATGTTGTTCCTGTTTACTAATCGTTAAGCAATGGAGTCCAATTTATAGCCAGGTAAACGTAGTTAGTAAGATGAGTCCAATAGAAAAGCCGGGTCTGAAGAAAATAACAGAAAGCACACCAAAAACGAACAGTCACTTCGCACAACGAAAAATGACTGCGTCATGTAATGGTGACATGGCATGGCATCATCGACAGGCACTGGTGTTGCCAGCAACTTCCCACCTTAATTGTACCTAACATCAATGATTTTTCTATTTAGTTATTTTTTGTATTTTTATAGTTAGTTAAAAGAATAATAAATTTAATTATGTTTTATTATAATCACAACGTGGTTATTATTTTATGGTGATATTTCTTAACAAGTAATCATTGCTTTCGATTTTTACAGTAACATCCCTAGTGTTTAAAAAGAAAAAGGGTTAACTGACGCAACATTGTAACGACGTTCAGTTCTTTAGATCAAAAATTGTTTATTATGTTTAGAATGGTTTATTAGTGAAAGAAATCGTAAAATAACTCGTATCGGTCATTATTACAATAAATATGTAATCGTTATTGAAAAAAGTTAGGCAATCGTGCAGTTCTAACAAAACGAAAAAATATATTATTTTATGCTCGCCGTTACAAGGTCACGTTGTTGAATTTTGATGAATCGTCAAATGTTACCTATTAAAATGGCCTGACTCTAATTTGTAAAATAAAGTAAAACTATTGGTTCTTATAGTTAATAGGTTGAAGTTTTTAAATTTTTTACGAATCTTAAATTTGATTTTTTTAACGTATAATAAACCGGAAGTGAACATTATATTTGAGTAACTTCGACTTTTTTTTTCAAAATTTTTTAACCTTGAACTATAATGCTTTAAATGCAATTATTATACACCAAAACAATTAAAATGTGATCTTCAATAGTTGTAGACTTAGAGCATATAGAGTACATATACATCGGCATGAGCACTTTCTAAGCATTCGGGTTTATATGTGCTGCCTTGCTAAAGTATTTCGCTATTAATATTTTATTCTTTCATTCTAACATGCAAAACTATAAAAATAAACGATATTTATAATGAACAGCATAAATTATGTTGTTATAATAATAACAAGTTAATACGAAATAGTAATTTAAAAACTATACGACGGTGAAACAGCAACGCCATCTTGTAGCTATAAAAAGTGTCACTAACAAATACAACACTACGTGTAAAAATTCAAGCTGTATGGCTCAGCTGCTTGGCCTATCCTAATAAAGGATGAATTATAAATTCTACTACCCAGTACTAAGTGTCGTTACTTGCTAAAAAGAGACAGCTATATGATGCCGAACTATCTCGGTATTGTGTAAAAGCCCGCCTTTTTTATTTGAAACTTTGACTGCTCATGAACTGGACGCGTTACTATTTCAGCATTGTTTTATTATGGCTCTCTATGGTGATCGGTGTTTTAATCCGTTCCTCTTGACTCGTCATAAAAAACGTGTGAATTTCGGAAAAATATCTTAAACATTAAGTAAAAAGTTGACAATTTCGCCCAATGCTTATGTGTGTGAGTCGTGCAGGAAACGGCTGTTATGTGAAACCCCTTCAAAGGCAAATATTGTCCAGTCACAATCAAGTCAGGCATCAAGTGATTATTCACAAACTACCAAAATAAAGTTTTCATTTCGGAAGACAAGTACCAACACATTGCAACCCAGACAGACGCATCAATGGAAAACGAAGAAATTTTGAATCAGCTCAAAGAAAAGATCAATAATCCCTCCACTTCCACATCCATCAAGACTATGATACTCACTATTGCACCGAAGTCCTGGAGTGGGAATAAACTGGCTCAAGAAATTGGAACATCCCGACGCCAAGCAAAAAGAGCAAAGCAACTGGTAGAATAGTTTGGTATCTTGACTTCACCGAATCCTCGCGATGGTCGTAAATTACCTGCGGAAACTGAAAGTGATGCCGGGCAAAAATGATTTTGTATCCGTTAAATTAGACAATGGAAAAAGATCGCATGTGCAAAAACTACTTTTGATGTGCAATATTGATGAACTTTATCAATAGTTCAAAATAGAATATCCAAACGTAAAGGTTGGCTTTACTTAGTGTTTTACTTAAAGACCAAAACAATGCGTTCTAGCTGGAGACTCTGGAACACATATGGTATGTGTATGTATGTATCACCAGAATGTTAAATTAATGTTGAGAGGAGGAGACGTGGCCAATCTAACATCTGGAACTACCATGTATCTTTCATCCTATAAAGTGTGCCTACAAATGATGACGTGCGCCAATCCAACGCTGAAATGTCATTTAATGTCTAAAAAGACAGTAAAATCTGCAAATGAGAGTTGCTCTTACTGTCCTGGTTTTAGTGGAATACGTGACCATTTAAAAATGGTATTTGATGAAAATCAAGTGACAAATATTCAGTTTGAAAAATGGGAAGGTACAGACCGCTTCACGATAGCTACCCAACTGCTTCCTGCAGATGATGTTGTTGATTGCTTGTGTAATGCTTTGGACATTTTGAAGCCGCATGCTTATATCGCTGAACAACAAGCGTTTTTTTAGAGCTCTGAAGGAAACCATCTCTGAAGGTGAAATTGTCTTTCAAAGTGACTTTGCCAAAAATTATAGTTCTGTCGTACACGATGCTGCCCAATTATTTCATGGGAATAATGATCAAGCCACGCTTTTGACATGCGTTTATTAGTATAGAGTTGGAAATATCATTAAACATGGAAGCATCATCATGATATTGGACGATTTATAGCACGAGTGTCGTGCTTTAAATCGTTCACATTCTACTCTATTCAAAAAATACATCACCAGCACCTTGATGAGCACAAAATTGCTGTTTCTGTCATGAAATACATCACAAACGGGGCTCCCCAACATTTTAAAAATACTTTTAGTTTTGTTAACCTGTTTTACTACAAAAAAGATTCTAAGCAAGAAGCACAGTTACACTTTCATGCCACTGCTCATGGAAAAGGCCCATGTGGTGGTCTTGGAGGAAATCTTAAGCGCTTGGCGACCCGTGCAAGTTTGCAGTCTACTAAAAACGCTATCACTACACTAATAAGGTTATATGAATCTCCAAATAATTACTGACTGAGACATCTATTTACTACTGCTTGAAGGAAAGTATTTAACTAGCGCGATATTTTCTTCGAGTCCGTTTTGCTTCCGCTATCACCGTTTCAGGAACTAAATAACTACATGCTTTTCTTCCAAAAATCGAGAAAAACGAAGTGTTAAGAGAATTAGTGCTAGTGTAAATGGTAAAATTGTAAAAATTACAAACTAAATCTCCCTATTTTTATTTTGTTGTTTCAATCTTAATTAACAAAACCGCTCTTAGTCTGAAACCATTGGCGATCACGTTTTAATTTTTTTGTGAATAATTGAAGAAACCTTTATTTATATATTTTTGCATGTTAAAACGAAGGAATAAAATATTAATAGCGTAGTATTTAAGCAAATTAGCGCATAAACCCGAATGCTCATAGCGCTCATACCTATGTGACACTATAATATGCTTTAGTCTACAACTATTGAAGATCACGTTTTATTTTATTTTGGCGAATAATAATTGCATTTAAAGCTTTATTTCAAGGTTAGAAAATTTAAAAAAAAGTGTCGAAGTTACTCAGATATCGATTTGAAATATTCATTTTCAGTTTACTAAACTTTAAAAATTGAAAACTACAACCTATAATATAATATAATAAACCTATATAACTACAACTATAAGAACCAATAGTTCGTTGTTTATTTTACAAATTGATTGATACAGATTATAAGCATTAAAAAATTTATGACTTTATTTGTTCGGAATAGAACGCATCCATAGGTTGTATGTAGGTAATTTATAAATTGAAGACAAAAATGTTAGGAGCTATCCGCACTTGTCGCGAAATGTTGGAACGGCCGGGCTATCGCCTGCTTCGCTGCCGTGGGGAATTTCCATTAAATAATGTTTAAATAGTTCTGTAAGAGACTGAGTTTAGATCGCTGTGTGGTAGGACGCATTTTTTTAATTTCATACAGTTTTAAATATATATAGCGCCCGCGCTGATTTTAAGTGTTTTAAACGCGAGATTTTAACTAGAGAGTTTAACGTGTACCATATTTTCTAATCCCTTAATAACGATCGATTGTAGTTAAAATAGTAAGATTTTTGTCCTCCAAAGGGAGCCCCCACGCCCTTACATGAACTGACAGACTAACACCTATGTACCTAGAGGAAATACCTAAGTACGTGAAATACAGAAGGTCACAGCAATAAAAAATCACACGAAAAAAAATTGTGTGTACACATCCATGCCTACTAGAAGTACAACTGACCGAAATATAAACAAAATCCACCTCATTTTTTTTTAGTTGTCCGCTTCAGGTTCAATGCCCCGTTTAGTAAATAAGCGTGAGTATTAAATCATGTTCCAACAGCAGAGGTTCAAAATGATAAAGTCCGTCCATCTTAAATATAGCAGCACCTCGGCCAATATTTGACATTTGAGATGACTTTCTATCAATAATTATTGATAGAAAGTAATTTTTATGAATTATAATATTATGTAAAAGAAGTGTCGTAATTGGGCCACCTTCAAAAACGTTTAAGTTTATGATTATTTAAAAATGCAATAGTACGAGTAAATTATCCTTTATAATATATATCAAAATTCTGAAACAAAAAGAATTACCTCTTAAATTACACTTTTTTACCAAAAAAATAGAGGTGCTCCCAGGTTCGAGTCCTGGTCGGGGCAATAATTTGCGTGATGAAGACAGATGTTTTTTCTTGGGTGATAGTTGTTTATATTTATTTATGTAGGTATGTTTATTCTGGGTTCCAATCTCGTTTACTGAATGGTGTTGGTGTGTTTGTCTGATGAAAAACATTTTTGGGGAAGGGATGAATATGTCACTAGACAGTTTTGATAAGATTAGTGTCCCATACTTTAAAATATGCATTCTATGTAGTAAAAAATGAAGACGTGTTTTATTTGACCATATAGCAAAGATAAGTCTAGATAATTCAAAGTACGGTGAATAAATTTCGGTCTTAATGTCGTCCTTGATTGCCGATTCAAATTGGTTGCCAGGTTTTTATAATCACAAATCACTTTAGTTGATACACAAAACTGGTCCTAGATCTCGACGTCTTGGGTTGGTTTTGTTAAAAACATGGGATAAATACTAAAACACGTCAGTAAATACATCAAACATGTAATCTTTGAATACTATCTTCAACTTAACTCAAAACTTGTTCGTACAATAGGCTCACTTACAAGCACGAACTACGACGGCGTACTTTGCAACCTCGCTCGTCCTGACATACGAGGGTGGATTTAAAGTTCGCGGCCTAAATAAGAGAACACAGGAATAATGCAATTTTTTTATATTTATTTTTCTACATACTCTCCTCCTAGGTCCAGCAGTCCTCCAAAGCCTTGATCCCATTTAAATAGAAGCTCTCGTCAAGGTCTTCAAAAAAGGCAAACACGGCCACTTTGACCTCCTCATTGGTAGAAAATTTCATTCCACCTAAGTGTTTTTTTAGTTTTGGAAGTAGGTAGAAGTCAGAAGGTGCCAAGTCAGGTGAATAAGGGGGATGAGGAAGCAATTTGAAATCACAATTCACTATTTGAGCCATCGATTCTGCAGATGCGTGAACACGAGCATTGTCCTTATGAAACAACAATCCTGGTCTTTTAAACTTTATTTCTTCGTGTAAACGACGAAATAGTGTGCAGTAGTGTGTAAAATTTATAATTTGACCTCTTTCTATGTAATCAACCAAAATGACACCCTTAGAATCCCAGAAAACCGATGCCATTACCTTGTTAACTGAAAAACACACCTTGGCTTTCTTGGGGGTTGGAGATCCGGGTCTCTTCCATTGTTTAGATTGTTGTTTGGATTCAGGGGTAAAGTGATGAACCCATGTTTCCTCCATAGTAACAAATCTTGCCAAAAATTCGTTTGGATCAGCTTGAAAAAGCTCTAAACAATCTCTACAAATCGTGAGGCGAAACTGAACGGTTTAACTGAAAGGAGCCGCGGAACCCGTCTTGCCTTGTGGAACCCTAATTTGTTAACGATCATGTTTTGTATATATTTATATGAAATCCCTAGAGCTTAAGCTATCTCAGATACCTTCAATATTCTGTCTTCCATGATGACATCACATATTTTTTCGATGTTTTCCGAAGTCGTAGCTGCAGAAGGCCGTCCATAGCGGGGGTCATCTTTGATGCACTCTCGTCCATGTTTAAATTCAGCTGTCCACTTTTGTATCATTGTATACGACAGAACAGATGCTCCTAAAGTAGCCACCATATCTTAATGAATCTGATTTGGAGTTAAGTGTTTCTTGTGGAGGTATTTGATGACGGCACGGTGCTCTAAACTATCCATTTTCAAAATTAATGAAACTTACTCTCACTTGATGTTCAATAAAATAATAATTACGGATGTATCACAAAGATATATTGCATTAACAATGCAGTGCCATTGCACAGGATTTTGAAAGGTGTTCTTTTGTTTGCGCTTAAATTTAAACATACATACTGGGAAACTCAGAATGTTTTGAAGAAAAAAATTCAATATTATTTATGACAACTTTTTAAAGAACTCTCTAAACCAATTTTCGAAGCACATTTTCCAGACTGCTACAGGTATTTCCTCAACGGCCTTCTCGAAGGCAATGAGCGCATCCTCTTGAGCTGGATTTTAATTTTAGGGAACAAAAAGCAGTCACACTGTGCCAAATCAAGACTGTAAGGCGTTTGACCCAAAAGTTTTACCAGTGTGGTGTTTAGAAAGTCCATGGTCTCGTAAAAAATTTTCCGGACGCTGATCCATTTTTATATAACACACAATAGTTTCATAATGCTGGTAAAAATATTTAGAGGGGTAATTAAATTTGGAACAAATATATTACAAAAACCAAATTTTCAAAATAAATTATAAATAAATCGCCAGCGTAAAAACGTTATTTTGCAAAACTTTCTAAGTATCCTGGTCTTCATTACATTTATTTAAATAACAAGTCAGTGATTTGTTCATAACATTGAGTAATGTGCATAGTTACTTGAGTTGAACTGCCACTGCAAAAACTTTCAAAATAAAATCAAATTGCTTATCTGCACTACACAACCCACAACAACAAAGTTTAAAAGTGAGGCATTATCTAAGCCTCGGCACGTAGGATGTCCGCTGTAAATGCAAAGTTAGTATCACAGAATGCTTTCCCCTGTAATGTTGTAGGTACTTTACGACGCCAGATGTGAAATTGCGCTTATTCACCGCCACGCCTTACTTTAAGCACATCAAAATGTTTACATTTATTTCACATCATAAATAAGAACTGAAGTAATTTTTACATACTGAGAGTGAAATTGACCTACTTTTTTCACTGTCTTTCTTATGAAACATCGAATGCGGCGGGTTAGAGCGATAACGTGACGCGGGTAAGCGCGCACTACGAAATTTATTCATTGCGACTTTTAAAGTGCGAAATAAAATCAGTCAAAGTTAATAATCAGTAGTCGACTGACCGCTGCGCTTGCGATTTTTGTTGCAATGCGCGAAACCAATACCGCTCCAATAGGGTGCAAAATATACCCACGATTTAGCATCTACTATTTAAAATCGCAAACGATTGTAGTACATTTCTGTTATTTACAGATTCACGATTTTTTTTCGCAACAAATAAATTTCGTAGTGCGCGCTTACCCTTAACACACAAACACACGTCCATTATTTGCAATAGATTAGCTATGAACAATTGTATTTATCAGCTCTAAATTGATATCGTAGAAATTAAATAAATAAAAGCTACAATAATTGGTGTTGATGATGTCACAAGATTCGATTTTCGAAAAGGTCGCTGTTACACATGATTTATTTATCTAACCACTTACTTCTAATATTACGTCTACCTCACAAAAAAGAACAAAAAGAACAAAAAAATCAATATAAAAAAACAACAAACTCTTTAAATAATCTTACCAAAACATCTGCCATACTTAGGTAGAAGTATCAGTAATTACTTAGATACCTACTTATTAAACAGTTCGGATTTATTCAAATGTAAAAAGTAAATAATAAAAACGCATGCACACCTCAGACTAGTTCTGTTCTTATTATAACTTTCATGTTAATTTTCTTTTGCTTTACCAAAAACAAGACTTGTAAGCGTTCGCGTTGTTCTTTCCCTAGACCTTTCTTTAGGTACTTGCGGCGGTGTAGGCGACCGTGATGTTGAATTTGCTGACGAGGCGATTGGAGAACACGAAGCGTCTGAAAAGTTAAGCTTTTAGTCTTTTCCCAAGCGAGCCTTATCACGTCTACGTCTTGTACCTATAGCAGGTACCGCGGTCAATTGAGTGAAATATGCGTTCTTAGAAGTACCGCGCGAATTAAACATACCTGAATAGAAATCGACTTCGGACTTAGCCTGCTTGTGTGTACGCGATACCAGATAACTGCGTGTGCGGCGGTATTTATTGCCATCTTCATCTTCCACTATATACGAACGTGGTTCCGAGGTACTTTCGACAATGGTTACTGGCTTTCCACTACCCGGTGAGACTAACGTTGCCGTAGCACCGGTCAATAACCGTTGAAGTGCCTTGGCCGACCTGTCATAGTGACTTTATACCTTCTGCCTTTGCACCATTAGCGCGTCATAATTGTCTTTGTTGTTGACCGTCTTGCTCAGCAGTTCCGTTGTGATAGGTAATTTTGTTTTTATGCGCCTACCCATGAGTATTTGTGCCGGAGAATCTAATCCATTCCTTGGTGTCGATCTAAAATTTAATAAACTTAAATTAAAATCCTGACCAGAGTCTACGCACTTTTTTAACATATTTTTACCGTTTGAACAGTTCGCTCTTTTTTCCGTTCGATTGAGGATAATGAGGTGATGAGCGAACACGATTCACCTCCCACTGTTCCATAAACTGTTTAAATTCAAACGAATTGTATGCCGGGCCATTATCAGTTATTACGACCAGGAAAAGGCTGTGTTGAGTGACAATTTATTTATTATAATAATGTGCTTATATACTAGATATAAACGTGTGAAATACAGTATTATTTAATCATCTCTGTAGGTCACGTCTGGGGACGCCACATCAGTCACAAGCTCGGCTGGTATACCGTGTCGCGCAAACTGTGCTATCATAAAATGTATTACTTATCATGCTTGCAGTCCGCGTCTACTTCCGTTCCTGCTTTAATTTTCTCTTACCTTAAATCGCCGAATGACACATTATGCAGCATAAAACATGTCTGCACATGGACCTCATCCGTAACTCGATCATCCATCAGTTCATTCAAGGGAGCCCGTGACAAGGTGTCTGCAACGTACAAATATTTACCTGGGTGTAGGTTACTTTAAAATCGAATCCTTGCACTCTCATTCATCGCATCGCAATCGCGCCGGCACTGACACAAGGGGCTTATTAAACAATGCCTCGAGCGGCTTGTGGTTCGTCTGCACAGTCACATCCGTTCTACCATAAATGTATTGTCTAAAACACTCGACAGCAAATACTATCGCGAGCATCTCTTTCTCTATTTGAGCATACCTGGTTTGAGCGTCGGTGAGCGTCAGCGAGGCGTACTCGACAGGGCGGCCGGCCTGCAGCAGCGCCGCACCCAGCGCCAAGCCGCTCGCGTCCACCGACACCACCAGGAGTGTCTTTGTAAAATATAGCACCAGAAGGGGTGCACATGTTTATTTATTTTTTAAATTTTTGATCGCATTCGAATGATGCGCCTCCCATCGCCATTCGACATCTTTTTTTAACAAACACCTTAGCACATTCACACTCTCAGAATAATTTGGAATGAATTTTGAAAAATAATTAATCATTCCTAGAAACCTTTCCAACGACTTGCTATCTGTAGGATACAGCTTTTACCTTATTATCGAGGTCATCGATTTGGATCATCCAAAACCCGCATCGCGCGTCTAGCACGCTGAACACCGTGGCGCCCCGCAGCCGCGCCGCCAGATCCGTCACCGTCGGCAGTGAGTACTGCACGCGCCGCACCTTAAACGGCCTAGGATCCAAACACAAGCGAACGCTACCATCTTTTTTAGCCACTAATACAATCGCATTAATCCAATCGGTGGGATGTGTCAATTTTCTTACCACGCCGAGTCGTTCCATCTTGTTTAACGATATTTGGCGATATGACCGGCTGTATACTTTCGTCTACCATTATTCGATATTTTCCCGGTAACTTTCCTAACCCATGAAATAATTTAGAATATTGATAATACTGTTCACTATCGACTCGGTTAAATAAGCCTAAAGTGACACAACCTTCTAAACCCAGTATGTTCTGACAGTTTAATTCCGTAACAACAAAAGGTAACATGTAACTATTGGTTTTATAGACTATTCTTAAGTTATCTACCCCAATGATGGGTAACCGGTACCCGTAAAGGAGTGAACTCGTTTTTTAAAAGGTTTAACTTTTTCAATAGACATACCTAAATTTAAAAATTCGTTCTTTGAAATTACATTTAACACAGAGCCTGTATCTACTTTAATTATTATTTCTTTATTACTAATAACAATAGTTTCGAACCATTCTTTTGTCGACTTACTCACTCTTTTGTCCTCGTATATATTGTTCACGTAAAACATTTCCTCATCCTCGCTCTCTGTGGAGTCGATACTTAAATTTAACACTTTCCGCATTAATTTCTTTTGTTCACACACTCTCGAAAAATGCCCTTTATTATCACACACAAAACACACAGCATGCCACGCTTGACATTGCTCTTCTCCGACACAGGACGCTTTACCGCAACCTGTGCACGGATCAGAGGCACGCGCGCCGACGTCCGCCACCACCACCGCGTGCCGACACTGCATGTATCTGCACCTCCTCCGATCGACCGTCGATACACACACTTGTCTCTTTTGATATTTCAGCTGCTTGACCTATTTGAATCGCTTTAGACAACGTAAGTTCATCCGTGCGAAGTAATCGGTCCCTCATCGTATTATTAGCGATTCCACAAACAATCCTATCTCTTAGTAGGCTCTCATGTAAATCACTGAACTCATACTGTTGATTAAGTAATCGAAGCGCAGTTATATATTGATCTATGTTTTCATGCTCTTCTTGATAGCGAGTAAAGAATTTATATCTCCTTACAATTTTATATTTGGCTTTGTACCAAAGTAATTATCAAATTATTTCAACACGCAATCAATATCGTCTTCACTTTCACCACATCAAACATGAAAGTGGAATATACTTCATACCCCGACGATCCAATGAGGTTAACCAACAAACTAGCCTGAACCTTGCTAACTCCTGAGGCCTTCAAGAATACCTCGAACAGCCGCCGCCATTGCCGCCACGCATCCGAGCGCACGGCTGGCCCACCTTCGAGCTATAATTCTGCAGGAGGATGCACGTGTTCTATTTTTAATAGCAATTAGTATAACCGAAATTAACTGTGGTCGCTTATTTTATGATTTCACTGTGTACATTATATTACACCATTCAATTATATTATAATTTTTTATATATTTACCGCCGCCACCATGAAGTGAAACACGAGCAGTTGGTTATAACATTGATTTATTTATCTACCCACACTTACTTCTAATATTACATCTACCTTCTAGGTACCTGTCTAGGTACTATACTACAATTATTAGGCAACGAACTTCCAATACAACTGGTAAAGACTTGTTAAAGTTAGGTAAAGTTTTCTTGAACTAACGAAGTAACCACCTGGGCCTAATGGGAAACTCGCCTAAAATAATGTTGAGACATTATATTAATAATTCAATAATTATATTCGTTAAAAGTACTGCCATGTTTATGTTTTAGATTTTAATTTTTTTGCGAAATGTTTTAGTTTTAAGTTACGGAACGTAATTTGACACACCTATCAGCGCTTAGTGATTTCACTCCATAAGTCAGTTCAGCTATTAAACGAAGTAAATATTGAAAATTATATAAAACATGGAAAACGGTTTTAGCCGATTGGTGGAATATTCTTAAGAGGGATATGGGCATGGTGGAGTGGTTATTTATAGTAACAGATCAGATTTTATAGGTGTGGAGATAAAGAACAAAAGTTAATCCAGTTAATGGGGTTAATTTAGAGTGCATTTCTTAGACAAGGATACGTTAATTTACCTATTCTGTGGTATTTTTAGCTCGACAAGAGAGTCTTATAGAGTTAACGCAGTTGGTTTTGTTCCGGGAAAACAGGACAATCAGCTTCGTCTGGTCAAAGATCGCTTAACTCCTGAACTTGAAATTCGCGAAAAGGTTGACGAAAAAGTAGATGTAGTTCCGATATAAAAATGTCTTTGTTCAATACTTTCAAAAATTTCAAGGAATTCTTGACTTTTGCGCTTTGAAACAACAGATCCAAGTTTTGATGTCTGCTTTCTTCGTTGCCAATAGCAAATATTTTCAATTGGGAATAACAAATTTCTTCAAAATTAAATTGCCTCCCACAAGTTTATAACTGCTTAATCTAAAAAAAATTTTTTATCGGTATGGTACCCACTTAAGTTTCAAAGAAGCCCTTTCTTATTTGACTTAGTAGTACCTAAGTAAACTTAATTTTGCATATTAAGATGTCTATCTGTCCTCAGTTGGAATTATATTGCTAATCTATAGGTGAAGATTTGAAATTAGAAAATTGATATTTATATAGCTATTTAGTGGTAATTAAATCTGTAAATCTTCCTTAATAAATAAATAAATAAAATAAAATAAATAAATTTATACACTTTGTTGATGCAAGTTCCTATATGGTTATGATTTTTACGATACTTACTCCCATTAAAATGATCTTTAAAACATCGCAAGACAGATATTGGAGGAGGTAAATGTCGTCTTCTGGCTACTGTCATCCAGTTTTATCTAATTTAAGTCTTCGGGCACGGTAAAAATACTTTGTCAGGTAACTTGATAGAATTTTATTTTATTTTCACCTTTTCGGAAAACAGGTACTTTAAAAACAAATAAACAGAAACGATAAATATTAAATATGGCCATAAACAAAGTTTTCACTTATAGAATTAAAATATACATTAAACAAATTGTCAAAATAAATAACACAATTCAAAATTTAAAGAATTTTAAGTAGGTATATACGAGTAATATTAAAGAAATCAACAAAAAGTAAATATACAGTAAATTAAATTGTAAAAGTAAATTGGAGAACACGTAGGTACAATACAATGGATCACTGCACGCATTTGTTTGTGATATTTATCTACATGCAGGGTTACCAATTGTCGTAATAAAGTGAGATTAATTTAATTAAGTAAATCTGGAAATTTTTTTTTTGTTCCCCTCCGCGGGAAGGGCAGGAGGATAAAAATGCCCTGACGCATACTCTGGCGCGATTCCAAAGTTATGTGGGACTCGTCCCGACGCCTACCAGGACCATACCCACTAAAAACCCCCTGTCGGCTCGTGCATTTTTGCCACTCAGCCTTCATCTGAGCGACGGCCAATTGGAGAAAGAGGCCGCGCTAGCGGGGCCCAGAAGGGGTCACCCGCTGGGATTACATAGCACTGAAGGTGCTCAAAGCACTGAAGGTTAATACATAGCACTGAAGGTGCTCAA
Organism: Marasmarcha lunaedactyla; assembly: GCA_923062675.1. Lineage (NCBI taxonomy): Eukaryota > Metazoa > Arthropoda > Insecta > Lepidoptera > Pterophoridae > Marasmarcha > Marasmarcha lunaedactyla. Next base: position 9,405,811 of record OV281361.1, on the reverse strand, counting down.
AATGAAAATCAATAATTTAAAAAAAAATTAAAAATTGCAAAATAAATTGAGTTAATTCGCATTTACGTTAGAATTAGGATTTACGTTAGAATTAGAATTTACGTTAGAATTAGAATTTGCGGCCAGAAGGGCCTCGAGATCGCGTGACAGTCTGGTGGATGAGTACGCTTGCGCATTTCTAGGCCTAGCGACTTTGAACTTCGAGTCTAACACAGGAGTAGTATATGAGACTGAATCACGAACTAGAGGATTGGGATGGGTTTCGGAGCGTTTGAAAAACGCTTCAGAGAGTGTTTTGAGATGTTGTTGTACTGTAGGCAGTTCAAGATCTCTATGCAAGTCCGCGTTACGCACGTACCACGGTGCGTTTGTGGCCCGGCGGCAAAAGAGGTTTTGAACTACCTGCAGTTTGTGCAGGAGGGAGGGTTTGGCGTGGGCAAAGATGCGCCATTTTTGAAACCATACACCAAGGGCGTGTACGGCCTTTTGGAGTCTGGTTACAAGGTGCCGAACACTGTGGCCTTTGGTATAGAGTGCGGTGTCGTCAGTAAAGAGGGCGAGTTCGACGCCTTTCGGCGGGATGGGAATGTCGTTGGTGTACACGGTGTACAGCAGAGGGGCGAGGACTGAGCCTTGAGGGACTCCAGCCTTTATGGGACGAGGTGCAGAAAGCGTGCCTTCGTGTTTAAATCGAAACGTACGGTCTTTGAGAAACGACGATATTAACCTGACTAGGCGATCCGGTAAGCCTATCTTGTAGAGTTTATAAACGAGGCCGCTGTGCCAGACTTTATCGAAAGCCTTGGCTACGTCAAAGAAAACCGCGACTGTTTTATAACGACGCGGATAGAAACCGTCAAGTATATACTCGACGATTCGGTGGACTTGCTGAGGGCAGGAGTGTTTAGCGCGAAAGCCGAACTGATGGGGAATAATGAGAGGATCGCCATCCGTTGGAAACAGATGGTTCCGCATTCGAGAGAGTATGACTCTCTCGAGAAGTTTAGACATTGCCTTGAGGAGGCTGATGGGTCTGTGATTAGCCGCAACGTTCAGAGGTTTGCCCGGCTTGGGAATGCCTATGACTGTCGCTTCTTTCCAAGCTTTTGGAAAGTAGCTATGGTCGAAGCAGGCATTGAAAATGATAGCTAACAAGGTAAGCATCTGTTGAGGTAGGTGCTTAAGTGCGTGGTTGGAAATTCCATCCGCACCCGGAGCCTTTTTGGACTTTTGATTTCTAATGAGAAGCAAGATTTCGTCATTAGAGACTGTGACAGGGTCGGCGGTGATGGGGAGAGAGTCTCTGCGAAGGACTTCGTCCTCCACCGCCTGGATGTGTGAGGGATCAGCAGGTTGCGTGCTGGGCGAGCATTGTGCGGCAATGCTGTCGGCGAAGCATTCGGCTTTCTCTTCGACTTCGAAGGCAGTAGTGCCATCGGGACGAGTGAGAGGAGGAACGTGAGAGACGGTGTCTACGCGTAAGGCTCGGGCCATGCTATAGTACGCTTGGTGGGATGGAGAGATATTCGCCATGAGATCGTTCATCTGAGCGTCTCGGAGTTCCGCGAGGCAAGACCTAACTTTACGTTGAAGCTGATTCGCAGCTGTTCTATAGGCGGGCGTGGGATATTTCTTGGCTCTCCGGAGAGCCGCGTTCTTAGCTTTAATGAGATTGCTAACGGCTAAGGGAAGCGTGGGTTTGCCTTGCTTAGCAACCTTTTCGTTGTCACTGATGGCTGAGTTGATAGCATCAGTGAGAGAATTTACTAATGAATCGATTTTATCCGGGCTATCTAATTGTTCGGGAGAGATCGCGAGTGGAGAGTTCGGAGCCTCTAAGGCTGAAATTAACGTATTTTTAAAACCTTTCCAGTTGGTAAAGGTCTTAGGAGATGAGACGTTATCGTTCGGCGGTCCTAGCACGAGGGAAACGGGGCGATGGTCGGAGCCTAGGTCATCGAGCGGTTCGATAGACCTTAGATCAAGATTGATTCGCTTGATAATTGCAAAGTCGAGGATGTCAGGAGAGTAGGACGGGTTGTTGGGATAGTGAGTGGGAGTGATGGGGGATATGACGTCTAGGTCAAGGGAGTTAGTGATGTCGAGGAGAGCGATACCGCTGGTGTTAGTCGATAGGCACGTCCAGTCAGTATGTTTGGAGTTAAAGTCTCCGAACATAATGACTGAATGGCCGAGGGCGAGAATGGCCTCAAAGTCGCTGCGGATTGGTCTGGTACCACTAGGTATGTAGATTGAAGCTATGATGATGGTCGGATGACCAGTCATAGCCAATCTACACACAGTGGCTTCCATGTTGAGGAGAGGAGGAGTAGGGAGAGGACAGCAGTGGAAGCCTCTTTTGTAATATATAGCGGTGCCGCCGAAACCGTCGGAGTTGGGCCTATCGTTACGAATAAACGCGTACTTAGGTATAGCGAATCCCCTGGAGCGGTTTGGAGTAAGCCATGTCTCCTGGAGAAGGAATAAGTCAGGTTCTTTGTTCTGAAGGAACAGTTTAATTTTGTGAAGGTTGGTGTTAAGGCTACGAGCGTTAAAAGATACTAGGGATAAGCCCTTGGGTTTAATACGACTGGACGCGGGATTCGCGGGTCTAGACATTATAATTTATTATTTACGAATTTATACAAATATAAAAGAATTTACAACGAACTTAGGAGCGAGTGATGCTCGGCTAAAGCAAATAAACGCTCTTGAGGAGAGCGGGCGGCTCGCAGTTTGCGTGCGAGCACGGAAATTTCGTTAATATCGACGTTTTGAATAACGTCGAACACGGTCTTCATGTCCTCAGCCAACGACGACTGAGGTGCGGATGACGGAGAAGGACGCGGCCCTACGGAAGCTACGGGAGCTGGGATGGGTCGGGAAGGTGCAGGCGGAACGGCCGGACGCTGCCTCCAAGACAGAGCCGGAGTAGGCGTCGGCTTGTAACGTAGTACCAGTAAAACACCAAAACTCTCTTCTATGTTTATTTTTTTCGGTAAAATTAAAAATATACAAAAATGCCTGTAAATACAAACAGAAAAATATAAACAAAATTGAAATAAAAAAATAGTCACACAAAATAGAACAGAAATATTAATACAATTAAATTTGATCTGAAAAGAAAAAAATAACAATAAAATAAAATTTTAATGAATGAGAATCCTTACCAAAAATTTTGGCTACGCACACTCGTGAACGTAAAAATAAATTATAGGTTTCTTAAAAAAAACTTTGATTGTAGATAATAAAATATCTTAACTATGTAATTTTGAATAATAAACTCGGAAACAATAATAAATAAATAGATTCAAGTTGCTTTGATGGATAATATTTCGTGACTGACTTGTCAAATCAAAACATTGCCGTTCTCCGACACTACGTAATTCCTAGTTTAAAATTACGTCGGGAACGACAAAAAAAATAAAATTTACTGACAAAAAGAGGTCGAAATAGACAACCGTCACAATACCCCGGGGGCCGGGAAAAAAAATCTGAAAGATTTTTTCAGTATAGTTTTTTTTTAAAAAAAATATTCAAACCAAATCAAAATAAACCGCATATACATATCGAATTTTAATATTTAATCTGCCAAATGAAAGAACGATCAAAAAAAATAATAATTAAAAGCAAAATGAAAATTAATATTAACATCCTATAGAAGAATTTTTTTGAAAAAACATCCTGTATAAATGAACAAAAAAAAAAAATAGTACTGATATATTGCATATCAACAAGTTATTTAATAGAAAAAGAAAACAAAACAGACGAGAGAGAGAAAAAAAAAATCCTAAATAATTATCTTAAATTACATGGTTCATGAATGATAAAATTTTAAACATGTTCCTGGAATATACAATGTTAATATACATCGTTCAACTCCATCAACGTACATTATAATTACAACATACATTCTCTTTCATACTAGTCTTATTCCAACTACTGGAAATAAAACATCATGCAGTTTGAGTTGCTTATGAGGAATCGTATCCTAAATAAGTCAACTCAACAGAGTTGAACGCAACGGCAAAAGGCTTTAATAGTTGCCATCCGCTGAAAATATTAATAGCTTATGGCTTCTTTAACGTGTCGCTAACTCCCGCACGGTGATTACTATAAACAAGTTTCAGTTAAAGACTGAAATAAATATGCCGGAAAGAAAAGAAAATCATAGCCAGTCGTGAAACATTGACTTTTAAATAAAATCCAAGGGTCTTTTGTGAAGTAATTAAAATATTTATGTAATAAACATATGAAAATAATTCTCACAGGAAAGTGATTCAAGCGTATAAATAATACACATAGGTATGGTTTAGTTTAACGAGTTACCTTAATAAACACTCGTGCAGAAGGCTTAATTTTACAAGTTGCAAACCGCTTGAAAAAAAATTGAGAAAAAAAAATTGATAACATTTAACAAATTATACTATAAAGTATAATACAGATATTGAAAATAAGAGTTTACACTCCTAGAATTGCAAATATTAAATAAATTACACAAAAAGTTAACCTAATACTACGATGATGATAATTAATTATAAGTTTTGACCAACGTCAATGTTAATGGTATAGCCAAACGATAATGAGGTGCATAGAGAAAAAAAAAAATAAGACAAAAAGAATCGGCTTATGCTCGCCGTGAGATAATTAGCAATAATTATATATGAATTCATATAAAGTAATTGGTAACAACCAATCTAGTCACTCAAAGAAGAAGTTAAACGCGGTAGAGGTTTAATGTCTCTGATATGCCAACGACCTAATGGGTTATTATTCATATCCACTAAATCGTAAATTAATGGTGAAACTTTATTTGAAATTTTACATTTAATAAATTTGGGTGCAAACTTAGCACAAAAATGTTTTTTAGAGGAACTTATTACATGGTTTCGCCTCCAAACAATATCACCGTTATTAAATTCTAAATTCTGATGATGTTTGTTATAATAAGTTGCATTATATTGATGTGCATTAAATAACCGCTTCTGTACTTCGGAAAAGATAGGTATTAAAATAGGTAAAAATTCGATATGTATATAGGTAAAAAAAAAAATGTTAAAGTGAAATAAATTTGTTAATAGTCGTTATGCAGAAAAGAGCCTTAAAAATATACGTATTTTCAAGTGATGAAAATGAATAGAAAATGTTATTTAAATAGTGAAATTACTGGGTTATAGAATGTTGTGTCTTCAGAAAATTTCTTCAAGGATATTATAACGAAAGAAACTAAAGAAACTTAAATGTCTGAATAATTTAGCAGTATTTTGATATATTATAGTAGATATATTATAGAAGATATATATATAAATATATTATAGTGAATGTTAATGATTGAAAATGGTAACAAATAAAGTTTTATGCCTGACCTCAATAATAATTATAAAAAAATTATTTTTAATGTTGCAATTCTTCTGTTGATATAGTTCCTCCTCTCTTCTCCATAAACTACGTTTGAATATTCGGGCGCCAGTATGTCACGTAGTACCAGTAAAACACCAAAACTCTCTTCTATGTTTATTTTTTTCGGTAAAATTAAAAATATACAAAAATGCCAAAAATTACGTCGGGAACGACAAAAAAATAAAATTTACTGACAAAAAGAGGTCGAAATAGACAACCGTCACAGGCTGAGCGGGCTTTGCTTCCGGGGGACCCCGGTTGCGCAGCGGCGGGAAGTTAGCGTGAGTGAGCGGCGGCGTCGGTTTAGGCGCGACCCTCTTGGCGGTGGAACGCGGAGCACGCGGGCAGCCCCTGTAGTTAGCTGTGTGACCAGACTGGCCGCACAGCACACAGGCAGGGGGGGAAGTGGATTCGGGAGTGCGAGTGCACTCCTTCGTAAAATGTGGATCCAGGCACTTAACGCACCTGGGGGGAGCTGAGCAGCTAGCCGCTGCGTGGCCGTAGAGCTGGCAGCGGTGGCACTGCCCAGGGTGACCGCGGGGGTTGGGACGCTCAACAGAGATATTTGAGAGTCCGCAAATTGTGCGAGCCTCTCTAAAGATCTCCCTCGAGTTGGGAGTATTCGACAAGATAACTAAAGCTAATGGAAAGCGCCTACCGCGGTTAGAGTGCATCTTGTGCACTGCTTCGGCCGGGAAACCCTGGGACTTAAGGTCCTCGAGGATTTCTTCATTCGCGAGCTCGAACGGGACGCCCCGTAGTACTGCCCGGATCTTACGCTCCTCCGGGAGGGCGTAGGTGTGGTACGCGATTTGATTTAACCCGAGCAACCTGGTAAACGCGCGGAAATCGTCGACGGTCGCTACTTGGATTTTGATTGTATCGCCAGCGTTGGCGGCTTTTAAGTAATTAATTTTGTGCTCTTTGCACAAGTTAGAAACCGCGGTCCAGCGCGTTTTTTCACGCAGGAAGACGGGCGGAGGGAGCTGAGGTTTCGGCGGGACGGGAGCGCAGCGCGTCGCTGGCTTCGATGGGACCGACGGAGACGCGGTCACTTCGAGTGACATGAGCGGCGCGGGGGCGGGTGTAGAAGACACCGGGGTTGGCTCGGGTGTTGAAGACACCGCGGCTTTTTTCGAACGCTTCTTGGAGCGTTTGGTAACTAATTGGAAGGCGGGCTCAGGAGAGCCGGTTAAGGTGGCGGCGACCGACGAAGCTTCGGACGCGGCGGAGTCTGAATCGCTCCCGGGAGCGGTACGCTTCCTACGAGATGATCGCGAGGATGAGACCGACGCGCAGTCCATATCGGATGGAACGGGAGACGCGGGAGAGCTATAGACCTGAGGGGTCTGGGTGTTGGAGGCCTGAGGGGCTGGGGTTGGGGCCTGAGGGACCGGGGACGCGATTGATGCCTGCAAGGCCTGCGTTAGGATGTCTTTTGGGATGGAGACGCCTGCCGCAGCAAGCGCCTGGGTGAACGCGTTCGCGAAGTTAATAACGCTTAGCGAATCCATTAGGGAGTGTTGGGACAATAATATATATAAATATAAGTATAATAAAAGATGCCTTGTTCCTAAAAACCTAGCAAAATCCTAGCGGCAAACCTCCCTACCAGCGGTAAGGGGGCTGGGGAGAATAACTTAAAACTAACCGTAGTACGCCGAAGGCCGCTACCTAGAAACCTAAAAAAGGGTACGCAGGTAAAGAGTTGACCGCGTTAGGGTCAACCTTTACCGACAGAAAGGACAAATACACACGAAATCACACAAATATGATAAAAATAAATATGAAAATAGGAGAAAAATAAATAAAATAGAGAAGAGAAATAAATAAAAATAAAAAGGACTGGTTCAGTACAAATTCGTTGTCACCGTTAAGTATCCTTTGCACTGAAACCAGACTACTTACGCTGGGCACAACACTGCACTCAGCACAAGCACAACACTACTTAGCACAGCACTTTGAAGACTAAGGGGCTTAGTCGCAAAGAAAAATCGCACTTCGAAAGCACTCAGACGGAGTAAAAAAACCTTGAAAACCGTAGCACGGAACCAACACGCTATACTGTGACGTCAGTAGACTGAGCGCCATGGAATATCGGGACGGAACCGACCAACGGAGAACTGGGTCTTGCACGTCCGCACCGCGTGGCGATCGGAGCGAGAATGAATCTGGAAATATATTACATCTGTCATAAATAATATTCACGCGCCATGAAAGTTTACGTCTTATGGAGTGACGTCACCTCAAGCCATTGGCGTTTACGCGTGAACTAGAAATGTAAAATTTTGAATTTGTAATCATTGTATTATTTGTTTTTATACTCAAAACACGCACCATATCACGAATGCCTTTAAATCAACGTATTAAAACATCCACATTATACGTTATTTCAATGTTAGTTTTAAGTCACTATTGTATAACGAAGCCGTTGGATGTCTAATAAATAAATAAATAATGTTTTTCACGAGCATTTTCTGAATTTGAAACGAAGCTATTGGAAATTTTGGTAGGAATTGGGTTTCCTACAGTTCCCCTGAAGATATATATTTTGTTACGTTGCTACGTGACAGACATGACCGAATATACGATATGCTTCAAGCGAAGACTTCGTTAGTTTGTCTTGTACCTATTTATAGTTATAGTTCTATTATATACTTACCTACAAATTAATCGATCAATAAAACGAAGTACTACGGAAACATTCTAGATTATAGTCAACTGAATACACAAATAACCAATCCTCAATAAGCAGTAACGAGCATCTGCAGGCCTGCCTGTTCGAGGCGCTTTAATAGAATTCCTAAATTATGGTCCATGACACTAACGACTGTCTAACTTGCATAAATTTAAAGCAGGTTGGCTGTGAGACTACTTGGTAATAACTGAACATACGTGTGATATTATTTTTAATAGAAAATTTTAATTTGACAATGCGTACTGTTTCCATTATTATAGTGTTTTTATATTATAGTATTTTTATTTTTATATCATATATCATAGTATTTTTTTATAATCTCTAAAAAGAGAGTACGATAAGTAGAGCCTTTTCATATTTTAAACAAAAATTATTATGAAAAAGAGTTTTTGGTCGTGTGGTGTGGCAAGCAACCGGAGAGTTGGATTAAACGCATACAAATCTACACGTGGTCGAGTTGAAACTTTGTTTAAGCATGCATACTTATCGATTGTGTTTTACAGTAAATGAGAGCACAGATTGCAGTAGTTTTGGTTTGCAAGCAGCTTTAAGTTCAAACTTATTTGGGTTAGAAACAGCATTGCAGTTACAGGTGAAACAGATTAAGTAAACATTATTGAAGACATGCCGCTTGCTTCTAACTTTACACACAAACAAATAATCACAGAAAAGCACTTGTAAAATTATAAACACTTTAAAAAATATTTGCAGTAAATAAATTACAGTGAATTAAAATTTTTATGATTCATATCAAGATTAAGTAAAAATGGACAGTAAAATAATCCTCAACACGATTAAACTAACAAGTACGCCCGCAGACGTAACGGAGACGAAGATCTGTAATCCGTCAGCCTCGGCATACCTTTGTTACCCAGGGTACATCCTGGAGTCCAAATTCCGCCCGAACGCCGGGCTGTGCATGTATGCCAGTGACGAGATCTGTTGTCAGCGTCTCCGTTACTTGGAAGATCTGGACTTTTCCGTTATGTGGGTTCACATTGATACCGGCCTTGAACAATTGGTCTACGCCAGTATATACCGGTCACATAGCGGAGATCGGGAGACAACGAGGCTCATGGAGTACCTCAGCGATGCAGCAGATAAGGTTCGGCAACGTTTTCCCTCAGCGCAGTTGGTGTTCCTGGGGGATTTAAACGCTCATCACGGGCAATGGCTATACCCGTATCAGGACACTGACCACGTTGGAAGAGAGGCTTTTAAATTTTCCGTGACTCAAGGCCTCTCACAGCTTGTGCACAAGCCCACGCGCATCCCCGACGTTGCCGGCCACACTGCATATTGCTTAGACCTTCTGCTCACAACTGATCCTGACAGGTGCTCGGTGTCCGTAACTGCACCTTTAGGGACATCCGACCACTGCGTGGTGAAATCTGTGTCGCAGTACTCGCTGGCTGACACCAGCCCAAAAGGCGCTAGGCGATTATGGCGATACAAGTCAGCAGATTGGGATGAGATGTGGCACTTTTTCGCGTCTTATCCTTGGCGGCAGACTTGTTTTACATCAACCAATCCATCGTGCTGTGCTGATGCTGTATCAAGTGTGATAGGCCAAGCAATGGAGTATTTCATCCCTTACGCTGACCTATCCCTTGAAACCAAAGGTCACCCATGGTTTAATGCTGCTTGCCTCACAGCTGAAAAGCTTAAGTTAGAAGCGTACAAAGCCTGGGCTGACGCTCGCAGAAGCAAAGCCGTGGATCCGCATGAACTGAAAAAAAAATACAATGCTGCCGCCATGTTTTGCAAAAAGGTGATCAGAAAAGCTCGCTTTGACCACATTGGCCACTTCGGAGACAAGATAGCGTCATATCCTTCAGGAAGCAAAGCTTTCTGGTCTTTGGCCAAGTCGGTTGAGTCGAACTTCTGTCGCCCATCGCTGCCACCTCTGAGGAAGCCTGACGGTTCACTGGCCCACACTGCAAAAGAGAAAGCAGACCTCTTTGCTAATGTTTTTGCAGACTATTCACGTCTAAATAGTCAAGGTAAAGTCCCACCCCAGTTACCTCAGTTCGGACCCAAAATGGGTACCGTTCATATTCGCTAAAAGGAGGTTCTTAAATGCTTACAGAATTTAGACGTGAACAAGGCCAGCGGCTCCGATGGCATACCTGCAGTTGTGTTAAAACACTGCGCAGCCAAGTTGTCTCCCATACTAATGCGCCTGTATCGACTCTCTTTGGAATCTGGAAAGGTCCCTAAATCCTGGAAGCTGGCTAACGTGCAACCAGTACCAAAGAAGGGAAGCCGTGCAGATCCCATCAACTATCGATCTATTGCAATCACCTCCATACTTTGCAAAGTTACTGAATGGAAGCCTTGGAAGGTCACGGTGAAGCTATAGCTGTATCCTTAGACATTTCCAACGCTTTTGATAGGGTCTAGCATGATGGTCTCTTGAGTAAGCTTCCAGCATGCGGAATACCTAAAGGGCTCTGCGACTGGATATCTGATTTTCTGAGGGAACGGTCAACTCGAGTGGTCTTAGACGGCTGCTCTTCTGACCAAATGGCAATTAATGCCGGGGTACCTCAGGGATCTGTTCTCTCTGCAACGTTATTTTTGCTGCATATAAACGACCTGCTAACCCCAGGCATTATTGGTTACACTGATGACAGCACCGTTGTAGAGAGATACATGTCCAATGCACGAGCGAATCCTCAAGAAATCCGAGCTTTGAGAGAGTCCGTGATTGAGCGGGTGGATTTGGCCTTAAAGAAAGTGTCCGATTGGGGCGAGTCCAACTTAGTAAAATTTAACCCGTCGAAAACACAGGCGTGTTTATTCTCCGCGAAAAAGAGCAGTTTCTTTAACTTTATTTAACTATTTTAAAGTTTAAATAAAGTTTATTTAACTATATCGTCCCAACTAAACTTCGGGTAACAAATTGTGTCCATGGCTCAAACTGCTTCAAAGAAGTTGGGAATCATCTCGAAGGTCCGACGGTACTTCAGCCCTGAACAACTACTTAATTTGTATACAGCTCAAGTTCGATCTTGTATGGAGTACTGTAGCTACCTTTGGGATGGTTCTGCAAAGTACCAACTAGAAGCGATGGACGCAGTTGACCGAAGAGCCCGAAAAATTATTAACAACCTTGACCTCACCACCAAAAAACTGCAAAGCCTCGACCATCGTCGGAAAGTTGCCAGTTTAGCAGTCTTCTACAGATTACATTTTGGAGAGTGAGCGAATGCTCTTTTTGATCAGGTTGAACCCACAGCCTTCTTACATCGGACTACTAGACGCAGACAAACTTCCATCCCTTCATGGTAGATATCCCTAGAAGTCGAACCAAACACTTCGATAGTTCCTTTTTGGTGCGGGTCGCCAAGGTGTGGAATGAACAGAACTGCCTGCGTATGTTTTTCCAGAAAACTATAGTCCTAGTTCTTTCAAGCGTCGAGTGAATAGGTATCTCGTGGATAGACGTGTAACACCTTCGTCGTTATCGTCACTTTCCATCAGGTGAGATTTATCTCAAACGTCTAATCCTTTTTCAATATAAAAAAAATCTATACTTATTCCAAACTTTGCGAAGCTTCAGTAGAATTTGGGTTGCTGATGCTTTATAATTTGGGTTATTGACGCTTTATAATTTGTGTGCCGTTGATCTTGCATTATTGGGCCACTAAATATTTTACAATAACTGTCCATTTTAATCTGTATATTCATTTAAAATATTATTTATTTTTAAATTTACACATTTATTTATTTATTAACAAGAATAATTATCAAAGAAATAAAAAAGAAGAAAAGTAAAATATTTACAGAAATAATACAATACCTAAATTTCCTTGAACGTAGTAGTGCAGAGTGGCCAAAATGCTGTCAGAATAACCACCCTGGAACAAAATGATTACCAGTCTTTCGAAATTGATATTACACTACCAAAAAGCGTTGCCAGAAACTCAAATCCTATTTCACTTCTCAACTATTTGTCACTTGGAAAGACTGCAAGATTCGATTTTCACACTAGGATCGGAGCTAATTCCTAGTAAGTATCGAACATTTGAATTTTGAATTTTGTCCACTCGTTCAAAAAGAGAATTTTATCTTTTTACTAGCCAACGGTCGTTTCTCACGAGCCAGTTCTTTTATGCTCGTTAACTTCCGTCTTGCCTTCTTCTGCCAACTACTGGCTGAACTTTGTTCTAAGTACGTGTAAAGACACCGAGTTTAAGGAAATATGCGCAGAATTTTAGTTACAGTTTAAATTCGGCAGTAGTTTCGTTTTTATTAAAAATATGCTTTGAAATCATTCCGGAACTACAAAAAATAAGAAAGTTTTGAGAGTTTAAGTTGCGGTCTGATTAATATTGAGTATCTCTGTATTAACAAGGACTTAATGTAGTAACACTTTGACATTTGCGATAATTTGACATTTTAATACGAAAAAGGAAATTAGTTATAATAAATTAATTTTCATTCTTTCTTTCTTTCTAACACTCCGCTTAAGGTATCTGAAGTGTGTAGAAACCGATATATATATATGTTTTGAGATGAAATCAAGTCGTACTTAATACAATTTACGTGCTGTATTGCTCCGATCCATTTTTATAAAAGTATGTTTTAAGTACAAATAATCTTTTAAATTTGGTAAATTTAAAAGCTTATTAATTAATTTGGTAAATTTAAAAGCTTATTTGTGGTAAATTTTAAAGCTGATTCCCATGGCCCCACATTCCGTCCAGGCTTTTATTTAAAAAAAAAAGATTTTCATATCAGACACCACCAACGTTTTCTCTATTTATCACAATTACCTATATTCCGAATGAAATTACTTTAATTTTCATTTCTTTATACTACTCAACGTTCAGTTTTTCCTGCACTTGGTCCACATATAAGTAATTGTAAATTTTAAATAATTGAGCTAAGAAGTAATCAGAATGCTTAATTATTAATGCTACTATTCAGTTTATTATTATTATTATTTTGTGTTTTTAACAATCAGCTGTTGTTACAATACAATATCTATTTCTGCCAATTTCAAGTATTAGTATAGTAAAAGTATAGTACAATTTGAAACATTGCGTGTCCAAAAAAATTTTTATTTACCAATTCTCATTGGTTTTGAATTTTCAACAGTCTGAGTTTTGCGTAACGTCTTAACGTGATAAAGACCATTTCTCCAAAGTCTTTATTACTTAAAATATATTTAGATCAAAGAGACAATCACACAGAAAAGTAGCTTTAATTTTCTCCCGCCTCTTGCTTATTTCCTAAAGCTTGGCAGCACACACGACCCTAACACAACTTTGCTATTAGCATAGACACTGCTAAATTGGATCTTCGTGAGCTTTGGGCTGTAAGTAGTGAAGCTAAATGGGTGTTTTGTAAACTTTATTCTAAAAAAAACATTAAATAAAAGATAAGAGTTATGTAAAAAACTTGAATCTTTACATAATTTAAAATAATTTAGGGACAAAGTTGATAAAATAACAATTTCTGCACAGCTTACTCTCGGATCTTTTTTACGTTTGATTACTTAACCAAACCAGTTGTAAATTTGAGTAATTTTCCTAAATCAGGAGCATATAGTTTAGTGGCAGTAGAATTTCTCTTGTAAAGAAGATCATCTGGTGTTTCCTCTTTGTATATTAGTACAGCCAGGGACAATATAAGTATAATATTAGTGCATATTTCTGCAAAACATCAGTAAAAACGTTTTTATGAGTGAAAAACCAGTCGTACGAGTTAAAAAGGAGTTTCAGATAATTATAAACATGGGGGATCACGATACTCTTAAATTAAGATTAGTTTTACTTTTTATTCGACCTACAAAAGTATTGTTGGTAAATTAAAAATATTTTACATTGTTCTTTCAACCAAGAAAATTTCAATCAAAATGTTTGCCCTTAATTACCTTCCATACAAAGTCGCATCAAACCCTTTCCTTACAATGTAGTTAACCTTTTTTAAAATAAAATTAAATAATACTGACACAGAAAAATTTTAAATAAAAGAATCGAATAGATTTGTTTTTTTTTTCATTTACTAGGAGTAGTAAGCTCTATGAAAAATGTAACCCCTAGTTTAAATGAAAGGTTGAGAGGTTTTCACGATTAAATTACCCAAATTATCCAAACACATTGAAATAGTTTTTACACGTACAGAACACTCGTTTCATTTATGTAGAAAAAGTAATGTTACCGAGAGAAAAGGGCCAGTGCTGCAGACATCTTAAAACATAAAATGAATCTTAAATTCCTTCCGAAGGCTATAAGTATCAAGGATTGATGGCATAGATCTTAGAAAAACTGCTAAGAAACCATAGTTTTATCTAAAAAATAATTAAGACAAAATCAGATTTTTTTGGGTTAAAATCACAATTATAATTTTTATACCCACCACTTAACCGTCCGTTTCCAGATACAAGATGACACTTAATTTAAATCATATTTTTTCAATTTCCAACTGATGCAGCGATTGAGCAGTTATTAAGATCGTAGGTGGAGCAGTGGCTAAGGCGCTCGATGTTGTATCTTAAGGCCCCAGGTTCAAATCCGTTAACTAGCACTGTAACATTGAGTTTCTACAACTTAAACTGACTTTTCTAAGCCTGAAGAAATTACTTAGAAGGTATGTAGCAAATCTGCCACCCGAATTAGGCAAGCGTAGTAGACAATAAATTACAATTAACAACCTCACAGTGGGTGATTAATTAGAGATATCTATATAAGATGATTAATTAGAGAGAATCTCTGTATCCATTTTTATATCTGTTTTTGACAGTCATGATCTGTCTTAATCAAAGTTAAATTTTAGTTTATAAGAAACTAAAAACCTTTACAACTGAACTTAAAACCATTACAAAAGTTACGGTTATCTAGGAAGTCGAGCCGACGATGACGAGATGAATAACACCCGCATACTCTTTGTGCGAGCCTCCTTCTTCGTCAAACGTCAGAGTGACTGAATAAAACAGTTTAACATTAATTCCAGATAATAACATAAGTCTTTATGTATGTATTTTTCTTGATCGTTAGTCTGAGATTGTAAATAGGAAAAATAGGATAGTGTGTCTTCCATCTCATCTAACAAAAAGTAATGATGTAATCGCGGACGGTACACGACTGTCCAAGAGGTAACTATTCACTCTATATTCAAGCTCCAGTTGTATGAAAAAACAGACGTATACACATAAACGAAAAACAAATTATTCAGTAATTATTTTGAAAAATAAAATTAAAATGTTTATTTCAGACAAACATTTACTAGCTACAGTTTGATATATTTTTACTTTATCTTGAAGATATATCCGTAGCACGAGTCCTATGTGTACGTGTGTGTAAGGGTGCGCGTGTGTTATAATTGCTGATTTTATTATTTGTGAATAAAGAATGTTATTACTTGAAAATAAAAATGTTGTGTATATTCTTTCTTGTGTATGATTTTGTACTGTGCATCAAATTATATAATGTGAGTTAAAAAAACTACATTCGTGCATAAATAATTTATTTTGTATATTTATAACAAAGTTGAATTATGTAATCAATAACTGTGTTTTAAGATAACAATGTTCAATTACTATTCTGTTTCCAGGTCATTTTTATTTTTCAGTCATTGATAAGCGGTTTGTCTTTATGGTGACTTGAGTTATATTCCCATGTAGTTGGTAGTTCTGCTTGCAAAGACAGTACCAACCCTTGGTTAATCATATTTAAGCAATCTGTGAGGTACTCGTTTTTTTGCCTTCCAGTGAAAAAATTGTATTTTTGCTAACATCAACAATTGTTTAACATTAATAAATCTGCATTCTGACACAGTGTGTGCGTAGATTACTTGCACGGTCGGTGTTATGCTACCAGGCCACTCAGAATGATTGACAAAAAATAATTACATGTATGGAATGCTGGTGAGTAATAAATTGTTTTGAAAATAATCTTATACATAAAAATATATCTTATACAAATTTAAATTTCTATCTAAAATTTTTTCCAGTGTCATGAAATTATTGTGTCAAAGAAAAATGGATCTGTGTCTGGAACATTTTCGTGCAATAATTTTTTACGACTTCAAGTCAAATTTGAAACCTGACGAATCATTTGATTGACTTCAATTAGCTTTTATAAACAAAGCAACTTTGTACCGCTGGTATATCGACTTTAAGTGGGGTCGCTTAAATTGGAGGGCCGAAGAAGGAAGTGTTCAAACAAGCGGCCAAACTCGGGACTCCGAAGCCTTTTGCTTCACCACAACAACCCGCTCGCGCACATCGCCATCAAGACGAGGGACTTCCTAAACACCACGGCCCCGGTAAAACTTTTGGGTCAAACCCCTTACAGCCCTGATGTGGCACCGTGTGACTTCTTCTTCTCACTGGATTCGAGAAGGCTATTAAGGAAGAACCTGTTGCAGACTAGAAAATGTGCTTTGAAAATTAGATTCAGATGCATGAAACCTTGTACAGACGCTGCTTGAGACTTCTTTTAAAAGATGTAATATTAAAAATATTAATTATAGAACATTTTTATTGTATTTCTTAAAACTTTCTAAGTGTCCCACGTATTTTAAAAATTGCTCGCTGAGTTCCTTTGAGTTTTTTATGTTTTAGGCTGTATGGGGTATACCCATACCGCAATACAGTAGCTTATAACTTATTGACAACGTCAAGTAGATAACGCTGATCAGGATCGCATAGGCGATTACACTTAGTTTTTTATATATATTTTAGTTTTCTTATACGAGTTGAGACGGCCTGTGTTTCTGCTTTCTGCAGGTGACTTTCTGATTAATAATGATCCCTATGTATTTTATAGTGAAACAAGTGTAGATATAGGAGAGTGCACTTAAACATAAACAGAATGCAAACTCGGGCCAACCAGACATCCTTATCAGTCACTACAACAAATATTTGCAATGGCTGCATTCAAGAAAAAAAAGAAAACTTTCCGAAGCAACTTTGAAATCACCATTATTCGTTTTAAAAATTGCAGACATAAACATGTTTTGACTTACAAAAAATAGGCACTTTAATAGTTTAATGGTTGTCAAAATATTTGACAGGTCAAAAACGTTCTTTCCTTTTTTGTTTCCGTTGTCAATTTGTTGTCAAAATGGTTTTCTATGGTAAATCTCATGAAAAATGATGTGGTCGTTTTGTTGAGCCATAAGACATTTTGTGTCGCTCTTTGTAGTGATGTTTTTCTGGACGACCCATAATTATACGATTTGATTCAATATATACATACGTACAGCTAATTAAATTTGCATTAACACAACTTTTAACCAATAAGTTCAGTTGAACACGATGATAAGGTCCAACATATTTTGAAAATTGTCTTGGCCATTTTGTCAGGGAGCGATGTAAAAAAAGTTAAAACAATAGTGCTGAAGAGATCTTGTTGTCTTTCATGACTACAATACATTCGTTAGTAAAGATCAACGCGCAATTTTATAACTACAAATAAACGCGCATATTATTTAAAGACAGGACCTCAATTCCACATTATAGCAATCAAAGCAAGCCAAACATTCACGAAACATTGCATTCGAGGCAACTTGCGCAATATCACACACCATTATTATACAAACTCATGCCTACCGAACTCTGCTGTGAATGAGCCAAGTTATAATTAAAACAAGAAATAAACACCCTGAATAAGCTCTGAAACAATTTAAGTTTCCGATTTTACAAGATCTGCATATTTCCAGAGTTATTCAAAATTTGAATAGGCTTTGTGTATTTCAAAATTTGTTACGAAAACTTTCATATACGAGCCATGTTGAAGGGCGAAATGTGATAAATTTTATTTCATGGAGAATCCTCAATATCAATGTATTCTATCTTGCATTGCTTTATGTTTTTACTTTATTTTAAGTTTTGACAGGCAAATAAATGGTCGATATTGAAATAAAACCTTTGAACATAAGTATTAAACCAGAATAAAGATCAGGATTTAGGTTTCCATTCCAAGAGCTGATAAATTATTGAACTTTCAGGACGGAACTCTCTTCTAAAACTTAAGAAAAACATTATAAGAACCTATAATGCCAATACGGTTCATTTTATCATCCTTCTGGATATTCCAGTGGTTTAAGAGTTGATTTTGCTTCCTTTTAGAAATGGTGGGCGCAATGGTGATAATTGCTTCTCGTTTGTAGCTATAAGACGTACTAGAGGTATAATTAGATATTAATTACCACTTAAAGTAGATATTCACACTGATATGTAGCCTTAGCGTTACCCTGTAGGTGGTGTTTATAGAAATTTTTGATCCACTAATGAACTATATATAATGAACACTAATGAAAAATGAACATTTTATAGACTTGAATTCTATTTATCGCTCCTTAACCATAAGAAGCTGATTTTTTACCCAAATAGCACCTATATAGAACTTTGAGTCATAAACTTAGCTGCAATTATCACTAATAAGCCAAGCTAGTTATGAAGCTGTCTGTGAAATGAACATTTTCGAAACTCGGGTCTCATCTCCAAATTTGCTAGCTTTGATATATATAATATTTCCAAACGTCAATGCCCATCTGTGCCCCAGAAATGCCTAGATAAAGTATATTACAAGATTGCTCTAATAAATAAAAACTAGAATTATGTTGTTAATTTTAAATCATATGAAGCACTGGATAAAAGTTTTTAAAAAATAAGACGTTCTTTTTGACATCGCAGTACGTAGCATCGTTTCATTCATTAATTCATGCTTTATTTATTACGGTCTGGAATCACGTCTTTTGGTCCATGTATATTCATTCGTTGTGATAGTTTTGTTACCAATGATAACGAATACCTATTATTATAGAGTTGCGGTTTTATTTGCGTATTATTATTGATACGATCGACCAGATAAAACTCAACATGATTGATATTAGTAGTTAGATTGATGTTATTATATTTATTTACTCGAGTACTTAAAGCTTAGTGTGGCGTCCCCAGTCCTGACATACGTGATAAGAGGAAGATCATGAGATGATTAAATATTTCTGTATTTCACACGTTGATATCTAGTATATAAGCTTATTATTTTAACAAATAAATTGTCATTGAACATGTAATCGTGTCTTAATTCGCAAGCCTTTTCCCGGTCGTAATACTTTGTATCTAACCAAATTGTTTTCACATACATATTGACACTATACAATGGAGACAGACTAGATAATTCCAAATAACTGACATGTTTATCTGATAACATACAGATAAGTATATAAAAGAACACTGATCTGGCTTAGCTTATGTGATGATCATGAATTTCCTAGTGAAAAACTAATAGCAATGCTGTCTGTAAACAATAAAATGTATAAAAAACCTGTAGGAAGTTATCAAGTTTAATGTCCAATATCTTTTGAACCGGCGCTTTATACGACATTAAATCTAGATATCATATAAATACTGTTAAAAAGTTATCATATGACATAGAGCTGTAATTTGGGCATTGCATGGTATTGCTGACTTTCAGCTCCATACTAATATGGGCATGGTCCATTAGTATACGGTTAAATAAAATGAAACTATATAAACGATAGCAGCGACAGTTCTCAGATAGCTTGGTGGGACTGTAAAAATGTTGTTTACCTAAATAAAATACATTAAAGAATGGGCAATAATTAATAAAAACTATATTTTAATGAACCCTGGATTTTTTAGGTGAATAGTGAAACCTATATGACTGGCGTGTGCCAGTCTGGTCTTCATCATCGCTTTCCATCAGATGAGATGGATGGCAATCGCCTGCCAATTTAAAATACAAAAAAAAAATAAAGCCAAGGAAAGTGGGAGTTTATTTTTGATGAATAAACATTTCAATTGATTGTTTTAGTCTTGACTTATTATTTCCAATACATTTTGTTTTCCATAATAGTGTTATACCAAAATTTGTCATACATTGTTCAATTTGTTAGTTAAGATGACAAATACAAATATTTCAGGTATCTGTGTTATATCTGTGGTGTAAAAGTAAAGGGGGATAAGTCAATGAATACAACTGTTCACTGGGAGCTCGCAACGAAAACGTTTGCTTGTAAAATATACGGAATTAATTCAAAAACTTAAAATTATTACTTTAAACAATACAATTTTTTTTTTGTAATAAAATGTCCTTCTCATTTTATGTACTTAAAATATAAATATAAATTTATTTGAATTAAAATAATTGACATTCTATTTTTCATCATTGTTTTATAATCAACTTGTACTTAATTATGATAAAATTATAAATAGAAATGTTTAGATACGGATTTAATCACTGTGGAATTCTTCAATGTGCGGACCCACTTCAGATACATTCACATTGGTTTTTAATTGATTGTAGAAATCATTGCAACTGCTGTCTATCAAATGAAGAATACTTATAAGATCTCGTTTTTTTTTTTCATGACTTGTAGGAACTTGACGTTCATAGCATTTATCTGGAACCAAAGAGTCATTAGCTTTTCGCCAAAAAGAAATCTCTTTGAAATCGGTCAAATCAGCCAATTTTGTTTTAAATTTAATTACTCCTGGTTTGTTGTTGCCACTAAATCTAAACCATTCCACTGCGTGCCATAAAAACTTGTCACCAGAAGCATCTACTTTTCGTAACTGTAATGGCCCTTTGAACAGCTTAGCGAAATCCAAATACATATCATATTTCATCACAATAACAGAAATGTTTGTACTTGTCATTCTGACCAAGTTATGCCAGTCTCTTGGTAAATTTATAGCCATATCAGGTTTTTTCTTCTTACGTTCTATCTGAGCATGAATAGAATTGCACTCCATATGCGTATGTCCAGGCACAAAAAATTTGTGGCCATTCAACAAACAAACATAGTAGCAACATAGCTATTTTCATTTTGACCACGACACGTATCTGATAGAACGTCACAAACTTAATGTGGGGTAACAATGAATTTAAAAAATGGTAAAGACACGATGCTATTTGGTTAGCTCCGCGACCTCCATCAGCTTCATTCCATATGTAGCGATAACTTTTTTTGAAAAACAGTCCTAAATTGTTCAATTAAATGTCCATAAAAGCCTCTTGTAAAAAACAATATTTATTTTTAAGAAAGGGGTAGGCAGACATTGTTGAATGTCGTTTTTTTGCTGCCGAGGCACCCTCGCGGGAGGGAGGTGGAAAATGCGTCATGCATACCGCCCGCAGGTAAAGTCCTCTGCGGGGGGTTATGTGGGACTCACCAGAATGGCACCTACCCACTAAAAACCACCTGTTGGCTGTAGTTATTACCGTTAGCCTTCATCAGAAGCGACACCCGTCGGGAAGTTGGGCGCGCTGTAGTGAAAGTTGCACTGAAGGTGCTCAAAGGGACATGAGTTGGTGGCCGTTCTGGGCAGCCTCCGGTGAAGCCGGGGCTGGGCAGAGGTCGGCCGAAGCATGATTACGGATCAATTCATTTAAATGAACCCATAATGAATTGAGAAGGGAACTATGCTCCGCCAGAGCTAGCAAACGCTCTGTCGGAGTACGTGAAGCCCTAAGTTTACGGGCTAAGACTGCTATTTCACTAACATCGATATTTTTCATACCGTCGCAGACGATACGCATATCGTCTGCTACGGAGGATTGAGGAGTGGGTTTGTATGGGCGAGGAGCCGGGATGGGATTCGATGCGGGACGCTGCCTCCAGTTTTCTGGGGCATGCCTGGACTGTGTAGGCTTTGCAGCCGGAGGAACCCGGCTACGCAGCGGCGGAAAGTTTTCTTGAGAAAGGCGCGGGGCCTGTTTGGGTGCCGCCCTCTTGGAATTGGAGCGCATACAACGGGGTGCACGAGGGCAGCCCCTGTAATTTGCGGTGTGGCTGGACTGGCCCCGCAATCGGGAGGAGAGGGAGTTTCAGGAGTGCGATTACACTCCTTAGTGAAGTGAGGGACCAGGCACTTGACGCACCTGGGCGGTGCGCGGCAGTTGGCCGCCGCGTGCCCGTACAACTGGCACCGATGGCACTGGCCGGGATGACCGCGGCGATGAGGCGCCTCGATCGAGATCCCAGAGAGGCCGCATATAGAGCTAACCCCTTTCAGGATCTCCCTGGACTTGGGGACGTTGGCGAGAACCACCAAAGCAAGAGGGTGTTGCCTCCCGTACTTGCTGTGCATTTTATGCACTGCGAGTGCCGGGAAGCCTTGGGACTGCAGATCCTCCAGGATACCCTCGTTCGATAATTCGAACGGGACTCCCCTGAGTACCGCTCTGATCTTACGCTCTTCTGATAGAGCATAAGTGTGATAAGCATATTGCTTATCGGTGAGGAGCTTAGTCAAAGCTCGGAAATCGTCTATCGACGAGACAGTGATTTTAATAGATTCACCCGAGTTTACCGCTCGGGTGTAATGGATCTTGTGCTCATTGCACAATGTCGAGACCTCGGTCCATTTACCCTTTTCCCGAAGGAAAACGGGTGGTGGGACCTTGGCCTTGACAGAAGTTGGGGCCGGAGCGGGTGTTAAAGACACCGAGGCAGCTGGCGTTGAAGACGCCGCAGGGGGTGTAGGGACGGGCGTCGAGGGCGCCGGGTCTTGTTTCGAGCGCTTCTTAGAGCGCTTCTTAACAAGGGTGAAAGAGGGAGGCTCAGGGCCAGTTGGGGTGGCGTCCGAGGATGACTCTTGCAGCGCGGAGGGGCGTCTACTTCGCACTCCATGTCACTGGAGGAAGGGGACGCGGGAGGGCCTAAGACCAGAGGGGTCTGGGGGACTGGGGTGGCCTGAGGGGCCATTGAGGGAATTAGCGCCATGATATGCGGGATAAGAGAGTCCAAGAAACGATACTTATCAGCATTTATAGACATGCCTTCAGCACCGGTACTATCAAGTAACTTCTTCCTAAACTCATCAGAGCTTAGGGAAGCCATTGCGGAGGGGTTGGGGAGGGACAACAATATATAAATATATATACTATGAACCTATCAACGATGACTAAATTCCTAAAACCACCCTACACGCAGTAGGGCGGTTGAGGACGACGCGGATAACTTACTCGAACACGAAGACTCGAGGCACCTGGAACGACGAATTCCCGTCGACGAAGCTCACGTTCCACGAAGTACGGTTAAAAACCCACTGTCCGCCGTGAAAACGGCGTTAGAAACTTAATAGATGTACGGTTAAAACCCACTTTCCGCCGTGAAAACGGCGTTAGAAACTTAATACGGTATACAACTATGAAATTATTTATTACGGCAACAACCAGTGAAATTTGGGTGCTCGATAAGCGCGGGGGCTAAGGGAGCGGGAAGGCGTCTGCGATCGACGTGCGCTCGAGAACGCACGCAGACCGAGACTGGGATGTTGAATGTCGAAACAGTAAACCCTATTTCTTCTATCCTATCTTCCCTATCTTCATCGCATAAGCTGAATCAGCTTCGAATTGGTGGGTTTTCAGTTTGTTCTTTAAAACCTCAGATTCTGTCGATAAAGCAAGTTTAACTTTCATATGGTAAGTGTCACCGGTGTTGCAAGTATCCAACAAAGGTTTTTTAAAGATAAACCCATAGTTCGAAAAACATTTCCAAAGTAGGCGTATGGGGAGGTATGGGGTGCCTCAGGGCAGCACTCTCGGCCCCACATTGTTTTTAATATATATAAACGAATTATGCAAATACCAAATTGAAGGTGCTGAGTTACAAATGTTTGCTGATGACACAGTTATACTTTTCCACAGTAACACCTGGGAAAGTTTACAAAAATTAACTGAAAAAGGCATGTCCTCTGTGACTGCATGGCTTGAAGACAGCTTATTATCACTTAACACCAACAAAACAACATTTCTCTGCTTTAGCAAAACAAAGGCATCATCGCCAAATGACTTTTGTCTACGTATGCATTCCTATCCCTGTAACCGATCCTATAATGCTCTCACAACAAACTGCAGGTGTCCTATTTTGTCACAATCATCAGATGTCAAATTTCTAGGTATCGTCATAGATGACAAACTAAAATGGAAGAAGCACCTATCAACAGTTAGCAATAGATTGAGAAAGTTTATCTATATATTTAAAAACCTACGAATTATATCAGACTTTGCACTTTTGGTACAAACATACAAAGCATTGGTAGAATGTATTATCACCTACTGCATTTGTTCATGGGGATCAGCAGCTAAAACATACATGCTTGAACTAGAAAAAGCGCAACGCTGTGTGCTAAAGGACAAAGCTAATGTTCTCTCGGTGAGAAAGTTATTTATTTACCAATGCATCCGTAAATACCACAAAAATGCAATACCCTTTGCACAAAACTCAGGTAAAAGAATAAATAAATGTCCAGTTCCCAGAGTTCATAGTAAAATTGCCCAACAACACTATAGTAATGTAGCACCTAGATTATACAACAAACTTAACACTACATATAAAACTAGAAATTTAACAAATTTTGAAATCAAGCATACAATAAAACTTTGGCTAAAGGACCTAAAATATGAAGAAACAGAAAACCTGTTGCTAATTCTGAATTGAAAACCTCCAACATTCAATGTTTTTAAAATACAAACATTAGAAACACACACGCACACATACACACACACACACACACACATACACACCATACATACGTTACACATACCCTTTTATATTCTTATTACAAATACACATGCATTCGTACACACAAATGCGCATATTGTTAAATCATATTTGTTTGTAAAATAATGTATTGATTTTCTATATATGTTTAAACTTAGTATAAGTGATAAGTTTCTCTTGCTTTGTGAATTAACTGACTGCCGACAAACAGCTTACGCTAGTTCAGCAGTCAGAGTTTGTACCCTCAATGTATTATTTTATTTTTTTTGTTACAATAAATAAATAAATAAATTGATACGGTTTTGGTCACTTTGTCTTTGTGCATATGGTTCATAATCGTTAGAGACAGTCCTGAAGGCAGATACCGCTTGTTTGTATGACTTCTACTATAATGCGTGGATATAGTGGATAAGAATTTATGTGATTTTTTATTAATTTATCTGAACTCGGTATTCCAGATACTCGGACGGATTCCTTTTGAATTGCCACTTCAATAGATTTATTTGAAATACCAAACGTTTTCAAGAAACATCCCTTACATACTTTAATCATAGTGCCATTTAGTTTAAGGTTATAAATATAACTCATATTTCTTCTGAACGTTTATTGTAGTCACCTAACGCCCATAATTCGTCAAAAAGCATTTTTTGGTGATGAATGTCTATCTTCTGGTAGCATTTTTTACGACAAATGGGTTAAGGTGTCCACTGTCTCGATAGTATAGTTTTACCAGTTTGGGTTTTGTATGACAATCCTTTATTTCTTTTATAACTTATTAATGTCCGAACATTAGTGCCTTTTCCTTTTTGGACGTCTATTAGATTGTGCTGGTGTTATTTCAGTGACTAGATTGATGTATTCTTAAGTTGCAATATTTTCAGTTGAAGAGTTAGAAGAGGGACTATCTACTTCAGGAACATAAGTCTCATCACGCACACTGTCGTCTGAGCAGAAATTATCTGGAAAAATTCGTGATGCTATGTCGTCGTCAAATTTCTGGAGATCTGAAATAATAATTTTGAATTAAAATGATAATTTATTGATCAATTTACAAAGGGATTACAATTTACAAATCGGTAAACGAAATATACACTTAATATTATATTTTTAGTTTTGTGTGCTACTGAGCTAGTAACAAACATCGTGTAAAACTTATGCGTTTAAAATCGCTTCAAATTAGTTATTGATATTAGTAACCAAAATGTAAAATACCAATCATTTGACACATTACTTGTTGTGGGTAGTCCTAGATCATCAGGAGTAATTAAATCTTCCAACACTTGGGCAGCCTGTGATTGCTCTTCAGTCAACTCACTTCATTCAAAAGTCATTCATCGGTATGTTGCTGAATTGTCATTTGAATCTATAAAATAACAAAGATTTTATTGCCTCAATGATGACAATTTACAAGCTCGACGAGCTTGCATCTATTACTTACCTACTGCGCAGACCCTGTTATATAGGAACCTACTTGGCAGCATAAGTAATTTCATACAACTTGGTCATACTAAAAACATTGAGTATACATTAATTAATTAATTAATCAAACTAGGTAAATAAAATTCGTCAGTTACAAAACGCAACGCGTGCAAACAATCAACGCATAAACAACCAACACCATTATTCTGTTGTCCTTAAATTGACTCATCTCTTTATTGCCGTATTACATATTAATGTGATGAAACCAAAAATGTAAAAAATTCACTTTTAATTTTTTTTTGGAACATCCCGTTATACCTTAACCCCACAGATATTAAAATCAAACCCAAATATGCTAAAAAACTCTTTTAAAATTAAAAATGTAAGTTAGCAGCTGTCAGCAGCTTTATAATCTTTTCTATTGTGAGATGACACGTTCAACGCACAGTATCGTTGCCTCCGATGAAACGAATATGTGGCCTAGTTTGTGACAGATAAAACCCTTGCAGGTTGTCAATATAATATTTGTAGAGACCTACTGAACCAAAATTAATATTGAAATTTGTTCTTGCTGCGCACGTTTCAATGCTCCTGAAGAATATGATAAAGCAGTAATGGAGAAGTCGTAGTCGGTAATCTGGTTTTATGAGTACGTTTTGCTGTAGTTTTTTATTATATATACGGGTTTAAAAATACAACGATAGTCAACTGTGCCTGCAATTTTTCTGTTTTAGAATTAATATAATTTTTTAATGGAAGGCATTTATTCTGCATCTTGCAAAACTTTGGATATTTGTTAAGAATTTTACGGATAGGCTTTAAAAAACTCACTACTTTAGAAGTATCTGTTAATTATTTTAAATCCTATAAATCTTTAAATAAAAAAAAAGTTAAAGATTATTCTGGTTTAAGTCTCTTTATTTCTCTTCACTGTAATGACATGAACTATTTATTGTATTTGCAGATGAGCGCAGAACCACAGTACAAAATCGCCATATTTTTATCACCGAAAAGATTTAAGTGTAAGTGAACAACTGCGAACCCGATTATTTTTAAATAAATCCTTACTTTATATCACTAATTATATATTCTGCACACAGCTACGTTTTTCGTTACAGCAATCGTCTAAAGCCAGGATGTCTCAAGTTCACACAACACCAGTCCGCATTCTGATCTACCAGTGGTTAACGAACTCTGCTTATACGAGTATGAGCCAAACTTTGATTGAAACAAGAAATAAACAAACAGAATAAACTCGCGAACAATTTAAGTCCTAATATATGCAAGATTTTTATGTACTAGTATGTATACAAATTGTGAATGCAGTAATGTAAAAAAGTATTTAATTTGCAGACAGGATTTCAATACATTTTGATACATTAGTAGTAACATCTGTTTTTTTATTTACTAGTCGCTCTATTTGGTTTGCCATTTCACTTGATGGATTTCATATGTGCACATTTTTATTTATTGACTTGAACATTTGAATTTACTTTGAATAGAATTTATTCCTAAAAGATGAATTTTCTCTGTTTAATACATAACTTCAATCGCAAATATTGTTTGCACACAACTTTTCATCTAACCTCCGAAACCAATCGCGTTTGGCCTGTCGTCAATTTACTCGTCATATTAATTTGAACGTTAATATAAATGTCAAAAGCATACGTCAGATCGGCGACAAAGTAATGAAGACTTTTTCTAAAATAAGGCATTCTTCTTTTACATTTTAGAGCAACCAATAAGTAATAACGCCGTGTATAAAAGTCAGATTTCAGATGATCGAGAAAGGGGCACATTACAAATTTAATAATAACCGAGTCAAATAACTTACATCAAAAAAATAATTACGGTGATTTTCAAACTAAGGTTTAGGTTACTAAATTAGATAACGTCTCCAATGCCATTATACTAAAAAAGGAATTGCCTTAAATTCAAAATAAAATCACATACATTCAAATAAATGACAACGTAGAGCTTGGTTTCTGAATGTGCCTCAAATTTATTTCAAGACCAGCGATTCAACTTTGGTTGTAGTTTGTTTTTTCGATTTCTTCCTTGGTATATACATTGTGCGGCGGGCGTGTAGTATTATTATGAGAGTCGCTTCCTTTTGTAAAACATAATGTACATTATATTCTAAAACAAATTCATTACAACGTATTGTGTAGCGTCACTTATTGGTGATGGACAAAACATTTTAATTACGATGGTATTAATAATATATCCACTGACAAAAACATCAACTGTAGTGCTTGTGTTACGGGCGACCATAAAGTAAACTGTCAGGGAGACCCAGAATAAACATACATATATAAGTATAAACTAACACGACCCGAGAACAAACATTTATTTTCATCACATAATTTCAAAAGATGATTGATACATTTTTTTCTCAAATTTCTACAAAATGTAGTTTGAGTTATTTTGATATGTGGAGAACGTCTATGCTAACGATAAGTTGTGATTTTTCTCAAACTGTTAGTCACGGACAGGTTTTTCTCAGGATTACTCAAATTTTGACATGGCAGTATTTGTCGTTATGCACAAAAGTTTATATCACATTTTTAATGAGAATGATTTGCTCAACTTTATAACGAATCGTCTTAAAAAGTATCCATTATACATTCAGTGTTAACCGAATACTAAAAGTCATTAAGTAATTATAATAATAACTAGAAAACAGTTGATAAACTTTAAGTTTGAATTAGGACAGTTAATGTTAAATACGGTGTATTTTATTATCGCAGAATGCCCTTATACTTGGCTTTACTAATAAAAATTAACATAAGGTAAAGACAAAAATGTACAAAAATTATAACATAAAATAAAAAAAAAATATTATGTATTTTCCGCTTAATCACATTTTGAGGACCGATTTGCGAAATGAAATATTAAGTTCCTTTTTTTTTTATTAAAACAAGCATTGAAAGTTTGTTTTACGATTTCTTTTTTTATACCTGAAAATTCCATTTAGTTCTTTTTAAGCCAAAATTATTTGTTATCAATTAATTTTTTGTTGTATTTTGTTTTGATATGAGGGAGATGATTATGTTACTTAAGAAACTATTTCATGGCGACACATTTACAGGAAAAAGTGCAGATAAATGTCAACCCAAAATAAGATAGAGAAAATTCAAGTCATTTAAAGAACTTTAGGGACGTCAAACGATCCTGGGGATGCTGAACATACATAGGGATTCAATAGGTAAGAATGCATGGTTTGTCCCTATCATCCTCTACTATAGTTACGAATCCTTTAGAATGAATATCATGAAGAAAGAATATCATTCTTTCCAAAATAAAACTTTGTTTGAAATTAAAAACGAAAAAATGAATATGAGCTATTTTCTACAATTAGTGGACTAAAGAAAACTACTAAGGTACTTTTATGTGAATACAGCCGTCATGTCTTAGCTAGCTCTGTTCCTCAAGCCACTAACACCAGCCGCTATCAGAAATAAAGTGGGTGGCCATAGTTAGAAGTTAGTTTTTATGTGTAATTGTAAATATTTAACATTGAATTACATTTGATTGCAGCCCCTACCTTTTTCGAAAAGTACATTAGTGGCTCATAACTTAATAATTTTGTTCGTTATAATTTATCATATCGATTAATTCTAGTTTCAATAAAGATTGTTCAAAACAGCGGAAAGAAGTAAAAGTGTGTTTGTTAATTTAAGGTATTGTAGGTATGTTTTAAAAACAAGTTGATTCTTCATCAAGTGAATGAAATGGTAAGGGTTTGGAGGATAACTAAAAACTCACGACTTACCGTCTACAACTTCAGTATCAAGTCACTAATTACTACAAACAATCCCACCTCGTGCGTGACCATTGCAGGGTTTTGAACGGTTCTCGATTTTCTCCTTCTTTGTTTTATAATTTTTTTGAATACTTCAATGATTAGTTTAGAAGTTGTATTAAAAGTATACGTAACTTTGTTACGTTAATCACAAACAACGGAACGTTTACAAGACGTAAGTCTTAAACGCTCAAAACCGCTTCGGTAGTTTTTAAATATTATAATTTAAAAGGCGAAACGATGTTATCCAAACTGTTTATAAACGTGGTTAAACATTTGAACTTTTATTTAACCTATTTAAACTGTACTGTGTTTTAATTCTATAAACTGTAAGTGTTTGTAACCTCTACCGTACCTACAGATAGTTGTTTATAGCAATAAAAAAAAAAAAAAGATTAGGTGACAAATATGTACATAAATAAAAATCGAAAAATATTTGCTATTCGTAATTAAAATGCAGGTCTAATTCTAATGGTGATTTTTTGAAATATGAGCCACCAGTTTTAAGTTGTTGTACATAATAATTATATAAGTTTTTAAACAATATCAACAAATTGTTTTGTATCTTTTTTTAAAATCTAATATGAGTGTTACTTACTTCGTGGTTTAATTTTTTATAATAAAACTATTACTTAAAGCAATTTGTGTACAAAATCGAAGTAGCAAAATACTTAAAGCAATCGTGTGCAACTTAAATAAACTGAATGTCAAAAATCCATCAACTCGAGACGACGTAATTCGTCATCAAATTGCAGAAATAAATCACATTTTCACGGCGACATTTGTCATAGCTACTACAGAAAGTTTAATCCTTCAGATATGAGATCCCTGCATAAACCCGTAATCACCTCATAAACATGGTGTAAACGAGAGCCGACACCCAGATCGCGGCGACTCATATTGTCTCGCGTCAATTTGGACAAATGCCAGGATTGTGAAAGGGATTTGCCTTGTCGTTAGTATTGATAAAGCTTGTAAGGTTTCGTTGAGATTTTCGAGTTACTTGTGGATTACAGCTGAATTTTTTCGATTTATTTATTTGATAACTTTAATGAGGTTTTATTAATATATTTTAAAGTATTGATGTAATAAATTTAATTTTGTAATTTAAATTTGTAATAAAATTGACAGTAATAAATTTTAAATCATCGGCCGCATCATCATGAACTAACATTAAAGTTAATATGCAGCGTGTCATGTTTATAAATTTATTCACACAAATTTATTCTCAGTTTTACTAGCTAATTAGTTAATAATAAAACGGATAACTATGGACCATAAAATTTCAAGTTACGAAGTAGCTAGACAAAATATACAAATAAGTAATATGCGTACAGGATCAAAGTTTTCATAACATAATTTTTTCAGTAAAGATTAATTTAGTGGAGCAACTGGCTTAGTGTTACTAATAACAATGAAAATCTTTAAATGTATGTAGTTCAAAATAAACTCACGTACTCGAATTAGATATACTTACTACAAGTACCCAACTAATAACTTAGACCATAAAGAAAAGGACTTACTCACCACACTCATAGAACATTGGAAGTAGGCTTCCAAATTACTTCCAGCAAAAACTAGGCGTAGTTTCTCTTTCAGGCAGTTTCCCAGTGAATCTTTATAACCCGACCTCTGAAGCAGTGAACTGAGTTTTATCCGATTTTCGTCTTTCTGAACAACCTTTCTAAGATTGTGTCATGCTGCCACCAATCTAAGTTTTAGAATCAATGTTTGACAGCGTTGATTCCTTTGATTTGTTGAGAATTAAGACTTCTAGGATAAAAATTTCTTATAATCAAATATACAAAATTAATTGGCGTCTCAATACCTAATCAATATACTGATGCGTACCTGTTACCATGTTACAGCCCTTATTCAGTACGCTTGGTTGGGCTGTCATATGCCCGTTGCCACTGACCGTTCAACTCCAGTCAGGGATGTAACAACAGGATTACTTAATAAAACACGGTGACCAAAGTAATACGTTTTATCTATTGCTTTAGATTAGCAATTACTTTTTTAATTCCAAAGCAATATCTTGTTTTATAAAACCTTTTTTTTAATTTATTTTTTTAACCCAATAAACGATATTTTAATCTCTTTCTGATGTGTAAACGTTTCCTTTATGAACGTTTATGATTAAGTCATTTCTCTAAATAATATACAATCATCAGACGTTGAGTTCAAGAACAATATAACTAAAATACTATGTCAAAAGCTAACTTTAAGATCAAAGATATCATAAGGTAATAAAAAAATATTTGATAGTGAGCTATGCTATGTGTCACGGGGTCATAATTGTACAAATTGGTCAAGTAAGGGTTGTTGATAAATTTATCGAACATTAAACTGAAACTTTTCACTATGACGACATATTATGGCTATGGTGTCATATAATTTTCTGATGAATTTTGGGTAAATGGAAATGAAAATTTGTAGTCAATCTACCAAAACAAGCTTTCATTCTTTTTCTAGTAAGTTACTAACGCCTACTAATATAATCAAAATTCACAGGATGTTATTTTATGTGCTTAGTCATAATATGAAGCACCGGGATAATAATAAATCCCCAGACAACCACACCAATTGCATGGCCCCAATATGGATGAACATACAGCAAACTGGGGGATGGAGGACCCAGAATAAACATACGCTATAAATGTGATAAATATAAACATAAACAACCATGACTCAAGAACACACATCATCTATTTTCATCACACAAATGAATGCTTCGGCCAGACTCGAACCTGGGACCTCCGGCGTATGAGGCAGGGCTACTATAACCACTACACTACAAGATCGTAATAATTAGCCCTCAAACACACCGAGTAAGTCGCGATGCCATGTTCGTAACAAGTTCATAGCTATGCATGAATTATATTGAATGATTTTTTTACCAGAACTTATTATTTGATTGTGATTCTAATATTTGGCTGAATATTGGCAGAGGGCAACCTGATGTAGTTCGATTTGAATTACTTTCATAATAAGTTCGTTGTTGACGAAATATAAAAGCTATTACATAACGCAATTTGGGTACAAAAATGAAGTAGCAAAATATTGCAAGCAATCCACTGCAACTTAAATACACTGAAGGTCGAAGATCCATCAACTCGAGACGATGTAATTTCGTCTGCAAATTGCAGAAATAAATCAAATTTTCTCGGCGAGATTTGTCATCGGTACTACAGAAAGTTTAAGCCTTCAGATATGAGGTAAAAAAAATATTTATAATAAATAAATCCTCGGACAAACACTCCAACTGTATGGGCCCAAAGTAATCAGAGCTTGTGTTTGGATTACCACACAACGAACTGGGGATGAACCCAGAATAAGCATACAAATATAGACATGAACAACCATAACCCGAAAACAAACATTTAATTTCATCACACAAATGAATACCCCGGCCATCGAACCTGAGACCTCCGGCGTATGAGGAGGGCTACTTACCATTACGCTACTTGGTTATCAAACGGTATCAACGGTATCATAAATATGGCAAAACGCGAGCCAACACCCATATCGCGGCGTCTCATATTGTCTTGCGTCAATTTGGATAAATGCCAGGGTTGAGAAAGGAATTTTCTTTGTCGTACATATTGATAAAGCTTGCAAGGTTTTGTTGATATTTTTGAGTTACTTTTGGATAACAGTTGAATTTTCTTTATTTATATATTTGAGAATTGAAATGAGATATAAATAATACATTTCAAAATGTTGATTTGTTACGTTATTTCTCTGCTATTTTTCGATTGTAATTTATAAATTCCTCCTATCATATATGTATGTGTATCAAAGTTTGCGTATGGGAGTAAAGTTGTGTGCTCAGCTCCGCTGCCGCTGTGGAGTGATGGTAGATGAAGTTGGCCCCGTGGCGACCAACTTCAGCTTTCATGTTCTTGCAGCGATGGCAAAATCCTGCAATTCCAGTTTAAATGGTATCATCCATCGAGCTCTAGTTACTTCCGACACTCCCTCGATTCTTGGACCAACGGGTATGTTGACCATGCGGACCAAGCGGCCTGATGATACGACTCAGGTCCCGTGGAGGTAGGGTAGGTGACTGGTGTGGGATGCAACCTGCGTAGACACACTCGATATTTTACATCTTCTCCCAACCAGAGTACAATCTGGTTCCGCCTTCAACGACGCTAAAAGCCTTAAACGTAGAAAACATGAGAATTTGGGTAATGGATTTTTGTGGCATTTTGCGTTCATCGCCTTTATTTGGGCCTAGCGAGGCGATTGATGAGTGAAATTCGTGACCCTTACCTAGCCGGCACCTACTTCACACAATGAATTTTGTCTAAAAAGTGACACTCATCGCGTCATACTTATTGATTAAGCTTGTAAGGTATTGTTGTGATTTTGGAGTTACTATTAATTACTGATAATTTTTTATCTATATATATATAAAAATGAATCCATATTTCCCTTGGTCACACCATCACGCGTGAAAGGCTGGACCGATTTTTCTAATTATTAATTTATTATTTCTTACAAAAAGGATGTAAGAAAACTGAATTTCTTAGTGCTCATGACGGTTAGTTCAGAGCTATCACGCCTAATATTAAAAGTTCAATTTAATATGGAGTTTTGGTAAGTTTGGATAGACTAACATACACGTTACTAACATAACAACTAATGCACTTGGTTGTAAAGAAGAATACAATAGTTTTTAAAAATGCCAGCAATTAGAAGTACAAACCTTGGTCGCAGATCTCGCAATGCTGCGAGTCAAAGATATTCAAGAGCAAGTCAAACTGAGACGCAACGCAAAGCGCGGAATTAAGTTGAATGGAATCGATGGAATCGAAATCAACAACAAAGAAATGCTGCGTTTAACCCCTATCGATCTGCATTCATTTATAACGTGGAAATCGATTACAGTTCACAGCAAATCGTTGCTATTGGACGGATGAACGTTGTGTTCCAATACTGCAAGGCATTTAAGTTTAATAATGAAGCTCCAGGATTGTGCTGTGCGGTCAAGTCAAATTGACGCCATTGGTAATGCCATCAGAGCCACTATATTCATTGGTTTCCAGAAATGGGCCAGATTCTAAACATTTTTTGACTCATATCCAGCAATACAATAAATTTGAAAACATTGACGTCACAAATGACGTCATTTATTTTATTTTAATTAACACTTTTTGGAAAGCTTACAGCTAACTTATACATAATTATGGAAAATAGAAATGTTAGGGCTAATTACAAGTTGTCGCTTTTATTTGTAACTAATTCAGCTAGGTTACAAATGAAAGAGAACAGTGGTACAATAACATAAACATAATACACATAACAAGGCAAGGAAAAGTTATTCAAGAAAATTTTATGCCTACTTTTAAGATTCAGGGTCAAATATATCAACAGTTTCCTTATTGCCAACACCGAATAGTAACTACAAATTTTTGCAAATTTAATTTATGGGCGTTTCAGCGACAAGTCGATCAGTGTTGTGCACACAACAATTCGGTGAAAAAACCAATTGCGGAACAACTTCAAACGTTTTTTCATCAACATAACGAATTGGTTGCATTATTCACGACCGCTTTGGACATGCCGTCTGATAATCACAAAATTGTCATCAAAGCTTATAAGACGACTGCAGGAAAACACGCGAGACGTTTTAATGCGCCAAAAATTTACGAAGTCGCTATTGTCGTTGTGGGTGAAAATTTAGAAAACCGAGATATTGTTTTACATCGGCGTAGCAAAACACGAAACACATCGATCATATGATGTGTACAATATCCTATCTTATTTTGGCAAGGGGAAGATGGATATCATTTTTCAATGAAGATGATAAATCCAGTTACATGTTCCGAAACTAACAAAAAAAAAAATAAGTTCAATGAATTATTATTGAAATGAAATGAAATGAAATGAATGTCATTTATTGGAGCATAGACAGAGATTACATTTGACGAAAAATACAATATTTTGTTAGAATTTATTTTTGATATTCTAATCTATGCCACCAATTGGTCGCCACTCAGCTTTGTAGCCAAAGCATCGCCTGGATGCCATGACGATGGTTTTCAGTGGCACCATGAGTGATAATAGTTACATTACGGATAAATATACACCTAAGCCCGTAAAGGGTTAAAAATTGTCTTAAAACTATGATACTATATTATCCTAGTACTCTTCAATAATCAGATTTCGTAAAACAAATTAAAAACAATTTAAAAAAATTTATATTCAAAGAACAAATACATAAAAATAATAAACATAATAAACTGTGGCAATGTCATTCAGAGAGGGATATATAAAGTATATATCAAACTGTCTTAAAAGCTATGTTTATGTATTATCCTAGCACAATTTTGATAACAACATTCCAATTTCGTCAATAGTTTAAAACAAATAAACAGGTAAAAAACAAAAATTAAGCAATGTCATTCGGTATATAATATCATATAAATAAACAGTATATTTTTTAAATATAAATTCTATATCATATGTCAAGCAATCAGGGCCAAAAAATAAGTATTTGTTGAAATGTAAATAATATTCTACAATAAAAATAAATTTAACATAGACGTAGAACGACTTACTATGCTGGAGAGACGTGTGTGTCTAGTAGAAATTCCTTTAAAGAGTGTTTAATAATGTTTAATGTTTTGGAGTACCTAATAGGTGGTGGAATGCTGTTCCAGCATTTAGTGGCAGCATAGCGAAAGCTGCCCCGAAAGGCAGTCGTTCTATGTCGTGGATGTGATAGACGTAGGGGATCCCTAGAGTTTATTTTCGGAAATTGCAGTTTTTCGAATAGATACGAGGGCTGTCTTCCATTTATGACTCCGAAAAGTAATGAGGCTAAGTGCAACTTTCGTCTGGCATTCATATTTAATAGGCGATTGCAGTTCAGAAATGGAGAAACATGCGAACGTCGTGGGATTTTGAAACAATACCGAGCACACGCATTCTGTACTCGCTGTATGATCTTTTTAGTGCGAGCCAGCATGCATTCTCCAATAACTGTATCAGCGTAGTTTAGTTTGGATAGAATAAGTGATTCACAGAGTTTGATTCGCATTTCAACCGTAAGACTATCTCGGATTCGGTATAAAACTTTGAGTCGATAAAAACAATTACGCATTGTTTCTGAAACATGATGTTCAAATTGCAATCTACTGTCCATTTGAACTCCTAGATTACGGGCGTCAGGGACGCTAATTAAGCGACTTCCCGTAATGTAAATTTGCGGGTCTTGCAAGGTTATACTATTAATAAAATTCTTGGAACCTAATATCATAAACTTTGATTTTTCAGAATTTAATACTAAGTTATTGCGGGTGCACCAATGGGATATTCGGTTCAGATCAGAGTTTAATTTAGCAGTTGCACTGTTGGTATAGTCTGGCTTAAACGAAATGTATAACTGCAGATCGTCTGCGTATATATGATATTTGCATTCTTGTATGACTTCAGTTATATCGGCACCGTACAGTATGAAAAGGGTGGGTCCTAATATTGATCATTGAGGAACTCCTCTATTGACAGGTAAGGTGTTGGATTTTGATGGGTTGCCGTTGTCCCCGCGTATTTCAACGAGTTGCTTACGATCAGTGAGATAACTTTCAAACCATTTAAGCGAATTTGAGTCAAAACCGTAGTAGGCTAACTTCGACAAAAGGAGAGCAATGTTAATTAAGTCGAAAGCGCGCGAAAAATCCACTAAAACAAGGATGGTACCCTCGCCTAAATCTTGCGCTGCTAAAATATCGTCAACAACGCTCATAAAGGCCGTGGCTGTACTGCGACCTTTTCGAAATCCGGACTGTTTCTCCGGAAGGATGTTGTTATTTTCCAGATATTCAGTCATCTGCAGACAGACAGCTCGTTCGACGATTTTTGACATGCATGGAAGAATGCTGATTGGACGCAGTTCTTTAAAGCTATTCGGATGTTGTACTGTAACGTAGTACCAGTAAAACACCAAAACTCTCTTCTATGTTTATTTTTTCGGTAAAATTAAAAATATACAAAAATGCCTGTAAATACAAACAGAAAAATATAAACAAAATTGAAATAAAAAAATAGTCACACAAAATAGAACAGAAATATTAATACGATTAAATTTGATCTGAAAAGAAAAAATAACAATAAAATAAAATTTTAATGAATGAGAATCCTTACCAAAAATTTTGGCTACGCACACTCGTGAACGTAAAAATAAATTATAGGTTTCTTAAAAAAAACTTTGATTGTAGATAATAAAATATCTTAACTATGTAATTTTGAATAATAAACTCGGAAACAATAATAAATAAATAGATTCAAGTTGCTTTGATGGATAATATTTCGTGACTGACTTGTCAAATCAAAACATTGCCGTTCTCCGACACTACGTAATTCCTAGTTTAAAATTACGTCGGGAACGACAAAAAAAATAAAATTTACTGACAAAAAGAGGTCGAAATAGACAACCGTCACAATACCCCGGGGGCCGGGAAAAAAAAAATCTGAAAGATTTTTTTTAGTAAAATTTCAAATTCAAACCACATCAAAATAAACCGCATATACATATCGAATTTTAATATTTAATCTGCTAAATGAAAGAACAATCAAAAAAAAAATAATAATTAAAAGCAAAATGAAAATTAATATTAACATCCTATAGAAGAATTTTTCTGAAAAAACATCCTGTATATATGAAAAAAAAAAAAATAATACTGATATATTGCATATCAACAAGTTATTTAATAGAAAAAAAAAAAAACAGACGAGAGAGAGAAAAAAAAAATCCTAAATAATTATCTTAAATTACATGGTTCATGAATGATAAAATTTTAAACATGTTCCTGGAATATACAATGTTAATATACATCGTTCAACTCCATCAACGTACATTATAATTACAACATACATTCACTTTCATACTAGTCTTATTCCAACTACTGGAAATAAAACATCATGCAGTTAGAGTTGCTTATGAGGAATCGTATCCTAAATAAGTCAACTCAACAGAGTTGAACGCAACGGCAAAAGGCTTTAATAGTTGCCATCCGCTGAAAATATTAATAGCTTATGGCTTCTTTAACGTGTCGCTAACTCCCGCACGGTGATTACTATAAACAAGTTTCAGTTAAAGACTGAAATAAATATGCCGGAAAGAAAAGAAAATCATAGCCAGTCGTGAAATATTGACTTTTAAATAAAATCCAAGGGTCTTTTGTGAAGTAATTAAAATATTTATGTAATAAACATATGAAAATAATTCTCACAGGAAAGTGATTCAAGCGTATAAATAATACACATAGCTATGGTTTAGTTTAACGAGTTACCTTAATAAACGCTCGTGCAGAAGGCTTAATTTTACAAGTTGCAAACCGCTTGAAAAAAAAAATTGAGAAAAAAAAAAATTGATAACATTTAACAAATTATACTATAAAGTATAATACAGATATTGAAAATAAGAGTTTACACTCCTAGAATTGCAAATATTAAATAAATTACACAATAAGTTAACCTAATACTACGATGATGATAATTAATTATAAGTTTTGACCAACGTCAATGTTAATGGTATAGCCAAACGATAATGAGGTGCATAGAGAAAAAAAAATAAGACAAAAAGAATCGGCTTATGCTCGCCGTGAGATAATTAGCAATAATTATATATGAATTCATATAAAGTAATTGGTAACAACCAATCTAATCACTCAAAGAAGAAGTTAAACGCGGTAGAGGTTTAATGTCTCTGATATGCCAACGACCTAATGGGTTATTATTCATATCCACTAAATCGTAAATTAATGGTGAAACTTTATTTGAAACTTTACATTTAATAAATTTGGGTGCAAACTTAGCACAAAAATGTTTTTTAGAGGAACTTATTACATGGTTTCGCCTCCAAACAATATCACCGTTATTAAATTCTAAATTCTGATGATGTTTGTTATAATAAGTTGCATTATATTGATGTGCATTAAATAACCGCTTCTGTACTTCGGAAAAGATAGGTATTAATTGTCCTATGTTTTCAGCATATACATCCCTAGGACTGAAAATTAGTTCATCTCTGGAATCTTTATTTTTGTAAATAGATCCACATGTAACAGCTTCTCTACCAAATACTAAAAATGATGGAGTGAATTTTGTGGTTTCATTAACCGCAGTATTAATAGCAAACTGTATTTTGTTTATATAGGTATCCCAAGTTCTGTGATCTTTATCTATAAAAGCTGCAATCGCCGTTACAATAGTTTTATTGTAACGCTCAACGGTGTTAACCTGTGGACAGTGACGTGGGGTGTAATGTATTTTTGGTATGTTGTAAAATTTAAATAATTCAGATAATTCTGTACTTATCATTTGAGGACCATTATCTAATATAATAGTTTCTGGAACTCCATAAACCATAAAAACTAAATTGTCCAATA
The DNA here is from genome assembly GCA_923062675.1 of Marasmarcha lunaedactyla. NCBI lineage: Eukaryota > Metazoa > Arthropoda > Insecta > Lepidoptera > Pterophoridae > Marasmarcha > Marasmarcha lunaedactyla. The sequence continues at coordinate 9,365,598 of OV281361.1, read as the reverse complement.
TATGGCGAATAATAGAAGCGGTTGCATGTTTTATTGGAAATAACAAACAATATTTGGAAAAACAACAAGTAACTACAAATAGAAATCTATTCTGCTTACGTGAAGTAGGAAGTGGACCTATCAAATCTATGGATAAACATTGGAAAGGGCGTGAACAATGTTTGGGTTTGCCCATTAAACCAATTAAGTTTTGATTTTGGTGCTTGGTAGCTAAACAAGTCTCGCACTAAGCAATAAACATGGCTACGTCTTTATACATGCTAGGCCAAAAATAGAGATTTTTAATTCTATGGTATGTTTTAAAAGTACCAAAATGTGCCGTTTGGGGAGTAGAATGATTTTGTGTAATCACAGATTCCCTAAATTCTAATGGTATTACTTGTTTCCAATTAAATTCAGAGTTAAATAATGTGTTAGATCTACAAAATCTAAACAATTTATTATTATGAATCATGTAATCCGGAGTACTAGAAGGAAATGATAAACATTTATTATAAATTGCTAAATACCAAGTGTCTTTAGTTTGAGAAGTAGAAAAATTAATTAAATCAATTGGTTTTATCCGTGATAAAGTATCTGGTACGACATGATCTGAGCCTTTTTTGTGTTTAATTACGAAATTAAACATAGATAAACGAATACTCCACCGAGCTAATCTGCCAGTAGGATTATTTAAATGCATAAACCACTGAAAATGGTAACAAATAAAGTTTTATGCCTGACCTCAATAATAATTATAAAAAAATTATTTTTAATGTTGCAATTCTTCTGTTGATATAGTTCCTCCTCTCTTCTCCATAAACTACGTTTGAATATTCGGGCGCCAGTATGTAACGTAGTACCAGTAAAACACCAAAACTCTCTTCTATGTTTATTTTTTCGGTAAAATTAAAAATATACAAAAATGCCTGTAAATACAAACAGAAAAATATAAACAAAATTGAAATAAAAAAATAGTCACACAAAATAGAACAGAAATATTAATACAATTAAATTTGATCTGAAAAGAAAAAATAACAATAAAATAAAATTTTAATGAATGAGAATCCTTACCAAAAATTTTGGCTACGCACACTCGTGAACGTAAAAATAAATTATAGGTTTCTTAAAAAAAACTTTGATTGTAGATAATAAAATATCTTAACTATGTAATTTTGAATAATAAACTCGGAAACAATAATAAATAAATAGATTCAAGTTGCTTTGATGGATAATATTTCGTGACTGACTTGTCAAATCAAAACATTGCCGTTCTCCGACACTACGTAATTCCTAGTTTAAAATTACGTCGGGAACGACAAAAAAAATAAAATTTACTGACAAAAAGAGGTCGAAATAGACAACCGTCACAGTACCTTGGGTATAGGGCTGACAATCGCTGTCTTCCACGAGTCAGGAAAGATGCCAGTTTGTATCGACTTGTTCACTAAAGTAGTAATTACATTTAAAGTACGAGGTAGCGTTAGCAAGATCATGTCTAGAGTAATTCCATCGATTCCTTATGCATTGGCTGAAAGAGATTTAATTATATTACCAACAGTAATTTCAGAAACTGGAATTAATGAGAAGACTGCCGTACTAAATCGGTCAGATTTGAATCGGTTTATTAGTGACATGTCAACAGAGTTATCATCAAGAAAGTTTAAAAAATGTCTATTAATTTTTTCGGGATCATTTAAGTGAAACGGCAAGGCATTTTTTTTACTTTTAAAATCTACGACATAAGTTTTTATGTTCTTCCAAAGTACTCGAGGATTTTTCAGATTAACATTAATATTCAGATTAAAATATGCGGATTTTTCTCTTTGAATTGCAGTTTTTACAATATTTTTTAACTCGCTGTAGTAGTTTTTGTGTGAATCCAGTTTAGTGGATTTATATCTAGCATGTGCTTTATCTCGCAGTTTCATCATCTCTTTTATATTGAACGTTATCCAAGGATAAGAGCGATCTTTTATACAAACATGTTTTTCAGGGGCAAATTTATTATATAAATACAATATACGTGCATTGAATAACTCTAACATCAAATATATGTCACTGGTATCTGTGTAATGCCATTGCATATCATACAGTTCATTTGTAAAAGCGTACCATCAATGTCTTTAGGAGGTCTGTAAATTAGCCATTTGGGCGGTGGTTTGTACTTCTTAATGTTTAATTCAAAAGTAATAAACGCATGCCTACTGAGATCTGGGATATAGTACACAGACAAGTTACAAATGTCTGTGTTGCAGCAGACCACGTCTAATAATGTTTCACTGTGGTCCGTGAAGTGAGTTGGCTGGTTAACATATTGAATCAAGTTTATGGTAATTAAGAAGTCCGAAAGTTTTTTAGTTCCAAGGTCACTTGTTTTTGACATATTTATATTGAAATCACCCAGTAAGAGGATGTAGTCAAATTTTCCGAGCGAGTTAATGGTTTCACTTAAGGCATCTATAAATATGTCAATGTCTAACCATGTCGGGCAGTAGGCAGTGCCGATTGCTAGCCTTAAACCCCCTATGCTCAGGCTAAGCCACATTTGTTCGACAGAGGGCGCCGGTGGGTGCGCGATCAGTCGAGCATTAATACCTTGTTTTAAATAAAACCCGACCTCGCCGCCTCGAAGACGTGTGCGCGTGGGTCGCGGGATGTGACGTAGTCTGTAGACGGGCAGCGCGGGCGCACGCGCATCCTCCCCGGCTCGCAACCATGTCTCGTTAATAGCTAAAATATCTACATCGTTTTGGCTCACAGCAGCGACAAATTCATCATGGCGCGTACCAAGAGAGCCGGGATTTAGTAAGCCAAAAGATAACTTCCTATTTTTGAGAAATTGATAAACAAACGAGCATATAATCTGCGCGAACTTATTGTGTAGTAAAAATCGTTTCAAAAGCGTTATATGGCGCCAATCCATGTCAGTACTCTGGGGGGTTACGGGACCCTAGAGGGACCTAATCTAACCTAGGGAGGTCTTCCTAATCAACAAAGGAAAAACACTTATAACTTGAAATTACTTTTATTTAAGATGAATCTATTTTATAATAAAATACAATGATAATTATTAGACTATTTTGGTGACGAAGCCCGCAATAGAATTCCGTAAAGGAATCCCGTCAAGGAATGCCATGGAACAATCTTCCATATTCTATATATTTTACATTTCACAAATAAAATCAAATAATGACAGACTTATAAGTTGCCAGTCATAAATGTCGGCAAGCCAAGATCCCGGCTGGTTAATTAATATCTAAATAAAACAGTGTAAGTTATTATAATTTCTCATACAATTCATGAATAATCAACAACCCCATATTAATCATTTACGTTACACAATCATACACAAATTCAAATAACCAATATTTATTATTCAATTAATCAACAATTGTTAAAATAACCCATTGAATACAATCAAATTATAATTATAATTAATTGATAAGTAATAAATACATTAATATCCCAATAAAAGTAAATTTAATTAATCCTATTTATATTAAAATTAATACTAAATTAATCAAATTATATTTTCAAACATTATCATTCAGTTGGCAAAACAAATACGTTTGACATGAACTGTCATATTAACTTTAAACTTTTCTGAATGATTAAAAGTTTATTTGAAAGTTTGTAACTTTCGAAAGTTTAAATATTACCTACCTAAATATTAAGCTTTTACCTGCCTAACTATTACCGGACAAACTTACCTATGAATAGATCATAAAATTGGATCCAAAGTATTTTACTTAACCCAGAATGATATCTATAAATTAAAGAATTTATATTTCATAACGCAATGCAGAGAACTTTTTCAAAATGCACCGAAATACACCTGATAAAATTCTATACCAATAACGTTTAAAATACATTACCTATTCCATCACAACCCTTTTACTATTTTACCCCACTGAGGATCCTATTCTACATCCGCGTGTTGACCCACAGACAGCAATATCACAATATTATATTAGGTCTTTACCTATGAAATTGCCGTTTTTCACGAAATAAATGAAGCTTAATTTTTTTTATATATTTTTTATTTCTATTAATCAAAATAATCACCCATGCAATCAATGCATCTTTGCCAACGCATTGGTAGCTTATTGATGCCTTTCTTGAAGAAATCAGCTGGACAGGAGGCAACAAATTCTTCAAAGGCATTTTGTACTGCCTCTCGGGTATTGAATTTTTTCCCGCCAAGAAGTTGTCCAAATTCTGGAAAAAGTAGAAGCCTGTAGGTGCAAGGTCTGGTGAGTATGGCGGATGAAGGAGAACTTCCAACCCCAACTCTTGTAGCTTGGAGACCGTCTGCTGTGCAGTATGAAGTCGCGCGTTGTCGTGCAGGAGCAGTGGAGCCGAACGATTGACCAAAGCTGGTTGGAGACGTGCGAGCTTCTCCATAATTGTGTTCAGTTCTTCACAGTACACATCTGCAGTAATGCTTTGGCAAGAAGCTGTGATGAATTACACCCGCGTTAGACCACCAAACAGTGACCATCACTTTTCTAGGGGTAAGTTTTCGTTTAGGGCATTGTTTGGGTGCTGAACCAGGGTCCAACCAACTTGCTGAGTGCTTACGATTGTCAAACAGGATCCGTTTCTCGTCACAAGTAACAATGCGGTTCAGAATTCCTTCATTTGTATGCCTGCTGAGCAGTGCAAGGCACGCCTCCACGCGTACTTCGCTGGCGGTCATTGAGTTCGTAGGGTACCCATTTGTCAAGCTTTTTTACCTTGCCAATTTGACGAAAATGGACCAATATTGTTTTGATGCTAACGTCGAAAGCTGCTGCTAATTCAGCCGTGGATTGAGTTTCATCAGCTTCCACAATTGCCTTTAATTGGTCATTGTCGACTAAAGTTTTCGGACGACCACGGGGTTCATTTTTCAGGTCAAATTTCCAGAACGGAAGCGGGTAACCCAATAACGGGTAGTGCGTTAGTTTGTAGTGTTCGCTCCGTAAACGTCGTTGATGTTGCGTGCCGCTTGTGCCGCTTTGCTGCCACGACGGTACTCATACTCCATAATTACTCGAATTTTTAACTTATCCATGATGACGAAAAATGTTCAAATGCGTTGAAAATAAAACACTAACTATTAAACAAATGACGATTTTAGAAAAAGAATTCCATGTTTGTCAAATAAAATTAATTTGAAATTAGAATTATCAGTCAAAAAAAATATTTTCATTTGAAATGGCCAGTACAGCAAAACGGCAGTTTCATAGGTAAAGACCTATTATTAGGAGTTTTTTTATCATACGATCTTTTTTGTACTAAACGAGCTTTCCTTAAATTTTCTCTCGCTTGATTCACTGCACTTATATAAGCATTTTTTTGTTGAACGGTCATATTACAATTAAGATTTAACCTTTCATCAAATGGAACTTCAGGTTCTCTACCAAACATTAAATAATAAGGAGAAAATTTAGTTGAAGCTTGTTTTGAACAGTTATAAGCATATATTATAAAAGGTAAAATTTGACACCAATCCCTTTGACTTTGGTTTACATATTTAGCTAATGAATATGAAATGGTTTGATTCAATCTTTCTACTAAACCTAATGTTTGATGGTGCATAGTGGTAGCTAAGGAATGTTTTATATTATATTGCCTTAATAAAGACTTAATTAACCTTGACGTAAACATGGAACCTTTATCTGACAATACTTCACATACCGTCCCGAACTTTGTTAAAATTTCATTAATAAAGAAATTATATACTATTTGAGCTGTCACTCGTGGGACTGCTTTGCAAATAGCATATTTTGAAAAACAATCTATACATGTTATTATATATTTATTACCATCTACTGAACGATTAAAAGGACCTAGTACATCGATCTCTATCTTTTGAAATAAACGATCCGTTACTATAGGGCGTAATGGCACTATCTTATTATATATTTTCTTTTCTTGACAAGGTATACAACTCTTAATATATTTCTCGATTTCATTAGATGTGTTCGGCATAAAATATTTTGCCCTGAACTTTGCTAAAGTTTTCATCATCCCGAAATGGCCTCCCGTACGTGCGTCATCATGTAATTGTCTCATGATTTCACTAAATAACGACTTAGGTAAAACAATTAAATTTTTTATTATATTTCCACTTCTAATACATTTATATAACACATTATTTGATATCATAAAACCTTTATATACACTTCGTCGACTGATCGATACATTTTCGCGCCACTTTCGGCAAAAACTATCTTCCTCTTGATGTCGTGATAAATTCTCCACCTCAATCGAGAACACTTGTAAACCGTCCTCTATTTCTTTTCCTGTACTAGTTTCATCTTCTATTAGAGGGTTTCGACTTAAGAAATCCGCTACAACGTTCTGTTTTCCGGAACAATGTACAATCTCAAAGTCGTGTGCTTGAATCGCCAAGGCCCATCTGGCTAGTCTTCCAGACATGTCTCGTCTTGTCCTTAACCAACATAATGCCTTATGGTCCGTTACTAACTGGAATTGTAATCCCCATAAATAATGTTTAAAATAGTTAAATGCCCACACTAAACTTAAACACTCCTTTTCAGTTATTGAATATTTTTTTTGCTTCTGTTAATTTTCGTGATGCGAAGCATATCGGTAACAATCTTTCTTGTTGACCTTGCATCAAACATGCTCCCAGAGCTAAATCACTCGCGTCTACATACAATCTTGTACATATTTTTTCGTCATTAACAAAATGTCGTAATAATGGTGGTTCAACCATTAACGATATCATTTTATCGAATACCTTTTGTTGTACTTGTGACCAAATGAATTTCGTGTTCTTCTTTAATAGATCAATAAAAAGAAGAGTTAATGAACAGAAATTTTTTATAAATTTTCTATAATATGAAAATAAACCCAATACCGATTTCAATTCTTTAATATTTCTTGGTATTTTTACTTTTTGTGTGTCCTAACACAGTTATTTCTTTAAATCCAAAATTACACTTTGACGGTTTGAGTGTCAAGTTTGCCGCACTCAACCGTTGAAACACTTCTTCTAAAGCACTTATAAATTCATTAAACGAATCACTATACATGATCACATTGTCAATAAAAACTATCACATTTTTATACTTAAGACCTGCTAACACTTCATCCATTGTCCTTTGGAAAAAAGCTCCACTAGTTTTTAATCCAAATGTTAATACGTTAAACTCGTATAATCCAGACGGTGTGATGAATGCTGTTTTGTGTTTATCTTTCTCCGCTATGGATAATTGCCAATAGGCAGAGTTTGAATCTAAATCAGCATAGAATTTCGCCCCATTCAGCTGTGTTATCATATCTTCGATGATAGAATCTGTAATTACTTTCTTATTCAGCTTTCTATAATCCACACAAAATCTCCATGTATTGTCTGGTTTTTTAACTAGTACTACCGGTGATGCATACGCACTTCTTGATTTTCTAATTACATTATTTTCAAGCATATCATCAACTTGCTCACGTATAATTTTATGTTGTTCATTAGATATTCTATAAGGTGCTCTATGTACTGGAGTTTCATCTATTGTATCGATTGTGACTTCGACGATATTACACTTTCCTAACTCTTTTTTTTTTTTGAACGCGAACGTCGACCGATATTTTGTTAATATTTTTAATAATTCAATTCGTTCTTTTACCGACAAATTCGAAGATAAATTAAATTCTTTTCCATTTGGTTTAGCTACCACTACTTCCTACAATCTACAATCATTTTTATCTATTAAATCAGAAAAATATATATATTCATCCTTACTCAATTCACGTGAAACCTGTATTACCTGAAGGGTATTTTGGTTCACATCTTTAACATTAAAATCATTAATTTCATTATTTCTAATAAATTTACAAATATTATTTACAAATTGAACATGACTTTTTTAAAAATCTAATATTGCACCAGACTTCTGAAGAAAGTCTTGCCCGAGAATTAAATTTCTTTCAATTTTATCAACTACACAACAATTCTGTATATACACAACATGTTCAATCTCCAAACATATTTGTATTTTACCAATTATATTCATTCGATTACCATTAACGGCTCGGATTTTTATATCTTCAACCTTATGTATTTTATTTATTTATTTATTTATTTAACAATTTATGTACACACATTAGAAAATATAAAAAATAAACTAAAAATAAGTGAAAGATAATGTACAAAGGCACAGCTTATTTCTAAAAGAAATTTCTTCCAGCTAGCCTGAGGCTGGAAAGTGTGACAGATTAACAAATTTAGTGCGTACTGCATACAAATATTAACAAACATAGTGCGATTATTAATTATTACAATTATAACAATATTAAAAATATAAATACATTCAAACATACATAAACATACGTATATATTATATAATATTAATACATACAAAATATCAATGAATAGATAAACATATTCGTTGATACTGAAATACAAACTTAAGTTGTTTGTCATCAGTGATTATCAAGGAAGGTACATTAAGAACACAAGTTGGAAATAAAATGATAAAAGTATAGTAAGTCTTAGGTTTGAGACAAATAGTGTTCTTTAACTCTTTTTTTAAAGATAGGCAATGATTTAGACTCGCGTATATGGTAAGGTAAAGAATTTCACAATCTGACAGCATGAACAGTGAACGAGTAGGAGTAGAAATCAGTTTTATGAGATTTAATTTGAAGGAGAGTACGTTTATGTGCTCTACAAAACGCATCATTAGAATGGGTAAACGAGAACCGCTCACACAGGTAAACTGGAGAGGATGGGTTAAAAAGGACATTGAAAAGGGTACAGACGATACGGGTGTTTCTACGCAAGCGGATGGGGAGCCACTGAAGCTTTTTGCGGTATTCTGAAACATGATCGAATTTTTAAGCCCGAAAACGAAGCGGATACAGAGATTTTGTAGGCGTTCCAATTTATCCAGAAGCTCTTCAGTGACATCCAGGTAAGATACATCAGCATAGTCGATGATAGGTAAAATCAGTGTTTGTGCCAAAGAGATCTTGGTTTGTAAGGGCAGAAAAGTCTGAAGGACTTTTAATTTATGCAATGAGTAGTGCACTTTACGGCTGATTTCACAGACGTTAGCACGCCATGTGAGATTTGCGTCAAAGAGTACACCTAAATTCTTCACTGATTCTGTGACAGCAATGGGTATATTGTCCAGGGTCAAAGAAGGTAAATTAGAAAGATCAAGAAAACCGCGCACGTGCCGACTGCCTAAAATCATTGCTTGAGACTTGCATGGATTTACCTGTAGCCCGAAAGATTTGGCCCAGTCACTTATACGTTTGAGTTCAATGTTGATTTCAACGATAGCAGAGCTAGCTTCGGAGACTGTAAAGTGGCGGTAAATTTGCAAGTCATCAGCATAAAGATGGAAATTACATGACAAAACCTTGGTTATGGAGTTAATAAAAACAGAGAAAAGTAAAGGAGAGAGAACGCCACCCTGAGGCACGCCAGCAACTAGATCACACCAGTTAGAGTAAGACTCCTTAAGGCGGACCCGTTGGGAACGACCCCGAAGATAGGAATTAAACCAAGCAACTGCAGAAGAGGAAATATTAATAGATTTTAATATGGCGAGGAGAATGTCAAAGTCTACTGAATTAAAAGCACTACTGAAGTCAAGCAACACAAGCAGTGTAAGAGATTTATTCTCCATTGCCCATCGAATGTCGTCAGTCACATTAATGAGGGCAGATACTGTGCTATGCCCTGGTCGAAAACCGGATTGAAATTGACTGAGAATATTGTTTGTCGATAGAAATATAGAGAGTTGATGATGGACAACATGTTCGAGGACTTTGGAGAGGAAAGGAAGAATGGATATAGGACGGAACTGTGACAGTGTAGTAGGGTTAGAGACTTTAGGTAGTGGGATAGCAGTGGCACGTTTCCAGGAGGATGGGAATGTATACGTTTTAAGTGAATGGTTGAAAATGTAGGTGAGAATAGGCAGAAGTGTAGGTAAGATCATGGTGATCATCCTTGAACACATGTTGTCATCACCAACCGCCAATGACGAGACGGAGAGAACAGATTTCCTAACCTGATCTTCAGTAATATTTGTGAAAGAAAAATGAGGGTGTGTGTCATGAACATTCATTAAATCATTTAAGGTTATGGCTTTAGTGTTAAGACATATGTCAACTGAAGGAATGGAAAAATGTTTGTTTAAGTCATTTAAGTCAATACTGTTAGGGGAAGCTAAAGGAAATTTACCTATACCTACAGACTTTAAAAATTTCCAAACTTCTGCAGTGCTATGGTTGACGAGTGAAAAATGAAAGTATTGTCTCTTGGCATCTCGACACAGGCGGCTGCAATGATTCCGAAGGTTCTTGTAGCTGATTAAGTTGCGTTCTGATGGACAACGCTTATATCTTCTCTTCGCCTTATCTCTGGTCGACATAGCTTGCTTAATAGAGTCGGATAGCCATGGTGCAGGGTTATGTTTGATTTTTATACGCTTCAGAGGTGTGTGATGGTCATATAAATCCAGAATAAGTTTATTAAAGCAACCAACCATGTCATCTATATTACATTTATTTAAGACGGGTGCCCAGTCGATGGTACCAGCATCACGCTGCAAAGACTCCAAGTCTATACTGTTGTAGCTGCGGAGGAGTAAAATTTGTGGTTTACATTTGGGAAGGCGTACTCGGTAGGATAAGAATATAAGATCGTGGTAGGAGAAAGGCGCTGCAAGTTGACCGTGATTTGCTACGTTAAAAGGAGATGATACTATCATTAGGTCAATTAGAGAGGGAACGCAATTCGGAAAACTATGGGTGGGAGAAAGGGGTAAAATAGATAAGTTAAATGAAGATAAAAGAGATTCAAGTTTGTGGGAACGGGAGTTGTTTTTAAGAATGCACGTATTGAAGTCACCTAGCATAAGTATATGATCATATAGCGGACTATATCGAAAAGAATTTTTTTGAGAGCTTCGAAGTAGTTTATGTTCATATTTGGACTATAGAAAACTGTCAGTAATAACTTGGTATGACGCACAGAGACTTCAATAGCGAGGTATTCAGCAGACTCCGAGTAAAGAGAGGGGGAAGCGAAAACGACTCTATAAGGTATGTCGGCACGAAGATAGATAGCAACTCCACCGCCCCCTTACCGGTTCTATCATTACGAATGAGGACAAATCCTGGAAGAGAGTATTGAGTGGAAAGGAGGGAAGGTTTGAGGAACGATTCAGAGATTAACAGTGCGTCTACATTGTCACTACTAAACGTTGACAGGAGGTCGGAATAGTGACTGGGAATGCTTTGGGAATTTATGTGAGCGATTTTCAGATTAAGTGGGTGACCTTGATAAGCGGAGGAAAGTTGGTCATGCAAAGTCAGAGGCGGTGATAGACGACTTTCTGCACTGGAGAAGCTACAGGAAGATGAACAAGAAAGAAAACTGTTGTCAATATCACTACTTATGTTCATTGAATTAAATAACAATATACTACATACAATAAATAAGAGTCTATAAATGAGTTATAAATTAAATAGATTATTATGCATAACTCACCTTACGCAGCAATATAAAAACATCAAATTAAAACAGAAAAAAATAGTTTAAATATTGAAACAGAATCAAGTAAGAAAAAATGTTATGCGATATTTAAAAATACAAAATTAATACACAAGACTTGCCACTATTGGTTACTACGGCAGACACAGGTATAAACGAGTACAAAACAGAACGCAGCCGTAGCCGGACGTCACCTTGTTTAGCTGTCAAGTGACATTTTAGTTGTCAAGTTGAAAAAGTAAATAAACAATGAGGTCAAAAACAAAAATAGACAACTGAGAATTACCGACATAAAAGCTAGTAAAAAATTATAAGACAAACTAATTGGGAAGATGGCTAATTCTGTGACAAGATAATGAATATATTGTATTGAAAAGATCTTAATGACGGCGCCGAGTTCTCTTAGGCGAAATTGCAGCGGGCATAGAAGCGGTGGCCTGTGCAGAGAGCCCAGAAACTTCACAACTCGGATACTGGGAGATGATTTGTTCGAGAGAAGTCATAGTTTCTATCTTCAGCCTGGATTTGTCAGGAAGATTAATTAAAATTTTACCTTCGACTGTCCAACAGTTAGTGATACCGAAGTGTTTGCGAGCTGAGACAAATACTTGCTGCCTTGATTTGGTCAGGAACTCAGAGATGGTGATTCCTGTACCCTTTAAGCAGGTCTTGCTATCCCAAATGCTGTGGCGAGTCTCCACATTAGTGAACCGAGCAAGAATTGGTCTAGTTTTGCCAGTTGAAGACCTTCCTAACCGATGACAAACTTGTATGTGGTTACTATTAACATTGTTCATCTTCATTTGGTCGGTTATAACTTTATTGACCACATCATAGATCTTTTCATTTTGCTTCTCAGGAATGCCATGGAATAGGAGTATCTTTCTTCGTGATGCTGTTTCTTGTCTGTCTTGGCCAAGAGTGAGAGATTCAATCGCTAACTTCAGCTGCTTAAACATTTGCCAGACCAAAGACTTGAAGGACATGAAGTCTTGGGACAGTGTGAGGAGATCAGCATGTACAGGAGATTTACCAGCGACTTTATCCAGTCTGCTCTCATATTCACTAAAGCGCGTTTCAAACATTTTGGCTAGTGCTTCCATGTTGTTTTAAAGATGCTCTGTTACTTTGGATATATTGATTGGAGAAAGTGTTTTAGAAAGTGCAGGTGAGTTTTGCAGCTGATTATAACATTAGTTAGTTTAAAGTAGTTAAAATACAAATATAATTAATTAAAAATGCAAGGACACTAAATCTGCGTGTTAACGTCGTACATAATAGTTGAGATATTACAGACACTGAAGCGCCTGTATCAAGTAAAGCTGAGATAAATCTTTCTCTAATTTTAACTTTAATATTGGGACTACACTCACATATAATATTGTCTTGATTAATCGGCATCAATAATGTCCCAAGCTGTCTTACTGACGCCGGTTGAAGTTTTGGAAATTCCTTCCTCGCCCGTTGGATGAATCACCTCGATCCTGTGTTCTTCTTAAATTATATGGAGATCGATTGTTATTATTTTAGAATTTTCCTCTCGCGTCCCCGTAGTCCATGTTAGTTAACCTTTGAGAATCTTCCTTCTCACTCCTCGGTGATGTTGTAGAATTTACTGGTATTTCTTGTGACATCTGTACGTTGTTTTGAAGATATAAATTTTCTTCCTGCTTTCCAGTGAACATTTCGTGCATCTGCATGATCGTTTCTTTTAACATTTTTTTATTTGTATAGATTTGAGACGCTAGTCGGCATTTATACGTGTATTTGCAATTTTGCAAAAAATGTTTTATAAATATATTATCTGTTATTACTGCACCAGCTTTGTTTGCACACATGTCCAATGCATAATAATAATATATAAGCTCTTCATTGGCTTGTTGCTTCCGTGAATAAAAATTAGCCACATGATCTATTTCTCTGCCGAATTCGTGTATAAATCTGTTTCTAATTTCATCGAACGTTTCGCATGTATCATTTATCGTTTTGTAAAAATACAACGCAGGTCCTTCTAAATATGTTTGTATAATTAGCCTCTTGCTTTCATCGTTGTATTTATGTAATGCAGCAATAATCTCGAACTGGCCTAAAAATTCGCTCCCAAAACTGTCGAAATGCCAGAGTACTTATTTAAATTCATGGCTATTTTTATAATTTTCTTATATATATAACTTTTTATGATTCTTTTATTTGCCGTAAAGCGTTGTCACTCTTTAGAGTCTTTCTTTTACTCCTGGTATTCAGATGGCTCTTGCCTTCTAAAATTTTCTTTCCGCCATATTCAGTGGCAAATATAGCTGAAATAATCTGAAAAAAAAAGCAAAACACTACAACTGTACCCGGCGCCTCCACCATCTGGGGGGTCGGGACCCTAGATGGACCTAATCTAACCTAGGGAGGTCTTCCTAATCAACAAAGGAAAAACACTTATAACTTGAAATTACTTTTATTTAAGATGAATCTATTTTATAATAAAATACAATGATAATTATTAGACTATTTTGGGGACGAAGCCCGCAATAGAATTCCGTAAAGGAATCCCGTCAAGGAATGCCATGGAACAATCTTCCATATTCTATATATTTTACATTTCACAAATAAAATCAAATAATGACAGACTTATAAGTTGCCAGTCATAAATTTCGGCAAGTTTGTTTGTGCAATAACCTCTTTTATTAAATACGGCACAAGCAAACGTTGCAGTACTATACTTTGTACAGGGACATGTTAAGTATTTAACATAAAATGACAATTTAGTTAAATGAATTCTAGCTGATCTCACAAATAAATACGAATATAATGATAGAATGAAGCTGAAAACCCAGTACTTAAAACAAATATTTAAATAAAGATATCTATCAGGTTTTTTGCAGTAGTGGGTTTTATGAATAAAAAGTCGAATGTCAAAGTCACATAAATAAATGTATACAATATCAAAATAATCAAAACAAAATAAAAATAAAATAATTATATGCAGCAGTTGAAAGTTTCTGCTTGTCGAAGTTATTGTTGAAATTCTCATAAAGATGTCACACTCGTCATAATTCATGCAAGAAATAAAATAAAAACCGATTAAAAAAATTACACAAAACGACATTAAAATGATAACACGCGACCACGTAAAACTTCTGCTAGTCAATACTGTAATAACAATTACAAATAGAATATAAATCTTAAAGTTACTATGGTGATGTAAGTTACAATAAGTATAAAAATAACAATAATACATTATAATCAGAGAATGAAATAACGAAAAAATTATGACATGCTGCAGTGTACAACTGTTATTAGTCGAAACTGTACAAAAAAATATTAAAATGTCAAACAAAAAATAAATGTAAAAAATATCAAAACTAAAACAAATTAAAATTATGACACAAAACAAAAATAAACTTATAATATGCATCCATTTAAAACCTGCGCTAGTCAATATTATATTTAAAATTCCTAAGCAACGACAAGACACTACTAGACACTACAACTACAACACTAACTAGCTTTAAATAAGTGGCGATATTGTTCGAGTATAATAAAGTTAAATGACACAAGTGAGCTAACAATATCAACAACCAAAAAATTTACCGCTGCAGTCACCGGGCGCCACTCGGGGCCCGCACGCTCTACTACCCGAATGGTGAGTTCATCTAGTCGGCGTTTGCAAGTATCAACGGCTGTGGTAAGGTTGACTACAGTGATGCGAAACTCTTGCATTTCAGCTCGAGCTGCTCTCATTTCCTCCCGAAGCAAGCGAAGCTCAGTAACCAGCTCTGTCGAGCCGTCAGCTGCAGCCGGGGACGGTGGTGGTGATGACAATGTAGACTGCCTAGGTCGGCTTCTTATTGTAACGTTGGAAGTCTCTGCCTGCTTGACGGGTGTGTTCGTATTTTCAGCATTAGGTATTTTATTTTTAGCCTGTTGACATTTCCATGTACTCTTGTGATTTACGCAAGTAATATCATAAAGCTTCAGACACAGGCAGCATTTCAAATACTCCGGCGCTTCTATTTTACGTAAACAAGCTGCACAGTTACCAATAGAAACTGGTGGCGCCATCTCGTTATACTTTCTTTCTTGTACAATGTGTCAGTGAGTAGCGTTATATTGCGCCATCTATTGTGGAGTAGTCAAACTAAAAATAAAACTATTGCGGGCACCCACTTTTAGGAAAAATAAAAAACAGGACTCAGTTATTTTGTTGATATTCACTTGTTCAATTTCACTGTATGTCTTTAAAATGTTAAATCACGATTGCAAAGTAGTGTAGGTCATCGAGTCGTGTGCTAGTTATTGGTTGCTTTGCAATTTTGAGGTCGAATGATTGCACTATTGATTGAACTGTTTTTCACTGTTATTAACACTTACACGTTTCCCACAACAAGAATAACATTTGGCCAGCTGCAAGACGTGCCAAATATGAAGGCCACAGGACTTGGAGAGTTTAAAAAAAGTTTAATTTGGCAAATACGTTTAATTACAATTAATTAAAAATTACAATATTGAAGATTACTACTAAACAAGTGACAATTCACCGATGTGAGGTTTAAAAGTGATTTATTTATTTAAGTCGAATATTTAATGAAGCCTCGGGTCTTCGTCAGCATTTCATGTTTACTGCAAAAGCAACTAGGTCGATGCAGCGTCGGCGGTGGCAGCGACGGCGGCGGCGATGACCTCTCGCTGTGGCGGCACGTGTCAGGACTTAGGCAAATCTAAATGAGTAATATGCCTATGTGGTAGGCATATAACACCTCCCCCCGCAGATCGGCGACTATTTGCGAAGTTCCTTCGAAAATGTCGATGATAACTCATTGGGATGAATTTTGATGTTTTTGGAGATGTTCCTTTTCTTAGGCTGCACTTCTGAGTGTGTTTCAGTAGTTGGAGTATTTTCAGCTGTAGCTCCATCGGTATCCCGGTGCAATTTGATGTACAACCTCCTGACAATAAATCCAATAGCGAGTGCGGTTGCACTTAATATTAAAGTGTAGATAGGAATAGCTGTGTGGTAGATCGAACTATTTGAGATTTCGTTGATTGCAACTGGCGTCTGGAGTGCTATTTTTGCATTACTGGCATGAAGGTTTTCCAGGTTGATAGAGTTTAGGCGAATCTGCGTCTGATGATGAGACATGTTTTTTGAAAATGTGGCGATATTCATGATATGGAGTGCGTGGCCCTCGATGCGGTCGTTGCTGTTATTGATGGTGAATTCAGGTGACTGCAGGGAGCAACCTTGAGGAATAATAACTAGGTACCTCGTAGGATTCTGTACTGCTCTGCGCCGCAAGATAATTTGATTTTCGTAGGATGGGGAAAGCTGATAGTATAATGGCGACTGTCGAGCTGATCCATGGCTTCTCCTGATAGGGTGACTGGTGTGAGTTTGCAGGATGTGGAGATACGTTGTTCGGAGATAAGCTGTTCCACACAATCTGGATGGTGATGCATGCTGTGACTTGGGCTTCTGTTGCAGAGGTACTGGGAACTGAGCTTAGGGCAACATGTTTCGAAGTACATTGAATCAGACTCATGAATTGCAATGAAAGGGGAACTAGGTACAAGAGTGAGATTATTCTTGTTAGGGAGAAAGGATAACTTGTACAAAATATATCTTTTTGAAATTATTATGGGTATTTTAAAAGCTATAACTACCTTATTACCTACATAATACGATCCTAGTTTAATTATTCCATAGTATTCTCTAATATCTATTTCTAGGGTATTCCCCTTTTGATATAAAACTTTTAACCTATCTAACATGTTACCTAATAGCTTTAAACTAAGCATAGAATGCCGTGTAGTCGATGTACGTACAGCTTCTAATAATATGTCTAATTTAACTAATTCATCGACCAATTCATCTATGTTATCGTTTAAAATTAAAAGATATTGTGCCATACTTAATTATTGATGATTCTCTTTCAGCGTCACTGTTAAGAATTAAATTGAAAGCTGAGCTGATTTTTTGTTGATTATTAATTATATTTTCTATAATTTCAGAATGGCGTAGCAGCCATTCTTTACTCAAGCTTATATGCGTGTTTATTTCAGATTCTAAGTTATGCTGATTTTTTTGTAATAAATTGATGGCGTTATTATACTTAATTGCGTCTGTGTAATCTAGATTATCGGAAATACTTTTGATAATAGACCCTAGGCCGTCAATGAGTCCTCTTTTTGTACGAGAAGGTTCAAAACTATTTAACTGATCTAAGACTTTTGTTAGCTTATATTCTAAGTAATTTAGATGTGGTTGATAAAGTGATAAAGTTTTATTATTAAGTTGAGGTCTAAAATCTGCAATTTGAGATTTAACTAAGTTTATTTTAGAATGGATATCACTGAGGTCAATATATTGAAGGAAAGAATGATAATGGGAAATAATATTGGCAGGGCCTAGGTAAAAGGGAAGAAGTCCGAGTCCGTCATCTAAGCTTTCAAGTTTTATCTCCTCCGCGTGGGTTACTATTGCCAGTACAGTCAAAAAAAGAATCTGAAACATATTCGCCGTCAGCATCAATGTCCAGATGCAACTCTGCTCCTGTGGTCCTTCCGTAGATTCGGATCTCGTTTAGGGGTTGAAACCTCCTCGGGCCGGGACGCTCCTCTGGACTTTGTTATACTGCTTGCGCAACGACTCGCGAGATCCTACTGACTGCGCCAATTATGAAGGCCGCAGGACTTGGAGAGTTTAAAAAAAGTTTAATTTGGCAAATACGTTTAATTACAATTAATTAAAAATTACAATATTGAAGATTACTACTAAACAAGTGACAATTCACCGATGTGAGGTTAAAAAGTGATTTATAATTAAGTCGAATATTTAATGAAGCCTCGGGTCTTCGTCAGCATTTCCTGTTTACTGCAAAAGCAACTAGGTCGATGCAGCGTCGGCGGCGGCAGCGGCGGCGGCGGCGATGACCTCTCGCTGTGGCGGCACGTGTCAGGACTTAGGCAAATCTTAATGAGTAATATGCCTATGTGGTAGGCATATAAAACGCCAATAAACATGTACATTCACTTTAAATATGTAATTTGCAACAATAGCTATTTTTTTTAATTAAATAACACGGAGCTCGATGTTTACTGAGGCACTCCTCTTTACCCTCCCTCTAATACCTCCCTCCATCCAGACTAATGGTTTGGGAAAATGAGAACAATCATATCTTAAAATGTTGGCATCTCTTCCACCAATATGCTGTGGATATGTACGTGAAAATTGAAACTGAGCGATTGACATTTATTAGATTCAACCAGGCAATACTGCGTTTTGAAGAATACATTCATCTACGGGATGCCATCAATGCTGATCGGAAATCCGCGACATATGCATGAATACGCTCAGGATGCAATGTGCTATGTACGTCATTATGGCACACCAGATGTGTTTATAACATTTACATGCAATCCACAGTGGATTTCTGAAACCGCCCGCGCATTCGAAATGGACAATCGTACGTCCGATATACCATCATTTTGTGATTTAGTTAGATTTGTCCGCGATCACATAAAAATATTACAACGCACTTCGAATATCAAACCAGAATCGAGTAAAAGGGTTAACGTGGATAAGGTATCGAAATCGGATCGGTCTTCAACATATACCTACGTTAATACCACACCTGCGCAAACTCAATCAAGTTGCACATTGTGTACCTAATTCGCATAGCAATAATGTTCATTTGTATAAATGACACGTTTTTCAGAATTTATCTCCTTACGATCGTTATAAATTTGTCAAAACAAATAATTTATGTATCAATTGTTTAAGTAAAAATCATCGACTTTCCGCATGTAATTCTAATAGTAGTTGTCACAAGTGTCATAGTAAACATCACACTATGTTACATTTTGAAATTAATAATATCGCAACCACTGCGAGTTCGCTCCATGGTAATAATAGTTCATCGCTCGCTGTAACCGTGTAGCCGCCGCCACCGCACGCGCTCGAACCGCGCGCTGCGCGCCCTCGCTTCGCTCGCGCCCGCGATGCGCCCGCGCCCGCCCGCACCTCAGCGTCAACTGACGTACACACTTCGGTTTCGTCTTTAACCCCGCCCGCGCCATCGCGTACCGAAGATGTAACCCTTTGTTCGTTGTCAGATAGTAAATCTGTTTCGCATGTTCCTAGTACGGTATTACTGGCTACTGCGCGAGTACTAGTTTTTGATGTACACGGGAATGAACATAGTATTCGAGCGCTATTAGATAGTGCATCACAAAGTAATTTTGTTACCCGTGAGTGTTGTAATCGTTTACGTCTCAACACTAAAGGACCTACCTGTACTGTTGTGAAAGGAATAGGAGGGTCAAGCAAAACTATTCAGGGTTCAGTGGGTTTACAATTTTTCTCGCGTTTTAATCGTAAAATGAGTTTCGACATGGAGTCCTTGGTCGTAGACAAGGTCACAGAACGTTTACCTACTATATCAGTCGATACATCAGCGCTAACTTATTTTGATAATTTACCTTTAGCCGACGATACCTACGCCGTTCCCGGTAGTATTGATATGTTGATCGGTGCTTCGATCTTTCCGCACCTCCTGCTACCGCACAGGGTTCAAGGTCACCCTATAGAAACTTCACCTTGCGCTTTAGAAACAGTGCTAGGTTATGTTATCGTTGGTTCCGCACCCGCTAACTTCGTTAACTTTTCGACCGTTTCTTGCTGTTGCGTGTCAGAACCATTAGAACAAATTATTCATAAGTTTTGGTATTTAGAGGAAGTTAGCGTACCTGCATCTTCTATTCTTAGTCTAGATGACAAGGAATGCGAGGATATTTTTGTTCAAACAACCACTCGTGATAAAGATGGTCGTTATACAGTTGCGCTTCCTTTCAAGGGTGATATTCACTCCCTCGGAGACTCGCGTAGAAGTGCTGAAAGGCGCTTTTTTTGTCTCGAACGCAAGATGCAGTTTTCACCTAATCTTAAAAAGCATTATGATGAAGTGGTTAATGAATATTTGGATAAAGGCTTCATATCGGTTGCGCCAGCAGAAACAAATGATTCTAGAGACCTACCTTATTACATTATCCCTCACCACGGAGTTATTCGTGAGGATAAAATTACTTCGAAATTACGTGTCGTACTCGAAGGCAGTTGTAAAACCAGTACGTCTGTGTCTCTTAATGACATTCTTTACAAAGGTCAAAACCTTCAAGGTAATTTGTATAATATATTAATTAACTTTCGTTTGTTTCGTTTCGTGCTCTCGGCTGACATACGCCAGATGTTTTTGTGTATCGGTGTCCGCGAATCCGATCGCCGATATCAACGCATCTTATATCGTTTTTTGCCTGAAGATCCTTTACAGACCTATCAGTTCAACCGGGTTGGTTTTGGATTGAAGTCAGGCAGGATAGAGACTGGCTTATTTATGGATGATGTGGCTTATAGCGTAGATAACGAAGACCAGGCCATCGAGACCGCGTCCCAGTTAATATCTCTCATGAAAGCTGGCCAATTCGATCTAGTGAAATGGACAAGCAACTCGCAAACTGTTTTAAACTCAATTCCTTCTTCACATCATCTCTCGTCACTCAAACAGTTTGATGCAAATGACTTGCACAAAATACTCGGTTTGTGTTGGTCACCTGCAACTGATTTATTTAGTTTTAAAATTAATACACCATCCGAAAAATGTACTTGACGCACTATATTATCTTGCGTAGCAAGACTATGGGATATTCTTGGTTTTGTCGCACCTGTAGTTTTATACGCCAAGATTCTAATAAAGGAACTGTGGCTTTGTGATAGTGACTGGGATGATACACCCCCTGATAATATTGTTAATCTATGGTCTCGTTTTAGAGAAGAATTGCCTGCACTTGAGCTATTGAAAATTCCGCGTCATGTAGGAATCACCAAAAATTCAGTAGTCAATTTAATCGGTTTCGCTGATGCGAGTGAAAGGGCTTACGGGGCTGTTGTTATTTCCGTGTTCAGAATGGCAGTGACATTTCTGTCAATCTCATAAGTGCTAAATCTAAAGTAGCACCCCGTAAGGTCGTGTCTCTCGCTCGGCTCGAATTGTGTGCAGTTCTTTTGCTTTCAAAGCTGATCAAAACAGTTATAGAAGCTTGTAATAATCGCCATACTATTAAACAAATGACGATTTTAGAAAAAGAATTCCATGTTTGTCAAATAAAATTAATTTGAAATTAGAATTATCTGTCAAAAAAAAATATTTTCATTTGAAATGGCCAGTACGGCAAAACGGCAGTTTCATAGGTAAAGACCTATTATTATTCCATATTACTTTACCTCGCTTAAGTTTTTATAACAATGCTATTTATGCATTTTCGGATTCTACAGTGACACTCTGTTGGATCAACTCTTCACCCCATCGATGGGGAACTTTCGTGGCTAACAGGGTGGCAAAAATACAATCTTTGTGTCCGCCGCATAACTTTTATCACATAGCAGGTTCCATTAACCCCGCTGATTGTTTATCACGCGGCCTCACACCGACTCAGATTATAGATCATCCGCTTTAGTTTGATGGACCTCCTTGGGCCAAATTAGAGCCGTGTGAATGGCCTATTATTTCATTCGACCCGTCTACTGTCTCTGAACTGCCAGAACAGAAAAAAACATACTCTGCTTGTATCAAAGCCAAGAGAAGAGTCCTTTATTATGACTTTAGCTAGCCGTATCGCTTCTTGGTCAAGGCTTTTACGCTGCGTCGTTTACGTATGTCGCTTTATGAAGACGTTACTTCGACGCGACTTCATAACCGCAGCTGGTTTAGATCACGCCGAACGCTTAGTACTTCGTGAATTACAAATCACTCATTTTCGACAGGAAATCGCAAATTTAGAAGCTGACAAATCTTGTTCACGTGTTTTTCAACGCCTCAAACCGTTCTTGAGCGATGGCTTGATTAGGGTTGGTGGTCGTTTGCGCCAATCTGATTTAAACTTCGGTCAGAAACATCCTATTCTTCTACCAAAAAGGGATCACGTTGAAGATCTTTTAGTGGATTATCATCACAAGGTTAACTGTCATGCAGGCCCAGACTTGTTAATGTCTGTCTTACGCCAAAATTATTGGATACTGTCCGCACGTAGTATTATTCGTAGAAGGGTACATAGGTGTCTCCCTTGTTTCCGTCTTAAACCTAAGCCAACCTTCCCGGAAATGGCTGAACACAAAACTTGTCGTGTCGTTCAATCAGCTAAACCTTTTGTTCACACCGGTACGGACTACGCTGGGCCGCTTAAGGTCACTATAACTCGTGGACGTGGCATTTGCGTGGCAGCTTACGTCTGCCTGTTCGTTTGTATGACGACTCGCGCCGTACATATAGAATTAGCTGGAGACTTGAGTACTACTTGTTTCATGGCTGCCTTTAAACGTTTTTTATCTCGCCGTGGACCAGTTGGTCACATGTATTCGGATAATGGCACCAATTACATTGGCGCCAAACGCACACTCTCGGAACTTCATTCTTTTTTAATTTCAAAACATTTTAACTCAGAATTCGGACAAATGTTATCGCAAAATCGTATCAATTTGTCCCTAAACACTCCTGCAGCGAGTCACTTTGGTGGAAATTGGGAAACCAATATAAAGAGTCTCAAGACGCATTTATACCGTGTTATTGGTGACCAAATCCTAACGTTCGAAGATTTAAGTACCGTTCTCGCTCAAATCGAAGCGGTTATGAACACTCGCCCTTTATGTCGTACACTGTCCAGTGATCTGTCGGAACAATTAGCTTTGACTCCCGCGCATTTCCTTAACTTAACACCTTTAAAATATTTACCCGCGAAGGATATTTCGGAGACTAAAGTTCATTTACTTCCGCGCCATGAATTACTGGATAAACTTGTCCAGTCATTCTGGAAACGATGGAGAACAGAATATCTGCATACGTTGCAGTCTCGAGAAAAGTGGAGCACGTCAGCCAATCCAATTACAGTCAGCACTGTCGTGATTCTCTCGACCGAAAACGCTCCTCCGCTTCACTGGGCTTTAGGGGTCGTTGAGGAGGTCTTTCAAGGAGCTGACGGTGTAACTCGCGTCGTTCGCGTCAAGACCGCGACCGGTTCGTATCTACGCCCGGTAGTGCGACTCTGTCCCTCACCTAACCAGTAGAATTGTTGTTGTTGCAGTTAGGTTAAGTTTTCGTTTAGTAGTTTGTTAGTATATAGCAATTCATTCGTTAGTTAGTTATATTTTTGAAGGGAACCCTTCAAGCCGGGGGGGAATGGTTGCGACGCAATATAATATCGCGCGCGAATAATTGTCATTTTCGTTCATATTAAAATTGCTAACTCCTTCTGTTCCTCATCCTCATCCGCCGTTGTATTTGCGTCGTTTTTTGGAAGAAACGCTCGCACGCAATCTCTCGCTCGCAAAATCAAATGTTGGACAGTTATCAGTGAACCTATGTGCAGTGAAAATTATCTAAGTGCTTTATGACGCATATGAATCCATATGATAGAATTGAATATCGTCAAATTCACCCTAACAAGAGTGATCGCCGGCGCTGGTTTCGTTCATGTCAACGAGCCACGTGCAACCACAGGTACCTATCTTTCTTTTCCTTATTCCTATTCATATCTGAAGGTGTTAGCAATTCAATTTAAAATTATTAATCAACCGCATACAGTCCACTACTTTAATATCTAATTAGCTTATGAACCGCGTCACCAGACTTCATTGTTAGGCACCGCGCATTTGGCGAGACGCGCTGTTGGATGTATTCAGTCAAGTCAGTTTGAATGAAATCGACGGCGTGATATCTGCGAAAGTTCCCGACAATGATGAAAATCCATTGTTACGTGAAATTGATACAAAAAATATGATTCATAGTCCCTGTGGAATATTAAATCCAAATTCTCCATGTATGGTTGATGGAAAATTTTCAAAACGCTTTCCAAGATAATTAGAAGTAGAAACTATTACTGGAAATGATGGTTATTCACTTTATCGCGGGCGATCCACTGATGGCAGTGGAAGGTCAACAATAGTCTAAGAGAATCAGCTGGAAATTGAAGTTGATAATCGTTGGGTTGTTCCGTTTTCTCCGTTACTCTCCAAAACATTTAAAGCACACATAAATGTTGAATATTGCCGTTTCGTAATTTCGATAATATATATCTGCAAGTACGTGAACAAAGGTAGTGACATAGCTGTGTTCGGAGTTGCTGCTGAAAATTCAAACGATGAGATCACTTATTTTCAATTGAGACGCTATGTCAGTAGTAACGAGGCGATATGGCGTATTTTTTCGTTTCCCATACATGAAAGACACACTATTGTCGTTCACTTGGCCGTACATCTGGAAAATGGTCAAAGGGTGTACTTTATAACGGAAAACGTTTTACAATGAGTTGAGAGGCCGCCATCTACGACATTGACCAGCTTCTTTGAAATGAGCCAGAATGATGACATTGCTAGAAACACTACTGCAAACACTGAATCGTTAAAAAATTTCAACGACGGAAACAAGAACAGCCGGTTCCAAGTTACCCTCAAGTATTTTCTAGCGATAACATCTACGAACTGTTGATGGTTTATTGTGCGGCACAAAATACATCATCATACATTGTGTATAGAGAAGCCTGTCAACGTTTGGGATTGCTAGAGAATGACACTCATTGGGACCACACTCTCGAAGATGCTGTGAAATACTAAAACTACTACTTTCGTCAAATACTAAACAAATACGAACATTGTTTTCCATAATTTTGTCTACATGCTTAACAAATATAAAGATCACATGGCCGAAGATATATTACATCAAAAGCGTCTTAGAACATCAAATGCAAATTTGCAAATTAACGTGAAATACAACAAAGCATTAATTTTAATTGAAGACATGTGCTTGATGCTTACCAACAATGGATTAATAAATTTAAGAATGACAACACCCAATCGCCCAATGCACGACGCACTTAATCAAGAGTTAAGATAAAGATAGATAAAGACAAAGAAACATTAATTCCCACAAAGACACAACACAAAAAGTCACATTTTAGGATAATAAAATAAGAGCTAGGTACACTGAAAAAATAAAAGACAACTAACAATTACTTTACTCAGAACTATAGGTACAATAGGGAATAGGAACAGTCTCAGCGTGTTGCTGGTGTAAATATGTAATCACACTTACTCAACCAGCGTTTACTAGTTTTCAGTCAGTCCCCAGAAAACAAATACAATTATTATCTAAAATAACACAAAATGAATTGAGACAATAACAAATACAAATCCACAAATCTTCAGTAGGAAGTATTGGTTTATCTTATTTGAGAACTTATTATAATTGTTTTCCTAAAATAAAGTAGATAATTATACATATTGATATACAGTTACTTGTATAATATACTAAACATAGACTAATATTCCTTAGTAAATATACAAAAGTACCATAAAATAAAAAATACCAGTAATACCATGATCAACGCCAACCGACGAACTTAACGCATGTTTAAAGTCATAAATTTTATGGGAAGATGTTAAAGCGCTCAAATTAAATATGAACATGCGAGTCGAATTGCTGAATGATCAATCTGGAGAAGTTTTTTCCAAACAATTGCTCGATATTGGTAATGGCAAAATACCTGCTGATTCATCGTCTGGATACATCATATTTCCTACCAATTTTTGTCACTTTAATGAAACTAAGACGGAACTCATCGAGAAGGTTTTCCCAAATATTGCTTAAAACTACAAAGCTCATGTATGGTTGAGCGAAAGAGTTATATTGGCTGCAAAAAACGTTGATGTCAACGAAATGAATTTTCCGATTTAAAATAAGATAGCTGGCGAATAATGACATACAAATCGATTGATTCCGTTACTAACCAAGATGATGTTGTCAACTATCCAACGGGGTTTTTAAATTCGCTGGATTTGCCTGGATTATCACCTCACAATCTGCAATAAAAATTCGGATCGGTTATCATTATGTTGCGGAATATAAACCAGCCACGTCTTTTTAATGGCATCCGACTTGCGGTGAAAAAATTAATGAACAACGTCATCAAAACCACAATTTTGAAAGGAAAGTACAAAGGCGAAGACGTTTTGATTTCACGGATTCCTTTGATTCAGAACGACATGCCATTCGACTTTAAACGGTTGCAATTTTCAGTGCGGCTAGCATTTGCAATGTCGATAAATAAATTTCAAGGGCAGTTGCTAAGTTTGTTTGTGGCATCAATCTTGAAAATTCATATTTTTCACATGGCCAGTTACGTTCCCGTGTCCGAATACCGACAAGACAATTTATAAACGCGCAAGAAAAAAAACTAAGAATGTTGTATACCATAAAGCATTAGAATAATAAACACTTTTTTTGAAATATTTTTTAAAATTAATTATACCAATTCTAATTCACAATTACAACATGACAACGTCTGTCGGGTCAGCTAGTATTATATAATTTTAGGTTAAGTAATATATTTCAAATCACTGACCATACCATTAAGAGTAATATTGATTAGCATTTAAGTTGATATAAAACGCGGCATGTATCATATGTGTGTATATAAATCTTTGACATTTCTTTTCTTTTTTATTCTGGGTTCCTCCCCAGTTCGTTATACATAACACAAGCTCTGCTTACTTTTGATACATACTGTTGGTGTGTTTGTCTGGAGATTTTATTACTGGCAATAGATGAACAACACCTTAGTCTATCGTGACCACGGCAACTGCAAAGATGCCGAAACGTCGAAATAATAATTTTAAAATTAACTAAAATATACGCGATAATATCCGGTAAAAAGTGTTTTATTTATTTGGAGATTTCATTATTATAATATTAATAACTTTTAAAATTTAGTACCTTTTCTTTATAAACATTCACAAAAACATTTTTCTTAATAAAAATTACTATTTATTTAGAAAACGACTCAACATCCTCACCCTACAGTAAATCATCCATTGTAGTATTTGTAATTGAATTGTATATTACTAAGCTTCCACATTTCACTCTCGCCTGCGATTAAACGGTCAAAATAAAAATATTTTATTCAAAGTTGGTCTCATCGGTTTAGTAGAAAACTTTTTGGAATTCAACTATTTTGTATTTGGTAATTTTGCAAAGCTGTATCTAGTAATTAAACAAATATGTTTGCAGGTTTCTAAATTTGCTCAAAAATAAAAAAGTCTCCGTAAATTAGTTTCACTCAAATGCAAGTTTCTGTTGTAGTTTGTAAAGAAAAGATTGCCACATTGTAACCCAGTATCAAGAATAATATGAGCAGCCTATTTATACTGATACCTACGTATTTTTAAATGACAGAACGCATGAATTTTTTTAAAACTAAACATATGCTTTTTTATGCTTACCAATATGTCACACGATCTTCTTCACTTTTTCAAATGCCTTCATAGGTTAACATTAAGGGCAATCAAAAGTTGATAAGGGACTACGTCGAGGGTTAAATATACCACTTTATCTAATTCTGTCGGGTCTTTGATAGGCTGAGGGTGAACTGTGGTTACGTTGAGATATTACAAATAGGCAGAAAGGTTAAGTGAGGATAGAAGGCGGATGTGTCGTGTAGTTTGTTACAAGATTGTTACATAAGTAACGTACTACAATCTACCAAACATAGATTTATTTCATTCTAATTACATCCTTAATGTTAGGTAAAATATACTTTTTTAACATGCATAATGACTTCTGAACCCATGATCAAAATATCATCACATCTAAATAGAAAGCACTGAGAAGCGTATTATTCTCCCAAATAAAAGTAAAATTACATGATCCAAAACTTGGCAAAAAACGATCAGAAAAAATATCGTTTAAAACTTCAATACCCGTTCATAGCAGTTAAACTGCTGAATCACTTAG
This sequence comes from Marasmarcha lunaedactyla, assembly GCA_923062675.1. Taxonomy (NCBI): domain Eukaryota; kingdom Metazoa; phylum Arthropoda; class Insecta; order Lepidoptera; family Pterophoridae; genus Marasmarcha; species Marasmarcha lunaedactyla. Next base: position 9,337,275 of record OV281361.1, on the reverse strand, counting down.
AAAAAGCAGCCTAAAAATAAATATTTCCGTATCGTGAAACTCCACCTCAGCACTCCCCGGCGCCGGCGTTCGTTTGCGCTCCTGTTGACCCACATCGCTACGCCAGGTTTTATTGTTATTTGTTTTCAATTTTGAATTTAACGAAAAGTTACTTTTGCTGCAACAGATTAGAGAGTTATTGTTTCAAAGAAAGATTGTTCTATGTTTTAAACCAAAATAGTTTGTCAGAGCTGCGTTGGGGTATTGGTATCGCTGATTTCTCGGACTTGGGGTCCAGGGTTCAATCCCCGTAACTACCAAATGTACCAATAAGCTTTCACAGTTAAAGTACATAAAGCCGACGAAAGTAAAGGCAAAACATCGTGAATCCACTTACCTTAGAAATTATATGTCAGATAATTCTGCAAGCCCGCATTAAGTGGTTGACTATAAGCGTGGTGGCCTATAAATTGCCTAATACCATTCCTTACTTGGAGTACTTACTTGAAGCTGATATCTCTGCCGTGGGTTTTTTAAGGCTGACATGAAAAAAATGTCTTTACGTGGAAGAACCATGTCCCTATATCACGAGAGCATATGTCAATTAAATCCGAATGAAATAGACTACTCGGCGACTAGTCAGTACATGTAGAATTATTATTATTCCATATATTAAACGTTCTGTTTCATATGTATAAACAATCAGTTACACACATATATTTTGGTAACCATCTACCGTGTTCGTCAGAATCGCGGGTGTAATTTGATGAAATTGGTTGAATTGTTAATAAGATAATTCTTACCTAATTGTTACCTAAACTGAGAGAATTTTTACTTCGCTATTTACAAAGTTTTGAAATAACCAAAATGAGCCGCCAACCTGACGTCAGAATGGCGGATAAATCATAAATCCATACAGTAGCTCAAAAGAGCCATTACCAAATTTTATTACCTAGTTATTACGTTCAAAAACTTTAGTCAAACCTTTTCGAAACTGCAAGGAAAATATAGTTTTCTTACATTAAATAATAGTACGTAGTTACAATCTACCTATTACGTTTCGTTTTCCTGAAGATATATATGTGTAGTTGTTGCAAACACATTATTTCAATCTTCCTCTACGTATACAATATAGTAAAATAACGAGGGTATAGTCGCAGATATTTGTAAAAAAAATTTAACTTAAGTCAAAATCACTTAGTTGTTGCATGCAATGAAGTTTTATGTCTCCGCTTGTAAGAATACATTGTGTGGTTGTTAATTTGTTAAAAAAATTTTAATCGACCCTTATTACTATAAATAAAATGAAGCGAGGAAGAAAAAACACAGTTGATTTAGAAAAACAAAAATACAGTGATTATTTTTGTAAGAAGAACGAACTCTCTTCTCCTTGTGATCAAGTTTTTAGAGATAAAAGAAAAGAAGTGGATTATAAAATTTCAGAAAACGTCGTCCGGCACGCGCTTTTTTCAACATGAGTACAACGGTTCCAGTGATTCCTGTGGAGAAGTTGGGCGGTATTGAAAACTACGGGAACTAGAAGTTCCAGATATAAATGCTGCTCATACATGAGGATTTGTGGGATGTTATCTCGGAAGAAGTCGAGAAACCCGACGTAGCATATATAAAGAGATCACAGAAGGCACTTGCAAAGATATGTTTGTCAGTGAAGCCTTGTGTATTTATGCATGTCAGGAATGCAGAGACGACGCGGCAAGCATGGTTAAATTTGCAAAAGGCGTAGAAGACAAAGGCTTGTCAAGAAGACAGAGTTTACTCCGACTTTTGTTCGCAACGAAACTAAGGGAATGTGAAGGCATGGAGATGTATGTCACAAAGATTAGTGACCTAAGTCAACAGCTGCATGATATAGGTTAACCTCTTGAATATGATTTTGTTGCTGTTTTACTTCTGAACGGTTTATCTCCCGACTATGACCCGTTAATAATGGCTCTGGAAAACTCAAATGTCAAGCTATCGAGCGAGGCAGTGAAAACGAAACTGATGCAGGAGAAGCAACGGCCTGATGGTAAAGGTGATACAGGTTCAACAGCGTTGGCGGCACGTAAGAAACCAGTGAAGTGTTTCAAGTGTAAGAAGTTAACTCGTTACTCACCGGTCTGCAAATCAGTGAAACCAGTCAAAATGGACAATACCTCAGACAAGGCACTGTTAACAGTGTTATCTGCGTGCATGCAGAGTGATGTGTGGCTGATAGACTCGGGGGCGAGCAGTCCTTCAGTGACTGAAATGAAGGTGGCTAATGGGGGCAGACTGTATACTGTTGGTCGTGGTGATGTGAAAGTACATTTAAAGTTAGGCATTAAAACTATCAGTGAGGTTTATTATGTACCTGATTTAGCTAAAAACTTATTATCAGTTAGTGCATTAACTAAGAAAGGTTTTAAAGTTATTTTTGATGAAAAGTATTGTAAAGTACTTGATGGTAATAGATTAGTGGCTACAGCAAAGCATAGGAATGGTGTTTATTAATTAGAAACTGCAGAATCTGTTAGAGAGCCTAAACTGTGTGTGGTGGAGCGTGGTGGCTGTTCAGGGACTAGTTTGAAGCCGACGCCTGCGCAGGTAAACACAGAAGCTCAGGATGCAGTGCAGAAGGTAATATTGGAGAGCTGTAAAGTGGAAACAGAATCAAATTTCCAAACAGCCGCTAATACAGTTACTCAGGAGACGTCGCACAGAAGACTTAGTCATCTTAATGCAAGGAGTATGCAATTGCTAATGAGAGGTATGGCTAGTGGCATTACTTATGATAAAACACAATTTAGTACTTGTGTTGCGTGTGTTGAGGGAAAGCTTAATAAATTACCTTTTCATAGGAAGACACAAAGTAAGTCCAATGAGCTTTTAGGTAGTGATTTATGTGGCCCTATGCCAGTGAAATCTTTTACTGGTGCTAGATCCTTCCTTACTTTTATTGATGATTGCTGTAGGAAAACATTCATTTATTTTCTGAAAAATAAAAATTAAGTTTTCAATTACTTCAAAAATTACTTAAGGCATTGGTCGAAAACCAAACAAATAAGAAAATAAAATTGTTAAGAACGGATAATGGAGGTAAATATGTTAATTTTATGTTCCAGGAATATTTGAAGGAGAAAGGCATCATTCACCAGACTACAATACCAAACTCACCTCAACAGAATGGCGTTGTTGAACGGGCAAACAGGACGATTGTAGAGAAGGCTCGCAGCATGCTACGAGATGCAGGCCTAGATGGGCGATTCTGGGCTGAGGCAGTCAACACTGCAGTCTATTTAAAAAACCGGTCCCCTACAAAGGCAGTCTTTGGTATCACGCCAGAGGACTAACAGAAATGGACTAACACGAAGGTAAATCTTAGCCACGTACGTTACGTATATTTAGTTGCTTGGTATATGCCTTGACACAGAATCGAAAAAAATTAGATTCAAAATGTAAAGCATATATTTTTGTTGGATATTGTGAAAACAGTAAGGGCTATAGACTGATTGATCCAGACAATCCTAGCAAATGTATCAAATCGAGAGATGTTGCATTTATTGATAATAAATTCTATAGAAAGAACACTGCAGAAAGTGATTTTCGTGTGATGAGTTTTTCATGAAGAAGACAGTGTATTTTTAACTTAGATAGCCCTGACAGCAGTGGTTCTGTTGACTCTTCCGATGTCACTTACGGGCCAGGTGAATCTACGCTTGAGGATGTATCAGATATATCAGAATATGACAGCGCTGACTCCAGCCAGAGAGCGTGCACTATGCTGAGCTGCATTAGAGAGGAACCAGAGACAGTCCAAGAAGCGCTACCAGGAGCTGAAGCTGTTCACTGAAATAATGCTATAAAAGATGAGTATCAATCATTTATTCAAAACAAATGTTGGACATTAACTGATCCGCCGGAAAAACAGAAACCGATCAAATCTAAATGGGTTTTGAAGAAAAAGAAAGGTCTCAATGGAGAATTAAAACCATATGGTTGTAAAGACTGCTTTTCTTAATGGAGATTTACAATAAACAGTTTTCTTGGAACAGCCAGAAGTTTTTGAAATAGAAGGCAGTAAGCATAGAGTATATAAATTGCATAAGGCGATTTATGGCTTAAAACAAGCCTCAAAATCTTGGTATGAAAAGATAAACAATGTCTTGCTTAGTAAGCTTCATTTTAAAAGACTGACCTCAGAGTATAAATACAAATAAAGAAGAATTAGTCATTATTGGTTTATATGTTGATTATATGTTGATAAATTCACAGTTGAAAAGTGAAGTAAAGAAAAGGCTCATGCAAGAGTTTGAGATGAAAGATCTCGGGCCAGCCAGCCACATACTTGGAATGCGCATCACGAGAAATCAAGATGATATCTTTCTTGATCAGTCTATTTATATAAAAGGCATTTTAGATCGTTTTAATATTACTGACAGCAAGCCAGCTCAAACTCCGATGGAAACGGGATTGAAACTTTTGAAAGCTGATAAAAAGGAAGAAAATTTGGAATATATAAATTAATCGGTTGCTTAATGTATGTTGCAGTTTGTTTCAGGCCTGACATAGCTCACGCGGTAAGCATGCTAAGCCAGTTCAATGATTGTTACAATCAACATCATTGGAAAGCAGCGAAACGTGTACTACGATATTTAAAAGGTACTGTAGACTATCGTCTTGTTTTTGGTAGGAGTGGTCTCGATATCAATGGGTTTATAGATGCTGACTGAGCTTCGTGTGAAATAGATCGCAGATCATACACTGGGTTTGTTTTTAAAATTGGGAACTGTACTGTATCTTGGGAAAGCAGGAAACAGCGAATCGTCGAACCTTTCCAGCACAGAAGCGCAATACATGGCTCTCTCAGATTCTTGTAAAAAAGCATTGTTTATACGAACTCTATTTTTACTATTTTTTATGATAACCAATCAGCACATAAATTATGTTAAAAACCTATGTATCATGCTCGTACGAAACAAATTGATGTTCGACAACATTTCATAAGAGAAGTTGTTAAAGATAATGTGAAAATAATTTGAATTATTTGTGTACTTCTGAAATGACTGCTGATATTTTAACTAAACCACTTACTAGAGAAAAACATGAAAAATTTGTAATTTGTTTAGGTGTAAAATAAATGTTGAATTTATTTACCTATTTGTGTATGTTGTTAAATATTATGATGGCATATTATTATAGTCAACGTTGAAATTGTGTCGAACTTATTTGTTTGAGGGCCAGTGTTGGTGTAACCTACATGTAATAAACAAATGTACTAAGAAACGAAACGCATTAGACAGCTGCTGTGAAATACAATTGTCAAAAACGCTAATCTTGTTAACCCTGTCTGGACTGTCAATTTTTCGTTTGCGGTGTACACACGGTTTTCGTCATTTGTTTTTTTGGTGATTTTGTTATCAACATTGAGTTATTTTAAGTGTTTCTGCTTTTCTCTTCCTCGCCTGGTAAGTGGTTGTATGAATTATCTAGCTCTTAATGAGCATGGATTGTGTTCCAATCCCTCCTAAGCCCCCAGACCCAATCCCGTTTCCTGATGTCAACAACTCCCCTTACCCTTTCTCTCAACATGTGCAAACAAGAAAACGTCCGAGTATAAATCGGGATTCGTCCCCTACTCCTAAAAAATCTGTTTCGAATGCTCTTCCATCTCAAGCCAATAACCTTATTTACACTCATCCAAGTCTTTTAGAAGAAAAATCTTACCATCCTTCTGACAAAGGTCCTTTCATTGTTCATGTGTCCAGGTCAGAAAATCACCCTAAGTCAGGCAGTACATTTAATCATCTAAATTTTGGAAAATTTTTATTTACATCAAATATTAAAAATATTAAAAATGATGGTATAAAGAGTGTTGGCAGAAATCGAGTCTCTGTGGAATTCTCATCTGCATGTGCAGCAAACGAGTTTCTCAGAAACCCGAGCCTTAAATCTCATAACTATATAGCTTTAATTCCTACATATAATATAACAAGAATGGGGCTGATTCGCGGGATCCCAACTTCTTGGTCAATGGAGGAAGTTGTATCAGCAATCTCCACAAGCCAAGGTGATATAATAATTTTGAAGGCTCGTCGCTTAAACAGAAAAGTGTCCATGGAGTCTGGTTCCACTTGGACCCCCACGGGTTCTGTAGTGATCACTTTTTCTGGACAATGCTTACCTGATAAAGTGTTTATATTTAACTCATCAATAACCGTTGATCCATACATTTTGCCTTCCATACAATGCTTAAACTGTTGTAGATTTGGCCATGTGAAAGCCCAATGCCGATCCAGTGCTCGTTGCTTCAAATGTGCACAGTCTCACTCAGGTGACTCTTGCCCTGCATCCTCTGAAGTTTCCTGCCTGCAATGCTCAGGCCCTCATTTAGCAACTGACAAATCTTGCCCGGAACATTCCCGGCAAAAGAATATTAAAATCACCATGTCCCAAAAGAACATATCATTCAAGGAAGCATCATCCCTCTTCCCTTCAGTTAAAAAATCGTATGCAGATGCTTCTAAAAGTTCTCCTTCACTAAATCTTTCTTACAAAAAAACAACATATAAACCATCAAAACCCAGTCCGTCTTTATCTCCGGGCTATGACAAAATTGCCCATAATGCTATTATTTCTAATCCTCCATCTTCTAAATCGGGTAACGCCTTCCTCCCTACCTCTTCCTGCTCCCCTAATGACAATTTTTTAGAACTCCTGATTTCCCTAGTTTTGAACATTCTTTCAAAATTTGAAGACATCCCACTACCGTCCTCCGTTGCTAAAAAGTTATCCCCTATTGCTAATCTTCTTCTTAACAATGGCCAGACTCCTGCAATGGAATAGTAGAAGCATCCGAAATAAACAGCATGAAATTTCTCATTCGGCTCATCAGCATGACCCTTTGGCTATTGCTGTCTCTGAGACTTGGCTATCCCCAGGCAGTCGATTCAAATTGCCTGGGTTTGTCTGTCTTAGAGATGACAGAGCAGATGGGCATGGTGGTGCAGCTCTCTTCGTTAAGGTTTCTCTTCCATACACAACTATCCAAATTCCCCCCCACTCATTTGAAATTAGTATACTTGCTGTCAAAATTCTTAAATTTGTTCTTGTTTCAGTCTATATATCTGACCCCACTATTTCACTTATAGATGAATTTCATTCACTCATTTCCAGTTTGCCGAGTAACCCTATTATTCTAGGTGACTTCAACTGTCACCATGTCCTATGGGGTAGCCAATGTTCACAGGCTTGTGACGGTCCTGGTCAGCGTTTAGCAGACATAATTGATGAGCAAAATTTATATGTCCTGAATGATGGTTGTCCTACTCGTTTTTCTGGCCCTCATCAGAACCCTAGTGCTGTGGACATTTCCATGTGCTCTGCTGCTGATGGTGCGTCGATTAGTTGGAGAAGGCTTAATTCCCTATATGGCAGTGACCACTACCCTATAATTATAACCATACCGTCTTCTTGTCATATTCCTCCTAAGTTACCACCCCTTCTGCAGCATAAAATTGATAAGGCCGACTGGTTTAACTACACTAAAGCTACTAATGACTTGTCCTCCCACATTCTTTCCCCGTCCTTGTATAATATCCAAGAGTGCTATGAGAGCCTAATCTCTTGCATTCAATCTGCGGCAGACTTACATATTCCAAAGAAGAACCCAGATAAAAGACTTCGATCATCTCCCCCATGGTGGGACTCAGACTGCTCTGACATGATCAGAATGCGTAGGTCTGCTATCCGCAAATATGCGGCCACTATGTCAATGTTTAATTACATTCAAGTTAAAAAAGTGTCAGCCCAGACCAGGAGACTGTGGGATATCGTTGCACAGAGCTCTCAAGACGACCAGCTTACACCGCCGCTCGCCGCATACTGTGGGACATCAATAGCATCGCGTGAGCAGCTCCTGAGTCGACCGATCTGCGCGACCGCTCGACGCGTACTGAAGCGCGCGCGCTGCGTGCGGGTCCTATTTATAATTTCGTGCACTATCCACGCAAAACATTTTTGTATGAACATTTCTCCCGTGTTGTGATTGGTCAGCGAAGTAAGACGTACACTATTTTGACCTGGTACTACCAGTATGCAGTTAAATAGTATATTATATGTAAATAACCATAATAAAGCACTCAATTATTCCCTGACTACTTGTGTATCAATTATCTCCAACTAGAAGACCTAACAGACCTAACAGTGGTGACCCCGACGTGATCCCGATACAAATATGGAGCAATTTGAAGACGCAGCAGCAAGCCCTAGTACCAAACCTGAAGTCGCAACTATTTCGCTGCAGGCCAGAATACCACCCTTTTGGCGCGCGCAACCCAAGCTTTGGTTTGCACAATTTGAAGCCGTCGTAGCACCATACAAAACAGGCGACGAACAGAAGTTTAACCTCGTGATTCCAGTACTAGAAAGAATCGACATCGAACAAATAAGTGATATTATCTGCAAACCGCCGCAAACGGGAAAGTACCTAGCACTGAAAAACAGATTACTTTCGGTGTATGAAGAATCAGAGTCGCAACAATTTCAAAAGTTATTCAGTGGACTCGAGCTGGGAGATCAGAAACCGTCGCAGTTGCTAAGAGTCATGCGAGACCTGGCTGGAGAAAAGGTGCGGGATGACGCACTAAAGGTACTATGGATGGGACACCTACCACCGCAAGTAAGAGCTGTGCTATCTGTAAGCACGGAATCAAGTTTAGATACTCTGGCAAACATGGCAGATAAGATGATGGAACACACGGGTAGATCTATCGCGGCAGTCAGCATCGAAGCACCATCATCATCAACATCAGCTCAAGACGTGTTTTTTCAAACATTAACGAAGCAAATGGAGAAATTATCAATTGAAATCGCAGAACTTCGACAAGCCACGACTCATGCGCATCGCCGTCCTTACCGTCGTCAACACTACGATCGCGCAAGATCAAGATCGAGATCAAGAACTTACGACGAAAAAAAACCCGCTGATATCGATTGGGTCTGTTACTATCATCGGAAATTAGGTGAAAGAGCGAAGAGGTGTGAACCCCAATGCATGAAAAGCACAAAGAGACAGGGAAACTAAAGACTACATCGACTGTAGCGGAAGTCGGTGTAACGAAGCGAAGTAACCGCCTATGCGTTAGAGATTTCAACACTCAAGAACTCTTTCTGGTCGATACCGGCGCAGACGTATCGGTACTAGCCGTAAAAAACAAGCGAATACCGACTACTTCGACTTATCAATTGTTCGCCGCAAATAATACACCGATCAAAACCTACGGTGAGAAGACGCTGAAGTTGAACTTAGGCCTTAGGAGAGACTTTAAGTGGAATTTCATCGTAGCCGACGTCAAGACTTCGATATTAGGTGCCGACTTTCTTCGCTACCATTAACTATTGGTAGACCTACACCGCAAGCGATTGGTTGATAACCTAACTGAATTATCAATCAACACAACAAATTTCTTAACGGATCAACTTACAACAATATCTGTTCTTGATCACAACCACAAATACTACAACATACTGCAAGAATTCTCCGAATTACTGAAACCACTGACGCCGAAAACACCTATCAAACACAATGTACAGCATCACATTGATACAACCGGACCGCCGCTGTTTTCACGCCCCCGCCCGTTGCCGCCTGACAAATTCAAAGCCGCTGAAGCAGAATTGCGACTCAGCGACTACGGCATTGGAATCAACATTGAAAAATGCATATTTGGCGAGACCAAACTCGATTTTCTCGGCTATGAAGTCACAAGCGACGGAATCAAACAAACAGTAGAAAAAGTACAAGCTTTACTTAACTATCCGAAGCCAGTGAATATCCAAGATCTTCGTCGATTTATCGGCATGCTTAACTTCTATCATGTCTGTCTCCCTAATCAAGCAAAACTTCAAATCGAACTCAACAAAATGCTTCACAATAAAAAGAAGAATGACAAGACGCCGATTATATGGACAGAAGCCGCAAACGAAGCATTTGAGAAATGCCGTCAAAGCATCTCGAATGTCACCATGCTTACGCATCCTGTACCAGGCGCTACACTATCTATCATGACCGACGCATCTGATGTCAGCGTGGGCGCCGCACTACACCAAAAGATTAATAATTCCTGGAAGCCATTATCGTTTTTTTCAAAAAAGTTAAGCGATACACAAAAGCGATATAGCGTGTACGATCGCGAATTACTAGCGATCTACATGGCTGTCAAACACTTCAGAAGATTAATCGAAGGCAATGACGTCATCATATTAACCGATCACAAGCCACTTACATACGCCATGCAAAAATCAGCTACATCGAGCGACACACCAAGAAGAGAGAGACAATTGCACTATATTAGTCAATTTTGCACAAAAATCGCATATATACACGGCAAAGAAAACATAGCAGCTGACGCACTTTCTCGTATATCAGCTATCGACTGTCCTTCAGTGATTAACTTCGAAGAACTATCTCAAAAACAAGCTGAAGATGAAGAGTTAAAATTACTGAAACAAAAACCAAATCTTCGTTTCAGTCAAATATCTCTGCCAGGCTCGACGCATCCGATACAATGTGAAAGTTCAACAAGCAACCCACGTCCATACTTACCTCAAGCTTTTCGTCTAACTGCATACAATGCATTACACGGAATTAATCATCCAGGTGTTCGTACAACAAGAAAATTAATAACCGAAAAATACTTCTGGCCAAGCATGAACAAAGATATCTCAATATGGACGCAAGCCTGTTTAGCCTGTCAGCGCTCGAAAATTCATCGTCACACTGTAACGCCACTTGCACAGTTTCCGGAATCCAGCAGATTCGAACACATACACATAGATATCGTCGGACCGTTAACTCCATCTGAAGGCTATCGGTACCTAGTAACCATAATAGACCGATGTACTCGCTGGCCGGAAGCTATACCTACAACAGATATCAGTGCAGAAACAGTCGCACGAGCCCTTTACGACGGATGGATTTCAAGATTTGGCTGTCCGTTACGCATTACTACAGACCAAGGCCGGCAGTTCGAAGCTCAACTATTTCACAACTTATTAAGAAAACTAGGCGTTGAAAGACTACGAACCACAGCCTACCATCCACAATCTAACGGATTAGTCGAACGGTGGCATCGTACAATGAAAGCAGCTTTAATGGCAAGAGGAAATCGTTTGAACTGGGCGCAAGAAATACCTACCGTGTTACTAGGCCTACGTGCTACAATCCATAAAAAAACCAACTACAGTCCTGCAACAATGGTCTACGGAATGTCGCTACGGTTGCCAGCAGATTTTTTTTCGCCTACGAAATCAAAAACTGAAGATACACAATTTATTCTATACAACTCATAGAAACTATGTCGTCATTCACATGCCAGAGCGGAACGTCGAACACATCGCAAAATACCTACGTACCTACGCTACGTACCTATGTACCTACGAAGCTCGATACCTGTACTCATGTATTTATACGTATAGATGCAACACGGAAGCCGCTAACACCACCATATGAAGGCCCATATGAAGTTATAGAAAAACACGAAAAATGGTTCAAGGTTCGACTACAGAACAGAGAAGCCATTGTCACGTTGGATCGTCTGAAACCTGCTTTTATTGCTGAAGAAACCACAGAGGACACTGAAGTTCCATACATCACCCGTTACGGAAGAATCAGCAAACCTACACATACACATACAGTACATACAGGAGACTATTTAAAAAAAAGAAGAAAGAGGCGTGGCGTAAGTTCTGCGAGAATTTGGCTCCTCGTTCCCCCTCTTCCCATGTCTGGAGCGCTATTCGACGCTTCCGCGGCTCCATGTCATACACTCCAACGGGGCTCTCTTACAACCCATCCCTTTGGCTTGATAAATTTCTGGATATAATTGCTCCCCCTTATGTCCCGATTTCTGTTTTACAACCTTGCAATTATTCTACTCTCACCTCATCTAGTCCCCTCGATGCTCCCTTCACCATGGACGAATTAAATCTTGTCCTCAATAACCTTCATGACTCAACCCCGGGTCATGATAGTATTCCTTATTCTTTCTTATCCAGGGCTGGTATCCTCCTTAAGGAATCCTTACTTAAAATTATTAACATCATTTTCATATCTGGTGAGATACCAGCTACCTGGAAACTCTATTTAGTAATTCCCATCCTAAAACCAGGCAAAGACCCAGATGTTCATAATTCCTATCGGCCAGTTGCGCTAGCTCCAACTCCATTAAAAGTCACTGAACACCTTATTAAGAATCGTCTTGAATGGTATGTTGAGAGTCATAATCTGCTAAGTTCAACACAATTTGGTTTCCGGAAAGGCATGAGCACCATGGACAGCCTGAGCATCTTCACCACTGATTTAAGGTTAGCTTTGTCTAATAAAGAATCAGTGATGGCGGTGTTCTTGGATGTCTGTTCTGCTTATGACAACGTTCAACTTCCCATACTTAAACAGAAAATGCTGCGATTAGGTTTACCGGTGAGGTTGACCTACTTCATCTACAATCTTCTTGTGTCTAGATCTGTCCAAATCAGACATCAGCACTCTAATCTATCTCCTCGTTTAGTTTGGCAGGGTCTTCCTCAAGGTTCTGTCTTAAGCCCACTGCTATATAACATCTATACTTCTGATTTGGACACATCTGTGTCTTCCTTTTGTAATATCCTGCAATATGCAGATGATATCACTCTCTACTCCAAGGTAGCCACAGCAGAGATTACTTCAGGTTGCCTCAACACTGCTCTTTTCTACCTAGGCAACTGGCTGGAATCCCATGGCCTCTCTCTCTCTCCCTCTAAGAGTAATGCTCTTATCTTTACGAGGAAGAGACAATTTCCCCCAATAGCTATCTCTTTTCAAGGTGTTCCCATTCCAATGTACAATGAGGTGAAATTTTTAGGTATTATACTAAATTCTAGTCCGTCTTTCTCATCCCACATAAATTATATAGTTCAAAAGTGTGAAAAAAATATCAATTTGTTGCGCTCACTCTCTGGGGTTTGGTGGGGATCTCACCCTTATACTCAGAGACTATTATATAATGCATTAATCAGGAGCATTATGGATTATGGCTCTTTTTGCCTTATCCCATGTAACAAATCGGTGTTACATTTACTGGATAAGATACAAAGTAAGGCCCTTCGGATCATCTTAGGTGCCATGAAATCCTCGCCCATTAATGCTATGCAGGTGGAATGTGCAGAACCCCCTTTACATCTTCGAAGACAATTTCTGGCAGATAGATTCCTTGCCAACATCCAACAGGTTCATTCTCATCCTCTTCACACTAAACTTAACTATTTAAAATTTTTTACTTCTTCCTCTACATTCTGGTCCAATAAGGATATTCCTTGTTTGGTTAACAGTCTCTCTAATTTAGACTCTTCCCCTATTCCTACGTTCAGGATGGATCGTCAAATTCTCTATACCATTCCTTATGAAGCCCTTGTATATTCCCCCAATGTTATATCGAGCCTAGGTTTAGCTAAAAACATGCCAAATGCTAATACTGAATTTCTAAGGATTGTCAATGAAAAATGGAGGGATTGGACCTTAATCTTCACTGATGCCTCAAAAATTTCTCCCTCGGGGTGTGTCGGGGTGGCAGTATGGATCCCTAAGTACTCCATCTTGCTATCCTACAAATGTCCACCGCAAACAACTGTATTTACTGGTGAAGCCATAGCCATCCTTGAGGCCATAAAATACGTTTCGGATAATAATTTGTCTAACTCCCTTATTTTGACAGATTGCCTTAGCTCCTTACAGGCCTTAAAGGGTAACCCTTTCAAATTAGGCTCTAAATTCCCAGTTATCTTACAAATTAGAAATATTCTGTTCTCTTGCTATCTTAAATCCCTAAACATTACACTAGCTTGGATACCGGGGCACTCTGGTATTGCAGATAATTGTACAGTGGATAGTTTTGCTAAAGCATCTATCAATATGGGTACGCTAGAACACTTTATGTGTTTTGGCCAAGATTTGAAGCTTCTGGCGCAGACACGCCTAAGTATGGCATGGGCCTCTATATGGTGCAATTCAAAGCTAACAACAGGAAAGTACTATGGAGACATCCAACCATCCATCCCAACTAAACCTTGGTTCTGTAAATATAAATATATGGATAAGAAAACAACATCTGTCATCTGCAGGCTCAGATTGGGTCATTGTTTTACTCCAGTATTTCTTCATAAACTTGGCATAAGAAGGACTTCAGTCTGTGATTGTGGTTTGGGGGATGGAACCACTGACCATCTCCTCTTTAATTGCCCTCTCTCACCAGCTTCCTTATATGACCATCTCCCACTCCAGTTCCCTAAACCTACAAGTATCAAAACTCTGCTCTCCTCTCAAAATCCTCTTATCTTTAAGGTTCTTGGAAGATTTATCCATTTGTTTAATATCAAATTATAAATATGTAATTATACTCTTCTAAAGATCTGTAAAAACTTATATCTTCCCCCTGTTTTTGTATTGTTCAAGGTAACTCAATGTTCGAGATACTGCAAGTTCTACTCAGCTGTTCGCTACAAAATTATTAACCTCGTGTAGTACGTGTGTATACTAATACTTGAAATTGGCAGAAATATTTATTGTGTAGTAACAACAGCTGATTGCCATTATACACAAAATAATAATAATAATAATAACCCTGTCTGATCTGTGCTACTATTATGTTGTGTTACGTACAAATAAATAATCCCTTTTAATTTCAACATAATCTTTTTTGCCCATAATCCTTCAAAATCATTACGATAAAAATTTTGGTAATCATCGTGATTCAAGTACTTCAGAATGATCATAGTGATGAAAACATAATAAGTAAAGTGGTGTCTGAGATGAGTGATGAATCAGAAAAAAGTTGGAATGTAGATATAATAGATCAAGAAAGTAATTTAAATGTAAAGAGATTCAATTTCTTTTTGGATACGTACACAATCTAATAGGTCTTTACCTATGAAACTGCCGTTTTGCCGTACTGGCCATTTCAAATGAAAATATTTTTTTTTTTGACTGATAATTCTAATTTCAAATTAATTTTATTTGACAAACATGGAATTCTTTTTCTAAAATCGTCATTTGTTTAATAGTTAGTGTTTTGTTTTCAACGCATTCGAACATTTTTCGTCATCATGGATAAGTTAAAAATTCGACTAATTATGGAGTATCAGTACCGTCGTGGCAGCAAAGCGGCACAAGCGGCACGCAACATCAACGACGTTTACGGAGCGAATACTACAAACGAACGCACCACCCGTTATTGGTTTACCCGCTTCCGTTCTGGAAATTTTGACCTGAAAAATGAACCCCGTGGTCGTCCGAAAACTTTGGTCGACAATGACGAATTAAAGGCAATTGTGGAAGCTGATGAAACTCAATCCACGGCTGAATTAGCAGCAGCTTTCGACGTTAGCATCAAAACAATATTGGTCCATTTGCGTCAAATTAGCAAGGTAAAAAAGCTTGACAAATGGGTACCCCACGAACTCAATGACCGCCAGCGCGAAGTACGCGTGGAGACGTGCCTTGCACTGCTCAGCAGGCATACAAATGAAGGAATTCTGAACTGCATTGTTACTTGTGACGAGAAATGGAGCCTGTTTGACAATCGTAAGCGCTCAGCAAGTTGGTTGGACCCTGGTTCAGCACGCAAACAATGCCCTAAACGAAAAATTACCCCTAGAAAAGTGATGGTCACTGTTTGGTGGTCTAACGCGGGTGTAATTCATCACAGCTTCTTGCCAAACGGGACAAGCATTACTGCAGATGTGTACTGTGAAGAACTGAACACAATGATGGAGAAGCTCGCACGTCTCCAACCAGCTTTGGTCAATCGTTCGGCTCCACTGCTCCTGCACGACAACGCGCGACCTCATACTGCACAGCAGACGGTCTCCAAGCTACAAGAGTTGGGGTTGGAAGTTCTCCGTCATCCGCCGTACTCACCAGACCTTGCGCCTACAGACTTCTACTTTTTCCAGAATTTGGATAACTTCTTGGCGGGAAAAAAATTCAATACCCGAGAGGCAGAACAAAATGCCTTTGAAGAATTGGTTGCCTCCCGTCCAGCTGATTTCTTCAAGAAAGGCATCAATAAGCTACCAATGCGTTGGCAAAGATGCATTGATTGCATGGGTGATTATTTTGATTAATAGACATAAAAAATATATAAAAAAATTACGCTTCATTTATTTCGTGAAAAACGGCAATTTCATAGGTAAAGACCTAATATTTTTAAACATATACAAAAGAACCTAGGCCTACGTTGTACATATCAGAAAAAAATGGTTTTACCAAAGTACGAGTGGGCGCACATTTTACGTGAAGAACTTTGGAAAGCTACTAAATTGTTATGTTCTTGGACGTTCAAAACGCACTTTGTCAAGAACGAAGAAAGCATAGTATGCAATGGTTCATGTAATCAGTGTGATTCGGCTATCAAAGTCGTTATTAATTGGCCTTCGGAGAAGATAGCTAAGTGTGAATGATCAATCACAAATTATAATGAAAATTGCAGACCGAAAAAGAAAATTAAACGAACGCCAGTATAAAAGCAGGAATTAGCACGTGAACTAAGACATGATTTGGCTATTGTTCTGAGAAAGAAATTGATTAAAATAATAATAATTGAGAAATTAATCCTGACGATATTGAGCCTGCCCATGTCCCCACTCTTGGCTGTCTAAGACAAAAAAAAATATGAAGGAGAACAGCGTGACTACTATCATAATAATCCGATTTTATCCTTGTGGACTATGGCATACACTTCTCTATACAATAAAGTTATTCGACATATTTCATTATATCCGTTTTACGTGCATTACTGGTCAGAGCCTCAAGAAAAATGTTTAAAGAAATATGCAGAAACAGATCGAGTTATATTGAGTATTGACGCTACAGAGACTTTTTTTAAAAGGATTTGGTCCAACCCACTATAATATTGTTACGAAGCATATTTTTTGTTTCAATGTATCATGGCTACAAAGAATACCGAACGTATCCTACCGATCAGTCAGATGATATCTGAAAGTCATACTTCTAGTACTATTAAAGAATTGCTTGTTAATTGGGGACAGACAAAAGTAACCCCTAATGAGATTGTGGTAAATGATTCATCCGCTTTAATAAATGTAGTTGTTAAAGCCTTCACGAAATTCGATTCCACTAACGAATATACGAATCATTCTTTTATGAGGTTAAATGACGAAAAGAACACTAATATTTCGAATGATTGCTATATCCGTTTAGATACCAGTCATTTTGTT
Organism: Marasmarcha lunaedactyla; assembly: GCA_923062675.1. Taxonomy (NCBI): domain Eukaryota; kingdom Metazoa; phylum Arthropoda; class Insecta; order Lepidoptera; family Pterophoridae; genus Marasmarcha; species Marasmarcha lunaedactyla. Next base: position 9,320,046 of record OV281361.1, on the reverse strand, counting down.
CAAATGATACACAACTTTAATTGTTTCAAGAATATGGATCCCGGGGTTAAACATTTTTACAATGTCTGTTACAAGCCAAAGCTTTATCATCTTACGATGAGACAAAGGCTATAATTGAAAATTTATTAATTGTCTGTTTAAACGAGTACGATAGCCTTAAATCAGATTGCGACAAAGCAAAGAATAAACTGAAGCAGCTAATACGAAAAATAGATGATGATGTATTAGATATTAATAAAGGACCGAAAACAACAATAGCCCAAGATACAAATTCGAAATTTGATAACGAAGTTGAAGAAGCTGGACAACATGAACAGATAAATGCAAAAAAAGATTCTCGACCGACGCAGTGGTATTATAACAAAATTGCCGAAATAGAATGATTAAATACGCTGTCTGAGAAAGAAGTAAGTCTCGATAATTTATATTACATGCCCTCGTTTATCCCAACTTTAACTCGATTAGCGCCACAACTTCCCCTCTGGAGTAATATCATGGTACCAATATACCAATCAAAATATATTTCTCTCACTTCTTCGGGGGTGGAGAGCTATTTTAAAAATATCAAGAGACTCTTTTGTCGAATAAATACAAAATCACATCGATTAAGAGTTGACAAATTTATAAAAATTAATCATGAATTTTTATCTGGAGAAATAAATGTCGCATTAAGCAATAACCAAAACGAGTCTATTAAAGCAAGAAAAGAAAAGAAAATAAAGAAAGAAGAAAAAGAAACAAACATTACACCGCGAGGAAAGACAGATTTTACAGATGAGTATTTACGAAACACCCATCACTTATTGAGAACTGGAGGGGTAAAGGAAAGGAACTAAAGACGATAAAAAAAGACTGTTCTGTTAAGCCAATTTCATTGCTACTCAATGGTAACATAGTGAGGACTGGAATCAATAATACTTTTGTTTAAACAAATGCGCCTTTGACGCTGTCTCTCAAATATTTGCAACTGCTTATGCTGATGGATTTTCTATCAAACATACTTGTTCGGAATAGAACGCAGCCATAGGTTTTATGTAGGTAATTTATAAATTGAACACAAAAATGTTAGGACCTACCCGCACTTGTCGCGAAATGTTGGAACGGCCGGGCTGTCGCCTGCTTCGCTGCCGTGAGGAATTTTTCCATGAAATAATGTTTAGATAGTTCTAGAGACTGAGCTAGGATCGCCGCGTGGTAGGACGCCTTGTTATAATTTGATAGTTAAATACCTATAGCGCCCGCGCTGGTTTTTAAGTGCTTTTAACGCGAGTTATAGTTGAGCTTAAACGAAAGTGAAAAACATTTGTGTTTTGACATTGTGTGTGAGAAACTTCGGGAAGCTAGGTGTAACGTGGACCATATATTCTAATCTCGTAATAACGATCGATTGTCAGTACATAATTATTGATTAATTAGTTATAAGGAGTGAGTGACCATTGTCAACTTGGTGGGTTTGTGTCGCGGTTTACCGATTCCCGACCTGTACGATACAAAATTTGGTAGCAGAGCGTGGTTCACTCGGTTGAAGTTAAATATCGGTTAGTAAGGTTGGTAATGGTCGCCCTTCTTGGGCTAATTGGTCGATGATTGTACTGCTGTTCGTTTTTATCTCGGTTCAAATAGCTGGTTAATTTAACTTGTGTGTGTAAATTTACTCAAATCTTATTAGTTAAATTCTATTTGTTTAGTTAACCGGACTTAAAGTAAACGTTATTTTAAATAATTTGGTTTCATTCGGCGTGTTTCGTTACGTAAGCGGCGTGCTTGTTCGATCTTTCGTTTTTTTTTGTATGACATTTGCGTAAGTAAGGGCATTTTGCTTCAGAAACAGTTTTGTTTAAACTATGGTTTTGAATAGTGTTTGGTTTAAACTTTTAGTTTAAAATTAATTTTCGGTTTAACTTTTGAGTTGAAATTGATTTTGCTTTCGACTTTCGGTAAAAACGTTTTGGTTTAAAGTCTTGGTTTATGATAGTTTGAAATTAAAATTTTGGTTTAAAAATAATTTTGCTATAAATTTGGGTTTATTTTTTTGTTGTTAATAACTTATGATTAAACGAACTTACCTGTACGTGAAGTTCTATCATAGTCATACGTAGGCTTCGTTCGAAGAGATTAGTAAGCTGAAAAATAAACTTCGTAATTACATATACACATGTAGTTTCACCCAGGACTCACCACTATGCACTTTATTTAAGAGTTTTGTTCTTTACAGATCTAAAAATATCAAACAACTTTCAAGGTAGAATCAATATTTATTTTGTCTACAATTGAATTGTAAATAGATCTGTTAATTAGTAATGATCTTTATATGTTTTATACAGTATGAGTATATATATTTTAAGGTATATACTACATGTATTGTAACATTAATTAATTAAATTATTATTTATTAAACATAGTTTCATTTAATTATTATCCATGAGGTTGAATTCTCATTGATAATAGCTTTCGCTAAGGCTGTCGGGTCCTGTTTGTCTATATTTCTCTTATAAAATTTAACCCGCGGTGTTTCTGATTTGATCTATATTGACGCCCAGACGATGCGCTTTAGACGTAGATGCATGCCTAACACTATGTGATGAGAATATGGATACATCTATCCCACTCGCATGTAAGGTACTCTTTATCCATCGGCTTAGAGTCTGTGCCGTGGCCTCCTTGTGCGGTGTCTTACATCCTATGAACAGATACTCATTTTTTCTTAAAGCAGATGTTTTATTTACATAATCAGTAAGTGTTTGTGCGGGGCATATTTCTTTCTTTTGGGTAATTTAATTATAATCTCATTTGGTCTAATTTGTATATTTTTTACCAAAATTTTTGACAACGTTTGGACCCGATGAGCCGTAACAAGAGCTAACAAGGTAATACATTTTTTTGTAATTAGTTCAAGACTTAGTGTTTCGTTTGGGTACTGAGTGGTTAAGTGGGATAGCACGCATGAAGTATCCCAAGTCATATCGTATCTAGGCTTAGGAGGTCGCAAGCGATACACTCCTTTAAAGAATCTTGTAAGACCCTCATCTTTTGAAACACTAGGTCCTAAAATCAAGGATAGTGCTGCTCTAAAGCTATTAAGGCTCCCATATTGACTACCTCCTACAAAATTAGTTGTTAAAAATTTTAAAACATCTGTGATGGAAGCCTCATAGAAATGTAAGGAGTTTTGTACGCAAAAGGTAAACCATTTTTCATAACAAACATTGTATTGTTTTATGGAGCTCTCGGATAATGAGGCAATCATTATTTGTTTTGTTGGTTCCTTCGTAATGTAATGTTCTTCGTAATGTTCTTTGTATGTTTCTTCGTGATAACGCTCTCCCGATAAAATCCCTGCAGACAGGATAAGATGGCTCTGGATGTTTCGATTGCTGGAATGACGAAAATCTACATTGGTGGTGTCTGCTTTAAAAGTAATCAATTTTGATAAGAGAAGATTTTTAAATAGAGGAAACCATGGTTGTGTTGGCCATAATGGCACAACTACAATGCCCATAGCTTTGTCGTTAACTATTTTTCTTAACATTTTTAAGATCACGGGAAAAGGTGGAAATGCATAAATGAAATCATTCGACCAATTAATAGTGAAAGCATTTATTGCAAATGCTTCCGGGTCTCTAAACCAAGCGACATATTTTGTGCATTTTCGGTTTATCCGACTGGCAAACAAATCTATAGATGGCTCACCAAATTTATGGACATCTTGTGACTAAACATAAAATTTGTAAGTGACCACTCAACGTCTGGATGGATACGTCTAGACTCCCTATCAGCTATGATGTTATCTGATGATTTAATGTAATATGCATAAATAAAGATGTTACGTGATTCACACCACTGCCAAATATCTTTCGTGAGTCGCGTCAGGTGTGGAAATTGAATTCCACCCATCCGATTGATATAGCTAATTGCAGTTGAGTTATCAACACGTAAAAGTATTTGACAGTTGTGTAATTCTCGTGTAAATACTTTTAAAGCAAAAAATTCGGCTAATAATTCGAGATAATTTATATGGTGCTTTTGTTCTGACGGTGACCAACGACCACTCGCCGTCTGTGAGCCACACGCTGCACCCCACCCCGTAGTTGAGGCGTCAGAAAATATTTCTACTAAGTAAGTATCGTCCTTGATTCGGCTCTCAGGGGTTTCGAGAGCTCGTAACCACCAGCAAAGATCATTATGTAAGTAATCAGGAACGCTCATATACCGATTGCAGTCGTCGTGACCCCTTAGGTTTAGATATTTGCAACGTTCTAATTCTTTAGTGTACAGCCACCCGTACTCAACGGCGGGGCAAGCTGACACTAAAAGATCAACTAATTTAGCGAATTCTTTGATTTTACAGCGTTTTATATTAAGGAATCTAATTATTTCTGTTTTTATGCGGTCTCTTTTATCTTGGGGTAGAATTATAATGTATTTTTTTGAATCTAAAATGAATCCTAAAAACTTACATTTAGTTGAAGGTTGTAATTTACTTTTTTCATAGTTTATAATAAAACCTAATGCGGTTAATAGCTTTATAGTTGTTTTTATATTATTGATACAATCGGTGTATGAGTTTCCTTGTAAATAAAGGTCATCAATATATAAGGTTGATATGTATCCAGCTAATCTAAGCATCCTAACGACAGGTTTCATTAATTTAGTGTAAACGTAAGGCACCGTATTTAAACCGAATGGCAAAACGTTAAATTCATATGTTTTTTCACAAAATTGAAATCTTAGGTATTTTCTTGATTCAGGATGTATTTTTAAAAGAAAATAGGCGTCCTGCAGGTCGCAGGTGGCCATATAGCAATTTCTGGTCATAAGTTTGCAGTACGCTAATCCTCTAGTTTGAAATGTTCTGTTTTTATAAATTTGTTCAAATTTTTTAAATTTAAAATAAATCGTTTTTTGCCGTTCGGCTTGGAACGAGGAAAATGTTTGATATGTATTGATTATTACATGGAGCACATTCTGTAATAGCACCGATATTTAAAAGTTTATTAATTATATTATTGAATTCTTGTGTTTCAGATTTTGTTAGGACCGCTGCCGCGGGTGACTTATGTTGAATAGCTGGTTCCGATAACTGCAGCTTATATCCTTCAATCCAGGAGAGGACAGTTTTATCACGTGTTAAGCGTGACCATTGGTTAGCGAAAACAGAAAGACGACCGGCATAACATACCTCATTCAGTAGCGCCGGTTTGTCCGCGTCTGATAACGCGATGTCTTCGATGAGGCGGCGTGCTGCGGCGGCAGACGACCCATCGGTGGCGGTGGCGGCGGCGGCGGAGGCGCTGTCGCCCTGTACCCGGCAGGCTGGTATGATTGGCGGCTCCTCTGTGGCCCCGGCGGCCTGCTTGCTGGGGCGGGAGCCTTCCAGTTTAAGTCACGTGAAGTAGAAGGTTGCGGCTGAATGGGTTTCTTGTTACCTTTATCGTATATAGCCTTTATTTCGTCACCAGACTTTGACACCGCCTTAGCAGTTCTAAGGGTTTCTGCTAAGCCTTCACTGAAGAGGTATTTGTCTATTTTAGTTTGCATCAAATGTTGATTTACGTCTTTCTTTAAGGAAGACAAAGCAAAGTAACGCCTTTTCGTCGAGTCAGAGTGAAATGTGTCGCACATAAGTTTGATAGCATCCATCAATTGCTTTAAAATTGTTTGATTTTTATGTTTTTCTTGTAATTGAACAGTAATTACATCGCTTAAACAAGAGATGGCAGTACTAACCTGCATTTGCCTATGTTCAAGTCCTTTATCACGCTTGACACTTAACTCAGGCAATGCTGCCTTTATTTCAGGGTTCAACAAGGGAGGAATGATACGAGTGCAGTTTGCCGGGCATAGATATTTCTTATTAAGTTCCTTTCGGGTATCATTATCTAAACCGTTGAGGAGTATATGTTCTAGGCGCTTAGATAAACCAACATGAATATCATTGCCATATTCAGTAAAGAGCGAAGGATCATCACCGAAAAGTTTTGTTAAGTCATCATCCTCAGCGCATATGATTGGTGAAGCGTCAGCGGGGACAGCGTTTGTTTGTTGCTGCACTGACAATGCTGAAGACTGTGGTTGGTTTGAATCTTCAGGTAATGAATTAGGTATACAAGATTCCAATACCTCTCCAGGAATGGTCTGTACAATGCCCGGTTCGGTTAAAAGTTCGATATCCATAGCGTCAATAACTAATGAATTTTCTGCTGCTGGAAATTGAGAGAAAATAAACGTTTCGGCATCTTTGCAGTTGCCGAAACGTCGAAATAATTTTAAAATTAACTAAAATATACGCGATAATATCCGGTAAAAAGTGTTTTATTTAAAGTATGCATCGCGAAAATTTAAGAATAGATTTAGTTGAGAGAAAAGTTGCAATTCCAGTGAATTGAACGTCTTTCTACGTCAAATTAGTAGGCAAATGTTGCAATTCCAGTGAATTGAACGGGCCATACAAAGATAATAAGTACATACTCATTATTTGGAAAAAATGGTAAATGTAAAATTCCAATGAATTAAACGCACCATACAAGGATAATCAGTTCATCAATTATTATTATACTTATTATTTGAAAAAGAGGGTAGATGTAAAATTCCGATGAATTAAACGAACCCAATCAATGGCACATATTTCTTAATTATAAATAAAAAATAAAACTAACCTGTATTGTTATGCACAGAAGATCTAATGTTCTCACTTTTATGAGATGGTGACGGCGACGGAGAACGATTTTTTGCTTGCTTTAATTTTCGTTCTAATTTACGTAATTTTTTACTGATTTTTTCAATGTCCCTATCACGTTTTCTTTTCGGCATTATAAGCAAGTTCTAAACACACTAAAATAAAAATCTCTCTCAATTATTTAACTATAACGTATTTTATCGCGAGACACTGTGCGAAGTGGTGAAGCACTGTAACGTGAATGACGGGATTGATGTAGGACGTCGATAGCATAGCTGTCAAGCGGTCAATCCGTTTGACATATTAAGCTTTAAAAAAAAAAGAAAAGTAAAGAACAAAACTCTTAAATAAAGTGCATAGTGGTGAGTCCTGGGTGAAACTACATGTGTATATGTAATTACGAAGTTTATTTTTCAGCTTACTAATCTTGAGAACGAAGCCAAGTATAATATTGTTTAATGATGGCTAGTAAACATACGGCACGTATAGCTGCAGTTCTGCGGTGGTTGGGTTCGGCCGTTTTAAATGTTTCTCGAAAAAAACGGGTTCAAGCTTTATTATCGCGATATGAATCTTTAAATAGTAAAATGGCGGAATTGTATGATGCATATCAGGCCATACTTGAAATGAGTCCGGAACCAGAGGTGATGGAAAGGGTAAATTCGGATATTGATCAGGCGGATGATTTGGCAGACCAGATCCGGCAAGCTGTAGGAATTTTAAACTTGTCTTCTCAGTGTGAGACCCGGCCAAAACTGGATTTAGGTACTTTGCCTGAGTTATTAGGTAGGTTGCCGAAATTAGATTTGCCTCATTTTAATGGTGATGTAGGATATTGGGTAGCTTTTAGTAATTTATTTGATAGTTTGGTCCACTCACGGCGAGATTTGACTCCGGCCCAGAAACAAGCCTATTTGTTGGCTAGCCTCACAGGGGAGGCTAGAGGTTTGGTCCAACATTTACAACTTGATGATAACAATTATGAAATCGCTCGTGACCTACTTATGCGTAGGTATCAAAACGTTCGGAGATTAGCGGATAATCATGTTTTTAATATTTTAGGTTTACCTAGGAATCCCGGACCGCATAATTTACGGACTGGTTTACTTAACCCTTTGTTGGTCGCAGTTAACGGGTTAAGAGGATTGGACTTACCGGTTGATCATTGGTCATTCATATTATTGCATATTGTTTTAGGTAAGCTGTCTGTTGATTTGAGGAACAGATTCGAGCAGGAATATGGTGGGGACTCCGCCACTCATCTCCCACTATTTAAAAATGTTGTGTCATTCTAAGAGAATGAGTGTCGTCGTGTGGACAACGTCACGGCCCCCGGTAGCGCAGACGTCGGTGCGCGGCTGGTTCGGCCGGCACCGCCAGCACCGCGTTCCCCACGCCGCTCCCACCCACCACGTGTGTATAATGTAGTCGCGGCGCAGAGGACAGATTCCCGTTGTGCGTATTGTAGGGATGTAGGGCATACCATATTGTCGTGTTTTAAATTTAAGGATTTGCGTTGGCAGGCTCGTCGCAATATTGTAAGGCAACGCAATTGGTGTTATAGCTGCCTCGGTAATCACTTTGCAGCCCAATGTCGGTCATCTCAACCTTGCAAGCAGTGTGGTGGTAATCACCACATTCTTCTTTGTGGTAATCGAAACGGATCGCCTCCACCGATCGCACCGGGACCGGAGGCCAGTGCCTCGCAGGTTAGGATGGAGGCTGGTGACCAATGGGCTGGGGGTGTTCAAGTAGGTCAACCTCGTGCTGGGCGTCACGTTTCAGGTAAAAGAAGTGATGCTCGAGGTCAGCCACAACCCTGCACGGGTGGGGGTAATTCAGCGCCGAGCCGCGTTCAAGTAGCTGAGCAACAACGTTGTAGTTTCGGTGTGCCCTTACATTATTCAGAGCGGCCTCGTTTAGGACAGCAGTTTAATAATTACGATACTAAGCAGATGTATGTACCCACAGGAGGGTATTCACCTTATCAGCAATGGACTCCATATGCCTGGCAGGGCTATTCCACTGCATCGCTAAGGGGTCATCCTACTCAACGGAAGAATTGACTCCCACAAATGCACTCTCCACCCGCGTCTTCCCTCTGTCCTTTAACTGTCTTGTTGCCCACCGCTCAGGTTTGCGTCGGTTCCCCTTCGGGCGAGCAGGTAACCGTGCGTGCGATTTTGGATTCGAGTGCACAGGGGAGTATCGCTTCGAAGCAGTTAGTGGAGAGGTTGCAGCTTCTTAAGATGCCTGCTGGAGAGAATATTCGAGGAGTTGGCGGGGTTAAGGTGTCAGGCTTAGTGGGTCAGGTTTCACTGTCCTTTTCTCCTCTTCATTGTCGGCATCCACAGGTTACCACGTCGGCTGTGGTTTTAAATAATATTATGGGTAGACATCCCCTTGTTAAATTACCGCCAGAGGTCGTTGGTTTGACATCGAGACTTTCATTAGCAGATCCTGAATTTCATGTTCCAGGACCGGTTGATCTGCTGCTTGGTGCAGATGTATTGGGAATGCTGCAATTAAATAACAGCATGCTTCTGCAGCCTGGAGGCTTGGTTGCAGTCTCGACCGACCTCGGTGACGTCATAATGGGCCCAGTATTTTTTGTTCGCCAATTCCAGGAAGAATATGGTGACGTGCACGTAGGACTCTCGCTCGCTGAAGCTGTTCAGCGGTTTTGGGAAGTTGAGGAGCCTCCTACTGCATCTCGTGATAACCCAGAACACCTGGAATGTGAATTATTCTTCCAGAATAATACAGGTCGTCTCTGTTCAGGTAGGTTCGTCACTAGGTTACCTTTCTTACCTTCTCGCCCTTCCCTTGGTCTTTCTAGGATGCTAGCTGAAAAAAGGCTAGCTTCTATGGAGCGACGTATGAAGCGAGATGAAACATTTTGTCTTAAGTACATTGAATTTATGCGTGAGTACGTGGAGCTTGGTTACATGTCTGTTTCTTATTTTGATAGGCGTGCGCAGGAGCATTATTTTATCCCACACCATGCGGTGTTCAAGGCAGGGAAAATTAGAGTTGTTTTTGATGGGTCCGCGCCAACTTCTAACGGTGTTTCCTTAAACCAGTGCTTACATTCTGGACCTAAATTACACAGAGATATTGGTGAAATCTTGACTAACTTCCGCCGACACCAGGTCGTTTTCGTTGCGGATATTAAAATGATGTTTAGACAGACTATTATACATGCAGATGATCGTAGATTTCAGCTCATACTTTGGCGAGAAAATGAATCAAGTTCTGTTACTGTCTTTGAATTGAACACTAATACCTATGGACTTAGGTCTCTAGTTGGCAGAGCGTGAACGATTGAGGTTTCCTAGAGCATCTGAGGTTTTATCTAGCGATGTATTCGTAGATGATATCTGCACAGGTGCGGCGAATGAAGCAGAAGCATTGGTACTGCGTAATGAGTTAATAGGAATCCTGCAGGCTGGTGGCTATGAATTGAGGAAGTGGTTGTCTAACTCGCAAGCTGTTCTTGCCGGTCTACCCGAGGATCACCAACAGGATCCTTATATTTTCCAGAATATGGACAATCCTGATGCTGTGGCAGTGTAAGGCATTCAGTACCAGCCCTTTGCGGATGTCTTCACATTTCGAGTGCAGGATCTAGATACCTTGAAGACTTGGACCAAGCGTTACGTACTTTCAACCGTAGCAAGGATATTCGACCCCAACGGTTGATTAACACCGGTTGGATTTTGGGCAAAATGCTTTTTGCAGAAGCTTTGGTTACAAGGTTTGACGTGGGATGCCCCATTAATTGGTAATTTATTAAGTAATTTATTAAGTGTTTGGGTTAGGTTTGTGTCGTCCTTTCCTGATATAGAATTAGTTAAAATAGATAGGCCATTCTTGCCGCCAGGTAAATGTCGGGCTGATATTCACGGGTTTTGTGACGCTTCTGAGTGCGGTTATGCAGCTGTAGTTTATATTCGTACTGTTGATAGTGCAGGAGTTGTAGCAGTTAAGCTTATCTTGGCAAAAAGCAAGGTTGCGCCTGTTAGAACTAGATTAACGATACCTAAATTAGAATTATCAGGAGCTGCTCTCTTGACTCGTCTTCTTAACCATTTAGTATCGAGTTTGGGCCAGAAGGTTAATCTCGGTAAGGTATACGCTTGGACTGACAGTCAGATTGTTCTCTCTTGGTTGCGAGCGTCTGTCCACGTATTAGAAGTGTTTGTAGCTAAAAGAGTGTGTCAAATTCAGCAGTCGGCTGCAGTTTTGGATTGGAGACATGTTCCAGGAGAACTGAATCCTGCGGATTGTGCGTCACGGGGCTGCGGGGCTCCAGATCTGTTAGATCATTCGTTGTGGTGGGGTCCTGGTTGGCTGTTCCTTCCAGAAGATAGGCGGCCGCAATCGACAGTTGAACTGATTGAGCCTTTGCCAGGGTTAAAGGTTCTTGCTTGTATTAAGGAGCCCATGAAAGATTTGGATTTCTTGTTAAATAAATTCAGTTCTCTCGATAAGTTGTTAGGTGTCACAGGATGGATTAGAAGATTTGTTCACAATGTTAGGCATCCCTCTAATAAAAAAATATCTTTGGTGTTGTGTCCAGACGAAAGGCAGGAATCTTTATTATTTTGGGTACGGTATGTACAGGCCAAGCACTTTGAAACGGTCTTTAATAATCTAATGGGTGGACACCGTAAGTTGAAGGGAGCTGTTGGTCGCTTGAATCCTTTCATTGATGAAGCAGGCTTGATTAGAGTGGGAGGAAGGCTACGTCATGCTAATTTGTCCTATGAGACACGACATCCCTTACTCCTTCCTAGACAAGGTCCTCTTTGTACGTTGATAATATCAGATAGACATGAAAGGAATTCCCATGCTGGATTAAATACTCTTCTAGCAATCTTATCTCGGGAGTTTTGGATTTTATCCGCTAGGAGGGCTATACGGAACGTAATATTTCGTTGTATTCCTTGCTATCGGTTAAGGGCTGCGATGATTCAGCCACAGATGGGAGATCTGCCACCAGACCGAATTACAGCTGCGCGACCCTTTTCAGGTGTTGGTACGGATTCTGCAGGTCATTTTCCATTAAGGTCTCATCGTTGCGGAATGCTAAGGTTGATAAGGCCTACTTGTGCGTTTTTGTTTGCCTAGTCACGAAGGCCGTACATTTGGAAGTAGTGTCATCTCTTAGCACTGAAGCCTTTATTGCTTGTTTGTCTCGATTTGTCAGTCGTCGCGGGTTACCGTCTTTAATTCGGTCCGTTTGCGGGACAAACTACAAGGGAAGCGATCGTTATCTTTCAGATGTTTATAAGTTTCTAAATGAGAACCAAGTTTCCATGAACACTTCTCTTAGTCGTCGGGGTATTAAATGGCAATTTAGTCCACCCGCTTATCCCTCGTGGGGAGGTATATTTGAAGCGGCTGTGAAGGTGGCTAAGACGCATCTCCGTCGTGTCATAGGTGAAACAATTTTAACATTTGAAGAATTAGCCACGGTCTTTTGTAAAATTGAAGCAGTATTTAATTCACGACCACTTTGTCCTGTATCATCGGATCCAAATGACCTAGAATTTTTGTATCCAGGTCATTTTTTGATTGGTGGCCCCTTGACTGCACTTCCTGAGTATCCATTTGTAGATGTTCCAGTCAATCGCCTGTCACGTTTTGACCTGCTGCAGCAGCTTTCGCAGAGTTTTTGGAAGAGGTTCAACTTAGAATATCTTCATTTGTTGCAGCAGAGTGTTCGTTGGTCAGCTAAGACAGAACCACCTAAGGTTGGTGACCTCGTCCTAGTTAACAAGATGAACATGCCCCCACTGTCGTGGAGACGTGGCAGAATCTTGAGGCTGTTCCTAGGTGCAGATGGTACTCCTAGTTGCCGAGGTCATGGTTGGCGATTCTGTACTTAAAAGAGCTGTCGCAACTTTGTCGCGGCTACCGGTTGCATAATGTTTTAATAAGGCCGGATCCTCTAGTTGGTTTTGGACTCAGTCAGGTGACGTCTGACTGGGGCGGGGGATTGTTCGGAATAGAACGCATCCATAGGTTTTATGTAGGTAATTTATAAATTGAACACAAAAATGTTAGGACCTACCCGCACTTGTCGCGAAATGTTGGAACGGCCGGGCTGTCGCCTGCTTCGCTGCCGTGAGGAATTTTTCCATGAAATAATGTTTAGATAGTTCTAGGGACTGAGCTAGTATCGCCTCGTGGTAGGACGCCTTGTTATAATTTGATAGTTAAATACCTATAGCACCCGCGCTGGTTTTTAAGTGTTTTTAAACGCGAGTTATAGTTGCGCTTAAACGGAAGTGAAAAACATTTATGTTTTGACATTGTGTGTGAGAAGCTTCGGGAAGCTAGGTGTAACGTGGACCATATATTCTAATCTCGTAATAACCATCGATTGTAGTCAAATAGTAAGATTTTTGTTCTCCAAGGGGACCCCCACGCCCTTACATTAACTGACGGACTAACACCTATGTATTAAGAGGAAATACCTACGGGAAGTTACAGGTCAGTATATAATTATTGATTAATTAGTTATAAGGAGTGAGTGACCATTGTCAACTTGGTGGGGTTTGTGTCGCGGTTTAACGATTCCCGACCTGTACGATACAATACTATTGATAAAAGGAGCTAACAGCTAACAGTTTCTGCCAATTAATAAAAATCATGACCGATGATAAGATTAATAAAAAAGATCTTTATAAATGCAGGGCAGAAATACTTGAGAAGTATTTAGAAAAGTCTGTAATAAATGACAAACTTACATACAGGGCGCGTGCAACATTTCTCACATATTCGAGCGTATTTTTATTAATACTATATACTGCGCTGACGTAACTGAATTCTGCACTCCTTTCTCTGGATTTTAGTTCAAAAACGTTGAAGAATCTGCGGCAGCTATGTTAACAGAGGAATATAATATGGTATAATGTCGCCGTAACGATTGCTCTGGTTTAAGAACTTTTAATTATAATCTGTGTAGCACTATAGCTGTTGAACTAATCACTTTATCTCTCGATCGTTTACCTCACCAGATAAACCTCCATAACAAACAATATGAAATAATAGGACTGCTTGAATACGTACCAGCAGCAAGTTCGCAGCCCAATGTAAATAGCATTGGTCGTTATAAAGCCCATTGCTTCAGGAAAACTAAATGGAGTTGCTACGATGATTTAAAGTATCGTTTATCAAAAGCTCGAAGCGAACAATAGCGAATTGTGTCGTATTTGGTGAAAGGCCTTATTGATTAATAGATGATTGTTGTATGTTATTGAATGTTGTGTATACCTACAGGTTTGCTTCTGCTTCACGAGTTGAAGCACTCGGATATGATTCAATAAACGTCAATATTTCCAGTTCTAAATCTTCGTTGATGATTGGTGGATTTCATGTCAATGGTTTTTTGTTGTTTCCAGTTGCTTTTAAGTTACTCGCCATAGTTCTAAGCACTTTTTCCGAGGGTACATCCGAGGCTGTGGATATTTGTTTTGATATCAGCTAAGGCGCGAGCAATGCTTCTACTATTAAAAAAATAGGCCTCCATCAAATCAAATCGTTCACTATTTGATAAATCCATTCTTAGAAAGATCTTTTTACTGTCATAAACCAACACGAACAACTCAATTCGAAACAAAAATCAATAAATACATTACCGACAATTAAAGATGTCCATGGATGCAGATGACATTTTGTAATGCTTACCTATATTTTTGGAATCCTTTTTATTTATTTATTATTTTCGATTTTCCTGTATTAATGTTGTTTACTTTTTGACAGATCGTGTCAACTCAATTTTTTATGACAGCAATGGAGGCTGCCAAGCAATTCAAGCCACACACACACAAGTTACACACGGATTCTTACAAAACTATTGTAAGAAAATATATTTGATGCCTGGCTAATAATATTAAATTCAAAATTTCAAATACATAATAATTAGATACTGAGTAAAAATTAGGTCTAAATAAGTATCCAGTATTTTCCCATTACAAGAACGTATTTTTGAAAACTTATTGTTTTAATGTTAGAAATCTATATTTTCCTTGCAGTTTCGAAAAGGTTTGACTAAAGTTTTTGAAGGTAATAACTAGGTAATAAAATTTGGCAATGGCACCTTTGAGCTACTGTAAGGATTTATGATTTACCCGCCATTTTCAAAACTTTGTAAATGACGAAGTAAAAATTCTCTTAGTATAGGTAATAGTTAGTAACAATTAGGTAGAATTATCTTATTAAAAATTCAACCAATTTCATCAAATTACACCCGCGATTCTGACGAACAGCTATCTACTTATGTTCCAACAATTAGCACTATACGTCGTTCTTGACAAAACAGCCCTTTTCTAGAGGATTAGTATACTTTGGGATTACATTTCTTATACGCAATATTGCTTCCGACAAATTTTGAGTGCTCAAGCCCATAAGCTTAGTGTGATTCATCAAAAGGCTGTTAGTTATAATAAAAAAAAAATTTACAAGTTACACACGGATTCTTACAAAACTATTGTAAGAAAATATATTTGATGCCTGGCTAATAAGATTAAATTCAAAATTTCAAATTGCGGTTTCAAAGGATTGCGATCCTGGCCATATAAGCCGATTGCTAGCCTTAGAATGGCAGTCTATTTCAAGCCATCGTACCGATAACATCACAGTCTATTTCAAGCCATCGTACCGATAACATCTCCAGTCTACTGCAAGTAACTCTGCAAGTCCTCGAACTCATGCTCATGCTGAAGCTACCGGACTCTGAAGCTGCCTCATGCTGAAGCTACCTGACAGACGCTGAAGCTACCGCATGTTGAAGCTACCTGACGCTGAAGCTGCCTCATGCGGAAGCTACCAGAAGCTGCATCATGTTGAAACTGCCGACACTGACGACTGATCCTGCTTCTGCTCCTGACCCTGATGATGCTGCCAGCCACCTCCTCCTGCCTGCTGATCCAACCTGCTCCTCCTGTTTCTGCTCTCACTGATCCTGCATGCGCCAGAGTGCTAGTCGGTGCCTGAGCGTCTGCCACTGACCCTGCACGCGCCTAGGCACCTTCACCGTGGAAGCCTTCGCGGCAACCCCTCCGACTAATTCATGTCCTTGAGTTCTTTTAATAAAAACTTTTTATTGCGTGACAATTTACCATCAGGTGGATAGCATAAAAAAAGTTGCAAATCTTAGTAAATGTTTTGATTTGTTCTTCGATGTGTCATTTTGGATAAGAATTTAACACAGACCAGTATATAAATTGTTCTCTACTTTTTAAAAACATTCAAGGGTCGAACAAATTCGACGATTTAGATCGTTTCATACTCGAGAAGGCTCCTAATTTAATTTTTTATTTAAACATTAAATCTTGTTTGCTGTCCAAAATGTATGTATTCTATATATATGTAGAATATAGATATATATCATTCGTTTATAAGTTTATGCATGTATATATTAGAATGATTTATAGGGTTTAAGTAAATTTATATATACAGGGTGTCCTATAACTTGCACGACAAACTGAAATGAAAGAAAGTGCGATTAAGTGTTTTATTGAGAGTTAGGCCTTTTTAAATCAAGCAGAGTTTGATAAACAATCAATTTTCGAAAAATTTTACCTTTTCAGTTTTGCAGATTAAAAAATTCAATTTATCCCATATAAACAAATCAGTATGTAAAGAAAAAAAGTCTGATCGTAATTCAAAAACAATTTCGAGGTATGACTTTTTTAAAATATATTTTGTTAGCATTTAAGCTTATTAAACTAGCGATTAAACTTATTTAAAAGAAAATGCTTATATATTAATTTGATTAACAGTCAACCTGTATATGACCTATCATTATTTTCTTACTTCTTTTTCCTCCATCCAAGAATCCATAGAAAATTGTAGAGCTGTTAATTCCAGGTAATATAACAATTTTTGGAATGCAAAAATAAAAATATGACGATGACGTCACAGTACCAATTTAGTTAGTGATTGATTAAAATTAAACTTTTTAAAATTACACTTTTCAGAACACATCAGAAATTTTAAAATTGTTTTCCCAAAATACCTAATACTTTCCGAAAAAAATTAAAAAATATACCTCAAAATTACTTTACGTACCGAATTGGAGTTGCAATTTTAAAATAACAATAACTGTTTAAATAGATTTAATATACGGGTATCCGACTTTTCTTCGTTAAACTTAGGTTATAAAACAATATTACTGAATTCATATAATTTTACTTTTAATAAAATCTCTCCTACTAAGGGAAATACGCCCACGAAAATATAATCTGTTTTTTGAAAGACCATTCTTTATCTGTATTTCGTAGGAAAGTAAGGGTAATTTGTTATAGACCGAGTTGAGCCTTTACAAATAAGTCGCATGAGTCAAATGCGG
Organism: Marasmarcha lunaedactyla; assembly: GCA_923062675.1. NCBI lineage: Eukaryota > Metazoa > Arthropoda > Insecta > Lepidoptera > Pterophoridae > Marasmarcha > Marasmarcha lunaedactyla. The sequence continues at coordinate 9,303,007 of OV281361.1, read as the reverse complement.
GTAGCAGGCTCTATGGGTACGTACCAAAGATAGATTTTGCAACAATATTCGACTTGATACTGGTACAAAACCAGTATCAAGTAGTAGAAGTGATTAAAAGAAATATTTGTCCTTCATACAGTTTTCACGTACCTCTGGTTGAGGAACAAGAATATCTTGTTGACTTGACAGTTTGGAATCATGCATTCACTGGTATAGTTTCGAGATTTATAAATACACAAACTTGTAAGAAACTGAGTATTTTTCGTTAAAAAGTCAATAATTATGTCTATTTATAGTTGCACTAATTTATTATTTTTCAGATTCGAAAACTAGAAGGAAAACCTTTTTTACCTTCGACGTTTGTTTTTCGTGTTGATAATATGCTGCCTGTTAAGATCTAGTAGAAGTATCTTTCACCCTATATTCTGTTAAAAATATTAGTATTTTACTCTTGGTTTTAGAATTTATATTTAGTAATGAAACCTATTACAAGACCTATTACACAAAAGAAGACTAAAAGAAAAATATTCATTTTGCTGTATACATTGTGAATAAATAGCGTAAAATAATACACTTTAAGCATTTTCAAAGTTCTAGCCGTCTTTTGGAAACACGTATACATGTGGTGAATAAATTATAATCCGCCAAGGGTAGCGTTAACGAATAAACTCGAGTTAACTCGTAAGACACGAACCCGAAAAGACTGCCAGAAATAAATTTTTATTACATTAGGTTGTTCCCAACTCGGATGAGTGCGTTCTTTATAATTCTGTTAATTTGTTAACTTACCCCTGACAAAATGAACTGAAAAGTATTGTCATAATACAAAAAAAAATGATGGTGGTGTGATACATTGACATCACAAATATTTGATAACTACCTATTATGTGCCATCGTTTGATAATTACAAATGAAACGAAATAACAAGGTATTGTAGCTTCTGATCAAAATTTTTCTTTATTAAAGAAAAATCATTTGACTACGGTAATTATTGGCTGCTGAGTATTGTAATTGTAATTGATAATATCGTAATAGCACATATATTTGATTAACTATTTGTCACAATTGTTTTGAAATGACAAACAAAATTAAATTATTGTCAAACCAAGTAGCTCAGAACAGCATAAACATTAATTGCCTGAAGTACTCGTACCTAACGATGACTCATAGCTTATAGAGGGTTTTCAACATAATGCATTATTTTTAGTTTTGTATCAACGGATTTTCCTAGATCATCACATCACCACAACAGTTTGAACATTCAACAAGTTGGAAGCAACCTTAGAACAACGTACTTCAGTATAACAAACGGTGTATTCCATAATTTATTTATTTGAACATATCTCCAGAGAAACATTCTAACTAAGTTATGGCATACAACTTACAGTTCATTGACGAAGGTTTATCTCTTTTTGCGTACAAAAATAAGTAAACCCTTACTTGGCATATGCGTATATTTCACAGGTACTTTACAATAATGAACAAACAGTATGGAAAGGGGGTTTATCTCGGATTTAAAGTTAAGTGAATGATCGTTAAATATCTTTGTCATTTTCTTAATTATAAGTATTTTTTTTAAAGTATATAAAAATTTAAAGATTGCCAAAAAATAACTGCTGTAATTATATTATAGATGAAGGCTTAGATTTTTAGATATTATGGAATTTACGAAATGTACGTGTTCTAACGCATAATACATTTTAAAATGAAACAATTTATCTGAAACGTGCAAATTACAGATTACATAACTTGATCTTTACCTAGATACCAATTGTTAAAGGGTTAGGAAAACTTTTCAAAAGCCTAATCAAAGAGTAGTAAAAGGTTAGAACAAAATTCTTACTCAACTCTAGTAAATCCATTTGTCTTAATTACTCACTTGGTTTGTTAGCGAATAATTTTTCCAAAAGGCATTTATGTCGCTAGATGGCGTTGAACAAATTCATTATTTACGAGTATTTAAACTTATTCTTCTATTTCCTATTTTCTAAATATTTTATATTATAAAATTATAACAATAATAATAAATCCCCAGACAATCACACCAACTGTATAGCCCCAAAGTAAGTGGAGCTTGTGTTATGGATGACCACAGCTAACTGGCGGGGAGGGGGGAACCCCGAACAAACATACATATATAAATATCAACAACCATGACCCGAGAACATTATCAGACTTGATCAGACCCGATCTGCGTCCGGCCCCGTTCGGACGTGTTGATGGTCGCTCCCGGCTGCCGAGTCACGATTGTTGTCTCACGACTTCTATCGTAGCAATACTCAAACGTCATTCCCGCACTTTTCAGTGCAGACCCAGACCTGTTCTGCGTCCGACCCCATTCGGACGCGTTCGCAGTCGCTCCCAGCCACTGAGTCACGACTGTCGTTTCACGACTATATTCGTAGCAATACTCAAACGCTGACCCTCGTACAATATCTCGCTTCGTCCCCGATGACTTGAGATGAGCCTCTTTGTGACTCGCGCTGCGGCCGGTTTCGACCGGTCGTAACGTTGCCAATCCCGCAGTTCTGTGCACCCTCACCTAGCTGGGAGCAGCAACAACAGAGTTGAGCTTACTTACGTTGGTATCCAACGTTCGTTCGCAAGGCTCGGGCTGATTTTCTGGCTACGTACTTGACGCTGGGCGCTTGTTACGTTAGTTAAAGACTCGCTCTGCAGCCGGTTTCGGCCGGTCGTAACGTAGTCAATTCCGCACTTATGTGCAACCCAACTTCGCGACTGGTTCACGTCGCGGAGCCGACAGGTCTACGGCCGGTTTTTGTTGCCAATTTATTGACAACACACTCCGTAGAAGACTGCCGCGTTGAGCATGTGGATACTTAACGGCGACAACTAAACCTGCTACCGTTGACCCGTAATGCGTCCCCAGCCCCTCAAGCCCCAACCCGGCCCCCCAGGCTTTCAAGGCCATAATCCCACAGGTCTATAGCTCTCTCCCACGTCTCCCGTGCCATCCGAGATTGACTGTGTGTCGGACACATCCTCTCGCGCGTCGCGTCCGACACGTATCGCTCCCGGGAGCGACTCGGAATTAGAGTCCGAAGCGTTGTCGGACGCCGCTTTCGGTTAAAGAACCGGCTCTCCTCAGCCCCATTTCAGTTAGTCGCCAAACGCTCTAAGAAGCGTTCGAAGCAAGCCGCGGTGTCTTCAACACCCGATCCCACCCCGACGACTTCTATCGTAGCAATACTCAAACGTCATTCCCGCACTTTTCAGTGCAGACCCAGACCTGTTCTGCGTCCGACCCCATTCGGACGCGTTCGCAGTCGCTCCCAGCCACTGAGTCACGACTGTCGTTTCACGACTATATTCGTAGCAATACTCAAACGCTGACCCTCGTACAATATCTCGCTTCGTCCCCGATGACTTGAGATGAGCCTCTTTGTGACTCGCGCTGCGGCCGGTTTCGACCGGTCGTAACGTTGCCAATCCCGCAGTTCTGTGCACCCTCACCTAGCTGGGAGCAGCAACAACAGAGTTGAGCTTACTTACGTTGGTATCCAACGTTCGTTCGCAAGGCTCGGGCTGATTTTCTGGCTACGTACTTGACGCTGGGCGCTTGTTACGTTAGTTAAAGACTCGCTCTGCAGCCGGTTTCGGCCGGTCGTAACGTAGTCAATTCCGCACTTATGTGCAACCCAACTTCGCGACTGGTTCACGTCGCGGAGCCGACAGGTCTACGGCCGGTTTTTGTTGCCAATTTATTGACAACACACTCCGTAGAAGACTGCCGCGTTGAGCATGTGGATACTTAACGGCGACAACTAAACCTGCTACCGTTGACCCGTAATGCGTCCCCAGCCCCTCAAGCCCCAACCCGGCCCCCCAGGCTTTCAAGGCCATAATCCCACAGGTCTATAGCTCTCTCCCACGTCTCCCGTGCCATCCGAGATTGACTGTGTGTCGGACACATCCTCTCGCGCGTCGCGTCCGACACGTATCGCTCCCGGGAGCGACTCGGAATTAGAGTCCGAAGCGTTGTCGGACGCCGCTTTCGGTTAAAGAACCGGCTCTCCTCAGCCCCATTTCAGTTAGTCGCCAAACGCTCTAAGAAGCGTTCGAAGCAAGCCGCGGTGTCTTCAACACCCGATCCCACCCCGGTGTCCTCAACACCCGCCCCCGCGCCGTTAATGTCACTGCAAGTGACCGCGACCCCGTCGGTTCCGTCCAAACCAGCAACGCGCTGCGCTCCCGTCCCATCTAAGCCTCAGCTCCCTAGACGACGGGGGTCTACCTCCGCGAAATCTATTAAAAGTCAGGTTGCGACCATCGACGACTTCCGCGCTTTTGCTAGATTACTTTCAGGTGAATAATAGGTCTTTACCTATGAAACTGCCGTTTTGCCGTACTGGCCATTTCAAATGAAAATATTTTTTTTTTGACTGATAATTCTAATTTCAAATTAATTTTATTTGACAAACATGGAATTCTTTTTCTAAAATCGTCATTTGTTTAATAGTTAGTGTTTTGTTTTCAACGCATTCGAACATTTTTCGTCATCATGGATAAGTTAAAAATTCGAGTAATTATGGAGTATGAGTACCGTCGTGGCAGCAAAGCGGCACAAGCGGCACGCAACATGAACGACGTTTACGGAGCGAACACTACAAACGAACGCACCACCTGTTATTGGTTTAACCGCTTCCGTTCTGGAAATTTTGACCTGAAAAATAAACCCCGTGGTCGTCCGAAAACTTTGGTCGACAATGACGAATTAAAGGCAATTGTGGAAGCTGATGACGCAATACACGGCTGAATTAGCAGCAGCTTTCGACGTTAGCATCAAAACAATATTGGTCCATTTGCGTCAAATTGGCAAGGTAAAAAAGCTTGACAAATGGGTACCCCACGAACTCAATGACCGCCAGCGCGAAGTACGCGTGGAGACGGGCCTTGCACTGCTCAGCAGGCATACAAATGAAGGAATTCTGAACCGCATTGTTACTTGTGACGAGAAATGGATCCTGTTTGACAATCGTAAGCGCTCAGCAAGTTGGTTGGACCCTGGTTCAGCACCCAAACAATGCCCTAAACGAAAACTTACCCCAAGAAAAGTGATGGTCACTGTTTGGTGGTCTAACGCGGGTGTAATTCATCAAAGCTTCTTGCCAAACGGGACAAGCATTACTGCAGATGTGTACTGTGAAGAACTGAACACAATGATGGAGAAGCTCGCACGTCTCCAACCAGCTTTGGTCAATCGTTCGGCTCCACTGCTCCTGCACGACAACGCGCGACCTCGTACTGCACAGCAGACGGTCTCCAAGCTACAAGAGTTGGGGTTGGAAGTTCTCCGTCATCCGCCGTACTCACCAGACCTTGCGCCTACAGACTTCTACTTTTTCCAAAACTTGGATAACTTCTTGGCGGGAAAAAAATTAAACACCCGAGAGGCAGTACAAAATGCCTTTGAAGAATTTGTTGCCTCCCGTCCAGCTGATTTCTTCAAGAAAGGCATCAATAAGCTACCAATGCGTTGGCAAAGATGCATTGATTGCATGGGTGATTACGCTTCATTTATTTCGTGAAAAACGGCAATTTCATAGGTAAAGACCTAATATATTGCGTATCATACTTACGCCCTCCTGCAGGACCTTAAGTCCCAGGGCTTCCCGGATGAAGCCGTGCATACCACTCGCGTCAGTCATCTTCTCCAACACTCCCAAATTGAGGAGATCTTCAGAGAGGCTCGCACAATCTGCGGCCTCTCAAATATCTCCGTCGAAGCTCCTCACCGTCGCGGTCACCCAGGGCAATGCCACCGTTGCCAGCTTTACGGCTACGCAGCGGCTAATTGCTTAGCCCCCCCCCCCCCAGGTGCGTTAAGTGCCTGGATTCTCACATCATGAAGGAGTGCACTCGCACTCTCGAATCCACTTCCCCCCTGCATGTGTGCTGTGCGGCCAGTCCGGCCACACAGCTAACTACAGGGGCTTTCCTCCCGCTAAGAGGGCCGCGCCTAAACCGGCACCGCCGCTCACTCCCGCCAACTTCCCGCCGCTGCGCAACCGGGCTCCCCCGGAAGCAAAGCCCGAGCAGACGAAGCCGACTCCAGTTAACTCCTGGAGACATTGTCCGGCCGCTACACCTTGCCATCCTATCCCAGCTCTCGTAGGCCCGCACCCCACTCCGTCATCTTCACCTCAGTCGTCGTTGGCTGAGGACATGAAGACCGTGTTCGACGTCATTCAAGAAGTCGTTATTAGGCAAATCGCCGTACTCGCACGCAAACTCAAGAGCGTCTCTTAGCGTTAGCCGAGCATCACTTTTATTTTTAAATTTTATAATGAGTATAAATTCTATAATTAGTAAACATAATGTCTAGACCTTCAAATCCGTCCGGTCGTATCAAACCCAAGGGCTTATCCGTAATTTCATTTAACGCTCTTAGCTTTAGTACTAACCTTCCTGAGCTCAAACTGTTTCTTCAGAACAACAAGCCAGATTTACTGCGTGGCTTACACCAAACCGCTCCAGGGGATTCGTTATTCCCAAATATGCGTTCACTCGTAACGAAAAACCCAACTCAGACGGTTTCGGATATTTACTACAAAAGAGGTTTCCATTGCTCTCCTCTCCCTACCCCTTTGCTCCCTACCCCTTTGCTCCCTACCCCTCCTCTCCTCAACATAGAAGCCACTCTATGTAGATTGGCTATGACTGGTCATCCGACCATCATCATAGCTTCAATCTACATAAAGTGCAAAACCAGACCTATCCGTAGCGACTTTGAGGCCATTCTCGCTCTCGGCCATTCAGTCGTTATCGGGAACTTCAACTCCAAACATACTGACTGGACGTGCCTATCGACCAACACCAGCGGTATCGCTCTCCTTGACATCACTGAGTCACTCGACTTAGACGTCATTTCTCCCGTTACTCCTACTCATTATCCCGACAACCCGAACCACTCTCCTGATGTATACTTCCCCTGTCATAGATTCGAATTTCAAAGACGCTCGACCGAAAAACGCGCACACGAACGTAGCCACGCAACAACTGTCACTAGATCTCGAAGCCCTTCTGGCTACAAATCCTAATTCTAATTTAAATTTGAATTAATTAAATTCTTTGTCATTTTGAGCGGTTGAGCGGCCTTTTCCTCCAATTGGTCGTCGCTTCAGATGAAGTCTGTGAGGCAAAAGGTTGCCAGAGTCACTCAGGGGGTTTTTAGTGGGTAGTGGCTCTGGTACTCCGAGCGAGTCTCACATAACCTCGATCTCGCGTTAGATCATCCTGCATTCCCCTTGGAGGGGAACAAAAAAAACCCGAGATCAAATATCTATGTTCAGCACACAAATGAGTGCCCAGCCAGGACTCGAACCTGGGACCTCCGGCGTATGAGGCAGGTATACTACCCGCTATTCGGTCGTTAAATTACAGCTTATGATAAAAAGAAAATGGAGTGTTTTATTTGGTTTTTGGTTTATTCTGCTTTACTTACGGAGTAAATTAAATGATTACGCTGCCATACTTTTTATTACTTATTTGAACGACAGAATGAAAATTAAAAAGGCCAGTACCAAAACTAACGCGAGCGCTATCTTTTATCGCTGATGAAAAAACTAAATTGAATTAACTAGTAAAGGAAAACCGCCCATTGCACGGTTTACCATCGGATAGAAAACATACGCTATACTCGTTTGTCTAAAGTATATGTATGTGTAAACATAATTTTTTCAACAAGTGATTTAAGTAAGTTTATCCTTAAGATATTTTTACAATCGGCAAAAGAGTAAGCGATCTGCTGTTAATTCTATGAAGTACGCTTGCAATAATTACAAGTTCAATTCTATTCATTATTAAGGCGTTGCGCAGATGTGAACTTTTTTTTTGCTGATACAGCACACCATCACAGGAACCGTAGTTGCTGTGTCCAGAAGCGGCAACTGGACAAAGCAAGTAGTTTGTGCAGTACAATAGTTTGAAAAGTTAAATAGCTATCTTATCTTACCTATCTTCGACTGACAATTTTTGGTTTCTAGTGACCTAGACAAAACACTTTTCTATTTATGAAGTGGAAGCAACTGGACATTGATAATACGAAAATAAAATATTCACTGGTGGATTGCGTCCGACACAATTGAACACAGCTGAATATTTGGCTTTGAAGGCAATAAATTGTTTGAAGGCAAAAGATTTTTGAGTTACAATTAATACGTATTTCTCGTGGATTTTTCTCAACGTTATTTTGGAATTGCGTGTTTGACAGCCCTGTAAATGTGGTTGCTATAGCGAATAATATGGAAAAGAAACCTTACCTCGAAACTAAAGGAAGTCACCCGTTATGTTGGACGATTGTGCTACTAATACTCATCTTCATAAAAACCAACCTTAAGTCCTTAAAGGATGGGTTGCCCCGGAATTACACTTTCCTTATTTAAGTTTGGATTAAGAGCCCTTTAAAACCACCCTGCAGCCGAAATTAAAAAAAAAAGACACAATTTTGGAAAAATGAACCTTCTTTCAATCTAGTCAAGTGAATTCAACTTTAACTGAATGAAAACAAAGCTTAAGATACTTTTGAAAGGAATACATGTTTAAAAAGAATGGTTATAATAAAACAAGTATTTGCCTTAATTCTGTTGTTATTTATGGTGACAAGGCAAACGTTTTTTTCTTTTGTTTTATGATCAAAAAGTTTTCTTTGTATATTGAATAGATAAAAGAGATACTTGGGTGGTTTACCCTTGTAACTCCTGGTGATGAGGGAATTTCCGGATATAATATCGGGAGTGATTTATGAGGATGGTTCATTATTTATTATTTTTTTTATTTTATTTTATTGGAAGACCAACAGCTACAAATAACAAATTGAAATATGTAAATAACATTTGAGAGCCAATTAAAGGTCCTCACCGATAAAAACAATATAGAAAACACAAGGCAAATCTCAGGTACCTTTGCATAATTTAAGAGCTACATTTAAAAACAGTTTTAATAATCTTCGTTAGCTAAACATTTAATTCATAAGTAATAATTACACAAGAAAATGGTAATCAAGCTCACAATGTAGTCCTAACCTGTATGAAGGTAGGTATCTTCATGCTACCAAAGGTAGGTTCATGGAAATTTCAAATAATGTCATGAACTACAAGCTCCTCAAGCGCATTGTACTCATTATTAGCCTCAACGATGCAACGCCAGTGATAAACAAATCCACATCAGCCTGCCTAGATAGTATATTGAAGCTATTGCATGCACGCAAGAGATACACATTTTGTCGAAATTTCGTAGAAGCCAAGGGTATAACTTAATGGAGAATTAAATCTAAGAGATAATTTGGGAACCTTAATGGAAATCTTAGACAGTAGCTCTGGACAGTCGACAGCACCAGACACGATTTTGTGTAGAAAGGTAAGATCAGAGATTTCACGACACGTTTTTAATGAGAACAAATGATGGATTTTGCAGAGCTTATGATAGTGGTCACGTTCGTAATGCTGTTTGGTTCGAAAATTAAGGTATTTAACTAATCTTCTTTGTAAATTTTCGATACGCGTTATATAGGTGTGATATCGGGGGTTCCAAACCGGCGAGCCAAACTCCAAATGACTTTGAACTAGAGAACAATATAGAATTTTTAATGTTTTGGCTTGATTTAAATCCTTGGAGTTCCGTATCAAAAACCCGAGAGCCTTGGGTGCCCTGGATACAATTTGGGAAAGTCTGAAACTATAAGAGATCAATATCAAATCTTAGGAACCACGTCGTCAACTTTGGAGTTGAGAAAAACTGCATTCAAAAAATTTTTCAAAATATTGTCCTTACGCCACACGGTAATCGAACATGGTCACATTCCAAAAAAAAAATCGATTACATTACAAAAAATAATTCAAATTCATAATTCAAATTCACATATTTATTTCACAACATTGACAATAACTTGTTCTCATTGACGTCAAATAAAATATGACTTTACCACCAGTCCGGAAAAACCTTCGTGAAGAAGAACTGGCAAGAAACTTCACGTTTGTACACGTAACATATATTTGTATGGAACCCTGTATCTTAAGTCAGAACAGCAATAATGACTTACCCCACAATAATGAATAGATTACTTCTTGTAGCAGTAGCATTTGCCTCATGCGCCGGGGGGCTCAGGTTTGGGTCCTGGCCAGGAAATTCGTTTGTGTGATGAACACAGATGTTTGATGTCCTGTCATTCTTGTTGATGTTCTGGGATCCCCCGAATTCGTTGTATGGTCATTCAAATCACAAGCTCTATTACTTTGGGGTCATACACGTGGTGTGTTTGTCTGGGGATTTATTAATAAATTCAACGCAAATTCGCTGGACTCGCGATCTGCATACCGACGGGGTTTAATTTAAAAGTGGTCTAGTAGTTTTTCTTCAAAATCTGCGATTGCAGTTTATCTTAACTCTAAAATCGAGAACGTGGTCTCTAAGAACCAATATCTCTATAGTTCTCTTATAGTTTCATACTGACCCATCATCTTACTGACAATACCTGATCAATGTAACGAATACCTGGGGCATCCAGGAAATGTATAAATTATTAACAATATTACTTTCCATTACATAATTTACCTAGGTAATGTATAAAATTCCTATTGATGTATAAAGTACCTGCTGGTCCATTTTCTTAGGTGTGTGGATTTCCTCACATGTTTTACTTCACCACTTGAATAGACGGCTTTTTGTACTTGAGTTGTAAAACACATTTGAACCTAAAAAAGTACCTAAAACACAAGGTTTCTATTAACCATCCGAAACTTTAGTATACTCAAAATAAAATTAACGTGAAACTTGATATTCTTCTGGGACTTTTTAATAAGAGCTATGCAATGCGTTTTAAAGCAATTTGCGAAATTTTATTGCTGATAATAATTTTTTCACATTAAATTATGTCATTTTATGCCTAACGTTTTGATTCCAAATTTTCAACGTTAAAACGTTGTTAAAACGTTAAAACGCTTTTAAGTTAATCGAAAACAATTACAATATAAGGCTTTAAATTGCACGGATTGTACTGCCACCCAGGCAAATTATATAACAAACAATAATACACTACCTAAACGTTTGAGGTATTCTATAACTTGCATTGCCTAGGTATTGGGTAAAATAACGTAATATATAAATTGTTGGTTACAAATCACATATTGATACATAATGTATTGGATAAATATCTAATTTATTTAAACGAAAACTGATTCAGCTTATGGTCGTTCATCGCTGAATGTTAGCTTTATCAGAACCCAACTGTTTGTATCCTAAGCTCGCATCCACGTCCTTAATCATAGAAAAGATTAAATTTTGCTGTATTCGTTTTGGCTGATTAACGCATGGCTGTTGGTACTTAGAAAATTCCGTTAAAATAAGTTACTTATGAAGAAGTACAACCTGTACCGGAATTCCTACTTTATCAGGAATCGTGCGGGAAAACCGGGCAGGGAGCTCTTATGGGCTTTAAAACCAAAGTCTGCTTTAACTTTCTAAAGTCCTAGGAATTGAAGCTAATGATTTGACATAATTTATTATACATTTATACATTCAATTATTTTAATAAGTACTAAAGGGTATAAAATTCGGATACCACTGGGCTATTTTTTGGGTCGTAACTTACAAAAATTCAAAACTTTCTTATTTTCGCCAGTACAGAGATATTACGCCAATACAGATACAATAAAGAGCTAATTATTTTCTTTTGTTTCATATCCTTGGTCTGCGTTTTGAGAAATAAAATCATTTGTAGCTCAATCTTTAAGGTTAAGCCGTAACCGTCCAAATAAATTTAAAGTTTTAAAGTAAAGTTCTATTGAACAGATACGATAAAACTTTATTTCTACTTATTTCTCAGAAGAAAGGGTACCTAATTGTAAAACCTATTTTGTGTCATCTTTATCCAGTGCAAGGTGAGGTAGAGCCAGTAAACGTAAAACCTTTTTTTTGTCTATTTTGACCGGACTGGTTTTATTCAAATCATTAATATTTCATGAACAAAAATGACACAAAAGTAAAATAGTGTTTTGTTTCTCTATAACAATAAAAAAAAGTAAACCGAAATTACTTGAAATTTCTTTGAAGCTGTTCTAGTGTGTTGAATGAAAAATCTTAAACGCCAAGGATGAAACAGGCCTTAAATATACTTTATTTTAAATCACTGTGGTCTGAAGCGCGAAACCTCCATTTAAAACAATTGAGAAAGTCTTTTACAGTTATTTTATAGAGGTGTTTAGCAAGCACTTCCCGTGGACTGATATAGCGTACATTTTACAGTGATTTATAATTCCTTATTATGATGTTGGTAATTTTTCAACTCTTCTTTTCATCCGGTAGGGTTCAAAAATACAAATACCTTTTTTTTACCTAAGCAAGTACCTGTTCTGTTGTGTCACAATGTTCTGTATAAGTTTAAATGTCAGGTAAAAGGTCTTAATACTTACTATTTCTACGAGTATATACGTACTTTTCTTTTAAAAATGAAGATTTGTTTCTTTATATGTCTTCCATGAACTACAAACCGTTTTAAAAAATAATTTCACAATTGTAAAGAATTGAAATATATGCAGAAAATAACGTTTTATACAATGTCCTCTTACAAATGACGTCATCGCGTATGCCATTGAAATTATGATTGATGCTTGCCGAAATTCTTTTCACAAGCGGGAGGAGTGTGTGAGGAGCAACCATTAATTTGTCAAAGTAAAAGTTGAATTTGATACTTTATGTTACTTTCATACTTTGTGTTCCAATTTTTATTTATTTTATAAGTTTTTGAGACTTTGTTATTTATGCTGGTCAGAAAAAGAGTAACGTAAATTTTCCAAAAGAGATTGACTTTTTTAAATATAAATTCCATTAAATTACTTTTAAGTATCACGAAGCTCTATAAATGTATAAATAACGTATATATATTACGTATTATCTTCTAAAAACTCATATGATATGGTGTGCAATCAAGTTAGCAAAGTATAATAGATCCGCTCTAGCTGGCCGCCAAACACGACAATATCCCACTCGGGCAGTACGCTCAGTGAAACAGTTGCCTGTCAGTATGTAGTGTGTGGAGAACTCAAGTTTATTGACATGAACAGAAAGAGATAGATTTATTTAACTATTGGGTAACTGTCACCTTCTCATTCTCAAAGCTTATAGTGACGAAACAGTCTGTTTCAATTACAACAAATAGGTATCAGACCGGTAGTAGTTATAATAGAATGTTGGAATTAATACTATAGTACTTTCTATCTCAACCTATTTTTACTCAAAATGCCTAAGTGCCAATGCAATTGTGTTTCGGATAAAGGAAATCAGTCAGTGGTATTATAAAAACAAACACGAATCCAACTAAAGTGCGCCGTTGGCAGAATAATATTAATTTGATGAGTCATAATAGTTTATGCACTCGTATGTCTGTCTATGGCGTAATTAAATCTGTATGAATAAACTCTTATGGAGTGTAATCATTCCTATAATCTCTTGGCTTTTTTATCCAAACACAATTACGTTAATCATTGTTATGCCCCGGACGAAATCTTATCACAAGTTATTTGTAAACTTAAGTCATTCGCTTGGGAGTTGTCACAGACAGCCACCCAGATCCATAGGCACTCGGAGACACAGAGACACGTAGCTGTGGGTCAACAGACACAAAGATATTGCGTCGGGGGTCAAAAAGGAACTCCACTAAACTAATGTAATTGTACAAAATCATCGATAATATCTGAGTCTGTTCTCTACAGACTAGTTCCTCCGTGTCTCTCTGCACAGCAAGACACAATAGAAGCCTGAGTATAAGTGTACAAAGGCTGTCATGATTACACACGTGACGCGGGTGACACCGCCCATTTTTTGGATATAAGATACGTATTGTGACTCGTTTCGAAATCATATTGTTCTTGACATAAGTGGAATAATAATAAATAAATAATTAAATAATTTGTGAAAAATAGTAATATATATAAAACAGTACTAATAACAGGTCATTAAAGTTATCTTTTAAGGGTGAGCTGTTACTTGTCACTTGTTTATAGACAGTTTATTAAAATACACAGAGTGGAACTTCACTGTGTCATGGAAACCCTATTGGATACATCATTTGGACTGTTATACACATTATAAAGTAGAACTCGCACGTGTGATGCTTTACGCAGGTATCAGTACCCAGTTATTTAACTTTGGCTTGTTTCAACACTGGTTGCCGTATACTTATACTCGAGTGCTCGGCCGAGGTTAGATCCCTGAGTGCGTTTATTTGACTCTCTCCTTCGTTTGCTTAGAAATTATGTATAAAAGAGCGAAAACTGCTGGTTTTGAATACTATGACAATTTTTTTCTTATTATCATGTCTATATCTCATAAAATAGATGAATGAAATAAAATCATCGATAATTGAGCACTTTTATAGTCTTGTGAAACCATTAATCTAGTATATAATTAGGAACCAGCTTGACAGTGTGTCAAAAAGATATATCATTTCTTCAACACCTCAATTAAAAATCTCCGTCAAAAATTAAACTTTTACTGCCACTTTATACAACAAGTAATTTGTAAGCACGAATTGATGGAAAAGTTACGCATCATTTTTGAACGGCTGAACCAATTTTCTTCAAATATGGCTAAGAATACTCTCAATTCATTCAACAGTAAACAAAAAAAGCGACATCACAATTGGTTCAACCGTTTGGGAGCTATGGTGCCACAGACAGATAGACAAACAAACACACGAACAGATACGTCAAACTAATAACAGCTTTCTTTTTACGACAGGAGTCAAAAAAGAACGATAGTAACTTCATAAATCAAGCATTAAAGTTATAAAGACGGACCACATTTTATCGATTAACTAAATTGGTAGAGCGATAATTAGCGAATATGTACTCTAGTCTAGTTTGACTCAAATTGTATGTGGTCCGAGTTATAAGTGGAAGCTGATTTTTAAAGTAAAGGTTTTCTTTTATAAGGATTCATACCTTATGCTAACAAACAGAAAAATTACTCGTACATTCACCGTTCGGATAAAGAGCAAGCATATGGGATCAGCCCACGATTTTAAGCAACTTTCCTGAATATTGCCAAAATGAAAAAAGAAATTCAAGGTTTCGTATAAATTTGGCAACCCCTGAACCCAAATGTAGACTATGAAGATTTGATATGCTGTCAGAGGAATAAAAAAACAGGACTTTCCAAAAGTTTCTCTTCTATACCACCACGAAAGTGTATTGTGGTAAAAAAGTTTTAAGTTGGCAAAGGGCGAATGCACAGCGCAACATATGTACTTAAGTCATTTCAAAGTACATATATCCCGTATAAATGGGTCCATACCTCGTAAAGTTGCCTATGGTTTTATCACAGTTATCAGTGTTTTGTTGTCAAACATAAATAAACGCAACTTAATATTTTAATTTACGAGAAAAAATTAACACGAAAGTGTTTGATTTTGGGCACTTCATAGTAATTTTATGCTTAATTTTAAAGAACATTTGCCTAAAGCCTTTCAACAACGGCATTTCAATCACATTTAAACCGTTTTATTTTTATGTATGTTTTATTTTTAAATAAATAGGTAACTCGCAAAATTTGCCTTAAAATGTTTACTTATATTTCAGTACTATTTTATTTAGTGCAACAAAAATGTAGATACTTAATACCAAATATCATTTCATTCAAATATGTAAGCCGCTGGTTTTCAACAGTGATAATTTAAATGGAAATTAATACCTGTTGAATATTCATTAGCCTTTTCATTAAGTCTTATTACATGAGAAAATCACAAATTGTTTTGTTTGTGAAACAAAGTTCCAGGCTACGGCCGTGTGGTAATCTAATATAACATGACATGGGTTTTCTTTAATTTGCAGGTTATAATAAACACGTAAAACGAAACGATTGCCCGCATAACAATGAGGTTGTATCAAAGTATAATTTTTTTCTTCGGTACAAAAGTTTTAAAAGTAACTATCGTAGGTATTACAGAGCAGTATTCATTCAGTACAGTATTCATTTATATTTTGGGTCGTTTTTTCAAGCTTTTACCAGTCAAATTAGTTTGAGAATTCGACTTGCTATAATTTCTATGGAAAACCTTGTCAAGTGGCAAAATTATCTGACTAACAAATTTTATCTTCCAATTGAACGATCAGAAGAAAAAATTTGTAGATATTTACATTATACACTGCAATTCTCCGAAAATATTATTGCAAAGATGTACAGATATTCGTAATAACCAATTCATCACAATTTAGTAGCTAATTTCGTAACGTATTAAATTCTGGAGATTGTAGTTACGTACTTCAGATTTAAACTTTGGATTGATGAACAACCATCGATTTTATCTTGTTCAGCTCAATATTTATAAGAATGTAATTTGTCTACAATTAACTCGAAAATATTATCCGTCCCTGAGTGTACAATTTACCGAAGACACGCTAAATACAAAAAGATTACTTTTGTGATATTGATGTACTTAAAGTACATAACGGATGACCGTGGTTTTCTAGTACTGTTTAATTCTACCTTAAAGCTAAAAAGTAAGAGTATAATAAACACTACAATCTCCATAATTTATTATATTACGAAATTAGTTAACTGCAAAATTGTGATGATATTTTCCCACATCATTAAATTACGATATTTGAACAAATCGCAACTTTTGTGTTGTTTTATTTATTGGGAACATCATAAGCCGCAAATATCACTTGTTTTAGTTACATTTCATTAATTAAATAATTACAAATATTAAAAGTGGAGATGGTCAGTGTGTAAGCGTTGTAATACCAGAGATGTGATATCGTAAGATGTTCTGTCAGAGTTGTGCAATTATATAATGAAATTTTGGGTTAACGCTCTAAGGCACTTGTCTCACCGCTGTGCCAACGAGAAAACAACTAGCTACCCAACTAGCACATTAGTGATAATTGCAGCTAAGTTTATGACTCAATGTTCTATATCGGTGCTGTTTGGTCAAAAATTGCAACTGCTTACTGTTTAGGAGTGATTTTAGTGACTGTTTAGGGTTCAAAATTATCAATTAATACCACCTACAGGGTTATAATTGAGCACCTTACTACTGTTGTACCACTCTAAGCTACAGTGTGAGTGTGAATTGCTACTTTAAGTGGTAATTTATGCACGTAGTGCGTCTTATAGCTACGAACGAGAAGCAATAATCACCATTACGCCCAATATTTCAAAAAGGAAGCAAAATCAACTGTTAAACCACTGGAATATCTAGAAGGTGATAAAACGAACCTTAATGGCATTATAGACTTTTATTATTTTCTTAATTTTCAGAGGAAGGTTCCGTAGAAAGTTCAATATTAGTTATTGTGGAATTTACCCAAGGTTTAACTTATAAAAGTTTACGATGTTTGTAATTAGCTCCCTTTGTTATAAAAATAAATGTTATTACTACGGGGTACATTACATCCAATCGCTTAAATTATTCTAAATTAATTATCAGAGTATCAATATTTAAAACATTATTTTCTCTTCTAAATTTGATTTGCGTCTACCCTAATGACACGTTAGCCAAAATGAATGTCTTACAATGCGTATTCAACTTTTGGAATCAATATGAAAATAAAACTCATCAGAACTCAGAATAATTAGATTCATATAAATTGTTTTCTGATTACCGACAAAGGGAAATAAAAGAAATAAAATACATTTTTAACAGCTACCTGACTTTTATTTAAGATTTAATAATGAGGTGATTACTGTTACAAGGTAACAAATTTTTGTGTATAATGTTGATCTAAAATAATATTTCACTTATAAAATTTTTATAAGAAAAGTGATTCTGTAGTTTTTGTGCCTTTTGGATTTTAACGAATGATTATATAATTCTCGGTGCTTAGCTCTGTGGCAGTGTTTGGTTTTCATGGCAAAGTATTGTGTGCTGCATCTGTAGTTCCGGTCAATACCTGAAATGAAAATATAATTTTAATTAATAAAACACAATATAATACCAGTATGAGTGTATTACATTATTTTTATCCAAACAAAGGTTTTTTGTATTGTCCATTGATCCCTAAATTGTTTTCCCTACTGAAACAAGAGAACCATAATACCATATATAAAATTCACTCATACGCCCTTCTCTGGACCACTTAGTAATAAGAAAGGTGATTTTTAGCACTTAGAAAACAAAAATTGAAGTAAGCGGGGTGAAAATTAATACCTATAGTAACAAAACGATTCGCCATCTTTAATGATTTTTTAAAAATCTAACCTCTAGTTTACATTATTTTTACTAAACATGTTTTTGTTATAACAAAAATAAGTGATTTTACAAGTCACTATAAATACTTGTTTTACCAATTATATTCTTGGTCATTTTATAAAAACTACTATAACCATATATATTTACACAGTTTCTTGTTGAAATTTTCATTAAATCAATGTGGCGTGTAAATTTACTTAATAAAGATATACATACGCATTTTGTAGTTTAGTTAAGATCTCACTTTTTTTTCCTTCGTTTGGGCAGGAGGCAAAAAATGCAATTCTGCATGCCTCTCGCGCGCGTTACAAGGCATCCGGGACTAGCTCCTAATGAGCACTACCCACTAAAAAACCCCCTGTCGGCTCGTGCAATTTTTTGCCACTCAGCCTTCATCGGAGCGACGGCCAATTGGAGAAAGAGGCCACGCTAGCGGGGCCCAGAAGGGGTCACCCGCTGGGATAACATAGCACTGAAGGTGCTCAAAGCACTGTAGGTGAATACATAGCACTGAAGGTGCTCAAAATGAAAGGTATATAATTTAAAAAAATATATTAAAAATTGCAAAATAAAATAAAATTAATTCGGATTTACGTTAGAATTAGGATTTACGTGAGAATTAGAATTTACGTTAGGATTAGAATTTGCGGCCAGAAGGGCTTCGAGATCGGCTGAAAGTCTGGTGAAAGAGTACGCTTGCGCATTCCTAGGCCTAGCGACTTTGAACTTCGAATCTAAGACAGGAGTAGTATATGAGACTGAATCACGAACTAGAGGATTGGGATGGGATTCGGAGCGTTTGAAGAACGCTTCAGAGAGTGTTTTGAGGTGTTGTTGTACTGTAGGCAGTTCAAGATCTCTATGCAAGTCCGCGTTACTCACGTACCACGGTGCGTTTGTGGCCCTGTGGCAAAACAGGTTTTAAACTACCTGCAGTTTGTGTAGGAGGGAGGGTTTGGCGTGGGCAAAGATTGGTGAGGCATATGTCATGACGGGTCTAACGCAGACCTTGTAAAGTGTACGTTTGTTTCTGAAAAATATTTTACTTTTTCTACCTAACATGCTATTTAGGCGGCCTAAGTAGTGACGGGCGAGTTTCGAAACTCTATCGACGTGTGGCTCGAAAGAAAGCGTCGGATCTAATGTGACGCCTAAGTATTTAGTACTGCGCTTCCAGGGGATGGGAATGCCTATTATTCGAATGTGGGGATCGTTGTAGCGATTACGGAGTTTGTAGTCGAAGCGCATCGCAGAACTCATTTCAGGGTTCACATCGATGCGCCATTTTTGAAACCATACACCATGGACGTTTACGGCCTTTTGGAGTCTGGTTACAAGGTGTAGAAAACTGTGGCCTTTCGTATAGAGTGCAGTGTCGTCGACAAAGAGGGCGAGTTCGACGCCTTCCGGCGGAATGGGAATGTCGTTGGTGTACACGGTGTACAACAAAGGGGCGAGGACTGGGCCTTGAGGGACTCCAGCCTTTATGGGACGAGGCGCGGAAAGCGTGCCTTCATGTTTAAATCGAAACATACGGTCTTTGAGAAACGACGCTATTAAATTGACTAAGCGATCCGGTAAGCCTATTTTGTAGATTTTATAAACGAGACCGCTGTGCCAGACTTTATCGAAAGCCTTGGCTACGTCAAAGAAAACCGCGACTGTTTTATAACGACGCGGATAGAAACCGTCAAGTATGTACTTGACGATTCGAGGGACTTGCTGAGGGCAGGAGTGCTTAGCGCGAAAGCCGAACTGATGGGGAATAATGAGAGGATCACCATCCGTTGAAAACAGATGGTTCCGCATTCGAGAGAGTATGACTCTCTCGAGAAGTTTAGACATTGCCTTGAGGAGGCTGATGGGTCTGTGATTAGCCGGGACGCTCAGAGGTTTGCCCGGCTTGGGAATGCCTATGGCCCGTCGCTTCTTTCCAAGCTTTTGGAAAGTAGCTATGGTCGAAGAGGGCATTGAAAATGATAGCTAACAAGGTAAGCATCTGTTGAGGTAGGTGCTTAAGTGCGTGGTTGGAAATTCCATCCGCACCCGGAGCCTTTTTGGACTTTTGATTTCTAATGAGAAGCAAGATTTCATCATTAGAGACTGTGACAGGGTCGGCGGTGATGGGGAGAGAGTCTCTGCGAAGGACTTCGTCCTCCACCGCCTGGATGTGTGAGGGATCAGCAGGTTGCGTGCTGGGCGAGCATTGTGCGGCAATGCTGTCAGCGAAGCATTCGGCTTTCTCTTCGACGCCAGTAGTGCCATCGGGACGAGTGAGAGGAGGAACGTGAGAGGCGGTGTCTACGCGTAAGGCTCGGGCCATGCTATAGTACGCTTGGTGGGACGGAGAGATATTCGCCATGAGATCGCTCATCTGAGCGTCTCGGAGTTTTGCGAGGCAAGACCTTACTTTACGTTGTAGCTGATTCGCAGCTAATCTATAAGCGGGCGTGTGATATTTCTTGGCTCTCCGGGGAGCCGCGTTCTTGGCTTTAATAAGATTGCTAACGGCTAAGGGAAGCGTGGGTATGCCTTGCTTAGCAACCTTTTCGTTAACATTGATGGCTGAGTTGTTAGCATCAATGAGAGAATTGACTAATGAATCTATTTTATCCGGACTATCTATTTGATCGGGCGAGATCGCGACCGGAGAGTTCGGGGCCTCTAAGGCTGAAACTAACGTATTTTTAAAGCCTTTCCAATTGGTAAAGGTCTTAGGAGAGGTGACATTATGGTTAGGCGGTCCTAGCACGAGGGAGACGGAGCGGTGGTCGGAACCTAGGTCATCGAGTGGTTCGATAGACCTGAGATCGAGATTGATTCGCTTTTTCGCTTTTTCCGATTCGGCGGGAAGTTAGTGGTAGTGAGCGGATTGGTCTGGTATGTAGATTGAAGCTATGATGATGGTCGGATGACCAGTCATAGCCAATTTACACACAGTGGCTTCCATGCTGAGGAGAAGAGGGGTAGGGAGAGAACAGCAATGGAATCCTCTTTTGTAATAAATAGCAGTGCCGCCGAAACCGTCGGAGTTGGGCCTGCCGTTACGAATAAACGCGTACTTGGGAATAGCGAATCCCTGGAGCGGTTCGGAGTTAGCCACGTCTCTTGAAGAAGCAATAAGTCTGGCTCGTTGTTCTGAAGGAACAGTTTGAGCTCAGGAAGGTTAGTATTAAGGCTACGAACGTTAAAGGAAACTAGGGATAAGCCCTTGAGCTTGATACGACAGGACGCGGGATTAGCGGGTCTAGACATTATAATTATTTATTAAGTATATACGAAAAATGGTATTTATAAAGAGCTTAGTAGTGAGTGATGTTCGGCTAACGCAAATAGACGCTCTTGAGGAGAGCGGGCGGCTCGCAGTTTGCATGCGAGTACGGAGATTTCCTTAATGTCGACGTTTTGAATAACGTCAAACACGGTCTTCGTGTCCTCAGCCAACGACGACTGAGGTGGAGACGACGGAGCGGGACGCGGGCCTACGGGAGCTACTGGAGCTGGGATAGGACGGGAAGGTGCAGCTGGAGCAGCCGGACGCTGTCTTCAGGACAGGGCCGGAGTAGGTGTCAACTGCACGGGCTATGCTTCCGGGGGACCCCGGTTGCGCAGCGGCGGGAAGTTGGCAGGAGTGAGCGGCGGTGCCGGTTTAGGCGCGACCCTCTTTGAAGCGGAGCGTGGAGCGCGCGGACAACCCCTGTAGTTAGCTGTGTGGCCAGACTGGACGCACAGCACACATGCAGGGGGGGAAGTGGAGTCGGGAGTGCGAGTGCACTCCTTCGTTATATGGGGATCTAGGCACTTAACGCATCTGAGAGGGGCTGAGCAATTGGCCGCTGCGTGGCCATACAGCTGGCAGCGGTGGCATTGCCCGGGGTGCCCGCGAGGATTGGGACGCTCGACAGAGATATTCGAGAGTCCGCAGATTGTGCGAGCCTCTCTGAAGATCTTCCTCGAGTTGGGAGTATGAGATAAAATAACTAATGCTAACGGAAAATGCCTACCGCGGTTGGAGTGCATCTTGTGCACTGCTTCAGCCGGGAAACCCTGGGACTTAAGGTCCTCGAGGATTTCATCGTTTTCGAGCTCAAACGGGACGCCCCGTAATACTGCGCGGATCTTACGCTCCTCTGGGAGGGCGTAAGTATGGTACGCGATTTGTTTAAGCGAGAGTTAACGAGTAAACGCGCGGAAGTTGTTGACAGTCGCGACTTGGATTTTAATAGTATCGCCTACGTTATTCGCCTTGAGATAATTGATTTTGTGCTCTTTGCACCAGTTATAAACCGCGGTCCAGCGCGCTTTCTCGCGGAGGAAGACGGGCGGAGGAAGCTGAGGCTTAGGTGGGACGGGAGTGCAGCGCGTTGCTGGCTTGGACAGAGCCGACGTATTCGCGGTCACTTGTAGTGACATTAACGGCGCGGGGGCGGGTGTTGAAGACACCGGGGTGGGCTCGGGTGTTGAAGACACCGTTGCTTTCTTCGAACGCTTCTTAGAGCGTTTGGCGAACGGGAGA
This sequence comes from Marasmarcha lunaedactyla, assembly GCA_923062675.1. NCBI lineage: Eukaryota > Metazoa > Arthropoda > Insecta > Lepidoptera > Pterophoridae > Marasmarcha > Marasmarcha lunaedactyla. The sequence continues at coordinate 9,280,301 of OV281361.1, read as the reverse complement.
CGCGGGAGGGCTGGTAAAGACCTGAGCGGTCTGGGAGTTGGTGGCCTGAGGGGCCGGGGTTGGGGCCTGAGGGGCCGGGGACGCGTTAAGCGCAGATAAGGCCTGCGTGAATACCTCGTCAGAGATTGAGACGCCCGACGCGGCTAGCGCCTGGGCGAACGCTTTCGAGAAGTTAATTACGCTTTGCGAATCTATGGGAGGGGTTGGTATGAATACAAAGGAATGTATATTTAAGTATATAAAAATAACTTAAAACTTACCGTTGTTCGCCGAAGGCCGCTACCTAGACACCTAAAAGAAGGTACGCAGGTAAAGAGTTGACCGCGTTAGGGTCAACCTTTACCGACAGAAAGGACAAATAAACACGAAAATCACATATATGATAAAAATAAAGATGAAAATAGGAGAAAAATAAATTAAAATAGAGAAGAAAAATAAAATAAAATAAATGGACTGGCTTAGTACAAATTCGATGTCACCGTTAAGTATCCTTTGTACTGAAACCAGACTACCTACGCTGGGCACAACACTGCACTCAGCACAAGCACAACACAACTTAGCACAGCACTTTGAAGACTAAGGGGCTTAGTCACAAAGAAAAATCACATTTCGATAGCACTCAGAAGGAGTAGAAAATCCTTGAAAACCGTAGCACGGAACCAACACGCTAAACTGTGACGTCAGTAGACTGAGCGCCACGGAATATCGGGAAGGGAACGATCAACGGATAACGGGGTCTTGCAGGCGATCGGAGCAAGAATGTGTGATCCCACTTGATTTTCCAGTACAGATATAGCAGATAGTTTAATAAAAGTATTTGGTGCTCACAATATATTATATTTTGTAGTTGTCACTTAAAAACTGTCACACGCCATTAATATTCTCAACAATGCTACTTCAGAAATTAAACATACATACATACAACATACATACATATGAATGAACAAAATCGAATCACTTAACCGTTAAATCAACAGTTCAATCAAAGTAGCAAATCAGGAGTACAGGCGCTGCCATTTGCACCTTTAGGCACAATATGATACGGTCTAGACTTGCTATGCGATGTGCCCACTTAGGGCCATATCGGTTGCATAAGGGGTCTAGAGCAGAATATAGACTTATCATTAGCACCTTAAGTTGCAATATGATACGCTCTAAAGCTTATACGCAACCATTTGTACGTGCAATAGATGTAGATCCCGTGCTGATTCCTTGATGAGCCCCAGTTAATATATTATACTGTTATCGGAAGAAATAAAGTTGACATATTACGAAGTTTAAAAATAATAATAATTCTATGTAGCCTTCTTCTAATTAATACATTCCAAGGTTTAATTTAATATTGATGTCTGTAAATTAAAGGTTAATACGATGTGACGACAAACAAAATGAAAGAAATAAAAACGGTCAGCTAGGTGAATTAAAGTTATAACGATAGAAATTACGTAACTTAACCATTTGAGCGTGCATTATTTATAATAATATTCACTTTGTAACTACATAGTTCATTTACGATCAAAGGGAGAGAATACCTGACCAAACACGAGTTACTCTTGTATCACGGTAGATAGAGATTCACTCGATTTGTTATAAACATTTTAACACTGCTTTATATTTTTTAACATTTTAAAGATACGTATATTCAAATACCTTAAATAACTCTAAATATACGACCCAACTTTTCAAACATTGGCTAAGACAATTTGTCTGTGATTGTACTTCGTACTGTCATACATCAAGGCGTATACATTTTTATCTAAACTGATTATATTATTTAGTAGATAAGATTATATTATAAAGTATTACAGAGAGTGTTCATCGTTTTATCATGTCATTTTTAGCAAAGCAACGAAACTGTTTACTAACGTAAACAATGCTGTAATAAAAAATTCTAGAACGCCTTTATCAAACTCGATTCACATAAATGTAAAATGTCTCTAAACTCAAACAGGACTTCTTATAATTATTTAAAAACTGAAAACTTAACGCGCAACGCAAATAATACGTTATACTTATTTAAAAAAAAATGAGATATTAACAAAAGTTTATCACGTTCAGTCCATCATTCATTAACTCTCAATCATTAGCTTTCTAATATTTTGCCTTACCTTGTACCAGCTACTGTTGTCCCAAATATTTATCAAAGCTCTGCTCCGGGCCGACGGGTCGCCTGCAGCGTGAATATTTCAGTAGCACCACTACTCTTGCCAAATGACTTACGTGCAAAGAATAATGCGGCTTACGGAAAAAGCGGCTTATGAAATCAAAAGTGATAGAGTTTTGAAATTTTTTGGGTTCTCAACATTTCTATAGGCTTAGAAGGAGCATTATTTCTTTTTTCGGGTAGGCGTGTGAATGTGACGAAAACAGTAAAAAGAGCTTTGACAAATTCTATATTATCAAAAATTACCTCGAACCAAGTCATAATTTACCGACTGTAATAATTTCAACTGTTTATAAAAAAAATTTCGAATGGTAAAAATAGAAACAAAAGTATGCAACTTTTCATTGGCCTTGACACAAATCAACGAAATGTGTAGTTTTTGTTATTATTGAAATTTCTCACGATTGATGATTTTCAGCAAGATTTTTCGACAAGTTAAATTGCTTCAGGTAAAATTATTCACGCATTGTTTTTTCAAAAAAAAACACCCTTAACACAAGAGTTATGATGGCAATTATATTACTTTTATTTATTTATTTTTTATTTATTTATTTTATTCGTGCCAAAGTAGTACAACATTGGTCTTAAAAGTATCTTAGAATAAAGGTGTAAGTACAAAAGATTTGATTTGTATGGTTTCATACATACAAAACTATTTCCATATTACTTCTTTTGTGACTCGCTTGGTAGCTCAGCAATATAAGCACTAGATTAGCGATCAACAGACGAAGCTTATTGTAATCTGATACCTGGAGAACGAGACACGCCGAAATCTTGTGATTATCTTAAAATTAAACATTAAATAAAACAACTCTTATTAATCATTAATTGGTCTTTATTCAAATGTAACATATTAAGTTTTTAGTGTCATAACACACAACTTAAATCATAAACTTCCATGCCAGCATAAATAGTTATACCTACTCTAATAGAAAATGAAACATTATGTGACCAGCTTAACAATAAAATTATGAAATATTATAAAATTAGTTTTAATTTCTAAAAGGCTGAGCAATATTTTATTAATGGAGTGCTATGCTAACAGTGTACGGATTCCGATGAACCTAAAACAATAAATCTTCTGAATTAAATTTTTCCTACAGCATCTGCAGGTAAAAATAAATTTAAGTTCAAGTGCGCTTAACTAAGAAACACATCTTTATAATATTTAAACATTTGAAAGAAGAAAATAATAAGGTACAAAGGTTCCTTATAATGAAAAACGTGAGTTTCATATTGAAAGATTCATAATATATTAAATATATAACATGTCGTTATATCACGGGATGTGTTAGTCTACGGGTTTTCTATAGCGTTAGCAATCGTAGGTCGTAACTTGGCTAGAGTCCCAGGTCTTGCCATTGTTTCCTTTCATAAAAAAATTCGCTATTTTTTCTGGTCTTAGGTTATATTGTAAAACATATTGTACAATTGTACAAAAGCTATATTAACCCTATATTGTAATTATTCTCTGAATGTTTTTTAATAAAAAGAAGGGCTTTTGAGGTCAATTGTTATGTAATTGGTTTTCAATAATTATGGTTTGTGAGAAAAATAAAAACGTAACTTGATATTGCCCAAAGATATGTTTTAATTATTATCTTGGCAAGAGAGAATGTATGTATTAGAAGTATTCGTAAGTTAATAGGCACTCAAACTATGGTTTTATGTGGAATTTAAATAAAGAAAAGAAACATTTACATTAAAGAGATCAAGACATTGTCTTTATTACGGAGATAATTGTTCTTTAAATACATAATAAATCTCCAGAAAAACACACCAACTGTATGGTCCCAAAGTAAGCTGTTAGCGACGCATCATGAAATGGATTCGGCATAATAGGGACATAGCCATTCAAATAGTTTTGTAAATAACGCTAGTCCACGCCCTCACTACTTGCGCCCGTCCTCGGATAGGTGGTTATTTTCGAGTGTGACGTAAGCAAGTACTAATAAGATTCTTATAGGAAATTATGATGTTATAGGAACCTAGGTATAGGTATATTTTGAATTCTATTTTGATAACATTGATTTATGGTTGAATTGATGATGTTTGTGTTTAATAAAGTTCTTAGAGATTTCATTGGTATAATATAAGCATAATATGAGAAGCTTATGTATGTTTTGGATAGAATTTAGACCTAGGTTATTTGTAAAATACTGATTTGTTCAGATTTGTCATAATTGTGGTAAATTTATGGTTATTTCTTATCAGATTAGGTAAATAATGGTAGATATAACGTTATTGTATATAGGTTCATATAATAAAGTACGCATTTGAAGTAATAAATGACGTATTATGGTTAGAGATTTTCTCGTTGAATAACTACGTAATTATATGGTTTATTGTTATGGTTTATTGATAATAATGTGTAAATTGCTTTCTTTTATTGAAATGTAATAATTATTTTTATGGTGTTTTACGTATTTGAAGAGAATAACGAGAAAACCTTTGTTGTTGTATATGTTCCTAATTGGTAGTTATATCTTGTTTGATTATGTTAAAATCTAATTGTAATTAGAATGTTTGCATATTTTAATAATGTAAAATGATAAAATTATGTTTGTAACCGTTTCACCTTAGGTACAATGTTAGGCTAAGTAAACAGTCTGCCGGCGCAAACGGTGTTTTGAGATAGTCTTTGTTCTAGAAAGTTTTTTGTATTTAATTTTATCAAATTGGTATTTATGTAAACATGTAGGAATCGTTTCGCTCTATTATTTGAATATAATATTGTAATAGTTTTGCTTAATAGTTTGAAAGATAATTCGATGTAAAGTTTAGAATCCAAGTAAAACTTAAGTGTAATTAGGTGCCAATTGCACAAACGCGCCAGCCAATCAGAGCGCTGGAATTATTTAGGGCGAAATTTGTATAAAAGGCGCACGCCGAGCTTTGGAAGTCAGTTCGGTGCCTGCAGCGAAGAAAACAACAACTAATAAGAAGAAAGAAAAAGTCTAATAAGAAGAAAGAAAAAGTCTAAGAAGAAAAGTTCAGAAGCTTCCAGTTAGAAGAAAGAAAGTGCTGTTCGGTGAATCCGGAGGCCAGTGAAGACCCAAGAACACATAAGCGCTGTTCGGTGTATCCGGAGGCCAGTGAAGAGGTCTGAAGAAAGAAGCTGAACTACAGGAACGATTGCGGTTCATAGGCTTATTTAAACTTAAGGTTTAATTGTATACGCAATAAACGTTCCTACTTTGAAGATTTGTGTTGTTTTCACTGCGCTCCAACCTGCACTCGATCAAGTCGGGTGTCACTCCGTGGTTAGTCAGGTCGTGGTGTCTTCGGGGCCAAAGGGTACATACGGCGGCATCTTCTCCAGCCGGCGCAACAAAACTACGCGCAACAGTTTTCCTGGTCCTTCGAGCCGGATCCTGGATCAAGAAGATGCCAACCACACGGTCGACTGGAAGAACGAAGCCCACCACCGCCACGGAGTCTTCGAGGGACTGGAGCGCAGCCACGCCGACAGAGACGACAGACACGATGGGGTCGTCTACGGGGTCGACGTTGACACCAGGGGCACCAACGCACCCCGCCGGAGGAGCGCCTGAAGCACGCCACGCCGAAGGTTGCACCGTACCGCCAGCAATGGATGGGGTTGCGTCGAGGGGCGCTGCGGACGAAGAGGCACGGTTCGCGGTACCAGCGCCCGTGGAACCCAGGAGGGTTGGTTCCACCACCAGGTCGAGGGCTTCCAGAAGAAGAAAAGCCGAATTGAAAATGGAAATAGCCCAGAGGAAGCTGGATCTCGCCGAGGCCGAACTGGAGCTCGTGCGGGTCGAGTCCGGCAGCGAAGAGGACTTCGCAGACGAGGAGCGGCAGCACCACGTGGAGGAGTGGCTACAGAAGACCGAGAGGAGAGCGAGGGTAATGCCACCCTTGGTGCCGCCGTCGCGACCACCGTCACCACCACCACCACCGCGGCTACCACAGCCGCCGCCTGCATCGAGGAAGACCGACATCCAGGAGTTGGCTGAAGCATTGGGGAAGCTACCTAGAGGCCGGTCGGAAGCTGTACATATCGAGCTTCCCAACTTCGACGGCGCCGCAGAAGAATGGCTGGCGTTCAAGAGGACATTCGAAGACACGGCAGCCAGCTTCAGTCACGTGCAGAACCTGGCCAGATTACGGAAGGCGCTGCAAGGGAGGGCGCGAGAGGCAGTGAAGAGCCTCTTGTTTACGGCGGAGCATCCCAACGAAGTCATGAGGGGGCTACAATTGAGGTTCGGAAGACCCGAAGCTCTGGCAACTTCGGAGCTGGAGAAGCTGGAGAACCTGCCACGGGTCACAGAGGATCCGAACGACGTGAGCACGTTCTACAGCCACGTGAGGAACGCCGTGGCCACGATCAAGGCAATGGGGGCAAGCAAGTACTTAGATGCCCTTAGAACCACGAGGGCCCTCATTGCCAAGATGCCGACTACGATGAAACACCGGTGGATCGCATACAAGAGGACAAATCCTGACGAAGAACTTCGGGACCTGGAAGTCATGAACGCATTCCTGGAGGCTGAAAGCGAATGGTACGCGGAAATAGCCGACCCTGAAGTATCCTGGAAGAAAGAAGACCGTCAGCGATCTGCACCACCGAAGACATCATGGGGCCACGAGCGAAGACCAGTGAAGAAGGTTCACTACGTGCAGGGGAATGAAGAGCACCCCCGCAAGAATCGGTGTCCAGTGTGTAACGGCGAACACTGGATTTACGAATGCAAGAAGTTCAAAGAAGCAAACCTTAGTCAAAAGTACGAAATGGCTAAGAAGGCAATTTTATGCTTCAAGTGTCTACGAGGAAGACATTCAAGGAAGACCTGCAGGGCAGCAGACTGCAAGAAGTGCGGAAGATGGCACCACACCAGTCTTCATGATGAAAGCCGTCCACCAGCAGCTGTTGGGGATAAAGAAGAATCCCGCTGCAATGTCTCCAGTCGCAGAGAAGAGCCCAAAGAAGTCGTCACCTCCGTGCACACTGCCAGTGATGGGCAGGTGTATCTGAAGATGATCCCAGTGGACCTGTATGGACCGAAGGGCGCAGCACGCGTACTAGCCCTTCTGGATGAGGGGTCAACAGTCACGTTATTGGATGCTGGGGTGGCGCAGATGATTGGGGCTGAAGGCAAGGCGAGTCCGATAACTATCGAGACAATTGGAGAACATGGAATCAAGAGGTGCGACTCGCAGAAGATAAGTGTCAAGATCAAGGGAGCTCATCGTAAGAAGAAGGAAACGATTGAAGTTCGAACAATCGACAGTTTAAAGCTCTCAAGACAAGGTGTGGATCGAGGTGTCATCCAAGGATGCTCGCACCTGCAAGGCATTCAAGGTCAACTACTATATGAAGATGAAGAGCCAAAACTTCTCATCGGGCAAGACAACTGGGGTCTCATCGTCACGAGAAGACTTAAGAAAGGGAAAAGGTCCGATCCAGTTGCATCACTGACGAGCTTGGGATGGGTCCTCCATGGGCGTCACAACGGGAAGACGTCACCAGTACAGTTCGTCAACCACAGCAGACTCATCGAAGAAGATGAGACAGAAGCCTTGGTGCGGCGACACTTCGACATCGAATCAATCGGAGTGCAGCCCCGCCGCCCGAGCAACGACGCAGACCAACGAGCGCTTGAGGTCCTGCAGTCAACGACGAAGCGCCTTCCAGAGGGGAGGTTTGAATCCGGGCTGCTGTGGAAGAGTGAAGACGAAACCCTCCCAAACAACTACGTGCAAGCTCATCGACGTCTTATTGGGATCGAAAGGAAATTGGACAAGGATGCAACCCTGAAGACGTCATATGAAGACCAGATGAAGAAGCTGATAGAAAATGGTTATGGAGAGAAGGCTCCAGTATCAACGACCGCTGGAAGAACGTTTTATTTGCCGCATTTTGCGGTAATGCATCCCGTGAAGAAGAAGCCAAGGATAGTCCTGGATGCTGCTGCCAAATTTGACGGGAAGTGCCTGAACGACGCACTCCTGCCGGGACCAGATCTTCTGCAATCGCTATTTGGGGTGCTTGTGAGGTTCAGAGAGAAGCCGGTCGCCGTCGTCGCCGACATTCAAGATATGTTCCTGAGGGTACAGATGCGTGAAGAGGACCGCGACAGCCTGAGGTTCCTGTGGCGCGGCGACAGAAGAAATGGGACACCAGACGAATACCGAATGTGCTCAGTGGTGTTTGGTGCGGCTTCATCACCATCTACGGCGATATTTGTTATGAATAAGAACGCAGAAGACTTCAGAGAAGATTACCCGGCGGCAGTGGAAGCCATCAAGAAGAATCACTATATGGATGATTATTTGCAGAGCTTTGCCACAGAGGAAGATGCAAGAAAGATCGCGCATCAGGTGCAGAGCATCCATGCAAAGGCAGGCTTCCACTTGAGGGGATGGAGCAGCAACAGGCCGAAGATCCTCGAGGGGATAGGTGATCAGCTCAAAGAAGACAGCACAGAACTGGTTGCTGAAGAGAAGACCTTTGGGCTGAGATGGCTATTGGCAGAAGACTTGCTGGCCTTCAACGTTGGGTTCCGAAATACCAGCCCGGACATACTCGAAGGCAAGAAGACGCCGACGAAGAGAGAAGTCACCAGCGCCGTTATGTCCACCTTCGACCCCCTGGGCCTTGCTATCCCAGTTTTAATTCAGGGGCATAAGCTGATTCGGGACATATGGCGTGGGGAGATCGGCTGGGACGACGTGATTCCCGAAGAACAGCGAGCAGCCTGGGCCAAATACGTGAAGGAAGTGTCCGTATTGAGAGACCTTCCAAAACTCAGAGCGCACCGAGAATTGGAAAAGGCAGCGAGTCAAGAGGGAACCCGGTGGAAGTTCATACCACCTGGCTGTCCAAACATGGGCGGCGCTTGGGAAAGGCTCGTACGATCGGTGAAGACGGCTCTGACGACGGTGCTGCAGTCCAGGACACCACAAGAGGAAGTCCTACACACGCTGATGACTGAAGTCGAACACGTGGTGAACTCGAGGCCACTCACCCACGTTAGCGTAGACCCTGACGATGAGGCAGCTCTAACGCCGAACCACTTTTTACTTGGCAGATCTTGTGGAGCACCGGCGCCTGGAGAGTTTGCAGACATCGAGCTCGTTGGAAGGGCAACGTGGAAGACGGCACAACGGCTGACGGATCACTTCTGGAACAGGTGGATCAAGGAGTATCTGCCTACCCTGCTGCCGAAGAAGGTCAACGGAGCAGCAACGCAGGATCCGCGCGTTGGCGACATTGTCATGGTCGTCGACGCAACACTGCCGAGGAACACCTGGCCGAGAGGAAGAGTTCACCGAGTCTACCCTGGAACTGATGGGAGAGTTCGAGTTCTGGACGTGCAGACACCATGGGGGATCCTGAGGCGACCAACGAGACGGGTCGTCATCCTGGTTCCAGCTGCAGCGTCGCAACCGCAGGATGGAGTGCTACGCACTGCGGGGGAGACTGTTAGCGACGCATCATGAAATGGATTCGGCATAATAGGGACATAGCCATTCAAATAGTTTTGTAAATAACGCTAGTCCACGCCCTCACTACTTGCGCCCGTCCTCGGATAGGTGGTTATTTTCGAGTGTGACGTAAGCAAGTACTAATAAGATTCTTATAGGAAATTATGATGTTATAGGAACCTAGGTATAGGTATATTTTGAATTCTATTTTGATAACATTGATTTATGGTTGAATTGATGATGTTTGTGTTTAATAAAGTTCTTAGAGATTTCATTGGTATAATATAAGCATAATATGAGAAGCTTATGTATGTTTTGGATAGAATTTAGACCTAGGTTATTTGTAAAATACTGATTTGTTCAGATTTGTCATAATTGTGGTAAATTTATGGTTATTTCTTATCAGATTAGGTAAATAATGGTAGATATAACGTTATTGTATATAGGTTCATATAATAAAGTACGCATTTGAAGTAATAAATGACGTATTATGGTTAGAGATTTTCTCGTTGAATAACTACGTAATTATATGGTTTATTGTTATGGTTTATTGATAATAATGTGTAAATTGCTTTCTTTTATTGAAATGTAATAATTATTTTTATGGTGTTTTACGTATTTGAAGAGAATAACGAGAAAACCTTTGTTGTTGTATATGTTCCTAATTGGTAGTTATATCTTGTTTGATTATGTTAAAATCTAATTGTAATTAGAATGTTTGCATATTTTAATAATGTAAAATGATAAAATTATGTTTGTAACCGTTTCACCTTAGGTACAATGTTAGGCTAAGTAAACAGTCTGCCGGCGCAAACGGTGTTTTGAGATAGTCTTTGTTCTAGAAAGTTTTTTGTATTTAATTTTATCAAATTGGTATTTATGTAAACATGTAGGAATCGTTTCGCTCTATTATTTGAATATAATATTGTAATAGTTTTGCTTAATAGTTTGAAAGATAATTCGATGTAAAGTTTAGAATCCAAGTAAAACTTAAGTGTAATTAGGTGCCAATTGCACAAACGCGCCAGCCAATCAGAGCGCTGGAATTATTTAGGGCGAAATTTGTATAAAAGGCGCACGCCGAGCTTTGGAAGTCACAGATTCTCGCTCCGATCGCCACGCGGTGCGGACGTGCAAGACCCAGCTCTCCGTTGATCGGTCCCTTCCCGCCATTCCGCGGCGCTCAGTTTACTGACGTCACAGTCTAGCGTGTTGGCTCCGTGCTACGGTTTTCTAAGTCTTTCTACTCCGTCTGAGTGCTTTCGAAGTGCGATTTTTCTTTGCGACTAAGCCTCTTAGTCTTCAAAGTGCTGTGCTAAGTTGTGTTGTGCTTGTGCTGAGTGCAGTGTTGTGCCCGGCGTAAGTAGTCTGGTTTCAGTGCAAAGGATACTTAACGGTGACAACGAATTTGTACTGAACCAGTCCTTTTTATTTTTATTTATTTCTCTTCTCTATTTTATTTATTTTTCTCCTATTTTCATATTTATTTCTATCATATTTGTGTGTTTTCGTGTGTATTTGTCCTTTCTGTCGGTAAAGGTTGACCCTAACGCGGTCAACTCTTTACCTGCGCACCCTTTTTTAGGTTTCTAGGTAGCGGCCTTCGGCGTACTATTGTTAGCTTTAAGTTATTCTCCCCAGCCCCCCTACCGCTGGTAGGGAGGTTTGCCACTAGGATTTTGCTAGGTTTTTAGGAACTAGGCATCTTTTATTATACTTATATTTTTACGTATTATTGTCCCAACCCTCCCTTATGGATCCGCTAATCATTATTAACGCGTTCACCCAGGCGCTTGCTGCGGCAGGCGTCTCCATCCCAAAAGACATCCTAACGCAGGCCTTGCAGGCATCAATCGCGTCCCCGGCCCCTCAGGCCTCAACCCCGGCCCCTCAGGCCTCTAACGTCGAGACCCCTCAGGTCTTAAGCTCTCCCGCGTCTCCCGCCTCGTCCGAGATGGACTGCGAATCGGTCGCATCCTCTCACGATTCGCGTCGTAAGCGTACCGCTCCCGGGAGCGACTCCGAACTCGCGTCTGACACGTCGTCAGATGCCGTCACCCTAACCGGCTCTCCTGAGCCCGCGTTTCAACTCGTCGCCAAGCGCTCCAAGAAGCGCTCTAAGAAAGCTTCGGTATCTTCAATACCCGAGCCCTCCCCGGTGTCTTCAACACCAGCCCCCGCGCCGTTAAAATCGCTCGTAGTAACCGCGTCTCCGTCGGTCACATCGATGCCAGCGACGCGCTGCGCTCCCGTCCCGCCGAAGCCTCAGCTCCCTCCGCCCGTATTCCTGCGTGAAAAAGCGCGCTGGACCGCGGTCTCCAACTTGTGCAAAGTGCACAAAATCAATTACTTGAAAGCCGCCAACGCTGGCGATACAATCAAAATTCAATTAGCGACCGTCGTCGACTTCCGCGAGTTTACCAGATTACTCGGATTAAACCAAATCGCATATCACACCTACGCCCTCCCGGAGGAGCGTAAGATCCGCGCAGTATTACGGGGCGTCCCGTTCGAACTCAGCAACGAAGACATTCTTGATGACCTTAAGTCTCAGGGTTTCCCGGTCACAGCAGTGCACAAGATGCACTCAAACCGCGGTAGGCGTTTTCCGTTAGCGCTAGTAATCCTGTCCAATACCCCCGACTCGAAGGAGATTTTCAAAGAGGCTCGCACAATCTGCGGACTCTCGAACATCTCCGTCGAGCGTCCCAACCCCCGTGGTCACCCTGGGCAGTGCCACCGCTGTCAGCTATATGGCCACGCAGCGGCTAACTGTTCAGCTCCCCCCAGGTGCGTAAAGTGCCTGAATCCCCACTTCACCAAGGAGTGCACTCGCACTCCCGAATCCACTTCCCCCCCTGCCTGTGTGCTGTGCGGCCAGTCCGGCCACACAGCAAACTACAGGGGTTGCCCGCGCGCTCCGCGCTCCACCACCAAGAGGGTCGCGCCTAAACCGGCGCCGCCACTCACTCCTGCTAACTTCCCGCCGCTGCGCAACCGGGGTCCCCCGGAAGCAAAGCCCGTTCAGCCGACGCCTACTCCGGCTCTGTCTTGGAGGCAGCGTCCGGCCGTTCCGCCTGCACCTTCCCGACCCATCCCAGCTCCCGTAGCTTCCGTAGGGCCGCGTCCCGCTCCGTTATCCGTACCTCAGTCGTCGTTGGCTGAGGATATGAAGACCGTATTCGACGTCATTCAGAACGTCGATATTAACGAAATTTCCGTACTCGCACGCAAACTGCGAGCCGCCCGCTCTCCTCAAGAGAGTTTATTCGCGTTAGCGGAGCATCACTCGCTCCTAAGTTCGTTGAAAATTTATTTTTATTCTTTTAATTTTTGTATAAAATCGTAAATAAGTAAATTATAATGTCTAGACCCGCGAATCCCGCGTCCAGTCGTATTAAACCTAAGGGCTTATCCCTAGTATCTTTTAACGCTCGTAGTCTTAGCACTAACCTTCCCGAGATTAAACTGTTCCTTCAGAACAAAGAACCTGACCTATTCCTTCTCCAGGAGACATGGCTTACTCCAAAACGCTCCAGGGGATATGCTATTCCTAAGTACGCGTTTACTCGCAACGATAGGCCCAACTCCGACGGTTACGGCGGCACCGCCATATATTACAAAAGAGGCTTCCATTGCTGTCCTCTCCCTACCCCTCCTCTCCTCAACATGGAGGCCACGGTGTGTAGATTGGCTATGACTGGTCATCCGACCATCATCATAGCTTCAGTCTACATACCGTGTGGCTCCAATCCAATCCGCAGCGACTTTGAGGCCATTCTCGCCCTCGGCCATTCAGTCATTATGTTCGGAGACTTTAACTCCAAACATACTGACTGGACGTGCCTATCAACCAACACCAGCGGTATCGCTCTCCTCGACATCACCAACTCCCTTGACTTAGACGTCATATCCCCCATCACTCCCACTCACTATCCCAACAATCCGACCTACTCTCCTGACATCCTCGACTTTGCAATTATCAAGCGAATCAATCTTGACCTAAGGTCTATCGAACCGCTCGATGACCTAGGCTCCGACCATCGCCCCGTCTCCCTCGTGCTAGGTACGCCTAACGTTAACGTCACACCTCCTAAGACCTTTACCAATTGGAAAGGCTTTAAAAATACGTTAGTTTCAGCCTTAGAGGCCCCTAACTCTCCGCTCGCGATTTCGCCCGACCAATTAGATAGTCCGGATAAAATAGATTCATTAGTCAATACTCTAACTGATGCTATTAACACAGCCATCAACGACAACGAAAAGGTTGTTAAGCAAAGCAAACCCGCGCTTCCACTAGCCGTTAGCAATCTCATTAAAGCCAAGAACGCGGCTCTCCGGAGAGCAAAGAAATATCCCACGCCAGCATACAGAACAGCTGCGAATCAGCTTCAACGTAAAGTTAGGTCTCGCCTCGCGGAACTCCGTGACACTCAGTTTAATGATCTCATGGAGAATATCTCCCCGTCCCACCAAGCATATTATCGAATGGCCCGAGCCTTACGCGTAGACACCGCCTCTCACGTTCCTCCTCTCACTCGTCCCGACGGCACCATTGCTTTCGAAGTCGAAGAGAAAGCCGAATGCTTCGCCGACAGCATAGCGGCACAATGCTCGCCCAGCACGCAACCCGCGGATCCCTCCCACATCCAGGCGGTGGAGGACGAAGTTCTCCGCAGAGAATCTCTCCCTATCACCGACGACCCCGTCACAGTCTCTAATGATGAAATCTTGCTTCTCATTAGAAAGCAAAAGTCCAAAAAGGCTCCGGGTGCGGATGGAATTTCCAACCACGCACTTAAGCACCTGCCTGAGCAGGTGCTTACCTTGTTAGCTATCATCTTCAATGCCTGCTTCGACCATAGCTACTTTCCAAAAGCCTGGAAAGAAGCGACAGTCACAGGCATTCCCAAGCCGGGTAAACCTCTGAATGTCCCGGCTAATCACAGACCCATCAGCCTCCTCAAGGCAATGTCTAAACTTCTCGAAAGAGTCATACTCTCTCGAATGCGGAACCATCTGTTTCCAACGGATGGCGACCCTCTCATCATTCCCCACCAGTTCGGCTTTCGCGCTAAGCACTCCTGCCCTCAGCAAGTCCATCGAATCGTCGAGTACATACTCGAAGGATTCTCTCAGCGTCGTAAAAAAACAATCGCGGTTCTCTTTGACGTAGCCAAGGCTTTCGACAAAGTCTGGCACAGCGGTCTCGTTTTTAAACTCTATAAAATAGGCTTACCGGCTCGCCTAGTCAGATTAATAGCGTCGTTTCTTAAAGACCGTACTTTTCGATTCAAACATGAAGGCACGCTCTCCGCGCCTCGTCCCATAAAGGCTGGAGTCCCGCAAGGCTCAGTCCTCGCCCCTCTGCTGTACACCGTGTACACTAACGACATCCCCATCCCGCCGAAAGGCGTCGAACTCGCCCTCTTTGCAGACGATACCGCCCTTTACACTAAAAGTCAAGCGATCCCGTATAACATCACCAGACTCCAAAAGGCCGTAAACGCCCTCGGTGTTTGGTTTCAAAAATGGCGTATCGATGTCAACCCAGAAAAGAGTTCTGCTATTCAATTCGACCACAAACGTCGTAATCGCCACAACGATCCGCACATTCGTATGTTAGGTATTCCCATCCCCTGGAAGCGCACTGTCAAATACTTAGGCGTCACCTTAGATCAGACGCTTTCTTTCAAGCCACACGTCGATAGAGTAACGAAACTCGCGCGTTTTTACTTAAGCCGTCTATATAGTATGATAGGAAGAAAAAGTAAAATGTCTTTTAGAAATAAACGTACGCTTTATAAGGTCTGCGTTAGACCCGTCATGTCATATGCTTCGCCAGTCTTTGCCCACGCCAAGCCCTCCGTCCTGTATAAGCTGCAGGTAGTTCAAAATCTCTTCTGCCGCAGGGCCACAAACGCACCTTGGTACGTGCGTAACGCGGACCTGCACAGAGATCTTGAACTGCCTACAGTGCAACAGCACCTCAAAACACTCTCAGAATCGTTCTTCAAACGTGCCGAATCCCATCCCAATCATCTTGTTCGAGATTCAGTCTCATATACTGTTCCTGTGTTAGATTCGATTTACAAAATCGCTAGACCGAGAAACGCGCACACGAGCGAACGCACGCAGTTAACTTTAGATCTAGAGGCCCTTCAGGCCGCAAATTCTTATTCTAACGTAAATTCTAATTCTAACGTAAATCCGAATTAATGCAATTTTATTTGTCAATTTTTAATGTTTTTATTTATTTACTTTTCTTTTTTGAGCACCTTCAGTGCTATGTGAATCTCAGCGGGTGACCCCTTAAGGGCCCCGCTGGCGCGGCCTCTTTCTCCAATTGGCCGTCGTTCAGATGAAGGCTGAGTGGCAAAAATGCACGAGCCGACAGGGGGTTTTTTAGTGGGTATGGTTCTGGTAGGCGTCGGGACGAGTCCCACATAACTCCGATCGCGCGCGCGGAGTATGCGTCAGAGCATTTTTTATGTCCTCCTGCCCTTCCCGTGGAGGGGAACCAAAAAAAAAAAAAAAAAAAAAACTTTGGAAGTCAGTTCGGTGCCTGCAGCGAAGAAAACAACAACTAATAAGAAGAAAGAAAAAGTCTAATAAGAAGAAAGAAAAAGTCTAAGAAGAAAAGTTCAGAAGCTTCCAGTTAGAAGAAAGAAAGTGCTGTTCGGTGAATCCGGAGGCCAGTGAAGACCCAAGAACACATAAGCGCTGTTCGGTGTATCCGGAGGCCAGTGAAGAGGTCTGAAGAAAGAAGCTGAACTACAGGAACGATTGCGGTTCATAGGCTTATTTAAACTTAAGGTTTAATTGTATACGCAATAAACGTTCCTACTTTGAAGATTTGTGTTGTTTTCACTGCGCTCCAACCTGCACTCGATCAAGTCGGGTGTCACTCCGTGGTTAGTCAGGTCGTGGTGTCTTCGGGGCCAAAGGGTACATACGGCGGCATCTTCTCCAGCCGGCGCAACAAAACTACGCGCAACATAAGCAGAGCCTGTGTTTATGGCTGACCTTACATCGGTGATTTCGTTGCAATACATTAATTCAAAAATCATGTTGTCGTGATCCTGATTCATTAATATAACTTAAGTAAGTTAGAAATGAAAATTAATAAAAATGCGTTTTTTTCTAGAAACTATTACAATTACGATTACGTCTATCGTGACCACGGCAACTGCAAAGATGCCGAAACGTCGAAATAATTTTAAAATTAACTAAAATATACGCGATAATATCCGGTAAAAAGTGTTTTATTTAAACTATTACAAAGTCTAATAATATATGTTCTTTCAAGAGTTGTGTTCGCATTTGAAACTTCAGTACGATGAAGTTTTCCAGTGATTTCTCCATTAAAGGTAAGTAGCATTTACTCTCTCTACATATACTGGCACGATATTTTAAATCTAGAAAACAAAGACTAAAATATAAACCATTAGACATTACAATTATGATTTTATTTTCTAAAGTGACTTTATTATTAACTGCAACATAGTAACACACGTATATCTTTTATATCCAAACATGGCATTTTTTATTTAAATTTTTGTCTTAGATTTCATCACTTATGAAGCTATTCGATTTATTCAAGACTAATCGAATTGTACAAAATTTTGTACGTACAATATTTAGCTTCTCTTGTTCACTGAACGCAAATTAAATTCTTAACTTTGTTTAAAAGCTTTTTTAAAATAACCTCAAGTAATATTGACCCGAACTAACGCCATTACTGTCTTTTTATCTATAAAGTATTTATTCATAATTATTATTTTTTCTCACCGGCATCCTCATAGTGCATTTTGTACTTACACATTAGCTTAAATTATAGATTTAGAATTTGATTTCTATTACATAATTAGTAAGATGTTTTACTTAGTCACCGTTAACACCATGTCAGCTGGTGATTTAAGCCTTAATTCCAAAGCTGAGTTCGTTCATGAAATATATTCTGCACTTTGCCTTAAGCAGCATTCACTACGGAAGTCGCCACCAGTGCCGATGTCGCTACTTGTAACGTTCCTAATGTAGATATTTTCATTTAAAAAGTGCGCGCCCCTCCTGCAGTCTCGGTCTGCGTGCGTTCTCGAGCGCACGTCGATCGCAGACGCCTTCCCGCTCTTTTAGCCCCCGCGCTAATTGAGCACCCAAATTTCACTGGTTGTTGTCGTAATATATAATTTCATAGTTGTATACCGTATTAAGTTTCTAACGCCGTTTTCACGGCGGACAGTGGCTCGTTAACCGTACTTCAAATAAGTTTCTAACGCCGTTTTCACGGCGGTCAGTGGCTTGTTAACCGTACTTCGTGGAACGTGAGCTTCGTCGACGGGGTTTCGTCGTTCCAGGACTTCAAGTTCCGTGTTCGAGTAAGTTATCCGCGTCGTCCTCAACCGCCCTACTGCGTGTAGGGTGGTTTTTTAGGAAGTTAGTCATCGTTGATAGGTTCATCGTATATATATTTATATATTGTCGTCCCTCCCCAACCCCTCCGCAATGGCTTCTCTAAGCCCTGAGGAGCTTCTGAATAAGCTGATCGCTGATTACGACGCCCAAGGCACTTACTGCCCCCCTCATATGATTCGCACACTGCAATCATTTCTCCCTCTAATCATGGCACTAATCACGCCGGCCCCTCAGGCCACCTCCGTCCCTCAGACCGCTCTGGTCTTAGGCCCTCCCGCGTCCCCTTCCTCCAGTGACATGGAGTGCGAAGTAGACGCCCCTCCGCGCCGCAAGCGCGCACCCGCGACCGAGTCATCCTCGGACGCCACCCTAACTGGCCCTGAGTCTCCCTCCTTTACGCTTGTTAAGAAGCGCTCTAAGAAGCGTTCGAAACAAGACCCGGCGCCCTCGACGCCCGTCCCTACACCCCCTACGGCGTCTTCAACGCCAGCTGCCCCGGTGTCTTCAACACCCGCTCCGGCCCCAACTTCTGTCAAGGCCAAGGTCCCACCACCCGTCTTCCTTCGGGAAAAGGGTAAATGGACTGAGGTCTCGACATTGTGCAATGAGCACAAAATCCATTACATCCGAGCAGCCAACTCGGGTGAATCTATTAAAATCTTAGTCTCGTCGATAGACGACTTTCGTGCTTTAACAAAACTCCTCACCGATAAGCAATATGCTTATCATACTTATGCTCTGTCAGAAGAGCGTAAGATCAGAGCGGTACTCAGGGGAGTCCCGTTCGAATTATCGAACGAGGCTATTCTGGAGGATCTGCAGTCCCAAGGCTTCCCGGCACTCGCGGTGCATAAAATGCACAGCAAGTACGGGAGGCAACACCCTCTCGCTTTGGTGGTTCTCGCCAACGTCCCCAAGTCCAGGGAGATCCTCAAAGGGGTTAGCACTATATGCGGCCTCTCTGGGATCTCGATCGAGGCGCCTCATCGCCGCGGTCATCCCGGCCAGTGCCACCGATCCCAGTTGTACGGGCACGCGGTGGCCAACTGCCGCGCACCGCCCAGGTGCGTCAAGTGCCTGGTCCCTCATCTCACTAAGGAGTGCAATCACACTCCTGAAACTCCTTCTCCTCCCGATTGCGTGCTTTGTGGCCAGTCCGGCCACACCGCAAATTACAGGGGCTGCCCTCGTGCACCCCGTTGTATGCGTTCCAATCCCAAGAGGTCGGCACCCAAACAGGCCCCGCGCCTTTCTCAAGAAAACTTTCCGCCGCTGCGTAGCCGGGTTCCTCCGGCTACAAAGCCTACACAGTCTAGGCCTGCCCCAGAAAACTGGAGGCAGCGCCCCGCATCGAATCCCATCCCGGCTCCTCGCCCATTCAAACCCACTCCTCAATCCTCCGTAGCAGACGATATGCGTATCGTCTGCAACACTATAAAAAATGTCGATGTTAGTGAAATCGCAGTCTTAGCCCGTAAACTTAGGGCTTCACGTACTCCGACAGAGCGTTTGCTAGCTCTGGCGGAGCATAGTTCCCTTCTCAATTCATTGTAGGTTCATTTAAATGAATTGATCCCTAAATCATGCTTCGGCCGACCTCTGCCCAGCCCCGGCTTCACCGGAGGCTGCCCAGAACGGCCACCAACTCATGTCCCTTTGAGCACCTTCAGTGCAACTTTCACTACAGGCGGAAGACCCGCTAGCGGGTCTCCGCCAGCGCGCCCAACTTCCCGACGGGTGTCGCTTCCGATGAAGGCTAACGGTAATAACTACAGCCAACAGGTGGTTTTTAGTGGGTAGGTGCCATTCTGGTGAGTCCCACATAACCCCCCCTCGCAGAGGAATGTACCTGCGGGCGGGTATGCATGACGCATTTTCCACCTCCCTCCCGCGAGGGTGCCTCGGCAGCAAAAAAAAAAAAATGCGCGCCCCTCCACTAATTGTGATCACTCAAATGATTTTGTTGCAGACTCATCGGCCAACTAGACGCGCGATGGATCTTGGTATGGGTATTGTATAGCGTAGAGCACGCGCTTTTTATGGAACGATATGTCCGCTATGTGCGAGTCGGCACGATTTATGGACTAGTTGGCCGACAAATCCGGTTATTCTAGTATTGTTTGCTGAATTTATGATGTTGACGTGAATCTAAAAACTATTTTGCATGTAGGAGTTTAAGATACATGGAGGGGCTTGCATTTTTATAGTAAGAGATCTATGCGAAACTACAACGTGTGTATGGATTATTTCAGGCACAAAATAATTCGTGCCAATCACGACGCATTTTAAATAGCAAATGTTGCATAAAGGAGTTCTCACGCTTGTTATTTTTATTTTGTATACTTTTATAATATGTATTAGTTACATATTTTCTAATTTTATATTACGGAATATTTTATTCTAACGGTTTTTTCAACTTGACAGTGTTTTTATTTAAATATTAAAGCGATAATTTTGAGTGCTTATATTTTATTTTATTTACATTTTATAACTAGAATGGAAGCAAGTAGCAGTGCACTTATCAGTGTTATTACAATTATTTAAAAAAGGATTTTATTACATCTAATCATAGCAACTTACAATGTACTTTAGAATGTTTGACATCAAAATGTAACACATAATATAACTAACACAATTAAATAACACAAAATATAGGACAAGAAATACAAACTTTTAAACTAATTTAGAAATTTAAGGTTTGAGTTTTATTTTAACAAAACGTAAAAATAAGTAACTCTATTAAGTATATAAATAATATTAAAGGCAATATCAATTAAAATAAATTTAAACTGATTCTTTCCACACTAATCTTTTTTTTAAGAAGTAAATAAAAAATTATTATTTACGATGATGGTCAGCGGTACAGAGCCGCAAGCGGTACGGCGACGGCGATCAAAACGGCTGCGGTTTGAACCCCCAGTGCAGACGCACCGTTACATTCATCAGTATTGCAGCAGAACGTGCGAGCTCCCCACCACTCTAAAACAAAGATGAAATTTAATTCAATACAAGTAATGTTCATAAAGGTAATAATTAGTTCGATGTTTATTTTTATTCTCCGATCAACAAAAAAGTTTACTCTGAGCGTTTTAATTACTACAAAATATAACCTCGATATTTTTTTCGATCAGGTGATTTCAAGCGTGTATTACTGCATGTCTATATACCATTGCCCGTCCATGTTTAATTAAGTACGCGGTCCTCTGAATAGTAGGTAGAATACGAGTCCACGACACGGAAATCATTACCCCTTTCGTACGCTTAAGTTTGGAATAAGCTTTTGTCTTGTAATTTCACAAGCTGTTGCGCCGAAGATAACATGGTATAGTAAAAAAGGACTTTTGCATTGCAACAAATTGTTAAAATATGTGGGTAATAACTTTTTCTTGTTTTTGTTTTATTATTATTATCTATATTTTCAGAGGTTTTCCCAATTTTCGTGGGTTATATTTTGAACTTGCAGGCTCCTGACCAAGAAAGAGGAAATGGTACGCAAAGTTAGTAATGCGCGGATATTTGAATATTCAGACTAAGAATTTCCAAATGATTTTAATACAAAGTGTTATTTCTCTTCTTCTGTCATCTTTAAACCGGTTTTTATTAAGCATTGTTTACGGTAACAAGCTATGGTTTTTCTTACCAAATGAAACTTCAAAATTTTTAACGTGCCTGCTATACGTACTTATATACCTGTGTATATAAGAAATTCTACTAAATATTTTATAAAACCCTTCCTGACAATAAATCACTGGTTTTCGAAAACAATTCTTTCTGATTGTATTATTTCATCAATTAATTAATTCATTCATATTAGTTGGGATTGCCTCTTTCGCTTTAATTGAATCACAACCATGTAAACTTAACTTTTATGGCAGCCAAATAGGACAGTATAGTAAGTATAGTAATAGACAAGATTCCTCAGACAAGATCTTAAGGAAATAAACTCTACTGCATTGTTCTACTAACATAGATATATGATAATATCTCAACCGTATTATTCAAGTTAATGTGAATAAAACTAAGTAACTATTAAAAATATATATAATTTGAAGACAAACAGCGATAAAATATTCCAGTCGAAAGAAAATGTTCTCGGTTCGTTATTATAATTTCTTAACATACTTGGGTTATATTGTAATGATAATAATTTGTTGCCTAAAGCCATACTTCTAATAGATATGGTCATAATGAAGTATTTCAAGGACCAAAAGCCTTTGAATGGTTAAACTAAATTAAACCTTATCAGATCTTAAGCCCATTGAAAAGTTATTTGTTAAAACTTTATTAAATAGATTTTACAATATAATTGAAGCTGTTATCTAGGTACGAGCTCGAAACAAGTGTAAAAAATTTGATGTTTTGAAATTAATCTGTGTACTTTTTGACTAAATTTACTTATTCTAATTGAAAGCCTATCGCAATTGGCATTCTTTTTCATACAGTAAATCGCTTTTGATGTTAATGGCAGCATTGGTAAGCCGCGGTGAGGATAATTCAATGAGAGAAAATTCTTCGCCATTTTTCTTTCATATAATAAAACGTAACGTAATTTCGAGTTTATCGACAAATTTTCCCACTTTATTTTTCAAATGGTATCGTTTCTGTACGTTAAATACTTTCCTTTGTCTACCAAAATAATAAAAATTCATCACAGTTTTGGTCCACCTGTTCACAAAAACTGGAGAAAAGTAAACGTTCTGAATAATAATTTTGAGTTGGGTCCTCTTTGTTTAAAATGTGACGAACATTGGGTCATTGAATATTTAATTAAATCTGGTTTAAAAATAACCATGAAACTTGAGGGCACTTTTATTACAAGTGTAGTAATAAAAAGAAACACAGTTAACAATTACTGCGCAATGTACCACATAATTTTGTTGATATCATTGCATTATTTCTAAATCCAAATCGAATTACTAGCATAACATTAACCTTCTTGATTATTTCAATCATTCGTGACACCACCGAATTCAAAATGTTTCAATAGTTTGTAATCTGAAACATCACACGATTAAAAAATTTAGAAAATTAATTAATTAAATATAGTCAATCAGTGTGTTGAACGTACTACTACCAAAAACCATGACTGAAATATGTGTTATTACATAGAAGTCGGTATGTTAAGTAATTTTGAAATACCTATATATATTTTTCTGAAAAAATTTGGTACTTTGGGAAAAAAAATTGAATATTTGAATAGTTCTGGTTTCTGTGCATTATATAATTTAAAACTGAATTATTAAGGAAATCATTATAGAGTCGACAGGGAGTAGTTATCTTTTTAAAATCGCATTCCAAAGTTTGCTATATTACCTGGAATAAACAACATTACAATTTTCTTTGGATTCTTGTTAAAAGTTAATTATTGAAACCATTAGCTTGACAGTTTAGCCGAACAATTTTTGAACATACATATTTTTAAGTTCGAAAATGATGCTACTTTATTACATCATATAGAGCTGTAATTCAAATTACTTTATTCATTTTTGTTAAAGTAAGCTTAATCGCTTTTACCTGCTAGCCTTCATCAACAAAATATATGACGGCCTGTTTGGTGTAGAGGTAAATACTCTTGCCTTCCATGCCAGAGGTCCCGGGTTCGAGTCCTGGTAGAGGCAGATATTTTATTATATTTGCTTTCTAGTCATAGATGTGTATGTATGTTTATTTAAGTTTATTTCTAATATTTATATATGAAAAAAAAAATATTTATTTGTGCTTAAATATTTCTTAAGTTTATTTATCCGTTATCTAGTATCCATAACACAAGTTCTTAATGATACTTAATTTGGGCTAGATAATGTTGTGTGATTGTTAGAATTGATTTATTATTATATTTATTTAAATATTTATTATATAATAAAAAGTGATATCTCGGAATGGTTTTGGTTTAAAATTAGATTTTTTTCTTTACATACCAAGTTAGAATGGATATATTAAATCTAAGTACTTATCAAATATAAACTAATAAAGTAAACGAATGAAATTTCAACATTTCTTTGATTATTTATTACGTGGATAATGACGCAAAGAGTTCTTGAATAAAACATAAGAATACACATAAATACACACTATCTGCCTACTCTGTTATATATGAGACATAGAAATAGTGATTAAAAGACTTATTGTAGTTTTATAGGTAAAACAACAAACACTGACACACAGCAGAAATTCCTTGATATTCGTTTGTAACATTTTTAACAAATTTTAAAGTAATTATCGTGCAGAGAAGAGTGTGTTTATTCAAATCATTGTTTCTTTACATTTTATGAGATAAAAAATAATTATCAAATTTATTTTATTTCATCAAAGGTAAAATAATTACTCCTAACGAAAGTCTTCTTTTTCTTATACCGATCATCATGTTCATCGTCAAGCAAAGGTATATAGGGAGAACGAGCGAACAAAAAACCGGCAGAAAAAAAACCTATTTTGTGAGAAATGTTAAATACATGATATAGTTTATCTACAATTTGAATACGACATGAAAGAAATGAACACAAGACAGCTAATTGTGTGTGCTTATGTCGTGTCTCAGTAAAGCTGTTTACAAATATATTTATTTTACAAATACAAACAAAACAAAACCAGCCTAAAGAAGAACTTTTTGTTATCCAAATAATCGTTGATTTTATGACTATGTTTTTACGGAAGTTTTTTCTTCGTATATTCAAAAAACATTCTTATTTTAACACTACAGTGCATGCGCGTTCTACCATGGTAGAGCACCCTCAAATTTTTTCGCGCCATTCCTTAATTTTTAGGTGTTTTCCCCCGCGCCCTTAGATAAGCCTCAAAAACAATATAACGCAACGGGTCAGTGCTGGGCCAAGTGACTGCTTGGGTGCACGATTGCACAAATTCCCTTCAAAATCGGCATTCTACCATAGTAGTACGTGTGAGCATCGGTGTGACAAAAGTTTATTCTTCTTTTTCACTCTCTAAACTTTCTCTAAACTTTCACTTAGAAATAAGCAATTTATAATTAATAGTTTGTCTTGTTTTGAATATAATTCATTCCAATTACGGTTTCAGCGATCTCTTATGAACAATGAAGCCTCGTATGGATAGCCGGATTTTGTGTTGGTTAGAGGAAGAGACAATGACGACTGACGAATGATAACGACGAACTTATTTAGAGTGACTCGGATGACGGAGAAGTCGATACCTACACAGGAAGAGATGTTTGACCTCGAACGCGAAGATGTTCCGTTTTCATCAGACGAAGATGTTCCCCACTCTGTACTCTCATCGAGCCAGTCCAAGAATGGACATTTCGTCGAACATTAAAAAATGTCCACCAGAAACAAGAGTAAGATCACAAAATATTAGGTTTCGAACTCCTGGTCCGAAATTATTTGAATGTAGCGGGTATAAATGCTTTGATCATCCATCAACTAAATAAAGGCCAGCAAACTCTAGTACGGCAAAATTTCCTACTTGACTTGTCATTTGAACTGGATAAATCCTGCGTGATGCGACGCTTAGCACTTGACTATCTTCCTCAGGAATTAAAAATAGAAACAAAAAGCCTTTTGGGGGTAGTGATGGGTAGAGGGGGAGTGATCATGAGATATCTCAAACAAGTAAGGGTAGGCAAATGTTTTTGTGCTCTCGAGCCCCAAATCGCTTCACAATAAATTGGTGTAAATGATGTGCCAGGTGAATATGCCCTGTCACCAAGATGTATTATATCTTTAATGTGAAGAAGAAGATAATAAGAAGTCAGAATATTATTTTTTTATTATTTTATCGAAGTTGATCTCAATCTATCCAAAAAGTTCATTATTTCATAAGAGTTTCTTATAATATTACTATTAGTAAAGTAACTGTTAATTTTGTTAATTTTTCTTTAAATAACGTTTCATAATAAAGATAAAACATATCTAAATTTGTTTTTATTTTTATAAACCTTTTAGTTATATCAAAATCATAATTACTTTTTCTACTATGGTAGAGCATGCGAGCAATCTTGTAATAAAATAGGCGCGTGTACTGTAGTGTTAAATATTATTCACCACATTTAAGTAGAGTCCAAACTCCATTCTGAAATTTTGAAAAAAAGGAAAAATTGCGAAATAAGTAGGAGGTTTTGCCACCAACCGCTTTGTCAACTTATGCACTTAACTAAAAAATCATGTCCAAACGTGTTAAGTGAGAAACCCCGCCCGCCTTATACTTACACAAAAAATAGAACGATTCCTAATCTATATAATCAATTGCGTATTAATTTTAAATTATCTCTTGTCTTAAAATTTATGTAGAAACTTAACTACCTAACGCGTGTAAATCAGCCATTAGTCCAAGCCTACTTAAAGATTTAAAGCTAACTTTGCAACAAACTACAAGAAAAAATAAATGAAACAAGAAGGATCTTAAAGTGAATAGGCTGCCCTTGGATAGGCTTCCAATATCCTAGTCTTCGTCATCCATCACTTTCCACCACATGAGATAGAAAACAAATACAATATATTTCAGAATAAAAAAATAACGGAAAGTTTTGCTATAAATTGTGCTTAACCGCCAAAGAAACTATGCAATAAAATAAAGAATGGAATCGGTAAGAGAAAGGCTCCAAACCAATCGGATGATTCGTCGTAAACATCGTTTTTATATAATATTATTACGCCGAAATCGTCTCACTTTATAGCTTTTGCTTTAAATCAAGTTCCATAATAGACTTTATCACTATTAATGAGAATTCATCTTTATTTCCTTTATACTATCATATTCAAATGAACTGTTTATATATCCTACTTGGGGTATTTTCAAAGTATTTATTTCCTTATTATTTCGAATGTATACTAGTAAATATTTCAAAACGTAAATTGATAATTTTACCTTAAGGAATCTATGTATATTTATGGAATATACATTTCAGGATTTCATTAAATAGTAATTTTTTGTGATATTTTAAAATTTTGACTTATTTTGACGTATTTAGGCGTCCTACTCACATACTCGGGCCGGCACAAATCGAAACTTTCGGGTCACTTATATGTCTATATAAATAGATGAACATTTAGGTTTTCTGATGACCACCAGAATAATCACGTTTACGTGGTTGTGTTCCGGTCATAGGAAACGAACAGCCAGTGCAGTTGCAAAGGCAATTCCAACGAAATAATGAAGCTTGCGGTTCACAACGCAGGCCTTAGTCAATATAATATTAACATTTAAGATTAATTAATAAGACGCCTTCGACTAATTATGTCTATGCTGCTGGCTGTGAAAATAGTAATAAATAAATTAATGTTCCGAAATATGCCACCTGTTCAATGCCGTTTGAGTTTTAGCGAGAGGAGCCGATCAAGCCGACCTATATATATAAAGTCCGAATGGTCTTCACAATCTGCACTTGCCGAATATTTGGTAAGGGGTTCGTACCAGCTTTGCCGTTATTATATTACTTAAAACAGTTACCTTTTTCACTACAAGTCTCGACGCAGTCTCTGACGGTAGTAAGCTCACTTTCGTACTTCTGAAACAAGACAATTTTATACGTTTTAGTCATCATGTTGAAAAGTGTCAAAAATAGTATTTATAAGTATACAAAAACTCAAAATATTTTGAACTGTCTTTTTAAGTTTCTTAAAAAGGTTTCTTAAATTTTTGACAGTCTTTCTGTGTCAGTCGATCGATGGCAGAATAAAATAGTCGACGTCGATCGACGGTTTCTACCACACCAATCGATGGCAGAATAGATCAGTTGACGTCGCAGTAGGCGTGATGGCTTATGATTGTCTGACACCACCCATCATTCGGAAATTTAGTAGTATAATAATCCCATGCACCTATACATTTATATGAAGGTATCTGTACTCTGCCAACCCGCAGTAGGCGTGATGGCCTACAATTGTCTGACACCACCCTGAGTTGGGAGAGGCTGATATCCCTCCAGTGATTATTAAGGGTATTACCACACCGATTGATCGTCATCAATTGACCGGACGATCGATTGGTGTGGTAACACCCTAATGTTAAGTGTACAAAAACGTATGATGTTCCAGCGCTACAGAACCGTGACCTTACAAGCGTCGCTAGTATCGTTTAAATGTTGCCATACTATTAAAATATTCACTAGTTTCGGTAGAACGATATATTTGTAATACTTTTTTTCCGTGGTTGATTAAAGAAGAAAATGTGTGTTAAAATTAAGAAATATTGGTTCTGGTCGACGACACAATTCAATCAATCCAGTTAACTAGACGCAATTTTTCTTTGACACTCGGTGAGAGATTCTCCACTGACAGCGGTTGCATGATTGATACAGAAGTCTCTGCTGATGATTAAATAAACCCTTTCTATGTGGACAGCCCATCAAGGGGATCGCATAGTTTTTCGTATTCTGTTTAGTCTGCCCAATGAGCAGTAATTTTTCTTAAGTTGCGTATGCTTTATTACAGGGTTTCTTATTTTGATCTTTTTATTTTACGCCTTTACCGTAGAATGAGATTTTAACCTCAAGGATTTCCAGAGCTGGGAAAATAAATTTCCCAGCCTTATTGTGGAGTGGGCTTCAGCATTGCCTTACGTGTCATTCTGCATGAGGGGTTATCTTTGGTTATTCTGCAAGTACAGCTCTAATGGATAAACCTTCATATTAACTAAAGAACCTGATACCTAATATGAGAACCTTCATATTAAGAAATTTCTGAGCCTAATGACCCTATGGGCTCAGATCGGGCTATCTTAATCGCATCATCATGCCAAAATTACAGCTACGGTAAGATTGCACTACACATTTCAGCACGACAGCCGAATTCCTAAAAAGGGTCGTTCACAGACAGCTGGATTTTGCGATGAGGTTTTGAGGTATTGCTATAAATGCGCAGTAATTGTTAATTGCTTTTCGTAATCAATACCGTGGCCGGATTTTAAAAAAACAGTTTCGTATAGATGGCGTCGATCGATGTATATAGTACTGTATTTCTTTTGAACTGGTTATATTATAATTTTTTTATATTTTATGTTAAAAATAAAATGATATCTGATGAAACCCAACTTCAAGAACCCTCCTACAAGACCATTGCAAAGATAACAATTTATGAAATTGTTATCCACAATGACAGGCCGGGGGACTAATTAAACAGCTTTCAAAAGAATAAGCAGTTTACTTTTCTATTTCTTTTATGAAAAAGTTTGTTGGTATCTAAAAATGATTTTTTTAGATAGGATAAGTACAAGATTTTTAGATGATACTTTTTTCTGGGAACCTTGTTCCCGAATCATGGTCATAATCTCGAAGAATCTTCTGAATATTAGGCTAGTGTATATTACATTTCAGTAAACGTTTTAGTCATTCATCAGATAGGAGCGTCATCTGTAGATAAAAATAATCTCATAAGGGTTAACCTCGTAAATGGATGCTGTTTCAGGATGTTTGTCGTTTGGATAGTTTATGGGAAGGGAGAGTAGCCGCTCAAAGATGCAGATAAGAATTATTTTCTAAAGACATAAGTGCCACTGTAAATTTATTTTGAAAAAAATGATAGAATCCATCAAGTTTTTTGCTACTTCTCCTTCACGAAGGATTTTCAGTGTTAATTTGATTATTAAAAGGAAGTAATTGTCAGTGTAAGGGAAAAACTATTTGATTTTGAATTTCATAAATCGCAGTCAAATTAAGTATAAAATACAAACGGCAATACAAGCATAAAAAAGTTCTTCAGACAAACCAAACTTTTTTTTTCGCTAGTAGTATCATCTCACTGGATACGATTCAAAGGGGAGATATCGAACTCTTTTTTCATTATAACTTATAAGTTGTAAAGTTTATTAAATTCAAACAATCAAACTTGCTCGAAAGGCATTTTGCCTATGAAAGCGAGCATAGAAAATATTATTATAAAATATTTTAAGACCATGCTTATCTTTGCAGAAAACGGGCCGATTTTCGGGTACTTTGGGATATAATAGGTCTTTACCTATGAAACTGCCGTTTTGCCGTACTGGCCATTTCAAATGAAAATATGTTTTTTTGACTGATAATTCTAATTTCAAATTAATTTTATTTGACAAACATGGAATTCTTTTTCTAAAATCGTGTTTGTTTAATAGCTAGTGTTTTGTTTTCAACGCATTCGAACATTTTTCGCCATCATGGATAAGTTAAAAATTCGAGTAATTATGCAGTATGAGTACGTGAGTTGGTGGTCTAACGCAGGTGTAATTCATCACAGCTTCTTGCCAAACGGGACAAGCATTACTGCAGATGTGTACTGTGAAGAACTGAACTAAATGATGGAGAAGCTCGCACGTCTCCAACCAGCTTTGGTCAATCGTTCGGCTCCACTGCTCCTGCACGACAACGCGCGACCTCATACTGCACAGCAGACGGTCTCCAAGCTACAAGAGTTGGGGTTGGAAGTTCTCCGTCATCCGCCGTACTCACCAGACCTTGCGCCTACAGACTTCTACTTTTTCCAGAATTTGGATAACTTCTTGGCGGGAAAAAAATTCAATACCCGAGAGGCAGTACAAAATGCCTTTGAAGAATTTGTTGCCTCCCGTCCAGCTGATTTCTTCAAGAAAGGCATCAATAAGCTACCAATGCGTTGGCAAAGATGCATTGATTGCATGGGTGATTATT
Organism: Marasmarcha lunaedactyla; assembly: GCA_923062675.1. Classification (NCBI taxonomy): domain Eukaryota; kingdom Metazoa; phylum Arthropoda; class Insecta; order Lepidoptera; family Pterophoridae; genus Marasmarcha; species Marasmarcha lunaedactyla. The sequence continues at coordinate 9,249,678 of OV281361.1, read as the reverse complement.
TTGATTAATAGAAATAAAAAATATATAAAAAAATTACGCTTCATTTATTTCGTGAAAAACGGCAATTTCATAGGTAAAGACCTATTATTTATATTTAAAACGACCAAGAAATATTTCAATTCAAAAGCGACACTAACAATTTAAGTAAAAAAGAACAATTTTCATTTTATTTTATTTTGATCTATTTCAAAAAACGTAAATTATTCATCAAATGTAAATTATATGTGTATTATATGTGTTCCAAAAGTTAAATGTGACGTATTTGCTCAAACGCACTAACCGTGTGGATACTAAAGTTAGCACTTAAAAAGACCAACTTATTGGATTACAAGACTGTTTCTTACAAAGCGCAGCACGTATACGACTGCCTTTTTTTACTAAACGTATTAAACATTTTATAATTACTTATTTTTACTAAGGAGCTATTAAATATGTACGAAAGTATATAGCAAATTGTTTATTTATATTTCAATATCTAGGTTTCGGGGCTCTAAAATGACTAGCGAACAAAATATGTATATTAAATCTGTGCGCTTTTCATTATGATATAATTTTATTAATTTATATAGGTTACTTAAGATGTACGGTATATTTTAATATTAAAATTGTAAAAATTTGCCTTGTATTAAATTTTTGTATTTATTTATACATACATAACATATATTTTAGAGGAATACAAACTCAAGTAAAATTCTAATCTTTGTCAGTTTTAACCTAACCTAACCATAAACTATAAATAAAGTGTGAGTTATGTAATAATAGTAACATTTTACATATATTGTGTGTTAAGAAATCACATACCTAACAACACGAATTCAATTTCGATCCCCACTACCTACTTACTTATACGATGTAATCACCTTTTGTCTGTCACAGACACGCCAAGGTAAGATAAAGTGGGGCATTAGACCCTCGACATAGTCCCTTATCAACTTTCGATTGCCCTTGATGGTTAACCTATGAAGCTTCTTGAAAGAGAAAATAATGTAAATAGTGATTTTTATTTGAAATGTAAAAAATCATTTTGTATTCTTAGGACATGTGGTTTTATAAAAAAAGAAAAAGTTATTTCACCAGGCTCCATTTAGGTTACTCTCGAGAATATAAGTAATTTTTCTGGATGAAGGGATTACGAAGGGAAGGTTCAAATTTTAAAAAGTCCTGTACACAGATCATTGTTATGGCTTGATCGATTCCTGGGACCCAAACCCAAAACTTAGATCTCGCTTCAGCTATTGTTTTCAATGTACGAAACAAGAACAATACAATTATTTGAGAATAATTTTGTGTATACTTCCTGGTGTAACAACCTTGTGACCTCCGATGCGTTTAGATCCAAAAGATATTTGTGAACTATACAAGGCTTTAATGTCACATCATTTGCTTTATTACCTTTCTTAAAACTAAATTAGATTAAATTTGACTGATTAAATATATCTCAATTTTAAGCTTCCTGTCACAATAAGAGAAACGGTGAATGCGCACCGATGTGTGGCGTTCGATAGACCGGCGCGAGATAAAAGCTTTGTGCACGTAGAATTGAATAAAGTACACTGTATTGCCAAACAGGTTACAAAATTAAAATAAGTCAAGATTAGTACTAAAAAATATAAGACACTAGGGGTGGCTTTGTCACTAAGAAAATTTAAAAAATACTCTTCCAGGTAACCCTGAAATTTGCAAATTATAAAAATTTACTAGAACTACTGTTAGGCAAATATTTAAGTTACATACATAGACAAATGTTTATATACATACATAACGAAAAAAACCCTTATTAGACTTTTGTAATAAATATTCTTTAAGTATACCAATAAATATAGGCACATATAATATAGAAGCTTTCACTTTGAACGACTGCTGATAAATATGTGATATGTGTCTAGGCTGAAGTCAGCAATAATAACATATTGTCTGATCGCAATTTATGTACGTTCGTTGTGTCGATACTACGCTAATATTGATAGGTACCTACGGCAGAAAAAACTTACCTACTGCTTCTAGCTGCCGTTTCCATGACATTTATGGAGTCTATTAGAATGCCAAGTTTTTATTGACGAAACTGTACGAAATATATTATACTATCAAAAATTATAGGTCTTATATTACGGAGATCAGTTTTACAGTGTATTTTAGTACTACCAATTTGAATAATTTGCATCTTAAGGATAATGTTTTAGACCATGCTTATAGCTCCACTCAAGAAAGGACGACAGATTCTCGTTGAAAACACCCACAGCCTCATCAATGTAATCGAAACTAGCTTGCGTGTATATTTGTATATAATATCATCAGCATAAAGGCGGCAAGATCAAGAAAGCAAAAATGATATTCATGAAAATAGAAATATATATATTGATGCAATGTTAAGGTTGATTAATTGGATAGATGTTCAATATCGCGGATTTTTGTAAAAGTCTTCCAATGGTTGATTTTAGATTTAATGAAAAATGAAATGAAATGGTTTAGTTGTTTAGGTACTACGCCTGCTGTGGAAAGAACATTATTATTATCTCTTTTACTTTATTGTAGATATCATGGGTAATCCTTTATTAACTTCAAACATGGCAAGCACTGGCTTGTGATCCGTGCGTAATATATGGTCGCAAGCCGTAGATGACCGCGGTAGCCTCTTGTTGTATCTGAGCATATCGCTTGATACCAGCCTCAGTTGAATTCAAAATTAAGAGAAACTACTGAAATAGGCATTCCTTTTTACACCAAGTCCTATTTACAAGGGTTATTGTATTCAAGCGATATTCTAAGGCCATTTTTAAAAATAACATAGCCTATATACGTCTAACGGTTGGTCTTAGAAGAAAATGCACGATTCTTCTTGCAAAGTTGACCCTTTGCGAGTCTTTCAAGACGTCATTCAGTCTAGTAAACCTCCATTCCTATTCTTCCCGTTTTAAAAACCAACGATGTACAAAACATTCTAAATTTATACCTACAAACCGCCTGCGAGAAATATGTAATAGCTTAGTTATTCACGGTTTAATAACTATACTATTTAATTTCACTGTCGAGTAAGCATGTCTCTTAACCTTATACTCAATTATACAAATATTTTTGTCCATTTGTGTGGAGACCGTCAAAGAAGTTTTCCTTTCGGTTATTTAAAGAAATTAGATCGTGGAGTAATTACGCAGGGTCCGATTAGTAGACTGGATATCTGATACTAATTAAAAAGGATCAGGTTAAAAGAAAAGAAAAGGCATTGTTTGGTAGCTACGTAAAGGGCTTGTACTTTTGGTTGTAATAGCTCTGTCCGACGGGGGAAAGAATTTATATCACTTCGAAAACTTGTAACCGAAAAATAATTTATACATGGTGTCCCAAAAAATAGTGTCAAGCAGAAGTCCATGAACAGAGCACCCTTTGGGGCACCCGAAACCCCCCATGTACGTTCTACGATTTTTTGTAGTTTTCAAATTATTAATTTTTTTCTGAATTTTAGAGATTTCTCTATCTCGACAACATACGACAACGACTTTTTCAAATTTTCTTCTTTGCTAATTAATCTTCAAGAGTTTACCGTTTATGCATAAAATAATCGGCTTCGTAACTTTGATGAAAGTCATGAAAATTTTAGTGTTAAATGAAAATTTTACGTTCTGCTAATTACGACTTAAATTTTCGACTCGCAATTAAGAATCTAAACAGGTGACTTCATGATTTCTTAGTAGGTCTAAAAACTTCTTCAGACTCTCAGCTTTAATAATAATTTTAAAAAAGTAGTACTTAATGAGGCTACTTTGGCTCCGATCGGCCTTCAAAGGTAAGAAGCGGAGATTTCTTGAAATTAGCGATGTGATTTTCAATGAAACGAAAACTAATTTTAATGTGCTAACAGCAGAATGGTTGTCAGTGCCGCAATAATAAACGCAAAAATTTTCTATAAATTAAACAATTGTTAAAAAAGACCCTATGTCAAAAAGAACTAACGCTAACGGAGTAAAAGATGTTAGAAAGAGATAGCTATGATATTGTTGTTAAGTCTTCTAAAAATGCGTCATTGGATAGGTTGCTTTCGTTGACTTTATTCAGTCGTCTGCCTTTTTTTTGCGCCTTCAGTACGATACGCTCTTGTTTGGTGAAGTATTTTGACAATTTAGCTTTCTTTACGGACTATTAAGTGCACGCATAATCGAAATTTGGCTTTCCTTACGGACTCTGAGTGCTATCGGTTTGGATTGGTGTTGTTCCTGTTTTCTGACGACTTGGCTATTTCTACGTACCTTGAGTGCACGACAACTGGATTTGACGATGCTGTTTTCTGCAAGAGACTATGCTACCATGTTTTATTATTATGGGAATGCTTCCGAAGCAGCTTGGTTGTACAGAAAACATGTAGAACGAAGCGGTGAGCCTTAACCAGACAGGGTTCCGGGCCACCGCATGATTCTGAGAGTTTATAACTCTTACATGGATGGTCGTATACCTGGAACTAGGCCCGGAAGTCCATCTCAAATGCATGACCCAGATCAAGTGAAATCTGTACTTGAAGAAGTTGAAAGAGATCCCTCAGTTAGTGTCAGAGTCGTTGAGCGCCGAACTAGGATACCAAAATCCCAGGTACATTGCATACTGCGAGCAGAGCATTATCATCCTTACCACATACTAAAAGTGCAGCAGCTCAAACCAGAGGAGTTCCCGAAACGAATGCAATTTTGTCGAGAAATGTTACGGCGTCAATCAGAGGATGTAAATTTTTTAAATACCATTTTATGGACGGATGAGTCTCATTTTAGATGGACCGGAATTTTCAACATACACAATTACCACTCCTGGAGTATTGAAAATCCACACTTAGCAAAGGCTTCAAATTTTCAAGAACAATTTAGCATCAATCTTTGGTCTGGAATTGTCGACGGTCACTTTATTGGTCTATTCCAACTGCCAGATCGCTTAAACAGCGAGTTTTACCTCCATTTTTTGAGAGAAAACTTAAATGGCTTACTTTCAGATGTTAATTTAGCCACACGCAGAGATATGGTTTTTGAAAATGATGGTGCACCATGCCATTATGCATCAATTGTGAGACAATACCTAAACAGCCGCTTTAGAGACAAATGGATAGGTCATGGTGGACCCATTGAATAGCTGGCACGGTCACCTGACTTATCTTTTTGTTTGTGGCTACTACGAAAAACTAGTTTATGCTAAAGAATGTCGAAACATCAGCGAATTACGCAACAAATTAACACAGGCTGAAGAATCAATAAAAAACAATCGAAGAGCTTTTGTTCGTTTAAAAGACAATTTTTTCAGAAGATGTAGAATGTGCATCAAACAAGAAGGTAGACATTTTTTATTTTCATACAATCAACACTAGAAGTTGCGTTTGATTAAATTAGTTTGAGTTAAGACATATTTATTTTAGGTAGAGTAGTGAATTGGGATCTGCTGCACCGATGGCTTTAGCTGGGGGGATGGTCCCATATACCTGACCATTCCTGATTGAGGAGCTGGGATACTGCGACCGGGGGTAGTCACCGGGGCTCGCGGGTAATGCCAACGGTGATACCGTAAGCTCCAAGGAGGGGCTTCGAGCAAGGGCAACGGAGGTATACCGTGGTGTTTTTTAGTGGGTGAAGTCCCATTTAAACCAGCACTCTCCCTTGAGTGTCGGTTAGGTAAAGGCACTTTTTTCACCACGCTACAAAAAAAAGGTAGAGCGGTATATAATGTTTACATATTTTTTACTTACTATACAAAACTTTGCAGTTCTTGGGCACTCGGACAAGGTGGCCGCGCTCCTGTTGGCACAGGGCGTGATGGAGCCCACGCCGTCGCTGTACTGACCACATTGCCAGCACTTGATGCTGTGGCAGACTGTGACGCAACTGATGAGCAGCAGTAGCACCGTGTGCGATGGTGGGGACATGGCCTGTGAAAGATGGAATCAATGAAATGAACGTTTTATTGCCTGCTTTTAGAAGAAAACATTATTTCGTAGTTAGAATTATCTTATAGGTTTTTAACCATTATTTAGTGGTTAATTATCTTCTATGATCTTTGCATCATTTTTATTTATTCCATAACTCCACAAAAACTTATTTATTTTACACATTCAAAATTCGATTGAAGCTGCCTATCACATGTGATTGTTTCGGAAGGATCGGGGTTGTTACATTTAAATTAAGGTATTCTGACCTTTCAGAAAATGCACAAATACAAAACTTATTATCAACCCGCAGTGTACAATAACAACTTAATTTCTGCATCACAGCAAAAGACGAACTAGTCGCAAACAACTTCGGCAACTGTCTCCAGATTAGAGACTGTTGTCAAAATCACTGTATTCCTTCTTATGCGTAGCACTAAGTTATCTTTCATTATCACATTTTATGTAAGGATAAAATCCTCGCTAATTGTTGTAGATTATTTTGTACAATGAATGTAATGAATCGCAAAGCTTGATATTTATTTCAAACACATAATATTTTTAAGAAAAACTTGTATTGTAATGTACCCATTACAAGTCTGTGTCACATTTTACGTGTGACCACGGTATCTGTAAAGGTACTGTAAGGTGTAAAGGACATGCCCAGTTAAAATATAAAAATATAATTTAAACGCGATTATAAATAAGGATTTAACCGGACGGCTGAGTGGCGTAGTGGTTAGCAGCCTCGTTTCATACGCCGGAGGTCCCAGTTTCGATTCCTGCCCGGGGCATTCATTTGTGTGATGAAAACAGATATTTGTCATGGTTGTTGATATTTATATATATATATGTTTATTCTGTGTTCTCCCCCAGTTTGCTGTATGGTCATCTGTATGGCCATGCAGTTGGTGTGTTTGTCTGGGGATTTATTATTATGATTTATTTTAAATAACTGGATTGCTAATCTTCCAGTTCAAATGTTCTATAGAATATATCTTACAATAAAACTGATAAAGTAAAATTGTTTGTAACTTAATTAAAACCAACCGAATATCGGCGAGTAATGCATGTTTTAACTGAGAAATGCTTGTCTCTTCAGAACGCACTGCGCAGATAAGGTTTGAGTTGCGAAAGTAATAAGAAGAACCCAGTAAGTTAGAATCTTGTGTTTGTAGTGATTTTGTTTTATGTGCCGTCGTATAAATAACTAATGTATAAATTTAAATTTAAATTTAAAGTATTGCCATTTTCAAATAAACTTTTCAAGTCAACAAAAACGATGATTACTCTCGACCTTCGATGGAATATAGTGTACTTACAAGACTTTTATCTAAATAAAAAAGATTAAGTTTGTAACAAATCGAAATAACAGAATCTTAAAGATGCCGTAAAGTTTTAAAAGTATTGGTACTATCATGAAACCGTCGTATTAATTTTTATTGAGAACAATCGTCAATAAGGTAAGGTATTTATCTAATATATTTATCTTTCTAAAAATCGCTCTTAAACGAAAAATATAATAACACAATTTAAGTTTATCTGAAACTAGTTAGTAATGCCAACAAAAAAATTCATGGCAAAATTTATTTTATGAGATACCTACTATACATACTATACATATGATACACGTGACGATGCGACCGTAATTTGTAATTACTTATAAAATTAGCTATTACCACATAGTCACCGTGAATGTATCAGTATTTCAAGAACATTTTAATGTTATTATCTTCATTATTTTACGGCTCATCAACTCTCTAGAAGTTGCAGTAATAGAGGTCAAGAATACTCAACCCCGACCTACAGAACTAAAGCAATAAATATTAATAATACCTCAGTCAATGTATAATAACCGGTAATGCATAATAATTTGCGGTAATGTATAATAATTTCCAGTAATGTATAATAATTTGCAGTCGGGTAAAAAGAGTCTTACTCTTATTCCTGGCTTCAGTCCAAATTGTTACAAGACAACAATATGAGACGCAGAGATCTGGCTCCCTTTTATGCGTTATTTATGAGTTTATTACGGGCCCTTCCAGGAGTCATTTAGATTAATGAACGTATGTACACTTTTGAAGGCTTGGACTAGTTCTAGCTGGAGTGACAAATCTCGGTGTGGTGAATGAAGTGAAATGTGACAATTTCTGCAATTTGCGTGCAAAATTACCAACATCACCTACTGTTGATAGAGCATACATTTTCACTGTATTTATATAACGCTACTAATTTATGAATTTTTATTTCTAGGAGAAGTAAAGAAGAGGAGCATTGTTATAAACGAAGAAAATATGGCAATGTTTTAAAAAACAAGGTTTATCTTCTCAGTAATTATCTTTATCTTGATGACTGCTACACCACCAACTCCGGTTGTTAAAGAAGACTATCGAAGTCGACTTAGTAAATACTTATTACTTGATAATAAACTTATGTACTTAGAAAGTTATAATTTCGTAGTCTTCCACTGCGAAATAAGTGGTTTTAATAGTCATAACAATGTCCCTTTCCTCTAGTATTTCTGTCAGCTAAAAAGATATCGTGTTAATTTTTCCTTTATGCCTAGACAAACACACCAACTGTATGAGAGCTTTGACGACCATAGCGAACTGAACCTCCCCCCCCCCCAGTAAAAACATACATAATATACAAAAGTAAACTGCCATGACCCAAGAACAAACATCTTCAGTTTCAGTTCAGAGTTCAGCACACAAATTAATGCCCCGACTAGGACTCGGGCTAGGACCTCCGGAGTCCATTCGGCCGTCATTCTTTCAAGATCTTGTAAAGGCCGGTAATGCAGTAATTTTTATTTATCCCCATAATTAAGAAACAGGCAGTGCGCGGCTGCCAATTGTCCCCAGTCTTAAACTAGGTTTTGAGAAGTTTTTTCAAACATTGAAGACTGACGCCGCAATCTTGGGGTTAGATTGCCTTCAAAAGCCTACCAAAACCTCATCAGTAATATAACACAAACACAAACCCTAAATTACGCCCAGATTCAACAGTGAAGTGAACGATGTATACAGATATTAAATTAAAGTCTATCTCTATCTCTATAGTTCTCTATTGTTGATAATTAATATTTATCTACGAAAAATATCCCACAAGAAAATAGACTGAATTCTTTCTTCTATGGGCCGACACAAATTAGTCGAGAAACAGTCGCGTAGACAAGTGTCATGTGAAGTGCCTTCTAACAAAACATGCACAATAGACACTTGACAAGAGAGAGCTTTTCTTTCTGCAACACTAGGTACGCACGATAATAGTATTGTTAGTTTGAAATAAAGGAAGACATCAACGTTGTAATAACAAAAGATTATTGACAAATGTAAATTGCGAATAATTCATAAAAGTACTCTTCATATCAATCTTACCCGTTTGAAAATCGAATGATTTGCATTTTACAAAAGGATAAGAAATATTTCGTTCATGTTTTGATTCATATTTTCTTGATCGATTTATTAAAACCATTTCAAACACAACTCCGCACAAAATTTCCTGAACTACTATGCTTAAGTAACTCACGCTTCTTGAAAATATATCTACTTGCGTTACTCTCAATAACAGAATGAAAGCACCTTAATGTCCCACTAAATCAAAGGAAAACGGCCCAACGAAAACAAAGTTCTTATTGTTGTAGTGTTCAAAAATATGTTGCCATATTATGTCAGCGGCGATAACACGAGAAAAATACATTTATTTTTGTGAAGTACTCTGCGACATGAATTACGCTTTGTGAAAGGTTTACTAAATGTATTTTGACAATATTTGAGTTAAGCTTTACAGAAGCAAATATTTAATTCGCAAAATAAAAAAACTAAAGTCCGAAAAGCTTTTGATCTTTAACTCTTTTAAAATAACACCATCATTTCTTGTGGAAAAATCGAAATTCTTAAACGAAATTGGTAAACGAATTATTGAGAAAATTTCTGAATTGATTGGTCTAATAGAAGTTTTCCACAAATCAACGGACGTAAAACTTTAATTTGGAGAAATTTCTAGGAAATCTTTGGCTGCTTTAAACTTAAAAATAATGTTAAAGCAATTATATACTATCTGATATATTGATACTGATATATTGATACTGATATATTATTGTCTAATACATCTTTTGCACATTTTACATCTCAGTTATTGTATTTGATGTACCGAGTATGCTTTGTCGTTTGTCAAACTATAAAATATATAATTAATATTTAATATATAAAATTATTTTATTGTTAGGAATATAAGTAAAGAAAATTGAGAATGAAAACAAGTAAGGCTCGAAAGAAAACAATATGCACAATCGAAATAAAATAGAAACCTAAAACACCGTAAAGAAAGGCGCAAATAACTTAACATCAAGAACATCACCAAACTTTTATTAGACATTAATATAAAAAAGTTAAAATTTTTGACTTTGAAATACACTTAGGTATTGACCTTTTTTGTATACCAACCTGACAAACATAATAAATGTCACAATAAAGGTTTGTGAATTTTTATTATCATCTAAAATCTGAACTTTACCTAAATGTACAAGTTTAATACGTAGATAAAGTACCTATACAATCAGTAGGTAAAATATTTAATGGTCTACAATACAAATGAAAGTAATTTCGTAAAAAGCAAAATACCACATAATACTGAAAGCGTTTATAACTTTTTCACCGTTCTGAAATGTATTTTTGAAATTACCGTAGGGTTCAAATTTAAACAACAAACAGACTATTGGGTAGCCAAATTCAATTATTTTTGAAGGTGTTTTTACGTGATTTTAATTTTTTTGTAAAATTTAAATTTACTACCATTAAAATGATTTCTCATTTTAACAAAAATATTTAGTATTGTGTTGTGATAAGAAGAAGAAAGCAATAAATTTACGTATAATAATATATTTACAATATCACAATAGGTTCCTAAAATGAAAAAATTACTCGGCATAAAAGGTGACTTAGCGGGTTTTCAAAAATACAAAACCCATAGAACCTTCGCATAACTCTTGCTTACCCAAATACTGTTTGTTGTAATAATAAAACTTGGCTCATTCACAACTTGCTATTTCTGTTAGCGACTTATGTTATATAGAATAAGTATAAAATTTATTTACATACTGATTTCATATCAATGGCTCAACAATTATATCGTTTTATTTGTCCAAACTTGTTTGCATATCAATTGAAAACCAAAGTCCAACTTTATATTGCTTTTTAATATTTTTGTGTTAAAATAATATTAATAATTTTAATTGAAACGAAAATAAGCTCGCTTATGATGTATTAATAAGTGGAAGCTGACAGTTGCTGTCAAGATATGTACCTACTTAGAATATAGGTTTATAAACAATGTAAATTTTCCGAACCAAATAAAAAAATATTAGACAAGATTTAGAAAAAACACACTTCATGCTGTAGTTGTAATCTCTAACAATAACTACTTCGATTCACAAAAATAAGAATAAATCTAAAATTGCCTGAATTAATATTTAGGCCGTAACTATAAAAAAAAGCTAAAATTTAAATTTAACAAAAGCTAAAACGGACCCGTACATTGAACCAGACCACGGACCTCGTAATTACTGCTCCCACTTGCAAAGCGTAAAGAAAAATTGTTAAAGCATAAATTAAACAAAAAGCTAAAAAGGACCCACATATCGCACCAGACCACAAACCTGGAAATTACAGCTCCCATTTGGAAAAGGTTGAACTGAAGGATGAACTGTGAAAATCTATGGATACGTTTCTATTTATGATATTACGTTTTGTTTTACAAGGTTTTGGTTTGATCTTTGGTTTAAATAGTGGTTCAGCAAATCTCTAAAAATATAAACTTGAGTATCTAGCCTGCATGAATGTGTCACATACCTTACAACATTGTAAAGTTGCTAACTGATATTCTACAAATTATGAGTGTCTTCAAATTTATATTCAAATTAAAATTCACAAAATAGCATTCAACAAAAAGGTCTTAAATAAAAATGATTAACATAGTTTCAATTTAACGAGGTGACGACAGTTATAAAAATTCCAACACCAAGGCGCTGTAGCAAGCTTGTTAGCAACTACAAAGTGTATGAATTCTATTGAAAGCTATAAAATTAAGGTGATCAATAATCTGAATTCTCTAACGCTGTTTCGTACAAGTTTGTTGGAATCACAGTCTTATAAATATGAGGACATGGTTTTACATTGCTTGAATATATAAAGAGCAACTAAAGACTATGCCATTTAATGAAAAGTTCAAAGATTCTTGCTTAGTTACGAAGGTGTTTAATTACACTTTACAATTTCATACGTTGTAATGATTTAGGTGACAAACACAAATTGTTTGTTAAAACACATACAAGTTTGTATTTATTTTCCATATAAACCAACAAAATTGAAATTGAAATGAAAATTTCAATGAAGTTTTTCTGCTTCAAAAAATCTGCCATTTAAAGCCCTAGCTCATGTTACACAAGATCAACATTTCAATGAAAATCTACTATATGATATAAGATACATATTTATACATAGTTAACTAAAAAAGGGTAGCTCTTAGTCCCTTTTAACATTTTGATAGCTATAAAAGGCTTTTTAGGATCTTAAGAGAAACAAACAAAAGAATTAATTTTATTTAAAAATTGATTTTAATGCAAGTGATCTCCTACAGCCCTCAAATTATTCTAACCTTAAACCTTAAAATCAAAGCCTAAAGCTGTACGCGGTTCACCGTAAAAAACTCAACATCAGCACGCTTATTTTTCATGACTCTTAAAGTCAAATATTTTACGTCGAAACAAACGGCAGTAAAGGAATTTAAAAAAAGCATGCCTTTTAAAATCTGCCTTACTGAACTAAATTGTGACGTTTAAGTTGCCAAAACTTGTTTGACGTCACTGGTTGGTTTACTGCTGGATCATGGTTGCATGGTTTGTATATGATACTTAAAGATGTATGTAGTCACTACTAGGGCAACCGATTTGATTGTTCACGACGTCTTTGTAACATTAATCTTATATTCTAGATGTTAGATTCTACCGACGCCCTAGATTATGTTTGGGCAAAAATCTTTGGGAGAAAAAGGGGATCTATATCAGATTTACATTACTAACTTAAAGACAATTCATATTGGATGTCATAAAATCAGGACATCTAAAACAGCCGAAAGAAAATTCAGCTAGAAAATAAAAAAACTAAAAAACAGAATACCTACATAGAAAGATGCCAATCTGGATGACAAATTAGTAGTATGAGCAAGTAGCAAAACGTCTGAAATTGTAAATAGTCCGTGTGATCAGAATACCCTATCAGTAGAAAGCCAAATTAATTACACGATAAAAACGTAATTTGATTAATAACAAAAAAATCTGTAAATAGTCTGAATTGTATGACTTCGTATAATAGTAGTAAAAAATATAAATAAAATAGAAATTTCTATTTACAGGATATTTTAAATTGTTACTTTTCTATCACTTATAAATGCTTTGTGGTAAAGTTGCTAGAGTTATCATCAAGTAATAATGTCATCGGTTTAGATCCATATTGATACCATCTATCACAGAACTTCTAATAAAGATAAATACGAGATTTAGCCTTTGTTTGAATTTACTTGCGAATTTACCATTGAAGTCACATTGTTTTCCACTAAAGAACCTAAAAATACTGATATTATAAGACTATATTAAGACTTAAGTCATCAGTTGCCTTATGAATGACTTTATTTGCACTTAAAAATAAGTATTTTTAAATATCTCGTTTGCGACTATACCCATTATGAGGTGTCCTGTCGCTTTAACTTTGACCGTTTTGATGTACCGCAGAGTAAATATTTAATGGCATCATGCCGGTTTCAACAAAGTAATGAAAATTAATATCTCGTAATAACTATGCAGTTCAGGACAAAATTAACGACCTCTTTAGCAGAATGGTTCAGTAATCCAAATCATATTAAAATGTAATTAATTTAGGTATAAAGCATTAAAAATGAGTGATTAATTTTTCATTGCGAAATTTAAAATGATTACCCACTTTAAAGGAAACCTATTTTAAAGATACGTTGTCTTGTGTTGAGGATAATCGATTTCGATATGATTGACAAAATCACACCTCAAAAAAAAATATTCCTAGGCAATTACAGAAGAAAAGTGAAAAGCCATGTATCTTTTTCAATCTGTTTTGTGTCTAAAAGAAAATCCATGTTTCGTTTAAATCCAAGATTATGAGCAGTTTTTATATAGTTCACGTAAGATACCTACTGGTAATATGTTATTTTTATATTACTTACGTTATTATTATATTTACTATTTCTTGCGATTGTGGGAACAAAAATTCAAACCAATGCAATAATAAAATTTGTTAATATAAATCGACAAGATGAAACTTAATAAAATAACGTATTTTAAAGCAAAAAGACTGCAGAAGTCTGAAAGGTTTACAACCGATAGTTATACTAAATCTGCAGTTTACATCGGTCTCTCCATGCTTATTAAAAGAGGATAGTGATAAGAAAAATCGGATGGTTCTTAAATATTACGCCGTTTAAGCCTTATTGGAAAGAAAGAACTATTGAAAAAGAAATTCAAGCACACTATAATAACCTATAACTGTTTTATTTCTAATAATAGAGTAGACACACCAAATTTCTTTGGTGTGAAATGAAAGTTTGGAAAATACTTAAATCAGTTTTATTTAACTTAAATTCATATTTTCAGGAGGCATATGTCCTGTTCATAGACTAAATCCTAAATTTAAAATTTTTTTACTTAACTTAACATTGATAAACCAGAGAGCACAACGAAGCTCGCATTGCATTGTACGATACTAGATTCCTTTCTCTCTAGATTCATATCAAAGTATTATTTCCAGATGTGGTGACATCTATTTTTGTATTTGCTTAGAAGTTCCGAGTAGTTTTCAACTTTTATCTGTGTACCATTAATCACTGATGTTTTAGCTAAGACATCTTTGTTTCACAGTAAACCAATTTGGCAAGGAAATCCACTGAAATCACTGATTTTGCCTGTTCCTGAGCCTATTTATGTGAGTATGTTTTTTAAAAACTTGTGCGACCGGAGGCGTAACAAGCTATGTGCTGCAAAGCGCTCCTGCTGTCTGTAAGTATTACTATATTTGACTCGGGACTCACAAATTTCGAAAAACGTTATGCTTGCAGTGGTGGCAATATTCATTTCAATATTATTTTTACTGAATACTATTTGTTAATTGAGGTGGACAAATTAAAGGCAGTAGCAATAATTTCTTTATAAAGATTCCAATCACCTAATTTGAAATTTAAAAATTTAACTAATATATACAGCATTTAATTAGTAAATGATTACTGCCTAAGGTTTCGTTCGTGACATCCCAGGCAAATTTAATTGCTATATCTGATGAAGCGAATGTAATATCCGGCGCTGATTGCTGCATTACACCTTTTACGAATTTTGTGCTAGTGGGTTTGCCATCATTTAAAGAAATAAATCCGTTATCTATTGGTGCATTTCAGATTTGCACACCCCTTGAATCATTTTTGTATAACCATTTCGAATGATGCGCATTGAAATCATCAGCTATTAAGGTTTTATTCGAAAAAAGACAAAGCATATTATTCCAATCAGACTAGCTGGTATGTACATTTGATCGACAGTATATAGATTCTACATTTTCTAAGCTAGAACAATTCAGAATCTTAATGTGTAAACTTTCAATGCCTATATTATTTAATCTCATGTGCGAGGGCTATACCTTTAGCGATTATTTATAATGAAGGCAAAACCACCATAGGAGTATTCTTTATCTTTTCTATGTAAATGATAATTACTGATTCTAAGTTCGTTTTCCAAATTCAGCCATGTTTCACTGATAATGGCAAGGTAAATCTTATCTTGACTTAATAAGCTTTCGAATTGAATTTTTTAGGCAAAAGCTTTTGGGCGGTCCATTGATAAATATCTACATGAATACAGTTATAATTAATCACAACAAGCAATCTAGTACAGGGCTGAGTATCCACCCCACTCCGAAAGTAAAGTGATCCATATTTTCCAAAATACAAAATAAAAGAAAAATTAAAATGAAAGTTAAGTTAAATTGTTCAAAGAATAGCCCAAGCATATTTTTTATGAATGATTAAACACGCCTACCTCATTTTATATGGACAAAAAAACTCATATGTGAGTTTGGAAAAGTTTCAAGCAAATTTAGGTTAAATGAGATGAAAGAAAAGATATTTCTTCCAAATTATTTGAGCCAAGTGAACAAAATAACTTTGTGAATATTATTTAAGCTGGATTATTCATGATATTTTTGTATGGATGGTCAATCCATACTTATACATTATATATTATGTACTAGCTTTTTACCCGCAGCTTCGCATGCGTACGTACGTACGTTCTTTTTTGTACGCCTTATACTCACTTTCGCATCTATTAAATATAAGTTTTGTTTGTAGTTTTGTATTAATTAAGGTCAATTTTGATACATCTGATATAGGTCAAGGCGAATTTTCACGTAAATATAATAAAGAAATTATAATAAAATAATAAATTCCCAGGCAACCATACAAACTGTATGGCTCAAAGTGAGCGGAGCATGTATTAATGGATGACCATACAACGAACTCGGAGGGACCCTGAATAAACTTTTTCATATATTAATATCCACAACCATTTTATTTTATGCCAGTGGGTACAGACGTACCTAAATAGATTATTATATAATTTTGGGTAAATTTTTTTACTTACTTACTTAGATTTTGAATAATGCAATGATTTGTGGTTCAATAAGTCAAAATTAATTTAAGAATAAGTTCTATTTAATATAAGGAGGTTTACTCAATGGTCAAACTTAGTTTGTGTCATCTTCGTCTAGTGCAAGGCGAGGTAGGGCCTATAAACCTGCCGCTATTTTGACGGGACGATTATGTTTAAATCATTAATATTCCATGAACGGAAATTACATAAAAGTTAAAAAGTGTTTTGTTACCTTACAACAATAATACAAACGTAGACTCAAATAACTTTAACTTTCTTTTGTGAAGATCAGTCGGTGTTCATCATAGAAATAAAATCCAAAAACTTAAAATGCCATGGATTAATTTGGCACAAAATATTATGAAATACATTAATAGTATTTTTTAAATTTAAAATAATGCAAGTAAAAATATGTTTAAGATACATTTACGTTGAAATATGAAAACCAAAAAAAGTTATCCAGTGCCCGGATATAACACGAACAAGGAACTACATGACACTTAATGCAAACTCTCGTACTGCAGTAACCGCGCACAGATGGCCGAAGTCCAACTTAAGATAATATAATTTAATAAAAGCATGCGTACACAGAAAACGTGAAAGAAATAGTGAAAGTAACTCTTTTTCAGATTTTCGTTTAAAGTTATCATCAGAATTTTTCTCGAAGAACCTTTCTCGTGTAACGCTCTTTTTATAAGTGCAAACCGCATCGGAATCCACTGTGTGGTTTTGCAGAAGACTAACAGACTGAGTAAAAGAGTGACTTTGTTTCACACTATTCAGTTCACGTGATTAATATATAGATTTATATATAATTATACCTTATTATTACAAAGTATTTCCTTAACAAAGTAGTTAAGTTTCATTAGAAAATAAACCTCTCATCCATTTAAATTCCAATAAATTGTGTATTATGTAACAATTTTTAAACAACTAATGGGTTGGTAAAATACAACTTTGAAATTAAATGACCTATAGTCATCACTTCATTTTTTAATTATATTTGCTTTATATTTTTATTTCATTTTTAAGAAAAACTTAGAATTTTTAAGGGTAACGCCCTTTTTTTTGTAGATACATATACCTTATAAGCTATCATTCAATAATTAAAATGCAATGTATCACCGTAAGGAAGTCCATGAAAATTATTGCATATCTTTTTTCTCTTTTTTAAATATCTGATGCCTATTTATCGCATTGCTTCAATTATTATTTATACTTTTGCAAAACTCAAAAAACATGCCTCACCTTATGTTCTGTTTGCTTATAAACACAGTAGCACTTTACAAACCACTAAAATATTTGTATATATTTATTACAAACTAGATACAAAGTTTGTATGGTTTCGTAGATATGGACCTAAGTATAATGAAGAGCGACATACACCCGTGCTCACAGGTTCATTGCTCGCGTGGTACTGGCTGGCTGAGAAGTGAAATCTGTTGAAGTGCCATGAAGTTTTCATGCGGGTTTGAAAATGTAATGGCGCATGCAGGTTTTTGTTTGTAGGTAAGATCCTTTGAAATAAACTATTTAAGAATATTAGATTTATGCATCGAATTAGATTTATACATCGAATCAGATTTATTTCATTATTTTAATTTGTAACTGAGGGGATGTAGTCAAATGTAGGATGATGTAGGTTGGCTTTTTCTGCCAATTGTCTATACATATTATAAAACATATTCCCCCGCCACATCCCGAAAAGGGGGCCTAATGGATTTAATGGAATAAACGCTAAACCTAAATACAGTGGTTGAGAGTGTCTGTTCGGGTTTTTGTGAAACAACTCTGGGTTCTTTATTTAGGTTTAGGTTGCCACGGTCTGGGGCCATGGTCCGAATCCCTGCCCAAAAGTATAATGTGTAGTTTTTTGTTGTTTGCTATCGCTGTCCTGTTTTTATATTCATTTTTGTTTTCAATTAATTCAGGATTCAGTTTTCCAGACGAGGATGGCTTTTTTATACATAACTGAATTATATTTTAAATCGAAAGATAACAGACGAAAACAGGTTTATTCTTCCAATAATAATGTAGAAGTCATTTTGAACAAAATTGTTTTTGCAAAAACTATGCAAAAATATGCAAGCTGGGCATATAATATAATTTTACAATTGCAAAAAAAGCCAGTACAAAATAAGAGGGTGGATTGAAAAGTTCGCGGCCTAAATAAGAAAACACAGGTATAATGCATTTTTTTATATTTATTTTTCTACATACTCTCCTCCTAGGTCACAGCACTTAGTCCAGCGGTCCTCCAAAGCCTTGATCCCATTTGAATAGAAAGTCTCGTCAAGGTCTTCAAAAAAGGCATCTACGGCCACTTTGACCTCCTCATTGGTAGAAAATTTCATTCCACCTAAGTGTTTTTTTTAATTTTTTGGAAATAAGTGGAAGTCAGGGGGGATGAGGAAGCAATTCGAAATCACAAACCCATATTTTGTCCATAGTAACAAACCTTGCTAAAATTCATTTGGATCAGCTTGAAAAAGCTAGAAACAGTCTCTAGAAATTGTGGAAGTTTGGAAATCTGTGAAAGGAGCCGTGGAACGCATCTTGCAGACACCTTGTGGAACCCTAATTTGTTAACGATCATGTTTTGTTTTCATTTATATAAAATCTTAAGAGCTTCAGCTATCTCAGATACCTTCAATCTTCTGTCTCCTATGATGGGATCACATATTTTTTCGATATTTCCGAAGTCGTAGCTGTAAAAGGCCGCACAGAGAGGGGGTCATCTTTGATGCTCACTCGTCTACGTTTAAATTCAGCTGCCCACTTTTTTATCACTGTATACGACGGAGATATTCCTAAATTAGCCACCATATCTTCATGAACCTGCTTTGGAGTTAAGTGTTTCTTGTGGAGGTATTTGATCACGGCACGGTGCTCTAAACTATCCATTTTCAAAATTAATGAAACTTACTTTCACTTGATGTTCAATAAAATAAATAATTACGCAGGTATCTCAGAGAAAAATTTCACAGAGACTGACAAAAAATTTAGGTTTCATATGAGGGTAGTCTTATAATGAAATGACAACGCTATCTATGTTAGGCCGCGAACTTTTTAATCCACCCTCGTACCTATCATAATATTTCTATAAACTTGCGAACTGTATAAGTGGTGATTTCTGTTATAATGTTCAAAATCAAAAGGTAAAATGACTCTTTTGATACAATTTTATACAGTTGTATACTTATTCACAAAAGAAATTGAACTAAACACTATTTTAGTTAATGACTTCAGCATTGAAAAGCCTTATTGATTTTTGAAAGACTATTTTTGGCGTAGTTAATCAAGAAACATATTTGAGCGTGTAGATAAGCTTATATGAATAATCTGAAGACTAAAGACTTTAGATCGACTCGTTGCTCCACTTTGTACTGATATACGGAACCGAGCACTTCAGCTTCATGCTCGAAGCCGTTGGACATCCCGCAATACCCTGTCGTAACCCATGTTCCACAACAGTGGCCCGAGAACCAACCCTTATGGAACCCCACGCCTCACTGTTCGCCAAACCGGTAAACTTTTCCCAGCCCAGGACAACCCTAGAGCAACTTAACGGCCAGACTTAACAGTGCAGAGTCCCAACTACTTGAAAAAGACCAAAGAAAAAGGTTAATACGAGTAAGTTTGTCTGACCACTGCGTTAATCGCCATCTTAATTTACAGCTTTTACTCAATATCCCGTCCATCTTCAACTTTTTCTTGAAAAGATAAAGTGTTTTTATCATTAAACTTATTGCTATTGATATTCTACATGAAAAAGGCTAGTTACATAAAATGATACCTTAGGGGTACACTACATAAATACGAAAAACTTAATTCGGATAGTCATAATCACGAATTTTAAAATTCTGAATTGTATAATACCGAATGGTTCAAAATTCCGATAATGAATATTCCGTGTTTCATAGTTCCTAATTTTTCTTCTTCGATATTCCGAACGTTTATAATAACGAAAATCAATTTGCCGAATTTTAAAATACCGAACCATAAACGAATGATTAATAATCCGCAATATCATAAATACGAATCCCGAATATCAAAATTCCGAATAATATTAGTTGCAATAACAAACGCTTTGTAAAACTGCATGAGCACATCAATTTATACGTTTGAGCATTCAAGTAGTCAGCTGGAAATGAGAAAGTTTATTTAGATTTTTGTAGCCAGTTATTTCTTGAGTAGGTTATTACTGAAATGCAAATCCCTTTTTGGCGCTTCGCCGGCTGCTACCGCGGCACGCTCGCTGCGCTCGCACGGCTTGCGTTGCATTATCTACATACAGACTAACTGCTTCTCCTCGCTTCTATCGTCGTCGCGCCTAATTTGTATAATTTCAAAATGTGCCTTATACAGAAGATTTAGATCAAATTTTTTATATATACTTCTTTTAGATACAAAATCTGAATGTTAGCATCGAATTTTCAGAAAATTATAATTCGGAATACCATATTTCGGACTAGTAACACAGCGGGTTTTTAATTCTTCGTACTAATGAAAGTCAGAAAATTAAAATTTCGTATTTATGAATTTCGATAAAATAAAATCGTGTTTTTGAATAGTCGGAATTTAGTTTCTTAGGGATTGTGAAATTCGGAATTTTAGAAATCGGAATAAACAAATTCGAAATTACACAATTCGGAATACCCGTTTCAAAGTTCCCATACCCTAGCATTATTTCGGAGTTAAATGCTAACCGGACTGGGCTACCTATCTTGTCTTGCAAAAACAACTGAGGAGCCAGTACATGTGGGTACATTACTTTAAAGGTTTGAGTTCTGTTTCTGTACAAAGACCGATAAGTTCAAGAGGCTGTTGGTCTATTAACGGAGAATAAATAATTAATTATATTATTAATTTTAACAAACAACATTTTATATTAACTTCACTTGGCACATTTTAGTTTGTATTTTAGTAATGTACTAACAATAAAACAGTTGCAGGTCTGCTAGAAGCAAATTACTCGGTCATTTTGCTTTGTTTTTTAATGTGTAATTGTTATGGTGATGTATTTAAATAAATAATTAACTATTATAAATAACAGACTATCAGATCGCATCCGATCGCATTAAAGTCCAGCTCGTAACATTGTACATACATGTCGACTCAAATAAAACGAAAACGTCGTATTCAATAAAATATAAACCCTGACGGTTAAAACCATTGGTTGAAATTTCCTTTTTACATTTATATCTTATTTACGTAGGTGGAATGATAATTTTGATACGATAAGCATTTCATCCAGCAGTTTGCTAGCTTTTCAATCCCTTCCATAATGTACGACTTAGGCCAATCTTCGAAATAGGCATTGATTTCGGGCATGACGTCTTCATTTTAGCTAAACGTTGCCTTGGTAAAGAGGATTTTTTCATTGCCAAATGCCGGCGTTTTTAAGTAAAACGTTGACAAATTGGGCCAATAAATTAGCTATGTTTGCCATTAATCGTTCAATAGTAGTCATTATATAGTCAATATTGATTACCTCACGTGCATCCCAAGAACTGTAGCCTTAACTTTATTGGCTGATAAAACTCCTTGGCCTACTAACGTTTGGCCAAAATTTTGTTTAATAAAAACACGAAATTCACTTTTTTCCATCTTTGCGAGAATGCGTTCAATAATTTTTTTATAGAAAAGACTGCCACAAAAAACGGACCCGGTGGTACTGGCTAAAACTTTTTATTACCAGGAGGTTTCAAATCATAGGTAGAAAATCATACAGTGCAAATGAGATCTCATCATTTCTGGTACATAATTGTGTAGAGAGGGATTCATTTTTAGCGCTACAGAAGTGGCAAAAGCTGTTGCATAAAGCCCGCAATCTACTGCATTGGGTTGACGCTGCACGCTTGGAAATTGAATATTACATTCTGCTAGGTATGTAAACAATGCATTAATATATATTCATTGAGGTGGTTTTAAACAATTATAGAGACTACACGCGTAGTATACCATTGATTATAATAAATACAGGACCCGTGTCTTACTGAACCCACATTGCCATCATAAATTGGAGATGAGACTCATTTGGCGGCAGAGGCTCAATGAGTTGCGGGAACCCGAACAGACCCACTTCCCGCGGACGGAAAGATGTATGACGAGACAATTTTTCATGAAATGCTCGCACGACGTCATCTTCCAGGACGTTATTTGGGTTTAATACATAGGAGAAAGTATCTTCAGCCAAGGAATTCATACTTAAAATAACACTACAGTTTTATTCTAATATGAGTAGGTGTTATCGAAGTAGGTAGGTATATTATATATTTAGATGTAAGGAAATGAACAGAAAATCTCGAAATTTTTATTAGGTTTACGTTTTATAGTAAGTACTTAGCAATTTGTAGGCAGTAAATGAGTTTAAAAGAATAATTTCGATGTAAGTAATTGAAATTAATTTTATCCATCGAAAACAGTATCAAATCATTAACGTACAATATTTAGCATTCGCAAATGTATCGAAAATGTTCAGGGTTTATGTATAAGGTTCATGTTTATGAGATTAAATGTTTTTATTTATTTCTTATTCTTATATTTGAGTTGATTGTAAATTGCGGTTTAAGATTTATGACGTATAAAAAACTACTTACTAGATCTCGTTCAAACCAATTTTCGGTGGAATTTTACATAATTTAAATGTACATCATACATATTTTTTTGTTTTATCATTCTCTTATTTTAGACGTTACAGGGGGGGACAGACATATTAACACTTTGGAAGTGTCTCTCGCGCAAACTATTCAGTTTAGAAAAAAATGATATTAGAAACCTAAATATTATTTTTGAAGACCTATCCATAGATAAACCACAAAAAAAAAAAAATTGAGTTTCAGTTCTAAGTATGGGGAAACCCCAAAATTTATTGTTTTTTTTTTTCTATTTTTGTGTAAAATCTTAATACGGTGCACAGAATACATCTCCTTACCAAGTTTCAACAGGATAGTTCTTAAAATTTTGGAAAAAGTGGCAAGGTTAAATCTAGCATAATCTCGTGTTTAATGAACCTTCCCAAAAATAATTTGTTTCGTGACATACTGAACTTGATACTCATTATTTTAAATTACTTGCGATATTCGAGCAGATTTTTTACACAATATGAAAAACCTGAAAAATTATACTGTATTTTAATAGGCCAATATGCTTTAATCTTATTCTTATTAAAAATTTTGAAACAGAGTCATCAATTTTTTACAATACAGGGTGGCCAGGAATGTGACGTTCAAAAAATTTTTTTAGGTGCTTCGTGTTGAGAGGTATTTGAATCACCCATCGTATCAAATTGGGTACGGGTAAAATAATTACCTAAAGTTGAGAATTTATGTTAAGTGAGTTATCATTTAAATTTTCAATTCAAAATTTAAAATCTAAACTGGTAGTTTCTACGTTTCTAAGTAGCTTCAGAGAATGCGTATCAAATTGGGTAATTTGATACGATGGGTGATTCAGATACCACTCAACAAGAGGCGCGTAAAAAAATTTTTGGACGTCACTTTTCTAGCCAACCTGTATATTTTTCTAAACGCAGCATTACAAGAAATAGCAGCAATATTGACTAGTTTTTTATTTCAACTTCACACCTAATGACATAAGACAAACAACAACACTTAGTTGTTCAATTGGGGACCAAAACCGAAAAAGGAAAATAAATATGTTCCAAAGTCAAATAAAGAAAAAACATTCGAAACTTATATTTTCGTCCACAGCGCTAAGTTTTAGCTAAGTTCTTGTAAACTATTTGAAAAGTAGACTTCGACTGCCTGCTTTATTTCTATCTTTAGACTGTAACTTGTTGTTTTTTTAAACCGCAAATCTGTGACCTACACACAGCCAAGCACCCCTTGACTTTTAACAATTTAATGCCAACTTTGTTAGAAAGCGCCAGTTCCATTGCAAATCCCAGCAAGTAAATAACTGCTTCGAAACAACTTGGTATTTGCTAAGTTGTAAATTTTGCATTTATACTTAAAATTTTTGGTATATGTTTTTTTTATTTTTTTTTATGAATAATTGGCAGGCGTTTGTCTTCCATCTCACCAGATGGAAAGTGACGATGAAGACGAGGATCATTTACTGGTATATGTTTACTCAGTAAATCATATTTTGTCAGCAGTAACAAGTAAGAAAATAAAATTACCAACCGTGCTAGGGTTGGAACCCTGGACCTAGAGTTTGTGAAGCTCATCCTAAGAGTTGAAATTAGTTATCATAATACTTTATTGCTTTGACGCGGCTATTACATCATAGTCATCAACAAGGCAACTAAAAGTGATACTACAGAGACTAAAAAAAGTAGTTGATTACAACAGTTCACTTCGTTTCATAGTTACTTTCGAGTTATTGAGTTTAATGTGATTTAATAAATATCCACCCGCTATTATTACATTTAACTGCTTTTGTGAAAGCTAAAATAACAGTACGATCTGAAGATAGCCAAAGAAGTAGAATTACACCTATCTAGAGAATCTGCTGTCTCAAAAAATAAATCAACAGCTGGCATTATTTTTCAAGGATTTGCTGGATCTTCAGGAGGGTACAACTTTTTGCTTATCTAGCCGTACAACACCAAACATTTTTTTAATGTCATGTACGGCATAAAAATGTTAATGAGGCACTAACACGATAAAGGCATATGTGATGTTTTCGTATGTTTTATACCATAAACCACTTATTTTCACGGTTTGTCATATTTTAGGTCGAGTACCTGTTTGTTACGTTATAATATTTTAGTAGTAATAGTTGATATTTGAATTTAAGGCATAATTAATAATACACAAACTCTATTTTGGAGACTTCAGACAATAAGTATGTAGTTGGACCACTGAGGTTATCTTGGTAGGAGCAATAAAAACACCGCTGCACTTACGGAAAAACCACAAATAGATGTGCTAAAAGTGATGAAAACAAAATAGTTTCTGAGTGTATAGCATCTCAATTATATTCTGAGTTGTAAGGAGTCATATATGGCAGCTTCATTTAGCAACTTCTTATTTTTTGTACTTCTTACTATTTAAAATGAAATTATTTCTATTTATATGAAATTTCTATTTCTATTCTATTTTCTATTCTATTTCTATTTTGTTTCTATTCTGTTTCTATTCTGTTTCTATTCTATTTCTATTCTATTTCTATTCTGTTTCTATTCTGTTTCTATTCTATTTCTATTCTATTTCGATTCTATTTCTATTCTATTTCTATTCTATTTCTATTCTATTTCTATTCTATTTCTATTCTATTTCTATTCTATTTCTATTCTATTTCTATTCTATTTCTATTCTATTTCTATTCTATTTCTATTCTATTTCTATTCTATTTCTATTCTATTTCTATTCTATTTCTATTCTATTTCTATTCTATTTCTATTCTATTTCTATTCTATTTCTATTCTATTTCTATTCTATTTCTATTCTATTTCTATTCTATTTCTATTCTATTTCTATTCTATTTCTATTCTATTTCTATTCTATTTCTATTCTATTTCTATTCTATTTCTATTCTATTTCTATTCTATTTCTATTCTATTTCTATTCTATTTCTATTCTATTTCTATTCTATTTCTATTCTATTTCTATTCTATTTCTATTCTATTTCTATTCTATTTCTATTCTATTTCTATTCTATTTCTATTCTATTTCTATTCTATTTCTATTCTATTTCTATTCTATTTCTATTCTATTTCTATTCTATTTCTATTCTATTTCTATTCTATTTCTATTCTATTTCTATTCTATTTCTATTCTATTTCTATTCTATTTCTATTCTATTTCTATTCTATTTCTATTCTATTTTCTGCCCTTTGAGTTGATGATGCTTTTCACAATCGCTTTGTATTTGATAGAGCTCTCAGAAAGAAATACTAAAGATGAAAAACCATGCCTGTCCTGTAAATATTTTGACAACTCGTATTATGTATAGATAAGTAATATAGTATGAAAAATTACTCAATTTTAGCTGAATCATAAAATCTATTTCATGTCAAAAACTACAATCCAAAGTGTATTGGGTTTTGTTTTTATAGTTATTTATTGACATTTGGTTTGCCACGAACGCGCCTAGTAAATATATGGTCTATGACACGTTTTGTTCCAAACAAAGCTCGAACTTTACAATATGTCCAATTCGCTTATAAATTAATAGAGAAATATGACTTTTTAAAATAAAATTATATTCTATTTGTTAATTTATTGAAATTAATGCACATCAAAATGAAATAATCAATTATTTTTCTTAAATGAACAATACAGCTTAACTTCACTGTCATATTGACAATGTAAAAAATTACAACGTCAGTTCAGATTTGCATTAAACGTTTGCATTCCTTCGTTTGCATTTGCGTTATTGTGCACTGTGCGATACTACTCTGGACTTTTTTAACTTTTGATCACCTTGGCATTCGTCCCGGTTAACGTTTCTTCTGCTTCGACGATTACTTGCGCTTAGTATAATAAATAATAAAAAATAATTCTGTTATTTTATTTATATCTTCAACTGGAGCAACAATTGGATGGAAGGAAAACTGAACATGTCTATTGATATGAATTATTGCTTTTGTTATGCATATTATTTTGAGTTTTTATAAGTCGTTTGAAGAAATAATTATTTTTTTAAGTACATGCAATTCTGCTAATCCCAAGTTTGCATTTTAAGTTCATCTTTCCTGTATTGAAAGCACAATCATGCATACAAGTAGAAATCTACATGGCAGTCGCCTGTGTCATTCTGAGAATTTAAAATTAAACGTGGTGACTAAGATGCCAGCTATGTGACTCGTGAGGTGTCAAGATTGATCCCACAGAACAACAAAAAAATGTTCCTGGTCCGGCTTTGTATGTATATTCTAGGATCCTCGTAGTTCGCTACATGGTAACCCATAACACAAGCCTTTGCTTACTTTGGGGCCATGTTGTCTGAGGTTATCTGTATATTATACCTACTTATCTGTGTAAAAATCTATAATCTAACTGAATAAAATGAACAGGTGTTTCACTATCTACATTACAATGCCGAGGCTTACTAAACATCGTTGAACTCATTTGAAATCGACGTCTTTCATGTCATTTCATTACAGCGATCCTGAAATGAGCTGCACTTTCGTTTTTCCAAGTTAAATATTGCCAATCTGCGCTATAAAAATTGATTGAATTTGACATATAACCTCAAAATATATTTTTCAATGTAACTTTTTATTCTGAATTGCTAAATTGCATTAAGTTGTTACCTTAAGTTTCGAAATATAACACTATTTTCTCCGCATCGTTTTTATATTTATACATTAGATCAATAAAAAACAGGCTGGCAGGTCATAGCATATATGAAACATGGGCATTGTTCTTAACTAAGATAATGGAAGCTGCATATGTAACTTTATTATAACCACGTCTATCGTGAGATTGAACATAAAGCTTTCTACCACAAGCTTGCGCGTTGCATAAACTCTAGTTTTATACCTTCCAGACAATATTATTACTTTTCTTATTATTGATCCTAAGCCTAAGTTTAGTTATATGACTTAGTCAATATTATTTGCCATAAATTTTTTTTTAATTTTCATTCAATTAACTCTAATATATATGCTGCTGTCTGTATTTGGAAAGTGTGTCAATCGCCGTAGTATCTAATTTCCTTCTCGTCGACCGAAGCAGTGATGTTAAGACGCGCTGCAACGGCTGATTGTCTCTTTGCCTACCTTTGAACGAAAAATTTAATTTCTGACAAGCTAGAGTTTTTATGATTGATGATAACCAAAACCTGAGAAAAATAGTAAAACAGATTTCTATTCAATAAAACGCTTAACCACTACTAGACCTTCCAAACGACACTATAATTCTAGTTATGAATAAAAATGTAATTCACACTGTTACGATTGAATAAATCAAACGATATCTGTCGATGAAAGATACAAATGATTTTACGCACATTAAGTACAATTTCATTCTAAAATCTAAAAATTAAAATTTTTTTGCACTCCACACTAAAGGATTTCATAAGTTGATGTCACTTCATTATGGCACTGTAATTAATCATACCTTAATGTAAATATACCTTTAACATATAAATCTTTAACTATGCCAAATGACTTTCCAAGGAAATTTCACAGTACACTCACAGTCAGTTTACAAAGAAAAAGCTGAGAAACATCAAGTAAACGTTCTCGGCAGGAAAGCTAAATAATGTTTATGAACTGAGAGACCAGTTCCATCAGCAGTTCTCGAATGAAAATGGCGGCAAACGACCGCCCTCGTTGATAAATTAAGAATTCGTAAGTTGTTGCTTAGACTTTTCTTTTGCTTTAAAATAATGTGAAGATAGTAAGCCAAGCCAAATTTTTAAACAAAATATTCCGTATTAAAGTTCGGAATATTTTAAAATTAACAGTTCAATATATATTTTAACTAGCTTTTACCCGCGGCTTCGCAAACGTAAAATATGAAGGGCAGTAAATATCATTGTTCGCACCAAAACTCTCAGAAAGTTATACAAACACATTTGACCAAACTAAAATTTCCCTCTTAATTATTTACGAGCATTACGAAACTACTGTGTGTCGGCAACATTTTCACGCAATTATTTTTTACTAATTCTAGTCCACTTTGAAACATTAGCTTCTAAAGCAACTATGTACGGCTTAACGAGTTTAAGTGCGACCTTTATTTTGAAAGATGATGGTAGTGCTTTGACTGCTGTTCCGGAAGACAATGTGTCATAAGTGAAACAATTTATTTAAAAAAGCCGGCAAATCACTTAGAGGAACATTCAGCACATTTTGCATATTAAATCGGGAAGAGTACCCCACAATCTCACCGATGCTCAGAAGCAGGCACACGTGGTAAGGTGCCATGATATGATTGATAAATTCAAAGCAGGTTCTTCCAGCCGTCTTTACGATACGAGGGTCAAACTGAAAGTTCTTAGAAAATCAAAAACTGATTAAACTAGTTAGTTATAAGTTTTATTATATATTTTAAAAATAGTGTCCATTCACGTTAATACATCGCTGCATCCGATGGAACCACTGAGAAAAACACTTTGTTCACTCGTCGTTGGGGGTCTCTTCGACGGCCTTTTGAAACGCAGCCACAGCTTCCGCGGCGTCCATAAAACGTTTTTCTTTTATTTTCGGGAATAAATAAAAATCGCAAGGTGCGAGGTCGGGCTATACAGTAGGTGACCTAGTAATTCCACGTTTTACCTCATCAAATAGTCGATCTTTCGCCTGGCGGTGTGTGACGAGGCGTTGTCGTGGTGAGGGAGGATCCTAATGTGAGGTCGTTTCTCCCGAACTTTTTCCAAGAAAATTGGCAAACAATTGTTAGTGTACCACTCCACAGAAACTGATTTTCGATCCTCTAAAACAATTGTCGTGAAAACCTGCACTTCTGAAGAACGAGGCCACCATTTTTTCCTCACGCTTCGACCTCACTTCACTTTAGTTGGTAACTCCTCGGAAGGAAACACCCACTGAGCAGACTGTCTTTTGGTTTCGAGATCATAACAGTAAATTCAGCTTTCGTCACCCGAGCCTCTGTCACCCTAGCTACTCGTTCACCAATTACAAACACGTTTGGATCATGAGCAGATATAGCGAGGATCTGCTTTGGAAAGCCTAAAATCATTTCTCAATTCAAATCTAAAATCAATCTTATTTGGGTTTATGACAGGGTATTCGATTCCAAACAGGACAAGATCTACGCTAAATCCTCATTAATTTTATCCACCGCTGCTGTCGTCTCTTTTGGATCAAAAGAAAGATACAACTAGGTGTCATCGGCGTACATATGGTACTGGCAGGGGCCGGTGTTCGTGCACAAATCGGCTGTATATAACGTAATTAGCAAGGGCCCTAAAATAGATCCCTGTGGAATGCCTCTGGTGATAGAAGAGGATTTAACCTATACAGCATTTTTTTTTTCAAAACTTTCTGAGTATGCTTCGTATATTTTACTTCTTACATACTCTACCCTCTTTCTACTTTTCGTGGTGACCTTATTGATTAAAGTTCGTATATTGTGTAATAGAGTCACTAAACCGTATTACCATAATTTGATCACGTATAATTTCATTTCGATCTATAAGTGACTAAGCCACTTCTGATATATAATATTTGATGGTGTAAAAAACAAATAGACTTTTAAAGCGCATTTTTCAAAAGCCATTAAATGGAAGTAAAAGTTAGAAATAGGTTTGCGAAGTTTCTTTGCTGACACTTGTACGAGTAGCCCCGTTTGGGAGGCTCAACTGGCTCCAATCTTCAAGTTGAGTAGCACACCTAATTTCTCTACAGTGCCGCATTCGATTTCTAACCGTATTGATTGAAACGTTTCTAAATACTTACGTTTAATATTTATGGTGTTTTTTAAGAGCGCCTCGATGCCAGCTTTTTTGTTTGCCACAAAGTAAAAACACAATATCCTCTATAACCCACATTCATTTTTTAATTGCATTCGAAAATTAATGAATGATGTCAAAACTTAAAAATTTTAAGCCATAAAACTATTACACTTTTCTGGCTTAGTGACTATTATAAATGCCAAAGTAAGTTTACTTATTTATTTGCATTTCGTTTGTTTGTTAATTAATTTTGCCTTCTTCTGACACATCGAAAAGTAGGAAAAGCTCTTAGTTTATCAATATGTATTATCATTCTATTATAATTAAAAAAGTTGATTTATGAAATACAGTGTCCCTGAATTCCGCTGAATAAAATTCGTAATTTTTAATTTTTATAATAATTAATGTTCACGTTTTATTGTTCCAAGTTTACCGATATATATCAGTGAGAACTTTACCTGCGTCGGTTTGGCTAAACAAAGAGTACAAAAATTCCATTTTTTTTGTTTTGCATTCTATTGCGTTAATAAAGACCCACAATAAGAGTTTTTTCAGGTATTTCTCAAGTTTTATCACATTTTATTATATGATGATTCAGTGGCAGTAGAATTTCTTGTGTTTAGATCTCATCTGGGGTGGTACTACAGTCCTTCCTATTTTATTTTATTATTATAATATACATTAACAAGATTATTTTATTTAAACTTAAAATTCTTTTATAAATTATTTTCCTATTAACAGCCAGTCCAACTGAAGTATACGTACGGCAACTTATAATGATCGACAGAATAATCACAATAAACTTTATTAAATAAAACGCCTACCTTTCATCGTTATAATTTTATTAGAGAATGAGTTGACAAAAATCTTCAAAATCAGAATACTGCGACCATTTTACACCTAAAATCCAGGTATTTCGTCTTTATACAAAATTTCATCCAATTACGGACAAATTTTTTCAAGCGTCCAAACAAGAAAAATATTATGAGTATATTACTTAGTAAAAGTAGTAGTAGTAAAAATTTACTTTCCTTCCAAATGTTTAAACTGTTTTAAATAAAAGTTTCAACTTGATATCAAACAATGCAGAACGGTCATAAAGCGCATTTCACAAGTTTGAAATATTTGCATCTCCCCACGCCCCTCACCGCGCCGTTTTATTGTGTTCTGCATTCGAAAATTCAAACTACCCTCAAAACAGATTTTAACACAATGCAGATGCTGTTTAAATTTTGCACATGTTAAGAATAACTTTTAAACTTTATCAATCGCTGTAAAATATAGTTATAATAAAATGTTAATACTGAACCTCATTTAATATTATTGACAAATGTTTGAATAATAAACCCAAACCTAAAGCGCTTGCTAGAAGAAAAGCTCTTTCAGAAATATTAACTGCTCTTAGCATTAAGCCTTTAAGAACAATGACAACTTCCTATACAGTGAGTTCCTGACATTTATTGGAGAATTCCTAAAAAGAAAAAAATTTAATACGATACGGGCTACTTAATCTAACTATAATTGCAAAGAAGTTTTGGATGACACAGTCACAAAAAGTTATATTTGAGTTTTTGAAATTTTGAATTTGTAGATTGCCTTAAGTTCGCATTTTCAATGCACGGTTGACAACAGATCATGCGTAATATCTAATGTCATGCAAAAAAAGGAGAGTTCTATATTTTTCTTATGATATACAGCGCCTGTCACCACTATTTGGTGGGTTTCTGTAAAGGTGAGGTTAATTCCTACTCGAGTTTGCCTAATTCGATTTTGTGCCATTTATGGTATCCAGAAACGAGATTTTGGTCCATTATTTTTGGAAAGGTTGTGTACAATGAATTTATTTTTTTAGGAAGTTTCTTCCTTTTCCACTTTAATTTTGAGGAGAGATTTATAATAAGTTCTTATGCTATTATGAGGCATGTAATAAGCATCTATCAAATCAAATATAAATTAAATGTCAAAAAAAATCTGTCTATGTGACCAATTTTTTTTGTTATAGATATGTTATTAGCACTAAAGAATAAATAAATTGCTGACAAAGGTATCTCAAAAGCCAGGCATAAGGAAAAGAGCTGGTATATTTATTTCTAATTTTGACAGTTACGTGTATTTATTGAAGGTCAACTTGAGACAAATTTTAATGAATTTATTTTTAAATATAATAATTTTCGGTTATTTTGATTCAGTTAAAAATCGAAAAATTGACGTTATAAAATTTTTTATTTTAGTTTATTTGAAATGAAGAAACCCCTTTTATTAACTATATGTTTTTTCAATTCTTTTATTCATCAGTCAATATAATATTAGCGAAAAACATATAATAAAATAATAAAGAATGATTTCAACTAAAATAATTAAAGTATTTTTTTTTCATAATTAATTAATTGTCTTACAACTCTAAACTTTAAATAATAATATGCAATCCTTTGACGGTAACTTTAAAATGACGTGTGGTCCAAGTTCTAATTATATGAATGTCTTATGAAATTGTAATATATTTTAAGAATATTATTTATTTTACATGTTTTGTTGATTTTACCATTTAAATTAAATATGTATTTTTATAATATTAAATTAAAGTTCAATGTTAATTCAACATTGTACTTTTAAAATAATTGATGCAAATATCCTTTATAAAATTAAGTTTACCACAATACCTAACTTTTTATGTATTTTTTTAATTTATCGTTTTTGTAACTACACTAAAAACAACATAATAAAGCGTATAGATAATGTTTGTACAGCTTATTTCTTTTCCAGCAGACCTGGGACTGGAGAGCGCGTCAAAATAGCACACGTAAAACAAAAACAATAAATACATACACATGAGAAATAAATCTATATAAAATACAATAAACATACATATATAAATATAAACATAACTATATAAATATAAATCAATAACTTTATAAATAAACTAGTGAAAGTTACTCGATTCTTGAATGAGGATAGAGTTTTAATTACCGAATTTCGTAGGATAATGAATTCCATAACCTTACCACATGTATTGTAAAGGAGTATGAGAAAAAGTATGTTTTATGTAGTTTTAATTTCAATAATGTGCGCTTATTCACTCTGCGATGCTCATCTTCATTGTGGTAAAAGAAAAACGCGGACACTCAGGTAACGCGGAGAGATATTTTTTAAAGAAAACATAATGTATTTGGTTCTTTCCACATTGAAAGTCAGCATATTATTATTAACCCAGTTTGTAAAAGCATCAAAAGCTAGCTGGAAATACTTCCTTTTTTGTTTTACCGATGAAAAACAAGGATTGAAAAATTTATTATTTTAGAATTTGGAATTTTCAGTTTGCAGAGGTCATTTATATACACTAAGAATAATGTAGGGCCCAGTACTGCTAGCAAAAAGCACGAAAACTTAATCACTGGTGAGTAAATGTATGGATAACTGTGAACTAAATAACCTACAAAGCAAAATAACACGAGAGCGCTATTGAAAACTAAGTGTTCATTATATCAATAAAAAATATTAACTGCAATGCGTTGCCTAACTAGTAAACTAACAACTAAGTTAAGTTGGAATTGCTTTTGTTTCAGTAATTGCATTCGCCGTTTTTTTTTTAATTCAGCTTTGAAACATCGAGTGCTTAAATTCAAAATTCAAAAATTCAAAATTCCTTTATTGCACAAGATATGGTACATGAGATATAAATTTTGAAGTGGAGCTCATATTTTACTGTCAGACAGCATGCAATGTATACAAATTATGACATTTTGTAATGCCGCTATTTAAGTGTCAACAGTCTTATAAAAGGAACAATTTTATTTATACATGCTGAATCCTAACCATGATGTTTTGGATTTAGGTTTTTCTCGTCACTTTTGGGCGGAGTACGTAGTGTACTTATCTTCTGTATAGTAAAATATTCGCTAGTGAAAAGCTGCTGAAAAACTGCACACAATAGCTATGACCCAACTCGTATGAGGATAAATCCTTCAGAATTCGCTTCCACTTGTGTAGACTTCCACAGATATTCTCAATTACGTAATTTTTTTACCTTTAGGTTGTTCAGAGTCAAACATATAGTGTGTTGCTTTGGGATTCATTATATTCATGAAATCGTAGGGTACACTACATAAATACGAAAAACTTAATTCCGATATTCAAAATCACCAGTTTTATAACACTGAATGGTTCATGATTCCGAAAATGAAAGTTCCATGTTTTATAATTCCGAATTTTTATTTTTCGAAACTTCAAAATTCCGAACGTTTATTATTACGAAAATATGCCAATATGCCGAATTTGAAAATACCGAACCATAAAAAAATCCGAATTATTAATAATCCGCAATATCATAAATACGAATTTACCGTAGCTTGTGTGAGTATTGTGAACTGCGCCATGATTCTATCTGTATTTTCTTACTATGTGCTGCGCTCGCTCTAACATCTCCAAGCTATTTCAAGCCATCCTACCGATAACATCTGCAGTCTATTTCAAGCCATCCCACTGATAACATCTCCAGTCTATTTCAAGCCGTCCTACCGGTAACATCTCCAGTCTATTTCAAGCCATCCTACCGACAACATCTCGAGTCTATTTCAAGCACTCCTACCGTTAACATCTCCAGTCTTGTGCCAGTAACTCTGAAGCTGCCTCCTACTGAAGCTACCTGACGCTGAACATGCCTTATGCAGAAGCTGCCTCATGTTGAAGCTACCCGACGCTGAAACTACTTCATGCTGAAGCTAGCTGAAGCTAAAACAACTTCATGCTGAAGCTACTTGACGCCGAGGCTGCCTCATACAGAAGCTACTTGATCCTGCCTACCGCCTCATCCTGCCTGCTGATCCAACCTGCACCTCCTGTTCCTGCTCATTGATCCTGCACGCGCCAGTTGGCGCCTGAGCGTCTCTTCTGATACAACACGCACCTATTCGCCTTCACCGTGAAAGCCTTCGCGGCGACACCTCTAATTCTTGTCCGAGGTAGTTTTTTTGATTAAAAACTTTTATTACGTGACAAGCTCATCAGGTTCAGATGGAGACATTAATATTCAGTGTAACACATCCGTTACTCAACCTTATACGTTTGCCGTTATAATACATTAAAATAGCATACTAATGTTTTTTATTTCTAGCGATAAATTTCAAACTTCAAAACTGCAAACTTCAACACTGAATGCCATAAACGCCATACAGTTGTTGCAACTACAAAATGTTTAATTATTGAATTCAAATTTATGTATGAATTGCCTTATTTTTTGTAAAATTCTACGTGAACACTTACAAATCTAGTTTTGCATACGTAACTAAATTTACTTTTATCTCTTTATACTAGGCAAACAGAATCAGTCACGTGCATATAACTAATACGATTTCGGTAACACCCAAGAATTCCGAATTATATAATTTTGAATTTGAATATTCCGATTTTTTTAATTCCAAATTTCATAATCCCGGAGTGTTTTAATTCCGACTATTCAAAAACACAATTTTTATTTTACCGAAATTCATAAATACGAAATTTTAATATTCCGACTTTCATTAGAACGAAGAATTAAAAACCCGCTGTGTTAGTTGTCCGAAATATGGTATTCTGAATTTTAATTTTCCGAAAATACAATGCTAACATTCAGATTTTGTATCTAAAATGGGCATATATTAAAAATTATAATCTTAATCTCCTGTGACACAAATTAAAATTAATCAGGCACATTTTGAAATTATACAAATTAGGCGCGACGACGAGCGAAGCGAGGAGGAGCAGTTAGTCTATATGTAGATAATGCGGCGCGAGCCAAGCGAGCGTGCCGCGGCAGCGACCAGCAAAGCGGCAAAAAGTGATTTGCATTTCAGTACATAAACAACATACCCAAGAAATACCTCGGTACAAAAAACGAAATATACTTTCTCATTTCCAGCTGACTACTTTAATGCTCGAACGTATAAATTGATGTGCTCATGCAGTTTTACAAGGCGTTTGTTATTGCAACTAATATTATTCGGAATTTTGATATTCGGGATTCGAATTTATGATATTGCGGATTATTAATAATTCGGATTTTTTTATGGTTCGGTATTTTCAAATTCGGCATATTGATTTTCGTAATAATAAACGTTCGGAATTTTGAAGTTTCGAAAAATAAAAATTCGGAATTATGAAACACGGAATTTTCGTTTTCGGAATTATGAACCATTCGGTGTTATAAAATTTGGAATTTTGAAATTCGTGATTATGACTATGATAAATAAGTTTTTCGTATTTATGTATTATTTAAAGAAAATCTTGGATTGTTTAAAACTATGATATAGCTTTTGGACGGGGAAATAGTCCCTAAGTATTCATCGTAACTATCAATAAAATGATATGGAACAAAAAATACTAGCCGGCATTTAATTAATTTGTTATATATAAAATGTGTTAATAAATTTATTTGCCTTTTACCTCCTTTGCATTTCGGATCGTAAATAGTATTTAACGGCATAAATAAATTTATCGTAACGAAAATAATATAAAAGTTTCCGTAATAGTCCCCTCCGCAGTGTACTTATGAAGGTAAAAAATACAAACGGGGTGTATCTCTCAGAAACTTTATATTTTAACTTCTTTTAGGAATTAAAACTTTGTTTGTTTCAATTTTTTTAAACCAAGTATTTCATGATGAAAAAAGACAAATAGGATAAAACATATGCAACTTCAAAAATAAAAAGTAACAAGCGTACCTTGAAATCATGTTCGATTTAACGGGAACCTTCCCACTTTTGTATTCGGCTAAAATTATTTAAATTCGGAAAAGTAAGTTATTTTTCGAAAGAAGTGAAAAATAAACATATTGTAGCGAGTATTATAAATCTAGCCTATTTTTATGTTAAGCAATAAATTATAAATATTTAAAAAACGTGTTTAACGTAGATTATGACTCCTAAAGATACTTATGTACATTATTTATGTGATTTATATACCTACGTAATGTATTATGCGCGCTATCACAAATGTCATAAATAGCTCGACAGATGCGCATTACCATTTTACAACGTGTACTGCGGAGGGAATAATAATAATATTATCTGATTTTCGGCCCACTGGTCAGAATGCCGGGTTTTTCCGCCTTACAATACGTGCGGACCTCTGGATAAATAATAATAAATCCCCATAAAAACACACCAACTGCGTGGCCCCCAAGTAATGGACGATCATACAACGAACTATGGGGAAACTCAGAATAAACATACATACGTAAATATAAACAACCATGACCCGAAAACAAACATCTGTGTTCCTCACACAAATGAATGCCCCGACCAGGACTCGAACCTGGGACCTCGGGCGTAGTAGGCAGGGCTGCTACCCAATACGCCACTATCCGAGTATCTTTAAGATAGTAGTATAGTTCTGGATTCCTAAAATAATAAAAGGTACGTCATTAAACCTAACTGAATTGTAACTTTAAGTAACAAAATTAAAAATTGCTTCCTGTATACAACATAATCCAGGCTACCCAGGTAAAAAACAGTCTTCAGCATAAAAGCTGCATAATAGCATAATAAGAACCAGATTTTATTAACATTAATTAAATTTCTTTCCAGAAATATTATATTTCCGGATCGAATAACTTACCCGAGCTGAGTGTGCTACTCAGTAGAAATAATTAGTGTATCCTGTATTTGCCGGGAGCTAGATTTATCACACTGCCGCCACTTAATTAATATCCGATTTCGTGCAGAATCAGCGTCTTCATTGTGCTGAGGATATACTGGATTTGGAATGTTACCAAAAATTGTTTTCTTTAGTCAGCGGTTAGTAGCATTATGGATTTATGCGTTGAATAAACTGTATTGTAATGTTTGTTAATTTTAATGTAAAGATATGTCTTCATTCTTTTTCCAATTCATTTTTTTATATTATAATAATAATAATAATATTATGTTTATCTTCAACTAATATATGCGTTTTGTAATCAGACGATCTAGTAACTTTGAGGAACATTTTCGAAATCGGTTCAATATAAGATTTTATCGATTTCATATTAAATATTTTCTCTTAGTAAAGAAACAAATAAATATTTTTTCTTTATATAATGAGTTAATACTTAACACAGAGGCAACTTACAGCCAGGACACTTAATTTCAATATAGTAGATGAACGTCGCATCGTTATGAGTAAGTAGGGTTTAAGGCTTAGTCAAATATTTCTAATTGCACTTGTTGAATTTATTTTTTAAGGTTTACATACTTTGACCCCCTTAAAACAATTTAAGCAAAAAGTTCCTTACTGGAATTAAAAAGCAAAAAAAATTCAAATGGACGTTCAGTAATAAAAAGCCTTATAAACTTTAACTTGGCTGTAATGTTTTAGAGACCATGGAAGGTTATCAAAAACCTAATTAAAAAGTAGTAAAAAGTCAAGACAAAGTTCTGGTGAAACTGTAATTAACCCATTTGCCTTAAGTAGTCATTTTGTTTGTTGGTACGGATAACCTTTCGAAACGTTCACTACAGACGAAGATAGTACTTTTTATTTTAGGATATTTGTTAAAAATACAAAGCCGACATAATATTTCTCATTAGAGTCGTAAATATCTTTTTGAATAGCTAAAGAGACGTATAAGTTATTTAAATTTTTTCCAGAATAAGTTCCATACATATTTTTTTTGAAAAGGGCTTCAAAGTTAAATACGCTTAGTGAAAATTCTTTAACTCCGTTGTCTAAACTTTGACGAACTAAGAAATTGCCTGCTTAGATTTTTAATTTTAAGTTGATAATTTAAATGATAGCTCACACAACATAATTTCTCAACTTCAGGTATTTTTAAGTAAGTTTCATTAAAGTTATGAGGCTGTTTATTTTATGCATAAACCCACAGTTCATAGAGATTAAGTAGCAAAAATAGAAATCCGAAGAAACCTTCTACTTGTTTTTAGAAATTTTTGAAACTGATACGGTTGCAATATCGCAAAAATTCATAAAAAAATCACAACTCGAAAACTATAAAAATCGTGTAACATACATAGGGGTGATTCAGATACATCTTACCACCTAATAAAAATTTTTGGACGTCACTTTTCTGGCTACCTTGTATATTCCTTTTGAACTGGCCCATAAAATGACTGAGTAACCAACAAACCTGATAAGGGCAATAAAACTTCAGTATGCTAAGCAAAACTTCATACTCCTAACAAAAGAAGAAATAAATAAATAAAGACATTATATTTGTGGAATTCTCCTTGAGCGTTTTTAATTTAGATGTGTTCGTTTTCTATATTAGACAAAACACTGATTAAAGGGATTTTTTCATCATTCTCGCCCCGATCGCCGCCCGGTATGGACGTGCAAGACCCCGTTCTCCGTTGATCGGTCCCTTCCCGATATTCCGTGGCGCTCAGTCTACTGACGTCACAGTTTAGCGTGTTAGTTCCGTGCTACGGTTTTCAAGGTTTTTCTACTCCCTCTGAGTGCTATCGAAGTGCGATTTTTCTTTGCGACTAAGCCCCTTAGTCTTCAAAGTGCTGTGCTAAGTTGTGTTGTGCTTGTGCTGAGTGCTGTGTTGTGCCCAGCGTAAGTAGTCTGGTTTCAGTACAAAGGATACTTAACGGTGACAACGAATTTGTACTGATCTAGTCCTTTTTATTTTATTTCTTATTTCCTTCTTCTATTTTATATTTTCCCTTCTATTTTCATATTTATTTTTATCATATTTGTGTCTCTTTGTGTACATTTGTCCTTTTTTTCGGTAAAGGTTGACCCTAACGCGGTCAACTCTTTACCTACGCACCCTTTTTTAGGTTTCTAGGTAGCGGCCTTCGGCGAACAACGGTTAGTTTTAAGTTATTTTCCCCAGCCCCCCTACCGCTGGTAGGGAGGTTAGCCGCTAGGGTTCGCTAGGTTTATTTTAGGGAACTCTACGCATATCTTATATTTTTATTTATTCATATAATTCCCTCCCTAATGGATTCGCAAAACATTATTAATTTCGCGAAAGCGTTCGCGCATGCGCTCGTTGCTTCCGGCATCCCCATTCCAGACGAGGTCTTCACGTAGGCCTTATTAGCAATTAACGCGTCCCCGGCCCCTCAGGCCAACAACTCCCAGACCCATCAGGTCTTTACCAGCTCTCCCGCGTCTCCCGTTCCATCCGATATGGACTGCGCTTCGGTCACGTCATCTCGCGCGTCGCGGCGTAAGCGTACCGCTCCCGGGAGCGACTCCGATTCCGCGTCCGAACCGTCGTCGGACGGCCCCCATTCACATTGGTCTCTAAACGCTCCAAGAAGCACTCAAAGAGAATCGCTGTGTCTTCAACACCCGATACCACCCCGGTGCCTTCAGCACCCGTCCCCACGCCGCTTATGTCACTCGAAGTGACCGCGTCTCCGTCAAAGACAGCGACGCGCTGCGCTCCCGTCCCACCGAAGCCTCAGCCCCCTCCGCCCGTCTTCCTCCGCGAAAAAGCGCACTGGACTGCGGTTTCTAACTTGTGCAAAGAGCACAAAATTAATTACTTAAAAGCCGCCAACGCTGGCGAATCAATTAAAATTCAGGCCATCGACGACTTCCGGCTTTTTACTAGGCTTCTATCGATCAAACAAATCGCGTATCACACCTACACACTACGGGACGACATTCTCGAGGACCTTAAGTCTCAGGGCTTCCCGGCTGAAGCAGTGCACAAGATGAATTCTAACCGCGGTAGGCGTTTTCCACTAGCTTTAGTTATCCTCACCAACTCTCCCAACTCGAGGGAGATCTTCAGAGAGGCTCGCACAATCTGCGGACTATCGAATATCTCCGTCGAGCATCCCCACCCCCGCGGCCACCCTGGGCAGTGCCACCGCTGCCAGCTCTATGGCCAGGCAGCGGCTAACTGCTCAGCTCACCCCCCAGGTGCGTTAAGTTAAGTGGACCCACACATCATAAAAGAGTGCACTCGCACTCCCGAATCCACTTCCCCCCCTGCCTGTGTGGGATCTAACTACAGGGATTGCCCGCGCGCTCCACGCTCTTCAGCTAAGAGGGCTGCGCCTGAACCGGCGCCGCTGCTCACTCCCAATAACTTCCCGCCGCTGCGCAACCGGGGT
The DNA here is from genome assembly GCA_923062675.1 of Marasmarcha lunaedactyla. Taxonomy (NCBI): domain Eukaryota; kingdom Metazoa; phylum Arthropoda; class Insecta; order Lepidoptera; family Pterophoridae; genus Marasmarcha; species Marasmarcha lunaedactyla. Next base: position 9,207,683 of record OV281361.1, on the reverse strand, counting down.
CACCCGGAAGCAAAGCCCGTGCAGCCGACGCTTACTCCGGCTCTGTCCTGGAGACAGCGTCCGGCCGCTCCAGCTGCACCTTCCCGTAATATCCCAGCTCCCGTAGCTCCCGTAGGCCCACGTCCCGCTCCGTCGTCTCCACCTCAGTCGTCGTTGGCTGAGGACATGAAGACCGTGTTTGACGTCATTCAAAACGTCGACATTAAGGAAATCTCCGTACGCACACGCAAACTGCGAGCCGCCCGCTCTCCTCAAGAGCGTTTATTTGCGTTAGCCGAGCATCATTCGCTTCTAAGTTCATTATAAATATTATTTTTTGTATAAATTCGTAAATAAGCAATATAATGTCTAGACCCGCAAATCCCGCGTCCGGTCGTATCAAACCCAAGGGCTTATCCCTAGTTTCTTTTAACGTTCGTAGCCTTAATACTAATCTTCCTGAGCTCAAACTGTTCCTTCAGAACAACGAGCCAGACTTACTGCTTCTTCAAGAGACGTGGCTAACTTCAAATAATGTCAAACCACAAATAATGGTTGGGCATGTCCATGGAATGTTCACAGACTACAGACGATGTTGTTCTTCTGTTTTTGATATCAGCTACGTGTCCGCTTGGTGTATACCGCAGTGACCCTGCAGAGCAGTCCGACAGCAACCGTCTATATTGAAACCAACCCATGCCTAATGAGCACTTGGCATTCGTGACGTTGTTGATTGAGTCTGAACCCGAAATGTATAAATCTTTAGAGCGCCTTACGTTTCCTCACAAAGCTGTGGTGGATACGCAGCCCTACGCAGAACATAGCCAACGAAGTCAATAGGCCCTGTCGGCACGAAAGAAAAGGTGGTGCTATATCTATCTGCATAAGTCCAATTAAGTAATTGTATTTGATAAGCATGGAGATCATTTGATCATTCAAATGTTTGAAAGAGTTTATCGTGTTATATTATCCGTTAACTTCTATACGGTATATTCACTATTTTTGCGCCTAAGAATTTAGCCTTCACAGAAGATATGAGATACTTAAATATATGTACACATTTTTACACGAAGAATTCAATGTGAACCAAATAATTTATTTATCCTTAATGTGAATATCACTTTTCAACATTTGGAAATGTTATTTCTATTTACGTATTATAATTCTATACACATGATATAATTTAAAAGTTTAAGAACCAAATTGAATAATTAAGACAAGCCAGAGCAGCGTATTGTGCAAAAATGGTATAAAGGCTTACACGCGCAGCGTTACAAGTTAACATTTTTATTTCATTAAGAATATTATAGGTGAGTAAATGTGTTTCTAAAAATACGAACCGTGAATTTCGTATTAATTCTTGAATTTAAGATGGATCAAAAAAATATAAATACAAGAGGTCTCATAAGAATTGGCACTTGATAAACGGGACCAAATTTTAGATTATTTAATTTTATTCATTTAATTAGTTAAAATTTGCTGACAGGAGACAAAGAGAAGCATTTTTATTTATTAATTTGCCTGGATAAAAGGTTTGGACTGAATGTTTAAACTGAATTAAAATTGTACAAAGAGATCCTGTTAACATATTATATGATATTTACTGTTTTAGAATCAATTAGTATAAAAAAAAGGTTAATGAAAATGATAATGAGTACATATGAAAGTAATTTAAGCACTTACCGAATAAACGGCCATTTTTCTTTTTTCATATCTAGTTTATAAGGAATTTAAAATAAATATTTTTCATGAATTTAGTTGTAAGAACAAAATGTATACTTGCTTTAAAAGTCTTCGCATTCTGTGTGTTCTTACTGCCTTTCTTAGATCTTTTAGAAACTCCGGTCTAAGTACAGGTAAATTTGGTGACCGCTATCACCACAAAGATTTATTTACACAATAATATACACCGTGGGCCCAAATAATCCGACCGTATTTAACCATCGATTACCTAAACTGGTATAACGTGTAGTCCAATAACGCATGATTTTCGAAAAATAATCTGAAGTGCAACACACCCTAAATGTGTCCGAGTGATTCATGAAGTGTCTTTTTCGCTTACTCCAGATCTCGACTAGTGATTGGATTGAACAAAAGATTTGTTCACAAGGAAGTGTGAAACTTAATTGATTTGTTTTGTTTAAAAAGTATTTTTAATTTTGGTGTATAATTTTAGCTACGTTGATAAAACATTATTTACCCGTAGTAGCGTCAGAAAGACGTGGTAAAAATCTGTCGAGTTATTACGTCCCAGGTTGTATATATAACATCCAATTGCGCGTTAACACACGTTTATTTAAATGTTTAATTAATGAATAAATTTAATGAATAATAATGCATCATTTTGTGCGGTAACTTGAAAACGTAGTTCTATTAAATTATTTATTTGATTTCTAAGTTACACAAACTCGAATGTAAGCGCTCACTACTGTACGATAGTATCGTAATGCTATAAAATAAATTAAAAAATGTTTTTCTATAACTTCCCAACGAGTAATGTAAGTGTGCGTATAATTATAGTGTTAAAATAATAAGGAAATACATTACACTTAATTTTACATACATTAATAATACATTACACTGTTAAATTTGTTTACCAAGTGCGAATTGGAAAACTATGGTAATACTCTACATGCATTATTCTCAGAAGCGGGTTGGCTGAACAAGAGGTTGTATACGATTCTTTAGTTTAGGTAGGTAATCTATTGGGTAATTAAAAATGTAAAATATATTAGAAGTCTAATTTTATCAATTATTATTGTAATATTTGAAACTTGATCGATTGAAACTTTACATACATTATTTCGTTGGATAAATATATTTTATAAAATGTCTAGGTATTTATTTCAACTACAGAAAGTAAAAGCCACAGTGTGAAAATTCATCGTTCATCCTCTATCATTATTTAATTTGAAGAGAAATATTAAACGCTCTATACTAAACTTGATGGCTTAACATGAGTTGGCTGACTACCAATGTCTGGACCATTACGCTAAAGAGGTCGTTAATTCTGTCCTAAACTGCATCGTTAACACGAGTTATTAATTTTCATTGAAACCGACATGTTAACATAATCGCATTGTTTCTCTGTAGGACAGTTAAACTTAGTAAAAATGAAAAAGGCTCGATATCACGCACAAATATAAAGGATGTAGTGAAGGAAGGGGCTTTGTTTCCGTTTAGTCACGGGTCAGTAAGTATTATGTAAAAGAGATCTTAGAAAAAGAGTTTATAACTGAACTATCTCTCTTTGCCACAATTGTATGACAATTTGTGTATATGTGACAAATAATTGTATGACTTTTGATGAGTATTGTAAAAATTATAATGTGTTTGAATTGGGTAGATGACACTATTTAAAAATGCAAGTTTTTATAATTTATTTATAAAATACTTTTATAATTCTTACTTACTTTGACAGGTACAATGTTTTGAAAAATATAGTTTTGAATTTAATATCGAAATTATATAGATTTGAAAACTTAAAAAAAGAAGCAAAAACTTATTATAGTATATTTTAAATTTAATTTAAATTTCATTTGCTTACTGACATTAAATATAACAATTTTTGCAATGACAGTATGCATGTAGACGCATTATCTACGTAGCTATTATATATTTTATCCAAACGCCCATACAATTTTTCACAACGCCCATACAAATTCACAAGTCCTGACGTCACAGCTCAGTGCCGTTTTGTATGGAGCGTTTTTCGGCGACTCGCAGCGGCTCCTCGAACACATCGCTGTATCTAGAAAACTATTGATTGTAAACATACTGTTACTTTTGCAATATTTATTTACTGTTGATAAACTATTTAAATATGAAAGAAAAAAAAATTGTCATTTACCCAATTGTCAGAGAAGAAAACGGAATGTGAAAAGAAGGCTGCTTACTATCAACTTTGGATATTCAAAATAAACTTTTCTTTGTACCTATGTTATCTTACACATAGAAGTTTTGTTTAAACGTCCTTTTTTAGTAAAGGATCCCGTAAGCTAGATGCTGGAGGCGCATAGGCTATAAAGACACTGTTATAACTGCAAATAACATATTTTCCATTTTCAAGTACGGTAATTACTGGGTTTGTTCTCAGTTACGTTTATTTTAATCAATTGCCCTAATGTTTATAATAATACCGTCATACCTAATATTTATACTTAACCCTAAAGAGTTACCTAACCCATTTCCGCACCGCATTCCGGCGACCTTGACTGGATCATCGGTCCTATTTTCAACAAAATGTATCATCGTCTAGGACTGTGTATACTAGTTTCAGAATCACGTACACAGCCCGCACAACGACGACGCGGCAGCAGTTTCAAACATTCAGCGAATTCCTGCAACTTTTTGTCTCCGCAACTTTGTTGAATTAGGCAGATTTTAAAACTCACAAATTCTCAAATTCCTCGGAAGCCTCTTGTCGCAGCATGAAGTATTTGACTAGCTAAGTGGTAAAAAAAATGAGCGTGTTGAAGTTGAGTTCTTTCGCATCCAGCTTTTTGTGTAGTTTATATTTGAGGCACGTATTTTTATTAATACGTATTATTGTAAAGTCAAGTCTCCCGGCCGCATCTGTCTGCTTTAAATGACCAAAGTGTAATGTTTCTATTTCAACCTCGGATTAGTAAGTAAAAAAGCGAAAGATAGGTGACTTTCCCACAAAACTTACATGAAAAATGGCTGTGGTACTTCCACACATATATTTACTCACACAAACTCCATTACATTGCTCCCCGACATAAAAGAGATAGAATAATGCAAAACACGGACTTGTGAGTAGTCTTGCTCGCAAAATATTTAGTGTTGTATAATTTCGATTGTATTGTGTTGTGTCGTATATTGTTTGTTCTTCCAGTCAGCTGAATTATTTCCGATATCTTCCACAATTATCATCTTATATCAACCATTTGACCTCAATAAGAACAAGTAATTATCAATGTTGAGAAATAAATATTTGAATATGAATTTGATGGTCTAATAAATTAGCTAATACAGGTTTAAAGGTTGCATGAGACTGATGATTTCTACTATTCTAGCGACCCACCCCGGCTTCACACGGGTCTATGTCCCTGCATTTTAAATCTGTAATATCTTCGAAAATATTAATTTAAATTACACGCTGTAAAGGGCCATATTGATCTATATTACATGCACAATGGATTTAACGTACTTAATTGGATAAGAATTAATGCTAAGAATTAATGAATTAAAATAATGAATTAATCCATTATTTCTCGTAAAAAGTAAAGGATAAAAAATGGTTATTGTGGGTTATCCCTAAGATATAGACATATAACATTGTGGACTTTTTTGTAGACCTTTTTAAGGTGTACAATACTGTAATACATTATTTTGATCTATCTCTTAGGGTTCAGCCAGTGTTTGCAATGTAAGTGCAAAAAATGTGTTTCTTTACGACATCACATGAGAAACCTCTAAACCTATCAGTGTTTCTCTACTATATTATGCATGTGTTTATACATATAAACCTTCCTCTTGAATCAATCTATCTAATTAAAAAAACCGCTTCAAAATCCGTTGCGTAGTTTTAAAGATCTATGCATACATAGGGACAGACAAACAGCGGGAAGCGACTTTTATACTATGTAGTATACTGATTAGCGCATTTATAGTAAATGTTTTAAAGTCATTGTCTAAAAGTAATCAATATTGTATTGTTCTGATGTCCTTTTATACACCCTTTTATATGGCCACAAGTTTATTAAAATTTAATACATTGTTCTACGCGGGTAATATTAGTTTCTTTGAAGAACTTCATCCTGTACGTAATTAGTTCCACTTATGGATCTAGACAAGTTCAACGAGAGTTTTAGCACGAAGCAAGCTTCACTTGGATTAGTTAGTTCTCTTTAGTGTAAGCAGGACAAAGCTTCCCATATATAATGGATTTAAAACAATGTTCTTTTATGTTGAAGATTTAACATTGTAAATTTTGGATGTAATTTATATTGGTGTAGTTTTTTTAAAAAGTTAACCTATAAGTTTAACTTTTCACAGAGGTTTATTGCATCGTCATTCCATTTACTGCGGCCGTATAATTTTGATAAAATTGTATGATTAGGAGAAAACACAGCAAAATATTGTTTTAGAGTTTTATGTTGTTACAGCATTTTTTTACAGAACAGCTGTCATTGTTCACATGAAAAACTCCAATCAAAGCCACGCGGCTGGAAAACGAAACTAACTATATTTTAAGAAAAAAATATGACAACATTTTTTTTTGGCCATTAATATCGTTTCGGTCGTGCATCCGTACCGTTTGTGATTTCTGTTTTAGCAACAAGACAGTTTTAGTAACTAAGTATAATAATTATTAAGGATTAGTGATAAAATAAAAAGAACCAGATTTAGTTCAGTTTTGCCGTATGTTTTTAGTATTTACAATTATTTTTTTGAAGTTTCGTCTATTACTAAGCTATTAAGTCTTGTAATAGACAAGTGGGAAAAAAGATGTTTTTCCATGCCATGTCCTACCGAGTTGTTGACAGTTACTGTGTAAGTTCTATTAAGCCTGCCCCTTTAAAAATACTTCAAAAAAAGATTTTTAACTACCCTGCTTAAATTGCTTGATTTAATCCTTTTGACTCGTTCAAAAAACCTATACTTTATGATTTTTCTTTGAATGGATGGAAACAAACTTATATCACATTGCTACGACAATTTACTCGGGACAATGTCTAGGGAGTTTGAGGAAGTGCATAAATACGACTTGTCTTTTAAATTGGCAGGCTCTTAGTGTTACCTCTTTCGATAAAAGCTTGCAAACATGTCGCTTTAAGCACAGGGAAATTCTTAGTATATTTCAGAGTTAGTGATAGCGTATGTATGCCTTACTTATATAAAGCTGGGACCATGGTTGCTCTTAAATATCTTTAATTTCAAACCCCTAAGCCAACCTACACACTAACTTTACGTAATAGCTCTGGCTGGGCGTGTATTGCCTGAATCCTTCTGAAAAGCTCACTTCTTCTTCGTTTTAAAATTAGATTAAATGCAGAAAAATAAACATTTCGACATGAAAAATACATTATTATCAGTCATGTTGAACTATTAAAACATAAGAACCGTCGCATTTTCTAGTGTGAGCATCCTAGTTGGGCAAACGCAATAATAAGATAGACGCATAGCCCAGTGCAAGTGCACGACTCTTAAATCAATTAGAAAAAGTAAAATGTTTCGGCTACGCGGTCAGCTTTGAATGCCCAAAATAGTTTGAAAGTCGTCCAGGCTCAATTAACAGGGACTGTGATAAAAAACGTAAACTGTAAAAGTAGGTACTGAAGAGTTAGTACAAGTGTTGATTTTCATAATTTAAGTAATAAATGTATTACTTTTGAAAGATAAATTATTCAAACAATTATTCAATTACAATATCATAAAGGTCTAATTCGACATGCAGAATATTCAAATACAGGTCAATCATGATCACAACTCGCATTATAGCAATCAAAGCAAGCCAGACGTGCCTCAATTTCACGAGACGTCACATTCCCGACACTTGCGTACCATTTACATACACCGCAATTATACAAACTCATGCCTACCGAGCTCTGCTGTGAATGAGCCAAGTTATAATGAAAACAAGATATAACACCCTTGAGAATAATTTAAGTTTTCTATTGTGCAAGATCTGTTTATTTTAAGAGTTATGCCAATGTTGTATGGTCTTGCATATTTTAATATCTACAAAAAGCCATGTTAAAGGATGAAAGTGATTTATTTTGCGTTATTAATAATCCTTTATTAGAATGTTCTAATCATTAAAGAAATGTTTAGCAATAATGTTATTTGCATTTTATTTGCTTCTTACTTATTAAATATTCGCGCTCAAGTCAATAAATAGTCAGGAATAAAATAAACACATTAAAGTTACTTACTTACAAACGTTATGACGTTTGAAATGCTCTAATCTGAAGACTACTGTATTTTTGTAGAGTTTAACGCACCTGTAGTAGTTGTTTAATACGAATTATACCCAAACAATGCACGATTTTGATTTTAAAAAAAATTGCGTTTATATTTAGCTTCCGAAACCAATCAAGTTTGGCCTCCCGCCAACCCTCACGTTATTAAAATTTAAACCCTACTTTGAAGTGCATAAAGTTTTGAAGGCTTTCAGTGGAATACACCTGTTATTACTCTTTTAGATCACTTGTAGATCAATCAATTAATGATTATTAACCTACGTAAAAGTCAGGTTTCAGATCATTGTCAATAGGGCATACCACACTTACAAATGGCCTCATTTATTTTTATTAATAGATTTAAGATTTGTGTACAGAACATATTATCAAATATATACATCTTTCAAACTCAGTTTTATTTATTTTGGTCTGTTTTTTTTTGCATGTTGCTACTGCCACTATACCATGATGGGAATTACCCAGTAAAACACGCGATCTAGGTGTAACAATAGACTCTAACTAAACTAACTTTCAATCATCACACTAATGATATTATTTGCAAAGCTTCCAAAACCCTAGGTTTTATTATTAGAAATCAACCAAAGTAATAATTTATAACAACTTCGTCAGAAGCATACTTAAATATTGTTCATTTTTTTTTTTGGTTCCCCTCCACGGGAAGGGCAGGAGGACATAAAAAATGCTCTGACGCATACTCCGCGCGCGCGATCGGAGTTATGTGGGACTCGTCCCGACGCCTACCAGAACCATACCCACTAAAAAACCCCCTGTCGGCTCGTGCATTTTTGCCACTCAGCCTTCATCTGAGCGACGGCCAATTGGAGAAAGAGGCCGCGCCAGCGGGGCCCTTAAGGGGTCACCCGCTGAGATTTACATAGCACTGAAGGTGCTCAAAAATGAAAAGTATATAAAAACATTAAAAATGAAAAGTAAACAAAAACATTAAAAATGAAAAGTAAAATTGCATTAATTCGGATTTACGTTAGAATTAGAATTTACGTTAGAATTAGGATTTGCGGCCTGAAGGGCCTCGAGAGCTAAAGTTAACTGCGTAGGTTCGCCCGTGTGCACGTTTCTCGGCCTAGCGACTTTGAATTTCGAATCTAACATAGGAGCAGTATATGAGACTGAATCTCGAACAAGATGATTGGGATGGGATTCGGCGCGTTTGAAGAACGATTCTGAGAGTGTTTTGAGGTGCTGTTGCACTGTAGGTAGTTCAAGATCTCTGTGCAGGTCCGCGTTGCGCACATACCAAGGTGCGTCTATGGCCCTGCGGCAGAAGAGATTTTGAACTACCTGCAGCTTATACAGGACGGAGGGATTGGCGTGGGCAAAGACTGGCGAAGCATATGACATGACGGGTCTAACGCAGACCTTATAAAGCGTACGTTTATTTCTAAAAGACATTTTACTTTTTCTACCTATCATACTATTTAAGCGGCTTAAATAGAAACGCGCGAGTTTCGTTACTCTATCGACGTGTGGCTTGAAAGAAAGCGTCTGATCTAAGGTGACGCCTAAGTATTTGATACTGCGCTTCCAGGGGATGGGAATACCTAACATTCGAATGTGGGGATCGTTGCGGCGATTACGACGTTTGTGGTCGAATAGAATGGCAGAACTCTTTTCTGGGATGACATCGATACGCCATTTTTGAAACCAAACACCGAGGGCGTTTACGGCCTTTTGGAGTCTGGTGATGTTATACGGGATCCTTTGACCTTTAGTGTAAAGAGCGGTATCGTCTGCAAAGAGGGCGAGTTCGACGCCTTTCGGCGGGATGGGCATGTCATTAGTGTACACGGTGTACAGCAGAGGGGCGAGGACTGAGCCTTGCGGGACTCCAGCCTTTATGGGACGAGGCGCGGAGAGCGTGCCTTCATGTTTGAAACGAAACGTACGGTCTTTAAGAAACGACGCGATTAATCTGACTAGGCGAACCGGTAAGCCTATTTTATAGAGTTTAAAAACGAGACCGATGTGCCAGACTTTATCGAATGCCTTGGCTACGTCAAAGAGAACCGCGATTGATTTTTTACGATGCGGATAGAATCCTTCGAGAATGTACTCGACGATTCGATGGACTTGCTGAGGGCAGGAGTGCTTAGCGCGAAAGCCGAACTGGTGGGGAATAATGAGAGGGTCGCCATCCGTTGGAAACAGATGGTTCCGCATTCGAGAGAGTATGACTCTTTCGAGAAGTTTAGACATTGCCTTGAGGAGGCTGATGGGTCTGTGATTAGCCGGAATGTTCAGAGGTTTACCCGGCTTGGGAATGCCTATGACTGTCGCTTCTTTCCAGGCTTTTGGAAAGTAGCTATGGTCGAAGCAGGCATTGAAGATGATAGCTAACAAGGTAAGCACCTGCTGTGGCAGGTGCTTAAGTGCGTGGTTGGAAATTCCATCCGCACCCGGAGCCTTTTTGGACTTTTGCTTTCTAATGAGAAGCAAGATTCCATCATTAGAGACTGTGACGGGGTCGTCGGTGATAGGGAGAGATTCTCTGCGGAGAACTTCGTCCTCCACCGCCTGGATGTGGGAGGGATTGCGGGTTGCGTGCTGGGCGAACATTGTGCCGCTATGCTGTCGGGGAAGCATTCGGCTTTCTCTTCGACTTCGAAGGCAATGGTGCCGTCGGGACGAGTGAGAGGAGGAACGTGAGAGGCGGTGTCTACGCGTTAAGCTCGGGCCATTCGATAATACGCTTGGTGGGACGGGGAGATATTCTCTATGAGATCGTTAAACTGAGTGTCACGGAGTTCCGCGAGGCGAGACCTAACTTTACGTTGAAGCTGATTCGCAGCTGTTCTATATGCGGGCGTGGGATATTTCTTGGCTCTCCGGAGAGCCGCGTTCTTAGCTTTAATGAGATTGCTAACGGCTAAGGGAAGCGCGGGTTTGCTTTGCTTAGCAATGATTACGTTGTCGCTGATGGCTGAGTTGATAGCATCAGTGAGAGTATCGACTACTGAATCTATTTTAATCGGGCTGTCTAATTGGTCGGGCGAAATCGCGAGCGGAGAGTTAGGGGCCTCTAAGGCTGAAACTAACGTATTTTTAAAGCCTTTCCAGTTGGTAAAGGTCTTTGGCGGTGTGACGTTAACGTTGGGCGTACCTAGCACGAGGGAGACGGGGCGATGGTCGGAGCCTAGATCATCGAGCGGTTCGATGGACCTGAGATCAAGATTGATTCGCTTGATAATTGCAAAGTCGAGGATGTCAGGAGAATAGGTCGGGTTGTTGGGATAGTGAGTGGGAGTGATGGGGGATATGACGTCTAAGTCAAGGGAGTTAGTGATGTCGAGGAGAGCGATACCGCTGGTGTTGGTCGATAGGCACGTCCAGTCAGTATGTTTGGAGTTAAAGTCTCCGAACATAATGACTGAATGGCCGAGGGCGAGAATGGCCTCAAAGTCGCTGCGGATTGGTCTGGAGCCGCACGGTATGTAGACTGAAGCTATGATGATGGTCGGATGACCAGTCATAGCCAATCTACACACAGTGGCCTCCATGTTGAGGAGAGGAGGGGTAGGGAGAGGACAGCAATGGAAGCCTCTTTTGTAATATATAGCGGTGCCGCCGTAACCGTCGGAGTTGGGCCTATCGTTGCGAGTAAACGCGTACTTAGGAATAGCGTATCCCCTGGAGCGGTTTGGAGTAAGCCATGTCTCCTGGAGAAGGAATAGGTCAGGTTCTTTGTTCTGAAGGAACAGTTTAATCTCGGGAAGGTTGGTGCTAAGGCTACGAGCGTTAAAAGATACTAGGGATAAGCCCTTGGGTTTAATACGACTGGACGCGGGATTCGCGGGTCTAGACATTATAATTTACTTATATACGAATTTATGCAAAAATAAAAATTTATAATGAACTTAAGAGCGAGTGATGCTCGGCTAACGCAAATAAACGCTCTTGAGGAGAGCGGGCGGCTCGCAGTTTGCGTGCGAGTATGGGAATTTCAATAATGTCTACGTTTTGGATGACGTCGAATACGGTCTTCATGTCTTCAGCCAACGACGACTGAGGTGCAGAAGACGGAGCGGGACGCGGCCCTACGGAAGCTACGGGAGCTGGGATGGGTCGGGAAGGTGCAGGCGGGACGGCCGGACGCTGCCTCCAAGACAGAGCCTGAGTAGGCGTCGGCTGAACGGGCTTTGCTTCCGGGGGACCCCGGTTGCGCAGCGGCGGGAAGTTAGCGGGAGTGAGCGGCGGCGCCGGTTTAGGCGCGACCCTCTTGGCGGTGGAGCGCGGAGCGCGTGGGCAACCCCTGTAGTTAGCTGTGTGGCCGGACTGGCCGCATAGCACACAGGCAGGGGGGGAAGTGGATTCGGGAGTGCGAGTGCACTCCTTAGTGATGTGGGGATCCAGGCACTTAACGCACCTGGGGGGAGCTGAACAGTTAGCCGCTGCGTGGCCATATAGCTGGCAGCGGTGGCACTGCCCAGGGTGACCGCGGGGGTTGGGACGCTCGACGGAGATGTTCGAGAGTCCGCAAATTGTGCGAGCCTCTCTGAAAATCTCCTTCGAGTTGGGAGTGTTGGTAAGGATTACTAGAGCTAAGGGAAAACGCCTACTGCGGTTGGAGTGCATCTTGTGCACTGCTGTGGCCGGGAAACCCTGAGACTTAAGGTCCTCGAGAATGTCTTCGTTACTGAGTTCGAACGGGACGCCCCGTAGTACTGCGCGGATCTTACGCTCCTCCGGGAGTGCGTAGGTGTGGTACGCGATTTGATTTAACGAGAGTAACCTGGTAAACGCGCGGAAGTCGTCGACGGTTGCTACTTGAATTTTGATTGTATCGCCAGCGTTGGCGGCTTTTAAGTAATTAATTTTGTGCTCTTTGCACAAGTTAGAAACCGCTTTTTCACGCAGGAATACGGGCGGAGGGAGCTGAGGTTTCGGCGGGACGGGAGCGCAGCGCGTCGCTGGCTTCGATGTGACCGACGGAGACGCGGTTATTACGAGCGATTTTAACGGCGCGGGGGCTGGTGTTGAAGACACCGGGGAGGGCTCGGGTATTGAAGATACCGAAGCTTTCTTAGAGCGCTTCTTGGAGCGCTTGGCGACAAGTTGAAACGCGGGCTCAGGAGAGCCGGTTAAGGTGACGGCATCTGACGACGTATCAGACGCGGGTTCGGAGTCGCTCCCGGGAGCGGTACGCTTACGACGCGACGCGTGAGAGGATGCGACCGATTCGCAGTCCATCTCGGACGAGGCAGGAGACGCGGGAGAGCTGTGGACCTGAGGGGTCTGAACGTTGGAGGCCTGAAGGGCCGGGGTTGAGGCCTGAGGGGCCAGGGTTGAGGCCTGAGGGGCCGGGGTTGAGGCCTGAGGGGCCGGGGACGCGATTGATGCCTGCAAGGCCTACGTTATGATGTCTTTCGGGATGTAGACGCCTACCGCAGCAAGCGCCTGGGTGAACGCATTAATAACGCTTAGCGGATCCATTATGGAGGGTTGGGACAGTAATATAAATAAATATAAGTATAATAAAAGATGCCTAGTTCCTAAAAACCTAGCAAAATCCTAGCGGCTAACCTCCCTACCAGCGGTAGGGGGGCTAGGGAGGAAAACTTAAAACTAACAGTAGTACGCCGAAGGCCGCTACCTAGAAACCTAAAAAAGGGTACACAGGTAAAGAGTTGACCGCGTTAGGGTCAACCTTTACCGACAGAAAGGACAAATACACACGAAAACACACAGATATGATAAAAATAAATATGAAAAATAGAAAAAAAAATAAATAAAATAGAGAAGAGAAATAAAATAAAAATAAAAGGACTGGTTCAGTACAAATTCGTTGTCACCGTTAAGTATCCTTTGCACTGAAACCAGACTACTTACGCTGGGCACAACACTGCACTCAGCACAAGCACAACACTACTTAGCACAGCACTTTGAAGACTAAGGGGCTTAGTCGCAAGAAAAATCGCACTTCGATAGCACTCAGACGGAGTAGAAAAACCTTGAAACCGTAGCACGAAACCAACACGCTAAACTGTGACGTCAGTAGACTGAGCGCCACGGAATAACGGGAAAGGACCGATCAACGGAGAACGGGGTCTTGCACGTCCGCACCGCGTGGCGATCGGAGCGAGAAATGAATATTGTTCAGTAATTTGGTCTCCCCAATACCACGTACACTAGCTTCGTATCGAACGGATACAGAAACGGTTCACTCGACACCTTGCTTTGCGATGTGGTTTAGGTAAAATGCTCAAAAGCTATAATGACAGGCTTAGGATTAGATGAGACCGTTGACATCTTTAATGACTCTTAACGCCAATTTCGGGAAAAGGTTACAAAGTTGTTGAGTTATGAGTAGTTTGGTTGTAGATTGTAGATTTATATAAATGTACATATTTATTTTCTCTATGTCATAATATGTGGTCGTATGATATTATGTGTTTGTTACAGTTAACGTTTATTTTGTACAAAGTGCGTCCCTATTTAGGTATATGAATGATGTGGCTACCTTAAATAGATTGTTACAGTTATAATTATTATTATTATTTGAAATGTTAATGTAGATAAGAAAGTAAGAAATATTGTTATTTTCTCTGGAAGTCCAAATTATAATAAATAAATAAAATTATATTTTGATAAACATGTAAAAAACTAAAGGTTTTTCTCAAACTGTCAGCAACATTATCGATGTAACTCAAGTTTTGAAGACGCAAGGTATTTTTTTAAAACCAAAATTTTTCTGAACACTCAAAACATTTTGTGAATCGAACTTTAATCTGCATGTTAAAACCGACTATTTAAACTCCTTGCTATGCTGTATAGCAAAACTTTTTTACAAAAACATAATTTACCATTTAATTGTCTGAGTTAGAAAAAAATCTGTTTTTCTTGTGTTATCGCCGCTGGCAACGTATTTTTGGACCAGCACTTCGACAAAAATAACTTTGTTTTTATTAGAATGTTGGCATTTGACTTGAAGAGGCACATTATTACCTTTTAAAATCAAATGTTACAAAATAAGGGTTATTTCAATCTGTACATATACAAAAATATACTCTTTAAGAGCTCAAGAAGTAACTCTATTATATCTAAGAATCTTATAAGTCAAAAACAGTGAGCAACAATTCTTACCTCATTTACATGCAAATATTTGATTAACATGTATTATCAACTAAACATTAGCATAATTATATTTACAGCAACAGACAAGTAAACAAAGAAATTTAGGCCGTTTATTAACGGAAGTTTTACAAAATCAACACAAAAAACAGAAGGGAAAATTGAGAGGCCAACGTCTGTTGGTTCAACTAGATAATAATAAATTCAGTTTGCCTTAAGCACGTGGTTTCTAAGTCATTAAATAAACATAATAGCAACATAATCCTATTTCAATAGTAACTTCCAATAGTCTAAACTAAATAATTCAAAGGTAACTTACCACAATTTTATAATTAAAATTACTATTGCAAGTGATCAGAGTCTCTTTTAAGACCTTTAAGAATTTCAGATATATATTTAAGATCATAATAATTTTTTTACTATTTATAAGAATCAATGAAATACATCTGGTTATTCAATTAAATTAAAGAACTAAGTACCAACTATACCAACAGTAAAATCTATTCTATTGTTTGATGTGAAGACATACATTCAACGCATTGCATCAGTGCCGTTTGTGACACTTATGTAAAGCCTAATTCAAACTTAAATTCAAATATTTATTTCTCAACATTGACAATTACTTGTTCTTATTGAAGTCAAATAAAACATGACTCTACCACCAGTTCGGAAAAACCTTCGTGAAGAAGAACTGGCAGGAAAATTCACAGGTATATATTTTTCAAAATAAATTTACAGTGGCTTTTTATGTCTATACAAAATTATTCTTATCTGCATCTGTTAGCTCCGCAAGTCTCCCTCCCCCCAAGTATTTAAAAGAGTTATGAGTTAGAAATACTTTGTGATAAACAAAACCTTTGTCAGTTTTCAATTCAATATTGATAAAGAACCACTAAACCAGAATTAAAATATTAATGTGTACTTTCCCGTGCGCGTCAAAAAACAGAGTAATGCGGATTTTCACCCCTCTTTTTCGTTTTAAAACTGAGAGCAGTAATGGTGTGGTCAGTAATCTGGTGCGATGCATGGATATTTTTTCAGCTTTTTATACAGTTGGAAGTACAGTTTTTGTGAAGGCTCAGGTTCAGATTCGAAATCCCTGGAATGTTTTCGTCCCCTAGTATGTAAGCGGTGCCTACAAAGAACAAAGGACGTACAATTGATTCTCACCCTTACCCTAGGTTTGCACTGAGAGTGCGCCAAATGTACCCAATCAATGTAAAAACTGAATATTTTCTAATGAATCTTTATTTTTGTGAATGGAAAGAACAATGCCCATGTTTCATGTATGCAATGACCTGTCAAACTGTTTTTTATTGATCTAATGTATAAATATAAAAACGAGGTGGAAAAAATAGTGTTATATTCCTAAACTTAAGGTAACAACTTAATGCAATTTAGCAATTCAGAAAAAAAGTTACATTGAAAAATATATTTCGAGGTTATATGTCAAATTCAATCAATTTTCATAGCACATCTTGGCAATTTTTAACTTGAAAAAACGAAAGTGCAGCTCATTTCAAGATTTTGGGTTTCAGATTATCACGGATATGTTATTTTTTACAAAAGAAGTAAAAAGCCTTTCAAAACCTAATTACTAAGTATCCTCAATAATTATGTTGAAATTCATGTATGAAAACTCACATTTGGTTAAAATGTAGACATACCTTCTATCAATGTAATTAAATGACGTGAAAGACTCGATTTTAAATGAGTTCATTGATGTTTAGTAAGCCTCGGTTTTGTAATGTAGATAGTGAAACACCAGTTCATTTTATCCAGTTAGGATGAATATTTTTACACAGATAAGTAGGTATGTGTAAATTTTAAAATAAAAGTCTTCAGACGACATTATCCCAAAGTAAGCAAAGGCTTGTGTTATGGGTTACCATGTAGCGAACAACGAGGATCCTAGAACATACATACAAAACCGATAACAAGGTGATGACGAACTGTGTCACAAGTATTAACACATATGTTGCAGTTAATATACAGCATACGTTGCGCCATCCATAGTCTTGTAGATGTAGCCGACATTTTAACGAACAGGAACACACTACGTAAATCCAATAGTTCAGCAAAATCCGAGATCCGTGTAAAAGGAGCGCAAGTAATCGTTGAAGCAGAAGCCAGAAACGTTAACCGGGAGGAATGCCAAGGTGATCAAAAGTTAGAAAAATCCAGAGTAGTATCGCACAGTACACAATGCCGCAAATGCAAACGAAGGAATGCAAACGTTTAATTCAAATCTGAACTGACGTTGTAATTTTTGGCATTGTCAATATGACAGTTAAGTTAAGCTGTATTGTACATTTAAGAAAAATAATCGATTATTTCATTTAATGTGCATTAATTACAATAAATTAATTTACTTAAAAGTCATACACTTCTATTAATTTATAAGCAAATTCGAAATATTTTGAAGTTCGAGCTTTATTTGGAACGAAACGTGTCATAGACCATATATTTACTGGGCGCGTTCGTGGCAAACCAATGTCGATAAATGACTATAAAAAGAAAACTCAATAAATTTTTTTGTGGAATGTAGTTTTTGACATGAAATAGGTTTTATGGTTCAGCTAAAAATTAGTAATTTTTCGTACTATATTACTTATCTATACATAATACGAGTAGTCAAAATGTTGACAGGTCAGGAATGGTCCTTCATAAAGACGAAACGCTGACGAAGACGCTGGCAGAAATACGTACGACTCACGTTTTTTTAAATGAATTTTGTCACACTGGTTTTTTATTATGAGATGGATATGCTTTTCTGAATTCAAAAACTCCCCTACCTACAAATATTCTCTGCAAAACTTTTAAAGTTAAAAAAACAGGTAAAAATTTATATTATTATTTTCAAAATTCCAAAATTTTGAAAATATATATTTTATGTGTTATTACTAAAATGGAGAGTATGTATTATTAATGTAAAATCGAATAAATTTGAGACTTCTATTTTACTAATGACATTGTTTTTATTATTAAAAATATTACAGTGTTATGATGCCATCAAAAACTTAAGTGCTCTATACAATTTGCGTAAGACCATATAAAGATCACCATCTTAACGCGCAATATCATAAAACACCAACTTATACCTACAGCCAGATTTTGCATTGCAGCAATCGGTAAAAGCCAGGCTGCCTAGTTGAGCCTGTCTAAGTTCAAGAAACACCACATTCCAGGCAACTAGCGGGCTTTCATACACCAGCGTTATGCAAACCCGCGCCAGCCGAACTCTGCTGTGAATGAGCCAAGTTTTGATTAAAACAAGGAACAAACTTACTGAATTCACGAACAATTTAAGATAAGGGTTATGCAAGATCCGTTTATTTTCAGATTTATGCGTAACTTTTGAACACCTATTTAAGAATCTGTTGAAATAGTTTAAAATATTTCTTTCCTTTCAATTTAACCCTTGCCAAGTGGTGAAATGTTTAAAATTTTATTGAACGAGAAATATTTAATCGGATTACTTGTTATGTCATATTGAGGTACCATTATGTCTTCTTTCACAGATGAAATATTCTTGCTTTTCTTTTGATCGAAATCCCAGGACTATTCGACCTTGTCGTGAACGTATACATTATCGAGTGCCGCCGTATGTTTCTCGAAATCAAAGCACAAAAAGACACAATTTATTATTTGACTTAAATGTTGGAGTTATTGCTAAACCTCGTACATTTTAGCAATCTTTTTATGTCACTCAATACTAATTTTCTCCAAATAATACAAAATAAATGGCAAAAAAATTGCTTCCGTAGAATTTTTCTTCTCGCTTCCGAAACCAATCAGCTTTGGCCTACGGCCAATTTACTTGTCATTTCAATATGAACCTTAATTTGACTACGAGTATTAAGAGCCTACTTCAGATCGGCAATACACTTGCCGCAATTCACATTTTAGAGCTATCAATAAGCGATTAATAACGTGTATAAAGGTGAGAATTAGGTACAAAGAGCCTGATTTATTATAGGCTCTGCCTAATATTTAAAAAGCGGCCAAGTGCGAGTCGGGCTCGCTCATGAAGGGTTCCGTAGCAGCAGGTAGCATAACATAAAAGTTCTTGTAGTTCGTTGTTACGTTGATCGATGTTTTAAGAATACTGTATTTTTTAAATTAAGTTGTTGAGAAGTAAACATTATAATTAGGTACCTAAATGATGGGATTTAGATCTAACTATATGCGGGCCCATATAGGCTTGTGGTAGCTAAACAAGCTAATATATATTCAAGTTTGACAAGAAATATTTCCAAAAATATTATCAATTTGTATGCCTCCTCGCGTAGTTGGACAAGGTGGTAATAACATCCCGTATCCAGCGTTCTGCATGAATGACAGTACACAATTGTCTTTTAAAAAATATTCGTTGAAGTCTCCAAAAAGTAATTTTGGCATATTGTTGTAGCAAAAAACATTTTTGTTTATGAACTCCAAGAAAGACTTGTTTGTACATCTGGGCGATTTGTATAACGCTTAATTATTATTATATTCTATGATTTAGTTAGACTATCCGCAGTGTCTTTGTTAATTGTTAACATATATTTTGCCCCTACCTTGAATATTAAACTTTTAGGAAGCCCGTATGTTTGTTGAGTTGACAACCTAGAAACAGTTTCTAAGGCTTTCTCCTTCATAGTGACATTTGGTTCTCCTGACAGCAATCAATACACCTCCACCAGTTTTCTTAGAAAACTGTTTGCTTAGATCCCTGTCACTTCTATAAACTACATATTCATCATTAAACAACTCCGAATCGCTAATATTACTTTGTAGCCACGTTTCAGTATCACAATAATATCATAGTTATTTAGGCATACATTCGTGTAGAATTCGTTAGTCTTCGTATTCAAAGCTTACAATAATAATAATAATTCTATTAATTGATTCTGGTAATAACAATTTGAAGAATCGAATTTTATACACATAGTACTTAGATCTTTTACCAAGAAAGTCAAACTACTTTAAATAAGTTTAAATTATGAATCGAAAACATATGCTTAATGACAATTGCGGGTGTTGTATCCGAATTTCTAACAAAAATGCGGCCAGCTCTCACCCATACAAACTTGTAGCTTTTTTCTTTTGCTTTAAGTCTTGAGGTATTAACTTTCACCAGAAAACTTAATTCTGACCAAAGAGACATATTGTTTCACGTTACTGACAAAATATCTAATTCGTCTTCTCTATTTATCTCTTTGTGAGTGGTGGAGCTGGACTCGGCAAAAGTGTTTTTAAAAGAGCTTTGTTTCAAACATTGACGCTTAGTTTTAATAGAGAACCTGGTTATAACCCAGATGACTTAAAGATATTATTTACAGCTTTTACTGGAAAAACTGCTTTTGGAATAGGTGGCCAAACTGTTCACAGTGCATTAGGTTAACCAATTTCACAAGCAGGAAGTATTTTACCAAAACTTTCGCCAAGTGTTGCCAATAATACACTTGCAACAAAATTATCAAAAATGCGATGAATCATTATTGACGAAATTTCAATGCTTGGCTCTAAAACTTTTTACCAAATAAACCACCGGTTGCAGCAAAATTTTCATACATAAATTTTATTTGATGGAATATCAGTTATAGTTGTAGGTGACTTAAGACAATTACGACCAGTTGGTGTTAACTGGGTGTTCCAACCTAATTCACGAAATCCTCTTGCTGAAATTTGGGATCTATTTCTACTAAATGAGTTAAACCAAATAATGCGACAGAGGGACGATGTTGCCTTTGCTACGCCTTTAAATAATTTAGAAGTGGAACCATGACCAGTGACGACATAGTACTGTTCAGAAGTCGTTGTTTTATTCATTTTACGTTACCAGATGATGCTCGAGGCGCTGTCAATTTGTACGCTAGCAAGAGAAGTAGACCACCATAACATTAGAGTTCTGTCGACTATGGATAGTGAAGGGGCTTTGTCATTAGCAATTGATTTAATTGTTAACAAAAAATTGATTCGTGTAGACTTACTGAATATGTTAATGATAATATAATTGAGAACCTTCAATGTTAAGAATGGCAAGAAAATTGAAAAGTATTGTATATGTGCCCTTTATATACCACCTGCTACTAGTTTTTTGAACTATGAACAGTTTGTAGACACCGCTAGTATTATTTTATCTAATTACGAACACTCTCTTATTCTGGGAAACTTGCTGGGCCTGAGATGGATAAAAAGCGAATATAAATCATCTGTTTTTTTACAAAATTCTCAAAATTGCTATTACTAACTCATATCTAAATTTTTATCCTTAAATAATCTCAAACAATTCAGTATTATCGAAAATCATAAAAACACTATTTTAGACTTGGTATTTTTTTTATTGAAAAAGGATAAGACGTTTGTCTTCTATCTCACCTGATGAAAGTGACGATGAAGACGAAGGTGTTACACGTCCATCCACGAGATACCTATTCACTCGACGCTTGAAAGAACTAGGACTATAGTTTTCTGGAAAAACAGGCGCAGGCAGTTCATTCCACACCTTGGCGACCCGCACCAAAAAGGAACTATCGAAGCGTTTGGTTCGACTTCTTGGGATATCTACCATGAAAGGATGGAAGGTCTGTCTGCGTCTAGTAGTGCGATGTAAGAAGGGTGTGGGTTCAACCTGATCAAAAAGAGCATTCACGCACTCTCCAGAATGTAATCTGTAGAAGACTACTAAACTGGTAACTTTCCGACGATGGTCAAGGTTTTGCAGTTTTTTGGTGGTGCGGTCAAAGTTGTTGATAATTTTTCGGGCTCTTCGGTCAACTGCATCCATCGCTTCTAGTTGGTACTTTGCAGAATCATCCCAAATGTGGCTACAGTACTCCATACAAGATCGAACTTGAGCTGTATACAAATTAAGTAGCTGTTCAGGGCTGAAGTACCGTCGGACCTTCGAGATGATTCCCAAGTTCTTGTTGCCCGAAGTTTAGTTGGGACGATATAGTTACGCCCAGAAGCCCTAGGTGGTCGGTTAAGGGAACAGAAACATTTTGGAAAGTGGGCGTTAGGTCAAAACTGCTCTTTTTTGCGGAGAATAAACACGCCTGTGATTTTGACGGGTTAAATTTGACTAAGTTGGACTCGCCCCAATCGGACACTTTCTTTAAGGCCAAATACACCCGCTCAATCATGGACTCTCTCAAACCTGGATTTCTTGAGGACTGGCTCGCGCTTGGACATGTATCTCTCTACAACGGTGCTGTCATCAGCGTAACCAATAATGCCTGGGGTTAACAGGTCATTAATGTGCAGCAAGAATAACGTTGCAGAGAGAACAGATCCCTGAGGTACCCCGGCATTAATTGCCATTAGGTCAGAAGAACAGCCGTCTAAGACTACTCGAATTGACTGTTCCCTCAGAAAATCAGATATCCAGTAGCAGAGCCCTTTAGGTATTCCGTATGCTGAAAGCTTACTCAAGAGACTATCATGCCAGACCCTATCAAAAGCCTTGGAAATGTCAATGATACAGCTATAGCTTAACCGTGACCTTTCAAGGCTTCGCTCCATAAGTGAGTGGCATACACAAGAAGATGTCTAGTCGAGCGTCTACTGCGAAAACCGTATTGGTTATCACTAAGGAGCTCGTTGGACTCAAGGTATGCCAGGAAACGATTGTTCAATACACGCTCCATAACTTTGCAAAGTATGGAGGTGATTGCAATAGGTCGATAGGTGATGGGATCTGCACGGCTTCCCTTCTTTGGTACTGGTTGCACGTTAGCCAGCTTCCAGGATTTTGGGACCTTTCCAGATTCCAAAGAGAGTCGATACAGGCGCGTTAGTATGGGAGACAACTCGGCTGCGCAGTGTTTTACCACAACTGCAGGTATGCCAACTGGGCCGCTGGCCTTGTTCACGTCTAAATTCTGCAAGCATTTAAGAACCTCCTTTTTGCGAATATGAATGGTACCTATTTTGGGTCCGAACTGAGGTAACTGGGGTGAGACTTTACCTTGACTATTTAGACGTGAATAGTCTGCAAAAAGATTAGCAAAGCGGTCTGCTTTCTCTTTTGCAGTGTGGGCCAGTGAACCGTCAGGCTTCCTCAGAGATGGCAGCGATGGGCGACAGAAGTCCGACTCAACCGACTTGGCCAAAGACCAGAAAACTTTGCTTCCTGAAGGATATGACGCTATCTTGTCTCCGATGTGGCCAATGTGGTCAAAGCGAGCTTTTCTGATCACCTTTTTGCAAGACTTGGCGGCAGCATTGTATTTTTTCTTCAGTTCATGCGAATCCACGGCTTTGCTTCTGCGAGCGTCAATCCAGGCTTTGTAAACTTCTTGCTTAAGCTTTTCAGCTGTGAGGCAAGCAGCATTAAACCATGGGCGACCTTTGGTTGCAAGGGATAGGTCAGCGTAAGGGATGAAATACTCCATTGCTTGGCCTATCACACTTGATACAGCATTTGGACGATAGATCGGTTGTGTAAAACAAGTCTGCCGCCAAGGATAAGACGCGAAAAAATGTTGCATCTCATCCCAATCTGCTGACTTGTATCGCCATACTCGCCTAGCGCCTTTTGGGCTGGTGTCAGGCGGCGAGTACTGCGGGTAAGCGCATTCGGGAACCTGCCCCCTTCGCGCTCCACACCCGCTACCTATCAAGCCACGCCCCGCACGAATGACAATTATTATTTTCTTAGGCACATATAACAGATTTATTATTAGAAAATAATGGTTCAGGGTTTATGTATGTTTTGAAATATTTTTTATGACGAATAAAAAAATACTTCTTACTAGATCTCATTCAAACCAATTTTGTATATAATGTAACCAATAATGTATATCATATATATATTTTTTACTTTTATTATTCTTTTATTTTAGATGTTCCACTACATTTTACCACTTTGGAAGTGTCTCTTGCGCAAACTCATTGCACAAATATCATTTTTGAAGACCTATCCATAGATGTGTTTCACACGTTTGGGTTTGACGAAAAAAAAAATTTGAATTTCAGTTCTAAGTATATGGAACCTACAAAATTTATTGTTTTTTTTTTCTATTTTTGTGTAAAATCTTAATGCGGCTCACAGAATACATCTACCTACCAAGTTTCAACAGTATAATTCTAAAAATTTCGGAAAAAAGTGGCTGTGACATACAGATGGACAGACAGAAAGACAGGCATGACGAAAAATAAGGGTTCCGTTTTTTGCCATTTGGCTACGGAACCCTAAAAAATTTAATGTTATATTATATAACGACTATTTACCTTATTATAAACAAAACGATTTTGATTCTGTCTTGGTTTATTTTGGTTGCCTTAAATCCAAAATAAAATCACTAACAATTACAATAATAGCAATATAGAGTTGGATTTATATAGTGTGCCGCTACACCAAGAACAAAATTAACAAAAAAATATTTTTAATTTTGTAATTAAATGTTTAAAGAATATCGATCCTATTTTGTTTGCAAAGGTTTTAATCGTTCTTGCGAATGGTATGATAAGTCAGCCAATTTGCAGTATTCTATAACGATTTTTGAAGATTAGACTTATCCGATTTGATAAATACAATGTTGATAAAAGCGAGAGGCATTTAACGAAACCACATATACTTTAAGTGCCTACTGTTAATCCGAAACTATTAAAAAAATTTACGAGAAGTATACGAAAAATCTTTTTTCAAAGAACTTAAATAGCTTAATAATTAAGTTAAAATGTAAACATTCTTTGTTGAGTAGCCTGCCGCCACCTGCGTAACAAAGTGGCAACGTAGAATTTGAGTAGCATAGCGCGTGCGGCGGCAGGCTCACCGGCTGGCACACCTACCTACACAGCGGAGCGCCCGGGCTTGATGTGGATGATAATGTAAACATGTGTTGTAGGTAACGTTGGAAGGTATGATCAATGAAAATAATAAAAAATATTATTAATTGTAACACTTACACATTAAATCTTCAATTGTTCGAAATGTCCGCCGTTTGCAATGGTACGCAAATTATAACGACGTATAATATTGTTATTTACCCGTGCAATAAGGTCACTGTTTATTGTTAAACTTTTTAATTTATTAAACGCTAAAATAATCCGGTTTTTAAGTTCCTCTACGGTATTCACGTCTGTCGCGTACACTTCACTTTTCACAAACCCCCAGATAAAAAAATCCATTGGAGTGAGATCCGGTGACCGTGGTGGCCATCGTAATGGTCCAAATCGACCATCCACTGCTGTCCAAACATTTCGGTGAGTAGCTCTCTGGAAGACATCACTGAATGTGGAGGAGCTCCGTCCAATTGGTACCATAAATGCCGATAATCGGCTAAGGGTAGTTCTTCGGTATATTCAGCAACGGGACCGCGTTAAGGGTGCTGTCAATAAAAACAGGGCCAATAATCTGGTCCCTGTGTATACCAGCCCACACATTAACAGAGAAGCGGTACTGATGCTCTGACTCCCGAATCATGCGTGAATTTTCAATACTCCAGTATCTGAGATTTTGTTGGTTCCATATGCCATTGCGTGTAAATGTGCTCTCGTCGGTCCACATGACATTTAATAAACAATTCGGGTCGTCAGTAACTTTGTCAAGTATCCACTGGCAGTGAGGACGCCTGATTGGCAAATCCCTTCTTAAAAGGGCTTGAACTTTTTTAAATTTGTACGGTTTGCGTTTATTCCTTTTTAAAATGTTATGCACGGTTCTATGGCAAACTCTAAACTGGCGTGCGGCTCTATGCAGACTCGATGTGGGGTTGCGGTCAAAATAGTCAAGAATCTGTTGCTCGCGCGCAGTAGGTATCTGCTGCGGTGGGACTCCCTCCTGATGCGCTGCTAATGGTTTGTTTTCCCGTGCCCGTTGTACTGCCAATACTATGGTGCGAGCGTTCCTAGGGCACGCGCGGCTGTCTCCATACCTTTCTCGGTAAGTTCGAAGAGCTAGAGCTGCGTTTCCGTGGGATTCCCCGTAGATTAAAATCATGTCAGTGTATTCTGACGCCGTGTATGAAGCACGAGGCATTGTGGATGTCTTACGTACTTAGAAATAAATTAAAAACTACTCACAAAACTAAACCTAAAATACTCAGTTACATGTCCTATCACAATAAAAACTTAACATTAGTAAATGGGATGCGTGAGCGACAATAATCTGTGCTGAATTGCGCAACGTGCACCCCGGATGCAACGCGTCTTCGCACTAAACAAAGTAAAAATTGTGCCCTTGACTTCATTAGCCGAGCCGCCGCCGGCGCCATAGCAACATACTGATCTATTTCTGTTACGCTTATTACATTAGAGTGAGATAACCGTGATCTGTACTTTATTTTAAGGAAAGATTTAGTAACAGTGTACTTCCTTGTTTGTACTGCAAACTTACGATGCGAACTGGCAACGTTGCGTCGCTCGCGTGCATTTTGTCGTTTAGATAACTATGTATGCCTAACGAACTTACGATCAGGTGATCGGGAAGATACAGAGTGTTTAAATGAAACTAAGTAAAAACTAAAAAGCATTCCTGTGACTAAACTATTGCTTACATTGATCTGATTTTTGTTGTGTAGCCTGATAATGATAAACAAAATATGTGGTTTCATTTAATGCCTCTCGCTTTTAGCAACATTGTATATCTATCAATATCGGATTTTGGTTTTGCCACTTCGTTACGAAACTAATTATAGTAACTAAAATATACTACTTTTTTAGTTTAATACATTTTGTTGACAGCTAGTCCCAAGTTTTTAAAAGTTTACAGAAAAACCTTTTTGTTGAAATCACGCAACGAGAAGCCATGTTAGTGGATACTTAACAACTAATATGTGTTTACATGTGTTTGAGCGATTCGCCTCCGCCATGTGACTTTCGCAGGTACCAATAGGTACCTATCCGTTTTATGAACTAATTTATAATCAAAGTTAAATGTTGAAATTAAGAATTTACTATAAAATATATATGTAGATTCGTAGTATTTATTTTTGGCTATTCCAAAAAAATTGTGTATATGAGAAATGTAATATCTGCGCGCGTTCAAGCGCATAATGCGTCGTGATTACGAGTAGTGTTGACGGAAAATGAGAACACTCGCGATATGGATTCCCGTACAATGAGTGGATTGACAGCCCTTATATCCTCTGTGGTCGCATCTGTGGTCGGCAGTAAAATGAAATTTTACATCTATAGGTTAGTTAAACCATGTATAGTACAGTTTTATTTTGCTATAAAGTCTAACTTGAATTTCATTGTATATAAGCCACATGGTATATTTGTTTCAACTCATTCTTTTGTTATTGATGTTTTATATTTTTTTCTTTCTTTATCCTTATACATTATATAATATACACTCATTGATAAGCGTTTTGTTTTTATCACATTTGAATCTTTTTCAACATCGTGGATACGTTATCGTCGTAACAGACACGTGGCACAAGAAACAGAAACGACACATACGAATTAAACATTACAGTAGAACGAACACCCCTTAAATGGTTTGCCCGTTTCTATTCTGGAAATTTCTATGAATGAATTAATATACGTTTATTTGCACATACAAAAATTTACAATAAAGCAATATATATTATACAAAACACACACAAAAAAGCAAAGAAACAAGTACAAATTACAGAAACATAAAATAACAAAAGAAAAGCAACAATTTAATAAGTTTAACAAAAGTGCTGACATGGTATATGTGCAAAATGGACATAGCTAACGGTAATCATTTGCCCATTTGAGCATATCGTTGATTCTGCCATCGCCATTCCGGCCCACGGTGAGTGCAAACTGGCTATAGTCTATTCAAGAAACACACGTAATAAATATTAACTTTTATTATCTTTTTATTGACAAATTCAACTTTTAACTTAAATGAACAATTATAATTTAAAATAAAATTATGCTTATTATAAAAAACTAAATCTAAACTAAATCTAACTAAGGCAACGTAGCCAAAAGGCTGGCCGAATTACCACGCTGGATCGTAATAGAAATTTATTGTGCGAGGTCGGTGCCAGCCTTAGGGTCACGAGTTTCACTCACCAATCGCTTCGCTAGGTCCGAAAAAATGCGATGAGCCCCTGGTCCCCAGGACCCCATGGTTATAAAATATGCCCACTACCCAAATTCTGATATTTTCTACGTTTGAGGATTTCAGCGTTAATAGCAGCAGAACCAAATTGTGCACTAGTTGTAGGAAGATGGGAAGCCGCGAGAGTATCTACGCAGGTTGCATCCCACACCAGCGGCCTACCCACCCTCCACGGGACCAGAGTCATACCATCAGGCCGCTTGCCATCGTCACGCAACAGTCCTGACGGTTCAAGAACCGAGGGAGTGTGGGAGGTAACAAGAGCCCGATGGATGATGTCATTTAAACTGGCATGGCGAGATAATCTGTCACCGCTGCGAGAACCATCGCAGCAGTGGCAGATTATCGACCAACACGCCACAGCGGCAGCGGTGTCGAGCGCACAATTCTATTCCTAAACGTTAACTTCAATATTATATATTATATATATATACATATATATATATATATATATATATATACCTATATATAAGGAAACTACATAAATAAAAAAAGGGGATAAAAAAGCGTAGCCGTCATGTTCAGATGGTAGCAATAAGCAAGCAATGGAATAAATTATAAATCAATTATGTTAAAACAAAAAAAATTAACTAAAAATTATTATTATAATAGCAAATCATAAAATGTCTAAAATTATCTATATATCTATTCTATCTGAGAAATGAACATATTGTGTTGAGAAATTAACAATGTTTTTTTTAAAGGAGATGGTGGAAGTTACTTGTGTTCCATCTACGGCTAAATCAACAGCAGCTTTCAATGTTAGCATCAAAACACTCACTACCGATTCACTTGGTACAGTCGGTAAGGTAAAAAAGCTCGACAAATGGGTGTCTCACAAACTTATTAAGCGAGACTGCCTGTGCTGCTCAATAGGCATAGAAGCGGAGGAATTTTTAACCACTTACATGGTTACCCCGATGAAAAAGGGACTTATAAGCAATTTTGGTAAGACCCTGGTATAGCACCCAAAACAATGTCCTACCAAATGATACCTGAGTTGATACCTGCAAAAGTGAAGGCCACTGTTTGGTGGTCTAGTGCCAGTGCGATTCGTCACAACTTCTTACCAAAGTTTTCCGTCATCCGGCACTCACCAGAACTTGCGCCTGCGGCAAAATTTGGACATCTTTTTAGCGCGTAAAACATTCAATACTCGCAACGCAGTACAAAATATCTTTAAAGAGTTTGTTGCTGGACGGGACCAGCCGATTTTTTTTATAAGGGCATCAATAAAATGCCACAGCGTTGGCAAAGATGCATTTACTATGAAAATAATATTTTAATTTATTATTTACAAAACGGCAATTTCCATATAAAATTACCATATAAACAGTTAATTAATTTTTGCGTTTAAAATATTTAAACAACCCAAGTTTTTGATTAAAATTATGGAGATTGTTTCAGTACCTCTTAATGTTCCTGACAATGTACTCGTAAAATTTATCAAAACTACATAATTTTCATACTATTCAGAGATAGAGCATATTCATTCGGACAAATTCTCTCATATATCGTCTTATATGTCAAGTGATTGATAACATCACAACTATTGTGTAATACGCAGCGTGTAACTACGACAAGAGTTAAGATTGTCAGGATTAATTAAACAACCTTATATCAATGTTCAATATCAGTTGTTGCTTTAGCTGTATTTCATAAGGTTTGCGCCAAGTTGAATTTGGAAACACTCAAATAGTTGAACAATTGCTGGCAGTTTATCTACACCAAGCCAGATTTTCTTGCATAAAATGTATGGTGTATTTTTAAAGAATAAGCAAGATGATAGATAACAAGTTTTTTGGTAAAATTTAACTGTTGCTTGCATGTTGCTTGCATGTTCAAATTAACTTACGTTGTTCAACTTTATTGCTTACCGTTTATAAGCACTATCCTTTGACAAAATAAATTCATTGTTAAACGTTCAAAATGCCTATTTCATATCAATCAAATAATTAAAGTCCCAGATAAACGCACCAACTGTATGGCCCCAAAGTTAGCCGAGCTTGTGTTATGGATGACCATACTAGAGGCAACCCAGAATAAACATACATATACAAATATCAACCCCCATAACCCGAGGACAAATATTCGTGTTCATCACACAAATACCCCGACTAGGGCTCGAACCTGGGACCCCAGGCGTATGAGGCAGGGCTACTAACCACTATGCTATTCGACCGTAAATATTATTAATTTCATAGTGTTATGTTTTTTTTTCTATTACCGCCATGAACATATATTTATAAACGAACGCTATAAGAATAAGAAAGTGTTTTTATCTGACCATTGGACATAAAAGATTAACAGTTTCTATTTCGGGACTCAACAAGAAGTGGTTGATAAGTTGAAATTGAACTTGTCCTAAATATAAGAAAATACAACATCTCAAGGGCTTATACTTGAAGCACTTGTATTTTAAATACACTTCTGCATTAATGACACCAAAATAGTTGGGTTAACTACTAGATTTCAATATGAAATCTGTATTGTATGGGCTAATTTGTAGAACCCACGATACAAATATCTCTTTAGGTATATTACCCACAAAAATTCCCGACGCAAAAGTATTTGTAATTAATTAACAAATGCTGTATTTGCCCTATTACATTAATTGTTCCGCAACGTGTGACATTCTTCTGAAACAATATGTAGAAAATAAAAGACAATAATTGGACTTGTTTCTTTTATTGAAAAACACAATCATATTGTAACAATGTAGATGTATCTAACTAGTTTGGTGTAATTAGTGAATCTCAGTGGATTTTTTACTTGTATAATATTATTGTATTTGCAATAAATTTGGGCTTCCATGAACGGAAACTTCAAAAAGTCGTTATAGACACGGGCATAAGAGGTAAGAATTTTTAAATTCTTATGTCAACTTATTTGTATCAGCAAATAAGTAAAGCGAAAAATCTGAAAAATAAGTTATATAATAAAGTTAGGTAAGAAAGAATACTAGTTTTGAGCACATTTGGCCATGTGCTGTTTCTAATAATGGACAGTTTAACTTTACATATTTATTTAAAAAGTAAGACAAAAATTAACATTTATATTTAAACTGCCTGTAAACACTATTTAAACGTATTACATGACGCAAAATAGAAAAAAATGAAATGAAGGCTTTATGAGTCGACCTAAAAACATACATCGTTGTCTGTAATTGCAATAAAAGAGAATGGCAGACTGTAATATTTATAACTTGTAATCATATCAAAGCGGGGCTATAATTAAGTTTATAGGTCAATATTAGACACGTATTTACCAAGCTCAAATATTGAGATAGTTGTTGGGGATACTTAGAAATATAATAAAATCCAATTATTCCCGTAACAACGCCATTTATTTTTTCTTCGACAACTAGAAAATATTATATACTGTCAATCTGTCAAACTTCAAAGCCATTGAGCCGCCATTTCAATAAGCCCTTATGTCAATTGTCTTGTCATGGTTTAAATTAATCTTTAGATCCCATGTTGAAGAAAGCTTCTAGCCATCTTCCCGATTGAAATTGGGGTGTTTTTTTAATTTCAATTCATCTGATCATCCTATGAACTTATTAACCCTCTAATCGTATTCGTCCTATTAAATAAACAACGTTTTCACGTATTTTTTACGTGTTTTTTGTGGTTAGATTGTAATTTCTACTTTTTATTCCCAACTTCTATATAAATCTTATGATTGCATTTCAATTATCCATCATTCAAACAGTCAAACCCACATATTCAATTTTAGATACGTGAATGCTCTGCGAAAATAAAAGCGGTACTGACAATGTATGTGAGTTTGCCAATATTCTTTCTCGATCAACTTTTCTTTCCGCCTGATGAAGTACGAACATCTGCTTGCATGTACATACTGTATTTTTATATTGTTTTTGTGTTTACTTTATAAAATTGTAAACTCAACCTATTATGAAACCAAAAAAACGTCATATTAAAATCAAGATGCATAGTTTTGACTGAATTTAAAACTTTGGCCTGTAAAAATTCTACCCCAAATAGAAAAATATATATTAAATCATAAATTTTATGAATACATATAAAATACCTATTTAAAATCTTTACAAGATACATCAAACTACCGCCAAAACTTTTACGTTTAGAAAGCTGAAAGAAAACAATCATAGGTTTATCATTGATTTATTTTGTCACATTGCTTTCGCCTTAGAAAATGTGTTTGATAGAAAGATAAGTAAAGGAAATAGTTGAGTAAACTTTGTATTACAGTCTTTCTTCTTTGAAGTCTAAAGTACGAAAATTTGTAATACAACAAAGGGATACAGATAAAACTATTTATGAGGTTTTAAAATACTGATTTTGAACATTTTAATTAATATGGAGGCATTCATACAGATAGGTACCCGGATTTTATTCAATATCGCTCTTGTATCATCAACCAAGAAATTGCTTTAACATCCTAAGGCTAATCTTTTGCATTTTTTAATAAGCTACGTCACTAATGTGTTTAGTATGTCTAACTTAAACTTAGATATTTTATATTATAGACCTACCAAGTTATTTTAGATGTGGTAATAATGATTTGGAAACTTAGGCTGTCATCTTGACAGCTTGCCATTTTTGTAATTAACATTTTTTGTCTTTATATTTTTCCCGAAATGGCAATAATTCATTCGTAAGACAATTCATAAAATAATTCAAAAATAAACCTTATTGACAACGTATTGCTTTGCGAGATGTCAAAAAACTGGTAAAGCACTTTCTTAGCCGACCATAAGTATACACAAAATACAGCTATAATAAAAAATAAAAAAAAAGCTCGTAGCAACATTAGCAGGGTTTGTATATACCTTGAATTTTTCTTCTTTGTTTTACAATTATATTTTTACAAATAATTTAAATAATACTATGAACAACAAAAAATTCTATACAAAAACAAGACAAATAATAATTCGATTTAACAAAACTAAGAATGCGTGTGTTTCAAAGATAATTCAAGGATTGCGGTTTCAATCATTTGGCTATCGAGTAGTGTCGCCATTTTTCGCCGTATTCAAGTAGAAGAAACAAATACCAAATATTAATTAATATTACCTTTCCTTAAGCAACGAAATTCAACTTATACTTGTACACTAACTTGTGTGTTAGCGCTTTAATAAACATTTCCAAAATTCGGTATCAGGTTATTGGTGATTTTTATAATATAAGCCACCAAAGCTAAAATTTGTTTCATGATATTATAAATAATAAGGCGTGCTTCGTGTATATTATAGAGTTCCTGGATTTTTTATAATAGGCTATTAAAACTAAAAAGCCGATTTATATGCCACGCTTCTGGTATTTCATAATTTAAATCTGTATTACAAAATATTCTTAAGTAGAAGTTAACACAGCAATTTTTTACCAAAGTGGAATAGCAAAATACTGCAAGCAATCTCGTGCAATTTAAATACAGTGAAGGTCAAAATAAATCACATTTTCACTGCGAGGTTGTCGTCACTGCTAGAGAAAGTTTAAACCTTCAGATATGAGACCTTTGTATAAGCCCGTAAACACCTCATAAATACGGCGTTAAAGCGAGACGAGAACCAGATCGCAGCGACTCATATTGTCTCCCGTCATTTGGACAAATGCCAGGGTTGTCAAATCTCTCTGCGTCATATTATAATGCTTGTAAGGCATTGTTGGGATTCTTGCTTTAGTTCTGTCGATTAGGGTTGAATTTCCTTGATACTAAATTGTCCAATGTACGTTCGCATCATGTCGAATGGTATTGGTTAGAATTAAATTAGTAAACTAATTGGTATTTCCATCCTTTTTTAGCTACAGGTAATATTATGCAATTTTAAGATATCAGTCGGTTGCAGATGACCACTTTTTAAAATAAAGGTCCATTTCTTGTTAAACTTTATTTTAAAGTAAGATAAAATGTTTTTGCAACCGAGACATATTTTTAAAAAATAAATTAGCATTACAATACTTATTGATTCAAATTCAAATATTTATTTCTCAACTTTGACTTATTACTTGTTCTGGTTGAAGTTATATAAAGCTTATTCTATCAACAGTTTTGTGAACCTTCGTGAAGAAGAACTGGCAAGGAACTTTATATTTTCAATATAAACTTACAATTTGTCTATATAAGTTAGATAAAAGCTTTAAATGAATGTAATCGAAAATAAAGTAACATCTCGAACTAGATACTTAAAGTGCTAGAACATGCTCGTTAGCCACTTATGCCACAAAAAAAACTAAGTAAGCTTAGACAAACTCCTTTAACAAAAAATTTCCAAGTTACTTCCAGCAATAACCTTTAGTTTCTGTTTCTGACAGTTTCTAATCAAGGCTTTTAACACGACCTATTGTGCAGTGTCTCTAGTCATGTGAATATTTTTCGATCTGCTGTTTCCAAAACGATTTTACTACAATTTACCATTATATTTGAGAGCCTTTTGAGAGATTTTTTTTTATATTTGTTGGTAACTGAGACTTATAACAACATAAAGTAAAAAATTGGTTAGGGAAAAGCAAGCTGATAAATATTTGCAATAATGAAAATTGTAGAAATTATTTTATATGAATAACTTGTAACTTTAGGAATAAATTTTGTTACTAGATGTCGCCACAAACAGATTAAAGCGCGCATGTAACTTTATAAATGTTTTTACTATGCAACCTTGGTTGATTTCTATTGTTTTTGCGCACCCACCTCCCTACCCGGGTGTCACTCCGGTGAAGGCTGACAGCATTCTCATGCTACAGCCGGCAAGGTGGTTTTTAGTGGGTAGGTGCCACTCTGGTGAGTCCCACATCACTCCACACAGGCCGGTATTTTCCTGCGGCGGTATGCATGACGCATCTTTCACCTCCCTACCGTGAGGGTGCTGCTTAGACGGCTCAAAAAAAAATTCTATTGTTTTTAAACTTTCACCATATGTTTTTGTGAATTTCATTATACCTGCTTCTGGTATCTGAGCTGTCTTTGTTCAAAAACAGTGAAAATAACAGCAAGGTATTTTGAAACTTATTCATCATTTTATGCCTTTTTAACAGGATTATTTAACTTTTTGTGGTATAAATGAATTGTGTTGATTTCTGAACCGCCTAAAGAAACATTTTATAGAATTCATTTTTATTAGTAAATTTCTATTGAATATATCTCTTTTCTTTGTATTTAAAACAGATTAAGTTTCAAATTGTCATCCAAATTCATTGTTATCTCAACAACGTACCATAAAAAGGAAATTCCAAAACTGCCTACGTAATTTGGTAAAAGTTTTTCAACTAAGTACTGTCTTCGTCGAAGAGTCGAATGCGATGTAAAGAAAAGAAATTGTGTAATAAAGTAAAATCACTACCCCCACACCCCCAGGTGTTTATTTGAAAAAATAGCGATTGATGTATTAGGTCCTTTTAATCGTTCAGTAAATGGTAATAAATATATAATAACATGTATAGAAAGCTTTTCGAAATACGCTCAAACGATATACGATTTCTTAATTAATGTAATTTTAACAAAGTTCGGGACGGTATGTGATGTATTCTCAGACAAAGGTTCCATGTTTACATCTAGATTAGTTAAGGATTTATTAAGACAATATAATATAAAAACTCCTTAGCTACCACTATGCACCATCAAACTTTAGGTTTAGTAGAAAAATTAAATCAAACCATTTCATATTAATTAACTAAATATG
Organism: Marasmarcha lunaedactyla; assembly: GCA_923062675.1. Lineage (NCBI taxonomy): Eukaryota > Metazoa > Arthropoda > Insecta > Lepidoptera > Pterophoridae > Marasmarcha > Marasmarcha lunaedactyla. Next base: position 9,171,979 of record OV281361.1, on the reverse strand, counting down.
TAAGCCCAAGTCAAAGAGATTGGTGTCGAAGTTTACCTTTTGTAATATATGCTTATAATTGTTAAAAACAAACTTCGACTAAATTTTCTCCTTATTATTTAATGTTTAGTAGAGAACCTGAAGTTCCATTTGATGAAAGGTTAAATCCTAATTGTAATATGACCGTTCAACAAAAAAAAGAGGCATATACAAGTGCAGTAAATCAAGCGAGAGAAAATTTAAGGAAAGCTCGTTTAGTACAAAAAAGATCATATGATAAAAAAACTTCTAATAATAGGTCTTTACCTATGAAACTGCCGTTTTGCCGTACTGGCCATTTCAAATGAAAATATTTTTTTTTTGACTGATAATTCTAATTTCAAATTAATTTTATTTGACAAACATGGAATTCTTTTTCTAAAATCGTCATTTGTTTAATAGTTAGTGTTTTGTTTTCAACGCATTCGAACAATTTTCGTCATCATGGATAAGTTAAAAATTCGAGTAATTATGGAGTATGAGTACCGTCGTGGCAGCAAAGCGGCACAAGCGGCACGCAACATCAACGACGTTTACGGAGCGAACACTACAAACTAACGCACCACCCGTTATTGGTTTACCCGCTTCCGTTCTGGAAATTTGACCTGAAAAATGAACCCCGTGGTCGTCCGAAAACTTTGGTCGACAATGACGAATTAAAGGCAATTGTGGAAGCTGATGAAACTAAATCCACGACTGAACTAGCAGCAACTTTCGACGTTAGCATCAAAACAATATTGGTCCATTTGCGTCAAATTGGCAAGGTAAAAAAGCTTGACAAATGGGTACCCCACGAACTCAATGACCGCCAGCGCGAAGTACGCGTGGAGACGTGCCTTGCACTGCTCAGCAGGCATACAAATGAAGGAATTCTGAACCGCATTGTTACTTGTGACGAGAAATGGATCCTGTTTGACAATCGTAAGCGCACAGCAAGTTGGTTGGACCCTGGTTCAGCACCCAAACAATGCCCTAAATGAAAACTTACCCCTAGAAAAGTAATGGTCACTGTTTGGTGGTCTAACGCGGGTGTAATTCATCACAGCTTCTTGCCAAACGGGACAAGCATTACTGCAGATGTGTACTGTGAAGAACTGAACACAATGATGGAGAAGCTCGCACGTCTCCAACCAGCTTTGGTCAATCGTTCGGCTCCACTGCTCCTGCACGACAACGCGCGACCTCATACTGCACAGCAGACGGTCTCCAAGCTACAAGAATTGGGGTTGGAAGTTCTCCATCATCCGCCGTACTCACCAGACCTTGCGCCTACAGACTTCTACTTTTTCCAGAATTTGGATAACTTCTTGGCGGGAAAAAAATTCAATACACGAGAGGCAGTACAAAATGCCTTTGAAGAATTTGTTGCCTCCCGTCCAGCTGATTTCTTCAAGAAAGGCATCAATAAGCTACCAATGCGTTGGCAAAGATGCATTGATTGCATGGGTGATTATTTTGATTAATAGAAATAAAAAATATATAAAAAAATTACGCTTCATTTATTTCGTGAAAAATGGCAATTTCATAGGTAAAGACCTAATATTAAACTTCGTGTAGGACAATTAGTTTTGTTATATTGTCCAAAAAGAATATCAGGTAAAAGTCGAAAACTTAGTCGACCATATAAAGGTTTATTTCGAGTATGTCGATATATAGGATGTGAATAGGTTAGATAGAATAGGTTATGTATTTATAATGTTTTTGGTATAGGATTTTGTCAGGTGTATTTCGGTACATTTTGAAAAAGTTCCCTGCGTTACGAGGTGAAAGATAAATTCATTAATTTATAGATATCGTTTTGGGTTAAGTAAAATACTTTGGGTCCAATTTTATGATCTATTCATAGGTAGGTTTATTCGGTAATAGTTAGACAGGTAAAATCTTAAAATTTAGGTAGGTAAAATTTAAAATTTAGAAAGTTATAAGCTTTTAAATAAACTTTTAATCATTCAGAAAAGTAAAAGTTTAAAATCAGCTTCACTGATTAAATAAATTAAATAAGAGGGGCGATTGCAACGTTTGCTTGTGCCGTATCTAATAAAAGAAGTTATCGCACAAACAAACTTGGTGGCAACTACAACTGGCCAAATACAAGTCATTATTTATAATTTCTTGAAAGATAGAATATGTAAGATTGTTCTATGCGATTCTATCACGGGCAACGGCCCCAATAATATCTATATAGAACTAAATGTGTATATCTAAGTCTTTTCATCTTTAATAAAAGATTATTCTAAATAAGTGTTTTCGTTGTTAGTTAGGAAGACCTCCCTAGAGTAGAATTATACCATTCACTGGTCCCGGACCTGTAGAGTACTTACTACTACCAACTACAGGGAACACTGAGAATACAACGCTTAAAACTTGAATATCGTCGGCGCGTTTTCAATGGATTTTATTGATTATATTAATTTGTAGCCATTGGTTATTTTTATTTCAAATTCAATTTCAATTCACGCATAATTCAAGCTTTAATATTTTTAGCTTGATGTTATGTAGTCTTACTAAACTATCCTTAACTTGCTTTTCCTAACATAGACGATGGTAATACGATAAAAACATCATGGTAACTTATATAGCTTCGTATAAATTGCAAATAAATTGATTTTCCACTTTAATATAGTTCAACAAATTACTTTTGATATGCATCTACTAAATACGTATCACTACCACAACCAGAGTCAATACAAAAATCGTACTCTTAAGCTTAATAATATTTTTTGTGTTGGATTACTAAGGCTAAAATTATAATAATGTATAAAATTTTATAGTTTAAATCGCCCGAAGCTCTACCTAATATATTTGAGGGTCTTAATACCAACCCAATGTATCAATTTTGTGCGGCCATTGTTACAGCGTACATTCAATACTAGCTGACTATCATATATGCGTCACCCCTGACCGTATTAATCTTGTCAGAGCTGTGACAATAACAGGATTACCGAACAAAAGATAGCTACACCTATATGGTTTCTGATATATTATTTTCGAGTACCTATGTAATCAAGAAAAAGGTATTAATAAAATACCCCAGCAGCTGTAAATGTTTATGGAATTACTCAGAAAAACCCTTGCTACTTTAAACAATAACGAGGTTCGGTTCGTTTTTTCCTGACAAACATACAATCAAGTAAGCAGACTTGTAATTTGGATGACCATACAGTAATCAGGAGAAACCCAGAACAAACATACATATATAAATATTAACTACCATGACCCGAGAACAAACATCAGTGTTCATCATACAAAGGAATGCGCTGACCAGGAATCGAACCTCGGATCTCCGGCGTATGAGTCAGGGCACTACCACCGGCGCATCACGTCAGTTTGTTTGTTCTCTTGTTTATTTATATGTAAATAATAATCTAATTCTTTTCTTCTTTTAAAGGGTAAAGAAGGTAAAGAAGTAACTTAAAATATATTTTATCCCAAAATGTCCACAGGATTAGGATTAGGTACGCGAGTGAAATCGGACAGAAAACTCTGGGTTAGTCGGTTCCTGCATGAACGCGATCAACGCATTTCCATATTTACAGAAGTCATATGCTCATCCTGGTACAAGGTTGAATTTGGCGCACCGCAGGGTGGCGTGTTATTACCTGGTTATTTGTCGATTTTCATAAATTGGATTTCTCTAATGTGTCTTTATCTTACGATTCTGAATTAGAGCAATTCAATTTATTTTTCCCGTTATCACATCCACCAAATGACCTCACAACTCCCTAATGGTAAGTAGCATCCGTGCCCATAGACATCATTAATCGTAGATAATAGATCTTTACCTATGAAACTGCCGTTTTGCCGTACTGGCCATTTAAAATGAAAATAATTTTTTTTTGACTGATAATTCTAATTTCAAATTAATTTTATTTGACAAACATGGAATTCTTTTTCTAAAATCGTCATTTGTTTAATAGTTAGTGTTTTGTTTTCAACGCATTCGAACATTTTTCGTCATCATGGATAAGTTAAAAATTCGAGTAATTATGGAGTATGAGTACCGTCGTGGCAGCAAAGCGACACAAGCGGCACGCAACATCAACGACGTTAACGGAGCGAACACTACAAACGAACGCACCACCCGTTATTGGTTTACCCGCTTCCGTTCTGGAAATTTTGACCTGAAAAATGAACCCCGTGGTCGTCCGAAAACTTTGGTCGACAATGACGAATTAAAGGCAATTGTGGAAGCTGATGAAACTCAATCCACGGCTGAATTAGCAGCAGCTTTCGACGTTAGCATCAAAACAATATTGGTCCATTTGCGTCAAATTGGCAAGGTAAAAAAGCTTGACAAATGGGTACCCCACGAACTCAATGACCGCCAGCGCGAAGTACGCGTGGAGACGTGCCTTGCACTGCTCAGCAGGCATACAAATGAAGGAATTCTGAACCGCATTGTTACTTGTGACGAGAAATGAATCCTGTTTGACAATCGTAAGCGCTCAGCAAGTTGGTTGGACCCTGGTTCAGCACCCAAACAATGCCCTAAACGAAAACTTACCCCTAGAAAAGTGATGGTCACTGTTTGGTGGTCTAACGCGGGTGTAATTCATCACAGCTTCTTGCCAAACGGGACAAGCATTACTGCAGGTGTGTACTGTGAAGAACTGAACACAATGATGGAGAAGCTCGCACGTCTCCAACCAGCTTTGGTCAATCGTTCGGCTCCACTGCTCCTGCACGACAACGCGTGACCTCATACTGCACAGCAGACGGTCTCCAAGCTACAAGAGTTGGGGTTGGAAGTTCTCCGTTATCCGCCCTACTCACCAGACCTTGCGCCTACAGACTTCTACTTTTTCCAGAATTTGGATAACTTCTTGGCGGGAAAAAAATTCAATACCCGAGAGGCAGTACAAAATGCCTTTGAAGAATTTGTTGCCTCCCGTCCAGCTGATTTTTTCAAGAAAGGCATCAATAAGCTACCAATGCGTTGGCAAAGATGCATTGATTGCATGGGTGATTATTTTGATTAATAGAAATTAAAAATATATAAAAAAATTACGCTTAATTTATTTCGTGAAAAACGGCAATTTCATAGGTAAAGACCTAATATTATTGTTTTCGTTGTTAGTTATTGATTATCATTTAATGATGCGTTGCCGACTTAGGCTTAAGTTTTAAATTCCTTTGTTCCAGTTATAATACTGGCTGTTCTTTCTCATTTTCCATAACCCAACCACGTAGGGGTTGTTATTATAGCGGTAAAAATAGAGGGGACTGTAGTGCCGCCCCAGACGAGATTTTAACTTAATAAACTCTACTCCACTAAACAAGTTACTTCTTCAAGGGCATGATGAGAAACTGTGTCGAGGGTTGAATGTGCCTTTTTATTTCTCTGTGATAGGCTAAAGCTGTACTGTGCTGAATACTGTGTATTGAGGATAGTAGGGGGGACCTGTTTGATTTACAAATAATTAAGTGTCTGTAACAAATTTTTTAACATAGACCATTTTTTAATTGCAACCATGATGTTAAATATTTACTTTACATTGACATATTGCAAGAACTCAATTAAGTAAAAGTAAACAGATGGTTTTATTGAAAACTTGGAAAAAACGCACAAGTACAAAGAACCCCTTTACAGCAGTTAAACTTCTCAATCAAACGGAAAAAGCAGCCTGAAAATACATATTTACGTTACGAGAACTGCACCTGGAATGACCTTGGAGCTATAAATAGGAGAGTTTTGTTCTTTTCATCCCATGACGTTGAAGCCAAGACTCTCTTCTGTCTTTGCTAGCTCTAAAACTCTTAATCACAAAAATCTTATACAGAGATTTTGGAGTTCAAGTTAATTTCTTTGGTCAAATCAAGTATATAGATTGAAATAGCCTATGTCGAAGTAATCCAGTAACCGGGGAGTCAATGATAGTGAGATGTCAATTTTTGTTATTATAAGTATACCAAATATGAATATTATACACAGATTTTGGGGGCGTACAAGTTCATTTAATTGCTCCTTGAAATCAAGATAGTCGAAGTACTCCAGTAACGGGAAGAATCAATGATAGTGAGGGAGCAATATTTGTTATTATGGGTAGGAGGAGAAGTTACAAAGATTTTCAAGTTATTTAGCAGCTGCGTACACCTTCCTGCGGACTGAATTTATTTCAAAGAAATTCTGTGATACTAAAAAAGCTTATATTTTTACTACGTTACTAAATGGTATTATTACTTTTAAAAAACTAACTAAACAATTTAAAATAAGTAAAAATAGATAGCTTTTAAAATTAATTGTTACTAAAAAAATACAATGCTTAGTCATTAAAGATACTGCTAATATTAGCATGTTCAGGAAAATATGTGTGTTCATCACAAACATATTTCTTTTAGGATATAAGACTTCATTTTTATTTTCGTGCGCAATATTTCTTCCGACCAAGTTTAAATGCTTCAACCCCAGCAACTTGGCATCATTCTTCAAAAAGCTATTAGATGTAATGAAAAAGGGTCGAAACTTTTCGCTCTGAATCGTATCAAGGGGCTGAAGATGCCAAATGTAAGTTTTTTTATTAACTAGCATGCGTCGAATCTGATGAGACTGCGATCTGACTTGACTTTGAACGAGGCTCATAAATATTACCAAAACTGGTAATTTCCTGGCCCAGTAAAATATTTTCTTGATTCTCTTAGAGTAATTTCGTGGAAATAAAATTAAACCTTCAGCAATCACCTAAACTTTTATGACTGTAATAAAACCTACTTCATGAATTGTTCAAAAGGAAAGAAACTTACAGGAAATATCGAATTATTATAAAATATTGTTCCTGTATTGAAGTCGTGTGATCGACGCCATTTTTTTCTTGTAACTGACTAATAGCTATCTGTTCTAAGTTTAAGTTAAGAAACCAAAGTAGTAAAAAAGTTTATGTTAAATATGAGTTTACTAAGCTATGGACGGATCTGCTTGTTCTTGCTCTTCTTGGTTAGGTGCTGAAAGACACGCGCCTGATTTTGGGCATGACATGCATATGCATGACGACCGAGTAGCGTAGTGGTTTCAACCCCTGCATCATACGCCGAAGGTCCCAGGTTTGAGTCTTGGCCGAGGCATTCATTTGTGTGATGAACATACATTTTTCTTCCGTCATTTTTTTTTTTTTGGTTCCCCTCCACGGGAAGGGCAGGAGGATATAAAAAATGCTCTGACGCATACACCGCGCGCGCGATTGGAGTTATGTGGGACTCGTCCCGACGCCTACCAGAACCATACCCACTAAAAAACCCTCTGTCGGCTCGTGCATTTTTGCCACTCAGCCTTCATCTGAGCGACGGCCAATCGGAGAAAGACGCCGCGCTAGCGGGCCCTTAAGGGGTCACCCGCTGGGATTAACATAGCACTGAAGGTGCTCAAAACGAAAAGTAGTATTTTGAACCACCTGCAGTTTATTAGACATTGTGGCCTTTGGTGTAAAGGGTGGTGTCGTTGGCAAAGAGGGCAAGTTCGACGCCTTTTCGCGGGACTGGAATGTCGTAAGTGTACACGGTGTACAACAGAGGGGCGAGGACGGAGCCTTGAGGGACTCCAGCCTTTATGGGACGAGGTGCGGAAAGCGTGCCTTTATGTCTAAAACGAAACGTACAATCTTTGCAATATAATGCGAGAATGCTAGGCAACCCAGTAAGCCTGTTTTATAGAGTTTATAAACGAGGCTACTGTGCCAGACTCAAAAAAAGCTACGTCACTAGAAAAAGCTAGAAAACTGCGACCGTTTTATTACGCCACGGATAGAAGCCGTCGAGTATGTATTAAAATTGTATTAATTCGGATTTACGTTAGAATTAGAATTTACGGTAGAATTAGAATTTGCGGCCTGAAGGGCCTCGAGATCTAAAGTTAATTGCGTGAGTTCGCTCGTGTGCGCGTTTCTCGGTCTAGCGATTTTGTATACCGAATCTAAGAGAGGAGCAGTATATGAGACTGAATCTCGAACTAGTGGATTGGGATGGGATTCTGTTGTACTGTAGGTAGTTCAAGATCTCTGTGCAGGTCCGCGTCGCGCACGTACCAAGGTGCGTTTGTGGCCCTGCGGCAGAAGAGGTTTTGAACTACCTGCAGTTTGTGCAGGACGGAGGGTTTGGCGTGGGCAAAGACTGGCGAGGCATATGTCATGACTGGTCTAACGCAGACCTTATAAAGCGTACGTTTGTTTCTGAACGACATTTTACTTTTTCTACCTAACATACTGTAGAGCCGCCCTAGGTAAAAACGTGCGAGTTTCGTTACTCTATCGACGTGAGGGTTGAAAGAAAACGTCTGGTCTAAGATGACGCCTAAATATTTGGTAGTGCGCTTCCAGGGGATGGGAGTGCCTTGCATTCTCACTTGGAGATTGTCGGCGATACGACTGCGTCTGTAGTCGAAATAAACCACAGAGCTCTACTCTGGGTTCACATCGATACGCCATTTTTGAAACCATGCACCGAGGGCATTTACAGCCTTTTGGAGTCTGGTGGTGAGACCCGGGACTCTGCGGCCTTTGGTGAAAAGAACCGTGTCGTCGGCAAAGAGGGCGAGTTCGACGCCTTTCGACGGGACGGGGATATCGTTAGTGTACTCGGTGTACAATAGAGGGGCGAGGACTGAGCCTTGAGGGACTCCAGCCTTTATGTGACGGGGCGCGGAAATCGTGCCTTCGTGTTTATATCAAAACGTACGGTCTTTAAGAAACGACGCGATTTTTCTAACTAGTCGATCCGGTAAGCCTATTTTGTATAGTTTATAAACGAGGCCGCTGTGCCAGACTTTATCGAAAGCCTTGGCTACGTCAAAGAAAACTGCGATCGTTTTAAAACGCCGCGGGTAGAAACCTTCGAGTATGTACTCGACGACTCGATGGACTTGCTGAGGGCAGGAGTGCTTAGCGCGAAAGCCGAACTGATGGGGAATTATGAGAGGATCGCCATCCGTTGGAAACAGATGGTTCCGCATTCGAGAGAGTATGACTCTCTCGAGAAGTTTAGACATTGCCTTGAGGAGGCTGATGGGTCTGTGATTAGCCGGGATATTAAGAGGTTTACCCGGCTTGGGAATGCCTATGACTGTCGCTTCTTTCCAAGCTTTAGGAAAGTAGCTAAGGTCGAAGCAGGAATTGAAAATGATAGCTAACAAGGTAAGCACCTGTTGAGGCAGGTGCTTAAGTGCGTGGTTGGAAATACCATCCGCACCCGGAGCCTTTTTGGACTTTTGACTTTTGATGAGAAGCGAGATTTCATCATTAGAGACTGTGCCGGGGTCGGCGGTGATGGGGAGAGAGTCTCTACGGAGAACTTCGTCCTCCACCGCTTTGATGTGAGTGGGATTCGCGGGTTGCGTGCTGGGCGAGCATTGAGACGCAACGCTGTCAGCGAAGCATTCGGCTTTCTCTTCGTCTTCGAAGGCGATAGAGCCAGCGGGACGAGTGAGAGGAGGGACGTGAGAGGCGGCGTCTACGCGTAAGGCTCGGGCCATACTATAATACGCTTGGTGGGACGGGGAGATATTCGCCATGAGATCGTTCATCTGAGCGTCTCGGAGTTTCGCGAGGCAAGATCTAACTTTCGTTGTAGCTGATTCGCAGCTGTTCTATAGGCGGGCGTGGGATATTTCTTGGCTCTCCGGAGAGCCGCGTTCTTAGCTTTAATAAGATTGCTAATGGCTAAGGGAAGCGTGGGTTTGCCTTTCTTAGCAACCTTTTCGTTAACACTGATGGCTGAGTTGATAGCATCAGTGAGAGAATTTACTAACGAATTTATTTTATCCGGGCTATCTAATTGATCGGGCGAGATCGCGAGCGGAGAGTTCGGGGCCTCTAAAGCTGAAACTATCGTATTTTTGAAACCTTTCCAGTTGGTAAAGGTCTTAGGTGAAGTGACGTTAACGTTAGGCGGGCCTAGCACGAGGGAGACGGGGCGGTGGTAAGAACCTAGGTCATCGAGCGGTTCGATAAACCTGAGGTCGAGGTTGATTTGCTTGACGATTACAAAGTCGAGGATGTCAGGAGAGTGGTTCGGGTTGTCGGGATAGTGAGTGGGAGTGATGGGGGAGATGACGTCTAAGTCGAGTGAGTTGGTGATGTCGAGGAGAGCGATACCGCTTTGGTTGGTTGATAGGCACGTCCAGTCAGTATGTTTGGAGTTAAAGTCTCCGAACATAATGACTGAACGCCTTGACTCTCTGGAGAGCCGCGTTCTTAGCGTTGAGTTCCGACTGGCACTCGTCCGAACTTAGCCGAGCGCGGCCTACCAATCACGCGCTAGGTGCGTGCACGTGTGAATTTAAATTTCGGTGCGTTACCAGTCTGTACTTGGTTATGAGAAGATGTGTGGTATGAATGATGGGGTGAAATTGTTAAATGTTAATTTATGTGAAGTGTTATTATATGTATGTTTATATTGGTATGTAAGGAAAATCATTTGTATTCATAAATAAAATAAAATAAAAGATAATTAAATATATTATGTATGTGTAGTAAATAAAATATATACTTATTGAAATAAGTGGGTGAAGTCCACAAAGCAATCCATACCGATTGTATCAAAAGAAAACTGAAGTTTCCTGGATCGGTAATGATATGGGGCTGCATGTCAGCACAAGGTCTGGGTCATCCACATTTTGTCGAAGGAATTGTCTACTTTTAATGCAGTAGAGAACCAAAACATTCTAGAGACAAGCCTCGTGCCCTCAATTCCAACATTGAAGCATTGTAATGCCTACACCTTTCAACAAGATGGTGTTTTCTGTCACACGGCGAGTACAACCAAGGCTTGATTTAACCGGAAGCAGATCCAGTGGCAGTCAAGTAGGCCAGATTTGTCACCGATTGAGACCCTATGGGGGAAAAAATGAAGAAAATGCTGCGCAAGTATCAGCAAGGTCTAAAAGTAATCTAAAGGAACAAATTATATCTGTCTGGGTCTCAATAGCAACGGTGAAGAATTGGTAGCAACGATGCCACGAAGAATAAAGGCCGTGATCGATGCCAAAGGTGACGCCACTGAGTGGTAAACGAACTATTTGGCGCCGTTGAATGCGATGGACGAAGTTTATTACGTTAGTGGTTCTCCAAGAATTTATTATATTTTATTTAAATAAAGGAAAATATTTTATTACATTTTTAAATTGAAAACAAACTTCATTAAATGTTGAAATCAAAGTTAAATTTATTTCTCTTAGTTTTACTTAGACTTAGATTTGCCGAGCTAACAGATACAGAAAAGAATAGTTTTGTATAGACATAAAGAGACTCTGTAAATTTATTTTGAAAAAAAATATACCCGTGAAGTTTCTTGCCAGTTCTTCTTCACGAACTTCTTTCGAACTGGTGGTACAATCATGTTTTATTTGACGTCAATAAGAACAAGTAATTGTCAATGTTGAGAAATAAAAAAAAAATAAAAAATATTAGACTTGTAATATTTGTAATATTTGGCACTTGACGAACTCATTTGCTTTGGGGCTCGTAAGTTGTACCTTCAATTTAGTTTAAGAACCACTTTTGATTTGGTTTTTACTTGTATAAGTACACAGCAGCAATAAATTGAAGGTTCCGGGCGTAAACAAAATACATAAATCGAATGTTTACTTTGGAGTGTTACTGTTGCTGATTTTATTATTTATTTTATTGCAGTGTTTCCTTGGGGCTGGAACACAATTTATGACAATGTTTTGTGGTTTTACTAAGCGAATTTTTATGTTGGAAGAAGTCTGGAATCAAATAAGTTTGCCTATAAATTATCCAAAATCTTGCAAAACTGGAGGATGGAGGATGACTTTATAATTTAATAAAACTCATTGCAGGGCACAATATATCTTAATTTAACTATTACGCTGCTACTTTACTACTCGGGGTGAAATGACTATCAGAAATGGCAAAATCAATCGCGGCCGACACTACAATCAAATAAAAGGGAATTTACCGAGCATTTTAAAGAGGATAGATGAATATTTCAAATCAAACGCTTGTTCCTATTACTAAATATTAATATTATGAAAAGGAATCAATATGTATACGTTACGCCTGTACAAAGAAGCTAGCAGAAGCGTGATATCAAATCATGTTCAGTTACATTACTGCATGGTTATCACCTGGAAACAATTATTTAAGTCAATACTATCTGCACGATAATAAACAATGATAATTAAATTATTGGTATTTAGTTTTAAATTTTATCACTGTTATAACAGTAGTGAATGAAAGTAACAACAGTCTTATTTTGCACCGTTATTAATTTGTTTTAGATATAATTTATCAGCGAGATTCTTGGAAAATTCAGACAAAATACTAGAAGAGATTGGTATTCTTGACTATAACTGACATTATTTTCTTTTTGATATATAATATTTATTTTAAGTAAATCAATACATTTAAAGCCGTTATATAGGTAAGTAATATGAAACCAAATAATTGCTATCTAATTCAGATTGTAAAATCAAAAATATCTTATATTTAAATTATAGACATCAAACTAGTTCACGCCAGCTCCTGCTAAATATTTCATCAGAAGTGAAGGTTTTGCAAGTAACAAAATTTAAGTTAAACGGTTTCATTTGTAAAGAAACGCAATTATAATGCGGTTAATGCATTAAAGTCAAAAAATAATTAGGTACCAGATACCAGTCATCATAGCACTCTCCTCATAAATCTAGGGTATTGATCAGAACAAAATAAATTCGTGGAATGTAGCATTTGTAACCGTATTTGTAAAGCTGTGCGTCGATGTTTATCCTTTTCCAGTTAAAACACTTTTTTTGCACAACACGCTCTCCTGGCGGTTAAGATACTTTTAAAACTCTGACTATTGCGTATTTAACACTTTTTTAGTAAGCTGAAGTGATCGTTTTCTCGATTCTCTCTGTTTAATTCTTATGATATAAAAATATCTAATAATGATATAAAAATAATTTCTACTTCTGGCTTTTAATTTTTAAACGCACGGCGACTTGCAACTGACTTTTCTGTAATTTTTTTACAATCATTCCTTTATCTTTACCAAATCAACTTCAGCTTCACTCATACAGCAATTTACTAGTTCTGTTTCCACTTGGTTCTAGAATGGCGCGGAGCTCGCTGCAACACCAGTGAATGCAACGGAGCCTCCGCACTGGGTTTTAAAACCGTAGCAGTTTTGACCGTAGTCGCCTTACTTACTCTAGGTTCGATACAGCTTATTAGTAGATGTAGCAAGTAGATCTAACTATGTGTCTAGTGGTTGATTTTTAATTAATTTTGAGACCAGTCTGATTGAAACAATTGATTACTACTATGATTGTAATTTAAGTATATTGCTGTGTTCACGTCACAGATATAGAGTCGGGGAGAGTTTAAATCAAATTGTGACTATGTGGATTTGAAATATTTAGTTTTAATTTACCAGTGTTTGCAGATGACAAAAAAAAACACTTGAATATTTGTAACTAAACCTTGCCTTTTGTTTTCTGTTTTGCTTTATATTATAGGTTTCATAATAACATTAAAGTAACTTAGGTATATAGATGCTTATTAAAGTAATAACAACGAAAGCGAGATTGGAAGTCAATAATCAGTTACTATATTGCCCTGGACAAAGTCCATATGCCATAAAGTCTTCGTAATAAAGACAATGTCTTGATCCTTTCACCATAAAAGTTTCTTTAATAACTCATAAAAATGGTAACAGTAGTTTAAGTGCCCATTTATTTATACAGTGTAAATACGACTTATTAAATTCACCCCCGCCGAGATGATAATAGTCTTGGAGCAAAATGGCAATTGTTTTAATTTTTTGTCATATATTCATAGTCCTAAGACCAAAAACCTAAGATTTTCTGTGAAAAAATTTTCCTGGAAAATTCATTACAAAGTATCATAGGCAAAAAACTAAATATTTGTCAAATCAGAAGTTGAATGTACTTCTGAAATGTTGCTTTAGAACAATGTCATCTTAAAGAAAAAAGAATTGCTGACTGTTTGTTACGTAACTAACCTTAAGAGGACTCGGCATGTAATCAAGGTATGAAAATACAATTTGTTCATGTGATAACAAAATATATTATAACTACGGTGATACTGTAACCTCTGATACCGAAATCTTACTGGCCCGTGTTTTTATTTATCTTCCATAGCATTACTTCATATTATAATAATTGGACCTGCGATAGGTACTTATGATAGCTTTAAATGAAATAAATATTCTCGTAGTTATATTTTATAATTCTCAACGCATTTAGTCGTAAATACATATTTTATAGCTCACCCAAAAAGAGGCTGAAAGATCTCTTACACCACTACTTCATAAAAAACTAAAAAATAGATTTAGACCCTCATAAAATACCAATATTCTCTTATGACTGATTCCCTAAGCCGCTTAAACCAAAGGCCGCATTATTCTTTGCACGTAAGTCATTTGGCAAGAGATATGGTACTACTGAAATATTCACGCTGCAGGTGACCCTTCGGTCAGTAGCACCGTGGGAGACGCTTCGATGATATAAATTATAACAATCATAACCGTTATAAAAGAAAGAAGTTGGTAATTATCAATAGGGCATTTGACAAAATAAAAAAGAACGACATAGTTATTGCTATCCGCAGAGATTATGTATCTTTTTATGTAAAATATTTCCTACACGTCTACTCGGTCCAATTTTAATTAAATACTTTCTTATTTCTTTTAATTTTTCATATAACTGCTCTAAAGATATATTCATAGCTTACAACCAACACGTAGATTAGATAACATCACTTATATTGTGCAATAAAAAAATTAATCGTAGTAATTGGATTAAATTACGATTAACAGTATATAGTAACACTAATATATGGTTTAAAATATAAAATCTAATAATATAAAGTCTTATCATTTAGGTATTGATTTATAAACGCGAATTTTTAACAATCGCACTAGTACACTTACTGTTATTTTACGCATTTTATATGAATGAAACGCCACTTTGAATCACTGCACTGGTGTATACACTTTAAAATAAGCCCTTGGTTCACTCGCCTCTTCTACAGTTGGTGGTTTCGGTTGTCGAAATATTGACCTTCGTAAGGTGTTTCTATTTATTTCGGCTGTAATCCATTTCATATGACATTGACATCGCTGACACGCCTTAATTAGTTGTACACATAAAAATATTTCACACCAAATACGGAGAGTCTCATATTCGCGGCGCAAATTCCTTCGGCAGGGTCGCCAAGTACGGCGGATGTCAGGAGTTAAGTGAAACCAACGAACGATGATTTAAGACTGACTCTATTCAAGTAATAATTGGGTTATATGTCTTAAGCTATTACATATGAATTGAATATATTTTCTTACACACCTTCTTACCTACCACACCTTCACAAATTTGAAATATAATTGAACAATACTAGTAAAACAAAGTATTTTGCATGTGTGATATAAATTACTTTTGTGAATTTAAAAATCATAATTGGTACTTTGAATTTGACTTTGTTGTTTTTTTTTTACACAGAGTTCCCTACAGTTCACTACAGAAGTTCCATTCCCAAATCCTGTAAAATTATAACTAAAGTGTCTAAGAAAGGTTACATTAAACATGTGCTGTCCTGTAATAGTCGTCTCAAATTTGAATAAATTACGAAATCATCAGCGTATTGTTCAATAAATACCACGGCATTTTTTTTTTACGGTAATTTATTTGATATACACATATAACCCCAGACAATCACACCGACTGTTTGGGCCCAAAGTAAGCAAAGCTTGTGTCATGGATGACCATGTATACAACCATGACCTGAGAACAAACATTTGTATTCATCATACAAATTAGTTAATTAGACCAGGACTTAAAACTGGGACCTCTGGCGTAAGGTTACTACCCACTACACTACTGTGCCGACATTTATTAAATTTAATTAAAATAAATATAATAATGCTAAAGGCAAAACGTTGAACACTTGTTTTACGAATAATTTGATATATGGGTGTATTCGTAAATATAAAAAAGTATTGCATTGTTAATGCAAGATTTTAATTTGCATTGCTTTTCAAACCGGCATGTTGCCATTATTTGCTCTATAACACATCAGCTTGAGTAAAAGTTATGCGCCTCGACACACCGCATTAATGGGTACATTCACATACAAAACTTTTTAAATATCGATTATTCGACATCTTTGTAGTATGCATGTAGAATAACCAAAAATTTTAAATGAGTAAACATACTTAGATTGTAACAACATATCTAAGAGCAGAGCATTATAACTTCACTTGACTGTCCTTTTAAATTAAAGTGAATATTGAGCAGAACTGAAACTTATATGTTCAGGTATGTAGTATTTGTAAACTTGTTTCGTTCTAGGTTTAAAACTAGTAACCACTTTTTCTACCGATGATCGCATTCGTCACATACAGAAAGGTGGCTTACCTACCTTTACAGATTTTTTTTTACGTTATTATTCAATCTAAAGTCCCGAAATTTCGGCTTCTGAAAACTAGTCCGTGGTAAAGCTTTAGTACAAATAACCAACCAGAAAGCTTTATGTCAATCATCAAAATATCCACTTAACATTCTACCTGAATAATACAATTGATGCTGTTTATTATATTTCAAACACAAAATATCTTAAGACATCATTTATGTACTTTCTTGCTTAATATAGTTACGTCTTCTTTTTGAAGAATTTTGGAACATTCCATGTAAGGGACATTGTAAATTTGAATGAAAAAGGCGGTTTCTCGCACCCAGCGTTTTAGATTTATAATCTGTTTATTTAACGCCAAGAAGCGAATGTCTATAAAAGCTTAATGTAGAGCAGTGTGTCAAAAAGCATCAGGATTTCTTTACTTACATCTAATCAATATTATTAAGTACAGTTGGCAAACTTGGCGGAGGCTCAGGTTAAGGTGAGAATTGCTTGTGCGTTGTTCGGTCTTTTGTAGGCGCCTCCCACACTAAGGGGCATTCATTGCATTATCTCTAGTATATTAAGTATATTTTTGTTTCTTTTCTCTCTTTAATTTGCATCATGAATATAGACTAAAATATGACTAATCCTTTAGCTTTACATCTTCGGCTCATAATAAAATACTCATTTTAACATAAGAACAATAGGATTTTCGACGGAAAGTTTAAGTTTTTTTAAGTGTAAAATGGATTATGCCTCTAGATTGACTTTCCTATGTTCCTCTTCTACTATACCTAGTCTGTTTTTATTTACTTATTTTTCCGTAAAAAGATTACTTCGTCTACATACTTTTCCATGGTGAGATTCAAACGCCAACGAGAAATAAAAATAAAAGCTCTCTTCGTAGGATCCAATGAAATTCCAATTTAAATGTCGATTTTCTGTGGGACTTAACGGTGGTGGGAGTTTGAAAAGCAATTTTGTACAGTGTTCTCAAATGACAAATAGTTGCGAACTGAAAATAGGAAATGGCTAAATCCGTCCATTAGTTTGCCGAGTTCCATAAGCCCATTCAATCATGTTTGATTTGAAAAGAGTCATACATTTTGAATTTGGATGGAATGAAATAGCTAATTATGCTTATTTGTATATGAATAACAAAAATAACTAATTGTAAATATCCTGAATTAATTACGTTTGCCACAGCCGGAGGGCACGAAATGAAACTAGAATGATTTACGAGCAGAACTAGTCGTCATTCTAAATAACCTAGGTTTGAATCTTGAGGACTCGCACTGATTCTTGTTTATTAATTAAAATTACAAATTAAGTGAATTCAAATCGAAGTGAGGTGATTGAAATATTTGCCAATCACGGCTTGGAACGATTT
The DNA here is from genome assembly GCA_923062675.1 of Marasmarcha lunaedactyla. Classification (NCBI taxonomy): domain Eukaryota; kingdom Metazoa; phylum Arthropoda; class Insecta; order Lepidoptera; family Pterophoridae; genus Marasmarcha; species Marasmarcha lunaedactyla. Next base: position 9,154,231 of record OV281361.1, on the reverse strand, counting down.
GAGTATATTAACCGTTGCTTAAAAATGTCTGCTAATTGCTTAAAAGGGTTATTTCAGTCAACCCAAATATTTCTACCTATTTCAATTGAAAGTTTGGTACATTTTGGGAATGGGGCTATTTACTATCTGATAAAGTACAAATAAATACAATGGAAAAGCCCGAAACTAGAAATGTTACCTGAATAAAGCGAAATAATATATTATCAACATCTTTTATCCATTTCTAATCAATATCATCCATTATAAAATATATTTCTACAACTAAAAAACGGTCTCCGCTGGGCATACAAATCGAATGTAAACGTAAAATTCCAGCCGAAGCAATATTACGAAATCAAATTAATAAAAGACATTAAAGTCGTTACTTTAATTTAAATAATTCATTTCACGAGTAAATTATCAAGTTTTAATTTTATGGCCGTAAAATTGTGTCGTAATGTGAAGCAATTCATTTCGTCATGTACACGCGAAGCTAAAGTACTAAAGCTATCTAAAGAAAGCTTTGACACTTTTGATACTCGTCAGTAGACGAAGCCATAGACCGAACGAAATAATGATTTGATGATTTCACGACAGTACTATGACCAAAGTCAAAAGTTTCAAGATTCATTATACACAACACTAATTTCGTACTGTAATTCGACTTTTTTAATTAGATTTTATTAAAGTTAACGATGTCCAATAAATTTTTTTTAACTATTCAACTGCAAACATTATGTGTAGGGTATTTTTACAAGTCTCTTTTGACGAAACGTTACTTGATATGCAAACGACTTTTTTATATATTACCGCACAGATATATTCCTAAGGACAATTTGTTTTTCGGAGATGATTTAAATTGGAGAAGTGTTGGCATTTACCTGCTGATTTAATGTAATATTTCTAAAGTTTTAGTTCTTTTTTATCCCCACTGTGGCATCACTGAGTGTTCATGGACATCATAAATGTAATCGTAGGTGTTTTATTTATAAATATTGATTTTAATTCTGCTTTTGTGCTGGTTTTTATTATACTGGTTTTCTTCCCTCTAAACGTTAAACGTGCCAGAACCACGTAAGAGTGATTATTATGGTGGAGAAAATAGGAAGAATTTTCAGTAGTACTACCCCACTCGAAATCGTAACAAAAGTAACCCTAGTAATTTTCTTTATAGTTGTCTATATAATTTGCAAAAATGTTAAAGGAACATCTATGAAGTTTGTATGTAATACTTGTTTTAATCTCTTAGTTAGTAGTTTGTAATTGTTCAAAATGGTAGTACAGTTGCTTTGTCAAGATCTTGTCTAGAATGGTACTAACCTTCCTTATTTGACTGCCTAATAATCGTTTACGTGCAATAATCGGCCATATTAAACTTACACCATACGTACGAGTTTTAATATGGCCTTAATAAATATGGTTTTAATATTAGCGTGATCTAGAATCATTAAACATAACACTGTTTTGCATGGTTATCTTTTTAAAGGCAACTAGTCATTTACTAAATGCTATGTCAATTATCAAAATGAAACGATAACAATTTGTGATTTATTATATATAATTATGAACAAGGTCGTATATCCTGCATGCAGCGAACATGCAATACCTAATCTTATTTATTTTCACATAAAAAACTCAATATCATGTCACTCTCCAATTGTGCTATTCACAATGCAGCATCACTAGATTGTTTTGTACGATACCCCCTTTGTCCTCAGCCTTACTTTTTCAGAGGCCAAAGGCGCTTAAAAATCATTACTGTTGAAAGACATAAAGTCCAATCAGCTCCAGCCTCTCTCCCTTGTCGTCAAAGTTTGAATGCGTCCCCTGATACAAATGATAATCCAAGGTCTTTATTTTGGAAACACCTTAGCTCTTTAAAAATTCTCTTTTTTTAGTTTTTTAGGGGCTAGAACAACCGTTGCTGAAAAACTTACTGAGGTTATCCATGATGTGGTCAAACAATTCTACACAATCTTGGGAATAACTTTTAACATTTTCTTAAACATATTTGCACGTTTAATCAAAATCTACTTCCTTAACTAAGTCTATTAAACAAAATTGCAGACGACCCCTTTTAGCAAACCTTCTTGGGATCAAAATTTTAATCTATGTAAACTAGAATAAAAAATCTCAGAGGGTGACCTCAGTGGGGCTTCTCTTTTTTCTAGTGATTCTGTAGCGTCTCGTAACCAAGAGATACTGGACTGTTTGATTAGTAAACGTCCACCTTCGACGGCTAAATTTGATTCTTTAGACCTTACTTCCACAGAAGAGTATTCGTTGCAAGAGTCTGCTATAGCATGTGGCTCTGCTGGAGGCCTCGACGGGTTTACGCCCCACTACCTTAAAGATTCTCTTTCCAGTTCTAATGGTGATACTGGTCAAAAACTTTTACAAGAATTAACAGCTCTTATAAATCTTCTCATTACAGGAAAAGTTCTCAATGAAATAAGGCCAATATTGTACGGAGCCCACCTAATTGCCCTTAAGAAAAAAGATGGTGGAATCAGGCCAATAGCAGTTGGTAGTACTTTGCGCCGCCTTGCCGCTAAAGTCACTTGTCGTTTTGCCTATGGAGACCTGGCGAGGTATTTGCAACCCAAACAATTAGATTTTGGAACCAGAGGAGGCTGTGAAGCGGCCGTACATGCTTTGAGGACTTTTCTCGACTGTCAAGGAGGTGAGGTTGTTTTGAAGGTGGATGTTAAAAACGCTTTTAATTTTTTACAGCGAGGAACCCTGTTGGCAGAAGTAAGAAATCACATGCCCAAAGCATTTTATTCCTTCATCAATGTTATGACGAGCCATCTCTTCTGGTGTACGGAGACCATCACATATCATCGGAGGTGGGCTGTGAACAGGGTGACCTGCTATTTTTAGTTTAGGTATGCATCCTATTATTGAGCAACTAAATTCGAACTTTAACGTTTGGTATCTTGACGACGAAACCTTAGGAGGAGATTCAAGTGTCGTTCATGATGACCTTGGCCATTAAACTTTGTTAAAAGTGAGCTATTTATCACCGACTTATATAACAAAAAAGAAAGCATTATTCATGGCTCAATCAAGCGCTCCTGGCATCACTGTGATGTAAAAATCTTCCCTTCGGCTTCTAGGTTCACCAATTTTCGATGAATCCTTTCAGAACTTTATAATTGACAAAATTTCAAAATTTTTAGAAAGTTATTCCCGGCTTTCACAAATTAATACACATTATTTCCTTTCCTTTTACATTCCTTTTACATTATACGTCATTGCTTATTTGTGCCAAAAACTAATTAATTATCTTTTGGAGGCACATGAACTTACTTTCGATTCTAGATGAAAAAGTTAAGTCAACTCTTTCGAATATTCTGAACATAAATTTTGATAATAATTCCTGGGATGAAGCCAGTTTACCAGTGCGCTTCGGTGGTTTAGGAACTCGAAAATTTTCTTCTGTACCTTTGCCAGCCTCTTTATCTTCGATTTACAAAGATCAATAAAATTCTTTCCTCTTCTTTTACTGGCGAGATTTCTAATCTTTCGGATGCCGAAACGGACTGGAATATTTTATTAAAACAGTTCAACTGTTCCACAAAATCCCGCGTCACAGCGTCAGTGAGACGACGCGTGCTTTGTATTTTAGAGCGGAAAAAACAATTAAATACTAACGGTAAATGTAAATGCTAACGGTGGGTTCTTGGGAGTCTGGGTTCTGGTTGCAGGCGCTTCCATCATCTAACTTGGCAACCCTTTTTGACAATCATAGCTTTAGGCTTGCCTGTAGTGTACGTTTAGGAATAAAATTGTGCTCGACACCGCTGCCGCTGTGGCGTGTTTGTCGATGAGCTCGGTTACCATGGCCTTTCATGTTCTCGCAGAGGTGGCAGAATATCACGCCATGCCAGTTTAAATGACATCATCCATCGGGCTCTTGTTACCGCCAACACCCCTCGGTTCTTGAACCGTCAGGACTGTTGCGTGACGATGGCAAGCGGCCTGATGGTATGACTCTGGTCCCTTGAAAGATGGGTATGCCACTGGTGTGGGATGCAACCTGCGTAGACACTCTCGCGTCTTCCCATCTTCCAACAACTAGTTTACAATCTGGTTCTGCTGTTAATAACGCTGAAAGCCTTAAACGTAGAATATATCAAAATTTGGGTAGTGGATATATTTTTGAGGCTTTTGGCGTTGAAACTATGGGGTCCTGGGGACCAGGGGCTCATCGCCTTTTTTCGGACCTAGCGAGGACCCGTGAAAGGAGAAATTCGTGACCCTATGGCTGGCACCTACCTCGAACAACGAATTTCTATTGCGATCCAGCGTGGTAATTCGGCCAGTCTTTTGGCTACGTTGCCTTCAATGAATCCAAGTTTAGATTTAGTTTTTATTTGTAACATAGTTTTATCTTACAATTATTAATTTAAGTTTAATTCTGAATTTGTCATTAAATAGATAAATAAATATAAAAACAATTAATAATAATAATAAATCCCCAGACAAACCCACCACTGAATGGCACCAAAGTAAGCAAAGCTTCTGTTATGGATGACCATACAGTAAACTGAGGGGAACTTAGAATAAACGATAATATAGAAATGTCAACAACCATGACCTGAGAACAAACATTTATGTTCATCACACAAATTAACGCTACGGTCAAACCACTACGCTACTCGGTCGTCAAATGAATTTTAATGTCAAACATTAAATACTTCGTAGACCCATTTGTAATTTTGTTCATTACTTTTAGGGTTAATTATTTTGGCATTAGATAACTATTATCTGGAGAATAACTTTGTTATACTTGATAGGGCTTACAAGAGAAATAACTTCAAATCTTAAAAAATGATTCTACCGATATAAATTATCTTAAGTAAATAAATCACAAAAGGCATAGGCTGCACGATCAAGTTTTATAATTTAAATGTTTTTTAAATAAATCAAAATATTTCTCTCAAACAAAAAAGAAGATTCATTAGAAAAATTTTCTGAAAAATTAACAGTATCTATAATGTCAAAGTATAATGCGTTAAAATTAAATAATGTTCATAGTTAGTATCTTCTCATCTTAATACCCAATACATATTCTCGTGTAAATTTAACAGTAGCAATAAAGTAATAAGTAAGTAAATTAATGAAAGTTAAACTTGAAAGTCAATAACAAAGAATGCACTTCTCCGAACACTGGCAGTGAGCCAGACTCTTGAAGAAAACAACTAATTTGCTATAATCTCTTCAGAAGAAGTAATTACTTTAAAGGTGCAAGTATATATGTTATTGCTAAAGTTCATAATAATGGGTTATAAGAGAATAAAACTAGTAGGAATTTATAGCAATACTACTAAATTATCACGTGCTTATTACACAAGAATTACATGTCAAAGCTTTATAAAATGTTATTTTTTCCGGATTAGAACATTCTTTAAGCTCCAGTTGTTAGATGAAGTTGTCTGGATCCATAGCCCAGACATACACCGTAAGCTTCGAATGGCTTCCGCTACTTAAATGTCTATACATTTTTTTTAACGTATTATTATATTTAGTAGTAAGAGTATTATAAAATTTTCTTCTGCCAAGCGAATATAAACTGGACTCTTGTGGCTAACGTGATAATCAATTACTTTCTCTCCGGCTATATTTTAGTATAATATTTTTAAATCACTTAGTTAATACGTGCAATACCCGGTTGTTGAACAAGGAATATATTGTTTTTTACCAATTAAAATCGTAGTAACCTTTGTCATAACTGTGTGTAATTTGAACGCCTAGAATTAGATTTAGAGATTTTTTTTTTAATTTGAATAGTTTATATATCCTTCTTTTAAATTACACTTGTGAAAATTTTTATTGTGTAGGTTTTATTGTTTCATAGGGGTCGAATAATTTTTCATAAAATATGAAAGAGACATAGTTAAAAACCGTCATTAGCTATCAGAGCCGAAAGCGATATCGGTTAGGTAATAATGTACCTACTGATGAATGTTAACGCTGCCAATGCGGCGAGTTAGATGTCACTTAGAGTTTAATGTAAACATTTATTTTATTCAGTTATTTATAGAAAGTATTTGTCAAACGACAATGTTTATGTTCTTATTACATCACTGACTGTTCATCTCTTAAACCCCAACTCTACCAATTCCAAGTTACTTAAAACATTATCCAAAGACGAAATCTTGATAACATATACTTAAGGAAAGATCTAACATACTCTAGTTTGAATAAAAAAACATCTACATTTTGGAGCATACATATTTAAAATACATGAAACAGGTAATTTCAAAAAGGAAACAAACATAAGACAGCTAGTTGTGTGTGCTAATGTCATGGAGAGCCAAGCTGTTTACATAGTATTTATATATTTTTCAGTTACAGAAACAGAAACAAACTGTTAACACCGCAATCCACCACAAGATTTTGTTATCCAAATAATCTTTGATTTTATAATAACCTTTTTGACATAAAGTTTCTTTAGTAGTTTTGCTGTGGGTAACTTTATATCTTATAACGTAACGCAAAGACTTGGTCATATTAATCTTCATCAAGTAGGTCGACAAAAATATTTCAAACCTTATTCAGCAATGTATAGTCTTCTGAATCCAACAATTCATATTAAATATTATTTTTATGAGCCTTTCATTTGAGAATATATTTGATGGTAAGTAATAAGTCTTGTAACTTGGTAATTAAAGTATAATTTACTGCTATGTTATATTTAATCAAGTAATCATTTTTGCTCAACCTTCTTCTGATATGTCGTGCGATATTCAAAGTCATCTGCAGCCCATTTGGCTAAATACAAGCGTATTAGACTAATGCTAATGCTAATAATAACAAACACTGACCAAAATGAAAAAGCATAATTCACCACGTTTTCAACAAAAGAAAAGAAAAGAAAAGCCATTTGGATCAAATGTATGGAAAAGCGAACACCACGTGACGCCTCGCAGCGCCAGTGTGCACTGCGCTCCATTGCACTGCGGTGGGCGTGTAGGGTGTTTGTGGTGTTTGATTCATGATCATTGATCAGAGTAAAATTTTGTCAGTTGGAGAACCAAAGATTTTTCTAAAATGATTTAAATACCATTGAACAGTCATTACAAGTAAAAATTACTGATATTTGAAGATTTATAAGAAATCACTAAGTTTGTAACAAATGGAATAAAATGTTTTATAAGGTTGCCTCTACTAAAATTAGTATACGCTAAATTAACTTAAATTTTACACAGTCTTAGGTTAGTCTTAGTCTTTAATTCATATACCGACAGAATAATTAAAATTGTTTTATGTTCTATACAATCAAAAGGATAATGAAGTTAAGATAAAATGTAGCAAGACGAAGTGTGCTGAGTTATCACTCAATTTGTTCGGCCATTGCATTGCATCTGATACATCTTCATGGAAATAAGACTAGTGCCTTAGGCTAGGCAGCGTTCAATTCCTGCTGATTTTCCACAGGTTAGCTTTTCCACGCTGCAAATTAAACAACATGGGCACCCTACTCCTCAACACATATTCTCATGGTTCATTGGCGTCTTTTTAAGTGGATTTTATCGTTTTGTGCAAGTGCCTAAAAACGCTGAATCGAAAATATGCACTGGTGGAATGGAAAATACATTTTTTTTGCTTAAGGCTGCTTGTCCACCAGTGAGCAGCTAAGTAGCGGAGTAGAACGAAAAAGGAATGCGGAGCGTAGTTGCGGGCTATCTCTATCCAAAGACGCGGGCCTAGGTAGTGAAGCGGAGCGAGAAAATGATGTGGAGATTTTTGTGATTTGAATTATTTACGACGCAGACACAAGATTTTATGACAGGCCGGCACAAGATATACAACTTTTGGTCCGCCAAAATTAAAGTGTATACGTTATCTCTCATTGCGATGTGAAACCTCGAATATGACTGGACTAATAAACAAAAAAGTTAATTTTATAGGAGGTATATTAATATTCAGAATGAATTAACTTCCGTCGAAACGAACCAAGACCATAAAAAAACAGGATAGCCCGAAAGACCCATTTTTCTAGCTCAAGTTTTGTCTAAATAAGTTTTTTATTAGGTCGGCTTCGATTTGGCGTTGCGATATAATCTCTTTTTTTAGATTTTTGTTTTTTTTTACTTTTTGTACAATGTACTTTATGTACTCTTTCAACAGACGTACATTCCATGACAAGTGACAGCAGCCTAAGGTTGTCACTAATTGAAGGTCATTGTAAAAAACTGCGAGTTCTACAAATTTCGGATTTTCAGCGTGATTCGTTGTTTTCTGTTGTTTTTATTGTACGGCCATTTTATGATACTAATTGAGATGCTTTAACAGCTGTCAACTGTGGTAATATTGAGTGAGCATTGTTTTTTTAAATCGTAATCAACTTCACTCGCAAGGATGCAATCGGAAACAAATCCCAATCTTAATCAAATGTGGACAAAATTGTTTTTAAGAGTAGGAAGTTACGTGACGCTTAAATTATCTTTGGACTTGGCTTGATGTAGAGTTTGAATTAAAATTTGTTTCAATAGTAAGCCTGATGCAGATTCAAATATGAGAAGAGTGTCAGTTGCCTTTGTTTCTTATTTTCTGCTAGTGGGCCGAGACAGTTCGTGATCGCCCCTTTGCCTAAAAACTAAAAATACTCTTAATGAAACAAAATTTCAAGCTATAATTTAATTAATGATAATAATTACGTAAGAATAAATTTATATAATTAATATCTCTATAACTATTATATAATAATAGTATTTTATTGTCAGCATTTTCAGTTCAGTACTTAAATATAGAGAGATAACCATCTTAGCTTCCTGCCATAAAGGCTGTGATAATATACATTGAAATGCACCAATATGACTTATAAAAAAGGTGTAATATCTAATTACTTCCACGTAAATCCCTTTAGCTATAAAAATAACTGAATAAAATTTAGCCTTCTTCAGCCTTCATCACATTTGCATAATTAGTATAGTAATATTTAATCATTTTGGAAGTTTCAAAGTGCATTGCTTACAAATGCACAAGTATATTTTCACTTTTTGCTAATACATACACATAATAACAGCATATAAGTGTTAACAAAATTTAAAAATGTCACTGTCTTTACAAAAAGCTGAGAAACATCAGTTAAAGGCACCCGGCCGGCAGCAAAAGACCGAGAGACCAGTCACATCAGCAGGTCCAGAACGAAAGTGGCAGCAACCGACTGCCCTCGTCGGAACATTTCATTTTGTAGAATGTGGCAACGATTTTTCTTTTGCTTTTAAATTCTGAAATTGAAACAAATAAATCCACAGACACACCAACTGTATTTCCCCAATGTATTCAGAGCTGGTGTTATGGATGATAAATAAATATAATAAAAAAATCTAAAGAATAAACAAACACACATAAGTAACTATGTAAGCGTATGAATCGACGTTAATCGGCCATCTCTATGTGTGAAATGTTTTCACTGAGTATTGTTTAAAAAAGACACATTTCACTGTTTTGCTATTGTACAATAAAGCATACATCTAGGGAAACGCACTAAAATGTCATGTTCAAGAACAAAAAGCTAAGAAACATCAAGTAAACATTTCTGGCAGCAACACTTAATAATGTTTATGAACCGAGAGATCAGTCCCATCAGCAGTTCTGGAACGCAAATGGCGTCAAACGACCGCTCCGGCTCCGGTGCTCCGGATTTTGTAGCACGTTGCTTCGATCTTTCTTTTGCTTTAAAACAATGTGGACGTGGTACATTTCTTAAATCAATCAACGTTTACTGACTTATACATTATCGAAAAGTTTAACTTTTTTAGTTTAGCAGCTTCTGATCCTGTGGGAGCAAAATAATAAAATATAAACTTTGTTACATTAAGATAAAACATAGTCCAGTCAAAAATGACGAAATAATAGGATTAAGTTTGCAAAAATTCGCATAGTGCTAAAATGTTAACTGATCTCAAGGACATCTATATAATTATATAGAAATGTTTTACCAACTCATGTACACTGCGCTGTGCAATGCAATGATCTTCATATCTACCTATCCATGAGGGTAGATATGAAAACCACTTAGGTACAAATTTTCTACTTATAAAACAAAGCGGAACGGTCATAAAATGCATTTTTAAAGTTTGAAATATTTGTATCTCCCCGCGCCCCCTCTTTCGTCCTTGTGTTGTTATGCATTCAAAAGTTCAAAACAGATGTAATGGCAATCTAGATGCTGTTTAAACTTCGGTGTAAGAAACTACTTTTGGTGCAATAAGAGAAGTAAAAATGTATTTCACTAAAAGGGTAAGTCGGTTCATGTATTGAATTGTTATGATAATAATTAAACGAATGTTTAAATTGTCTTAATCGTAATTTCCACTACAGGAAGTCCACTACCTAAGACTTTGCAAGATTGTCCTGGACTTATCAAAACAAGAATAAGCCGACGTTTTCTTGGCCTAGGCCTGTGACCATCTTTTAACGGTATTTTCGTCTCCATCTCCGTTTCCGAGGAAACAATGATTAGAAAAGCAAAATAATAACAATAATCTTTACTAACCATTTAAGGTACATGTAGTATCTTAGTGCTCTCTTTATGATTGTAATAGTTGTTACAATGTAAGATACAGAAAAAAACCTTGAAACTAAATGTAAAATACAGTGTCTCAATGTTTTTTGCATTTTTTGCAATTCAAAATAGTTTGAATAACTGAGCTATTGAGTTTACTACCTTTTTTAAAAGGAATACATTTATCATGAAATGTTTATAAATTTTTTTTCAAAAAAGGTTTAACTTAAGCTTTATTAAGTCTGTACTTATTTAGAGGATGAAGAAAGTATTATTGAACCCTTTTGCAGTTCTAATAAAATCCATCTTACTTAGGTCTCGCACAGAAAAATGTTTTACCCCTTTTGATAAAGCGTTCAATATTATTTGTATTTCAAACTAAGCCCTAAAAATTTAGGGAAATTCATTCTGTGGAAAATATAAATAATGAAAATAATAGGACTTTGTTTGTTTTTGAATAATTATTTGAAATTTTTTGAAATTGGATAACTAGAACTAGTATTTTAATTTTAGTTTCAATAACTACATTATTTCGATAATTTCCAATTGAAGAATTGTATAATAACTGTTGAATAAAACCTTAAAGTACCAATCTCTGAGCAGATAAAGATTAATTTCATTTTAATTACCAATTAGACATATTCGAAAGTATACAATACGGTTTATTCAGAACAAATTAAGACATTTTAATAATTTTGTTATTTTGAGTACGCGTATGACATGTGGTGAATCCTACTAATATTATAAACGCGAAAGTTTGTATGGATGGATGTTTGTTACTCTTTCACGTAATGAAATTTGGCACAGTGATAGTTTATAGTCTGGAATACCTCATAGGATACTTTTTATCCCGATATTCCCACGAACTTTAGAATACCACGGGTGAAACCGCGTGTTATAGCTAGTAAAGAATAAACGTAGCGTTAACGAATAAACTCCTAGATCCAGGTGTCCTGTAAGACATATTATTATCCTATAAGATCAGAAAATACATCCCGCAGTAAATATTAATAACTTTAGCGTATTCCCAGTTCGGTTGACTTGTGTTAACAATGTACCATCTTTTTGCGGCGTAAAAACAGCACTTAATTTAATACAGAATCGATTTACATTGTACGGGGTGAGCGTGAAGGTCAGTTTAAGGTAACTATAGAGCTGACGGTTGTCAAGGTTGTGGACAAAGAAATCAAGCTTTGATTTTGATCAAAGTAAAATAGTGAAGATATGTGACAAGCTCCTGGCTCACGGACCCCAAAAATCTTGTTTCCGGTCGCCTGATTTTACTTGTCATTTGTTTTGCACTACGCAATCCGAACCGGCAACATATGACATGATACAAATACCAACGAAATTATAAGGACATGACATATTTTTTATTGCTAACAAGCCCATCTTTTACACCTTTTTACCTCTTTTATAGCGGGCGACAATGTATTTATGTTTAACAATTAATGTACACTCAGATTGAAATGAAGTTTACATTAGTAAGTAACAATGTCAATGATATGCTTACATATGCATATATAAAATAAGAATTATACAAATAAATACATATTAATAATATACATAAAATATTATTGATAAGTGACACGGAGTGTTTAATTGTGTTTCTGTGTGTACATGTTTCTGGTGCCACAGCCATTTTATTAGCCACTGTAAGAACGTCTCCTATGTTCCGCTATTTTACTTTCAACTGGCTCTTTGGTGCCTCGTCTACATGTGTCATCAACTACATCTAATTTGATATTGAGAAATAGTTGCGATGGTGTTTAGTTTTAAACCCTTTGTATAAAAGCATTTCTTTTATAAACAATATAAAGGAACGACTAATACTTTTGGAAGACTGCATAAGCTTCATAACTGATCGAATCTCTTGTGTGATAAAAATAACTGGGCATTTTGTCTTTAACGCCTGAAAGTTTAATTATTAGGCCATACCATATTTGGCTATTATTATATTTTTTCGTAAATATTTTGCATTCTTCTTTACGTTTTTGTCACCATGATAAAAATTCAAACAATAAACGAAATAGTAGCAAACCTCGAACAACACATTTAAGGATAACAAACTGCAGAACTTATTTATCCGAACAAACCGTGAGAGAAACATTTAAACTTAATTTATTGTTTATACCTCACAGCACATTGATGAAGTTTTATGTCTCTTTACGTACTGACATTACACTATTTGCGCTATTGCATGGTTATGGTTATGTGCACTGGTGCTTGTAAATACTAGCAGGTTGCTATTGACGCAATAAAAATCGTAATTCTTATAGAATAGAAGACGACAATGAATGGTTTATCAATATTAAGTCGTGATTTGATTGAATATCTTAAGTTAAAACACGTAGGTGCCTATATTCTAAAAATAATGCAATATTACTATAATAACAAAATTTTATAAACAAGTAAAACTTGTCTAAAATGTCCCGAAACTAATGTCTACATGCCACTAAGCGCCTACCAAAACACTATCAGCAATCATCTTGAGAAGGCAAAAGGTGACGTAAATAATTAAGGCTCTTTTATATTTTTATTAATAATTTTTTATTGGAGCTTCCTAAAATTATGTAAAAAATACATGTTAAGGTAGCAAATAGGTAATAAATATTAATATAAACAATGTAGTTATACGATGCCAACGTGGAAGTGGTCAGCCAAGCTGACTTCCACTATCTTTTTAATAGATTTTTTAACGCCTATTTCTTAAATTTCCAAACGCAGATATTTATTTATTAGTAGTAAATAGTAACAAATAGGTATTAAAAAGTCCACATGGTCTCATGTACATATCTCGTTTGGTCCAGCCATCCTGACGCTGACGAAGAAATCGTATATGAAATCGAATTTGAAATCGAAAAAACATAATTCATTGAATTGAATAATGGTTTAAAATAAAAGCTACAGCAATATTTTTAAGTGTAGATTTAGATTTCAAACATTACAAAGTGTAAATAATTTTCGTGTTCCAACACTAACACATTCTCGAACACTTCAAAAATAGAGTTATCCTCCGGATCGAATAATCAACACGAGCTGAATTTATTACTTAGTTAATGTAACGCGTTTATTCTGTATTTGCCGGGAGTAAAATTCATAACACTGTGGCTAATTTCACGAGTATCCATTTAATACCAAAATCAGCATCTTCATTGCGCTGAGTAAATACAGGGTGGTCGCCTAATCTTCGGTCTGTAGCTTTATGATTTTGTTTAGGAGGTCTAGTCTGTCAGTCAAGTCTTTATTTGGCATGTTTCCTTGTTGGTGGCGAGTTCGAACTATGTCTAGGAACCTTTATTCATATCACTGCTTTTTCAGGGTATTAATTCTGTTTGTGTATGAAAACTAATAACCATTGAACTAACTACATTTATTGGCATTTTTATTTTACTGTTTTGTCAGATCCGGCAAAGCTTAATCCACAACAGATGAGTTTAGCTGTAATGTTACTCCCGGTTACTCAATCGCAGCTCACTCCTGTTCTGACACTATCGCAGCAGGAAATTGCTCATATCAGTCTTAGTGATTTGAGTGACACTAACCAGGATTAGTGAAATTAAATATTTGGGAGTCTATCTTGATAGAAATCTGAATTGGAAAAAACAAATATCTGAAATGGCTTTAAGAGTTTCACGTCTTGTTAATGTTTCCAAACACCTAAGGCACTGCGCAAGTTGTCAGGTCTTGACAACGACTTACCAGGCACTCTGCGAATTTGTCATTTCATATTGTATCGCTGTTTGGGGTGGGACAATGCTTAACATTGAAAGAGCACAAAGAAGTATTCTAAAGGAAATGACAAAGAAAACTTTTAGACATCCAACAAATCTGTTGTATAAACTTAAATGGCTTAAAGAATAAGATTACGAGAATACAAAGAAAATACTCAAAATTGCGACACATAAACACACATAGATGCACACAAACTCACGAACATAGTCACTCACTGATGCCCACACACAACACTCACATAAGTAAACAAGCGCACGCACACTTACACACGTACACTAGGACTTAATATTCTATTTAAAAAATTACACGCTGTTTGCAAAATATCTTATTATTATCTATACATAAAAGTATATAATTTTACATGGTCGAAAACTGTTTCCTAAGATACAGGATAACCTCCTAGTTTCAACCTCAAAGATACTGCTCTTGCATACTTCTGCAGTGTAACTTAAAACCTTACATTAAAATGTATGGTAACACATCTTATAAATAATTAGTAGTTGAGGCTTTTGTGTGGAACTTTTTCTTATAAAACGATTATTATTTAAACAAAAATGGCAGCGAAAATGAAAGAAAGAATTTACTACTAAAAGGAAAGATCCGGAAGAAAAAGTTACAAAAGAAACTCCTAAAATATAATATTACAAAGAACATTGATAATATCCAAACAAAGTTTGTACTTAACTGTCACTCTTTTTGGTCACTTTTTATACTTGTCATAATATATTTAGTTAAGAGCAATGAACAATATTATAGTTCATTTATAAAACATATCTATATTTTGTTAGTGACGTCATTTACATTATTTGTCATCAAAATGTGATGAAATAGTGCTCTCAGTTATATTTTAGGGTCTGGAGAAAGTTTTTATAAGCCTAATTTGAGAGTTGTAAAAGCAAAGTTTTGACGAAACTGTAGCGCCTAATTGTGCCTGGCAAATGGTCCCTTCATTACTCACTTAGTTAGCGAATTGCAAGGTTAACCTTCGGATAGGTATGGTATAGTGGCTAAAATATACACGTATTTATAATAAATCAACGCATTTTTTTAGATCTATGTTCAAGGTATTTTTGTATTGCTATATGGGTTTTTGTTTTTTTTTTTTTTATAGTAGGTACTTAACGTTATTAACCTCGTTATTAAAAATGATTTAAAAATGAGGTTATATGGCGGTTAAAATAGAAAAAGTTGATCTCTTGACGAAACCTTAACTAGAAACGAAACAATGCCTACTTTAAGGCTTTAAGCGATGAACTTTATGAAATCACACTTTCCTTATTAGAATTTAGATTAGGAAGTTGTCAAAACCACTGTGTAGCGGTAGGTTTAAGTGTAATTTGAACTTTAAAAATATGATTATAAAACTTTTGAAATGTAAATCTCTGAAATCTGTTGTTATATAACAAATTAAAAACTTTTTTTGGTGCTTCATGAAAAACCAGTTTCCTGTTAATTCCTAAGTAGTTGAGGTCCAGTTAGATAATTTTAACAGCGTAACCTCTGACCCCGTGGAAGTTTCAACGTTACAACTTTTATGATGGTGCGAGAGATGTTTAATACGTTTTTTAGTTTGTTGATTACATATAAAAAAAGCATAAAAATATTTTGCACTACTATAATAATTAGTAAAAAAGGAAAAGATGTGTTCATCATTTGATTACATTCACAACTTCGCACGTTCTTGACAAGACTCGTATCCACGCTCAGTATTCCTATTGTCTGCCATATTCGACCTCGAACCTAAAACATAATGCAAAATTGTTTGAAATGACGTTAAAATGGATGGACACTTAGCAAACAGGTGTATGGCATGCTTGTGGAAAACAAACGGTCAGTAGAGGACGACAATATGTTTATGACTAAAAAAAATTTCTTTAAATCAGTTTCAGTTATTTTTTTTTTTTAAGAACATAGGTATTTTGAAAAATGTTATTTGATAATTTCTAATTTCTTCGCAGTATTTAATTTTAAATAAATATTTAATAACTTCGTATGGTAACGTCCCGGAGTCTCAAAAATCGCATTGCAAGGTTGTTTTATTACCTGTAATGAACAACTCAACAATTTTCGGTTCGTTCTTGTGGACAGATATTCATTGAAAATAGAAAGTGATATGACATTTAAGACTCCTTCAGCAACATGACTTAGACGTCATCTCTCCCGTCACTCCCACTCACTATCCCGACTACCCGAACCACTCTCCCGACATCCGCGACTTTGCGAAAGCATATCAACCTTGATCTCAGGTCTATCGAACCGCTCGATGACCTAGGCTCTGATCATCACCCCATCTCCCTCGTGCTAGGACCGCCTAACGATAACATCACCTCTCCTAAGACCTTTACCAACTGGAAAGGCTTTAAAAATACGTTAGTTTCAAGCCTTAGAGGCCCCGAACTCTCCGCTCGCGATCTCGCCCGAATCTCTAGATAGCCCGGACAAAATAAATTCATTAGTCGATGCCCTCACCGATCTATCAACCGCACTATCTACTCAGCCATTAATGTTAACGAAAAGGTTGCTAAGCAAGGCAAACCCACGCTTCCCTTAGCCGTTAGAAATCTTATTAATGCTAAGAACGCGGCTCTCCGGAGAGCCAAGCTCTATCCCACGCCCGCCTTTAGTTAAGCTGCGAACCAGCTACAACGTAAAGTTAGGTCTTGCCTCGCGGAACTCCGAGACGCTGAGATGAACGATCTCATGGAGAATATCTCCCCGTCCCACCAAGCGTATTATTGTATCGCCCGAGCCTTACGTGTAGACGTTGCCTCTCACGTTTCTCCTCTTACTCGCCCCGATGGCACTACTGCCTTCGAAGTCGATGAGAAAGCCGATTGCCTCGCTGACAGCATTGCCTCATAATGCTCGCCCAGCACGCAACCTGCGGATCCCTCCCACATCCAGGCGATGGAGGATGAAGTCCTCCGCAGGGACTCTCTCCTCATCACCGACGACCCCGTCACAGTCTTTAATGATGAAATCTCGCTTCTCATTAGAAGTCAAAAGTCCAAAAAGGCTCCGGGTGCGGTCGGAATTTCCAACCACTTAAGCACCTGCCTTACCAGCCTTACCTTGTTAGCTATCATTTTTAATGTAAAGGTAAACCTCTGAATAACCCGGCTAATCACAGACCAATCAGCCTCCTCAAAGCCATGTCTAAACTTCTCGAGAGAGTCATACTCTTCCGAATGGGGAACCATCGCTTTCCAACGGATGGCGACCCCCTCATTATTCCCCATCAGTTCGGCTTTTGCGTTGAGCACTCCTGCCCTCAGCAATTCCATCGAATCGTCGAGTGTCTTCCATTCATAATAAAAAAAATCCTCAACGTAGCCATTCCTTGCGAGTTATTATTAAATGAAATTGCATTTTTATAATTACTGACTTTTTTATTACCAATTTTACCAATAAATCGATAAATAAAATAACTATGTGGGTAATTTTTATTACTACTGTGTGCTGGAGGGTAACGAGTGGCGTCAGGGCGCACGCAGCGTCGAAACAAAGAACGGCTACGCTAGTAACAAACAGGGTTAGCATATGTACAAAGACAACTTAATGTAGACCACCAAATGTTACCATTTTTCTGCAATAAATTGATTTTGATTTTGATTTTGATTTTAAACTGTGAACTTATGCCTCTTGAGAAAATAGTAATTTTTTACAAATGTAATAAATATAAACATATCTTTTTTTTTCTTGTTTAGTTTTCTTAATATGGACATTTATTTTTACAGGTATATTGTAGTTGATCTAGTCCGTAAATTGTAGTTGTTCTTTCTAAGGCGGTATCGTTCGCAGTATACGTTTTGACACGTTTTTTAGTTTTGGTGGCTGGAAAGATGTTGGGTAGGAATAATTATTGTATGTAGAGATTAGATTAGTAGATTAGTAGGTTAGATTAGTTAATATGTATGTATGTGTGTACAAGAGTTGACAAAATAAATTACTTGAGAGTAGAGTAGAGTCTCTATATCATTGTAGTTTTGAGTTTTTTACCATTTTAGTCTTAAATAAGTTATTATATTAAAAATTTAAATTTTATTGTTTATCTTATTATAAAACATTGGCCCCAAGTAACCTTGAAATCTATTTGTAAAAAATGTTCTGTATCGAGATATTGGACAAAAATTATCACGTCGTCGCTGTGACAATAGGTCAATATTGAAAGAAAGTTTTTTGTGTTGGCTTATCACTGTTTCCTTTATGAATAGTTGTTTTACAGTCAAAATTTCACAGTTCCCATATACGTCTCGCGTAGGGGTCCTGTAGTGCTTAAACGTCATTACCTTCAAGAGCGCTCTCTGAGCTCTTTTTAATTTTAATAGGTAAGTTTTACTAGCGCCTCCCCACGCTGTGATGCAATAGGTAATTATTGATTGCGCCATAGAATAATTTACCATTTTAAGCAGGTTTAGCTTTGCTATATGGCGCAATATTCGAAATAAATATATTCTTTTACGGATTCTTTCAGATAACTTGTTAATTTGGAGTTTAAATGTTAAGTTTTGATCTAAAATAACGCCTAAATGTTTTAAATTAGAAATTCTTTCCAAATAATAAGTCAAAAATAAGATAGGGTAGTGATTTGCAAATGAACAGGTGTGAACTTTAATTTTGAAGAAATCATTTGGGATAAGCCCATTGTTAATGCCAAATGTCATAAATTTCGATTTTGTCATATACAAAGTGAGATAGTTTTCTTTTAGCCAATATAAGGTGGTAACGAGGCCTTCTTCAGTTTTGGTCCTAGCCTCCTCCCAGTCCCTACCATGGAATATTAGAGCGGTGTCATCTGCAGAGGTGAATATCCGACAGTTCGTAGCACGGAGGTTACATAAGTCATTAATATATATAAGGAAGAGGCCAGGCCCAAGTACACTACCTTGAGGGACTCCATAAGTAGTAGAAAGGACTTTGGACTCTCTGGACTCGATTTGTCAAGTAATCTTTAAAAAGTTTTAATATTATTCCTCGTACTCCAATAACTTCAACCAGTAGTTTAGGAACAGAGACGGTGTCAAACGCTAAGTCTAGAAAGACACCAATTACTTTGCTCGTTTTGTCTAGCTTATCTGCTATGTACTCAGTGAGATCTGAAACAGCAGAAGAAGTGGATTTTCCAGCTCCATATTGGTTTTCAGATATTATATTTTTACGTTCTAAATAGGCCATTAACCTTCTGTTCATTATTTTTTCGACTATTTTGGAAAGGCCTTGCAGTATAGAAATTGGGCGATAATTACTGATACAGTCTCTGTCCCCAGCTTTAAGTATTGGGCGTATTATTGAAATTTTGAAAACCCTAGGAAAAGATCCTGTTCTTATACAAATGTTTGTGATATGCGTAATTATTGGAACAACAATGTGTTTGGCCATTTTTAGGATTCTTGTAGAAATATCATCCCACCCATCAGCACTATAATTTTTTAGATTAGTGATTAAAGAGGTTATTTCTGACTGGTCAGTTTTCAGGAATAACATAGAATCCTAAGAAGAAACAGACCTGTAAGAATTCTTATGGCTTGTGTTTGTAAGAGGAAAGTCACCAATGTTTTCGGCCAGCTACTTGCCTATTGTAGCAAAATATTCATTGATCTTGTTAATCGATTTTTGTGGAGAACTTTCAACTTTCAGTAGTTCATTAGGGGTATTTTTCTCAGTTTGGGAATTTGTGATGGTTTTAATAAATTTCCACGTCATTTTAGGATTTTTTGAGTGTTTTTCTAATTTATTTTGATAGACTTCTTTAACCGTTTCAACAAGTCATTTCAAAAGTTTTTATATCTCGTGTAAGTAGCCAGTAATATTAGATTCTTTGGCTCTTTTTTAGATTGTGCATGTATGCGATCGCGATTTTTTATACGATTTTTTATACGATTTATACGATTTTATGCGATTTTATATACGATTTTTTACATCTTACTAGCCCGGGTGTTATCCACGGTTTTAAACAGCGATTTTGGCAAGAAATGGTAATTTTATTAGTGCTTTTTTAAATATTATCGGAGACTATTTTAACAAAGTTCTCAGCTGCCCAGTTTGCGTCACTAGAATGTATTTACTAAGATCCTCAAGTAGCAATTGATAGTTAATTTTATATATTGTATTCTTAGGACTATTTTTACTAATGTTGTGAGATTGCAGGCATGTAATTACTGCACAGTGGTCAGTTAAAGGTTCTTGAAAAACAAGAGTTCTTGTCGTATTCTTAGTTTTAACTAAGAAATGGTCCAGGCAGTTGTCACCTCTAGTTGGAAAATTATGACTAATCAGAAATCCATTAAAAGCTATAACTTCAAGGTACTCGGTAGAATTGTTGTCATCGTTATTATGCGTTATATTAATATTGATATCTCCTGTAATTATTATGTCTTTATACGTTTTTTGTGTCGATAGTAGCTGATTAAGGGAAGCTATACATTTTTTTGCGTTTTTATGCGATGGTGATCTATATATTGCAATCACTAACATATCAGGATACAGTTTCATTAAAAAACATGTTCCATCTGTAAGGTTAACCTCTTCAACCGAAAGCTGGAGATTTTTGTTAACATAAACTACGATACCATCATTCTGATTTTGATTATAAACCGTGTGATAGATGTCATAATTATTTAAGGTAGGGTATTGTGATGTTGTGAGATTCCATTCCAGTATTGATTCTAGCAAGAAAAATTTCATAGAGATATCTTTGTTCATGCTTGGCCAGAAGTACTTTTCGGTAATTAATTTTCTTGTTGTCAAACGTTTGGATGGTTAATGCCGTGTAATGCGTTGTATGCAGTTAGACGAAAAGCTTGAGGTAAGTATGGACGAGGGTTGCTTGTTGAACTTTCACAGAGCTTGTTTTTGAGATAGTTCTTCGAAGTCGTAGGACAGGACAGTCGATAACTGATATGCGAGAAAGTGCGTCAGCTACTATGTTTTCTTTGCCGTGTATATATGCGATTTTCATACAAAATTGACTAATACAGTGCAGTTGTCTCTCTCTTCTTGGCGTGTCGCTCAATGTTGCTGATTATTGCATGGCGTGTGTAAGTGTACACGCTGTACCGCTTCTATGTATCGCTTAGCTTTTTTGAAAAAAATGCTATTTGCTTCCAGGAATTGTCAATCTTTTGGTGCAGTGTGGCGCCAACGCTGATATCAGATGCGTCGGACAACAGATGCCCATCTCCATCATGGCTTGAAATTCGGATTTAGCGGCTTTGAATTTATCAGGTGGCAACAGGCGGGGGCGGGCAAACAGCAGCGGTCCGGTTGTATCAATGTGATGCTTTACGTTGTGTTTGATTGGTGTTTTCGGAGAATTCTTGCAGTATGTTGTAGTATTTGTGGTTGGGATCAAGAACAGATATTGTTGTAACTTGATCCATTAAGAAATCTGTTGTGTTGATTGATAGTTCGATTAGGTTATGAACCAGTCGCTTTCGGTGTAGGTCGACCAGTAGTTGATGGTAGCGAAAAAAGTCTTGACGTCTGCTACGATGAAATTCCAGTAAAAAGTTTCTTCTTAGTCCTAAGTTCAACTGCAGCGTCTTCTCACCGTAGGTTTTGATCGGTGTATTATTTGCGGCGAACAGTTGATAAGTCGAAATAGTCAGTATTTGCTTGTGTTTTACGGCTAATACCGATACGTCTGCGCCGGTATCGACCAAAAAGAGTTCGTGAGTGTTGAAATCTCTAACGCATGGGCGGTTACTTCGCTTCGTTACACTGACTTCCGCTACAATCTTTAGTTTCCCTGTCTTTTCATTCTTTTCATGCATTGGGGTTCACACGTCTTCGCTCTTTCGCCAAATTTTCGATGATAGTAACAGACCCAATCAATATTCTTGATCTCGATCTTGATCTTGACGACGATGTACGTGTGTCGCGATTTGTCGAAGTTCCACGATCTCCATTGAAAGCTTCTCCATTTGCTTCGTTAATGTTTGAAAAAAATACATCTTGAGCTGATGTTAATGATGATGAGAGTGCTTCGATGCTGACTGCCGCTGCATACATTTATGATGTCATATAGAGGTTGAATAAGTCAAATTACTTTACGCATTTTCGTATACGCAATCTCAATAGCAAGCTTTTACTTACAAAATATACTATAAAAAATCGAATTGAACTCAATCTTTTAAAGGTGCCAGAAAAATACTAAACGTTACTTGAAAACGTTCACTCAGATAAAAAAGCAAACAATATGTTATACTCAATATCCTCTTACAAATGACGTCATCACAATCACAGGCCCCATTGAAATTATGATTGATGTTTTGCTGAAATCTTATGTAGTCCCGAATATTTTAATAAAAGGAAAGAGAGGCTTGCCACACAACATAATTTTTAGACGCCTTGTATTTGAAATTTCAATATTTTTGTTACAAAATTACAGTACAAAATTTTGTACTCTGAACTGTGTTGTTATTGTACATTCCTTGTAAATTATAAGTCCTTGTAAACTTAAGGAACATGAAATATTAAGATTCGTTAGAGTGATAAATGCACCACGGGTTACTAGTTTTCGATCTTAAAACATAAAAGTAAAACGTCAACTTTTGGCGCCATAGTACCGTAAAAGGTTATAACTAACTATTGTACATCGTTATGAACGTGCTGTTTGACTTTGAGCAGTTCTGATGTATGAGTCCAGGTCCAGTCTAGAAGCCCTTCATCATAGTTACCTTTTTAGTTTAAGATTGTCACCAAATTAAGAAAATTTTGATTTTTAAACATGTTCTGGTTTATTTGTTCTGTTGTATGTCTCACAAGTCCAGTATCCAATGTCCACGAATAAAAAATTGGACCAATCAGAAGCCAAACTGAACCCAACGACGAGAAATTATCAAAATAGTCCTAGAAACAAAACAGTACATCCTCCGTATTATTTCTGAAGTCGGCAATGAAGTCCGTAAAAAATGTTTACGTAAAGACAAATTGAGTAAGTACCTCCTTCTTTTTTTGAAGTTGCTATTAAATAAAAATAAATAGTAGGTTTTACGCACGAAAAGAATTGGTTCTCTACAGACTAGCCTCGCAGTGCTTTTCTCGCACCGCATCACATAATAGAAGCATTTGACGAGAGTAAACAAGCTGTGTACAATACATAGTTCCACTGTGACATCTTTTCGACACAGTGGAACTATGTATTGTATTGGGATTTTAACTCAATTTTGTTATATTGAGAAGTGAGTGAGCTGGTTTCCGAGCTATTTTACAAATGTGTGTCCTACCATAAATTACTAAGTTAGTTATTAAATCCTTTAATAAAATTTATACGCCTCAATTTAACCCCTTATGTAACAAATAAAATTATGGAATATGGACAAAAAAGGGTATTACATAATCAGCGTTAATTAACGTTTAAAGTAATAAATACCGAGACGTTTAGTCGATCACCGAATTTGCGGATCGTTATACGGTCATTTAACTAAACTTTGCTTTTTCACCTTCCCAATTTGCTTCAAGTGGATTAAAACAGTTTTGTCACTAACACCGCAGCCCACAGCTAACTCGGACGTAGTTTGCGATGGATTCGCTTCCACAGTAGCCTTCAATTCTTCATTATTAACTTTGGTCTCCGGCCATCCACGGAGCTTGTTCTGCAAGTCGAAATTTCCAGATCAAAAAGGTTGGAATCAAAAACGCACTGTGTTTTCATTTGCAACACCAACGCCATACACAGCATTAATACTTCGAGCCGTTTCTGCAGCACTGGTGCCACGGTGGAACTCGTACTCATAAATATCGCGATATTTCAAGTTTTCCATTTTGTAAACTAAGTGATGCAAAGAAAAAAACAAAAGAGGAAAAAGCAAATGAATAACGTTTTCAAAACACGTAAATAGCTGTATAAATTTGAAATTGGAATTCTCAACCAAAGAGGAGATAATACAGATCAAAGTGGCCAATACGACAAAACGCCAAAACGACAAAACGCCAATTTCATATGTAAGGACCTTATATAGAGCGACAATATTACAAAAAAATATGTCCTTAATTACTTTTCGTTGTCAGAGAATACAATGAAAAAATTGTTAAAACCGTTTTTAATTATTGAACTCACTAGACTAATAAATTTTGACACTTAAAAATATTTTAAATGAGCTAGATTATGACTGAGTGTCTTTACGGTACAGTCAGACACGCCCACAAAGATGCTGGTTTATAACACTAGTGTGATTCTGTAATGGATAGAAGAATGAATCTGTTTACATAAACATAACGTGCTTACATATTGGTTATTGTTACACGTATTATTACGAAAATCACATTCAGAACTGAACTTATATAAATAAGATGCATACAGAATCTCAGAATCTCAATCACGGACCCTTTTCAAAGAAGATTATAAGCTCTGACACGCTCCAGTACCTAATCCTACATTTTATTGAGTGATTTAGGGAGGTTGAGCCAGGACAGTGGTTTTGAAACCGTTTATTATTTTGACATATTTCTTGAAACAAGGCCAAAGTCCAATACGAAAAAATTTTAATGAAGGAATTAGCGCGCATGAATAAAGTCTTGTTAATAAACAAATAAAGAGTTATTATCCCAGCAATACATAATTTATTTAATTTTTTTCCAATATTTTCGAAACCGCTGGATACATTTAAGTGTGACTTTCTTTGGCATATATCTGATGGTACAAGGATTTAAAGTAGCACTTTTTGCGTTAAAAAACATTGAACCGTAGAATTTACAGAAAACTGACTTACACTTTCTTATTTATAAACGAAATACTTAAGGTTAAGCATCGAGGATAAACAAACGACACTTCATTATAGTGTTTTCAAAAATTGCATGTCGGCCATTGATAGGCCACTGTTTGGCCAAAAACGTTACTTATCTTGCGATATCTACCGGGTGAAACATAAGTCGTAAACAGAAATACGTGTTTCTTACTGTTTAACTTTAGTATAAACATGTGGACGTGAAAACAGGCAAAATTATGCAAACGTTATTTGATGATTGGTTATTTAAATTTTTTTTTTATTTAATTTACTGAGCCTCATGGTCACCCTAACAGCTACTTTAAACTGTCATGGGCCCATATCATGTTACTGTATTCGAATAGGGTGCCCATAAGGTTGGTGTTTTAGCTATTTAAAATTATTATCAATAAAGTTTTATTGTTTGTTTCTAGAGTTAATGCAATGAATTTGCCTTATATTACTGCTATAGAATCAAAACTTTCTGTTTACGACTTATGTTTCAGTTTCGACAACTTAAACTATATGTATAGGTTCAGATAGTTTAAGTTGTTTGTGCGCGCGGTGCTATGTGGGGTAACCCCACAGCTTGTATATAAACAGCAACTGTAGTTGCGTGACAAAAATGTGTTTTGTTATATTTTTTAGACTAAACCTTCCTTTCAAGTTTACCCTTCTTTAGCGTAACTGGATAATTTTTAACACTGCAAGCGAATACACTTGTAAAATCAACACGATTTCTTACGATTTTAATGGCGCTTTCTTTTTATAGCTGCTTGTTTAATTTCTTTTCTTTTATGCTCGCTGTATTTCTGTTCACAAGGTTCTCGCAAATTTGCTATTATGTTGCGATATATATTTTTTCCAAGATATGATCTAATGTCCGGCAATTTACAAGCTGCTTATTAACCCGCTTTATTTATTTCTTAACAATATTGTTGATTTTACAATCATTTTAAATCAATTAGTTAATTTGAAACAAAACCGACCTGGTGGTTTGATGCTCTTTTTCAGGTACCAAAAATCGAGAAACTTTTATCGAGAAATTTGTAAATAAATCTCATAGATAAATGACGACCAATTCCATAAAGGATTGTATACTGACAATATAAAGATTGAATTTATTTATTAATGGATAACGTATGAAATTCTTATAAATTTAAGCTAATTATAAGACACACAATATGCTTTGAAAGCGCATATCCTGTTATGATGAACCTGTGATTAGTGGTAAGTTAATATGTTCAAACTTACTGGTTAAACCAACCAAGTATGTTATGTGGATTTTATTTAGTTGTAATTTTCGGAAAACAACACCATGAATTAATGAACTATCGCAACAATGCTGTTCACAAATAGCTAAAGGTAAGAAGTAATAAACTGAGCATTAGCAACTGATGCGATATGAGCATAACTTTTAAAAAGGTTTCTTCATTAACGTCTCTGAGTACTCCTGGATAAATAAGTCAATATGTTCTTGTTTTTAAAAATAAACAGAAAAATCAATTTACTCAAAATGCTCTCCTTAATTTAAATTTTGAAATTCAAAAATGAGCCATCTCTAGATACCGGCTGTTACGTAAGCTGCAGGCTCTGCCAAATTGGCAATATTCCAGTGGGGTGGATAGTCAAAAGAAGTACATATTAGCCTTTTTAAAATCAATATCCTATATTTTAAGTGAATTTTGTAGTCAGTAATATATAAGTAAATATAAAGTATCAGTGGTAGGTATTTTTATAAAATGAGAAATCCAGAATTGATGTAGTACTTACTTTACATTTTGTGAAATAGTTATTCACATCAAAATAAATCTTTCTTATAAATAATTGTGTTTTATTAGCATTACATATTACGTTGTAGAGATTTCAGTTAGTACCAACTTTACCACCGTTCGTAGTCTTAGCAGTTTCAACCCCTGCTATCGAGCACCGGTCGTCTGCCGTTGTCCTGAGCCCAAGGGCTACACGATGTGATAAGTGAAATTTTTACATACATTACATTTTTTACACTCATGTTATAGATTTTTACAGTTTCAGATCATTGTTCTCTAAAAAGATCGGAAATATTTGTCGTTGAATGTACAATTGTTCGAAGACACGGTTATATCTGTCGTACACTTTTAGATCTTAGTTTCCTAATTTTTTTAAGTATCATCCGAAAGCCAAGAGATGGATGGTCTTTACTGAAATACTGTTCAGGTTAGTTCACTAACAATGGGAAAAAAAATTGCGAGAAGATTCATCAAAGACCAGTTTTTGTTATATAGCTAAGGGGCAAATAATGTTTATTTAAAATTATTTAAACAGTCAGTTTTATTTTGTTGTGTCGTGTTAAGTATTCGGAAAGTACCAATAACACATGTTACAAACAGATTACATTTGTGTCTCAGAGACATTGCATTTGCTGGCTCCCCAAGAGCAGATTAATAAATCAATATTAACTTAAATATGAACGGGTGAACTGTAAATTAGTTATTATGAAAGAGATAATAATAATAATAAATAATAAATTATTCTAACCATCACACCACATTATCTAACCTAAATTAAGTATCAAAACTTGTGTTATGGATACTAGATAAACTTAAATAAACATACCGACAATACACTAGAAAGCTAATTTAATAAAATATCTGCCTTTACCAGGATTCAAACCTGGGACCTCTGGCATGGAAGGCAAGGATACTTACCTCACCAAAGAGGCCGTCCTGTTTAGCAGATGTACGCAAAATTTTTAAATAAATTAGTCCAGTTTAAGCACTCCTCGCAGCCTCTAATTTACTTTGCCAAGGAAACCACATGATTGCGTATTTTCAGAAATAAGTCAGAACGACAAGAATTAACGAAAACCTTATAATTTCAAGTCACGATTTGAAGTGAACTTGACAGGAATCAACATTGACAGGAGTTTTGTTGAAATCTAAATTATGAAATAACACACAAGTAAATGCGTGGCAGATACGGTTTGTTGTGACTTTTCGTTCTAAGCTACCTATTCCGTTAACAAAAAATTAAGTTTTACTGAACTAATTTTATTTAGGTTTCAAAAGCGATTTTTTGGAATAAATTTAATTAAACATAATATTCAATTGTGAACCTCGTTGTTTCTTTTTATAAAAAACGATTTAATCGATTATTTTGACTGATAGTGCGTAAGCACATAGAAGGATGCATAAGATCTAACCGATCTGACGGTGCTTCCCATCAGGCACGAATCTCACACAGAACCCTAACTTTGACAAGCCTTTAGAAGAACAAAATAAAAACAATGTCGTCGATATTGTGCTCGCAAGGGCTTTAAACAAGTATAAAGAAATGTTTCATTTCAAAACGTTTTATATTATCTTATATCCTTTAACTGATTCATAAATACACAAGCTATTTCAGTGGAAAATATTAATTATGATTGCGCTTGCACTATACATTGTGTAAACATTGAAACCAGAAGACACGAACATTTTTTTCTCGTACAAACACTCCAGCTGTATAGCTCCAAAGTAAGCACAGCTTTAGTCCCCCAACTTGGAACCAAAAATATAAACAACCATGATCCGAGAAGAAACATTTGTTGATCACGTAAATTTAATAAGCAGAACTTGAACCAGGGACTTCCGGCGTTCGAGGCAGGGTTAATACCGCAGACGATACTCGGCCGTCATATTGTGTATGGAATGTTTAAAACTACCTATGTACAACATACTTAGCTCTGTCTCTGTGTATAAGTTCCAATAATAAATCTTAGATTTTTGAAATTACGCACAAGTCAGGATACTTATTCAAACTGGTAAACAGAGCAATTAGGAAATCCATAATCATTTATCAAAGCGATGGAAAAGCAGCAATCATATATAAACCAATTTCAGAAGATTTGTCTCGCATCATCTGGCACAAAGTAGCTTTTTCTAATACTGCACTCAATTACTCAACCTTGTTCAATAATACGAATACCGTATTTTACCACTATGAATCTTAATAATCTTCTAAGATGTGGCTGTATAGGCCACTATTACTTAAAATTTAAGTTTGTTCCCTTGCCCCTTCCGTAAATTAAGTAGGAAAGCAAGGGAAAATTGAGAAGATACGCCCCAAATTTTATTTTCCTTGTGTTTAAATTATTGTGATCTGTGTGTCTTTTCAACTCTAAAACCGAAATGACTAGTAGCGAGTGCGAAGATTTATTGACTCCTCCTGAATTTATAGAAAATGCCCAAGCAATTATAGAAAACCTTTTGCCTGAGAAATCAAGGCTAAATTACAACAATGTATCTAAAGGATTATCAATTTCAACTAAAAATGTTTTATGGTCATTTTCTTTTTAGATGTAACAACGTAAAGCACTACGTGTCACGAAACTACACCCTCGTTGGTGATCGGTTACTTTCTCCTCTCGATGGCACACTTTATTATTTAACGTTCTGGTAAAACAATCCGTGTTTTAGTAATAGTACCATAGAACCAAACATATCTCCAAGGCTTTTACTTGTGTATTACTTCATAATTAATATTTCAACAAAATTCCTGTCAATGGTGACACAGAAAGCCAAATCGCGATTTGAAATAGAGAATGAGGCGACATACAATTTATTTATTGATTTATTTATTTCTCGGCCATCTTATAGACAATTAAGTTACAATAGGAATTACAAGTTAGCTAACAATTTCGCACTTATAGCTAAAGAGTAAATAATATTTGAGCACAAATTAACATTGCTGTTGAAGATAACACTGCATATTTAAACATATATATGTTGACAAGTACACACAACTATTTAACTTATATTTCCTTTAGACATTTTTCTATTTAATTTAATGTTTGATTGATATTTGTAAAATTGTAATGTGATTCGTAATTTATTACTAAGACTAGATTAATAATGTTTTGCTTTTAGAATGTCAAATGTAAGTATTTGTATTTTTTTTCGTTTGTATAATGACATAAAAATAGTTAATATTTGCACGTCTGTTCAGACAGACTGTGAATTGGACATGATAATTATATTAAAGAACTTACTGTATTTACACACAGTCTTTCAAATATTAAATGTAATATTTAATGTATTATTATTATTATTATCATTTTTATGAATTATGAATATTCTTTTTTTTATCCTCGATGCGTACCTCAAGCACTTCGTCAATAAATAAGTAAGTGAGTTCCGGTACGATTAATAACTATTTATCAGTTAATTAATATAAGACATAGCTTATGCGCGGGAATTCCTTCATTACAATTCTTTCGTATTGGCATTTAGGCTTGTTTAATGTAATATGTCAAAATAATAAACGGTTTCAAAACCAGTATCCTGGCTCAACCTCTCTAAATCACTCAGTACAATGTAGGATTAGGTACTGTAGCGTGTCTGAGCCATAATCTTCTTTGAAAAGGGTCCTGATTGAGATTCTGAGGTTCAGTATTTATTTGAGTTCAGTTCTGAATATGATTTTCTTAACAATATGCGTATGGAAATCAATATGTAAGCACGTTATTTTTGCATGATCAAGTTTCATTCTTCTATCCTTTACAGAATCACAACAACGGTATAAACGAGCATCTTTGCGTGTCTGACTTTACCGTTAATCATTAAAAATATTTTTAACTGTCAACATTTATAAGTCTAGTAAGTTCAACATTTTAAAGTAGTTTTAAAATTTTTTTGATTGTATTCTCTGTCAATCAAAAATAATATTTTTTTTTTATCTGAACTGAATTATTTATAAATAATAAATTATTGAATTCAGTTGCTCTAAAAACTCTGAAATCATCAAATGATAATACATCAAGTGTTGCTAAATGTACAAGATGAAATGCTTACAATAGTTTCATTATCTAGGTATCAAACATTATAAAGTTCGATAAGCAATCCTATAGCAGACCCGAGCAAACATCGTCCGAACGTCCAAATATTCAAGTTGAAACTTTCATGATAGAGCAGATGTCGTCTTGTCAACATCAGGATAGATCTGGCATGCGAGTAGTGGATGATGCATCTTGGTTCGGTTATTTGTTGTTCAATCATTGTTATCGTCTTCAAAAGAAACGAACAAACGTCATATCAAAGCATATTAAAAATTCAGTTTATTTGAAAAGGCTGGTATTAAGACAATGATATACTATGTAATCACAAACTAATTATTGTGCGAGTAAACTTAAAGCTTGCTCTTACTTGACGGCTTGGTCATATAAGAACCTTGCGTATTACGTCATCTAATTTACAGACAGGCGTTAGCCAAGAGCTTTGTTTTTCAAACAAAATAATTTGTGATTTTGGCGTGCAAAGAATTAAACAACAGGAGGCCATAGAATATTCGGAAGGTATTAATTACCATTAAAATTGTTCACAGGTTGAAAATCAGGGGTTTACAGTTTAGATGTTTTAGTATAAAGTCACTTTTCAAACAAAATAAAACAACCGTTTTAAGATTGTAATTTTTAATGGCCAAACTTCAGAATCACCATCTATAGACGTCAAATGTTTAAAGTTTGAAATTTTCTTGCCACGTTTTTGGATATGGTAAAACACTTGTTACGGTTACCGTAAGAAATCTGAGAAGTGAGAATCTATAAGGCTGGTAGGAAAATTCGTAAGTCTGAGTTTGCTTGTACGTTTTGGTAAATACAAGAAAACCTCTTCTAATATTTTAACTAGTCATACCTCTCACTAAAAAGTTAAAAATCTTATTTTAAAAATATATAAATAATAAAAAACCGTCAAGCAAAAGGGTTGTCTACCTTAGTAGGCTCATACGCTAAATATTTCATTTTGAGGTCAATGCCAGCAGCAGCATTAGTGTAGACAGCTTGGAATAGAAAAAAACTAAATTAGTTCGTGAATCGCACCTCGTATGTCGTTACAACGGCTGGCACTATATCGCCTTTCTAATATTTTTTTTACGAAAAAAAAGACTTTTTAGCGCTGTTCGCCTTTAGTTTTTTCCGTCTAGTAATTTAAAAAAAAATTGGACATGTACTTGTTTTTGGACTTCTGACTGAGCGGTTTTTATCCATGACTTCATGAAGGCTACTGCGAAATTCTTGGGTGCAAATATAGTGAATATATCGGAAACAAGATTTCATCAGAGATCAGTAGATCGTGACAGTCTTGATTAATTAAGAAAAAAACTCTATTCAAAAACATTTTTCCAGCCTTAGAGAAGTTTCCTTTGTTAAAATCTCAGCTGGAGCGTTACTGTTCATTATGCCTACAAACTCCTAAGTAAGACCACTTAAACTCCACACAATAGCAGTCTCTGTATGGAGGTTTCTTTAAACCATAAATATAAATAAATGCTGCTCTGCCAACGGTAAACTTCACTGTATAGTTAATAAACACACAAATAGTTGCACTGCTCGATTTCCTTTATCAGAAAAACAATCGCGTTTATACAAAAGCAAAACGGCAGTTGAAATAGAAAAGCTCTTAATAAGAGACACTACCAGCCTGCTACTTATGATGAAATTTTAATAAACTGTTTCATTCATAACAAATTTATTTATAAATCCACACATTACGTACTCACAGTAAACTGAAACACAGCGCGTGTCGGGTCGAATATCATCGTGGTTATGGGCGAGCGAGAACAGACTTATAACTTTGTTAACTCATATGTTAGGCCGGCCCTTAACGATCAATTAAATTGCACAAAATTACGAATAAATAATAAATAAATAAATTAGAGTTAGTATTGAAGATTGCGCAATGATTGAACAAAAGTTTGAGCAAGTTAAATTTACAGCCTTACACCATTTCATGTGATTCTTGGACAAATAATAAAAGATTAAATAATTTTTGAAGCTTCATTATATGTAATTAACATAAGTAAGGCAATTACAAAAAAAATACAGAATTAACAAAAGAACCAATCAATTTAAAACAATTTAGAACTCGAAACAAAATAATATGCTATTCATCACACATATGATTTTCTCCATTAGACTCGAACCCAGGACCTTTCATGTATTACGATAATTAGTTATGACCTTTTAGGTACGATGCCGCACAACGGTTGAAGTTTTACTTTTATGCAATACAAAGATCGAAAACTAGTACCCCGTGGTGCAGTGCTAAAGTTCACAGGCATACACCAAATAAAGCAAGGTGCAATTGTACAGTTCACAGTACAAAAACTAGGAAGAATTAAATTTAAAAGTCCAAATAAAAGGCATCAAAATAAATCAACACCCTAATTTGTTCAAACGTTGCCCTTGTGTCAAATTAGGGTTGCTCTTCACACATTCTTTCAGTTTTTTTAAATATCCAGAATTATATCCGATTTCAGCAAAACATCATAATTTCAATGGGTCCTGTAATGACGTCATTTGTAAGAGGATATTCAGTAAGTTTAGTCTTTTTCTGGTATCCTAAAAAGTTTCAGAAATAGCTATGAATGGATTTTTTCATCATGCTTTAAGTTTGAGAGAGAATGCGAGAGGCAATACTGAGCGTGAGTTCGAGTCTTGCCAAGAACGTGCGGACTTGTGAAGGTTTTATCAAATGATGAACAAATCTTTCCTTTTTACCTATTATTAAAGTATGGACAAAATACTTGTTATCTTTTTTATATGTAATCAATAATCTAAATATGACTGCCTAGTAGCGTAGTGGTCAGTAGCCCTGTCTCATACGCCGGAGGTCCCAGGTTCGAGACCTGGCCGGGGTATTCATTTGTGTGATAAACACAGATGTTTGTTCTCGGGTCATGGTTGTTGATATTTATATATGGGTGTTTATTCTGGGTTCCCCCCCAGTTCACTGTCCATAACACAAGCTCTGCTTACTTTGGGGCCATACAGTCGGTGTGTTTGTCTGGGGATTATTATTATTATTATTAATAACGGATTTCAATAACTCTCGCACCATTATAAACGTTACGGCCCTGAAGTGTCCACGGGGTCAGAGGTTACGCTGTTAAAACTCTCTAAAGGGACTTCAAGTACTTAGGAATGAAAACGAAACTGGTTTTTCATGAAGTAGCAAAAACAAATTTTTTACTTGTTAATTAAGAGGTTCTCCAATTTTGCATTTCAAAACTAAGTTGGATTTTACTATAATAATGTTAAAGTTCCAATTACAATTTCTTTTTAATGTGTCCTTTTTATTTGAAAGCTATCACTATACAGTGATTTGACACCTTGCTAATTTAAGTTTTAATAAGAGAAGTGCAATTTTAGCAAATTTATCGTTTAAAATTGGCTGTTTTTCGTTTTTAATTAAGTTTTGGTTTAGGGGTCAACTTTTTATATTTCTACCGTAATAATAACCTCGTTTATATGGTTAGTGTCGAGTTTTCTTTAAGGAACAAAACGTCCAAATGATAAGAATAAAGGTTATACCATGAGTCGACATCGCACCGATGTACCAACTTAATTACACACATTGATTAATCGGATACTAATTTTTACCACGTACTATCAGACGCATGGCGTATTATTTTGCCAATTCTTAAAATAACATAAAAAATACAATGTACAAATACACATAGCAACACAAAATAGCCTTGAACTTGATTATAAAAAAATATGTTGATCTATTATAATTAAGTGCATATTTTAACCACTATAACACCATACGTATCCGAAGATTAACCTTGCAATTCGCTAACTAAGTGAGTAATTAAGGGGCCATTAGCCAGGCACCATTAAGAGCTAGAGTTTCGTCAAAACTTTGTTTTTACCTCTTACAACTCTCAAATTAGGCTTTTAAAAACTTTCTCCAGACCCTAAAACATAACTGAGAAAATACTTGATTAGCGTTAGTAGGCTAAGTATATTTTGTTTTAAACATAAAAATATCTAATGTTTTAACCAGACAGGTATGGCATTTGGATTTTTTAGGATGATTAAGTTCCCTGGGATGTTCTCCTTGTTTCAAAGAAACTTTTATTTCATGATTTAGAAATTATAAAGTATAGATTTATAAGCCAGAGAATTTTAAATGTTAAATCTAACTATTTTATCAAAGTTGGATAACAACTATTGTTATAGACCTCACTAATAAAATATATGTATTCTAACCGTTTTTTTTTTTTTTTTTTTCGGGGGGGAAAATGCATTACGCATACCACCCGGGCGCAGGGGGCACCCGAGTGGTTATGTGGGACTCCCGTATAGGCTAATGAGACCCACGGTATACCCACTAAAAACCCCCCCATCTTCCTCCTCGCCGCCTCGTGACGGGGCCACGGGAACGCTCTCGCACACATCCGCGACCCCGCCGGCGGCAGCCGCCCACAAGCGGCTCCATCCAGACAGCCCGAAGGCCCTCCACGATGGGCGCACCAGATGGTAAGGTGCGCCTCCCCCTCGGCCTCCACCAGTACTGTAGCAGACTCCCCCTAAGTCTGCTACTAGGAGACCATGGGTACCAGATAACTGGTACCCGGTGGCAGATCGGGTCTGTGGTTCTGCCACCGACCACACCTCGGCCGCAGAGGATAGGGCAAGCGGCGCACCGCAATACCGACATGCCTCTTCCTCTGCGGCCCCACCAGTGCCGTTTCCACGGAACGGCCCCGCCGGCTCGCAGGGGGTAGGGAGAGTGGCGCACCGTGATACCAACACGCCTCTCCCCCTGCGATCCCTCCACGGCCGCAGAAGATAGGGAGAACGGCGCACCGTGATACCGGCACTCCTCTTCTTCTGCGGTCCCACCTCCAAGCGCGTCCTCAGCAGACTTCCTCAGCCCACTGGGAGCGCCCTCCTCGGGCCAGCCGGCGGCCCCAACAGGCCGGCCCTGGTTGCCTCTGAGTTCACCGTGGGTGACCAGTCCACGGCTACTAAGCCCCCCCGCCACGACAAGGCGGGCAACCATCGGGGGGGATATGTATTCTAACCGTACAATAACAATTGTTTATTGCTGTAAACTAAATAGACTATGATTAGTATAAACAGTGACCAAAAATATTGTTTAAAAATAAATTCCATATTTTTTTTTAAATAAGCTGAAAGTTAAAAGTAAAATAACCTATGTAAGGAAATTGTTATCAGTTTCTTTAGTAAATTTTTCTCCTGGGTTTTCTCTCTTGTCAAGTAAATTCTTTCTTGCATTTTCCCTGCCATTTTAGCTAAACTCATCTGTTGTGGATTAAGTGCACCCGTGCCGGCTGTGATAAAAAAAACAAAAATGCTAATTAAAGTAGTTATTATTAAATTATGAAAACGAGTGATATTAATATATATTCCACAATCATATTTCGAACTCGACGTCTACAAGGAAACATGCCAAAACACACTAGTCCGCATCAATTCTCATCCTCATCAGTCCTCAAAAATTCATAAAGCTACAAACCGCAGATAAAGCGAGTTTATTTTTGGTGACATTCTTACCTGTATTTATTTTTTTTCGTTACCCTGTATTTATTCAGCACAATGAAGACACTGATTCTGCTGTTAAATGGATATTCAAGAAATTAGCGGCAATGTGATGAATTTTACAACCGGCAAATAAAGGCTCAACTTAGTAATAAATTCAGCTCATGTTTTGTTATTCGATCTGGAAGATAACACTATTTTAGTCATTAACACATTAAAAGTTTACATTATTAGCTTCATATTTACTTTTAAAACG
Organism: Marasmarcha lunaedactyla; assembly: GCA_923062675.1. Taxonomy (NCBI): domain Eukaryota; kingdom Metazoa; phylum Arthropoda; class Insecta; order Lepidoptera; family Pterophoridae; genus Marasmarcha; species Marasmarcha lunaedactyla. The sequence goes on along the minus strand of OV281361.1, from coordinate 9,117,725 downwards.
TTTTAAAAGTGACGACGGTGACGAAAACACTCTCATGTAAATTCTTATAACTTAACATAAAAATAATTTAATCTTAATGTTTAAATTAAAATATTTTTAGTGTTTGTAAAATGATCGTTTCCACAAGTTACAGTTTACTTATGTCAGTACGTAAAGAGAGGTACGACTTCATCAATGTGCTGTGAGGTATAAACAATAATTAAGTTCAAATGTTTCTCTCGAGGTTTGTTCGGGTAAATTAGTTCTGGAGTTTGTTATCCTTAAATGTGTTGTTCGAGGGTTGCAACTATTTCGTTTATTGTTCGAAATTTTATCATGGTGACAAAAACGTAAAGGAGAATGCAAAGTGTTGTCATCACTTGCCGATAGATATTTTTCGACAAAAAACGGGGCAATCCGGTTGAAATCTTATTCTAAAACTTAAATAATAATTAAACTTTCTTGCGTCAAGGACTAAATAAATACCTACATATTTTTGTAATAAATGTGCATCTTAATTTACATTTTGTGTACATTTATTATTAAATAAAGAAACAAATACATTGCCACCCGATATAAAAGTTTGTCATATCTTTATAATTTTCGTTGGTATTTGTATCTTGACAACCGTCAGCTCAATAGTTACCTTAAAATGACCTTCACGCTCACCCCGTACAATGTAAATCGATACTGTATTAAATTAAGTGCTGTTTTTACGCCGCAAAAAGATGGTGCACTGTTAAACACAAGTCAACCGAACTGGGAATACGCTAATGTAATAAATATTTACAGCCGGCAGTATTTTCTGATCGTGTCTTACAGGATATTATCCTGAGTTTATTTGTTAACGCTACACAAGGGTGGTTTATACTTGATTCGCCACATTGAGTGTCTTTACAAAAGGGGATATGTACATCTTATCATTTTTTTCAGAAAATTAAGAAAACCGACAAAGACAAGACATGCAGATCTACACAAAGACTGCATAGCTAAGTAGGTACTATGTAATAAGATTAATAGAAAATATATTTAAAAAAATATTTGCCTACTAATTTAGTGGTACATAACAAACAAAAAATTAAATATCCCGTTTTGTACAGGAATCTTTATAATATCCCCATTTGTTCTGTTCTAGAAGTAAATGTCCTCTTTTAGTTGTGTACTATTTGGTAATATCCCCTTTTGCAGTATTATTGTAAAGAATAATAAAACACTGGTTATTAATTTTAAAACGCTGAATAATGAAAGAAATCACATGAAAATAAAAATAAATGTAATTCTTCTACAGTTTTACATCTATAATTTGATAAAATCAAAGTTGACTTGTCCAAATTCAGTTGAAATGACTTCCTGAATATTTCCTTCCTGAGTATATATATATATATATATATATATATTAATTTGGTTTTAACAAACCATACTTATGTTATATATGAGATATACTTTACTTGGAAATATCGTATTTTGATTAGAATCTAAGTGACGAAATTGTGTTTTTTAGCATTAAGAACAAGACTGTACACTCAGTTAAAATAAATATATGTGTTAATATCCCCTTTTGTAAAGACACTCCTCAATGTCATATGCGTACTCAATATAATGCGTTACCTTTGTAAATTATTAAAATGTATTTATTTGTTCTGAATAAATCGTAGTGTATACTTTCGAATATGTCTAATTGATAGTTAAAATCTTTACCTGCCAAGAGAATGGTACTTTGAGGTTTACATTTAAAAAAAAATTCTATGGACAACAGATATTGGTTATTACTTAAAACAAAAAAATTATAAAATTTTATTAAGTTTTTGTTATCCAAGGTCAAAAAAATATTTAAAAAATAATCTAAAAACAAACAGAAACGTGACTGATGATATCCGATGGGCCATGGAGAAAAGATCCCTTACCTTGCTTGTACTGCTAGACTTCAGCATGTAGATTTCGATATCCTGCTTGGAATATTGAAATTACTTAACTCTTAGTACGCCGAGGGATAGAGATATCCCAAGGTCTAAGGTGCCGTGGGACAGATCTATCCTGAAGCACTTCCGATTATATTTTGCTTAAAATTAGTCTTTAAAACTAAGCTATAGAGGCTCAAATGCCTTGAGAAAGAAACTGAATAATTACATCATTCATAGAAAACAATCTTTCATTCAAAAAATTCAAATATTAGGTCTTTGAAATTGAAATTAGACCTATGAAATTGCCGTTTTTCACGAAATAAATGAAGCGTAATTTTTTATATATTTTTTATTTCTATTAATCAAAATAATCACCCATGCAATCAATGCATCTTTGCCAACGCATTGGTAGCTTATTGATGCCTTTCTTATATAAGAAATCAGCTGGACGGGAGGCAACAAATTCTTCAAAGGCGTTTTGTACTGCCTCTCGGGTATTGAATTTTTTTCCCGCCAAGAAGTTATCCAAATTCTAGAAAAAGTAGAAGTCTGTAGGCGCAAGGTCTGGTGAGTACGGCGGATGACGGAGAACTTCCAACTCCAACTCTTGTAGCTTGGAGACCGTCTGCTGTGCAGTATGAGGTCGCGCGTTGTCGTGCAAGAGCAGTGGAGCCGAACGATTGACCAAAGCTGGTTGGACGTGCGAGCTTCTCCATCATTGTGTTCAGTTCTTCACAGTACACATCTGCAGTAATGCTTGTCCCGTTTGGCAAGAAGCTGTGATGAATTACACCCGCGTTAGACCACCAAACAGTGACCATCACTTTTCTAGGGGTAAGTTTTCGTTTAGGGCATTGTTTGGATGCTGAACCAGGGTCCAACCAACTTGCTGAGCGCTTATGATTGTCAAACAGGATCCATTTCTCGTCACAAGTAACAATGCGGTTCAGAATTCCTTCATTTGTATGCCTGCTGAGCAGTGCAAGGCACGTCTCCACGCGTACTTCGCGCTGGCGGTCATTGAGTTCGTGGGGTACCCATTTGGCAAGCTTTTTTACCTTGCCAATTTGACGCAAATGGACCAATATTGTTTTGATGCTAACGTCGAAAGCTGCTGCTAATTCAGCCGTGGATTGAGTTTCATCAGCTTCCACAATCGCATTTAATTCGTCATTGTCGACCAAAGTTTTCGGACGACCACGGGGTTCATTTTTCAGGTCAAAATTTCCAGAACGGAAGCGGGTAAACCAATAACGGGTGGTGTGTTCGTTTGTAGTGTTCGCTCCGTAAACGTCGTTGATGTTGCGTGCCGCTTGTGCCGCTTTGCTGCCACGACGGTACTCATACTCCATAATTACTCGAATTTTTAACTTATCCATGATGACGAAAAATGTTCGAATGCGTTGAAAACAAAACACTAACTATTAAACAAATGACGATTTTAGAAAAAGAATTCCATGTTTGTCAAATAAAATTAATTTGAAATTAGAATTATCAGTCAAAAAAAAAAATATTTTCATTTGAAATGGCCAGTACGGCAAAACGGCAGTTTCGTAGGTAAAGACCTATTATTTAAACGTTATTGTCCATTCAATTTTCGCCTTCGTACGCGCGTGCTGTGTACAGTGTAGTGTGCTGTGTATAAATCTAATAAATATCATAAATCACCAATATTTTTTATATAACTCTTATGTTATATTGTCCCTCAAAGTAAAAAAACTAGAAAAAACTTACAATCCTTGAATCTGATCATTGAAAATCTTTAATTTCTTAGGACCATATTGATTCTAATAGTATCACATTTCAACAGCTAGTCGAAAATAAATAATTTTATTGTAATAAATATTTGTTTTGTTGCATTGCCAATATATCTAGCTTTTGATAATACGTTCTATTATAATGCATAACAAAGTGGTACATGTAAAATTTCGTAAAAACTTGAATCTTGTTGACCGCGCTCGGTGCTCGAATAATTCGCGGCACACCTGCGTTCTTATCTGGCAGCACTGTCGGCGTACTAGAGTACATGTCTCTTCTTCTGCATTAGCTTGGTTTAATTCCTATCTTCGGGGACGGTCTCAGCGGGTCCACCTCGATGAGTCTTACTCAAACTGGTGTGCTGCTAGCTGCAGGCGTACCTCAGGGTGGCGTTCTCTCTCCTTTACTTTTCTCTATATTTATTAATTGTATCACTCAAGTTATTTCATGTAAATACCACCTTTATGCCGATGACTTGCAGATTTACCGGCATTTCGCAGTGGACAATGTTGACTCAGCTATCTCAGCTATTAACGATGACCTAGTTTGTATCAGTTACTGGGCCAAATCATTTGGATTACTTGTGAACCCCGGTAAATCTCAAGCCATGATACTGGGAAGTCGATACATGCGCGCTATACATGGATAGCACACAGATTGCTATTACCGACACTGCCAAAAACTTAGGAGTTATTATGGACTCAAATTTAACTTGGCGTGCTAACGTAAATGAAGTCAGTCGAAAGGTACACTACTCCTTTCACACATATGCCTCCAAAGCTTTTTACCACTTCAAACGAAAATATCCCTTGCGCAAACACTTATTCAACCCATAATTGACTATGCCGACGTCTGTTACTTAGACGCCACTGAGGAGCTTTTGAGTAAGCTAGAACGCTTACAAAATATCTGCATCCACTTTATTTTTAACCTCAAGAAGTACGACCATGTCTCAGAACATCGCAAAAAACTAAAGTGGCTTCCGATCCGTCTCCGTAGAAATACTCGCATTCTTTGTGTTCTATTTAACGTTCTCTATAACCCAAATTCTCCAAAATACTTGAGCGAGCGTTTTTCCTTTACTCATTCTGAAGATACGCCATGCCAAGCACATAAGCGTACTCTCTTGTACTTAAAACCCCATAAAACCGATTTCTTCTCCTACTCCTTTTCTATACATGCTGTCAGATTGTGGAATTCATTACCTTTCAAAATACGCGAGTCAAAATCTCTTATGATATTTAGGAAAAGAGTTAGGGAATACTACTTATCTTAAATATATTTTAGCTTTCATAAACATTTTTTTTCATGCAAATTAAATGATGTTAATTATGTAGATTTATATATTTATTGTATATATGATATTATATGTATTTTATGTATAAGTATTTAAGTGTATTTTTTAATATTATACTAGAAAATAAGTTTTTAATATTTTTATTAGTAGTACGCACGCACTAACTTTGCATTGTATTATTTCTCCAGTGTCAGGTCTGTACATTTCATTTCATTGTCTTTGTACATTTTTAGTCTCTAAGTCTCATTCATTGTATTTTTATTCTTGTGTGTACATAAAATATTAAATAAATAAAAAAAATAGTTTCATCGTTTTTATTTTCCACAGATTGCGTGGTGCGATTCATTATTTTTAGGGCTATACTTGAAACTCGGACAATTTTCAACGCTTTATCAAAAGAATAAAACATTTATTAGAACTGCAAAGAGTATTCAATAATGCTTTTTTCCTACTTCTTAGTAAGTACATACTTAATTAAGATTAAGTTAAACCTTTTTTCAAGTAATTTTTTAGGTTTATTGCATAAAAATGTCATGATAAACGTGTTCCTTTATAAAGAATTGCTACACACAAAAGCTCAGTTATTTAAACTATTTTTGGATTCAGTTCCTGATGATGCCAAAAGCCTTTACATTTACTTTTTACGTTTTTTGCTCTTATTATTATAATACTATTATTATTATTTTGCTTTGGCAACTATTGCTGGTCCGCGCACGCATACCGGTGAAACGACATCGGCCTATTCTAGATCTACTCTAGATCTGACTGTAAGAACTTACTTTCTGTGCGAGAACCCACAGAATTACCCTTTTAGTGAATTACATTTTGTACGTTCCTATAACTGCAAAAATAGTTTCTTATTCAGGCGTACTATACACAGCATCTGCATTGCGTTTAAATCTGTTTTGTGGCTAGTTTGAACTTTTGAATGCCCAGCACAACACAAAGGCGCAGAGAGGGGGCGCGGGGAGATGCGAATATTTCAACTTACGAAATGCGCTTTATTATTTATTTATTTATTTATTTATTAATCAAACTTACATCTATCATTACAGGCAATGCCTAATGCGATATTGTAGAACATATTTGAGAACAACAAACAGATAACACCTTACATCAGTTCAATTATTATAACAAAGATAATAATAAACAGCCCTTGTGAACTCACTCAGTGTGCACGACAACAGATCTATGTGGTCTGACACGGCATTAAGTAGTCGCAGCGCGCGTGTACAAGGCGTTTGGCATTTTTTTTTTATGGCCGTTTTGCCTTATTTTGTAAGTATAAAGTTTGATTAGAACAGTTTAATTTTAGTCGTATTATTAAGATTTAAAAAAATATTGATTTAATAAATTTTGTATTAAAATACACAACAATATTAAGGTTTATAAGTAATCATTACTACGTGTAGGTTTCTAATAAACCTGCCAACAATAGAAAGCTTTTGAGTCTACCGGCGCGCCAGCAACCATAGAGGATGTTACAGAATCTATAAAAGAAAGAAAATTAGTCGTTGTTGACCTGTTTTTCAAAAACCCATGTTGTTCTGGGATAAATGAGTTTGATATAATGCTATAAACTTGGTTATAAATAATTTTTTCAAATATTTTTGCGAATTGACAGAGTTTCGATATTGGTCTACAGTTATTAACTTTACTTTTATCTCCACTTTTATATATAGGACTAATAAATGTAGATTTCCATATCCTTGGTACAATGCCCTCCTTCAAGGATCTTTGGAACAACGTGACAAGTTTAGCGGTTTAGTTAAAATTTTAGCGCAATTAACAATAAATAAGGGAGCAATGTCATCTGAGCCAGCACCTTTAGCTATATCTAGTGATTTAAGCAACTCCAGGACAACATTTTTGCTTATGTCAGTATTACCTATTGTTTGAATTGAATTGGAGCTACAAATATTATTTTCCTGCTGAGTGTTATCCGGTTGATGGTCTGCACTAAGGGAAGTTGTTTGGAAATAGTTTGCGAAGAGATTACAGACAGCTTCCTTTGAGTTTGCCGACTGACTTTCAAAAGAAACTGTTGAAGGAACTGAATTGGAACTATTTTTATTCGATTTAATGAATGACCAAAATAATTTTGGATTCTCTATCATCGAGTTCTCGATCCTTTGTAAATACGAACTATAGCATTTTTGTTCCAAATTCCTTGCTCTTTCACGTAATAAAGAGAAACTGGCGTAATACGAATATTGCGATATTTTAATAAATACTTGCGTTTCTCTTTTAGTATTTTCTTCAAACTAGCGTTGTACCAAGGTGGAAAATTTGTGGCTCTCTTGCATCGTATAAGCATCGATAAAAACAATCCACTGCAATTTTAAAAGTTTCTTGCAATAAATAACTTATTTCCAAGTGTGAATGTATTTTGGCATATTCTCCAAGGAGATATAAGTAACTTTTTCTAGGCTTTGTTTTAATCTGTTTAAAATCAATAAAATCTTATTTTATGGAAAGTGATTTGTGGAGAGCGTCCTCTTTTTTTCTTTTTTTTTCTGGGGGAAAATGCCTTACGCATACCACCCGGGTGCAGGGGGCCCCCGAGTGGTTATGTGAGACTCCCGTATAGGCTAATGAGACCCACGGTATTCCCACTCAAAACCCCCCAATCTTCCGTTTCGCCGTCTTGTGACGGGGTTACGGGAACGCTTTCGCACACATCCGCGACCCCGCCGGTACCCGGTAACTGGTACCCGGTGGCAGATCAGGTCTGTGGTTCTGCCATCGAGCACACCTCGGCCGCAGAGGATAGGGCAAGCGGCGCACCGCAATACCGACATGCCTCTTCCTCTGCGGCCCCACCAGCTCGCAGGGGGTAGGCAGATTGGCGCACCGTAATACCAACACGCCTCTTCTTAAGCGGTCCCACCTCCAAGCGCGTCCTCAGCGGACTTGTTCAGCCCGCTAGGAGCGCCCTCCTCGGGACAGCCGGCAGCCCAAACAGGCCGGCCCTAGTTGCCTCTTAGTTCACCGTGGGTGACCAGTCAACGGTTACTAAGCCCCCCCGCCACGACAATGTGGGCAACCATCGGGGTGGGGGGTGAGCGTCCTCTGGAACAAGTATGTCAAAGCACGCAATGACTCTGATGACAATGATGATGTGACAATGATGTGAAAATGACAATGATGAATGAATGTAAGGTCTGTATTACAGGAGATTGACAAATATTAAATTGATTTACACACCCATAATCATAAAAATATAATTTGGACACGAATTAATTAAAATTGAAAGTTTGTCTGTAAAATTTATTAATTGAGTATTAAATGAATTTCCTAATCTTTCATTACATAAGTAAACTGTACAGATATGTAGATTCTGTGAAGTACGATTTTTGTTTTTGTACGGGACCGTTATCCATACATCCTCTGCCGAAGAACTGCATTCTGGGCGATCTATTGCAGATAATTGGCGGTGTACAGCTAATAATACATCCCCACCATACTTTTGTCCTGTATTTGAATAAGGTCTATCCCTACGCCACACTAAATACCGTTCGTCAAAAAGTTCGCTATTAATTATTCCGTCTAGTAGCCAGGTTTCCGTTAAGGAAATTATATGATAGGAATTCAGAAGTAAGTTACGCTTAAATTCTTGAGTTTTAGTACGCAGTCCTTGCGTATTTTGGTAATACACACTAATTAATGACATTTATACGGAGATCAAAACCTAGTCCAATTAAGAGCCCTAATATTATACCTAAATTAGATATAAGGATGGTATCCACTATATAACTAGTACAAATTTAACTGTTAAAATAACTATGTCATATTTTCATACTGCAAGCCAGGATGAAGAGATAATAATGATTAAAAATTGAGGTAAAGATAATGCCAACTTAACCCAATTTTTTCGTCTATTTTGACTGGACTATTTTTTTATTTTGAATTGATTGATTGATTGGTTTAGAAAATATAGCACGTCCACATTATTTTAAATCCAAATAACAATCGAAGCAACTTGCTACAAAATTAAAATGTACCGGCGCGAGGGCCAGAGCGGTCGTTTGACGCCATTTGCATTCCAGAACTGCTGATGGGACTGATCTCTCGGTTCATAAACATTATTAAACGTTGCTGCCAGGAATGTTTACTTGATGTTTGTAAGTTCTAAGGTATTTGTAATAAATTAATAAACGTTTCTCAGCTGTTTGTTCTCGAACGCGACATGTGGCTTTTATTGTGGCTTTTGCTTTTATTGTACAAAAGCAAAAAAGTAAGATGTGATTTTTTTTAATCTACAGAGTGAAAACTTTTTACACATTGAGTTGGCCGATTGGCGTCAGTAGTTCGAGTCCTGGTCGGGGCATTCATTTGTGTGATGAAGACAGATTGATATTTATAAGTAAGTTCATTCTGGGTTCCTCCCCAGTTCGTTGTATATCTAAATATTCAATAATTTTAGTACTTAGTAGTAATACCGTTCAACTTATTGTTACTGATTCAAGTAAAGTGTCGTGGGGCTGGCATGTTTGATAAAAAAAACCACTAAACTGATAATATGAGAATTAATTTAGAATTAAAAAATATATATTATCTTGATAATTATAATTATTATATAATTTTATTATGTAATGAACATCATTAAATTAATGTACTATTATATAACATTTTGTTTCATAAAGTGGAGTTGCTTTTTAGTATCAAGGCAAAAGGACAGTCGCCCGACGCGTAGTGAAGTAACGAAGTACATGACTGGCTCGGTCTAAGGCAATTGACACTCTTTGCTAATTCAAACCTACAGCCCGGGCAGAAATAAAATACATTCGGCATCAGAAAACAACGAAACAAAAAAAAAACAAAATTTGTAGATTTCACAGTTTTTTTACATGTCAACGAGGGTACGGATTTTAAAAGAGTACTATACAAAAAGTAAATGAACAAAATCTAAAGATAGATTTTATTTCACGAAAAAATACTAGAACTTAAATGATAAACAGCTATTTCGGGTTATCTTGGTTTTCTTTTTTATCTCGGTAGGTACGTTTCGACAGAAGTAAGTTCATTCTGAACATACGTGAACGTTCTATAAAATTAACTTTTTGTTTATTAGTCCAGTCATTTTTGGGATTTCATTTCGTAATGAGAGATAACGTATACACTCTAATTTTGGCGAACCGAAAGTTGATTATCTTGTGTCTGAATGTCATAAAATCTTATGTCTGCCTCGTAAATTATTCAAGAGTCACAAAAATCTTTTCACGCTTATCTAGATTTGTATAGCTCCAACCAGGATAAAGTTTATTACATACATTGTAAATCTTTACATTTGGGACAACTTTTATTCCAAATATTTTTTCATGGACCAAAGATCTTTGAGATCGCTCAGCACACTAAAATACATTATTTTACAGAATGCTCATAAATCTGAGGACATTATCAATGAGCTTCGATACGCTTAGTTCATTGTTTGTGCTTTATAAGCTATTAATATAAGCGTTATAAGCTATTTAATTAGACTTTACAGTTCGCTGTATGGTCATCCATAACACAAGCTCTGCTTACTTTGGGCCCATACAGTTGGTGTGTTTGTTTGGGGATTTATTATTATTATTATTATTATTACTTTATAAGTCTGTCCAGTTACCTTATCTTTTAGCGTCGAACGCCCATTAGTATATTGCCAAGTTCAGTTATGGTAAGGGTATAATTAAGAACCCCTGAAACGGATTTGGGTGCTCTGAAATGAGCACCCTGATAGTGACCCTTGGGAATTAAGCCAAAGACAACAACAATATCACCAGCTCTATTTTTATTTTATTTTATTTTACGTCTAAGCGGGGAACACAAAACTTTGTGAAGAATAATTTATTAGGATTACGTTGATTTTTCATTGGAACACAATATGTTAATTTATTAACAATAGTAGAAGAATCAAATCTGTTATTACAAATGTTAAGAAGTGTCAAAAGGTCAGTAAGTGTTCTTCTATTATTTGAATGCACCGAACAGCCAGTCATTAATACGCATCATTAGTGTACAAAAGAAAAAAATTACATGGATTTCCAAAAGCATAAGGAAATGTAGTAACACGAAACGAAAATTATTGTATAAAATCTCCATTTTACTAAAATTAATAAAATGAAATGTGTTTTTACATCTAAAAAATTACAACATGCAAAAACGTTGGCAAAATCAACTAATAAATGCAGAGCTGCATGGAAAATAATTCAGCATAACATCAACAAATTACCTGTACATAGCGAAATCAAATTTATTAAATCTAAAAATGCAATAATTGATAATTTAAATGACATTCAATGAATACTTTGTTGACGTTACAAAAAATTATGACTCAAATCTTATTAACACAAATACGTACAAATTGACAAAGAGCATATTCTTGACGCCTGTTACACCAGACGAAGTCAAACAAACAATAATGTCTTAAAATAACACAAGTTCACAAAGCTATGACGAAATTACCACAGAATTACTTAAATTATGCTCTCAAGAACTGTCTGTTCCTCTTTGCCATATTTTAAATCTCTCATTCGAACAAGGTAAATTTCCAACGAAGCTAAAACAGTCTGTTGTTAAGCCATTATTCAAAACCGGCGATCCCTTGGAACTTAACAATTATAGATCCATCACGCTTATACTGGTTATATCAAAAGTATTTGAAAAAATTATGTCGAAAAAGCTAGTTCATTTTATGACTGAAAATAAAATTATCAAACAATAGCAGTATGGCTTTCAGCGAGGAAAGTCCACGACCCTAGCAAGTTTCTCACTCATTAAGTATGTAACTGAATGCCTTAATGAGAAACTGCCAGTAGTAGCTCTATTCCTCGATATGTCAAAAGCGTTTGACCTCTTTAATCATTCTCTTCTTCTACCCAAATTGTACAATTATGGTATTAGAGGAATAGCACATGATTGGTTTAAAAGCTACTTAGAAAACCGTGAACAAAGTATACACATATCTAGAATAGACCCGAAAACTAAAACAAGAACAACTGCATCCTCACCGTATTCCAAAATCGAAAACGGAGTCCCACAGGGAAGTATATTAGGACCTATCCTATTTTTATTATACATAAATGACTTACCGGAAATCACTAAAAATAAATGTTTTCTCTTTGCCGACGACACAACTATCATATTTAAGGGTGACAAAAATAAAAATAATAACGAATTACAAGACGAAATCAATAATACAATAATAACGATAATGAAATTGATGAACACTAATAACCTTAAAATAAATATAAATAAAACGAAGGCTATAAATTTTCGGACATCAAATACATTAAATATAAGTATACAAATTGAGTATGACAACGATAATATCGATTTGGTGGACAGTACAAAGTTCCTAGGTATTACCTTAGATGAACACATAAATTGGAAAATACATGTTGACAGTGTTTGCAAAAAAGTTAACAAATTAATTAAGTAAGTAAAGCGTACTTTAAAAATGTTTAAATACTTCCACTACCATGCCTTTATATAGCAGAGATATGTAACTTTGTTAGAAATAATAAGAATTTTTCACAAGCTACGATGACATAAGACAAGGAGTAAGAAATTCCCGCAAAACCCAATTAATTATTCCCAGTTGTAAATTCACGCTTTTTCAAAAAAATGCTTTTTACATGTGTATAAAAATATATAATAAATTGCCACAGAATATACGAGACTTACCAAACTCTCGAAATAAATTTAAAAACGAATTGCTGAACTGGTTACATGAAAGGAATTTTTACTCTGTCTCAGAATTTTTAGGCTATAAAATATGATTTCTACTAATTATTTTACTAATATTGTTATGAAGACATCGCAAATGTACAAATAATTATAGAATATTATCTCTCAATTTGACATGATTATTATACTGGATATTTGCAAATTTGCGCAATTATTATAATTATCATTATAAAAAATATGTTTTAAATATTTTGACATTTTATAAATATTATTGTCTACTTAGTTTAACAAAAATTTGGACACCCACTTAAAAAGGATAGATACAGTTGAGACTTAATGTTAACACCTACTACGCTAAAACCTGTAAGAAACGCTGTATTTTTTGGCAATTAAATGACTTTGATTAGCGATATGATAATCACAACACCTATGAATAAAAATTATTTCCACCATTAATGATGCCCAGGGGTGCGAAGGCCACTAACCGTCAGTTGGATTAGAATCCAAAGGAGGCAGATACCGTCCCATACATTTCTGGGCTATGGTGTTAACAACTTAGAAATAGTGTTTTCTATAAGAAACATACATTTGAAGTGTTCCCCTAAAATTTGAAAACATTTGTACTTCTAGAAGTTAAAATATAAGATATTTTAGTAGTGTCATATAAAGTTTTGTTAGGTTATGAGAATGTTATTTTTAATTATTTCGTTGGACTTTTCATACTTAATGATGTCCCAAAACGAATCGTGTATGTATTTCACCCCTTGTATGCTTCCCAAAATAGCATAAACATTTATCTAAACCACTATCTTGTTCACTTTCAAATTATTCGCAAGAATAGATTTCTTACTGTTTCAGTCATACGCCATTGTCAAATCACAACCAATATTTCTTCATTTAAAATTCGTCTGCCACCGACCAAACGCAATGCAAAATCGGGTATCCAAGGGAACAAAACCAATATTTGGCAAGTAAGGCGGGTTCTTGGGATCTGGTAGGCAAGTAGAAAGTATTCGAGTAAAGAAAAATCGTAGTAAGTCCGTATAACAAGCGTAAGTCGTAAGAAAACAGGAAAACCATAAAACAACTCAAGCGCATGGAACAAAGCCAAACAAACGAGTATCAGAATCGCAGCAATTTGACGGCATGATTGAGTGAGTGACTCCTCAATCACGTACGTGTCGTTCGTTCTTTTCTCTCGTTGTTGGGGGAAAATTCAGTATTGCCGACGTTAAAACTAAATTCCACTCATAAAAATCACAGTAAATTTACGTATTTTGAATTTATTTCATTTCCAGAAATTAAATCGTTCGCGGTTTATTATATTTATAATGAGGTTAATATAACTTATTTTTGACACGAATTTCAACCTATTAACTGTCTAGCCCACGATTACTCAGCCTCCTTTATAAATTGATTGATTTTCAATTAATTTGGAAAATTTAGAATAACTATATCCCGTTGACATTTGGAGATAAAATATAGCCTATTTTTTCATAATATTATAGCTTGCGAATGGTAAAAGAACTGTTTTAGAGTTTATATTTTACATAGAAACAAACAAACAACCAAAGCTTTTCGATTTATAATATTAGTAAAGAAAATATAATTAGTACTTTTATATCTTGCCGGGAACAAAATTGGAAACTACGGTAGTAACATTAATTAAACCTTTGGGTGCTACCACACCAATCGATCGATGGTAGATTGGAACAGTTGACGTCGATCGACAGTTTTACCAGGGCAATCTACATCGATCGACGTCAATCGACGATAGATCGATTGGTGTGGTAACACCCTTTGTTTATCCACGTGGGTGTAATGAGAGAGAGTAAAATGCTACGTAGTCTATTGTGACAGGCACCCACTAGGTGCGCCCTACTACTTTTGTTTTTCTGTTGTCTCACACTAAGTTGTATAAACCAAGAAAAATGTGGGGTGCGGCTTCGTGGATGACACTTGCTTTGGCAAACGTATTCTTTAAAGCATCAATATGACCCCGGGCACAACAAGGTATTTAACTTGAAACTTAACAGATTGTATCTTAAAAATGACTGAACCGATGTTTATAAACTTACACTGCTCTCTACTATGCAAATACATATTCATACACACACTTGATTCGATTGCTAGTTCCAGGTAAAAAATATGTGATCACACATACAAACATGTATCATAAAATTCCGTAATAGATGATGTGTGTAAATCGCAGTTTCAATAACATACATACATAGGTGTCGAATTTATATCTATATTTATGAATAAATTTTCGTATGGGCTGCCTGTCCACTAGAATGGATACGAGAGGGGAGGCGTGCAGCTGCGCCAAAATTAACCTATCGAATTGCCAAAATCTCCTCACCGCTTCAGTGAACCAGGATATGCAAATTAGTTTTCTAGTGGACAGACACAGTCCGCAACTCCGCTACGTTACCAAGCTCCGCTCTGGTGGATAGGCAGCCTAAAGCAAAAAAAATCTATTTTGCGTTCCACCGGTGCATATCTTCGTTTCACTGCACAAAATGATAAAATCCACTTAAAAAGACGCCAATGAACCATGAGAATATGTGTTGAGTAGTAGGGTGCCCATGTTGTTTAATTTGCAGTGTGGAAAAGCTAACCTGTGGAAAATCAGCAGGAATTGAACGCTGCCTAGCCTAGGGCACTAGTCTTATTTCCATGAAAGATGTATCAGATGCAATGCAATGGTCGAACAAATTGAGTGATAACTCAGCACACTTCGCTTTGATACGTTTTTACTTATCATTATTATTCTATTCATTATATAAATATATTTTAAATGTCTTGTCGCTATTTTAATTTCTACCTAAGATTGTATACAATTAAAGTTAATTTGGCAGATACTACTTTTAGTAGAGACATAACAGCTGTCTAAAACACGTTATTTCAATTGTTACAAGCTCTGTTATTTTTTATAAATTTTGTACTATCAGTAATTTTTAACTTGTAGTGACGGTTCACTAGCATTTAAATTATTTCTTGTGTAAAATCACACATAGATTCGAAACTTAAATGAACCCCCGCATTTCTCAACTAGCGAGTACAGCTTGTTCTGCAGCGTTCGTGGTTAAGAAAATTCGCTCATTGACTGATGTGCTAACAGCAAGGTTGGTACATTTTAATTTTTTTTAATAGCCTAATGTGGGGAATAAACTGTGGCAAAATGTTGCAGACATTAAAACTATCTTCATTCTGCCGAATATATAAACTAAAAAATAGACAATCTCTGAGTGAAACGTTGTAAGACCTTGGTATCCTTGCATCACAATATATTTAAGGAAATATTTCATACATTGACAAGAATACTGATAAAATTAAAAAAAGACAAACAACCGTGATAATGATTGCTGTGTAAGGACTAGGAAAGACCAAACTTTGGGCTGGCTAAAAGCGGCCAATCATTTATCGGAATGCCAATACATTGTTATACTGAATTCCGAAATCTGATGAATCCCTGAACTTCAATAAATCAAAAAACTATCAAAGAAACTGTCAAAAACCTTATAATAAAATCAAAGGTTATTTGAATGACAAAAGTGCGTGGGATTGAGGTCATCACAGGAATTTTATGTTATTGCAACTAAAAATTTTTTATATAAATAAAATACAAGCAGCTTGGCTGTGGCATGACTTTAGCACACACAATACCTTGTGTTTGTATCTTTCCTAATTACCTGCTTTTTGTATACCTATATTTTTCACTGTTGAAAAGAGGTTCCTTTATCACCCATTTTTTCCTCTTGGTCTGATGTATTTACGCAATCACGATCAAGATGAAGAAAAGTAAGGCTTTCTTCACGCGTATTTTTTTACTTATGATGAAATAAAATATTTTGACACTGATTTTGCTATTAAAAATATACCTGGCCATGACAAAATCTGAAAAACCCTTAATCTAAAACAGTATACTATAAATAGTTAAAATTTGGAATGCTTCAACTGCGTTGTCGTTGACTTTCAAGTTAAGTCACAGCTAATTACTTTATGTTGGGGCTATTCTAATAAGCAGAGCATCTAGTGGAGATAAACCCAGGATATTTGTAAAGAGAAATTTATTAAATTAACTTACTTATGAAAAGCTTATGATAAACTGAAAATGATGTTTATAAACAAATAAGACATATAACCGTTGCTATATAAAAGTAAATTTGACATAGTTCTATTTATGTTCAGTCTTGTTGGCTAACAAGTATATTGATAAATAGGTCTGAATATCACATTAACTATGAATATTTAATACTTTACTGCGACTGTAAGATTTACATACGAATATTTATTGGATACTAGAAAGTGAAGATACTAATTATAAAAAAATTTACACATTTCACATGTACTATGCAGAATAATTTACAGATTGTTTATACAGAATGCGGAGAAAATTCTTCAAATTAATAAATCTTTAGCTTTCGATGTTCGACTTTCAATGGTTTTTACATTGAGTTCCTTAAGTGAAAATAGATACCAATCGTTTTTCAGTGGGTAAGGTTCGCTTTAGGGCATTGTTGTGCCGTTTTACATCCTTCCGTTTTTCGCATGTTCGCTGCATGCAGGATATTTGCATGCTGTGACCAAATAAATCACAAATTATTATCGTTTCATTATGATAATTGAAATAACATTTGTTAAAATAACTATTTGCCTTTAAAAAGATGACCATGTAATACATTATTATGTTTAATGAGTCTATACCGCACAACTTAGTAATCGACTTCAGCGAGTTTTACGGACCATATTAAAGCTTATAGCTTTGCGCTAGAGGTTTACCATCCAGAATGAATTAGGACTAGACTATGGTCATTTACACGCACTAATTCACCGAGTACCAGTAAACTACACTTCTCGTGAGATCACCAAAATTTTGAAGAATATGACCGGTGGGAGAACTGTAAACTATTTTTACTATATTCATAGCCAGTAAATGAACATGCGCCCCACGGACGCCATTGGTGTTTTATTTATCTATATTGAATTTCATTTTCCATTGTGTTGCCGTTGCAGTTTGATTCAGTAATTGCACTTACCTTTAACTGGAACAAGACCGCGTAGAAGGACAGTAGTACCGCCGCAAACTAAACTTTCTTGACAAAGAAACTCTACTACTACTATGAACAACTACAAACAAAGAGCCTAAAACCAGTACTAAATACAAGACTTAAGATGTTCTTTTTACATTTTCAGTAAATTATATAGATAGAACTGTAAAGAAAATTAATAGGTTTACTTTCGTTACGATTTCGTCTGGGGCGGCATCACTGAAAATTCTTCCTATTTTTTCGACCATAAAAATCACGCTTACATGATTTTGTTACGTTTAAGCTTAGTGGGAAGAAATCCAGTACATTACAGGAACGCAAGCAATTCCTTTAAAATCATTATCTATAAATAAAATACCTATGATTTAGGATGTCCATGAACACTCATTGATGCCACAGTGGGAATAAAAAATAAATAAATCTTTAGAAATACAACATTAAATCAGCAGGTAAATACCAACAATTCTCCAATTTAAACCATCTCCGAAAAACAAAATGTCCGTAGGAACACAGCCGTGTGGCAAGATATAAAAAAGTCGTAAAATCAACTGTTTACATATCAGGTAAAGTTTCGTCACTAGAGACTTGTGAAAATGCCAGAACGTTATAGTTATATTCTTGTAAAAAAATTTAGTAGACATTGTTAACTTTGTTCCGGCTAAGATAAATAATAAACCAATCCAAATAAAATATTTGGATGGCTTTAAGTGATACCCAGCAGACTATAGGTATCTTTCTTGCTTGCGAGCAACGCAGTTTTGGGTCTTAAATATTTTGATAGCTGCTCCTATCTAGATCAATATACGTAAATGAGGCGGGGCTAATACCGCTGACGCTACTTGGCCATATTATGAATAAAATATCTAAAATTCGTTATGTACATTCCAATCAACGTCATAATGTATCAGTTCCAATAATAAATCTTAACTTCTTTAAATTAAGAACAACAAAGGACGGTTCAAACTGGTTGACAGAGAATTCAGGAAATCCATAATCGTTTATTACAGAGATGGAAAAACAGCATCCAGATAGAAACCAATTTCAGAAGATAAAAATCGGAGCATGTAGCAAAAATAGCTTTTTCTTATACCAATATCACTCAATCTTGTTCAATTATACGAATACCGTATTTTACCTTTGCGAAGGTTGCAAAAATATATTTTTTTTTAATTCTACATTCAAATTCAGGTTAAATACTTTGAGTGCAAAAAACAAGTACATAAAAATCTGTAAAAGTTTGAGAGCAATCGACCCACTCAGGATTTTGTTACTGTAAATTCAAAGTCGTTAACAATTCCACTGGGAAAAATGCGTCGAATAAAAATGTTTTGATGGATGACCGATACGTCTGCTAAGGATTTACATGTGTAGGTGAGGCAGATATTTAAATTGCTTACATTATAAAAATTTGTTTGCAAAAACTTGCTTACCTATTTAATTATAGTATTTTTAATTATATATATTTTATTATACATTTAAAATAGTATATTTACCTATTTTAAATTAGGCATCATGCTATTTTGTGTTTATTTTTATATTTTCATGGCCAACAGACAAGCATGCTTACCACTGGCTATCAAGAATATCAGACAGTGAAGGTGTTATCACTAAATCTAATGGCTCTGTCTCGTGGCTGAAAATTGACTAAAAATGAGTTGAAGATTTGATGAATGAAGAAACTTCTAACAATAAAGAAATAATTACCCGCTAATGGTTGGTTATAGATTTCCAATCAAAAATAAACGAAAACTTTCTCCTATGGAAAAATTAACAATCCGCAAAAAGCATATCTCGCGTGAGACGTAAAACACAGATCCCTGAATTTTATCAAAAGTTCTATTTATCCGCTGTTCCATGCGAGTCAAACGAAGCAAAAAATTTCAGCTTTGCATCCGACATATAGGTGGTTATACATATGTACAGTAATTCGGCACTTCAGTCTGGACATTCGGTTCGTTAGCGACTTAGCTAGAGAGTGTTCTGTCTGTATCCTCTTTGATTGTCCATTCACATTCGTCGCCAAGAGCTTTGGTCATATTATCATAAATTTAAATGGCTTTTGTAGGTGCCGCTTAGTACAGTTTTGAAGATTTACATATTTTATGAGCATAGTTTAAGTGAGCACTGGACAGTGGTAACATATGTGTTCATAGGTATTCGAATCAAGACTCAAAAAAATATAAGTGTGGAAGTACTTATCTGTACTTAAGTCTATTTTTCGTGGAAATTTTTCCATTACTCCATTAGATAAGTAATCGTGAAGCAGCCACCCGAATTATTTAGTTATCTGCGTTTTGACCAGCAAATGGTAATGAATACACTGCGTAAGTTTGATCATGTATTTTGATTGTATTGCAGTTGCGTACTCTTTTTTCTTTCATTTCACTTTTATATATTTTTAAAATTTATTTATTAAGAATCAAACACTCATAAATACACAAAGGTTTATTTACAATTTAAGGTATTTTTACAATACAAAAATACCTATATTTCTCTTAATTAGAATTAAATGTAAATTATGTATAATTTTGCAACTTTACAAATTACATTATACATATATATATTTTTTTTACATTACTACTACTTTCATAAACGCAAAAATCGAGAATGTATTTCATGTTAAAAAACACTTAGTTGTGTATTGACAAATTTAAAATTTAAATTAAATAAATAATTATACATTAAAATTATACTACAAATAAAACACTAAATCTAAACTTGAATGCATTGAGGGCAACGTAGCCAAAAGGCTGGCTGAATTACCACGCTGGATCGCAATAGAAATTCGTTGCGCGAGGTAGGTGCCAGCCTTCGGGTCACGAGTTTCACTCACCAATCGCCTCGCTAGGTCCGAAAAAAGACGATGAGCCCCTTGTCCCCAGGACCCCATGGTTTCAACGCCAAATATAATAAATAAAATTTGTATAAATAATCATATATTTTGATTATTTATACATAATTATATTTAAAAAATATTATATAAAAAAAATAGTTCAATTGAATATACTAAATTTTAAGAAGAGATCGTCATTTTACACTAGGCTGCTTCACAAACATAGCTGAGTTGCTATTTAAGCAAAACGATTGTAGTCCAAGAAAATTTGATAACTTATTTAAACTATTTTATTTTAAATGAATATATATATACTCGTAATACTGAGAGGTATTCCGAGTAGCAACATGCTTCTGTATTAGTAGCAGAAAGCTTTTTATGCAATGCAAATTCTAAATGGATTACCTATTTCACTTCTGTGTCAGTGTTACACATTGTATATTTAACACTGACATGCAACATAGACATAACAATAACTATAAAGCCACGAAGGTGAATAGGATAGATCAAAAATTGATCATTTATTCTATTCGTTCCGTAAATGTTAAAAAGACGACAAATTGTCAAAGAAGGTCCGGAGCAAAAGAAAAGTAATCCTCACTAAAAGCTAAAACTCTGTTATTAAAACGAGTATTCAAACTCTGTTTAGTTCGTGTAATTAATTTTCATTGCTTTTCTGAAACCGGTATGTTACAATAATTCAATATATCCTATGTGGATAAACACCTCGGTAAACATGAGAGCGCCTCGTCACTTCGCCTTAATAAGTGAAATAAATTTTTCAGAGGCGCCTATGGTACGAAAATCAAGGCTTTTATATCCTTAATACTCGTACTATTGTACTAATCCATTGTTACTTTGACTGCCATGCCAGTGCTTTCTGTATTTTAAAGAACCGCAGTTTTCAGTTATTTCTATACTTTTCTATTTTATTTTATTTTTATTTATATATTTGGAAAACACAACAGATAACAATCAATTATATACTATATAGACAGTCAAGATTACAATCATGCAGATACAAATAGCTGTCCTAAAAGTGTCTCCTTTACAAGACAAAGATATGTATTTTTTTCAGCTGAAGGGTGACCTCTGCACATCAAAGGTATTTTGCCTGTTAGTCCAGTTTCAAATTTCCCAAATATACCGTTAAAAAATATACATTTTACATTTACATACATTTATAAAGACAAACCAGCGAATGGCGTGCCAGCAGTGGCCGACCACCCGGCGCTGGCGGCTTCAACCAAGTTTCCGCAACTTTTTGTCGTCACAGCGTAGTTTAGTTGGGCAGATTTTAAAACTCATAAATTCAGAAATTCCTCGACAGCCGTTTGTTGTGGCGTGAAATATTTGACTTGCTGAATGTCGCAAAAAATGAGCGTGCTGAAGTTGAGTTTTTGCAGTGACTCGCGTCCAGCTTTTACTTTTTTGGATTAATATTTAAGGTAAGAAGTATTTAGGTGAAATAAAAAAAAATTTAATCAGCATTCAAATAAATTATGCATTATTATATGTCTTGTTTATTCCCAAAATTTTTTTACGTTTAATGTTGAACGATCAATTGGTAATTTCACATTTTTTCCTGACTACATTGGCATAAACATGGATATGTTTTGGAAATTCTCGTTTTCATTATAATTTTTTGTTTTTGTAGATTAACTTTGATATTTAAAATTAATTTCAGTTTAATTTAAAAAAAGGTAAATAAAATGACTGTTTTATTCTTTGTGGGTACACTACATGAATCCGAAAAGGTTAATTCCGATAGTCATAATCACGAATATCAAAATTCCGAATTTTATAACACCGAATGGTTCAAAATTCCGATTATGAAAATACCGTGTTTCATAATTCTGACTTTTCTTCTTCGAAACTTCAAAATTCCGAACGTATATAATTACGAAAATCAAGATGCCGAATTAGAAAAAACCGAACCACAAAAAATCCAATTATTAATAATCCGCAATATCATAAATACGAATCCCGAATATCAATATTCCGAATAATATTAGTTGCAATAACAAACTCCTTGTAAAACTGCATGAGCACATCAATTTACACGTTCGAGCATTCAAGTAGTCAGCTGGAAATGAGAAAGTTTATTTAGTTTTCTGTACAGAGTTATTTCTTGAGAATATAGGTTACGTACTGAAATGCAAATACCTTTTTGGCGCTTCGCCCCGCAGTAGGCGTGATGGCCTACAATTGTCTGACGCCACCCCTGATTTGGGAGAGGCTGATATTCCTCCAATTATTGTTAAGGGTATTACCACACCAATCGATCGTCCGTCGATCGACATCGACGGGTCGACGTAACACCCTTAGATACAAAATCTGAATGTTAGCATTGAATTTTCGGAAAATTAAAGTTTTTAATTCTTCGTACTAATGAATGTCGGAAAATTAAAATTGCAGATTTACGTACTTTGGTAAAATAAGAATCGTGTTTTAATCGGAATTTTAAAAATCGGAATATTCAAATTCAGAATTACATAATTGGAAAGTTTTGAGTGTTCCCATTCTTTACAGATTAAGTAAGGAATGTGTACTTCACTTGTATTTTGAAAGATTTTACTAAACGTAATGTTACATTTGTTTAGAATATTTTGTGCTAGTCATTTTCTGCCATCCCGCAATTTTGTCTGATATATAAAAAAAAATTTTTTTTCAACATATTTAGGTATATTTTTATCGAAAATTAGATTATTGTTTGTCTTCCATTTTACCTGATTAAGTAGACAAAATTTGGTCCCCATAATATTCATTATTAACATTTAATATTCATTATTAAGTATAATAAAGTTATATAATTAAAAAGCACGTGCTTGAAATTGTTTGAGAAAGTATAAGCTTACATGGGACTAAGTCGGGTAGAGATTTTGGAACTATTATGTATTGAGGAGTTAGATTGCAGCAAACGGACAAATTTTCACAGTGAAACTGCATTGTTTAACGGTACAAAGCCTGATCTTAAAAGTGCCATTCATTACTCGTTTTATTTATAGGATTCTTAATCTTTTACATTAAGTTATTCGTGTCGAGGAGTACTTCACTGAAAGAACTGTGTTTTTCTCGTGTTATCGCCGCTGACATAATGTAGCAACATGTTTTGATCCGATATGAGAACGTTGTTTTTGTCGGACCGTTTTCTTTTGATTTAGTGGGACATTAAGGTGCTTCCATTCTGTTATTGAGAGTAAAGCAAGTAAGCATTGTCAAGTTACTGTAGCAAAGTAGTTCAGCAAATGAAAGTAAAATGAGATTTTTGACGAGTGTAAGAAAATAAATTAATAATTTAAGTATCAGAGAAGTTTTATAAGAACAAAATGTTAACTTTGGCACAAACACTGCCCATGATATGAAGACTTTATTAATTCTAAATTTATGTTTTTCATTGTAATTTGTTTAAGTATAACGTAACTATCAAAATGATCTACTATCTGAGGTTATTCTCGAAGTGGTCGTTCCTGTCTTTAAAGAAAAAGCAATATCTTACATAGGTACGTATCCCGGAGACTGGGGTTAAAAAGTTTCTGTTGTCGAGTGTGCACGTTTTGTTAGTACTGCAATCAACACAACATCTGCATACGCGACTGTACCCGGTCCGTAGACTATTTTTGTGGGCAAAAAGATGAATTAATCTGTCTATTTTTTCGGTCACAATGACTTTTTTCTTGGTACTTACATAAACGCTTGTTTAAAAAAGCGTGTTTTTATTTGAATACCTTACAAATTAGCGTTTATACTGTAATATTATTAAAAAATGTCAAGGTGTAATTTTGGGTATACAATACAGGATCACTGCAGAGATGTTATGGCAAGTATTTAAAATTTTGATTTTTATTGTGACTGCAAAGCAAAACGTAAGACGTGGTTTAAAAACTTTGAATTGAGACCGAGTGGCATGCGTGCCATTATTGACTATTTCTGGCTTTAATCCAGAGCGCAACTAAATAAACGTGCTTATTATGGCGGATGAAATAAGTAAGATTATATCGTCTTAGATTTGGTAAGATCTTCTTACACGATCGAAATACCTAAGATGAGTACAAATTACTGTCCTAAGGTTTGGGAATATTTATTCAAATAATAAATATTTACACAATTAGTAAAAAAAAGGCGCAGTTAAACCTGTTTCAGGTTACCTTTGGATTGAGGCTCACCAAAAACTATGAGAAAAATAATAGGATTTATACTGAACAAAGGTAACACATGAAGATTGTTGTTTAAATGTATTTGACAATGTAGGCAAACAGCTAGCTGTTATTCTGTATGCAATTATAAATACATTATTCCATTAATTCATACAAATATTCTGTATCCGTAATTTCGTATGCAATAACAGAAATAAATCAAAATTCTTTCAATCACCTTCCTGAGATTTGCCATCAGCTAGAGTCAGATTTAACCATCAAAAATGAAAATACAAAATCTACAAGACCCTTGCACGAACCCGTGATCGCCTCGTAAATATGGCATAAAAGCGAAATGGGACCCAGATCCTGAGGTTTCATGATAATAATATAGTTGGCGGGCGTCAATTTGGACAAATGCCAGGGTAGTAAAAGAAACATCCTTTGCTGCATATGGATTAGCTTGTAATGCATTATTGGGATTTATAACATTGGTTTTGAAGGTAAGTCTTGAACATTTGTGATTTATTAGATGTAAGATCACATAATACATAAGAGATAGATAGATAGAAGATAAAAGAAGATAAACATAATGATACCACTATCGTGAACTGATAGATAAATACTTTATTAAATAGTTTTGAAATCGCCATTATTATTACCGATTTCAGTGCCCTGGTGCATTCCCTTGGGAAACTCCATTGGAAAGCTTTTTAATTGATATTTCTCACTTATTTTACCTAAAGTTAACAAAAGTGACTATCTTAATTTACTTTTTTTTTTTTTACTTAAACGATGTATTGTACCTTTGCTTTACCTACTTTATACGAAACACAACTTACGAATCAATATTTAAGTTAAAATAAAGTGATGTTTGAAAAACTATTCCTGGTTTAGCACCACGGAATTCGAAAATCTAGCAACAGGATTAAATTGACACCTTCAGCAAACGAATATACTACTAGGATTGTACTGGTTAACCATCAGATGAAAATACTATAGCTTAATTTGAATATACTCGTACATGTCTAGTTTTAATTTCTATAACTTTTATATCAAAATTTTCGTAATAGCTTTATATAATTATAGCGTAATAGTAATTCAGTGAACCAAATTCTTTGATCAGCTTTCATTTTAAACTTTGCGCCAATCTTTAATATTCTGAAATTTGCGAATTGTATAATTGGTAAAATAATGATGTAGAGGCAATAAAAGGCTTTAAAATGTAGTTCTTGAAAAAACGAGTGACATCATCAACATCATTTACAAACAATAAAGTGCGATGCAAGTCAAAAATGTTCAAAATTTGCTGACACGTAAATCATGGTTGAAGTTTGGCAATTATTAGAAATAAAATAAACCACGACCACAAAAGAGCACCTATTATTGGGTTCCGCTTATTATTATATATTTCGCTATTGAAACTCTGTCGTCGCAAGTGGTGCGGACAAAGGAAGCATTCCTCATGCAAGCTTGCCTTACTCGCAGGTATTCGGTCAATTAATTTCATCATTAAAATGTTTGCTTTGCCAGGTTTGAAGCTGTAACATTGTTACGAGAAAGTTTGTAACTGGGAGATAATTAATTCAATTATTTATTTAAATGACATTAAATCACAAATTCGGAGAGTATTACTGAAATAAAATCTGAAATGTATTTCGAACACGCTCGTAGGAAATACCAATCACGCACAGTCCTGCCTATTTTAACCACCATAATAATAGAGGTTACATGGTGAACAACTATGTAACCTCTATTCAATCTTATGATAAAAGGAAGGAACAGATAAAAATTAATTTTTGAAACAAAGGTATTCCAACTATTATTTCCAACTTAGGTCGACAATGCATCATTAGTCGAAAATCAATAATTAAACAATAACTGGAATTAAACAATAACATCTACACTTATTGATGACTATGATTAGGATGCCACATTAGTATGTGGTCACGTGGAGCAAAGAAAAAAAAATTATTATATAGATAATTTCTTCGTGTCGTCATCGTACGGATTTCTTCAAATATTTATTTAAAGTTAATACTGCCCATAAAGTTAGTAAGTACTGCCCAGATATTATAAATATTCAAGACACCTCATTATTTTAGAAAAATATTAGTATATACCTCAAAATTACTTTACATGTCGCACGAATATTGATTATCATCAAAATAAATGGTATAAACACGACGATTGTATTCTCTTAGAACCACTTAGATCGGGTACGTAACTATTTCTATGCGTCAAAAAACCATCGTTTCAAAAATGTGGGTTTATCTCAGTTAAGATAAATTTGAATTCATGTTAATTATCGCTATCTTTCTTTAAATTTAAGAACTTACAAAGTTCGCAGTTTCTATAATAATAAATAAGAGTTTGAGTCTGAAGCAATCGGTTCACGACGAATCCGTCTGCTTTCTAACTGTTACTGTTACCAACTTTATTCTTTATTTTATAATATTGTGTAATTGGTTGCTAAATACAATTTTTTGAAAACTTTTCCGTGGTTTTATTAACGGTTAAAAAAAACGCGGTTTGACAGTATCTTGTCTATAACTGCACCGGGTTGTAGTCAATTAAATGCAATAATGGATTACATTAGAGTCCTTTAAAAAAGTAATATGTATTTAGATAAAAAATTATGGTTGTTATTATCGCATTCTCAACTATCAAGGTTATTTTTATTAGAACAAGAAACATTCAACATTATGCAAAAGGTATATTACATTTTTTTAAAAGAGAGACCATATCAAATTACTATCCAAGATATTTAATTTTGGAACGTTTTGGTCCACCTACCAAAAGAGTGACGAGTTATTATTATTGATTTTTGTATTAAAATATGAAAAATAAAACATGAAATGCTCCAATGAACTTGTTTAACTTTTTAGTACAAAAAACATTATTTTTCTTAAAAAGGATAAGTTTGGGTTTATAATGTTTTAGGTTTATATAAATTCCCAGAGCTGGTTAGGAAGATTATTAAATAAAATGAGTAAAATTCCATATATTTCCAAATCTGCATAAAACGGTTATTACTCTTAAGTTGGCTTGCGTAATCACTGCGTGTATCGTAGTCTTTCTTTAAACACCTAAAAAAATTTTAATTCTTTATTTATTTGGTCAATTATGTATGTCAGACCTATACAAATTTACTTGAGATACTAAACTATAACTAGAATACTTGTCATGAAATTCAATAATAATAATTACTGGAAATTCTAGATGATAAAAGGTTACTGAAGTTAGTTGGTTTCGACCCAATTTGGTTTCTCTCATTAATAAAAAGGCTCAAAGGTAATATAGAAAGGTTGAAAAATCTATTGTTTATCACTCCTCTTACACCATCCTTATGTGATAATGTCAGACATTAACACCAACTGCATGGCAAAAAGCAAAGTCTGTGTAAACACTAACAAGTCCATGAATTTCTTGTATCCCTGACGCTGATTGGTTGAGATAGTTATGTCATGAAATGGTTTCCTTAGGTTCCTGCTTCTGTGTAGGTAAAGGCAATGGTAATTGACGGAGACTGTGGAATATCAAAAATGGATATGAGTTGTTATTACATTGCTCAATCGTGAAGAATATGAGATTATATGAATAAACAATTAATAGTCCATTTACTTACATTGCATTAAGTTAGGCATATAAAGAATGTAACTACACCAGACTACAACCGAATAGCATTTTCCAGAATATCTGTGAACAAAACTCGTAGATGGTGTTACCACATCTAATTCACCACAGGAAGCTCTGCTGCTTTGAATGATTGTGCTTTATAGTGATTAATTTATACGCTGGTTAAAATAAAAGCCCCGTTCATCAAATATATTAAGAAATAGGTGTGCGTATAATTTGAAAAAAAGGTATTTATTTTGAAATTTTTGAATTTTTTAACCAGGTGGTTCTCAATATCAACTCTCTTTTTTCAGGGTGGGAGGAGTTTGCAAGGATGTCTTGTGTATCGCAAGAATATTTTTTGGAGTAGAAAAAGCATCTGCGCACAGTAATAAATTTATAGTTTCAAAATCCAAATAAACTTGCTAAGATTTGGTTTTAACCAATGTTGGTTTTCTTTTTAGATAGGTTTTAATTTATAATGTTTGGTCCGGTTCCTTTCTTTGTTGACTTAGGTGACTTAGTGGACACTTCGACGAGTTCCCATCAGGTTTCCCCCGAGACTGCCATCATGCAGCATGTATAGATGGTTTTCCTACTAAGACATTCAAAGCAACTGTTTTTGACAGCAAACTATGTGTTTGACGACCAAAAGCTACCTTTTATTAAAATATCACCGACAGGAAAAACCACCGACATCACTGCCATTTGATTCCACTTTTATTCGTCTAATAATAGTTCTCGTCACTGTGTTAAGAAACCATCGTCATCATAATTATTTTTGCCTTAGATAGAACTTCTTTTAAAATAAGTTATTGATTTTACATATTTTAAATTTCACTGGACTAGTCTTCATAGTGAGTACCACTTGTAGATATTATATTACTAAAAACGAACAGTTCAAGCAGAGGTAAAATGATGTTGTCTTTGTACCAATAACATTACATTCTGAATTCAACTATTTGATACCTACGGATCTTACGATCTTAACTTAGATAAGATTTTCGTAGTGAAAGTTACAAAATAACCTTAATTCTACGTAAGGTAGAATTTAATTCACTTAGAAACATGCTAATAAACACAGTGTATATGCCAAACATTTTCGATAGAGTAAATTAAGATTTTCGTAGAATAATAATAATGCCCAGAATACATACATATATAAATATCAACAACCGTTACCCGAGAACAAACATCTGTGTTCATCACACAATTGAATGTCCCGGCCAGAATTCGAACGTGGGACCTCCGGTGAGACAGGCCTACTGACCACTACGAAGAATGACAAATCAACACTGTTTTGTAAGACACTGGTTGAAAAATATTTAAATCACGTAAGAATACTTGATAAGAGGGTTGTATGCATTAAAGCTAGCTTGTTTTAAGTATGTGTATAGAATAATAATTAGTTTGAATAGCGTAATCCTAGCTAAACCAAGTTTTAGTTAAACTCTTACGGCAAACTTTAAATGTGCCCTCGTGAATAATATCGATAAATAACACTTATCGAGAGATTTCGCTTATTGCCAGTGAAACCCAAAAGCTTTGTTAGTTTTTATATAACAATACTTTTGACGACTTAGTGGTGTAGTCGTTAGTAACTTTGCCTCATACGCCGAACATCCCAGGTTCGAGTTCTAGCCGGGGCATTCATTTGTGTAACGGACACAGATGTTTGTTCTGGGGTCATGGTTGTTTGTGTTTATGTATGTATGTTTATTCTGAGTTCCCTCACAGTTCGCTGCATGGTCATCCATAACACAAGCTCTGCTTACTTTGCGGCCATACAGTTGTGTGATTGTCTGGGGATTTACTATAATACTTTTCGATTTTTAACTTTTAACAAAAGAAACTTAAATGCACGAAAAGTAAAACGTTAGAGTATTAATAAATTTCGCTATGAGCTAATTGGTACAATACAAATAATTATTTTGAAATAGCCTGTATTTTTCAAATGCTACCTGAATTCAACGAAACGATATTTCCAGAAAATGCATTAACATACAACAGTAAAACAATTTACTTAAAGAAGAAAATGTTATCTCAAAGCAATAAAAATGATAATTTGATACCACTCCATGATATCATTGATTCAAATGAGTCGCATTTCAATCATTGATGTCTTGGAAATAATCAAAACTCAATAAACTCAAACACAACTACTAAACTAAAAAACAGAACGATCCAATATGGCAGTATAATATCCTTGCTTACCTTACGAATGACGACACGGCTTAAGAATATTTGAAAAAGTTCACAGTTTCAAGATAAAATAAAGTAAAGAAAACGCCAATTTTTAAGCTTCAATTTCTTTTGCTCATGATTTTCCAACAGATATTTAAGTGGGGTCTTGATATCTTTGTGTATGTTAAATATGTGACATTGTAGGTTATAAGCTTTACTTAAGTTTATGACATTGTAGGTATCTTTTTTATGATTTACTCTGGCTATCAATCTTACTCAGTCAAATTAAAAAAACACTTAAACGAAAATCAATCTTATGTCTTTAAAAAAACGTTCAATATTATCTGTGTTTCAAGAACTGTGAGTAAGAGTAATTTGTTATAGACAGAGCAGAGCCTCTACAAATAAGACGCATGAGTCAATCTGGCAATCGCGGGCGGCATGCTCTTGGTATGTGTACATAAATAACAAATGCCTTCTTATGTGAAATATCCGATTCGATACTGGTATATTGGAACTGTGTAGCAGAAAATAACAAATGACAGTTTAGGATTTTTTACAATTTATCATATGTTTTGTTTTGTTTTTAACATTTGTCGGCGCTGCGTTTGGTAGTCGAGATCACACAGTAAGAGTTATTGCTTAGGGTTTTCATGTTTGGATTTCACTCTTTTCTTTTATTTTTTTATTTTAGTTTATATGATTCAGTTTATAATTAATTATTAGTAAAGTATTTTATATTGTATTAAATTTAAAGTTTATTATTTCGACGTTTTATATAAACCTTCAGTCGCTTTCGCAGAGCTACGGCGTAGTAAGCGTTGTCTGGCGTAGTCACTCTTGTCGGTCTTGATCGGACACAGAAAAAAAAACGAATAAATAATTCAAAACAACGTTTAAAAATTCAATTTTGATACCGTATATTTACCCGTAATATGCCCGTGATTTAATTATAATATATTTTTACCGCGACTTAACACACATATATATCAGGAACAGTGTCTATGGAGACACTAGTTGGGTGTGTTCCTAGGGCAGACAATATTTTTACCTCTACCATACCAAACACCAACGCAACTGAGTTGGTGTTTAGATTTATGTCAAGGAATATGTTTTATTACTATAAGTTTTGTCAGAGTTTTGAAATAGTCTTTGAATTTAAGATGGTACTAAAAGAAATGAAATGTTTTACTTATAAGCAAAATAATAATAATAATAATAATAATAAATCCCCAGACAAACACACCAACTGTATGGCCTCAAAGTAAGCAGAGCTTGTGTTATGGATGACCATACAGCGAACTGGGGGGATCCCAGAATAAACATACATATATAAATACAAACAACCATGACCCGAGAACAAACATCTGTGTTCATCACACAAATGCATGCCCCGGCCAGGACTCGAAAAAACTACCTCAAGGTAAGGTCACCGGCTCCAGTCATCATTCATCACAGGTTTTTAATTAAATATTATTGAAAATCATGTCGAAGTTTGTCGTTTGGGGCGGTAGAGTCCATCCTATGTTCACCGCCATAGTAGCCACGTTTTTGTGGTTCTGTTCCAGGTTAATGGAAAGAAGAGCCGGTGTAACTACTAGAACTAAGGCTTTTCCAACTTAAGCAACTCATACTGAATCAAAAGCAGTTACGGTTAATGATATCTACGTGAAAGCTCGACAATTATCGTCAGATTTATCATGTGCTTTTTTATGGTTTTTTTTTGATCCGCCTAAGCAGCACCCTCACGGGAGGGAGGTGGAAGATGCGTCATGTATACCGCCGCAGGAAAATACCGGCCTCTGCGGGGTGATGTGATAATCACCAGAGTGGCACCTACCCACTAAAAACCACATTGCCGGCTGTAGCATGGGAATGCTGTCAGTCTTCATCGGAGCGATTTGAAGACAACATTTACAGTATTTTACAATTTAAGAAGATGATTTGGAATGACCATGTATATTGCCACATTGAAAATGATTTTTGTAGTTTATCATATCTTAACAATTTCTAAAGCAGCTATTTTATTTTTATATAAATGTTTTTTTTTTAAAGGAGAACAATCTGTTTATATTAAATAATCTTAAAAATAAAGTCTACCACGAGTTTGAATGTAACACATGTTTAAACTAAAAAAGACAAAGAATGAAGCAATAATCAATTATTTGTGCTTAAATGAATAAGGGTTAAAGAAAGTTTTCGTAATCCTAATTAAAGTGTAGTAAAGGCTTAATACAAAGTACTGAGTAAACTGTAGCTTACTCATTTTCCTTAATTACTCGCTTTGTTATTTGTTTCTTATCGAATTGCAAGGTTAACTTAGAGTATACGAGTGTACATAACAAAAACCACCCTGCAATATTACGTTCATTAAGTTAAATTTAAAAATTATGAACTTTCAGTAGAGCTTTATAAATCAGTGAATCACACATTGATAGCCCAAAAATCATGCGATATTGTGTGCAGCGGAAGAGCTAACAAAGTAATAAGTACGCTTTCACTCGCCACAAACCACGTCAATATCCGACCTGGATAGCACGCTCTGTGACACAGTGTTCCGTGAGTATATAACTGGTAGAGGAGCCAAGTTAAATGCATTGAAAAAGAGTGAAAGAGAAATCGTAATATTATGAGATAACTTTAAGGGCAAAAAAGCCCAATAGACACTTTGGTGCCCAAAATAGGTAAAAGGCCAGTTATATGTAGGAATTTATTCAATTCCCTCGCAATTCCCGAGCATCATACTGCCGCATTTCGTGGAAGTTTTAGATATAACTCCACAAAATGCTGGAACAAATTCCTTCCGCCCATCCGTCAAATCAAGAACAAGACGGAATTTAAAACAAAATTGAAAAAATACCGTCAAACAGAGGGTACATAATAACGACGAATTATCTATCCAATTTCTATCATTTTACATATTCAATGGCCTACTTCAAAATCTAATTAATGATACCTATTTATTTATTTGTATTATCCTAAATTTAATAATTAATTATTTATTTATTATTTACTATTACGTCTAAGTAGTAATATATAAGCACTACCTTATTTGTCTTGAAAATATTAACGCGGCTGCGATTAACTGACGCTGCGCTAGTCGCTGATTCCGTGCGTCTCTGTGTGTCACCGGCAGAATACCAGCTTTGCAATTTTATTGCAATACTATGCTGAGCCGGAGCCTTTTGACGGGC
The DNA here is from genome assembly GCA_923062675.1 of Marasmarcha lunaedactyla. Lineage (NCBI taxonomy): Eukaryota > Metazoa > Arthropoda > Insecta > Lepidoptera > Pterophoridae > Marasmarcha > Marasmarcha lunaedactyla. The sequence continues at coordinate 9,084,100 of OV281361.1, read as the reverse complement.
ACGGCAGAAAGATGGCAAATTTTTCCCTATTACTTGTATATATCTAAATCTATTTTGTAATTTTCTACTTTTTTGTTGTGTGTTTATGTCAATAAATTAGTCATTCATTCAAATTTAGAAAAGGTTGTACCGTAGGTTCACAACAAGTTACAAATGATGTTGTATTCCACATAAAGGAAAATATCGGCCAGTGCAGTAACAGGAATTTTAGTCATTTCAACTAAAGTTGACATAGTTGGCTGATTGACTTACAGTCTACTTACATTACTATTACAATTGAATGGCAATAAAGTTATCATAAAAAGACAGAGAATACAGAGTCTAAACTGACTTTAAAACAAATTTTTTTAATTCATAGTAGTTATTTATTTATATTTAAATACTTTTTACCCGACTGTCAAAGGAAGGTTAAGTTTTTCGAGTGTATCTATGTTTTTCTACGGCTCGCTCTACAGTCTAAGAGTTTGACGGATTTGAACATATTAGGTGTCATGAGATTCATCTTAGTTGTAAGAGCTTCTTATGGGAACAGGAATCACATGGGAAAATAACTTTAGCTCTAGTTAAAGATCAAAACAAACAGTTTTATAAGTAGGTACTTAGAAATCAATCACCCAATTACACCTTACTCCCTTCATCACAATATCTTTTTCACTTAAAAAAAACCCAACTTATTTAGTCAATGTAAGATACCACTCAAACGAAAAGCTATCTTATGACTTTAAATAAACGTTCAAAAATATCTGTGTTTCAAGAAAAGTAAGTAAAGTAATTTGTTATAGGCAGAGCAAAGCCTCCACAAACAAGACGCATGAGTCAACCTTATACGCGGGTGACGGGATCTAGGTATCTAGGTATCGTGCGTAAATAACAAACGTCTTTTAGGGAACTAAACCACACTCTCCCACCGATAGAAAAGGGTGAGCAGGCCGCGGCCCACGTCCCAACAGTCGTTGTCGAAATGTTATGTATATTCTAATCGCTTAAGTAAAGTAGATATTGCGATGTAGAACACGCGTTGTGATTGGTCGGTTGAGTAGCGCGTCACCGCTACAGTCTTTTTTGGGGAAATATCCAGAATGATACTAGTTTTATTAAAACTGTGTAACAGAAGATAACAAATGATAGTTTTTGGATTATTATGATTATTTTACCTGATGATGATTATGATGAGATTCGGCAGTGCGGCTATGTAAAATTCTATGTACCATGACTCAGTTATTTTAATGAATGTTTTTTTATTTCTTCTTAGTTGGCCGATGGTAACTTACATCTGCACCCATGAACATCATAGGTGATTTGATTGAATATATAATAAATATATAATATTGTATTTATTCATTTTTCAATTAATAATGCATTGCCGACCGTAGGCTTGAGTTGAAATTGTCTTTGTTCCACTAATTGCGCTGGATGTTCCTTTGTTTTGACCGTAATACACCCATGTAAACGTAAATAATAAATATGCAAACAATATACAAAACTACATTTTTCAGATTTTTTTTTACTTACAGATCGGGCTGTTATTTAAGATTGGACAGTAAAACAAACTAACTGCTCAGATTTATACAAGTCAGGATGATTGTATGCAAAAAAGCGACCAATGTTCTCTTCTGAAGCTTATTACAGCTCATTGCATGGCTTAGGATGAGCGACGTTGTCAGTTTTAGCTAACAGTTTAATGGGATTCAAGCAATATTCTTCTGTCTCAGAAACATACACAAGTCTAACATACTATTCCAAATATTTATCAAAATGCCTATAATCATATATTTTCAACAAAGCATGAACTGAAATGAATCTTGAACCATACATTTAAGTATAACAAAAGGGAAAACACCAAATTTAATGAACGAAACCTAACTAATCATGAGATCTAGGTTTCAACTCGCCAATTAGTGGACTAAGTAAAATACCTAATTTATGTATCTCGGATGTACATTTGAACTTTGACCTGTTCTCTAAATTAAGCGAACTGGGGGGGGGGGGACCCAGAATAAACAACTTCAACACGTCCGAACGGGTCCGGTCGCTCCCGGCTGCCGAGTCACGATTGTTATCTTACGACTTCTCTCGTAGCAATACTCAAATGCCATTCTCGAAGCAATTATACGTCTGATTTTCTGGCTACGTACTTGACGCTGGGCGCTTGTTACGTTAGTTAGAGGCTCGCTCTGCGGTCGGCTTCGGCCGGTCGCGACGTAGTCAATCCCGCATTTTCAGTGTAACCCAACCTCGTCAGGTCTACGGCCGGTTTTTTTTGCTAATTTATTGACAACACACTCCGTAGTAGACTCGCGTTGAGCAGGTGGATACTTAACGGTGACAACTAAGCCTGCTAGCGTTGCCTTGGTGTACTTCCAAGGCCCTTCAGGCTAAGGAGAAACCGGCAGACCCAAACCCATTGCACTTGGGCCCTTCCCAGGGTGACGGCAGAGTGCTTTTCCGAATTAGGGGCACTACTTCGCGTCGTTTGCTAGGGAACCTAGGCATTATTATATATTTATATATTCTATATTGTCCAATGCTCTCCAATGGACTAGCAAACTTGGTAAACTTTGCTAGGTCGTAAACTAGCGCCCAGGCGTCGTTGCGTCGGGCGTCCCCATTTCCGATGACGTTCTAACACAGGCTAGACAGGCAACTATAGCGTCCTCGGCCCCTCAGGCCCGAACCCCGGCCCCTCAGGCCACTAACGTCCAGACCCCTCAGGTCTTTAACTCCTCTCCCGCGTCTCCCGTGCCAACTGAGATGGACTGTGCATCGGACACATCCTCTCGCACGTCGCGCCGTAAGCGTACCGCTCCCGGGAGCTACTCGGAATCCGCGCCTAATGCGTCATCGAACGCCGCCACCTTAACTGGCTCTCCTGAGCCCCCATTCCAATTAGTTGCCAAACGCTTCAAGAAGCGCTCTAAGAAAATCGCGGTGTCTTCAACACCCGAACCCACCCCGGTGTCTTCAACACGCGAACCCACCCCGGTGTCTTCTACACCCGCCCCCGCGCCGTTAATGTCAGTGCAAGTGACCGCGACCCCGTCAAAGCCAGCAACGCGCTGCGCTCCCGTCCCGGCCAAGGCCCAACTCCCTCCTCCCACCTTCCTCCTCGAAAAAGCGTGATGGACCGCGGTTTCTAACATGTGCAAAGAGCACAAAATTAATTACGTAAAAGCCTCCAACGCAGGCGATACTATCAAAATTAAGGTCGCGACCTTCGACGACTTCCGGTTTTTCACTAGGCTCCCATCGGTCAAACAAATTGAGTATCGTACCTACGCCCTCCCAGAGGAGGTGTACGTCGCGCCCAAACAGACGCCGCCCCGCTCACTCCCGCCAACTTCCCGCCGCTGCGCAACCGGGCTCCCCCGGAAGCAGAGTCCGTGCAGCCGCCGCCGACTTAGGCTCTCTCCTGGAGACAGCGTCCGGCCGCTCCACCTTCCCGTCCTATCTCAGCTCCCGTAGCTCCCGTAGGCCCGCGTCCCGCTCCGTCGCCTTCACCTCAGTCGTCGTTGGCCGAGGACATCAAGACCGTGTTCGACGTTATTCAAAACGTCGACATTAGGGAAATCTCCGTACTCGCACGCAAACTGCGAGCCGCCCGCTCTCCTCAAGAGCATCTCTTCGCATTAACCGAGCATCAATCGCTACTTAGTTACTTGTAAATTATATAATTAGTATACATTCTTTAAATAAATAGTTAATAAAATGTTTAGACCTGCAAATCCCGCGTCCGGTCGTATCAAACCCAAGGGCTTATCCCTCGTTTCATTTAACATTCGTAGCCTTAGTACTAATCTTCCTGAGCTCAAACTGTTCCTTCAGAACAACAAGCCAGACTAATTGCTTCTCCAAGAGGCATGGCTCACTCCAAACCGCTCCAAGGGATTCGCTATTCCCAGGCACTCGTTCACTCGTACGATAGGCCCAACTTCGACGGTTTCGGCGGCACAGCTATCTACTACAAAAGAGTTTTCCACTGCATTTCTCTCCCTACGCCTCCTCTCCTCAACATGGAAGCCACTGTGTGTAGATTAGCTATGATTGGTCATCCGACCATCATCATAGCTTCAATATACATACCTAGGGGCACCAGACCAATCCGCAGCGATTTTGAGGCCATTCTCGCCCTCGGCCATTCAGTCATTTTGTTCGAAGATTTTAACTCCAACCACACTGACTGGACATGCCTATCTACCAACAACAGCGGTATCGCACTCCTTAACATCACTCAGCAACTCGACTTAGACCTCACCTCTCCCGTCACTCCCACTCACCCATCCCGACAACCCGAACTACTCTCCCGACATCCTCGACTTTGCGGTAGTAAATCATATCAACCTTGATCTCAGGTCTATCGAACCGCTCGATGACCTAGGCTCTAATCACCACCCCGTCTCCCTCGTGCTAGGACGGCCTAATGATAACGTCACCTCTCCTAAGACCCTAACCAACTGAAAAGGCTTTAAAAATACGTTAGTTTCAGCCTTAGAGGCCCCGAACTCTCCACTTGCGGTCTCGCCCGAATCTCTAGATGGCCCGGATAAAATAGATTCATTCCGCAGATTCATTAGTCGATTCCCTCACTGATGCTATCTACAACGTAAAGAAAGGTCTTGCCTCGCAGAACGCCGAGACGCTCAGATGAGCGATCTCATGGCGAATACCTCCCACCAAGCTAGTATAGCCCGAGCCTTACGCGTAGACGCCGCCTCTCACGTCCCTCCTCTCACTCGTCCCGATGGCTCTATCGCCTTCGAAGTCGAAAAGAAAGCCGAATGCTTCGCTGACAGCGTTGCTCGCCCCGCACGCAACCCACGAATCCCTTTCGCATCCAGGCGGTGGAGGACGAAATTCTCCACAGAGACTCTCTCCCCATCAGCGCCGACCCCGTCACAGTCTCTAATGATGAAATCTCGCTTCTCATTAAAAGTCAAAAGTCCAAAAAGGCTGCGGGTGCGGATGTTATTTCCAACCAACAGGTGCTTACCTTGTTAGCTGTTATATTCAATGCCTGCTTCGACCTTAGCTACTTTCCAAAAGCTTGGAAAGAAGCGACAGTCCTGGGCATTCCCAAGCCGGGTAAACCTCTGAACATCCCAGCTAATTACAGACCCATCAGCCTCCTCAAGGCCATGTCTAAACTTCTCGAGAGAGTCATACTCTCTCGAATGCGGAACCATCTATTTCCAACGGATGGCGGTCCCCTCATAATTCTCCATCAGTTCGGCTTTCGCGCTAAGCACTCCTGCCCTCAGCAAGTCCATCGAATCGTCAAGTACATACTCGACGGATTCTATCCGCGTAAGAAAACGGTCGCAGTTTTCTTTGACGTAGCCAAGGCTATCGATAAAGTCTGGCACAGCAGTCTCGTTTATAAACTTTATAAAATAGGCTTACCGGATCGCCTAATTAGAATAATAGCGTCCTCAAAGACCGTACGTTTCGTTTAAGACACGAAGGCACGCTTTCAGCGCCTTGTCCTATAAAGGCTGGAGTCCCTCAAGGCTCAGTCCTCGCCCCTCTATTGTACACCGTGTACACAAGCGACATTCCCATTCCGTCGAAAGGCGTCGAACTTGCCCTCTTTGCCGACGACACCGCCCTTTACACCGAAGGTCACAGTGTCCCGCAGCTCCTCACCAGACTCCAAAATGCCGTAAGCGCTCTCGGTGTATGGTTTCAAAAATGGCGCATCGATATGAATCCAGACAAGAGTTCTGGGATTTGCTTCAACCCCAAACGCCGTCGTCCCGCTGACGATCCCCACGTTCAAATGTTATAAATTCCCATCCCCTGGAAGCGCAGTACTAAATACTTAGGCGTCACCTTAGACCCGACGCTTTTTTTCAAGCCACACGTCGATAGAGTATCGAAACTCGCCCGTCTTTACTTAGGCCATCTAAATAGTATGTTAGGTAGACATAGTAAAATGTCCTTTAGAAACAAACGTACGCTTTACGAGACCTGCGTTAGACCCCTCATGACATATGGCTCGCCAATCTTTGCCCCCAAATCCTCCGATCTGCACAAACTGCAGGTAGTTCAAAATCTCTTCTGCCACAGGGCCACAAACGCACCTTGTACGTACGTAACGCGGATCTGCACAAAGATCTTGAACTACCTACAGTGCAACAGCACCTCAAAACACTCTCTGAAGCGTTATTCAAACGCTCCGAAACCCACTCCAACCCTATAGTTCGAGATTCAGTCTCGTATACTACCCCTGTCATAGATTCGAAGTACAAAGTCGCTAGACCGAGAAACGTGCACACGAACGAAGCCACGCAACTAACACTAGATCTCGAAAGCTTCCTGCGTATGGCATACTATCTGGACTCTGCGACTGGATTTATGATTTCCTGAGGGAAAGGTCAATTCGAGTTGTCGTCGATGGCTTCTCATCGGAGCTAATGGCGATCAACGCATGCGTACCTCAGGGATCTGTTCTCTCTGCAACATTATTCCTGCTGCACATTAATGACCTTTTATCGGAAGGCATTATTGGTTACGCCGATGACAGCACTGTTGTAGAGAGATGTGTGTCCAATGCGCGAGCGAGTTCAAACCAGATCCAATTTCAGAGAGAGTCGATGATCGAACGGGTTGATTTGACACTATGTAGGGTTTCCGATTGGGGTGAAGCCAACCTTGTCAAGTTCAACCCTTCCAAGACCCAGGCGTGTCTCTTCTCCGGTAAAAAGAGCACATTTAACTTGACGCCCACTTTCCAAAGTGTATCAGTACCGATCACAAACCAACTAGGGCTTCTAGGCATGACCATCACGTCGAAACTTAATTTCGGTCAACAGATTGAAACCATGGCACAGTCAGCTTCCAAAAAATTGGGAGTCATCGCAAAGGTCCGGTGGTATTTCAACTCCGGACAGCTGCTCAACCTGTACACAGCCCAGGTTCGATCTTGTATGGAGTACTGCAGCCATCTTTGGCATGATTCCGCGAAATACCATCTTGAAGCGCTGGATTCTGTAGACCGAAGGGCCCGTAGACTCATAAATGACGACAAACTTACTTCTTCGAGACTGCAGAGTCTCGAGCATCGTCGAAAAGTTGCTAGTCTATCGGTTTTTTACAGATTGCACTTTGGAGAGGGTGCGAATGCTCTTTTTCAGTTTATCGAACCTTCCCCCTTCCTCCACCGGTCAACCAGACGCAGACAGAAGTTTCACCCGTTTGTGGTTAGCGTGCCGATGAGCCGAACTAAACGTTTCGATAGCTCATTTTTGGTTCGTGTTACCAAAGAGTGGAACGATTTGCCTGCGTCTGTTTTTCCGAGTGAATAGGTACCTCTTGGACAGGCGTGTATGATCCTCGTCTCATCGTCACTTTCCATCAGGTGAGTTGGAAGACAAACGCCTGCTAATTATATAACAAAAAAAATTAAAAAAAATTAAAATGGAATTCATCTTAATACTTTTAGTTATTCAGAGTATTGAAACGCTGTAAATTTAAGATTGTGTAATTATTAAGAAAACAAATAATGCTAATATTTTTTTAATTTTAACTTTGTTATAGTCGGCAAAGGATTTCGAAATCTACGTCACGGTAAGGTTGTGATGTTTTTCTTACCTACTTTATTCGTCATTAGTGGTAGGTGATATATTTATTAATAGTAAATGTGACTATTATATCGACTAACGAAGCGTTGCCGACCGTAGGCTTAAGTAGAAATTGCTTTTGTTCCAGTAATGTCACAGGCTGTTTCTTCCCTTTAGCCGGAATACAACCACGTAACTGCGATTATTATTGTGGTCAAAATAGCAAGAATAATAGTACCACCTCAGACGAGATCTTAACAAAGAAACCTTACTATCACTGTGTTTAATTAAATATTATTGAAAATAACACACACACACATATACACACATATTCGCTTCAGACTCGAGGGGAGTCTGCTACTAGGAAGCGTTCCCGTAACCCCGTCAAAAGGCGGCTAGGCGGAAGTTGGGGGTGTTTTTAGTGGGAATAATGGTGTCCCCTGCGCCCGGGTGGTATGCGTAATGCATTTTCCCCCCCAAAAAAAAAGTGAAACAATAAATAAATGTATATGTTAAAAAAAACCGAAAAAGTAAGATCAAAAATTAATCAACTAATTTCGCTTTAATGAATCAGGGTTGGATTAAGTTTTTGTAATCCTAATAAAAAATTAGTAAAAGGTTAAAATTAAGTTCAGACAAAGCTGTAGTGAACCCATTATCCTTAATTACTGGCTTTAGAAACATACCGCTTATTACCGCTTTTAAATGTTTAACAACTGTTCCATAACAATTTTTCCTAAATATATTCCAAAAACCGAAAGTTTGGATATGGTTCTTTACTGAACAATATGATTTTTGTTGTTACTCTTAAAAATAGGAGCTTTCAAAGTCTTTTTCCAAGCGGCCGGAAACTCGTCTTTGCTTAGTGAAAGTTTAATTGGTTTTAGTTCATGAGCGCACTTTGCTATGATAATGGGGCGTATATTATCAAGGCCAGTGCCTTTAGGTAAGCTAATCATTAAAATAACGGAGTGTATGTCGAAGAAAAAGGTTGCTGGGACATTAGGTGAGCCTCAATTATTGGAGGGACACATATTAAAAAGCTAAAAGTAATTAAATTAGTTAATTAATCAATGAATTGTTCTATTAGGACGAGAAATCATACAAACTCTATGAAAACTACCCACACTAACTAACCTAACTAACCACAAACCACAAACTAACCACATTCTAATGAAAACTTTGACTTGGTTTAAGACAACTACGAAAGTTTGAAGGTTATCAATTCAATGGCTAAAATGGCCCACGGCGTATTGGGATTAAGTGAAGTTACTGACTCCTTAACCAAAACTTGTTTTGTAATAATAATAAAAGTATAAAACAGAGGTAAGACCTCAAAGTTTACGTACAGGAGAAAGTATTGCTAGGTTTGGTATTAATGATAGTTTTACATTAACCCTGGTACTTTCAAACGCACTGAAGATTGGAATAGTAGCTCTATGATATGTCTCAGACTGAAATTTAAAATAGAGTCTGTAATAAATGGATCAAACTGTACACCATGCTTATTACTAAGAATGTTACTGTATTTTCTTATTTTTAAACGAGGGATTTAGCACGAAGCATGCTTAACTTAGATATTTTTTCTTAACTATAATACGACAAGACTTCCCGACGAGACATCTAAAGCGATTTTTCGCGAAAAATCTTTGTGAGAAAGTTTAAATTTTGCAAAAAAAGCATCTTAATATTTTGAAATTTGACCTTAACATAAACTTTCAGTTTAACAACATGCATAAAGATTTATATTTAAATATCATGCCCAATTTGTACACTAAAGATTTACATCACTATGCAAAAAATCAATTTTTTCACTCTAAGAAAAAGATTGAAAAAATTTACCATTTTTAAAGTTTGAATGTTACGATTATTACGAGTTTTTTCACGAGGCTATAAATGTTAAATTTCATTAAACGCTGCTTTAAAAACAAATTGTGGATTTTATGAGATTTCAAGTGATTTATAATAATAATCATTTTTATACTTTGATTGGTATTAATAAGAAAGGAGGTAGGTCCAATATGGATAACATAAAAAAAATCCAGATTAATTAGTTTCTGTCATCGGTTTAAATTTAATATCTGTTTTGGCATCAAATATTAATAAAATGTGAACAAACACGACTTCTGGGAACTGTAAATAAATTGCATGATGTTAAAATTGCGATCTCATCTAAAAGTGAGACCTCTGGGATAAAGTGAGAGGTATTTCGAATATTTGTTGTTTTCCTATCCTATAAAGCATTTTTGTATGTTGCATCAACTTGTTCTCCACAGTGCAGTGTTCTCTACAGGATCTCTGGAACTTAAAAATAAAACATGTTGTTAGAATTGACAGGCACTACTCGTAAGTTGAAACCACTTCCGTCGAATCTTGCAAGCATGTCGCGTGAAGCGACATTTACATAACAAACGTTTTAACACATCTCCGATCGTGGTAGCGTGTATATGTCGTGGTATAATCGAAAAATGCGTCAAACGTAATGGAATCTTTGTGAACAATCCGATAAATCGGTATTCGCAAAAATAACAAACATAGTTTTAGAATGATTATGAATTCTCCTTTTTGTGTGAGCTCTGTTTCGTAACAACTGGACTATCAATCAAAAATCACAATGGTTTTCAAAAATACGTAAAATCTGATCATGCTACGACGTTAGCCGTCTCTCACACACCAGCGCTATGCAAACTCGCTGATCTCTGCTTTGAACGCGCCAAGTTGAAAATTATACAATAAATAAACTGGCGAACAATTTAAGTTTTCTGTTATAGGCGATCTGTTTGTTTTAAGAGTTACACAAGTTTTCTGGGATCTTTGAGGATTAGCTAATCTAAAATTCGATAAATTTGTTTCGTGAAAGAAGTGGGAATAATTTAAAGTAGACAAGAAGAGAAATAAGGTAGGTTAGTAGTATGACTCAAATTTTTACGGAAACAAATTCTGTTCGCAAATTTTTTTTATAAATTTTTTTATCTGGCCTTCAAACCCAAATAACTTTGGCCTCCCGCCAACTTACAGGGCATAGTAACTTGAACCCCAATCGAACAATCAAAAGTATAATTTAAGACCGTGGAAAAGATATAAAGGCTTTCAATAAAATACGCCTGTTATGAAAGGCTATTAATCAGTTATTGATCTGAATCCTTCAGATTGTAAATCAATCAATCATTGATTAAAAACGTGTATAAAGGTTACATTTCCCTTGATTGAAATATGGGCCCGTTAAAACTTACAAAGGGCTTGGTTTAATAATAGCCAAGGAAAATTTAGTTATCATGACAACTTTATATTTATTTATAGATAATGAAAGAATTAAAAACATGTTTAGGTCCAACGTCGGTTATTTTGCGGTATTTTAGATGGCTGAGTAGCGTAGTGGCCGAGGTTCGAGTGCCGGCCGGGGCATTTATTTGTGTAAAGAACGCAGATTTTTGTTCTAGGTCATGGTTGTTGAAATTTTGTACACATTTGTATTCTGGGATCTCTCCCATTTCCCTATGTTGTCCTCTGTAACGCAAGCTCTGCTTCCTTTGAAGCAATACAGTTAGTGTGTTTATTAAAATTATATTTCTTTACCCGTTCCTGCGCTCGAACTACAATACTGACCAAAATTAAAATTTACTATACATTTTTCATCAAATTTTCATAGTTGTACGTGTAACTTGGTGGGAAGTTGCATTCGCCTGTAGGAGTAATCCCGTTATAACTGAGTAGAATAGCTCAGGAAGGGAGTTACTGGTGAATGATACGCTGCGACTTAGTAACCCCAACTTAGAACTTTGTTTTAATGTTATATTAGCACGCTTTTGTGTTTCATCTCATCTGATGAAGTGATGATGTACTGCCCTTGTTCCCATAATACAGGCTGTTCCTTCCATTTTTCGAAGGCGTGGTCAACGGGTGGTACGAGGAATGTCGTATCGCCCTAGAAGGTTTTCAACAAAATTAACTCCTCTTCTACTGCAAGTTTTTAATAATTCTGTGCGGTAAAATTGTAATATGAAGTCCTTCTCATTTTATATGATCACAGTGACCATGTACGGTATCAAGATTAAATCATAAATATTTTTTGACTATATATCTATATATCTTTATGACTGATCACAATACCTTTTTCACCTCACTAAGTACGTACAAACGCGCGTAGTTAAACTATATATTTTTACCCAGCGTTCTAAAAATAATAATAACCTTGTTTTTGTTTGGACGTTTCCCGTTTCATTAAGGTAAATGTAAAACTGCTTCCATCCGGCTATTATTTAGACTAACAGGAATAGGTGGTGTCATCCAGTGAAAATAAGAGTGAGATTAGGGTGCAGCAAAGTCGCACAAAAAATTTATCAAATTAATGAGATTCTTCACTATTGTTAGGAAAAAATATTCTAAAATAAGAACAGGATGGAGTTCTCTTGCTAAGAGCAAGATATTTCGATTAGAAGTTTTTTAAAGAGAAGACGAGTATTTTCGAATATTTAAATTAAATTAATTACCATCACAAAATTATGCGAAGTTGAATAATGTACTGAACACATAAGGTTCCTAGTTAAAAACAAATGCTCATACAATGCCTTCATTTACAGGCACCTGGGCATCTTCAGGGCTCTGTATCCTGTACAAACATATTCACGTATTAACTGCTCTATTTTATAAATTTGTAGGTACATAGTATGTTATCCCAGTTTACTGTTGTGTGCGTAATACGTAGCGAGCGAATTTTTCATTAAAACTTGCCAATAACATTTTTTATCACTATCACATTAAGACACGACATAATATTTTTATAAAAATTTCGTGAAGACAGCCTTCTTCGAGGCATTCAAGAATATTTGCTCAAGTGCAGTCTCTTATTGTCATATGTCTTACTAAATTCATGCGAAATCCTAATGAAAGCGCTCACTTGTCACTGTTTGGTAGGTACGATCTCACGCCTATTCTACTCAACTAAAAGGAGCTTACTATACCTTCCAAGAACTGCTTCTTTTTAGAAATGCAATAGGGAAAGCCAATTAATTATAACGACAACTATGCAATATTAGCTTCGTACAATGAATCACTCCATTTTTGATTTGCACGTTGTTTTTCTAGGCTCTTCACATGATACTTTTGTACGCGACTGTATTTGTTTTGTAGCTGCGACCTCACTGTCGAAACTTTTTTAATCGATTTGAGACAGAAGACAAATTCCAAACTAATATTATTATATAACTAGTGATGCTGAATTTAACCCTTAACTTTTTCAGTTTTCACTTGTTAGGGAAACGGTAAAGAACATAGAATTCTTTTTATCCAGAAAAAGGATTACTCTAGAGGGAGCGAGCAAAAAAAAAAGAAAGTTCAATAATTTTAGAGTACATCAAACAAATAAACACACAATCATATGTTTTCTCTTTGTATTATTAAAAATGAACCTGGTATACACAATGTACGCGCATTGATTGCTTTTTGTTTCATGATCCAGGTGAACGCCCTCGAGGGCAGTCTTTACTTGTTGCTCTACGAAATGAATAAATCCTCTGATATGTTTAAGAAATTTGTTAATCTCGTCTTATAAGATCGCAGAAAAATAAGATTTTTGTAAGTTTCTAGAAATTGTATACGATTGCGGTATAATTATTAGAAGAATACAGATCCCAATACGTATGTGTAGCTTGTATGCTTCAATTTACACACTATTTAAGAAATACTTAATATAAAAATCGTAATACTTTTTGAGATAAACGGCGATGCCGTAAATTAATGCAGGAAGCAATGAAGCTTTATGATTAAAATAGTACAAACGGATTGCTGTAAACTAGCATCTTGTCTAAATATCACTTTTTAAATAGATTACGAATTATAACTTAATAATTATTTAAAAACTGAATATGTAGAAGCTTTCCATTAATGGATTAATTGTTCGCAGGACTAGTTGACACATTTTTACCCGCATAAACATAACACGCTTATCTACACAAATAACGCAAAAAGATTTCATTTCCTAAAAATAACAATGTAACACGATTGACAGAAAAAAAAATATTGTTCCAGTAGGCGGTATACCAAAAACATGAGGAAAAGTAATAGGATTTGTACATGAATACATTTTTATGAGAACACCAGCGTGTGTTTCATAGATAATACTATAAAGATTTTGATTCAATCATTCTGACGACATGGAGTGTCGACATTTTGTTCTATTTCGAAATCCCTTTCGTACAAAATATTACTTTCCTTTTGTTTAGGTAACAAAAAAATATGGTAATTAAATGTTTCCGTTCACATTGTAGATTTTATAAATATAATTTGTAATGAGCAGGTATTAACGTTACGTGCGTTGCGAAATAGAAGTGATCTGAAGTTTTTCTCGGAATCTGGATTCATTGTAAGACGCTATTACTTTAAAAAAAACTATTCAAATCACAATGCGCCATTATTCGATAGACAAATTGAATTAACATTAAAAATCTACTCGGCACCTCTTGGTCTACGGGACGACGATGGATGCCCAAATTCGACAAAGAATCCCTGGAAGTAAAAAAAATTTAATGGGAGGGTTTAAATTTTCTAGTACGTGGAACCCATTGGGCAAAATCTCTAACATATAATAAAAAAACTAATTGCGCAAAGTCATAACCGCAGTATAATCGTGTTTTATAAAAATAAGTTCCGCGAGATTTCAAAGTGGTTCTAAAAGCAGTATAACGGTAAGAACGAGGAAACGTTCAAGAAGGCTATCCTCTTGATAATTAACTAGCTTCCTGACCGCGGCTTCGCTCATGTAAAACGAGGGGTAAAATTAATATTTGCAGTATGACACATATCTACAGGTGTTAGAACTTCATGGATATGAGATGTCTTTATAATGCAACAAAAACATTTTGCTTTTGAAATTGCTGATTCTGCTTATAACCATTGACCTGAATTTCAGCTGTAAAATTAAAAGCCTTAGACTGTTAACTGCAAAATTTTTAAACAGGTATACCTTTTTTATTTAAAATATGATATGAATAACGTTTAGATCGAAAACTTTTATTTGTGTGCAGAGCGCACTAGAGCGTGCTGAATGTCTAAAATCTGAGGCTCCTCTCTGTAGAACTGTCGCTAACACACGGACTGTTCAATGAGTCAGCTACGGCGCAGGACGGCCTGCGCCGTCCGTATCATCGTCGTATCATGAATGTTATAAGGATGGCTTTATAGATGAAACTAAGAAACTCAAAAGTCTATTAATTTAGAGTAGTATTTAACCGCATAATGTCCATTACTCATTTAACATAATAAATATTGTTATCAAATTTTATAAGTCTTCATACTTCATATCAAGGTGTCGTTTGGTATTTTATTGTTTGAGATCTCCGGTTTTCTCCAATTGTCTGCGACTTCGTTCGCTTTACAACTGTGATGCAATCGGTCTAACCACACTGTACATGGAAAATATTTCTGAAAAACTTTTGATGAAAGTGTATTAACGTAAGAGAACCCAAAAACAATAATAATATATATTTTGGTCAGTTTGTTTGTGCATGGGTGTACTAATGTCGAGTACGTTCGGACTGATGTGAAAGCAGATTTCATTGATGGCCAATGATAAGTTTGAAGCGACTTATAGGCTGTTTATTATTGAAATTTAAATAGGCTAGAGTACCTTCCAATGGAAAATCCATAAGTTTAAGTCATTCATAGGGTGTGTAATTTAAACGTAATTATGAAGATTGGACTATTGTCTAAAGGCGCTTCGTTACAGTAATATTATATTTAGAGATTAAGTTTTGTTTGTATCATATACATTTTTTTCGTTCATTGTTCAATGACGTTTTTATTTTATTATATATTTAGTATTAAAATATTTTGAGTGTGATTCATGTTTACCCTTATCTAGTTAAATCATGCTTGGGGTCAGAGGATGCTTTGAAAACCAGCGTTGTTATTTTTGTTGTTGTTTTATTGTAGTTGTTATTTTGACACAATTTTGTATACTATTTAATTAAACCGTAAGAAATCTTTAAGAGTCAATAAAGTATTTGAATTTAAGTTTAATTTCATTTTGATTAAACGATCAAATTCCAAAGTATATTTGCAAAGTTTCTAACTTCTTGTCTTTTGACCTTACACAGCCTTTTTTCACGGACTCTTACATTAAAATAGCGATAAGAATATAATAATAATACACATCCCAGGGTTGGAACCCGAATTATCTAGTGAAAATAGCGGGCCTTATTTTACTCACAACTACAATGCTGGGCTTTGTAAATGGTTTTTACGGCCCGAACGATACAAAAGCACGGCATCGGTTTAACGCAGTGCAATAGGTCATTACTAAGCTCGAACCACGTCTGCCATATAACTCTTAATGTTGGTTAGATGGAGAAATAATTAAGGCACATTCCAGATTTAAAACAATCAACTATTATTATATAGTTTCAAATTGAACCAGAATACTCTGCTTGCCTCTACACCCGTTGTTTACATGTTTGTGACAGAACTTGCGTTACTATACATTTAACCGATTACGCCCTTGGAGTACAACTTGACTATAGTATCGTTAGTTTCTCGCATTTTTTTTTTTTTTGTTCCCCTCCGCGGGAAGGGCAGGAGGATAAAAATGCCCTGAAGCATACTCTGGCGCGATTCCAAAGTTATGTGGGACTCGTCCCGACGCCTACCAGGACCATACCCACTAAAAACCCCCTGTCGGCTCGTGCATTTTTGCCACTCAGCCTTCATCTGAGCGACGGCCAATTGGAGAAAGAGACCGCGCTAGCGGGGCCCAGAAGGGGTCACCCGCTGGGATTACATAGCACTGAAGGTGCTCAAAGCACTGAAGGTTAATACAAAGCACTGAAGGTGCTCAAAATGAAAATCAATAATTAAAACAAAAATTAAAAAATTGCAAAATAAAATTGAGTTAATTCGCATTTACGTTAGAATTAGGATTTACGTTAGAATTAGAATTTACGTTAGAATTAGAATTTGCGGCCAGAAGGGCCTCGAGATCGCGTGACAGTCTGGTGGATGAGTACGCTTGCGCATTTCTAGGCCTAGCGACTTTGAACTTCGAGTCTAACACAGGAGTAGTATATGAGACTGAATCACGAACTAGAGGATTGGGGTGGGTTTCGGAGCGTTTGAAAAACGCTTCAGAGAGTGTTTTGAGATGTTGTTGTACTGTAGGCAGTTCAAGATCTCTATGCAAGTCCGCGTTACGCACGTACCACGGTGCGTTTGTGGCCCGGCGGCAAAAGAGGTTTTGAACTACCTGCAGTTTGTGCAGGAGGGAGGGTTTGGCGTGGGCAAAGATTGGCGAGGCATACGTCATGACGGGTCTAACGCAGACCTTGTAAAGTGTACGTTTGTTTCTGAAGGACATTTTACTTTTTCTACCTAACATGCTATTTAGGCGGACTAAATAGTGACGAGCGAGTTTCGAAACTCTTTCGACGTGTGGCTTGAAAGAAAGCGTCGGATCTAATGTGACGCCTAAGTATTTAGTACTGCGCTTCCAGGGGATGGGAATGCCTAACATTCGAACGTGGGGATCGCCATCGGGACGACGGCGTTTGTGGTCGAAGCGCATCGCAGAACTCTTTTCAGGGTTAACATCGATGCGCCATTTTTGAAACCATACACCAAGGGCGTTTACGGCCTTTTGGAGTCTGGTTACAAGGTGCCGAACACTGTGGCCTTTGGTATAGAGTGCGGTGTCGTCAGCAAAGAGGGCGAGTTCGACGCCTTTCGGCGGGATAGGAATGTCGTTGGTGTACACGGTGTACAGCAGAGGGGCGAGGACTGAGCCTTGAGGGACTCCAGCCTTTATGGGACGAGGCGCAGAAAGCGTGCCTTCGTGTTTAAATCGAAACGTACGGTCTTTGAGAAACGACGCTATTAACCTGACTAGGCGATCCGGTAAGCCTATCTTGTAGAGTTTATAAACGAGACCGCTGTGCCAGACTTTATCGAAAGCCTTGGCTACGTCAAAGAAAACCGCGACTGTTTTATAACGACGCGGATAGAAACCGTCAAGTATATACTCGACGATTCGGTGGACTTGCTGAGGGCAGGAGTGTTTAGCGCGAAAGCCGAACTGATGGGGAATAATGAGAGGATCGCCATCCGTTGGAAACAGATGGTTCCGCATTCGAGAGAGTATGACCCTCTCGAGAAGTTTAGACATTGCCTTGAGGAGGCTGATGGGTCTGTGATTAGCCGGGACGTTCAGAGGTTTGCCCGGCTTGGGAATGCCTATGACTGTCGCTTCTTTCCAAGCTTTTGGAAAGTAGCTATGGTCGAAGCAGGCATTGAAAATGATAGCTAACAAGGTAAGCATCTGTTGAGGTAGGTGCTTAAGTGCGTGGTTGGAAATTCCATCCGCACCCGGAGCCTTTTTGGACTTTTGATTTCTAATGAGAAGCAAGATTTCGTCATTAGAGACTGTGAAAGGGTCGGCGGTGATGGGGAGAGAGTCTCTGCGAAGGACTTCGTCCTCCACCGCCTGGATGTGTGAGGGATCAGCAGGTTGCGTGCTGGGCGAGCATTGTGCGGCAATGCTGTCGGCGAAGCATTCGGCTTTCTCTTCGATTTCGAAGGCAGTAGTGCCATCGGGACGAGTGAGAGGAGGAACGTGAGAGACGGTGTCTACGCGTAAGGCTCGGGCCATGCTATAGTACGCTTGGTGGGACGGAGAGATATTCGCCATGAGATCGTTCATCTGAGCGTCTCGGAGTTCCGCGAGGCAAGACCTAACTTTACGTTGAAGCTGATTCGCAGCTGTTCTATAGGCGGGCGTGGGATATTTCTTGGCTCTCCGGAGAGCCGCGTTTTTAGCTTTAATAAGATTGCTAACGGCTAAGGGAAGCGTGGGTTTGCCTTGCTTAGCAACCTTTTCGTTGTCACTGATGGCTGAGTTGATAGCATCAGTGAGAGAATTTACTAATGAATCGATTTTATCCGGGCTATCTAATTGTTCGGGAGAGATCGCGAGTGGAGAGTTCGGAGCCTCTAAGGCTGAAACTAACGTATTTTTAAAACCTTTCCAGTTGGTAAAGGTCTTAGGAGATGAGACGTTATCGTTCGGCGGTCCTAGCACGAGGGAAACGGGGCGATGGTCGGAGCCTAGGTCATCGAGCGGTTCGATAGACCTTAGATCAAGATTGATTCGCTTGATAATTGCAAAGTCGAGGATGTCAGGAGAGTAGGACGGATTGTTGGGATAGTGAGTGGGAGTGATGGGGGATATGACGTCTAGGTCAAGGGAGTTAGTGATGTCGAGGAGAGCGATACAGCTGGTGTTAGTCGATAGGCACGTCCAGTCAGTATGTTTGGAGTTAAAGTCTCCGAACATAATGACTGAATGGCCGAGGGCGAGAATGGCCTCAAAGTCGCTGCGGATTGGTCTGGTACCACTAGGTATGTAGATTGAAGCTATGATGATGGTCGGATGACCAGTCATAGCCAATCTACACACAGTGGCTTCCATGTTGAGGAGAGGAGGAGTAGGGAGAGGACAGCAGTGGAAGCCTCTTTTGTAATATATAGCGGTGCCGCCGAAACCGTCGGAGTTGGGCCTATCGTTACGAATCAACGCGTACTTAGGTATAGCGAATCCCCTGGAGCGGTTTGGAGTAAGTCATGTCTCCTGGAGAAGGAATAAGTCAGGTTCTTTGTTCTGAAGGAACAGTTTAATTTCGGGAAGGTTGGTGTTAAGGCTACGAGCGTTAAAAGATACTAGGGATAAGCCCTTGGGTTTAATACGACTGGACGCGGGATTCGCGGGTCTAGACATTATAATTTATTATTTACGAATTTATACAAATATAAAAGAATTTACAACGAACTTAGGAGCGAGTGATGCTCGGCTAAAGCAAATAAACGCTCTTGAGGAGAGCGGGCGGCTCGCAGTTTGCGTGCGAGCACGGAAATTTCGTTAATATCGACGTTTTGAATAACGTCAAACACGGTCTTCATGTCCTCAGCCAACGACGACTGAGGTGCGGATGACGGAGCAGGACGCGGCCCTACGGAAGCTACGGGAGCTGGGATGGGTCGGGAAGGTGCAGGCGGAACGGCCGGACGCTGCCTCCAAGACAGAGCCTGAGTAGGCGTCAGCTGAACGGGCTTTGCTTCCGGGGGACCCCGGTTGCGCAGCGGCGGGAAGTGAGCGGGAGTGAGCGGCGGCGCCGGTTTAGGCGCGGCCCTCTTAGCGGTGGAGCGCGGAGCGCGCGGGCAGCCCCTGTTAGCTGTGTGACCGGACTGACCGCACAGCACACAGGCAGGGGGGGAAGTGGATTCGGGAGTGCGAGTGCACTCCTTCGTTATGTGCGGATCCAGGCACTTAACGCACCTGGGGGGAGCTGAGCAGTTAGCCGCTGCGTGGCCGTAGAGCTGGCAGCGGTGGCACTGCCCAGGGTGACCGCGGGGGTTGGGATGCTCAACAGAGATATTTGAGAGTCCGCAAATTGTGCGAGCCTCTCTAAAGATCTCCCTCGAGTTGGGAGTATTCGACAAGATAACTAAAGCTAACGGAAAGCGCCTACCGCGGTTAGAGTGCATCTTGTGCACTGCTTCGGCCGGGAAACCCTGGGACTTAAGGTCCTCGAGGATTTCTTCATTCGCGAGCTCGAACGGGACGCCCCGTAGTACTGCGCGGATCTTACGCTCCTCCGGGAGGGCGTAGGTGTGGTACGTGATTTGATTTAACCCGAGCAACCTGGTAAACGCGCGGAAGTCGTCGACGGTCGCTACTTGAATTTTGATTGTGTGGCGGCGACCGACGAAGCTTCGGACGCGGCGGAGTCTGAATCACTCCCGGGAGCGGTACGCTTCCTGCGAGAAGAGCGCGAGGATGAGACCGACGCGCAGTCCATATCGGATGGAACGGGAGACGCGGGAGAGCTATAGACCTGAGGGGTCTGGGTGTTGGAGGCCTGAGGGGCTGGGGTTGGGGCCTGAGGGGCCGGGGACGCGATTGATGCCTGCAAGGCCTGCGTTAGGATGTCTTTTGGGATGGAGACGCCTGCCACAGCAAGCGCCTGGGTGAACGCGTTCGCGAAGTTAATAACGCTTAGCGAATCCATTAGGGAGTGTTGGGACAATAATATATATAAATATAAGTATAATAAAAGATGCCTAGTTCCTAAAAACCTAGCAAAATCCTAGCGGCAAACCTCCCTACCAGCGGTAGGGGGGCTGGGGAGGAAAACTTAAAACTAACAGTAGTACGCCGAAGGCCGCTACCTAGAAACCTAAAAAAGGGTACGCAGGTAAAGAGTTGACCGCGTTAGGGTCAATCTTTACCGACAAAAAGGACAGATACACACGAAAACACAAAAATATGATAAAAATAAATATGAAAATAGGAGAAAAATAAATAAAATAGAGAAGAGAAATAAATAAAAATAAAAAGGACTGGTTCAGTACAAATTCGTTGTCACCGTTAAGTATCCTTTGCACTGAAACCAGACTACTTACGCTGGGCACAACACTGCACTCAGCACAAGCACAACACAACTTAGCACAGCACTTTGAAGACTAAGGGGCTTAGTCGCAAAGAAAAATCGCACTTCGAAAGCACTCAGACGGAGTAGAAAGACCTTGAAAACCGTAGCACGGAACCAACACGCTAAACTGTGACGTCAGTAGACTGAGCGCCACGGAATATCGGGAAGGGACCAAACAACGGAGAACGGGGTCTTGCACGTCCGCACTGGGCGGCGGTCGGAGCGAGAATGAGTTTCTCGCTGCAGACTCGGTCATATATCATCCGCTAGGCTGGTGTGCTAGCGGCGCGAGCGCAACGCCGTTATCGATAAAACCTTACTATGAATATCAAAGACAGTACTAGTTCTAACCATACACTATATTTCGATATGTACTTATTGAATTTGGTTTATATTAGGCTTTATAAGGACGGAAAAATACCAAAATTAATTCTAAGAATCTTAAGCTACTGAGTAAATTTATTGTTTATTGTGACCTTGGATGACTGATAAGGACGGGAAAAGTCATTGTTTCAATGCGCGGTAGAAAGAGACAACATAATTTTTAGTTTATTTATTTAGTGTTGTTTATTTATGCTTAATAAACATATTAAATTACACATGTTTTTAAGTTCTATCAGCCACCTATAAAAATACACAATCGACAGCAATAATACACAGTGCTACGCGGCGTCTACGTCATCCCGTATGGCCCGTGAGTGGGAAAGAGACAAACACTCACGACAGCGCTCTCACTTTTTATGTCCGAGTCTTCAGCGAGAAAAAAACGATACTATAAGACTTTTGTATACCACTGTCTCATGTTTTACTAATCTACTATGTGTTGAATATTCGTATTCAAAATCTGTACCTACAAACAGATTATGTTTTGTCACTTTCAACAGAAAAAGCCAGTTTTACAACAATAAAGGCATATCCCGCCAGATCTTTTGTTTCTACGAGTATATCGTGAGGGTACAGGTTTTTTAGCCGCGCATCAAGTATTTCAAATGATTTGTTTATACAAAAAAGGTTTCTGAGGATAATTTAAAGTAAGTACACTTTTGTACAGTGACAGAGTAATTGTTGTTGATTATTCTTATTTTAAGTATTGCTATTTTTAAACTATCTACTTATTTTAAGGTTTGTACCTAAAATGATAAGTACGCGTATAGCTGCATGTCTTATACGTATGCAAGGATAATCGTAACAATAAGATATTGCTCAAAGGGGAACACTATGTAAAACATCGATTTGTACTAATATTTGTCTAATGAATCAGCTAAGTTCCATGTTTTATTTATATTTGCCTTCTTTCTTTCCAGACTTTGTCGCCACCAGTACACGTCGCACGCAACCACAGCGTCAAGGACTGGCAATGTGATTATTTTGTATATAAATTACCAGCATTAATCCGGTAACCAGTTATTATTAAATGTCGGACGGTAAAATTCTACAATGTACTTTTGTAATTAAACTGTCAAACATTTACTTTCGATATAATCCTTACGCCGATAGTTCAGTGACATAATATATATTTTTTTAATATCATAAAATATTGTATTTGAAGCCATTATGCCCATGGCGTAAGCGAAGTGGTTCTTAAAATGCAATTATATGGTCACTTTGCGTAATTTCAATAATTTCTTAAAGAAACTAGAAAATTGGTTTTTCATTGTACCTATCTAAATTTCATTCTAATTGATTATTATTAAAAAAATGTTATATGAATTTCCGTTCTTATGCCTAGTCATTGTATGCCTTGTCAAGACGGCTCTGTTATAGGTTTGTAACTACCACACTTTGAGTTATCGAGCTGATGGAATCTAAAATTGATACTAGTAAAAACCATTGTCAGAATTCATCTGGTCCAGTATGCACGGTAAAAATAATGGTAACACAGTCATAAGGTCGCCTAAATTATCTTATGCCTCTAAATCCCCTACATACAATTTTGTTATTCTTTGTTTGTATTTTTTTTTTGTGATAATTGCAATAAAAATTTGTATAGTAGTGTTTGTAGACTATCGTGTTGTATACAAATAACAAACTTCCAAGCCTATATCTCTATACCAGCGTTCGATTTGTACACGTTTGAATAAAAACTTAAAAAAGCACTGTTACCTTGTTTCCGCTTAAAATTCCCTTCAAAGGCTAGCTATCAAGGGTCAAGAGCAATCGAGGGTTGATAAGGGACAATGTCGAGGTTTGAATAAGCCATTTGATCTCACTCTGCCGTGTCTGTAAGTCACTAATTCTGTAGATTTAGTATACTGTGCAAGTTTCGTGCAAACGGAAGTACTTTTAAGGAATTTTGGAGTTTCAACAATACATTATTGAGTATTTAAAAAAGATACAAAATCGAACTCTTTTTTAACTAAAATGAAAAAGCCAATCATTACACAATTACGTTAAAAGATAAAAAATAGAGAATTTTCTTTCATTAGTGTGTAATCGTTCTAAGAATCGTTATACCACACAAACCAGGTTAAACGGATCAAGCAGAAAAAGAGCGTAAAATAATTACTTTACTCCCATTAGGCCAAAAGCTGTTTTAGTTTTATTTTTATTTATTTATTTTGGTCCATCAACAGATGCTTACACTAAAACATACAGTAAAAACTGAATATCTAGCAAAATACATAGCAAAATGCAGCATCTACTTAAAGACAGACTCCGCATGCATATTATATTTTTTTTATAATTCAAAAATTACAGATAAGTAGCTCGTCACTGAAACGACTAATGAAATTGTGCCATGCTATGAATTTTCCAAGAAATTTCTTGGAACTCCCAACGACGTCAGCGATGCCGCCGTCTCTTATGCGTTTATGTATATGTTGCAGGCGAGGGGTTTCATTAGACATTCAACTGAACGGCTAGTCATTTGGTTGATTGGATTTGTTCAGCTAACCACCATATTGAACAGTTCATTATTAAGCAAGGAATACGCGAATAACAGATTTTAAGTAAAAGGAGAATCAAAAAAAATTTTTTTTTTCGAAATAAGTTTAGTGCCTTCAGAATGCTGTAAGTTATAATGAAACAAGGGTCGGAAGCTTTTCCTACAAAATCACAGGTTATTTCGGATTTGTCTCCCAGAACTTTTCTGTGATCTGTGTAATCTGTGATAGTTTATAATAAAATTTCGGAAAAATAAACACTAGCGTCACATTAGGTTTCTGCCTGCATGATAAAGTACATTTTTACAATTAAACAATTAAAACGAGGTACATACGTAAAACTTGCTGCTTTGGTAGAATTTCAGGACTAATTTTCAACATATATTGATGAGGTTTACTCAAACAATGGATTATTTAATGAGAAAATAGACTGATTTCAAACAGTTTACGAAAAACAGGAAACTCGAGAAATTGAAGATGGTCTATAGGATGAAAAGAAATGCAAATGGTTTAGATTATGGAGTGTTAATGTGTATGTTGAAGCAGTTGCCGTGAAACAGAAGATTCCGTCCAAAGCAGTCAGTAGTTCAAGCTGTTGGTTGTTGTACGTGAAAAGTGGAAACTTAGAAATTGATATACATTTTATTTTAGTGGTATTAGAGTGTATTTTGTTAAGATCTCCTCTGAGGCGGTCATACAGTCCCTTCTATTTCGACCGTCACAATAAGCATGTCTACGTGGTTGTGTTACGTGCGAAGAGAAGGAACAACCAGTGTAATTACTGGGAAACAATCAAATCCAGCAGAAACTTAGTCAGCAACGCCTCGTTTGTCGATAAATTATTGATTAATGATGTCCATGACAGTGGAGGCCACTCATCATCAGGTTTATCGCGTGCTCGTATGCCAGCTATGAAAATAGTAAAAAAAACTACGCACTTATAAAAATGATGTATGGAAACAGTTGTTCGCTATGTGACAAGGCCGATATTACTTAATTTTTGTCTGTATTTGTATTGTCTGTTCAAATTCGTAATATCTAACGTTTAATTAACTTAACGTTTAAATCTATGAATGTATACTGCGGTTGTTCCCTACATGGTCCTGCCTAATGTTAGCATCACAGTTTTTCAAGCTATATTTTCCACCAGAACAAAAGCTTCTCTTGAAACCTCTACTTACATTTAAGTATAATAAGTCATTGAAATGATTGAGTTGAGATATGGCACGTTCTTTCGTGTAACCTGTGAAGCCTCCTCAATGTATTAAGGAAGGCACATATATTTTAACATTTTTATTTTATCCTGTCACTAAGACGGTATACAAAAATAAGTCGACAAGAAGATGCCATTTCACAAATTTAGCGTAGTATAATACCGCATCTGTATCTTATATCAAATACACTATAAAATAATCACATAGCAAGTTGCTCTAAAACTAAACAAACTTGAAACTTCAGTATTAGCATTTCGAAGCGTGTTAAATATACTATCTGTTAATCTCTGGAGAGGGAAGTTAAGGAAGTTGAGACGTCTGCGAATGTTAATGTAAGGCATTTCCTCAAAGAGCACAACAGACATCTTGGAGTTTATTCTTTGTGTCTGTGTAAATACTGTGATTATACAAAACTCGAGATTATAATTAATTCAGCTTGATGTTGCTTCATATTTGGCTCGGCTTAGCTTCGGTTATTAAGTGGAAGTAAAGATGTAATTGAATGGTTATTTAAGGATTAAGATATATTTGCAATAAGTGACTGGGACATAATGGACCTGATAATTAAAGACTAGGGTCTAGACGCTGACGTACGACCAATTGTCTATCATTATATTATTTGTAATTTAGAAGTAAACAGCTCTGTATAAGACCGCCAAATATAACCTTGTTGTATAGTCAAAATTATTTTATACTACTTCTTGCTTTTAATGTGTATCGAAGTGTAAATTAATAAATTTATTCGTTTTGAGTTTTTTTAATAGTTGAAGAGTTTATCGATAAACAGGCAAACAAATATTTTCTCTGTGTAATATTAGTATAAATTTAGGCTCTGTAAGGTATTTTTATATATGAATTAATTGTTGTCCCTATGTTTGTCTCTGTAGATTTGTTCCAGTGTTTTCGATCAACATTATAAACATTTAACTCTTTATTCGGTTAAACTTACTAATTAAAAAGAATTCTTGAAGCGCAAGAAAATAAAATTGTGATGATATTTGTTTACATATCAACGTTTGGAAATTAAAATTCATAATACAGTTAAACAATTTGAAGACACAGCGTACTCAAAAAGGCTTATTTGGGATATAGATAAAAAACAGAAATTGATAATATTTCAGAACTGGGTAGATCTTCTCGTCCATATTTTCTCATTTTAAGGCATGTGACATGAATGTACGATGCTTTATAACAACATTTAATAACAACATTACATTACACACAGAGTAATGCCTTATATGCCCTCTAATTAACAAGCTTCTGTAATTCAACTATTGTTGTACGACTTCACTTCATCATCAGCCCATATCCGTCCACTGCTGGACATAGGCCTCCCCAATTGCACGCCATTGAGGTCTATCCTCGGCTACTCGCATCCAGCTCCTGCCAGCCATCCTGCACAAATCATCACTCCACCGTGTCTGAGGACGTCCTACACTACGTTTGCCGAGACGCGGTCTCCACTCAAGAACTCGTTTACCCCAACGGTTATCGGTTCTGCGGCTAATATGGCCAGCCCACTGCCACTTCAGTTTGCAAATCCGGTGCGCTATGTCGATGACCCTAGTTCTCTGCCGGATCACTTCATTTCTGATTTTGTCCCGCAGAGAAACACCGAGCATAGCTCATTCCATAGCACGCTGAGCGACCTTCAGCTTGTGGACCAGCCGTGCCGTTAGTGTCCAAGTTTCGGCTCCGTATGTCATGACAGGTAGGACGCACTGATTGAAGACTTTCGTCTTTAGGCACTGTGGAATCGTGGATGTGAAGACTTGACGTAGTTTCCCAAACGCTGCCCAACCTAACTGAATTCTTCTATTAACCTCGTTCTCGAAGTTGTTTCTACCTAACTGCAATGTCTGCCCGATGTAAACATATTTTTGAACAACTTCGAGAACGGCTCCGTGCACTGCAATCGGTTCCGGTAGTACATGTTCGTTGAACATGACCTTGGTTTTATCCAAGTTCATCCGTAGGCCGATGCGTATAGAAGAGTCAGCCAGGTCATTCAGCATCTGTTGTAGGTCCTGCAGCGTTTCTGCTATGATGACGATGTCATCAGCAAATCGCAAGTGAGAGATATGCTCGCCATTGATATTTATGCCACGTCCTTTCCAGTTCAGCGTCTTAAACATATCCTCCATTGTATTAGTGAACAATTTGGGAGATATTACGTCTCCTTGTCTCACTCCTCGATGCAATGGTATGGGATTCGTCTGCTGATTCTGTATGTGGACGGACATGGTGGCGGCCTCGTAAATGCATCTCATCACTTGGATGTATCGCCAATCTACTTGGCATCGCTGCAGGGACTCCAGAACGCACCAGATCTCAATCGAGTCAAAGGCCTTCTCATAGTCCACAAATGCTAGACACAGGGGCTGATTATACTCTTCGGTCTTCTGTATAATCTGCCGCACTGTGTGGATGTGGTCTATGGTGCCGTATCCGCTCCGAAACCCAGCCTGTTCCGGTGGTTAGAACTCGTCAAGTCTCCGCGCAAGACGGTTCGTGATCACTCTTGAAAACAGCTTATAGACGTGGCTTAGGAGGGAAATGGGTCGATAGTTCTTCAACAGGGTTTTGTCTCCCTTTTTGAAGAACAGGACGACTACACTCCTACTCCACGCCTGCGGAGTTCTCCCTTCGAAGAGGACAGCGTTGAAAAGCTTTTGGAGCTCCCTCAGTACGGGTCTACCTCCTGTTTTTAATAATTCTGTCATAATGCCGTCCTCTCCAGGGGCTTTTCCATTTTTAAGCTGCCCAAGAGCGATCTCGATTTCGCCAATGCTGACTTCTGGCAGGTCTCCGGTGTAATGGCGTGTTAATGTGGCTCTAGGATCATCATTTTCGGGATCAGGTCGAGATGCATGCGAAGCGTATAACCGGCCATAGAAGTTTTCCACTTCTGAAAGGACTACCGGCTTCGAAGCAACGACTTCTTCACTTGCTGTGGTCAACTTTGTCAAGTGGCTTCTTCCAAGAGATTGTACGAACACCTTTGACCCCCGGTTTTGCTCGATCGCTCTTTCAATAGCGAGAGTATTGGAGCATCGGAGGTCGTGTCGTACGCGCTTGCTGATCTCTTGGTTTAGAGCTCGTTTTCCTGACGAAGTGACGGGTGGGTTCTCACGTCGTTCCTTCATTAGCCCTAAAGTCCTATCCGAAAGCTTAGACTTCCTGCCCTTACGCTGCATCTTACAAAACCTCGTACCTTCTTCCCTGAGGATTCAAACCACATTTTCAAGGTTCTGGTCAACGTCCATTGTGGTTTCCACGGCAGCGAATCGGTTCTCCAGATTTGACTGGAACGTTTCAGATCCCGCCATGGTTTGGAGCGGAGTAGGTCGGAGCCTGGCCAGTAGGGTAAAATTGGGGGTTCTGCATCACTTCACCTCGCTACGCTCGGTACGTGCTGCAGAAACCCTCCAATTTTACTTGCATGCTAGAGCTGATACAGAACACCTAATTTCACCCGATGATTTCTAATAAAATTCGTCTGAAAAAGCAGTTGAGTAGCCGATTTTGTCAGCGGTTTGGTGCTGATGGATACCCCTTTACTTGAAGGGGATTGGCGAGGTACCGTACTGTTCATTTGAAGTTGTTCATTTAAAGTTATTAAAATGTTGATATACATTTAGTGATATAATCTCTTCCTTTCACAGAATTCAAATAAAAACAATGAGGAAAGTTTATGGCATGTTGCATCCATGGATCATCGTAAATCTCCCAACCTTCAATAACACCTCCACATGAGAAACATACAGTTTTATCATTAATTCCATCACCACAATAAAATAATCCCGCGTCCGCCATTTCCATTACCAACCTTTTCTGAGTGTCAGTTGTTGCCCAATAGTAATTAAATGAATGTATGCGCATTTCATGCGTATGATACATATCATATCGAGGATTGTAGTTTTCTGTTAACATTTTCATCATGCAATAATGTACTTCAGCCAATATTAATAAAAATATAATGAAGTTGCATTTTGTTGCTAACAATTTATATACACCTTATGTTAGGGAGAGGGGGAAGGTAAGTATGGCAAAACTATAATGACATATTTGTTTGAAATGAAATACAAAATATTGTATTAAAAACATTTATTCTCAAAACACCATTTTTTTAAACATAAAACATTTTTTAAAGCACATATTTTTTTATGATAAATACAACTATACAAATCTCGAGAATGTAAATATTGATCATAGAGACTTAAAAAACTGGGACAACCTTTGTCTTCTAAATTATATATATAATTATTTTCTAAAATACATTTTAACCAAAACACTTTTTCTAAACCTTTAGCGTAGATATATTTATCTTTTCCAATATCTTTGATTAGTTTCTGATAATCTGAATAGGATATTATTCCTTCATTCCAATATATATTTCTGTTACGTTGAATCCAATTCACTTGTTTCCTTTCTTTTTCTGTCAATTCGTGATATGGAAAAGGTGGTTTAATCAAAAGCAACTCTATTTTATCATCGCACAATATTGCAATTTCTTTTACTATGAATTCATTTGCTTCCGTTTTAAAACCTTGAACATCTATTATAGCAGACATGACAGTTTTCGCACTATGTTACTCAAAGGTTTATATTCCACAAGCCGATCGTTAATAATTAAACAATATCCAGTTGTATTATCTGGTATTGGTGCGGAACATTCAATTTCCAGCCGTACATCTACGGGACCACTTTTTAAACTATCGTTTTGTCTTGAACAGTCTATGATAAATAGAGGAGCCTTTTCTTTAAAATCGTTTATATCGAGCAAAGGGTCTGCTGGACAGTTATAATACGACTGACGAAATTTCACATACATCTCGTATAATATATTATATTTGTTCTCAGTAAACTTTAAGCCTAAAGGTTCGTACGGATAATACTGTGAATTCAAAAATAGTGTTACATTTGTTACTCCACAATGATCGAATAACGAAATGTCTTTGTTTTTATTATTTTTTCTATTAGTTTGTAAGCAAAAAATTACATATCGTGGTTTCTCTAATTGAGAAGCAGTCTTAACTGACCAAGAATGCTTAGTAGTTTTAGGAAGTAATGGGTACTCGTATAGATCCCAATTTCTAAACGCAATCTGAATAGGTTTATCTCTTTCTAAATGTTTTAGAAGTGCCAGTCGTTCACGGTCAGACACTTTTATGTGCGGTACACGCCACTGTATTCTTTGTACATCTATTTGAAACTGAGTAACATCATCAGTTAATATGACGCTGTTTAAGTTAGAGTTACTTCTATTTAGTATAAGCTCATGTTTACAATTTATCACAATTTTATTGTAATCTTCTGCAAACCCTAAAATCTTATTTAGTGGTATGATAGCACTAAAGCGACCATCACTTTGAAATCCACCCATATTCCAACCCCATAAGGCAGCAACTTTATTTTCTCCTTCATTCATTGATACGTATGACTTTATTGTTGATGTTATTCCACCATTTTTAATTCGATCTATTTCAATACCGTTTATTTCGTATCTGACATCTTGAAACAAGAACATAATAGGGTTATTACTGAACAAAATAGTTTTTTTAATCGGATTTCCATCTTTACCAAAGATTTTTGCTTGACCTTCGATGTAGATTGAACTGGCTGACGGTAGCACGTAAATGTCTTGCTGGTGTATTGGAACTCTGATTTCATCATTTTCTTTGAAGCTGTTGCTGTAGGGATTGTAAGAATGGACTTCATAACTTTCAATCGAAGTATCAAAGTGTGGTGATTCAGTAATCTGTAGCATATTCATACTTTAAAACCCAGGGCTTTAAGGAAATCTTTATTTATCTTTGTCAATTTTTTTACTTTTTTCTTACGTCTTTGCACTTTAGTGGCTGTAGAAGAAATAAAGTACTTTGCTGCTGAGTTTTTATAATATACTATCATATCGTTTTTTTAAATGAAGCTGTAATTGAATTTGCGCTTCTTTGAAGTTAATGCAATAACCAAATTGATCAACAATCTTAATAGATATAGATGATATTATGTTTTTATTCACTGGAAAGTAAATAACGTTTTGCGGTTTTTGTCTATATACTGATGACCTGCAGAAGAATTAGATATGAATTCATAAATAATATGGGTTGGTAATCCATTGGAGTATGAACCATGGACTATGTCACATTCGATTCTAATGACAGGCAAAATGTTTTTATCAATATGTCCTCCTGGTATTAAGTTTAATACTGAAAAATAAAGCAAACCACACTCGTATTGACCAGATAAACTTAGAGGTGGTTGAAAGTATGAATCCAGTTCTGATTTGTTTCCAGAGATGGTAACCGTTAAAGACATGCTTCCATACTGAGCAATTCTGAACAATACAGTTTATTTTATTCCTTGACCAGACCAAAAATTATTTAAAAACATTAAACAAAGATGTCCACAATTAAAAGGATGATCGTGTTGTATATTATCATAATTATAGTTAACTTCAGTACCTACATATTTTATAAATTCTTTTGGGGGTTTAAGATTTCCATAACTGTCAAAATATTCTACATAATCATTGTATTTTACATAGGCTACCCAATGAGAACCAGGATTTCTAGAATCATCTAAATTTATTTCTCCACACTCTATTTTGAAAGGTTTTTTGGGGAGCTCATCTCTCATAAAGACACCTCGAAAATATGGAATATTATTACCATACTTTAGAATGTCAATGTTTGTTAAGGCTCTTTTGGGTAGCCGGTATTTTAGTTTTTTTCTTTCGATACAAAAATTCCAAGCCCATTTTTATGAGGTTTCAGATGTAATCCCCTTCCGATGCAAACAGCCTCCATCTTTTCATTGTGTCGCTTCAATTCATCAAAATTCTTTTTTGCCGTTTTGAATTCATTTATGGTTTTAGCTATTCCAGCAGCACCTCCTGCTAAAGCTCCTGCTGCCGATAGTCCCGCAAAAATAGGGATTAAAGGTAGAAAGCCACCAGTTTTTGGTACAGGAATAACTCGCGGAAGTTTAATAGATGAATCATTTACTAATTCTCTTGCAGCAGCCATAGCTAATTCTATTGCCATTTTTTTGCCTTTTGGTTTCAATTTTCGTGTGTGTCTTTTTGTCTTAGTAATAATATTTTTCAATTTATTTTTCAATCCATTGCCGGAAGTTATTTTTTCAGAACATTTTTTATCGCGGTGACGCTTTTGTAAACCCGCTCCAGTTTTAACTTTTGTTAGCATAGTTTTGCTTACTAGATGTGCAGCAAACTTTTCCCCTATGCTTGCATCAGAAGCAGTTGCCCGCTGTTTAGCCATTTTTAATAAGACTAAATCTGCCTTATGCCGATCCCTTAAGCTTTTCGATTTATGATAGGCAATATCGTGTTCTTTACAATATTCGTCTAATTTATTCACGCCTTTATCACCGCGAGTAAGTCTTTTAATCAGATTTGTGCCAGGACCGCAATAATTATATCCAGGTAAATGTAATTCAAAAGGTAAATGATTAATAAGCCAATTGAGAAGACTACTCTCTCCAATACACATCGTAAGACTGATCAATCACACATTGAACACTTAATAAATACGTATAACGACTTTCATAAACGATTTTGAAACAATCATAATATTTTTTTTTCTTTATTATAATATATTCGACTTATCAATCCAGCAATTTTCAGCAGAAGAGAATCCTAACCATTTTACAAAAACCTTATTTCCTTTTTGTCTAAGAACTTTTTCAACTAGATATACATTACGATGTTTTGTCTTTTGAAGCTCTTGTACATAAAATGCTCCTAAAATAGGCTGACTTCTGATTGCGTCTTCAATTAAGTAGGTTACAGGAGTTGTATTCTGTATTTTTCGAATTTTAAATATTTCTGTCGACCAGTTGGGAGTATACCCCTTTTCAAAAGTTCCTTTATATTTACTGATACGCACATAATCACCCACTTTAAACTTATTTTTTGAACCAGCATTTTTTTCTGACTTAACATATTTTTCCAATATTCGTTTTTTATTAATATTATCCACATTTGCTGGGATTTCATCAATTGTTCGATGAAGAGTATGGTTGTATTCATAAATGACATTATCAAGAGTGCCATTTATCCAACTGTAGTTACCTTTTAAACTAAATTCTTTATACAATTTAGACTTAAGTGTTCTGATGAATCGTTCAACTATTGAGGCTTTTTTTGTTGAGAAAGTTGAATAGTGGTTAATGAAGAAGCATTTCATGAGTTTGTTAAATGTAACATTATAAAATTCTGTTCCATTATCAGTTTGTAGATTCTTAGGAACGCGACCTTTATCCAACAACATCTTAAAAGTGTTACAAACACTATCCTTGGATTTAGTTTTAAGAGGAAAGGCCCATCCATATTTTGAAAATGTATCGATTATGACAAGAATATACTTAAAATTCTTATTTTCTAGGGCAAAAGATTGCATATCAATTAAGTCTGCCATCTATGTCTTTCATAATAACACGTCTTCGAGGAAAGTTTAATCTCGCATTTTTATGAATTTCATTGACCACATCTGCTTTGCTCATGGTTATATTTTGCAACTCTAATAATTTACAATAATGAGCGTTAGGTAGTAAGATAGAAGTACAAATATTATGTTTTAAAATTGATTCAATAATGAGCTATGTCAATGCTCATGGTAAACAAGTCTGTAATACTAAATCAAAGTCTTGTCACTGCTCCTATTTATTGTTTAATTATGTCAGCTTCTTTTAATTCTTCAACTATAGATAAAATTTCATTATCATGATTTGTATTGCCAGCATCTCTTGAAGCTACTAAAAATTTTAATCTCTCAACCAATTCATTGGGATCATCCCAATATATTAAATCCGTGTTACTTTTATACTTTTTTAGTTTTGGTAGGTTTCCTCCAAGTTTAATCTCACTTTGTGGTTTATCATTTAAATTTTCAGAAAATAATTGTTTGATTATTTCACGATATTTTATTCCTTTATCACCTCTTATTTGACCATTGGGGTTAAAATCTCTTTTATGCGCATTTGTGTAATGTAACATATCCTTATATACTAGTTTATCTTGGTTCGATATTAACTTTAAATCAGGTTTTCTTCGAAATAAAAGTTCTTTCAGGCCGGAGGTCAAATTGTATGCTTTACTATTATTTTTATCACCGAGTTTGATCAAAATTGTATTACCATTATTTAAACTATCAATTGTAGAAAATGATACAACCGAATTACCCATAAGCAATTTTTTGTTTTCATTTCTTATTCCAAACGGTATATTAACACCATCATATATATCATTAATGTCATCGCCTTCTAATGAAGTTTCTAAATAATCTGTGAATACTCTTTTAGAATTTTGTTCTGACAACTGTGCAGAGTTAAATTTTGAATCGTGACAATCACTGTACTTTGTAGATGAGCTAGCATTATTTTCATCCGATTCAATTTCTTCAAAAGTAGTCAGAGTTGTATTTTCTTTATTTTTTATTTTTTCTATAGATTTATTTGAATCCACTAGAGATTTTAAAGGATCTGCCACCGGTTTTAGCATTTTATCAAGTGCCAAAGTCATTGTATGTTCCTGAGTTTTCATTTGTTTTATTTTATTTTTTATGGAGTCAACAGACTTCATTAATTCTATTTTAATACTTTTATCCATTTTTGTAACCACAACTGTGCTCAACTAAGAAAGGAATAACACTAGTAATTTTCTTGTAAAAAAATAATTTATATATAAGTAGGTACAAATGTATCTCTGTTCATTCAAATTTAAAAAAAATATCAAAATTCTGTCTGTACCTTCCATTATTTAATGATGACTCTTTGTTAATCAAAAGAAAGTTGAAAGGATTACCCCAAACAGTTTTACAAATATCTTTGAACTGATTCCATGATAGATCAGAGTTGACATGTTCTTCATAGATGTGCTTTAAGTTCACCTTGTTTAAAGATTATTATAAAGTTAGCATTATCGCGTAACAACTGTTTCGGGATTTTTGAGTAGGTTTGCGATAAATAAAAGCAATCAATTTGCTTATGTCTACCCATACAGAAATAATTACGGATGTTTATTTGATTCTCACATACGACATCATCAAATATAAATACAGAATTTGGTAAAGCTTCTCTCGGAGATATGACATCTTTACCATCATTGAACTCATAAAATTTTATCTGAGGCACTCTTCTTAACACTTCTCGTAAAAAACAATATTTTGTCTGAAAGTTAGTCTTCGAGTAAAGGTAAAGATTTTGAAATTTAAGCCCATTTTTATGCATTAACAAACTGAGCACAACGTTTGTTTTACCACAATTTGAGGGACCACAAATTATACACCGAATCGTATTTGGCAACAAAGCGCTATGTCTAATCTCTTGAGGAGACTCATCAATATTTATATTTTTAACGTTTAGTGATATGCGTTGTTTGATCAACTTCATCTTGTCAATTAATTTAATTATTTCCTAACACTAACATATATACTTTATTTTGGTATAAATTTAGACTTGTCTCTACAGGAATGGTCCTATTCTCATCTTACAAGATCTAAGAAATGTTGAAAAGTATTCAAATCAAAACAATTTCTTCTATATAAAGAAAGCCATGTGACACGTATGCGAATGAAATATAGCTCATATTTTGCATAATGTGTATAAAAGTAAATGCTTCACAATATTTTATAACAAAGTTTCTTACACGTCTTTCAGCAAGAACGTTTGGTAAGTGCAATAAACAGTTTAATTTTATTAAAATAATCCCTAGTATTATTAGCAGAATTATTCATTCTTACTTAATTTGTTGAAATTTGTTTCAGATCATGTCGATCGATGACTCGAACCCTATCACTAATCCTTTTTACTATGCTCAAGATGTGGATGGCTATTTAAAAGAATTGGAAGATCAGCAGCGCCTCCGAGATATAAAATTAATAAGCAATGAAGAGCAGCAGTCCAAATCAAAGAAAGCCTCGAAAAAAAGAAAATGTTCACAAACAGCGTCTTCATCTTTTATCATACGTCAAGATTCTGCTAAGCGAGGTCGATGCATTATTCAAATTAATATATTTGAAGTTAATAATCAAGAAGAAATTAATGTTCATAATCTCAATGCTAACATAAGTGCGCAGTATATTGTGGAAGATGCATATGATGAAGTAATGGATGCTACTAATAATATTATAAAAAAAATTTGTCAAAAACTGTATGAAAACTAGTTATTTTTTTATAGTTATCTACTAGTTTCTATTCAATATTCTGTTAACTGTCGATTTAGTGGTATGAGAATTTTAGGTACTTAAAATGTTTTTTACTTATATTGGAATATAAAACTGTGAATTTAATTTATTGTGTGTGTGTTTGTGTGTGTGTGTGTGTGTGTACGTGCGTTTGCTGTGAATTCCAGTAAATAACTAAAAATATTATATTAATGTAATTACTTATGTAAAAGTATTAAATAAAGGGAAAATTTACTGATAATTGCCTTGTTTTATTGAGGATCTAGAAAGTAAAGAAATACAATAAAACA
The DNA here is from genome assembly GCA_923062675.1 of Marasmarcha lunaedactyla. NCBI lineage: Eukaryota > Metazoa > Arthropoda > Insecta > Lepidoptera > Pterophoridae > Marasmarcha > Marasmarcha lunaedactyla. Next base: position 9,047,476 of record OV281361.1, on the reverse strand, counting down.
AAAAATATTTTTAAAATTTATATTTATTATACGCTATACAATCATAACTTAACATTATACTCTTATCTAAAATAACTGTGCATCATTATTATAACTTAAATAATATATAGATACGACACATTAACATTCCTGCATTAAAACAAATGAATTTTAAAAATTAAAACAATATAAAGACAATAATATTAAAACATAGTACTGTAATGACCCCATGGCAAGCTTTCAATTTTATTTTGCGCTACTTGTCTCTTATCATCGTTACTACTGAGAACTAATTTGTTAATTTTCTGAGTAAATACTTTGTGATTATTGTGTGACAAACATACAAAAAACATGCAGTCGAATTAAGAACCTCCTTTTTCGAATTTCGTTGAAAATAAGCTATGATGTATCAGTTTAGTTTGGTTGATCCGATGTTTATTGTATTTATCAAAATATGAAGATCCATTGCAAACGATTAAAATAAAAATATAATTCAATTATTTACCATATACGTATTATAATAATTTCAAATAAATATTCTTTTTGTTGCAGTTAGTTTCCGAAAACTTTCCGTTAGTGTATAAAATCAATACATAATATTAAACGAATCTGAGTGAATTTGTCTCGTATTTGGTTATGACATTCAGTAAAAGATATCGCGCGTGCATGTGTTTTCAATATATAATGTATACGTATTAGCCGAATGTAAACTTATGATACCTACCTATTACAATTTTCAAAATACTGAAAATTATTTCGATTGCGACATTAATAAGATAGGTAATTTACGAAAGCCAAATAAAAAACTTTTTATAGCGTTATCTACATATTTCTCGGATAAACTTTTGTATTAAATTCACCGACTAGAGAATAAAACAACATTTTTCTGTATATTTAATGTAATGTCTAATTAATATAAATATATAAAATCCCCAGACAAAAATACCAACTACATGACCCCAAAGTAAGTGAAGCTTGTGTTATGGGTTACCATACAGCAAACTAGGACGGAATCTAGAATACAATACAAAAAATACATAGCAAACACCCAGACCCGGAACAAATATCTGTAGATTGTACAAACATTTATCCCGCTGCGGGAATTGAACCCGCGACCTCTCCTCTGGACGCCGGCTCTTCGCTCATCGCGCTACAGAAGTCGTCAATATATGCTTTGTTTTGTTGCTAGATGGAGTTATAATGATCTTTTAACGAAAACATTTCATAACGTGGAATAAAAACTTATAAGAAAATATACCTATGTGTGTGTGTGTGTGTGTGTGTGTGTGTAATAAGCATAAAACGCTATAGCTTTGCGATTGTGATTTTCTGGTTTTAGTACCGACATGCCAGCATCACCTACCTACACCATTGTGATTCTTCTACATATAATGTATACCTATTAAGGCATGCATTTACTAATGATACCTAGTCCTAAGTTTTAAATACTTAAAGTTATTTCGATTCTGATAATAAATAGATAGGTAGTATAAGTAGCTTAACTAGGTACTATAACATCGCTTTATTTAAGAAAGCTGAAAATATTTTTTCATAGCGCCATCTAAACATATTTTTACGCAATATGATCACTGCATCGACTGGCGAATCAATTAGGTTTCTATATTAAATATATGTGCGTTGTCGCCAGATGGCGTAATACTGCTAATTGACTAAACTATTTAATTAAAAGCGTTTAATGTGCAAATAATAACACATTACATTATTTATATTTTTCAAAACAGACATTGATTCAACTAACGTATTTAATTGTATATAATATATGTTTACAAGTATTAAATTTAATGAGATATTTGTGAAAATCCTAAAACGCGCTATTACTGTTTTTATAATAATCAGTATATATTGAACTATTTCATGTGTAATAAGTGACTGGTTAGATGCAAGATATGCTATACGAACCCGCTCAATCCTATACTGTGATTGCATTTAACTTAGTGAAGTGTTGTCAGCGATGGTTAGTAAGACTTGAGCAATCTGAAAGCTATTCAGTGACAATAAATAACGGCACATAATACCTACCTAACCTACCAATGAATTATATAACTAAATGCCAATTATACAAACAACCCAGTAGTCATACCCACAAGCCGTGGTGTGCAAATCTACTCAGTGAAATATATAAAGTACCTATTTATTAACCCACCAAGCACACCACGGTGACAAGGGTTTTGCTATTTTTTTTAACGATACCTGGCCCTAGCGGTAAAAACCCTCGTCCGGTCTACCAAACGTATTTGTTGCGTATGATATCGCATTGATAAAATTGGGGGTTCTGCATCACTGCATGCGAGTCTGCATCACACAGCTCGCTGCAACGTTTTTGTTGTAAGTGAAGTCGTGCAGATAAAATTGGGGGTTCTGCATCACACAGCACGAGCGCAGCGAGGGCAAGTGATGCAGAACCCCCAATTCTACCCTACTCTGGCCTTCATCAAGCGGACACGTTCAGCTTTGAAGTCGATATTCAGAGAGCCTCGGACAAGGCGGTGATCGCTACCGATGTTAAACCTGTTGATCACGGAGACATCTCTGAATATGTGCTTTTTGTCCGTCATGATGAAGTCGATCTCATTTTTTGTCACAGTGTCGGGGCTTTGCCACGTCCACTTCCTTTGGGGCTGTTTTTTGAAGAAAGAATTCATCAGGAACAGCCCCTCCCGTTCGAGGAAGTTGACGAGCATTTGCCCCCTGTCATTTCTGCTTCCAAATCCATGGGATCCTACTACCGATTCGCCGCAATTCTGTACTCCCACTTTAGCGTTCAAGTCCCCCAGGACAACGCTGTAGTGAGTCTTAGTAGTGAATTGGAGGGCCCTCGATATGTCATCGAACATATCCTCCACTTCATCGTCCGAGTGTGTCGAGGTTTTAGGCTGTACCTATCGGTGAGCTTTATAGTTAGGTATGCTACCCTGTTCGACATACTGGAAACCTCTACAACGCTGTCAGAAATGGACTTATTGACCAGAAACCCCACGCCACCTTGGGATTGTTAGCCTCCCTCTCGGAAGTACATTAGGTAGCCTGATTCGAGGGTTATGGTATCCTGCCCCTCTCTTCGGACTTCACACAATCCTAATATGTGCCACCTAATCTTCCCAAGTTCCACCTCCAGTTGCGCCAGATGCGAGTCAAGCCGTAACGTGCGTCCGTTGTACGTCGCCAGGGTCAGTTTTTTGTGGTGGCCTCCCGTAGCCCGGTGTTTCTTCGCACCCCCTGCCCCGCCGTTACCATGGTCGCCACCATGACCAGGAATAGCGGGGCCGCCGGGAACTGGGGGCCGTGGCCTACTGTGGCTCTTCATCGGGGGATATGCCCATAATCGCCACGTTGGGCAGGCGGGTTGGCGATCGCAGTATGGACCAATTCTGCGGCCCACGCAAGGAGACGCTGCTGCCCATCTCCTTGGATCAAGTTTCCCTTAGTCGCCTCTTACGACACCCACGGGATGAGAGGGGGTAGTGAAATTCTATGCCGTCACTACACAGCAGTACGTCACGACTTCACTTGTATGGTCAGAATTGAGAGAGCATTTGAATATAGGATGTAATAATTAATTACTGCGTATTGAATAAAAACGGTACATCGGATCTATTTACAATGTGTTATTCTAATACTGTAATAGTAATAATTACTAACAAATAAAAGGTTTTTACAACACAGAACTGATAGGTCACAATTATTAAATATGAGTTTTTTTTTAATTTTCCAAGGGTTTAACGCCAAGCTTACATAGATAAACGAATATTCTATATTTAAACGATTCCCTCCAGTCGTCTTTATTACAAACTTGTTTCAGCATTTTTCCAACTATCAATATCTTTTTCCGTCCAAACAGAAACTATTGAGCATTAAGGAACTGGTCAGTGAGAAACGACTGACGGCTACAAATAAAAAGATAGAATACTCTTTTTGAACTAGGCGATGAAATGCCAATTGTAAATGCTCGATTCCCTGCGGGACTCAGCGGCGGTCGTGCGAGTAGTTCAGAAACCAATCTCGTTCAGTGTTCTCGAATGATAAATAAATGAAAATACGAATCGCGGAAAAAACAAGTTGTCACATTTTAATTTCTCTGTATAGTAAAATAATCAATATAAGTCAGTTTTTACATAGTTTGAATAGAATTAGGTAATGTGAAATCTGATATAAATAAGTTGTACGTAGGGAGAGCTTCAAGTAACACGCGAATCCTAGCGCTTGGAATCCTATACAAGTTAATGAATTAGATTTGATTTCTTTTACTGCAAGTCCTAAAACGAGTCTTTACTGACGCTTTTTAATCTCTCCGAATAAGTTATATATGTTTTTTCTCCTGTTCCATGATTTGTGAGCCTATTTTAGTACGTATAATGATATATATTATTTCTAGTTGTAAACGTAGGTTTATAAAATAATGGTTGAGGAGGCCGATGATGACTGGATCCCGTGTTAACTCGTGAACGGGTGCCGTTTGAGGGTGTTCGTCGTTTGGGTAGCTCACTTCCCTCTAATATGGTTGAGAAGGGCGATGGCTGGATCCCGCGTTAACTCGTGAACGGGTGCCGTTTGAGGGTGTTCGTCGTTTGGATACTTGGGGGGGGAGACTTGCCGAGCTAACAGATGCAGATAAGAATAACTTTGTAAAGACATAAAAAGGCACTGTAAATTTATTTTAAAAAAATTTTTGCCGTGAAGTTTCTTGCCAATTCTTCTTCACGAAGGTTTCCCGAACTGGTGGTAGAGTCATGCTTTATTTGACGTCAATATAAAAAAGCAATTGTCAATGCTGAGAAATAAATATTTGACTTTGAATTTTGAATTTAATTAAAGAGCTAGTTTTGACAAACGTGGGAAATCTTCATTTTATCCCGCAGTCTTACCTAACTTGTCAGATAATTTGCACACCATTTCGTAGCCGCCGTTATTTCTACGTATAATCATAATTGCGCTTTAAATTTGGTCGATAACCTGTTTCTTTACCTTGTCATTGTTATTCTAAGAAAGTTGTAAAATCTTTAAAAACCATCTCAAATTGAAGCAACAAATACTGAAGTCAGTTATAGGCATTGAGAACGAGAAAATTCAGTATTAGAACGATAAAGGCTTATCCTGACAACACTTTAATTTATTATATATTTACCTTAAAACATTTTCGTCACATATTCCTAATGCGTTGTTATCCCGAAAAGAAAGAGTTACTGAAGAAAAAGTTCTTACTTTTTCTCACTGTCAGGGAGATGGGTTCAGTTTAGGTTTATTTTGAGAATAGCTTATTCAGTGATGTCGGAAACTATGAAATACCAAAACGCCAAGATAATACAGCTTGTATTATCTTGGCGTGTGTATGTAATGTAATTAAAGACACTTGGCGCGCCTCTTTAAGTTTTTTGAGACAAGATGAAATGGAATACTGTTGAAATCATTTAAACTTTGAAGTCAGTTTGGATGTAGACAGTAAAGTAAAAATATGTTAAAACCGACGAGAAGTTCGAATTTATTTTAATCACACACTTTCTATAGATTTCAGGACAGCATCTGGCGCTGTAGGTACATATTTTGTTAGCTTAATTTTTGGGTCTTATAGCGCTTCTACATAATGTTTGCTGAGTCTTACAATTTTAAAGTTGTTTTCAGGTCTTCATTTAAGTAAATAATATTTTACAGCTATCGAAGACATCGAATGGTAAAACAACAACCAGATTACCTCTCTGTGCGTAAGCTAGGATTTCATTAATTAAGAGGCATGTTAACAAACACTGTGTGTTCACGAACCTTGACTTAATTAAGATTTTCATTAGATATTGTCGAAGATAACATGGTTTTGTAAGTTAGATAACCTATTGCGTGTGAATCAAGTAGGAATTTGCACTTGTCATTTAAAATTTTTTTTTTACAAATAAACCATACATAGGTAGATGCGGCCATTTTATTTAATATAAAACTTCACACATCAAATATTTTTGAATCAAACTGTAGTGAACATTTTTACCGTTAAAATTCCTTAGTAATTCTCTAAGAAATCTCAATTTTTTTGCATAAAATGTACGTTTATTTTATGATAACGTACATCCTCCAGGTTCAGATGTTCACTCCACTTCAAGATAGTTAATAAAAATAATGTGGTGTGCAGCAAAACATTCGTAAGGATCTTGTTTATTTAAATGTGAACACTTGTTATCTGCGACTATTATAAACAGATTTGACCATTATTTTAATCCGTTGGGTTAAGTATGGTTTAAGACTGAAGTTTAAAGCTCAGTTTATGTGCATATTAGTAACACCAAGTCCGTAAACTAAAAAAGCTAATTGTTGAAACATAATTATACACTCTGAATTCGTTTGACGTGATTGATATAGGATTTGTATGGATCAATCAAAGTTTCTGCTATCTCCACTAACGTAATACATTTCAGACAAAGATAAACATAATGCGAAAAGAAAAGACATATGCGATATAGTAACAAAGACATGTTAAACAAACAAAAAACAGACTTCTGATAAAATAACAATAGGAAAACAATTTTGCCTCGTTTAATCGTTCGTTCGTTTAATCTCCTGAACAAAGAATATTGGCAAGTCCTTATTTAAGTAAACAGTGAGCGTTTAGAAAAGTAACTAGTACTTTTGTTTATTATTTTGTTTTATGTGAATTTCCATAATATTAGCTTCATGTGCAGAAGTCGCCATAAAAATAGTTGATTTATAAAGCTTGATTAGACTTGATCAATTTGTTTTAGCTCCTGTCATTTTTATTACATAGGATTGATTGTGATAGGAAATTATAGTCACTTCAGCATGTAAGGACTCATTTTTATGTCAGAATATTTTTTTTATATTCCTCATAGTGAAAACTATTTATTACTCCTCGCTGGAGTCCTTATCCTTGGCTGTTTAGCTTTTGCCTAAGCTGGCGAGTTTGAGATATATTCCGATAGATTGCGCTGACGACGACTTATTGCTGTGATTTTTGGACTAGTTGATTAGATTAAAGATATTGATGAACATTTACGTGTCATTATTATCATGGTCGGTTGGTGATAGTAGTAATTACCTATGAATGTAGGTAATTTTAAATCATAACCTCAAAATTAGTAATTAATGAAAATGCAATTATTATTGTTCCTAGGCATACTACATAATACAATTTTTTTTTGAAATCCATGGGGTTTTTATGTCCTATAGTTTTAGATATTTTTGACTTCTAAACGCTCCACTTTAACTCCAACTAAAACCATGTATGGCGATCTGCCAATGTCCTTTGACACCACGGATGTTTATGTTTTTTGTATCAAAATATTATGTACGCAGCAGTATTAAGATAAATGCTGGCCGAGTATGCAATCGTAGTACCTTCAGTTTTTTAAACATGAAATTTGTGCGTTTTATAAGATGGTAAGAGTTGAGAGCCAATTAACATCCACTTAGTTATTACATTACACATATGACCTAATTATTCAATATATATTCCACGACAAAAAAACGTCTATAATTTACAAATAAAAAAGTACAAATGAATTTTTTGGGTGAACCTCAGTCACTGGTCGTTAACTGCATAGCACATTGCTTGTCTAACAAATAGTCAATACCGCAATGCAGTTCTTAAGAAGCAACAATGCTCCAGAAGACAAAAATTACCCAAAGCTTTGTTCAGACGCTAGATCAAACGCTTGGAGTTCATATAATCCACTAGGCACAGGTTCATATAATCACATATCCACTTGGGGTGTAAGGGGGAGTCGCCTACCATCAAGACTCTCCAAATGCCAACCTTACCTGCGTGTGGTGCACCCTGCCGGACAGCGGACGAGGCTCTGGTGACCGATGAATTATGGGATAACCGTTTTGCAGGTGGTAGGTTTCGACCGCGGCTTGCAACCACCCTCTAGACAAAGCCATGCCGCCATGTGACCTAGTCACGTTCCGGCATGATGTCTTGAGTAACCATTGGAGGAGAATAGGTACGAGTAATTGCGCAACGTATGAGAGCCGTTTGAACTCGAAGGGTTATGATGCACCGGGTGGCTCGATCTGGAGGGCAGCGGGATCCAAAGAAACGGTGCACCGCTGGCCGACCGCAGGTTGTAGGGGGCCCAACTAGCGTTCTAGCCATTCGTGAAAGGCTGCCCCACCACCTGTGTAAAATCCCGGGATTGCTCCATCGTGCCGGTTGGCGACCGGATGGAGAGGGCCCGATGGCGATCCCCGGGGGGTTTGACGTTTTGACGACGATATCCCTCTGCGCAGTTGGTGTTCCTTGGGGACTTTAATGCCCACCATGGAGAGTGGCTGTACCCGTTCAAGGACACCGACCACGCTGGCAGAGAAACCTATCGGTTCGCAGTAACTCATGGTCTCTCCCAGCTCGTCCACGAACCTACGCACATTCCTGACGTTGTTGACCATACTGCGTATTGCTTGGACCTTCTGCTGACAACCGATCTAGACAGTTACTCGGTGTCCGTATCTCCGCCATTAGGGACAACCCACCTCTGTCTGGTGAAATCTGTGTCGCAATACTCGCCAACCGATACCAGCCCAAAAGGCAATAGGCGAGTATGGCGGTTCAAGTCAGCAGATTGGGATGAGATGCGTCACTTTTTCGCCTCTTATCCTTGGTGGCAAGCTTGCTTTACCTCCGATGATCCATCTTGCTGTGCTGATGCTGTTTCCAGCGTGATATGTCAAGGTATGGAGTACTTTATACCGTTCTCTGATGTATCCTTGGAGTCCAAAGCCCGCCCATTGTTTAATGCTGATTGCCTCCTAGCTGAAAAGCGTAAGCATGCAGCATACCAAGCCTGGGCTAGCGCTCGCAGAAGCAAAGCTATGGATCTCCCAGCAAAGAAGCAGGCGTACAATGCTGCTGCCAAGTCCTGCAAAAAGGTAATCAGAAGCGCTCGTTTCGACCACATTGGCCGTATCGGGGACAAGTTAGCATCCTATCCCACGGGGAGTAAAGCTTTCTGGTCCCTTGCCAAGTCGGTTGAGATGAACTTCTGTCGCCCATCACTGCCACCACTGCAAAGGCCTGACGTGTCTTTGGTGCAAAAGAAAAGTTCGGATGGCATTCCCGCAGTGGTTCTAAAGCACTGTGCAGCCAAGTTGTCTCCTGTTTTGACACGCCTATATCGACTCTCTCTAAGGACTGGAAAAGTTCCAAAATCATGGAAGTTTGCAAACGTACAGCCCGTATAAAAAAAGGGCAGTTGAGCCGACCCAGTCAACTATAGACCTATTGCAATCACTTCCATAATTTGCAAAATTATGGAACGTGTATTGAACCATCGTCTCCTGACGTACCTAGAGATCAATGAGCTCCTCAGTGACAATCAATATGGTTTCCGCGGAGGATGCTTAACAGGAGACCTTCTAGTGTACGTCACGCATCTATGGAGCTTGGCCTTGGAAGGGCACGGAGAGGCAATAGCCGTATCCTTAGATGTCTCCAAGGCCTTTGACCGGGTATGGCACGAAGCCCTGTTGAGCAAGCTTCCTGCGTATGGCATACCACCTGGACTCTGCGACTGGATTTCTGATTTCCTGAGGGAACGGTCAATTCGAGTTGTCGTCGATGGCTTCTCATTGGACCTAATGGCGATCAACGCCGGCGTACCTCAGGGATCTGTTCTCTCTGCAACATTATTCCTACTGCACATTAATGACCTTCTTTTATCGGAAGGCATTATTGGTTACGCTGATGACAGCACTGTTGTAGAGAGATATGTGTCCAATGCGCGAGCGAATCTAAACCAGATCCAATTTCAGAGATAGTCGATGGTCGAATGGGTTGATGTGACACTATGTAGGGTTTCCGACTGGGGTGAAGCCAACCTTGTCAAGTTCAACCCTTCCAAGACCCAGGCGTGTCTCTTCTCTGGTAAAAAGAGCACATTTAACTTGACGCCCACTTTCCAAAGTTTATCTATCAACTAGGGCTTCTAGGCATGACCATCACGTCGTAACTTAATTTCGGTCAACACATTGAAACCATGGCACAGTCAGCTTCCAAAAAATTGGGAGTCATTGCAAAGGTCCGGCGGTACTTCAACTCTTAACAGTTGCTCAACCTGTACACAGCCCAGGTTCGATCCTGTATGGAGTACTGCAGCCATCTTTGGCATTATTCCGCTAAGTACCATCTTGAAGCGTTGAATTCTGTCGACCGAAGGGCCCGTAGACTCATAAGTGACGACAAACTTACTTCTTAGTCTATCGGTTTTTTACAGATTGCACTTTGGAGAGTAAGCAAATACTCTTTTTCAGCTGATCGAACCTTCCCCCTTTCTCCACCGATCAACCACACGCAGACAGAAGTTTCACCCGTTTGTGGTTAGCGTGCCGAAGAGCCGAACTAAACGGTTCGATAGCTCATTTTTGGTTCGTGTTGCCAAAGAGTGGAACGATTTGCCAGCGTCTGTTTTTCCAGAAAAATATAACCCTGGAGCTTTTAAGTGTAGAATGAATAACTACCTCTTGGACAGGCGTGTATGATCCTCGTCTTTATCGTCACTTTCCATCAGGTGAGATGGAAGACAAACGCCTGCTAATTATTAATAAAATATAAAAAAAAAAGGATTGTGTAGTCTACACTGTAGACTAAATAAAAAAAAATTGATCGTTATTGATGCTTGATTTTAACTGAGTTTGAATATGAAATAACGCATGCACCGTTCGTAGATCAAAAGTGTAGCAAACATTCATTGCCATTATTACGTGTGAAAATCGCATCAATACGAACAGAAAAATTGTCAATTTACTCCATTTTACTAAAAATACATGAACTCAGCAAAGTATGGTCCTAATAGCTTTTTAAACGATGCCTATGTGTGTGCTACGTTGTTGTTTCGGAAGTAAGCTCGTAACCCAGATACGGCACGACCTGTCTACAGTGCTTCATGAGTTTTAAATTGTGCTGTATGTGGTATGCTAAATATAATTTTGTGTGTTAAAATGATTCGAATGTTGATTGTTTGGTGCAAGCTCAGATTAGAACTTGTGTTAAAAGAAAATTATCCCCGCTATATGAAACCGAGGGCCTAGCCAAGTGGCATTTGACGATGGAATAGAATAGTAAATTGAAGGTAAATGTATAAAATTGACACATACCGTTGATTGAAAGTTTCGTACGCTCATGTCAATTTTGTACATTAAGCACTTTATTCATTTTTATTTTCCATCATTCAGTGCCACTTGTTGACTGTACTTGGGTACAGTTCATTTTGATAATGAAGCCGTTAAATAATTTGTATATTATCAATAATTCGAATCAAACACATGAATGTGAATACGGAAATGTTATCTAAAACAAGAGAACCGATATTTTCAGGAAATGCTGTAATGGAAACAGGAGTACATTACCTATATACGAGTATGAAGTATTCATTAAAATATGCGGTGGTAGTAATGTGCGGCGAACTCGTTCGAACACATGCGACAACTACAAACCTACTTATTAATTATTGTTCAGTAAAAGTAGACTTTATAATATTTGACGTTTGATTCTGTTTGGTTCGATGTATCTTCGTCTACAATTTTTGCTTTAATAATATTAAAATATATAATAATATTATATAATATTATAATTACTACTATAATCAGCACTTTTTTTATCAGTAATGAAACTTGTTTATTTTATTCCGCTCGGTAGTCAAACAAGAACCTAGCATTTGAGACTGAGTAACCTAGGTTATAATTATGTAAAGTAAAAAAAATATATAAAAATTGTCTTTAATATCTCCATATCTTATTAAAACAAGCTTATCAAAGAAATACGTACGTATAGTATTTATACTGTTCAGCAAACTTTGATTCAAAGATTTAAAATGTTATCAAACATTATTATTCGAACCGAAATTCAAGGAAACAGCCCAAACTAGAATAATACATATTGTGACTAACCGCTGCGTAAGGGAAACTTTATTTGGTTACGCCCCTGCATTTACTCAGCAATATGAAAATGCTGATATGAAATACAAATGACATTTGAAATGGATAAATGACATGGAATATGGATAATGAAAAAAAGGCAATCGTTTTCTCCGGCGTACCATCCGGCATCAAACGGAGCTGCAGAAAATGCGGTGAAGCTTTGCAAGCGAGCAATCAAGAAGGCAACTAGAGAGTCAATTGAGGTGGACGCTGCCCTGCAAACTTTCCTATTAACGTATCGGAATAGCGTGCATTCGAGCACCGGCGACAGCCCCGCCATGTTGCTACAGCGGCGCGCGCTGCGATGTCGGCTCGACCTGCTGCGCGGAGAGCGCGCGCGCGAGGACTGCGTGCGGGATGTTCAGGCGCGGCAGCTGCGGCACGCGCCGAGCGGACCGCTGCGAGAGCTGCTCGTCGGAGATCAAGTTAGGGCTAGGGGGTACGGCGGTAACGATAAATGGTTGGAAGGTACGGTCGTAGGCAAAGAAGGTTCTAGGAGGTACATTATAGATAGCGGTAACGGTCAATCTATGCAAAGACACATTGACCAATTGAAACGCAAGTCCCGATACTCCGCTGTGTGCCCAGATTGCGACGGGGATGCCGTCACACACCCCAACGATAGGGATAGTCTTGGGTCAAATAATACCAACAAAGAGCAACCGTTAATAGATGGGGAGGATGAGAGTAGGTCGGTTATTTGTGCTGAAGACACCCCGGTTAGTCATCCTGACTCTACGGCACTTGAGTTGCCACCGTCACCGCTGAGCCGTCCCAGGCGCCAAAGAAAACCCGTTTTAAAGTAGGGAATAGTTGATTGCCCATAATAATAGTTTATATGTATTAAATGTATCTCTTACAATCGTGACATTTTGGATCATAAGTGAAAATAATTTATTTGTAATTTAAGTGGGGAGGTGTAATGTATGAGCTTAGGTTGGTAGGGTATTATTTTATATAATTATATTATTTAGCATGTTGGGGGTATTAATGAATCTGTCAATGTGAATCATTCTGGAATATAGCGATCAACAGTCATACGCCTTTTCCTTATCTCCCGTTTATATTACCAGATCCCCGTAGGAAGCTCCATATTTCTCAATTTTGTACACTTTTTTGTAAAGATATCATCTCAGATATCATATCAGATATCATATCAAGATCAGATCTCATGTAACAGCTAGATTTTCGTGCATAACAAGTTTTAAAAGCGGGACAGTCCCATCTTAGTGTTCTGTGTGAAATAGGAGCCTGTTGTTTAGCTTGTTTGTGAAAGTAGAGGATTGCTGCAGATATATATAGTTGGCGAACCGTGAGAAGCTGGCATTCGGAGTGGAGTTTATGGGTCGGGTATCTTCTCGGTAGGCGGTAAGCTACTTTTAGAATTGCTCGCTGGTTTCTTATTAGTTTCAGTAGGTGTTTCTTATATGTTGCGCCCCATACTATCAATCAGTAGTTTATGACCGATTGGCACAAGCAGAGATAGACGGTTTTAATAAGGTCTAGGTCAGCAACGTTTCTTAGTTTTCCAAAAATATGTATTAGTTTTTGAAGCCGTTTTGAACCGCGTCTTCGTCTACGTCTGCGCGGTGTCGTGAAGAACATGAAGCACAAAATATGCATTAACGGGTCAACGTATATAATTCCAAATAAGCCTAACAAGTAGCTCCCAATTGGTGAAATGATCTTAATAGATAACGAAACCAATAAAATTATTCAAGGGCCCAGTTATTCCTTCGTCCTTTGTTTGTCCGTAATTAACATAATTGTTTAAGCAAACTGGAGCTCCTGCACAAAGTTGATTTATATTTTTAATACACTGTCATTAAATTATTAATCAGTGTATATTTATATTTAGTATAAAAATATATATTTGGCATCGAAAAATTCTGAAAATATGGATCCAATTTTGATCCAATTTGAAAGCAAGTTTTGAAATAAAAACATTTTGTTAGCTAGATTATCAAAAGTACTCTAACTTACATTGCGTCATACTGCGGCATCTACTCCAAATTATTACCTATCTACAGTGAAAGTATACACAAAACCTCAAGATAAATTATTCAAAATGACAAACGAAAGAATTCACAATGACCATCATTTATCAAAGTGATGGAACATCAGCACTTACATCGAATCCATTAAAGGGAAATTTTGAAAACGCTTTAAGATATTTTTTGATGTCATGGTTTATATAAATATTAAAACTAAAGGTGATTAATAAATTATGATACCTATTACTAATATAAATGTTAAGAAAGTTTTGCGTAATAGCAGTGAGCAGCAACAAGCCCAAAATGAGCTTGTTACTCGTACTTGTTGAAAAGCAGCCCGCTTACTCTTGTAACAATTTTGCAATTCTAATTCAACACCAATCCAATTTCAAAGATAATTGATATGTCACGTGACTTCTTCTTCTTGAGAACAATCTTGTCAGCATTGGATTGAAATTGGGATTTGTTTCCCATTGCATTCTTGCGAGTGAAGTTAGTTACGATTCAACGATCAACAAACAATGCATGCTCAACTGACAGCTGTCAAATCAAACTCAAAAGTTGTAATTTAGTGTCTTTGTGCAAGCCGATGACTATTACAATCGCAATTAATTCCATAGATGGCCATACAATATTAAAACAATTGGCGCTAGTATCGCATCCACGAGTACGAAATATAAAAATTGTATTTGCTATCCATCGGAATCGTTTATAAGAGTAGGCCTGCTGGGGCCTGGAATAACAACATTCACAATTTAAACAAACCATGTAAGAAAAGAAAACAAGAAAGGCATTCCTTCAGCTCTACCTTTGTAAAGTTGTCAATATACACACATCAAAAAAGTCTAAGCAACATACATTATTTCAAATTTATTAATCAATTATTATATCTTTTGTTACCCCACTTGGTACTAAAGTAAACTTTTTTGTTCTAGATGACATGCTGGCTGGTTGTGAAAAAAAATCGACTATCATTTGTTTTTTCACAAAAATTAAAGCGAATGCATGTTTTCTTTGTGTGGCGTGAGTGTTCGAAATCATTTATTGTTTATTATTTATTTTTATTGATTAATTGAGAAAAATTTTAATTGTAAGACATTGTTTACGACATGGAGCGAGATCATTTGACCTCACACGAAATACTAAGAGCCGTAGGGATGTTGCATTCAATCTGAGGTATCACGATATTTTGGTGTCAACAGAAGCGTTATTTGCCGTCTTTATCAGCGTTACACTAACACGGGAGATCCTGCCGAGCAGCACCTGAAAGGAAGAAGAAGCACCGCGGAAGGAGTACAACCACTCGGCAAAACCGATAAATTCAACTGACCGCAAGACGTCAGCCTATGTTAACCGCCCGAGAGATAGGTTTAAGGCTACAAAACACCAGTGGTGCTGTTGTTAGCACCCAAACCGTGCGAAATGGACTGCATGAGTACGGCCTACATGCACGACGACCAATTAGGTGCCCACCTATACGTCACGGGAATCGCGCTCGTCGAAATGAATGGTGTAGAGAACACAATACACGGACCCAGGAGCAATGGGATAAAATTTTGTTTTGAGATGAGTCTCGATTTGGATTTAGGCCTATAGGGTAGGAGTGTACCGTCAACCTGGAAATACTGAGAGGCTGAGGTGCGTTCAAGAAGTTCATCCATACAACGGTTCAAAAGTTATGGTATGGGCAGGTATTATGGACAACAGATGAACTGAGCTAGTTTTTGTAAATGGAAACATGAACGCTGCAAATTACGTTGAGGATGTTCTAAGGCCTTAGGTCCATTTGCACAAACCCTTGGCTTCGATTTACCGTTGATGCATGATAATGCGCGTTCGCATACAGCTTTGCACACCAGGGAGTACTTGGCAAGGGAAAACATCCGGGTATTGACTTGGACTGCACAATCGGCAGACCTCAACCCCATCGAGCACGCATGGGACATGCTCCAGAGACGTGTTTTAGAGAACTTGGACGGAGTAACAACATCCCGACAACTGATGGACTTACTAAATTTTCATTGGGAGCCATTGCCGCAGGATAACATAAACAGTCTCATCGATCTATGAATAATCGGTGTCAGCAAGTTTTCAACAACAGAGGCGGCCACTCTTTGTATTAAGTTATCCAATTTTTTTTTACAATAAATTAATTTTGTTTAACAATTTCATTAAGTTTATAAAAAGTTTAGTTGCTTAGGCATCTTAGTTTGTACTACGTATGATACAGTACTCGCAATATTGTTAATTTATGTTATTAAAATACAAATTATAAAAAAACAATTGATTTTTTACTTTGAAAAGACACTAAAGAATAATATAAATAATAAAATACTAAGGATTTAATATGAAAATACATTGTAAAATTCAAATTTGTGTATGTTGCTTAGACTTTTTTGATGTGTGTAGTACAGTCATTTGGTAGTT
Organism: Marasmarcha lunaedactyla; assembly: GCA_923062675.1. NCBI lineage: Eukaryota > Metazoa > Arthropoda > Insecta > Lepidoptera > Pterophoridae > Marasmarcha > Marasmarcha lunaedactyla. Next base: position 9,031,145 of record OV281361.1, on the reverse strand, counting down.
TTACGAGTTAATTTTCAAAATCCCGAAAAACTGTCCCGACGTTCTATCCCATGTATTTCGTTTGTTTCGCCGGCTTTTTCCTTAAAAAGCCAAAGTCTGGAATAACAAAAAAAAAATATCTGTGAAGCACGAAAATTGAAAAATCGTGTAACGACGTTTTATACGTCAATAATTTATAATGAATTTTGTTTTGGAAAAAATAATCTATATACTGAAAAAATATGCCTTTTACTATCTTTTGTAAAATAATGATTAATTATTTATTTAATAATGGCATAGAATTATATGGTACAGGTAAAAGATAATAAATACTAATAAACCTTCGTTTATATATACAAACGTATATTAATGTCTATACATTTTACTATAGTGAACGTATATACATATGTGTAAGTTTATTCATACAACAGGCTCACCGACAAGCGTGCCAACTAGAAATATGGCAACACGATTTTCGAATCGCCTAGCCCACCTGTATTATTGAGTTTGTTGCTGGTTTTTTGACAGTAGCTGACCCTTCCGAACCTGTGGTAGTTACAATATACGACGTCCTAAGCCGACGTCCACATCCTCTCGGGAAAGCTTAGGTAAATCGTAGGAGTAGTCAAAGTTCCGGCTAAGCGTCCATAGCGCTAAGCCACAAATTCCGGTAAAATTTAAAAGGCCCATAAGCCATAAATAAACCCTCCACTTTGAAAAAAACCTCACTGACGTCACATGTTAATTGATTGGCTTTTGCAACTACGATATTTTCGGCAACAAATAATAAATTGGAAATAAATAACGTCGTTTATGTTGTCGGCCATTGTTGGTTACCGATATACCTATTGAATTTACAAGATTAATGATGCAGTGCTAGGGGTTGTTAAATGTAGCTCGATTGTTAAGTTTACGCTTAAATTTTATTATAAAGAATAAGTACGATTTATTTTAGTGATATAAAAAGTCATTATTAATCTAAAGAACTCGGCCAGAGATCAAGGAAGCCGCACTCAAGAATGGAACATGTTACCAGAAGAACTATTGGATAATTTGATTTACAGCATGCCCAGGAGGATTTTCGCATGCGTTCGACCTAGCGAAGGAGTTATTTTGTATTATATAAGAAAGGTATGTTCATTTCATTATCACTACCTTTTTTATATAAAACTAGGTAAAATTCGATTTAAAGTAAACAATTACAAATGAAGGCGGAATGCATTTCGCGCGTTTATTATTATTTCTTAAAATATTTTTTTATCTGGCTCGCTTGCGGTTTATTTTGTGATACAGCCTGTAAATTGTTCACACAATTCAAACCACTTTTAGTCCCTAGGGATTACGGAGCTGTTTTAGTACCTCTTTACGAAGAATAACTTACTTCTTTTTGAATAGATGTGATGAATAGTATTTTTTTCTGTAATTATTTGTTAAATATGGAGAAGGCCCCAGTACCTTAATAATTATATAAATTAAGTTTTTTTCACGTCTGTAGCATAACGTGAAGTGTCTTTTTAAAATATGATTTAGGTGTATGTATATATAAATACACAACGTTGATAAAAGCGAGAGGCATTTAATGAAACCACATATACTATAAGTGCCTACTGTTAATCCGAAACTATTAAAAAAAAGTTTACGAGAAGTATACGAAAAAACGTTTTTCAAAGAACTTAAATAGCTTATAATATAGTTTCATTTCAACACTCTGTATCTTTCCGATCACCTGATCGTAGGTTTGTACTATAGGCATACACAGTTATCTAAACGACAAAAATCACGGGAGCGATGCGACGTTGCCAGTTCGCATCGTAAGTTTGCAGTACAAACAAAAGTACAGATCACAGTTATCTCACTCTAATGTAATAAGCGTAACAGAAATAGAAATATATCAGTATGTTGCTATGGCGCCGGCGGCGGCTCGGCTAATTAGGTCAAGGGCACAATTTTTACCTCGTTTAGTGCAAAGACGCGTTGCATCTGGGGTGCACGTTGCGCAATTCAGCACAGATCATTGTCGCTCACGCGTCCCATTTACTAATGTTAAGTTTTTATTGTGATAGGACACGTAACTGAGTATTTTAGGTTTAGTTTTGTGAGTAGTTTTTAATTATTTTGTAAGTACTTAAGACATCCACAATGCCTCGTGCTACATACACGGCGTCAGAATACACTGACATGATTTTAATCTACGGGGAATCCCACGGAAACGCAGCTCTAGCTCTGCGAACTTACCGAGAAAGGTATGGAGACAGCCGCGCGTGCCCTAGGAACGCTCGCACCATAGTATTGGCAGTACAACGGGCACGGGAAAACAAACCATTAGCAACGCATCAGGAGGGAGTCCCACCGCAGCAGATACCTACTGCGCGCGAGCAACAGATTCTTGACTATTTTGACCGCAACCCCACATTGAGTCTGCATAGAGCCGCACGCCAGTTTAGAGTTTGCCATAGAACCGTGCATAACATTTTAAAAAGGAGTAAACGCAAACCGTACAAATTTAAAAAAGTTCAAGCCCTTTTAAGAAGGGATTTGCCAGTCAGGCGTACTCACTGCCAGTGGATACTTGACAAAGTTACTGACGACCCGATTTTTTTATTAAATGTCATGTGGACCGACGAGAGCACATTTACACGCAATGGCTTATGGAACCAACAAAATCTCACATACTGGAGTATTGTAAATCCACGCATGATTCGGGAGTCAGAGCATCAGTACCGCTTCTCTGTTAATGTGTGGGCTGGTATACACAGGGACCAGATTATTGGCCCTGTTTTTATTGACGGCACCCTTAACGCGGCAAAATTTTTGGAGATATTATCCGGCCCCGTTGCTGAATATACCGAACAACTACCCTTAGCCGATTATCGGCATTTATGGTACCAATTGGACGGAGCTCCTCCACATTCAGTGATGTCTTCCAGAGAGCTACTCACCGAAATGTTTGGACAGTGGATTGGTCGATTTGGACCAGTACGATAGCCACCACGGTCCCCGGATCTCACTCCAAAGGAATTTTTTTATCTGGGGGTTTGTGAAAAGTGAAGTGTACGTGACAGACGTGAATACCGTAGAGAAACTTAAAAACCTGATTATTTTAGCGTTTAATAAATTAAAAAGTTTAACAACAAACAGTGACCTTATTGCACGGTTAAATAACAATATTATACGTCGTTATAATTTGTGTACCATTGCAAACGGCGGACATTTCGAACAATTGAAGATTTAATGTGTAAGTGTTAGATGTATTTTTTTATTAATGTGTTAGTGTGTAGTGTGTAAAGTTATTATTTCCATTGATCATACCTTCCAACGTTACCTACAATACATGTTTACATTATCATCCACATCAAACCCGGGCACTCCGCTGTGTAGGTAGGTGTGCGAGCCGGTGAGCCTGCCGCCGCACGCGCTATGCTACTCAAATGCTACGTTGTCAATTTGTTACGCAGGTGGCGGCAGGCTACTCAACAAAGGATGTTTACATTTTAACTTAATTATTAAGCTATTTAAGTTCTTTGAAAAACGTTTTTTCGTATACTTCTCGTAAACTTTTTTTTAATAGTTTCGGAATAACAGTAGGCACTTATAGTATATGTGGTTTCATTAAATGCCTCTCGCTTTTATCAACATTGTATATATTGATCTGACAGAAGTGAGGCGTGGCGGTGAATTCGAATAATTAGTCATGCACAACACCTACAACAGGGAGAGCACTATGTGATACTAACTTTGCATTTAGAGCGGACGCCCTACGTGCCAAGGCTTAGTTCATGCCTCAGTTTTTAACTGTGTTGTTGTGGGTTGTGTTGTGCAGACGGACTGTTAATTACTTTATTCTCATTGACATAATTACGATTCTTTTTATGTCTATTGCATTATGTTATTAAAAAAAAAATAATAAAATAAAATAAATTGTCGCACTTACTTATTTTTTCATATTAGGTGATAAAAAATAGAGTGTATAATTCAGTCGCAAAACTATTTTTGCTTCTACTACTACTACTACAACTATTTGTACTTTGAATCCTTCTCAGCGTTCAGAAACAGCCTTGCATATTATCCGATAGTTCAGGATTGTTGTACAAAATATATACTATACATGCTCTTGGATAAAACACAAAAATCGTTACCAATCAAAAAATATCAAGACAACTCTCCTTTAGAATCTTTTTTTTACACATCTTCAATTTCAGTCCATTCTGTACAGAGCAAACAAAGTATCAACTTTCTTTCAATGTAACCAACAACCTTTTAATGAATTACTCAAAGAATTTCCAAAGGAAAGAAATGGTTTTAAGCATTCGAAATTGAAATTGAAGGATATTCACATATTTGTGAGAAAAAGCGAATAACGCAGAAAGATCAGATAAGTTGGAAAAATAAAAGAAAAGGAGTGTACTTCAAAATAGATGCTACATATTTCTTGACTGAACTCAAAAGTGCCAATCAAGTTTCATTCAACATCGATCCTCTCAATAGGATACAAAAAATACAGACTTCTTTATACAAAAAACTACCTTATTGAAAAAAGGTTAGGCTGAAAGTCTAGTAAAGAATTTAAGGTGCTTATTAGATTATATAATTTTTATGAATAGACTGAAAAGTATGACAACATATAATAATAGTACGAAAGATAATGAACAAATAAGAATACCAAAATAGAAATTACTTTAATATCCATTTTGAATAGACTAAGAAATAAAATAGGTATAACAAAAGCATTCAACGGTTTTATAACATTAACAATACTCATTATGAAGAGTTCCAATCTAAATCTGACTTCATTTTACTGATAAGGTTTGCAAAGACTTAACACTTCCCGTATGTTTTTTACATGTCGCCGTATGAAATTCTGCGTAAGGTAATATGATATTGTTTTATCGAGTTTGAATTATATTGACAGTGAGGTGTCAAGCGGCCGCCTGTCACTTTAGTCTCTCACGACCACGGTGTCTGTAAAGCCACTGAAACGTCGAGTTTAAATTTATAAATTATATATAATTACCGCGATAAAATCCAGTTAAAAAAGTGTTTTGTTCAATGTAATGAATCGTACAAACCTACAAAATAATTCTATAACTTCTCCATTGTTTTAGACTTTAAATTGCAACAATAACCACGTTTGTTTGAAACATATTGGTCCCAGTGTGAGCAAAGCCTGCAGTGACATTGCAACTTGCATCAATGAATGTAGACCAGGCATATATCACGTTCACGAAACATGAAATCCCGAGCAAACCGCGGAATCTTACATACCCACATTAGGTAAACAAGCACGTGCCAACCCAATACTACTATGAATGAGTGAATTTTTTTCTGAAACAAAAATTAACATGAACAGCTAAGTTTGGATATGAAAGATCTGTTAATTTCAGAATCATATAAAAGTTTTACGGTAATTATACTTTAAGAAGAGAGTTTTTATTTGTTGAAGAATATCTGTTATTTAGTTGAGCTTTGCTCACAACTTGTTAAGATGTATTTTGTTACATCCCACATTTAACAATACTGGGATGAAAAGTAAAGAGGTTTATTGCTTCTAAAAATAAACTATTTACGCTGTCCTTGTTGTTGCATACAATGTAAGTCCGATAAAATTTAAAATGGCCAACGGAGCCTTAAATAACCGTCAATTAAAAAATATATATATTAGGTCTTTACCTATGAAATTGCCGTTTTTCACGAAATAAATGAAGCGTAATTTTTTTATATATTTTTTATTTCTATTAATCAAAATAATCACGCAGGCAATCAATGCATCTTTGCCAACGCATTGGTAGCTTATTGATGCCTTTCTTAAAGAAATCAGCTGGACGGGAGGCAACAAATTCTTCAAAGGCATTTTGTACTGCCTCTCGGGTATTGAATTTTTTTCCCGCCAAGAAGTTATCCAAATTCTGGAAAAAGTAGAAGTCTGTAGGCGCAAGGTCTGGTGAGTACGGCGGATGACGGAGAACTTCCAACCCCAACTCTTGTAGCTTGGAGACCGTCTGCTGTGCAGTATGAGGTCGCGCGTTGTCGTGCAGGAGCAGTGGAGCCGAACGATTGACCAAAGCTGGTTGGAGACGTGCGAGCTTCTCCATCATTGTGTTCAGTTCTTCACAGTACACATCTGCAGTAATGCTTGTCCCGTTTGGCAAGAAGCTGTGAATTACACCCGCGTTAGACCACCAAACAGTGACCATCACTTTTCTAGGGGTAAGTTTTCGTTTAGGGCATTGTTTGGGTGCTGAACCAGGGTCCAACCAACTTGCTGAGCGCTTAATACGATTGTCAAACAGGATCCATTTCTCGTCACTAGTAACAATGCGGTTCAGAATTCCTTCATTTGTATGCCTGCTGAGCAGTGCAAGGCACGTCTCCACGCGTACTTCGCGCTGGCGGTCATTGAGTTCGTGGGGTACCCATTTGTCAAGCTTTTTTACCTTGCCAATTTGACGCAAATGGACCAATATTGTTTTGATGCTAACGTCGAAAGCTGCTGCTAATTCAGCCGTGGATTGAGTTTCATCAGCTTCCACAATTGCCTTTAATTCGTTATTGTCGACCAAAGTTTTCGGACGACCACGGGGTTCATTTTTCAGGTCAAAATTTCCAGAACGGAAGCGGGTAAACCAATAACGGGTGGTGAGTTCGTTTGTAGTGTTCGCTCCGTAAACGTCGATGATGTTGCGTGCCGCTTGTGCCGCTTTGCTGCCACGACGGTACTCATACTCCATAATTACTTGAATTTTTAACTTATCCATGATGACGAAAAATGTTCGAATGCGTTGAAAACAAAACACTAACTATTAAACAAATGACGATTTTAGAAAAAGAATTCCATGTTTGTCAAATAAAATTAATATAAATTAGAATTATCAGTCGATAAAAAAAATATTTTCATTTGAAATGGCCAGTACGGCAAAACGGCAGTTTCATAGGTAAAGACCTATTATACAATATTTCCATCGATATTGCAATTAAGTAAGTTTACTCAAAGTAGGTTTGAAGGCTTTCATGTTTTCGGTGAGACCTCTCACAATTTTGAATCAAACTTATTTCAAAATCAACACGAAACCTTCCTAGCGTATTCATTACCCATATTCTAAATTGATTAAATCTATTTTATTACATTTATCCCAACATAAAACATCTAATATAGTCCGAAAACATAAGAGACGTGTTTGTTATCGCCTAGTGATGGCGGTGATATCCATTAAATCATAATCAATTAGGTATTTATATTTAAACATCTTCACAAATTACAGTTATTAATAAATTTATAACAAGTTATGATTACACACTTAACATTAGGTCCCAAAAATAATGACCAACTAGTAGTTAAATGTCACGACCGTAAAATTTTTTTATAATATTAACAGATCTCAAATTTCCTCGTGCTAACAGATCATCAAAAACAACGTTATCGACCCAATTTCTGGACGCTACAGCTGATCTGATGCTACCAGGAGATGCCGATATGTCAAATAAATGGGAAATAAACACCACAATGGCGAAGTGTGTAAAGTTATTTGGCCGCATTCAATATTTCGACGCCAAAACGCGGTAACTATTACACTTATGGAAAACTAAATTGTAAAGAAGTATTTACACGGGATCGGGAACTACGTGACATCTTGTGAGTAGGAAACAGACAGACAGCTGCACTGTTTCCGTATAGAGAGTTATATCTATCTCGCTTCTTAAATGAAGCATGATTTGAGTAACTAATCAACAGATTGAGTAAAAAGGTGTTATTTTATGAAAATCGTTCTAAGCCGACACGCAAACAATGCTCTTTGTTTCCGTAATAAGTTTTAACATCTTTTGTTTTCATTTGTAAACAAATTATAACATTTTCGAATCTCCCCTTGTACACACCGTTTGTGCTTCAAGTATGTAGGTACCGTTGGAAAATTAGTTAAAGCTGTGTTGTTTATGATATCATTTCAGAGATGTCTTATGAGGTAGGTGCTTATGATGTTCGTAGAGTCATATTAAAAACCAATTATAGAGCAATTCTAAAAAAAAACATTAGTCCACAAATTGATAAACCTTGTTCTAAATTTGCTAATGCTAAATGTTAATTAAGATGTAAACTTTATAAGAAGTATTTACTGTCGTGTGGTAACTTAAATTTTTATTTACGAACATGTTACTTTTAATCTTTAAAAAATCATGGAATTTTAATGATAAAATATTTGACTGAGAAAAAGTAAATGCAATCTTGTCATGATAAACATCCACTTTAAAAGCTTTTTCATCTTTGTACTGACACTATGTTGATTTTATTTTGATTATATTATGTTGATTTTGTTTTGATTATATTATGTTGATTTTGTTATTTATTTAGCTATGGGGCAAGCATTTTGATCGCAATTGGATTTCTTACAGCTTTCTTCAGATATATATTTTGTTACGTGGCTACGTGACAGGCATGATGGTCAGGCAAATGTAGGTGTGGAATCAGGTGCAACACCTCACGATCACGTGATCGACCTGATCGTAAGTGGCACCGTGCCCATAAATTGATATTGTTATTTATTCATAATCGATTAATTATGCGTTGCTGAGCGTAAGCTTATGTTGGATTGGCCTTTGTTCCGACAACTGTACCTTCCTTTATCCGGAACCCAACTACGTAAACGTGGTTATTATGGAATTTAAATTAACGTAGCACTGTAGAACTGCCCCAGACGAAAGAAGAAAGAAATTAAGAAATGTGTACTACCATCAAAATAGCAACATTACAAGTTACGTTTGTTGTAGTAACTCGACGTACACGCTCAGCCCAGCACACATTAAATTCATACATTATAATGTTCTAATCTGTGCTCCTAATTCCAAGCTCTGAATGAAGTACATTTCAGCGATTCAAACCTTAGATTTATATGAAAAATGAATACACAAATACAGACACACAAAAACCAATCTTCAAGTAGCAATAACGAACATCTGCGACTTGTTTGTGCGAGGCGTCTTCATAATATTCGAAAATTATTTAAATTAAGAGCAGGTGGCTGTGCGATTACCTGAGTAATAATTAGAAAAGGTAAGTGTGGTGGCAATGAATAATTTCAGAATTCTAAGGGTCCAGACATATTTTGGTGCTCGTTTTAGCGGGGGCTGTTTAAAACTCTTACCATACATATCAATAGTCGACCGAGTGGTGTAGTGGCCCTGCCTCATACGTCGTAGGTCCCAGGTTCGAGTCCTGGCCGGGGCATTCATTTGTGTGATTTAGAGTGGTTTATATTTATATATATATATATATGTTTATTCTGGGTTCCCACAGGCAACGTATAAATCCTAAAGGTACAGCCTCGTTGTGTTTTGTACCTATGTGTGCCTATGTAACTTGTTGAGAAGGGTAAGTGAGGTCACGGTAACACAAGGGATACCGAAAGACAGCTATAATATTTCTACCAGAATATAACGTGATAAAGTTATTTTAATGTTACAAATGGGAGAAATATTATGGATGTTTTACTGTACCCCTTCAAATTCAAGTATTTTTTTTCTTAACATGCTCGTTACTGTGCTCTACCGAACCATTTCTATAGTAAAAGCTTTTTCTGTATGATTAGAACTTAAACCTGGCTTCGATCGCATAAGTGATATGAAGATTTAAACCATATTTTGTACAATTTTACTGCTAATTTTTGCTTTCATGAGATCATTATTCATTATTTATTTATTTATTTAACAGTTTTTGTAAATTTTATTAAATTAATTTTAATTTAATTTTTTTTTCATTCTTTTTGTTGAATTTATTACTCCGTAAAACGATGTTTTTGTACTGCCCTTAATTAATTCCCCGTTTAGTCTTTGCCTTGTTATCAAAAAGTAAACCCTAGCTAATCTTCACTAAAGAGGAAATAACATTGTATAGATCCAACGTTAGAACACGATGACGTCATATGACAGAAGTTATAGAAGACCGTGTTACCTTTTATTTAAGTGATGTACTCGTATATCATGGTTGTAAGTTTTTCATTTCACAAATTTACCCAATCAAAACCGTTTGATGTCTTGATGTTCTAACTAAAAATTGATAATTTTATTTGTGTTTTTTTTTTGGATGAAATATTATTTGTCGTTCTTGTCTAGCAATGTGTCTTGCTTTTAAAGTACGTGATCTATGCAGATTGCAATAAATATTTCATTATTTTTTGTATTGTCAAATAGGCTATTCCCATTGGCACAAGAATAGCCTTAGCAATCGAGTTTTTTTATTTTGTCAAATTCAGCAGCTTGTTTTTTTATTGTTATTATGTATTCTTTTTTTGTTATAAAATACTGTATTGAACTTTACATATAAATCGTGAATCATCAATTTCCAGACTAGCTGTTTTTGCTTACTTTTAAAATAAATAGTTGACGGGATATTCCAGGTAATAGTTTATCGAAGTATGTATTTTTATTTAGAATTTGACTACTAAATGCAAAGAGATTACCATAATAAAAAAATTAAGTGAGCCAGTGTAAAACAAAAAACCAACCGAAAATATATTCCAGAAATGAAGGTTCATTCAGGGAAAACCGTCTTCAGGATCCTTTTGATTATTACAAAGATAACAATTTATGAACTTGTTAGAGTAGGATTGTTATTCACAATGACAGGCCGGGGGACATTAATTAAAAAGCTTTTTTGGAAAATTTGATACTTTGTCTTTTCGTTTCTTGTGATCAAAAAGTTCATTATCTGAATTACAAACTTGTTCTGAATTTTGCTATTATTTGAACAAAGAAGATTATAATCTATCTATAGCAATGGATTTTTTCACATTTTTTTTTTATTAATAATTAGCAGGCGTTTGATAAATTAATTTTCACATCATTTGTATGAGCCGTTTGATAAGTAAGCTTTATGATCTTGGAGTATTGACTTTGTTAATATCTTATTTTTTGTTTGATTTAATAAGACGGCATATAGTCACTTTTTAGTCATTTTCGTAGTCAATGTAAATTGACAACGAAATAATACACCTTCATAAAAAAATCCTGCTTTTTTATCTTTTATTCATTGTGTGGGAGTTATGGCTTGTATATTTATTTATTATATGAATTAAATTAAATTTGAAATAAGTAATAAAATAAAATTTGAAATGAAAGATGAATAATATGTATAGGATACTTCAAGAGCGACGATTTTCAAATTTTCACCAGGACATTCCAAGCAACCCCGGCCTCAGTACCTCCTCTTGGTTAGTTACTTCTTGAAAGTAGGCAACCACGACAGCCTTCATGTCCCCTTGCAAGGACATTAACTTCACCTAACTAAAGTGGTAGAGTTGTTAAGATCTCGTCTGATCGGTACTAGAGGCCTTCCTATTTCGACCGCCGTGATAATCACGTTACGTGGTTGAAGGAGCAGCGAGTGGAATTACTGGAACAAAGGCCGGCAACGCATGTTTAGTCAAAATAATAAAACACCTACGAGTAACGATGCCCATGGGCACGGATGTCATTTACCATCAGGAAAGTCGCGTGCTTGTTTGCCAGCTGTGAATATAGTAAATAATATTAAAAATAAGGGGATGGACTCAAGAAAGGGTCGAGAGATAATATTGCGTCAGTTTCTCGCATTTTTAGAACCTCCTCGACTCGTCGCGGGTACAGACCTCTTCCTTTAAAAGCCTTTAGGTTAGTCTAATGTATAAATGTGTTTTCTTTTTTATATTCTAATTAAGATTTTGGACATGTGACTCTAGTGTTGTACGTAATATTTCCTTTGACTTCATTTTTTTATTAAACTACCAAAAACAAAAAAGTTAGTTCAATAACCTTTACATATGGTTCATGACTATATAGTCAATTTGTTAAAAATAATCATGACGGTATTATATGCCGAAACATCATCGGCCGACGTCTCAAACACTATGGACTTAAGCCTTTGTAGTGCACCACACTCGCCTATGGCGAGTTGGCAAAATTTACGCATACCTTAGAAAATACATTTTTACCGCCGCACTCATAGATGTCAAATCACTCAGGGCGCTATTAATCATAGAAATTGTTTAACAAATATAGACTTAAACACAAAGTATAAATTCGCAAAGCAATATGTACACTTCGCAGCGCCTTAAGCAACCTCTTTGCAAAAAAGCAGTCTCTGAGTGTGGCCGTAAGTCTCAAGTTGTTTTACGTTAACGTTAGAGCTGTGACGGTTGTCTATTTCGACCTCTTTTTGTCAGTAAATTTTATTTTTTTTGTCGTTCCCGACGTAATTTTAAACTAGGAATTACGTAGTGTCGGAGAACGGCAATGTTTTGATTTGACAAGTCAGTCACGAAATATTATCCATCAAAGCAACTTGAATCTATTTATTTATTATTGTTTCTGAGTTTATTATTCAAAATTACATAGTTAAGATATTTTATTATCTACAATCAAAGTTTTTTTTAAGAAACCTATAATTTATTTTTACGTTCACGAGTGTGCGTAGCCAAAATTTTTGGTAAGGATTCTCATTCATTAAAATTTTATTTTATTGTTATTTTTTCTTTTCAGATCAAATTTAATTGTATTAATATTTCTGTTCTATTTTGTGTGACTATTTTTTTATTTTCAATTTTGTTTATATTTTTCTGTTTGTATTTACAGGCATTTTTGTATATTTTTAATTTTACCGAAAAAATAAACATAGAAGAGAGTTTTGGTGTTTTACTGGTACTACGTTACATACTGGCGCCCGAATATTCAAACGTAGTTTATGGAGAAGAGAGGAGGAACTATATCAACAGAAGAATTGCAACATTAAAAATAATTTTTTTATAATTATTATTGAGGTCAGGCATAAAACTTTATTTGTTACCATTTTCAATCATTAACATTCACTATAATATATTTATATATATATCTACTATAATATATCTACTATAATATATCTACTATAATATATCAAAATACTGCTAGATTATTCAGACATTTAAGTTTCTTTAGTTTCTTTCGTTATAATATCCTTGAAGAAATTTTCTGAAGACACAACATTCTATAACCCAGTAATTTCACTATTTAAATAACATTTTCTATTCATTTTCATCACTTGAAAATACGTATATTTTTAAGGCTCTATTCTGCATAACGACTATTAACAAATTTGTTTCACTTTAACATTTTTTTTTTTTGATTTTGCAATGAATTTTTCACAATTAAATAAACCTGAAATAATTTATGAATTAAAAATCAGAAATATAAATTTTTCTTCGACGCAATCTGTAGACGAACTACGATCATTATTATTAAATATTAATGTAGATTCTGAAACAGAAATTTTACAAAATAGCCCTGAAGAATTTTCAGAAGATATTAATACCATTAAAAAAAATTTAAAACTGGTTGAAGCTTGTATAAACTCTTATCCTATTAGGAAACAAAAAATTTCACCTTATTTAACTCATATAAGAACAAGATTAGGCCTCATTGACATTACATCAGATCGTTACACCACGTTACTGTCCACAGGTTAACACCGTTGAGCGTTACAATAAAACTATTGTAACGGCGATTGCAGCTTTTATAGATAAAGATCACAGAACTTGGGATACCTATATAAACAAAATACAGTTTGCTATTAATACTGCGGTTAATGAAACCACAAAATTCACTCCATCATTTTTAGTATTTGGTAGAGAAGCTGTTACATGTGGATCTATCTACAAAAATAAAGATTCCAGAGATGAACTAATTTTCAGTCCTAGGGATGTATATGCTGAAAACATAGGACAATTAATACCTATCTTTTCCGAAGTACAGAAGCGGTTATTTAATGCACATCAATATAATGCAACTTATTATAACAAACATCATCAGAATTTAGAATTTAATAACGGTGATATTGTTTGGAGGCGAAACCATGTAATAAGTTCCTCTAAAAAACATTTTTGTGCTAAGTTTGCACCCAAATTTATTAAATGTAAAGTTTCAAATAAAGTTTCACCATTAATTTACGATTTAGTGGATATGAATAATAACCCATTAGGTCGTTGGCATATCAGAGACATTAAACCTCTACCGCGTTTAACTTCTTCTTTGAGTGACTAGATTGGTTGTTACCAATTACTTTATATGAATTCATATATAATTATTGCTAATTATCTCACGGCGAGCATAAGCCGATTTTTTTTGTCTTATTTTTTTTTTTTTTCTATGCACCTCATTATCGTTTGGCTATACCATTAACATTGACGTTGGTCAAAACTTATAATTAATTGTCATCATCGTAGTATTAGGTTAACTTATTGTGTAATTTATTTAATATTTGCAATTCTAGGAGTGTAAACTCTTATTTTCAATATCTGTATTATACTTTATAGTATAATTTGTTAAATGTTATCAATTTTTTTTTTCTCAATTTTTTTTTCAAGCGGTTTGCAACTTGTAAAATTAAGCCTTCTGCACGAGCGTTTATTAAGGTAACTCGTTAAACTAAACCATACCTATGTGTATTATTTATACGCTTGAATCACTTTCCCGTGAGAATTATTTTCATATGTTTATTACATAAGTATTTTAATTACTTCACAAAAGACCCTTGGATTTTATTTAAAAGTCAATATTTCACGACTGGCTATGATTTTCTTTTCTTTCCGGCATATTTATTTCAGTCTTTAACTGAAACTTGTTTATAGTAATCACCGTGCGGGAGTTAGCGACACGTTAAAGAAGCCATAAGCTATTAATATTTTCAGCGGATGGCAACTATTAAAGCCTTTTGCCGTTGCGTTCAACTCTGTTGAGTTGACTTATTTAGGATACGATTCCTTATAAGCAACTCTAACTGCATGATGTTTTATTTCCAGTAGTTGGAATAAGACTAGTATGAAAGAGAATGTATGTTGTAATTATAATGTACGTTGATGGAGTTGAACGATGTATATTAACATTGTATATTCCAGGAACATGTTTAAAATTTTATCATTCATGAACCATGTAATTTAAGATAATTATTTAGGATTTTTTTTTTCTCTCTCTCGTCTGTTTTGTTTTCTTTTTCTATTAAATAACTTGTTGATATGCAATATATCAGTATTATTTTTTTTTTTTTTTTTTCATATATACAGGATGTTTTTTCAGAAAAATTCTTCTATAGGATGTTAATATTAATTTTCATTTTGCTTTTAATTATTATTTTTTTTTTTTGATTGTTCTTTCATTTAGCAGATTAAATATTAAAATTCGATATGTATATGCGGTTTATTTTGATTTGGTTTGAATTTGAAATTTTACTAAAAAAAATCTTTCAGATTTTTTTTTTCCCGGCCCCCGGGGTATTGTGACGGTTGTCTATTTCGACCTCTTTTTGTCAGTAAATTTTATTTTTTTTGTCGTTCCCGACGTAATTTTAAACTAGGAATTACGTAGTGTCGGAGAACGGCAATGTTTTGATTTGACAAGTCAGTCACGAAATATTATCCATCAAAGCAACTTGAATCTATTTATTTATTATTGTTTCTGAGTTTATTATTCAAAATTACATAGTTAAGATATTTTATTATCTACAATCAAAGTTTTTTTTAAGAAACCTATAATTTATTTTTACGTTCACGAGTGTGCGTAGCCAAAATTTTTGGTAAGGATTCTCATTCATTAAAATTTTATTTTATTGTTATTTTTTCTTTTCAGATCAAATTTAATTGTATTAATATTTCTGTTCTATTTTGTGTGACTATTTTTTTATTTTCAATTTTGTTTATATTTTTCTGTTTGTATTTACAGGCATTTTTGTATATTTTTAATTTTACCGAAAAAATAAACATAGAAGAGAGTTTTGGTGTTTTACTGGTACTACGTTACAGAGCAGTCGATTAATAACCTTAAGTTGTACAAACTCATTGGTACACTAGACAGTCACTGGAACCTTAAAATCGCGAAGCCAACGCAGCGCTCTAACCGCTGCGTCACCGACGGTGTAAAAACGACGGAACAAATTCCTACCTCATTCAGAAAAAAAAAGAAGTTTACATTCTTACTCAAATTCACAAATCTAAACCAGTTTAGGATGTAGGTAAATGAGACAAACAGTGATCTAACTATACACAGTACAATGAATGCTGAATCAGGAGAAAATTCTGCCTAAGCAATGCCAAAATTTTCTTATTTCATGAACGGTTAAAATATTTGGATTTTCATGTATATCAAGTAGTTAAACACTTTATGATAAAAGCAGTAAAAATCAGTTTCCCTTGACAAAACAGTGTATGCGAATATCTTTTGTTTACATGATTAATGATATCAATTAAAGTACAAAGGGGCCTATGAAAAGAAAGATGTATAGAAAACAGGTAAAAACCTGAAAATGAAAAGAATTCTTGGTATTTTTAGATATTCCTTTTATCATAATATATAAAGAAATATGAAGATTTATGTTTTTGCTTTACAACTTCTATTAAAATAGGAGGTAATTCTTGGTAAGACAGTTTATATAATACCTGAATGCTTAAATAATACCTGATTACAGAAACAGGAAAAAGTACAATAAAACTTTAGGATTAGTATAAGATTAAAGTACGAAAAAATCTTAATACAAGTTCAATAATATTACAATTTCTAAAAATGTATGCATTTGGCTTAATTTTAATTATGGCTCTTCGTACTTCGGTAATACAACACACAACCTTCTTTACGAACAAGGCTTCATTAATGTTATATAAATGTTATTCTTTACAAAAATATTCATGTTGTATAATGTATATCCTCTGCTCAGATATACAAACACTTTTAACCACTTGCCATGGAAAACCAGAAAAAGGAGATATAAACACAATATTTATAAACATATTTTACTTTTTTTATTGAAAAGTAATGAGACGTTCGTCTTCTATCTCACCTGATGGAAAGTGAAGGAAGTGACGATGAAGATGAAGTCTATCCACGAGATACCTATTCACGTGACGCTTGAAAGAACTGAGACCATAGTTTTCTGGAAAAACAGACGCAGGGAGTTCATTCCACACCTTGGCGACCCGCACCAAAAAGGAACTAACTTATTAAAGGTATACTAGTTTTACACGCTTTTACAATTACTTATGGTTACTTAAATTAAGCGAAATTCGAAGGTATTTTTTTAATGCAGGCTTTATAAATTTTAGCTAGATTAACGCTAATTAAAATATTCAAATTTTAAACCGTAGCGACCTCAGGCCAGATTGTAGAAAGATAAATTATTTAAAATTTTCTTGCAAATGCTAGTTTTATCACGAGGTAAAGACATAGAAATGGATATCCGAAATAGCTTTTAATATTTAGAAAATTGTCTTTGCATTTATTTCTTAATCACTTAAAACTTATCTTTCATAACACCAGCTTATAGTGTTTAAATGTTTATTTCAACGGGCCATTTTTTTTTAACATTTTTTTAAAGATTGTGGCTAAATCTTTTATCGTCAACTATCAAAAGTCAAAAAAAAAATAATAACATAAATAAAAAATAATATAAAAAAACAATAATCTGTCATCCAGTTCGCTGATATTTTCAATGAATTCAGCAAATTTCCCGTGGTAAAAATATTCCTTGTCTTATTTTAGGTGTCATATACACAAAATTTCATTTAAATAAATTTTAACAATTGATGAGATATTAAATGCATAACATTTTTATAACAGACCTATCGATAATTCTAGAGATAATTCTGTACAAAAAAATCAAACATTTTTCATTATGCAGGTGTACTTATCGATGGAGTATTATCAGAAGTGGGAACACAGATATAATCGGCTCAGCTAAGTGCTTCTAAAAGCGCACTGCTTGAAGTTTCCGTTTATATCTAAGCTTAAAGATTACTTATAGCATATTTAAATGGAAGGTACAGACATTTTTGTGTGAACACATCTTTTTGTTCAACTTGACAGTTTCATCGATTGAAGATATTTTTATTTTATTATAATTAAATTTCCTCTGTTGCTGAAATATACGTTGTCAAATTCTGGACTTCAAACGGCATTTCTTCGTCTCGTCTAATAAGTTGTTACTATTTTCTACTAACAATAATTGTGGCACTCTTTATGGTGGTCTGTGTAATGAAATGTATTTAAATATGACTAAGATGTCAAACGAAACTTTTCCTTCCGTGAAATTACTGAATTGTTGCTTTTATATTCACTAATCAATTTAAATGTTTAAAGATTCTTGGTTTAAGTTCTGACAATACAGTTTACTGAGACTAGTTGCAAAACAGTTGCCTTTTTAACGGTTTTACTGTATTCAACTATAATTTTATTGGCAGCTTAAGGGTGTTACCACACCAATCGATCGTCCGTCGATCGACGTCGACTGGTCCACGCGACGTCGTTGTAGAAACCATCGATCGGCGCCGAGTGGTCTATTCTGCCATATATCGACGGGTCGACGTCGATCGACGGACGAACGATTGGTGTGGTAACACCCTAACCGATACACAACTACGAAACGTTGGTTACAATGGTGGCCCCAAGAAAATACTTGACAAAAGATCTGTACGATCATATATTGCACCTACAGCATTTCATACGTACCTACCTAATATTAGTTCATGTGAGTGTTACAGTGAGTTTTGACATTTACCTTAGATTTTCCACATCTACGATGACATGAGCGACTCACGACACACATGAACGTCCACATCTACCAAGACTCTCTACAGTGGTAACATTAACAGATTTGACCCCTCTGTCTGGACTCAGAATCAATGAAAGTGTTCGTTTGCTATCCAAGAATTCCATTTTGACCTTGTTACAAATCCACAACGTACTATTGGGATATGCATATCTGGGCCGCTAAAATATCTGGAACGCAAAACTTCTAAAATACATTTATCATATTGCATCTGTAATACTTCACTATAATTAAAATTTGTTTCTTGTTCTAATCAAGATCAAGGAAAATATCTAAACATGAAGCTGACAATCTTCAACTCGTTAACTTGGTACGCCCATACTAGCTTATTCTTATTCTAAAACTTTTCACAGCTTAACTTTTAGACAAAGAAGCGGCATCCGACTTATGATGACTAACTTTTAACTAGGTCCGTCCTATTGTTTTGGAAAATATATTAAAGTGTAGGCTACCTACAATGTTTTATTTCAGATCACTGCTAATGAGATAGGGGATTTTCGATCTTTGTATTTGTTCGAAATCATAGCAGGTGATAAAAGTTTACCGGGATACGGAAGAGCTGCCAAATAACTGCATTATTTGGGTCAAACTTATACGTAACTAAAACCTTAAGGCAAAGCAGGAGGCTCGAATTATCCATTCATTTAAAAAAAATTATATAATACACGAACAATAAAAAGACATTCACCTACTTGTGTGATAGCTTTAGTAATGTTAGAAAAACAAATTCAGTATAATAGCATAAAAAGGCTGACTTTCAGTCACTAGGCATAGTCAAGGTCTGTCAGTCACTCGTTACTAGGTACAGTTCACTCGGTACACGAATGTAATCTAAATAAGGAAATCATAAGATAATAATAGGTAAATAATAACCTATGAAACTGCCGTTTTGCCGTACTGGCCATTTCAAATGAAAATATTTTTTTTTTTGACTGATAATTCTAATTTCGAATTAATTTTATTTGACAAACATGGAATACTTTTTCTAAAATCGTCATTTGTTTAATAGTTAGTGTTTTGTTTTCAACGCATTCGAACATTTTTCGTCATCATGGATACGTTAAAAATTCGAGTAATTATGGAGTATGAGTACCGTCGTGGCAGCAAAGCGGCACAAGCGGCACGCAACATCAACGACGTTTACGGAGCGAACACTACAAACGAACGCACCACCCGTTATTGGTTTACCCGCTTCCGTTCTGGAAATTTTGACCTGAAAAATGAACCCCGTGGTCGTCCGAAAACTTTGGTCGACAATGACGAATTAAAGGCAATTGTGGAAGCTGATGAAACTCAATCCACGGCAAATAACGGCGAATCAGCAGCAGCTTTCGACGTTAGCATCAAAACAATATTGGTCCATTTGCGTCAAATTGGCAAGGTAAAAAAGCTTGACAAATGGGTACCCCACGAACTCAATGACCGCCAGCGCAAAGTACGCGTGGAGACGTGCCTTGCACTGCTCAGCAGGCATACAAATGAAGGAATTCTGAACCGCATTGTTACTTGTGACGAGAAATGGATCCTGTTTGACAATCGTAAGCGCTCAGCAAGTTGGTTGGACCCTGGTTCAGCACCCAAACAATGCCCTAAACGAAAACTTACCCCTAGAAAAGTGATGGTCACTGTTTGGTGGTCTAACGCGGGTGTAATTCATCACAGCTTCTTGCCAAACGGGACAAGCATTACTGCAGATGTGTACTGTGAAGAACTGAACACAATGATGGAGAAGCTCGCACGTCTCCAACCAGCTTTGGTCAATCGTTCGGCTCCACTGCTCCTGCACGACAACGCGCGACCTCATACAGCAGACGGTCTACAAGCTACAACAGTTGGGGTTGGAAGTTCTCCGTCATCCGCCGTACTCACCAGACCCAGACCTTGCGCCTACAGACTTCTACTTTTTCCAGAATTTGGATAACTTCTTGGCGGGAAAAAAATTCAATACCCGAGAGGCAGTACAAAATGCCTTTGAAGAATTTGTTGCCTCCCGTCCAGCTGATTTCTTCAAGAAAGGCATCAATAAGCTACCAATGTGTTGGCAAAGATGCATTGATTGCATGGGTGATTATTTTGATTAATAGAAATAAAAAATATATAAAAAAATTACGCTTAATTTATTTCGTGAAAAACGGCAATTTCATAGGTAAAGACCTAATATTATGCGGTCTGTTTCAATGTATCGATGACACTGAGTGATTGCCAACAACTCTATTTGTCAAACATGCCAGAGCAGGGCACTGGGCAACCAGAGCTACAGGCGCGCACCGTGCCTGGTACTTAAAACTCAGTGTAATTTTATTCTATAGAATTTATTTTATACATGCATTACATCAAAAATTTGCGACCGAACAAAACTTTGCTGGAATCGTGAATGCTATTTTCACTTCTCGACTATTTGTCATTTGAGAAGATCGAACGATACCGATTTTCAAACCAGGATTGGACCTAATTCCCAGTGAGAATCGAACATTTGAAATTGGAATTTCGTCAGCTGATTCAAAAAGAGAATTTTATCTTTTTATTTGCCAATGGTCGCTTCTCATGGGCAAGTTCTTTTATGCTCGAGAAATCAAACAGTTATTTGAAAGAGTGTTGCATTTTGATTGGTAGATATATTAGGTCTTTACCTATGAAATTGCCGTTTTTCACTAAATAAATGAAGCGTAATTTTTTTGTATATTTTTTATTTCTATTAATCAAAATAATCTCCCATGCAATCAATGCATCTTTGCCAACGCATTGGTAGCTTATTGATGCCTTTCTTGAAGAAATCAGCTGGACGGGAGGCAACAAATTCTTCAAAGGCATTTTGTACTGCCTTTCGGGTTTTGAATTTTTTTCCCGCCAAGAAGTTATCCAAATTCTGGAAAAAGTAGAAGTCTGTAGGCGCAAGGTCTGGTGAGTACGGCGGATGACGGAGAACTTCCAACCCCAACTCTTGTAGCTTGTAGACCGTCTGCTGTATGAGGTCGCGCGTTGTCGTGCAGGAGCAGTGGAGCCGAACGATTGACCAAAGCTGGTTGGAGACGTGCGAGCTTCTCCATCATTGTGTTCAGTTCTTCACAGTACACATCTGCAGTAATGCTTGTCCCGTTTGGCAAGAAGCTGTGATGAATTACACCCGCGTTAGACCACCAAACAGTGACCATCACTTTTCTAGGGGTAAGTTTTCGTTTAGGGCATTGTTTGGGTGCTGAACCAGGGTCCAACCAACTTGCTGAGCGCTTACGATTGTCAAACAGGATCCATTTCTCGTCACAAGTAACAATGCGGTTCAGAATTCCTTCATTTGTATGCCTGCTGAGCAGTGCAAGGCACGTCTCCACGCGTACTTTGCGCTGGCGGTCATTGAGTTCGTGGGGTACCCATTTGTCAAGCTTTTTTACCTTGCCAATTTGACGCAAATGGACCAATATTGTTTTGATGCTAACGTCGAAAGCTGCTGCTGATTCGCCGTTATTTGCCGTGGATTGAGTTTCATCAGCTTCCACAATTGCCTTTAATTCGTCATTGTCGACCAAAGTTTTCGGACGACCACGGGGTTCATATTTCAAATCAAAATTTCCAGAACGGAAGCGGGTAAACCAATAACGGGTGGTGCGTTCGTTTGTAGTGTTCGCTCCGTAAACGTCGTTGATGTTGCGTGCCGCTTGTGCCGCTTTGCTGCCACGACGGTACTCATACTCCATAATTACTCGAATTTTTAACTTATCCATGATGACGAAAAATGTTCTAATGCGTTGAAAACAAAACACTAACTATTAAACAAATGACGATTTTAGAAAAAGAATTCCATGTTAGTCAAATAAAATTAATTTGAAATTAGAATTATCAGTAAAAAAAAAATTTTTTTCATTTGCAATGGCCAGTACGGCAAAACGGCAGTTTCATAGGTAAAGAACTATTATAAAGCACTTTATATAAACTGTAAGGTCATTCCGCAATTCCGGTTTATAAAGAGTTTTATAAACATCGTAACAAAAATATCAAGGTTTTTGAAAATCTCTTAAAACTTCTTAAGTATATTTATTGCTCACAGCGTGATCGGAAAATACGTATCACTGCAAGCGTGCTGTCATCCTGGCAAAAGAGCAAAACACTCACGAAGAAGATTTCTTAATCATTCTAAAACTTTTAAAAGTATTTTGCGTAACGCCGAAATCTTTTTAATTTAGAAAACATGCAATTGGTTAACTTAAATCCATTTCTGTGTTGTCGGTTAGAAAAAATTTTGTTTTTTTTAATTATCTAGACTAAAGAGAAAATTAAAAGAATACTGTCATAATATTCAAATGGAAAAATAATAATTAATTTTTGTAATAAGTAAATAATTAATTAATATTTGAATTTAAATTGCCGTTTCAAATATCTACATTGTTTTTAATCCACAAGTCTATAATAATATTAAAAAGCGGACGGATTAGATTTTTTTTTATGTTGGTTAGTGAAAGATTCTCTCCCCTATACAGGGTGGCCAGAAAAGTAACGTCCAAAAAAGTAGAAGTTTCTTCGGGTTCTAAATCTCTATGAACTGTGGGTTTATGCATAAAATAAACAGCCTCATAACTTTAATGAAAGATACTAAAAAATACTTAATTTGATTATTTATGTTATATTAGTTATCATTTAAATTATCAACTTAAAGTTAAAAATCTAAGTAGGCAATTTTTTCGTTCTTAATTGGCTTAGTTAGAAATCAGCCATCAAAGACAAGCGAGGTGAAAATTTTTGAATTCAATTATTCATGATGTCAAAAATTACCAAAAAAATTTAGGTTTGGTACATTTGATTAATTGATTCAACAAAGATAATTGTAGTAAAATTAAATTTATTTACAATAGGTCTTCAAAATGCCCCCTCCCACAGAAGTGCACAATGTACACCTGCGTAAGAAATTATCTTTTAAATGTCTGAAGGCTTCACGACTCGCTCTTACTACTCTTTCAGCTTCCTCAATCTTCTCTCTAAGCTCTTCTTAGCTCGAGCAATTTCGGGCGTATGTGATTTCTTTGTAGTAGCCCCAGATGAAATAATCAATAGTAATTTTGCGAAAATTCATAAAAAAATGGTAACTCGAAAACTATGAAAAATCGTATATCATACATAGATGTGATTCAAAAACATCTCAACACGAGGCACCAAAAAAATTTATTTTTGGACGTCACTTTTCTGGCCACCCTGTATAATGCTACACTATCAGTTACATATGGTACGCTCGTAGACAACCAACGTTACTCGTAGGCTGTTTACATCAACAGATCCATCGTGCTGCGCTGATGCTGTATCAAGTGTGATAGGCCAAGCAATGGAGTAATTCATCCCTTACGCTGACCTATCCCTTGAAACCAAAGGTCGCCCATGGTTTAATGCTGCTTGCCTCACAGCTGAAAAGCTTAAGCAAGAAGCGTACTAAGCCTGGGCTGTCGCTCGCAGAAGCAAAGTCGTGGACTCGCATGAACTGAAGAAAAAATACAATGCAGCCGCCAAGTCTTGCAAAAAGGTGGTCAGAAAAGCTCGCTTGGACCACATTGGCCACATCGGAGAATAGATAGCGTCATATCCTTCAGGAAGCAAAGCTTTCTGGTCTTTGGCCAAGTCGGTTGAGTCTATGGAGGTCCTATCGGGTGAAGCTTCAATAAGAATCCTCCATGTTTTGTAGATATTAATTTATTAGGCAGCACGTTCACATACTTAATACTGTAATTACTTTAATGTTAATGTCCACATGGAATATACATATAACAGGTAGTATAAATATAGTATGCATTAAATGTTAATTTTACACAATGGCCGATAGCCGGTCAGTCTCTCCTGTTTTATTTTCTTACCTGGCGTCTCAATCGGTTCAGTGTCAATCAATCTATCTTACGTCCACAAACGTAAAAGCGAGTGAGTACGCCACAAGTCGAACTTCTGTCGCCCATCGCTGCCACCTCTGAGGAAGCCTGACGGTTCACTGGCCCACACTGCAAAAGAGAAAGCAGACCTCTTTGCTAATCTTTTTGCAGACTATTCACGTCTAAATAGTCAAGGTAAAGTCCCACCCCAGTTACCTCAGTTCGGGCCCGAAATGGGTACCGTTCATATTCACCAAAAGGAGGTTCTTAAATGCTTGTAGAATTTAGACGTGAACAAGGCCAGCGGCCCCGTTGGCATACCTGCAGTTGTGTTAAAACACTGTGCAGCCGAGTTGTCTCCCATACTAACGCGCCTGTCGATACAGGTCGATACTCACTTTGGAATCTGGAAAGGTCCCTAAATCCTGGAAGCTGGCTAACGTGCAACCAGTACCAAAGAAGGGAAGCCGTGCAGATCCCATCAACTATCGACCTATTGCAATCACCTCCATACTTTGCAAAGTTATGGAGCGTGTATTGAACAATCGTCTCCTGGCATACCTTGAGTCCAACGAGCTCCTTAGTGATAACCAATATGGTTTTCGCAGTGGACTCTCGACTGGAGATCTTCTTGTGTATGCCACTCACTTATGGAGCGAAGCCTTGGAAGGTCACCGTAAAGCTATAGCTGTATCCTTAGACATTTCCAAGGCTTTTGATAGGGTCTGGCATGATGGTCTCTTGAGTAAGCTTCCAGCATACGGAATACCTAAAGGGCTCTGCGACTGGATATCTGATTTTCTGAGGGAACGGTCAATTCGAGTAGTCTTAGACGGCTGCTCTTCTGACCTAATGGCAATTAATGCCGGGGTACCTCAGGGATCTGTTCTCTCTGCAACGTTATTCTTGCTGCACATTAACGACCTGCTAACCCCAGGCATTATTGTTTACGCTGATGACAGCACCGTTGTAGAGAGATACATGTCCAATGCGCGAGCGAGTCCTCAAGAAATCTGGGCTTTGAAAGAGTCCATGATTGAGCGGGTGGATTTGGCCTTAAAGAAAGTGTCCGATTGGGGCGAGTCCAACTTGGTCAAATTTAACCCGTCGAAAACACAGGCGTGTCTATTCTCCGCGAAAAAGAGCAGTTTCGACCTAACGCCCACTTTCCAAAATGTTTCTATACCCTTAACCGACCACCTAGGGCTTCTGGGCGTAACTATATCGCCCCAACTAAACTTCGGGCAACAAATTGTGTCCATGGCTCAAACTGCTTTAAAGAAGTTGGGAATCATCTCGAAGGTCCGACGGTACTTCAGCCCTGAACAGCTACTTAATTTGTATACAGCTCAAATTCGATCTTGTATGGAGTACTGTAGCCACCTTTGGGATGGTTCTGCAAAGTACCAACTAGAAGCGATGGACGCAGTTGACCGAAGAGCCCGAAAAATTATTAACAACTTGACCTCACCACCAAAAAACTGCAAAGCCTCGACCATCGTCGGAAAGTTGCCAGTTTAGCAGTCTTCTACAGATTACATTTTGGAGAGTGCACGAATGCTCTTTTTGGTCAGGTTGAACCCACACCCTTCTTGCATCGGACTACTAGACGCAGACAGACCTTCCATCCCTTCATGGTAGATATCCCAAGAAGTCGAACCAAACGCTTCGATAGTTCCTTTTTGGTGCGGGTCGCCAAGGTGTGAAATGAACTGCCTGCGTCTGTTTTCCAGAAAACTATAGTCCTAGTTCTTTCAAGCGTCGAGTGAATAGGTATCTCGTGGATAGACGTGTAATACCTTCGTCTTCATCGTCACTTTCCATCAGGTGAGATAGAAGACAAACGTCTGATCCTTTATCAATTAAAAAAAATGTAGAATGGAATAAAAAAAACTTTTTTTGATTAGGTATTCCAACGAAAATTACGATAATGTAACCCGAGGTATCCAAAACTTGCCTATGAAACAGTGTTTCTCAAAGTGGGGTACGCGAACCCTCAGGGGTTCGCCATTCGAAGGTAGAGGGTTCGCGACAAGATTTACGAATGGAAAAAAAGATTTTCCTTTACCCTTGGCTACAATATACTTATGTAAGAGAATGGTTCACACCTGGCCATTATAAAAACGAGATTTATTTTTGTTATTATTTACTATAATAATAAAATACTATAAATTTAATATAATTATTTACAGAATTAAGGTTTAAATTGTCCAAAATTACTCCTAAAATAAACTCAATTTGCGACAGGAAACAAACCCACCCATCTATATTCTAATGAATTAAAAACCTTATCTACTTCAATAGTCATTTTATTATTTTCTTGGGGGGGGGGGGGGATTTAATTTGTCATGGGGTTCGCTGTCATCTGAAAACTTTATAAGGGGAGCCAAAAATTTGAAAAAACCCTGCTCCAGAAATAAAAGTCAGTGTGCTCTGCAAAAATATAGATAATACATAAAATAATGTACTGAACTACTTCATGTTAATAAAAAAAAATCCGTGATGTTATATATAGCTATGATTGTTAAGTCAAAATAACCGTTTTTTGTTCAAACCTTTCTAAACCTAAGGTTACTTTCTGACCAACACTCAATTTAATGGACACTTTAGTTATAAATATTAGAAATAAGTTAAACAACAAAATAAGAAATACGAAAAATAAATTTAATGACAAAATATCGTACTCTCAATGTTATTTGAGTGCTGGTAGAGCATTAACGGATTTGCAGAAACAATAAACAAGATATGGTTTGTTTTACTCCCGCTCCTCCCTCTGTTGTTACAACAATAACACTTTGAGTTCAAATATAACCGTGTTGCTTCTTTTTTAAATTATCCAATGTTTTGTGATGAACTTAGTATTGTTATGTCATAGTCCTCCCCAAGACTATATAAAGGTATATACGTTAGAATGTTGGCACTAATAAAAAGTGTACATATACCTTATTTCCTTAACCTTATTTCTGAAATGAAACCTTATTTCAAATTTAAATCTCTAAACAGGGTTTTGTTTTTAATTTCTTCTTCTTCTTCTTCTTATCGTGTGAGGGAGTGGAAACCTCTGGTGTCAGAGTTGATCAAGCCCCTTCTGGAAACTTAATAGGCCTCTCTCGTTCCTAAAAAGTACCTAACCTCGCGATTCACGAGTTAAATATTTTATACATATTAAATTACTGCATATCATACACTTAACGCTAAATCTAAAACTTGATTAAAAACCAGGTGTTTTGATTAATCCATTGCTCTTTTATTCCAGTTCCAATCGGGGGCAGTAATTGGACAGCCGGTGGACCGTTTGTACGGATAACTGTTTTTGTAGCTTTTTGTTTGATAAATGGTTTTACAGTTACAATGTTGAGCATGGTTTGAATTTATGGTTGAATTTTAATTCTGATCTGGCTATTAGAGATTAGTTACTGTTTTTATTTAGACCTGGCTATTGGAGATTAGTTACTGTTTGTATTTATGTGTGTTCTTGGAAGTATTTTTAACATGCAGTCTAGTAACAGCTGACCAATAAAAAAAAATACATATAAATTCTGAAATCAGGTCCTATGTCCACTTGTTTTCAGAATGTTACTATGCGACGACGAGATATATATCGCCCGCATACTCTTTGTGCAAGCCTCCTTCTTCGTAGCTTCCACTAAATAAGTATTTAATGGTGGCCTTTTGTTAACAGTTAAAATTATTGTTTTGCTAACCTTATTAAGACTATATATATTTTTATTGATTTTACAGCCTATTGAGCCGGATTATGTCCTGATTTACAGACTATTGAGCCGGATTATGCCCGGTTGTTCCTTTTGCCCCATACTTCGCTATCGTATCCCTCAGAAGCAGAAATGTAAAATACAGATTGCTATTTAAAAATTAAAGTACTTAGGCCTACTGATTGTGTAGAAATTAACGCTAGAAATAACCAGGAAACGATTAAAATTACTTTATTTTTCTTCTGCTTAGCAATAAACCTCTGGAAAACCTTTGTTTTCCACGTTTGTTTGTGTAATAAATTTCCGCAATCACCGTTGTTTTCTTGCGGAGAAATATTGGCGTTCACGAATCCTTGCTTGTGTATACTCTATTCTTCGTATATATATGTTTTATGTGTACTCTGAAATTGAGTTAAGGGATCCCTTATGAGATTGCCGTGGATAGTTTTGGTAAGATCGTAAAATGTTTGTAAGAGTACAAGCACAAAAAAGTGGTAAATAAATATATTTGTATAGCCTTGGCATGTATACTTAATTATTGAGTAGTTTCTAAATTTAAAGAATTGATTTATTTTGGTACCAGTTACTTTAATAAGATAATATTAATTTCGTATTTTTTTAATGGAAATTCTCTGGCACAGTACTATAGGTCTTCCAATTTTAACCGCCATAACACCCACGTTAAAGGAGTTGTTTTCCGGTAAAAGGGGAGAAACAGCCAGAGAAATTAAAGGGTCGAAGGCAACTTCATCAGAAGCCAGTGGTGGATTTACCAGCAGGCTGAGTAGATTTTGGGGCCGGCAAATTTAGCCCAAAAGTTTTTTTTTTTGTTGAAATGAAAACGAAGCATTATTAATATATAATAACACAGAGAACATCAAAAATTACTCCTACTGGCGGCAAATGTGCAAATCAGCCCCTATCTGAAGGTTACGGTCAACAACGCGCATCTTAAATTAGGTCTCCGTCTATAGCAAAATATGTAATCAATAACACATTGTTCGTGTCCTCTAATAACGTTAATGAAAAAAATACAAGTCATGCATGCGGCTGTCCAAAACCGAAACCTAGCAAGAGCCATTCTTTAAAAAATAAGTTTTATTCTTTCATTCTGTCTTAAATTTTGAACTATGCCATAATGCACAAACACCCGTATCTCTATCGTATTAAGAACCAAAATTATGAAACCCCTTAAACCTAGCAACTCCACTTACTACTTCTAGAACTCAAAATCAAAACCCTAATATGTTGAATTTTCACTTACTAGGATTTTGTGATTTGAATTTGTTTTACTAGGTTTTTGAATTGGGATATGACATCCTTATCATTGGGAGCCGAAACAAAATATCAACAAAATTGTAGCTAGTCGCTACCTAGCGGCTGCGACGGAGTGCGGGGTGCGCGGGCGCATCTCCCGATACCGCCCCGTCGTCGCGTCGTCACCACACAATAATCATATTATAAAATGTCCACGAGTTTGAAACGGTGACACGTAACGTTTTGTGTTTTATCCGTAAGTATATACTTTAATGCGGGGGACATACGCATATGACCGCAGATTCTGTACACGGAAGTTTTGAACTAAAAATTAAAAAACAAGGGAACATATACGAGTTTGAAGATTTTAAGAATGTCGTTCAAAGTTCAAGAAATAAGATGAGACTACTTGAAATAACAGAAAATATGGCTTGGCCTAAGAAAAAAAGAGTGCCTTAAAATGATGGCACAGAAAATTTATTGAATAATTTTACTTTGAACAAACTGGTTCAAGCTAAATTTCAATCGGGGTCAAAAAACCTTTTTTTTTAAACAAGGTTCCTAGTACAATTACAATTTTTGTTACTGAATGTTAAAGGATTTTCTGTAATTTCTTTTTTGAGTTCATTCACCTTCATAGTTCCTTCACCTTCAGGTTTTTGTACATATGAGAACTTTTGTTTCAGGTTTGATGAACCATACTCAGAACTGGATTTTCTTTAAAAAATATATAAAGCCACAGAATTTCCTTTTTCAGTCACAATTCCTCGAGCCATTAATACATTTAAAAAATGATTTAAAGGAAACTAGTGCCACTTATGGCGATAACTATACGTGAAATTTGGTGCCAAATGCCCGTTAATGACACATCTTTGGATCTCCAAACTGAAGGAAAAGTTTCTGAAGATTTTTAATGTTTTGTTTGGCTAGTTCCCACTAGTTCAACTGGTCAGTTTAATCGTTGAACTAGTGAGACTTTTTTTTTCCCAGTAGTTCAACTTTGTACAGTCCTCCCGAAAGTTGAACTACTGGGACAAAAAAGTTGTACTCGCCACTTTTTATATCACTAAGTAAGGAAGTTAGGTATGTTTTGAATGCATCAAAAAGAGAAGTGAATCACAAGAAAAATTATTTATTTTTTATGTGTTTAATAGAAACTGAATGCACATTTGTACCGGGTTAATCAAATAACTACTTAGTAGTTGAAATTAAAATAAATCACTTTAAATTTAACAATCATAAATTAAAATAATTTATTAATATGTTCAATCAAAAACATAAACAAGCCAACATTGTAGTAATTTATTTTAAGCTCGGACTAAGTGTCAGCAATTAACAAATTGTTTGATGGAATACAATTCAAATTATAATCTGTTTATTCAAAAACTACAATAAAATACAAAAAAAAAATGGAATACAAAGTTTAAAAAATCATCCGATTTAATACAAATTTGTTCGTAAGTGAATAATAATGTTTGTGATTTGAAATAAATAAAAAATAGTAATAATAGTACCTACATTACCTACCTAAATTTTTATGAGTGATAAAATATTTATACTTAATATAATTTTAATAATAATAATTAGTCGGAAATATAAAAATTTTAAGTAATACAATATAAAATAAATCATTAACTGTCTGTTTTAATCAATGGAACTTTTCCAAAAAGTGCCTTATGCTAATTTCGCCGTTTATTAATTGCATTTGAATTGTTTGAATATATAAATCGTTCTCAATATCTACTTGACCACGTTTTAATTTTTTGTTGTCCCTTTTAAGCTGCTCACTACGAAACGTTGCAAAGGTGGCGTCGTCTTTCAAAACATGCAATATTTGCAACAGTGTTCCGTTTTTGGGCCCTAATTTATTAATTGTACGGTGCCATCCTTCCACAGCATTCGCGGTGCAATGGGGTTCGCCGAAAACGCACCACATCTTCGGAAAGTTCCGTTTCATCCAGGTCTTTTGAAAATATTTCTTAAAGTTCTGTACTTTGCTATCTTCAGGCATTTCATCTACTACGTACTGCCACCCAGCACAAATTTCTTTTTCAGGTAGGAGAGCTAATACACAACACAAAGAAATTATTCTTCTACGGCGTTTTATCTCCGTCAACCCTAATATTTTAGCTTTTCGCCAGACTATATGTGTAGAGGTAATAACAGCCCTTCAAAACCAGTGTTGGTTTAAATTCAGGTGCAGCTTTTATCGCGGCGTTCTCATAATCAATTGTGATTTTGTTCGGATCCCAATTGTTGATTTGTGATTTGATAAGTTGGAAGAGGAGAGTATATGTTTTGCTGTCTTTGTGAGAAAGAAATGCATAAATCAATGGGACGATATTGGTGCTTTTAATATCGCTACCCAAATTAGCATGTAATGTATACATTTGTACAAACGGTTTTGGACAGCTATGAAAAGTTCCATCCATTAAAAAATCTTTTACTGTTTCCATTTGTAATCTAGCTTCTACGGAGCAAAAGACTAAAATTCTAATACCGTTGTCACAATAATCTGCAAGCAGAAACTGACTGAATTGGATGGGTACTTCTATTTCACTTACGTCATTGGAACATACTTTGCTTACACTAGCTACCGCATTTCGTCTACTTGCAATGGTAACTTGATAATGGACACCGAAGCGAGGACTGGTGCACCCTACCTAACATATTAAGAAACGTCTTTCTCGACCACCATCACCCAAAGAGGAAGAAGCCGCTTGGATCAACCTTCAACGCAGGAAAAGCCACCCCGTCAACTGGAGCAGCCTCCGTCGGCGTTGAAGAATATCGAGTATGAATTTGATACTAATGCTTGACTTCTTTTGTGCGAAAGATGGAATCGAATTATTTGCAGCCAAGTCCAGTCCTTTGTTTTTTAAAGAAATCAAACATTTTTTATCTACCGTCGGAGCGGGTCCCCTACCTTCAGCAGCTTCTTCGCACGATTGACCTATTATGTTGGCTATTTCATTTTGTGTTATGTTCCGCTGACAAAAATCGGCATGCTGCATTGATTTTACAATATCATTATCTTCCTGAAACAAAATTTAACAAATTTACAAAATAAAAAAGATGCCAACTAATATTCCATCTACAAAAAATAAGTTTATCTAGGTACTTACAGCTGAAAGAGTTGCAGATCCACGGCGTTTTTGTTTAAATTGTTTACATCTCCAATAACTTTGGCCATTACGACATTTCCTAGCTTTGAAATATTGGTATCCTGCATATAACAACACTTTTCCTCTACCTCTTTTAATTATTTGGAAATCTTTGTCACTCATGATTTCAAGTTTATGAATCGGATCAACAAGTCAGGACGCCAGACCCGAGGTCTTTACAAACCGATGATATTAATAATAAATCTAACTATCATCCCGCTTATCAAAACAAAATTAGGAACTAAGATTCAAACGAATATTGTTTTTACGAGCAACAAAAACAAATAAAACTACCCTCATCTATTAAAATTGTACATTGTGCACCTACATCTATAAATTTATTCTATTCTCCTACAATTCAATAAATGCATTTTATGTAAATAACTTCTTATCATCGACAGCCCACATAGTAGTGTTCAAATTCCTAAATGAATATATTTGCCCATATTATAAAATGGAAGTGATTTATTTTAATTTCAATTACTAAGTAGGTATTTGATTAACCCGGTACAAATGTGCATTCAGTTTCTATTAAACACATAAAAAATAAATAATTTTTCTTGTGATTCACTTCTCTTTTTGATGCATTCAAAACATACCTAACTTCCTTACTTGGTGATATAAAAAGTAGCGAGTACAACTTTTAAGTTTTCAGCATAATCAAATAGTTACGAGGCTGGTCAACCGTCGTCGTGCTTCACACTCAAAATGCTTCTTGCCAGGGTTTCAAAATAGATAGAAACCATAATAAAATCTATTATTCCAAATTAAAAACCTAGGTCTCTTACCTATGTTTTTGATTTTGTTTTTTTAACCATTTTTAGTTAGCAATTTTGTAGTAAGTCTCATAAAACGTATATTTCTAACTTCTTCGTATATTTGATTGTTTGTATAGAATGGTAAAAGTTTATGCAAAAATAATTCTAAAGAAAAATTTCGTAAAAGTAAATATCTTCGAATAGGCGCCCAAAAATGTTTGTTTTGCTTCTCCTGTAAAATTTACAAAATGGCTCTTGGTAGGTTTTGGTTTTGGACAGCCGCATGCCTCAGAGATCTTTTCACCAAGTGCATTTAATCGGTCATCGACCTTGGTTGAATGCTCTACAGAAATTAATTCTAGGTACATTCAGATAGCCAATAGGTATCTGAATCAGTGGTTTCTGTCGCTCACCAGGTCAGTTCACCGATAATTGATCAGCCATCAATGCATGGATATTAGACATTTCGTGTAGCTTTGAAGTTCAAAATTAAATTTTATAGTTTATTACTACTTTTTTCAAATTAAATATTCAGCAGTTTTAATTTAAAAAGGAAATAAATAAACACGGGCTTGAGTACTTATTTATTACCTTTTAAATAAGTACTCAAGTACATCACATTTAATATAAAGTTTCACGGCAAATGGATAACTCAAGTTAAAGGTCATAGATTGCAGTATTTGTAAGACTTAATAGATAAAAATGTAGTTTTTTGGTAGTTACCATATTATTATAGCGATTTAGTGTATAAGTTGCCTACTAAAATAATACTTTATGACTATTACAATGTTGAATACCTACAAAACTTTAAAGGTAATCCTAAGTAGGAAGGATCAGTTTTCATATAAATATATTAATAATAATATTAATATTTTATATTTACAGAGTAAGTAATCATGCCACGTGCCCGGGTGTTCAAGAAGTATTTGCTTACATGAACACAGTTTTGCACATTATTCAAAATATCCTATCACAGACTAGTTTCATATTTGATTAATATTTTGATTCCTACAGCAGCACATAATGCTGATGAAACGGCAATTCAGCAATCCCTTTGTCACTATTTAAATTGATGTGAAATGATGTCATTATTAAAATTCATTTAGTTTAAATACACGGACGTAAAAAATAGGCGGACGGAACATCGCTAAGCATAAACTGAAGCATAGCAATGGCGGCGGCGTGAGTTTGTGTGAGTGAATGGAGTGTGGCCATAAAAGAAAAATTACCCCAAATTACGGTAAAAATTTCGCTACCTGTTCCATCTAATCCTAATATTTAAAAATACCTAATCCAGATATCTAATCCTAATATTTATGAACCTGCGCCTAATAAAAGTTTTAAAAAAATATTATAATACCTATTCCTAATACCTAGTCCAATATTTATACCTCACCTGTACAGATTTTATTCCTAGCAACACAGGTGAATGAGCTAAGGCATTTAGGTATTTTATTCCAATTGATGTAATTTAATCAAAATGTGAAAAACAACGTGATAAATTATAAACTTACTTATGAAACGTGATTCCCTGACATTTTTTATTGTAAGTGGAATTATTTCTACAAAATTTAACTGCACAAGACGGCATTGTTTTTTAATTTTCGTCGCAACAACGACACAACTACCACCAATGAGTTTCGGCTGCGTTGTGCCGGCTGATCGGCATCCTATTGATGTAAATGTGTGCGTGTGGCTTGTGTGTACAAGCGGATCGGCATCCTTTGGTGCTTCACTTCTAAGTTCGGCAATGCTCCGTCCGCCTATTTTTTACGTCCGTGTTTAAATATTACTGAAATAGAGCTGCATTCGATTGTATGTTTTATTTTCGTGTATCAGCAAATCATTGTCCGTAATAGACTGGTTAGATTATGAAGTTGATATAGGTGTGAGCTGCTTCGGAGATATTGAATTCGAATTTAGAGCTTCGATTAATTATGTATACTAAGGTAAGCTTAACGTGTAACTCCTTTTATTGTGACAATAAGTGACAAGTCAGGAGTTGGCGGGAGTGCATCCACTAATAAATGGGAACACCCAAAAATTCAACAAATTCGTTGACATCAGAACCTAGGGCCTCATTTGTGACTGACTTCAAAGATATCTCATCTTTTAGTACTTCAAATGTGATGCTCATTGCGGCCTTACTTAAAATTTATGACGCTTTCGTTTCGGAGATATTAGTGGTTGAATGGAACTGATTATGAACCTAGAGCTTATTTCAGTTCTCATCAAATTACTCGTAAATTACTGCATTTCGGTTTGATGTAAGTCGTCACGATAGCGTCACATTTGCGTCACTAATTAATGACGCAGGTGTGAATTTCTTAACACGAGCCATCATCGAGATACAGAGAAGCCCTAGGTTCATAATTATAAACCTAGGGCTTCTCTGTCTCTTGGCAAAGGATGGTCCTAGGAGCTCCGAACTTGGATTACACATTAGTGACGAAGAAATTACGCAAAATTGACAATCATTTTGACTTCGTAATTGTCATTTGAAAAATTTACTAACTTTCAAACAAATACCTATTATGAACCTAGGGCTTCGCTGGTATAGGAAAACTGAACGTTTATTAGTCCGTCTAATTATTGCATTTGTTAGCTCGTTAGTTCCACTAAATGCGACGATATGTTTTTTTGAGTTTATTATAGTAGTAAATGAGATAATTTGAACTGGAATTTTCATACAAAATTACAGTAGGGTGCATATGACACGTAAATGTGACCTTGAGAATACCTTACCTGTTATGGTTATATGTCACTGCCTTTCGGTATCTATTTGTTTTGTTCTATTGTTTTGTTTTGTGTAATTTGTCGGCAGTTTTAAAATTCTTAGAAATGTTATTTGTCGGGACCTTTTAACTAAATGATCCCACGACGCATCAATATGCCAGGTATAGCGAGTTGTATCCTGCACTCAAGTGGGAGGGAGATGGCAATAATCCCTGTCTTGCTCTGACTTTATGTCCGAGTTTTCACCCAAAAATAATTCTTGTTTATCTCAGTTCTCTCTAAACTCTGAAGAGCAAGTGACCGATTCGTTTCAAATGTGATTTCGTGACGCGACACAAAAATTTAAGAAACTCTATATGTCTTCATTTATCCCATGATCGAAAATAAGCAAAGGAAAACTATCATTAATAAGTCTTTGACAATTATCATTGTCACCCTAGTCATCAGAAATATTCATTTGCATGTAACTATCCTCCATGACTAGTTCGAAACAAAAATGATTGTCAACATTTCTTAAATTCTTCGTCTCTATAGATAAATCCAAGTTCTTAGTTCCTAGGACCATCCGGTGCAAAGATATAGAGAAGCTCTAGGTCTATAATTATGAACCTAGGGCTTCTCTGTATCTCGACGATGGCTCATGTTACGAAATTCACACCTGCGTCATTAATTAGTGACGCTATCGTGACGACTTACATCAAACCGAAATGCAATAATTTACGAGTAATTTGATGAAAACTGGTAAGCCCTAGGTTCATAATCAGTTCCATTCAACCACTAATATCTCCGAAACCAAAGCATTACAAATTTCAAGTAAGGCCGCAATGAGCGTCACATTTGAAGTACTAAAAGATGAGATATCTTTGAAGTCAGTCACAAATGAGGCCCTAGGTTCTGATGTCAACAAAAATTCCGAATTATGTAATTCCGAATTTGAATATTCCGATTTTTAAACTTCCGAATTTCACAATCCCTAAGAGACTAAACTCCGACTATTCAAAAACACGATTTTATTTTATCGAAATGCATAAATACGAAATTTTAATTTTCCGACTTTCATTAGTACGAAGAATTAAAAACTCGCTGTGTTACTAGTCCGAAATATGGTATTCCGAATTTAAATTTTTCGAAAATTCAATGCTAACATTGAGATTTTGTATCTAAAACGGGTATACTTATATTAAAAATTATACTCTAAATCTCCTGTGACACAAATTAAATTAATAAGGCACATTTTGAAATTATACAAATTAGGCGCAACAACGGGCGAAGCGAGAAAGAGCAATTAGTCTGTATGTAGATAATGCAGCGCGAGCCAAGCGAGCGCAGCGAGCATGCCGCGGCAGCAGCGGCCGGCGTAGCGCCAAAAAGGGATTTGCATTTCAGTACATAGCCTATATACTCAAGAAATAACTAAATAAACTTTCTCATTTCCAGCTGACTACTTGAATGCTCGAACGTATAAATTGATGTGCTGATGCAGTTTTACAAGGCGTTTGTTATTGCAACTATATTATTCGGAATTTTCATATTCGGGATTCGTATTAATGATATTGCGGATTATTATTAATTTGGATTTTTTATGGTTAGGTATTTTCAAATTCGGCATATTGATTTTCGTAATTATAAGCGTTCGGAATTTTGAAGTTTCGAAGAAGAAAAATTAGGAATTATGAAACACGGAATTTTCATTATCGGAATTTTGACCCATTCGGTGTTATAAAATTCGAAATTTTTTAATTCGTGATTATGATTATCGGAATTAAGTTTTTCTTATTTATGTAGTGTACCCCTGATAAATATATTGAATTATAAAATTTATTCTGTGGATACATTAGAGAAGTTTTGGTTACTTTTGATCCAGTCTTAATATTATATATCATTCTTATATGCGAATTCCAACAGATATTTCTGATAGGTACAAACAGAACATGTTTTATTACTATGTAAGATACTTTTTTTTAAGTTTACAATAAACGGAGACCACCTAGATGAAGCATTTCCACACCTACAAACCGAGTGTCATCAAGTTCGAGTACTGGTCGGCATATTAATTTGTGTAATTCACACAGATGTTTGTATATTTATGTGTATGTGTTTGTGTGTGTGCGCGTGTTTGTGTGTGTGCGCGTGTGTGTGTTACCCTATGTATTCCCCAGTTCGCTGTATGGTCATCGAAAACACAAGCTCTGCTTACTTTGGGGCGAAACGGTCGGTGTGATTCTCTGAGGATACGTTTATGATTCTATGAGACACAGAAGTAGTAAACAAGGGCGCGAAAAGCAAAAATATTAAGTTTACACTACCATGTTCTTATGTAACAATAGTATGTAGGTGTATTGTTAACAAATGAAAAACGTAATCATAAACAATAGACAATGCTATAAGTGAACGAAACCGCTAACAGTCTTAAATCCGGATCTTCATCCAATGCAACAAAATTTTCAACAAAGTTCTAGGAAACTATTTGAAAAGAAAGCTTTCCAGTTTTAATTCTCGCAGTTCTTAACTCTTCCATCTTTTTAGACTTTTCCAAACTATTTTATCAGTCTTTAGAAAGCGGATTAAAACTGTCGAATATTAAAGAGCTGCTCATTTTATTTCATCGTGCATATAAATTTTAAGTGCCGTAAGGTTTATGTCTATATCAAACAAAACTAGGACCAGGAAATTATTAGGAGCGGAACTGTCCACTGCGTTTTAAATCTCATATCACATGATGAAAGATGCAGCATGGAAACTCGTCAATTACCAACACGAGCCCCTTGCTATGGTATATTTAGCACTTGATCTTTTTTGTAAAGAGCTGGGGTTCAGTCTGTTCTATAATCCTTCTCGCTTTGCCACCATAACACAGGTCTTTCAGTGAGTTGCTGGAATAACATATTGCAATTGAATAAATGAAAACGATTACGCTACTTTTTCACCACTCTACACCAGGGCCCACATTTGCATCTATGATCCGTATCGAAAATATTTTGTAATTAAGAAAATAAAACAAGAAAACATCTAGAACACAAACGGTAAAAGCGATGATGAAAGTGTGTTTAAATTTTTCTTTCATATAGCAATACGTACCTACTACCTTTTTTCATATTGTGCCCATGATTCCTTTAGTTGATTTTTGATGCCGTTTTTTGCTATATTTAGCGTTAGTATGTAGGTTTTCTATGAAGTATGTATTTCAATAAAAAGTATCTAATTGTCAGCAATTGTAATAAGTATGTACAATTATTCAATTAGCTGATTTAATTTATACTTGACTTGTAGTCTAATACGTGAGATATCGCTATAGTTACGGCATACCATCTCCGCCATTCGCACGGAAGTGGCCTGCAAAGGGAAGAAAATCAAACAATCTGCTCCTTGAAACCTTACTAGACTACGTCTTTTAATTTTCTAGCCATACTTTAGGGCAACAAAATGAAAAATCTAGCCTACTGGGTAATTAGCTAGAGATCGCTGTGTAGTGATAAGACCGCCAAATATAAACTTATTGCATAATCAAATTTCATTTTTTTTAATGGTATTTCTTGTTATTAACGTGTATTAAAGTGTAAATAAATAAATAATTAATTACTTTCGGTTGTCATCCCTACGCAGCTATAAATTACTGAATACAGTAATGTAAGTAATTCATTTAAACTACAATAAAAATATGGATATTTCTTTCGTTCGATTTGTATCTCATACCTAGCATATATTTGAGACAGAACAAAGAAGCGGAAAAATATTTTCATTTTTTAAAGTATTTTCATTATTTACAATTGTATTTTGTACTGAAGAAGCCAATCCTCGCAAGGGAAGAGGATTCTTTAGGGCCACGTCTTTTAACCTTCTAGTCCTATAGTCTCTTAAAGTTTTAAGATACAAACATCCTTCATCCTATGCATAGCTAGCTAATAACCAGATAACCAGAGAATATGGAAAAGATGGAGAAGATACAGAATTTAAAGAAGATGGAGTATATAGAAGAAAGAGACAATAAAGGAAACAGCGAACAGCGGGAGGAGATGGGAGAAAATGAAAAAAGATGGCAGAACACGACTAAAAATGTACGGCCTAGTGGTTAGTAGCCCTGCCTCATATGCCAGAGGTCCCAGGTTTGAGTTCGAAGTTACAAAATAAAGAGAAGATGGAGAAGAAGTAAGAATTTGAAAAAACATTTAAATTAGATTACTGTGGAGATCCTATTACTCAATATAACTCTATTCATAATATAATTAGAAATGAATATGACTCTGTTTTTAAAAAAAAGAAAATATTTATAAATAATAATTTATTTAGGTTTAGTGACTGGGCAACAGTGGGAATATGCAGAAGTAGAAATAGATTATATGAATTGTACAGTGAAAGAACTTATAATCATAATAAGACATTTTATGAATATGTTAAAAAGTATTCAAAATTATTTAAACGAGTTTGCAGTGTAGCTAAATCTAATTACATTAATAATAAAATTAAATATAGTACTAACATTTCAAAAACTGCATGGAATATAATTAATCAGGAAACTGGGAAAGCAAAAGAACCACACACCAAATATAATTTAAAAATTAATGATAAAGTGTTGTCAACTGACAAAGAAGTTGCTGAAGCATTTGAAAATTTTTTTACTGCCATCCCTGTGTCAACTACTTCGAGTATTAATTCATGTTCCACTCTTGCACAGTCACTGCTAACGGAAAATGTAAATTCATGCAATATTGATTTTATTTTTAAACATGTTACTGTTCCACAAGTTTTAAATGCATTTAAAAGCATTAAAGTAAAAAATACTGCCGATTTAGATGGGATTTCTGTTAAAATTATTGAATCTGTCATTGATAGTATAGCCCCGTACTTAGCCAGTATATTTAATGACTGTGTTGATAATGGTGTTTTTCCTGATTTAATGAAATTGAGTAAGGTCAT
Source organism: Marasmarcha lunaedactyla (assembly GCA_923062675.1). NCBI lineage: Eukaryota > Metazoa > Arthropoda > Insecta > Lepidoptera > Pterophoridae > Marasmarcha > Marasmarcha lunaedactyla. The sequence goes on along the minus strand of OV281361.1, from coordinate 8,990,201 downwards.
TCCAATATTCAAAGAAGGTAGTATGTCTGACCCTAATAATTTTAGACCTATATCTATACTACCAACGCTCAGTAAGATTTTTGAAAAATTAATTTTAAATCAATTACTTTCTCATTTTTACGGTAACATTTTAATGAATTTTAAGCAGTTTGGTTTCACGCGGGGTCGCTCAACAACCGATGCCGGTGTTGAGCTCATAAAACACGTATTCAGCGCCTGGGAGGAGTCGTGTGATGCTATTGGTGTCTTTTGTGACTTGTCCAAGGCGTTCGACTGTGTGGATCATACTACTCTAATCATGAAACTGCACCATTACGGCATTAAAAACCGAGCGCTTGCCTTGATTAAATCATAAATTTCTAATAGAAAACAGAAAGTTGCAATAAATGGAGAAAAATCATCAGGATCGGCAGTGACAATGGGTGTGCCCCAGGGCTCAGTTCTTGGTCCTTTCCTATTTTTAGTTTATATTAGGTCTTTACCTATGAAATTGCCGTTTTTCACGAAATAAATGAAGCGTAATTTTTTTATATATTTTTTATTTCTATTAATCAAAATAATCACCCATGCAATCAATGCATCTTTGCCAACGCATTGGTAGCTTATTGATGCCTTTCTTGAAGAAATCAGCTGGACGGGAGGCAACAAATTCTTCAAAGGCATTTTGTACTGCCTCTCGGGTATTGAATTTTTTTCCCGCCTAGTAGTTATCCAAATTCTGGAAAAAGTAGAAGTCTGTAGGCGCAAGGTCTGGTGAGTACGGCGGATGACGGAGAACTTCCAACCCCAACTCTTGTAGCTTGAAGACCGTCTGCTGTACAGTATGAGGTCGCGCGTTGTCGTGCAGGAGCAGTGGAGCCGAACGATTGACCAAAGCTGGTTGGAGACGTGCGAGCTTCTCCATCATTGTGTTCAGTTCTTCACAGTACACATCTGCAGTAATGCTTGTCCCGTTTGGCAAGAAGCTGTGATGAATTACACCCGCGTTAGACCACCAAACAGTGACCATCACTTTTCTAGGGGTAAGTTTTCATTTAGGGCATTGTTTGGGTGCTGAACCAGGGTCCAACCAACTTGCTGAGCGCTTACGAATGTCAAACAGGATCCATTTCTCGCCACAAGTAACAATGCGGTTCAGAATTCCTTCATTTGTATGCCTGCTGAGCAGTGCAAGGCACGTCTCCACGCGTACTTCGCGCTGGCGGTCATTGAGTACGTGGGGTACCCATTTGTCAACCTTTTTACCTTGCCAATTTGACGCAAATGGACGAATATTGTTTTGATGCTAACGTCGAAAGCTGCTGCTAATTCAGCCGTGGATTGAGTTTCATCAGCTTCCACAATTGCCTTTAATTCGTCATTGTCGACCAAAGTTTTCGGACGACCACGGGGTTCATTTTTCAGGTCAAAATTTCCAGAACGGAAGCGGGTAAACCAATAACGGGTGGTGCATTCGTTTGTAGTGTTCGCTCCGTAAACGTCGTTGATGTTGCGTGCCGCTTGTGCCGCTTTGCTGCCACGACGGTACTCATACTCCATAATTACTCGAATTTTGAACTTATCCATGATGACGAAAAATGTTCGAATGCGTTGAAAACAAAACACTAACTATTAAACAAATGACGATTTTAGAAAAAGAATTCCATGTTTGTCAAATAAAATTAATTTGAAATTAGAATTGTCAGTCAAAAAAAAATATTTTCATTTGAAATGGCCAGTACGGCAAAACGGCAGTTTCATAGGTAAAGACCTATTATTAATGATCTGTCATCGGTCGTTAAGAATCAATGTGAGGTCATATTGTTTGCTGACGATACTTCCTTCTTGTTTAAAATCAAAAGGCAAGAAATTGACTATCGAGCGGTGAACAAATGCATCTCCAACACAGAGCAGTGGTTCTCAGCTAATAATTTGCTCCTCAATGAAAATAAAAACGAAATGTGTTAACTTTACATTGCCAAACGTCAAACAGGTAAACACAAACATTGCAGTTAAGAGCCAGGAACTGACTCCTGTAAACTCAACTGTATTTCTGGGCATAACCTTAGACGCCAAACTCCAGTGGGGACCGCATGTTGATGGTTTAGCGAAAAGACTTGGCTCTGCCGCATACGCTGTTAAAAAAATTAGACAAATTTCAAATGAAACAACTGCTCGATTAGTCTATTTTGGTTACTTCCACAGCCTCATGACATATGGTATTCTGTTGTGGGGGAGTGCTGCCGACATCGATACTATATTTATTCTGCAGAAAAGGGCTGTTCGCGCAATCTATCAGCTCGGTCCAAGGGTGTCACTTAGAAGTAAATTTAAGGAAATAAATATTCTTACTTTCCATTCACAATATATTTTAGAAAATTTAATGTATGTTAAAAAGAACATAACCTTGTTCAAAAGAAAAAAAGATCTGCACAATGTTAACACAAGAGGAAGAAATATACTGGCAGCTCATAATAGTAGGCTTCATAAAGTCACTAACTCATTCATGGGTCAATGTATACGCTTTTATAATAAGGTTCCTGAGGATAACCAAGGTCTTCCTATTGACAAATTCAAAGAAACTATAAAGGAGAAGTTGTGTGCTAGAGCATATTATAAACTATCCGATTATTTGGATGATAAAAGCCCTTGGGTATAATCCCCTCATTAACAGGATTGTACTAGTATTTGTAACAAAGCATGTGTAATGTGTCTGTATGTTCGATGAGTTCTTCGTCCCGATGAATATCTAAAGCGTCATTGACACTAAAGTACGTCTTCTTATGGTAGCATCGGGTGACGGGTCGCTCACTTCCCTCTAATATGGTTGAGGAGGCGATGGCTGGATCCCGCGTTAATCGTGAACGGGTGCCGTTTGAGGGTGTTCGTCGTTTGGATACTTGGAGGGAGGGACACATGCCGAGCTAACAGATGCAGAAAAGAATAATTTTGTATAGACATAAAGAGACTGTAAATTTATTTTGAAAAAAATATACCCGTGAAGTTTCTTGCCAGTTCTTCTTCACGAAGGTTTTTTCGAACTGGTGGTAGAATCATGTTTTATTTGACGTCAATAAGAACAAGTAATTGTCAATGTTGAGAAATAAAAATTTCATTTCATTTCATTTCAATATGTTATAAGATGAGTGAAAATGTAAGAAAACAGGAGAAAATCGATGGAAATGGGAAAAAACGGGAGAAGATGTAAGAATGTGGAAGAATAAATTAATAATAAATAAATCCCCAGCTGCCCAAACACACCAACTGTTTGGCCTCAAAGTAAGCAGAGCTTGTGTTATGGATGACGGTTTAGCAAACTGGGGGGAACAAAGAATAAAAGTACTTATATAAACATCAACAACCATGACCCAAGAATAACCACTTATGTTCATCACTGAATGCATGCCCCGGCCAGGACTTGAACCTAGGACTTCCGACGCACGAGGCAGGGCTACCACTACTCGGTCGGTTGCAAAAGTTGTAAGAAAATGATTAGGGAAGATGATGGTAGAAGATGTGAGAAGATAGGAGTAGTTAGTAGAAGAGATTTTAGATAAAGAAAGCACAGCAATAAAAACAAGTTTTTTAACCTTAATAACATTTGACAAATAAAAGTACATTGCGGCTAAAAAGCCATGAAAATAATGTTTTTGGGACAAAAATTGTGTCTCGGTAACTCTAAATTTTAATGTCAGAAACGCAACTATAAATATAACCAGAGACTAGTAAATAACTATAGACTAACCATGTCTAACAAAATTTTGTGACTTGAACAAAAGTTGTTTTTAAGATAGAGAGATGGCGTTAGTCGTATTAGATTTACAAGTCATTTAAATTTAGTAAAAATAATACGTAAAAAAATTAAGATGGCGCTGTTTACAAAATCATTTGATATTTCATTGCAAGTACTATCCGTAGGTATCAGGCGACAACAGACGTTGCCAGCTAGTGCATTATATTATTTGATGCTATGTTGCCGCTCTTATAATTCAGTAACAGAAAACTTTACACCACCCCGGATATTATTTTTAGTAACCCAGTAAGGGTTACTGTATTGCCAGTATATAACTTTTCCCACAAAAATATAGCATTCATCTTCACAGTTTGTTCTTATCTGCCTTAACATAATAAAACGAATTTCAGTGCATTTAATTAACAGGTATATAATATTTTACTTTATTTCTTGATATCGATAAAAATTATGTCTTAATAAGTGCATAATTTTTATTTATAGTTATATTATAACTCATAACTATTTTGCAGTAGTGAAAAAAATTTTTTCTTGGTGGATTATTATTAAAAAAAATGTTCTTTATCCATCAACTTTTTTTGTTCTTTTTATCACAACATTTTATTTGTTTGACAATTTGAATTCTTTGTCGTTTATTGTTGTTGCTATGGGTGTGTGTTTGTTTTGGAACTTTTCCCTGCATTTCTTTGAACTCACAATATTTCTGCTCGCCTACTGTGACTCGTGCAAATTGTATGGACCTTGATTAAGTTTACGTTTTGGCTGCTACATGTATCGTATAACATGTGCGTTTATTACAACTGTGATAATAAAAGCTTTTAAAATAGGTTATTATGGCAATTAAAATAAAGAGGATGGTAGTGCCCAGGCGTCTCTGAACAAAATAAACTTATACCAGTATGTTTATGGTCTTTTGTAGTTGTTATTTTATCATCTATAAAGTAAGAATAAATTACTATCTACCTATTCTTATTGAGTAAAATTATCAAAATCAATGATATAAAACGATGACATTTTCCAATTTCAGGAAAGGAATAAATCTTACTTGCTAAGGTTTCAGGTTATTTGACAACGCCATCTAGCATTTGCATTACGTTTCTTGTCAATAATTCATATAAAAATTAAAGACGACAAGGTTGGTCCAAGCTATTTGAGAGCGACATCTAGTAATAGCTTGGATTTTGAGCTTTTTCCGAGTCACGAATTTTTGTATGGAGATGGTCAGCGTATAGTTATTTACTAGTCTCTGATATAACTATATATAACAGTAATTACCATAGGCATTAGCACTCGCAGACAGGACCGATTTATCAAAAATACTGCTCGACGGAATCATACCATGACCGCCATGATGTGGGTTACGAGGCTCCACAGCTCCTCAGGCTTTGTAATGAGTGATGAAACCATCCGAAATCGTTTACGTGAAGTGGGTCTGCATTTCCGGAGGCCGCTAAGACCAACTATAGCGTTATGCCCTGTAGTCGGTGTAGTAGTAGGCCCGTTTAGAAAGGATCGTGCACACAGATTGGGACGAAGAAGACTGGTGATGCGTGCGCTTTTCCGGTGAATCATGTGTCGGAATGATGCCGGATACAAGACGCATTCAAAAATCAAAAAAATCGAAATTTAAAATATTTTATTTGATCATAAGTAAACAAATGTATCTACACTTGAAAGTCTTTTAGTGTTAATGATGATTGATGATACCTTTGATTAATCTCTGAAAAGGCTGATTTAATTAGTTTCTGCCAATTGACAAGTTCCTACAGAAACAGAAGATACGATTATTAACAAAAGAAAGTCACAACATTTTGAAGAATTTTATGTGAATTGTTTCTAGATTGATTTTTGCAAGAACCTTATGTGCCATAAGGCTCACACAAATTGTGGTAAAATTTTGAAATACGAACAAAACGATTCATTTTTTGTTTAAAATGTGAAAGATTGTTCCATAACAAGTCACTTTAGCAGGGATTAATCACTAAAATACAAAACACAAAATTCAGATATAAAAATTTATATTATAAGGAGATATTTTGGATTCAACAACACGCCCATGGCAACACCCCTGGCTTTTGTCTTAAAACCTCATGGCACACGACTCGCTAAAAACCAATTACAAAAAAAACTTATTTTATACATGATTCACCGCCAATTCTCTTGACAAGATAACTGCTTCGAAAACTTCCAAAAAACTACGGTTTCAAGACAAAAGCAAGAGAGTTCCAAGATTTAATTCGTTGTAACCAACCGCGTATCGAGGTATTATTACACTTAACAAAAACGAAATGGACATCGCAAATAAAAAAATCCGTCCATTTAATCAAACGACAACGTTATTGCGATTATCACAAACGACTGTTGATCCCTCGATGTAAGAAAGAAAAATGAACTTTTCACTGTCCGGTTTTTGCCTAACTATAAACTAGACTTAATTTATTAACATGCACTCAGTACTTTCACTCGCACAGTCATGCTTTCTCGCTCATTCACACTGTCTTTGCTTTTATACTACAGAGCTCACAGTATTTTTACATTTTGATATCTTAGAAGGGGATGTGGCCAATACAAATTGGCAATTGTAACCATTTTAATTTTTCCAACCATCATCATCATTTGGTCGATTTTACTTTAAAATAATCACAATCATTAACCAATTTTGGCATCTTAACTCGCTAATCACAAATTTAACCAGTTTTATAGCTTTAACAATAAATTGGTTTTCATAATTTGGTATCAGTGAGTAAAGAATGATTGCTTTGTAAGCAATTATTATTCATAAACACAGCTGCAAAAGGCGCATTTACAATTATTAATAATAATTTTATCACACATTTACTTTATCACTTATGATAACTATCAGCCAATAATATTATAGCAGACAGCTTTTACGCTACACACTAAAACATGTGGTTTCAACCACTCCCCTTTAAAAAAAACAATTTAAAAAAGTTCAACATCAATTTTACAAAACATTCAACATTAAAAGAAAGTTACAGAAATTTGTTTACAATGACACAGGGTATGGAAGTGCCTGAATATAATGAAATAAAAAAAACAAATGTATCTCCAAATAAAGTAATTAAACGTTTTAGGAATTTTTGTATGTATGTACAATTGTTACGAGATGGTTTCTTTTCAAGGAAAAATGATTACAATTCCATTAGTTAAGATTATTACCGTATATGCATTTTCTTTTTTAAAACTATGGACATAAATTGTCAATGATTTTACAAGCTTTTTGTTGGTTTTATCATTTTTCCTTGCAAGCAACTTCGGTTAAAATAGGTACAATTAACTACAAAAATCAATCCATTTCAAATACTAAGTTCAAACATAATTTCACAGTTAAAAGCTCAAATACGCGTACAAATATATATAAGAACTCTGTACACTAATTACTTGTGACAAAATATTATATTTTTCATTTATATTGTTCAGGCCTCCATTCGATCGCTAAAATATTTACATTTATTTTTATTTATTTATTACGAGTAGATACTGTTTTAAGCTTTCTTACATCGTACGAAAAAAAACTAAATCACATAGAAATTAAATTTCTTTTTGATCCGTAAGTATTTATGCCCAATGAATCCCAGTAAACAATTTTAAACATGTTGGTAACTACGCCCAAGTTTTGCAAAAATTTTACGATAGATAATTTTTAATCATCCAAACATACTACAAAAAATATAATAGCAAACAGCACTATTCAAACAACAATCAATTCATTTAACTGAAATTTAACAACTTTTCAACTGAAAAAACCAGGTGTTAAATAAAAAAAATATACAAAAAGGTAATAAAAGAATAAATAAGGGAAAACTATAACAAATACTACATGCACTTTATAATTTAAACCACGGGCCAAACTCAAAGAAACATATATTGTCCATTATTGGGCGATTAACTTTATTTTACGTATTCATTTACTGTTTCATATAATAGTTTACTCAATTGCTTATCCTTCACAACATATAAAAAAATATTCTACCATGAGATCTTACATATTTATATAAAATGACGTCAGATAGCACTAAAATCAAATTAATAATTAAATTTTAAAACCATTCATACAAAATTTCCCGATCTTATGTTAAACACATTACATTTACTTACATTTGAAATGAAATATTAAAACTAATTATTATTGTTTTTGAACTTTCTATCTAAGTATAAAGAAATGATAAAACTATATTTTTTTGATCATAAATAAGTTAACATTGGCATGAAAATGTTAGCTATGTTTTTTAAATGTTATCAAATGATTTACAGCTAAGTTTTTCGTATTTATAAAACTATCTTTTTAAGACAGTAAATATTAAAAAGAAAATTTTACAAATACTTTTAAAATTCATTACAGCATAGTCTAACAGTACAACAAATTGCATTTTAGTGACATGTTGGGAAATATATCTTCAGTCATTTTCTTCAACAATTCGAAAATCTCTAAAAATCGTTTTTTGTGAATGGCTAAGCTTTCTAATTTGATATCAATTGATACTCCTAACTAATCTCATTATCCAAAGTACGTAAGGTGAGCCTTTATATTATGGTTTCATTTAAAAATAAATACTTAGTATATCGCCAAGGACCTTATGTCTTGTATGAAAGCGTATAAATTATATTGGATGACCTCACGGACTTATTCTTACTAGCTAATTAACTTTGTGATATTGTAAAGTGTCAATTTACTGACTTAGCTTGTAAATGTTACTATAAAATAAAAAAACGTTGACTTAAATTCACTGGTAACAATCTGGATACATTTTGATGATCATATGAAACAGAAAATTATGGTCCATTTATTTATAACAACTAACTACTACTTGATATGTTAAAAAAGCAAGTGCTTATACCACTTTACAATAAAACAAAGCATATATTTATAACGAATCACTACACATATAATTGTCAATCAACTGTCTTTTAAGAACACATCTTTAAATTTGTGATGTAACAATTTGTATGTAGTTCATTTTAAAACGTCTTTCGGTTGTTGATTCAATCATTGACAGTTACATGGCTGCTGTGTTAATAATGAAAATCACGGACGCGATGTAAGGAGGACGTTTCATAACATTTTTATTCAATAAAATTTACATCCATTAGACATAGGTTTGAAAAAAAACTCTTTATAATCAAGTTTTCTATTTAAACTATTTGCTGAACTTCTTAAGGCCTGGGTTCAAATCGCTAAGGCATCATTAGGAATTGTACAATTGTTTGTTTGTACTGATTTATTAGTTACAAGATTATATTAGTTATTGCTTTACAATTAAATAATATTGGTGTATACAGTTGTCTAAAATGCAAGTCTTTTAATATTTTGTATTTACTTTTTTGTTTACATGTTTAAACTGCAGATGTTTCAAGTCTTAGATCTTCTTTGTTAAGTTAGTTTATTCAATTTTTGTTTTAGGATTATTTGTCATATTTATCTTAACATGCATCAATTTCCAAGATAAACCTACCATCTGTTTTAAACCTAAACCATAGATGATTTTTAACATTTAGTCAATCCTGTGTTTTAATTAAAATCTATTCGTACTTTTACTTTTCCGAGAAAATTTCGAACATAATATTATACAACACAACAAAAACCTTTCAACAGGCAACATAATAACATTGAAAATAATTATACTAGCAATATTATTTTTGTGTCAAAAATAGAAAAATCTCCTTCTGTTAGACAAATACTCATCTGTAAAAACCATTGTGTTCTTGCCTCAAAACTATTTTAGCATACATGTTAATAGGCAAATTAAATGTACACGAGAATTACTTGCGCGTTATTTGGTCTTTTGTGGGCACCCCGCACACTAAGGGAAGACGAGTTTACAGCGGATTTTAATGCGAATCTTAGCCAACTTACCGGACTGACTTCCTCACATCAATAGGCTATCTTTTTAATGTTTCATATTCAGATATGGAAAGTTCTTGCAAAATCTGCCTGTTTGGATATGCTTTGTCATTCAAGTTTCTCATGTCAGTTCCTGTCACGAAGCTTTTCTATAAGTCTTGAGCCATGGAAAACTAATTTTCATACTATAGTCTGATAACCAACATTACTGGTATAGCCTCTCGGAAATACAGCATAAAACGTATGAAACTAATTTCTTATGATAGCAAAAATAATTAAAAACAAAAGCGTTTTTTTAAATTATTGTTTCTGTATATATTTTATTAGATTTGACATGATTTGCAAACAGATAGCTGGCAAACTGTGGGGCAATTTTTATTTGTTTTTTTTTGTGTGAGTTTTATGCGTTAAAATTCCGAAAACTATTCATAGCCTTAGCATAGAATTTGTTGAAGATAAGTCGGAGGGGTTTGAGTCTATTTCTTTAGATAACTGTAGACTTGTATTACATGGTTCATTAAAGAAAGGAATCATAAATGGCGGCTTGTACTTGCATTGACAGTAAGTACAGTTAGTTAGCATACAAATTTTCAAAAGATTTTTTCAATTCAAAGATAATAAGAATAGATCGGGTTTTCAAACTTGCTTCTGACAGCGGCTTCGTCGGCGTGAAAGTTTGAAAGACACGTGGCCCATCCATTATCGTTAGAACGTTTTTGTTGTTTTCATCGGAAACAGTGCTTTTTTTCGGGATGAAAGAACCTTTAATGAACCATGTTATAAGTGCATTATTTAGTGAGAACAATAAAAACTGGCAATAAATGACCGTTTTTTGCACCTAAAATAAAAAATTTTAATGAACTTCGACTAAAGTACAGTAATATTTACTAATTTCCCAGTTAAAATCAATAACATATACTAAAAATGCATTTTGTGTTAATTTCCTCTGGCATTTACACGATATAATAAGAATCTACTAAATAAATATACTCAATGTTGCAATAAGGTAATTGAGGCGCCCCTATGCCACATTTTTTATTTTATTTGTCAGGCAAGCTATATGTATAGACGTAATAAAGTCACAGTTTTGATACAGCTTTAACATATTCAATCCTTTAAACACAAATTGTTTAACAGCTTTGTATATTATCATCATATTTAACATAGTCCTCACTTACATGCGCTTCTACCAATAAGTCCGTGAAAATGTTATATGTCGCTAGAATTTGTCTTGAAATAAAAACAGATTGTTTGTGGCCGCTACAGCAATGATACTTTCGTGTGGATGCCATGCTGTGTGCAAGATTTTCTTGTTGAAGTCTAGGCAGTCTACACTGATTTCGTCCTGTAAAATAAATTTGTATATAAGTGAAAAATACTTTTCAAAACGATTTATAGATAAACTTTGTGATATAATGGTTCAAGATCTCTCAGCTCAGTTTACTTCATAAGGCTTATCTATATATATATATAAAGAATCTCAATAACGTACCTTCTTCCGCTTGTTAGTGTTGGCGACCCGACGATGTCGCAGCGGCTGTCGCGGACGCGCGGCGGACTCACGCGACGCCTCCAGTGTCAGCTCCCCACGACGAGCGTTCGCGTTACAGCGCTCGAATATCCTGCAAAATTAGTGTTGATATTGTTATCATAAATACAGTTTTACAGAGAAAACGCTGGTTTATTTATAACTAGAGCTCATGACACGGTCACCCCGCTCAACTTTGTTAGATTAGTAGATCCCTTCTTGATCCCATTCTAGTGACGTTACTACGTCACTTGGGGTAATGTAGGGAATTCTAATGGTTAAAGATTTTTTTTAATCGGTTCAGTCATTTCAAATTTATAAATAACATATAATCAAACATTTGAACAAAGCTTTCCTCTGTAAAATAATTGTATACCTTCACAACAGAGTTAAAAAATTCTGATAAGCTTTATTTTATCATGGAATTCTTGATAAAAAAAACTATGTTAATTAATTAAAGCACTTTAACATATCTGGCTCTGTTAGGGAAGCTTGAACTTGCAAGGGCACCGTAACCAAAACAAAAATCAAACAAGTGAACCCATTAAACTTGCCTAAAGAATCCATTATAAGAACCAGTCATTAACCGTTGATCGTCCCCACTCCAACAGCACTCAAACTTATCAAAGATGCAGTCATTTTCATACAAGGAACATAGCTTTGATCTTAAATATTCATGTACTGCATACATTTCTACAGGTTTCGTCTCCATTCGAAGATCCCACACTTTTAAACCTAAATAGTCTCTGGACATCATGTATCTGAAATAAAAAATTAAACGATTTAATTAACTATTATTTCAAAAAGCAAATGCTATGATACTCTATCAGTTAAGGATCTACCAGTGGCATGCTTGCACTGGCATTAAAATATAACCATGCCTTATTTTTTCTTGGACGTCGTGCCCTCAGAAGCCCCTGGCTGGGGAAAAACAAGTGTAGGTGGTCGTGTGTTTTAGACTTTTCTAAAATGAGAGGGCGGTATAGTTACTATTGGTCGAAAGTCTCGGAAGTAGCGAGTTGATTTAGTCGAAATTTAGTTTAACTGAAGTTATAGACGCGATTCTTACGCTCTCCTCATATTCGGATCGGCAACCAACTCTTCCATGACTTCCATGTTTCTGTTACGATGTCTGAATTAATCTGATTCATATTGAACTTAACATTAAATAAATCATACTTTTACTTGCTTTATATTTTTGCTAATATTACATACTTGCTTTTAAGCTACACTTTGCGAAATACTAGACTTATTAATAATAAACTCACCGGCCAGAATTACTAAGCTTCACATCGCTAATGGACGATATGATCTCACTGAAGAACGATCTTGCGTGAGGATCCTCTGGCTCCTCAAATAACTTGGCGTGGCGGTCGCACAGGGCCGCCGCTCGCATGTCGCATAGTCTTATTGTACCTGCAATTTAGATGAATATAAAACGTATCTCGGGTATAGCGTGGGAAACCAGAAGTAGTAGATACTATAACGGATGCATAATAAGAATGTTAAATATAATTTTAAAAAATATCAGGTAAAAATAAGGATGTGTCCTGACCGGCTCATATTGCATAGTACGTATGTACTATATATGAACTTATCGAATCTGGCTATCAACAAACCCAAGTCGATTCCAGCTGATTAGAATCTCCTCGAAAAATGTTTTGTCCCACTTTGATTTTCTTTTTTAGGTATGAATTTGTATTTGTTTGGTTATCGTCAAACTGAGAAATATTGACTCCAGGTTTTATTTAATTCTAGTTATTTCTAAAAATTGATTCAAACATTAGGTATTTTCTTCTTCCAATATCGTAACAATAATCTTAATCACACATCCAAGGTGGAGCTAAAACTTAAAGTACCAAAATTGTAATAAAAGACGCTAGTCTAATTCACAATTAACAATTTAAAAATACTAGGTATTCATTTGACTTCTAAGTACAACGTATTTTTCATGAATTCATCAATATATAGCATAGGTAGGTAGACGTATGTTACTGAAATAATGTACCTAGTGCCGATTTGTGCATTAGAAATTTTTTTGTTTTGTTAGTATCTAGTCTGGGGCGGTACCACATTCCTTTGTATTCCTAACCTAACCTAACCAATAAGCCGGCACGTTCACACATATGTTCACAATATGCGATTTTGTAGTGTTTATGATTAAGCGCGCGGCGCTGCACGAGCGTCATGGAGAGTAGCCCGTCTATTTCGGTCTTGTATAGCGGTCTTGCTTGCATTAAGGAGACTGTTATTGTGTGTAGTTAAGTGCTAAAGCATATTGTACACTATTATATTTGGATGATAAAAGCCCTTGGGTATAATCCCCTCATTAACAGGATTTTACTAGTATTTGTAACAAAACATGTGTAATGTGTCTGTTTGTTCGTTGAGTTCTTCGTCCCAATGAATATCTAAAGCGTCATTGTCACTAAAGTACGTCTTCTTATGGTAGCGTCGGGTGACGGGTCGCTCACTACCCTCTAATATGGTTGAGACGGGCGATGGCTGGATCTCGCGTTAACTCGTAAACGGGTGCCGTTTGAGCGTGTTCGTCGTTTGGATACTTGGGGGGAGGGAGACGTGCCGAGCTAACAGATGCAGATAAGAATAATTTTGTATAGCCACCGCAGACACCACAAATTGATTTAAAAAAAAATTTAACTCGTGAAGTTTCTTGCCAGTTCTTCTTCACGAAGGTTTTTCCGAACTGGTAGTAGAGTCATGTTTTATTTGACTTCAATAAGAACAAGTAATTGTCAATGTTGAGAAATAAATATTTAAATTTGAATCGTTTTGCTTTTGCTACTGTTTATAAATACAGAGTGATATCTTTTTTTTAACACACTTCCAAAAAGATGAAGATCCAAGTTGATCCCATTATAGTTTCACAGTGCTGGAGTTCCATAACTTCGGAAATATACCAAGGAATTGAATAGGAAGAGTATAATAACTGATGTTTTGTTATTTGTGTGAACAACCCAAAACAAGGTAGTTACATAAATATTAGCAAGAACGTAAGAAGGGTAATTGCATTAGAGTGAGTACTGTGAACGTGCCAGCTTTAGTTAACGAAGGTAACTTCATAATATCGTTCATTTCAAAGAAAATTAAGGAAACACAAACTTTCATGGTTTCATTTACAATAAGTTATTATTTTCAAAGCTATAGTTATAATATTTACGCACCCTTACTACTAGAATATACAAAGAGATTGCATTCAGTCGGGTGAAACTCCGCTGCGGTAATGACCTGAAAAAAAATACAAACGTTGATTATCTTCAATGTTTGGTGTTTAGAGTCAATTACCCCAAAAGCTCAACATCAAACTGGATATTTTTTTCACAGATAATATTTGTCTAGAATTATTTTTCAGTGATCTATAGGTTGGAAACACAAATAATTGAAAAAGGAATATGACAAGAGTTATGGAAATAGTTATTATTTTATGTAATTATCTTTAGAAAATATAATCAATTTTACATGGTCGTGGTATAAGTAGTGATAAGTAGCGCCACTTTCCCGCCTTTTTTACTTAGCCTACACTCTCCGCGCGCTGACGTCTGCAATCAAAAATGAAATTAAACGCGAAAGAGATACGCTAAACTACTTTACTAAAGGCCGCCGACCACCCAGCGGACGGTAGGTCGATTTACTCGAATGACATAGGACTGGTATGGTAAACATTCACACAGCAGATAGTTTGAAATTTATAATCTACTTGCAAAAATAAGATGTATGTACTACGTACACAGAAGAAGTAGAGACAGGAAGTCTATTACACTATTAAAGAACTTCATAATTATATATCACAGGTCACAAAAATAGTGAAATATGTTTCAGGGTTGATCTGAGTTGCGGATACAGATTAGTTTCGTTAAATACTTCATCTTAAAAAAACACAAGCTTACCTCAGTAAGTTCCTCCATATTAGCAGGTTTAATATCAACAATATTGAAACTCTGATCTGTGATCTCCAAATGCCAGAGGTTTATGCGAAGATCATCCGCTGACAAGTAAGTCTCTTGATCCGAGTTTAAAGATATTGAGTTTATGTGGTATGTGTGAGCGTTGGCAAATATCCGTCTGTAATGAGTAATAATGATTAATGAAGTATTAAGCTAAGCTAATTCACTCCTAGTCTTTAGCCTTCTTTTTAATTTGAAAAAATGTTTTGACAAAATTATTTTTTTGGTCTAAATATACTTTTTATTTTATGTTACTAGCACGATAAAACTAAGCCTATCTTACTTCTGGATAACATCACTTTCTAATGGAGAGAGAATAATTAAAATCGGTTTAGTACTTTCTCAGTTTATCAGTTATGTACAACAAACGAACAAGTCTTGCATCTATAAAATAATAAATACTACAGACATATAGATAGTTAAGAAATATTACTGACGAAAATTGATATTATTCTGTGGAACTTATCTCAAACTTATCAAGACAGACTATGTTGGATCACTGCGCAAAAACATTTAAGGTTTTATCCAATTGTCCACCAGACTTTGTCTTAAAAATACTAAGAGTAACCAAGTCCAGTTGAGTTAGGATTTAACCTTTCTAACCATTCTAGGCAAAACGTCTCGAGTACTGGAAGTATAAATTCAAAACCATGACCAAATTCGACCATTGCGTTAGTCACCATCTTGATTTAAAGGCGGGAACTGCTATCTCTCGGCCATTCTCAACTTTTTAAGAATAATTGTTCATTATTCAATTGGCTACATTTTATTTCAGATAAATATTTTTGTGCCATCGATATATACCGAGTCAGTGGGGAAGACGGGGTTAAATGTAGTTAATAAATTATTGTTGTTGTTATTGACTATTTTTTTTCGCTGACCCAATATTTAGGGTTCTACGCCTATGGCGACCCTAGAGTAAATTAACGTCCAGACCAAGCACAGTCACATCGTGTTGAAAGAGGTCAAGAGAGTTGCCAAAGAGAAGGGTAAATATGCTAATTCGAACGCTACGTTAGCCGTCATCTTCTTTTTAAGGTTGGGAATTGTTTTTCTCAACACCTCAGCCGTTTTCAACTTTCGACCTAGATATCCCTCTCTCTCTCTTGTAACTGGCAACTAAAAAATCTGCCAAAATTAGCAGCTAATAAAAACATCAACAGGTTCATATGGGTACGAGAGGAAGGTGCTATTTATATACTCTGAAATAGGATAATAAGCAACCACAGCAAAGCAACAGCGTTGCCAGACGTACCGGTTTTAGCCGAGCGTCCAGGTTTTAGGCCAGAGTTAAATGTCCCGCTTTTTGTAAAGTATTCGACTATCCAACGGATCACCTAACATGAAGTGACAGAAATGGTTATATTTTATTTCTTTATTACGTTTATTAGATTGCATGAATTTGCTTTTGAACGAGTATTTTATAAAAATTACTAGATGACATTTAGTGTTATCAAATAATTTTTATAAAATACTTGTAAGTATTTAAAGATTAATAAAAAAAGCCATTGCATTTTGTCTCTTTTTGTTAGAATACGTAAACACAGCAACTAATTGCTATTTTAAATACAATAAACAACAAAAATATTTGGTAAAAAATATGGAGAATATGATTATAAAAACTAGAATAAAACAAAGGATGTTTATTTCGGTTTCCATGTAACTGGAAGTCATCCTATCAGATTAAAAAAATTGTTTTGATCTGTCTGTAGCACACGCAATAAAAAACTACTTATTTATTGCGATCTCAAAGGACGCGAACCCTTTAACTAACTTACGGGGAGTATTGGGCAGACAGTTGAAATTTCATATTACCCTACTGCTATAAAATTTAATAAAAATTTAAATATTCTAAAAAGACTATTCTACATAGTATGGCAAAACAATAAATGACCGTTTGGCCTTTCGTGTCTAGTCTAATAATGACCATCCTTTCATAGTTATACATTATCAAGAAAAATGTAGCAAGTCGATATTAGTAACAGCTACTGAATTTTCTTTCCAGTTTTCCATCCTGTTAATATTGTTATGTTTCAATATGTAAAGAAACAGATTAGAATAAGAACAAGAAATATCTCGAATGCTCTCAACAAGAATCATAGAGGAAAACAATTTGTGAACATTGAGACTCCTATTCTTACGCCGTACTTGAACCTGTATATCTTGACAAACGATTGAGTACTCAAACCGTTTAGCAGCCGAGATTCTTAACAAACAAACTCATATAATTTATTTGGCAATTTGGCACGCACAGACTTATATTGAAGTAGATGACGCAAATTTGTCAATTTGTTGTGCGAAAACCAAGTGTCTCAGTTTTTCATGCTTACCGTGACACATCGCCTAACTTAGTAATGGTAATTTAAGCTCCACGTAGCTTGGAGCGTTATCAATTAATAAAATAAATACACAGTCTAATAAGTGGGATGGTACCCTGTTTAGGTAAAAACACTGTACCCTTTTATTGTTTTACAGCTGTCTTCGTTATAGGAAAGTTTATGAAATAAGGGCGTTTTTTGGTATACTTAACATTATCAAGTGATTTTGGAAAAAATGTGGGTTGGATCCTTTGCATGGATTAAAGACCTAAAAGAAACATTTTTTGCACCCCATCGGAAATGCCATCCAAAGAAATCCCTGGGATGCCCACCAGTTGTGTATTTATAACACAACCTCTGCTTATTTTGGGGGCATACAATTGGTGTTTGCCAGGGGATTTATAATTATTAATTTTATGTGTTTACACCCAAGGCTTGTTAATCCCATAAATATTAACAAGAACTATCCGCCCAATTCACAAAATTATCATGCAAATATTAAATAGACTTTGCAGATACTACGCAGTATACTCAAGTGGCTGATATATTAAGTTTCGGTATCAGTAGAATCAAGTACGATATTGATAAGCGCCATTATTGAATATTGGGTATTACTTTTATTCGCCGACGTTTGGACATGGCGCTTTTAATTAGTTTTGGCGACATTGAAGTTAAGGATTACTTTTAGAATCAATTGACATTCTGATCCTACTTCTACTATACATGGCTATCTTAAAATCGTCTGTCGCACAATATCGCAGGTTCTTGAACCGAAACGCCTTCGTAACAGCGCCGTTTTTATTTTGTGTCTCGTAGCCAAATTGTATATTTCATATATTTAATATTGATAAAAGAGCGCCGAGAGGCTTTTTCTTCTTGTTCTAACCTATAATCTATTTTAAAAGTTGAAACTATTGATATAGTACAGATGAAGTAAAAGATGACTTTCGTCAAGTGTATTATTTTGTACCTATGGTGAAATTATACAGGGTGTCCAGAAGGTCAACATCGAAATGGAAGGGGTTCACGCACCATGGTACGAATAGTAAAAAAATATATATTAAAAGGAATCTATGTGGATTAGTTTAAAAAAAAAGAGTGAAAAATCACTCCTTACAGCAGTAATTCCTATGCTGAATCTGTACAGTTGATCGGTTTTGATTTTTTTTCCGGTTATTAATTGGTTACTAAATGTTCTTATGTAATAAACCTTTGATACAAGCAAATCTATTATGGTACGATATAAAAAAAGCAATAAAGAAAAACAAATTTGTAGCAATTTTTTATACCTAGTTTTCTCTGCTCTACCGTGTAAAAAACATGTACGAAATGAGGCTGGCATTTACTCTCAAAAGTTGGCGCATCTAATGCAGTTTCTAAAAAGGTATAATACTTGGCACTTAAAATGATCTGATTTTATTTATGATCTTTAAATTGAGGAAGCACCTATTTTTAAAATTATTAAAAATGAGCAGAGATGTAAACGACTACTAAAAGATTACATGAAAGGGACACTTGCTCAGGTAGAAGATCCAGGGAGTCGCTCTCCTCTCTTATCACCCATCTCCGTGCCAGGTACCGAAAATCAGTCAGTCAGTACGTCAACTTGTTTTGTTCGTATCTTACGTCACGTCTCTCTTGCGCATACATTTTGATAAATACTAAAGACTCGGCTAGAACTTGGAATTTGATTACCTTTGTGATGATAATAAGAAAAACCACGAAACCTTTAGGATTATTTAATTTTACGACAAAACTAACCAACAAAAAAAAAGTAAGCTATCTAATTACTTTGTGTATGTGATAAATGAGCTCCATTGCATCGCATACAATAATTTATTCTTTTGAGGAATTCATTTTGTGTTATTTTAAGTGGTGAATTCTCCAAATTATATTATGAGCTAGTTCTTAACTTGTTGACATTTATATAGGTTTTTTGTAAAATTTAACTTATCCTCACAATCAAAAATCCCAAGGGGTCAAGGCTGGAGGACTCTCAGGCCATCTCATTGCGCCGTTATGGGCCGGAGTATCATCTTTTCAATTGTTACATTTCATATTTAAATTACAATGACTCCCACAGTCTTGTAACTTCTAGTAAAAAGTCTGCATTACAAACGCGTGCAATTTTGTTATAGTAAATAACTATTATACTAATATAATAAAATATTTACTGTCATTTTAATAAATAAATTATAAATACGTAAACTGATGCACCCTTGAGTGAAAGGCTTGTGGTTATTATTAAATTACATGTTTAAATTTCACGGGGTTTTTTTAATTTAAATTACCATGTATGTAAGCGAGATTTGGTCCTTATGAACAACCCTATCGTTAAATAATTGTCTTAAAGTTCAGGTAATTTTTTTCAAACATTATAGTGAATGCCATCCAAGAAGGCGCAATCCGCTACCTTTTTGTTCTATACATCGTAAAACAAAAAATGAATGGCTCTCAATATAGCCCGAAAATCGATTCCCGGGAGAAGCGATCTTATTTTCAAAAATCTTTGTTTTTTCCTCTTTTCATAAGTACAAAGGAATGGTTCCTAAGAGTAAAACTTGTTAGCTGCAGTACATATTTAGAATACTTTTCTTCCAGATGGGGTTAAAAAATTCCACCTTGTGTTCACTTTATTAACCAATTACTTATAGGCTCCCTGCATATTACTTCTACGCACTGCGACATGCTCAAAAGCATATTTCTGAATTATCTTAATAAATAAGGTTTATGAATATGAATCCTCACCTAGGCGAGGCTTCAACCATCAGCTCGGCGGGGCGTACGGTGGGCACGCGTAGTTGAGTAATGCGTGTAGGGTCCCTTGGCCGACCACCTTCCTCACGAGTGTTGTAGCCTGTCACGCGCTTGTCTCTTTCTGAAACCTGAAGAAATGAGAAGATTAATTATAACTGTAGCAATATTGAAAGTCCTTTACAGAATGTGAACTAGATATAATTAAGTTAACAATAAAATCGACAGGTAGGTACACAAAATTTTTGAAGGATTGTGCAATATGTCCTAACACAAATTGATTAAGTTATGACCTGCTTTTGCTTTGAATCGGTGATAGTTTTGTAAATGTAAAAGCATTAATTTGATGCTAGACAATGGTAGCATAACATAAATGGTTTCACAGAGGGAACACCCATTAGATGTAACTGGATAATCTGTTACAACCTAAGCATTTGATTTACCAGACTCAGTTTTTGTTCACAAACTTTCTTCTTAACATAATTACGCAGCTTTAATATTATATTTTCAAAAACTAGTACATACAAGCCTCGACGCCAATTTCGTTTATTCAATGTTTTTACGTTCATCAAGTGTTAAGGTTTCCTATGAAGAAATAAGATATTTTGATTTTTAAATAAGTATTTTTTTTTTCGATTTTACCACCTAAGTACGCGATCGGCCTTCATGAATGTGAATACATAAAGCACTGTCCGAGTAAGTGTGTTAGTAAGCCCGAGCGAAGCCGCAGGCAGCATATAGTCCTATATTAAGGCTTTCATAGTATCATCGTTATAAAAGGAACTGGTTCATGTCTGTTCATAGTAATTTGTTGTTCATGAAAATAAAAATTCATACAGAAACAGAGTGTATAACTTCTTAAGTGACCAACTTGTATTATTGATTGAAATCTTATTTTTACCAACAATTATTAAGGCACAATTTTGCAAATAATCATGGGAATTGTAGAACAAAATAACAAATCGCGGGACAATTAGAACATTTATTAGAAAGATGACACAACAATATAGATAATAAAATATGCATATGATAATAATAGGCATCTGTGAACACAATTACAATTTATCATGAAGTAGTCACGACAACTTTGCAAGAATATTGAAATGCACAACTACTGAAATATATCTGAATACAATTATGGTCAAACCAAGTGTTGCATTTTTTAACATAGCTTAACTTCATTATTTACAATCAATTAACATTACAGTTGTTTGGGGCTGAATGTATTTTCTTTCTTTATTTCGGCGCAGTGTGACCATAATTTCGAATAGATAAATCAAATATTAAATTTTTTTTTTTGACTGAAGATGCAGCATAGATGAATCTTCTTTTGTGGAAATGTTACAGAATTGAAAGGGAAAGCAAATCTTCGCCACTGTAATCGGTTTTGAACTACAGATTGTTGCAAGTAGGCACACCGACCAAGTTATTAGTGCAATCATGAGCAGCGCTGCCTTCTATCATCAAGATCCGATTTCATCTACTGAAAAGTTGTTGGCACTGTGCATTTGGTTTGATTGAATAACTCACACAATGGCAATCACAACTCCACAAACACTATGCTATCAGGTAGTATTTAAAGAGTAATATACTATGTATATTTATTTCACTCGCGTAACTATTATATACCGGGGGAATTTCAGAATAAAATAAAGTCTATGCATAAATCACACACAATGTCTCACAAAAAACTGGTCACCAAATATATCAAGCTAACAGCACAAGGTGTTCTTATTATATTGAGATCTGACAAGACGAAAATGTGCATAATATGAAAGTCACAGATCAAGTTTGAGAACAAAACCTGATATTCAATAAGTGTACAGTGAATAGTACAGGGTATATCTATTTGTCATAGATAAGTGATATGCATACATTATATCACATAATTATGTAACTAGTATTTATGTAATGTTATGCGAACAATAAAAAAGTATGACAACTATAGTCGGAATTTATTGAATTGATATATTTAGGTATTTTAGGTAACTTAAATTAACAAACCCTACAATTGTACAAAGTGTAGCATAATTAAAATCTAATAAACTGTTTTTAACCGCGATTTCAATCACATTTACTTCAAAAATAGTGAAACAGTTTTTTAAATATTCGAACTTCCAGATAAATATTAAATACCCTTTACGTTATTATAGATCATATTCTACTTGTTTGCCAAATTTAATCCAAATCTGTTCAGCCGTTTTTCAGTGATTAAGTAACAATATACAAACTTTCACCATCATATTTTAGAGTGAATTGAATTAAAATAGTAAAATAATTCAAACTATTTTATCCGATTTATTATTTTTTGAACAAAGAAATTATAAAAATATCTACTGAACTAAACCACATAGATTTTTTTTTACTATTAGGACCATGGTGAGTGAACCCCTTCCATTTGGACGTTGACCTTCTGAACACCCTGTATTTATAAAAATATCTACTGAACTAAACCACATAGATTTTTTTTACTATTAGGACCATGGTGAGTGAGCCCCTTCCATTTGGACGTTGACCTTCTGGACACCCTGTATAGGTATACGCTCGGCGTCAAAAATATTGCCCCTCGTCGAAAATCTGTTTTAAGCTAACATAGACTTTAGAATAATAGCTTAATATTATGCATATTGATATCAAATAAAAGCACGTTTAATAACCTTTCAATTAAAGTTCGTTAATTTGAATAGTCACGTGGTTTCCAGGTCAACGCAATAAAAAAAATGTGTCAAAAATCTCGCTAAAAGGGTCCCGAGATGTGGCTGTTCCTTTGGGTATAAAAGGTCGGGATAAGGACAAATGTCCCGACATCAGTCTCGGTTTGCGTGCGGATTCGTTCGCACGTCGATCGCAGACGCTATTCCGCTCTCTAGTCCCCGCACTAGTTGAGCACCCTAAATTTCACTGGTCGTCTTCACGACTCAGGTTTTCGTATCGTATCTTCCTAAGTTTCATAGGACCGTCGTTTTCACGACGCATCTTCGACATCGTCGCCAGCACCCCGCCGTCGCCGATCTGCGTCGCCGTCGCCGCTCCGGCAAGCTCTGCGTTCCAGGACTTCGAGTCTTCGAGTTCGAGAAGTTCTCCGCGTCGTCCCCAACCGCGGGTAGGGTGTAGGAAGTTAGCCTTCGTTGTTAGGATTGTGTCATAGTTATATATTTATATATTTGTCCCTCCCCAAACCCTCCGCAATGGATTCCCTAAGCTTCGATGAAATTAGGGAACAATTATACAATGGGCTCGGAGCTCAAGGCATTCACATCACCGCTCAAATGAGTCGTGTATTTGACACTTTTCTCCCTCAAATCCTGGCATTGATGTCCAGACTGGTCCCTCAGGCCACCCCAGTTCCCTAGACCCCTCTAGTCTTAGGCCCTCCCGCGTCCCCCACCTCCAGTAACATGGAGTGTGAAATGGACGCCCCTCCGCACCACTAGCGCGCACCCGCGACCGAGTCATCCTCGGACGCCACCCCAACTGGCCCTGAGCCTCCCTCTTTCACCCTTGTTAAGAAGCACTCGAAACAAGCCCCGGCGTCGTCAACGCCCGTCCCGGTATCTTCAACACCCTCCGTGGCGATTACAACGCCAGCTACCCCGGTGGCTACAACACCCGCCCCGGCCCCATTGATGTCACTCACTGTGACCCCACCCCCTACCGCGGCTTCAGTCAAGTCTAAGGTCCCACCACCCGTATTCCTCCGGGAAAAGGGCAAATGGTCCGAGGTCTCGACATTGTGCAAAGAGCACAAGATCCTCTACACCCGAGCGACCAACTCGGGTGAATCTATTAAAATCACTGTCTCGTCGTTAGACGATTTCCGAGCTTTGACTAAGCTCCTCACCGGTAAGCAATATGCTTACCACACTTACGCTCTCCCGGAAGAGCGTAAGTTCAGAGCGGCACTCAGGGGAGTCCCGTTCGAATTATCGAACGAGGCTATCCTAGAGGATCTGCAGTCCCAAGGCTTCCCGGTACTCGCGGTGCATAAAATGCACAGCAAGTACGGAAGGCGTCACCCTCTCGCTTTGGTGGTACTCACCAACGTCCCTAAGTCCAGGGAGATCCTCAAAGGGGTTAGCACCATATGCGGCCTCTCTGGGATCTCAATCGAGGCACCTTATCGCCGCGGTCACCCTAGCCAGTGCCACCGGTGCCAGTTGTACGGGCATGCGGCGGCCAACTGCGCCGCCCCGCCTAGGTGCGCAAAGTTATCCAGAGGTCGAAGAGAACACATTTAAGGATCTTCAGTGAGAAGTCAACCTTCACAGATGGAAACCACCGCCGCTGAAACTGCTTAAGTCGTCGCACTTGTGCAAGCAGGAGTCCGTCAGTGTGATGTCGCTCGGCAACTGAATTAAAGCCATTATGCAGTCCGCCGATTATTTCAGCGGTTCCAGGAGACTGGGGGCTACATCAGGAGACGGAGCTGGTCGGCGACGCTGCAAATCCGAGAGAGATGATCACTCCATTGTGACGTCTTCTCTACGCAATCGTTTCTCCAATGCTGTTCAGGTACAACAACGCCTCAGGGAAGCTTGGTCCACAGCAGTTAGCGTCTCTACGATTAGAAGAGATTTGCCCGTGACCACGTTTATTGCACGTTTGAGCAAGGGACGCGGATTCTCTTCTCCGATGAGACTAGAGTCTGTCTTTATTGCAACGATGGACGTGCCATAGTGTAGAGAAGACTGGGAGAACGATTTTCTCAAGCCTCAAAGAAACAGTTGGCTACGGAGGCGGCTCGTGTATGTTCTGGGGCGGTATTAGCTGGACGGCAAAACCGATCTTCTCTGCGTTTCCAGGACTGACGGCAGTCGCGGCCAAGGGTCCCTGACTGCTCGACGATACATTGCCGAGATCCTGGAAGAACATGTGGACATCGCTCACTCCCACACTGAATTGATTGTTCGAGATTATCTGGAGTAAGTTGAGATCCCTGTTTTGCCGTGGCCAGCCAGGAGTCCTGACTTGAACCCGATCGAACACCTTTGGGACGAGCTGAAGCGACGGGTTCGGTCAGGAGATGCCCACTCTACAAGACCTTCAGGATTTTTTTGACATTGAAGAATGGGGCAACATTCCACAAGAAACCATTGTTAGGTTGGTGCGGTCGATGAAGGGACGTTTAGAGGCTGTGATAAGGGCTAGAGGGGGTAACACTAAGTTTTAGGTTAATTTTAAGCACTTTTTGTAAATTTTTATTATCCATTTAGTGTTTTGATGTTAAGTTTCAATAAACATTTTTCAACTGACCATCATATTTGTTCTTTAATTGTTTGGCCCAATAAAAAGTCTATTATTTTTTGTTTTTTCTAAAATATAGGCTTTATTACCTTTCAATTGATACCTTTCACTCATACCCTTGCCTTTGGTCAAATAGCATTTAAAGTCGGTTGATACTATTTTTCGTGATGGGGCGTTATTTTTGACGCCGAGTGTGTATATACCGATGTATAAAAAGACACGAAATATCTAGCCAAAATAAATAAAAAATAGTATCTTAATCTCTTAAATTGAAAAATTAAACTAACCTTCCATAACTTAATAGTCTTATCATTAGTAGACAGTAGAAAATGTGCCTGGTTTTTCCGTTTCAGCCACCTGATCTTATTAATTTTCTCCTCAATCTCCAGTGACTTGAGATAGTCAAATTCAGGCTCATGCGATTGGAATGTAGAATACACGTTGTACTCGCCCCGCTTCGGTACAGACTGTTTTGATGCTGGGTCTCTCTGGAAAGGAATTAAATAAAATTAGAGAAATAGAATAAACAGACACAGAAATATTAGTCTTATACTTGTTAATTGTCCCATCTTTGACTACAATGCCTGTAATGATTTTGGCTTTTATATCAATAGCCATATTCTGAAGGGTTTTATGGCTAAAATATATTAAGTTGTCCAAGTTACTAATGCAATATCTATTTAGTTGATCTATGTCTCTATTACATAAATAGGATTTTAATTATTGTGTCTATACCAGAGTTATCATTAAAAAACTACTTATGGGGCTAACTAGACGGCAAGTCGCAAAAAAATAATTCAAACAATAATATCTGATGAACACACATAGATAAGTCATGACTTATCCTCTCATAACTTAAGAAAATACTTTCAACCTACTTATCTAGTTACTTACTACTTACTTACTGGTGCTTAAGGTGCTTTTGAATTTTTCCAATACATGATATAGTAGTAGCAGCAGTAAATAAGATATGCCAGCAGTACAACGACTATGTAGAGTTTACTTGAGTGTTATTTGTTTACTTTGAGAGTTTTATTTAATAATAAACAAAAAGCTTTTTAAATGGCTTTGAAGGATTAAAAGGAATTTAATACCTGTTACTGATAATTAATATCAAAATAATATTATTCCAGCCAATCAGTCAAGAGTTTGTCATCTTCTGCTACTTTAGTTTAATAAAACTTAACATTATCACATTACTCACATTGTAACAATGGAGCATCGGTACACTTAAAAAATGCTGATAAGAAATTAGATAAAATTTATTTGCTTTGACTTCTTTATAACAAATCATATTGTATGACCAGTGACAAAACACAATGTTTATTCCTTCTCGGGAATCAATCCAGAGACAAACAACACATTTAAATCTAGCTAGATCTAGTAACAAATGAGCAAGGAGCAGGTTAGAATATAAATTGAGTTTCTGAACAGTCAATATTAAGAAATTTTACGGCATAAATCATTATACACTATTTTAATTCACATAAAATATAATGAACTCTTGTTATTTAACTAAGAATTGATCGAAAAATCAAATTCAACTTTAAATCTAATAGCTTTAATGGTATAATTAATTTGATAAATAAAAATATTTTTTTATTAGCCATAGACATGCTGTGGTGCCACAAAAAAAGAGAAAAATATACTGCAATCAAAGGAGTGGTATAAAAGTAATACCACCAACTGTTAAATATGTAGGCTGAGTAACAATTTTTGTTGGCATTACAAAAGTGATGTATTACATTTGCTTAATTACATATTTAAAATATTATACAGGTATTTTGATGGTTTTTAACAGTACCTAGTAGAAGGATTTTCAGTACTAGGTCTCATAGAAATACAAACTTACATAATAAGGTGAAATAAAATTCTCACTATTCAAAATTCCTTACCTGAAAAATAACCACTCTCCCGCCTTTATCACCCGTAGCGAGGAGTTCTCCGTCATGATTGAACTCCACACATGAGATCAAATCAGCTTCCGTCACATCATCCTCGAGGGTTCCCTTCACCTGACTGAAACACCATGTTGTTTCCCCACCATTGCCTGAAAATTCATGATTTTTATAGGTGTTTTATGGGAAATAAAACAAGAGCTACCTTGACACTACCTACAGGGCATGTGGGAAATTTGTACAAGAATTGAATGAAATGTCAGAAGTTTTCACTAATATAACTTTTCGGTATTAAAATCTAGGTACTATTTGTTGATGTGTTTTTGCAATATAAGATCAATTAGAGATAAAATCTTAATATTTCACTATGGAATTGACTTTTTCGGTTTCCTATTCAATTTAAAATACTATACAGGTGTTATAGTAGTAATTTTGTTTAAATGTCTTCTTTTATATTTATTGAATTTCTATTAAATAAACATCCACTTCAAGTTATTACATAATCAGTATCCAAGAACAATTATCGTTCTTGGAATATGTTTTCTTAAAACATATCTCACATTTCATAAATTGTATTATCCTGATAGTAAAATTTTTTTAACGAGAATTTAATAAAGTTCTAGCATATTTTTTTTTATTTTAAGTAAAAATTTTAAATAGTTTATAATTAAATGACCAAGCAAGTTAAAGTAGTACACAAGATTTTATTTAAACAAAGGTACTTGTTTATTCAATGAGAGATTGAGAATTGAAACAATAATGGGAGTTCAACAAAATCAAGGACCCAATTAAAATCATTTAAAGGAGTATGACTACAGTATTACAAGCTTCATATAGCTCTGATTCACATTAATCAATTATATACAAAAAAATTTGATTATATTCCAGAATTACTAGAAAGTACTAGCTTTTGCCCTTGGCTCCGCTTTCTAAGTTTAAAAAACCATAATCTAAAATTGTAGTGTATTCAACTGTCTATGTCAAACAGATCCCTGAATATTCCAATTAGTTCTATTGTAGCATAAAGGATGAACATGCACACTTTAACTAGGTTTATGTATAAAAAAATTCTTCTAGAATTATTGAATATTGTCATTAGTTTAGCCTTTATGTTGTTATTCCTCGACACATTCTATTCATATGCTAAATTTCATCTATTCAACTGTTTTTGCATGATAGGGTGACAAACAGTCAAACCAACAATAATTTTAGTAGGATATATAGGAGAATAATGTTACTACACTTTAATATTATTGAAATGAACCAATATTAACTTACTACACTCAGACACACAAAACAAAATTTTGTCCAATGTTACTTTCAACCTCAAAGTCTAAAGTAAACCCCAGTACACTTCAAATTACAAATTTATACTCCAGCTTATTTTTTATAAATTAGTAGACTTTTAGTTACACATCTTCAAATGATTTTAAAAAAATGTCTTTGGTTATTGTCATTCATGCATATGTACATTCTTAACTATCACAATTATATATCAGAGACAACATTTCCTCATGAGATGGATTATATTAGAGATTATATTTTATATGAGAGGGCTTGTCAAAGAAAAAAGACTTGAGAAACAAGAATGTATCTTTCCAAAGCAAAGTTACTGAAAATAATAAATATAGCAACTGAGAGCAAACAATAATTATTTGAAGATAAATAACTTCACTGAACAAAAATAACTGTAAATTTTCAATAAATATGTTAAAACTTAAGTAGCTCTACAGACCAATATATAGTAGTTAAAAGAAGTTTATAGACCATAAACTATTATATTTTTTATTATCTTATAAGAAGGGCAAAGAAACTACACCATACAGTCTGATCTGTTATAAATATATTTTCTTCTTTTATTATGTTAGATAATGAAGATGATGAAGGTGAAAGTCGATAGTAAAGTGATAGAGCGACTTCACTATCAACAAGCTAACTTTCTTGGAGCAAAACAGAAAGCACTATCTGCACTCCTCATTGGCTTTACTACTTAATGCACATGTCTTAGAGTATTCACTGCACAATACACTATCACAATTGTACACTAAACACTAACTTCTGTACAAAAAAAAGAAAAATCAATGAAGAGCACAACTTGCTCTGTCCAGTTGCCACCAAAAAGTCGGACCATAAACTATGCATTGTTAGTAAATAAAAAACAGTATTTATATTATATTTTGATTATTTGAGGTCATTGTCACTAGGTAATGTAGAGTGATAACAGTTAGTGATAAAAGGTACTGGTTCTTGTATATTTCTATCAATAGATAAGAACATTGTGTTAAGTATGAAAGATAAAATAAAATTATTGTGTAATGTTCAATATTTGTGTGCAAATGCTTACATTCATAATAAAAGAAGAATATTTTCTGCATACACATTAAAGATTATTTTTTTGTATTTTGAAGGATAAACCATTTCATGTCCTACTGCTTTCTAATTACCCAAATCTTCTGAATAGAATTAACTATAAAAAATTAGTAGTAAAAAAGAAAATTTATTTTAGTTAAACTGTGTTTCATCTGGCCTCAATCTGTTAAGAAACACTGTTCAGAACATACTAAAGAGGGTCAGCCATAAACACACTTGTTATTTATTTCAAATGTATACATTATAAATATCTGTGTAAAAATATGTTTTGAAACTTCTTTGAGACTGTTCTAAGGGAACAGACAAAGAGAACAGTACCACTGACTACATAAATATTATACAGCTAAAAAATTATGAATTTCTGCAAATGCCATGGTTAGCTGGCCATAGAAGGCTCACTAACCTATGTACTATTTATAAATAGCATCTCTATATAAATGTCCAGATAAATACATACAATCACAAGCAGTATTCCAATGAAGTCTACAATGGTGGTGTCTCCAATGTGTAAAATTATCCTGAAGCCGAAGTCTCGGATTAGAATACCAGGGAACTTCTTTCTTTTTTAACATTTCTCTTCACTATACTTAAAAATGGGACAAAACTTAAATAAAAACATGTCTAAACTGAACCAAAAACAGATTCTAAATGTTGAAATCTGAAAAATTAAACCAGAACCAGAATAATAGTAACTCAAGATTTATTGTGGCATGATCAGTAATGGTATACAACCATCTGTACATTTATGGGGTGTGCACAAAAACAATGGAACAGAATACAAAGACTTTGTTCTAATGACAATGGAGGAAGCACCTTGTTGTGTAAGGTATGCTTATGTTGGCACATTGCATGGATGATTATAAATAGCAGGTGCTTATAACATTGCTGCATATTTCAAGCAGAAACCAGGCACAGTAGTAGTCAAGTGTCTTCAGTAGCAAGGTTAAAACTTTAGTGAAATTTAGTATATTATGGCAAATATTCCTAAACATAAATAAATAACTAACACTTAACATTGAAGTTACAGAACATAGCATTTGAATTAGGAAAAACTTGTAGTTTTCACATAAACAAGATAAGATTTTGATACTTAGCCAACATTATACTGAGATTCAGATTCACTTTCAAAATTTAATTAATTTTTATGTGATAAATATTTGGAAGTTCAAAAACTAAACAATGGATTTGATTCCTAATATTATCCTAGATTTCAGATCATTATTCCACGAAATTATATAATATGAATAACATGAAACAAAATACTGATGTGACTAGGTTAATAAAATTATGAATAGGTTATCAACTGTTTACAAAGAACTGCTTAGTTACATGGCACAATAACTTTTGATTTACAATTTTCAAATTACGCTTACACAAATGCTATTAATTTCGATTATATTCTAGCATCACTACATTCAATTATAATTTTACAGAAAAGTGGGTAAACTATCGGGTATCTGGTACGTCACCTGTAGTTAACGTCATTTCAATAACGTGTAGTTCTTTGTGTATTTACAGTTCTTCACTTCACAATTATATAACAAATTCTTCCTAGAAATGCTTTCAATTACAGTACTAAACATCAACGGACATCTACGTCAGTATTTACCACTATTTTGACCTTCAAATCAACAAATTGCTATCATCTGATCACAAATGTTTCACAAACACTATTTACTGTGGACGCTATCTGTAAATTTTCAAACTGTACACTACAAAACGAATTAGGGCGTTAAATTTAACACTTCTTTTGAACAGACTATCCGCAATGATATGGATTTTACGAGTTATGCTTAGCTGTTGTAATGCTCGGCAAATGAACAATACAAGATGCAAACACTGTTTCTTTATTATTATCACAATAAATAAACCACAAATAACTAAAATATCACACTGTGAACAAGAACATAACATTTACCGTCGGAATCCGACCGATAAAACATCTTCAAATAACGGCGATGCAATTCCGCAAATCCCGATTTCGCCCTTGACTAGCGGGCGCTAAAAGTCACCACTTACCGGCCATGACAAAGCCCAGCACAAAAACTATATGAAGTTCAACAATATTATTACACGATCACTTCAATGTTTCGCTAAAACATCACTTATATTACCCGATGAAAACGGATTAAATTCATTTCAACATTACATCGGAAAATCGCAATGGCGCTTCGAAATTCACAACAAAATTACTGCAGAATCCTGTGTTGCCATCGTAAAATAGTTTTTCTACCACTTACTAAAGATATCTACTGCAATATCTTTATATTTGTCCCGCATATTGTGAGCTTCCTTTTTATGTTTTCATAATTATTTACCATTCGATTTCTGTTGTATTTTTATGGTTTTGATTGCAGTTTATTCATTGAATGAACAATATCCTCATGTTTCGGATATCAACGTCTACCAGTTCTCAACTTTCTTAAATATATTATCAAGTTGCAAACTAGATTCTACATTAGCTAACTGCACAAAATTGCCCTTTAGTCACAATTTGACTGTCACAGAAATACTTTACTACTGTAATAACTGTAAACGATATTATCTTAAAACGCAATTAAAAATAAGAATAAAATGCCTTTAAGCACTTTTAAAAAGTTTATAAATAGCTCAAAAACAAATTACACGGTATCACATTTTATTCGTTTGTATGTACTATTATATGTATTAATGTAATCATTCAAATAAACAGTTATCTTAAAAACATTTTTTTTTTTAATTGATTCGACAAGTTTTTATGAATGTAAGGAAAATAATATACTTCAGATTTTCAGATGAATTAATAAACAGTCCATATCGAAAAAAAACTTGTGAAGGAGAAAAAGGTCAGTAGTAGAAAAACAGTTGCGAGTCGAGTGTCGCGAGGTTTGCCGACCCTCTTGCGTTTACTGCATAACTTATCACTTTATCTCGCTTACTCGATTAATGCTGTGAATAACCTTATATAAGGGTGAGTGTGTTAAGAGTTTGCTATGAAGGTAAGTCGGTCTATTTTCTTTCTAGACGCAAGTGAGTGCATGCTGTATCTTTCCTTTTTGTTTTAATTAACAGACCCGTCCAAAAAGATATTTATTGCAAGAGTAACAACAATTTACATAAAGTTTATGTCACTCAAGAACAAATTAAAACTGCTCTTAAAAAATTAGACTTCGAAAAATCGAAGGGTGCGGGTCCAGATGGTTTACCTCCTGTATTTTTAACGAAACTCGCGGTTGAGCTTTCGGTTCCATTATACATTATTTTTAATAGATCATTACAGGACGGCATATTTCCTACAGCTTGGAAAAAAACAAGGATAGTACCGGTCTTTAAAGATGGTGACCAATCTATCGTTGTTAATTATAGACCCATAGCAATTTTGTCAGTATTAGCCAAGGTGTTTGAATCATTCGTGTCTAAAGAACTTTCCTCACACTTATCTCATCTTATAGATACCAAGCAACATGGATTTATGAAGCAAAAGTCCACAGCAACTAATCTCGTTGAGTATACCGAGGAATTGATCGAGGCTGTTGACTCTAAGGCACAGATGGACTCAGTATATACAGACTTCAGTAAGGCATTCGACAGGGTCAATCATGGAATATTATTGCAGAAATTAGAAACGTATGGCGTGTCTAATCCCTTACTGAGTTGGTTTGAGTCATATCTTCAAAAAAGAAAACTTAGGGTGGTAGTCAATGGGTCAGTTTCGGAGCCATACACTGCTTTCTCAGGAGTTCCACAAGGATCGCACTTAGGACCTTACCTATTTAACGTGTTTATAAATAACATATCTAAATGTTTCATGAATTTTAATTTTTACCTATTTGCTGACGACTTAAAAGCTTGTAAAACTATTAAAACTTTGAACGATTCCCGTCTATTACAGAATGATCTTGATGCTCTTACTAAATGGTGCATTAAAAATGATATGGCACTAAACGTAAAAAAATGTAAACATGTCAAATTCACAAGAAAAAGAAAGGTATTTCCTACCTCCTACGCTCTTAATGGTATTAAACTCGAAGAAGTCACATGTGTCCGAGATCTTGGAATTCTTTTCGACAGTGAACTGAAATTTTCTAGACACATTGATAATGTAGTTCTCAAGGCTTCTAAATTACTAGGGTTTGTAATAAGAGAGGCAAAAAAATTTAAACTCCCTTCAACTAAAATAATTATGTACAACTCTTTAGTGAGAAGCCAATTGGAATATTGTAGTGTTGTATGGTCCCCACATTACAAAGCGCATATACCTAGAATTGAGCGCCTACAAAAAAGAATGTTGTGGCATTTAACTTACAGCCAAGGACTGCTTAAAATACTCAAAACTTACCAACAACGATTGCTATATTTTAAGATGGCCACATTAGAGAAGCGTAGAAATTATTTAGACCTAATATTCCTCAAAAAGTTATGTGCTGGTGTACTGAATTGCCCTAATTTGTTATCTCGAGTTAGGTTTCACATACCGAACAGAATTCCACGATCTAATCATAAAAGAATGTTTTCCTTGCCAGTCTGTCATACAAATTTAAGAAAATTTTGCTCATTATCCCGTATGTACAAACTGTATGAGTCTTATGCCGAAGCTAACTTGGATCTGTTTTCCTGTAGTAATTTTAAAAATATAGTATTTGAAAATAATTGAAAATTGCAACAAAAACAAAAATGTATTGTTAAAGGGTTGAGTTCAAAATGTTCGTGCCGTCGGCCACTTATGTTTCAGTAAAATATACAGTTATAATTATTTTTATTGTAATAAACAATAAGGTTTATACCATATTTTATAATCACATGAGCTAAATACTAATTAGTTTTTGTTATTTTTAGTGTTAACATAGCCATCATTAGAGTAAACTTATAATACTTAACTACATTGTATTGCACCACAAATTTTTTAATCTAAAAATATTTGTTACTTCATTTAATAGGGAAAAAAGGAAAAATAAACAATTAACTATTAATTAAATATTTATTGTGTTAGTTTGCTATCTCATTAGTAAGCAGGCTGCATTCACTTTTTGCATGAAAAACAGAGCTTGTGTTTTTTTTATGGAGGGTTGCCGATCAAAGAAAATATTTTCGCACATAAACCCAAGTATATAAAAAGCACAAAAATAAAATATTTTACTATAAAGCTGACGTAAATATATTTTTAGTGATATTATTTAATATGTTATGATTTCAACATTTTTTAAAGTAATTTATTCAACTGAATATCTATGTCATCTATCATAAAGATTACCTCAAGTATTTCTTTTTGCATAAAGATTAACCTATGGTTCGAGAACCTTGTCTGTATCGGTAAAGATGCACGCAGTTACGTATTCTTTGATTTGCTTTTATGTCTTTTATATTTTTATAAACATAATTTGGTTCTGACTTTCTTTTTAGTAATTATTATAAAATGTTATAAAAATTAAGGTATAGCCATTTTTTGCGTAAAGTGCTGAAATCAAAAGGGGCCTGAAATGAACTCAACTATTTAAACTTTTAATAAAAAGTAACGCAAAGTTGTTTACCAAATTAAAAATAAAACAAAAATAGTGCATGTCGTGGTTTCCTGTAATTGGCAAGACACTTAGATTCTAAGTATGTTGTTATCATAATATAAGCATTTATTAGTGTACTTGTTGTTGGAAATCCTATTAAATAAATAAAAAAAACATAACTGACAACTATTATAAACAAGGATAAAAAGAAAAAAAAAGTTTACAAGCAATTGATAAAAAAATCGCTTAAGCCACTTAACCAAACACATCAGTAAGAAATATTTGAATTTATTTTTGCATATGATTCTGAAGTGTGACATTTAAGGGCAAAACGGTACATATTTTTTTTATTTGTTTGAGGTTTTTCTATCAAAACGTAAAAGTTTTATTGTGCACCGTCAGTTAATTTTGCATCAACTTGCAATACATATTATCATTTGTTTAACTTATTGAAATGTATAAAAAGTAAACTTGAAAATTACTAATGTAACTTATTACACACTTACAGCCTGATCAAGCCAAGACTTCTGCATTATTTACATACCAGCATATGTTTTTTATAACTAGTATGTTTAGTAAGTAAATAAATATTGTGCCTGAGACAATAAAATTATTAAAAAATAATTTCTTGTTTAGTGTTAAGAATTATTATTTTTGGTCAATTTTATGTTAAAGACACAGAATAATTAGAAAATACGTATTATTGGAAATGTACTGGAATCTTTTCGAGCAGTCTATAATTATGCATATTGTATATTTAAAAGCACAAACATAAAGAAAATTTAATAGTTATTTTAAAACTCTGTTTAGTATCTTGGCAAGAAAAACAGATATTGTTTTAGATGAATAGGAAACACGCAAACCGGTTAGTTTATTAAAAACTTTCAATAATAATCATTTGTTGGTTTTATTTAGCACCAATAATGAACTATGGATAATATGTCATCACAAAATCACCGAAAAAAAACATAGCCTGCACACATTCCCACACATTTCTTTAATCTGACGATAATATAAAAAGGACGGCGTAATTTAAATAGTAAGGAAAAAAGAGGTCAGCTCTTTTTGTCGCTTACGCGTTAATGTTAAAAAAATGTCACACAGGAAACCAATCATGGTGTGTTTGACATAGATTGCACCTGTCTTTATCATACGCGCGTCAAATTTACTTATTTCTTTCCTTTTTTTCTAACCTCCACAAATCACACCAAACATTAGAATTTTAAAAATAACTGAAATATTTATATTCAAATTATATTACTACTACAATGTAATTTAAATTAAAATGGCCACTGGAAATCTGTAAAATGGTGCATTTAAGACTGTCTATGTTATGAGTTTTGCAGTAATTTAACTGTTCCAAAGATTTCCAATGATATGTGTATTCCGGCCATGTAACGACATATATATTTTAAATTTTTAAAACTGATATTATAAACATTTTTATGGTTCATAGAAACCTTTAAAGATATTCTATTATTCGTACTATATGGGAGTATTTTAAAGCTTATGGCAACACCGACTATATGTCAAATCTTTGTCAATCAACTTTGCCTCTGAGGCGTTCGTTATGCGTTCAATTATGACCTTTCAGTGCCATCTAGCGTTAAAAAAGGAAAAGGAATCTACTTTTGTCTTGTCAAGTTGTCAGGTTTGTCAAAGTAAGAATTTTAAATCAGATTTTCAGATCTAGACTTTTATAGCGTCAAATTTCAAAAATATTTTCGTAACCGAAGATCTTGTGGTTATTTTCTTCCATCCTAAAGAGAGTTACAAATAATTAAAATGAGTGATGATGATGAGCCAATGTTTGACCCGGTAAGTAAAACTAAAGAGATTTTTTGTTGGTAGGTCTATCTATTTCTTCGCTATTTCGTAGAATAAAGTAGTTGGAAAAGAACATGAAATTATCCCGGGAATACGGGAGGTATATTATTATAAATATTACCTTCCTTTCAAGTAGTACCCTAACTGTCGCTCTTTTTGTGTTTATGTTGTTGTTAAACATTACGTTTTATTATATTATAGCTATTGTAAAAATAAATTATGCCAGAGATCTCGGATTGGAATCTTAAAGGACAAACATGACGGATGGACTCATAAAATGTTTTTATTTGTACGTGTTCCTGTTTATGGCTGTATATACACCAAGCCAAGTTCTGAGTCTTCCGGTCCCGTGGGAGTTTTGGATAAATTGTCTTTGTTTATTAAGACTAATATAACTTTCTTGTGGTGAAATGATGTGAGAAATCAGCTTGGTGGTTTCAAGTTTATCGATTTGGCATATATAGACATACAGATAAATATTTTCTCTTTATGATAATGATTATTCTCTAATAAATATCAGAGACCTTCCGACGTATACTTTCCGCAAACTTTTGATCAAACTTTAAATTTTTCTGGTGAGATTGCTAGTATTTTTGCGTTTTACTTTGCCTAGACTTTGATATAAGGTTTGTTTTCAAAAAGGAAAATAGGTAAAGTTGAGACTTACTCAAGAGTTTGAAATTAATGATCTGTATGTCAGATTGTGTTTATCTAAACAAATACCCATAGTCCTCAGCTAAAGTTGGTCTTATGAAATTTAATTAGCGTCGACTAGTTAATTTTGCAACATTCGATATTAATAGAACTAGGGTGGGTAATCACTGTTAAAGAAAACAAATAGTTACAAAATTACATGCAATATTTACTAGTTTATGGTGAAATCCCATGACATGCGACGTAACCGCTGTAAAGTACATTTTGACACGCATCGCCATAAGTGTCTTGGACAATAGAGCTAATGGAATCATAGTTAGTGTAATGAAGATAAATCGCGGTACTTTGACGTTAACCTACTTTGGACCTAAGGGATGCTACCCACATATTCAAAAAATCATTTAGGCGCTGCGCAAACATTGATACTTTTTGTTGCCGACGCAGCAAACTGCCCAGTGGCGGCAATCGGACACAATCGCCGTTTGGCTGTTGCAACACAAAACCGTAATTTGCAGTATAATTGTTTGCAAAGTTCGTGTTGCTCGTCTTCAACTGACAATTCTTAGTTTCTAGTGACCTAGACAGAACCCTTTTCTTTCAATTGGAAGCAATAAAAAACAAAAAAATATTCGCTATTGTGTTGTATCCGACACAAGACACAAAAAGCGAGTTAAATAAAAGGGCAGTCTATAAATGTACTTAGGTATATTTTAACGATGTCTACGCCTAGATAGGGTACTCTTATTGTCTCAAGTTACAAGCCCTTTTGTTTCCACCTTCTATTCTAACCTTTGCATTGTTTCGCACCTTGCGGTCATGTCACTAAGCTGAATGCCCGCCTGTCTCCTTGTTGCAAACGAAACCAGTTTCGTTGGTTACTACAAAAAGTTTAAGTAAAGTAGGTATATTAAAAATAGAGTGCACTCCACACTCCGATGAATGGACCAAAGTAGTGGACGTGTCTTGGTGGTTGGCACTCAATATTTTTGATTATATGTATGTCAGCTATTGAGCGTTCATTCAATAGGTATAGTACCTTTCAACACTGTTAATGTATAAACCAAATTATTACGTTACCTTTTTGAGACTTATAAGGTATATATTTATTTAGAAGACGAGTTCCCTTGGTAATTTTTTTTTCATTTATTTTGGCATCAGACGGTCCTTTAAAGCAGTTCGAAACAAAAATACTTAGAAGTAAACCAAACAGTGCCCACAGGGTAGGTATTCTGTTCCTTTTTTTACTATTATTTAATTTTTCTTCGTGTACCTAACCGTACCTTCAAATTCAAATTCAAATATTTATTTCTCAACATTGACAATTACTTGTTCTTATTGACGTCAAATAAAACATGATTCTACAGCCAGTTGGAAAAACTTTCGTAAAGATGTAGCGTAGTTTCAATAAAACACAAAATTCTCTTCTGTGTTTATTTTTTTTGGTAAAATTAAAAAATATACAATAATGCCAACAATTTTGGCTACGCACACTCGTGAACGTAAAAAATAAATATAGGTTTCTTAAAAAGAACTTTGATTATCGATAATAAAATATCTTAACTATGTAATTTGGAATAATAAACTCGGAAAATAATAAATAAATAGATTCAAGTTGCTTTGATGAATAATTTTTCGTGACTCACTTGTCAAATCAAAACATTGCCGTTCTCCGACACTACGTAATTCCTAGTTTAAAATTACGTCGGGAACAACAAAAAAATAAAATTTACTGACAAAAAGAGGTCGAAATAGACAACCGTCACAATACCCCGGGGGCCGGGAAAAAAAAAATCTGAAAGATTTTTTTTAGTAAAATTCCAAATTCAAACCAAATCAAAATAAACCGCATATACATATCGAATTTTAATATTTAATCTGCTAAATGAAAGAACAATCAAAAAAAAAAATAATAATTAAAAGCAAAATGAAAATTAATATTAACATCCTATAGAAAAATTTTTCTGAAAAAACATCCTGTATATATGAAAAAAAAAAATAATACTGATATAATGCTTATCAACAAGTTATTTAATAGAAAAAGAAAACAAAACAGACGAGAGAGAAAAAAAAAATCCTAAATAATTATCTTAAATTACATGGTTCATGAATGATAAAATTTTAAACATGTTCCTGAAATATACAATGTTAATATACATCGTTCAACTCCATCAACGTACATTATAATTACAACATACATTCTCTTTCATACTAGTCTTATTCCAACTACTGGAAATAAAACATCATGCAGTTAGAGTTGCTTATGAGGAATCGTATCCTAAAAAAGTCAACTCAACAGAGTTGAACGCAACGGCAAAAGGCTTTAATAGTTGCCATCCGCTGAAAATATTAATAGCTTATGGCTTCTTTAACGTGTCGCTAACTCCCGCACGGTGATTACTATAAACAAGTTTCAGTTAAAGACTGAAATAAATATGTCGGAAAGAAAAGAAAATCATAGCCAGTCGTGAAATATTGACTTTTAAATAAAATCCAAGGGTCTTTTGTGAAGTAATTAAAATATTTATGTAATAAACATATGAAAATAATTCTCACAGGAAAGTGATTCAAGCGTATAAATAATACACATAGGTATGGTTTAGTTTAACGAGTTACCATAATAAACGCTCGTGCAGAAGGCTTAATTTTACAAGTTGCAAACCGCTTGAAAAAAAAAATTGAGAAGAAAAAATTAGAATTGCAAATATTAAATAAATTACACAAAAAGTTAACCTAATACTACGATGATGATAATTAATTATAAGTTTTGACTAACGTCAATGTTAATGGTATAGCCAAACGATAATGAGGTGCATAGAAAAAAAAATAATACAAAAAGAATCGGCTTATGCTCGCCGTGAGATAATTAGCAATAATTCTGTTTTGTCTTCTTTTAATAATAATGATCGTAGTTCGTCTACAGATTGCGTCGAAGAAAAATTTATATTTCTGATTTTTAATTCATAAATTATTTCAGGTTTATTTAATTGTGAAAAATTCATTGCAAAATCAAAAAAAAAATGTTAAAGTGAAACAAATTTGTTAATAGTCGTTATGCAGAATAGAGCCTTAAAAATATACGTATTTTCAAGTGATGAAAATGAATAGAAAATGTTATTTAAATAGTGAAATTACTGGGTTATAGAATGTTGTGTCTTCAGAAAATTTCTTCAAGGATATTATAACGAAAGAAACTAAAGAAACTTAAATGTCTGAATAATTTAGCAGTATTTTGATATATAATAGTAGATATATTATAGTAGATACATATATAAATATATTATAGTGAATGTTAATGATTGAAAATGGTAACAAATAAAGTTTTATGCCTGACCTCAATAATAATTATAAAAAAATTATTTTTAATGTTGCAATTCTTCTGTTCCTTTTGTTCCTTCTGTTGCAATTTCTCCTCTCTTCTCCATAAACTACGTTTGAATATTCGGGCGCCAGTATGTAGCGTAGTTTCAATAAAACACAAAATTCTCTTCTGTGTTTATTTTTTTTGGTAAAATTAAAAAATATACAATAATGCCAACAATTTTGGCTACGCACACTCGTGAACGTAAAAAATAAATATAGGTTTCTTAAAAAGAACTTTGATTATCGATAATAAAATATCTTAACTATGTAATTTGGAATAATAAACTCGGAAAATAATAAATAAATAGATTCAAGTTGCTTTGATGAATAATTTTTCGTGACTCACTTGTCAAATCAAAACATTGCCGTTCTCCGACACTACGTAATTCCTAGTTTAAAATTACGTCGGGAACAACAAAAAAATAAAATTTACTGACAAAAAGAGGTCGAAATAGACAACCGTCACAAAGAAGTGGCAAGAAACTTCACGGGTATATTTTTTTAAATAAATGTACAGTGTCTATATGTCTATACAAAATTATTCTCATATGCATCTGTTAGCTCGGCAAGTCTCCCTCCCCCCAAGTATACCTATAAATTGATTCAAGTTAATTTATCTAATCTATCTAATGTTAGTTGTAATAGAAATATTATTTTCAAGCTTGTCGAATACTAAAATCTTAGGTTGATTTTATATGTGAATTATTGCTACCCAAAGAATTTTCGCAAAAAATCCAAAGCCGTTTGGGATTTTGCAAAAGGAGCCGAATTTTCGACCTGCTTAAAACCTGGATGGACTACCCAATCGGCTTTTACACACTTGTCGTTCAACAAATACCGCCGACCCGAATCTGCCGGTCCCCACATGAGGGTACTCCTTACAATTTTTTAAATATCAAAGAAATCTATAGCTACGTAAATATTTTCATGCAATAACAATTCTAAGTAGGTATCTTCATTAACTTATTTTCATATAGAACTTAATCCTCACAATCCGTAGAACAGTTGCCTAGGAAACGATTTTTTTTCACCTTACTATAAATTCCATATTGTATGAGGAAAACTGAACCGTCCGGCTAGCGGAACAAGACAACCTTCCGAGTTGATTGTATATCCGTTACGGTTGAAGTCTGAGGTGTTCCACAAAACTTCAAAGGAGACATTTAAATTTTATAGGGGCACTTGGCTAGCTTTTGTAAGGGTATTCCTAGGATTGTATTAAATAAATAGAACGAGTATTATATGCCGATATTTCATAATTTCATTTAGTTTTGTCTTAGGAAAACATTTTCAAATTCGTACATCAGCCACACTACGTAATGAAAACATGGCGCTATCTGTCATGTTGATATTTGATTGATCTGTTTTTACTTGACTTTTATTCTTCAATTTATCGCTTATCCAGTTAACGCGCTCCTTTGGAGTTTTTCGTTTCATTCAATTACTGTACTATAACCGGTATTATTATTTGCCATTGATATTGACATTTACAGCAACACTTTGATTTATTATTATTTATTAGTAATTGGTAGTGAGTATAGGGAGATTTTGATTATCTCAGGTTGCCAAAACGATTATGATTATTGTAAACGGACATTAAACACCTGCAAAGTCATTCAAATGTTAGCTATATTATGATATTTTAATTATTACGTAACTCGCAGTGTAATTCGATTATTCAGTCAGCTCTAACTAAGAACAAACCACAGGCTAGAAAGACAACAAGTTGTCACATACTCAGTAGTAGGTACAAGCATGCAGTTTCTTATTTTCTTTCAACGTGCGTTGTATGGAAACTTCACCTCGGTGTGGCCACATGATGTTTCGTTTTTTGATTCAAAGTAGAACATAATGCGGGGTATAATTTTTTTAATACTTATAGTACGTTTACCACATTTTTTCGTAAATTTAGAATTGGTGTACATCGCGCTAGCCGAAAATGAAACGTCTCCTTTCCTCAATCCTCTACACCTTTCTTTCACTATTTGCTAGTAACCTCTAGGTTGAAAATCTATTGAGGATATTCGACATTTTATGGTAGGTTGATGAGTTGTTGGCTGTATGAACATGGTATTTATAAATACTCTTATATAATCGATTGTTATAACAATATAATAATAAATTAAAATATGCTGAGATATTAAAAATTATTACGAACGGCATTATGGCCGGCATTAAGTGAGTAGAGATCATATGAAACTACCTAAATAAGTAGAGTCTATGAAACTAACTCTAGTTTTTCGTTTAGTCTAGATTTTAATTTCAAAATACATTAAGAGCCTTTATGCAAATCAACGCTCTCCCGAATCGGTAAACTGCAACACGCACACGTATCCGTTACACGCACACATCTGCAGTGCTGCATGATACAGTCGCTGACGTCAAGTAGCGCGTTCGCATAGGTTTTGACACTTTTTCAAATACGTTTGACTTATTCTACGTTATTATATTTTACTTTTGATTTATATAAATATAAATTTATGTAATTTATTACTTGAGTTATGTTTTGCAAAGTAAGATATTTATATACCTGGTTAGGATAATATGGGATGAAATAAAATTGAGGTACAATAAGGGCTTTACGAAGAGATTGATGTTATTAATATATAGACATTTGTTATGGTAGTTATTATTTAAGATAAGAGTGATTACTTAATAAAAATAAATAAAATTAGGTGAAAAAAATATTATTTATTATTATACAATACAGTGACAAACTTTAATTTTGGATCCACTTAAGGTGCAAAATCGTATAGCAAATTGAAAATGACTAGAGCTATTAAATTGACTGACTACATTGACACATTTTTTACACTGACAAAAAAAAAGGGATAAATTATCTGTAGTGGATCGACAATGAGCTGATGATGATTACTTGTTTACTGGTTAAATTAAAAGTTCAGACTTTTTAATTGATATACAGTGTAAACTATATATGATCTAGATATAAATATAAAGAAGATATAAACTAGAAAAGGTCATTAAACAAGCAATTTTTTAAGATGGATGTGCAGTACTATCGCCATACATTTTTTTTCACAGTAATCAGTTAAACTTCAGTCAAGTTTGGCAATGAAATAAGATAAAACGATTCAACTCGTTTTCTTAGCATAGTGTGCTAGTTTCCGTCAAAATTATTACTAGGTTGTCTCAACTAACTAATAACGATAGTATGGTAAAAAAAAAACCCTGAGTTAAAAGATATTTATTGCAGCTGTAGGTAAGAAAAGGACCAAAAAGTGGAAATTTCATAAAAAATCACAAAGTGGCAATATCTCGAAAACCAGAAAACTTTTACTAGAGGCATGTTGATGTTATCTGATAGGCCTAAAGTCCATCTACCTCCAGTGTCACCCTTACGTGTCATTTCTGGGACACCCTGTATACCTTCTTCACCTTAAGCTCATTATGTTAACTGAAGGTATGCAATTATGTCAATCGTGTCATTTTCGGTATTGTTTTATAGATAAAAAATCACTATAAACAAGGAGCTACCAGCGACTACTATAGTCGAATTTAACGAATATCTTCCCAGTAAACAAATTATGACTTTCTCATTTGACGAAATTCAGATTTGTTTTGAAATCTCAGATTGACGTTTTAGCAAGATCGTAGACTACAGTGCATGTAGAGCCCTTAGACAGCCAGAATGTGATAATCTAGAGTACTACAAATTGTAGTCCAATGTTTATTTTAACCAACACAATTTTAAGTTTGCCTGTCTACTTTATTATTATTATTATGAAAGCTTAGAGTCTAACGCATTCTCTGAAGCTTAGAAACGAAGAAACTACCAGTTTAGATTTTAAATTTTTAGTTGAAAATTTAAATCATAACTCACTTAACATAAATTCTCTACTTTAATGATCATTAAAGTTATGAGGCTGTTTATTGTATGCATA
This sequence comes from Marasmarcha lunaedactyla, assembly GCA_923062675.1. Lineage (NCBI taxonomy): Eukaryota > Metazoa > Arthropoda > Insecta > Lepidoptera > Pterophoridae > Marasmarcha > Marasmarcha lunaedactyla. Next base: position 8,945,311 of record OV281361.1, on the reverse strand, counting down.
AACACACAGGTCATAGAGATTTAGTAGCAAAAATAGAAATACGAGGAAACCTCCAACTTTTTTTTTGAAATTTTTGAAACTGATAAGTCTTTTCTTTTCGTCTTTTAGATTTAGTAACTGATTTACTTTTTAAGTAAAAAAGTAATCATCATCCGCTCATTGTCAACACACTGCAGGGTAAAAGCCTCCTCCCAGAGAGACAATATCGCATTATATTAAGAAGGCATCGGTGCTTCCTCCAGATTGGCGAATGTCTTTCTTGTTTTAATATGCTCACACATTTTTCAAAGATAAAAAACCGTAAGTGCGTGGCTGGGTTTATTCGAACAAACGACCCTAGGATTAAGAGGCCAGCCACTACGCCACCACAGCTCTGAATCATCATCATCATCTTCAACCCATTTTCAACCTACTGCAGGGTGCGAGCCTTCTCGCGGCTCTGAATAATATGTGTAATGATAGAATGAATAAATAACAATAAGGTTACGTGCTTTTTCGCTGCTCTCGCCTTCGTGAATTATTATTTTGGCTACTGCTTCGATTTTTTCTTTTTTAATTATATTGTTTCCTACCTTTATTACCCATTTTAAAAGTTGGCGGTAAGTACATTCGTGTTTAAAGTAAAATGTTGGTCTTGGTTTAACTTTATCATTTTATTATATTACAACCTTAATCTAATCATCTTGTTCCGATGATGGAGCAAGTCAGAATGTCTTGATTCTTTTATGTCAAACATATATTCAAATATATTTTCTTCTTAATTTATATCGACCTCTTTACTGAAACATCGTAGCATTCTGACGTGCTTCCTAAGGCTTAGCCGTGACGGTACATGAGTAAATAAACAGAACAGAGACAAAGACACTACTACAAGCACGCGGGGCATATGTGCGTGACCACTGGCCGCTTGTCACGTACGTGGCGAGACAGGTCAAAAGACATTGTCAAAAGTCACAGCCAGTTGACAATCTCAGGGTCATTGCGACGCACGTTGTTTGTTTTGTTAGTTGCAAGTTTGATTATTTTAATGTAAAAACGTTGTATTTTTTATTAATAATGGCTGTGTGTATGAATAATTCTAGAAAAAAAAATTGAATTGCTCGAGCCAAAGTTTCGCGAATATTTCGATCTTAAAATAAATATTGTTTATATTGGCAATGAAATACTTAAGCGTATTAAAGATTGTAAATTTGATTTGCCATGTGAGTGTTTCCCGTTAGATTACTTGAAAAAAGTTTATGTTAAATTCAGAATTTACCACACCATCAAAAGAAACAATAAATTATTAAAAAGCAAAAATTATCAGAGAAAATTATTAGAGTAAGTAATTTGTAAAGTGTTCTATCACACTGAATAATGAAACTATTTAACAAATGTTTTGTTTAATTTGTCTTAACCTATTGTGACAACCCTACCAAAATAGGTAACAATTTTTAACGTTCTAAAGAAGCTTTGTCTCCGTTCCGTTTATCTACGCATGTGGTGACGGTACCTAAAAACAAAGACTTTTATAGATTTGTGTATTACTTAATAGGTCTTTACCTATGAAACTGCCGTTTTGCCGTACTGGCCATTTCAAATGAAAATATTTTTTTTTTTGACTGATAATTCTAATTTCAAATTAATTTTATTTGACAAACATGGAATTCTTTTTCTAAAATCGTCATTTGTTTAATAGTTAGTGTTTTGTTTTCAACGCATTCGAACATTTTTCGTCATCATGGATAAGTTAAAAATTCGAGTAATTATGGAGTATGAGTACCGTCGTGGCAGCAAAGCGGCACAAGCGGCACGCAACATCAACGACGTTTACGGAGCGAACACTACAAACGAACGCACCACCCGTTATTGGTTTACCCGCTTCCGTTCTGGAAATTTTGACCTGAAAAAAGAACCCCGTGGTCGTCCGAAAACTTTGGTCGACAATGACGAATTAAAGGCAATTGTGGGAGCTGATGAAACTCAATCCACGGCTGAATTAGCAGCAGCTTTCGACGTTAGCATCAAAACAATATTGGTCCATTTGCGTCAAATTGGCAAGGTAAAAAAGCTTGACAAATGGGTACCCCACGAACTCAATGACCGCCAGCGCGAAGTACGCGTGGGGACGTGCCTTGCACTGCTCAGCAGGCATACAAATGAAGGAATTCTGAACCGCATTGTTACTTGTGACGAGAAATGGATCCTGTTTGACAATCGTAAGCGCTCAGCAAGTTGGTTGGACCCTGGTTCAGCACCCAAACAATGCCCTAAACGAAAACTTACCCCTAGAAAAGTGATGGTCACTGTTTGGTGGTCTAACGCGGGTGTAATTCATCACAGCTTCTTGCCAAACGGGACAAGCATTACTGCAGATGTGTACTGTGAAGAACTGAACACAATGATGGAGAAGCTCGCACGTCTCCAACCAGCTTTGGTCAATCGTTCGGCTCCACTGCTCCTGCACGACAACGCGCGACCTCATACTGCACAGCAGACGGTCTCCAAGCTACAAGAGTTGGGGTTGGAAGTTCTCCGTCATCCGCCGTACTCACCAGACCTTGCGCCTACAGACTTATACTTTTTCCAGAATTTGGATAACTTCTTGGCGGGAAAAAAATTCAATACCCGAGAGGCAGTACAAAATGCCTTTGAAGAATTTGATGCCTCCCGTCCAGCTGATTTCTTCAAAAAAGGCATCAATAAGCTACCAATGCGTTGGCAAAGATGCATTGATTGCATGGGTGATTATTTTGATTAATAGAAATAAAAAATATATAAAAAAATTACGCTTCATTTATTTCGTGAAAAACGGCAATTTCATAGGTAAAGACATAATATTAGTAAAATATTATTCGGAAAAATGCAGAACTTCAATATTAAATTTATTATTTATAATAATAATAATAAATATTTTTACCAAAAGTATCAAAATTGATTGCAAGCGTTCGATAATTGCGACGGAGTACGATAGCACCGGGCGAGAGCGCGGGGAAAAAAGCGATACGTCCACACTCTGGGTTTAAACTAAACTCCACTCCGACTTTAAAAAAAAAGGGTTAATTCGAAATAAATTCGCCACCCGCTTTGTCAACTTATGCACTTAACAAAAAAATCACGTCCAAACGTGTTAAGTGAGAAGCTCCGACCACCTACTTATACGAAAAATAGAACTAATCCTAATCTACTTAATCACTTGCGTACTAAATTTTAAGTTACCACTTGTCACTTACCTTTCTGTTTACACGTAATTTTTTACTTAAAATTTAGTTACTAACTACTGAACGCGTGTAAACCGGCCATAAGCCAAGACAGGATTGTCCAACGTGGCAATCATACAATACATGGCGTATTTTGAATACGTACCACTTTTATGATTTATTTCGATTTTTGTTATGCCGCTATTTATTAACCTGACAAAACTACCACTTGATTGAGCGTTTAGGTAAGGTAAGATATATTATTCGTCTATAAGGTAAGATATATTATTTGCGGCGCTTGTTTTGATTAGTAGTAAAGGTTTGAAAAAAGCGTGGGACGCGCACTGCCTACGACGCTGGCTTCTCGATATTGAGGTCGCGGGTTCAATCCCGTGGCTGCCAAATGTACCAATGAGTTTTTACAATTTAAGTACATAAAGCCGACTGACTGCTCTAACGGTGAAGGAAAACACGATGTGGAAACTCACACATCTAAGAAATTATTTCGAAGTTATGTGTTAAGTCTGCCAACCCGCGGTAGGCAAGAGCGGTGAAGAGACTATAAGTTGCCTGATACCAACCCTTAGTTAGGTGAGGCTGACCCTGCAGTGGGATTATTAAGGCTGTTCATCTAGTTCGCTAGGTCGAGCGGTGTATCTCTTCTAAGAACCGGCGTAGACTAGAATTCTCTCATAGACCTAGAGATTATCATTATGACGAGTTAGTTTGATCGAGTTTTATATTGATGATCTATAGAAGATAAGGTACTCTACACCGGTAGAACCGTGCAGTATTCCTTACATGACTGCCGAGTGGCGTAGTGAGTAGTAGCACTGATCCATACGCCGAAGGTTCCAGGTTCGAGTCCTGGTTGGGGTGTGCATTTGTGTGATGCATAAATATGTTTGTTCTCGTGGCATGGTTCTTGATATCTATGTATGTACGTTTATTCTGAGTTCCCCCCTCAGTTCGCTGTATGGTCACCCAGAACGCAAGCTCAGCTTACTTTGGGGCTACACAGTTGGTGTGTTTTGTCTGGGGATTTATTATTATCATTATCATGATTCTTGCACTAGATACTGTTTTTATAAGCACGTCCATGCATATTGAACATAGGTGTTTGTTCTCGGGTCATGGTATATTTACGTGTACGTTTATTCTGAGTTCCCCACTCAGTTCGCTGTATGGTCACCCAGAACGCAAGCTCAGCTTACTTTGGGGCTACACAGTTGGTGTGTTTTGTCTGGGGATTTATTATTATCATTATCATGATTCTTGCACTAGATACTGTTTTTATAAGCACGTCCATGCATATTGAACATAGGTGTTTGTTCTCGGGTCATGGTATATTTACGTGTACGTTTATTCTGAGTTCCCCACTCAGTTCGCTGTATGGTCACCCAGAACGCAAGCTCAGCTTACTTTGGGGCTACACAGTTGGTGTGTTTTGTCTGGGGATTTATTATTATCATTATCATGATTCTTGCACTAGATACTGTTTTTATAAGCACGTCCATGCATATTGAACATAGGTGTTTGTTCTCGGGTCATGGTATATTTACGTGTACGTTTATTCTGAGTTCCCCACTCAGTTCGCTGTATGGTCACCCAGAACGCAAGCTCAGCTTACTTTGGGGCTACACAGTTGGTGTGTTTTGTCTGGGGATTTATTATTATCATTATCATGATTCTTGCACTAGATACTGTTTTTATAAGCACGTCCATGCATATTGAACATAGGTGTTTGTTCTCGGGTCATGGTATATTTACGTGTACGTTTATTCTGAGTTCCCCACTCAGTTCGCTGTATGGTCACCCAGAACGCAAGCTCAGCTTACTTTGGGGCTACACAGTTGGTGTGTTTTGTCTGGGGATTTATTATTATCATTATCATGATTCTTGCACTAGATACTGTTTTTATAAGCACGTCCATGCATATTGAACATAGGTGTTTGTTCTCGGGTCATGGTATATTTACGTGTACGTTTATTCTGAGTTCCCCACTCAGTTCGCTGTATGGTCACCCAGAACGCAAGCTCTGCTTACTTTGGGGCTACACAGTTGGTGTGTTTTGTCTGGGGATTTATTATTATCATTATCATGATTCTTGCACTAGATACTGTTTTTATAAGCACGTCCATGCATATTGAACATAGGTGTTTGTTCTCGGGTCATGGTATATTTACGTGTACGTTTATTCTGAGTTCCCCACTCAGTTCGCTGTATGGTCACCCAGAACGCAAGCTCAGCTTACTTTGGGGCTACACAGTTGGTGTGTTTTGTCTGGGGATTTATTATTATCATTATCATGATTCTTGCACTAGATACTGTTTTTATAAGCACGTCCATGCATATTGAACATAGGTGTTTGTTCTCGGGTCATGGTATATTTACGTGTACGTTTATTCTGAGTTCCCCACTCAGTTCGCTGTATGGTCACCCAGAACGCAAGCTCAGCTTACTTTGGGGCTACACAGTTGGTGTGTTTTGTCTGGGGGTGTATTATTATGATTACATATTATATTTCAAGATTCGAGTTGAAGTTACTATCATAAAACTTACCATTCTTATTGCCATGATCAAATATAACGCTAAGTTTCTGCAAGCTATTCTGTCTGGCCTCAGCAAAGAGTTTCCTCTTACTCTTTGGTGGTGTTGTAGTGGCCAGTGGTGAAACTACCATTGTCGTCGTCGCCATCTTCGTTTAAACTACCATGTCAGGGTTGCTGCAATAGAGAAGATGGAGATAAATATTGGTTTGAATTTAAGATTGATTGATTAAACTTGAACTTGAACTTTGTGTTTCAGCCGCCATCTTGTCAAACCGTGTTGTTTGACGCACACCAAAGCAACAACACATTGTCAAACATAGGGCCGCGCGCACATATTTATTGAACCATCTACTTATATTACTGGACAAACTAGCATTCTAATTGTAATATAATTGTTTAAATCGGTTCTGTATTTTGCAAGTTAAACAAGTCTTTCTTTATAATATAAATAAATGCTTACAGATACTTTTTATACAGATAATGCTTACAGAACAAGATAATTTTTTTCTTATTACATATCTACCCGCCGCTGTTCAATTAAATCCAACAATGGAGCGCATAAGAATTCCCACAACAAAACATGACATTATGTCATTTCCACAATAATCTTTAAACGGATTCCACGAAATTCGATTTTTTTCATAGTTACAATAATAATGGATGTTCTTATGTAAGTATATTCTGATTATAAAAATAAGCACTTAGGTGCATAAACATTTGGTATGATGTCATGTTTTGATTCGAAGTATAATACCTACCCATGCAATGTAAGTTTCTTCTTATTTTTCTTATTTAATAGTTAGGTTCCCCTCCAGTTCGCTTAGCGATTTAAGAGCAAATGTCGCGCGATTTTTGCTATCGCTTTAACTTTGCAAGTTACGTACTAAGCCTGGCGGTAATATATTTAGGCCTACCGCCATATTGGTCTTTAGATTAAGTTTATGAAATAAATGGACGTTCGTTTTAACTGGGTACAATAATTTGAAGAACATATCCATCAATTGATACCAGCTTCATGCAGTTTTTTATGAGCGCTGTGTTACCCGAAGGAGAGTTATGTTTTTCGAGTGTTTGTATGTGTGCATGTTTTCAACTTGTCAAATTCAGCAGCTTGATGATGGTTTCTTTGTTACAGAAATCAAATGATCCAGTGATAAGAGAAAGAGCGCATTGCATGGCAAGTACGTATTTTATTTTCTATTCTTTACCATTATAAGATTGCTTCTGAGGGCAATGTCGTTAGCACAAATTCTTGTATTCCGTCAGAATCTTCAGACGAAAAATGGCATCAGTTTATTTCAGGTCTTGTCTGTTTTTAATCTACATTTTACACGAATCCGTTCAGTAGTTCATATGTGTACAATAAATGTGCATAGATACATCCGAATAAACATGGCTACTAAGATAGAAAATTTAGGTTGTGAAGATAAAAAATCCGGTTATGAAACATTTCGAGAAACGCACGTTTTTATAACATATTTTGTTAATTAAATCGCAGATATTAGCGATTTAACTTATTTTAACGATATATCATAACGGAAATGTGTAAAATAAATTGTCTTACAGTCAACCTCTATACGACGTCATACAGTAGCGTCTTATTTTAACTTCTTTTGAAAAAACTGACTTGTCCATGTTTTCAATAAATAGCTGTCGTGTTCATAAATAATTGTAGAGCAATTATATAGCAACCATATGTTGAATGGAGAATGAACAACTCATTCTCCATTCAACAGACTTTGCAATGCGATTTCACTTTAGCTTCTCTGTCACGAGTGTGAATAATAAATCAACGTTGAAACAGAAACCTTGAGATCTTATTTCCTAATAAAAATAATATTTTCCATTGTGGCTTCGACTAAATAAAAACCAATTTTATTTCATACATTTTCTTTCTCAGAAAACTGTGACGTCAGAAAGTACTACCTAAACCTAGAAAAGTGTAAAGAACGAGTGGAAAGCAAGTCGTACACGGCAGAAACTTGTCATGAGGAGATGGTAGACTTCATGGAGTCTTTAGACCGGTGCGTCAGACATAAGGCTTTCGTCAAACTGGTGTAGAGACTATAGAGTTTTGACAGCACTATGTATTTTCTTAGTTTTTTTATTTTTGAATGGATGTTGCATTTCGCCTGATGCGTCATTGTATTTAATTTTTGTTTTCATTTACATTGAGCTAGGTCCCGGCAGTTATAGTTAGCAGCGAGCAAAATTCGACGCTTAAATGTGATAACAGCGTCCTTTTTAACGTTGCCCAAGAATTTTGCCGGAACCTATGCAGCTAACATGCAAGCTTAGTAGGTACAAAGAAGGTAAATATTATAATTTTTACTAATAATTAGAGGCTAATTTATTCTACTTGGTAGACGGATCCTTGTTTTATTCACTTAATTTCTAATTTTTCAATGTTCAGATAACTTTTACCAGCAGTATAGTTTTGAGAATTTCACGTCATTTCTATGGAAAGTCTTGTCAGGTGTCAAAGTCATTCTCCAGAATTATCTGACGGTTGAAATATCACCCCTTATTTAGATACATCATGATAATTTTTCGGCAAAACTAATTTGTGTTAATCATTAATATCACGAAAGCCATTCTGAATATACAAATATACAAACTTTCAAATTGTAATGTTCAACGTAAATGTACTTACAACTAAATTTCTTCACTAGCCAAATTGCAGTCTGTCTATGGTTAACGCTATAGAAAACGCTTATAATGTACGGAGCATATCACGTGACTAGCACGTGCTCATCCAACTAGGCTAGGACACTAGAATGGCCCTCGTGAAATGTAATATATCTACATATACATATAACTTGTAGAATAACACTTAGCAAGCATGTTACGTTTAGATTAAAAGTTAAAATATAATAAATTATCGAAGTAATTTTTGTTTTGTTTCATTAATATTGATATCAGCACCTACAAAAATATAATTTAGTTAGCAACGATCTCCACAGTTATATAAATAGGTAGGTATTTTTCTTAAGCGTGTTACATGGCCGGTCTCATGCTTTTTATAATAAGATAATATTTGTTCTGACCCTTCCTTTAATTATAAACTACATAAAAAGTACCACGGTTTTATGAAAAATAGCTTCGGTATTTTACAGTATGGTATCGCTTCGTAATTGGGTAGTGGGCGTCCGATTTTATAAGATATTAATATTTAGATTTAAACACATCTTAGCACTAAAAAATGCTTGAAAAATACAAACAAAATCGTTAGATAAAGTAATTTCAATATTTGTAAAAAACATTGTCACTAACATGTCAAGGACTTTAAAAATAACATTTACTATGGCGGCATATAATATGGTAAAAGCCAATTTTTTTTTTTCGACTATTTCTACATATACAAGAATACATGAACACCCATATCCACCCGCTTGTCAGTTTTTTTGAACAGATCAAAGGATTGCGAATATGCCACATTATGTTCATTTACCACCATCGCTCGGTCAGAACTGTGCGGTGCGCGATAGCGTCGGATGTGTTTAGTTTCTTTTCAGCTTGCGACAAAATGGATGTATGGATAAATGACCTTGTGATGTGATTTTTTAAATATTATCTAATGTATCGTTGCCTATGGGACCCGAAACCATGGCTCTTAAAGCATAGTTAATAGAATGATATTAAGAATAGCCTGGAAAAGGCACGACTAAAGAGCTTAAAACACGTCCATAGTTGCATTTGACTAGTTTTTTTTTTGTTTTTTTTTTGTTCCCCTCCGTGGGAAGGGCAGGAGGATAAAAATGCCCTGACGCATACTCTGGCGCGATTCCAGAGTTATGTGGGACTCGTCCCGACGCCTACCAGAACCATACCCACTAAAAACCCCCTGTCAGCTCGTGCATTTTTGCCACTCAGCCTTCATCTGAGCGACGGCCAATTGGAGAAAGAGGCCGCGCTAGCGGGGCCCAGAAGGGGTCACCCACTGGGATTACATAGCACTGAAGGTGCTCAAAGCACTGAAGGTTAATACATAGCACTGAAGGTGCTCAAAATGAAAATCAATAATTAAAACAAAAATTAAAAAATTGCAAAATAAAATTGAATTAATTCGCATTTACGTTAGAATTAAGATTTACGTTAGAATTAGAATTTACGTTAGAATTAGAATTTGCGGCCAGAAGGGCTTCGAGATCGGCTGACAGTCTGGTGGATGAGTGCGCTTGCGCATTCCTAGGCCTAGCGACTTTGAACTTCGAATCTAAGACAGGAGTAGTATATGAGACTGAATCACGAACTAGAGGATTGGGATGGGTTTCGGAGCGTTTGAAGAACGCTTCAGAGAGTGTTTTGAGGTGTTGTTGTACTGTAGGCAGTTCAAGATCTCTATGCAAGTCCGCGTTACGCACGTACCACGGTGCGTTTGTGGCCCTGCGGCAAAAGAGGTTTTGAACTACCTGCAGTTTGTGCAGGAGAGAGGGTTTGGCGTGGACAAAGATTGGCGAGGCATACGTCATGACGGGTCTAACGCAGACCTTGTAAAGTGTACGTTTGTTTCTGAAAGACATTTTACTTTTTCTACCTAACATGCTATTTAGGCGGCCTAAGTAGTGACGAGCGAGTTTCGAAACTCTTTCGACGTGTGGCTTAAAAGAAAGCGTCGGATCTAATGTGACGCCTAAGTATTTAGTACTGCGCTTCCAGGGGATGGGAATGCCTAACATTCGAACGTGGGGATCGCCAGCGGGACGACGGCGTTTGTGGTCGAAGCGCATCGCAGAACTCTTTTCAGGGTTCACATCGATGCGCCATTTTTGAAACCATACACCAAGGGCGTTTATGGCCTTTTGGAGTCTGGTTACAAGGTGCCGAACACTGTGGCCTTTGGTATAGAGTACGGTGTCGTCAGCAAAGAGGGCGAGTTCGACGCCTTTCGGCGGGATGGGAATGTCGTTGGTGTACACGGTGTACAGCAGAGGGGCGAGGACTGAGCCTTGAGGGACTCCAGCCTTTATGGGACGAGGCACAGAAAGCGTGCCTTCGTGTTTAAATCGAAACGTACGGTCTTTGAGAAACGACGCTATTAACCTGACTAGGCGATCCGGTAAGCCTATCTTGTAGAGTTTATAAACGAGACCGCTGTGCCAGACTTTATCGAAAGCCTTGGCTACGTCAAAGAAAACCGCGACTGTTTTATAACGACGCGGATAGAAACCGTCAAGTATATACTCGACGATTCGGTGGACTTGCTGAGGGCAGGAGTGTTTAGCGCGAAAGCCGAACTGATGGGGAATAATGAGAGGATCGCCATCCGTTGGAAACAGATGGTTCCGCATTCGAGAGAGTATGACTCTCTCGAGAAGTTTAGACATTGCCTTGAGGAGGAGGTTTGCCCGGCTTGGGAATGCCTATGACTGTCGCTTCTTTCCAAGCTTTTGGAAAGTAGCTATGGTCGAAGCAGGCATTGAAAATGATAGCTAACAAGGTAAGCATTTGGTGAGGTAGGTGCTTAAGTGCGTGGTTGGAAATTCCATCCGCACCCGGAGCCTTTTTGGACTTTTGATTTCTAATGAGAAGCATGATTTCGTCATTAGAGACTGTGACAGGGTCGGCGGTGATGGGGAGAGAGTCTCTGCGAAGGACTTCGTCCTCCACCGCCTGGATGTGTGAGGGATCAGCAGGTTGCGTGCTGGGCGAGCATTGTGCGGCAATGCTGTCAGCGAAGCATTCGGCTTTCTCTTCGACTTCAAAGGCAGTAGTGCCATCGGGACGAGTGAGAGGAGGAACGTGAGAGGCAGTGTCTACGCGTAAGGCTCGGGCCATGCTATAGTACGCTTGGTGGGACGGAGAGATATTCGCCATGAGATCGTTCATCTGAGCGTCTCGGAGTTCCGCGAGGCAAGACCTAACTTTAAGTTGAAGCTGGTTTGCAGCTGTTCTATAGGCGGGCGTGGGATATTTCTTGGCTCTCCGGAGAGCCGCGTTCTTAGCTTTAATAAGATTGCTAACGGCTAAGGGAAGCGAGGAACGCCTTGCTTAGCAACCTTTTCGTTGTCACTGATGGCTGAGTTGATAGCATCAGTGAGAGAATTTACTAATGAATCAATTTTATCCGGGCTATCTAATTGTTCGGGAGAGATCGCGAGTGGAGAGTTCGGGGCCTCTAAGGCTGAAACTAACGTATTTTTAAAGCCTTTCCACTTGGTAAAGGTCTTAGGAGAGGTAACGTTATCGTTCGGCGGTCCTAGCACAAGGGAGACGGGGCGATGGTCAGAACCTAGGTCATCGAGAGGTTCGATAGACCTGAGGTCGAGGTTAATTCGCTTGATTATTGCAAAATCGAGGATATCAGGAGAGTGGTGGGTTGTCGGGATAGTGGGTGGGAGTGATGGGGGAGATGACATCTAAGTCAAGTGAATTTGTGATGGCGAGGAGAGCGATACCGCTGGTGTTGGTTGATAGGCACGTCCAGTCAGTATGTTTGGAGTTAAAGTCTCCGAACATAATGACTGAATGGCCGAGGGCGAGAATGGCCTCAAAGTCGCTGCGGATTGGTCTGGTACCACTAGGTATGTAGACTGAAGCTATGATGATGGTCGGATGACCAGTCATAGCCAATCTACACACAGTGGCTTCCATGTTTAGGAGAGGAGGGGTAGGGAGAGGGCAGCAATGGAATCCTCTTTTGTAATAAATGGCAGTGCCGCCGAAACCGTCGGAGTTGGGCCTGTCGTTACGAATAAACGCTTACTTAGGTATAGCGAATCCCCTGGAGCGGTTTGGAGTTAGCCACGTCTCTTGAAGAAGCAATAAGTCTGGCTCGTTGTTCTGAATGAACAGTTTGAGCTCAGGAAGGTTAGTATTAAGGATACGAACGTTAAAAGAAACTAGGGATAAGCCCTTGGGTTTGATACGACCGGACGCGGGATTTGCGGGTCTAGACATTATATTGCTTATTTACGAATTTATACAAAAAAGAAAATAAAATTTGTAACGAACTTAGAAGCGAGTGGTGTTTGGCTAACGCAAATAAACGCTCTTTAGGAGAGCGGGCGGCTCGCAGTTTGCGTGCGAGAACAGAAATTTCCGTAATGTTGACGTTTTGAATGACGTCGAACACGGTCTTCATGTCCTCAGCCAGCGACGACTGAGGTGAAGATGGCAAAGCAGGACGCGGCCCTACGGAAGCTACGGGAGCTGGGATGGGTCGGGAAGGTGCAGGCGGGACAGCCGGACGCTGCCTCCAAGACAGAGCCGGAGTAGGCGTTGGCTGAACGGGCTTTGCTTCCGGGGGACCCCGGTTGCGCAGCGGCGGGAAGTTAGCGGGAGTGAGCGGCGGCGCCGGTTTAGGCGCGACCCTCTTGGCGGTGGAGCGCGGAGCGCGCGGACAACTACTGTAGTTAGCTGTGTGACCGGACTGACCGCACAGCACACAGGCAGGGGGGGAAGTGGATTCGGGAGTGCGAGTGCACTCCCGAATCCACACAAAATGTGGATCCAGGCACTTAACGCACCTGGGGGGAGCTGAGCAGTTAGCCGCTGCGTGGCCGTAGAGCTGGCAGCGGTGGCACTGCCCAGGGTGACCGCGGGGGTTGGGACGCTCGACAGAGATATTTGAGAGTCCGCAAATTGTGCGAGCCTCTCTAAAGATCTCCCTCGAGTTGGGAGTATTAGACAAGATAACTAAAGCTAACGGAAAGCGCCTACCGCGGTTAGAGTGCATCTTGTGCACTGCTTCGGCCGGGAAACCCTGGGACTTATGGTCCTCGAGGATTTCTTCATTCGCAAGCTCGAACGGGACGCCCCGTAGTACTGCGCGGATCTTACGTTCCTCCGGGAGGGCGTAGGTGTGATACGCGATTTGTTTTAAAGAAAGTAACCTGGTGAACGCGCGGAAGTCGTTGACGGTCGCGACTTGAATTTTAATTGTATCGCCAGCGTTGGCGGCTTTTAAGTAATTAATTTTGTGCTCTTTGCACAAGTTAGAAACCGCGGTCCAGCGCGCTTTTTCACGCAGGAAGACGGGCGGAGGGAGCTGAGGTTTCGGCGGGACGGGAGCGCAGCGCGTTGCTGGCTTCGATGGGACCGACGGAGACGCGGTCACTTCGAGTGACATGAGCGGCGCGGGGGCGGGTGTAGAAGACACCGGGGTTGGCTCGGGTGTTGAAGACACCGCGGCTTTTTTCGAACGCTTCTTAGAGCGTTTGGTAACTAATTGGAACGCGGGCTCAGGAGAGCCGGTTAAGGTGGCGGCGACCGACGAAGCTTCGGACGCGGCGGAGTCTGAATCGCTCCCGGGAGCGGTACGCTTCCTACGAGATGATCGCGAGGATGAGACCGACGCGCAGTCCATATCGGATGGATGCATTTGACTAGTTAATGTTTGGCATATTAGATGTTCATGATGACGTGTGGACAGTGTGTTCGTGGCATTCGGACTTCAACATGAACATAAGCTAACAAGGGCGAAACAACGGCGGACGCCGAATAGCGATGTATAGTGGGACCATCACATCTGCGTATTTGGGCAAATAAGACAAATACGCGAACACGTATAGCGATGTGAAGTGCGACCATAAAACACAGTCAAACAAATGGGTATATCTTATAATTTGTCAAAAGAAGAAAATATCTAGAAATTTTGTATTTCGTTATTGTACGTAAATAGCTAGTTTCAAAGATTTTCAAGCTTTGTTAGCACTGTGTTGTGGGTTCAGTTATTGCGTACGTCTAAGAATTTTATTATTATTTCCTTTTCATATTTTCGGTATTAGCTGGTATTTTAAAGCATGCCGGTCTAAGCGAGGACAGGAATAATGTGCACTGGATCATAGGAGGTATCAGGTTGGATAATTTGTTCGGTTTGTAAAAATGTCGACTACTCTGCATGTGTTGATTCGAGTAATTGCTTTGTGTAATATTTGAAAGAATTCGCAGAAGGTTCTAAACTGCTCTGAGATTGATGTGGAGGTTTCGGAACCATGTAATATGGATGTAAATATGGGGGATATTGTGGCTCTATTAAGTGCCACATTTGGGTGATTTCGTCTTCAATTCCGGATACTTTGAGAGTATTGCGGCTATTGCGCTTTGCAGATTAGCAATGTTTGGAACAGCGATGTCTGTGTGGAACCCAGTTTTGATTAATTTGTGTATTGTCTGGTATTTTGTAATAAAGGAGTCGGTCTGTATCAAAACTAGTTTTGAAATGCAAGTATTTAAATTAGGCTTAGCGATAAAGCATTAAGTATGTAGGTTGTTTTACAAGATTGATTGCTAATTTTCGATATTTATATGTATTATTGAATACCTATCAACGCGGTAAGTATAACGCGTCAAAGTATTACTAGTGAATTTCATAACATTACAAGTCTTTTTTCCACAGCTTGACTCGCACTCGTACATCACTCTGGAACAATCCTTTTTTCTAAATCCATGGCAAATGCTGTAAAATATTAAACTATAAACAAAAAAAGCTAAATAAAGAAAGGATATACATAACTTTAATTTTTTTTTCTCAACATTTACAAAATGTAAAAGGTTTTAAACTTATATAAGTTAAACTTGTGTAGTATTGAAGTTAATCATTAATTACTACCAAAATACCTAATTATCAGAATAATATTTATAAACAAACAAAAGCATGCAAAATAATTATTTATTTATCCCGAATAAAGTTATAATATCCATGAAAAAGATATTATAGCTTTATAAGACTTAAATCTTAGAACTTGGACCACACGTTATTTTAAATCTACCGTCAAAGCATTATATATGTATCAGTGACATCGATGTTGAAATTTATCGAATATTGTTTCAAAACTGATAATTGTAGTAGACGTTATGTATTTCTACCCACCCTACAATACATAATTTTTTTCTGGGCTTTTTGATTCGAGCCTGTAAATTGTTATGTTGATTTTTAGGCCTTTGATTTATATGGGTTTATTTAGTTGTACTCATGGTACTTTTCACGTTGTAGTAACCTTAGTATAGATTATTACTAAGTTTTAAAATGTATCTAAAGATAAAGTATTGTGGAAAATATTGTTACAATTTATTTACAGAAATCCACAAAGATATATATGTGTTTTACCTTTATTATTTTGTTAAATAGGTTCCTTGAAAATCATTATTTTAATTAATATGGGGGCGAGGACCTGGTGTACCGTAATACAGGATTTAACCTACTTCGGGCACCAGCTCCTCACTATACTAGATTTTACTAAAAATAGCCATATATGTATAGCTTATGAATTGTTTTAATATTAAGTATGTTGTGAGGAGAAATAAATAAATTTTATTATTATTATTATATTATTATAAACAAAACAAACCCCTTTCCCATTTATAGTATAACAGTTAAGAACTTCGTTAGTTGTGAGCGTTTAAAGCCGCGAGCGATGAAGCTGCTCAAGGAATAATAAATTAAGCACAAGATTCTCATTAACGTCAAAGTTTTTCCATTTAATATAAACCATTTTTCTTTAAAAACCAATGTAAAACTTGCCATCGATTTATAGACGTTTCGATGTTAGAATTATTAACGAGGGCCCGGCAGAATACTAAATTAACCTTAGGTCTATAAATATAAAGAGCTGTAGAGTTTGACGTTTGAGCGCGATAAAATACTAAATGGTCATTATGTAAATAAATATAAGGGCCATTGGAAAACCTTGTCTTACAGTGGGTCAAGTTCAATGAATTGGACTTTGGTTACTTTTAATTATCGTTGATTGATTAAATTGTTCCCATAAAGTAATTGGCTGATCAATCAGCTCGTTCTTTTATCGGATTAAATTGTACGATGATTGGTTAACTGTATTTTCTATATGGTACTATGGTTTCTATATAGTACAAGCGGGAACTCGGCGGAGGTTTCAGCGGACCTGAAAGGCTCCTTGCTTTAGGATCGCTTGCGCGTTTTGTTTGTTTTTCTAACCTAATTCGACATCCAGGTAAAGTCAAGATGAAGCGTCTTCAGCGTTGTCAAGAACACGAATTTTCATAAACTATTTTACATATTTATTATAACAAGTTTTCATTTCTTGTAAATGAGCGGAAGATATGTGACGTTCTCACGTTACGCAAGTGCCTGAAAAATGGCTTTACTATTACCACAGATACATGTACCTACTCATAGAAACTGAATTATTTTGCTCGCCTACTTTAAATAGATAAAATAATGCAAAACGGTACGACAAAATACTTCGTGTCCAGATAATTTCGTCTGTAGGTATTTGTGTCGCGTCGCGTATTGTCGGTTCGGATCGCGTAGTGACTGAACCATTTGACAAGTAAAATCAGGCGACGGGCAACAATATTTTTAAGGTCCATGCCTCAGAAGTTTGTCACCTATCTTCGGCTATGAAAGGTTTTCTTGTTTATTTCATGATATCCATAAAGGCACAAGTAATCAAATTACCAAGACGCGTTCTTCCGCCAGATCTTTGTTAGCCATTGTTTGAAAAGGTTTACATCAAAAAAAAACATCAAAAACTAAAGTTACGTTACAACTAAACGTTACAAGCGGCTGATTTTTTAATGCTCAGATAACTTTTATTGGTACAATAATTTTGATAATTTGACGTAAGTTATATGCAAAGTCAAGTGTCAAAATTATTTTAAAAGTATTGTCAAGTGTTAAAGTTGAATAACTTGGAGAATTCCATAGATGGATTTTAATTAAGTATAAATTTTTGGACACAATGTCTTGAAAGCAATGTTTTAATTTTATTAATACTTTTATCATACTAATACTTGAAATTGGCAGAAATAGCTATTTTGTAGTAACAACAGCTGATTGCCATAAAACACAAAATAATAATAATAATAATAATTCCCCATATAATCTTACGATTGAAAAATCAGACCTCCGTCCGCACTCAGAGCCGAAAAGAGTTCGCTTAAGGCGCTTCTAAATATAGATTATGCTTTGTGAGTTTATACTTCATACGAGGTGTGTTCAAAAGGTAAGGTGACTTTTCAAATTTCGCGGGACATTTAAATATATATTTTTTTATTTTGTTGTGTTGGTACAATCGTTACGATCACATCTTCACAGTTTCAGCTGTATAGCATTATTTGTTTGTTTGTAAGGTTAGAAGAGTTTAGTGTGCTCGGCGATGTTCTGTTGTTGTAAAAAACGGATCAAAGAATATTTTTTGTAAAAAAAGAAATTCAGTGCTCCGAAGCACTTAAAATGTTTACAATGGAATATGGTTGGTCTATTCTAAGTAATTATGTATAAGTTAGCTGAAAGTTTTCCAAAAAGTGTTAAATAAATAAATAATAAAACAGATGTTTATTGCATATCAAGAAGGCCGAGAAGATGCCTACGATGAACTTCGTTGGCATCTTCTCGAAAAACGTTGAAGAAGTGAAGAAAATGTTGTTGGGAATTCGAACATTAGAGAAGTTGCTGATGACAGAGGCATCTCCGGTGGTTCGTGCCATTCAATTTTTTTAGATTTTTGGGCATATGTACGTGTGGCAGCGAAGTTTGTTTCCAAACTGTTTAATTTAGATCAAAAGATCAAATCCCACTCATCGTTGCTGGTGCGTGATTTTTTGGCCAAAAACAACACCACAGTCATGTGTCAGCCACCATTTTACCGGCTTTAGCTCCCTGCGACTTTTTCCTGTTCCCGAAACTGAGGAGACCCATGAAAGTATGAAGCTTTGCTACTATAAACGAGATAAAAACTGCATCGCTGGAAGAGCTCAAAGCTACACCAAAAAGTGTTTATCAGAAGTATTTCGAAGAATGGAAAAAGCGCTAGTACAAAGTGGGTCTCAAGTCTGAGGGGGATTACTTTGAAGGAGAAGGATGAATAATAATAATAATAATAATAATAATAATAATAATATTTCTAACAATCACACCACATTATCTAGCCCAAATTAAGTATCATTAAGAACTTGTGTAATGGATACTAGATAACGGATAAATAAACTTAAGAAATATATAAGCACACATAGATATTTTTTTTTCATGTATAAATATTAGAAATAAACTTAAATAAACATACTTACACATCCATGACTAGAAAGCAAATATAATAAAACATCTGCCCCTACCAGGATTCGAACCCGGGACCTCTGGCATGGAAGGCAAGGGCACTTACCTCCACACCAAACAGGCCGTCAAAAATATAATGAATATACAAATACTTAAAAAAAAAAGAAAAGTCAACACACCTCGTTTATACTTTATCTAAGACTGTATTTGCTAAGTAAAATCTATAATTAAGAGCGCCCTAAGTAAACGTTTTACTTTTCTGGGTGCGGCCATTAGTTAAGCTAAACTAAAAAAACCCTATTTAATCAGTATGCATCAACAAACTCGCGTTAGACACGTTTAATAGTAGTAGAGCTTCGTATGTTATGTTAAGGTCTCGTCTGGGACCATTACTATAGTCCTCCACATTTACGTGGGGAAGGAACAGGCAATGCCATTATTGGAACAAAGGCAGTAAAAAATATATGAAAACGGATGTCAAGGCAGTATAGGTCAGGGGATTATGTTGCCTAGACGTAGGTACTCGTAGGTGGTAGAGTTCGTGACGAATCGACACAGCAAACTTCTAGTGACATCACTTTCAACTACGTATTTAACTTTAGTTCTAGTGTACCGTCTGCTGTTTTATTACGCCCTGGTACTTCTGTGATAACTGTACATTTTAATTAAAACTTAAAATTGCAATGCTGTTTTCAGTACAAAAGGATATGTCAAATTGAAATAGCAAAAAAAGCTAAATTCAAATCGAAAGATTACAACTACAATTACTTCATTAAGAAATTAATATTGGCCTTTTTTATGAAAATGCGTAAAAAGTATTTTTTTTAAATAAAAAGGTGGTTTATTTTATTTTATCATTGGAAAAAGTCCTTCGTAATTGTAAGTTTTGAGTAAATTTGCAATTATCACAGAATTATTATTATTACCTACCTACGTGTACCTAGTCTAGTCTACCATAATTCTTACGCAAGACTTCCCTGACATCTGTTTTCATCTATGTTTCACTTTGATTATAAATTAAGTTTGACAGGGAATACAGGAGGACTCAAGATATTGTCTTAAAAGTAATTCTGATGTCTCCTCGAACCACCAGGGGAGACACGAGTCCGAAGCCGAAACTTTAAAATTAATGCAAGTGGGAAAGAGACAAAATTAAGCAAACACGAGCCCGAGCATGACGGAATAATTTTTTTTCCTATTCGTGTTGTGTAGTATCGCCTCAGTTATTTTCGCTTAGTGAGTCGGGTTGCGACAAGTCAATTCAGTCAGGCCACGGGGACAGTATTTATGAGTTCCGTGAGTCAGGCAGAAGCTTGTCGCGTATCTTTCGCTATTTCACTTCAATCAAAGCCAGCAAAGTTTAAAATTGATACGTCAATTGGATTTTCAAAACACAACTCGATAGTTTTTTATTTACATTAACAGTATTTTGAACCTAAGTAGATATTTGCGTACTACGTACGTAACTTGTAAATGCATTTACAATGAAAAACCTACTTTATCATTATTAATAATTGAGTGCTAATTTACACCTTTAGTTCAATATATACACCTCTTAATACGCATGTTTGAAGGTTTCAAGGTATTAAAGCGTTAAGTAGTTGTTTGAGCGAAGTATTAGTAAGGTCACTGTGAGGAAAACTTATATAAATAAATCAAGAAAATCTATAAGTTTATTGAGGGTGACAGTGAAACGTGGAAGTAATACTGGTTTGAGTTCAAAAATTTCAATTCAATACTGGAATGAAAGGCAACAATTAGCCAATAACGCAAAACCCACAGAACCCACACATACATACTTGTATGCATACAATCACCGCTTGTTTTTAAAATGGATGTCGCAGAAAATACTACAAAATCACATAATTTAGTTGGTAACAAAATATGTTAAAACACAGGTGTATTTGTATTCACCAAACCAAATATCAAAAGGTGTTTTTTATACGCTTTAGGCAAGAATGCTGCTCATAATGTTGAAATATGCGAATTGAATAAATTGTTTCTTCGAAATTGCACCGTAGCTTTACATATAAGTTAAAACGCGCGCGGTTGCTGTGTTACAGCCGCGGGTGTCACCCGCGACCACGTCAATGACAATGTTTCATTGATAGTCTGAAGAAATGGTTGAGGAGGGCGATGGCTGGATCCCGCGTTAGCTCGTGAACAGGTGCCGTTTGAGGGTGTTCGTCGTTTGGATACTTGGGGGTAGGGAGACTTGCCGAGCTAACAGATGCAGAAAAGAATAATTTTGTATAGACATAAAGAGACTCTGTAAATTTATTTTGAAAAACATATACCCGTGACGTTTCTTGCCAGTTCTTCTTCACGAAGGTTTTTTCGAACTGGTGGTAGAATCATGTTTTATTTGACGTCAATAAGAACAAGTAATTGTCAATGTTGAGTAATAAATGTTTCATTTCATTATTTCATTTCATTTCATTTCAAATTTGAACTGCTAAATCTCAGTGGAATTGAGGTCTAAAATATATTTTGACAGGAAATTATTTATCACAGTAACTTTTCGATCCATCTATCTCTACCATTAATTTTTTTCGAAGTAGATAGTTTGTTTATGACATTGTGGCTTAGCAATGAGGGCGCTTAGCTGTTCACTGTTTAAACTTTAGTCTCTATAATATGACCATTTAAGCAGAAAAGTGTACCATTGTTACGGTATAAGAGTTAGTGCAGATGTCAAAATCTCTTTATACCACAGAAATGTTAGAAAATTGTGACCGAAGAGTCACAGTGGACTACAGCTTACAGTTTTAGAATTGTGTACATATAGATTGATGTAACGCAGAAGGTGAAATAAACACAACAGTTTATTTCAAATCTACTTTATCAAAGCTACTTTATGGTTTTTAACTAACACACTACCGAGCAAAGCACCGCAAGCAAAGAATGTAAAACGAAACTAAAACAAGAATACCCAAAAAATATTAGTAAACGAATTTAACCAAAATTTGACCCTTATAACGCAGGTGTAATAGTTTACAGAATAAAAAAAGGACATCTTAATTTATTTTTACTAAAATCAATATAAAAAAGCAAAGCAACTGAATGAACCAGGCCACTCAGAAAGTTTTGCGATAAAAAGTTTATATGTACGGAACGCTGGCGAGTCATACTTTAATTTGAAAATTCAATGAATCAAGCGTAAAAGTATGTATAGTTCCAAATTAAAATTTCCCTCTTAATTTTTTTTACCAGCATTATAAAACTATTGTGTGTAGCAAAATGGGTCTAAGTCGGAAACATTTTTGTGCAATGATTTTTTACGATTTCAATGCCTACTTGAAACCTGATGAATCGTTTAATCAACTTCAATTAGCTTTTATGAACAAGGCGCCTTCTATAGCAATTGTGTAGCGCTGGTATAATGAGCTTAAGTGCGGACGCTTAAATTTGAAGGATGAAGAAGGAAGTGATTATCCATTCAATCAAAACAGAGAGACTTGCTTCTAGTAATCCCCTTCCCGTTTTTACGCTCAATATTTGGCATTCAAACATAGATACTAGTTTTATTGTAACAGAAGTTAGTGATATTACTCAAGCAAAAAGTCAATATTACGATTTTGAAGTTCGAAATAAAACATTGGATTATTTACATAAAACATATAAAGGTTGGCACATAATATATACAGACGGTTCGAAAACTTCTTTAGGCATTGGAGCAGCAATATATGATCGGACTTATTCTTATATAGAAAGGTTTAAAATTGTTTCGGACTTGAATACTATAATGTCTATAGAATTATTTGCAGTTTCAGAAGCAGTATCGTACGCTTATGCAAAGCATCCTAAATTTGTTGTTATATTGACTGATTGTAAGAGTGCACTACAACACCTAGCTCGATGCGCCTCTGGGAAAAGAGGTGCATCGATAGCTTATACAATTCTAAATAAAATTTATGCTATGTTGAGCGATGGCATTGTTCTCAGACTGCAATGGATTCCATCTCTCGTTGGGGTAATTGGTAACGAAGAGGTCGATCGCTTTGCAAAAGAAGCAATAGGGTCAGGTAATGAAACATACAATTTACCGGAATTTTTTGAAGTACTCTTAAAATACAAAACTTATAACTTACATGTCTGGAGAGAACACTTTAATATAACATCATCTGATAAAGGAATATGGTATAAAACTATGCAGGATGGACCTCTGCGCGTGCCATGGTTGGCCAGTGTAACATTAAGTAGAAAGTTAACTGTAGCGGCCTTGAGATTGCGGTCCGGGCATATTCCATCAAACAAATTTAAGCATATGATGAGAAAAACCGATTCTCCCAATTGTTCCAGTTATGGTGTTTTGGAGGATGTTTATCACTGTTTGATGGAATGTGTTCGTAACGAATCCTTTAGAACTGAGCTTATAAAAAAATATAAACTAAACATTATTGACATTGGACTATTACAGAGTATTCTAAGTGAACCACACACAAATGTCGCTAAAGCCGTCTAGCAACTATTTCACCATTCTTTGCAGTAAAATATTATTATATAGTTATAATTAAATACTTATGGCCTGTACTATTAGCATAATTGTAAATTATTTATAAGGTTTCAATGGGACTGACACAGTCGAATTATGACAAAAAGCCCCTAAAAAAAAAAAAAAAAAAAATTTTTTTTACGATTTCAATGGCTACTTGAAACCTGATGAATCGTTTAATCAACCTCAATTAGCTTTTATGAACAAGGCGCCTTCTATTGCAATTGTGTAGCGCTGGTATAATGAGCTTAAGTGCGGACGCTTAAATTTGAAGGATGAAGAAGGAAGTGATTATCCATTGACTGCTGTTACGGAAGAAAACATGCAACAAGTAAATAATTTGATACAACAAACCGGTGAATCACATACGAGGAGATTCGGCACAGTCGGCAGATTGGATCGGAAAGTTTTCATGGTATTCTACACAACCACCTTTGCGTAAGGGGGATTGTTTCGCGCTAGGTACCCCACAACCTTACCGATGTTCAGTAGCAGGCGCGCGTGGAATGGTGCCATAATATGATTGATTAATTCAAAGCAGGTTCTACCCGCCGTGTTTACGATATCATTAGAGGTGATGAATCTTGGATTTATGAATATGATGCAGAAACAAAGCGCCAGTCAACATAATGGCTGTTTTAAAACGAAACTACGCCTACGACAGTGAAACGATTAAGAATCGTTGGAAAAAATGGAGCGCCAGTAGAACCAAAGTAGCATCAATGCAAAGTTGTACACTACCATGCTTGCCATAAGTTTTTGCTGCTGCGAGCAACAAGCGACCGAACACGGTACTCCGGGGACTTTTTCTCCTCCACGACAACGCGCCCGCCACACTTCGCGATCAAGACAGGAGACTTCCTAAACATCATACCGGTAAAACTTTTGGGTCATCCGCCTTACAGCCCTGATTTGGCGCCGTGTGACTTCTTCTTGTTCCCTAAAATTAAAAACCACCCAAAGGTTTTTATTTATTATTTATTATGTCGGCATTTTGGGCGTTTATTTTTTACCACTTGTATTAAATTAAAATAGCGGTATATAGGCGACAAGCTCCAAAGCAGGGACCTATTAAATCTGTCCCTGTCGCCTGCTCTAAATTAGTCTCAACGCATTCCAAAAAGAACCGAGGTGATACGACACGACATCCACCTTATTCGCACGCCACGTCTTTGCGTCTTTAAGCCGGCGGCGAAAGCCGGCGTGAGCTGGGCGTTATTCCCGAACGGTCAGCCACATACATTTTGCCAAAAGTGCCGGTTAACGCCGGCCCCTTTATGTTGAAAGCTAAGAGTAATTCGGTATGTTAAGTAATTTTGTACCTTCTTTAATATTTTGTTCCGAAAGAATGAGGTATTTTGAGAAAAAAAATTGAGCATTTCTGATTTCTGTGCAGTATTTAATTTTAAATCAATTTTAAAGAATTGCGTATGATGACGTCACAGAATAGTTATCTTTTTAAAATCGCATTACAAAGTTTATTGTTATACCTGGAATGAACAACTCTACAATTTTCTATGGATTTTTGTGACAGATATTTATTGTAAAAATTGACATGACAGTTTACCCAAAGAGTAATTAGAAGTTGATGCTACTCCATGACGTCGTAAGGGAGTCAATTTGATTTGCTCATTATCCTTAAAATAAGCTCAGACGCAAGTTGCTGTTGCTGACAATATATATATTACAGAACAGTGATATCTCGAAATGGTTTTCAAATTAGTAACTGATTTTTTTTCTTTACAAATCGAATTTTGGTTTAGACTGAGTGCTTTTAAAAGCTACTCTAGTGAATTTTAAAAGACATACCACAATTAATCTTTGTAAAAGAAGCGAAGGAAGACGTCTTTGTCTGCCATATTGAATTGGAACAAAAACCCGAGAAATGTACAATATTTAATTTGAAAAGATTCCGAACGTTTCGTTTTATGAATATTACACTAATGACCCCAGCTTAGATAGAATACCTTATAATGGCACCACGTTTTAGGATGTCGCTGTGGCTTATAAACGAATTTGTGAAAAGGTTCTTTTTTAGAAACAATCTCTATTTTATGGAGGATGTAATTTACGTAAGGTAATAGAAAAAACTTGTTACACAAGAATTACTTACTGAGGTATATTATATGCTTGTGTATACTTCTTATGCGAAATGTTCCCCTTGGTTGGGATAATTGCCCCTTTAGTTTTAGCCCAGTCAGGTAAGCATTTTAAAAACTCCAAAAAATTCCCAAAAGAAGAACCGTTGTTCCTACCATCGACTTAACTCGACGTGTAATGGTTTCATAAGGCATTCCTAAGTATAAATATTGTATAGCGAATTTATGCTTTATCTTTAATCCGTCAAACTCTTAATTTGTTTAGCTAAATCTATAAGCAGTATCTATAAGTACGGTCTTTACTATTTATATTCTCTATAATCTCTATAATCTGTATATACAGGGTGGTTTTTCTAGAAGGGCGGCGATGGCCAATTCCGAAACCACGAGACTTGGGAAAAGTCGTGAAACGAGTCATGCCCTCGATTTTTAAGAAAACAATAACTGCATATTTATTTTTTTGAAAAATCTTTTACTTTTGACGGAAATGGACCCAAATGATTTTTCAAAAAAAATTACATCCTGTATTATTGAACCAATGGATTCTGTTGCTCATAAGGATCAATCTTTGCAAATAAACGTTTTACGAAGAAAACTTACCTCCTATTCAAACTTTTTAGTCGTTATGTGTGAAACGCATTTGTCTTATTAGCGCGATACTGTGGTGATACTAAAAAATTAAAAAAATTATTCTATTCATGTTTTTTCAAATCATTGTTTTGTTTCGAATTGAGTTGTTTGCAATAAAAAGATCTTTCTAATAATGGATTTATGAAATAGTGAACGCTTTGATTTGATGGAGGCCTATTTTTTGAATAGTAGAAGCATAGTTCGCGCACTGAGCTGGTATCAAAACAAATACCCACAGCGCTCTTTACGCTCGGAAAAAGTGCTTAGAACTATGGCACGTAACTTAAAAGCGACTGGAAGTTACAAAAAACCATTGACACGAAATCCACGAATTTGGAACTGGCAATATTGACGTTTTTCGAAGCATATCCGAAGAGCATGAACTCAAGCAGAAACGAACCTTCAAGTTTCCCGAAGCACCATTTATGCAGTTGTTCAAAAACATAAATACAAATGCTATCGTTATGGACTAGTCGTTCAAAACTTTCATCCAGGTGATAATGAAAGGCACCTGGAGTTTTGCCATTCTTAAGGAAGAAATGGATGGAAGAAACATCTTATTTTCCGACGAAATAAACTTCTCAAATAAGGGAATGTACAATCGGAAAACTGAACATTACTGGTCTCAAGAGAATCCATTGCGAACACGTGAAGGACATCCCCAGATTAAATTTTCGCTTAACTGTTGGTGTGGAATCCTAGAAAGCAGGATTTTTTTCATAAAGATTTACAACGGCACTTTAAATGCTACGATGTATGTCAAAATTTTCAACAACGTGTTTGAAGAAATGGTGAATTTGCCAATAGCCAGGATACGGGATCTGTATTTCCAGCAAGACGGGACCCCAACTCATAACAGCCGTGTGGTTCGAAATATGCTGAATGAACATTTTGGGGATAGATGGATTGGCACTCATGGTCCGGTGAGATGGCCGGCAAGATCACCCGATCTTACACTACTTGATTATTTCCTATGGGTTTACGTCAAGAACGAACTTTACAAAGCTCGTTACGAAACAGTTGAAAGCCTACAAAGCTCATTGCTTGATATTTTATCGAGGATAAATCCTGTCATGGTATCTAATGCAGTAAAGTCTCTAGAGAGACGTATAAACTTATGCATTGGAGTGAATGGAAACCATTTTGAGCAACTTATTAGTTAGGTAAAATTGAGATACTAAAAGTAAATCGTAAAAATTTGCTATTTCCTTTCATTTTTAGTAAAATGTTTATTTGCAAAGATTCATCCTTATGAGCAACAGAATCCATTGGTTCAATAATACAGGATGTAATTTTTTTTGAAAAATCATTCGGGTCCATTTCCGCCAAAAGTAAAAGATTTTTGAAAAAAATTAATATGCAGTTATTGTTTTCTTATAAATCGAGGGCATGACTCCTTTCACGACTTTTCCCAAACTCTCGTGTCGTCGGACTTGGCCATCACTGCCCTTCTCAAAAAACCACCCTGTATAAGTATATACTCCGTAAAGACAAGATTGACATAGGTATATTCGGAGCAAGATTTCGGTGATCGGGATTTTATACAGTTTAATAAAATGTCAACATTTATCGATACTAGCGACGCTTTTGAGTTCACAGATAGCTTGGTCGGACTATACCGACGGGTGACCAATTTTGATTTTCAATTATGTGATTTATTAGATGGTGTAAAATTAACTTTAAAAGATCTATCGATTATTGACCGAATCGATTCGGAATATGTTCATGAATAATTGTGCAATTTTTATCCCATTAAAAACAGTAAAGTACGAAATATCGGAAACACGAAACACCAAATAATTTTAAAGCTTGCTCATCAATTAAGAATGCACACACACAAAATGAGGTCAAAATTGAAATCCATTTAAAATATTTAAACTATTCGATAGATATTAAACGAGTGTTTAATGACGGCGGTAATTAAACAGGCATTGGTATCATCGAGCCGTCTACGTGACGTCGATTACGTAGTTTGGAATTAATTTCATTTTAATTGCCTTGATTTATTAATCGATCGATTAGGCTTTGGTGAATCCAACTTTTGGAAGGTATTTCAAAATGTGATATTAATTAAAGTATGAGTTTCGAGTGAAAAACTGTTGAAAAACTCGTAAAAGTTTCGTCATAATATGATGAACTGTTTAGGACAAACATACAAACATTCGATCCATTGGTGTAGTGGGTAGCAGCCTTGCCTTAAACGCTGAGGGCTAGGTTCGAGTGAACGCAGATGTTTGCTCTCGCGATGTGGTTGTTTATATTTATATATGTATGTTTATTCTGGGATCCACACTATGTATCTAACACATGCCTTCCATAATATAAGCTCTGCTTACTTTGGAGAAGCACAGTTGATGTATTTGTTGGGAATTATTATTATTCATTTTTATTTGTTTAGAAGATAGTTATTTTACGACCACGTGACATTAGTGGTAGTAATCGTCAGGATTTCTACAGCAGATCCCGGAATAAAATCAGTGAGCAGCAGGTAACATGGTATGCTAAGAAAAGACTTATGTCACGAATTATATCACAATTTAATCGTATTCATTAAGCCATTTTTGTATCTGCCAAGATCACTTAAGTCACAGCAAGAGATTGAGTCGTATGGTTGACCCATGCTACTACTCAAGACTGATTTCTCTCGAAGTGACACTGAGACTGGTCGATTCTGGTCTTGTCTGTGTGTATATTCTGGAAGCTCTGCCTACTTTTAGCCTATATAGTTAGTGCCTTTGTCTGGTTACTTATTATATTACAAAGAAAGGAAGAATTTACTTAAAGCGATCTGCAACTTTATCTAAGAAGGTGAGATCGGTCTGTTCCTTGAAATGTAATTACCAAACTACAACGATATCTTATTTAAGAAGCACCTGTGTTCAATAAGGTAGGTAAAATACTGGTTTGACTGTGATGTTCAAAATTAAATAAAGGGCTTTTGGGGAAATCTAATTTTGCATTGTTTTTAGAACAAACAAGAGTGATTTCAGCTAATCTCGCTTCGAGGCACAAAGTTTTATGAAGCTTTTTCAACCGCACATTTGTATGCTAATGAAAGGGACAGACGACGGTCAAAGGGTGCTACGGGGGTCGTCTATTTTATTTCATAAAAAAAATTCTTATTATTTAGTATGTCATAAAGTTTTTGTCATCACTATCGAAAGTCCGAAATAATACTAGTGGTAATCTGTTGACCTATAGGTAATATAAATTGTCCTAAAATTGAAATCACTAAACATCTCTTATTTATGATGAATAAATTCCATAAAAATTTCTTCTGAACGACGTTGTAGCAAATTAACAAAACTTAAGTTTCAATGATTGAAGTTTAATTTTTATAGGCTATTGTTATAGTGTAAAATATTGATTACAGTCCTACTGCGTAAGAAATGAATTGCTCTGTTTCCGTTTGTGTCATTTTTTTTTGCGATAACTTTCTCTCCTATAACACAACTCCATGCAAACATTCATGCAGTTATGCAGGCATTAAATTTCTTATAAATTTTCAAAGAATTGCGTATAATGACGTCACAGATTAGTTCTCTTTTTAAAATCACATTACCAAATTTGTACCTACATACCTGGAATAAACAACTGTACTATTTTCTAAAGATTCTTGTGACAGATATTTATTGTAAAAATGCACATGACAGTTTAAGCAAAGTAAATAGAAGTTATTGCTACTCGATGACGTCATAAAGAGGTTGGATGAGGGTAAATTTAATTTGCATATTATAGTCATAATAAGCTCAATTCAAAGAAAAGTGATATCTCCGAATGTTTTTAAATTAGAATCTGTTAGTTAGAAATTATAATCTTTACACAACGAATTGACATACAACGAGTTCTTGTACAAGTGAGCGGTAGAGATGAAAATATCTATAGAATACAGTAGTGGTGCATCTTCGTGGATAGCACTTGTAATAGATTACTATGAAAAATAGTGCTTTTATTGAACATCTCGTTTATTTTAACTCTGATTTAAATTAAAATGCGCAAGTGAACCTTCAACAGTTACCTACAGAGTACGGTGGCCTTAAAATGGGTAAAGCAACAACAGAAATTTACCCACAGGAACCTACGGAATTAATCCTTGGTGCTCTCAGCCCAATCGGATTTACTAGAGGACGACGACACTGCTCTGGCTACGATGGCTGGATCCCGCCTTAACTCGTAAATGAGTGCCGTTTGAGGGTGTCCGTCCTTTGGAAACATCGGGAGACTTGTCGAGCAACCGATGCACATAAGAATAATTTTGTATAGACATAAAGAGAGCTTGTAAATTTATATTGAGTAAATTATACCCGTGAAGTTTCTTGCCAGTTCTCCTTCATGAAGGTTTTTCCGAACTGGTGGTAGAGTCATGCTTTATTTGGCGTCAATAAGAACAAGTATTGTCAAAGTTGAGAAATAAATAATAGGTCTTTACCTATGAAACTGCCGTTTTGCCGTACTGTCCAGTTCAAATGAAAAATTTTTTTTTTGACTGATAATTCTAATTTCAAATTAATTTTATTTGACAAACATGGAATTCTTTTTCTAAAATCGTCATTTGTTTAATAGTTAGTGTTTTGTTTTCAACGCATTCGAACATTTTTCGTCATCATGAATAAGTTAAAAATTCGAGTAATTATGGAGTATGAGTACCGTCGTGGCAGCAAAGCGGCACAAGCGGCACGCAACATCAACGACGTTTACGGAGCGAACACTACAAACGAACGCACCACCCGTTATTGGTTTACCCGCTTCCGTTCTGGAAATTTTGACCTGAAAAATGAACCCCGTGGTCGTCCGAAAACTTTGGCCGACAATGACGAATTAAAGGCAATTGTGGAAGCTGATGAAACTCAATCCACGGCTGAATTAGCAGCAGCTTTCGACGTTAGCATCAAAACAATATTGGTCCATTTGCGTCAAATTGGCAAGGTAAAAAAGCTTGACAAATGGGTACCCCACGAACTCAATGACCGCCAGCGCGAAGTACGCGTGGAGACGTGCCTTGCACTGCTCAGCAGGCATACAAATGAAGGAATTCTGAACCGCATTGTTACTTGTGACGAGAAATGAATCCTGTTTGACAATCGTAAGCGCTCAGCAAGTTGGTTGGACCCTGGTTCAGCATCCAAACAATGCCCTAAACGAAAACTTACCCCTAGTAAAGTGATGGTCACTGTTTGGTGGTCTAACGCGGGTGTAATTCATCACAGCTTCTTGCCAAACGGGACAAGCATTACTGCAGATGTGTACTGTGAAGAACTGAACACAAAGATGGAGAAGCTCGCACGTCTCCAACCAGATTTGGTCAATCGTTCGGCTCCACTGCTCCTGCACGACAACGCGCGACCTCATACTGCACAGCAGACGATCTCCAAGCTACAAGAGTTGGGGTTGGAAGTTCTCCGTCATCCGCCGTACTCACCAGAACTTGCGCCTACAGACTACTTTTTCCAGAATTTGGATGACTTCTTGGCGGGAAAAAAATTCAATACCCGAGAGGCAGTACAAAATGCCTTTGAAGAATTTGTTGCCTCCCGTCCAGCTGATTTCTTCAAGAAAGGCATCAATAAGCTACCAATGCGTTGGCAAACATGCATTGATTGCATGGGTGATTATTTTGGTTAATAGAAATAAAAAATATATAAAAAAATTACGCTTAATTTATTTCGTGAAAAACGGCAATTTCATAGGTAAAGATCTAATATATGAGAATCCGAATTTGAGCAAGTCACCTAGTCAGCCGACTGTTCCGAATCGCTGTTCAAACTCGGATTAGCATACGTCATGTAGGAGTAGTTTTAAGTTCCGTTTAAATGCCCTCATAGTTATTATTATTATTTTCATAGCAAACAGACGAGCCCATGAGCCCATGAGCCCACGAGCCTATTCCACCTCACGAACGTCCCTGCCTGTAGATATCTTTAATCGTTGCTGTTTTATTAATTAATACTGGATGTAATTGTTATTGGAATATCGACCAGTATAGCTTTGCCGAATTAAGGCTTCAGTTAAAATGGCCTTTGATCCTGTTATTTTACTAATGTTTCCTTCTCTTTGACTGGAATCCAACGTAAATGTGGTTGTTACAACGTCGCGGCTAGGATAAAAGATCTTCGAAGACTGCAGTAGTATCGTCCCAGACAAGATCTGAACATTAGAGCCTCCACTGCTACTAAGCTAAATGATAAACCTTATCGAACAAAGTCACTAACCGGAATGCTTTTATTGGATATAGTGTCGTTTTAACCAAGTACCCTAGTGAGTTCGTGTATTTGTTACATTGAAACATAATAGCCTCGGGAGAGGCCTGTTTGGTCACGCGCTCGTGTGTGTGGTGGCGTCGACCGTGACGAGAGTTAGGATTATGTACCACTGGAATGCTATAAGTTAGATGCTATCGGTGTAACTTAAAAAATAAGTTAAACATCTGGGTATCTGTAGACACTGTCCAAATGTATAACACAGGTAAATAAAAAAGTTGTCAGAGGGACTGCCATTTTAAGATAGTTTGGACCGTATTGTAACTCTATCTCTTAGTCAGCTGTTGGGGATGTTGCGCCAATGCGATATTATATCTACGATAAGTAAGGGTACTGTAAAGGATTCTCACTGATGTAGATAGTTATGAACTAGGAAATTGTCAACGTTGTGGTAAAAACGCGTCTCATAATTGAAGACATCTTACTTATTTTTACTATAATATTGGCTAAATCCAAGTCACTGGCTACTTTCTTTTTACACTTAGAGACACAAGACATCCACATCTTTACCACAATGTTGACTATTTCCTAGTTCATAACTAAATCACCATACTCTTCATAGAAGCACAGTTATTATTGGATGTATATTTATCTGTAGGTATTTATCTTTATCCTACATACCTTCCCAAGAGCTGTCCCACATTAATTTAGTATTCTAATGAAAAAGTTAAAAAATGTTTAATGGAGTAATTATAAAATTTAAGTAATATGAAACAAAAATGTGAAAGAATCATTAAAATATCTCACGTAATGAAAGCGTAATGGGACACATACAAATTCAGAATCACTTGCTCCGTTCGAGTTGTATTTTGTTTATTACACGATAGGTGAGATTAAAAAATACGCCTACAAATATTGTATTGTTCCTATATGCCAAAACACGACATTTAAACACTCCGAATAAATTTTTAGATTACTAAGCCATATGAATGCGAGGAAAAATTGGAAAATGTATACCTATTTAGTAGTAAGAAGGTTTGGAATAAGTTATTGAGCAATAATAACTGTATAAAATAACTAATACTTGAATGATTTGTGGTGCGATGATCTCGGATAGGTCAAATGATGTCACTGGCAAACCAGAGACCACAGACGTCCCATGCTAAAATACTTAAACTGCAATAATCTATTTATAAGTCATTTATTGATAAATCTCAAAAATGTTTTGCAGTGATTCATTAATTTTGATTTATATTTTAATATTATTACGTCAAATATAGTATTGACGACATCATGAAACTTTTCCTTTGTCAACATTATTATTTCTGTAATTCTAACTGTTTTTAGTTTAATTCAAATTTTCCTAGGTTATCTGAATTAACTGCAGGTAAAGTAAAAAAACTAACTCAATATTTTAAAATATACCTACGGCTTATATAGCTTCCACAAAATACATCACGGCGAGGCCGTACATGATGTATAAATATAAAACTTACGCTATAAACTATCGCAAAGCTCTAACAGTGTCTGTCCACCATTAGGTCAGTACTACAGTGACGTGGCGCCCAGTAATATGGCAGTTATGGATAATAAGCGGATTTTCTTCCATTAAATTTTCTAACCATACACGTGACTAGTATTTTTAATAAATTGTCCGAGCACGTGACACGTATTTTCCTGCATTTATTTAGTTCCGGTGGTAAAAGATTCAGGTGACATCGCATGTTAAGGCTTTGTTTCCACCAGAGCTGTGAAAGAGTATTTGGCGTTTTGCACCCAAAAATTTACCTGTCTGATTACTTAATTTGTATGAATTTCTTTTTTGATGAGGAAATTTAAGTGAATCCTATTGGATGACAATTTGATAGTTGCCCCACCACTTACCCCACCGTGGTGTGAAAACGACTAACTTTGACTATTTTTTTGCTTAAGACACTTCCTTAGATGTAAATCATGTGTCAACAAGCTATTTACTAATAGCTATAAGTAGCTATAAGTAAGCACAAATTTAAAAACCCATAACTTCTGAACGGCTTAACCTATTTTCTTCAAACATAGCTAAGAACTCTTTAAATTTTCTCAGCTTTTAAACAAAAAAATTTGTCGTAATCGGTACAGCCGTTTAGAAACTAAGGTGCCACAGACAGACACACAAAGATACACGTCACACTTATAACACCCCACTTTTTGCGTCGGGGGTTAACAAATGACTGATAGTCTACTCTATGAACGAGTTATGAGAGAAATCGTCCGACGCATCGCACACAAACTAGCGACAAAAAACTACGCACTCGCTTCAAGCTGCTCGCTACTCGCTGGTGGCGGGACAATTCCCTTTTGGGGTGTTCCTCTAAATTCTTTATGTCAAGTAAAGCTAAATATTTACGAAGTTAATGTTTTAGTTTCTTATGTTAAGACCTCGTCTGGGACGGTACTAGAGTTCTTCCTATTTTCATCGCCATAATAACCACGTTTAGGTTGTTGTGTTCCGCATAAAGGGAAGCAACAGCCAGTGCAATTACTGGAACAAAGGCAAGCATCTTTTATAATAATCAATAAATAACAATATAATTACCTAATCAGTAAAATCTACGATTAATAATGTCTTAGGCTATGACTAAGTTAAACAAAAGAATAATTATTAGTTTAAAACAGTATTTATAAAAATATTTCTATAATTATTGCCTTGATACAACGCGATTTTGAACAGCGAATTTATAAATAGCAGTGTAGGCTTTTTACATACAT
The DNA here is from genome assembly GCA_923062675.1 of Marasmarcha lunaedactyla. NCBI lineage: Eukaryota > Metazoa > Arthropoda > Insecta > Lepidoptera > Pterophoridae > Marasmarcha > Marasmarcha lunaedactyla. Next base: position 8,910,435 of record OV281361.1, on the reverse strand, counting down.
TTGACGACTTGATGAGTCACGAAATGTAAGACCATATTGATTGGCTTAAGTCTTGTAAAGACTCATTGTTAAAATTATCGGTCACACGAGGTTAATCTCTCTTTATATTACAAGCATTCATTAAAAGTTGAATCCTATATGAATCTTATATCTATTCTTTAAATTGTTGCTAAGAACCATGTAGGTTTAGGCAACTTTCAAATAAAGACAGTTAATCGAAATCCGATATCCTTTTAGGGTTAATGTGTGTAGGTATACGATGACATATACCTACGCATACAATTCATATGCGTGTATCATCTTGTAACGTCGCCGATAAGTTTATCCTTTTAATGATTAGTATATTTAACCACGTAAAACGCTACCGTTTAGTGTTTAAACTAAAAAAAATTTCTATAAATAGTCATTGTCGGCAAACGAGCATTCGATCAGCCCATCGGGAGGCCCATCACAATTCGTAGGTGTTTTGACAGGTTTTCTTGTCGATTTATCGATTTTTATGCGTTACCGAGCGCAGGCTTAAGTTACTGTTCCAGTAATTGCGCTGGCAGTTCCTTGCCTGGAACATAACCACGTAAACGTGGTTATTATGGCAATGTATTATGAAGTATGCACTGTAGCGACACCCCAGACGAGAGCACAAGAAACTCAACTACATGTTCAGGTATAGCCGAGAAACGAGCACGCTATCCATCTGATGGCAAGTAGCAACCATGCCCATGGACCTTACAAATCATATGAGTTTTTGATGGATACTTAGGCTTCAATAAGGATTGCGTTCATCCTCATTAACTGGCAATTGATTTTAACTCCTCTGTCATAAACTCTAGGTTAAAAATGTACTTAGGGAATTTGACATTTTTTTGATAGGTCGATAAGCTGCTGACTGTACTTACAAACACGTATTGTATTCTAGGAAGCCTAGTTGGTAGGAAATAAACTAGCCTCATCAGAAAATCTCAATAAGTATTATTACTCGTCAGCCGCCATATTGGCGGAAGTTTGTCTGAGTTAAATACCTCGTACATACTTGCAATTGTGTATTCACCGACGTAAGCGTATGGGAAAATATGAGATTTATACATGGAAGTCTGTAACAACAAAGTTATATAGGAAAAATAACTTTTGCTACTAATAATAACTTGCATAAACTAATAACAGCAACTGATTGACGGCCTTGTAGCGTGTGCGGGAGTAGCCCTGCATCACATATCGGAAGTCGGGTTTGAGTCCTTGTTGGAGCATAAATTCGTGTGATAAACATAATAAATGATAATAAATGATGTTCCGGGTTATGGATGTTTTAGTTCGCCCCCCCCCCCCTCCCACGAAGTTCACTGTGTGGTCAGCCATAACACAAGCTCTGCTAGTGTCTCATACAGTTAGTGTGATTGTCTGGTAGTTTATTGTTATTATTATTATATTATTTTAATAAACCTTCGAGGGCTCAAACAGAACAACTCGCTATAAATCGAATCATTATTTACTTCTTATACTTCTTATACTAACGTAATGTTCTAATATACATGACAATTACGGCGTACATAACAATTATTAAAAAGTGGCTCTCTGATGTCCAGCACATGCTTTCAGAATGTGTAAAGTATCAGCGAGAAAGGGAATCTTTATTGCAAAAATATAATATTAATAAATTAGATGTAGGTATATTCATGACCATATTAGCAAATCCAAATTCAGATGTTTTTGACTTTCTAATTCATATATTCTTACAAAAACAAGCCTCTCTCACTGATCCTTCAGTTATAATATAATTAGAGTTGTGGTTTATCTTAAGTATAAGTTATGATGAGGCTGACATGTTCTCATTGAATAAAAGCCTCTTTTAAAAAATATGATTAAAAAGAAAAAAAAAAGGCTCTAAATAATAACAATATAAGTTTTGTTTTAAAAAAAAGTAATTAATAATTTTATAAGTTTAGAATGAGTTATTTTGAATTTTTACTCCGATATTGCAATCTACGTTTGAAGCTGCTGAATGAGTCATGGAAGATGTCAATCTCCGGATCACGTTTGTATTTTGTTATATGTTGTTATTTGTATTTTGTTGTACGTTTGTATTATCCCGCGCCAAGCCATATTACACCATTTCTAAATAATGCGTCCATTCTCAATATGGAATATTGGAAGACGGCTGCATCTTGCCTCGTTAATGTATGATGTCACTAATTTAAAAAAACCCGATTATTTATTTTCGAAATTGAAGTTTCCCTGTGTTTCCTCTTAGTGTGCGGCATCACCGAACCACATGAGTAGATAAACGGAACAGAGACAAAGCTTCTTAAGAATGTGAAAAATTCCATATTTTGGTAGGGTTGTCACAATAGGTTAAGACAAATTAAACAAAACATTTGTTAAATAGTTTCATTATTCAGTATAATAGAATACTATACAAATTACTTACAATACTTGAGTTGGTTACTTCGTAAAATTATTATTTTCATAGAATTATTATTAAATTGTGCTTTTTTGTTACATATGTCATTTGTTTTTATAAAAATGTATTATTTGTTTTAAATAAGAATGTATTTAATTTTTATAATTATAAAATTTTAATATTATGTGGATTTTGACCATTGTCTCATTTTTTGCTTATAAATAATTTTCTAATGTATTTTTTGTTATTAATATCAGTTAGTTAGGTTCCGTTTCTCCGTTTCTCCTTTGGGCAGTAGCTGAAAATCATCGATTTACTCTCTGAGTAGATATTGACGCTGAGCTATGGCCGATTGCACTGCTACAGCACACTACGAAATAATTCCTTTTTTATGTTTTTTTTTGTTTTATGTAATAATATGTGTGCATGTAGTAATCAATAAACAATTTATCTATCTATCTATCAAATATCTATCATCATGTTTGACGACATAAAGTCTATGAAAGAGTATTCTAAATGAACGTTATAATTGGACGGAAACATATATGTGCAATTATCTATACTATTCCAGTTTATAAAGCCAAGATTAAAGTCGCCAAGTACGATAGAATCAGTAGTATTACCAGTAACATTGTCAATATTTTCTAATAATTTTGTCAGTTGGTTCAATTTAACTGGTGGAGGTAGATATACAGCACAGTTTGATAATTTTATTGTAGTTTTATTATAAGTTATATCTATCGTTACCCACAAATCCTCCATATCCTCTGTTTACCAACTTTCCACTCTAGTCGAGATAAAATCTCAAGACACTGCAATTTATGCACCTCCACCGTCTTTTTTAGAAGTTTGAGAACACATACGATTTTGCGATAAACAGCATATCTACTATCAAATAACTTTTTAGTGGATATATTGGCATTTTACCACGTTTCTGTAATTGTATTAATTATGTATTATCTTATAATTTGAATTAAGTAAATTTTTATATAGGTCGTTACTTTTGGTCCTTAAACCTTGGACATTTTGATAATATATATCAAGCATTTTTATAACAAAACACCGAGGATTTCGAAGTTTGGCAACAATTGCGCGAGGTCTGTCGTTATCTCTGGACAGTTTTGCGATACTAGTTACGTGGTGAATGTCATCTATATACAAAGTCATAAGTATACTGACCGAGTATTATGACCGAGTGGCGTAGTGGGTAGTAGCCCTGCCTCATACGCTGAAGGTATTTGTTTTCGGGTTATGGTTTTTTATATTTATATAATTATGTTTATTCAGGGTTGCCCCCAGTTCACTTTTTGGTTATCCATAACACAACCTCTGCTTACATTACGGCATACAGCTGGTGCTTGTCTGGGTATTTATTATTATTATTATTATTGGACCATTTAGCTAAATCTAAGAACGCTTTGTGGATTTCAAGCTTGAAACATCGTTCTCCGTCCGTCCATGAGTTACGTTAGAATTGCTTTCCTTAGTCATAGGTAGACAGTTTAAATTGATATAACGATATTAAGTGTTTTAACACTTCCGCAACGATACGATGCTTCAACCACCTAAATACACACATGCTCTAAAAATGCTTGTGTGTTTAGAGCTTTCTGCAAAATCTGCAAATAACACTGCATGAAAAGTTAGTCGGAAGGATTGCGGTGCTATTACAAAACGCTTGAAAGTCTTGCACACACAAACGTCGCGGAAGTAGCGAAGTAATTTCATAACAATTGCAAAGTCCAGCATAGCTTTTTTTTTTCAATTTAATTGTACAAATATGGGTTTTTACAAAGGTTGGATAATAATAGGTACAGTTCAAACCATATCTTACCTAAAAGGTATGTACAGTACTTGTAGAAAACGTTACTACTTAATTTTAAAATGTCAATTTACCAAATTTACATATCACATTTTACAAGAACATTTCCATCTTAAATTAATACAGTTATAGTTACACTGGTACCAACTTGTCATTGAAATATTCAAAAATAGTGTAATAAGACTTATCTGCTAAAAACATTTTTAGTTTATTTTTAAACTCAGTAACATTAATAATATTTTAAATACAAATCGGCAATTTATTGAAAATTTTGGGACCCATACCAGAGAAACTCTCAGAATATAGCGCAGTTTTACGAGGTTGAGACCGGATTTTGCCTTTAAGCCTTTGACTGTTGAAGGCTTCAAACATTTGTATGTTGTTTTTAACAAACAATACTGTTTCTAGAATGTATAAACAGGGAAAAGTCAGAATCCTCAACTTTTTGAAAAAGGGCTAAAAAGTTTTCCTGGTTTTCAGGTGACAAATCGATCTAATGCAGCGCTTTTGTGCTTTGAAAATGTTTAATCTGTCAGTAGCGTTCCCCCAAAATATGACACCATAGCGTAGAATCGACTCAACGTAGGCATAATAAGCGGATAGTACTGCTGATTCGTTGACTAAGTTTGATAACATGCGTAAGGCGTAGGAATATTTACTTATTTTACTACAAGTGATCTTTATGTGTTCCTTCCAGTTAAGGTTGGAGTCAAGTGTTAAACCTAAAAATTTTGTATTATTTACTTCACAAATTGTATGTCCATTATAATCAATATTACCTAAAGTCAAACCACTATATCTATTCCTAAAATTCATAATGTTAGTTTGATTTAAATTTATTTTTAGATAATTATTTGTCAGCCAGTCCATAATACTATTTAAGGTAGATTTAATGTCAGATTTTAATATGTCAATGTTTTTATTGCTACAAATCAATGTGCTGTCATCTGCAAATAATATCATTGAATGCGAAGTTATACTTGGAAAGTCATTAATATAAATTAAAAATAATAATGGCCCTAAGATACTACCTTGCGGGACCCCGCACTTGACTACCCTCGTGCAATGTATCAAGCAATCGTGCAAGGTAGTTTTTCTCTGTAAAGGATTGGGGACATAATCTTGATATTTGAGTAGCTTGTAATCTATTCTCGAGACATGATTTTATGAGATCAAGTGCCACTCCTCGCACTCCATATGTGTTTAATTTGTCAAATAGTTTTTATGGTCAACATAGTCAAAAGCCTTTGTCAAATCCATAAAAAGAGCACAAACAGGTATTTTGTCATCCACATTTATTAATACATCTTTAAGGAGATTGTATAAAGCTAAATTTATTCCCGTATTTTTCAAAGTAAACACTAAGAGAATTATATATAACCTGTACGATGATATATGTATATTGAGGATCAGATTTCTTTAACATAGGTTTTATAACGGTAACTTTAAGTTTTTCCGGAAACGTGCCATTTTCGATACATAAATTTATAATGTGATTCAAAATTGGCGCTATATATGTTGCAACTTTTTGTTGCAAGATTTTTAATAACCGCCAAGATGTCCTCAGCTTTTGTAGGCCCTATGAAAAATGTATTAGATTTATTTAATTTATTGGAAGTGTTACTTACATTTTCACCATAACATTTTTTAGTTTCTGCTTGGTCAATGAAAAAGTTACTAAAAGATTCAGCTATATCAATAGGATTAGTTAATTTTATGTCATCATTTATTATTTCTTTTATAAATTCTCTGGAAGGATTGTTCTTGCGTTGATTAATTAAGTGCCAAGTCGCTTTCATTTTGTTGTCTGATGTATTAATAAAATAATTATTTTGCGCCTTTTGTGTTAACCTTATTATATTTTTAACCTTTTGGGAATAGTTTCTAAATTGTGTTTTATTTTCATAATTTGGTATTTTTCTGTATTTCCACAGTAATTTTCTTTTTCGTTTGCTACACTTTAGGATACCTTTTAAAATCCACTTGGGTCGTGAGTTACAATTAATTTTAATGCGTATTAAAGGAAAGCACAAGTCATACAAGAGTTTAAATAAATCAAAAAATCCTTTGAAAATCAATTGTTAAGATGGAATGCAGGATAAACATAAGTACATACAGTTGTGGCCAACTAATTAAGGACATATAACAATGAAGAAATACTGCTTACCTCATTGCCAAAATGGAAATATGGAATTGAATAAAATACTTATTCTCTTTTACCGTTTATTATTAAGCTCTCCTCTAAACGTACCACGTTTTTACCGCTTTTTGCTGCGTAATTATCGCGCCAATTTTGAATTTGTTGTTTTATTATTAGTTATTTATGAAAGAAAATGGGTCAAAGCAAAAACTGCGGTGCTAAACTTAATACTTAACTTTTATGAACGTCAATTGCCGTTATGGCAGGTAGCATTTAGGACCATTGACGATTTTTAAGGTAGTTTCAAAACGACTCAAAGTATTCCTAGAAAGAAATGGTAGAGGAAAACAACATCTTAACAAAATTGTAAGATAGTCCATAAGGCCAAGATAGTACCGTTTAAAGGTTCCGTTGTGATAAAAGGTGAAGTCTTTGGGAAAGAGTTCCTTTGCTGAAAAGCGAACACAGAGCGGCGCGGTTAGCGTTTGGTAGGAAATAGGGATATTGGACCGACGCTCAGTGGAAATTGTTGTTATTTACTGACGACACAAATATACACCTAATTTCATCCAGTTTTAAGCAGTACATACGGCGTCAAAAGCAGCGATGATCCTGAAATATCCAGAACAGGTAAAGCATGGAGGTGGCAATATCAAAATTTGGAGCTGTTTTTTGGGCTCGGAGTGGGACCAGTAAAAAATTTGAATTCACTATAGATCAACCAATCACGACAAATATCATGTTGAATCTTCAATCTATCTATCAATCTTGAGAATCTTCTTGTTCAATGGGCGTTTCAATATGACAACGACCGCAAAAATATAGCGCAGTCTGTCAGAGCATTTCTAACAAAGGAGTCTGTGTCTTGACTGGCCCGCGAACAGCCTCGATTTAAACCCTAAAAAATCGTCAGAACAAAGAGAATTGATAATTAAATTAAATATTTTTAAGATGATTCCTTCTATGAATCTGTGTTTCTTTAATAAGTTGTCAATGTTTTCAAAAATCCTTAAAAGGTAATATTGTCAAATTCTGAAAAATCAATACTTCGTTATTGAACCTTGTGTTGTTTGAGTTATTTGAGCTTTTGTTTAAGTTTCAATACAACCATCAAAGCTCAGCGGCCCTACTCGTAATACCGATATAAATAAAATATTTTCTCACATAAAATTATTGTCCCTAATTAGATGGCCTTGACTAAATATGGAAAACGTTCATAATTCCTAGATAAAAATCTGAAGCCTTAGATTGTGAAGGTACAGAATATTTGACAGCCAAATGAAGACATATTTATACAACCACGAGTCACGTGACGTGTAAAGTAGTAAAGTATTGAAAGAAGAAGCCGTATCCCGCCCATTGGTCTAGATCGCTTGGTCGAGTTATGTCTCTTGAAGACACAGCTGAGAATTCTATGTTAGACCAATTGTTCACTCTTTCGGGCTAGGATTAGGACTAGGGCCTTCAGCCGTTAACATAGAAAACACAAGCAATATCGATAATATGTTCATAAAAATAAATGCGAAAGTGAGTTCATTTGTTTATTTGATACACTATGATAAATATGGTTGAGGAGGGCAATGGCTGGATCCTGCGTTAACTCGTGAACGGGTGCCGTTTGAGGGTGTTCGTCGTTTGTATACTTGGGGGGAGGGAGACTTGCCGAGCTAACAGATGCAGAAAAGAGTAATTTTGTATAGACATAAAGAGACTCTGTAAATTTATTTTGAAAAAAATATACCCGTGAAGTTTCTTGCCAGTTCTGCTTCAAGAGTTTTTTCGAACTGGTGGTAGAATCATTTGTTTTATTTGACGTCAATGAGAACAAATAATTGTCAATTTTGAGAAATAAATATTTCATTTCATTTCATTTCATTTACACCTTCACGCCGACATTTAACGTACCCTTTGTTGAGGGTACGAAAAGGTAGGTGCGCAAGCAAAGCCGCGGGCTGTACTTAGCCTTAACACTGTTTACTTTTCTAGACATGTGTTAAAATTATGACTGCTACGTTAATTAAAGCAATCGCTAGTGAATGCACAGTAAAACTATTCACGTATTCAATTTCCAAAGACACAGTGACATTGTCAGTTTGCTAATATGGATGTTTGTAAAATAGGTTTTATTACCATTTCAACAGTTATTTTTTTTTGGCTAAACAAATATCATGTTATCTAAATAATAAAATATCAACAAAAGATCTTTTATATTTTTTGTTTTGGCTACGTTGCCCTCAATGCATTCAAGTTTAGATTTAGTTTTTTATTTGTAGCATAATTTTAACGTATAATTATTTATTTAATTTAAATTTTAAATTTGTCAATACACAAATATAAAATATACTAGTTATCTACACATCTACAAATCCACATTACCTATTATCAGACAGCATAACAATAACCTCAAAATGGTTCAATACCTAAAAAACAGCCACCATTAAACGATCAAGCTATATATCTAAGTACTGAAATTGCAACAATTATACATATAATTGTCTGTAAAAACCGATTCAAAACAGTTTGATCTAGATCGTCGTTTTTGTAATCATTCAATTGAACAAACGAATGATCTGTTTGTGAAGAATTCACTTTATTTCTAACGCAGCGACATTGTCGTACATTTTATGTCAAGAAAAATATGCTACTCGAAAAATTAAGGAGATTAAAAAGAGCAAAAATTTTGTTATTTCCAACAGGCGATTTGTTGGCCAGGCCAAAGTTTTTGTAAAACAAATTTACAAAGCAACTTGAAGTTTTTAAATAAGGCGTTGAAAAAAAATGTCTTGCTCATCTCTAAAACGGTCCATAGACTATGAATTTCTTTTTCAGTTAATTTCCAGGCCTTTTAGAAATTTAATACTATTTATTATTTATTTGAGCTCTACTAAATGATACATTACGGAGTTATTAGCGATCAAAGTAAAAAGTCCTTTCCACTTAAACGATCAACAAATCAGGAAATATTGTTTGCTAGGAAAATAAAGTAACGTTTTGTAATTTGAAAAACGTTCTACTTACAAATTCATTGCGTCTTCAATTTTGTAGTACCTACTAAAAAGAGAAAGCGTAAATCTAGACTTTCTTATTTGAATGAACATAATATGAACGTCTCAACTTTGAGAGGTATGAATGTATTGAAGAAAGAGTCATTAAAAACATGACCTACCTTACATTTGTTGAAGCATTTTTCACCCTAAGTTTATCTTAAATCTTCTTCTTTCTCTAACGGTCCACTTACAACTAGAACGGTCAAATGGTTACTAAAGAAACTCCTTCCTATAGATTTTGCTTAGATTTATCTAAGCGGGGCGCATCTTCGTGCATGATACTAAATTTAATTTTAATTACTTTCAATTGTGTTTTTATTTTCAAAGAAATTAAATAGATTTTTATCGTATTTTAGTTTTAGACTAGCAGATTACTGCGGTTTTACTCAAGTGGGTATATCTTGATACAACAATGATAGGTTCTTAATGGTGTATACTTTAGTATATGTTAGCTAAGCAAAATTTATAATAAATAGCGCCTTAAGTAGCCATTTCTCGTCTCGGCTATTAAATAACGTTAGGTACATCATGTTTGGTGTCAAGAAGCCTTTTAGCTTATTTTATATTCCTTGCCTCACATATAATTATCAGGACATATGTTTTAGTGCAAGCTCGAAGTTTATTATTCACTGCATCTGCCCTAATCACCGACATCACATAGGTCATCGACCATACCTTTATAAAGTGTGGTAATAAAATATCTCCTTTGTACTACTATGGCTAAAAACTGTAGAGCGAGCTTATAGTGTCTCAAAACTTACCTCAGCTAAATTATCAAATATTATGCGACTTTGTTTTATAATAGTTAGGGTACATATTCTGTAAACATATGACACCAAAAATGTCAAAACTTGTCACAAGCGATTTTCATCACTATTTAGTAAAGTACAAACTCGCTTTTTATTTGACAAACATAAGTCTGAAGCAAGTTTATAGATTTAAGCACTCTTTATAGATTTCAGCCTTAGTCTCGAAGGCGGCCATGTCTCCTGCACTGAGGCCGAAATATGTAAAACGTGCTTGGACGTATGTCAACTAAATTACCAATCAAAAAGCGACTTGTTTTATACTACATAATGATGAAATGTACAATAAAATAACGGCTCCCATTTTGACAAGATTGGTATCACATAGTTTTAAGAATACGAACATTATACAGTATAAAACTAGGTCGATTTTTATTTGACGATTTTTTTCTAACGGTTATTTAGGGTGCTCTTAAATATAGATTTTACCAGCGAATATAGACTTAAAGCTAATTCTATACTTTTTAAAGGAAAAAGTTCATGGAAGATCTGTTGTGTACAAGGAAAACTCCGAAAAATAGGATTATAGTAACCATTTGTTTTTGTTGATTATGAAAACGCAGTTATCCTATTGGTGGATTTTTACTTCACACCTTCCAGTTTCCTTGCACAGCATCGGTAGATATGCTACTTTAGGCTTCAAGTAGAAAGAGACATTTTTACGATAAATACAGAAGATTCTTCACGAATCACGATTTTTTATACTATTTTAACTATATTTATATTCAGCAAACGAGCAAGCGACATCCGCATTCATGGACATCACTAGTCATATGTGCTTTATTTGTCAATGTTGAAGGTTATTACGAGTACTATATCGACTAATGAAGTGTTGCCAAGCTTAGGCTAAGTAGGACTTGCCTTTGCTCCGTTTATTACACTGGCTGTTTCTTCCCTTTCTCCAGAACACAATCACGTAATCGTGGTCATTACGGCGGTCAATATGGGAAGGACTGTAGCACCGCCACAGAATAGACTTTAACAAAAGGAAGTCTACCACCACTAATGCTTAGATTATGCTTCGTACGTATCTGTATAAATAAAAGTATACCGTGTTAAATTTTGAATTGACAGCAACGGTCAACTTCGACAGGTTGACACGTGGACCCGTAAGTTTCAAATGAACAGTTGAATTTTTTTTCTAAATTTTTGCTCTATGGTGTCTGGGAAAGTTGCTTTGAATTGTGGTCTGAGGCCATGTTCTTTTTCTGAATGGTAAAAATGTCATCCAGCATACTAACGCGTATTAAATAAAGTAATTTTTATCTTGAAATTTGCTTTATTGTCATCGGAAGTACAAGCTGAAAAACAAAACCGTACCGTAATCTAAAGCACATTACACTTTGAAACTACAATTTGAAATTATTTCTTCGCGTATTAGTTATGATGCATGACAAAACCTTTAGGTTTTGAACCATTTCCGTGTTTGTTCATATTTCTTTGCTCGTAATTCGTCCTTGTTCATAATATGATACATAAGATATATCGACTACTTCAGAAGATAATTGTCCAAGGTTAGCCCGTACTGACCTTTTATTGTCATGGTTTAAAATTGACAGATATATTATCCTATAGTTCAAGATCTTAAGGTCGCCCAACCATATACGGTCGACTAGGTCATCGTATATTGTTTTTGACGTTGCAGTGTCGTCGATAGAACGGTTTATACCGGTTTTTTTAAATGAACGTTTCATAACGTCATCGCAAACAAAAGACAAACCTATAGGTCATTCATGTGAATGAGTGGTGAAGACGACAGTATCTTACTAAAATGTAAATTACTTTTTTGTGTTATTCGTGGAATCGTCAATGTTATTTTAAGAAAATCCATATTTGTTTAGTAGCTGCGTAGGTGAACGAACGAAAATGTTTCTTTTTAGTAAAATGTCTCTATTAGTAGATACCTAAATAACTACGTATATGAAAACTTTTTACATCCAGTTCCTATAATAATAAAAAATAATAATATTGATTAATAATAATACTAATTACATCCCCAGAAAAACACACCAACTGCTTGGCCCCAAAGTAAGCAGAGCTTGTGTTATGAATGACAGTACAGTGAACTGGGAATAGGGGCAGAAAATACGCATATAAATATCAAGTACCATGACCCGAGAACAGCGCACCTGCTTCCCTAATCGGGTGCCACTCCGATGAAGGATGCACGGCAATCCCTAGCCACAGCCGTGAAGGTGGTTTTTAGTGGGTAGGTGCCACTTAAGTCCATTCGGAATCCTACATAAGCCTGCAAGCATGACGGGGTATGCATGACGCATTTACCAGTTCCTTCTCCGCGGAGGGTGCCTGCTTAGGCGGAAAACAAAAAAAAACACCCGAGAACAGAAGTTTGTATTCATCACACAAATGAATGCCCCGACCGGGACTCAAACCTCCGGCGTATGAGGTAAGGTTACTACCACAGAAGCTACTCAGCCGTATCATAGGCTTATGAGTACAACTAAAGTTATAAGTAAATACTGCTTTAAATATATAGTTATTTAAAATTGGTTCTTAGGATAATAACGATACGTTTCATATATGACGATATGGTTAAATTATATTAAATATAAAAGTACCATTGTACGCCCTCTTAGTAAAATGTATATGTATAATAAATACTTAAATGTAAAACATTTTAAGAAATGTTTATTATTAAGCATTGTCGCGTCGTCGTTGTTTTGGTTACAATCAAACCATAGGTGAAGTAAAGTATTGCACCCTTTAGGTATAGGTATATTAAAATAATTTTCATAACCAGATCCGTTTGACATTTATCAATCAATCGTGTGAACTGAAATCAGCGATGAACATCCACAGCTCAGGCCCCGAATCTTAATATTTTTGCTTTTAATTAAAACGACTAAGTCCAAAGTTTTGATGAAACCCACTTCAGGTTCCATCACGACCTCTTGTAATAACCATGTGTATGACCTTGTAATAAATATCTAATCTAGTCAATATATCTTTACTGTCTTAAAAAAAAGTCATAAAATCATGCAAGTAAACTATAGTTGCATAAATAATAATAATAATAATAAATCCCCAGACATGTGTTATGGATGACCATACAGCGAACCCAGAATACTGGCAGGAAACCCAGAATAAACATACATATATCAACAACCGTGACCCGAGAACAAACATCTTTGTTCATCACACAAATGAATGCCCCGGCCAGGATTCGAACACAGGAGCTCCTTTAGTGTAGATGTTTTATTTATTTGTAACGTAGTACCAGTAAAACACCAAAACTCTCTTCTATGTTTATTTTTTCGGTAAAATTTAAAATATACAAAAATGCCTGTAAATACAAACAGAAAAATATAAACAAAATTGAAATAAAAAAATAGTCACACAAAATAGAACAGAAATATTAATACAATTAAATTTGATCTGAAAAGAAAAAATAACAATAAAATAAAATTTTAATGAATGAGAATCCTTACCAAAAATTTTGGCTACGCACACTCGTGAACGTAAAAATAAATTATAGTTTTCTTAAAAAAAACTTTGATTGTAGATAATAAAATATCTTAACTATGTAATTTTGAATAATAAACTCGGAAACAATAATAAATAAATAGATTCAAGTTGCTTTGATGGATAATATTTCGTGACTGACTTGTCAAATCAAAACATTGCCGTTCTCCGACACTACGTAATTCCTAGTTTAAAATTACGTCGGGAACGACAAAAAAAATAAAATTTACTGACAAAAAGAGGTCGAAATAGACAACCGTCACAATACCCCGGGGGCCGGGAAAAAAAAAATCTGAAAGATTTTTTTTAGTAAAATTTCAAATTCAAACCAAATCAAAATAAACCGCATATACATATCGAATTTTAATATTTAATCTGCTAAATGAAAGAACAATCAAAAAAAAAATAATAATTAAAAGCAAAATGAAAATTAATATTAACATCCTATAGAAGAATTTTTCTGAAAAAAACATCCTGTATATATGAAAAAAAAAAATAATACTGATATATTGCATATCAACAAGTTATTTAATAGAAAAAAAAAAAAAAAACAAAACAGACGAGAGAGAGAAAAAAAAAATCCTAAATAATTATCTTAAATTACATGGTTCATGAATGATAAAATTTTAAACATGTTCCTGGAATATACAATGTTAATATACATCGTTCAACTCCATCAACGTACATTATAATTACAACATACATTCTCTTTCATACTAGTCTTATTCCAACTACTGGAAATAAAACATCATGCAGATAGAGTTGCTTATGAGGAATCGTATCCTAAATAAGTCAACTCAACAGAGTTGAACGCAACGGCAAAAGGCTTTAATAGTTGCCATCCGCTGAAAATATTAATAGCTTATGGCTTCTTTAACGTGTCGCTAACTCCCGCACGGTGATTATTATTAACAAGTTTCAGTTAAAGACTGAAATAAATATGCCGGAAAGAAAAAAAAATCATAGCCAGTCGTGAAACATTGACTTTTAAATAAAATCCAAGGGTCTTTTGTGAAGTAATTAAAATACTTATGTAATAAACATATGAAAATAATTCTCACGGGAAAGTGATTCAAGCGTATAAATAATACACATAGGTATGGTTTAGTTTAACGAGTTACCTTAATAAACGCTCGTGCAGAAGGCTTAATTTTACAAGTTGCAAACCGCTTGAAAAAAAAAATTGAGAAGAAAAAATTAGAATTGCAAATATTAAATAAATTACACAAAAAGTTAACCTAATACTACGATGATGATAATAAATTATAAGTTTTGACCAACGTCAATGTTAATGGTATAGCCAAACGATAATGAGGTGCATAGAGAAAAAAAAATAAGACAAAAAGAATCGGCTTATGCTCGCCGTGAGATAATTAGCAATAATTATATATGAATTCATATAAAGTAATTGGTAACAACCAATCTAGTCACTCAAAGAAGAAGTTAAACGCGGTAGAGGTTTAATGTCTCTGATATGCCAACGACCTAATGGGTTATTATTCATATCCACTAAATCGTAAATTAATGGTGAAACTTTATTTGAAACTTTACATTTAATAAATTTGGGTGCAAACTTAGCACAAAAATGTTTTTTAGAGGAACTTATTACATGGTTTCGCCTCCAAACAATATCACCGTTATTAAATTCTAAATTCTGATGATGTTTGTTATAATAAGTTGCATTATATTGATGTGCATTAAATAACCGCTTCTGTACTTCGGAAAAGATAGGTATTAATTGTCCTATGTTTTCAGCATATACATCCCTAGGACTGAAAATTAGTTCATCTCTGGAATCTTTATTTTTGTAGATAGATCCACATGTAACAGCTTCTCTACCAAATACTAAAAATGATGGAGTGAATTTTGTGGTTTCATTAACCGCAGTATTAATAGCAAACTGTATTTTGTTTATATAGGTATCCCAAGTTCTGTGATCTTTATCTATAAAAGCTGCAATCGCCGTTACAATAGTTTTATTGTAACGCTCAACGGTGTTAACCTGTGGACAGTAACGTGGGGTGTAATGTATTTTTGGTATGTTGTAAAATTTAAATAATTCAGATAATTCTGTACTTATCATTTGAGGACCATTATCTAATATAATAGTTTCTGTAACTCCATAAACCATAAAAACTAAATTGTCCAATATATGGCGAATAATAGAAGCGGTTGCATGTTTTATTGGAAATAACAAACAATATTTGGAAAAACAACAAGTAACTACAAATAGAAATCTATTCTGCTTACGTGAAGTAGGAAGTGGACCTATCAAATCTATGGATAAACATTGGAAAGGGCGTGAACAATGTTTGGGTTTGCCCATTAAACCAATTAAGTTTTGATTTTGGTGCTTGGTAGCTAAACAAGTCTCGCACTTAGCAATAAACATGGCTACGTCTTTATACATGCCAGGCCAAAAATAAAGATTTTTAATTCTATGGTATGTTTTAAAAGTACCAAAATGTGCCGTTTGGGGAGTAGAATGATTTTGTGTAATAACAGATTCCCTAAATTCTAATGGTATTACTTGTTTCCAATTAAATTCAGAGTTAAATAATGTGTTAGATCTACAAAATCTAAACAATTTATTATTATGAATCATGTAATCCGGAGTACTAGAAGGAAATGATAAACATTTATTATAAATTGCTAAATACCAAGTGTCTTTAGTTTGAGAAGTAGAAAAATTAATTAAATCAATTGGTTTTATCCGTGATAAAGTATCTGGTACGACATGATCTGAGCCTTTTTTGTGTTTAATTACGAAATTAAACATAGATAAACGAATACTCCACCGAGCTAATCTGCCAGTAGGATTATTTAAATGCATAAACCACTGAAGGGCTGCGTGATCAGTATAAATTGTAAATTGTAATCCATTATCTAAATAACAACGCCAATGCTCTAGTGCCGTAATAACACTTAAAAGTTCACGTTCAGTGACTGAATAATTCTTTTGAGCGCCTGTAAGTGATTTACTCATATAAGCAATAGGTTTATCAATATTATCGACTTCCTGAGTTAACATTGCGCCAATGCCATAGGAAGAGGCATCACAATGAACAGCAAATGGTTTAGAGAAATCTGGACATGCCAGAACTGGTGTACTAATTAAAGCTTGTTTAATAGCCTTGAAAGCAATTTCAGCTTCATCAGACCACTTAAATGGAGGTGATTTTTTGCTTGTAGAAGTTAATTTAGTTAACGGTGCTGCAAGGGTGCTTAAATTAGGTACAAAACGTCTGTACCAGCTGGCAGTACCCAAAAAACGTTTGACCTCCTTAGCAGATTTTGGAGTTTGTATATCAAGAATAGCTTGAACTTTTTTAGGATCCGTTTTTAAACCATTTTCATTAACTACATAGCCTAAGTACTTTAATTCTTTCCGGAAAAATGAACATTTTGGAAAATTGACTGTGAGATTGGCATCTGAAAGTTTTTTAAGAATTTTAGTAAGTATATCGACATGTTGTTCAAAGGTTTGAGAGATACAGACTATATCGTCGATAAAATAGAAAGCATTATTATCATTTATAAGGTCATTTAGTAGATTTTCAATGAATCTTTGTTGGGTAGCAGGTGCATTAGTTAAACCAAATGGCATAACTTTAAATTGAAACATTCCTCGGCCTGGAACATGGAATGCAGTTTTGAGTTTATCCTCTTTTTTTAAGGGAATATTCCAAAACGCTTTAGCAATGTCAATAGATGATATAAATTTAGCATCTTTAAGGTTATCTAATATATCAGAAATGAAAGGAAGTTTGTAAGCATCTTTTTTTGTGATATCGTTTAATTTACGACTATCAATACAAAATCGCCAAGTACCATCTTTTTTAGGTGTAATAATAATTGGGTTCAGCCATGGGCTGTCACTGGGTTCAATGACATCTAATTGTAACATATCATCAACTTCTTTACAAAGAGCTTTTTGTTTCTCAGGAGAAAGTCTGTAACAGCGTTGACGAATAGGTGGATGGTCTCCAGTGTCGATGAAATGTTCGACTAAATGAGTACGACCTAAAGGTTTACATTCAGTTGAAATCAACCTAAACTTTTCCATAATTGCATCTGCAATAATTTTCTGTGTGTCTGTTAAAGAATGGTATTCATGTAAATGAAAGTTAGAATCTGTATTAATGAGAAAAGATGAGTTTAAATTTGAAGGTTGTAATGTGATATTACTAAGAATATCCGGAGCAAGATTAAAAGTTTTCCAAAAATCAATACCCAAAATGAGTGATTCAGTGATTTCTGGGATCACATGAGCTGTAATTAACGCAAATTTATTGTTATAAAAAGTAGGAAGAGTAATAATGCCGATAGAAGAAATAGTTTGTCCGTTTGCAACATTACCTTTTATTAAACAGTTTTTTTGCATAAAAAGACCATGTTGTGATAAAATTTTATGAGAATTATTACCCAATATAGTGATAGCACTACCACTATCTAAAAGACCATTTAAAATTAAATCGTTTACTTTTATATGTAAATAAGGGCGTTCAAAATCTGATGTTTTATTAAAGAGGAGAGCACAAGTGTTATAAGATTTAAAAAAAATTGTTAAAGTTTTTAACCATGTATCCCAATCTTTTTTGTCAAAATTTGATGATTTAATACCATTATTTTTGTTTATGCACTCCTCGTAATTTAGTTTTTTGAAATCGACTTATTACAATTAGGACATTTACTAGTAATAAAGTCTTTTTTTCCACAACGAAAACACACTATATTAGTGTTAGTACAGTCTTTTAATAAATGTGTATTAGATCTACAACGTGGGCAAGTGAATTTATAAAAATTCTGATTTTTATTAATTGCAGCTACAGTATTAGGTAATGGATTAGCTACAGCTGCTATGGAATTATATGTACAAGCTTTAAAAGGAAATTCAGGAATATATGGTTGATTATGTGAAAGTAGAGTATTATTATACGATTTGTTATTAGAATTTGATGTAGAAGGAATAGGAAAAGAATGATAATGATCTGGTGGTGATGATGAAGAGTAGTAAGATGTATTATTAGAAACTTGGAGAATGCTTTCTGTAAATTTGCATGATTCCAAGAGGGAATTTACAGTATGTAAATCAGTAGGTGAAAGACGTAATGTGAATTCAGGTTTAAGATTTCTAACAAGAGTATTAATTTTTTCTTTTTCGGACATTGGTTCCAAGAGCTTTGAAAAAAGAGATTCCATTGTAGCAAAGTAGATGATAATTCTCTCATTATATTTTTGTTTACGAGCATCGATTACTTTTTTTAGTTTATAATCGTAATCGGTAATTGCAAAATCATTCAACAATGCCGATCGGAAAGATGACCAGTCATTAATAGTCGACTTTCTAGCTCTAAACCAATCAAGAGCAGATCCAGATAAAATATCATAAATATGTGAGAATAAAGATTTTTCAGAAATATTTTTTATTTGTGAAAATTCTTCAAGTTTTTGAATAAAATCCTTTGGACAACCTTCACCTTTATAAATAAATCTTTTTAAATCATTGTTAGTTCGATTTTCTGTAATTTTACTGACCTTATCAGTTAATGCTTCGAAAAAAGAAAGGGGTTGTAGATTAATATTTTGTATAGATTCTGCGGAATGATATGTGGAATGTGTTGGTGATTTTTCCAAATTTTTAAAACGTGAGTCTAATTGAGTTAAATCATTCCAACATGAATTTATTAAATCTAACTGCTCTGAAGATAAATCTGATGTAATGTCAATGAGGCCTAATCTTGTTCTTATATGAGTTAAATAAGGTGAAATTTTTTGTTTCCTAATAGGATAAGAGTTTATACAAGCTTCCACAAGTTTTAAATTTTTTTTAATGGTATTAATATCTTCTAAAAATTCTTCAGGGCTATTTTGTAAAATTTCTGTTTCAGAATCTACATTAATATTTAATAATAATGATCGTAGTTCGTCTACAGATTGCGTCGAAGAAAAATTTATATTTCTGATTTTTAATTCATAAATTATTTCAGGTTTATTTAATTGTGAAAAATTCATTGCAAAATCAAAAAAAAAAATGTTAAAGTGAAACAAATTTGTTAATAGTCGTTATGCAGAATAGAGTCTTAAAAATATACGTATTTTCAAGTGATGAAAATGAATAGAAAATGTTATTTAAATAGTGAAATTACTGGGTTATAGAATGTTGTGTCTTCAGAAAATTTCTTCAAGGATATTATAACGAAAGAAACTAAAGACACTTAAATGTCTGAATAATTTAGCAGTATTTTGATATATTATAGTAGATATATTATAGTAGATATATATATAAATATATTGTAGTGAATGTTAATGATTGAAAATGGTAACAAATAAAGTTTTATGCCTGACCTCAATAATAATTATAAAAAAAATATTTTTAATGTTGCAATTCTTCTGTTGATATAGTTCCTCCTCTCTTTTCCATAAACTACGTTTGAATATTCGGGCGCCAGTATGTAACGTAGTACCAGTAAAACACCAAAACTCTCTTCTATGTTTATTTTTTCGGTAAAATTTAAAATATACAAAAATGCCTGTAAATACAAACAGAAAAATATAAACAAAATTGAAATAAAAAAATAGTCACACAAAATAGAACAGAAATATTAATACAATTAAATTTGATCTGAAAAGAAAAAATAACAATAAAATAAAATTTTAATGAATGAGAATCCTTACCAAAAATTTTGGCTACGCACACTCGTGAACGTAAAAATAAATTATAGTTTTCTTAAAAAAAACTTTGATTGTAGATAATAAAATATCTTAACTATGTAATTTTGAATAATAAACTCGGAAACAATAATAAATAAATAGATTCAAGTTGCTTTGATGGATAATATTTCGTGACTGACTTGTCAAATCAAAACATTGCCGTTCTCCGACACTACGTAATTCCTAGTTTAAAATTACGTCGGGAACGACAAAAAAAATAAAATTTACTGACAAAAAGAGGTCGAAATAGACAACCGTCACATATTTAATATTGAATATCGACTAATGATGTATATATTATCAGTAATTGCACTCGCTGTTCATTCCTTCCCTTCAACCGGAATAGAACTATGTAGTACGGAAGAGCGCGGTACCACAACCGCCCAGTCTATCAAGTAAACACATTAATCACGAATAACTAAAATATTATTAATTTAAATAAATAAACAAACATTTAGTCCTACGTGACTCAAGTATATTTATTTATTTATAAACCGTACGTCCTTTACATGGCGACCTTCTCGCCAAGGCGAACTCTTAGCATCTTACTGTAATGTTTTATAGGCCACTACTGCAAACAACGTGGAAATGAAGTTATAACTAAAGGAAATCAAATTAATATTAGGTATAATTTTGTATTAGTAAACTCTATGAGACTGTCATAGCTGTCACGCAGCTTAAAGTCACTAAATAAAATTAGAATACAAACAACTTCTTTGGAAAATATTCTACTTTTTGGTTCTTTAGAAAGTTAAGTTAAGCTGTTAATGCTTTTAGGGGCGCTACCTAGGTGTTCGAACCGGCACATTGGGTCGAAAGTATTTTTTTTAAACACAACCAATTATCGGCTAATCCGGCTCGACCCGATCTCACCGAAACCCGTCCAGCATAAGCCGGGGGGCATTTTTCCCGAGCATTCATGTAGGTACTATTCGATTTTCGGTAGCGCGGATCGACAAGCTACTCAGTCTGTTGCTGTGAGACTTAGGCTGTTTTGGCGTGATATAAAAATGGATGCGATTATACCGATTGTACCAGTCAAATTCTAAATCAAAGCTGGTTTTATTTATTGTTTCCTTGCTAAAATTAAATACCGTAACATACTGTGTTTTTTCCGTAAGGTTTATAAAATTTTTATTGTATTTTAACGGCCAAATTCTTAAGGAAGGTTATAAACTAAGAAAGGAATTACGTTTATTACAAGAATGTAACCTAGAATAATACAAATATTACTTCGTTCACACAAAAGCTAGTAATATTATATGATGATAGTTCTCAGACGTGATAAAGTAGGTCCTTGCTTTAAATTTCAAAATGGTACGTGAAAAGAAAAATGAATATTTCGCTTTCCAGGTCAAAAGATTATTAGGTTTTTAAGTGATTTTTTAATTAAATATAAAAGCGCCCTTTGCAGTTCCTTGAACCAAAACCAAAGGCCAAAGGCATTCTTAAACGTTTGCGCTTTGGACGATATTGTGTCAGGAAGGTCATTAACTTATATTCATAATATTCTTTTTAATTGTCTTACATAAATATATCCAACATATTATGTAAGTTTTTTTTTCTATAGTTATATGAAACCGTGATTTCTATGTGAATTTTGTGTAGCGACGCACTATTCAGGTGACCAATCACATCATTGCGCGATCAACAGTTTTAATACCTAACTACACAAGGAGCCACGGCAGCCTCAATAATCCTCCTACAGCAGTCATGTCAATACGGCCCGCGGGCCGCATCCGGGTCCTGCGCCGTATCAATAGGGCCCACGATCGATTTTATTTTTAACAAGCGTACTATATACTATATAATTTAATAAATAAAATGTTATAATGATTCAGTTAATTTTTTTATTTTCAATCTGGCACGCCTACGAATTCAAAATTTTATATATGGCCATCTGCAAAATTGAGTTTGACACCTCTGCCCTACAGGGTTAGAAGCCTAAACTAACTAAGGGGTTAGTTTAGGGAGTTCTCAGTTCACCACGCTGGTCTACTGCAGGTTGGCAGACCTTCGAAATGTTTCTATGTATGTGGGTTTGCGCACGATATATTCCTATACTGTTGGAGCAGTCGGCTTGATGTTCCTAAGTCGTATAATAAACACGAAAACAAATTTCAGGAAACCATAGGATATCGATCACCAGATAACAGAAAAAATACTTTTAAAAATCCAAACCTTTCCTAGTATTATTTTTTACCGAAGAATGAAATATAATTTCACACAAAATCTGACACGTGTAAGATCGTTATTATTATTCAGTAAAACACGGTAAATAATATAAAAGCAACCTTTAGGTACCGCTGACAGGTCGCGGAGGCCGCGGCGTATGTCGCGACGCCGCCAGCGGTGGCGGTGCATACATAAACACATTGAACGTGTCTGAAAAGTATTGATGAAATTATAACACTCCCTTCGTCGTGTTAGATTCTGTGTGTTGTCATTTTTATTGCCAGGTAAATAACAATAATATATAATGCGATTTTTTATATACTTATGTATTTATATATATATATATATATATATACAACGTTGATAAAAGCGAGAGGCATTAAATGAAACCACATATTTTGTGTATCATTATCAGGCTACACAACAAAACTCAGATCAATGTAAGCAACAGTTTATTCACAGGAATGTTTTTTAGTTTTTACTTAGTTTCATTTAAACACTCTGTATCTTCCCGATCACCTGATCGTAAGTTTGCACTATAGGCATACGTAGTTATCTAAACGAAAAATTCACGCGAGCGATGCGACGTTGCCAGTTTGCAGTACAAACAAGGAAGTACACTGTTACTAAATCTTTCCTTAAAAGAAAGTACAGATCACGGTTATCTCACTCTAATGTAATAAGCGTAACAGATGGTTGCTATGGCGCCGGCGGCGGCTCGGCTTATTAGGTCAAGGGCACAATTTTTACTTTGTTTAGTGCGAAGACGCGTTGCATCCGGTGTGCACGTTGCGCAAATTATTGTCACTCACGCGTCCCATTTACTAATGTTAAGTTTTTATTGTGATAGAACACGTAACTGAGTATTTTCGGTTTAGTTTTGTGAGTAGTTTTTAATTATTTTGTAAGTACATAAGACATCCACAATGCCTCGTGCTACATACACGGCGTCAGAATACACTGACATGATTTTAATCTACGGGGAATCCCACGGAAACGCAGCTCTAGCTCTGCGAACTTACCGAGAAAGGTATGGAGACAGCCGCGCGTGCCCTAGGAACGCTCGCACCATAGTATTGGCAGTATAACGGGCACGGGAAAACAAACCATTAGCAGCGCGTCAGGAGGGAGTCCCACCGCAGCAGATACCTACTGCGCGCGAGCAACAGATTCTTGACTATTTTGACCGCAACCCCACATCGAGTCTGCATAGAGCCGCACGCCAGTTTAGAGTTTGCCATAGAACCGTGCATAACATTTTAAAAAGAAATAAACGCAAACCGTACAAATTTAAAAAAGTTCAAGCCCTTTTAAGAAGGGATTTGCCAGTCAGGCGTACTTACTGCCAGTGGATACTTGACAAAGTTACTGATGACCCGAATTTTTTAATAAATGTCATGTGGACCGACGAGAGTTTCTACCAATGAGGAGGTCAAAGTCGTAGATGCCTTTTTTGAAGACCTTGACGAGACCACCTACTTAAATGGGATCAAGGCTTTGGAGGACCGCTGGACTAAGTGCTGTGACCTAGGAGGAGAGTATGTAGAAAAATATATACAAAAAATTGCATTATTCCTGTGTTTTCTTATTTAAGCCGCGAACTTTTCAATCCACCCTCGTATATGTAGTCCAAAAATTAAAATTAAAATATTTATTTCTCATCATTGACAATTACTTGTTCTTATTGACTTCAAATAAAACATGACTCTACCACCAGTTAGGCAAAACTTTCGTGAAGAAGAACTGGCAAGAAACTTAACGCGTAAATATATTTTTTTCAAAAAAAATTACAATGTCTCTTATTTTTGTATAAAATTATTCTTATCTGCATCTGTTAGCCCGGCAAGTTCCCCTCCCCCCAAGTATCCGAACGACGAACACCCCCAAACGGTACCCGTTCACGAGTTAACGCGGGATCCAGCCATCGCCCTCCTCAACCATATCCGAATAAACAAAAAGGGAAGTTATAAGTAAAGCCACAGATTTCTTTATTAGCCACGTGATCAAACTTCTAATTTTATAACTAAGCCACGGGAAAATGAGATAGCCTCTAATAAGCAAATTCGTCTATTTGCAAAGCCTACTAAATATTCTATAGAAAGCGTAGTAGTAAAGAATGATGGCAAATTCAATACATATTCTGCCTTACATAAAAAAAAACTTTAGAAACGGCATGCATTAATGAAACGTGTGTCTTTTGATAGAGCGAATTAAATATATCAAATTATCTTTTGAATAATATCATTGAAAGATGGGAGAAAAAAGATAATTTACTTAAAAAACACTAATAATTTTAGGTTAGGTTTTTACGAATATCACTTATTCAACTGTGTGGCACTAATTTTATCACTACTCAAACAAATCACTATTAGGATTATAATTATTTACAATTACAAGCCGCTTTATTTTCTATTTCTGTGAATATTTTAACTTAAGCCTGTACTCTAGGTAGGTATACACCGTTTTATTCATAATCCTTTTATAAAACTATAACTGTAACTAAAATATGTTCTGTCTCTATTTGACTTATACATATGACAATGTAGTTGATAGAAAGAAATAAAATATGATGTTACTAAATCACCGCTATAAGAGATTATGAATAAGAACAGTAAGATGTTAATCAATGCATAATGATAGCTACGGACTCATATGCCATTTACCAGTTGATCACATTGACATAACGATTAGTGGATTGTAGAAACCAGTTATTTAAAAAGGGTAGGTATAATAAAAAAAACACTTAATTACAACACTGTCGAGAAATGCCGCTGGTGCTCCAAGATATCCCAAATATCTTGCAAAACCCATATACCATAATATACTTATTACATGGGAGCAACATCCTATTTCCAGCGGCACAATTACAATAATAACAATAACTTAAGATAAGTGCGACTATTTTTTTTTTGATTCTTTAATTGTTTACCTCATTCATATTTATTCCTTGGTTTTTATTTTATTATTAAAAAGTATCTTAATTTAGCTTATTTTATTTTTACTTGATCGCTTGCAACGTTCTTGTATTGATCAATTAATTACGTGTATTATAAGTCAAAAAAAAAATGAAAACAAATAATGACATATTTATTTATGACAAGGCTGTATGGCTTAGCTCCTTGCCTGCTCTTACGAGCAAATAGAACAAACAACAACAAAAAGATAATGTTTCCGTAATCAACAATTTAAATCCGAAAAATGAAATTGATTACTTTTTATGCCGTTCTTTTAAAAATGTAACGAATTTTGAAAAAGTAGGGATTTATTTTTTGTTGAATTGTTTTATATTGTCGAGTGTGAACGCTTTGTCGTTTTGTTTTTAACTATAAGGCGAATCTCGCCATCGTTCTTTGGGTTAGGTTAATGTTAGGCCGTAATTATCGCATGCGCGAGCCGAGCGAGCGAAGCGAACGTGGTGCGGCAGCACCCGGCGAAGCGCCATAATCGAAATTGGATGATAATTCAAAGTTTTCTAGCAAAAACATCATCAGACAACATATCGTTCAGACGCTCGCAAATTGTGGCTGACTTAGTAATTTAGAAGGCAATGTAGATTTTTAGAGGCGAATAATGCTATTAAAAAGAAGTCTGTTTAATTAGCACCCTAATAATAATAATTAATATAACCTACTTAATATCGCAAAATATGTTTATAGAGAGCCGACAACGGTCCTGGTACCAATGCATGAATACCCTGAAACTGAACGGCTGCGCGTAAAATGGTTTATTAAGGATAACTCAATAATCAAAACTAATTAAAATTTTGTATAAATATTATGCAACAAGCTTTAGGCACACAAAACATATTAACGAAATTTCAAAAGATTGTTCTAAATACTTATGAATACTTAAAGTTCCCAGTGGTCCTACTTGGGATGACCATGCTACAAACATTCGGCAATTATACATGTCTCTGATACGAAGAAGAGTTGATTTTGGATTTGTTTGGAAAATGTGTTAATACTCTAATGTCCATACTTGATAAAATGCAGAACCAGACCACGAGAATTGTAGGAGGATTTATGAAAAGCACTGCAATTCATGTGATGGATAATAAATTAAGTGAACCACTTTTGGGTAAACGAAGAATCTGCCTTGAAAACAAAAACTGTGTTTAAGCATTCTCTTGGTTAACATTATTGTAAAATTTGTCTCAGCTCTCAGCTCACTCTGCCAAAATCATTACTGAAATAGAAAGAAGAAACCTCTGCTCTGTATAGTTTATGAACATATGAAGGACTATGAAATGTCTTCCTCTTCTACTCACTCTTTCTTTGCACTATTTAGATATGCGCTATTTAGATATTTGGTTTAATTTAATAAATAGGTACAAATTTAGAAACGCCCGGTATGGATTCTATTTGGTAACCGTTGCTAAGCTGACATCGAAATAAATGCTCTTAAATTAGTAGTTTCTTGCCAGTTATTCTTCACGATGGTTTTTCCGAACTGGTAGTAGAGGCATGCTTTATTTGACATCAATAAGAACAAGTAAATGTCAATGTCAAGAAATATATAATAGGTCTTTACCTATGCAACTGCCGTTTTGCCGTACTGGCCATTTCAAATGAAAATATTTTTTTTTGGACTGATAATTCTTATTTCAAATTAATTTTATGTGACAAACATGGAATTCTTTTTCTAAAATCGTCATTTGTTTAATAGTTAGTGTTTTGTTTTCAACGCATTCGGACATTTTTCGTCATCATGGATAAGTTAAAAATTCGAGTAATTATGGAGTATGAGTACCGTCGTGGCAGCAAAGCGGCATAAGCGGCACGCAACATCAATTTCATAGGTAAAGACCTAATATTTGAATTTGATGTGATTCAAGGATAAAATAAGAAATATTTACGTTGGAATAATTTGTGTATATAAGGTTCAAAGGGTAATTTTTCAGGGGCAGCTTTCAGAGGTCCTATTTAAGGTTTATCCAGGTAATGTAGAGTTTCGAATAGGGTTACCATTATGTGACTGGAACTTGTTGCAATTTTTGACGCTCTATTACTTACAACACGCCTGTTTTCAAGGGTTGAATAAATTTGTTTTACTTTCTGATAGCCGAAGTGCTATTTAACATTTGGCGCGATGTAATGGACTATCTTGCGTGTTGGGTAGCCGTAATCAAATAATAATATTCTTGAAACTATTTTACGTTTCCACATAATAAATTTTTTTTTATGTTTACTGGTAGTACAACGCTGCCCCGAGCGCGGAGCTCATCGGAATGTGTCAACCGAAGTGCAAATTTGTGTTGCTTACGTACATGTTCTAAATTTGAATATCAAAATGTAATTTACTTATTTCTTTTAAATTCTAGCAAAGCTTTTTTAATAGAACATCTGATGCGCTCGTTAGGGTTAGCCGTCACGGTACCTCTGGTATCAGGTGAATATCGATAGCCTACATAATTCTACAAAAGATTTATAACCTTCCTTGGCCTCTAAATTCACATTTTGATCTATTGGACAGATAACCAGTTTAACACATGCTGCTGAGCCGAGTTTGCCGGCCCGAATAAGTCAGTAGCGCTCTTTAGGAAAATGAAGTAATCATCATTTTGTTTAATTAATATATTTTTAAAGTTTAGTAATAGCCTGAATTATAATTTTAAAGTTTAATAATATTAATTATTCCCTAGCAAGCCCGGTTTCCTCGCACTGCCGAGACGTAGCCTAAGGGTTCCATGCCCTGTTTTTATAACATAATCTTTTGCGTTCAGTTCCTATAGGTACTATTTATTTCATCGAAAGACTAACGGGTGCTCCCCACATCTTCGGAGCTGCACATTCGCGTCGACAGTACTTGTTGAACGACAGGGCAGCCGCAAAGCATTTACCACACACAACTCGTTCCGAACGGGTCTCCATTCGTGTTTTATGCAAGTCGGCACATTCGGCTCGTGTCGTCAAAACCCGAACGGATTTGGCCGGACGACATTTATGCATCTTCAAGTATTGTACTTTGCCGCGCGGCTGTGCCGGTTAATGCCGGTCCGAGTATTTATCCGAATAGGTAAAGACAAAGTTACACCAGGCGTATACCTTCCTACGTAATATAATTGGTATGACAATATGACATAATTGTTCCGCCATTTTATTGTTCCGCCATGATTGTTTAAACATTATGTTATTAATTATCAATCACTTAGTGTAAGCCACGGTTTGGTATGAATATATCGTTCGGTAATCGTTGTACAATAAACTTTTTTCATTCTTAGAAAGTTAAAAAAATCCTGAATATTTAACCTTTACCTTAGAGATTTCTATAAAATAGCCATTTTGTTTTAAATATATATTACAAAAATACTAGCAATGCAGAAAGCATCCAATTCCGAATAATCCGATTAATATTCTATATAAAATAAAAATTTGAAAGTACTTATGCAGTGGCGGATTTACCAGCAGGCTGAGTAGGCTGGAGCCTAGGGCGGCAGATTTTAGGGGGCGGCAAATTTAACCCAAAAAAATTTTTTTGTAATATAGAAATGAAAAAAAGCATTATTATATACACGGAGGAAATGAGTCGAGAATTTAATATTTAGTATTAATTTAAATGTACAAAAAAATTTACCTTGAAAAATTGGGCTGTCGACCCAGGGACCTCCAGCTTACGAGGCAGGGCTACTAGCCACTACGCAACATGGCCGACGACTAGACGCGTGTTCGATATCTAAAAATAGATATATACATGGTAACTTTTTAGATAGTTGCCGAATTAGGTGTGGACGATCTATTCTTGAAACGATCTTTTAGTTTTCAAAAATAATTTAAATCAATTTAATGAAATCGTAACTAAATATAATAATAGACTTAGTTTATTAAAAACAGAGTTACATAGGTAGAAAGAAACTAATACGTAATTGAAAAGTTGGCACGCTGGTTACGGAGCTATCAAATCAATTAATTTAGTGAAAATACATAAATTGTTCAGCCATTTCCGAGTTGCGTGCATAAGTACTTACGCCCACGAGTTTTGCGACTCAATCTGCACGCGGTTAAGTAATTTGTTCAAAAAAACAGGTTTATATGTGTTAAACGAAAGGTAGCTTGTTCAAAGGCCTGAATAAGTAAATATTAAAAAACTAAGATTCGAGCGACTTCGTTTTCGTAAGTAATGGTTGTTTCTAAAAAAAATTGGAATGTTTAAGGTATTCAATAAGATTTTTCTAAGATTAATTTAATTAAAGAGTGATATATTAAAGAGCATTATGAATAAAAATAAAAATATTAAGAAATGGGAATAAATAAGTAATTATGTACCTACTAAGAGTGTGTAACGAAAAGCTAAACGGTACGGAAGGTAAAACATGGCGAGTATTCTTCGGTAAATTACACATGACAGATATTCCCCACCAATACCTTATCACTACCGCGTGTAGGGAGGTTTTAGGAAGTTAGTCTTCGTTGGTAGGTTCTTAGTATATATATTTATATATCATTGTCCCTCCCCAACCCCTCCACTCCCTCCCCAGCGCTCGAAACAAGCCCCGGCGTCCTCAACGCCCGCCCCGGTGTCTTCAACACCCTCCGCGGCGACTACAACGCCAGCTACCCCGGTGCCTACAACACCCGCCCCGGCCCCACTGATGTCACTCACTGTGACCCCACCCCCTACCGCGGCTTCCGTCAAGTCTAAGGTACCACCACCCGTATTCCTCCGGAAAAAGGGGAAATGGTCCGAGGTCTCGACTTTGTGCAAAGAGCACAAGATCCTCTACACCCGATTTACATACGATATGCGTATCGTCTGTTACGGCCAACCGTCAAGCTTCGGCCGACCTCTGCGCAGCCCCGGCTTCACCAACCACCAACTCATGTTCCTTTGAGCACCTTCAGTGCAACTTTCACATCCGGCGGATGACCCGCTAGCGGGTGTCCGCCAGCGCGCCCACTTCCCAACGGGTGGCGCTTCCGATGAAGGCTAACGGTAAAATTTTGCCACAGCCAAAGAGGTGGTTTTTAGTGGGTAGGTGTCATTGTGGTGAGTCCCACATAACCCCGCAGACGGCTGCGGCGGTATGCATGACGCATCTTCCACCTCCCTCCCGTGAGGGTGTTGCTTCGGCCGCAAAAAAAAATCATTGTATAAATAACTGAAAATTCCAACTCTATCAAAACAAATATTTTTTTATACATTTGCTCATACTCAACACAGTACAAGCCTATTGAATAAATAAATATTTAACTTTACAATTATATAAATAAAGTAAAAGTTTAATCGACCAGTTAAAATTTTACCCTTTTATTTTAATTCCGGTATGGACAGTAGGCATAACAAACAACCGCATTTGTGCGGCCACGTAATAATTTAAAAAAACTTTAAACACCGTTTTTAAGTTTCTTATTGCTTCCTTTTCAGGAGCTGTTCTTTGTTACTGGTGAAACAGTGTTTTTTAAATAATAATTAGTGATTCCACAGAGATAGGTACTCAAACCCACAAAAAAATTCATGGTCAAATATTTATTTTCGTTCAATCAAACTAATTCAAACAATAATTTGTTGTAGGATTTTATTGAAATTTTCAAAGTAATCTAATATCTCGTTCTTATTTAAAGAGTATAATAAGTATAGGAACCATGGAACTAAAAACAAAATCAGTAAAGGTAAAAACGTTATTTTCAATTATAACATTTCCTCTTATATCGTTTTAATGAATTTAATATCAACTTGCGGAAATACGAACTATGCATAGTCTGTATGATCCGGAAGTCAGTTAAGTTCCTGAATTATCTAGCCTAAATGGGTTCATGATAAATTCATACCAAATAAACCTCTTCTACTATTCAAAATATTTTTAGGCCAGTAATGAAACCTAGTAACTAACTCACACAAACACTTAGGTAAAGTTTTAGGGAAGCTGAATAAAAACATATGGTGTTAATAAATATTTTAGAATCTTTGAATAAATATGTAAAATTTAAGAGTGTTGTTACGAGTATGCAACTTAGTTTTGTAGATGCCTCTGTTGTAGAGCCGAAAGTATATGCTAAACAAAATGCATTATTAACATATTAACAACAACAGGTTACCTTTTTTTTTTTAACAATCAATCCAAGAATTTAAGTATAAGAAATAATACTTAAAATGTTCCATCAAAACAAAACATTTTACCGAGGCAAATGAAAAGGCTCGTTGTTTCTTATACTCCTTACATTTTACAATTCTATCTCAAATTTATTTGGTTGGCTTTTAGAGACTTTAATCATGATTGAAAATTGTGTAGGTACACTTACCTGAAGTTATTGAAACAAAACCGGTAAAGTCTCCAAAAAGTCCATTCACATAACTCACAGTCAAAAACTTTTCACAAAAACTATCCACCCTTATAGAATTATTACTTGTAAATAGTTTTACTGTTTAAAATAAAATGCCGGCAATCAAAATTTAAAAAAATTTCGCGGGAATTATTATTCCAAATTCATAGTTTCCAATTTCAAAAAGCTCACTGTTTTTAAGACATAATATTTTACGTTTTATCTGATTATAACAATGATAAAAGGTACACAATGCCGTTTTATGAACGTGCAAGCGTAAACAAAACAAGTGTGCAATGGCGCGCGCGTTAGTCTACGTTCGTCTCGGTTGGACGAAGTAGCATTATGTGGCAGCGAGGTCACTCGCTTATCAGGGGCTATTGAACGCACCTAATTGTATCAACAGCGCCATCTGTTTTTTATTGGTTTCACTAGTCTTCCTGTTCCTTTTCTCGCGTCTAATTTGTTCTCGATAGAGGCTGTTATTGCTGAGTAATAAATAAGTCAATAAACAAACTTAGAAGCATGTCTCTGTTTTCTATACTTATAACTTAGTATCATGTAAAAATTATTATTTAAATTATTAGGTACCTTCTATAACGTCCAGCAAATGCTTACACGCTCGCTTTGAAATGTTTAAATGTTAATAAATTCCGTATTATATTTATAATACAACTGGGTAAAGATAAAGATAAAAATATTTTATAAAAAGGCAAATAAATAAATGTTGCTTAGGTTCTATAAAATGGTTCAACTCATTCATGCATACAGCAGAGCTCTGTGTGTGCGTCGTTGTTCTCGGCGCTACGTTGTGCGTGTTCAATCAGTAGATAGAAGATACATTTTTGAGACAGAGCCCAGAATAAACAAACATATAAATATAAACAACTATGACCGACCAACTCCGGCGTATGAGACCACTCGACCGACAGAAGCTTAAGGCAGACATTAGACCGACTTCGTGGATGGCACTCGTTACACCTAGACTCATGTTACCGACTCACATACCATTGGTATATCTCTATTAGAATTTCTATGGTTCCAGTATTGTATAGCATGGAAGTACGCGGCTCGTATCCATCTATGTTGTGCGATAAAGATCGGCGGTGTTCCAAAAAAATCTACAAAAAATCCAGGATAAAGTAATTTTTCTAATCATGGTTGAAAAAATGTAAGGTGTAGGTACTATCGCCCTTAGCCTGTCAGTTAGCCTTATTTTTTTTGCCTTAGCCTATTCCTGATTTTTTTCCTAGCAACCATTAAGTTTCCTCACGCAACAACACTATCGAAAATACAGTGTAATTTCTGCTAACAATTGATACAAGTAAATTATGTAAATATTTTTATTTAAATAAATATTGTATAATTTATACTTAGGTACTATTGTCAATATCATAAAGAACATTTATATTATAAGAAACGCAAGTTTTAAGGGACCAAACCATACAGCCTAGGCTGTCTTAAATATTTTTCTTTTAATGTGATGAATATTTATTCATTTATTAATTTAAAAAGTACCTTAACATTCATTACATCTGTAACACTAACAGATTAAACAGTAATAACAATATTTTTTTTTCTAAATTATTGAATTAAACGTAAAATTCCATTAAATCAAGGCCATATTATTCTGATAAACGATATTTTTAAGAGTTTTAAGAAACAGAATGTCAAATGCCGGGTTATTCTTGGCGATTTTGTTGCACAGACTAGCCATCCCTTATTATTTGTCAAAGTAAATTAGGTACGTCTAATAAAGAGTGAACTATTTTATAAAAATAGAGGAGATAAAAATATTGTCTAAGTGCTTCCAGCTTCTGTACGTTCAATTTAATCAGACGAGCGTCATAGTTGGGCGTGGTGCGCCCCAAGTTTTGACGATAAGATCCTTAGGCAGTTTCTCTGTACTCTCTCTATATTTTCAATATGAACGTTGTAGTGCGGACACCATATTGGACTACCGTATTCCAACAAACTTCTTACAACTGCACCTATTGAACAAGTAAAGAAATTAACGAGTGGATCTGAAGTCTTTGGTGGATCTAAAAATAAACCCAAGCAGTTGATTTGCTGTCAACATTGGTTGCTGATAATGTTGCCGAAACGTTAGTTAATTCTCAAAAATAATTCCAAGATCCTTAGCGATGTAAGACCTCTTGAGGACTTGGCCATCAATGGTGTAGTCATTAATAACTCCATGACGCTTGTTGGTGAACGATATCACGAAACACTTGTCAATATTTAGGTGCGTCAAATTATGCCTGCACCAAGAAGAAACAGCATTACAATCTTTTTGGTAAAAGATTGCAGTCATCAGGGAAATTTGTTGATTTTACTACCAACAAACGGACTTCTTAAAACGAAACCAAAAATATGTTTACACTCCTCATTGGGTTTTCTATTTTACGTTCATGTCTATGAGTATTCACTGCAAAATACACTGTCAATATTAAACATTATTTTATACATTGAGTCAAGCACACAAAAAGATAAAAATAATGAAGAGCACGGCTTGCTTCACCCCTTTCCCGCCGAAAACGTCTTATCAGAGATTTGTTTGTTTTTTTTTAATACGGCTGATTATTTTTTATGGTTCGGGAAAAGAGTAAGTGGGCTTAAAATAAACAGCTGATCATATGATTTGTAAGCCGAGTCGAATTCCTTTTTTCATTTTGACTATGAAACTGAAATGAATGACTATTTTTGCTTTTTCCGAACGATAAAATAGTTACATACTAGCAATATTTATTGTCGGTGAACTCTGAAACTTGAGATGATTTAAAAAACATTTCAATAATAGAAAGCTATTATATGCAATAGATAAATAAATAAAGGTAATATTTTATTAAGAAACGTCCCCCACGATCGGGAACTCCACGAAGAAATCACGCGGAAATCCTAGTATCCATAACATTTGTGTACAATCGACACACGATTTTTAAATGTCAACATTTTACGGTAAAGATTTCGACAGTACTGCAAAAACTATAAGAATAGAGACAGTTATTAAAGTATGAAATATTAAATTCTTGTTTTTTTAATTTATTTAAAAAAACGTAGCAAAGTTACTTAAGGCGAATTAAAATTTATAATTTGATAATCATCGATATCTGACTGGATTACAAATCTTATAGACAAGTCAGATTATTCCTATTACATATTCCGGAATAATAGTTCGTAAATAAATACCAACAGCGGCTTGGGTAGACTATACACCTTGGCTGTTGGCTGAGGTAAATCAGGGACAATAAATGATAATAATAATATTATTTTTACATTTCTTTAATTGTTTGAGCGTTGAATAGGAATATTGTGGTATTTTAGAATCTCCATCATCTTTTCTGCTGTGCCATCTATCGAGGTAATTTAAACGTTTTAAAAAAATGTAATTGTGATAAATAGTTTTCTTTGGCAAACATTTTTCATAATTTAGATATAACGAAAATTCTCAGAGTGAAATATTTGTCACCGTATAAAATACGAATTGAATTTGAAAAGGAATCACATTTGGAAAAGATTATGAGTTGTGAAAAAATCGCAAATAAAGGATGGAAGTTTCATATAGCCTTTGATGTAAGTTATACTTACGGTGTAATTCGAAATGTTGACTTGGAACTGAAAGAAGAAATCATATTAGAGAAAATCTAGTGTAATGATGAACGAGCTTCTATTTCTTCCGTCTTGAGAATGAAACGTAAAGACAATGAAGGAAAGTGGGACCCTTGCGAATCTGTTAGGCTCTGTTTCAAAGGTTCATATTTACCAACATATGTTTATGTAGACAACCTACGTACGAAAGTACGTTACCTTACGTTTTTCCGGTTTCCCAGTGCTGGTTTCCGGTGTTGGTAATTCAATCATACAGCTTCGAGGTGCCCCTCCACTTAAATTGTATGCCCAAAGTTTGGTTAATTCCATCAGAATTGTGAAACAACCAAATTTTCTTGTGTGAATGGTAAAGAGACCACATACCACCACCACAAGGAAAAAAAAAATCCGTGAGCTAGTGTCAGAATATAATTGTACTTACAAGAGGGCTATAGGAGATTTTTCCACTAACAGTGTTTGTGGAAAAATCTCGAGTTAATCTTGATCAACCAGAAACTTCGCAAGTTAAGTATTTTCAACCACACATCATGAGGGAAAAGGTTTTGTGCCCACTGTGCCGGATTTTGGTAAATGTTTTGATAGTCAATTAAAAGAGTCACCATTGTACACTCCTTCTGTTGTAAATGTTTTGAATGTCCAAGCAGACATACATCAACCCGAACAAAAGCTAGAAACTTGACAAAGGGATAGATCAACAAAGAAGAAAGCCAAGGACCCGGTATGCACTGATTTTGCCAAATATATTTCAACAGGAGTCTACATATAAAGAAGTGAAAGAAGCCCCGAAACCTAAAAATACGTCTTTTTCGGAGTTGTTCATGAGACTAAAAGAAATTATATTTTTAAGCAGCTTATCTATTTCGAATATATTAAAAAATGTCATCAAATGTTGTATAGAATGGTTTATTATAATAGTGGTTGGTAATATTGCGGAGTGGCCGATGTTAAAACTTGTTTTAGATTACTTCAATGGATAAGTTTGGTAAAAATATAGCTGTAAATATTATAAATCGGAACGCGCAAAGTTTGAGACCAAAGTTTATTAGTTTTGAAAATATGTTATGCCAAGAAAAGATCCACATTGCAGCCGTATCAGAGACATGGTTGGAACCTGGTAGTTTTTTAAAATTAAATGGTTATGATATCTATCGATGTGACTGACGTGATGCATATGGTGAAGTAGCCATTTTTATTCAAAAAAATTTTTAATCTAAGGTAAGTAAAATAACTTTGTCCAATATGGGTATTCAAGTTTTATCAATTGATATTTTAAATTGTGTACATATTGAAAGAGTCATAGCTATTTATTGCCCTTCTACAATGCGTACCTCTGTGTCTGATTGGGGGATTTCAAATTCAAAAACTTTGATATTGGGTGACTTTAACGGTCACCATACGGTCAAATAGAATAATAGATAACAGAGGAATTCAGATTTTTTACACTTCCACTGAAAATCACTTTGTTAGTTTGAATGACAGCTGAATGACATTTTGAATGACAAAGTGTACTAGAATAAAATTAGTACATGGGCGCATGCAGCAATCAAGTCCGGATATCACATTTATTTCATCTGATATAGCGCTTAAACTTGATTTTAAAATTCTGAATGAGACTCTGGGTAGTGACCATCATATTTGTAAGTCAAGTTTTTCAGTTTTGCCTACATAATCCAAAGATAAAGAAAAATTTTAAAAAGGCTGATCAGGATTCTTATTGATGTGTTTAAGAAGATTTGAACTTCACTTTATATTCGGATCTTCAAAATAGTTATGATGTTTTTGTGGATTTTATTAATATTGCCGCTGAGCTATGTATTCCATATGTTAAGTTCAATCAAAACCCGTGTAGTAAATTTGTTCCACGTCCATATTGGAGTCCTATTTTATCTCAAGCAGTAGCAGAGCGCCGGTTGGCTCTTTCTAAATTCCGCCAAAACCCTACCCCGAGTAATTATAATATTTTAAAGAATAAAATTGCTACGGCTCAAAACCTTATATGCAAAGCAAAATGTTTTAATTTTCAAAAATGTTGTTTTTCCAGTCGACTTCATCTACTGATTTGTGGTTGAAAATGAAATGGATTAAAGGATATAGGCAGCATAAACTTAATGTAGATGAGAAAGTAGCTACACAACTTCTTTATAGTTTAACACCCGATTTTGTAACTCCCGATTATCCTAAATTTTCTTCAGAAAATGTCAAAATAAATTCTCCATTTTCATTAACAGAGTGGAATAAAAGTATACCATTCTAAAATACTTCCCCAGGAGATGATGGAATGTGTTATTTAATGTTAAATAATTTTCCTCTTAATGTTAAAATAATAATGTTGCAGTTATATAACAGTTTTTTTAAACAAAATTTTATCCCTTCGCAATGAAGAGACGTAGTCGTAATCCCGATTCCAAAACCAGGGAGATTGCAAAATGATCTTTACGGCCAATATCCTAAGTATTGCAAAGTATTTCATTACATTTTGAGTAAAAGATTGGAATGGTTTTGTGAAAAAATAAAATTATTTTCACCAAATACCACAGGTTTCCGAAAAGCTAGTTCGTGTTACGACAATTTAAGTACATTAGTTACCAGGATATTAATTGGGTTTTCTGAGAGGCAGGCAACGTTTGCTTGTTTTGTTGACATTAACAATGTGTACAATAATATCGATATAGTTTCGTTACTTGCAAATTTAGATCGGATTGGAGCAGGAAAGAAGCTTTGCATGTATTTGTGGAACTTTCTTAAACATAGAAACTTAAAAATTAATTTTGATTCAGTTAAAGTTGTGAGAACTACAAATATGGGCTTAGCGCAAGGGGATCCGATGTCTCCTTTACTTTTTAATATAGCAACTTCTAAAATATGTAATGAAATCGTAAATGTTTTTATATCCCAATATGCTGATGACTTCGACATATACTCTACTGGATACAACATTTTAAAACGTACCCAAAAGATTACAGTAAGCGGCGGGGCTTTTAGTAGAATTTTTAAATGAAATTGGACTAGAGATAATATTTTAGAAAAACAAAATTATGCGTTTTTAAGAAAGGTTACAAAAGGGACTTTTTTAAAATGGGAAAACTTTAAAATTGACAATAATGACATAGAAGTTGTAAATAATAGGTAAAAAATTTAGGTCTTTGGTTGGATCGTGGTCTTACATGGTCGAAACATATAAATGTTTGGAGGTGGTGACGCAATAAAACCAAAAACCTTTTAAATTCACTCAGTCTATTATTTTCAAATACTTAAACGTAGTTACATAAGTCAGTATAATAAGTCCTTATCTTATGTAATACAAGTTGACCTAGCGAGGCGGTGTTGCGCAGACGACTGACTGCCTAGAACACGCGGCAGTCCAGTCTGGGGTTTTGCTGACTTTGCTAACAATGTATAGCCGCTACATCACACCCCTTCTTTTTTAAAAAAATTTTTATAAACTATCTTTACCAAAAAAAAAAAATTATACAATTCAACAAACAAACATCCTGTATCTCGTAAGTGCTATTGCATTTTAATTATACCTTGGAGAGAACAAAAACAAAACAAAAAATTTTTACCAGTTTTAAAAAAATATGACTCCATAATATTACCTTACACTAAACTATTACAGAAGTGTACCAGATGACGTTGATTCGACATGATTGCTGAATCTGTGTTTACATTACGGGTTACTAGGTCTGATATCGCATTCCAAAGCTCAATGCTCTTTGTTTCTTACAATCTATTTATAGAACAAAATATGTTAAGGCGATGCTTCGTAACAAAATATGTTAAGGCGATGTTTCATACACAATGTACCTGTAATTGAATTATTTTACAAAAATTTGAAATAAGAAATTAGCAACAATAATTATTTATAAGTTGTTTGAAATGGGTACAAAATTAATTACACGTAATTTAAAAAATATCACTTATACAACAAAAAAATAACATTTTGCGGATACCTATTTTTCAAGGGCCGACTTGATGTAGGTACTTGACCTAATAATAATCATTAAAATATTAAGGGTATATTGCCCGAGAGGCCGGTCTGCAATATAAAAAAAACGTCCCTTAGGACTCACCTTGCCTCCTCTCGCGACAATAGCCAAAAAAAAACTCCCTCATCGGCCGACCTGTATCGGCTTATACCGCGCCGCTTGCGTCACTAGCTGCTTTCCACATGGCTCTTACTCTGTTATCCATCCAGCTTCGAGTGTTTTTACGACATTTTTGAATGCAATAGTACACGAAAATTAATACCATCATTATGAATACTGCAAATACAATTGCTCCGAAAAGCTTAACGTGCGTTATTATTTCATTAGTACTGGCGTTATTTGCACCATTTTGTGCTATGATTATTTCTTGTTCTTTACTATACGATTTACCCATTTTTGGATTGAACAAAATGTTATATACGAGTTACTACGTTAAATTCTTTTGCAATTAGAATAATGTATGATTAATAACTATGTGAACTCATCTATTTTATTTCATCCAACATCAGCAAATCGCACCGGCTGCTTAACTGCGCGGCCACTGCGCGTGGTTAAAGGTTTAGGCGGTAGCGATTTTTGCACCTGTGGAACATCATTAAAAAATTTTTTACTATTTGAGAACATAGAATTTCTATTTCCATCATTGGGATCTGCTTCATATAAGCAGTAAGCGGGTTTCACTCTATCTATGGAAACGGTTGTTCGACGGCCCCCTATTTCAATGGTCATACTCTTTGGTGATCTATTTATCACAAGATACGGTCCACTATAACTAGGCATCAATGGCCTTTGCACTAAATCATTTCGTACGAAAACATGACTACATGATTTTAAATCTTTATGAACGAAAATTGTACCAGAATCGCTATTTTCTCGTGTCTGGGGCCGGAGACTTTGTATAATATTGCGTAATTTACCTACGTATTTTTCTTGCGACGTTTCTGCGTTCGCGCAATCGACATAAAAATCGCCAGGCAAGCGTAACGTGTGCCCTAATACCATTTCAGCTGCGCTGACGCCGCTGTCGCTACGACATGCTGCACGTAGCCCCAGCATGACCGTTGGCAGTTCATCAACCCATGACCCATTTTTATTCTGTAATAAACGTGCTTTCAAAGCGACCTTCAGAGAACGATGTAATCTTTCTACCTTGCCGTTACTTTGGGGATGGTACGCTGTGGTTCGGAATTTATTAATGCCTAATACTTTCATAAGTTTATTAAATAATTCACTTTCAAATTGCCTCCCCTGATCGCTAGTTAACCTACTTGGGCATCCAAAACGGCAAATCCAGTTTTCATATATTATTTTAGCGACGGTCTCGGCTGTTATATCGCTGACCGGAACGGCTTCCGGCCAGTTTGTAAACCTATCTATCATCGTAACTAAGTACCTATGCCCTTCCTGCGTGGTCGGCAGGGGGCCCACGATGTCTACGTGTAAGTGCTCGAACCGTTCTGCTAGTGTAAAAGTACCTAATTTAGAATGTGTGTGCCTATGCGTTTTTACCTTTTGACATTGTATGCACGCTCGGGCCCATACACTGATATCTTTATTCATACCCGGCCAGTAATATTTATTCGTAATCATTTTACGCGTTGTTCTAATTCCGGGATGGTTATTACTATGTACGACATTGAAAGCCACATTTCTGAACTGCTGAGGCAGGTAGGGTCTCACACGGTTCTCTGAAGTTTCGCAATAGATCGCACTATTACACAGTGGTGATTGTAATTTTTTAAGCACTATATTACCTTGAGATTCCGTCAGCATTTCTGCAAGTTCATCGTCTGTTTCCTGTGCCCGGGCGACTTCGTCGAAATCTAAAACGGTCGGACAAACAATGGTCTCTATAACTCGGGACAACGCGTCAGCAACTGCGTTTTCGTTACCTTTGACGTATTGTATATCGCTCGTAAATTCGCTTATATACAATAGTTGTCGTGCTCGCCTGGGCGTCTCTTTATTATCTGAACCTATTTTAGAAAAAACGTGTGTTAATGGCTTATGATCCGTCATTATGGTGAGCTGCCGGCCTTCTACCATGCTGCGAAAATGTACTATGGCCAAGTATACTGCCAATAGCTCTCTGTCGTACGTGCTATATTTCTTTTGAGCCTCCGACAATCTTTTGGAAAAATACCCCAGCGGCTTCCAGATTCCTTTAACCTTATGTTGGAGGACTGCGCCGACGCACGAGTTTGACGCGTCACACATTAAATACAGCGCACCTTCGTCTCCCGGATGTGACAAGGTCACCGCGTTTTCTAAAGCTAACTTACATTGCTCGAAGGCGGCTATCGACTTATCCGTCCATTTAATCTTTGATTTATCCTTCTTTTTGGCGCCATGCAGGAAGATGTTCAAGTCGGCCTGTTGATCTGCCGCACGCTCTAAGTGATTCCTGTAAAAGTTAACCATACCTAAAAAACGGCGGAGCTGCTCGATTGTTTCAGGTCTGGGGAATTCTTTGATAGCTTCCACCTTGCTCTTCATGGGTTTGACACCTTCCGCGCTCACTTCGTAACCTAAAAACTCTATATTACACTTACCGAGACTACACTTCGCCAGATTAATGGTTATGCCGAACTCTTGAAACCTGGCAAAGACCTGTTTAAGGTGCTCTCTATGTACGTCATGATTCGTACTAGCTACGATGACGTCATCAATGTAGGAAAATAAATTAGAGCTCTCACGCACTTTGTTATTTGTACTCTTACCCTCATCCCCAAGGGTGCAGGTTTCGATTCCCTGCAGCACGCTATTATTCATGAATCTCTGGAACGTTTGGGCCGCATTCCGCAAGCCGAATGTCATTCTTGGAAATTCGAAAAGACCAAACGGCGTTATAATGGCGGTTTTCTCTACGTCTTCCGGTGCAATGCTAATATTATGGAACGCTCTGTTAATATCTAACCGGGAAAAAACACACTTACCTGCCAATCCATATGTGAAGTCCT
This sequence comes from Marasmarcha lunaedactyla, assembly GCA_923062675.1. Taxonomy (NCBI): domain Eukaryota; kingdom Metazoa; phylum Arthropoda; class Insecta; order Lepidoptera; family Pterophoridae; genus Marasmarcha; species Marasmarcha lunaedactyla. The sequence goes on along the minus strand of OV281361.1, from coordinate 8,868,041 downwards.
GAATTCTCGGAATCGGGTAGCGGTCTGGCTTCGTGATCGCGTTGAGTGCACGATAGTCTCCGCAAGGCCTGATCTGGCCGTCCTTCTTTGGTACTACATGCAACGGGCTTGCCCATGGACTCTTTGATGGCCTGCAAATACCTAATTCTTGCATTAACCTAAACTCGTCCCTAGCGATTTTATATCTTTGCGGCGGTAATGGTCTTACTTTAGCAAAAACCGGGGGGCCAGTAGTCTCTATATAATGTACGATACCGTGTTTACTGGGCTCCTTAAAAGAAATTGGTTTCGTTATTTCTGAGTATTGTTCTAAAAGCTCGCGATATGGGTTGTCATTTTGAATACTCGTTATCGCGGGCTCGTTATACAAAACTAATATACCTTGCGTATCTAATTTAGTGCGGCCGTCCAACAACCGTCTATTGTATAAATCAACTACTAATTCGTGTGCCTTTAAAAAGTCTGCCCCAATTATGGGTTGTTTTACGTCAGCTATAATAAAATTCCATCTAAAACTACGGCGTAAACCAAGATTAATTTCTAACGATATTACACCATAAGTTTTTATTTCCGTATTGTTCGCAGCATACAGTTTATACGGGCATTCGCTTGCCTTTCTTTTGTCCGGCACTTTATTCACTGGAATCACTGACACGTTAGCCCCGGTATCGACCAGGTACACTAAGCCGGTTTTCTGTTCTCGGACGCATAATCGGTGATTGCCCGCAGCACAGTCGCTCACCGTCGCTGACTGTACTGCAACTAGTTCTTCCCGATGTCGTGACGCTGTCCTGCTCCTGGGTCGCGATCTCCACCGACCTCCGTCATAGCTTCTGTCCTGCGGTCGTCCGTAGCTCCTGCCTCGCGACCGGATCTCTTCGATCTCCCCGCGGAGTTCCTTTAGCTCCAGGGACATGTTGCGCAGGAATTTGATCATTTCCGACTCCATGTCGGTAGCTGCAGGCGCGACGCTTTAATATTCACTTTTTATTTATTACTAAACAATATGCACCCTCGCTAGGTTCGCGCGTCACCGTGAGTCGTCTTCTTGATCACGTCGGGGTCACCAATTTGGAGGTGGTGACGCAATAAAACCAAAAACCTTTTAAATTCACTCAGTCTATTATTTTCAAATACTTAAACGTAGTTACATAAGTCAGTATAATAAGTCCTTATCTTATGTAATACAAGTTGACCTAGCGAGGCGGTGTTGCGCAGACGACTGACTGCCTAGAACACGCGGCAGTCCAGTCTGGGGTTTTGCTGACTTTGCTAACAATGTATAGCCGCTACAAATGAACTAAAGGAGGGTGTTTCTAAATTTATAAATATATTGCAGTAAATAAGGGGTCCAGGGTGGGGGGTTCTTCAAAGTCACTTACGTCGACTGTACATAACGGTGGTAAGAAGTAGGATTGACTATGGCTGTGTTTTTTATAATAGTAGTTGTCAGTCTAATTTATACAAAATTGATAAACTGCAAAATCAATGTTTAAGATTAGTTGGAGGTTTTATTAAATCCACTCCCATTCACGTGATGGAGAGTGAGCTGTGTGTCCCTCCTCTCTCTGTTAGGAGAAAATATCTAGCTGCAAAATACTGGCTGAAATGCAAGGCCATGAAAAATAATACCTCTATTGAGTGTTTAATGTATTCGGAAGAGTTATGTCACAATGTTTATTGGCGTCGCAATAAAATTCCGTTACTTCAACAGGTTTTTTATGGAATTAAAATATTTTAAAGCGAAATGTTGGAAATGTTTTCTCTGGATACATGGGTCTGCAATGTGGTTCTCGATATAAGATGTTATTTACCATTAATAGAAAAATGTAAAAGGATGTATAGTCCGGTTAATCTGAAACAAGTTTGTCATCATGTTATACGTAAAAGTTACACAGATTAATTTAAAATATTTACCGACGGGTCTAAATAGAACTGTAACAGTGGAGCGGCCTTTTTTGACTCACTGTAAATTTAGCATCAACGCTGATGTATCTATAATGCGGGTAGAATTAATCGCAATATTCGAAGCTCTTTCGTATGTGGAATCTTTGAATTTTTAAGTTTGTCATTCTATCAGACTCAAAAAGCGCATTGCATTATGTATCTGTTTGTACCTCGAGCGCTCGAGGCTCTCCGTTAGGCTACGCAATTTTAAAGCTGATTTGCAAGTTGGAGGGTACTAATAAAAAGGTCGTTCTCCAGTGGATACCTGCGCATGTTGGTCTCGAAGAAAATGAGGTTGTCGATTCATTGGCTACAGAGGCCAATATTGAGGGGATACAATACGATTGTTGGCCATTTCATCATGAACTATTATTTGAAGTGAAAAACTATTGTACGAAAGTGTGGAGCGAGGATTTTGACGAAAGGTCGTTGAACGCGGGGATCTGGTACAGGACCATTCAACCAATATTGAACAGATCCCCTTGGTTTGAAGCAGAGACTAGTAAATAACTATAGACTAACCATGACTAACAAAATTTTGTGACTTGAAAAATAGTTGTGTTTAAGATAGAGAGATGGCGTTAGTTGTATTAGATTTACAAGTCATTTAAATTTTGTCAAAATAATACGTAAAAAAACTTAAGATGGCGCTGTTTACAAAATCATTTGATATTTCATTGCAAGTACTATCCGTAGGTATCAGGCGACAACAGTCGTTGCCAGCTAGTGCATTATATTATTTGATGCTATGTTGCCGCTCTTATAATTCAGTAACAGAAAACTTTACACCACCCCGGATATTTTTTGTAGTGTTACTGGGTTACTGTATTGCCAGTATATAATTTTTCCCCAAAAATATAGCATTCATCTACACAGTTTGTTCCAATCTGCCTTAACATAATAAAACGAATTTCAGTGCATTTAATTAATAGGTATATAATATTTTACTTTAATTCTTGATATCGATAAAAATTATGTCTGATAAGTGGATAATTTTAATTTATAATGCATATAATTCATAACTATTTTGCAGTAGTTAAAAAATTTTTTTCTTGCTGGATTATTATTCAAAAAAATGTTCTTTATCCATCAACTTTTTTTGTTCTTTTTATCACAACATTTTATTTGTTTGACAATTTGAATTCTTTGTCGTTTATTGTTGTTCCTATGGGTGTGTGTTTGTTTTGGAACTTTTCCCTGCATTTCTTTGAATTCACAATATTTCTGCTCGCCTACTGTGACTCGTGCAAATTGTATGGACCTTGATTAAGTTTACGTTTTGGCTTCTACATATATCGTATACCATGTGCGTTTATCACAACTGTGATAATAAAAGCTTTTAAAAATAGGTTATTATGGCAATTAAAATAAGGAGGATGGTAGTGCCCAGGCTTCTCTGAACAAAATAAACTTATACCAGTATGTTTATGGTCTTTTGTAGTTGTTATTTTATCATCTATAATGTAAGAATAAATTACTATCTACCTATTCTTATTGAGTAAAATTATCAAAATCAATGATATAAAATGATGACATTTTCCAATTTCAGGAAAGGAATAAATCCTACTTGCTAAGGTTTCAGGTTATTGGACAACGCCATCTAGCAGTTTTAGTCCGTATTAATACAAATATTTTGCATTACGTTTCTTGTCAATAATTCATATAAAAATTAAAGACGACAAGGTTGGTCCAAGCTATTTGAGAGCGACATCTAGTAATAGCTTGGATTTTGAGCTTTTTCCGAGTCCCGAATTTTTGAATGGAGATGGTCAGTCTATAGTTATTTACTAGTCTCTGGTTTGAAGGAAACAACATGTGCAGGTGAGATGTAGTTACTCCTTTCTGGCATCGCTGCGGACACATTCCCCTAAGCAGTTTTGCATTTCTAATGCGTAAGACGGCTTCAACGAATCGCGCTGAGTGTGATGTTTTTGAAGATGCGTACCATATTGTGATGGAGTGTGTCCGGAACGAGCCGGAAAGACAATTATTTATTAACATTAATTTTAATGGTGAAGTGGGTTTATGTAACAGTATATTAGCTCGTCCTACCTTTGAATCCGCTAAATTAATCTAGAAACTAGTTATGTTTTGTTCAAAACGTAGGTTAAGTTGATTTATTGTTATTGATTGTATTTTTTAAGAACTGTGATGGTGAAGTTTTCTAAATTAGAGGAAACCCACAATAATAAATAAAGAATTTAAAAAAATCCGTCATTGTATACTATAGAGAAATAAGGTAAGGGGCGAAAAATAAAAATGGCTGACTGTAAAAATTAAACTTTAAATTACAATTTAATTTTTGTTACAAGGAAGGAACGTCCGTCACCCGACCCAGGGTCGATTGAAGCAAGAGAGCTTATGGCTGCAAACCCTTTTTACCAGAACATACATTAACTTACAATAATTTTGAAACAGATTAATTTTCCAATATAAAATAAAATATAATATCAACATAAACCGCGTCACGGGTACGTTTGGCAGTGACTGGGATCGAACCCGGGAGCGCAGATTGAGAAGCCAGCACCTTAGCTACTGCTTATCAACTAATTGTCACATACTGAGCTGAACAATTGTAATTTTTAAATTAATTATTTTGATTTCACAGGTCTGCGCTAGTCGTACAAAAAGAGAGATTTGTGTCAGTATGAAATTTAATGAATATACAGGGTGAATGGAAATTAGTGAACACCCTTGTAAGGCAGTATGGTACAGGTCATTTGCAACAAATTTAGTTCAATATATTATTGTGCCAAAGTCACAATTAATGAGATATTTCAATGTTAATAATTTTTATGAAAAATCATTATGAGTCCTCTTTAGGCTTAAATAAAATTAAAACTACTTATCGGTTTTTTCCAAGTTTTTTTATGAATTTTTATTTGTTACATTCCAGTAACTAAATTGACACTAAATAAGGTATTTGCCTTATTTAGATGCAGTGCTTCAGACAAATAAAAATTGCACAAAATTTTTCAAGTCTTGCTCATAAACACTTAATTTTAACATGTAAAAAACACGGTTACTTTATTTGGCATATTATTTTAAAAACATCTTAATTTATTTAGATTTAGAATAAAAGGTATTATTTGACAATGGAGTCTGGTCAGAGAGCAATATGACTTGACCTAAGACTGATAATACTACATTTTAATAATTAAAAATTAATAATTATTATTGACCCATATTTAAAAAGTAACATCTTATTTTTATTCTTGTATTTTACCGCCTACAACATTTGTATAAGCAATAAAATTATTTATGTTTTTGCTATACTTTCTTCTTTCTTTGTTATAGACTAGATCTCTTCCTTCAGTTATACTAAGTCAATACTATATGTAAAATACTGGCTGACCTTTTTTCCTATTCGGACAATCGGCACATGAGCTCTAACCACGATTTTGAGCAACATTGCCAAACCACACTTAGCAAAAATCTGCGATAAAAAAGTCAGCTGGTATAAATATAATAAAAACTTTATTTTATTATTAACATTATTACTAATTCAATACTATTATAATAATAAAAAATAAATGCTTACTAAATCGTATTACAATGTCATGTGGTCTCTTTAGGTTTAGGCCATGTGACTTTTACGAGTATTATATGGACAGTGGTCCCGCTATTTTTATAGCGGCATCACTTTATTTGCTGAATTTCTTTAATTAATCCTGAAATGAAATGAAATGAAATGAAATATTTATTTCTCAACATTGACAATACTTGTTCTTATATTGACGTCAAATAAAACTTGACTCTACCACCAGTTCGAAAAAGCCTTCGTGAAGAAGAACTGGCAAGAAACTTCACGGGTATATTTTTTTCAAAATAAATTTACAGAGTCTCTTTATGTCAATACAAAATTATTCTTATCTGCAGCTGTTGGCTCGGCAAGTCTCCCTCCCCCAGGTATCCAAAAGACGAACACCCGCAAACGGCACCCGTTCACGAGTTGACGCGGGATCCAGCCATTGCCCTCCTCAACCATATTAGAGGGAAGTGAGCGACCCGTCACCCGACGCTACCATAAGAAGACGTACTTTAGTGACAATGACGCTTTAGATATTCTTCGGGACGAAGAACTCAACGAACAAACAGACACATTACACATGTTTTGTTACAAGTATATACTGGTACAATCCTGTTAATGAGGGGATTATACCCAACGGCTTTTATCATCCAAATAATTGGATAGTTTATAATATGCTTTAGCACACAACTTCTGCTTTATAGTTTCTTTGAATTTGTCAATAGGAAGACCTTGGATATCCTCAGGAACCTTATTATAAAAGCGTATACATTGACCCATGAATGATTTAGGGACTTTATGAAGCCTACTATAATGAGCTGCCAGCATATTTCTGCCTCTTGTGTTAACATTGTGCAGATCTTTTTTTCTTTTGAACAAGGTTATGTTCTTTTTTATATACATTAAATTTTCTAAAATTTCTAAAATTGTGAATGGAGAGTAAGAATATTTATTTCCTTAAATTTACTTCTAAGTGACACCCTTGGACCGTGCTGATAGATGGCGCGAACAGCCCTTTTCTGCAGAATAAATATAGTATCTATGTCGGCAGCACTCCCCCATAACAGAATACCATATGTCATGAGGCTGTGGAAGTAGCCAAAAACGACTAGTCGAGCAGTTGTTTCATTTGAAATTTGTCTCATTTTTTTAACAGCATATGCGGCAGAGCCATGCCTTTTCGCTAAACCATCAACATGCGGTCCCCACTGGAGTTTGGCGTCTAAGGTGATGCCCAGAAATACAGTTGAGTTTACAGGAGTCAGTTCCTGGCTCTTAACTACAATGTTTGTGTTTACCTGTTTGACATTTGGCAATGTAAACACATTTCGTTTTTATTTTCATTGAGGAGCAAATTATTAGCTAAGAACCACTGCTCTGTGTTGGAGATGCATTGGTTTACTGCTCGATAGTCAGTTTCTTGTCTTTTGATTTTAAATAAGAAGGAAGTATCGTCAGCAAACAATATGACCTTGCATTGATTCTTTACGACCGATGGCAGTTCATTGATATATACTAAAAATAGGAAAGGACCAAGAACTGAGCCCTGGGGCACACCCATTGTCACTGCCGATCCTGATGATTTTTCTCCATTTAATGCAACTTTCTGTTTTCTATTCGAAATATATGATTTAATCAGGGCAAGTGCTCCATTTTTTATGCCGTATTGGTGCAGTTTCATGAGTAGAGTAGTATGATCCACACAGTCGAACGCCTTGGACAAATCACAAAAGACATCACACGACTCCTCCCAGGCGCTGAATACCTACGTGTTTTATGAGCTTAACCCCGGCATCGGTTGTTGAGCGACCCCGCGTGAAACCAAATTGCTTAAAATTCATTAAACTAATATATATAAACCATATATAAACCATAAAAATTAGAAAGTAATTGATTTAAAATTAATTTTTCAAAAATCTTACTGAGCGTTGGTAGTATAGATATAGGTCTAAAATTATTTGGGTCAGACATACTTACTACATGCTTTGAATATTGGAATGACCTTACTCAATTTCATTGAATCAGGAAAAACACCATTATCAACACAGTCATTAAATATACTGGCTAAGTACGGGGATTGACCCTTGACGGGCTGCGACTTTGCATCGCTTTTTCAGTGTTCGCTTTTTGCCACCTTTGTTTGGTTATGTTCGTGTTGGAAGTCCGAATAACAAGAACACATCGTCATGAGCAGCGAATATGCCAAACATTCACTAATATTTTTATTAGTCCCGAATTCAAAGATGGACGTTTTTTGGATTGGATTAAAATCTCTATTCATTTTGCTTCGGCCCCATATGCAGGGATGCATTTGATAAGATTCTAAAACCACATCACAAGGTCATTGGCCAATTCCATTTTGTCGAAAGCTGAAAGACAATTAAACACGTCCGACGCTGTCCCGCACCGTAGTCTCACATTTCTTACCCGTTGTCCTAGGTGAACGAGAAACGTGGCAACGCGACACGAAGCAAAAATATCCGGTAGTTGTTGTATATAGTAGTGGCCTACGTTGTCGCGCTAGTCAGTCTGCGATTAGTCTGCGACGAGACGCGACCAGAAGCGAATTTGTTTTATGTGCGACGAGACTTAACGACGAAGGAGGTGCATATGCAACGGGAGTTAAAAAAGTAAATGATCGTGGTTTCATTAGAAAAAAATGAATCTAGATCTCCTTATAAATGCAGTGCGAGGTAATAAGCCAAAATACTCTTCAAACATACGTGGATTATTTCTTAATTTCGGATATAAATTATGAAACTCTCCAAATTTATTTTGCTTTAAATAGATAATATTGTCTTTCTTTTATGTTTACGAAGTTTCTGTAGGGCTAAGTATTTAAAATAAGAATTTTCTAGTAACAACGCAGTATACTTGCCCTAAGTAAAACACTACTGAACTGGGACAGGAGTGAACGCGCCGCATTCGCCGCGTTGACACAGGACACAAGTCGCATGAAGTATTGGCCGCATTACAACGCGTTAGCGAGCGACGACGTGTGGCTGGTAAACGAGCATATTCGCAATCCTTTAATCTGTTCCAAAAAACCGGCATGCGCATGCATACACGTGTTCGCGTATAGCGATGAAACGGCAAGTAAATATCCAAATGATAAATAACCGATAAATAGATAGGGCAGACCGGGTACAATAGTAGCACGGGTCAATATTACCAACATCAATATTTTAACTTCGCTTAAGACATCGCCGGGGACAATGGTGCCGTTACAATTGACCCCGTGGTACAAATAACCCCGTAAAAAAGTATACCTCTAGCCAGAAAAAGAAAAATATGTTTCTTGATTATTACTATTTTGTAATTGTTACGAAGCTAAATAATAGCAATTGTGGCAAGTCTTAGCCAAAGTTCGTTATATGTCAAAGAAAACTAATTTCTGTTATAAGGGTAGAATACTTACGTTTTTATTATTAATTATCATTTCTGTTGATTTAAAAGACTGATCTCTCGATTACCTTGTTGTTAGTTACTAAGATTGATTGTAAGCTGATAAGACTTTAAATAAATGACTGAGAAAATGTGATTAAATAACTTAATGTGACTTTTATCACCCTTTGAAGTTCTGGTACAATTAACCCCTTAAAAGGGGTTGTTTGTACCACTGGCTATCTTTTGATTCAAATGGATTTTTTACCAAGTTTTGTAAAATCCATGTAAGAAATTTAGGTAAATATTCTGTATCGCGCCACCAGCGATTTTGAGGCTGATTTTTTTTTATGACTTCGTCATGAGTTTTCAGCACCATAACTAGTGGTGTTATGATGACGCATGACCTTTTTTGCCAAAAAAAAAATCTCAAATTCTTTTCATTGCAACGTTTCATTATGAATAAATTTTATACCAAAAAGTTCACGCGCCACCTTAATTTTGCTTCCTCTCATGTTCTTTATGCATAAAAAATGTCTACATTTTTGTAGTCTAATTGGGTCTGTTCTGGTTATTTTATTGTAACTCAATGAGCTTCTGTATGCAAGCCCCCTTCTGGCACTCGCCGGCCGCTGCCGCGGCACGCTCGCTCGGCGTGACCTACACACTACTAACCTGCTCCTCCGCTCGTCGTCGCACCTAATATTATTTGTTACTTTCAAGACTCAACATAACTACGCGCCACCTTAATTTTGCTTCCTCTCATGTTCTTTATGCATAAAAAATGTAGAAATAATTTTTTTATCCCGATTTTGGCAGGAGCCCCACTTACGAATAATTACCTTCTTTTTCGCCGGGCACATCCCTCACACACCACGCGCATGCATGCTTTCGCCAATGCCGTCACTAAATATCATGAAAGCAATGCAGAGTGAATGCAAAGGTTTGAATTATTTTTCGAGAATTTGAGATTTTTATTTTTTTTTGACAAAAACCGTCATGCGCCATCATAACAACACTAGTTATGGTGGTGAGAACGCATGACGAAGTCATAAAAAAAAATCTGCCTCAAAATCGCTGGTGGCGCGATACGGAATATTTACGATGAACCCTTGAGTGGATAAGAGACAAAGGTTTTAAAATATCAAAAATAAAAACCGATTTCAACAGTGAAACATTTGTAATCGCCTGTTGTTTTAAAAATAGCACAGTTGTCCTTGGTCTACCCTATCCAACATGGATAAAAAGTCGTTTTTATCATGTTTTCTCAAGTAAATATCCAAATCCTTAGGATAAATACTCAGATATTGACTTTTACTTTAAAGCTGGTTTTTATTTTATTATTTTTACGTTTGTTATATTTTATTTATATGCGCATTAACGCTATGAATAGTATTGTTCGGACAAAAACTCAAGTTTTATATGTCTACTGTTTTATATGTCTATAATACTATGGGTGTCTTGTCTAGCAATACTCCCCAAAACAATTGTAAAGCAAATTTCGAGCAAAAATCGTAGGAAAATTTAACTCAAATCTGAAAGTAAATGGCAAAGTTCGAGTTTTCACCTTACACAGTGAGCGCGTTTAATTTGTATATGAAATTTGAACAGCGACATCTAAAGGTAAAGTCAGGAAACCCACTTTGTTAAAAAAATCAAACCCACTGAACGGTGACCGCCGAGTTTGACGCTCGTAAAACATCATCATATTGAGAAAAAGGTAATGTCACCACTTCAGGGGCACCGCAAAGACAAACATTATGAATGGGAAGTAAAATTAAACGCAAAAAATTATCGTAATTTTTAATCACCTCAAGAATTTTTACACTATCCTAGATTAAAAGTTTAAACAAAATAACCAACTTGAACAAAGAAAACGTAACAAAACTATAAAAAATCCCAACTTTTTAACATCACTAAGCCGTAATCACAAATTTTTATCGAGATATGTAGTGGCACATTTTTATTTAAAATAACATACTAAGAATATATATCACAAATTGTTTACTAATGGCATGTGTCATCCAGTACAACAAACAAAAATATCAAAAATGATGTTTTAATAAGATTCAACAACCCTACGAAAACTGAAATCACAGACTTATTTCTAACATTTAAAACATTTGATTTCCTTGTAATTTCACACTTATTATAGGTACATTAATAAGTAAATATTCAAAGAAAAATTATTAAAACTTACATTAGAATCATAAAAAAACTAAAAGTACTCAAGTAAAAATCGACTAACAGGCTTTTTCTTCATGAAATTCCTATAAAGATAGCAATTTTCTAATTGACTTGTTCTTAGGTGCCTATTAGTTTACTCTTAAATATTAAAATACAGTTGGGGAGCTTGGTGCCGACTCGGATTAGCATCCGAAAACCTTGCAGTGTTGTCGCCCCTTGCTGCATACTAAGCAACGCCTACTAAACCCAACACCGCGCATAGGATCCTCACCTTTACCGAAGCCTCACCGAGTTGTAGAGGAACACTCGTCAGAATAGGGCTAGTAATGAGAATGCATATAACAAGACAAATTTTACACTTAACTTTGTAGAGAGCTAATTTTACTTAAAAAAGCTAAATTAAAAACGTATACAATAAAGAAAAATTGATAAAGTTTTAACTATGCAATAAGAAAATAATCCAACTGATTGTATATTGAATCATAATCTTATAGAGATATACATATTGAATGGATTCATGAATATAATACTTTGTCAGCTATTACATACACCGATCTAATTTTAAACATTTTAATGCCTAGATTTCTTGTAATTGATGATTACTTTGTGACAGTGTACTATAGGTAGTGGAAAAATTACCAATCTACTACATCAATGAATATATATTAATCAATATGATGGATATGAACTTGCAATGATTTGAACAGTATTTTAGTAAAACATTTTAAGATTAAACATCTTTTTTCCTTAACCTAAAAAGAAATAACTGTTAAAAATCACTTCATTTTGACATAAATAATTATATATATTTAAATATAAATATAATATATAAATATAATTATAAATAAAAATACTTATTAAATAGCTCATAGCCATCACAGATTATGAGACAGTCATTATCCACATTATCAAAATAATTAATATTTATATTTAAATATTACTCATGAAAACAGCATCATAAACTCTAAATGTCTGCGGTTGTTTTGTTCAAATTCTTCATAGTGTTGCAATCGGTTGTTCGCTGCATTTTTAGATTCATGATGAGCGACTGTTTTCAAATGGCTTTCTAAATTGAAATAACCAATTTGGAGGACATTGCAATAGCCACAATGAAATTCATCGGGGCGAATCTGAAAGAAAATATATTCAATTATGTTCTACTAATATTACATTATATATAATAAATATTACATTATATTTGGCTAACTCAATTTAGATAAAACTGAGACAGTGACTGGTCATTGCAATTTATTTTCCAAGTTGTAACTTGAGAATGGGCAATCAAACAGTGTAATAATAATTTACTGCAAACAATAAAACAAATTTTTTATATGAGTCTAATATAATTACAGTAAAATTTTTATAGTAATTTTTGCTTAATTCATACCTTGAATGAATTTTTACTTCATTGGCATAGCATTCCATATTTTTGAAGTTACACCTAATATGCTATTCAGTAAAGCAGTTTTGCAAGTGATAGTGGAATTATCGAATCTTCAAGCAACTAAATTAAATCAATATATACATTACAGTATTACATGGACAAAAGCACATACCTCTCTGACGAATTCGTCAAATAAGGAGATTACCACGGAAACCGCCGCCATAGCCCGCACATGAGCTGGTATTCTGCAATGAGAATCGACTGTATCCATGGTCAAATTGGTTCGGCAAAGGAAACACCTCAAATATAACGCTTCCGACTGAAAAATAAAAGCGAAACTATTCGCACTGATGCAGAATCTCTCATTTATAACAACATCTTTCAAAAATAAGTTCTGAACACTCGTAATTGTATCAACAAAATCGCCTAATAGCACTTTATGCAAATTGACTTTAGTCTCCTTATTAGGTTGGCCTTTATTTACAGCTTTCATTTTGAATACGTGGTTGTTCCCTTTAATGTGCTGTTCAATGTTTTTCATATTTGCGGGTACACTGACATTGCAGACATGACAGAACATTCTATGTTCACCGCGATGGTAGGACATCTCATTTTTCTTCCCAAGTGCAACCATTTCAGCTTCGGAGTAAGGTTTGTCTGCTGGTTTTTCATTTGAATTAGGTTTGTAGAGTGAAACTTGAGATGATGTTGCTTGTGGCACATCTTTTTCACTGACTTTCTTTGAATCTCCAACTGGACTATTGGGTTCCTTTTTTATATGCACTGGTTTAGTAAACAATGTATTTTTCTTTTCAGCACCAGTGCCTGAACTAGATGATGTATTTCTATGATGCAAATCTACTTGCGGTTTAGTTTCATCTTTTTTTGGCAATTTATTATGGTCACCAATATGATTTTCGATTGCTTTGAAATCAAAACTGAGATGTTTTTTACATTTCTTGCAGTATGCAGTACGCCTTTCGAAATGGATATTTATGTCATTATTCTGGTATATCGACACATTATCGACAATTTTTGACTGATCTTTCTCGGCTGCATTTGCGTCCTTTTGCGGAGGTTTTTCATCAGATGTATTGAATTGTTCTTCATGTAGTTTTAATATTGTTTTGTGATGTTTACTAGAAACATGTTCGTTTATACGTTTTTGTCCTTCAATGCTTACTTGACAAAGGATACAAATGAGTTCACCTTTCTCTTGGACTATATAATTTGATGCTCCCAAAGCACTGCAGATTCTTTTATCCATAGCTAAACGTTGTTTTTTATCTTTTTGGTTAATTGTTTCCTGTTTGTTGCTGGGAGATCCTGCTCTGTTAACTTCATCTTTTTTAATTTTCTCGAAACGAGTTGAATCATTTTTGGGAAATGTCTTTGTAATAACGTTATTTATTTCTTCTAAGGGTTTGGTCACCTCTGGTTTAACTATCGGAGCAGAGCACTTTTTGTATGAATCCTTGTGTGTTTTATCTTTAAAGTGTTCTTGCATCAAAGATATAGCCAATTCTTTGTTGCAAGTCAGGCATTGGAATGATGTTTCATCTATCTGAAATATTCAATGTTGTTATAAATTAAATATAAAATAATTTTGTAACTACCTGTTTAGATATTAAAAATCTCTTATTTGAAAAGTGAAATCGCAATCAAAAATGGCTATTAAAAACATAACAGTAGGAAATTCCGAGATTGAGAGATACAGAGAATTATTTCAAGTTGAATCCCGTGGCTAAAACTTTTAAACTTGTTGTTTATCAGGAGATTTACTTATTTATTTATTTATTTTACTTTATCCGTTACTATCTAGGTTGATTCCTGATAAACATGGTTTCTTGAAATGAATTCCACTACTACAAATTAAGCCTGTTTTTCTATTTACGTTTTAGCCTAAACAGATTTTGAGAAGGCGTCCGATCTTGAAATGAAATGAAATGAAATGAAATGAAATGAAATGAAATATTTATTTCTCAACATTGACAATTACTTGTTCTTATTGACGTCAAATAAAACATGATTCTACCACCAGTTCGAAAAAAACCTTCGTGAAGAAGAACTGGCAAGAAACTTCACGGGTATATTTTTTTCAAAATAAATTTACAGAGTCTCTTTATGTCTATACAAAATTATTCTTTTCTGCATCTGTTAGCCCGGCAAGTCTCCCTCCCCCCAAGTATCCAAACGACGAACACCCTCAAACGGCACCCGTTCACGAGTTAACGCGGGATCCAGCCATCGCCCTCCTCAACCATATTAGAGGGAAGTGAGCGACCCGTCACCCGACGCTACCATAAGAAGACGTACTTTAGTGACAATGACGCTTTAGATATTCATCGGGACGAAGAACTCATCGCACAAACAGACACATTACACATGCTTTGTTACAAATACTAGTACAATCCTGTTAATGAGGGAATTATACCCAAGGGCTTTTATCATCCAAATAATCGGATAGTTTATAATATGCTCTAGCACACAACTTCTCCTTTATAGTTTCTTTGAATTTGTCAACAGGAAGACCTTGGATATCCTCAGGAACCTTATTATAAAAGCGTATACATTGACCCATGAATGAGTTAGTGACTTTATGAAGCCTGCTATTATGAGCTGCCAGCATATTTCTTCCTCTTGTGTTAACATTGTGCAGATCTTTTTTTCTTTTGAACAAGGTTATGTTCTTTTTAACATACATTAAATTTTCTAAAATATATTGTGAATGGAAGGTAAGAATATTTATTTCCTTAAATTTACTTCTAAGTGACACCCTTGGACCGAGCTGATAGATTGCGCGAACAGCCCTTTTCTGCAGAATAAATATAGCATCGATGTCGGCAGCACTCCCCCACAGCAGAATACCATATGTCATGAGGCTGTGGAAGTAACCAAAATAGACTAATCGAGCAGTTGTTTCATTTGAAATTTGTCTAATTTTTTTAACAGCATATGCGGCAGAGCCAAGCCTTTTCGCTAAACCATCAACATGCGGTCCCCACTGCAGTTTGGCGTCTAAGGTTATGCCCAGAAATACAGTTGAGTTTACAGGAGTCAGTTCCTGGCTCTTAACTACAATGTTTGTGTTTACCTGTTTGACATTTGGCAATGTAAATTTAACACATTTCGTTTTTTTTTCATTGAGGAGCAAATTATTAGCTGAGAACCACTGCTCTGTGTTGGAGATGCATTTGTTCACCGCTCGATAGTCAATTTCATGTCTTTTGATTTTAAACAAGAAGGAAGTATCGTCAGCAAACAATATGACCTCGCATTGATTCTTAACGACCGATGGCAGATCATTAATATAAACTAAAAATAGGAAAGGACCAAGAACTGAGCCCTGGGGCACACCCATTGTCACTGCCGATCCTGATGATTTTTCTCCATTTATTGCAACTTTCTGTTTTCTATTAGAAATATATGATTTAATCAAGGCAAGCGCTCGGTTTTTAATGCCGTAATGGTGTAGTTTCATGAGTAGAGTAGTATGATCCACACAGTCGAACGCCTTGGACAAGTCACAAAAGACACCAATAGCATCACACGACTCCTCCCAGGCGCTGAATACGTGTTTTATGAGCTCAACACCGGCATCGGTTGTTGAGCGACCCCGCGTGAAACCAAACTGCTTAAAATTCATTAAACTATTACCGTAAAAATGAGAAAGTAATTGATTTAAAATTAATTTTTCAAAAATCTTACTGAGCGTTGGTAGTATAGATATAGGTCTAAAATTATTAGGGTCAGACATACTACCTGCTTTGAATATTGGAATGACCTTACTCAATTTCATTAAATCAGGAAAAACACCATTATCAACACAGTCATTAAATATACTGGCTAAGTACGGGGCTATACCATCAATGACAGATTCAATAATTTTAACAGAAATCCCATCTAAATCGGCAGTATTTTTTACTTTAATGCTTTTAAATGCATTTAAAACTTGTGGAACAGTAACATGTTTAAAAATACAATCAATATTGCATGAATTTACATTTTCCGTTAGCAGTGACTGTGCAAGAGTGGAACATGAATTAATACTCGAAGTAGTTGACAAAGGGATGGCTGTAAAAAAATTTTCAAATGCTTCAGCAACTTCTTTGTCAGTTGACAACACTTTATCATTAATTTTTAAATTATATTTGGTGTGTGGTTCTTTTGCTCTCCCAGTTTCCTGATTAATTATATTCCATGCAGTTTTTGAAATGTTAGTACTATATTTAATTTTATTATTAATGTAATTAGATTTAGCTACACTGCAAACTCGTTTAAATAATTTTGAATACTTTTTAACATATTCATAAAATGTCTTATTATGATTATAAGTTCTTTCACTGTACAATTCATATAATCTATTTCTACTTCTGCATATTCCCACTGTTGCCCAGTCACTAAACCTAAATAAATTATTATTTATACATATTTTCTTTTTTTTAAAAACAGAGTCATATTCATTTCTAATTATATTATGAATAGAGTTATATTGAGTAATAGGATCTGCACAGTAATCTAATTTAAATGTTTTTTCAAATACATTTTTCCTAAATGTTTCAAGCCGTCTCTCATTCATGGGTATAAAGGTAATTTCTCTTTTTAAAGTCTTTTTTAGCCCAATATCAAAAGTGGCCAACTGCCCACTATGATCTGATTGTAGTTTATTAATTACTGACTTTGTACATGGCATTAAATTTGTAAAAATGTTATCAAGACATGTGGCTGAGGTCGCTGTGATTCGCGTAGGCTCTAAGAAGAGATTTTTTAGGTTGTAACAATTAAAAAGATTCAAGAATCGTTTACTTTGTGATGTCTCTACTAATAAATCAATATTAAAATCGCCACAAATAATTATTTCTTTGTTTTTGTTATTTACTCTATGTAATACCTCATCCATAGTGCTCTCAAATACTTCAAATGGTGAGGATGGGGGTCTGTATACACTTATTATAACAATATTCCCTATCTCAATACAGGCTATTTCAACTGATTGCTCAACAGACAGACTTACAATATCAGTGCGTTCTTTGAATGTTAGGCTCTTATGAGTGATGATCATTGAGCCGCCGCAAGTTGTTTGTTCTCTGTTGAATGAACTAGCAATTACATGATTCTTATAAGAAGACATAATTTGACACTGTGTGAGCCAGTGCTCTGTGATACATAGTATATGAATATTTTCACAGTTTAAGAATAGTTCGATCTGTAATTCCTTACCATCAATGCCCTGCATATTTTGATGGACTATGTTCAGAAAATTATTTTTTACATTTTTATTGCTTAAATTACTACTTAGAATACTGGTGCTAGATGTATTATCTATTGTCACTAACTTATGTTTAAATTATTTCTAATACTATGTTTTGGAATATTACATTCCAACGGGTCAAAAGTATAAAGTGACTGCTCAATAGAAGCAGCGGTTGTAGTCAACGAATTGACTGTTATGAATAAAATATATGATAGCGAGTATGCTATATGTCGTAGGTCATTACTGTACAAATTGTACCTATCATTTATCATATATGGCTTGTTAATAAATGTATTTAAATCAATAAACTGAAATTTTTCACTATGACGACATGTCATATTTTGTACATCTATATTTAGTCGATGCTTCATATTATTTTCTGAGGGGCTCTGGGTAAATGGAAATGCAAACAAAATAATTTTACTAATATTCTGCCTGCAATTCAATCTAGCAAAACATGCTGTCATTGTTTTCCTACTTAGTTGCTTACATCTGCCTACTAATATAATCAATATTGTATTAGGGTTAAATGTACGGGATGTAATTTTATCAACTATGTCATAATATGAAGCACCGGGGTAACAATAATTAGTTATTGGCCCCCCAACACACCGAGTAAGTTGCAATCCCATGTTCTTACCAAGTTCATCGCTATACATAATTATATTTAATTCACTTTTATTTGACTTCTTATCTAAGCTACTACCTGAGTTTGATTCTACATGCTTAGTGACATATGGCTCCTCAGGTTGACTGGATATTGGCAGAGGACAATCTGATGTAGTATTATTTGAATTACTTTCATAATAATTAGTAAGGGACTCAAAGCGGTCATGATTATATTTAGACAGTTCAATCAAATTGTCCATAGCTACAGTGTGTTCCTTAATTTCTTTTTGAGAAATTTCATACTTATTGGTTAGAATAAGTAGCTCTTGTGAACCTCGTCATTCTTTATCGCAAGTATCTCAGACTCGGAATACGTGACGATTTGCTTCGCTGGCTAGAATTTTACCTGCCCAGTCATTCTCAGGCTGTCGTGTTCTGAGAGCACAAGTCGGACTTCAGCGAGTCATGCTAGCACACCCTTGGCTTCAAGGATCGCACCTCGGCCCCCTATTGTATAATGCCTATCTACACATAGCATAGGTTTCTTTTTGCCCACTCGAATTAACTTATGTACGCAGATGACCAAAATATATTACGTAAGGCGAACTCAGCACGACTGTTACAAGGATCTTGACAGCTTATTTCAATGTAATCTTAAGTTTATTGCTTTCAATTACAGCTTTGGGGTCTTGGTGGCGACTTAAATAAGCTTTCCGGCCATCATGATTTTGTAGCGAAATGAGCTTGGTTTCGTTTAACCACCTGTGGGCCTACTGACTATAGAGCAGAGGCGAATGATATTGGACATGTCAGTACTGTACGACATAGTACATAATCGCATTGACTGTCCCGACCTACTGTCTAGGATAGTCCATCGCCAGATCTACCAGAAATAAAGAGAAAAAGAGAAAGGGTATGAGTGTTCCAGGGTCTTTAAAAACATACTTATTACGCTGAGCTGCCTCCTTGTGGGCTGCTACAGCGCACGTGTAATATGCCATTGTTGTTGTTTGTTTTTTTAAAAATAATAATAAGGCGTTTAAATAATAATGTTACGTAATATGTATGTGAGTGTGTAGTACCAATAAAGATTTTATCGATCTATTTATTTTTAGTGAAATCTAGATTTTATACACAGCATTTTAATTTTTACTTACCAACTAAACAAATAAACTTACCTTACGATACAGATAGTTCTCGACGGTAAACTCAACATTATTCTTAATCAAATTAATCAAATGTGTTGCAGAAGATTTATGAATATTTTCATTATTGAATTCCGAACTACAAAGAACACACATATTCTCAATGAAGCCATTCCAAGCCTTATCGTTGATATTCACTCTTCCGTAAGCTATGACAGAGTTACCATTTCTTTGCAATCGCATGGTCCCTTTAGTATTTCTATGTTTCTCTTCTTGTATGTGTAATTCAACTTTTGGCAATGTAGGTAGTAAGATGTTGCAAAATTCACAGAAATAACCCAGTTTAACCTGTAAATGTATTTTATAAATGTTATAATCCATACGGCATCCACACTCTTGGACACCACTAACCATAAGTGAAACTAGTGTTCGTTTGCAGCAAAAGATAATAAATGCCGCCTAAATAAATAAAAAAGAAATTGCATCCCAACACTTACAAAATCTTTGAAAACCGACGTGGCTTCTCATTTTATTCTGTCGAACAAAATTACATACATCACATACATAGTTCATACATACGAAACTGAAGTGTGAAATTAAATAGGTTTGTTTGAAAACAAATCTAAACACGTGAATTTCCTGTAACCTCTTTAAAAATACCGTAAACTGGAATAGTCATAACAAGTGGTTGTAACACTCTCTCCCACATCTATGTTCATCTATGTTATGGTAGGGGCATTTTCCGTATGTGTGTGTACCCAAGAAATATGTCTACCAGTGTAGACAAAACTTCCTGTCGAACGAAAATGTTTGGGTGCGGATGCACTAACCTTAAAAGAAATGAAAAAGAGACGACAGTAATTTCTTGTGGCACTTGGTATTTGGACGTAACAATATTCAAATTTGTACTTAATACCGACAATGTCACACTTTAGTGACACCTACTGCCATCTTCATATGTGATGTCACTTATGAATGGGTTCCTTTTTCAGATCATAGTTTAAAAGCTAAAAAATAACTAACCTTTCTAATATTGTCCTCTTCAAACTTCTCTACATACAACAAAGCACTCAGGTTTTTCTTGTGTATTGGTTTTTCAATGTGGTTACAAGCATCTTCTTCAGTACGAAAGTGGAATTCACAGACCAAGCAAAAATAATCCAAGGATCCCGTCAGGATCACATTCTGATACAGTTTCCATTCCATGATGTTAATCTGAAAAACATAAACACTGAATGCTAAAATTTGCCCACAGATTTCTCCTAACAGAGTTTAAGTTCAAATCTCGTGTAGCAAAACAAATTAAAAACATGACACAGGTATACAATTAATTTTCGATAAACCACCCACAGTTAAGAAATGTACTTATTTAAAAACTATTAATACATTTTATTATTTAAAATTACACAGGGTGTCCTAGAAAGTAACAAAAACTACGTCCGAAAATTAAGTCCTATACCCAAGTTGCGTGGTTTAAAAGATAAAGGGTGAGTTATAAATTTCTTCTGGAAAATTTAATTAATTTTTTGAATTAAATCAAACTAAATTTGTTATAAAACTTAATTTTGTCTTCTAGTCATTCCATGGTCTACAACCCCTTTCGTTTGATCGTTACGTTTTGGGACACCCTGTATATAAATCTCGGAAACTATTAACTATATTTTGTCCATATATTCCCATGGGATCTAGAAGTAGGTATATGCATGACCCAACCCTGTGTCAAACAGAATGTTACCCCCAATCACAAACACAGATGTAAACAATTTAAAAGTAATATGAAATTATTTAAATAATAAAAAGGTAGGTACTGTATTTATTTTACATTCACACACATCACACATTAAAAAGCCCACATAAAGATAGAAAAACACTAATATTATTATATTGTTAAATTAAGTTTAGGGTAACACTCAAAAACATTTTCAGTCACATAAAACCAACACATCAAACCTCTTTCAATTTACAATACACAACTAATCTCATTTTAGTCACCCAGAAGTTTTTTCTTAGTACGTAGGTACAAAATTAACTAAAAACTATTGCAATTAGTAAATTAATGTCTCATTAGCTAATGATACATTAATTTACTCGATACTAAGTATATCTAAAACTCACAAAAAAAAGTAAAAAGACCTTTTATTTTTTATTAATAGCAATTTTGCTCTAGTGGCAAAAGTATTTCTACATATTCTCTATTTACACTTAAATAATTTCAACTATCTGCATATTGCTGTTCATGGGATACTGCTGAGATATATAGATGGATCGATACAAAAGGCACACACTCGTGAGTCCCACAATGGGATTCCATTTTCTCTCATAAAATGGAATGTCCTAAAATCAAAATACAAGCAAACGAGAACGACGCGATGGATTTGATTATATCAGATAAAATAAGATCATCTTTATTAGTTAAAAAAAAGAAGTTACATGTTTAGTGGAATAATATAAGCAAAATTAAAGTCACAAGATTATTCAAACTGTAACGTTAATGTCTGTGAGTAGTTGAAACTGGGTTAAGATTCCTCAGAGCCTGATTCTGAAGATCAGCGCCTTCCATACTGTTACATTAAATATCTAAGTAAAATTTACAGAACTTAAATCAAACCATTAACAAAAGCTAACAAAAAACAAAAACAAGTAAGGTTCAAACAATCACATTACTATTGCACCTAATTAATATATACTTTTGTGCAAATTGTAAAAAAAGATAATATTAATACTTGTCAACTAAATACCTGTTCAGTCTAAAACTTCATCGGGATGCAAGTTTTATAATTCATATTTTTTACTTTTACATATTCACTTATAAAGTCATTTATTAACACCCTTACACATATCGCATCACAAATAAAGCGTTTTAGTATGACTACAATTAGTGTATTAAATTAATTTTAATTAATATTAGTAATACTAGGTACTACTTAAAAATAAAATCACGCTGAATTTATCAGAACACTACAGGGAGTTAGGTTGTAAATAAATATATGCTATGACAACTTTAAGAAGGTCTTCAGTATTTTCGTAAGACAATGAGAGATACCATTTTATTACAGAGCGTTTTGTTTGCGACATTTTAGCTAAAAACAGCATAATGATGAGTGGCCAAAGAAGTCATTTGGGGAACATTATTACAATGTTTGTTGTTGTTTTTAGTGTTGAGGACAAATCATTTCCGGACTGAGAGAACTTCTAGTTCCTCATACAGGGTACAGGTTGGGTATATATATACGATATTTGTAAGATGACACGCAGTAATGGGCGTTGTGTTCGCTCTAAGCGTAAAATAATGTACCACCCCACGAAGATACACGTACACTTATGTACACTAAATGTAAGCAACTTAGTAGGAAAATAATGACAGCTTGTTTTGCTAGAATGAATTGCAAGCAAAATCTTAGTAGTTATTTTGTTTTTGTTTGCATCAAAATATGACATGTCACTTTATATTTCTGGCCCACTGGAATGTAATATTCCAAAGTATAGTATTAAGAATAATTTAAACACAAGTTAATGACAACAGATAATTCATCTAGCAACAGTATCCTAAGTAGAAATTTAAGGAATGAAAATGTAAAAAATTATTTAGTCCATCAAAATATTCAGAGCATTGGTGGTAAGGAATTACAGATTGAGCTGTTTTTAAACTGTGTAATGTACATTTACCCTGTATTACAGAACATTGGCCTACACATTATCAAATTATGTCTTCATTTCAAAATCATGTACCTAATTACTAGTTCATTCAGCAGAGAATAGAAGAAACTACTTGCGGTCGCTCAATGATCATCACACAGAAAAGCCTTGCCAATTAAAGAATACCCTGATATTGTAAGTTTGTCTGTTTATCGATCAGTTGAAAAAGCCTTTATTCAGATAGGGAATATTGTTATAAAATATTTGAAGTGTTTGAGAGCACTATGGATGAGGTATAGAGTAAGTTACAAAAATAAAGATGTAATTATTTGTGGCAATTTAAATATTGTTTTATTAGACCAGAAATCACATAGTAAACGATAAATAAATCTTTTCTTACACCCTACGCGAATCACGACTTCAGCCACATGCCATGATAATATTTTTTCGAATTTAATGCCACAAACAAAGTCATTAATTAATAAACTACAATCAGATTATAGTGGACAGTTAGATATTGAGCAAAAAACAGAAGAGAAATATATTTTTATTTTTTTATTTGGTTCACCAACAATAGATTACACTGTTACTTATATTATACTAGATTGACAAATAATATGAAGACTGCTTAGTGCACCTATTACTTGAAAGAAACACCACATGCAATTAAAACGAAGACATTGTTGTCACATTGATTAAATTCACAATTTTTTAAAACAAGGTATGAAAGTTATATTTTAATCTTCGAGGGTGTTGTGTGTTGCATTGAAAAATTTTGAGAACAGGTCAAAGTTCAAATCTGCATCAGAGATACATAAATTAAGTATTTTACTTAGTCTGTTTTTCCAGAAAACTATAGTCCTAGTTCTTTCAAGCGTCGAGTGAATAGGTATTTCGTGGATAGACGTGTAACACCTTCGTCTTCATCGTCACTTTCCATCGGGTGCAATAATAAATAATAAATAAATCCCCAGACAAACACACCAACTGTATGGCCCCAAAGTAAGCAGAGCTTGTGTTATGGATGACCATACAGTGAACTGGGGGGGAACCCAGAATAAACATACATATATAAATACAAACAACCATGACCCGAGAACAAACATCTGTGTTCATCACACAAATGAATGCCCCGGCCAGGACTCGAACCTGGGACCTTCGGCGTATGAGGCAAGGCTACTTACCACTACACCACTTGGTCGTCATATAGAAGACAAACGTCCAACCCTTTTTCAATAAAAAAAGTCTACTAATTGGCGAGTTGGAACCTAGAACAGTTTTTCTAAATGGTAAAGAAAAAAGAGGAGCTGGATGACGAGGAATTCGTCTTGGAACTCGTATACGAAAGAGTTGTAGCAAAGAGGGGCATTAAGCTCAAGTAATTCAATGGTATTATAAAAAAAATTATAAACAAATACTGCTTCCATCATACTTCTGCGTTTTTCTAAAGAATCTATTTAAAAATATTTTAGTCTATCTAGATACGAATTAAAAAGTTTCAATTTATTACAGCTATAGGTGAAATGAAGAAGAAAACGTTCTTGAATTCGTTCTAGGCGCAGAGTATGTGTAGCATAAACATAGACATAGCGTAAATAAAAATAATTTAAATTAGAAGTTTTAAACGCATTTAAAAGCACTAAGGAAAAAAATACTGTCAAATTAGAAGAAATATCTGGGACATCCGTTAACATCCGAAGGAACATCCGTTTATTAAATCTGTTATTTATGGTATAGCCCAGCACTTAGCCAGTAGGTATATTTAATGACTGTGTCGATAATGGTGTATTTCCTGATTTAATGAAATTTATACCGATATTTTTAGACCATCTATCTATACTACCGAAGCTCAGTAAGATTTTTGTATAAAATTAATTACTTTCACATTTGTATAGTAACTTTAATGACTTGTAAGCAATTTGTGTTGTTAACAACCGATGCCGGTGTTTTGCTCATATAAATAAATAAAATCCCCAGACAACACACACCTACCGTACGGTCCCAAAATAAGCAGAGCTTGTACTATGGATGACCATACAGCGAACTGGGGGGGGAATCCAGAATAAACATACATATATAAATACGAACAACCATGACCCAAGAACAAACATCTGTGTTCATCACACAAATGAATGCCCTGGCCAGGACTCGAACCTGGGACCTTCGGCGTTAGAGGCAAGACTACTTAACACTACACCATTCGGTCGTCACATAAAACGCATATTCAGCTCCTGGGAGGAGTCATGTGGTAATTCATATTGATGTATTTTGTGACTTTTTCCAAGGCGTTCGACTATGCGGATCGAATACACTAATCACAAACTGCGCACTTGGCTTGATTTAAGTGTCCTTCAAGCTGTAATCCTCATATTTGAAATCGCAATGAAAATGAATTTTGACACTGCTAAAAAATAGTCATGAAATAGTGATAATGACATGCCAAATCTCAGAAATAGTCGATGAAAGCTTCCAGAGATATAAAGGTACCATGGTGAAGATTATGGCTTAAACATTTGAAAACTTCAAATTTATCCGGAACGCCTACGATTTTTTATTTTTTAAGCGCCATGATATCGGCATTTGATATGAAATATCAAAAGAAATGAGGTTTCAATAAATTTTTCGCATAAATGCCGGCTGTTTTTATTTTCAAAGATAGATGGATAATAAAGCTATCCACTAATACCAAAAAAAAACTAGTACTCCAAGAAAAAATAAACTAAGAAATTCTAATTAAAAAACTGCCTTTGAAATAGACAAAGTGTGTAGTGAATTTGAATGCTTTCAAATGACCGAATAATTGTGTTGTTGAAATGAGTGAACTTTGTTTATAGTAGATTAGTTCATTCTTACCAATATTCAAATGATTTTAAACCTTATTACTAACTCAAAAAATAATAAAATCGCCTAAGTGATCAAAGTACTTTGAGCAAGGATCCGTGACAAGGCACCCGACGGGGTCGCGCACGTTTCCGTGACAAGGCCTAGGACAGGTTAAAGTTTGTGCCAAAAAATAGTGATGAAATAGTCGTACGAAACGAAAATAATTTTGAGCTGATTTAATTTGAAAATAAAAACTTTTTATTTTCCCCACATTTCTATGGATGTACAGTCGCGTAGTCATTATTTCTCTTAACTTAGTAAAAAAATTGCGCTCTTTTGGTTTGTACTGTAAATTCTTTGTAGACAGGGCTCTGAAATCGGTTTTTAATAGGTACCTGGTAATAGAACTTATTAACCCTAATTTACCGGTTAAAAACCGGAAATGAAAAGGCGACTTGTTGTAGGTACGCGACAACCATTTGGATTTGAATAAATGTGTCGTTCTACGGGTAAAGGAAAGTAAGTACCTTACGTCGATTATGAGTTACACGTTTTTTTTTGTAATCAGCAATAGAATGTGCAATTCATTGGTGTAATAAAAGTCGTTTATACCTTAGGTACGTTACTATTAAGTTAACGCTACTACTAAGTGAGGTACCTTAAAGGTACCTTTACCCGTGAAACGACAGAAATGTACCTAGTAGGTAATACAAAATACTATATATATAATATAATAATAAAAAAACAAACTTTTATAATATGTATCCATATTTTTTACAAATGAAAGCTTACGAATACGATGCATCGCGGACTGATGCTTGCAACAGCATCGAAATATCGGACGCGCGTAATAAAAATCGAAAATCGTAAATTTTAGTGAAAATAACCCCGATAGTTTAAAACAGTTAAGTATGACTATATATCACTATTTCATGACTATTTTTTAGCATTGTCAAAATTCGTTTTCATTGAGATTTCAAATATGAGGGTTATAGCTTGAAGGACACTGATTTAATAATATATTAGGGCCTTACATATGAAATTGGCGTTTTGTCACACTGGCCACTTTGATCTGTATTATCTCCTCTTTGGTTAAGAATTCCAATTTCAAATGTATACAGCTATTTACTCACGCATTTGTAGTTGGAAAACCGTAATTCGTTTTTTTCCTCTTTTGGTTTTTTTTTTGCGTCACATAGTTTACAAAATGGAAAACTTGAAAAATCGCGTTATTTACAAGTATACGAAAACACAGTGCATTTTTGGTTCCAACGTTTTCGTTTTGGATATTTCGACCTGCACAACCCCCGTGGAGGTCCGGAGACCACAGTTGTTAATGAAGAATTCAAGGCTATTGTGAAAGCGGATCCATCGCAAACCACGTCCGAGTTAGCTGTAGGCTGCGGTGTTAGTAACAAAACTGTTTTAATCCAGTTGAAGCAATATGGAAAGGTGAAAAAGCTTGAGAGGTGGGTACCTCATGAATTGAGTGCAGGAAACCGACAAACGCGCGTCATACGCAGCACAATAATGAAACGATTTTAAATCGAATCATTACCTGTGATGAGAAGTTGGTCCTGTGCGACGATCAGAAACGCTCATCGCAATGGTTGAACCCTGGCAAACCCGCCAAATCCTGCCCCGAGCGAAAATTTACTCGAAAAAAGTTACTTGTCAGCGTTTGGTGGATTAGTGCCAGTGTCGTTCACTACAGCTTTCTTAAATTTGGCCAGAAAATTACGGCAGATGTCTATTGTCAACAACAGCAAACCATGATGGAAAAGCTAGCTGCTAAACAACCGAGGCTGGTCAATCGTTCTAGGCCACTGCTGCTTCAGGACAACGCTAGACCACACTCACCACAACAGACGGCTACCAAATTAGAGAAGCTTCAATTGGAATGTCTTGCTCCAGCAGATTACAATTTTTTTCGAAATTTAGATAACTTCTTGCAAGGGAAAAAAATCAACTCCGATGGGGCAGTCCAAAGCGCCTTCAAAGATTTTATTGATTCCCGTTCGAACGGGTTTTTTAGTAAAGGGATTAACGAACTACCTATCAGATGGCAAAAGTGCATAGATAGCAATGCTACATACTTTGATTAAATAAATGTAATATATGGGTCATTCTACGAATAAGAGGTTTTGAGTCCATAGAGGCTACGGCCAAGCGAAATATTTGGAGATTTTTGTTGAAACGCATAATATTACGATGCTAGTCCCTTTTACGAACACATTCACGCAAGGGCAAGTCACTATATACATATTTAGCTACTTTTTAGAAGGCCAGGGTAAATAATTCGGGCAGGGTAGAGACATCAAAATCAGGGTAGACACTGTTTTGGTCAGGGGATACACTTTGAAGTAGGAAACAATGAATAAATCGTTTTTTATTAAACACTTAAGTAACTTTAATAATAATTACAGTATCATAAATCAGCCTTTCTTCTAAATCTCAATCTAGAGCATCTTTAGGGTAATATTATGATAAAATTAACATGAACAGGTACTAGAGCCTTTAAGTGGTAATCAGTATATAATAATAAGTGGTGATAAGACATTTTTATTTTATCTTACTCTTACCTATATCGTTCAATAAATCAACAATTTTTTTCAAAACATAAACCAAAATAAAAAGAATAACAAGAAAAATGGCATTCTACCTACATTAAAAAATTTGTTTAAGTAATGCACTGAATAGGCATCCTAGTAAGTCTGTTTTTTTATGTCATAGATTTAATATTATTACAGATCATGGCACTACGAAAAAAGGTAACACGTGAAGAACGGTTGGAAAAGAAGGTCAAGCAGAGAGATTACGCTATCAAAAGATTAAAAATGATCCAGAAAAGTATGAAGTCCAAAAACAAAAATAAGGAAAAATATTTAAAAAAGAAGGAAAAGGGAATTATAAAAACTTCAAAGATGGCGACATGGTGTACTCATTTCAAAATGAATCCCGTTTCCGTGTTGAGGATGTATACGTACCAAATTCAGAGTCCTACCTACATAAAACAAAAAATAAGAATTTGCTTATACTTTCTCAAACACATCCACCGACTTTTTTAAGAAGTAGAACATCCTCTGTCCTTTTAAAATACGATTTGGCGTAGGGAGTGTCTCGACAATTTGGCCCTTTGAGGCAAAGGAAATATTTTGGTCACCAACTTTAAATAACTTCCTAGTGTTGTCCCCTATTTTGCAGAAAACTACCTGAACCTCGCCATCTTCTTCTAAACCCATTCATATAGCCACATAACGGTACTCTGTTTGTTTCGAAAGTAAGTATGACCAGAATAAATTCGCCGTTCTTCAATGTTTCTTTGGATGTTGAAGGCTGTTGTTCCTCTTCTGTCTGACTTTTGGCACCACTTTCAAGTTGTTTCGTGTTCTCATTCTCGGACTCTGAATCTGGTCCATATACATCCTCAACACGTCATCTTTGAAGTTTTTATAATGCCCTTCTCCTTTTTTAAGTATTTTTCCTTATCTTTCTGTTTTTGGACTTCATACTTTTCTGGGTCATT
The DNA here is from genome assembly GCA_923062675.1 of Marasmarcha lunaedactyla. Classification (NCBI taxonomy): domain Eukaryota; kingdom Metazoa; phylum Arthropoda; class Insecta; order Lepidoptera; family Pterophoridae; genus Marasmarcha; species Marasmarcha lunaedactyla. The sequence continues at coordinate 8,838,617 of OV281361.1, read as the reverse complement.
TTTAATCTTTTGTAAGCGTAATCTCTCTGCTTGACGCTTCTTTTTCAATCGTGCTTCACGTGTTACCTTTTTTCGTGGTGCCATGATCTGTAATAATATTAAATCTATGCCATAAAAAAACAGACTCACTAGGATGCCTATTCAGTGCATTAATAATTTTTTTTTAATGATACCTAATCGTACAACAAATAAATAATCCATAAACGCACATAAAACGCATATGACGGATGAACTTTTATAAATAATGTGGGACGTATATTCACACAGCACGAGTTAGCCCTAAAGCAAGCTCATGTAGGTAGTAGACAACAGATATTCATACTTACACAACTTTTTTGTAAATTTTATACATACGAATCATACATACAATACACCCTTCTTTAACATATTTTTTTTACCGTAATTATTAAAACGTGTCCGAGAACTTTTATAGAAGTTAGCTATGTCTGATTTAGTTTGCACAAACATCTTATGATCCACATTATCTTCCCTGGTCAATAAGTATCTACCCTGGCAGTTATAGCGCCAGGGGAAAGACGCCAGGGTAGAGATGTTTTCGTGACAAATTTAAGATTACTAGTTGACATACATTGATAATAGGTTAATAATTTATCACTCATCAACTATTACAGTATTGTTTAATTAATGCTGTAAACTCAATTACGCTAAGTCACTTTATTTTCATTTTACGACTTACCAGTGGAGAGACTCAATCACCTTGCGAAAGCACTGCAACATACGATCACGTCGCGGCAACTGAGCAATACCAGAAATCTAACGGCTCGCGTGTTTAGCGTTGCTAACTTCACGTTGATGCACGACCTGGAGCCGTGTTGGGTGGGAGTTTGTGCGTCTAATATTTTCGTTTATATTTACGAACCGAATTTGACAGGGCAGATACGCAAAAAAAGTTGGACAAAAAAAAAGTTCGCAAATTATTGACACTAAACAAATATTGTGGTATGCTACCTGTAGAATACTTAAATAATATGTTCAAGTGTGTGCTAATTTAATTGTGCTTAGTTTAATTTGGCAACTGCCACAAATAAAGTATGTTTTGCGTGTATGTTTAACTAAAAACGTCAAGGGGACAGGCCAGGGTAGAGATTTTTTTCATACTTAAATATAACGAATATCTAGGAAAATACGTCTAATTAAACTGTCAATCATAAGTAATGCATAAAATACACCAAGATGCCGCGATTTATTACATAAAATGACAATACATAGAATAAAATACCTATTTTCCAATACTTGCAGCTCACTTTATGAATGATTTTTTATTCATATACATTTATTTATAGTAATAAATAATGATAATTTATTTATACATACACAAAATTAATTAGACAGCTTTGCATCCCACCCATCATGTTCCCAGAGCTTTAGGTTAAATTAGGCTAATTCTATTTTTGCTACAGTAATATGTTGAGATGGTACACAAATAAAACTCGTAATATTAATTGAACATTTTTATCATGTATATACATTTTAAATTATATTATACATTTACATTATACAGTATATCATACATTTCACATTATATGACACAGAAAAGGTTTGCCCTGGACACTCCGGCATTTCATTTGGTACATTGATACAAGTATCAGATATTTTCCTGGTATTTGGGTACGGGTCAGGTAGCCCTTCCCCTAAATTGTAATATTCATTTCCTTCTGCTGATTTTTTTTTCCATTTAGATTATGACACAAAATGCAAGTGTTCATTACTGCTAAGTCTAGCAAAGTATAAAAATTTAGAACTACCCTATGCCTAGATGGGGCTTTTACAGAAAATTGTTAAACATTGAAATGGAGAAAATTCTAGTCATGTAGTAGTCATCTAGTGTTAAATTAATAAAAAATAAAAATTGGGACAAAAAATAAATTATTTATAACTATGCAAGTTTTGATACAATAATTTAAGCTGAATATACCATCTCATATCACTCATTTTTTAAGTACACAGACAGGATGTTACTACATAGGCACACATTTAGAAGAGGTTAAGATTTAAATTTTTATGATAACTTCATACAAATGGTGATGTAATTTTCTAATTGTCTTAATGAACTACTGACACTTTGTAGGATTTGATATAGTAAATCATTAAAAATTTTCAGTATTCTCCTTACCCAAAATTGTTTTAAATACCAATACAGAAAATTATCTATAATAAATGCTCTACATATTGGTCACTGATAAATTACCAGAAATATGTCTCATCTGCTCTTTTTCATATATATATATATATAATAAATACTGAGGCGTGACAAAAAAATTATGGCCAAATTCAAATATTTATTTCTCAAATTGACAATTACTTGTTATTTTTGATGTCAAATAAAACATGACTCTACTCAGTTCGGAAAAACCTCAGTAAAGAAGAACCGGCAAGAAACTTCACGGGTGAACTGGCCAAAATTACTTATAAGATCTTTACTAGAAATCCATTATTACGACTTGAGAAGTCTGACTTATGTAGGTACCTTTCCATTATACTACAAAATTGCAAATGGTGAACTCCTTATAATTACATCAAAAATATAATATTTTTTTAGGTCTTTAGGCATTGCAAGACAGCGTAGACACATTCTTCAATTTCAAATGAATTTCATAAGGTTTATAGAAAAACGATGATTTGGGCTACCTAATTCCACCAGGTATATATACATATTTATATGCTTTAAAAACTAAATTGAATGTTTAATCACAAAATTATCGATTTAAACCACCATATACCGAAACGGGCAAATTGCGTGTTCAATCTTTTTCATTAGCCCAAAAGTTTGTTCCAAACAATATGTCTCTTGGATTACGCGCATTTTGATCAATACTTCACAATCTTAAATTATAAAACACAGAACACGCAGAATAAAAAATAACGTACCTACCTTTTCTCCTTACCCCACAAATATTCATGCGCGCAGAGCTTTGGCGACGCAAAAAGAATAACAATAAATAGACTGTACTACAACTAATAAAAAAAAGGCTAGGATGCGGCGATGACAAATAATAACTTGAATATCGTAATTACTATATTTACAAACCACAAAATGCAATGAGAAAGAAAATAAGGTTTGCCGGTGGCTGTCCGCTTTATGATTGATTGATTGATACTATTGATAGGCTAAACAGGGGGGTAGTGGGGGTACCCGTACGTTTTGTATTTACTTACTTACACCCATTTTACACGGGAGCCCTTTCGGTCGCATAATTTTTTTTATCAGAATGTAGTTTGGCATAACAGTTTCAGCATAAAGTTTTTTCGCATAAATTGATATAAGCAGAATATTATGCAGAATGGTTTCATTGCCATAAGTTTCACGTACTCTAATTTTCTTTACCATCATTTTATACAGCATAAATGTAAAGAACATTACTGTTATACGTCCAAAGATAAATTATCATAAAATACAAAACGCTTAATGGAAGTATCCATAACCTCTAAAGTCATAAATATAAGTAATAAAATAACTTTTGGTGCCTTATTTATCAAGTACAGATCATATATGTACCTACAACGGTGCGCTACACCCACACGCGACTGACCACCCTTGTGGTTTAAATTAATACCGACGAAATTAAATTATGTGATATTTTCATATATTTATTTTAAGTTGTAAGATTTATTAGAACATCTTGCTCCGATGACGGAGCAAGTCAGAATGTATCGCTTCATTTCTTTCTGTTTTGTCAACAGTTTATTTAAATATCCTTTATTCTTAATTCATAAAAATTCCTATTAACCTCTTTACTCAAATGTCGCGGCATTCTGACGTGCTCTCTAAGGCTTAGCCGTGACGCTACCTACTTCATGTTGAGTCTTGAAAGTAACAATAAATAAAATTACACTCTGCCATGCAAATTAGATTAACGATGCTGCGAAATACTGTATTGCGACGACATGGACCTGCGAATATTCGGGATTTAGATTACGATGCTACGAAGTACTGTAAAGCGACAACACGGAACTCTGAAAATACGTTCTTCAACTTACAAAGTTATGAATCCTGGAATTGCGATAAATGTATATTTCAACACATTACACTTATAAATACTGAACTGCGATTTACGAAATCGCGATGTATTTAAGTTTAAAAGTATAGACATACGATGTACATTAATTCGAAAGTTCACTGTAGCGACTTTTAGGTGGGTTAGGTTAGGTTTGTATGTAGTTAATACACGCGCGACCCGAGCAAGCAAAGCGAGCGTGGTGCAGGAGCACCCGGCGAGGCGCAGCCATGACCAAATTTAGTACTATTTCCAGCTCTTCAAGAAAAGTGATTGGTTCAAAACAAAAAAAAGACACGATCATCGGGATTCCATACCTCGCTACAGTGAACTTTCAAACTAATGTACATTGTACTTCTATACTTTTGAACTTAAGTTCATTATAGTTCAATAGTGGAGTCGTTAGAGGGGGTATGGTTCCATGTCAGCGCATTTCAGCATATAGGAGAATGGTGTGTCGAAGTAAATATTTTCGCAATTCGGTGTTATAGCGATTTCATTTATTTGCATTTCATCGTATAGAAGAATGATGTCTCGAAGTAAGTACTTTCGCAGTTCCGTGTCGTCGCAATGCAGTATTTCACAGCATCGTTAATCTAACTTCCATGACCGAGTCATAATATTAGGTGCTACGTCGAGCGCAGCGAAAAGGCGCAGGTTAGTCGGTATGTAGGTCATGCCAAAAAGCGACTAGCACGTGAATAATAAATAATAATAATTGACCAAGATTATTTAAGAAATGATGATGATGAATAATTGTAAATAATCATCTCACTATAATCAAAATATATAACACAATAATACAGAACCGAATTGACCAACCCCTAAACCACGCGGTACTTTTCTGTCCCGCGCTAGAGTGTTTTTATAAACCCGGAGGCGCGGAGGGAGGGCAGCCCCCGCCCTCTGTAACGAAGCGTACACAGTACCGTGTGAGCCGTAGCTGCGAAGGTTACCAGTAACTGCACTTTGTAACGTAAGGGCGAAGTTACATGAAGTTAGGGGGAAATAAAGTATGCCTTATGATTTATTCTGTATGAACGTTATGCGAAACAAACAGTATGCCAAAAACGTTATGCAGCCTTATAATATGCCAATTAAATTTATGCATCCCAATACGGACCCATTTTACTCCCGACGAAACTATAAGTTCGGAAATGTCAGATAATAAAATTATCAATCCTGGACCAACAATAAAGCAACAAGTGGAGATCCACTGACTTGTGTATATTCTATTAACAAGCTTTGACATAAAAAATTGAAGCACTTCTAGCGAGTACTCTCAGGATGTTTTTGAAATTCAACTAAAATATCTGTTGTCATATTTTAAGGACAGACCCGTGTTCGGGCCTGGCAAGCTCAGATGGAATAGGCACAAAAAAGTTGTAACTTTTAGTTGGTTAACCCATTTAAAAAAATATTTAATTGACCAAGTAAGTACTTAGAAGTTACTATTTTTGAATATTTTATCAAACTAAAATTATGATATTAAGAAATAACACATCATAATTTAGCACCTTCTAGGGTAGATGTATCTAAGAAAAAAATAATTTAGAAACTACTATATTATACAAGAATATTTTCAGTCTGAAGTTAAATAATAAAACGGGTTGAAACGGATTTTTTTTTATTTTTCCATTACTTTTTTAAATGCTCCAATAAATGGCCTAGTGCATTTTATTTCTGTAATGCCAGCCACAAAAAATATTTGAATACTGGGTTGGTCCTTGTGTGTATTTTTTTTTTGTCAATTTTAGTACGAGTGTACCCCTTCACTGCTTCCATAGCCAAAATGGCGAAAATAAAACTGGCATAAACATCCATTTGACAATGGCCAGTCTACATAGTGCTAGACAGATTTTATTCATTAGTTTTTCTGAATCTGAATTAGTTAAAAATAACAACGACGTTAGTTAATTTTTCTTATTTCTGTTTCCTTTTTTTTTTGATGCAGAATAGGTAATTTTTTGACTTAAAAAATTTGTAATATATTCCTTACTAAATACAAGGATTTACATTTTATTAATAGACGACGCTTTTGATAGTATCGAGCTTATTCATGACTATTTCTCGTTGTTAATAATGTTAACTACGCAATATAATTGGCCTGTTTATGTATCGTTATTGAGAGTCACATCAAATGAGGTTCGGCACTGGACAGTTATTAATAATAATATAATAATAATAATAAAATTCTTTATTTGCCAATATATGCGATACAACGGTGATCTTAAAGTATAATATCCGTCCGTTCATATACAACTGATATATCAGCGTGCAAACATGTCTTCAGTAGGTGTACATAAATAATTAGTTACATCTTAACATTTCCAAATATATATATATATATATATATATATATATATATATATATATATATATTCAAAAGTAATGATAAATATGTAAATTACAAATGTCACATTAAAATTAATTACATTAAAATTAAATTACAAATAAATAATTACTTGAATTAACTTAACTAAAAATTCCCAATGTCAAATAAATTATCATTCAAATGCATCACAGTATAGTACATTTTGTTCAACAAAAAATTAAAAAGTGTTGTTTTAAATTTATATTCGGGCAGTTCTTTATAAAGCTATGGTAATTTATTATAAATTCGTATTGACATACAATAAGCACTTGTGCTGTGCAAACCAAGTTTTTGGTGGGGAACATACAATTTTTTCTTATCCCTTCCACGTCGTCCAATCACATCGTTGTTGCTTTCAAAAAGATGTTTATATTTTTTAACAAAACAACACATTTCAAATATGTAAAGACACAGAAGTGGCAAGATTTTTAATTTTTTGAATAAAGGCCTACAGCTGTCCATGAAATGTGCTCCACAAATTGCTCTTATACATTTTTTTTAATAACGAATACTTTATCCGTGTCCACTGAGTTGCCCCACAATATAAGTCCATACCTGATTACTGACGATACGTAGCCATGGTAAGCAAGTTTTGCTGCCTCTAGAGATATAACCTGCACTATTTGTTTTAAGACATACACGAATCTGTCTAATTTTAAACATATATTACTGATACATTACATATATTACAGTATTTATCTATTGTCAGTCCAAGGAATTTTGTCGATTCTACCATGTCAAGATTAGTGTCATTATATTTTATGTCATGTTTAGGTAAATTGGAATTATAAGTCTGAAATTGTATTAGTTTGGTTTTGTCAATATTTATTATTAATTCATTCATGTGTAACCATTTTTTACGTCATTTATAGCTTTGTTTGTTTCTTTTTTAGCGTCAATTTTTTTATCACAATTGATTGTTATTGTTGTATCGTCTGCAAAAAAAATACACTTATGTCCTATATATATAATCGGGCAGATCGTTGATGTACAACAAGAATAATAGTGGACCTAGCACGCTACCTAGCGGCACTCCACGATCATTTAAAGAAAAATGTGATTGAAAGTGCTTTAGCGTAGTCCCACATAAACGAGAAATTTGTACACATTACTCTCTACCGGATAAATAACTTTTTACCCAGTCAAATGCTTTTCCGCTTATTCCGTAACATTGAATTTTATTTAATAATATGTCATGGGAGACGCGATCAAACGCTTTTGACAAGTCCATAAACATTGAAATAGGGTATATTCCCCTATTGAGACATTCTGTTACTTCTTTAATTAAGGAATAGCAGGCCAGTGTTGTAGAGCTGCCTTTTCTGAACCCAAATTGTTGTTTGTTTAATATATTTTGTTTTGTCAAGAAACAGTATACATTTTCATAAACCACTCTTTCGAAACACAGAATCGATATTAAAGTTACTGGTCGAAAATTATTAACGTCATGTTGTTCACCTTTTTTATATAGTGGTTTCACTATAGACTTTTTCAGGCGGCTAGGGAAAACACCGTTAGATAGAGACAAATTGATAATATGTGTTAATGGTTCGACTATGTATTTGCCACTTGCTTTCAATATTTGGGTAGAGATAGAATCATACCCTGTCGATCGTGTATTTTTTAATCCTATAATTATTTTATAAATGTCCATTTCCGTTACGGGTGTCATAAATATTGTATTTGGGCTATTTTTAATTATTAAGTTGTCTTGAGAATGTTTTATTTTCGAGTCAATAACCTTAGCACCTTCTATAAAATGATTATTAAATACAGTACATATGTCAATAGGGTCTGAATATATATCATTACCATATTTAATTTTTCAACATATTTAAAAAAAATATTATTATCCATAGTATTTTTTATCAACTTCCAACTAGCCTTGCAAATGTTGTTTGCGTTGCCTAAATACCGAGTATTTTCGGTTTTTTGAGCACTACGAAAACATTTTTTCTAAACTTTGTTGTAGTTATTATATAGCTTTTTATTTGTTAACTTATTGTCAGGGCACATTCTATACCTTAGATATAATTGTCGTTTAATAATACATGATTTTTTAAGACCTTTAGTAATAAACTTTTTTCTTATAGGTTTTGTTACAATTTTTATCTTTATCTTATTTTATTTTATTTATTTTTATTTTTTTATTTTATTTTCATTGGATAACAAACAGTGTACATAATTATACAGTTTTACTACAGAAGACATAGTTAACTTAACACCATTTACATGCTATCACATATAAGTAATAAAGCGCTTGTTTTATGTCACAAACAATAAAGGAGAATCCCAAATCAAAAAGAAAACACATACATTTATAAATATACAAGAAAAAAGCAAGAACATTGAATATGACAATGCACAAATCCACATTATAACTAGCCGGGTGTATGCATCACTTTCGTGGTCAGTTCTTCAAACGAGAGCTCAATATCGAAAACAGAACGATAAAGAAGCTCACAATATTAATTAAGCCAGTAGAATACAAACACAGTAAATGTTATTTCAGGAATCGCCCAAAAACGCTTCGAGAAAACAGAAAATAATGTATAATTATTTGGTTTCAAACCATTTGGAGGATATTACCCGTTTAAATGTTAATGGACTGGAATTGAATAAATCCAAATCCACAGAACCCGCGAGTGCATTTAGGTAATTACTCGCTCTGACAAAAAAAGAAAATTTCCTATAATTGGTATTACTGTACTGTACGTGCAAAAATGCTGGAAGTCTAACGGATTTTGCGGGTACACGAAGATTGATGTTAGAAAGAAGATATGGAGAATCTACTTTTGACTGCGCTATTTTAACTAAGAGCGAATTTGGGAATTTGGCTTATATTAAGTTGATTGCGCAGGCGGTGCCGGTACCTTCGACGTTCTAAACGTTCTTCACGTAGAGCATCTTCGATCAAAAGCATTCTTGAAGCCATTTCAAACAATTTCCACACTTAATTCACACTAACGAAAATCAAACGATAACACTTTTGGTGTCGTCGATTTTGAGGTTAAAATTCCGAACAATCATGTGTCAAATTCAAATTTTCGTTCGGATTAGTACGAATTAGAGTAGGTTTAGAGAATCTAAACGTCAAACAATTTTCGTTCGGACGAAACTTCCGAACGAATGGAACCGTGGTAGGAAACAGGCGAACTTTCAATCGAAATTTCGTTTTCGTTGAATTAGAGTAGACCTGTTGCTATCTTACGTCTTTCTGCAAGAGGCAAAATATGATGTCTCTTACATCTGGACTCATACAGTTTATCATAGGTTTTGCTCTTAAACTGTAAGTACCTTAAGAACTTTCGCTGGATTGTTTCGAGTCTGCTGACGTATACGTCATATTGTGGATTCCAGATCTGAGAACAATACTCGAGAGTGCTACGCACTAAACTACAAAATAGTATTTTAACAATTTTGACACTTTTGAACTGCGAACACGTTCTTATTACGAATCCCATAGATTTATTGGCTTTCCTGGCAACATGGTGTATATGTTTTTTAAATATTAATTTAGAGTCAAGAATTACGCCGAGATCCATTATATCATTGACTCGTTGAAGATTCTGTTCTTTGATATTGTAGCAAAATAAAATAGACTGTAATTTGCGAGAAAAAGTTATTAAGTGACATTTGAAAACATTTAAATCCAAATTATTCTAGAAACAGTATTTCTGAAATCTTGTTAAATCTTTTTAGGAAAACATAGGTCATAAAAAAGAGTTATGTAGTCATGAAATATATTAAAAGCCATTTCTGTATCACTTTCACTGTAAATATTATCAAAAGATAATGCTGACATGCATTCAATAAATAGTTGAGTTCATTTCAGGCCCTCAATAAGCTTTTGATTTCAGTACTTTACGCAAAAAATACTATACCTTAATTTTTATAACATTTTATAATAATGACTAAAATGAAAGTCAGAACAAATTATGTATATAAATATATAAAAGACATAAAAGTAAACCAAAGAATATGTATCTGCGTGCATCTTTACCGATACAGACAAGGTTCTCGAACCATAGGTTAATAATTATGCAAAAAGAAATACTTGAGGTAATCTTTATGATTTAAAATAGATGACATAGATATTCAGTTGAATTAATTACTTTAAAAAAATTTCGAAATCATAACACATTAAATAATATCACTAAAAATATATTTATGTCAGCTTTATAGCCAAATATTTTATTTTTGTGCTTTTTATTTGTTTGGGTTTATGTGCGAAATTATTTTCTTTGATCGGCTACCCTCAATAAGAAAAAGACACTCGCTCTGTTTTTGCAACAAGTGAATGCAGCCTGCTTACTAATGAGATAGCAAACTAACAGAATAAATAATTAATTAGTAGTTAATTGTTTATTTTTCCTTTTTTCCATATTAAATGAAGTAACAAATATTTTTATATTAAAGAATTTGAGGTGCAATACAATATAGTTATTATAAGTTTACTCTAATGGTGGCTATTTTAACACTAAACATAAAAAAAACTAATTAGTATTTGGCTCAGGTGATTATAAAATATGGTAATTACCTTATTGATTATTATAATAAAAATAATAAATTTACTGAAACGTAAGTGGCCGACGGCACGAACATTTTGAACTCAACCCTTTATTTATATTCTCTTGACTCATGTCACGTTTTATGTCAAAATAATAATTATGTTTAGGGGTAAATTTCAGCTTATTACATTTTATGGTGAATGTCGAAAATTGGGCAATTTCATGGTCAGACAAACATAAGTAGTGAACGTCACTTTTTAAACAAGTTACATTACTCATTATTAAATCTAAGCAAGCATTCTTTCTAGTTGGTTTGTTTATATGAATTGTAATGTTGTAATTAGACAATATCCTGAGTAATTTTTTAAAATTTTTGCTTTTATCCTTTGGTGTGTCTATATTTAAGTCTCCGCATAGTATTATTCTGTTTTTAGGTTTTTTTAAAAGGTTTTGTAAAAGCGATTCCAATCTATGAAAAAATAATTCTATTTTAGATGTAGGTGTTCTATAAACACACACTATGTATATATTAAGTTCTGTTAGCTCTACTGCACAGTACTCAAAGTATAGTAGGCTAGGTTTTTGTACATTTATCTTGGAGTACTTTATTCCATTCTTTATTAAAATACAAGAACCACCTCTGCGTTCACTAGGCCTTGAAAAGTAGGAGGCTAGGGTGTAATTCCGTAAGGTAAGATTAAGTTCCGAACAGCTTTTTATGAAAGTTTCTGTGAGGCAGACTATGTCTATTGAACCTATCTTTTGGCTGAGCGTTGTTAGTGCCGTTTCAACTAAGTTTCGTTTATTAAGAATCCCTGCTATATTTTGATGTAGTAGAGTTAATTTATGATCGAAAAAAACTATCTGATGAAGAACCCAATTTACCACTTCCGACGTCAGTGTTTTTGCATTCTGCTGATAGTTATTTTTATTATTAACCTGATAGTATCCACCACAGCTATGTAAGGAAGCTCGACGGTGTGCTAAGAAAACGTTTTAGTATGTGAATGTCGTTTCATAATATTAAAAGCGGGCCGGTCACGCTCCATACATTCAAAAACCTGTCACTTAAATTCTTTAATTGATCCCGTCTTGAATTCGTTAGTGCTCTTAACAGTTGTTTATTGTATTAAATATCCAAATCTATTATCAATATTCTAAAATTCGATGCAGATACAAGACTTTGTGAAGTGTAGAGTAAACACGCGTAGAGTAAACGCAAAGTGAGCTCGAATGAGGTAACTTATTTTGCGTTGGCTTCGGTTGTGCGCTGCCCATCTCCCCCTGAGAGTGAGAGAGATAACTCTTCAAGCAAAAGTCATCTCCACAGACAGACTAAGGAACTACTTATATCATATCATGGGTATATTAGACAAAACTAACAATTTGAAATTTTGAACTTCATGGCAATTGTTTCAAGCTTGATAGAACTCAATGGTTCGATTAAGAGGTTGTTCGCAACTTAAAAAAATTAAGTAATGAGAGTTTTTGTTTATGTTTAGTATGTGAATGTCGTTTTATAATTGGTTTGCCTTGCCTACCTACTGAATTTCCTGGTGCTGTCAATCAATCAATCATTCATCTTCTGTCAATGTCGTTGTAAGCAAGGTGGACGGACGCGCTTCTTCTCTGAATTGTTGAATTTGTAGTGATAATCCTCAAACTTGGTGTCTTATACAAATTTTGTACAAAAATACAAAATGTAATTATATACATTCTTTATTTAATATTCCGGTATATTTCGCAACGTTGACATTTTATGTACTTTTTACAGGACTACTACAGCGAAGCCACGCTCTGAGATGACTCTTGAAGAGTTATCTAAAATTGAGGAAGAGGAATTTAGCACAGGTCCTCTTTCTGTCCTTACTCAATCCGTCAAAAACAATACACAAGTATTAATTAACTGCCGCAATAACAAAAAGCTGCTTGGCCGCGTTAAAGCGTTTGACCGGCATTGCAACATGGTTCTAGAAAATGTGAAAGAAATGTGGACAGAAGTACCTAGAACAGGAAAAGGAAAAAAGGTAATGTTTCATTTTAATTATATTTGTAATATCTACTTTAATTACATGTTCCTAGATTTGTGTTTACACCCAATGCCTTTGTTATTTTATCAAACATCTTCATGCTCCCTTATTCTTTGGAAAATAATGTTTGGTAACTTTTGATTTTGATTTGTAGATTCTGAAATCAGCTATTACTTATTTGTATAATATGAAAAACTAAATAAAAAACTAAAGATAAAATGTATTATGGTATATATCATAAATTCATTATTATATTTGTAATTAGGAATTCATTATTGTATACAATGTCACTTACTAAGTAAATAAGAACGATACACAATAAGTTAAAACAATTAGAATTTAAGGATCTTCACTTTGCAATAGCTTGAGAATACTGTAGTCACAGATACTCTAAGATTATTATTGTCGCCATTATCAGCTTATTATTGTCACCACATTGTCAGCTTAAGTATATATTACTAATACATTTTATTTCTTGTTTCAGGGTAAAGCAGTAAATAAGGATAGATTCATTTCTAAGATGTTCCTCCGTGGAGATTCTGTGATTCTAGTACTAAGAAACCCCTTGGCTACTGCTGCGGGAAAGTAATTTTAAGATTAGTTTTGTAATGTGTACCAAATTAACAATGTGTATAGGAAAGTTTTACAAACTGTGCATTTAGTTTTGTATCACCTTACCCTAATTACTAGATATTTTTTCTTAAACAACAATATTGTCAAAAACAATGATTCTCTAATCTAAATAATAAAAATTTTGGTATAAAACTTTGATGTCACCCAAATTTCAGAGCTGGATGTAAACGTTGTTGTAAGTTGTAATTTCTCATTCCTTAATAAATAATAACTTTAGTAGTTTTGTATTCATTTCATTATAAGCTTACTGAACCATAAGAGCATCTGCCATCACATTTTATTTTTGTTAGCTATATTGTGTATTAGGGATGTAGATATTGGGTCTTTTGGCTATCAATATTTCTATACCCATAGGAAGTAGATTCTTAGAAAGTGAAAGGAAGGTTATCCATAACAAGAACTGCTACTACTCATCTCACTTGATGGCAAGTGAGGATGGACATCTCACCCAAGAGGTATTTCCTTTGCTTTTGAATAAACTATATGTTTCACTCAATCCAGATGCTCATATACACACATCAAAAAAGTCTAAGCAACACACATTATTTCAAATTTATTAATCAATTATTATATCTTTTCTTACCAAGTAGGTAGTACTAAAGTAAACTTCTTTGTTCTAGTAGACATAAAAAATTTCAGCTGTCATTTGTTGTTCACAAAATTTAAAGAGAATGCATTTTTCCGAATTTTAATGCGTTTTCTTTGTGTGGGTGAGTGTTGCAAATCATTTATTATTATTAATTTTTATAGATTGATTGAGAAAAATTTTAATTGTAAATAATTATTTACGACATGGAGCGACGTCATTTGACCTCACACGAAATCCTAAGAGCTGTAGGGATGTTGGAAACGGGAAGCAATCAATCTGCGGTATCACGATATTTTGGTGTCAACAGAAGCGTTATTTGCCGTCTTTATCAGCGTTACACTAACACGGGAGATCCTGCCGAGCAGCACCCAGGCCGCGGAAGGAGTACAACCATTAGGCTAGACCGATACATTCAACTGACCGCAAGACGACAGCCGATGTTAACCGCCCGAGAGATAGGTTTAAGGCTACAAAACACAAGTGGTGTTGTTGTTAGCACCCAAACCGTGCGAAATCGACTGCATGAGTACGGCCTACACGCACGACGACCAATTAGGTGCCCACCGTCACGGGAATCGCGCTCGTCGAAATGAATGGTGTAGAGAACACAATATATGGACCCAGGAGCAATGGGATAAAATTGTATTTTGCGATTAGTCTCGATTTGGATTTAGGCCCGATACTAGAAGGGTAGGAGTGTACCGTCGTCCTGGAAATACTGAGAGGCTGAGGTGCGTCCAAGAAGTTCATCCATACAACGGTTCAACAGTTATGGTATGGGCAGGTATTATGGACAACAGATGAACTGAGCTAGTTTTTGTAAATGGAAACATGAACGCTGCAAATTACGTTTAGGATGTTCTAAGGCCTTATGTCCGTCCATTTGCACAAACCCTTGGCTTCGATTTTACATTGATGCATGATAATCCGCGTTCGCATACAGCTTTGAAAACCAGGGAGTACTTGGCAAGGGAAAACATCCGGGTATATTGCCTTGGCCTGCACAATCGCCAGACCTCAAGCCCATAGAGCACGCATGGGACATGCTCCAGAGACGTGTTTTAGAGGACTTGGACGGAGTAACAACATCCCGACAACTGATGGACTTACTAATATTTCATAGGGAGCATTTGCCGTAAAATAACATAAACAGTCTCATCGATCTATGAATAATCGGTATCAGCAAGTTCTCAACAACAGAGGCGGCCACTCTATGTATTAAGTTATCCAATTTTTTTTTACAATAAATTAATTTTGTTTAACCATTTCATTGAGTTTCTAAAAAGTTTAGTTGCTTAGGCATCTTAGTTTGTACATAGAAATTATAAAAAAGCAATTGATTTTTTACTTTGAAAAGACACTAAAGAATAATATAAATAATAAAATACTAACGATTTAACGTGAAAATACATTGTAAAATTCAAATTTGTATATGTTGCTTACAATTTTTTGATATGTGTATATACACGACAAGGTTTTACGAGTGACTTCACTAGCAAAAAATAAAAGATGTGGTAAATTTTTTTTGTATATAACTGAGTATCAAACAAAAGTAAAATACAATAAATTAAAAAAAGAACTAAAACAATAACTTAATATTGAACTTCTTGATTTTCCATTTAAATCTTATTGCAAACTAATCATAATGAAGACAAGGGTCAATACAAGCTCAAAACTTTAACGATATTTAAATTAAAAATAAAAAGGTTTTATTTTCAAATTTAATCAGCTCAAAATTATTTTGGTTTCGTACGGCTGTATCATCACTATTTTTGGGCACAAAGTTCAAACTATTTGAAGTTTTCAAACGTTCAAGCCATAATCCTCACTCATTAAATCGCCCGTACATAGTAAGTTTTTGTATAGTGTTTCTTTTTTAAAACAAATAATTAGTGCGGATGCATCGGATGCATCATTATATATTTTTAATTTTTTCTATTCTTGACAGTTAATTACTAAAATGTGTTTAAAATATACTTTACTATTTGACCCATGACTGTAAATGTGCGCAAAACAATCAGTGGTGATTTAATACTAAAAACAATTAAATTAGTGCTGTGATATAATAACTCCAAATATTTACATAAAAATAGATAACACCAATATTAAACAAGTGCAAGTGACAACAATTGACATACACGGTGCAAATCACTATGATTTTCGTGCATTAAACCATGCTTTAAGTGTTAAATACGCGTATTTGTGTTGAAAAATAACCGTTTCAAAAAGAACAAAGGAAATACGACTGACTGGTTTGTCTTCAATTTTATCAGAACGCCATCTACTGAAAACAATATGTAACTTTATTAGCGTGCTATCTAGCAAGAACAGTATAAACTAACACGAAATAATCGTTACGACTTAGATACATCCTATTGTGGTTTCAAGTTAATATTAGAGAGGGCACTGTTTTACATATCGTACTGAAATAGTAATCTCTTTTAAAGTAATTGGTTTGCAAAATGGAAAACATAACAACAAGACCAAAACGTAATAAAAAAATATATTTAGATACGTCAAACTCAGATAGCTCAGATATAAGTCTGTCTGATGAGGAGCAATCATCGTACAATTCTCTTCCAGATGTAGGTAATCAAAGTTTGCCTTTAAATGCCAGCCTGGACAATTCATTCATCGATGAGATGAAGCAAAAAATTGAGGACCTAACAAATAGACTGCAAATTGCTGACACAGAAATAGAAAGATTAAATATCTTGAATAATAATTTAAACAGAGATATTAAAAAAAAAGATAAAAAAATTGCTTTACTGATTAAAATTAACCAGCCCTCATACATAAAATCTAATAAAATACTGAATGAAAGCAATTCCTTGTCTTCATCTCGACTACAGCGACAAATTACTCATAGAAATATAAATACACCGAGAACTCCCGTCATTGGACTTGGATCAGTTCTAAAATATCGCTTAAAAACATCAGCTTCATCTACGCCAAGGAAGCCCGCGAAACGCAGACAAGCTGCCCTGCCTACCGATACTACTGATAGGGTAAAACTTAGTTGCTCAACATCAGGTATGGCTTCAATTTTATTAGAAAAGGAAAACAGAAGCGAGGCGCGGTCTAGAATAGTGATACTAGGCGATGAACAATGTAAAAGTCTTGCAATAAAACTAGTTAGAAGCAGAGAAAATAAATGGAATGACCAATATGACGTTACATCATTTGTTAAGCCTCAAGCTACAAGCAGACAAGTCCTCAGCAGTTGTATGGACATCTCTAAGACACTTACCAATAAGGATATAGTGGTACTTGCTGTTGGAGCGAATGATAAAAACCCTTATATTATGCTTTCGGAATTATGTAATGCATTATTTATGTTGAAATCATGCTACAAAGTATTTGTTATAAATGTGAAATATAATATGCATTTAAATATCGAATTATTAAATAGAAATATGTACTTACTAGCTAAAAACTATAAAAATTGTGAATTTCTTAACTTATTTCAAAATGAATTTAATCATCATTATGTGCCAAGGTCTGTTTCATGGGTAAATTATTTGTGTTTTAAATTGAATATCGAGATCAATTACCTTAAGTACAAAAACACATTTTTATCTCCTTATTCCATTACCCGAGCCAACAAAACTGTACCTAATGGCTGCCCTATCAAAGCAGTAAATGATAGAATGGGTGACGAAAGTGATTTTTTAAAAACACCTAAGGAACAGTTTTTTCGAATGTAAGATGACATTACTTCACCAAAATATAGCTGGCGTTCTTAATAAGCGTGACCTTATCGAAGCTTCAATTGTAAACCTAAGCCATGAAATAGGCTCAATAGATATTATATGCCTTACCGAAACATTTATGAAATTTGGGTCTGAATCTAATTTACATTTTGATAATTATAAATTAGCCACATTTTATTCAAGGCCACATGAACGGGTGGGTCATGTATCTTGTTAAGAAATGACCTACAATATTCATCTGTAAAATTTCAAAAACCAGCAATATATTGTTTTGAAATCTGTGCTCTTGAGATAGTTAAATTAAATTTGTATGTTATATGCATTTATAGAACACCTAATTCTTGCATTGATACATTTTTTAAAGAACTGCAAGGCTTACTTGATAAACTGCAAAGAAAAAGTAACAAGCGAGTATTAATTTGTGGAGATTTTAATATAGATACTCTAAGAAATTATAAAAATTCAAAACAATTGCATAGTTTATTAGCTAATTTCAACTAGACTTCACATATTAAAAAACCGACTCGAAAAAATTCTTGCATTGACCTAATTGTTACTAATTTTCCGTGTCTTAAATCTAACACTCACAATTTATCTTTATCGGACCATGAAACCGCGCAAACTATAACATTCAATATTACAAATAAAAATGATAACTTCGAAACTCCTGAAAATTTTTATTTTACGTACAAAAGGGATCTTTGTCAGGAAAATATCAATAAATTTGTTGAATGCATGTCAGCCCTATCTTTTAGTGATGTGATACTTGAGAAAAATACCCAAATGGCATTCAATTTGTTTCATGACTATCTAGTCTTATTTTACAACCTATGTTTTCCAATAATTAAAATCAAAATAGTAAATAATAATAGAGGTAAAATGTTTATGACAAAGGGCTTAAAAAGGTCCTGTATCGTTAAGCGTCAGTTATATTTAAAGTATCGCTTAAATAAAGACAGTAAAAAAAGAAACAAAAGAGTTTATACTACCTATAGTAAGATATTAAAAAAATGCTTTGAAACCGTTAGAAAAACGTCAAATACCAAATATCTTGCTAACTCAAAAAATGTCTGTAAAGCTAGTTGGAACTTGATCAAGAAAACTGCAGTGGGGAAGTCCGCTTCGAGTTTCATTCAAAAAATTAAAATAAATGGTCAAACATATTACGGTCCTAGTGACATCTGTACAGTATTTAATGATCATTATATTACCACAACGCAGCCTGATAATTCCAAACTCACTCCAAAACCTTATAAGTTAATAAGTAATTTAAATTCTATTTTTATGACACCAGTTACTGTACATGACATTATGAATCATATCAAAAAATTAAAAAATACCAGTTCAACCGGCTATGACTCTATAAGTACTCTAATACTTAAATTAAGTGCTCCATTCATTACAGTTCCATTGACGCATATAATTAATTTGTCCCTTTCAGAAGGCGTTTTTCCAAATAACTTAAAAAAATCAATTGTCAAACCTCTGTTTAAAAAAGGTAACCGATCTGACGTAAATAACTACAGACCAATAACAAAGATATGCGTTTTATCAAAGCTATTTGAAAAAGTGGTAAATGATAAATTATACAACTTTTTGACAAAACAAAATTTATTAAAGATGGAACAGTTTGGATTCATGAAAAATAGCTCAACAACATTGGCTTGCTACACTTTAGTTAAAAATGTTACAGAATCTTTAAATAGAGGTGTATATCCAGTATCCATATTTTTAGACATGTCTAAAGCATTTGACCGAGTTTCACACGACATACTACTTGAAAAGTTACAGTGCTATGGTATTCGGGGCAAAGCTCTTGACTGGGTAGAAAGCTACTTATCAAATAGGCAACAATGTGTTCAAATAGCTCGCTTGACAAATAATACCTTACAATTCTACCAATCTCCATACAGCTACAATGGAAGAGGAGTTCCTCAGGGTAGTGTATTAGGCCCATTGTTATTTTTAATCTACATTAATGACCTCCCAAACTCAACTAATCATGACTGTATATTGTTTGCTGATGATACGACAATCACAATAAAATGTAAAAATAATTATGACGCTGAAAAAGAAACAAATATAGTTTTGAGTAGAGTAGTCAATTGGTTAGACATGAATAATTTACAAATTAATCTATCAAAAACAAAAATAATACAATTCAAAACATATAACTGTAAAATATCAGATCTTCAAATTGAGTATGACAAAAATAAGTTACATTTAGTTGACTCAACAAAATTTCTTGGTATAACAATCGACAAACATTGCAACTGGAAAGCTCATATAAACATCTTATGTTCAAAAATTGATAGGTTTATTTATGTTCTTAAACGGATAACTCTCACAATATCCACTGAGGCAGCTACACTGGCTTACCATGGATATGTCTCTTCAAATATTCGATATGGGCTTATTTTATGGGGTAACTCAGTTGAAGCTGACAGAGTATTTAAAATCCAGAAAAAATGTCTACGCTCTATTTGCAAAGCACATTACTTAGATAGTTGTAGGCCTCTATTTAAGAAATTGAAAATATTACCACTTCCTTCACTATACATTTTTGAAATTTGCTGCTTTGTAAAGAGACACATGCATCTTTTTAAGAATGAAGATGATGTAATGGGAATTCGTTCTAGATATAAGAAAAAACTTTATGTGCCTGCTCAAAAACTCAAAATATATAGCACCAATGTACATTGCATGGCAGTTAGGATTTTCAATAAACTACCAGTTGAGTACAAAAACTTGCCAGAAAGAAAGTTTAGTACAGTTTTGTTTAATCTTTTAATTGACAAATTATATTACAATATACATGACTTTATGACTGAAAATAAATTTTGATACCTACCTACAAACCTGTACTTAAGTGACATTGGCATTGTATACCTTTTAATTATTTTATATGTATGTTTGCTCTAACAAAGTACTGTGTAATTACTTAAACTATGTATTTAGATTTATTATTGTTGTTGTGAAAACTATTTGCACGCTGTTCTCAGCAGTATATGTACCGGCACAACTTATAATTCAACATCTATTTTGACGCATGTACAAAGCAAATAAATGAATTTTGAATTTGAATTTTGAATTTTGAATCTCAGTAATTCCCCAATTTTGAAGTTCTGTAGATAGTGGAAGCTTCACATCGGTATAACGTTTCAAATGTGTTATGCAAAATGTATTTGGTATAAAATAAAAAAATAGATTTCGCGTTAACATCTTAGCATAGCAGGTGAATCTCTTTAGTTCGGTAGGTAAATAATTTGACAAAAGAAATGTCCCAAAATGCAAGGAGCCTCGGCCAGGTCTTTGTACACTTTATCAAAAAATTGTTTAACATGCTTAAAACACTTTTCGATTGTTAAATTGTTATTAAAACACTTTATTTATTGGTAGGAAATGAAATTGTGCGTGCATTACAAACAAAAAACATCATGGCGGAAAAAATGTCGTTTTGACAGTTAAGGTTTACTTACGTCTTTTTTTTTGTGTTTCGAGTAGTATCGACGGCTGGTTGCCATTAAGTCCACAGAATTGAATTGAATTGTTTTGTGTATTTTTAGCTTATTTAACAGTTGTAAAATTAAAATGAAACCGAAAGAAAGAACTCAAGCGTAACGACCAATCAAACACACAGATAGACAACTATCAATGTGATGTGAGTGAAGTGTGCCCTGAGTGAGGTGGCTGTACCCTCTGCTTAGTGAACTAATTTCATTTGACAACTTCCACCATAGAAAAGACTCATTGTCAATGTTGCCTGCTAAAACGAACACAAATAAATTTGACTTTTTTATTTTCTTACCATCTAACTACTGATTAAATCAAATTATTTGTATTTTTCCTATAATTACCATAAATTTGTCTATTTTTTTAGATGGTGTACAAAGACCTAGCCCAGGTTGTGACATTTCTTTTGACGGCCTGTCGGTTATGGGTGGAATGGAGGCAAGTTGCTGGGGGCAGATATTTTATCATATTTGCTTTCTAGTCATGGATGTGTATCATGTATGTTTATTTAAGTTTATTTCTAATATTTATATATATAAACGATAGCTATGTGTTTATATATTTCTTAAGTTTATTTATCCATTATCTAGTATCCATAACACAAGTTCTTAATGATACTTAATTTGGGCTAGATAATGTGTTGTGTTAGTTAGAAATATTTATTTGTTTATAATCTTAAGCGTCTGGCGGTATGAAAGCAACGATAAGTGTTCGGTCATGTTGTTGTTTTAGTAACAAGGATCTTATTGTCTAACTTCAACACCTATCGCGATCCCTTTCGAAGGTATAGTGGTTGAGATAGTGATCAACAGAATTACCTATTGTCTAACTTCTACGATCGCATTCGCTTTGGGATTTATCCCTTTCAATCCCGAAAAATGAAGTTAGACCTACTGTCTTGAAATTTTAATACATCGTGAATTTCCAAAAAAAGAAAGAAATTTACAAAAAATCCTGAATTTCCCATTTTCCCGGAAAAGCTATAGCATGTTCGTGCTATCTGGGATCCAACTGTTCTAAGGCACGTTCGTGCGTTATCATACTAATAAGATTAATAAATATAGATCTAGTAGTAAATTAAACCAATTTTGTTAGAAAAATATGTTTTATTGAACTAAAGAAACATTTTATGAAAAAAAAAAACAAGAACTTTAACAATTCTTACCTCATTATGGCACTTCTTTTAACATAGTAATAAATTCAACATTCATCTTACTTAAACATTAGACTTATTACATCTTCATAGTAAGTAGCTTTGCTAGGAAAATAATTACTTAATCAAAATAGTCATCAGTCGTAATCAATATTCAGTCTTAATTTTTTTTATTTATATCTAAGTAAAAAGTATCAAAAAAGAGATCTGTAAAAAAGTAACATTTACGATTCCTGCTAAAAAACTGCCTATGGCGTGTGATACAGGTAAAAACTGTCGTTATCACTTGTGCAACAGAGATAAACATCACATTTCCGGCATCTTGTCTTGGTACGTGAGGAGCAGGATTCCAAACGACAGGTTCGTGGAGACTTTAACTTGTCCACCGTAGGCAAATGGTTGTAGCCATCGTACCTCTTGCCAAATGATGGTGGGTTGGCAGGCTGGTAGCGTCTGATCCCAGCAGCTGGTTCCCTCTCTGGAGACAGAGGTGATGGCTCTCGCATTAATCTGTCGTTAGTACTGATGAGCGTTTCAGCGATCTGGTAACGAAACTCCAAGAGATCCATTATTTTATTACTTGGAAGTCCCCGTGACAAAGAATCGCAGCGATACAGTCTCCAACAGTTGACGACAGCTAAATCAAGAAAGTGAATGATGACCTTGAGTGTCCACTTACGTGTTTTAAGAAAAGTCCGGTAGTACTCCATTGACTGATCTATGACATCAACACCTCCCATGTAGCGGTTATAATCAGTTACAACTTTTGGCGCATCAACGTCAATATACTTTTTGTAAGTCTTATCGTATCGTTTGACTACTTCAATTCGGTTCCCGCACGTACAATTTGAAGCCATTATTACACATTTTGAATCTCTCCATTTGACTAGAGCAATATTATCATCCAGTGTACGCTGGTCTATATCCCCCCTCTTCAATTGCTTGTCCTCCTTGAAGTGTAGTTGCTGACGTTCCGCAATCCTGTTCGTCATTATCGTCCCTGTCCCGTGCAAATTAAGATCGACAAGTTTATCCAGAAGAGGCACTGTTGTAAAGTACCGATCAAAGTAGATACAGCTGCCAGGTGGAATGCTTTGCGCGAGGTGAATCACAATTGCTGGACCTAGTCCCAGAGACCTATCGGCAAAAGCGGGGCTGTGAGTGTGGTAGATCTCAAAGTCCATCATTAGACCTTCACTGTTGGTAGCGACGAAGCTTTTAAGACCTACTGGCCTAGGTTTATTTTTGACTACTTGCCTCATCTCACATTTTCCAGTAAATGGAATCATTTGCTCATCTACCGAATATCTAGAAGGACTGCGCTCAATTTTCCTACATCCTTTCTTGACGGCATCAATTACTGGCTGCACTTTCCAGAGTGGGTTTTTAACAGAAGGAGGCTTGTCATTATCTACGACATGTAAGGCATTTCTTACGCAAAAAAACCTGTCTCTTCTCATGGCAGTGGCTATAATTTGAAACTGAATATTTTTACGCCAGTACCAGGCAATCCTTGGATATTTAAATATTCCCATAAGAAGATGCATGCCGTAAATTTTCCGTAGTTCCGTAATATTCGTGTTAAGATTTCTCCCAGTCTTGCCTGATGTAATATAAAGGGTTAAGTCCATTTTAGGCCGTCAGTAAGCTTTATGTTTCAGCACTTAATGGACGAATGGAATGCACGATAATTCGTATCATTTATGTAAATGATTATTAGAAAAAGTATCAGAACTAAAATATTTCCCAATAAAATTATCTCAATTAATAAGAAACCAAACCTGAGGAGTCTCCATACAATAGCTGCGCAACGTTGGGGTTACCGATTCAATGCAAAAGAAGTTTTGCTGGTGGCTTATTCTAAAGATAAAGGCATAAAGCTTTTCATGAACAATAAAGTAAACATAAAGTATACATTTAAAACTAAATAAATAAAATCAAAAACATATTACAAACTTAATTATGTTAATTGTATAATCTTGCAAAGCATTATTTCGATTGCAACTATAACTTTTTGTGAGTTTTATTTTTTTAGTTCGGGATCCCTATCACCAAACTTCAAAATTCAAATACGTCAATCCAATTTGTTATTTTGCAACAAGTGGATGAGCTCTTTCGGTTTTCCTTTTTTTTTAGATTTACTTTTAGATATACTTCCCATGTTATTTCCTTTTTGATTTTCCTTGTGTGAAGTCTAAACGCGACAAACACTCGCTTCGGGTCGAGAGATAATGTGGCTCAGTAGCGTCAGTTTCTCGTATTTTGAGACCTCCTCGAATTGTCGCGGGTACAGACCTCTTCCTTTAAAAGCCTTTAGGTTAGTCTTATGTATAAATGTGTCTTCTTTCTATATTCTAATTAAGATTTTGGACACGTGACTCTAGTGTTGTACGTAAGATTTCCTTTGACTTCATTATTTAATTTAAATACCAAAAACAAAAAAGTTAGTTCAATAACCTTTTAAATATGGTTTATGACTTAAAAATAAAAATAATCATGACGGTATTATATGCTGAAACATCATCGGCCGACGGCTCAAACACTATGGACTTAAGCCTTTGTGCACCTAGTCATATTTTCGAAAAAGTCGTCGCTGTAATAATCCTCAAAATACTCCATGGGTGTTCTTACTTTTGAAGGTGGGTGACCGGGGTAGTCGTGATCCTTGTCTACATACGTAGTTTTTTTCCATATACGCCTACGCATCCTTGCCAGGGTTCGTGATACTCGGCTTGGCTTTGGGTGTTTCTGATGGGTCTGTTCTTGATGTGGCGGAGAACGTAGCGTTGAAGTAGGTGGCCTTTCTGGTGATAGTGAGGCAGCTGATGGCTCAAGAAGTGAGGCTTCCTGCTCCAATTAATCATCGGACATATCCAGGTCAGATATATTACCATCCTGCAGAAGGCTCCACACCACATCTTCATCCAGTGGGATTGCTGAGGGAAAATAAAGCAATAATTTTGTATGAAGGTAGGTTTGCAAACAAATTTTACTTTAGCAACACAATTACAGCTAACTTTTTGTACGACAACGAGAAGGTTTATTTAATTAGCTATTAAACCCAGCTAACAATTAAAGTTTTTAGTAAAAAAATCTATAGTGTATAAGAAACTCAAAGAAAAAAAATTACGATACCTATTAACCCACTTTTGTTCGTTTCTACAATTCGGACCTGAATCGCACGTACGTGCGTTATGGTTTTTTTGTACAGAATTTACCATTTAATATCGATTTCATAACATGAATTATTTATTGATTTCAAAAAACATATAATTATTAATAGATTATAAGAAAAACTTGGGAAAATCTGAGTTTAATCACAAAAAATATTAAATTTACTTACCACGCTCCGTCTTAGGGTCAATGTACGCTGCCATCTTCGTCGCTTGCCGAGGGCCAACTGACATTTGGTGCCAACGAAATATTTGTAAATGAAACGCACGAACGATGCGGAACGGTTTCGCGCAATGAAACAGACTACATTGCGGTAAAGATTTTTTTTTAATTCAAGCGCACATTCGTGTCAATGGGGCATCGAAAGGGTTATGGCGTATTGAATGCCATAGAGCATTAGCCGCGTTTTGTTGCTTTGATTTTTTCCAAATTGTTGGTTTATTTTGAATAAGTTGAAACCAATATATTATAATTATAATAATTGTTTATAAAACACTATCAAAATGTGAAATATTTCTAGATTCGTGTTATAATAACATTGTTTTTAGATGACTGAAAGTATCAATCATCACTGTAATTTAAATAGCAAAACGCATATTTGCGCGGGATCCTACGAATGTGAAAGGAGCTTTTGTAAAACAGAGTTCATCAATACTTTTATTGTAATAATATAGTAATACTTATAGTAATAATCTTGTTTTATTTATTTATAAATAGTTAAATTTATAAAAAAAATTAGTTAACCTAAAAAAATCATCGTGTAGAATCAAAAATCATAATATACACACATCAAAAAAAGTTTGAGATCACTAGCTAAAGATGGATTTTTTTTAAACTTTACTTTTTAAAAGAATTAAGCTTACGTAACATCTTTTTATAAAAAAGATACAGTTTTTGAAAATAAAAACTTAAATTAATTTTCATTAACAAAATTTAATTAAAAAGGCAAAATAGGGGGGGGGGGGGATTTGGGGGATTTTTTAAGGTTTTTTTGCTATATATCACGTTCCTAACTTATTGTTTTTAAAGTTTTTTTTATCATCTTTAAATTACTTTAGCGCCACAACTAGGTTGAGATTCGAGATGTTGAATATAACGAATAGCCATAAGGGTGTTACCACACCAATCGATAGACCGTCGATGGCAGAATAGAACAGTCGATTTCAGTCGACGGTTTCTACTACACCAAATTGTTTGACACCACCCCTGAGTTGGGAGGGGCTGATATCCCTCCATTGATTCCTCCCCCTCTCCTCCTAAGTAAAAAATACAGCAATTATAAAGTTTAATAAAATATTTTTGTTGAATCTATAACCAAAGTCTTCTATAACTAAAAAGCGAATGAAACTTACGCCTGTCAACCAATTTTCCATTATAAAAACCTTTACGTAATATGCCTATCATTTCCCTACATTGACATCATTGACCGACTCTTTAAAAATTCGCGGCATGCCATCATCCGCGAATGGTGAGGGTATTCTAGGGGGAAATCAAATTAGTCTATGGGAACGTCGCTGAGACCATCTGGCAACACTTTATCGGCCATTATGTACAACGAACAATTAATTCATACTGTGTTCATACATACATTGATATGTATTATCTATGTGGATATAAACATTAAAATAAGTACTGTATATTAAGTATGTGAACACGCTACCTAATAAATTAATATCTACAAAACATAAAGGTTTCTTATTTATTTATTTAATAATTTATGTACACACAGAAAATCATAGTAGGTAATAAAAATGACTTATAAACTAATAAAGTACAGAGGTACAGCTCATTTCTAATAGAAATTCCTACCAGCATACCTATTTCTGGAGAAAGTAGTAAAGAACAAATTTAGTGTGTAAAACTATATTTAAATAATATAAAATAAAATACAAATATAAATTAATTAAAACCCATAAATAAAATTCAAATACAATATTTTTAGTAGCAGGAATGGGATTATGCCAAAAAAAAACACAATGATCACAACAATATTTTTAATTTACAATTTACAACGACTTTAACAACAAATTGATGAATTTAAACAAAAGCGAAATTTCAATAAAAGAAAAATTACCGACGTGAATGCACCCGTTCGGATCGACGACCAGCAGAAAAGAGGCCCTAATTAGGGAGCACACCCATTATGTAGGCACGCAGTGAGCTGTCATGTTGGTAGGGATGGTGTTCCCTTATACGGCTTCTCCTGACGGATATCGCCCTCGATCTCTTCGCTACAAATTTCATCACGGTGCGGTGCGTCCTGAGCTGACGAAGGGCCAGCAGCGGTATCTGGCTCGGTTTTCTCATGGAGACTGCCTGAAGTAAGTGACATAGCTGTACCAGATGTTTATTCTTAAACAATCTACACCTCTTTAACAACATTTCTTTGAACATACATGAACTTACCATACATCCCAGTGAACAAAGGCGTCCCTACTGTTCACACTATCTACACGCCACGTATCTGGCTACGTCTGCCAGAGGATAACAACCAATCACGTATCTACTACGTCGGTAATGTTGTCGTGTCTCGCTATCCAAAGGCCACGTATCTGGCTACGTCTGCCAGAGGATTACAACCAACCAGGTATCTGCTACGTTCGTAATGTTGTCATGTCTCTACGGTAACGAAACAAATCTACTGATCTGCGTATCTAGCTTAGCCTGACGCAGTAGGTACACACAGTTCAACACGACTGGACCTTGTATCTATCTACAACTGGCCGGTAGCATCGAGTCATACTAATAAAGATCACGTATATCCTACGTCGATCACAAACTTACCATTGAAAATTACACAGTTACCAATAGTACTGGAAAATAATAATATGGAAAATAGTACTGAAAACTGAGACTTAAAAGCTGGGTTGATTTAGCTCATTCCATTCCTTGCTCTGCAACAAATCTGGAATTATATGTTAAAATTTAATAACATAATGATGAATGGGTACAATTGTTTTTAGAGAAAAATACTCCAGACTATGTTAAAAATTATCGTATTTCTCCTTTAATGAACAAAATCAGCATTATCATAATCATTGTCAACTTTATATTCTAGCAAGAATAATGCTTCGGTATTCCTTAATTTTTTTAGAAAACCCTGTGAAAAAGGAGTGCTGGATATTTGGACAGTATAATCTTTGGCAGAACAAGGATATTCCACATTCCTGGAAGTCAGATTGTTTTCATTTTGAAACCACACAAAACCAAATTCTTATCATCCTATTGCTCTTATATCCTGCGTTGGAAAACTCTTTGAACAATTTTGTTAAAGCAACAATTGGAACTAAACACATCAAAAAAGTGTAAGCAACATATACAAATTTGAATTTTACAATGTATTTTTAAATTAAATCGTTAGTATTTTATTATTTATATTATTCTTTAGTGTCTTTTCAAAGAAAAAATCAATTGGTTTGTTATAATTTTTATTTTAATAAAATAACAATATTGCGAGTACTGTATCATACGTAGTACAAACTAGGATGCCTAAGCAACTAAACTTTTTGCGACTTAGTGAAATTGCTAAACAAAATTAATTTACTGTGCCTAAAAGAAATTGGCTAACTTAATACAAAGAGTGAGAATCGATGAGACTGTTTATGTTATCCTGCGGCAATTGCTTCCAATGAAATTTTAGTAAGTCCATCAGTTGTCGGGATGTTGTCACTCCGTCGCGTCGTCCAAGTCCTCTAAAACTCGTCTCTGGAGCATGTCCCATTTGTGCTCGATGGGGTTGAGGTCTGCCGATTGTGCAGGCCAAGGCAATACCCGTATGTTTTCCCTTGCCAAGTACTCACTGGTGTGCAAAGCTGTATGCGAACGTTCGTTATCATGCATCAACGTAAAATCGAAGCCAAGGGTTTGTGCAAATGGACGGACATAAGGCCTTCGAACATCCTCAACGTAATTTGCAGCGTTCATGTTTCCATTTACAAAAACTAGCTCAGTTCATCTGTTGTCCATAATACCTGCCCATACCATAACTATTGAACCGTTGTATGGATGAACTTCTTGAATGCACCTCAGCCTCTCAGTATTTCCAGGTTGACGGTACACTCCTACCCTTCAAGTATCAGGCTTAAATCCAAATCGAGACTCATCGCAAAATACAATTTTATCCCATTGCTCCTGGGTCCATGTTATGTGTTCTCTACACCATTCATTTCGACGAGCGCGATTCCCGTGACGTATAGGTGGGCACCTAATTGGTCGTCGTGCATGTAGGCCGTACTTATGCAGTCGATTTCGTACGGTTTGGGTGCTAACAACAACACCACTTGTGTTTTACTATCCACCTATCCCACCACCTATCTCTCGGGCGGTTAACATCGGCTGACGTCTTGCGGTCAGTTGAATGTATCGGTCTAGCCTAATGGTTGTACTCCTTCCGCGGCCTGGGTGCTGCTCGGCAGGATCTCCCGTGTTAGTGTAACGCTGATAAAGACGGCAAATAACGCTTCTGTTGACACCAAAACATCGTGATACCTCAGATTGATTGCTTCCCGTTTCCAACATCCCTACAGCTCTTAGGATTTCGTGTGAGGTCAAATGACGTCGCTCCAATCGTAGACAATGTCTTACAATAAAAATTTTTCTTCATTAATCAATAAAAATTAATAATAATAAATGATTTGCAACACTCACGCCACACAAAGATAACGCATTAAATTTCGGAAACACGCATTCGCTTTAAATTTTGTGAAAAAACTTATGATAGTCGAATTTTTTTTACAACCAGCCAGTATGTCACTTAGAATAGAAAATTTACTTCATTACTACCTACTTTGTAAGAAAAGATATAATAGTTGATTAATAAATTTGAAATAATGTGTGTTGCTTAGGCTTTTTTGATGTGTGTATATGTAAATTAAAATTATATTTTACCTGCTTATCAATTTAGACTTCGTAAGTAAATGAGGGAATGTCGGCTCGTAAAAGTATTTGCCAATTACAGCTGGATATTAAAAACAGTTCAAACAATGAGAACTTTT
Source organism: Marasmarcha lunaedactyla (assembly GCA_923062675.1). Classification (NCBI taxonomy): domain Eukaryota; kingdom Metazoa; phylum Arthropoda; class Insecta; order Lepidoptera; family Pterophoridae; genus Marasmarcha; species Marasmarcha lunaedactyla. Next base: position 8,807,917 of record OV281361.1, on the reverse strand, counting down.
TAATGTCCGAGTACTTTGATGTTGCTGGAGCTTTTAATAGTGTTAATATTGATGTGTTCTGAATTGCAGTCTACAGCTCCAAACGAGATTGTTCTTAGGGTATGTACTTGATTTCTTGATTAACAGGGAAGTCTAATTATATGGTCCAAGGCTTGCTTGTGTCGGGGTTTTTCAAGCTCTTTCTCCGCTAATTTTTATTCTATAAACTTTCGTCGTTCAAATCAAATATTCCATTTTCTTCTAATTGGTTGTATATGCACAATACTCCTCATTGGAAGGGCTGCAAAATAGCTATTGCCATGTTAGAAGTAGAATAATCATGATGCACATATTCAAATAGACAACGACTCTGACGTGTGGAACATACACATGTGTCATGTGCTAGGAAAGGTTTCTTGCTTACAACATATGAGACAATATTCTTTATTTTTAAGAAAAATATTGAAAAATAACTTCGCAACTGCTGAGAGGTTGTAGAAATTAGTAGCCTCTTTCAATTGACATTACCAAAAGCCTTTAAAGGATTTTTGATCCGTCATTTATAATACACAATTCAAATTTTATGTCAAAAAGATGTAATCATTCATTCAAAAAGCGTCTTGATAGCTTTCGCCATCATTCGTGAATTAGCGTGAAATTCGTTAATATGCTTCAACTGTCAAATTCAAAGGTATCGCGATAGATGTTGAATTACATAATAATGCCCCAGATAAAACCAGATTCATATCATCTTATTGCTCTTACAACATGCGTTGGAAAAGTCTTTGAACAATTGTTAAAGCAACAATTGGAATTATATGTAGAGTAAAATAATATTTTACCTGCTTATCAATTTAGATTTCGTAAGGGAATGAGTTGGTTAGTTGGTTTTGGAAAAATTGGTTGTATATGCATAATACTCCTAAATAAAACATTGTAAGGACTGAAAAATAGCTATTGCCATGTTGGAAGTAAAATATAAGATTTTTTTAGGAAAAATTCTTGTATTATTTAGCCTGAACCTATATAATGAGAGATTTGTTTAATATCGCAGGGTGGTAGCGGTGACGCAAGACGCCAACTGTGATCAGGACTGTTTACTTTTAGTAAATGGGAGGAAAAGAATAGACATATGTATTTAAAATAAAGAAAAATAACTATTTATTTAGCTTAGAAAATCAACACAAGTAGTTTAATGTAATTGTAAATAATCAATGAAGAACAATGTACTTACTAGTAAGTATATTTTTTATAGAATCATTTATCAATTTCGACATACGTTATTCAGTATCAGTTTGTTTGTTTTCGGCCTACAGTTTGGGCTGAAAAGATAATACAACAGACGGGACCTCTCTTATACCTATAGACCTCTCAAATTCACTTTAATTCACAAAATTAGCACGACCGTTTTATGCACAAGAATTGTTCTGTATGACAATTTTTCCGACTTAAGCAGGTAAATAAGGTAGCTATATCTTGCGCGGCGGGACTTTTACAGCTCACTGATGATATTTCACACCTATTTACATGCTTGTTTGTAGGTTTTTAGTGTTGAGGTTCTCCAGCTCGAGGCTATAACTGATTTCTGTTTTTCAGACCAGGTACTTAACAGGTCCTCCCACCCCGTATCAGCCATACCTCCAATAAAAGAGTGTCCGTTTGAGAAGGAGGCTGATGGGTTCGAGTGTCTATTAGGACGCTGCTGAGCTTTTTTATGGTTGTCGGTGGTGCCAGAGCTCGTGCTTTGAGCTCCACTCTCCAGGACACTTTCTTCCACCGTGGGCAAATCACTATATATCTGCTTTTGGCTCGATTCAGTTGCTTCAGGACTCGAAGTATTAAGCAAGGTAGAGGAAAAATTCACGTCAGTTTGAAATTCCATTCTCGGCTGAACGCGTCGTGGAACAGAGCATTTTTGTCTCTCAAGTCCCTGGATAGGTAAAGAGGAGTAACGTGAGCTGTTGAAGACGCGAAAGACGAGAATGACATTTGGGCGACCCAGTTTCTTGAACAGTGTCTGGCAAGCTGATGGTATAAGGTGCCATTCTGGTAGGGCTTTTTGGCGGGGCAGACTATCTGCTATCGCGTTCAGTGGATCCGGTATAGCTCAGAGACAGGTGAATTTTGTAAGTTTTTGCATTTGGTAAATAAATTTTTTTATTTTCATCAGTTTTTTTGAGCAACTCCCTCCTTGGTTGCGCAGGTAACAGCGGTTTGGTTGTCGCTTTGCAGCATTACGGATTTTTCTGCTAGTTTTGGCGCTTTTCTCTGCAGAACGTAATAGATGGCTACAAGTTCTTTTACATTACTGTATTGTCTTAAGTTTCCTGGTGGCCATGAGCCTTGTATAACGTGATTGTCCACCAGAGCCCCCCACGCGTGATCTGATGCGTCTGTCACAATGAAGTGTGTATCTGCCAGATGGGGCTGTAGGTTCTGAGGTTTATTAACCACCACTTGAGGTTTTTCAATGAGGCATTGTTTGGAGTGACCGTTCGATTTTCGCGGACAGCTGTTTGCATCAGTGATAAAAGGTCCCGATGATTTAATCTTCCGAGGGGCACTACGTTCAGGTAGCCCATTGTTTTTGTAGGTCTAGAGAGGACCATGCAGTCTTGTTTATAGTTTCTTCGATCCATTTTTCTATTTTTGTAACTTTTTTGGTTGGCAGAAATTCTTTGTTGTCTATTGTATTCCAAACCACTCCTAGGAATTCTATTGTTCGGATGGTTGGACGATTTTTAGGTGTTTATTTTCCAGCCTAGATTTCGTAGCAAGCTAAAGCTTGGGCTGAGAGTTCGCCTAGCTGCTGGGAGCTCTGTGCTACCAAAAGGAAATCATCTAGACATACGATTGTGCGTATCCCCATTTGTCGCATTTTGTGCGCCATCCAATTTGTTGCGAATGTTATAGGGGCACTGCTGAGGCCGAAGGTCAAGCAAATTATTTGCCAGATGTGTGGGTGGTGGTTTCGCGATTTTGGTGCATCGCATTCGCATGGCCCGTAGAATCTGAGAAACCGGCGGTGTGTTGTGGCTACAGGGACGTGAAAATAAGCCTGGCTTATGTCGATTTTCATCAGCCAGTCGCCTGGTTGCAGGAATTGGGGCACCTTCGCTATGTTTATTAGATTGAATTTCCAGGCGTAGACAAAGTTGTTGAAGCCTTTCAGAATTAGGATTGGCCTGGAACTGCCGTCCTGCTTTTGTCTTAGGAAAAGGCGTTATATGAAGCTAGCGTTGTGGGGAGCTTCCTTGATTGCACATTCCACCGCCATTTTGTTTATTTGATGTATAATTTCGCTTGAGTACTCCGGTGGAATAAACGGGGTTTCTCTACAAAGGGAATATGATAGCCCAGTATTATAGACAGAAAATTTTGGGGTGCATTGTGTAGATGCCATGTTGTTAGAAAGCGTTTGAGTCGACCTGCTGAGAGCCTTTCTTTTTGGCTGCCGTGTTATTACTTCTGCGCATGGATGTTTCAGTTGCTGCACGGAAGCGAAAGGACTGGTTAGGGAACAGAGTCGGTGAGGCCCGTCTTTCCTCAGCGGGAAGACATGGCCTGCGCAGCACTTTGTTTGGTCCCCCCAAGTTTGCAAGAGCTTCAAAAAAAGCAGTTATTTCAAACAGAAAATTACCAGATGGAGGTATTCTTTATAAAACGGCTTTGCTGTAGCGGTCCTTAACTCCGCTAAGAACTTGTTCGCTTCGCTGTTCAGCTGTATACTTGCGCGTCTGCCACAAACGCCTTGTAGTATATTTTTGGATATCTCGGCATAAGGGCCGGAATTAGAAAAAGCTTGAGTAAGTTTTGCTCGAAGACTCTCTGAGGAGTGAGATTTGTACCCTGCGCGGATCTCCAGGTAATCAAATCAATCAAAATCTTTTGGTTACATTGTCTTTGATTCAACATCATATTAGTGATGCAACCGAATGTTTGATCCAGCGACCTTAGTTAAGCGGTTAAGATTCGAACGGATGTAACTCATTCGTTCATGTTCAGTGTAAGATGTGTAAAGATACCTTTTTTCGGCATTATTCGCACATTCCCCACTCTGGGTCGCCGAAATGCTGGATTTTTTTCAGCTTGTTTTACTCTTACAGGGTCAGCTTTTTTGATAGAGTCCGCTGTCGACGACTCTGGTACGTTAAGTTCAGGTATTATAGAAAGTTCAGTGGGTATTAGGTCGTAGAGTGCTTGCTCGTTTCTTAAAATGCGTTGTGAATTGTCGTTACTTTCGGTACTGATGTTTTGAGTAATAATGTGTTTCAGACTTTCTATCTCATTGCATAGCAAGTCAAAGCGCATGTCTGACATGTTGACTGATGCTTTGGAGCACGGGCGCTTCTCCGCAGGTTCTTCATTACTGGACTCTGAATCAGAGTCGACAAAAATTTGTAGAGGACGTTTATTATTCACCCGACGTACTCTTTTTTCGTTTTCATTGTGATCACTTGCACTTACTAATTCGATATTCGGATTTTCACAAGTATTTAATAATTATAATAATATTTAATCCAACATACATTGGATCAAAAAATACGTAATATATAATAATAAGTTTATTAAAAGTGAACTTTGCAATTCGAAAACGAAACGCCAACTGAATCAAATGCGACCGCCGCCGGCCCTTTATATGGGCTCGGTCCGGTCGCACCTGCAGGTAGGTAGCGATGATGTAATACAGCAAGACGCGACATGCACCAAGACTTCGAAAGAGATGCCTACCTCTCATTTTATAGGTTTCAAATAGGTTCAGGCTACATAATAATCAAACATGATGCACATATTTAAATAGACAACGACTCTTTGACGTGTGGAATATACACATGTGCCTAAGAAAGACTGTGCTTACAAAATATGAAGCAATGTTCTTTATTTTTAAGAAATTATTGAAAAATAAACTCGCAGCTGCTGAAATACTGTAGAAATTAGTAGTCTCTTTCAATTGACATTACCAAAAGGCTTTAAAGGAATTTCGGTCCGTCATTTATGATACTCAATTCAAATTTTATGAAATCATTCATTCAAAAAGCGTCTCGATAGCTTTCGCCATCATTCTTGAATTATCTGTAGCGTGAAGTTCGTTAATATTCTTCAACTGTCAAATTCAAAGGGATCGCCATAGGTGTTGAAGTTACACAATAAGGGCCAAGGACATTTTTGTTTTCTTCTTTTCTTAATAAAACAGAGTTTACGACCGAGTAGCATCAGTCGTAGTAGCCCTGCCTCATACGACGCAGTTCCCAGGTCCTAGTCGGGACATTCATTTGTGATGAACACAGATGTTCGTTTTTGGGTCAGGCGTGTTAATATTTATGTAAAGTCCGTGTACCCCGAAAAGCTCTGCTTCATTTGGGCCAATTGGTGTGTTTGTTGGATTTACCTGTTTATTATTATTACGTCCGCTATCCTGACGCACTCATAATCTTTACTATAACCAAAGCTTCTATAACCGAAATTTAGAAGAAAATAACGTTACAATAACTGAATTTACACATTCACAGTGACCCGTTAACGAAAATTTCAGATTAGCTAAAATGACGAATTAGTCAAAATGACGTATTAAAGAATTTAATGGCATTGACAAATAAAAGTAATTGACTAAGGCGTCCACCTTTTCCCATTGGCACTGAACTAGTGGAAGCGGCGGTGTCGTCAGTCCAGTTCTTAAATACTGTGTGGTTTGCATTTAACTAAGTCTCGTCAGTGAAAATAACATTTGACCAATCTGATATCTTTTTGGCTTCGCTCAAAAATTCTCAGCAAGCCATAGCAACGTCGTGACGCTCCATTAATATTTTACGTTTGTCCGATTTTTTATACGAAAATCCAATTTCTTTCAAAACTAAGCTTAATGACGATTTTTTGGCCATGGAACAAACCACATTCACGTAAAGAAACAACAAGTTTTTTAAGTGTTGGAATTTCTTTGCGCAAGTAATAGACATATCTATAATTGACGGCAAATAGCATCAGCGTTGAAGTTGTCAACCGATGTCACACGATGTGGTTGGCGTTTTTTCTTGGGCGTACGAAGCTTATTTTCCTGCATGCCGCTTGTACCGTAAGCTTCGGTAGTAATTTTTGAAATATTTTAGGTCCACTAATTCCTAATGCGGCCGCAACACGCTCTCGCACTTGCGACAGTGGTAATAGCGGGCCACCATTTTGATACTCTGCTTCAAAGTAATTACGAACCTTGATCACCAGTTCTCTCGCCTGCCTTTTCAGAACAGATCCTTTCGGCATTTTGATATTTGACAGCTGGGCAGCAATCAACACGGAGGAACACAAAATACACAACGTAACGTGTATTTTTCACATTATGTGAAAAAATCTCAGCGAACAGAAACGTAATGACTAGCACGACCGTCTTGTTGCGAGTGACAGATTAAAACAAAGACAAAATGGCGGTGGGCCATTGAGTGTTCCCACCTTGAAAGAATATATTTGAATGTTTTAGTTGTATTTGTCTTTGTTCAAAATATAATAAATATATGCGATCGATATCATTACTTATTTGGTCACAACACTTCATTATATATAATTAGAACTGTCATCGCGAAAATAAAGAAATGGAAATAGTATAGTTGACGAAATTTACGACTTAATGAAAATGACGGGTAGAACTCTAAAAGACTGTCAATTTTTCGTTTGCGGTGTACACACGGTTTTCGTTATTTGTCGGTTATTTTGGTGATTTTGTTATCATCATTGAGTTATTTTAAGTGTTTCTGTTTTTCTCTTCCTCGCCTGGTAAGTGGTTGTACGAATTATCTAGCTCTTAATGAGCATGGATTGTGTTCCAATCCCTCCTAAGCCCCCAGACCCAATCCCGTTTTCTGATGTCAACAACTCCCCTGACCCTTTCTCTCAACATGTGCAAACAAGAAAATGTCCAAGTATAAATCGGGATTCGTCCCCTACTCCTAAAAAATCTGTTTCGAATGCTCTTCCATCTCAAACCAATAACCTTATTTACACTCATCCAAGTCTTTTAGAAGAAAAATCTTACCATCCTTCTGACAAAGGTCCTTTCATTGTTCATGTGTCCAGGTCAGAAACTCACCCTAAGTCAGGCAGTACATTTAATCAATTTTGGAAAATTTTTATTTACATCAAACATTAAAAATATTAAAAATGATGGTATAAAGAGTGTTGGCAGAAATCGGGTCTCTGTGGAATTCTCATCTGCAGCAAACGAGTTTCTCAGAAACCCGAGTCTTAAATCTCATAACTATATAGCTTTAATTCCTACATATAATATAACAAGAATGGGGCTGATCCGCGGGATCCCAACTTCATGGTCTATGGAGGAAGTTGTATCAACAATCTCCACAATCCAAGGTGATATAACAATTTTGAAGGCGCGTCGCTTAAACAGAAAAGTGTCCATGGAGTCTGGTTCCACTTGGACCCCCACAGGTTCTGTAGTGATCACTTTTTCTGGACAATGCTTACCTGATAAAGTGTTTATTTTTAACTCATCATTAACCGTTGATCCATACATTTTGCCTTCCATACAATGCTTAAACTGTTGTAGATTTGGCCATGTGAAAGCCCAATGCCGATCCAGTGCTCGTTGCTTCAGATGTGCACAAACTCACCCAGGTGACTCTTGTCCTGCATCCTCTGAAGTTTCCTGCCTGCAATGCTCAGGCCCTCATTTAGCAACTGACAAATCTTGCCCGGAACATTCCCGGCAAAAGAATATTAAAATCACCATGTCCCAAAAGAACATATCATTCAAGGAAGCATCATCCCTCTTCCCTTCAGTTAAAAAATCGTACGCAGATGCTTCTAAAAGTTCTCCTTCACTGAATCTTTCTTACAAAAAAACAATATACAAACCATCAAAACCCAGTCCGTCTTTATCTCCAGGCTATGACAAAATTGCCCATAACGCTATTATTGCTAACCCTCCATCTACTAAATCTGATAATGCCTTCCCCCCTACTTCTTCCTGCTCCCCTAATGACAATTTTTTAGAACTCCTGATTTCCCTAGTTTTGAACATTCTTTCAAAATTTGAAGACATCCCACTACCATCCTCCGTTGCTAAAAAGTTATCCCCTATTGCTAATCTTCGTCTTAACAATGGCCAGACGCCTTTATAAATTATACTCTTCTATGTTAAAAATATCTGTAAAAACTTATTTCATCCCCCTGTTTTTGTATTGTTCAAGGTAACTCAATGCTCGAGATACTGCAAGTTCTACTCAACTGATCGCTACAAAATTATTAACCTCGTGTAGTACGTGTGTATACTAATACTTGAAATTGGCAGAAATAGTTATTGTGTCGTAACAACAGTTACTGATTGCCATAAAACAAAATAATAATAATAATAACTCTAAAAGCGCTTTCAATTAAGACATTTCGTGTCAGACAGCTGCTGTGGCGCCGGAGCGGTTAATAGTTGTCCTGCGCACGGATGATCGTGTTTTTCATACGAAACGAGCTAACCGGCAACGTTGCTGCGCCGGTGCCGCACACGCACGACAACGGGGTGGCAACGTGACATGTGCTAATGAGGCATTGGTCGCATCGGTAGGCATCACCAACATACGCAGGATCTATATCTATATCCCGCAACATACTTCTGCTGCCGGATATAGCAAGCGGCGCAGTTACCGTGCGGCAGCGCAGCGGTGCGACACAAAACGTCCAAATTGAAAGCGCCCCAACTCACATAATCCCTCTGTATTCTTTCACTTCAAGGCAGAACAGATTGGGAATACTGAAATTGTAAATAGGAATTCATGTAGGTAAACAAAGCTGGGAGCAAAAGGTTAAACTGGAACATGCAATTAGTCAGTAAGTACTTAGTGTTCGCAAGAATTTCATTAAATTTTACTCAATAGTGCTCAAATACTCTAGTATATAAAATTAACTAACTGTCCTCTTATATTACTTTCTTTGCAAGTTTAACAAGTATATAATCACAATGTAAATAAAAAAGCCATTATTTTTATCAATCATTTTATTTAACCACGTTTAGTGATAAATTTGTATTAAAGTATTAAATTAACAGATCAAAATTAAAATAGGTACATATAATTAGAACTAAAACTAAAAAGTGCAATATACATTTTATTCACAGTCTTGTGAAGTTGCTATCTAGAATACATTCACACAATATAACTTCAAGAAAAAAAAATCTAATGTACTTATTTTATCCTCACAATGCAGAAATATACTCCCTTCTTACAACTTCTTTGGTTGTTCATATACGACTATTATTCTTATATAAAAAGAAAAATGCATTATTCACTTGCGAAGTGCGAACATTTTTGTCATAAAAGTCTTTATAGGTAGTCTAACGTAAATATTAAGCAGCCATACACATAATTTTTTTGGTGGAACTTTACATCGGTATTCTGTATTCGCGTTTTTTGCCTTTGTTTGTTTATATACGTCCGAATTGGCGACTATTGACGAAAGTAATGATAATAATGAAATAAAATATTTTGATTTTTGGTCTTTGGTATTAACGATTGATTTAAATAGAATTAAATTAATTCTATAAAGTGGGGTGCAATTCCGCAAGTGAATAGTTGTATACATATTCTAATACATTATAAGACTTTTTTACTTTATTTTCTATATTCTTTTCAATATCACATCTATTAAAAAGCACATTACGGATTTATTGAGAACAGATCAATCATTTACAGGTATCATTCAATCACATTCATAAGGTATTTGAAACTAAATTATTATAGGATAATTTTGTCAAAATAAATCTAACGCAAAGATGTTTTCAATTAATTGGTTTATTTTTAAGTAAATTTGTATTCATAGAAGACAAAACTCGTTGTCAGAAACTTGGAATCTGCTCAACGTTTTGATCCTGGTGCGCAACGAAAACGTTTTGCTTTCTTTTTGTTTATACTTATTTTCTTATAAAAGCTTGTGGTTTAAAGAAACAAAGTCAAATTTTACTACGAGAATTTTTAGTTTGTTGCAAAATTATAGTCAGTATGATAGAACGGCAATAGTTTAAAAAGAAAAAATTATAAAATTTTCAATATATCTAGTAATCAGGTTTACTGGATTAGTGTTCTATTCAATTGATTTGAAAAGGATTTATAGTCAATAAAATAGGAAAATATTTATACTCATCGGATATCAAAAATAATTAGAATACACCATCTTTTTGCATTCTTAATACTCGATTGAACACCCGCCAGCGGGCAATTGTAGGTATCTATTCTTTAACTTTTTATATTAGTTTTTAAGCATTCTAATCAAGTTGTATATAATTTAAACCATGAAACATTCTTTCTCTACACTAAAAGTGGCCGCATTTGCACAGTACAGTTATTAAGACCAATAGCTGCGTAGCACCGTATTAATGTCAACACCCATAGTTTATAATGTATCTAGCGAGATTTTAAACTCGTGATTTGCATTAAATTAACTATTGTCTAACAATAAACGCCGAATAAGTTTATCCCGTATTTCACCTGACTGACAATCAAAAGTAATAAAAAAGGAAAGTTTAGTGGGGCGCGTATTCATGGATGTCACTCACTTTATTTTTTTATAGCGATGAGACAGGTGTCTTAAATCCTTAAAACAGTTTTTAATCAATAGTTTAAACCATTTAGTAACCTTCGAGCACCGACATATTTACCAACTTGGCAGTGAAACGATACATTATAATTCTCACACCTTCAAAAAATATTATAGTGGCCATAATAAGCGAAAACTAGATTTTCTAAGCTTCAGTTACATATACTTATTGACAGATGCAGATTATATAGTTACTATTGCGAATGTAAAATATTTTATTCGTTCATATGACATCGTTACTTATTTGACATTAAAACATTTATGAAAAATATTACTTTGTAGAAATAAATATATTTGTCAATCTATTAATATATGTAAGGAATTAAGTCAAACCTTAATATAGCACCTGCGTTTATTAATGGAAAGGAATTCGTAATGTTAGTGATAAAACATGAACTCTTGACTTTAAAAGACATTATCAGATTTTATTTTTTTTACTGTCGGAACTAAATAGCTCTAGATGGCATCTAATCAATGAGAAAGTTTAAGTCTAAGAAATCTAATCAATGAGAAAGTTTAAGTAGATGTAGTGATGAAAGGACTCGAGGTTTTTAAACCTTTTCAATCAAAACTCGCCTCAATTTTGAGGACTCGATTAAAAAAATACGACTTGAGTCTTTTAATAAGAGTTATAACGACTTAGCCGCAAGCTTTTAGTAAAGAACTAAAGAACATCTTATCTTATCTTACAAATATTATAAATGCGAAAGTTTGTTCGTCAAAAAATGTTTTTCCATTTAATATTAGGCTTTATTTATTTATTGTTCACCCGTATTAAATAATTTAAGACGTATTAAAGTTTCACTTGATAATTTTAAATTAAAAAATTAAAAAAATTCTGTGCACCAACTATTAACTGTAATAATTAGCGTATGAACACGACATACATATCGACATTAATTCTAGTATACGAGTATGAACGCGCCTCACGACTAAGGACTTCCGCGAACCGAGTATTTTTAAAAGGGTTCGAACCTTTTCGTTGAGATAGAGTCGTTTAAAATTTGGAGTTTTGGGTTTAAGACTCATTGAGTTGTTAACCGTATGACTTGAGTCGAGTTCCTTTTAAAGAGCATAAAAACCTCGAGTCCTTTCATCTGTAATTAGATGAGACAGAAAAAAATCTTTAGATATCTAATAATATTCGAATTATCTTTTCATAATTTTTCCTTCCTTAATTGTATCAACGATTGCATTTAATATATTAAATCAAGTAAACCAGACAAACTTCACTATACAAAATAATCATATTGCTCTTCTTATAAAAACCTAAACATATTTTCAATATAGATAATAATCACAATAATTTACAAAGCGTAGCTCAAAAATATTGTTTCAACTGGGAACTTAATTTTCACCTAAACTTAATACAATTTGGAAGGCAACTAAAAATGTTTGTGAAAAAGGCGTATTTAAAGCATATTATGTAATTATTCTTTTCATTGTTTCCACATGCCCTTTGATAATAGCAACACCAAACTAACTATAAATTTTTAATCAAAACCAGTCTTTAAAAAAATAAACATTGCCAGTTCATTTTTAATGTTTCGTCAAAAATAAAACTACTTCTCAACCATATTCGACTAGATATACAATAAATATATTTCTTCTAGCGTTTTCCAAATTACTCTTAAATTGAGCTTTTCAGCTTACAATTATTTTGTCAATTATACAATCTTATAATCTATGTACTATTTCTTTGTAGTTGTAATTTCTTTGCCTATCGACTTTCTATTTTCAAATTTTTGCTGTAAATTGGCAACATTGGATGGTTTCGACGTTAACTTTGTAGTCGGTTTTACGTTAGAATCAGTTCTTTGTACACTTATCGATGCCGGTTTTGGCACTACTTTAGGTTTATTTTTATTTAAATTATCAGCTATTGCCTTAACATTAGAGTCTACTCTTGAACTTACACGGTTTATTGGTGTTTTGTCTGTTTTATTTAAGTTAGGATTGGAGTTCGTGGGTTTTATCGTGGGCGCTGGTTTCGTTGTTGGTTTCTTGTCGATAGATGGCGCTGGCCGCAATGGCGGCCGGTTTTCATTTGGTTTGACAGCCGTCGTGGCTTTGTTCGTAGTTTTACTTGTTTCTTTATTATTATTTATCACATCAGGAGCTTTCACATTTTTGATATCAGCCACGGCGCAACTTGAAACTAAGTCTGGGCTGTTCGGTATAGTTTTGGTTAGGTTCCCGTTTTTGTTCAAATTTTTAGGCGATTGTGGGACACTTTTGAATGTCGTCGTGTTCCTTAGACCTGGAGGTGTGACTTGCCTTGAAAAAGTCGGTATTTTGGAGTTCACTTTCATCGTTGGTGATGGCGGGGTTTTGTCCTCCTTATTGTCTTGATTTGTGTCTTGGTTCAAATTCGTGGGCACATTGATCGCAGAGGGATGCAAATAGCCACTGCTTGTAGTTGAAACATTAGATTTAGCCCCAGAGTTGCTATACACACTATCATTCGTATATGTACTGTCTCTGTTATTTTCCGATGATTTCGCCTTCTCTTTCGCTTTTCTCGTTAAAGTTGAGACGGAATATACTGATTCTAAATTTCTATTTTGCATTTCATTTACGATCTCGCCTAATAACCCCATACTTTCTGTGCTTCCTGAATTAGAAGTGATCGGTTTTGGGGTTTTGTATAACTCATTTGGTCCCTCGTTTTGCGGAATTGCTGGTAGCGGTTTGTCGAAAGTTTCTTCGATTATTGCGTAGATATTGTCGGATGATTCCTCGTCTATGTTCGCAAGTGGAGCTTGTTTTTCTTCAATACAGTCAACGTAATCAGTAGCTTGTGGTTTAGGATTTTGGTATATAGGAGTTTCAAAGTTTTCTGCGTGTTTGGGTAGTGGAGGGGGAGGTGCGGTGGGGCGACCGACTACTGATATTGGTCGGGAACCTCCGGGAGCACCCCGCATAGAACCAAAACTTTGTAACACTGGTTTTTGCGCCACCGGCGCTCGCATACTTTGGGCTCTATTCACAAATGCTTTAGGATCATCTGTGTCTTCAGAATCAGATACAACTGGCACCGTATTAACGGGCAAATCGATATCTTTCTGTAGTATCGGCCCGGATATCTGCAAGTTTCTTAGTGCGACTTTATCTATTGTTTTCGGTATTTTGATTTGATGGTTTGGATTTTTGGGCAGCGAGTGGCTTCTTTCGACAGGGTTTCGCTCTTTTTCTTTAGGTTTATCGTGTTTGAGGAACGAGGCGATTCTGTTCAGGGATATTCCCTCTTTTACTTTCTTGGGTTCTTCTGGTAAAGGTTTTAGTAAAACATTGCCAGCTGAGTGCATACTCAAAGGTCTTTTTGGAAGATCCGGCGTTAAGGTTGGTAAGTTTGGAGCCGGTCGCATCGGTCCTAAAGTTTTAGAGCCCTGTAAGGGTGAGATTAATTCTTTAGCGGTGCACGTTGAGGCTTCTAATATCGGGCTGGAAATGACCGGTCTTGGCGGAGGGTTGTTCGTTACATGCGGCGTTTCTTCAGTTTTCTCGTTGTTCATGAGTGCTTTGATTCTATTTTGGACGGAACTGTTTGTTCGTTTGACGGATGGGCTAGTTTTCGGGCTTGTGTTGGCAGCTGCAGGCACTACAGGTAATGGAGGGGCAGATCTCAACACTGGCTTTACAACTCCTTGGGCCACAATACTTTGACTGTTACTACTGCTTCGATGTACGGGTGTAATTTTTGCACTTTTGTTCGGTAGAGGTTGTTTCTCGGTGGTTTTATTATCGGGAGGTTGGTTTTTGTCCATAGGCGTCAGAGAAAATCCCTTAAAGTTGCCAAAGAAGTTTACAGACGGGTTGATGTTTCCTGTCGGGCTACGTTCAGAGTCACTTCGAAGGAGGCTCGAGCTCATGTCATCAGGGTTTGACAGGGTGTGCACGTTGACAGGTTGGGCGCCATTTTGAGAGTTGTTCTGAAATGAAGTAGCGAACTTGCTGGCACTTCGAGAGAACCGCTGTTGAAGACTGGTTTTCTTTGGCGACTGGCCTCTGTGGGGTAGATAAGATATATAATGAGCGTATTTCTTATAGACTATACATGTATAAATATATAACACATAGATATTATTACTATGTCAGCGATCTTTGTTTGATATTGTATAATGATCAAGCCTAAGAAATCGTAGAATAAAAAAATCTTTGTTATTATTTTCATATTTCCATCACTAGAATAGATTAATGCCGCAACTTTTTAAGCATGCAAAGGTGAAGTTACATTAAATTTTACTTTACGTTTGATGAATAACTAATATAATACACTATTTTGTAAGTCAATTAATTATATTAAAAACGCTTTAACAGTAGGAACTGTTTGTTCATTATTTAATTGACAACGACGATACCACAAACTCGTCGGCTAACAAAAAGAAAGATTTTCTACTGTTTCAAGATAATTTACCGAAAATGCAACTTCTCTTTTTTATTATTATTCAACAATACACATAAATTTAGGTCAACTAGGTATTATAACTACATATATCTTAATACGATATATATAGTTTAAACAATAGTTACATATAAACCGCTAATAGTGCATACGTAAACTATCCCAACGCCACGAACAAAAAAAACCGGTTTTGTTCGACGGTAGCAAACACTTTAGCAGAACGTGCGTATGTATCTATTTGTTTTCTGTTGCGGATATTATTTGTAGTTGCGTCGCGCATGCTACGTCGCTTCGAACCAGGTTCTATGCGGCTCGCTCGGGCAAAGTCCACATCTTGCTAGTGCACAGTAGCTTAATTTATTAGTAAAAGCATTCATTCCCAAGTAAACGTGCAGTTTTAGTCAAAATAAAGACGAAATTTAACCACTCACCAAATATATGAAAACCAACACCATCTAAGATATTTTACAGGAAGAGAGAAAAGGATAGGTGATAAGTGAAAGAGAAAATAAATTATAATACAGGCTTACAAAGACGAGACATTTATATAGTCTTTAGATTTAATTATGTCAATTAATGTTTTATTATTATTACAAAGACCCGAAATTGGTAAATTTTCTCTACACTGAGATTCAATTAAGATCTGTAAATTTGTAAAGATTTAAAATGTACCAAAAAATGTGATGTTTCATGCATAGTTAAAATTTGCAAGAAAACGTAAACTACAGTGGTTTTAATTTACTCTAGCTTCTCTGCTGAACTGTACAACTTTAGTCGAAGAAATCAAACGATCAAAAAATGTGACCGTTATGTAGTGTATATTAATACTTGCTATCGGTGTAAAAAGGAAAATGTTACTTATTACAAAACGGTAGAACACAGTTGTTACGAAATTATTACAAAAAGAAAACTTAAGAATTAAAAACTAACAACTGCGTACTAATCGCACAAAATATACAGAATTTTCCAAAACTTCTTATTTCGATTCAGCTACAAACAGATCATTACGTTTACTCAAATTGAATTAGCAAAACTTTATCAAACATTAAAGTTATAATTTTATGAAGCCTTTCATATTTGCCAAACTTTGTGCTATTGATAAATTTGCCGTGAAATTTATACATTTTATTACCCAAAAAGTTATTAAGTATGATAAATGAGGAACCTGTAGATATATTTTTTGATTTTAAAAAAGTGAAAGCAGCAAGGATTGTTTGCTATATTATTGTGATAACCAAACTTTGAAAAGTGACCAAAAAGGTACCCTGTATTAAAAATTCATTTCCTTTAATTTTTTAAAATTCAAACTTAAAGAAAACAGTTTTACTACAGGTAAAAGAACTCGTATATTAATAATATTTTGAAGTGAAAGACCTTAAAATTTTAAAAAAAGTTGTTAAAAGTTGCAAGCCAAAAATGTACTTTATTTGGTCAGGCTATTTAACAATTATTGAAAACAGATAAACATTTAAAGAAAATAAGCCAATCAAAGTTGATCATGCAACTACAACTACTAGTGCACACTTACATTAACCACACCGATGCAATCGAAAGCTTACAAATGTATTACAACATTAACTACCAACCAACGAATGGAATTTGGATCTAGATTAGATAAAAAGGAAAATTACTAAATAATAGCTACGTCACTTTATTAAAGGAAAGCAATTATTTTCTTTATCTGGAATCCACACCCATTAGTTGATATAATTAAAAATATAAATATTACACACAAAACAAACTACATTTACCAAAATTACAAAAAGCTACTTAAAATTAGACAGACTCAAATGAATCTATGGATCCATTACTTCTTATGCTATACAATCGTGATTTTCTCCCTTTAGCAACCAATTCATTAGTTGTCGACGTCAAACCAGCGTTAATTATCACTAAATTAGGTTTACTTTCGCTTGGCACCACCAAAGACGTTTTGGAATGGCAATCAGCAATTTTAATATCCTCCTTGCATATTTTTTTATGAACCTTCTTGACAGGCAACTTTTTTTTTCGATCTGTCAAATGCAATATCTTATAGTGTAAAGGTTCTTTTTGTTCGTTCAACTTTTGATTTACATTTGTAAAGGAACCTCCCGGTTTGGTCGATGCTTGGACATCAGTCATTTTAGTATTGCATACGACATTGGTTGTTTGTTTGTTGGTGTTGCCAGAGCGAAAATTTACTTTTTTTAGTAGATTAAAATTTAATTTTGAAAGTGCATTAGTCAGTTTAGGAGCTTTTTCGTTGTTCGTCCCGGTGTTTTTGGTGCGGAATGACATGGTTACGTACGGTTTTCTTGGTTTCTTCCACCAGACGAGCAAGTTGAGTCTGGAGTAGTAGATTAGGAAGAGCGCCAGTACGATGGATGGAATAATTCCGAGGAAGATAATGTACATGGCTACCATGAAGTTTCTTTGTACTGTGGGAGAGTGAAAGTATCGAAATTAGTATCCATTTAATATTATATTATCATATTTAGTATCTGGATATATTCCAGAAATTTTCAAGAATATTCAAAATTTTAAAAATAGCATTTAATTAGAGTTGTGTAGGCCAGCTAACTGAAATTAACATAGTGTATGTATGAATGAAAAAATAATATAAATTATACAAAATTAAAAAGCTTTTGAGAAATCATTTTTAAGTCAAAAAATACCAAAATCAAATTAAGAAAACTGGTAATTATGTACAATAATTTACTCTTTCCTTTTTTAATTTTCTTTAATTAATTTCTCTTCATATATATTTAAAAGACAATATAACTCACGGGTTAGATCAGTAGCGGGTCCCGAGTCGATAGAACCTCCCGGTCCCGGTCCCGAACATAAAGGAGGCGCGAATCCCGCATCGCAGTGACAATGTCCTGGAATTAATAATTGTAGAGTAATTAAGCTAAGTATCGATTTAAGTTATACACGACCAAGCTAAACATATATTGTGGTCACACAAGGTCAACGGAACTGAGACAGCTTTTAATTTAACTTCAAAAATTCACTTCTTCTTATACTTTATTTAAATTCAGATCTACATAGGGTTGTACTAATTCTTCGATATTCTTTTTTATGTTCGCCAGGCGTTGTCACTGTAATAATGAAAAAATACTTCTACTTTTAAAATAAATGACCCGATGTGACTTTTCATTCGATTCAGGAAAGAGGACTTCAGTACAAATAATCAGAAACAGTGTGTTTGCCTAAAGACACTTTATATTTAATGAGCCCTGACTCATCCGCCGAAGGTTCCAGGTTCGAGTCCTGGTCGAGGAATTCATTTGCATGATAGACATAAATGTTTGTTCTTGGGTCATGGTTGTTGATATTTATATATGTATGTTTATTCTGGGATCCCCCAGTTCGCTGTATGGTAACACATAACACAAACTTTTCTTTCTTTGGATACAGTCGATGCTGAATTTATAATTATTATTTAAAAATGTCACAATCAATTAGAACCTACCTTCAGAGTTACAAACGCCATGGCCGGAACAGTTCGAAGGACAGACCGAAGTAGATTTCTGCGCTATTTCCTCTCGCACTTGCTCTACAGAAACACAGCGTTGTTCCATACACATCTGTTGACAGATTGTATTGTTAGATATTTAATGAGAAAAATTAAAGGCGTAAAACTTTTAGTTTTTTTTAAGTTTATGAGACAGTTAAAAAAGTCATTTGTTGAGTCTTTATAGCCCAAATCCTCTGAATAACATCGATATCTGTTGTTATCTGTTGAAGCTGTTATTCACAAAATCGAAACTTTAACTTTGACATAACTGTGGATACGTCTGCCTGTCAACTGTCAACGCCAACTACCTACATTTTTCAGTCTCCGTGAACATGGCGCATGCTATAGCGCCAAAATTATGAGTAACGCGAAATAAAAAATCAAAATCGTGGTTAGAATTCTTAAAACCATAGGTTTAAATAGCCGCGACAGTCTATTTATTTTATCAACAGGTCAAACTTAACAAAATTTATTTCAATAATAGGTAAATACATATCCATTAAGTTTTTAATAACTCTTTAAAAAAACTAATTTCCTAAGAAATTTTAATCCATCCTCTGAAATTTACGTGTAAATAGTATTACATTTAATTTGTAAAGTTAATTATCACCTTATTATCACCACATTTAGCACCGTCGGGCACCAAACCCGGATCCACGTCGCTCAACCCAAGATCTATGATGGCCGTTCGACATGGTATTATTGTACCTGAAAATATTTGTTATATCATTTTTAAATGAAGAAATAAATCTACAAAATTCGTCTATACTAAATCTTTATAGCAAAATCTTAGTGATTTCAAATGTTGGTTAATAATAATAATAATAAATCCTCAGACAAACGCACCAACTGCATGGCCCCAAAGTAAGCAATGCTTGTTTGTATGGTTGCCAATACAGCGAGCTGAGGGGAAACACAGAATAAACATACATATAGAAAATACAAACAACTATGACCCGAAAACAAACAACTGTTTTAATCAAACAAATGAGTGTCTCCGCCAGGACTCGAATCTGGGATCTGGCCGCGAAGCCACTCGGCCGTCTTTTACATTATCTTGAATATACCGCGGTTGCCTGTTGCTATGATTAAATAATCGTAAAAGCAATATAAATATCATGGTGCTTATAAAGGAAATGTAGTTAAAATGCTGGCTTCTCGATCCAGGTTCGATCTAGGGTTTGTTTCCCGGTGACTGCCACACATACCAATAAGCTTTTACAAGCTCAGCACATTAAGCAGTTGGCTTTAACGGAGAAGTAAAACATCGTGAGAAATATAAGAAATTATTTTCAAGCTGTCATTAAATCAAAATGGCGGAAGATAGATGCAATTCCTACATGAAGCACTTGATCTGATACTCAAACAAACAATAAAAAGTAGTGAAAGTCGGATGTCAAGTCGACAAGTTGAATCAGGCGTCGCAGACAATGAAATGAAAGTCAATGAAATACCAGGATTTATGGCAGTTTGAGGGGAAGCCCGCAGTCGGCAACAACGTATTATTCCATGGGTGCTAAAATTTATTATTTCTATGAAAGTGCGAATGCCAAACACCATCAGAAACACCGTATGCATTTATGCCAACTTTAAATTTGAAAGACAAATTCTTCAAATGCTGTAATTTGATAAGATTTTACTAATTTATACGTTATTCTTCTAGATTATTCATTAACTCTCACCATTATTATTAATAAACATGGCCGACAGTTGCGCGCAAGATTCCATGCCGAACTCGAGCCGTTCGTTCAAATGCCTGCACTGAAGCAAACCGCAGTGGACGTCTGCCTCGTTGCAAACATGGAACCGCTTGTTTATTCGATCATAGCCGCAGTTACCGTTTCTGAAAAGTAAAAAAATGTATTTGTAAATAAATATGTCGAAGTTAGTAGGCAAGTTTGGATGTTTGTAAGGGGCGCAACCCACGTGTTCGGGCCGGCACATTGAGTTGGTCTGCGAACTTCGACACATATTCGGCAAGTGCCGATCGGCTAGTCCATTTGGTTTGTATACAGGGCGGCTTACTCGGCTCGTATCGCGAACGGACAGTCTGCATTTTTGGCGAACGTTCGTCTACACATATTCGACTTAGGGTGTTACCACACCAATCGATCGATGTAGATTGGTCTGGTAAAACTGTCGATCGACGCCGGCTCGTCCATTCTACCACCGATGGACGATCGATCGATTGGTGTGGTAACACCCTTGGACACCCGACAGTGCCGACTGATGCTAGCTCGAATACGTGGGCAAAGTCTCCGATGTAACTAAAACCAAAATATTTATTTTCTGCAATCAATAAATAATATCCTCGTTACATGTTTCCCCAAAAACTTTTTTCTTTCATTTACAAAACAATTATAGACAATGAAATGAAAAAAAATATACACTTACTTATCCCCCTTCCTGTTGTTAGCATAACATTTGTCGTGCGAGCTCGCGCCCGTAGTTCCCCACAACAGCCGGCACTGATCCGTCTGCGACCTGCAGGAGCCTTTAGCGCAGAAAGCCTGGAACCGAATATAGTTCAGATACAGAGAAAAGGCTTTTTATATGATACAATATGAAGCACCGCGGTGTACAATTTTAAACTTAATTTTAATTTTGCAAGCACGACACATTTTTTTATTTATTTTGGATATTATTTTTATTACAAAGTAATATTTAACATTTGTAAATTAACAAGGGCCGTAATCACAAAGTTCTAAGTAAATATAAAAAGTTGAAACAAACTTATAATAAGACAATGAAAAAAGAATCTTTACACTTATGACATGAAACGAATAAGAAAACTTTTTGTGGTAATACGCGTAGTAATATTTAATTTTAAACATTACTGTGGTCAGCAGCAATTATTTTTACATAAACTTTATACAGACAACTTTATTCCAGATTGGCCCGGGTCTCCGGCGACCACAGTGCTGGCTAGTTTTTCATAACACCCATGATATTTTTGTACATAGTCTATTTGAATATACATGGGTTATAAATAAGCTACATTTCTTTTGGTTACAATTGTTCTGTACATATTAAAATTATGGCAGTAAAAAATCTATTATACATTTATACTGTCGCATTATAAATAACTCACCTGATTATTAGAGCAAGGCGTCGAATCCATCTTGTACACGTCATCCGGACAAAACTCGGAATGCCCGGAACAATATTCCGGTAAATCACACTCCCGGTCGGAAGGACGACACACGGTGCCGCCCGGTTTTGGTCGACAGGTCTAGTTGAAAAAAAAGTGTGTTTAAAATAGTTCGCATTCAATCATGTAGAAACGGCTTAAAGGTTTGGATTTGTACTAGATTTAGTTTGTAGTGATTATAATTGTTAGGATCTCGCTTGGGCCGGTACTACAGTCCTTGTATATTAACCACCACAATAACCACGGTTACGTTTTACTGTTCCGGATAAAGGGAAGGAACATCCAATGCCATTACTGGAACAAAGCCAGTTCCAACTTGAGCCTGCGGTCAGCGAAGCAACATTAATCGATAATCTATAAATGTCGATATAATGAATCAATAACATCTACGATTTCAACATTTACGGATGCCACTTACCAACAGGCAGATCGCGTGCTCGTGGCGTAATTTTTATTATTTCTGCAGCTTTTTATTTGCTTTATAGTTCAAATCACACTTTACATAGTATGCACTACATACCTGTCATTGATATGCGTATTTGAACTATAGTTGTAATATGTTATGTAATGAATGTATTTATGTTTGCACTGTTGGTGTGTAATTTTTAAAAAATAAATGTAGTTTAACGTAAAGTATAAGAGTCGGAATAATATGTATTTTATTGAATGGGAATTTATTTGATATACCGTTATCAAACTGCTAACTTTGGCTTTCGTTCTATCTGTTGAATGTTATAGCTAAATAGTAATGATAAACTGTAATACGGAAATAGTTTTGATGTTTAGTTGGGGCGAATTGTTGGCACGAATTTGTAAAGTAATTGAAGTGTCTGCTCACCTCGATGTCGCAGCAGAGCCCGGTGGCACAGGTGGCGTTGCGGCGCAAGGTGCAGTCAGGCGCGCAGCACCGCCGGCACTGCGCTGCCGCCGGCGAGCCTCCGCAGTCGCACTGCTCGCCCGGTTCGAGGAATCCGTTGCCGCATGTTGGCGAGGAGAAGAGGGACTTTGGTTTGTTTCTGTTGGAGAAAAATGAAGTTGAGAAAGCGCTAGGTAGTAGAGTTGATTGTGTTATTGAAGCGCTTAAAGTTGTTTATATTTTACGGCCATACGATTACTTTTGCGTAGTTGAAGGTCGGTTAAAGTGAAGCTACAGCTAGCTAGAATTACGTGCATGTGTGGTATCCTGTCTCTTACAATCAGAAGATCCACGTGTACATCAACCGACTATCATAACACACACACATATAAGTATATATAAATATAACACTGTAAATATATTTTTAACTGTAGGATCCATTTTAATTGTAGGGTCCATTTTAATTGTAGGATCCACTGTAACATTCTTATTTTTGCTGTACCATTTGGAAATAAACATTTTTGTGTTTGTATTCTAGGTTTGTATTATCGAATATAAACGACACACAGATTAGGTAGTCAAACAAAGAAGCAGCCATAGTGACCTTTAAATAACCTACTAAAATGTCAATCTACGTCGCAAATATCATGAATTTTATGATTTTAGAAAATATAATGAAAATATCACGCTTTGTTGTACCCTCTCCCTAGCACGTAAAGTTTTTACGTTCCAGCTCTTCAATTCTAGGCAACATCGTTTCCCCCCAACATCATGTGACATAGAGAACAACCTCAAGCAATAGTCCATGCCGCTCTGGAAGGCCAGCGCCAGCGACTTGAGGCTGCACGAGGACCAGCGCACGGGCACCTCCGACGTGCTCGACGGGGACATTATGCACTTCTTGTCCGGACATGCGCATTCGACTTCTGAGTCGTGTTGCATACCTGCAAACAAATTGAGGCTCGGTTATCCTAGTTTAACTACGTTTTTTTCTAAATTTTACAAAGACTAATGACGATTTCTCAATAACAAAAAAGTATATAACAAATAAGTAACAACATCTCAGCGACACTAACATTAAAACATGACGCGTCAGTTTCTGCCTATTGACAAATTATCTGATCTTATGTCTTTTTTAATAGTTATGCCCGTCTGCACTAAACTCTACCAAGCATAGACTTAGTTAGGTACTAAACTAAGTCACACATAAGCATCGTCTTACTTCGCGTTGCTCTGCACTAACCAGTTTACGTTAAGTGACTCCTAGAACGATCGTGCCTAACAAAGCGAACGAAAGAACGAAAAAGTCTATTTTGTCTTTGATTTTGATCTATGATTTGATTTTTCTTGTCACTTGTCCTGCCTGACGGTTTATTTAACCTTCCTATACCCGCGCGTTGGTCTGTGAGACCTACGGAGTAAATTTTCGTATTTATTTCTTCTTTCGTATATGCTAGAGGTTTGCACTTTTTGTTAGCTGCATGATTTGTTGCCGCGATCGTATACGGGGCCAATTGGTCTGTGAGACCAACGCGGGTACAGTTGAAACTTTTTGTGTAAGTAATAATTTCTGTTTTATTGATTTTGATATAATATTGTGTTATTAAGCATAATTTAATTATCTTTTATTATTTTTAGGTCTTAGTTTACGACAAGATGGATGATCATCAGAGAAGTTTGTTGTTGGATGACGATATTTCGGATTCTGACTATGAAGATCAAAACGCCAGCGAGGTGGAGGATTTAAGAAGACGAGCTGTCAACTCCTCTTTGCAAAGACTGATAAAGCTAACTCTTCTAAAATATTTATATTAGATGGTCCAGAATCATCAGTAACAGCTGCCAAAAGTACAATAGGCCGTTGTACATACTGCCCATCAAAAAAGAACCGTAAGACGTGGTACATCTGCGCTAAATGCAAAATTTACTTTTGTATGGAACATGCTATTATGGTATGCTCTGCTTGTTTTAGTGAGACTTGTGCCCAAGATTATATATTATTTTATTCTTTGCCAACTAATATTCTATAAGATTTGACAGCTTATTTTTATTTATTAGAAGAAAAATAAACTTACAAGATATAATAAGATAATATAATATATAATAAACGACAAAGAATTCATAATGTCAAACAAATAAAATGTTGTCATAAAAAGAACCAAAAAAAGTTGATGGATAAAGAACATTTTTTTAAATAATAATCCAGCAAGAAAATATTTTTTAACTACTGCAAAATAGTTATGAGTTATATGCAGTATAAATAAAAATTATGCACTTATTAAGACATAATTTTTATCGATATCAAGAAATAAAGTAAAATATTGTATACTTATTAATTAAATGCACTGAAATTCGTTTTATTATGTTAAGGCAGATAAAAACAAACTGTGTAGATGAATGCTATATTTTTGTGGGAAAAATTATATACTGGCAATACAGTAACACTACAAATAATATCCGGGGTGGTAAAAAGTTTTCTGTTACTGCATTATAAGAGCGGCAACATAGCATCAAATAATATAATGCACTAGCTGGCAACTGTTGTCGCCTGATACCTACTGATAGTACTTGCAATGAAATATCAAATGATTTTGTAAACAGCGCCATCTTAAGTTTTTTTACGTATTATTTTGACTAAATTTAAATAAATTATAAATCTAATACAACTAACGCCATCTCTCTATCTTAAAAACAACTATTTTTCAAGTCACAAAATTTTGTTAGAAATGGTTAGTCTATAGTTATTTACTAGTCTCTGGTATCACGTATGAAACAGTTCCTATATTTCAGAGGTTGTATTGAAAGACTGTTAGTTATTATAACATATATTATAATATATATGTTTTATATGCAGTGCTTATTTCATTCATGATATCCCCTATTTTAATTATATAACAACATTACTACGTGTTCTTGAAAAAAAATTAATGAAATTGTGTCCTGAATTTTCGGTCTGAAGACCATGCTCGGGTATAGGTGTTAACAAATTAACGTGGGTATAGGAAGGATAACTTCCTTTTCCCTTCCCTTCAATCAAAAGTTCAAACAAAACGTAAATATTATTTATTTTTTAATCGATATATTTTATTATATCAATACATAATGCAGCTGCTAGTTATAGTGCATAATGCGAGGTTATTTATTTCAATCTTAAATCAATGAACGAAAATGTCAATATTTACAACGTACAATTTTGGGTCGTTCGAAAACTAATGAGAATAGTATAAAGTAATGTGGGAACTTGTGTAGCTCAGGTTTCTTCAATATACCAAAGAACTCTGAAGGAGAAGGAATTTTCGCGTTGGAGATATGATGTTTCATGTTATTTTTCTAAAAGGTGACTCCTTGGAAAAATATTAATATAATAAATTAAAATTAAAGTAAAAATTTTCTAACTAGTGTATTCGCATAACGCCGTGGTACCTGTGCTTAAGTTCTTGCTTAATGTTATGACATGGGAAATCGTTGTCCTAAAGTTAGGAATGTCTTGAGCATTTAGGCATTGACTTAAGTTTAGTGCAACGCAATTCTCGTTGCTAAGCACGTCGTAGAGACTTAAGTATCAACTTAGGCGCTGTCAAAGTTTAGTAAAGACGGGCATTACATCATAATATAAGTTTAACCTATAATCAAGCGTTATTTCTAAACGGATTCTGCCTGGATTCACTTTATTTCAATTATTTCAATACACCGATCGAAATAAAGCAGATTTTTGATCCGATGTTTGATAAGCCCGCGCTGGGGCATCCACGGAGTTATAGATACCATGCGTGAGTATTAAAGTCCTCTTATACACGTTTTATTTAATGGACGTGTAAAGACATGGACTTCGTGTTTGTGCCGAAAACGGTTCACTAGTCGACGATGCGTAAGGTCAACAAGGTTGGTTTAAGCAAAACTCTGCAGTAAATAAATGACACACGATATAAATTTTAATATCAAGTATCGAGGCAAGCATTCGAATCGGGGCACTTTTTGGAAATGTTTGTATTGACGCGCCGTCCATTTGCTTCGTTAGTTACAACTATACTGCCGATATTTTTCGAAGAATTCATTAAAAGAATCATCTCTTGTTTTTGTATTTCAGAGAGTTTCTAACATCTATCATTTAATTACTTGTCACGCTTAATACAAATTATCTTTTGCATATTGCTTCATTCGTATATATTCTCGGTTCCATCAAAATAAGAGAACAAACTGTACTATCCCATTTTATCGTGTTTAAACCTACTTGGTATTTATTGACACTTATGAAAAATCTACACAATTGTCAGTGTAAAGTTATGCAAAACAGTAAAGAAACAAAACAAATATAAAATTCACTAGCATCTATCCTGGGTTTTAATGCCACCTGATTTTTCTAAGCTCCTGCTTAATTAAATTTCCAAATGCCCTCATTCCTTGTTTACATCGTAAATACAATACAATTAAATTTATTTGCTTTAGTTCCTAAATTAAATTAAAAGCAATTCTTACCAAAGTTATGTCCCATTTCATGTGCTATAGTAGTGGCTACAAGACCAATAACTTCCGAGTGATTGGTCGCCACCCCACCAGAAAACTCGTAAGTGCAGATTGGACCTTTCAGTGCCTTCCCTACCACTTGGTTGGCGAACTGTTGACGGCTGGAAATTGCAAAAAAAAATTTTAATGTTAAAATAATAGATTTAATAATAAAGTTGGTTAGATATGCTTATGGCCACACTCAGAGATGGTTACTTAAGGCTCTTTTTATAATTAATAAATCCCCAGAGAAATACACCAACTGTATGACCCCAAAGTAAGCAGAGCTTGTGTTATGTATGACCACTAGAACTGGGGGTAAAACCCAGAATAAACATACATATATAAATATCAACAACCATGACCCGAGTACAAATGAATGTCCCGACTAGGACTCGTACCTGGGACCTGAGTCGTATGAGCCAGGTCTACTACGACTGATGCTACTCGGTCATCGGTCGATAATTTCGCTTAGCGAATCTAGGCTTGCGTTCAGTATCTAAATAAAGTATAAATTCGCTGAACAAGAACTATACTTAGGAACGCTTTAAGTGCCCATTGCATCTCTGAATGCGGTCTTTAGTTAGACTTGACACGAATCTAGATTAAACCACACACAAATCTTTCGTAGGTGTTTTGATTGGTTATCTTGTTGTTTATTGATTTACCGATTATTGATCGTCAATCACCAGTTGGGCCTTTGTTCCAGTAATTTAACTGACTGTTCTTTGACTGACCGGAATATTACCATGTTAATGCGGTTAACATGGCGGTCAAAATAAGTAGTTCCGCCACAGGAGAGATCTTATCACAAATTAATAACTAGTAATAAAAATCAGGGCAGTGTAAAGGATATCTGTGACAAATTTGCAAAAAGCTTCGTAAGCGAAGTAGATCTGGTTAAACATTTATGTTCAAAAAATTTTTTGGAAAGAAGTAGCTACGCCAAGCAGTCAGTCTACATGAGATGGCAACCAGTCAGCGATAATAGTGTTAAGCGCGTCATATCAAAAATGAATTTAAAAAAATCTCCTGGGAGCGACCACGTGCGGATGTCTGACTTAAAGTTACTTATTGACAAAATAAGCCCAGTCATGGCTAACATGACTAACCTGTCTGTAAAACATCACCTAGCTCCACATAAACTAAAAGAGGCAATCGTTCGTCCTATCCTTAAGAAAGGCAAGCGTGACGTTTACAATAACTACCGGCCTAAAGCCATACTCTCCAGCACTGACAAAGTTATTGAAAACTGCATTACTGATCAACTTAGCAACTTTTTACAATCAAATAACATTTTAAATGAATGTCAACACGGCTTTCAGAAAGGCAAGAGCACAAATACCTTACTGTCTAATTTTACCGATGAAATTAATAGTTACCTAAATGAAAAAAAGTTTGTAGTAGCAATATTTTATGATTTTAAAAAAGCATTTCAAACTTTAGATAAAGATACACTGCTAAATGGAATGGACGAATGTGGTGTGGGGCAACCACTAAACCGATGGTTTCGTGATTACCTCACATCACGCCACTTCTCTGTCAGGCTCGGGGACACGCTCAGTGAGACGACTAGGGTGAAGTACGGAGTACCTGAAGGATCCACGTGTGGGCCCATTTGCTACTTATTACACGTCAACAGCTTATGTAGCGTACTACGGTACTGCACAGCCTACATGTTTGCGGATGATCTCTGCACACTGCGTGCCGGTACCGACCTAGAGGAAACGTGTCGCATGGTCCAGAGTGATGTTAACGCAGTAGTCAAGTGGTCACATGACAATGGCATCGTGTTAAATACAGATAAAACTAAACTGCTTCTCCTACACTCACCTTACCTCCGTCCTGCTGAACCGTGCCCTAATTTGTTTACTCATAGCTTTAACTGCCTCCATAATAATTTTGTTACCTATCAATGTAAACCTATAGATAAAGTCAATTGTGCTACTTACCTTGGTGTTAAAGTTGATGACAATTTTTCTTGGTCTCATCATATAGACTATGTTTGTAATAAATTGAGAATATTGTTAAGGAAATTCTACCACAAAAGCTTTAAAGTTCCTTCCTCTATATTAAAATGTCTCTACTTTTCGCTAGTCGATAGTATACTGTGTTACGCTCTTGACAGTTATGGCCTTACATTTAAATCATATATTGACAAACTTGAGTCCTTGCAGCTCAGATTCCTAAAGATATTTGTAAACAAAAAAACTAAAGCAAATTGTAAAGGAAATTATACAAAATTATTTAAAATTTGTAACATTTTGCCTATCAGATTAAAGCATAAATTGTTAACACATAATCAAGGTACCAGGTCGGTGTCGTCTGGCAAATATGAAGTACCCAAAATAAATAATTATTATGGCGACAGAAAATTATTAAAACGATTACCATACTTTATATACGACAAGAAAACAACAAAAATAAATTTAAATTAAAATTAAAAATACATTTATTGTCTAAATTAAAAT
Organism: Marasmarcha lunaedactyla; assembly: GCA_923062675.1. Taxonomy (NCBI): domain Eukaryota; kingdom Metazoa; phylum Arthropoda; class Insecta; order Lepidoptera; family Pterophoridae; genus Marasmarcha; species Marasmarcha lunaedactyla. Next base: position 8,778,466 of record OV281361.1, on the reverse strand, counting down.
AGATTGCATGATACTAGTATATAATTATAAATGAGACTCTCGTTCCCGCAGTCAAACTGTTAAACAGTTTTGCGGGACTGTAATTTAGGTATAAGATTTTTTTTTGTATACTTAATAAATAATAAAATAAAATAAAATAAAAAAAAGATCTACATCTGTTCAAGATATTTTGAAAACCTATTTATATATAAATAACAGAACAGTTCAAAGTTTTCTTACGTTAAAAGTTGAGCATTATCATTTGGTATGTCCAACAAGAGTCTGTCTTTCCTGTATTGCAGAAAGTTTGTTAACGTCGTATCTCCGTTTTCCGACAGAGAGATATAGTCCTCTTCACTCCATACCACAACGCCCACTAGTGCTATGAAGATATTTAATGGAGCGTATACCTGGAATGGGATAAGATATTGGTAAAAATAGGGAAAAATGTAAATAAAACATTTTGTTTACACATTAAAGTCGGAAATTAAATCCCATATGGTGATTCCTAGTATGTTAGTCATATTTTATGTATGATTATGTTGAAAACTTCGTAAATGAAATATATATTGATTGAGCAGTGACCACCCCTAAAATTTCTTTGTCTCGTCGTCGGCTACAGCGGAATGCGACTAGGCTAGTACGTAACTTAATGGTAGTGAAAATTAGAAGGGGTTTAAATACCTCTAGACGTTATTTTACAGAATTGGGTATTTGACAACATCTGAAAATGCAAGTTTTTGTCATTTATTTAGAATATAAAACTCATTTAGAACCCAAAAAATTTATTGAAAAATAAAGTTTTGAACTTAATATCCAAATTATATACATTAGAAAGTTTTAAAAAGAAGCAAACACTTATTATAAAATATTTTTTTTTTTTAAATATTTTAGCTTACTGACATTAAATATAACAATTTTTATTACGACAGTATGCATGTGAATACATTATCTACTTATTATATATTTTATCCAAACGCCAATACAAATTTTAGTATGATTTACACATTTTGTGGTCACAAATCGGTACCGATTTGTATGAAGCGTTTTTCGGCGATTCGCAACAGCTCCTCAAACATATCACTGTATCTAGAAAACTATTGATTGTAAACATACTGTTACTTCTGCAATATTTCTTTACTGTTAATAAACTATTTGTATCTGTAATAAAAATGTTTTTGTCAAATACCCTATTATAAGAAACTTATAATAATCCCAAACACACAAACTGTATGGCCCTAAAGAAAGCCGAGCTTGTTTCTGTGATGACCACACAGCAAATTGGAGGGAACCCAGAATAAACATCAAAAATCTATGTTCATCATACAAATGAATGCCCCGGCCAGGACTCGAACCTGGTATCTCCGAGCTACTGACGCCACTCGGCCGTTTAGTTTTACTTAGGTCTTCCATTTAACGAGCCTGCCCTAGAACTAAGACATAAGTTTGCAAATTCATTTCACCAATCATTAATAAAAGAAAAATAACCAAACCTAACCGAAACAAAACCTACCGAGTTAATAATATTAGCGATATCCTTCATTTGTGCGTGTACGCTATTAATGTCTTCACCATTAGCTAGGTATTGTCTGTGGTCCGACACCAAGACGAGTTCTACGTAGCGACTCAGCTGATTGGCGTTGAAGGGGCCGCGGATTTGTGTCGTGTCCGCTTCGCGTTTATACTGGAATATAATTTAAGGAAATAAATCAAAAAACAAATAAAGAAAAAAATATTTTAAGCGTAACATGTTTCAGACAGGCTACTAATAAAAAATTATATTATAGTGACTAGGAGTTTTTTATGAACGCATATACATACATATAATATTTTAGAATAAATTATGAATAAATTAACGAAACGGTCAATTGCAATGTAGCCAGGTTCTCTTGTATTCAGCATGGGGATTTATTAAAGACAGTAATTAATCACACCCGTACCAGCTATGCTAATAATTAGATCCCAAAATTCATTATTATCATTATGGTCTTAGATAAATGAAATTTTATTTAAAAATAAGATGTTCTTTCGGTAGCTATACTTATAAAATGTCCCTTTAGCCCAAATCCTCGGCCGATTGGTCACAATGACGGGTTTCTCCGTCTTAAAATGGAGCGGACCTTTAATAACACAAGTAAAACACATGAGAATATAGTACAACAAGCTCTTCGCGACACCACACTCGACTTAAGTGAGAATTGTAATACACAAAATTGCATACACAATTGATTGACAAATTACGGCAAGGTTCTCTATGGTCGACATACCCACGATTTAGAACACACAATTACAGATAGCATATTAGCTTAAAGTAATACGGCGGAAGAGTGGTGAAGCTTTCACATAAAATACCTGAAAAATGGCTTGGGTAGTGCCACAGACACATTTACTCACGTAATCTCAATGAGTGATAGAAAACATGGGCGTGCGAGCAAGACAAAATATTTCGTGTCCGTTTGGTTTCGTTCGTATTCGTGCCGTCTCGTATATTGACCGTCCGTTTCGCGAAAGTGACTAAACTATTTAACAAGTAGAATCAGGCTAATCACCACTTACAGGATTATTGAGGTGCTGTTGTAATCAAGGCAGCGTGTCATCAAATAACTTATTCCTAAAAACAGAAGGGTTCAATTAACATATCCAACACATAACTGGTGCATGGACGACATAGGTTGGTGGCTGTTACCTGACTTCAAAATAAAACAACAGACTCACCCTATTAACTCTCTGTTCAGCCATTTCTCTTTCATACTGCTCCATCAACTATTGGTTGTGACTCCACCTTCATAACCACATGACGTAGTCGCTGTCGACCTAAAAAATTTAACTTATCTTACCCTATTCACTTTTTTCTCAGCCATTTCTCTTTCGTACCGCTCCATGAGCTCAGGGTCATAGGACCTATTGTTGGTGATTCCTCCCTCGTAACCACAAGGCTTGGATGCTGTCAGATCCATGTGGTCGTATATGTAGTGAGCTGATTGGATTGACGCGTCTGGAAAATTGGAAAAGAAGTGGTTTAATTGTTTGTTGTAGGGGAGATGAAGGTATCTTGTATTTATAATGCTTGAATTGAGATAAGATAGCTAGGTAGTGGTAAAAATTATAATATGTCTGTGCTCTAGGCAGGTATATATGATTTAAGCAACTGATATGCTTTCGCGACCCCGTTTGTGCGTGTGCTTGTAAATATGCAGCTTAATTTTGCTGGCGACCGTCTTCTTATCAAACCGTGTTCTCGTCTCTTTGGTGTGCGTGTACAATCAGTATATTTTTGTCTCGCACACACAGTTGAGGTATATATATACTAGCTTAACGCGCACATAGAGCACCCACAAACTATCTATCAAAACAATGTTGGCTTCGAAAGAGCATTCTGATACATCACCAAATGAAAACGTACTGAACACCGACAAACTAGTGAGTATTATTTATTATTATTATTATAATGTGAAAGTTCGTATGTTTGATTCAAGAAAGACTGAATTGATTTGGTTCACGTACAGTCCAATTTTGATCCCAAATTTTTGTGGGGAAGTGGGAATTCACGCGAAACTAGTTAATTATTATCGATCCCGTATAAAAAATTGATACACAATGATGGTCATAAAAACGGCACCACCAAAAGAGTGCCCAATTGAGTATTTATGTTGTCTTTCAATTTACTAGCATGCCGTCACTTCGACAGTAAACATGTATAAAATTGTGAAAATAACACGTCTTGTTCCCTAAAACTCATGAATTATCATACATTCCGGAAGCTTATTTGTAACTTTTATACATATATGTGACTAAAAAAAAAATTAAAAAAAAGTATATATATAAAATATAATAAAATATATATATTTAGTCAAGAAATCAACAAGAAATCACGTTCTTATTTTCAAAATCAACAATCGAGGTTCGTTCATAAAAAAATAGATTTTTCTAATCTGCTTTCTAAATTCTATTATAATCGTGCGCATAAGGGTTGTATTAACATAACATAGGTTGTTATGTACCAATTGTCATTCCTTGACAAGCTACTAATTTATCGCAAATATTTTTAAGTGTCGTATCTGTATGAAACTGTGCATTTAGTTTTATTTGTAATCGAATTTAATTAAAAACAAAGTTTGCATTGTCAAGTCTAAGATGTCAAGCAGCTGCTTTAATTTAAATAGACCCCAATTATATTTAGATCAAGTAACTTTTAACGAAGTCAACATTTGTTCAATATTTAAAATAATGAATAAACATGAAACGTGTGAGTAACAATTAGCTGGAAGTAAATTTGCAAACATATGTATACTTTTGCAAAGTAGGTATATTTGCGATAGCTGTTTAGTTTGTTTTCGTGATAATTTGGATTAATGATCGTGGAATTGACATCATCTGTTCATGTAATTAGTTTAGAGGGTAATTTAGAACTGTGCACCTAGTTATAATACAAATTAGGTAGGTTTTGGAGAAGTGTTGGACGAGAGAATATAGTTACAAAAGTAAGTCTTAATACTATTCTGTCCAAACGAAAGTATATAAGATCGAAAGAAAGTAGATAGGTACGTAAGATACTCTTGAAAATTCTACACAAGTGATTTGGATAACATTTACTATACAGATAGATTATGGCCTGAAATAACACTTTAAATGCCCAAATTTTCGTAGACTTGCTTTTCTGCTTGTATTTATTTACAGAAACACTAGGTACATATAATTATATATGATGTATAAGCGAAAGCCAATTACAGTATCCCAAATTAAGTTGAAGTATACTGCCAAACAGACAAAAGAGCAAGCAGGGGTCAGGGTAATGTTTTAAAAAAAGTAAAAAAGAAAACGATTCTAGCACCGAGATAAATGAGAGTGGGTATTATATCACTGTGTATTAATTAATAACTTTGATTTTTAGGCGTAATTCTACACAAGTAGTACTAGAAGATATTAGAGTGCTCAAATCAAACGAACTGTTATTATTTTAAGGTAAATATTCATTCCTCATAGAAAGTTTAAAAATAATCTTTTCATTCCTCCTAATCTAGTTACCACGCAAGGCATTAGATATGACATAATACACCCAAACCATGGGTTTAATTCCTTCGAACTTGGACTTACCTTCAGCGGGCTCAATATGCCACATCTTGTGCCCGTCGTATAACACACCTCTGACGCCATGACAGGTGGACAACGCCGCCCAAGATCCAGGAATATCTTGGATGTGACCGGTGTATTGGCATAAGTCTATATCCTGAAATGTCGGAAGGAGAATAGTTAGAACGAGCGGATTATTTGCATTAACGATGTCGGGTATCTTTAGAACGGTTTCGCTACATGATTCCGAAAAACTTTTAAGCGAAAACAATTGAACACCGATAAACGATTGTTTCGACGATTCGTATTCTTGATAGACTAGAAACTTTGTTTCTTCGCCAGCGTTGTTTGTTCGGCGCTTTGTTGCATCAAAAATGTCCATTCTAGATCCTTTGTTTTGCTAATACATACCTATACGGACAGCAATGCTTTACTAAATCACTATTAAAATGAAATTTGCAGAAATACTATATTAAGCGTTTACATTCCAACTCTAAAGGAACCAGACGATCGAGTGGCGTAGTGGTTAGTAGCCCTGCCTCATACGCCGGAGGTCCCAGGTTAGAGCCCTAGCATCCATTTGTGCGATTCATATAGATGTTTGTTTTCGGGTCATGTTGTTTGTATTTATAAAATATATATGTTTATTTAGTATTAGGAATAATTTAAATATAAGTTAGTGACAACAGATAATACATCTAGCACCAGTATTCTAAGCAGTAATTTAGGCAATAAAAATGTAAAAAATAATTTTAAGCACATAGTCCATCAAAATATGCAGGGCATTGATGGTAAGGAATTACAGATTGAGCTATTCATAAAGTGTGAAAATATTCATGTACTATGTATCACAGAACACTGGCTCAGACAGTGTCAAATTATGTCTACATATAAGAATCATGTAATTGCTAGTTTATTCAGCAGAGAACAAACAACTTGCGGTGGCTCAATGATCATCACTCATAAGAGCCTTACATTTAAAGAACGCTCTGATATTGTAAGTCTGTCTGTTGAGCGATCAGTTGAAATAGCCTGTATTGAGATAGGGAATATTGTTATAATAAGTGTGTACAGACCCCATCCTCACCGTTTGAAGTATTTCAGAGCACTATGGATGAGGTATTACATAGAGTAAATAACAAAAACAAAGAAATAATTATTTGTGGCGATTTTAGTATTCATTTATTAGTAGAGACGTCACAGGGTAATCGATTCTTGAATCTTTTTAATTGTTACAACCTAAAAAATCTCTTCTTAGAGCCTGCGCGAATCACAGCGACCTCAGCGACATGTCAAAATAACATTTTTACAAATTTAATGCCATGTACAAAGTCAGTAATTAATAAACTACAATCAGATCATAGTGGGCAGTTGGCCACTTTTGAATTTGGGCTAAAAAAGACTCTAAAAAGAGAAATTACCTTTATACCCATGAATGAGAGACGGCTTGAAACATTTAGAAATAATGTATTTGAAAAAACATTTAAATTAGATTACTATGAAGATCCTATTACTCAATATAACTCTACTCATAATATAATTAAAAATGAATATGACTGTTATAAAAAAAGAAAATATGTATAAATAATAATTTATTTAGGTTTAGTGACTGGCCTACAGTGGGAATATGCAGAAGTAGAAATAGATTATATGAATTGTACAGTGAAAGAACTTATAATCATGATAAGACATTTTATGAATGTGTTAAAAAGTATTCAAAATTATTTAAACGAGTATGCAGTGTAGCTAAATCTAATTACATTAAAAATAAAATTAAATATAGCACTAACATTTCAAAAACTGCATGGAATATAGGCACCAATCAGGAAACTGGGAAAGCAAAAGAACCGCACACGAAATATAATTTAAAAATTAATGATAAAGTGTTGTCAACTGACAGATAAGTTGCTGAAGCATTTGAAAATTTTTTTACTGCCATCCCTGTGTCAACTGCTTCGAGTATTAATTCATGTTCCAATCTAGCACAGTCACTGCTAATGGAAAATGTAAATTCATGCGATATCGATTTCATCTTTAAACATGTTACTGTTCCACAAGTTTTAAATGCATTTAAAAGCATTAAAGTAAAAAATACTGCCGATTTAGATGGAATTTCTGTTAAAATTATTAAATCTTTTATTGATGGTACAGCCCCGTACTTAGCCAGTATATTTAATGACTGTGTTGATAATGGTGTTTTTTCTGATTTAATGAAATTGAGTAAGGTCATACCAATATTCAAAGCAGGTAGTATGTCTGACCCTAATAATTTTAGACCTATATCTATACTACCAACTCTCACTAATTTTAAATCAATTACTTTCTCATTTACATGGTAATAGTTTAATGAATTAGCAGTTTGGTTTCACGCGGGGTCGCTCAACAACCTATGCCGGTGTTGAGCTCATAAAACACGTATTCAGCGCCTGGAAGGAGTCGTATGATGCTATTAGTGTCTTTTGTGACTTGTCCAAGGCGTTCTACTGTATGAATCATACTATTGTACTCATGAAACTGCACCATTACGGCATAAAAAACCGAGCGCTTGCCTTGATCAAATCATATATTTCTAATAGAAAACAGAAAGTTGCAATAAATGGAGAAAAATCATCAGGATCGGCAGTAATAATGGATGTGCCCCAGGACTCAGTTCTTGGCCCTTTCCTATTTTTAGTATATATCAATGATCTGCCATCGGTCGTTGAGAATCAATGCGAGGTCATATTGTTTGCTGACGATACTTCCTTCTTATTTAAAATCAAAAGACAAGAAACTGACTATCGAGCAGTAAACCAATGCATCTCCAACACAGAGAAGTGGTTCTCAGCTAATAATTTGCTCCTCAATGAAAAAAAAAACGAAATGTGTTAAGTTTACATTGCCAAATGTCCAACATTACCTGTTTAACATTAAACACTAAATTTAGTAACATTTAACACTAACATTAGTTAAGAGCCAGGAACTGACTCCTGTAAACTCAACTGTATTTCTGGGCATAACTTTAGATGCAAAACTCCAGTGGGGACCGCTCGTTGATGGTTTAGCGAAAAGGCTTGGCTCTGCCGCATATGCTGTTAAAAAATGAGGCAAATTTCAAATGAAACAACTGCTCCAATAGTCTATTTTGATTACTTCCACAGCCTCATGACATATGGTATTCTGTATCGATGCTATATTTATTCTGCAGAAAAGGGCTACTCGCGCAATCTATCAGCTCGGTCCAAGGGTGTCACTTAGAAGTAAATTTAAGGAAATAAATATTCTTACTTTCCATTCACAATATATTTTAGAAAATTTAATGTATGTAAAAAAGAACATAACCTTGTTCAAAAGAAAAAGCTGGCAGCTCATAATAGTAAGCTTCATAAAGTCACTAACTCATTCATGGGTATACATACGCTTTTATAATAAGGTTCCTGAGGATATTCAAGGTCTTCCTATTGACAAATTCAAAGAAACTATAAAGCAGAAGTTGTGTGCTAAAGCATATTATAAACTATCCGATTATTTGGATGATAAAAGCCCTTGGGAATAATCCCCTCATTAACAGTATTTATCTACCTCATTTGTACTAGTATTTTAACAAAACATGTGTAATGTGTCTGTTTGTTCGTTGAGTTCTTCGTCCCGACGAATATCTAACGCGTCATTGTCACTAAAGTACGTCTTCTTATGGTAGCGTCGGGTGACGGGTCGCTCACTTCCCTCTAATATGGTTGAGGAGGGCGATGGCTGGATCCCGCGTTAACTCGTGAACGGGAGCCGTTTAAGGGTGTTAGTCGTTTGGATACTTGGGGGGAGGGAGACTTGCCGAGCTAACAGATGCAGATAAGAATAATTTTGTATAGACATAAAGAAACTGTAAATTTATTTTGAAAAAAATATACCCGAGAAGTTTCTTGCCAGTTCTTCTTCAGGAAGGTTTTTTCGAACTGGTGGTAGAGTCATGTTTTATTTGACGTCAACAAGAACAAGTAATTGTCAATGTTGAGAAATAAATATTTCATTTCATTTCATTCTGAGTTCCCCCCAGTTTGCTGTATGGTTATCCATAACACAAGGTCTGCTTACTTTGGGGCCATAGTTGGTGTGACTGTCTGGGGATTTATTTATAATTAATAATTTTGATGTCTGTATTCAAAGAAAAATATCGTTAATAATTTGAAGTTATTAAAATTACATTTTGTTACTTTCGTGACTATAGAAGGCTTTACATAGACATCAATTACAATAATTTGCAATACTGCACCCAATGATAATATTTGCTTACCTACTTGGAAGATAGTTAAATACAAACATTTTAATTACAAATTATATTTAATATGCTTCCAAAAATTCCGCTCATTAAACGCAAAACTTAAGTGCTTACATATTTACGACGTCAGTTTAGAATTTAATCTAAACTTAGGAATATAGTTCAAAATGTTTATTAGTGTAAGAACGTTTAAATGCTATTTACGTAATGACAGGGACCTAATTCAAATTCAAATATTTATTCCTCAACATTGACAATTACTTTTTATTGACGTCAAATATAGCATGAGTCCAGACTCCAGACCACCAGTTCGAAAAAAACAAAGATTCTCAAAAGAAATACTATCTACCTAAATTCATTTAGATAAACTATAAGGATATTCGTGTTTTCATTGGATGGAGCCTAGGAATGTTAAAATTAATTAGACCTTCATAGGCAACAAAATTATAAGGTTCTAAGGTAATGTAACCCGGTATAAAAAGGAGGGTGTGTTGGAGAGCATTCTGGCCTTTTAGTGGTCGAGCGGTGGTAATACTAAACGCATGCTCTGCACACGCAAAGTGTGGGGAAAGCCACAAAGTAATTGTTACTCAATTACTCTGCTTAAGCTTGCTAAAAGCTTGGTTCTATCAACATCAAACGTATAGTTCGTTCGGATTAGAACAGATGCACCTATTACTAAAATATATAGAGCTTATGGAAACACTAAAATAAATTAGTCTTTGGAACAAGAATTATCCAAGAGTCGCAAAACCCATACCTCTTTCGTCGGTTTGTGCAGCACAGTCTTCCCATTTTTTTGAAAGCTGACGACGTGATTGTCACTGATGAGATCGTGGTTCAGCCGCAATTCCAGGGTGTACTTCTTTCCGTCTACATTCACTTTCATTGTCACCTCTGGATAATGGCCTCCGTCCTGAAAAGTGTGAAGAAAACCTTAGAAAACCAACCTAAGGTATGGCTGTAAAATTTGCAGTTCAATTAATTAGGCTTGTATAGTACGTGTAACACAAATTTAGATGAGGGCGAAGGTTTCGAATCGCTTTTGGACGAGATTGTATTTGCGCAAACATGAACTGCGGCTAAATTTAGAGCCTCTGAGTTATGTGACCCATCCTATGTCATGGATGTTCATCGAACTTAGAGAGGTAAGAATAAACAGGCATATAACGAAGAGAACTTACAAATTCAAAAGCAAGTCTACGGTCATCACATCGATGTTAGCCCCTACGAGGATTCGCATTAGGAGACCGTCAATATGTTGTGTTAGGTAATTGCTTGTTACGACCTTGATAATACCACCTTTTTTACCTACTTTATTTTTGTTCACTGTTATTCATTCGGATCTTTTTATGGTGTACAATAAATAATTAAATAAGGGACGGCAATAATCAGCCCTGCCGAGCGGCAAAATTAAATATGTGTGGATAAACTGTCGGGAAAAGAGCCGCCTGGATTTTGATTAACAAGGCCGGCCAAAAGCCTATTAAAACACATATTCAGCTATTCAGTCGGGATTTAAGCAAGTGGGCGCATTCGGCCCGTTTCGCCAAAACTCGAATGGCATTAATCAGCATATATTCGATTTTGCCAGCTGGCTGTACCTAATAATGCCGGCCCGAATATGTGAGTAGTGCCACTAACTCATGAAACCATGTTTTGATCGGGCACTTAAGAGCACAACCCCGAAATCGATTTAGTAAATGCAAAATAAGGTTAATATAACTTCTCGACATTGACGTACATTAGAATCGTAGTTCAAGTGACTAGCACGTACCAGGATGTCGGAAATCTACGTAATGATTTAAATAATGTGACAGCCATTTTCTGGCTATAATACTAGTATACAGTACTGATTTTGCATTAGTTGTTAGTGTAGTTGAATGTATTATATGTATTATAGATAAATGATACAGTGGCAATAAAGTGATGTTGTATATTTGGTGGGGTGGTAAGGGCTTCGTTTATTATTTTATTATCTTTTGCCACTGGGTGAGATCGATTCGGATCATGACTGCCAACAGCTGAAGAGGCTCGAGTAAGAAATTGAAAAACAACAGCTGGTATTGCAATAGAAATGGTGTGGTCTTTCATCATGATAACTATCCGTAGCGTTATCCTGATCACAAACTTTCTAACTAACCTAACCGTTCAACAAAAATTAGAAGTTTGGTTGGGAAGTGTTAATCCACCAAAAACCTCTGACAGCAGCACATTCAGTTTCTACTTGTTTCGATATTTTCAAAACATTCGTTCCTTCTTATCGTATGAGGGAGTTGCAACTTCTGGTGTCAGAATTGATCAAAGATCACGGCTGTAATCAGTTTAGGTAGTGCAAGGACATCAATATAGCACTGTCAAAACTACTTTTAGCATTTTTTTATTAGTTGTCTCAAAACATCTACAGCTACGGCGTCAGTCACTGCTAGATGGCAACAAGTTATTGAACAAAATAGTTCATATACGAGGTGATTTTGTTTACCATTCGGAAAAAGGACTTATGGGCTCAGTCCACAGTTTTGATCAGCTTTCCCAAAGACATCACATACCGATGATAACAAAAAGTTGAAATATATGAAACAAAAAGTTGATCCTACCGGTCAGCTGTACTTTTTCCGAACGGCAGGAAAGTCACCTGGGATAGTTCATTTATAATAAAGTATTAAAACAAATCTCTAAAACGAATTTGTTGATTTCAATAAAATTATACTTATTTATAATTAATATTACACAAACAAGTAAAATTTATTTGAATTTAGTATTTCCAGAGAAACTGAGCTTAATTAGTTACTGTATATTACCCCGAAACAACCTAGTTTCCATTCCAATATTCCCACGGGACCAGGAGTGATGCCTTGTGAGTGAGCCTCGCCTGGAATTTTAGTTTTTACAAACTACCTTACTCGAACATTACCAATACAAAACCTGTAACAACCACTTAAGGCCCTCTTATACTTACGTAGAAGGCCTTTGATTAAATTAAATAGCGAAAGATGTGGCACCGACTAACGTACTTGGGCAATGGTTCTGGTACTCACACAAACTCGAGTATATTAAATTGTTGAAAATTTAAATTACCTTATTGAAAAAGAGACAGAACTATGCAATGACAAGGGGCGCGAGCAAGGCGGAATAAGGTTTGTTCGTACTCGCCTTGCTCCGTCTTGCTAAGTCACACTCTCATCGCGACTAAGCTAAATCAGGCGACAGCGCAAGATTTACGAGGTGCGTCCATCAAGGGACCACCTTTCTTCCGCTATTCTACTTTAATAAAGGCAAGCGCGCGCCTACCAAACATGGTACTATAAACCGGTTGCATTAAGAAAAGTAGTACAACTTTTATTATAATTTAAGTATTATGTTATAAAACTGAGATGAGATAATTTTTCATCGAAAAACTGAACGCTTCCTGCTTTCAAGGATAATTTCTTTGCGATAGTATCCTTAGCTATGTTATACATTATTTTTGTGCCCAGAAAATATCATTTGTGTTTGTGAAATTGACAAAAAAAAATAGCAACTCTAGGGTAACCTTAAATAGCGCTCCCCTACTTCTTTGGTCTATTCATCGCAGTGTTATGGCTTTGTTACTAACACTCCGGTGAAATTGTAAAGGCCAATAGGGCCATAAATGAACAGTCCATTTCGAAAAAACAAAACCTTTGTTTCTATATGTACTTGCGCGAGCTAAATACCTGCCTTGCCAAGGCTGATCGCCAGCGGCCATAACGGTTTCATCGAATTTAAAAAGCAAATCCCACATGTTGCTGCCGCTTCAGTTATTATTGATTCTTACCGCGTGCCTGGTTGTAGTGATCTCTCGCTTGGTCCTGGCGTGGTGTACTGCAGGTTGCACTATTCTATGTCTACTGAATTCCTTTGCTGGTTGTCCTGTAACAAAGAGAAGAAAACACGGTCAGTTTTGTTTAAATATTAATTTTAAATTAATAGGAAACGGAAGTCGATGTCTTTTATATTATTTATTATCATTGTTATCTTAACATACTCAAATTTCGAGACAAATGCGCGGATATATGTTATTGCAGGTCATATTATACCCTCGTGCCAGATTACATCCAAATCCCATCAGCCATCAGAATAACATCAAATTTATAATGGTGGTAAGTGTTATATAGTCTACTCGATCAGTCGTTCATTCTGTCAATCACTCAAATCAATCAAACGTAACAGTAAGTAGCCTTGCCTCGTACGCCAAAGGTCCCAGGTTCGAGTCCTGGCACGGGCATTCATTTGTGTGATGAACAAAGATAGGCATCTCGGGTCATGGTTGTTTGTATTTATACATATGTTTATTCTGGGTTCCCCCCAGTTCACTGTATGGGCATCCATAACACAAGCCCTGCTTACTTTGGGCCCATATAGTTGGTGTGTTTGTCTGAGGATTTATTTATTCATAATATTAGCAGGCTCGCCTAGGTATTATTTATCTCATCTCATCTAATTGAAATAAAATTAAAAATGACTATTTAGTCTATAGATAATCCTTTCTACATTTTGAAAATCTGATGTGTCTCTCACGATTTATACCTAAACAGTTAACGTTCGTAGTGGTTTAAAAAACACTTTACCATATGAACCATTTTATATCATTCATATATTATGGGATATCGATAAAAAGATTGTATTTTAGTGGCAGCAGAGTTTCCTTTCTTATAATCTCATCTGAGCGGTACAGTTCTTATTTTGATCGCCATAATAACCACCGGTCAAAGGTATGGAACAGTCAGTACAATCACTGGAACAAACGCAATTCCGACTGAAACCTACGGTCCGCGACGCGTCGTTACTCGAAATAATAATCACATTCAATATTGATCACTAAAACACCAACGAATAATGATGACAATGGCTGCGGATGCCGCTTACCATAGTAAAAAATATTGACTACTTATCAGGAAGAATGCTTAGTCGAAAATAAGACAGAATCACTCAGAATGTCATACCTAAGGCTACTAAAGACTTGGGTGGGTTGCAGGAATTAAGGTTAAGTCACCATCAACATTGACACTGTTTTCAAGGAAATTTCGCGTACGATACTTATTTTTATGTGGTTAGGGTTTACAATTCATAGTGCAACCGAGCCTTTATAAAGTTTTTAGCAGAAATGGTAAAATTTGGACTTTGAATAAAATAATCATTTCTTTAGTAAGTATACTTATTATCAAACGAAAACCAAAAATAAGGTGGCTGACATAAGGTCACAAACAAGCAGAAAAAGTACAGCTTTCACGAAATTACTATAACAAAAGCTTTGTTTAAATCGATTTATGAATAAATTAACATAAATACACATTGTCTAACATTCGTTACAAACAACTGAATGGATACTTTATGTTCTTTGTTGTTCCCGATTAGGAAACTCAACTACTTAAGGAAGTTTAACTTAATACATTTTAAGCCTGAAATTTGCAATTTTGAATGGTTCTTATTGTAAAGTTATATAGTTTAATTTCTCTTGGCATTGTTTAGCAAGAATCGACTTGAGAGTAATTGTAGTGAAGGCGTGTAGTTTGCCAAGAAAGTTAAGTTACTGTTAGCTGGGGTTTAATCATTTTAATGAATTTACTTAGACAAAGGAAGTTTCTGTTTAGACATACAGGTTATAGGAAATGCTGACATATAATCTTTTAATTATTTTGTAAAGACCAGTGGTGAGTAGTGATGGAACATATAGCAAAAGCTGCTTATACCTAAAAACAATTATTTATAATGTAGCAACTAGCAAATAATTTTCAAACATTGATCCATTGTTATTAATCACGTGACTTTTAGATGCGATCGCAATGATTCACAATGCTATGCTATCGGTGTAATTCGAAGTCTTTTGGCTGTGATTGGCGAAAATGAATACCAGTAAAAGTAGATTGCTTCGATGCGTCCTTTCTTTGTAGGTAGGCAACATGAAAACAACAAAAGCAGTAGCAAATAGGAACATACTTTTGTCACCACTAGTGGTGAGTATAGTGTCAGCCACAATGTCGCACCTCACTACTTCTCCAGGTATTTTTTTTTTCTAAATTGACAGTTTATTTATGGCTCTATTAGCCTTTTAAATTTCACCGGACTTGACTTTTCCAGGTATGCAAACACTGTGATAGACAAAACATTTTGTGGGTCGAGACTTCAACGAGGTCACTCATTACATCTATCTGCTAGTGCCTGATTTCGAACAAAAATTAACATAATTAGCGATCAATATCGAAACCAGTAACTCGTTTTTGGATAAAAACATAAAATCAATCATACAGAATACATTTAACTGAATTTCAGCATTTCTAAATTATGAAACACATAAAACAATGTAGTTTTGCATTGTAACGAAGAGAATAACAGTTTTTTAATAAGGTTTTTGGGTTTGATTATACATATTACATAATTCATTTCTATGGCAATATTGAACAGGCAGGCCGATATAAGTTATCTAACTATAACTATAAAATGCACGCTCGTTTAAAATGATCGTTTTTGATTCAGGCATTTAGCGCGTCGCGGTCACACGCAAAGAAAAACGTCCATTCGGGATATGGCCCAATAAATGTTTGCATTTATTTTTAGACAGCCTTAGTAAGTATTTCGTGTTGGATGTATATACGTAAATGAGATCGATTTAGTTTACGTATAAGGAAAAGTTGAATCGAAGCTGTTTTGAGTTTACTAGTACAAACTACAAGGTTGTTATTACTGCGGTACAAGAATTCTGGTTTTAGTAAGCTAGGGGCTCTACCTTCATATTCGGCCGGCACCGATCGGCACCGCCGGGTGGCTATGTCGAATATGTGTAGATAAACAGCCAATAACGTTCGGATTGTAGCTAGACTTACCGATTGATCCGCCCTGCATGAAACCCAAACGGACTCCACGATCGCCACTCGTCCGGACGGGCCGGGCCGGCCTTCTCATTCAACTAAAAACTGCCGATCCAAATATGCCTAGGGTCCCATATGTTAGAGCATCCGCAATGGACTTGATCTATCTTCCGCTATTTTATTTAATACCAATGGATACTATTAGTTAGTTTTTAATTAGTCCAGTGCCGTTATATATAACAGTAACATATTTAAGGGCGCTTTCAAGTTTCTTTTATACAAAGCGAGCGGAGCGGCTTCAGTGCGTCGTTGGTCCCGCTCAAGCACGACAACGTCGCGAATGCCACGGGTCGGTACACTATACTTAATAAAGGCATCACTAACATACGAACGCCCTGCAGTCCGATATGCTTTCGATATGCAGCGGCACAGTAGACGTGCGGCAGCTACACTCGGTGCTACACAAAACTATTTGTTATACCAGATGTTATTTATTTAACAAATAATATTTTTACACTTTCCATGGTAAACAATAACGCCATGCATCTCTTGCTAAAAGGCATCCATGCCTGGAATCAGTTATACGCGACGCAGACTCCAGCAAAATATTTACACAAGATGACACACATTTTTGTATGTATTGAGGGTAGATACGTTATGTTTGTAAACTTGTCTGAGATCGAGTTGATTTAATCGTGAGATAATCTATTGCTCAACTTCCTTATCTCGGTTAAGTCCACTTTCTAGATAAGGTATCGTAGATAACGAAATAGCACTAATATTGTTAGAAGAACTTTGGAATAGCTTTAAGCATAGTAACTTTTATACCAGTTGCCGAATTTTGCATACGCATTCTATTACTGCAACTTTCGCAAAGATGTAGGGTTGAAATATGAAAACAATTTTGAACTTCACATACAAAAACGCGAGAACCTATAATCGGCTCTCCGTGGTTAAACGATTGTACATTCCTGTGTAACAAAGCTGTTGGCTCTCCAAATAATAAATAAATAAAATCTAAGCTAGCGATCATGCAATTTGTATGGGAAGTCGAAAGTTATTTTATATAAGAAGAAACCGTTCCAATTAAGGTTGAAATATCCGGCCAACACTAATGAGCAAACATTGCAAGTTTAATAAAAACTTTATAAAATGTTGGTTTCCCCACGATGTCATCCACCACCGTTAGTACAGTCGGCTTAATGTACTCAAATTATTGCACCCTCATTGGTACTTTCGACTGTCGCCGAGGATGGAACCCGGGACCTTCCGCTGAGAAGCCAGCGCTTTATCCACTACGCGACCGACGCTCTTTGCGATAATAATGCAAGTTATTCCAGTTAAGAAAAGCATTAAAAATCTCATGTTTATTATGCATGCATATGTACCGGTGTAACTGTTTCTCAGTCAAAACAAAAATAGGTTTTCGTCTGCGTATGATGTTTACTATCGTTTTCCGGACTTAGCATACTTTGTTTGGGTTCTGGCTAATCATATTTACATATTTACATTAAGGGAATACAAATGCATGAATCGGTCAAATAACAAAGTTCTGAAAAATCAGGAAATTTGTGATATAAATACAGATATTTATTAACAAGGATTTAATACAATCTAACTAGGTCAGGTTAGATTTTATGATAACGACCGTTCGATTATAATTAGATATCCGATAAAAATTCAAGTCATTTTGTAAAATTGAGGTTTTTACAATTTTCTGGCAACATATCCATCGAAGCTGTAATGAGGAAAATATCGACCAATTAAGATAACTTACTCCATTTAATCGTGTCTTTTTTCATTATGAAAATCCCTTGTACGCTAGGGGGTAATTGATCAATTGACCATAATACAAGATTTGCTTAGCATGAGATCATAAAAATCATTATTGCATCTTCACTAACAAACAATCCAATACTTATTAAACATATGAAAATATTTAACCGATCCCTAGGTTATAAATAGGACCATGATATAACGAAAAATCTACATAAGCCAACACCATCTTATATATAAAAACATTAAAAATCTTTAAAACTTAATTTCCATACCCAAATATAATCGTATTAAACCCAAAATTATCATATTTGCCTACAAAAACAATCGGAAACAAAGTACACGAAGAATATTTAACATAACAATGCCGGGCATCGACCCGTGACCCCCTAAGGCCATTGTCTGCAGCGACAACCACTGCGCCTATGGGGTTCGGGACCGAAATAACGTTTAACTTTCTATGAGCTGTTCAGGAAACGGTGAACAAAGACATCGATGTTATTAATAAATTTGTAAACACTTAATAGAATTTTATAGACCACAGTCATTTAAAGATTGGATTAATGGCAGCTCCTCATTTGTTGTTCGCTCACACATTATTGCCGTCTATATTCGCAGGCGCACAACATGTAAGGTTTTAGACCGTCATAATTGGTGTGATTTTTATCAGAATGATAAAACTTGACCGTTTTAGTAGATCTGACTTCACAGGTCACACGTTGTAACTAATAAATACTAAAACTCAAAATAAAATCAGCAAAAAAATAATTTACATGTCGTCCGTACAACTGACAAAAGCCGCCATTTTCAATTAAATTTATTTTTTGTAATATTTTACTTTGGTTTAAGAACGAATTGCTAAACTTTCAAAATTCATTAGGTTTGTTTTAGTCCTGTCTCGTACATGGTATATTCCGTGACATAATCCCAAGAGGAAAACATTTAGGAGATGAACACAAAACATGTACAAGCGTTACCATGCGAGTTATCCTTAATTTAGATTATTTTTATCTGGTTATACCGCCATCCACAAAGACGCGCTCTGCTACATTTTGGTCTATGGTCACACACTTCGCACCAACAAACCAAAACAGCACTGCGGCATTCATATTGTATTATTGTACGTAAATGTTTCAAATTCTTATTACTTACAAACAAAGAATAATAACTTCGCCAAAGCTGCATTACATACAACCTAGAGCTTCCAACAAAAAGCGTTAAACTCCCTGCTACGTCATTACGCGTCCGTTTTTATATAACCTCGTTCGAAATACAAAATAATACAAAACGCATGCGCATGCTGTAGTTTTTTTCCTGATATGCTATGACGCATGGTCTGTGCGCTTCCTTCCTTTGTGAGAAACATACAGGCGGACTGGCTGTTTTATTACATAATATGAGTAGTTTTGATTTCGATAGAGGGAAGGATAGTCAGTGCAATTGTAGGAACAAAGGCAATGTTGTCTGGAGCGGACGGTAACGCGTCTACGGTGCCTGCGTTGCTACCATTAATGAGACCGAGTCTATCATCTAATTACAAACAAATGACCTACTTAATTTAATTATTTAAGTACCCTTTCGTCTTAACTTCCTACTTTTGACTTTACTTAGATATTTATTCAAATATTTATGATGGTTCAAATCATGTGAGTGCGCAGCCGTATGTCTGCGTGTGCTTACTAGTACATACAACTTAACTTTGTGTGGCAGCCGCCATCTTGTCACAGTTGCTGTATGTATACATACAAATGACTTAAACTATCTATAAACATAATTCATACAAGTCTCTAGTGTTATAAGTATTTTTCGACATATTCTAAAAAAAACAAAAAGTTGCTAATCAAATCATGAATATTTGCCAAAAAAACTGAGTTTTGTAATTTTTATGTAAAAAACTAGTTTTTCGCTACAATATTGCACAAGGTCGACCGCTTAGGCTGGTAAGTAGTTTAAGCTTTCTCCACTTTGTATAATCGGCGTTTATTTACGCAATAAACTTTATTATAATAATTTGCATAAATTATGTAAATACGACCCTACGTGTGTCGTTTTAATTAGTACTTATAGGAACAATTTGTTTTAATTAGGTATATGAAATGTGTAGTTCCGAACTGGTGTTAGATGTCAGGTCAATAATATGTACAAAAAATATGTTCACACTATAAATATTTAAATATTGAATTTGATTTGTAAATAAAATCTCCGTAAGCAGTACATATTACAGTATATATGACATCTCAATTACAGTTTGTTTTTGGTGGACAACAAAGTAATACCAAACACTTTTTATTATTAGGTCTTTACCTATGAAATTGCAGTTTTTCACGAAATAAATGTTTATATGGTAATTTTTTTATATATTTTTTATTTCTATTAATCAAAATAATCACCCATGCAATCAATGCATCTTTGCCAACGCATCGGTAGCTTATTGATGCCTTTCTTAAAGAAATCAGCTGGACGGGAGACAACAAATTCTTCAAAGGCATTTTGTACTGCCTCTCGGGTATTGAATTTTTTTCCCGCCAAGAAGTTATCCAAATTCTGGAAAAAGTAGAAGTCTGTAGGCGCAAGGTCTGGTGAGTACGGCGGATGACGGAGAACTTCCAACCCCAACTCTTGTAGCTTGGAGACCGTCTGCTGTGCAGTATGAGGTCGCGCGTTGTCGTGCAGGAGCAATGGAGCCGAACGATTGACCAAAGCTGGTTGGAGACGTGCGAGCTTCTCCATCATTAGGTTCAGTTCTTCACAGTACACATCTGCAGTAATGCTTGTCCCGTTTGGCAAGAAGCTGTGATGAATTACACCCGCGTTAGACCACCAAACAGTGACCATCACTTTTCTAGGGGTAAGTTTTCGTTTAGGGCATTGTTTGGGTGCTGAACCAGGGTCCAACCAACTTGCTGAGCGCTTACGATTGTCAAACAGAATCCATTTCTCGTCACAAGTAACAATGTGGTTCAGAATTCCTTCATTTGTATGCCTGCTGAGCAGTGCAAGGCACGTCTCCACGCGTACTTCGCGCTGGCGGTCATTGAGTTCCTGGGGTACCCATTTGTCAAGCTTTTTTACCTTGCCAATTTGACGCAAATGGACCAATATTGTTTTGATGCTAACGTCGAAAGCTGCTGCTAATTCAGCCGTGGATTGAGTTTCATCAGCTTCCACAATTGCCTTTAATTCGTCATTGTCGACCAAAGTTGGCGGACGACAACGGGGTTCATTTTTCAGGTCAAAATTTCCAGAACGGAAGCGGGTAAACCAATAACGGGTGGTGCGTTCGTTTGTAGTGTTCGCTCCGTAAACGTCGTTGATGTTGCGTGCTGCTTGTGCCGCTTTGCTGCCACGACGGTACTCATACTCCATAATTACTCGAATTTTTAACTTATCCATGATGACGAAAAATGTTCGAATGCGTTGAAAACAAAACACTAACTATTAAACAAATGACGATTTTAGAAAAAGAATTCCATGTTTGTCAAATAAAATTAATTTGAAATTAGAATTATCAGTCAAAAAAAATATTTTCATTTGAAATGGCCAGTACGGCAAAACGGCAGTTTCATAGGTAAAGACCTATTATTTATTTTTTGCGCGAGGCGTTCTATATTTCTACGTTTTCTTTTGTTTTGAAAAACTTGTAGAGAATCTAAAATTATGATGAATATTTTTTAATTATCTTTTATATCTCAGCCGAAAGAACTTTGGAATCCGTCGGTACGCGGATAGTCTATAAACTTTAAATTCTATATGTCTAAGTCTATAAACTTTAAATTGTCTTCACACACGCTTATAGTTTGTTACCCTGAAGTTCGCGACCCTTGATATATATCGCATTTTTTGTAATCTGTGTTATGGGTGACAATAAATAATAGTTCTTTACCTATGAAACTGCCGTTTTGCCGTACTGGCCATTTCGAATGAAAATATTTTTGTTTTTGACTGATAATTCTAATTTCAAATTAATTTTATTTGACAAACATGGAATTCTTTTCATAAAATCGTCATTTGTTTAATAGTTAGTGTTTTGTTTTCAACGCATTCGAACATTTTTCGTCATCATGGATAAGTTAAAAATTCGAGTAATTATGGAGTATGAGTACCGTCGTGGCAGCAAAGCGGCACAAGCGGCACGCAACATCAACGACGTTTACGGAGCGAACACTACAAACGAACGCACCACCCGTTATTGGTTTACCCGCTTCCGTTCTGGAAATTTTGACCTGAAAAATGAACCCCGTGGTCGTCCGAAAACTTTGGTCGACAATGACGAATTAAAGGCAATTGTGGAAGCTGATGAAACTCAATCCACGGCTGAATTAGCAGCAGCTTTCGACGTTAGCATCAAAACAATATTGGTCCATTTGCGTCAAATTGGCAAGGTAAAAAAGCTTGACAAATGGGTACCCCACGAACTCAATGATCGCCAGCGTGAAGTACGCGTGGAGACGTGCCTTGCACTGCTCAGCAGGCATACAAATGAAGGAATTCTGAACCGCATTGTTACTTGTGACGAGAAATGGATCCTGTTTGACAATCGTAAGCGCTCAGCAAGTTGGTTGGACCCCGGTTCAGCACCCAAACAATGCCCTAAACGAAAACTTACCCCTAGAAAAGTGATGGTCACTGTTTGGCGGTCTAACGCGGGTGTGATTCATCACAGCTTCTTGCCAAACGGGACAAGCATTACTGCAGATGTGTACTGTGAAGAACTGAACACAATGATGGAGAAGCTCGCACGTCTCCAACCAGCTTTGGTCAATCGTTCGGCTCCACTGCTCCTGCACGACAACGCGCGACCTCATACTGCACAGCAGACGGTCTCCAAGCTACAAGAGTTGGGGTTGGAAGTTCTCCGTCATCCGCCGTACTCACCAGACCTTGCGCATACAGACTTCTACTTTTTCCAGAATTTGGATAACTTCTTGGCGGGAAAAAATTCAATACCCGAGAGGCAGTACAAAATGCCTTTGAAGAATTTGTTGCCTCCCGTCCAGCTGATTTCTTCAAGAAAGGCATCAATAAGCTACCAATGCGTTGGCAAAGATGCATTGATTGCATGGGTGATTATTTTGATTAATAGAAATAAAAAATATATAAAAAAATTACGCTTCATTTATTTCGTGAAAAACGGCAATTTCATAGGTAAAGACCTAATATAAATACAAAATGTATGCGATGCATTATACAAACATCTACATTGGGTTTCGATAGAGACAGCCAATACGCCATAATAACCTGAAAAATTTATTAGCTATAATGCTAATCAAAATTAAATTACAAAATATGTAGATACCTAGATGGTTCAAATCATTTGCGCGCGCGGACCTATGTGTGAGTGTGCTTGTTATTATTATTATTTTTTTGTGTTTTATGGCAATCAGCTGTTGTTACTACACAATAACTATAAACTTTAAACACACAAAAATGTATATAACTCCGACGCGTCAAACACTTCTAATAAACGAAATTAATAAGTTTAGTACGTGAACCTATCGTCCACTATTTTAATTTAATCATAGACTAAATCAAGATTATTCATTTTAATAAAAATTCTCATCCGTCGATATTTATAGAGCGAAAGCAATGGAGCCACTTCGGCAGAATATCGCGATGATTATACGACTAGCAATACACCAAAAAGCTAAACTAAATGTAAAAACTATACAAAAACTAATATACGTACCTAGCCTGCAACACATATACCTATACAAGAACAAAAATTTTAAAATCTCAACTTACCACATTCCGAATCGTCTCCTTTATGCCTAAGCGTTATAACATTTAATTATAATTCTATATATAGAAGCGCGACTATAACGTGACTTATGTGCGCAAACGCATAATTTTTCATAGGTACACATAAAACTGTAAGAAGCCGATGTCTGTAGGTGTGTATATAAAATATATTACAAAAATATATTAAAAAGATTATTTATTTGAAGAATTAGCTTGTGGCTTGGCTCGGGCATGGCTGGTGAATTAAACTTTTTTCTCGATTAAGGTATGCTGTCATTATCTGTATCTACAACTAAATTCAGAACTAGCCAGAAAGGATTAATAATGGGTAAGCTTAGATTCTGCAGATTATTCCATGTTGATACGTTACGTCACTTAGCGAAGGAAATATACAGGGTGTAAATAAAGTACGGTATGTCGAAAAACAATTTAAAACTTTGCCCAAACTGGACAACTGTTCCCGAGAAACATAGGCCGAATTCCAGTTTAAGCCAATCTTAATCAGGATTAACAGTACTTGTTTTAACACCCTGCATAATTAACCGGATTCTTCAAATGTGAAGTCAGGGGCAAAGCTTAGTATTTAACACAACTACGTATTCTTATGATGTAGCGTGGAATCGTGAACACGACTTATGCCTTGTCAACGCGTGGTATATAACCATTCTTGGAAAAAATATAAAATAACCGGTAAGTATAATGGATATAAGAATTTGATAGTTAAAAGGAAACTTAGGTGAAACTTACTTGAGTTTTTGAATAAATGAAATAAATAAAATAAAATATTATTAATGCTTAATAGCTGCTTCACTGTTTCTTATATTAAATAAGATTGTAAATTGTTTTCACACCCGCTTATAGTTTGTTACCCTGAAGTTCGCGACCCTTGATGTATATCGCATTTTTTGTAATCTGTGTTATGGGTGACGATAAATATAAATACAAAATGTATGCGATGCATTGTACAAACATCTACATTGGGTTTCGATAGAGACAGCCAATACGCCATAATAACCTGAAAAATTTATTAGCTATAATGCTAATCAAAATTAAATTACAAAATATGTAGATACCTAGATGGTTCAAATCATTTGCGCGCGCGGACCTATGTGTGAGTGTGCTTGTTATTATTATTATTTTTTTGTGTTTTATGGCAATCAGCTGTTGTTACTACACAATAACTATTTCTGCCAATTTCGAAGTGTTAGTATAATAAAAGTATTATTAAAATTAAAACATTGCTTACAATACAAGTCCAAAAGCATACCCTGAGTGTGCTTGTAAATATGCAACTTAACTTTGTGTGGCAGCCGCCATCTTGTCAAACCGTGTTCTAGTCGCTTTGGTGTGCGTGTACAATCAGTGCCTACTATTAGTCACGGGCGCACAATGACTTGAACCAACTATACTGTAGCTATTAAAAATAAGAAAACACAAATTATAAATCCCCGAACATCAGGACAATAACAGTCATCACTTTTGAACGGAACCGGCTTTTCTACAAACACAGCTACTTAAGATTATTCTGTAGCTATTCACCTTTCAAACGAAACCGCACCAATCGTCTTGGAGATACGATGCCATTTATAACACCCCTCTTTTTGTGCCAGGGGCCTCTTTTTGTGGTATTCCTCCTTATTTTCTCGTTAGGTCATCTACGTTCGAATTATAATAATAATAAATCCCCAGACTAATACACCTACTGTATGGCTCCAAAGTGAACAGAGCTTGGGTTAGAATGGCCATACAGCGAACTGGGGGGACCCAGAATAGGTATATATTCATGTATAAATATTAAGAACAAAGTCTGTCATCATCACACAAATGAATGCCGCTCCC
Organism: Marasmarcha lunaedactyla; assembly: GCA_923062675.1. Classification (NCBI taxonomy): domain Eukaryota; kingdom Metazoa; phylum Arthropoda; class Insecta; order Lepidoptera; family Pterophoridae; genus Marasmarcha; species Marasmarcha lunaedactyla. The sequence goes on along the minus strand of OV281361.1, from coordinate 8,752,981 downwards.
AGGACTCGAACCTGTAGCCTCCAGCGTATGAGATTAATACTATCGCTGACGCCACTCGGTTTAATAGATAGGTCTGTAGAATATGTCTAACACAAGATCTTAACTTAAACATGTCTGGGCGACGAAAGCTCACAAATTATAACGCTAATAAAACTTCACATAACTAAGAAATTCTTTTCTCACGGAACCCTAAAAAAAGTAAACAAACTGAGAACATAGTATTCTATATCTTATCTAATCTTCAGGTCTAATGAATGACGCCCACACACAGGTAAACTCAAACATACAGGTGAATAACTATTATCAATGAAAATACCCGCTACATACTTGCAAATTGATAAAACGAGAATATATCAGTTTTCTTAAACATACATCGACCACTTTTAGCACGAATGCATAGAACTGCTGCAAACTTAACAGGCAATGTACGTTTTATGGAGTTAAAGAAACTTTTTTTGTAAATTATTACTACGTTTCGTAACGATAGAGTATTTGCGCCTTCATAGATGAAGTACAGTCCGACCAGCTTAAATTTACAGTTATGCGTGGCGCCGGGTTCTCTGCGTAAATGAAGTTTTAAACAGTCTCTCGAGAAATTTTTAGTTCTAGTTTTTTCCACTGAACAGATAAATTGGTGGCACTGTAGACGACATAATGAGTCATAAGAAGATGGAGGTGTAATATCATATGATGAATCACGTTGGTTTCCCACGAAATTATGTGGTTTTCTGTTGGTTATTTTTCGTATGTGTTATACTGTGAGGTGTAAGACTCAGGTAGTTATTCAGATCTTTGTGCAGTAAACTTTTTACAGTTTTGTTTATATAATAAGTATCGCTTGCTAATACAAAAGTGATTTGTTCTTGACATATCGAAACGTATATGGTTCTTGAGGTAAGCGCTTCTAAACAAAAAGCATTTGAACGATACAGCTTAATTATATAACAGAGTGTCTACTTGGGTAGAAAAGTCGTTGGTTTCCTTAACTATTTTGTCAAAGGGGAATTTACAGAGTGAAGCAAGCTTAAACTAAATGTATACTTTTCCTTCCTCTGAAAGGAATGTTTGTAATGACACTGGGTTTGTTGGCAATAATATTTATTTAGGTAGCTTATTACACGACACACACCGATTCAAACTAAAGTAATTTAACATTTTAGGGTATAGCAATATATTTTTAAATCGAGGTACAACTAATTTTAAAGCTGTATCGTAGATATAATTTTAATATTGATTTAAATCAAAATCTTAATATCTACTGCCAGATTTAATTATCAACGCGCACTTTTAAACCTGACCTGTTATAGTAAGTTCCAACCACAGACCTCTATCGAAGTAGATATATGCCGCAAGTTGGTCCACTCTATCTCTGAATTTGGTCTCTGATATTTAATCAGCCGTTGTAACTTATGTTGGTCGAAACCTAAAATAGTTAAATGCGCAATACTGAGTTCTCAAGATACGACACATTCATTAATTGCCAGCACATTCGGGTCGGCTAGATTTGTTAAATGGCGATGCCAAGCAGAACCCACTACTACACATATTCAGGTATTGCCGATCGAGTAGTCCATCCGGGCGTTTTTGCAGGTTCGTCTGACCAAAACCCGACTGACACAAGCCCGTCGGCATTTCCCCAAACATTCCTCTCCATATATTCGATATCGCGCCTGACACGCTTGGTTTTCATTCATTTTTAATAGTATACGGCATCTTGTTCAATATAAGTCCGTGTGACTCAGTCTTCTCTTATCGGCCAGCTATCACTGAGCAATATTTGCTTAGCAATAAAGTGTTGCAGAACAATAATACTGTGCTCTAGTTGATAAAGCCCTCTTGTTAAGTGATGTTGCGAAAATAATGTGGTTCAATGTTTGTTTCACTTGATTTTGTCATGACGACCGAGTAGCGTAGTGTTTATACGCAGTAGGTCCCAGGTACGAGTCCTGGAAGGGGTGTTCATTTGTGTGATGAAGACAGATATTTGTTCTCGGGTTATGGTTGTTAATATTTATAAATGTATATTGTGTAATATTTATGTATGTTTATTCTGGGTCCCCCGCCACAGTTCGCTGTATGGTCATCCATGCGACAAGCTCTGCTTACTTTGGAGCCATACAGTTGGTGTGATTGTCAGGGGATTTCCATTCTAATAATGTTGAAGATGCGAAAGTGAGTTTGTATGCATGTTTGTTTGTTACGCTATCACTCCTAAACTAAGCACCCTACCAGCACCAAATTTATTTTTACGGATGGTATACAGTACCATTCATCCAGAAAAAGCACATTTCCCGAGTGACAAACAGGGAGGAACATTCATCTACGAGATGGACAACTCTATGGAAACCCCATAGACCTTTGACCCGGCTTATCATGTGAAGAGCACAGTTCGTCTTAAATTATTTTATGAAGCCACATATTATATAAATCTTTCGAATAAAGGAAAGCGAAATTTTTTTAAAAAGGTTCTGAGGCCTTTAGTGCTGCCTAGGTGACATGGTCGACTTTTATAACTCTTAGAATATGCAAACGAAATACAAGGGGCACATATAAAAAATAAATACCCAGAGAACCAGAACTGTATGGCCCAAAAGCAAGCAGAGCTTGTGCTATGGATGACCATACAGCGAATTGGGGGGAACCCAGAGTAAAAATACTTATACAAATATCTACAACTAGGATCCGAGAACAAACATCTGTGTTCATCACACAAACGAATGCCCTGGCCAGGCACGAACCCAGGACTTCCGACGTGATAGGTCGGAAGTCCTGGGGCAGGGATACTACCCACAAAAACGATATTAATGTGTAACCTACATAATTGGGGTACACTGTTAAGTAATAAAAAGGACCCATGTGGGGTCCTCCGATCTCAATATCACACGAATAACCAACTCGTTATAGATTTCGGCAGAAATATCTAGTTACTAACTAACCGCCAACCATTCCCTAAGGAAACATTGATTAGGCTAATACTAATATTTCGCATCCTGCTAATATAAAAAAAATTGGTCACTAAGTTTTACTCGCACATTCTAAAATTGTATAAAGGATGCCGTTTCATGATAACCGCTTTGACAAGCGTAATTTTAGCAAATTTCCTGGCAGATAATGATAGCATGTACAAAAAGTTTTCAAAGAGTTCTTTGACGCAGAGCTAAAGAATACTTAATACATTAATAAGTATCTCCAAGTCACATCAAGGCTTACGAATATAGAACTAAAACCACGAAGATTCTACCATTTAAGTCTTATACATAATCGTAGTTGCGACAGTAGACCGCATCTTCGTGAACTGGCACTCAGTATCTCAACTCGGAAATACCAAAAAAAAAAAAAATGCGCCTAAAAAAAGAAATAAAATAGATTTCTTCTGACAAAAGCAAATGTTCCGTGCAGTTAGGCTAACGGTGAATTAAAACCAATTTGCTCAGTTTTAGGTCGCAGACGGTCTGAGTACTTTTTGCTAGAGAATTCGAAATAACCTTTTAGAGGCTTAGATTTGACTACAGTCCGTTTTTTAAACACTTTATTTTTACTTTTCACGATTTTTTTAGGTTCGTTTTCGTAGTTACTGTTCACATATATATTATACTCGTATAATGAGTATAAAACACATCAAAAGCTGCAAAGCCGTTAAGACTACTTACAGGCCTTTGCACATTATAACTGTACACATTTCGGAGACTTGGCTTTTGGCTGCAAAAAAGCTATCGACATACATTTGTTATTAAATTTATTTTACATATTATAATTAATATAACATTCTGTAATTATTGATTATATGAAAAATGGAATTATCTTTGAATCCCACTTAAATGCTCAAAAGGCCTTTTATTCAAAAATTATTTAATTTGCAAACGCAGGTCTTATTTTTAATCAAAATAATCAGTTAGGGGCGCAACACACTTTTTCGTGCCGACACATTCGGTTCGGCAGTATTTGTTGTACGACAAGGCCAGCCCGAGCAAAATACGAAGCAGATTGTTTTGTATTTGGTGCGTGTCGATTGAGCAGCCCATACGGGATAATATTGAATGCCAAAACCCACTTGGCATAAGCCGGGCGGCGCTATTTAACGAACATTCATCTAGATGTACTCGATTTTGCCAACCGGCAGTGCTGATTAATGCCGGCTTAAATAAGTGGGAAGCGCCCCTTATCAACTCGCTGGATTCCGCTGCGAGTAGTCACGTCAGTCAAACATCAATTGAATCAAGTCTGCCTATCAATGCTGCATCATGGACCACTCCATCTATCAAATATAAATGTGACATAGTTGTATACAGAGTGGTCGGAAAATAGAGGTTATAGAGCGCGATTTTTAGTGTTGACAAAATGACCAAATCAAATTAACAGAAATTGGTATTTCAAATTTATCTTTCCCGATGTTTTGGTTAAGTATATGGATTTATTATCTGAAATAAATTATTATTATTATTATTTGATTTTTCGATACTTCTCCATCGCTGGGAACGCGTGGTTAAGTTCCCTAGAGAATGGGGACCTCGCATCTTACACATTCAGAGATGTCAAATGGTATTTAAAGAGACAAAATAAACATAAATTACAAATTCGCGAAGCAAATTCTATACTTAGGAACGCCTTGAGTCGACGTCTCTAATTGCGGTCGTTAAAAACATTTGATTTCAGCGACCACCGTTTGAGAATCACAGGCTATCATAATTATTAGGTGTCATTAGAATATAATTATGTGAAAGAAGGTTACTTATAAGGTTATAATTTCTGTAAGGTATATCTCAAAATATGAAGATTAATAAACATTGAAAAACTTAAAATTAAATAAAAAGCGGAAGACAGGTGACATTCTTATATTCTATAAACAATGCGTAATGAATCTGGTATTCACACAAACTCAAGTGTAACTCAACGTATATAAAACTTAACATGAAAGAAACTGAGAAAGACAGGTAATGATATAACGACAGGTGCACGAAGGAATAAAGTTTGTTCGTACTGGTGTCGTGTCGCATCGTCTCGGTGCGTTTTGCGTAGTGACAGTGACGGATAACTAAGTTAGATCAGGCGTACAGGACAAGATAAACGAGGTCCGTGCATCAGGTGCATGCTATCTACTGCTATTTTACTTTAATGAAATTATTAAACGAGTCTCTTTTCAAGGTCCTTATAAATAAATAAACGTCTCTTTAAAATTTTTATGTAAGTATAAAAATCTATCTAATCCTGAAACAAATACTGTTTAAGAACGTCCTGTATATTGTCGTCGGATACAAATATAGGCAAAAATACATCCATTATGCAATTTGCCCTATTGCCCAGTGTGTGCCGTGGCTCGGCCCAGTGTGTGACGTGGCTCGGCCCAGTGTGGCCTTGGCTCAGCCCACTGCGCTACAAAATTGCAGGTGCAATTTACTTATTGTTTGCATTGTTAAATAACAATATGTTAAACATTGATTAAAAATGAACTGCTTTTTTTATCGGCAATAGATATAAAAGGTACTTGTTTTATATATATGCAAAAAAAATAAACCGGGTGACTTTACGCTTCGGAAAAATAGCAAACTTACCTACAACAGAATTGGGTATTTGAAAACATTTGAAAATGAAAGGTTTTATAATTAATCTAGAAAATATAAGTTATTTTGACCCAAAAATTGTCATGAAAAATAAAATTTTGAATTTAATATCGAAATTAAGTATACAGATTAGAAAACATAAGCAAAAAACTTATTTTAAAATAAATACATTTTTAAATATGTAAATACATTATTTACGTAGCTATTATATATTTTATCCAAACGCCCATACAACTTTTAGTATTATTTACACATTGTGACGTCACAACTGGGTACCGTATTGAAATAAAATAAAAAAACTTGGCGACTCGCAGCAGCTCCTCAAAAATATCTAGAAAACTATTTATTTTGAACATACTATTACTTCTGCAATATCTGCAATATATTACTGTTGATAAACTATTTAAATATGTAATAAAAAAAATTAAGTCATATACTCAAATCTTAGTAGCTTTTTCAAACACACAATACAACGAAAACTAAAAAAAATCAAATCTTCATTTAAAATTGGCAGCTGGAAGTGTCGAATCCATATTTTTTTCATTTTTGCTATATGGCGTCTTTGGGAAAATTCCTCAGACTTGTGGGCTAAACCCATGTCACAGATTACTAAACAACTTATTTTAAGAACGTGACAAATAAAATTATTTCAATTCAGGAGTGTTTCCTTTTAAAATTTATTTATAAAACAATTTATTACTAATTTATTTATCATACTCATATGCGTAAGGTAAATATAAAACAAAATGTATTAAATAAATATAATAATAATGAATTTCTCAGATATGACAAAAAAGAAATGTCCCAAAATGCAAGGAGTCTGGGCCAGGTCTTTGTACACTTTATCAAACAATAGTTTAAGATGCTTAGAACACTTTTTGATTGTTAAATTGTTATTATAACACTTTGTTTATCGGTAGGAAATGAAATTGTGCATTATTAGTGTGCAACACAAACAAAAAACTTCATGGCGGAAAAAGAATCATTTTGACAGCTAAGGTTTACTTACTTACATGTTTTTGTTTTGTGTATCGAGTAGTATCGATGGCTAGTTACCAGTGAGTCCAAAGGATTGAATTGAATTTTTTTGTATATTTTTAGCTTATTTAACAGTTGTAAAGAACAAAACAAAACCGAAATAAAGAACTCAAGCGCAACGAACAATCAAACAGACAGACAGACAACTATCAATGTGATGTGAGTGAAGTTTGCTGTGAGTGAAAAGGCTTTCCCCTCTGCTTAGTGAACTAACTTCACTTGACAACTTCCACCATAAAAAAGACTCATCGTCAATGTTGCCCGCTAAAACCAACACAAATACTGTTGAGTTTATTATAATAGAGAGAAATATGAATGCCTTTGTTTGAATTTACTTATAGTGCCACTGATGCCACATTGCTCCCAAATTCTTGCCAATAGCTAACACGCGTAAATATTTCAACCAATCACACCATTTTGAACAGGTACACCACGACGTACGCTTGACGACGATTCATTACGTAAAGCGACTATGAGACCTATAGGCCCTGTACTGGGTTCGCGTTGCCGGCTCGCACACCAGTGCCATTTCTATTTCTCCCTATTAGTAGTTCTGTGCTTTGCAACGAAATATATCATCGTCAAATTGTATACTTTCTACCCCAAGTATTTAATAAAAGGGTTTTTGCTCCGCCAGCTATTTTTCTTCTCAGTCTACCCATAATACCTTTTAAGAGCCGAAGTAAAGTTGTTTTTACGCAATCTAGAGGAAGATGAAGAAAAAGAAGACTTTCACCGAGTGTATTGAATCATATCAATCATTAGCATACGCGTGAATATTCAATATGACATTTATTTTTAACTGTTTCCTAACAAAAGGTTACCTGTACCGGTATAGGTTAATTTTTTTAAATACTGAATAAGGGCACATGCCCTAATCACTGCAATTCTAAATTCATATAGAAGTTTAAACAGGAAAATGCCACAAATGCCTATTTAGTTGCTAACTAGTAATTTATACAGAGTTAATTTTGAATAATATATTTTAATGGGATACTTCATTGATACCAATTAAAACCTATGTATCTAAATGTGACATTTATTCAAAGATCTTCTTACACTAGTGTAGATTTATAAAAAAAAACATGGTAAAATACGCTATAAAAACGTGACATAAAACCTCTATCTTATTACAATACAACTTATAATCGAAAGTAAAATAATTTCTAGCTGACCCATATTAAATCCGTTTCCACACAGGCGGAACGCGTGGGCGATGACAATCTTCAGTATTTCGAAAGCGCCTATAAACTTATCTAAACCGAAGGAGGGTAGTTTCAGAATACTCGAATTATTCAAAACCTTTAGTTACGAGAAAATGGAGATTTCTATGTTTTTTAATGGATTTAAGTGTTTTGTTCATGATATTTTTATATATCTGTATATAATCATAGCTGATTCTAAAAAAAGGATTTCTCCATAAATTAGAAATATAATAATCTTACGAGGAATTGTCGGGCTACAAAGTCGAATATTGTTTGGATGAACGTTCAAAATGCCGCCTGGCCAATGTCAGGTTTTGGCGGGACGAGCAGAACGCGCCGACCTGGATATAGACCGAATGGACTACGCGATTGGCATATGCATAGAGGAATATGTGTAGTAAGCGCTGCGAGCCAGCCATGTCATTCAAGAAATACTGTCGACCCGAACGCAACAGTACAAACTGAGCAGAATTAAGCAGCTTTCTTTTAGTAGGTAAATAAATTTAATAAAGTAGAGATTTGGTTGTTATAAATTAAAAACAAAGAAATGTTTACTCATCATATTTGCATGGAAAATCATAGCGACCATTTTACTGCAGTATAAAAATGTGCAATTGTCGAATACAGTGGTTTCCAAGCGGTAACCCCAAAAAGGATTTAAATATACTTCGCAAACATTTTCAAATTATGAAATAAAAGTGAGCTGACCCGGGCTAGGCTCCGGGTCCCTTGTGTCTTTATTCATGCGAACAAGGAATCGATTGGAAGTAAGTGATGATATGCGCGTAGCTTTAAGCAAAAATAAACACTCCTAGAACTTAAAAAATGTTCAAAAGATGCAAGCTCAAAAATCTCGAATTAAGAGAAAATTAATGTGACTTTTGAATTTTGTAACGCTTACTTATCTGAAACGTTTCGATTTATAATTTAAATTTAAAATAATTGATATTTTAACTTTGTGGTCCAGACAATTATAATGAAATCACAGTGGTAAAATAACGGTTGGGAACCAATTGATGGCCAAATTGGTCACCAATTTGTTATTTATGTATTTTTATTAATTATTAAATTTAATAAAAAATTTAATAATTGGTATATTTATGTATTTTTATTTTTTTATGGTACTTATTTGGAAGAGCTCCTTAGACACCTTCAACTTCAATATTTCAGCAACAGCACGAGTGCATGTACAATTATATGAAGTCAAAGGACGATTTTACGTATTTGCCGAATACAAACGATTCTCGCTAAAAAGATTTTACATTCTTATTATACCGTTGACCTTGTATTGCGAAGGTGATAATAGTATTTTGCGCTATAACTATAATAACATAATAAAGGGGAAATATTTATTTGTGCATTTATATTAAAAGGAATAAACACTGAATAATGAAGATTTCTAGTGGTGAAAGAATTATACTTATACTTACTTGATTTTGCTTAGACAATCTACACTCGGTTTATAGATTAAAAAATTAAAATCTACCAATACCAAAGAGTGCCTTAGCCGTTAAAGTGTCTGACTGAGGCCGTTCAATAGTTTTCGCAGCTCATGCTAATTGTATAGGTAATTCTTTCACCAATAGCAATTTTCATTGCAGAAAGAAAATACGTTACATTTTATCCAGACCTTCCTAAAGGCTCACAGGAAACGCGGGTAGAAAAAGTATATTTATTTAAGAAGGCCCACGGCTAGTTACAGACTTAACGCGCGAAGTCGTTATCACAGTCATAATATTATAATCCCGGCAAAATATCATGGACTGTATAACCCCGAAGTTAGCCAACTTTTAAAGATGCAGGAATCTAGGAGAGGTCGAGGCATAAAACCCATATAAGTAACATTGTATACATATGAGGACCAGTATCTCTGTAAACTACACAAATTTCTTTACCAGAGGGCCTAGACAAGTGGCTTTCGACAATCAAATAGAAAAGTGAATAGAATTTCAAAGGTATGAAATATACATAAGCATTCGAATTAAAGTCTCGAGCGGTTGACATTTTTTAACCTTAGTTAGAAGGAGGCGTTGATTAACCACTTTCAGTATACAATTACAACATACACAAATTTTTGAATTATTGACCCATTTGTCGTTTGACATCCTATATTCTCATGACTTAAACGGCGGATCACAATTCACTATGAAGCACGATTATTTTCTGTATGTAACTCACATACAAGTTTGATCCACATTTCAATGAAAGAAAAAGTTATCTCAAGAAAGACCATTCTTACGTCAAATGAGATTTATTTTACAACACCTTTTCTTGCACAGTGCAACCTATATCAAGCCTATTAAACACAGTTGCTTTGGAATATAAATTTTACCGACTTATTTTTAAGGTTTATTTTACTTTACCTCACGGTTCTTTATAATGGTGAAGTGAGTCAGTGCGTTCAATACGACTAGACATGCTTTTGACCCCTGCCGTACTGCAATTTGCGATAATATACGCAATTGGTATATTTATTATGACGTTGAAAAACGTATTTATCGTACTTCACTTTAATAATATGGTACAGAAATAACTAGGTCGACCTATGTAGTAAATAGTTAATTTAAAAGCATTGCGTATCGAAAAATCTTAAATGTTTTGAGACATTTCAAGGTAGGGACAGGATAAAAAGATTTTTATCTGTTAACTATCGAGTGCACTTAGTAAGTAGTTACCAAAGCTATTAAGTAAAATTTATTCGGGCCGGCATTTATCCGCACAGCCGGGTGGCATAACCAAATATATGAAAAAACGTCACCTGGCTTATTACAGTCTGGTTTTGATGATCAATATTAACCCGAGCGGTGCTAGCCGAATAAAATACAAAATGTTTCTTCGGAGCGGCGTTTTCGTTCTGCCGAACTGAATGCGCCAGCCCGCCTCCAACTTGTTTAAGCTAGCAAGTGTAACTTTAACCGCAAATCTTAACATTACAGAACCGAGAAAACGATGTTAAATGCAGTTTCCCACGAAACTAGTATCTTAATGGGTATCAACACTGCCGACAATACGATTCAAACGAATAAGATACAAAACTGCGAATTTGGTTTTACATAGACTTTACCTAGAGTAATATTATGAAAAGGAAATTTTGTTTGTTAGTTTATTTGTCTAAACTTTTATTACAAAGAGTATTTTTGCTGGTTTGTTTGTATGTAATCAATCAAAAAACAGTGAAGTAGGTATTTTATCCCTACGATTTACGCGGGAGAGACCAGGACTCATGTATATATACGTTCGATTCTGAAACCATTGGACTGGATGGCTACTCTATCCAAGTTGTTTTTAACCAAAAGTTTCAAAGAAGTCGGGTTCAATCGAGCGAAACTTCTTCGACTAGTAAAAAGGCTGCATCATACTACACAATAAACAATATTTGCTATTGGAGTAAAAATATATTAAAAAATTTTAAGCGTTGTTTAAGACCACAAGAGTAATAACATTCTTCTAAGACACTTTCCCTAAGAAACCCATTAATTGTTCTTTCCGGTCTGGTTAGAGCAGTTCAAAGGAAATCTGTAAATGACTTTCTCTGAGCATAAAACTACAACACAAGACTGTTGTTTAAGAACCACGTATATATGGCTATCAAATACATAACTTGCGATAGCAATAATCGTGCGATATTTGTTAATTGCCAAAACACCATTATGACGACCAGTAAAATCAATGCGATAGCAAAAAGGTGATCACAATGATCACGAGACAGCTGTTAGTCGGCCGAGTGGCGTAGTGGCTCATACGCCGGAGGTCCCAGGTCCCGGGGCATTCATTTGTGTGATAAACATAAATGTTTACTGTCGGGTCATGGATATTAATATTTATATAACATGTATGTTTATTCTGGGTTCCTCCCATCATCCATAACACACGCTCTGCCTACTTTGGGGCCATACAGTTGGCGTGATTGTCTGGGGATATATTATCTGTGCGGTAATCGCTGTTCGCTTTTCTTACGTAATACAGCAACGGGTTCAACCTTTTTTGTTATGAGGTGAAGTGTCGGCTTCAGGAGTGTTTTAACGACTGTTTTGTTGCGAAAAAAAGACTTATGAACATAGTTTTTATACGACCTCAGTTATCCTCTTTAAATTGCGCACTACCTACGACTGCCTCTCTTACTCACCACAATAACTGCTAATGAAAGACCCAACCAACAGTTAACTGGACGTAATCTGATCTTCCCACTGCACTCATAGACTACATTAGCTAACACTGTCACATTGTCCGTTAAATTAACTCGTTAATTAGAACCATGGTCAGAGTAGCGGTTAACGACGCGGTTAAGTCAAGGTTAAGTTTTTCAGCGGGTCCTATGTTTTTGTAGCCCTGTACCGAGGTTAGAACAATAATGTTGATTAAAATGTATTAATCTTATTTAAAACGCATTAAACATTATACTTTACTGCCAGATTTCATACATATTGAAAACTAGACTTTTCAAAACTGTTCTGTAAAATCTGACTGATATGTTTTTAATTTTGACTTGAAATTTGACTAAAGTCATCATTAACCGTAGTATTTAATAATAGAGATTGTAATTATTTTTTCGACGAACGGTGCGTTGCCGACTGTAGGCTTGAGTTGTGCCGGCCTTTGTGCCAGTTCCTGCAATGGCTGCTCTTTCTCTGTGACTACAACACAACCACGATAATAATAATAATGATAATTAACACTTTATTGCTCACATAAGTTAAAAGCTCTTCGTTTCAAATTGATTAATTTAAGCTTACCGATTAATTGAGTATCAATATCATACTGTATTTCATTTATTTAATGTACCTACTCTGTTTTTATAATGTCAGTTGTGTTTAGTGTAGATACTGCTGTTAATCAATTTGTATTGTATCCCGGTGGAAGCTTTCAAATGGCCATCAGAATCAATCGCCTTCCTACTTTAGTGCTTTTTAGCTGTAAGTAAGCTGCCCTAAAATTTGATAAATAAAAAACATAACAATGTAAAGCATACTTAAATATTAGGTGGGCAAAGGCTATGTGCCACGGAAATCTAGAAAGTAAGCACGAGTGAGCCTGTGTAAGAAAACAAACAATACATACAAATTATATTAAAATACAAATATACAGGATTTGTATTGTAAATATAAAATGTATAACTATTGATAAACATATACACAGACATAATAATCAATATATAGATACTTTTATGTTACAAGATTATAATAAATATTAAAATGTCATTGAATTCAAACTACTTTTTATTGATTCAAAAAATATTGTAATGTATACTTGAACATTTTAAACGTTTCAGCGTGTCATATCTTATGCGGCAGTTGACTCCAAAGGTAAGCAGATTTGACTGTACAAGGCTCATGAAAATACCCAGATCGGGTAAGGGGTGTTTGGAGTAGATTTTCTGTTTCAGACCGAAGAAAACATTTGGGATTTGCACCCAGGAATTAGAATCGCTCTTTGAGGTACAGTGGGTGCGAGGGTCGTAGAGGATCCTATAAAGAAGACTGAGAATATTATGGCGGTCAAAACAGGAAGGATTGTAGTACTAACACGCGATCTTAACAAAGACACTCTACAACCGCTAACTTGTTTGACACAGACCAAATGTATGTAAAATGATTTTATGTATCGTTTTGCAATCCTCCTTACAAACTACGTACCTACGTACTTACAAAAAGATATCACAGACTCAAAATCAAAAAGTAAACCTTATGCACGGAGCTCAAAAAATCTCAGCCACTTATAACCTTCACGTAGGTCAGTGCAATAAATTAGCACAACCAAAGGGTCCACTTTCACTAAAAAATCTCGTACTTCCATTCAAGGCACTTACTACCTACAATAGTACTCACTGACCTTTACGTACAGTGCATAGCAATTGTGCCCCAATTAATTGAAACTTATTCTTTTGTTTGGTAGTGCATATCGTTGGATACTGTACATTTAAATGCATGATAAAAAAAATGCAATGGCAAATTCCGTTTATAGTCATAATGGGTTTATTTATGCTGCTATTACATATTTTGTGCACTGCTTTTGTGGTGGAATTTTGTGTGTCGTAAAAATGCTTTTAATATTTGGTTACAATGTGTAATATTCAGGAGTATATTGGTCATATACGTCAGACGTTCACAGATCAAACAGAATCTGCAGGTCTAACATGGAGGCTTAGCCAAATAAGCTATCCCAAGACTAAGGCAACTAGTTGGAGCGTCTTAATAGTACAATGATTTTTATCCACGAAGACGCGCCCCACTACTTTGGTCAACACATTGTTTCATCACACATCACTAATATCGTTGAGGAGGGCGACGTTAACGGGTGCCGTTTGAGGGTGTTCGTCGTTTGGATACTTGCCGAGCTAACACGTACAGATAAGAATAATTTTGTATAGACATAAAGAGATACTGTAAATTTATTTTGAAAAAGATATACCCGTGAAGTTTCTTGCCAGTTCTTCTTCACGAAGGTTTTTCTATTCTACTGGTGGTAGTCATGCTTTATTAGACGTCAATAAGAACAAGTAATTGTCAATGTCGAGAAATAAATATTTCATTTCATTTCATTCCATAGTCTGCGAACATCAAGCAAAAAAAGTTTTGGTGTATAGCCCTCGCTTTTATAAATACTCTTTAACAACTCAGGGATCTTCTTAAATTAGCACCAGCATACTACTGACAACCTCAAGTGGAAACCTCATCAAGCGCCAGGAAAAGGACTCATTACCGCGTTGAGGTAAATTGAGATTTCCGTCATCCTACTTTAGGGTTCTTATTTAATTTTTGCGTCTTTTGCGTTCATGTTTAGAAAACTTTAAACTTTCCTTATTGTTTATACTACATTTTTGTAAGTAATATAAATATTATACGGGGCGTATGTCTTTTAAAGATTGCCATTTAAAAAAAGGACCGAAGGCTCAGGATTTTTCTCTATAAAGACTTGAACATAAAAAGCTTAAAATATACTGGTCCATTGTGCGTGGTACACAATGCAACGCAACCATGCATAATGCAGGTTTTATTTTGCATAAAATAACAAAGTCTTTTTACAATGTTAATCGCTTGAAGGCGCCCATAAAGTTCATTAAAAAGGTTACACGGACGTTTTACAGGCTTTTATTGAAACTAATAAAATGCATGCAATCTTGCAACGAAAGAAAACTATGATTGCTTTATCGAAACTTCAATAACATTTATTCAACACAGAATAACAATGTCCTTTCTTACTAAACCATTATAAGCTTAACGTATCCTTTCGCTTTTTGCACTGCATAAACCTACATCCCAACCTAAACTGTTAACCACCTTATTGCAAGATTACAAGGTTGTATTTAATCCAGCCTTTTTCAAACGTAACTCGCAGTCGAGCGTAGTGCACTTGGCAACGCAGCGTTCTCAGACGCACTACGCACTTTTAATTTTAGAACAAGCTTTCGTTTGCACCATCTGACAGTTCAAACTACGTTTCGGAAATAGAACACTACAGTTGGGACCCTTTTGTGGCAAGTTTCGGAAAACAAATAAAGAAATAGTGTGAATGGCCAGTTTGTTTATTTAAAAAGAAGGTGATTTAAGAAAGAGGTTTTGTTTGGGGACGTTTGGCAACTAACAAAGAATTTCTACTGAGACGCGCATTGTGTAATAGTTTAACGACGATTTGGTATTTGTTCAAATAAAGGCTACATTGTAACTGTCAAAATTTCACACAAAGAAGTGTTTTCTTCATCGCGAGAAGAATAAGCAAATTGAAAAACATGCTTAACCTTTCAAAACATTAGATCAACGCACATCCACCATTTTAATAGCGAAAAATTTATCGGATAAGAATAATATCAATTGTCCCATTTGATCAATTGATTTTTTAGCCCATCGCCAGCCAATACGTGAATTAATTTAAATTATTTTACTTCTCGTCAAATACCAAGGTCGAAACAGATAATAAACAATGTCGCCAGTATGTCGGCGTCTTGATTTATAAGATAGTTATCAAAATGCAACCGACATGTTTTTGAATAATAAATCGGTATAAAGTAGTTAATAAGATTATTAAAGATATACTGCAACATTGGCAGAATTATTTAACGATCTTTGCTGAAGTTTTAGGTATAGATAAGAATAACGAATCAAAGATATGTTCATTGCACAAGAGCTTATAAAACCAATCCGATCCGTTTGTCTAATCCATAGACTTAGTGCCGCAGTCAAACAGGTCCAATACTTAAGGCGTTCATGATTATAGATTTTATCAAGCGAATTTATACCTTTTTGTTACCTAGGAAATGAGCACGCGCACCATCTGATAGCAAATAAGTGACATCCGGACCCATGGATGTCATTAGTGTTGTGTTTATTGACACTGATTTTGATTGTTATCTCGATTAATGATGCGTTGCCGGTCGTAGGATTCAGTTAACATTGCCTTTGTTCCAGTAATTGCACTGGTTGTGCTTTCCCTTAGACTGGAACGCCATCACGTAAACGTGGTTTGACTCAAACTCTAAACCCATGTGCCCATTTTCCGTCACGTACCCGATCACGTACCACGTCACCCGGTATAAATACACATATTTGATACGTCTTTACAGGAGATTTTCAAGTGTCAAGGTTATGTCAAATTCTTGTATTTATAAACATATAAATTGTCTTAAATTATTGTACAGATAAAAGTTTTCTAAACATTGAAAAATCGGCCCCAAATCGACCTTGAATACCCTGTAATTAATCGGATAATAAAAATTCCTAATACATACATTAATAAATATAAATAATTACGATATTAAAATTAATGAAATCTTGTAAATATCTAAGAAACAATATTATAACATGAAATCTAATCGAATCTAATTCGCGGACGATCACAATAAACATTACTTAACTTTAAACTCCAACAATAACATCCAAAGTGCGTATCTATCAAAAGCAATTAAAATCATACAATTCCCATACAGATTTCGTTAAAGATATGACGAATGTAGACCAGAAACCTGCGCAAGATTCGACGATGAACAGTCGTATGCAAGACTAGTCTGTATTGACACTGGCTTTGTTATTTTGAATTAAGTTATCTGGTTATAAACTGGTGGTACTAAGTACCATTGCTAAACTTGTCTTACTAACATTTTAAAAGAAAATCCTTGAATATACTTACATAGGACGTTTAAAAAAAATTCTGAATTGGCAAGCGTTTGTCATCCATCTTAGCTGATGGAAAGTCACCATGATGATGACGATATGACACACGAATATCCCAGAGGTACCTATTTACTCTATGATTAAAAGCTCCAGGATTATATTTGTATAGAAAAACAGATATAGGCAAATCTTTGGCAACGCGAACCTAAAATTGAATTGTCTAACCGTTTAGTTCGACTTTTGATTACGCCGACCACAAACGGGTGACTCTTCTGTTTGCGTCTTGACCGATTGAGAAAGGGGGAGGAGGGTCACTTGTATCTATATTTTATACTTTTTTTGTAAATAAAAACACTGTTTGTTTGTAAAAAACAATGTGTTTTATCGAAAAACTCTAAAACTACTCAACTGATTCAAAAGACTCTTTGGTAGAAACTTTGGTACAGGGTCGGTTCCCCTGTAGTATCATCATCCTCTATTACGCACCTACAGAAAACTGAACAATGTCCAAACGATTTTCGCCTTTACCTCCAAAAGTAACGTAGGCTATATTTTATCCTGAAATTACAGCAGCAGCCATCATCTTGTCAAACCGTGCTCTAATCGCTTTGGTGTGCGTGTACAATCAGTACATTGTTGACACGCACACACAGGTGCTGTATGTATACAAGCTTAACGCACACGTAGGGCCGTTAAGTGAAGAACATTAAGTGAAGGGTCAATCACGCCACTTCAATAGAATTGAGACACTAAACTGTTTTGTGTTGTGCCCGATTTTGAAACTTAAAAAAATTATCGTGGTAACCTGGGACCCATACCCATACCCATAGACATCATTAATCGTACACGTTAATGATTCATTATATTGTTTTTTATTGATTAACGATTAATGATGCGTTGCCGACCGTAGGATTAAGTTGGAATTGCCTTTGTTCCAGAAATTTCTCTTGGTTATTATTGCGTTAAAAATAGGACGGATTGTAGTCCTAGTTAAATTACACCAAAACGTGACAATCCTTTGATTTACAAAAAAATGCTCTCATTTACCAATAGAAACCAATATATAAACTAAAATGAAATATATAAACTACTGTACTACGCGAACAGACATTAAACCAATAAATTGTCATCAACCGTCTTGTTTTATTACTCTTTTTACCAAGAGTATGACTCACACCCGGCGCTAGGACACCACGCAACGAACATAAATTCGCATAACACGTACTTTACCAAGCGAAAATAGACGAACGGCCGGAATGCGGCTTTAACTTCAACCCATTTCTACGAACAAACAAAACGAGCGTTGCGAAAAAAGTACACCTCAATACTTCGGTAATTTAGTCCGATCAACAAATACTGGCATTAAATACCGAAATAAATAATTTAAGCGCTGCTGTCCGTATCCGGAAGCAATGACGTCACGTTTCACAGTGGTCTAGTTGGCTTGGTCGACTAGTAATTAGCGCGCTACTAATGTGTTTCTCAGCTGAGTGTAGTTAACTACCGGTAGCACTTTACGAATTTTCGTAAACGTACGCCCACGGTCCAGTCAAGGTTACGGGGAATCCGAGTTCATAGTATTCAGTAAAGAAATGTATATTGAGTTTTTCATAGGAAAGGTATTTTCAGTAGAAATAAATAAAGATACCACTATTCTTTTAAGTTTTTATGAGTCATTCATAAATTACTAATAACTATTTTCGATGTGATTTCACTTTACTGGACTTGAAGCTTAGTGCCGAGGGCGTCTAATCGGCGCTTAAGCGTGAACGTGCACACGTTTTGTTGCTGAAACAGCACAACCGTATTTGCTGTGTCCAGTGGTGGCAACCGGACACAGTTGCCGGTTGCCTGTTGTCGCTACGGCTGACCATAAGACACCGTAGTTAGCGCAGTACAATTGTTTGAATAGTTGATGTTGTTTTTGTCTTTAACTAAAAATTTATAGACTTCGATTGATTTCATATTGATTATAGGAAAATAAAATATACGATGGTGTGTTGTGTCCGTCAAGACACAAAGAGTCCTCGTTTAGGCAGCGCCTTAAACAAATTTTTAACAAACCTCTGGGAGCTCTAAGGATGAGGATTTGAGTCTTGATTTATATCTCATTTACATACATAACTAATTAATTTTAGTCTAACTAATTCATACATACGTCGAAGTAAGTAGAAGTAGTACAACCCTATCGTGAGATCTTTACTGCAATGAACTAGCATGAAAATCATTCACGATGATTTGCAAAAACATCAAAGCAAAAGGATTTGCCACGAATAGGTTCTGTGATAAGCCTTCACAAGTTAATGCTGATTTATAACACAGATAGTGCAATCTAGGGCTATCTAGGCCAGACTTATAATTGGTTTACCAGTCGAATGGAGAACGGAAATGCAATCTACAAATATGATAAAATATTTTATACAACTTGCTTTTGCACGACGATATACATATAATAATAACAAAATTAGTGCACGTTGGGTTCCAAAACTGCGCACGCCTTTCGATAAACAGCGCCGAGTTGAGACTTCTCTAGACTTGTGCAAGGACAACTTGGACGAAATGTGTACCCGTATTGTCACTGTGGATGAAACGTGGATTCGAAAAATAAAATGTAGGTTTTTATCTGGTCTTTTAATAGCTTTGGGTCAGAACTTTTCAGCCGCCCCTCGTACATAGTATTCGATAGGAATCTGCTCATGCCTCCCTTCTTTTAACAGTTCTACATACTAGGACCTATATGTATATGTAAATATATAATGTAAATACAGAACCTATACAACAAACTGACCACGAATCGCTAAAAGGCATAAAATATTAAATATTTATCTCATGTAGTACGTAATAAGAATGTTGAATATCATTTAAACCGGTTTATATTTACCAGACGAATCTCAACGATCGCGTAGTATTTTTTTGCGCTAATTTTCCTGCCTAATGTCAATGTCAACTTATAGATTGGTACGCGGAAGAAAAATTTGTAAAAAAATGACCATAACATGTGCCAAATGCCGACTGATACCGATAGACACAAAAAAGTTATAATTTTAGCGGGCATAACTTAAAACTCAGGTTACAGTTTAAATTTATAAAAGGTATAAAATATTTGTATCATCAAAATAAAACAAAAAAGGCAGAAACACGAGCACCCAATAAATGCAAGTGTAAATGTATCTGTTGTATGTAGGTACACAATTTTAAATGTTTTTTAACTTTGCAGCCGGCAACCTAGCACGGCAATGGTGGTACGTGGACTCCGTGCCCGTAGACATCATTACTCTGTAGATGCCCTTATTAATTATATTGTTATTTACTGATGCTCGATTTACGATGCGTTGCCGACCGTAGCCTTAAGTTGGAACTGCCTTTACCGTGACTGAGGCTGTCTTGGCGTGATATAATCCGTGACATAAGTCTTGTCTTGGCATGCCTTGCTACAGATGCAAGAGCAACCTCCAAGATATTCCCCTAGTTAGTAAAAAAAGTTCCTGTAGACGAAGAGCTTATATTTAAGAAGAGCTTACATTCAAAATATCAAAGCCAATTCGGATATACTTTTTTATTACTAAAATGCCTTTGAACGAAACTTAAAGACGTGATATTCTTTAAGATGCACATTAAGATTTACAATCACGTTTTGAAACCAGATAACTGTAACGCCAACCTCATTTAAGACTTTTTAAATCTCTTGTGGAGATAATGTTAAATTTCTTGGTCCTTTCCTATATAATAAAATAAATTATATTACTCCTGTCCGGTTCTGTCTGAGGTTCGAATGTAAGAAAATCGTTACAAACTGGTTACTAAACTTAAACTATGACGAGACTGAAAATATCATTTCAATTGTTAGCAATTGTAGTAACATAATTGACTCTAACGTGCGACTAAAATTCCTATGCAACATCTCCACTGCACTTGCTTATATACTAGTAGTCCAAATCAAATCCCTTACTTAGTTTAAATTACACACACTGACAGTTAACACGCACATACACACACTAACACTCACTCACACACAAACACACACTAATACTTACAGTTGAGTTTATATAAAATTTAAGTTGTGTTTATTATTATTAAGTTAAGTTTACATAAAATGGCACATAGGCTAATTGTTAAATTAATTTTATAGGAAGGGCACTGTATGCTGAAATACAAGCCCTAGGACTTAGTTCGGCAGCAGCAGCTTTTGTTCATATGGCAATATTGTGTAGCCTAAATAATGTTACAAAAATTGTACAATCTATTTACAATAAAGATTATTATTATAATTATTATTAATGTTTTAAGAATTGTTCACAAATGATGGTAGAAATTCTGAATACTAATAAGGGTTGTACAGTAATCGTGTTCGGTTTTTTTGTACCAACTATCCTACTTTGAATTTATTCTCTATACTACTTGTAATAATATTTCGTGTTCAAATAAATAAATGAAAGAAACATATTTTTGATAGCCGTTGACATGTCTATCACAACTACTTATGTATCTGTCTACTAGCGACCCGCCCGGCTTTGCAACTGAGTAACCCGGGTAACAGAGCATACATGCCTCAATTTCTTTTCTCGTCGTAGATTTATCATATTATTGAGTTGAGCTTGTACATTATATTTAAATGTAACGTTTATTCATCTGCCTTGGAGTATTTTTAAAATATGTATTTCCTATCCTGCAAGTATTTGAAAACGTAAAGAATAAGCAATTGACCTAGAAAAAGTTGAAGACCTAAAGAGAACAAAAAACAAATATGCACCTTTAACTTTAAAGTGATTCTCTACGTAAAACCAAACCAACGCAAATACAACCTTCCATAAAAACACTATCTAAAATGATTATACAAATTTGAATATTTTTACTACCTCAGTCTTCAATCAAACATCTCGTTTTACACAAAAGACCTAAGTAACTAACCTACCTAACTAACCTAAAAGGTAACACTCAAAAATAAAACAAATGCAATAACTTAAGCCGTCGCCTCGGCTTATAATGCAACGACGGGCAAATAAATTTTTTGCGCAATAGTTTTATTTTTGCGATACCTTCTGAGATATGGAAAAAAAATGTGTATGGCGTAAAGGGCAGTAATGATGAGTATGAAAGCCTAGGGTAACTAACGTATACAACAGGATAAGAAGTAATATCGTATCCGTCTAAATAGCTTTTCAATGTCCACATTATAATATGTGACCAATTTTTGAAACATTAAAATGGGTATAGTAAGCTACTTGTAAAAGATAGATTATATCTCAAAGGGATAAGGCAGCGTTTTCGAAAAAAGATCCCAATCGGCTGACTTTTTTCTGATATTTTCCACAGTTATCATCGGTTTTCAATTTTCACAAAACGTTATATAATTATACACATATACCTTCCTCTTGAACCACTCCATCAATTGGACAAAACCATATAAAAATTCGTTCGACAGACAGTTGCGGCTGGAGGAGTTTGTTTTATAATATGTATTGAAGTTTTGTGTCACGTGCTCACCGCATTATTTTAGCTAGGCTAATATGTATGTGTAATATGTGTATGTCATTATGTAAATAATTAATTGTAGTTCTTCCTTACCATGCCAATAACCAGTAGGCAGTAACTTAGGCTGGGATCTACAAGACCTCAGACTAATCTCAGCTAAATGGTCAAATAAATATCGAAATTGTTTTATACTATGTAGAATACATATTCTGAAAACATGTAACACGAATCTTGCCCTTTGTCAAATGCAATTTTTATCACTATATAGTTAATAACAAAGTCGCTTTTTATATGACCATTTAGCTGAGATAATATAATTCAGTATTACACCGCTACTGAAGATCCTAAAAACTGAGCTACATAAAATGTTTACTTCCTATTGTACTTCTTTAAGAGATGACAGATATTTTATAAAAGTCCATTAAAAAATCTGAAGCTTTTAAAAAATAATTACTTACCAACAAACAAAATTGCATCTATTAATTGCGCATAAGAACCATGCAAAATCGCGACCTCTTTGCTCATCAACTACAAAATTAAAAACTTTTTCTCATAAAGGTTATAAATATTTTTTAAACCGTTACATTCAAATTTCGAACCTGTTCGATAAAACATCGGCCTAGTTACGCATAGTTTGTGTTAAGCCGCACTAGTTAATTATTCTTGTTTATTAACAGGTAGGTACATGGTTATTATTTAGAGTAGAACTTATATTTGAAATATTTTTCAAATTGTTGCTAGTGCATGAAAATGCAGTAATTATAGTAGTATTAAATACTTGCTGCTTGCAGTATAGTATATCATTAGTACTTCGGAGAAATACTAGAGCCAATGACGAAGAAACTTGAATAGACATTTCGCCGCATTTTGTTTCTTGATGGATAGCACCTAGCGCTACCCATATTCGGTAAGCACATTCGGTTCCACAGTATTTGTTGAAAAACAAGGCTGGCCCGAACCAAGTATGGCCCAACCAAGAATAGACTAACCAACCAAGGCTAGTCCATTCGAGCTTTACGAAGGTTGGCACATTCGGCTCAAATTCAAATTCAATGCTTTGCCGAATTAATGCCAACCCGATATGTGATTCTAAACAAAAGAAAAATGTTTTTTTGTAGGCAAAAATAATAATTTTTAACTAAATAGCTAACAAACTTCAGCTTCAAATCATATTTCAAGCCGTCAAAATTTCAACACAGCGTGAAAAAGCCATCTTGGTATCGAATATCATAATAAACACCCCGTTGTTCGAGCATATGTTTAAAAAAAAAGCTGTACTTATATTAAAATACTTTCCGCGCGAATGGGTTAGTAATTAGGTCGCAACACTTCTCGCCTCGGGATCAATGATCGCCAAAAACAGATGCGAATTTTTCTTAACCCCGTCTGTGAAATGTCATCTTGTCGGTCAAGTGAGTCAGTGCCTTAGTTTGTAAGTAATACTTCACACTATATTTATTGTAAAGTACTTAATTATAAATTATGAAATATTACTTATTAAGAATTTAGTTCGTATATCGATGATTATTCTCGATCCTCGCCAATTCGCTACGCGGTCGGACGCATCACAAACGTTGCTTAGTTCAGGATTTCGATATTGTATGTTCTAGGAAAGCATATGACAGTGCATATTAATTAAAAACATTGAAAGCCGTAACCATTTAAAAATAGTGATAGAAACACCACTAGTACGTAATTGGTAGTAGTACAGTGCATTTTGTTCGGATCTCGTCTGAGGCGGAAACCCTCTATTTTGAGGATCAGCCGGTGCCATCACTGGAACAACGGCACTTCCAACCGCAGCCCACGGTCGGCCTCGCATCGCTAGTCGACATGATAATCAGACTGTCAATATTTAAAAAAAAAACGCCGACGACTGATGATGGGTCGTGTGATCGGCTATAACAATAATAATGATAGAAAGAAAGAAAGAAAGATGATTGATATTGTATTGTGTTCTGGATGACCATACAGCGAACTGCGAGAGAACCCAGAGTAAACATATATAAATATGAACAACCATGACCCAAGAAAAAACATCTGTGTTCATCACATAAATTTATGCCCCGGCCAGGGCTCGAACCTGGGACCTCCGGCGTATAAGCAGGAATACTAACTACAACGCTACTCGGTCGTCTAAATAATGGTAGAAAGTATAAAAGTACAAAATACCTAACTGTACGGGCCAGCACGTACAATTTCTGCGTTTGCAGTTTACCCCAATTTATTTTCAGTGCACAAGTTGAGGCGGTCATACCTATCATTCAACTATCATTTATTTTAAGCTATCAAATCTATCAAATTATTTCTATCGTTTTAAGTCTAATTGTGTTACTCTTGGATTACTTATTATAATCAGTTTTATAACCGTTATTTCGGACTATCATTTGAACTATCCACCTTCTATCAATCAAATATTGTACGGGTTCCGTTCGTCTCAACCCCTACACTAACTTCGCACATTTGCAGGTCTAACGTCGTAAACATCGCGTGCGAGCATTTGAAATTGGTTTACAATTTGCCAGCTAATTATTTAAAAAACCTAGGAGCTGCAAACATTGATTTTATTGACCTGCTGGAACTTTGTAAAACTCGGTTAGGTGGGGTCCTATAACTTTCTTAACGTGGGCCCTAATAACCGATTTTAACCATTGGAGCGTAATTGGAGTACATAAAGGGGTGTAGCTGTCCAATAACGCATGCTTTTCGAGATATGTACAGAATAAAAAAATAACAAGTTGAAAAATCTGAAGTGTAACATACCCTAAGTGCACTGTGTGACATTGGATTGATTCGTGTATATGTATTTTTCGCTTACTCTGTTTCTCGACTAGAGATTAGTTTTTCTTACTCACTCTCTCAACTAAAGATGCACAAGAAAGTGCAAAACTTAAATGACAAAAAAAAATTCGATCAAGATACATAATTTGAAGATACGTTAACTCGTAGACGGGCCAAAAATACGTGTATTAAAACTGTCGGGATATTAGGGCCCACGGTATATATTAGGTCTTTACCTATGAAATTGCCGTTTTTCACGAAATAAATAAAGCGTAATTTTTTTATATATTTTTTATTTCTATTAATCAAAATAATCACCCATGCAATAAATGCATCTTTGCCAACGCATTGGTAGCTTATTGATGCCTTTCTTGAAGAAATCAGCTGGACGGGAGGCAACAAATTCTTCAAAGGCATTTTGTACTGCCTCTCGGGTATTGAATTTTTTTCCCGCCAAGAAGTTATCCAAATTCTGGAAAAAGTAGAAGTCTGTAGGCGCAAGGTCTGGTGAGTACGGCGGATGACGGAGAACTTCCAACCCCAACTCTTGTAGCTTGGAGACCGTCTGCTGTGCAGTATGAGGTCGCGCGTTGTCGTGCAGGAGCAGTGGAGCCGAACGATTGACCAAAGCTGGTTGGAGACGTGCGAGCTTCTCCATCATTGTGTTCAGTTCTTAACAGTACACATCTGCAGTAATGCTTGTCCCGTTTGGCAAGAAGCTGTGATGAATTACACCCGCGTTAGACCACCAAACAGTGACCATCACTTTTCTAGGGGTAAGTTTTCGTTTAGGGCATTGTTTGGGTGCTGAACCAGGGTCCAACCAACTTACTGAGCGCTTACGATTGTCAAACAGGATCCATTTCTCGTCACAAGTAACAATGCGGTTCAGAATTCCTTCATTCCTGAGCAGTGCAAGGCACGTCTCCACGCGTACTTCGCGCTGGCGATCATTGAGTTCGTGGGGTACCCATTTGTCAAGCTTTTTTACCTTGCCAATTTGACGCAAATGGACCAATATTGTTTTGATGCTAACGTCGAAAGCTGCTGCTAATTCAGCCATGGATTGAGTTTCATCAGCTTCCACAATTGCCTTTAATTCGTCATTGTCGACCAAAATTTTCGGACGACCACGGGGTTCATTTTTCAGGTCAAAATTTCCAGAACGGAAGCGGGTAAACCAATAACGGGTGGTGCGTTCGTTTGTAGTGTTCGCTCCGTAAACGTCGTTGATGTTGCGTGCCGCTTGTGCCGCTTTGCTGCCACGACGGTACTCATACTCCATAATTACTCGAATTTTTAACTTATCCATGATGACGAAAAATGTTCGAATGCGTTGAAAACAAAACACTAACTATTAAACAAATGACGATTTTAGAAAAAGAATTCCATGTTTGTCAAATAAATTAATTTGAAATTAGAATTATCAGTCAAAAAAAAAATTTTTTTCATTTGAAATGCCCAGTACGGCAAAACGGCAGTTTCATAGGTAAAGACCTATTATATCTATATATACTATGGTTTTAGTGTACAGCTATTAATTATTTATAGCTATTATTGTCTTTATTTTATTTCAACCTATACATGATAGTTCAGATGTTATTTAGAGTAATGCGGTCCCATTTACTGTTGACTGGTAGAAAATACCATATGCCAGCAAGATTGTGTGCAAATTTGAAATACCTAAATAACACGGCTGCCATAAATTCCAGACACAATATATCTACCCAGTCGCCATCCAAAATCAATTAGCAAAATGGAAAACTAAGGTAAAAGAACACTCCCAACACTGTGTGAATAATCAATTTGACACTAAGTTCCAATTACTGAAAGCAGTAATTAATTCTTGTTTAATTAATGTGAACGCAAAGCATTTAGGTCGCGAAAATACGTTTTGGAATGTTAGTGATGATACAAGTGTGCTTACTAGGGGAAACATACTAATATAATAGCATCAATAATAATTGGCACTCCCGAATATGTAGGGATGAACGTTCGGAAAAAGTGCCGCCCGGCTAATGCCACAAAGCCCTAATGGACTA
The DNA here is from genome assembly GCA_923062675.1 of Marasmarcha lunaedactyla. Lineage (NCBI taxonomy): Eukaryota > Metazoa > Arthropoda > Insecta > Lepidoptera > Pterophoridae > Marasmarcha > Marasmarcha lunaedactyla. Next base: position 8,725,781 of record OV281361.1, on the reverse strand, counting down.
ACCGAACGGCACGTGCCGAATAAATGTTTTAATTGTTTCGGGCTAGCATTGCTGTTAAACAAATACTCACAACCAGCATGACCCAGCCCGAACATGCAGGTAGCGCCCTTCATTTACCAGTGAAGGTATTCTATAGTCTAAGAGAAATATCGATTAAGGAAAAGACGTGGAATGTTGTTTGTTATTTATGAATATTTTTGACACACCTGTTAAAACAATTCAGACAATTTTACAGGTTTTTATCGACCCAGCATTATAATGTTATATGAAAAAGTGCGGAGTGTTTTAGGATTTCAAAGGTAAAACTACACAAATGAACTACAGACCGAACACATTCTAGACGCCTCATGCAATCGGAAAGCGACCCAACTGTAACATCCGCGTATTTCATCCGAGAGTTGACCTATTAATGTCGTATTTAGACCTGGCAAAGGTCACTCACCGTTGCTCGTCATATGCGATCGCTCCACCACTGACTGTGACTGAATCTTATGTGTGAAGACATTTAACTTCTGTTTACGATTGGCACATTTTGTTGTATTTCATCATATCTGTAAGAAATACAACAAAAGAAAAAATATGGCCTCAAAATAGATTTTAAAGGGCCTAAGGGCCAGTCACGGCAGCTTTAGTAATTGTTGGAACATCGGCCTCAACCAACTTAGGGGTGGTGGCTTGCCTACTGCGGGAAGCCAGAGTTTACACTTTACAAATAATTTTCTCAAAATTTTCAAGAAAATTTCTTCAGTTTGTGGATTTCCTTTACCGTTAGGGCAATCAAGTTGATGTACTTAGATGTTGCATCTCATTGGTACATTTGGCTGTCACCGGGCATTGAACCCTTTGACTCTTAGATCGAGAACCCAGCGCCTTAACTACTGCGCCGCCGCCGCAAGGGTCAAATACATTAATTTTAAATAATATTGCACGCTAAGGATGTAGGAGATTTCTTGAAAAGGCTTTTTGTCTGTTATTTCTAGTTAAAGTAAGACTCTTTCTAAGCGGCTACGGTTAAAGTTGGCAGTTATTATTGAAATACACGTACAATATATGCAATAAGTACATGGACAAAAGGACTTATAAGACAGTTTATAAATAAGCATATAGCAGAAACGCATATGGATTGATAGCTTGGAGTGGTTGCCATTTTGTCTTTACATTTAACTAATAACATAAACATTGTACTTGTTAATAGTTCTAATAGATCTTTCGGAAAGGACTTATTGACGGAAAAAAACTTGTGTAAAAATGTCTTGGGTTTTCTCAATGTTTGCGCAAATAGTTCATAATTTTAAAATCAAATGCTTTGGTATACTTACGTTTCAAATGGTTACAATGGTAACAACAGTGGGAATATTTTTTCAAAAAAGACGAATTCAATTTCTTTATTCAAGGAAGGTTTATTTTGGAGTTAGAGTAATAATAATAAGAAATAATAAATGCCCAGACAAACACACCAGCCGTATGGATCCAAAGTAAGCAGAGCTTGTGTTATGGATGACCATACAGCAAACTGGGGGGTAATCCAGAACACATATATTTACTAAATAAAAGCTGCCATGACCCGAGAACGAACATCCGTGTTCAACACACAAATTGATAGCCCGATCAGAACTCAAACCTGCGACCTCCGGTTATGAGGCAAGCTACCACTGAGTCGATTCGGCCGACCAATAAAAAAAACCATTAAAAAGTAGTAAAATCATTAAATTTCTTTGGTTTTTAATAACACTTCTCTGAAGATCTATTGTAAACTTAAATACAATCGACTCTACCTTATCCAATAGAATTTGTCTCGCTACGGACATCGTACAATAATAGGTAAATCACGTGTTTTAGTGCACGTTTTATTGCTGACCTGATTAGATTTAAATCACTGCAATGCATGTTTCTTAAAGCGATACCATGAGCTAATGACCTTGAATAATTGTTCCATACCAGCCGCGCGTCGGCTACGCACAAAAATGATTGAATTAATGAAGAAATAGAGTTATTTGAAAAACATTAGGCACTAAACAAAATGTCAAATCTATCCATTAAGTTCAGTTCCACAATTAAATAACGCATAGGTACTTTAAGACATAATGCACGATAAAAACCATGGCATCTGATTTCACTGCGTCTTTTGCTGTAAAGGAGTTTATTAAAGTTTATTTAATAAACGTATACACGTTCTTCTGATATGACAGGAAACCTTATACAGGATTATACTTCGAAGTAAAGGGATGCATGTCTGAACACTGTCTTTCTGAAACTACGAAAATCTGTAGGAAAAATGTGCGAAATAATTTGTAACATATTAGAATCGTGCATTGGCGGCCAAGTGGCGTAGTAGTCAGTAGCCCTGTCTCATACGCCGGAGGTCCCAGGTTCGAGTCCTGGCCGGGGCTGTGTAATGAACACAGATGTTTGTATTCTATAAAACGTACATACTTATGTACTTACGTTTATTCTGAGTTCCCCCTAGTTCGCTTTATAATCCGTAATACAAGCTCTGCTTACTTTGGGGGCATACAGTTGTTGTGTTAATCTGGGGATTTATATATTATTTATAAATGTTTGTTGACAGTTTCTCTTTATTCCGGGTAATGTAGAATTCTGATGGATTAATAATTCAAATATGTTCAGTAGTATTGAGCTGATATTTATAAAGCATGCTTATCTCAAACTTATCTCAACTAAATGTTAAAATAAAAAGCGACTTTGTTTTACACCACAAAGAGATGAAAACTCAGTAAACATTTTTGACAAGATTGATGTCACATGTTTTCAGAATATGTATTCTATGCAGTATGAAACAAAGTCTTTTATTATTTGACTTATTAAGTTGAGATAAGTCTAAGTGTGCTTACAAACTTATGCCTCTGGATGTAGATTCAGGAACTTGTTTCAGGTCAGATTGGCATTAGAATCCCTTGTATTGTCGCTGTGCCCAAGTATGCGGTGCAATACTAAAGACTGAACAACGCGCAAGTGGTTTTGGCCCTAAACCTGGAACCTTTCTGATGGTAAAATAATTTTTGAAATCGTTTTGTAATGTTTGTAAAAAATTAACAAAAAATAATTATTCTTAACAATATTTGTACAATAATTATGAATAACATTGACGTTTCAATAACTAAAGTGACGTGACCTCTAATCGAGTGTGTCAGAAAAGCGTGATAAATGCTAGAAACAATAATATAACATTACTCATATTTGCACACGTTCTTACTTTCAATATTTTTGCATACTTACACAATTTCTAAACATAAAATATATTATTTGATTATAGTAAAACGGCGCAAGATAGACACAAGCTCCTAACGCGCCGTGCGTGCCTTGAAAGAGATAGTATGTTGCAATGACTAGGGGGCGAGCAAGACAAACATAGTTTGTTCGTGTCGTCTCGTAACGCATCGGTTCTTTTCGGATTGCGATTCATATAAATCGGGCGACGGGGACAAGATTTAAAGGTCCGTGCGTTAGAAGCTTGTGACCTATCTTCTGCTGTCTAATCAGAGGAAAATGCTGAATTTTTAACAAAAATTTCAAACTAACATAATGCCATTAAGTATTTATGACTTAATTATACATAAATTGCCATAGCATAAGTTATTCTACTCCAATCTATAATAAAAAAAAACAAATCACACGTTATAAGTCAATTGTGTTATGTATTCCCCATATTTCGTTATTTAATGAATCATGAAATACCTAATTAAATCTGAAGAATTTCTCGAAATACCGCAAACGCAATACCTTACTGTGGAAATATTTAATTAAAAATTAGGTCACGCATATTAAAACTTCCGTAAACAGAAATTTTAGTTTACGTTGGTTATAAGTAAAATAAGTTCCTAGTAGAATAAGTAGAATGACCAAGCTGCTTAACTGAACAATGAAAAACCCCTTCAACAATTATAATTAGACTTCTTTCCAGGGGCCGTAGCCATATTACAAACGTCGCTTTCTATTCTATGTCTATGATCGCTAATAATTTTAAGTGTGAGGTATTATATTGCAGATTCTTTGCATTTATGGTGTTCTATATTAAAGCTTACTATTTTGAATATTAGAATCCTATTCTGTAGTACAAAACACCATAAACGCAAAGAAAATTCGACTCTATGCCGAAGATTTTAAAGCGTTAGCGAAAGCATAGAATAGAAAGCGACGTTTGCAATGTGGCTAACGATGTTGGGAGAAGAAATAAATCTTATTTACAACTAAGGCCTCGTTTTTAACGAATCCTTCGCTACTGACGGTAATATTCACATCATATTTTAATTCTGTTGTGTGCGGGAATTACAGACGAACCCTAATTTTAAAACATAATATTCAATGCTATAATTAAAACTTATGGCTGATAAAACTAATTAAAAACATGGTGGAGGCTCAAATAAGATTATTTATTGCCAATTGCATAAAAATGAACAACTTACGTATGGGAGTCGCCCCGTCCCCAGTCGAACCGTTAAAATATAATATACCTCTATAAAAAAAGTTATCTTTACGATGCACAATATGTATATTTATATCTAACATATGAAACTGTCAGTGTTGCCATAACATAACATCATGGTGCACAAACAAACATTCAGTTTTAGTATAAAAATAAACAGCTAATGCAGTTTACGGTATAATAAAAATTACGTATATTCTAGTAAAAAATTTCAACCAATCTTTATATGTGAGTGCGAGTAAAATATACAAGTTTGACGAGCAGAAAGATATAATTATGGTATTTTGAACATAAAACAGAACCTTTTTTAAATTAATTTTTCTATACCATTTAACTTGTCCGTAATACATAAAGCCTTAAGAAATTCTAATGATCTGAGTTTAGTATTAGATAAATTTAAGGTCTCTAATAACTTTTCCTTAAGCCCTTTAACGAGTAAAAAACAACTCTTGGTTAAGTCATCAATTATATTTTGGTAAGCCATGTACTTCAACTTACACTGAGTTTTAAACGTAATGTTAATATGTATTCCATTACAATACAATTTAAGAAAAAAAACACATTAAAAAGTTAATTCTTTACACATCCGCCCTCCTTCAATACTGGTATCAAATAAGTACAATCATCTGTTAATAAACAAAAAAATTCTATTCCTGTCACACCACTTACTATTCTGAACACAAACTGTCAAATCGGAAATGACGTCACTTGAAGGAAACGCGCTGTATCGTGTCCCTCCTTCGAAAGCGCCATTCCCAAAGTATAAGACACAGAAATACTACATTACCATTTTAAGGGGAACTCTAACCCCCAGTTAAATGCAGAAAACTGAAGCTCAAGATAATTGGTTAGTCTAAAAACAGCTGGAATTGAAAGAGCGTTGCCTTTAGAATATATTCTTTTTTTAAACAATAAAATTTAACGATACTCAGTACGGTTTAATGTGTATGGGGTATTGACAAACGTTATAACTATTGTTTAAAGATGTTTGGAAGAGATTTAAGCATGTTGTTAGGATCTTTTGGATTGATATAAACAGTATAGTTTAAGGTATTACACTATCATATAATATATATATATATACCTCTTATCCTACACATATGACCTATAGAATCATATCGGTGTATTACATTATCGCAGTTCGATGATCCTATTTTCATTGTAATGTGGTTGCGGAGGACCAGTCTATTGTGTATCCTACACTATTGCTTCAGCAGTGTGGTAAGTATTGGTATTATTAAAAAAGAGGAAACATTTGTGAAAATTAAGAAGAAGTCGAAGAAAGGCTATGACAATGGATCTGCCTGGCAGGCGCAGCAGGTTGTTTTTTTTTAATACAGCAGTGTTGCCAACAATAATTTTAGAATAACACTGTAATAAGTATATTAAGAACTTACGCAAAAAATGCATTTTACTTACTTTTTATCCGTCAATAAAACCACCACAATAATTAATTGTCTTAAAATTTAGAAAATAAATTTTTTATCGGGATAAAATGAAAATAAATGGAAAAATTCAATCTATAATATTCAATACGACAAGACCTGTTTCTATGATCCTATCTAACAGCAAATGTTAAAAATCTTTAATCAAAGACGATTTGACTCATATGTTTATATTACACCTATATGTATAAATATGACTCATAGATATATGATAGTGTATTTTATTTATTTATTTGGAAAACATACAATATTTTAATACAGTTATACCTCCCTATGTTAGTAGCATCTGCAACTTGAAATAACAGACCTACAAACTAAACGGTCCCAAAATAAGAACTTTGAACGATATTTTTCAGGGCATTTTCTAGGTAAGATTGACGAAAACAAAAATGTTTATAGACCCGGATAACTTCTAAAATTTCTTAATACTAATATAATAATAAATTCTAAACCTGGGTCACGGCCAGACTAAGTACATCTCCGTCAACAAGGGACCCATATGAAAGTCAATGGCAGCCCATAACCATTAAAAAAAGTAAAGGGAAACAAAACTGTAATAACAAAACAGAAGTCCCGAGTTTACAGCCCTACCAACCAATCTGTTCAGTAAAGGGTGGCGCTGCGTTCTAACTGTAAATAAAGTTTAACGAAACAAATTTTTTCGTTCCAATTTTTGCTACTTAACGCATACCAAACACATTGTACAAATACATGTGGTTTGACGTTTTGACGTCAAAAGTAGCGGCCATTAAAAAAAATATTACTGTTACGTTTGGTAGAACTTTGCTGGAGTGTGAATGTAAATATGGGAACTTCTTGGAAACGGATATTTTAGATTATTTTATTTATTAATATTATAAGAAACCGGCATCATTTTAGGCCTAGTTTCTGTGTCTGAAATATGTAATTGCCAAGTATCTATATTATGTCAGTTACTAATTCCGATTAATGTTTTAGTAAAATAACCCAGACACAACTGCATGGCCCCAAAGCAAGCAGAGCTTGTGTTATGGATGACCGTACAGCGAACCCAGAACAAACTTTCATATATAAAAATCAACAACCTCGACCTGAGAACAAACATCTGTGTTCGTCTGGGAACTCGGGACCTTCGTCGTATGAGGCAGGACTACTATCCAATACTACCACTAATATGAAACATGTTGATTGTTGAACAAATAAATGTATATTATTACATAAGTATAGGATCGCCGCTTAAAAAATCAAGGCAAAGAAAAATCAATCATAATTCTTATAACTGTCTTAACATGCTTTGTTTTGACGAGTCTCGCGACTCGAAAAGGAACTCTCCAAGTTACAAATTTGAATACTGATACTGATTAAAATACTGATACACTTAATACTAAACCATCTAAAAAATTGAAATAAATTATTTTGAGAACAAATAGAGATAGACGTTTACGTATATTAGTATTTACGTATTAAAAGAAAAGTTTCTACAACGATCTTATTCTTTCGGCTAAGATTAATTCCTAGCCCTAAGGGGCGCTACCTGCATGTTTGGGCAAACATTCATCTACACATACTCGACATTGCCCGAATATGTGGTTGGAGACCCTCAACTAACTTTACTTGTCTCAATTGTTTAGTGAAGGCGTAAGCCGAAACGTATACAAACCTAAGTTTAAGACTATTATTTATTTATTGCTCCAAAGCGATGCAATACTTGCTTATTTTTGTCTCTTTTTATCAGAAAAATGAAGTAGCTATTTTTTTCTTAACACAGCGCCTAAATCTAAACAAAAAAGTTCACTAAACTTTAAATCCACGTTCTATTTCTCAACGGTTTTCTCTATGGAGTGAGTCATCGGCGCCCATCTATCGGAAAACGTATCGAATCGGATGTGATTCATTTTGCGATAGGTTTGCTATGCAAATATAAAAACTGATTGATATGCAGCATTTCTGTGGGCTTCATTATGGAGCTCTAATGAATGAATTTTCAACTGAATAATATTTTATTATGATTGTGGCATGGTTTTTAGATTGGTACACATAACGAGGCTAGTAGTTCGCAGGTGTTGACTGGTTATAACCAAGTGTTTTGGATTTGAAAACCGTTTTGAGCTTTTTGGCCGTAAACTCTAGACTGAAAATCGATAGAGAATATTTAATTTGACATTTTGTGGTAGGTTGATGAGCTGTTGACTGACTATAGAAAATTCGAAAAATAGGTTTAATTCATTCCCTAGACTCACAGAAAATGGCGTTCCCGCTTTTATGACTACACCTACTCTCTCCGCGCGCAGACATGCCGCTGCTCTGTGCTAAGGGCCGCCGACGACCCAGCGGCTACAGGTATTTAGCAAGCGCAAGTGAATTGAATGACATAGGCCAGGCCCGAGAAGCGATTTAGAAGTTAGCAAGCATAAGTCGGCTAGGCAATGATCGCTAGGCATCCCCGCAAATCACAGCTTCCTCGCTCATCCCTCGTGGAATGCGTGAAATACAAAGAATAAGCTTCATCAATAATATTGTATGACCCACAAAAAAAATTCTAATCCGTCAGGAACGTGTAAACATGTTGCTTTAGAAAAAGTATCTACCTTTATGTTACACCTAAATATCCCCATTGATAGATATTACACATAACACAGACCATAAATGCATCTCATTAACCATTTACAGGCAGATACAATTCTATATTCAAATCACACAACTACAAACTATTTCTACCAAAAAGGTTGCATGGTTAACTGACGCTTCCTATACAGCCTGTTTCGTCGACAACTATTTTGAGAACGCACTGCCTCGTACGTCACTCATTAGACGTTTCATGTAATGTATGGGGCTTCTTTCTTATTGTAGTTGCTTGACCATACTCGTATAGATATATATTAGAACATGGTTTCTTACTTGTTATTAATGTTCACGTGTATTAATGTTCACATGACCAACTGGAAACGCAATTTAAACTTAAAGAGGCTAGGAAGGTGTGGTTTAGCTCAGTCGTAGATATCTTCTGCTTAAATCACAAAGACGGGTGTTTCAATCAATGTATTCCTAGCAATACGAGCCCCAATACAAAAGAGTTCGTTTAGTGCCAAATATTACAAATATCTAATATTCGAAGTAAAATTTAGATAAATAAATTTAACTTTATTAGTTCAATAAATACACAGTGGTTTTGAACACTTAATTAAGTTTATTTTCATATAAAAAAGTAACAAATTATTTCCCTATTAAAATAAAATTACTATAAATTCTTGGAGGACATACAGCACTGCCACTTTTCTGTGATGCTGCACTGTCGATCTTGGTGGGGCTAAGTCCGTGGCTATTTGGTAAGCAGATTTGCCATTATTGTGGCTACTATTAATTATTTTTTGTACTTTGTTGGCAATAGGTTTCCCGCGAGCCAATTTGTTTGAAAATAATGATAAAATTGCATGAAATTATGGTTTTATATGTTCGGAAATGATAGTGACGAATCATGTGACAGATTATTTCTATTTTCAAATCATTTTTCAATTAAAACAGGTAGAATTGAGACATCGACGAACTCTTTTGCATCGATTAAGAACTAGACGAACTACCACATCAACTACACATCAAAAAAAGTTTGAGATCACTTTCAAAATACCAAATTTTTTTGTTACAGTAGAATAAAACGTTTGTTTCTTTTTCATCTAAGATTCTTCATTTAAAAATCAAATCTTATTTAAAATATCAATTGTTTTTCTGTAGGTATAAAAAGAGATTAAATCCTTGTTTACGCTCATTCAGAAATCTGACCAACTTGATTCAAGCGTTTTTCTGATTTTTCGAAGAAGGAGTTCATTCAAAAAGATGCCAAGGGGATAATCAGAAGTTTTACGAACATGAATTGATACTTTGGGGGAAGAAAGATATTCTACGGGAGAAATAGCATACATAGTGGCTGTATTCAAATCATGTGTCGTGAACACGTTACGGAGGTATCGCGGCGTGGATAACTTTGCTGATCGACCTCGCAGTGGTCGGCCAACTGTTCTTACTGCTGCTCAGAGGCGTTACATCAGATTGCTACCTGCCCGAGACCCAACAATCAATGCCACTAAAATAAAAGCTGGCTACTACTAGTCGAAATCACATTAGGACCTTTAAATTCAATTTTTGCTAACAATAAATAAAAAAATAATTAAATTTTTTAATTTCAAGAAGTGTATATTTTCTATAAAAAGACGTTACGTAAGCAACATTCTTTTAAAAAGTAAAATTTAAAAAAATCCGTGTTTAGGTAGGTGATCTCAAACTTTTTTTGATGTGTGTATTTTGAGTTAGTCGTAGCAAATTAAATACATATGAAATTTTTCTTTAAAAGCGCGTGATTAACAACCATAAGATGGATTTTTGACATCAACATGAAGAGATTTTTTTTTCAAAGGCCTGTTTTATGAAAATGTAGTTAAGTTGAAAACAGGCAACCTTTGCAATATATGACTAGACGAAAATTTTGCATTGGGGCTCGTATACATAAACTTTAACAAAACAAGATTTTATTGAGGAATATTTTATTTTTAATTTGTGAAGTGTAGATTTCTTTCAACATATTGAGAGACATTGTCAACTTTGTACATAGTAACAGTTGTGAGTAGGTATTTCAATGAATTAATGTAACAATCACTATTTACAGTCATGTGGCGCGCGAAGCTTACTTATTTTCTGACTTTTTAATCATCACATTTACGAATTTATGCGCTTTTTACCACGACTTATTTTTTCTTTTCTTTCAAGTTCTTTTTTAATTTCACAGCCGGCAAACGAGAACGCTACCCACCTGGCGGTAAGTGGCATCCGTGCCCATGGGCATCATTAATCGAAGGTGTTTTATTTAATAATAGTTCATAATTGTAATTATTATATCAACTAATTACGCGATGCTGAATGTAGGCTTCAGTTAAAATTGCCTTTGTTCCAGAAATTGCATTTTCTGTTCCTTCTTTTCCTTTAACCGGAACGCAACCACGTAAACGTGATAATTATAGCGGTCAAAATAGGAACGACGGTAGTTTCGCCCCAGACGAGTTTTAAGCAACTAGACCCGTACTAGTTACCACAAAAATCATACATATTTTTAGGCCCTTTTTAAACTGAGATTTAAAGGATAAAAGTCACGTTACGTGCGAAACAAGGGTGGAACGTCCTCCGTGTATGCTTGTACCTAGTAATAAGCCGTTTATACGCATTCAATTTCTATATTCGACAATCATATAAAATACCCATACTATTTACTACCATACCATACGTCATACTAACAAGCAAGACGTTCTTAATTTTTTACGTGTAGGTTGGCCGTTATGACGCTTATGAAGTCATACGATGTAATATAGATAGAACACAATGTTGGTACGCTTAGTGCCTTTAAAAGTTATATAAAAGTTTATTAGAAGGTTATCAAAAGATGATCTCTCTCCATTAAGTTCCTTCCATAGTCACGGTAATTAAAAATCGTGTACCACTGTCTGTATAGATAGTTGGTCATTAAACCAGGTTTATCGGGGTCGTTCACCAGTGACAAGTGACAGCTAATGGCGGTCAGCGCCATTTTGCAACAACGGAAGCGTTTCCCGCCCTTATCGCCATTTTACCGTACTCTCAGATGACGGGAATACCTAATATATATTTTGTTTTATGGGTCAAATTCAAATGTATAAGAAACACTTAACAAATAACCCTTAACAATGTAACTCCAAAAGAAACATGCAACTTGAAAGACCATAATAACTAATAGTAAATAAGGGTACGTTTTGAATGAGCTTGTCAACTTTTAAGATTCTCTGCCAAATGTAGGGTAAGCGCTGCAGTCGTTGTCCCGACGACGCTATTACAACAACAAGGAACGCCGGCTTTCCAATTAGAAACAGGGAAAAATCATTTGGATCGCCTAACCCACCGGTAGGCCAGGCTAACGCGTCGTACGCATTCATACTGAGTTTCTTGCTTCTTCTTTGGCATGGTAGAAGAGCCTTCCGGACCAGTGGTAGTTTCAATATACGACGTCTTAAGCCGTGGTACGTGCTCTCTCGGGTGCCCTTAGGAGTATCGTATGTAGTAGTTTATGTTCCGGCTAGCGCCCTCAGCGCTAGGCCACAAGGTCCAGGGAAATTAAAAGACCAACAGGACAAAAATAAACAGTCATTTAAAAAAAACCCAGTAGTTGACAAAATAAAGGTCTTTCTTTATAAATATTTTATAATTTTTTTATAACATTCCTTAAAAGTTATTGATATGATTAAATCATTAACAAATTCAGTCTTGTTAAATTTATATTAATAATGAATTGTTACAGTCAAAACATTAAGTTTGTTAGCATTTGATCAGAGGATCCTAACTGTATTTCATTTAGGTACAGTCCGGGAACTTGGTGCCGGTTCTGGTTTGCATCCGAATCCAATACAGTGTTGTCGCTAGTTATTTATTTTATATTCTGATCTCCTGTTGTTTTAATGCTCTGACATCAGGGACATTGGTATGTTCGAGAATTTTTTTGAATTGGGGTAAAATAATACAAAACTATACACATTTTTCAAACAACAGCTCTCCTTAGCAAGTTTGTACCTCTTTACTTATATAATATCTTTACATAAGAGTGATGGCTACTATTATATTATGGCATGCATTTAAATGATCATTATAATTTTGTAAAAAAAGGCAAAGAAAAAATCTAAATGGTCATCTATTTTAATAATTGATCTTCTTTCTTTGATACATAACTATTAGTCATTTAATCTAACTCTTGTTAGACCAAAGTCGCTTTTCGTGAAAAGCTGGGAATGGTACTTAATTTGGTCGTGGCGCTTCGCCGGGTTCTGCCGCACCACGCTCGCGCGTGTATTAATTTGATACAAACCCAACTGAACCTGTAGTTGAGTTACATGTATGTAAATTAATTGCCGTTGAGTTAAGCGTAGGTTTATTAATTGCAGTTCAGTTATTTAATGTTAAAAGTGCTCATGTAGAACTCATCAATTAGTTTTTAGAGGATCAAATAATATTATCCCTTATATTATTAATAAGTGTTGGATAAAATATTCCATATTTTCATAGCTTTTCACTTATTTTAGCTTCACCCTCTTTTCATTCTACAGTTAAAATTAACATTTCAAATTTCAAATTTCAAAATTTCAAAATTTCAAAATTTATTTATTACTTACAAATATTTCAATACAGCTCAGAAATACAAAAATAAAAAATTAAAATAATACAGCGTTGTTCGACAATACTTGGAGTACTATAAAAACATTATCTTAATTTATCAACACACAAATTTAAGAAATCGGCAATCGAGGGTAGTTCGCTGCTTCAATATTTAATAGCGGTCCCCGCACTAGGCAAACCTGTATCGCGGGGTCCCAGGACTGATTATCACTACAAGCTATAATATAGCGGAAGCGTAGCCGAGGCAATTCAAAAAGGTACACAAAACATTTAAATTATTTTGATGCTTAATTTATAAAAGTTTTATAGATACTCGTATACAATACCAAGATAATATTTATATATGTTTGTAAATAGGTAAATTATTAGTAATTTAAATTCTTCATCGTACATTTGTATTAATAATGTATTTATATTCCATTGATGAAAAGATAAGATTAAATAAATAATAAAAAATTTATTAATTTAGAATAAAAATAGAAAAAACAATGATGATAAATGAATAATAATAATAATCAATATATACTTTTGTATCTACACTTTCCCAAATATATGACGATTATGCTTTGTTTGCTTAATTTCCCGATACCAAAGCTTCAGTACTTACGTAATCAAGACTCAGAAGCCATTCTAGAACGTGCTTCCTAATTTTTATAGAAGAAAGTTCGCGAATTTTGCAACTTTTTGCCACTCTGTTGTATAGGAAAGGATGCAAGAACAAACTATGTTTTTTTGCAAAAGTGGATTGTACACGAGGAACTGGCGCTTTATAAACCCTTTTTTTGGAGGCTGAGGCGTAATTAGTAGAATTCACAAATTCTTTGTGGAATTTTGTGACACTTCGCAAGATGTAAAGCTGACGGACACTCAGTAGTCGACATTCCTTGTATAGCGTGTCCGTTGGGTACCTGTATTTTTTACCAAACATTGTTTTGAGAACCGCACGTTGACTTCTCTCAACTTTCAGCATGTGCGTTTTGGCAACGCCTCCCCATGCAGTTATGCAATAATTAAGTATGGACTGACACAATGATACATATATTTTTATTAATAGTTTTCTCTGCACGCAGTTTCTTAATAACTTCATAATGTTAATTATCTTTCTTACCCTTCCCGAAACATGCTTAATATGTTTATTGAAGTCCAGTCTTTGGTCTAAGTATACGCCAAGATATTTTATGTGGCTAGTTTGGTCCAAATCAGGGCAAGTACATGTGGTACGTAAGTTAGAACTGATACCGCAAAAGTGGATACGCAATTGAAGAAAACTAGGAGGTGCAGATGATTTAGTTTTAAAGAATGGGATGTACTTCGTTTTGCTTGCATTTAAAGTTAAAAGATTGGCATTAAACCAATTATGAAGGCGGATCAGTCCATGCTCAGCGATAGTTTCAACTTCTTCCCAAGACTGGCCATGGAAGATGACGGCGGTATCGTCAGCGTAACAGAAAATTGCTGCGTTACGCAATTCTAGAAATTGTATGTCATTCAGGTAGACTAAAAATAAGGTTGGCCCAAGGATGCTTCCCTGTGGCACGCCATAATGAAGAACGTTTTCAGCACTTACCTTGCCGTCAATTTTGGTACATTGTTTACGGTTAGTAAGGTAAGACTTAAACCAATCAAGAGCTATTCCACGAATCCCTGTGTATTCTAGTTTGCGGAGTAGAATCTTTATTGACACCGAGTCAAACGCCCTGGCAAGGTCGAGAAACACACCCATACAGCGGTAACCCTTGTCTAGGAGATTTGCGACTCTTTCCGTAATTGCGATCACAGCGTCTTCTGTGGATAAATTGTGTCGGAACCCGAACTGTCGATTAAATAGTAAATTATTTGCTTCTAGGTAGTGGATCAGTCGCGAAAGAACCAGTTTTTCCAGAATTTTCGAAAAAGAGGACAGTAACGAAATCGGTCTATAATTAGAAGGGTCCTGCTTGGAACCATTTTTATAGATAGGGGTTACGACAGCAGTCTTCCACACTTCAGGAAACTCCCCAGATGACAGACTAAGATCAAATATGTGAAGTAAAGGAGTTAAAATGTGGTTTTTTATACTCTTTATCATAAAATTGTTTATTCCGTCCAGCCCTGGTGCACTTGAACTTCTTAGCTGTGTAATTACGAATTCAATTTCCTTTTTATTGGTTGGTGTCATAAAGAAGCTGTGAGTAAGACTTTTCATATTAGAAGCTCTGGCGGCCAAGGAACTTTCTGTCTCTTTTAGTTTGGTAAGTATCACTTCTGACAAATTACTACCGACTGTTGAAAAATACATGTTGCAGGAGTCAATAGAATCCTGTGTGTTTGATTGGGTTGTTAATAATTCTCTGTGTGTGTGCTTAACTTGTTGAGAATGGCATATAGTTTTAATTGAGCTCCATAGCTTCTTTGGGTCGTCTTTGGTATCTTCAATTAGGGATCTTTGATACTCTCTCTTAAGATTGTGCAGTAGGTTGGTACAGCAGTTCCTATAGCGTTTGTAGGTTACTTGAGTAATCATATCGTTAGGGTACTTCTTTGCCTTTGTATGCAGATCATCGCGATGTCTCATACACTTGATAAGACCGGGTGTTCTCCATGGCTGTAAACTAAACTTAGAACGGCTTATTCTTATTTCTCTCTTGTTGCGTTCAAGTATGGAATTGATCATATTTGAGAATATTTTTGCAGATTCCGAGGCAGTGGTAGCTTGCAGAACAGGTGTCCAGTCAGTCTTTGCGAGATCAGCTTGTACACCTGCCCGATTCAATTTTATTATTGTCCTCTTTTGTTTTTGGGATTTAAATTTTTCGCCAACCAAACCCGCCATCACTGTGTCGTGGTCAGTTAATGAGTGGTTACAAATGAGGCTGATGTGACCACAGAAAGGTCTTATAAATATGTGGTCAAGACAATTGTTCTTACGAGTGGGTTTGTCGACAATTTGGTGAAGTCCATGCATTGCCATAAGACAAAGGTATTTATCTTTCTCCAAAGAATCTGCAGTAGGAAGAATATTTATGTTCAGGTCTCCAGCCAAGATGATCTGATTTTTTGCTTTTAAGTTATCGAGAACTGTGTCGAGATCTTGTATAAAAGTGCTAGCATTTCTAAAAGACGGGGAACGGTATAAACCAATTATAGTGAATTTACTAGGTATATCCACGATTAGGCAGTTTCCTTCCCGAACAGGTGGTTCACTAGATAAGGCACCCCAATCTGATTTGACATAAATAACTACTCCACTTGCTTTATTAATTTTGACTGTTGATCTAAAAAACGAATAACCGTCGATACTTGGGATTACGGTATCCCGATTAAGCCAGCACTCTGTAAGCACCAGAACATCAAATTCAGACTTGGTCCGGTAGAGTGTTACTAAAAAATTATTAAAGTTGCAGTCAATGCTTCTTATATTGTAGGTAAGTACTTTTAATTTATACTTACTGGACAGAAAGCTCTCACTGTTATCGACCGAGTTAAGTATTTTACAGTTTATGTCAAACGTGCTATCTATGTCTTCTAACATTTGGAGTTTATCCATAATCAGATGGCTGGTTACATACCGAAGAAAGGCTATCTAATAAATTATTATGAGAGCTATGTTTCATCGAAACTGAGTGGTTAAATTTCCATAAAAAGCATAAAAAATTGAGTACTAATGTGCAATATATATAGCAATAAAGCATATTTAATGATGCGTTGCAAATAAATAGATATTTATATATCATATTAAAATACACAAATATTTTGTTACCTATAATATAAAGTAGCGCTGCGAAGTTCAACAGAATATGAAAAGATATTAAGTTCGAGAAACTGATATTATTCCATGACCGGTTGGATGGGTTCTGCTGCTGAGGGTTAAAATTTGGTCGCGTTTCTGTCTTCGAAGTAACCGTACGACTATTGGTCGAGATTTAACGTTAGATCCAGCCTCGGCAACACGACGAGAGGCTCCAGCGCGATAGATGTCGTCGACATAAATAGAAAAATCTGTATCTTTGGTGTTAATTTAATCTGGTAAATTTTTTTGGTGTAGTTTCAGTTATGTAACCATTGTACCACTAAACAAAAGTAGGTAGGTAATTAAGAAATTAATTTGATGCACATTATCATAATTATGTACTAATTAGTCACTATTAGTAAAAATTGTTGCAATTTTGAATACCATAGCAGTTTTTGGTTGACTACATACAATATAATGGAAATATCAACAAAAATTCATCCAAAATATTTACTAAAATGAAAAATAAATAATTATAATTATTACTGCAACATTTTATTTACTACAATAAATACTTATATTCTGTGAAAGGGATTCCACACCAATCGATCGATCGTTGATCGACGTCGTCCGGTTGACGTTGCCTGTTCCATGCTACCATCGATCAATTGGTTTGGTAATACCCTAAAGCTACGTGAATGGCTGTACTTACACAATAAATGGTACTTTCAGACACTCCTTAGAATGTACTTTGCTCTGTGAACCTTTGTCTAAGTCTAGAGCAAAAGCTATGCTCAGGAGCACCTTTAGTAATCATTTGGTGGCATTTGGGTAGCTGTAAAGTCACTTTAGCATTCTTCAAAAATATGAAGAATGTGTATTCCACATTTTGCTAAAGTCATGATCTAAATCATTTAAATTAAAATCTAGTATTCCAAGGTCATATTTTTACACTTAGGATTTATTTTCAGACTGCTCCCAAAAGTGCACTTTATTCAAAGTAAGGTATAAAATAGGTTAAGTCATTATCATCCAATATTTTATATCCTTGTTGTTTTTGCTGTTACACTTTTCGATATAAACACATGAAAAGTAGTAATTAACTTTTAGTGTCAGTAATACTGTAACTGTACTGTAGGTTACTAAAAGTTTGCATAAGATTAGTTTAAATATCTTGGAATTGAAATACAGAATCAGCTATATTTGTAAATCACAAGGAATACTTACTAAGTTTTTGAGCTTCAACATCAATTGCAATTGACAAAACGACGAACAAACAAGCCAACAGTGAACACCACATCCGTAAACAGTTACACAGAGACATTTTAAAACCAACACTAAAAGTCGTTTCCTATACAATACACACATACGAAACACTTATCTCAATAAAACTAAGGAAAACACATGTTTTATCTTATAAAAATAAGAATGTTTATAAGGCACTATACATCGATTAAATGAACAATAAAATTCATTTTTAACAAACCTAGCACACTACCATCCCTCCGATCAACTCAAAACAAACTGTTTTCATTCGTTCGTTCAAATGAACAAGGTGAGTGAGTGAGTAATATAATTTTTAATGTGTCGTTCTTCTGTCAATTGAGCTTTTTTATAAGGTTTACGGCTTGGATGATAAAACTTATATACACTTAGAATAATTAATCTACTAGAACTACTGTTTTATGGTTTGTTAGTTGCTGTTTCTTTATTTTAATACCTTTATTTGTTTTGATAGAGTAGTGTTTACTTACTACTCCCGAAAGGTGTAGTGAAATTGTAGACATATTATGGATTTATAATTACCGCCACTCTAGCCGTCAAGTAACTTTTGATAAGCGATAACAATAATCAGACAGACCAGAATCTTTTTAATTTATTTATTTATTTACTCATATATTACAATTACATTACCTATATGTTGCTTGACTTCCCAAAACCTAGGCTGGTTTGTCTGGAAGTTGCAATTCCTCTATTGCTAGCTTATTATAAAGGTTAATTTTATCTATATCTATAAAAGCACACAATATACATATTCTTAAGAAAAAAGACTAATAACTTTTTTCCTGTTTTAACTTATTTGTACAGGGCCCTCAAACTTCCTTACTTTAAGGATTATTTTTTTATATAAAGAAACTAATGACCTGCCAAATCAACGTTCAAATATAAACAAGTTTAAGTAAGTCTTCACTAAATATCACAAAGAAAAGAATTTACTTTCTCCACATTATGGCCGGTTTACATGCGGTTAAGTGGTTAAGTTGGTAACTAAATTTTAACAAAATTTTAAGTTAAAAATTACGTGTAAACAGTCAGATAAGTGACAAGTGGTAAATTAAAATTTAGTACGCATGTGATTAAGTAGATTAGGATTCGTTCTATTTTTCGTATAAGTAGGTGGGCGGGGCTTCTCACATAACACGTTTGGACGTGATTTTTTAGTTAAGTGCATACGTTGACAGAGCGGGTGGCGGCAAGAGCTCGTATTTATTTCGCATTTTCCCTCTTTTTATTAATGTCGAAGTAGAGTTTAGTTCTAACCTTAAAGTTTGTTAAAGAATATTTAAAATTGGTATGCTTGTAGGTAAAAAATTTAATTCGCAGCATTGTTAATCTAACTTCCATGGCCGAGTCATAATATTAGGTGCGACGTCGAGCGCAGCGAAAAGGCGCAGGTTAGTCGGTATGTAGGTCATGCCAAAAAGCGACTAGCACGTGAATAATAAATAATAATATTTGACCAAGATTATTTAAGAAATGATGATGATGAATAATTGTAAATAATCATCTCACTATAATCAAAATATATAACACAATAATACACTACTTTTCTGTCCCGCGCTAGAGTGTTTTTATAAACCCGGAGGCGCGGAAGGAGGGCAGCCCCCGCCCTCTGTAACGAAGCGTACACAGTACCGTGTGAGCCGTAGCTGCGAAGGTTACCAGTAACTGCACTTTGTAACGTAAGGGCGAAGTTACATGAAGTTAGGGGGAAATAAAGTATGCCTTATGATTTATTCTGTATGAACGTTATGCGAAACAAACAGTATGCCAAATACGTTATGCAGCCTTATAATATGCCAATTAAATTTATGCATCCCAATACGGACCCATTTTACTCCCGACGAAACTATAAGTTCGGAAATGTCAGATAATAAAATTGTCAATCCTGGACCAACAATAAAGCAACAAGTGGAGATCCACTGACTTGTGTATATTCTATTAACAAGCTTTGACATAAAAAATTGAAGCACTTCTAGCGAGTACTCTCAGGATGTTTTTGAAATTCAACTAAAATATCTGTTGTCATATTTTAAGGACAGACCCGTGTTCGGGCCTGGCAAGCTCAGATGGAATAGGCACAAAAAAGTTGTAACTTTTAGTTGGGTAAAAAAATATTTAATTGACCAAGTAAGTACTTAGAAGTTACTATTTTTGAATATTTTATCAAACTAAAATTATGATATTAAGAAATAACACATCATAATTTAGCACCTTCTAGGGTAGATGTATCTAAGAAAAAAATAATTTAGAAACTACTATATTATACAAGAATATTTTCAGTCTGAAGTTAAATAATAAAACGGGTTGAAACGGATTTTTTTTTATTTTTCCATTACTTTTTTAAATGCTCCAATAAATGGCCTAGTGCATTTTATTTCTGTAATGCCAGCCACAAAAAATATTTGAATACTGGGTTGGTCCTTGTGTGTATTTTTTTTTTGTCAATTTTAGTACGAGTGTACCCCTTCACTGCTTCCATAGCCAAAATGGTGAAAATAAAACTGGCATAAACATCCATTTGACAATGGCCAGTTACATAGTGCTAGACAGATTTTATTCATTAGTTTTTCTGAATCTGAATTAGTTAAAAATAACAACGACGTTAGTTAATTTTTCTTATTTCTATTTCCTTTTTTTTTTTTGATGCAGAATAGGTAATTTTTTGACTTAAAAAATTTGTAATATATTCCTTACTAAATACAAGGATTTACATTTTATTAATAGACGACGCTTTTGATAGTATCGAGCTTATTCATGACTATTTCTCGTTGTTAATAATGTTAACTACGCGATATAATTGGCCTGTTTATGTATCGTTATTGAGAGTCACATCAAATGAGGTTCGGCACTGGACAGTTATTAATAATAATATAATAATAATAATAAAATTCTTTATTTGCCAATATATGCGATACAATGGTGATCTTAAAGTATAATATCCGTCCGTTCATATACAACTGATATATCAGCTTGCAAACATGTCTTCAGTAGGTGTACATAAATAATTAGTTACATCTTGACATTTCCAAAAATTATATATATATATATATATATATATTCAAAAGTAATGATAATTATGTAAATTACAAATGTCACATTAAAATTAATTACATTTAAATTAAATTACAAATAAATAATTACTTGAATTAACTTAACTAAAAATTCCCAATGTCAAATAAATTATCATTCAAATATGCATTCACAGTATAGTACATTTTGTTCAATAAAAAATTAAAAAGTGTTGTTTTAAATTTATATTCGGGCAGTTCTTTATAAAGCAATGGTAATTTATTATAAATTCGTATTGACATACAATAAGCACTTGTGCTGTGCAAACCAAGTTTTTGGTGGGGAACATACAAGTTTTTCTTATCCCTTCCACGTCGTCCAATCACATCGTTGTTGCTTTCAAAAAGATGTTTATATTTTTTAACAAAACAACACATTTCAAATATGTAAAGACACGGAAGTGGCAAGATTTTTAATTTTTTGAATAAAGGCCTACAACTGTCCATGAAATGTGCTCCACAAATTGCTTTTATACATTTTTTTTGAATAACGAATACTTTATCCGTGTCCACTGAGTTGCCCCACAATATAAGTCCATACCTGATTACTGACGATACGTAGCCATGGTAAGCAAGTTTTGCTGCCTCTAGAGATATAACCTGCACTATTTGTTTTAAGACATACACGAATCTGTCTAATTTTAAACATATATTACTGATATATTACATATATTACAGTATTTATCTATTGTCAGTCCAAGGAATTTTGTCGATTCTACCATGTCAAGAAAAGTGTCATTATATTTTATGTCATGTTTAGGTAAATTGGAATTATAAGTCTGAAATTGTATTAGTTTGGTTTTGTCAATATTTATTATTAATTCATTCATGTGTAACCATTTTTTTACGTCATTTATAGCTTTGTTTGTTTCTTTTTTAGCGTCAATTTTTTTATCACAATTGATTGTTATTGTTGTATCGTCTGCAAAAAAAATACACTTATGTCCTATATATATAATCGGGCAGATCGTTGATGTACAACAATATTGGACATTAATAGTGGACCTAGCACGCTACCTAGCGGCACTCCACGATCATTTAAAGAAAAATGTGATTGAAAGTGCTTTAGCGTAGTCCCACATAAACGAGAAATTTGTACACATTACTCTCTACCAGATAAATAACTTTTTACCCAGTCAAATGCTTTTCCCCTTATTCCGTAACATTGAATTTTATTTAATAATATGTCATGGGAGACGCGATCAAACACTTTTCCATAAACATTGAAATAGGGTATAATCCCCTATTGAGACATTCTGTTACTTCTTTAATTAAGGAATAGCAGGCCAGTGTTGTAGAGCTGCCTTTTCTGAACCCAAATTGTTGTTTGTTTAATATATTTTGTTTTGTCAAGAAACAGTATACATTTTCATAAACCACTCTTTCGAAACACAGAATCGATATTAAAGTTACTGGTCGAAAATTATTAACGTCATGTTGTTCACCTTTTTTATATAGTGGTTTCACTATAGACTTTTTCAGGCGGCTAGGGAAAACCCCGTTAGATAGAGACAAATTGATAATATGTGTTAATGGTCCGACTATGTATTTGCCACTTGCTTTCAATATTTGGGTAGAGATAGAATCATACCCTGTCGATCGTGTATTTTTTAATCCTATAATTATTTTATAAATGTCCATTTCCGTTACGGGTGTCATAAATATTGTATTTGGGCTATTTTTAATTATTAAGTTGTCTTGAGAATGTTTTATTTTCGAGTCAATAACCTTAGCACCTTCTATAAAATGATTATTAAATACAGTACATATGTCAATAGGGTCTGAATATATATCATTACCATATTTAATTTTTCAACATATTTAAAAAAAATTATCCATAGTATTTTTTATCAACTTCCAACCAGCCTTGCAAATGTTGTTTGCGTTGCTTAAATACCGAGTATTTTCGGTTTTTTGAGCACTACGAAAACATTTTTTCAAAACTTTGTTGTAGTTATTATATAGCTTTTTATTTGTTAACTTATTGTCAGGGCACATTCTATACCTTAGATATAATTGTCGTTTAATAATACATGATTTTTTAAGACCTTTAGAAATAAACTTTTTTCTTATAGGTTTTATTACAATTTTTACCTTTATCTTATTTTATTTTATTTATTTTTTTATTTTATTTTCATTGGATAACAAACAGTGTACAAAGAAGACATAGTTAACTTAACACCATTTACATGCTATCACATATAAGTAATAAAGCGCTTGTTTTATGTCACAAACAATAAAGGAGAATCCCAAATCAAAAAGAAAACACATACATTTATAAATATACAAGAAAAAAGCAAGAACATTGAATATGACAATGCACAAATCCACTTTATAACTAGCCGGGTGTATGCATCACTTTCGTGGTCAGTTCTTCAAACGAGAGCTCAATATCGAAAACAGAACGATGAAGAAGCTCACAATATTAATTAAGCCAGTAGAATACAAACACAGTAATACCGTTTAAATGTTAATGTTAATGGACTGGAATTGAATAAATCCAAATCCACAGAACCCGCGAGTGCATTTAGGTAATTATTCGCTCTGACAAAAAAAGAAAATTTCCTATAATTGGTATTACGTACGTGTATTTTTGCACGTGTACGTGCAAAAATACTGGAAGTCTAACGGATTTTGCGGGTACACGAAGATTGATGTTAGAAAGAAGATATGGCGAATATACTTTTGACTGCGCTATTTTAACTAAGAGCGAAACATCTGCTATCTTACGTCTTTCTGCAAGAGGCAAAATGTGATGTCTCTTATATCTCGACTCATACAGTTTATCATAGGTTTTGCTCTTAAACTGTAAGTACCTTAAGAACTTTCGCTGGATTGTTTCGAGTCTGCTGACGTATACGTCATATTGTGGATTCCAGATCTGAGAACAATACTCGAGAGTGCTATGCACTAAACTACAAAATAGTATTTTAACAATTTTTACACTTTTGAACTGCGAACACGTTCTTATTACGAATCCCATAGATTTATTGGCTTTCCTGGCAACATGGTCTATATGTTTTTTAAATATTAATTTAGAGTCAAGAATTACGCCGAGATCCATTATATCATTGACTCGTTGAAGATTCTGTTCTTTGATATTGTAGCAAAATAAAATAGACTGTAATTTGCGAGAAAAAGTTATTAAGTGACATTTGAAAACATTTAAATCCAAATTATTCTGGAAACAGTATTTCTGAAATATTGTTAAATCTTTTTAGGAAAACATAGGTCATAAAAAAGAGTTATGTAGTCATGAAATATATTAAAAGCCATTTCTGTATCACTTTCACTGTAAATATTATCAAAAGATAATGCTGACATGCATTCAATAAATAGTTGAGTTCATTTCAGGCCCTCAATAAGCTTTTGATTTCAGTACTTTACGCAAAAAATTACTATACCTTAATTTTTATAACATTTTATAATAATGACTAAAATGAAAGTCAGAACCAAATTATGTATATAAATATATAAAAGATATAAAAGCAAACCAAAGAATATGTATCTGCGTGCATCTTTACCGATACAGACAAGGTTCTCGAACCATAGGTTAATAATTATGCAAAAAGAAATACTTGAGGTAATCTTTATGATTTAAAATAGATGACATAGATATTCAGTTGAATAAATTACTTAAAAAAAATGTCGAAATCATAACACATTAAATAATATCACTAAAATATATTTATGTCAGCTTTATAGCCAAATATTTTATTTTTGTGCTTTTTATTTGTTTGGGTTTATGTGCGAAATTATTTTCTTTGATCGGCAACCCTCAATAAGAAAAAGACCCTCGCTCTGTTTTTGCAATAAGTGAATGCAGCCTGCTTACTAATGAGATAGCAAACTAACAGAATAAATAATTAATTAGTAGTTAATTGTTTATTTTTCCTTTTTTCCATATTAAATGAAGTAAAAAATATTTTTATATTAAAGAATTTGTGGTGCAATACAATATAGTTATTATAAGTTTACTCTAATGGTGGCTATTTTAACACTAAACATTAAAAAAAACTAATTAGTATTTAGCTCAGGTGATTATAAAATATGGTAATTACCTTATTGATTATTATAATAAAAATAATAAAACTGAAACGTAAGTGGCCGACGGCACGAACATTTTGAACTCAACCCTTTATTTATATTCTCTTGACTCATGTCACGTTTTATGTCAAAATAATAATTATGTTTAGGGGTAAATTTCAGCTTATTACATTTTATGGTGAATGTCGAAGTTTGGGCAATTTCATGGTCAGACAAACATAAGTAGTGAACGTCTCTTTTTAAACAAGTTACATTACTCATTATTAAATCTAAACAAGCATTCTTTCTAGTTGGTTTGTTTATATGAATTGTAATGTAATTAGACAATATGCTGAGTAATTTTTTAAAATTTTTGCTTTTATCCTTTAGTGTGTCTATATTTAAGTCTCCGCATAGTATTAATCTGTTTTTAGGTTTTTTTTAAAGGTTTTGTAAAAGTGATTGCAATCTATGAAAAAATAATTCTATTTTAGATGTAGGTGTTCTATAAACACACACTATGTATATATTAAGTTCTGTTAGCTCTACTGCACAGTACTCAAAGTATAGTAGGCTTTGTTTTTGTACATTTATCTTGGAGTACTTTATTCCATTCTTTATTAAAATACAAGAACCACCTCTGCGTTCACTAGGCCTTGAAAAGTAGGAGGCTAGGGTGTAATTTCGTAAGGTAAGATTAAGTTCCGAACCGCTTTTTATGAAAGTTTCTGTGAGGCAGACTATGTCTATTGAACCTATCTTTTGGCTGAGCGTTGTGAGTGCCGTTTCAACTAAGTTTCGTTTATTAAGAATCCCTGCTATATTTTGATGTAGTAGAGTTAATTTATGATCGAAAAAAACTATCTGATGAAGAACCCAATTTACCACTTCCGACGTCAGTGTTTTTGCAATCTACTGATAGTTATTTTTATTATTAACCTGATAGTATCCACCACAGCTATGTAAGGAAGCTCGACGGTGTGCTAAGAAAACGTTTTAGTATGTTAATGTCGTTTCATAATATTAAAAGCGGGCCGGTCACGCTCCATACATTCAAAAACCTGTCACTTAAATTCTTTAATTGATCCCGTCTTGAATTCGTTAGTGCTCTTAACAGTTGTTTATTGTATTAAATATCCAAATCTATTATCAATATTTTAAAATTCGATGCAGATACAAGACCTTGTGAAGTGTAGAGTAAACACGCGTAGAGTAAACGCAAAGTGAGCTCGACTGAGGTAACTTATTTTGCGTTGGCTTCGGTTGTGCGCTGCCCATCTCCCCCTGAGAGTGAGAGAGATAACTCTTCAAGCAAAAGTCATCTCCACAGACAGACTAAGGAACTACTTATATCATATCATGGGTATATTAGACAAAACTAACAATTTGAAATTTTGAACTTCATGGCAATTGTTTCAAGCTTGATAGAACTCAATGGTTCGATTAAGAGGTTGTTAGCAACTGAAAAAAATTAAGTAATGAGAGTTTTTGTTTATGTTTAGTATGTGAATGTCGTTTTATAATAGGTCTCTGGTCTGTATAGGCGCAGATCTGCGCAACCACGTTATGTGTGTTGGCGCAGATATGTGCCAAGACTACCTCTACCACTTTTTTCGCGATTTTATATCGTATTAGCTGTTAAAAAAGACTTAAAATGGTTTAAAATGTATTCCCAATAAACGAATGAACCATACACATTTGTCGTTCCGGTCAAAATTTCATTACCAACATAATAAAACGATTTTCAATTTCAAACTTTACCGTTCGCGAGCTGAGGTAGTAAGTGTGTGTAAATTTTTTCCTCTTATATAAATCTATTTTCCAATTTGACATACGTAAATTTTGTATGAACAGACAGTACTTATCTTTGTGAATCAAGGTATGATAAAAAAGTTCAAAACTAATTGGTAAAACAATAATAAAGTACACTATTTCTAGCGCCTGTCGAATTTCAGGTAATAGCCACAATCAGATGCCTCTGGAATGAAAAATATATACAGGACACTCATAAAAAATTGCTTAATATTTTCATTAGTTATCTGGTTCCTAAAATAAATCACAATATAAGTGTGCCTGGAGTAATAAATAGAAAATAACAAACAAAAACAAACTCCTTGCGCTGCGCGCGGCGCGCTGTCATAAACTTACACAGACGACGGTACTTCGCGAACATGGCGGCTCACATACCAGAGGTTAAAAGATTAAAATGGTTTGCCTTGCCTACCTACTGAATTTCCTGGTGCTGTCAATCAATCAATCATTCATCTTCTGTCAATGTCGTTGTAAGCAAGGTGGACGGACGCGCTTCTTCTCTGAATTGTTGAATTTGTAGTGATAATCCTCAAACTTGGTGTCTTATACAAATTTTGTGCAAAAATACAAAATGTAATTATATACATTCTTTATTTAATATTCCGGTATATTTCGCAACGTTGACATTTTATATACTTTTTACAGGACTACTACAGCGAAGCCACGCTCTGAGATGACTCTTGAAGAGTTATCTAAAATTGAGGAAGAGGAATTTAGCACAGGTCCTCTTTCTGTCCTTACTCAATCCGTCAAAAACAATACATAAGTATTAATTAACTGCCGCAATAACAAAAAGCTGCTTGGCCGCGTTAAAGCGTTTGACCGGCATTGCAACATGGTTCTAGAAAACGTGAAAGAAATGTGGACAAGAAGTACCTAGAACAGGAAAAGGAAAAAAGGTAACGTTTCATTTTAATTATATTTGTAATATCTACTTTAATTACATGTTCCTAGATTTGTGTTTACACCCAATGCCTTTGTTATTTTATCAAACATCTTCATGCTCCCTTATTCTTTGGAAAATAATGTTTGGTAACTTTTGATTTTGATTTGTAGATTCTGAAATCAGCTATTACTTATTTGTATAATATGAAAAACTAAATAAAAAACTAAAGATAAAATGTATTATGGTATATATCATAAATTCATTATTATATTTGTAATTAGGAATTCATTATTGTATACAATGTCACTTACTAAGTAAATAAGAACGATACACAATAAGTTAAAACAATTAGAATTTAAGAATCTTCACTTTGCAATAGCTTGAGAATACTGTAGTCACAGATACTCAAGATTACTATTGTCGCCATTATCAGCTTATTATTGTCACCACATTGTCAGCTTAAGTATATATTACTAATACATTTTATTTCTTGTTTCAGGGTAAAGCAGTAAATAAGGATAGATTCATTTCTAAGATGTTCCTCCGTGGAGATTCTGTGATTCTAGTACTAAGAAACCCCTTGGCTACTGCTGCGGGAAAGTAATTTTAAGATTAGTTTTGTAATGTGTACCAAATTAACAATGTGTATAGGAAAGTTTTACAAACTGTGCATTTAGTTTTGTATCACCTTACCCTAATTACTAGATATTTTTTCTTAAAAAACAATATTGTCAAAAACAATGATTCTCTAATCTAAATAATAAAAATTTTGGTATAAAACTTTGATGTCACCCAAATTTCAGAGCTGGATGTAAACATTGTTGTAAGTTGTAATTTCTCATTCCTTAATAAATAATAACTTTAGTAGTTTTGTATTCATTTCATTATAAGCTTACTGAACCATAAGAGCATCTGCCATCACATTTTATTTTTGTTAGCTATATTGTGTATTAGGGATGTAGACATTGGGTCTTTTGGCTATCAATATTTCTATACCCATAGGAAGTAGATTCTTAGAAAGTGAAAGGAAGGTTATCCATAACAAGAACTGCTACTACTCATCTCACTTGATGGCAAGTGAGGATGGACATCTCACCCAAGAGGTATTTCCTTTGCTTTTGAATAAACTATATGTTTCACTCAATCTAGATGCTCATATACACACATCAAAAAAGTCTAAGCAACACACATTATTTCAAATTTATTAATCAATTATTATATCTTTTCTTACCAAGTAGGTAGTACTAAAGTAAACTTCTTTGTTCTAGTCGACATATTGGCTGGTTGTAAAAAAAATTTCAGCTGTCATTTGTTGTTCACAAAATTTAAAGAGAATGCATTTTTCCGAATTTTAATACGTTTTCTTTGTGTGGGTGAGTGTTGCAAATCATTTATTATTATTAATTTTTATAGATTGCTTGAGAAAAATTTTATTTGTAAATAATTATTTACGACATGGAGCGACGTCATTTGATCTCACACGAAATCCTAAGAGCTGTAGGGATGTTGGAAACGGGAAGCAATCAATCTGCGGTATCACGATATTTTGGTGTCAACATATAACGCGTTGTTTGCGGAGTGGTAATTGAGGGTCCAGAAAGGAAATACCAAAGCTCTCTTCTATGTTTATTTTGCAGTAAAATTAAAAATATACAAAAATGCCTGTAAATACAAACAAAAAATATAAACAAAATTGAAATAAAAAATAGTCACACAAAATAAATACAGAAACATTAATACAATTAAATTTGATCTGAAAAGAAAAAGTAACAACAAAATAAAATTTTAATGAATGAGAATCCTTACCAAAAATTTTGGCTACGCACACTCGTGTACGTAAAAATAAATTATTGATTTCATGAAAACTTTGATTGTAGATAATAAAAAATTGATAAACATGTAATTTTGAATAATAAACTCGGAAACAATAATAAATAAATAGATTCTAGTTGTTATGATGGATAATTTTTCGTGACTGGCTTGTCAAATCAAAACATTGCCGTTCTCCGACACTACGTAATTCGTAGTTTAAAATTACGTCGGGAACGACAAAAAAATAAAATTTACTGACAAAAAGAGGTCGAAATAGACAACCGTCACAAACAGAAGCGTTATTTGCCGTCTTTATCAGCGTTACACTAACACGGGAGATCCTGCCGAGCAGCACCCAGGCCGCGGAAGGAGTACAACCATTAGGCTAGACCGATACATTCAACTGACCGCAAGACGTCAGCCGATGTTAACCGCCCGAGAGATAGGTGGTGGGATAGGTGGATAGTAAAACACAAGTGGTGTTGTTGTTAGTACCCAAACCGTGCGAAATCGACTGCGTGAGTACGGCCTACATGCACGACGACCAATTAGGTGCCCACCGTCACGGGAATCGCGCTCGTCGAAATGAATGGTGTAGAGAACACAATATATGGACCCAGGAGCAATGGGATAAAATTGTATTTTGCGATTAGTCTCGATTTGGATTTAGGCCCGATACTAGAAGGGTAGTACCTAGTGTACCCTCGTCCTGGAAATACTGAGAGGCTGAGGTGCGTTCAAGAAGTTTATCCATACAACGGTTCAACAGTTATGGTATGGGCAGGTATTATGGACAACAGATGAGCTGAGCTAGTTTTTGTAAATGGAAACATGAACGCTGCAAATTACGTTTAGGATGTTCTAAGGCCTTATGTCCGTCCATTTGCACAAACACTTGGCTTCGATTTTACATTGATGCATGATAATCCGCGTTCGCATACAGCTTTGAAAACCAGGGAGTACTTGGCAAGGGAAAACATCCGGGTATTGCCTTGGCCTGCACAATCGCCAGACCTCAAGCCCATAGAGCACGCATGGGACATACTCCAGAGACGTGTTTTAGAGGTCTTGGACGGAGTAACAACATCCCGACAACTGATGGACTTACTAATATTTCATAGGGAGCATTTGCCGTAAAATAACATAAACAGTCTCATCGATCTATGAATAATCGGTATCAGCAAGTTCTCAACAACAGAGGCGGCCACTCTATGTATTAAGTTATCCAATTTTTTTTTACAATAAATTAATTTTGTTTAACCATTTCATTGAGTTTCTAAAAAGTTTAGTTGCTTAGGCATCTTAGTTTGTACATAGAAATTATAAAAAAGCAAGATTTTTTACTTTGAAAAGACACTAAAGAATAATATAAATAATAAAATACTAACGATTTAACGTGAAAATACATTGTAAACTTCAAATTTGTATATGTTGCTTACAATTTTTTGATATGTGTATATACACGACAAGGTTTTACGAGTGACTTCACTAGCAAAAAATAAAAGATGTGGTAAATTTTTTTTGTATATAACTGAGTATCAAACAAAAGTAAAATACAATAAATTAAAAAAAGAACTAAAACAATAACTTAATATTGAACTTCTTGATTTTCCATTTAAATCTTATTGCAAACTAAAAAGACAAGGGTCAATACAAGCTCAAAACTTTAACGATATTTAAATTTAAAATAAAAAGGTTTTATTTTCAAATTTAATCAGCTCAAAATTATTTTGGTTTCGTACGGCTGTATCATCACTATTTTTGGGCACAAAGTTCAAACTATTTGAAGTTTTCAAACGTTCAAGCCATAATCCTCACCTTTATATCTCTGGAATCTTTAATCGACTATTTCTAAGATTTGGCATGTCATTAAATCGCCCGTACATAGTAAGTTTTTGTATAGTGTTTCTTTTTTAAAACAAATAATTAGTGCGGATGCATCTCAGTAATTCCCCAAATTTGAAGTTCTGTAGATAGTGGAAGCTTCACATTGGTATAACGTTTCAAATGTGTTATGCAAAATGTATTTGGTATAAAATAAAAAATAGATTTCGCGTTAACATCTTAGCATAGCAGGTGAATCTCTTTAGTTCGGTAGGTAAATAATTTGACAAATTTGACGGCCTGTAGGGTATGGGTGGAATGGAGGCAAGTTGCTGGGGGCAGATATTTTATCATATTTGCTTTCTAGTCATGGATGTGTATCATGTATGTTTATTTAAGTTTATTTCTAATATTTATATATATAAAAAATAGCTATGTGTTTATATATTTCTTAAGTTTATTTATCCATTATCTAGTATCCATAACACAAGTTCTTAATGATACTTAATTTGGGCTAGATAATGTGTTGTGTTAGTTAGAAATATTTGTTTATAATCTTAAGCGTCTGGCGGTATGAAAGCAACGATAAGTGTTCGGTCATGTTGTTGTTTTAGTAACAAGGATCTTATTGTCTAACTTCAACACCTATCGCGATCCCTTTCGAAGGTATAGTGGTTGAGATAGTGATCAACAGAATTACCTATTGTCTAATTTCTACGATCGCATTCGCTTTGGGATTTATCCCTTTCAATCCCGAAAAATGAAGTTAGACCTACTGTCTTGAAATTTTAATACATGGTTGTATATGTTTACTGAACATAAAAAAAAATTGAAAAAAAAAATCCTGAATTTCCCATTTTCCCGGAAAAGCTATAGCATGTTCGTGCTATCCGGGATCCAACTGTTCTAAGGCACGTTCGTGCGTTATCATATTAATAAGATTAATAAATATAGATCTAGTAGTAAATTAAACCAATTTTGTTAGAAAAATATGTTTTATTGAACTAAAGAAACATTTTATGAAAAAAAAAAACAAGAACTTTAACAATTCTTACCTCATTATGGCACTTCTTTTAACATAGTAATAAATTCAACATTCATCTTACTTAAACATTAGACTTATTACATCTTCATAGTAAGTAGCTTTGCTAGGAAAATAATTACTTAATCAAAATAGTCATCAGTCGTAATCAATATTCAGTCTTAATTTTTTTTATTTATATCTAAGTAAAAAGTATCAAAAAAGAGATCTGTAAAAAAGTAACATTTACGATTCCTGCTAAAAAACTGCCTATGGCGTGTGATACAGGTAAAAACAGTCGTTATCACTTGTGCAAGAGAGATAAACATCACATTTCCGGCATCTTGTCTTGGTATGTGAGGAGCAGGATTCCAAACGACATGTTCGTGGAGACTTTAACTTGTCCACCGTAGGCAAATGGTTGTAGCCATCGTACCTCTTGCCAAATGATGGTGGGTTGGCAGGCTGGTAGCGTCTGATCCCAGCAGCTGGTTCCCTCTCTGGAGACAGAGGTGATGGCTCTCGCATTAATCTGTCGTTAGTACTGATGAGCGTTTCAGCGATCTGGTAACGAAACTCCAAGAGATCCATTATTTTATTACTTGGAAGTCCCCGTGACAAAGAATCGCAGCGATACAGTCTCCAACAGTTTACGACAGCTAAATCAAGAAAGTGAATGATGACCTTGAGTGTCCACTTACGTGTTTTAAGAAAAGTCCGGTAGTACTCCATTGACTGATCTATGACATCAACACCTCCCATGTAGCGGTTATAATCAGTTACAACTTTTGGCGCATCAACGTCAATATACTTTTTGTAAGTCTTATCGTATCGTTTGACTACTTCAATTCGGTTCCCGCCAGTACAATTTGAAGCCATTATTACACATTTTGAATCTCTCCATTTGACTAGAGCAATATTATCATCCAGTGTACGCTGGTCTATATCCCCCCTCTTCAATTGCTTGTCCTCGTTGAAGTGTAGTTGCTGACGTTCTGCAATCCTGTTCGCCATTATCGTCCCTGTCCCGTGCAAATTAAGATCGACAAGTTTCTCCAGAAGAGGCACTATTGTAAAGTACCGATCAAAGTAGATACAGCTGCCAGGTGGAATGCTTTGCGCGAGGTGAATCACAATTGCTGGACCTAGTCCCAGAGACCTATCGGCAAAAGCGGGGCTGTGAGTGTGGTAGATCTCAAAGTCCATCATTAGACCTTCACTGTTGGTAGCGACGAAGTTTTTAAGACCTACTGGCCTAGGTTTATTTTTGACTACTTGCCTCATCTCACATTTTCCAGTAAATGGAATCATTTGCTCATCTACCGAATATCTAGAAGGACTGCGCTCAATTTTCCTACATCCTTTCTTGACGACATCAATTACTGGCTGCACTTTCCAGAGTGGGTTTTTAACAGAAGGAGGCTTGTCATTATCTACGACATGCAAGGCATTTCTTACGCAAAAAACCTATCTCTTCTCATGGCAGTGGCTATAATTTGAAACTGAATATTTTTACGCCAGTACCAGGCAATCCTTGGATATTAAAATATTCCCATAAGAAGATGCATGCCGTAAATTTTCCGTAGTTCCGTAATATTCGTGTTAAGATTTCTCCCAGTCTTGTCTGATGTAATATAAATTTGTGCACCTAGTCATATTTTCGAAAAAGTCGTCGCTGTAATAATCCTCAAAATACTCCATGGGTGTTCTTACTTTTGAAGGTGTGTGACCGGGGTAGTCGTGATCCTTGTCTACATACGTAGTTTTTTTCCATATACGCCTACGCATCCTTGCCAGGGTTCGTGATACTCGGCTTGGCTTTGGGTGTTTCTGATGGGTCTGTTCTTGATGTGGCGGAGAACGTAGCGTTGAAGTAGGTGGCCTTTCTGGTGATAGTGAGGCAGCTGATGACTCAAGAAGTGAGGCTTCCTGCTCCAATTAATCATCGGACATATCCAGGTCAGATATATTACCATCCTGCAGAAGGCTCCACACCACATCTTCATCCAGTGGGATTGCTGAGGGAAAATAAAGCAATAATTTTGTATGAAGGTAGGTTTGCAAACAAATTTTACTTTAGCAACACAATTACAGCTAACTTTTTGTACGACAACGAGAAGGTTTATTTAATTAGCTATTAAACCCAGCTAACAATTAAATTTTTTAGTAAAAAAATCTATAGTGTATAAGAAACTCAAAGAAAAAAAATTACGATACCTATTAACCCACTTTTGTTCGTTTCTACAATTCGGACCTGAATCGCACGTACGTGCGTTATGGTTTTTTTGTACAGAATTTACCATTTAATATCGATTTCATAACATGAATTATTTATTGATTTCAAAAAACATATAATTATTAATAGATTATAAGAAAAACTTGCGAAAATCTGAGTTTAATCACAAAAAATATTAAATTTACTTACCACGCTCCGTCTTAGGGTCAATGTACGCTGCCATCTTCGTCGCTTGCCGAGGGCCACCTGACATTTGGTGCCAACGAAATATTTGTAAATGAAACGCACGAACGATGCGGAACGGTTTCGCGCAATGAAACAGACTACATTGCGGTAAAGATTTTTTTTTAATTCAAGCGCACATTCGTGTCAATGGGGCATCGAAAGGGTTATGGCGTATTGAATGCCATAGAGCATTAGCCGCGTTTTGTTGCTTTGATTTTTTCCAAATTGTTGGTTTATTTTGAATAAGTTGAAACCAATATATTATAATTATAATAATTGTTAATAAAACACTATCAAAATGTGAAATATTTCTAGATTCGTGTTATAATAACATTGTTTTTAGATGACTGAAAGTATCAATCATCACTGTCATTTAAATAGCAAAATGCATATTTGCGCGGGATCCTACGAATGTGAAAGGAGCTTTTGTAAAACAGAGTTCATCAATACTTTTTATTGTAATCTTATAGTAATAATCTTGTTTTATTTAATTTATAAATAGTTAAATTTATAAAAAAAATTAGTTAACCTAAAAAAATCATCGTGTAGATATATACACACATCAAAAAAAGTTTGAGATCACTAGCTAAAGATGGATTTTTTTTAAACTTTACTTTTTAAAAGAATTAAGCTTACGTAACATCTTTTTATAAAAAAGATAGTTTTTGAAAATAAAAAATTAAATTAATTTTCATTAACAAAATTTAATTAAAAAGGCAAAATAGGGGGGGGGGGGAATTTGAGGGATTTTTAAAGGTTTTTTTGCTATATATCACGTTCCTGACTTATTGTTTTTAAAGTTTTTTTTATCATCTTTAAATTACTTTAGCGCCACAACTAGGTTGAGATTCGAGATGTTGAATATAACGAATAGCCATAAGGGTGTTACCACACCAATCGATAGACCGTCGATGGCAGAATAGAACAGTCGACGTCGCAGTAGGCGTGATGCCCTATAATTGTCTGACACCACCCCTGAGTTTGTAAAGGCGTGGTGGCCTACAATTGTCTGACACCACCCCTGAGTTGGGAGAGGCTGATATCCCTCCATTGATTCCTCCCCCTCTCCTCCTAAGTAAAAAATACAGCAATTATAAAGTTTAATAAAATATTTTTGTTGAATCTATAACCAAAGTCTTCTATAACTAAAAAGCGAATGAAACTTACGCCTGTCAACCAATTTTCCATTATAAATCCTTTACGTAATATGCCTATCATTTACCTACATTGACATCATTGACCGACTCTTTAAAAATTCGCGGCATGCCATCATCCGCGAATGGTGAGGGTATTCTAGGGGGAAATCAAATTAGTCTATGGGAACGTCGCTGAGACCATCTGGCAACACTTTATCGGCCATTATGTACAACGAACAATTAATTCATACTGTGTTCATACATACATTTATATGTATTATCTATGTGGATATAAACATTAAAATAAGTACTGTATATTAAGTATGTGAACACGCTACCTAATAAATTAATATCTACAAAACATAAAGGTTTCTTATTTATTTATTTAATAATTAATGTACACACAGAAAATCATAGTAATAAAAATGACTTATAAACTAATAAAGTACAGAGGTACAGCTCATTTCTAATAGAAATTCCTACCAGCAGACCTATTTCTGGAGAAAGTAGTACAGAACAAATTTAGTGTGTAAAACTATATTTAAATAATATAAAATAAAATACAAATATAAATTAATTAAAACCCATAAATAAAATTCAAATACAATATTTTTAGTAGCAGGAATGGGATTATGCCAAAAAAAAAACAAAATGATCACAACAATATTTTTAATTTACAATTTACAACGATTTTAACAACAAATTGATGAATTTAAACAAAAGCGAAATTTCAATAAAAGAAAAATTACCGACGTGAATGCACCCGTTCAGATCGACGACCAGCAGAAAAGAGGCCCTAATTAGGGAGCACACCCATTATGTAGGCACGCAGTGAGCTGTCATGTTGGTAGGGATGGTGTTACGGCTTCTCCTGACGGATATCGCCCTCGATCTCTTCGCTACAAATTTCATCACGGTGCGGTGCGTCCTGAGCTGACGAAGGGCCAGCAGCGGTATCTGGCTCGGTTTTCTCATGGAGACTGCCTGAAGTAAGTGACATAGCTGTACCAGATGTTTATTCTTAAACAATCTACACCTCTTTAACAACATTTCTTTGAACATACATGAACTTACCATACATCCCAGTGAACAAAGGCGTCCCTACTGTTCACACTATCTACACGCCACGTATCTGGCTACGTCTGCCAGAGGATAACAACCAATCACGTATCTACTACGTCGGTAATGTTGTCGTGTCTCGCTATCCAAAGGCCACGTATCTGGCTGCGTCTGCCAGAGGATTACAACCAACCAGGTATCTGCTACGTTCGTAATGTTGTCATGTCTCTACGGTTACGAAACAAATCTACTGATCTGCGTATCTAGCTTAGCCTGACGCAGTAGGTACACACAGTTCAACACGACTGGACCTTGTATCTATCTACAACTGGCCGGTAGCATCGAGTCATACTAATAAAGATCACGTATCTCCTACGTCGATCACAAACTTACCATTGAAAATTACACAGTTACCAATAGTACTGGAAAATAATAATATGGAAAATAGTACTGAAAACTGAGACTTAAAAGCTGGGTTGATTTAGCTCATTCCATTCCGTGCTCTGCAACAAATCTGGAATTATATGTTAAAATTTAATAACATAATGATGAATGGGTACAATTGTTTTTAGAGAAAAATACTCCAGACTATGTTAAAAATTATCGTATTTCTCCTTTAATGAACAAAATCAGCATTATCATAATCATTGTTAACTTTATATTCTAGCAAGAATAATGCTTCGGTATTCCTTAATTTTTTTAGAAAACCCTGTGAAAAAGGAGTGCTGGATATTTGGACAGTATAATTTTTGGCAGAACAATGATATTCCACACTCCTGGAAGTCAGATTGTTTTCATTTTGAAACCACATAAAACCAAATTCTTATCATTGCTCTTATATCCTGCGTTGGAAAACTCTTTGAACAATTTTGTTAAAGCAACAATTGGAACTAAACACATCAAAAAAGTGTAAGCAACATATACAAATTTGAATTTTACAATGTATTTTTAAATTAAATCGTTAGTATTTTATTATTTATATTATTCTTTAGTGTCTTTTCAAAGAAAAAATCAATTGGTTTGTTATAATTTCTATGTACAAACTAGGATGCCTAAGCAACTAAACTTTTTGCGACTTAGTGAAATTGCTAAACAAAATTAATTTACTGTGCCTAAAAGAAATTGGCTAACTTAATACAAAGAGTGAGAATCGATGAGACTGTTTATGTTATCCTGCGGCAATTGCTTCCAATGAAATTTTAGTAAGTCCATCAGTTGTCGGGATGTTGTCACTCCGTCGCGTCGTCCAAGTCCTCTAAAACTCGTCTCTGGAGCATGTCCCATTTGTGCTCGATGGGGTTGAGGTCTGCCGATTGTGCAGGCCAAGGCAATACCCGTATGTTTTCCCTTGCCAAGTACTCACTGGTGTGCAAAGCTGTATGCGAACGTTCGTTATCATGCATCAACGTAAAATCGAAGCCAAGGGTTTGTGCAAATGGACGGACATAAGGCCTTAGAACATCCTCAACGTAATTTGCAGCGTTCATGTTTCCATTTACAAAAACTAGCTCAGTTCATCTGTTGTCCATAATACCTGCCCATACCATAACTGTTGAACCGTTGTATGGATGAACTTCTTGAACGCACCTCAGCCTCTCAGTATTTCCAGGTTGACGGTACACTCCTACCCTTCTAGTATCAGGCTTAAATCCAAATCGAGACTCATCGCAAAATACAATTTTATCCCATTGCTCCTGGGTCCATGTTATGTGTTCTCTACACCATTCATTTCGACGAGCGCGATTCCCGTGACGTATAGGTGGGCACCTAATTGGTCGTCGTGCATGTAGGCCGTACTTATGCACTCGATTTCGCACGGTTTGGGTGCTAACAACAACACCACTTGTGTTTTGTAGCCTTAAGCCTATCTCTCGGGCGGTTAACATCGGCTGACGTCTTGCGGTCTGTTGAATCTATCGGTCTTGCCTAATGGTTGTACTCCTTCCGCGGCCTGGGTGCTGCTCGGCAGGATCTCCCGTGTTAGTGTAACGCTGATAAAGACGGCAAATAACGCTTCTGTTGACACCAAAACATCGTGATACCTCAGATTGATTGCTTCCCGTTTCCAACATCCCTACAGCTCTTTGCATTTCGTGTGAGGTCAAATGACGTCGCTCCAATCGTAGACAATGTCTTACAATAAAAATTTTTCTTCATTAATCAATAAAAATTAATAATAATAAATGATTTGCAACACTCACGCCACACAAAGAAAACGCATTAAAACTCGGAAACACGCATTCGCTTTAAATTTTGTGAAAAAACAAATGATAGTCGAATTTTTTTTACAACCAGCCAGTATGTCACTTAGAATAGAAAATTTACTTCATTACTACCTACTTTGTAAGAAAAGATATAATAGTTGATTAATCAATTTGAAATAATGTGTGTTGCTTAGGCTTTTTTGATGTGTGTATATGTAAATTAAAATTATATTTTACCTGCTTATCAATTTAGACTTCGTAAGTAAATGAGGGAATGTCGGCTCGTAAAAGTATTTGCCAATTACAGCTGGATATTAAAAACAGTTCAAACAATGAGAACTTTTTAATGTCCGAGTACTTTGATGTTGCTGGAGCTTTTAATAGTGTTAATATTGATGTGTTCTGAATTGCAGTCTACAGCTCCAAACGAGATTGTTCTTAGGGTATGTACTTGATTTCTTGATTAACAGGGAAGTCTAATTATATGGTCCAAGGCTTGCTTGTGTCGGGGTTTTTCAAGCTCTTTCTCCGCTAATTTTTATTCTATAAACTTTCGTCGTTCAAATCAAATATTCCATTTTCTTCTAATTGGTTGTATATGCACAATACTCCTCATTGGAAGGGCTGCAAAATAGCTATTGCCATGTTAGAAGTAAAATAATCATGATGCACATATTCAAATAGACAACGACTCTGACGTGTGGAACATACACATGTGTCATGTGCTAGGAAAGGTTTCTTGCTTACAACATATGAGACAATATTCTTTATTTTTAAGAAAAATATTGAAAAATAACTTCGCAACTGCTGAGAGGTTGTAGAAATTAGTAGCCTCTTTCAGTTGACATTACCAAAAGCCTTTAAAGTATTTTTGAACCGTCATTTATGATACACAATTCAAATTTTATGTCAAAAAGATGTAATCATTCATTCAAAAAGCGTCTTGATAGCTTTCGCCATCATTCGTGAATTAGCGTGAAATTCGTTAATATGCTTCAACTGTCAAATTCAAAGGTATCGCGATAGATGTTGAATTACACAATAATGCCCCAGATAAAACCAGATTCATATCATCTTATTGCTCTTACAACATGCGTTGGAAAAGTCTTTGAACAATTGTTAAAGCAACAATTGGAATTATATGTAGAGTAAAATAATATTTTACCTGCTTATCAATTTAGATTTCGTAAGGGAATGAGTTGGTTAGTTGGTTTTGGAAAAATTGGTTGTATATGCATAATACTCCTAAATAAAACATTGGAAGGACTGAAAAATAGCTATTGCCATGTTGGAAGTAAAATATAAGATTTTTTTAGGAAAAATTCTTGTATTATTTAGCCTGAACCTATATAATGAGAGATTTGTTTAATATCGCAGGGTGGTAGCGGTGACGCAAGACGCCAACTGTGATCAGGACTGTTTACTTTTAGTAAATGGGAGGAAAAGAATAGACATATGTATTTAAATAATCAAAAATAACTATTTATTTAGCTTAGAAAATCAACACAAGTAGTTTAATGTAATTGTAAATAATCAATGAAGAACAATGTACTTACTAGTAAGTATATTTTTTATAGAATCATTTATCAATTTCGACATGCGTTATTCAGTATCAGTTTGTTTGTTTTCGGCCTACAGTTTGGGCTGAAAAGATAATACAACAGACGGGACCTCTCTTATACCTATAGACCTCTCAAATTCACTTTAGTTCACAAAATTAGCACGACCGTTTTGTGCACAAGAATTGTTCTGTATGACAATTTTTCCGACTTAAGCAGGTAAATAAGGTAGCTATATCTTGCGCGGCGGGACTTTTACAGCTCACTGGTGATATTTCACACCTATTTACATGCTTGTTTGTAGGTTTTTAGTGTTGAGGTTCTCCAGCTCGAGGCTATAACTGATTTCTGTTCTTCAGACCAGGTACTTAACAGGTCCTTCCACCCCGTATCAGCCATACCTCCAATAAAAGAGTGTCCGTTTGAGAAGGAGGCTGATGGGTTCGAGTGTCTATTAGGACGCTGCTGAGCTTTTTTATGGTTGTCGGTGGTGCCAGAGCTCGTGCTGTGAGCTCCACTCTCCAGGACACTTTCTTCCACCGTGGGCAAATCACTATATATCTGCCTTTGGCTCGATTCAGTTGCTTCAGGACTCGAAGTATTAAGCAAGGTAGAGGAAAAATTCACGTCAGTTTGAAATTCCATTCTCGGCTGAACGCGTCGTGGAATAGAGCATTTTTGTCTCTCAAGTCCCTGGATACGTAAAGAGGAGTAACGTGAGCTGTTGAAGACGCGAAAGACGAGAATGACATTTGGGCGACCCAGTTTCTTGAACAGTGTCTGGCAAGCTGATGGTATAAGGTGCCATTCTGGTAGGGCTTTTTGGCGGGGCAGGCTATCTGCTATCGCGTTCAGTGGATCCGGTATAGCTCAAAGACAGGTGATTTTTGTAAGTTTTTACATTTGGTAAATTAATTTTTTTATTTTCATCAGTTTTTTTGAGCAACTCCCTCCTTGGTTGCGCAGGTAACAGCGGTTTGGTTGTCGCTTTGCAGCATTACGGTTTTTTCTGCTAGTTTTGGCGCTTTTCTCTGCAGAACGTAATAGATGGCTACAAGTTCTTTTACATTACTGTATTGTCTTAAGTTTCCTGGTGGCCATGAGCCTTGTATAACGTGATTGTCCACCAGAGACCCCCACGCGTGATCTGATGCGTCTGTCACAATGAAGTGTGTTTCTGCCAGATTGGGCTGTAGGTTCTGAGGTTTATTAACCACCACTTGAGGTTTTTCAATGAGGCATTGTTTGGAGTGACCGTTCGATTTTCGCGGACAGCTGTTTGCATCAGTGATAAAAGGTCCCGATGATTTAATCTTCCGAGGGGCACTACGTTCAGGTAGCCCATTGTTTTTGTAGGTCTAGAGAGGACCATGCAGTCTTGTTTATAATTTGTTCGATCCATTTTTCTATTTTTGTAACTTTTTTGGTTGCCAGAAATTCTTTGTTGTCTATTGTATTCCAAACCACTCCTAGGAATTCTATTGTTCAGATGGTTGGACGATTTTTGGGTGTTTATTTTCCAGCCTAGATTTCGTAGCAAGCTAAAGCTTGGGCTGAGAGTTCGCCTAGCTGCTGGGAGCTCTGTGCTACCAAAAGGAAATCATCTAGACATACGATTGTGCGTATCCCCATTTGTCGCATTTTGTGCGCCATCCAATTTGTTGCGAATGTTATAGGGGCACTGCTGAGGCCGAAGGGCAAGCAAATTATTTGCCAGATGTGTGGGTGGTGGTTTCGCGATTTTGGTGCATCGCATTCGCATGGCCCGTAGAATCTGAGAAACCGGCGGTGTGTTGTGGCTACAGGGACGTGAAAATAAGCCTGGCTTATGTCGTGTTTCATCAGCCAGTCGCCTGGTTGCAAGAATTGGGGCACCTTCGCTATGTTTATTAGATTGAATTTCCAGGCGTAGACAAAGTTGTTGAGGCCTTTCAAAATTAGGATTGGCCTGGAACTGCCGTCCTGCTTTTGTCTTAGGAAAAGGCGTTATATGAAGCTAGCGTTGTGGTGAGCTTCCTTGATTGCACATTCCACCGCCATTTTGTTTATTTGATGTATAATTTTGCTTGAGTACTCTGGTGGAATAAACGGGGTTTCTCTACAAAGGGAATGTGATAGCCCAGTATTATAGACAGAATGTTTTGGGGTGCATTGTGTAGATGCCATCTTGTTAGAAAGCGTTTGAGTCGACCTGCTGAGAGCCTTTCTTTTTGGCTGCCGTGTTATTACTTCTGCGCATGGATGTTTCAGTTGCTGCACGGAAGCGAAAGGACTGGTTAGGGAACAGAGTCGGTGAGGCCCGTCTTTCCTCAGCGGGAAGACATGGCCTGCGCAGCACTTTGTTTGGTCCCCCCAAGTTTGCAAGAGCTTCAAAACAAGCAGTTATTTCAAACATAAAACTACCAGATGGAGGTATTCTTTATAAAACAGCTTTGCTGTAGCAGTCCTTAACTCCGCTAAGATCTTGTTCGCTTCGCTGTTCAAGTATACTTGCGCGTCTGCCACAAACGCCTTGTAGTATATTTTTGGATATCTCGGCATAAGGGCCGGAATTAGAAAAAGCTTTAGTAAGTTTTGCTCGAAGACTCTCTGAGGAGTGAGATTTGTACCCTGCGCGGATCTCCAGCGGCCTAATTGTGTAACTTCAACACCTATCAGGATCCCTTTGAATTTGACAGTTGAAGCATATAAACTTCCTTCACGCTACAGATATTTCCGTAGAGGGAGTATTAAATAGAGAAGACATAAAAATGACAGCTTGAGCGAAAAAGAGACGCGTTTATATCAAAGAAAACAAGAGTGAGCGAGAAGATGATTCTATCTTTTGTCCTTATTTGCGTATACGTTTTTTTTGTTTGCCAATCGTGCACGATTGGCAAACAAAGCTCAAGCTGTCTTGTGCGCTCCGGTAAATTTTGAATTTTTGTGTAAATAGTGAACTGTGCGAATTAAAACATTTGTTAGTAGTGTGG
The DNA here is from genome assembly GCA_923062675.1 of Marasmarcha lunaedactyla. Classification (NCBI taxonomy): domain Eukaryota; kingdom Metazoa; phylum Arthropoda; class Insecta; order Lepidoptera; family Pterophoridae; genus Marasmarcha; species Marasmarcha lunaedactyla. The sequence goes on along the minus strand of OV281361.1, from coordinate 8,681,898 downwards.
TGGATACTTCACAGAATTAGCCAAAATGGTGAGCTGCTGTGTTTTAGGGTGTAAAAATAGAAGCGAGCACAAAAATGAAAACATAACTTTTCACAGGTAAGTGGTCTAATTATCACTGAATCGTTCACGTTTTTGTTTTCCTATGAATAGAGAAAGTAGTTTTAGCATGATTTTAACGTAAACTATCAATAAATTCATTGAATGCATTGTATTTCTTCGAAAATATTAATCGGCTTTTTTGCTTCCAAAATAATATAATGCGTCAAAATAGTAAACATTTTCAAACGTCAAGTGAGTGAGATGTGTGTATACAAGTCGCGTGTGAGAGAAAGAGATATCGAATAAACGATGCGCTTCTGCATTTAGTAGGTTAACTTACTAGTTAGGGTTGCTAGATTATTAAAAAAAAAATCCCCGATATTAAATAAAAAATGTTGAATGAATACCTACATAATTTTAATTAGTTAGTCGTTATGGAGTTTGTGAACGTGATTAGACTATTACACTAATAAAATAAAGGCTAAAGTTTGTATGTATGTTCGTTATTCTTTCACGTTAAAGCGGTTGAACTGATTTTGATAAAAGTTGCCATGAACATAATTTACACACTAGATAACCATGCGCTACTTTTTGTACTGGGAATGTAGGAATGTATATATAGCTTAAGTTAAAAATCTTTTAAATTATCGAGTAACACTGTGGGGCACTGCTAGTATAAAATTAAAGCTAACTTGTTTCACATTTCTGGTTTAAGCTTCCCTAAAGATCCTATTATGAGAAGTATATGGATTAATGTTACTGGTCGTCAAAATTGGACCGCTACGAAGTACACTAAGATGTGCTGTATACATTTCGATGCTAATTGTTTCCGAAGAACTGGAAAATTTAAAATTATTCAACCTGGTTCAACTCCAAAATATTTTGTTCATGTGAGTGTTTCGATATTTTATACCTACTCAGTGTAATTTCGAAAAGTGTAACAACCAATGCCTTTTTTAAATTACCCACATGTAAAATGAAAGTTATAATATTAAGTAGCATTTCAGTAAACAGGAACTTATTATATTATTGCAGGAACCATCGATTGACTTGGGAAGAACTAGCAATATTGGCACATCTAATAACATTTCCCGACGAGAAGACATTTTAATGGTAAAAATCATTTTAATTATAATTTTAATTATTGTGTTAAAATATTATTTAAGTAAAAAGTATTTTAAATGTTTTATTGTTACAGGAATCCATAAATAATAATAGAGAAACTAATATACCATGTAACATTTCCCAAGCGGAAGTAAATACTATTAAGGTAAATTTCTGATCATTCTTTATTTTGATTCTAGGGTTTTAACTATAAGTGCAAACTTGAATGGTTATTATAATTTCAGGAGACATTAAATGACATGGAGGAAGCAAGCACCTCAAGTAGAATCCTAAAATCGCAAGTTGTTTTTGAGGTAAATGCTTGTTATTTCTAATATTTAGGTATAATCACATGAAAAGGGGTTTTTAAAAAAATAACTACAAGTTGTTAATAGAGCTAAATGGCTCTTAAGAGTTCATATTGTGATTTAGACAGCATTTTTTTAAAGTTTTTACATCTTGGTTATATTCTTATTTTTAGATTATCAAATCATTTACGCGTGAGTATACATATGTATATCTGAATATATCGGTTTTCTTTGCAGTCTCCCAGAAAAAGGAAGCTCGCATTACAACTGCGTCAAAAATCCACACTTGCCGAAAAAAGAAAAAAGCAGATCGCTACGCTTAGATCGAGGAATTGGCGGCTTGCTAAGAAAAATGTTGAACTTTCACACGTTTTAGAAGTACTTAAGTCCAAATCTCTTATAAATCAAGAAAATGCAGATGCTTTGACGTCAATAGATCCTATGAAAAAAGATTTATTCAAACGTATAGTTGGAGCTTCTTCGGAAAAAAAATATTCACCAGAATTGCGTAAATTTGCACTGACGTTACATTTTATTAGTCCTCGTGCTTATAATTTTGTACGTAAAAGTTTTGATACCTGTTTACCTCACCCAAGCAGTTTAACTCGCTGGTACCAAAGTGTTAATGGTGAGCCAGGTTTTACTAAGGAATCACTTGAAGCCATTAAAATGCTTTCGAAAAATTCTGAAAAACCACTTTATGTTTTGACGAAATGGCTATTCGGAAATGCGTTGAATTTGATAGGAGTAATTATGTGGGATTTGTTGATTGCGGCAATGACCTTGATAACGCCGAACAAGCAATAGCAAAGGAGGCGTTAGTGTTTATGCTCACTTGCGTAAACGGATCATGGAAAATTCCAATAGGCTATTTCTTAATTGATGGGATCACGGCTGATCAAAAAGCCACATTAGTAAAGCAGGCCCTAGAATTAATTGAGACCTCTGGTGTGAGAGTTATCTCATTGACATTTGATGGATGTCCTGCAAATTTCTCCATGTGTAAGCTGTTAGGGTGTTCATTCGAAATAGAGCATTTTAAAACTACATTTATATACAATAATCATCAAATAGCTGTTTTCCCTGATCCATCACATATGCTCAAATTAATTAGAAACACATTAGGTGAAAAACTAAACCTAAGAGACCACGATAACAATATTATATCTTGGACTTTCATACAAAAATTAATAGAGCTGCAGGAGTTGGAAGGGTTTCATTTAGGTAATCGTGCAAGAAAAGCTCATTTATATTTTAAAAAACAAATAATGAAGGTGAAGCTTGCAGCACAAACATTCAGCACATCGGTAGCAGATGCAATCGAACACTGCAATCAGAATCTTGATTTACAAGATTTTAAACAATCTGAAGCTACGGTAAAATTCATTCGCCTAATTAATGATTTATTTGATATTATGAACTCCAAAAACTTGAATTCATACGGTTATAAACAGCCTCTTTCAAAAAATAATTTTGAGAATCATCAAATATTTCTAGAAGGTATTTTCAAATATATAAAATCTTTAAAAATTGAAAATATTCCTATCATAAATTCCAATAGGAAGACAGGATTTTTAGGTTTCATGATATGCATCAAAAGTTTAATACATTTGTACAATGAAAATATTAAAAATAATGAACATATGAACTTCTTATGTTCATACAAATTGAGCCAAGACCACATCGAATACTTTTTTAGCTCGATAAGGGCTAAAGGTGGATTTAATAATAATCCTTCAGCGAGACAGTTTAAATCCGCTTATAAAAGATTGATTGTTCATGGTGAACTTAAACACCTTACCTCAGGGAACACAGTTCCACTCACAGATATTAATATACTTACATACACAAAGCCAGAAATATCTATAAACAATTCGTTAGATCGAAATAGGTTGATCAACAATAAAGAACCTGTTGAACATAGATCCGTGGTCATCGACAATGACCACGATTATTTATCCGACCCCTGTAGACTCACCGAGTTTAGTAAAAGTGTGATAACATATATAGCTGGTTTCGTGTGCAGAGGGGTGAAAAATGAAATCATATGCCCACATTGTGTATCTGTCTTGTGTCGTGATCGTTTTGAAAGTCTACAGTTAAAGAAAGATAGAGGCGGTCTATTATATCCATCAGCAGACATAATTAAACTTTGTGAACTTGCTGAAAAAGTTTTTAGAAGAAATAAAATTTTCAATGAAAAATATCCACTGCATCGCCTTTTAGACCAATGTCTGAAGGAATGCATAAATATAAAATTATTTTCTCAAATATCAGCTCATTTTTATGAACAAGGTTTTATAGACAATCATTATAGTTTGCTCATAAAATCTGTTTGTAATAAATATCTCAAAACCAGAATTCATTATACGACCAAAAATATGATTGATCAAAAAGAAAAGGTTCGAAATATGTACACTAAATTGATACTTTTTAAAGGACAATAAATATTGATTAACCCAGTAATTTGGTTTGGAATATTTCTATTCTAATGAATCTCGACCTCCGCTGAGTCGCGTTGGAATAGATCTATTCAAGGTAGTAACCGACTCAAAAATATGGTTACAACTGTTTTGTGTCTCTATGAATGAATTCGTTGCCTGTGATTGATAGAAATTGTATAAATTGTCTGTATGTTGGTACCATTCAATCAAAGTTTCACTTGCGTAGTTTGTAAGTTCGCGCACGTGACGTCATAATAGTTGTATTTTTTTGGATTTTAGGCATAAATAAGGCCCGTTTTCTACGATGTTTCTTTCAAATCTATTTCTATTTATTATCCATCTGTTTTTACTGATAATAATAACATTTTTAGGTATTTTTTTACGTGTTTCATTTACTTTGTACGTGGCGGACATGTTATAACTGATATAAATCTTGGTCTCATGAAATTTGAACAATTTTGTTATTTTCGCATATTTTATGTCATAAAACAATGTAAAACAATGTTACAATAAATATTTACAACCATTTTCTATGTTTTTAATTTAAAATAAACTAATAGAAGCCAAAAATATGGTTACAAAATTCAGACTTGGAAAACTCTGAAAAACTTGGAAAGTCCGTCCGGTTTATTTCGTGATTACTTGGAAACTGTATGGGCTGTAAAAAATAAAACAAATGAATTATAAAAACCATTAATAGAGACATATTTTTACTTATGTTTGTAGAAATAAGTCAACTTTTCATAATTTATATACATTTTAATAAAAACAAGAGAGTTTTTTGCGTGCTGTGATTTTAAGTGAGTTTTTTTTGTAATAAATGTATAAGGCAAACAACTACAAATAATAATAATAGATACCTAATATATTCAATAACATCCTCACAAAATTTCATCAAATTTCACAAAGGTTTACAAAAAAAGTAATGCGAAAGTATTTTACAAAATTGCAAATTTTCGCGAATTTTCCGCCAAGTTAAAGGTAGGTTAGAAGTTACGTCAGCGCTGGACCCAGAAGGAGGACTATCTATGTTCTTTCATTTAATAAAATTAAGTATAGGTATGTAAAATAAAAATCATCTCATCATCGTAGGTCTGTAAAAGGAAGCCAAAAAAGTACCAAAATTTGGGAAATTATGCACAAGATGGTAACCCTGGAATTTTACGTACTTTATATCTGTCTCCTTTTAGTATACGGGAACAGGTTGTCTATTCTATTCTCTGTCTACGCCTGGATTAAAACCTTTTAGGTTAGACATAAACTACAGACTCAATCAAAGATAAGCAAGATAACTAATTCTATTGTCTATGAAACTTCGTTCTTAAACTTATAACTCAACAATTTTTTTCAAAATAAATTTACAGAGTCACTTTATGTCTATACAAAATTATTCTTTTCTGCATCTGTTAGCTCGGCAAGTCTTCCCTCCCTCCAAGTATCCAAACGACGAACACCCTCAAACGGCACCCGTTCACGAGTTAACGCGGGATCCAGCCATCCAGGATCCTAGTCGGGACATTCATTTGTGATGAACACAGATGTTCGTTTTTGGGTCAGGCGTGTTAATATTTATGTATAGTCCGTGTACCCCGATAAGCTCTGCTTCATTTGGGCCAATTGGTGTGTTTGTTGGATTTACCTATTTATTATTATTACGTCCGCTATCCTGACGCACTCATAATCTTTACTATAACCAAAGCTTCTATAACCGAAATTTAGAAGAAAATAACGTTACAATAACTGAATTTACACATTCACAGTGACCCGTTAACGAAAATTTCAGATTAGCTAAAATGACGAATTAGTCAAAATGACGTATTAAAGAATTTAATGGCATTGACAAATAAAAGTAATTGACTATACTATTTTCATTTATTTATTTTTATTTAATCATTAATGTACACACAGGTTATAATTACAGTATAAAAAGAAGTTACCAAATGATGTACAAAGGTACTGCTTATTTCTAAAAGAAATCTCTTCCAACAGACCTGAGACTGGAGAGTGTGAATAATAGCAAATTTAGTGTGTACTAAATTATATATTGTTATACATAAGATAAATACTATAAACAAATGCTAATATACTTACATATTGTATTAAATATAAATATAAACTACTTATCTACTTATAAATAGAATATCCATGATATATAAATAAATGCAAACTAATATATACACAGTATACTTGACCTTTACAAATGATTCAAAGAAATGAACAATAAGACAATAATAATACTAGGGGGTTACAAAAACAAGAACGCAAGCTAATAGACTCGAGAAAGGTAATGTTCTCTTACTCGCTTTTTAAATAAGGATAACGTTTTAGATTCACGGATTATGCAAGGAAGTGCAATCCACAACCTAACTGCGTGTATGGTGAAGGAATAAGAGAAAAAGTCAGTTTTATGCGGTTTCATTTTGAGAAGAGTACGCTTATTCCTTCTGCAGTGAGCATCATCGGTGTGCGTGAAGGAAAACGCTTATTTAGGTAACGAGGGGAGGATGGGTTAAACAGTACGTTAAATAGCTGGGATAAGATACGAGAATCTCTACGGTACCGAATAGGAAGCCATCGGAGTTGACCGCGGTATTCAGAAACATGATCAAACTTTTTAAGACCAAAGATGAATCGAATACACAGATTCTGTAATCGTTCCAGTTTATTTAATAGCTCTTCAGTTATGTCCAAGTAACAGACATCTGCGTATTCGATTATTGGTTGAATGAGTGTTTGAGCAAGAGTGATCCTGGTCCGAAAGGGCAGGAAACTCCGAAGACTTTTTAGTTGATGGATGGAATAGTGCACCTTCCTACTAATTTCGCTGACGTTAGCATTCCACGTAAGATAAGAATCTATAATCACTCCTAGGTTTTTGACAGTATCAGAGAAATTAATAGGAACACCATCCAGGACGACAGAGGGCAAATTGGCAAAATCGATGCAGCCGCGCATATGCCGACTACCAATTATGATAGCTTGAGACTTGCTAGGATTCACACATAAACCAAATGATTTAGCCCAGTCACTTATACGACTGAGGTCCTCATTGATTGCAGCAATAGCAATTTCTGTATCTGAAAGTGTGAAATGGCGATAGATTTGCAAGGAGCTGAACCAGGCCACTGCAGAAAAGGAGAAGTTGAGTGAAGTTAAAACTCCGAGAAGGATGTCGAAATCGACTGAAGTAAACGCGCTACTGAAGTCCAGAAGTACCATTATAGTCAGAGATTGATTCTCCATCGCCCATCGAATATCGTCAGTGACATTTATAAGAGCCGAAGTGGTACTGTGGCCAGGGCGGAAGCCAGATTGAAAACTGCTGAGGAGGCCACTGTGTGCAAGAAACTTGGAGAGTTGCTCATGAACAATATGTTCGAGCGCTTTGGAAAGGAAAGGTAAGATGGATATGGGGCGAAAATGAGCGAGTGAATTAGGGTTTGGTATTTTGGGTAATGGGATAACATGAGCAAGTTTCCAGGACGTGGGAAAGATACAAGTTGTGAGGGAAAAATTGAAAATGTGGGTGAGTATTGGTAATAACGTAGGCAAACTCAAAGTTATCATTCTTGAACACAATTGGTCCTCACCAACAGCAGGAGATTTAATAGCAAGAATGGCTCTCTTCACAATGTCTTCTGAAACAGTTTTCAGTGAAAATGGAGAATGAGCAGAGGAAGCATATGATAAGGACTTCAAAGTTTCATCTTTAACAGCGCGGCAAACAACAATAGGAGGTTCGGAAAATTGTTTATTAAGGGAGTCTAAATTTAAGATGTTGTGATCAGTGGGAGGAGACTTACTAATTCCAACGGACTTAAGAAATTTCCATACTTCTGCAGGGCTCCGATTAGTAAGGGAATCATTTCTTTATTTTCTCGATGACAACTCCTCTGAAAACTTGTGCGAGCGTTTTTTTCATTATGTATGCATTATTTTATAAAAATATGACGTTTACACACGTACAAGGTATATATAATACCAGAGTCGGAGAAACTGATAGGGATGGAGCTATATCGATAAACGTAACACGATAACAGACCCGACATTTTTTTACAAAATGTAAGAAATTTAACTACTGCCGGATACTTTTGTACAAATTTATTAACTAATATTATATTTCATCACAAGATGTTACACGTATTAATTAGATCTTGATTGATAATTCCAACTTCTTTAAAATTTTCGAAGCTGTTGTAAAATAAGTAGGTATAGGTAGGTACTCGACAATGAAACGAAATAATTATAACGAGGTATCTTTATTTATTTGTTTTTATCAATATCTGATGAATCGTCACTGTCACTCGATGAGCTCTCCCCAATATTTATTATAAGTTCTTGTACTTGTATATTATCGAATGCCACATGAATTTCCCAATCCGACGCTATAATGTTTTGGGTTCTACTCACAATTTTTTCCCAGTTTTCAGCAGTTACTTCCGCACATGCATTTTTTAATAAATCTAACATCTTGTTTGCCGTAAAAGGGGGATGGGTATTGTTTCGAGCGGCGTGACCTTTGATTTGTGCATATATTAGTTCTATAGCATTGTACTGGCAATGATACGGCGGAAGTCGAAGAACCCAATGACCACATTCCGCAGCTATTTCGTCGATAACATATCTTTTAGGGAGGCTTTTTTTCGATTTTAAAATATTCACAAATTGTACTTTTAATAAAGTACTATCCACATTTTCACCATGACGTTGGAGCCAGTCAATTATCTCGTTTTTTATTGGCCTGCGTAGGCATTTTGTCAATTTGTCTGGAGTGATATGTAGCGTTGTCCATAATAATTATGGACGGTTCCTCCAGGGATTGCACCATTTTTTTAAACCATCCTTCGTAAATCTCCGCGTTCATTTCTTCGTGGTATTCCACTGTTTTCTTGGATTTTAAGGCCAGTAAAGCATCTGACACGAATCCTTTCGTAGACCCTGCATGGCATATGATAAGGCGTTCACCTTTTCCCATTGGCACTGAACTAGTGGAAGCGGCGGTGTCGTCATGTTGTGGTTTGCATTTAACTAAGTCTCGTCAGTGAAAATAACATTTGACCAATCTGATATCTTTTTGGCTTCGCTCAAAAATTTTCAGCAAGCCATAGCAACGTCGTGACGCTCCATTAATATTTTATGTTTGTCCGATTTTTTATAAGCAAATCCAATTTCTTTCAAAACTAAGCTTAATGACGATTTTTTGGCCATGGAACAAACCACATTCACGTAAAGAAACAACAAGTTTTTTAAGTGTTGGAATTTCTTTGCGCAAGTAATAGACATATAATTGACGGCGAATAGCATCAGCGTTGAAGTTGTCAACCGATGCCACACGATGTGGTTGGCGTTTTTTCTTCGGCGTACGAAGCTTATTTTCCTGCATGCCGCTTGTACCGTAAGCTTCAAACAGTAGGTCCACTAATTCCTAATGCGGCCGCAACACGCTCTAGCACTTGCGACAGTGATAATAGCGGGCCCCCATTTTGATACTCTGCTTCAAAGTAATTACGAACCTTGATCACCAGATCTCTCGCCTGCCTTTTCAGAACAGATCCTTTCGGCATTTTGATATTTGACAGCTGGGCAGCAATCAACACGGAGGAACACAAAATACACAACGTAACGTATATTTTTCACAATATGTGAAAAAAACTCAGCGAACAGAAACGTAATGACTAGCACGACCGTCTTGTTGCGAGTGACAGATAAAAACAAACACAAAATGGCGGTGGGCCATTGAGTGTTCCTACCTTGAAAGAATATATTTGAATGTTTTAGTTGTATTTGTCTTTGTTCAAAATATAATAAATATATGCGATCGATATGATTACTTATTTGGTCACAACACTTCATTATATATAATTAGAACTGTCATCGCGAAAATAAAGAAATGGAAATAGTATAGTTTAAATAAAACACTTTTTACCGGATATTATCGCGTATATTTTAGTTAATTTTAAAATTATTTCGACGTTTCGGCATCTTTGCAGTTGCCGTGGTCACGATAGACTAAGGTGTTGTTCATCTATTGCCAGTAATAAAAACTACATGATTGTCAACACATATTAACGCCATCTGTTTCTCAGTCTTCTCGCATAACATCCCAGATTGACACAAAAGGCACTGACTGTGTCCTGAGTTTGCAGTCTAACAGTTTGCTGGTTTTTCATTTTGATGTTTTTAAGTATTGGATCCCATGTTGATGAAAGTTTCCAACCATCTTCTCTAAAATGTATAAAATGTTTCTCTTTTGCTAGGATCTTCACGGTATCAAATCTTAAATAATGGTTGGGCTTGTCTATGGAATGTTCACAAACTGCAGATTTTGAGGTTCGTTTATTTTTAACATCAGAGATGTGTTCTTTAATGCGAGTTGACACATTTCGTTTGGTTTGACCGATATAAGAGAGCCCGCAGTCACAGTCGATTTTATAAACGCCTGGATCTTGTAAAGGGATGCTTGATTTTATTGGACGAAGATGCTGGCTTATCTTTGAGTGCGGCTTGTAGATAGTTTTGATTGAAGCTCGCCGAAGAATGCCTCCTATCTTGTCAGTAACACCCTTTATATAAGGCAGGAATGCTGGTCTTCGTTCAACTGTGAGTGGCTTTACGCGGTTTCTGCGACGGCGACGCGGTGTTTTTAAATCGTTATCCCGCAGCACTTTAACCAGGTGGTTGAGTTCCTCATTAATGTGTTGGGGATCGCAGATTCCATGTGCTCTCTGAAACAAAGAGTTGCCTACGGCAGATAATTGGCTCGGGTGGTGATGGGATTTCCCATTTAGATATCGGTCAGTGTGGGTGGGTTTCCTATAAACAGTATGGCTAAGTGTACCATCAGGATTTCTTGTTATTAAGACATCTAAGAAAGCTAATTTGTTCTCCTGCTCCAATTCCATAGTGAATTTAATTTTAGAATTAAGGGCATTGAGGTGGTTTAGGAATGCAGTCACTTCATGCTTAGGTAATATAGTGTAGGTGTCGTCAACGTACCTCTTGTATATCTTCGGCACAACAGGTGCCATTCGGAGCGCTTGCTCCTCGAAGTTCTCCATGTAAATGTCAGCTACAACAGGTGACACCGGAGACCCCATGGCAACACCATCAATTTGAATGTAGTAATTGTTATTCCACATGAAGTAGCCAGATGTTAAACATAGCTCTAATAGTTCTGCATATTCCTCGGGCAAGTTTGACTCACTTAGCTTCCTTTTTGGGTGGGCTATAGAATAGAGCCGCAGGATTTTGGGGGTAAGGGGGGTCGGGGGGGTTAGGGGGTGGTCCCACGAACCCCTTGGTACCATTCCCCCGGCGCGGAGACGCATGGTTTTTTTTTAATTATTTTTTTTATATCCGTGAAATGGAACGCATGCGACATTGTTTTTTACATTTTTATTCGTTTTGAATTGATATAGTGAAAGGATATTTATTAAAAAATGTTGTTACGTTGTTATAATATGTCTTTCAATACGTATTTGTAACATTATAATTATACATGTAAATTTTGACAAAATTATTTTTACGTCAAACGGAACGCGACCGCCATTTTGTTGTTACTTTCTACCACTAATTTATCAAGTGCAGATCGTATGTTTATGTTCAGTCTAGAAAGTAACAATAAATAATATTAGGTGCGACGACGAGCGCAGCGAGGAGGAGCGGGTTAGTCAGTATGTAGGTCATGCGCGCGAGCCGAGCGAGCGGAGCGAGCGTGCCGCGGCAGCGGTCGGCGAGCGCCAAAAAGCGACTTGCACTCACATGCTCATTGAATTAAAATGAAATAGCCTTAATGGAGAGTAGATAATAGTTGTTAACCGATCAATCACTAAGTTTAATAACCAGAAAAGATCCAGTTAGACACAAAATAAATTTCGAGGTTAGGTTTCTCATGAACTAACCATCTTACACCAATCTAATCTTGTATCCGGAGTTGATGAGGGGTACGGCGGGGTTAGGCCGCAACCTACTTTACCATTTTCTACTCCTATTTAAGCCAAATCCACCTCAAAACCCTCTTGAAAATACAACATAACCTCAAAACTTTAATCATAAATATCTCAGGAACCATGCATCTCCACGCGGGGAGAGTTGTACCAAGGGGTTCGTGAGACCACCCCCTAACCACCCCGACCCCCTTACCCCCAAAATCCTGCGGCTCTATTCTATAGTAAACCCTCCTTTTTACTATATCAATGCAGTCTCTAACAGGTAGTGAGGTGAATAGAGACGACACATCAAAGCTAACCATAGTTTCATTGTTAGTTAACTTGAGATTTTTAAGGTCACTAACAAAATAGTAAGAATCCTTTACATATGCACTTGTCTTTCCTCGCAGTTGTGAGAGCACAATTGCTAAGTGCTGGGCCAGCTTGTAAGTTGGTGTGTCTAGCTGGCTCACAATAGGTCTCAAAGGTACTTTAGCTTTGTGTATTTTTGGTAACCCATACAATTTTGGTGGTTTTGCACTTGCTGGTGTTAACTTTTTCACATCTAAATGTAACAAATCTTTGTGTTTTTGTATTAAAGTGGATGTTTTCTTCATAATCCTGTTGGTGGGGTCGTAATTCACCATTTTGTATGTGTTTTCATCCGCTAACAACTCCAAGATTTTTTCGTTATATTCAGATGTATCCATCACTACGGTAGCATTTCCTTTATCTGCACGGAGAACTGTTAACTCGTCATTATTGCGTAAGGTCTTCAATGCAAGGCGTTCTTCTCTGGAAAGATTCGATTTCGGTAGACTATTGCGTCTTAATACGCCGGAGATATCTTGCCGTATACTTTCAGAATCTTCCTTTGAAAGTTTGTTTGTGAAAAGACAGTCTTCTATGCGACAGATTATGTCTTCTACCGGTATTCTAGACGGAGTTGGTGCAAAATTTAAGCCCTTCGATAAAACTTTTATAACATTTGTTTCCAATGTTTGTTTTGACACATTGACAACTTTACGTTCAAGCGAAAAAGTTGATTGATTCTCTATGGTTGAGCTGATTGAAGGCTGAAAGGGTTCATGAGTCATCCTTTTGTTATTGAGTTTTTGAAATTTGCTAATTTGTTTATTTTTATAGATGTTGTAGACATAGTACGCCCTTTTATTCGTAAAATCTTCAACTTTCGCGAAATCCGAATGGCACAGAGTCAATGCAAGATCGTTTTTTGAATTTTGAATAATTTCGTCTGTTCGAAATATGTCATACCGATGTTGTTGTATTAACTTGATCAGTAGTTTTTTGCTTGCTTGGTGAAGAATTTCGGCACTCCCCCGGATGTCTTTCTTCGGAGATATTCTCACACATACCGGGAGAAGGTTGTTATCCCGACATCTTTTGAGAAAGTTTAACGATGTCAGCAGCCGTGATTTCTTTTTCTTCATGCACTCAAGCGATCGTATTTTGTTTGCAACTACCGCTCCGTAGCGGGTAATTAAATCTTTTCTTAAGTTTTCACGATACATACTTTAAATAAAACACTTTTTACCGGATATTATCGCGTATATTTTAGTTAATTTTAAAATTATTTCGACGTTTCGGCATCTTTGCAGTTGCCGTGGTCACGATAGACTAAGGTGTTGTTCATCTATTGCCAGTAATAAAAACTACATGATTGTCAACACATATTAACGCCATCTGTTTCTCAGTCTTCTCGCATAACGTCCCGGATTGACACAAAAGGCACTGACTGTGTCCTGAGTTTGCAGTCTAACAGTTTGCTGGTTTTTCATTTTGATGTTTTTAAGTATTGGATCCCATGTTGATGAAAGTTTCCAACCATCTTCTCTATTGAAATTTGGATGTTTTTTAATTTCAATAGTTTCTCTGACCATCCTAGGTATAAAATGTTTCTCTTTTGCTAGGATCTTCACGGTATCAAATCTTAAATAATAGTAATAGTATAGTTGACGAAATTTACGACTTAATGAAAATGACGGGTAGAACTCTAAGAGCGCTTTCAAGACATTTCGTGTCGGACAGCTGCTGTGGCGCCGGAGCGGTTAATAGTTGTCCTGCGCACGGATGATCGTGTTTTTCATACGAAACGAGCTAACCGGCAAAGTTGCTGCGCCGGTGCCGCACACGCACGACAACGGGGTGGCAACGTGACATGTGCTAATGAGGCATTGGTCGCATCGGTAGGCATCACCAACATACGCAGGATCTATATCTATATCCCGCAACATACTTCTGCTGCCGGATATAGCAAGCGGCGCAGTTACCGTGCGGCAGCGCAGCGGTGCGACACAAAACGTCCAAATTGAAAGCGCCCCAACTCACATAATCCCTCTGTATTCTTTCACTTCAAGGCAGAACAGATTGGGAATACTGAAATTGTAAATAGGAATTCATGTAGGTAAACAAAGCTGGGAGCAAAAGGTTAAACTGAAACATGCAATTAGTCATTAATAGATAAATTAATAGTCAGTGTTCGCAAGATTTTCATTAAATTTTACTCAATAGTGCTCAAATACTCTAGTATATAAAATTAACTAACTGTCCTCTTATATTACTTTCTTTGCAAGTTTAACAAGTATATAATCACAATGTAAATAAAAAAGCCATTATTTTTATCAATCATTTTATTTAACCACGTTTAGTGATAAATTTGTATTAAAGTATTAAATTAACAGATCAAAATTAAAATAGGTACATACAATTAGGACTAAAACTAAAAAGTGCAATATACATTTTATTCACAGTCTTGTGAAGTTGCTATCTAGAATACATTCACACAATATAACTTCAAGAAAAAAAAATCTAATGAACTTATTTTATCCTCACAATCCAGAAATATACTCCCTTCTTACAACTTCTTTGGTTGTTCATATACGACTATTTATTCTTATATAAAAAGAAAAATGCATTATTCACTTGCGAACTGCGAACATTTTTGTCATAAAAGTATACAAAAATGTATATAGGTAGTCTAAGGTAAATATTAAGCAGCCATACACTTAATTTTTTTGGTGGAACTTTACATCGGTATTCTGTATTCGCGTTTTTTGCCTTTGTTTGTTTATTTACGTCCGAATTGGCGACTATCGACGAAAGTAATGATAATAATGAAATAAAATATTTAGATTTTTGGTCTTTGGTATTAACGATTGATTTAAATAGAATTAAATTAATTCTATAAAGTAGGGTGCAATTCCGCAAGTGAATAGTTGTATGCATATTCTAATACATTATAAGATATTTTTACTTTATTTTCTATATTCATTTCAATATCACATCTATTAAAAAGCACATTACGGATTTATTGAGAACAGATCAATCATTTACAGGTATCATTCAATCACATTCATAAGGTATTTGAAACTAAATTATTATAGGATAATTTTGTCAAAATAAATCTAACGCAAAGATGTTTTCAATTAATTGGTTTATTTTTAAGTAAATTTGTATTCATAGAAGACAAAACTCGTTGTCAGAAACTTGGAATCAGCTCAACGTTTTGATCCTGGTGCGCAACGAAAACGTTTTGCTTTCTTTTTGTTTATACTTATTTTCTTATAAAAGTTTGTGGTTTAAAGAAACAAAGTCAAATTTTACTACGAGAATTTTAATTTTGTTGCAGAATTATAGTCAGTATGACAGAACGGCAATAGTTTAAAAAGAAAAAAAATTATTAAATATTCAATATATCTAGTAATCAGGTTTACTGGATTAGTGTTCTATTCAATTGATTTGAAAAGGATTTATAGTCAATAAAATAGGAAAATATTTATACTCATCGGATATCAAAAATAATTAGAATACACCATCTTTTTGCATTCTTAATACTCGATTGAACACCCGCCAGCGGGCAATTGTAGGTATCTATTCTTTAACTTTTTATATTAGTTTTTACGCATTCTAATCAAGTTGTATATAATTTAAACCATGAAACATTCTTTCTCTACACTAAAAGTGGCCGCATTTGCACAGTACAGTTATTAAGACCAATAGCTGCGTAGCACCGTATTAATGTCAACACCCATAGTTTATAATGTATCTAGCGAGATTTTAAACTCGTGAATTGCATTAAATTAACTATTTCCTAACAATAAACGCCGAATAAGTTTATCCCGTATTTCACCTGACTGACAATCAAAAGTAATAAAAATGGAAAGTTTAGTGGGGCGCGTATTCATGGATGTCACTCACTTTATTTTTTTATGGCGATGAGACAGGTGTCTTAAATCCTTAAAACAGTTTTTAATCAATAGTTTAAACCATTTAGTAACCTTCGAGCACCGACATATTTACCAACTTGGCAGTGAAACGATACATTATAATTCTCACACCTTCAAAAAATATTATAGTGGCCATAATAAGCGACAACTAGATTTTCTTAGCTTCAGTTAAATATACTTATTGACAGATGCAGATTATATAGTTACTATTGCGAATGTAAAATATTTTATTCGTTCATATGACATCGTTACTTATTTGACATTAAAACATTTATGAAAAATATTACTTTGTAGAAATAAATATATTTGTCAATCTATTAATATCTGTAAGGAATTAACCTTAATATAGCACCTGCGTTTATTAATGGAAAGGAATTCGTAATGTTAGTGATAAAACATGAACTCTTGACTTTAAAAGACATTAACAGATTTTAATTTTTTTACTGTCGGAACTAAATAGCTCTAGATGGCATCTAATTAATGAGAAAGTTTAAGTCTAAGAAATCTAATCAATGAGAAAGTTTAAGTAGATGTAGTGATGAAAGGACTCGAGGTTTTTAAACCTTTTCAATCAAAACTCGCCTCAATTTTGAGGACTCGATTAAAAAAATACGACTTGAGTCTTTTAATAAGAGTTATAACGACTTAGCCGCAAGCTTTTAGTAAAGAACTCGAGTCGTTAGCATAACATGAGCTGTTTAACATCTTATCTTATCTTACAAATATTATAAATGCGAAAGTTTGTTCGTCAAAAAATGTTTTTCCATTTAATATTAGGCTTTATTTATTTATTGTTCACCCGTATTAAATAATTTAAGACGTATTAAAGTTTCACTTGATAATTTAAAATTAAAAAATTAAAAAAATTCTGTGCACCAACTATTAACTGTAATAGTTAGCGTATGAACACGACATACATATCGACATTAATTCTAGTATACGAGTATGAACGCGCCTCACGACTAAGGACTTCCGCGAACCGAGTATTTTTAAAAGGGTTCGAACCTTTTCGTTGAGATAGAGTCGTTTAAAATTTGGAGTTTTGGGTTTAAGACTCATTGAGTTGTTAACCGTATGACTTGAGTCGAGTTCCTTTTAAAGAGCTTAAAAACCTCGAGTTCTTTCATCTGTAATTAGATGAGACAGAAAAAAATCTTTAGATATCTAATAATATTCGAATTATCTTTTCATAATTTTTCCTTCCTTAATTGTATCAACGATTGCATTTAATATATTAAATCAAGTAAACCAGACAAACTTCATTATACAAAATATTCATATTGCTCTTCTTATAAAAACCTAAACATATTTTCAATATAGATAATAATCACAATAATTTACAAAGCGTAGCTCAAAAATATTGTTACAACTGGGAACTTAATTTTCACCTAAACTTAATAACATTTTGAAGGCAACTAAAAATGTTTGTGAAGAAGGCGTATTTAAAGCATATTATGTAATTATTCTTTTCATTGTTTCCACATGCCCTTTGATAATAGCAACACCAAACTAACTTTATAAATTTTTAATCAAAACCAGTCTTTAAAAAAATAAACATTGCCAGATCATTTTTAATGTTTCGTCAAAAATAAAACTACTTCTCAACCATATTCGACTAGATATACAATAAATATATTTCTTCTAGCGTTTTCCAAATTACTATTAAATTGAGCTTTTCAGCTTACAATTATTTTGTCAATGCTACAATCCTATAATCTATGTACTATTTCTTTGTAGTTGTAATTTCTTTGCCTATCGACTTTCTATTTTCAAATTTTTGCTGTAAATTGGCAACATTGGATGGTTTCGACGTTAACTTTGTAGTCGGTTTTACGTTAGAATCAGTTCTTTGTACAATTATCGATGCCGGTTTTGGCACTACTTTAGGTTTATTTTTATTTAAATTATCAGCTATTGCCTTAACATTAGAGTCTACTCTTGAACTTACACGGTTTATTGGTGTTTTGTCTGTTTTATTTAAGTTAGGATTGGAGTTCGTGGGTTTTATCGTGGGCGCTGGTTTCGTTGTTGGTTTCTTGTCGATAGATGGCGCTGGCCGCAATGACGGCCGGTTTTCATTTGGTTTGACAGCCGTCGTGGCTTTGTTCGTAGTTTTACTTGTTTCTTTATTATTAGGTCTTTACCTATGAAATTGCCGTTTTTCACGAAATAAATGAAGCGTAATTTTTTTATATATTTTTTATTTCTATTAATCAAAATAATCACCCATGCAATCAATGCATCTTTGCCAACGCATTGGTAGCTTATTGATGCCTTTCTTGAAGAAATCAGCTGGACGGGAGGCAACAAATTCTTCAAAGGCATTTTGTACTGCCTCTCGGGTATTGAATTTTTTTCCCGCCAAGAAGTTATCCAAATTCTGGAAAAAGTAGAAGTCTGTAGGCGCAAGGTCTGGTGAGTACGGCGGATGACGGAGAACTTCCAACCCCAGCTCTTGTAGCTTGGAGACCGTCTGCTGTGCAGTATGAGGTCGCGCGTTGTCGTGCAGGAGCAGTGGAGCCGAACGATTGACCAAAGCTGGATGGAGACGTGCGAGCTTCTCCATCATTGTGTTCAGTTCTTCACAGTACACATCTGCAGTAATGCTTGTCCCGTTTGGCAAGAAGCTGTGATGAATTACACCCGCGTTAGACCACCAAACAGTGACCATCACTTTTCTAGGGGTAAGTTTTCGTTTAGGGCATTGTTTGGGTGCTGAACCAGGGTCCAACCAACTTGCTGAGCGCTTACGATTGTCAAACAGGATCCATTTCTCGTCACAAGTAACAATGCGGTTCAGAATTCCTTCATTTGTATGCCTGCTGAGCAGTGCAAGGCACGTCTCCACGCGTACTTCGCGCTCGCGGTCATTGAATTCGTGGGGTACCCATTTGTCAAGCTTTTTTACCTTGCCAATTTGACGCAAATGGACCAATATTGTTTTGATGCTAACGTCGAAAGCTGCTGCTAATTCAGCCGTGGAATGAGTTTCATAGGCTTCCACAATTGCCTTTAATTCGTCATTGTCGACCAAAGTTTTCGGACGACCACGGGGCTCATTTTTCAGGTCAAAATTTCCAGAACGGAAGCGGCTAAACCAATAACGGGTGGTGCGTTCGTTTGTAGTGTTCGCTCCGTAAACGTCGTTGATGTTGCGTGCCGCTTGTGCCGCTTCGCTGCCACGACGGTACTCATACTCCATAATTACTCGAATTTTTAATTTATCCATGATGACGAAAAATGTTCGAATGCGTTGAAAACAAAACACTAACTATTAAACAAATGACGATTTTAGAAAAAGAATTCCATGTTTGTCAAATAAAATTAATTTGAAAATAGAATTATCAGTCAAAAAAATATATATTTTCATTTGAAATGGCCAGTACGGCAAAGCGGCAGTTTCATAGGTAAAGACCTATTATTTATCACATCAGGAGCTTTCACATTTTTGATATCAGCCACGGCGCAACTTGAAACTAAGTCTGGGCTGTTCGGTATAGTTTTGGTTAGGTTCCCGTTTTTGTTCAAATTTTTAGGCGATTGTGGGACACTTTTGAATGTTGTCGTGTTCTTTAGACCTGGAGGTGTGACTTGCCTTGAAAAAGTCGGTATTTTGGAGTTCACTTTCATTGTTGGTGATGGCGGGGTTTTGTCCTCCTTATTGTCTTGATTTGTATCTTGGTTCAAATTCGTGGGCACATTGATCGCAGAGGGATGCAAATAGCCACTGCTTGTAGTTGAAACATTAGATTTAGCCCCAGAGTTGCTATACACACTATCATTCGTATATGTACTGTCTCTGTTATTTTCCGATGGTTTCGCCTTCTCTTTCGCTTTTCTCGTTAAAGTTGAGACGGAATATACTGATTCTAAATTTCTATTTTGCATTTCATTTACGATCTCGCCTAATAACCCCATACTTTCTGTGCTTCCTGAATTAGAAGTGATCAGTTTTGGGGTTTTGTATAACTCATTTGGTCCCTCGTTTTGCGGAATTGCTGGTAGCGGTTTGTCGAAAGTTTCTTCGATTATTGCGTAGATATTGTCGGATGATTCCTCGTCTATGTTCGCAAGTGGAGCTTGTTTTTCTTCAATACAGTCAACGTAATCAGTAGCTTGTGGTTTAGGGTTTTGGTATATAGGAGTATCAAAGTTTTCTGCGTGTTTGGGTAGTGGAGGGGGAGGTGCGGTGGGGCGACCGACTACTGATATTGGTCGGGAACCTCCAGGAGCACCCCGCAGAGAACCAAAACTTTGTAACACTGGTTTTTGCGCCACCGGCGCTCGCATACTTTGGGCTCTATTCACAAATGCTTTAGGATCATCTGTGCCTTCAGAATCAGATACAACTGGCACCGTATTAACGGGCAAATCGATATCTTTCTGTAGTATCGGCCCGGATATCTGCAAGTTTCTTAGTGCGACTTTATCCATTGTTTTCGGTATTTTGATTTGATGGTTTGGATTTTTGGGCAGCGAGTGGCTTCTTTCGACAGGGTTTCGCTCTTTTTCTTTAGGTTTATCGTGTTTGAGGAACGAGGCGATTCTTTTGGAAGATCCGGCGTTAAGGTTGGTAAGTTTGGAGCCGGTCGCATCGGTCCTAAAGTTTTAGAGCCCTGTAAGGGTGAGATTAATTCTTTAGCGGTGCACGTTGAGGCTTCTAATATCGGGCTGGAAATGACCGGTCTTGGCGGAGGGTTGTTCGTTACATGCGGCGTTTCTTCAGTTTTCTCGTTGTTCATGAGTGCTTTGATTCTATTTTGGACGGAACTGTTTGTTCGTTTGACGGATGGGCTAGTTTTCGGGCTTGTGTTGGCAGCTGCAGGCACTACAGGTAATGGAGGGGCAGATCTCAACACTGGCTTTACAACTCCTTGGGCCACAATACTTTGACTGTTACTACTGCTTCGATGTACGGGTGTAATTTTTGCACTTTTGTTCGGTAGAGGTTGTTTCTCGGTGGTTTTATTATCGGGAGGTTGGTTTTTGTCCATAGGCGTCAGAGAAAATCCCTTAAAGTTGCCAAAGAAGTTTACAGACGGGTTGATGTTTCCTGTCGGGCTACGTTCAGAGTCACTTCGAAGGAGGCTCGAGCTCATGTCATCAGGGTTTGACAGGGTGTGCACGTTGACAGGTTGGGCGCCATTTTGAGAGTTGTTCTGAAATGAAGTAGCAAACTTGCTGGCACTTCGAGAGAACC
This sequence comes from Marasmarcha lunaedactyla, assembly GCA_923062675.1. Taxonomy (NCBI): domain Eukaryota; kingdom Metazoa; phylum Arthropoda; class Insecta; order Lepidoptera; family Pterophoridae; genus Marasmarcha; species Marasmarcha lunaedactyla. The sequence goes on along the minus strand of OV281361.1, from coordinate 8,660,628 downwards.
GCTGTTGAAGACTGGTTTTCTTTGGCGACTGGCCTCTGTGGGGTAGATAAGATATATAATGAGCGTATTTCTTATAGACTATACATGTATAAATATATAACACATAGATATTATTACTATGTCAGCGATCTTTGTTTGATATTGTATAATGATCAAGCCTAAGAAATCGTAGAATAAAAAAATCTGTTATTATTTTCATATTTCCATTACTAGAATAGATTAATGCCGCAACTTTTTAAGCATGCAAAGGTGAAGTTACATTAAATTTTACTTTACGTTTGATTAATAACTAATATAATACACTATTTTGTAAGTCAATTAATCTTATTAAAAACGCTTTAACAGTAGGAACTGTTTGTTCATTATTTAATTGAAACGACGATACCACAAACTCGTCGGCTAACAAAAAGAAAGATTTTCTACTGTTTCAAGATAATTTACCGAAAATGCAACTTCTCTTTTTTATTATTATTCAACAATACACATAATTTTAGGTCAACTAGGTATTATAACTACATATATCTTAATACGATATATATAGTTTAAACAATAGTTACATTTAAACCGCTAATAGTGCATACATAAACTATCCGAACGCCACGAACAAAAAAAAACCGGTTTTGTTCGACGGTAACAAACACTTTAGCAGAACGTGCGTATGTATCTATTTGTTTTCTGTTGCGGATATTATTTGTAGTTGCGTCGCGCATGCTACGTCGCTTCGAACCAGGTTCTATGCGGCTCGCTCGGGCAAAGTCCACATCTTGCTAGTGCACAGTGGCTTAATTTATTAGTAAAAGCATTCATTCCCAAGTAAACATGCAGTTTTAGTCTAAATAAAGACGAAATTTAACCACTCACCAAATATATGAAAACCAACACCATCTAAGATATTTTACAGGAAGAGAAAAGGGATAGGCGATGAGTGAAAGAGAAAATAAATTATAATACAGGCTTATAAAGACGAGATATTTATATAGACTTTAGATTTAATTATGTCAATTAATGTTTTATTATTATTACAAAGACCCAAAATTGTTAAATTTTCTTTATACTGAGATTCAATTAAGATCTGTAAATTTGTAAAGATTTAAAATGTACCAAAAAATGTGATGTTTCATGCATAGTTAAAATTTGCAAGAAAACTTAAACTACAGTGGTTTTAATTTACTCTAGCTTCTCTGCTGAACTGTACAACTTTAGTCGAAGAAATCAAACGATCAAAAAATGTGACCGTTATGTAGTGTATATTAATACTTGCTATCGGTGTAAAAAGGAAAATGTTACTTATTACAAAACGGTAGAACACAGTCGTTACGAAATTATTACAAAAAGAAAACTTAAGAATTAAAAACTAACAACTGCGTACTAATCGCACAAAATATACAGAATTTTCCAAAACTTCTTATTTCGATTCAGCTACAAACAGATCATTACGTTTACTCAAATTGAATTAGCAAAACTTTATCAAACATTAAAATTATAATTTTATGAAGCCTTTCATATTTGCCAAACTTTGTGCTATTGATAAATTTGCCGTGAAATTTATACATTTTATTACTCAGAAAGTTATTAAGTATGAGAAATGAGGAACCTGTAGAGATATTTTATATTTTAAAATAGTGAAAGCAGCAAGGATTGTTTGCTATATTATTGTGATAGTTTCACAAATAGGTCATCATCACCAAACTTTGAAAAGTGACCAAAAAGGTACCCTGTATTAAAAATTCATTTCCTTTAATTTTTTAAAATTCAAACTTAAAGAAAACAGTTTTACTACAGTTAAAAGAACTCGTACATTAATAATATTTTGAAGTGAAAGACCTTAAACATTTTTTAAACTTTCTTCTGAGTTTGCTATTATCGAACAATTAGATATTAAATAAAATGCTTCGTCAAGAGTTTTTGGTTGCAAGCCCAAAATTTACTTTATTTGGTCAGGCTATTTGACTAAACAATTATTGAAAACAGATAAACATTTAAAGAAGGTGGCACTGCTGGAAAATAATGAGAAAGTAAGCCAATCAAAGTTTATCATGCAACTACAACTACTAGTGCACACTTAAATTAACCACACCGCTGCAAACGAAAGCTTACAAATGTTTTACAACATTAACTACCAACCAACGAATGGAATTTGGATCTAGATTAGATAAAAAGGAAAATTACTAAATAATAGCTACGTCACTTTATTCAAGGAAAGCAATTATTTTCTTTATCTGGAATCCACACCCATTCGTTGATATAATTAACCCGTCCCGTGTCGAGGGTCAAATTAGCTCAAACGCCGGTAGTGTCCAGGGATTTTCGACAAAAATTTTTTTTGCGACTTAGGTTAGAAAACTTAAAATAATTCCTAGATTCTTACAAGTATGTGCCACATTATATACATCGTTAAAAAGCTTAGATTCCAAGCTATATGAACGTTTAATAATGTTATTTAAATATATGCGTTATGTTCCCAAAAATACGTGGTTTTCGTGAAGTTAGCAATTTTTGTTTACATTTTTTGAAATACTTTGATTTATTACAGAATATTGTTAATCACCCATCACTTTTGTTACACATTATTTGAAACTCTACTATGTACTTAGTCTATTTCATAAATTAGTTATTATGTAGACCAAAAAATAACTTCACAATATTAATTTATTCACGGAGTATAACAACGCGTTGCGCGCTAGCTGCCGTGGTTGATTGCGAAGAACCGTTGACAAAAAAGAAATTAATATATTTTAATTTTGATTGATAGAAATTATAAATTGATTTTTAAAAAAACATAACCAATACTATTAGATACTTTAGTTACGTTTACTACAAAATTAATCCTTATCCTATTGAGATAATAGTAATTTTTACGTTCAATATTATGAAATATAGCCCAATAGTTTTACGGAAATGCGATAAATAGCGATCCTTTGGCTGAACTGTAGATTGTGCTGGATTGCATGCCAAAATTATACAAAGGACTTTAATGTTGTTTTCAGCTATCAGTTTTGCAAAGAGATTTGATATTAGAGTGCTTTTATTGTATCTAATTAATTTATTTATAACTTTGTCGTTTCTAAAATAAATACTGACCAAATTATCTAATATTGCTCATAACTTTTAGTAGCCTGAACGGCATTTATTTGCTGGTCTATATTCATATATGTATATTATATAAACATTTGTCATTGATTTCTTGGTAAATAGGGAAAAAGGCATACCTCGAAATCACGCTCTTGAAAATCTTTTTATGCCAGTAGGAATGAGAATCTTTTCTGCTTAAGTTTTTAGAAGTTGACTACAAAATATTTTATTTATAAGAGAAACACACAAAAAAAAACAAAACAATATATTTATTTACAATATTTTCACTTTGAGTAACATTTAAAGAGCCTGTTTCTCTTTTTATTACACAGGGTGAAAGGAAATGCGAGACATACCGTTTAAGGAGTTGTAGTTGAGCTTACTTCCAATAAATTTGGATAGATAACATGCGGTGGAAATTATTATTTATCAAGTTGTACCGACGTATTTTTGTGTTTTTTGAGAAAAATGTCCGATTTCAAACTCCAAATTGATGTATTTTCTAGAAATATATAAACAATAAGACTTAATGTTTTTTTTAAAAGTAAATAAACAAGAAACTTATTTAAATCATAAATCTAGTTACGAATAGAACTAAAAAAGGTATTATGCCCCTAAAAGGCATAATACCGATAAACTAGTTTCTAAGAAACAATTTTTTTGTCTACAATTGGCAAGACTTAGTAAATAATAATTTCCGACCACATGTTATCTATCCAAATCTATTGGAAATAAGCTCTACTATAACCCCTTCAAAGGAATGTATTGAATTGCCTTTCACCCTGTATAAAGTATAGTATGTGTTACAAGAACGTATTAACCAACAGCTGAGCTGGAAATTTTCTAAGTTATATACATATATAAAAATAATTTATTATGTGGTTGGAGTCCTCTTCCAATACGAAACATCGCTCTTCCTCGTCAATTCCACGGGCAGCGGCTCTTTCTATTGCGGAAATGCTGGCATTCTCAAGCCTGCTCGTTCCCCTGATGGGCCAGAGGTCACGTGGCCGAGACCGCGACACCGTTGACGCTTCTTGTGAATTCTATTGAAGAAATACATTTTTTTTAACTTTTTTTAGATTCAAGTTATTTTTTATTTTATTAATATATATGCCATTATTTCGTGAAAACAATTCGAAACGTAAAATATAAAATTTCCTATTTTATAATTTAAAAAATATGCATTGCAATATAATATTTCTGTTCAGCACTACTTTCATTCAATCTATCAATCAAACATATCTTTTTTTTGCTGTTAGTACTTTGCATAAATTTTTAGGTTGTTTTTACTAGAAATCGTAATATTGCTAAAAGTATTCAATATTACGTAAATATGAAGTCGAACTTAAATTGCTGGATAAATTTCCCACTAACTTGTCTATTTTTCTTAATGTATGAACATAATAAAGTGATATTTTAACGCAAATCAATGGCGTCTGCTTGCATTATTTCATAGCAATATCAAAGTTAGACACTTTTTTCACTGTAATACAACTATAAAAAGGTAAAATAAATACAATTCACAAAATATATATTATATTCTTAGTAAATTGGTATAGAAAACGAATCACAAATACTTACCGTTTCAAATTCCAGGACATTTTTATTCACTAACTATTTTCACTCGTGAATGCAAAATGGCGGAGTGGCCTTTTTTATGAACACCGAGAAAAAAACTTAAAACTAAAAGGGTATAAGGTCAATACAAAAGCTACAATCATTTAAAACAAAGAGTACATAGATGAGAGCTTCAGAGTGAATGCTTTTTTTGTCTTTGGAAAAAGAATTATGGGCATATTCGTCATTCATTTTCAATGAATGCGTTAGTGCCAAACCTTGGCACTAGGACATTGTAGGTACGAAATCGTTAGGCACAAATGCTGTGCCTAGGACACGGGACGGGTTAAAAATATAAAATATCACACATAAAACAAACTACATTTAGCAACATTACAAAAAGCTACTTAAAATTAGACAGACTCAAATGAATCTATGGATCCATTACTTCTTATGCTATACAATCGTGATTTTCTCCCCTTAGCAACCAATTCATTAGTTGTCGACGTCAAACCAGCGTTAATTATCACTAAATTAGGTTTACTTTCGCTTGGCACCACCAAAGACGTTTTGGAATGGCAATCAGCAATTTTAATATCCTCCTTGCATATTTTTTTATGAACCTTCTTGATAGGCAACTTTTTTTTTCGATCTGTCAAATGCAATATCTTATAGTGTAAAGGTTCTTTTTGTTCGTTCAACTTTTGATTTACATTTGTACAGGAACCTCCCGCTTTGGTCGATGCTTGGACATCAATCATTTTAGTATTGCATACGACATTGGTTGTTTGTTTGTTGGTGTTGCCAGAGCGAAAATTTACTTTTTTTAGTAATTGAAATTTAATTTTGAAAGTGCATTGGTTAGTTTAGGAGCTTATTCGTTGTTCGTCCCGGTGTTTTTGGTGCGGAATGACATGGTTACGTACGGTTTTCTTGGTTTCTTCCACCAGACGAGCAAGTTGAGTCTGGAGTAGTAGATTAGGAAGAGCGCCAGTACGATGGATGGAATAATTCCGAGGAAGATAATGTACATGGCTACCATGAAGTTTCTTTTACTGTGGAAGAGTAAAAGTATCGAAATTAGTATCCATTTAATATAAGATTAATACATTTAGTGTCTGGATACATTCCAGAATATTCAAACTTTTAAAAATAGCATTTAATTTAAGTTGTGTAGGCCAGCTAACTGAAATTAACATAGTGTATGTATGAATGAAAAAATAATATAAATTATACAAAATGAAAAAGCTTTTGAGAAATCATTTTTAAGTCAAAAAATACCAAAATCAAATTAAGAAAACTGGTAATTATGTACTAATAATTTACTCTTTCCTTTTTTATATTTCTTTAATTAATTTCTCTTCATATATATTTAAAAGACAATATAACTCACGGGTTAGATCAGTAGCGGGTCCCGAGTCGATAGAACCTCCCGGTCCCGGTCCCGAACATAAAGGAGGCGCGAATCCCGAATCGCAGTGACAATGTCCTGGAATTAATAATTGTAGAGTAATTAAGCGAAGTATCGATTTAAGTTATACACGACCAAGCTAAACATATATTGTGGTCACACAAGGTCAACGGAACTGAGACAGCTTCTAATTTAACTTCAAAAATTCACTTCATATCTTATACTTTATTTAAATTCAGATCTACATAGGGTTGTACTAATTCTTCAATATTCTTTTTTATGTCCGCCAGGCGTTGTCACTGTAATAATGAAAAAATACTTCGATACTGTTGAAATAAATGACCCGATATGACTTTTCATTCTATTCAGGAAAGAGGACTTCAGTACAAATAATCAGAAATAGTGTGTTTGCCTAAAGACACTTTATATTTAATGAGCCCTGACTCATCCGCCGAAGGTCCCAGGTTCGAGTCCTGGTCGAGGCATTCATTTGCATGATAAACATAAATGTTTGTTCTTGGGTCATGGTTGTTGATATTTAAATATGTATGTTTATTCTGGGATCCCCCAGTTCGCTGTATGGTAACACATAACACAAACTTTTCTTTCTTTGGATACAGTCGATGCGGAATTTATAGTTATTATTTAAAAATGTCACAATAAATTAGAACCTACCTTCAGAGTTACAAACGCCATGGCCGGAACAGTTCGAAGGACAGACCGAAGTAGATTTCTGCGCTATTTCCTCTCGCACTTGCTCTACAGAAACACAGCGTTGTTCCATACACATCTATTGATAGATTGTATTGTTAGATATTTAATGAGAAAAATTAAAGGCGTAAAACTTTTAGTTTTTTTTTAGTTTATGAGACAGTTAAAAAAGTCATTTGTTGAGTCTTTATAGCCCAAATCCTGTGAATAACATCGATATCTGTTGTTATCTGTAGAAGCTGTTATTCACAAAATCGAACCTTTAACTTTGACATAACTGTGGATACGTCTGCCTGTCAACTGTCAACGCCAACTACCTACATTTTTCAGTCTCCGTGAACATGGCGCATGCTATAGCGCCAAAATTATGAGTAACGCGAAATAAAAAATCAAAATCGTGGTTAGAATCCTTAAAACCATAGGTTTAAATAGCCGCGACAGTCTATTTATTTTATCAACAGGTTAAACTTAACAAAATTTATTTCTATAATAGGTAAATACATATCCAGTAAGTTTGTAATAACTCTTTAAAAAAACTAATTTCCTAAGAAAATTAAATCCATCCTCTGAAATTTACGTGTAAATAGTATTACATTTAATTTGTAAAGTTAATTATCACCTTATTATCACCACATTTAGCACCGTCAGGCACCAAACCCGGATCCACGTCGCTCAACCCAAGATCTATGATGGCCGTTCGACATGATATCATTGTACCTGAAAATATTTGTTATATCATTTTTAAATGAAGAAATAAATCTACAAAATTCGTCTATACTAAATCTTTATAGCAAAATCTTAGTGATTTCAAATGTTGTTTAATAATAATAATAATAAATCCTCAGACAATCGCACCAACTGCATGGCCCTAAAGTAAGCAATGCTTGTTTGTATGGTTGCCAATACAGCGAGCTGGGGGGAAACACAGAATAAACATACATATAGAAAATACAAACAACTATGACCCGAAAACAAACAACTGTTTTAATCAAACAAATGAGTGTCTCCGCCAGGACTTGAATCTGGGATCTGGCCGCTGAGCCACTCGGCCGTCTTTTACATTATCTTGAATATACCGCGGTTGCCTGTTGCTATGATTAAATAATCGTAAAAGCAATATAAATATCATGGTGCTTATAAAGGAAATGTAGTTAAAATGCTGGCTTCTCGATCCAGGTTCGATCTAGGGTTTGTTTCCCGGTGACTGCCACACATACCAATAAGCTTTTACAAGCTCAGCACATTAAGCAGTTGGCTTTAACGGAGAAGTAAAACATCGTGAGAAATATAAGAAATTATTTTCAAGCTGTCATTAAATCAAAATGGCGGAAGATAGATGCAATTCCTACATGAAGCACTTGATCTGATACTCAAACAAACAATAAAAAGTAGTGAAAGTTGTTGTTATGTTGTTGTTATTCGACAAGTTAAATCAGGCGTCGCAGACAATGAAATGAAAGTCAATGAAATACCAGGATATATGGCAGTTTGAGGGGAAGCCCGCAGTCGGCAACAACGTATTATTCCATGGGTGCTACAATTTATTATTTCTATGAAAATGCGAATGCCAAACACCATCAGAAACACCGTATGCATTTATGCCAAGTTTAAATTTGAAAGACTAATTCTTCAAATGCTGTAATTTGATAAGATTTTACTAAATTATACGTTATTCTTCTACATTATTCATTAACTCTCACCATTATTATTAATATACATGGACGACAGTTGCACGCAATATTCCATGCCGAACTCGAGCCGTTCGTTCAAATGCCTGCACTGAAGCAAACCGCAGTGGACGTCTGCCTCGTTGCAAACATGGAACCGCTTGTTTATGCGATCATAGCCGCAGTTACCGTATCTGAAAAGTAAAAAAATGTATTTGTAAATAAATATGTCGAAGTTAGTAGGCAAGTTTGGATGTTTGTAAGGGGCGCAACCTACGTGTTCGGGCCGGCACATTGAGTTGGTCTGCGAGCTTCGACACATATTCGGCAAGTGCCGATCGGCTAGTCCATTTGGTTTGTATACAGGGCGGCTTACTCAGCTCGTATCGCGAACGGACAGTCTGCATTTTTGGCAAACGTTCGTCTACACATATTCGACTTAGGGTGTTACCACACCAATCGATCGATGTATATTGGTCTGGTAAAACTGTCGATCGACGTCGACTGGTCCATTCTACCACCGATGGACGATCGATCGATTGGTGTGGTAACACCCTTGGACACCCGACAGTGCCGACTGATGCTAGCTCGAATACGTGGGCAAAGTCTCCGATGTAACTAAAACCAAAATATTTATTTTCTGCAATCAATAAATAATATCCTCGTTACATGTTTCCCCAAACATTTTTTTCTTTCATTTACAAATTAATTATAGACAATGAAATGAAAAAAATATACACTTACTTATCCCCCTTCCTGTTGTTAGCATAACATTTGTCGTGCGAGCTCGCGCCCGTAGTTCCCCACAACAGCCGGCACTGATCCGTCTGCGACCTGCAGGAGCCTTTAGCGCAGAAAGCCTGGAACCGAATATAGTTCAGATACAGAGAAGAAGATTTTAATATGATACAATATGCAGTACCTCGGTGTACAATTTTAAACTTAATTTAAATTTTGCAAGCACGACACATTTTTTTATTTATTTTGGATATTATTTTTATTACAAAGTAATATTTAACATTTGTAAATTAACAAGGGCCGTAATCACAAAGTTCTAAGTAAATATAAAAAGTTGAAACAAACTTATAATAAGACAATGAAAAAAGAATCTTTACACTTATGACATGAAACGAATAAGAAAACTTTTTGTGGTAATACGCGTAGTAATATTTAATTTTAAACATTACTGTGGTCAGCAGCAATTATTTTTACATAAACTTTATACAGACAACTTTCTTCCAGATTGGTCCGGGTCGCCGGCGACCACAGTGCTGGCTAGTTTTTCATAACACCCATGATATTTTTGTACATAGTCTATTTGAATATACATGGGTTATAAATAAGTTACATTTCTTTTGGTTACAATTGTTCTGTACATATTAAAATAATGGCAGTAAAAAATCTATTATACATTTATACTGTCGCATTATAAATAACTCACCTGATTATTAGAGCAAGGCGTCGAATCCATCTTGTACACGTCATCCGGACAAAACTCGGAATGCCCGGAACAATATTCCGGTAAATCACACTCCCGGTCGGAAGGACGACATACGGTGCCGCCCGGTTTTGGTCGACAGGTCTAGTTGAAAAAAAAGTATGTTTAAAATAGTTCGTAATCAATCATGTATAAACGGCTCAAAGGTTTGGATTTGTACTAGATTAAGTTTGTAGTGATTATAATTGTTAGGATCTCGCTTGGGCCGGTACTACAGTCCTTGTATATTAACCACCACAATAACCAAGGTTACGTATTACTGTTCCGGATAAAGGGAAGGAACATCCAATGCCATTACTGGAACAAAGCCAGTTCCAACTTGAGCCTGCGGTCAGCGAAGCAACATTAATCTATAATCTATAAATGACGATATAATGAATCAATAACATCTACGATTTCAACATTTACGGATGCCACTTACCAACAGGCAGATCGCGTGCTCGTGGCGTAATTTTTATTATTTCCGCAGGTTTTTATTTGCTTTATAGTTCAAATCACACTTTACATAGTATGCACTACATACCTGTCATTGATATGCGTATTTGAACTATAGTTGTAATATGTTATGTAATGAATGTATTTATGTTTATAGTATATTATAAGAGAATGTATAGTATAAGAGTCGGAATAATATGTATTTTATTGAATGGGAATTTATTTGATATACCGTTATCAAACTGCTAACTTTGGCTTTCGTTCTATCTGTTGAATGTTATAGCTAAATAGTAATGATAAACTGTAATACGGAAATAGTTTTGATGTTTAGTTGGGGCGAATTGTTGGCACGAATTTGTAATGTAATCGAAGTGTCTGCTCACCTCGATGTCGCAGCAGAGCCCGGTGGCGCAGGTGGCGTTGCGGCGCAAGGTGCAGTCGGGCGCGCAGCACCGCCGGCACTGCGCTGCCGCCGGCGAGCCTCCGCAGTCGCACTGCTCGCCCGGTTCGAGGAATCCGTTGCCGCATGTTGGCCAGGAGAAGAGGGACTTTGGTTTGTTTCTGTTGGAGAAAAATGAAGTTGAGAAAGCGCTAGGTAGTAGAGTTGATTGTGTTATTGAAGCGCTTAAAGTTGTTTATATTTTACGGCCATACGATTACTTTTGCGTAGTTGAAGGTCGGTTAAAGTATCCTGTCTCTTACAATCAGAAGATCCACGTGTACATCAACCGACTATCATAACACACACATTTGGAAATAAACATTTTTGTGTTTGTATTCTAGGTTTGTATTATCGAATATAAACGACACACAGATTAGGTAGTCAAACAAAGAAGCAGCCATAGTGACCTTTAAATAACCTACTAAAATGTCAATCTACGTCGCAAATATCATGAATTTTATGATTTTAGAAAATATAATGAAAATATCACGCTTTATTGTACCCTCTCCCTAGCACGTAAAGTTTTTACGTTCCATCTCTTCAATTCTAGGCAACATCGTTTCCCCCCAACATCATGTGACATAGAGAACAACCTCAAGCAATAGTCCATGCCGCTCTGGAAGGCCAGCGCCAGCGACTTGAGGCTGCACGAGGACCAGCGCACGGGCACCTCCGACGTGCTCGACGGGGACATTATGCACTTCTTGTCCGGACATGCGCATTCGACTTCCGAGTCGTGTTGCATACCTGCAAACAAATTGAGGCTGGGTTATCCTAGTTTAACTACGTTTTTTTCTAAATTTTACAAAAACTAACGACGATTTCTCAATAACAAAAAAGTATATAACATATAAGTAACAACATCTCAGCGACACTAACATTAAAACATGACGCGTCAGTTTCTGCCTATTGACAAATTATCTGATCTTATGTCTTTTTTAATAGTTATGCCCGTCTGCACTAAACTCTACCAAGCAGAGACTTAGTTAGGTAACGCCTAAACTAAGTCATAAGCATCGACTTACTTCGGTTTGCTCTGCACTGACCAGTTTACGTTGAGTGACTCCTAGAACGATCGTGCCTAACAAAGCGAACGAAAGAACGAAAAAGTCTATTTTGTCTTTGATTTTGATGTATGATTTGATTTTTCTTGTCACTTGTCCTGCCTGACGGTTTATTTAACCTTCCTATACCCGCGCGTTGGTCTTTGAGACCTACGGAGTAAATTTTCGTATTTATTTCTTCTTTCGTATATGCTAGAGGTTTGCACTTTTTGTTAGCTGCATGATTTTTTGCCGCGATCGTATACGGGGCCAATTGGTCTGTGAGAACAACGCGGGTACAGTTGAAACTTTTTGTGTAAGTAATAATTTCTGTTTTATTGATTTTGATATCATATTGTGTTATTAAGCATAATTTAATTATCTTTTATTATTTTTAGGTCTTAGTTTACGACAAGATGGATGATCATCAGAGAAGTTTGTTGTTGGATGACGATATTTCGGATTCTGACTATGAAGATCAAAACGCCAGCGAGGTGGAGGATTTAAGAAGACGAGCTGTCAACTCCTCTTTGCCAAGACTGATATAGCTAACTCTTCTGAAATATTTATATTAGATGGTCCAGAATCATCAGTAACAGCTGCCAAAAGTACAATTGGGTGTTGTGCATACTGCCCATCAAGACGCGGTACATCTGCGCTAAATGCAAAATTTACTTTTATATGGAACTTGCTATTATGGTATGCTCTGCTTGTTTTAGTGAGACTTGTGCCCGAGATTAAATATTATTTTATTCTTTGCCAACTAATATTCTATAAGATTTGACAGCTTATTTTTATTTATTAGAAGAAAAATAAACTTACAAGATATAATAAGATAATATAATATATAATAAAAGACAAAGAATTCAAATTGTCAAACAAATAAAATGTTGTCATAAAAAGAACCAAAAAAAGTTGATGGATAAAGAACATTTTTTTAAATTATAATCCAGCAAGAAAATATTTTTTAACTACTGCAAAATAGTTATGAGTTATATGCAGTATAAATAAAAATTATGCACTTATTAAGACATAATTTTTATCGATATCAAGAAATAAAGTAAAATATTGTATACTTATTAATTAAATGCACTGAAATTCGTTTTATTATGTTAAGGCAGATAAAAACAAACTGTGTAGATGAATGCTATATTTTTGTGGGAAAAATTATATACTGGCAATACAGTAACACTACAAATAATATCCGGGGTGGTAAAAAGTTTTCTGTTACTGCATTGTAAGAGCGGCAACATAGCATCAAATAATATAATGCACTAGCTGGCAACGTCTGTTGTCGCCTGATACCTACTGATAGTACTTGCAATGAAATATCAAATGATTTTGTAAACAGCGCCATCTTAAGTTTTTTTACGTATTATTTTGACTAAATTTAAATAAATTATAAATCTAATACAACTAACGCCATCTCTCTATCTTAAAAACAACTATTTTTCAAGTCACAAAATTTTGTTAGACATGGTTAGTCTATAGTTATTTACTAGTCTCTGGTAGCACGTATGAAACAGTTCCTATATTTCAGAGGTTGTATTGAAAGACTGTTAGTTATTATAACATATATTATAATATATATTTTTTAAATGCAGTGCTTATTTCATTCATGATATCCCCTATTTTAATTATATAATAACATTACTACGTGTTCTTGAAAAAAAAAACAATGAAATTGTGTCCTGAATTTTCGGTCTGTAAGACCATGCGCGGGTATAGGTGTTAACAAATTAACGTGGGTATAGGAAGGATAACTTCCTTTTCCCTTCCCTTCAATCAAAAGTTCAAACAAAACGTAAATATTATTTATTTTTTAATCGATATATTTTATTATATCAATACATAATGCAGCTGCTAGTTATAGTGCATAATGCGAGGTTATTTATTTCAATCTTAAATCAATGAACGAAAATGTCAATATTTACAACGTACAATTTTGGGTCGTTCGAAAACTAATGAGAATAGTATAAAGTAATGTGGGAACTTGTGTAGCTCAGGTTTCTTCAATATACCAAAGAACTCTGAAGGAGAAGGAATTTTCGCGTTGGAGATATGATGTTTCATGTTATTTTTCTAAAAGGTGACTCCTTGGAAAAATATTAATATAATAAATTAAAATTAAAGTAAAAATTTTCTAACTAGTGTATTCGCATAACGCCGTGGTACCTGTGCTTAAGTTCTTGCTTAATGTTATGACATGGGAAATCGTTGTCCTAAAGTTAGGAATGTCTTGAGCATTTAGGCATTGACTTAAGTTTAGTGCAACGCAATTCTCGTTGCTAAGCACGTCGTAGAGACTTAAGTATCAACTTAGGCGCTGTCAAAGTTTAGTAAAGACGGGCATTACATCATAATATAAGTTTAACCTATAATCAAGCGTTATTTCTAAACGGATTCTGCCTGGATTCACTTTATTTCAATTATTTCAATAATTATAATAATATAATTCTATTATTTCAATACACCGATCGAAATAAAGCAGATTTTTGATCCGATGTTTGATAAGCCCGCGCTGGGGCATCCACGGAGTTATAGATACCATGCGTGAGTATTAAAGTCCTCTTATACACGTTTTATTTAATGGACGTGTAAAGACATGGACTTCGTGTTTGTGCCGAAAAGTGTCCGGACAAAACGGATCACTAGTCGACGATGCGTAAGGTCAACAAGGTTGGTTTAAGCAAAAATCTGCAGTAAATAAATGACACACGATATAAATTTTAATATCAAGTATCGAGTCAAGTATTCGAATCACGGCACTTTTTGGAAATGATTGTATCTATCATTTAATTACTTGTCACGCTTAATACAAATTATCTTTTGCATATTGCTTCATTCGTATATATTCTCGGTTCCATCAAAATAAGAGAACAAACTGTACTATCCCATTTTATCGTGTTTAAACCTACTTGGTATTTATTGACACTTATGAAAAATCTACACAATTGTCAGTGTAAAGTTATGCAAAACAGTAAAGAAACAAAACAAATATAAAATTCACTAGCATCTATCCTGGGTTTTACTGCCACCTGATTTTTCTAAGCTCCTGCTTAATTAAATTTCGAAATACCCTCATTCCTTGTTTACATCTTAAAGACAACACAATTAAATTTATTTGCTTTAGTTCCTAAACTAAATTAAAAGCAATTCTTACCAAAGTTATGTCCCATTTCATGTGCTATAGTAGTGGCTACGAGACCAATAACTTCCGAGTGATTGGTCGCCACCCCACCAGAAAACTCGTAACTGCAGATTGGACCTTTCAGCGCCTTCCCTACCACTTGGCTGGCGAACTGTTGACGGCTGGAAATTGCAAAAAGAATTTTTATGTTAAAATAATAGATTTAATAATAAAGTTGGTTAGATATGCTTACGGCCACACTCAGAGATGGTTACTTAAGGCTCTTTTTATAATTAATAAATCCCCAGAGAAACACACCAACTGTATGACCCCAAAGTAAGCAGAGCTTGTGTTATGTATGACCATTAGAACTGGGGGTAAAACCCAGAATAAACATATACATATATAAATATCAACAACCATGACCCGAGTACAAATGAGTGTCTCGACTAGGACTCGTACCTGGGACCTGCGTCGTATGAGCCAGGTCTACTATAGAATTACTATACTAGAACTACTATAGAATACTATAGAATATACAGGTAAAAATTTTTGGAAAGAAGTAGCTACGCCAAGCAGTCAGACTCTACATGAGATGGCAACCAGTCAGCGATAATAGTGTTAAGCGCGTCATATCAAAAATGAATTTAAAAAAATCTCCTGGGAGCGACCACGTGCGGATGTCTGACTTAAAGTTTCTAATTGACAAAATAAGCCCAGTCATGGCTAACATGATTAACCTGTCTGTAAAACACCACATAGTTCCACATAAACTAAAAGAGGCAATCGTTCGTCCTATCCTTAAGAAAGGCAAGCGTGACGTTTACAGTAACTACCGGCCTATAGCCATACTCTCCAGCACTGACAAAGTTATTGAAAAATGCATTACTGATCAACTTAGCAACTTCTTACAATCAAATAACATTTTAAATGAATGTCAACACGGCTTTCAGAAAGGCAAGAGCACTAATACCTTACTGTCTAATTTTACCGCCGAAACTAATAGTTACCTAAATGAAAAAAGTTTGTAATATATTTTATGATTTTAAAAAAGCATTTCAAACTTTAGATAAAGATACACTGCTAAATGGAATGGACGAATGTGGTGTGGGGCAACCAATAAACCTATGGTTTCGTGATTACCTCACATCACGCCACTTCTCTGTCAGGCTCGGGGACACGCTCAGTGAGACGACTAGGGTGAAGTACGGAGTACCTGAAGGATCCACGTGTGGGCCCATTTGCTACTTATTACACGTCAACAGCTTATGTAGCGTACTACGGTACTGCACAGCCTACATGTTTGCGGATGATCTCTGCACACTGCGTGCTGGTACCGACCTAGAGGAAACGTGTCGCATGGTCCAGAGTGATGTTAACGCTGTAGTCAAATGGTCACATGACAATGGCATCGTGTTAAATACAGATAAAACTAAACTGCTTCTCATACACTCACCTTACCTTCGTCCTGCTGAACCGTGCCCTAATTTGTTTACTCCTAGTTTTAACTGCCTCCATAATAATTTTGTTACCTGTCAATGTAAACCTATAGATAAAGTCAATTGTGCTGCTTACCTTGGTGTTACAGTTGATGACAATTTTTCTTGGTCTCATCATATAGACTATGTTTGTAATAAATTGAGAATACTGTTAAGGAAATTCTACCACCTAAACTGTAAAGTTCCATCCTCTATATTAAAATTTCTCTACTTTTCCCTAGTCGATAGTATACTGTGTTACGCTCTTGACAGTAATGGCCTTACATTAAAAACATATGTTGACAAACTTGAGTCCTTGCAGCTCAGATTCCTAAAGTTATTTGCACACAAAAAAACTAAAGCAAATTGTAAAGGAAATTATACAAAATTATTTAAAATTTGTAACATTTTACCTATCAGATTAAAGCATAAATACCTGTTAGCTATAAATAATTATAACAGACAAGAGCACTTAAAATTGTTAACACATAATCAAGGTACCAGGTCGGTGTCGTCTGGCAAGTATGAAGTACCTACCCGAAGTAAATAATTATTATGGCGACAGAAAACTATCAAAACGATTACCATACTTTTTAAATAGTTTACCAGACGACATACGACAAGAACGCAACAAAAATAAATTTTAAATTTAAATTAAAAATACATTTATTGTCTACATTAAAATAGATTGCATGTTACTAGTAGATAATTATTAATGAGACTCTCGTTCCCGCAGTCAAACTGTTAAACAGTTTTGCGGGACTGTAATTTAGGTATAAGATTTTTTTTGTATACTTAATAAATAACAAAATAAAAAAAAAGATCTACAACTGTTCAAGATATTTTGAAAACCTATTTATATATAAATAACAGAACAGTTCAAAGTTTTCTTACGTTAAAAGTTGAGCATTATCGTTTGGTATGTCCAACAAGAGTCTGTCTTTCCTGTATTGCAGAAAGTTTGTTAACGTCGTATCTTCGTTTTCCGACAGAGAGATATAGTCCTTTTCACTCCATACCACAACGCCCACTAGAGCTATGAAGATATTTAATGGAGCGTATACCTGGAATGGGATAAGATATTGGTAAAAATAGGGAAAAATGTAAATAAAACATTTTGTTTACACATTAAAGTCGGAAATTAAATCCCATATGGTGATTCCTAGTATGTTAGTCATATTTTATGTATGATTATGTTGAAAACTTCGTAAATGAAATATATATTGATTGAGCAGTGACCGCCCCTAAAATTTCTTTGTCTCGTTGTCGGCTACAGCGGAATGCAACTAGGCTCAAACATGTACGTAACTTAATGATAGTGAAAATTAGAAGGGATTTAAAAACCTCTAGACGTTATTTTACAGAATTGGGTATTTGACAACATCTGAAAATGCAAGTTTTTGTCATTTATTTAGAATATTAACTCATTTTGAACCCAAAAAATGTATTGAAAAATAAAGTTTTAAACTTAATATAAAAATTATATAGATGAGAAAGTATTAAAAAGAAGCAAACACTTATTATAAAATATATATATTTTTTTAATATTTTAGCTTACGACGTTAAATATAACAATTTTTATTACGACAGTATGCATGTGAATACATTATCTACTTATTATATATTTTATCCAAACGCCAATACAAATTTTAGTATTATTTACACATTTTGTGGTCACAAATCGGTACCCATTTGTATGGAGCGTTTTTCGGTGACTCGCAACAGCTCCTCAAACATATCACTGTATCTAGAAAACTATTGATTGTAAACATACTGTTACTTCTGCAATATTTCTTTACTGTTAATAAACTATTTGAATCTGTAATAAAAATGTTTTTGTCAAATACCCTATTATAAGAAACTTATAATAATGCCAAACACACAAACTGTATGACCCTAAAGAAAGCCGAGCTTGTTTCAGTGATAACCACACAGCAAATTGGAGGGAACCCACAATAAACATCAAAAATCTATGTTCATCATACAAATGAATGCCCCGGCCAGGACTCGAACCTGGTATCTCCGAGCTACTGACGCCACTCGGCCGTTTAGTTTTACTTATGTCTTCCATTTAACGAGCCTGCCCTAGAACTAAGACATAAGTTTGCAAATACACTTCACCGATCATTAATAAAAGAGAAATACAAAACCTACCGAGTTAATAATATTAGCGATATCCTTCATTTGTGCGTGTACGCTATTAATGTCTTCGCCATTAGCTAGGTATTGTCTGTGGTCCGACACCAAGACGAGTTCTACGTAGCGACTCAGCTGATTGGCGTTGAAGGGGCCGCGGATTTGTGGCGTGTCCGCTTCGCGTTTATACTGGAATTTAATTCAAGGAAATAAATCAAAAAAATCTTAACAAATAAAGAAAAAAATATTTTAAGTGTGACATGTTTCAGACAGGCTACTAATAAAAAATTATATTATAGTGACTAGGAGTTTTTTATGAACGCATTTCTTACAGTACATATAATATTTTAGGATAAATTATAAATAAATTAACGAAACGATCAATTGCAATGTAGCCAGGCTCTCTTGTATTCAGCACTTCGATAACAAGGGGGTTTATTACAGGCAGTAATTAATCACACCCGCTATTGCGCACCAGCTATGCTAATACTAAGATCCCAAGATTCATTATTATTATTATGGTCTTAGATATATGAAATTTTATTTAAAAATAAGCTGTTCTTTCGGTAGCTATATTGGTCATAATGCCGGGGTTTCTCCGCCTACATGAGAATATAGTACAACAAGCTCTTCGCGACACCACACTCGACTTAAGTGAGAATTGTAATACACAAAATTGTAAACACAATTGATTGACAAATTACGGCAAGGTTCTCTATGGTCGACATACCCACGATTTAGAACACACAATTAGAGATAGCATATTAGCTTAAAGTAATACGGCGGAAGAGTGGTGAAGCTTTCACATAAAATACCTGAAAAATGGCTTGGGTAGTGCCACAGACACATTTACTCACGTAATCTCAATGAGTGATAGAAAACATGGGCGTGCGAGCAAGACAAAATATTTCGTGTCCGTTTGGTTTCGTTCGTATTCGTGCCGTCTCGTATATTGAGCGTCCGTTTCGCGAAAGTGACTAAACTTTTTAACAAGTAGAATCAGGCTAATCACCACTTACAGGATTATTGAGGTGCTGTTGTAATCAAGGCAGCGTGTCATCAAATAACTTATTCCTAAAAACAGAAGGGTTCAATTAACATATCCAACACATAACTGGTGCATGGACGACATAGGTTGGTGGCTGTTACCTGACTTCAAAATAAAACAACAGACTCACCCTATTAACTCTCTGTTCAGCCATTTCTCTTTCATACTGCTCCATCAACTATTGGTTGTGACTCCACCTTCATAACCACATGACGTAGTCGCTGTCGACCTAAAAAATTTAACTTATCTTACCCTATTCACTTTTTTCTCAGCCATTTCTCTTTCGTACCGCTCCATGAGCTCAGGGTCATAGGACCTATTGTTGGTGATTCCTCCCTCGTAACCACAAGGCTTGGATGCTGTCAGATCCGTGTGGTCGTATATGTAGTGAGCTGATTGGATTGACGCGTCTGGAAAATTGGAAAAGAAGTGGTTTAATTGTTTGTTGTAGGGGAGATGAAGGTATCTTGTATTTATAATGCTTGAATTGAGATAAGATAGCTAGGTAGTGGTAAAAATTATAATATGTCTGTGCTCTAGGCAGGTATGTATGATTGAAGCAACTGATATGCTTTCGCGACCCCCTTTGTGCGTGTGCTTGTAAATATGCAGCTTAATTTTGCTGGCGACCGTCTTTATTTATTTATTTATTTAAATAGCTACACCAACGACAATATCAATATACAATTTCACAAAGATAAACAATATTATAGTATAACAGATACGTCTTTACAGGTGTATACAACAATAACAAAAATTGTAAACAATACAAACCTAACCAAAAACTAAGAGCAAGTAATAATCATAAAAAATATATATTATTATTATTTTTTTAATTTTCTTTGAACTAGTAATCGGGCAAAGCAAGTAACAGAAGATCTTGACATTTACTTTTGAATACAGGTTCAGGGTCGCAAAAGATGTCGATGTCACGGTTGTCCAGATTGTTATAAGTTCTCATACATCTGTTCAATGGAGAAAACTTACCCAAATTGGTTCTGCTGAAGGGAATATTAAAAATATTAGTCATAGGGTGTCTAGGAGTATGATATGGGATTTTCATGCAAACTTGCTGCAACAAAGAGTGTGACATTAGTTTACTATGCAGAACTTTATGAAGTGTTAATAGGTCCAACAGTTTACGACGATCAGCCAGTGATGATATTTTTAATTGTGCAAGTCTAGTATCGTAATCGGCGTGGTAGGGACATCTTTTAACTTTGTAAGCGATAAACCGCGTAAAGTTTTTTGTAATACGCTCAATTCTCTGAATGTGAGTTTTATAGTGAGGATTCCATATCACTGAGGCGTATTCCAAACTACTACGGATCAAAGCATTATAAATTGTAATAAGGGTCTGAGCATTTTTGAAGTCCTTACACGTACGTTTAACAAAACCTAGCATTTTCCAAGCGCGAGTAACCATGTTATCTATATGTTTAATAAAGCTAAGTTTATTATCTAGAATCACCCCAAGATCTCTGGCGGAATGAGATTCTTGTAATGGGTCTTTATCAATAGAATAACAAGAGGCAACGGTGGTTTTATTCTTTGTAAATTTAATGAAGGTGCATTTACTAGGATTAAGTTTCATTTTGTTTTGTATGCACCATTCATTAACGGCATCTAGGTCATTTTGTAAACAAAGCACATCGTCCTGACTTCTAATAATCCGGAATAATTTTAAATCATCAGCAAAAATAGAGCAGTGGCTGTAGTTTAAATTATTGGTAATGTCATTTATAAATGCTAAAAAGAGAATAGGGCCGATATGTGATCCTTGAGGAACGCCTGACTGAGCAACATATTCATTAGACCTATATCCATGAACTACTACACTTTGTAATCTGTTGTCTAGATATGATTCTAACCATCGTAGCAAATTTCCATGTACTCCAAATGATTTAAGTTTAGTTACAAGTAATTTGTGATCCACAATATCAAATGCATTAGAGAAGTCAGTGTAGATGGAGTCCACTTGCACTTGTTCATCCATGGCACTTGCTACTTTCATTACATAGTCCATTAAATTGCTAACAGTTGATTTATTTTTAGTAAACCCATGCTGTGAATCTATGATAATATTTTTCAAATAATCGGTCATAACTGGGTACACTAAACGTTCAAATATCTTAGGGAATAAACTTATTATCGAAACTGGTCTGTAATTTTTTACATTGTTTTTATCGCCTTTCTTGTGTATTGGTATTACGTTAGAACGTTTCCACTCGGATGGAAAAGATCCGGTTGATAAAGATTTATTAAATATTAATTTTAGTGGTAGGGTTAGATTTTTTGAAGTCATTTTAATAAAAATAGGAGGAATGCCATCAGGGCCCGCTCCTTTATGAATATCTAATGTTTTGATTATTCTTAGAATTTTTCGTTCAGTAATTTCTATGTCATTGAGATTATTTTGTGGAAACGCATCGGATAAAACAGGGGCTGTATGACTTTGGGGTTGGGAGAACACGGATGAGAAGGGTTGCGCAAAAAGATTACATATCTCCTCACCCCCGTCAGCCGAGAGATCGTCTAGGTACATTTCTTCTGGAAAGCCAGAAACGGAGGATTTGTGATGATGGACGAATGACCAAAACTTTTTTGGATTAGATTTAATGGCTTTTTCAGTCTCATTAATATAATCTAAATAACTATTAGATGCCAAAGACCTAACCCGATATGTTAAGAGCTTAAGTTCGAGAGTGTCTCTTGGATTTTTGTACATATTGTGCCTTAGGCGGATCTTCTCTTTTTCTTTCAGCAGTTTGATTAAGTTCGGTGTAAACCAAACAGGAAACTTTAATTTACGAGGTTTCGTTTTGGGTACTGTTTCATCCATGATGGAATAAAGTATTTTATAAAACCTAGACACCTTGACATCCACATCCCGACAATTTAGAAATTCAAAATCCCAATCAACTGTACCTAAAAAATAATTAACTTTAGTATAATCTGCCTTTTTAAAGTTGTGAGTAGCAAAAGATTTACTTTTAAGCAGCTGCGATGTTGACATATGAACATTTATCTCTATAGCAGGATGATGACGGTCAGTTTTACTCATGGGACATGCACATTCAGTAACTTTTATATAATTAAGATTACTTAAAACAAGGTCGAGTGTTCTGTTATTGGAGTTTTTTACAGCATTAAATTGTGATAAATTGTTTAAGGACAAAAAATCAATGAACTGAAAGCCTAAATTACATTGATAGTTGTTAGGAGTTAACTTATTAAAGGAATTGGCATCAACGGACCAGTCTATAAAATTTAAATTAAAATCACCCAAAACTATTATGTCATTACTACATGAATATTACAATTTTCTAGAAACCCACCTAATAAACTATTAGTCAACGGCGGGGGTAAGTAAACTGCACAAATCAAAAAGTCCACAAGCTTTTCATTAATTTTCAGTTTCACTGAAACCCATAAGTCTTCATAACGGCTCTCAAAGTGATTCACTCTTTTAGAGCAGAGTTTCTTCGATACGGCTATCAGGACACCTCCACCTTGCTTGCCGGCGAGATGGGTAGAGTTGCGATCACGTCTATAAATATTGTAATTTGCGTCAAATAATTCACCGTCAAATACTGTGTCATCAAGCCATGTTTCCGTTCCCACGACTATATCAAAATTGCTAACTTGAGATGACAGCTTAAGATTGTGCGTCTTAGTTTTTAGGCCTCTAAAATTTTGATAATATATACTGAATTTTGTTTGAACCGTCACGGTCTTAGTATCAATATGGCATATTATTTAATTTTTTTCACAAGTTTTTAAGTGATTCGTAATATTTTATCTGCTTTGCCGCTGTATCATCCCCCTTACGCACAAATATACGACCATTACGAATCCAGACATATTTATATCCCTTTTCGCGTGCGATGTTTCTGGTACTGGCATGTAGTTTTTTGTAATGCGGAGATAAATGTTCAGAAACGTATATAGGTACTTTTTTACCTCCGTATCCCAAATGAGAAGAATTGAGTTTATCCGCTGCGTTCTTTTTATTGAAACTGGAAACCGCAGCGGTTTCCAGCATCTCGTCGCGTTTCACTGTGGATTGCAACTTGATTATAATAGAACGAGGGCGATCATTATTTTCGTTCATTTTCCTAACTCGAATTGCAGATAATAGTTCCGCATCCAGCAAAGGGACGGATATGGTCTTGCAAAGTTGTTTCGCTAATGATAACAAGTTTTCAGTCTTATTTTCCGGAACGCCGTTAATCTCAATGTTCGTTTCGCGAGAGTGTTGCTCCATAAGATTAAGTCTATCGGAGATATTTGTCACTTGACTGGACAAAGATAAGTTTTCCTTAGTAACCAAAGCAAGTCGAGTCTGTAGGTCTTTTACCTCTGAATTCACCAGGTCATATTGTGAGCTAAG
Source organism: Marasmarcha lunaedactyla (assembly GCA_923062675.1). NCBI lineage: Eukaryota > Metazoa > Arthropoda > Insecta > Lepidoptera > Pterophoridae > Marasmarcha > Marasmarcha lunaedactyla. The sequence goes on along the minus strand of OV281361.1, from coordinate 8,636,604 downwards.
AAATTCAACACTATTACGGATCTCTCGCAAAGTAGCCAATTCACATTTGATCTCATCAAACTCCTTAGAAAAATAAATTTTGACCGCTGATTCAACAGCATCCGCTACAGACTGTTGTATTTCACGACGTATAATTTTAACTAAAATTTATTAATCTACACAGCCAGGGGAGATTGCTTTTTTCTCTGACGGTTTGCGTTGCGTTATATTGTATTCATCGAGGTTCTCAGCCATCTGATGGGATGTAGATGAAAGCAAATCCATACGAGAGCCTTGTACAGGGGTGTTGCTATTGTCAAACTTTTTCTGTTTACTTTTGCATGAAGGGCATTTCCAGTTGTCTTTCTTTTCTTTATCCAATAAGCAAAAATACTTGTGAGAGAAATTTACGCATTCAAGATCATAAGTGTCAGTACACAAGCAACAAGATAAAAATTCGCGAGTTGTTATTTTTTTTTAACAACCCATACAACTTTTTGCTTTCGGAGGCATTATATTTCAACTGAACGCAAGACAAACCAAGCAAAATTTATGCAAATGCCAAATAATTAAGCCACAGTAGCAAAGTTGGAATAATTTAATAATGATCATACGTGGAAGCCCTTATTTAATTTGATTCTTGTATTTATTTATTTTTTTCTGTTCTGGCATTCAATCATTTTACCTGTCAGCCGTTGGAACGTCAAACGTCAATGTTGTCTGTGCACGTTGTAGTATCAAATTAAATAAAGCGCATGCGCATAGGTTATGACGAAATTTACGTATTGCTGTGTTATTGGATTGTTGTTCAACATTCAAAGGTGTAAATAAAGAAAAGATGGCTCACTAACCGTCAATATAAAATTCTTCTTTGTGATACAGTTATTAAGTTCTCTAATTGCACCGAGATTTATATTGGAATGCACTTATGATGATCCACTTGTGCCCGATTTCTGCAATTTCACCGCTACGAGGTACTTTTTAGACAGTTATTATAATAATATTTTCTGGAGTTCACGAATACAGTGTTTACAGTAAGAGACCGGAAGTTATGTCTTCTTATCAAACCGTGTTCTCGTCTCTTTGGTGTGCGTGTACAATCAGTATATTTTTGTCTCGCACACACAGTTGAGGTATATATATACTAGCTTAACGCGCACATAGAGCACCCACAAACTATCTATCAAAACAATGTTGGCTTCGAAAGAGCATTCTGATACATCACCAAATGAAAAGGTACTGAACCCCGACAAACTAGTGAGTATTATTTATTATTATTATTATTATAATGTGAAAGTTCGTATGTTTGATTCAAGAAAGACTGAATTGATTTGGTTCACGTACAGTCCAATTTTGATCCCAAATTTTTGTGGGGAAGTGGGAATTCACACTAGTTAATTATTATCGATCCCGTATAAAAAATTGATACACAATGATGGTCATAAAAACGGCACCACCAAAAGAGTGCCCAATTGAGTATTTATGTTGTCTTTCAATTTACTAGCATGCCGTCACTTCGACAGTAAACATGTATAAAATTGTGAAAATAACACGTCTTGTTCCCTAAAACTCATGAATTATCATACATTCCGGAAGCTTATTTGTAACTTTTATTATTATATTATATATATTATATTTATATATATATATATATATATATATATATATATATATATATATATATATATATATATAATATAATAAAATATATATATTTAGTCAAGAAACCAACAAGAAATCACGTTCTTATTTTCAAAATCAACGATCGAGGTTCGTTTATTTATTTATTTATTTATTTAAAGTCACACCAACAACATACATATTAAAATAATCATAGTTAGTTACAATTTCAAGTCATAGTTCTGATACATATGTCATAATTAGGTATGATCAGCGTTTGCAAGACAACTCTGTGTACACAAAATTACAAATAAAACAATGTCAAAAACGAAAATAAAAACACGTTAACAAAACTTTGAGTTAAGAAAATAAAGAAATGAATCTACTGAAAATACTTAGCAAATATGTCTCCAAAACAATATAATGAAAAGTCCAACATAAATTTATTTTGAAAACTAATTTACAATTTTACAATTTTATTTTTTTTACAATTTTATTTAAAAATACTGGTAGCGAGTCATGAAATATATCAGGTTTTGGATCATCAGCTGTCTTAACAAATAGGTTGTAAGTTTTACAGGCACGGGCTAGAGGACCGTTAGCTCCCACATTACTTTTATAAAACGGTACATAAAACATATTGGTTATTTGCCTTCGGGGCATCAAGCGCGGGACATTTATATATATACCGGACGTAAGTTCAGCACATGAGGTGGCGTCGTTTATAACCTTGTATAAAAATACCAAATCATGTCGTATTCTACGATTACGCAGAGATTGTAGTTTGAAAACTTCATTTCTCTTCTCGTATGAGCATCGGTGCGATATACCACTAGATATAAACGCAAGATGTCGGGTAAATTTTCTTTGCACTGCTTCTATTCGTTGTGACTGCGTGGTATACAATGGACTCCACACTGTTGATGCGTACTCTAAGTGACTACGAACGAGTGTTTTGTACAAGATTATCTTAGCGCTCACGTTTTTGAAGCCCTTAGCATTCCGTTTTATAAATCCAACCATTTTTGATGCTTTGGTAATAATATTATCAATATGAGCTTTGAAACTGAGTTCGCTGTCGATAGTGACGCCAAGATCTTTTATTTGTTTCACTTTGGATAAAGTCGCTGTACCTATCGAATACGAAGTGTCGAAGTAAAGTTTATTTTTAGTAAATTTTACGTGATAACATTTAGATGTATTTAATTTCATAGAATTTATAGAACACCACTCTGCGATTCTGTCAAGATCTTCCTGCATAAGAACAGCATCGTTCAAAGAAGTAATAGTCCGATATATCTTCAAGTCGTCCGCGTAGAACAGGTAATTACAATTTTTTATTTTGGTGGAGAGGTCATTTATAAAAATTAAAAACAAAATCGGGCCAAGATGAGATCCCTGGGGTACTCCTGATGCTGCCTCGTATGGAATCGAGTCGTATCCAGCAACAGACACAATCTGGAGTCTTTTTGATAAATAAGACTCAAACCAATGCAGCAATGAACCTTGTATACCATAGTGAAGGAGCTTCTTTAAGAGAATCTGATGACCTACTTTATCAAAGGCACTACTGAGGTCAGTATATACTACGTCAATTTCACCCTTTTTATCGATTGAAGAAGAGAGGTCAGTAAGGAAGTGCACTAAATTTGATTGCGTACTACGGCCCTTACGAAAACCGTGTTGATATGGAGTTAGCGTTGGTTCAATATGTCGGGTTAATATAGGACACACTAATGACTCAAAAAGCTTAGAAAGACATGACAGTATGGCCACAGGCCTATAGTTCCTTGTCAAAGTTCTATCACCATTCTTATGCAAAGGTATAATTCTGGCTTTTTTCCATTCGTCTGGAAATTTACCGGTTTTAATAGACTCATTAAAAATTGTAGTGAGTGGATAACTCAACCCACGTCCACATCTTTTGACAAAAATGGCAGGAATGCCATCAAGTCCGGGTCCCTTGCAAATGTCTAAAGTTTTAATTTTGTTAGAAATATGCTTTTCTGTAAAGAATATTTTATGGATAACATTGTCACAAGTAGGAAAATTATACGATATATTATTTATTGTCATGTCAGGTAAAGTATAGGAGGATGAAAATTGTTCCGAAAATATATTAGCTATGTCACGTCCAGCGTTGGCTGTTCTGCTTTCACTTTGCATATGACTAGGAATACAAGAATGTTCTTTTTTCTTACTCTTTATGTAGTTCCAGAAACATTTTGGATTGTTTCTTAAATTTGATTCGGTGTTTTGAATGTAAAGTGCATAGCAAGATTTTTGTAACAATCTACAGTGTTTACGCAAAGTTTGATAAGATATCATGTCCCGTGGATTTTTGTATTTTTGATATTTTCTCCTAAGCTTATCCTTTTCACGAAATCTACTAACAAGAGCATTGCTGTACCAGACTGGATAGTTCTTTGTTTTAATTGGTCTCACTTTAGGAATAAATTTGTCACATATCTCATTAATCTTAGCATACAACAGTGAAACCATATCGTTAATATCGTAACAGTTTTTAAATTCTGATCGCCAGTCAATTTTTATTTTTTTTTTTTTTTTTTTATTTAATATTTTATGTACACACAAGAATAAAAATACAATGAATGAGACTTAGAGACTAAAAATGTACAAAGGTCAGCTTATTTCTTAAAGAAATTTCTGCCAGCAGACCTGAGACTGGAGAAATAATACAATGCAAAGTTAGTGCGTGCGTACTACTAATAAAAATATTAAAAACTTATTTTCAAGTATAATAGTATAAAATATACTTAAATACTTATACATAAAATACATATAATATCATATATACAATAAATATATAAATCTATATAATTAACATCATTTAATTTGCATGAAAAAAAAATGTTTATGAAAGCTAAAATATATTTAAGATAAGTAGTATTCCCTAACTCTTTTCCTAAATATTGTTAGAGATTTTGACTCGCGTATTTTGAAAGGTAATGAATTCCACAATCTGACAGCATGTATAGAAAAGGAGTAGGAGAAGAAATCGGTTTTATGGGGTTTTAAGTACAAGAGAGTACGCTTCTGTGCTCGGCATGGCGTATCTTCAGAATGAGTAAAGGAAAAACGCTCGCTCAAGTATTTTGGAGAATTTGGGTTATAGAGAACGTTAAATAGAACACAAAGAATGCGAGTATTTCTATGGAGACGGATCGGAAGCCACTTTAGTTTTTTGCGATGTTCTGAGACATGGTCGTACTTCTTGAGGTTAAAAATAAAGCGGATGCAGATATTTTGTAAGCGTTCTAGCTTACTCAAAAGCTCCTCAGTGGCGTCCAAGTAACAGACGTCGGCATAATCAATTATGGGTTGAATAAGTGTTTGCGCAAGGGATATTTTCGTTTGAAGTGGTAAAAAGCTTTGAAGGCACTTTAATGTGTGAAAGGAGTGGTGTACCTTACGACTGACTTCATTTACGTTAGCACGCCAAGTTAAATTTGAGTCCATAATAACTCCTAAGTTTTTGGCAGTGTCGGTAATAGCAATCTGTGTGTTATCCAAAACTACAGGAGGGAGATTAGCGAAATCGAGGCACCCGCGCATGTATCGACTTCCCAGTATCATGGCTTGAGATTTACCGGGGTTCACAAGTAATCCAAATGATTTGGCCCAGTTACTGATACAAACTAGGTCATCGTTAATAGCTGAGATAGCTGAGACAACATTGTCTACTGCGAAATGCCGGTAAATCTGCAAGTCATCGGCATAAAGATGGTATTTACATGAAAGAACTTGAGTGATACAATTAATAAATATAGAGAAAAGTAAAGGAGAGAGAACGCCACCCTGAGGTACGCCTGCAGCTAGAGCACACCAGTTTGAGTAAGACTCATCGAGGCGGACCCGCTGAGACCGACCCCGAAGATAGGAATTAAACCAAGCTAATGCAGAAGAAGAGACATGAAGTGATTTCAATATTCCAAGCAGGATATCGAAATCTACAGAATTAAAAGCGCTGCTGAAGTCCAGCAGTACAAGCAAGGTAAGGGATCTATTCTCCATGGCCCATCGGATATCATCAGTCACGTTGATGAGGGCAGTTACGGTACTATGACCTGGTCGAAAACCAGATTGGAAATGACTATGAAGATTATTGGTAGTTAGAAATGACATCAGTTGTTTGTGCACAACGTGCTCAAGAACTTTTGACAGGTAGGACAGAATTGATATGGGTCGAAAATGTGTGAGAGAGCTAGGATTTGGAATTTTAGGCAAAGGGATCACGTGTGCAAGTTTCCAGGAAGTTGGAAAAGTACTTGTGGAGAGGGAATAATTAAAAATGTGTGTGAGGATAGGCAACAAATGAGGTAGGATCATAGTGATCATTTTTGAGCACAAGTTGTCATTACCAACTGCGACCGATGAGATTGAGAGAACAGACTCCCTGACCGCGTCTTCGGAAATGGCAATGAAAGAAAATGGAGGATGTTGTACTGTTGGAACATTTAATAACGAATTTAAGGTGTCGGTTTTAATATTTGGATGCAAAGTAACTGGCGGGTGTGAAAATTGTAAGTTCAGCGCATTCAAGTCAAAATTATTACTAGAATTTGTCGGAAATTTACCGATACCTACAGACTTCAGAAATTTCCAAACTTCTGCAGAGCTATGGTTGACGAGGGACTCGTGGAAGTAGCGTTTCTTGGAATCACGACATAGGCGGTTACATCGATTACGAAGATTTTTAAAATAAATAAGGTTACGTTCGGAGGGACATCGCTTGTATTTTCTCTTGGCTTTATTTCTAAGAGCCATTTCCTCTTTAATAGAGTCTGACAACCAGGGAGCAGGATTATGTTTAATTTTGACTGATTTGATAGGAGCGTGACGGTCATACAGTTCTAGGAGTAAGGAATTAAAACAATCAACTTTTTCATCTATGCTCGGACTGTTAATTACCGGTGACCAGTCAACAACACTGGCATCGTGTTTCAAAGACTCGATATCGATGTTTTTGTAACTGCGAAGATGCAAAACTTTGGGTTTTTGTTTAGGGAGACGTATACGATAACTAAGGAAAATTAGGTCATGATAGGAGAATGGCGCAGTAAGTTGTCCATGATTTGTTACATTGCTAGGAGAAGATACTATTATATGATCGATTAAAGAGGGGACACAATTTGGAAAATGGTGAGTAGGATTTAGAGGTAAGGTGGTTAAATTATATGAGGTCAAGAGAGATTTTAGTTTACGAGAATGTAAACTATTCTTGATCAAACAGGTATTGAAATCGCCCAGCATAAGAAAATGATCATATGAGGGGCAGACATTATGGAGAAATGAATCCAAGGCGTCAAAATAATCAATGTTCATATGGGGATTGTAAAAAACTGTGAGTAGGATTTTGGTATGACGTATTGTTATTTCAATAGCAAGGTATTCAGCAGACTTTGAGTACACAGGTGGAGAAACGGTTACAGTTTTGTGAGGTATATCTGCTCTAAGGTAGATTGCTACTCCACCACCACCCTTACCAGTTCGGTCATTTCGTATAAGAACAAATCCAGGAAGGGAATAGTGAGTAGAAGGGAGTGACGGTTTAAGAAAAGTTTCAGAAATAAATAACGCGTCAACGTTGCTACTGCTGAAAGAGGCCAAAATGTCGGAGTAGTGGTTGGGTACACTTTGAGCGTTAATATGTGCAATTTTCAAGTTAAGTGGATTATTGGAGAATGAAGAAGAGAGTTCATCATGCAGAGTCAGTGTTGGTGAGAGAATACTATCTGCACTTATGAAGCTACTTGAGGAAGATGAGCAAGAGAAGAAGCTATCGTCAAAATCGTTATTTGATGCGTTCATATAAAATAATAAATACAACGGAATACTTAAATACAAATAAATAATAATCTATTAAAACTATTTCTAATTATTTAACTTACGTAATTGCGTAACTCACAACTCACAAATTTTTATTCACGTTAAGTACATATACACATACATTTGAAATGAAATATTAAAAAGACAAAAAGAAATAAAAAAAAAATGATAATACACGTTACTAAATGAATGTAGCTATACATCCTGGAACTTTCATAGTCACGCTACTGTCAATCGGCTGTACAGCATAATTCAAAGCCTTTCTAAAATGGATGAATAAAAGAAGTGCATCGCTACTGTCAGAAAACAAAAACATTATTATTAACCTGCAAATATAGAAATGTGAAATTGCGAATTGATGGATACCTTCTTATTACAAAAGTAAGAAAACAGTATAACCCGTACAAAATCGGATGTTCAAATTCGAGTTTAGTAATTTTAATAAATAGAAAAGAAATTAATACTTAGTAAATCGAGATTAGTGTCGCCGACGAGTTTTCCTCGGAGATTTTTCGGCCTGTTTAGTAGCAGCTTGTACAGGAGCAGCGGCTGAGCTGTGATCGATTGGGAATTGAGAGATGATTTGTTCAAGTGCTGCGATGGTTTCGACCTTACGACGAGATTTGTCAGGAAGATTAATAGCTATTTTACCTTCGACCGACCAGCAGTTTTTCATTCCAAAGTGTTGACGCGCCGACACAAAAACCTGTTGTCTTTGTTTTGTGAGGAATTCCGATATTGTGATGCCGGTGCCCTTGAGACTTGTTTTACTATCCCATACAAGACGCCTGGACTCTAGATCAGCAAACCGCACCAGAATTGGTCTTGTTTTACCTTGGGCAGGTGCCCCTAGTCGATGACAAACTTGTAAGTTGTCCCTATTTAAAGTGTTCATCTTCATTTGGTTGGTTATTATGCTACAAACTACTTCATGCGGCTTCTCACTTTCTTTTTCAGGGACACCATGAAAAAGCAGTACCTTTATTCGTGAAGCAGTTTCTAATCGGTCTTGATGAAGTTGCAGATTTTCTATATCCGACTTCAGCTGCTTAAACATCTGCCATGCAAGGGTCTTGAAAGACAGATAATCTTGGGACAGTGTGACAAGATCTGGATGAACAGGAGATTTACCAGCAATTTGTTCTAGTTTACTGTCAAATTCACTGAAGCGTTGTTCGAGCATATTTGCTAGTGCATCCATGTTAACTTGCAGTTGTTTACAATAATGTACCCCGGTGAGAAAACTTTGTGTCAAAGTGAGTGAAAGTGAGTTTATTTTGTTTTTATTAAATGGTTTTAGAAAGCCACATTGTGTGTCAAACGTAACCGTTAAGGTCAATGCTGGGTGTTTAGCATCTAATTTGCTTAAAATACTAGGCGCGTTTGAAACACTTATGTCAAAATTACTTAACACTAAATCTAAATTATTTCCATCGGTATTTACCACGTCACTAAATTGATTTAAGCAATTTGATGCCATGAAGTCGACTAGCTGATAACCCAAACTGTTATTATATTTCGTTGGGACAATATGATTAGAATCATTACATTTAGTCCATTTAATGAAATTTAAATTAAAGTCTCCCATAATGATTACATCCTCAGTTAAATTCATAACATTATTACAATTATCAAGGAAATTATTAAGTAGCTCCAATCGAACAGGTGGGGGTAGATAAACGACACATATAGCAATTTTTTTCGTTTTACCATTTAAATCTAAATTAATGACGACCCATAAATCTTCGTTTTCAGACTCCCAACTTTCCATACGTATTGAAGAAAGATTACGCGTGACAGCAATTAGAACTCCTCCCCCATCTTTTTTGGAACTACTCACGTTAGAGCGATCTTTTCGGTAAACTAAATATCGTGAATCCAATATTTCGGCATTGAAAATATTAGAATTAAGCCAGGTTTCTGTAAAAACAATTATGTTGTAGTCTTCTAACAGAATATTTTGATAAATATCATTCGTTTTTGTTCGCATTCCGCGAACATTTTGATAATATATTGATAACGAATTGAATTTTAACATTTTAGATACATAAATTATCATTAACAACTAACTAAATTAGTAAATAACATAATCATGTAATTTTTTGTATGCCTTCCTGGCTCCGAATCAATAAAGCTTGTGTTGCTTCATTTTTGCGCACATATATTCGCCCATTTCGTACCCAGACAAACTTGTAACCCAGTTCTTTAGCCTTCTTTCGTGTACCAGCATGGAGAGATTTATTAGCGGGTGTGAGATGCTCCCCAACAAATATCGGCATCTTGTTGCCTCCGATGCCGAGGTGGTTTGAATTTAGTTTTTCTTTTGGATTTTTCTTATTGAATCTTGATATTGCAGCCAACAAACTGTCTCTAAGATGAGGAGATCTTAACTTGACAATGACAGACCTAGGAGACTTGTTGTCATTGTTAAGTTTTGCTACTCTAGTAATTTTAAAAACATCGTCAGGTTTGAGAGGATTTTCAACTATTTTCGACATTTGCACTATAGTTTGGACTAGATTTTCGGATTTGTGTTCGGGAATCCCATTTATTTCCAGGTTGTTTCGTTCATAAAAACATAAATTTTTCTAATCTGCTTTCTAAATTCTATTATAATCGTGCGCATAGGGTTGTATTAACATAACATAGGTTGTTATGTACCAATTGTCATTCCTTGACAAGCTACTAATTTATCGCAAATATTTTTAAGTGTCGTATCTGTATGAAACTGTGCATTTAGTTTTGTTTGTAATCGAATTTAATTAAAAACAAAGTTTGCATTGTCAAGTCTAAGATGTCAAGCAGCTGCTTTAATTTAAATAGACCCCAATTATATTTAGAACAAGTAAATAAACTTTTAACGAAGTCAACATTTGTTCAATATTTAAAATAATGAATAAACATGAAGCGTGTGAGTAACAATTAGCTGGAAGTAAATTTGCAAACATATGTATACTTTTGCAAAGTAGGTATATTTGCGATAGCTGTTTAGTTTGTTTTCGTGATAATTTGGATTAATGATCGTGGAGTTGACATCATCTGTTCATGTAATTAGTTCAGAGGGTCATTTAGAACTGTGCACCTAGTTATAATACAAATTAGGTAGGTTTTGGAGAAGCTCTGTTGGACGAGAGAATAAATAATAAATAAAAAATAGTTACAAAAGTAAGTCTTAATACTATTCTGTCCAAACGAAAGTATATAAGATCGAATGAAAGTAGATAGGTACGTAAGATACTCTTGAAAATTCTACACAAGTGATTTGTATAACATTTACTATACAGATAGATTATGGCCTGAAATAACACTTTAAATGCCCAAATTTTCGTACACTTGCTTTTCTGCTTGTATTTATTTACAGAAACACTAGGTACATATAATTATATATGATGTATAAGCGAAAGCCAATTATAGTATCCCAAATTAAGTTGAAGTATATTGCCGAATAGACAAAAGATTTAGTTTTGAACTAATAGAAAATTGTAAAAGTTATATGCGGGAAAACAAACTATAATAAAGTTACATCTCACGGATTAAATAATGTTTCATTCTAATGATAGTTGTGTACGCATTAAGTAAATAATTAAATCAAGCAGGGGTCAGGGTAATGTTTTAAAAAAAGTAAAAAAGAAAACGATTCAAGCTCCGAGATAAATGAGAGTGGGTATTATATCACTGTGTATTAATTAATAACTTTGATTTTTAGGCGTAATTCTACACAAGTAGTAGTTGAGCATTCCAATATCTACTATATTGGAGTGCTCAAATCAAACGAACTGTTATTATTTTAAGGTAAATATTCATTCCTCATAGAAAGTTTAAAAATAATCTTTTCATTCCTCCTAATCTAGTTACCACGCAAGGCATTAGATATGGCATAATACACCCAAACCATGGGTTTAATTCCTTAGAACTTGGACTTACCTTCAGCGGGCTCAATATGCCACATCTTGTGCCCGTCGTATAACACACCTCTGACGCCATGACAGGTGGACAACGCCGCCCAGGAGCCAGGAATATCTTGGATGTGACCGGTGTATTGGCATAAGTCTATATCCTGAAATGTCGGAAGGAGAATAGTTAGAACGAGCGGATTATTTTCATTAACGATGTAGGGTATCTATAGAACGGTTTCGCTACATGATTCCGAAAAACTTTTGAGCGAAAACAATTGAACACCGATGAACAATTGTTTCGACGATTCGTATTCTTGATAGGCTAGAAACCTTGTTTCTTCGCCAGCGTTGTTTGTTCGGCGCTTTGTTGCATTAAAAATGTCCATTGTAGATTCTTTGTTTTGATGATACATACATATACGGACAGCAATGCTTTCCTAAATCACTATTAAAATGAAATTTGCAGAAATACTATAATAAGCGTTTACATTCCAACTCTAAAGGTACCAGACGATCGAGTGGCGTAGTGGTTAGTAGCCCTGCCTCATACGCCGGAGGTCCCAGGTTAGAGTCCTAGCATCCATTTGTGCGATTCATATAGATGTTTGTTTTCGGGTCATGTTGTTTGTATTTATAAAATATATATGTTTATTTAGTATTAGGAATAATTTAAATATAAGTTAGTGACAACAGATAATACATCTAGCACCAGTATTCTAAGCAGTAATTTAGGCAATAAAAATGTAAAAAATAATTTTAAGCACATAGTCCATCAAAATATGCAGGGCATTGATGGTAAGGAATTACAGATTGAGCTATTCATAAAGTGTGAAAATATTCCTGTACTATGTATCACAGAACACTGGCTCAGACAGTGTCAAATTATGTCTTCATATTAGAATCATGTAATTGCTAGTTTATTCAGCAGAGAACAAACAACTTGCGGTGGCTCAATGATCATCACTCATAAGAGCCTTACATTTAAAGAACGCTCTGATATTGCAAGTCTGTCTGTTGAGCGATCAGTTGAAATAGCCTATATTGAGATAGGGAATATTGTTATAATAAGTGTGTACAGACCCCATCCTCACCGTTTGAAGTATTTCAGAGCACTATGGATGAGGTATTACATAGAGTAAATAACAAAAACAAAGAAATAATTATTTGTGGCGATTTTAGTATTCATTTATTAGTAGAGACGTCACAGGGTAATCGATTCTTGAATCTTTTTAATTGTTACAACCTAAAAAAACTCTTCTTAGAGCCTGCGCGAATCACAGCGACCTCAGCGACATGTCAAAATAACATTTTTACAATTTTAATGCCATGTACAAAGTTAGTAAATAATAAACTACAATCAGATCATAGTGGGCAGTTGGCCACTTTTGAATTTGGGCTAAAAAAGACTCTAAAAAGAGAAATTACCTTTATACCCATGAATGAGAGACGGCTTGAAACATTTAGAAATAATGTATTCGAAAAAACATTTAAATTAGATTACTATGAAGATCCTATTACTCAATATAACTCTATTCATAATATAATTAAAAATGAATATGACTCTGTTATAAAAAAAGAAAATATGTATAAATAATAATTTATTTAGGTTTAGTGACTGGGCAACAGTGGGAATATGCAGAAGTAGAAATAGATTATATGAATTGTACAGTGAAAGAACTTATAATCATGATAAGACATTTTATGAATGTGTTAAAAAGTATTCAAAATTATTTAAACGAGTATGCAGTGTAGCTAAATCTAATTACATTAAAAATAAAATTAAATATAGCACTAACATTTCAAAAACTGCATGAAATATAGGCATCAATCAGGAAACTGGGAAAGCAAAAGAACCGCACACGAAATATAATTTAAAAATTAATGATAAAGGGTTGTCAACTGACAGAGAAGTTGCTGAAGCATTTGAAAATTTTTTTACTGCCATCCCTGTGTCAACTGCTTCAAGTATTAATTCATGTTCCAATCTAGCACAGTCACTGCTAATGGAAAATGTAAATTCATGCGATATCGATTTCATCTTTAAACATGTTACTGTTCCACAAGTTTTAAATGCATTTAAAAGCATTAAAGTAAAAAATACTGCCGATTTAGATGGAATTTCTGTTAAAATTGTTCAATCTGTCATTGATGGTATAGCCCCGTACTTAGCCAGTATATTTAATGATTGTGTTGATAATGGTGTTTTTTCTGATTTAATGAAATTGAGTAAGGTCATACCAATATTCAAAGCAGGTAGTATGTCTGACCCTTATAATTTTAGACCTATATCTATACTACCAACTCTCACTAATTTTAAATCAATTACTTTCTCATTTACATGGTAATAGTTTAATGAATTAGCAGTTTGGTATCACGCGGGGTCGCTCAACAACCGATGCCGGTGTTGAGCTCATAAAAAACGTATTCAGCGCCTGGAAGGAGTCGTACGATGCTATTAGTGTTTTTTGTGACTTGTCCAAGGCATTCTACTGTATGAATTATACTATTCTACTCATGAAACTGCACCATTACGGCATAAAAAACCGAGCGCTCGCCTTGATCAAATCATATATTTCTAATAGAAAACAGAAAGTTGCAATAAATGGAGAAAAATCATCAGGATCGGCAGTAATAATGGGTGTGCCCCAGGGCTCAGTTCTTGGCCCTTTCCTATTTTTAGTATATATCAATGATCTGCCATCGGTCGTTGAGAATCAATGCGAGGTCATATTGTTTGCTGACGATACTTCCTTCTTATTTAAAATCAAAAGACAAGAAACTGACTATCGAGCAGTAAACCAATGCATCTCCAACACAGAGAAGTGGTTCTCAGCTAATAATTTGCTCCTCAATGAAAAAAAAACGAAATGTGTTAAGTTTACATTGCCAAATGTCCAACATTACCTGTTTAACATTAAACACTAAATTTAGTAACATTTAACACTAACATTAGTTAAGAGCCAGGAACTGACTCCTGTAAACTCAACTGTATTTCTGGGCATAACCTTAGATGCAAAACTCCAGTGGGGACCGCACGTTGATGGTTTAGCGAAAAGGCTTGGCTCTGATGTATATGCTGTTAAAAAAATTAGGCAAATTTCAAATGAAACAACTGCTCCAATAATCTATTTTGATTACTTCCACAGCCTCATGACATATGGTATTCTGTATCGATGCTATATTTATTCTGCAGAAAAGGGCTACTCGCGCAATCTATTAGCTCGGTCCAAGGGTGTAACTTAGAAGTAAATTTAAGGAAATAAATATTCTTACTTTCCATTCACAATATATTTTAGAAAATTTAATGTATGTAAAAAAGAACATAACCTTGTTCAAAAGAAAAAGCTGGCAGCTATTAATAGTAGGCTTCATAAAGTCACTAACTCATTCATGGGTATACATACGCTTTTATAATAAGGTTCCTGAGGATATTCAAGGTCTTCCTATTGACAAATTCAAAGAAACTATAAAGCAGAAGTTGTGTGCTAAAGCATATTATAAACTATCCGATTATTTGGATGATAAAAGCCCTTGGGAATAATCCCCTCATTAACAGTATTTATCTACCTCATTTGTACTAGTATTTTAACAAAACATGTGTAATGTGTCTGTTTGTTCGTTGAGGTCTTCGTCCCGACGAATATCTAACGCGTCATTGTCACTAAAGTACGTCTTCTTATGGTAGCGTCGGGTGACGGGTCGCTTACTTCCCTCTAATATGGTTGAGGAGGGCGATGGCTGGATCCCGCGTTAACTCGTGAACGGGAGCCGTTTAAGGGTGTTCGTCGTTTGGATACTTGGGGGAGGGAGACTTGCCGAGCTAACAGGTGCAGATAAGAAAAATTTTGTATAGACATAAAGAAACTGTAAATTTATTTTGAAAAAAATATACCCGAGAAGTTTCTTGCCAGTTCTTCTTCAGGAAGGTTTTTTCGAACTGGTGGTAGAGTCATGTTTTATTTGACGTCAATAAGAACAAGTAATTGTCATCATCATCATCATCATCATCAGCCCATATTCGTCCACTGCTGGACATAGGCCTCCCCAATTTCACGCCATCGAGGTCTATCCTCGGCTACTCGCATCCAGCTCCTGCTATTGTCAATGTTGAGAAATAAATATTTCATCATTTCATTCTGGGTTCCCCCCAGTTTGCTGTATGGTTATCCATAACACAAGGTCTGCTTACTTTGGGGCCATAGTTGGTGTGACTGTCTGGGGATTTATTTATAATTAATAATTTTGATGTCTGTATTCAAAGAAAAATATCGTTAATAATTTGAAGTTATTATATTATTAAAATTACATTTTGTTACTTTCGTGACTATAGAAGGCTTTAAATAGACATCAATTACAATAATTTGCAATACTGCACCCAATGATAATATTTGCTTACCTAATTGGAAGATAGTTAAATACAAACATTTTAATTACAAATTATATTTAATAATCTTCCAAAAATTCCGCTCATTAAACGCAAAACTTAAGTGCTTACATATTTACGACGTCAGTTTAGAATTTAATCTAAACTTAGGAATTTAGTTCAAAATGTTTATTAGTGTAAGAACGTTTAAATGCTATTTACGTAATGACAGGGACCTAATTCAAATTCAAATATTTATTCCTCAACATTGACAATTACTTTTTATTGACGTCAAATATGGCATGAGTCCAGACTCCAGACCACCAGTTCGAAAAAAACAAAGATTCTCAAAAGAAATACTATCTACCTAAATTCATTTAGATAAACTATAAGGATATTCGTGTTTTCATTGGATGGAGCCTAGGAATGTTAAAATTAATTAGACCTTCATAGGCAACAAAAGTATAAGGTTCTAAGGTAATGTAACCCGGTATAAAAAGGAGGGTGTGTTGGAGAGCATTCTGGCCTTTTAGTGGTCGAGCGGTGGTAATACTAAACGCATGCTCTGCACACGCAAAGTGTGGGGAAAGCCACAAAGTAATTGTTACTCAATTACTCTGCTTAAGCTTGCTAAAAGCTTGGTTCTATCAACATCAAACGTATAGTTCGTTCGGATTAGAACAGATGCACCTATTACTAAAATATATAGAGCTTATGGAAACACTAAAATAAATTAGTCTTTGGAACAAGAATTATCCAAGAGTCGCAAAACCCATACCTCTTTCGTCGGTTTGTGCAGCACAGTCTTCCCATTTTTTTGAAAGCTGACGACGTGATTGTCACTGATGAGATCGTGGTTCAGCCGCAATTCCAGGGTGTACTTCTTTCCGTCTACATTCACTTTCATTGTCACCTCTGGATGATGGCCTCCGTCCTGAAAAGTGTGAAGAAAACCTTAGAAAACCAACCTAAGGTATGGCTGTAAAATTTGCAGTTCAATTAATTAGGCTTGTATAGTACGTGTAACACAAATTTAGATGAGGGCGAAGGTTTCGAATCGCTTTTGGACGAGATTGTATTTGCGCAAACATGAACTGCGGCTAAATTTAGAGCCTCTGAGTTATGTGACCCATCCTATGTCATGGATGTTCATCGAACTTAGAGAGGTAAGAATAAACAGGCATATAACGAAGAGAACTCACAAATTCAAAAGCAAGTCTACGTTCATCACATCGATGTTAGCCCCTACGAGGATTCGCATTAGGAGACCGTCAATATGTTGTGTTAGGTAATTGCTTGTTACGACCTTGATAATACCACCTTTTTTACCTACTTTATTTTTGTTCACTGTTATTCATTCGGATCTTTTTATGGTGTACAATAAATAATTAAATAAGGGACGGCAATAATCGGCCCTGCCGAGCGGCAAAATTAAATATGTGTGGATAGACTGTCGGGAAAAGAGCCGCCTGGATTTTGATTAACAAGGCCGGCCAAAAGCCTATTAAAACAAATATTCAGCTATTCAGTCGGAATTTAAGCAAGTGGGCGCATTCGGCCCGTTTCGCCAAAACCCGAATGGCATTAATCAGCATATATTCGATTTTGCCAGCTGGCTGTACCTAATAATGCCGGCCCGAATATGTGAGTAGTGCCACTAATTCATGAAACCATGTTTTGATCGGGCACTTATGATAGAGGTGGGCGTTATAACATATAACAGCTAATATAACACATTATAATTTTCTAATCTTACAACACATTAAAAATAAATAACCATAACAGTTATAATATTTTTTATGATAAGTATAAAACAACTAGCGCCATCTAACAAAATAACAGTAGGTAACTTTACAAGTCGTATAAAACCAACTTCATCCTCATGTGTCCCGACTACAAAAAGTCACAAAATTTGACATTGAAACACACAAATATGAGCTTTATGAATAAAATAATAAGAGTCAATTTTGCTTACATTAAAATATAACAGTTTGAATATATTAGCTTCAAAATGTTATATTTGTGAGTGAGTTGGTAACAATTTACATATTTTGTTCATTATGTTGTTTATGTTACGAATGAGAGAGAGTTGAGGAATTGAATGTTTATACCTACTCGCGTAGATACAGTAACTGCTTCGAAATTTGTTTTTGATGCTATAGACTTTCGAAAGGATATTTTTGGGATAAAAGTAATTGTGTGTGTGTGTGTATAAATAGGTGTAATTAGATATACCTATATGTGAAAACTTCTCGTGGCCCTGTTTATTTTAATCTACTTATTATAATTTTGTAACTAGCTGTAAGTTTTCCTTGTTAATAAATAAATAAATAAAATAAATAAATAAATAATTTTAATTATTAGTGATAAATCTTGTGGATAAAAGTGATTGTGTAATTAGTTATGATTCTTACATAAAAATGAGTCCTTACATTCTGATGTGACTATAGTTTCCTATATTTAAAAATCTATATTACAAAATCAAATACTCGTGCTTGGTCACAATCAATCCTATGTATCGTAATAAAAAACGACAGAAGCTAAAACAAACTGATCAAGTCAAATCAACTTTATAAATCAACTATTTTATTGGAGACTTCTACCCATGAGGCTAATATTATGGAAATTCCGTAAAAAAAAGAATAAACAAAAGTACTATTTACTTTTCTAAACGCTCCCTGTTTACTTAAATAAGGATTCGCCGATATTCTTTTTTAGTCTGTCCCGTGGTGAACCTATTTAATCAATAATACTATGATATTTATTTAAAATGTAACAGTCAACTCTTGTTATAGGAATAACATATACAAAAAATAGAATTTATATTATAACAGTATAATATAACAGTTAGAAAAATATATTATAACAGTATAATTTATTGGAAAAATATAACAGTTACGCCCATCTATACTTATGAGCACAACCCCGAAATCGATTTAGTAAATGCAAAATAAGGTTAATATAACTTCTCGACATTGACGTACATTAGAATCGTACTTCAAGTGACTAGCACGTACCAGGATGTCGGAAATCTACGTAATGATTTAAATAATGTGACAGCCATTTTCTGGCTATAATACTAGTATACAGTACTGACTTTGCATTAGTTGTTAGTGTAGTTGAATGTGTTATAGATAAATGATACAGTGGCAATAAAGTGATGTTGTATATTTGGTGGGGTGGTAAGGGCTTCGTTTATTGTTTTATTATCTTTTGCCACTGGGTGAAATCGATTCGGATCATGACTGCCAACAGCTGAAGAGGCTCGAGCAAGAAATTGAAAAACAACAGCGGGTATTAGCAATAGAAATGGTGTGGTCTTTCATCATGATAACTATCCGTAGCGTTATCCTGATCACAAACTTTCTAACTAACCTAACCGTTCAACAAAAATTAAAAGTTTGGTTGGGAAGTGTTAATCCACCAAAAACCTCTGACAGCAGCACATTCAGTTTCTACTTGTTTCGATATTTTCAAAACATTCGTTTTATTCATTTCGTCTTATCGTATGAGGGAGTTGCAACTTCTGGTGTCAGAATTGATCAAAGATCACGGCTGTAATCAGTTTAGGTAGTGCAAGGACATCAATATAGCACTGTCAAAACTACTTTTAGCATTTTTTTATTAGTTGTCTCAAAACATCTACAGCTACGGCGTCAGTCACTCCTAGATGGCAACAAGTTATTGAACAAAATAGTTCACATACAGGGTGATTTTGTTTACCATTCGGAAAAAGGCCTTATGGGCTCAGTCCACAGTTCTGATCAGCTTTCCCAAAGACATCACATACCGATGATAACAAAAAGTTGAAATATATGAATCAAAAAGTTGATCCTACCGGTCAGCTGTACTTTTTCCGAACGGCAGGAAAGTCACCTGGGATAGTTCAATTATAATAAAGTATTAAAACAAATCTCTAAAACGAATTTGTTGATTTCAATAAAATTATACTTATTTATAATTAATATTACACAAACAAGTAAAATTTATTTGAATTTAGTATTTCCAGAGAAAACTGAGCTTAATTAGTTACTGTATATTATCCCGAAACAACCTAGTTTCCATTCCAATATTCCCACGGGACCAGGAGTGATGCCTTGTGAGTGAGCCTCGCCTGGAATTTTAGTTTTTACAAACTACCTTACTCGAACATTACCAATACAAAACCTGTAACAACCACTTAAGGCCCTCTTATACTTACGTAGAAGGCCTTTGATTAAATTAAATAGCGAAAGATGTGGCACCGACTAACGTACTTGGGCAATGGTTCTGGTACTCACACAAACTCGAGTATATTAAATTGTTGAAAATTTAAATTACTTTATTGAAAAAGAGACAGAACTATGCAATGACAAGGGGCGCGAGCAAGGCGGAATAAGGTTTGTTCGTACTCGCCTTGCTCCGTCTTGCTAAGTCACACTCTCATCGCGACTAAGGTAAATCAGGCGACAGCGCAAGATTTACGAGGCGCGTCCATCAAGGGACCACCTTTCTTCCGCTATTCTACTTTAATAAAGGCAAGCGCGCGCCTACCAAACATGGTACTATAAACCGGTTGCATTAAGAAAAGTAATACAACTTTTATTATAATTTAAGTATTATGTAATAAAACTGAGATGAGATAATTTTTCATCGAAAAACTGAAGGCTTCCTGCTTTCAAGGATAATTTCTTTGCGATAGTATCCTTAGCTATGTTATACATTATTTTTGGGCCCAGAAAATATCATTTGTGTTTGTGAAATTGACAAAAAAAAAATAGCAACTCTAGGGTAACCTTAAATAGCGCTCCCCTACTTCTTTGGTCTATTCATCGCAGTGTTATGGCTTTGTTACTAACACTCCGGTGAAATTGTAAAGGCCAATAGGGCCATAAATGAACAGTCCATTTCGAAAAAACAAAACCTTTGTTTCTATATGTACTTGCGCGAGCTAAATACCTGCCTTGCCAAGGCTGATCGCCAGCGGCCATAACGGTTTTATCGAATTTAAAAAGCAAATCCCACATGTTGCTGCCGCTTCAGTTATTATTGATTCTTACCGCGTGCCTGGTTGTAGTGATCTCTCGCTTGCTCCTGGCGTGGTGTACTGCAGGTTGCACTATTCTATGTCTACTGAATTCCTTTGCCGGTTGTCCTGTAACAAACAGAGGAAAGAACGGTCAGTTTTGTTTAAATATTTTTTGCTTACATAATAGGAAACGGAAGTCGATGTCTTTTATATTATTTATTATCATTGTTATCTTAAGGTACTCAAATTTCGAGACAAATGCGCGGATATATGTTATTGCAGGTCATATTATACCCACGTGCCAGATTACATCCAAATCCCATCAGCCATCAGAATAACATCAAATTTATAATGGTGGTAAGTGTTATATAGTCTACCTACTCGATCAGTCGTTCATTCTGTCAATCACTCAAATCAATCAAATGTAACAGTAAGTAGCCTTGCCTCGTACGCCAAAGGTCCCAGGTTCGAGTCCTGGCCGGGGCATTAATTTGTGTGATGAACAAAGATAAACATCTCGGGTCATGGTTGTTTGTATTTATACATATGTTTATTCTGGGTTCCCCCCAGTTCATGTATGGGCATCCATAACACAAGCCCTGCTTAATTTGGGCCCATATAGTTGGTGTGTTTGTCTGGGGATTTATTTATTCATAATATTAGCAGGCTCGCCTAGGTATTATTTATCTCATCTCATCTAATTGAAATAAAATTAAAAATGACTATTTAGTCTATAGATAATCCTTTCTACATTTTGAAAATCTAATTTGTCTCTCACGATTTATACCTGAACAGTTAACGTTCGTAGTGGTTTAAAAAACACTTTAACGCGATACCATATGAACCATTTTATACCATTCATATATTATGGGTTATCGATAAAAAGATTGTATTTTAGTGGCAGCAGAGTTTCCTTTCTTATGATCTCATCTGAACGGTACAGTTCTTATTTTGATCGCCACCGGTCAAAGGTATGGAACAGTCAGTACAATCACTGGAACAAACGCAATTCCGACTGAAACCTACGGTCCGCGACGCGTCGTTACTCGAAAGAATAATCACATTCAATATTGATCACTAAAACACCAACGAATAATGATGACAATGGCTGCGGATGCCGCTTACCATAGTAAAAAATATTGACTACTTATCAGGAAGAATGCTTAGTCGAAAATAAGACAGAATCACTCAGAATGTCATACCTAAGGCTACTAAAGACTTGGGTGGGTTGTAGGAATTAAGGTTAAGTCACCATCAACATTGACACTGTTTTCAAGGAAATTTCGCGTACGATACTTATTTTTATGTGGTTAGGGTTTACAATTCATAGTGCAATATAAAGTTTTTAACAGAAATGGTAAAATTTGGACTTTGAATAAAATAATCATTTCTTTAGTAAGTATACTTATTATCAAACGAAAACCAAAAATAAGGTGGCTGACATAAGGTCACAAACAAGCAGAAAAAGTACAGCTTTCACGAAATTACTATAACAAAAGCTTTGTTTAAATCGATTTATGAATAAATTAACATAAATACACATTGTCTAACATTCGTTACAAACAACTGAATGGATACTTTATGTTCTTTGTTGTCCCCGATTAGGAAACTAAACTACTTAAGGAAGTTAAACTTAATACATTTTAAGCCTGAAATTTGCAATTTTGAATGGTTCTTATTGTAAAGTTATATAGTTTAATTTATCTTGGCATTGTTTAGCAAGAATCGACTTGAGAGTAATTGTAGTGAAGGCGTGTAGTTTGCCAAGAAAGTTAAGTTACTGTTAGCTGGGGTTTAATCATTTTAATGGATTTACTTAGACAAAGGAAGTTTCTGTTTAGACATACATGTTATAGGAAATGCTGACATATAATCTTTTAATTATTTTGTAAAGACCAGTGGTGAGTAGTGATGGAACATATAGCAAAAGCTGCTTATACCTAATAACAACTATTTATAATGTAGCAACTAGCAAATAATTTTCAAACATTGATAGCTGCCATTGTTATTTATCACGTGACTTTGAGATGCGATCGCAATGATTCACAATGCTATACTATCGGTGTAATTCGAAGTCTTTTGGCTGTGATTGGCGAAAATGAATACCAGTAAAAGTAGATTGCTTCGATGCGTCCTTTCTTTGTAGGTAGGCAACATGAAAACAACAAAAGCAGTAGCAAATAGGAACATACTTTTGTCACCACTAGTGGTGAGTATAGTGTCAGCCACAATGTCGCACCTCACTACTTCTCCAGGTATTTTTTTTTTTCGAAATTGACAGTTTATTTATGGCTCCATTAGCCTTTTAAATTTCACCGGACTTGACTTTTCCAGGTATGCAAACACTGTGATAGACAAAACATTTTGTGGGTCGAGACTTCAACGAGGACACTCATTACATCTATCTGCTAGTGCCTGATTTCGAACAAAAATTAACATAATTAGCGATCAATATCGAAACCAGTAACTCGTTTTTGGATAAAAACATAAAATCAATCATACAGAATACATTTAACTGAATTTCAGCATTTCTAAATTTTGAAACACATAAAACAATGTAGTTTTGCATTGTAACGAAGAGAATAACAGTTTTTTAATAAGGTTTTTGGGTTTGATTATACATATTACATAATTCATTTCTATGGCAATATTGAACAGGCAGGCCGATATAAGTTATCTAACTATAACTATAAAATGCACGCTCGTTTAAAATGATCGTTTTTGATTCAGGCATTTAGCGCGTCGCGGTCACACGCAAAGAAAAACGTCCATTTCGGGATATGGCCCAATAAATGTTTGCATTTATTTTTAGACAGCCTTAGTAAGTATTTCGTGTTGGATGTATATACGTAAATGAGCTCGATTTAGTTTACGTATAAGGAAAAGTTGAATCGAAGCTGTTTTGAGTTTACTAGTACAAACTACAAGGTTGTTATTACTGCTGTAAAAGAAGTCTGGTTTTAGTAAGCTAGGGGCGCTACCTTCATATTCGGCCGGCACCGATCGGCACCGCCGGGTGGCTATGTCGAATATGTGTAGATAAACACTCGGAAAAACATCCGCCCAGCCAATAACGTTCGGATTGTAGCTAGACTTACCGATTGATCCGCCCTGCATGAAACCCAAACGGACTCCACGATCGCCACTCTTCCGGACGGGCCGGGCCGGCCTTCTCATTCAACTAAAAACTGCCGATCCAAATATGCTTTGGGGTCCCATATGTTAGAGCATCCGCATTGGACTTGATCTATCTTCCGCTATTTTATTTAATACCAATGGATACTATTAGTTAGTTTTTAATTAGTCCAGTGCCGTTATATATAACAGTGTTCAATACAGAACATAAAATATCTGTAAAAACCCTAATTAGTTCTAATATATTTTTATATTGGTAACATTTAATTGTTTATAATAAATTCTCTAGCCACTTCCGGCTGTCTGTCAACTATTTCTATTCTATCTAGAACATTCGTTCGTTCATTCCATTGTAACGTGCAAGCGTGGTTCAATAAATCACAATTTAAAAATTTCTAGCCTTTTATTCAACAGGCTAAATGGTCCTTTTAACGCCAGTAAAAAGTGTTCGTTTGTTTTCGCGGTGTGTTCGTCAGGCGCGGGCTGTTTCGCGCGATTTGCTATATCAAGTTGCGGCGTCGTCCATTACGACCGGCCGCCGGGGCGTTAAGCGGCAGGACATTTTTCTCGCATATTCGTACCATTTGCGCTGGCGAGGCCCTATTTCGACGCTATATCGTCGATGCGGAGCTGATCGGTCTATTCCTGAAGCTGAAAATCACCAATACTCATCTTTGAAAGAGGTTAAAATTGCAGTATCAGCGGTGTGAACATCGTACATTTCATGCAGTTTTTCACTGAGGTTGGCACTACTGTGAGGCGGCCATATCCGACTCACTCAAAGCAACTTCACGTCGGAGAAACGTCAAAGTCAAATTCATCTGTCACTCACTACGAGTGGTTTGTAAATCAAAACATAAACAAAGTTTCGGATTAAGTTTGCCGGTTAACAAAAGTGAAAGTGCAGCTTCAAATAATATCAGTGTTAGAATTAAGTTGTGTTTACGGTTTTATAACTTAGAGAAAAGCACGGTAAGAGTGTTTTATAACAATGCCAACTCCGGAGGACGATCTCAAGCGGTTACGCAAGCAGCGTGCCAACTGTAAGTCGACTATAACACGTCTTGAAAATTTCATTAATGATCCCATAAACTTAGCGTCGTCTACTATAGACACGTTAGAGGCGCGAAAGGATAAACTTATCAATACACTTAAGGAGTATGAAAGTGTCCAATTAGATATCCTCAGCTGTGATGATAAAGACAAAGAGGATATTGGCATTATAGAAGAAAAATATTTTCATGTGCTAGGCAGAATAAATGGAGCCATAAGACAGATGGTAACTAGAGTGGACTCTGAAAAGCATTCTATTTCTACTTGCAAATTACCTAGTATTGAATTAACCACGTATGATGGCAAAGATTTCACACAATATAAACCATTTATAGACTTATTTAATGCTGTTATTGACAAAAATAGTTCATTATCTAATGTACAAAAGCTGTTTTATCTTAGAAAATATTTAACTGGTGATGCATTGTCCGTTATCATTAATTTACCACTTGTCAATGATTCTTATCCTGAAGCTATAAAGTTATTAGAAAAGCGGTTTGATAATAAAGCACGGATAATCTCCAACCATATCGCTTGTCTCTTGGACTTGCCTCAAATGCAAAAGGGTACAGCGGCAAGTATAAGGTCATTCATATCAGATGTGCGGCAACAACTTTATGCTTTAAAAAATCTTGGGCAACCTGTTCAGTCATGGGATATGCTATTAATATCCATGTTATCACGTAAGCTTGATGCCTATACTAATCGAGCCTACTACCTTGACAGGTCTCCTGAAAATTTACCAACATTAGATGAATTTCTATCATTTTTAGAAAAAAGAGCCTTAGCCTTAGAAGATAGTTCTCCTCTTAAAAATGCCTGCTATGAAGGCAAAATAAAACAAAACTATAATAACAATAGAGTTACTAGTGTAGTAACCAAGCTAGAAAAAAAGAATATTAATTGTTTATTCTGCAGTAGCAACAATCACCCAATATACTCATGTCCCAAGTTTAAAATGGCTTCAATTTCAGATCGCATTCAATTTGTGGCTGACAAAAAACTATGTACCACTTGTCTAGGAAGTCACTCTGACAAATGTAAGTATACTTTTAAATGTAAAATTTGTAAAAACAGTCACAATACTCTTTTGCATTTGGTGAAGCCAAAGGAAGATGAAGTCACTTTGCATTCTAATATTTCTATCAATCAAGGGAATATTCTATTGCCTACTATAAAGGTAAAACTCATTGACAAACTAGGTAGAGAAATTCAAGTTAAAGCTCTGCTCGATTGCGGTAGCCAAGTTTGTATTATTAAACATTCACTTGTCAATCAATTAAACTTGATCCCCATGGCTCAAGATTCCAACATTATAGGTTTGGGTATTACACCAAACAAAGTTAATGAATATGCTAATATATTATTGCAATCTTCAATATATGATGTAAAGTTTTCAATAAAATGTCATATTGTACAAAATATAACCACAAACTTACCACAAAACTATTTCAATATAAAAATGTGTGAAATTCCAAAAAATATAAAACTTGCAGATGATGATTTCAATAAACCATCAGAAATATCCTTGTTGTTAGGGGTAGATTTCTATTCTAAAGTTATAATAAATGGCATTGTCAAGTTAAACAATGGTCTTGTGCTACAAAATACATTATTTGGCCATGTTGTCACTGGTAGTATTGAAACTAAAAGTGAAATATATTCATCAAATGTGAGCTTAGTCTCAAATTTCATTATTCAAGATGGTGTTAATGACAGCTTAGAAAACATTATGAAAAACTTCTGGTTATCAGAAAAAATTCCAGAAGAATCAAATATTAAAAATATTGAATTTAAGAAGGCTGAACAATGTTTCAAAAACTCAGTCAAATTAAATAACAATAAATTTTCAGTTGATATTCCATTGAAATATCCTTTACAGGAATTAAATATAGGTGATTCGTTTTCATCTGCTTTACAAAGATTTCATGCCCTTGAAAGGAAATTTGAGGTTAATTCAGAATATTTTCAAAAATACAAAATTTTTATTGATGAGTTTATTAAGCTAGGACATGCCAAGGAGGTTGACATAAGTAACTATGATGTCTATAATGATCCTGTATATTTTCTGTCACACCATGCAGTGTTTACAATAGCAGCAAAACAACAAAGTTGCGTGTTGTCTTTGGAGGTAACATGAAGTCTAAAAGTGGTGTCTCTGTCAATGATGTTATGCTAAATGGACCCATAGTCCAGAATGATCTATTTAATATTCTTATACTTTTCCGTACCTACCTGTACACTCTCATGTGTGATATAGAAAAAATGTTTCGGATGTGTTCAATAAATGAAAAGTTTAGGCAATTGCAAAATATCCTCTGGAGAGACCATCCTAGCAAACCTGTTGTATGCTTACAATTACAAACTGTTACCTATGGTCTTAAAGCATCAACATTTCTAAGCACAAGATGTCTAATAGAGCTTGCTCATCTATTCCATGATAAGTATCCTTTGGCAGCAGAAGCTCTAAAGCTTAATACCTATGTCGATGATGTCCTCTGTGGAGCTGACAGCATAGAGCTACTCCAAGAACTCAAAAGGCAGCTTATAGAGCTGATGAAGTTAGGCAGTTTCAATTTACATAAATGGTGTTCTAACTATCCTGAGTGTCTCAATGACATCCCTGATAATGTTAAATATTTTGAACAAATTCATCTCAATAAAGATAATATTATAAAAACTTTAGGCTTAAAGTATGACATTCTTGTAGATAAGTTTCTGTTTTCATGTCCTATGACTGAACACAATCTCCAATCTAAAAGAGAAATTTTAAGCTTTATTGGGAAAATCTTTGACCCTCTTGGCCTAATAGGTCCAATAGTAGTAAAAGCCAAGTTGTTTATGCAGGAGCTATGGAAATCAGACATCAACTGGGACTCTCCCTTACCTAGTAATTTGTTATGTGATTGGAGAGAGTTTTCAAAAAACTTAAATGATATGGGTTCTATTCAAACGCCTAGATATGTTTCTGACATTAATAATGTAGCATCAGTAGAACTTGTAGGTTACTGTGACGCATCTCTACATGCTATAGGTTGCTGTCTCTACCTAAGAATTATATCTAAAGATAGTCAAGTTAAAGTCAACTTACTGTGCTCTAAGTCTCGTGTCGCTCCTCTAAACAGAAAACTTACTATTCCAAATCTTGAGCTAAATGGTGCACTACTTCTAGCGGAACTCTCTTCTAGAGTCTATAAAACTCTTATAATTAGATACCCTAACTTAAAGGTTGTGTTATACACCGATTCTCAGGTAGTTTTAGCCTGGCTTAATGCGCAAAATTTAAAAGGAGTTTATGTTTCCAATAGAGTTAGAGATATCAAGGCCCTAACCAAAGATTATAAATGGTCACATGTTAAAGGAATGGAAAATCCTGCTGATCTTCTGTCAAGAGGTATTGCTCCTCATAAATTACAGGCCAACCAGCTATGGTGGTATGGTCCACATTCATTATCTGATATTAAATTCCAGCACAATATTGCTGCTTCAATTCTTGTAAATTTACAGTCCACATTAATTTCTGAAAATGTATGCAATTTTCAACAAAATGAATCTATAATTTCAAATGATATATTTGATAAATATTCAGACTATAATAAGCTACAAAGAGTTATTGCTCTAATTCTACGGTTCAAACACAACTGTTTAAATCCAAAAAACAAGTTAATTGGTTCTATTTCCCCACAAGAGCTACAATCTTCTAATCTTGTCATTATAAGACACATTCAGCACCTTTCATTTTCAAAAGAAATAGAGTCATTAGGCAAGGGAAAACAAATAAAGTCCCACATTAGCAATTTGCACCCCTTCTTAGATAACAACTCTGTGCTAAGAGTAGGTGGTCGCTTACAAAATGCTTCAAACTTGTCCTATGACAAAAAGCATCCAATCATTCTTCCAAAGTCCAATAACATTACTTTTATGCTTATAAAAAAGGAACATTTGAGACTATTACATGCTGGGGCCAAATTAGTCTTGAGCTCTCTCTCCCAAAAATATTGGCTTTTAAATGGCATCAGGGAAGTAAAAAAAATTGTTCACAAATGTGTTAAGTGTTTTCGTATGAAAGCAGTTGCTGCTAAACAGCTGATGGGTTCTCTGCCGACAACAAGAACCTCGGTGTCCAGACCCTTTCAAGTTACTGGAGTTGATTTCTGTGGTCCATTTGACGTTAGAGTAGCACGGATAAGGAAACCCATTATAACAAAAGGGTATGTAGCACTTTTTGTTTGTTTTGCTACTAAAGCCATACATGTAGAACTTGTTAGTGATATGACAACGGCAGCATTCTTGGCATGTCTTCAGCGTTTCATTGCTAGGAGAGGACTGCCATCTTATGTATACTGTGATAATGCTAAGACCTTTAAAGGAGCTTCTAATAAATTAAAAGAATTGTATGAATTGCATTCTTTAAAATGTCATATAAATGAGGTAGAAAAATTTTGTTGTACCAATCTTATAAAATTCAAATACATTCCTAGCTACTCTCCTGAATTTGGTGGTCTGTGGGAGGCTGGAGTAAAAAGTGTAAAATACCACATCAAGAGAGTGATTGGCAATGTATCACTAACCTTTGAAGAATTCCAGACTGTACTTACACAGATAGAGTCTATTTTGAACTCCAGGCCATTGCTTCCTATGAGTAGTGACATTTCAGATTTAAAGTACCTAACACCGGGTCATTTTTTAATTGGTGTCCCTTTAACAAGCTACCCTGAGTTGGATCTTGCAGAAAATAATATTAATAGAATAAAATTTTGGGATTTATGTTCTAAATTGAAACAAGATTTTTGGAAACTCTGGTCTAGAGACTATTTAACTTCACTTCAGAGTAGACCAAAATGGAAATATGATAATGTGAACATCAAAGAAGGTGACCTAGTTATTGTTAAACAAAAGGATATATCACCTTTCCATTGGCCTATGGGTCGTATTGTCAAAACATTTCCCGGACCAGACGGCAAAGTAAGAGTGGCAGAGGTAAAAATGGGACCTAATAATAAAGTATTTGTAAGGTCTTATTCCAAATTGTGTCCTCTTCCTTTAAATGAAAATTAATATTAAGTTTTTAATGATACCTATAAATGAAAATTAAATTTAAGTTGTTATTTCAAGATTTGTAAAAGTTATGCTACAATATATTTCTTATATTGCTATATAAAAAGTAATTGTGGTAAAGCCTTAAACTATTTCTGTATAGTAAAACTGAAAAAAAAAGTTTAAAACACTAAATATTAAGTTACAAGTAGAGTTGTATTGCAAATAAAATTAAAATAATAATAATAAAATAAAATAAAAATTAACACTTTCAGTTTACACATAAGTAAATAAATTGTAAAATTTGTTTGTTCTTTAAAGTACTATAGTTTTTTATTGTATTCTTGCTCGCCCCAACTTATGTTCAATACAGAACATAAAATATCTGTAAAAACCCTAATTAGTTCTAATATATTTTTATATTGGTAACATTTAATTGTTTATAATAAATTCTCTAGCCACTTCCGGCTGTCTGTCAACTATTTCTATTCTATCTAGAACATTCGTTCGTTCATTCCATTGTAACGTGCAAGCGTGGTTCAATAAATCACAATTTAAAAATTTCTAGCCTTTTATTCAACAACAGTAACATATTTAAGGGCGCTTTCAAGTTTCTTTTATACAAAGCGAGCGGAGCGGCTTCAGTGCGTCGTTGGTCCCGCTCACGCACGACAACGTCGCGAATGCCACGGGTCGGTAGTACCGGTAGTCGGTAGTCGGTAGTACCGACTCGGTACACTATACTTAATAAAGGCATCACTAACATACAATCAGTCTCGGTTTGCGTGCGTTCTCGAGCGCACGTCAATCGCAGACGCCTCCCCGCTCCCTTAGCCCCCGCGCTAATCGAGCACTCAAATTTCATAAGGTCGTTACCGTATTGTTATTTCATAGTCGTTTCCGTATTAAGTTTCAAACGCCGTTTTCACGGCGACTAGTGGCTTGTTAACCGTACTTCGTGTTTCGTCGAACGTGAGCTACGTCGACGGGCTTCGACGTTCCAGGTGTTCTTCGAGGAGTAATTTCGCCGAGTTCAAGACTTCGTGGGCTGGTGGATACGCGTAACGGTGCCAACGAAACCAGTCGGCGTTGCCCCGGTGCGCACAGTTTCGCCCTTCAGGCAAACAACAAACCGGAAGTCCCGATCCCATTGCACTGGGCCTTACCCAGGGTGACGGAACCAGCGCTGTCCGAGTTAGGGGCACCGCTGCGGCCGTCCCGACCCCCCCTTCCGCCGGTAGGGAGGCTTAATTAGGATTTGAACTTAGGTCGTTCATAAAGTATATATTTATCATATTAATTATTTTGATAGCTCCCCTTCCCTCCCCCGCCGTACGCAATGGCGTCGCCGCTTCAGGCGCCCCCTTCGAAGCACATGCATTCCTCCGAATGCTCTGTGCCCTCTCGCCCGATTTCGCCACCTTGTTGGCCCCACTGGCCCTTCATGCCCCGGCTTCTCAGGCCACGACATCGCTGCCTCACAGCGCTCCCCCTTCCTCCGCCTCCAGTGAAATGGAGTGCGATTTCTCGGATGCCACCTCGACGGCGACCTCAACCTCGGCCTCATCCGCCGCCCGCCCCTCCAAGCGCACTGCGTCTAGCAGCAGCGCCGAGTCCGCTTCCCAAGCGGACACCCTCACCGGCTCCCCTGAGCCTACCGTCACCTTTACGCTAGTAGAGCGCCGCTCCAAGCGGACCAAGAAATCCCGGGTGTCTCCGACACCCATCTCCAGGCCGGTGTCGCCGACACCAACCGCCTGCCCGGCGACACAGTCGCCCGTCCCCTCACTTATGTCGCTCAAAGTGACACTTTCCGCTGACCATGCAGCCACTACCTCCAAGCCAGCTACACGCTGCGCTCCCGTCCTCGCGAAAGCGAAGACCCCTCCCCCCGTGTTCCTACGGGATAAATCAAAATGGCCCCAGGTCTCCAGCCTGTGTGCTGATAACAAAATCAACTACACCAAGGCACTCAATATGTCCGAGGCAGTTAAAATAACAGTCCCGACAATTGATGACTTCCGCCAACTAACGCATCTTCTATCCACTAGAAGCCTGGCATATCACACCTACGCCCTCGCCGAAGAGCGTAGCGTGAAGGCAGTACTCAGGGGAGTCCCAGATGAGATCCCCAACGACGTTATCCTAGAGGACATTCAGTCCCAGGGCTTCCCCGCCACGGCTGTGCATAAGATGCACAGCAGAAACGGCCGTAGATTCCCCCTAGCATTGGTCATCCTGACCAACTCTCCCAGGTCTAGGGAATTCTTCAGAGAGGCCCGCACCATCTGCGGCCATCTGCAGGTCAGTGCCACAGATGCCAACTCTATGGGCACGCAGCAAAGAACTGTACCGCGAGCCCCAGGTGCGTTAAGTGCCTGGAGCCGCATATCAAGAAAGAGTGTAACCGCACTCCCGAGTGGACCTCTCCACCGGCATGTGTACTGTGTGGCCAGTCCGGCCACACCGCAAATTACAGGGGCTGCCCTCGCGCTCCCCGTACAATTCGTCATACTAATAGGAGGGCGGCTCCCAGACAAGCCCCGCCCCTTATTAGTAACTCTAATTTCCCGCCGCTGCGCCACCGGGATTCCCCGGCAGTAAAGCCCGCCCAGCCCACGCCCACTCCAGTGCTTGCCTGGAGACAGCGTCCGGCTGCACCCACCCGCTCGGCTCCACAAGCAGGGCCCCAGAATTCTCCTCAGCCTTCTATGGCTGAGGATCTTAAACTAATCTTCAACACCATAAGAGGTGTTGATATGACCCAAGTAGCGCAGTGCGCTAGTAAACTACGCGCAGCCCGCGACTCGTACGAACGATTACTCGTAATCGCAGAGTACCAAACCCTAATCAATTCATTATAGGTACATCTATAATGAATACTCCTCTAAGCGCCACGACTGGTCGCACCAAACCCAGGGGTTTATCCCTGATCTCTTTTAACACCCGAGGTCTAATCAACCAACTTCCGGAACTCAAACTGTTCATTAAGAACATAGAGCCCGAGTTAATCCTTGTTCAAGAGACATTTTTAAAACCCCAGCACACCAGGGGTCTTAACATTCCTAGATACTCTCTTGTGCGTGATGACAGGCCCGCCTCGGTCCAACGGGGCGGCACTGCCATTTACTACAAGAGAAGTATCCACTGCACACCGATTCCCACGCCTCCACTCACCAACATGGAGGCCACAGTATGTAGACTGGCTATGACGGGTCACAGGACCATAGTCTTGGCCTAAGTTTACATACCTAGTGGTACAGAGCCCCTTCGTTGTGACTTCGAGGCCTTACTCGAACTGGGGCAATCCGTCATTATGTTCGGCGATTTTAATTGCAAACATACTGACTGGACGTGCTTGTCGACCAACACCAGTGGTGTTAAATTACTAGACATCACGAAGTCACTCGATCTTGACGTCATTTCACCGGTCACACCGACACATTACCCGGACAACCCGCTTCATTCCCCTGATATCCTTGACTTTGCCATCGTCAAGGATATCAATCTCGACCTTAAGACCATACAGCCGCTAGACGACTTAGGTTCTGACCACCGTCCGGTGTCCCTAATATTAGGACCCCAGAACGACCCTCCTGCTCCGAAAACCTATACCAATTGGGAAGGTTTCAAACACACCCTGTCTTCGGCCTTGGAAGCCCCAGACTGCCCACTCGCGATTTCATCCGACTACCTCGATAGCACGGATAAAATCGACTCGATAGTCGATTCTCTCACTACCGCCATCAACTCGGCCATCAGTGAGAATCTAAAGGTTGCTAAGCATGGCAAGCCCAAGCTTCCCTTGGACATTAGCATTCTAATTAAAGCTAAAAACGCCGCTCTCCGCAGAGCCAGAAAATATCCCACACCCGCCTACAGGCAAATCGCTAACCAACTTCAACGTAAAGTCAAACGTACCGTCGCGGAATACAGAGACGTTCAAAGGAACGATCTTATGATTAATATTTCCCCGTCCCACACGGCGTACTATAGGATGGCGAGAGCCCTCCGACTAGACGCTCGTACTTACACCCCTCCGTTATCTCGTCCCGATGGCACTACCGCCTTCGAGGACGACGAAAAAGCTGAATGCTTCGCCGATAGCATTGCTTCACAATGCTCCCCGAGTACCCAACCCACAGACCCAGCTCACATCCAGGCGGTGGAAGACGAAGTCGATTGCAAAGACTCCCGTCCAGTCACCGCTGCCCCATCACAGTTTCTAACGATGAAATCCTACTCATCATTAGGAAACAGGAATCCAAGAAGGCCCCGGGTGCGGATGGAATTTCCAACCAAGCACTTAAGCAGCTGCCTCGGCTTACCTTACTTGCGATTATCTTCAATGCTTGCTTTGACCTAAGCTACTTTCCAAAAGCTTGGAAAGAAGCTATAGTCATAGGCATTCCCAAGCCGGGTAAACCTTTGAATAACCCGGCTAATCACAGACCCATCAGTCTACTCAAGGCAATGGCCAAACTTCTCGAAAGAGTCATACTCGCTCGAATGAAGGACCACCTGTTCCCAGCGGACGGTGACCCCCTTTATTATCCCCCATCAATTCGGCTTTCGAGCCAAACACTCGTGCCCTCAGCAAGTCCATCGAATCGTCGAGTACATACTCGACGGCTTCTACCCCAGACGACTGAAAACAGTCGCGGTCTTCTTTGACGTAGCCAAGGCTTTTGACAAAGTCTGGCACGCAGGGCTCATTTACAAGCTTCACAACACAGGCTTGCCCGACCGTCTAGTCAAACTAGTCGGCTCCTACCTTAAAGATCGCACCTTTCGTTTCAAACACGAAGGTACGCTCTCCACCCCCCGCCCCCTCAAGGCGGGCGTCCCTCAGGGCTCGGTACTCGCCCCGTTACTATACACAATATACACCAATGACATACCTATTCCGTCTAAAGGTGTTCAACTCTCCCTCTTTGCTGACGACACTGCCCTATACGTCAAGGGCGTGCACGTCGACACACTCATCACCAAACTCCAGAAGGCCGTAAATGACCTCGGAGCCTGGTTTAAAAAATGGCGTATCGATGTAAATCCAGAGAAAAGCTCTGCGATGCGCTTCGATCATAAACGCCGTCGTCCCTACGACCCCCATATCCGAATGCTAGGTACGCCCATCCCGTGGGCACTCACCACCAAGTACCTAGGCGTAACGCTCGATCGTACGCTTTCTTTCCGACCACACATTCTCCGAGTTACCAAACTCGCCCGTCTGTACATGGGCCGACTTAACAGTATGTTAGGCCGGCACAGTAAAATGTCTCTTAGGAAAAAGCGAACGCTTTTTAAGGTTTGCGTGAGACCAGTCATGACGTACGCCGCTCCAATATTTGCACATGCTAAACCCTCCGATATGTATAAACTACAGGTAGTTCAGAATCTCTTCTGCCGCCGGGCCACGGATGCTCCGTGGTACGTGCGAAATGCAGACTTGCACAGAGATCTCGAACTACCTACTATACAACAACACCTTAGGATGCTCTCCACCGCTTATTTTAAGCGATCCGAAGAGCACCCTAACCCCCTTATACGCGAGACAGTAGCTTATACTGCTCCGTCCATGCCGTCGAGGTACAAAGTCCGTAGACCGAGAAATGCACTCTCGGATCCCCCCGATCAACTTTCGGCTAATCTGGACCAGCTTAAGGCTGCCCAGGCCGTTTAATCAACAATATATAAATGTCATTTGCACCTTAAGTGATTAAGTATTCCCAGCGGGTGACCCGCTAGCGGGTCCCTGCTTGCGCGCCCACCTCCCAACCCGGGTGTCGCTCCGATGAAGGCTGACAGCATTCCCATGCTACAGCCATTTGGGTGGTTTTTAGTGGGTAGGTGCCACTTTGGTGAGTCCCACATAACCCCGCAGACGGCTGCGGAGGTATTCATGACGAATCTTCCACCTCCCTCCCGAGAGAGGGTGCTTCGGCAGCAAAAAAAAAAACACTAACATACGAACGCCCTGCAGTCCGATATGCTTTCGATATGCTTATGCAGCGGCACAGTAGACGTGCGGCAGCTACACTCGGCGCTACACAAAACTATTTGTTATACCAGATGTTATTTATTTAACAAATAATATTTTTACACTTTCCATGGTAAACAATAACGCCATGCATCTCTTGCTAAAAGGCATCCATGCCTGGAATCAGTTATACGCGACGCAGACTCCAGCAAAATATTTACACAAGATGACACACATTTTTGTATGTATTGAGGGTAGATACGTTATGTTTGTAAACTTGTCTGAGATCGAGTTGATTTAATCGTGAGATAATCTATTGTTCAACTTCCTTATCTCGGTTAAGTCCACTTTCTAGATAAGGTATCGTAGATAACGAAATAGCTCTAATATTGTTAGAAGAACTTTGGAATAGCTTTAAGCATAGTAACTTTTAAACCAGTTGCCGAATTTTGCATACGCATTCTATTACTGCAACTTTCGCAAAGATGTAAGGGTTGAAATATGAAAACAATTTTGAACTTCACATACAAAAACGCGAGAACCTATAATCGGCTCTCCGTGGTTAAACGATTGTACATTCCTGTGTAACAAAGCTGTTGGCTCTCCAAATAATAAATAAATAAAATCGAAGCTAGCGATCATGCAATTTGTATGGGAAGTCGAAAGTTTTTTATATAAGAAGAAACCGTTCCAATTTAATGGAAAAAAAAATGCGCCTAAAAAAAGAAATAAAATAGATTTCTTCTGACAAAAGCAAATGTTCCGTGCAGTTAGGCTAACGGTGAATTAAAACCAATTTGCTCAGTTTTAGGTCGCAGACGGTCCGAGTACTTTTTGCTAGAGAATTCGAAATAACCTTTTAGAGGCTTAGATTTGACTACAGTCCGTTTTTTAAACACTTTATTTTTACTTCTCAAGATTTTTTTAGGTTCGTTTTTTTTTTGGTATTTCCGAGTTGAGATACTGAGTGCCAGTTCACGAAGATGCGGTCTACTGTCGCAACTACGATTATGTATAAGACTTAAATGGTAGAATCTTCGTGGTTTTAGTTCTATATTCGTAAGCCTTGGTGTGACTTGGAGATACTTATTAATGTATTAAGTATTCTTTAGCTCTGCGTCAAAGAACTCTTTGAAAACTTTTTGTACATGCTATCATTATCTGGCAGGAAATTTGCTAAAATTACGCTTGTCAAAGCGGTTATCATGAAACGGCATCCTTTATACAATTTTAAAATGTGCGATTAAAACTTAGTGACCAATTTTTTTATATTAGCAGGATGCGAAATATTAGTATCAGCCTAATCAATGTTTCCTTTGGGAATGGTTGGCGGTTAGTTAGTAACTAGATATTTCTGCCGAAATCTATAACGAGTTGGTTATTCGTGTGATACTGAGATCGGAGGACCCCACATGGGTCCTTTTTATTACTTAACAGTGTACCCCAATTATGTAGGTTGCCCCAGGACTAGTCCGTGTTGTCAAATGTTCCGTGCAGTTAGGCTAACGGTGAATTAAAACCAATTTGCTCAGTTTTAGGTCGCAGACGGTCCAAGTACTTTTTGCTAGAGAATTCGAAATAACCTTTTAGAGGCTTAGATTTGACTACAGTCCGTTTTTTAAACACTTTATTTTTACTTCTCAAGATTTTTTTAGGTTCGTTTTTTTTTTGGTATTTCCGAGTTGAGATACTGAGTGCCAGTTCACGAAGATGCGGTCTACTGTCGCAACTACGATTATGTATAAGACTTAAATGGTAGAATCTTCGTGGTTTTAGTTCTATATTCGTAAGCCTTGGTGTGACTTGGAGATACTTATTAATGTATTAAGTATTCTTTAGCTCTGCGTCAAAGAACTCTTTGAAAACTTTTTGTACATGCTATCATTATCTGGCAGGAAATTTGCTAAAATTACGCTTGTCAAAGCGGTTATCATGAAACGGCATCCTTTATACAATTTTAAAATGTGCGATTAAAACTTAGTGACCAATTTTTTTATATTAGCAGGATGCGAAATATTAGTATCAGCCTAATCAATGTTTCCTTTGGTAATGGTTGGCGGTTAGTTAGTAACTAGATATTTCTGCCGAAATCTATAACGAGTTGGTTATTCGTGTGATACTGAGATCGGAGGACCCCACATGGGTCCTTTTTATTACTTAACAGTGTACCCCGTTTATGTAGGTTGCCCCAGGACTAGTCCGTGTTGTCAAATGTTCCGTGCAGTTAGGCTAACGGTGAATTAAAACCAATTTGCTCAGTTTTAGGTCGCAGACGGTCCGAGTACTTTTTGCTAGAGAATTCGAAATAACCTTTTAGAGGCTTAGATTTGACTACAGTCCGTTTTTTAAACACTTTATTTTTACTTTTCACGATTTTTTACTGCAGTATAAAAATGTGCAATTGTCGAATACAGTGGTTTCCAAGCGGTAACCCCAAAAAGGATTTAAATATACTTCGCAAACATTTTCAAATTATGAAATAAAAGTGAGCTGACCCGGGCTAGGCTCCGGGTCCCTTGTGTCTTTATTCATGCGAACAAGGAATCGATTGGAAGTAAGTGATGATATGCGCGTAGCTTTAAGCAAAAATAAACACTCCTAGAACTTAAAAAATGTTCAAAAGATGCAAGCTCAAAAATCTCGAATTAAGAGAAAATTAATGTGACTTTTGAATTTTGTAACACTTACTTATCTGAAACGTTTCGATTTATAATTTAAATTTAAAATAATTGATATTTTAACTTTGTGGTCCAGACAATTATAATGAAATCACAGTGGTAAAATAATTTTTTTTATATTTCTAACAATCACACCACATTATCTAGCCCAAATTAAGTATCATTAAGAACTTGTGCTATGGATACTAGATAACGGATAAATAAACTTAAGAAATATATAAGCACAGATAGATATTTTTTTTTCATGTATAAATATTAGAAATAAACTTAAATAAACATACATACACATCCATGGCTAGAAAGCAAATATAATAAAATATCTGCCTCTAACAGGATTCGAACCCGGGACCTGTGGTATGGAAGGCAAGAGTACTTACCTCCACACCAAACAGGCCGTCGTTTTTGTCAATTGTCAATGTTGAGAAATAAATATTTCATTTCATTTCACCGGATGTGCGCACCGGATGTCATGTTCGTTACCGGCATAGATAAAGTTGTTATAATAAAACAAAAATTATTGTTTGATGTTTAATATGAAATTCAATTTACTCTCTGTATTTTGACGTACAAGAACTGCATTAAAAAGTATTTTTATTTAACATTTTTGCTTTTATTGGTTCCGTACCGTTACTTCTTGTTGCTACTTATTATTTAACTTTGCCATATTAATCAAATACTTAAACTAAAAATCACGATTAGTCTTTGTTGATTTTATCTGAACATTATTTGTAACAAAACTGTAAAATAATTAGGATATTTAACAAAAAATCTGGAAAATCAACAAAATTAAAAAATATTTTTACGGGACAGTAACGTAACCTGACCGATAAGTAACAAACAGGACACAGTAAAAACGAGGGCACACTGAGCCAACCCAATACAGTTTTGAATAGACAAACTTAAAACAAAATCTAAAACTCTGATTGAGATCTTTCGCGCTCTCTTATTAGTAACTGTTATTTATTAGTGATCCAGGGCATAGATCAAAACTTTTTTCAAATCACCCTTGAAGGCACGTATCACATTGTGATTTGTATTCCGCAACAGTCCCAACAAAACCATTTTTTTACAGCACATACATTTGGCTATACGGTTCATAACCAGTCAACCGTCCTTGCACCCGTCACAGTGTTACCAAACCAATTTGACGTTGCTTGTTCCATGCTACCATCGATCGATATAATAAATATAGATATGGATGTTTCTTGGATCGGTGACTCTATTCGATTATTATCATTGTGATATTGAAATGTATCATTTGATGCGGTGGGAAGATTACCGGTTATTGTTGGATACAGTTAGGATCTTATTGTAGGTTAGAGAAGATATTATTACTTTGAATGGTTTTGAATCTTGATATGGTTTATAATGGATTAAGTTATTGGGAAAAGCATGTTATTTTCAAAGGCACTTGGGTAATCATACAAGGTGAGGCAAAACTAATCAC
The DNA here is from genome assembly GCA_923062675.1 of Marasmarcha lunaedactyla. Lineage (NCBI taxonomy): Eukaryota > Metazoa > Arthropoda > Insecta > Lepidoptera > Pterophoridae > Marasmarcha > Marasmarcha lunaedactyla. Next base: position 8,596,558 of record OV281361.1, on the reverse strand, counting down.
GCTATTGGAAGACGCTATAATTTTTGCAAATTTTGCGTCAAAGGTCAAATCGGTTTTGACATATTTACATTTTGTCAACTATGTCAACTATGATACAAGATTAAGTTAAGAATAGGATCTGGAACCGTCATATAAACATACATGCACATACTCGCGCGACACATTAACATGTATGTAGTGTGCCCCGACTTAATGCTGTCCTGTTCGTTACTAATCAAGTCCGGACTATACGTTACTGACTCAATGGTAACGATCAGGACGTAACAGAATTATGTACAATTTCAAAGAAACATTTATAATCTAAAATATTTGTATAACACACCTTCTTGTTTAGGTATTTTATACTTCAGATATAACTTATCTGCCTGATACTATATGTGACGAAATGAATGTTAGTCTTTTTTAAAATAACATTTACCGGACAATCACATGTAAAAACAGGAATCTGTTCAGGACGCAGCGTGTCGAAGACTCTTATTTTATTAAAATGGTCGACAATGAATGAACTTTGTCGTGAGTTTGACAGTTTATTGTGAGGGTTACTATATTTTAAAAGAACAAAGATGTTATTTATTAGAAAAATCGCAAAATGTTTACTAAACACGGTAACGGTACATGACATGTCCGTTATTATCGAAAGTACGGGACGGAGGTTTCTTAAAAAACAATCTACATTTTGTAAGATTTATGCAAACGAAAAGTGTTTAAATCAAAGGGTAATCATACTTTTCACATCAAAATGATTTTTCTCATGTAAAGTACTAAAGAAAATTAGTGTAAAATTTCAGGTCAAATGTTGATGTCTGGAAATGGGACCGTACTAAAACTACACCAAATATGATTTTTAAATTGCTCTTACGTTTTTTTTTCGGCATATTATCGATTTTATTATATTTTAAGCAATTGCACAATAGTCGATTCAAAAAATAAAATAAAAAATAAAATTATAATGATGCTAGAACATTTATAAAAAATTATATTATTCATGGGAACCAACTTTATAGCTTGTACAAGTTTTGGTGAAAATGCCCATAGATAAGAATAACGAATCAAAGATATGTTCATTGCACAAGAGCTTGTAAAACCAATCCGATCCGTTTGTCTAACTCTAATCCATAGAGTTACTGCCGCAGTCAAACAGGTCCAATACTTAAGGCGTTCATGATTATAGATTTTATCAAGCGAATTTATACCTTTTTGTTACCTAGGAAATGAGCACGCGCACCATCTGATAGCAAATAAGTGACATCCGGACCCATGGATATCATTAGTGTTGTGTATATTAACACTGATTTTGATTGTTATCTCGATTAATGATGCATTGCCGGTCGTAGGATTCAGTTAACATTGCCTTTGTTCCAGTAATTGCACTGGTTGTGCTTTCCCTTAGACTGGAACGCCATCACGTAAACGTGGTTTGACTCAAACTCTAAACCCATGTGCCCATTTTCCGTCACGTACCCGGTCACGTACCACGTCACCCGGTATAAATACACATACTTGATACGTCTTACAGGAGATTTTCAAGTGTCAAGGTTATGTCAAATTCTTGTATTTATAAACATATAAATTGTCTTAAATTATTGTACAGATAAAAGTTTTCTAAACATTGAAAAATCGGCCCCAAATCGACCTTGAATACCCTGTAATTAATCGGATAATAAAAATTCCTAATACATACATTAATAAATATAAATAATTACGATATTAAAATTAATGAAATCTTGTAAATATCTAAGAAACAATATTATAACATGAAATCTAATCGAATCTAATTCGCGGACGATCACAATAAACATTACTTAACTTTAAACTCCAACAATAACATCCAAAGTGCGTATCTATCAAAAGCAATTAAAATCATACAATTCCCATACAGATTTCGTTAAAGATATGACGAATGTAGACCAGAAACCTGCGCAAGATTCGACGATGAACAGTCGTATGCAAGACTAGTCTGTATTGACACTGGCTTTGCTATTTTGAATTAAGTTATCTGGTTATAAACTGGTGGTACTAAGTACCATTGCTAAACTTGTCTTACTAACAATTTAAAAGAAAATCCTTGAATATACTTACATAGGACGTTTAAAAAAAATTCTGAATTGGCAAGCGTTTGTCATCCATCTTAGCTGATGGAAAGTCACCATGATGATGACGATATGACACACGAATATCCCAGAGGTACCTATTTACTCTATGATTAAAAGCTCCAGGATTATATTTGTCTAGAAAAACAGATATAGGCAAATCTTTGGCAACGCGAACCTAAAATTGAATTATGTAACCGTTTAGTTCGACTTTTGATTACGCCGACCACAAACGGGTGACTCTTCTGTTTGCGTCTTGACCGATTGAGAAAGGGGGAGGAGGGTTACTTGTATTTATATTTTATACTATTTTTGTAAATAAAAAACACTGTTTGTTTGTAAAAAACAATGTGTTTTATCGAAAAACTCTAAAACTACTCAACTGATTCAAAAGACTCTTTGGTAGAAACTTTGGTACAGGGTCGGTTCCCCTGTAGTATCATCATCCTCTATTACGCACCTACAGAAAACTGAACAATGTCCAAACGATTTTCGCCTTTACCTCCAAAAGTAACGTAGGCTATATTTTATCCTGAAATTACAACCGGTTCAACTCATTTTTGCTCGTAAATATGTAACTTAACTTGGTGTGGCAGCCATCATCTTGTCAAACCGTGCTCTAATCGCTATGGTGTGCGTGTACAATCAGTACATTGTTGACACGCACACACAGGTGCTGTATGTATACAAGCTTAACGCACACGTAGGGCCGTTAAGTGAAGAACATTAAGTGAAGGGTCAATCACGCCACTTCAATAGAATTGAGACACTAAACTGTTTTGTGTTGTGCCCGATTTTGAAACTTAAAAAAATTATCGTGGCCGGTAACCTGGGAGCCGTACCCATACCCATAGACATCATTAATCGTACACGTTAATGATTCATTATATTGTTTTTTATTGATTAACGATTAATGATGCGTTGCCGACCGTAGGATTAAGTTGGAATTGCCTTTGTTCCAGAAATTTCCCTTGGTTATTATTGCATTAAAAATAGGACGGATTGTAGTCCTAGTTAAATTACACCAAAACGTGACAATCCTTTGATTTACAAAAAAATGCTCTCATTTACCAATAGGAACCAATATATAAACTAAAATGAAATATATAAACTACTGTACTACACGAACAGACATTAAACCAATAAATTGTCATCAACCGTCTTGTTTTATTACTCTTTTTACCAAGAGTATGACTCACACCCGGCGCTAGGGCACCACGCAACGAACATAAATTCGCATAACACGTACTCTACCAAGCGAAAATAGACGAACGGCCGGAATGCGGCTTTAACTTCAACCCATTTCTACGAACAAACAAAACGAGCGTTGCCAATAAAGTACACCTCAATACTTCGGTAATATAGTCAGATCAACAAATACTGGCATTAAATACCAAAATAAATAATTTAAGCGCTGCTGTCCGTATCCGGAAGCAATGACGTCACGTTTCACAGTGGTCTAGTTGGCTTGGTCGACTAGTAATTAGCGCGCTACTAATGTGTTTCTCAGCGGAGTGTAGTTAACTACCGGTAGCACTTTACGAATTTTCGTAAACGTACGCCCACGGTCCAGTCAAGGTTACGGGGAATCCGAGTTCATAGTAGGTATTTAGTAAAGAAATGTATATTGAGTTTTTCATAGGAAAGGTATTTTCAGTAGAAATAAATAAAGATATCACTTTTCTTTTAAGTTTTTATGAGTCATTCATAAATTACTAATAACTATTTTCGATGTGATTTCACTTTACTGGACTTGAAGCTTAGTGCCGAGGGCGTCTAATCGGCGCTTAAGCGTGAACGTGCACACATTTTGTTGCTGAAACAGCACAACCGTTTGTCCAGTGGTGGCAACCGGACACAGTTGCCGGTTGCCTGTTGTCGCTACGGCTGACCATAAGACACCGTAGTTAGCGCAGTACAATTGTTTGAATAGTTGATGTGGTTTTTGTCTTTAACTAAAAATTTATAGACTTCGATTGATTTCATATTGATTATAGGAAAATAAAATATACGATGGTGTGTTGTGTCCGTCAAGACACAAAGAGTCCTCGTTTAGGCAGCGCCTTTAACAAATTTTTAACAAACCTCTGGGAGCTCTAAGGATGAGGATTTGAGTCTTGATTTATATCTCATTTACATATATAACTAATTAATTTTAGTCTAACTAATTCATACATACGTCGAAGTAAGTAGAAGTAGTACAACCCTATCGTAAAATCTTTACTGCAATGAACTAGCATGAAAATCATTCACGATGATTTGCAAAAACAACAAAACAAAAAGGCAAAAGGATTTGCCACGAATAGGTTCTGTGATAAGCCTTCATAAGTTAATGCTGATTTATAACACAGATAGTGCAATCTAGGGCTATCTAGGCCAGACTTATAATTGGTTTACCAGTCGAATGGAGAACGGAAATGCAATCTACAAATATGATAAAATATTTTATACAACTTGCTTTTGCAGGACGATATACATATAATAATAACAAAATTAGTGCACGTTGGGTTCCAAAAATGCGCACGCCTTTCGATAAAAAGCGTCGAGTTGAGACTTCTCTTGACTTGTGCAAGGACAACTTGGACGAAATGTGTACCCGTATTGTCACTGTGGATGAAACGTGGATTTGAATAATAAAATGTAGGTTTTTATCTGGTCTTTTAATAGCTTTGGCTCAGAACTTTTCAGCCGCCCCTCGTACATAGTCGGGAATCTGCTCATGCCTTCCTTACTTTAACAGTTCTACATACTAGGACCTATATAATGTAAATACAGAACCTATACAACAAACTGACCACGCATCGCTAAAAGGCATAAAATATTAAATATTTATCTCATGTAGAACGTAATAAGAATTTTGAATATCATTTAAACCGGTTTATATTTACCAGACGAATCTCAACGATCGCGTAGTCTTTTTTTTGCGCTAATTTACCTGCCTAATGTCAATGTCAACTTATAGATTGGTACGCGGAAGAAAAATTTGTAAAAAAATGACCATAACATGTGCCAAATGCCGACTGATACCGATAGACACAAAAAAGTTATAATTTTAGCGGGCATAACTTAAAACTCAGGTTACAGTTTAAATTTATAAAAGGTATAAAATATTTGTATCATCAAAATAAAACAAAAAAGGCAGAAACACGAGCACCCAATAAATGCAAGTGTAAATGTATCTGTTGTATGTAGGTACACAATTTTAAATGTATTTCAACTTTGCAGCCGGCAATCTAGCACGGCAATGGTGGTACGTGGACTCCGCGCCCGTAGACATCATTACTCTGTAGATGTCCTTATTAATTATATTGTTATTTACTGATGGTCGATTTATGGTGCGTTGCCGACCGTAGCCTTAAGTTGGAACTGCCTTTACCGTGACTGAGGCTGTCTTGGCGTGATATAATCCGTGACATAAGTCTTGTCTTGGCATGCCTTGCTACAGATGCAAGAGCAACCTCCAAGATATTCCCCCAGTTAGTAAAAAAAGTTCCTGTAGACGAAGAGCTTATATTTAAGAAGAGCTTACATTCAAAATATTAAAGCCAATACGGATATACTTTTTTATTACTAAAATGCCTTTCAACGAAAGTTAAAGACGTGATATTCTTTAAGATGCACATTAAGATTTACAATCACGTTTTGAAACCAGATAACTGTAACGCCAACCTCATTTAAGACTTTTTAAATCTCTTGTGGAGATAATGTTAAATTTCTTGGTCCTTTCCTATATAATAAAATAAATTATATTACTCCTGTCCATCCCGTATCGAGGTTCGAATGTAAGAAAATCGTTACAAACTGGTTACTAAACTTAAACTATGACGAGACTGAAAATCTCATTTCAATTGTTAGCAATTGTAGTAACATAATTGACTCTAACGTGCGACTAAAATTCCTATGCAACATCTCCACTGCACTTGCTTATATACTAGTAGTCCAAATCAAATCCCTTACTTAGTTTAAATTACACACACTGACAGTTAACACGCACATACACACACTAACACTCACTCACACACAAACACTCACTAATACTTACAGTTGAGTTTATATAAAATTTAAGTTGTGTTTATTATTATTAAGTTAAGTTTACATAAAATGGCACATAGGCTAATTGTTAAATTAATTTCATAGGAAGGGCACTGTATGCTGAAATACAAGTCCTAGGACTTAGTTCGGCAGCAACAGCTTTTGTTCATTTGGCAATATTGTGTAGCCTAAATAATGTTACAAAAATTGTACAATCTATTTACAATAAAGATTATTATTATAATTATTATTAATGTTTTAAGAATTGTTCACAAATGATGGTAGAAATTCTGAATACTAATAAGGGTTGTACAGTAATCGTGTTCGGTTTTTTAGAACCAACTATCCTACTTTGAATTTATTCTCTATACTACTTGTAATAATATTTCGTGTTCAAATAAATAAATGAAAGAAACATATTTTTGATAGCCGTTGACATGTCTATCACAACTACTTATGTATCTGTCTACTAGCGACCCGCCCGGCTTTGCAACCGAGTAACCCGGGTAACAGAGCATACATGCCTCAATTTCTTTTCTCGTCGTAGATTTATCATATTATTGAGTTGAGCTTGTACATTATATTTAAATGTAACGTTTATTCATCTGCCTTGGAGTATTTTTAAAATATGTATTTCCTATCCTGCAAGTATTTGAAAACGTAAAGAATAAGCAATTGACCTAGAAAAAGTTGAAGACCTAAAGAGAACAAAAAACAAATATGCACCTTTAACTTTAAAGTGATTCTCTACGTAAAACCAAACCAACGCAAATACAACCTTCCATAAAAACACTATCTAAAATGATTATACAATTTTGAATATTTTTACTACCTCAGTCTTCAATCAAACATCTCGTTTTACACATGATCAAAGACCTAAGTAACTAACCTACCTAACTAACCTAAAAGGTAACACTCAAAAATAAAACAAATGCAATAACTTAAGCCGTCGCCTCGGCTTATAATGCAACGACGGGCAAATAAATTTTTTGCGCAATAGTTTTATTTTTGCGATACCTTCTAAGATATGGAAAAAAAATGTGTAAGGCGTAAAGGGCAATAATGATGAGTATGAAATGCTTTGGGTAACTAACGTATACAACAGGATAAGAAGTAATATCGTATCCGTCTAAATAGCTTTTCAATGTCCACATTGAAATATGTGACCAATTTTTGAAACATTAAAATGGGTATAGTAAGCTACTTGTAAAAGATAGATTATATCTCAAAGGGATAAGGCAGCGTTTTCGAAAAAAACTCCCAGCCGGCTGACTTTTTTCTGATATTTTCCACAGTTATCATCGTTATTCAATTTTCACAAAACGTTATATAATTATACACATATACCTTCCTCTTGAACCGCTCCATCAATTGGACTAAACCATATAAAAATTCGTTCGCCAGACAGTTGCGGCTGGAGGAGTTTGTTTTATAATATGTATTGAAGTTTTGTGTCACGTGCTCACCGCATTATTTTAGCTAGGCTAATATGTATGTGTAATATGTGTATGTCATTATGTAAATAATTAATTGTAGTTCTTCCTTACCATGCCATTAACCAGTAGGCAGTAACTTAGGCTGGGATCTACAAGACCTCAGACTAATCTCAGCTAAATGGTCAAATAAATATCGAAATTGTTTTATACTATGTAGAATACATATTCTGAAAACATGTAACACGAATCTTGCCCTTTGTCAAATGCAATTTTTATCACTATATAGTTAATAACAAAGTCGCTTTTTATATGACCATTTAGCTGAGATAATATAATTCAGTATTACACCGCTACTGAAGATCTTAAAAACTGAGCTACATAAAATTTTTACTTCCTATTGTACTTCTTTAAGAGATGACAAATATTTTATAACAGTCCATTCAAAATCTGAAGCTTTTAAAAAATAATTACTTACCAACAAACAAAATTGCATCTTTTAATTGCGCATAAGAACCATGCAAAATCGCGACCTCTTTGCTCATCAACTACAAAATTAAAAACTTTTTCTCATAAAGGTTATAAATATTTTTTAAACCGTTACATTCAAATTTCGAACCTGTTCGATATAAAATCGGCCTAGTTACGCATAGTTTGTGTTAAGCCGCACTAGTTAATTATTCTTGTTTATTAACAGGTAGGTACATGGTCATTATTTAGAGTAGAACTTATATTTGAAATATTTTTCAAATTATTGCTAGTGCATGAAAATGCAGTAATTATAGTAGTATTAAATACTTGCTGCTTGCAGTATAGTATATCATTAGTACTTCGGAGAAATACTAGAGCCAATGACGAAGAAACTTGAATATAGACATTTCGGCGCATTTTATTTCTTGATGGTTAGCACCTAGCGCTACCCATATTCGGTAAACACATTCGGTTCCACAGTATTTGTTGAAAAACAAGGCTGGCCGAACCAAGTATGGCCCAACCAAGAATAGACTAACCAACCAAGGCTAGTCCATTCGAGCTTTACGAAAGTTTGCACATTCGGCTCAAATTCAAATTCAATGCTTTGCCGAATTAATGCCAACCCGATATGTGATTCTAAACAAAAGAAAAATGTTTTTTTTTGTAGGCAAAAATAATAATTTTTAACTAAATAGCTAACAAACTTCAGCTTCAAATCATATTTCAAGCCGTCAAAATTTCAACACAGCGTGAAAAAGCCATCTTGGTATCGAATATCATAATAAACACCCCGTTGTTCGAGCATATGTTTAAAAAAAAGCTGTACTTATATTAAAATACTTTCCGCGCGAATGGGTTAGTAATTAGGTCGCAACACTTCTCGCCTCGGGATCAATGATCGCCAAAAACAGATGCGTATTTTTCTTAACCCCGTCTGTGAAATGTCATCTTGTCGGTCAAGTGAGTCAGTGCCTTAGTTTTTAAGTAATACTTCACACTATATTAATTGTAAAGTACTGAAAATGAAATATTACTTATTAAGAATTAAGTTCGTGTATCAATGATTATTCTCGATGCTCGCCAATTCGCTACGCGGTCGGACGCAACACAAACTTTGTTTAGTTTAGGATTTCGATATTGTATGTTCGAGGAAAGCATATGACAGTGCATATTAATTAAAAACATTGAAAGCCGTAACCATTTAAAAATAGTGATAGAAACTCCACTAGTACCTATTTGGTAGTAGTACAGTGCATTTTGTTAAGGTCTCGTCTGGGGCGGAAACCCTCTATTTTGAGGAGCAGCCGGTGCCATCACTGGAACAGAGGCACTTCCAACCGCAGCCCACGGTCGGCCTCGCATCGCTAGTCGATATAATAATCAGACTGTCAATATTGATAAAAAAACCGCCGACGACTGATGATGCCCATGGGTGCAGGTGCCTCTTACCATCAGGTGGGTCGTGTGATCGGCTATAACAATAATAATGATAGAAAGAAAGAAAGAAAGATGATTGATATTGTATTGTGTTATGGATGACCATACAGCGAACTGCGAGAGAACCCAGAGTAAACATATATAAATATGAACAACCATGACCCAAGAAAAAACATCTGTGTTCATCACATAAATTTATGCCCCGGCCAGGGCTCGAACCTGGGACCTCCGGCGTATAAGCAGGAATACTAACTACAACGCTACTCGGTCGTCTAAATAATGGTAGAAAGTATAAAAGTACAAAATACCTAACTGTACGGGCCAGCACGTACAATTTCTGCGTTTGCAGTTTACCCCAATTTATTTTCAGTGCACAAGTTGAGGCGGTCATACCTATCATTCAACTATCATTTATTTTAAGCTATCAAATCTATCAAATTATTTCTATCGTTTTAAGTCTAATTGTGTTACTCTTGGATTACTTATTATAATCAGTTTTATAACCGTTATTTCGGACTATCATTTGAACTATCAACCTTCTATCAATCAAATATTGTACGGGTTCCGTTCGTCTCAACCCCTACACTAACTTCGCACATTTGCAGGTCTAACGTCGTAAACATCGTGTGCGAGCATTTGAAATTGGTTTACAATTTGCCAGCTAATTATTTAAAAAACCTAGGAGCTGCAAACATTGATTTTATTGACCTGCTGGAACTTTGTAAAACTCGGTTAGGTGGGGTCCTTTCTATTTTGTACAATATAGACCGTGGGCCCTAATAACCGATTTTAACCATTGGAGCGTAATTGGAGTACATAAAGGGGTGTAGCTGTCCAATAACGCATGCTTTTCGAGATATGTACAGTATAAAAAAATAACAAGTTGAAAAATCTGAAGTGTAACATACCCTAAGTGCACTGTGTGACATTTGATTGATTCGTGTATATGTATTTTTCGCTTACTCTGTTTCTCGACTAGAGATTAGTTTTTCTTACTCACTCTCTCAACTAAAGATGCACAAGAAAGTGCAAAACTTAAATGACAAAAAAAAATTCGATCAAGATACATAATTTGAAGATACGTTAACTCGTAGACGGGTCAAAAATACGTGTATTAAAACTGTCGGGATATTAGGGCCCACGGTACATATATCTATATATACTATGGATTTAGTGTACAGCTATTAATTCTTTATAGCTGTTATTGTCTTTATTTTATTTCAACCTATAAATGATAGTTCAGATGTTATTTAGAGTAATGCGGTCCCATTTACTGTTGACTGGTAGAAAATACCATATGCCAGCAAGATTGTGTGCAAATTTGAAATACCTAAATAACACGGCTGCCATAAATCCCAGACACAATATATCTACCCAGTCGCCATCCAAAATCAATTAGCAAAATGGAAAACTAAGGTAAAAGAACACTCCCAACGCTGTGTGAATAATCTATTTGACAGTAAGTTCCAATTACTGAAAGCACTAATTAATTCTTGATTAATTAATGTGAACGCAAAGCATTTAGGTCGCGAAAAAACGTTTTGGAATGTTAGTGATGATACAAGTGTGCTTACTAGGGGGAAGTTACCTAATGTTCATAGCCGGCAAACGAGCACGCGACTCAACTGATGGTAAGTGGCATCTACCACTGGACATGGTTGATCTCACGTGTTTTATTTATCAATTGTGGTTATTGTATCATTCAATGATGCGTAGCCGACCGTAGGCTCCGGCTGAAATTGCTTTCATTCCAGTAATTGCACTGGCTGTTCGATTTCTGTAACCGGAACAAAACCTGCTAAACGTAAATACCGCTCCAGACGAGATCTTAACAAAGAAACTCTACTACTTAAAACTAAATAAAAATTAAATAATGCTTCTAAGTTTTCACGCACAATAAATTACAATATGTCAAAAACTCGAGAAACCTCACAAATAAAATCGTGTTATTCGCCGATTGTAAAACTACACAAATGAACTACAGACCGAACACATTCTAGACGCCTCATGCAATCGGAAAGCGACCCAACTGTAACATCCGCGTATTTCATCCGAGAGTTGACCTATTAATGTCGTATTTAGACCTGGCAAAGGTCACTCACCGTTGCTCGTCATATGCTATCGCTCCACCGCTGACTGTGACTGAATCTTATGTGTGAAGACATTTAACTTCTGTTTACGATTGGCACATTTTGTTGTATTTCATCATATCTGTAAGAAATACAACAAAAGAAAAAATATGGCCTCAACATAGTTTTTAACGGGCCTAAGGGCCAGTCACGGCAGCTTTAGTTATTGTTGGAACATCGGCCTCAACCAACTTAGGGGTGGTGGCTTGCCTACTGCGGGAAGCCAGAGTTAACACTTTACAAATAATTTTCTCAAAATTTTCAAGAAAATTTCTTCAGTTTGTGGATTTCCTTTACCGTTAGGGCAATCAAGTTGATGTTCTTAGATGTTGCATCTCATTGGTACATTTGGCTGTCACCGGGCATTGAACCCTTTGACTCTTAGATCGAGAACCCAGCGCCTTAACTACTGCGCCGCCGTCGCAAGGGTCAACTACATTTAATTTTAAATAATATTGCAAGCTAAGGATGTAGGACATTTCTTGAAAAGGCTTTTTGTCTGTTATTTCTAGTTAAAGTAAGACTCTTTTTAAGCGGCTACGGTTAAAGTTGGCAGTTATTATTGAAATACACGTACAATATATGCAATAAGTACATGGACAAAAGGACTTATAAGACAGTTTATAAATAAGCATATAGCAGAAACGCACATGGATTGATAGCTTGGAGTGGTTGCCATTTTGTCTTTACATTTAACTAATAACATAAACATTGTACTTGTTAATAGTTCTAATAGATCTTTCGGAAAGGAGTTATTGACGGAAAAAAACTTGTGTGAAAATGTCTTGGGTTTTATCAATGTGTGCGCAAATAGTTCATAATTTTAAAATCAAATGCTTTGGTATACTAACGTTTCAAATGGTTAGTAACAACAGTGGGAATATTTTTTCAAAAAAGACGAATACAATTTCTTTTTTCAAGGAAGGTTTATTTTGGAGTTAGAGTTATAATAATAACAAATAATAAATGCCCAGACAAAGACACTAGCCGTATGGATCCAAAGTAAGCAGAGCTTGTGTTATGGATGACCATACAGCAAACTGGGGGGTAATCCAGAACACATATATTTACTAAATAAAAGCTGCCATGACCCGAGAACGAACATCCGTGTTCAACACACAAATTGATGCCCCGATCAGGACTCAAACCTGCGACCTCCGGTTATGAGGCAAGCTACCACTGAGTCCACTCGGCCGACCAACAAAAAAACCATTAAAAAGTAGTAAAATTATAAAATTTCTTTGGTTTTTAATAACACTTCTCTGAAGATCTATTGTAAACTTAAATACAATCGACTCTACCTTATCCAATAGAATTTGTCTCGCTACGGACATCGTACAATAACAGGTAAATCACGTGTTTTAAATGCACGTTTTATTGCTGACCTGATTAGATTTAAATCACTGCAATGCATGTTTCTTAAACCATGAGCTAATGACCTTGAATAATTGTTCCATACCAGCCGCGCGTCGGCTACGCACAAAAGTTATTAAATTAATGAAGATATAGAGATATTTGAAAAACATTAGGCACTAAACAAAATGTCAAATCTATCCATTAAGTTCAGTTCCAAATTTAAATAACGCATATGTACTTTAAGACAAAATGCACGATAAAAACCATGGCATCTGATTTCACTGCGTCTTTTGCTGTAAAGGAGTTTATTAAAGTTTATTTAATAAACGTATACACGTTCTTCTGATATGACAGGAAACCTTATACAGGATTATACTTCGAAGTAAAGGGATGCATGTCTGAAAACTGTCGTTCTGAAACTACGAAAATCTGTAGGAAAAATGTGCGTAATAATTTGTAACATATTAGAATCGTGCATTGGCGGCCAAGTGGCGTAGTGGGTAGTAGCCCTGCATCATACGCTGGAGGTCCCATGTTCGAGTCCTGGCCGGGGCATTCATTTGTGTGATGAACATAGATGTTTGTATTCTATAAAACGTACATACTTATGTACTTACGTTTATTCTGAGTTCCCCCTAGTTCGCTTTATAATCCGTAATACAAGCTCTCCTTACTTAGGGGGCATACAGTTGTTATGTTGATCTGGCGATTTATATATTATTTATAAATGTTTGTTGACAGTTTCTCTTTATTCCGGGTAATGTAGAATTCTGATGGAATAATAATTCAAATATGTTCAGTAGTATTGAGCTGATATTTATAAAGCATGCTTATCTCAAATTTATCAAAACTAAATGTTAAAATAAAAAGCGACTTTGTTTTGCACTACAAAGAAATGACAACTCAGTAAACATTTTTGACAAGATTGATGTCACATGTTTTCAGAATATGTATTCTAGGCAGTATGAAACAAAGTCTTTTATTATTTGAATTATTAAGTTGAGATAAGTCTAAGTGTGCTTACAGACTTATGCTTCTGGATGTACATTCAGGAACTTGTTTCAGGTCAGATTGGCATTAGAATCCCTTGTATTGTCGCTGTGCCCAAGTATGCGGTGCAATACTAAAGACTGAACAACGCGCAAGTGGTTTTGGCCCTAAACCTGGAACCTTTCTGATGGTAAAATAATAATTGAAATCGGTTTGTAATGTTTGTAAAAAATTAACAAAAAATAATTATTCTTACAATAATTATGAATAACATTGACGTTTCAATAACTAAAGTGACGTGACCTCTAATCGAGTGTGTCAGAAAAGCGTAATAAATGCTAGAAACAATAATATAACATTACTCATATTTGCACAGGTTCTTACTTTCAATATTTTTGCATACTTACACAATTTCTAAACATAATATATATATTATTTGATTAAAGTAAAACGGCGCAAGATAGACACAAGCTCCTAACGCGCCGTGCGTGCCTTGAAAGAGATAGTATGTTGCAATGACTAGGGGGCGAGCAAGACTGACATAGTTTGTTCGTGTCGTCTCGTAACGCATCGGTTTTTTTCGGATTGCGATTCATTTAAATCGGGCGACGGGGACAAGATTTAAAGGTCCGTGCGTTAGGAGCTTGTGACCTATCACATCTATCTTATCTCTGCTCTCTAATCATAGGAAAATGCTGAATTTTTAACAAACATTTCAAACAAACATAATGCCATTAAGTATTTATGACTTAATTATAAATAAATTGCCATAGCATAAGTTATTTTACTCCAATCTATAATTTAAAAAAAACAAATCACACGTTATAAGTCAACTGTGTTATTGTATTCCCGTTATTTCGTTATTTAATGAATCATGAAATACCTAATTAAATCTGAAGAATTTCTCGAAATACCGCAAACGCAATACCTTACTGTGGAAATATTTAATTAAAAATTAGGTCACGCATATTAAAACTTCCGTAAACAGAAATTTTAGTTTACGTTGGTTATAAGTAAAATAAGTTCCTAGTAGAATAAGTAGAATGACCAAGCTGCTTAACTGAACAATGAAAAACCCCTTCAACAATTATAATTAGACTTCTTTCCAGGGGCCGTAGCCATATTACAAACGTCGCTTTCTATTCTATGTCTATGATCGCTAATAATTTTAAGTGTGATGTATTATATTGCAGATTCTTTGCATTTATGGTGTTCTATATTAAAGCTTACTATTTTGAATATTAGAATCCTATTCTGTAGTATAAAACACCATAAATGCAAAGAAAATTCGACTCTATGCCGAAGATTTTAAAGCGTTAGCGAAAGCATAGAATAGAAAGCGACGTTTGCAATGTGGCTAACGATGTTGGGAGAAGAAATAAATCTTATTTACAACTAAGGGTACATTCACACAAAAACTCCTATTTACAGGCTCGTTTTTAACGAATCCTTCGCTACTGACGGTAATATTCACATCATATTTTAATTCTGTTGTGTGCGGGAATTATAGACGAACCCTAATTTTAAAACATAATATTCAATGCTATAATTAGAACTTATGGCTGATAAAACTAATTAAAAACATGGTGGAGGCTCAAATAAGATTATTTATTGCCAATTGCATAAAAATTAACAACTTACGTATGGGAGTCGCCCCGTCCCCAGTCGAACCGTTAAAATATAATATACCTCTATAAAAAAAGTTATCTTTACGATGCACAATATGTATATCTAACATATGAAACTGTCAGTGTTGCCATAACATAACATCATGGTGCACAAACAAACATTCAGTTTTAGTATAAAAATAAACAGCTAATGCAGTTTACGGTATAATAAAAATTACGTATATTCTAGTAAAAAATTTCAACCAATCTTTATATGTGAGTGCGAGTAAAATATACAAGTTTGACGAGCAGAAAGATATAGTTATGGTATTTTGAACATAAAACAGAACCTTTTTTAAATTAATTTTTCTATACCATTTAACTTGTCCGAAATACATAAAGCCTTAAGAAATTCTAATGATCTGAGTTTAGTATTAGATAAATTTAAGGTCTCTAATAACTTTTCCTTAAACCCTTTAACGAGTAAAAAACAACTCTTGGTTAAGTCATCAATTATATTTTGGTAAGCCATGTACTTCAACTTACACTGAGTTTTAAACGTAATGTTAATATGTAGTCCATTACAATACAATTTAAGAAAAAAAACACATTAAAAAAGTTAATTCTTTACACATCCGCCCTCCTTCAATACTGGTATCAAATAAGTACAATCATCTGTTAATAAACAAAAAAAACATTCGAAACTCAAAACCCTATTCCTGTCACACCACTTACTATTCTGAACACAAACTGTCAAATCGGAAATGACGTCACTTGAAGGAAACGCGCTGTATCGTGTCCCTCCTTCGAAAGCGCCATTCCCAAAGTATAAGACACAGAAATACTACATTACCATTTTAAGGGGAACTCTAGCCCCCAGTTAAATGCAGAAAACTGAAGCTCAAGATAATTGGTTAGTCTAAAAACAGCTGGAATTGAAAGAGCGTTGCCTTGAGAATATATTCTTTTTTTAAACAATAAAATTTAACGATACTCAGTACGGTTTAATGTGTATGGGGTATTGACAAACGTTATAACTATTGTTTGAAGATGTTTGGAAGAGATTTAAGCATGTTGTTAGGATCTTTTGGATTGATATAAACAGTATAGTTTAAGGTATTACACTATCATACAATATATATATACCTCTTATCCTACACATATGACCTATAGAATCATATCGGTGTATTACATTATCGTAGTTCGATGATCCTATTTTTATTGTAATGTGGTTGCGGAGGACCAGTCTATTGTGTATCCTACACTATTGCTTCAGTAGTGTGGTAAGTATTGGTATTATTAAAAAAGAGGAAACATTTGTGAAAATTAAGAAGAAATCGAAGAAAGCCTATGACAATGGATCTGCCTGGCAGGCGCAGCAGGTTGTTTTTTTTAAATACAGCAGTGTTGCCAACAATAATTTTAGAATAACACTGTAATAAGTATATTAAGAACTTACGCAAAAAATGCATTTTACTTACTTTTTATCCGTCAATAAAACCACCACAATAATTAATTGTCTTAAAATTTAGAAAATAAATGTTTTATCGGGATAAAATGAAAATAAATGGAAAAATTCAATCTATAATATTCAATACGACAAGACCTGTTTCTATGATCCTATCTAACAGCAAATGTTAAAAATCTTTAATCAAAGACGATTTGACTCATATGTTTATGTTACACCTATATGTATAAATATGGTCCTAGATATATGATAGTGTATTTTATTTATTTATTTGGAAAACATACAATATTTTAATACAGTTATACCTCCCTATGTTAGTAGCATCTGCAACTTGAAATAACAGACCTACAATCTAAACGGTCCCAAAATAAGAAATTTGAACGATATTTTTCAGGGCATTTTCTAGGTAAGATTGACCAAAACAAAAATGTTTATAGACCCGGATAATTCTAAAATTTCTTAATACTAATATAATAATAAATTCTAAACCTGGGTCACGGCCAGACTAAGTACATCTCCGTCAACAAGGGACCCATATGAAAGTCAATGGCAGCCCATAACCATTAAAAAAAGTAAAGGGAAACAAAACTGTAATAACAAAACAGAAGTCCCGAGTTTACAGCCCTACCAACCAATCTGTTCAGTAAAGGGTGGCGCTGCGTTCTAACCGTAAATAAAGTTTGACGAAACAAATTTTTTCGTTCCAATTTTTACTACTTAACGCATACCAAACACATTGTACAAATACATGTGGTTTGACGTTTTGACGTCAAAAGTAGCGGCCATTTAAAAAAATATTACTGTTACGTTTGGTAGAACTTTGCTGGAGTGTGAATGTAAATATGGGAACTTCTTGGAAACGGATATTTTAGATTATTTTATTTAAATTAATATTATAAGAAACCGGCATCATTTTAGGCCTAGTTTCTATGTCTGAAATATGTAATTGCCAAGTATCTATATTATGTCAGTTACTAATTCCGATTAATGTTTTAGTAAAATAATAATAATCACCCAGACACAACTGCATGGCCCCAAAGCAAGCAGAGCTTGTGTTATGGATGACCGTACAGCGAACCCAGAATAAACTTTCATATATAAAAATCAACAACCTCGACCTGAGAACAAACATCTGTGTTCATCTGGGAACTCGGGACCTTCGTCGTATGAGGCAGGACTACTATCCAATACTACCACTAATATGAAACATGTTGATTGTTGAACAAATAAATGTATATTATTACATAAGTATAGGATCGCCGCTCAAAAAATCAAGGCAAAGAAAAATCAATCATAATTCTTATAACTGTCTTAACATGCTTTGTTTTGAGGAGTCTCGCGACTCTCCAAGTTACAAATTTGAATAAAATACTGATACACTTAATACTAAACCATCTAAAAAATTGAAATAAATTATTTTGAGAACAAATAGAGATAGACGTTTACGTATATTAGTATTTACGTATTAAAAGAAAAGTTTCTACAACGATCTTATTCTTTCGGCTAAGATTAATTCCTAGCCCTAAGGGGCGCTACCTGCATGTTTGGGCAAACATTCATCTACACATACTCGACATTGCCCGAATATGTGGTTGGAGACCCTCAACTAACTTTACTTGTCTCAATTGTTTAGTGAAGGCGTAAGCCGAAACGTATACAAACCTAAGTTTAAGACTATTATTTATTTATTTATTGCTCCAAAGAGATGCAATACTTGCTTATTTTTGTCTCTTTTTATCAGAAAAATGAAGTAGCTATTTTTTTCTTAACACAGCGCCTAAATCTAAACAAAAAAGTTCACTAAACTTTAAATCCACGTTCTATTTCTCAACGGTTTTCTCTATGGAGTGAGTCATCGGCGCCCATCTATCGGAAAACGTATCGAATCGGATGTGATTCATTTTGCGATAGGTTTGCTATGCAAATATAAAAACTGATTGATATGCAGCATTTCTGTGGGCTTCATTATGGAGCTCTAATGAATGAATTTTCAACTGAATAATATTTTATTATGATTGTGGCATGGTTTTTAGATTGGTATAACGAGGCTAGTAGTTCGCAGGTGTTGACTGGTTATAACCAAGTGTTTTGGATTTGAAAACCGTTTTGAGCTTTTTGGCCGTAAACTCTAGACTGAAAATCGATAGAGAATATTTAATTTGACATTTTGTGGTAGGTTGATGAGCTGTTGACTGACTATAGAACATTCGAAAAATAGGTTTAATTCATTCCCTA
Source organism: Marasmarcha lunaedactyla (assembly GCA_923062675.1). Taxonomy (NCBI): domain Eukaryota; kingdom Metazoa; phylum Arthropoda; class Insecta; order Lepidoptera; family Pterophoridae; genus Marasmarcha; species Marasmarcha lunaedactyla. The sequence goes on along the minus strand of OV281361.1, from coordinate 8,577,307 downwards.
GACTCATAGAAAATGGCGTCCCGCTTTTATGACTACACCTAATCTCTCCGCGCGCAGACATGCCGCTGCTCTGTGCTAAGGGCCGCCGACGACCCAGCGGCTACAGGTATTTAGCAAGCACAAGTGAATTGAATGACATAGGCCAGGCCCGAGAAGCGATTTAGAAGTTAGCAAGCATAAGTCGGCTAGGCAATGATCGCTAGGCACCCCCGCAAATCACAGCTTCCTCGCTCATCCCTCGTGGAATGCGTGAAATACAAAGAATAAGCTTCATCAATAATATTGTATGACCCACAAAAAAAATTCTAATCCGTCAGGAACGTGTAAACATGTTGCTTTAGAAAAAGTATCTACCTTTATGTTACACCTAAATATCCCCATTGATAGATATTACACATAACACAGACCATAAATGCATCTCATTAACCATTTACAGGCAGATACAATTCTATATTCAAATCACACAACTACAAACTATTTCTACCAAAAAGGTTGCATGGTTAACTGACGCTTCCTATACAGCCTGTTTCGTCGACAACTATTTTGAGAACGCACTGCCTCGTACGTCACTCATTAGACGTTTCATGTAATGTATGGGGCTTCTTTCATATTGTAGTTGCTTGACCATACTCGTATTGATATATATTAGAACATGGTTTCTTACTTGTTATCAATGTTCACGTGTATTAATGTTCACATGACCAACTGGAAACGCAATTTAAACTTAAAGAGGCTAGGAAGGTGTGGTTTAGCTCAGTCGTAGATATCTTCTGCTTAAATCACAAAGACGGGTGTTTCAATCAATGTATTCCTAGCAATACGAGCCCCAATACAAAAGAGTTCGTTTAGTGCCAAATATTACAAATATCTAATATTCGAAGTAAAATTTAGATAAATAAATTTAACTTTATTAGTTCAATAAATACACAGTGGTTTTGAACACTTAATTAAGTTTATTTTCATATAAAAAAGTAACAAATTATTTCCCTATTAAAATAAAATTACTATAAATTCTTGGAGGACATACAGCACTGCCACTTTTCTGTGATGCTGCACTGTCGATCTTGGTGGGGCTAAGTCCGTGGCTATTTGGTAAGCAGATTTGCCATTATTGTGGCTACTATTAATTATTTTTTGTACTTCGTTGGCAATAGGTTTCCCGCGAGCCAATTTGTTTGAAAATAATGATAAAATTGCATGAAATTATGGTTTTATATGTTCGGAAATGATAGTGACGAATCATGTGACAGATTATTTCTATTTTCAAATCATTTTTTAATTAAAACAGGTAGAATTGAGACATCGACGAACTCTTTTGCATCGATTAAGAACTAGACGAACTACCACATCAACTACACATCAAAAAAAGTTTGAGATCACTTTCAAAATACCAAATTTTTTTGTTACAGTAGAATAAAACGTTTGTTTCTTTTTCATCTAAGATTCTTCATTTAAAAATCAAATCTTATTTAAAATATCAATTGTTTTTCTGTAGGTATAAAAAGAGATTAAATCCTTGTTTACGCTCATTCAGAAATCTGACCAACTTGATTCAAGCGTTTTTCTGGTTTTTCGAAGAAGGAGTTCATTCAAAAAGATGCCAAGGGGATAATCAGAAGTTTTACGAACATGAATTGATACTTTGGGGGAAGAAAGATATTCTACGGGAGAAATAGCACACATAGTGGCTGTATGCCAATCCTGTGTCGTGAACACTTTACGGAGGTATCACAGCGTGGATAACTTTGCTGAAGGACCTCGCAGTGGTCGGCCAACTGTTCTTACTGCTGCTCAGAGGCGTTACATCAGATTGCTACCTGCCCGAGACCCAACAATCAATGCCACTAAAATAAAAGCTGAGTTGCGGGCTACTACTAGTCGAAATCACATTAGGACCTTTAAATTCAATTTTTGCTAACAATAAATAAAAAAAATAATTTAATTTTTTAATTTCAAGAAGTGTATATTTTCTATAAAAAGACGTTACGTAAGCAACATTCTTTTAAAAAGTAAAATTTAAAAAAATCCGTGTTTAGGTAGGTGATCTCAAACTTTTTTTGATGTGTGTATTTTGAGTTAGTCGTAGCAAATTAAATACATATGAAATTTTTCTTTAAAAGCGCGTGATTAACAACAATAAGATGGATTTTTGACATCAACATGAAGAGATTTTTTTTTCAAAGGCCTGTTTTATGAAAATGTAGTTAAGTTGAAAACAGGCAACCTTTGCAATATATGACTAGACGAAAATTTTGCATTGGGGCTCGTATACATAAACTTTAACAAAACAAGATTTTATTGAGGAATATTTTATTTTTAATTTGTGAAGTGTAGATTTCTTTCAACATATTGAGAGACATTGTCAACTTTGTACATAGTAACAGTTGTGAGTAGGTATTTCAATGAATTAATGTAACAATCACTATTTACAGTCATGTGGCGCGCGAAGCTTACTTATTTTCTGACTTTTTAATCATCACATTTACGAATTTATGCGCTTCTTACCACGACTTATTTTAAGTTTCAAGTTCTTTTTTAATTTCACAGCCGGCAAACGAGAACGCAACCCACCTGGCGGTAAGTGGCATCCGTGCCCATGGGCATCATTAATCGAAGGTGTTTTATTTAATAACAGTACATAATTGTAATTATTATATCAACTAATTACGCGATGCTGAACGTAGACTTCAGTTAAAATTGCCTTTGTTCCAGAAATTGCATTTTCTGTTCCTTCTTTTCCTTTAACCGGAACGCAACCACGTAAACTTGATAATTATAGCGGTCGAAATAGGAACGACGGCAGTTTCGCCCCAGACGAGTTTTAAACAACTAGACCCGTACTAGTTACCACAAAAAGCATAGATATTTTTAGGCCCTTTTCTAACTGAGATTTAAAGGATAAAAGGCACGTTGCGTGCGAAACAAGGGCGGAACGCCCTCCGTGCATGCTTGTACCTAGTAATAAGCCGTTTATACACATTCAATTTCTTTATTCGACACTCATATATAAATACCCATACTATTTACTACCATACCATACGTCATACTAACATGCAAGACGTTCTTAATTTTTTACGTGTAGGTTCTTTGTAAAATATTCGATAAATATATGACGCTTATGAAGTCATACGATGTAATATAGATAGAACACTATGTTGGTATGCTTAGTGCCTTTAAAAGTTATATAAAAGTTTATTAGAAGGTTATCAAAAGATGATCTCTCTCCATTAAGTTCCTTCCATAGTCACGGTAATTAAAAATCGTGTACCACTGTCTGTATAGATAGTTGGTCATTAAACCAGGTTTATCGGGGTCGTTCACCAGTGACAAGTGACAGCTAATGGCGGTCAGCGCCATTTTGCAACAACGGAAGCGTTTCCCGCCCTTATCGCCATTTTACCGTACTCTCAGATGACGGGAATACCTAATATATATTTTGTTTTATGGGTCAAATTCAAATGTATAAGAAACACTTAACAAATAACTCTTAACAATGTAACTCCAAAAGAAACATGCAACTTGAAAGACCATAATAACTAATAGTAAATAAGGGTACGTTTTGAATGAGCTTACTTACAAAAGATAAACCTTTAGATTCAATGCTTAGGAGGTTTGTATCTAGCCAAGAAAACTGGTACATAGGGCTGAATATTATTGTCAACTTTTAAGATTCTCTGCCAAATGTAGGGTAAGCGCTGCAGTTGTTGTCCCGACAACGCTATTACAACAACAAGGAACGCCGACTTTCCAATTAGAAACAGGGAAAAACGTCATTTGGATCGCCTAACCCACCGGTAGGCCAGGCTAACGCGTCGTACGCATTCATACTGAGTTTCTTGCTTCTTCTTTGGCATGGTAGAAGAGCCTTCCGGACCAGTGGTAGTTTCAATATACGACGTCTTAAGGGCTATGTGAACTTAGCACCCGACTTTTGCAAAATGGCTCTTCTTATGGTTTTTTTGAAAGATATTGGTTAGTAGTAGATAGTAGTGAAGTTATTTTCGTTTGTAGTAGAGCCAAAAAAATTTTACAGAACAAAAAAGAATTCACCTTTCGAAAACAAAAAACAAATTTTTTTTTTCGTTTAGTCATGCAAGAAAATGGTAGATTTGGATTGTACTGCAATGTTTTTCGTTTGTAGTAAAATAATGTACACAGAAAAATTAACTATTCACTTGAAAATTTTCCAATACTAAATTGACCACATAAGTTCGATTTCAAAGAAAATCAGGTTACTACAAACGCTGGAAATGGCTGGAATGCATGTGCGGAGGGTAGTAGTAGATTGTAGTGCAATGTTTTTCGTTTGTAGTAGAACAATAATGACGGAAAAAATGTTTTTATACTTGAACATTTTCCAAAACTAAATTGACCACATAAGTTCGATTTCAAAGAAAATCAGGTTACTACAAACGCTGAAAATGGCTGGAATGCGTGTGCGGAGGGTAGTAGTAGATTGCAGTGCAATGTTTTTCGTTTGTAGTAGAACAATAATGACGGAAAAAATGTTTTTATACTTGAACATTTTCCAAAACTAAATTTACCACATAAGTTCGATTTCAAAGAAAATCAGGTTACTACAAACGCTGGAAATGGTTGGAATGCGTGTGCGAAGGGTAGTAGTAGATTGCAGTGCAATGTTTTTCGTTTGTAGTAGAACAATAATGACCGAAAAAATGTTTTTATACTTGAACATTTTCCAAAACTAAATTTACCACGTAAGTTCGACTTCAAAGAAAATCAGGTTACTACAAACGCTGGAAATGGCTGGAATGCGTGTGCGGAGGGTAGTAGTAGATTACAGTGCAATGTTTTTCGTTTGTAATAGAACAATAATGACACAAAAAATGTTTTTATACTTGAACATTTTCCAAAACTAAATTTACCACATAAGATCGACTTCAAAGAAAATCAGGTTACTACAAACGCTGGAAATGGCTGGAATGCGTGTGTGGAGGGTAGTAGTAGATTGCAGTGCAATGTTTTTCGTTTGTAGTAGAACAATAATGACAGAAAAAATGTTTTTATACTTGAACATTTTCCAAAACTAAATTTACCACATAAGTTCGACTTCAAAGAAAATCAGGTTACTACAAACGCTGGAAATGGCTGGAATGCGTGTGCGGAGGGTAGTAGTAGATTGCAGTGCAATGTTTTTCGTTTGTAGTAGAACAATAATGACAGAAAAAATGTTTTTATACTTGAACATTTTCCAAAACTAAATTTACCACATAAGTTCGACTTCAAAGAAAATCAGGTTACTACAAACGCTGGAAATGGCTGGAATGCGTGTGTGGAGGGTAGTAGTAGATTGCAGTGCAATGTTTTTCGTTTGTAGTAGAACAATAATGACAGAAAATATGTTTTTATACTTGAACATTTTCCAAAACTAAATTTACCACATAAGTTCGATTTCAAAGAAAATCAGGTTACTACAAACGCTGGAAATGGCTGGAATGCGTGTGCGGAGGGTAGTAGTAGATTGCAGTGCAATGTTTTTCGTTTGTAGTAGAACAATAATGACAGAAAATATGTTTTTATACTTGAACATTTTCCAAAACTAAATTTACCACATAAGTTCGATTTCAAAGAAAATCAGGTTACTACAAACGCTGGAAATGGCTGGAATACGTGTGCGGAGGGTAGTAGTAGATTGCAGTGCAATGTTTTTCGTTTGTAGTAGAACAATAATGACGGAAAAAATGTTTTTATACTTGAACATTTTCCAAAACTAAATTTACCAAATAAGTTCGATTTCAAAGAAAATCAGGTTACTACAAACGCTGGAAATGGCTGGAATGTATGTGCGGAGGGTAGTAGTAGATTGTAGTGCAATGTTTTTCGTTTGTAGTTGAATAATAATGACAGAAAAAATATTTTTACCCTTGAAAATTTTCAAATACTAAATTTACCACATAAGTTAAAATTCAAAGAAAATCAGGTTACTACAAACGCTGGAAATGGCTGGAATTCGTGTGCGGAGAGTAGAAGTAGATTGCAGTGCAATATTTTTCGTTTGTAGTAGAATAATATTCACAGAAAAATTTACTATTCACTTGAAAATTTTCCAATACTAAATTTACCACATAAGTTCGATTTCTAAGAAAATCAGGTTACTACAAACGCTGGAAATGGCTGGGATGCGTGTGCGGAGGGTAGTAGTAGATTGCAGTGCAATATTTTTCGTTTGTAGTAGAACAATAATGACAGAAAAAATGTTTTTATACTTGAAAATTTTCCAAAACTTAATTTACCACATAAGTTCGATTTCAAAGAAAATCAGGTTACTACAAACGCTGGAAATGGCTGGAATGCATGTGCGGAGGGTAGTAGTAGATTGCAGTGCAATATTTTTCGTTTGTAGTAGAATAATAATGACAGAAAAAATATTTTTACCCTTGAACATTTTCAAATACTAAATTTACCACATAAATTAAAATTCAAATAAAATTAGGTTACTACAAACGCTGGAAATGGCTGGAATGCGTGTGCGGAGGGTAGTAGTAGATTGCAGTGCAATATTTTTCGTTTGTAGTAGAACAATAATGACAGAAAAAATGTTTTTATACTTGAAAATTTTCCAAAACTAAATTTACCACATAAGTTCGATTTCAAAGAAAATCAGGTTACTACAAACGCTGGAAATGGCTGGAATGTATGTGCGGAGGGTAGTAGTAGATTGTAGTGCAATGTTTTTCGTTTGTAGTTGAATAATAATGACAGAAAAAATATTTTTACCCTTGAAAATTTTCAAATACTAAATTTACCACATAAGTTAAAATTCAAAGAAAATCAGGTTACTACAAACGCTGGAAATGGCTGGAATTCGTGTGCGGAGGGTAGTAGTAGATTGTAGTGCAATGTTTTTCGTTTGTAGTTGAATAATAATGACAGAAAAAATATTTTTACCCTTGAAAATTTTCAAATACTAAATTTACCACATAAGTTAAAATTCAAAGAAAATCAGGTTACTACAAACGCTGGAAATGGCTGGAATTCGTGTGCGGAGAGTAGAAGTAGATTGCAGTGCAATATTTTTCGTTTGTAGTAGAATAATATTCACAGAAAAATTTACTATTCACTTGAAAATTTTCCAATACTAAATTTACCACATAAGTTCGATTTCTAAGAAAATCAGGTTACTACAAACGCTGGAAATGGCTGGGATGCGTGTGCGGAGGGTAGTAGTAGATTGCAGTGCAATATTTTTCGTTTGTAGTAGAACAATAATGACAGAAAAAATGTTTTTATACTTGAAAATTTTCCAAAACTAAATTTACCACATAAGTTCGATTTCAAAGAAAATCAGGTTACTACAAACGCTGGAAATGGCTGGAATGCATAAGCCGAGGGTACTAGTACATTGTAGTGCAATGTTTTTCGTTTGTAGTAGAACAATAATGACAGAAAAAATGTTTTTATACTTGAAAATTTTCCAATACTAAATTTACCACATACGTTCGATTTCAAAGAAAATCCGGTTTCATTATTCTTCTACTACAAACGAAAAACATTGCACTACAATGTACTAGTACCCTCCGCTTATGCATTCCAGCCATTTCCAGCGTTTGTAGTAACCTGATTTTCTTTGAAATCGAACTTATGTGGTAAATTTAGTTTTGGAAAATTTTCAAGTATAAAAACATTTTTTCGTCATTATTGTTCTACTACAAACAAAAAATATTGCACTGCAATCTACTACTACCCTCCGCACACGTATTCCAGCCATTTCCAGCGTTTGTAGTAACCTGATTTTCTTTGAAATCGAACTTATGTGGTAAATTTAGTTTTGGAAAATTTTCAAGTATAAAAACATTTTTTCCGTCATTATTGTTCTACTACAAACAAAAAATATTGCACTGCAATCTACTACTACCCTCCGCACATGCATTCCAGCCATTTCCAGCGTTTGTAGTAACCTGATTTTCTTTGAAATCGAACCTATGTGGTAAATTAAGTTTTGGAAAATTTTCAAGTATAAAAACATATTTTCTGTCATTATTGTTCTACTACAAACGAAAAATATTGCACTGCAATCTACTACTACCCTCCGCACACGCATCCCAGCCATTTCCAGCGTTTGTAGTAACCTGATTTTCTTAGAAATCGAACTTATGTGGTAAATTTAGTTTTGGAAAATTTTCAAGTATAAAAACATTTTTTCTGTCATTTTTGTTCTACTACAAACGAAAAACATTGCACTGCAATCTACTACTACCCTCCGCACATGCATTCCAGCCATTTCCAGCATTTGTAGTAACCTAATTTTCTTTGAAATCGAACTTATGTGGTAAATTTAGTATTGGAAAATTTTCAAGTGAATAGTTAATTTTTCTGTGAATATTATTTTACTACAAACAAAAAACATTGCAGTACAATCCAAAACTACCATTTTCTTGCATGACTCAACAAAAAAAAAATTTGTTTTTAGTTTTCGAAAGCTGAATTTTTTTTGTTCTGTAAAATTTTTTTGGCTCTACTACAAATGAAAATAACTTCACTACTATCTACTACTAACCTATATCTTTCAAAAAAACCATAAGGAGAGCCATTTTGCAAAAGTCGGGTGCTAAGTTCACATAGCCCGTCTTAAGCCGTGGTACGTCCTCTCTCGGGTGCCCTTAGGAGTATCGTATGTAGTAGTTTATGTTCCGGCTAGCGCCCTCAGCGCTAGGCCACAAGGTCCAGGGAAATTAAAAGACCAACAGGACAAAAATAAACAGTCATTTAAAAAAAACCCAGTAGTTGACAAAATAAAGGTCTTTCTTTATAAATATTTTATAATTTTTTTATAACATTCCTTAAAAGTTATTGATATGATTAAATCATTAACAAATTCAGTCTTGTTAAATTTATATTAATAATGAATTGTTACAGTCAAAACATTAAGTTTGTTAGCATTTGATCAGAGGATCCTAACTGTATTTCATTTAGGTACAGTCCGGGAACTTGGTGCCGGTTCTGGTTTGCATCCGAATCCAATACAGTGTTGTCGCTAGTTATTTATTTTATATTCTGATCTCCTGTTGTTTTAATGCTCTGACATCAGGGACATTGGTATGTTCGAGAATTTTTTTGAATTGGGGTAAAATAATACAAAACTATACACATTTTTCAAACAACAGCTCTCCTTAGCAAGTTTGTACCTCTTTACTTATATAATATCTTTACATAAGAGTGATGGCTACTATTATATTATGGCATGCATTCAAATGATCATTATAATTTTGTAAAAAAAGGCAAAGAAAAAATCTAAATGGTCATCTATTTTAATAATTGATCTTCTTTCTTTGATACATAACTATTAGTCATTTAATCTAACTCTTGTTAGACCAAAGTCGCTTTTCGTGAAAAGCTGGGAATGGTACTTAATTTGGTCGTGGCGCTTCGCCGGGTTCTGCCGCACCACGCTCGCGCGTGTATTAATTTGATACAAACCCAACTGAACCTGTAGTTGAGTTACATGTATGTAAATTAATTGCCGTTGAGTTAAGCGTAGGTTTATTAATTGGAGTTCAGTTATTTAATGTTAAAAGTGCTCATGTAGAACTCATCAATTAGTTTTTAGAGGATCAAATAATATTATCCCTTATATTATTAATAAGTGTTGGATAAAATATTCCATATTTTCATAGCTTTTCACTTATTTTAGCTTCACCCTCTTTTCATTCTACAGTTAAAATTAACATAAATAGAAAAATCTGTATCTTTGGTGTTAATTTAATCTGGTAAATTTTTTTGGTGTAGTTTCAGTTATGTAACCATTGTACCACTAAACAAAAGTAGGTAGGTAATTAAGAAATTAATTTGATGCACATTATCATAATTATGTACTAATTAGTCACTATTAGTAAAAATTGTTGCAATTTTGAATACCATAGCAGTTTTTGGTCGACTACATACAATATAATAAAAATATCATCAAAAATTCATCCAAAATATTTACTAAAATGAAAAATAAATAATTAAAATTATTACTGCAACTTTTTATTTACTACAATAAATACTTATATTCTGTGTAAGGGATTCCACACCAATCGATCGATCGTTGATCGACGTCGTCCGGTTGACGTTGCCTGTTCCATGCTACCATCAATCAATATCATGTGGATATATCACTAGCAGATATTTCTTTCAGACAACCTTACGTCAATGTTTTAGGTACTAAATAAACATAAAGCTCTAGCTCTATAAGCATAAAAATATACAGATTTTAATATGCATAAATATATGAATATAAGCTAGTTAATTAATAATATACATATTTTTACATTAAGTACTTAATTTACAAAAAAATATGTGTTTAACTCCTGTGCAGCTGACTTTTTCAGTAAGAACATTACTTACTAAAATTTAAAAATACTTTGTCATTGAAAAAAAATTCCACTATAATTTTTTTATAACCTAATACTAAACAATATTCAAATAAGCAAAATTCAATACTTTACATATTAATATGAAATCAATTTGGAATGAGAAGATAAGTTCATTGTTTGATTTAGAAAAATGGGGGAATTATTTCTGGTGTCAAAGTCCTTAATCAATTTTAAAATTGAAAAAGCAATAATTATAAAATTTTATTTTATTCTAAACCAAATAAATAAAATAATGAGCATTAATCAAAGCCTTCTCAAAAACTAGCCTTCAAAATTCTGTCTATTTGTTTAAAAGTAGTATTTATCTGTGTTAATTTGATTTGATACCACACATTCTTCAAAAATATGAAGAATGTGTATTCCACATTTTGCTAAAGTCATGATCTAAATCATTTAAATTAAAATCTAGTATTCCAAGGTCATATTTCTACACTTAGGATTTATTTTCAGACTGCTCCCAAAAGTGCACTTTATTCAAAGTAAGGTATAACATAGGTTAAGTCATTATCATCCAATATTTTATATCCTTGTTGTTTTTGCTGTTACACTTTTCGATATAAACACATGAAAAGGAGTAATTAACTTTTAGTGTCAGTAATACTGTAACTGTACTGTAGGTTACTAAAAGTTTGCATAAGATTAGTTTAAATATCTTGGAATTGAAATACAGAATCAGCTATATTTGTAAATCACAAGGAATACTTACTAAGTTTTTGAGCTTCAACATCAATTGCAATTGACAAAACGACGAACAAACAAGCCAACAGTGAACACCACATCCGTAAACAGTTACACAGAGACATTTTAAAACCAACACTAAAAGTCGTTTCCTATACAATACACACATACGAAACACTTATCTCAATAAAACTAAGGAAAACACATGTTTTATCTTATAAAAATAAGAATGTTTATAAGGCAATATACATCGATTAAATGAACAATAAAATTCATTTTTAACAAACCTAGCACACTACCATCCCTCCGATCAACTCAAAACAAACTGTTTTCATTCGTTCGTTCAAATGAACAAGGTGAGTGAGTGAGTAATATAATTTTTAATGTGTCGTTCTTCTGTCAATTGAGCTTTTTTATAAGGTTTACGGCTTGGATGATAAAACTTATATACACTTAGAATAATTAATCTACTAGAACTACTGTTTTATGGTTTGTTAGTTGCTGTTACTTTATTTTAATACCTTTATTTGTTTTGATAGAGTAGTGTTTACTTACTACTCCCGAAAGGTGTAGTGAAATTGTAGACATATTATGGATTTATAATTACCGCCACTCTAGCCGTCAAGTAACTTTTGATAAGCGATAACAATAATCAGACAGACCAGAATCTTTTAAATTTATTTATTTATTTTCTCATATATTACAATTACATTACCTATATGTTGCTTGACTTCCCAAAACCACGGCTGGTTTGTCTGTAAGTTGCAATTCCTCTATTGCTAGCTTATTATAAAGGTTAATTTTATCTATATCTATAAAAGCACACAATATACATATTCTTAAGAAAAAAGACTAATAACTTTTTTCCTGTTTTAACTTATTTGTACAGGGCCCTCAAACTTCCTTACGGATTATTTTTTTTTTATAAAGAAACTAATGACCTGCCAAATCAACGTTCAAATATAAACAAGTTTAAGTAAGTCTTCACTAAATATCACAAAGAAAAGAATTTACTTTCTCCACATTATGGCCGGTTTACATGCGGTTAAGTGGTTAAGTTGGTAACTAAATTTAAACAAAATTTTAAGTTAAAAATTACGTGAAAACAGTCAGATAAGTGACAAGTGGGTGGGCGGGGCTTCTCACATAACACGTTTGGCGTGATTTTTTAGTTAAGTGCATACGTTGACAGAGCGGGTGGCGGCAAGAGCTCGTATTTATTTCGCATTTTCCCTCTTTTTATTAATGTCGAAGTAGAGTTTAGTTCTAACCTTAAAGTTTGTTAAAGAATATTTAAAATTGGTATGCTTGTAGGTAAAAAATTTAAAAATATATATATTATCGTAAAGATTTTAAATTTCCGAACAAAATTCTTCTCTGAATTTGTCCAAAATTACGATTACCACATGTCTAAGTACAGAATTGACGAATTCCTTGATATTCATCACTGCTCATCTTCATTGAACTTATGAACTTAACTACTTAATCCGTTTGGAAACACAAGTGACAAGTAGTAACTTAAAATAGAGTTAAAATAGAGTTACCAACTTAACTACTTAATACGTGTAAACCGCACATTTCTAACGAGACGTCATCTCTGTAACATTTTGTAGAATCGAGCCAGGCCGCAATGCGTTACTTGGAAGATCTGGACTTTTCCGTCATGTGGGTTCACATTGATACCGGCGTTGTCCAATTGGTCTACGCCAGTATATACCGGTCACATGGCGGAGATCGGGAGACAACGAGGCTCATGGAGAATCTCAGCGATGCAGCAGATAAGGTTCGGCAACGTTTTCCCTCACCGCAGTTGGTGTTCCTGGGGGATTTTAACGCTCATCACGGGCAATGGCTATACCCGTATCAGGACACTGGCCACGCTGGAAGAGAAGCTTTTAAGTTTTCCGTGACTCAAGGCCTCTCACAGCTTGTGCACGAGCCCACGCGCATCCCCGACGTTGCTGGCCACACAGCATATTGCTTAGACCTTCTGCTGACAACTGATCCTGACAGGTGATCGGTGTCCGTAACTGCACCTTTAGGGACATCCGACCACTGCGTGGTGAAATCTGTGTCGCAGTACTCGCCGCCTGACACACGCCCAAAAGGCGCTAGGCGAGTATGGATACTTGGGGGGAGGGAGAGTTGCCGAGCTAACAGATGCAGAAAAGAATAATTTTTGTATAGACATAAAGAGACTCTGTAAATTTATTTTGAAAAAAAATATACCCGTGAAGTTTCTTGCCAGTTCTTCTTCACGAAGGTTTTTTTCGAACTGGTGGTAGAATCATGTTTTATTTGACGTCAATAAGAACAAGTAATTGTCAATGTTGAGAAATAAATATTTGAATTTGAATTTGAATTTGAATATGGCGATACAAGTCAGTGGATTGGGATGAGATGCGGCATTTTTTCGCGCATTTTTTCTTCCTTGGTGGCAGACTGGTTTTACATTAACCGATCCATCGTGCTGCGCTGATGCTGTATCAAGTGTGACTATACCTTGAAACCAAAGGTCACCCATGGTTTAATGCTGCTTGCCTCACAGCTGAAAAGCTTAAGCAAGAAGCGTACAATGCCTGGGCTGACGCTCGCAGAAGCAAAGCCGTGGATTCACATGAACTGAAGAAAAGATACAATGCTGCCGCAAAGTCTTGCAAAAAGGTGACCAGGAAAGCTCGTTTTGACCACATTGGCCACATCGGAGACAAGATAGCGTCATATCCTTCAGTAAGCAAAGCTTTCTGGTCTCTGGCCAAGTCGGTGGAGTTGAACTTCTGTCGCCCATCGCTGCCACCTCTGAGGAAGCCTGACGGTTCATTGGCCCACACCGCAAAAGAGAAAGCAGACCTTTTTGTTAATCTTTTTGCAGACTATTCACGTCTAAATAGTCAAGGTAAAGTCTCACCCCAGTTACCTCAGTTCGGACCCAAAATGGGTATTGTTCATATTGGCCAAAAGGAGGTTCTTAAACGCTTGCAGAATTTAGCCAGCGGCCGCGATGGCATACCTGCAGTTGTCTTAAAACACTGCGCAGCCGAGTTGTCTCCCATACTAACGTGCCTGTATCGACTCTCTTTGGAATCCGGAGAGGTCCCTAAATCCTGGAAGCTGGCTAACGTGCAACCAGTACCAAAGAAGGGAAGCCGTGCAGATCCTATCAACTACCGACCTATTGCAATCACCTCCATACTTTGCAAAGTTATAGAGCATGAATTGAACAATCTTCTCCTGGCATACCTTGAGTCCAACGAGCTCCTTAGTGATAACCAATATGGTTTTCGCAGTGGACGCTCGACTGGAGATCTTCTTGTGTATGCCACTCACTTATGGAGCGAAGCCTTGGAAGGTCACGGAGAAGCTATAGCTATATCCCTAAACATTTCCAAAGCTTTTGATAGGGTCTGGCTAGATGGTATCTTGAGTAAGCTTCCATAATATGGGATACCTAAAGGGCTCTGCGACTGGATATCTGATTTTCTGAGGGAACGGTCAATTCGAGTAGTCTTAGTCGGCTGCTCTTCTGACCTAATGGCAATTAATGCCGGCGTACCTCAGGGATCTGTTCTCTCTGCAACGTTATTCTTGCTGCACATTAATGACCTGCTAACCCCAGGCATTATTGGTTCGCTGATGACAGCAGCGTTGTAGAGAGATACATGTCCAATGCGCGAGCGAGTCCTCAAGAAATCCGGGCTTTGAGTCCATGATTGAGCGGGTGGATTTGGCTTTAAAGAAAGTGTCCGATTGGGGCAAGTCCAGCTTGGTCAAATTTAACCCGTCGACAACACAGGCGTGTTTATTCTCCGCCAAAAAGATCAGTTTCGACTTTTCTGTACCCTTAACCGACCACCTAGGGCTTCTGGGCGTAACTATATCGTCCCAACTAAACTTCGGGCAACAAATTGTGTCCATGGCTCAAACAGCTTCAAAGAAGTTGGAAATCATCTCGAAGGTCCGACGGTACTTCGGCCCTGAACAGCTACTTAATTTGTACACAGCTCAAGTTCGATCTTGTATGGAGTACGGAGTAGTATGGAGTAGTATCTTTGGGATGGTTCTGCAAAGTACCAACTAGAAGCGATGGACGCAGTTGACCAAAGAGCTCGAAAAATTATTAACAACTCTGACCTCACCAACAAAAAACTGCAAAACCTCGAACATCATCGGAAAGTTGCCAGTTTAGCAGATTCTACAGATTACATTTTGGAGAGTGCGTGAATGCTCTTTTTGATCAGGTTGAACCTACACCCTTCTTACATCGGACTGCTAGACGCAGACAGGCCTCCCATCCCTTTATGGTAGATATCCCAAGAAGTCGAACCAAACGCTTTGATAGTTCCTTTTTGGTGCGGGTCACCAAGGTGTGGAATGAACTGCCTGCGTCTGCTTTTTCAGAAAACTATAGTCCTAGTTCTTTCAAGTGTCGAGTGAATAAGTATCTCGTGGATAGACGTGTAACACCTTCGTCTTCATCGTCACTTTCCATCAGGTGAGAAGACAAACGTCTAACCCTTTTTAAATAAAATAAAAAAACATTTATGAATAACTTCTGACAGGCCTATATTTTCTATATAATATAGGGTGGATAAAATAATTGGAGTGCACTTTTGCCCATTTATTCTCGCTGCAACCGTCGGCCTTTTTTTTCGGACTGATTCTTTATGGCCCTAAATGGGCCTTTTAAATTTCACCGGACTTAGTGCTGACGGCGCTTAGCCGCTACATACGCCTCGGGCACGGACCTTGGCTCAGGATGTCGTATATTGAAACTACCACCATTTCGCAAGGGTCATCTACTGCCAAAGAACCAGCAAGAAACTCGGTAGGAATGCGTACGACGCGTTAGCCTGGCCCATCGGTGGGTTAGGTGATTTGAATGCCGTGTTGCCCTATTTCTTACTGGAACGGCGGTGTTCCTTATGGTAATAGCGTCGTCGGGATCTGTTAAGACGTTACGCAGACGCCTGTAACGAACTGCCGCATCTGGGTTGGCTGCGTAGTCAGCTGACTTATTTACCAGTGGGTTGGGATGGTGGGGAGCATTGTCGAAGTGGTGTCTAGATGCCAACGTCATGAATGCGGCTATGGTGTGTAGCTCGAGATCCTTTATGTAGATCTATGTTGTGGATGATAGGCAGGGCAGGATTTAAAGGTCTGGAGGCCCTGGGGCAATAAAGGAGTGGAAGCCCGAAATTAACGTCCGAATAAAATAAAAATAAAAAAAGTGATGCGAAACAAACTCAAATTACTAAAATGAACACGTTAATAAACAATTAATAATAGTTTGTAGACATATATGTGAAAGTTTTTACTTGTAGAAGTGTTAATGGTTATAAACACTTTTTTATATAAAAACAGAAAAGCTTTGCGAAATCAATTTTCTTATTAATCTCAATTGTGGGGGCACCATTTTTGTGGAGGTTTGGGTCTGCAGCCCCGGTTGCCCGCCCCTAAATCTGGCCCTGGACATAGGGCGGGCCCCGACACATTTGCGTAAGGACCTATTTTGAATAACCTGTTTGAGGTTCGACTTGCTGGCGTGAGCGAAATCCACACTGGCAGATGTCATGATGGGGCGGATGCAAGTTTTATAAAGTGTTAGCTTATTTCTAAGCGACATTTTACTCTTCTTACAGATTATAAGGATGCAGCCTACCCATGACAAAGGCGGCTTGGTCACGTACGCGTTTTATGTGATCCGCGAATGTATGTCCACTAAAGTGACTTGTAAATATTTGACTTTTTAGCCTATGGGATCGGAGTACTCAACAGAGCGATCTGACCTTATCTTATGGAGGGTTTCGTAGAGGTTGTCCTAGAGCAAATTTAAAGAGAAAAGTACACCACTGAACTTTTTTCTGGGATAAGTTCTATTCTCCATTTTCTAAACCAAGCGCCTAATGCGCTTTATGGCTACGGATTGGAGCATTCTAGCACCTATGTAGATTTATATCAAGGCTTGTTCTACTCACTCCGTCCTTCGCATGTCACTAGTGTATAGTGAAAACAAAGTCGGAGAAAGCACCGAGCTTTGAGGGACACCGGCTAATGCAGGACGGGGATTGGAAAGTGCACCTTCCAATCTGTAGCAAATGGTTCGACAATGTAGAAAGTCTCGTATGATGTGCACAAGGCTGTCTGGTACGCCTAGTTCGAAGAGCTTGAATAACAAGCTGTTGTGCCAGATCTTGTTGAAGGGTTTAGACATGGCAAAGAAAAGCGCACCCGTGCCTATCGGTTTTCGACCTGCGTTCCTTTGCTCCAAAATGTGCTACGTGATGAGGTGCACCTGTTGGACGCAGGAGTGACGGGATCAGCAGTCGAACTGTTCATCCGGTAACAGGTGCTTCGAAGGGATGACCTCTCGGAGTATGTTCAAAATGATCCTTTCGTATAATTTGCCTATTGCGCTAAGCAAGCTTAGGACGTTAGCTTGTAGGTAGATTAGCCGGTTTTTCGGGTTTCCGACCTATGATAATCGCTTCCTTCCACGTTTGCGGAAAGGAGCAGTTTGTTAGTAAGTTATTGAAAATAACTACTAACAGTTGTATGAGTGCGAGTGGGATAGCCTGAGTTCAGACCCCTGTTTGGTATTTCATCTGGTCCTGATGTTTTCCGCGGTTTAAAATTTTTCATTATTGTTTGTACCTCCTCCACCGTTACCGGTTGGAGGGTGTAAGTCGGCGGGTTGCCGTATTTAGTTTTGACTGTGCTATACACAGTTTCTATGTGGAGGGCGTTAGTGCTTTCTGTACGCGGTGTACATTGTTGGGGTAAGCTATAGGCTAGGGTTTCAACATTTCATCGAGGGCGGGTGTCATGGGCGGAGGAATCGATGACGCGGTAAAGTTCATCTTGAGATATTTCGCCAAATTCCAGTAAGCCAGATTCGAATGTGAAATCTCTTTAAGAAGCGTGTTTCAGTTGTTAGACCGCAGTTGACTTATGCGAGATTTAACATCTCGCTTTAGGGACCTCATACGGATGCGGTTTACCTCAGTCGGAGCGTAATCGTACGCCCGTATAGCTGCGTTCTTTGCTCTCAACAATTCCCTCACATCCTTAGGCACAGTGGAAATCATTCGCCTCCAGAACATGCCTGGAGGATGCAGTGACAGCAGTTCGTGGGTGGTAGGTGAAAGCACCGATCGCAGCATTGGGCTCCTCGATGGATGACAATGAATCGGGAATGGTATTTAGGTTGGGGGTGTCGGTTGCCTTAAGGGCTTTCGTTAGTTTGACCCAATCGATGTGTGACCTAGTTTGAGGAACGGGTTTACTTGGGATACCTAGCAGCATGACTACCGGTCGGTGATCCGAAGTAAGTTAGAGGGTGACTTCGACTGAGTGAACCATTAAGTTAACTCTTGGTAGGACTGCTGTATTGAGAATATCGGGGCGATGATTTGTATTATAAGGATAGTGAGTCGGTTCCTGAGAACCCACTTCATCACACTTTAGCGAATCGAACATGTGATGAAGACTACGACCGTCTGGGTTGGTAACTACGGAGTACCAACTTGAAAGTTTCGAGTTAAAGTCACCAGCTAGTATTACGGAGGGACTCATGTCGAGTAGTGACTGAAGGTCACTTTCGAGGATAACTTTATCTGGTGGTTGCTAGATGGATGCCAGCGTGATTGGCTGAAGACCGCTCATCGCTATTCTACAACATGAAACTTCTATATTCTCAAGCTGTGAGGGATCAATAGGTATACAGTGTAAAGACCTTTTGAAATAGATGAGGGTACCGCTTTTATCGGCGGTAAGCCTATCGTTACTTAGCAAACAGGGGTTTTTTGATGATATTTTTATTCAATAATGGGGTATGCTGGGCAAATATGTTAGTAGTTATGAAGATTTAACTCGTCACGGTTTCGCAAATGTCTGAACTGAGTGATCCACATATTGGACAATAACTTCGGCTCCCTGAGTTTGACAAATTTTTAAAGAAGTGCGATAAGTTTGTTAAAACATTATTAAAACTGGATCACTCAATCCAGATGCACAAGGAAATGTTCACAATCAAAAAAATTGAGCTAATCGTTTGAGTTTTTGCAGAAAGTGGTACTTAAAGAAATATATCCTGTGGCACTACATTATCAAATTGTAGATTTCCAGATATGGAAGGCTGAAAGCAGGCTGGGCTAATTGACACTCGATTGATATACAGGATGGAAATTTGCAATGCCACCTGAAGGGAAAGTACTCTACATAGATAGCATGTTCTACTCCAACGAAGCATTCCTTTATTATCAAAATGGAGTAAAACTTAATTCAAAGATGTTTGAAAATAGGATAGCCACGCCCGTGAATCAAACCGGCTACAATCCGAATAAATAAAAATTTTTAATGGCATCGACCGATATAATCGATAGAGTCGACCATAAAAATAAAATGTCTCTAGCAAATTTAATCATTCAATGAGCGCAAAACTATGAGGCCTCACATTACTTGAATTGATGGAAAAAACTCCTTAAGTATCATTACTTCGGTCCGAGTGACCGAACTTAGGCTACTTTTTACTAGCAATATTTCGGTTGGTAAAACGGACAGAACTTTTGAAACGCTTCCGTAGCAGTAGATAGGATATACTGAAAGGAAAGGACACTTTGGAGGTAGATTGAATTAAAAATTAAAATAGACCAATTGAAATTCTCTTCATATCAATAAATTTACTAACAAACCCTATATACTTACAGGTTGGTACATTTATAGTGGTCCAAAATTTTTGTTATTTAAAGGACATCTTGACTAAGCATTAGAAAATCATTATTTGAAAAAAAAGGTATGGTAAGTATAGAACTTACGATTTAAAAAAAATTAAATTTCTCTAGTCGTTTCACATAAATTACTCTGTTGTGAAAACTATTCGTTGGAATCAAAAGAAAATTGTTATAAGAGTACTTTATAATCGTGTCTACTACGCAATATGCCTTTGTAGTGTAAATTTTGTAAAGACTTTTTAAAATTAAACTTCTCCTGCAACTTTTTCAAATTTGAAAAAAAAATAACAAATTTTCAATTAAATTTTGTAACAAAAAAATTGTACTGCCAAAGTTCTGCTCATGGATTGGCCTTTTTTGTTTGGAGATTATTATTATTCAGTTACAATCAGTTATACAAACAAGCTTACAAACTATACATAAGGATCTCATTAAACAGTTATACAAACAAGACTTATAAACTATACCCAACTATTTACTTGAACTATTATCATGCTTCTAAAAATTATCTTAACATATGGTAATTCTCGACACAAAAAAATTTTAAATGTTAAACAATAGCAACATCTCCAGCATCATGCGCATTAAATCGAGAAAATAAAAAATTACGAAGTATACCTTAATCGTAATTTGAACTAATCTGTTCTTATTTCTTACAGTAAGATTAATTTAAGAAGTGCGATTTGACAGTTGCTGTTTAGGGTTGAGGTGTCTACAATGAGTTGTCAAAAAATCCATTCATAGGAATGAAATAGTTTCGATTACTCATGTAACGTGTTGTTTGCGGAGTGGTAATTGAGGGTCCAGAAAGGAAATACCAAAGCTCTCTTCTATGTTTATTTTTGCAGTAAAATTAAAAATATACAAAAATGCCAAAAATTTTGGCTACGCACACTCGTGTACGTAAAAATAAATTATTGATTTCATGAAAACTTTGATTGTAGATAATAAAAAATTGATAAACATGTAATTTTGAATAATAAACTAGGAAACAATAATAAATAAATAGATTCTAGTTGTTATGATGGATAATTTTTCGTGACTCGCTTGTCAAATCAAAACATTGCCGTTCTCCGACACTACGTAATTCGTAGTTTAAAATTACGTCGGGAACGACAAAAAAATAAAATTTACTGACAAAAAGAGGTCGAAATAGACAACCGTCACAATACCCCGGGGGCCGGGAAAAAAAATCTGAAAGATTTTTTCAGTATAGTTTTTAAAAAAAAATATTCAAACCAAATCAAAATAAACCGCATATACATATAGAATTTTAATATTTAATCTGCCAAATGAAAGAACGATCAAAAAAAAATAATAATTAAAAGCAAAATGAAAATTAATATTAACATCCTATAGAAGAATTTTTCTGAAAAAACATCCTGTATATATGAAAAAAAAAATAATACTGATATATTGCATATCAACAAGTTATTTAACAGAAAAAGAAAACAAAACAGACGAGAGAGAGAAAAAAAAAATCCTAAATAATTATCTTAAATTACATGGTTCATGAATGATAAAATTTTAAACATGTTCCTGGAATATACAATGTTAATATACATCGTTCAACTCCATCAACGTACATTATAATTACAACATACATTCTCTTTCATACTAGTCTTATTCCAACTACTGGAAATAAAACATCATGCAGTTAGAGTTGCTTATGAGGAATCGTATCCTAAATAAGTCAACTCAACAGAGTTGGACGCAACGGCAAAAGGCTTTAATAGTTGCCATCCGCTGAAAATATTAATAGCTTATGGCTTCTTTAACGTGTCGCTAACTCCCGCACGGTGATTATTATAAACAAGTTTCAGTTAAAGACTGAAATAAATATGCCGGAAAGAAAAGAAAATCATAGCCAGTCGTGAAACATTGACTTTTAAATAAAATCCAAGGGTCTTTTGTGAAGTAATTAAAATACTTATGTAATAAACATATGAAAATAATTCTCACGGGAAAGTGATTCAAGCGTATAAATAATACACATAGGTATGGTTTAGTTTAACGAGTTACCTTAATAAACGCTCGTGCAGAAGGCTTAATTTTACAAGTTGCAAACCGCTTGAAAAAAAATTGAAAAAAAAAATTGATAACATTTAACAAATTATACTATAAAGTATAATACAGATATTGAAAATAAGAGTTTACACTCCTAGAATTGCAAATATTAAATAAATTACACAATAAGTTAACCTAATACTACGATGATGATAATTAATTATAAGTTTTGACCAACGTCAATGTTAATGGTATAGCCAAACGATAATGAGGTGCATAGAAAAAAAATAAGACAAAAAGAATCGGCTTATGCTCGCCGTGAGATAATTAGCAATAATTATATATGAATTCATATAAAGTAATTGGTAACAACCAATCTAGTCACTCAAAGAAGAAGTTAAACGCGGTAAAGGTTTAATGTCTCTGATATGCCAACGACCTAATGGGTTATTATTCATATCCACTAAATCGTAAATTAATGGTGAAACTTTATTTGAAACTTTACATTTAATAAATTTGGGTGCAAACTTAGCACAGAAATGTTTTTTAGAGGAACTTATTACATGGTTTCGCCTCCAAACAATATCACCGTTATTAAATTCTAAATTCTGATGATGTTTGTTATAATAAGTTGCATTATATTGATGTGCATTAAATAACCGTTTCTGTACTTCGGAAAAGATAGGTATTAATTGTCCTATGTTTTCAGCATATACATCCCTAGGACTGAAAATTAGTTCATCTCTGGAATCTTTATTTTTGTAGATAGATCCACATGTAACAGCTTCTCTACCAAATACTAAAAATGATGGAGTGAATTTTGTGGTTTCATTAACCGCAGTATTAATAGCAAACTGTATTTTGTTTATATAGGTATCCCAAGTTCTGTGATCTTTATCTATAAAAGCTGCAATCGCCGTTACAATAGTTTTATTGTAACGCTCAACGGTGTTAACCTGTGGACAGTAACGTGGGGTGTAATGTATTTTTGGTATGTTGTAAAATTTAAATAATTCAGATAATTCTGTACTTATCATTTGAGGACCATTATCTAATATAATAGTTTCTGGAACTCCATAAACCATAAAAACTAAATTGTCCAATATATGGCGAATAATAGAAGCGGTTGCATGTTTTATTGGAAATAACAAACAATATTTGGAAAAACAACAAGTAACTACAAATAGAAATCTATTCTGCTTACGTGAAGTAGGAAGTGGACCTATCAAATCTATGGATAAACATTGGAAAGGGCGTGAACAATGTTTGGGTTTGCCCATTAAACCAATTAAGTTTTGATTTTGGTGCTTGGTAGCTAAACAAGTCTCGCACTTAGCAATAAACATGGCTACGTCTTTATACATGCCAGGCCAAAAATAGAGATTTTTAATTCTATGGTATGTTTTAAAAGTACCAAAATGTGCCGTTTGGGGAGTAGAATGATTTTGTGTAATAACAGATTCCCTAAATTCTAATGGTATTACTTGTTTCCAATTAAATTCAGAGTTAAATAATGTGTTAGATCTACAAAATCTAAACAATTTATTATTATGAATCATGTAATCCGGAGTACTAGAAGGAAATGATAAACATTTATTATAAATTGCTAAATACCAAGTGTCTTTAGTTTGAGAATTAGAAAAATTAATTAAATCAATTGGTTTTATACGTGATAAAGTATCTGGTACGACATGATCTGAGCCTTTTTTGTGTTTAATTACGAAATTAAACATAGATAAACGAATACTCCATCGAGCTAATCTGCCAGTAGGATTATTTAAATGCATAAACCACTGAAGGGCTGCGTGATCAGTATAAATTGTAAATTGTAATCCATTATCTAAATAACAACGCCAATGCTCTAGTGCCGTAATAACACTTAAAAGTTCACGTTCAGTGACTGAATAATTCTTTTGAGCGCCTGTAAGTGATTTACTCATATAAGCAATAGGTTTATCAATATTATCGACTTCCTGAGTTAACATTGCGCCAATGCCATAGGAAGAGGCATCACAATGAACAGCAAATGGTTTAGAGAAATCTGGACATGCCAGAACTGGTGTACTAATTAAAGCTTGCTTAATAGCCTTGAAAGCAATTTCAGCTTCATCAGACCACTTAAATGGAGGTGATTTTTTGCTTGTAGAAGTTAATTTAGTTAACGGTGCTGCAAGAGTGCTTAAATTAGGTACAAAACGTCTGTACCAGCTGGCAGTACCCAAAAAACGTTTGACCTCCTTAGCAGATTTTGGAGTTTGTATATCAAGAATAGCTTGAACTTTTTTAGGATCCGTTTTTAAACCATTTTCATTAACTACATAGCCTAAGTACTTTAATTCTTTCCGGAAAAATGAACATTTTGGAAAATTGACTGTGAGATTGGCATCTGAAAGTTTTTTAAGAATTTTAGTAAGTATATCGACATGTTGTTCAAAGGTTTGAGAGATACAGACTATATCGTCGATAAAATAGAAAACATTATTATCATTTGTAAGGTCATTTAGAAGATTTTCAATGAATCTTTGTTGGGTAGCAGGTGCATTAGTTAAACCAAATGGCATAACTTTAAATTGAAACATTCCTCGGCCTGGAACATGGAATGCAGTTTTGAGTTTATCCTCTTTTTTTAAGGGAATATTCCAAAACGCTTTAGCAATGTCAATAGATGATATAAATTTAGCATCTTTAAGGTTATCTAATATATCAGAAATGAAAGGAAGTTTGTAAGCATCTTTTTTTGTGATATCGTTTAATTTACGACTATCAATACAAAATCGCCAAGTACCATCTTTTTTAGGTGTAATAATAACTGGGTTCAGCCATGGGCTGTCACTGGGTTCAATGACATCTAATTGTAACATATCATCAACTTCTTTACAAAGAGCTTTTTGTTTCTCAGGAGAAAGTCTGTAACAGCGTTGACGAATAGGTGGATGGTCTCCAGTGTCGATGAAATGTTCGACTAAATGAGTACGACCTAAAGGTTTACATTCAGTTGAAATCAACCTAAACTTTTCCATAATTGCATCTGCAATAATTTTTTTGTGTATCTGTTAAAGAATGGTATTCATGTAAATGAAAGTTAGGATCTGTATTAATGAGAAAAGATGAGTTTAAATTTGAAGGTTGTAATGTGATATTACTAAGAATATCCGGAGCAAGATTAAAAGTTTTCCAAAAATCAATACCCAAAATAAGTGATTCAGTGATTTCTGGGATCACATGAGCTGTAATTAACGCAAATTTATTGTTATAAAAAGTAGGAAGAGTAATAATGCCGATAGAAGAAATAGTTTGTCCGTTTGCAACATTACCTTTTATTAAACAGCTTTTTTGCATAAAAAAACCATGTTGTGATAAAATTTTATGAGAATTATTACCCAATATAGTGATAGCACTACCACTATCTAAAAGACCATTTAAAGTTAAATCGTTTACTTTTATATGTAAATAAGGACGTTCAAAATCTGATGTTTTATTAAAGAGGAGAGCACAAGTGTTATAAGATTTAAAAAAAATTGTTAAAGTTTTTAACCATGTATCCCAATCTTTTTTGTCAAAATTTGATGATTTAACACTATTATTTTTATTTGTACACTCCTCGTAATTTAGTTTTTTGGAATCGACTTATTACAATTAGGACATTTACTAGTAATAAAGTCTTTTTTTCCACAACGAAAACACACTATATTAGTGTTAGTACAGTCTTTTAATAGATGTGTATTAGATCTACAACGTGGGCAAGTGAATTTATAAAAATTCTGATTTTTATTAATTGCAGCTACAGTATTAGGCAATGGATTAGCTACAGCTGCTATGGAATTATATGTACAAGCTTTAAAAGGAAATTCAGGAATATATGGTTGATTATGTGAAAATAGAGTATTATTATACGATTTGTTATTAGAATTCGATGTAGAAGGAATAGGAAAAGAATGATAATGATCTGGTGGTGATGATGAAGAGTAGTAAGATGTATTATTAGAAACTTGGAGAATGCTTTCTGTAAATTTGCATGATTCCAAGAGGGAATTTACAGTATGTAAATCAGTAGGTGAAAGACGTAATGTGAATTCAGGTTTAAGATTTCTAACAAGAGTATTAATTTTTTCTTTTTCGGACATTGGTTCCAAGAGTTTTGAAAAAAGAGATTCCATTGTAGCAAAGTAAATGATAATTCTCTCATTATGTTTTTGTTTACGAGCATCGATTACTTTTTTTAGTTTATAATCGTAATCGGTAATTGCAAAATCATTCAACAATGCCGATCGGAAAGATGACCAGTCATTAATAGTCGACTTTCTAGCTCTAAACCAATCAAGAGCAGATCCAGATAAAATATCATAAATATGTGAGAATAAAGATTTTTCAGAAATATTTTTTATTTGTGAAAATTCTTCAAGTTTTTGAATAAAATCCTTTGGACAACCTTCACCTTTATAAATAAATCTTTTTAAATCATTGTTAGTTCGATTTTCTGTAATTTTACTGACCTTATCAGTTAATGCTTCGAAAAAAGAAAGGGGTTGTAAATTAATATTTTGTGTGGATTCTGCGGAATGATATGTGGAATGTGTTGGTGATTTTTCCAAATTTTTAAAACGTGAGTCTAATTGAGTTAAATCATTCCAACATGAATTTATAAAATCTAACTGTTCTGAAGATAAATCTGATGTAATGTCAATGAGGCCTAATCTTGTTCTTATATGAGTTAAATAAGGTGAAATTTTTTGTTTCCTAATAGGATAAGAGTTTATACAAGCTTCAACAAGTTTTAAATTTTTTTTAATGGTATTAATATCCTCTGAAAATTCTTCAGGGCTATTTTGTAAAATTTCTGTTTCAGAATCTACATTAATATTTAATAATAATGATCGTAGTTCGTCTACAGATTGCGTCGAAGAAAAATTTATATTTCTGATTTTTAATTCATAAATTATTTCAGGTTTATTAAGTTGTGAAAAATTCATTGCAAAATCCAAAAAAAAAAATGTTAAAGTGAAATAAATTTGTTAATAGTCGTTATGCAGAAAAGAGCCTTAAAAATATACGTATTTTCAAGTGATGAAAATGAATAGAAAATGTTATTTAAATAGTGAAATTACTGGGTTATAGAATAAATGTTGTGCCTTCAGAAAATTTCTTCAAAGATATTATAACGAAAGAAACTAAAGAAACTTAAATGTCTGAATAATTTAGCAGTAATTTGATATATTATAGTAGATATATAACCTAACTAGTGAATGTTAATGGTTGAAAATGGTAACAAATAAAGTTTTATGCCTGACCTCAATAATAATTATAAAAAAATTATTTTTAATGTTGCTATTCTTCTGTTGATATTGTTCCTCCTCTCTTCTCCATAAACTGCGTTTGAATGGTCGGGCGCCAGTGTGTAACGTGTTGTTTGCGGAGTGGTAATTGAGGGTCCAGAAAGGAAATACCAAAGCTCTCTTCTATGTTTATTTTTGCAGTAAAATTAAAAATATACAAAAATGCCAAAAATTTTGGCTACGCACACTCGTGTACGTAAAAATAAATTATTGATTTCATGAAAACTTTGATTGTAGATAATAAAAAATTGATAAACATGTAATTTTGAATAATAAACTCGGAAACAATAATAAATAAATAGATTCTAGTTGTTATGATGGATAATTTTTCGTGACTCGCTTGTCAAATCAAAACATTGCCGTTCTCCGACACTACGTAATTCGTAGTTTAAAATTACGTCGGGAACGACAAAAAAATAAAATTTACTGACAAAAAGAGGTCGAAATAGACAACCGTCACACTCAATTCGAATAAAAGTTATAGATTTTGTTATAAGAGGAATAGATGATAACCGATATAATAAAGAATAGAACAAACGATCATTTCAACTTACCAAACAAATATTTCAACTATTTTGATCGAGTTTAAGCTGAGAGAAATGAATTAAGGTTGTGAAAAACGGTGACAATGATCTTATCACGTATTATTTTTTCGGCTACCGTTTGAAGCCAAATACAACTTTTACTACGCGATCTTAACAACAACATGAGTAAAATGCCGTTTAGTTGTGCTGTCAGATGAAAACGGATCTAAGCCATTTTGATAGATCTGAAGGCACAATATATTGGCATATTTTTCCTTTATGTCATGATCGCATAGAACATACATTTAATTTAGTAAGCTGGTGAATCTACACAATGACGTTTTAACTTATCAATTATCTCCGTTTTCTCAGACTCCGTTTCTTTGCTGCCATGCCACATGCACAGCTTTATTTTTTGATTTTGATGGCAGTTTGTCAATCTGTATCGAGTGGTAAGGGGCATGGCACATTGGTCAGGTAAATTTTCTAAAAGTGTCTTAAACCATTCTATAAATTTATCCGAGCCCGTTTCCTTATGGTACTCCTTTGTACTTTTTGACTCGAATGCCAATAAACAATTGTCAATAAAAATCTCCCGCAGCTCCAGCATGACAAATTATCAATCGGCCACCTTTCCCAATGGGCCTTTTTGTGCTAGAGGAGGGACTATCGTCCGTCCACGACTTTGAAATACGTATGGTTAGCGTTTAACCATGTTTCATCAAGAAATGTGACTTTATTGCAGTCGGTTGTACTATTCATTTTGCGTAAAAAGTCACTCTTTCTAGTTTTAAGTCAAAGCTTTCTATCAAAATCTTTCTTCTGTCGCATTTCTTAAATTCAAACCCAGTAATTTTTTATATTGTAAGTTAAGAAGATTTAGTCCCATTAAATAACCCTGCCTGTTTTAGGGAAATTTTTTAGGGAAATTTTCTGATTACTGGGTATTCTCCTCGAGTATAGTATGAATAAACTTGGTTTCTTATTGCATCTGTGCCAAAATTATCGATACCGGTTATCGACTTGCTTTTTCTCCTCTTTTTTGGTGAATGAACGGGATTATTGTCGGTACCAGTAGGACCATATCCCTCTTTCAAAACTTGTCCTACGGTATGTGTGCCAACTCCTACGGCTTACGCGACACGTTGTTGAACTTGCGTCACTGGTAACAACGGTCCACCTTTTTGACACTCACTTTCGAAGTATTCATGAAGTTTGCATACATTTCCCGTGCTTGGGAATGCAATGTACGTCCTCTTTTCGACATTGTACAACAAAATCATAGGTGCAATCAATGTTCAAAATTACTAGACGAGGTCAAACGTTAAAGCAGTAAAGTCCAAAACAATGCCGGGTCACAAAACAAAAGAGGATACGAAAGGAGCGCACAGTTGGTCGGACGGATCACGAAAAACTGCAACAGTCAACAAAAAACTAACGTAAGTATGTGCAATAAGAGTTTTTTAAAATATTATTTGTCTATGGATCATAAAGTAAAAGTAGAAGAGAAAAATAGTAGTCATTTTACAACTAGGTCTTCTGTCTGACTATAAATATATAAAAATACTAAACGTTGAAATGGGTATTAATAATATTTATTCACTTTTTGGATTATTTTCTTACGATAATATATAATTCTTGTTTATATGAATGCCGTAAAAGAAACTTTCTAAACAAACGGATGTAAAGATCTATTGGATAAATATGCACTTAGCAATTCCCTTGTTAAGCGACGATTTCTGAATTAAAATCAGTTTGTCTCTACCTCAGTAACGATTATAAAGTAGGAACACTACATTCAATCAACAATTTTTGTGATTGATTGTAGGACGTAAATCCTTTACGTCACTGTTTTATGTTTGGTAAACAATTTTGAAAATTGACGTTACGTTCTACAGTCAGCTGTCAAATTGCACTACTTAAATTAATGTCACTGTAAATTTAAATTTGCACAACCATGTTGCTTTTAAATTTAACAGCAGGTTATTTTTTGCAATTCGACGACAAAAGGTGTTATTCAAGTCCATTTGTCAAAACAAGCTACACCTAATGTATTGTTACTGTTTAACCCGATTAGCTCGCTTACCACTTATGTGTCTTAACTCGTCATTTGAACTTGTTTGACAACAAATTTTGAAATAACTCATTGTTTAGGGATAAAGGAACATTATCAGTGAAGGTTCAAAAAAAATGCATGCATTTTTTACCTGGGATGTAGGCACACCCCCATTGAAGTTTTATTTATTATGTTGTGACATTGTGCTTTCAAAAGATAAATAAACGCAACCAACGTTAATAATCTATGAAACATTCTTTATCGGAAACAATTTTACTTGTTAAAGGTATAAAAAAATGGTTTTACAGTAAATTTCCAAAATGCCTGCCACAATTCGCAATGCATATTTCTTCGCAGCCTATTAAATGCTTGCTGATTTTGGCTTATTTTTCTCGCAGCCTCTTGGATTTTTCTCCTCAAATCTTGTTCCGAAATACTCTCCCGGGCATAAAAGATTTCCCTGATTTCCCCACAAAAAAAATCTATAGGGTTTAGATGGTGGTGGATGGTGCCACCACGACCGATCCACCTCTCGGAATAGGTTGCGTCTAAATTATTTCTCACTCGAAGAGAATAGTGGCACGTAGCTCCGTCGTGTTGTAGCCACATATGCTCTCTGACATCTTCTGGTAGGTGCCGCAAAAGGTTCGTCAAATCATTTTGAAGGAAATTCAAATAAATATCCGCATTTAAACGTCTTGGTAACTTAAATAGTCCCACAAACTGTCTATTTATTATTCCACTTCATAAATTTACGCTATAGCGTTCTTGAATATTGGATTCTCTTACTAAGTGTGGATTGATTGCTGCGTAGTAATGCGTATTGTAGGTATTAAATATACCATATCGCTCAAAACAGCTTTCGTCGGTCCACAAAATGTTGTTAAAAAAGTGTGGGTCCTCGCGATCTCTCCTCAACATTGCTCTACAGAATGCCATTCTTCTTGGGTGATCTTTTGGTTTTAAAGCTTGACCTTTTTCGTAATTGTAAGGATGCAGATGGTTAGCTCGAATAACTCTTTGTACTGATGTTTTAGGTATCCGTGTACGTCTAGCCAGGCGCCTTTGGCTTGTAGATGGTTCGCGAAGTAATTATTGGAGGCTGAGATTTTCCCGCTCATTATTAATCCGTCCAGGTTCTCGTCCACGAAAGCCGGGAATAACTCCTTCCAAAAAGGATTTGAGAAGCCTCACGA
The DNA here is from genome assembly GCA_923062675.1 of Marasmarcha lunaedactyla. Taxonomy (NCBI): domain Eukaryota; kingdom Metazoa; phylum Arthropoda; class Insecta; order Lepidoptera; family Pterophoridae; genus Marasmarcha; species Marasmarcha lunaedactyla. The sequence continues at coordinate 8,546,408 of OV281361.1, read as the reverse complement.
AAACCCGATGGTCTGGAAAGCGCTGCACAGCTGAGCCTGAGTGGCGTTCAGCAAATTCTCGATAAAGCCGATCTGCTTCACGCGCTACGCCTAGTGCAACGCCATAAAAATAATGCATCATGGCATATTTGCGGAGGAGTACGGTGCACGATTAGCACGATTGTCAGCCATACCGGTAACAGAATATCCGAATCACAGGCACAATCAATAGTTCAAGTAACGTAAGCCAAGTAGTAAATGAGCGATCAATTACGAGTCCATAAACGAGCCAAAAACGTTAAAATATCACACGAAAGTTCGAGAAATGCAGTAGTATAGTTGTGTGAGCGCATGCGACAAACAACAACTAAGGTAAAGAGTTAAGTTAATTATTGAAGACAATAGAGATAAGAGATAAATTAAGGTAAGAGACATAAGTGGTAAGCGAGCCGCCAGGTTAAAAAATTGCATGCATTCTTTTTTGCGAGCCGATTGGGTTTAACAGTAACAATACAATATGTCTATCTCTTTTTAAGAGCGTTTATACAAAATCGTGCAATTTTAGGAGTTTTCAGTGTACGTTTCCGATCAAGATATTATACGTATGCATCGAAATATGAGTTCAAATTATTTAAAATGTCATCGTCTAAAACATGTATTGAGAAAATTTTAATTTCTTTAGATAGTTTTTAGTAGGAATTCATTGTTTATGCGCCTTTTCTTGTAATCCGACGAAACATGCGTACTTTGCCGTTCGATAAGTATAAAAGTAAACGATAAAAACAGAAAAAGAAAAGCTTGCCATGGTCTCTATTTTGTCGTCAAAAAAGTCTTTAGAGAAAATAGTACAAAATATTATTTTCTTAAAGGCTAAAACATAAAAATCAACGTGTAAAAAAGTTATATTTCAGACTAGTTCATCGCAGTTTTCGATACACTTGTATTGTTAAAAAAGTAATAATTTTTACTTCTTATTACTGACAAAGATATAAATAATAAAATAAAACAGAAATGTTATTTAAGTCCATTTAAAAATACTTCTAAAAAATCATTTTAAAAATGTCTAAAATTGATATAAAATCTAATGCACGCGCTGCTTGTATTTCCGACATTCTCGCTCCGATCGCCACGCGGTGCGGACGTGCAAGACCCAGTTCTCCGTTGGTCGGTTCCCTCCCGATATTCCGTGGCGCTCAGTCTACTGACGTCACAGTATAGCGTGTTGGTTCCGTGCTACGGTTTTCAAGGTTTTTCTACTCCGTCTGAGTGCTTTCGAAGTGCGATTTTTCTTTGCGACTAAGCCCCTTAGTCTTCAAAGTGCTGTGCTAAGTTGTGTTGTGCTTGTGCTGAGTGCAGTGTTGTGCCCAGCGTAAGTAGCCTGGTTTCAGTGCAAAGGATACTTAACGGTGACAACGAATTTGTACTGAACCAGTCCTTTTTATTTTTATTTATTTCTCTTCTCTATTTTATTTATTTTTCTCCTATTTTCATATTTATTTTTATCATATTTGTGTGTTTTCGTGTGTATTTGTCCTTTCTGTCGGTAAAGGTTGACCCTAACGCGGTCAACTCTTTACCTGCGTACCCTTTTTTAGGTTTCTAGGTAGCGGCCTTCGGCGTACTACGGTTAATTTTAAGTTATTCTCCCCAGCCCCCCTACCGCTGGTAGGGAGGTTTGCCGCTAGGATTTTGCTAGGCTTTTAGGATCTAGGCATCTTTTATTATACTTATATTTTTACATATTATTGTCCCAACCCCTTCCCAAATGGATAAGCAAATCGTCATTAACATTGCGAAGGCGTTCGCCCAAGCACTCGCCGCGTCGGGTGTTTAAATTTCTGACGACATATTTACGCAAGCTGTACTAGCGCTTAACGCGTCCGCGGCCCCTCAGGCCCCAACCCCAGCCCCTCAGGCCTCCAACATCCAGACCCCTCAGGTCTATAGCTCTCCCGCGTCTCCTGTTCCATCCGATATGGACTGCGCGTCGGTCTCATCCTCGCGCTCATCTCGCAGGAAGCGTACCGCTCCCGGGAGCGATTCAGACTCCGCCGCGTCCGAAGCTTCGTCGGTCGCCGCCACCTTAACCGGCTCTCCTGAGCCCGCCTTCCAATTAGTTACCAAACGCTCCAAGAAGCGTTCGAAAAAAGCCGCGGTGTCTTCAACACCCGAGCCAACCCCGGTGTCTTCTACACCCGCCCCCACGCCGCTCATGTCACTCGAAGTGACCGCGTCTCCGTCGGTCCCATCGAAGCCAGCGACGCGCTGCGCTCCCGTCCCGCCGAAACCTCAGCTCCCTCCGCCCGTCTTCCTGCGTGAAAAAACGCGCTGGACCGCGGTTTCTAACCTGTGCAAAGAGCAAAAAATTAATTACTTAAAAGCCGCCAACGCTGGCGATACAATCAAAATTCAAGTAGCGACCGTCGACGACTTCCGCGCGCTTACCAGGTTGCTCGGGTTAAATCAAATCGCGTACCACACCTACGCCCTCCCGGAGGAGCGTAAGATCCGCGCAGTACTACGGGGCGTCCCGTTCGAGCTCGCGAATGAAGAAATCCTTGAGGACCTTAAGTCCCAGGGTTTCCCGGCCGAAGCAGTGCACAAAATGCACTCTAACCGCGGTAGGCGCTTTCCGTTAGCTTTAGTTATCTTGTCGAATACTCCCAACTCGAGGGAGATCTTTAGAGAGGCTCGCACAATTTGCGGACTCTCAAATATCTCTGTTGAGCGTCCCAACCCCCGCGGTCACCCTGGGCAGTGCCACCGCTGCCAGCTCTACGGCCACGCAGCGGCTAACTGCTCAGCTCCCCCCAGGTGCGTTAAGTGCCTGGATCCACATTTTACGAAGGAGTGCACTCGCACTCCCGAATCCACTTCCCCCCCTGCCTGTGTGCTGTGCGGCCAGTCTGGTCACACAGCTAACTACAGGGGCTGCCCGCGTGCTCCGCGTTCCACCGCCAAGAGGGTCGCGCCTAAACCGGCGCCGCCGCTCACTCCCGCTAACTTCCCGCCGCTGCGCAACCGGGGTCCCCCGGAAGCAAAGCCCGTTCAGCCGACGCCTACTCCGGCTCTGTCTTGGAGGCAGCGTCCGGCCGTTCCGCCTGCACCTTCCCGACCCATCCCAGCTCCCGTAGCTTCCGTAGGGCCGCGTCCTTCTCCGTCATCCGCACCTCAGTCGTCGTTGGCTGAGGACATGAAGACCGTGTTCGACGTTATTCAAAACGTCGATATTAACGAAATTTCCGTGCTCGCACGCAAACTGCGAGCCGCCCGCTCTCCTCAAGAGCGTTTATTTGCTTTAGCCGAGCATCACTCACTCCTAAGTTCGTTGTAAATTCTTTTATATTTGCATAAATTCGTAAATAATAAATTATAATGTCTAGACCCGCGAATCCCGCGTCCAGTCGTATTAAACCCAAGGGCTTATCCCTAGTATCTTTTAACGCTCGTAGCCTTAACACCAACCTTCCCGAGATTAAACTGTTCCTTCAGAACAAAGAACCTGACTTATTCCTTCTCCAGGAGACATGGCTTACTCCAAACCGCTCCAGGGGATTCGCTATACCTAAGTACGCGTTTATTCGTAACGATAGGCCCAACTCCGACGGTTTCGGCGGCACCGCTATATATTACAAAAGAGGCTTCCATTGCTGTCCTCTCCCTACCCCTCCTCTCCTCAACATGGAAGCCACTGTGTGTAGATTGGCTATGACTGGTCATCCGACCATCATCATAGCTTCAATCTACATACCTAGTGGTACCAGACCAATCCGCAGCGACTTTGAGGCCATTCTCGCCCTCGGCCATTCAGTCATTATGTTCGGAGACTTTAACTCTAAACATACTGACTGGACGTGCCTATCGACTAACACCAGCGGTATCGCTCTCCTCGACATCACTAACTCCCTTGACCTAGACGTCATATCCCCCATCACTCCCACTCACTATCCCAACAACCCGTCCTACTCTCCTGACATCCTCGACTTTGCAATTATCAAGCGAATCAATCTTGATCTAAGGTCTATCGAACCGCTCGATGACCTAGGCTCCGACCATCGCCCCGTTTCCCTCGTGCTAGGACCGCCGAACGATAACGTCTCATCTCCTAAGACCTTTACCAACTGGAAAGGTTTTAAAAATACGTTAGTTTCAGCCTTAGAGGCTCCGAACTCTCCACTCGCGATCTCTCCCGAACAATTAGATAGCCCGGATAAAATCGATTCATTAGTAAATTCTCTCACTGATGCTATCAACTCAGCCATCAGTGACAACGAAAAGGTTGCTAAGCAAGGCAAACCCACGCTTCCCTTAGCCGTTAGCAATCTTATTAAAGCTAAAAACGCGGCTCTCCGGAGAGCCAAGAAATATCCCACGCCCGCCTATAGAACAGCTGCGAATCAGCTTCAACGTAAAGTTAGGTCTTGCCTCGTGGAACTCCGAGACGCTCAGATGAACGATCTCATGGCGAATATCTCTCCGTCCCACCAAGCGTACTATAGCATGGCCCGAGCCTTACGCGTAGACACCGTCTCTCACGTTCCTCCTCTCACTCGTCCCGATGGCACTACTGTCTTCGAAGTCGAAGAGAAAGCCGAATGCTTCGCCGACAGCATTGCCGCACAATGCTCGCCCAGCACGCAACCTGCTGATCCCTCACACATCCAGGCGGTGGAGGACGAAGTCCTTCGCAGAGACTCTCTCCCCATCACCGCCGACCCTGTCACAGTCTCTAATGACGAAATCTTGCTTCTCATTAGAAATCAAAAGTCCAAAAAGGCTCCGGGTGCGGATGGAATTTCCAACCACGCACTTAAGCACCTACCTCAACAGATGCTTACCTTGTTAGCTATCATTTTCAATGCCTGCTTCGACCATAGCTACTTTCCAAAAGCTTGGAAAGAAGCGACAGTCATAGGCATTCCCAAGCCGGGCAAACCTCTGAACGTCCCGGCTAATCACAGACCCATCAGCCTCCTCAAGGCAATGTCTTAACTTCTCGAGAGAGTCATACTCTCTCGAATGCGGAACCATCTGTTTCCAACGGATGGCGACCCTCTCATTATTCCCCACCAGTTCGGCTTTCGCGCTAAACACTCCTGCCCTCAGCAAGTCCACCGAATCGTCGAGTATATACTTGACGGTTTCTATCCACGTCGTTATAAAACAGTCGCGGTTTTCTTTGACGTAGCCAAGGCTTTCGATAAAGTCTGGCACAGCGGTCTCGTTTATAAACTCTACAAGATAGGCTTACCGGATCGCCTAGTCAGGTTAATAGCGTCGTTTCTCAAAGACCGTACGTTTCGATTTAAACACGAAGGCACGCTTTCTGCGCCTCGTCCCATAAAGGCTGGAGTCCCTCAAGGCTCAGTCCTCGCCCCTCTGCTGTACACCGTGTACACCAACGACATTCCCATCCCGCCGAAAGGCGTCGAACTCGCCCTCTTTGCTGACGACACCGCACTCTATACCAAAGGCCACAGTGTTCGGCACCTTGTAACCAGACTCCAAAAGGCCGTAAACGCCCTTGGTGTATGGTTTCAAAAATGGCGCATCGATGTGAACCCTGAAAAGAGTTCTGCGATGCGCTTCGACCACAAACGCCGTCGTCCCGATGGCGATCCCCACGTCCGAATGTTAGGCATTCCCATCCCCTGGAAGCGCAGTACTAAATACTTAGGCGTCACATTAGATCCGACGCTTTCTTTCAAGCCACACGTCGAAAGAGTTTCGAAACTCGCTCGTCACTATTTAGTCCGCCTAAATAGCATGTTAGGTAGAAAAAGTAAAATGTCCTTCAGAAACAAACGTACACTTTACAAGGTCTGCGTTAGACCCGTCATGACGTATGCTTCGCCAATCTTTGCCCACGCCAAACCCTCCCTCCTGCACAAACTGCAGGTAGTTCAAAACCTCTTTTGCCGCCGGGCCACAAACGCACCGTGGTACGTGCGTAACGCGGACTTGCATAGAGATCTTGAACTGCCTACAGTACAACAACATCTCAAAACACTCTCTGAAGCGTTTTTCAAACGCTCCGAAACCCATCCCAATCCTCTAGTTCGTGATTCAGTCTCATATACTACTCCTGTGTTAGACTCGAAGTTCAAAGTCGCTAGGCCTAGGAATGCGCAAACGTACTCATCCACCAGACTGTCACGTGATCTCGAAGCCCTTCTGGCCGCAAATTCTAACGTAAATTCTAACTCTAACGTAAATTCTAATTCTAACGTAAATGCGAGTTAATTCAATTTTATTTTGCAATTTTTTAATTTTTCTTTTAATTTTTGATTTCATTTTGAGCACCTTCAGTGCTACGTATTCACCTTCAGTGCTTTGAGCACCTTCAGTGCTATGTAATCCCAGCGGGTGACCCCTTCTGGGCCCCGCTAGCGCGGCCTCTTTCTCCAATTGGCCGTCGCTCAGATGAAGGCTGAGTGACAAAAATGCACGAGCCGACAGGGGGTTTTTAGTGGGTATGGTCCTGGTAGGCGTCGGGACGAGTCCCACATAACTTTGGAATCGCGCCAGAGTATGCGTCAGGGCATTTTTATCCTCCTGCCCTTCCCGCGGAGGGGAACAAAAAAAAAATGCTTGTATTTAGTACCGGCCGAGGCATTCCAGGGTGGTGTATGTATCGCTTTTTTTCCCGCGCTTTCGCTCATTACTATCGTACTCCGTCGTAAATATCGAACGCTTATCATCAATTTTGATACTTGTGGTAAAAATATATATTTTTATTATAAATAATAAATTTAATATTGAAGTACTGCATTTTTCCAAGTATTATTTCACAAATCTATAAAAGTCTTTGTTTTTAGGTACCGTCGCGGCTAAGTCTCATGAAGCACGTCAGAATGCTACGATATTTCAGTAAAGAGGTTGATATAAATTAAGAAGAAAATATATTTGAATATATGTTTCACATAAAAGAAATAAAAAAATGAAGACATTCTGACTTACTCCATCATCGGAGTAAGAGGTATTAAATTACAGTTATATATATTCCTAGGGTCGTTTGTTCGAACGAACCCAGACACGCACTAATGATTTTTTATCTTTGAAAAATATATGAGCGTTTAAAAACCGGCACTGATCGGTAAACCGGAACCCAAAGTTCAAAAAGACATTCGCCAATCCGGAGGAGGCACCGATGCCTTCTTAATATAATGCGATATTGTCCCCCTGAGAGGCGGCTTTTACCCGGCAGCGGGTCGACAATGAGCTGATGATGATTACTTTTTTACCGGGTAGGTACTTAAAAGTTCAGACTTTTAATTAATATACAGTGTAAACTATATGTGCTAAAATCTGAATATATACACCTTCTTCACCTTAAGCTCATTATGTTAACTGAAGGTATGCAATTATGTCAATCATGTCATTTTCGGTATTGTTTTATAAATTAAAAATCACTATGACCATGCTCCTTGCAACCAGCGACTACTATAGTCGAATGTAACGAAGATCTTCCGAGTAGCTCCAAAAGGTTGTTAATTATCTTGTAAGTTTATTATTTATTTTAGTTTTTTTAATAAAATATAAAAAATAACTATCTGTTGCCCGCGACTTTTCAAATCGAATAAAGTAGTGATTAGACTTTATGACAAATTGTGACTTTCTCAGATTGACGCTTTAGCAAGGGAAAGTGAAAACCTTTAGATCGTAGATTACAGTGCTTGCGGATCCTTTAGTACCTACGCCAGATCGTGGCAATCTGGAGTACTACGAATTGTAGTCTAATTACTATTTTATCCAACACAGGCTTCTTTTGAAAATGAATCATCACTCACTAGTTCTTGCTATGTGTATACGAGTGCAAGGTGACGGAGCCATAGGTATCAATTTCAGTAAACTTTACGTAAAGAAAAAAAACTAATAAAATAAAATAACCTTGTCTACCTCAAGAAACACTATATTATTATTCTTTTATAAGATGTGTGTGTGTGTGGCTGAAAATAAATATATGAAAAATATGCAACTGGTATAAATAGATATATATACCGTAATATAAACATACGATCAGTCAACAAACAAAGAGATTGACATTGACTCTTGAGTTTTGTTCAACGCCAAACGTTTCGACTGAAATATCTTTAAAAAAAAAAGAAACGAGACGCCCTCATTGATATCATAATAGATGCTCGCGCGTGAGGCGCAGCGCTTATATTTTTTTCTTCGGCGTTGCCTCAATCCTTGAGTACCTATTTTAACGTGACGATCACACTCCCATTTCATCATAACAAATTCTGCAGTAGTTGCATGTTGATCGAGGATCGATAAAGTTCATGGTGATCTCAGGCAGCTTCAAGTAATAACTTAACAGGAAAGTTACTGCATTTTCCTTCTTTATTTCTTGACTACAAATATTTAAAATTACTACAATATGTTGTTAATATTTAAGCACGAAACTAAATAGGTACTAAATTGGTTGCTGTGCTCAAGTATTCATTTGCATAAAGTTTAATTGCAAGTTAAAGACAGGTTATTTACGAGGAGATGGAGATGAAGTTAAACATGTGCTACCCGCTTTTATCAAGCGTAAACATTTTGCAATTCGGCTTTAGTGGAATAAAATATTTTCACTTTAGAAATATTTGTTTTTAACACATGCAGTTCCACTGTGATTTTGATCACGACTTAAGCGATGCCGCCTGAAATTGCGGTGACCGCGCTGGGCGCGTTCCGACACTGCAAAATAAATAAACGCGCCGTGCGCGGTCGATGACATTAACTGTAAAAAGTAGTTTGTTTCATATTTTTTTAGTCATATCGCGTTTGAGTGCTTGTAACATACAAGTTGTGATTTTATTAACATTCAGTGACATTTTAAACTAAAAAACATGTCGAACACCTCAAGAAATAACATAAAAGTTGAGTTTGTTTCGTAATTTATGCAGAGATTCTCAATCTTTTTAATATAGATTATTAACCGTACTATCGCTTCGACAAATTTCTAGTTTTCACCAAAATCAAAATAATTACATATTTCATTCTTGGCCGCGTGGCTGACACGGCAATAATATTAACAACCTAATATCATCAAAATCAGATAACTCCTACGAGAATCATCGAGCAACATAATTAATAAAATTAAATACATAAACTATAGCCTTGGCTAGGTCCAACTATTTGTAAACTATAGCACCTTCACGCGTTCTTTCACGCTTTCTTCACGCGCTCACCTTGAAAAAAGGTCCTTGGCAGACAGGCTAACAACGAAGTAGGTAGTAGTAGTATTAATAAGGGTTCCGTTTCCTTTTGAGTTACGGAACCCTAAAAATAAGCAATACTTTCATATGTTGTAAGTATATGATAACGTGAATGCGGTACCTGCTATTAACAGTTAATTCATCAATTTTAAGTACATATAAAGACTGCCTAAAAATTATCAAACATACCCAAATAAAAGTGTCGAAAAAAGTTTATATTATATCAAAATCAAACAAATTTAATCAATAATTAGTGTGAATTATATCGATAACAATATTAACGTAATGTTATGGACATAACTGTGGACCCAGCCAGTTGGTACCTAACTTACAGTTTGAGAACCCATGTCGCTAACCGCGCCCAGCGCGTTCATGGCATCGCATAAAGGACCTTTTTCACTAAATTTAAAAATGGTCTTTACACCCGGGCCACCGCAAAAATTTTATGTTCGTGGTGTATCTACTTGTTCAACTCTATGAATTGCATTTGTTTCTTTTACGAAAACATTCAAAACGCGCTGAGCACGTTGCTTTTTTTTTTGCCGCCGAAGCAACACCCTCACGGGAGGGAGGTGGAAGATGCGCCATGCATACCGCCGCAGGCGTACCGGCTCTACGGGGTGATGTGGGACTCACCAAAGTGGCACCTACCCACTAAAAACCACATTGCCGGCTGTAGCATGGGAATGCTGTGCAGCCTACATCTGAGCGACACCCTGAGGGTTGGGAGGTGGGTGCGCAAGCAGGGAGCCACTAGAGGGTCACCCGCTGAGAAAAATAACCACTTAAGGTGCTAGTGACAGTTTGGATGATGATTATTCGGTCTGGGCAGCCTTAAGCTGGTCCAGATTAGCCGACAGCTGATCGGGGGGATCCGAGAGTGCATTTCTCGGTCTACGGACTTTGTACCTCGACGGCATGGACGGAGCAGTATAAGCTACTGACTCGCGTATGAGGGGGTTAGGATGCTCTTCGGATCGCTTGAAAAAAGCGGTGGAGAGCGTCCTAAGGTGTTGTTGTACTGTAGGTAAGTCGAGATCCCTGTTCAGGTCTGCGTTACGCACGTACCACGGAGCATCCATGGCCCTGCGGCAGAAGAGATTCTGGACTACCTGCAGCTTATACAAATAGGAGGGTTTGGAATGGGCAAAGATTGGGGCGGCTTACGTCATGACTGGTCTGAAGCAAACCTTAAAAAGCGTTCGCTTGTTCCTAAGAGACTTTTTGCTGTGCCTGCCTAACATACTGTTTAGGCGGGCCATGTACATACGGGCGAGTTCGGTAACTCTAAGTATGTGAGGTTGGAATGAAAGCGCACGATCGAGCGTTACTCCTAGGTACTTGGTAGTTTGTGCCCACGGGATGGGCGTACCTAGCATTCGGATGTGGGGGTTGCAGGGGCGACGGGGTTTATGTTCGAAGTGCATCGCAGAGCTTTTCTCTGGATACATCGATTCGCCATTTTTTAAACCAGGCTCCGAGGTCGTTTAGGGCCTCCTAGAGTTTGGTGATGAGGGTGTCGACATACACGCACTTGACGTATAGGGCTGTATTGCCGGCATCCTAACGTGTTAAGGAGAATTTTCAACATATTCTCATCAAAAATAAAAATAATCTAAAGGCTTCTTTAATTTCGCATGCCGTACGTTCTTATCGATCAAGGGATTGAAATTGTTACAAACATAGAACCGAATCTGCTGTTATGGACCTTTTCAAATGGGTGTCTAATGTCTCAAGCAGTCATGTCGCTCCTATTTAAGCCTGCATTACAAACAAGTTTATAAAATAAGCAATCCTGCTATTGAATGTATAAGTTAAGATTTCATCGTTTTCTTTTTATTTAAATCATCATGTTTGAGAGAGAGATTTGATTCTTATGATTGATTCAATTGATACTTTAAAAATACAGGGTCTGTAAATGTTTTCGCATTTTAGCCAGTTCGATTCCCGGCAAGCTTGTTTTCAAATATCTTTGATGGCAGTTTTCTACTTTTTAAAAATAAAGTATTGTTTTCTTATTGTAGAACACGCTGTTTCCGGTATTTAGAGTACATCCCTTCAGGTGGCATTGCAAAATTCCACCCTGTTTAACTCATTACAAATTAAGGGGGGGGTGAGCCTGGCGCTCAAAAATACGTGCAGAACATTAAAACAATCCACATGCAGGCAACAAAAGATTATCGTTCCATAAACTAAAAATTAACCCTAATATGTATTGGAGTAATATATGTTTGACGTTTTCCACATTTTTGGTTGACTCCAGTCAGAATAAGAAGTTTTCTCCAGCTAAGTTTAAATAAAACACACTGTACAAAAAGTTTAGTTTATTGCAATCTTGAGATCACATATTTATTTAGATATGCAGTACAAAATATATAACAACATAATACACCTAATCGTACACTATACCGACCAGACATCACAGTATATCGAACTATTATATATAAAAGTAAATAAGACACATTTTTGGCTCCGTTCTTTGAAGCTGTTCAAACATACTTAAACCAAATACAAGACCTTTTACGTAAATTAATCTAATATGGTTGTTCCTTAAGCAATGGTGAGAGTATCTCAGCATAAAATAAAATAACACATTGTCATTTGTATTCAAAATTGGCGAATATATACTCTAAATTACATACCATTTTAATTATATGACGTTACATGCATCTTTCCTCACATTTACCAACAGAGGAAATAACAAATTTTCTTCAAACAAAAGCTTGACATACAATTGCACAATCGGCCATTATTCAAGATTTTGTTTCCGTCTATGGAATGTTTGGCCACACTCGTTTGTGTCTCCGAGACTTAGTTGGTGCAATCGCCGGAGGCTCAGACTAACGGCGAGAGTCACTTGCAATTTGATTTACCTTTTGATGGCGCGTCGTATATTAGCAGACGACGACGCTACAGACGATTCGACCTGAGCGTGCGCCGACGCACCGTACCAATTTTTATGTAAATACCTGACTCTATTAACAATATAACCTGGAAACACCCTTCCGATAATAATTGAACTACTATCATCACAAGATATAATATCATTAACACATATTTAGGCACTGGGTTTGTTTTTACAAACATGAAAATGCACAAATCAAACAATCTGCAACTTTAAAATGACACCAGTATATAAGTTATCGGTTAACGCTCGCTGAAAATATTCATAGAGTTGGCCACATTGTTATACAATTACAGTGATAAAAGTGTATTTCTTACGTGGCTATAAGATATCTTCGTGTTGGAGGCTAAATTCTATGAAAATGGTTTTAATGACCAGACGGAACATTTCATTTGCTTATGCAATATTTTTATCTTAATACGTACTCATTTGTTTTTAAATTTCGTCTTAACATTTTTCAAAATAAACAAATACATTTTTCGGTTGCCTGCAACACTTTTACACCAATAAAATTTTTGTAGAGAGATAGTAAAGAAATATGAATGTAATCCAAAAATAAAACTTTGAAACACTTAAAACTATAACATAGAATTAGACTCACATTTCCATAGATGCCGATATAGTTTCGCACTTTTGTATTTAAAATGCTTTTATTTAGATGTACCGCATAAAATGCAGTTTAGATTAAATCCAGTCAATCGCACGTTTAAACGCTGCTAGTATACGAAAGACATTAAAAAACTAATGCTACCTACACTAACTGGAGTTGATTTTTAAATATTATTTTTAATTTCGTCAAAATTGCACCAAAATTTTCACCGAAACCACTTATCTTGACAACAATTTGTCAAACAAACCACTCAAATAACATTTAAAAATCAAAGCCAAACCAAATAAAAAAATAAACCACTAAAAATAAAACACTAAAATAATAGTTATCGTCAAAAATAATCCCTTTACTACAAATTGTAAGTCCATTTTTGTCGTCAAGATAATATATTATCAAAAAATCCGTACATGCATACTTGCACCACTAACAACTTAACTTGAGTATACAACGGCCGATGAGTACGCTCGTTCAGGCGACCCAATCACGAGGCTTGATTTTAGACCAATCATACATTGCATTGCACGACCAAATTGCGGATGTCATTAGATTATTTTGTGTTGCTTAGGGGTTAAGTAGGGGGGTGTTCATGTTGAATTTGTACACGTTTTCGCAGACTTCGTCTAGGCTTTGTTTGTTATCGTAGGGGGGCGATATCCGAATCATACGATCTCTGTTTTGGTTATAAAAGTCCACAACGCCCCATTGTTTTAGAAGTCGATGACAGTTTTTGATAGCGTCTTGTGATACCGCTTCTCCTGTAAATGTAATGTTTTATTAGCAATACTTAATTTTATAAGCGTTTTAAAAACACAAATTAGTAGCCTATTACAATACAGCAAGTGTTAGCCAAATAATCCTTGCAACCAAATACATAATTTATACTATAATATACAACGTAAATGGAATTTTATTGTACAGTACAAAAAGTACATGATTAAAATTATCATATTAATGTAATTTAATTACTTATTTTTCTTTTCCCTATTTTTAATTTGTGAATATTCTTGTTTATAAAGCAATGTATAGTCAATATTATGTTGTAACAATAGTATGTCAGTATTATGTTAAATTTACAGAATAAATTTCATTTATTTTTTAACGTTACTTATACATAATATCTTTGTTATTGTTACTTTATAGCAGCAATGTATCTACACTACAGATCGTGGCACAAATCAAGACTAGCATATACTGTTTTATTTGTTGGCAATTACTATTCGTGATTATAATTTTTTTAAAAGCAACTGGCGGAACAAAAAATAACGCATAACTATTGAACGGCTGCATCTGTCAACATAACTTCAACAAAAAGAAAAGAAATGCAGCAAAATGAGTCCACTTGTATAGTAGGTACTATACAGAGACGACACAAAGATGCACACATTCAAGTAATCACACCCCTTCTTTGCGGCAAGGGTTTAAAGTGCATCAAAACGTTTGTCACCAATACACAAGAGTTTGATTTTTCAAAGTTTTAAATAACCTATGAAAATGATTGTCTAAAAGTCACCAGACGCTATAAATAAATAAATAAACTCACCATACAACATCTGCCTCCTTGCAACTCGCTTTGTTAAAGTGTCCAGTGTGTTCTTAACAACATCCTTTTGTGTTCCGTCGCGTAAACATTCGCACGTTGCCGCGTACGCTTCGAGAAGAGGTCGAATTGTTAGTAGCAGGCGCCGGCTAGAATAAATAAATAATAATGAAACATCTTATACAAATTAGAGTTCTTTTTTTGCCTGTTTCTTTCCCTCTCGGTCTACCTGTAATACCTTTATAAAGCCGAATTTCATAGCTATCAACACTCTCGATTAATTCACCTTTGAAACATAAAAACATTATCAAAATCGGTCTATTCGTATCGGCGACATGACACACAGCAAACACACACATCCAAGGTGTATACACGGTAATTATTAACATGTCAATTTCGAAGCATTAAAAAGGGAGGACGATCGAATGATAAATACGTGCTAACAAGAAATAAATGTAAAATTGGATGGTTCAGTAAATTGAGACCACTTTTTAATTATTTTCAATACCAAAACCGCGAGCTTTTCAAAACCCGATATTTTACAACTACTAATTATTTTCTTTATATATGTCATCGATATATCTATATTTCAGATTTTTTTTTGCACATACGGAAAATTGTTGTCTTACGACTGTTCACTCAATGGAATAAGTTTCATCTTCACTCGATGACAAAACGCTACATACGCTTTGATCAAAGTAAAATATCGGAAGATAGGCAACAAGCTCTTGACGCACGGCCCTCACAAATCTTGTGCCCCATCGCCTGATTTCACTTAGTAGCAATCGGTTCTCACTACGCGAAAAGAACCAAGGCGCTATGACAAGACACGAATATGATCAAACTTTATTCATCCCTGCTCGCGCGCCTCGTGATTCTATCATTCTGTCTCTTTCTCAGTTTCATTAATTTAAAGTTTCAACAATGTTATATATTGAGTTAATCTGAGTACCAGATCCATTGCTCAAGTACGTCATAAAAGAACGCTATTTTATTTATTCAAAGTAAGAATGATATCTCTTTTTTTTGGATCTTTTAAATAATCAAGACAGTAAACTAACAAATAATACAAACTAGGCTGTCTCGCGGTTTTCACTCGCGTTTCCCTTGGAAATAGTGAATTTTTCTTGATTTATAAAATTTTCGTTATAGTTAGTTTTGTATACGTTATTCCAGTCGAATTCTGTCCGTACGGCAAGTTTTATCCATATTCGTTTGGCCGATTTTGCGAGACTGAAGTACAAACGGACAAACTTTCACAATTTTCATATGACTGGGATTTGACATACCGTTCAGCCAAAGCCTCAGGTTTGCTAGATATCGTGTATTTGACGTTGACAGCTCTGTATTCTTCTTCGTCTTCGTCGTCAAGCGTCTTCGCGAAGCGACGCGACCATCTTTGTTCTTCTAATGCGTCATCAGGCTAGAGAGAAAGAAAATATTGTTTATGTATTACATTTCAGAAATACTCTGGAATATTTGATTAAAAAATAAGAGAGAAAGAAAGTTTAGTGCACAAAGGTATGGATTTGTTTTAAATATTTTCATAGCTGGCTAACGATCACGTGACCCACCTGGTGAGAAGCGGCATCAGCACTCATGGACGCCATTAGTCGTACGTGTTTTATTCATCAATATTGCGTGTGCTCATTGATCGACTACTGATGCGTTGTCGACCGTAGGCTTCGGTTGGAATTGCCTTTGTTCCAGTGATCGCACTGGCTACGTGATTATTACGGGGGTGAGAATAGGAACGAACCACCCCAGACGTGTATCAAAGAAAGAAATTCTACTAACACTAAATTCTTGAAAATTATAGAGTCAAATCGATACACACTTTGCCCTTTAGTGTGAGGAGAATGAAATTAAATGACCAATAAAATTACTTGATAATTTTTTGTCTTTTGCTTTGGAAAATATGGTTAATCTATTGGAGATTTCTCACACAGCTTTGCATAATGATTAACCATTAAAAATATTTAAAAAAAGAGAACACGTTAACCACTTTATGTGTATTTACAAATACGCATAAAGTGGTAAAATCAGCAGCATTGGAGCTTTCATTGATTAACATTTTTTACAGAGAGGTCATTGCAACTAATTTCATCGAAAGAGTATAAAAAAGATGTTGATAGCTTAGAATGTAGGCAAGATATCGATGTTAAACATTTCCTTGAGTTTCATGATACATTATATGTATTGAATAAATCACTTATTTTACCGGATTTTATCGCGTTTAATTGTATTTTTACATTTTCTGTTTTGTATTTTTACTTTTTGCTAATCATGAACGTTTCGCTCGCAGACTAAGAAACGGATGGAGATGATTGAATGTTGTCATATATGTCAACGGGACGCCTGTCACCGTAGTCACCCGTGACCACAGTTTTTGTAAAGGCACCGAGACGTCGAGTTCAAATGAAAGAATACAATTATACGCGATAAAATCCCATATAAAAGGTGTTTTATTTAATTTTAACATTTTGAATAGATCTCTACATGTTTCCTTTCGCCTTAGAACCCTCACCTGTACAGCCTGTATAACCTCAGCTTCCTGCAACAGCTGCACGGCGTCGCTCAAAGTCTCTTCAATGCGCCGACAAGGCGCGCACAAGATGAACTCTCGACTTAACACTTCGCAGAGTCGTAGAGATTGTTCTAGAAGCTCCGATTGGTAGACTATATCTGTTTCCGTGTTGTGGACGAGGGATTCTAAGGCGGTTGCTGTGGGTAGATGAGAAATATGTAAGAACAATCAATTTATTTATACTATTAACACTATTAACATTAAGATTATTTTGCACCTTTAAAGAAATACAAAGATGAAATTATACAACACAATTAGGCAGCCTTATTGCTGAGAAGCGATTTCTTCCAGGCAACGAACTGCTGAGGTGAATTATATTTGTTACAATGGATGTAGTAGGTTTCGCGCACTCACGGATCAAATCAAATAATAGTATGTACTTACACAATTATATTAACGTCTATTTTATTATTAAGACTAAAGATTTCTTTGTTGAAACAGAGAAAAGAAACAATTCTTTACTCTACTCCATCACTGAAAGAAAAGCTCGGAAAGTACTGAGTAGATTTAAAAATTTTTTTTACGCCATTGGAAGGTATGTACACTCCTGATGTAAAAGTAACATAGGAATGTATAGGCACCTTCTGGACAGGCATGTTACATCTTTGACTTTATTATCACTTTCCATGAGTTGAGATAAAAGACAAAGTAAAGAAAAGGGCCTCTGTCGTGGCTTCACATCTGCTATATTGCGACAACGTCAACGACAACGTCGACGTCTTGCCTACTCTTGCCAAACTCTACAATCCATCACTATCACCATCATTCACCATTCTGCCGTAAAATTAAGGACCACCAAAGAGTTTGTGCGAATCAAAAACATTTAAGCTAAGTAAACTGGATTCGCATGAAATCGGATTACTTCAAGTTTTTTTTATTTTTTACCGATATTTTTTTAGTAGTAACCCACCAAGTGTAGTACCGTTTTGGAATCCTGAATAAACGCGCCAACTTTTGATGGCACTTGTCAAGGCACTCGATTACGAATTTTTTTTCAGGAGGCTCTGTCATAGTCGAGATATTTTAAAAATGTTGAATTCATAGTTCGGCAAAAAGTGTTATTTCTAAGAAAATTTGGGGCAATTGTGTTATTACGAAAAGTAATTGGAAGCTGATTTTACAATTCTGGTTAGAATTTCCGAAATTTAGTCTATGAATTAGTTACCAGCTATAGCGCGACGGAGTCACACGAGTCGGATCTACGCGGACGGTACCAGTACTTTCCAGACGCCAAAAAATTGGCCTTAGCCTATTGTCAATATTTTTGAGGCTTTTTAAATTACTTTTTAGTCTTTAATTTTGTATAAGCCCTTATCATTAGTCCTTGATTCACGTATTTTTGTTCGAATAACTTTTATAATTGTAAAATTCTGAATTATTTAAAATGATTACTTTTCTTTGGACATTTTGTATGCATTCAATCTAATGCTCGGGTGTGCTCGCTTCGACCATAGATTATTACTAATTAGTATTTGCACTAGCGGCGACTCACCCAACATATTACTTTCTAAACTAGAGTTCACTTTTCAAAGTTCCTTTTTGGTAAAACCTGTAAATTACTTCGTCGGTAAGCAACAATATTTTCTAAACTTTGAGTTTTATTTGACTTAATATGATTACAATTTATCGGAATTTAGTAATTGAATCATTTAGACGACTGAATTCAGTTAAGTGTAACTAACCACTTCTGTCAAGAGCCGGGGTACAAGTATAAAATCGATTAGCAAACCATATAAATAGATAAATAAAGCAACTCACCGACTATGGCGGGCGCGGCGTAATGCGCGCCGACGGCGTTGGCGTAGTACGACAGCTCCAGCGCAGGCGCCACGCCGCGGAGCATGGACACGCGCAGCTGGTCGCCCGAGCCCGAGCGCCGGATTAAACTGCGTCCTAGGGTTTCCAGCTGAAAGGAGAAAAGGCTTCATTTCACTTATTTTTTATTTATCTTTGGAAGACCAACAGTTATATTATAACATAGTAAATTAATAATAAAAAGAACAGTAAATCAATTACAGGTCTTCACTAATAACAACTAATGTTTAAATGTAATCACCACAGAATTTGAACTAAGAATTGACAACAATTATTTTTTGTTTTAATACATTTACATATTTTCTTTCCATCCCATCCCAAAGTAGCAGCATCCAAAACTAATTTAAAAACAAAATTTTCTAATTATTAACAAACAAGTAGCACAATTTGCAGAGTCAATACAAATAACGCAATAAAAAACACAAAACAAAAAACTCATTACTTAGTAAGCGTCTTGTGGTTTAAATACTTGTATTGAACACTTTCCATACATGGTCTGGCTTAAGAGTGCCTAATATCTTTCACATAAACTGTTATACTGTCTAGGTAAAACAAGGGACTGGAATTATGATATTAAGAATTATTTAGTGGAATAATGAAGTTTGATTTTTAAGCTCAAAATACGTTTGAAATTGAAGAATATTAAAAATTTAATAATATTTTACTAATTTGTTGCACTACGATTACCTAATCATTAAATTAAGAAAAAAATACTATTAATTTTAAGAATAACATTATTTTATTCCTAACGTGGGCAGCCGAAAGCCAGGACTGAAATGAAGCATTTTAATAAAAATTATATTTGGGTTCGGATCGACGCGCCTATTACTTTTTGGTTGAGGTCGCACACCGTGATGAGTATAGCGGAGCGCGCTTCGTGGGTGGCACTTTCTACATATGTATAATGTTTAGAAAAATACATTTTACTGTAAATAAGAACATACGACATATTATCCAAAAAAATAAATTCTTTCTCATATTCAGTTTTAACATTATATCGTAGTCGGTAACACCAGTCGTAGCGATTTTGAACTACGCATTAATTGCATTCATGTTCCGAAGTAGCTAACGCATTTTGATAACCGATTTCTGTCCGTCATCTCTGAATCTCCAATCAAAATTTTTAAATGTTAGTTTACACACTTTATTTTACATACTTTGTTTGACTTACTGTAGTTATACTTATGTAAAACTATTTCGAACTAAAACATAAAACACGTAACTACACGAACTAAAACATAAAGTATTTTGAAAATGCCGTTAATTACGGTAATGATAAATTGATGAGCTAAATCGTTAACTTTGCAAATTGTTAATACATCCAACATTGTAAAATACTCACCGCCTTGCAAACTACGACACCAACTTCCCCAGTATATCCCAAATCCCTGCCGGCGGCTGCTAAAGCCGCGCCACGAGAAGCAAAGCTTAGCTCTAACTGTTTAATATTACATCCGTTTCGCAGCTCTGTGAGCAGTACGTATGCGAGCACGTTCGTACACATTAGGGGTGTGGCTTGTGCTGCGTCTGTAAATTTAAGAAAAAAGATATAAAAGTTTAGCTAGTTTGTTTTGATTAAAAAGCGAAAAGGTTAGGTGTGTATGGAAATATTATTAATAATGTTTATAAAAATATGATTCCCGGAATGAAATCAAGTTTTTACGAAACGTCTTAGTCGGATTAGCACATTATCCCACAACGTTCTCATATGGTTGAGGAGGGCGGTGGCTGGATCCCGCGTTGATTCGTGAACGGGGGCCGAACACCCTGTCCGTCGTTAGAATACTTGAGTGGCGAGAGACTTGCCGAGCTAACAGATGAAGATGCGAATAATTTTGTGTAGTCATAAAGAGACATTATACCCGTGAAGTTTCTTGCCAGTTCTTCTTCACGAAGGCTTTTCCGAGTGATGCTTTATTTGACGTCAATGTTGAGAAATAAATGTTATGGTAAAAAAAAAACGGTTTGTATGTAAGTATGTGTAATACCTAAACATAAATAACTTTTTTTTTGTAACAAGGACATTAAAGTTTGTACAGTTACCGATGATTGAAAATGTTTAAAAACTTGTATAAAACTCACCGTAAACAAGATGTCTGCCGATAGCCTCCACCATAATCTTATGATCCGTAGTAACATCGGCGCCATATAAACTTGAATGACTGTGGTTATAAAGAATTTGTTTGTCTAAAGTCACGGCTAGATTATGGTTGGGCGGCGATATCGTTCTTTCTATCGGTGATTTCAGGTAATTGTATTTTCCAAATGAGGTTACCAGTTCCTGGAAAAGATGTATTATGTTGGTAATTTATTATTAAATAGAATTGTAATACAAAAATAACATTTCTTTTATCATGTTTAAAAGTAAGTTTAGAATGGGAAGTAAGTTTTTACTTAGACAGGGACCAAAATAAAGCAAAAAAATTAGTTACTTTTTTTGTAATAGTAAGCTTTTACACTTTTCAGGTCCCGGCTTCGAATCCTGGTAGGAGCAGATATTATATTATTTTTTCTCTCTAGTAATGGATGTGTATATATGTTTATTTAAGTTTATTTCTAATATTTATATACAACAAAAATCTATGTGTGTTTATATATTTTTTAAGTTTATTTATCCGTTATCTAGTATCCATAACACAAGTTCTTAATGATACTTAGTTTGGGCTAGATAGTGTGGTGTGATTGTTAGATATATTTATATTTTATTTATTTATTTATATCATTACAACAGGCTATTGCTTGGCTACTAACATTAATGGTATATTATAAGAACAAAAACTACTTCACTTATTATTATATGTTCGTAACATTACCATCTACACTTAAGTATTTTGAAATGAAATAATCAAAATTTCTAATCTTTTCATGCAGCAAATACTCAACCGATTAAATATTTTATTAGTTATTAATTTATATAACCACACAGACATTAACATTATACGCCCACTAACCTTTAAAGAAATAGGCTGATTAAAATCAACCCTAATACTGCCATGATTCGTATTTAGCGTCCTCCAAATACCCCTTAAAGCTGACCAGAAAGTCTCCATCTGTTTTGGCATTCCCAGTTGTTCCCGGACGAAATTTCCATCAACCAATTTATCATAGTTTAGTGTTACGGGCACCAAAAGCGCGTCGTCTATTGTCCCATCAAGGTACGCATCCATTATCACGGATAATATCCCCGCTGTAAATGGAATAAAAATTAATTTGTTATTGAATTAAAAACTTAAGTATCAGAAAAACAGGGCAAATTTTCAACAAAACATGGCAATGGCAACAAACAATGACGGCCTAGTGGTGTAGTGGTAAGAAGCCCTGCCTCATACGCCGAAGGTCCCAAGGTCGAGTCCTGGCCGGGGCAATCATTTATGTGATGAACATAGATGTTTGTTCTCGGGTTATGGTTGTTTGTATTTATATATAGTTTGGAAGTTACGTTGACACAAGTACACAGATAGACTTAGACTCTTCTTTTGCGTTGGGGTCAAAATGACATTTATATAGTATTTTTTGATGCAATATGTGACAGATTGACCATTCTTTTCAAATAGAAAGCTTTAATCTGATTAAGTACAGGAATTCAAGTTTTTGTGTATACTTAAAATACTTAGCGCAATTTAAGGATGTCTGAATAAGATAAAAGCTTACAAATATCTTTACTTACCGGAATATCCAAATTCTGCATTCCATGATTGCGAAAACATTGAAATATACAATTGTATAATGAGGTTTATAATATAACGTCAAGGATATGAAATGCATAAAAACACTCATATGTTTTTTACTATTTCCATAACCTGAAAACGACCTGGGTCCGTGGTCGTGCCTGATGGTGAGAGGCATTCGTACATCGTTAGCCGTAGGTGATTCATACATCAATATTGTATATGATTATTACTGATTAACCGTAGGCTCTAGTTGGAATTGCCTTTGTTCCAGTAATTGAACTGGCAGTTACGGCGGGCTGCAGAGGTGTAGAACCGCCCCAGGTGAGACCTTAACACGACAACTACAATATCAATCAAGTAAAGTAATTTGTTTCACCTTTAGGTGGTTGTGGTTTCCCGGTCCTAGTTCTGCCACCTTCGATAAAGAACTCCAAATTGTTGTTAGCTGCCAAACTATTTAGGATGTAGGCCCTGCAACATACAAAATTAAATATTTTAGAATATAATCGTTTTTTCAATTAGACGAACGGTCGGAACCCTTTATAACTTATAATTAAAATAAGCGACGTGAAAGAAGTCCCGCTCAATAATGTGGTCTTTAGTCAGGACCAAACTACCAGCACATACTGCAATAAATCCTAATAGTGGCAGATAGCTTGTAAAGCAATTCATATTCAGCGACATTTTATCTCAAATAACTCAGTTGTATAGTAGGTAGTAGGATGTCGACGTCACCTGTAATTCGAGTGGCATTACGAATGTAATTTTGTTTGTATTTTATATAAGTATCTATGTCTATTTTGGTGTACACTCTGTTGGTTACCTAATAAATAAATATAAATAATAAATATTTATAACAATCACACCACATTATCTAGCACAAATTAAGTATCATAAGAACTTGTGTTATGGATACTAGATAACGGATAAATAAACTTAAGAAATATATAAACACACATATATTTTTTTTTAAATATAAATATTAGAAATAAACTTAAATAATTATACATACACATCCATGACTAGAGAGCAAATATAATATAATATCTGTCCTACCAGGATTCGAACCCGGGACCTCTGGCATGGAAGGCAAGGCTACTTACCTCCACACCAAACAGGCCGTCTAATATATTCTGGATGCAAGTTTATAGACATTTTCATCTGCATGTCGATCGGTAAACTTCGTAAAATCGAATCTAAAAAGCAATTTGACATTCCCAGAATATCATACTTTAAATCTCGATCTAAAAATCTCTAAATTCGAGATTATACTCTAACTTTCACATCACTCAAAAATATAGAATTGCCGTCCAGGTCAAGTGGAATTTAGTGTGACATTTGATGAAAGATAAGACATAAATTAATTGAAATAAGACGTAAATAATTTCGTCCCTCAGTGGGATTATACAGGCTCGTAATAATGATAATAATACGTTAAAAATGTCATTCTATGGCGAGTTTAAATCAATAATTCATTTCCTATCGATTTGAAGGTAACTTGATTCAAGTTGCACCATAACCAAGTCTACTGAGCATATTGTTTTTCGTTCTTGCGCTCAAAAAGTTCAATTTATACTTTTATAATATAAAAATAGGCTACCAAATTACATTAGCAGTTGCTAACCTCAAGGCGCTCTTATATAGTTGATCGTTGTTATTGTCGGAGCCATCTGTTCGTCGTTTGATGTAGAAAGCACCGCAGCCTCGGAGGAACCAACTGGAATATAGAAGACACATCAATGTAGTAACTGTATGGTTGTAGTATTCGATTCTTAGTTAAAGGGTTCTGGATTAGATGAGAGAATAGAAACTATAGTAGCGATGCTGTGTGTTAAATAGTTTCGGTTATTTTTTTCTCATTCCGTTATGCTTTATTAAAACTGTATTGTTTTAGAAAATAATCTACGGCAATCATGAAGATGATAGAGAGAAGAATAAAAACAAATGCTATGAACTAATTTATAATAATTTATCATAATAGGAAAAGCTTGGTAAAAAAAATTGCAGTGGATATTTAATGTAATGTTTACATTACACGTTATTTGGTAGTATTTGATTACACTTTATTTAAAAATTTATATTGGAATCACGGGCTAAGCCAACCGAACGAATTTGCCGGTATAAAAAATATATACCACTGAACATTTCCAAAATGTTTATGGCACCAGAAAAACACCTTTTATCAAGAAAATTTAACATTTTCCGAGAGATACACACGCGAAGCCGCTTGCAAAACCTATCATTTAGATAGGCATAGCTATAGAGCTTTCGAGATATTTTCATGGGATTAGGGGCTGAGCGAAGGAAACCATTTCGAAATATACATTAAAAAACACGTAGTTTGTTTTCTAATTTAACTTATATTAAGACGAAAGTTAGTTGTCTGTTCGTTTGTTTCTTTGTTTGATACGCTTATACGACTTTAATACTCGACATATTATTATCGATTTCTAATATACAGGATCAGATGTACCTAAACGGAAGTGGCTGTGGCGGATTTACCAGCAGGCTGAGTAGGCTGGAGCCCAGGGCAGCCTTTTAATTTAGCCCAAAAAAATGTTTTGTCTTATACAAATAAAAAAAAAACATAATACACACGGAGAAAACGAGTCTCGAAAATTTAACAATAACTACAATATTTTAGTACTATAAAGTGTACTGAATACTCAAACGTCTATATATGACAAATGAGAGATTACTAAACAGCCAGTAGGGGAACAAAATGTCAGTAGGGGCGGCAAAACTTAATGGCGTACTGGCGGAAAATGTGTAAATCCGCTACTGGGACGTAGGATACCTTTCTCCCAGAAAAAACGCACCATTCCCGAGGAGCTAAGAACATATGTCTAGTGTGAAGCTCGTATTTAATCACTGCGCCCTCTTCACTCCTTCAGTTCGCCCTCCATCTTAACAATGGGAAAGAGCAGGATAATTATGCTGTTTCGGAAAAGAAAATTAAATATATCTCCCTTCTTGGGATGACACATGATTTAAGTGAGGTTTATTTATCCGGGAATGGTAAGTTAAGTTGATCCGATCCGACAATTTGATAAGCAAATCTTGACTTAGATGAGGTAGGGGTTAAGTATAAATTCACTAAACAACAATCTATGCTTAGGCGCTCCTTTGGTAACCACGTCGCTGAGTGCGGCTGTAAGTAACATTTGCAGTGACCAGACTCACCCAAAGAAAGGAATCCTCATATTGTCTCCCGCAGCCACTAGAGGCGGTCTCAGACCCGTCAGATACAGAGTAAACGTGACGAGGATGTAGTCGAGATGCGAGCGATGCAGGGGCACAAACACTAGTGGCAAGCCCGCGGCGTTCGCTCGCTTTAGTCTCTCGACGCATTCGCTTCGAGTACCGCAGCCGCCGTCAGCGATTCGGCGGATGGCTTTGTGGCATACCCAGGCTACTAATCTGAAAAACGAGAGATAAATTATAAAATATATATTAATAAAACAAAATGTGGTGAATTTGCTGACTTCTTGTCTAAACTAAAATTTTATATTTAAAATTCAAAATATTGCTCTTTACAGTAATATGGCTCCAAGTAAGCAGAGCTTGTGTTATTGATGACCATACGGCGAACTGGAGGGGAACCCAGAATAAATATGAATATCAAAAACTATCACACAAATGAATGCCCCGTCCAGGACTTGAACCTGGGACCTCCAGCGTATCAGACAGGGCTACCAACCACTACGCTACTCGGCCGACATTAATCTCCAGATCTCCACTGATGGATAGCGATCATGAAGTTGATGTTACATCAAAAGATTACAAATGGATTCTCCCCTAAGAGATTCCTAAAAAAAATTTTGTTGCAATTTGGCACGGTTGTAAGCGCCATGATCACCAAGACGTCTCGTGAATTTGTTTAATTAGTTGTTAAAGGAACCTCGATCTACATCTACATCCTTGGTGAGATCAGTGGTGTCTCACTGATCTGACCAAGGAGCAATAATCTATTTTTAATAATAAATAATAACTAGAGCAATATCGAATGAATATTCAAATTAATTTAGTAAACCAACGGCCCTAGCCATATTAGGACGTAATTTTTCTATTTTACGCCTAAAATTGCTAACGGTGTAAACTCTGAGGTATAGAGTCGAATTTCCTTCGCGTTTGTGGTGTTCTAGGTTACAGAATAATAAAGCCTTAGAAAAGTGACGTTTTCAATATTGGTCTAATGCAATAAAAAATTCGTTTTGAAAAAAGGACGAAAGCTGCAATATGATTTGAAACTCGCCCACAACGAAACGTGAAACACATTTACTGGAGTACATTAGTATAAACCAAACTAGAATCTTCTGTAGAACTTACTTCAGCACATTATTCGACATAGCCGACGTGATATCCATTAACACTTTCATGGCTTTGGCCTCGACTTTTCTCCTAACGTCGGTGTAATTGACTTTCCTCTGATCCCCACTGCCTGTTTCTAGGTTGGCTTTACGCAATTCTTCTTGTGCTGCCTCTTCGATTGCGTGGAGGTAACGTTCGTCTTTTTGTACCTGGAATTTACGAAAGAGGATATATATATGTTATTTTGTGGAGAAGTTTTTAGTATAAAAATTGATAGTACTAATAGAGTTAGGTATAAGAATTAAAAGGGTCTAAGGCAAAATAGCAAATTCCTGGTAGGATTATCTCGCATGATCGACATCAATAGCCGCCGTGTGAGCACGTGTGTGACTATACTTTAACTTATAGAAAATTCAACTAATATGGACATTAAGACTGGGCAAGAGATTTAGCAAAAGATGAGTCCCATTTCGTGTTTGCCCCGCAATTTCTCAGCCAAACTGAAGCGTCAAATTGAAAATTTACGTAAAAAGTAATGTATCATGCATGTAAGACTTTTTTGTAAACAGCTATTGGGTGTTATTATATTTCAGTGTCACAGCTATTTTCCATATCACCAATAGATATTTTAGACGAAAAACATCATTAACTTCAGAAATTTTTATTATATATAATAGGTATACCTTATGAATATATAAAATATGTTTAAAACTATATCACATATATACTCAAACTATATTCTCCAATTCCCTTCATTCAAATAATAATAATAATAAATATTTCTAACTAACACACCACACTATCTAGCCCAAATTAAGTATCATTAAGAACTTGTGTTATAGATACTAGTTAACGGATAAATAAACTTAAGAAACATAGATATTTTTAAAATATAAATATTAGAAATTAACCTAAATAAACATACATACACATTCATGACTAGAAAGCAAATATGATAAAATATCCGCCCCCTACCAGGATTCGAACTCAGGACCTCTGGCATGAAAGGCAAGACTACTTACCTCCATACCACACAGGCCGTCAAATTTAAATTAAAACACGCAAAGGCGCCGTACATCTTCCATTACTGTACGTACAACTTCCAGAAGTATGCTACAGCCTATTATTAGATCGAAAGACCCGGGCAGACCTTAGGGGCAACTGTGGTATCATTATGTGATCACTGTAATGCGATACGTGGGTACTTCCAATTGGCAAAGGTTTGATTACTTCGTGACTGTGTTTGAGAATATTGGTGCCGGTAAATGTAGGTGCTTTTTATTTTATTTTTTTATTGGGGAAAAATATACGACTAAGTATTACAATATTTCTTGCTCTTTAGACACGATAGACGAAAAATTACTGACCCAACACTTATTTATTTTAAAAACTTTATGGTTCGTCAGACATTACACTAGAAGTATTTTGGTTAAACCAGAAAGAGTTGCCAAAACTGAGTTTGTATTATTTTCGAATGCATTATACCATGTTTATAACCATTGACTTACGAACAAATGGGCATCGGGGTCTTGGCCCAACAGCGTCCCGGCAAAAATGTTGTTAATGTCATATTTGTCTTGATGTGCTCGTTCGCCCGGCAACACGCTCAAAATAACATACTGCTTGGTGAGAACTGTCAAAATTGGAACGCGCAAAGTAGTCGAAGCTGCATGTGGTGATTTTGTAGTCAACTTCCTGATTGCAGTTGGTGAAAAATTGTGACAAGCAATGATCAGTTGCAATGCAGCGATATACTACTAAAATTTCATATTATTTAATTTATTCATAACTTTTTACATGTGTGAGTTAACATGGGACAATGCTTACGTTGATTTTGTATTAGAATCACCGTAAATTTGTTTTTACGACAATGTTTATAACTATAAAATCCAGATGCTAAAAGTCTATAAAATCTTAAACTTAGATAATAAGAAAATATAAAAAGACGAAAAATGATTATGGTTAATTTTTAAATTTAAAACATCCAACAGTTTACGTTTTATGTAAAGTTTTCCTCAAATCACAGATTTTTTTTAGGTTTCGCGGTAATTTTAAAAATACCTAATCCGAGTCATGATAGCATATGTTTTCGTCTTATTAACCTGAAACATTTGTCTGCGGAAAATTCACAGCAACTACACGAGTAATAACAAACACGCCCATTTAACACGTTGCCAATTTTCTGCGACATGTTTTTAGTTCCTTAATAGTATTTAAGAGTATGAATTGGAAGGTGTCGTGTTGGCAGACGCAGCCAATTCATTTAGTTCCTGAATACACTGTTTATCTATAAAATAAAATTGTAGGCAAACGACGACTTCATTAGAGTTCATAAGGCAGGGTTTAAATACCTCAGTTGTATGAATCGTACAGAACTCTTTTGCATTTTATGCTGCAATATTTTGTTCGGTTGTGGACTTAGGGAGCACAACATTTATTTATTTATTTATTGTAAGGATCGCCAACAGGTAAAACACAATAAAAAAAAAATAAAAAAAATATACTAATATATATAAATAATAAACAATAAAACACAATAAACACAACATTTGTTGAACATCGGCTAGTGGTAAGTGGAAAATATAATCAAATTCTGTTACAACATTAGATGTGTCCATAGTAACACGCATGCTTATGTTCTGTAAGAATTTTTTTACCAGATATCGAGTCAAAGACACAAGATTTTTATATTTGTTTTTATTGCTTATTGGCAGACGTTTGTCTTCCATTTCACCTGATGGTAATTGATGATGAAATGGATGGTACAAGCATGACCAAGAGGTACCTATTCGTTTAGATGGGTTCGACGCTAATTTGCGCACACGCAATTAACCACATAATCTGTTTACAGGGTCTGCCTGAAATTCAGCGTCTAACAAAGCTTAACCGAATGCGGCGACACTAAAATAGTTTAGTTCAATATGTCACACACAATTTTACAAGCAGAGTGTACAAATTCTTTTTACTTATTGAGCCTTAAAAGTTCTTTAATCTCACGAATCGACGTATTCTTAACTTATAGTAAACAAATGACCACGTGTACAAACAAGTGTGTGTGACTTTATCATTACAACATCGAACTACAAGACGCCGACAGAGAATCTACCAATTTATGGAATCGCCAAAATATGAAATGAGTTTCTGGCCAGCATCAATTTTTCCTGGAATATAATCCTGCAACATTCAAAAGTAGTAAAAAATAGACACCTCTTTTGGGTAGGAGTGTAACAACCGTGTCTTCGTCATGACTTTCCTTCAAGTAAAATAAAAGACGAACGCTTGTCCTAATACCAGTAAAGATCTATACAGACTAGCGGTTACAATGACGACACCGCGCAGGAAACCACAACCCTGACCTACGAGTTCAACGTTCGAAGGAGATTTTCTATTGCGTTCGTTTTGCTTTCATTGTGTATGAAAAATTATCATGTTGTTCACTAAAAAGATGTGAAAATAATGGAAATGTAGAAAAAATTATTAGTGATGGCCTCGTATTTAGACAAACAATACTATTGTATAATGCGATTCGTTAAAAATTTCGTTATTACTGAGTAATGATAAATATTGGGCGCTATCTACATGTTCGCAGTATTTGAACGATAAGGCCAGCCCGGACTATATTTATTATTATTATTATTATTCGGCGAGTGCCAATCGGGTAGATCATTCGGGCTTCAAGCAGGTCGGAACATTCGTTTCTGCTCGAAAACCCAGCATTAATTAGCTAGGCGGCATTTTTCCCGAAGCTAACCCTTACGATACTTTTTGAAATTAATTAGTTTTTTTTACTTTTAAGGTCTCTGTATTTGTTTATCACCAACTTATTCAGTTTTATAACGAAAAACTGTACTTGCAGTGAAATCTTTGGCCAAAGCCTATTATTAACCTGGGTAAAAAGAACAGTCTACACACAAAACGAAGTGATTTACGTTAACAAATTATAGATCACGTAAAAACTGCCGCTAAAAATCGAAACGTCAACAGACAGTAAACAAAAACACATTTTGATTACATACATTATCCTATTTTACAATCTTAGATAGCAACAAACGTACGTTTCAGTTCTACCCACATTTCCCAGGCCAATAAACATCGTTTGCGCATTTCAGCCCACGCTAGTTCAGAGAGATGAGAACAAGATTGTTGTCTATTAGTTTGTAGCTACATTTGAATATTTTTTATGACTTTTTGAACAATTTACGCTTTAACGACCGATATCAATCCAGAATTAATAATAATAATAAATCCCCAGACAAACACACCAACTGCATGGCCCCAAAGTAAGCAGATCTTGTGTTATGGGTGAGCGAGCAATGGAGGAACTTAGATATATAAACAACCATGACTCGAAAACAAACATCTGTATTCATCACACATATTAAGGCCCCAACCAGGACTCGAACTTGGGACCACTGGGGTATAAGACAGAGCTACTTCCCACTACTCTACTCGGCCGTTTCCACAACCATCTGCTAGATACCTAGTTTAAGTTGGTCTATTTAATAACTTCAGGAGATACTCTTTTTATATAACTAATACATTTTCTCCAAATCTATTCATCTGTTTTTTTGTAGTTGAGTAACAAGCATCCAATGTAGAGTATGTTTACCAGTGGCTGTATCTATACAACTACAGAATTTTGTCCGAATCCATTCATCTGTTTAACTTAATTTGACTAACAAACTAAAAACCATTCTCAAAATTCAAAATATTCTATTTATATACTGGTATTTGTTATTAATTTTAATAAAACAATTTTAAAAAGTATAACGATTACAAATAATAGGTTCATATATTTTATTTTAACTGACAATAAGTAAACCACAACAATGTGTTTTAAATTAAAATTCTATAATCCTTTTAAAAAAAATTTATGTGAAATTAAAATCTGCCCGATCACGCACGTACGTAGTGGCAGTTTCAATATACGACGTCCTAAGCTGAGACTCTGTGACCTTAGGCGTATCGTATGTAGGAGTAGCTAAGCTCCCTCAACGCTAGGCCACAAAGTTCGGTGAAAGCTAATAGGGCCATAAATACTGTTAATTTCGAAAAAAAAGCAAAAGTCGCTTGATAAAAGTTCTATATTTATAGAATTGCTAATAAAAGTCAGAGCTTGCAAAATGCAACTTTAAACCTCAGTTTTCAATTAAAAAACCTTTTATCTAAAAAAATTATAGAGTTTAACTAGGATATGAAAGGAATACTAGCAACTAGCTAGCACTATCAGTAGAACACTTACATCAGGCACCGTATTCTTATAATCATAGTTGTTGAGGTTGCAGCACTGCGCCAGATCGCACAGGTACCTCGAGACGACGCCGCCATTTGCAAAATTCTGTCGCCCCATGTCCAGAATGTTGGTCACTGTGCCGCTCTCGCTGAGTGCTGGGTCTTGCCAGGACTCCTGTAAAAAGGGAGAATTTAGTCTAGATAAATCTGGCTATACAAAATCTAGATCAAGATCTAGTCATCAATGTTTACAGTCAATTTTAGATTTCGGCTTCTTGTTTAAAGTGCTTCTAAGTATTCTGGGGTTTGGAGGTTACTACTAAACTAGGACAAAGTTAGATATATAGAGATATAATCTTTTTTTCAACACACTTGCTTGTAAAGTGACTCTTATGATAACGCATTTTGGTTCATAATTCAGCTTAATATACACTCGTGTTTTTTACTTTACATTACCACACTAGTGTTTTTTTTTCAATCTCCGCCAAGAGTTTTTATGTCTAAAAACAATCAATATTTTTGTGAATAAGTAATCAATCATCAAAATTAGCATTTCATCAATTTATGACGAATTTTATATGTTTTAATACACATCAAACTTCATATGCGTATCATTTTTACAAAATAAATTAACATTGGTTCTTATGTCTATACAATATAATTCTTATCTGCGTCTGCTCGGCAAGTCTCCTGCCTATAAACTATCCGAACGACGAACACCAGTTGAAGGCATTCCAGCTTATGGTTTAGTTATTGGCTTATGACTTGATTTCATTAAAATCTCAATTACTAGTTATAGTAAATAAGCTTACCAATTCGAAACTTTAGTGTTAAGAAGGTTCTTAATGAAATAGAACAAAATGATTTTTCTTTACTTGCATTCTCATGCGTATAGTCTTTTTGGAAATTCCAGAAATAATACATATATAATCGACACACTACTTCCATGACAAAAACCATTACATTATAATTCATGTGCCAATTACGCAAGAATTTTAAATCATCCTCTGTGGTGTACCTACTTATTTCTCGTACTTGTTTTTGCTTCAAATAACAAGGTTCTCGTTAAATAAAATTATAAAGCAGCAACTTAAGTTATTACTAAGTAGTTTTAATTTTTTTAAGTAAATATGGATTTACTTAAAAAAATTATAAATTTGGTTATTTTTGAAAATCCCATGCTGGTAATGAATAATTTATAAGTAATTGTTCATGTACTTGATTTCATATAATTTTAGCAGTTACTAACGGATCTACGGCCTTTTAAACAAGACCAGTTTTTGTGTATTTTTCTTTTCGTGTAATAAAATGCCTAGATGCGTAAATAACTGATGCGAGGGCATCCGGTTGGGTACGGACTCCGATTCGACTCCGACTGACACTGGCGTAGCCGGCAAACGAGCACTCGTTCCATCTGATGGTAACTGGCATGCACACCCATGGACATCAAAACTCTGAGGTGTTTCATTTATCAATATTGAATGTGATTATTATATCGACCAGATGCGTTGCCGACCGTAGGCTTTGGTTGGAATTGCCTCTGTTCCAGTAATTGCACTACCTGTACCTTCCCTATAACCGGAACATAACAATTTAAACGTTGTCATTATAGCGGTATAAAAAAAGGACTTGTAGTAACGCCCCAGAGATCTTAACATACAGAACCCTACTGCCACTGCATGGTAGTGCGTACTTACATCACCTGAATATCTACTAAAAACGTAGGTATCATATAGTATTGGTAATAAACTTAGTAAAAAAAACATTCATACTTCTTAACAAAGAACTATTATTTTGATATAACATTTCGATTTATTTCACAGTAACGAACAATGAAAGCAGTTAATATTATTTGACATAATTAGGAACGGTATTTTACTTAATATACACTTAAATAACATTGAAAATGATAATATACTGGTTTTCCATGTACCATAAGCCAAAAAAGGTTAAATAACTAACTAGGTAATTTTTGATTGCGTTTATAAAGATAACTCGTAACGTATTCTTTTTACGAATATATGTGAAGAAACATAGAATTGGTAAGTCTGCATCGTGTTAGGCGATAATTTTATTTTCGATTAGAATTGCTTCCTGATTTTTTGCTTGTTGATAGTACGTACAGTTATTGTATGTTTCCACTTATGATTGTATTGGATTCTATTGATAGATCAAGTAATTTTTGCGCGCGGCCCTTTTGCGATAAGCCTGTACTGTACAACTGTGTGTGCATGACAAAAATGTACTGATTGTACACGCACACCACATCTACGAGACGGTTTGACAAGATGGCGGCTGCCAGACAAAATTAAGTTGCATATTTACAAACACACGCACACGTAGGGCTACATACACAATTATATCAGATCTAAACCTTTTATTAATACCATAAAAAGACGGAAAGGTTTGAAACAACCTTACTAATTCAATCCAGAAACTTAAGGTTAACCCAGATTAATCTGAAACTGATAAAACCTTCATATTAAACTGTTTCAATGCACGACTTTCACAGAACGCTAACAAATAGACATAACTTTTGCTTAAACAATAAACAGTGCCCGCGGAACCAATAACAATTAGTGAGTTACTGCTCATTAATACCTTTGTTTATGCAGTCACATGTTTTACCAGCTGCTTGACTGAGGTGTATACCACGTGACGCGTGGTTATTATTTAAATGTGGAAATCATATTTTAGTTACAAACTAAAGGGATCGGCGCGGACTCTTCATCTCGTACGAATTTTGAGATCAAGTATTACCCGTCCTTCTAGATATGTCCGAGTAGTGTTGTAAAACAGGTCTGTAGTCAGTGTTGTAAGAATCTCGAGCCCTTAGTCTTATGAGAGTTGAATTGGGTCGTTGACACCATTTAAAATACAAGTTTTTATCATTTATTAAGAAAATTTAAGTTATTTTGACCAGAAAAATGTATTGAATAATAAAGCTACGAAATTTGACTTCACATTGTGTAGTTCTTTACTGATGATAAAGTTTTAAATACGTTACAAAGATAATGTAGTCAAATACCCAATTATCTTTAAAGTATTAGTTATTTCTACGATTTCGAGTCACGTCGTTTTGAATTGTAGGAGGACTAGACTCTTCACCTACAGAACTCGTGACTCAAATAACAGAAACGACTGAGAGGACCTAAAGGACTCAGCAGCAGGAACAATTTAATAAATGAAGACTACGCGGGAAGAACAAGGAATGTCAGAAGAGTTTTCGAGTAAATCGATTTTTTAAGTTTGCAATTCTATATAATTTCTCATAAACGTCTGGAAAATATTTATCTCAGTATATTATTAGCAGAAACTATTTTGTTTTACATTTTCAGAACAACAAGGAATGTCAGTGACTATTCCACTTTTTATTAATTATAATTTTATTATGAATAAGGTTTTTTAAAATAAAAGAATAGAATTATTATCAGATATTCATTTTTCATGAGAAATTATTCATGACGTAGATTTTCATATCAAATTTGGGCTTCAGCAGAGCAAAAAGTCTTTAAAACTTGAAGGTCTGCATATATTTAGCACTAGCTATCTTGAGCTACATCACTGTCCGTTTTCAATGTTTATTTTCTTTTAACAAAACGTAATTTAATCAGAAAGACCTGCAAAACAGGATTACAATATGCAAATAAACATTACATAATACACACACGTTATACCTAAATGGTTGATTTTTGTATAACGTGCGCGTAACTGACCGACGTTCCGTGTTTTTGTCGACTACGCTCGGATATTCCTCGTCTTTAACCAGCCTATTCAAAGATAAAATGCGAACTGTCATGGACTAGTCGTTTTCTAGCGTTAAATGAAATATCAGAATAAAAAGTGTTGCCGAACTACCACTAGATGGCATTCATAGTTAAATTCTTTAAAAATACTGACATTCCTTGTTCTTCCCGCGTGGTCTTCAAATACTATGCAATTGTTTAACGTTTAAATAAACACTATACTGCTAAATTTATTGTGTAATTAATAAAAATAGTAATTATTTTATTGACTTAAATTGTTTGCTTGATACTTGACCTGTGTGTCTGTCTGTTGTATCATATCTCCTAGATGATAGACCGATTTTGAAACGCTTTTTTCTCAGTTGAAATGGTCTAATCAAAAGTGTTTTTACTATATTCGATAAAAATTGTTTTAGTTATTCAAAAGTTAAATAAATTTCTTGCTGTCAATCCAGCATTTGTTTTAATATGAGTTTTTTTAGTGATAATAAAGTTACTTCATTACGTCTTATTTTAACCGCCATAACAACCACGTTTCCGACATTGATTACGTCCCTGATCAAAGGAGGGAGCAGCCAGCGCCTTTCCTCGCACAATGGCAATTCCAACACAAGACTAACGTCGGCAACGCATCATTCATTGATAATCAATAAATAAAAATATTATAAATCGATAACATTCAGATTAATGAGGTCTTTGGGCACGGATGCCACTGTCCATCAAGTGGATCTATCGTTTATTGATAGATAAGAAGTATAAAAAAAGGTAAAAAAAAAATTAATTACTAGTATTCGCCAAATGTCAGTAGGTCAGTTCCTATTATGGATAGTTATCATACTATATAATAAGCAAACTCCGAAGTTAAAGACGAACTGAAGGTACTCCGAACTCGTGTTGCTTATTGGTTTATATTTTTTACCATTTACTTATCGTGTTTTTAGTTCCACTGGGTGAAACAAAGAATACCGTATCGCATGTACTTAATTAATGTAAATCATTTCATATGTTAACCTTTATGTCAAATTAAAATTCGTACAAACAAAACACCCAGCACGAGTCGAACCGGGAATTACACAAAATGAAACAAGTTCTTAACTAATAATTAAAACGCAATATTTAATTTACACGTCTTCTAGCATTAATTTCCATAATTTTGGCACAATAATCCCACAAAACTGTTAACAACGACAGCAAAATATTACATCGCAGTGCAAACTTTGATCTTCACAACTATCGATCATTTTGTTTAGGCATGAATTAATTACGATGTACGGCGGGGGGGGGGGGGGGGGGTACGGCCTTGATAGCGTTCGCGTTTATTTTGTTAATATTAATCGCTGTCCAGTGATATTATCTTCTTGTTACAGAAAAAGAACTTATCGGCGCTTCATAAGTTTAAAAATAAACTGGTGTCATATTCTAAGTATTTGTGATAACCAACAGTAGGTACTTCTACACACAAATGAAATAAAGAAACGTATGCGGAAGGCGTTTTGATCACCATGGACCTTGGACCACATGCATTATATGCAAGAGGATGTGAGTATAAAAGCACAATGGCATTATATCTGCAGGCGTTAATACATACATGAAATATTCCCTCACTTGGTAACGGACATAATATAACCGCAAAATGTAAGCCATGTTTGATACTATGACCAATTCGCGTGCCCAAATGTCAAACCTGTTTTCTACATCTAATGATTTTTTGTTATCTGTTCGCTTAAAAAGTCTTTCTGTCTTGTAATAAATGAGGTATAAATGTATGCCACGTTTTTCTGTATCTGACAATCAAAAGTTCCTTGTTGTAAGAATGTGACGAAACAAGGTTTAGATGGTTCAACTCATTTGTACGCGCAGCCCTATGTGTGCGTGTGCTTATAGTAAATATGCGAATTAACTTTGGGTGGCAGCCGCCATCTTGTCAAACCGTGTTCTAGTCGCTTTGGTGTGCGTGTACAGTTTCGTCAACGTACAACGCACACATGGCGCGCACAAGGGACTTGATTCATCTACCTACACGATCATTTATCAATACAGCACCTTAATTCTACGTTATGCGATGAACAATCGCATTGATTTCACATTTTGATTGATTATAGGACAACTTATAAAAATCAATAAAAGACGATATGGGCTACTGATTTGACAACATAGCATGGTACGAAGAAATTGCTATGCAAAAAGGCACTTATGCGCGGTTTACAAGTATTAAGTAGTTAACTTGTAAGTAAATTTTAAGTTACATTTCACTTTTGTGTCCAAACGCATTAAAGAGTTAAGTTTATAAGTTGGACGGTCAATAACTTAAAGAATATGTCAATACTGTACTTAAGTTGGTTATTAGCGGGATTTTGGACGAGGTCAGATCTCTAGGAATCTGTGTTTACTTAAGTTTTTACTTCGTATTTTTCATAAACCTTCTTATTTTAAATATTCTTCAACAGATTTTAAAGAGTCTAAACTTTTTGAAAAAAACGAGAAAATGCGAAGTAAGTAGATACGAGGTCTTGCCGCCAACCACTTTGTCAACTTATGAACTTAACTAAAAAAACATGTCCAACGTAAAAATTTTGTTACCAACTTAACTACTTAATACGTGTTGTTATCCAGCTATTGGTTTTTTTTCCATACTGACTTATAATACTAATTTCTGGATATGTGGGCACATAGAGTAAAATTTAAATAAAAAATTATACATATATTATGTCTTATCGTCGTTTTGATGCCGTCATTTAATAATTTACAAAAAACAGAATAAAAAAGTTACAATAACAAATCAACTCGTGAGAACTAAGAGCAAAAACTTAATTCATTTCGAAGATAATAAAAATATTTTTCAGCAAAACGCTATTGTTTAAGGCTTGTTTACATATTTAGACAAAAAAAAGTTTTTTTTGAAATATAATATGATAATGCCCTGCACTAAGTTGTAATTGTTACGTTATAGAAGAAACAAATGCGCCAGTCTAACTAGCACCAGGCTAAATATTGCCTTATGTCTCTATCAGTTCAATAGATATAGAAAGTGACGAAGACATTTTAACAAACTAACCTGCTAGCCTGGGACTAAGTCTAGGTACTGCAACGTTTGCTTGTGCCGTATTTAATAAAAGAGGTTATTGCACAAACTTGCCGACATTTATGACTGGCAACTTATAAGTCTGTCATTATTTGATTTTATTTGTAAAATGTAAAATATATAGAATATGGAAGATTGTTCCATGGCATTCCTTGACGGGATTCCTTTACGGAATTCTATTGCGGGCTTCGTCCCCAAAATAGTCTAATAATTATCATTGTATTTTCCTATAAAATAGATTCATCTTAAATAAAAGTAACTTAAAGTTAAAAGTGTGTTATCTTTCCTTTGTTGATTAGGAAGACCTCCCTAGGGTAGATTAGGTCCATCCAAGGTACCGACCCCCCAGATGGTGGAGGCGCCGCGTAGTGATGTAATGTGGTAGTGTTTTACTATGTTTCAGATTATTTCAGCTATATACACTACTGAGTATGGCGGAAAGAAAATTTTAGAAGGCAAGAGCCATCTGAAATACCAAGAGTAAAGGAAAGACTCTAGAAGGTGATTCATCCAACGGGCGGGGAAGGAATTTCCCAAACTTCAACCGGCGTCAGTAAGACAGCTTGGGACATTGTTGATGCCGATTGATCAAGACAATGTTACTTGGAGATAAATAAGAAGGTAATTATAGATTTGTATCATTTGCTTATCATCGAAGGTATGATAGTGCAGCTGAATGGGGCGAAATTCTGCGCTAATTTGGATTTAAACTGTGCCTATTGGTAATTATCGATAGCGGAGAAGGATAGACACGAAACAGCAATCATCACACCGTCTGGATTATTAGAGTTTAACATATTACCATTTGGATTTAAATCGTGTAGGACAATTGGTTTCGTTACATTGTCCAGAAAGAATATCGGGTGGAAGTCGAAAACTTGGTCGACCATATGAAGGTTTATTTCGAGTATTGCGATATATAGGATGTGACAATTATCTTGTAAAAAAAATACAAAATAACCAAGAATTGATTGTGCATGTGAATAGATTGGAACCATATAATGTTTAATAGAATGGAATTAATGATGAAATTGTGTCTGTATTTATATATGTAAAATGGGGTTTTTGTATATACATTTATTTCTTGAAATATTATAATATTATTATAATTTCTTTATTCTTAGAGTTAATAGAGTACAAGTACACATTTAGGTGTACAAATATGTATATCGTTCATTTGTAGATATGCAACGGTTCGAATTTCGTTGGGATTTTAGAATAATATGAGAAACTAATATTTTTTTTTCTCAAATTCTATGTACACTTCACAACGCAATGTTCCGAGATGATATATCCTGCAAAGCCGATCCAAACAGCATCACCAAAAAGGAGATGCAATGGATGGACGATGCAGATAAAAGAAAATAAGGAAAAGGTTTTTATATATTGAGATAAGAGGGTCTCTCTATATACATATTATTAATGATTTAAAAAATTAATTTTAGATACCCGAAGAAAAACCTCTAAGGGGCGGCAGGTACACGCGGCACGTATTTACCGCGTTACATTTTATTTACGAATCATAAATATACGTGTGGTGCCAATGCTCTAAAGAAGTCAATTTTCAAAGACTAAAATAACACTATAGATAATGTGCACGTTTAATTTGAGCCACGCCTAATAATCTCCATAAGAGAGAAGGTGATAGCCGATTTAGCTATGCGGCCAAAGTTTACGAGTATATATAATATTGTGATATTGATGTCTGTGGGTCAACACGCGGATGTAGAATAGGATCCTCAGTGGGGTTGAATAGTAAAAGGGTTGTGATGGAATAGGTAATGTATTTTAAACGGTATTGGTATAGAATTTTGTCAGGTGTATTTCAGTGCATTTTGAAAAAGTTCTCTGCATTGCGTTGTGAAATATAAATCCTTTAATTTATAGATATCATTCTGGGTTAAGTAAAATACTTTGGATCCAATTTTATGATCTATTCATAGGTAAGTTTGTCCGGTAATAGTTAGGCAGGTAAAATCTTAATATTTAGGTAGGTAATATTTAAACTTTTGAAAGTTACAAACTTTCAAATAAACTTTGAATCATTCAGAAAAGTTTAAAGTTAATATGACAGTTCATGTCAAACGTGTTTGTTTTGCCAACTGAATGATAATGTTTGATAATATAATTTGATTAATTTAGTATTAATTTTAATATAAATGGGATTAATTAAATTTAATTTTATTGGGATATTAATGTATTTATTACTTATCAATTAATTATAATTATAATTTGATTTGTATTCAATGGGTTATTTTAACAATTGTTGATTAATTTAATAATAAATATTGGTTATTTGAATTTGCATATGATTGTGTAACGTAAATGATTAATATGGGGTTGTTGATTATTCATGAATTGTATGAGAAATTAAAATAATTTACACTGTTTTATTTAGATATAAATTAACCAGCCGGGATCTTGGCTGATTTTCATCAGGTTTTGTGGCTAAGGCTCTATTGATGGAGAATAAATACTATAAGATCATTTTTGGTGTAATAAGATGTTGTAATATAAACATGATCAAGTATATATATTCCTATCGGTAGGGGGCTCATCTGAGAGTAATCCCGATTAATGTATATGGTACTGATTTAAGTAGGGTCGTTATTTAAGAATGAAATGTATATAGGAATTTATTTAATCAGCTTCACTGATTAAATAAATTAAACAAGAGGGGCGATTGCAACGTTTGCTTGTGCCGTATTTAATAAAAGAGGTTATTGCACAAACAAACTTGCCTACATTTATGACTGGCAACTTATAAGTCTGTCATTATTTGATTTTATTTGTAAAATGTAAAATATATAGAATATGGAAGATTGTTCCATGGCATTCCTTGACGGGATTCCTTTACGGAATTCTATTGCGGGCTTCGTCCCCAAAATAGTCTAATAATTATCATTGTATTTTCCTATAAAATAGATTCATCTTAAATAAAAGTAACTTAAAGTTAAAAGTGTGTTATCTTTCCTTTGTTGATTAGGAAGACCTCCCTAGGGTAGATTAGGTCCATCCAGGGTACCGAACCCCCAGAGTACCTATAATAAAACTATTTTTATACACAAATACTACTAAACTTTGAGGCCACCCTGTTTCTAACTCACTCTGGCAGACATTTATTTAAATTGTTGCTATATGTGTAAAAAAGTGTCATGTTCTTGAAAGTTTTGGTTTCACTGAGATAAACATAGGCATATTCGGCCGGCAACATAACGTTTCCAATTTTCGTAATATCAATTAAAAATAATTATAGATAACACAGCATGTGCAAATTGCACAATGTATCTGTTAATCTTTCAAAAGACCATAATATACATAAAACAACGAATATATAAAAGCCGATTGGATTATAAATAGTTTTTCACCTTCGCAAGACCAGTACAAGACTTTGAGTTAAAAGATTTAATTGACCTAACAATTGAAAATGTTAATGTATAGCAAGGAACGTCGACAAGCTAAACTACTGAAGGATTTTAATTCGAAAGCCAATATTTCCTCAAAAGAAAGATTTTTGCACCTCAACACAAGTTCTCCTCCTGAACACAAGAAGACACATCTGCTAACAGCGCCATTAAAAAGCTCAAATTGGCCATGGTTTAGCCTATAACAACCACATGAATACTCCATCCGAGAAGGTCTAGGCCAAATAATATACTAACACACAGTCAAAGTACGATGCTTGCGCGGGCGCCGCTATAGACCGTTCATGCTCTTACGCAACTAATGATGAAAATAAATAAAACGCTGCATAAAAATAGATGTCACGTTTTTGACAATGTTTTTAGCTATTAGTGTAACATGTGACTTTTGTTGGGTTTTTTCTTGTTAGCTATTTTACGATGGGATATGTGATTTCCAAGGATTGAGATAATTATAAAATTTCAGTTAGTTATTCAATATGCGACAATCGAGTCGCATTTGACATTTGACAATCGAGGCGACTCGATTGTCAAATGTCAAATGCGAAGATTCCTTTAAAGATGATGGTCAAGCTCAATATGGGATTTTGACCTGCTAATGGTCAGTAGTACGCATGAAAGAATAACTCATGAGTAACCTTTTCCCCCTTAAACTTCCCTAATTTTAAATCTAAAAATCTTGTAAAAAAATAATAAATAATTTGCGAAAAATCAATCATAAGTTACCATGTTGTTTTCTTTTGAATGTATCAATGTCAATGTCAAATAAAGTAACAAAACGATGTCGAATGAACCCACAAGTAATGGACGTTTTTGGCGGATTTGTTTTGACAGTCAATCAACAATCTGTCAGTTCTTTTTTGAATGAATTAACTAGAGCGAATCCTAAAAAATCGGGGAAAAGATACATTAAAAAATATATCTTGGAAGGTCTATATATTTAAACGAATGATTGTATGATAATCTATATTTATTAGCCTTTAATTTGATATACTGACAATATATTTAACAATAACTGAACCCTTACCGTCTTAGTAACCTTCTGCAACCGACTCTTAGGCATACTTGCAAGATCTGAGCTACCCAACTAGCTAGTTAAAATTACGTTCCTCCGTCACTTTCTATTGAAATAATAGAGACATAAGTCAATATTAGCTTAGTGCTAGCTTATACAGAGCTGCGCAAGTGGGCCTAAGTTAGTTTTTGACTGTCATTAACTTCTTATTATAGCTTTTTGTAGATATGGAAGGACGGATTCTTCTGGCTCATGTTTCCAAAAAGAAGATTCCCGAGATGTAGGTAAGTGTTAGACAAGCTTTTGACGATTGAAAAAAAGTTATAAAACAGTCAAATCAATGACTGTACACCAAAATGAACAGAGAGAAGTCGTGTCATAAACGAATCAATATTCCGACTTTAAGTTTATTCCAAGGACATTAACATAAGTACCTACTTTTAATTTAGTCATATATTTGCATATACTTTATTAAAATGTGCCAGACACTTTTCTATTATGTAATTCTTTGCGGGAAGATGTTTGCATATTATGTATAAAATTGTATCTATGCAATAAATATATTAATAAATAAAATATCAATGCCAAATGTAAATTTTGCAATGCATGTTTGTTCAGTGTTTATCATTTCATTTTGTTTTGTTCAGTGGTAATGTTTGAAAGTCGCGTTGTCGTCTAAGAGTTTTAAATAAAGACTTTCTATTTCAAATAAAAAGCTTTGGATATATTTAACTACAATCTTCACATTTTAAGAGTATAAGTACAACATCCCTAAGTGCTTTAGCCCAGAAAATATCATAAGAAAATAGTAGTAAAATCGAATTATAATTAAAAATTGTGTTCAACAATCTGTCGATGCGCACCAAATTGTATTATACAAAAGCTTGCTGCCGTGTAAAGAGGCCCAAATGTTTCGGACTCTTTGGGTGAAAAGTCTTTTTAACCAGACGATAAAAACGTCGATAAGATGTCAATAAACTAACTATCTGTAAATTTAAAAACTTTTTAAATGCTATAAGACAAAAGTAGGTAACACCCTTACATAATACAGAAAAACCTTTGTGGAATTCCACAACCACACCTCAAAAACAGACCAATGACGCTTTCGTCCATCGATCCATAACATCGATTAATTAGGTATGTCGATCATTTCTCGCGCGGGGCGGAGGTCGTCGACTCAAGAAACGCCGGCCGCCGGTTGGTCGACGCCACTCACGCCACTTGGAACGTCGCACGCGCATCGCGTTTAAATTTGGAATATAATGGGCGCTACAGATACTCTGAATGACTATTGTCAATTGTAACTTAATACGGGATAGAGTGCACACTGTTGTTAATTTATGATCAATGGACAAAGATGGTGATTCCTTTTTGATAAGATTAATTTGTTGAGAGATAGCCTAATGTCTGAAATTAATGTTTAATGAA
Organism: Marasmarcha lunaedactyla; assembly: GCA_923062675.1. NCBI lineage: Eukaryota > Metazoa > Arthropoda > Insecta > Lepidoptera > Pterophoridae > Marasmarcha > Marasmarcha lunaedactyla. The sequence continues at coordinate 8,501,859 of OV281361.1, read as the reverse complement.
GTATAGTTGTTTTCTCAAGTATTTATATCTTTAGACAGTAATATTTGTCAAAATTATCAGCAAAAAAATTCTTTGTGCCAAAAAAAGCACCGTTGTAACACATCGATATTTACATACAAAATCTCCACCGACTTCACATCCACATGAACCCACTCAGTCCAATTGACGGTATAATTTGGCCACTGGCCAACACAACTGGCAAGTTTACCATTCGTTGCACGTGGAACGCGAATCAGAATCTTGCACGTTTTATGCAGTATCGAATGCACGAGACGTTTACGGAAACATTGGTCCATGTGTCATAGAAAATGTTGCAATGGAGAACCTTGGTAACTTAGTGAGTTAAATAATGAAAAATAGGTGATTGCCGCTTTACAGAAAGCTTTGCAATGACGTAAGTTTAACCCGAGTAGATTTTAAGATTTTTCTTTAATCATTTTCGTAGTTCGCAAACAAGCACCCGCTCCATCTGTTGGTACCGTTCTGGTTCTTCTATTCCTTTTAATAGAAACACAAAAATTCAAAATATTTATTTCATCAAACAGTACACTTGTTGGAAGACTGATTTTTCTTCATCTTCATCGAGATCGCGTAAATACTCCTTAACTTCGGCTTTTAAATTATAATTCTACAGCCAATTAAATATTTATATAACTTCTGGATAACTTCCTCATGGTGAAATTAAATATTTCATCTATACAATATTCGTCTTTTGTGAAAATGTTTAGCCTGTTGAAGTTTTCGTATCAAAGGAGACATCAAATAATAGTATACTCATAGAAGTTCACAGTACGTTACCATTGGAAACTCAATGTAGCGAGTTGAAAATTTTCCTATGTCAGTTATAGTTGGTTCAACTTATACGTGCGCGCGGTGTTGTTTGTGTGGCTGCCATCATCTTGTCAAACTGTGTCCTCGTCGCTTTAGCGTGCGTGTATTTCTGTCACGCACGCACAGTTGCTATATAAATACAAGCTTCAAACATAGGGCCACGACAAATGACTTGAACTCTCAGATCTACACCAAAGCTTACTGTTATTTTTTTTATTTATTATTCATTATAAAAAGCCCGCATCTCGGTTATGATCGAGTTAATCAACGACCGCGTCATTCGAAATTTCTAAATACATTGCGAGATAAAAAAATAAGAATCTGTTATTTTCTAAGTTTTACGATTTTGTAATCGGTTTACTATGAGTCGTATTTGACAAATTTTGTAACACTTGACATCTAATTCTCACTATTAATACAAATTTTTTTTCGTGTGAGGGTTCCACTGGCACGCTCGGCACCGACGGCTCAAAGCGTCCTCCAAAACGCGGAAACGTTCAAGTACTAGAGCCACCGGCGGTCACATCCTAGGTCTGCGGCAACGACCGTCGCTTAACTTTGACAATCGTCCAGCGACCGCGAAAACTGTGCGGACATGAACGCTTTAAATTTTCTAAGGCTAGTCATTTACAATAGAACTTGCAGTAACCACAAATACGGTTAACACCACATTAACTACATTCCAAAAATCGTATATTTTATCACGAACGTTATTAACCTATCACCTATAAACATATGCAATTCAATTATAAGTCATTGAACTATTCATCTCAGTAATATCAGCTACCATCGACCGTGACACAACCTTGAGGTCTTGACCGTTGACCATTCATAGATTTGACTATAACGAAGATAAATAAATGAATAAATACGTCAGTTTAGCATATGCACAAGCACGTGAGAGATGGGGAGAACTTAACGAAGAAAGTTGCTCTAGTTCACAGATTCAAAGTCAATTGAAGGACAGATAGTGTATATAAGAATGATAACGAACTAAATGGAGGTGAAAACAATCACCTATTGACAGAAAGTTGTAAACATAATTTTGATTAGATACCAAAATAATGACCACTGCTTATCTAGGTAGGTAAAAATTTTAAACAAAACTGTTTACCCGTACAAATCTCAAAGCCAAATCAAAAATCTTGCGCAACCCTGAGCTAAAAATGTAACTCCATCATCGTCAGTTTTTTTGGACAGACAGAGACGTTCGTCTATCTTTTTACCAGAAATTATCTTAAACTTTTAATTATTTTTTATTTAATAAGGATAAGTTGTTTTTCTTCTATCTCACCTGATGGGAAGTGACGATGAAGACGAAGGTGTTACGCGTCTATCCACGAGATACCTATTCACTCGACGTTTGAAAAAACTGGGACTATAGTTTTCTGGAAAAACAAACGCATCCAGTTTATTCCACACCTTGGCGACCCGCACCAAAAAGGAACTATCGAAGCGACTTCTTGGGATATCTACTATAAAAGGATGAAGGCCTATCTGCATATAGTAGTCGGATGTAAGAAGGGTGTGGGTTCAACCTGATCAAAAAGAGCATTCGCACCCTTTCCAAAATGTAATCTAAACGAGACTGCTAAACAGGCAACTTCCCGACGATCTTTGCAGTTTTTTGGTGGTGAGGTCAAAGTTGTTAATATTTGTTTGGGCTCTTCGGTTCATTGCTTCTAGTTGGTACTTTGCAGAACCATCTCAAAAGTGGCTACAGTACTCCATACAAGATAGAACTTGAGCTATGTACAGATTAAACAGTCGGACCTTCGAGATGATTCCCAACTTCTTTGAAGCAGTTTGAGCCATGGACACAATTTGTTGCCCGAAGTTTAGTTGGGACGATATAGTTACGCCCAGAAGTAGGAACTGGCAAACAATAGCCTAACCACATATAGGTTTTTCATTTCGTGCTAAAATGTATATACACATCACAGAGTCTTACATCAAAAAATTATTAAATGTTGTGCAATTTATTGTTGCGTACATTTCATAAAACATCGAAAGAAAACTTCTCATTGCAAACTGTTCATCATACTAAATACTGGCCAGATTTTAATCTACAACCTTTCGTATTGAAGATTTGCTTTCACGTAGTTTTTTTTAAATAAAATACAGAGGTTTAGACTCTTGGCCTTGGTCAATAGAATAGAAAAGTGGATAGAATACCAAATGTATTCAATTGACATAACCGTTCGCAATTTCTATCTCTTCGTTCGCAGTCTATCTTTTCTATTCTATTTTCGAAAGCCACTTGTCTAAGGCGGGAGGCCTATTTTTTTTATCACTGAAATTATAAAGAACTTTAACAAAACAACGATTAACACTTCTGTTTTTGTATTTGAGTTTGTACTTATCAAATTTATGATATCACTATTATCAAAATTTAACTGTCATTTTTAATTTTGGAGGATAATAGCAATTGACCCAATTAATTTATCAGATATGCTTATTATATTAAACAATTACTTCTTTTTGTTAAGGAATGAATTCTTCTTATCTCTTATAAGTAACTTTTCATTTTGTTTGTAAAAAATATTCGGCCTCGCCACAATAAAAGTTACACCTGTTTATCTTTGAACACTGTCTAAATGTATTATGTGTAACATAAGTAAATTATTTTTTTTATTGAAAAAGGATTAGACGTTTGTCTTCTATGTCACCTGATGGAAAGTGATGATGAAGACGAAGATATTACACGTCTATCCGTGAGATACCAATTCACTCGACGCTTCAAAGAACTAGGACTATAGTTTTCTGGAAAACCGGACGCAGGCAATTCATTCCACACCTTGGCGACCCGCACCAAAAAGGAACTATCGAAGCGTTTGGTTCGACTTCTTGGGATATCTACCATGAAGGGATGGAAGGTCTGTCTGCGTCTAGTAGTCCGATGCAAGATGGGTGTGGGGACAACCTGGTCAAAAAGAGCATTCGCGCACTCTCCAAAATGTAATCTGTAGAAGACTGCTAAACTGGCAACTTTCCGACGATGGTCATAAACTATCAGAACAGTCACCAGGTACCGACATTTTCAGCTGGGTTATACATTTAGGCGGTGTTTAAATTTCCATATCAAGGTATAATCTTTTGGTCAAGAAAACTCATATCCGTTTATTATCGTTTGTATCAATTAATTGTACCTGTTAGTTATTTGATGGAGGAGTTTATATAATTATCAATCAATTAGGCCATGGTTTTTAAAATGTCATAGTATTTAACATTTATTAGGCTTGAGTTGGAACATGCAACTCTATGTGTGTTAAATGTTCCCCATGTATCTAATCAAAAGTATAGGGATGTGACATAGACAGAATTCACGTTATTTAAATTTCAGCGTTTTTCACCTAAAGCCTGAAATAAATAACAAAGATTTTTTTTACTTTGTCACAGGTGGCTAAGCGAGCACGCGTCCCACCTGATATGAAAATACTATGATATGATTTTATTGTTATTTAATGATAATCGATTACCTAATGATGCGTTACCCACCGTAAACTTAAGTTGGATTTACCTTTGTTGCAGTATATAATGGCTGTACCTTCCCTTTTGCCAGAACATTACCGCGTAATTATAGTTATTATGGCGGTCAAAATAGGAAGGAAGAAATATACGTACTCGTTTCACACGCATAATGTGACAAAAATAGTATATTATGCAACTAGTGAATAAAGGACGGATTTAAAGCGAGGGCCGTAGATGAGTCACGAGCAAGTGAACTCACGCTGCGCTCGTGATTCAATCGTTAGAATCCTGAGCAACGCGACAAGGAGTTTGGCATTAGATTAAAAACTGTTTTGTGTTCTTTGCTGCCATTATAGAAAAAAAAATTGTGAATTGGCGCCATTTCAAATACTTACTGTGAATTGTAGGGACACAAAGTTTAGTGTTACTTTATAATAAATCGATTGAATTATAATAAATCGATTATGCATTCAAGTGACGAAGAAGATATTGTGTTAACACCTGAATTTATGAAAGAGAAGGCGGCCGATATTGTAGAAAACTTGCTACCCAACAAATCACGGCTGGTTTACATCAAAACCTACGATGAGTTTTGTAAATGGAAAAATGAAAATCAAGCTTCGGGCACATTTTCTGAGTCTGTTTTCTTAACTTATTTTAATGAACTGTCGAAGAAAAGGAAGTCATCGACATTATGGAGTATATATTCTATGTTGCGGTGTACTGTAAAAACAAGGCATAACATTGATATAAAAACATATTTTCGCTTAAATTATGTCTTTTTCTCGTAGTCATGGTATAAAGTATAGTATGCAACTCCTGAATAAAGTACGAATTTATATCGAGGGCCATGAATCACTCGCGTCGCTCAGGATTCTAACAGTTGAATCACGAGCGCAGCGAGTCAATCATCTTAAATCACTCGCTACGCTCGTGATTGAATCGTTAGAATCCTTCACTTGCTCGTGACTCATCTACGGCCCTCGCTTTAAATCCGACCTTTATTCACTAGTTGCATAATATACTATTTTACCTTAAGGTGACTGAGTTGGACTCAACAGAGCAAAAAATAAGATACAAAACACACATTAACAATTTAAGGTATTAACTATAATTATTTAAATTCTTGATTACCAAAAAAACATCAGGCCACTTAGACAATATTTATGCATGGAACGCTAACGAGTTTTCGAAACAACGAAAATTTAAAAGTAAAAACCAGTTTTGCCTCTAAATATTTTTACCAGCATTATGAAACTACAAGTCTGTGTGTACACCACAAGTTTAATTTTTGATTTAACAAAACTGGCGAATCACATACGAGGAGTTGCAGCACAATTTGCAGATTGGATCGGGAAGTGTTCATGATATTCTACACAAGCACTTTTGCGTAAGGAGGATTGTTTCGCGTTGGGTACCCCACGACCTCACCGATGCTTAGAAGCAGGCGCGCGTGGATTGGTGCTATGTTATGATTAATAATATCAAAGCAGGTTCTTCCCGCCTTGTTTACGATATCATAAAAGATGACGAATCTTGGATTTATCAATATGATCCAGAAAGCGCCAGTGAACAGTGTGGCTGTTTCAAAACGAACCAACGCCTACGAAAGTGAAACAATCGAGACGCGCTGGAAACTTTTTGATCCTCAGTTTTTTCTTCTTAACAGGTAAGTGTCGATTCTCTTGAGAAACCAAAGTAGCTTCAATGCAGAGAGGTACACTAGCAAATGCTTGGCAGAAGTTTTTGCTGCTGCAAGCAACAAGCGACCGAACACGGGACTTCCGAGGCATTTCGCTTCACCACGACAACGCGCCCGCGCACTCGGCGGTCACGATGAAACACTTCCTAAGCACCACACCGGTAAAAACGTTATTTCATCCGCCTGACAGCCCTGATTTGGCACCGTGTGACTTCTTTTTGTTCCCTAAAACTAAAAAAGCTTATGGGGATAAAGTTTTCATCGCCAGAAGATGCGCTTACAGCGTTCGGGAAGGCCGTAAAGTAAGAAACTGTTTCAGACTGGAAAATTTGCTTTTAAAATTGGTTCAGACGCATGAAACTTTGTGTAGACGTTAGTGGAGAGTTCTCTGAAAAGATGAAACACAAAATAACCCATAAAAACGCGTTTATTTTAATCTCAAAACATTCTGAGTGTCCCACGCATAGAGAAAAAAACTCACAATTAGTGATTGAAACTGGTGACCCTAAGCGATAAACGCGGCAATTCTGCCAGCCTTTAGGCCACTTTGCTTTATGTACCTACCTACAAAGTAATTTAGATGTCATTTCTTTTACTTTCCTTGATTTTCTTTGCGCTATTGTTAACATGTAAATACGAGTAGGTACCATATAATCAAAAAAAAAATAGGTAAATATTTAAACAATTAATGTTAAAATTTGATCTTTTAACCTGTACTTTTAACCTTACTTCTTTTGTAAACATTTCTTTATGACATTATTGTTTTTTGTTCATATGCTTTAACTAATTTACATCATAAAGAAAAAAAATATTTAAATGACAATTTATGAATATTTTATAAAGGTCAACTCATACAAAATGGAAATATTTGTTTGGTTCTGTAAAAGATAAACTTAGAAACCACTTAACATGATAATCCATTAATATTGCTTTATTCATTATATTTTCCAAGGAAAACTTTAAGTGAAACTGCGTAAATAAATAACAACTAAAGGGGGGCTACCCACATATTTTTTTAGACATTAATCGACACAGCCGGGCGGCGAAGACAAATAAACTGAAAATATGCAGATGAACATTCGAGAAAAATGCCGCCTGGCTTTGTGGCCCAAAAAATACAGTCGATCCTGATGCTAGAATACGTGGATAGCGCCTCTGTCTGAACGGTAGCGCAGTAGTCAAAGTAGTACTATAGTATTCTCGATCTACAGGTCCCTGGTTTGGTGCCCGGTAACTGAGTTTTTACACCCTAAGTACATAAACCCGACTGCTCTAATTGTGAAAGAAAACATCTTAGGAGAAAATCCAGAAACCTCAGAATTTTCTGTCAAGAGTGCCATCACACTGTATAAAAGCGTGGTGGACTATGAAATGCCTGAAATCACCGCCTTAGTGCGATGAAGCTGATATAACTGCCGTGAAATTAATAATGCTTTCTTGGTGGTAATATTATCATAAAATGAATAAGATTTTTTCTTGTAACCGACACACCCCGAAATCACTGAAGCGATCTTAAGACTTTACCTAATGGTGCCAATAAATTCGGAATCGTGCGGAGTCTCGGAGAATTCGGAGTCGAAATCAAATTTTCACTTGAGAGTATAGAGATCTATAGATCTTTATTTATAATCGTGTTATGGGCTTCGAGGATCTTGAGATAAATAAAAATACAGCTTATTAGCTAGCGTGGGACAGTATAGTTTAAGTAGCTAAGTTAATCTATTAAGTTTGTGTATTGTACCCACTTAAAACTCCAATATGCAGAATTAATAAATTATTACGTTTTTGAATTAAAAAAAAATCTATGAATAAATAAAAGCTTTTCTATACCGACCAAAGCCAAACATAAAAGTTCAATAACTTGGATTCCTCAACTCGTGGGTGTAATAACGGCGTAAAATTGCTGCCTACCCGCAGATTTACAATAAACTTAGGTATAGGATCTTGTTCAAGTGTATAATAATGGAAGTGTTCATAGCAAAGGTGAAGCGATTTGAGATAGTAGCTTTTATCGGATGTGATATGAATAAAATTATTTATTAAATTTATACTGTTATAAATTAAGGCGGGGCGCTGGTTCTCCTTTGATATAAGACGAAACAATAAGGTGTATAGAGTATAAATTTTAATTGTACCTATAACGACAAAAATTAATAAAAAATAATGAACTAATAATGAACTTAACAGATAACTGCATTAATTTAACTATAAGCTTATTATTATCTACTTTTAAATTAGGTAACGTACTTTCGATAACAGTTAAAAGTTTATGGATATGTCATTATAACGCCTGAGCACACTTAACGTTTTCACCTCATATACAATCATCTATACAAAATACATTGTAATTCTAATCGTAAGGAAATTCTCTCTATTCCGCTGACGGCCAAGTATTCCTCTTTCGACCTTATTATCTTGCAAGTTGATTCTGGTCACGAAACTAGCGGCCGCGGTCGAGCGGAAGGTACCGCTTGGACCTTGGCGTACAAGACCGTACGATACAGGATAACTGACTCAGTGACTTTATAATTAGAGGAATTCTATAAATATTTTTAGATAACCAAGTTCGGTGAAATATAAAAGGCCAATAGGGCCATAAATAAACAATCCACATCAAAACAAAAAGAAAAATGATCTATACGTCGTCGAACAAAGCATAATGTTGAACAAAAATACCGTTTTATTTGCGACTCAATAGATGAGAGACCAAACATTAAACAAATTACATACCGAAAATATCATTCTCTCTCTTTTTATTTTCGGGTCAACATTTCACTTGGCAACTCTGACTTGGCAATGCAGTCATTTGCCAAGTGTAGGTCACTTTATGTGCAACTATCGGGCAAAAGAAACAGTTGAACAATTGAGATATTAGATGAGCATGTTTGCCTTACAGTTTTCAACTACTTATCTCCGAGCAATGGCAATCAACTTCGTCTGTGAGAACTCATGTAACGGTTTTTTCTTGCGCAGCGCTAAAAGGGACATTCTGAATCCTTCAGTCAAAATGTCCCTCCATCACTATCATTTTATATAAGACTAACAGAGACATACAGCTACATTTTAACCCAAGTTAGCTTAAATTTTAATCGGAGCAAGTCTGTGTAATTTTCGCAATTGGTAACATATTTGTTCAACAATAATTCTACTTCAACATAAAGATATCACAGACCCAAATGTGGTAATGTAATGTACTATCGAATTTAGAGGAAAAAAATCGTAATTTTCCTAAAGAGTAGGTAACGTAAAACCCTACCATAGAAAACTATGGCTTTGGGGCGTTACCCACGTATTAGAACCGGCATACAAAAATCGGTCGGATGTGGATTTAAATTTGGGTTTTGGCGAGATGAACGGAACTTGTCGATACATATAATCTATGTGTAGCCGAATATGTATGGTAATTGCTTCGGGCTAGCCATATCGTTCAACAAATACTGCCGACCCGAATGTGCCAGCCATAGCAGCATACAGCTAACATTATATCGCTCGCTGGATACATAAATAGATTTAGACCTACCATAACAAAGTTACTACTAGACGCAGACAGGCCTTCCATCCCTTTATAGTAGATATTCCAAGTCGAACCAAACGCTTCGATAGTTCCTTGTTGGTGCGGGTCGCCAAGGTGTAGAATGAACTGCCTGCGTCTGTTTTTCTAGAAAACTATGGTCCCAGGTTTTTAGTTTTACTAGAGAATTTTTTTTATTGAAAAAGGATTATACGTTAGTCTTCATAGTCACTTCCTTCACTTTCCATCAGGTGAGATAGAAGACAAACGTAATCCTTAATTAATCCTTTTTCAATAAGAACCCAAAAATATTATCTTGTTATTAAAACAAGTCGCTATATTTGCGGTGTTTGTTTTATAAGGGACGCTACTAACATATTCTGGCGGGGTCAATCTGCTGAGCCATTCGACGAACTGCATAAAGCACGAATTGCCTACCCAACCGGCATGTTAAAAGGCAATTTTTTTTTGTGAACAGGCGGTTTTACTTTACATACCCAGCTCGAGTGGTGTAGTGGGTTAGTGGGTACGTATTTTGAGTTACGTTCGTGTGATTCGAGAATAAGAACATGATCAAAAATCTTGTATCTTCTCGTACGAAACGCAAAATAAACAAGTTCTTGTGATTCGAAGCTCGAGGCCAAGAGACCTTTGTGAGGTCATATAAAAACTAAGATTCCTTGATACCGGTACGTGCAACTAATTAGTATGACAAGAAGTATTGATTTTGAGAAAATATTAAATCATTTATAGAGCGAAGGTGATCATCTTTTTTTTACTATATTCATACCGGCACATGAGCACCAGACCCATTTGATGGTATAAGAAGGTCTGTAGTACCGCCCCAGACAAGATCCTTACACTGAAACTCTATTACCACTAAAAAGGCACTGTTACAATAAATGTAATATTATATAATTGAATTGTATAATATTATAAAATACAATAAAACGTTTGCCTACCGTTTAAGGACTTTTACAAAATGCACTCATCGCGCGCACATGGCCAAATATATTTAAAAAAGTTTCTTTGCTGATGTCATTTTAGGAGATCTATACAAAAACATGGATTTAATCAACGATCATAAAAATTATATATATATTTTTAATATCATTAAAATATATTACCTGATGTAAATGATATCATTAAATTTCAAATGGCCTTGTTGTGTAGTTGGACTACCCATTTTGCACTTCCTATTTCAATTCCTGGATTACGCGATGACAACATTTATGTGATGTACGTACACAGACATTTCTTCACTATTACAAGTTGATAGACATTTCTTTGTTTGATGGTTTATTAGTTATCGATGAACACTGAAAGCACTGGACAAAAGAAATTTTTACAAACTCACCAACTGTATGGCCTATGGTGTAATGGATATTTGCGGACCGGGAGCGATTTGGGAGGAACCCAGAATAAACGTACATATTATATAAGTATAAACAACCATGATCCGAGAACTGTGTTCATCACACAGATGAATTCCCCGACCAGGACTCGAACCTAGTACCTCCGGCGTATGAGTCAGGGCTTCTACCCACTACGTCACTTATCGCACTATTATCTTTTGTTTAAAGAAACATATAAGGTTATAAAAATTTTACTTGTTTTAACAATATCAAGCACAAAGAAACCACGCTGTTTCCTTTGTTGAAATGTTGATCGAAACACGCGCATGACCGCAATTGTATGAATTGAATAATACAACAATAACCGATAATGTATTGTCAATATTTCGTAGTACTTTGCACCCAAAGTGGTGCCGACTGATAAGCAACGGTAATCACTCATATTTGTTATATAAATAAGTATTTATTATATAGGTTATATAAAGGTTCAACAACTACTGCCGATCCGATGTGCCGGCCCGAGTGAGTAGGTAACGCTCATAGAACAGTGCGTAACTGCTATACCAGACAAAGGTTTAGGTAATTGATAGCGTTCAAGTCATTGGTTATCACAACTTTTATATAATTGCGTGTTTATGACGTTAGATATGTACCTATAATAAATCTTATTTGAAATACGAACATATTTCGTTGTAAGGTTCGTGATTTTTATTAGTAATTCTAGGTGTTTTATGCCATGACAACAAATTACATAATATTATTTGAATAATATATGTAATAAAAAATTGTTTGAATTTTAGACCTGTTTTTGTAGCTTCAATTATGTTATTATAGATAAACGTAAAGTATTTTTTTATGGTTTGTGCAGCGGCGCACCAGCCTTTCCTTGGTACAGAGCTCAGTCGAGGCGGACAAAAGACACGTATCATCAAGTGGCCACCCACCCTGGACAGAGCTACACATTCCTCGGAGCGGCACAGAGCTTTAATCGAGGCTGACACAAGAGATGGATCATCAAGTGGAAGAGACTCACCCTAGACAGAGGCGCGCACCTCGCACACGCCAGGCCAGCGGGGGCTCGCTTGACCGGCAGCGGCGCAGGCACCACACTGCCTTCCTTGGCGCGGTACAGAGCTGCCGTTCGAGACTGTCGAGAGAAGAGAGATGGTTAGTTTTTTTGGTTAGAATTATCTGTATAAAAGTAAAGCTGATTTATTAGAAATAGTATAATTTGATAGATGTGTTTTTGTTTACATAGCATCTTAATAATTATAAGGAAATGACTGTTCATCTTTCATCGCTGAGACTGTTTTCATTTCAGACTGTTCATCGCGATGGAAATCAAACCTGCCAACGGTCCCATACCGCAAAAGCGACCGTAATAGCTTTTTTAGTCGCCAGATGAGTCTGCAATGACGAGACCAAAGAACCGGTTCCCACCAAAAACCCCTACTAGTTTACACCTTGAGAGCTGCCACACTTACCGTCACATCAGCATCAAGTTTGCTATAAACGTCGGTGCGCGCGCGCCGCTTTGCTCGCACAGCTTGGCGCAGGGAACCGCCGCCGTCCCGCCCGCACCACCCCCCTACGCGCTCGCCGACCACTTCGAGCATGTCGGCTACGCGACTGTTGACAAGAGTAGATGAAGATAAACATAAAATACATCAATACTTTTTATCTTTTCATAGCCAGCAATCCCCTAGCATCAGATGGGAATAATATATGCCATGGAGAGAGAGAGAGAGAGTCAGAATCCATAACCGCAGATATCATGGATAGAAGGTGTAAAAATCTGTAGTAAAAATTGATCAATGATGAAATGATATATATTTATTTTCTCAACATTAACAATTACTTGTGCTTATTGACGTCAAATAAAACATGACTCTACCACCAGTTCGGAAAAACCTTCGTGAAGAAGAACTGGCAAGAAACTTCACAGTAATATTTTTTTCAAAATAAATTTACAGAGTCTCTTTATGTCTATACAAAGTTATTCTTATCTGCATCTTTTAGCTCGGCAGTCCCCCTCCCCCCAAGTATACAAACGGCACCCGTTCACGAGTTAACGCGGGATCCAGCCATCCCACTGTACTGATGTACTGTTCCTTCCCTTTAACCGGAACACAACCACGTAAACTGGGTTGTTATGGCGGTCAAGGTAGGAAGTAATACCGCCTTTACGAGATCTTTAGAAAAGCAATTCTACGTCGGCTTATTGTAAAGTACAAAAGTTGACACCTTGTTTTCTTTTGTGCATTAGTCACAAAAATTAAGGACGAAAAAATAATTTCATTTTTATGATTTGCGACAGGCTGTATACTCATAGAAAAATTATTTTATAGCAAACGTTTGAAAACCAAATTTTGGCTTTAAATGTTTTTCGTGTTTATGTCTTGCATCGAAAGAAGTTCCCAAGTACGGTCCCGGAGTACATCTAAGTACTAATTTTTCTTTCTCTTAAAGACTGCTTTATGATAAAGTTTTAAATGTATAGGATTAAATATACTATTACATATAGTAAATAACGAAGGATTGCGTTTCGCCAGCCAGTCTACAAACCAAAGGAAAAACTCCTTTATAACTTTGACAATCAAAGGTCGAGAAATAATGATCGAACAAAGATGGGAGTTAGGTTTCGAAAACTACAAACATTTAGAATGAGACACTACTAATGGCAACATAGGCCTATAGATTTAAAGGGTGCTTTAAGTATTCCGCTGTCAAAATATGTTTAATATATTCATTAATATTCGAAACACCATATTGAGCCATCTGATATGTTAGCAACATAGCCGCGCTGCCTGAAAATCAGCAGAATAGCCTGGCTATGTCATCATGCTGAGATGGAGGTCATTTTTGCATTAATTTTTATGTGATATTCCTTATAATAAAGTACTACAGAATACTGTAAAGTTTTTACGGTTCATTATATTAAATAAAACACTTTTAACCGGATAATATCGCGTTTAATTATATTTTTATATTCTTGACAGTCAAGACGCCTGTCATGTCAGTAAGAATATAACTAAACGGGATAAAATTCGGTTAAAAAGTGTTTTATTTAATTTTTATGTGATTTTTGTTGATGTGAAATAAATATGTTTCATTATTTTTCTAAATTGTGATAATATGGCGACATTGTCAGGAACAGAAATTAAGGAGAAAGAAGTCGTGTGAAAAGCTGGTTAACAATACTGTAAAAGTATGTACATTTGCTCCCTACTTGAAATATTTACACACCTGCGTCAGTTCGTGGAATGTGAAGAGGCAATATACAATACTAAATTGACTGTTAACAACATAGAAACCATCATTATATGTTGTGAACATTGTGATTTCAATTATTAACACATAATGTTTCATGCGTAGCACAGACAAATGCTTCATCACGTTTACATCAAAAGACATAAGCATTTCTGCAATGTACTGAAAATGAAGTAAATACAATATTTACTATTGTTTGTGACCTCAGAATATAGTGATCCGATTTATATTATACAGGACGACTGAGGGGCATAGTCGGCAGAAGCCCTGCCTCATACGACGGAGGTGCTAGGTTCTAATCCAGGTCCATGACCACCTATATTTGCTCTCGGGTTATGGTTGTTGATATCTATGTATGTATGTTTATTCTGGGTTCCCCCCAGTTCGCTGTATGGCCGGCCAAAACACAAGCTCTGCTTACTTTGGGGCCTTGCAGTTGGTATGTTTATCTGGGGGTGTAATATCATTCATTCACTTTAATCATGTAGTCTATAGTAAGTTACTATAACCACATATTACTTTAGTTACTTTGTAACGGATAAATCATTGCGTACGAAAAACCTTTTTAACCGATCCCACTCCCTCCGCACGCTGACGCTCGCATGCAAAAATTAACTTCAACGCATGCGCGACACGGCAATCTACTTCGGTGAGGGCCAGCGGCCGTTAGGTATTTAGCGCCCACAAATGCGTCGAGTGACATCTTTCAGAAACAAACGTACACTTTACAAGGTCTGCGTTAGACCCGTCATGACATATGCCTCGCCAATCTTCGCCCACGCCAAACCCTCGCTCCTGCACACACTGCAGGTAGTTCAAAACCTCTTTTGCCGCAGGGCCACAAACGCACCGTGGTACGTGCGTAACGCGGACTTGCATAGAGATCTTGAACTGCCTACAGTACAACAACACCTCAAAACACTCTCTGAAGCGTTCTTCAAACGCTCCGAAACCCATCCCAATCCTCTAGTTCGTGATTCAGTCTCATATACTACTCCTGTCTTAGATTCGAAGTTCAAAGTCGCTAGGCCTAGGAATGCGCAAGCGTACTCTTCTACCAGACTGTCAGCCGATCTCGAAGCCCTTCTGGCCGCAAATTCTAATTCTAACGTAAATTCTAACGTAAATCTTAATTCTAACGTAAATCCGAATTAATTCAATTTTATTTTGCAATTTTTAATTTTTTTTTTTATTATTTACTTTTCATTTTGAGCACCTTCAGTGCTATGTAAACCCAGCGGGTGACCCCTTCTGGGCCCCGCTAGCGCGGCCTCTTTCTCCAATTGGCCGTCGCTCACATGAAGGCTGAGTGGCAAAAAATTGCACGAGCCGACAGGGGGTTTTTAGTGGGTAGTGCTCATTAGGAGCTAGTCCCGGATGCCTTGTAACGCGCGCGAGAGGCATGCGGAAATGCATTTTTTGCCTTCTGCCCAAACGGGGAACAAAAAAAAAAGTCGAGTGACATAGGCCTGCATTAAACATTATGTCACAAGTTTATATCTTAATATCATAGAATTCGCTAATTGTTACTATTTATAGCGCTTTATCACTCTTTGGTGAAGTATTTTAATTTGCTTTTGGCATTTACGTCTCATTTCAAGTATCGAAGTTTAGTTTTTTAGCTGTCAAGAAGTTACAGTTATGAATCTCGTGTCAAGGAAAAACACGTCCGATAAATAGAAACTCAATGTGTGGCATGGCCAACACGTTAATATTGCCGACCACTTGGTTGATCTAGCATACGCTAGCTACCATTAAACTTCTTCAAAAATGTAATCAAAACCCCTAAGTGGCGTTTACACTATGTGGGTCATAATAGTTTAATGAAGTAAAACATAAGAATATTACGAAAAACCTATTTTTGTTGCAAACTATTCTGCCCATTAGAGACGCTTCGCATGGTCGTAACTGGGTGTCATCGTTTTTGGTAGACAAATCACCAATATGAGAGAAAGAGATTCAGACATCACTTCCGTTTAGATGGCAAATAAACAGCTTTGATATTAATTTCACATAAAAAACAACATGTTTTCACATAAATAAAAAACACTTCTAGGCGGCCGAGCAGTATTTTTCTTTAAAATAAAAATAAGTGAGTCATATCCAACTCAATAAATCCTTAACCTACAAAATGACAAACAAGTGACATTGATTTAAAAACTAGAATTTCCAAAGTATTCCAATAAGCCAAACAAGTTTTCGATTCAACCATAAATGTATACAACTTAGCTAATTACTAGACCAATCTTACATCTAATGATACCATTGCACATAAATTTAGCTCTTTCTAGAAGTCAGTAAGGTTGTTTTTTTAATTTACTATCAATGATAGCGATAGTAAGAGGAATTATTTTGGCCTCATTTCATGTTAATTTACATACTTATACATTGCTGCTACAACGTTTCTTTTCATAAATCCGTTATATAGGGAATTTAGAGTGTAAAATGAATCAAGTCTTACATTCATACATTCTAAAATATTTCGTTAAAATACTTTTTCATTACATTAGACGAAACAAGTACTGAAAGTTCGTGATAACTTTGAAAGATCTTGAACTTCAGATTATTAGCATAAATATTTTGCTTAAACTAAAGCGTAAGATTACTGTGATAATTCTGCGAAGAATCGTGAAACACGAAGTCGTTGTCCAATCGTGAAAAACACATTAATTTCACATTTTATAACTTCCACGCTTTTAATACCTTCACATACAAAACCCGCCAAACGTAACAATTAATTTTGACATTCAATAACTACTATTGCACTACATGAAGTCATAGCGACGACGCAAGCGCAAGGTAGCCGCCAAAAATTTGCTACTAATCATGAAAAAGGAGGTCACCTACATTACATCAGATGATTGAATAAAAAAAAACACGAACGAACGAATGAGGTGAACGACCGAGTTGAATTAAATTTAATAAGTCAGTACAGTTTCACTTGACTAAGTTATAGCTGTTATTTCTGTAAGGCGTTTCTCTATAAGGCGGGGTGAGGAATGAGTCAGATGTTTTTAAGTTTAAAATTTGAACACGCTATTTTAGGCAAAAGAGTTATTTCAACAAAAAATATATATCCGTGTTAGAAGGCAAGCATTTGAATTTTGCAATTTAGGTTTATTCGATAGTAAAGTGGTTCTTCTTGGCCAATAAACTAAATATATTCTTGAACTAAAATAGGGCCAAAAAAGAACACACGATCACTTCAATCAAAATTTCATCATTTTCAAAAATTTATAGATTAAAAAAAGAGCCTTTATTGGACACCATAAATCGTAGGTGTTCTATTAATTAACATTATTTGTTTATATTACATCGCCTAAAGCCGCGTTGCCGATCCTAGGCATCAGTTCGAGGTGCAGGGCATGCAGTAATTGCACTGGCTGTTCCGTCCGTTTGACCGGAACACAATCACGTTCACGTCATTATTACGCCAGTCCAAATAGACTGTAGTACTGCCCAGGCGAGATATCAACGATGATACTTTACCACCACTGAAACAAACGCTTTAGAACGAGCCACATTTTTTTTTATAATGTATGACAAAAAAATAATGTTGAACCTCGTCAAAGGTATAAACATTTCAAAATATTTTATTTCATCGTAGGTACAAAACTTTTGCCCTTGACGAAAAATATGACAGAGGTCAGAGTCTAGACAAAATAGGCTAAGGTCTGTTGTTGAATGATAGGGTTGAGGCCACAGTTAGGATCAAACCCACCAAAGTTAAATTACAAATGGATGGCTGGTTTACAAACGTAGAAATCAGAAACATTTTTTCTCAACAATCATGAGGGTTATATCGCGTGTCACTTAGTAAGTCTTAAGTAGCACTGGATTTAATATAATTAAAGGAGTAACTCAAACAACAGCGTTATTTATTAACCTTTGGTTTACTTTGTACTATAAAATTAGAAACATCATCAAAACTACGTCATTCTGAAATAAATAAAACTTAATTAAAATCAATATTTTTGTTCAACGTAACTTTTTCAATTAATTCATTAGAAGATAATTTATTTCTTTTTCTATTTCCTTAGGAAAATATCAAGAGTAAACTTTTCCTCCAAACCAGTAGTTACCAAACGGCGATCCGTAAGGTTTTATACATGGCCATCAAATACTATAACATTTTCAAATATTATTTCCATTTGCACGTACAAATCTCGAAATCGACTGTAGGTAAGTGAAGATATTCTAGAGCTTGTACAAAAGACGCAAGCTTAGAAATATCGTTAATTATAAACAAAAAGTTAATGACTTTTGTGAAACGTTTTGATTACAATTTTAAATTGATATAGTTTTTTTATTTATTTTATGGACCATGATAATTATCAAGAAATCAGTAGTCCCTAGTCACAAAAAGGTTGGGAACCACTGCCCTGGAACATTGGGAAGATAGAAACCCACTTATTATGGCTCAAAATGGGCACAGCATCTGTTATAAACGACCATATAGAAAACTGTGGGGTGTTTAAAAGTTTAAATAATAAAATTAGGAACAAAATCTCTTAGTTTGACATTCAGTGGGTCTATACGATTAAGATTACTTAAAATATATATACACAATTTTTGTTATTTTTATAGCAAGAAACTAATTTCACACAAGGTAAAATATAAATGATATTTTGTGTTTATAGTGGTCATAAAGTAATAACTAAATATTGGTCAAATTGTATTATATGTACCAAAATTCTCTACGGTTTTAAAGTGTCTCTGAAACAAGATCGTTAATTGGAATTTTTTTTTATCATACTTACTGCCGGGTTATTATATGTATTAAATTCAAATCCAGTTAAACAATACTTTTTAGATAATTAGACTTATCACTAACCAGAGACGTCGAATGGTTAATTAAAGCACTCTTAAGTATAGATTTCGGTAAGCGAATCTAGTTTTATTTGCTTATGCAAATAAAATACAGATTCCCTTAGCAAACTTATCCTTAATAAATAATTTGACGTCCCTGAGAGCAGCTGTACAGCTTTATAGACGAAATATTTGAAAGAACGTATAAAGACCGGAAAACAAAGAACAAGAAAACGTAAACAGTAACCTTATCGATATTTTCGTGTCTACCGGCTTATTTACTTAGTCATGGACTTCGTTCCTTGACCAGAACTTCCATTATTACGATGCCAATGTTCCATTGACTCATCCACCGGTATCTCGTTTACAATAATATTTGATTGTAGAAAAATAGGACAGCATTTATATCTGCAATAACAATCAGATTACGAATGGAATGAAAATGGAATCGTTAATATGTGTATAGATGGTTTAAGAGATTTGTGGCCGCACGGTCTTTATCTAAGAGATCTTTATTTTTAATATAAATATTAATTGCGAGGGACAAAAAACACATTCAGAAAATCTAAGTTAAAATTATGATCCTAATATCAACTTGCTCCCCTTGTCCCTATGTTAAAAATTAAAGCCGACTCGGGTTAAAAAATTGCTGTGCATCTCTGTCTTTCAAATATAAATTGACATTTACGGGGTGACATTTAAACATTTAAACCAGCTAACTAACTCTGACTTAAATTTTTAACTCAAGACGGCGCAAGTCGGATTACGGCTATTGTTCAGTAAATAAATCTTATTTTTCTGTAATTGTAATAATTATGATAACCTAGCAATTTAACCGACAAGCATAAATATTTTTCGAATTATAATCATTAATTAATCCTGAATTCACACCTTCCAATTACCAACTTCGAAATTGAGAATTATTCATCGCCGAGTAAACTTGTACTGGGTAAGCCTGGACCCTTTAAACGACTTTTTAAGAGTTCTAACCATTCATTTATACTTTACTTACTGCAAAGAAGTCCAAACAAGTCGAAATCGACTGCAATAACCACAAAATTACTTGACTGCGTCAACCAAGTAACAAAATACTTCTTGATTTCAGCAACTTATATGCCCCACATACCGAACACTTCAACTTGGCATTACTTATTCGCAACTTAAGCACAAGTTAACTGGTTAAACTCGTCGATTGAAATCGTGTGTCTCTGTCGTTGTTGGGGAAGAAGAAAGGGATGGGGATAAAATATTTACTTTGATCTATACGGTGACTGAACCTTCAAGGTCGTGAAGATATAAATTGCATTAATTTTAAATTGTAATACGACGGTATATTACAAATAAATTGCCATTGTTCAGAATATGGTAGAGACTTGATCAAGCTACGATGCGATTATCGCGATTTTAACGTACCTAATCCTTCTATGTACAGCCCGACAAAAAATTTATAGTTAGAAGTGGTTATTATATAAAAAGGAATTACTAGTAATTTCACGCCGTTTAACCCTCTTCTCCTGATACTTCGACAGTTCCTTAACTAACTGAGAATGCCACTAACCACCCATAGTGCAGCGTTATATCGCAACATTATTATATTATGTTTAAATAAATTTCTAAGTACCACGTCAACTACAAAACTTATTACTATTTAAAATGACATCGAATTGTACAGTTTCTTTTAGAGAATGTCTCCTAACTTACTTTTGGCTTCGGCCAGTGGGTATTATTACTATGCAGGTTAATGCTGAAAAATAAGAAGACAGAAGTATAGCAGCAGCAAGTTGCTTTTATAAAGATCTCGTCTGGGGCGGTACTGTAGTCCTTCCTATTTTGACCACCGTAATAATCACGTTTCCGTTCCGGTAGAAGGGAAGGCACAGCCAGTGCAATTACTGGAACATAGGCAGTTCCAACTGAAGCCTGCGGTTGGCAACGCATTATTGGTTGGTATATACAATCAGGTGCCAGCCACCTGCTCACTTGCCGGCTGTGAAAACAGTAGAAAAAAAGGTAGGTTTACCAAAATATATCATTTTATCATAATGATAAAATAGTAGTTTGTTTGTTATTTTGTATGTTATCGATAAACTACTGAATTACTTTTATTACATTATACAGACGTTAATAAGTTAAATATTTCATCGCGTAACTCCCAAGGATCAGGATTCTGGTATACCTACATGTTTCTATGTTCAATATAGAGTCACTTTGAATATCATATGCATATAATCTTAAGTTCTTAAGTATAGCTTTAACACCGATTCAGAATAATTTGTTAGAAATGGACTTGGAAATTAAGATTTGTTGCGAGTTATCACAATAACAAATTACCTTGAGAAATATATTATTAATTATAATAATAAAAATGTTTGAAAATAAATCAAAACATAATACCGCATTACAGTGTATACGGGTAGAACCCAAAATGATTCAATATATTCTGCAATAAATTCTGAGCTATTTTTAACACTTTTGTGCAAAAACCAGACTTAAGATTGTATTGATGCCAAATAAACTACTTGAAATATCCTGCTAAATTTGATAGAGCTAGTTTTTGATATTCTCATCATGTAGTGTATTTACCTAAGATACATTAATATCTAACAAAGTAAATGTACTGTGGCTGCGGGCTGTTCAATATAAATTATTTACATTTACAATACAATTGCATTAAATATTGTTTTATTTATTTTATATTGTTTAAAAAAATGTCTCTCAAAACCATTTTGTCAACTCTAGCTCTTGTTAAATTATTTCGTTAAACATTTTAATAAAGTGTTCTTTATATCAAATACAAAAATAAGTTTTGTTAATTGTAAATAAGATATCAATTAAGATCTTTATTTGCTATAAAGAATAGGAAGACGTTAGTCTTTACGTTGATTACTAAATAACAAAGCACATACGACGAAGTGTTTGATACAAAAGCTTTAGTCTTGTGTTATAAAAGAGGCTTTCTTCAAATATAAACGTTAACGTAAAAGTTCAAGTTTAAAATGGAAGTAATACTGTTTGTATATTCATTCGTATTGTATGAATTTAATTAACAAACATTATTTTACTTAAGTTTTCACAAGTTAAATCAGATTTTAGCCAAAATTTACCTTGAAGTAAAGAACCAGTAGAGTATTGCCGTGAAGATGGCCAACTCCGCGGCTCCGCTGGCCACCCTGACATTCTCCACCACCGTCCACACGTTTATCATCGTATCCATCTTCGTGTAGTTTTCACCGACGAATGTTACTACATCACCACCACAGTTCCCGAACAAGAACCCTAGCCGATCTATCTTGAAAACACACAAAAAGTCAAGAAAAAAGTACGTTTCACGTAAACAGTAGAATCGTCAATGTATAGTCTCTGTAAACACAAATATTTTTTACTTCTATAAAAAATACCGTATGCCCGATTTTTATTTCTGTTCTATGCGAGACGTGTCGCCTCCTCGATGGCTAAAGGCGAACTGACGCTTCGCCGGGTTGCATTACCACGCACGGTGCGCAAGAGTCGAAACAAATACAAATGACCCGAGTTTATCATTTCGCAGTTCGCACCCTGCCATCATCGGGAATACAACTGCGTGATACTTGTGTAGATAACCGCAAAACGAGTATACGATAACAGAGAAAACAGTAACTAACACGACCCAGTTGACGCGTGGTATCACTGTAAACAGGCCAACAGAAATTAGATGATGCTAACGAACGGAAAATTTCGTCAATTCTTTCCAATTGTATTGAGTGCATCATGTTCTTTTAATTACGAATGGTGTTGAATTGTTCTGAAGCAATACAGCACTGAAGAATAGAGTTATTAGTCGATAAAGCTGGTAATATGTACAGTAAAGAGAAGTCAGCTATGCAAACGATAAGCGAAAAACGGCAGAAACTCATCTCAATATCGTGATAAAACTAACTAATTATATAAAAATGAACAAAGGTCGATACGCGATCACCAGTTGGATCTTTCGAATTTACCATTCAATATTAACTATTTCATATCAGAGATAAGACATCATTTTCAAAAAATTCTACAATACGTCCTTAATGCTTTTCAATCTTAGTGCAATAATTTAAAACTTGTATTCAAATGACAACATCTAGGCAAATGTAATAAGGGTCATATGCCACAAGCGCAAGAACAAGTTAACGAACCAGTTGTAAAAACAATCATTATTTTCGTTGCATTGCAGTTTTACAAGATTGTACATGCAGGGATATCAGCAAAAGATCATGTTCGCACACAATACTCGTAAAAAATTAAAATATAATATGACGAGGTCAGAACCCTTAGTGTCAGCAAAATCGTGGGTACAGAGATAAAATTTAATGTTTTTGCTACGCACAATGACAAAAGTAACATGATGTCAGTGGCTGAAAAAGATAATTATATCAGTAACTGCGAAAACTGTGTTTTGTTTGTTATTATTTTACACTTTATTTACTTTCTACTTAAATCTTGCAAGTTTACATAATCTTTATTAATACAATTTTATTATCTTAATTACTTTAATCATTGCTGCAATAAAATCAATTATTAGATTCCATTTTAAAAATGTACTTTCTCTCGAAAAGCGGTTTAGCTTCTGAAACTGAAGATTTTGTTTTTAAATGCAAATGAGAGTTTAAAAAATGAGATTCCTAGAAAATTCAACTCCCAAAGGCCTTTTCAATTTCAATAAACTTGGTACAGTGAACACCAACCTAACCTATAACTTATATTTTGAATAAAGGCATTGTACGTTTTTGGGTTCGAATGTTACTGATAGACATCTATGCACCACTATCTGTTCGTATATAGAAGTCGACTAAGAGATATATAAAGAATATTTCCTAGTGAAAAAATTTTCCGGAATATAGAATAGGTCCTATTAAAAAAAATTTTTGGAGCATTAGCCCTAAAGTTCAGTAAAGGAAATTATAACAAGCAATTGTTTAAAATAAGAGTCAGAATTGTTTTTTAATAACTTTTATTCTACGTGAGATGAAAAGATATCAAAGCCAAAGCGTTCTCAGATGAAATCAAGAATGTAATCAGAAATTTCATTTAAGGGGAGAAATCTTAAATAATAATAATAAATCCCCAGACAAACACACTAACTGTATGGCCCCAAAGCCCAAAAGTAAGCAGATCTTGTGTAACGGATGATCCTACAGCGAACTGGAAACCCAGAATAAACATTTATATATACATATAAACAACCATGACCCGAACACAAAAATCTCGGTTTATTGCACAAATGAATGCCTGACTAGACTTGAACCCGGGACCTCCAGTTTATGAGGCAGGGCTACTATCACTGACGCTACTCGGCCGTCAAATTGCATATAAGTTACACGAATGAGGTCACAAAAGCATTTAACGAGATCATTAAAAGAAATAATCGTATAATTTAATGCTATTGAAATGACCATGCAACTAAAAACCTCAACAAATTTTTTCAGAAAAAACAAGATGAATTACAATAACACAAAGTCCACTCAAAAATCACAGCACCAAATCATTTCAATTTCGTTGATAATTGAAGAAGTAAGGCGACCAAAGTTTCTTATTAACAAGTTTCAAAATACCGCCACAACCAATGACTCAGATCAAATCAGCGCGGACTGTATTGTGTGCTAATTTGTTGAATTCGTAATTAAAGCAATCCCTTTTAATATTTATTCGAAACGTGGCGTGGTTTTTAAAGTGATTTCATTTCGTATTCGGTTGATTCTGCAACTACCAACTAAATCGATTATAAAAATTATTTATTTAACATTCACAAAATCCACTGATCTTAACTTATATATAAACAGTAAGACTTACAAATTAAATCCTACATTCAATAACGGATCTGCATTATATTTACATCCACGTAGAGGGCAATTAATGAGTTAAGAAAAATGAGTTAAAAGTTTACACATTGAAAGATTAAATATTAAGGTATATGTATTATGATGTGTGTGGGTGTGTAGTGTGTAATTTCCATAATTAAGTCGCAGTTAGATGCTCAATGATTTGGCTTTTGAACTTTTGTTTGGTTTATCATTATCATTACAAGATTGATCATTTGATTGATTTAGACAAATCGTTATATGTTTTTAACGTTCGATAAATTACGGAGTTCCGCATAGGTTGGTACGGACATGAGGGAGATCAAAGATAGATGTTTGTCTTGTCCGATATGAAGGACCGTACGAGCTGAAGGAACTGTTCCACGAGTTCTAAGCAATCAACATGGTTGTGGGTAAAATTGTGTAAAAACGGCAGATCAAGTAGAATTCGCGTTTGTTGCAGTGATAAAATTTTATGAGAGACAAGAGTCTTTATATCGGAGTACCTGTGTTGGCAACGATAATTCACACGTTTCACATACTTAGATTGTATATTTTGAGAATTCCAGATATTACTGCAATATTTATGTACACTTCTAACAAAAGCAAAAAAATAACTAAGTACATCAGGGTCAGTAAAGGTTTACTTACGCGTATGATGAACCCTTGATTTTTGTATGCTCTAATCACGATATGAGTTATGTGGTCATTGAAGGAGAACTTGTCATCAAAAAATTTATTTTCTCACTAGAACGGTACATTACGCACAAGGATATAAGGGTTGGTTTTTATCCCGGAGTTTCCATCTGGAGCTATCCACATGTTCTGCGTTAACTTCTACACGTATTTGGCTCCGATCGGGTAGTCCATTCGGGCTTTAAACAGAGGTCGGCTCATTCGGCTCGTCTGGCCAAAACGTGTTTTGGCCCCCAACTGTTATCCACACATATTTGACTTAGCCGCTCGGCTGTGTGCCGCTTGTTGCCGAATGTGTAGTATATATGGGTAGCACCCCTTAGTTCCAATTCAAATATTTATTTCTCAACATTGACAGTTACTTGTTCTTATTGACGTCAAATAAAACATGACCCTACCACCACTCGGAAAAACCTTCGTGAAGTAGAACTTCACGGGAATATTTTTTCAAAATAAATTTACAGTGTCGCTTTATGCCTACACAAAATTATTCTCATCTTCATCTGTTAGCTCGACAAATCTCCCTCCCCCGACGTATCCAATAGACAAAAACCATCAAACGGCACCTTTTCACGAGTTAACGCGGGATCCAGCCATCGCCCTCCTCAACCATATTAGAGGGATGTGAGTGACCTATAGGATTGAAACCGCGCAGAGACCCCTCGTGTTTGAATGTACAGATAATTAACAAGGTAATTATTCGTTTGGCAAGGTATTTTATGAAATGTAATAATACATTTAGATTTTCATCATAATTTTGCAACACAAAAATAAAAGTATTTCGATATTCTACAAACACGACTCTATATTGTACAAAATTTGTTACAACTACACAAAAGGCTGTAAATTGTAATACAGCAGTCTCAAGTATTTTACCGTTATTTACAAATTTTGATTAACTTGTTTTATAACATATATCATAACGTAAAACTGGTTAATAAGCTGTACTGTAACTGTTTGACTTAAATTCCAATTAGAAAGTACTCAATTAAAATTCATATAGACATGCGATATAAGCGAATTTAAAATTTAAAGGAAAAAAATATTTTGTTCTGGCTGTAAACTTCGGAACATATTTTATTGAGAAATGTTTTTTTAAGAATGCAACTATGTCGAGGTTAGGTAAGATGTACGTTTTGTAGCCGGAATTACAGAAATCAATTGTACGTGTAACACAAAGAGATTACTTTAAGTTATCTGAATGCTACAAACACTTTAGTAGGTTATTTGACAAAGAAACACTTTTACATTCATTTATTTTTTATTACATTTATTTTTTTAATAATAACGGATTTAAATTATTTATTGTAATCTGGTTTTTACAGGTGTTCCAATTCAAGCAAGCGCGAATGAAAAAACAGACTATATCTTCACTAGCAACCGGGTACACGCGTCAATTCGCACCAAAACCTGTCAATTTCCATATCCCAACATTAGAACGGAAAGTGAAATCGGCAAAAATTCAACTCGAGAAACACGACGCCTCAAAATCACCTGCTCAATGTCGACCATACGTAATAACGTTACAGAAATATTTTTACAAACGAACTAGTTAGGCACTGTGTCGCGACCGAAGAAAAAGAACAGAAACAATTAGTTTATGTAACACTAGAGATCGCAGACCGGTGCGCGCGCGCGCGAGTTGGCGGCAAAACTAAACTACGAAGCGCGATCTATTCCGTTCCTTGCCACGCAACGTGCACTCAATACTAAATTACAAAGAATATAGTGCAAATGCGTTTTTGATGCTGCCAGATTCTATATAACAATCAATTTAGTTCAAATCGACTCTTAGTTATCATTACGTATTGCGATTCAATTAGGTATGTATCTATCCTTTTAAAGCGTACTAAACACATTAAACATAATACGTCAAGCTGATTTAGAGGCCGCATAATAATCAGTATTGCGATTTTTGTATTCAGCTCGTTGTAGACTTTTCTACGACTGTATTTAGATTGTAGGTACTTGATTTCTATAAAATCCATTGTGTCCGTAGGTTAGTTGTGGATGTAGTATTGACATTGATCTTACTAATTATGCACTCGACTGGCCTAAATGTAAAATGGCTGTATGCATTTTTATGTCTAGAGATTTCCTAAGATTGACATAGGTCATTCGAGTCCAGTTTTGTGATATTTTACTTGATTTAAAAATCGGGACCACTTGAAAATAGCATTTCATAATTTTAGAACAATTTGGAACCTTAAATAACTTTTATGACCATAACAGTACTTAATTTCAGGCGAACAGCAATTGCTCTCGCCTAATGAAGATGGTCCCAATGTCTCCAAAACTATTTAATATCGATCCTATTTGTAAAAACAGAAAACAACTTTTAAACTAACTAAAACTACCTTTTCTCTAAATAAATAAGATTATTATTCATGATTCAACTCATTGGCACGCGCGGCCCTATGTGTGCGTGTGCTTGTAAATATGCAACTTAATTTTGTCTGGCGGCCGCCATCTTGTCAAACCGTGTTTTCGTGGCTTTGGTGTGCGTGTATATTTTTGGCCTGTGCCCACAAATGACACAATGATAGATTTTCTAATTGAGAGTTGAAACAGACAAACGATGATGATAGCCATATAACCGAAGACAAAATAACTGATACATAAGAAGTAATTTGACATCGCACTGATTACAATGGGCTACTTTAAAATCAGTTGTTTGTGATATAATAACTTAAACAGCGCAAATCGATATGGCGTAAAAAGTAGCCATATTTATAAAAGGGCTTGAGATTTGATATATATGGCGTGGCCGTATCAAAGAATTGCTCATTTCAAGAAATGCTTAGACATTTCAAGAAATTTTTGCATTTCATGATGTGGCCAAACTATATTTGGCAATTTTTAGGGTGACCAGAGCAAAGAGCAAACGTAGTGAGCGTGGCGCGGCAGCAACCGGCGACGCGCTATAATGAAAATTAAAATTATAAATAGTGCAAAACAGGCAAAAAATTTTTTACAAAACTACATGATGTTTGATAAATTGGCAAATTTAATATTCCATGAGAGCGACATTGACACATAAACAAAGAGTTTCAGCGCCACTGTCACTAGTTAATGGAACGATTTAACAACAGGACCAAATAAACTTGGCCATATCGACATCATGATCTGGCCAAACGACACAATTTCACAAAATGCGACGTTTACATGAAATGAAAAATGAACATTTCATGATGTGGGCAATACTACGATATGGCCTCGACATTTATAAATATATTTATCAAAACTCAAACAATACACAGGCATATATCAATTTCGATATCAATTTGACAACCTAATATCAAACGTGTATTGTATAATATCAATTTAACCCATTGTTTAACCATTAAAAACCATTTAAGACTATAACGGTCTTATCGCAATAAAAGATCTTTACACGCTGTCCAACTATGTAACACAATTTGAATTTTTAAAAAATCAAATCATCAGAATAATCACCAGGGACTGACATTTTTTTTATTTTGCTGAGTTGTACATTTAGGCTAAACGTAAACAAGTGTTTATCTTTTTTGTTGTAACACCAAATTATCCCACATCAATTTAAGCATCTTCTACGACAACAATTTAGAATAAAAATTCGATCAATCTCTTAACGAATCAGACTATTAGTTCAGACCTTTAAATACCCCTAGCCTCCTCATTAATACTCCATATTAATTCCCCACATCCTATCAACTTAAGCCAGAACGATTTACATCCCTTCGCCCATTGTCCTCTAAACTGATACTTTGGCTCAAGTGGGCAATAATGACACAATGACCAACCAATAGCCGTCAATTGGCCAACACTGGCCAGCATAATTGGCCGACAGTTGGTAACCGTAACCGACAGACTATCATTATATTACAAAGCGCATATTCGCAATACTTTCACTGCATCACCACATGTAAAGTGGTAGGATGACCAATATAAATCTTTTTTAATATGTCATAGCCGGCACACAAGCACTACGTGGCTTCCGTGCCCAAAGACAACATAAATCGTAGATTTTATTGATTATCGGTTAATGACGCGTTGCCGACATTATGCTTAAGTTGGACTTGCCTTTGTTGGCGTAGTAACACTGGCTTCTTCCCGCTATCCAGAATACAACCATGTAAACATAATTATTATGGCGGTTAAAGAAGGATGGACTGTAGTAAATATTCGGAACGTATGACGCTTAATTACGAGCCTATATAAATTTAATTTAATCTTGTTTAGTGGATACTCAAACACTTAATAAAATATGCAAATTTTTTTTACCTATGACGATATTAAATATTTTCAATAATTTTTGAATGGTTAAATTCATAAAGAACTATAAAATGTGTATACTGTGACAGAATATGTTTCATGAAATAAATATTGTTAATATTTGAAAAAACTTCAAAACCTTCACCCTTACTTTCTAGGAAATTATAAAAAAAAGCTCTACAGCACATAATAATTATCTCAGGTAATTGCGTTTTAAGAGCATTTATACAAAATCGTGCAATTTTAGGAGCTTTCAGTGTTCGTTTCCGGTCAAAATATTACACGTATGCTTCGAAGTATGAGTTCAAATTATTCAAAGTTTCATCGTCTGAAACATGTAGGTATTGAGAAAATTTTCATTTCTTACGATAGATTTTAGTAGGAATTCATTGGTCATACGCCTTTTTTTGTAATCCGACGTAAAATGCGTATTTTGCCGTTCGATAACTATAAAAGTAACTGATACAAACAGAAAAAGAAAAGTTTGCTATGGTCTCTATATTGTCGTCAAAAGAGTCTATAGAGAAAATAGTATAATATTATTTTTAAAGGCTAAAACATAAAAATCAAAGCGCGAACAAGTTGTATTTCAGTCTAGTTTGTCGCAGTTTTCGATACACTTGTATTGTTACAATAGCAACAATTTTTACTTCTAATTACTTACAAAGATGTAACTAATGAAATAAAACAGAAATATTATTCAAGTTCATTTAAAAATATTTCTAAAAAATCATTTTAAAAATGTCAAATCAAATGCACGCGCTGCTAGTATTTAGTATTTAGAGTGTGGATGTATCGCTTTTTTTCCCGCGCTCTCGCCCATTGCTATCGTATTCCGTCGCAAATGTCGAACACTTTCCATCATATTTGATACTTTTGGTATATATATAATTATTTTTATTATGAATAATAAATTTAATATCGATGTACTGCATTTTTCCAAGTATTATTTTACTAATAAGTAATACACAAATCTATAAAAGTCTTTGTTTTTAGGTACGTCACGGTTAAGCCTTAGGAAGCACGTCAGAATGCTACGATGTTCTAGTGAAGAGGTCGATATAAATTAAGAAGAAAATATATTTGAATATATGTTTGACATAAAACAAATAAAAGAATCAAGAAATTCTGACTTGCTCCATCATCGACCATATAAAATGAAAAGATAAAGTTATACCAAGACCAACATTTTATTTAAACAAATACTTACCATCTTAATTTACTTATTTTAAACCGGTACTTACCACTATCTTTTAAAATGGGGAAAAAAAGGTAGTTAACCATATAATTTAAAAAGAAAAAAACGGAGCGGTGGCCAAAATAATAATATCACGAAGGCTTGAGAAGCAAAAAGTCACGTAACCTTATTATTATTTATTCATTCATTCATTACACATATTATTCAGAGCCGCGAGAAGGCTCGCACCCTGCAGTGGGTTGAAAATGAGTTGATGATGATGATTCAGAGCTGTGGTGGCGCAGTGGCTGGCCTCTTAATCCTAGGGTCGTTTGTTCAAACGAACCCAGCCCGAACGCACTAATGATTTTTTATCTTTGAAAAATGTACGATCCAATAAAAACATGGTCTGACCGGTAAACAAATAACATCATGAGGATACTGACATGTCTTAGAACCCAAAGTTCAAAAAGATGCCTTCTTAATATAATGCGATATTGTCCCTCTGAGAGGCGGCTTTTACCCGGCAGCGGGTCGACAATGAGCTGATGATGATTACTTTTTACCGGATACTTAAAAGTTTAGATTTTTAATTAATATACAGTATAAACTATATGTGCTAAAATCTGAATATACCTTGATAATACCTTCTTCACCTTAAGCTCATTATGTTAACTGAAGGTATGCAATTATGTCAATCGTGTCATTTTCGCTATTGTTTTGTAGATTAAAAATCACTATGAACAAGGAGCAACCAGCGACTACTATTGTCGAATGTAACGAAGATCTTCCGAGTAGCTCCAAAAGGCTGTTAATTATCTTGTAAGTTTATTATTTATTATAATTTTTTTTGTTTAAAATAAAAAGACTATTTGTTGCCTGCGACTTTTCAAATCTAATAAAGCAGTGATTAGACTATATGACAAATTGTGACTTTCTCGGATTGACGTTTTAGCAAGGGAAAGTGAAAACCTTTAGATCGTAGATTACAGTGCATGTAGAGCCCTTAGTAAGCCAGATTGTGACAATCTAGAGTACTACAAATTATAGTCTAAATTGCTCCTAAAAGTATTAAGATATACCATCGTTGCAGGTAACTGAGAAATGAAATGAAATGAAATATTGATTTCTCAACATTGACAATTACTTGTTCTTATTGACGTCAAATAAAACATGACTCTACGACCAGTAGTCCAGTACGAGAGTCATGTGGAGCCTTAATTAGGAACTCGCATTGAAGGGCGCCGAACCGTCGATTTTCAGTTTATGATGACTCAACTTAAAATATTGAATGACCATAATAGAAGTTTTGGGTGCACGTTTAGTAACCTGCAAATTATTAAAGAAAACAACCATGGCCTTTAGTCAGATTTCATCATGAAAATCAACATGTGCAACGTACAACTTACTCTGTACACATCAGGAAAGTTAGAAAATGGTATGGGTGTTAATCTAGCTGCTGTAACTGGAGCCATGATGGAAGGAGCTGGGATGTCAAATCTCAACGAACTTCATGCATCTATAAACTTGCCTATCCTAAATTAAAGAGCTTACACCGAATTCCACAATGAAATTGCGAATTGGTGGGAATCTGCTGCGGAAGAGAGTAGGACCAATGCAGCTTAAGAAGGAGCAGAGTTGGCCATTGCATGTGGTGATGTTAAAGATGGCATACCTGTAATAACTGTGACTGCCGATGGTCGCGGGTCTAAAGGGTCTTATAAAAATAACTAGTCCGTTTTGTCAGGAGTAGCAGTGATTATTGGTTATAAGACTGAAAAAGTATTGTTCATGAATGTAAAAAAAACTGTGATGTGTGTGCTCGAGCAGCAAGCAAAACTCTACGACCTGTCCTGACCTCATGACTGCTATAAAAAACATAGTGGATCCTCGACAAGTATGGAGCAAAATATAATTGTAGAAGGCTTTAAAACCTCTATAGATAAAAGAAATATGGTTTATGGAACATTAATTGCCGATGGTGACGCAAGTAACTACAAAAAAATTCTAGCCTTATACAAATTGAATGCACTAATCACCTACTCCGAAATTATGGAGGTAAACTTTTAAGTCTCACGACACGTCAATCTCTTTAGTTGAAAGAAAGCTTTTAGTGATAGAATTAGAAGGCTGCAAATATCTATCAAGTGTGCTGCTCAATTTCGGAAAGCTCAAAATTTGCCTGTTGCTGATCAAATAATAAATTTAAAAGAAGACATTTTGAATAGCTGTCCCACATTTTGAGGTGATCATAGCAAGTGTGAAACATATTACTGCACCGACACAAGGAAAATGAAATTAACTATGCTGATAATCTACCAATATTGTTAAAAAAAGTTATGCATCATACAAATAATATTGTCTACCATTCAAAAAGTGTACTGCACAATGTAAATAATAACCGAGCAGAACAATTTAACAGTGTAGTGGCAAAACTAGTAGGAGGAAAACGAGTGAACATTTCCTTGAAAAATTCGTACGACGTACGATGCCATACTGCCGTGGTTTCATTTAATTCAGCTCAACCACAAAACTTTATGTAGAAATATAAATTTAACAAAAGTCCAGGTATATTTTCATATTTGCTCAGTTTTTAGCACAGTTCATTATTGCAAGGAAAGTAAAATGTAAATATTTTTATTATACAGGGAAGACTGAAAAAAATTGAAATAACGCTACTAAAAAGGCAGCAAAAAAATAGACTACGCCAGTGTTGAAGAATAAGATTAAGGATGTCTGATAGGGAGAAGTGTCATTATGGAGACGAGTGCCAAAAACCGGACATGACAGAAGAAGAGTACGATGCGGCAAAAAATGTTTTACTGGAAAACTTCAAGGAATAGGTATTTCAATATACACGTAATTACACGTTTCTAGCCGGTTCGTTTGTCCGGTTTACTGCATTGAGCATGCGTTGCGTAATAAATTACATAACTTTCGGTTTAGCTTACTCAGAACTCCATTCATATTTATTTTAACTGTTTTTTTTTCTATTCATCTGATGTCAAACCATCACGTCCTTGAATTATGTCAGTCGATTCACCAGTCACACTGTATATATTAAAAAAAAATACTTTCACTAAATAATATTTGTACCATTTTCATATTCATCAGTTTCCCTGTTACATGTAAATAATAAAGAAGAAGTAGAGAGAGATACTATACTACAAGCCGAAAGCGCTCTCTGGCTTGAGCTTAGAAGATATCTTTTGACAGCGTCTATGTTTAGCAAAGTCTGCAAGAGGCGCGAAGGTATAAGTTCAGCCCCCTTCGTAAAAAATTTGCTCTACTCCTATAACCTCAGTAATGTTGCCAGCATTCAACACGGGAAGTTGAATGAAGGACTCGCAATAGAACAACTAGAGCAACAGGAGAACATTACCATAAAAAAATGCGGGCTGTACGTAGATAAAAATTTTTTTCTTGGGTGCCTCACCTGTTGGAATATACGGAGATGGGATCGTGGAAATAAAATGACCAAGTTCCGCTTTCAGAATGAACCCCGAAGACGTTATTCAACAACGCAAAATAAAATTTTGGAACCCGGATGGTACCCTGAATTTGAATCATGACTGGTATTATCAAATTCAAGGGCAGTTGCACATCACAAAAAA
Source organism: Marasmarcha lunaedactyla (assembly GCA_923062675.1). Lineage (NCBI taxonomy): Eukaryota > Metazoa > Arthropoda > Insecta > Lepidoptera > Pterophoridae > Marasmarcha > Marasmarcha lunaedactyla. Next base: position 8,467,353 of record OV281361.1, on the reverse strand, counting down.
ATCTGTATGGAGCCAAAGATTTTAAATTTTTACAATAAATCTATTTTGCCAGAGATCGTCGATTCTAGGAGGACTCGTAGCATGGTTTGAGAAATATATAAAATAAATAAATCAAACATAAATAAATATCAGTGTTTAAAATTCTTTATAACCTTTTTCGGTCGCGAAATTTAATTTGGGATTCAGTCCATTTAAAAAATTGTTAGAAAAAATCGGTAATTATTGTTTCATTTCAGTTGGTGTAACGGAGCATTTATCCCTATTCTTTGTCGGTGTATAAAATATGTCAACGTAATTAGTCAATTTAATAGCTCTAGTCATTTTCAATTTGCTATAGTTATATGCTATAGGGTCCCAAATTAAGTTTGTCACTGTATTGTATAACAATAAATAATATTTTTTCACCTAATTTTATTTATTTTTATTAAGTAATCACTCTTATCTTAAATCATAACTACCATAACAAAAGTATATATATTAATAACATCAATCTCTTCAAATGGAGAAAAAAATATATATAATAACATTAAAAAAATGTTAAGCCCTTATTGTACCCCCAATTAATTTCTTCCAATATTATCCTAACCTAGGTATTTAAATATCTTACTTTGCAAAACATAACTCAAGTAATAAATGACATAAATTTATATTTCAATAAATCAAAAGTAATATATAATAACGCAAAATAAGTCAAACATATTTGAAAAAGTATCAAAACCTATGCGAAGGCGCTACTTGACGTCAGCGACTGTATCATACAGCACTGCAGATGTGTGCGTGTAGCGGATACGCTGCGTGTTGCAGTTTACCTAATTCGGGAGAACGTTGATTTGTATAAAGGCTCTTAATATTAAAAAAAAAACATTTCTTTCACTATTTACGAAAACGCGACCCACTTGATTAGGTAAGTGCCATCCCCACCCATGGACACGAATGTTCGAAATTATTTTATTAACATTGAATGTGATTATAGTATCGACTAATGATGCTTTACCTATCATGGCTTCAGTTGCATTTAACTTTCTTTCAGTGATTGCACTGGGTGTTCCTTTCCTTTGACCGGAACAAAACCGACTTGTTATATTTCATTTCAAGTAATATATAATTTAATAATTTTTATAATAATATATATAATTTACGACCGAGTGGTGTAGTGGTAAGTAGCCTTGCCTCATACGCCGAAGGTCCCAGGTCCGGAGCATTCATTTGTGTGATGAACAATGATGTTTATTCTCGGGTCATGGTTGTTTGTATTTATGTATGTTTATTCTGGGTGCACCCCCAGTTCGGTGTATGGTCATCCATAACACAAGCTCTGTTTACTTTGGGGCCATACAGTTGGTGTGTTTGTCTGGGGATTTATTATTATTATTATATAATATAAAGTAAAAAACTATTATTTGTTTGCAATGGTCGTCCGAGTCTTGACTATAGTTTTAAACTGATCTGGATAGAAATTAATCCACAGATAAGGAAAATTAGATCAGTAAGCGAAACCACAACCAAAATCTAGTATCGAAAGGTTTTCAGAATTTCATATTAGGTTGTTACTATAAAAAGTTAAAGGTGACCGATAATTACAACTTAATTATGGTTACAAATTCATAGCGTGACCAGATAACGTTGCACCATTGCACCTTTTTATAGAATGGGAGAAAAAAACTTGAAATGCCATAAAAACTACCATACGGAGCTAACCTAATGGTTAAAGAAGAAAACACGTTAATGGAGTCTTTGACCGCAGATGAATTATGTCCCGTTAACTTTATGCTAAAATTAGTTTTATGATGTACCTGAATATTGCGACTTATAAAAATATGAAATACTAACTATTACTCGTGACTTTGTTCGGACGAATAAATTATTTAGACAAAAAATTTTCATTTGGCTTAAGACTATCTGGCTAATGAAATATCATACAAACAAGCTGCAAATTTTGACAATATAAAGAACCCGACTGCTAAAGTTATTTTCCCGTGTGATCTCTGTTTCCATGGAATCCCCGAAATTAACCCTATGTCACTCCCAAAACTGAGAAGGATCTAATGACACCTCATAATATTATACACAACGACCGGACTCCAGGTTTGTACCCCCATACCCTAGATAAGTATAAATAATTCAAAAGTTCTGGAACATATTTACAAAAAGAGCCACACATCCAGACAACCTCACAAACTTTCACGTTACTAGGATCATAGAAAAACATTTTATGGCAAGCACCATTTTTATTTGGTCACAACGTATTGACCAACGATATTTCTGACACATGTTAACCTTAACAACTTTGAAATAAGGTTTGAAATGCATCACACAAAAAAAAATTGCAATGCAGGTGTGGGTGGCGGGGTAACGACTTTAAATTACTCTGAATGATAGCAAAAACTTCTTTGACCAGTTACCTACGTGTTCGGTAGAAGCAATTGCTCATGGTTTACGTACCTACAGGGTATCATTACAGGTTTCCCTTCGTTCAGTTTTAATTGACAACCTTTTATATGCGAAAGTGAACGCTATGTGGAAAATTCATCAAGTTAGACCTGTTTTTATTAAAGACTTTCATTAGTTTTTAGTATTGTAACGGGCGAGTTGTGCTTTGCAAGTGGGGGAGTAAGAATGATCTTTGTGGTTTACATGTTATATTAGTATTGAAGCTTCCAACCATAGCGAAGACTACTTTTTCAATTATCATTTACATTATTAATATCCAGAAAAAGAACTTTCCACACGACTGCAAACGACGTGGCACCTCTGTAAATCTGAGAAGAGATTTTTTTGTAGTAATATAGCTATAAATATATAGCTTATCTACTATCGTTTATAGTACTGGACAGAATGCGAGTGCCATTTTATATAATCTTTGATCTAAAAATACTTTCTATATCACGAATTACATAACTTTATGCACATATGTATCAAGGTTATCAATGGTGTTCCAACTTGTGCTGCCGTGATCAAAGAAAATCGCACGAAAATTTGTTTGCGTGTTAGTTTTTTTACTTAAAGAGCTCAACGGATTCACGGATTATTTTCATTCGTTGATTCAAATAGAGAATGAAAAATAAATATTATTTATATTGGGCGACGTTTTGGCGCATTTTTTTTTTAAATTTTCTTTATACACACATCAAAAAATGTTTGAGATCACTAGCTAAAGATGGATTTTTTATTTACTTTACTTTTTAAAATAATGTTGCTTACGTAATATCTTTTTATAAAAAATAATTTAACGTAACATCTTTTTGAAATTAAAAAATTAAATTCTTTTTTATTAACAAAAATTGAATTTAAAAGTCCTAATGCAATTTCAACCTGGTGTAAGATTTCTAGTCCAGTAGCAGCCCCCAACTCAGCATTTATTTTAGTGGCATTGATTGTTGGGTCTCGGGCAGTCAGCAATCTGATGTAACGCTTCTGAGCAGCAGTAAGAACAGTTGGCCGGCCACTGCGAGGTCGATCAGCAAAGTTATCCACGCTGTGATACCTCCGTAATGTGTTCACGACAAGGGATTGGGATACAGCCACTCTGCGTGCTATTTCTCTCGTAGAATGTCTTTCATGCCCCAAAGTAACAATTCTTGCTCGTAAAACTTCTGATAATCCCCTCGGCATCTTTTTGACTGAACTCCTTCTTCAAAAGTCAGAAAAACGCTTGAATCAAGTTGATCAGATTTCTGAATGAGGGTTAAATAAGGATTTAATCTCTTTTTATACAGAAAAACAACTATTATTTTAAAATCTTTTCTTATTAAAAGATTTGATTTTTAAATGAAGAATCTTAGAAGAAAACCCGCTTTATTCTACTGTAACAAAAAAGATTTCGTATTTTCAAAGTGATTTCAAACTTTTTTTGATGTGTGTATGGTGTTTTCAGCACATGTGCTTTTTTCTAATGGTGAAAAAGTCACCCGGTGTAAATAGAGAATAACTGTATTTCATACTAAATCCCCAAAATGCAAGTTAATTTTATTTTTTATTTTTTTATTGCAACAAAAAAATAATACAATTAGAGTACAGACTCTGACTGCTGAACTAGCGTAAGCTGTTTGTCGGCAGTCAGTTAATTCACAAAACAAGTGACAAATCAAGGTTTTTGGAGACCAATAAAGCAAAATTTTAATACTGCGTTTGGTCATTTAGACAAAGAACACGAAACCCATTTGCGACTATAAAAAAGAACTCAGTTACCTTGCAAGTGACCATAGTTAGATCTAGACCTTGCAGCTGACTTCCCTGTTTGACTGCCTCAGTGTTGAACTTTGACCTGAGGCTATTTTACGTGGCTCATTACAAAATATTTTTATACCATACCTACTCTAAAAAGCTTATTTTATTCACGCAAAACAGTGAATAAAAAGGCCTTTTATTCACTGTTTTGGTGTTTGAATTTGGCACACAAAATATATCCGATCTCCATTTCAATGCTTACACAAACTCCTTGCGCTAAGATTCGAAATTCAAACTCTTTGGTGCAAATAAATTCTCGAGATTTGATTGGTCGATATTTGCGACAAGGAGTTTGGCATTAGATTAAAAACTGTTTTGTGTTCTTTGCTGCCATTATAGAAAATAAATATTGTTTTACAAGTTGACCACCCTAATGATAATAATAAGAAAATTACGCTTAATTTCAGTCATTTCTTGATTAAATTTCTATTTTCGCTTAAATTATGTCTTTTTCTCGTAGTCATGGTATAAAGTATAGTATGCAACTCCTGAATAAAGTACGAATTTATATCGAGGGCCATGAATCACTCGCGTCGCTCAGGATTCTAACAGTTGAATCACTCGCTGCGCTCGTGATTCAATCATCTTAAATCACTCGCGACGCTCGTGATTTAATCGTTAGAATCCTTCACTTGCTCGTGACTCATCTACGGCCCTCGCTTTAAATCCGGCCTTTATTCACTAGTTGCATAATATACTATTGAATTTTATATTACTTTTTTAAATAATTTTTCAATTATCATTTACATTATTAATATCATTATTATTATATATACATTATAAATCTTATACTTTACATTATTAATCTTCATGTTTAAAAAAAGTTACTGTCAACTGTATTTATATATTAAGTTTATTAAGTAATTACTTTTATGTTGTGAAACTCATTGAATTGTACTTCATGGAAGTGACATAGTCCAAAGGGCTAAAACTCTCTAAATAAATAAAGAAGTTAAAAAATGTAAAAAAAACCAATCCATATTTTATCTCATACATTGTTAGTAACAGCTCGCAGATAAAAGCGATTAATCTTATTTTAACGACAATGCCTTAAATAATTTCACTTTCAGCCAACCTCTGTATGACATCATAAAGTGCCCATCATTTTCTAACTTTTTAAATTAAACTGTCATGTCAATGTTTTCAATAAATATCTGTCATCCATACTTAATACATTGTAGAGTTTTCTTTCCAGGTAAAATAACAAACTTTGCAATGCAATTATAAAGAGATAAGTACTCCGTGACTTCACCATACACATTTCTTTAAAAATGTATTAAAAATCAAATAATGCACAGAAATCAGAAATATTCAAAATGTTTTCCTAAAATACCAAATTTTTTCAGAAAAAAAATTTATATTTCTAAAAATTACTTTATTAAAAGCCTTGATTTAAAGGGTTAAAAAAACGGAGGTTAATTTTTGTCTATCTTGTCAATTATTAAATTTATAATTTTCTTTCAACCATCTTAACATGTAACCGTTTAAACTAATTAGTAACCGAAGTAGGCAAACATAATTTCCAGGGTTCCGTCCACGAAGTACTGCCTGATTTTTTGATCTAAACATTGTATTGTGAGCATAGAACTAAAAATATGACACTAATTATACTAAGCCATTAGTGCCTGTCTGAGCGAGGTGTATCTCTGGAACCAAGAATCCATGTAAAGCAAACAATTAATATTTTTGTCCTCTGAATTACAAATATATTTAAAACTGCTTTAATTTTATTTCACATGCAGATATCGCTTAAAATGAAAACATTACCAAAAATAATATACATACTACGTAAGCAATTAATCGATCATAAAAGGCACTTTCTCTGTGAATTTTATCTTTCAGGAACACAACATCTTCAATTTCAACTAAAAAATGGTTATTAAAAAGCTACTGCGCGTAAAGAGATACGATACGATAACCTAAAATTTCAATTGCGCATTTTATTTTGTTCATATGGCAACGATCTAAATTATTGTTAGGCTTTTAATTAAAAAACAAATACATAGATACAAGATAGATAATTCTGGAACGTTATCATAAAAAAATTGTTTAAATTCTGATAAGGAATTTTGTAAAGACTTCAATATGGACTATTTCTTGTATTTATTTAAGTTAAAGTAGTGTCATCAATTGTGCACCACCAGTACGGAAACACCTAGAGAAGAAACCTGGCAAGAAGCAAGTGTATATATATTTCATACCCATACAATATTATGTGTACATATTATTCGTTTTTAGAAAATATCTCAATAGAATAGATCCTTTATTTAGACTGCCAAGACTGACATAATTTATACCATAGACAAAGACGTACTGACGCAGATCCGCACTCCCTCGGTCATTTTCTATTGCTATTGCACTGATAGAAATATAAAACAATATTTGACCTACTGCCAGCTAATTCCGAGTCCGTAAAGACTCCCAATTTAGTCCGTAAAGACCACCTGACTGCGTAACAACGTGACCAGTTTTTATTGATCATTGAGTCAAACCCTACGTAAATGAACAGTGACTCCAACTTAATTATTCAGAAGACAAAGTCAAAACTTTAAGATAAACTATGTTATAAAAAGAAATGTTAACATAGAAGGCAGCGCAGCCCTTGACAGCAAAGATTACTTGGTCGGTGTGCCGACTTGTGACGTCCTGTCATAAATAACAGGTTAGATTGGCTTTCTTTTTCTATTTTGGTAAATAAATATCCGTAAAAGAAATTTGTTTCCCTCGCACACTTTGGTCGTCTATACCGAGTAATATATGCGACGTAAAGCTGCAATTTTTCCTAAAATGATGAAATAAAATATAAATCTTAGCAGAGAACAAACGGAGTTTTAATAATGTTAATCATTTCTTATTTTGTAGCCGTTTGTATAGAAATTCAGGGCGGCCCACGACTATGCCACATGGAGGGCAAGGACCTTGAATATTGTAGATGGAACATTTTACTGTAAGAAGGCATTATTATAAGAAAAACATTTTAAACTGCATTCGTTTTATTTCTGACACTATTAGCAAAAAAATAATCCTTATGGCGGCTCCACATTAGTGCCGTGAAGCTCCGTGAACAGGCGTGAACGTGAATGTGGATGGTTTTCGCGGGGTTTACGCGCGTTCACGCCTGTTCCCCGATCAGAGTCGGTATTTTGTCCCGTGACAAAGGGTTCGCGTCCCCTTCACGCGGCGTTCACGTGTATACCTCCACATTCACGGCGCCGTATCAGTTTACTACGGACTACAAAGGCGTACGGACGTGTGCAGTTGCTGTCCGCGCGCAATGGAGTCGCGCGTAAAAGTTTGGAGTAACGAAATTGAAATGCTCTTTTTAGAGTTTAGGGAACATAACCACGCGTTCCCACCGATAGAAAAGGGTGAGCAGGCCGCGGCCCACGGCCCAACAATCGTTGTCGGAAAGTCATATATATTCTAATCGCTTAAGTAAAGTTGATATTGCGATGTAGAACACGCGTTGTGATTGGTCGGTTGAGTAGCGCGTCACCGCTACATCACTCCCCTCCGAGACCGAAGGTCGTAAGTAGCGTCCATTTTTCGGTTTTTGCGTAAGGTGAAGCTTGCCAGTGTCTCAGCTGATGGTTCCAGTGAGTCGAAACCAGGTGCCGCGTAGTAGTCCACGGTGAGTCGGGACTAAGGCGGTGCATGTACGACGATCCTCGGTGTGGGTCCGGGTCCCGTGGAGTTCGGAACAAGTTGCTCCAGTGAGTCGGAGGCTGCCCCAAGATGCCGAGGTGCAGACTTCCCCAGTGCGTCGGGGTGGTGCAGTGTCGGTGCGTAGTGGCTGGCTACTGCGTCGGCCAGGAGAGAAGTGCTCTGCTTGTTGACCGGCCGAAGGGTGCAGGTGCTGTGCCAAGTCGCAGGTGGAGGATGAGGAGTGACGACCAGTCTTGCAAGGTGCGGCAAGGTCGTGGTCGCTAATTGCTCATTGTTGTCCTCTGGAAGCTGGTTCTGGCGTGGGAGTCTTCGCTGTTGTTGTGGAGAGTGATGATGACGACGATGATGATGAAAGGCTGCTCGTGTGCTCTGCTCGGGGTCACCACTTTAGGGAACTTAACCAAGCGTTCCCACCGATAGAAAAGGGTGAGCAGGCCGCGGCCCACGGCCCAACAATCGTTGTCGGAAAGTCATATATATTCTAATCGCTTAAGTAAAGTTGATATTGCGATGTAGAACACGCGTTGTGATTGGTCGGTTGAGTAGCGCGTCACCGCTACAAGAGCATTACCATTCTGAAAATATACTGTGGGATGCAAAACATTTGAATCATAAGGACAAAAAGAAGCATCATGATGCCTGGACGCGGATTAGCAATGAAATGGATATTGAAATCAAAGAATTAAAAAAGAAAAAAGACTCTTTGCTGTCCAGTTATCGTTTATATCGAAAAAAGGTTTGTTATTTTGTATATTTGATCATAGTATGTTTGTTTACCTATGTATGTGTATGTTACAGTTAAAAGCCATTTTTATTTAAAACACGTTTTCACTACATTAAAACGCGTTTTCAGTAGGTAGTCAAAACTAGTTTTCACCATATTCCTTAGTTACGAGTACAAACTAGGGAAAACGCGTTATAACCAAAAAAGGATTTCAACATGTAACATGTTTTTGTCCATGTAAGCAAGTTTAACTGAAGCATATATATATATATATATTAAATTATAACATAAAATAAAAATTGTTACTTGGCAGTAAGGCCACGTGTTACAAAATGTATCCTTTTGTAATGTATCTGTTTTTCTTGTGGTGCAATAAAGAAAATTTATTGATTGAAGGTTCGAGATTCAAGTCGCTCAGGGGCTGGAGCAGGAGAAATATATAAGCCCGTCTGGTTTGCTTATGCATATATGGATTCTTTCCTCGGTGAAGGGTTGGAAGTAAGAAAAACTACTGACACAATAAATCAAGTAAGTTTATTTATTTTTAGTAATATAGTAGTTACATTAATATTTACGAAGAAGATGTCTATATACATATGTGTAGGTTGGAAACCTATATACCTACATTGGGAGTAAAATATTTAGTGAATTCTTCTCTTATTTCATTTGCAGTCAAACTTGGTCTACGCGGTATCTGAGGCAAATCGCGTATAGCACATGTATCTTGAATTTCTGATCTCCAAGAACCATCCTGTATACGAATACCATCATCGTTATAGACGTCAATCGTAGCTGGTGGTGTGTAAATCGGGCCAGATGTGTTACTTTTCCTTAAAAAATTGTGAAGTAGCACACAAGTCATCGTAATGAGACTTACTTTGTCAGGGCATACCATCAATGGTTTTCTAAAGACTCTAAATTTTGAAGCCAATATGCCGAAAGTGTTTTCTACCACCACTCGTGCACCAGATAATTTTCTATTAAATTCACGTTTTGGAGTGCCTAAATCATGATTTCCCGGATAAGGCTTCATTACCGATGTGCTGAGTGCAAAAGCACCATCAGCCAAAAATACGTAAGGCATGGGTTTATTAGATCCTGGTAGTGGACGCGGAGGTGATAGAATTAGGGTATCCGATGTAATCCTTCGTCATAGTTCACAGCTTCGAAATATTCCACCGTCACTTATTTTACCCTGACCGCCTATATTGACATAAACGAAATTATAGTTGCTGTCTACTAGTGCCATAAGTACGATACTAAAACTTTTCTTATAGTTGTAGTAGGTTGATCCTGAGTGAAAGGGTGACTGCATAACGATATGTTTCCCACCTAAAGATCCAAGACAACGAGGAAATTTATTGCTGAATCCATTTACAATTTCCAACCATTCTTCTACACAGTCTGGAATCTGAAACAAAAAATATATTTTTGTTAACACATATTTCGTTTTTAGGAAAACAATGTTCAAGATTTCCAAGAAAACAACCAGGAAACAGAAAAAATCGACCATGTGCCATCGAGTGATGAAAATCCTACAACAACAAAACGACGCCGTAAGAATCCGCCCGAGCTACAACAAGCCGAAGGCTTCATTAAAGAAAGTCTCGCTAACCTGAACCAAACATTGCGCCGGAATAATCCTCAAGAAAAAGAAGATGATTGCGATCGTTATGGAAAAATGTTTGCAAATAAGCTAAGACAATTGCCAGAAGACGAAAGATTAATTTTTATGCACCAAATCGATGGCATGTTTATACAACTGCGACTTAGTTTAAATCAGAATCGTCTTTCATCACCGATATTTGCTTCGTCTCCTTCACCTTCTCCCAATATCTTGCAATCTCATCAACAAAATACGAGTAGGCCCGGGTCTTCTTTTACTTCCTATTCTGAACCTATATCATTACATAGGACATATTATGATTCAAACCATGATTCCAAAATGGCTCAATCTGAATCAATAATTAACAAGCCTTCTCCCAATATCTTGCAATCTCATCAACAAAATACGAGTAGGCCCGGGTCTTCTTTTACTTCCTATTCTGAACCTATATCATTACATAGGACATATTATGATTCAAACCATGATTCCAAAATGGCTCAATCTGAATCAATAATTAACAAGTGAACTGACATCACGCAATATCCCGTCCTACACCTACCTGAGCAATCCAATGCGAACACAACTAGAATCAGAATTTTGTCTAATGAAGTTGTTTCGCCCCCTCACCCTACTCAAACTGAATCCATTTCCCAATCTCAATACGAGTACAATTTAATTGCCAATGCATATGAGAGTGCTTGATTTTTATTGAAGTGTTTAAAAATATTTTTAATATTAAACTATAATTAATTTAATTACCTAAGCACATTAATAGAAAAATATAAAGCTATTTAATGCGTTTTTACTTACCTTGATTTCATTCCTTAGTATATGAACCAGGGCTTTACATACTTCAGGTACAATTTCTGATATAAGCTGTGGTGAAACTTTAAACAAGAAGTGCAGGCTCTCATAGCTGTCTCCTGAAGCTAGAAACCGTGGTGTTATGGCTAAACGAATTCTTGCTGGTATTGCTAGTCTAAATTGGGTATCTGTTTTAGAAATTATTGGAGAAACTTTCTGAAGCAAATATTCGAAGTCCACTGTTGACATACGAGTAAATTTCTTAAATTCACCACTGGGTTCAGAATGTAACTCTGATAACTGCTTCTCCATAGAAAGTCTGAAATGATTTTTATATAATGAATAAAGACAGTTCTAATTATATCATAAGTCAATTCAAAAATTCACTACACCAGCAAACATACCTTGATCGGTTACGATGTATTTCAGTCATCCACCATCTTCTATTTTTCCAACGATTTCTACTAACTTTCTTGTTTAACACGTTTAAATAGTGATATGTTGCCACAGCAAACAAAGTTATTGCAGCAGCAGCTTCTACGTCCATTTCGCGGCGGGTTTCACAAACAATTGTGAGCATCCCGTGAATGTAGAGGGCACGACTTGGCCGTGAATTCATGCCGTGAATTCGCGCCGTGAATTCACGGCACTAATGTGGAGCCGCCATTATGATGAAGCCTTTCGATCGGTACGATAAAACTACAGGGTAATTTTTTTCTCGTGTAGTGGGTTCGATTACCGGTTTAACCATGTAATTATTAAAAAAGCTATGAATCCAGTATAAATTGTTTTTAAATTAAAATAATGTCTTCTTTCAGTTAAATGTGCCATCTACAATTTTCAAGGTACTTGCCCTCCATGTGGCAAAGCCGTGGGACGCCCTGTATAAATTCAACGTTATTACTATTTTCATTATAAATTCTCAGGTGTTTGTCTTTTATCTGACCCGGTGGAAAATGATGATGGAGACGGGGTTAGCAGTAGCCTGTCATAAAACTATATATTCCCTCTAGAAGCACGTGCATACATAACATGCATAGCGAGATGGTTTTTCAAGACACTGGTAAAAATAAAAAAGCGTTCCAGCCAATTCCAGTAGCCTTCAATAATCAGGCGAATGCTAGCGTGAGATTTTAAACATAAAATCAACCAATTAATCTTTTTAAAATTACCGGATGCTTTTGCGCATAAAAAACGCTCTTTACGAAACTTTGCCTGCCGATTCTCAGTACACTTATTACAATATTTTTAAATTAATTATATAATATAAAAATAAATAAATAAAATATTGGCTTTATTGAGAGTCGGGTAAAATGGAACCAACTGGATAGTCATAGACAAACCGACCTTGGCTAGTTATTACCACGATCACGTATAGCACACAACAAGTTGACACGCAACGTTTACATTGTATGCGCTAGGAATCATGTATATCATGTCTTTTTGCTCGTGCGCATGTTTTTGTAACCTATTTTTATATTGCTGGACGATCTACATCGTAATCTAGTTTTTGCATTTGTTACAAACTTTGTTTAAAGTTAAATTTTTATATTAAGTAATTCTTGCACTTACTCGAACACTTAATGGGCTTAGGTGCTTAAACTATGGCGTCCTAGAGGTCTGGGCGTGGTTACACCCGTGTACACATCGTTCAAATCATTTGTGTGCGCAGCCTTATGTTCGTTATGCTTTTATATATACAGCAACTGTGTATGCGTGACAAAAATACAGAAATATACTGATTGTATACCACACCAAAGCAACGAGAACACGCTTTGACAAGATGACTGCTGCCAACCAAAATTAAGTTGCATATTTACAAGCACAAGTTTGACTAACAGTTTTAATCATTATCATCCAATAATCAGCCATCGTCCAATTATTATCATCAGAGTTTAATGCTTTTAAATATCGACTAATCTTCTATAATGTATTATCTGATCATAAATAATATTTAAATACGATATCCACAGAGGTCCAAACTTCAAAACATATTTAGGTACTTCGAGAACACAAAACATTAACTCGCAGTAAATTATATTAAAACTATTAAAAATATGATTTATAATTGTGTAATTAACAAGATATATTTAATCAGTTCCGTGATAAGTCAAATTATATTGATCAAAGTCCTCGAAAGCAATGATTACTTTCATATACAGCTGTTGAATACCCCACGGACAGCCTACATTTGTATGTCTCATGATATCTCTAAAATGAATAGGTACGTAAAATACCGATTATACAGTGTGAATTTTAACTTGCAAATACTACGAATAAACTTGCGCGTACGTGTAATTGACGGAAACAACCGGCTACGATATAAGACAAGCGATCAGCGATTACCGCGCAATTATCGCGCGATCATAGCTGAACGTCAAAAATACTTCATATTAAATCTAGTTTGTTTGTATCGCGCTGCAACTGCTGGTATTCCATACGGTTTTTTTTTACTATTAGAGATTGAAGAGCAAATATCGAGCGGTTTTGCTGTCGCATGGTACTTATTAAGGCTACGGGAACGGTATTGGATTATTGGTATAGGACAAAACTACGACCCTTTGTAGCACGTAGCACGGAAACGCTCAAGTAACTTGGCCATTAGCCCGACATTCTAGGTAGGCCATGACCTTAAGAACTGATTTTCTCATATGCAGGTGTGATCTGCCCCTCTATATATCTGCACTCAAGACACACAAAAAAACATGAAACAAGCAAGAAGATTTTTAGTTTTTTACCGATACTTGTGTGGCCTAATTTCTTTCATGTTGTCCTTATCTCTTTTAATCACATTTATTAATTGCCTTCAAGAATACTTGTTAATATCCTTGATTTTAGTCAGCCGTATAGATTATGAATAAAATAAAATAAAACTTGAGAAAGAATTGTGTACTTAGCTAAATAAATTAACTTGATCTTCCATTCGAACCATGTACCTTACTCGAAGATGAGTACCATCCGTGTCCAATTCTTCATTGAAAAATTAACGCTCAGTGCATCACGTAAATGAAACGAAACACGCAAGAACATGTGCTGTAGCAACTACAGGCCTCAACACGCTGTAACGACGGCATTATGTGTGTATCGCTAACACCTTTACTCAATTCCATGGTGGTTTCTTACTAAACAGTACTATAATACGTGTCAAATGCATTAATCATACCTAAACCACGTATGTTCTGTTGAAGAGGAATTACTTATCCGTATCATTTGATACTGCTTAAAACTTGTAGCATGTAGTTGAAACCTCAAGCTGTATTACATGGAACTGAACTTTAGAACTCCCACTATGTAATATTTCGGCCGTCTGGCCCTCTTAGATTTTTTTAAACTGCGGTTTTTTAAAACAGATTAAATTTTTGTTTTTATCAATAAATAGATATATTCGTAAGGAAAGTTTCAACGTACCTATAGGTTAATATCGTTTTGTGTTTTTTGATAAAACGATACTTGTTCAAGATGTCGAAAGAAATCAAGAAATCAATGAGAGCTTTCCTCGAAAATGTTGCCCAATTCTTATGAAATATAACAAAATAATGTATGTCGGAATTGTTCTATCGCGCGTCGATATAAAAGCGAAGCTATTACTTGCCGTAAGGTTTTTATGAATCAATGTCATCAATGTATATATGAATAAAATGATTTAATGTTTCTTATGGCGATTGGTGACTAATTGGGTCTTATCATTGTATAAAAACGTGATGTGTTTAATCTAAGACTGAGGTAGCCAAATATTAAATTTTTTTGATAAGTTTTATATTGCAGTCGCGTTGGATTTGTCTTTACTTGCTTATTTCAACATTAAAATTTATAAATGTAAAAATACCTTTGATCGAGTAATTTTCGTCAAATTAGATATTTGTGTTATAATATGTAACAATTCTTAACGTTTTCAAATACTTGCAGGCAAAAAAATAAGAAACTTTAAAAATATTTCAAGTAGGTTAAATAAAAGTTACATTTAAATCTAACTTCATGGTTGACGCAACAATCTGATGCGTGCGACCCGACGACAGAAAATAAATTTAGGCATATACGCACGGTTACGCGTGCGAAGCCGGGCCCGGTCGCTATTAATAATATTATGAATAATAATATTTATTTCCCCAATTAATAATATATACAATATGTTTGTACTAAATGCACAAAAATATTAACATCTGCTGCCGTACTAGGTTCTTCAGCCTGTTTTTTTAGCAATCAGAGCCTCTAATTTGGTTTACAGGAAAAAGGTAAAAAGGTTTAGAGGAAGGTTTTGTATTATACAAGATGACAATATGGTTCATATGTAGCTGGATTTGGATCAAAAGCGAGACTACAGATCAATAGTACTTGCAAAGGATCTCTCAGACTAAAGTAAGAATTTCTTCCTTGGACCATCGAAAACAACAATAACGATAAATACATAGGTACATCACTGGTCAAATTGTAACCCCGGTTAAATAAAAAATTACAACATACAAGTGGCTGCAAACACCATTTTTTGGATGACACAGCCTGTTACTTATTGTTAGAAATTATCCTTGGATCACAATAAAATATCCCCTTTATTATTTATCCCCTAAGGGAACCGATCCGAGAATTTATGTAGGAGGCAGGACTATTAAAAACACACCATAGGCATGACATAGAGAAAGTTCTTTAATATCTGAGAATGACACAGCTTGGGTAGTGGAAAATTTTTAAACTTAAAGATCTTTGATAACATAAAGAGTTACTAAGTCATAGTAAATAATAACAAGATCTAACTGAATCTTGACTAAACACAACTGAATCCAACAAAGGAATCATATGCACCTGGCAAATTACATGACTAAAACAAATGATAACAAAGTGAGATTAATAACCCTCAAACCCACACCATATTCCTAGGTTTCTGTTAGTATGCTACTTAAATGCCTAGACATGAAACACATAAAATGACAATGTAGATATTATATTATGACATGTAATACTCAAGCTCTCATATCCAGTCGGGAACACTAGTCGCAATAATTGCATATATTTTTTAGATAAGTTTTTAGAAAATAATATAGCATAGCAAATAGCAGCATAAAGGCATTGTGTGATATGTCTTATGTTTCACAAACAACTTCAATCAAATGTTTAAATTACATACTTTTTCCAACCATAAAATCAACTTCGGTATTTGATGACAACATGTAAGGATGCAATTTGACCCTTTATTGTGCAAAATCGGATACGTCGCATTTTAGAAACGCCCTGTCACATCCCCTATTATACGCAATCACACAAATGTGTAGAGAAAATGTACTCTATTTTTATATTGATAAGGTTCATGCACACATATGGAACATTGTGAAATTGATAACCATTGAACATTCTAAAGAGACATCTATGTTATGGTGGTTGAAAATATCTTTATTATGATTTTATTCTATTTTATTTGTAATCACTCAAAATCTAATAATCATATTTCAGTAATGCTTTAAATTGAGAAGTAGTACACCAAATATTTCATCCAAATAGAGAGAATACTTTTATGGTCGATTCGACCTGATCCAAAGTCATGTATGATATCAATGAATGTAATGAAGAGTGCTTATAATTCTCTGCTAAAAATCAAAATTTGATCCTAAATGAGGAAATCACTTGGATCCTATGTGTTATAGGTGACTTTGCAAGTTTATTGTATGTGTGATTTTGTGCACATTTTAGCTTCAATACAACCCCAGTTAAATGCAACAACTCAATTTAAAAATATTTTTGTATCAGACTTTAAATAATATTTTAGAATCATGAAATTGTATTCAAATCCCTAATTTTGGAAAAGGATGGAATTAATCTGTAATAAATGATTAGCAACATAGCCTTATCAGACAAAACTTTATTATTTACTGAAAGTTTTACACTTAAAAATTAACATGACTTTAACAAGTTGATTAACCTTTGGTAAAATTGCACCTGAACCAAAGTAACAACTTCTGTGCCGTGATCAAGCTATATGGTGTGCGCACTACCTGCGAAATATTGTGTTTCTAAGGCATTTAGCCTTAGAAACACAATATTTCTTATGGAACTTATAAAATTTATGTCACAAGCTAAATAACAAACCTATCAAATAAATGCATTTTATCCTATAATATACTGATCATTTATTATTCACATGCTCTCAAAGTAAACATAAGTAAAATTTGTGACTGTTGTAAAATTTGCATTAATTTCAACAAATTCATGAATTTATTCTATGTTTTTTATATAATCCCCTGCAGTCCAATAAGTGATCATTTTAATGTTCACATGCAACAACCTCCAACATTGAAACATTTGAAATAGTGGTTTTTTACGCTTCACTCAAAGAATGAAATTTGTTTATGATATTTTCCTTCGATCTGATTGAAATGAAACACATTTTATGCTTTAAGTACTTCTATTTAGCATATAAAATAGACACATCCACACTTAGGCTGATAAAAAGTATTGCGTGGATCTGCACCTAAGCCAATGAGAGGTTAATAGCATATATAATGTACACTGTTACAACAAAATAAAAATACATAGATAATATTTAAATACCTGAAATTTTGCAGTAACATACCCAATTATTAAAGTAATTGAATGTAATTATTGAAATTATTGTAATTAAAATAAACTCTGTTTTCTAACAGGTGGTTTTGGTGATGAAATAAAAAATAAATAAGGTCATATTTAAATGTTAATAGTAGTTAAATATAAAATATGGTATGATTTTTTATGGCACTATACTTAAAAATATTGTTTTTATGTCAGGTTACTTACTTATAATGGATATACTTTTCTACAATCTATTACAACAGTTAAAATGGAACAACTGGTGAAGAACTTAAAGAGATTCAAATGATATCACATGATCTGTAACAGTTGCATTATTAATATTTGTATAAGCAATAATTTAGTACACGTGTATTTAAATTATAACTAAAATAATCAAGTCCAATCAGTTAGCAAACTGTTACAATTCATAAAAATACTTTGTATTAAAATTTCATCAACTGAATTTGAGGAAAACAGGCACGGCATAACGATCTCGCGCTCACATAACTAAAAAGATGCAGTAATAATGAATAGCACAAAGTTTAAAAAACAATATAAACTCACCAGTCAACTGGGTTTTCAGTAAAAAAATCACAAATTATTCAGTAAGTTGAAATATAGTAACTGTTCTACACATTCCAAAATAACTCACTTTTCAAAATAACCTACAAAAGAAAAAACAAAACAACAAAATGTCAAATAGGACGTCAACTGTCAGGTCAGGCAAGCTTAGGAAATCCGTATTATTCGTCCTTAAAACCCTAATGTAATAAAATTGGCTTGACAATAACTTTAGGTAAGTACTGAATTT
Source organism: Marasmarcha lunaedactyla (assembly GCA_923062675.1). Taxonomy (NCBI): domain Eukaryota; kingdom Metazoa; phylum Arthropoda; class Insecta; order Lepidoptera; family Pterophoridae; genus Marasmarcha; species Marasmarcha lunaedactyla. The sequence goes on along the minus strand of OV281361.1, from coordinate 8,448,981 downwards.
AATTGAAAATCAAAATTGAAAAAATCCACTCTGAGTCGCTAAGCTTTTATTTCATCAAACTTTCTATCAAGAATATTTGCTGATATTTGTCGATAGGCAATACGGATTAAGGTAAGTGAGATCATCGTTCTGTCAAAATGAATGACTAATATGTCATCTGGCTTGATGTCAAAATTGTCAAAACAAATTTCTTGTTCACAGAAAGTTTACAAAGTAAATTAAAATGGGTTTATTTGGGAAATCACCCGAGCGAAATCCTAAGGAAATGGTAAGTTTGTTGCTAAATAATCTTATCACAGGGTTTATAACGTGTTACTAAGAATGAAAACATATATTTTTTTAGGTAAACGAATGGTCTCACAAACTCCGAAAAGAAGGCTATAATTTGGACAGACAAATTCGAGGTCAGCTATTATTCCAGTGTAATAATATTTGAGATTTAACTTCTGTGCAATATTTTGTCAAACATTTGTTTTAGCCATTCAGCGTGAAGAGGAGAAAATAAAGCGGTCTCTTAAGGAAGCAGCTACCAAAAATGATAAACAAGTTTGTACTATTCTAGCGAAAGAGATTATAAGGTCAAGAAAAGCAGTAACAAAAATCTACACAAGCAAAGCTCATTTAAACTCAGTTCAACTTCAGATGAAGAACCAATTAGGTTAGTCATGTAACAACTAATGATTGTCTTAAATTGACCTAACATCAATTTCGAAGTGGCTAAGCAGTGACATTTGCTAATTGGGTTTACCTTTAATTTTATAGCAACATTAAGAGTGGCTGGATCATTGCAGAAGTCAACAGAGGTATGTGGTAGCTTTCTCAATAATTCCAGACTTATATCCAATATCATAACAAGCTCTCCTCTACTTTTCAAATTTGATAATGTTGTAGTAAAATAAATATTGGATATTCTCTTACAGTCTATCATAGAAAATAAAATATATTTACTTATAATAACTACATGTTATATTAGTAAAATAACTTAAATTTAACTTAACAGGATTTAAAGATCTTGATCTTAGTGCATCTCTAATGAGTGAAGGTTGACTACTAGTTTTTAAAATGTTTTAATTAATTTATATGTCATCAATATGAAAATACCTTTTTGTTGTTGCAACTTCAATCTAGATTTTATTATAGTACCCTTAAGCTGAAATTAACTCTTTAATACAATCTCATTTAATCTTAATTTTCCAGGTAATGCAAGCCATGCAAGCTCTGATCCGATTACCGGAAGTAGCTCACACAATGCAGGAGCTCAGTAAGGAAATGATGAGAGCTGGCATCATTGAGGAGATGCTGGATGAAACTATGTCCAGCGTAGAAGATGAAGAGGAAATGGAGGATGCAGCGCAAACTGAGGTTGACAAGGTATAGTGGTTTAGATCTAGGTCTTATTACAAATATCTTGTAGTAATACAGAATAAAATATTTGGGGCTAACTGGTATTGCTTTTCTGTATCAATTTCTTTTGAATGTGATAACAAGATTTCACTGGGCTTTAGTATAGGGCTTAGTTTAGGGCTGTCGTAGCGCTAAGGACACTTAGCCAGATCTTAAACTACTCCTACATACATTACACCTAAAGGCTTTCAAGAGAGCACGGACCTCATCTTTGGATCATTCATCATATATTGAAACTACTACTGGTTCAGAAGGGTCAAACACTAAAACAGAACATCAACTAATTGTAGTAGTTTCTTATCTAGTTACTTGTCTGGGGCAACATGATAGTCCTTTCTCTTTTAAAGTTCCTTTATCTCTCGAAGTGACATTTATTTTACTTGCAGTTGCTATTGTCCAAACACACTACATTAGTGTGTGTGTGGTCAGGCAAATTTTATTATATATTCGTAAAGTATAGTACTAGTAAACAATAAGTAAAGCAGAAGTAGCTTCGTCAGATAAACTACAGCAGCTGTGGTTCTGCTTAAGGAACAAAGGCACTTCTAACTGATGGATATGCAAATGTTAAATTAATCAACTAAAACAGTGGAAGATAGGTGGCATTCTTTGTATAATGCATGTTAGAATAGTATGATGCATAGCATTGGCTAGCAAAATATTTCTTGCCGGAAAATTTTGTGTATTTTCATGACTTGTTGTATATTGTCCGTTGGTTTGTGTAGTGAGTAAACTATTTGACGAGTAAAATCAGGTGACCGGGCATCAGATATTTGAGGTCCATGTCTCTGGAACTTTTCACCTATTTTCTACTAATTTACTTTTATCTATATATATCTATATCTATGATAATGTTCACATACTTACAATAAAAAATCCATGGATGGAAATGGCACTTACCAAAAGGTGCATTGCATGCTTGTTTATTGACCATATTGATATCCATTCATCTAGATGCTAGCACTAATTTTAAAAACCTCTATTGGTATCTAACAAATTTTTTATCCTAGTCCGTAGGAGAATCTCATTTGTTAGGGAATGGGTAGGTAAAATGATTAAGTTGTTCTGTAATATTGTTAAATGTAAATCAGTGCATAAAATGGTGTACAAATAGGAATAAAAATTATTGTTTTTTTAACATCACTCTTTATTTTATACAAGGTACTATGGGAGTTGACTCAAGGCAAGCTCGGAGAAGCACCAGCACCACCCACATCAGTTGGAGTGCCTTCCACCAGCAAGCAAGAGGAGGTGGAAGAAGAGAAGTCTGACAGTGAACTTGATGAAATGAGATCCAGGCTGGAGGCGTTGCGGTCATAGTGTTGCAGGTGATTTATGTTTTTGTATGTTATCTATACTTGTAAGTGGTAGTAAATTTTCTTATGTTAACATCTCGTTAGCGGTGCTTCTATAGTCCTTCCTATTTAGCTGCCATACTAACAACATTTACGTGGTTCTGTTTCGGCAAAGAACAGCCAGTGTAGTTACTTAAACAAAGGCAATACCAACTTAAGCCTATGGTCGGCAATGCATCATTAATCAACAATAAAACAATAACAATGTAACTAATCACATACATCTAAGAGTACTGATGTTTATGGGCACGGGTGCCAATTACAATCATGGGACCTTGTTTGAACCTTGTTAGACCATGCTAGTTTGCTGGCTATGACAAAGTTAAAGATATTATTATAAAAGGAAAGTTTTGTTTATTTGTTTGTATATGTAATCTGTGCAGTCATAACTACTGTAGTAGGTTCTTTGTAAACTGTTACTAAAACATTGTAATAAATCCTTCGACGTTTTCGTCTTGCATTATCATGTGAAGTTAGGAAAATAATATAATGTATTAAACCTACAATATAAGTATTGTGATTAATAGCGAAAAAAAATGATTTTACTGTTAATTTAAATGTTTAGTTGTTTATCTTCCATCTCGCCTAAAACAAGCTTTGCTTTTATAATATAATATAATTATATTTTATAGGTCCTTGTTTATTAAGCTTTTAAATATCTATGTTTCAGATACAGCAGCAGTGGATTGCTTTTAACTACGAGGAGTAATCGAAATGATCTATTGCAGTACATGCCTTATTATATTTATGGATTTGTAAATATTGTTGTAATTAATATTAACAATGCGCTTACCTGAATATGTTATAACTCAAAGTAATTGATGTGAAAACTATCTTTGTTTATGTGTCTCTTGTTTAATAGATATATAATACATGTAGCTCTTGTTTCGACATAAGAGTGTAATAGTTTTTATAACCAGATTGCAGTTATGACTCCTAAATATTTATGGTGTAAGTAACATTAATATGATTTTACTTATTCATACAGATTTTTTTTTGTGTGAGAGGTTTACTAATTTTTATAGAACAACTATTTGTTTTTTGCAATCACTGCTCTTTTGATTACCTACAGTCAAGGATATGTCATAACGAGCTTCGTTGCTTAGCGCTGAAAGCGCGTTTTGGCGATCGATATTAGCCCGATCGACCTGGCGATCAATAAGTTGGATGAAGACTACGGGTTCTTAATTTCCATAGATTCAAAACGGGGACAGTAAAAATTTCTTTAATATGTTACTTCCGAACCGAATGTCGCGGCCCGAATAAGTGAATAGCGCCCCTGACTCAGATCCGCGCAGTGGACCTCAAAGTTTCAGGAAAAGACGAATTTATCTGATAGAGACAAGTCCGTTTCGTTTTCGATCCAGATAGAAGAGCGCTTGTTTTTGGCGCAGTGATACTGCCGTTTTTAACTGTATGTCTAGCATAATTCTTCGCTATGTCTTCTCTTAGAGAGAATACTACTCGACCAAGAGAACTAGACGAACAGGCGAAAGGCTTAAGTCCATAGTGTTTGAGCCGTCGGCCGATGATGTTTCAGCATCATGTCCCGTCATGATTATTTTTAATAGATTGACTATACAGTCATAAACCATATTTAAAAGGTTATTGAACTAACTTTTTTATTTTTGGTATTTAAATTAAATAATGAAGTCAAAGGAAATCTTACGTACAAAACTAGAGTCACGTGACCAAAATCTTAATTAGAATATAGAAAGAAAACACATTTATACAGTAGACTAACCTAAAGGCTTTTAAAGGAAGAGGTATCTACCCGCGACAAGTCGAAGAGGTCTCAAAATGCGAGAAACTGGCGCTACTGAGCCACATTACTGTCGACCCGAAGTGAGTGTTTGTCGCGTTTAGACAACTTCTCCGGTAATTATGCTAGCCCCGTGCAACTTTAATAGACGCAAACAAGCTTAACCTTCCGCGCTTATGAAGCTTGTTTTCAGCTTGAGTTCTTATTGTCTATCACAGGAGAGTTTTTTTGGGTAATTTAGTTTATTTTATGATAAAATACGTTCTAATATAAAGGAAAATCAAAAAGGAAATAACATGAGAAGAAAAAAAAAGTCAAAAAAAAAAGAAAACCGAAAGAGCACATCCACTTGTTGCAAAATAACAGAGCGAATATTTGATTGACGTATTTGAATTATGAAGTTTGCTGATAGGGATCCCAAACTAAAAAAAAAAAACAAAACTCACAAAAAGTTATAGTTGCAATCGAAATAATGCTTTGCAAGATTATACAATTAACACAATTAAGTTGGAATATGTTTTGATATTATTTATTTAGTTTTAAATGTATACTTTATATGTTTACTTTACTGTTTATAAAAAGCTTTATGCCTTGATCTTTAGAATAAGCCACCAGCAAAACTTCTTTTGCATTGAATCGGTAACCCCAACGTTGCGCAGCTATTGTATGGAGACTCCTCATGTTTAGTTTGTTATTAGTTGAGATAATTTTATTGGGAAATAATTTAGTTCAGAAACTTTTTTAAATAATCATTTACATAAATGACACGAATTATCGTGCATTCCATTCGTCCATTAAGTGCTGAAACAAAAAGCTTACTGACGGCCTAAAATGGACTTAACCCTTTCAATCAATAATTTATCATATACCAATAAACAAGACAAATTGCGAAAGAAGTGTAATCATTTGACTTAGATATTTTGTTATATTTAGAATCATTGACTTAGGTAAATAAATACCGGTATAACATACCGAAATAAATTAAGTATATTGTTCGTATCCGATGTAAATGACGTCACGTTAAACAGTCGTCTAGTTGGCTTGGTCTCTTCATGTTACGTGACATTGTGTTATTGTAGATAGATGTCTTTAATCGGCTGACAAATTGCCTATGTCTTTGCTATGTGTAGGGCTTAATGTTAGACCAACTGGTATTATTATATTATGTATAATTTTCCTCCAATTTTAGATATTCATTAAAGATTTCAGTTAGTAATCAAACACAAGAAAATCGTAATAAAATGCGTCTGTAAACTTTGTTCTCGCATAACCAAACACCCTGTCCTATTCAATATGTTGAAACTTGTTGAAATGTTCTAGTACTGTGAACGTAATTTACAATGTTTAGTAAATAACAATTGGTTTTCTTCTCATATTTTGAAAATCAGCAGATTCTCGAAGTGAGATAAATGTTTCTGTGAGTTGGAAATGTTTTCTTCGGCTCTTCTATGTATTTAATTATAATAGAGGAAAGTCACCAAATATGGAATACCATTTTGTTTTTGGGATATAAAAAAAAAACTTCATATAAATTAAATCAGTTTAATGTTTTTACTAATCAGTCATACATTTATATGTAGTAATTAACAGCCTTTAATCAAATATATTAGTTATCAAATTAAAATCTAACACAAAAAACAATATCACAAATGAGTAACCAAATATGGAATAGGTACCCATATATGGAATATAAGCATAAATCAACATAACAATAATAAAAATGGACATATTGTGATCAATGAAAGAAGTTACATAATTACTTGCAAAAGTCACAGATCCAAGTATCAAACTCCGGACCAGCACAATCATAATGTGTCCAGAGCCCACACATCTAGCATTTAATCCAGATTTCTCCACTTTTATCCATGGAAAAAAGTCTTGAACAGAACATACATTCTGCATCAGCAGAGTCAGGAGGTACTTGGTCCAGCAACTCGTCATGTTCACTACCTTCATCAAACTGGATAGTGTCTAGTTCCTCAGAGTCTTCTTCTTCACTACCATCCTTATTTTTCTTCTTATTCTTTGTCTTGACTAGTTTACTTTCTTTTTCTTGTCTCTTCATATTTTTATTTTCTAAATCATTTTTGTAGGGAGAAGATGTTATGACTGCTGCTACAGCAGCTTTTCTTCCTCTGCTAGATACTTTTCTTCGTTTCTCTGGCACTGGACTTATGGCATGCGGAGACACAAGACCCAAACTGCTGCGATTAAGTCCAGAAGTCGAAGGTGCAGGTTCAGGTTGTAAATTAGCAGTTGTTTGTGGTGCAGGTATTTCTACCAAAACTTGACCAGTTTCAGATCTTGACTCCAGCGGAGGTATATTAGTTGTACAACCGTCTATTACAGCATTTTGTTGCGCAGCAATAAAGTCCACATCACTGAAGACATTTTTATTTAAAGGCCACAATCCAGTGACTTTGAACCCGTTGGCTGCAATTTCGCCTGTTTGTACTTTCAAATAGGATTTACCAAACAGCTCTACAATATCATATGGACTTAAAGGTCTGTTGTTGTCTCTAATCCACATGCGTATTTCCTCACTATAGTATATTTTTAAAGGCCCCATGAAAGTCTTATCTAGCGGCTGCAATTTATGAGTCGTATGAGGAGGTAATGAAACTATGTCCACGTTATTTTCCCTAGCAATATCTATTATATCGATGTTGTGAGTATGACTATAGTGTCCATCTAGTATCAGTAAAACCCTCGATTCAGGAGTCCGGTTGGTGTGTTGAATAAAGTGCTTGAACCAGTCTGTAAAGATGTTCATTTGTATCCACCCTGATGGATGTGCAACTCCAACTGATCCTGGAGGACAGCCTCTCATTAGCTGAGCACTCATATTTTTTGTGGGAAAAATAATGAACGGTGGCACAAAATGACCAGTAGCATTCATGCAAACAACTATTGTCATCAGAGATCCTCTTTCTGCTGAAGTCAGTGCAGCTACCTGGCGTTTACCTTTGTGGCCGATGATTTGTGGTATCTTACTTTGTACTATTGTCAGGCCTGATTCATCCACGTTGTAAATACGATTTGGTGGATAGTTATTTTTAGTGTAAAGCTCTTCAAGGAGGTTGAAAAAGGCTTCCACTTTTTCTTGATCAAATCCAAATGCTCTGGCAAATGATGTACCAGTTGGTCTTCGGTCTATCGAAAGTTTATTTTTATGACGATTTAAAAATAACTTTAACCACTTTTTCCCAGCCATACCTGATTCACCGAAGGGATTCAGCAAATTGTTTCGCTTTGCTAGCATGAACGCCATACGGCGAAGATCAATTCTTGTTAAACTGTGAAACTTGCTCTCCATTATTAGTGTGTATTCTACTAGCTGACATTCAAGTTCGGAGCCTAAGATAGTTTTTCGTCCTAATGTAGTAGCTGCTGCCACTTCTGGAGACTGTTCCTCTTTTTGGCAGAGACGAAATAAAGTTGTCCTAGGCACTTGAAAATGCTGTGCCGCTTTCAAATACCCCTTTTTCATTTCCCGGACGAATGTTATAGCTTGTGCCATTTTTTCTTCATCCGAGGTTTATCGTTTGGTTGATTGTGAACCGGGCATTCTAAAAACAAACATTAAATATATTTTAAAGAAATAATAACAAGTATCTATCATATGAAATATTAAGATCTAATTATGGAATATTCCATAATTAGACACCGACGACTGTCCATATTTGGATTTTAATACTAGTTCATACTCTTCTAAATATTTTTCCAAGTCACAATATTTTAATGACAAAAGATCACAAAATGGTGAAATAAACATAATACCGATATACTGTACAAACATAACAGCTGGTAATACTCATTTATTACTTACCTTTAAAATTTTCTTTACGACAACAAAACACGCCTGCCGCACGTGAAGCGTTCGCGCAACTGACTCGATAGTGTGAGTGCGATAGTTAGTAGACCGAATGAAACAGAAGATGGTCGAGTGTTGCGTTTCATACTTATAGTTTTAGAGAAATGAAGGTATTCCATATTAGGATACTATTTCATATTTGGTGACTTTCCTCTACATTATTCATAATCTCGTATCAAAAATGTAAACAGTGGTTTTCGAGCAGTAGAGAATGTGTCAAACTTTTAAAAAACCCCTTTTTAAACAGCTACGATGACAAATAAAACAAATATGAAATCCGATGTTATATTTAATTGGTGAATTGGCAGTTCTTTTTTTACATTTTTGGTACGCATTACCTATATTTGAAATGCATTATAGTTACGTAAGAGTTATAGGTTTCTCCTGGTTAATTAAAATGAGCTTTGCTCACATTGTCCTGGAACCTACCCAGTAGCATTTGTATGGATTGTTATTATAGTTGCTCAGCTGTTTTCCTATCACATAGGGACTAGTTTTTTATGAGTTCGTTTTAAAAACACCTCATCATAAATCTAATAAAATTAAGAACTTTATGTCTGTAGTTGTTATACTTAATTCAATTTTGAATCGATTCTGTCCAAAAAACTTACAATAAAATAAACTCTGTTGCTTTGAGTTATAACAACGTTACGGAAAATCGATAAATTATATTTAACCTTAGGATATCAATGTTGTTATTTTAATCTTTTATCACTTACTAATAAATATTGTATTATAGCTCTAAGGATTTAGTGGAGTTTTAACTCACTGATCAAGTTTGTAACATTCTAAATGCCTACCTACCTAATTCTTCTCTAAATATTGACACTAACTTAAGGTTTAATACAAAATTTTTTAGTAAGAGATAAGTTTCTTAATATTTTATAATGCATTTTTGCAGAGGTTTTGATATCGAATTTTTAATGAGTATTTATTTTTGTTCCAGTTGTTACACTTATTTTTATTTAGCTAGATGTATCGGCACTGACATTAACCATTAATTGAAAACAAGCTACAGAAAGCTATGTCGCAACATATGCAAATATGGAATATTTCAGTTCTTTATTATACAAATTTTGATTTCAACCTCCTTTCGCACGCTGCACATTTCTCAAATGGGACTTTAAGTATTTAATTAAGTTTTCATGATTCATTACATTTTTAAAACAATTTGGTGACCGAATTTTATAGCGTTTAGTTATATTTTACTCTTTAACTCGACGTCTCGGTGTCTTTACAGGCACCGTGGTCACGAATGATCAACTGATAGTTCAATATTTGTGTAGGATTCTTTACCTAATTAAATACCCACGTACTTTAGATACCTACCTGTAATTTGTAAGTTTATGTTTCTCACGAAATAATTGTTGATTGTGCGAAGAAAATGGCGTACTTGTTGATTGTTACGAAACAAATGTTTTACCTCTAACGTCATGGAAACTATTTGTTATCTCTCTCTCGCCCCGTGCAATGACAAGTGTTGCGGTCGGATGACTTGATGCCGGCTCAGATTTGCGTTCGAACCCTTGTGTCGTCAACCCCCTGTGATGCAGGGCGCCTACAAAAGACCGAACAGCACGTAACCGATTCTCGCCCTTAGCCGCTGCCGATTGCGTCCATTGTACCTACGACAAGCCATGTTTCGTCTTAGATAATATTTCGATGTTATTAACAAACTTTTTCTTCTGCCCTATAAATAATTTTGATAAGAAAACGATACGCGTGTTTATTTGTAAATTAATTTATTCGGATCGGGCTAGGCCCATATTCAAAGCGCATTTCTTTTCTTTACAAAAAGTTATCAACATAAATTATGCTGAATGCCTAGAAAGCATGAATAAGTACGAAATGGTACTTAGGTTCTTATAAGGAAACATTATTTTATGTATTGTATGGGGTTCAACGTCGATGTCGTAAGCGGAAATACAAAAATGTTATAGTGTAAAATAAATGAATGCACTTTGATAACTGTATTTTTTTAATTTAAAACATTATCCACGTTCGGGATTAGATGAATACAAGCATACAATTAAGCAAGCAGTGCTTGTGTTTTGCATAAACCGACGACATAAGCCGGAATGCTTTATCCAAAACATTCATCCACATATATTGAATATTGAGCCCCCCCGGCTGTGGGGGTTAATGCCGGCCCGAAAAAGTGGGCAGCGCCTTCAACACACCTCATTTGTTCAGCAGCTTCACACAATTAGTGCCGGGTAAAAGGTCGATCACTTGCCTCTACTGTGGTTGAGGAAGGGGATTGCTGGATCTAGCGTTAACCTCGTAAACGGGTGCCATTTAGGGTGTTCGTCTTTTGGATAGTTGGGGGGAGGGCGATACCTTTATACCCGTGAGGTTTCTTGCCACTTCTTCACGAAGGTTTTACCGAACTGGTGGTAGAGTCATGGTTTATTTAACGTCAATAAGTATAAGAAATAAATAAAAAACATGCCAACTGTATGGCCCCAAAGTAAGCAGAACTTGAAGTACCTACCTATGGAGGGCCACTCTGCGATCTCGGAATAAACATACATATATAAATAACAACAACCATGGCAGGAGAACAAACAGATGTGTTCATCACAAAAGTAAATGCCCCGACCAGCGGCCCTCGCCATATTACATACGATGCTTCGTATTTAAAGAGAGCGATTATCGACATAGAAAAGAAAGCGACTTTTCTTATAAGACTAGGGCTAGCGACTCGAACCTGTGACCTCCGGCGTATGAGGCAGGACTACTATCACTGACGCCACTGGGCCGACATATACCTGTAGTTCGCCTTGTCTATATAAACCATATGTAGAACCTAAATAACTTCAGATATCTAATGATGTAGTGGCTGCTCCTCCGGTTATTTTTCGACACAAACCTAGTATGTTATTATATACTACTTGTAAACTGCTATACCTAAAGGACATACTTAGGAAGGCTTTGTACTGGCCGAGGTTTTTACCGTTCGGAAATCTCATAGGCTCAAATCTCAATTCTGACTTAAGCAACTTTCTCAAAGACACCACAAGCGAAAGAAGAAATATTCAGATTTTTATACAATACCCGTCGCTATCAATCCTATAGGATTTATTTTTGTTTTGTTAATGTTTTTCTTAAAAGAAAGGAAAAGGAACGACGCCATACAGTCTGGTCTGTTGGACATATTTCTTTTCTTATATTGTTATGATCTTATCTTGATACAAATGATAAGGAACACGATGATTGTGGAAGTCAATGATAGTACAGTGATGGCGTGACTTCAACAAATGTACTTCTTGGAATGAATCAAGGCAGTGTCTGTCATTGGGTTTTCCATTTCATGCACTTGCCTATGAGTATTCACTGCACAATACACTAACATCATTATACGAGAATATATAAAAGAAAAATCAATGTAGAGATTGACTTGTTTCGTCCATTTCCCCTGCGTAGGAGTTAACATTTTGACATAAATAAGAAAGAACAATGACAAAAGCGCTGAACAATGAAAAAATGATTGCGCGTAGTTTGAATAACTGTGCCCCATTTAACTTTACAATAATCGGAGTAATCAACGGGTAACCTTGTTTTATTGAAGTGTTGTAAGACTCCCATACATTTGTTTCGTCAATTTGACCGCGTAATAAGGGGCGGCTAATTTCGAACCGGCATTAATCGACACTATAGCGGCAACATCGACTATGTGTGAATATCGTATTCGGGGAAATGCCGAGGGTTTGAGGCCTGGTGATTTTTTTCTTTATTTAGGAAATAAAGCATACCAAAACTCACTTTTGTCAAAAATTACCTTAGTAACCGCAAAAAAATCGTCATAACTGGGAATAGGATATGGAACAGCTTTTTTAATCTACGAGATTCGGATGAAATATAGTAGTACACAGCAAGACTGTAAACTGGAATATAACGAACACTGCTTACTATCCAACAAAGTTCGCAGGCAAAGTGCTCAAAAATACAACACACCAAATATACTTGATTCTTGTAAATATATTTCGCATAATAATACTTTAACAATGTAAACGATAAGTACTAATTGTATCACAGTAAGTTACAGCGCTTTGGAGGTTAAGTCTAAATCTAACGTGAGGTCTTGCACCGACCCCTTTTTGAGAAGAGGCTTCCGGTCGCCCTCTTTTGTCTTTTTAAAGTTTTTCTTTTTTGTAAACCTGTAACAAAAGGAAATAGATATTAGTGCAGTTTTGTAGTTTCAAATTGCTACTCCCGCTATAAAAATCTTCTCAGCATCGAGTTCAACCTTAATGGCATCCTCATACCGGATTGTTTCGGACATTTCCGAGCGCGGAAGCCAACTCCATTAAATTTACGTACTTAAATAGATTTGACTATTTGGATTTTGTAAAATTTAAATGGAATATAAATACCTATTAATAACTCCGTCGGCATGGTCCATCATCCGTAAGATTTCAGCTTGATCGGAGCTGTCTAACGGAGCTACGGATATGTCGCGGACGGCGCGGAATTTACCGCAATTATTCAGATGCTCGTTTTCTAATCGAAAGAAGTTCCAGATAAAACGTCTGTAAAGGAAAAAGATAAAGTATTAAAACATTTAAAGAAATAAAATTACATTCAAAAGCGAAACGTATTAAATTAAAAAATATTGTAAAATGCCTTTTCACTGTAAACAGTACAATTTTTTAAATAATAGTGACATAATATTAGCTTTATAACTTTTTGGACAAAACCAAAATCAACTTTAGAGATATTGCGAAATATAAATCTTAAACGCCGCCAAATTTTTAGATTATATCCTCAAAAAAGATTAAATATTTTTGATATATTGTAGTAAAATGTTTATCAATTTTTTTTTAATTCATCTTATGAAGGTTCCTTGGTGCACGGTAAAAATTTAACAATAATTACATCATTCGAAACCAAAAAAATAAAATTACCCGGTATTTTTACCTGAAAATTACCCGGTATATTTACCTGAAAACTTCCAAAGGCGCTAATATTGACACCATCGTCTCGTTATTCACCAATTTATTCTCAGTCAATAGAAACGACACCGCCCAAGCGAAACGTAAGATGAAATCTTCCACTATCGCGAAATAGTAAAACTGGAAAGAATTTAATATGTTTATTAATGCTTTGGTGGAGCTTCTTTTAAAATCCTTAGAAACCCTCAAAACAAAATCTTATAAGCATCTTATAAGCATTTTCACTTATTTTTTCAATATGAGACTTAAATAACAACTTATGGTCCAGCTGTACTCCCAAATCACCCAATCCGGTCACTCGACAAATAGACACATTGTCAAATTTATAACTAAACAGGATATTAGGCTTAAATTAGGCTTGCGTTTTCTGCTGATATTGATAGATATGACATTGAATTTTTTATGTTAAGGTAGTGACAATTTTTGACACAATATTGAAGCAAGCGATGTAAATCACTCTGCAACAAATCGCAGTCATCAGTGTTTTAAATATTTTGAATAACTTTTTACCGTCGGCGAATAGAAGAATATTTGAATGTTTAATTTCTAATAAAATTAATATATATATGAAATAAAAGAGGTCCAAGGTGCGAGCCCTGGGGTACGCCAGAAGACACAGGCAAAAATGAAGAGCAGTAACCTCTGACTGCCACTGCTTGGCTACGTTCCCGCAGATATGAAGTAAACCACCGTAGCAGATCGCCGTGTATACCGATCAGTTTCAACTTCGAGATTAGAATTTCATGAGAAATTTTATCAAAAGCTTTGGAACAATCAGTATACTACCCCGTGCCCTGCATCCATTGCATTAGTAACAATGCTAAGATATTCATTTAGGTTACTTTCAGTAGATCTTTTTGTTATAAAACCATGTTGCTGAGTTAACAAGATGGGTCTGATTACGGCATAAATAGAATCACAAACTATTTTTTCAAAGAGCTTATAAATAGCGCTAATTTTGGATATTGGACGATAATTACTTATATCTTGTTTATCACCACACTTCAATACTGGGGTTGTAAAAGACTGCTTCCATGAGCTAGGCATAACTCCTTTCTTCAGTGAGCTATTAAATAATCTAAACAGAGGTTCAGACAACTGCTTGCGACAATGGTGTAAAAAAATGGGAGGTATTTCATCAGGCCCCGAGCCTTTGTTAATGTCAATATTATTAAGATAAGTCTCAATTTGAATTTTGGATATACTTAATGTATGAGCATTGACTAGATTACTGTATTCAGACTGTTTGGAATTGTTTGTGTAGGTTGTATTATGAAGTTCTGACTGAATTAAAATATTGATTGAATGTGTTACCGATATCTTCAGTAGTCGATACTCTTTTATCTCCTAAATACATTGAATCTGGCAGATCTTTAACATTCTTTCTACGTGACTTAATATAAGACCAAAAGTAATTACTGTTTGTAGCTAATTTAGATTCTACTTTGTTTATAAATTGATCAAAACATTCAACCCGCAATTTCTTTTGTCTGCCTCTTAATAGCCTAAATTCCTCGTAATCACTTAAACGACAATATACTTTCCACTTTCGATGACACTTAGATTTTTCATTTATTATTTTTATGAGTGAACGATTGAACCAAGGTGGATATTTTTCAGAGCTCTTGTTTTTAATTGAGACGGTTGGAACATGCTTTGTTATAACATTATTTATTTCATTATAAAAAAATTTGACATCCTCATAAACATAATTTACAAAACAATCATTCCAATTTATGTTGGCTAGAGAACTATTGATTTCGTCATAACTTAAGGCGCTTAGTTTGCGACTGTAATGTTTTATGTTTAATAACTGATATCTCACAACACAAGAGTTTGATTGTTTTGAACACGATTATTTTTATTATACAGGGTCTTGTATTGCTGCATATCGTTAAATGATAAAAAGTTAAACAATTCGTTAACAGAGTCATGCGGATAGAATATGAACTAGAATTATATATCTATATGCTAATCATTAACCCGAAATTTTAAGGGAGCGGGAATTTACATGAACCAGGTCACAGGCCAAGACTTGTAGAAGATAAATATAACTCACATTGGGACTATAAACGATCTCGTCTCTCAACATGGCGTGTTCTTGCGACGCGACGCAGGTCATCAGACCCCAGTCCATCTTGACGTCCCATGTATACGTGTATATCGAGGACACCAGCTGACATAGAAGCCATAAGTACACGTACGGATTGTCAAAGGTCTGCGTGTATTTATCTGCGGGGAAACGGATAAAAGAGTTACTTTTGACAAGTCGATTTCCCCTTTCGAGGGAGGGATTTGTAAAAATACTTTCCTACTGCTCTCGTGAATAAGGAACGCTTGTACAAAGTCATCGGATTTTTCATGTTTCAGGATTCACTGGTTTAGACTGAGCATTCTCAGCCAGTCAGTCACGGCAGCCTTAATAATCCCGCCGCGGGGACACCACGCAACTGTAGTGTCAGGCAATTCAAAATGCACCATGCTTGTCTACTACGATTTGGCAGAATTTTACACATACCGTCGAAAGTTTCTTCGCGATGTTTTCCTTCACCGTGAGAACAGTCGGCTTGATGTACTTTAGTTAAATCTCATAGGTAGAGTCGGGGAACTTGTTGCGCGCTCAGATTCGCGTTCGAATCTCCTGCAGTGTTGTCGTCGCTTAGTATGCGGAGCGCATACAAAAGACCGACCAACGTGCAACCGATTCTCGCCTTAGCCTTCCCCGACTGTACATTTGGCTGTCTCTGGGGATTGAACCTGTGACCTTAAAATAAAGAAGCCAGCGTCGTAACCACTGCACCACCGACGTTAGTGAGCGTTAGCGTTTTATGAAGTAGATGATGAGATATCTCATTTCACGAGTGCTGTTCTGAAGTTATCTGCGAGCGATCACGTGACTGCGTCATTTGATATACAAGAAATATTTTTTTGCGTGAATAAAGGGAGTTCTTTAATCTGGTAAAATGAAACATGTAATAGATATGGGTTCAATATTTATTTAAAACCTGCGGTCGCGGAATCGAATGTTGGTCCAATTATATGCAATTTTGTAGTTTTTCTCTCTAGACTGTTGATTGTTAAATTAAGTTTTTATTTTTTAGTTTCATTTTTAGCAATATAATGAAAGGCACGGCTTTGAATGAAATAGTGGCCGAGTAGCTTGGATAGTGTTGTAGCCCTGCCTTATACGCCTGATGTCCCAAGTTCGAGCCCTGGTCGGGGCATTAATTTCTGCGATGAACACAGCTGTTTATTCTCGAGTCATGGTTGTTGATATTTATGTACGTATGTTTATTTTGGGTTCCCTCCCAGTTCGCTGTATGGTCATCTATAATACAAGATCTGCTTACTTTGGTCATACAGTTGGTGTGTTTGTATGGGAATATGACAATCCTGTAATATCCTGTAATATGACAGGTAAAACTCTATTTTTGTCTTTATTTTGCCTTTATCCTATTAGTTTTCTAGCTTGATTTCCAGAAATATTTTACGGATAAAAAATAAATAATGTTCCATAAGTGTTGGGTGTAACTTATTATATTGAATGCATTTACCTTTACTCATAATTCTGAGGGTACTGAACAATACCACAAAGAAAGTTGTCGAGTACTTTCCAGCGTTCACTAAATGCGGAAAAGCTTCTTTTGAATCTCTGAAACAGGCAAACAAAATAATAATAATAATAATTTAGCAACTTACGAATGAACTATTTTAATATTTTAGACAAACAGTACGCAATCATGTTCAATATATTACGATACATACATTTCCGCGAAGTTTGTTCTTATGAAAATTGCATAATTAATAGTTTTGAATAGAAAGTTATTTAATGTAGGTTGGTAAATTAGAGCAAGAAAACTAAAATTCTTAAACCACTTCCAACAGATCTAAAATATGAATTAGTTTAGTCTTTTCTTCAAAAGAAATAACAATTCTCAAGTAGAAAATGCTTCCTAGCATAAGGAAGAATGAATGAGTGATACATGAACGAATGAATTAATGAAAAGTTTCTTTCGAAGAAAATTCAAAGCCTAGGTATTTATTAAGTTTTTACCCAATCTTCCGACGGAGGCCTATAGTAGGATATTTAAATTAATAAAAATATTAGAATTACAAGTTTTAAACTGATAATATCTATGCTTAAGGCTCAACGAGCCAACGCAAAATTCATTAAAGTACAACCATCCTAAAAAATTCTAAATATATGTTACATTAAATTCCAATACCACAAAACGTTAATTCAGTACCCTAATAAATAGTGTATTTTATTAATAATTAATAAAATAAATATTGTAAAAAAAACTTCAAATGACTCAATTAAAACTCAATAAACAAAGGAAATCCTACAAAATAAGCTTATAACATTTTATCTCAGCTGTGTCTCAATCAAGTTGGAGAAGAACTGAAAGAGTTCGTGGAATTAAAGTGCCAATTCTTTTCTTGTGTCATATGTTCAGGAACGGAGACTGATTTCTTCTGCTAAAATTTACTAGGACAGACACAGGCCTTGTCTTGGGGTCTCAAGTTAGGAATAGAAGGCATTTCACGTGATCGTAGAATAATATTCTCATTTGGTTGTCAAACTAACCTATATCTTCAGCGCTATGTCTTTGGCGTTATTTTAGACCTCCAGATTGTATATCACTGGTAATTCGATACATTCCTTTTGGGAGGTTAAAGTAGGGCTCATTTGCGATAGATTTGGTCATGTATGTAACACCATAGCCAAAAATGACTAGTCTCTAGAGACGTTAAAATATTTAGGTTTTTTCAAAATAATCCTATTTGGGCAAAAGGTAACGTAACCTCCCGTAAGGGATGTATCTTATCACCAGAAACCATTTATATTTAGCCACCATATTTTTTTAACTGAGCTACGATTAAGATTTGCAACAATGGACATTCTAACTCACGAACTATCTCATATAATGACAATGTAATCAACGGCTCATACAGTGCCAACCTAATTCATAATAATTCACCATGATATATAAAACTTACCTGTATCGACGCAGACACTGCCAGAATCTAGTCCAGGCTGGAATTATATTCACTATTGCCTTTGTAATAATGAACCAATTTGTGTATTCAAAATTATCTGAAAAGATAGAGATTTATTTTATTTTATACTAGTTGAGGTAAGTTAAACACCAGTCTCTCGATGATATTTCTTGCAATGATCGAAGCAAAGGTCGAAGTCAAGCCGAAAGCGGGTGATAGGCTAGGTCATAACAGTTATTAGAAAAATATGAAAAAAAAAATTCGCTCATGTATTTTTCAAATTATGTGGGAATACTGTGGGATTTCCAGAGACAACTTGATCGATTCTGACACTAGAGGTGTTGCTACACACGAGAAGTAAAAATACTCCAACATGTCGTCATAGTAAGCGAGGCTAAGTTACTAATAACCTCGATAGAACTAATTCTATTATGATAAAGTGGAAAAAGTCGTTTGTTTGTACATACGTAATCGAGAAACTATAAAACTACTGTACTGATAGTAAAATGTCTAGCACCATTATACTTGGGCCACAATATAACGCGAAGATTCGAGTTGCGTTATCACGATAAAACTTCGTGCTCGATTTGGTTCGATAGTGCTTTTTTAGTCGGGAAGGGGAGGACGTAAAACTTGTTTCTTTTAATCGGGTCGCGGACTGGAACTCCTGCTCGGATCCCCGA
The DNA here is from genome assembly GCA_923062675.1 of Marasmarcha lunaedactyla. Taxonomy (NCBI): domain Eukaryota; kingdom Metazoa; phylum Arthropoda; class Insecta; order Lepidoptera; family Pterophoridae; genus Marasmarcha; species Marasmarcha lunaedactyla. The sequence continues at coordinate 8,429,947 of OV281361.1, read as the reverse complement.
CCCGATACACAAACATCTATTCATCACGACAGCCTCAATGTACACTCTCATGCAACTAAGGGACTTATTTTAATTGTGTTCACGCAATAAAAAAACTAAACTTACAAGAAAAACTTAACAGTACTTTCAAATATAGACATAGAAATCAAGCAATATCGTATAATATTAGACAAAAATGGATACTGGAAAAATTCGTATTTTCTTTATTATAGCTATCAAACCGGAACGAGCTCCTAACACAAGGAAATTATCATCAAAATATTAGTTTTAAAAGCTAAAAAAAGGCAATTATAGAACAAATCTTACCACTGACTTTAAACCAATCACCGCCGCTTACATAAAACGCGATCAGATAGTGGAAATCCAAAAAGGCCACCACAAAAGAGTTCCATTGGTCAGCAAGCCAAAAGTCTGCGAATAGCACAGGCAGGAAAGGTGCTGCTAAGATTCGACCCTGAAATAAACCATTTGGTTAATTGTAGATTAAGACACAAAGACCTAAATTTAAGGTATAGTATCGATACTATCTATAATTACAAAAGACGAGATTTGTTTGTCTGTGTGTTCGCTCGTTTGTTTGTGTATATGTAATTTACTGTGAAACTACTGAACCGATTTTAAAAATTCTTTCACCATTCGAAAGTTAGATTATCTAGAAGTCATATATGCTATATTGTATCCTGGAATTCTTACGGGATCAGGAATGAAAAAGGTGAAACCACGCAAAACTGAAATGTAATATCAGGACACAAACTCCTAACTCCAAATGAATGATAGCAAAGAAAACAAAGCTAAGAGTGGCTCGTAAACAAACATAATCAGCACAATTATGATTAACTCAAACCCAGTATTACTACGAACGACACTACGAATACAACATGGGGCCTAACGCTATAAATGTAAATAGAAATACGCTGCTTTTTAATAAATATCAATAAAAAGACAATCTTTAGAATGAATACAATATTTTTCAATAGACAAGCTCTTAGTAATTTAACTGCGGACATGTAGCAGTGGGCATTCGAGTAAGTAAATTAAACATACTTATATAACAGACATCTACATTGTTCCTTTACTTGAGTAAAACCCGAGAACTCTTGTGCCTCAAGCTGAGCTACTTTATAAACTACAAATAAATACAAATAATACTCACACATATCCTCAAAAACCAAAACCTCGCTTCATGTCTAAAAACTTTCAACGGATTTATCAAAAACGCCACCATAATTACAACTAACGCCAACGGATTCACGAACGGTGGTATACTTAAACTTGCACTGTATATAAAGCTTAATAAACTAAGCGCCCAAATCACGCCGAAAATGGCAGCCAATTCCATCAAATGTTGTTCGGACAGGTGGTTCCTTGGGTCCAATTCGAATATCAGGACGTGGTTTACGCCGGAAGACCTCCATCCGTATACGTTGATTCCTATTAAAAATATGAATTCCACGAGTAAGAACGGACCTCGATATAATCTGAAGGCCGTTTTGAAATTTTCTGCGCCGCCTTCGTGGAAAAGCGCTGGAAAAGAAAAATAAATTGTTTTAGATATTTGAATGAAGACTTTAATTACCAAGTTTTCTTTATCGTACTAAAGTAGGGGTGTTACCACACCAATCGATCGATCGTCGACCGACAGTTTCTACCAGACCAATGGTAACACCCTAAGGCTCTAAGGTCAGAGGGGGACCGCGGTTCATATACGAAATGCGAAATGGCAAATAATAGAGTAAGGAATATTATATAGCTGTTTATTGTAAACACAAAAATAATTATTTTATGTGCCTAGTTAATATTTTTAAGGCTTATCGCAGGCAATTGGCCTGACGATAAGACACACTTAACTTGCGATGGGACATACTTACGTTTACACCCTGTAAAACAATAAGTAGGAATTTGTTGTCTCGATCTTGAGCGAGTACGACCTGTCAACGAAGTAAATATTTTCCCAGGGTTTTAACTGTACAGATTATAAGGCTGTCTTACTAAAACATTTTGGTGGTAATGATTATAAGTCTAACTTGACTCTTTAATATTTATATATAGATAGAGATATGTATAAGTAGATAATGATTAGAGAAAAATTACACATAACTTGTCATTTGTCTGTGAAATTGATCGTACTATAACCCATTAAAGCTTAAAACTCATCTTAACAAACACACTGTAAAGGTCTGTGCTACATACGAATTTGAACTTGAATACATAACCTATAACAAGTTGAACGACATCAAACCTCGATGTAATAATTTTCCTTTCTTTGCTCTTGACCAATAAGATTAAACCTTGTTTGAATAGCAGAGAATACCGTAAAGTATAAACGACGATTATCATAAGCATAATCCTATACTTATTTGCGTTAGATAACTATGGTTGGTTTGTGCTGTAAATGTCACAGCGAATAAATGTGACCATGTCGTGACCTTTTTGGTTTATTCTGCAGGAAAATTTTAGTAGGTTTGTACCCTTGATTATAAGTGAGGAAGGACGCAAGTCTTTCTGTCTCTCTATGTTGAAAAATTTCTCGCAAAAATCCTAAAGTATTTTTGAAGAATATTTACGTTGTCTACCATTTATGGAGATGTTTGAATTGTTAAAAAGTTGTAACGTATACGGTTTTTAGGCGATATGGCCACAAAAACAAACAATATTACAGTTATTTTGTTATATTGGACAAGTTCTGCTATTTCATGCGATATAAATAAAATGATAACGTTTGTAGTTATGACAAAAAACAAATATACATTTGTCAATCTTTATAAAACTCAACGAGTTCATAGAATTCATATACAGAACATTGCAGTTTCAGTAATTCGGTAGGTATGTAAAAAAAACGCATAACCAAGCTTATACAATCCCTGGATTGAACAACTCTAAAATGTTCTATGGATTCTTGATGACAGATAATGATTGCAAACGTTGAAATTACAGTTAACCAAAGAGTAATTAGAAGATTATTATTATTAAGATAATGGTACTAGGTGACGTCACATAGAGGATGAATGAGCATCAATTTATTTCGTTAAAATTTGTCCAATCGCATTAACATAAGAGCTATTTCTAACAAAACGTGTGATACAAAAGTGATAACTCGAAAGGGTTTTCGAAAAAAATTGTAATAACATACAAGCTTACCGCACATGAGGTACCGCGCGCAAAGATTAGGTGAACAATCTATAACATGTATTGATCTTTTCTTCCGTTTAAATATAAATATTTATAATATGGGACATTATTCAACAAAAATGGAGACAGGCATAATTGCAGGTATGTACATATTTATAGTTCACAAATTTTGCTTCTTTAAAATGTTTTCATAATATTACTGTGAGTAATCGATTCGACTATGAATTTATATTTATTGCCAAAATTGTTTTATTACAGTGAAGATGCTAGCATGAGAAACAAAGAGTTAAAATACAACGAATTATTTTTTGATGATATCGATTTTATCGGCTAAGCTGTGATATAATGCGTGACATTAGTCTTGTCTAAGCACGCCTGGCTACTGTGGTCATATATTTTCTCCCGAAACTCCCGTGGAATCAAGAAATAAACGGATAAAACCGCGAGGAACTAGCAAAATGTAAACGAACTTAAAAAAAATTTAAGATTATCGAACAACCTATTATAATGCCAACGAATGTACTATGGTTCCTACGGAATCGTTTAAAAACCGTTCAACATTACGCAACAGTGTTGACCAAGAAGGTTATGACACAATACCCAAAGTACAAAGATAAGTAAGATTTACAACGCCCACGATTAGCCCATATTTTACTAATACGGATGGGATTTACGGCCCATTTGCTTACTGGATTAATCAGTTTGATTAAGATTTCATAGAGTATTAATTGCTTTTACAAAGACTGGCTAAACTGAATGGCGTGTGAAGAATTGGTTCTATTTTAGTTCTGTATTAATTTTGGTTTAATACTTGGAAACGTTTTGAAATAAGAGCTTGCATGCGAAAATAAATGTATGATGACGGCGCAGCGTGTTCTTATTTTAACAGTCTACAATAGAACATATTCTGATAATTTACGGTAGGATCAAGAAGATTTCTCCTTATTTTTTAAACTATAGTTATATATTTAATATTATACTGCCCGAAATTAACAGTGTTCGTTTACACCGGCACATTCGGTTCGGCAGTGTTTGTATAACGACAAGACGCCCGGCCTGAACCAATTGCTACACGTACTCGGTTACTGCCAATCTGGTAGTCGATTCCTGTATGCAGGTCTGCACATTCGCCTCGCCAGAACCGAACGGCATACATACATTAGATTTTGCCGCCCAGCTATGCCGATTAATGCCGATCTGTATAAGTAGGTAGCGCCCCTTATGAATTGCTTTGTATACAGCGAACTTAAATAGGTCCTAGCAATTACTTTAATTTCCTGGTATAGGACGTACTATCGGGTGAAGTTCATTTGCACTTCATAAAACAACAAGGTTGATTTTCCCTTGTTTTGATAACACAGGAAGTTTTACAAAAGCGATTGTCCATTTTATTGGCTGTACGAACTACATCTCTAGCCTTGACTGTCTTGTGACAGTCTTAATTATACCATATACGCGTTTCGTTCGGTCTTTTATGGCGTTTCGCGTACTGAGATTTGGGTACGAATCCGAGCCTCCGCCGAATCCCCCGATAGTACCTAGCTTTCTAATGGTCCAAGTTCGAGAAACTTATTAAATATGATTAAACAAAAACCACTTATTTCCTCTATATAATAATTATAGTATAAAGAAAAAAATATGCTCGTTGAAAAGCAATCTTGACGTATACACGCAGATAACTTGTTGCAGTAGGGATTTAAAATGCCTGGTGTATGGGGCGTAGGTAACTAAAGAACATAGTGAATTAGATCCGATAAACGTGTTAACACATTTATAGCGACACTTCACAGCATATTAGCAATTGACGTGACATAACATTAGATAATTTAATCATCAACTAAGTATTTGTCTGTACCATAGTAACAAACAAATGAAATCACCATGTTAGATAAATTTGATCCTTATGATTTTCTCGATTGTGATTTTATCTTAAACCCTTATGATTTTGTCGATGCCATAAAAATTGAGGGTGTTTTAGGATTTTAGCCGGTTCGACTTTCGCGCGTGGCAAGCTTATATAACGAATATATAGCTAATAGCTGTAAATGCAGTTTTTCGTTTTTTTTAATGAAGGAGTATTTCCTAAGAATAGAAATTGCTATGTAGAGTAGTATGTAATAGTTGAAGAGTGTTCTAGAAATTTGAGCCAACTCAATTCATCAAAATGCTATCACATTAAATTTACAAGAAAGAAAATCTTATTAATTCAACCCTAATAACCTTATTCAAAAGGTAGAGCTACTCTTATTTAAGTGGACCGTATAAAGGATCTTGGTGTAACCATCCATATACTTATTTGGTCATTATTTTGGTGAATACGTTTTTCAGATACTTATTGGTTCTGTATCCATTTTTATTACTCATGGATGGCTCTCACTATAGTAGTATGTACATTTTTCCAAGCATTTGCGGAGAAAGTAAGGCGTGAGCAGACAAAAGCAGTCCCTTTGTAATACCCTAAGAATGGAGTTGATGAAAGCAAAACCTTACAAGTAAATTATAATAACGGAGGATAAGTCATTTTCTAACAATGGATCGGATACTGACAAATACTCAATATATATGTATAATGTAAATTTTTGTAACTTTAAACTAATGAAACTGAAAAAGAGACAGAATGATGCGATGACGTTGCGCGTGAACAAGACGGATGTCGTGTAGTCTTGGTTATTTTCGCGTAGTGATAGTCGGATTGCGGCTAAGTTGAATCAGGCGATGGGGACAAGATTTATATGTCGTGCTTTAGGAACTTGTCACCTATCTTACGATATTTTACTTTAAAAGAGTAAAACGCAGTTAGGCAAATTATGATTATTATTCACAAAGAATCAAGAAGTAATAATTATTATACTTGCTATTATAAAAGGAAAATATAAGTTTGTTTGTTTGTATGTATGCTATCGATAAAAGTCTGAAACTACTGAACGCATTTTTAAAAACTATTACCCTTAAATAACATAGGCCATATTTGATCCTGAAACTCCCAAGGGATCAGAAATTATCATAAAAACGACTACCTACATAAACAAAATTATTACATTGGTGGCCAAGTTTCGTAGTGTATGGAGTAGCCCTGCCTGAACGAACAAAGATGTTTGTTCTCGGGTCCTGGTTTTTTAATATTATACAATGTTGATAAAAGCGAGAGGCATTTAATGAAACCACATATACTATAAGTAAATACTATTAATCCGAAACTATTAAAAAATAGTTTACGAGAAGTATACGAACAAACGTTTTTCAAAGAACTTAAATAGCTTAATAATTAAGTTAAAATGTAAACATCCTTTGTTGAGTAGCCTGCCGCCACCTGCGTAACAAATTGGCAACGTAGCATTTGAGTAGCATAGCGCGTGCGGCGGCAGGCTCACCGGCTCGCACACCTACCTACACAGCGGAGCGTTCGGGTTTGATGTGGATGATAATGTAGACATATGTTGTAGGTAACCTTGGAAGGTATGATCAATGAAAATAATAAACAAAAATAATTAATTGTAACACTTTCACATTAAATCTTCAATTGTTCGAAATGTCCGCCGTTTGCAATGGTACACAAATTACAACGACGTATAATATTGTTATTTAACCGTGCAATAAGGTCACTGTTTGTTGTTAAACTTTTTAATTTATTAAACGCTAAAATAATCCGGTTTTTAAGTTCCTCTACGGTATTCACGTCTGTCGCGTACACTTCACCTTTCACAAACCCCCAGATAAAAAAATCCATTGGAGTGAGATCCGGGGCCGTGGTGGCCATCGTACTGGTCCAAATCGACCAATCCACTGCTGTCCAAACATTTCGGTGAGTAGCTCTCTGGAAGACGTCACTGAATGTGGAGGAGCTCCGTCCAATTGGTACCATAAATGCCGATAATCGGCTAAGGGTAGTTCTTAGGTATATTCAGCAACGGGACCGGATAATATCTCCAAAAATTTTGCCGCGTTAAGGGTGCTGTCAATAAAAACAGGGCCAATAATCTGGTCCCTGTGTATACCAGCCCACACATTAACAGAGAAGCGGTACTGATGCTCTGACTCCCGAATCATGCGTGGATTTTCAATACTCCAGTATCTGAGATTTTGTTGGTTCCATATGCCATTGCGTGCAAATGTGCTCTCGTCGGTCCATATGACATTTAATAAAAAATTCGGGTCGTCAGTAACTTTGTCAAGTATCCACTGGCAGTGAGTACGCCTGACTGGCAAATCCCTTCTTAAAAGGGCTAGAACTTTTTTAAATTTGTACGGTTTGCGTTTATTCCTTTTTAAAATGTTATGCACGGTTCTATGGCAAACTCTAAACTGGCGTGCGGCTCTATGCAGACTCGATGTGGGGTTGCGGTCAAAATAGTAATCTGTTGCTCGCGCGCAGTAGGTATCTGCTGCGGTGGGACTCCCTCCTGATGCGCTGCTAATGGTCTGTTTTCCCGTGCAAGTTGTACTGCCAATACTATGGTGCGTGCGTTCCTAGGGCACGCGCGGCTGTCTCCATACCTTTCTCGGTAAGTTCGCAGAGCTAGAGCTGCGTTTCCGTGGGATTCCCCGTAGATTAAAATCATGTCAGTGTATTCTAACGCCGTGTATGTAGCACGAGGCATTGTGGATGTCTTACGTACTTACAAAATAATTAAAAACTACTCACAAAACTAAACCTAAAATACTCAGTTACGTGTCCTATCACAATAAAAACTTAACATTAGTAAATTGGACGCGTGAGCGACAATAATCTGTGCTGAATTGCGCAACGTGCATCCCGGATGCAACGCGTCTTCACACTAAACAAAGTAAAAATTGTGCCCTTGACCTAATTAGCCGAGCCGCCGCCGGCGCAATAGCAACATATTGATCTATTTCTATTTCTGTTACGCTTATTACATTAGAGTGAGATAACCGTGATCTGTACTTTCTTTTAAGGAAAGATTTAGTAACAGTGTACTTCCTTGTTTATATTGCAAACTTACGATGCGAACTGGCAAGGTCGCGTCGCTCGCGTGAATTTTGTCGTTTAGATAACTATGTATGCCTATAGTACAAACTTACGATCAGGTGATCGGGAAGATACAGAGTGTTTAAATGAAACTAAGTAAAAACTAAAAAGCATTCCTGTGACTAAACTATTGCTTACATTGATCTGATTTTTGTTGTGTAGCCTGATAATGATAAACAAAATATGTGATTTCATTTAATGCCTCTCGCTTTTATCAACATTGTATATTTACATGTGTTTATTCCGGGTTCCCCTCCAGTTTGATGTATGGTTATCCATAACGCAAGCTCTGCTTACCTTGGGGCCATACAGTTGTTGTGTTTGTTTGTTGATTTATTATAGTTAATTATAAAAACATATCGAAAGCCATCTTACCAGATAACACAACCGTAATAAATAGCACGATGAAACTCCCCGAGAAGAGTCCCACTTTAAAAGTAGTCCACGGACTTTGCTGTTCTCCCAAAGGTGGAACCCTCAACTTCTTCATAGCCTTCTGCCTATCCCCACCTTCTAAATCATTGGTGACCGTGGCTTCTGTATCACTGATTAGTCTGTCTATGTCTTTGTTCGTGTAGAAATGGGATGTCTCCACGTTTACAGCACGCCATTGAGCACCGTTTGATACATTTAATAACTGGGGGAGAAAATACAGTGAAAATAAAAACGTAGCGAAATTTCTTGAATGTAGTAAGACCTTCCGGCTCTGCCATTTTTTATGATATTTTCTTTGATTAGGAATATAGCGGAAGATGGTACGCCATTACGCACCTGAGAATAGCTCTGGTACTTCCATAGAAACATTTATTCACACAAACTCAATTCGGTATGTAAAGTAATTTTGAGGTATATACTTTTTTATTATTTCTGAGAGTTAGATGTTTTGGAAAAACAATTTTAAAATGTCTGGTTTCTGTGCAATAATTTTAGTAATACTAAAACGCTTTATTGCACACCATACAAATATAAAAAATAGCCAAAGCTGGAAATAAAAACAAAGTAGCTTACTGTATAAGCTATAAAATATAAGCTATAATAATGTAGAAAAGGTAGGCCTTATCACTGCATAGTGATTTCTTCCAGACAACTTTAGGTATGACATAGGAAACCTTGTACTAGGGTGTAACAGAAAGTGTAAATATGATGCTTATATAATAATAAAAATATACAACAGAATATATACATGGTGTGACATAAAGGAAGCATAGTAATTGAGGGTCAGTAAAAATGCACTTGTTAGAATGCACTGTAAAAGAATTGGAGTTATTGGGGCTGGTTAGGACTTTCACACATTAATTCTTTTTTACTTCAACATCTTTGACAGCCCTAGGTGGTTTTCATACCCACCTACGCATATGGCGCACGAGGCGCAAATAAATAAAAAAATACCAGTTTTTCAATTTATTTGAAATCATTAAAGTAAATAAAATCGTGTCCAGTCGCATCGCATTACGTGCTACTCGATAGGTAGGTAAGTGACGACGGCTGCGCTCGCCTCATGCATAGGTAGATATGAAACCACATAGGGCTGTCAAAGATATTAAGTAAACAAATTGAAATAAAAAATTATGGAAGTCAGCCCCTATAAATACAATTCTTTTACAGTATATTCTAACAATGGTATACTTACTGACCCTTAAGTATTATGCTTCCTTTATTTTACACCCTGTATACAGGGTGTCTCAAAGGTCGATGTCAAGCCGAAACCGGGTGATAGGCTAGGTCCATAGTAGTTGTCAAAAAAATATGGAAAAATATTTAAGTCATGTGTTTTTCAAATTATACTGCATTTTTGTTTTTTCGAAATTATGTACACCCCGTGTCAGTCTTTTAACTGCTATTGCTAAAAATATATACTTTTTGCCAGTTTCTTTTTTAACAAGTTCCTGAATAGTGCTTCTGCAATCTGTAATATTGAATTTTAAAGCAACTGCTCCAGCTTGAAAGAGGATGTCATTTTATGCCGAACAAAGTATTGAAAATTAATTTTTCGTACTACTTTAACTGCTAAAAATGTACTACGCTATTTTGGCAAGTAACATTTAAATTAATAAAAATTTAAATACATACACACATACAACACATGTATACACACGCGTAGTATACAACATTGATTAAAGTGATATTTGATGCTACATGACTCTTGGAAAGGTAATAATACTTTAACCATCTTTTTAAAGGAATATACAGTTTGAGCTGATTTAATCTTAAACGGGAGCTCGTTCCATAGCGATACTACGTGCACCGTGAATGATTTACTAAAGTGCGATGTGGTATGTGGTGGCGTAGCTAACAGCTAATTATTAGACGAACGCAGTTGTCTTTCGTGGGTACTGTGTAGAAAATAGAATCTGGATTTCAAGTATTGTGGAGTAGTTGGGTTGAACAGTATCCGATTTATTAGACAGAGGAAATGGGTATTCTGGCGAAGGCGAATAGGAAGCCACTTGAGCTTAGTGCGGTATTCTGAGATGTGGTCTGAGATGTGGCGTAAACCAAATATGAACCTTATACATAAATTTTGAAGGCGCTCAAGCTTATTAAGTTGATCTTCAGTAAGGTCCAGATAGCAAGCATCAGCATAATCAAAAAATAGGCAACATTGTGTTTTTAATCAAAAAAGTCAGAACATGATGCAACTATATGAGTCAATAAGCTAATTAGCTTTTACTTACAAGCTTTTACTAACAAAATATACCATAAAAAGTGATATTTCGAAATGGTGTATCAATTAGAATCAGATCTTTTTTCTTTACATTGTAGGAAGCTCGTAGCTTTATAGAGTCGTGTCATACATTGTCGGTCCGGTTCCAGTGGTGCCATTACCTAGAAACTATTTGATAAGTTATATCAGGCGACTGGGAACAAGATTTTTCAGGTCTGTGTCTTAGGAGCTTGTCACTTATCTTTCACTATTTTACTTCAATTAACGGACGAAGTATCAAAGGAAATCCACGCATACGTGGTCTTCAAAACCGCTACAGCACCGATACGTCGTCAAACTTATAACTGTTGACTACAGAGGGTCTAATACAGTAAATTGTTTAATCTATAAAAACTGTGTGAGGGCGGGTTTTGGACTTAGTGTCACAGCACCAGTTTTATTTTCGGAAAGAAATAATATAATATTTAGAGTTGCTTTGTTAAGATCTCGCCGTAATGACCACGTTTACATGATTTTGTTCCGGTCAAAGGGAAGGTAATAACAGCCAGTGTAATAAGCGGGACAAGGGCAATTTCAACTGAAGCTAAGGTCGGCAAGGCATCATCAGTCGATATATATAATAATAATTATTAATAAAGCACCTACGGCTAACGATGCCCATGGGCGCGGTTGCCACTTAGCACCAGATGAGTGGCGTGCTCGTTTTTCGGCTAGAATACCTAAATAAAATGGAAAAGTTAAATGTTTATTTCTTAATGCATTTGTATCGTGCTTCAAAAACTACTCAAATACCTGAAATGAGTTTAAAGATTCCATGAAGACATTTTATATAAACATTAATCGGATTCTTTGTCGAAAACTTAAAAACGCTAACGTACATGATTTGACAGGCCTTCATGTCCAGCGACAATAACCTGTACGAGCATTCGCTTTGGGAGCCAGAGTCCGAGGGTCAAGTCTTACCGCTGACAACAGTAACATTTGCTGGTGTTTGTATTTCTATATTTGCTCCATTTAGATTAAGTACAGAAAATTGTAGTTTAAATATTTGGAAAGAAGCTTAGACGAATCTTATAAAGTTCAGATAAATTCTATATCCGAACCAAATATCGAACATTCGAAGAAATATTTGGAAGGAATGAAAAAAGAAACATAAAAATAAAGAAAAAAGATCGCCTGTGTTGGTATATAGATAAACCCGCGTGCACCAGCAAGCAGGTTAGTCGGTAGTAGGGAGTCCGCTGAAGTTAGCCGAAGAGTAAAGAAGGAAGTGGAAGTAAAGTGAGGAGATGAGGCACTACTAGCAGGAATATGCTAGTATCGGTGCAGTGACGAGGCGTATAAAGTCGAAGTGCGGGAGGTCTACGTATGTGCTGAAGAACCACGTATAATGTCCACTTGAGGGATGAACGTTTCCTTATCGAATGGCAGTAGCCTGTTTCCGCGTACTAGCGGAGATATGTAAAAGCCGGTGCAATGAAGAGGTGATAAAGAGGACGTGCACAAAGTCTGCGTCTGCGCAGACGCGGACCACATACAGCGTCGTCGTAAGAAGAACGTGTTTCGGTTGGTTGTAAATAAAGCCCCAACTATCAGATCCTGACGTATTTCCTTCTAATAAAGTAACCTACTCCCGTAACGATAAAATTTATAATAATATATTTTATGGAGCGTGAACTTCGTTAAGTCTTTACGTTTTACACTATAAAAATTACCGCGAAAACTGCGTATACAAACCACATAGGTACTCAAACACAATTTTATTACTTACTACAAGCATACATTCAATAGAGCTGACATACCAGTACCCGTATTATTAACATATTTACCTTCCCAAAATCATTAAACTCGCATCTTTATGACAATCCTAGATAACATTACATAGCATTCAGACATAACATATTCAGAGCCACGCCACGAAGCACGTGATCCATCTGATGGTAAACGACTTCCGAGCCCCTGGACTTACTAGGATATGTTATGTAGAAATTGGGTATTTGACATTTATTTAGAAAAAATAAGTTATTTTGACACAAAAATTGTTTTGAAAAATAAAGTTTTGAATTTAAAATCGAAATTATATAGATTAGAAAACTTAAAAAGAAGCAAAACGTTATTATAAAATATGTTTTTTTTAAATTATATAATCAGCTTACTGACATTAAATATAACTATTTTTATTATTCCATTATGCATGTACACGCATTATCTACGTAGCTATTATATATTTTATTCAAACGCCAATACACTGTTTAGTATGATCAGAGACTAGTAAATAACTATAGACTAACCATGTCTAACAAAATTTTGTGACTTGAAAAAAAGTTGTTTTTAAGATAGAGAGATGGCGTTAGTTGTATTACATTTACAAGTCATTTAAATTTAGTAAAAATAATACGTAAAAAACTTAAGATGGCGCTGTTTACAAAATCATTTGATATTTCATTGCAAGTACTATCCGTAGGTATCAGGCGACAACAGACGTTGCCAGCTAGTTCATTATATTATTTGATGCTATGTTGCCGCTCTTATAATTCAGTAACAGAAAACTTTACACCACCCCGGATATTATTTGTAGTGTTACTGGGTTACTGTATTACCAGTATATAATTTTTCCCACAAAAATATAGCATTCATCTCCACAGTTTGTTCTTATCTGCCTTAACATAAAACGAATTTCAGTGCATTTAATTAACAGGTATATAATATTTTACTTTATTTCTTGATATCGATAAAAATTATGTCTTAATAAGTGCATAATTTTTATTTATAATGCATATAACTCATAACTATTTTGCAGTAGTGAAAAAAATTTTTTCTTGCTGGATTATTATTTAAAAAAATGTTCTTTATCCATCAACTTTTTTTGTTCTTTTTATCACAACATTTTATTTGTTTGACAATTTGAATTCTTTGTCGTTTATTGTTGTTGCTATGGGTGTGTGTTTGTTTTGGAACTTTTCGCTGCATTTCTTTGAATTCACAATATTTCTGCTCGCCTACTGTGACTCGTGCAAATTGTATGGACCTTGATTAAGTTTACGTTTTGGCTGCTACATATATCGTATAACATGTGCATTTATCACAACTGTGATAATAAAAGCTTTAAAAATAGGTTATTATGGCAATTAAAATAAAGAGGATGGTAGTGCCCAGGCGTCTCTGAACAAAATAAACTTATACCAGTATGTTAATGGTCTTTTGTAGTTGTTGTTTTATCATCTATAAAGTAAGAATAAATTACTATCTACCTATTCTTATTGAGTAAAATTATCAAAATCAATGATATAAAACGATGACATTTTCTAATTTCAGGAAAGGAATAAATCCTACTTGCTAGGGTTTCAGGTTATTTGACAACGCCATCTAGCATTTGTATTACGTTTCTTGTCAATAATTCATATAAAAATTAAAGACGACAAGGTTGGTCCAAGCTATTTGAGAGCGACATCTAGTAATAGCTTGGATTTTGAGCTTTTTCCGAGTCACGAATTTTTGTATGGAGATGGTCAGTGTTTAGTTATTTACTAGTCTCTGGTATGATTTACACGTTGTGACGTCACAACTGCGTACCGTTTTTTATGATCGTGTTTCGGCGACTCGCGGCAGCTCCTAAAACATATCGTTGTATTTAGAAAAATGAGCTTACTGTTACTTCCGAAGTATTTCTTTACTGTTGATAAACTATTTAAATATGTAATAATTTTTTTTTGTCTAACACCCAATTGATTTAGTATAATTTTTTACTATTGTCATAAGAGGCGAGCGGGCAGGCGCCCCACCTGATGGGCGTGGCTTCCGCATTCATGCACGTCATTAGTCGTAGGTGTTTTATTTATTAGTATTATAAATATAATAATAATTTGCTTAGCAGACCGTAGCCTTCAGCTAAAACTGCCGTTATTCCTCTACGTAATTAATTGCACTGTCCCTTCGCTTTGACCGGAACATCACCAAATTAGGCTACCGCTGTTACCTAATACCGTTGTTTTTTTTACATTTAGCTATTGAAGAGCAATTTCGGATATCGCTTTACTATCACAAGTGACGTAATATGCCTGCATAACTTGCGAAAGAAAAGCGACATACAAAATAAACTAAACCGAGTTTGTTTACAAATCACAGTGGTAATGCATGTCTTGTTTCTGTGGCCATGTGCAAATTTTCTTTCTTTGTTTCGTTCTTTGAATGATAATTTTACTTATAAGAAAAACTCACAGTGAAGTAGGTTCCTATCCTCATTTAAATTTTTCACTTCCAGCGTTCGTAGTGTTCAAATTAAACAAATTTTTACTCATATTATTAATGTTAATTAAAATATAATATCCGTAACTCAATCACACAAATATTTTTTTATATAGAGGGCCAAATTAAAACCGAAGCATTAGATTTACATAAAATCAAACAGAGTTAGACAAACTGTCTTTTGATCCATGCAGTTAACACTGCACTAAACGCAGGAATGGGCTTAAATGATAAATTCTTACGATAACACAGTAAAATTACCTTATCATGTTTCTTCAAAATCTTCCTAAATCCAGTATAGTTTAAATTCTGATAATTCTGAAGTAAAATCAGACTGAGATAGAATTCACTGAACGCCAGTTTCAGCTCCTGCACTTTCCGTCTGGGAATCACTTTTTTGAAGTCGCCTCCGCTTTTAGATTTAAGATTGTCAAAATTTGACTTAAGCTCACTCTGCAGTGTGGCAAATTTACGTGTGGCTTCTGCAAGTTTCTCTGTAAAAGTAAATAAAAATAAATCCCCAATTATATTATATTAATTCGAAGCCAGTTTGGACAGTTCGGAAGATGATGCATCAGAAAACGATTACGGTAGCGATACCATCGATAACGAATAACTTCTGCAAAGTTCTCAATTATTTCCACAATCCGACTTTCTTTTTAAATGTTAGCTTTATTTTAGTTTATGTTCATTTCATTTAACAAGAAAGACAAAAATATAACGTGAAAGATACTGTGCAATGCTCGAATAATCTGCATCTTCACTGCGTCAGCTGACGGACTTTCCACCGCTATACACGCAGCTGATTGTTGTTTTCGTACTCATAATTATTTAAAGAATCACGTTGTTAAATTTCATTCGGTGTAATATAACTTTATTTTACGTGTTTTTTTACAAGTTCATGCGAGCAGCTGACCCATAATGGAAAAAGTTTCAGCCGGCGTACTATCACTTAATTTATTTTTATTTTTTACCACTTTCGCAACATCCCAATTCCACACCCACCGCGACCTGAGCAGCTGACGGTCGGTTCACTTATTAGTCATATAAGATGCATTATCGCTGTTAATACCAGCCGGCTTACTATGACTTTTGTTATGCAACGCTACCTCCCGGACTATTCACATTGCTCTTCGTGTTGGCGAATTCGTGTTATTCGTGCAAATACGACGATGTGAAGTAGCTCTATTCGTCTATTCTTCCGAACAAGACGAATACGCGAATACACGAAAACGCGTAACAAACCACTTGTCGGTTTTTTGGAACAGATCAAAGTATTTCGAATATACCGAATATGTTCGTTCACGGCGCAGCGGGCAGCGCCCACACGTCGCTCGCTCAGAGGTGTGCGGTGCGCGACAGCGTTGGACGTGTTTAAGTTTTTTACAGCTTTCGACAAAATTGAATGGATAAATGAACTCGTGATGTGATTTTTAGAATCTTAATTAATGCATCCGGGATGCATATGGGACCCGAAACATGGCACCCCTCATCACCAAAGCAAAGTTAATGGAGAATTTAAGAACTGACTGTAATATTCAGGCGCGATGAAAGAACTTAAAAACAAGTATATTTTTGCGTTCAAGACTAGCAAAATATTCGTGAATGTTAGGCATTTTCGCTGTTCATGAACAGCGATGTAGAGTCGCACTGTAAAGTGATACTTCATATCGCTATTCGGTGCTCGCATTTTTTTCGCCTTTATTTGCTTATGTTCGTGATGAAGTCCGAATAACACGAATACACCATCCGCACATCGTCATGAACAGCGAATATGTCGAACGTTCACGAAAATTTTTGCTAGTCTCGAACGCAAAGATGGTTGTGTTTTTAAGCTCGTTCATAGTGCATGTCATTTGTCTATTCGAGCGATTTGTGGGCGGTACACGAATATATTCGGCGTATTCGCAATCCTTTGACGTTCCCAAAAACCGACAATGGAGGATACGGGTGTTCGAGTATAAAAGAGCCACTTCACATCGTAGTATTTGCGCGAATAGAAAGTTTTATATTGTGTAAAAAGGTATATATTGAAATGAAATGTAAAAGTTTATTCAAAACAACTTAAAAAGTGGCTGGACAAATAGTAATCTATTAGTATACTATATTGTAACAAAATTCAACTCAGCTTAATCCAAGAGTTGTAAATAAGCTTGAAGGCACTAGTATTCCACTGACCCGTGGAGAATAAAAAAATATGCTGACAACTTAATTAAAAACAAATAAAATTAGAAGAGTAGTAAATATATACTTTGGAAATTCCAGGTTTTAACTACTGAAAGTTTCGCCCACGTAACTCATGGTTAATAGGTTTCTAAATACTTACAGACTGTGTTATAGGGAGTGCCATTATATATTAATAATCCAATTATATTAATATCTCAAATATTTTTTCTAAACAGTTATTTAATTTTTACTCTTACCTTTTAACTTTGTTAAGAACAAGATATCACTTTACTAACCTGAGTAAAAAGTGTTAATTTTTTTCAATTCTTGATCACAGTAATGGAAAAATGTCTCATCAAAATTAGCAAAATGACGGGACAGCACCTCGGGTTCTACATTCTCAGCTGATGGAGCCTCCTCCACCGCTGTGTAGAGCATAGCCTTCATTTCCTATTATTTTAAACAAGTTGTGAATTAAAAAAATATAGAAAAAGTATCAACAGTACTGGTAGAGTATTAAGGCCTTTGTAATGGATGTCTTTCGGCTGAAGGAAGGAAGGAAGAAAAATAAAGTTATAAATTTTATGTGCTTATGAAGTCTACAATACAGTATTTTCTAATATAATCACAAAAAACTAAGTCAGTACAAGACTGAGCTGTTAGCCACAAAATTAGTAAAATATTTCATTTATTAATTTTAATAAACTTTCTTTATATTATTCTTAACTAATATAAGATACGGGTGTGTTTTATGGTCTCATTAGCATATAAGCTAAAATTCAAATTCAAATATTTAATTCTCAAAATTGACAATTACTTGTTTTTCGTGACGTCAAATAAAGCATGGCTCTACCACCAGTTCAGAAAAACCTTCATAAAGAAAGCTGGCAAGTAACTTCACAGGTATAATTTTTTCAAAATAAATTTACAATGTCTCTTTGTGTTTATACAAAATTAGTCTTATCTGCAATAGGTAATATTGATCCGAATGAATTGAAAATCCTTGTCTTATTAAAATATGTATGTATTAATTTCAATTCAAAAAGGACATATGACTTCATTTAATGTTTATAACGAATTATTACAATACTGATGATATTATTTAAAGATATAAAATTGTTATACTTAATATTTTTACAATCTTTAAATATATCTTTGACATGTGCTATTTTTTTTTATTATTTATAATTAATATTATTTTTGAATAAATAATATAAGATATATATTTTTATTGCAATTAAAACACAGGATAATGACAAAAACAATAGCGCTCAAATATTGTTTAGAAATAAATAATATAAGATTTATATTTTTATTGCAATTATAACACAGAATAATAACAAAAACAATAGTGTTCAAGTATTGTTTGTTATGTTTCAAGAATCTTAAACATGACTACTAAAGAGTTATGCACTTGAGCCCTAAGATAAAAAATATCATATTAATTAAAACACTATCATTTGATTAAATTTTCAATCAATGCATCAATAAGTATGTTAATAAAAAGATAACAAGGAAGGTTCTTTCTACCATTTAACTCTTAACAAGTTTCAATGAACTTCTTTTAATAACCGTTCATAACATTCTCAATTGATAAGGATCTAAGTAATAAGAAATCTTTGATAAATAATCATAAAATGATTGTCCACTTACCTCATAGTTAATATATTGTTTTCGCCACTCCGGCGTTATATGAGCACTTAAATGTTCTGCGAATTTCATTTTATGAACACTTTACGCGTCTTCACAGTTAGAATTGCTACCGTACACTAAATTACACTTACGGGTAATATACGTATGGATTATGATACAAAATGTTAGTTTATTTTATGATAACTGGCCGAAGATGACCTCATTGCTATTTAACTAAATTCAACTATGCTATGGAATGATTTACGTATCTAATTAGTACCTAATAGTATAAAATTTACAAATACTTTTCGTAATTTGTGAGAAATTTACTTTATATTGCATTACTCTACTACACGAAGTGACATGACAAACATCTGTGAATCTGTGATTGACATTAGCAGATTCAGTGACATGACAGTAAACGTCAAATAATTTTTTTTATTTTGGTTCAAGGCTTCTAGTACGGTCATTTGTAAAATTCCCACCGCCTCGTCTTGTCTAGTCTGTGGAGAGCAGGGAACATACTACTCGAGGAGGTGGAGAGGCAATTCTCTTTATAAAATTCTCCAATTTATAAAATGTGTAGATGATGGGACTTGTCATATAGAATAACAAATAGTATTTTAGCTCAGGTTTTTGTTACAAGCTCTACATACTTCTTATTAATTACCCATCATAACAACTGATTTTTGTTTATCACGTACCTAAGAACCTACTAAGTACTTATAATTTAAGTTAAATAATCTTCCATATTGCAAATCTATTCCTTTTTTTTAAGTCAACAGGTCAGTTAACTCTTGCTGTATTAAATGAATAAATTATATTCGCATCAACATGTATTAAGATGAATATGTAGTGGTTACTTATTAATACTTGTAGATTAATAATTGTATTCAAATTTTTTACTTGACTTCAGATAAGAACTCACAACTACAATTAAAAATTAATCACCCAATAATATTATGAATGAAGTAAGTTGTATACTTTTAATAATAAAAGTATTAAAATTATTATTAATGCGCTGACCCGAGTGACCAATCTGCAAATCATCAGTTAAGCCGCCACTGTTGTGCTATCGAGTGGTCACCTTCACTATACTCCGTGAACGGGTTTGATTTTTGTATGAGGGCATTTTCACCAAAACTTGTACAAGCTATAAAGTTTTATTGTATTTTTTTTATTGTTAAATTTTATTGTATGAACCGACTAGCTTAAAATAAAATAAAATAAATAATATGCCGAAAAAAAAACGAAGGAGCAATTTTAAAATTATATTTGGTATAGTTTTAGTATCTACTGTCCTAGTATCTACATCAACATTTGACCTGAAATTTTATGCTAGTTTCTTTAGTTTAATTTACTTTACATGAGAAAAATCATTATTTTCAATTCATTATGATCAATTTAAACACTTTTCGTTTACATAAATCTTACAACATGTAGATTGTTTTTTAAAAAGCCTCCGTCCCGTACTTTCGATAATAACGGAAATGTCATGTACCGTTACCGTGTTTAGTAAAGATTTTGCGGTTTTTCTCATATATAAGATCTTTGTTCTTTTGAAATATAGTAACGCTCACAATAAACTGTCAAACTCACGACAAACTTCTTTAATTGTCGATCATTTTAATAAAATAAGAGTCACGCTGGCTGCATCCTGAACAGATTCCTGTTTTTACATCTGATTGTCCGGTAAATGTTTGACGTTTTATTTAAAAAAAGACTTTATTATTCATTTCATCACATATAGTATCACGCAGATAAGTTATATCTGAAGTATATTATATATATTATAATATTTATTATATTATAGTGGGAACACCCAAAAATTCCGAATAATGTAATTCCGAATTTGAATATTCCGAATTTCACAATCCCGAAGAGTCTTATTCCGTTTATTCAAAAACACGATTCTTATTTTACCGAAATTCGTAAATCCGAAATTTTAATATTTCGGTCTTTCATTAGTACGAAGAATTAAAAACCCGATGTCTTACTAGTCCGAAATATGGTATTCCGAATTTTAATTTTCCGAAAATTCAATGCTAACATTCAGATTTTGTATCTAAGGGTGTAACGACGACCCATCGACGTCGATCGACGGACGATCGATTGGTGCGGTAATATGTAAATGCCTGCTGTCCGCTGCATTACAATAAAATTGTAATGCCTAACCTAAGCAACCCCGACACCCTCACCGTGGATGGTGGCATGCCGCCAAGAGGCGGTCATGCAGGGAAATGAGCGGCATATTACGTAAAGGATTTATAATAGAAAATTGGTTGACAGATGTAAGTTTCATTCGATTTTTGGTTATAGAAGACTTTGGTTATAGATTCAACAAAAATATATTATTAAACTTTATTATTGCTGGATTTTTTACTTAGGGTGTTACCACACCAATCGATCGTCCGTTCATAGGTGTGGTAATACCCTTAATAATCACTGGAGGGATATCAGCCTCTCCCAACTCAGGGGTGGTGTCAGACAATTGTAGGCCATCACGCCTACTGCGGGTTGGCGGACTACACATACCTTCATATAAATGTATAGGTGCATGGGATTATTTTACTATTAATAACAACTACGGGGTGGAGTCAGACAGTTGTAGGCCATTACTTGAATGCTCGAACGTATAAATTGATGTGCTCATGCTGTTTACAAGGTGTTTGTTATTGCAACTAATATTATTGGGAATTTTGATATTCGGGATTCGTATTTATGATATTTCGGATTATTGTTAATTCGAGTTTTCAAATTCGGCATATTGATTTTCGTAATTAAAAACTTACAGAATTTTGAAGTTTCGAAGAAGAAAAATTCGGAAATGTGAAACACGAAATTTTCATTTTTGGAATTATGAACCATTCGGTGTTATAAAATTTGGAATTTTAAAATTCGTGATTATGACTATCGGAATTAAGTTTTTCGGATTTATGTAGTGTACCCTTATATAGTATTAGTAACGAACAGGACAGCATAAAGTCGGGGACACACTACATACATGTTAATGTTTCACGCGAGTATGTGTATGTATGTTTATATAACGTTTCCATATCCTATTCTTATCTTAATCTTGTATCAAAGTTGACAAACATTAATGAAACCCTACACTTTCTAGTTTTATAAAATATGTATAAATTGAAACAGCGTCTAAAATCTAATAAAGCATAGTTACTACGAACTAAGAACAGTCTTTAAGGGTGTTACCACACCAATCGATCGACGTCGATCGATGGTAGCATGGAACAAGCAACGTCGATCGATTGATGTGGTAACACCCTAACTGTGACGGTTGCAAGGCACCACTGGTTCTGAACCGTATAGCCAAATGTATGTGCTGTAAAAAATGGCTTTGTTGGGACTGTAGCGCGAAAGATCTCAATCTGAGTTTCAGATTTTGTTTTAAGTTTGTCTATTCAAAACTCTATTGGGTTGGCTCAGTGTGCCCTCGTTTTTACAGTGTACTGTTTGTTATTTATTAATCAGGTTACATTACTGTCCCACAAAAAAATATTTTAATTTTGTTGATTTTCCAGTTTGTTTGTTAAATATCTTAATTATTTTACAGATTTGTTAAAAAACAATGTTGAGATAAAGTCACCAAAGACTACTCATGATTATTAGTTTAATTATATGGTTTATATGGCAAAGTTAAATAATAAGTAGCAACAAGAAGTAACGGTACGAAACCAATAAAAGTAAAAGTGTTAAATAAAAATACTTTTTGATGCTTTCTTGTACGTCAAAATACAGAGAGTAAATTGAATTTCATATTAAATTTGTTTAAACATCAAACCATGATTTTGTTTTATTTTAACAACTTTATCATGCCGGTAACGAACATGACATAATCCGATGCGCTGGCCGTATTTTTATTAATTTAAAATTAAGTTAACACACAATCTTTTTATACGAACTCTCACATTATTTATGTGTATACATACGTCTAATCCCAAAAATTTTCTGATTTATGAAACTTTATTTAAATCATCTATTTTTCGATTTGGTACAAGTTTCAATAAAAATGCCCATGAAATAAAGTTGGTTTACAATATTTATCCCTAGATTTCATATAAAAACGAGCTCACAGAGCCGTACAGTAACTGCGATTCAAGTCCGA
Source organism: Marasmarcha lunaedactyla (assembly GCA_923062675.1). Lineage (NCBI taxonomy): Eukaryota > Metazoa > Arthropoda > Insecta > Lepidoptera > Pterophoridae > Marasmarcha > Marasmarcha lunaedactyla. The sequence continues at coordinate 8,407,000 of OV281361.1, read as the reverse complement.
TGCTAATTTATTAAAAGATGTAGTAAAGTCTTAACTTCATTTATACCCTTCTTACTTATTTATTGACTAGCTTTTGACTGTGGCTACGTTCACATGAACTCTTACATACACTTATTGTTAATTTCCGGAAGAGGTTGCCTCTGTTTTAATCCAAATAGCTGAGTTCATTCCAGGCCCTCAATAAGCTTTTGATTTCAGTACTTTGCGCAAAAAATTACTATACCTTAATTTTTATAACATTTTATAATAATTACTAAAATGAAAGTCAGAACCAAATTATGTATATAAATATTTAAAAGACATAAAAGCAAATCAAGGAATACGTAACTTCGTGCATCTTTACCGACACAGACAAGGTTCTCGAATTAAAGGTTAATCATTATGCAAAAAGAAATACTTGAGGTAATCTTTATGATTTAAAATAGATGACATCGATATTCAGTTGAATAAATTACTTTAAAAAATGTCGAAATCATAACATATTAAATAATATCACTAAAAATATATTTATGTCAGCTTTATTGTCAAATATTTTATTTTTGTGCTTTTATTTGCTTGGTTTTATGTGCGAAATTATATTCTTTGATCGGCAACCCTCAATAAAAAACACATTCGCTCTGATTTTGTGCAACAAGGGAATGCAGCCTGCTTACTAATGAGATAGCAAACTATCACAATAAATAATGAAATAGTAGTTTATTGTTTATTTTTCCTATTTTTCCCTATTAAATGAAGTAACAAATATTTTAGATTAAAGAATTTGTGGTGCAATACAATATAGTTATTATAAGTTTACTCTAATGATGACTATTTTTACACTAAAAAATAAAAAAAAACTAATTAGTATTTAGCTCAAGTGATTAATTAGTATTTAGATTATGATTATTATAATAAAAATAATTATAACTGTATATTTTACTGAAACATAAGTGGCCGACGACACGAACATTTTGAACTCAACCCTTTAATGTTTTGCTTTGTAAAGCAGAAATTATAAGCTAAAATATTTACATACTTTTGCATTCATTGTATGTATAACGAGTAAGGACCAGTAACTGAAATTATCTTTATTACTTAACATTGTTGATATAACAAACTTTAAATTTAGATATGTGTCTTTAAAATATTAGATATTAGATGGGTCCACATACAATGTGTCAATTTATAACTAAATTTTAATTCTAGTGCTTCTTATGTATGTACCTGCTAAACTTTACGGCCAAAACAACCAACGTAACAACTTACATTAAAATATCATGTAAAAATAAAGGATTAGGTATTAACCAAGTTTCTACTAAAACCGATAACAAATTTTTGATAATTACTATATGCAATATGAAAAATTACTAAAGAAAATTGTTTTAAAATCTAAAAGATTAAACTAGGTATATTAACAAACTTAAAAGCTCAAAAAATGTAGTATAACTATGTGGAATATAACAAACGAACGGACTAATAAAAAATCCTCTAAAGATAAAAGTAAAATTAAATTGAATATTAATAATATAAACCAGTAGACGTCCGAATACCTTCAATAACTTCTTTGTTTCCATTGGAGAGCCTGATACCGACGAAAACAGTTCCACTCTTCGTGGCCGACCAGTGTTCCATCCTCCTAACAATTCATTTATTCTCAGTTCCTTCCATACGAGGAAGTTTTTCATATTTTAAAACGGAACGGAGCGGAAACGATGAAATACTACGCCTATACACCTACTCTCTGTAGACAGTGTGCTGAACAACTAACTCTACCGTTTTGTATATTAATTAATGGGAAATTATAAGTCAAGCCACAAATTTCTTTATTGGCCACGTGATCAAACTTCTAATTTTATAACTAAGCCGCGGGAAAATGAGATAGCCTCTAATGCACTAATTCGTCTTTTTCGCAAAAATATTCTATACAAAGCGTAGTAATAAAATTTGGGTCAGGTTAATGTTACGCTGCATTCATCGCATGTGTATTACCGGATTAATGTCATTTAGTGTAAAATCATGTTTATTTGTATTTAATATTTTTATAAGTATCATATCACACACTGGTTTTACTAATGAACTTGCTAAATAGATCCCTTCAGCAATATCGGATGCACAAACTAAACTATAAATCTACTGGTATACAAGGTGTCCGGTAATGAATGGATAACCTTGAAACGTCTAATAGTACAACTTATGGCCGTTCTGAAAAAAGTACGAAAAATTATTTATCATTATCTTTTTAAAAGAAAAGTCTTATTTTTTCAATATTATTTTACTGTCTTAAAAACTATGACCAGAAATGAATGATTTCTATTTGTTTTTTGTTTATTTAATATTATAGACTAACTGTGCTGATAGATTAAAAGTAAATAGTATGAAAAGCTTACGCAATTTTTTTTAAAAAATAAGCAAAACAATTTTTTTTTGAAAAATATGTATGTATTTTTTTATATGGGTGTATTTATTTCAGTCATATAGATTTATATCAAGGTTTTTATAATATTTAACTCGATAAAAATTCTAGAAAATATACAGCCTTCTGTCCAGGACAATACCAGTTAACTAGAATGCCGATGGGATAAAAACTAGTCCCTCATCATTCTCCCGTATGATCACGATGGCTATGGCAGGTCTTTCATATGAGTCATGTCTTATATATCAAGATGATTTAGTCGTATTTGGCCGTAATTTAAATGAAAAAGTAAAGAATTTGCAAACTGTATTCGAAAGATTAAGAAGCGTAAATTTAAATTACAACCCAGAAAAGTGTGAGTTTTTCAAAAAAGAAATGCTTTATTAAGGACACTTTATATCGACTGACGGTGTTGTACCGGATCCAGACAAAATTAGGGTTGTACAAAATTTCCCTTGTTCAAAATCTGTTGACGAAGTAAAACGTTTTACAGCGTTTGTTAACTATTACAGGAAATTTATACCGAATTTTGCAGAAAAAGCTTATCCATTAAATCAATTATGTAGGAAAAACATACCTTTTGTTTGGAGTCAAGAATGTCAAAAAATCATTCGAAATGTTAAACAATGTTTAATTTCCCCACCAGTATTACAGTATCCAGATGTTTGCGATAAAAACGAGTGCATAATACAGACCGACGCTTCAGGCTGTGCAATTGGAGCTATCTTAAGTAACAGGAATAAAAAAACTATTGATTATGCTAGTAGGAGTTTAAGCAGCGCGGAACAACGATACCCAACTATTGAGAAGGAATTGTTAGCAATAGTTTGGGCTGTCAAATATTTTCGACCCTATTTATATGGTCATAAATTTAAAATCTATACCGACCATCGTCCTTTAGTATATCTTTTTAACGGATCCGTCAAGTAGGCTTATGAAATTTAGACTGCTATTAGAAGAGTACGATTATGTGGTAGAATATGTAAAGGGTTCGGACGACGTAGCTGCAGATGCTTTGTCACGGATTTCCCTAACATCGGAGGATTTCAAAAGTATGAGTGAAGCCTGTATTAATGTAACAACCCGGGCTCAAGCTCGAAAAATACAAAACTTGATTTGTGACAATCAGATAACTGATGATAATACGAGGCCTGACCAACCAAGTGTTATCGGAAGTCATATTAAACCAAAAGAGGCAGTAGGACTTCGATTTATTGAGAAATGTGAGTTAAAAACCTTGAGAAAACAGAATTAAATTTCTGTAGAGAAAAATGCCTTTTGTTTTGTAGAAAGCAATTTATCAATTTTTATTAATCCTGATTTCCGATCACAACTGATGCGAGCCGTATTTGTGAAGGAATTAGAACTATTTTGCAATTAATAAATGTCGACAAAATATACTTAATAAAGAATAGAAAAAAATAAAGTATTTATAGAAAAATTATTAAGGGAGATTAAATCGATAAAAAATAAGTGCGCACTACAATTTTACATTTTAAATGACATACGACGAATTGAAAATAAAGATGATAGGAAACTTATACTTATAACGACTTCCATCTCTAACCCACAAGTGGCCACGCGGGTTTGAGAAGGATGTTTAACAACATTTGGAAGTACTGTTACTGGCTAGGTCTAGAACGAGATGTACGAGAGTACGTTAAAAAGTATGAAAAATGCCAGAAACAAAATGATGGTTATCACTTCCACGGCAACGACAGCTTTTGAAAAAATATATTTAGACTTAGTAGGACCCATAGATAAGGGTTGTTATGATTTTAGTTATATTTTAACTCTACAATGTGAATTAACTAAATACGTTGTGGTTCAGCCTTTAATTTCTAAAAAAGCAGAACAGTTTGCAGAGGCGATGGTGTCAAGTTTCATCCTCCGATATGGCGTGCCAAAGGAGGTTGCAGCGGATAGAGGGTCCGAATTCACGCCTTCAGTATTTCAAGAGGTTTGTAAACTTTTAAGTATTAATAGCATAAGTTCTACAGCTTACCACCATCAAAGTAATGGCGCTTTAGAAAACTCTCACAAAAATCTCATTTCCTTTTTACGTATACAAACGGATAATCATCCAGAAGCATGGAGCCAATGGCTTCCATTTTGGAGCTTTTCCTATAATACATCTGTATCCGAAACAAAATTGACCCCCTACAAGTTAGTTTTTGGTAAAGTCTGTACGCTTCCAAGTAATTTAAATAGTAACATAGTAGAACCTCTGTATAATCATGAAAATTATCCTTTAGAATTGAAATTTCATTTACAATTATATCAAAAAGAAGCTAGAGAAAATTTATTAAAAAGTAAATTAGCTAGAAAATGTGTTTATGATAACTTTATTAATCCTATTGTTTATAAGCCCAATGATTTAATATTAGTTAAGAATGAAAATAGCTCTAAAATGGACAGTATTTATTCAGGTCCATAAAAGGTAGTTAAGGATATGACACCCAATGTTCAAATAATTAAAATGGTAAATTAGATGTTGTATATAAAAATCGTACAAAATTATTTAAACCTTAAGTACTACACTTGTGTTTTATAACTCTAAAATGTACCTATATCATATCATTCTTTTAGTCAGTTGGTTTGTATAAGATTATGTAATCAGATATTATAATAGATATTGTGTGTTATGATGATGAAGATTCATGTTCTTACCTATATGTCTAAAAATAAAATAAAAATATGTTTCTATTTTTTTTTCTCCATGGAAAGGAGATGTAGTGTGTAAGCATATTATAATCAATGTACCTACCTATTTAACTAGTACCTATATAATCATTTTAATTTATTAAATAAAGACAGTATTATATCTACATTCGATGTTTCAATACCTCTCCAATCGCCCACCTTCACATCTCGAAAAAGGGGTTATTTGTACCACTGGCTATCTTTTGATTCAAATGTAATTTTCACCAAGTTTTGTAAAATCTATGATAAATTTAGATAAACGCTTGGGTGGATAAGAGACAAAGGCTTTAAAATACCTAAGATAAAAACCGAATTCGTCAGCGTAACTATTGTAAACGCCCGTTGTTTTAAAAATGGTATTGTTGTCCCCGGTCTACCCTACACAAGAAAGGTTTAAAACAAACCCTAGTAATTAGCTCGCTTACCAACAGCCTTTAAACTATTCGAAAAAGCTACGTATACCTACCTAATTACATAAAAAACATTTTTTAAAAATTAATTAAGTAAAATGAAGTAGAGATTCATGTACGCCTTTCTTTAAAAAGTTAAAAATTCTGACTATTGCTTGCTGAATTTTATTGAGTTTTATTTAAAAATAATTTTAAATAAAACTATAAAAATTAAAAAGCCAGACACTCAAGCATACAATCAGATTTCAACTTCGTAAAACCACGCTATATTCTGAGTTTCTTTGGTATGGCTTCCAAAATCTATAACACTAAATTATCTAAAGGAGATTAATGATATTAATGAGTTCAAACAAAAATTGAAACATTTATTAACAGAAAAATGTTATTATTCTGAATGATAAATGACAAATAATATTGGATTTAAGAATTGTTTTAAGAATTTTATTTTACTGAAAAATAATAATAAGTATGAATTTGTAATGTACACACCTTGATGGTGAAATATAATAATAATAATAATCCCCAGACAAACACACCAACTGTATGGCCCCAAAGTAAGCAGAGCTCGTGTTATGGATGACCATACAGCGAACTGGGGGGGAACCCAGAATAAACATACATATATAAATATCAACAACCATGACCCGAGAACAAACATCTGTGTTCATCACACAAATGAATGCCCCGGCCAGGACTCGAACCTGGGACCTCCGGCGTATGAGACAGGGCTACTGACCACTACGCTACTCGGCCGTCAATCAATATGGCTGAACTATTTTGTTTTTATATCTGTAATGACCCTACACCTGTATATACCCATATTTGTGCAAATAAAATGATTTGATTTGAACTGAAAAAAATTAAAAGAATTCCTATTGCAAAAATGTTATTTATACAGTAAGTGAATGCTTGAACGACAAATTTGTAGTTTAATTAAGTTGATATTCGTGTAATAATAATAATATCTTATGTAATCTTTGATTTTATGTATCTTTTGGTCTTCAATAAATTTAAATTTATGTGTTCTAATGTACCTACCTACGCTCCTCCATTGTAAAAATAAATTTAAATTTATTGAAGACCAAAAGATATAGAACATAACATTATGGAAGCAGTAAATGATTGAGTACATTGGAGATCAGCCCCTCCCCTTTTTGGAATTTGAACAAATTTGGTTAAAGCAACAGTTTTGGGCAATGTTTTAAGTTAATTTGATTATTTTTAAGCCATTCAGGCTATCACAATATGTATTTTATTTTTATTTACCCATTTTTTTTAATTAACCTTTGCACATCAACAACGGGCCTGTTTCATACGAAAGGCGTCAACGAGAATTTCTTCCTGTACTCAACAAAAATATTTAAAAAAGCTAAAAAAACCCTAAATTGAGAAAACAAATAACAGTGACCAAGTTAACTCATTCGTGGCTATGCATATTAGAAACAACAAAAGTGTTAGAACACAGTCAAATACTTTTTTTTATGCATATTTTAATGTAAAATTTACCATGAAAATTTAAAAAACTTCTTAAAAACCCCATGAAGCCAAACTAGCTCGCGGAGATAGCATATGACCCTTCCTATACGCTATTTTAATTTACCAATAAATACTCTTAACATCCTTTATTTGGGACCCTTAAGACGCATGGTATACTTTTATGAAATTAAAATCAGAATTCTAATTTCTATTTGCGTGCGCAGACAAATAAAAACAAATGATTATTAATTTATTTATTCCAAAATAATTCTCCTCATATCCAATGCTATGAATTAGTGTCTTCAATATTATTGTTTTTACTATCACCTTGTTCTTTCTTGTTCATAGGGAATAAATCCTGATTTATGTTTTCTGGAATGACTCTGGCTACTTTTCTAGGTTCCTTCGTGAGGGTTTTAGGACATTGCATTTCTGACCAGCTGATTGGTACCATGTTGATTCCATGTGGGGATCCTTCGGCTGTTGCTATGACTACTCCAAGTTCATTTTCAGCTGTAGATAAATGATACCAATGTATCTCTGTCATTGGTAGCTGAGAGGATTATAAGGAAAATATAATACTTATCATTCCATCATCATTTCCATTATCATTCAATCATTCCATAACAATATTTGGCTATTACACAAAATATTACTATTTATATATTTTCTTAAATTTTCACGATTCATACTTTAAATAAAACACTTTTTACCGGATATTATCGCGTATATTTTAGTTAATTTTAAAATTATTTCGACGTTTCGGCATCTTTGCAGTTGCCGTGGTCACGATAGACTATTTCCTTACGAAAGAAAGTAAGCATGCAAGTCTAGCATTGTTTTAAATAGTTAATATAATAAATAAGTAGTTATACAAATGGGAGCCGATTTATACTGTACATGACATATTAAAAATGTCTATTGATTTAGCTAGGGGTTTACAGATTTTATGTTTACAATAATTTTATAGGTTATTTTTATATTTTAAACTTCGTGGGAAACTGCTGATCCTGAAACACTAGCTTTGATTTACCTCATGCACATATACATACCTAGTTTTTAAAATCCTTCATGCTTTGTATAAGAACTAATTACAGTTCTTGGAACTGGGTATTTGCCATATATAATAGCTATGTAGATAATGCGTTTACGTGATAAAAATTGTTATATTTAATGTCAGTACTTATGCTAATATTTAAAAAATATTTACATAATTTAAAACAATTTTTTGCTTTCTTTTGGTTTTTTTAAACTAATATATTAGATTCTCGCTGCTACCGCCGCCCCGTTCGGACGTTCTAAGACCACTCCGATTGATCGGTCCCTTCCCGATATTCAGTGGCGCTCAGTTTACTGACGTCACAGACTAGCGTGTTGGCCCCGTGATACGGTTTTTCTGGGTTTTTTACTCCCTCCGAGCGCTCTCAAAATGATTTTTTCTTTGCGACTAAGTTTCTTAGTTTTCAAAGTGCTGTGTTGTGCTTATGCTGAGTGCTGTGTGTACCCAACGTAAAGTATTCTGGTTTTAGTACAGAGGATACCTTACGGTGACAACCAATTTGTACTGATCCAGTTCTTTATTTTATATATTATTTATTTCTACTATTTATTTATTTACTCTTCTATTTTCATATTTATCTTTATCATATTTGTGTCTTTTCGTGTAGAATTGGTGCTTTTTTGTCGGTAAAGGTCGGCCCTAACGCGGTCGACTCTTTACCTGCGTACCCTTTCTAGGATTACAGGTAGCGGACTTCGGCGAACTACGGTTAGTTTTTAAGTTATTTTCAGGCTATGCTACCGCGAAGGCAGATATATCGAAGGCCTTCATGGCCTTCGTTCGCTCGCAGTGTCCAGACATTTGGACAAAATTCGAAAGTGGGTTCAAACCCACAACCAAAACTCCGACAAAAAAGGAGAGACGGGCGCGTTAACCCGTATCCATCAACCCCTCACGCGATCGTTCTAGCTCGCGCTCGTTCGTGGCTTCGTCCACTCGTAGTTTATCGTCGATGGATTGAGATACCCTGGCTCCCGCCCAAAACATCGAATCCAATGAGGGATTCAGTGTTGTCGCAAAACGAAAAAAAAAAGCCAAGCCCTCGGACTCATTCGGCGATGAGTCCAAAACTCCGAAAAAGCGGGCGCCGCAGTCCATGCCCGCGTCAAATTCAAATTATAATCTCTCCTACCTCGAGGCCAAGCCAACCGGTCGGCATCCGCCTCCTATTTTCATCCGCGATAAAGGGGCGTGGACATCTGCGTCCACACATATGACAAATTTGAAAATCGCGTATACACACGCGAAAAATACCGCGATCGGCATCCGCGTAGCGACCGTCGCACCCGCCGATCACCGCGCCCTCACCGAGTACTTGAATAAGAAATCCATTGAGTACCACACTTACGCGCTCGGGGAGGAGCGCGTTTTACACGTCGTCCTTAGAGGCGTACCGAAGGAGATTGAGTCAGAGCTCCTTCTCCAGGACCTTAAAGACCAGGGATTCCCGGTCATTTCCGTCCACCGTATGTATGGCAAAGATCATATGCCGTACAACTTAATATTGGTAACGCTAGATCACACCCCTGAGGGCAAGGGGATTTTCAACCTTAAAACTATAGCACGACTTTCGGGGATCACCGTTGAGATCCCTTTCAAACGTGGTATACCCAGCCAATGCCATAGATGCCAAGTCTATGGTCATACGGCCAGAAATTGCCACGCCAAGCCCAGGTGCGTCAAGTGCCTGGGTGATCATGGCACTGCGGATTGCGCGCGAACCCCGCAATCTGTCGAACCTCCTGCATGCGTCTTATGTAAGTCGGTTGGCCACACTGCCAATTACCTAGGATGCCCCAGGGCCCCAAAGCCCAACCCGAAAAAGGCGCAGAAGGCAAAGCAAAGGTGTCCACCCTCTGCTCCTGCTGCAAAGCCCAGCCCACCCAATAAACCGCAGCCTCCGCTATGTGACCCTCACGGTGCTCCACCGCCTCCCAAGAACGCATGGGTGACCCCACCTACCATGGTGAGTAAACCCATGGCAGCCCTTAACCTCCCGTCTTCTCAGGTACAGCAGGTCAGGTTAGCACCTGCTTGCATGCCTTCTCCTCTCACGGCCAGGCCCCATAGACAGCCACTTTCAGACTTCGCGCTTGTAAGCGAATTCGCCTCAAGTTTCGACTTGGGAGAAATCACCACTTTGGCTCGCAAACTACGAGCCACAAAGGGTGACTTCCAGGCGACGTGCTTCTTCGCGATCGAACACCAGGCGCTTATCGCCAACGTCCAAAAATTCAATAAATTAAACTTTTAAATGGTGTCCTCTAGATTAAAACCTCGGTCCCTTACTATCGGCTACTTCAACGCCGATGGTCTTAAACATCAACGTAATGAAATTCATGAATTCCTTCAAGAATTCCAAATTGACATTTTACTTGTGCAGGAAACCTTTTTGAAACCTAGTCACAAGGAACCGAAAATAGTGAACTACAACATCGTTCGTAACGATAGGCTTACCGCCGATAAAGGTGGTACCCTCATCTATTACAAAAGGTCTCTGCACTGTATACCTGTCGATCCCCCACAGCTCGAGAATATCGAAGTTTCCTGTTGTAAAATAGCGGTGAGCGGCCATCAGCCAATCACGCTGGCATCCATCTACAAACCACCAGATAAAGCTATACTTTTAAGCGACCTCCAGTCGTTACTCGATACGAGCCCCTCCGTAATACTGGCTAGTGACTTTAACTCGAAACATTAAGCTTGGTACTCCGTAGTTACCAAGCCAAACGGCCGTCGTCTTCATCACATGTTAGATTCGCTAAGCTGTGATGTAGTGGGTCCTCGGGAACCGACTCACTATCCCTATAACACAAATCATCGCCCCGATATTCTCGATATAGCAATCCTACAAAGTGTTAACTTAACGGTACACTTAGTAGAAGTCATCCACCAACTTACTTCGGATACTGCGGTAGTCATGCAGCTAGGTATCCCAAGTGACCCCGTTCCTCAAATGAGGGCACACATTGATTGGGCCAAATTAACGGAAGCCCTTAAGGCAACCGACAGCCCCGACCTGAACACCATTCCCGATTCATTCTCATCCATCGAGAAGGCCAATGCAGCGATCGGTGCTTTCACCAACCACCTTCGAACTGCTATCAGTGCATCTTCCAGGCGGGTTCCGGTGGCGAATGATCGCCGCTGGATCCTGCCTGATGATGTGAGGGAGTTGTTGAGAGCAAAGAACGCAGCTATCCGGGCGTACGATTACGCTCCGACCGAGGCAAACCACATCTGTATGAGGGCCCTACAGCGAGATGTTAAATCTCGCATACGCGAACTGCGGTCTAACAACTGGGACGCCCTTCTTGAAGAGATTTCGCCTTCGCATCTGGCTTACTGGAGCTTGGCGAAGTCTCTTAAGATGGACTCTACCACGTCATCGATGCCTCCAATCCTTAGGCCTCCACCCATGACTCCCGCCTTCGATGACTCCGAAGTTGAAACCCTAGCCGATAGCTTAGACCAACAATGTACACCGAGTACAGAAAGCATTAACGCCCTCCACACAAAAACTGTGAATAGCACAGTCGAAACTTAATGCGGCAACCCACCGACAGACACCCTCCAACCGGTAACGGTGGAAGAGGTACAGACAATAATTAAAAACTTAAAACCGCGAAAAGCTCCAGTTGGAGATATCTTATTATCACCACCAGATACCAACAAATATGGATCCCTGAAGGCGCGCTTGCTCTCCGTGTACGAATTAATGAACAAGATCGAATCCTTATCTAGAGAAATCGCATTTTTGAAAATGAAGCAAACGCGACAAGGCAGGTCATTCAGTAAAAACCGTTTCAACAGAAACCGCTCGAACTCAAGATCAAGAAGTCGCGTAGAGAAAGATCCGATATGTTATTTTCATAGAAAATTCGGGAAAGACGCCTATCGCTGCCTACCTATAACCTAAATACCATAATACCTAAATACCATTCTCCTGGTATTTTACCATAAATAATAGGTTGGCCTTCTAAACTTCTATGCCAAAATTGTATCTCATGTCTTTCTTATAAGGCTTGGTGATTAATACCCATTTGTCCCCATTTGTAACCTATGAGTAATGAACATAAAGTGCTCAAGCCTCCGTCAAAGGCATTAAACTTTGTCTCAAAACTGAGTGAAGCTTTGCCAAAGTCAGATTTTCTTTGTGATCTATATGATAATTTAGAATTGAAGTTCGAATCCCTTCAAGGTTCAGATTATCAAAATAAAATTTGTCTTTTTTACATCATTTTTCTCTGGTGAAGTGAACTTGGCACACATTGCTTAGGTGGTATGTGTGGTTTTATATTAGACAAGGGAGACAAATCACATTTTTCACAATTGTTTGTCTTCATTGAAATATATTCTTCTTGAAGAAAATGAAATACTCTGCTTGTCTATACAAATAATAAGGAGTAACAAAAAATAGTATGTTTTGTACCAAAACATTTTATTTTAGCAAACCTACTACAAAACTTTTCTCTTTTTACTGGGATCTGTAATGCTGACAATACTTCATAGCCTTTCCGTCACGGAAACAATAAGCACACTTATGTGAGAGGGTGCATGCCTGCGACTGACCCCTGACTGACCCCCGACTGACACACTGACAAAATATATTTGTACTTACACATCTAACCACAGGCAAGTGCTGACCGCAGTTGTGAATTGCAAGAACTATACTAAAAGCACAAACAATCAATAAAAATAATATGTTGAAAAGGATACAACTCTGGCAAGGATTATATCTGTAGGTCTGTAACACTTGTAAGGGTCAACCCTGTCTTTATCTGTCGATCTTATGTCCTCTTTTTTCAGTACACCTCTATAAGGCCTCACAAGAACTGAAGAGCCAACACAAAGGATTGTGCACTGAACCATTCTTGAATTAACAACATTTACTTTTGCAGTCACAATGTCACCAGTTTTAGGCAGGACACTTGGAGTTCTTGGGCTTTCAACTGATAATACTGTTGCCTGAAATTAAAATTAGATAAGTAAAACAAGTCTGAATAAAAGATGGTAGGCGTGCCCGTATGGGGAGGTGCAAACTGGAAAGAAACCGAAAAGCATAATGATGACGGTACACAAATTTACCTTGGTCTTCTCATCCTTTTCACTTTTTAAAACTCCTGCTAAAGTAGCATAAATGTATCCTCGCAGTTCATATGTACCGGGTCCAGCTACTGTGTCTTTATTTGCATGACCAATCCTCATGCCTGGTATGCAAACTTGACCAATTTCTTTCAATTTTTCTATGTTCATTTTAACCACACTATTGAGGTTATGACATTAACCTTTGCTATAAATCAATTAATATAAACAAGTACACGTTCACAGTATTACGATAACATCTAATCAGCAAAAGTGATTTTCTGTTTGAGCATTCGGATTCTTAAAAAGCAAAAGCACAAAAAGCATGTATTTGTTTACAAAGAGGGCCGGTCAGATATGACTAACGATGCGCGATGACGAGATGTTGAAGTCGATTGTTTCGATTGTTCAAACATCTCGATGACTCGTGATTGTTTTCATCGTACAGTCGATGGTTTCGAGTCAACGCTCGGTACGACTAAGCGATTTGCCATCGTCGACGATGCGATGCGATGTTTGCCTGCAGTCGTAATTCGCAATCGCGTCGATTGATTCAACTGGAATCGTATGTAGCGTACGTTCACTCTGTTCGTTCGTTTGACTCGTTGACACGACTCTTTTCTAAAATATAAATCGAGTTGAATCGAGGTGTTGTAGGTCGTTGGGAGTTTAATTAATGACACATTTAGTTAATCAGTCTTATTCTTTAATTGTTTATTTTCAATACTTAATACATATAAAACAGACTGGTTTGTTGAACCGCTTCAGTTATTTAAATTCAAATTAAGAAAAAAATTAATACCTAAACATGTAGTTATACATACTCAATAATATTATTAATAAGTGATAGAATCGAATCGAAAATTAAACAAGTACTTAGGTAAGTATATCAAGTAAGAATTTGTCTAGGTAGGTAGTAGCTGCATTATCAAGTAATTTAACATTTTAAAAAAATACAAATAATGAACTATATATTACCTATTGGTAACAAAAAAATTTAAATTAGCTAAATATTCAATAAGAATTCAAAATTCAACGAAGTAAGGTATACATACATTAATTATTAAAAAACTTTAAACAAACTGTATATTTTCACTAAGAAATAAAAGTTCATCCAGTTTTTTTATTGATAACTAATTTATTTTTGAAATAATTAAAATATATATTGATATTCAAAGTATAATCCATATTAAAACCGTAGTTTTTATTTTATCACAAATACATAATTATAATAATTTTATTTGTTATAAAAAAGAATTGATCGTTCAATGGCTAATCACGCCATCTCTCTTAATGCACAGCAATGAAATGTGAGAGAATAAAATAAACTTTGATTATTTCTCCTTTGATAAATAGTTTAAGAAAAAAATACTAGGTTGGCTCTATTTACATTTTTTTCGTAGATTATTTACCTATATCAAAAATATTTCACATATGGTAAATAAATACTGAAGCGTCCAGCATCGATTTTTTTAATGATAGTTGATTTATTAGGTTGCCTACATTGCTACAATGTATGTAATAAGTAATAAGTCAATCGTTTGAATAAAAATATAAAACGGCCGAATCAACGCCATCGTTTGAATCGGGTACGAGCCGATGATGTTGACTCGAAACAATCGAAAAACATCTCGATTGTTCGATGACAGACCGAGATAATCGTAGACTCGATGAGAATTGATGACGACTGCGATTGTTTCGATTGCTCCAACATCTCGACATCGCGCATTACTAGATATGACCTGTCAACTGATTGATAGCCAGAAGACGCGTCTTAGTTACCAAATATATCATTAAAAAAATAGATTTTTTTCTGACTTCAAAGCAATTAAAACTGTCATAAGACAGTCTAGGGAAAAAAAGAAAATCGTTTTTAAATATTTACGAGAAATATTTTTTTTGAATGCAGCCAATATATTGTTGTAAGTTTTACAGAGAGCAACCTAATGGAGGACCGAAACTAAAAATTACATTATAGCAAAGCTCATATTAAATAAAAATACTATTATGCCAGTAAATACATACTTATAATGATTATTATAAAATATTAAAGCTGAACGTAACTATTAGATATGAGATGCTGGTTTTGTCATTCACACACATCAATCAGACCTCAACGTCAGATGTGATTGATATGTATTCAGTCTTGCAACTGCTAATGCGTCGTTGTGTACTGTGTATGTTCGATCTTGTTTGTGTTTCTCTATCTTTGTGACCTTTTTATGTTTATATTCTAATTGAAAGTAAACGGAACAGAAGGAATAAAAGATTATTGTTGGTATTGTATTGTTTGCCGTCGCACAGTAGGATGTAGCTCATGTTATGACAATGGTGTGGTACCTTGGTTGGGCTAGATTTCAAAGTAATATTGCTGCACCAGCAGAATTTTTTAGACCATGTTGTAGTTGGGGAGGATTATTGTTGTATATAGGTTGTATATGTGTGTAATGGCAGGCAACACTTGTCACACGTGAAGTGACAGTTTTCTAATATTGGATTGTTTATTTAATTGTCAAAATTACATCTATTCTAGACACGAACCATGAAACATCTTATTGTAAATAATATCAGTGTTTTAAAATAGTTACAAACCTCCAGTTTCCAGTTCCCTAAAATAGAACCCTCCAATAGGTTATGGGCAGCACAATTTTTAAAAGATAAAATTTGGCTTTAAGACGAACAGAAAATTATAAGAGCAAGAGATGTAAGAATTGATGAAAGGGAGAACACTAACACAAGTAACACAAATGAATATAAGTAATTGTGAAGATGAAGTCAGAGAAGTTCGAGAAGGTGATATTGGGATAATAATAGTAATGGAGTTAATTTAGTTCGAGAAGGTGATACAGAGAAGAAATATATTTAGTAGAACAAATAAAGATGAAACAAAATGCCAATGAAATAAATGAAAATGGAACAAATGATCGCAGATTAACAAATGAAAATCTGATGGATACTTTAAGAAGTAATTATGATATGGATGAAAGAGAAGAATATATTGATAGTGAAAATACTGAATTTTAGAAAATACAAGAACTGGAAGACTGCAGCGGAACAAAGATAAGAATGTGTTAATTTTCAAAAGTGAACTTATGGTGTCTCGGGGGAAATGTTTGTTTTCTTTATTGTGTTTATAAGTCTTTTATAGGGGAATTTCAATGTAGTATACAACAATAGATAGAACTGAAAACAGACAAGGATAATTCAACAATTAAGGGGGTTATCATAAAAATATAATTGTTAATTGTTAAACTATAAAACTCTAAAGCCCTGCAGGAAGTACTCATTTATTTTGATACAAAAATATTTACAGTTGTTTTTTAAAATCCTTTTACATCTCTTTTATAGTTTTGTTTTATTGTTGTTTTGTTTTAATAGTTATTTGGTGTTTTGGTTTTATAATAAAATAATTGAACGGTTAATATGTGGAAAAAGTGAGAAAATTTAAGAAATGAAAGATAATAAAAGATAATGTAAGGTTGTGTGTGTTTTTTGAATTCAAGTGTTGAGTCTAAAGTTATGTGAAGTTGTTGTGTTTATTATGAGTTATGTTGTGGTTTATGAGTTGAGTTTAACTGATTTGAGTAAGACTGGCAATACTCTTAGAGTATTGGTTCCTATGTTGTGAATAGTCGAGAAGGAGTTTAAGGTTTTTAAATAAACTTAGAGAAGTTTATGCATTGAGTAGTCGAGAAGGAGTTTAAGGTTATTATAGTTATAGAGGTTTTTATTAATTGAGTAGTCGAGAAGGAGATAAAGTTTTTTTAAATAAACTTGAAGAGTTTATGTAGGGAATTTATGATTATTATAGTTAGTAATGTTTTATGTAGCGAGTCAAGAGGGAGGTTAAGGTTCTTAACATTATAGTTAGTATAGTTGAGTGAAAGTACATATTTAGTCAAGTAGGAGTTGGATAAGTGAGAAATGATTAAAGGTAGCGACATTAAAGTTGGTATTAAGTTTGAAAGGTTGAATTAATAGTTGTTGGTTGAATTGAGACGGAATATTTTTTTGTTAAATAGATGGAGTTAAGCGGAAGTAATTGAATATAAGTGGTTGTGAGATTTTAATGTACAATTAGGTATGTATGGAAGGTAATGTTTAATTTATGAAGGTGAGTTATTTGTTTTTGGTCTATTGTATTAAATTATATAAAGGGGGTTAAATGTGTGCAAGTGTTGAGGGGTTGTGTTGGAGGTTGTATATGTGTTTAATGGCAGGCAACACTTGTAACATGTGAAGTGACAGTTTTCTAATATTGGAATGTTTATTTAATTGTCAAAATTACTTCTAATCTAGACACAAACCATGGAACATCTAATTGTTATAAAAATATAAAATACCTATTGTAAATGTAAAACATTATTAATGTTTATAATATAAAATATAATAACCATAATATCAGTATTTTAAAATAGCTCTACACCTCCAGAACCCAGTTCCCTAAAATAGAACCTTCTAACAATTATGAATTAAAAAAATTAATATTAGAAATGTTGTTTTAATTAAACCCTTGACAAATGCAAAACAATATCTTAAGAAGCTGATTTTAAATGATGTAGGTAAGTAATAATAATAATCCTCGTCTTCATCGTCACTTTCCATCAGGTGAGATGGAAGACAAACGCCTGCTAATTATTAATTAAAAAAAAAAAAAAAAAAAAATCAACCATTTGCTTGTTAATATGTTGACAAACTGTAAAAGAACCGTCATCGAGGAAATAAATAGGTAGTGTATAATATGACCACTTCTGTGAAGATCTCTAGTTCTAAACCATGCAGGATCTCTAATATTTTATCTCATGATATTGACGGTGGTCTCAAAACTACGCGAAGAATACAATTACGCAAGTTACTCTCGTAACAGATTTTGTAAAATAACTAATTTATTAAGATAATTCGCCACAACATTTAATAAAGTAGTATCACTATGATATGTTAATACTTGTTACATTACAGCAGGCCACTTATTGTTACGCAAGGATTAAGCAATTTGTTCATTATTTTCTTAAACTTGTTGATATCCTGATATATTTGCGACCATTTGGCTGCGACATCTATACAATTGTTATTTTTGTAAGTTATTGACGCCTGACATTGACGCTTTGAGGTTATGTATGTATTTTATGAAATAATTTTATTTCTGCATCGAATTTTAAAATATTGATAATAGATTTGGATATTTAATACAATAAACAACTGTTAAGAGCACTAACGAATTCAAGACGGGATCAATTAAAGAATTTAAGTGACAGGTTTTTGAATGTATGGAGCGGGACCGGCACTCTTTGAACTTTTGTTTGATGTATGATACAGGTATGATGATTATACGATTGAATGAAAACGATTGATACATACGGCGCTAACGAAATGAACTTAGCGAACTAGTATAATTAAAATTAAACGTACGCAATGGTGGATCTAGTTGAAAGATAAAGTAGTACAGGCTGACCAAAAAATCTTGAAAATAATGTTTGAGGAACTAAAATAAATCTAATTATGGCAACTATCAATTGACATGTCATTGACGTCACTGTTATGATATCTTTAATTGAATGGTGCACAAAACTTCGAATTTCATATTGTTTTTCTAATTTATTTTGAGTAATAGTCGTTGATTGTCATCAGTATTATCATGAATAAGAAGAAATCGAATAAACCGATAGGCAGTGGAGCTAGGGAAATGATTTATAAGGTGTTCCAAAGGTGTTTTGCGGAATACTAAGCTTATTATTAGATTTGCAGGATGTCTATGCCCGTACAGCTTTAATTACAGGTAAGTAACAGGGATATGGTGAATATTTAAAATGAAGAGGTTTATGATAACATGGTACGATTACGTTTTTTCCAACTTCTTGATTACTGTTTACATTGCTCTATTTCGAGGTTTTGTAATATAATAGATCGGTCGACATAATTTGATACTTTTCCATTTCATAATAATTTAGTTGAGTAGTTATTTTTGTTCGAATGTATTGTTTGTTAGTTTAGGTACGTAATTGTTTATTAATAAAGGTACATTATTACTAAAAGTATTTGGTTGCGCCGCAATATAATAGATTATAGTTTTCAAATATCGCGCGCGAATAGTTGTCATTTTCGTTCATATTAAAATTGCTAACTCCTTTCGTTCCTCAATCCCCCGCCCCTTCCCCGCACTTGCCTGTCGGTCGCCGTTGTTTTGCGTCGTTTTTTTTGGAAGAAACGCTCGCACGCAATCTCTCGCTCGCAAAATAAAATGTTGGACAGTTATCAGTGAACCTATGTGCAGTGAAAATTATCTAAGTGCTTTATGACGCATGTGAATCCATATGATAGAATTGAATATCATCAAATTCACCCTAACAAGTGTGATCGCCGGCGCCGGTTTCGTTCATGTCAACGAGCCACGTGCAACCACAGGTACCTATCTTTCTTTTCCTTATTCCTATTCATATCTGAAGGTGTTAGCAATCCAATTTAAAATTATTAATCAACCGCATACAGTCCACTACTTTAATATCTAATTAGCTTATGAACCGCGTCACCAGTATTGATGTTATTTTCAGGAAAATCAGAAAGTACCATCAGACAAATTGTAGATAAATATATTATAAATAAATATACTGAAATAAATATATAATATATAAAATAATATATTAACCAGATCCAATATGATAAATATAGTAATTGACGAGCTTCTCGGAGAACGTGGACATATTATAGCCAGGCCACCACTCTATCACTGCGATCTGAATCCTACTGAAAAAAAAGGCCTCTGAACACAATGTAGGATCTCGCGATTTATACAGTATCACAGCTGACAATTTCAAGAATTGCTGTGAACGTGTCATTAAAATAGAAAAAAAATATTTTGAGAGAGGAAGAACATTATATAATGGTATTGAAGATTTAATTATTCAAGTGGAAAGTGATAGTAGCAGCAATAGTGACTTATCGGGTGTTGAATATCTAGATGTATGTGATGAATAAATATGTAAAAAAATACTTTAGTTGTTTTATTCAAAATTATTCTATTGCAGTCTGGCTGAATTAAAATGGTCTTTGCATGAGTGTTGTATGTACGATGATCTCTGTTGTAGAGTCTAAGTTTTTGCAACTAATTATTGATAAGGGAAACAAGTTTTATAGAGTAGTTCATTGTATACTATATTTTAGTTCCGGCTATACATACTGTATAATATTACAGAGGTTACTTTTTATCCATTCATACTTCCCGCAGGATATTACTTAATTATATAAGATATCCTTGATAACATTCGTCAGTCTTTGATATATTAAGTGAGAAGTACCCGTTTAATCACATTTGCTATTTTAATAACTTGCGTACTCTAAACTATTACGAGCTAAAGGATTTCGCGGGCAGAAGCTAGAACAAAATATAATACTAGTGCCTCTTAATGTAGATGCCATTTTAACAAACGAATATCATTCGATAAATCTATTAGAGTAACCAATGCACATTCATTCAGTTAGTTTAATAAATAAAGTTATAAATAAAATAAAGTTAGCTTTCTATATAATGACGCAAATATCAAAACCATTTTAGGCATACTAAACACGTATGATGTACTAATTTATTGATTGAAATAACTAATGTAAATTAATATTTGTCGTAGGCGGGACCGAATTAAGTAGCGGGCCACCGGGGCTGCAGCCTCGGGCCTCCACAATAGAGATTAATAAGAAAGTAAAGGGTTAAGTCCATTTTAGGCCGTCAGTAAGCTTTTTGTTTCAGCACTTAATGGACGAATAGAATGCACGATAATTCGTATCATTTATGTAAATGAGTATTAAAAAAAGTATCAGAACTAAAATATTTTCCAATAAAATTATCTCAATTAATAAGAAGCTAAACGTGAGGAGTCTCCATGCAATAGCTGCGCAACGTTGGGGTTACTGATTCAATGCAAAAGAAGTTTTGCTGGTGGCTTATTCTAAAGATAAAGGCATATAGCTTTTCATAAACAGTAAAGTAAACATATAAAGTATACATTTAAAACTAAATAAATAAGATCAAAAATATTACAAACTTAATTATGTTAATTGTATAATCTTGCAAAGCATTATTTCGATTGCAACCATAACTTTTTGTGAGTTTTGTTTTTTTTTAGTTCGGAATCCCTATCACCAAACTTCAAAATTCAAATACGTCAATCCAATATTCGCTCTGTCTGTTATTTTGCAACAAGTGGATGTGCTCTTTCGGTTTTCCTTTTTTTTTTACTTTTTTTCTTCCCATGTTATTTCCTTTTTGATTTTCCTTTATAGTAGAACGTATTTTATCATAAAATAAACTAAATTATCCAAAAATACTCTCCTGTGTTGGACAATAAGAACTCAAGCAGACTTATTTGCGTCTATTATAGTTGCACGGGGCTAGCATATAATTCAACCGAGAAGGTGTCTAAACGCGACAAACACTCGCTTCGGGTCGAAAGATAATATGGCTCAGTAGCGTCAAGGTGTCAAACCGAGAAGGTGTCTAAACGCGACAAACACTCGCTTCGGGTCGAAAGATAATATGGCTCAGTAGCGTCAGTTTCTCGCATTTTGAGACCTCCTCGACTTGTCGCAGGTACAGACCTCTTCCTTTAAAAGCCTTTAGGTTAGTCTAATGTATAAATGTGTTTTCTTTCTATATTTTAATTAAGATTTTGATCACGTGACTCTAGTGTTGTACGTAAGATTTCATTTGACTTCATTATTTAATTTAAATACCAAAAACAAAATGGTTAGTTCAATAACCTTTTAAATATGGTTTATGACCGTATAGTCAATCTATTAAAAATAATCATGACGGTATTATATGCTGAAACATCATCGGCCGACGGCTCAAACACTATGGACTTAAAAAAGCCTTTGAAAAGCTTTTCTGTTTTTATTTATAAAAATTGTGTTTTTTAACCATTCACACTTGTACACAGTAAAAACTAACACAAATATGTCCACAAATTATTATTAAATGTTTAGTATAATTCACCTATATAGGTTCACCCAATCCGAAAACATCAATTTATCAAGAAGCCCTGATACGCATTTAGAATTAGTATCTTAGTAGGAATTTTTGTACGAAGTAGTAAATGCAATTTGAACAACTTAACTTTATGTTTCTTGCGTTCACGAATTTGCGTGTCGAACTGGAGAGTGAGAACTGCAATCCCTGCCCAGTATTGAATGCGATCTACTCCGGAGCTGGATTTCAGCAAAATCTTCAACGGTTGTTCATCGAAAAATGCTTGCAATTTTCCAGCCGTAATTTCATTTCGGATCATTTTCATATTTGACTATGTTCTGAGTTTGTTTCGCATTACTTGATAATTTTTTTAATTTATTCGGAAATTAATTTGGTGCTTCCACTCCTTTATTGCCCCAGGGCCTCCAGACCTCTAAATCCGGCATTGGTCGTAGGTGGTCACTAAATGTACGTGCGTTTTAATCAGATTTTGTGATGTATAGTCAGTAAGTGACCCATATAAAAAATGTTACCAATTTTCTCTTGAAAAGAGACCTTGAACGTAATTTTATGATCCTATTGATCATACCAAATTTGTTTCACACAAAATTCAAACGCGATCACGAAATAAAGTAAAAGTGACACTTAGAAATCAGCAAAAAAACCCGGTCATGCAGAGAAAGTTTAAACAGCAAGGCCTCCATTACTGGTGGACACGTTTGACTGAAGCAGAGATCATTTGATCTCTTGACCAAACAAACAATTAGTCATCTACAAGGCACACATGTGAAAAATTATAGTTCGTATTGACTTTCAGTGAATGGAAAACCTGACAAAACTAAAAAGACACAGTTTGGTACGCAGTGGTAAAGGAAATTTGGTAACCTAATGAAGACTCTGTTATTATTAAAAAGAAACATAGTTTTCAACCATTTCAACAATTTCATTTAAAGATTCAGATTAAAAATTTTTTTACGAAAAATATATATTTTACACCTGCCAGTTGAATTCTTTTTCAACCAGCTTTACAACGGTAGCATGCGTAACGCAAGGAGGATGCAGAAAAACATTATTATGTATTTAGTATATCACATGAATTGAGTTTATATGTATATGTACATATATATATATATATATATATATATATATATTGTAATTGTAAAATATATTATTGTAAAATATTTGTAAAATATATATATATTGTAATATATATATATATATATATATATATATATATATATATATATTACAATTGTATATTATATATATATTATTGAAAAAGGATTAGACGTTTGTCTTCTATCTCACCTGATGGAAAGTGACGATGAAGACGAAGGTGTTACATGTCTATCCACGAGATACCTATTGACTCGACGCTTGAAAGAACTAGAACTATAGTTTTCTGGAAAAACAGACGCAGGGATTCATTCCACACCTTGGCGACCTGCACCAAAAAGGAACTATCGAAGCGTTTGGTTCGACTTATTGGGATATCTAATATAAAGGGATGGAAGGCCAGTCTACGTCTAGTAGTCCGATGTACTAAGGGTATGGGTTCAATCTAATCAAAAAGAGCATTTGCGCACTCTTCAAAATGTAATCTGTAGAAGACTGCTAAACTGGTAACTTTCCGACGATGGTCGAGGCTTTGCAGTTTTTTGGTGGTGAGGTCAAAGTTGTCAATAATTTTTCGGACTCTTCGGTCAACTCCATCCATCGCTTCTAGTTGGTACTTTGCAGAACCATCCCAAAGGTGGCTACAGTACTCCATACAAGATCGCTTGAACTTGAGCTCTTTACAAATTAAGTAGCCGTTCAAGGCTGAAGTACCGTCGGACCTTCGAGATGATTCCCAACTTCTTTGAAGCAGTTTGAGCCATGGACACAATTTGTTGCCCGAAGTTTAGTTGGGACGATATAGAAGCCCTAGGTGGTCGGTTAAGGGTACAGAAACATTTTGGAAAGTGGGCTTTAGGTCGAAACTGCTATTTTTGGTGAATAATAAACACGCCATTGTTTTTGACGGGTTAAATTTGACCCAGTTGGACTTGCCCCAATCAGACACTTTCTTTAAGGCCAAATCCATCTGCTCAATCATGGACTGTATCAAAGCCCGGATTTCTTGAGGACTCGCTCGTGCATTGGACATGTATCTCTCTACAACAGTGCTGTCATCAGCGTAACCAATAATGCCTGGGGTTAACAGGTCATTAATGTGCAGCAAGAACAGATTCCTGAGGTTCCCCGGCATTAATTGCCATCAGGTCAGAAGAGTAGCCGTCTAAGACTACACGAATTGACCGTTCCTTCAGAAAATCAGATATCCAGTCGCAGAGCACATTAGGTATTCCGTTTGCTGAAAGCTTACTCAAGAGACCATCATGCCAGACCCTATCAAAAGGTTTGGAAATGTCTAAGAATACAGCTATAGCTTCACCGTGACCTTCCAAGGCTTCACTCCATAAGTGAGTGGCTTACACAAGAAGATCTCCAGTCGAGCGTCCACCGCGAAAACCATATTGGTTATCACTAAGGAGCTCGTTGGACTCAAGGTATGCGTGGACACGAATGTTCAATACACGCTCCATAACTTTGCAAAATCTGGAGGTGCTTGCAATAGGTCGGTAGTTGATAGGATTTGCATGACTTCCCTTCTTTCGTACTGGTTGCACCTTAGCCAGCTTCCAGGATTTAGGTACCTTTCCGGATTCCAAAGAGAGTCGATACAGGCACGTTAGAATGGGAGACAACTCGGCTGCGCAGTGTTTTAACACAACGGCAAGTATGCCATCGGAGCCGCTGGCCTTATTCACGTCTAAATTCTGCAAGCATTTAAGAACCTCCATTTGGCGAATATGAACGGTTTCCATTTTGGGTCCAAACTGAGGTAATTGGGGTGGGACTTTACCTTGACTATTTAGACGTGAACAATCTGCAAAAATAATAGCAAAAAGGTCTGCTTTCTCTTTTGCGGTGTGGGCCAGTGAACCATCAGGCTTCCTCAGAGGTGGCAGCGATGGGCGACAGAAGTTTGACTCAACCGACTTGGCCAGAGACAAGAAAGCTTTGCTTCCTGAAGGATATGATGCTATCTTGTCTCCGATGTGGCCAATGTCGTCAAAGCGAGCTTTTCTGATCACCTTTTTGAAAGACTTGGTTTTTCTTCAGTTCTGGTGAATCCACAGCTTTGCTTCTGCGAGCGCCAGCCCAGGCTTTGTACGCTTCTTGCTTAAGCTTTTCAGCTGTGAGTCAAGCATCATTAAACCATGGGCAAGCTTTGGTTTCAAGGTATAAGTCAGTGTAAGGGATGAAATACTCCATTGCTTGGCTTATCACACTTGATAGAGCATCAGCGCAGCACGATGAACCAAGCAACTCGCAATAAACAACGCAACGATGGGGATCTCGCTTGGAGACTGCGGGGACGCTTGAACCCCCCCGGGGATTGTCATCGGATCCTCTCTAACCAGTCGCCAGCTAGCACGATGAAGCCTCCCGGGATTTTTCGCAAGGTGGCGGGCAGCCTTTCGCATGTGGCAAGCACACTACTTGGGCCCCCTACTACTTGGGGCGGCCAGCTGTGCACCCTTGCTTCGGATCCCCATACCCTCCAAAACCAGTTACCCGGCGAGCCAATAAATTACGAGCTGAAAACAGTTCTCTGAAGCAGCACGATTACTCTGACCTACCCTCCTCGATGGGTACACTAAACATCATGCCGGAACGCGACCGTGTCACTTGGCGGCATGGCTGTGTTTAGTGGGTGGTGGCAAGCTACGGCCGAAGCCTACCACCAGAAGATACTGCTCGTTTAGCACCACCCAGGGACCAGGACCACGTACAAGGCATCGAGGGCTTACCCTTGCGGACGCGAGTAGTTCCAATCCTCAAAAAAATATATTATAAATATATATAACACATTCCATTTTCTTGAGAGCAACGTTCAAGAATGTTTTCCATTATTGAAGTCAGTTTTATTAGGCTTTTTTATTACCATAACCTTTTTTTTAATCTTAAAAGTTGGCTTGATGGCTTGATGTGCTTAGGTGATGTAGTTTGAATTTCAAAAAGTTATTAAAACAAAAATAATTTTTCCCAATGAAAGGACCCACAAAACTAATCTACATTTTTTATAAGCGTCAGCAACAAAGTTACATAACTAATGACCATAAACTATACATATAGGTAGCAATAGATCTGTCGTATTCAGTGCAATGAATCTGTGTGAAGGAATCACCGTAGGCAAATTACATACATGCTAACATATTTACTGTCACTGAACATCTTCTTTTTTCACTTTTACCAATGAACTTGAGTTAACGTGGAGAGACCATAGTCCATTTTTATATATATCTTACAAAGTTACTTTTGTTTTTGGTACAACCAGTTCAGTATATTTTTGATTAATGAGAGATGTACTTATATCGTAACCTTTTAAATAAAGTTGAATAAAAAGATAAAGAATGTTAAAAATCCTTTATTTCCCGTTTATACATACTTAGTTAGTAGAAGAATAATGCTGCAATGAATAATGCAGAAAAGAATAATTTTGTATAGACATAAAGAGACTGTAAATTTATTTTGAAAAAAAAATATACCCGTGAAGTTTCTTGCCAGTTCTTCTTCACGAAGGTTTTTTTTTTCGAACTGGTGGTAGAATCATGTTTTATTTGACGTCAATAAGAACAAGTAATTGTCAGTGTTGAGAAATAAATATTTGAATTTGAATTTGAAGTTTGAAACTACTCAATTTTTACCTTAACAAAATGAACTAATGTAACTTAGTACACAAATATGCCTTAGCTGACTTAGGTATATAGTGATACACATAATGGTATGGAAATGGCATGCTCATAACCGAAACTGTTAAGACGCGCTCAGAGCACGCCACCTTCCACACGCACAGCAGGTAGCATTAGCAAAAATCGGACCAAGGTCGATAGTTGTGTGGCATGCTTTGGTGCTGGTAAACTCAATAGTCGCATGGCTGCGGCGCGACAACATACACAAAAGCGGTCTTTTGTTTGTTTCTTCCATGTCACACTCAAATTGTTTACCTACTATTTCATATATTTAACAATTTTGACAAATGTTTGCCCATAGGTTTTATTTTCCACCGCCTTTTTTTAACGCAGGGAAATCCTCATTGATACCCGAGCGGGGGCTGCGGTCGGGTTATTCCGGACTCTTACCGGCTAAAAACCTGCGGCTTCTGTCTGGGCGCACGAGGAGCTTGCGCATCGGTTGGTGCTATGTGCAGCGCCAGCATCATCCCTAGAGGGTAGGGTTCCTCTCTAGTTGTCCCTCATAACATCAACAATGAAAGCTCTTTGGACAGCGGGGGAGGAAAGCTTTCAGCGATAAAAAGCGTACCTGCAGCGTACCTTACGACGGCGACCAAGTGGAAGGCAGGATCCAGCAGCCTTCTAACCCTCTCCACCACCTCCTTCGCAAGAAGGATCGCACCACCTACCACGACGTGTCACTCTTGACCATAGCGCGAACCATTACCCGTATCCCACGCGGGGCATACCTCCAGCACAAGATGTGGTTTAAAAAAACCTTACCTTAGGCTTTAAAACGGTGCTGACTATGATGATGAAGATGAAAATATATAATTCAAAGAAACTATAAAGCAGAAGTTGTGTGCTAAAGCATATTATAAACTATCCGATTATTTGGATGATAAAAGCCCTTGGGTATAATCCCCTCATTAAAAGGATTGTACTAGTATTTGTAACAAACATGTGTAATATGTCTGTTTGTTCGTTGAGTTCTTCGTCCCAATGAATATCTAAAGCGTCATTGTCACTAAAGCACGGCTTCGTATGGTAGCGTCGGGTGACGGGTCGCTCACTTCCCTCTAATATGGTTAAGGAGGGCGATGGCTGGATCCCGTGTTAAATCGTGAACGGGTGCCGTTTGAGGGTGTTTGTCGTTTGGACACTTGGGGGGAGGAAGACTTGCCGAGCTAACAGATGCAGATAAGAATAATTTATTATAGACGTAAAGAGACTCTGTAAATATATTTTGAAAAAAATATACCCGTGAAGTTTCTTGCCAGTTCTTCTTCACGAAGTTTTTTCGAACTGGTGGTAGAGTCATGTTTTATTTGTTGAGAAATAAATATTTCATTTCATTTCATGGAGCCGAACAGAAAACGCTTCGCCTCAAGCCGAAAAAAGAAAACAAAAATATATGCCCCAAAATTAGTTAACGCAGGTATGACGTCGTCATATTTTCATACGTCTCTTACTGCTTTTTTGGTTCTTTTCTGTACTCCTGAAAACGTATTATGGTAAATCCATGATGTTCTTACACGACTGTATAGTTCACCGACACATAAACCAACTCACATTTACGTCTATAACATTATTACTTCGGGATATGTGAAAACTAAGGTCAAAAGGGTGAAAGCTTAAAAATTATGAATTCATTATTCAACAAAAAAAACATAAAAGAAACTGTCTGCCATAAAACCAAAACATATGACATGTTCCATCCATTCCTATTCACATAATAATTATATTACAATTATTATGATGCTGCAAATTGTGTCTATAATCACCGGAGGACAAGTGCACGTGCGAAATCGACATAGTTAACGAATTAGTCACCGTCGTCGCACGTTTCGAAACGGTAATTTTATAGTAATTTTCTTTTTATATCGGTAAATGCACACTTAATTTTTGATAAACATGTGGAAGTGAAAATTATTATCAAAATATTATCTACCAATGCTACGTATTCGCCCTTGTTATAAATGAGTGTAATACTGTATGTTTCTAGTGAATTAAAATTGTTGTTATTGTTATAAGCTAGTAGTTTCAGAACAGAAACCTAGAACTGATTATGTGCTTTGTATTTCTATGACGTTTTGTAATATTTTACCCTTACTATAATTTCAATATTTATTTTAATGATTTTGCTAATTTCTGTCGCTCAATGAAAACTACTCGCTTGATGCGAGCGAGTCGATGGATGGGAGTCGCATCCCTAGTTAAGACGTGTCATGTATGAAATCGACTGACATTGACGTTTCGCCGATTGGTGTTTCGCTTGCGTGTAATTTTTGTTTGAATCGTAAAAACTAATAAATTATTGAAGATACTAAGCAGAAATGCTTACTAAATTCGAAACCAAATCGGCGCGGGTGAAAGGAATATCATTTCATGCTAAACGACCATGGGTTTTAGCCAGTTTGCACAATGGTGTAATTCAGCTATGGGATTATCGTATGTGTACTCTGCTTGAGAAATTTGATGAGCATGATGGCCCAGTACGTGGCATATGCTTCCACAGCCAACAGCCTTTATTTGTGTCTGGAGGAGACGATTATAAGATCAAGGTATGGCTCCTATACCAAGTGTAGTTATTTACAATGTTTTACAGGCCGTATATCATGTTTTCTCACATAGGCGGTAGGTAACAGAATTTCAATGTTTGTATTTTGTATTAAGTAAATAATTTGAATACATAGATCTTAACAAATAACTAATTCGGAAAGTCATATATTTTTACACATAATTTTAGATTTGTATTAGAATTCAAGATTTAACTATTCATCTAGATACATAAGTCATGCAGTGCATTTAAATATAGAAAATAAAATTATTAATATGACTCATTGATTAAAAATACTCCTGTAAAAATAGAATACTGATCAAATATTGTTAATAGCATTTTTATTTGATTAGAATATATGTGATTTCCTAGTGTGTACCAGGTCTTGTAACTCTAGTGACTAAGAATCTAATTTTTTGCAATAAGTACTGTTCCATCTATGTTGTGGTCCATTTTGAGGGTAGACTTGCATAAGCAGAGAAAATTATTTGACCTTAATATGTAGTGATTGAAAAAGCTTAATTGCATCTTCATCACTTTCCCTGAGGTAACATGAATGACAAAATGATAAACTTGCATACAAAAAAAGAAGTTCTGGTTTGAATATCTTTGTCCAATTTTAGACTCAAGCCTATAAAAAATATCTTTGAATAGTAAATCAGCTTGAATAATGTACCAACACTATAGTCTAACATACATATTCACATAATATTGAGGTCATTGATACTGAGAACCCTTGTTTAATCTGTACATATGTATAAATTTTCAACATGAATATGAGATATTCTTAATACAAAAAAAATTATTACATTGATCAATTAAGTCCCAGCTCTTTTGATTTTAAAAATTCAATAATGATCAGTACTGATTGAAGTTGTATTATGAAAACTGATAAAATAATTAAATTATATTCTTTATTTATTATAATTTTTCTATATCTCTAACTATCTATAATCTCTAACTATATTGTTAACTGACCAGCTACTTCCATTGTCAAATAACTCCAAATTTACATTCACTTTTCAATTTAAAATCACTATTGTTTTTTAAAATAATCCCAACTAAAGTAAATATAAAAATATTCTTTAAGACTTTCAAGATGAAAATATTAACAAATTGGTACAAATGTTACTGTTAATATTTTTATTTATTTATTTAAGCTTCAAACATATACCTAAGGGTGGACTTAATGCTATATAGCATTCTCTACCAGCCATCCTTTAGGTAGTTATTTATAACAAAAAAGGTAAGCAACAAATTACAGAATAATTAGTTAAATTTAGATGCACCTGATTGGGTTAACCTCTCGTATGCCTAAGCGTGGATCCACACAATACTTTCCGTCTGCCTAAGCGTGGATCCGCGCCAACAGAACCTGTCCCTCTTTTCTAACTAGAACTACTTAATGCATAAAATGTGTTTAATTTCAATCAGATTGAATGACAATATCATAAACAAGTTTCAATTTTTTGAGTGGAGTGTATAAAACCAGTATTTCAAATGTTTCAAAGTTGGAGGTTGTTGCGTGCGAACACGAAAATAGTTGTAGTAGAAAAGGTTTACTTTTGATGATCGTATTTTGTTTTAAAATTTCAGTAGAATGTGGTGTTTTTCTATATCATTAAAATCATTAGTTATTAAACTACAGGGGATTATATAAAATAAATTAATGAATTTTTTTAAATTAATGTCAATCTATCAACAGGCACAAATTTTACTTATGTTTACTTTGAGAGCATGTGAATAATAAATCATCAGTATATTACAGCATAAAATATATATATATATATATATATATTTTTTTTTTTTTTTTAATTAATAATTAGCAGGTGTTTGTCTTCCATCTCACCCGATGGAAAGTGACAATGAAGACGAGGATCATACACACCTGTAAATTAATAGGTTATATTTATTTGATAGGTTTTTTATTTAGCTTATGACACCACTTATCTGTTTTATAAGTTCCATAAGAAATATTATATTTCTAAGACATTTAACATCCCACGGGTAGCGCTATTGCTTGATCACGGCGGTTCAGGCGCAAGCATACAAAATGTTAAAACATAAAAAATATAGTATAAAAAATGTATATATGTATTAATACACTGAGTCATTTATAAATATATAATTATTTATGACTGCATGAATACAAGTAAAGTAGCTGTTCATTTGACTAATTATCTTACTTATCTGCAACATACAATGGTATGTGTACTATAAAATCTCATTATATGAAATATTATTTCTAAGGAAGTTTATTAAACTTTAAAAATTATTCTAACTGTAAGTAAACATTATTTAACTTTTAATGATTTTAAGTATATTTTAGTACATAATACAACCCATCTCAAAGTTCTCACAAAGTAGTTTTAGATAGATAGAAAATTTATTTGCAAATGCCTGTATAAGTTATAAGTCTTATTGGGTTAGGTTTTTATTTATGAGGATTTTGTTTATAATTATGATTACAAACATGTGTATTAAGAAAAGATAAGGCTTCTAATTACTTTCTTGGAAATTTCCTTCCCTTTTTCACTTCAACAATAATTTGCTTAACTCACCTTTCTTAATTAACTGGCATATCAAAAAGGAAAAACTTATGAACCAACTTAGATCACTAGAAAATCACAAAATTCAAATGACATAATTTGTATTGTGTAATACTTTGCTTAATGTCAGGTCTGGAACTACAAACAGAGACGATGTCTGTTCACATTGCTGGGACATTTAGATTACATCCGCACCACATTCTTCCACCATGAATACCCGTGGATCCTGAGTGCTTCTGATGATCAGGTAATAAAATATTCATTTTAATTCAGTGATGGATATGAGGTAATATAGGAAAATAATGAGTTTATCTGTATCTAATATATCTATCTGCCTGAAATTTCATGCAGTAATTTGTTAGTAAATACCAATTTAAGTAAATGATGAGCCATCATAATAATTAAATGAGTGTAAATAGTTACAAATCTTATTTTTACGATTTGATTTAATATTTTTATATCACTCCTTATTTTATGTAGTTTTTTCCTTTTTACTTATTATAGTTTAGTTATTTTATAGAATTATTTATATTTTAATATGTTATAATAGTTATAGTACCTACCCTACATTTGTATTAAAATAAAATTTTATTTATTAACAAACATGGTTAGTATTAGTCCTCTATGCATTCCTAATCTATTCATATCATTATGATAAAAATTTTGTGTGTTGACTGTGTTGATGACTACACCCACCTTTTCCTGTTAAAAAAATTAGCTCATTCTACATGAGTGAATCTAAAGGAAAAGACTAGTGAACTAAATAATATCAATTACATGTTGAACCAATCACAATTGTATCTATAAATAAATACTAAATAATTTTATTTATAATCAATCCTCAGTCTTTCATCAACCAGTGAAATTTTTCTGTTTTCTTACAGACTATAAGAATATGGAATTGGCAGTCCCGTCAATGCATCAGTGTACTAACGGGCCACAATCACTATGTAATGTGCGCACAATTCCATCCTACGGAAGATTTACTAGTGTCTGCTTCTCTGGATCAATCTGTGAGAGTCTGGGACTTCTCCGGATTGAGGAAGAAAAGTGTAGCACCTGGACCAGCGGGACTGGCTGATCACCTGCGGAATCCACAGGCTACTGATTTGTTTGGACAGGTATTTTGGGATATTGAATATCTTGATATCTTAAAATTTATTTAAAATAAAAGTGATTGCTGGTTTATTGCACTGTCAAGTGTTAATTAAACCTGCATGTGTATTCGAAATATCTGTCATAACTTGATGGTTAAAATATTTGCAAGTTAAAGTATTAGGCTGCTTACAATAATAATTATTTTTTCACAAAAAAGGGAACAATATTTTAAGTGCTACATTCAAAAACATTTGCTTGTCACTCTGCCAATATGATGTTTAAAGTACAATTTAGTTAACACTATTGAGATAAAAAAAAGTATAGTCACATCTGCAAAACATGTGTAGAGTATCAAAAGATTACCATAACATTTATTCCTCCAGGCAGATGCAGTGGTGAAACATGTGCTAGAAGGTCATGACCGGGGTGTGAACTGGGCAGCTTTCCATCCATCTCTGCCATTGATTGTGTCCGCTGCTGATGACAGACAAGTTAAACTATGGCGCATGAATGATGCTAAGGTAATTATTGCAAATTAATTCCGATGGTACATGGCAACCCTTACTTATTAGGTTAAGAAAAAAGAATTTAAACAATAGAAAAGAAAATTACAATTAGCAGATAAATATGAAGCCTAAATAACATGATTTAAATAATCATTAAACAGTATAAAGAATCATGAAACCAACTAGACAACTAATTGTTCATCAATATTTCACTAATAAAATCAATATATAATTAAACAAATTATGATTTATAATTTTTTTTGTGAATTAATGCCACTTACTGTCCCCTACTAGTCGCCTATATTTGATAGTTCTTGTAAGTTCCGAATATTTTCATGAATAGGAATATCATTAACTTAATTTTTATAATGTAGTTCTTGATTGCATATAAAAGGTTTGGATGTATCATAATGGATAATGATAATAGGTATGAATTGTGTATGTAATAGTTTTAAAGAAGGTGTGTGTTCTTATAATAAGAAATATACCAAGTAAGAGACAACCTCTGCAAAAAACCTTATTATGACACTCCCAAGAATATAAGAAAAATTAGATTTAGTAATAGTAGAGTTTCGTTTTTAGTCATAGTCAATTTGTATACCTACTATATCATGTATTGAACAGTTTTGACAAAAGAGTGCAGAGTTAATTTTTCCTCTCTGTCTAATTGTAACACCTTTTTAAAGCCGAAGTAAAGTTTTTATAATTTGACATAGACTTGACATAGATTAAATAAAACATATATTAATTTTCAGGCCTGGGAAGTGGACACATGTCGAGGACATTATAACAACGTTTCTTGTGTTCTGTTTCACGCTAAAAGCGAATTGATCCTGTCCAATAGTGAAGATAAGTCTATCCGTGTCTGGGATATGACGAAACGGACCTGCTTACATACATTCAGGAGAGAGCATGAACGGTGAGTCTTCTACTTTTTGAAAATATGCCTTATTTGACGTCATATAAATTGCATATTAGTTATTTTATTACTATCAATATTTATTTATCAGTCTACTTACAACACCTTTAAAAAGCCGAAGTTAAAAATTTATTTACACTGTCATCATCATAGTGATGAAGTAAAAATAACTTTCCTCAAGTTTATAAGCTTTGATGAAATAAAATATTTTGAAATATACATTAGTTTTGAGAAATTATCGGTAATAAGCTTGTGGCTACAAGGAGGAACAGGAGATAAATAAAAAGCAAGTACCTATGAAATAATAAGCAGCTCTAAAAATATCTTTTCGTATCAACATGTAACGGTCACGCCTGTGAAATTAATTACTATCAAACACGAAGCGAAGACTCGACGCACGCAGCTGTCTCACGGCGCGCGACGTAAACCCCGCGCCGCTCCCTGCGCGCGACGTGCTGGCCGCGATAAACGATAGGACCGGCCGCGCGCGCGTGCGCGGCATTTTATTGTTTCCGACACTCTCCTGATTTGTACGCACAGGATTTGTCTTCTGATTTGTAACTATTGTAAATTTACTGTAAATATTTTGTATATAAAGAGCACCTTTTGATATTTAATAACAATTCCACCTTAAACCTCTTTCAATACACATCGACCTGAATACCTTCTACCAAATTTTTAAATATGGTTTATAATTTTGAGGTATGTATTTTATTTTGAAAGAATTGGGTATTTTGGGAAAACGGTTTGAATATTTCTTATTTATGTGCAGTATTTAATTTTATGAGTTTTTAAAGAAATTCGTTTTATGACTTCGAGGATTATCTTTTTAAAATCAATTATACTACCTGGAATAATCAATTCATTCAATTTGTGACGTCATGTAGACGTTGATTGCAATTCAAATTATTTAACGCGTTTTTAAAAATTGTTTTAATTATCTTAGTGTCTATTAGTACCTGCAAGCTTTTACTAACAAAGTAAGACTATACAAATTTTTTATCTCGAAAGGTTTATTGAATTAGAATCAGATTTGTTTTCTTTACATACCAGATGGCATTGAATTATTAATCAGCACAATAATTTCACCTAAATGAATTTATTGTATACTTTTAAAACTAGTTTCGTTTCGATTTAATTGCTGTTTATTTGTAAATTTTATTTTAGAATGTTTGAACCAATCTTGACATAACTTTCACATGAATCAACCACCTTGGTGCAACAGTCTTTTTAGCTTATAATGAATTTTAATTGGGCAGAGGTTAGTTAGCAGCTTAATGGTTTTATGCCTCTAAGCATAACATCTAAAATTGCTTGCACATTAATTACTGTACTGTAACTCCAATCCAATTGTTATCCCAAAATATAAATAACTCCCAAAAACGCTACTTTCCAGGGATAGGAGACACGCCAAAACTTAGTTTTTAATAATTTTCCTCTTTCTTCCAGCTATTGGGTGCTAGCGGCTCATCCAAGCCTCAACTTATTCGCCGGCGGCCACGACGCGGGAATGATTCTCTTTAAACTGCAAAGGGAAAGACCGGCCTATGCTGTACATGCCAATCTGCTGTTTTATATTAAAGATAGGTGAGTTTTGCTTTACATTATTTAGTAGACCAGTAAAATAAAAAACCTAGCTATTTTGCAGAAACTGTATGCAACTAATTTCTTATGATTGCAAAAATAATTTATAACGAGAAAAGGTTTACTGATTCGTCATTTATTTATTATGGCGTCAAACAGTCATACAATGAAAAAACATTTTTTACAAAAAGTATTTCATAATATCATTAATTGTTGTTATAGATCAAGCTTGCGGCATTTTTGAGTTTGTGTTAATTTTGTGCGTTAAAATTCCGAAATCCGTGCAACAAATATTATTCTCCACATATTTGGTATATCAGGTATTTGTTAAAAAAATCTGAGGATTGGACTCTTATCTCATTTAATAAAAAAGTGGCATTACGAGTATTTTATTTATTTTGCGTTTGTATTTGTATTGTATTAGTATTTACTAATATCCCAGTTAAAACTAACACAAAATCTAATATTAATTTAGTTTAAATTACAATGATATCTGAATAAAATTATTTTTTTCAACACTTTTTGGCACTTATCACTGGGTTGACTATATCTAGTGTGGCAATTAAAATGGTAACTGAGGCACCAAAGGTTATGCCAGGCTTTTTAATTTTATTGGTTAGGTTTTATATCACTAACTGTTTAGTTTGTCTATACTATAGTATAGTCATGTAAAAGGATTTTTTTAAATGATTCATTTATTTGGCGACATAGTGAGGGTTTTCAATACAATACATATAATATTTTATAATAGTAATTTCATATAAGTAATGCTTTTACATATTTATGCAGGCGGTTGTCCATATGGGTTGTGAGTTTTAAAAACTTAGGCACATTTTATTTCAGGCAACTTCGCAAGTTGGATATGCAGAGTAACAGAGATGCGCCAGTTATGCAAATAAAAGGCGGAGGTCGTCACCAGCCTTACAGGTAAATTAATTATTTGTGTTTATATTAAAATGCTATATTGTATAAAAGGGTAATTGAATTAATATCTTGTAATATTGTTACTGATATATTTTTGATAATGTTCATAATAACGTCTAAAGGGAGTTGTGATCGCATTCGCGAATAATTCAAGATTTTTTCTTTTTTTTTTAATCCCCAAACACACCAACTGTATGGCCCCAAAGTAAAAGCCCCAAAGGGTTAGGTTAGGTAACCCAGAATAAACATACATATATAAATACAAACAACCATGACCCGAGAACAAACATCTGTGTTCATCACACAAATGAATGCCCCGGCCAGGACTCGAACCTGGGACCTTCGGCGTATGAGGCAAGGCTACTTACTAGGCCACTAGGTCGTCAAGTTGACAATTTGTATATCAAATGTCATACTAATAAGACACGTAATCGCTCGCAGCCAACTTCAAAAGATCACTCGTAAAATGAAATATTTATATAGATTTTAAGAATATATTTTTAAAAGGAAGCAACATGTGCCTAGGTATGTTAATTTTTCACAAAGTGTTTGTTAATTGTTGCTGTAATCACTTATAATAAACACTTTATTAAATTAAAAGCCAGAGGGGTTCCTCATCAGTGGAAGGGAAACGTTTTAAGGCCATTTTATTGAATCCTTGAGTAGACATATAAAAATAATTCCCAGAATTTTACTTGCAAGCATTCAATTTAACAAATGACACGTTTTTCTGTCTTAATGCGTATTTTATTTATTTATTTACGAAATCCACAGCCCTTAAAATAATTTTCTACAATACATGTTATTTTAACTTACGGCCAATAACTTTTAGCTCGCCTTATTGGGTTTCCTATTTCTGGAGATACATTTAATCTTTGTGAATATGAGTATTACGTTAAAAATAAGATGGTTTTTATTACTATTATACCAACACTTGATGAACATAACGAAAATATTAATAATTCATTAATTCTATTCTCAGCATGTCCCTAAACCACGCCGAATTCTGCGTCCTAGTAAATTGGCGAGTCGGAGAAAACAGTAGCTATGAACTATACACCGGGCCTAAGGAAGGAGGAGAGACTACCAGTGATCCGTTGAGGGGGCCCGCTAATAATGCTGTTTGGGTCGCTAGAAATAGATTCGCTGCTCTGGAGAAGAATAATCAGGTGAGAATAATAGGAAATGTTTAGCATACATTTCAGTAATCTAATTGCTTGGAGGAGCCTATGCCAATAGACACGCAATATTGAGTGACAACAATAATAGTGTGAAATGAAGTGATGAAGTTAAAAATAATATTATTTAAAAGTGGAATACTTAAAATTATGAAAGGCTCTATTATTATTATACATTTATGCCACATTATGCCAGGTAAGGGCTATGCCAAGTATTCTGGTTCTGGGTTGTCGATGAGGGAGGTCGATTATTATTAATATTGGATTATTATTGTAATATGCAATTTTTTATATATTATATTTTTAATTTATTTAAGTTTAAAGATATCTTGTACTGTTGGCCAAGTTATTGATGAAGTTATCTTGCTATACAGATAAGGAGTAGATGTTCAGCAGTTTAAATTATTTACCTTGAATTGTCAAAATTTTGCCCTTAAAAATATCATTAAATAATAATGCCTTCTTTAAAAACTAGCAATATATTCTTGTTTCCATTCCAGCTGGTAATAAGAAACCTGAAAAATGAAGTTTCCAAGAAAATATCCTGCGGTGGTTGTGAAGAGATAATGTATGCCGGTACGGGGATGTTGTTACTGAGGGAGGCGGATTGTGTCCAGCTATTAGATGTCCAGCAGAAACGGACTGTTGCCCAGGTAAATTATTTTTAAGAACAAGTATTAAAATCTCTGAACAATAAAAATGCAGTAATAATTGTGAAGCAGAAAATACAAATTGGGTGGAAATGTAGAATAAATATAATGCATAGAAAATATTTATTTCATTGTTTTTATTTTTATGCGTATATCAATTTTCGTTTATTTAGTTATGGTTTATAGAAAATTCAGTTACTTCTTGTAGACTAAAGTTTCCAAGTGTTTACTGTAATTGTCAATTTATGTAAGTAAAAACCAAGTAATTTGTATTTAATTAATATGTTTTTTATTTCATCTATATGATAAGAGCTAGTTTATTCTGCGTAATCAGGGAGCAAAATAGCTCTTTACTCCACTGGGAGGAAAAGTGATTTGAATTTGGGATGTTGATATTGTTAAATTGTGAAAAAAGGAAAGACGCGCGAAACGCATTGTGCTTTCATTCGCATTTTACTTAGTTTTATAACAAAATAATGCGTCTTAATCAAGTAGTGAGAAGAAACTCTTACAACTCCAGAGAACATTGTATCGGACGCCAACATGTAATAAAAAGTCTTGCCTACAAAATCCCGTGAACAATATATGAAAACATAAGAACATTTCATCCTTTGGAAAAATGCAAGAAGAGTGAATTTTTTTCAATAATTATTCAAATACATATAAACATTAGCATCTAATTATTTCTATGTTATGTCTAATTGTATGTAAATAAATTAACAAATTATTCACTAAAAATATCTCTAAAAAGTTGCACCTACTTATTTTCCCATGGAGGGTGATAAAAAGGAGAGTGTATCGTTCGTTCGCAAAATTATTTTTGCCTCGGGTGGAATTCTTTGAATACCTCACTTCGTTCAGGATTCTACATTTGAATATACCGCTACGCTCGGGATTAAATACTGGAATCCTTCGCTAAGTTCGTGATTCAAAATAGCGCCCTAGCCATAAAAATGTAATTTTGCTCCCTTATGATATAACCTACTATTATTAAATATTTAAGGTTTAAGATTTCTTTATTTCTCAAAAGATTACAAATCACTTACGAGAAACTAAAACTATTTTAAAATTAATAATTTTAATAATTTACCACCGTACTGAAGCGAAAATGTGGGTAGTTTCAAAAACATGACAATAAATAAGTTACGGATAGCAACACGAAATCATCACATCACGTCGTGATGTTTTGATTATACAAAGAACTGTGCGTTCACACTACATTTTTTTTTTTTATGGCAAATATGAAATATATAATTTTGTTTTTATTTTAAGGTAAACCATTTAAAATGTGGCGGTTTAGATTAAATTTAAATTGATTGGTAGATTTGCACTGCTTCAGAATATTAGGTAATGAATTATATATTTTTGCACCTTCATATAATATATTTTTTTTACCGTAATTTGTTCTAACTTTTGGAAGGGAAATATTGTGGGCACGTCTTAAATTGCGATTATGGACCTGTACATTTGTAGTAAAAGTTATGTCAGACTGTATTTCGTTACTAAGAATTTTTCGAATTAATATGTATTATGATAGTAAATTTGTGATATATTCATAAGTTTTGTATCTTTATATATTTTTTCAGAAGAAGTTCGGAAATTATA
Source organism: Marasmarcha lunaedactyla (assembly GCA_923062675.1). Lineage (NCBI taxonomy): Eukaryota > Metazoa > Arthropoda > Insecta > Lepidoptera > Pterophoridae > Marasmarcha > Marasmarcha lunaedactyla. The sequence goes on along the minus strand of OV281361.1, from coordinate 8,366,561 downwards.
ATGGAATAATACTTTAATTAATTTATTTTATATAGTTTGTAATTGTTTAAGGTTTGTTTTGTATGCTGTATCCCACACTTCAATTAAGTAGTCTAGGTGTGGTTTGACTAATAATATATCGAACGTGTAATGGCAAACATTTTACAATTTTTCGTAAACAACTTGAGAGAGAAGATAGTTTGTTATAAATTTTTTCCAAATGAGGTTTCCATGATAATCTATTACCAATAGTTAGGCCTAGATATTTTTCACTGTTTACTTTATTTATTGTAATATTGTGTATTTTAAGTGGGTCAAAATGTGATATTCTTTTGTTTTTGGCAGATTATATAATTTGTTTTTGATGCGTTTATAGTCAACAGATTACACGAAAACCATGTTTATAAATGATCAAGATCCTTTTGCGCCTCACTAATAATTTTATTTATATCGCGGCCAAAGTAAAAAAGACAGGTATCATCGGCATAAAGGGTAAGGTGGCCTTTCAAGTCTACCTTTTCTATGTCGTTGATGTAAATTAAGAAGAGCAAAGGGCCCAAAATCGATCCTTGTGGGACGCCACAGTTGATTAGTAAAGGGTTACTGACATGTTCATTGATTTTCACTACTTGAAAACGGTTTTTTAGGTATGACTGCAAAAATTTTAGGGAGATCCAGCGATACATACAGATAACTTAGAAAGCAATATGTCATGACTCACCGTATCGAACGCTTTCTTTAAATCAATAAATACATCAAGAGCAATCTGTTTATTATCAATATTATTTTTAATTTTGTTAATTAAGTCTACAGTCGCGGAAAGAGTGCAAGATTTTGATTTAAATCCATATTGTCTCTGAGAGAGATAGTTAATGGAATTTAGGTATTCACAAAGTCAAACGTGTATTAATTTTTCATAGATTTTTCAGATTATAGGCAAAACTGAAATCGGTCTATGATTATTGGGATCATGTTTTGGGCCTGATTTGTATATAGGAGAAACTTTTGCCAATTTAAGTGAATCTGGAAAAATGCCGTCTTTGAAACATTGATTTATACATTTTGTTACACTCTTAATAATAGGATCTGTAATCAATTTAATTGCCTTAGCACTTATGCCATCCGTACCAGTGCTAGTGTTCGTTTTAAGGTTTCTAGTTATACTCTGAACTTTATTCATAGTCGTTGGTCTGAGTTGTATAAGTTTGATACTATTCTTTCGATGTTAGTTATTAATTCGATACTGCACATGACTGTTTTGATACTGAATTTCATTAGCTGACTTAATACCGACATTTACGAAAAATTCATTAAATTTATTACAAATTTCCTGTTATAGTTGCATCATTAATAATTAATTTAGTAATTTCAGATTTGCCCTTAATTTTATTATTTGTTAAATTATTAATTAATTGCCACATTTTTAAAGGTTTAACTTTACAGTCGTTGAAGTTCTTATAGTAGTATTCATACACTCGGCTCTCAAATCAAAAAAAAATCTGAAATCAGTCCTTAAAATCTAGTGTTTCCTCCCCTTGCTTTGATGACAGCTTCCATCCGATCCTTCATGGACCTCACGAGGGTCACCACTCTCTCTTGGGGTATGTTCTCCCATTCTTCCTTCACGGCATCCTGAATCTCTTGGAGAGTGGTGGGAGCAGGATCACGTGCTCGTATGTGTCTCTTTACATCGTCCCAGAGATGCTCGATCGGGTTTAGGTCTGGGCTTCGTGCTGGCCACTGCATAACAGGAATCTCAACCTTTTCCAAGTAGTCCCGCACAGAAAAAGCAGTGTGGCAACGGGCGTTATCGTTCATTAACATGAAACCATCGCCAACAAAACCGGCATACGGGACCACATGGTCTTGTAAGATTTCTGTTATGTACCGCCCAGCATTCAGCGACCCTTGCCCGCGACCACCGCCAGTCCGAGAGACGCACACAAGTTCCGTTTTCCCTTCAACGGATATGCCACCCCAGAACATACAGGAACCACCTCCGTATTCGACGGATTCCTCTATACACGCTTGGGTAAAACGTTCCCCTCTTCTTCGGTATACCATTCTGCGTCTATCGTTGCAGAAAAGACATACTCGTGTCTCATCGGTAAAGAGAACGGCCCTCCACTGGTCAAACGTCCAGTTGACATGCTCCTGAGCAAATTGTAACCGCTCTCTCCGATGTCGCACGGTCAATTTTGGGCCTCTAGCAGGTCTGTGAGCTCTTAATTCCTTTTCTTTCAATCTTCTTCTAATCGTAGAGACACTCACAGACGTTCTACGAGCTGACCGGAGCTCTTGTTGCACCTCAACAGCATTGCTGAAGCGGTGGCGCAACGACGTAGACACAATGAGATGGTCGTCTCTTTCTGATGTACAACGTTTTCTTCCGGATCCACATCTTCGGGTATAGCCACTAGTCTCACGGAACCGTTGGTATACTCGTCGTACTGCAAATCGGCTAAGGTTCAACTGTCGAGCAACGTCAACCTGTCGCAGTCCTGTTTGCAATAGAGCAACGATTTGAGCGGCTTCTTCAGTGGTTGTATCCATCTTCAGGTACAGTTCTTTTGCGTATGTTGTTCCAGTGTGTTCACTCTAAAGTCTGAGTAGCGACTGACCCATTTCTTACCTGGACATAACATTTTATACCCTTTTAAGGTAGCCCAACTAGCGCTCCTTAAGTGAGCATTTTTTCCAATATCTTATTGATTGGTCCCTGGTTAGAAATGGTAATTGATTTTTTAATGATACAGGTAATGAATGTAAAGGTATTGAAGTGCACTTTACAATGATATTTCTTTTTCACGCGTGGTATTTATGGGCCAGATTCTAGGAGCAATTTACCGAAAAAAACATAAAGGTGCGATTTTTGTGACGCCGAGTGTATTTAGATGTTTTAATGTACTCGGATGTTCTGTTTCTTGCTTCTTTAAAAAGTTTTTCTATTTCTGAGTTTTCAGAATTTTGTTTAAATAGCCGCCATAAGTTGTTTCGATGATTAATTTTATTAAGTATGTCCTTCGTTATTCAATCTTTATCCGGGAGGTTTAACATTTTAGTTTTGGTTTGTTTGTTTTTTGCTATTACTGTTTGAAGACGATTTTCAAGTTCATTATAATTCTCCTCTACATACACCATGTTTTTCAAGTCTTGATGTAATTGTTGATAGTTAATAGCAGTGTATTGCTTTTTTTCGGGCAGATTTGGCTTTCTATGCTCAATTTCTAAATATATTTGCTTGTGATCTGAAATAGAGGAATCAATAATAGTCATATGGAAGCCTTGTTCTCTTACGTTCGTAAGAACGTGGTCTAGGATTGTCTTAGTATTTGAAGTTTCACGTGTGCAGAAGTCTTTATGGATTTTGTTTAACAATGTGCATCCGTTTTCTGATATATTGTTCCGATATTTTTTGACACAGGTGCTGCTTTTCTTTAGTAAGTCATAGTTGAAATCCCCCAATGTTATAGCTCTTCTGTGATCATGAACAAATTCCGTAAACATATCATGAAAGTTATTATCGTTTGTTCTTTCAGGTTTGTAAATTGCTCCAATGTCAAGAGAAACATTTTTCAAGTGTATCCAGAGAAAGTGATTGTCGTCTTTAGTTTGTCCATAAATTTTCTCATGCTTAAGATCATCATGGACAAATATTGAAACTCCACCACCCCTTGAGTGCGTTCTATCATTATAGTAGTGGGTATAATTTGGCAACCTCAAGTTTTGTGCTTCAGTCTCCGATTTTATCCAAGTTTCAACCATGACTATTACATGAACTTTCTGTATTGAATGTAATATACACTGTAATTCTTCCAATTTTCCAGGCTTTACCAGGCTACGTATGTTGGCGTAAATAAAACTTAAGGATTTTTTAGTTCTATTGATTTCGTTATAACTATTTGCAAGTTGATGAGTTAGATGCTTATTTTTTTCTTTTTGTGCACAATTTTCAGTATTCTTGTTAGTATTTAGTTTTTTGGTTTGATTTTTACTATTTTTGGGTTTCCTTTTATAAATTTAATTTGTAGGTCTTTTTCTCCATTCTCAATACGACGTTTTAATTCCGTTTTAAGTTGTTTCATGTGATTTTGTTGGTAGACAGTCTTATCTGAGTAAATTTTATAAGCAGAGTCAGTTTGGTTAGCTTACTTACGTAAAATATTGACGACTGTATCCTTAGATGAAAAACTTACTTTCAAGGATACATGTTTGTTTTGGCTGTATTTGCCCAGACGTTGAATTTCGATGGGTTCTGGACATTCTGGCAACAGAGTTTTCAAAAATTTGATAACTTGTGATTTTTCAGCAGCAGATCTTTCAGGCCATTTGTCACAATTTTGTTCTGGGACTCCGGTTATTATTATATTTTTTTCTCTACGGCATCTTTCATACATTTCCGCAAATATTTCATCATTTGAAACTTTTTCAGTTAACATAGAATTTGCCGATTTATTAGTGTTTATGTTTGCTTGCAAGTTCTCGATTTTTTCAGTCGTAGTTAGCTGAGAAGACTTTAATTCTGCAGTGTCTTATTTAATTTTGCGATTGAGATCTCACATGTCGACGGGGTGATTTTTGGGCTTTCATTTTATTTTCTATATTAATATAAAATATATTCAAGAAAACAAAGCACCCCGTGTGAAGCAACTCGTTGCGGGCCGTACCTTAGCTGTGTGCGTGAGTCAGACTCTCTTCCGCGGGGGTGTTACAGCTCCACACTTTGTCACGTGTATGTTACTCACAGTGTAAATAGGTGGTTATATGTAAAATTTTGCAGTTTGTTCAATATGTATCACCCGGTTTACGTAAAAATATCGAAAATTGCTTGTAGCTAATTAATATTTTTTAAGTAGAAATATACGACACGACTGTTCCTTACGCTCGTAGCTAACAGAAAAATATTTCGTCTTGTTTACACTCAAAATGTTGTTGCTCAACGTATTGTTTAATATGTGGAGAAGTTTTAAACATATAAAACTTGTAATTACAAAGTAAGTACCGAAATAGTGCCGAAATACATGGCGTCACGTGTGACAGTCTTCTATAGCCTGTTTTTTTTAAACGTAATGACAGAGTGAGATGCGTCATTGTTAAGGGGCGGGGCCTATGCCTATAGGACCAATAGAACTACAGCGTTTGTTTAAAATTGACTTTACGTTGATTACGTTGACCAATAGCAACGCGGTCAAAAGTTTCGGTACTCGTTTGTTAAATAAAGCAAACTATAATTGACTCGGTCAATACATGTCACGTCACACGTGGTTGTAGAAAGATCTTCATTTGGCTGTCAAATAGGCTTCACGTTAGACCTGCTCGTGGAAAGTGATGATGAACTAGGAGGACGTAATTTGTAGCGGAGTGCTTGCTTTACTTGTAGTAACCAAATGACGTTGTGTACAATCAAGGTATATACGTGTGCGTGAGCGCGAGAATAGGCTGTTTGACAATATAAAAAATAATGAAACATTTATTGCCATCCGCACAGATAATGCATTTTAAAAGCAATTCGCATTGCTTGACATAAACGATAATAATATTTCCTAAATAAACACATATAAACGTATCTATAATAATAAAGACATTAAATGATTTTGATTGGCTAAGTTTTATGACGTCACAGGCGAGTAAAAATGTTCTTTCTGTCAATGCATGCCGTATCTTGATGCCACTGCATGACGTCACAGGCAAGTCTCGACGCCATATTGCTGGAGCAAGCATTTTGACAGCTTAATTCTAATTAGTTTTTTGTATGAAATACTTAAAATAAATTAAAATCATTATTATTTCTAGGATCGATATACACCACAAAATAATGTGAGATGGTTTTCGAAAACTAGTCAACAGCCCAATGTACGTCCGCCGGGTCAAGCACACATTCGTAGTGTTTGGACATTTGTAGCTACAATTAAAGCGAACGTCGCTTCGCGAGATAAAAGCAGTACACTAAATAAAAGTATGACATTTCAGGTAAAAGTCAGCAAGTGCCGTTACGCCGTATGGAATTCAGACTTCTCATTGGTGGCCCTACTTGGCAAACATACAGTCACCCTCTGCACCAAGAAGTTGGAGCAGTTGTGTACAATAACCGAAGGTAAATTATGATAAAAAGTTTTAAATATCAATAACGGATATTACCTGTATCAAAATGGTAAGGGGCGTAGTCACATATTCGGGCTGGCATTAATCTGCACAGTTGGGCGGTAAAATCGTATATATGTGGGTGAATATTCGTCTAGAAACGAATGTGTCCGCCCGAATAAGTGCGTAGCGGTCTTAACAGAGATAGCTACTAAAATATTTACAGTATCTCGGTTACCTATGCAAATTTATATATTTTTCAACTCTCGTACTTACGCGTTTTTTTTTAATAGGTACTATAATTGTTTATTTTTATTTTGAATTTAATTTGTGCATAATATTATTGATTTTTTAACTTAATGATATTCCATATTTAGTACTTAATTTTTTTGCTGGTGTTGGATGGACATCGAGCTTTCTATTTTGCTTTGATCAAAGGCATTGTTGACGCATACGTCATATACGCATGTGTCGATGAAGCCCAGAGACATCAACATTGAGCCACACTTGAACCTGTTGGGTGAGGCAGGGACATCAGCCTCACCCAACTGAGGCGGTGGTTTCAGAACCACCACGCTTGCCTACTTTGGATTGGCAGACTTTACATATACCTTCGAAGCGATCCCTTATTTATGTGGGTTTCCCCACTTTGTTTTCCTTTACCGTTAGAGCTGTTGGGTTAACGTACAGAAGTTGTAAACACCCATTGATACAAATGGCACTCGCCGGGATCAAACCCGGGACCTTAAAATTGAGAAGCCAGCGCATTTGAATGGGACACTATCATTTATGATCGATTACCTTATAGAAATGTCCTTGTTAATAAAAGTTTTTGCGTAAAAGATGACGAAAGGTCTGAGCCTCAGGTCTTACACATACGAGAGGTTAAATTTATTACATTTCCTCGTTTTCTCTTCACAGGAGCTCGTGTAAAATCCGGTGCTTTCGACGACTCCACGCCTCAACCCGTGTTCATTTATACCACGGCCAATCATATTAAATACTGCTGCAAGGATGGGTTAGTTACCGTATTATCTTTTATTAAAAAAATAAAGTTTCTTACCAAATATCAATACCAGTTCCGTGTCTTAAAGTTGGTCCCACAATGAAAGATTTTTGTTTTCGCGGGTAGATTCATCACGATTTGCTTACTCAAATTAGACTTGCTAAATCTCGAGAATGGTTGGACCGATCTAGGAGATTCTTTTCTTGACCATGTAAATATGTATGTGAATTTTGATTTTTATATAATACAATATCTTGATATCACATAATGTACCTTACTGTTGTACGACACAGTATTTTAAGCATGAAGTTAGTTGCGGAGACTAATAAAATCCTCAGTTTTCATTAGAAATGGATCTTGAGATGAGAATTTGGTATTTAACATCAAAATCATACTTCCAGTTGTTGTGTTACGTAAAAATTTTTATTATTACTTATCTAAGAAGTAAAATGTATAATTTTTTAATTTCATAAGAATGAATAATGTACTTTCCAAATTAAAGCATAGTTTGACACTTAAAACGATTATAAGTTATTTCGGAAATAATAAATTTCTAAGCATATTGTTTCAAAGTAATTAAAAAATGTCGTTTTATTTTTAAATGTATATTAATACAATATATAATGGATGTGTTTTAGTAGGTACATTTTTGATACTTTACATAATAAAATATCGTTTTTTTTTCACAGGGACTACGGCATAATCCGTACGCTAGACGTTCCGGTGTACGCAGTGAAAGTGATAGCGAACGAGTCCGGGGCCAGAGTCGTGTGTTTGGACCGGGAGTGCAGGCCCAAGGTGTTGCATATCGACCCTACTGAGTATAGGTATGTTTCTGGTTACCATACTATTGTGCGATTGATTGTGAGTGTAAATTGTAAACTTGATTTTAAATACAACCGAAATATTTGTAAATTTGTTTGCTTGTCATAGCTTTTGTTGACTTCGTCCTGATGGTGAGTGGCATCCGAGCCCATAGACATCATTAATGGTAGAGGTAATTGATTAATTATATTGTTATTTATTGACTTGATTAATAATGCGTCGCCGACCGTAGGCTTGGCATTGCCTTCCGGTGCTTACACTGGCTGTTCCTTCCCTTTATCCGGAATACGACCAGGTAAACTTAGTTACTATAGGGGTTTAAATGAGAAGGAGTGGTACCACCGCCTCAGAGGAGATGTTAACGTAAGAAATCTTAATACCACTAAAGTGCCTGCATCGTAGGTTTGTAGTTGGGCTATATTTGTAACTGGACCAGCAGCTACGCGATCTAATCGCACTAAGCTTTACTAAAACTAAAACTCAACCTTCTAGAAATTTTATTATAGTTGCTTTTTGATAGTAGAAGGGTAGGATTTTGCTAATTGAATCAGAGACCATAGTTGTTAACAATTTTTTGTAAATTTATTACTTGAAATATAAACCAGAGCCCTGCTCTGACAATTCACGAAGCCGAAACGTGTTTTGTATTTTTGGATCTGTTTCTTAACGATGCGGAAAAACAACAACGTCATAAATATTTTTTTTTCTTAAATATTTTGACAATGTATCCGTTAACCTTGTGAATGGTGCCGTTTGAGGGTGTTTGTCGTTCGTCTAGTTAGGGGGGAGGGAGACTTGCCGAGCTAACAGATGCAGATTAGAACATTTTTGTATAGACATAAAAAGACATTTTAAATTAATTTTGAAAAAATATACCCGTGAAGTTTCTTGCTAGTTTTTCTTCACGAAGGTTTTCCGAACTGATGGTAAAGGCATGCTTTTTTTGACATCAATGAGAGCAAGTAATTGTCAATGTTGAGAAATAAATATTTGAGTTTGAATTGGCAATGTACTATAATATTGAAGAAGATGAATATGACTCCGAAAGCTCATTAAGGTTTCGTAATCCCATATATCCTTAAGGAATGGGTAGTAAATATCTATCAAATCGCTTCATCGCTACACATCTGTTTCAAAGGATGATTTAAAACTGCACTAAGTGTATACTTACCTATATGTATCTAGACCTGTAAAGAAATCTGTCGCTTTAATATATTTCTCATTGAATATTTGGGATTGCTTCAGATTTAAGCTGGCTTTGGTGACTCGGCAATACGACCAAGTACTACATATGGTCAGAACCGCTAAACTGGTCGGTCAGAGCATTATTGCTTATCTACAAGAAAAGGGTGAGTTTCTGATAATATTTTACGATTTAATCATTGTTTTTAGTTTAAATATTACTTGATTAAAAAGGTTTTATATTGATTTCTAATTGATTAATATCGCTAGGACTTTTTAATATAAATTAAATAATTTATTGATTGGCATGATCAAACAGTTATATACTAACTAAGATTGTAAAATTAGGCAGTAATAATTAGTCTTTATAAACAAAAACAATATTTTTAATTTTATCGTGCATGTGTTTGGATTGGAATCTTTGTTCTTCTTTTTCTCATTTTGTAACAGAATATATAGTATAACTTGTAATCTTCTACTTATATTAAACATGAGCTTATAGTAAACAATTTCAGGTAATAAATGTTTGAAGGTTCAAGACTACTGCTATCCTTCATTCGAATTTTCTTAAATTCATTGTGAATTTTTTTTTGTATAATTATTACTTGCTAAAGTTTTATATTATATTTTATTAATTGGCAGATTTAGTGCCTAGTAAAGTGTGCGATAAAAAATAAATCTAATGTGTCGTTCTGAATTTGAATACAGCTTCCAAATAACTAAAAATGAAACGAATGCTTCCTTTACTGTGGTTAACCATGCATTCAGGATGGGGAATCGAATTTAAACTGCTATTTTTAAAATATTCATATTCAGAAAAATACTTGAAAGTTAAGTCTGTAATAAGGTAAGCTCCTCAAAAACAGAGGTCACAACTCTTGTTCCCGATCGTCTGATTTTACTTGTCAAATAGTTCACTATGCTAACCAAGCATACAGCAAGTTATACGGACACGACATGTTCTGTCTTGCTCGCAAGTCCATGTTTTGAATCATTCTATCTTTTTTAAGTCAGGCAGCAATATAATTGAGTTTGGGTAACTAAATTTATCTGTGGTGTACAGTCGGGGAACTCGGCGGAGGCTAAAGTGACAGCACTGCAGGGGATTCGGGTGTGAATTTGAGTCTGCATCAAGATACCCGACTGTACCAGAGCCATTTTACACTTGCGTTTCAAGCGAACGTCGCTTAACTTCCGCTATTCTACTTTAATCCAAGATTTCAGCCCTAGATCATAGTTATCAGATAGAACTTGGGCGTACGATAAAATCGAAACTATTTTTCTAAACCCTTTTAAGGTGTTTGACCACTTAACGTTTCATGATTTCTTTATATTTTTTGTATTTCTGAAAATAAAAGCTTTTTTTTTCTTTCTTTGCACAATTTAAAGCCTCACCTGGAAACCTCGCCTAACTTCCGCTATTCTACTTTAATCCAAGATTTCAGCCCTAGACCATATTTATCAGATAGAACTTGGGCGTACGCTGAAATCGAGACCATTTTTCTAAAACCCTTTTAAGGTGTTTGACAACCTAACGTTTCATGGTTTCTTTATATTGTTTGTATTACTGAAAATAAAAAACTTTTTTTCTTTCTTTGCACCGTGTAAAATCTCACCTGGAACTAAACGTTTAATCATTTTGGTCAGGTTATCCCGAAGTCGCCCTCCACTTCGTGAAGGACGGACGCACGCGACTATCGCTCGCACTTCAATGCGGGAACATAGAAGTCGCTCTGGAAGCCGCCAAGTCTCTTGACGAACCCGACGCCTGGCTGCGGTTGGCGGACGCTGCTAGAGACGTCGCCAACCATCAGGTGGGTAGGGTGGAAAATGGTGGCAAGATTGCATCAGCTTTGGAAAAGGGATTTGAATTAGCCTGTGTTTTGTTTTAGTTTATAATTTTAATGTATCTATATGACATTTTAATATGGTCAAATTCGAAATCTATATTGTTATTATAAAAAGGAATCTTTTTTGTTTTTTCATATTTTATGTAATCGATAAACTATGAAACTTTCGAACGGATTACAAAAATGATTCAACAATTACAGAGATATATCCAGAAATAACATAGACTCCATATGCCAATATTCGTATCCTTAAAAACTTTCCTAATATGAAAACAAATGCAACTTCATACTCTATATTATACGGGTCAGCTGCCAATTTTTGGTTTTCAGTTGAGGTTCATGGTTTCTTTGGGGCTGTTGCTCAGAATTGTTCCCATTTTCCCACCATCCGAACCGGTAACCTTTACGAATAATACCTTAATAATAATAATACAAATTTACTTCTGTTCACAGATAATGGAAATGTGCTACCAACGCACTAAGAACTTCGATAAGCTGTCCTTCCTCTACCTGATTACTGGGAATCTGGATAAACTACGCAAAATGATGAAAATTGCTGAAATCAGGAAGGACACATCGGCGCAGTTCCAGGGGGCTATCCTGTTGTGTGACGTCAAGGAAAGGATCAGATTGCTGAAGAATTCTGGGCAGGTTGGTATTTAACGTTTAAAGGCCGAGTCGCGTAGATCTGTATTAACCATTAAGTCGAAGTTAGCCGGTTGTTCAGTTAAAAATGTCTGTCCATCACTGTTAATTTATAAAAATCTTATAGTCATACGTCACTATTTTACCTCAGTTAGCTAAAATTTTAACTCAGGTGTACTTAATATGTATGTTTATTCTGTTTATTAACCCCCCCCCCCTTCTCAAGCTCTTCTTACTTTGGGGCCATACAGTTCGTTTGTTTTGTTGGGGATAATTAAAAAAAAAGTGTATATATATATATATATATATATATATATATATATATATATATATATATATATATATATATTATATTGTAGAGTGTTGAACCGAATGAAATGACTTTGCTCAATACAATATATTATTACTTCGTGATAAAAATGATGTCTCAACTGGGATTCGAATTCGATAATGTTAGTGTCCCCAGCTTTTAGGTCTATAGGAAATTTATTATGGGATGAGATCAAATATATTTTTTTACAACAGCTCAATATAATTTCTGGTTTCCTTTTTAAATACATATTGGTTCAAATTAAATTAATTAATAGAATTCTTATGTTTAGTATTATTACAATGGATTACCATGTTTTTCGAAATTTGGATAACTTCTTGCAAGGGAAAAAATTCAACGCCGATGGGGCAGTCCAAAGCGCCTTCAAAGATTTTATTGATTCCCGTCCGAATGGCTTTATTAGTAAAGGAATCAATGAACTACCTATGAGATGGCAAAAGTGCATAAATAGCAATGGTACATACTTTGATTAAATTAATAATTTATATTTAAAAAAAATTGACATACAAAACGCCAATTTCATATGTAATGACCTAATAGTTGAGCTATAGAGTATAAAATATTCGCTAATATAAACTATCCAACTAGTTGAGTAATTGCCAGTTGAGCAGTTTATTACCCACTGCTTAACTTTATGGAGTTGAGCAATCTAGTTGAGCAGCGGGGAAGAGCGCAAAAACAGATGTGTAAATTTAAGTTTTTTTTTAAATTTACAAATATAAATAATAATAACAATTATATTTGGTCGCTTCATTATTGGATATGATATTTACCAGATAGTCCCTCCATTCGCTAGGTAGCTGCGCACATTTTTAAAAGACTTTGAAAGATTTTTAAAAACTACACCATTTCCTCCCTACCTCTCACCCAGTTAGCCTGTTCGTACTCTCATTCTTTTAGAGAAGCAAACATTTTTTAAATAAAACTATCGAACCTCACATCGGGGAAGTTCGTCTGATCATTAATTATAATACATTATAATGGTAATTTGTTTTATTGTATGAACATTTTAAGTATGAAAAATGAGTATTAATTATTAGAGACAACAAGACATGCATAAACTTGCTAGAGATATATTATAATAGGCGGTATCTATTGGAATACAGATTTTTTTACATTGAGTTTCAAATATTCCTCGATTTTTTATATGTATTTGTCTTAATTAATCGAATAATTAAACCTACTAAGCTAATAATGAAGCAATATCATTATTTTATAATAAAGCATAAATAGTAAACCTATTTTTTTTCCGTCATAGTGACGGGGAACAGCGCAACGATCTAAAAATGCGTTCCCGAGTCCCCCGTGCAATTTGAAGGCAAGGGGGACATCGGAACGCAAATAAAGTCTTTTACCGTTGTAGCGGGCGACAACCTCCGGGGGACACTGGGAGCTATTCTCGTTTTGGTACTGTTTGTTAAGTCTGATAATTCTGAACATAACTCAATTTATCTATTTTATCTTCCCAGCTATCCCTAGCCTACCTAACAGCAATAAACCACAAAGAGATGGAGGAAGCTGAAGAATTACGCATTGCACTAGAAAACGCCAACTTGCCCATTCCCGAAGCCAACCCTAACGCCGTGTTGTTGAGGCCTCCGTTGCCTGTGCTGAAGTCTCAGAGTAATTGGCCGTTGCTGTCCGTTTCTAAGTAAGTGTGCCTTAGTGTCAAAAATGACATATAACTCCAATTGATGAAGAAACAAACGGGAAAATGTTACTTATTTTATTGCTGATTTTGGCTGCAAACATTTTTTTCAAACTGGATGCAAACTAAAACCTTTTTGCATATTCAAACCTTTTTGGTGCGAAAACTTCTTTACACGTCGATGCCTCTTATGGAAAACTATTGGCTTACAATTTTAGGGCCCACGCGCGCGTGTTTGTGTGTTTGTTTGTGTGTATGTGTGTGTGTTTGTGATCGTGTGTGTGTCTGTGGCAAAGCACCAATTTTGATGCGTTTTTTGTTTAATTTATTTTATTATATTATTACACTATACAAATATTTTTAGGTTTACTAGCTAATATTCTTAACACTATTGTCGTTTTTTAACTTGTTTTTGCAAATGTGCTGTTGTATTTTTAAATTTATAACTAAATTTGTTTGCTAGTCGCTATTCGTACAATTTCGCTAGTCAGTGAACATATAAAATTTTAGAGACTTTCTGTGTTACTGCAATCTAGGCAATATAGGCATAAAAGTGTTTTATTTAATATTATTAATCGTTAAAAATTAAGAAAATAATGTTATAGATGATTTTAATGTGCGCCAATTAGTTGAAACTGCATAATATTACAAAATGTTTTCAGCAGAAATCAGCATGATTTAAAATGAAATGCTCAATTTCTTTAAATCAAACCTAGACACTTATATTGGAAAATGTTGTACAAGATAGTACGTCCATTTCTATGCCAATGACAAGTATAAATCAATAAATTTAATATAAATCGATAGCACAAATAACCCCCTTTCCGGTCTATGCAGGAGTTTCTTCGAAGTGACCTCCACTATTGGGGGTGGGGGAGTGGACTCCGCAACCGCAGTCCACGAGACAGAGGAGCCTATTGCCGCCGGCGGTGCTTGGCAAGACGATGACCTGGTGGAACCACATGTAAGTCCACGGAATTTTCTAAAGTTGGGACACAACCTTCGATCACAAATAAATACTAGATTCACAGTTTCAAATAAAAATGGTACTTTAAACTGACTACGGTAGGTTAGAAGTGATAATTGATGCTTAAATTAAAATATTACTAAGTCTCTTTTCAAGAACTTGGAATAAGGTCTCCAGAGTCTATTTTATTTTATCTTATTTTCATTAGATAAGAAACAGTGTACATAATTATACAGTTTTACTACAGAAGACATAGTTAACTTAACACCATATACATGCTATCACATATAAGTAATAAAGCGCTTGTTTTATGTCACAAACAATAGAGGAGAATCCCAAATCCCAAAAAAAAAAAAGAAAAAGAAAACACATACATTTATAAATATACAAGAAAAAAGCAAGAACATTGAATATGACAATGCACAAATCCACATTATAACTAGCCGGGTGTATGCATCACTTTCGTGGTCAGTTCTTCAAACGAGAGCTCAATATCGAAAACAGAACGATAAAGAAGCTCACAGTATTAATTAAGCCAGTAGAATACAAACACAGTAAATGTTATTTCAGGAAGCGCCCAAAAACGCTTCGAGAAAACAGAAAACAATGTATATTATTTGGAGTCAAACCATTTGGAGGATAACTATGTCTCACAATTAAGCGTCATTAAGCTAATAAATGAGTTTTTCTAATGTTATTAGGATCACGGCGACGAAAATGAGGCTCCAGAACAAGACTCGGACAACTGCGACGACGGCGGCTGGGACGTCGGAGACGAAGACCTGCAGCTGCCCGAGGAGCTGCAGCCCGTGCCAGGTGAGTGTATTTTTCTGAAATTGATGAAAACGAGCCTCCAGCATAAATTTAAAATTTCCATTCCAATCAAAAAACCCAAAATTCATGTTCGCACGTGTTTTGGCGTCATTACTAAACTGTCATAACCGCGTAGGCTCATTTTTTATTATTTTATGTTGAAATATTTACAAATAAATTGTTAATCAGCACTGAGTCGGTGCTACTAACATCGTCGTACTACTAACGCATAATACTAATAAGAGTCGTAATACTTAATTTGTAAACATAATGTGTGTAACTTATGATTAACTTCCGAAGCAAAAAGAGGGGTGTTATAAGAATAAATCGAGTGTATTCTCACCCATGTTTGATGAAAATTGGTTTAGCAGTTCAAAAGCTATGCTCGCTTTTTCCTGTAGCTTACAGTTTTTGTAATTTGTCTTTACAGACAACTGATGACTAATTTATAATAATTAATTATGAATAATAATTAGTGATCAATATAATTATGATCCCTAATAAATTTTACAATACTTCCAGCGGATATAGATGCGGACGAAAGTTCGCAGTACTTCGTGGCGCCCACGCGCGGCAACTTGGCCGCTAACTTTGGGAAGCTCAATACAGCGCACGATTTCATCGTGGTCGGACAGTTTGAGATGGCTATGAGGTAGACAATATAGTGTTATTCGCAAATTTAAAAAAAATATATATATAAATATATATATGACTGGTGGGTCACTTTCGAAATTCGAGGACGTGATAGTTTGAGATCATACATGAAGAGAAAAAATATAATTAAAAATTAATATTAATTATTTACTGAGTAAACTAACCCGAAAGTTAAAGAATCATTACGCAACGCATGGTTACACTAGCGTAGGTACCTACTTAGCACGGCGTACGCACTGCGCTATCGACACAGAATAGGTAGGTAGGGAGGTATAGTCGGCTTCACGAACGGTCGACCACATTCGCTTCAAAATGGTTGGCGGGGTCTGTTGGCCCTTTCTTTCTCCATTAATACCTACTGGCTGGTCGGCGCTTGTGCTCACACTAATTACTGACGGGCGGCTGGCGGGATGATAGATAGAATAGGTACCCAGGTACGGGTGGTGGCGTAAAGTGTGGTGGGGAAACTATATTGTGCGCGCCGCGATCCGCGTGCCAGGTCACGTGCCGCGGTTGACTCAGGCGTCGGGAAAGTGTAGGGAAACAACAGTTTATTTATTTATAGGGAATTATAGTGAAAAATTAAGTACCTACTTTTATTACACAATTATGACCAGAATCGAGTACAGAGTGCTCTCCTTAAATATCTAAAATTTGTCACCAGTCACCTAACTCACCTTGTAACAAGAATAGAACTAAAATATAAAGATGCTTAGATGTACATCAATTGTATCAGCACCATTTAAATAGAAAAAAATCCATTAGAATTGCTTCAACTTTCTGCGGGTCTAGTAAAGTAGCATTCGAGAATAGAAAAGTGATTACGGTAGCCAAATGTAAGAAATTCTCATTAGCGTTCGTTTTGACTTGACTAGACCCGCTGGGATTCTTACGTTAGATAGTGTTTTATGAATTCAAAAGCCTTTATGGCTTTTAAAAGGTTAATTTGATGTCTTTTTTCATACATTAGTTGATTGTTAGAAATTATAATCAATCCGCAGACACCAACTGTATGGCCCAAAAGATAGCAGAGTTTTGTTATGGATGATCATACAACGAACTGTGCCGGAACCCAGAATAAACAGATATATGTTATGTAATAAATCTGCTGTAACTATAAATAAAATATATAAATAAAAGTAAAAATAAATATAAATCATAAATAATCTTAAAAATCACTCAATCAAAATTCTGATAACCATTACTACATTTTACCCGTTTCTCAAACAGATATGTCAGCTTTCACTATAATAGCCACAATCAATTTAACCGATTTCAAAAAAGGAGGAGGTTCTCAATCATAACTAAACGAAGCACTACTTAATCATATAAAAAAATGTAACCCAAAACATTTTTTTCCAGGCTACTAAACGAGCAAGTTGGCATAGTAAATTTCGCGCCATATCAAGACATATTCCTGCGAATGTACGCCAAGGGACAAGTTAGTTTCGGCGCTTTGACGAGCTTGCCCCCGCTCACCGCGAGGCTGCCTCGCGATTGGCGCGTCGTTAATAACGTTATGCCGGCTGTTGGTGAGTGCAAATGTTGTGAATATTGAGAATAGTCTATGTATTATGCGTTTCAATTACAGGAAAAAATCAGTAGGTAACCTACCCCTATACCTCCTAACGTAATAACTTCATCAATCTGATCGTCCCCGTTGCCTGATTTTACTAAGGGTGTTACCACACCAATCGATCGACTTCGATCGACGTTGCCTGTACCATGCTGCCGTCGGTCGATGGTCGATCGATTGGTGTGGTAACACCTTTAGTCGCAATCCGGCGCGAGAAAGACCTTGGTGATGCGAGACATGACATCCTCCTTGCTCGCGTGCCACGTCATTGCATCATTTTGTGTCTTTCTCAATTTAATTCATGTAAAGTTCAGTAAATATTTCTGCTGGCTGTTGTAATCTTATGTTTAGTAATCCCATGATATAAGGTTGGCCTACTTCATTTAAAATAAAATATATTCATTTATATACAATTTTCATGACTAACTTACCATTTATCTTTTTCTTCAACAGCCGCGAAATTAAACGATCTAGTAACTACCCTACAAAAGTGCTACCAACTGACCACAGCTGGAAAGTTCACTGAAGCCATAGATAAGTTACAGGACATACTACATTCGGTCCCGGTTTTACTCGTCGACACTAAGACAGAACTGGCTGAAGCTCAACAATTGATAGCTGTCTGTAGAGAATATTCGCTGGGATTGCAAATGGAGACTGCCAGGAAAGGTTAGAATATTTTCGTCATCATTTTTATTGATTTTTTTGTGTTGAAGTTTCTTTTGTTGCTCATGAAGAACCTATGTATGTTTATATAGTAAAGAAGTGAATATATCGTGAACGATTACTTTACAGATGAATTGAAAGGTAAAATATTTAAATTATGATATTTGTTATGATAACCATCCACCTAATGATAAGATGCATAGTGCCCACCCAGACGAATCTGATCTTTCTGTAAAAAAGTTTTATACCTTTATAAAGATACATACAATTTCGGCTCAAAAGTCAATTTTAAGTTAAAGGTTTTGTGTTACGTCACTTTACAAATAACAAAATTTGTGGAATGATGAAAGAGCGACTTCTAAACTTGCGATTTTAGAAAACTAAGTTGAACGCTGCTACGACTATTAGTAAAATAATAGTAAAATAAGAATTAATTATTGCTGTTAGCCTATATGAAGTCTTAAAACCAACCTACAGTAAAAATATGTTTACATATTTATTATCTCTTTATTTTTTTCTCAGACCTAATAATTTCTATATGAAAAAGAAATAACTTACTAAATATTCTCCACAGCCATGCCCAAAAACACGATTGAAGAGCAAAAACGAACATGCGAAATGGCTGCATACTTTACCCATTGTAAACTGCAACCAGTTCATCAAATACTGACTCTACGCACTGCTCTCAACATGTTCTACAAACTCAAGAACTTTAGATCCGCCGCCTCCTTCGCGCGAAGATTACTCGAACTCGGTCCTAGACCAGAAGTCGCTCAACAAGCCAGAAAGATATTACAAGCCTGCGAAAAGACACCCACTGACGAGCATCAATTACTATACGATGAACATAATCCTTTCAACATTTGTGGCATCAGCTATAAGCCTATCTATAGAGGAAAACCTGAAGAAAAGTGCTCGCTGTGTGGCGCAAGCTTCTTACCTGAACATAAAGGGAAACTGTGTCCCGTCTGCAATGTAGCGGAAATCGGGAAAGATGTAATGGGACTCAGAATCTGTCCGTTGCAATTCCAGAGATAAATATAAATGAGTTTTTATTTTATTGACCATATTTCGTATATTATTGATTTATTATGTAATTAAGGTTATGAATAAAGTATTGTATCACGTTTTTTAAATTGTTTTATTTATGTATAGTATATTCAGTTAAGGACTAATTCTTATAATAAAGTGTTTAAGGGCTAAACGTCCACGGGCTTGTTCTCGTTGGTGGTCCTGCAAAGCAAATTAATATCGTTAAATTTTATTAGAAACTTATTAAAACAAAATATATTAAGTGTAGGTAAAATACGTAAGAAAGTCATTTGTACAGAAGGAGGGTTATGTATTGGATTTCAACGTATGGAATGTCATAGGAAATTAACTTTAGCAGTCGGGTTTTTTACTTTACCATGTTCTGCAGCTTGTTGTATCAAGTAGTGAATGGCTCACTCTTATGGAATTTTTATAATTATATTTGCAACACTCATAACTAGATATTTGCTAGAACGATTATTGTTCAGTTTTTATTTTTAATTTCTTTCTAAAACCTAACGAGCAACTATGAAATGTCTACAGTGAAAAACACAATTAAGGAAAATACTAGAAATCTCTTTTTAATTTCTACTAATCTGCGGAAATGACCCGCAAAGCATATAGAAGTTTTTATATCTCACCTATTATTAAGCATGTCCTGTATCTCATCGAAGGTCTTCCCCTTAGTTTCTGGCAGTAAGGTAGCACTGAATATAAAGCCGATGAAGCAGCAAAGAGCTAAAATCCAGAATGCCGTGTAGATCCCGTACGACGCCGCGACGTCGCGGAAGAATCTGGTGCATGGTATAGAGGTATGATAATTTTAGTTTGAAATATAGTAGTTTTTATTACAAAGTATAGTTGGCATCACAATGCAATTTTATGAAGTGCTGCTAGCGAATATTGACCAGCCCCCAGACGCGTAGCATTCGACGATGGAATTAGAATGTGAATAGAATGCTTAATGTTTGAAATTGACATAAGCATACAAAACGTTCATACAATTTAAAAGAAAGTTGTATTTGAGTAAGTTAATTAGGGAAAGGTAAGTCTAGTATTATCCTTGTATAATTAACTTGAGGTCCAGGCGCGGGTTTACCCGCGTAACTCACGTAACCCGCGTAACTGATCCTGTGGGAATATAGGATAAAATATAACCCACGTTGTACTTTTGGATAAAGTGACTTTTTAAAGGTGAAAGAATTTTTTAAATTGGTCCGGTAATTTCGAGTTTATTGATATACGAGGGTGGATTGAAAAGTTCGCGGCCTAAATAAGAAAACAGGCATAGTGCAATTTTTTTATATTTATTTTTCTACTTACTCTCCTCCTAGGCAACAGCACTTAGTCCAGCGGTCCTCCAAATCCTCGATCCCATTTAAATAGAAGGTCTCGTCAACGTCTTCAAAAAAGGCATCTACGGCCACTTTGACCTCCTCATTGGTACAAAATTTCATCCCACCTGTGTTTTTCTAGTTTTGGAAATAGGTGGAAGTCAGAAGGTGCCAAGTCAGTTGAATAAGAGGGACGAGGAAGCAATTCGAAACCACAATTCACTATTTGAGCCATCGATTCTGCAGATGTGTGAACACCAGCATTGTCCTGATGAAACAAAACTCTCTTGGTCAACAATCCTGGTCTTTGAGACTTTATTTATTCGCGTAAACGACGTAATAGTGTGCATTAGTATGCAGAATTTATAGTTTGACCTCTTTCTAAGTAATCAACCCTTAGAATCCCAGAAAACCGATGCCATTACCTTGTTTACTGAAAAACACACCCTGGCTTTCTTGAGGGTTGGAGATCCGGGTCTCTTCCATTGTTTGAATTCAGGAGTATAGTGATGAACCCATGTTACGTCCATAACAACAAGCCTTACCAAAAATTCGTTTGAATTAGCTTGAAAAAGCTCTAAACAGTCTCTAGAAATAGTGAGCTGAGTTCGTTTCTGTGCAACTGAAAGGAGCCGCGGAACCCATCTAGCAGACACCTTGTGGAATCCTAATTCATAAACGATCATGTTTTGTGTACGTTCATATGAAATCCGTAGAGCTTCAGCTATCTCAGATATCTTCAATCTTCTGTCTCCCATGATGAGATTACATATTTTTTATGTTTTCCGAAGTCGTAGCTGTAGAACGCCGTCCAGAGCGGTGGTCATCTTTGATGCTCACTCGTCCACGTTTAAATTCAGCTGTTCACTTTTTTATCATTGTATACGACGGAGCAGAGAAAGAGTAGGTTTCATATGAGGGTAGTTTTATAATAATATGACAACGCTATCTATGTTAGGCCGCGAACTTTTCGATCCACCCTCGTATATAAACTGACAAACGAATCTTCTCTTTTTATAATAATAAAGAATTCGAAGCACTTTTAGACAAGTCATGATAATCTAATTCAGGCCCTTCATTACCATCTAACTCAAGCTTTCTTGTTAGTCCTGTAGTAGATCGTATAGCTAAAATATCATATATATAATAATAGATCGTAAAGGGAAAAGCTTTAGGGAACTTAGACAGTCGAGAAAATTGAACTTTTCTCGAGCGAAATGCCAATATCGCTTATCGCAAAATCGATTACTTAATTTCGAGTGAATGCACGAAAAAAAAATAAATGAAAAGTGAACAGCCTGATCACCGCTTAACCACACTTTCCTGCAGATGTTGTGGTGACCAGGCCGCAGCTCTCGGTCCATCGGTTGTTGTTGAGATGTTGATACTGCGATCTAGAACTCGAGTCATGATTGGTTGATTGACGATAGCCCGTGGCTGCACTTTTAACCCTTATTACCTTGTCCAAACGAAGCCAGCCAGCCAGCACATGAACGAAGAGATCCCGCTGGCGAGACACTTGGTCTTCACGGGAAACATCTCCGCTACTAGGATCCAGGGTACCGGACCCACACCTGTGTTAAGAGATAAAAATAATTGAATTTTATAATTTAAGTATTTCAACATTCGCATCAAAAATTTAACGTTATTGCCAATATTAATATTTAAAATGTATAAAACATTAAATATTTTGGAAACCAAAGACCTTAGATTAAAAATATAAAAAAAGTTGGTATGGGTTTTGTATGTTATTGATTGTAACAAATTAAAGAAATATAAATAAATAGAAATAAGCACATTAATATGTTGTAATAAACCTACACATCCAAAATTTGGTACGATGCGAAAAAGAATCAAGAAATGTCTGGGTATACAGACGTTTTTTGCAGGAGAAACTTTCGATGGATAAGCTCAAAAAATCTATAATAAGACAAAATATCCCAGAAACGAATAGCAAATTTAAGTACCTACATATCACCTACATATCAAGTTTTTTATATACATAACTTTAAATCAAGTAATTCACAAGAAGTATGTACATGCGCTAACAGAGAAGCAGATGATGTCCAATCTCCAATGAACATTTTTGTAAAATACTTCACAATATGTCGAATGATTTAGCAGGGATAAGAAATTTAAAATACTGGGTTTAGGCACCTACGCCATGACTGTTAACTATGAAAAGATAGTTATTAATTAAAAATCAACACGTTATGTACTCACCCAGAGTGAACAGGATCATGTAGACAATCAAGCACAGCAGTGGTAAGAACGCCCACGAGGCCAGGTCGTATTTGTAGTACGAGTCCAGACACGCGTAGATACCGATGACGCCCTAGAATTATTTATTACTATTTATTTATTTCCCACGTTTTATTAAAGTATTAGTTTATTTTTGATTGTTCCAAGGCAATTGAAGCTTGCTGGCTGCGATATTACCTACGTAAGAAAAGCGATCAGCGATTATCGCACGGTCATCGCTGGACATCAAAAAAACTTTATATTACCTGCAAACAATTTGTCTAGTATTGCGCTGTTATACCTGTGTGCCCTGTATGTGCATACATACGGTTCTTTTTTTAAAGGCTAATGTCGCGCGATTTTTGATAGTGCTTTGCTATTAGTCCATTGAAGTGTTACACAAAATTTACATTTCTTTGAGGACGCAATTTTGTTTTTGGGCATGTAGGGGGGGTCAATAGAAGCATAACCCCAAGTTTGTGGGGTTGCCACCCTTGTCCCGCGGCCGCCATATTGGAAAAAGGGGTGAAAACGCTTTTTTCGCTATATCTGCTAAAGTATTAATCGTACAAAAAATTTTAAAAACATAATTTGTAGCAAATTGCTTTGTCTACAATTTTGCTTATATAACTTTTTATCGTGAAGTCAAAAACAAAGAAGTTATAAGCGCAAAAGTGCAAAAATTTCTCAAAAAATTTGCTTTATCCTGCAACCAGCGACTTACGTTTTGGATTCACAGATAATTCCAGAACGAGATGTGATAAAAATACAGGATATAAAGATACAGATAAAGAATGAACCTCTTTAAAAACATAATTTAAAGGATAATGATTCGTTTCGTAGCACCATGAACGGATGTCTTCCAAAATTATTGCAACTGCATCTCTGATGTTCTGCAATCTCTCCTCATGACGATCATTTTTTTAATAAGAATGATATCATTTTATATACAAAACATTTAAAGCAGACACTGCTGTCTTGTTTATTTTCATTAAAGATTACAATGTCATTCTTATACTTCGCCTTCAATCGTTCTATGACCGTAGGCTTCTTAGAAATGTAATCTCCTTTAATAGATTTCATTAAATCTGTAATTAGAAATTAGCACTCTTCACTATTTTCATGCAAGTAAGCAAAAACATTCTCCATGGCATGATCAATGTTATTCTTGTGTTCATCATGTCTATTTTCATCACACCATTTTTTGGAGTAGAATTGCCTGCTACAATCCCTGTGATACCTAGCTCCAACATCGACTAAGCTAGAAACATTAGCTATGCGATCAGCAATGCTCTTTGCTTCGTCGTCAGAACATTTGAGAACAAGGTCCAAAATGCTTTTTTTGTACCTTCATGACGTACATGACATATCTTCCCCTGACGGCTTTGATGCAAGTGACTGATCCTGGAATACTTCGCCGCAAATAAAGCAATTGTTTGAGAAGCCGAAATATGTATTTAAATTTTCTGATACTGAAGATGATGAACTGCTAATGCTGAGACGACGAACAATATTATCTGTTCGACTGTTCGACTGTTCGACTACCACTTTAATAATGGTAGCAGGGAATATGAACAGTTACTTCAGAAACACTTTGTAGAAATAATTCATTGTCCAAATCGTTTTTGAATTTTGCTCGCTCAAGCAAAGTTTTCACTCCTTTAGATTTTACATTTCGAACTTTAATGTCCCCAAGAGGATTTTTACATATAAAACAATCACTTATGATGCACGCTTAAAGAAAATCGCAATGTTTATCACTAAATGAAAATTACAGCACACAAAATTCGCAATTTTATTGATTAAACTGAAAATAATATCTACACGTGGCAAAATATGTAACACAACTAAAAGAATAAAATGAGAAAGAAGGAACAGCTGAACCTTCGAAGGCTACATATAATAATAATAGTCGTAGCAGGCAGATGTTCATTTGTTCCCAAACGGTAACTAGGACCTTCTCCACCTTCTTAACATTCTCGAAAATAAAGAGAACTAAGAGGTGTGTACCCTCTTAGAAATTATTGTTTCTTACAGTTTAGGTTCTATAGGTCAATAATGTAGTCAATAATGAATAAGTTAAATTATAGGGATGTAACAAAAATGTTTGAAAGTAGGTGTAAAAAAATGTCATAAAATGTAGGTAGGTAAACATTTCGTTTTGAACGGACTCTCATGAGTATTGACGAACCCGATCAACTTTTGAGCGCTGTAAAAGCGTTATGAATGAATAAAATTAAAAAAATATTCCTCAAAAGACCCTCTACAAGATTGGTCTGAAGTAATTTTCTTGTCAAATGTAAAAAAAAAATTAAAAGCAAAAAAGATAATTTTTTTGTGAAATTTTTGTACCTTTTTGCTTATAACTTCTTTGTTTTCGATTTTACGATAAAAAGTTATGAAATAAAATTGTAGACAAAGCGATTTGCTACAAATTATGTTTTCACAAATTTTTTGTACGATTATTACTTTAGCGGATAAAGCGTTTTCATCCCTTTTTCCAAGATGGCGGCCGTGGGACAAGGGTGGCAACCCCACAAACTTGGGGTTAAGCTTCTACTGACCCCCCTACATGTAAAATTGCGTCCTTAAAGAAATGTAAATTTTGGTCTATAAATTGTAACATTTCAATGGACTATATTGCGAGTTACGTAATATGCCATCCCAATATCCATCTGATAGCTCCGTACATATGACGTCTAGCCAAGGCTCATATTGTTGTAAGATTTCACTTTACAACCCGTTTAGCTGCTTATAATATGGACCATCGAAACTGGAAACAATTAAAATGGCAGAGAAACGATCGCAAATACATAAACCTTTAGTCAAATATTTGCGATGATGCCCGGTAGCGAATGAAGCGTCACCACTAGTCAGTCCTTGTGTCTCATTTTCTTTAATGTATAGCAACCCGTAGTTAGATACTTACCAAGAAGATTGTGAGTCCGAGAGACGTGGTCCACATGAGGAACTTTCTGCCGAGTCGTTCTACTACTAACGGAGTGATACAGCTGGTAACCACCTGAAATATTTATTTTGATGGTTCATAAGACATTTAGCTGCTTATAATGTAGCATGAATGTCAAGTCGTAGCAGAAGTTTCGTTAATTCGTAACTCCTGTTTTATTAGACTTTTCTAAATATTTGCTCTCTGAGACTTTGAGTTTACAGAACTTTAGTAAAGACTTTGCGTATAGGAACTAACTAAACAAACAAATGGCACGGTAGACAACAAAGCTCAACTTTTCTCAACACTACACATGTGATATTCGTGACTCTACTGAAATATTTTATATAAATATTAGGTATATTATACAGGGTGGAATTTTTTAATGCTACCTGGAGGGGAGGTACTATAAATAATTGAGATACCAAATTTTACTCCAAAGAAACATTCTCTTATTTTTGAAAAGAAATAAAACCGCATTCAAAGATTTTCTAAAATTCGTTTGCTTCACCCGGGAATCGAACCGACTAAAATCTATAAAAATTACACCCTATAATTTTATTGCATCGATCGTTAGGGTCAATCACAAGAACGAAATCTCTCTAACATACTTGGTAAATTTAATGAAAGGAAAACCATGAAATCTCCAAAAAATGGTAAACTAACTAATTAGTTGTTCGATATGGGCTCCATTTTCTTGGATACACAGGTTTATTCTTTTAACAAATTCATTTCTAGTAACCTTTAATAACGTGTTGTGGTGAATATTATAAATCGTATTCTGAACTTCGTCTCTTAACTCGTTTACACTCGCATAAGATTTAGTGTAAATTTTATTTTTTACATATTACCACAAAAAGAATCTAACGGGATGAGATCTGGTGATTTTGTAGGCTATCTTATTGTGCCGTTTGTACCAATCCACGTATTAAAATGGATGGAGCACCATCTTGTATAATTATTTGGTTTAGCTCTTCGTCGGGAAAACCATTTAATTCATTTCTCAACAGGTTTAGTATTTCAAGATACTTGGCAGTGTTTAAATGACCTTCGTACACGTGAACTAAAACAACCATATTTCTCATAATTTAGCACCAACCGTTGTAAGAAAATCTCACTTGACTGCTAGTTTCACGAACACGAAAAGGATTCACTCTAGACCAATAGTGGTTATTGCGGCGATTGTACATACCATTATTGCTGAAGTTGGTTTCGTCAGACCATAATTTAACCCAAAAAGTTAGGGTTACGGTCAATTTCTCTCAGCATGCTTTGACAAAATTGTAGTCGTCTCTCATAATTCCCAGGATGCAATTTTTGCACCATCACGATAACATTAAAACTATACTTTTTCAGTATTTTAAGTGAGCGAGTGTGGATTGTAACAATTACTTCGGCAGCTTCTCTGCTTGAAGCTTTCGGAAATGCTTCGAAGTATGTTAAAACGTTTAGATCAAAATTGTTATTGATCTGCTGAAGAGTTTGCCGCCGACTTTTGAAACGGCCCGTATTCTTTAAATTTTCTTCCATTCTTTTCAATACGAACCGAGTTGGTTGCCGTCGGCGTCGATATCTCTCTCCATACCACCGCAGAGCTAGATTCACAGTTTTAAATTGACCAAGAATGTTCGAGAGATTTCACCCTTGTAGGTGACCCTAACGATCGATGCAATAAAATTACAGGATGTCATTTTTACAAATTTTAGTCAGTTTGATTCCCGGGTGACGCAAGCGAATTTTTGGAAATCTTTGAATGCGGTTATTTTCTTTTCAAAAATAAAGGAATGTTTCTTTGGAGTAAAATTTGCTATCTCTATTATTTGGAGTAGTTTCCCTCTAGGTGGCATTAAAAAATTCCACCCTGTATAATCGACACTTTAATTTACGTTGCAATCGACAATCGGTCTTTACTTATGACGTGTTGTCCACTAGATTGTTTAAGGTATTGTTTAAGGTAAGGCTGTTGTCTCACAAAGCGACATTTGCTGAACTTGTAGTTGTTAGTATCCTAACGCATGCTACGAATGTGTGCGTAAACGGGTGGATTGAACGACGCTCGCACTCACGCACACCTTGTTTGTACATGTGGTCGTTTGGTTACTACAAGTAAAGCGAACGTCGTTACGTGTGATGACAATCGTATACCTGCACAACTCCCATGATAATTGTCCCATCGCTGGCAGACATCCTGGTGCCGACCTTCACCAGCAGCTCTTCCATGTAGAAGAGAAGCACGTCGATGCCTGAAAGCTGCAACAGCATCGCCAGGAACACGCAAATGCCTGGTGGAAGTGAAAAAAGTTACCTAATTATTAGGATAACAATGCACTTTTCTTAGTTCAAGAATCAATAGAAGTTCTTACAGAATACAATTTAAAATCTTTATTAATTAAGAAAAGAGGACATAGTATCCCTCAACATGGTGCTAAACGACAAAGTACGGTTAGGTAAGTACGGTAATATTTTCAGTTATGTAGCAGGTAAGCTATATGTACATACCTAGCTATACCGGTACATATGTCTTTGGTTAACATGTTGACTAGTCTGTACCAGACAGTACAGGCGCTGAAAGCCTTTAAACAACATAAGCACTCACCCAAAGCTGTACACTTTCCCTATTATCAGCCATAACTTTCAAGGCCGCCAATCCAAATATTTTCTTCTAAACTTTGACAATCAGTTGTTCTTGTGTACGTTGTAGAGGGTGTTTTTTTTAGAGGTATACAAATTCAAAATTAAATACACGAAAAAATAAATTTATTTGTCATGTTATTGGTTTTATTTAAAAGATATTCTTATGCCATTTGTGCTTCAAAATGATTTCGGGCATATGGGCGCCACGGCTGGTTCGAATGAAGCGTTATCGGGAAGTCCAATTTTCGGTCCCAGTTGCTCAAAGAAGTGGTGACTTTTTTGAGCTACTGGGGCCGTATGTCGGCAATAAAGTAGCGAATGTTGGCTTCCAAGTAGTCTAACGATAGTGGTTTATCTGCGTAGACGTGTGACTTCACGTATCCACCAAAGAAAGTAATCCATAGGTGTGAGATCACACGATCATGGAGGCCAGCTCGCTGGTCCAATACGCGAAATAATGCGCTCATTGAATGTTTCCCGCAATAAATTGATAGTGTCGTGCGCTGTGTGGAATGTTGCACCATCTTGTTGAAATGACAGCTCTGCCACATCAATACATTCAACTTAGAAACAAAAAAGTCAGCAATCATGGCGCTACAGCGCTCTCCATTGACAGTAACATTCTGGCCGGAATCATCTTTAAAAATATATGGGCCAATGATGCCACCTGCCCATAAAGTGCACCAAACAGTGACTTTTAATGGATGTAAGGGCGTCTCAACCAAGGTTTCTGGGTTTTCTTCACTTCAAAGTCGGGAATTTTGTTTATTGACGTAGCCGTTCAACCAAAAATGAGCTTAATCATTAAACAAAACTTTGCATTGAAAACGTGAGTCAAGCTGAATATTGTTTTCGGCCCATTCACCGAACGTACGGCGCGCATAATGTTCCCAGTGGTTTCAACTCTTGCACAAATTGTATCTTGTAAGCTCGCAAGCCAAGATCTTTCCTCAAAATCTTCCACAAAGTGGATGGTACAGCTCCAATTGCTGTGCACGATGGCGAATCGACTCATTCGGGTCCTCTTCAACACTACGCTCCACAGCAGCAATAACTTCTTCTGTGCGCACTGTATGGCGTCTTTGTAGATGCGTATTATCAACTTGAGTGAGCGTGGTACGAAAACGATCCATGAATTTCCGAATAACTTGCTCGGATGGACGATTATGTCGACCGTAAAATGGACGTAGCGCCCGATAAGTTTGGTGAACTGAACCATGATTTTCAAAATAAATTTACGCAATTTGCAAGCTTTTTTCTGATGTAAGGCTATTCATTGTGAAATGGCAAAACGTACTGACAATAAATATACGGCCAGCTGTCAAATTGACAATCACTAGAGAAGTTGCTGCCGATCTGAAAACCAAAACTCTAAAAAAAACAGCCTTTATAATGCATGACTCAACTCACTTTTCTCTTCTAGATGATTCAAGAAAAAACAATTTAAGTAGGTACCACTCACCTAAAGCCTTAAAGTTGCCCCTCGTAGCCCAAAGATCACTGATCTTCGGAGCTACAGCATACTCTCTCGCCACCATACTCTTCAAACCCGCTAATTCTCCTTGCACAGTAGCGCCATCTGCCGGTAACCCTCGTAAGCTAGAGAGCACGAGGGAGGCTTGCTCGAGTTTACCTGAAAAACATTTCATGGGTTATGAAGGGTAAGAAAACTTTGATTTTAAGGAATATCAGTGACTTGTAATTGTATTTGTACGTTTTAAACAGAATAAAAAAAAGAAACAGCGAATCGTTTATGCTCATAACAAGAAATTACTAAGGTTTAAAATTTGCGCCATTTAAAAGATGTCTGCTATTTTGTGGTTTGATTTGCATAATTTAGTTTACATCAAATCTAAATCTGCATTGAAATTACGTAACTGTTATTGCCCATTGAAATGTTAACAAAAATATTGCAGCAAGGTTTACTTATATAAAGTATTTGTCAATTCTAAGTGCTTTAGTGAAACCTAGTCTTCTGAGTTCAGTAAATGAAAAACAGTATCGTAATTTTTTTCGAAACAGGGAACAAATAATGATTTTCGCTCACGAAAGTATGATGTCTGATTGACTTTCAATAACAATAACTGCAATTGCTGGAATAAAAGTAATTCCAACTGAAGCCTACGGCCGGAAATGCATCATGATTCGATGATTAAATAAACAACAATATAACCAATCGAAAGACTTACGACTAATGATGTTTACGGGTGCGGATGGATGCCACTTACCATCAGGTGCCGTTAGCTGGTTATGACCAAAAGGTAAAAAAAGTATAACATTTTAAAATACCCACCCTGATAAACCAAAAAGAACGGCGTCTCCGGGATGAACCAACCACACGGGACATAGAACAACGACAGTATGCCGCCCGTGGCTGTCAGTCCCCAGTAAGAGGTGAAGGGTCCTATGGCATAGGCCAGCAGGAATCCTACGTTGATGAACAGCAGGAAGAAAGCGCTGAGGGCACCTCGAATTTTGTCCTGCTAGATAAGTTTGTATTAAATTGAAAACAGGAATTTCTTTAATTCGTGTTAAGAATAGCTCTGGTTCATACTCTAGAAGCACCAGCATACTGGACATTTCTGCAATGTTTAAACTTTTCATCAGGAGAATTGGATGTCTTTTTATTTATGTCTGGTGTATATTTATTTAATTAATTAAGACTATCAGCACCTTATTAATAATTAAAAATTGGCATGGTCGATAGCACGATAATGAATCTGATTAAGATTTAGTATAAACATTAATTCACAATTACCTAAATGTCATTTAGAATCTCGTCAGTTAAAAATAATTAGCCAGCTATAAATTATATTATTAATATCTATTCAGCAGTTCTAAAGTGACCGATTAACAACATAAAATCTACATGATGAAATCAAATCCCAACGAACCTCAGCAATCTCTCCAATGTAAATAGGCACAGTAGCAAACTGCATGCCCGTGGCGCATCCCCACATGATCCTAGCGGCGTACAGCGTAGGTAAATTCCTGGACACACCCGCCAGCAGCCACCCCAACAGCAGAGGCAAGTTGGAGCCGAGGATCAGCCAGCGGCGACCGACGTAGCGGGATAGAGGGACGGTTATTATAGGTCCTGGGGATATGGTTTTAAAAATTTGTTAATAAATTCTAGAGTTCAAAGAAAAATACTGAACGTTTCGCGATATAAATAAAATAACAAATGCTTGTATCCATCGTCATTGGATGGCAATGGCAAACTGTGGGGAACGGAAGTTTGTAAAATCTTATCCGTGACCACAACGGCTCTTAGCACTTGCCATGTTATGGGAGCTCTCTCACTGTAGAGATCAAGCCATTGTTGCAGTGTCACGACCACCATCGAACAACCATCAAGCAACTTAACCAGCTTTTAATATTTATTATCAAGCCTAAACTATCCCTATAACTAACTATAATCAATAAAGCAACCTTTATGAGCTAGAAGAGTTTATTTTGATAAGATCTCGTTTGGGGGGGGGGGTACTACAGCCCTTCTTATTTTGACTGCTATAATAATCAAGTTAACGCGGTGGTGTTTAGGTCAAAAGCAAGGAACAGCTAGTACAATTCCTGGAACAAAGGCAACTTCAACTGAGGCCTACGGCCGGCAACGCATCATTAGTATATATATTTCATATTTTGGACATATCCTGTTAGGTGTAACTCCGGAACCCCTGGTCCGATTTAGCTGGGACTTTCACTGAAGGGTTGGTTTTTGCGAGCACTACCCCCTCTCCCCCCCCTCAACTCTACATAGAGTCGGTAAAAATTTTAATACGTTGCTCTGGTAGGGACCTTAAGTCCAAGTTTTCTAGTTGTCTTCGCACCACCCCCCGACCACCCCCACCCCCCTTTTTTGTAATTTCAAAAATTTTTTCTAAGTTTAAGTATAATAAATTTAAATTGTTAGTGAATTAGTTTGACAAAGGGATTATATAGACTTAAGATTGACTCTACATAGAGCTATCTAGAGTCAATTGTAGAGCTTAATAAAAATTGCAGGGAAACGTAACTGACTCTACCAGGTACTCTGAACCGGGGAATTTATAGAACAAAACTGACTCTACATTCATTTAAATTATTTATTATTATTTGAAAGAATTTTTATTTTATTTTAATTTTATTTTAATTTATTTAAAATTTTTAATTATTTCAATTATTTAAATATTTTTTACACGATAATAGGGACATTATACACCCCTATTATCACGACTGAATTTATAATTCTAATTTTATTTAATTTTATTTTATTTTTATTTGTTGACGTGCGACAATGGCGCTCTATCGTACCCCCAATAAACCGACTGAATGCGTAGCAGATATCTCTGTCCCAAAGACTTACACGGTAACACCTACAACAAGCCGGGCAGGACCTGAAGGTAGAGTTACAAATTGGGTGTTAGAGGCCAAAACGTGTAGGGAGAAAACTTTCGAACAGCTGAAAGCGTCGAAAAATACAAAGACGGAAATAAAAAGGGATATAGCTAAAGCATGCGAAAGATTATATACATTAGTCAAAGAAATGGCGAGGGTAATAGAACAGGGTGCGAAACAGGAAGAACGTGAGATGGAACCAGAAACCCAAAACTGTCCACCTAATGATGAATTAATAAAACAATTACAAATGACACAAGAATTCATTGCTGACAACAATGCAAGAATGGAAGAGCTAAAATATGTCATTGAGACCCAAAAACTGACAGCACTCAGTGTCAGACCGGACAGCTATGCGGGTGCGGTGTCGGGCCAATCAAAAGCTAATGCTTTTGAGCGGACGACTCTGCATTCGGTAGTTGTGTCGTCAGGCAACGTAAACGACACGAGTGAAAACGTGCTGGAGAGAGTAAGGGAGGCCGTGAAGGCGAGGGATGGCTGGATCCAAGTAGAGAGAGCGAGAAAGGCAAAAGACCAGAAAGTCATCTTGAGCTGTAGGACGACCGAAGAAAGGTTACAGGTCAGGCGGAGGATAGAGAAGGTTGGCGATAACCTGATATGTGAAGAAGTCACAAGCAGCTCGGAACAGTCCTACAGCTCGGAAGCGTACTCGCCGTGTACACGGACGACGAAGTCGTAGAGGCGCTCAGAAATCAAAACCCGCACATCTTTGTGGGACTTAGCGAGAAAGATGATAGGGTGTCCGTTAAGTTCCGCAAAAGGACGCGTAATCCGCAAGCCAATCACGTGATTCTGAGCGTCTCTCCGATCATCTGGAATAGGAGTTTAAATAGCAGCGTGTTACACATAGACCTGCAAAGGGTCAGGGTTGAGGACCATTCTCCCTTGATCCAATGCACAAGATGCCTTGGATTCGGCCACAGTAGGCGCCTGTGCAAACGCACAGCAGACTTGTGCAGTCACTGCGGAGGTGAGCACCACAAGAATGAATGTCCGGATTACCGCGAGGGCCACTCACCCAGGTGCATAAACTGCGTTGCAGTTAACACACATCGCAATGAAGTGTCCCACAATGCGTTCAGCCATTCATGCCCGGTCCGGCAACGGTGGGACGAATTGGCTCGCGCATCGGTGGCATACTGCTGAGGTGGCCATCGCAGAAATAACCTGCTCGCCGGCATTCTGCCTCCCTAAAATGCAGAAATAACGTAATAGTATAGCAATAGTATATGTATATATAATATCTACACGCACAGGGCAGAAATCGGAAGCGGGTTGGGTATCTTCGCTATTTTGAAGAATAGTGAAACCGGAACCAAGCCTCTAGATTTAGCCCAAGACACCACAACTCAACAAGCACCAACACACCGTTTGTAACAGAACTGGTATAATCAATTACACTCCTCCAGCGTGTATTGGGCTAGTTATTCAATGATTTGAAAATGGCAACCAACAACCAGCTTGTAGTTTGCCAATAACATCAAATAGAACAAAAATATAATTCAGGAAACCTAAATTAGACACGTAAAACAAATAATATGTTGACAAAATATTTTGTTAAATATTTGGGGCAACATATCAATTAAATAAGAATGTAATAAAGAAAGAATTATAAATAAGCTAAATAACTAGATATAATTAATTAAATTGAGTGGAATTATGTAAAATAAAGAAATAGCTTTTAATAATAAGCTGACTTACAATTAATGACTAAATGTAGAGCTATAACTCTACAATTTTAATAATAAAAGTATGTATTACAGTGGATATAAAAACATAAAAGATAAAAATGTAAAGCATTAAATAGTACTAAATATATTGTATAATAATAAGTAGATAATAAGAAAATAATGTAAATAAATGTAATTAATTTAATAAGTATTGAAAATGAAACTCGATAAAAATTGTATAATCTAATGAAACAGAAAATAAAACAAATCATAAGTTAGTATATAAGGAAAACTGTATACATATAGAATTCAAGAGACGAATAAAACATATTGAATGTAAAACATCATATTATGTAAAATATAAAAACAAAATTTTTAAAGAATTTAAATGTAAAATTGAAACGCTTATAATTAAGCACATTGAAATTAATAAAGACTCACGTGTTACCCCATCCTTAAACCCTTATTAGATTATAAGCTGACAAGTAGTTAGAGATTAGAGGACGATAGTCGGGAATCCCACCCGTAAGAGTGCAAAAGAGATGTATGTGAGAAAGATAAAGTATGAAGAATGAAAGTGCGAGAAGAATAAATGATAGAACTGGAATGAGAGGTATTAGCGCATAAAAAAGTTAGCTTCCCCCATGGAGCTAGAGTAGTCGCAAAAAAAAAAAAAAAAAAAAAAAAAAAAAAAAAAAAAAAAAAAAAAAAAACGCATCATTAGTCGAAAAAATAATCACATTTAATATTGACAAATAAAATCTGACAAAGACCTTATCTTTTCGAGGCAATCCATTGCGTAATAGTCCGGTCAAATTGGACCAAAAAATAAGAGTAAAGTTACCTAAATTCCCACCAAGCTGAAAATCGGTAAGATTGTTTGAAATATCATTAAAAACAAAAATTGAAAGTTCCCCATCTTTCCTCTGTAAGGAAAAAATTTTATTCAAGGTCAAAGGTAAAAAAATGAGTTTTTCGCGATTTTCAGCAAAACGGTAAGTTTTATCATAAAAATATCTCAGACAAAAATTGTAGATCATAAAATTATCTACAAAAAATTAATTAATACTTTTTTTTCTACGAGCCACCGTTTTTGAGATATAACGATTCAAAAAGTTGTAAAAGTTGTAATCGTCATAATATGCATGAGTACGCCACGTATATATACATCTCTATAGTTGTAATATATGTTAAAATATTTTTCTATCGGTTATTGTAAATTACACTACTAATATAAAATATACATAAGTTATAACTATAAGAATATCAGGTCAAATGAAGCCCAGTCCCTTAATTTATACGCCATTGAAACCTTGAGAAAACATCTGTCCTGTTCAATTGTGTGCGTGGCTAGGGTCTTATACCTGCTATAATAAATGAAATACTGTTAGTCTTGAACGCCAGTTAGTAGTGAAAACACGTGTTTATCCTAGCCTATATTGTGCTGTTTTGAGTTTTATAACAAAAATGTCAGATTATTGTTTTATTTGCGCTAAACTTTTAACTGAAAGTGAAATTGTTACTGTTGAACGTGGTATGAAGACATTAATTAATGCAAGTATCAAAGAGCAGATGAATTTTCGGAGTATCTAAAAAATCAAAAATCTGTGACAATACATGAAAGTTGTCGTAAAAATTATACTCGAAAGTCTTCTATTGCTGCAGCTAATAAAAGACAACGTGAAGAACAAGAAGCCAGTACATCCACAGAAAGTCCTCCTCGTACTAGATTACGTTCGACTGAATCAGCTTTTTGTTCTAAAAAACAATGTCTATTTTGTGGCCAGGAATTGAATGAAGAGTATGAGAAAAAAAAACCCCTCAGATATTCGCCGTCGAATCAGTCAAGTAAGTACACTTCAATTTAAAGATTCAATTCTGGAAATAGCTCAGACCCGTAACGATACTACAGCAAAAGCTGTTCTTGCTCGACTCGAATTTGAAAATGATTTAGTTGCTGCAGAAGCTAAATATCATCACGATTGCTATGTTTTTTTCATGAAACCTTCCACTGGACTTAAAATCGGTCGTCCTAAAGACGAAGCTACGAATCGGGCAATGGAAGAAATATTTACTTACATGCAAAATAGCGATGACTGTCAGTTTACTTTAAACGAATTAAAGAATATTTGCAAAACTACGACTTTAGATAACAGAACGATTAAGCTACGACTAAAACTAAAGTATGGAGATAAACTTATTATCACTGAGAAATCGGGAGCATCAACATTCATATGCTTAGTAGATAATCATCATGATATTTTGAATCAAGCCTGGTACGAAAAAAAAAAAGAATAAAAAAGAAGAACAAGAACAAGCTTCAGTGGCTCCCCATCCGCTTGCGTAGAAACACCCGTATCCTCTGTACCCTTTTCAATGTCCTTTTTAACCCATCCTCTCCAGTTTACCTGTGTGAGCGGTTCTCGTTTACCCATTCTAATGATGTGTTTTGTTGAGCACATAAACGTACTCTCCTTCAAATTAAATCTCATAAAACTGATTTCTACTCCTACTCGTTTACTGTTCATGCTGTCAGATTGTGGAATTCTTTACCTTACCATATACGCGAGTCAAAATCATTGCCTATCTTTGAAAAAAGAGTTAAAGAACACTATTTGTCTCAAACCTAAGATTTACTATACTTTTACCATTTTATTTCCAACTTGTGTTCTTAATGTACCTTCCTTGATAATCACTAATGACCAACAACTTAAGTTTGTATTTCAGTATCAACGAATATGTTTATCTTTTCATTGATATTATGTATGTATTAATATTATATAATATATACGTATGTTTATGTATGTTTGAATGTATTTATATTTTTAATATTGTTATAATTGTAATAATTAATAATCGCACTATGTATTTGTATGCAGTACACACTAAATTTGTTAATCTGTCACACTTTCCAGCCTCAGGCTAGCTGGAAGAAATTTCTTTTAGAAATAAGCTGTGCCTTTGTACATTATCTTTCACTTATTTTTAGTTTATTTTTTATATTTTCTAATGTGTGTACATAAATTGTTAAATAAATAAATAAATAAACAATTCAGAGTCCTAGAGGCAGCTGCAGATATCATTCGCGAAGATATTCAAACCGCAGTGTTTGATAATTCCAACTACCCTCCACCAGGTCGCATGTTTGAAGATTTAAATAATGAAATCCCAGAATCGTTGACATATTTTGTAGAACGAGTGATTTTAAAGAAAAACGATCAAATTTAGATCATTTAAAATTAGTATGCACAAATATTTGCCATAGTATCATGGCTGCTGTTCGATCAAGGTCTTTTAAGTCAAAACTACAATTGGGCCTCGCAGTTTTTTTTCATCGAAGGTTCGGTTCAAAACGTCTTATACAAATCTTTTCGTCATTTGGTTTATGTGCACCCTTTAATGAAACAATAATGTATGAGGCAGCAGCAGTTTTTCATCGTCCTCCTCATGTCCTATCACCAGAAAGTGGTACACTCATTCAATACGTTGCCGACAATGCTGATATTAATGTGAATACGCTCGACGGCAATAACACACTCCACATAATGGGTATTATTCAAATTGTTACTCCTAAAAATTCAGTTTTACTAGAAGAGCCTATGCCACGAATAAAAGAAGCTCTTTCAGCAAAAGATTTCAAAGCAAAAGCTCATGTGCCGATACAGATCTATCAAAATGACGGTGTAGTAGGTTACAGTAAAATAAATGTTACAGATTTTGTTTATGGAACTGAAACGGTATCTTTCCTCACAAAAGCTGATGCAGTATGGTTCTATGGGAAATGGAAAAATGAGTCTTTACCTGGTTGGAATGGTTTTATTGAACGTTTAACAAATAATCATATAAATTACTCTAAATCTATAATTTCATTTTTACCGTTTATTCACCAACCAGCCAGTAACTAATAGGTCTTTACCTATGAAACTGCCGTTTTGCCGTACTGGCCATTTCAAATGAAAATATATTTTTTTTTGACTGATAATTCTAATTTCAAATTAATTTTATTTGACAAACATGGAATTCTTTTTCTAAAATCGTCATTTGTTTAATAGTTAGTGTTTTGTTTTCAACGCATTCGAACATTTTTCGTCATCATGGATAAGTTAAAAATTCGAGTAATTATGGAGTATGAGTACCGTCGTGGCAGCAAAGCGGCACAAGCAGCACGCAACATCAACGACGTTTACGGAGCGAACACTACAAACGAACGCACCACCCGTTATTGGTTTACCCGCTTCCGTTCTGGAAATTTTGACCTGAAAAATGAACCACGTGGTCGTCCGAAAACTTTGGTCGACAATGACGAATTAAAGGCAATTGTAGAAGCTGATGAAACTCAATCCACGGCTGAATTAGCAGCAGCTTTCGACGTTAGCATCAAAACAATATTGGTCCATTTGCGTCAAATTGGCAAGGTAAAAAAGCTTGACAAATGGGTACCCCACGAACTCAATGACTGCCAGCGCGAAGTACGTGTGGAGACGTGCCTTGCACTGCTCAGCAGGCATACAAATGAAGGAATTCTGAACCGCATTGTTACTTGTGACGAGAAATGGATCCTGTTTGACAATCGTAAGCGCTCAGCAAGTTGGTCGGACCCTGGTTCAGCACCCAAACAATGCCCTAAACGAAAACTTACCCCTAGAAAAGTGATGGTCACTGTTTGGTGGTCTAACGCGGGTGTAATTCATCACAGCTTCTTGCCAAACGGGACAAGCATTACTGCAGATATGTACTGTGAAGAACTGAACACAATGATGGAGAAGCTCGCACGTCTCCAACCAGCTTTGGTCAATCGTTCGGCTCCACTGCTCCTGCACGACAACGCGCGACCTCATACTGCACAGCAGACGGTCTCCAAGCTACAAGAGTTGGGGTTGGAAGTTCTCCGTCATCCGCCGTACTCACCAGACCTTGCGCCTACAGACTTCTACTTTTTCCAGAATTTGGATAACTTCTTGGCGGGAAAAAAATTCAATACCCGAGAGGCAGTACAAAATGCCTTTGAAGAATTTGTTGCCTCCCGTCCAGCTGATTTCTTCAAGAAAGGCATCAATAAGCTACCAATGCGTTGGCAAACATGCATTGATTGCATGGGTGATTATTTTGATTAATAGCAATAAAAAATATATAAAAAAATTACGCTTCATTTATTTCGTGAAAAACGGCAATTTCATAGGTAAAGACCTAATATAATACTATCTATACGACTTTACTTTGTGCATTAGAAAATACAAAACGGTATGGCCACAATGTATGCATCGTGACTTTCGACCAGCCCCTGTACGCTAAAGCTCAAAAAATTGTATCAGCCGCACCTGAGGGCTCTGAAGTATCAAAAATCATCGTTAGACTCGGAGAATTCCATCTACTGATGTCCTTTCTGGGAGCAATCGGTCATATTATGCAAGGAAGCGGCATGAAAGAAGTACTCGCAGAAATCTATGCGGTCAAATCATTAGAAAAAATGCTCAATGGGCATGCTTACGCAAGAGCTATTCGAGCTCATACACTACTTCAGCTTACTTTAGCAATTAAAATATTAAAAGAAGTTGAAATTGATGACATCATGGATGCAGATCTAATCATAAATATCGAGCACATATAAGATAACACTCTTTCATACAATGATATTGAAAATGATGATGAAGTATCTGGAGCTTTACTTAATAAATTGAATCAAAAATTAAAAGAATATGAGGAACGAGGACCAACTGCAAAACTATGGATTCAGTATTTTCATATAGCTTCTATTGCTAAAGAGTTCCTAAGAGCTGAGCGTATGGGGGATTGGAAAGCTCACTTAAACTGCGTCAAAGAAATGCTTCCTTATTTTCACGCATCTGGACATTTTCCTTATGCTAAGTCTGCACACCTTTACTTGCAGAATATGCTACAGTTACAAAATTCGATAGATTCTAAAGTTTACGAAAGATTTTCAGACGGATTTTTCACAGTTAGGCGTTCTGACAAATTAAGTTGTGGAACTTCAACGGACATGGTAATCGAGCAGTCTATGATGAAAGCCATGAAGACAGATGGAGGTATTGCTCGAGGGAGAAGTACAAAAGTGTCATAAGTAAATGGGTTTATAGTATGCATGCTATGAATACCGTTTGTGAAAAATTAGAAGATCTCGCTAACGTTAGGATGGATACGACCGAGCAGCATGTTGATGCAAGTGATTCGCGAATGAAAAAAGATGCTAAAGATGTACGAAAACTTTTAGAGTGGTTCTCAACGCATGATCCTTTTCCAGACGTTAGCAAAATTGTTTCTATTGCGAGTGGTGTCGTTGGTGATGATAAAATCAATTGTTATAAAGCTCGTGAAGTTGGGCTTGCTTCTATGGCAAAAATGACAGGACTCACATTCAATAATATTAAATTAAAACGCTCTGACAAAGTTGTTCCACTTTTAGCTATGACTAGTACCATAAAAGTTCATGATGAAAAAGTACCTGTTGACCCTGTATTGTTGTTCCAACGCATGAGTATTACTGCAGCATTTCAAGATGAAATAGAAAACTATTTTGAATATGAACTATCTCCCTACCCTCTATCGTTATTTGATGACATCGGGATGCGTAAAACACAGAAGTCTGCAATTTACGATTGTTTCGAAAAGGTAGACTTTGATATTAACAACACAAATGCGACATACATCATTGACGGAGGATACTTACTACATCGCGTTGTATGGGATAGTGAAGAAACATTCAACGTTATATTAGATAAATACGTACAGTATGTACGTCGACATTTTGGTTCCCGAGTTACTGTCGTATTTGATGGCTATAATGATTGCACGAGAAATACCAAAGCTGCAGAACAGCGTCGTCGAACTTTAGCAACATCTTCATCAATCGATATTTTATTTGATGAAAATATGTCAGTTCCAACCAGCCAACAAAAATTTCTTTCTAATACTCACAACAAGTCTCGGTTCATTTCAATGTTGAAAGAAAGATTTACTACGGAAAATATATTGGTAAGACAAGGTAATAATGATGCTGATGTATTGATAATTGAAACAGCAATTGAGCAATTCAATTTGACAAATACAACTATTGTTGTTGGTGAAGATATAGACTTACTCGTATTACTGACTCCTCGAAATCCAACTGAAAAAACTATTTTCTTCTTAAAACCAGGAAAAGCTCAACATCAATCGGAAATGTATTCATCAAAAAGTTTATCTACTTTTGCAAAGTGTCAAAATCATGTACTATTTTTACAAGCAATAACTGCGTGATACGGCTGTGATACGACATCTGCATTTTACAGGAGGGGTAAAATAACAGTCTTCAAACTATTTGAGAAACAAAATTTATTTGAATGTGCTGAAGTTTTTAAAAATAGTAATTCTACTCGACAAGAAATTATTACTAACGGCATTCGCTTTCTTTTTTCTATGTACGGAGCTCCTAAAAAAACTACCTGCTTAGATAAGTATAGATATGCATGTTTCGTTAAAAACACCAAAAGTAAAAAACAAGTACAATTAGCTTGTCTTCCTCCAACCTTTGTTGCTGCTCATCAACATCTTTTTAGGGTATATTACCAAGTTCAAGTGTGGCTTGGTTATCAGCTACACCCTACAGACTGGGGTTGGAAGTTGGTCAACAATTTATTAGAACCAGTACACACTTTACTTCCACCTGCGCCGGAAAAACTGCTGAACTCGATTTTTTGCAACTGAAAAAAGGGATGCAGTGCTAAATGTGGTTGCAAAAAAGTCGGACTGTTCTGTTCTCCGGCATGTACACATTGTCAAGGCCGGTTGTGCTCTAATATTGAATCACCAACAGCAGAGGATCCGTTTGATTCCAACGAGGCAACATGCGATACATCGCTATTAACGCAGTTTACATGCACTTAGGATGAAGATGAAGAAGAACAAGACGAACAAGAACAAGAAGATCAAGAAGAAGATCAAGAAGAAGATTTTGAAAGTTACGACTCGGACGATTAAATTTCACAACTTTTTTTAACTTAAATTGCTTTTATCTTTTCAATCTCTGCTAATATCCATTATTTTTCAATAGTTTCAAATTAAACAGGATCAAAACTGACCCGTGGAATAGGCCTACTGGGGAAACCACAAAAAAAAAACGCGCTAAGTACACTACCTCATAGGTGGCGAGGAAACGTGTGCATATTATGACGATTACAACTTTTACAACTTTTTGAATCGTTATATCTCAAAAACGGTGGCTCGTAGAAAAAAAAAGTATAAATTAATTTTTTGTAGATAATTTTATGATCTACAATTTTTGTCTGAGATATTTTTGTGATAAAACTTACCGTTTTGCTGAAAATCGCGAAAAACTCATTTTTTTTACCTTTGACCTTGAATAAAATTTTTTCCTTACAGGGGAAAGATGGGGAACTTTCAAATTTTGTTTTTAATGATATTTCAAACAATCTTACCGATTTTCAGCTTTGTGGGAATTTAGCTAACTTCGAATGTCTAATTTGACCGGACTATAAGTAGTATTTTAGAAGCAAAAATTTATTTAAAATATAATATAATAATGAAACAACCATTCAAAGTTAGCTGTAGCATATTCAAAGTAAATAATTCATGTTAGGATTTTTGACTTATTTGGATTTAAATAGTAAATACAAATTAAAACCATACCAAGGCTACTGCAAACCGCATTTTATCACATTATTGTTTTATTTTGCAAACCAGAACTCGGTTCGATTTGAAGGTCAACCAGTTATTAGCAGAATCAGTATTAACTTCACTTACTACATATCTTTTACTCCTTATTATAAGGAAAGCATATTAATGCATCCATATATCCTGTAGATATGCTATAATGATGTATATGTGTATCTACAGGTAGATGTGGTACAAAAAATATTGCATAGAATTCCGGAAATTAAACATCGAGGATCGAGGATTATTTTATAGTATTTTAATTATGTGGGAATTAATCAAGTAATACGCAGTATAACTCTAGTCTACATATGGTCCCAGGTCTTCGTTTTTAGAAATCAAAGTAGCATTTGGTATATTTTGCAATATTATGTTCTTCTAAAACATTTCGTGTAAGAAACTGATGGCCAAGACTCGAGTCCATAACACTTTAGATCTTACAAAAGCCAACTCCTTAAGCTATAAATCCACAAAACCTACATATTTTTGTAAAAAAATATAGCTGGACCCTGCCAGGATATTTAAGCCGCTACTATTTACAGATTTTGCTGAGCAAATCTAGACTTAGACACAGTATAGATAAAGTATTAAATCGCTAAATATAATATACACTTAGAGTACCTTAGGTTCCCATTTGACATCCCATCCCCATTCCCGTTCCCATTTGAGTGCGGCACTAAGACAAAATGTACCAAGCATTCAAATGTTTACTGTATCAGTTCAGTTGTTGCAGCGTTCATCACGAATAAACAAACACATAACAACTTTTGATAACAGATTTTAGTAAAGACTTTTTTTTACTAAATTTGTAGCCGACTAACGACAACGTGCGTGACCCACCTGATGGTAAGTGGCATTCGTGCCCATGGACATTTGTTAATAGTGATGGTAAGCCTCAGTTGGAATA
Source organism: Marasmarcha lunaedactyla (assembly GCA_923062675.1). Lineage (NCBI taxonomy): Eukaryota > Metazoa > Arthropoda > Insecta > Lepidoptera > Pterophoridae > Marasmarcha > Marasmarcha lunaedactyla. The sequence goes on along the minus strand of OV281361.1, from coordinate 8,322,508 downwards.
TCCTGTATTCCAGCAATTAGATTGTTTCTGTCGCAAAGCGAAACCATCAATTTGCATTTTCTTTTTTTTGTTGAGTTTAATCAAACATAACGAATTGTTTTTTTGACATGACGTCATATTGTTTAAAATAAACATGCTAGATACCACTAAAAATACTACTAGTCTGCAGTCTTAACAGAAAGTATAAAGTTGTATCGGCCTTACCACATAGCTAAGAACTGTTTTCATAAATTATTTTTTAATATTACGTAGCATACAATTTTCAAAGTTTTCACTTACTTCGTACCAACGTACAGAACTACTGACTGGATTTGACGGAATCTGTTGTTTGATTTCTGACGTTCTGATTCCTTAAAGCTGAATAAACTAAATTTTCGTAACTATTCAAAAACGAAAAGCCATGCACACTTTGTAAGGCTCTTACAGATTACTTGGTACTAATTACAAGCTTTGCTATTAACACTTTTCGTGTTTTGATTGTTAAATATTGGTATGTAAAATACACTTAAAATGAACGAAATTATTCTATTAATAGATACGTCTTATTAACTAGGCATCTCCGATCATGGATATCTGGTGGACGGTTTTATTAAAATACATCAGTTAATTACCATCAACTCATGCTTAATTACCTATTTATATGTAAACAGTCGTATAATTTGCTAAATAAAAATACGCCGACAAGGTGTTAGGATTGCTTAGATTTTATACTTAATGTATAAGATCGTGCATCTGTTTTTATTCTATGGCTATGGTTTTAAATATTACTGATAAACGTTTGCAGCAAATATCACTAAATAATTCAGGTGGCGAATTGGCTCGTTTATTTAGTCTGAGCTACTATATATGTTCTCTAAAACAGCACATAGCCAGACTCTTTTCTCTGTTTTCTTTTGCATGTAGAAGTTCACGTTGGTATTATAATATAATTAAAAGGTACCTTTTCTCTCGTACATTTCATTAAACATTAAACACCTTATAACATAGAATTAACTTAAGACGTTACCGAGCAGTCCTCCCAACACTAGCAAGGATCCGATCCAGGACTCCTCCTGTAAGGTTGGCTTCTCCGGCAGCGGCGAGTTGGGGCCTTGCAGCTGAGGGAACACGGGAGACGTCCAGCCCATTGCCATGCCCGTGCAGAGGCTGCCATAGCTGGCTGTGGAGGTTATGGAAGGTGTTATTACATTGAAAATAGATACAATTCTCAAACAAGAAGAAGCCAGAAGAGAAGTATCAAGTTGATGTAAGGCCTAACCTTGAAGAAACGTTATTAAAAATATATATGCATAAAGCTCATAATCCCACAAATCTGGCTGTCACTTGTATTTTCAGGATTTTTGTCCCGCTCTAACATCTAATATGTACCTATTCCAATAAATATTATTTCCTTTAAAAAAAATATTAATTACTCAATATTATTTATGTAAATATTAGGTCATTACATATGAAATTGGTGTTTTGTAAGGGAGGAACATAAACTCAATTTAAAAAAATATAATATATTGATTTAACAAAGTATGTCCCATTGCTATCTACGCACTTTTGCCATCTTATAGGTAGTGTAGACACTTTAAGAAGATAGATGATAGTTGATGCTGCTGTTGTATAGAAGCTCATAACTTCATGATAAATGTTTTTTTGTAAATAATTGGATGTTTTGTCTTCTGCTAATTCCAATTTCTCATTATTGAGGTCAAATTCACCCCACAGGCTTTTCATTTTCAGGCACATTCAGGCACAGTCGATTGCTTCTAGACATTTTACAAAGTATTCCGGCGTTTTTCAATCCGCAGAATCCTTCTTATAATTGATGTAGATCCTTTCGATCTCTCGCATGATAGAGCTCTGACGTTCCATTAGGTCTTTCATGTTGATAGGTGATATTGAGGTATTAATTGATTGGATCCTGACTACCCAATGTCTTTGCAGACCAAGTACAACCTTATGCGCCTTCTCAATCTGAGCTGTGGGATCCCGCTTGTGGGAAGCCAGCCAAACCGATGCGCAGTTATACCAAATCCACTCCGATCAAAGGATAGCAATGGCGTAGGATCCTTATGTTCGCTGTTTTCCTTCGATGAAGGTCCAAACAATGCTCGAAGGACCAAATGATATATCATTCTTCATCCTTCGATGATGATAGTTGCTGCTGCTGCTACTGATGCTGATAGATGCTTCTGATATACGGTGATAGATTCTTATGATGCTGATACTGATAGGCGATGATAATAGGGATGTCAAATGAAACCCGTTGAGTGCGTAATGATCACTGTTTTTATTGTAAAAATGTCGAATTTATATAGATCTAATATTACTTACTTAGGTAAACGCGGTGAACGAGTGCAATGACACATTGGCTCGTACAGGTAGTTACCCGTACAGTATCGAAAAAAATGGTAATCTGTTGGAGCAAGGTCCGGGGAGTACGGTGGATGTCTTAGACATTTCAATTAAAGCTCCTCTAATTTGATCTTGAAGCAGCAGTGGCCTAGAGCGATTGGCAAGCCTCGGTTGTTTAGCAGCTAGCTTTTCCAACATGGTTTGCAGTTGCTGACAATAGACATCTGCCGTAATCGTCTGGCCAGATTTAAGAAAGTTGTAGTGAACTACACCGGCAGTAGTCCACCAAACGCTCACAAGTAACTTTTTTTGAGTCAATTTTCGCTTGGGGCAGGATTTGGCTGGTTCGCCATGGTTCAACCATTGCGTTGAGCGTTTCCGATTGTGGCAAAGGATCCACTTTTCATTACAGGTAATGATTCGATTTAAAATCCTTTCATTATTGTGCCGGTTGAGTAATGTGTAAGTAGGTTTGCTGCACTCAATTCATGAGGTACCCACCTCTCAAGCTTTTTTCAAGTGGATTAAAACAGTTTTGTCACATACATCGCAGCGTACAGCTAATTCGGGCGTGGTTTGCGATGGAACCGCTTCCACAATAGCCTTCAATTCTTCATTATCAACTTTTGTCTCCTGCCGTCCACGGGGCTTGTTCTGCAGCCCGAAATTTCCAGAACGAAAACGTTTGAACCAAAAACGCACTGTGTGTTCTTTTGCGACACCGCCACCCTACACAGCATTAATACTGCTTAGCCACGGCGGAACTCGTACTCGTAAATAACGCGATATTATGAGTTTTCCATTTTATAAACTAAGTGACCCAAAAAAAAAAACAAAAGAGGAAAAAACAAATGAATTACGGTTTTCGAAACACAAATGCGTGAGTAAATAGCTGTATAAATTTTAAAGTAGAATTTTTAACCAAAGAGGAGATAATACAGATCAAATTAGCCAGTACGACAAAACGCCAACTTCATATGTAATTAGGTCCTAATATTACTGCTCCACCAGGAGCCGTGAAATGGTTTCTAAAGGCGCTCCAAAGTGTAGGTAGATTTTGCTAAGCATATTAATACTTTATCGAAATCTAGATTTGCTAAGCAACATTTCTACCAAGGAGCGTCGTAGTAAGCCATTTGATGTAATAAATACATTTCTTTATTTCAGACCAATTATCCATACGAACATCATCTAAACTCAATACTAATCACTCTTCAACTGGAGTTGTTACATATTTATTAATTAAATTAGTCAGTCTTTCAATTTCATTTACAATCAACATAAAGTATTATATTTTGTTCTAAATTATTTAAATGGCCTGTCATTCTTTTTTTAATACAAGTTAATTTATGTAAAATATATTAGATTATCAATTTATAGTGTAAGAAGTAGTTTTTAGACTGAAAATATTACCCAGTGTTCCGGAGTAGTTTATAGAACCCCATAACTTTTTGTACAATAAGCGATGTATCTTTGTATTATAACAAATATATTAAGAAACATTTTTTATTTATTTTTATTTATTAAAGATTTAATTTACATTTAGTTGTGTATTGACAAATTTAAAATTTAAATTAAATAAATAATTATACGTTAAAATTATACTACAAATAAAACACAAATCTAAACTTGAATGCATTGAGGGCAACGTAGCCAAAAGGCTGGCTGAATTACCACGCTGGAACGCAATAGAAATTCGTTGTGCGAGGTAGGTGCCAGCCTTCGGGTCACGAGTTTCACTCACCAATCGCCTCGCTAGGTCCGAAAAAAGACGATGAGCCCCTTGTCCCCAGGATCCCATGGTTTCAACGCCAAAAGCCTCAAAAATATACCCGCTTCCCAAATTCTGATATTTTCTACGTTTAAGACTTTCACCGTTATTAGCAGCAGAACCAGATTGTATGCTAGTTGTGAAATGATGGGAAGCCACGAGAGTGTCTACGCAGATTGCATCCCACACCAGCGGCCTACCAATCCTCCACGGGACCAGAGTCATACCATCAGGTCGCTTGCTATCATCAAGCAACATTCCTGACGGTTCAAGAACCGAGGGAGTGTTGGAGGTAACAAGAGCCCGATGGATGATGTCATTTAAACTGGCATGGCGAGATATTTTGCCACCGCTGCGAGAACATGAAAGGCCATGGCGACCGAGCTCATCGACCAACACGCCACAGCGGCAGCGGTGTCGAGCACATAATTTTATCCCTAAACGTAAACTACAGCCTAAAGCTATGGTTGTCAAAAAGGGTTCCCAAGTTAGATGATGGAAGCGCCTGCAACCAGAACCCTGACTCCCACGAATATATTTATTTATTGGCAAGCTATGTTAATAAATAAATAAATAAAACTTCTTGAAAAATAACTTATTATTGCCGAAAAATTCACCTTAATAAGTTTTAGTAAATTAACTCTGGTCGACGATATACGTAGGTAATCTTATAATCAAATGCTAAAGACTGTTTAACTTATATTGTCGCAATATTTTCTAACATAGTAACAAAGATATAGAAGAAAGAAAGAAGTTCCACCAGCAGTAAAAAGAGAGATAACAGAGAGCAAAAAGATTTATATAGCCTAAAATTCTATTTGTTCGTAAAGTGTAATGAAAAATGTTACGCTAAAGGTCACGAAGGGATTTTAAAAAATGATATTGTGCCTACAGAATCTTTGATTTCAATGTATGGTATGAATAATCCATGGTAAAGAACTAAACGACGGTATTGCGATCCAGCGTGGTAATTCCCTTCCATAGATTCTAGTTTAGGTGTAGTTTTTTATTTATAACATATTTTAGCTTATAATTAATAATTTAATACACTTATATATACATTTTCGAATTGTAAATATTTTCACCAATAAATTTTGAGAAGCCAAAAAGAACTAATTATTTAAATTTGAAAACCGCTTCTTTAACCTGTTGATAGGAATTGTGAATTTCCTTATAAATGAGAGACGTTGAATGTTATATTTATAGATTTTGCTTAACAAATCGAAACTTAGATATAGTATGGATAAAGTATATAGTGAATACGCTAAACAAAATCTACACTTAACCGCTGGTTTAGTAACCATATGCCACGTCTGAGTCCGGGTGTAAGTGACCTCGATGGGACGTCGGTAGACGTGATAAATGTTACTAACGTTACTATTCATGATTAGATAATACAATATATAATAATACTGGATAATCTACTCGCAAAATCGTTACTTAGCAACATATAACATGAATATTTAATTTATTGAATAGCCTGCAATTAAATCTTGTAAATGATACATAATAATTTATTGGTTTGATCTAAGTAAATGAATAGGTTTGTAACAAATAACCAATACGATTTAACTGAAACTGGAAAAATCAGTGGTTGTTATATTTTAACTAGCTTCTCTAGCAGCTCTAACTAACTTCGTATTACGGCGATCCATAACACAAGCGATGCATACTTATAGTTGTGGGGATTTACTGTTATTTTTATTATTATTGATGAAAATTCAACACCTATCATATAACGAATGATATCTGGCGGATAATAAAAGCATATTTAATTTATATATGCAGTGGCGGATGTGTTTGTTTTATTTCTGCACTCCGCTGTAAGGAAATACATTGGTAGCTACTTATAGAAGTACTCTCAAAAACTATTTATGCCCTTATAAAGAAAAACCATTTAAATAAGTGTTTAGTAAGTTACCATCATTGCAAACCATGAACGTACCCCTGTCAATAAAAGCTATTTAAGCACGAAATAAAAACCCCCGACTGACAAGAAAAAGCATGCATAAGTTTTTAACGGCTGAATTGGTTTTCATCAGTCATAGCTAAGAACACTCTTGAGCTTTCAAACTAAAAATTCGCATCAAAATGGGTTCTTTCGTATGGGAGATACTATGCCTCTGACAGGCAAGCAGATCCAAGATACGCAGACAGACAGGTTAAACTTATAACAACCCTCTTTTTGTGTCGAAGGTCCTAAAAGGAAACTTTTAACTGGCTATAAATAGTATAAACACGAAAACTAATCCTGTAACTTACCAGTACCTATGGGTCAATCAACTATTAAAAATAATAAAAATGAAATGTTAAAATAAATAATTCTAATATGAATATGCGTACTAAGAATAAGTAATAATTTTTCTTTCAAATTAAGTAATTTATTTTATTCAGATTTGCATCCATAATGGTTAGTAGACAATTAAGACTTATAACTATTGTTAGTAAATACCAATTATAAATTTCCTTCATACAAATGTCAAAAAATATATTAATAAGACAATAGAAATACATTATGAAATTAAATACTTTTCAATTCATTTAATTTAATTTAATGAACAGCCAGGACTTCCATTTGCATGTAGGGAAACCCAGTATTTTAACATCTGGGAGTCCCCCCTATATGCCAACGCTAATATATACCTACTAACGCTAAAATAAGGTATAATAACACCCATAATATAATCACTTTACCTAAAGAAGCCGCCAAATACTGCCGCCATTTTAATTTCAACTCCTGTTTGTAACCGTCAAACATTTTGAAAATAGAACACTCTCACTTTCCGCACGCCAGTATCTAGACGTTAAGACGCCTAGCCATTGCGGTTAAAACTAAACTTGCAGTACTAGCTGCCTCTAAAGGCTGGTATTCCCTTCACATTTTATTTTTTATTGTTTTTGTTTTTTTTATTACTTTACAAAGACCGTGTACAGGTAATAATATTAGTAATCAGCTTGAGATAAAGGTCAAAGAAAGCGCAAGTTTTTAAACTTGTTTAGTCGGATTGAAAAGGAAAACAAAATCGGTCTGTATGTTACGGTGTTTGAAGGTCTTCTTTTTGAATTTCTTTTTGTAATTTTTTTTAATATGAAATACCTATGAAATTAAAAAGGAAAGATCATATGATTCCAAACTAAGAAAATTTGATAAGGAGGAGCTTTGGGTGATCTGGGTCATAGACCAGATAGGAGAAGCCAGGATAATAATAACGTATAAAAAATAAAAAATAACACTCTATTTTATTACACAAAAATAAATAAAATAAATTGTATGGATGACAAATTTAGAAGAAGCTAATACGATTGCATTTAATTTAAATAAGTAAAGAAATATTTATCTTAAAGATATCTCATATACCTTTTTCTCAGATACCTTTTAGATATGATGTAAGTACTGGGACTCGAACCTGCGATCTTTATCATATTGATCTGTCAAATTGGCAGTAAATAAAACCTAGTTTTAACATGTAAATATAAACTGCAAGACTTTAGACATACCTACTGGTTACTTCTACGTAGGTAAATCCTACAGATTAAGTTATTTACTTGCATAACCTATTTATCAACAAGCAAATTAATTGAAAAAACCATGATCTTGAACAAAGTAACGGGCATGTACTGTATTTATCTTACCGCAATTCACACAAATTTAGACTTTATTACCTAAAGAAAAAACTAACCTTGTAATTTCTCAAAAAAGTTAATTGATCATTTCACTGAGCAGGGGTTTTTTTTGATGAATCAATCACATGGTATTGATTACTATTGATTGGTAAATAATTGTGGGCAATGATGACTTCTTGATTGTTTCAGTTGAGACTTTGATAATAAATTAATTGGGTTTTCGTACAAATTTACAGTGGTAAATATCAGCGTGTTTAACTAAATTCATTCAGTAGTTAATAGCGGGTAACTTGATCATAACTTCAAATGAGGTGAAGTAGAGTACTCATAAGAATTTCAGTGATTCAGCGACAGAATTTAGGAAATCATAAGACTCGTAACGAGAAGCTGACTCCACAATTAGGAAAACAGTACTTGTCGTTGTCAGGTTGACACTTACTACTTCTTGTACTCAACAGTTTTGACAAAAGTTTTGTTTTTGTCTTCCCGCTCTTTTTCCTCTCCGTCTACGGTTTCAGGTGTATTTACGCTATGGTGATGGAGATTAAATAAAAGAAGACATTCATTGCCTAAGTGGCATATTTAAACCAATTAAAAAAATATCCATAATTAATGTTAGGAAAGATAAATACTCTTCGGTTGGTATATAGCTATGGAAAAAATGGAGCTCCTAATGAATTAGTTTCATTTCGGAACGCTTTAGGGACTATTATTGTCGCAACATAAAATATTAAATAGTCGTAAAGACAGAAAACGAGTTTGCAAGCTATGAGAAGCATCTTCGTCTTCGTAGTTTCTTTCCAACGAGTGAGATGGAAGACAAACACCTGGCAATTTTTATATTTGAAAATGCAAGCCAGTTTGTTTATATTTTATTAGCTGGGATAATGTTATGGAGACAGAATGTAATAGATACGTAGTTGCTGTGGAAGAGTGAGAGAGTAAAATTATCGAATTCATTTCTGATGTCTCTTAGCTCTCAGAATTCGGTGATTGATTACTCAGGTACCTATGCAGTCCTTATCATACCAGAAAAGCGTCGTGGGGACCCTCGCCACAGCAACAAACGAGCGCAAACCTTGTTAGGGTCAATATAGTAGGAGTGGGATAGTCCTTTTTTTAATATTATCCAGGCACGAGGCAAGCTTCCTAGCCCAATTTTTGCCAGTGCAATGTTCAGATCACGTAAATTCTTGTTGTGAAGGTGGCAGAAGTCTCGCGTCTCAGAATAAATAGCAAAATAATCAAGCAACATATTCCTTACTGGGATTCGAAACTTGGACTGGCGTCAGTGATAGTAGAACTACGATGGCTAATATAATAAAACTTATTAGTCTTATTCTCAAAAGGAAAACAATATGACTTTATTCAATTTAATTCTAAATATTCTTATTTCCCATTGAACTAGTCAATGCGCCAAGGTCTACTTCAACTTAGATTATATCAAGTTGTAACAATATTGTGAATATTAAATGCAGTTTCCGCATAAATTTATTGTTGTGGCAAATGTCGCCTGACCGGTTCATGTTCTACTTGTTGTTATAGTAACTTGGATTACTATTGTGAAGCTCGAATCGGTAACAACACACTTAATAAAAGGTAAAGTCGAAATTGAGGTTTTTTTATAGAGGTGTCGGGAATGGTCGGTGAAATAGCACATTATTGGCATCTTTAAAAAATCCAAACACACCAACTGTAGGTGTAATCTATAGCTCCAAAGTAAGCAGATCTTGTGGTATGGGTGACCATACAACGCAGTGGGGGAACCCAGAATAAACATAAATATATAATTTTCAACAACCATGTACTGAGAACAAATATCTGAGGACTCGAACCTGGGACCTCCGGCATATGAGGCAGGGCTAGTACTGATGCTATTCGGCCGTCTTTCACAATAATTCTTTTAAAATTGTTATTACTTCATTGACATAATAGACAGAAGTTCCCAAGTTATTTAGTATTGAAGGCTTAGATTTAGCTTCTTCATACTAAAATTGTCGAAATCCATAATCTGTAAATTACTTACATTTGAATAAACAATTTTGTTTTCCTGTTTTTTTATAATAATTTGCATGAAAAATTAATATACAGTGAGAGCAGGGAATAAAATATAACAACCCCAAGCAAACACACTAAACGAAAAGACCCCAAAGAAATAAGATGTGGTGAGTTTTTCTTACAGTCCAGGACTCGAATGTGGGGCATATCGGTGTACATTGCATGAGGCTATCTATATATATATATATCTAATAAATCTTTAAATGTACATCCTATAAATCTGGACATTACATTTTGAAGTGATTAAGTTTTTCGTCTCGTTCAATGTTAGCGCCTGTACAAAGATGCGAGCAAAAGTTCTTCCGACCAAAATTATATTTTCTAACCAAAGAAAGGTTCTTTGATTTGCACGATATTTTTTATCTTTGTTACCTACGTTACATTGGAGTAAAAGTAAATGTCACTTAGAAAATAGATTCCAACCAACCTATTGGCTCAAACAAGCATTTTTCATCCGATATACCTTGTATGGAATTTACAATAAAATATTTTTAATTAAAGGAGAACAGAGAAGGTATTTTACTAGTTATAGTTAGTTCATTAAGGGTTACTACAATGTTATTTAAGAAGATCTACTTGTATAATCCAAAGTTGACAGTAGCTTATAGATAATTATGAACCTAGTAATAAGAGCAGAAATCAAAGGATTTAATGGAAAGATTTTGCTAGATATAGCTAGTTATGATTGTGATGAATAAATAAAGATCGTACTTATTTAACATAATATGTTTAATAACAACAACTCGAGCAAATACCTTTCGAAATAGCAACTTTCATTGATAAACATTCCAACTGAGAGTTTAAAAAAATCCCACCGTCATGATCAAAATATTTAACGATATAAAGCAGTGCGTTTTTTCATACAATCTGAGTAAGAACGTTCATTAATTGATGGCTGCGTAGCGGATCTATTGCTCGATCCATTAAAAAAAACAAAATAAAAAAAAGCGCGTAGTGATGTGACGGATTGATTTGACGGTTGTCGACGAGTGTCTATTTCGAATTACACTAATTCAACCACAGATGGCGCTGCCTGGGAACATCCATTGATACTTTGTAATGAGATGGGCGATGCTAACATGTGTTGGTCGGGAATCCATTTAAATCTATTATTGCGTCTTAATTAGATTTCTTAAAGTTTACAGATGTAATAGGGACGAAAAAAATGTTTGATTATTTATTGTTGTGTAACGAATTATAAAAATGAGGTGGTTTATTTAGTATTCAGTAGGTTGGTTCAGTCTTACCTTCAATAAAATCAAAACCAACTACGGAATTAATAAATGCTGTGTTTGTAATTAATACTTCTAACATAAACAATGTAGTTTTCAACCCAAATTTGGACTGAAACTATTAAACCTTTAAATAGCATATACCAGCGTAGCATCTCAAGTTCCGATCAAAACACTTATCGCCTTTGATAGCGAAATAAAAATTCGTTCCAAACCGAATACCCAATCCCTTAACAAATAGCTTTTTGATGTCCGGAAAACGAAGCTGTCTGCATGTCAACGCATAGATTTTTCAATGAAACAGGAAAGGATCCGATAGAAATCAGTTAGCCATGACATCTAATTTGTGTTCAATTTGAAATCTTAATAAGCCGTCAAAGCGTTCCTGAAATAGTTTGACTAACTAATTATGGTCCATTTTAGGGTGGCTGGCGACAATTGACAAATGCGTTTGCAGCGCGCGGTACATACAATTAGCCAAAGAATGTCTCTGAACGCGACCGATACCGTTGACAGCCCTGGGGTTTTCGGCGCGAAAGTAAACTTTTACGCTCGGAAAATAGAGGTTATTTTCCCGGCGTAATTACTCCCAAATTGAGTGTTTGCTTTACGAGGGGTTTATTTAGAGAAGTCTTTGTCTGTGTGGATGGCGATAAATCATTTTGGGCTGTCAAGCGTCTGGTCGGAGTGTGTGACAAATTGCCCGTGCCCCACCTAGCGGGTTATGCTATTATATTGGGCCTAATGAAGCACCGTTAATATGGGTAATTTCTGTACATAATGGTAGTATTTACCTGCGTATTTAGGGTATAGAATGTAGAGATATTCAGGTTACGTAGTTCGTAAATGGTACGTACCTAAATGGCATATTGGTTGAGTTAAGGGTTAGCGAGGTAAAGTGAATAAATGAAATAATGTAAGATTAGATACTATTTTAAATATTGCGAATGGTGCACATGGTGAGAGACCACCATAATAAAACGAACTTGAAGTTTACTATAAAAACCAGCGTAGTTACCTAAATACTACGCTCTTCATAGCGGTTCCAATACATAGCATTCCAAAAAGTAGATGTCAAAACTTTTAGTATAGTACGCTGGAATCTCTAGCTTTAAGTATAGATAGTTCAAGTAATTTATGCGCACGGCCCTAGTTTTGGTTAAGCTTGTACTATATACCGCAACTCTGTGTGCATGACAAAAATGTACACATTGTACACGAACACCAAAGCAACGAAAAATCGGTACGACAAGATTAAATGAGCCCCACAAAGTTCATTTGCACATTTACAAGCACAAGCAACATAGTACACCATATTTCTAACAATCACACCGCATTATCTAGCCCAAATTAAGTATCATTAAGAACTTGTGTTATGGATACTAGATAACGGATAAATAAACTTAAGAAACATATAATTACATATAGATATTTTTTAATATATAATTATTAGAAATAAACTTAAATAAACGTACATACACATCCATGACTACAAAGCAAATATAAAAAAATATCTGCCCCTACCAGGACTCGAACCCGGGACCTCTGGCATGGAAGGCAAGGCTACTTACCTCCACACCAAACAGGGCGTCAAAAATAACCCGTTGTTTAAAAAGTATGACACAATCTGTCAGGACAGCGAATCGAGACCAAGGAGGTTTTAAGTTGCTAGATATAAGGCAAACACGCAGCGTTACATATCATTAAATTTGTAATCTTGACCAGTAATTTAACTTTGACCAGTATATTACATATAAAACCTACTTTTTATTACATGAACAAATTCGTAAGTTATGAAAGTTACTCACACGAAAGTCTTCTAAATCGTTCTACCTGTGTATCGTTTATATTATTAGTTGTATAATTTTTTGACGGCCTGTTTGGTGTCGATTATTATTATTATATTTATTATTATTTTTCATATCTCTGTACCCTTGGTTTTATTTAAGGTATTTATTTTTAAATGTTAAAAAGGCGTCAAATGCCTTTTTTAATAGATATAAAAAAAGAAAAAAAGCGAGTATTCGGTAAGCGATGAAATTACTTTCAAGTACACCCATTATCATAATATGTTTTTTACGTATATTGAATGTTAAATGGTAAATATCATACTTTTTAATATCTTTAGACATTCTATTTATACAATTTATATTTACTTCAATAAACAAGTCTACGAGTTATTTACTTATTTTATTGATCTATCATTGCTCACATTTTATTGTGCATGTCTCAAGGCCACAAGGCAGATCTGCTTTGCAGCAAGGCAGATTTGCTGTTGTATATACAAAGCAAGACATGGACCAGCAAGAAAAAATCTGCGTTATTTTAGAACATAGAGTATTTAGTATTAGCAGAGTCTTGTTTAAATCGTGAGTCTTGTCTGGGGCGTTGATATCACGTTTACCTGGCTGTGTTCCGGTTAACAGCCAGTGTCATCACTGGAACAAAGGCAATTTAAACTTAAGCCTACGGTCGGCAGTGCATGATTATTCAATATGATAATAACAATTATTATTATTCAATAAAATACCTACGACTAAGGGTGTTAGCACACCAATTGATCGTTGCCTGTTCCATTTTACCATCGATCGACGATCGATCGAGGTCGATCGCTTGGTGTGGTAACACCCTAATTGTGTCCATGGGTGCGGATTTCACTTACCATGAGGTTGGTCACGTCCCAAACATGTCACATTTTCATCACTATATGGTATAAAAGAACGTCGTCTTTTTTTGAATATTTAGTTAAGAAACTGTGAGATAAGAGTAAGCAGGCTTTATATTTTAGCCACAAAGTCCTGGGCAGAATAAAGCTCAAAGCAAAAAATTTTTTTATAACAAATATCTACGCTCATTCAAAAAAAAAAATAAGTATGTAGGTTAACAGCAATAAAAACAAGTTACAATACGCGTTTACCATGTACGTAAAATGTCGTACTACGAAACACTCGCAATACATAAGTGTATGAAAAGCTCAAATAGAATATTATCATATTACTCATATAGAGTGTTTCGCAGGCGGATGGTTCAATGGGAACTCAACTAAACAGCTAGCGGTTTTGATTGAACGTTTTATGCGTGATTTGTAGAGTAAAGTTAGATTTGCCTTTATCCCGGAACACACCCACATACACGGTTTTATTATGGCGGTTAAAATAAAATGGGCAGTAGTGATACATCCCAGACGAGATCTCAACATACCAAACTATACAACCACTAACTACTACCAAATACATTAGCATTTCAAACGAATAACCTAATTAGATATCGCTTAAATATGATGCTTCCAAGATTTGTGTACATAGTGAGTTACTTAAATACAAGTGTAGCTTATATATCTATGCGTGTTTAAAATGAAACTTGGGATAAGTATACGGGATAGTAGAGTTTTTAGCTCAAATACCACGAGGCCATTACGTATTCTACGTTCTGTCCATAAATATAACACCGGTAAATTAAAGCTATAAATCCACACACTACTTATTTATTTACAACCATGATTAATGTGGCAATCTTCTCGTGCCTAAATAAATAATTTAGACTTGGAATCTGGACGCAAATATGATAATGGCAATAGGTAAGCGACTGTGTTGCTAGTTAATTATCTTCACAATTTACATTGTGACATTTGTCAAATCGAATTTGAATTTCAAATGTTCGCGCCGGAATTCTAGATTAATTGTGATGCTACCCATGTGTGCACGGATGTGTACGAATGTTTTATAGTTTCTGGAATTATGTATTCATGCTTTTGTATGTAATATATTTTATCTATTTTTATATTATCTACATAGCTGATTACAATAACAAAATTACGTAGATTTTTAAGTTTGAAATTAATAGAGTCACATTCTCCGTTATAATTTTTTTTTGTTATGGCGATGTTTATAGTTTCCTTTCTTTCTTACACATTTATCTTGTAATACTTTTTTTAAAACATTGAATTTAAAAGACATATTACATAAGGTATACGGTATACAATATCATTGAAACCACGTACAAGCCTGGATAGAAATTGCACCTTTAAAAAAGGTCGTCGCAAGACTAAAATAACAATGGTGTCCAGGTCTCGTAATCTAATTTACGGTAAAATTAAAATTAAAATAATAATAATACAAAATACATCACAATGAGAATACCTGGCGCAGATTTTTGCTCCACGGCTAATGCTTTGCGCAATGTAACTGCCACCCCTATGGTCGCCGGAGGCCTGGACCAGTCTGGAAGAAAGTGGCCTGATGATATTTTTGTGTGTCTACAATCTCCACAGAAACGCATGATTACCTATTAGATTTGTATATTTGCGGCGCTTTAACTTCTGAGTCGACTCTGCAGCAGCACCGGTTCTGAGCCTTGAAGCTCTGAACAGCACATGCCCCAAACGAGAGATGGCACCAAGCGTCAGGGTACGAGGATACTCCGTCCGGTCATCGTCCCTTGCAGTGGCTAGAGCCCTACGGATCAAGTCGTTCAAGGAATTGTGGAGGAAGATACAACCAGGATTATTGGGCAAGATAGTCCGTGGTGTTTAGATTGGTCCACGTCTTTGCCACGTCTACTTTCTCGCTTGTATAGATGGTTCGAGTGTTCAAGTCAATTGTGCGACAAGTTCCATGTTAAGCTTGTATGTATACGGCAACTGAAAAATATACTGATTGTACACGCACACCATAGCGACGAGAACACGGTTTGACAAGATGTCGGTGCTACACACATAGCCCTGCGCGTACAAAGTTGAACAATCTAGTCGAAAGTATTGATTTTTTGGGTTTGAACCCGTTTAAATGACTTATTTGCAGATGTTACTATTATACTCTGCCTTAAAATACGGTAATCTATTTTGAATATTTTACTAAAATTAATTTATGATTTGCTTTAGAAATAACTTACGATAATCTGAATGCTAAAATACTAAAAATTTTATTATGAAATGAAAGGAATGAAAATTAAATGTCTTTGCGAGAATATTTTCAGTCTGGAGATGAATAATAAAATACTTTTCGTAACACGTTGCTTTCACTTTAACAGTAAGGCTGATTCGAGATTTTTTATTCCAACTAAAATGATCTTTATCCCAACGCTCTATCCTTATACTCACATGTTCTGTTCGATTAGTATATTCAAAAAATGCTGATTTGCTGAATTTTAGCTTTGTAAGGCCAGGCCCGAATTTGTATGAAGACTGAGGAAGTAATATGAGTTGTCAATTTTAGTTCCAAAATACCCCACTTGGTATCTGCCCACAATACAAAAATTATTTGAAAATACCAGTCTAGTGTTATTAATATATGTCAGTCAGTAGCCAAAATCAACACGTGAAAAAAATTTACACAAACAGCTGCCATCGGCCATCTTGTATTAATACGCGGTATAAATATTACAGGTACCAGGCCTAGTGTTTTTATTCTCAGAATATTGATTTATCCTTATAATTTCGTCTTATTCTAGCTAGAAATCCGGCCCTAGTCAATTATTTTTTAAACTTGTCCATAATTCTTACTAGAATCTACATCAAAGACAACTTAGAATTACTCAACTTGAACTGAACACTTATTTTTTAACGTTTTTGGTTCGGATGCGCACGAATTAGTCGTGATTTATAAGAGGACTGTTCAATTAACCGTGGAAGAAGTCGTTTATAATTCTCTTGAACGGCACAAGAAGAAGTAGACGAGATATTTGTTCACACAAATTGGTTATTAAGATTCTTGTCATGCTATTGAGCTCACTTATTTTAGAGCGGTTGAAATTATGAAAATATTCGTTGATGTTTTCTATATTTACTTGATGTTTAATGTTTTTTAGAAATCATATATTGTTTTAAAGTTTGGCTTTTTTATGAAACGTGCTGTTTCTTGTAGAGAATGAAAATTTATCTCATAAGAACAACCTGATTGGCCCTAGCCGAATAGAACTCAGTATATGAAGTAATTCTTCGGGCCAGCCTTGTCGTTCAACAAGTACTGCCGAACCGAATCAGCCGGCTGCACCCATCAATTCTTCTGTTAAATGATTATCCTAGTCTAGCCGGCATTGATAAGTAATTCTCTCAGTTTAAGATTTATTTCTTAATGAGTTCAAAGTATGTGTCTTAGCCACAGTGCATACGTCAATTCATAAAATCGAGTGAATTACGAGAGTTAAATTTAATAGTATTACTTCAAAGTGAATTTGTGTGTTTGTTACATCAGCTTTAAAGAATCAACCAATCCTCGTAGGTACAATTTTGTTTAAAAATAATTCAACAGAATGAATGAAGAAATGAATAGGTTACATTTTTTACCCTATTCGTTCAGTAGATAAAAATGAGGCTGCAATTTGCTTGTCTTCGATCTCACCCGGAACGAAAATAATTCAAAGGTAATCATAATAGATGGGGATGTAGTTTATCGAGCACACTAAAGATAAAAAAGACATGGTCTGGAAAATCAGACCAAGTTGCAAGAGAAAAAAATGCTCAAATCATTATATCCTTAGTAAATGCTATAAAATTACAGTTCAATCAGGAAGCTTTTACTTCAGGCACTCTTTTACGCAAGGCGTAGCACGCCGGGTGACGTAAGAGTTAAGTAACGAGATAAGAGATCGACCAGTCCCAGTCAGTTTTAAGAATTAGCACAGTCGACTATGTAACTCAATCTCGTGCTGTGATTTAGACTGTCTTGGCGTGATATAAAATGTACAAACGAATGCGATTATATCGATCAATTTGTGAAGACCGGTTGGAAGACTCAACTTTCGAACTTTAACTATGTGTTAAATGTTAGTCCTGTCGTTGTACACAACTTGTGTCTTCATCCCGACACAAATTGTGTATAAAATGTTATTAACTTTACATGTATTGAGGTTCTGTCGTTTTATTTGTCTTTAACCGTTATTCCAAACGAACCTAACGAAAACTCTTCAAAATCATAAATAAAAAAGGCAAATAAACGGAAAATCCCAGTCCTCCACTTTCTAAGCGGATTGTTAATATTATTTTTAGAAAACTCAAACTAATGAAGGAAGGCAGAATTTTAATTGCGTCCTCGGGGACTTCCATATTTTTTCATTAAAACTTGTTAATTAATCGCACCTCGTGACGGCTCCTCGGTTTTCAGGAACCTTGCTTATTAATGAGGGGGTGATGGGAGGGGGAGAGTTTTTTCCAACAATTATTTACCAGGGCTTTTACTTTGTTGGTGTTTTTTGAATAAGCGCGAAATTAAGACTTATTTTTGAATAGGAGTTTGTGTAAATTTTCGATTCTTTCGAAATTTTGGGATGAAATTTAACCTATGTATTGTTTCAAACCAAGAGCTACGCAGATGAAGCTGTGCGACACAACGCTTCATGAGGTTAATAATAGAACTTGAATAATAATAATAGGTAAATAGGCAAGGCGTTCATGGCCGAACAACTTTCCAAAAATAAGTGATGTTCGGTGCGGGACCGAGCAGACCTAGGATGGGTGAGCGACTCCGCGCTTCGGAGGGATCGTGAAGCCGTCGTTCCCGGTTAAGCCACGTCAGAGGCCTGTGTGGTTTTCCTGACGCGTTTTCATCAACACTCCCTAGTGTTGATCATTGAATCCGTTGTCGCCGCTCCCTAATGCGCGGTGTACACGTGTAAAGTAATTAAGTTGGTAACTAAATTTTAAGTAAAAATTTACGTGTAAGTCAGTTAAGTGGTAAGTTAAAATGTAGTACGCAAGTGATTAAGTAGATAAGGATTCGTTCTATTTTTCGTATATGGGCGGGGCTTCTCACTTAACACGTTTGGACGTAATTTTTAGCAGGTAAGTGTATATGTTGACAAAGCGGTTCGCGGCAAGAGCTCGTATTTATTGTAAATTTTTATTTTCAAAATGTAGGAGTGAAGTTTAGTTTCAACTTAAAAATATTGAAAAAAAAAAAAACATATTCATGAAGATATTTTAATTTCCGAAACAAATTTTTCTCTGAATTTGTCCAACTATTTAATACGTTTGGACAAGTGACATGTGGTAACTTACAATTTTGTTAAAATTTAGTTACCAACTTAACTACTTAATACGTGTAAACCGCGCATAACACGATAGGCAGTATTAGTAACATTAGTTAGGCAAAAGATTTCAGTTTTGGACGGTGGCTCCAAAGTAAGCAGTTTGCGGTATGGGTGACTCAGCGAAATAGCCGAACATAAACATACATAGATAAAAAGAAAGAGGCCATTGTAATAAATTAAGTGTTTTATGTCTATCTCCTTTAATATTTAAACCTGGATGGCAATTTTCATTGCTCGAGATACTATCGAAGATCGACAAAAACTCATGTCAAACTCGACATTTTATGAAGTTTACCGATTGTGGTAAAGTCTTACTTTATTTAACGCCAATAAGAACAAGTGATTGTCAACGTTAAGAAATAAATATTTGTATTTATTCCACGTTAAATTTGACATGCAGCGAGTAGTTCTAAGCGGTAGTAATGAAACTGTCTATAGTCATGCATCTTGAATTCGAGGTATAACGTCAATGAATGTGAATTGTTCTACAGGAATCTCTGGTGCTGACATGTTACTGACCACCTACGTCACAATCTGTCAAAACTCTAAAACGACCATTATAAAACGTATAAATAACAAAAAAAGAACTATTCCAGTAAATGACTCGAAACTTCCCAGTTAATCTATATACAGGCTGCTCCCGTCACCACATTACGATCGGTTGTCAGTCTGTCCGTCATCGGCCATTATCCATTTTTTGTTTACTCGTCTAATCGCTGTAAAGATCTTGTATTTAGAAACACCAATGACATGCACGATTTCCGCTTTTTGACACGGTTTTATTGAGAAATGGTGATATACAGGGTGTTGTGTAGGGGTGGTCAGTATTTTTGGATAGAAATAAAATAATATCTTGTCTATTTACTGTATTTTGGTGTCTAATCTGCCTTGTTGTTCCGATATTAGTTTGCGTAGATGTTTGATGTGACTATCAACCGTGCAAAATCAAATTATTTCCTGTTCAAAATTTATTTAATTTCTTCTTTCAAGCACTTGAATAACTAAAGTTTCCAGTAGGAGAAGAGATTACAAAGACCCTGAATGCCAGCACGTCACACGCCGGTCATCTGATCATGCAGCAGAAGCATTTATTTAAAAATCCATTGTTTTAAATAAAAATAATAATAATAATCGATATTGATGTTATTTTCAGACAAAACTGGATGTCATTAAGTATGGAGTAATCGTAATATACGGCCTTTTTTAATTAAAAATGTACCTATGGATAACTTAGTAACATTTTAAATTAATACTTATCTTCCTATTTATTTCTTTTTATGCTAGTCATGTGTCATAAGCCATAAAATCCTTGTAAAGATTTTCTCTTCCAACATCCATATAGTATCTCCTCCACCCTGTATAGTCCACTCCATCATCAGCGAGCCTGGATGCCAGCGCGTCGCGTCGCTCAGCCGGTCCATTGTAGCACGCAGCGAGAGCATTTACTTAATTCATTAACTTCTCTTACGTGCTTCCGTGTCAAGAATCAAATTCATTTCAGTTTTACGGCCACACTCGGAGTATGTATAGACATTGCTTAGCGAATTTATACCTTATCATTAGTATTTTATTGGTCTATTAAGCAAAATCTATAATTAGGAGCATCTTTAGTAACCGTTTGACGACCCTAAGTGCGGCTGTACTGAGTTATGTTTAACTTGGTATATTTGATATGTAGAATTGCATATGTCGCAGGCGGATTGTAAAACGAATCGCAAAACTGAATTATTTAACTAAATGGATAGTCTTTATCTGGAATAGCTAGTTGTTAAGCTAGCAGTATGCCAATATATCTGTTACATATACCTATATAACTGTTTACATATATGTATATTGCCTCTTCGTCACTTTAATTTTCTACTGGACTGATGGAGTGAAGAAGCTAAATTTTGCCTAGTGTTAGCTAACTCAGACCAGCGCAAGAGTAGGTTTTCTGCATTTCTTTCATAAAACTTAAGAAACAACTTATTTTGATTTGAACAATGGATAATTGATTTTTATCCGTATGTTATTATTTTTAATGTGTTTGATGCTAATTATTTTTTAAAAGAAAGCTATAATCTACGCAATTCGTTCTGATGATGTATCACTTTTTAAAATATTTTTTACATGCAATATTATCACAAGTAGGTACATTTCTTTTATTGGCCTTATAAAGAGGCTGCAGAAATACCAGTGAAATAAATAAATAATTGAGTGTTATCACAAATGTCGTGGCCATATTTGGTCACACCGTTGAATCGCAAACGTTTGAATTTGAATTTTTTTTGTCACATCCTAGTTGATATACTAGATACTATTTGATTCTAACGATGAATAAATACATCATAAGGAAGCAGACACTTAAGAAATTATTTTGAAGGTATGTGTTAATTCTGCCAACCAGTAGGCAAGCCTGGTGGTCTATAAATTGTCTGATACCACCCCTTAGTTGGGTGAGACTGACATCCCAGCAGTGGGACTATTGAGGCCGTCATGGCAAATAGCACTATTCCTTTAATAAAAAATGTACCGTTTTGTTTCCTAAAAAACAAAAACGTAATTTAGTTAAAACTACATAGGCATCATAAAAAGTAATTTAATATTATATAGTTTAGTCGTGAAAACTTCCTGTTAGCCTTCGTACCCATACATAGCTGTAAGTTTTCCTAAAATAACATAAAAAGTTAAATAATAGCAATACATTGTTTTATATTATTTCAAATTCATCATGAATATGTAATATTATAGGTAAGTATAGAAAAGTGAACCTCAAGTCGATCAATTTATAATATGAAATTAGTAATGTAATGTAATATTATAATTAAATTTAAGGAAATATATTTTATCATTTAATTTAATCTTACAAAGAATATTAATTTCACAAACATATTCAAATTTTGTTTCAATTATATTCTTGTGTAAATTTATTATGAAACTTAATTTTTGTTATGCTGAAAGATTATAATTTTAATCCTTGTTTTAATTTTATGAAGAATTTCCATTCCTATTTATCATTTAGCTTTATTTTATGTAAAGTTTATGCACAAGTAATAATGCTGTGTGCACAATTGTTGGGTACCGATCTAGGTCTTGGTTGTTTATGAATTTATTTCTTTCTGATTGTTACATGTGTGTGTGCCTGAATATTAATAAATAAATACGAATCTTATCTTTCGTCGTACTAGATATCTATAGGTAGGTACTCTGGGGTCGGTACCCGGGATGGACCTAATCTAACCTAGGGAGGTCTTCCTAATCCACAAAGGAAATATAACACAATTTTATTTTAAGTAACTTTTATTTAAGATGAATCTATTTTAAAAGAAAATACAATGATAATTATTAGACTATTTTGGGGACGAAGCCCGCAATAGAATTCCGTAAGGAATTCCGTCAAGGAATCCCATCCAGGGATGCCATGGAACAATCTTCCATAATATATATATTTTTACATTTTACAAATAAAATCAAATATTGACAGACTTATAAGTTGCCAGTCATAAATGTCGGCAAGTTTGTTTGTGCAATAACCTCTTTTATTAAATACGGCACAAGCAAACGCTGCAATCGCCCCTCTTGTTTAATTTATTTAATCAGTGAAGCTGATTAAATAAATTCCTATATACATTTCATTCTTAAATAACGACCCTACTTAAATCAGGACCATATACATTAATCGGGATTACTCTCAGATGAGCCCCCTACCGATAGGAATATATATACTTGATCATGTTTAAATTACAACATCTTATTACACCAAAAATAATCTTATAGTATTTATTCTCCATCAATAGAGCCTTAGCCACAAAACCTGATGAAAATCAGCCAAGATCCCGGCTGGTTAATTAATATCTAAATAAAACAGTGTAAATTATTTTAATTTCTCATAGCATTCATGAATAATCAACAACCCCATATTAATCATTTACGTTACACAATCATACACAAATTCAAATAACCAATATTTATTATTAAATTAATCAACAATTGTTAAAATAACCCATTGAATACAATTAAATTATAATTATAATTAATTGATAAGTAATAAATACATTAATATCCCAATAAAAGCAAATTTAATTAATCCCATTTATATTAAAATTAATACTAAATTAATCAAATTATATTATCAAACATTATCATTCAGTTGGCAAAACAAACACGTTTGACATGAACTGTCATATTAACTTTAAACTTTTCTGAATGATTAAAAGTTTATTAGAAAGTTTGAAACTTTCGAAAGTTTAAACATTACCTACCTAAATATTAAGATTTTACCTGCCTAACTATTACCGGACAAACTTACCTATGAATAGATCATAAAATTGGATCCAAAGTATTTTACTTAACCCACAATGATACCTATAAATTAACGAATTTATATTTCACAACGCAATGCAGAGAACTTTTTCAAAATGCACCGAAATACACCTGACAAAATTCTATACCAATAACGTTTAAAATACATTACCTATTCCATCACAACCCTTTTATTATTTAACCCACTGAGGATCCTATTCTACATACGCGTGTTGACCCACAGACATCAATATCACAATATTATATATACTCGTAAACTTTGGCCGCATAGCTAAATCGGCTATCACCTTCTCTCTTATGGAGATTATTAGGCGTGGCTCAAATTAAACGTGCACATTATCTATAGTGTTATTTTAGTCTTTGAAAATTGACTTCTTTAGAGCATTGGCACCACACGTATATTTATGAATCGTAAATAAAATGTAACGCGGTAAATGCGTGCCGCGTGTACCTGCCGCTCCTTAGAGGTTTCTCTTCGGGTATCTAAAATTAATTTATTAAATCATTAAATAAAATACCCTCTTATCTCAATATATAAAAACCTTTTCCTTATTTTTCTTTTATCTGCATCGTCCATCCATTGCATCTCCTTTTTGGTGATGCTGTTTGGATCGGCTTTGCAGGATATATCATCTCGGAACATTGCGTTGTGAAGTGTACATAGAATTTGAGAAAAAAAAAATATTAGTTTCTTATATTATTCTAAAACCCCAACGAAATTCTAACCGTTGCATATCTACAAATGAACGATATACATATTTGTACACCTAAATGTGTACTTTTACTCTATTAATTCTAAGAATAAAGAAATTATAATATTATTGTAATATTTCAAGAAATAAATGTATATACAAAAACCCCATTTTACATATATAAATACAGACACAATTTCATCATTAATTCTATTCTATCGAACATTATATGGTTCCAATCTATTCACATGCACAATCAATTCTTGGTTATTTTGTATTTTTTTTTTACAAGATAATTGTCACATCCTATATATCGCGATACTCGAAATAAACCTTCATATGGTCGACCAAGTTTTCGACTTCCACCCAATATTCTTTCTGGACAATGTAACGAAACCAATTGTCCTAAACGATTTAAATCCAAATGATAATACGTTAAACTCGTATAATCCAGACGGTGTGATGATTGCCGTTTCGTGTCTATCCTTCTCCGCTATCGATAATTACCAATAGGCATAGTTCAAATCCAAATTAGCGCAGAATTTCGCCCCATTCAGCTGCACTATCATACTTTCGATGATAAGCAAATGATAGAAATCATTAATTACCTTCTTATTCGTCTTGATCAATCGGCATCAACAATGTCCCAAGCTGTCTTACTGACGCCGGTTGAAGTTTGGGAAATTCCTTCCTCACCCGTTGGATGAATCACCTTCTAGAGTCTTTCCTTTACTCCTGGTATTCAGATGGCTCTTGCCTTCTAAAATTTTCTTTCCGCTATACTCAGTGGGGTATATAGCTGAAATAAAACACAAAACACTACACTGTACCCGGCGCCTCCACCATCTGGGGTCGGTACCCGGGATGGACCTAATCTAACCTAGGGAGGTCTTCCTAATCCACAAAGGAAATATAACACAATTTTATTTTAAGTAACTTTTATTTAAGATGAATCTATTTTAAAAGAAAATACAATGATAATTATTAGACTATTTTGGGGACGAAGCCCGCAATAGAATTCCGTAAGGAATTCCGTCAAGGAATCCCATCCAGGGATGCCATGGAACAATCTTCCATAATATATATATTTTTACATTTTACAAATAAAATCAAATATTGACAGACTTATAAGTTGCCAGTCATAAATGTCGGCAAGTTTGTTTGTGCAATAACCTCTTTTATTAAATACGGCACAAGCAAACGTTGCAGTACTAAACCTATATTTAACAACATTAAAATAAAATCCGTCATTACTTTTGCTAAAATCCTTGCAAATGTCAACCTAGTGAAGCTTGGCTACTTCAGTGACCTTTGAGCGTGTATAACATTCATTTAATTACGTGATGTGGCCCTGGTTGCGCCGCACACGCGTCGGCGGTGACACCAAGGGTTAGCTGCATTATAAAACCACATGGTATGTAAGTGCGGGTGACTGGGTCTTTTATTAAACGCATTAACTCCTGCATGGTAAGGAACTAAAAGTTATTTTATTCATTTATAAAATAACACAAAAATCTGAAACGAAAAGTGGTTACGAAAAATACATTGAATGATTTTTTTTTAATTTATTGTATTTTATCCTTAATATCTTCGGCTCCATCACGTTCAATCAGTTGAACTGGATGATGCTCCTCTCAATTTTAGATAAATAGTATTTAGTAATAGATTAATTAATTTAATACATATTTTTTAAATTATTTATAACATTTCGGTAAGCTTTGCCGATTCAGTATATTAAATAAACCACTGTTTGACCGGATTATAATTATCGCGTTGTTTATATTTTTGCATTGTTACTCGAAGTTTCGGTCTCGGTAAAGACAAGAGTTCATATTTGGAACGTGGAACCATTTGTAATTAAAGATCTTTGCTATCTTTGTGTTTATTATTTAAAAGTCTTTGAGCATTTACAAATAATACGAAAAGAAAATAATAAAAATACAAAAAACAATAGCTACGTATAAACCACTGACATATTTGATTCACCTGAAAAGGAGTGTAGGAATGATTTTGTTTATTTTGTATTATTCAATTTTACTAGATATAAGTAGCGTAGAAAGACTATCATACAGATATTTGTTCTTACCAGGATTGGAACCTGCGGGTCAGCCAAGTAGCACTTGTCAATAGAATGGAAAAGTAAATGCCAAATTTAGATACGAAATTGACATACGTGTTCGAAACGCACAGTCCGCCATGCTCCTTTAGTCCAGTGAAACTTAGTGATAATTTTATTATTAACTGTAGAATAATAAATGTGACCATTTTATGAATTAATAATAATTAAAGAAAAAGCTTTAAGTCAAGCCATTATGAAGATAGCATGATAGTCGTTAACGACTTAATGAAGTTCAACTTGAGTCTACCTGCTGATTCATTAAAGTTTAGCTGCAAATTAACTTAATTGGACAAAGTTCTAGCGTTCAGCTTTTAGGAAAACTTTGTGTGCAGCTTAAATAACTAGGTCCAAAGTTTAATACATTGTTAGTTTTAAATAATGGCCTGTTTATAACCTATTTCGAATAAACTTGCCATTTCATTATAAGAATTTTGTGTTGCTTTTAGCAAAAGCTTTGTTATTCGAATCGATTATAAATGATTCATCAGATTCGAAACAAAGAAATCAATCGAATTTTATGAATTTCAGTATACAGAATTTCAAATACAGTCGGCGCATTCAGCAGGCGGAGGGCAACAATCGCTTGCGCGTTGTTCGGAGTTGTGTAGACGCCCGCCGTACACGACGCTATTGACGAGGCTATTGCAAGGGATTCGAATGTACACTTTTGTGTTACAAATATTTCTTATATCTTTTCTTAAGTTTTCATGATACATACTTTAAATAAAACACTTTTTACCGGATATTATCGCGTATATTTTAGTTAATTTTAAAATTATTTCGACGTTTCGGCATCTTTGCAGTTGCCGTGGTCACGATAGACCATCGTGACATCGTGACATCGTGACCACGGCAACTGCAAAGATGCCGAAACGTCGAAATAATTTTAAAATTAACTAAAATATACGCGATAATATCCGGTAAAAAGTGTTTTAATATTTCTTATTTCAGAGGGAGCACAAAATTTATATATTGTAAATTACAAGTAGATAGCTCAAACAAAAGTTTACATAAAGATCACATAATTAGTGTTACAATAAATCTCGAATGTCGACGTTAAAATAATTTAGTGATAGGTACGCAATATCATAAGGCCGTAAGGTAAGTACTACCTATATAATATTAAATGGGTAGCATAAGTTATGTCTAAGGTTAAATCTAATATATCTATTGTTTATATTTGGCAATAATTTTCTTTAATTGTTATATTTTGATTCTATAAATAAATATAAAAGATTCATTGGCTTTGGATTTGTCATTTTGGTCCTTCCTACACCATTTTCAGAAGTTTCAAGTTTAAGCGAGCAACTGACTAAATATATAGTACCAAAACATTTTTTAATAAGTAAACGTACCGGCTAGTGAACTTGACACAGAGAAAAAAGATTTAAGACTTTAAGTATTACGTAAATATTTATAAAAACTGCATTCACCTACATTACTTCTCTCGCAAATCAAATCAAAACTCCTAACTTACAGTTCCAGGGGTTTCAGAACAAACAAGCTAATCGCGCAAACCGCCCGCGGCCTCCAGGCCCATTAGCCCCCAACTCGGCCCAGTCTGCCCCACCATTGTCCCAACATACCCCACCACCAGACCCCAAAGGCCGCTTTGACCGATCTTACAACCGCGACCTTATAATATTCATAAGTCAATTTCGAGCTCCATTAATACGTAACGAAGTAGCGCAAATGGCGTTATCGTTTGTGCCCGATTACTTGGTAGCTGCTCTCTTACATAATTCAACGTATTAAACGAAATTGTTTAAACCTTATTGCTCGATTACGTTCCCCCACCCAGGGCACGCCTCGTTTGCGCCAGCCAATCAGCGGCAGGGGTTTCGCCCCACTCCCCTTGTCTCCTCCTTTGGAGCGAACGCCCGGTCGGTTCGCACCCGAATTTAGTTTATAGGGACATGTGTTCCGGGAGCGGACGGATGCGAGAGGTTAAATCGGATTTCAGTGGCGCTTTCGTCCCGGCGCGCTTGCAACGCGAGACTTAGTGTTGTGATGTGCGGAAACAATTGACTGTCAACAAAAAACTGTGAAAAAACATTTCGTGAAAACAAATGATAAACTTTTGGTAAACAATCTTCAGATGAACAAAGTTAAAACATAGACGTTGCTATGACGATGCTTGCGATGGCGCGAGAGTCGGATGAGCACCACGACGAGGAATCTCGTCACCACGAGGAGGTCGAAACGGAAGCTGAGGTCAACGGAGAAGTGGATGTGGTGGGAGTCGAGGAGGCGGCTCCGGTGGACTTGACGAGGAGGCTGGGGCTGACCAGGTCATTGGAGCGGCCGGCCATTGCGTTTTCTGTGGAGAATATTTTGGACCCTAATAAGTTCACCGGCCGCACGGAGGTCCCGCTGCGGTACAGCGAACAGTACTGGAGGCCGCATTATGACCGGGATGACAGTGATTCTGGTGAGTTTTGTTTTACAAGCGGCTTTTCAGAACAATTTTCATCTACCAGTGATTTTCTTTACTCTCAAACACAGTTAATTAATAGAATTCTCATAAAAAAAATTCTTCTGAAAATATTAGGTAATAGGTACATGTAAAAAAAAAATTACCTTTACGTAGGGTTTTTCTAAAAAAACTTATTTAAGATTAAAATTACCTATATTTCATCGATGTAGGACTTTAAAATTATACAAAGGTATATTGGACAATATGTACCTATATAGAGCTAGATTTAAAATCTAGAAGGTTTATACATTTTTTTTATAATATTGCATTAACAACGGAAGAATCTTTAGAATTTTTACTCCGAACTAAAGAATATAATCAGGCATATTGTCGCTAAGTATATACTTTAGGTATATTATACATGTGACAAATGGTGCGAGGGAGGAAATATTGACAAGATTATTATTATTGACAAGAAAATAAATAAGTATTACCTATTAATGTTATATTTAATCATACATTTATATGTTAAACCTTTAGTGTTCTTTATACTAAATTGGTATACCTAAGTTTATTGTGATCAAAGAAGGGTAAAATATAGGTTAAAATGTCTTTGTAAGGGATGAGGGTAAACAATTGAAAGTCAGCTATTTTGAGACTCTCTTTCTCACTTAGCTTAGGTGGAATTGCAGATTTAGGCCTTTTTGCATAGTGTAGGTAAACAATAATTAACAGGTTATTATTTCACTAAAGTTGAATACTGTTTTATAATTATAAATATATAATTATTGATCAGGTTGTTTTAAAAGCTGTCAATACAATTCCGGACTTGGGTTTACAGGGAAGGGTTATGGTTGGTTACAACAACATAGTTGCAACGGATCTCATTATAAAACAATATCTTTTGTTTAAACAAGATCCAATTAAATTTGTTAAGATATTAGACCCTAATAAATAAATCGTTGTAGAATGTTTTATCAATTTTTTTCTAAAAACTAAAGAAAAATCTTTTAAAAAAGAAAGAAAACTATAGCGATTTTATACCGTTACGAACTAAATAAACATATTCAGTCATATACACCTAGCACTACTGACAAACATTTAGTGCTATAAAATATATACCTACATATTAAATTATATATACATACACTACATGCATATATGGATTTAGTATATTGATGTATTAATTATAGGTATATTAATTATAGGTATAAACACAGATAAAAAAAATTAATTGTATCATACATGTACAAAAATTGGAATAAGGAGTCAGTCTTTTGGAAACGATTGAGAACTTAAATCCGCGCCAGTCGGCCTAGTGTCTTAAAAATATATAAACCAAGCAGATTTCGTTCGTGGACTTGTTCAACTTTCAATGAATTCATAAAGTTTTACTGTGTGAGTTGGCAAAGTATACTTTTTTGAGGACAGAAAGTATTTTTTTCTTCTGTGCCTCATTAAGTAAATAAAATTGAACAGCTTTTATAAAAAAAAAAAAACATAGTGATTAAAAAAATACAAAAGGGAGATTTTTCCCAGTAATATCCCGTTAGTTAATGGCCATAAATAAAAATGTCCATTTCGAAAAAAAATTGCAGCGCTTATGCACTGAGTGGCTGATATGATGATATGCGTTGGTAGTTCATTTATGACCACATTGGCGTTTTAAATTTCACCGGACTTTGTGGCCTGTTGCTGAAGGCGCTTGGCCGGAACTTAAGTTACCCCTAAATACGATATGTTGAAAACTTAAATTTCTACTTGTTTTCCTTTTTTATGCCATTTTTACGCTATGTTTCTTTGGGAAAGTTCAGTTCAAACGACTCTTTCAACTGCATACTACAGACAGTCCTTTTTTACATTATGTAAAGTGTGCAGGAGACTGTAGATCACGCGCACATTTAAACTCGTATATACTACAAAGTAATGTAAACAACACACATTAATAATGTTTAATTTTAATTTTATCAAATTAACTTTCTTCTACTTCCTGACTCGTTGATGTCTTTACCAAGAAAAATTCGCACAATTACCTCATTTCCTAATTCTAAATGAATGGTCAATAAGTTTATTACTTATCTACATGACCTTTCATTAATGTGATTTAAAATTCACCTAGTTTGAAGACAACCGAAAAAAACCTAAAAAGCGCTTTTCAGCGATCTGTGATGTAGCTCATGAGCTCATCTACGATAAGAAATCAAGTAGAGTACCTACTTCGTCTAATACTTGGTAGTCTATACGTATTTAAAAATTGTCTTTTCTATGTCGTAGGTAGATGGTTGAATTAGAATGTCTATTATGCGATATTTTAATGATTTCTGGCAAACTTGTTGATATCTCCGATCTCCGCGAGCCGAGCGAACAAAGTGGACATTAGAGGTTCAACGAAACAGCGAACTGTTTAGTTAAATAGCTAATTCTGCCATGCATCAGCGATCCATACGTTGTGTTTTTATTTGTTTGCTTATATGCAATCGACTTGGTTTTTAGATGCTTTTTCCTATGATTCTATAAATAACAAATAAAAAGACAAAACGGACTGTGCACCTGCTGAACCAATTTCGAAAATGTTTTCCCCAAAATGAGTTAGGACGGAAAACCGAGCTCGGTCTTGTTGTACCTGTATAAATTTAGCTTATTTAACAATGTTATATTTAATTTTGATTGGCGTTTTTATTTTATACATTTTTACTATTTAAAATTTTTTCCTTGTCATGATATTCATTTTTATTAAGAGCTCGTCTGTTACAGTTCAATCCTTCCTATTTTAAACAGCCATAACGCGTAGGTATATGGCTCGTCCTAAAAGTATCAGCCCGAACATCCGTTCTTCAAGTAAATTAGATTTTTACCATTTCTTAATAATAAAAACCTAAATTAGATTGAGAAAGATATTAACATAGGTAAACAAGAAAAGCTCTTTAATTAAAAGTAAAAATACTTTGTCTGCCACGGCCCTTTTCTGCAGAATAAACATAGTATCAAATTCGACAGCACTCGCCCACCACAGAAAGCCATATTATGAGGATATGAAACTAACCGATATATAATGATCGAGCATTTGTTTCATTTGAAATTTGTCGCATATTTGTTTAAAGCATATGCTGCAGTGCCAAGCCTTCTTGATAACCCATCAACATGCCGTCCCCACGGGAGTTTTGCGTGTAAGGAAAGTTATGCCCAGAAATACAGTTGAGTTTACAGGAGTCAGTTCCTGGCTCTTAACTACAATGTTTGTGTTTACCTGTTTGACATTTGGCAATGTAAACTTAACACATTTCGTTTTTTTTTCATTGAGAAGCAAATTATTAGCTGAGAACCACCTCTCTGCGTTAGAGATACATTCGGTTACTGCTCGATAGTCAGTTTCTTGACTTTCAATTTTAAATAAGAAGGAAGTATCATCAGCAACCGGACCAAGAACTGAGCCCTGGGCCCAGCCACTGTCACTGCCGATCCTGATGATTTTGCTCCGTTAATTTCAACTTTAAGTTTTCTTGATAAATTATATTTTAATGATACAGAAAATAAAGCTGAAACCCCTAATTTCTATGCTGAATACCATTTTGTTATAGAATTTGTGCACTCGTCAATACTTCCAGACCTGGTGTTATTATAAAGAGAACAAATGCTCGATTGTTTGTTTATTATTGTAGGTAATCCATAAACACTGTTACTACTAAACCAATTAAGTACAAAATGCTTTATCCTGAAGTGAACAGGCTTCAGTTTATCTCGCAGTTCATATCCCGGATATCAGGAATTAAACTATAAAACAGAGAGTAAAATTGCATATGATCTAGATTTAAAAAAATACTTTAAAATATTTTAGGTATTATATATATACAATAGTTTTACAATTAAAAAAATACCATTTTACCTATGTACAGAGCAGGATGTCTATATCTGAATGTTGGCAGTTAAAAGGTAGATGAATAGTTATGTGCACGTTGGTAGCGTTTTAATCCGTCGGTTGGATAGTGGTTAGGTCAGCGGTAAGTGCTTAGTCAATACTGGGTGACTAACGAGGTTTTAGTTGTTTGGAATCATTTGACTGGCCGGTTTGATAGAAATTAAACCTGCATGGTGTCAAATATCACAGTGAAACTTTTCCATACGAAAACGAGAACCATAATATTCTATACTTCATTTGACATTTGATGTTCCAGCTATTAACGTTCCAATAAAGCAAACCGCTATTAATTTATTATTTTAATAATATGCATGTGAGTGTATGTTTCTGGTGTAAAATTATATAAATACTACCTAGGTCAAAAGTTTTACATTTTTATTTTTTACTAAAAAAGGAAGAGACGTTTGTCTTTTTCTTCACTTGATGGAAAGTGACGATGAAGACGAAGGTGTTACACGTCTATCCACGAGAT
This sequence comes from Marasmarcha lunaedactyla, assembly GCA_923062675.1. Classification (NCBI taxonomy): domain Eukaryota; kingdom Metazoa; phylum Arthropoda; class Insecta; order Lepidoptera; family Pterophoridae; genus Marasmarcha; species Marasmarcha lunaedactyla. Next base: position 8,289,538 of record OV281361.1, on the reverse strand, counting down.
ACCTATTCACTCGACGCTTGAAAGAATTAGGATTATAGTTTTCTAGAAAAACAGACGCAGGCAGTTCATTCCACACCTTGGCGACCCGCACCAACAAGGAACTATCGAAGCGTTTGGTTCGACTTCTTGGGATGTCTACTATAAAGGGATGGAAGGCCTGTCTGCGTCTAGTAGTCCGATTTAGGAAGGGTGTGGGTTCAACCTGATCAAAAAGAGATTATAATATAATTATACAAGATAAGCATATGTTTTCGAAAATTTTGGTATTCTATGCTTAGAACTTTTTTGTCTACACTATTGTTAATATAGACGTTTCAAAATTCTTTTGATTTTCATCGTGTATTCAAACAAAGGCGGTACCTATTTCATGTGAAGCGGCGGGCGGTGTTTACTTACTGATAGACGATCCATGTGCTAGCACTGCATAGATACTAGCGATCAAAATATGTTTAACTAAAAAATAAAATCATAAAGTAATGCTTAGAGTTTCATTTTTTGAAACGCTAAGCATTACTTTTTTCTCTCTGACTTACGGTTGAATTTCATTGATTTTTACAAAATTAATATTTCAGTATTTGCTTTGTTTACTTGGTTATAATATATCTAAGTACCTAATAAAATAGTTTTAACATTAAATCAGCACATTAAGAGCTGATTCTTCAATCACCAGATAACTATTATCTTGAGAACTACTTTGACACGACAAACCTTTCCATAGGTTCCCTCTTTTCCTTTCCACTATGTCAAATTCTCAACATTATTGTACAGGTAAAAGTTATATTGTATAAGTATATTGTATAAGTATATAGAAAATTCAACCTAAGTGCTAAAGCCTTTTAAGTGCTTGATTTCCTCATAAGGTATCCAAGCGAAGGTTTTTAAAACTGTATTTGTCATTGAGATTTTTTTGTGGTTGTATAAGATGTGCTGCAGTAGTTTCACTGACTAAATACTTTCGGCGGTTTTAAACCAGATACAACATAATTTTTTATTGTTTTGTCTATATTTATTAATATCCTTCAACGTGTGATATGAAGTGCAAAAATCGTAAGCTCTTAAAATCTACCGAAGGTTGATAAGACAACCGATTAGATTTTTGGTTTTATTTTATTATTCTTTCATCAGGAATTCATTATGAAGGTAAATTTGTTTTAATGGAAGCATTTCGGAAATCATATCTGCAAACGATTAGCTATAATTTACAATAAGAAATTATTGCCCTTCCAAACCCTCGTTTGGTAACAATCAATGAAGTTTAGTGGCTGTCAGCGTCAATCACGTTGCCAGCAAGGGGCGATTGATTAGGGCGATTTCAATTTTACGCGGGAAAATGACTGGAAAATAACTTACATTTTTATGCATGTGAACCACTATCGGCGTAAAAACAAATAGACGTTGGGTCTACTAAAAGGACGTAAAAAGTGACCCAAGTTACAGAATAATGTATGAATTAAATGTCTTGAAATTTAAATCGTGTATCGTTGGTTTACAGCTGATTATTGCTTGACATAATTTTTTACCTGCAGCTAGGAAATGTATCTTCCACTACTTCGAGCATTTAAATTTGGACAGTTTTCACCAAGCAATATGTCATTTTGGACGTGTTGTCGGGCGGCAGATCAAATCAAGACTGGCATGATATTCACACCATTTATGCGTTGGAATTTTGCGCAAAGAAAATGAGCGGGAAATAGCCAAGCTCCTGCCGGAATGAAATATTGTGCTTTGAACGAATAAATACTAAATATAAGAAAGAGTTTTCTAGAAAGGTGAGTTGGCCTTCCAGTAGTGGTGAGGAACTGTGGGCGGGAACTAGTGGGAAAATAATCATGAGTTTTTTTCTAAAGAAGTACTTACTTATATGAAATAGATAAATAAGTAGACGAATCTAATTACACCTCAGAGGTCTAGCCAAGTTGCAATCTACAATCGCTAACGCTATCGAAAACGCCTAAACTGCATGGAGCATCACGTGATATTCGCGTGATATGATTACAACTTGGCTAGATTCCCAAATGTTGAAAATGTTGAAATCCGTCGTGAACCAAAGAAATTTACATACCTACATGCACATTCTCGAAAAATCCCTGTTTATAATAGTCGGGTAATTACAGAGACCCCTTAATAATTGATGACTTAGATGTATATCGACGGCCGAGTAGCGTAGTGCTTAGTAGCCCTGTCTCATACGCCGGAGGTACCAGGTTCGAGTCCTGGCCGGGGCATTCATTCGTGTGTTGAACACAGATCTTTGACTCGGGTCATGGTGTTGATATTTATATATGTATGTTTATTCTGGGATCCCCCCAGTTCATACAGTTGGTGTGTTTGTGTGGAGATTTATTATTATTATTATTTATATCTATTTATTTTTTCTAATACCCGTATTAGCTAGACTCTGTTGAACATCGCACGAACCACTGACGTTAAATGATTGTCGCAGTTTTTAACAATGTTTTCGCACATAACAATGTCATTTCACACTATTGTAAGATAGCATTTGTCGTAATTGTTTTCTAATACAGTACTATATTTTAATTGTGGCGTAACAGATACATGTTTTTGCTTAATACTCTATTTGTTTTTTGTACATGGCTTTTTAATGATAGCTTCAAATCAAACTGTATGGCTTCTAAGTATAAGTAAGCAGGTCTTGTGTAATGGATGACATACAGTGAACTGGACCTTTTTTGTCATACATAAATATTAGAAATAAACTTAAATAAACATACATACACGTCCATACTTACCTCCACACCAAACAGGCCACACAAAATACCTACACAATAAAAACATTAATTAAAAAACAAACGGCAGAACTCAGGGACCTACAATTTTTATAAAAGGCACTAATAAATATAGGATTAGGTTAGCGAATCTATACTGTATCTATACTTAGCAAAATCTATAATTCACTGCGGGCCTAAGTCCGTTCTTCGATTAATTGAAACACACCTAATTCTAACATCTCATGAGACAAGCAAACTCGCAAATAACAACTAGTTAACAAGGCAGATGTCCGAAATCGTGCAATTTGATCAACGTGACCGTGCCGCATGTCCCCGGCCATTATGCTGACAGTTTCATGACTTCCAAACATTTCGTAACACCGACGATTAGTTGACTGCTAAATGTTTCCGAGCTTTAAAACAATATTGGCAATTTTTTTTTGGATAAAGAAATATTCATGCAAGTCGCTGACCTAGGAGAGATTCGCCAAGATATAAAAATATATAGAGTATAGCGTTTCGAGTTGTTTGAGTTTTGAAGAACTCTCTTGAGCGGTTTCTTCCTTATTAAAATAAACATCATAAACATTGATTTGTAACTACAATACTGAACTGCAGCAGAATGATTACCTAAATTTAATTGAATTTAGTGTAGCTTTAATATTAAGCTCTCTGAAAATTTGTTGCTTAACACTCATAGAATGCATATTGCATACCTTCTTGCAATTGCAAGGGGCAGTACTGCCACATATTTGGGCCAACATCAAGCGGCACGGCCGGACGGCCAGGCCGAATATATATGGATGAACTTTACGGCCAATGCTGTTCAGGATTTAGCGAGACCAGCCAAATGAGCCGACCTGTATGGAGCTGAAATGGCACTTGCCGAATATGTGTAGTAGTTTATTCGGGCCGGCATTTCCGTACAACAATTACTGCCAGCCCGAATGTGTGGGTAGCACCCCTGATACTTTCAATTTAGTCACATATATTTTTAAATATTTTATACCACAGCATTTTTTTTTATTCAAACGTTTAAATGTTTTTTTTAGGGCTTGGAATACCTGTAGATATGGGAGTGGGGGTGTCTTAAAAGCGAACATAATTAAAAACTTGTACGTTTTTTAAAATTAAGAATCAGTAAATGAACGTTTGAGATTCGGGTAGTAATGAAGCTCATAGAGAAAAGTCATTGAACCTAACCGAACATCATTACTTAAAGTCCGGTAGTCAGTAAAATAAAAAAACTCTTAATACAATTTAGTTAGCGTGGTAATGATACACTCTTTTAAGTGACCTTGTGAAGCAATTTTTTTTAATAGAAATTTTAATTTAATGTCTAAGCGATAAATAAAATGAAATTCTTCTTGGGTATCAGAAAAAAAACTATAATATCGTATCATATTGAAAGTAAAACGACAACTGTTTTATATTATACTAAAGAAGCAAGTTAAATTAACACACTTTCATGCCGGATTATATCGCGTTAATTATATGTTTACACGTCCGGTTAAAAACTTACAAAAATATAAAGCAAGTAAAACTTCATTTGAAGCAAAATATTTCATTCAACCTGGCATATAAAAACCCCGTCTATAGCTAAAATTTCTTAAATTAAATCGTCTAGTCAACTTAAAACTCCAAACCACGAAAAAACTTACACGAGAAAAACGAAATTTAAAAATTCTTTGCTACCCAGACAAGATCCTTTCACTAGTAGGTAGCCGCAAACAAGAAAATAAGACGGAATCACGACCGCGTCCATTGGCTGCCAGACAGAGACAAACACACTCACCCCCTGCTCAAGAGCGACAGAGACAAAACATCAACCCTCTACTCTCGAATACACTTTGCCCACCAATCCATGAAATTGGACTCGTCTAAACGAATCTAACGATTATTTTATTATCCCTTTTGCACTAAGATTTGTTCCTTGCTCACTCAAATAAAAATAAAAGGTGACTAAAGCGTTGGAAGGGTCAAGGAGGTATACATTTTGCAGCTTTTAGGGTCAAAATTGGCTTATTTTTCGGTTCTTTAGGTCCGAGCGGACGGCGGGGATGTTGTTTTAGATTTGGATCTCTGATGGAGAGGATACAGTTGGTGCTATCGTGGGATTGGATGGATCTCATTGAATTTTGTATTGATGGTGATCTGGGGGGACTCGATTTTTGTAATGGATGTGTAGAGTTAAAGTAGAGAACCAGGAAAACGAACGGGATTTATTGAACCTCGATTTGTGTCACTACTCTTAAATTGATGATAATGTAGATATGTACCGCCAACCAAATTTTAAACTAACTAGGATCTTTTCATCTATGATTGTTTTTACTGGTCCTTGACTGTTAAATTTGTAGGCTTTTGACTACAAAAAAGCAATTTCGTCTAGATACATTTGCGCTCGATTTAAACTAGTTCAGTTTTAGTTCTAAGTATGAAGATTTGTAAGTCATTTTTAAATACACACACGGCTGTTATCTGAAATGGTCCGACAAGTTTCGATTCTACTTCAATTTTACAAGCAAATCACTATAAACAAATCATTTATAAATCAACACATAAAACCAATCAAAAAGATACATAAAACCTACACCGAAGTTTCTCAAACTCCTCGAAATGTCAGAAACCCCTCGAATGTCAAAACGAAGTAAGTACTTATTTCGTGAAATTTGGAATTCTGTAAGCTCCGCCAGAGTCGGTTAACAACTGGCTTAATGTTGGTATTATCGACTTTTTAATTACGTAAAATTACGTGTAAACGTGTATTTAGCCAGTTGTTTGAATTTAAACGGGGTAATGTTTTTGTTTTTAAGTAGTTTAGGACATTTTCGTGGTTACAATGTTTTTTGTTGCTACGGCATTTATATAGGAATAGGTAGTGATGGTTGCCGAGCTATAGTTTTGGTAAATTCTTCTATTAGGTAAGTGTTAAACCTTGCGAACTATAATAATGTTTGTTTAATACAAAAAATTGTTTATTAAAAAGACTGATCTAAAGCGTTTCATAAAAATTCTCCTTAGTATAAAACAAATAAAATTTCGGTCAAAAAACTTATATGTAATTTAGACTTCATCGTGATTCTTGAAAAATTGCCAAACTTTAGGTAAACACTAATTTCTGAGTACAAAAACCTCTAAGTGTTGCGTGTTAGCAAATTGGTCGCTTTCATCATAATTTTTGGTAGCTAACTATAAGTACACGACAAATTTACTATAAAATGTACGTAATAAAAGAAATAGTCATGCCTAATTTATGCTCATAATAAAGCGAGTGCAAAACTACCGTAACTCAGAAGTTAAAATGATTTCAACTCTTTCCTTTGAAGTTTGTCCATGACATCTGCACATTTACAGCGCTTCAGTAAAACTTAATCTGAATGCTGAATATTGTCAAGTTGTCGTGAACATGTTTGCGAACATTCGCGACATTTTGCCGGATCAGTGGAGCGTGCGCGCTTCCCAAATTATACTCCATTTTCTTCATTTAACAAATTGATGGTACTTATTTGTAATACAACAAGCTAAAATCAACTTTGTCCATACGGCTTTTAGTGTTAAAACCGAAAGCTTGAAATCTTCAATTGTCGAAAACGCCCAAAAGATAAGGTTCAGTTTCGGTGCTTGGTTTAAGCGATTTTTTACTGTATAGACTTTACTTTAGGGTTGGGATTTCTTTGGGTTTGAAGACTAAGGGTTGGTTAAGGGTGGTTGTGGTGTAAGTTTGTAATTAATAAAGGTTCTCGATTACAAGTGCCTTTCCTCGGGAAGGGAAGTTGTCGAGTGTTTGCGGCCAGGCCTCGTCTGCGAACTCCCAAGTTTCAGTCTGAGGAATTAATATTCAAATTTCGGGACTTAAATTGCTGACGATGCTAAGTGTTCGGATGTGATCGTTTTGGGAAGCTCATGTCGTATCTCTGTGTCTGATGTTAAGTTGGAATGTAGTTAGTAAGTAAGTGGGGTCTGAGATGTGTTTTAAAAAGATTTAGTTCAAATTTCTAAACTACGAGAGGGTAATTCATTTTTTATGGTGTTCTTAAGCGAATTGTAGGTACAGGAGTAATTTAAGTCCCAGTTAGTTAACCTATATGAAAAATAATCAAGTCCAGAGGAAATTAAACGTCTTTCTGACAAATAATGACATTTGGTTGAACAGAATTGTTTGCCAGAACTTACTACTACACATTTTAGAATTGTATTAGACTAGTGCCGATTCGAGCTAATATTAATAGGCAAAACTGATCAATCAAAAGTACCTATAATCATTTTTCTTGAACTTATTCGATTTTGCCGCCCAGCTGTGCCTTTTAGCGCCGGCTCGGCATAAGTGGCACACTGTAGGGCGCCATTTTACCTCACCATATGTTATAGTCCTTGTTTATAACAAATATCTTTAACGCGATTCTATTTCACGTTTCTACATTCGACTGATTCTAACCTTTCAAAAACCATTCATCCAAACTTAAATAAACGAATTAATATCCATCTTAAATAACGATAATTATTTCAACACCTATATTTCTACTCTATACTTCCTATTCGATAAATAATATCTTCCATTAGTCGCTGTTTCGACGCTTGGCAGAAATTCAGCCAGGCAATTACCTTGGCAGGCGAAGTGCGCTAGGTATGCGCTAAGCAGTCCGTAGGTAGAACTAACTGGCTGTAAAGTGATTTAGGGAGTGCATTGATTGTAAGGGTGCGTAATGGAAGATATAAAATTATGAAGAAAGCTTAATTATATGAAAATTATTCATTAAAGATATTATGTTGTTCCTGATATTAGGACGATACATCAAGCGAATGGGTCAATGCTATAAAATAAACTTCACAAAATAAAATCAATTCATTAGGATTTCTTTTTTTTTATAATATAATTTAAAAAAAATTAATAATTTAATTTAAATTTAATAAAATATAAAAGAATCCTTTTTATTAAAAACGATTTTGTATTAATTTTAAATTTTCTTAATTTTCTTGTTTGAACCGTTCTTCGTTCAGTAATTAATCATTAAATACACTCACGGGCAAAATTAACCGGCCACCCTTATAAAGTGTTGGTATTCTTATTTTTAAATGTTTGCGGTCGTTGTTCTGTTCGTTATTTGTTTTGTGGGTACTTTTTCCAATAAAAAAACAACACTTCTACCCACTTTTTTTGTAATCAAAACTTTGAATGACCTTATTATGTGTTTTAGTCTAAATTAGATTTTCGTAGCGGTTAGATTATCGACGCTCTATTTTTTTTTGTTCTGGTATCAGAATTTAATTTTAAAAAATGCCACTCGATGCTACTGGAGTAGTAAGGCTTTGGCTGATGCTGGCTACAGCCAACGTCGGATTGCTCAAACTCTTGGAGTACCGCGAACAACTATCTAGGATGCTATCAGACGTTTTCGGGAGACCAGTTCCTACACGCGCAGACCAGGCCAAGGCCGTCCTCGGTGTACAAATGTTCGAGACGATCGCTTCATTGTCAACAACGTGTTGAGGGATCGCTTTTCGACGTTACTTTTCGAGTAATAGCCTTTTTGACGTAAGAAATGTGAGTGTGAGTGAAAGAACAATAAGAAGAAGGCTGGCTGAAAAAAATCTTACAGCATACCGACCAGTTCGCGCACCCGAACTTCTCCCACAGCACCGTAGAGCCAGACTACGCTGTAGACCAGTGGAAGAACGTTTTGTTCTCAGATGAGAGCAGAATCGCTTTAAGAGGTCTAGATGGACGTCAGCGGGATACAGGCGCCCAAATAAACGTTTCGCTCCATGTGCAATATTGGAAATAGTGGGATATCAGGGAGGCTCAATTATGGTATGGGCTGGAATCTCTTATGAAGCTCGTACAGAACTTGTCGTGTTTGAAAGAAGAAGTTTAACTGCAACCAGATATGTGGAAGAGGTTCTGGAAAGAACATGTCATTCCTTTTGCTCCATTTATTGGAGACAATTTTATTTTCATGCATGACAACGAAAGGGCTAATGTTGCCAGGAGTGTTAATCACTACTTGAATAGCGTCGGAATTCAAACATTACCGTGGCCAGCGCGTAGTCCAGATCTTAACCCTATTGAGCACATCTGGGACAATTAAAAAGATGCATTAAGGCACTAACACCTGCGCCCACGACCATTAGAGAGCTCAAATCAGCTGCAGTAGAAGAATGGAACAATATCCCTCAGTCAGACATTCAGGGCGTCATTGATAGCCTTCCTGATAGGATTCAAGAGGTCATCAGAGTCAGGGGAGGCAACACTCGCTACTGACTCCACGGCAATGATAAAAAAAACAAAACACTAAGAATGTTATTTCTTATCCAATAAGACCAAAATTCAATTTTTTGTTTTTTTGGTTCTTACAATAAAGTTACAAATGCATCAAAAAATTGTGTTTTGTATATGAAACAGTACCCACCATTAATTAACACACAAAACAATAACCACCACATTGATTAAGGTCCCACAAAAAAAACGTGATTTGTAACACAATTTGGAAATATTTCCTCTTTTACTTGTATATGTTAGCAAACCTTATCATATTCTATGATGCACTAAAATTTGACGTCCTTTACGGGTATATTTTTAAATTAAATTAGCGGTTAGTTGCCCTAAATAGTAAAAAATGTTTCATTAAACCATCTCATTTGTGCAAAAATAAACTCTAAAATCTTTCCCAAAGGCGTTGTATCAAAACAAAAGGCATACGTTCCTAAAATAATAAATTATGGCTTTAAAATTACTGCTTATATGTCATCAAATCCTTAAACGTCACTTTTAATTTAGTCAGCCGGCAAAGATTGTCAGCCACCGTAAATCAGTCAACGCGCGCCATCTGTTAATAATTTAGATGTACTAATTCATGTCTCCTTTAGTGGACATTCGACTTTATAAAAAAATCATATTAGATTCATTATTTGCAAAGTAAATTAAACCTTATTAAACAATTTTTATAGTTTAATCTTAATTATAACGAGGTGTTTGTTATGTTGTTATTTATAAAAGCAAAGGTTTTGAAGTGAATATCCGATTGCATCCATTTAGTTTGTTTGTTTTTGGTGATAAAAATCGAAGTTTCTAATGCATTAAAATGTAATTTGCTCGTTGTAGAGAACCTAATTGATCTAGGGCGATGAGAAGTAACTGTATTTTTTATTAAGTTGTTGAATGTAACTTCTTAGGTATAATCATACATTTCGTGCTCGTATTTTATGTATATTTTATAGTAGTATGTGTAGTTTAGAATTTCTTCAAATTAATCCGGTAAATAACATTTTCATGAAAATCAATTTAAAAGATTAACGAGTAAGGAATAGTATACCATATATACACGAGTTACATAGTTTTTGAAGATTGCAACACTGTTGGTGGAGGAACGTAGGTGTTATTCATATCTAAATTTAATTAAGTTTTAAAATGAATGTGTAGTGTAATTGACAAGCTAGTTTCATTACCTATTTTTATGTAACTCCGAAAATAACCCAAATGCATGTAGGTATTTGCTGCGCTATGTTTTCGAGCTTAGTTTTGATTGAGCAAAAGCGTAACAGTTATTATATAAGATATGATCGAAATACCCGCGCTCTGAAAAACTCTAGTTTTAGAACAAAGTCCATTAGTTAGCAATAAAAATATTAATATCTATAGCTAACGACAATTTTATCGCGTTCTGCTTTTAAATCCCCGTCCGTATTTAAATTATGTGCGCGCTAAATTCGATAATATTTATACATCCTGTGGCACATTACATTTCGTTTTCACAAATTTTATTAAACACAAAATTAACTGAAATTTCGAAAAATATCCGTTGAGTATAAATTGAAGGGCAATATTGGCGCGTTCTGAGTTCTAAAATTGAATTTATTTGGTTTCTATTTTTGCACTCGCGATATTTTGTTTTTTTCTTCTTGTAGCGGAAACGGATGCGTCATGTGAAAACTATGAAAAATTATTGAGATTAGTGTAGGACGGGAAACTATAAACTAACTCTGATTTATTGTTAACAGTTTTTAACAGTCTCGTTTTAATATTGTAATATTGTGTAATAGCCAAACTCAAAGCTATTAAGCTTTTACAAATGTTTTCTTAAAGAAATGTTTTAATGTTGTATCAGATATACGATAGACTTATCTTATACCTACTTATTATGCAATTTTCTCTCTATAAATTACTAGTAATACCAAATTTTAAGCGCTTACATATTTTTATTTGTTTCTTTTTTTTTAAATCATTTAAAGTTAATATTTTAATTTCAAATAGGTACCTACGCTCGGCGGAGGCCTAAGGAAAAAAATTGCTAGCGCGTTGATCGGTCTTTGTGCATGGAAGTGTAAAAAATCGTAACGTTTTCCCCACATCTAACCTCCATCTTTCATTTTTCTCACTAGTAAAAGATCACCACCACTCGGACATAGACGCCGAGGATGCGGAAACCGATGACCAGACCTCCAACATGGATGACGAGGTTCTCACGCAGTCGGACCTGGATGAGAATGGAGACCCTAAGAGCCCGACCAGCTCCAGCTCGAAGAAAGGGAAGAGTGGCTCGTCTAGGGATTCTAAAGGTGTGTATTACTGTAATACCCAGGATCCTTCGTTTTGTGAGTATTTGGTAGCATTCACCAATCAAAAGAGGATAAATTTACCAAGTTACAATTTATTAAAAATATTTTCTGACCACAAATGCTATTATAGTTTTTAGTGAACGGGTTGCAAAGAAGATATGGGATACATAATTGGATTTATTCCGCATTTTCACTCGCGCTGCACAGAAATTACTCATTACCTAAATAAACTGTCTTACCTTGAGGCATTGGCTTTGTATTGGCCAAATAATAATAATAATAAAATTAGTAGATTTTTTTGATAGTTGAGGGTATTTAGTAAAAATCAAAGCATTACAACTTTGAAAGACGGTCTACTTAGTTTTGCGATTTAGTTATACCAACCAGTCTAGCATGAAGCCCTAGACATAGCGAAGACATAGTCGATTTGACAGCCGACGGAAGACAACTTTCTACAACCGCGTGCCACGTGACATGTATGACCAAGCCAACTAGACGACTGTCAAACGTAACATCATGTATTTCAGGTACGGACATTATTGTTTATTACGGTATTTTATACTAGTATATATTTACCTGACTTAATAGCCAACCTAGTTGAGTATGTACTTTTGTCGCAGCTCTAGTTTTGTTTATTAATAGTAAATTATTGAAAGGATAGCGGCATTCCACCGGTTCGTCTAGTTCACTTGGTCGCTGTGGTTGGTGGATGGATAAACCTTTACTAGGTACATACACTGCAATAAAATGCAGTGATTGGTGCATAATTAAAACGACACAAAAACCAATCTCGTCCCATACTGCAATCACACAGATAACTTTTATAATCGTGTAACCAACACTATCAAATGAAAAACACAATTTTTGATTCTAATTCTATCCCGCTATCTAAGTTTTGTAATTAACCCCTCACGCATATAGAAAAAAGGATTGTTATATTATAATATATATAATAATAAAATAGTTTATTTGCCAGAATAAAAATGTTACAATCCAAGTCTAGATACATCTACAGAAAAAAAAATTGGTCAACCCAAAAACTAGTTCTGAAACCTTCTGCACTAGTTTGCACTGTATCGCAGCAGGAGTCTTCTCTTAAAGTTCCATGTTTGTGACGTAGTACCAGAACGGATATTGTTTTAGATTTTCGTATGTTTTGCCGTTTGTATTCACAGATTTATTAATTAGATTTTTAATTAATCCTTTCTATTCTCAGGGGGCACAAAGCCGCGGCGAGCGCGGACTGCGTTCACCTATGAACAGCTGGTGTCTTTAGAGAACAAGTTCAAGACAACCCGCTACCTCTCGGTGTGCGAGCGGCTTAACCTGGCGCTCAGTCTCAGCTTGACAGAGACTCAGGTTCGTAAAATTCTTGTTTTAAATATATAATACACATAATATTTGTAATATACATACATTCATTCAGTATTAATTTTATAATATACGACCAACTTTCATACTAACATGCATTAAATAAAACACTAAAAAGAAATATCAGCTATTTAATACAAAAGATCACTCGACGAAAATGTATAGTTGTAGTTTGTTTTTTGTCGGGTTGTTCCCATAGAAAAGTTGTTAGAATTCGCGGGTGGTTCCATCCCTGAAAGTTTGTCACTTGATTTCAATTTCACCCTGTATATGTATATTATTGGTAATCAAGACAGGAGGGTTCTGTCTCATATTGTTTAACACATCTTCATCAATCATTCAATCAAGCTAACGCTGTAGCGGTGTAGCAAGTGTTCGCAGCAAAATTTTGAAGGTTGAATTGAGTCATGTTATCTTTCTAAATTTAATTAATAATCAAAATATATTTATTTATCCTTTAAGCATGATTTTGCACGCCTGTATTACAATAGTCCTGTTTAAATATATGTATATTACACAAAAACAAAATTAGCAATAGCTGCTGAACTAAACTTGTGGCCTGTATTTCAGCAGACAGCGCCTCCAAGCACCGGGATTAACCAATTATATTGAAAGCATATCTACCCACAGCGTAAATGATCTTTTTTTTAATTTTTAGTTGTTTCTATAGCTATGCTATTATAGCTATTTTAGGGGCCCTTCCCACATGTTTGGGTCGGCGTATACGGTTCGGCATTATTTGTTATACAGCAAGGCCAGCCCGTAGCAATGACTACTCTTCTTCAGCTAATGCCCGTCGGATAGTCTATTCGTTCTGTACGCTGGTCGGCACAAGCGGCTCATCTTGCTACAATCAGAACAACATAAGTCGGGCTATTTTCACATTCATCTACATATATTCGCATCATTCACCTACATTTACTGCACCTAAAAATTAAGTTTTTATTTTATTTGGAGTACATATCAATAAGATGATTGATAATACGTTATTTATATTTGGTATTGTTTTTCTTGTTTTGTTCTTGATAACATATACGTTTAAATTTGTTATTGTATTCGTTCCCAAAAATCGACTGTCACTTTATGTGCGACCAACCAACCTAGCACATTTCACGAAATAAAACAAAATTTCATCTTCCACAGGTAAAAATCTGGTTTCAAAATCGCCGCACCAAATGGAAAAAGCAGAATCCTGGAATGGACGTGAACAGTCCAACGGTTCCGCCACCACCAGCTGGGGCATTTCCATCCGGAGCTTACCCTGGAAGCCTTCTATACTCCCACGGGGTCCCGTACCCATTCACTGGTCCAGGACCGTACGCTCCATACTTCCATCATCTGGCCAATCACCATCACTCGCATGGCAGTATAGGCCATTCACACACGTGATTATGGCCACGCCCTGGATCCCAAGATCTGAGGGTAGAAAAAGGTGACGCAGAATTACAGAATTGAGTGACAACTCGGCTGTATGGCTGAGTTTTATGCGGATGTGAGCTAGCTATGTGCCAAAAAGTTTAGAATAAATTTAAAAAAATTGGATTGTTAGCGGACAGTATTCATCACGAAATGAGTTTTAACATTAATTTTAAATTATTGCCTATTATTTATAGTACTGAGAATTATTTGGGTCAAACAGTAAAGTACTAAGTTTGAATATTATAATTATTAGTGCAATTGGTTTAAATGTAAAATTATGAATCAAATGTGATATGTAATATTAAGGACATGCATAATTTTATTTAATTTATAGTTTATAAGTTTTAGATCTTAAAATAACTAATATTATAATTTTAATAGCAACGATTTTGCATTTGCTGTTGGATTTAATAAATGTACTATTCAAATGATTAGATATAATATGTCTGTATAAGCTGTAAATATAAATTGTACAAATGTATAAAATATTTTTATTTAAGAGTACATACTCCTTGCTTATTGCTCAAATAAAAGGCAAATGAATCTGTATTCCTAGGAATGCTTTTCTTAAAGATTTACTCGTTGTAACACATACCAGTTCACATTCGAATGATAACTAAATTTATACATGAAGGAATTCATTTCGATACGTCAATAGAGAGTTGTAATTACCTCCGTTCTATTAAGTACACCGATGGAAAAGATATGTAAAGAGGAGAATGCCAATAGTAATTTGTATCCAAAACCAAATTATATAATTTCATAATATATAGTCGGTACATATACGGTACATATTTTATGTACATATTACGAATTATGTAAATATGTTCCCACATTCCATTTACCAACAACATAAACGAGGTCCAGGTCTTTTAGAGGCGCCTCGCACAGCGGGATGGGGACACCACAGTTGATCTGTAAGCGAGTCTGAACTTGCATTTAGTTTACCTAAAAGTCTACAAAATGAGGAATATTTTATTATAACACAATGTGGAACCAACATCCTTACATCGATTGGCATTCTCTTCTACTGAATTTAACCCAACAATGTATAAATCAAATGGACTTGTAAATTTGAAATTGAGTTGAAAGAGTTGCCAGGCGGCAAATTCGAATATGCTGTAAAGGCCGTCCGCCCAAAGGGTTTTTGCGGGACGGGCCGAATCAACCGACCTATATAGCCCGAATATACTACCCGATTGGCATTTGCCGAATACGTGTAGTTGTTCGTCCTGGCATTGCCGATCAACAGATACTGCTAAACCGAATGCGCCGGTGTGAGCATAATTTTTGCGTATGTGTATTTATTACTTATTACCTAAACAATTTAATATTATTTATTTAATTTAATTTAACACACAAACTGTATTGTTTACATAAGAATCATATCAACAATGCTGTACATACTGTAGCTCGATGGAAACCTTTTTAAATTCGATGTTGACATAAAAATAGCCTAAAAGTTATTGATTTGTTTTATTCATCACTTTACCAGTACAACAGAACCTGGCCACAGAGTGCTAAAGTTTCTCCATACTGCATGCAAAAATGGACTTAAACGCGAAGGCGATATGGCAATCTACTTTGCTAAGGGCCGCCGGCGACTCGGGCTTGGTTGGTAGGTATTTGCCGCGTACCATAACATCGACTGGCATATGATAGGCCTGACTTAGCCATCCAATGTAGGACCTAGGTACCTAGGTATGGAACAAAATGCGCTTATCAAAGTTTTGTGCCATCTGAAAAAAATCTTATCAATACTTGTATCAGTGCGTCTATTTAAATTAATTGGGTAAATAAATTTTACCTACTTATACTGTAATCACTCAACTTGATGAGTCGCATGATAATATGTGATTCCAATATAGAAATGACCTGGCTTTGATTTAGTTTTGATAATACAATTATATTGATTAAATACGAAAGTATTTTTATTGACTGCTAAGGCTATAGAAAACGCGAATATAAACTATGAGTATATAATGTGAATATTGTTATATCACACGATATAACTTAATACAATTTCAGTTTACGAGTTTTCTACAGTGTTAGCGACCACCAGCAGAGCGGTATGAATCGTAACGAACTTCACTCGCAAGACAACCAACCCCAAGTTCAATTCTATGTCCTAATTGTTTTCAAAGGTAAGAAGTCACGTGACTTTGAAGATAGCATATAACTTGAAATGGGAAAAAATATAATTTCAAGATTGCAATTCACATTCCCAAGAAAAACGCCATTTAAAAAAATTTTTTTAAAGGAATTCCTACAAATCTTTGTATAATAATTCAAATTCATTGCCATTGGTTTTACACAATTTAATTTGTGTAAAATAACGAAAATTAAAATAACTTTTTTGTTAAAATTAAAATAATTGTTCACAGAGAGTCGTTATAAAAAAATAAAAAAATAACGACTCTCTGTGAACAATTATTTTAATTTGTATAAAATTATTTTAATGTATAAAATTTCGGTAATCCAGGTATCTCGCGAGCAGGGATTAGATGATTATTGTCGTAGATGGCGAAATGCAGTGGCGAGAAATAATCAGGGTTCTTTTAAAGGATTTGTAGTATATAATAATTTATTGTACAAAAATATTATAATAAATAATGTAGGAAAAAAGTTACTCGTTTTACCTAAGTCATTGTTTAATAATGTAATGTTTGAACTACATGATAATCCATGTACAGGAGGACATTTCGGCCTAATGAAAACATTGGCGAAATTCCGTTCTCGATATTTTATGCCTAATGTAATTTCTGAATTAGAAAGGTACGTGAAGAGTTGTATTTGTTGTCAAGAAAAAAAACCATATACTAAGGTTGTGCCGTTGCAACCTATGATAGTTGAACGTTTATTTGATAGGGTCGAAATTGATATTTTAGGTCCTTTTAACCATTCGGAAAATGGTAATAGGTATGTCATAGCTTGCGTTGAATATTTTTCGAAATACGCTGTATGTACGGCTCAAGCAGTAAGTGATTTTCTCTTACAGGAAATTTTCACGAAATTCGGTAGGGTGCGAGAATTGCTATCAGATAGAGGCTCGATTTTTACGTCGAGATTAGTTAAGAATACACTGAGAGAGTTTGGTGTGCAACAATGTCTTGCGACCACTATGCACCATCAAACGTTAGGTCTTGTAGAAAGATTTAATCAAACAATTTCTCACATGTTAGCTTAATATGTTAACTCAACACAACGTAATTGGTGTCAATTTTTGCCATTGGTAGTGTATGCTTGTAACTGTGCCAAACAAGCTTCCACTAAGTTTTCACCATATTATTTAATGTTCGCTAGGGAACCTGAAGTTCCGTCCGATGAAAGATGAAATCCCAACTTGAATATTGAAAATTTCGGAGTCAGGAGGAATAGATATAGAAATAATGTGAATTTGGCACGAGAGAACTCTCGTAAAGCTCATTTGGCGCAGAAAAGGCTATATGATAAAAAAGCTTCATCTATTAATCTTCTGACAGGTCAATTTGTATTGTTGCATAACCCAAAAAGAGTGTCTGGAAAGAGTAAAAAAGCTTAGCCGACCATTTAAAGGTCTATATCAAATATGTAGAGGTTTGAGAAACAACAATGATTTAATAGAAGGCGAGAAATAGGCGGTGAATGGAGGTCGAGAAATAACTGTCCATGTCAATCGGCTGAAACCTTTTAACTTGCGATAATTTTGTTGAGTTCATTATAATAAAAAAAAAATCTATCTAAATTATAATTGTAAATATGTAAATGTTGTAAAGTGTCAAAAGTAAATAATTGTTATTTTCTAGATTTTAGGCTAAAATGAGGCGACATTAGCCTGACATATATAAATCTGAAAAGATATATGACTAATGTGAATATGTTGATTATAACGTAGTAAATGTTATTATATGTTATCATTAAGAATGTGTGTTGGCATATATGTGCTAGTGTTATATTTTAATGTACTAATATGTTCTTTCTTTTTCATATTGTGAATTATAACGGAAATGAGATGGCAGCCACTAGCAGATGAGATGGCAGCCAATAGTTGATGAGATGGCAGCCACTGAGGCATGAGGATTGATGACAACCCTCCCTTGGCGATACAAAAAATATGAAATTAATTTTATCTTGTCTTAAAAGTTGTTATGTGTAATGATCAATAAAGATTTTTGTGCGTTGTGTTTCACTATGTCCTTATCTGGTGATGGAACCGAGGGGAGTTCATTTGTAATCAGGCGGTCACCTACACCATACATTCTCTTAAAGAATAGGTGGCATGCTTTGCTGGCTGCAGGTGACAAGCTGGTTATCGATGCGCGCAATAAGGTGAAGTTATCTGCCAGGGACGTGAAACAATGAAATAACATCTCTATAACGGTTCTGGCTCGCATCTCAACATTCCGTAAGAATATTTGACATGTGATTAGGAAACTTTATATTGAAAGTAGCTTAGGCGACGTTCGCTTGCTTTTTGCGAGGTTTTACTGGCGGGAATTCCTCTCGAAGCAGTTATTCATTGGATCATGGTGAAGCCATTGTTTTTGTAACGTTTTATTAACTATTTGTACGTAAAGTATTCACACCAACCACCAGGAATAACCTAATGGACAGGGGTAGTCTCTCCTGAGGCCGTCGTACAAACACATCCTTAAGTAGGGAAGCTCGTTCTCTTCTAGTAGTAGCAGACGGAATTCAAGCCTGCCTAAAAACGTTTACAAATGAACCCGTATGAATTTAATAGTTAAAGCTTCCTGAGGTTCGAATAAACACTTTTCGTAGATGAAATATAAACATGTATTTTTCAAGTCTCCAAGATGTAGATTGAATGGCCTGCATCTCTTTTTTGAGACAAATATAACATACCTTCTTTAATAGTTGAACGAATGATGTAAATCTACAGTAAACCCTCAGACAAACTCACCACCTGTCTGGCCCAAAACAAAGAAGAGCTTGTGTTATAGATGACCATACAGGGAACTGGACAACATATTATAAAACAAAGTCTCCCGGCCACGTATGTCTGTCTGTCTGTCTGCACGCCATAAACTCAAAAACTACCTAACGAATTTTTATACGGCTTTCACCAATAGACGGAGTGATTCAAGAGAAAGGTTTCGTGTAAATTAGCAAAATTAAAAAATAAAATAAGTGTAAATATCGGAAAACTTGTAGCTAACTCTGAGCTTCCCATGAAAATGCTGCTTAATCTCTCCGGGATATAAAACAATTTATCGTGGAAATGTTTCTCTTTTATAGGTCTACAGATAACTCCGCAATGGCATATGTCTATATTTTAAGATTAGCTTACTACGCCTTTTTTAACGTTTAAAAATGTGCTTAAATCTGTGGTGATAGGAAAGCTATTTAAACGAAGACGATATTAATCCTTATCAAATTAAATACGTTAGTTACCTTAAGCATTTCATGCTCATCATCATTGCCCTAAACTGATACCTCAGGAGTTATCTCAAAATTAAAACTACCACGTGTAGAAATAAGTTCGTCCACCGCTATGTAAGGCGAACGATTACTCGCCGTAAGGACTTTAAAATATTTTAATGGCCGTATTTGTTTGCTACAACATGTTGTCTGTGGTACCCTAATAAGGGACTTAGATCTTCAATCAAAGACTCAAAGACTTAAGTAGTCAAATTTTCTGATAAATTTTATGTTTAGTGTGCGATATGGAAGGTTGCAATTGCGTTGGGTTTGTTGGACGTAATAAACCACTTTACCGTATTGTTGTTTGTGATGTCCTTAATTATATAGGTGAGTACTTACCTATTTTTAAAAGTAAAATGGATACTTTTGTTTTAGTATATTTTATAATTTTCAGAATTTTTATTTAATTTTATAATAATTATGTAGTGTGTAGTGAGTACCTAATACAAAACATAAAAAAACTTCAAGTAGGAACAACGAAGGTACGTTACATTTAAATCGACATCGATGCAACACTACGGCATTAGAAAAGAAGTAGGCATAGGCTATGCTATACGTGCGAAGCTGGGGCGGGGTCAGTAGTAAATATATAAGTATAGAGAACCATCACCCGAGAACAAAAATTTGTGTTCATCACACAAATGATAGTCCCGAGCCGGCTGGAAACTGGGGCCTACGGCGCATGAGCCAGGGCTACGTCCCATTGTGCCACTAGTGTGAGTAGGAAATCGTGTTGACTAAAGCTATAGATAGTTGCGTGATGGCGTATGCCAACCAGACAATTATAGGTATTGTGATATTAAATACAATCGTCCAAGCCGGCCCGAAGCGCAGTAGAGTTGCAGTGATAAGATCTCGTCTGGGGCGTTAAAGAAGTTGAAGTTGGTTTAGGGTATATGATTAGCGCAGAATTCAAAAAAATATAGAAGAGGGGGTTGGGGTGAGTACCTTTTTTGAGTGGGAAATATTATCCCTTTGCCTTATTAAGGGTCTAGGCATGGATGGGGGGGGGGGTGAATAAACATATTAATAACCATGACCCAAAAACAAACATTTCACAAGTGATTTTCCGAACAGCCTCAAACATGGGTCCACCGTTATATGAGGTAGGGCTTCTATCACTGACGGTACCCAATTACTCGACGCTACTCGTCTTACCTAATCTGTATAGCAAACACCTCCACTTACATATCAAAATAAAAATTTTTTTTGTTCGTACCATTGTATTAGTAGGATAAACTAAACAACACTAATAAATACATCTAGCACGTATTAAAAAACTACATAATTAAATCCTTAACTAGAGCTTGCCGTTTTAATTAAGAAAATAATTAACCTGTCGATTTTTCACGAATACTTCAATCGCTAATTTTAAGGCGATAATTAGTATGTAATCTACATTCCACAGATTGTGTGCCTTTTGATTGACACCTCGACATGGATCACCCATCAAGCTTAACCAAAACTAACATGTTGACTTATTTTTTTCAAGATATGTTCAAGGGATCTTACCGCCATTCCTGAACTGCGGCGTCTTTGACAACGCAGACAAGATGGCGGCCTGTCATCTGTCATTTTTAATTGTGTGTCAAACCGCGCGCCGCGGCCGCCGCGTCACGCTTTGCCGCAAAATATATTTAGTTTATTGCGATATAAACGAGCTATTACAGGCAAACGGGTGCTCGTTAGGCTCGCTTCGATTTGGCTACAGCTCAAATAAAGCGTAATTGGTTCCCGTGGATTATGATGATTCTATTTACTTCATTAAACCGGTGACTATTATTTTAGGATGGATTAAACTGGTACTAATTGGCGTTTAAATTATTAATTAATGGAAGCTCAGACGAATGTTTGCAATTAATTAAATTTGAGGCACTTCTTTACTTTGATGTCTAAAATAGATACTCAAAAAAGTTTGGTATTGTAGAAAGGTTTATTAGGCATTTTGATGGCGCCGCTGTCGAAGCTATGATTACATTTTTATAACTCAGTGTGAAACAAGAATTTTTAGTCTGGAGATTTACCAATATACAATAACATCAAAGAGCCACTAAAGACATAAACACATCCTTTACTCCTTGTAATATCTTAATTTCCAACCGGTAGCGCCGATCACGCCACAGTGCGAACAACAGGCAGCTCTCGTTTATTTCACATTAAAATAAATATATAGCTTTCCCTGCGGTGTTTTCGACAGGCAACAAGTGGCAATTAAAAGTGACAAATGGTGTATTATGAATAATGTGTTTTCGGTTCGCGACGACGGCTGCGTTCCGCCATTGCTGTCGTGTCTGACTGACCGCGTTCAAAGGAACTACTGAAGTGCCTCAGATCTCGACACCGTCCACTTCTTTCTTCAGAACACTCGACAGCTCATCAACCAACGAAAATAATCAAACAACAAAATCAAATGAACGCTGCTTCAAAGTTTGAAAGTTGGCGCCATTCCTAAACGTCATGTTGAGTACTTGTTACTTTTGACAGATGTGGAAGAAAAAAAACCGTTTGAAAAGTTATGACGTGTGACCGGCGGTGGAACAACAAAATGGGTTGTCGTCTCCAACATTAAAAAGTGATAAAAGTATGCGAAGGTATAAAAAAGACAATTTATTTTATTTTGAAACTCTTCGATTTCAGCATAAAATAATTTTATGAATTTAAACTTACCCTTAGCTATAAAATAATCAACATCCTTTGGATCTTGGTCCAGTTAAATGTCACAATATTTTAGAATGATATTATTTAATACTGAATATACTTTTTTTAAACACTTGGTGATATTTTGTAATGCCCCTTTAGGGAGACTACTCGTATCTTTTATATTTAAAAAGAAGCAAAACTATTCTAATAAAAAAATGAAAATATTCAATAACAAAACCAAGAGTTGAGAGTGGTCTCATGTACACTACTGATTTTAAAATAAAACTTTTTAATTAACTATTAAGTCTGAACTAATTATTTTTCAAATTAAAATTACGAATAAATATTTTAGGTAACGAAATTGCAGTCATATTACTGTTAGTATTTTCATAGCCGCCAAACGAGCAGTTTAAGGTGGCATGCGCACCTACGGACATTGCTGGTCGAAGGTGCTTTATTTATCAACATTGAATGTGATTATTGTATCGTCTAATGACGCGTTGCCGACCGCAGAGTTCAGTTAGATTTGCCCTTGTTCCAATAATTGCCCTGGTTGTTCCTTCCCTTCGACCGGAACACAAACATGTTAATGAGGTCATATAGGCCGACAACTAAGAGGGACTCCAGTACCTCCCCCAGACGAGATCTTCTGATAAGAGACTCTACTACCACAAATCTTTACACGTGTTTTTCATGCAGACTTTTTATTCAAATATAACTGCTTGAAACATCAGTGATTTTATGGTGAAAAGTCGCAGTAACAATAGTGGTCCGGACCATACCAGCAGAACCTCTACAGCCTTATTACATACACATACACATTTCATTATCTGAATTGGTACCCACGAAAGAATCATGTTTTAGAGGATACGAGGGGAGTTCAATGTATTCTCGGTATAGGTATGAAGGAAAAGGCGGAAAATTTTGAATAAATTTTATTTTTCAATATACTCCCCTAACATCTCAATACATTTATTTGTTCGTGAAAGTAACTTTTCAATTCCCTCTGAAAAATATTTTTCTTCATGGCCCGAAAAATGTTCGTTTATTGCTCCCTTCAACTCTTCATCGTCCGAAAAATGCTTTCCACGAAGGTCTTTTTTAAGATAAGGGAATAGATAATAATCACTAGGGGCCAGGTCCGGACTGTAGGGTGGATGATTGATTTCTTCAAATCCGTACTCCCGCACAGCAGCCTGGGCAAGGCGCGCCTTGTGAACCGGCGCGTTGTCGTGAAGCAGCAACACACCTGCGGTTAATTTTCCACGTCTTTTTTCTTTAATTGCCTCCTTTAAATTACGCAGGGTGGTTGCGTATGATGCAGCAGTAATACTTTGACCTTTTTTTTGTACTCGATTAGCAAGATTCCTTTAGAATCCCAAACCACCGTGGCCATGAGCTTTCCTGCGGACGGAGTGACTTTGAACTTCTTCGGCGGGTCTGATCCTTTTTTGTGCCACTGCATAGACTCTTGCTTGCTCTCAGGGTCATAGTGATGAACCCACGTTTCATCACCAGTAACAATCCGATCGAAAATACTTTGCGGATTTTCACCACAGAGGTCCAAAAATTCCTTACAACAGTCAACTCGCACTTGTTTCTGCAGCGCGGTGAGCATTCGCGGCACCCATCTTGCACTGACCTTTGACAAATTCAGGCGCTCATGAAGGATTGTGTGAATAGTACCCACGGATAGCTTAGTCATTTCTGCTAATGTTTTCACTCTTACACGGGCATCTTCAAGTACAAGTTTTTCGACTAATTTGACGTTTTCTTCAGTAGCGGCACAAATTGGCCCACCAGCGCGGGGGTCGTCTTCAATGCTCTCTCTACCCCGTTTGAATTCACTTGACCACTTCTGAATTGAAGATAGTGAAGGCGTAGAATCTTGGTAAACAGCCACCATTTCTTCATGGATAATTTTTTGAGTTTTTCTTTGTTTTGTGAGGAATTTTATCACTGCGCGATGCTCGATTTTTTTCATCATTGTCGAATCAGTCATCATAGTTGTCTTTTCGCAATGATATCTTGAATATTAATGGTGGCAATTAAATGAAATTTTGTATTTATACCCTCAAAGAGTGTCATTAACTAATGAGATAATTAAATTACCCTCATCATTAGTAAATCACCTCGATACCGAGAATATATTGAACGCCCTACGTATGTAAAAAAATATTACCTTAAACATTGCGCAACTGCCGTTTATCACAATTTTGAGTATTCACCACAATTTTCAATTAATACTTAGAGAAACTTATCTTTTAAAACAAATAGAGCTAATTTCCAACTACTAATTAGATAGTTTATTCGTCATTTTGTATTAGTTTTTTCCTTCAATTCACAAACATTAGGACTTTTTCAATTGGTTCCGTAAAATACAGACAATTTCTAGGTCTGTTAAATGATTTTGTGAAATGAATGTTGAAATGTATTTGAATGCATTTTTGTTTGTATTTAAAAATAAAGGTATAGTAAAATTTGTAATTTCCAGTATTTAGAGTACTTTCCTTCCCGGTTGGGCTAAAAAATTCCACCTTGTATTTGAACTAGGCGCGTAGGTTCACAAAGCAATTATCGGCCTGCTCTTCGGGGGATATTATTAAACATATTTCCTTAAGTTTTTATTAAATTTTGGATAAACGAAAATTTATTTCCAAGCTTAGTAAAAATTAATATTTTAAAAGTATGAAAACAATTAAAGATAAACCAATTAAATAACAATAGATGCTCCTTAACGTTATTATAAAATTATTTTATCACCCTAAGCATATCCAAAACACAACGAATTTAAACAGTTTTTATAGCTCCTGATAAAGATTTTTACAGCCATATTAAATTTAAGAAACCATCTTGGGATAAAGAGGTATAAAAGCTTAATAGGTACGTTCAGGATAGGGCGGGATCTGAGAGGATATCAAGGAATTTATCGGCACTGGATCGCGCTTAACCGTCACGAATCGACGGTAATTGGGTTTTCAATTCTTTTATAAATTGCTCTTTGGATTTTTCCGGATGTTTTCGGGCTTGTTTCCATTGTCATTTCTTAAGAAACTGTAGAAAGAAAAGCCATTTCCTTAAGAAGATTACTAGCAGGTAAAGAGTTTTTGGAACGTTCGTGGGTATTAACTTATTTTATTACTATTAATCAAAATCTACGTTTAATTTGTCACTATGCGGTTAAAATCATAAGCCACCCAAATAACCAAAATACAGCGGTACCAGAATAAACATACGTGGGACACTCAGAAAGTTAAAAAAAATAATGATAAAAATGTTCTATAGTTTATATTTTTTTAATTTCATCGGTTTAAAAAACTCCTCGCCAGCGTCTATGCAAAGTTTCATGCGTCTGAACCAATTTTCAAAGTACATTTTCCAGTCGGCTACAGGAACTTCCTAAACGGCCTTCTCGAACTCAGTGCGTGCATCTTCTGGAGATGAAAACTGTATCCACATGAGCTGGTTTTTAATTTTAGACAAGATGAAGTCACACATTGCTTAATCAGGGCTGTTAGGTGATCGACCCAAAAGTTTTATTGGAGTAGTGTTTAGGAGGTCCCTCGTCTAGATCGCGGAGTGCGCTGGCGCGTTGCTGTGGTGGAGCAAAAGGCTTCGGAGTTCCGTGTTCGGTCGCTTGTTGCTCGCAGCAGCAAAAGCTTTTGGAAAGCGATTGGTAGTTTACCACTCTGCATTGATGCTAATTTGGTTTCTTAAATGAATTGATAATAAACAATGAGAAAAAACTGGCGATCAAAATTGTTGTAGCGCTTCTCGATCGTTTCACATTCGTTGGCGTCGGTTCGTTTCGAAACAACCATACTGTTGACTGGCGCTTTGTTTTTGGATCAAATTGATAAATTCAAGATTCATCACCTGTTGTATCGTAAACACGGCAGGAGGAACTTGCTTCAAATTTAACAATCATATCATGGCACTCTTCAACGCGCGCCTGCTTCTGAGCATCGGTAAGGTTGTGGGTTACAACGCGAAACAATGCAAAGGTGGTTGTGTAGAATACCATGAAAATTTCCGATCGAATCTGCCGACTGTGCCCAATCTCCTCGTATGTGATTCGCCGGTTTGTTGTATCAAATTTTTCACTTGTAGCAGGTCACTTCTTTCTTCATCCTTCAAATTTAAGCGACCGCGCTTAAACTCGTTCTACTAGCGGTACACAGTTGCTATATAAGGCACCTTGTTCATAAAAGCTAATTGATGATGATTAAACGATTCATCAGCTTTCAAGTTAAACTTGAAATCGTAAAAAAATCTTTGCACGAAAATGTTCCCGACGCAGATCCATTTTTCTATGATACAAAATAGTTTCATAACGCTGGTATAAAAATTTAGAGTCAAACTTATATTTGGGAGAAATATATTTTTGGTTTTAAATTATCAAATTTCGTTCTGATATATACTCTCTAATGTATACAATAATGCTTAGTTAAGACTGCTGACACAGCACCCTAAAGTTCTCATCTTTCTATCATAGCCCAGTTAGTTCTAACTCAGTATTCGTGTTGTACACACCTACTAATTCCAGTCATTTTTTATGTCACTAATTCTATTTTAATTGTTAACTGTTAAGAAAAGCTTTTATTTTAAAATACCATTTCAGCGTAAATAAGTTTTTCTTTTTTTTAATGTGATTTGTCCCGTATAACAGTTCTATACATAAAAAATCTTTTTCGCAAAACTTTCTGAGTGGCCTGGTATAAATATAAACAATTATGACCCGAGAGAACAATCATCTGTGTTCATCACACAAATGAATGCCCAAACCAGGACACGAAACGGGACCTCCGGAATATGATACAGGGCCTCCAGTGTATTTACAAAACAGTGTAAGTAAATTGATTCGCTAAAGTTTATGTTAAGTATAATGGAAACGCCGATTTAACAAGAGTTCATTTAAAAGCTGCATATTTAGTCGATCCCGGATCTCTAAGCTTTTAAAAGAATCATAGCAAACGACTGCTCAGTACAGTCGCGAGAGAAACTGTATTCTTGAAAATATAAAATAGATATATAAATTTTTTGCTAAATTTAACTGTTGTTATCTTAATAATTTATTTGATGGTATAAATAGTTAGTTTGTCTTAAATAATTATCGTTTTTTTCTAAAGAATCTTCTTACTACTTATACTGTCAGTTTTGTTTGATAGTTTAGTGTTATCGATCGATTACACATGTAGATTTTTTTTTCAGAGAAATTATATTTAGCAGAATTACAGACTACTTGTTTGTCTCACAAGATAATGCAATTACAACAAAATAATGATCAAAGATATCTTCTTTAACACAAAGATTTTAAAGATGGCGTTAAAAACTTGTATATTATTTTTGTTACAAATTCTAACTGAAGATTTTTATGCAATAAAATATTCTCTAAAAAATCTTTGTTCAAAAAAGACTTGTTTTTTTTTAAGTTAACGGTTATGTTAAATACGTAGGTACATTTTAGTAATCATTTAGAAAATGAATATTGTAAAGTGTTTAATTTACTTTCTCACTCTTTTTATGTCCGGTTTCATTTATTTTAGATTTTAAATTGCAACTAGAGATATTACTTGCCACTTATCAATCGATTAAAAGTTTTATCACATTCGGATAAAGGGCAAGCCAAATTTGAAATTTTTTTATACAGAGCTCGTCATCTTTAACTTCCGTAAAATAAGCGAAGGTATTTAACGAAATCGTGCCTCGATCCAGTTCGCCGCGCAGCTGTACACCGTCCCAGCCAGTAAAAGATCGCATTAAGCCTTATGAGAAAATTGCTTTTCCCGATTTGTTTTCCAATTGCTGCTGCAAGAATACTTACCTAAAACTCAGATAATATGTGCGATATTAAAAAAACGGTAGCTTTACTTATCCTCCAAATAAAAAAAAATTGGATTGATCAAACACACTCAGCGAAAAGTGCAGGTACCAAGAATAACGCTGCACTGTTCCTCAACAAAAATATTAGCCCTAGTTAAGTTACGTGAAACCCATCAAATTTTTACAATCCCATTTCTTATGGTGTAACTTTATTATTCGTTCTACGATACAAGTTCAAGGAAAAAGTTCTATAATCCTCAACAATACTCACTTAATATGGTAAAACTCAATCCTTTATATAGTTTTAAGTTAAGAAATTTAAATTTAATCTAAGGTACCTAAAACACCACGACACAAGATAGATTTTTTATTGTCATTTAAATCAAAATGTCAGCTTGTCATAGAAAACATTTATGGTAGAGTTTCCTCTGGGCCGGTATTACAGTCCTTGCTATACATAATTACCACCAGCCAGTGTAATTCCTGGAACAAGGGCAATTTAAACTGAAGCCTTTCGGGCGGCAACGCATCATTAGGCATCATCAATCAATATAAATATAATAAATCCATAACTTCAACGACTGATTATGTCTATCGGCACAGATGCCACATACCACCAGGTGTTTTGTCTGCATTGGTTTGTTCGCAAAGTTTTTATGTTGCAGAACTATTTGTGATGCACGAAAATCTTTGTAATATAGGTATTGTTATGGAATCTTCGACAGAAAGTCTGTAAAATATGGAATATGCATTTTTAGATATGGTTACCTATAAAGTTAAATCATTACGCACGTTTTAGTTTTCTGTCCGTATCATTAATTTCAAGTGAGTGGTTTAACAGTAGAGGTGCAATTAATTTATTCAGTCTAATGTTGGACTGCAGCTTTACGACAAGTGCGTGATATACAAAAATATATTTAGGCTGAAATCTTTGAAGAGTGTTTAGACTTATCTCAACTAAATGGTCAGTTAAAAAACGGCTTTGTTATCTAGAATAGGGACAAAAATCGCGTTTGATAGATTTTGACTAGATTGGTTTTGCATGTTACAAGAATATTTGTTCTATTTTGTATAAGACAAAGTTGTTTTTTATTTGATTATTTATCTGAGATAAACTGCGATAATTCCAAGCAGGTTTTATAGATTTCAGCCTTATTCTGTAATTTACTGAACAATTCTTTGACTCCTTAAGAATTTTCAATTTCTAACAATTTAATTGAATCCTAACAATATAAACACTACACTATTCACAAAAAATAAACTGACCCCTTACTATAAAAAAATCAGGCAAATTCAAAAGCACCAATATAAATCATCCCTTAATGCGATTTTCACCCTTATTACCTGCTCGTTAGGGCGTGTAATTAAAAAAATTGAGCACAATGAAGGAATTAGCATAACAATTGGACGTGTTATTGTGATATTGTCTGTGGCAATGCAAGTTTTTTTGGGGCGTGCAATTTTAGTTTCGTTTTTGTCATTTATTTATTAGTTTTTAATTGTATTTTAATGTGACAACTTATTTTGGTTTAGCTTGGTTTGTTAATGTTGATTTTCTATGCCAAAGTTATAGTATAATAATCGTAAGCGTTCAAATAGTAATCAAATTTAGAACATATGTAGGTTATTATTCACATATATATAGTTCACGCTTCTCCTACTTGTGTTATTACGTAAGACATATGATACAAACACTTTGGAATCTGTAAGATTTGATTATCTGTGAAAATTACTTAATTGTGTATATAAAGAATCTCCAAATGCACTAATTTTATTGCTTCAAAAACAGCAAAAGTTTTTGTTGTTAGTTTTAGAAATTAACCATGGGGTCTTCCAGATTCAATATAAGTATTATACACAAGAACCTGTGTTTATCATGTTTGCCCGTATTTGATAATTATATTTTTATATTTAAATCATGATTATCCGATATCTGTCCGTAACAGAACTCAGGCCTTTGACCACAGAAACCACAACGCCGTTTTCTTTCTAGTATTTTTCGTGCCAATTGTAAGCGTCCGACCTTTACTTTTTTACGATAATGCAGGCTTTCACTCTACTATATACGATATTACAAATCTTTCACACGATACAAAAATATTTCAGATATGCCAAAGCATTTAAAAAGCCAATTCCAATTTCCACAAACGCCGTGAACGTTTAACTACCCTCAGATTCGTTCTAGCGTATTAGCTGTTCAGTCACTTGCGTGATTAAAAATTATGCAGTCGCGGCTCGACCGTCGCGGCATGCGGACGTCACGTGCCGTACGATTGTTGCGTAGCAAACGATTTTAAATGATGTTTTGAATTGATTTGACTGCTTTGTTAGAAGTTTTAAGTTGTATTAGTAGAGTATGAAGGGAAGTTAGGGGTGAAGTAGGTGTAAAACATTTCGTTTTAGACTACTAGGGATGAAACTACGAGAGATGAAAGTTTTTTGGTATGGTTGGTGTATGATGAAAATAGTAATCGCACATTGTTGTAACTAATACTATTCTTTGTACAATAGCATTAGCTTTATAACAATAACAAGGTACACACAACTCGAGGCATAATGCAAAAATCTCTAAGTATCTCTAAAAACTCTACATATATACGAGTATAAGCGTGCATACATTACTAACTGGTAGAAATAATTATTACTAAGTTATTACCTGACAACAAAATAAAACAACCGTTCGAACAGAAAAAGAGAACCAAATCACAACTGCACACCATATAAACAACCTAAAAATGCCCTAAACTCCCAAAAACAAACTCGTGAATACATCCAACCGGCATGCAGATCCCAAGTTTCCCGTTTGAAAATGGAATCTTGGTAAATGCGCGAACCCACGCGGCTTTGACACGTAGAAAAGTTGATAGAGTCTGTAACGGCACGTATTCAACCGTGAAATAGCACCCTCTTACTGAATCGATCGAAAGGTTTATATTGTGCGGTGCGATTTGCAGATTTAGAGAGTTAAAAAGTTTTTATGCATGGAAAGCTAGCGAGTTATAATTTATTTAAAAAATTCGATTATTCAAAGGTAATATTTATTCCAAATTTAAATTACCTTCTAATTTTTTTACCAGCATTATGAAACTATTTTGTGTCATAGAAAAAAGGATCTGCGTCGCGAACATTTTCGTGCAATGATTTTCTACGACTTCAAGTCCAACTTGAAACCTGATGAATTGTTTAATCGACATTAATTAAATTTTTTTGAACGAGATGCCTTATAAAATTACTTAGTACAGCAGCAGCTCATAACAAGTTGAACTGCGGTTGCTTCGGTGTTGTCGGATTGGGTGCTGTCGGAAGAAAACGTGCTTGAAGAGAGAAATTTGAACAGAGATTCATTCAGCACAAACTGCAGATCGGATCAGGATGTGTCCATGATATTCTACATAGCCAATTTTGTGTTAGGAGGCTTCTCGCTGGGTACCCCACAACCTCACCGATTGCTTACTACCAGGTGCGCGTGGAATGGAATACCATGATATGATTGATACATTCAAAGAAGGTTCTTCCCGACGTGTTAATGATATCATAACAGGTGACGAACCTTGGATTTATCAATATGATCCAGAACCAAAGCGCCTGTCAACAGTATGTATGTTTGAAAATGAACCAACGCCTAGGAAAGTGAAACGATCGAGAAGCGCTAGACAAATGTTATAAACATAGATAGCGTTGTCATATTATTATAAAACTGTCCTCATATGAAATTCTTTGTTAGTCTCTGTGCAATTTTTCTCTGAGATATGTACATGCGTCATTATTTATTTAATTGAACATTAAGTGAGAGTAAGTTTCATTAATTTTGAAAATATCCATTTTAGAGCACCGTGCCGTGATCAAATACCTCCACAAGAAACACTTAACTCCAAAGCAGATTCATTAATATAAGGTGGCTACTTTAAAAACGTCTGCTCCGTCGTATACAATGATAAAAAGGTGGACAGCTGAATTTAAACGTGGACGAGAGAGCATAAAAAATGACCCCCGCTCTGGACGGCCTTCTACAGCTACAACTTCGGAAACATCGAAAAAATCTCAGATCTCACAGATCTCATCATGGGTATCATCATAGAAGATTGAAGGTATCTGAGATAGCTGAAGCTTTAGGAATTTTATATGAAAGTACACAAAACATGATCGTTAACGAATTAGGGTTCCACAAGGTGTCTGCAAGATGAATTCCGTGGCTCTTTTCAGTTGAACAGAAACGAACTCGGCTCGCGATTTCTAGAGACTGTTTAGAGCTTTTTCAAGCTGATCCAAACGAATTTTTGGCAAGGTTTGTTACTATGGACGAAACATGGGTTCATCACTATACTCCAGAATCCAAAAAACAATCCAAACAATGGAAGAGACCCGGATCTCCAACCCCCAAGTAAGCCAAGGTGTGTTTTTCAGTAAACAAAGGTAATGGCATCGGTTTTCTGGGATTCTAAGGGTGTCTTTTTGGTTGATTACTTAGAAAGAGGTCAAACTATAAATTCTGCATACTACTGCACACTATTACGTCGTTTACGTGAAGAAATAAATTCTAAAAGACCAGGATTGTTCACCAAGAAAGTTTTGTTTCATTAGGACAATGCTCGTGTTCACACATCTGCAGAATCGATGGCTCGAACCTCATCCCCCTTGACTTGGCACCTTCTGACCTCCACCTATTTCCAAAACTAACAAAACACTTAGGTGGAATGAAATTTTCTATCAAAAGTGGCCGTAGATGCCTTTTTTGAATATTTGACGAGACCTTCTATTTAAATGGGATCAAGGCTTTGGAGGAACGCTGGACTAAGTGCTGTGAACTAGGAGGATAGTATGTAGAAAAATAAATACAAAAAATCGTATTATTTGTGTGTTTTCTTAATCAGGTCGCGAATTTTTCAATCCGCCCTCGTACTAGAAACTTTTGTGACGAAAAGAGTCTAAAAATAGATAAATTGGTACTTGATTTCTATATCATTCTCTTAAAAATATTCTTGAATTATTTGAATAGTTTTGAAATAGAGAGCAATACAGATTTTATGGAATAATAGGATAATCTAAGAACTTATTTCGGTTACAAGACGATGGCAGTTTTTGAAAAGGGATATGTACTGAATTGGTATAACGCTCTTATTGAGCCTCCCTTTTAACCAAATGTACAAAGCAAGGTAAAATTGGTCCAATTGTGGTAGGTATATAATATCACAAGCTCGCACACGCACTTAATGGACAGACTGCCAATACGTCTACTTTCACCCGTGGCTCTCGTATATCTGACGTGGTGCGCACGAGACAGTGGTTGTTGTGTGAGTGAATGAGTGAATGATCTAATGAACGCATACACTACACAAGGTATCCTACAAAGGTATGTAATGATATTTTAAACGGGAAAGAGTTATTTATGTGTTTGTTTAGTTATCTAGGTTAAACTCTGAAGTTACTGAATAAAACTTCACTTTATCCGAATTTCATTAGTTTTTGGATACAACTTATCAAATATACTCGTAAGCTCTTAGTTTTTAATAAATCTTTAAAGTCATTTACAATATAAATCAAGACTTCATAGATTTCAAAAATAAAACATACTCTAAAAAGAATATTATCAATTAGATTCCGCAAAACTAGTGAAACGTGAAGCTTCTTGCCAGCTCTTCTTTACGAAGGTATTTCCGAACTGGTGGTAGAGCCATGCTTTATTTGACGTCAATAAGAACTAGTAACTGTCAATGTTGAGAAATAAATATTTGAATTTAAATTTGGATTCAGTGAGCATTGTTTCGCTCTTTCAAAAGTTTGAAGACCAACTAACTAACTAATTTCATTGTTTGGAAGTAGTTCTGGGATGCCGAGTTCAAGTTTGTCGAACTGCTTGTGTTAATTCATTCTTATCTTGGGTCACCTAACAAATCATACTTATTTAGAGATGGTACCGATTTCATTGGGTAAAGTTGGTACTGAGTCTGCTGTGACTTGGGAGATAATTTCGTCAAGAACTTTGGGAAAGAATTGTCAAACCGTGTTCTCATTGCTTCGATGTGCATGTACAATCAGTATATATATATGTATACAAGATCAAAGCGCGCTCAAATGGCTTGAACCATCTATATTCGTTTGTTACAAAAACATTGATACCTGTTCCGTAAAAGTGTCAATGGCTTTTTATAAATTTAGGTTGGAATCTTTATAAGATCTTTGAAAGCTAATGTGTACTAAAAAGCTAAATGAAATTGAATTAAATAACAAATTTGCCATGTTTTAGAACTCTAAGTTAAATAATAATCTCAGGTAGGGACGTAGGAGTAGTTACCTTTTTTTGAAACCGCCATACAAAGTTACCTGGAATGAACAACTCTACAATTCTCTATGGATTTTTGATATTAATTGAAAACATTGCCATGACAGTTTAACCAAAAAGAAAATAGACAATGATGCCACTTTATGACGTCATACAGAGGTTGACTGTAAGTCAAACTATTTTACGCATTGGCGAGCTTTCAGTAACAAAATATATTATAAAAAAGCGATATCTCGAAATGTTTTTAGATTGGAATTACATTTTTTTCTGTACATACCAAATTGTGCTACCGCATCGATCTTCTTCTTCAATTCATACGCTCTACAATTACTAAATTCTTTTAAAATCCGTAGCTTTTTTATTTATTCCTACATTAACTGAGATAAACGAAGCTATCAACAGCTTCCTCTTGTAACACTTGACAATGTTGTTGGTGTTGGTGAAATATGTAAAAGAGTGCATGTATTGGTGTCGGGGCGGCTTTGTGATGCAGATCGCCGTAATCTGCAGCGCGGAGTGACAGCCGCACTCGGGCATAGAGAGGATACGCCAGAGGTCGTATCTTTACAATATGAAATTCTATCGGTTCATCTTGGATAGCCATGTAGCATATTTGTTTTCGTCGCCACTTCCACACGTCTCCCGATACGACATATATGTTAAATAAATATACATATATGTCAAATGTATGACGAAACGAATCTTATACGCTTGCCTTTTATGTCACTTCATGGAAACTGATGAGGAGGTTGAATATTGTGAAACTTTAAGTTTGAAAGTTCAGGAGCTATTTCAATCTGGAAAAAAAGGAGTCAGTTACTTCATCACCTTAGAAAGCTAAAAAAAAATTAATTTAAAGTAATTTTTAACATGATATATTACATATGTAGATAACATTTGTAAATTTATTTTAATAATATTAAAATCATCTTTTACAGTATGGTTGCGCCGCAATATAATAGTTTATAGTTTTCAAATATCGCGCGCGAATAGTTGTCATTTTCGTTCATATTAAAATTGCTAACTCCTTCCGTTCCTCATCCCCCGCCCCTTCCCCTCACTTGCCTGTCGGTCGCCATTGTATTTGCGTCGTTTTTGGAAGAAATGCTCGCACGCAATCTCTCGCTCGCAAAATCAAATGTTGGACAGTTATCAGTGAACCTATGTGCAGTGAAATTTATCTAAGTGCTTTATGACGCATGTGAATCCATATGATAGAATTGAATATCATCAAATTCACCCTAACAAGTGTGATCGCCGGCGCCGGTTTCGTTCATGTCAACGAGCCACGTGCAACCACAGGTACCTATCTTTCTTTTCCTTATTCCTATTCATATCTGAAGGTGTTAGCAATTCAATTTAAAATTATTAATCAACCGCATACAGTCCACTACCTTAATATCTAATTAGCTTATGAACCGCGTCACCATTTGTTGGTCCAGTCGAGCCGTATTTGTTAGTTGTTTTCGCATTGCTTTCGTAAGTACAAACGCAACGCATTTGTTAGTTATTTGATCATTTCGCGTTTAGTAAGTATCTTAGTTCGTTATTGATAAACACTGGGCATAGTTTCACATAATTATGGTTGTCGATTCGCTATTTTCTACATATTAATATTTCGAATAGAAAACATAGCGGTAATAACCTAATATTGTTATTACCTACTCGCAACGCAAATATAGGTCAGAAGATCATTGAACTTTAGGTAAACAGGTGTTCTTATAGATCTTTACTTTCGTTACAATACCTACATACCTACCACGTACTTGACTATCTAAATTTTGTTGTTTTCCGCTAGGTTGTTAGGTACTACAGGTAGGTATTTAGTGGACAGAGTTGTCGCTGCGTAGATAGGTACTTTCTGGATTTCGTTTTGTTTCGTTTATACCGCACCGCACAGAAAGATACTACCGTAGGCAGATAATCTGTTCTCAATCACAGCATCCCAATATTTTGTTAGTTACTCGTATATAACTCGTACTTAATTATGGCTGCTTCTCGATTAAAACTATTGTATCCTAAACGGGATTCCATGTTTTCACGTATTCAAGATATTTGTAATCGTTCTAAAAACATTACGGACGACGCAACTCGTGAAACATTTCTTTGTGAAATCGAAACAATCGATAAATTGCGTCTAGATTTCGAAAACTTGTTAGATAAAATTAATTCTTTGGAGTTGGAGTTAAAGCCCGATTTCGAGGTATCTTACCAAGCTCTCAATGCGTTTGATGACTTGTACTGTCGAATTAAGCATGTTGCAAGGTCATTACAGTCTCCGGATGTAAAACCGGTAACCCAGCAAGTCAGGAGCGATAGGCCTAGACTACCCCCAATCGAAATACCGGACTTTAATGGTGATATTAAAGCCTGGCCGATATTTTTTGCTAACTTTAAAAACACAGTACATGATAACCCATCGCTTACCGATGCCGAAAGATTATACTATTTGATCGGTAAAATTTCCGGCAAGGCAAAATCGGTTTACGCCGGCATTAACCCGACGGCCGACAACTACATTCTTATTTTCAACACTTTAATTAGTAAGTACGAAGATAAGCGTCTTCTGGCAACCTCATATTTAGATCAAATATTCGATTTGAAACCCTTATCCAGTGCAAGTACACACAACTTAGAACAATTTCTTGACAAATTTGCTACTTCAGTTTCCGCACTTCGTAACCTCAAGCTAGGTGACTTAGATGACTTTTTGTTTTTGTATCTCGCGTTAAAGAAATTAGATTCTGAAACCGCCCGCGCATTCGAAATGGACAATCGTACGTCCGATATACCATCATTTTGTGATTTAGTTAGATTTGTCCGCGATCACATAAAAATATTACAACGCACTTCGAATATCAAACCAGAATCGAGTAAAAGGGTTAACGTGGATAAGGTATCGAAATCGGATCGGTCTTCAACATATACCTACGTTAATACCACACCTGCGCAAACTCAATCAAGTTGCACATTGTGTAATTCGCATAGCCATAACGGTCATTTGTATAAATGTCACGTTTTTCAAAATTTATCTCCTTACGATCGTTATAAATTTGTCAAAACAAATAATTTATGTATCAATTGTTTAAGTAAAAATCATCGACTTTCCGCATGTAATTCTAATAGTAGTTGTCACAAGTGTCATAGTAAACATCACACTATGTTACATTTTGAAATTAATAATTTCGCAACCACTGCGAGTTCGCTCCATGGTAATAATAGTTCGTCGCTCGCTGTAACCGTACAGCCGCCGCCACCGCACGCGCTCGAACCGCGCGCTGCGCGCCCTCGCCCCGCTCGCGCCGCCGCCGCCGCCGCCGTTGTCGTCGATGCGCCCGCGCCTGCCCGCACCTCAGCGTCAACCGACGCACACACTTCGGTTTCGTCTTTAACCCCGCCCGCGCCATCGCGTACCGAAGATGTAACCCTTTGTTCGTTGTCAGATAGTAAATCTGTTTCGCATGTTCCTAGTACGGTATTACTGGCTACTGCGCGAGTAATAGTTTTTGATGTACACGGGAATGAACATAGTATTCGAGCGCTATTAGATAGTGCATCACAAAGTAATTTTGTTACCCGTGAGTGTTGTAATCGTTTACGTCTAAACACTCAAGGACCTACCTGTACTGTTGTGAAGGGAATAGGAGGGTCAAGCAAAACTATTCAGGGTTCAGTAGGTTTACAATTTTTCTCGCGTTTTAATCGTAAAATTAGTTTCGACATGGAGTCCTTGGTCGTAGACAAGGTCACAGAACGTTTACCTACTATATCAGTCGATACATCAGCACTAACTTATTTTGATAATTTACCTTTAGCCGACGATACCTACGCCGTGCCCGGTAGTATTGATATGTTGATCGGTGCTTCGATCTTTCCGCACCTCCTGCTACCGCACAGGGTTCAAGGTCACCCTATAGAAACTTCACCTTGCGCTTTAGAAACAGTGCTAGGTTATGTTATCGTTGGTGCCGCACCCGCTAACTTCGTTAACTTTTCGACCGTTTCTTGCTGTTGCGCGTCAGAACCATTAGAACAAATTATTCATAAGTTTTGGGATTTAGACGAAGTTAGCGTACCTGCATCTTCTATTCTTAGTCTAGATGACAAGGAATGCGAGGATATTTTCGTTCAAACAACCACTCGTGATAAAGATGGTCGTTACACAGTTGCGCTTCCTTTCAAAGGTGATATTCACTCCCTCGGAGACTCGCGTAGAAGTGCTGAAAGGCGTTTTTTTTGTCTCGAACGCAAGATGCAGTTTTCACCTAATCTTAAAAGGCATTATGATGAAGTGGTTAATGGATATTTGGATAAAGGCTTCATATCGGTTGCGCCAGCAGAAACAGATGATTCTAGAGACCTACCTTATTACATTATCCCTCACCACGGAGTTATTCGTGAGGATAAAATTACTTCGAAATTACGTGTCGTACTCGACGGCAGTTGTAAAACCAGTACGTCTGTGTCTCTCAATGACATTCTTTACAATGGTCAAAACCTTCAAGGTAATTTGTATAATATATTGATTAACTTTCGTTTGTTTCGTGTCGTGCTCTCGGCTGACATACGCCAGATGTTTTTGTGTATCGGTGTCCGCGAATCCGATCGCCGATATCAACGCATCTTATATCGTTTTTCGCCTGAAGATCCTTTACAGACCTATCAGTTCAACCGCGTTTGTTTTGGATTGAAGTCAAGCCCGTTTCATGCATTGCGTATTATGAAACAGCTCGCGTCTGACGAAGGTGTGCGCTTTCCTAAAGCGAAGAACATCGTAGAGACTGGTTTATTTATGGATGATGTGGCTTATAGCGTAGATAACGAAGACGAGGCCATCGAGACCGCGTCCCAGTTAATATCTCTCATGAAAGCTGGCCAATTCGATCTGGTGAAATGGACAAGCAACTCGCAAACTGTTTTAAACTCAATTCCTTCTTCACATCGTCTCTCGTCACTCAAACAGTTTGATGCAAATGGCTTGCACAAAATACTCGGTTTGTGTTGGTCACCTGCAACTGATTTATTTAGTTTTAAAATTAATACGCCATCCGAAAAATGTACTAAACGCACTATATTATCTTGCGTAGCAAGACTATGGGATATTCTTGGGTTTGTCGCACCTGTAGTTTTATACGCCAAGATTCTCATAAAGGAACTGTGGCTTTGTGATAGTGACTGGGATGATACACCCCCTGATAATATTGTTAATCTATGGTCTCGTTTTAGAGAAGAATTGCCTGCACTTGAGCAATTGAAAATTCCGCGTCATGTAGGAATCACCAAAAAATCCGTAGTCAATTTAATCGGTTTCGCTGATGCGAGTGAAAGGGCTTACGGGGCTGTTGTTTATTTCCATGTTCAGAATGGCAGTGACATTTCTGTCAATCTCATAAGTGCTAAATCTAAAGTAGCACCCCGTAAGGTCGTGTCTCTCGCTCGGCTCGAATTGTGTGCAGCTCTTTTGCTTTCAAAGCTGATCAAAACAGTTATAGAAGCTTGTAATAATCGCCATTCCATAGACAATATTTATGCATTTTCGGATTCTACAGTGACACTCTGTTGGATCAACTCTTCACCCCATCGATGGGGAACTTTCGTGGCTAACAGGGTGGCAAAAATACAATCTTTGTGTCCGCCGCATAACTTTTATCACATAGCAGGTTGCATTAACCCCGCTGATTGTTTATCACGCGGCCTCACACCGGCTCAGATTATAGATCATCCGCTTTGGTTTGATGGACCTCCTTGGGCCAAATTAGAGCCGTGTGAATGGCCTATTATTTCATTCGACCCGTCTACTGTCTCTGAACTGCCAGAACAGAAAAAACATACTCTGCTTGTATCAAAGCCAAGAGAAGAATCCTTTATTATGACTTTAGCTAGACGTATCTCTTCTTGGTCAAGGCTTTTACGCTGCGTCGTTTACGTATGTCGCTTTATGAAGACGTTACCTCGACGCGACTTCATAACCGCAGCTGATTTAGATCACGCAGAACGCTTAGTACTTCGTGAATTACAAATCACTCATTTTCGACAGGAAATCGCAAATTTAGAAGCTGACAAATCTTGTTCACGTGTTTTTCAACGTCTCAAACCGTTCTTGAGCGATGGCTTGATTAGGGTTGGTGGTCGTTTGCGCCAATCTGATTTAAACTTCGGTCAGAAACATCCTATTGTTCTACCAAAAGGGGATCACGTTGTAGATCTTTTAGTGGATTATCATCACAAGGTTAACTGTCATGCAGGCCCAGACTTGTTAATGTCTGTTTTACGCCAAAATTATTGGATACTGTCCGCACGTAGTGTTATTCGTAGAAGGGTACATAGGTGTCTCCCTTGTTTCCGTTTTAAACCTAAGCCAACTTTCCCGGAAATGGCTGAACACAAAACTTGTCGTGTCGTTCAATCAGCTAAACCTTTTGTTCACACCGGTACGGACTACGCTGGGCCGCTTAAGGTCACTATAACTCGTGGACGTGGCATTCGCGCCACTAAGGCTTACGTCTGCCTGTTTGTTTGTATGACGACTCGCGCCGTACATATAGAATTAGCTGGAGACTTGAGTACTACTTGTTTCATGGCAGCCTTTAAACGTTTTTTATCTCGCCGTGGACCAGTTAGTCACATGTATTCGGATAATGGCACCAATTACATTGGCGCCAAACGCACACTCTCGGAACTTCATTCTTTTTTAATTTCAAAACATTTTAACTCAGAATTCGGACAAATGTTATCGCAAAATCGTATCAATTGGTCCCTAAACACTCCTGCAGCGAGTCACTTTGGTGGAAATTGGGAAACCAATATAAAGAGTCTCA
Organism: Marasmarcha lunaedactyla; assembly: GCA_923062675.1. Taxonomy (NCBI): domain Eukaryota; kingdom Metazoa; phylum Arthropoda; class Insecta; order Lepidoptera; family Pterophoridae; genus Marasmarcha; species Marasmarcha lunaedactyla. Next base: position 8,248,481 of record OV281361.1, on the reverse strand, counting down.
AGACGCATTTATACCGTGTCATTGGTGACCAAATTCTAACATTCGAAGAGTTAAGTACCGTTCTCGCTCAAATCGAAGCGGTTATGAACACTCGCCCTTTATGTCGTACACTGTCCAGTGATCCGTCGGAACAATTAGCTTTGACTCCCGCGCACTTCCTTAACTTAACACCTTTAAAATATTTACCCGCGAAGGATATTTCGGAGACTAAAGTTCATTTACTTCCGCGCCATGAATTACTGGATAAACTTGTCCAGTCATTCTGGAAACGATGGAGAACAGAATATCTGCATACGTTGCAGTCTCGAGAAAAGTGGAATACGTCAGTTAATCCAATTACAGTCGGCACTGTCGTGATTCTCTCGACCGAAAACGCTCCTCCGCTTCACTGGCCTTTAGGGGTTGTTGAGGAGGTCTTTCCAGGAGCTGACGGTGTAACTCGCGTCGTTCGCGTCAAGACCGCGACCGGTTCGTATCTACGCCCGGTAGTGCGGCTCTGTCCCTTACCTAACCAGTAGAATTGTTGTTGTTGCAGTTAGGTTAGGTTTTCGTTTAGTAGTTTGTTAGTATATAGCAATTCATTCGTTAGTTAGTTATATATATATATTTTTTTTTTGAAGGGAACCCTTCAAGCCGGGGGGGAATGGTTGCGCCGCAATATAATAGTTTATAGTTTTCAAATATCGCGCGCGAATAGTTGTCATTTTCGTTCATATTAAAATTGCTAACTCCTTCCGTTCCTCATCCCCCGCCCCTTCCCCTCACTTGCCTGTCGGTCGCCATTGTATTTGCGTCGTTTTTGGAAGAAATGCTCGCACGCAATCTCTCGCTCGCAAAATCAAATGTTGGACAGTTATCAGTGAACCTATGTGCAGTGAAATTTATCTAAGTGCTTTATGACGCATGTGAATCCATATGATAGAATTGAATATCATCAAATTCACCCTAACAAGTGTGATCGCCGGCGCCGGTTTCGTTCATGTCAACGAGCCACGTGCAACCACAGGTACCTATCTTTCTTTTCCTTATTCCTATTCATATCTGAAGGTGTTAGCAATTCAATTTAAAATTATTAATCAACCGCATACAGTCCACTACCTTAATATCTAATTAGCTTATGAACCGCGTCACCACAGTAGCTTTATAGAAAAAGTAAGTAAACATAAAATTTACATTTAATTAAAGGCAACCCCTTTAGATACCTCCGCATCTATTATTTACTATATGACTGGTTTCTTTCTTGTATAAAAGCTACAGCATTTTGATATAATAATAAAATTAAAAGTAAAACTCATAAAATTATTTTCACAATACTTAAATATTTGCATAAACCTGAAATACGTCTTTATGCTCTGAAATCTTTAACCTGACAAACTTTACACTGGTCTTATCCACATTAACCCAACAGAGCGTCGATGCGGAAGGATTATGAAGGGCTGAGATAGCAATTTGCTGCAGACTTAATTACTAGATAAATTAGTATGTAAATTAATAGGCTGCCTCCCACACGCCCGGGTAAATACCCCGCATTCTGCCGAAACTTGGCCCTAATTTGTGATAGTTACGAAAGCTTGCTATTATACCAGCTAGTTTTGGGAAAGTTTAATGTTTGTACTTAGATTTATGTAGATGTTTTGATTTTCATGCTCGAGATTTAGGTGAAATGTTTATATAAATATAGAAACGAAAGATTAAGAGCGAGATTATTATCCACGAAATTGATACAGGTCCCCATTACTTTTCCAAATCACTAATTCGACTTATGGTTGTTAAATCTCAAAAGTATAGAAGGACATGATTTTTGAAATGTTTTGTGTAACTCGTAATAACTAATCAATATGTTCCGCATTGGGTAGTGAGGACTTTTGGCGGGATTTGTACAAAGCAAGTCATATTTTTATTTTTTGTGTGTCTAAGTTAGTGTATTATGTACAGTTGTGATAGGGTATTCCGCAGTGCATATACATAGACATAAATACGCATCAAATCAAAAACACAACGAGGAGTGTACCTATGTAGACGGTGCTATTCTCTGCAAGTTTGCGCTATAACTTTACTATTACTGACTAGTATCGTAATAAAGTTAAAGAAAAATATACGACAGACCCGGCTGTATGGCGTAGTTCCTTTGCCTATGTTATATAATAGAGGTTGACCAAAAAAATTGTATTGAGAAACATGTTTTTGTAACAGGACTTTTTTGTGGCAATCCGACGGAGCAAGTTGTGCTCCAAGAAGTCCGCGTGTTGATAGTAAAGCCACGTTACACTTTACTATTGACTTTTATATTCATCGTCATCTTTATTTATACTTAATATCATCATCATCACAATGAAAGAAGAAGTAATTATGTTTATGACAGACCAGACTGTATGACGTAGTTCCTTGGCTTTTCTTTTAAGATAAACGTACTTTTGCACAAAATTCTCATTTCATCAAAAATAAACAACAGAGATGAGTTAGTTTTCTTAACATAGCAATTTTTGGGATTTCAGAATCACTTTCTAATACCCGTAAACGTGGAAAGCTCAATTATTTGTTCAGCTTCAGACAAATCCAATAGATTAGAATTGAAGACTGTTTTCCCATATTTTGTTATGCTTCCGATCTATATCGGAATGCTATATGCTCTATAGCAGCGCAGGCAGTAAATTACAGAAACAAGTCGTAAACGAGTAAAGATAAACACCATGACCTAGTGTTTTTGTGGATCCGATATTTCACAGATGAAATAAGTAGTTAAGGTTTTTGCTTGCTTTTTAATCTGAAAACAGCACATCACAGATCTGTAATATACTTTATTTCGAAAAAGTTTTAGGTGAACGAGAATAGACTCGATATGCAATGGTTACAAGTTACAATCGTGTGTTGATTTTTTTAAATAAAAAAGGACTAGTACTAGCTTTAGTTTGGCAGAACTTTCCGTGATAAAAGTCGCTAAACTTCTAGAGATTTCACAGTATTGGCTTCATTTAACATTTAGCTAATTAAAGTTTTGATTTCCTGAATTCCCCGCCAAAACCCAGAACCCCAACTTCAAACAATCTCAGAATTAACTCCGATCACCAGGGGGAAACCACCAATTACAAAAATTATATTTGCGTAACGCACTAAGTAAAGAACAATGTGTTTGCAGATAGAATATTAATAACAATTTGATTCAGTTATCGGCGGCCATGCTTGTTTAGCTGTCAGATTTGAAAAGAGTACGTCGCTCAAGCCGCGTGGCACGGCCGGTAAGATTTTATCAAAGTTGGCACAATGTGGCTTTGTGGCGGTAAAATGGATGCGTTCCTGTTATGACAAGGGATGTTATAATTATTTTTTAATTTGGTTCGGAATTTGAAATAGTGCTTCTCACGAGTATTGGACACTTGAAGATAAACAATGTGGGAGTGTTCGATCAGTAATTAAATTTGCATTATGGAAAAAATACAAAATGTTATTGATGGTAAGGCGGTGAAGTGTATGTATAATAAATATTAAACGAAAATGTCTAGCTTATATGGTTAAGACGGTCGAATGCGTTTGAAACATAAAACAACCAACAAAGTAACAAAGAAATTAAATAAAAAAAATAGAAACCCAATTATAAAACAACAAAATTATGAAAAACAAAACCAATAACAATAAAAAGAGACCACTCTTATTATGAAGGCAAACAAATACTGGTTAGGGGAGGCAGGGATATTCAGTATCAAATCACAATTTGGCGGGAAAATTGCGTCAGATCTGATGTCCGATGATAACACGACCCTGTCGCCTCCCGATCAGACTTTTGCACCCTCCCCTATTATTTTTCATCAATATGTGAGGGATATACATTTTTTTGTTTATAGGTAAGGTGAAAATAATTGGTCTGTTTTATTATGACTTTGGTATAATTTTGGATAGAGCTTGTAAGTATTAGAACCTTACATATGTAATTGGCGTTTTGTCGTACTGGCCAATTTCATCTGTATTATCTCTTCTTTGATTAAGAATTCCAATTTCAAATGTATACAGTTATTTGTGCTTCAAAAACCGTAATTCATTTGTTTTTTCTTCTTTTGGTTTTTTTCTTTCCGTCACTTAGTTTACAACATGGAAAACTTGAAATATTGTTGCGTTATTTACGAGAACGAGTTTCACTGTGGCACCAGTGCTGCAGAAACGGCTCGAAGTATTCATTAATGCTGTGTATGGCGGCGGTGTCGCAAAGGAAAATACAGTGCGTTTTTGGTTGGCTGGAAATTCGAACTGCAGAACAAGCCACGTGGTCGGCCGAAGACCTTAATTGATAATGAAGAATTGAAGGCTATTGTGGAAGCAGATCCATCGCAAATCGTAGGCTGCGGTGTTAGTGAAAAAACTCTTGAAGCAAATTGGGAAGGTGAAAAAGCTTGAGAGGTGGGTACCTCATCATTTGAGTACAGCAAACCGACAAACGCGCGTCGACTGCTGCATTACATTACGCAACCGGCACAATAATGAAAGGATTTTAAATCGAATCATTACCTGTGGTGAAAAATGGATTATGCACGACAATCGGAAACGCTCATCGCAATGGTTGAACCCTGGAAAACCAGCCAAATCCTGACCCAAGCGAAAATTTACTGAAAAAAAGTTACTTGTGAGAGTTTGGGGGACTAGTGCCGGTGTCGTTCACTACAGCTTTCTTAAATCCGGCCAGATGATTACAGCAGATGTCTATTGTCAGCAACTGCAAACCATGATGGAAAAGCTAGCTGATAACAACCGAGGCTGGTCAATCGCTCTAGGCCAGTGCTGCTTCATGACAACGCTAGACCACACACTGCACAACAGACGGCTACCAAATTAGTCTAGCTTCAGTTGGAATGTATAAGACATCCAGCGTACTCCCCGGACCTTGCCCCAATAGATTACCATTTTTTCAAAATTTGGACAACTTCTTGCAAGGAAAAAAACTCAGCTGGCAAAAGTGCAAAGATAGCAATGGTGCATACTTTGATGAAATAAATATATTATATTTAAAAAAAATTACCTTATGTTCCTCCCTTACAAAATGCCAATTTCATATGTAATGACCTAATATTTTGTCCGAAATTTAAGTAGGTCTAACTGAAATTTTGTTAAAAAAACTTTCAGTTTATTTAATAAATATTTAATAAAATGATCACTAGCCTAAGAAGTAAAATTTACAAGCAATAGTTTAAGTGTCACTTTGCAAGCTTTTCCTAAAATCACGGCTGAATGTGATTTTAGGAATCAACACACTATGAAAAACAATAAAAAGCGAGCAATTGTAAATGTTATGAAACCTAATTTTTGCAAAATAATCTTCACAATTAAATTAATCTTTTTCCTTTAATCAATATTCAAAATATCATTTGACACGCAATTAAAACAAAAGTCACAAAGTCGTTTGGCTTAATTACGGAAACATCAAGTTTTAGAATCAGTTGTCATTTCCGCCCTCCAACTCTTTATCCCCTATCTTTACTTCAAGTTTTTTTTTATTTCAGCCCTAAAATAGTACTATTTTGCATTTAAATAATAATGCTTTGACACAAACTAATGTTTTTTTTATATTGAAAGATCTACAGGAACTTTTTCCTGATGCTATGGCCAAAAAATAAAAAGCTAAGTGCTTTCCACATAGGTACGTGCCATCCCTTAGATTAATTTGATACCATTAGTTTCTTCGTCTACAACATTATGAGAAAATCCTAAAAAATAATCTAACAAGCTATCACCTGAAACAAATATCGTTTGAGTCTTCCAATTAAACAATTCCCCATCAAGTTAGTCCGATTGAATAAGGGTGTAATTCTTTAATTCGCCAGTAATTTGTATGCGTTCAGCGCACTGCGCGCCAACGATAGCTTTGACATTTCTCTTTAAAACATAATGGAATAAAGAAACAGTAAACTGGCAACCCCGATTGAGGGAGCCACTTCGTTATAGCAAGTATAGTGTGTAATAGCAAATATAGTAGTTTTGATATTTTGTTGGAAATAGTTTGAAATTTACTGTAATAAGTTTATTGCAGTCAAAAGATTTGTTTTTTATTATGACACGGTTCTTTCCTGTATTGCTTCCACTAAGTCTGCTGATAATAAAAAAAAATTTCTATTTGATTGTAATTGCATAGTGATTGAAATGAAAAAAAAAGACACATCATAACTGCTATAATAGTATTCGTCTACTTTAGGAACCACATATGTCGTTTCCAACCCGAGCCGTTTATCATTGAAGAAGTTTTTGAAATGTTTAAAATAAATACCTATATACTTAACTCATGGGATACGTATAACATCTCTGCCTTTTACTTTTAGAATGTAAATAAAAGAGTACTCAAAAGTTAATTTCAATGATGTTCTCATGTTTCCAAATTGCAACAAATGATGATCCAAAGTATCAAACCAACGCCAACAAAAATCGCCCCTCCAGGCACTAGGTAGCACCATTCAGAACGAATCACCGTACAAAATGATATTATTTGTAACGTAATCCGCGAACAACTACGCGCGAGATTGATATTACACTGGGGTGATATTGACATTAATTTATATGGATACGGTTTAAAAATGTATAATGGGTGGGTCGACGTTGCTAATAAAGTCCCTCGGGTCGCCATACTGCCGACACGACGCGAAATTTTCACGAATAAATGCATATTTCATAAGCGCAAAATCGTGTACGCAATTTTCTAACTCTAACACTCATAAAACGGTATTAATAAGAGCTAGTTTCGTTTAGTACAAACTGTCGAAATGACAGCGGTTTTGGCGCGCGATTGACTGGATGCGTTCAGAGATGATTGATCGGATAATTGTTGCAGAGACGCGGTCAGAAGGCGGTGTTGCCAATTTTTTCGTAATTAGGTGGTGTAATTTTATCGCTTATACCGCCTAATAACGTGTGAAATATAACGACAATGGAGGGTAAAATATAGACGTCTTAAGTTACGATTCCTATAAATATTAGATTGACAGTATCGATGAGTAAACTTATCAGATGGCAAATCATGCAAAATCAAAATTGTTGGAACCTTTTTGACGAACATGTAACAGTATTAATTGACTTTTGTACTGTCGATTATTGAATTCTTTGCATTTAATACCTAATCTATGCTAATGTTCTCCTAGCGGTTCTAATTTATAGTATAATTCACATGACATTATTAAATTGAGTGTAAAATTTATTTCGGTCTTTGTGTGTGTTCATGGAACCAATTGAATGAAGGTAATAAATTTCTGTATAATTCAATTTTCTAAATATAACTAAGACACTAACATACTAAACACGTACCTACGTAAGAGGCCATTTTCTTTATTACTGATTTTTATAGATATAAATAAATGTTATTTTTCAAGTAGCTGTTAGTCGGTAGTCAAGCTCACGGAGATTTACAATTTTTTAATATGAATGTTTCATTAGTATAAATTAATCATAATATAACCATGTCTTTAAGCTAACCTTTTACCTCTCACTTTCATAAAGAACAATAAAATATATATTTACTTAATATATTTTTAAACAATTATTCCGTCCCTCTCCTCAGTTTAAAGTCAAATAAAAAATATTATAATCGGTCGCGTGTCCAATTTAAACAAACGATCACATGCTAATTCCATTCCGAATTCAAATCTGACAATTGAAACGTCATGGTTTTGACGTTATTATTCGTAATTTTCACTCACTCATTCATTTGTACAAATTTGAATAATAAGACATTAGTTTCGCGCCAATGAACGCTTTCTAATGTAAAATTTGTCTGATTTTCAATTAATTTCGATGTTACAGTGTTAAAATATGATAATTAATTGTCATTCGTTTACAGCTGGCTATAATAAAATAAATTGGGATACTTTTTTACTCTACTTATGCGTATTTATTTGGCGACAAATAAATACAATGATACCAAAATTAGGCATAATTGGTCAATCACGCAATGGGCGTGAAATGAAATAAAATTTGTTTGTTTCAGCATGGACAATTCTACCGTCCGTATTGAAGGTCTTATTTATCTGCATAAATATATTTAAAATAACATTATTTTTGCGTATTCAATAAATATTTCATCAACCACTACTTGTTAACATGATTTCATTTTTCTATTTTCAAAAATCATGGTCACTCAGTCTGGGCACATTAAAAAACAAGTAATGGCCATAGTAATCTGAAATTCATTAAAATAATCTTTTGGCACATCGTCCAATTTACACGGACAACAAACAGACACCGATTCCCAAATTGCCATAAATCAAAATGACATAAATAATGGTTCCCGAGGTGCTGCCAAAATTGTCTTCTCCAAAATAATAGGCTGCGCATAAGAGTAGGTAGAGCAGATAGAAGAGACATTACCGTAGTATCTTTTAGCTTAGATTTACAATGCTGTGCTGATTTTCGATAATTCTAATAAAAAAAGAGGTCACAGCAAAATTATTTTTAAAGAATGGCGCAGCCTGAAGGTCTACTTGTATGAAGTTGATGTAACGAAATCGAATAAACCTTTTCAAGACTCGTTTTTGGTTCGTCTCACGTAGGAGTTAAATGCTGTGCCTGCCTCTATCTTTCCAGATAAACACAACCCAGGGATTTTCATTTTTCAGGGCAGCACTTTTCACCAGGTGCGATGGATGACAAACTCCGGCTATTTCATAGCAACACATTATCACAAACATAAGATCTTGCCCTACAATTTTTGGAACGGAGTCGATAGTAAAATATTTGGTAAAACAAAATAAAAATGGTTTATAAAATTGTAAATAAAATTTCTGAGTAAAACTAATATCTCAAAATTCTAATCTTTACATTCTTAAACACAACAGTCCAAAAACCAATAGCGAATTTATTGCAATTTATCAAGGTAGGACTTTTTTGCATCTTGCGACTTTCTACAAATTATTCTTTGACAAGTGTTAAGTTATATTCGATAACAAGGTGCGAAACTAATACACAATAGACTTGAGTGGTGAGTGGTAGTAGGGCTGTGGGGGTAAAATAATTGTATACCTATTATGTAGGTTAAAAGGTTATTGTACATTTTGATAGGTGATTTCAGAGATATGTAAAAGTATATTTAGAAGTTTTGGGCTACACTGCACGAATAGATATAGATTTGCGAAACCACATATCTAACATTTACCGGCATATGACCTTACTGCAAAGCTAAGCCGTATGCTTTGCAGTAAGGTCGTATGCCGACAGTAGAAAAAAGTTTACAAAAATAAGCAAAGGAATTTCAGTTTGAGATTATTGAATTTTTTTTAGAACTGTCAAGACGTCTGTCGTCTTAGTCACTGGTGACCACGGCCTGTAAAGATACCGAAACGTCAAGTTAAAATGTAAAAGTTAACCTCCAAAAGCCCGGATCTGTGTAAAGTCGATTTCAACATGTAAACATGTGTTGCCAACCTCACGGCGAAACACTTGGCTTGCGGATCACCGAGGGATTTGAATAATGGTAACTTCGAGAACTTATCTGGGAGGTGGAGGATATTAGTTATTTAACATTTTTACAGAGCATATTATATTGTATTTAATATAAACGGGAGGTATGAGCGTCTGAAGATATAGAAAAAGTAAATTTTCACTATTTCTCGCGTTTTATACCAAGATGGCCGACCTAAACCATAAATCGAACACCATTGTTATTCACGTTAACAAGATTACATGTAAATAAAATATACGTATAGTATGAATTGTATGTAGCAATAATAATAAATTATCATTAATAACATGTTAGTAAAGGAACACAAATTGATTGCAAAATAAGAGAAAATAATATGGCCTGTCAAAGATTATACAAATAATTCATCAATGAAACCTTTCTAATGAACGTACTTACCTAAATGTCCATCTACCTCTTAGATATGTACCTAGATTCCACAGATCTGTTTGAATAACCACATACAGCCCTGTCAAAGTGTTTGCTGGAGTTAAGTAGTGTAAATCAAGACGTGTAGTTTTTATTTGCCTGTTGGCTTAGGGAAATGGGATTTAAATTTGGTTAGCAAGGGTACGGGATCTAGTCATTTGTCACTCTGGTTCAAAAACCGATAAGCTTATGAATTAGTATTTGGTAGAAAATTTGTATTATTTTTCCAGCTCTAGATATTATGAGGAAATGACGAGTGTAAATCATGAAAATCATAAAGCGTGAAATATTAAAAAAAAAAGGATTTTTTAGGATCGTGAGTATTTGAAGAATTTGTTATATTACAGTACAGTTTGTTTTTTTTTAAAGCTAGAGACGAAACCTAAGTTCCGGTAACCATCCAGTATCTGGCCAAAAATGTTTAAAACCTAAATGTCCGATTTTTTGGTCTGGAACGTACTTTGCAAACTGTAATCTGCCAGCCCTATGCACAATAAATAAAACTTGTTGTACTAATATTTTATATCTGTAACAATTGTTTTTTTAAATTTTTGATCTTTTAATTTTCTTAGAAATAGCAGGCTTTTAACTCCAAATAACATGTATTATTAATTTCACAATATCTGATCAAAATTGCACTAAGTATAACTTCTTTTCTGAACAATATTGCTTGCCAACAATGTTAGTCCAAATACTACTTACTTACAACAAAAAACTGATTCAGGAGTCTTATCCGACAATAGAAGGGGTCGTAAGGGGTGGCAAAGAAGGGTGGATGGGGTCGTTAAAACGTTAATCGATTCCGAACCTAATGGGATTTCTTTCTTGAGGGGCGCATTGCTAAAGGATTAATTTATATCAATTTAAATGGGTCCAGTTTGTATACAGGGTGGCTAGGATATTTGCTTTTTGTGCTTTGTTTATTCTTTGGAAAATCTAAGTAGGTAATTATTAAATATATTTGAAAATTATACACAGAAGTATTATTTACATAATTATCGTTGTGAATACATAAGTATTCACTAACATTGAAAATCCTATTAAAACTTCATTTATAACAAATTACCTTTTTTCTGAAATAGATTCTTGATAAAACATTTTTAAGGTCATGGAGCTGCCTCATCCATTATGCCAGACTTTCCATTAAAATTCAAGAACCTTTTACCCCAAAAGATAACATTTCCGTTACTACACCCACCAGGACCTACACGAAATAAAAAAAACTATCAAACACCTCACCTGATATCGAAACCAAAATAAGAAATATAGAAACAGGCAACACTCCCCCGGTTGGTACATGCCGAAACCGATGTAAGCTGGTATTTTTACCGCCTTTTTTGCCGGTTTTTTGTGAACACGAAAGCCGATCACCCTGTATGTTGGTGCGAGAGTTTCTAAGCCTGAGTTTGTTTGTATCGTAATGTATGTGAGAGAGGACACACGCGGCAATTTCAAACATGCGATTGTAGGTTAGCGTAAGGATTTTTATAGATGTTAATGAGTTTTTAATTAAATGGAAATGAATTAGGATTTTTTTATTATTATTTTATTACTTTGGAAAATACGGTCAAACACGCGTTTTATATAATATATACGGGGACTATTGCGGGTTGTAAGGTCTTTTACAGATTTAGAAAACTTATAATAAATATTGACCGTTCTTTGGATAAAGTACAGGATATAAATTCTCAGACTCTTGATAACGTCGAAGTTAGAGAAAAATTTAGATATTTTGCGATCGATCAAACTCGACATTTTACGGAGTTCACCGACCGATACGTCTATATACATGCATCTCGATATCGAGATATAATGTCATTTAGAATTACCCAATAGATTCACCAAAAACGGCGTCTATGCACATGGTAAGTATACCCATTGATCTAATTGTGATCATTCTTACACCTTATTTGTAATATAAATCGTAATACCACAGGGAACAATACTTAGCAGATCTTACATTGTTAGATTAGATGTAAAGACCTTTTTTTCGAAGTGACCTGTTGATTATTACTTTTTATTTTCCCGGACTTAAAAAAGGCCATAACGACGTAAAGACTATTACTAAAGTTGTCTTCAGTTTTGTTTTAATACATTGTCACAAGATTACGTAATACCTACGTAGTGCCGCCACTATTTTACATGTTGTCATAAAAGAGATAGATACAATATACCTGTTTTTGTCTTCTATAAGAAACCAAAAGACGAGCAGGATGCCGATTTCTTAGATTTCTTTCAACAGGAACTGAATGTATGAGGAAGCTTATTTGATTAAAATATGCCTTTTTGGTATTTTCCAGTTAGTTAGTAAGTTGATATGGATAGTAAATAGTTTCTACATCTTCTACTTTATTTTGTTTTACCTTTTAGTTGACATCGTTTTAATTTTAAGAAATTCGATGTTATTTTAAAACTTATTGTTAACTTTTTAGTGAGTGTATGAGCAAATTAAAACCAAGATAATAAATATAAGTTAGCTTCGATGACAAAATGGCTGAGGCACTGGCTTTCTTATGCGACGTCCAACGTTCGATCCCAGTGACTGCAAAATATACCAGTAAGTGTTTCGGTACAACTAATGCTCATTAAGCCACCCTATCTGAGAGTGATAGGAACCATTGTGATGAAACTCATAAGACTATAACGAATCAATAAACACCTGCAAGTGGCTCCTAATGTTGCAAAGGGATGATAATGCAAAGGGATTACATTTTAGTTATTTTATACTATCACGGTTATTAGATGATGGATACAATCTTACCGTCATCGTTATTTCGTTAAATTATAGTTATTTATTTGTTTAGATGGAGATTCTCTGAATTCCTAACAAAACTAATGTTTCTCCGATCATAAAAAAGCCTTTCAAGGTGTAAAACAGAAGCCCGCGAGTTCATAATTCAGGCCCTATAGTTGAACTGCAGCACTCGGTGAGTAAACAGAACACTTGCAAACACAACGATTTCCAAACCATTCCTACCGAACAGGATTATTCTGTTCATGTATGAAATAATGATATCACAGTATAGTCCTGACGGTCTTGACGGCCTGCTTGGTGTGGAGGTAAGTAGCCTTGCCTTCCATGCCAGAGGTCCCGGGTTCGAATCCTGGTAGGGGCAGATACATATTTGCTTTCTAGTCATGGATGTGTATGTATGTTTATTTAAGTTTATTTCTAATAATTATATATTAAATTTTAAGTTTATTTATCCTTTATCTAGTATCCATAACACAAGTTCTTAATGATACTTAATTTGGGCTGGATAATGTTGTGTGATTGTTAGAAATATTTATTTATAATTTATTATTATAGGTATATATAGTAATAGGTAGGTGTATATAGTTCAACTCATTTGAGCGCACGGCTCTATGTCTCGTCGCTGTGGTGTGCGCGCACCATTAGTACATAATTTTAACGCAAACACAGATGCTGTGTATATAAAGCATATGCACACATAAGGCTGCGCTCAAAAATGCCTTAAACTATTTATACCTACTTATAAATAAGCTAATTTTTGTGGTCCGTAACCCAGTAATTACCCTCAAAGATATTGTACCTATCTATTTGTTGCTTGTAGCCCTTTCTTTTGGAACTATAAAGAGGCCTATGAGTCGAAGTACTTTTGTGCGTTATATATTAGGTCATTACATATGAAATTGGCGTTTTGCAAGGGAGGAACATAAAGTAATTTGTTTTTAAATATAATATAAGTGTTTGAAGGCGCTTTGGATTGCCTCATCGGAGTTAAATTTTTTCCCTTGCAAGAAGTTATACAACCCAACTAGCACAAATGGTTGCGAATAAGCTTTAGAGCGTATCATATTGCAACTTAAGGTGCTAACGATAAGTTCTATATCCTGCTCTAGACCCCTTATGCAACAGATATGGCCCTAAGTGGGCACATCGCATAGCAGGTCTAGAGCGTATCATATTGTGACTAAAGGTTCAAATTGCAGCGCCTGCCCCCCTGATTTGCCACTTTGATTGAACTGTTGATTGAACGGTTGAGTGAACGATTAGATTTTGTTCATTCATACGTACGTTTCATTTCTGTAGTTGCAATGTTGAGAATATTAATGGCGTGTGACAGTTTTTAAGTGACAACTACAAAACATAATTGTAAGTACCAAATACTTTTATTCAACTATATGCTATATCTGTACTGAAAAATCAATTGGGATCTTACCTTTACTGTAAAATGCGTATATGTTTATTAAGTAAATTTACACGCCATATTGATTTCATAAGAATTTCAACAAAAAACAGTGTAAATAAAATATGGTTATAGTAGTATTAATAAAATGACCAAGAATATAATTGGTATAACAAGTATTTATAGTGAATTTATGTAGTATAGTTGTAAAATTACTTCTTTTGTTATAATAAAAACATGTTTAGTAAAAATAATGTAAATTAGAGGTTAGATTTTCATAAAAACATTCCATTAAAGTTGGCGAATCGTTTTGTTACTATAGGTAATAATTTTCACCCGCTTACGTCAATTTTTGCTGTTCAAAGTGCTAAAAATCACCTTCCTTATTACTAAGTGGTCCAGAGAAGGGCCATAGGAGTGAATTTTATTTACTTTATATATGATTATTTTGTTTTAGTGTGGAAAATAGTTTAGGGCTCAATTGACAATACAAAAACCTTTTTTTGGATAAACATAATGTAATACACTCAATATTGGTTCAGTATTATATATTTTAATACAATTATATTTTCATTTCAGCTATTGAACGGAACTACAGATGCAGCATACAATACTTTGCCATGAAAACCAAACACTGTCACAGAGCCAAGCACCGAAAATTATATAATAATTCGTTAAAATCCAACAGGCACAAAAACTACAGAAGCACTTTTCTTTTAAGAATTTTATAAATGAAATATTATTTTAGATCAACATGGTTGTTTCCTTGCAAAATTAATAACCTAATTATTTCGTTTTAAATAAAAGTCATATAGCTGTAAAAAATGTATTTTATTTCCCTTTGTCGGTCAACAATCAGAACACAATTTATATGAATCTAATTATTCTGAGTTCTAATTACTTTTATTTTCATAATGATTCCAAAAGTTGAATGCACATTGTAAAATATTGATTTTGGCTAACGTGTCATTAGGGTACAAGCAAATCAAATTTAAAAAAAGCAAATTGTGTTCTAAATTTTGATTATCAGATGAAAATGAATTTAGAATATTTAAAGTAATATAATAATATTAATAAAATATTATTGTATCCCGTAGTAACATCTTTTGTTTTTATAACAAAGGAAGCTAATTAAGCTATCGTAAACCTTCACAAGTTAAAACTTGAGTAAATTCCACAATAACAAATATTGAACTTTCTACGGAACCCTCCTCTAAAACTTCAGAAGAAAATAATAAGAACCAATGATGCCATTTAGGCTCATTTTATCATCCTTCTAGATATTCCAGTGGTTTAAGAGTTGATTTTGCTTCCTTTTAGAAATGTTGGGCGTAATGGTGGTTATTGCTTCTCGTTTGTAGCCATAAGACGCACTACAGGTATAAATTACCACTTAAAGTAGCAATTCACACTCGCACTGTAGCTTAGAGTGGTACAACAGTGGTAAGGTGCTTAAATTTAACCTGTAGGTGGTATTAATTGAAAATTTGGAACCCATAGTCCATTTCATAGACTTTATTTATATTTTTCACTCCTATGCAGTAAGAAGTAGTAATTTTTACCCAAATAGCACCGATATAGAACTTTAAGTCATAAACTTAGCTGCAATTATTACTAATGTGCTACTTGGGAAATTTCGAAAAAAATGGTAATCTGTTGGAGTAAGATCCGGGGAGTACGTTGGATGTCTTAGACATTCCAATTGAAGCTCCACTACTTTGGTAGACGTCTGTTTTGCAGTGTGTGGTCTAGCGTTGTCCTGAAGCAGTTGTGGCCTCGGTTGTTTTGCAGCTAGCTTTTCCTTCATGGTTTGCAGTTGCTGATAATAGACATCTGCCGTAATCGTCTGGCCAGATTTAAGAAAGCTGTAGTGAACGAAATCGGCACTAGTCCACCAAACGCTCACAAGTAACTTTTTTAGAGTCAATTTTCGCTTGGGGCAAGATTTGGCTGGTTTACCAGGGTTCAACCATTGCGATGAGCGTTGTCGATTGACGTACAGGATCCACTTTTCACCACAGGTAATGATTCGATTTAAAGTCCCTTCATTATTGTGCCGGTCGAGTAATGTAACGCAGCAGTTGACGCGCGTTTGTCAGTTTGCTGCACCCACATCTCAAGCTTTTTCAATTACACAATTTTCTTCAAGTGGATTAAAACAGTTTTGTCACTAACACCGCAGCCTACAGCTAACTCGGACGTGGTTTGCGAGGGATCCGCTTCCACAATAGCCCTCAATTCTTCATTATCAACTTTGGTCTCCGAAATTTCCAGAACGAAAACGTTGGAACCAAAAACGCACTGTATTTTCTTTTGCGACACCGCCGCCATACACAGCATTAATACTTCGAGCCGTTTCTGCAGCAATGGTGCCACTGGTGTAACAATATTTCAAGTTTTCCGTTTTGTAAACTAAGTGACCCAAAAGAGGAAAAGCAAATGAATTATGGTATTTGGAACACAAATGCAACCGTCGGCAGGCTTTACCAAATTAAATTGCAGTATCGCGATCGAGTTTAAGTTAATTTTTTCATGCAATCGTCTTCGTTTTCAGCGTCTTAATCCCGCCTATTAGCTACAGCTACTCTAGCTGGCGGGATTGAAATTTTTTGAAGGGAGTGATTTGTCTATTAAGATGTAACTTTAGTAATCTATATATACTTTATTTATACGAAATCTGTTGTTTTGTCCAGCAGAACAAGCACTTGTTTGACAAAAACAGCGATGTGGTTGGACGGCGTGGTCGACACAGGAATAAATTATATGTTCCGTCACAAAAAAATACTCTATATCATAATAGCGTTTGTTGTATGGCTACAAGAATATATAATAGATTACCATCAAAATTTAAAGGATTGCCAATAAAAGCATTTAAAACTAAATTATTCAAGTTTTTGCTGGATAAAATGTGTTATAATAATAATGAATACTTTAACGATAAAATTCTGTAATTTCTTGTATTTCTATGTTTATTGACATTATTATTTTTATTTTTTCACTGGACCTATGTTTTTATGACATTTAAAATTTATTTTTCAGCTTTGACCTTTTGTTTTTTATTCTTGTTTTTTATTTTGATTTTCGATTTTATTTTTTATTTTCTGACATGTCTAATAGAATTTGGTTATAATTGTAGATGATTAATTTTGTATGTTACGAATTTTAATTTTAGTTTTTTGACTTGTATTATACAATAATTACAGTTGTTTTATGCAAGAATACGATGATGCTAATCGTATGACACTCAATTTGCTCGCTGCATTATATAGCAGTATATGTATGGATCGTCAATATGTTTTAATACCCATTTGTACCCATATACTAGCAAATAAAGAAATTTATTATTATTATATAAATTAATAAGTGGCTCAAGGCATTCACTACACGACCAAACCAATTAGACGAACGGGCGGAGTGGCGGAAATTCAATCCATACGACTTATTTGTAAAGCAAGCAATGTGAAAGAAGCGTCGCTCAGCAATTTAGCCAGGACAAAAATACTCGCTATAATACCGAAATAAATAATAATTAGGCTTGCTAATAAGCAATTGTATCCTAATTAAATTAGAAATTTGGCGGTTGTCTGGCTGATTGGGTCCCTTGTCTTGTCAGCCAGTGCCGCGAACCAGGCTTCATCGAAAATAATAAAACTATTTAAAACGTCTTACAAAAATGTGCTACATTTTAAACCAAAAATATTACGATTTTGGTTTTTCATAACTGTCTAGAATAACCCCCCGCACAGTGGTCGGTAAAATATTCACATGTAGTTGTTCGGCGCGGCATCGCTCACTCTTTCAGATTAAACTATTAGTGGAACTAGTGTTTTTATGCCAGCCAATTTGTGGATTGTTTGACCACTAGGCTGTTACGTGAAAGTCGATACAACATTAAGCGGTTAAACTATGGACTCAATTAACGTATGTTGGTCTTTCTTCTGGATTTAATATTGCATATTTTCTAGATTTCGAAAGTGTTAAAAAGCGAATTGATCCGATGTGCAAATGGACTACAACTAAAGTTTTATCTATTAAGTATTTTGTATTTTGTCACGTAAATTGGGATATCCTTTTACTTACTTTGAAGTCAGTTAAAATCAAAAATAAGGTTTTAATGTTTCTACATAATTTTTGAACTAAACTGTTAAGTGAGTATTCGTTATTTTTAATTCTTCAACTCGAGTTGGAATATGTCGTTTTTATTCACAAGCTTCTTCTTAGCGTTTCCAATATACTAAAATCAATAATAAGTTAAGTCACAAACAGTAAACTTAAGTAGCATAAAAACTGCCGACTATCAAGAAAAGAAATGCATAACTTCTGAACGGCTCATAAGTACCTAAGTGATGGTTTAATATTAATGCACCAAAAGTTATGTAAGTATACAACTTTTGGTGCATTAATAATACTACTGGTATCACGTATACAATATAAATAACACTACAACTTAGTAAACACATAAAATCGCTACCCTACCAACTCACGCAGAAAAACTGATTAATCATTATTTCGTAGGTGCGCGCGAAAAGCGTCATAGTTTGGCATTTCCCCATACCTATCAGTCCCACACGCAGTTGCCTAGCAACCGGCTAATTGGCTCCAAATCGCTCAACAGATTATAGTTGCCCGAAAAAAAGCAGAAATTTTGGGAACACAGTGTAGTTTTTTATCGGAAAATTACTAGAAAACAAACGGACTGGGAAAATAGAATAAAATGTAAATAAATAAATAATAGTTGATTAAAGCTTTGTTTATATTTAGATATTTTTTTATTTATTTATTTAAAGTCACACCAACAACATACATATTAAAAAAATCATAATTAATTACAATTTCAAGTCATTGTTCTGATACATACCTATGTCATAATTAGGTATGATCAGCTTTTATAAAACAACTCTGTGTACACAAAATTACAAATAATGACAAAAACGAAAATAAAAACACATTAATAAAACATTTAGTTACTAAAATACAGAAATGAATTTACTGCAAATATAATGCAAATATGTCAATAAAATAATATAATAATAAGTCCAATATAAATTTATTTTGAAAAATAATTTACAATTAAAAAAAATACTGGTAGCGAGTCATGAAATGAAATATTAGGTCTTTACCTATGAAATTGCCGTTTTTCACGAAATAAATGAAGCGTAATTTTTTTATATATTTTTTATTTCTATTAATCAAAATAATCACCCATGCAATCAATGCATCTTTGCCAACGCATTGGTAGCTTATTGATGCCTTTCTTGAAGAAATCAGCTGGACGGGAGGCAACAAATTCTTCAAAGGCATTTTGTACTGCCTCTCGGGTATTGAATTTTTTTCCCGCCAAGAAGTCATCCAAATTCTGGAAAAAGTAGAAGTCTGTAGGCGCAAGGTCTGGTGAGTACGGCGGATGACGGAGAACTTCCAACCCCAACTTATGTAGCTTGGAGACCGTCTGCTGTGCAGTATGAGGTCGCGCGTTGTCGTGCAGGAGCAGTGGAGCCGAACGATTGACCAAAGCTGGTTGGAGACGTGCGAGCTTCTCCATCATTGTGTTCAGTTCTTCACAGTACACATCTGCAGTAAGGCTTGTCCCGTTTGGCAAGAAGCTGTGATGAATTACACCCGCGTTAGACCACCAAACAGTGACCATCACTTTTCTAGGGGTAAGTTTTCGTTTAGGGCATTGTTTGGGTGCTGAACCAGGGTCCAACGTACTTGCTGAGCTCTTACGAGTGTCAAACAGGATCCATTTCTCGTCACAAGTAACAATGTGGTTCAGAATTCCTTCATTTGTATGCCTGCTGAGCAGTGCAAGGCACGTCTCCACGCGTACTTCGCGCTGGCGGTCATTGAGTTCGTGGGGTACCCATTTGTCAAGCTTTTTTACCTTGCCAATTTGACGCAAAGGGACCAATATTGTTTTGATGCTTACGTCGAAAGCTGCTGCTAATTCAGTCGTGGATTGAGTTTCATCAGCTTCCACAATTGCCTTTAATTCGTCATTGTCGACCAAAGTTTTCGGACGACCACGGGGTTCATTTTTCAGGTCAAAATTTCCAGAACGGAAGCGGGTAAACCAATAACGGGTGGTGCGTTCGTTTGTAGTGTAGTGTGTAGTGTGTTTGTAGCGCTTTGCTGCCACGACGGTACTCATACTCCATAATTACTCGAATTTTTAACTTATCCATGATGACGGAAAATGTTCGAATGCGTTGAAAACAAAACACTAACTATTAAACAAATGACGATTTTAGAAAAAGAATTCCATGTTTGTCAAATAAAATTAATTTGAAATTAGAATTATCAGTCAAAAAAAAAATATTTTCATTTGAAATGGCCAGTATATATCTAGCCAGTATGTATTATATTAGGTTTTGGATCATCAGCTGTCTTAACAAATAGGTTGTAAGTTTTACAGGCACGGGCTAGAGGACTGCTAGCTCCCACATTACTTTTATAAAACGATACATAAAACATATTGGTTATTTGCCTTCGGGGCATCAAGCGCGGCACATTTATATATATACCGGACGTAAGTTCAGCACATGATGTGGCGTCGTTTATAACCTTATATAAAAATACCAAACCATGTCGTATTCTACGTTTACGCAGAGATTGTAGTTTGAAAACTTCATTTTTCTTTTCATATGAGCATCGGTGCGATATACCACTAGATATAAACGCCAGATGTCGAATAAAAATTTATTCGACATCTTTGCACTGCTTCTATTCGTTGTGACTGCGTGGTCTAAAATGGACTGCACACTGTTGAAGCGTACTCTAAGTGACTACGAACGAGTGTTTTGTACAAGATTATCTTAGCGCTCACGTTTTTGAAGCCGTTAGCATTCCGTTTTATAAATCCAACCATTTTTGATGCTTTGCTATGCTATCATCAATATGAGCTTTGAAACTGAGTTCACTGTCGATATTGACGCCAAGGTCTTTTATTTGCTTAATTTTGGATAAAGTTGTTGTACCTTTGGAATACAAAGTGTCGAAGTATAGTTTCTTTTTAGTAAATTTTACGTGATAACATTTAGCTGTATTTAATTTCATAGAATTTATAGAACACCACCTGCGATTCTGTCAAGATCTTCCTGCACAAGGACAGGATCGTTCAAAGAAGTAATAGTCCGATATATCTTTAAGTCATCCGCGTAGAACAGGTAATTGCATTTTTTTATTTTGGCAGAGAGGTCATTGATAAAAATTAAAAACAAAATCGGGCCAAGATGAGATCCCTGGGGTACTCCTGATGCTGCCACACATGGAATTGATTCGTATCCAGCAACAGACACAATCTGGAGTCTTTTTGATAAATAAGACTCAAACCAATGCAGCAATAAACCATGTATACCATAGTGAAAGAGCTTCTTTAAGAGTATCTGATGACGCAAGGCACTACTGAGGTCCGTATAGACTGCGTTAATTTCACCCTTTTTATCGATTGAGGAAGAGAGGTCAGTAAGGAAGTGCACAAAATTTGATTGCGTACTACGGCCATTATGAAACCCGTGTTGATATGGAGTTAGCATTGGTTCAATATGTCGGGTTAGAATATGACACACTAATGACTCAAAAAGCTTAGAAAGACTTGACAGTATGGCTACGGGAATATAGTTCCTTGTTAAAGTTCTACCACCATTTTTATGCAAAGGTGTAATTCAGGCTTTTTTCTATTCGTCTGGAAATTTACCGGTTTTAATAGACTCATTAATTATAGTGAGTGGATAACTCAACCCAAGTCCACGTCTTTTGACAAAAATGGCAGGAATGCCATCAAGTCCGGTCCCTTGCAAATGTCTAAAGTTTTAATTTTGTTTGAAATATGATTTTCTGTAAAGAATAGATGTAGAGAGAGTCGATTTGGTTTTTTAGTTCCATCGTTAAATTATAATTTTTTGGTATAATCGTTACATGGGTACACCTTGACACTCAAAATACAGTATTTTTTTAAACTAATAATTTACTTTACATTTTTTCTTTCTGAAAGCTCATAAGTTTGCAATCGCATCTAAAGGCTGCATCATATGTCTTCATAGCTACTATAATATATAAGGTCTTTACCTATGAAATTGCCGTTTTTCACGAAATAAATGAAGCGTAATTTTTTTATATATTTTTTATTTCTATTAATCAAAATAATCCCCCATGCAATCAATGCATCTTTGCCAACGCATTGGTAGCTTATTGATGCCTTTCTTGAAGAAATCAGCTGGACGGGAGGCAACAAATTCTTCAAAGGCATTTTGTACTGCCTCTCGGGTATTGAATTTTTTTCCCGCCAAGAAGTTATCCAAATTCTGGAAAAAGTAGAAGTCTGTAGGCGCAAGGTCTGGTGAGTACGGCGGATGACGGAGAACTTCCAACCCCAACTCTTGTAGCTTGGAGACCGTCTGCTGTGCAGTATGAGGTCGCGCGTTGTCGTGCAGGAGCAGTGGAGCCGAACGATTGACCAAAGCTGGTTGGTGACGTGCGAGCTTCTCCATCATTGTGTTCAGTTGTTCACAGTACACATCTGCAGTAATGCTTGTCCCGTTTGGCAAGAAGCTGTGATGAATTACACCCGCGTTAGACCACCCAACAGTGACCATCACTTTTCTAGGGGTAAGTTTTCGTTTAGGGCATTGTTTTGGTGCTGAACCAGGGTCCAACCAACTTGCTGAGCGCTTACGATTGTCAAACAGGATCCATTTCTCGTCACAAGTAACAATGCGGTTCAGAATTCCTTCATTTGTATCCCTGCTGAGCAGTGCAAGGCACGTCTCCACGCGTACTTCGCGCTGGCGGTCATTCAGTTCGTGGGGTACCCATTTGTCAAGCTTTTTTACCTTGCCAATTTGACGCAAATGGACCAATATTGTTTTGATGCTAACGTCGAAAGCTGCTGCTAATTCAGCCGTGGATTGAGTTTCATCAGCTTCCACAATTGCCTTTAATTCGTCATTGTCGACCAAAGTTTTCGGACGACCACGGGGTTCATTTTTCAGGTCAAAATTTCCAGAACGGAAGCGGGTAAACCAATAACGGGTGGTGCGTTCGTTTGTAGTGTTCGCTCCGTAAACGTCGTTGATGTTGCGTGCCGCTTGTGCCGCTTTGCTGCCACGACGGTACTCATACTCCATAATTACTCGAATTTTTAACTTATCCATGATGACGAAAAATGTTCGAATGCGTTGAAAACAAAACACTAACTATTAAACAAATGACGATTTTAGAAAAAGAATTCCATGTTTGTCAAATAAAATTAATTTGAAATTAGAATTATCAGTCAAAAAAAAAATATTTTCATTTGAAATGGCCAGTACGGCAAAACGGCAGTTTCATAGGTAAAGACCTATTATTAGGTCATTGCATGAAATTGGCGTTTTGTAAGGGAGGAACATAAAGACATTTTTTTAAATATAATATATTTATTGAATCATAGTTTTATGTACCATTGCTATCTATGCACCTTGGCCATCTCATAGGTTGATCCATTTACTAATAAAACCATTCGGACGGAAATCAATAAAATATTTGAAGGCGCTTTAGACTGCGCCATGGTTGAATTTTTTCCCTTGCAAGAAGTTATCCAAATTTCGAAAAAAAATGGTAATCAGTCGGAGCAAGGTTCGGGGAGTACGGTGGATGTCTTAGACATTCCAATTGAAGCTCCTCTAATTTGGTAGCCGTCTGTTGTGCAGTGTCCTGAAGCAGCAGTGACCTAGAGCGATTGACCGGCCTCGTTGTTTAGCAGTTAGCTTTTCCATCATAGTTTGCAGTTGCTGACAATAGACATCTGCCGTAATCGTCGGGCCAGATTGAAGAAAGCTGTAGTGAACGAAATCGGCACCACCAAATGCTTACAAGTTACTTTTTTAGAGTCAATTTTCGCTTGGAGCAGGATTTGGCTGGTTCACCAGGGTTCAACCATTGCGATGAGCGTTGTCGATTGACGTACAGGATCCACTTTTCACCACAGGTAATGATTCGATTTAAAGTCCATTCATTATTGTGCCGGTCGAGTAATGTAACGCAGCAGTTGACGCGCGTTTGTCGGTTTGCTGCACCCACATCTCAAGCTTTTTCACCTTCGCAATTTTCTTCAACTGGATTAAAACAGTTTTGTCACTAACACCGCAGCCTACAGCTTACTCGAATTCTTCATTATCAACTTTGGTCTCCGGCCGTCCACGGGGCTTGTTCTGCACGTCGAAATTTCCAGAACAAAAACGTTGAAAACAAAAATACACTATGGTTTATTTTGCGAAACCGCCGCCACACACAGCATTAATTCATACTTCGAGCCGTTTACGCAGTACTGGTGCCACAGTACTCGTACTCGTAAATAACGTAACAATATTTCAAGTTTTCCATGTTGTAAACTAAGTGACGGAAAGAAAAAACCAAAAGAGGAAAAAATAAATGAATTACGGTTTTCAAAACTCAAATGCCTGTGTAAATAGCTTTATACATTTGAAACTGGAATTCTTAACCAAAGAGGAGATAATACAGATCAAAGTGGCCAGTACGACAAAACGCCAATTTCATAATATGTAAGGACCTAATACTTACACGAGGCAGATAAAATATATATCTATTTGGATTACTAATATGATTACTATTTGGACATACTACCTTAGCTTGTGGCCCACTGTCACACCACTTTAAACCTTAGACATAATATTACTCCGTATAGACAACGAAAATACGCGAGGGAGAAAAATCTGCATTTCGGAAATTTACCAAAACAGAAAGGGAACGCGTATGACGACCGAGTGGTTTAGTGGTTAGTAGCCCTGCCTTATACGTCCCAGGTTCGAGTCCTGGTCGGAGCATTAATTTGTGTGATAAACACAGATGCTCTCGGGTCATGGTTGTTTGTATGTATGTATGTTTATTCTGGGTTCCCCCCAGTTCGCTGTATGGTCATCTATAACACAAGCTCTGCTTACTTTAGGGCCATTCAGTAGGTGTATTTGTTTGGGGATTTATTATTATATCGAAAGCCATTGTAACCAGTTTTGAATGACAGATCGTTACAAGTTGGAACACAAATTTACTGACTTTTTTACTACAAAGTTGCCGTTGGAATCTTTAGATGTATATTTCCGTATGGTTAGGGAGTGCCATCCAAGACGACGCGCCCAACTACTTATTTTTCTACGGTCGACTAAGATTTCTTCACGCTTTCAAATACTTTGTTTTGATTCCTAAACTTCAAACAAATCCAAATGGTCTTACAATTCAAAACTGCTAAGAGATTACCCCAAAACAGCCAATCAAATAAAGATTCACAACAAAATCATAAAATTGTGATGCCGCAAAAGTAACATCTCCCGCCTTTTTGAGACGCCATTATGTGACACTACGATTTGACACGCGTGACACACGTGTGTTATGGCGTGACACGTGCCGCCATAATGCGCCTGGTTTATTACAGGTGCATAGAATTACGAGGGCATGAATGTAACTACCAATTATTTGACGAAAGGAAGCGAGAAAGCAAATTATAATTAATATGTAGGTGGGGTTTAGTAGTGAAATGTATACGTATTGTGGGGTTATTGCAAAATGGTTTACTGTTAAAATTTTAAATAAATGACCGGCTCGCTATTAAAATATAAATCGTGTGTGGATATTGTAAATTACGTACTTTATATTAGTGCGTTGTGGACTCAAGGTGTAATTGCATACTAAAAGTCATTACAGTAACAAACAGTGTATGCTTCAGAATACCAAGTAAATCGCATTCGGGAAACTTGCCAACACCCAATATTTATGTCAAAGTTTTAAAAACAGAATAATGAAAAATCATGACGAAATGTTTTGTAAAATTAATATATTTCATCTCAAAAAACTACAATGTAAGAAATGTATAGCAACTATTTTGTCAACAGTACCTCATGAAATTGTATTATTTATTTGGATTTTTGTAATAACCTTTTGTTTTGTTTCTTTTTTGCCACTCACTTGTTTCAGTTAACTTAACTTATATGTGGATAATGGTGCTGGTTACATGGTTAATTCTTATTTTGTATTCTTATGTATAAGCTAATCTGTTATTGTGTAGCTGTGGTTTTATCCCAAATAAAATAAACTTTCCTGCCAAAACAGGCGAAGTAAGTATTACCATAATGATCTTTAAATTTATATAAAATAAACATTGTTGACCAGATTTTATCGTGTTTAATTATATTTTTACATTTTAACTTCACGTTTGGTGCCTTTTCTGGTGTTTACGCGCGACTGCCTGACTCCACTAAACTAGGTTTAAAGGTGTTTTTTTTAAAATATAATGAAACTTTTTATTAAATATATTAAATTTATTTTATTATCTCAATACTTCTACAGTTAAATCTACTCATAATTTTTAGTAGGTATAATTAATTGATTCACTTGATCCTGCATCAATAAATCCGCAACACTAATTCAAAATCTCTCTTTGCAAACAAACTGAGCTGTGACAGTGTAAGGGTGTCTTAACTACCCCTAGTTAATGTGACAAAAGCACTGAAACGTCCACCTGTAGGAGATTATATGCAGCTCCAAAGGGGAAGTCAATTGTATAGGATAATGATTTTCAAAATTATTAAAAATGAACATCAATGCTTTAAAATGTGAAGGGGCATTCTACATTTCAAATAGGTGTACAGCTTGAACAGCAAGCAACAGCGGCCTCGCAAGGGTAGATAGTAAAAAAAATTATATTAGAATTCCAAGTTAGTACTTTATTACACTAAAATTTCTTGTAGCAATCACCTCACTAATGCTCTAACACATTTTTACAAAACGGTTATTGCGACTTAACTATATTATTAAGACATGCAACCTTACGGGTTTTTTGATGGGTCACGATTAGTAGGTACTACGAGTAGCATAAGTAGCACGTAGCACATTAGTTTATGTGCCATCAAATAGTTGTCACGGCGTTCGCCAAACAATGATTTTTGTAAGCAAATGTTTGATACCTTGTGTTACCTTAATGAAATCTTTGTATATTTTTTAATAAGAAAATGTTGCCTTAGCTTTCTATAGGGGAATTATTGTTTTTCATCAGTTAATTAGTTTTGTGTTTATCCGTTACAAACAAACATACAGAAAATAAAATCGTTCCTCTTTATAATATCAGAATAAATAATTAAAATTGATAATTAGAAATTGCTTCTGTTTTGATAATATTAAGGAATCTAATCCACCGCATCCACACTATCGCATTAGGCATTGCCTGTAATGATAGGTGTATGTTCGATTAATAAATAAATAAATAAATGAATAAATGTTATTGGTAGTCGAGTAATATCGTCAATTATAACCCAGAGTTCTGATATAATGGCTTGACTAGCTTTATACAAGTACAGTTAACGATGGAGTTAACGAGAATTTGAGAAGACAGCTCAATAGACATAAGAAAAGCGCGTTAGAGAGCTATTGAAGTGAGAAATTACTAAAGTATTTTGTACGACACATTTCATAAAAAAATTCCATATATACTTAAGATAAATCAGCGTGAATGTGTTTTTTTTCCAAAATATGTTGCCTTCTCAAGTTGTCTCCGTCAAATTAAGGTGTGTTACTGTAGCTTTATGTTATTTCGAGGAAGTTCCGGACTGAGAGCTAAAGTCCAAAAAAAATTCTAATGTAAAAAAATAAGTTTCTAAAGCTTTTTTGCCAAAACTTGAGAATACTTTGAAAAATCTAAATATTATAATATCTCAGAAACTAGCCATTTCCGGCTTGGATGTTATATGACAATGTAAACCAATGTATCGAATTACCAGTTACCTAATTAAACTGAAAGAAGGCGGAGTCTACAGTCAGAACAAAGTATTTTAGCTCCAAGTGTCCAAAGCCCTTGTGATATCTTCTAATATAAGTCAAGTAGCCCCGTTTGTCAACGGCATGCTCAAGGGCTTGCGTACTCAGAACACGCAGACCCACTTCTAAGATAGCTCTCGAACAAACTTATAATTAGCTCCAAAGTATTGAAACAGCCCATCGAGGTCCAGAGCCTACCAATCTGCGTTGTTAACCCTTAGTCGGGGGGCGTGGGGTCTACCTCGCCCGTTAAACAAAGCCTGGCCAATTATTATTAAATATTCGCAAGGCAATTTGCGACCGGCCGCCCGCAATAATGGTGCGATCACAACAATGGACCAGCCACGTTAATTCTAGTAATTGATGCGTTATGATCTGATTTACAATATAAATTAGTCATTATTATTGGCTGGTTATTATTAGCTTGTCAAATGAGGATTTATTGCGTCTGTGTTTGTTGGGATGTGTAATGCGTAGGAATATTATATGGTATGGTTTATTGTTTTGCATCATACGTGGAAGGGTTAAACGCATTATCCTGGTAAATAACAAATTAGATAAAAGTCCAGTTATTGAAGTTTTAAAAGAATCTGTCTGCGTATCGTCCGATCCTGAGTTGCCTTTGTTTTTTCTATACATGTTATTTCCTAGTGGTGAGATATAGTTTGTAACTATGTGGCTTAAATCACTGCTTGTTTTATTATATATTCGTATATTTATATAAGTTTAGGTATAAATAAGAGCATGGTGATGGCAAATGTCTCAATATACTCCAGTATAAAAAAATTAAATTTAAAAACTTTTTCCTATATTGAGAATAATTAAAAATGCTTATTTAAATTTTAAAGACTTTACTTTTTCTTCAAAGACGAAAGAACAAACTGGATTGGTATAAGTTCAATAAAGTTGCAAACTTAAATAAAGTCAATAAATGTAACTTCACTCCCTGCGCAAAACAGCTCAAGTAACCAATAGCAAAGACCCTATACCAAAAAAATACATATTTCTTTATTGCCAAAAATAATTCGAAAAAGCAAACAATTACAAAATGAACATTCTGAACCCCTCGGGCAAACGGTCTTTAATAGCAATTACTGCGACCTAGCATTACTAGTCAACGGTGGTCTTTTGGGAATTACACGTTTCTGCATTATGTAATTTTACCACTGCACCTACAAAACTATTTTGTTTTAAATTTTTATAATGAAAAAATATTTTCTAATTATGCTCTTCTATAAACACGTATCCTATGGTATAATGATGAATTACTTTTATTTACCAGGTACAGGCGAAGGGTTACGATTTTATCTGACTTCGACAAAACCAAAATAATATCACTAAGGGCTGATATTTCAATGCTCAGTAGAATAACATTGAGAATTTCACATTATTTCTATCAGCCCTAAGTCTATATTAAATTTAAATGTTAATATGATGTTAGTGTGAGCTGTATATAGTTTACATGATAAATATTTAACTGTGTGGAGATAAGAATATCAGGCAATCATATTCAATTGTTTAGTACTTTTAAGGGGCGATTTTCTTTTAGTCTGGTTTTAGTTCCTAAACTAATTTTTTCTGTCAATTTTGGACGACCATTATTGATTTCTTTTTATATGTAAAATCATTTAAGTGATATTTTTTATATGTCCTACACATAGTTATTTGTTTGTTGGCTGGAGTCATAAGAAATAAAATAAATATACTGGTTATAGTTTAATCTGTTTACGTTAAATTTCTAACGTTAAAATTCACGGAAATCTTGGAACTGCTTTAAATAACCCCCTGCCATACTACCATTAACTTCATTACATGACATATTATACAGCCATTACTAGAAGCTTATACGATTTATTCAAAGCAAATGAATTTGAAATTTATATACAAATAGCCAAAGTAAGTACAAGAAAAATTAGATGCTTCTCTAAGAATAGTAGCAGCAATATAATCATTGGAATTCAATTTCACACTACATTTGCTCCTTATAGGCAGCTGCGTGTAGTGATCATGTCCATTGAATGATTGAACGTGGACAGTCAGTTGGTTAATCAATCGTCTTTAAATTGAGAGTAAATAGCATCAATATTGCTGATGCTTAAGATTAAATGTCAATGGAGAGTTACCTTAAACTAAGTAAAGTACAGCTTACCTAAATGGAACAAAGTTATTAAAAACTTCATAACGTGAGTTTATACTATTATAAATCTATCCACCTTGCCTTTTCAGCATATGTGCCCATGGACAAGATCAACCTTAGGTACTAGAGATTAATTGTTCGATGCCCACCACATCCTTAATTTCAAATGGCCTATGTAACTTCAATTGCAATGTCTAATTTTTATAGAACAAGACAACGTTAACATTTTGGTTAAAATTGTCCCAGATACAGCCATGCTTTTAATTAATTTAGAAAGTGAAATCGACCACCACTATTGTTCACAGCGTTGTTTGTTCCAGTTTGTTCCAACATTAAAAAAATCTTCAAACACGAACATCTCCACAAACAAAGCACAACTGTCACATTAACAGACAATTAACTCCAATCAGGAACAAAACGACAAACAAACAAACAAACACAGAAACAAACAAGAAATCCCCATTTCATATTGCATTATACAAAAACTAGTGTCATCTGTTCACAATGTAAAATACGTCATTAAGGGTAACTAGGTCCTGTGGGGTATATTGTACCCCAGGGGTATACCAAGGGTTGCGTGTGCGTCGTTTATTTTAAATGCCAGTATAAATTATAGTTGTGCAACAATGGTGATGATTGCAATAATTCTTACTTTTGATTGTTGAGTTTTGTGACCGCAGATCTAGATTGCGTCCGGAGTTATGGCTTTTGAGATTGCAATTTTGGAAGTGATAAGGTTTGTTAGTGACGGAAAGTATGTTGATATAGCACTGTTCTTATAATTAAATTGATATTGTAACGAAAATATATTTATATAAAAAATTACGAGTAATATGAATGAAATTTTGAAAATTATATCTGAACTATTTAAGCTTTAGGATATCTAACTTTCAATTGAACTTTTTAGAAAAAGTTTACACTCTACAACAATACTGAATTTCCCAACTTCCTTTTATTCAGAAATTAATTTATCAAGTTTATAAGTCTCTTTAAATTGTTTGCACTTACATCATTAATATGGATCACAGTCTTGTAAAATAAAGTTAATTGTACTGAAGTTTTTAATAATTTGTTCGGATTAAATGGAGAATGATACAGAAATGTCATTAATAATTTTGGATCATAAATCAGCTTTGTAGAAAAATTACTTTTCTGTAAAATTTTATTCTAATCTTTTAATTAAATAGTAATACCATTAGGTTTATAGGAATAACATGGTTCATTAAAGAAGGGAATTGAAAATGGCGGTTCTCTCGCTCGCACACTAGTGCCGTCTATACTCACTCTCGCGCGTACGGTAAGTGAAAAACATATTAGTCTGATTTATAATAATATTCGTGTTTTATTTTAACCAATATCATAATAAGGATTCTCCTGAAATTTTGTTTTTTATTTTGTCAGGTGTACAGAAACGGACGAAGTCTCCTTTCATCTCGAAAAAAGCTCTGTTTCCGATGAAAACAACAGTAACGTTCTAATGATAGTGGATGGCGCCGATGGTTTCTTTCAAACTTTCAACTTTCACGCCGACGAAGCCGCTGTCAGAAGCTAGTTTGAAAACCCGGTCTTGTCTTTATTATTTTAAATTGAAAAAAATCTTTTGAAAATTTATATGCTAACTGTACTATTTGTCGATGCAAGTACAAGCCGCCACTTATGATTCCTTTCTTTAATGCATCAGCTTATATACATTTTTCAAGTCATTTGTACGCGCGGTCTTATGTGTGCGTGACAAAAACGTACTGTATTTACACGCAGACCAAAGCGACAAAAACACGGTTTGTAAAAATGACGGCTGCCACACAAAATTAAGTTACATATTTACAAGTACTCACAATTAGGCCCGCGCGCACACATCTGTACTAACTTTTATACCTTATCCCAATCGAATTTAAGCATCGATGTCCAGTGTTACCATTTTTAATCCACGACATGTCCACGACATATACTTAGTTATCTAAAAAGAATTTAAGTCAGTCTATCGTGACCACGGCAACTGCAAAGATGCCGAAACGTCGAAATAATTTTAAAATTAACTAAAATATACGCGATAATATCCGGTAAAAAGTGTTTTATTTAAAGTATGGATCGTGAAAATTTAAGAAAATATAGAATTTAAGTTCTCTAAGATATTTAAGAAAAAAAAACTGTAAAATTAGTCTCGATGCATTACAGAATACATTCACAATTCCCTCTAATTATCGTCTACATCAAACTAACTTTGAATAAATACAAATTACATACAAGCGTCCTGAAATTACTCCACAAATCAAAGCTTAAAGGACTTCTAAAACAAGGGTGATGAATCCTTGGGCTCTTAGAATTACCTGGGCGAGAACAAACATAGAAAATCCATTAGAAAAAACAAAAAAGAATCTTATTACCTCTCAGTAGAAGCTGAAATTTAGCTCTGCGTGTGTATATATAGTTTGGTTTTATCCATCCGTCGCTTCATTTGTGAAAATGCTCGCCTACCTAGCTTAAGTGCCGCGCCTTGTAAATTAATGAGGCAATTTTGCACTCCGGTGCTACCACCTCTATAATTTAGAAGGTGGTAATGTGTTTTAGTAGGTAGGTAAGTACATAGTTTTACGTTGGGTAGTTTAAATGTTTTATGTAAGTAGTAAAATTGTGCTCTCTCATATGTTTCATTTGAGATTATTTGTAGGGAACTTGGAGTACTCAATTGGAGATCACGAATGTTAGCAGACGGATTACTCATAAAGTAAGACCCAACAAAGTTACCGACGTAACTCGAGGCAGAATAGATTCATAGGCCATTATTTTAGATATGTGATAAACGTTCAGGTCAGGACCCCTAAAAAACGGATCGACATAATTATCATATTCGCGGGGCGCAAACCCATTCACGGCCGCGAGGCGATAGTGGTAGTCGCCGCGCCCCATTCGCCGGAGGTCCTAGGTTGCTGCCTTAACTTATCCGCGGATTAAAATTCAAAATTAACTTAGAATTCTGTTTATATTTGAAATAGCTTACTATCAGGTGGAACGCTTGATCATTTACCGGCTATGACAAAGCTAAAAAAAGATAAATAAATTTGTATTTCGTAAGCCCTGCTCGTTTTACTAATAAATAAATAATTGACTTATATTACAGAGCACAATCACAGTCCTAGGACCAGGGTCGGAGTATTCATTTGTGTGTATAACACAGGTATTTGTTCTTTGGTCATAGTTATTTATATACATATGTATGTTTTTTCTGAGTTAACTTTTAATTTGGCACTATCCACGTACTTTTAAACTGCAGGAATGAAAACATATAACGTGAAAAGTGCTTTGGCGCTTTTTAACAACTTCTCAGACACCATACAGTAGCTCAAGTAGATATCTGGCGAAAAGAATAATTGAGTAAAACATGTTATAACGTAGTCCCTCTATCCACATTTACAAGACATAAAATAGCCCTAAAATTTAGATTTAACACTCCCACCCATCCAGTTTGCATATTGTATGGCGGGAGTGTCCGCGGCAGTACAAATGTGGCAATTAGCAGCGTAACGTTAGAAGCACCGCGCTACCACGATAAGTCTGATGATGACACGAATAACACACTTATTAAAGATAGGTTTCGCTATGGCTATCGTTATCTGTTGAGTGGGACGATTAAGGTACATAATGCATTTGAACGGTTTTGGATTGATAGAACTTTGGAAAATGTGCAGTGTCTTTTGTACTGCCTATTAACTTTCCGAAATACTTTCATCTTTAAGGACAGGATCAACTTTAAACTCTTAAAACAATATTTTGTTTTATCGAAAAATCAACACTTGCTCAAACATAAAATAGACTTTTTGGCGGCGACGTTGACGGCGATTGTGTATCAATTTCATACTAAGGCGATCGTAATTTAACGCAGCTATTTATGAATGAATAAACCAATTGCCGAATTATATAAATTATGAAAAATTTAAGCTGCTAGCAAGACTAATCGGCATAATGATTCTAAAAGCTACTTTCGACTCTCATTAAATAATGAAAATAGTTTGTTCCACATGACGATAGCTAGAAGCACACGTAATACCGAGGTTCGTAGATCCCAAACAAAGCAAGGGATTACTCGATAAGTTACAGGGCGGAGTCTTATTTATTTGTTCTTGTTAAACTCGCCTCTGCTCCAGGATTCGCTCGTTTGTATCAACAGTAGACAAATAGGATTGTTCCTTGTAAGGTTTTCGGGATCAAGATATTTATCAATGTGTTTCGGGTGTAGGTGGATACGGAAAATTAGGTTGCATATATCTTTCTTGGTAATATCAAATGTATTTAAAAATTAATTGCTGTATTTAGCCACAAGCGGCTATTTTAACTTGAATTGGTAATGGAGGTTACCTACAACTTCCTAGTTTAGGTACCAGCGCTTTGTAAATGTAATTTTCGTATATTTTTATTTCACTTGAATATTTTACTTAAATTATTATTTGTCAGCCGAGTGTGGTGTCAGTGGTAATAGCCCTGGCTCATACGCCGGAGGTACCAGGTTCGAGTCCTGGTCGTGGCATTTATTTATTATTTTTATTTTATTTACGTTTCTTCTCGGGTCATAAATGTATAAGGGTTTCGCCCCGATTCACTGTGTACTTTTGGGCCATATATACAGTTGATGTGTTTGTCTATGGAGTTATTATTAATATTAATTATACAGAAAAAGAGTTTAAGACACCGAAACTAGATTATACCTCCCGATTAACATACTACACTCTGCATAAATACATTTTTAGCGTCCGAAAAGTCAGTAAAGTCCGAAAGGAATACCCATTTTCAAAAAAAAAAATCAAATCTTTCTGAACGATATGCATCCAGATCAAATACATTTATCGAAATATAAATACTCCAACTGATTTAACTGCGGTCACCAGGGGATTTCAACAACTGGACTTACAAATCACATTATCTACTAATATTTATTTTAGACCTTATTTCGTGGGTAACAAGGAGTAGTATTGCGAAAGTGTGTCAAGAGTACTGAGAAGTAATAAAATGGTACCGATTTTACCCCTTTCGTGCTTATTCTGGTAGATTAAGAAGGTTGTTTAATTTTTTGTACATAAAAATATAATTAGAGAAAGGGCACGTGGGCTAGAGCCACAGATCTGAGCAACTCTTTCAAAGACACCATAAAGAAAATAAAAATAAAATTTGCCCGTAATTCAAATGAGCAGCTGACCCGTTTGATTCGTATGAAGAGTCGAATAATTTTTTACTATTTTAGTTATACCATACCAATATGCCATAAAGCCTAGTTCAGCTGCATATATAAAGAAATTCGCTAATGCTAGTTCTAAGAATAAAACTTGTAACTGTGCAAATGAACATGTAATACTTATTATTAGTAAAATAAATTACTGTTATTATTTATAGTTTCTTTAATTATTTCTTATCGCGAGAAAAATATTTTTAGGAATCGTGTTGCTATACCTATCATCTTGAAAATAGTTTTACATAATTCATTTATTCATAATATAACATATTTTACTTAAATCACTTCGTGCACGTAATAAAAGAAGGAAAACCAAGGAACCACTGCTAATCTATAATTACCTATCTGTATGCAGTAAATACAAAACCAAAACTAAACACTACTCTTGAATGGACACAAACATTGCATTTCGCATAAACATATTCAAAAATATCACCCCATCCAGAATACGCCCCTCAAACTCAATCAGAGGTACCAAGTATTTGTCCAGCGGAGCACCCTCCGGTCGCCAGCGGAGCCCGAGGCAATGGCATCGCAAATATACAGCCAAGTTGACAAGTGATCGATACCTACTTAGGAAGCCCCTAAGATAGGACTCCGTCAAACGAGGATTGTCGAAACTTGAATTGATGTCGGAATGGTGAAGGAATTTGGAGTTGTGAAGTACAAAAGTTAGTTGATTAAATGTTTGAAATTAGACTTGACCTGTAATTTTGTGGGTTTTGTTAAAATAAATAATGCCTCAAAGAACAGTCGAAAACCTAAATTTATGTTAGTATCACAAATAAAACGTACATTGATGAGTACCTACATACAGAATTGTACAATAATTATTAGGTATAAAATCCTAATTGCTACTAAAGTTAAAATTCAAATATTTATATATTTTTTAGTTTGGAGAGACTTCTGCCCTTAATGACGTCTTATGTACCTACCATACCTAAACTTATATATTTCACTACTAGAAGTTTCACCAGTAATAGAGTTCCAAAAACCTTTTGAAAATCATACATATAACATGATATAGATGAAATATTGAGTCTCAAAGTCGAGGCTACCGTTACACTTCTTCGCGCCTTATTTAATATTCCCGACTAGTAGATACCATATACCTAATATACATACAAAGTATTACTCCGTACAGACTACCTTAAAGCGTAGTGACGTGTGAC
The DNA here is from genome assembly GCA_923062675.1 of Marasmarcha lunaedactyla. Classification (NCBI taxonomy): domain Eukaryota; kingdom Metazoa; phylum Arthropoda; class Insecta; order Lepidoptera; family Pterophoridae; genus Marasmarcha; species Marasmarcha lunaedactyla. The sequence continues at coordinate 8,212,150 of OV281361.1, read as the reverse complement.
CAGGTTTCATTTGTTTGTAGACAAAGTTGGAACTAAAAGATTCCTATGACCACTATGTTGTAGAAAAAATGGTTAATATAGCACGCAGCGCCTCCAGTCCACATTACTTGATCAGACCGTGTATTGAGTGCCGACTTATGACGACCAGTCATTAAAAACCGTTTTAAAATTAGCTTTAAAATGGCCTAATATTAGCTTTTATATAAGGAGTTATAATAAGTCTATGGTGAATACACAGATACGGAGCTAAATTAGTTTTCATAGAGACACATACTCTTTCAAATATAAGTCTCGAAAATTGCCTGGCATCCACCCCTTACCTCAGCAAACGATTTCGCTCAAATTCAGTGATCTCGAAGAGTTTCTCCGAATAATTGATGACTGCATTAAAGACACTCCGACATGTGTCCGCATATTTTATTCAACTCACATCTAGATAGGAAAGAGGTCGTTTAACGCTCTGATAAAAAGAAGGATTTCAGGTATGAGAAAGTTTTTTTAAATTTACGCTAATGGCTGGTTTACACGCGTTAAGTGGTTAAGTTGGTAACGAAATTTTAACTAAATTTTAGGTTAAAAGTTGCGTGTAAACAGTCAATTAAGTGACAAGTGGCAACATAAAATTTAGTACGCAAGTGATTAAGTAGATTAGGATTCGTTCTATTTTTCGTATAAGTAGGTGGGCGGGGCTTCTCACTTAAACGTTTGGACGTGATTTTTTAGTTACGTGCATAAGTTGACAAAGCGGGTGGCGGCAAGAGCTCGTATTTACGTCGCATTTTCTCTTTTTTTTTAAACGTCAGAGTGGAATTTAATTTCTATTTAAAAATTTGCTGAAGAATATTTGAAATAGAAATGTTTGTGGAATAAACGAGGTAAAAAAATTTGCAATGAAAAACAGATTACGCTAGAGAGATTAATTTCCGAAACAACTGAAATGGCAAAATACAAAAAATGGCAGAATAGAACAGTCGACGTCGCAGTAGGCGTGATGGCCTATAATTGTCTGACACCACCCCTGAGTTGGTAAGTCTGCCAACCCGCAGTTGGCGTGATGGCCTACTATTGTCTGACACCACCCCTGAGTTGGTAAGTCTGCCAACCCGCAGTTGGCGTGATGACCTACAATTGTCTGACACCACCCCTGAAATGGTAAGTCTGCCAACCCGCAGTAGGCGTGATAGCCTACAATTGTCTGACGCCACCCCTGAGTTGGTAAGTCTGCCAACCCGCAGCAGGAGTGATGTTCTACAGTTGTCTGACGCCACCCCTGAGTTGGTAAGTCTGCCAACCCACAGTAGGCGTGATGGCCTACAATTGTCGGACGCCACCCCAGACTTGGGAGAGGCTGATATCCCTCCAGTGATTATTAAGGTACCTAATTAGTAAAGGTACCACACCAATCGATCGTCCGTCGATCTACGTCAACACGTCGACGTAAACAAATTAGAAAAATACATAATCTCGCAAAGATTTTAATTGACGAAAATTAAATTTTAAGATTATTTTTATTATATTTAAGATAAGATTATATTTAAAGATTAAATTATAAGCGACGACCGAGTAGCATATTGTTTAGTAGCCCTGCCTCATACGCTGTAGGTCCCAGGTTCGAATCCTGGCCGGGGCATTCTTTTTTGTGTGATGAACATAAATGTTTGTCCTCGGGTCATGGTTGTTGATATTTATATATGTATGTTTATTCTGGGTTCCCCCGCAGTTCGCTGTGTGGTCATCCATAACACAAGCTCTGCTTACTTTGGGGCCATACAGTTGGTGTGATTGTCTGGGGAATTATTATTATTATTATTAAAATTTACGAATCCAACTATTCTGTGAATTTGTCTAAAATCACGTTTACCACATTTCTAAGTACAGAATTGACGAATTCCTTGAGATTCATCACTGCTCATCTTCATTGAACTTATGAACTTAACTACTTAGTCCGTTTGGACACACAAGTGACATGTAGTAACTTAAAATTTAGTTAAAATTTAGTTACCAACTTAACTACTTAATACATGTAAACCACACATAAGAGCCGTATTTGTTGTATATCTATGAAAATCAAAAACTGTTCAATCTTCCATGTTATAAGACTTCCTTGCAAGTTTAATTGAATGACGGGAATGGAGATTTCGCAATACATTTTCGAAATGTGAAATCATTATGTAGATAAATAGGAATCAAAATATATATTTTTGTAATCAAAAATTTTTTTTGTTATATTTTTTGTAAAAGAAATAAGTTATAAAATTTTTTTTTATTAAAGTATAATATATTTTGTAGATCGATATATAATGAGCATAAATTATCTCGCTTAGATAAATTTAAAACGGTCGACTCTTAGAGAAAACATGTTGCTAAAACTTATTAATCATTCTAAAAAGCTTATGGTAAAAAGTATAGTTAACTTTTAAAACATTTCAAGCCAAACGCAAGAGGTTTAATCTAAAGCCAGTCGTTCTCAAAGTTTGTCAGAGCTCTTAACTCTGCCAAGCACTTAGTAATTTTATCTAATCCGATATACAAGTTTTAATACCCTTGCCCACTCAGCCAGCGGCTACGAAAAAAGGGATCCCGCTAAGTCCCGAAAAAACTGCACATTTTCACACGGGTAATACCCTTAAAATTACAAATGGCAACACTATATGTACATCAACATACTAACATCTCTTTCTAGCTTTTAATACTAAATAAGGACGGAACGATAAATAATTTTTTAACGTATAAAAACCTTCCAAGTTTTTGGATACGCTTTTAAATGATTTATAAAAGGCTCGGACCCTTTTTGTGCTTTCAGCTAATGGAGTTTTAATACGAGTTTCAATTTATAAACTTACCTTTATAAATACACACAGTACCTACCTAATATTTCGATGTGAGTAAATTACTTTTTTTTATTAATTAGGTATCTCGTTAAAATGCTCAAGAACTCAATTCAAAATTGTTAAAAGTTATTACAAACTGCGCCTTCCACAATACGATATCGTGAAGCGCGGTTCGTCTAACGAACGCAATTAAACAAGTCTAAACTCTGGGCTATTCCGACATTGGGGCAAGTGCAACAATGTTATTTTTCATATCGTAAACCGCGGTAAAAAAGAAACGAATACAAAGTTTTCTCGGTCGGTCGCCTTCAATACAAAGGGGAGCAAGCTCTGAGCTCGTTACCATTCATAATTCAGGAGAAAAACTCTTGGTACGTTTTCCCATTAGGAATTTTATAACGTTTTTATTGCGACGTCGGTTCCCGCTAAAAGTTTGACGTGACGCGGTCGTCCGCGTGTTGAGGATGCGTTCAGAAATTCATGCAGAGTTTCCTCTTTGTGGTCTACAAAGTTGCTGGAATATTTTTGTATTTGAATTTTTTTACTTTTTTTACAAATTTAAGAGAACAAAGAGATTATTATTATTTTGTGTTTTATACCAATCAGATGTTGTTAATACACAGTAACTATTTCTGCCAATTTCAAGTAATAGTATTTCAACTTTTTTTACTACCTATGCTATATTTCACTCACATTTGGCGATAAGTAAGTATCACTTTTCTATAATATATGTTGTCAGTAACAATTCGCAGAATAATGGGATTGATCTTATTTTAATGATAATAGGCAAATCGAATTGACTCACTCATTCAACCTCTAGGTATGACGTCATCGATTAGCATCAGCTTCTAATAAAGTTACTCTTTGGGTAAACTGTCATGTCCTTGTTTACAATAAATATCTGCCACAAGAACCCATAGAAAATTGTAGAGTTGTTCATTCCAGGTACGAGTATAACAACAAACTTTGTAATGCAATTTAAAAAGCAAATTACTCTGTGACGTCATCATAATAAATCAAATCACAAATCAGAAATACTTTGTTTCTTCATAATACCTAAAAGTAAAATATATAAAAATATTTACTTCAAAATTACTTTACAAACCGAATTTAGTTGTTAATTGCCTGCAGATGATTTTAGATCAACGCTTTTTAAATATAGCTAAAACTAGAATACCGAGCTATTGTCCAGATAAAACAATCGAAGTACCTATGTAAGTAAATATAGAAACATTACGAATATGCGGAACCAGGGTCAAAATATTACCAGTGACTGTAAGTTGAGAAGGAGGCGTAATAATGTTTATAAATTAAAGAAGGTTATGGTTATATGGTTGAGGAGGGCAATGGCTGGATCCCGCGTTAACTCGTGAACGGGTGCCGTTTGAGGGTGTCCGTCGTTTGGATACTTGGAGGGAGGGAGACTTGCCGAGCTAACAGATTCAGATAAGAATAATTTTGTACACACATAAAGAGACTATAAATTTATTTTGATAAAAATATACCCGTGAAATGTCTTGCCAGTTCTTCTTCACGAAGGTTTTTCCGAACTGGTGGTAGAGTCATGTTTTATTTGACGTCAATAAGAACGAGTAATTGTCAATGTTGAGAAATAAATATTTCATTTCATTTCATTTCATAGGTTGTGATTATTTCAGTATACCTAATGCAAATAAATCAATAGTTCACCCGCTAAGAAGTTACAAAATCGTTCAGCAACTTATAATCGATCGACTGTAAGCGCGAGAGCACGCTCGACGGGCTCTGTTAATTAAAACGGTGTGTAAACCCAAGCTTCGGCTTCGCACCAACCAATTAGAGCCCCAAAACGATGCCGCCAAAAATTACGCGGCTTAGCATTTATCTACCGCGCGGCGCCATTTTCATAAACGATGCGTTCGAATTTTGCATGTTCAAGTTAATTTGTTGGTGCTCATATAGTGAATGTTAATAATGTGTTGAATGAATGCACTATGATATTACCGAAACGAGTTACGAAAATACACTAGGGCCCCATTCAAAACATACTTTTCTCTCCAGAGAATGAAGTGTAAATTTCGTGTAGTAAATATGAATGCAATTAGACCAATTGCAAGTAACAAAAGATGGAGCTTCCTAAAATGTATGCTAAAAGTAATGGAGAGACAATAGAGGTAGATAACATCCCACTCCAATATTCCATTCATCAGCTGAGGCGTCGCTAAACACCGCCGCCGCACAAGATAACCGCAATAAACCGACAACAATACCCTGCTCGCACTCAATAAAAGATGATAACACATGAAATATGAACTCACTAGCTCCCCTCGTTCAAATTAAAAACCAGACAAGCCAATTTAAACTTTACATTCGTATAAATACGCTTTAAATAACCTCAACACTCAACTCCAGTCAAGATATTTGCTATAACCAAAACCCGTTTCCATGCTGATCGGGCACCAACGAAAACATACCGCTTTCGGTCCTCAAATATAGCCAAATTTCCTAAAGAAAATATCCCAAGTTACAACGTTTCGGAACGCAGCGCTCTGCGGAGCAAAACAAAAGCGCGGGAAGGGCCCCTATTGGCGGAGGAGGTGGGCGGGTCCGGGATAATATGGCGGAAATATTACGGAGCGAGGAGGTATTCAAGGTGCACCGAGAGTTGCCACCAGGGGGAGCCACCCCCTGGAGAGGTTAATTACCCGGTGGCCGATAAGGCAGCGGCTCGCTAATTACGTACTTATAGCGGACTGAAATTAAGTTATCGTTGGCGGGAAAACGACGTTCACTTTGTTTGCGTTCCATTTTACGGATAATGTATATTCTGCGGTGCTCCGGCGTAATGGAACGAAATTGGCGGGTATTCTGTTTTATCTTTTATGTCTAAGTAGAGACAATGGCAGTCGTTCAGAGATAATGTAATCATTGTTCAAATACCCACAGCTCCCGAGACAGCTTTTTAGTCGTTTAACTTAATTTTTCCTCATTTTCGTATTTAAATAAAGCTTTTGTTTTAAAGATTATTTTCTTTGTAAGACGTTTAATGAGTTCTGGAGTTATACCTACAGCTGCTTATCTCGCGACTTAGTTAAGTAATGGAACATAGTTATGTATAAGATGTGTAGGTGTTGAAGTACCTATCTATGTAGGCGTTGTATTAGAATGAAATACAACTGTTTAATAAAACAACAGCGTTATCCATCCATCGAAATAAGAAAAGTTAGAACGCACCCAAAAACAACCAACACAACTGGGCTTTCAAATAAAATTCGATAAAATAAAAGATGTCGTCAACAAAACGTAGATAACTTATACATCGTACCAACTTTGACGCCACAAACTCTAACAAGGAACGTTCTTATTGTTCTAGAAACAAAGGTGGTATTGGCATATAAGTTAGATATCTAACTGTAAACAGATATTGTTTCTAGGTTTATACATATTTACCACGAAATCGGCTCAGCAAGAGATCGCGTTCCGTGCCCGGGTTTTATTTTTCCAAGCTGTAAATGGAGTCGGTGGAGCATTTAAATAAGCTCCGCCGACTGAAGTATGGTAATGTTAGTAATACCTACGTGTAAAGAAACCGCGCTCAAGCTTCTAGCGCCGCCATTTTGAATTTCATATTGCAGTTCTTAGATGTAGAGCGTTTGGATGCGGTTTTTTAGTACTTTAATGTTTTTTAAACAACTTGAATCCCACTCTAATAATTTTATTTCGGTTTATAGAGAGGTACTAGTCTAGTAAAATCTAATGTATGGAGAGGGAAACTGACTGCGATGTGCTATGAATACTTTTTTGTTGTACCTACCTAATCCTTATCGTATTATGATCAGGCCTAAGTACCTAGTTCAAGATGCAAGCGAGTATAAAACTTAAATTTTCCAATTTTATTCCCAATTGTTTAAATCAAGTCTCGGGTGCTCAAACAAAGTCGTTTATAAGTAGGTATAGTTTGGATGCTACCGAACAAAAACGTTGAACGTCTTTTATAAAATAAAACGAAATTCCTAGAGTCATATGAATAGAATTATTCAAATAATTATAAAATCTCTAGACCCGTCTGCCGCCGTCTGCGGTAGATTATGCCACTTTCGAATTAAGACGCATCTACCAGCATTATCACATCCTATGAAAACCTCACTTCAGTTCATTCTTTAGAAAAATGCAATTCGTGAAAAAATAAAAATTATTGCTGCCGGCTGCCGCAAGGAATTCTGATTGCGGACCAGTATCAGAACACAGACTAGATTATCTTTAAGAGCATTTCACTGCAAAGTTTAAAGAATAAGATCTTCGCGTAGATTTACTAATACAAAACTAGGGGTATTATACCTAAGTGTGCATTTTTTTGGGTGTAAGCCTGTGGAGTCGTGTCTCCTAGACCAGCGGACCGATTGTGACGCTGTTGCTTTGTTTAAAAGCTGAATGTGTCCAGAGTTCTGTCATGTTTGAAGAAAGTCAGTTCAGCAATTCGTTGTCCGTCAGTCAGGGCTTTTTAAATCTCTCTTGAAATTACTTGTAAGACTATTAGTCTTAGAATAATTAGAATATATAGTAAATTTTTGTATTCCAGAACATACAAAAACTTTGTAATAAGATTAAAAAAATATAACGACTCCGTGATGTCATTATACGAATTAATAAAAAAAAATATATAATTAAATACTGGACAAAACTCGGAAAATTTCAACTATTTTAAGAATATACCTTTACCCACCTCAAAATTATTTTACGTACCGAATTAATTGAACTTGACAAAAATCATTAACTGCATTCACTTATACAAGATGGATCTGGCCAGGGTTCTTGAAAAACTGGTACCTATCTAATACGCGTGTAGGATAGCGCGCAATACCCATGTATTTGTAAATTGTTTGCCCCGTAGCAGACGACTTTTGGCTGATGTATTAAATATGCAGGTATAGAATCGTGAAAAAAATCACTTTTTAGCTCAATATCTTTGATTATTAATTGTGTTAGAGATATTATAGATTCTGCCCTTGGATTTCTCTTATCACAACCATTTCAATTATCTACGACTATTTCATATAGGTACCTACCACAAAAATAGTTTTAACATCACTTAATTTACCCATCTAACAATAATTTTTTTAAATAACAAAGTTTTTTTTCATGGTCAGTGTCTAAAATAAATATATTATAAAAAGGAATAAGTTTACATGCGTATATACATTTAATATAGTTACTTTATTTGTTCCCGAGCTATCTTCTAACTCTAGTTATATTAAAGCAGTTAACTTAAAAATATAAAGTTGTACCAATCAAAGACATTACGTCCACGGAAAAGGGTTATATTTCTTCAATAAACATTAAAGTTTGATATTGCAAAAGAAGTAAATACGAATACCATAATAAACAATTAAATTGTACGTTAGCTTGGTAGCGCCATCTATCGATAGATATTTAAACTAATTTATTTCACATTCATACAACACAACTAATACGAGTTGAACCTACTGCTCTTAAACCTAATTATTGCTTTTTTGCACCAATAACTAAATTCTTTAGCGCGGAACTGGGCAAAGTCGGTCGACAAAGCTTTTATCCTAATTAGTAACAAATTTTGAACAAAAAATGAAATATACCGCCATCTTTAGAAGTGAGAATGGCGTTAAGTTTGTCACAGACGACTGTGTAGGGTGAATTATATTTAGAAAAGTTAAACTATATGACGAAAAAATCCCCACTTAATTAACTTAACCTCTAGAAATAATTCTAAGGGAGACTGGTGAAAATTACTTGTTACTATTGTAGACAAATCATTTCCATCTAGATCAGTGTAAAATACTACATTTTGTTTCATAAGTACCTACTAATTAATTGATAAGGAAGGTCCGAGGTTGCAAAAAAAATAATTTACTTTAAAATACCGTTACATCAATTGCTCAGGTACGATAGGTAATAATTCGACTAATTGTTCGAAAACTCAACTGAGAAGTTCTCTTTTAGAAGCCATTCCATCAAAACGAATCATCTTATCGATTACAATAAATAATCAATACGTTTCTATACGAAAATGGCTGCAACAGAACAACCAATTAGTATATGAGATTAAATATAAGTTTCTATATAAAACGACTAATTTTCTAAACATTTCTAACCCTGCAAGCTTAAATTGCGTCGATATTAGTGGACCGTACTGCCCCTCCCACCTCAGCTAATTAGCTTCCGCAGGCAGTAAATTCAACTCATACAGCCACGTCATCGCACCAGCTTTGATCACCTACTTATTGAAACGGAACGTATATTGCACCTTTATTCACTAAAGTATGTATTTCTACGTTTTTTTTAGTAAGTGGCATCCGCACTCACTGACCTCATTAATCGTAGATAATTATTTATTATTAGTAATTGTGATTGTTATCTCGACTAATCGTGTGTTACAGACCGTAGGCTTCTTTAGAAATTACCCTTGTGCCAGTAATTTTACAGGCTGTTTCTTCCCTTATTATGGTGGTCAATGTAGGAAGGAACTTGGACTTGGGTTTTAGTTTAATGCAATGTTATATATAGTTACATCTATTATTTATTTAAAGTTTTTTGATACGCGTCAAAATAATAATCTAATAAATGAAATACTTTAGCCAATTTTATCCCATGTTGTAGGTACCTAATTAATTATTAATTTTAAATTTTTAACAGACTTAGATAAGGATTCTCAATTGATCTGTAATTTTTTTTTTGTATGTTCGAGCATACATTTTTTGTGTCTGGACCAATTTTGATGACTGTTTTGTTTTGGGTCAAGTTGATTATAAATTCATGAATGCTGAATCCTGGACTTCGGAGATATAGCCAGAGCTCCTCAAACAGAACATGCTCTGTAGGTAATTGATGTTTTTTTTAAGTTTGTGACAATCCCAAGTCAGAAACCTAAATAACTAAGATCAAAGATAACTTCGACTGGACTTGGACTCATACAACGGTTCTCCTCAACGTCAAATAACACGTTCATGAGTATTGTTTCAATCTATTTGCGCGGATGCATATTGAGAAGTCACTTCAAGTATTTTGAGCAACTGCACCTTCTGTGGTCAAAGCTATCCTGGAGTAATACGTGACACATAAAATATAACTCCTTAACATCAAACAGTAAATTATAATGAGAAATGTTTAGACTGACCTGGACGCATACAACGGATCTCCTCAACGTCAAATAACACGCTCATGAGAATTGTTTCAATCTATTTGCGCGGATGTTTATTGAGAAGTCACTTCAAGTATTTTGGGCAACTGCACCTTCTGTGGTCAAAGCTATCCTGGAGTAATACGTGACACATAAAATTTAACTCCTTAACATCAAACATTAAATTATACTATGAAATGTTTAGACTGGACCTGGACGCATACAACGAAACTCCCTAAAATCAAACAGTACTCTAATGACAAATGTTGCAGACGATAATATGGTCTACTGTACATTGGGAAGTCACTTCAAGTATTTCGAGTAACTGATATCCTGGACTAGACCTAGAGGCCGGAAATGGGACTCACAATGTCAAACAGCACATTTAAATAAACCGAGACATTTATGAGTATTATTTCGATAGATTTGAGCTCACATGGTTATTTTGATGAGTCAAACATATCAAACTTGGTAATCAAGTCTTATAATGAAGCTCAGAGCTGAATAACTCTTGAATGGTACTAGTTACCCCATCGTGGTTTGTGTTAACATGTCCAATTAATTACCTACGCTTATTGGTGAGCTTCTGATGATGAAGTCAAGAGGTAGAAGTGTGAATCTTTAAGGCTGGTAGAAAAAATCTCCTGCCTGAATTTGATTCTTTGTTTTCATAATTACAAGAAAACCCCGGGCTGTGCTTCGAATTTTATTAGTTGCACCTCGCACTTAAAAGTAAGAAATAAAATAATTTTAGATATTAAAAAGAACAGAAACCGATTTCACAACGTGGGTTAACTAAAAAGAGAGAAATAATGACTTTTCATGCGAAAGGGGTGCCCACATAGGGGGTAGAACAACGCGCAAGCGATTCTCGCTTAGCCTGTGCCTCCGCGGACATCCCCGAGTGTACATACGCTAGATATTTGAGGTCGGTGCCAGCAGCATCTTTAAAGCAACATGAAAAAAGAAGAAAAAACTAAAACAGAGGTGGCGTGTACCTCTCACGTCGTTACAAAAACTGGCCCGAATGTTTAGCGTATCTTTTGGATACATAAAAAGTCATAATTTTTCACTTTTTAGTTAACCACATTTTGAGGTTGGTTTTTTTATAAAACTATGTTATAGCGAAACCTAGGTAACTACTCGTATAAAAATTTAAATTAAGTAATTTTCTTTACCAACAACCACCCAATTAAATAAATATCGGGACACTGCCCTGTTCTTCCTAAAAAACCTTAAAAAATTATAATTAAGATTCATACGTTCACATGAATGAAAAAAGACACAATTTTGTGAATAAGCTACCGAACGCAGCCCGCCTTGGCAAGGAACGCAGCATTAATAGCAAATGTGGCGGGAATCCTTTTACGCGGGTTTTTGTTTCAAGTTTTTTTGACATTCGTTTATGAGTAACAAATGGGTCTGGATAGTTCGGATATAATTAATGGTGTTATGTAACTAGGAACAAAACTATTTTTCAAGTGTGCGTAATCCTTCAGGCCCAGGCTTCAATAGGGGAAGGGGGGATTTACGGGAATGTTAGGGGAAAATGACAATAAAGGAATGAACACAATATATTTATTAAAAAACTGTTTATAACGCTTTGAGTACATATTATATTATAAGTTGGCATAGAATCTATGCAGTAACTTACCAATAATGTACCTAATAATTTTTCATTTTTATGCCCCAGGCTAGGGGCAGAACGTAAAGAAAACAGACGATGCTCGTTTTCTCACAGGATTCTCTTCTTATTGTTTAGAAAACACGTGTTCCAAGTTACTTGGAGTTGAATTAAGGGACTGCTCGCAATTCCTTATTACAACAGGGTAGCCCATCGTACCCCTAAGCCGCGGCCCGTTATCCCCGTGATTAATATTGATTTTAAATAAAGAGCAAAAAGAATCGTAGTAAGAGAATTTTTGTTTTTAGAAAAATATATTTAAAAAGCAATAGTAGTAGTCTGAAAACTTACCTTAAACATGTGTTTTCGTAGTCACTCAAAATGAGTTAAAATTACTTAAATTTTTTTCTCGCAAATATAAACGCGTGCAAACTAGTGCCTCGCGCTTCCTTCCCTTAGGTACATTCTTGTAGATATCACTTTGACTTTTAGAAACCATTTTTTTCTCTACTACTACGAATATTAACTAGATTTCATTATACTATATTCCATTCTGGAACAAAAAAATTTTTGTTAAACATTTTTGTTGAACAAATAAAAAACACAAGCTATGCATTTTTATTTATAAAGACCTATGTATGTGTCTCTCAAATCTCCAGGAATGAATCATATCTATACTAAACAAAATTGTATAGTAATAACAATAATGAGTGGGTATATACCTATATATTATATTGCTCAAAAGACGTCTAATTAATTGCTCTTTGATTCAATTCAATTGTTTCTTGCTGTGGATTATCGCTGTCCTGTAATACAGAAAATTCATTCAATTTCAATGTTTTGCTCTCCCTGTGCAGGTGTTCGTTGCGCAGTGAGTAAATTAGAAGAAAGAGAGCATCGATAATTATCAGTATTTTTTTACTCCCCTAATGTAGTAGACTTGCCGTTTACATTACAAGTTCCGGGTTTTAATCTCAATGTGGACAGATAATAAGGGCATAGCAGTTAAATAAAATATTTAAATTGCGAAAACAATATTAAGCAACTAAACTTGTTTAAAGAAACTGTCGCTTGTATGCCACTGAAAATTTCATCTTCTATTGTCATGTTTATATGTAGAAGCAGTCGGAGCTTAAAAATAAAGCTGTGTTATAGGAATTGAAGAGGTGGAAATGGCGGGGAGATAAACGGAAGAAGTTCTGATCCGTCTATCGATATTTGATAAAAGCAGAATATAAAAACGCACTTTAAAAAAGTGGCCAACGAAAAAATTGATAAAAATTGGTATCTACTTCTTTGTATTCTACTAAATAATTAAAATTTTTTCATTTAATCAAAAGATATTCTTCTGATCAAAAGCTAGCAAAGAACCTCTATATTTACTACACCTTTCAATATATCACCAACATACAATATCTCTGTACTATATTGGCAGTCTACCTCTAAAGACGCAGTACCACTGCCCACTGCCCACGGGCTACTGTTGGGCTGTAATCGTTCTATCATATCAACCGGCCATCCAGACACATTCAATTAGAAAACGATCCCCTTTCAATTAGACACTTTTCTAGGGTTGTCACTTGTTGACAAAAATGATGTAAACGCGAAAAGGTATGTAGACATTTATTATACAGGTCTTAAAAGCAATGTTTTAATTTTATTAATACTTTTATTATACTAATACTTGAAATTGGCAGAAATAGTTATTTTGTAGTAACAACACCTGAATGCCATAAAACGCAAAATAATAATAATAACAATTTATTATAAAAACCTTTTTAATCTGCCACTTACTATGTGCAAAGAATTTATTCGAAAACATGAACAAAACATGAAAAAGTTTGTTAGTCTGTATGTTTGTTACGCAATATTTTTTTGCGGCACACCGTATTCGACCGTATTCACCGTATTTTGTAGACGAAATATTGAGCAGCAATTATAAATATAATTCATGTCTGCTCAATATTTGGTCCATAAAATTTAATTTAAATCATTTAACATTCTTATTTGTACTTAACCACTTTTGTTTTAATAATATAATTGTTTTGCTTTATTTTTTAAACAATTGTTTTTATTCTAAACATATGAATTAAAAGTATAAGCTAATCAATCTTTCATTTGATAACTCGTTATTTTATCTATTGATTTGTCATGTAACTATGAAAAAGGTTCGGTGGTAAAAGCTTAGAATAGTTAAATTTATCGCAAAAGAGGCAAAACTCATGTAAGTCACTTCTTGTCAGTTACGATAAACTTTCAATTATTCAACCAAACCTAACGACATAATAAATATATTACTAATGTTCGTTCGTTTGACAACCCTACTGGTCCTCGTAATTGCCTCGAACCAAAGGGCGGATTTCTAGATCCCATTACGTATCTCTACGGGCATTGTAATCAATTGAAAGGACAACGATCAATCAACTAATGAGGTGCACAATGCCTGGTGCGCAAGAGCAATTTTTTGTGAGTCTTTAAATCTAGTGCGTAAAAGATTTTATTGGCCTAAAAAGTCTTTTGTACGGTTTTTAAACTGCGATTACTTATAATGGGTGGTCTGCTTTCCGTAAAAAAATCAATAAAAACGTTTTGTAAAATTGACGATCCACTCATTCTATCTGCAAGACACATAGAATGGACTGTCAATAACTTTAATCACATAAAGTTAACTGAGACGTAACGGCTTGCCTTTCAATAATTACGTTGCTTACTTTTTTCATTCTTCCATCCCCATCTTAAATTGACAGGGTTACAAACCATTCAGTACAAGCACAGGCTTAACTGGACGTAGTTTAGCAATAAGGATCCAACCCACAAAAAAGTCAAAAGAAAAATACCGGTCGACGTCGATCAATTGGTGTGGTAACCCCTCAGCGCATTTTTGACCTTTTTGTGGGTTGGATCCTTATTGCTAAACTACGTCCAACTTATGTAGAAAAATAATATTTGCCACCTTTTTCAAAATGTTGTTATTAAAAAAAAAGCCATGTCAATTCGAAATGTAAATTAACAAGAATGTCACAATAATTTGTCACCGATAACCAAACAAAAACATTACAATATTTTCTCAAGCAATAGTTTTCATATAAAAAACAAGCTTTTTTAGTTTTCCTTCAAATCAAACAGACGAGTGTAGTGAGGGATGGTAATCAGCAAAATTCAAAATGTTTGGACTCTTCGAGCTGCACAAGGTCTTCTTTGTGGTGGGTTTAGCTGGAGTTACCTTGATAATTTGGATAATTAAAAAGCAATTTACCTTGCCCGACTCAGTAAGTATTTGTATAGTTATACTCCTCGATAATTCTATAAATCGAATAAATTGATTTATTACTTAACTTCCGATTTATTACGCCACATCGTTTGCGTACAATTCTTTACACAACTTAACTGGTGCGAAGTTAGTTTTCACGGGTTTTGACACATATTTCGATCAATGTTAAGTTAATAGTATTTTAATGCAGAACAAGCAGTGCTTTTTATTGATAAATAAGAATAACATATTCTTCAATTTAAATTTGTGTACAAAAATCGTACCTAGTTGTATTGTGAGTACCTATAAAGAATGCAAATGCTGCTGAAGTTACGCGTCACCGTTTTTTTATAAACTAATGTGTCCCTCGCGCTCGGTCGACTAGAATGATACGTTTCGAGAACCATAGCCATCCATACCCACCTAAGAAACAGAGCTTCAAAATAATGAAGCCATGTTTAAACTCTGCCACGCGCAGTAGGCAAGCATGCTGTTTGTACCATTATACATGGTCAAAACGTTTGGCAAGGTTGATCTCCGTGTCGGGATTATAAAGTGGACAAAACTGATAAGTACTCCGTATTTTTTTTCATATTTTTTATTTTGCTTCTGTTTTTTGTTTATAAGAAAGACTCTTTAATGTGTTGGAAAGAAAGAAACTGTGTAATTCCCTAGACGCTATTAACATAAAGGTATACTTTTCAGGACGGAAACAATGCGTTTATGAATAGACTCGGAAACGTGCTGAATATTCTTCAAGCCGCACCGCATCATTCGAAATTTTCGACAGTCAAAGCTCTGGGGACTGTAAGTAATATTATAATCCTCAGGCGTGAGTACTTAATGCAATTTTGCCGATAACTAATAATGTAGGTACTAATGGCCTCATATTAAAAAACATTGTGACTCTTTTTGCAGCTATTGATTATTTCTGTTTTACGTTATTTCATTTAATCTAGCTTTATATCAAGGAATACATTTGTACTTCAGTTTGTCATAAGTTACAATAATTAATATACCTACGTATAAGTTATAGTAATAGGTACAAGGGTACTAGAACTAATTCAAACTTTATGTCTTTTATTTTATTTCTAATATTTTTGACTTTACTTTTACATAGATTTAGCTATCATGCTGCCTTGATACCATTTCTCCTGCAAACTTCTCCTATCAAGTCTATGGTACCGTGTCGCTCAAACATCTTATTTTTAGCTGACAAAAACCATGATAATTGGTCAATAAAAATAATTTAACAAAACAGTTGTGAACGGAAGACCGCTACCAAAAATAGTCTTCTCTGAAATAAATATGAGTTGCACAAGCTAGAGTTTGACGGCACCATAATTTAGTTATAAGATTGTTTTGTATACTTAATAAATAAATAAATAAAAAATAAATAAATAATAATAATATTAAAAAATATATTTTTTTATTTTGTATTAGTTTAATTAATAAATGGTATATTTTTGCCTTTGTATTGATTTTCATTAATTTTATTTTAATTCCATTTCTCCAGATACTAGGTAAATTTAAAAATTTTTTAAACCTGTATCTATTGGTTTATTATTGTATAGGCAATACGAACTAATATTATACTTTAAATTAATAATTTAACAGGTTTATACTATTCGAATTACTAATTTCGAATACTTTTTTGGGTTTATTTTTCTTTCCTCTCTCTCTCTCTCTCTCTCTGCTACCGCCATTAATAGTTATTTTATTTCAAATAAATAAATCATAAGCCAATAAAATTACAGCAACAGATGGCCATACGAAGATAAACACGGTGGCACCGACAATACATTAATAATCTGGTGTCAAGGTTATGTGTCCGTGGACCTCGATGGCACCTACCACTAGGTGGGTCCAGTGCTTTGAGCCAATGGCAGCTTCTATACGTAAAAAGGACACCAAGTCTTATTAAATAAAATTAAGGGCGACTAGTAACTTACATGAAAATTACTTCTCTAATGTATTACTTTTCAGGAATTCATTTCTTCTTCACATTCCAAAGACGGGGCTTATTTGCAAAAGCTCCGAGCTTCAGTAAGTGTAGACGCCAAACCCCAGACAGAAACTCTTGGTTCGAAACCATACCCAGAAGCTCTCAGTTCGACCCTGTATGCAGAAACTCTTAGTTCAAAACCTTTCCATGTGGAAGAGAAGGACAGTCTTGACAAACATTTGGACATGCTGACCAAATCACTGGCTGAAAAGGTTGTGGCTGCTATTTTCATATTGAGTAATATTTTATAGTGAAAATCACCTTTCATTGGACCCAGATTGATTTCTGATGTCATCCCGACCTTACATCAGGTGGATTTTCTGATGATGTAGTGTTTATACTGGCTTTTTAGTAGTTATCCCACTTTTCTAATTCAAAAATTTCTAATCGGTACCAATTTTTTATTTATCTAACTTGAGTGTTCTACGAAATAACAAATGTTTTACTCCCCAGGAAGGCCATCTCCGAATATCCAAAACCAAGTTCCGCGAGAAGAAGAAAGAGATTGAGAACCTTAACCCCATAGAAGAAGCTTTGAAAGCCAAGTACGATGGCATCATGGAAAGTCTCCGGAGAGACCTGGCCACCAATGAGAAAGAGTGCAAAAAGCTGCAGGAGAGGATTGAGTGGGTGTCGCAGCAAAGGGCAGAGTTGAATGTGGAAGTAAGAGGTTACTGCATACTTTATTTAGGAGATGAAGGAGATAATTAGGTTGTAGGTGGAATTTTTCATTATCAGATTCAACCGGTTTACAACTTAAACAATTTGGGCTAATTTTTCAAGAACATACTTATCTTTATCTTTACACTTCTGGGCTAACAAGTGTCTCTACTAAAATTCAAAATCACTATACACATATTGCTAGCGTAAAGTAAATTTGGTAAAAAAATTGCACACTTCTGGGCTAACAAAAGTGTCTCTACTAAAATTCAAAATCACCATACACATGTCTTTTACATGGTCTTTAAACAGGATACACCTCTGCCATAGGAGGTGCTAACTTTCTAACTTTTTCTTTTTGTTAATATGCCACTAACTAAAATGTTCCGCTTGTTCTAGGAGGACAACGATTATCCTAGTTATAAACGTTCGGGAAGTTATTACGAACCGTCCATGGGGCAGGATTATGACAAACCGTAAATATTTACCAAAGCTGCCTTACTCATAAACGTTTCTTACTAATCTTGGACACTTTTTCGAAAAATTTTCATTTATAATCCAATTGTGAAGAAATATACCTAAACCCAATGAAAATTTGATAAATATGTAAGTGACGTCAATCAAACGATGCGATTAGGACATGCGGACTGCTTAAAGCAACTTCTTATGCAAGCCGTGTCCAAGATTAGAAAGGGTTTATGGATTAGGGGCTTATTTTACATCGTAGATTTAAATGAATATTTTTAAACAGGTTCAAATGGGACAACGTTTGTACAGGGGTGTCGACTCAGAAATGTCGAGTAAGTTTGGGCTGCGTGGGCGAGATTACAATATCACTAGTAAACCTTTTCAAATCTCACCTAATCTGAGAAACAGAAAAGAGCCAGTACTCCCTCATCTGTCGTCAGTTCGATCTCTCCTAATCAAGCAAACTCCACTCGGCTCTACAGAAAACACATGTCAAATACATTTCTCGAAATAATAACGAAACGCGCTGTTCATGTACAGAATCGATTTATTTTTTAATCTGTTATTGTTAATTCGTTTTCTGTATAATTATTTTACAACTTTTAATAATTAAAAACATACTTGAAACGTTTTTTTTCTTTTCTTTATTGTCTACATTAAACAAAAGTTCAAATTAAGTCATATCAACACACGGGACAAAACCACGAGCGCTACGCGGGACCCCACGTTTTATATCTCGTTAATTCGGAGGGTTAAAATCCCCGAAAAAGTGAGCACTTGCCTTGTTTACAAGGTTTTAGATTTTAATTTAGATTGGGGTTGGTCTGACTGGGCGCGAAAGGTCGTATTCGGCGGTTGGCAGCGCGGCAAGTTGTAAGCTATAGGCAATGGCATAAAGTAAGATGGCGGCTTTCGCAGGGTGCGTTCACTACAACCATTAAATTCACATTCGTATGTGATCACCTAATACAATATCATCAAGTTCGGGCCAGGGGTGCTTTGTGAATAATTTTGTGGCAATCTGCTCGCATTTTCGAAGGATGTGATACACATAATTGTACAATAATTGCATAATTTAATTTATTGATTGGTTAACCCTATTTCAGTTACAACAATCGGTAATTACTTTTATAGAACCTAAGCAACATTTACTTATTTGTCTTTTTACAAAATATTTTTATCTTTATCTTTACCTAGTTGTATTATCAATATAATTAGGATTTTATTAACATACATTTCAAAGCGAGTGTGTAAGCATTTGCTGGACGTTATAGAAGGTACCTGATAATTTAAATAATAATTTTTACCTGATTAAGTGAGGTATTTATTTCACGAAGATGTACATCCCCCATATTAACTGTAGTAGCCCTTAAGCCAAGGGCCCTTACTTAAAATCCATGACATTACATATCACTAAGATATATATTTGAGATATTGTAGTGTTTTAAATTTTAGATTTGTGGACTAGTTTGTTTATTTTTGCAAACTTACAGAAGTCTAACACAGGATTTTTAAATTTAACTACAATATTTAAAAAAATACCCTTAATGACTCATTAAAAAAACCTTCAATGACCGTGACTAACAAGTATCAAAACAAAAATAAAGAATTGAAGATGTCAACACGGCTGTCAATGTCACTTTTATCAAGTATGAGTAAGCCGACCGCGGCGCCATCTGCGCGTTTTAACCTAATCAACTTTTTGTATGTCTGTTTGCTTTGCTTTATTCCCACATTTGTTACGCTCGAAGCTATGGCTGTTCAAATTGAAGTAGGCAGACAAGCAAGTTTGTTAGGGCAGTAGATTTCATTACAAAATTAGGTCGTTAAGAAGAGTTTAAGAGGTGAAACGGTTTATTAAGATCATTATCTATAAAATTATCTATAAAACATGAAATAGTGATTTATAATGATTTTAGGCTTATGATAGTACCCCACATATAATATATAGATGGTTTACTTCAACTTTGCACGCTGCCAAATGTGTGCATAAGATATACATAAAGATAATAGCTTTATTCACAAAAAAAAAAACTGTATTGTAAAAATAAAAAATAGAAATAATCTCAAATAAAACAGAAATGGTACTACAAGATACAATTAGTGAGGAATATTTAAAAAAAATTAAAAAACAAATTATTTACCACTAACAATTTAACATATTATAAGGGACCGTCTCGGCGGGATGGTGAATAAGAGGCGAAACAGACTTTCGGCAATTATATATTAATGACTTTCAACAAACACTTTCCACAAGGGAAGAGCGCAGTTTGCCGTCCGAAGCTATTACATTCAAATTCCTTGCGTTCGAGTAATCTGTCCCACCAGGTGGAAGCAGACACCGTGCAGCTTGGAAGTCCTAAGAAGCGATATAAATTAAAATTGGTGTCAACGTGCATACTAAAATAATACGAAAGTTACATGTGCGATTTAATATACTGGTGGCGCCATCTAGTCGATTCGCCAGAACTAATTGTCTCTGTGGTGAGATTTATTAAGTTGGCACTGTTTAGGGGTCACTGATAGAACGAGGATTGACGTGGGTGTTACAGTCTCCCCCTCTGCCTACGAAGATGTCCCAACAAGTAAGGCAGGATTCTTTTACTTTTTAGAAGGTCTACCGCGTGGTCTCGTTGAATGGTTTCCTCCCTGCTTCCTTTCGTCCTTCCTTGGTCTTCCACGCTTACGTATTGGAATGGCAGGCTGTGGTATCTCAGTATCATCATCCTTTCTATTAAACTTTCGCAGTGCTGATGTGTGATAAATTCCGGCAGGTAAATTACTTTCATGGTGGGCCACCTCGTATGAACTTGGACCATGTCTACGAGTAATAACATAGGGTCCATCACGACGTGGTGCAAACTTTGAACTGAAACCATGACTTGCTCTGCTTAAGGTATGTGTATGCACCAGCACTAAGTCTCCAGTATTATAGGTTGGGTCTGCTTTTCTCTTCTGATCTACATATTCCTTTCTCTTTTCCTCTTTCATTTCTTGGACCTCCTTTGCCCTTTTTATTGTTTCTGCTATCATTAACAGCTTCGGGGTTATCTCTGGTATGAAATGTTCGTTGAGAATTATTTCGCGCAAGTCATGGACAACATCGTCCGGTGTTCGCAGCTCGCGCCCAAATGTTAAATAAGCTGGAGTGAAACCCGTGCTACTTGAGCGGGCAGTATTCAAAGCGAAACGAATACTGGGTAATTTTTCGGACCAAGAGGTGTGATCATCTTCGACCAGTATTGCAAGTTGCGTTTTAAGATCACGGTTTCTTCGTTCGACTGGATTGGTTTCTGGGTGATACAACGGCGTAAGTCCATGGTGTACGTTTAGGCAAAAGGTTAATTGCTGCATTACGCTGCTAACAAATTGTGTACCATTATCACTTACGAAACGGCGTGGGGTTCCGTATCGTAAGATAATCTCGTTTAACAATACCTTTGCGCACTCTTCAGCCGTGGCTTGTTCTAGGGCAAAAAGTTCTACCCAGCGTGTAGTCACATCCTCCACAATAAATATCCAATTATGGTCTTTAGGAGTACGTGGTAGTGGTCCAAATAAATCGAAAGCTACGATTTCGTAACGTTGGTTGCTTGTCGTAGTTTGTAGGAGGCCTGATGGCTTCTGGTTAGAAGGTTTATATCTTTGACAATCTAAGCATTTCCGAACGTATGCTTCGACTTGGCCTCGCATTCCTTTCCAGAAGTATCGGCGTGAAATTCGATCAATAGTCTTTGCCGAACCATTATGACCAGCTATAGCCTCATCATGGTATGTTTGTATAATTTTGATCTGTTCATGTTTGGGAACAACCAGCTGTGCCTCTTCTGAATCACTGTCGGATCCATAGCGATACAAAAGCCCTTGACTCATAATGTAACCCTTCCGACTCCAGTAGCTTGCCTTTTCCTCTTCTGTTCCTTCCAGACTTTCCACTATCTTTACTATTTCATCGTCTTTCAACTGTTCAACTCTTATTTCTTCTGGTCTTTTTCGGGGCATATCAACTACTACGGAGCAGACGCCACAGTTGTCTTCGTTTTCAAGTTCACAACTTGGTCGTGACAGACAATCGGCTACCACATTTGTACGACCCGGTATGTATTTAATGACGATGTCAAAGGGTTGGAGCTGAAGTGCCCATCGTGCCAAGCGTCCTGTGGGGGACTTTAGCGTCATTAGCCATTTTAGGGCTTGATGGTCAGTCAAAAGCGTTATTTTTGCTCCTTCTATATATCCCCTGAATTTGTTTACAGCCCATACTACAGCAAGAGCTTCTCGTTCCGTAGTTGAGTAATTGCGTTCCGCCTTCGTCAAGAGTCGACTCGCATACTCCACAGGATGTTCCTTGTCGCCCTCCCCCTGCACTAAAACAGCACCTATAGCGTAACTACTAGCGTCAGTTTTCAGTATATAGGGTTTTGTTTCATCAGCCTGTGCTAGGATGGGTGGAGTAGTCAAAAGCTGTCGTAGATGTTCGAAAGCAGCATTTTGTTCATCTTCCCATTTCCATACAGAATCTTTCTTTGTTAGTCGTGTCAGAGGTTCAGCGACTTTAGCGAACTTGGGAATGAATCGTCTGTACCAGGAGCACATTTGGATGAAAGACATCAGGTGTTTGATGTTGCGTGGGGTTGGCATCTTTAATATGGAGATTACCTTTTCTGGATCTACTTCCAGTCCATTGGGGGTTATATAGTGACCCAAATACTTCACCCGTGGACAGCAAAAGTTGCATTTTTCTCTGTTGGCAATCAGGTTATACTCTTTGAGTCTGTCAAAGACCTCTTGTAGGTCTCCGAGGTGTTCCTCCAATGTTGTAGACATAATGATCAGGTCATCTAGATATACCATGAGCTTAATGTGGCTCAGACTTATACGAAATCTGTCCATCATCCTTTGAAAGGTAGCAGGAGCGTTGCGCAATCCAAATGGCATGCGTAAAAATTTAAACATGCCAAACGGGGTAACGAATGCTGTCTTTATCTGGTCCGGTTCTCTAACCTTTATCTGCCAGTATCCTGCTCGGAGATCGATGGTACTCATATATTGAGTTGGCTTAGCGTTGTGCAGCAAGTCATCAATTCTGGGTAACGGATAGGCATCAGGAACCGAGATGGCATTGAGCTGACGATAATCTATGCACACTCTTGTGCTTCCATCCTTCTTGGGTACCATAACCACAGGCGCCGCCCACGGCGAGGTACAAGCTTCAATGATACCTTCATTTAGCATTTTGGTTATTTCATGCTGCAAAAATGTCTTCTTCTGAGGAGATAGTCTGTACGGTGAAACAGATATTGGTGCATGATCTCCTGTATCAATTGCATGTTCAAATCCATTCACAGGATTTCCATTTGGAGTAAATACGACAGCATTACGATTTAGCAAGTCCTCAAGGCTTATATCTACAGAGGAGATTTCCGTTTCTGGGAATAGAGTTGAATTGGAGACATCATAGTCCATTAGATTAATTTTTGCATCCTCATAGAGTGCGTCCATAACTGGTGAGTATCCGTCGAACAATTCATTGCAGCGCCTTTTGGTAGGCGGAGTCAGGCAATCGATAGGTATGAGCCTATATGGGCGTCGTTGAAGGGAAACTTCAGAAGCACTACCTTCAGGTGAGGAAGGCAGTCTGTTAATTTCAACTCGTATTGGAGAAAGTTTAACATTCTTTTCGAAATTTACAAAACCTTCTTCGTAAAATTCGTATTCTTCGGAAGGATTGTCCACGAAAGTGTAAGTACATTGTGGTAAGTTAATAATCATCAGGGAATCTTGGATAAATCCGACACCAAGAAGAGTGCGAGCGTTGCGAGCTTCGGGCAGTACGAGAAGAGTAGTTTGGATGGTGCGATTGTGGAATTTAATTGGGACAGTCGCAACGAAAACGGTTTGTTTACTCTTAACACCATCTGCTAGAGTGATGCCAACGCACGTTTTCGTAAAAGGGTGTCCTGTACTCTTCAAGTGGCAGTATAATTCATACGAGGCAATGCTCGATTTCGCGCAAGAGTCGACGTAGGCCACGGAGGATTTTCCTTCCACTTCAATAAAAACTACGGGCCGATCTCGCGCGTCAATGGTGACATCAACGGCACCAACTGCAGTATGTTCATAGGATATCGTTCGACTTTTGTTTTGGTGACACGTCGGGCAATTTGTGCGAACGACTCCAGGAGCTCCGCATCCGTAGCAACTGAAGCTTGGTTTTCTGGTTGAAGGAGCTTGGGTGTTAGCTTCTTTGGAACAGCTGGGAGTAGGAGCATTGGCTTTGGCATTTTCTGCGGAGATTCTCTTCCTACAGTTTTCTATGAGATGTCCCACATTCTTGCAGTATTTGCATTTCTTCTTGAGTTGCGGTATTTTATCGTTACCACTACTTGCAAGTGATTTGATTGCAGTTCCGACTTCTTTTTCATTTAAAATATGTTCAACTGTGCGGGCAGTCCTATAGAGCTCTTCGAAGCTATGGATGCTGGAGCGCGGAATCTTCTCCCTTATCTCCATTCTAAGTAGTCCATAGACAATATCCAGCTGTTGTCTTTCTGGATGAACCGGATCTGGGAGTTGCGAGAAAAGTAGTCGCTTATGGCGCATAAATTCTTCAGTGCTGATTCCCGGTTTCTGTTTTTCTTGGGTAATCTCCAAATAGATAAGATACGGCTCCTTACGAGGAGTAAAGTTATCCCGAAGGCGTGTTTCAAAACTGGCCCAGGAAGTAACGTCTTTTCGAACACCTTGCCACCATGCTCCTGCTTCGTCCTGTAGTAGTAAAGGCAATTCTTCCAGAGCAGTCCTGTCGTCCATGTTTTCCTTTCTTTTGAAAATGTTGACTGCAGTCAAGAAAGCTTCGACCATTTCGGTGTTCTTCCGGCCGTCGTAGGTATAGCTGCACGATGTAAAGGATCCACTCGCTTTCGATGGTGACGGTGAAAGGTGGGAGAGGAGTCGCTCGAATTGCTCGCTGGAGAGAGTGACATCTCTTTTTTCGGTCATCTTGGCTACAGTGTGAGTAACTCTTCCGTATCTAGTAGTATATACTGTACGCTGGTACTGATCAGCCGACTCGTCGTTCTCGCTGCTACTCATCAATCGCCGCGATGATGTAGGTGTCGCAGTAGCCCAAGTTGGAGCGCCAATTTATAAGGGACCGTCTCGGCGGGATGGTGAATAAGAGGCGAAACAGACTTTCGGCAATTATATATTAATGACTTTCAACAAACACTTTCCACAAGGGAAGAGCGCAGTTTGCCGTCCGAAGCTATTACATTCAAATTCCTTGCGTTCGAGTAATCTGTCCCACCAGGTGGAAGCAGACACCGTGCAGCTTGGAAGTCCTAAGAAGCGATATAAATTAAAATTGGTGTCAACGTGCATACTAAAATAATACGAAAGTTACATGTGCGATTTAATATACTGGTGGCGCCATCTAGTCGATTCGCCAGAACTAATTGTCTCTGTGGTGAGATTTATTAAGTTGGCACTGTTTAGGGGTCACTGATAGAACGAGGATTGACGTGGGTGTTACAATATTTAAATAAGCTTATATAGTTTAATAACAGATGTTATAATATATAATATTAGAAATGGATATGTACAGAGCATGTGAAAGGGCACACTCCGCATATCTACGTGCTGCGGGAATCGCGACGCCGCCGCGTTCTGCGTGTCGACAGCAAACCAAGTCAATGCGCGCACATAATTTAAGTCTGCAATGAAAAATGTGACAATATTTGTTAAATTATAATACATAGATATTATACATTAATCATACGTAATGAGATATAGAGAAAGTTAAACGGGGCAGAGGGAATCATTTACAATGAAGAAAATACCACCAAGTGTTAAGGAAGTGATTTTTGCCAATTTAGGAGATGGGTACGTTAGGTGTTCCTAAAATGGATCTTACTAGTGCATGTTGCAATCTTCGTATTCAATCATAGTATCAGTTTCTCTTGTTACGATAAAGGTATCTTTATGGGTATTTTTATCTATTTTTAGTGAGTTGGATAAATCGCCAAAAGGATAAGAAATCTTGCGAATCATAGATGTAACTTGCCTTTCTGGCTCGTGTTAGTATAATAAAAACTTTATGGATATGTTTATCAATTTATTCTAGAATAGGATAAAGCATCCAAAAGTTCAGAATAAGGTAATTCCTCTTACGAGACACAGAAGGTTTCCTGGGTGTTTGTTGCAACCCTGGCTTCTTTGGCAAAGTTTCATAACCGTTAACATATTCTGATTTTGAATCTCATAATTAACATTTTGATTACCGCAAATTAAGTTATAACCATTCTTATGCTAATCTAAAAAACGAATCAGTGAGAAACTGAAGTAAATTGGTGTGCATAAAATGATAGTAGGTACTACGGGCTAGAATTATGTTACAATGAAATAGGTAGTTAACACTTTACATGATATTTCTAAAAGGTTACAGATTCGTGTGGTAACAAACAATTTTGTTTGCTTACACATATCTAACTGTGCGATGCATGTTCTAAATTAGCACACGGTACTAAAAAATTCCAGGAATACTGCGACAATATTCCTAATAACGAAGGAGTTTTGTATCACGAGCACTTGCTACAAACCACAACACATGTCGTGGGGTCACCCCGGCGGCGCATCTTTAACGCCAACTTACTTGTAAAAAAGTAAAAAAAATAGTGAAAATTTACATGAACGTGTTAAAAATTCAATTTCAGAGTCAATGAACAGAATATGGTTTCGAGGTTTTAAATGGTATATGGTGTGATCTTTACCTTCTGCATCTGATATCACATGTTGCCAACCCAATTTAATTGTAAATACATATTGTTTGATTTCTGGTAAAAAAGTTTTGGCAATTAACCTTTTTAAAACTTAAAAAATTAGCTTGTTGATTAATGTTGATGGGTTTGTAACGTACTGCCAATTGGGTACATGACAAATTTTTTTTTATTTCATATTTAAATAGTTTATCAACAGTAAATAAATATTGCAAAAGTAACAGTATGTTTACAATCAATAGTTTTCTAGATACAGCGATGTGTTCGAGGAACCGCTGCGAGTCGCCGAAAAACGCTCCATACAAAACGGGACTGAGCTGTGACGTCACGACTTGTGAATCATACTAAAATTGTATGGGCGTTTGGATAAAATATATAATAGCTACGTAGATAATGCGTTTACATACATACTGTCATAGTAAAAATTGTTATATTTAATGTCAGTAAGCTAATGATATTTAAAAATTTAACATATACTATAATAAGTTTTTGCTTCTTTTTTTAAGTTTTCAAATCTATATAATTTCGATATTAAATTCAAAACTATATTTTTCAAAACATTGTACCTGTCAAAATAACTAATATTTTATAAATAAATTATAAAAACTTGCATTTTTAAATTGTGTCATCTACCCAATTACCGAATAAGTGATATTTTATATCTACTTATATTTCGACCCTTGGACCTCTTGTCCAAGACTCGATTCCTCGTAGGAAGGGATCTGTGTGAATTACAAGTTTATTTATTTATTAATTACACACAACAGAATACAACTTTAGTTATGAGGTATTATTTATTGACCTCATACCGCGGCAGCCCTAATAAGGTGCGCTGGATCCAATTTCACTTTTTCGGATCCAATTTCACTTTTTCGACAACATTTTAAATTGTATTTATAGGCTCAGTCTAATCTAACTAAGGAGGTTTAGGTAATTTATAGTCCACGTGTGCCCACTGCGGGTTTACCGACTTAACACATAGTATCGGTGTTGTCACTTAGGTATGAGGGTTTCCTTACGATATTCTCCTTCACATATTCTCCTGACGATCGAGTAACGTAGTGGATAGTCTTGACCGGGACATTCTTTTGTGGGATGAACATAAATTTTTGTTTACGGGTCATTGTTGTTGCTATTTATATTATTATTTATTCTGGGTTCTCCCCCCCCAGTTCACTGTATGGTTATCCATAACACAAGCACTGCTTACTTCGGGGCCATACAGTTGATGTGTTTGTCTGGGGATTTATCATTATTAGGTACTGTAAAAGTTTTTTTAAAAACTCATGGTACATTTAGCGGTTGTTGGGATCGACCAGGATCTTTAGATCGAGAAGCTACCGCCGCTGATGCTCTATTCTTTCGCAACTTAATGAGATTGGCAAATAACGAACTAAATCAATTATTAAGTAGGTTTACATTGCAAGAGCAAGAGCCATTTCAAATGTAATGCCTACGTGTCCTTGGCAAGTAACGAAAGTTTAGCAAGGGTTAGAAGAGGCAAACCGTAGGTATCAAATTAACTATGGGCGTACGATTCTTCATATATACCATTTGATAGCAATAAAAATACTGCAACCTGTAGCTTTATAGACAGTGCAACTCATTTGACTCGTGAACGGGTGCCGTTTGGGGGTGTGAGACTTACCGAGCTAACATATGCAGATAAGAATAATGTTGTATAAACATAATAAGATATAGTACATTTATTTTGAAAAAATTATGCCCGTGAAGTTAGTTCGTCTTCACGAAGGTTTCTCCGAACTGGTGGTAGAGTCCTTATTTGACGTCAATAATAACAAGTAGTAGTCACAGTTGAGAAATAAATATTTGAAGTTGAATCTTTAAATCGATACGTAAAGAAAAAAATTCAAATTCCAATTCAAGAACCATTTGGAGATATCACTTTTATATAACATGTTTTATCAGTAACAACTCGCAGATTAATGGGATTAAGCTTATTTCAACGATGTCACGCAAATTAATAATTGACTCTCATACAACTTATATATGACGTGATCTAGTAGCATCAACTTATTATTATTATTATTTTGTGTATAATGGCAATCAGCTGTTGTTACTACACAATAACTATTTCTGCCAATTTCAAGTATTAGTATACACACGTACTACACGAGGTTAATAATTTTGTAGCGAACAGTTGAGTAGAACTTGCAGTATCTCGAGCATTGAGTTACCTTGAACAATACAAAAACAGGGGAATGATATAAGTTTTAACAGATCTTTAGAAGAGTATAATTACATATTTATAATTTGATATTAAACAAATGGATAAATCTTCCAAGAACCTTAAAGTAGCATCAACTTCTTGAAGTTTACGTTCACTTACAACAAATGTCTGTCACAAGAATCGATAGAAAAAAAAATTGAATGTACCTGGTATTAATTACTTACCTTTGTAATGCGATTTAAAACATAACTATTCGTAACGTCAGACCGAAATTTCAAAAAAAATTATTTAAAAGTAAATTTCTCAAAATACCTTATTATTTTGGAAAAAATTTATAAAAAAAATTCTTTAATATTATTTCACATACTGAATTATGGAACTCAAATTTGCGTGTTAAAGTCACGTGTTCGCGTCGCCTTTGGCGTGCGTGTACAATCAGTACATTTTGTCATGCCACAGTCACTGTTTATTTATAATAATTCGCAGGCATATTTAATTATACATTAAACAAAAGCAACTGCGAAGGTTGCAACATGAGTGCAGAAACGTTGACCAGCCCTGTAATAAAACCCATGTGGAGGGTCCTTTGCATTTGGAAAGTAGTAGGCACCTACAAAATATTAAAAAACCAAAAGTGTTTAAAGTTCTGTTCAAAATGTACGCTGAAGTGATTTTATATTAGTTTTTTTCATTGTTTATTTGCAAAGAAAAATATAATTTTTGAATGAGCCCTTGACGTGGATTCCTGTGTCCTCGAATGCGATACGAGTGAGCCCACTTAATATGACTAGTAAAAGATGTCAGATAAAAATGTCAGCAATCAGACGCGCGCATTGTTACAATCTGTACCTGGACGTTTCAGTGGCTAAGTACCTAATTTGTTTTAAAAAAATCTAAAAATGATATTGATCAAATATAAGTAATAGTTAATTGTTTCAATAATAATCATTTAAATCAGCACGTTTGTTGAGAAAATTAATCTTTATGATTGAGTCTACTGATTGATGTCTTAAAAATACAGGGTGCTCATTTTTCAAATTTTAGCCAGTTTAATTCCCGGGCAAGGTAAGCTTATTTCCAAATACCTAACTTTTAATGTAGTTTTTATTCTTTTTAAAATAAAAGAATGTTTCATGAGTGTTAAATTTGGTCTCTCCAATATTTAGAGTCATTCCCTCCAGGTGGCATTGAAAAGTTCCTCCCTGTACATAACAAGCTTAACGTACACTAAGGGCCACTTGCAAAGATGAGTTGAACTACGTTTACCTGATATATTTGTTAAATTGTTTCATAATAACCTTTACATGTCTTTACAAATAGTAGCTTCAATATAAAAACTATGTTACTAAATAACCTCTTGAAAAGACTTATTGAATTATTCAAGAATCGGAATTACCCGCCATTTTCCCTTAATCCAGGGTATTTACTCCAGTAAAAGGGGTAAATCTCAATAAGCCATAAAAATTCACTGTGCTTACTTTCGCAAATTAACAAGTTTAAAAGGATACCCGTGGTTTCAGTAAACATTCAATGGATTTTTTGTCTGTTTGTATTTTTGGGTTAAGTTAATTTTTTAACTATCATTGTGAAATTAAAAAATAAGCAAAGCTCTGTTTTGTGTTATAATATAAAGATAATTTAAAAAAATAACTGAAGCAGTAATACTGAATTTAAATTTTAAATAAATTATAAAAGACTAGATAAATGATTTACTAAAATTATTTTCGATGCTGCTTATGAGAGTCTTCTTAGAAAACCGCGGTCCTGATAATCCTTTCAAGAAGTCGTAACTTAAAAATTAGAATGAAAAAGGCTGCACTGAAACTCTGAAATTTTGACAGCCTGTTTGGTGTGGAGGTAAGTAGCCTTGCCTTCGAAGCCAGAGGTACCAGGTTCGAATGCTGGTAGGGGCAGATATTTTATCATATTTGCTTTCTATTCATGGATGTGTATGTATGTTTATTTAAGTTTATTTGTAATATTATATATAAAAAAATATCTATGTGTGTTTATATATTTCTTAAGTTTATTTATCCGTTATCTAGTATCCATAACACAAGTTCTTAATTATACTAAATTTGGGCTAGATAATGTGGTGTGATTGTTAGAAATATTTATTATTTATATATTAATTTTAAGTCTCCTTTGAAGCATTAACTACACAACAATTAATGATGGGACAAAACACCTAAAGCTCAACCCTTGCTGAGGGACATTTAATTTTGCCACCATTTTTGCTAGACAGAGTTAATGATGTACATTATTACCCCTCTGCAGCACTTTACGCAGTTTTGATTTTGAGTCGCAGAACTTCTAATAGAGATAAATATTAGGAGTTCTGTGATTCTACTATCGTTTATATTACTCGTATAATCCCGAGAGAAACACTCCAACGGTATGGCCCCAAAGTGTGCAGAGCTTGTCGCATGGATGACCCTACAGCGAACTGGGGGAACCCAGAATAAACATTCATATATAAATTGTTTATACAAATATAAATATTATTGTTGAACTGTAAATAAATATTCTATGTTCATATTCTATAGTTATATATTTATGTCATAAAAAATTTCTTTAATACTGTTTTAAATTTTAATTATTAAATACACTAAAATCTAAGTTCTAGTAGTAACTGCTGTTGCTCAAAGCGGCACAGCAGAACCCGCCAAGGCTACAAAGCGCCACGGCCAAGCTTGGCAAGCTGTCGAAGCAGCTCGTGCAGCACCAAACAGACGCAGAAACCTGTTAGAGCAAGAAGCTCTAGCAGGACAGATTTGGATTGCCCTTACTCTGACATTCTGGTGAATGTCAAAGAAATTATAAGGTAATTTGGCTGATGCTATTCGATTTAACACCTTATGATTAATAATCTTTATGAGTATGTTTCCTAGTTACCATCAGGTGTATCGTGGACAAAATTTATTATAAATAAAAACTATTTTCTATGAAAACATGTTTTTTGTAAACGGCCGCGTTGTACCTCTCCTCCATTTCTACTGTTATGAATGGTTAAAATATTTACTAATAAAAGGTTATATTTTACTTCAGAACTATGAAGATTATCGACGGAGAACTAGCCGACCTTAAACAGTCTCCTAAAAAGAAGCATTGTGGGTAAATATTTTCTAAATACATATTAGGTTTATGGGGATAAATGACATGAACATATAAAATTCCCAAGGCAAAAATTAAAAAACCAATATACTTAATGCCAAAAAAATATTGAAATACAGACGCAGTTAGATTCGATCTACCACGCATTCCTCTTGTAAAGGCTTTACAAATGTCCAACTTACAAAACTCATTCAAGCCATGCGTTACCTCGAGGCCCAATATTGAGTTTATTAATACGGGTCTTAGGGTGAAATCTATAAAACCTACTTTGCCTTATCTCAGACAAAAGGTTAAAAAATGGACTTGGTTTTAACCTGTATAGTATGTATATTCTGTAAATATGTGATCTGACATGATGACACTAATCTTATCTAAAAGATAGCCATGAATATTTACAATCACTATGTACATACTATGTAGTATAAGAAAGTCGCTTTTTATTTGACCATTTATCTGAGATAATTCTAAGCACACTGTATTTTAGCCTTAGTTGGCGTCGTCATTTCGTTATAGCGTCGCGGAAGTAGCGTAGTCATTTCATAACAATTGCAATACATTTTCGCAATGTAACGCCGGATTTATCAATAATGCCAAATAGGCATTGTTCCATGGATTATATAGATCAAAGGATAACAACTACCTAATACGAATACGTACATCCTAATCAAGGAAACTACAAACGTATGGTTCACTATCACAAATAGAACCACAGTATTTCTAAGCTAACACGGCTATGGTTCGTAGGCCGTTAGGTAAGCTGTAGTAAGTAACGTTCTCTTTTTGCTACGTTGTAGCAGTCCTTTAACAAAGTGATTTTTTTTAATAATATAATCCAATTAATTTCCTCATCATATTATTATTAATATTATATTTATCTATATTATATAAAATAAAATATTTGTTTGTGTGTTTGATTGTATACATATATGAAATTTATATACTCTACAGCTCAACCGATTTAACAGAAAAAACCGATCATTTATCCAGGAATATATCTGGCATAGGCTATCTGTATCCCGCGGTTCCACGGCGTCACCGTGTACTGTCTGGGAACTTGGCGGAGGCTCGGTTACGAATCCCCTGCAATTTTGTCGGCCCTTATGGCCGGTTTACACGAGTTAAGTGGTTAAGTTGGTAACTAAATTTTAACTAAATTTTAAGTTAAAAGTTGCGTGTAAACAGTCAGTTAAGTGACAAGTGGTAACTTAAAATTTAGTACGCAAGTGATTAAGTAGATTAGGATTCGTTCTATTTTTCGTATAAGTGGGTGGGCGGGGCTTCTCACTTAACACGTTTGGACGTGATTATTTAGTTAAGTGCATAAGTTGACAAATCTGGTGGCGGCAAGAGCTCGTATTTATTTCGCATTTACTCATTCTTTTTTCAATGTCGGAGAGGAGCTTATTTTCAACTTTAAAATTTGTTGAAGAATATTTAAAATAGATACGTTTGTAGAATAAAAATTTAGAAAAAAAACATGTTCTTGTAAAGATTTTAATTTCTGAATAAAATTCTTATCTGAATTTGTCCAAAATCACATTTACCATATATCTAATTACAGAATTGACGAATTCCTTGAGATTCATCACTGCTCATCTTCATTGAACTTATGAACTTAACTACTTAATCCGTTTGGACACACAAGTGACATGCAGTAACTTAAAATTTAGTTAAAATTTAGTTACCAACTTAACTACTTAATACATGTAAACCGCGCATTAGTATGTTAACTTAAAATTTATAAATGACAGGGTTGCCTGGAAGAGATCACTCTTTTAGTAATGAGGCCGCCCACATTGTCATTCTCTCTTTTTTGTAGTTTTAATCTAAGTGTATTTTGATTTTGTAACTGGTTTGGCAATAAATTGTATTATTATTATTATTATTATTATGCGGAGCCTACAAAAGACCGAACAACGCGCAAGCGGTTCTCGCCTTCACCTGCGCCTCCACCGATTGTACCTATAATAGACAGTATTGTTATTTCCATATCAATGGTAACCCAGTTCCTTCCCTTACAGGCTAAGATCACCACCCGGAAGTCCAAGTACAACGAGGGGGTATGTATGATTTTATTTTAGTACCCATTTATACTTGTATCAAAATTTTTCTTGCCAGTTCTTCTTCACGAAGGTTTTTTCGAACTGGTGGTAGAGTCATGTTTTATTTGACATTAATAAGAACAAGTTATTGTCAATGTTGAGAAATAAATATTTCATTTTATTTCATGTTTTAATAACTTATAAATTGTTCTTTCTTTTTTTCGTTCTTTATTTTCTTTCTTAAAAATGATATGTTACAAGAATGGCTTTAAATGCGATCTGATAAAAACACTGCAAAATAGTTATAAAAATGTTGCATTGTTATACAAATAAAGATTTGCATGATATTATTTTTAAAATATGCCTAAGGCAGAAGTGGTTTTTTAGAGAGTCCTAAGCTCTTACTGAATTTAGTATAATAAGTTTAGGTACGATTTAATGCCACTTTTAAATGTGTGACATAGATATCGCTTTGGCCCATCTAAATTCATTCCCTCTTTAAGTCACAGAAACTTGGGACACCGTAACAACATCTGCAAATCTATGTTTAGGTAAATCACTGTGGCATTACTGGCACTATAAGAAACTTTTGTCAAGCAGTCGCAAGTGACAGGCTCTAAAAGCACGTTATAACAACCACTTGAAGGCATCCATCTTGAATTTAGACTTACACTAAGAGCGCTTAAAAATCGACATTGTACTATGTCAATTCTTAAAAAATTGAGGATCTTTTTGAATCTGGAAAAAAAAATTTGTTTATTATGTCTTTTTTTTCTGATTATCTCGTAATCATTAAATTTATACACAACCTTCTTTACAGTTGTCCTCCCTGTTCAAAGTCATGTATGCGGTCGCAACGAGGTATAACAAATTAATGCTAAATTATTAAGCAAAGTTACATCTTCTAGCAAATAATAATTAATGTTTGTTATATTTTACCTTTCAGAGGAACCACCTCACGAATATGAACCAAACTTTGAAAGAATCCTGAATAAGTATCGAAGGGAACCTCCATCTAAGCCAATGACCAGGTACATCAATAATGTGATTACTAAACAAAGCTATATTATACCGAGTGTACAATCCAAATGGGTCAGTATGGAGAAGTCAGAAATTCTGAGAGATAGCCAAATCTGTTCTTAGGAACCATGGCGTCGATTTTAGATTTAATAATAATCACATTCGAACTTTTTTCTTAACTCAACATCAACATCTCAACTCTCATACGAACCTGGTCAATACTCTTGTAATCGCGTCAAGTATTGGTCCGTAAGAATAAGGACCAAAGGAGGCAGATACCGTCCCATACATTTCTGGGCTATGGTGTTAACAGCTTGAAAATTGTGTTTTCTATAAGAAACATACATTTGAAGTGTTCACCTAAAATTTGAAAACACTTGCACTTCTAGAATGTTATATATAAGATATTTAAGCAGTGTCATATAAAGTTTCGTTAGGTTATTTCGTTAGACTTTTCAATAAATTATTTAAATATACTAACTTTGATGATGTCCCAAAACGAATTGTGTGTTTAAAAAACATTATTTCTAGGTCTTAACATCCAGATCTTGAAGCCTCTACCTAAATATACGTTTTTGTGGCGAGATTTATTTATCAGATTACTAATGTTGGTTATACCTACGTGTTTATGTCTAAATATCCTTTTAAGATAAACATAAAAAATTTATACAGACAGACATAAACAGTAATACAAAATTCAACATACTTTTTAAAGTAAAACTAAACTGAATGTTAAAAATAATTCTGACTGGAAAACAAGTAAGTGGTTTAAGACTTGCAGTTTTTAATCAGACTACATGGCTTCTTCCTTACTTCCTTAGTCGCCCCAGTTAACACAGCAATCCATGTCAAAATGCAAAATCGGGTATCCAAGGGCACAAAACCAATCCGTCGTGTAAGGCGGGTTCTCGGGATCTGGTAGACAAGCAGAAAGTATTCGAGTAAAGAAGAATCGTAGTTAGTCCGTATAACAAGCGTAAGTTGTAAGAAAATAGGAAAACCATAAAACTAATCAAGCGCATGGAACAAAGCCAAACAAACGAGTATCAGAATGGCAGATATTTGACGGCAACGATGAGTGAGTGACTCGTCAATCACGTCCGTATCGTTCGTTCTTTTCGCTCATTATTGGGGGATAAAATTAGTATTGCCGATATAAAACTAAATTCCACTCATAAAAATCACAGCGAATTCACATATTTTGAATTTAAATAAAACACTTTTTACCGGATATTATCGCGTATATTTTAGTTAATTTTAAAATTATTTCGACGTTTTAACTTAACTAAAATATACGCGATAATATCCGGTAAAAAGTGTTTTATTTAAAGTATGAATCGTGAAAATTTAAGAAAATATATATTTTGAATTTATTTCATTTCCAGAAATTAAATCGGTCGCGATTATTATATTTATAATAAGGTTAATATAACTTATTTTATGACACGAATTTCCACCTGTTAACTGTCTAGCCCACGACTACTCAGCCTCCTTTGGCTATGGGATCTTGTGATCAATTTAATTGATTTGCAAAATGTCGTGAATAACATGAATCGATCATCAATTATCTGAAGAGACCACTTATGCATATCTTATCTGCATAGCATGTTTTTGATCGTGATGTGTTGTAGGTTCTTTCAACTCACAATTATTATCATTTTGTAATTAAATTATTAACTGATCCAACAGCCAGCACGTGTTTAAAATAAGTATTATTCGCATTTATAAAATCTAAAACGTATTTTCCATGTACACTTGCGTGATTGCATTTTGCGTGTTTCCCGAAATTCGTATTTTATAATTATCTACAAGTTTTGTAATCATGTAACACAAATAGATAATGAAAATACTAGGTGCTAAGGCTAAGGCGAGAACCGCTTGCAAGTTGTTCGGTCTTTTGTGTCCGCTCCGCATACTAAGGGCCGACAAAATTGCAGGAGATTCGGGTGCCGATCTGAGCTTGCACAAAGTTCCCCGATCGTACCAAGTTCGAGCAAATTTTAAGATTGTGTCATCCGTCCCCGATTGCCCAAAGAAATGGTAAGGTTAGGGAGGCTACAAGTCTGCACACAAGATTTTTTTTTTGTTTAAATGGACTGTATTGTTATGCCAGTATTAGCGTTTTCAATTTCACCAGGCTCAGGCTTACGTTTTCTTTCAGTATGGACGTCAAAACGTAAACCTTTGTTGTAATTTTTTTTGCAGCTGTACTGCAACATCGTGTCACCTGTTGAAAGGTATGGATACCGTGCTGTTACATTGAATGTCTTCAAGTATGTAAGCAACAGTTTAGTAGTGCTGGGTTCGAATTTTTGTAGTTGTTTGTTAATGAGTTTTAAATGCTTTCTGATTATATAGTTCTAATAATAAATCCCCAGATAAACACACTAGCTGTATGGCCCCAAAGTAAGCAGAGCTTGTGTTATGGATGACCATATAGCGAACTGGGGGAACCC
The DNA here is from genome assembly GCA_923062675.1 of Marasmarcha lunaedactyla. Lineage (NCBI taxonomy): Eukaryota > Metazoa > Arthropoda > Insecta > Lepidoptera > Pterophoridae > Marasmarcha > Marasmarcha lunaedactyla. Next base: position 8,174,580 of record OV281361.1, on the reverse strand, counting down.
AGAATACACTTACGCATAAATCTCTACGAACATCTATATTCTTTAAACCTTACTTTTTCATGATTTTGTTGTAAGTAGACGTATTTTATTTTATTTTATGCTACTCATTTTAAAGACTCTTTTGACTTTACAGAAACACCTGTTGCTGCACGAGAGAAGCCCTCAGCAGCTACAGTAACCGAAGAATTTGACGATCCTGAACTGGAGCCCTTCGAGATGAACAACACAAACGAACAACCTACGGTTGGCTCGGATAGTCCAACATTGTAGGTCCAATATTTACTTGTTGTTGTCATATTTATTTGTTAAGGGCAATGCTATACGTACTTGTATTTGCTACCAGTGTCGAAATTATTTAAAAAATCTCTAGAATATTCGATTATTTATTATTAAAAAATACAACAATGACATTACACCCACGTACGTACGATTATGTGTTTGTCAAACCTCTTGCAGTCGCTTCTATATTTATCCATACGTATATGCGACGAACTTAATGGAAGCCCTATAACAACAATTTATTAGTACTTACTGGAATTTCATATTACATACATAAAAAGTGTCTAGGGATCAAGTAAATTTCTTGTAAAATAATCTTAACAATATTTACCAAATTTAGTCTACAACAGATACAACGTTTTGTTTTAATTTCTATGTTTAAATCAAAAACATACATATTTTGTAAAAATTAGGAAAAATTGCTGTTTTTGCTGATTGCGGGAAATTAACTCAGATTAACGGCGTCAATCAAGATGAAAAAATTACAAATATAACATTTTGTACATGTTTGTATTGTAACAACCAACAATATGAATAACACAAGCGCAGCGATTTAGCATGCTTAATGTACGTTCATCAAAAGCACTTTGAGGAATGGACGCTCTCATGCTTTCTTACAAGTCAAAAAGTTTTTGTGGGGTGTGCACGGTATACATACTCGGCAGTTTTCTTCTTTGGAGCATATCTCGTTCGTGCTCAATGGGGTTGCGCAGGCTACGGCCGAACGTTAACAGTTAATTTTCTCTTTGTGATTGAAATTTAAAAAAACATTCTATAAATTGAAACTCCCTAATAAAAATCAATAGAGATCCAAAAAAGTAAATATGTTTGAGCTGTAGCTGTGCCAAGTGATAAATAAATATAATAAACCTCATTTGCAGAAATACTACGTACGAAAACTTATTTACTTGTTTAGACCCTGAGGCACATTGCGAACAAGCATATCGTACGAAATGTGTATGCCACCCAAATTACACTCTTACTAAACGATTTTTCTTAGTTCTCTGACCTTGTTTATATAATAATATTAACAAAGAACTACCAATTTACATATATATCTACTTACAAACAATGCAAACCACTATTACGGAACGTTCTGACTCACAAAAATTATGAGGAAACTGAATCGATACGAACTTAATCCACTCACTCTCATTTAACGTGCACACTGACTTATACCAGACATACTATTACTGATATATAGGTACTACACACAAAAAAATCACACACACAACAAAATCATACAATGAATTACACACTCTCTAAAATGTATTTTGGATATTATATAGTATTATATTGGATTTGTTAAATTGATTTGTTGTTTTATTTATTTCTTTTTACGGAAGTTTTTTATTACGTACTTATTTTTGTTACTACCTTCTCGATGGACAATTTAATGTTTAGTGTCTAGGTAATTATTTTTGGTAATCAAGAGCTGATTTCCTAAATACAGACTGCTAATTGTAAACTTGGTAGGAAATTAGTCTTAAATATTAAATGACTGATGAATGTTTTATGAATAAACGAATAAAAAAATTAAGAGCAGAACAATATTTTTTTTAATAAGTAAGTAAACATACCAAGTTGAGAAATGTTTACGTATTTCTTTTTAAATTTCAGAACTGCTTTCCTGGCCAGTATTAAACCCTGTCCGTGCAAACCTAACGGCAAAAAGTAAGTTCTTTCATCTCGACCTCTACAAAAACAAGCCACAGTAAACTGCAAATCACACAGTATCTTAACTAGGAAAACCCATAGGAGCGCAACCCACTTCTTCGGGAAAACCTGAGGTAGAAACGAATACCTATATGTGGATGGCTTATACTAGCCGGGGTTAAGCCAGATGAACCGAATGTGCCGACCTGCGTATTGCCTGATTGCTTCAGGCCAGGCATACTGTGGAACCATATGAGCCATACACTGCCCTAGCCCCCTATGTATAATTTTATAGCATTTAGTAAATATACTATCTTATATTTTTTAGAATAAAAGAAAGTGAAATCGTCGAAAATTTGTGTGCTTCAGGTGAGATATGTTAAAATTATTTAAAATGTATATCGCAGCTAACTGGCCTTCGAAATGAGGTGGGACCAAGGATGGACATCGTTGGTATATTAAATGTGAAATCCGAATAAATAATAAATCCCCAGACAAACACACCAAATATGTGGCCCCAAAGTACGCAGAGCATGTGTTACGGAAGACCAAACAACGAACAGGAGGGATCCCAGAATAAACATACATATATAAATATCAACAACCATGGCCCGAAAACAAACATCTGTGTTCATCTCACAAATGAATGCTCAGGCCAGGACTCGAACCTGGGACCTCCGGCGCATGAGGCAGGGCTACTGCACACTTCGCCACTTGGCCGTCACTATAACGTATACAAACATATGATCTTATCACGCACCAAAATCCCATCTGGTAATTACCTCCTGTAGGCGCACCTATATTTGAAAGAGTGTTAAGGCTCATAAGGGACTAAGAAAACAGCTTATGAAACATTAAAAACTTGTAAATTAACACATATTTTCATTGGGGACCTTCAGTACTATCCAGGTATCATATATCACAGGGCCCTACAAAATTAATCTAGGTAGAGTTTCATAAGTTAAGATCTCGTTTGGAGCAGTACTACAACCCTTCCTATATTTGCCGCCATAATAGTTGTGTTCCAGGGAAGGAACAGCCAGTCGAACGAAGGCAATTCCAACTTTAGCCTTTACGGTTGGCTATACACATCATTAATCGATAAATAAAAAACAATATTTTAGATCAATAACATCTATATAATTATTAATGACGTCTATGGGCACGGATGGCACGTACCACGTACCATACCAGGTGGATCGCGTGATTGTTTGTCAGCTGTGACAAAGTAAAACATTTAAAAAAAATACAATGTTGTTCTTATGTTTCAGAAAAACCGCCAACTCCTACAAAGCCGTTATCCGGCCCACCAACTCCCAAAATCGACATTCCCAAAGAACCTTACCCATGCACTGATTACATCCCCACTTGTCCAAAAACTTGCGCCTCAAATCTATTTACTGAAGAAGCATACGTCAATATGTCCTACAATGAGTCCTCTTCAAGAGTCGCTATGGAGACTTCTGCCCACAGCTTTGGAAAAATTGTAGAGGAGGAAATAAGAAAACTCGATCCGAAGAAGAAAAGGAAAATAATGATTAGAATTTTGAAACAAATTGAAGATTGACAAGACGAAATCGCCATTGAATTAAAAACGCCTATTTATATCAATAACAAGATTGAATAATTGGGGCAAATTTATTTAGGAGAAATACATATTTTTGTTTATTTATAAGTGCATGTTACGTGCGTATCGTGCATGTCCAAACAATACTAAAGATATTTTATTTTGTTGTTACATCTGCTTACGATACTTAACGAGAAAGTATCGTTTTTTGATAACATTTTTAAGTATATAATTTAATTTTTAAATAAATATTGTAAAAACAGCTTTTTGTTTTTTTTTAGTTATGGAGTAGCAAATATTACCTACGCCCGTTTTTCAATATATAATTTTCAATATACCAATTAACCAACTCCATTAAAAAGTTATAAGAAAAAAGGTAACTGAAGTCGATAAATTACTCAGCTATAATTAGGCCGTTATTTTTGACCTAAAAAAGAGAAAAAATAGAGAACCAATTCCACATTGTGTAGACAACGAGAAGTATTTTTTAAATTTCTTCCACGGCAGCCTTAATTACCCCGCTGCAGGCATTTCACCCAACTAATCAATAAGCAAATAGATATTTAAAAAATGGCTGTTACAATCAGGGTCGAGAATATTTATGAAAATCTTACTTTAGATTAAAGAGATTTTTATTTAGAATTTTAGACAGAGAGAGAGACGATTAGAATTTTAGCGTGCTATTTACCGTTCCGATTAAAAAAGCGAAATTATCACGTTTAGCGCGGTAAAACGAATGGAACGGTTATGAGCAGTTTTAGCACTGATAGCGGTGTGAGCGGCAATCGGAACGAACCTATTTAGTGGCAGGTTGATGAGCTGTTGACTGTACATTTGGCAGTCCCAGTTGACTTCAGTTCATGCAATACGAAATGTAACATCATGTTTTTTCCACTATCTATTTTATAGACTATTAGCCAGTTAATCAGTTCAAAAGTCTCTCCATCACAGTCAATTCCTACTGGACGTACAGCCATATTTTAGCCCTAGTTAGCTTAAATTTGTAACTCAGATTCAAGCAACTCGGCCCTAATAAAAACGAATTGGTTTCTAACGATGGATATGTCTCAGGCAGATGGTTGAATCGGACTTTCAATTAAACAGGTAGCCGTTTGGTTACACGTTTTATACTTTATTTAAAGCCTTCAGTTTTGCGCAAATCGCTGGATATTAAAAATGCTTATTGTAAGAAAATAATTAACAAATCTCATATTCCTTGGTCAACTATTAAATATGTCGTATAGCCAATTAGCTGAACAAGCCAAACTTCGAGTTGTATGTCTAATTCAACCATCAGTGTGATGAAAGAAAGTAATATACCAAATTTGACAAGACTTCCTGTGTAACCAAAATACTTGAGTAAGTAACTGTCAGAATATTACTACAAGAGAAAAATAGCCTTGTCTTATGGCGTGTGTCAAAAGAACTTTACCCGGCGTGATAGATCACATTTTTTGCCGACTATACCTAGCTATTAGCTACGTACAAGTTTATATTGCTATACTACACTCGGCGTCACAAAAATCGCACCTTTATGTTTTTTTCAGTAAATTGCTCCTAGAATCTGGCCCATAAATACCACGTGTGAAAAAGAAATATCATTGTAAAGTGCACTTCAATACCTTTACATTCATTACCTGTATCATTAAAAAATCCATTACCATTTCTAACCAGGGACCAATCAATAAGATATTGGAAAAAATGCTCACTTAAGGAGTGCTAGTTGGGCTACCTTAAAAGGGTATAAAATGTTATGTCCAGGTAAGAAATAGGTCAGTCGCTACTCAGACTTTAGAGTGAACACACTTGAACGACATACGCAAAAGAACTGTACCTGAAGATGGATACAACCCCTGAAGAAGCCGCTCAAATCGTTGCTCTATTACAAACAGGACTGCGACAGGTTGACGTTGCTCGACAGTTGAACCTTAGCCGATTTGCAGTACGACGAGTATACCAACGGTTCCGTGAGACTAGTGGCTATACCCGAAGACGTGGATCCGGAAGAAAACGTTGTACATCAGAAAGAGACGACCATATCATTGTGTCTACGTCGTTGCGCCACCGCTTCAGCAATGCTGTTGAGGTGCAACAAGAGCTCCGGTCAGCTAGTAGAACGTCTGTGAGTGTCTCTACGATTAGAAGAAGATTGAAAGAAAAGGAATTAAGAGCTCACAGACCTGCTAGAGGCCCAAAATTGACCGTACGACATCGGAGAGAGCGGTTACAATTTGCTCAGGAGCATGTCAACTGGACGCTTGACCAGTGGAGGGCCGTTCTCTTTACCGATGAGACACGAGTATGTCTTTTCTGCAACGATAGACGCAGAATGGTATACCGAAGAAGAGGGGAACGTTTTACCCAAGCGTGTATGGAGGAATCCGTCGAATACGGAGGTGGTTCCTGTATGTTCTAGGGTGGCATATCCGTTGAAGGGAAAACGGAACTTGTTGCGCGTAGTTTTGTTGCGCCGGCTGGAGAAGATGCCGCCGTATGTACCCTTTGGCCCCGAAGACACCACGACCTGACTAACCACGGAGTGACACCCGACTTGATCGAGTGCAGGTTGGAGCGCAGTGAAAACAACACAAATCTTCAAAGTAGGAACGTTTATTGCGTATACAATTAAACCTTAAGTTTAAATAAGCCTATGAACCGCAATCGTTCCTGTAGTTCAGCTTCTTTCTTCAGACCTCTTCACTGGCCTCCGGATACACCGAACAGCGCTTATGTGTTCTTGGGTCTTCACTGGCCTCCGGATTCACCGAACAGCACTTTCTTTCTTCTAACTGGAAGCTTCTGAACTTTTCTTCTTAGACTTTTTCTTTCTTCTTATTAGACTTTTTCTTTCTTCTTATTAGTTGTTGTTTTCTTCGCTGCAGGCACCGAACTGACTTCCAAAGCTCGGCGTGCGCCTTTTATACAAATTTCGCCCTAAATAATTCCAGCGCTCTGATTGGCTGGCGCGTTTGTGAAGTTTGCACCTAATTACGCTTAAGTTTTACTTGGATTCTAAACTTTACATCGAATTATCTTTCAAACTATTAATCAAAACTATTACAATATTGTGTTCAAATAATAGAGCGAAACGATTCCTATATGTTTACATAAATACCAATTTGATAAAATTAAATACAAAAAACTTTCTAGAACAAAGACTATCTCAAAACACCGTTTGCGCCGGCAGACTATTTACTCAGCCTAACATTGTACCTAAGGCGAAACGGTTACAAACATAATTTTATCATTTTACATTATTAAAATATGCAAACATTCTAATTACAATTAGATTTTAACATAATCTAACAAGATATAACTACCAATTAGGAACATATACAACAACAAAGGTTTTCTCGTTATTCCCTTTAAATACGTAAAACACCATGAAAATAATTATTACATTTCAATAAAAGAAAGCAATTTACACATTATTATCAATAAACCATAACAATAAACCCTATAATTACGTAGTTATTCAACGAGAAAATATCTAACCATAATACGTCATTTATTACTTCAAATGCGTACTTTATTATATGAACCTATATACAATAACGTTATATCTACCATTATCTACCTAATCTGATAAGAAATAACCATAAATTTACCACAATTATGACAAATCTGAACAAATCAGTATTTTACAAATAACCTAGGTCTAAATTCTATCCAAAACATACATAAGCTTCTCATATTATGCTTATATTATACCAATGAAATCTCTAAGAACTTTATTAAACACAAACATCATCAATTCAACCATAAATCAATGTTATCAAAATAGAATTCAAAATATACCTATACCTAGGTTCCTATAACATCATAATTTCCTATAAGAATCTTATTAGTACTTGCTTACGTCACACTCGAAAATAACCACCTATCCGAGGACGGGCGCAAGTAGTGAGGGCGTGGACTAGCGTTATTTACAAAACTATTTGAATGGCTATGTCCCTATTATGCCGAATCCATTTCATGATGCGTCGCTAACAGTCTCCCCCGCAGTGCGTAGCACTCCATCCTGCGGTTGCGACGCTGCAGCTGGAACCAGGATGACGACCCGTCTCGTTGGTCGCCTCAGGATCCCCCATGGTGTCTGCACGTCCAGAACTCGAACTCTCCCATCAGGTCCAGGGTAGACTCGGTGAACTCTTCCTCTCGGCCAGGTGTTCCTCGGCAGTGTTGCGTCGACGACCATGACAATGTCGTCAACGCGCGGATCCTGCGTTGCTGCTCCGTTGACCTTCTTCGGCAGCAGGGTAGGCAGATACTCCTTGATCCATCTGTTCCAGAAGTGATCCGTCAGCCGTTGTGCCGTCTTCCACGTTGCCCTCCCGACGAGCTCGACGTCTGCAAACTCCCCAGGCGCCGGTGCTCCACAAGATCTGCCAAGTAAAAAGTGGTTCGGCGTTAGAGCTTCCTCGTCGTCAGGGTCTACGCTAACGTGGGTGAGTGGCCTCGAGTTCACCACGTGTTCGACTTCGGTCATCAGTGTGTGTAGGACTTCCTCTTGTGGTGTCCTGGACTGCAGCACCGTCGTCAGAGCCGTCTTCACCGATCGTACGAGCCTTTCCCAAGCGCCGCCCATGTTTGGACAGCCAGGTGGTATGAACTTCCACCGGGTTCCCTCTTGACTCGCTGCCTTTTCCATTTTCGGTGAGATGCATCTGAGTATTGGAAGGTCTCTCAATATGGACACTTCCTTCACGTATTTGGCCCAGGCTGCTCGCTGGTCTTCGGGAATCTCGTCGTCCCAGCCGATCTCCCCGCACCATATGTCTCGAATCCGCTTATTCCCCTGAATTAAGACTGGGGTAGCAAGGCCCAGGGGGTCGAAGCCGGACATCATGGCGCTGGTGACTTCTCTCTTCGTCGGCGTCTTCTTGCCTTCGAGTATGTCTGGACTGGTATTCCGGAACCCAACGTTGAAGGCCAGCAAGTCTTCTGCCACTAGCCATCTCAGCCCAAGAGTCTTCTCTTCAGCAACCAGTTCTGTGCTGTCTTCTTTGAGCTGATCTCCTATCCCGTCGAGGATCTTCGGCCTGTTGCTGCTCCATCCCCTCAAGTGGAAGCCTGCCTTTGCATGAATGCTCTGCACCTGATGCGCGATCTTTCTTGCATCTTCCTCTGTGGCAAAGCTCTGCAAATAATCATCCATATAGTGATTCTTCTTGATGGCTTCCACTGCCGCCGGGTAATCTTCTCTGAAGTCTTCTGCGTTCTTATTCATAACAAATATCGCCGTAGATGGTGATGAAGCCGCACCAAACACCACTGAGCACATTCGGTATTCGTCTGGTGTCCCATTTCTTCTGTCGCCGCGCCACAGGAACCTCAGGCTGTCGCGGTCCTCTTCACGCATCTGTACCCTCAGGAACATATCTTGAATGTCGGCGACGACGGCGACCGGCTTCTCTCTGAATCTCACAAGCACCCCAAATAGCGATTGCAGAAGATCTGGTCCCGGCAGGAGTGCGTCGTTCAGGCACTTCCCGTCAAATTTGGCAGCAGCATCCAGGACTATCCTTGGCTTCTTCTTCACGGGATGCATTACCGCAAAATGCGGCAAATAAAATGTTCTTCCAGCGGTCGTTGATACTGGAGCCTTCTCTGCATAACCATTTTCTATCAGCTTCTTCATCTGGTCTTCATATGACGTCTTCAGGGTTGCATCCTTGTCCAATTTCCTTTCGATCCCAATAAGACGTCGATGAGCTTGCACGTAGTTGTTTGGGAGGGTTTCGTCTTCACTCTTCCACAGCAGCCCGGATTCAAACCTCCCCTCTGGAAGGCGCTTCGTCGTTGACTGCAGGACCTCAAGCGCTCGTTGGTCTGCGTCGTTGCTCGGGCGGCGAGGCTGCACTCCGATTGATTCGATGTCGAAGTGTCGCCGCACCAAGGCTTCTGTCTCATCTTCTTCGATGAGTCTGCTGTGGTTGACGAACTGTACTGGTGACGTCTTCCCGTTGTGACGCCCATGGAGGACCCATCCCAAGCTCGTCAGTGATGCAACTGGATCGGACCTTTTCCCTTTCTTAAGTCTTCTCGTGACGATGAGACCCCAGTTGTCTTGCCCGATGAGAAGTTTTGGCTCTTCATCTTCATATAGTAGTTGACCTTGAATGCCTTGCAGGTGCGAGCATCCTTGGATGACACCTCGATCCACACCTTGTCTCGAGAGCTTCAAACTGTCGATTGTTCGAACTTCAATCGTTTCTTTCTTCTTACGATAAGCTCCCTTGATCTTGACGCTTATCTTCTGCGAGTCACACCTCTTGATTCCATGTTCTCCAATTGTCTCGATAGTTATCGGACTCGCCTTGCCTTCAGCCCCAATCATCTGCGCCACCCCAGCATCCAATAACGTGACTGTTGACCCCTCATCCAGAAGGGCCAGTACGCGTGCTGCGCCCTTCGGTCCATACAGGTCCACTGGGATCATCTTCAGATACACCTGCCCATCACTGGCAGTGTGCACGGAGGTGACGACTTCCTTGGGCTCTTCTCTGCGACTGGAGACATTGCAGCGGGATTCTTCTCTATCCCCAACAGCTGCTGGTGGACGGCTTTCTTCATGAAGACTGGTGTGGTGCCATCTTCCGCACTTCTTGCAATCTGCTGCCCTGCAGGTCTTCCTTGAATGTCTTCCTCGTAGACACCTGAAGCATAAAATTGCCTTCTTAGCCATTTCGTATTTTTGACTAAGGTTTGCTTCCTTGAACTTCCTGCATTCGTAAATCCAGTGTTCGCCGTTACACACTGGACACCGATTCTTGCGGGGGTGCTCTTCATTCCCCTGCACGTAGTGAACCTTCTTCACTGGTCTTCGCTCGTGGCCCCATGATGTCTTCGGTGGTGCAGATCGCTGACGGTCTTCTTTCTTCCAGGATACTTCAGGGTCGGCTATTTCCGCGTACCATTCGCTTTCAGCCTCCAGGAATGCGTTCATGACTTCCAGGTCCCGAAGTCCTTCGTCAGGATTCGTCCTCTTGTATGCGATCCACCTGTGTTTCATCGTAGTCGGCATCTTCGCAATGAGGGCCCTCGTGGTTCTAAGGGCATCTAAGTACTTGCTTGCCCCCATTGCCTTGATCGTGGCCACGGCGTTCCTCACGTGGCTGTAGAACGTGCTCACGTCGTTCGGATCCTCTGTGACCCGTGGCAGGTTCTCCAGCTTTTCCAACTCCGCAGTTGCCAGAGCTTCGGGTCTTCCGAACCTCAATTGTAGCCCCCTCATGACTTCGCTGGGATGCTCCGCCGTAAACAAGAGGCTCTTCACTGCCTCTCGCGCCCTGCCTTGCAGCGCCTTCCGTAATCTGGCCAGGTTCTGCACGTGACTGAAGCTGGGTGCCGTGTCTTCGAACGTCCTCTTGAACGCCAGCCATTCTTCTGCGGCGCCGTCGAAGTTGGGAAGCTCGATGTGTACAGCTTCCGACCGGCCTCTAGGTAGCTTCCCCAATGCTTCAGCCAACTCCTGGATGTCGGTCTTCCTCGATGCAGGCGGCGGCTGTGGTAGCCGCGGTGGTGGTGGTGGTGACGGTGGTCGCGACGGCGGCACCAAGGGTGGCATTACCCTCGCTCTCCTCTCAGTATTCTGTAGCCACTCCTCCACGTGGTGCTGCCGCTCCTCGTCTGCGAAGTCCTCTTCGCTGCCGGACTCGACCCGCACGAGCTCCAGTTCGGCCTCGGCGAGATCCAGCTTCCTCTGGGCTATTTCCATTTTCAATTCAGCTTCTCTTCTTCTGGAAGCCCTCGACCTGGTGGTGGAACCAACCCTCCTGGGTTCCACGGGCGCTGGTACCGCGAACCGTGCCTCTTCGTCCGCAGCGCCCCTTGACGCAACCCCATCCATTGCTGGCGGTACGGTGCAACCTTCGGCGTGGCGTGCTTCAGGCGCTCCTCCGGCGGGGTGCGTTGGTGCCCCTGGTGTCAACGTCGACCCCGTAGACGACCCCATCGTGTCTGTCGTCTCTGTCGGCGTGGCTGCGCTCCAGTCCCTCGAAGACTCCGTGGCGGTGGTGGGCTTCGTTCTTCCAGTCGACCGTGTGGTTGGCATCTTCTTGATCCAGGATCCGGCTCGAAGGACCAGGAAAACTGTTGCGCGTAGTTTTGTTGCGCCGGCTGGAGAAGATGCCGCCGTATGTACCCTTTGGCCCCGAAGACACCACGACCTGACTAACCACGGAGTGACACCCGACTTGATCGAGTGCAGGTTGGAGCGCAGTGAAAACAACACAAATCTTCAAAGTAGGAACGTTTATTGCATATACAATTAAACCTTAAGTTTAAATAAGCCTATGAACCGCAATCGTTCCTGTAGTTCAGCTTCTTTCTTCAGACCTCTTCACTGGCCTCCGGATACACCGAACAGCGCTTATGTGTTCTTGGGTCTTCACTGGCCTCCGGATTCACCGAACAGCACTTTCTTTCTTCTAACTGGAAGCTTCTGAACTTTTCTTCTTAGACTTTTTCTTTCTTCTTATTAGACTTTTTCTTTCTTCTTATTAGTTGTTGTTTTCTTCGCTGCAGGCACCGAACTGACTTCCAAAGCTCGGCGTGCGCCTTTTATACAAATTTCGCCCTAAATAATTCCAGCGCTCTGATTGGCTGGCGCGTTTGTGCAGTTTGCACCTAATTACGCTTAAGTTTTACTTGGATTCTAAACTTTACATCGAATTATCTTTCAAACTATTAATCAAAACTATTACAATATTGTGTTCAAATAATAGAGCGAAACGATTCCTATATGTTTACATAAATACCAATTTGATAAAATTAAATACAAAAAACTTTCTAGAACAAAGACTATCTCAAAACACCGTTTGCGCCGGCAGACTATTTACTCAGCCTAACATTGTACCTAAGGCGAAACGGTTACAAACATAATTTTATCATTTTACATTATTAAAATATGCAAACATTCTAATTACAATTAGATTTTAACATAATCTAACAAGATATAACTACCAATTAGGAACATATACAACAACAAAGGTTTTCTCGTTATTCCCTTTAAATACGTAAAACACCATGAAAATAATTATTACATTTCAATAAAAGAAAGCAATTTACACATTATTATCAATAAACCATAACAATAAACCCTATAATTACGTAGTTATTCAACGAGAAAATATCTAACCATAATACGTCATTTATTACTTCAAATGCGTACTTTATTATATGAACCTATATACAATAACGTTATATCTACCATTATCTACCTAATCTGATAAGAAATAACCATAAATTTACCACAATTATGACAAATCTGAACAAATCAGTATTTTACAAATAACCTAGGTCTAAATTCTATCCAAAACATACATAAGCTTCTCATATTATGCTTATATTATACCAATGAAATCTCTAAGAACTTTATTAAACACAAACATCATCAATTCAACCATAAATCAATGTTATCAAAATAGAATTCAAAATATACCTATACCTAGGTTCCTATAACATCATAATTTCCTATAAGAATCTTATTAGTACTTGCTTACGTCACACTCGAAAATAACCACCTATCCGAGGACGGGCGCAAGTAGTGAGGGCGTGGACTAGCGTTATTTACAAAACTATTTGAATGGCTATGTCCCTATTATGCCGAATCCATTTCATGATGCGTCGCTAACAGAACTTGTGTGCGTCTCTCGGACTGGCGGTGGTCGCAGGCAAGGGTCGCTGAATGCTGGGCGGTACATAACAGAAATCTTACAAGACCATGTGGTCCCGTATGCCGGTTTTGTTGGCGATGGTTTCATGTTAATGCACGATAACGCCCGTTGCCACACTGCGTTTTCTGTGCGGGACTACTTGGAAGAGGTTTAGATTCCTGTTATGCAGTGGCCAGCACGAAGCCCAGACCTAAACCCGATCGAGCATCTCTGGGACGATGTAAAGAGACACGTACGAGCACGTGATCCTGCTCCCACCACTCTCCAAGAGCTTCAGGATGCCGTGAAGGAAGAATGGGAGAACATACCCCAAGAGAGAGTGGTGACCCTCGTGAGGTCCATGAAGGATCGGATGGAAGCTGTCATCAAAGCAAGGGGAGGAAACACTAGATTTTAAGGACTGATTTGAGATTTTTTATGTTTTTTTAAATTTAGTTTTTGTATCTTTATCCTTTTTAAGATTTTTTTATTAAAAGCTATTTATATATATATATTTATAAAAAACATATACACATGTTTGTAATTTCTAATAGGCAATTAAATAACCTTTCCAATGATATCCTACAATCATACCCTTACTATGGACAAAGTTTGAGTAAAAGTATTTTAAAGTTGCCTTTTCGAAAGGTGCGATTTTTGTGACGCCGAGTGTATTTCCATTTCTTTATTTTCTCGATCACAGTTCTAATTTGATATAATATAGTGTTGTGACCAAATAAGTAATGATATCGATCGCATATATTTGTTATATTTTGAACAAAGACAAATACAACAAAAACATTCAAATATATTTTTTCAAGGGAACACTCAATGGCCCACCTCCTTTTTGTGTTTGTTTATATCCGTCACTGGCAACAAGACGGTCATGCTAGTCACTACATTTCTGTTCGCTGAGTTTTTTCACATTATCCATACGTTACGTTGTGTATTTTTTGTTCCTCCGTGTTGATTGATTGCTGCAGCTGTCAAATATCAAAATGCCGAAAGGATCTGTTCTGAAAAGGCAGGCGAGAGAACTGGTGATCACGGTTCGTAATTACTTTGAAGCAAAGTATCAAAATGGTGGCCCGCTATTACCACTGTCGCAAGAGCGAGAGCGTGTTGCGGCCGCATTAGGAATTAGTGGACCAACTGTTTCAAAAATTACTACCGAAGCTTACGGTACAAGCGGCATGCAGAAAAATAAGCTTCGTACGCCGAAGAAAAAACGCCAACCCCGTCGTGTGACATCGGTTGACAACTTCAACGCTGATACTATTCGCCGTCATATGTATGACTATTACTTGCGCAAATAAATTCCAACACTTAAAAAACTTGTTGTTTCTTTACGTGAATGTGGTTTGTTCCATGACCAAAAATAGTCATTAAGCTTAGTTTTGAAAATATCAGATTGGTCAAATGTTATTTTCACTGACGAGACTTGGTTAAATGCAAACCACACAGTATCTAAGACTATCTGGACTGACGACACCGCCGCTTCCACTAGTTAAGTGCCAATGGGAAAAGGTTAACGCCTTATCATATGCCATGCAGTGTAAGTGAAAGGATTCGTATCAGATGCTTTACTGGCCTTTAAATCTAAGATAACAGTGGACTTTCACGAAGAAATGAACGCGGCGATTTACGAAGGATGGTTTTAAGAAATGGTGCAATCTCTGGAAGAACCGTACATAATTATTATGGACAACGCTACATATCACTCCAGACAAATTGACAAAATGCCGACGCAGGCCAATAAAAAATAAGAGATGATTGACTGGCTTCAACGTCATGGCGAAAATGTGGATAGTACTTTATTAAAAGAACAATTAGTGAATATTTTATTTATTTTAATATTTTATTTTAAAATCGATAAAAAGCCTCCCTAAAAGATATGTTATCGACGAAATAGCTGCCGAATGAAGTCATTGGGTTCTTCGACTTCCGCCGTATCATTGCCAGTACAATGCTATAGAACGAATATGGGCACAAATCAAAGGTCACGCCGCTCGAAACAATACCCATCCCGCTTTTACGGTAAACAAGATGTTACATTTATTAAAAAATGCATGTGCGGAAGTAAGTGCCGAAAACTGGGAAAAAATTGTGAGAAGAACCCAAAACACTATAGCGTCGGATTGGGAAATTCATGTGGCATTCGATAATATACAAGTACAGGAACTTATAATAAATGTTGGGGAGAGCTCATCGAGTGACAGTGATGATTCATTTGATTTTGATTAAAATAAATAAATAGAGATTACCTGTCGTTATAATTATTTCGTTTCATTGTCGAGTACCTACCTATACCTACTTATTTTACAACAGCTTCGAAAATTTTAAAGAAGTTGGCATTATCAATCAAGAATTAATACTTGTAACATCTTGTAATGAAATATAATATTAGTTAATAAATTTGTACAAAAGTATCCGGCAGTAGTTTAATTTCTTACATTTTGTAAAAAAAAATATCGGGTCTGTTATCGTGTTACGTTTATCGATATAGCTCCATGCCTATCAGTTTCTCCGACTCTGGTATTATATAACCTTGTACGTGTGTAAACGTCATATTTTTATAAAATATTGCATACATAATGTAAAAAAATCGCTCGCACAAGTTTTTACAGGAGCTGTCATCGAGAAAATAAAGAAATGGAAATATGTAGTAAATCGAACATAAAAGATAATAAGTCAGTAGATATTTGTACGCAATTTTGTTCGTCTTTAATTTTGATAATAAATACTTCTTTCATAACGTCCAGCCAGTATTATCCTCCCTAAATTATCCAACGGATAACTATAAAATTAACCTCAGAAAAGAGATCTGTATAGGAATCGACTATTTGCGACTAAATAAACACCGCTTAGCGATGTCATCCCAAATGTACACAAAGGGCTACAAAAAGAAGCGTCGTAATTGTCTGATCCGTTGCGTCTCCTTCCGTGGCCTTCAGGTACGTTATCCGCGTTGATTACCTAATGTGAATTAATCTAAAATGGGGCTTAACTACAAAGTTATATTTAGTACCTAGGTATTGTCATTCAGATTTGTTTTTTAAAATTGGGGTCTTCTGTACAAGTTCAAAGAAGCTATAGACCTAGAGAGAAGAGAAGCTAGAGACCGGTTAAGGTTGACTATAGGGGAAGGTGGACTAACTGTCAAAAGCTCGCCGACTGTGTTACATTTGTATGTAACGTAACTTATTTGTAAACATTGTTGTTTGTTTGAATGAGTCCCCACAATTATATTGTTAGTTGGTTTTTCTTAAAAGTTATATGTTTTCGAAACCAAATGACTGAATAAAATTCTTCGTGAGAACTAAATTAAACGGGACAAATCTGGCTGAATGTTCGAAAGATAGCACATACTCTGGATTACCTTTTAGACTGTGGATGTTATTTTATCACTGCGGTTAATTTTAATATTGCGATCGGGCGTGCAAAAAGTACCTGTAGCAAAAACATTTTACTTAATACATACAAAACTAAACCACACCTATACATTTTTACATTACATACATTATATATTTACAGTTTATACATTTTTACGTAGGCAGGTACATCAGTAGTGTCCAAAACCATTTGTAATCATGTCTAGTTAACCTATATTATTTTAGATCTATAACAAAACTCAACTTTTAACCACCACTGAAAGGTTGAACATCACCAAGTTTGCCACAACCATTTTATCAACTCAAATAAAAATAACATGTACACAAGTCCGTCGGGTTGCCAGCTGTAAATAAAATGAAAATGGAAATGATGCCACACCACTGCGATGTGGCTGATGCTTTTGCTAAGTCTCTGGTTCTCAAAGTTCTCAAGACATAATTAAGTTTTTTTTTATAACGATTTGGATTTACGTTTAGTCTCTGTCTCACCTAATGGAAAGCGAAATTGATGACTAGGATGTAACACACCTATTCACGAAGTGTCTATTCTCTCTACTTTTGCATTTTCCAGGCTAATATTTTTTGGGCAATATAGACGCTGGCGGTTCATTCTATATTTTGGTGGAGCAAAACAAGTAGAGGCTATTATATCGTTTAGTTCGACTTTAAGGTGTATTAACCATGAAAAGTATTCAAATATGTTAAGGCTGTATGTCAAACCGTTGTAATTTGGAAGTAATACTAAAATTAAAACGAGTACCAAAAACATTTAGTTCGTTCCAAAGCGTTAAGGAAGTTCAATTTATAAATGTAAAGTTTTCATTTACATATATAAAAAAATTAAAGTAATATTAATTTTATTTAGCACTCGTGGAAGTTATTTACTTTCATTACGACACAACTAGTCGTCAAGACTGCGCCTGGGCCTGTACTGTACTGTGTGCAGTCTGGGCCTGTACTGCACTGTGTACCTACAGTCAATCCTTTTGCGACCGTAATAAGGACGCTAAATAACCAGTAAAATAATAGTAACAAAAGCTACCTAATCTTGATAAAAATAACGTACATAAATACGTATATAAATAACGTATCAGTGCAGCATGAGTAAGCTAAGAGTTACTTTCTACATAAGCAGTTAAGTTATACTTTTTGATAATGCAGACCAAAAATGAGCCATAAAAATAAGTTTAATTTAAAATTTAATTTATATCTGCTGCTCACCATAGTCCGGTAGAGAGACGGATAAGGTTTTACATTCCTAAGAAAGCATACTCACTGAATGTTTTTTCATACATAAATCATAAACTTGCAAACTTTCGACGATGTGATGGACTATGTCAGCAGTAGGTACCTATATCATACTTAATTTTTCATTTATATAAATAAAACAGTTTGACATCCACAGACCCTATCCCCACTTGTAATAAGCGCATTACGGGTGGAAAAAATTTAAACTCTCCGCGTCCCCAAACTTTGACGTTTTCTTTTTACATTAAAGAAAAAAAAAGCGCTAAGAAGGGTGGATAAACTTTTGGTATTACTCAAAGTAGATACTTTCAAAACAAAAACACAAATAACTGTCTTATCTACATGCAACAGAGTTGAGATTCGAGTGAAATGAATAAATGTGGAGATAGTATAAAAGGGAAATTTCGTTTTAAATATAAACACGTACATGAGAGACGCTTAGCAAATTTATGAAGTAATGGGAATGAATCTCAGGGGAGTGTTTCTGAATAAATTGCGTTTATATGGAGGTGAGCCTACCAGCTTTTAGACAAACTTGCAATCCAAGGTAATGTTGTGGTTTGGAAAATATTCGATTATAAATACTATGGCCTTGATGCAAGTTTTACTTACAATATTGTAAGATACATATTATAATAATAAATCCCCAAACACACCAACTGTATGGACCATACAGCGAACTGGGGGGTGGGGATTCAGAATGACTGTGAACTGATGTGCTCCACGAAATAAATATCGGCATATGACAATAACTCGATGTAAAAAAATAAACCAAAGTAAACATTTCTGTTCTTTTTGATTTGTCTTTCTGTGGTTTATATTTTAATATACCACCTGATTATCTCTTTTGAGTATATGTTTTTCGGAAGACGTATAACATGAAAATACTGAAATAATGATTCGCCTTTCACCACAAAGCTAAAGCTTTTTGGGCGATCTTTCAAAATGGTCTAGGTTTAAGTACGCTTATACTCCTTTAGGGTGTTACCATACCAATCGATCGACCGATCGATGTAGATTGGTTTGGTAAAACTGTCCATCGACGTCGACTGTTCCATTCTACCATCGACCGATGGCGTCGATCGACGATCGATCGATTGGTGTGGTAACACCCTTAGCCGTGACGGATAATCGCCTTTATTTCAGCTTATGTAACACAAAACGTACTAAGAACATCTGTCTGAACCGTGACCTTCAAATGCCGCATTTCCGTAGTCTCTCAATCTTCGCCATTGTGTTCTTGACGTCATCTTGTAAAACGTCGTCGCATAAGTTTGTAACGGACATCTAATGATAATTTTGTTAGAAATAGGATTTGCTTAATCCTGCACCATTCTTAAAGAAAACAGGCTTAGTTTCTTTGAATTTTTTTATTTTTATTTATGTATTGATTTTTTTTAATTGGATTACAGACGACAGTACTTACGTGGAAACTATAAATTAATATTAATTTTTACTTATATATACTTATTATTTCTATGGGTTTAAAGTTTACCTAGTTTATTGACTTCCTCGTTAATTATTTTTAAGCAGAAATTAAAACGTGAGCTTTTATCAACCCTTTCAATGCGAAGCATTAGAAACTCAATACGCTCTCATACTGGATCATCGAAGCAAAATCTACATTCATGTACTGCTGCCGAGATAACTCGTCAAAAAAATCTTACTCTACAAACTGCTGACGAATTGCATACTGACTAATTCGTTGGACAAAATCGCTCTTATGAAGTGACTGTCGAGTTAACATGTCATAAAAATGTATAGTTAATATTAAATACTTGAGGGTAGTATTGCCATAATCGAAATGGTCAACTGTACATCGTAAATAACATGCGGGTTCCGTCCATGATGGAAAATAATCTTATTTGTACTTTATTCTAATAATTCATTAACTCCAGTTAAATATTATACCTATACAACTGTAAATTTTTGGGAACTTACTAGTATGCCCGAAATAAACAAATCACAAGATAGAGCTAGGATGAAGCTTGCTGAAAGCGAACATGTAATGCATGTTGAAATCTTGGTACTCTTGTCAAACGATAGGCATGTAGGTAATTGAGTAAAAACTAATAAACAATTGAAATAAAATGAAACTGAAAAACGGAATTATCAATTTAGCTACCAAGCTCGTACGAAGAATAAAATAATTTCGCAGGCTTAGTTTCCTTCATAAACATAGACGTCTACTTTTAAAATATAACTCGTCACCAGTACTGAAATAGACTTTTAGGTGTCGAGTTATCTCGCCGATAGTATATGAGATACGTACACATAAAACGAAATATTATTACTGGCAACTATATAAGTATCGGTAGGCATTCGGACCACCCCAGTATTTATAATGAAAAAACATCATGGCGGAATAAAATGTCATTTTGACCGCTAAGGATTACTTACATATTTTTGTTTTGTGTATCGTGTAGTATCGATGACTAGTTGCCATTAAGTCCAAAGGATTGAATTGAATTGTTTTGAGTATTTTTAGCTCATTTAACAGTTGTAAAGTTAAAAATAAACCGAAAGAAAGAACTCAAGCGCAACAAAAATAAAACACACAGACAGACAGTCAATGAGATGTGAGTGAGGTGGCTGTCCCCTCTGCTTGGTGAACTAACTTCACTTGACAACTTCCGCCATAGAAGACTCATTGTCAATGTTGCCCGCTAAAACGAACACAAATAATGTTGACTTTTTTATTAATTAATCAAATCCAATTATTTGTATTTTTCCTACATTACCATTTGTTTGTCAATTTTTTAGATGGTTGTGACCAAAGACCTAGCCCAGGTTGTGACATTTGTTTTCTTCTGATTAGTTCCAAATTATTTTGTTCATCTGTGTTTTCTCTGTGGTCATTGGTCTGTCGATCAAACTGT
Organism: Marasmarcha lunaedactyla; assembly: GCA_923062675.1. NCBI lineage: Eukaryota > Metazoa > Arthropoda > Insecta > Lepidoptera > Pterophoridae > Marasmarcha > Marasmarcha lunaedactyla. The sequence continues at coordinate 8,153,900 of OV281361.1, read as the reverse complement.
ATATTCATGTCATGTATAATTAGTCAGTTATCTATGTACAATCCATTTCATGACTATACTGAATATCATAAAAGAATTTAGCTTTAATTGTATGTAGCTTTGTTAAAAAGCACCAACATACCTCCAAAATACGTTGACGAAAAAGATACACTGGCATGTTCGGCCATATCTTTTAGTGAATTGGTAATAAATTAGTAGATCTGTTGGTATAATTGCTTATAAATATAATTGGAAATAAATGAAAACACAGAAATATCTTTAAAGCAAATTTATTATTATGATGATCATCTAAAATCATACATCAACAATAAATAAATAAATAAAAACTATACGGGTAATCACAGACAACACAAACACTTAAAATAATGGTCATAAATAATAGAATATGATACATTGAAGTCAAAATCATGAAACAAACCTTCAAAACTCCACATTTTTTGGACAAAACAGCATACTCTTGGATAAATGAGCTAATTCTTTGCATTCGATGTCTGCTTACAACCACTACAAAATTCGAAAACATTTTTACTCTAAGAAATAAATTTTTTCAACATTTGGAAGCTTCTTTTACTTTAGAATATTTTCCTTACATTCCATATAAATATAATTTTAGACAGACATAAAATAAAAGTAACTATTTATTAGCAGCATGTACCCCAATTCGGTAATTTTTGACAAAGAATTAAATTGGATTAAATTTTATTTTAACGTGTTGACAAAACCCTTCAGTAGTTCATTAAAAAGATAATTTGCGAGATTAATCTCTGACAGCAATATATATCGTATTTGAATCTGAATCTATTTAATTCAGTGTCGAAAATAAACTAAACCGAGCTTCAAGTTTCACATTATCACTCTAGTCGATTTATTGAATGACATTCACGAGAAAATAACAGTTTCTTTCAAACATGGATGGTTTAACATTAGTTTGTATGGAAATTAAATTTGAAAAAAGCATAAAAACGCGGAACTAACGATAAAGATACAAGAATTATCTAATTTGATATTTCACTACTTTATACCTTATATTGTCGTTAATTGACAAATGGAAATATTTTTCTTAAGCATTAATTGAACAATTACACAAATTATTTTAATATAATTGAACTACAAAAACATCAATGTTTATAAGTCTTGAAAGCAATTTTTATGTACTACTGCAGATTATTTAGATATTACGTTGAAATCAGTTTTGAAACGTATGAGATAGATATACAGGTGTACCAGAAAGACCGAATAATATATCAAGCTTAGTAATATTTAGAAACATTCCTTTTCTAAGAAAAATTGTATAACCGACCGAACCAAACGGAAATCTAGAACGCAGTCAAAAGCGAGCGTAAAGCTGATATCCTGAATCGCCGGAATACTATAGGAAATAATTGCACAATGTGTTTGCTAACATCAGTCCAACCCCCTGGTCAATAAGCCAGCTGCCTGCACAGCCAATATTGACGCGGTTTCTTATAGGCGTCCGCGTAACGTCTTAAGGGATCCCGATGACGCTATTACAAAAAGGAACGCCGGCGTTCCAATTATAAACAGGGCAACACGGCATTCGAATCACTTAACTCAGCTTTGGGGCAGGCTGAAGCGACGTACGCATTCCTCCGGAATTTCTTGCAGGTTCTTTGGCAGTATGATCAACCGGTCAACGTCGATCGTTGATAGGTTGGAACAGTCGACATCGATCGACGGTAGAGTGGAACGGTCGACGTCGAACGATGGTAGAATAGCACGTCGACTGTTCCATTCTACCGTCGATCGACGGTTTCTACCACACCAATCGATCGACCGTCGATCGACGGTTTCGGTGTCTGGTGTGGTAACACCCTTAGGCATATCGTACCTGGAATACATCAACACTGGCACATATTTCACGTGAATTTAAATACGAAGGTAGTGTAGTGTAAATAACAATTCTTATAATATATCCAAGGTAGTTACTGCGCGACTGACGTGCCACGAAGATGCAAGAGCACCCCGTTACTTTTATCTATAGTTGCACGCTATGGTGTGAAGAACAAAAGCAGTTGGACGCGTCTCCATGAACGGCACTCACTATATGAGAAAATATACTTAAGAAAATAGTAACAAAACAACTGAATTCAGCGATTGAACAATTATTAAACTATCATTTAGTCTGTCATTATACCACACACTAACTTGCTATACAGTTCCATTTCGCAAAACGACTTGCCGTTTTGTAATGACGTAATTAAATAATCTACCTGCGACATTTGCAGTCTGACAATTATAACCAATTTAGACGCTATTAAAAAAGCGCCCCTTTTAATTTTATTTTTACTCTCACATTACAAATTATTTCTACATTCTAAAACGCTAATCAACCGTATTAAATTTGGTGCATACAATTTTACTAAATACATACAGTTATTATATAAATGAGCTGTTATTAATTTACCGATACTTGTATAACAAACATATATTTTCAATAAATTTTAACCAAAAATTGCTAAACAGTATTCAGTTTACTAAACTTATTTATAAAAAATTAAAAAAATTTCAGAATTAGGTATATTATTAAAGCAGCGCTAAATATTACGAGGAAAAGTCCGTTACTTATTGGTCTTTTATAATTGCATAAATACATGTATTAAAATAAATATTATCAAACATACATGTCTCTGCTTTATAGTCAATATTTATATAAAAAGCTTTTTAAATTTCGCAACTAAAACTACTTCTTATCCTGGGTGGATAATAATTCAATACGATTGCAGAAAACTTCCATTGAAGCAAAAGGCAAAAAAATACTCTCTGATTTTACATTTGATCGAGACAAAACATATAATTATTTATTACATATTATATTAATCATACTGTACTCACACATTGGTAACTTTAGGAATACTAATCGTTATACATTATAACATAGAATTTCCATTACAAACATTCTATCAGTACAATACTTTCACTAATAATAAAGTGTCAAAATTTCTCCTAAATATTCAGCCTCTTTCTATACATTTATAAGTTTCTACCATCACTAAAGATTTAATATTAACTTTCAGGTTATAACGAAATACAAAATAAGTTTCATTTTGCTTGCAAATTCCACTAGTAATCGGGAAAAGCAAATTGTACTATGAAATAGGAATACATTATTTATTTATTTATCGAGAATACATTGGCAAGCATTGTAAGCCAAAAAAAGGATAAATATAAATAAAATATAATATAAATTAATATTAACCAATTTATTTGTACATAATAATAAAAAAGTTTCTACAAAATAAATCTATCACTGGATATTATTTGAACTACAATAGTTTCATACTATACCTTGCAGCGAGAAAGTATATTTGTCTCACTTGGTTTATATGGGAGTGAGAGCGATAGATATATGTTACATCTCACATGTATGTTGAAAAATGAGCGAGACAAACATATTTTAATGTGAAATCGTTCTGATTTCTAGTTGTAGACTTCTATTCGAAAGTTTGATTATGGTTATACAGATACATACTGCAAGCACAACAGATGAAGAATACATATTTTTCACTGTTGTTAATACGTATGTTTTTACACAGGGAGACAGTAACTAAACATAATATATTAAGCTATTGATAACAATACTGTATTGGCAATAAATATATCAATACATATCATTTTCATACATCCTGCAATGCCTTTAAACGATTTTAAACTTCATACATACTTTATGTTGCGTATTCTGTGTATAGTTACTAAATGGCATCCTACGTAAAGGTGATCTGCTTATTGTTTTAAATGTTACAGAATTAAAAATACTGTAGTAAATTATAGATTTAGTTTTTACAAGTAAAATGTTTCAACAAAATGAGAGCATAATTTAATAAATTCAACGGAATCTCCGCACGATCATTATGTCTCGGACCTCGACATTTCAAAAAGGTTACAATACCGCCATTTCGAAAAATTATACTCTCAATAGTTTAAAACAGTTAATTGGACGCATTACCCACATATTGATCGGCACAGCCTTCTCGTTAAATACTGCCGACCGAATGAATTAATTTTACACAATGTTTTACATTGTAACAGAACTGCTATATGAACACAACTGCTCCTTAAGCAATCAATACCATACAACAATGTCAAAAAAAAACACAAGAAATCCTACATGGGAGAATTTATCAAGTTCTTTGTATGAAGTAATAAATATACTTCAAAACAGACACTATATATTATAATAGATATATTTAACCAGTCACTATAGAAATCTACAACTATATAATATAACATATCAATAATGTATTATAGATAAGGTCTAGTCATTTGTGCGCGTTAACTGTGTGTGGCAGTCGCCATCTTGTCAAACAGAATCAGTACATATGTGTCACACATACAAAATTGCCGTGTTTATATCATCTTGACACACACATAGGGCACAAACGACTTGAACCATCGATAGTAACAATTAATTCTAACATTTAAATAATTGAACTATTATTTTATAGTAATATTATTACGATTGAGACATAGAGGAAGCGTTAAAATCTAAGGAATGTCATTTATTACAGAATATGAAAATATTAATAATAATATATAGAAATAAGTAAGTATTTAATGAGTTGAGATTTTGTGAAGAATTTGTGATTTGGATTCTTTGGGTTTCTGAAAGAAAACGAAAAGAAATATTATTCATATCTGCTTGTTTTAATTTCTAATTATTTCGAAAAATATGTTTTGCATTTTTTTTACTTTTTTCTAGTCCTAAAGACTGTGCAATACGAATATAAGTAACATTATTCATTCTGAATGGACTATATTGTGTTATTTATATAATTTGCCATACATTTTTTTAACATAGAAATTGCGAGAAGAACGTATTGACGATGCCAACGTTCACAATAAGAGTTTAAATTGAGAGTGAGATTTTCTGAAAATTCACTTATGGAATTCGGTATGTAAAGTAATTTGTTATATTACCTGGAATAAACCACTCTACAATTTTCTATGGATTATTCGTAACAGCAATTTATTGACATGACAATTTAACTTAATGGCGTCATAAGCTTTTGTGCTTTTACCTGCAAGGTTTCACTTACAAAATATATTATAAAAGTCATCAGTTCTCCACATGGTTTTTGAATTGGTATCAGATTTTTTTTCTTTACATACCGAATCATCTCGAAATTTTCCTCACAAACTTCCTGCCTAAATAAAGATTACTTAAGAAGAATACTAAATCTTAATTATGTGAAGAATAGGCTTAATGTATATTCTTACCTGGCAACACCAAGTTTACAGGGCAATAAGCCGAGTGTTGCAATCCCTCCATCTTTCCTGAAGTTTCTTATGTTCTTCGTACTGCTGTTCTGTTATCTGCTTTACCGTGTTCGCGGGGCCCTGAAAACAATAAATGTAAGAAATAACAAGGAACAATTTGACACTATTGATATTTGTTTCAAAAATAAAATAAGGCGATGATAGCGTTATGTATTGAAATATAGCACCATCAAATTGTTATTATAATAGGAAGAAAAAAACTTGTTTTACTATTTCTACCCGGCAAACGAGCACCCGAACCACCTGATGGTACGTAGCATCCATAGTCGCATTTAGGGGAGGGCAAACGGGGGCGAGAGCCCCGGGGCCTCCACAAAAGAGGGGCCCCCACAAGATTAAATTTGCCTTGCCTTTATACTTTAACGGGCATTAACATTAAACACGTCTAACTAAACTTTGTTGCCCCGGGGCCTCCACATCTCTGAATCCGGCCCTGGTAGCATCCGCAGCCACGGATTTCTTTAGTCGTAAGTGTTTTATTTATCCATATAATAATAATAATAACTTTATTGCATAAAAATCACTTTACAGTACAATCATGATCTCTGTCTTCCAAACTAAGGAAACTTGTTTCTTGAAAGACAGCTCCTTCCCAAATTATTGAATACGTATTCTAGTTACCATTTGAACAATAAAAAATATTTAAAAATAAAAATAATATGTATAAAAATTTAATTTAACTTATGGCCACCCTGTATATTAATGAAACTCACCTTGATCTTCCTCGGATCCAAATTAGCTCCTAAATTCTGCACGCCTTTCGCCAACTTCGATAACGGAGATAGGACCATATCTCGAGTTGCGGTCGAAACCGGGCTTGCCATATTCTTAAACTGCCTCAACGCAGACTCACTATGGCTCTGAGCGATATTCAACGTAATATCGTGCTGCGAAGTTGAACGTACATGGTAATTGACCCCTCCCTCATTTTGACCAATGTCTTCGCAGTTAATTTCACAAGAACTTTGCGACAACTTTTGTGTGAACTGTAGAGAAGAAGGGGGCGTTGGTTTTGAAACTTCATTTTCAATTTTGATGTCAGGAGTTTTTCTTAAATCCGTATCGAAAGGATTCACTTTGTTAACGTTGCTTGGAGTTTTTATTGTCTGTTTATCCGTTACTGATTTTTCAATTTCTTCTGTTTTAAACACCTCTTGTTCGTTTGGTTCTATTTTGGAGGAGTACAAAGGGTTTTCAATAAGATCGCAATCGATTTCGTCGTTTTTATCGACTTTCGACGAACCGGGACCTTTTCCAATGTAGACCTGGGTATTTTCGAAGTTATCTAACGTTGGTTCGAAGATGTTAGTTCTGTTCTCGTCATCTGAAGAATAGTCAGAACTCATGCCATCGGAAAGGCTTCCCTTTTTCTTAGTGTCTGTTTTGTTTTGGCCGAGAGTGAATATCTTTTTGGTTTTGGACGTTGATTGGTCGAATTTGAGTGGTAGGGTGGGCCTTGCCCGTGCATTTATGGAGTGACTGAATTTGTTTAGTTTACTGAATTGTTCCGTCATGTTATTTAAAGCTTTGGAACCTGCAACAGAGGTAAATTGTTATTGTTTTATTGGAAACAATATGTAAGGTAAGAATCGTGTAAGGCTTAACTATTTTTTCAAAGAAACTGATCACTTGAAGGATGGGATAACTTTACTTTTAAAGCACTAATTGTACATGTTGATGAAATTTGGAGATTTAATTTCTTATTCTCCGCTTAGATGCCTCATGTACGTTTGATTAAAAAACCTTTATCGCCTATAAAAGTTGGGATTTTATAACAAAACTACATAAAATGGGCACCTAGTATTTTTATTAATAAATGTAATTTATTAATAGAATAAATTACTTACATCCAAATAAACAAAATTGAACAATTTTCTTACAAAAATATTTATTTATTTATTTATTTATTTATTTTATTATTAGGGAAGCTTACAGCTGAAAAAAACACTAAAGTATAAAGGCAATTGATACTGATGGCCATTTAAAAGCTTCCACCGGTATACAGTAGGTACAATTGATTGACAGCAGTATCTACAGTAAATACAACTGATATAATAAAACTAAAAAATAAAAACAGAGTACATTACATACATGAATCAAGTAAATGAAATAAAGTGTGACATTACATCGGTAAGATTAACTTAATTAGTTTATTAGATGAATAACCATTCAAAACCACAGTCTGGCATCTGTTCCGGACATACGATGAGAACCAGCGGTATAAGTCTCCTCGTATTCCGATGGCTTTGAGTTTGTTCAGTAAGATGTCATGGTCAATACGGTCGAAACATTTACTGAAATCTGTGTAGATTATATCTACCTGTGATTGCTTTGACATATGATGCAAAATAAAGTCAGTACAGATATGATGTATATATATATTAATGTACAACATATGACCTTGGAAATATACATATATATGTAGAATCCATAACTAAATAAATAAATCCTCAGTCAAACGCACCAACTGCATGGCCACAAAGTAAGCAAAGCTTGTTTGATGATGACCATACAGCGAACTAGAAGGGAACCAAGAATAAAAATACATTCATAAATATAAATCAACCATGACCCGAGAACAAACAAACAAATTTATGTTCATCACACAAATGAATACCCTGTCTAGGACTCGAACCTGGGACCTCTGGCATATGAGCAGTGCTACTATCCACTACGCCACTGGGTGAGCTAGCTACATAAAAAATATACAAAATAAAACATTACTAACTAACAGTAGTGTAAAACACTTGTCCGTGCGCAAGCCACAAGATTTGATCGAACACACAACTTGTACTTGATATCGAAGTAAGCGAAGCACCATCTAGTAGAATTTTTTACTATTAATTTTATTTTATTTATTCCTAGACAAACACACCAACTGTATGGGCCAAAGTAAGCACAGCTTGTGTTATGGATGACCATTCAGCGAACTGGGGGACCCAGAATGAACATACATATACACTTTGAATTGAATGTTGGGCAACAATCGAACATTTTATTTAAACTGAGGCAGTCATGGTTTAATTTTTAACTGTAATTTAAAAAATAGTTATTCATGGTTACATTACAGAAAAAAATCAAAGAAAGTTAATATTTGTAGTCACAGGACTTGTCAGGTTTTCCGAATTGTTTTTTTAATACTTATAAATTGGAAAGTACTTGACCAACATTTTTTATATTATTCTGATAGCTGTCATAACTAGCCTATCGCCCGGTTCCGGCTTGACGTTTATTTCTAGGAAACCCTGTATAAATAAAAACAACCATGACCCGTGAACTCAAACCTGGGGCCTCCGGCGTATGAGACAGGGCACCGTTTGACACATTAAAGTACGTGAACCTAAAATTGGAAATTCTTAACGAATCTATACTTTATATGTACGGCATAACAAAATGTATACATAGCAGCGCCTTATTTAACCATTACGCACTTTCACACAATTTCATGAGGCACTCATATTCCGAGTTCCATGTTTGTCTGTGCACTGGTTAAGGCTGTGTATTATTTGTAAGTTAATTTTAGCGGTTTATTAAGATTAATTGTGTATTTTTAAACATGTCCTCAATATTGTACATTCCCTTGGCGATGAAAACTTATAGAACAGGTTCTTTTATTGACCTTTCCTGAAGTTTCTACCTTTTTTATTAAGCGCTAATTTGTTAAGCGCGGTCATTTGTTTTGACAGCAATCGTATCGCCCTAAAATAAAGCTATACGCAAAGCGTTCGTGTGGACGGATCCACGCATTTGTGCTTGCGGCCCTATGTAGAGTGTGCTTGTAAGTATGTCTAATATCGTCTTTACTTCTAACTTTGCGTTTTGGTTGTAAGAAAATAAATCAATAAATGCTCATTGATTTAAAATCAGATTTTTTTCTTTACACACCGAATTATATCAATCAGTTTCAATATAGACTATTCTTGGAAATTTGTAAAAAAAAATATGATTTAAAAAGTTTTATAATGGTAACGAAACATAATGAAACTAAAAATTGCCCGAGATTTTTCATACTTTTCAAATGCCTTGGTTTATTATCTCAAATAAAAGATTAAGTTATTCAATCTAACCTGCACTTTACATTTAACAAGCACATTTTAATTTACTTACCAACACTTCTAATATCGGCTACCAACTGAGTTTCGCTGACGTTCCTCGTCAAGGTTGGCAGTTTTGACAGATCCAAATATATTGAACTACGGGAGCCGCCCGATTGGCTTTCCGATGGGTGTACCTAGAAATAAAAATGTTACGGGTCATTTTCTTAGTATATTTAAACGACGAAAGGTTTGCTGATTAGTTTATTAGTTTTCATAATACATTATTCAGAAATAACATAAACCGGTGAAAGATTTGCTTAAAATGAACAAACTTTTTCTAAAGAACATAGGTAAAATTAGTAAGGAAAAAGAAAAACATTGTTAAGAGCTGCATATCTGGCTTACTAAGTGTCCAAAACTGACAGAACAACTTATTAGAAACATAGCCTTTAAAAAAATTAAGAGAAAATGTTTTCTTAAACATCCCGTTATGCAGTTTTAATGCACTGAATGTAGCTATATGATAAGCGAAAACGATTGCGCAGGTTGCGGGGGCTCTCTTTGCGCATGTCGACAACGCATTGCAATATATTATAATTCTTTTATCACACATTTTAAACACTATGTTTCTGTGGGAGAATTGATATTATTTACTTCTTTACGTTCTGCATATAACAATGCTAAACCTGCCTTAGACTTTCTTCTCTCCAATTTGACATTATCGTTGAACGGAATGGGCGGCAATTTGGCAACGTCACGAGCCACCATTATGGATTCACATATCGAATGTAAGGATTCTGAAATAAAAATATTATTATTATAATTAGACAAACTACAACAATAATACGCGGATTTTTAAACTCACTTTATTTCGCGCGCCATCTTTGAGTGGGACAGAGCAAAACACTGTTATCCTGTTTTGGTTATTAATTAAAGTAAAATAGCGACAGGTAGGTGTAAGCTTCTGGGGCAAAATCATAACCCTCATCCTCAAAAATCTTGTTCCCGGTGGCCTGATTTTAATTGTCAAATGCTTGGGTAACAACGCGAACCGAACCGACAGTATACGACACGACACAAATACAAACGAAATGAAACGGACTCTTTAATCAAATGTTTCGATATAAATAATATTTGTATCGCTTCTTGAGATGATGCCTGATTTAAGTTAGCTTTGTTTATAAGAGCTCAAATTTTTCTAATATGACAGGATGAAAGATCCATTATGTATCCGTAACTTAAACCTCTTAAAAAGAAGGAAGTATTTGTATTTAAAAAAAACTAGAAGCGAAATTACATTAAACCAGGAAATGTTATTTCTCGGGCATTTTTGCTTTCATATCCTGAACACTGGGAAATCCAATTTTAGTAATTAAAAAAGTATTTAAAAAACGGTTTTTCCTGCCAATCAGTCTTTTAAACTTGATTCGTATTTCAAAACCGTCGCATTACTCTAACACGATGCCTTAGTTACTGACAAAATAAATCGGCATCAGTATTCATTTCCATATATTAATATTTTAGTGCCAATTAAATTGTTCATACAAAAAAGGTATCTCTACGCGTTGCTCGGTTAATTAGAATAAGCTCTCGTTATGTCTTGTTGGTTGTTGGGTGTTGCTAAAGTTCGATATGTTAATGTTTTTCGATAGTATTGTGTCAAGATGTAATGAAGCATAAGTCAGGACCAACGCGAGAAAGGAAGCACCTTCCAAGGTTTTCTCCTTCCTCACATATTGTTGTTGTGTTTCACTTTTAGCCTCATATTTGAACATTGTTATAATTTTTTACGAGAAAAACAATGGGATGTTAGAAAAGTTGGGAACCAATTACCTATCATACTGAAAGTGGCACTTCTTTGTTTATATTTTTGATAGGTGATAATTGAATCGGGTACACCTCAAAATATTCCGAATAAAAATCAAAACCACATACTTCTAACAAATTTATAATATTTTCCTTACCAATCATCTCATCTTTAGTGTTGATAGCAACAGCCATATTGTTAAAAAACCGTAATGCCGTGGACCTGAACATATGAAAATATCCTGGTTCCTTATTGTACGTGTAATTAATTCTTATGCAATGGATGGGATCTGCCACTGGTTTCCTTGTTACGCTGAAAATCTGAAATTGGTAAATTCAAGTTATGTCATTTAAATTTGGACTAGTTCACCTCTCGAAGAGTAAATATTAATTGTCAGGTTAAAAAACAGGTCTTAATAATGAAATGGAATGTGCACGAGTATCATATAAACACTAAAGAAATAAAGTGATCGTTTACAAGAAAAACTAGATCCGACTTCGCATTATAATTTACTTGCCTACCATCCTAGTTTATTGTAATGCTATAACATTTTCTTTCAAATTCATCTTTCGCAAAATATATATACATAAAACAAAGGTTTTCTGTAAATAAAAACAAATAAAAATCTTAACCATTCAGAATTTTTAGTAAAAATCACATCATAAATATAAAATCTTCATAGAGCTTATTACTATTTAACTTATAAATTACTATTAACTTCAAAAATCGTCTATTTATTGCCCATCTAGCACACAGGAAAACTACGTATATTTATTTGTAAAGCTCACACTTTCATTGGGTATAAATAATAAAACTATTAATTGCCAAAAAAACCAAAATACGAGGGTGAATTGAAAGTTCGTTTTTATATTTATTTTTCTACATACTCTCCTCCTAGGTCACAGCACTTAGTCCAGCGGTCCTCCAAATCCTTGATTCCATTTAAATAGAAGGTCTCGTCAAGGTCTTCAAAAAAGGCATCTACGGCCACTTCGACCTCCTCATTGGTAGAAAATTTCATTCCACCGAAGTGTTTTTTTAGTTTTGGAAATAGGTAGAAGTCAGAAGGTGCCAAGTCAGGTGAATAAGGGGGATGAGGAAGCAATTCGAAACCACAATTCACTATTTGAGCCATCGATTCCGCAGATGTGTGAACACGAGCATTGGCCTTGACGAAACAAAACTTTCTTGGTCAACAATCCTGGTCTTTAAACTTTATTTCTTCGCGTAAACGACGTAATAATGTGCAGTAGCATGCAAAATTTATAGTTTGACCTCTTTCTAAGTAATCAACCAAGATGACACCTTTAGAATCCCAGAAAACCGATGCTATTACCTTGTTTACTGAAAAACACACCTCGGCTTTCTTGGGGGTCGGAGATCCGGGTCTCTTCCATTGTTTGGATTGTTTTTTGGATTCAGGAGTATAGTGATGAACCCATGTTTCGTCCATAGTAACAAACCCTGCCAAAAATTCGTTTGGATCAGCTTGAAAAAGCTCTAAATAGTCTCTAGAAATCGTGAGCTGAGTTCGTTTCTGTTCAACTGAAAGGAGTTGCGGAACCCATCTTGCAGACACTTTGTGCAACCCTAATTCGTTAACGATCATGTTTTGTGTACCTTCATATGAAATCCCTAGAGCGTCAGCTATCTCAGATATCTTCAATCTTCTGTCTCCCATGATGAGATCACATATTTTTTCGATGTTTTCCGAAGTCGTAGCTGTAGAAGGCCGTCCAGAGCGGGGGTCATCTTTGATGCTCTCTCGTCCACGTTTAAATTCAGCTCTCCACATTTTTATCATTGTATACGACGGAGCAGATGTTCCACTAAATCTTAATGAATCTGCTTTGGATTTAAGTGTTTCTTGTGGAGGTATTTGATCACAGCACGGTGCTCTAAACTATCCATTTTCAAAATTAATGAAACTTACTCTCACTTAATGTTCAATAAAATAAATAATTACGCATGTATCTCAGAGCAAAATTGCACGAGACTGACAAAGAGTCTAGGTTTCATATGAGGGTAGTTTTATAATAATATGACAACGCTATCTATGTTAGGCCGCGAACTTTTCAATCCACCCTAGTAAAAAACAATAAAAATCTAAATTATTTAAAGAAATTGACAACGTGGGCTGCCTTATCGCTTAAAGCGATTTCTACCAGGCAACCCTCTAAACAAAATGGGAAAAAATTATGGTATGTAATCATTCTGTCAATTTAAGTAATTCTATGTTACAATATAATATAAAACAAGAAGTTCTTCTGGTTTTTTTATTAACTATAAATAAAGTTAAATACAGGGTTATCATATGACAACAAAGAATCTAATGGCGTTACAGTGTTCAGCTGCATGTGAGGCACAGTAGCGCTTATAGCTATAGAACTCATTTATTTTTGCAGGGTAAGCTGCCCTTGGAAGCACATATCGTTTATTGTAACACAGACATCTTGCTGTACTACAATTCTTCTTGCAAAGGCACATTCAAACTGTAACATAGCTATTAAGGAAATGTATAGATTTTTAAGGAAAACTGCATATTACATAATGTATCATACATTCCCGCCCGATTTTATGAATTGTACACATTTTCTAGAATTTGTTAACATTGGCGGACTACATACTTTCCGTTACCATGGATTAAAATACAGCGAACAAGAACCTGGATTAAAATAAAGACCATTTGTGAACAAATGACGACCGATTGGAGTAGTGGTCTTGCCTCACATCAGTGGGCATTCATTTGTGTGATGAATACAGATGTTTGTTCTCGGGTCATTGTTGGTTGTATTTATATATGTATGTTTATTCTGGGTTCCCCCCGAGTTCACTGTATGGTCATCCATTACACAAGCTCTGCTTACTTTGGGGCCATACAGTTGGTGTGTTTGTCTGGAGATTTATTATTATTATTATTAAAGAAAAAAATTACTTTTACTTGAAACTACTTACAACAGTATTAGAGTTAGGAACGCCCAACTCCACACTAGTAATATCCGCCAAAGGTACTCTTCTAACACCCAGTAAACGATCACTAGTTTCATCGTATTCGGTCACATAATATGCTGAATTAGTTAGTATGAGGACACTATCCATCTCTGTCTCGCTTGGATCGCCCGTGCTGGAAAGAGAACAAACATTTGAACAAAAGAAAACCGACTTAAATTACTTCGCTACATGTAACCACTAATATATAATATCTACCGGTAAAGTCGATTAAAAATAAACTTGTAATCTGTATTACATTACATTACAAAAACTTCGTAACAAGCAGCTGAATGTGACTAATTAAAACACCCGTTATTCCCGTTATTATAAAATATTTGTCATTCCCACAACTGAGACGAACCTAATGAGACCGTTAATATTGAAATCCATTTAACGGTTTAGGCTGTAAAGCGTGCCAAAAAATACTAATACATACATGCGCTCGAAAAATACGCTCTTTCTTTTTGACAGTCGGGTAAAAACTAGCGTGACTTAGCACAGTAATCTCACAACTTCCTTATTTAAAGTGCTCTCTAAACTACACAGATTACTGGTGACAAAAATTGGTGAATAAAATTATTTGATATTTTGCCACACAGTAGATCAGTTTGTAAATGAAATGAACGTATAACATAGCGAGCGTTCTTTTATGTTCCCTTTTGGTCCTACTCGAACTGATTTACCATTCTATTCCTACTAGGTAAGGACCTAAAGATACAGTAAAAACAGATTGTCTGTCACAGTTAATTTCTCTTTCGCGCATTATTTGTTGTAAGAAGTTGAATCTCCAGCTTGAATTATTGTATTACGTAGCAAACTACTTGTTAACTCTAATTTAGGCACTTCTTTCTTGGACTGATTTGGGCAGATTATATTTTCTAGACAAACAAATATAATCGTCAACATATTTCTAGTGTGAAAAATTCGGATGCTGTAATATCTATACCAGGAAGTATCTACTTGTTAATTTGCTAACAGGAATGATAATTTCAAAAGTAAAAAGTAAACAAAATAAACTCACCAAAATAACATAAGTAAAAGTGTTACCAAAATGGGAATACTCCTGGTTTTTCAAGTTATACAAATTCAATTACTTTTAAATTTTTATTGTCAGCTTGTTTTAGTTTTAAACTCGTATTGTACGATATTTCCTGAAAGTAGTTACATTTGAGTATTTTTTCCCAAAGATGATGATAAATTATATGTACGAAATAAAAAAAATACATTCCTATTAGCAAGAAAACGTTCAATAAAACTTTAACTACAAGAAATATATTGGTCTGGAGGGTTCGAGATGGCTTCTGCAGCGCTTTTGTTAACGATATAAGAAGAATTCATAATTTTATTCATTATCCAAAAAATTACGTATGTTCGGTTCTTGCCTCAAATGTAGGTAGAATTAAAACTGTACAAATTGCGGGGGACCGACGTTCGGTCGCTTGACGTGTGTCGAATCTGCATGGGCGCTGCTCTGCATCGTTAAATACCTTGAAAGATACTTTGAACTGTGTTCTTCCTGTGTTGTGAGCTTTGTTTTGTCTACACTGTGCTGTTTGTGAAGTGCTGGACTATCAGAACGTTTCTGAGAGCTGAGCTAGCTGCCTGGTAGACGCCCTTAACCTACGTGCATGAACTTTGAGACTACTGACGGAGACTGGCGGTGGAAACTCGAGGTTTGTGCAGTCTTTCTTCCTTATTTAAGGCCGGGGTCCGTGATTCTCCTCATTTAAATCAATACTTTGAATCCTTAACCGAAACGTTACTATTATACGGTTCAAAAACTTAAGGTTCCATTGAACCAGCACAATAATTCTTACCAGTCCCAAAAATTGGTCCTTCGAGCCGAGATATCTTTATTCTAGATATTCTTAATTAAATATTTTAACGCATACTTTGAAGTACAAAATCATTAGAGTCTAATAAATACTTTTTAAAACTTGTTAATATAACTTAGTTTAGGTTATAGTAGAACGTTAAATAGCAAAAATCCTTGTTTCAATACTTAATTTGAAAACACGTAGTTTCTTTGTTCAGTATATTAGGTAATTCAAAATGGCGACACGTAGCCAGATAGAAATTAAGTCTGATTCAGAATTGTTGTCAAAATTAACTTCTCTTAATGCCATTAGACAACGATTATTTTCTCAGATGCAACAGTTATATGATACCACTTTGAAAATAAATACTCATCCTGAATCTGTAGACATAGACATGTTTTTACTTCGTGCTTCTGAAATCACATCAATTAGAGAGAAATATGAAAAGGTTACAATGAATATTTTTGAATCAGAAATACAGTTAACCCCCAAATTACAGTTTTCTGAGAAAGACTTAAATAGCTTCGACGATTTATTTTGTACAGTTAAAAGCTACGTTAAAAGATGTGATATCAAAAGTGAAGAAAACTCATCTCTCACTTCCCATGGAAGTCAGTTGGACTGTCGACCTAGGTTACCTAAACTCGAGTTAGTCTCTTTCGAGGGAGACATTGAGAATTTAACAACATTCTATGAAACGTTCTGCTTTAGTGCATAATCCACCTAACATTTCAAAGATAGATAAATTTCATTATTTATTATCGTGTACGAAGGGTTCTGCCTTAAATATTGTTAAAAGTGTACCTATAACCGCCACTAACTATGATGTTGTTTGGCAAGCTTTACTTGATAAGTACCAGGATCAACGTATGTTACCTAGGTAATATTCGATAATATGCCTGATAATATGCCTGCTGCAGCTGGAGCGGCGCCTCGCGCGCGACCATAGCCTCCGTGAGGCGTATGTAGTGTTCATGCGCGAATACGAAAGCCTTGGTCATATGGAGCCATACACCGGCAGCGAGCCTAGTCAGTACCTTATACCTCATCATGCCGTGGTTCGCCCGGGTAGCGCGACCACGCCGGTTCGGTTTGTGTTTGACGGCTCGGCGAAAACATCAAACGGGATTTCGTTGAATGATTCACTTTTGTGTGGTCAAAAGTTAGAACTAGATATCTTAAAAATATTAATTAATTTTAGATTGTATGATATCTGTTTTACCTCCGATATAACTAAAATGTATAGATGTATACTTATAAAACCGGAAATGCGGAAATATCAACGCATATTATGGAGAGAATCATCTTACGAGAAGTTGGCTTATGCGAAGTTGGCATTGTGAGAAAGTGGCTATCTGAGAAGTTGGCATTCTGAGAAGTTGTCATTTTGCGAGCAGTTGGCATTTTGCGAAGTTGGCATTATGAGATGAGAGGCTATAACTCTTTGGCTTTGTAATATTTCTTTTACGTGGTACACAAGGCGCCTGACGAGTTAATGCGGGTTATGTAAACAAAAAAAGCACGTAAGTCATATTAGTGCAGAATGTAAGTCCTCCGCTCAAGATAGTCTATAGAACGAATCAAACAAAAATTGTAACACTTACTTAGGATCAGCATCAATAAGTCCCCAGGAACCTAATACTGGTTCGGTGTCCACAATTAGTTTCTTGCAATCGTCGATTAGGGATTTTACGTGCTGCGCCATTGAAGCCGTGTCGGGGAACGTTTGATCCTGTTGATAAATATATATAGAAGGATTAGGTGGAGTTTTAGTATTAATGATAGTGCTGAAATATATCAAGGTTTACTTGATAGTTTTCGGTTAGTAGAAGTTATGACTAGTGTAATTACAGGAAAAACGATCGGCAAGGACTAGCAAGTAGATCACGTACTTTTTTGTAGGCTTTATAATTGCGGAATTCGTAAAATGTTATCATAAGGGAGCAAAATTATGTTTTTAGGGCGAGGGCGCTATTTTGCGTCGCGGGCGTGGTAAAGGATTTTAGGATTGAACCCCGGGCGTAGCAAGGGATTCAAATGTAGACTCCTAAACGCAGTGAAAGATTCAAAGTATTCCGCCCGTGGCAAAAATAATTTTGCGAACGATCCATACACTCTACTTTACATACAATTTAGAACAATAAGACATAACATAGAAATAAATAGATATAGTATAGGCTAATGTTTATATTTGAATAATTATGGAAAAATGATTTCGCTCTTGCATTTTTCGAGTGAATGAAATTGTCATATGCTTTCTAATAGGTATTGAAATTTCGGAAATTCTAGAAAAACTTTTAAACTCCAGGCTCATTCCAGGCAACCTAAACAAATATAAATTACTGTCTCAATCACAATATGGCTTTAGAAAGGGAAAATCCACGGAAGATGTAGTACTGTTTAGAGCTTACAAAGCTCATTGCTTGATATTTTATCGAGGATAAATCCTGTCATGGTATCTAATGCAGTAAAGTCTCTAGAGAGACGTATAAACTTATGCATTGGAGTCAATGGAAACCATTTTGAGCAACTTATTAGTTAGGTAAAATTGAGATACTAAAAGTAAATCGTAAAAATTTGCTATTTCCTTAAATTTTTAGTAAAACGTTTATTTGCAAAGATTGGTCCTTATATCCCAACAGAATCCATTGGTACAGGATGTAATTTTTTTTGAAAAATAATTCGGGTCCATTTCCGTGAAAAGTAAAACATTTTTGAAAAAAGTAAATATGCAGTTATTGTTTTCTTATAAATCGAGGGCATGACTCCTTTTATGACTTTTCCCTAACTCTCGTGGTTTCGGACTTGGCCATCACCGCCCTTCTACAAAAACCACCCTGTATAAGACAGATTTATATTTTTTTATTATAAGAATGCAAAAAAATAATCGTTAAAAAAACAATGTAACAAAATGAAGCAATATCGAATAAAAAGCGACTTTGTTTTTAATGGATAGTGTACATATTCTTAAAACATGTGACACCAATCTTGTCAAAAAGGGAGCCTTTGTTGAAACTGAGATTTCATCACTATGCACTATAGTAAAAAGTCGCTTTTTATTTGAACAGTTAGCTAAGAAAAGTCTGAGACGTTTAAGAACGGTTTATAGAATTCATCACTAGAAAAAATTTACCAATAAGATATTTATTTTCGCCTTTTATGATTTGGAAAACGAAGTAATCCTATTGCTGGATACGCAACCTTACCCCTTACCCCTATACTTAAGGTTGTAACTACAGGCTAGTTGTCTTTGAAAAAAAAATTGTTATTATTATATTTTTTTACACTTCATACCGATTTATTGGGATGTATTCACAGAACACAATAATATAGAGAAATAGTAATGACTTGCGAACAAAAAACGCGCACCCTTAATATTGTTTAAAAGCCGTTAAAACGCGTTAGTATGACTGATTTGTGTATGTGTGACTTGGGTCCAAGTAGTTCGTGACAGGTGATTTTCAACACTATATCATTGTAACAACGCTCATTATTTCTCGTCAGTGTGTATTTAAATCTGCGTAAAACTTTAACGATGCCACTTTTATTTTATGCCACTTTTACAATATTCTGTTGTTGTATACGATTTACTTTGGAATTTTTGAACGGATCTGCAATAATTAATGATGGTCGCTTTTTAAATTAAATAAATAGTATTAGGGTCTTTGCCTATAATCTGAAATATATTTTTTTAATTCGAGATTATGCCTGTGGCATGTAAACTATTATCATGATTACTTACATGCAACAACGTGTGTACATTCATCTGGCACTTGACATCCGGCGGCATGATCAGCTGTTCCGGAAGGTTCTTCGTCTCGCCTGTCATTACGTCGATGGCGGCCTGACGTAACGCGTCCTTGAACGTTGACAGGTAGTATCTGGAAAATAGTGTTAGGAATCAAAGCCAAACTTATAAAAAAGAAAACCTTGTTATTTTGCAGAAATCGTATGGAACTAATTTCTTGTATGACATTAGATAGCCTTGCAATAAAAAGGCGATTGGGTTGCCCCTAGGCTCCGTTTTTCTAACTCATTGGTCAGGCGCCTTTTTTCTAATTTATTTCCGGTGAAGAAAAGGTAGCTGCCTCGAACAATTATTGACAAAATAATTCATCTACACTATTTTAACAAAGAGCAAGGATTTGTTTAAATGTATGTAATCGATAAATTATGAAACGAATGAACCAGTATTAAACACCATTTTGCAATTGGAGAGCTACGTAATTCACACGGAACCGGGTTTTTAAACATTAATGATTTCTTGCTAACTGGATTGATGCGTTCCTGGTAGCTATCGAAGAAAAAAACCTTTATTTCATTAAGTTTTGGCTACAACATCTGGCTAGCCTTAACTTAAAGAATGGCAGCATAATTCGCAACCTAAGAAAATAGAGAGAGTGCCATTCATGGACACACGCTCCACTACTTCAAACCTGAATTTAGATCATGCAAATCTTTGGTGAATATTCCACCTCAATTAAACTGAGGTTAAATGTTATTATTATCTTACAAATAAAAGCAGTATATTTGATCTTTATTCCGCGGTTTGTCTCTGTGTAACACTTAGAGTGTAGTTGCAAACTTATACTGTGTTTATAACCAGAAGGATTAAAAATGGCAAGTGTTATTATTTCAAATCATAGGTATCTGTAATCTTTAAATTTCTATAAGTACTTATATATGTATTTACAAACATAAAAGATACAAAATATTTAAACTGAATAAAAGATATCTGGTAGGCATGGATAATTAATTATTAAACAAGACGTCACGAAATCCAAAAGAAAGAAGATTATACATATGAATTGAAAACCATTCAAGCATTAATTGAAACAATAAAAATGTGACAAAGTGGAGATAATACTCTTTTGGCAAAATGACATAACAAGCAAGGAAATGATATAAGTTCTATTATACCATTATTCCATTAAGTGTACCTGGCATGCGAGCGACTATTGCGAAATCATTCTTTGATTGTGGATCACAATAACTTGTATTTAAAATAAGATATAAATTTAATTATACCTACTTAAAATGTAACGTAATTTTTAATTTTTTTTTAATTTTAATTTTAGTTTTTGTATCTAATATGTAGAGCTTATATATTGTTATTTTTTACTTTTTATCATTTATTTATAAGAGAAAACGTGTAAAATGGCTAACCAAGCTATTTTTCTTTTCTATAAATATATTTGTTTTAGCTGTAAGTTTTCGTGAAAGAATAAAATAAAATAAAAACATGTCAGAACACAACACATAACGAAATGAACGAAGAAGATAAAATACAGTCGGCAAATTCATTTACTTGAAATCATTAGTAAAGTTAGTGAGACAAACGCAGAAAAATATAATTGTGGGGTGCGATTCAAATGATACCGACCAATGAATTTGGCAATAAGCACACTGTGATGTTATTTTATTCAGTTTATTTAAAACGATTACAAAGTGCTTAAACAAATAAAATCAATTTCTCACGCATTCACAAAGCGAACAAAAAGCTTTGATAATTTACAAGAATAGGAGAGGAGGTCGTAAAAGAACAAACAAAATAAGAAATTTACTAAATATAAACAAAATTAATTAATTTTTGAGGTAAGTATACCAAAGCTTCAATATTAATAAAAGCATTACAAAAATTCAAAAACCTTACAAGTAACTGACCTCCCCATCCCATATGCAATTTCAACCGAAACGAATTCTTTACTCAGACCATGTCCAAAATAAGACGGC
This sequence comes from Marasmarcha lunaedactyla, assembly GCA_923062675.1. NCBI lineage: Eukaryota > Metazoa > Arthropoda > Insecta > Lepidoptera > Pterophoridae > Marasmarcha > Marasmarcha lunaedactyla. Next base: position 8,132,220 of record OV281361.1, on the reverse strand, counting down.
ATCATTTCCAATTTGCCTCGTTCTAAATCCAAATTCTCATACACCATCATGGCAGCTGTGGATATATTCCGCCAATAGGAATCGTACTCTTCGATTGTCTGCTCTCTGATTGGCTGACCGAGGCAAACGTCATAAGCGAATTGGGTAATGGCGTCACCGAAATGACAGATGAAAAATCTGCAGCGGGAAATTTTGTATTGTTTTTCGTAGCATTTAAATAGAAGCCTCAAATTGTTAAGTAGTAACACTTAAGTCGAAAAGTTTTTTATTCCGACATCCACTAGCATTTTGCTTTAAACTTACACATTTTAAGTACAATTATATATAATACTTTAGTAGTAGTAACATAAATGAAACAGCTGTAATTAATAATTGCTTACAAATCAAAAACAAGGGGATGCTTTAAGGCGCTGGAAAAATGTGGACACTTTTGTGTCTTGTGTCGTACACAGCACACCAGGGAATATTTTATAGTCATTTTATATATAATAAATATTAAATCAATCAGTACCCACGCAAACGTAGAAACAGTGTGTCCTGTTGCATCCACTGGGAAAGTGTTCGGGCGCGGTCATTGGAAACTAAAACGTTGATAGTTGAAGACAGAAGCAACATTAACTTTTTAAATAATTGTACAGTCGTGTCGGCAACAGCAACCGGCGACTATGTTCGGTTGCTGACACTGAACACAGCAACTACGGTTACTGTGATGGCGTGATGTGTTGGCAACAAAAAGTGTCCACGTTAGCGCAGCGCCTTATACCTACAGAATCATGCATATTTTCAGCGCTTTCTATAATATTATATTATAAAAACGTCAATATTATGTAATTGCAATATTTTTTTATTTTTTGTCTATATTTATTGAATACAGTGATATAATTTTGACGATTTTGTAGAGCAACTGCGCACAAACAAAGGTTATTATTACCTGTTAGCAGAAGCGACACCGTCTTTCATCATTCCGGAGAATTTTCTTTCACCTGTTCTTGTGTAGTCTCCCTAAAAGAATATATTTTTATTGCATCAATAGGCATTTTTGCTATTGTATATTAATTACTGTAAAAGCCAATATACAGATGGCTATTTAAATTACAGTCCTAAAACCTTTAAAACAGTCGTATTTATATACAAGTGCGCAATATCGACTAAATCACAACTCTAGTCCATTACGTCAACATTCCTTATCATTCCTCAGAACTCGCGCGCGGACTGTACATGGTTGTTTCCGGAAAGAAATACCAGTAACAATAGGAGAGCAAAGTCATTCCCTGCTGAGGCATAAATGGTAAAGCATCATTTAGCAACATTTATTTATCACATCAACCAAATAAACACGTTTAATTTTTTCAATAATTAACAAAATCCGAAGATTTAATAGAGGTTCTAGATCCTAGACAATTTTAGATCAACTTTCATAAGACACGCGATTGTCTGAGTCTAAATATTTTCTACAGCACTCAGCGACGTCCAATGGCAGTACTTTAGGCGCTCAATTATAGACTTTGCCTAGCGAATCAAGACTTAGAAGAATTTTAGATAAAGTATAAATAGCAAAATCTATACTGAGGACTGTCTTAATTAATCATTTGAATTATCTGAGTGCGGCCGTTAGATCTGAATTACAAATATCAGTAAGTAAGCGCACTGCGTTGAGACTGGGAAAGAGCAAGACAGTTACACTGTTTATAGAAAACAACTGTCTCACTCTTCATATAACACATGATTTAAGTGTGGTATATTAATACTGCACTTAAAACTCGTAACTCTAAAATACTATAATTCTGTATTTATCATTAATAGTATAAAACCCTCGACTACCTTCAAAGCCTTAGTCCCCGCATACTGCCTCGACAAGGCGTCACCGTTGTCCGCCCACATGGTCAAGAAGGCCGTTCTCAGCACAGCGGGTAGATGCTGGCCCGGCGCAGCCAGACCTAGGCGGCAGAGTTGCAACTCTACGGCATATTTGGCTATGGCGGTCTAAATACAAGAAAACATATAAATCAATATAATATTTTTTATTCTACCAAAACATGTCCACTACAAAACAAAGACATACTCCAAAGATTTTTCATTCAAAATTCAAAATATTTAATCCGTCTTAGGTAATCAAACTTTACACTTGTTGAAAGACTTCTCTTTCTTCATCTTGATCGAGACTGCGTTAATACAACTTCACCTCGGTTTCCAGAAGGTATTGTGGGTAGACTGAGATGTTCCCGAGCCAAATACAATTTCAAGTGTTTTTTTCGTTTTCAAAATTACTATGAAGTTTTTTACCATTTTTTTTTTTTTGAAGGCCTTTCGGAAATGGTAATAGTATTTTATTGTATAATTTTGACATCAATGTCAAACGAAGTAATCGAATAGTCAAAACTTACCGACTCAATATGCTATCCTGGTACTCGAAGCAGCTAGGTATCGCGTTCAGTGCGATGATATTTTATTTGACCTAGAGTGCGACTCTTGTTTGAGGGTACTTTTGATATACTTATTATTCATGAGAGAATATTTGGCTCGGTTTCGATTTGTTACTATGCATTGTGATTTTCACTTTAATTGAATCTTTTAAGTTCATTTAGATTCTTTTTGTTTAATTAGTGAATATATAGTTTATATAAAAGAATGTAAGTTGGAGCTGTTTTGCAAGAAACTAGTTTCCGAGTTTGGACGACAGAGATCACAATCGATTTTTATGCAATAGTCATTATTATTATTCATTAAGGCATTATCTAAAACATTCACTTCACTCTAATATGGTTGAGGAGGGCGATGACTGGATCTCGCGTTAACCTCGTAACCACGTTATTTTGAATAATTATACCCGTGAAGTTTCTTGCCAGTTCTTCTTCACGAAGGTTTCTCCGAACTGGTGGCAGCGTCATGCTTTATTCAACGTTAATAAGAACAAGTGTCAATGTTTAGAAATGAATATTTGAATTTGAATTTAACCATATCGAAGGTTACATTTTATTTCATTGCAGAACCAAAATATAACTTAAGTAATTTTACGACGAAACATTATTTAAATAAAATCGTTATAATTTATCAATAATTTCGCGACTTCGTTTTAACTAAATACTCTTTTCGGGCGTATTATAGCCTAGCAATAGCGCACGGCCGCGTGGCCAGAAGCGACCGCTTTCGATGTTTTACAATGTGTCCGGTTATGAACTGGCGATATTCTAGGTACGTTTAATACCACTATTTTTATACACAAATACACTTCTAAGTGAGAGCCCCCCTCTAAGCGGGATCCATTTTGTTGTTTTGTTAAAAATTTCTTTTTGCGTGTACAAATAACGACATATCTCTCAAAATGTTGGTCTCACTGAGATCAAAATAAGCTTATTCAAAGGGCAATAATATTGTCTGTCGCTTAACTGTATAAAAAAAGTTTAACTTTAACTAAACTGTTTGAAAAAATAAAAATATCTCATCGTAAAAACAGCTCGTAGGACCACATCTTTTATTGTACTAGAATAAAAGCTATGCATTCTATCAAAAATACAATAATCATTATTATCTAATTTTTTACCTGTACAACATTAGTCCTGTCTAAGCAATCAATACAATTGACTCGAAACACCGAGTTTTGCGTACAAATCAGTCCCTGGTTGTCCCGCCAGCAGAAACGCATGTCCGTTATAATTTCAGCTATGGCGTTTATTAAAATACCCACGTTTTCGTAGTGCATTCCTCGACTGAAAAATAAATATTATAAAATAGATCAAAAACAAAGATAAAAACAGGTTCTATTGAATCATAGATATAAATTATATACAAGTCTTGACAAATCACAAATTAGAGTGAAGTAGAAGCTATATTATGCCATTTATTTCCTTCGCTTTACTTTGTTTTATTTTGGTTCGGGGTTAAAAATAAAACATACCTTAACGAAAAATCAATACAATTATACCATTCAGGGGAAACATTAAGGTAAATTAGCATAGTTAAACTTTTGACAAAATAATGATGAATTTTTTTTCCGTTGGCTTCTTTTTCCTCTCGATGTACAGTACCATCGTCAGAGGCCTATGAAGTTTACAGAGGCGGCTTTGATCAGCTCTGAGTCCCTCACGCGATAAGAAAAAAACAGCCGAACTTATATTTCATTAAATGATATGTACTTAATAATAAAATCTATTTTATTGGTATTTCATAATTTATATTACAAAAATTTACATCCCGTTTGGCATTTATTGCGTTTATGTGCATTTTTCAGTATATTTTCGTCATATTAAATAGTGAAAAATAGTACGTTATAAGTAGATACATTATACATAAAGTACATTTGTATAATTTTATTTAAAAAAATTAAACTTTTATAGCGTGATTAAGTAAAAAACCAAACATTCTCATTCAAAACACAATTCTAGTCAAAATTTAAATTAAATCACTTACCAATACTCATGGAAGTCAAAGGTAACGTATATCAAATCAGCACTATTGTATTTAAGAACGTGTTGGCCAAAAGCGTCGAATATGATTTTCTCCCGCCCCTGCTGGTCTACTAAATTCACGATTGTCACTTGTTTGTATAGGGCCAACTCCTCTTTTATATGGTTTTCAAATGCTGTATGGCTTTCTTCTTCGGCTAAAATATTGAAATACAAGTAGTAAGTATAAACGATAATGATGACATGTGATTAAAAACGCGCAATCAACACTTCCGATACTGCGAGTATAGAGTGTGCCATCCACGAAGACGTGCCCCGCTACTTTTTTACCGAGGTCGCGCACTACGATAAACAGGCAAAAAGATAGTGAAGGGCGTGTTTGTTGATGATACACACTCACTATACATGAGGGTTATTTTTTATCTGGATAACGCATGGTTTAGTCCACTAAACAATTTTTATTTTTGTAGGTTGATATGTTTTTAATGTACGCTGAATTTATCTGCGGTTTCCAGACCCTTTTCCTTGCGATCTAGTTCCAAATAACAATGTCACAATGTTTCGCGACCTAGGCAAAATTTGAAACTTGGTATGGTTATATGTTTTTAAAAACCATTTCACAAAAAGCAAAACATATTTCTAAAAATAAATACCACGATTTTTATTTCTAATTTTGAGTTTTCGATATTACTTAGTGTAAATCGTTGAAACTCGAAACAAAAAAAAATCTTGGTTTGAATCCCGTGAATCATTATGGTTTAAGTAACCGCGATAATTAAAACAATGAACTAAGTATTATGTTTTTTTTTATAGGTCGTTTTTACGTAAGAATAAAGAAATTAAAATTTATCACTCATAATGAGGCATCAAGGCATTATAAAATTCTTTATCTTAATATTGCAAAAACATTTTAACCACATCAACATTAAACATCAATTTTACATATCACACAATAAAACCACCCAATAATACTTCTTAACGTTCTAAGTACAAGGTGGACTATCACTTACTTCGATCCAACTTTGGCGGAGGCCTAAATTTATGCTGAGGTTGGCTCCAAAATATGGGCACCGATCCGCGAACCTTGGAAAGTGTAAATAATTTATTTTGTTGTTTTAATGATTTTAATTACTACGTATATGAAATATTTACTATCATTTCATTTATATTGCATTAAGATTTCTTACTAAATGTGTGTACCGACGCGACGTTGCCAAAAAAAGTCACAAAACTTTTTTATGTCTCTGGGGCGCTACCCACGTATTCGAGCATTAAACTGCACGGCCGGTTGGCAAGTCGAAGGCAGGGCGCAAACGTGGACACTTTTGTGTCTTGTGTCAGATACAAGCTACCGATGAATATTTGACATCTAAAGAACCAGTACAGAATCATCCACTCGATGTTGTTACAGTGTCCCAAGTTTCTGTGACTTAAAGAGGGAATGAATTCAGATGGGCCCAAGCGATATCTATGTCACACATTTAAAAGTGGCATTAAATTCTACATAAACTTATTATACTCAATTTTTTTTTCATAAATTCAGTAAGAGCTTAGGGCTCTCTAAAAAACCACTTCTGCCTTAAAATAATGTCATGCAAATCTTTATTTTTATAACAATGCAACATTTTTATAACTATTTTAGCAGTATTTTTATCAGATCACATTTAAAGCCATCCTTGTAACATATCATTAAACATATTATAAGTTATTAAAACATGAAATTAAATTAAATGAAATATTTATTTCTCAACATTGACAATTACTTGTTCTTCTGTCTGATCACCGCTACAGGATACAACAACTAAGGTTCCTTGTGATGGTGTGCCGTGTCGTCAACAAAAAGTGTCTACGTTTGCGCAGCGCCGAATATGTGAGGATGAACGTTTGGGGAAAAAGTCGCTTGACTTAAACCGTTCGGGTTTCGACAAAACGAGTCAAATGGGCCAATCTGCTTAAAGCCCAAATGGACAATCCGATCGGCACAAGCCAAAAAGATTTTGGGTCGCCCTTGGTGTTTAAATATACTGCCAACTCGAATGTGCCGGATCGAACATCTGGGTAGCACCCCTTAGGATTTAGAGTTTTTAAAAAGTATTTATAACTTACTGGCAAAAAATATGTGAATTTAGGTCCAACACTTATAGAAAATTCAAATACTGAACTCTTCTTCATTAATTTTAGGTGTCTCACCTGTACAAACGATGCCCTATGTATACTGTCCGAACAGATAATAGACACAATTTGCTCTGTCTCTACATAGTTAGCCACTTTTCCATTTGGCTCTACTCCACGTCGATTGTACCTGTAAAATTTACCCTTGTAAAATTTAACCTTGTAAAATTTAATCATTAGATGAACATATATAATATATATGTGTATGTATACAGGGTGTAACATAAAGGAAGCATATTATTTAAGGGTCCGTAAATATACTATTGTTTGAATACACTGTAAAAGAATTGGAGTTATTGGGGCTGGTTAAGATTTTCACACATTAAAACTTTTTTACTTAAACATCTTTGACAGCCCTAGGTGGTTTTCATACCTACCTACGCATGAGGCGCGCGATGTGCAAATAAATAAAAAAATAGTTATTTTATTTATTTGAAAAGTAACTAAAATCGTGTCCAGTCGCACCGCATCACGTGCTACTCGATAGGTAGGTAAGTGACGACGGCTGCACTCGGTACCGCGCCGAGCGCCGCCTCGCGTTGCATCATGCATAGGTAGATATGAAAACCACTTAGGGCTGTCAAAGATGTTGAGTAAAAAAATTGGAAAAAAAATTATGGAACTCTTAACCAGCTCCTATAACTCCAATTCTTTTACAGTATATCCTAACAATGGTATATTTACTGACCCTTAAGTATTATGCTTCCTTTATTTTACACCCTGGAAAATATCACTGTTACAAAAAAATTGCCAGGTTTTCATTGAATATGTGAACACATGACTTTCTTATAACAGTCAATACATACTTGTTGTAGATGTTTTTGAGCTGGTGTCCTCAGTACTTTGAGTGTCTTATTTATTTAAAATTAAATTATGTTAAATTAATAAAATATATAAACAAAATAAAGCTGTTTACAACAATGAAATTATGTTTTGTGATATACCTAGTGAAAAATGTAAACTATTTTTCTAGAACCCTCAATATTTAAAAGAAATATAGAATTACAGCAGTAATTTTCTAATGTCAAATGTAAGATTAAAAGGCAAAAATTTGACCATGACATGTGTGTATATGGCTTTTAATGAGAAAATAATCATAATACTGATGTCATAGTGATGATTAGAAATAAAAAGACTATCTTAAACCAAAAGCAAAGAGTTGTTTAGTAAAAGATTGATTTTTTATTGATTGATTGAGAGAGCATTTTCAACCATATGTCAACTTTTAACACTAGCTTTTGTGTTCATAATGACATACAAGTTGTGATATAACTAAAAATAAACAACATTTACCTTGTACCAGCTTGATACCGAGACCTCCTAGATATAACTCCCAATGTGAAGGTCTCATCACAAGAGACCAGGGAACTGTTTGATAATGACTCACAGTTGAGAGAATTATTCTCGGAGCCGGTGACCGGTATCTGTTCCAGTCTGACAAAACCTTGTATAATTGGGAGTATCCATTCATTACAGGCTGGACTCTAAAAAGAAAATTTCCCACTTTGTCTATGTCAATCAATCATGATTCCTTAGCTTTATTAACTAAATAAATTAATAAAGAAAGGAATCTGGATAATTTATTGGACTACAATTCTTTTACAATTACTTTAATTAAAAACAAAATTTCATTATTATTTTAACATGAAAAATTTTTTTAGTCTTAATAAATATATAAATTATCTTATATTAGCTTTTTTTAAAAACAAGTCTGAACTTTCAAATCTATAGCATAAAATACTGTGGTTATATTAAAACATTTGAACTTCACATACCCCTAATGCAATTATATCTTTCAACATGTGTTTATTCCAGAAAAATCTGTCATCTACATACTTCCACCATCGAGACACATCAGTTATAGGTTTCTGTTGCCCTTCTTCAGCCTCAAGCTTCTTCTCAACCTCATATTGCCGTTGCAATGAGTTTGTAATATCCAATGTACGGGAGTAATAAAAACTGTCTGTATCATCAAATATCTTATGAAGCTCATCAGTGATACGTTTCTCAAAACGTTCAGCTACTTTCGGGTCTTTTTGTTTTTTAACAGTCTCTTTCACCTGCAAGGAGTTTATTCAGTTATTATGAGAGTTGAAAATGGGATACTCAATGATAAAAATGAATAAAGAAAATAAAGGTATATTGTACTAACTAAATGACAGTGCCGTATCATATAAATATAAGTTTACCTGAGTGGCAGCTTGTTGTGTGGTATTCTTGATTGTGTTTCCAACATTTTTAACTGTGCCAATAGTTCTGTTTAGGAAGGCGGAATTTTCAAACATTCTTCCTCCACTCCTTTTGGAGCTTTGTCTCTGGATAACCGAAGGGTTTGTTGTTCCATGCTTAGTACAAACACTCAGTTCTAGGTCATCATTAAGTTCTCCTGTACTTAAAATGGCAATTGATTTGATTTTGCATATGGTGTGATGGAAGTATATTTGGCCTACTGGAACACTCTCTCTAATAATCACAAGTCGAGGCTCTAAAATAGTGCTGTGTTCAATTTGACCTATGATTCCATCAGTAATACCCAAGCACTCTATATCTTCAATTTCTGAAAGATCCCATGCTGAAATCAAAAAAGTTTGAAATATTAGAAAACATATTAATATAAAATAATAAGTTCTCACATTGTTTCTTAATCATAAAATGAAGTAACAATAGCGATTTCAGTCAAGATTTAAGGACAGAGACGGTAAAAATAAATATTAAAGGAAAAACTATGTTACCTGACTTTACTGAAAAGGTGCCAGTGATTCTATTCCACCATAAGCTTGACTCATTTTTAACAAATATATAGTAATATTCAGATCTGAATAATTCCATACTGTATTACTCAATTCAGATTTGAGTAGGTTTCCTATCCATTGTGTTTGTTGTAATTTTCTATATTTTGTTTGACAAGAGGAGGAGACATTATTTTTGTTGTTTTTCCCGTTTTTGAGAAAGGTTGGAAATAAGCCATACAGCGCATTTCACGACATTAATGTAAAGTTTTTTTATTCAATTTATAAATTATTTTCTGTAATAAAGTCCTGGCTATTTTTATTTGGAATTTTGGATATCAGGTATTATTATGGCGTAGAAACAAGTGGACGTTGTGTCTAATGCCAAATTTTCAGAAAACTGTGCGATTTTATTTTATTTGAATTTGAACGATGGGTCGCTTTATCAATGCTAATCTTTACTTAATGCTTTTATTTTCATACCGTTTTTTCAAATTCATTCCCTATTGTTTCGGGCACTTTTCAGCGTGGACTCGAAGTCTATTTCTTTTAACGTCAATAATGTTGGTTGACCTATAGTCCTAAAGCTACAATCAAATAACGTTACTGAACGCATCCCAATAATCCGTGCATTAAATGTCGTACTCATGCCGCCATTTTTATTAAGTTGGCAGCATGTACGAGGCTATGTCATGACATTTCATTCAGAAACATTTTATTTTAGGAGTTTTCCTGAGAATCAAAGCTTTGGCAATTTTTATTTAACCTAAAATGGATTGGCAATTAACTTGTCGTGTTTGTTTGGAAAGTGGTGATATGGTGTCATTGTTTGATTGGGATGATAATAATGAACAACTCAGTGACAAGTACACATTCTGTTGCGGTGTCGAGGTATGAAAAAAATGAATACAAAATGGTGATGGCCACCCTATGCAATTTTCTTAACAAAAATGTTGCTATATTGTTCTATTTGGCGCAATTTGTTTATATTGATAGGCATCCCCAAAAATATAAAGCTCTTTTTGGTGCAATTAGTTTTACAATCTTGGGCTCATTAAATGACGATTTTAGGTTCCTAAAGAAGACACCTTACCGACGCTTATATGTCTGAATTGTGTCGACCGCCTAGCAGTTGCACACCAGTTCAAGAAACAATGTTTATCATCAAATGAAACATTAAAAGAATGTTTAGATGAATTTTTGAAAAGTTCTGCTGCAGTTTCTGCTTCCACTTCTAAAGGTAGGATATGAGCATAATTATATATTGTAATTGAACTATATAGTAGACACTGATAATTAAATGAATTTGGAGCAACAATCCTTATATTGTAGGTTATAATAATGGTAGCTTTTTCTTCATTGTCTTTAACTAAACTGAACAAATTAAAAATAAATGTTTTGAATAATCTACCGCATCATAATCTTTTTATCATAATTCTTATTATTGACTCATCTTATATGATATTTCAGTAATCAAAACCGAGACTATTACCATCAAACAAGAGAATGGGCTGCTATTGCAGTACGAACTGCCAGTGGAACATGATCCATCCACTCAGTGGACAATCACCAAGCATAAAGATTCAGCTGTTGTCACTAAAGCACCTGGGCCTCGGAAAAGAGGACGACCAAGAAAGTACCCCAATGAACAGGGTGAAATTGGTATGTTGAAAATAATATTGTTGTTAGTATTTCACAGAAAATTTTTATAAGATATAGATAGCATGTTAATATTTGAAACATTATTTCGGACAAAATTCCTGCAACTATACAAGCCCCAGTGCAAAAGAGTTCGCCTGGTGCTAAATATTATTATAGTGTCTAGTATTCGTAGTAAAATTTAGATAAATAAATTTAACTTTATTCAATCTATAAATACACAGTGGTTTTGAACATTTAATAAAAATAGTAACTAATATTTCCTTATTTAAACAAAATATAATAAATTCTTGGGAAACAACCATGCAATAAACTTCGTCCAGTGCAAGATAGTTTGTCTACGACTAAGTGGCGTCACCTTTAGCATAAATCACTGCCTTTATTCTTCGTGTCATTGTTACTACCAATTCTTCACATTGTGTCAGAGAGATTAAATTTTTTTCTTTAGATTGCTTTTAGACCTTGCTGGATACTACTGCAGCATTTTATTCATTTTCCACCATAGGTCTCAATTGGTGACAAATCTAAACTATATGACAGCCACTATATAAGACGGAGAATTTTACCATTTACTATATTTTTTTCCAAAGGCCTGTTTTATAAAAATGTAATTAAGTTGAAGGCCTCATATACCTTTTCTCATAAGTTCATATACCTTTGCAATATATGACTGGAGAAACTCTTATGCATTGGGCTCGTATTTTAACTACTTAATCAATACCATACATCACTGCTAGAAAAGGCGAATTTCTGTAATAATCAAAAATTGTATAAACACTGACGCAACCTTTAAATACGTTTTTGATTAATTTAAAAGATCACAGTCAACTTACAAACCGAAAAATGTATACCTACTGAATTAAAATGTTAATGATATCACACAAAAAATATGTAATTAAGTTATCATTAAGCACATTTATTTATTTATTTGTTTCATGGGACTGTGTGGTCACATGAACTGCGCCCTGTCAATACTGCAACCTAGAAGATCTATTGTGTGAGTCCACCTGTTTATAGCTCGCCGCTTACTCTGATCAAGTCCAGGAAGCGAATCACCTTCCTGATGGCAATGTATCCAATCTCCCTTGTGTCCAGTTCATGTTTGTCCAAGTGTGATCGCTTCTGTACTAGTGCAGCACACTGACACAGTAAATGAAGGGGTGTTTCTTCTTCCGTGTTACAGAATCTGCAGTGACCTGTCAGTGCGCACACTAATGATCTAAGCTGGGTCCTGTTGAGAGATAGTAGTTCCCTTGTGTACGGTTTTGAGTATCCCTCTATTAGTGCCCTGGAGTGTTTCATGCCTTCTGCTTCGGTCCAGTGGCGTTTGCTTTCTTCTAGGCACAGGCTTGTTAGTGTCGGTCGTGTAAGGCTCCTTGGAAGACCGCAGAAAGGTTCTGGATCTATCTGTTTCTGCATTGCGCCTTTTCTCGCCAGTTAATCAGCCTTGTCATTTTCTGCGATGTTTGAGTGTCCTGGGACCCATTTTAGGTGTACCGTGTTTTGTTCCCCAAGTTTACTTAGAGTCTCTTGGCATTGCATTACCAATTTGGAGTCAACTCTGAATGAGTTTAGTGCCATTAGGGCTGCTTTAAGCACTAAGCTCATTACTTAATGTTTTATTTTACTCTTATCCAAATTTGTATTTTGTCTTGACCAAAGATATCAGAATCATTAAAGTAAAAATTACACGTAACAATTTAGCATTTTCTATATTGCAGAAATATCTCCATACACTCGTAAAAAACCTAAAAGTCCAACCAAAGAACCAGAGTCCCTTACTGCACTGCTTGCCTCTGGTACCTTGGACCTGAAACAAGAGCCAGAAGATGATGACAATGATCAAACTGAAGATTTAGACAGTATGTATTATTTATAGATCATAAATATTTGAACCACTATGTGCACAGCTTTATGTGCGTGTTAAGCTTGTATGTATAAACTGTGTGTGTGTGACACAAATGTTCTGATTGTACAAGCACACAAACATTGGGACGTGCCCAAATGTGTTGAACCATTTATAATTTTTGATGAATGTAGTTTAGTTGGGTGTAACTAAAAATCGGACAGTACTTTATTACAGTAATTGTTAATTCTCTGCAGTTTATGCTGGTGATAATGTTGATGATCCAGACTTTAACCCTGAAGAAAGCCCAGAAGAAGATTTAAGAGATGATGAAATACAAGAAGAGGTAAGTAATTTTTAGGTATTTAAATAGTTATGACAATATAATTATGGTCCCATTTCATCTACTACCTAAAGATAGGAAGGCAGTGCATGCCTTGCGATATTAAGCAACCCTGAACAATAATATGTGAGAAATATGAAATAAATAAAATAAAAATATACTTACTAACCTTAGTATTAGAGAATTGAGTAAAATTAAATAAATAGTTAACTATTTAAAAGGGATTCAGGGTAACCAGTCAATTTCAAAAATTTCAAGTTTTTAAAAATATATTCATTTATTACACAGTATGTTTAGTGTAGTTAAAAACCAAAATATTCATGTACAACTTTTGATAAACACATTTTTAACTGAATTCTTATCAGTCATTCATGACCACGGTATTTGTAAAGGTACAGATAAGTCAAGTTAAAATGTAAAAATATAGTTAAACATGATATTAAATATCATGATATATTATTATTATTATTATTATTTTGTTTTATGGCAATCAGCTGTTGTTACGACACAATAACTATTTCTGCCAATTTCAAGTATTAGTATACACACGTACTACACGAGGTTAATAATTTTGTAGCGATCAGTTGAGTAGAACTTGCAGTATCTCGAGCATTGAGTTACCTTGAACAATACAAAAACAGGGGGATGAAATAAGTTTTTACAGATATTTTTAACATAGAAGAGTATAATTTATAAAGGCGTCTGGCCATTGTTAAGAAGAAGATTAGCAATAGGGGATAACTTTTTAGCAACGGAGGACGGTAGAGGGATGTCTTCAAATTTTGAAAGAATGTTCAAAACTAGGGAAATCAGGAGTTCTAAAAAATTGTCATTAGGGGAGCAGGAAGAAGTAGGGGGGAAGGCATTATCAGATTTAGTAGATGGAGGGTTAGCAATAATAGCATTATGGGCAATTTTGTCATAGCCTGGAGATAAAGACGGACTGGGTTTAGATGGTTTGTATATTGTTTTTTTGTAAGAAAGATTCAGTGAAGGAGAACTTTTAGAAGCATCTGCGTACGATTTTTTAACTGAAGGGAAGAGGGATGATGCTTCCTTGAATGATATGTTCTTTTGGGACATGGTGATTTTAATATTCTTTTGCCGGGAATGTTCCGGGCAAGATTTGTCAGTTGCTAAATGAGGGCCTGAGGATTGCAGGCAGGAAACTTCTGAGGATGCAGGACAAGAGTCACCTGAGTGAGTTTGTGCACATCTGAAGCAACGATCACTGGATCGGCATTGGGCTTTCACATGGCCAAATCTACAACAGTTTAAGCATTGTTTGGAAGGCAAAATGTATGGATCAACGGTTAATGATGAGTTAAAAATAAACACTTTATCAGGTAAGCATTGTCCAGAGAAAGTGATCACTACAGAACCTGTGGGGGTCCAAGTGGAACCAGACTCCATGGACACTTTTCTGTTTAAGCGACGCGCCTTCAAAATTGTTATATCACCTTGGCTTGTGGAGATTGTTGATACAACTTCCTCCATAGACCATGAAGTTGGGATCCCGCGGATCAGCCCCATTCTTGTTATATGTAGGAATTAAAGCTATATAGTTATGAGATTTAAGACTCGGGTTTCTGAGAAACTCGTTTGCTGCACATGCAGATGAGAATTCCACAGAGACCCGATTTCTGCCAACACTCTTTATACCATCATTTTTAATATTTTTTATGTTTGATGTAAATAAAAATTTTCCAAAATTTAATGATTAAATGTACTGCCTGACTTAGGGTGAGTTTCTGACCTGGACACATGAACAATGAAAGGACCTTTGTCAGAAGGATGGTAAGATTTTTCTTCTAAAAGACTTGGATGAGTGTAAATAAGGTTATTGGTTTGAGATGGAAGAGCATTCGAAACAGATTTTTTAGGAGTAGGGGACGAATCCCGATTTATACTTGGACGTTTTCTTGTTTGCACATGTTGAGAGAAAGGGTCAGGGGAGTTGTTGACATCAGAAAACGGGATTGGGTCTGGGGGCTTAGGAGGGATTGGAACACAATCCATGCTCATTAAGAGCTAGATAATTCGTACAACCACTTACCAGTCGAAGAAGAGAAAAACAAAAACACTTAAAATAACTCAATGATGATAACAAAATAACCGACAAATAACGAAAACCGTGTGTACACCGCAAACGAAAAATTTACAGTCCAAAATCATCATGATATATTATGAGTCAACTAGTTTCAAAGATGGCAATCTGACTTTTAGTGATTTTTTGGTAAATAAGAATAAACGTTTTATTTGTTCTTTCAAGCTCATAAGGTTACAAAGATAGTTTTTATCTAATCTCAAATAACTAAGACGACAATTAAGAAGTAGATTTTGCATTGGTTTATTATGAATGAGCCATAAATTGCATTTTAATTTTGCAGATTGCCGAATTTGAAACCAATTTTTTGAGATTGCCGCATTTGAAATTAATCAGTGTGCAGATTTCCGTTTTTTATTCTAAATTCCTTTTCATATAATCAGGGCTTTCACAAAGACATCAACAATCTTTTTTTTAGATAAAATTTATTTAACTTAGTTTCAAAGTAATAATTAAAACAAAACCATCACAAACAAAAATTATGTACAATATAAATTATCTTGGACCTCTTCCGTTGCCTCTTGACAATAATTATCTTCAATTTGAGGAGCACAAGAGTTTCTTGTTCTTGAAAAAAGTAAATATCGGACTATTTATTAATATTAACGGGCACTATATTCGGTAGTTATTGGGGGCTTATATCTTTAATATTTTTATTGCGTTGACATACGTTTTGAGCTTTGGCTATATCTGTTGTGTAATATAATACGCCTCTAACTAAAACATTGCCTGGTGTTTTGAGCGCCTCAGAATAAACCTTTTGCATTCTTTAAATGCCATCTTCCAAGATGTAGTAGTAAAAATTAATGATAAACTGTTGTTAACTGACAGAGAAGTTGCTAAAGTATTTGAAAAAATTTTTACTGCCATCCCTGTGTCAACTACTTCGAGTATTAATTCATGTTCCACTCTTGCACAGTCACTGCTAATGGACGCGCGATAATGATTTCATCTTTAAACATGTTACTGTTCCACAAGTTTTAAATGCATTTAAAAGCATTAAAGTAAAAGTACTGCCGATTTCGATGGAATTTCTGTTGAAATTATTCAATCTGTCATTGATGGTATAGCCCCGTACTTAGCCAGTATATTTAATGACTGTGTTGATAATGGTGTTTTTCCTAATTTAATGAAATTGAGTAAGGTCATTCTAATATTCAAAGCAGGTAGTATGTCTGACCCTAATAATTTTAGACCTATATCTATACTTCCAACGCTCAGTAAGATTTTTGCAAAATTAATTTTAAATCAATTACTTTCTCATTTTTATGGTAATAGTTTAAAGAATTTTAAGCATTTTGATTTCACGCGGGGTCGCTCAACAACCGATGCCGGTGTTGGGCTCATAAAACACGTATTTAGCGCCTAGGAGGAGTCGTGTGATGCTATTGGTGTCTTTTGTGACTTGTCCAAGGCGTTCGACTGTGTAGATCATACTACTTTACACATTAAACTGCACCATTACGGCATAATAAAAAAACTGAGCGCTTGCCTTGATTAAATCATATATTTCTAATAGAAAACAGAAAGTTGCAATAAATGGAGAAAAAATCATCAGGATCGGCAGTGACAATGGGTGTGCCCCAGGGCTCAGTTCTTGGTCCTTTTCTATTTTTAGTATATGTCAATGATCTGCCATCGCTCGTTAAGAATCAATGCGAGGTCATATTGTTTGCTGACGATACTTCCTTCTTGTTTAAAATCAAAAGACAAGAAACTGACTATCGAGCAGTGAACAAATGCATCTCCAACACAGAGCAGTGGTTCTCAGCTAATAATTTGCTCCTCAATGAAAAAAAAACGAAATGTGCCAAATGTCAAACAGGTAAACACAAACATTGTAGTTAAGAGCCAGGAACTGACTCCTGTAAACTCAACTGTATTTCTGAGCATAACCTTAGACGTCAAACGTG
The DNA here is from genome assembly GCA_923062675.1 of Marasmarcha lunaedactyla. Lineage (NCBI taxonomy): Eukaryota > Metazoa > Arthropoda > Insecta > Lepidoptera > Pterophoridae > Marasmarcha > Marasmarcha lunaedactyla. The sequence goes on along the minus strand of OV281361.1, from coordinate 8,115,048 downwards.
GGGACCGCATGTTGATGGTTTAGCGAAAAGGCATGGCTCTGCCGCATATGCTGTTAAAGAATGAGACAAATTTCAAAGGAAACTACTGTTCGGTTAGTCTATTTCGGTTATCGATGCTATATTTATTCTGCAGAAAAGGGCTGTTCGCCCATTCTATCAGCTCGGCCCAAGGGTGTCACTTAGAAGTGAATTTAAGGAAATAAAAATTCTTGCTATACATTTTAAAGTTACTAACTCATTCATGGGTCAATGTATACGCTTTTATAATGAGGATATCCAAGGTTTTCCTATTGACAATTTCAAAGAAACTATAAAGCAGAAGTTGTGTGCTAAAGCATATTATAAACTATCCGATTATTTGGATGATAAAAGCCCTTGGGGTATAATCCCCTCATTAACAGGATTATACTAGTATTTGTAACAAAACATGTGTAATGTGTCTGTTTGTTCGTTGAGTTCTTCGTCCCGATGAATATCTAAAGCGTCAATGTCACTAAAGTACGTCTTCTTATGGTAGCACCATCTTCCCTCTAATATGGTTGAGGAGGGCGATGGCTGGATCCCGCGTTATCTCGTGAACGGGTGCCGTTTGAGGGTGTTCGTCGTCTGGATACTTGGGGGGAAGGGAGACTTGCCGAGCTAACAGATACAGATAAGAATAATTTTGTATAGACATAAAGAGACTCTGTAAATATATTTTGAAAAAAATATACCCGTGAAGTTTCTTGCCAGTGCTTCTTCACGAAGGTTTTTTCAAACTGGTGGTAGAGTCATGTTTTATTTGACGTCGATAAGAACAAGTAATTGTCATTATTATTATTTTTATTATTTAATTAAAAAAATATATTAAAATATTATCTCGTAAATAATATTTATCTCGATGTTCAGTAATTATAATATCTCCAGCATAAAAATATCTGTTCATCACATATTGCACTCTATGTTTTGGTTATACCGAATAAGGTTAAAAATTGTTTCCAACATATTGCTACTTTTTTATTACGCAAATACACTGCACATTTAATTGTGGTATTCTTTTTTCCTTTAAAACCCGCTCTCATCTGGGTTCAATCGAACAGTATTTTAATATCATAGAATCTTGGCGACGGTTGAAAGGCTAATTGGTCTAAGCGACATTTTTGCGATATTGAGTTATATACATATTTGGAATCAGCAAATTTTTCTCCGTCGTTTGAGTCAGGTTTCAAATGTTTTCGACAACTTATTTGGCGCTTAGCACCCACACCAAAACAGGTCTCATTTCTAAGCTCATTAATCTATGCGACACAAAATTAGACAAATTTTTCAACTCGATGACTTAAGCTATTTTGATTTTTAAATTTTTTATAACGTGTGTCGATTAAGGCATTTAGCTTTTTCATCATGGTTGTTGTTTTGTCGTTTGGCCTATTTTGCATTATATCAAAACAAAAAGCCATGTCTCTTGACTCATTTAGTCTCTATTAAGGATAAGGAGTAATGTCACTTCGGCTATTTTGACCTTACTATATGTTAGTGTTATGGCAGTTGAAACATTTTGATGAAATTCAGTATTTGTAAAATTAGCATTTCCATCATTTCATCGAACAGGTTTTAACACATAGACCGTCCAATAAATTAATGAGAATAGCTACTTCTTAGTCGCTTGGAACTAAATTCAATTTATTGCGCACCCTCTGTACTACTACCTAGGCTTAGGGTGATATACCACCTTACCTAATACTTTGTTCCAAGGCATATAAGATCAATATATATATATATAATCAAACCTTAAGAACTAGGTACAAAAATAAGTTAATTATTTAGCAAAGCTGGACTTATCTCTAAAACAGATCTTTCCAGCCAACCCAGGTAATTGAAGAAAATTACAAAATGACAAAAGTAGGTGACAAAGGTGCAAGTAATAGTCTGAAAAACCAAAAATAAAAAAATTACAATATTTACATAATAAAAAAAATACTAAATACACACATACTTATAATTACAAAGAAAACCTACAGATATATACATATGATACACACATATTTTACATACATACTTAATATATATAATGTACAGAGATGACATGGAGATTGTTAGTTAGTTAGTTTTACTTTTTGGACAGGCAAGTGTTTTGGCGACTGCATTGAGCGCGTGCCAGGAGATAGAGGTTGGAAACGGGATCGCAGGTAGGTGGGACTCATAGGGTCGTTAAGGATATTATACAGCACTGGTAATATATGTAATTCATGACGACGTCGTATAGGGAGCCACTTTAACAGATTTCGCCGTAATGCAACACGTGATCATATTTCCTAAGATCAAAATACCAAATTTGCTCCATCATACATAACACTAGGTACCTTATTAAAGTTCAACGTCCGTCTAAGTCTCCTACTACCAATTATCAAAGTTTGTGATTTGGCAGAATTAATGAGTAAGCCAAAACGTTTGGCCCAAGTCTGCACAGCGGACAAATCCATATAATGTACAGAGATGACATGGAGATTGTTAGCTTGAGATGAGATGTTCTTTTAATCTTCTTTTAAAGATCCAAACTGAGGGGCTATTTTGTATATCCCTCGGCAGCTTGTTCCACAAAAGAATAGCTCGGACTGTGGAGGACTCAAATCTGAACTAAGTTTTACTTTTTGGACAGGCAAGTGATTTGGTATGACAGGACCCCATTCAGCGCGTGCTAGGAGATAGAGGTTGGAAACGGGAACGCATGTAGGTGGGACTCATAGGGTCGTTAAGGATATTATACAGCACTGGTAATATATGTAATTCATGACAACGTCGTATAGGGAGCCACTTTAACAGATTTCGCCGTAATGCAACACGTGATCATATTTCCTAAGACCAAAAATACCAAATTTGCTCCATCATACATAACACTTGGTACCGTATTAAAGTTCAACATCCGTCTAAGTCTCCTACTACCAATTATCAAAGTTTGTGATTTGGCAGAATTGATGAGTAAGCCAAAACATTCGGCCCAAGTCTGCACAGCGGACAAATCCATATAATGTACAGAGATGACATGGAGATTGTTAGCTTGAGATGAGATGTTCTTTTAATCTTCTTTTAAAGATCCAAACTGAGGGGCTATTTTGTATATCCCTCGGCAGCTTGTTCCACAAAAGAATAGCTCGGACTGTGGAGGACTCAAATCTGAACTAAGTTTTACTTTTTGGACAGGCAAGTGATTTGGTATGACAGGACCCCATTCAGCGCGTGCTAGGAGATAGAGGTTGGAAACGGGAACGCATGTAGGTGGGACTCATAGGGTCGTTAAGGATATTATACAGCACTGGTAATATATGTAATTCATGACAACGTCGTATAGGGAGCCACTTTAACAGATTTCGCCGTAATGCAACACGTGATCATATTTCCTAAGACCAAAAATACCAAATTTGCTCCATCATACATAACACTTGGTACCGTATTAAAGTTCAACATCCGTCTAAGTCTCCTACTACCAATTATCAAAGTTTGTGATTTGGCAGAATTGATGAGTAAGCCAAAACATTTGGCCCAAGTCTGCACAGCGGACAAATCCATATTAAGCCTTTGAATAGTATTTTCTGCCTCAGATAGCGAAAAATGGCGATATTTTGTAAATTATCAGCATGTAAGTGAACATGTGATGAAATTACTTTTGTGATGTTGTTTGTAAATATAGAAAAAAGTATAATGGTGAATATACGCCACCCTGGGGTACACCAGCAGTGAGAGTAGACCAACTGGATGATGCATCCTTGATCTTCATACATTGCCGGCTGCCATATAGGTAGGATTGAAGTCATTCTATTACCTCAGAAAAAATATTTAGAGCAAAAAGAGATTGAAGCATAATGTCAAAATCTACCGAGTTAAATGCACTGCTGAAGTCCTATGATGTTAAAACAGTAAGCTTAGTATCTTACTGTTACTTACTTACTGTTTAGGAGATTGTTGGTGGTAAGATATTTGTGTAACTGCATATGAACTATAGACTCCAAAACTTTAGATAGGATAGGAAGGATTCGATGAAGAAGGGTTTGATGTTTAAGGAAGTGGGAAAGCAAGAGCTTTTTTCCACTCAGTTAGAAAGACATTGTTGGATAGGGAAAAGTTTATTATATCAGTAATAAAACTTGCATTCTCGTCTAGTACTGGTAATATCATGTCCAAGCTTAAGCTGTCACTTCCAATAGCTTTAGTTGAAATGTTTTGAATTGCTTTTTTTATCACCTCTTCCGTAGTTGGTACAAAAGAGATAGGTGAACTGACAGATGGTAAAACATTTGAGAGCAGTGAGAGCGACAAAGATTTAGTTTTGGGATCCAGAGTGATTGGAGGGGTAGAGAAGTAGTTATTAAGAGAATTTATTTTTAAGGTGTTTGTAAGACAATAAGTTATATGGCGATTGATCTTTTTTATAACGAGATTTAGCCTTATCACGCTTTAACATATATATTTTTTTATACTGTTGGTTAACCATGGTGCAGGCAATCGCTTAACTCGTACCGGTCACACAGGGGCATGAGTATTATTATAGATTTATTAATTCCTGTGTAAAAGTGGCAACCATTCAAACCAAATCCTCACAGTTCAATCCAGTCAATTATTCTAGCATCCATTTTTACATGTTCAATGTTCATTTTGTAAAAGTTTCGAAGCAAAAGAACTTTATGCTTTACTTTTTGAGGTCGTAGTTTGTAACTTACAAATACTAAATCATGATATGAAAAAGGAGCTGAGGTTTGACCATGACAGGCGACTAAGTTAGATTCGGAAATAAATATTAAATCTATTGGGGATGGTTTACAGTTTGGATAATAATTCGTAGGAGAAGACATTGGTACAACAGACAGATTATACGAAGAAGTCAAGTCTGTAATTTACGATAATGTAAAAAAATATACAAGACACTGTCCAAAATTGTATTAACTGGCATACCAAACTCAAAAATATCTTATGGACGATTATGAATAATGATGGTATAAGTATCAATATCTACTATAATCTATAAGGGTTCATTTTGTTTCATCCTACAGCCCCTCTAATGGGCATATGCATCAAACTAATTCACTTTGGTGCAACATCATGGTGCTTAGGCTCATTTGGCATATTCAACTGTCAGGTTGACTTGGCGCTAAATTCATTTTCTCTAATATTGTTTTAACCTAAGTCTATGCTTGAACCAGTTTACTTTCAGCTATTTTATTTACGATAGGCACTTGAACCATTTTTCCTTTCTCAAAAAATAACTAAATTTGATGCGTTTTGGGCTAACCGACATAAATTTTCTAAAATAATACACAATAATCAACGGTGATAGCTTAAATAACTTCCTTACTTAATAAGGGATATACTGTATTAAATAAATAAAAGTCTATTGAACAGTTATTTTTTAATGATTTTTTTTTCCAAAATAAAAACTTTAATCCATCCTCCTGCAAGTTTTACAAAATGTCACTTAGATCAATTAGCCTTTCAACCGTCGTTGGTCTCTTTTGTTTCTGTGACTATAAAATATTTCATATAATTTTCTTAGTTGTGTCATCGTTAAAAAAAAACGCATTTTGGTGACTTTGAATTATGCTCGCACACCTTTTTAAGTATTCCCGGTTCAATTTCCTAATCTTAGTCCAAATATCAGCATAACTTATTATTAAATTTGTTTACAATTATAGTTTGGCCATATAAGAATTAAAAGGAATATGGTTGTATATGGCAAATGATAGTCTCGATGCATTTTTCTTGGACCCATTTTCACATTCTTCTTTTCTTATTAGAAAATGGGGGTTTTCCCTAAGAATATGTTACCCAGAAGATAACTACTCAGATGAGTGGCAGTACGAAATCTCAACACATTACCTTGGCGTTATTCTTGCCAAGTCAGAATCGTGTACATCTTGAGCAATTTGTATTTTGTATGGAGAAATACCTGGGATTTTGTTCTGTTTGGGATTGAGACTATAATGTGTAAAGTAGGTTTTGTAATTGCCAATACTGACAAACGTTCACGATATGATACACTGTAATATCAAATCACAGAATCCTTTACATGATTAATGTTTTTGTCCATAACTTTGGTTTTGGGCCTGGTGTGATTGAGACAGCGAAAACCAACTCGAAGTACATGTGTCGACGGCAAAAGCGACTTCAAATAACCCATTCAGCGCAACTCTAACATGATGCATTTAAAAACTATGAAATTTTGAAGTTTGCCACTGGACACCCTGTATAAGTAAATATAATACATCTTGTTAATTTTTATAGAGTTAAATGAAAATTATTTGTCACTTCTATGGTCCAGAATTAAGAGATATGATGTTCTGTATGTTTATGGACGTAAAAAATCCAAATAAATAAAATAATCAAGGGCACATTTAAATGTTTGTAAATTACTTTAAAGACCTGAGATAGATTTGTCCTAATTTTCCCATACCGAAATGACATTAGAGTTTCATTAACCTAAAAATCTACCTCTAAACCTAACCTAACCCTAAAAAACAATCATTTCTGATATTACTTAAAATTAGATAATAAATGGATAACTTTATATATTTTTTAATTACAGACCTCAACACCACGGAAACGAGGCCGTCCTAGAAAACTTAGTACACAAAAACCTAAGAAAAAAGACGATAGTGAAGATGTGCTACTAAAAGAGACCATAATGGCATTTTCTGAACCTATACCCGAACATGTATTAAACCCCAAACCAAATAAGAAAAAGACCTACAAAGGAGACAAGAGCAATAAAAAAAGATATTTCTATGATAAAACGTACGTTCATTTATACTATTAATTTGTAGTTTTTTTAACTTTACCTTTGGGAGTGTACAGTAATAATAGTCTGTTGCTTTTGTTTAATGACCCAAACATCATATAGAGGTTCCATATTATACTTATGTTTTATAAGTAATTCATTGTTTCTAGTTTACAATTTCAAGTAATTAAGGATTTCTTTGAACACCTATATCTTTATAATTTTGATTTCAGGCATACTTGTGAAACATGTGGCTCTTCGTTTACATCAAATGCGTCCCTCCAAGCTCACATTAGAAGACATCTTGGAATCAAGCCCTTTGTTTGCAGGTGTGTAGTGTTACAACGAAGATAAATAAGATTAGAATTGGTCAAATACATTGTTATCATTATGTTATCATGAGTAGTAGACTCATCATGGAAGTGGTTGACAACTTTTAGTGTCAAAGTTGATCGCACCCCCTGTGTAAACCTCATAGGCTTTGATGTGGCATTAAAAACTGTAAATTTAACAAGATATTATATAAATGATAACTTAAGAGCCTTTATACAAATCAATGCTCTCCCGTATTAGGTAAACTGCAACACGCACACTTATCCGTTACACGCACACATCTGCATTGCTGTATGATACAGTCGCTGGCCGTCCGCATAGGTTTTGGTACTTTTTCAAATATGTTTGACTTATTTTACGTTATTATATTTTACTTTTCATTATAGAAATATAAATTTATGTAATTTATTACTTGAGTTATGTTTTGCAAAGTAAGATATTTAAACACCTGGTTAGGATAATATGGGACGAAATAAAATTAGGGTACAATAAGGGCTAAATATATATATTTTTTATTTTTTTTTCTCATTTGAAGAGATTGTTGTTAGTAATGTTAGTGGTAGTTATGATTTAAGATAAGAGTGATTACTTAATAAAAATAAATAGAATTAGGTGGAAAAAATATTATTTATTATTATACAAAACAGTGACAAACTTTAATTTGGGCCCGCTTAAAGTGCAATATCGTATAGCAAATTGGTTCCCCCGCAGTTCGCTGTATGGTCGTCCATAACACAAGCTCTGCTTACTTTGGGGCCATACAGTTGGTGTGTTTGTCTGGGGATTTATTATTATTATTACCGATTTTTTCTAACAATTTTTCAAAGAACTGAATCCCAAATTAAAGTTCGCAACCGAACAAGATTATAAAGAATTTTAAACACAGATATTTCGCAGTTCCATGCTAAGAGCCCTCCTAGAATCGAAAATATCTGGTAAAATACATTTATTGTAAAAATTTAAATGCTTTGGCTCCATCTTTGTTTTCCAGAAATCGTCGTGTCTTTCTATATATTTTATTTTTAAAGACAAATCTTTACCAGTTCACACCGCAAAAAGACAAACAGATTTTTTTGTGATGTGCACTGCCCTTGAATTTGATAGAACCAGTCATGATTCAAATTCAAGCTACCGTCCCGGTTCCAAAATGTTATTTTGCGCGGTTGCATACCTTCAGTTAACATAATGAGCTTAAGGTGAAGAAGGTGTATATATTCCAATTTTAGCACACATAGTTTACATTGTATATTAATTAAAAGTCTGAACTTTTGAGTACTCGGTATAAAAAGTAATCATCATCAGCTTATTGTCGACCCACTGCAGGGTAAAAGCCTCCTCCCAGAGAGACAATATCGCATTATATTAAGACGGCATCAGTGGCTCCTCTGGATTGGCGAATGTTTCATTTGATCTTTGGGTTCTAAGACATGTCGGTATCCTCATGATGTTATTTGTTTACCGACCGGAACATGTTTTTATACGCTCATACATTTTTCAAAGATAAAAAAAGCATTAGTGCATGGCTGGGTTCTTTAGAAAAAAGGACCCTAGGTTTAAGAGGCCAGCCACTGCGCCACCACAGCTCTGAATCATCATCCTCATCATCAACCCAATTTCAACCCACTGCAGGGTTCGAGCCTTCTCGCGGTTCTGAATAATATGTGTCTTCTGAATCTTGACGTCAATAAGAACAAGTAATTGTCAATGTTGAGAAATAAATATTTCATTTCATATATTTATTATATATATATTACATATATATATATTTATATATATATATATATTAAATTTATTATTTATAATAAAAATAAATATCTATACCAAAAGTATCAAAATTGAGGGCAAGCGTTTGATATTTGCGATGGAGTACGATAGCACTGGGAAAGAGCGCGGGAAAAAAGCGATACGTCCATACTCTGGTAGGCCTCGGCCAGTACTAAATACTAGCAGTGCGTGCGCTAGATTTTAGACATTTTTAAAATGCATTTTTAGAAGTATTTTTAAATGGACTTGAACAATATTTCTATTTTCTTTCATTAGTTACATCTTTGTAAGTAATCAGAAGGGAAAATGTATACTATTGTAACAATACAAGTGCATCGAAAACTGCGACAAACTAGACTTAAATCCAACTTTCTCGCGGTTTGATTTTTATGTTTTAGCCTTTAAAAAAATAATATTATACTATTTTCTCTATAGACTCTTTAGACGACAATATAGAGACCATAGAAAACTTCTTTTTCTGTTTGTACCAGTTACTTTTATACTTATCGAACGGCAAAGTACGCATGTTTCGTCGGATTACAAGAAAAGGCGTATGAACAATGAATTGCTATTAAAAAACTATCTGAAGAAATGAAAATTTTCTCTATACATGTTTCAAACGAGGAATTTTTGAATAATTTTAACTAATATTTCGATGCATACGTGTAATATTTTGACCGGAAATGAACACTGAAACCTCCTAAAATTGCACGATTTTGTATAAACGCTCTTAAAGCTTTTTTTGTAATAGCCTACATAGTGAGCGAGTTTAAATACAGTGTATGCTGCAATATATTATATTAGTGAAGGGTACTTACTGTTTGCCTAGAATTTGTTCCTGAATCATTGTGGTAGTTAAAATTTTGGATAACAGAACCCTCTAATTGACATGATATAATTTATTTATTTATTTAAGAAAGTGTGAAAAATCTGCTAGTGGAATTACTACAAAAAAGCATTACCTAAAAGCAAGAAATGTATAGAACTTAGTCTGATCTTTTGTTATTTGAATGTATAGCATATAACTACTTTAACTTTTTATTCTTGTCCTCTAAAATTAAGATTCACCTCCATGTTTTTGTCGAGACATGGGTGCGGGTGATATATATTAATTTCGTACATTAATTATATAAATTTATTTACACCTGCGCCCATTTTGTTTTCTGTATCCGTAAACGCTGTTGACAAGTTGTGAACGCACCCGCACCAAGCGTCTCGTTATTGTTCGTAATTTATTCGTACCATTCCTATTATTATTTAAAAAATCCACATGGAGGAAATAATTTAAGTACCTATACTAACACAAAAAGAAACTTTTTTAATATAACCAAATATGTAAACTTGCATTAAATCAACATACAACATACATTATTAGTCATTCTAACCTAAAATAAACGTTTGTAGCAAAATAAATTGACTGATAACCTCTTCACCAGCGTTTGCGGGTACTCGTGCGTTTTGAACATGGAGTTGAGACGTCACATGCTCCGTCATACTGGGGTCAGACCGTATAAATGCCGCATTTGCGAACGGCGTTTCGGAGACTTTGGAAGCAGACAAAAACATGAGAGGCGAGTCTATTGTGGTACAAACTGGGGTTGAATGGACTTGAAATTTACAAAAACTACAATGTTTATTAAACAAAATATTAAATCAAATTTCAAATCCACTCACGTCAGTTAATACAAAACTAGTTTTAAGTAATTTCCTATTGGATGTTTGTTAGTATCTGCGGTTACAATTCTTCGGTGCAGCAAAATCTTAAGAGGCATCTGCTTATCCATACTGGTTTGAAGCCTTTCCAATGTGAATTCTGCAATAAATCTTATAGAGAAAAAGGTGATCTAAAAAAACATTTAAGGTAAGATTATGTGCTGTTGAAAATTTTAAACTAAAATAATAATTGCTTTAAAAATCTGCTATGGTCTCTAAGTATGCAAAATAGTTTTTAAATGTTTATTAATACAAGATAATAAATAAGAATAAGCATCACAGATTGTATTCAACACTTGATGTGAATAATTTTGATAGTGATAGTTGACATAAATAATTAAGGAAAAGCTTTAGCACACTCTACAGTGTGGAGTAATATGAACACATTTGGATATCTTTTTTTACTATTTCAATAGCCAGCTAACGGGCACGCGACCCACTGATGGTGAGTGGCATCAGTATCCGTATGTGGACAACATCAATAGTCATGGGTGTTTTTTTATTAATATTGTATGTGATTGTTATATCGACTTATGGTGCGTTGCCGACCGTACGTGCCGGCTTAGCTTGGAATTGCCCTTGTGCCAATAGTAGTTGCACTGGCTGTTCCTCCCATTTTACTTGAAACCAACAAAAAACTAAATTACTTGTTAAACGGCAACTGGTGTGCTTATTTTTGTGGTTTTAGGTGTAAACAGAAGTCATTTTTCCCCTCAGCTACCTTCCAGAAAGATCAATTCGATATGTAAAGAAAAAATTCCTGATTAAAATTCCAAAATTGTTTCGAGATATCACTTTTGTATAATATTATTATATTTGTTAGTGACACCGGAACGATTGAGCTTACATGACATCATTTAGTAGAACTATGTTCTAACTGCTCTTTGTTAAAACTGTCATGTCAAAGTTTGCAATAAATATATGTGATCAGGATTCCATATAAAATTGTAGAGTTGTTAATTCTAGCAGTTACAATAAACTATGTAATGCGATTTTAGAAAGGTAACTACTCCATGACGTCATCATATTTATTTGATACTCACATAAGTTAAAAATATTCAGATTCTTTGTTTCAGAAAAAAAAAATGATGCCTCAAAATTACATACCGAATTGTGAATACTATATTTAATTAAACTTAAATCTGGATACTTCATAGCTAAGATAATGTTTCTATATTATATTTAAAAAAAGCAAATATTATTTTAAAATAAATCTTCAGTAGTTATAGATTTTTTAACAATTTTACACCTGCATAAAATTATTAGGCGCTATACAAATGCTCTGTTTGTCCATTGCTAATTTAATTTTTAATGTCCATGCAGATTACATATGGGTGTTCGACCATACCAGTGTTCGCTTTGTGGGAAGTCTTTCACATACTCATATGTGTTATCGAATCATATGTTAACACACACCGGAGAAAAGAAATATTCGTAAGTATCGAGTTCTTGCTAATTTCATTTTGTTTAAATTTAAACCTAGTTAGTGCTGAGTAATACATAAATTATATAAACAATTAACATGCTTTGACGTACATGCTCAATGGATTTGATACTCAAAATGAAAGTGAGAAAGAGACAGTATGATGTACTCATGAGGCGCGCGAACAAGAAGAAATAAAGTTGTTTCTATTTGTGTAGTCTTGTAAGGACTAAACGCCGGTGTCGCGCGTTTCTGTGCTACTAAGAGCGTCTGCTCCTTGTAGTGACGCTGCCACGCCCATAACGCCATTCTAACCTTTTTCTATGTTCTGTATGGCCATCCATACAAACACAAATTAAAAAAAAATACATGACACAAATTTCTTGTTTTTTTTTACAGCCTAATAAATGACGAATTTAATTAATTGTCTCTTTCATTCATTGGATATATTTATAATTTGGTTATTGTTTTAATAAAAACAAAATATTGTTTGCAGGTGCGTACCATGTAACAAAAAGTTTACCAAAGCCCACCATCTGAAATACCACAACAAAGTACATCATAAGACATTGTACATGCAACAACAACTCGAGGCAGAAGCGAAAAAAGCGCAGAAAACTATAACTACATCGGGATTGTTGACCGGAGAGATTGTGGATGGCACTATTACATTGTTGCATACCACAGGTAGGTTTAATGTGAAAATTTTTGGATTTTGTGACTAGTTCACATCACATATGAACTCATAGAAATAAAAAAAATAAAAAAACACAGGTCAGAAAAACATCCTCACCAAATGAGTACCCAAATAAGTATTTGAGTATCTTTTTCAGTTTAGTACTATTCTGGCACTTTGACAGTGAAAATGTCGAAACATTTTAAAAATTGCCTGTTTCAATCTCTGGAAAATAATAAAATACCCTATTTTTCGAATGGTAGATATCAGTATAAAAACATGTTTTTTTAGTTTAATTCCAGCTAAAAATCAAGAGTCGAATTCATTCATAAAAAATAACAGTACTGTAGTTGACTTTCTGAATCCTATTTTTAACCTTTGCTAGGCCTTGTGACGGACGCGTCGGGTGCCTTGTCACGGATCCTTGCTCAAAATACTTTGATCACTTTTAGGCAATTTTATTATTTTTTGAGTTAGTAATAAGGTTTAAAATTATTTATATACTGGTAAGAATGAACTAATCTACTATAAATAAAGTTCACTCATTTCAACAACACAATTATGGTCGAACTCATTCGAATTCACTACACACTTTGTGTATCTCAAAGGATTTTTTTAAATTAGGATTTCTTAGTTAATTTCTTCTGGGAGTACTAGTTTTTTGGTATTAGTGGATAGCTTTATTATCCATCTATCTTTGAAAATAAAAACAGCCGGTATTTATGCGAAGAATTGATTGAAACCTCCTCACTTCTTTTAATAGTAGAATATTCATATCAAACGCTGATATCATGGCGCTTAAAAAATAAATAGTATCTTAAGTACTTCCATTTAGAGTATAAAATTAAAAGATGGACAGGTTCTGTTGGCGCGGATCCACGCTTAGGCAGACGAAAAGTATTGCGTGGATCCGCGCTTAAGCCAACCAGAGGTTAATAATACACTTGGGTTAATATCTACCAATAACATGGTTTATTATGTACTAATCGGCTATTTGACTAGTTTTAAACCATCTCGCATTATTTTGTGGTGATAAGGAAGGACCCTAGAATTTTAATTTAATAATTTCACTTTAAAAAACTCATTACGAAGTACACTGATCATTCAAGCTGTTAAAAAGCTTGCTCCAGCAATATGGCGTCGAGACTGGCCTGTGACGTCAAGACGTGGCATGCTTTATCAGAAACAGGATTTTTACTTGCCTGTGATGTCATATAAAGCTTAGCCAATCAAAACTGTTGAATTTCTTGATGTTCCAAGTCAAAATAGATAAGTTTATTTGTAATTTTTTTGGAGAAAATATTAATTATCGTTTATATCTAGTAATACGAATTGCTTTTAAAGTACATTATGTCAAATAGCCTATTGTAATTTCTTTATGAACAACCAAATCATTGTGGACAGATTAAAGTGTCATATTTGTATGAAACTGTATCTAGAGTTTAAATGTAATTGAAACTAGTTGATTATTAGTAGTTCTGACTGTCTCACTTGATGGTATGATGAGCAAGCAAAATTCATTGTTTTTAGTTTGATTCTTGCAACAGTCCTACTTTACAAATTCGGTTTTTTTGCCATTCTGCATTCACAGGGCGATCTGCAGAAGTTTTAGTGATATGCAGATACATATGTTGCCTGGGTTATATTAATAAAGCTTCATTCTTTTTTACACACTCATATAGCCGTCAAATCAAGCACGCTGTGCGCCCAACGGTAAGCCGATAGAAATCATAGATGTTGTGCTATGCCAACGTTATTTTAAAAAAAATTATGAAGTGGCAAATGCGCGTGTTGGTTACCTGCTGTTACGTAATCACCACCGCCCATGAACATCAGCAACGCCGATGTGACTACTAATGCGTTGCCGACCTTCTAAAAGGGGTACGATTTTTTCTTGATTGATTAAATTTAAATCCTTTTCTTTCACCATGGCAAACACATTAACATTGTTACTATGGCGTTTTAAATAAGAAGGATTGTGGTTCGGCCTCAGACAAACTATTAGCAAAAGGCATGCAGCTAGCAGTTTAAAATCTAATTTAAAATGTCTGTTTAATTTTATTCCGTGCAGAAGGAGATGAAACTATAATGCAAGTAGTGGAAGAGTCTGAATTAGGGATGATCCAGGGAGGTGAAGAAGTAGGAGTGATGTCAGAAGGTGGAGACAAAGAAACGGACACCGCTGTTGCTAATATGCAAGGGGTAAATATCCAAATGTTTAATCCCTGTACGATGCAAATCGGACATTTTAAGTAGGCTATGCATCAGCATTCTGCGACACGCAGTTTATTAATTTAAACTAAACTTCAGTGCGTTGAGACTTATCAAGGCGGTCGCGCGTGCTCACAGCTGTCATTAATATCATCGTCATTGATCAATCAAGAGATCAATAAATCCGTTTATTTAAGTCATATTCGGGTTTAATTTCATTTATTAATCAAGTAATCACCTTATCAAGTAACAAAGTGTGCAGAGTCAAACAAGGACGCTACATACTTTTTTGGTCCTGAAGGCCATGAAGGAGGCGCAAATAGAAGTGTGTTATAAGTTCACAGTGCCCCTCTAGGGCATATGTCTTTCTCTCTATATTCTCCTATACGAATCGAAAATGGTTAGGTTAAATTGAGAGGTTATTTAGCCACGCTTGATGAAAATCGGATCAGCCGCATTGATTAGAAATTTTGTTCGATTTTTACTGAAAGAAAGAGCCATGGTTCAGGATAATATGGTTTCAAAATAAACTATACTTTATCAAAAAGTAAAACTTTACACAGATATTCTGTGCCACATAATTTACTTAAACTTTCTCTGTGAGACCTTAAAATAATAACTTTTGAAAACCTTTCTTTTCTATGTAGTATGGACGTGTATCACATCATACAATATCAACCCAAGACCGACGGAAAAATATTCTCACCTTATATTGAACCCCAAGCTTTAAAAATTCTAATGGTTTTTCGGGTAAAGCTAAATAACCTGGCCTAAGAGTGCCTTAATGTCTTTTTTATTGAAATAAGTCCCATTATGTTTATTGGTAAGAGTGTTTAAATTATATTTACAAATACTTTTTATGTGGTACAAAAACCTTTTGATATGATCAGCAATATTCATTTGTCCCTACAGATTTAATAACAGCAAAATGTTATAAGGGTCAAAGAAATTTAATAAACAAATGTATAGTATTAATTTTCTCGTAATTATTTATTATTTTTTAATCAGTTACTTAGTTTTAACTAATTATTTTTTCAGGTTGTAATGGAAGATTACCACATCCAGCCCGAAGAAAATGACTCTAAGGAGCATATTTTAGGTTAAACAAATTACATTATTTTTATTGACAACTGGAAAATGTATAATTTCAACCTAACATAGTATCCAAGTTATAATAAATTCACCCTTGTGTGTTTTTTTTATCAATTTAATTGGAAATTGTATAGTTAGATCAATCACTGATAGATTTTACGCTTAGTATTTTAAGACGAGTAGATTATTTTGAAGATAAAATGGCATCAAATATTAAGTTTGTTTTATTTATACCTTTACAATCCGACCAAGTTCAAAATAAAATCAGACTAGCAGCTAACAACCTTACATCAAGATCTGAAGTGCCCTGAAATACTTTGTGAGGCTGTCTGACCAATATTTCTAAGAAATCCACGCTTATCCACTTACGCTACTGTGAGTTAGCTAGCATCAGGCTAAATACGAGGGTGGATTGAAAAGTTTGCGGCCTAAATAAGAAAACAGGAATAATGCAATTTTTTATATTTATTTTTCTACTTACTCTCCTCTAGGAGGAGTCAGCACTTAGTCCAGAGGTCCTCCAAAGCCTTGATCCCATTTAAATAGAAGGTCTCGTCAAGGTCTTCAAAAAAGGCATCTACGGCCACTTTGACCTCCTCATTGGTAGAAAATTTCATTCCACCTAAGTGTTGTTTTAGTTTTGGAAATAGGTGGAAGTCAGAAGGTGCCAAGTCAGGTGAATAAAGGGGATGAGGAAGCAATTCGAAACCACAATTCACTATTTGAGCCATCGATTCTGCAGATGTGTGAACACGAGCATTGTCCTGATGAAACAAAACTTTCTTGGTCAACAATCCTGGTCTTTTAGACTATTTCTTCGCGTAAACGACGTAATAGTGTGCAGTAGTATGCAGAATTTATAGTTTGACCTCTTCCTAAGTAATCAACCAAGATGACACCCTTAGAATCCCAGAAAACCGATGATATTACCTTGTTTACTGAAAAACACACCTTGACTTTCTTGGGGGTCGGAGATCCGGGTCTCTTCCATTGTTTGGATTCAGGAGTATAGTGATGAACCCATGTTTCGTCCATAGTAACAAACCTTGCCAAAAATTCGCTTGGATCAGTTTGAAAAATCTCTAAACAGTCTAGAAATCGTGAGATCTTCTGTCTCCCATGATGAGATCAAATATTTTTTCGATGTTTTCCGATGTCGTAGCTGTAGAAGGCCGTCCAGAGCGGGGGTCGTCTTTGATGCTCTCTCGTCCACGTTTAAATTCGGCTGTCCACTTTTTTATCATTGTATACGACGGAGCAGATGTTCCGATAAAGAATGTTGCAGATGTTCCGAAAAATGGGCAGATAAAGTAGCCATGAATCTGCTTTGGAGTTAAGTGTTTCTTGTGGAGGTATTTGATCACGGCACGGTGCTCTAAACTATCCATTTTTAAAATTAATGAAACTTACTCTCACTTAATGTTCAATAAAATAAATAATTACGCATGTACCTCAGAGCAAAATTGCACAGAGATTGACAAAGAGTCTAGGTTTCATATGAATGAATAAATCCACCCTCGTATTACTTTGTGTATCAATTCAATAGAAAGTGATGGAGGGACATTTTAACTAACTAGCCGCCTAGATCAGATCGCCATCATTTGAGCTAATATAATACAAACTCTTCCAAGAAAATCGATCGGAAACCTGACCACAGCTCGAAACACGACTATTCCGTGCGTGTGTGGACCGAGGAATCAATTTTGAATATTGAGATAATCGTTTTATGAAACTTAAATTAAAACTCTTGATCATTAACTTGATCCTTCGCAAACGTCCCGCTTGCATAAAATATGTAACTCAAAGCAAGTAATTGTAATCAATTTAAGTGTTAAATTTTACTTCCAAGTGAAGTTCTATCGCTATTATATGAGTCGCTTCATTCGAAGATATATAAAGAACCCGTCCCTCCGGGACGACTTGGTGTGTCGTTAACAGGTAGGTACCATGAATACGGAGACTATATTGTAAACGGGCTGTTAGGCTGCATTACGAAACATACGAACTTTAAATAAGATGGGTGCATCTTCCGAAACTATATAAAAAAAGGGACTAATACTGCAGCTGTAAACAGAAAAACATCGAACGCATTTTGATGTTTGCATTATTGCATCAATTCGACATCCAATTTTAAAAAAGACAAGTAGAACTTTTAGGTTTTTTAAATTTTCGTTTTCTAGATTCAATCGTTGTTACACGTTTTACACAATAGGTATTTGACACCATTTGAAAATGCAAGTTTTATCATTTATTTAGAAAATATAATATATTTTTATCCAAAAAATGTTTTGAAAAATTGTTGTTCTTTAAAACTTATTGAATAAATTTAATAACTTTAAAACTTTAAAAAGGAACACTTAATATAAAATATGTAAAAATTATTAATATTAGTAGCCTACTGACATTAAATTACAACAATTGTTGTTATGACTATGCATGTAAACGTGATGTAAACGCACTATCTACTACGGTATTTTATTCGGTAATTATTCGTAATAATCGGTAATATTATTAATCGATTATTAATCTATTTAGTAGATCGGTAATCTACGTAAACGGTATTTTATTCAAACGCCCATACAAGTCTAGTAACAGCAAGTTCACACATTATCTCCGTATTTACGGCACCCGTTTTAACGGATACGACCAAAAATTATGTTCTGTTCACACATAGGCACCGAATAATGTTCATCATATCCGTAATTACTGGATACGATGTTCACACTCAAGGTCGCAGCGAAAGCACGCGTTCTTTATGAATGCAAAATAGACAATGCGTCCGTGTACAAACTTGTTTGTCCAGCTGCATCGCCCGCCCGCCCCCTCATTCTACACACAGTTTATATCCAGTAAAGTTGTACGGATACATGACGGATACGTAATCCAGAATTCATTGACAAAACGGAAGGTCTTAATTTAACGGACCGTAATTTTTTACTGTATACTGAATACTGTGTCATATGTGAAGTCGCTCATACAACTCCGTACGCCATCAATGAAAAAAACGTAACCGATAAAACTATTTGGCGTTGTCGTCGTGCTAAAACAACATGAACTAAGAGTAGCTCTCTCTCTCTCTGTTTTTTTTTCTTCAGTCTTCTTTTTTATACACGATATTTCAACAGCGAAGCCTGTCTTAAACAAAAATCTGCCTTTTTATGACATGACACGTCATGATAGTCGTTATTCCGTTGAGGAACCTATAAAACATTACATATGAAATTGGCGTTTTGTAAGGGAGGAACATAAGCTCAATTTAAAAAAAATTTAATATATTTATTTAATCCAAGTATGTACCATTGCTATCTATGCACTTTTGCCATCTCATATAGGTAGTTCATTGATCTCTTTACTAATAAAACCATTCGGACAAGAATCAATAAAATCTCTTTGCGCTTTGGACTGCCCCATCGGTGTTAAATTTTTTCCCTTACAAGAAGATATACAAATTTCGAAAAAAATGGTAATCTTTTGGACCAAGGTCCGGCGAGTACGTTGGATGTCTTAGACATTCCAATTGAAGCTCCTCTAATTTGGTAGCCGTCTGTGGTGCGGTGTGTGGTTTAGCGTTGTCCTGAAGCAGCAGTGGCCTAGAGCGATTGACCAGCCTTGGTTGTTTAGCAGCTAGCTTGTCTGGCCAGATTTAAGAAAGCCATAGTGAACAATGACATATTACATATAGACAAGTCATACCCAAACATTACCGCACAAAAAAACGGCGTCAGCATAACTATAGATACCTTCCCGATACATAGAGTAATATAATTTGTGGGAGAAGGAAAGAATAATACGGTTCACTTGTTGTAAGAAAGAGATACCTATGTACTTCGTGACGTTGCTTCGCACTAATTGGTCGCGAGCGTACGTGACGTAGTACTTAAATTGTCGAAACTCTATAGGGTTGTCTCTTTTACTCCCACATACAAAATCATATTACATATCTCTCTTCGAGTTTGTTAAAACGAGTAGCCATGTCAATTTTAAAACGTCATTTTAAATATTTTCTTAAATTTTCACGATTCATACTTTAAATAAAACACTTTTTACCGGATATTATCGCGTATATTTTAGTTAATTTTAAAATTATTTCGACGTTTCGGCATCTTTGCAGTTGCCGTGGTCACGGTTGCAACTGCAAAGATGCCGAAACGTCGAAATAATTTTAAAATTAACTAAAATATACGCGATAATATCCGGTAAAAAGTGTTTTATTTAACGTCATTTTAAATAGCAAAATAAAATAATAATTATAATAATGTTTATTGGTCACCATATTTTACAGAAATTACTTAAAACTAGGACAAAAATGGAAATAATCTGGTAGGTACATAACTTTCTGCATACATATTATTGAAAAACCCTGAACTCCCGAAATAGGAAGACCTGTGACTCGGGAGCCAGTGCCCTCCTGCCACTTTAAAAGATTGACTGTTTATTTAAACATACCTTGACATAAGGAGATCAAAAGTAAAATAAAATTAAGATTTACAAAATTTTAAGACAAGGGAAAATGGAGGAAATGGTTCAAAATACGCAGAGGCCCAATTAAACGTAAACGCGTCGACTGCGACTGCATCTGGTTCAAGATACCTAGTTACAAATGCGTCACATTTGCAAACAAACATTAAAGCAAAAATCCATAAATTACGTTCCTCGCCAAATGCCATAGCCAAATGTGTATACTTAGAGTATTTAAATGTGGAAATGGAATACTACCCATCCTATTGACTTAATTAATAGCGGTGGTAGTATCAATTTGTAATAATATTGCACAATGTCTTTCTTACCCCGCTGAACTTTTGAAGCCTAAGGAATCGGCTAGTAACTCTAGGTAATAAAATTTATTGTTTTGGGATACAACGCCCCAGCCTGTTCTGAATGTATCTGTATATATCTTATAAATTTGTGAAGTAATTGAACAGGAAATGGTATATTTACTTATACTTTTCTACCAAATTAAATCTTCTAACAATAATTTAGGGAGTTTAATTTTTGCCTCATAGTTGTACTTATTTTGTGGCGAGACAGGCTGCGACCAGTACTTACACCTATATGTTTGGCAAAATCTCGTATCGAGCATATTTGAAGTTTCATAAATTATTTATTATTATAACGCTTATAGTCAGGTACTGTTCGATGTTAAACATAAAGCCAAAAATGTTACCGACTTTGTCGGTACTAGTCGATTTTTGTCCAAATTCACAAGTAACTAATATCTTCGTACATAATTTTTGTAAATACCTCCGGAGCAACGGATAATCCATACGGCATGGCCGTAAACTCGTATGTGATTGGCTCAAACATATCGTTTTCTTAAAATTCCAAACGTAGGTATTTTTTGTAATTAACAAATATAGGTACGAGTAGGTATGATCTTTCTTATCTATGTTAGCTAAGAAACCATTATGGGGAAATAATTTAGAAGCTGTTTTATAAGATTCCATTTTAAAGTGTACTTTTTCTACAAAATTTTATTAATTTTTTTGTTAATTTTTTTTAACGAGGTGACGGTAACGAGGAGGTCGCATCCAGTTTCCCGACTGGGTTGACCGTATGCCTGTTGATGTGTACTTTTTTATAATTGTTATAATTATTCCTTTTTTTTTTAACACTTTATAATCTCCTTTTTCAAGAACTAAGTTCATCCCCCTATTATTGCGGTTATTCCGTAACTGGAGCCCCTTAAGCCCCGAGGTAAGAAAGAATCTCTGGATCCATGTCGGAAATAATTCTCCCGATTGGCCCGGTTCATTTTGGGAGGTTGACGGTTCCAGATTAGGGAGCGTCTACATAGAGGCCTCTGGTATTGCGGTAACCAAAATGGCTAGCCAGAAATTCGTCCACTAGGTTCATAATTATATTTAAATAATTTTAAGGACCACTTTCAGATTTGAAAAAAAAATAGAAAAAATATTACGTAATACAGATATCGCGTTAAATCCCTTTCAGACTACACGCATTTACGGTATTCGTATTAAAACTTTTAAACATTATTGAACAAAAGGCAAAAATAACAATACGAGTACATACAGCATTAATCGGAATAAGAAACATCAGGTAGAAGACCATAAGGAACTTATGCAGATAGCGTGATATATTTCTATTATATTTCGTCGCTTCATTCTTCAGATAGTATTTAATTAACAAGGTAGTCCTTTTAAGGTACTAGGTAACTTCGCACAGTTTTAAAGTATGTCATTTGACTTATTAAAAAAACTTTCCGTCTTTTTACTTGATCGCGTCGAGTCAGAAGCTAAGTCGGTGGATAAAGCAGACGCTTGGTACATGCGTTGTTGATGCGACCGGGGTTGATCAAGTAAAAAGACGGAAAGTTTTTTGAATAAGTTATTTATTTATTTACTTATATATTACAATTAACTACTTACAATTAATAAACTAATTACAATTAACTTTTTTGTGTTCGATTGATAACTTTAAAAATAATTGTCTAAATATAGGATATCGCAAAATGTATTAATTTTGTTTTTTTTTTTATTTTAATTTTGCTTAATAGAAGTGTTTAAGAATGCCATTATTGTACTTTGATATATGTAACGTATTGAGTAACCTGTGTGAAATGTAAATAAAGTAAAATAAACACCCACATGATAAACTGGGAACGGCGCTGTAGCCCTTAGTACAGACCACTGCCGTAGTCTAGTTAGGGCGCAGTGGTGCTTTCTATAACAAGAATTGCAGCCAATAAATCTAGTGTTTAAGTTTAATGCACTGTAATAAATATGTATTCTTTTGTACTTACACCTTTATTCTAAGATACTTTTAAGAGCAATGTTGTACTACTTTGGCACGAATAAATAAATAAATAAAATAAAAATAAATAAATTACATTAGCTATATGTTGCTTGACTTCCCAAAACCACGGCTGGTTTGTCTGGAAGTTGCTAGCTTATTATAAAGGTTAATTTTATCTATATCTATAAAAGCACACAATATACATAATCTTAAGAAAAAAGACTAAAAACTTTTTTCCTGTTTTAACTTATTTGTACAAAATTACAATTATGAATGCGCGAGCGCGCAATATTATACAATTTGTGTATAAGAATGTAAGTCACGTATTATTATCTTCTGTCTAGCATCTCCCGTCCCGCTTATACTCGCTGGACCATCGGAAATGTTGAGCGAGCGACCGGTTTACGCGCGAACAAAAGACAAGTTAATACGAACATGTAAAGGGTGCTCATGATTTTTTGTTGTTTTAATAAAAAAAATTTTTTTAATATTTTATTGTGGTTGGTACTTTTGTTACTGTTGTAATGTTCATGTTTTACTTTTATAATATTTTAAGCTACAATATTTGTATTTATTTTTAATTTATTTTATTTATGAAATGTTTTTAAGTGCCTTTTTAATGTTGTTTACATTTAGCTTATTTCTTACTTCGCTTGGTAGTTTATTTATTAGTCTAGGTGTTATGTACGCGGTAGTCCGTTCTCCATAATAATTATTCGCGCGTGTTTCCATCAGATGTCTCATACAATTTTTTCTGGTATTAATTTTATGTTCTATTGTTGCATCTTTATACATAAAATAATTTTCCGGAATAAGCAATAACCTCAATTTTAACTCAACTGGCAAGATATTGCAGTATTTGAAAAGTTCTATATCATTATTTTTGTATTTTATTTTGACTTTATGTGGGACAATTAACTATAGTTATCTTAGTTGAAGACAATATGTCTATTTAAATATGTATTTCATTTAAATATGTTTTAAATGTACGTCCATAGCTGCTAAGGCCGTATGCAATTGTACTCTCAGCCAATGCATTGTGCAGTTGGAGCAGAATATTAAATGGTATTTTGTTATTTATTATTTTTAAATTAGCCATAATAGCCCTTAGTTTATCACACGTGGCTTCTATCTGGGGCTTCCAACAGAACCGGTGATATGAACTAGGCCTAGATATGTAAAACGATATACTTTCTCAATTGATTTACATCCGTTCATGATACAGTTTGACGCATGTAGACATTGATGGCTATGAGCTATTTGTTCAAGTGATTGTGTAGTTTTAATGTGGCTGGAATTAATATGCATGAATTTAGTTTTTTGTGAGTTTAGGACTAGACCAACACCATGAGACCATTTACACAAGATGATGAATTCCTCTTGCAATATATGAATCGCGTCGATAACATTCTTATCACTATAAATAAGGCATGTGTCTTCTGCCAATTGGAAGATTTTGCATTTTTTTATTAAGTTACAGCATTCATTTACATAAGAAATGTAATGCAGGGGCCCGAGCACCGGCCCTTGTGCAGTACCACTCTTTACATAAACCTCGTCACTATACTTTTCCAATATTTTTACAGAATATGTTCTGTCTTGTAAGTAACTGGAACACCAATTTAGTAAAGGCCCGCGTATCCCATTGTTTTTTAACTTTTTAATTAATGTGCTATGTCTAAGCGTATCAAAAGCGCTACTGTAGTCTATAAAAACTACTAATACGTGCTCTTTGTTATTAAGACAATTGTTAACATAACTGGTAAAGACAGCAAACCTGTGGTACTTTTATTGCGTTGGAATCCATATTGATTTGGAGATAAAATATTATTTACGATACAGAACTCGTGGATTTCATCTGCGATATACCTTTCCACGGCTTTATCTATTACCGGAAGGATAGTGACTGGCCGATAATTACTATAATCTTTTTTGTCGCCTCTCTTGTGTATTGGTCTGATGACACCTGATTTTAGCTCCTTTGGATATTTACCAGCCTTGATGCTTACATTTATTAACTGCGCAATTGGACCTGATAATAATTTAATATCTATAGGTCTAATACCATATTTAATTTTGTCTAAGATCTTACGTATTGTAACAGGTTGAGCTTTTTGAAACCTCATTGATACATTAGTATTATTCTGGTAATTGCAAGTAATCAGAGTGTTTTTACAGTCCACTATTAAATTTTGTATCGTTTTCTCGAAAGTTTCAGCAAACTTATTGGCGATTTTGATGACAACATTCCACATAATATTGTCATCAAAAGCTTTAAGAATAGATTCGTCTAACGACGTTTTAATCCTACCTGTTATTTTGTTTAAAACTTGCCACATTTTTTTGGATCGTTACGTTTTGAGTTTATTATGTTTTTATAGAAATTATTTCGTGACCTCTCAATTGATTGGTTTGTTTTATTTCTTATTTTATTATATTCTAATTGTAAAATTTTATTCGTGTGATCTTTCTTCATTTCAGTAAATTTTTTATCACGTTTTTCACACATATCTATAATTTTTTTTTATCCAAGCCTCTTTGTTTCTTTTTGAGTTACTTAGTTTTACTGTATACTTTGAGTTTTCGTTTGTTCAGATAGTATTTAATTAACAAGGTAGATTTTTAGAGATTAAGTTTTGCTTTCTTTTGTCTTTACAAATTATAATTAATTTAAATACGTTTATTCATTACATTTCTCACTTTAGTACATAATTTAAGAATCCAGTAACCTTGAGGCTTTTATTATACACTTGGTGATTGCCAAATTAATTAAATAAATAAACAGAATAATTTAATTTTAATTAATCTCCTTATCGTTCCGTTTGAGGGTGTTCGTCGTTTGGATACTTGGGGGGAGGGAGACTTGCCGAGCTAACAGATGCAGAAAAGAATAATTTTGTATAGACATAAAGAGGCTCTGTAAATTTATTTTGAAAAAAAATATACGCGTGAAGTTTCTTGCCAGTTCTTCTTCACGAAGGTTTTTTTCGAACTGGTGGTAGAATCATGTTTTATTTGACGTCAATAAGAACAAGTAATTGTCAATGTTGAGAAATAAATATTTGAATTTGAATTTGAATTTGAATTATCGGAAGATATTGGGTGGTTTTTACCTTTATTGAGTATGGACAAGGCAAAGTCGTTTAGTGGGTCTAATATAGGTTTATGGTAAAATTTTGTAAAGACCTGAGAGTTTTAAGTCCACCCAGCCGTTTCTCGGATAACTACACTAAGCACGTGCCACGTGCCGTGTGCGCTGAACACACTCATGCCAACGCCGCTCGTACCTAGCGTCTACTTTACCCACCGACTTAGCGCCTGACTCGACGCGGCTCTGTGATGCGGCTCTCTGTGTGCCTTTCATGTTACAAACAAGAACCCCGAGTTCGAAGCGTTAATATTTTTTGTCACAAAAAGTATAATCTTTTAGAGTCGATACAGGACATATCATTATGTTATTTTTAAAGATTGGCAACAATAACATAGGTTGTTTACGATTTGGGGCTGTGGTTTTAATAATGCATATTATGATTATGTGTACCTACGGATGCAAAAACTATATTTTCTAATTTAATGTCTGGACCTTATGTCGGTGCATACGGCTAACGATGTAACGGTAATTTTTTCTAAAGTTAAAGTAATATAATACTATCATAGAGGAATCTGGTTAAGAACTAAATTTGGATCCCAAGAAAATGTGTACTTCGATTTAGTTGGTTTAATTTTATAGGCTTCTTGTAAAATTTGCCTCATCATAGCACATATCTTCGCCTAACAAAAGAGACAAGGCTGAATGGTGTGAATTTAATGAACATATCAGTATTATGTAACTTACGAAACTCCCACCATGACCTCAACATGATGATGTAGTTTTTACATCCATACACATAATCATAATAAACATCATTAAAACCACAGCCCCAAATCTGAAACAACCTATGTTATCCTTGCAAATCTTTACAAATAGCATAATGATATGTCCTGTATAGACTCTTAAAGATTATATTTTTGGTGACGAAAAATATTAAAGCTTCGAACTCGAGTCAGAAGCTAAGTCGGTGGATAAAGCAGAGCTAGGTACAAGCGGCGTTCACATGAGTGTGTTCAGCGCACTCAGCACGTGGCACGTGCTCATTGTAGGTTATCCGAGAAACGGCTGTGTGGACCTAAATCTCTCAGTCCTTTACAAAATTTTACCATAAACCTATATTAAACCCACTTAACGACTTTGCCTTGTCCTTACTCAATAAAAGTACAAATCACTTAATACCTCCCGATAAAGAGATTAATTAAAATTAACTTATTCTGTTTATTTATTTAATTAGTTTGGCAATAACCAAGTGTATAATAAATGCCTAAAGTTTACTGGATTCTTAAATTATGTACTAAAGTAAGGAGTTTAATGAATAAACGTATTAAAATAAATTATAATTTGTAAAGAACAAAACTTAATCTCTAAAAATCTACCTGTTTAATTATATACAATCTGAAGAAAGAAGCGACGAAATATAATAGATGATTAAACGAACTTTTAAGTGAAGTTCTATCGCTATTATATGAGTCGCTTCATTCGAAGATAATAAAGGACCCTTCCCTCCCGGAACCCATACAAAACTTTTGTTTTGATCTCCAAAAAATGAAGACTTTGCGGGACCGGGGTTGATCAAGTAAAAGTAGTAAAGTTTTTTGAATAAGTCAAATGACATACTCTAAAACTGTGCGAAGTTACCTAGTACCTTAAAAGGATTACCTTTTTAATTATATACTATCTCCGAATGAAGCGACTCATATAATAGCGATAGAACCTCACTTGGAAGTTCGTTTAATCATCTATTATAGATTACACTAGAGATGGGTAGGTCTTCCGTAAATTGGGAGTGGAATCCGGATGTGCATCCAGCTCAGGTGATGTACATCCAGTTCCCGTGTCCGACGGACCCATATGGATCCGGTTGGCGGTCACGGTAATTCGAGTTGTAGGACGGAAAGACACAGAACATGATTCCGGAGGAAGATCCAGATCCCGTGTCCAACGGACCCATATGGATCCGGTTGGCAGTCACCGTAACTCGGGTTGTAGGACGGAGGCACAAAACATGATTCAGTAGTTAGGTGTACTGGACGCAGACGTAGGTGTGTGAGTAGTTAATTTTTATAAATGATTTAAGCCATTCGATTGCTTGAATGTATAGATGGAAAAATGATACAACTTTTACTTAAATACAATGTACTGAAATAATTACTTATAATAAATCAGTCTCCTGTTTTAAATGAGCAATTACAAATATAATAAAATCTTAACTGTCAGTTATAAACAAACATACCCCCTTTGGTATAAATAGAGAAAAATAATAGTAACTCTGTCTCATCAGATCGTCTCATCGATTTGAAATAATTACAAAAACCAATACGCCGCGCCGCCCGTCATACGGATTCGGATCGCGCTGACCAGCCCAGTCCGCCAATCCGATGCGCCGTGTCACCACTCCGAGGATCTGTATCCAATTGGCCGTTGGACACGCATCCATCTCTAATGCGTGTCCGAGGATTTACATCAAACCGGACCTACCCATCTCTAGATTACAAGTATTTTCTGCATGTTTTCGAAAAAGCGAAATTTTAGTTTTTAATAAAGAAAAACATTTATGAATTTATGAATTAATAATGAAAAAAAATTAGTTATTTCTAAAGACTACTTATAAAATGTTATGTTACAAAAATATATGTTTATGTTATCTGTTTTGTTCTAACATCTTTTGTTTTGAGTAAAAGTTCTGAGGTGTAAAAAAACTAAAACCTCGACATTTAAATTGGGTCTAATGTTTTTGTATCTCACTAGTTTACCTACAAAAAAAAGGGTATGAAAATAAAAAAACCACTACCTATTGCTTGCCTTTCAATCATTCTGTCATACCATCTAATGTGTCAATCAACCTATGTTTATTTATATTTGTTTACAAAACAGGAACAAATCAGGTTAAATAAAACTGCAACAATATTCAATTTACTAAAAGTAATGAAGGTAAAAAATTTGAAATCTTGTTAGTCATTGTGACCCTAAATCCTAACTATTGTCATTGGATTTTCCAATGATGAACACGTAGAAATTTGATACTACAGAACACAATTTATTGAAACAATTTCAATTTCGACAACATGATAAGTCCGTATCTTCTAATGAAAATATCGAGGACACTGAAAGATTCTTCTGATGATGAGAGTAAAAATCCAAAACCTCCAAAACCTGCAAAACCACGAGCCATCAAAAGTAAGTCAAAAATAACAAAATGTAGAGTGTGCTTAAAAGATAATGGGAAAATATGTATCTTTAGTGGAAATACTGAGAGAATGGATGTAAGCGAAGCTTTATTGCTTTGCGGTGATATCAATGTCCGTGACGATGACTTAACATATCCAAAACATCTTTGCTCTATTTGCTATGACTCTCTGATAAAAGCATACCAATTTCGAACACTTGCCAAACAATCTGATGCTGTTTTAAAAACAAAAATTAAAGAAGAAATTGTTGAGCTAAAAGCAGATATATCACCTAGAAAACTGTACCAAGATGAAAAAGACAAACAAATGGAGGAACATTATGATATAGTTGAAAAAGAAAGTTTGTACACAAAGCGAAAAGTGAAATGCAAGCTTTGTCATAAAATATTAACTGCTATGTACTTTAAATCACATTTAATAAGTATGCATTATAAGCAATATGAGAAAACACATGTATGTGAGATATGTGGGAAGTCTTACAGGCAGCTAGGATCATTATCTATTCACATGAAGCAACATTCTAATGATTTCCCATATTTATGCAGTTCCTGCCCATTTAGAGCCAAATATAAGAATCTGTTGGCAGTTCATATGAGGCAGCACACTGGAAACAAAAAGTTTATGTGTTCTAAATGTCCTTCAAGATATTATACAGCAAGTAATTTATCCCGACACATGAAAACCCATATGGAACCGCAGTATAAATGTGACTACTGTGGCAGACCATACAGATGCAAAGATAATCTAAATAGGCACATTGAAGTTGAGCATTTAGGTATAAGAAAAAAGTTCACCTGTGCTATATGTGGCAATGACTACACTCTGAAACAACAACTATACAGGCATGAAATCAGAAAACATGGAAGAAAGAAAAATAATTATTCTCGCATGCCGTCTTATTTAAAAGTACAAAATGTAGAGCCAAGTGAAGATATTGTTTGAATATAATGTGAAACAGTAGAGTAATTAAATAATAGTGAACCGCCATACAAGTTTTATATTGAATCATGCTTGTTGTATGAGACTACTATCAAATGTAAACAAATAACTTAGATATCTTTCAAAACTTTTATTTCAAGAAACAAATTAATTTCCTTTCGAGTTTCAAATAAAAAGTATGAAAATAATACGACAAATTAGAATGATTTATTTATTTGATTACTGTAATATTGAATATCCAAACTAAATAATCCTAAACAGCAACAGTAGTAAAATTAAGTAATTTGTAGTGCAGTTTTAAGATATGCTGGCATTCGACCTGATAGCATTTTCTGTCGTTTGTGTACATGGAGTTGATGCTTCATCATGGCACTCCTGTGTCCAAAAGCCTTTCCACAAACATTGCAAACATGGTTTTTAATTCCAAGGTGATCAGACTCAGTGTGACGATCTAATTTCAATTTTGTGTGAAAAGCCCTTTTACAGCGGTCACACTTATATACTGGTTCATTATGTTTTCTCATATGACTATTCAGGTTGCTTTTAAATAAAAATCTAGCCGGACATTCTGAACACATATACCTATAATCACCAGTGTGCGTTTTCATGTGAGTTTTTAATAACTCTTTATAATTACCCTTGTAAGGACATAATTGGCATTTAAATGCAAAGTCAGTCCGGTGACGCAAACTATGGTTATGAAGGGCACATCTTAATCTAAAGGACATTCCACAAACATCACAAACAAATTTCTTGTGATCAGGATCATGCACTGTCAAATGATCCTTATAGTATGATTTATTGACTGTCTTTTTACAAATTATGCAAGTAACCTTTAATTGCTCCTTCTTTACTTTCTTTTCTAATATTGGCATACTATTATCATCTGAGTAATCTTTATCTGATTGGATATGGTTAAGTTCATTTTCAGAACAATCTGAGTGTTCTATATTTTCCTTCAGTGTCAAGTGTTCTTCAGATCTTCTAGCTACTTTTTTGAAAAGTGAAGCAGTATGTAAAAAACTAAAGCATGTATTGCACACGTAATTATTTTTTGTATCTTCTTCTGATACACTAACATTGCCATATAAACGAAGTGACTCAATTAAATTGAAAGAATACTGTTTGAAAATAGGAATAGCTCCACCTTGCAAACATACTCTACAAACAGGCCAATTTACTGTACACCTTGCCTCATTCTGTAATAGCCGATTATAATATTCCACGTAAACATTTTCTTTATTTTTTTTAGTAATCTTGGTAATATAGTAAGACGTTACCATTATCGTAATTTATCTAGATTTAATTAATTAATTTAACTTAGCTATTGCAAAAATGTTTTCTTTAATGCTTTAATTTATAGTTTTCAGTTAATTCTTATTTGAGGCATCAAATTAACAAAAATCACAAAATGACTTAAGGTGCACATAAAAATGATACTAATGATGAAAATTAATAAGCAAGCTTTTAAAATCTTTAATCGACTGATAAAAACATCAACAAAGTAACGTCATGTGTCAGTTTTGACAGGCCGTTCACAGCGACCATGCTCCGTAGCGTTGGCACTGTGAGCGGTAAGATGGCGGCGTTTATGACGTCATTGATGACGTATCGATATCGCTGTGAGCGCGCTCACGGGCAAACGGAACGGGTATATGAGCGCTGTGAGCGCTGTAATCGGCAAACGGAACGCAGCACAATTCTAATAATCTAACGAGTTCTCCTCAACTCCTTATAACAAAAATATTATTATTATTTAATTCTTTACCCTTTCGGGAAGGCAATCAATCTAGCCCATGCAGCCTGTTCTTATGTTCTCTTTAATGCATTTTATTGTGGTATAACGAAGGCAAAAGAGCCTAGTCTTATATTCGGAAATATTCTTCAAGATTCCTTTTTTTTAAAGGCAAAATGCCAAGTCTTCATATTTTCTTGTTTAGTTTATCAATCCAGTTGGCATGTCATAATCTGGTAATATTTGTAAATTCCTTATCAGTTTCTTGAATAATTGTATTTTCTAAAATTCTTAAGTTTGGGAAACTACATATTACCATGCGGATCCCCACGTCATGATGCGATGGTAGCGCATTGCGCTAGCACATAGCGCTGCCAATAAAATAGCGAAATCAGACGAAGGGGACGGAATTCCTCCCCCCCCCCCTTTCATTACTTTACTACTAATAAACTCCCTGTATTTTAACAAATCCAGTATAAGTGTAAAGTCCATTTCTTTGACTATTCCTCTGTTTTTTTTTCAATCCAGAAAAGATCTATTTTCTTAACAGTGACTTTAAATGAAGTTGTATATGGGTATATATGTTTTAGAATCTCCCATGAGTTGCTGAACTGAGCGCGGGATTTGATCGGCAACCCTTGTGGGGTTGCCGATCAAATACTCGTAAGAGGTCACCCATAAGCACAAGGCGGTGTATGCCAAAGGATGTGCATTGAAATATGATGTGATCTAGAGTTTGTTCTCCTCTCTGACAATAATTACATTCAGGTGTATCACTCACCTTTATCCGATATAAATGTGAGTTTATCGTTGTGTAAAATCTTCTGTATATACTGTTTATACTGCTGTACCGTCTATACCTGCATACCAAAGACCTTTCTGTTGTACAGTAGTTATATGATCACAATTTTGTTTCAGATCTTCATTATTTTAGTTTTTCAGCTCTGAAATAATATCTGTGAACGGTAGGGCAACATTAGTGACAGTAACAGCAGCTATATTAGCAATAGAGGTTATTGATCTTGCCAAGAAATCTGCACTTTCATTTCCTTGTACGCCTTTCTGACTTGGGATCCAAATGAAAGAGACTACGACGTCAGAATCTTGAAGCAGTTTCCATGCTCCTTTTTATTCTATAAATCAAGTAGTTGGTATTTGTATCAAGGCGATGATTTTAGAGCGCAGAAAGTACACTTAAGCTGTCACTAGCAATAAGCCATTTTTTTTGCTGTTATTTAATAATTGTTGATGTGTTCAAGAGCTGACAGGATAGCTGTAGCTTCGGCTGTAAATACGCTAGTGTAGTATGTAATATACATACATATTCCATTTAAATTACATATAAGCCTATGATCTATGACCAATAAATAGTCTTATTTCGACAGTCATTTGTTTCACTACTGTCCACACCTTATATGGCGACTCTGCCAAGTCAGGCTCCGTTGCCGCCTGACATTAAAAAGTATTAAATTATATCGGGAATAGCAATCTTTGCTACAAGGAAAACTGTGTAACTAAGAAATAAAAGTATTCATATAGAAAAATGTGCAATTCTCAACATTCCAAACCGCCGCCGCCGCAAGTAATTACTTCGCAAGTGGGTTATGAAAATAATATTAGTAACTACCACGTAGAAACCCACATCGGGTTGGTTTCCTGGTGCATGCTGGCCTTCATCATAGTATTTCTACTGGTCTTAGTGGTCATCATGGTGCGCTACTGCGTGAAATGTTTTAACAAACGAGTCAATCGCGGAATCGAGGCGGGTATGCTGCGTTTACAGAAGATTTAGGTAACACAGGCTCACACCTACGAAAGGATTTTGTGAAAGTGAACTTAGTTATGGTGAAGTGCAGTGATAAAGTGTCTTGTGAAAATTAACTATAATGCCAACAATCAACACTCAACACAATCAACACTTTCAACGAAAACCTGTATCTTAGCACGTCATAAATAACGTCATAGTTTATAACTTCTCAATATAGACTATTAGTATAAATATGTTGCTGTGACGTAATGAGAATAAAGAGTATAGCGGTGGACGCGCGACACGCGGAGTGGGGTGACACTTCTAAGTTGTCGACCGCACCGAGTGGACGTGCTGCCACAGTTATAGTGGAATACAAAGTATTGTGTTTTAATTAACCATACATTACTTACCCCTGTGATTAGAGGACATCACAAGTGGCGACGAGGCTGTGGGTAAGAGTGTTTTAAATGATAAATTAAATACTTTATCATAATTATACTGTGCACGCGGCTTCACTCGCGAAAATTTCATGTTTGATAATCCTGTCATTTTTTTTGGGGATAAAAAGAATTCTGTGTATCAATCCAGGTACCTACCTTAGTTTCATATCCCATCAAAATCAATTGTCATTTTAGCGTCTTTTTCTATAAATAAATATTTACATTAAAAAAATCTATAAAAAAATGGTTTGCTTGGTAAAAAAACGCATTTATTACTTTTCTTTCCATTTTAAATCTCTACTATCTTCTAATATGTTCACTTTATTTGTACATCGAAAAGGATAATTTCAATGACATGCACAACGTAATTATCGTTTTAAATTAATACCGTTCCATTTAAAGTAACTCTGAAATAGCATTTATTTTTGTAATATGTAAAAGATAAAAATATTTCTGCAAACTTTGTTGACCAAAATTTTTGTAAGATTCTCCATTCTCTGAATCGCAAACAGACACACAGAGCTATTTTGTTGAATACTGCGCCAATATGGGAACCATAATGCACGACTGTCCCTCTGGAGATATCCTCCTGAAAAAAAAAAAATAAGCGATTGAATATAAACTATAATAAATATAGCAGAATATATAAAAAAATAACTTAAGGAAATTACGTACTTTGTTGCTGCTATCATCAAAATCATGTTAAATATGCTCATGATTCCTCCATCTGTACCAAGCCTTTATTTTAGTACTAAACAAAATCGTAGGCGACACGGGCGGCGCTGTTGGTGCCCACCTGAAGAAGAAAATATAAAATCTTATAATCCTACCTATATTAATTATATTTATTGCGCTTAAATCTATATTTATATTAGTTATGACTTGTTCTTCCAATAACAAGAGGAAATTTGATTCAAATTGCGATAAACCATACAAAAACTTAATTATAAAATACACCCACAAAAATGGAGTAGTTGCATATCCATTTTATCGCATGTAAAAATATCGTAATAAACTTGGGATACATAATATAAATATTTCGAAAGATTGAATCTTGAGGTTTATTTAAACATATAACACTAATAATATCACATAATAAATAAATGATTACTTATATTTTAATCACAGGTTTCACAATTATTTATAAATTCACAAGCACTTGAAAATTTACGTCCTTAAAAAATTAATTTTTAAAATGTCAGCCTTCCAAATCTGTGCTTCTTTACCATCAAAAGATGCGTAATTTAATAAAGTACCATCTAGTATATTTTACTAGAAGCTTTACGAAACGTTTCATTGATAAAAATGCGTTCAAAACGAAATGTACTTTTTTCTACTAGGCTGCTCTAGTCGCCCGGACAGTTGACGCATATAATTTTTAGGCTGCTCTAGTCGCCCGGACAGTTGAGTAGTTATGACATACATATTGTAGCAAATTGTATATTATAAACATAGTAGGTACTATAAAGGTTTAATTTGTATATGATTTAATGTACATACGCAGTAGTAAATTGACAATGTCAATTGGCACTAGAAATAATAAAGTATATTAAGAATTTATGTTCATTTATAGTAGCAAATTGTTAATGTCAATTGGTGCTAGAAAAAAGAAAATAATATATAAAATGAATTTATGGTCATATATAGTAGCAAATTGAAAATGTCAATTGGTGCTAGAAAAATATAATATGAATTTATTTTCATTCATATATAGTAGCAAATTCTTAATTTCAATTGGTGCTAGGAAAATATAATATATAAAATCAATTTATATTCACATATAGTAGCAAATTGACAAAGTCAATTGGTGCTAGAAATATATAATATGATATTATGTACAAATATAGTAGTAGATTGACAACGTCAATTGGTACTAGTGAAATATGATATACATTACTCGTAGAAGTAAAATGGCAATGTCAAAAAAAAAAATCATTTTGTCGCAGGTTACCCCAAAATGTCTCAAATACCGCCTCTCGAAACATTCGACTCCGAAGGCGAACCTACTTCAGTGGGTTTGCGGCGGGAGAAATGGAAGCGTGGACTAGAAATTTTTCTACTAGCGTCAAACATAACCAGCTCTGACAGAAAAAGGGCCACATTACTTCACCTAGGAGGATTAACATTGCAAGAAATATATTACAATATACCAGATGACCAAGAAGCTGAAGATAATAGTGACACGTACCAATCAGCTGTAAAAAAACTTAACGAGTATTTTCTGCCTAAACAAAGTAAAATTTACGAAAGGCACTTGTTTAGGTTAATAAAACAGGAAGAAGGTGAAAAGTTCGAAAAGTTTTTAGTGCGACTACGTCACCAAAGTAGTAAATGTAAATTTTTGAGTGAAGAAGATAATTTAATTGACCAAATTGTGGAAAAATGTAATTCTAAAGATCTAAGAAAAAAAATACTTACCTTAGGTGATGACGTGACTCTCGACAAAATTATTACACTAGCGAATGCTATTGAGGCAGTAGAGCGGCAACTTAACGACTATAATCAAGACTCTGAAAAATTAAACATAAATAAAATTGACACTAAACATAAGACTTCGGATGATGCAGGATGTTTACGATGTGGTAACACACGTCATACTGAGAATAGTACTGCTTGCCCAGCTAAATATAAACAATGTCTAAAATGCGGTTACGTTGGGCATTTCAGGAACCAATGTAGAACCAGGGCTAATAAGAGGAAACTTTCAATTCCAGTTACAAATAAATACTCTCAAAATAAGAAAACAAAATTAACCAATAAAGACGATGACAAATCTGAAAGTAAAAATAAATATACACATAAACTGACTTCTTCTAGAACTGATGTTAATTACAAATTTCATATTGATGAAGATACCATGTTAAGATGCAATTTAGGCGGTGTTGAGGTAGATATGATAATTGATTCTGGCAGCAAATGCAATATCTTAAGTGACAAGACTTGGAACCGTTTAAAAGAACTTAGAATAGTTGTCAGGAATCAAATAGCCAACCCAGACAAGACGTTTATTGCATATGGTAGCAACAAACCCCTGACAGTAATTGGCTCGTTTGACACAGATATCCAAGTAGGAGATCAAGTGCGATCAAGCACTTTCTACATCGTTAAAGACGGTACACGAAATCTGTTGGGAAAGGATACTGCCATTGCCCTCAAAGTTCTCAAACTTGGGCTGAATGTAAACTTGAAGGCGCCTTGACAAAAAAAAAAAAAATACAAAAAACCAAGTAATCAAAAATTGAGCGATTTCTTATTTGTAAGGTGTCTCATAAATTTCATCATAAATATTATAATATTGAATGAGTAAATTAATTAATAACATGGAAAAAAATATTAATCATATAATTGCGTACTCTTTGTAAACCGATTGTATTAATTAATAGTGTTAATTGAAAATTGTGATTGTAATAATAACTTTGTTATATATTATGTACATCTAAATTAGAAAAAAAGGGAAAGGTGTGACGTAATGAGAATAAAGAGTATAGTGGTGGACGCGCGACACGCGGAGTGGGGTGACACTTCTAAGTTGTCGACCGCACCGAGTGGACGTGCTGCCACAGTTATATTGGAACACAAAGTATTGTGTTTTAATTAACCATACATTACTTACCCCTGTGATTAGAGGACATCACAGTTGCTAATGTTGAGAAAAAAATATTTCTGTTAGTTGTTTAGTAATATATTATCTTAAAAATAGATCTTTCTTCTTTTAATTAAAGTTTTCAAAATATACTTATTTTTTATTAAGATTTTAAATAAAGTTAGGTAATAGGTATTATTGGTTCCCAGGCATTATTGGTTACGCTGATGACAGCACCGTTGTAGAGAGATACTTGTCGATTGCGCAAGCGAGTCTTCAATAAATCCGGGCTTTGAGAGAGTCCATGATTGAGCGGATGGATTTGGCCTTTAAGAAAGTGTCCGATTGGGGCGAGTCCAACTTGGTCAAATAGCTGAGTTCATTCCAGGCCCTCAATAAGCTTTTGTTTTCAGTACTTTACGCAAAAATTTCTATACCTTAATTTTTATAACATTTTATAATAATTACTAAAAAGAAAGTCAGAACCAAATTATGTATATAAAAATATAAAAGACATGAAAGCAATTCAAAGAATATGTAACTGCGTGCATCTTTACCGATACAGACAAGGTTCTCGAACTATAGGTTAATCATTATCCAAAAAGAAATACTTGAGGTAATCTTTATGATTTAAAGTAGATGACATAGATATTCAGTTGAATTAATTACTTTAAAACATGTCGAAAACATAACTTATTAAATAATATTGTAGCGGTGACGCGCTGCTCAAACCAAGCAATCACAACGCGTGATCTACATCGCAATATCAACTTTACTTAAGCGATTATAATATATACGACTCTCCGACATCTATTGTCGGGCCGCGGGCCGCGGCCTGCTCACCCTTTTGTTTCGGTGGGAACGTGTGGTAATGTTCCCTATAATATCACTAAAAATATATTTATGTCTGCTTTATAGTTAAATATTTTATTTTTGTGCTTTTTATTTGCTTGGGTTTATGTGCGAAATTATTTTCTTTGATTGGCAACCCTCAATAAAAAAAACCATTCGCTCTGTTTTTGTGCAACAAGTGAATGCAGCCTGATTACTAATGAGATAGCAAACTAACACAATAAATAATTAATTAGTTGTTAATTGTTTTTTTTTTCTTTTTTCCCTATTAAATGAAGTAGGAAATATTTTTAGATTAAAGAATTTGTGGTGCATTACAAAGTTATTATAAGTTTACTCTAATGATGGCTATTTTAACACTAAAAATAAAAAAAAACAATTAGTATTTAGCTCATGTGATTATAAAATATGGTTTTAACCTTATTGATTATTATAATAAAAATAATTGTATATTTTACTGAAACATAAGAGGCCGACGGCACGAACATTTTGAACTCAACCCTTTAACCCGTCAAAAACACAGGCGTATTTATTCTCCGCGAAAAAGAGCAGTTTCGACCTAACGCCCACTTTCCAAAATGTTTCTGTACCCTTAACCGACCACCTAGGGCTTCTAGGCGAAACTATATCGTCCCAACTAAAGTTCGGGCAACAAATTGTGTACATGGCTCAAACTGCTTCAAAGAAGTTGGGAATCATCTCGAAGG
This sequence comes from Marasmarcha lunaedactyla, assembly GCA_923062675.1. Classification (NCBI taxonomy): domain Eukaryota; kingdom Metazoa; phylum Arthropoda; class Insecta; order Lepidoptera; family Pterophoridae; genus Marasmarcha; species Marasmarcha lunaedactyla. Next base: position 8,076,053 of record OV281361.1, on the reverse strand, counting down.
TCCGACGGTACTTCAGCCCTGGACAGCTACTTAATTTGTACACAGCACAAGTTCGGTCTTGTATGTAGTACTGCAAAGCCTCGACCATCGTCGGAAAGTTGCCAGTTTAGCAGTCTTCTACAGAATACATTTTGGAAAGTGCGCGAATGCTCTTTTTGATCAAATGTATTGAATTAAGATGTCATAACAATTCTTGTTTTTCTTAAATTCATAAAATTAATACGTAACAATGTTTGAAATCATAATTTTGTCAAAAGTTAAACTTGCTTCCAGAGCGCACTGTGCCGGTTCGAATACGATACGCTCAGACGTATAATCCGGTTCAAATGCTATTAGGATACGACCTTTTGGAATGGAGCGGCATATGACGTTAACTGACGCCTGTCAGTACCGTAAGCAACGCTGTCGGGAAAGCGCGAGATATCTTAATCGGAAGTATTTCTTTTTAAATTATATTTATTGGTACTTTTGAGTGCTAAAAGAAGAGATGTGCTAAACAGTCGTGCTCGAGAAATGCTTATGCGTGTCAACGATTATTTTGAAAGTAAAAAAGAGCAGAGCAAAAATATTTTAAAAATTGAATTCTTTGTTAAAAGACATTATCCACTCCTTTTATACGGTCAGAAAAGAGGTTCAATTGCTGGAAAAAATACTCGCAGTTGCTCTGAGAGACTTAGATTACACTGGCAGTCAATCAACATTGCGCAGAATACTTATGGAAGATTTAGGATACCGTTTCAAGAAGTGTAAGCAGAAGAGAGTCGCTTTGATTGAGAGGCCTCAAATACAGGCGTGCAGAGCACGTTATTTACGTCGCATGAAACAAAATGATTTATTAGGAGTGGAAAAGAAGTATGTTTTTTATTTTGATGAAACCTGGATACACGCAAATTACACCGTCGGCAAGTGCTGGCCGCAAGTCCTCATCAGATGTTGGAGAGAAAAAAGCGACAGCCCAGTCCAAAAATGGATTATAGTGCATGGAGGCAATGAAAAAGGATCTAGCTCTATTTTTATTCTCATTATGTGACTTAGTTACTATCTTTATTTAATATTTTAGTTGCCTTGATATTTGCAAAAAAAATAAAGTTTAACTGCTCGCCAAATGTAGTAAAAAGCTACGTCCAAAAAAATACATTTTTTACCCAAAATTAGTAAACTAGCACAAAAAGTTTGTCATCCTATTTTATACTATAACATTGCCCGTATACGGTAAACTACGTTAGTCAAATAAAGTAACTAATATCAAAAATCATATTGTTTTCTCACAATTAGTATATGTTTGGAAAAATATTTACACCAAGTTAATTTGAAATGTTATCTAATTTTGATCGCTAATACTATCTTAGCCACTAAAAATATGTCGTCTGATGATGTTTTTGCTACAAAATTTTGAATTATCATCCAAATAAGATTATGGCGATATGCGAAAATTACAGCCTAACATTAACCTAACCCATATTTAACAACTACGCTTTCTATAGAATATTTAGTAAACGTTGCAAAAAAGACGAATTAGTTTGACGTAGTACGAAGAAGACGAAATAGTACTAAATTTCGTGAACATTTACAAAATTTGATCAGCGGTTACATTTTAAAGTTCAAACATTAATTATGCACATTACTTTTTTTTCGACGCATATTTACTATTTTATACATTCGCTTTTTGGTACTTTGTAATTTTATGGCAAAGTACACTAAAAAAATATCGTGTTACCGATTCTATCGTTATGTTATCGACTACAGTGTTTTGGGAGTCAAATCATATTCTGGTATACAAGATATTGTTCCCAAAAATAAATTAACTGATTAATATTATTAATCTGACTGTTTTTCTGACCCTACAAGTCATCACTATTGCGTAACGCAACTCCAAAAGTTCGTATCCTAACAGCATTTGAACCGGATAATATATGGTATGTTTTAGCACAACTCATCTTGAACGTATTGCGGCATAAATTCGAATATAATTTAGGTATGATGTTTTATTTTTTTAACTGTTTTCGTTTCGAGGATTATTGAACTATGATTTGTGAAATTACCCTAATTGCGGTGTGATTTTTATGGCAGAATATTTGAAAAAAATATATGACGAATTACGTAACATTAGAGAATACTTAGTTAAAATTGGACCAAAAAGGCGACAAACTAGTAAATCGGCTAGAAAAAAATAAACGAAGTCGAAGGAATAGTTAAGCGGTACAGCTTACTTAGAATCAATCGAAAAAGTGCTAAAATTAAAAAGTGACTCAGAAAAGAAGGAAATTAATAAAAGAAATGTCCCAAAATGCAAGGAGTCTGAGCCAGGTCTTTGTACGCTTTATCAAAAAATAGTTTAAGATGCTAAGAACCCTTTTTGATTGTTCATTTGTTATTAAAACAATTTGTTTATTGGTAGGAAATGAAATTGAGCATTATTAGTGTGCAACACAAACAAAAAACATCATGGCGGAAAAAATGTCATTTTGACAGCTAGGGTTTACTTAAATCTTTTAGTTTTGTGTATCGAGTAGTATCGATGGCTAGTTGGTTAAATTGAATTGTTATGTGTATTTTTAGCTTATTTAACAGTTGTAAACCGAAAGAAAGAATTCAAGCGCAACGAAGAATCAAACACCCTAACAGACAACTATCAATGTGATGTGAGTGAATTGTGCTGTGAGTGACGTGGCTGTCCCCTCTGCTTAGTGAAGTAACTTCACTTGACAACTTCCGCCATAGAAAAGACTCATTGTCAATGTTGCCAGCTAAAACGAACACAAATAATGCTGACTTTTTTATTTTCTTACCATCTAACTACTGATTAAATCAAATTATTTGTATTTTTCCTTTAATTACCATTTATTTATCAATACTTTTAAATGGTGTACAAAGACCTAGCCCAGGTTGGGACATATCTTTTGTATAGCTTTCAGAGAATTACACGGAAATATACAATTTTTGTTGACCACATCAGAACTGGGTGACGAGAAAGAGTTGGACCTCAGTGAAGAAGACTCGGAGGTAAGTAAAAGTTTTATTGAGATAACAAACATGGCATACTTTGACTCAAAAATCGCGCTTAGTCTTTTACCGGTTATGACTGATAGGGAAGAAAACACCAAAGAATTAATTGACGGCATAGAATATTATGGGTCTACTTTGGCTGCCACAGAAATTAACCATTTAATTTCTTTTGTTTTAAAAACCCGTCTTTTTTTCAATCAGCCAAGTTAAAAATAAGGGGCAAATACGATACGGTCGCAGATTTACTTAACGATATCCGTACGCATTTGCTACCCATAAAGGCTGAGACGGCAATTCAAACTAAACTTCAACATGTAAGACAAAACCAGCGCAGTGTTTCAGATTTAGGGAATGAAATTTCTGAATTATTTAGAGATTTGACAATTTCGCAGGCCAACGGAAATACGGATCACGGATCAGTATGTCATAATACTGTGTCCGATTAATAAAAAGTTTGCGTACAAAAAATTTTCTGACGGCCTACGTGATCGTCAAATCGCAACGATTTTAACAGCACGTGACTACAAGTCACTCAAAGACGCAGTCCAGGCAGCTCAAGAAGAAGAAGCGAACACATCAGGATAAGCGAATATTTTCGGCATGCGCCGGCAACAGCCCGTCAAGGTTACAAAGGACAGCAAGGTACCTACGAGGACCACGGTACTCAAGGGGACGTACTCAGAATCACAGGTACACACCCCAACCCCCTTATTAATCTTACACTAGGGGTCAGTCACGTGGCGCATCATCGAGAGGAGGTAGGTACAATTTTCAGCGTCCTCCTAATACGCAAAGGAACATGCATATCATTACACCTGAATCACGAGCAAATACGGATGAGTGAGAGATCTGAAATCATTCGACTCTCGCCTCAATAAATAATTTTTTTCGAGCCTAAATATGTCAATGCATGCAATAGTTTGAATCGTATTTCTATGCAACTAAAACATCAACAATGCAACTGGTTAATTGACACGGGTGCTTCGATTTCTGTTGTTAAGTACGATCGAGTTATAAGTTTAAGGATTCCAATCCATAAAGAGAAAACACGTATGTGGGTTCGGTGGAGGTATATATTCAGGAGGATATGTTTATTTAAAATTATGTGTCAATAATATTCATTTCAATTATAAATTTTATGTAATTAAACAAATACCTTGCAATATGGACGGAATTTTGGGCCAAGATTTTCTTCAAAAATATTAATCAATTTTAGATTTTGAATTAAATACAATTAATTTAGCTTCAGAGAGCGGAGAAATCGTATTACTAATACTTAAATATTTTGAAAATCACACACTGCACAACAGACGGCTACCAAATTAGAGGAGCTTCAATTGAAATGTCTAAGACATCCACCGTACTCCCCAGACCTTGCTCCTACAGATTAACATTTTTTCGAAATTTGGATATCTTCTTGCAAGGGAAAAAATTCAACACCGATGAGGCAGTTTTTATTGATTTCCGTCCGAATGATTTTTTTAGTAAAGGGATCAATGAACTACCTATGAAATGGCAAAAGTGCATAGAAATGTACATGTACACTTTGATGAAATAAATATATTATATATTTTTTTAATTGACTATATGTTCCTCCCTCACAAAACGCCAATTTCATATGTTATGACTAAAACAAAAACTAGAAAATAAAACTTAAGGTAATTAAAATCTCAAAAAATAAAAATGTTATTATTTTACTTACCTAGGTAACGTTATTAATAATCAACATCATTAAACTAAACATAACATAAATATTAATCTTAACTGAGATCAAAAAATTACCACTATGTCATTAATGGCCTTATCAAAGAATAAAAAAAATAATTAAAAAAATTGGTTAGTTTGCCAAAATATAAAGACACCGGATCCGGTGGACGTATATTGATGCCGGATCCATCGGATTACCTGATCCGGATTGCAATCCCTAAAAATGATGAAGGTTAAAAGCAATAATAAAGAGACAGCGTGACTTTTGTATCAACATAATATGGAAAAAGTCTTTTGTCGTAGCTATATTAAAAAGTGGAGATCGACAAAATGTTGATAATACAGAGGTATATCCAAAATCCTCTACTATACCTAAACTTTTTGAAAATTTTTTATATGGTTCAATATACCCTTGTATTAGACCAGTCATCAGTGAATATCAACACGGTTTTCTTGATAAACGATCAACTGAGACAAATCTATGCGAGCTAACTAATAAAATAACTACTGCTTTAGATGATGGTCATCAGGTTGACGCCGTGTATACCGATTATTCCAAGACTTTCGACAAAATTTCACATTTAGTTCTTTTGTCAAATCTTAATAACATCGGTATGCACGGTGACTCTCTAAGGTGGCTTGAATCTTATTTACGAGATCGATATCAAGCCATAACAATTAAACGCTACACCTCCACATTTATTCCTGTCACATCTGGAGTACCTCAAGGCTCCCATCTTGGCCTCCTTTTATTTAATATATTTATAAATGATATAACAAAAAATATAAGCACCAATATCTTACTTAACGCTGATGATCAAAAAGTTTTTTCCACTATTAAAACTATTAATGATTGTAACCATTTGCAAAAAGATTTGAATACTCTCAGTGAATATAATTCAAAACATGGCTTTTTTTTCAATATAGAAAAATGCTATATTGTAAATTTTTGAAAAAGAATTTAGATAAAGAACTTAACTTTAAGTCGCATATTGATAAAGTTACTAGTAAAGCGTATAAAATGTTATGATTCGTGCTGCAAGGTAATGAATTTAAAAATCTTCATACATACTTAATTTTATATAGTGCTTTTGTAAGATCACATCTTGAATACGCTTCTACTGTATGGAGCCCAAATTATAAAGTACATAAAGACTCTATTGAACGTATTCAAAGAAAATTTGTAAACGTACTAAGATTTAGAATAAAAATTATGGATAACCACTGAAAATTATATCTTCAGAAGAAAGCAGAAAACAGAGAGACATAATATTTTTGTATAAATTGATTCACAACTTTGCTGATTCACCCTATCTAGTTAGTCAAATTGGTATTCGTTGCAAACGACCTTCGCCCCGCAATACAGATTTATTTGAAGTACCGTTTGCACGTAGAAACTATAATAAATATACATTTTTGATTCGCACCACTAATTATTATAATAAGCAATTTAATAATGTAGATATATTTCGCCTCACATTTTCACAATTTGAACAAGCTGTATGTTTAAAATAATAGTTTTACATTCTTTAGGTATATTTTTTCACCTTTTTTTATAGTTTTTGTTTTATAATTTTATGTTTTGTTTAAAACATTTCCAATCTGCTACCGATAAGCTAAAAATAATTGAATATCATTGGAAACTTCTTTGGCTTTTGTGTTACTAATTTATATTTTATTTTTTAAGTACTATGTATTGGCTGTTTGTTTCCTTTACTTTAAATAAATAAACATCAGACTTCCAGGAATGAAAGGAAAAGCACTGTCTGCACTCCACATTGGAAATGCTAACTTAAAATAAAAGCCATAAATGTTTTATGTCCGTAAGAATCGAGGAGCCAATTCACCTTTTTAAATGAAGCTCGAATCTTTAGTTAGTAGCCATTCATCTGCAAATGTGGGTCAATTTTTGGGATTTGTAGTAGTAAAGATAAAAAGTTACTTCTATGTAAAATTGGCTCCTCAATCAAATCATCTGATGAGAGGAGCCTCTTGAACCTCGTATCGATACTGATAAATATCTTTGAATTTTTATGTACTTATCATTTAGTAGTAATTACGTACGGTACCTACTAACGATCTCCGTCCTATCCTACTGGTAATCAAGAAGCTACCAAAAGTTTAGTATGGCACCTCAGTCTAGATCATTGAATATGATTTATTAAAAGAGAGAGCATCCATTGCTCTGGTCGACCGATTTACAATGTAGTACTAATGCTCTCGGAATTGTAGGTTAAAGAGGTGAGTTACAAAATATATTTTTGGCAAATAAAACACATTTGGTCTCGCTCCTCAATTCTTACGTCTGCAGAAAAGTAAATGTGTTGTTCCTACCTGAGGTCACCATGGAATCAAAATCTCGAAGGACCAACATTTAGTATGAAAACCTATTAAATATTATTAAGCAAGTCAAAAGGTCTACATGTTATTAGATAATTAAACGAACTTCCAGGTTCGTCAGGTAGTGCTATTAAAGTTCCAGGTAACTTCGCACAGTTCTAGAGTACCTATGTCATTTGAATTACTCAAAAAACTTTTCGTCTTTTTACTTGATCAACTTCATTTTTTAGAGATCAAAACAAAACTTATGTATGGGTTCCGGGAGGGACGGGTTCTTTCTATATATTCGAATGAAGCTACTCATATTAAAGCGATAGAACTTCACTTGGAAGTTCGTTTAATCATCTATTATATTTCGTCGCTTCATTCTTCAGATAGTATATAATTAAACAGGTAGACTTTTAGAGACTAAGTTTTGTTTTCTTTTGTCTTTTCAAATTATAATTTTATTTAAATACGTTTATCCATTAAATTCCTTAAGACTTGGTGATTGCCAAATTAATTCAATCAATAAACAGAATAACTAAATTTTCATTAAACTCTTTATCGGAAGATATTGGATGTTTTGTACCTTTATTGAGTGCGGACAAGGCAAAGTCGTTTAGTGGGTCCGAGTTCCAAGCTTTAATATTTTTCGTCACCAAAAACATAATATAGAAATTAAATCTTTTAGAGCCGATACAGGACATATCATTATGTTATTTTTAAAGATTGGCAAGGATAACATAGGTTGTTTACGATTTGGGGCTGGGGTTTTAATGATGTATATTATGATTATGTGTACGGATGCAAAAACTATATTTTCTAATTTAATGTCTGGACCCTATGTCGGTGCATACGGCTGACGATGTAACGGTAACTTTTTGGTAATTTTTTCTAAAGGTAAACAATAGAGACAAGAATTTAATGAACCAAATGAAATAAAACCCTTATTAAATTGCTCATTCAAAAAACAAAGAACTAATAAAACAGGTTTTAGAACATATCATTATTACGTAACCATGACCTCAACGTGATGTTGTATTAACAAATAGTCATGGATGCCAGGGAAGCGAGCATCAACATTTGGTTCTCCGGCGGACAGCCGTGCCGCGCGAACGCCGCCCGGAGCGTCTCGCGGCTCCCAGGGTAAGGCTGGAGTGCTTTGCTTTGGTGCTGTTATGGGAGTTATTTAAAACTTTTGTTTCAATTCAAATCAATTATTTTTCTTACACATTTTAAGACAAGGGAAAATGGAGGAAATGGTTAAAAACACGTAGAGGCTCACTTAATCGTAAACGCTTCGACTGCAACTGCATCTGGTTCAGGATACCTAGTTACAAATGCGTCACATTTCCAAACAAACATTAAAGCAAAAATCCATAAATTACGTTCCTCGCCAAATGCCATAGCCAAATGTGTATACTTAGAGTATTTAAATGTGGAAATGGAATACTACCCATCCTATTGACTTAATTAATAGCGGTGGTAGTATCAATTTGTAATAATATTGCACAATTTCTTTCTTCCCCGGCTGAACTTTTGAAGCCTAAGGAAACGGTCAGTAATTCTAGGTAATTGATATGGTATTCTTTTTCACTATGTTTCCAAAAACCATAAAATTTATTGTTTTGGAATACTGCGCCCCAGCCTGTTCTGTATATATCTTATAAATTTGTGAAGTAATTGACCAGGAAATGGTATATTACTTATACTTTCCTAACAGATAAATTTTTTTTAAAAGTAATTCAGGGAGTTTAATTTTTGCTTCATAGTTGTACTTATTTTGTAGCTAGACAGGCTGCGACCAGTACACCTATATGTTTGGCAAAATCTCGTATCGAGAATATTTGAAGTTTCATAAATTTATTTATTATTATAACGCTTATCGTCAGGTAAAGAAATAGACATCTGTTCGATGTCAAACATAACGCCTAAAAATGTTACCGACTTTGTCGGTACTAGTAGATTTTTTTGTCCAAATTCACAAGTGACACATAACTTCGCGCATAATTTTTGTAAATACCCCCGGCGCAACGGATAATCCATACGGCATGGCCGTAAACTCGTATGTGATTGGCTCAAAAGTATCATTTTCTTGAAATTCAAAACGTATTTTTTGTAATTAACAAATATAGGTACGAGTAGGTATGATGTTTCTTATCTATGTTAGCTAAGGGTATTACCACACCAATCGATCGTCCGTCGAGATCGTCAGACAATTGTAGGCCATCACGCCTACTGCGGGTTGGCAAAGTACAGGTACCTTCATATAAATGTGTAGGTGCATGGGATTATTTTACTACCATTACCAACTCAGGGGTGGCGTCAGACAATTGTAGGCCATCACGCCTACTGCGGGTTGGCAGAGTACAGATACCTTCATATAAATGTATACGTGCATGGGATTATTTTACTACTAAATTACCAACTCAGGGGTGGTGTCAGACAATTATAGGCAATCACGCCTACTGAGACGTCGACTGATCTATTCTGCCATCGATTGGTGGGCTAACACCCTAAGAAACCATTATGGGGAATTAATTTTGAAGCTGTTTTATAAGCTTTCATTTTGAAGTGTACTTTTTCTACCAAATTGTATAATTTCATTTATTTATTTTTATTTGTTATTTTGTTTTGTTCAGTACACTCGCGTTTTATTCCACTCGCGACTGACCACCATCTTGTGGTTTACCTAAATTAATACGAACGAAATCAAATTATGTGATAATTTTCATATATTTATTTTAAAGATATAAGTTTTACTAATCCATCTTGCTCCGAAGACGGAGCAAGTCAGAATGTATTGCTTCATTTATTTCTGTTCTTTCAACCATATATTTAAATATATTTTCTTCTTAATTTATAATAATTCATATTAACCTCTTTACTCAAATGTCGCGGCATTCTGACGTGCCCTCTAAGGCTTAGCCGTGACGGTACAAACCGTTTTTCGCCGTTGAGTTTCGACGGTAAAAATATTTATTTATTATATTTGTTTGATATAAACTGGTCACTTGTGGTATAACAAGGGTGTATAGCCTCTAAGTCTAACAATTTATTAATTGCTATTTTCATATTTCGTTTTTCACTATGCGACAAAATATGTTTGGGAGTAAATACTTGTGTAATTTTATCATGAAATAGAATTTTATCCATTTTAAAATCGTTTCATTATTTGTTATTTTAGGCCAAAAATCGTAAAAGTAATGGATTTGACCTGCGTGTACCTGAATTACGGTTGATTCGGTGCACGAGTCCCGGACTGGTTGAATTTTGAATTCAAACGTGGACGCCGAAGTGGAGGCACTGGCACTTTCCATTGACGTCGCCTCCCCCCCTATTTGACGGAAAACGAGGAGGTCCCATCCGGTTTCCCGACTGGGTTGACCAGTTGCCTGTCGATGTTTGGGGAGTACTTAGATAGCTTCGGTGTACTTTGTTATTATTACTTTTTTTTTATTGCGGTCTTTCCATAACTGGAGCCCCTTAGGCCCCGAAGTTAGAAAGAATTTCTGGATCCATCTCTGGCCTCTCTGGCCCGGTTCATTCTGGGACGTCGACGGTTCCAGATTAGGGAGCGTCTACATAGAGGACTCAAGTGTTGCGGTAACCGAAATGGCTAGCTGGAGATTCGTCCACTGGGTTCATCATTATATTTAAATAATTTTAATAACGACTTTCAGCTTAGCTTTGCATAGCTGAACATAGCTTTTGGTCTTCTGCGATACAAAATGCATCTTCTAAACTTGTCATAGCGATTTTATTTGAATTTAAAGGCAAAAACGATTTTTCTGGATACTGGACTAATTTAACCCAATTCATTAGTAAATTTTTTTGTGAAAAATATATACACATATTTCATGCCCATATGTATGTATACCCTTAGGTATACATAAATAAGTCCATATAGTCGATAAGTAACAAATATAAATTGGTACTTACAGAGTGAATACAGGAAATCCAATTCAACTGCAGTTGTATTATTATCAATCACTCACTGTTATGCATGAGTAATAGGTTAGTGAGTACGAATAATGTTTCACGATAAACTTATTACGTATGATGGGATTAATAGTTGGGTACTGCCTAGGTATACAATAACCATCTACTTTGTTTTAGGGAATGTGCAGTATTTTAATAAATAAAACAGAAAACAATAAATAGACGTCAGTATCGATTGTCGGTAAATTCCAAATTATGTAGTTCTGAATATGAATATTCCGATTTTTAGTATTCTGAATTTCACAATCCCGAAGAGTCTAATTCCGACTATTCAAAAACACGATCCCTATTTTACAGAAATTCATAAATACAAAATTTTAATTTTCCGACTTTCATTAGTACGAAGAATTAAAAACCCGCTGTGTTACTAGTCCAAAATATGGTATTCCGAATTTTAAACGGGTATATATTAAAAATTATAATCTTAATCTACTGTGACATGAATTAAAATTAATAAGGCACATTATGAAATATATACAAATTAGGTGCGACGACGAGCGTAGCGAGGAGGAACAGTTAGTCTCTATGTGGATAATGCAACGCGAGCCGAGCGAGCGCAGTGAGCGTGCCGCGGCAGCGGCCGGTGAATCGCCAAAAAGGGATTTGCATTTCAGTTCATAAACTACATACTCAAGAAATAACTCGGTACAAAAAACTAAATAAACTTTCTCATTTCCAGCTGACTACTTAAATGCTGGAACGTATAAATTGATGTGCTCGTGCAGTTTTACAAGGCGTTTGTTATTGCAACTAATATTTTTCGTAATTTGGACATTCGGGATTCGTATTTATGATATTGCGGATTATTGATAATTCGGATTTTTATTGTTCAGTATTTTGAAATTCTGCATATTGATTTTCGTAATTATGAACGTTGATTCGAAGAAGAAAAATTCGGCATTATGAATTTTCATTTTTGGAATTATGAATCATTCGGTGTTATAAAATTCGGAATTATAAAATTCGTGATTACGACTATCGCAATTAAGTTTTTCTTATTTATGTAGTGTGGTTTTAACGCCATCTTTTCAACAACAAAAGAACTGCTAAAAATCTTGAAAAAAAATCCTGTGCACTTGTTCAGATTGTTTATCTACATTTTATTCATATACATATATACATATGGTCACCTTACACGGCGTATTATTATGGAAATTTGGCTTGTTAATATTTTTCTGATAAATAGTATGTAGACTCTTTAATTTGCATAAGAATATTTAATAGACATTCATACTAAATGTTGGTCATTCGAGATTTTGATTCCATGGTGACCTCAGGTAGGAACAACACATTTACTGCAGACGTTTTAATTTTAATGTGTTTTATTTACTAACAATATGTTTTGTAACTCACCCTCTTTAACCTACAATTCCGAGAGCATTAGTACTACATTGTAAATCGGTCGACCAGAGCAATGGATGCTCTCTCTTTTAATAAATCATATTCAATGATCTAGACTGAGGTGCCATACTAAACTTTTGGTAGCTTCTTGATTACCAGTAGGATAGGACGGAGATCGTTAGTAGGTACCGTACGTAATTACTACTAAATGATAAGTACAAAAAAATTCAAAGATACGAGGTGTCCAATGCGCGAGCGAATCCTCAAGAAATCCGGGCTTTGAGAGAGTCCATGATTGAGCGGATGGATTTGGCCTTAAAGAAAGTGTCCGATTGGGGCGAGTCCAACTTGGTCAAATTTAACCCGTCGAAAACACAGGCGTGTTTATTCTCCGCGAAAAAGAGCAGTTTCGACCTAACGCCCACTTTCCAAAATGTTTCTGTTCCCTTAACCGACCACCTAGGGCTTCTGGACGTAACTATGTCGTCCCAACTAAACTTCAGGCAACAAATTGTGTCCATGGCTCAAACTGCTTCAAAGAAGTTGGGAATCATCTCGAAGGTCCGACGGTACTTCAGCCCTGAACAGCTACTTAATTTGTATACAGCTCAAGTTCGATCTTGTATGGGGTACTGTAGCCACCTTTGGGATGGTTCTGTAAAGCACCAACTAGAAGCGATGGATGCAGTTGACTGAAGAGCCCGAAAAATTATTAACAACTTTGACCTCACCACCAAAAAACTGCAAAACCTCAACCATCGTCGGAAAGTTGCCAGTTTAGCAGTCTTCTACAGATTACATTTTGGAGAGTGCGCGAATGCTCTTTTTGATCAGGTTGAACCCTTCTTGCATCGGACTACTAAACGCAGACAGACCTTCCATCCTTTCATGGTAAATATCCCAAGAAGTCGAACCAAACGCTTCGATAGTTCCTTTTTGGTGCGGGTCGCCAAAGTGTGGAATGAACTGCCTGCGTCTGTTTTTCCAGAAAACTATAGTCCTAGTTCTTTCAAGCGTCGAGTGAATAGGTATCTCGTGGATAGACGCGTAACACCTTCGTCTTCATCATCACTTTCCATCAGGTGAGATAGAAGACAAACGTCTAATCCTTTTTCAATAAAAAAAAAGGTTCAAGAAGCTCCTCTATTCAGATGCTCTGATTGAGGAGCCAATTTCACATAGAAGTAACTTTTTACCTATTCTACTACAAATTCCAAAAATTTACCTACATTTTCTGATGAATGACTACAGAATAAAGATGTGAGCTTCATTTAAAAAGATGAATTGGCTTCTTGATTTTTTGAATGGACATAATTTTTTTCCTTGGTCCCCGGGTACTGTAAAGATAATGGCTTACATGTGTTAAGTAGGTAAGTTGTAACTAAATTTGAAATAAATCTTAAGTTAAAAATAATGTGTAGGATCTCAAAGGAGATTGTTATGTTATAGCCATTGTTTCCGCTGAAAGATACCCATCTGCTTAACTTTTTCAGATATCCTTAACAAATATGACATTTCAGCCAATTTACACTAAACATTAAAGAATTATACATATGTAGCTTCCTCTGGAACCACTCCATCCATTGGTGAACACTGTATGAACATCCGTGCGGCAGTTCTTGAGTTTATTGCGTCCACACAGACAGACTGAAATGGCTCTGAAAATAACTAAATGGCTTAAAAAATGCTAAATGCACTGATCCAGCATTTTTTTTATTGTGTTAAAAATGTCTATGTTAAGTTTGTAAGCTGATTATTTGGTAAGTCATTAAATTATTTTCAATCATATCCAATTTTATATTCATTAACCCTTTTTTATATTGAATGTATAATGGTAATATAATGTTTTTGTATTATATCTTTACAGGCTCTATGTTCAGTCGGCCGCAAAAGTAGCTTAACAGAATCAAAAGTGCAAAACAACTGAACACCCAACGAGCCATAAGTCTTCGTCGTGACAAGGACGCAAAATAAACTTAACTTACAAACGTTCATAATAAGCATAACGCCACTGTTTCACAAGTTGCTAAACGCTTTCATTTCAAAAGTCGCTGAACATCATCAAAAAGTTTAAGCAACACCTATAAATTTTGAATATTTTTAATTTTATACATGTCTATTACATTATCTCTTTTAAAATTAAATAATATTTCTGGTATCCCGTCATTTGATAAGAACAAATTGCAAACATTCATTTCACAAATAACGTTTGGCAAAATTATCATTCATAAGTCTGTTTATCTTTGTACAAACTAATGGTTCTATAAATAATTTTAATCATAAATATAAATTTGTTAATTTATATCATTTACTATACTTTTATTAAAGATGAATCTATTTTATAATAACACAATCGATAATTATTAGACTATTTATGGGCTGATGCCCGCGATGGAATTCTATGGAACAATCTTCCATATTCTATCTTTTAAACAATTTACAAATAAATTAAAATAATGACAGGCTTATAAGTTGCCAGTCGTAATTGTCGGCAAGTTTGTTTGTGCAATAACCTCTTTTATTAGATACGGCACAAGCAAACGTTGCAATCGCCCCTCTTGTTTAATTCCTATATATATTTCATTCTTAAATAAAGACCCTACTTAAATCAGGACCATATACATTAATCGGGATTACTCTCAGATGAGCCCCCTACCGATAGGAATATATATACTTGATCATGCTTAAATGACAACATCTTATTACACCAAAAATGATCTTATAGTATTTATTCTCCATCAATAGAGCCTTAGCCACAAAACCTGATGAAAATCAGCCAAGATCCCGGCTAGTTAAATTAAACAGTGTAAGTTATTATTATTTCTCATACAATTCATGAATAATTACAACCCCATATTAATCATTTACGTTACACAATTATACGCAATTCAAAAAACCAATATTATTAAATTAATAAACACACAAGACAAAACAAACACGTTTGACATGAACTGTCATATTAACTTTAAACTTTTCTGAATGATTAAAAGTTTATAACTTCCTAAAGCTTAAATTTCACCTACCTAAATTTTAAGATTTTACTAGCCTAACTATTACCGGATAAACCTATGAATAGATCATAAAATTGGATCCAAAGTATTTTACTTAACCCAAAATCATATCTATAAATTAATGAATTTATATTTCACAACGCAACGCAGAGAACTTTTTCAAAATGTACCGAAATACACCTGACAAAATCCTATACCAATAACGTTTAAAATACATCACCTATTCAATCAGAACCCTTTTACTATTTTACCCCACTGAGGATCCTATTCTACATCCGCGTGTTGACCCACAGACAGCAATATCACAATATTATATATGTATACTCGTAAACTTTGACCGCATAGCTAAATCGGCTATCACCTTCTCTCTTATGGAGATTATTAGGTGTGGCTCAAATTAAACGTGCACATTATTAATAGTGTTATTGTAGTCTTTGAAAATTTACTTTTTAGAGCATTGGCACCACACGTATATCTATGACTCGTAAATAAAATGTACGACGGCCTGTTTGGTATGGAGGTGAGTAGCATTGCCTTTCATGCCAGAGGTCCCGGGTTCGAATTCTGGTAGGGGCAGATATTTTCATATTTGCTTTCTAGTCATGGATGTGTATGAATGTTTATTTAAGTTTATTTCTAATATTAATATATTTAAAAAATATCTATGTGTGTTTATATATTTCTAAGTTTATTTATCCGTTATCTAGTATCCTTAACAAAAGTTCTTAATGATGCTTAATTTGGGCTAGATGATGAGGTGTGATTGTTAGAAAAAAAAAATACGTGCCGCGTGTACCTGCCGCCCCTTAGAGATTTCTCTCCGGGTATCTAAAATTAATTTATTATATTATTAGATAGATATATAGATAGATAGATATATACAGGGTGGCCCAAAAGTCGTGGATCAAACTTTTTGGGTGCTCAGATGAGATCATTCCCAGCAAAATTATGTTCTACGGCAGGTCTCTACGATCAACCCCTGAAGAATTATGATTGATTTTGTGTTATTTTTGAAAAATAGGCTTTTTTTATCAAAAGGTACAAACATTTCAAGAAATTGATACCCTGTATATGTTTTTTTTAATATTTTTTCTGATAAATAGCAATGAGTCCTTGCTAAGAAACTTGCTTTTTGTCGTTCTGAATGATGTGTGTTAAAGTTAATAAGCAACTTTGAAGAATATTTATTTTTGGCATGAAAAGAAACTCCTTACGTTTAACCTCACTGTGAAAAAAAATGTTCTACCAAAAAGTGACTATGTATCAGAAAAAATATAATAGTGCATTTAGTGAGGATTTCAAAATGGTATAACACATGGCTATGGGTAGCTTGTAAATTTTTTTAGGGCTATAATTCTTAGTAAACTTTGAAGCCCAAACTATTGTTTTGTTGTATGAAAAAATAAAAACTTGTTTGTGGCGAACGACACTTTACCTCTCTTTCGAACCAATTGGCTATCCTTTGTTAAAAAAGGTCAGATTAGTTTAGGTAGCGCAATCCTTTCCAGGAAACAAAAGGCCAAGCATTGCGAGGGTCTAGTTGATAAGCGCATGCATCCTTTTGA
This sequence comes from Marasmarcha lunaedactyla, assembly GCA_923062675.1. Taxonomy (NCBI): domain Eukaryota; kingdom Metazoa; phylum Arthropoda; class Insecta; order Lepidoptera; family Pterophoridae; genus Marasmarcha; species Marasmarcha lunaedactyla. Next base: position 8,059,099 of record OV281361.1, on the reverse strand, counting down.
GTGACTCGCTCCTTGCTTGTGACTACACACGTGTTCCTCCTATCCTTTGCCTTATTTGCGAGACGTGACGGTTTCTGGACTTTTGATCGATTGCCATTTTGTGACCTACGCCTTGCTATCCGGACTTGTGTTTGATTGCCTACCTGTGACCCGTGCGATTGTGATTTGGACTTAGTGATCGCTACTGATCTGGATAAAGATCGCTGCTGCGAGGAGAGAATACACCCAACAAGAGTATTCTGATATGCATTACCTGTATGGGTTTTGTGACGGTAACGCTCGGACTGCTGCTAGAGAATATCGTCAACGGTATCCTAACCGTGAGCGGTTTCCGGACTACAGGGTTATCATGCGCGTACATAACGCGTACAGGGTATCTTGCCTGGTCAACATGCCCCGAGATCTGGTGGGCCATTGATACGGGTTCATAAAGATGAGGATCAAGTACTAAGAGAGCTACGAATGGACCCGACTGTTAGCCAACGCCAAATATCTCACAACCTAGGAATTTGGAAGAAATGTGGCTGCAACATGACGGTGCCCCACCTCATTACACACGCGTAGTTCGAGAACATCTAGACGAAAGATTTAATAGGTGGATTGGACGAGGCGGTCCTATCCAATGGCCACCCCGTTCACCCGACCTGAACCCGGTAGATTTTTTTCTCCGGGGCTATTTTAAAGAATTCGTCTATGAAAAAGAAAATATCACGGAGCAAGAACTACGCCGTAAACTAGAGTTTGCAAAAATACAAATTAGCAGAAACAGGGGTGCATTCCGCAGGCTGCGCCGAAATTTTAAAAGTCGTTGCAGAGCGTGTATCATGGTCAGAGGCAAAAATTTCGAACAATTTTTGTAAACTGTTTGCATTAAAATGGTCAAAAAGCAATAAGTTTTTATTTTTACATCCTATTTTTTATTGAACTTTTGTAATTTATTATTTATTATTCTTATTTCTGGCATTTGCATAACTTAATGAAAGCTAAAAAAATTTTTTTTTAACTAGTAAGCAACAATTCCTGTTATGTAAAACAGTCATAGAAAGATGTGCAAGCTACTAATAGCCCTGTGTTATACCTTTCTGGAATCCTCATTAAATGCACTATTATTCTTAATACAGGGTCACTTTTCGGTAGAACATTTTTTTTTCGCAGTGAGGTAAAATGTAAGGAGTTTTTTTTCATGCCGAAAAAAAAATTCTCAAAGTTGCTTATTAACTTTAGCAGACGTCACTCAGAACGACAAAAAGCAAGTTTCTTAGCAAGGACTCATTGCTATTTATCAGAAAAAATAAAAAATAAAAACATCTACAGGGTATCACTTTCTTGAAATGTTTGTATTCCTTTTGGCAAAAAACCCTATTTTTCAAAAATAACACAGAATCAATCATAATTCTTCAGGGGTTGATCGTAGAGACCTGCCGTAGAACATAATTTTGCTGGGAATGATCTCATCTGAGCACCCAAAAAGTTTGATCCACGACTTTTGGGCCACCCTGTATATAGAGACCCTTTTGGCATTATATGTAAAAACCTTTTCCTCATTGATTTTCTTTTATTTATTTATTTATTTTTATTTTGGCAACAAACAGTCATGCTTAAACTACAGTTTTACAAAAATAATAATAAAAAAGGTTCACAATAAAAGACCAACAGTGCCCAAAAATAATCAAAGAATTGAGTTCAAAAGTGGTCAACAAATAAATAAGAAAAGTAATGAAAAATACAGAAAGAGAGAGACCAAGAAAAAACGGGTCATTTAACAAACGAAAAACATAATAATTCATATTTTATAACTAAGGTTTAGAGTAACGTCAGTTTCAACTTTTCCTTAAAACATATAAGAGATGTACAGAAAAGATCAATTTCTGAGAATTCCCTATTGTAAGTATTGGTGGAACGATAAAAATAGAAATTACGAGTATAATTCTTATTACGTCGAGGAGGTACAAACAGTGGTAGACAACGTGAGGGGTGCACAGGGAGACGAGCACGGCCGGAGAACTGAAGCCGGCCGAGTAGTTCTGATGAATCTATACCTGAATTAAGTATTTTGAAAAGAAGGTAATATCAAACATTTTTCGCCGGTTTTCAAGAGTGAGGAATTTTAATCTATTAAGTGTTTCATTATAATCTTCATAAACAGTGTTACAGCGATAATTAAGTGACTTTATAAACTTCTTTTGGATTTTTTCAATTCTGTTGATGTGTTTATTGTAACTGGGGTTCCAGACGGAACTACAAAAGTCTAAGATAGAGCGTACAAATGTAAAATAAAGTACTTTTAAGGTGTTTTCATTTTTGAATGGTTTGCTAATTCTAAGAATGAATCCTAATTTACGAAAAGCTGAGGATACTATATGATCTATATGGTTAATAAATGACATCTTTGAGTCCATAATAACTCCTAAATCCCTAATTTGTGTTACTTTTTTCAGAGGTCTATCATTGATGTGATAATCGAAACTTATTGGTTTTTTTTTGCGAGTGTATGATATAGAGTAACATTTATCAGTGTTGATAATCAATTGGTTGGTAACACAGTAAGTGCTAAGCGCATCTAGATCATTCTGAAGTTTAACACAATCAGCCCGCGAATTAATAATTCTGTACAATTTTGTATCGTCAGCGTACTGTAAGTGCTGACTGTGTAGAAAGATATTGCCTTTGTGTGATTCTTCCTGTGTGGATGGTCTAGCTTGGTGGTATTATTAATGAAAAACTGTATCTTCAGTTGATAGTTTAATGTTGCGTCAGTGCAGCCATTACAACAGAGAGAGATTAAACACTTTTTGGTTAGACATAAACTACAGACTCAATCAAAGATAAGCAAGATAACTAATTCTATTGTCTATGAAACTTCGTTCTTAAACTTATAACTCAACACTTTGTCATTGATGTAAAACGAAAACAGAAGGGGTCCGAGGTGTGAGCCTTGAGGTATTCCAGAAGGCACTGGAAGAAATCGAGAACAGTATCCTTTTAAGCATACTGCTTGACTTCTATTTTTGATGTAGGATTTTATCCATCTGAGAAGGCTGCCGTGCACACCGGCTGCCGCTAACTTGTTGATTAATGTATTGTGATTAATTTTATCGAAAGCGCGCGAGAAGTCGGTGTATACGGCATCTATTTGTGCGTTTTCATTCATTGCTTCAGCCAGGAATTCAGTAAACGTGATCATATTACTCTCTACACTCCGGTGTTTGAAGAAACCGTGTTGTTGTTGGGAGATATAGCCACGGGCTGCTAGTTCAATATCTCAAGAACTTTGCCTAGAACACAAAGTTTAGAGATAGGCCTGTATTCAGTAATGAGATGTTTGAGGCTATTTTTAGGAATAGGAGTTACCAAAGCCGCCTTCCATTTAGAAGGAAACACTCCCGTCTCCAAGGAAGCTCTGAAAATTATAGTTAAGGGTATAGCGAGTTCTGTGGCACACCGGCGAATAAAAATAGGATGGAGATTATCGGATCCGGCCCCTTTATGCACATTTATACGGTTAAGTTCATTTACAACACGATTAATGTTTATAAAAATGCTGCTTAACTCCAAAATAGAATTATGGTTACTATATTCGGGTAAAATTAAAGTATCATTAGAGTAAAGAAATACGGAATGAAAATATTCATTAAAACTGTCACAGATTTCAGGGCCAGTCGAGAATGTCTGATCGTTATACGTCATCTTGGCAGGAATGTCATCGGTAGCCTTTTTTGACTTAACGTAAGACCAAAAAAGCTTCGGATGTTTTCTAATATTTTCTTCCGACAGAGTTATAAAACGAGCATAGCACTCCGCAGACTTTTTTTTAAAACGTGACCTTAATGTTGAAAAACTATGGCTACCATAGCGTTTCCATTTCTTATGGAATTTGTCTTTTTCTTTTTTTAATTTAATAAGGGGAATTGTGTACAACGATGGGTATTTATTTTTTAAATTTGAATTACATTTTGGTACAAATTCATCTATTAGATTATCTATAACAGTATAAAAGTAGTTTATCATACATTCTACGTCCCCCATGCTGCCTAAAACTTCATCCCATTAGATTGATGACAAAGCTGCCTTAATTGACACAAAGTCGGCTTTGTAGAATTGGGGTTTTGAAGATATTAATGGCAGCAATGGTACAGGTAAGTTTAATTTAATCGCTACTTTTATGGATTTATGATGTGCGTCCTCGGGCACAAGAGGGTTTTCACATATAGAAATAAGTAGATTCCAATTACAAAATACAAGGTCCAAAAGTCTATTGTTAATATTAAATTGATTATTATATTGTGATAAAGAAGAAAAATTCATAAAATCAGCCGTAAGACAAACTAAATTATTGCTATTAGTTAATAAATCCATTGAATTATAACTATTAGAAGTCCAAGTAGCTTGGGAAATGTTAAAATCACCGAGTACTATGAATATATCATTACAATTTAACATCATAAACTGACAAACTCTATCGTAAAAGGAGCTCAATAATGATTCACGTGTATTACCGTGTGCTATATAGGTACAAATAACGTGTTGGTAACGAGGCGCAGGCGCAGGACCCGCGCCTGCGGTGGCGACAGTGCCAGCACGCAGCCCAAGTGGGATCGACACCCATACCTCGTCGGCCGGCGGCGGCGCGCGCATGTCCACACGGTGCCACGGCCGGAGCTCCCGAAGCGCGGCGATCATTACGCCCCCGCCTTTATCTCGATTATAATCAGTACAGCGATCACATCTAAATAAATCGTAACGGCTATCAACATATTCTGAGTTATAAAAAATGTAATTGAGCCAGGATTCCGTGATACAGATTATGTCGTAGTCATTACATAACACGGCTTCAAGAAACTTATGTGATTTTGTGCGCAATCCTCTCACGTTTTGATAATAAATAGAAAGACCAGTGCTATCGAATTTTAAAGTTATACTTTACGAACTTACAAGTTGTTCCACCAACATAAAACAAGGATAACTCCAGAAAACTGATAAATAAAAATAAATTAAATTTTTTTTTTTAATCTGCATTTTCCATTCATTGCATCTCCTTTTTGGTGATGCTGCTTGGATTGGCTTTGCAGAATATGTTATTACTCCCACAAGGAGCATTGCGTTGTGAGGTGTACATAGAATTTAAGAAAAAAAATAAAATTAAAAATTAAAATTCGACACCAATCCCTTTGACTTGGGTGTACATATTTAGCCAATGAATATGAAATGGTTTGATTTAATTTTTCTACTAAACCTAAAGTTTGATGATGCATAGTGGTAGCAAAAGAGTGTTTTATATTATATTGTCTTAATAAATCCTTAACTAATCTAGATGTAAACACGGAGCCTTTGTCTGATAATACTTCACATACCGTCCCGCACTTTGTTACAATTTCATTAATTAAGAAATCGTATATCGTTTGAGCCGTCAGTCGTAGGACTGCTTTGCAAATAGCGTATTTCGAAAAACATTCTATACACGTTATTATATATTTATTACCATCTACTGAACGATTAAAAGGACCTAATATATCAATCTCTATTTTTTGGAATAAACGATTCGTTACCATCGGGCGTAGTGGCACTATCTTATTGTATATTTTCTTTTCTTGACATGGTATATAACTTTTAATATATTTTTCGATTTCCTTAGATGCGTTCGGCATGACTTTACTAAAGTTTTCATTATACCGAAATGTCCACCCGTACGTGCGTCATCGTGTATTTGTCTCATCACTTCACTAAATAACGACTTAGGTAAAACAATCAATTTTTTTATTACACTTTCATTTCTTATACATTTATATAACACATTATTTGATATTGTAAAACTTTTATATAAACTTCGACGACTGGTCGATACAGTTTCGCGCCGCCTTCGGCAAAAATTATCTTCTTCTTGGTGTCGTGATAAATCGTCCACTTCGATCGAGAACACTTGTAGACCATCTTCTACTTCCTTTTCTGGACTAGTTTCATCCTCTATTATTTCGGTTTCGGCTTAGTAAATCCGCTACGACGTTCTGTTTTCCAGAACAATGTACAATCTCGAAGACGTGTGCTTGAATCGCCAAGGCCCATCTGGCAACCAACATAATGCCTTATGGTCTGTTACTAACTGAAATTGTAATCCCCATAAATAATGTTTAAAATAGTTTAATGCCCACACTAAACTTAAACATTCCTTTTCAGTTATCGAGTATTTTTTTTCTGCTTCTGTTAGTTTTCGTGATGCAAAACATATTGGTAATAATTTTTCTTGTTGACCTTGCATTAAACATGCTCCCACCGCTAAATCACTCGCATCTACATATAATCTTGTTCATATTCCTTTGTCATTAACAAAATGTCATAATAATGGTGGTTCAACCATTATCGATATTATTTTGTCAAATACCTTTTGTTGTGGTTGTGACCAAATGAATTTCATTTTTTTTTAAATAGATTGTTAAAGGAAGAGTTAATAAAGAGAAGTTCTTTATAAATTTTCTATAATACGAAAATAAACCTAATATCGATTTCAGTTGTTTAATGTTTCTTAGTATTTTTACTTTTTTTATTTTTTCGATATTCTTCAGGTCTGGTAGAATTCATTCTCCCGAAATAGTATGTCCTAACACGGTTATTTCTTTATACCCAAACTTACACTTTGATGGTTTGAGTGTTAAGTTTGCGGCACTCAACCGTTGAAACACTTCGTCTAGAGCACTTATAAAATCACTAAACGAATCACCATATACAATCACATTATCAAGAAAAACTATCAAATTTTTATATTTAAGTCCCGACAAAACTTCATCCATTGTCCTTTGAAAAAGAAGGTCCGCTAGTTTTTAATCCAAATTACACGTATTACACGTTAAACTCATCTAATCCAGATGGTGTGATGAATGCTGTTTTGTGTTTATCCTTCTCCGCTATAGATAATTGCCAATAGGTAGAGTTTAAATCTAAATCGGCGTAGAATGTCGCCCCATTTAGCTGTGTGATAATATCCTCGATGATAGGTAAAGGATACGAGTCACCTTCTTATTCAGCTTTCTATAATCCACACAAAATCTCCATGTATTATCCGGTTTTTTAACTAATACTACCGGTGATGCATACGCACTTTTAGATTTTATAATCACATTGTTATCAAGCATATCATCAATTTGCTCACGTATAATTTTATGTTGTTCATCTATACGGTGCTTTATGTACTGGAGTTTCATTTGTTGTATCGATTGTGACTTCAACGATATTACACTTTCCTAAATCTTTTTTTTTCGAACGCGAATGTCGATCGATATTTTTCTAATATTTTTAATAATACACTTCGTTCTTTCATTGACAAATCCGAAGATAAGTTAAATTTGTTTTCACTTGGTTTAGCTACCACTACTACCCACAACCTACAATCATTTTTATCTACTAAATCAGCAAAATAAATATATTCATCCTTACTAATTCACGTGAAACCACGTGAATTAGTATTTTGGTATTAGTACATTGGTACACGGGTATTTTGGTTCACATCTTTTACATTAAAATCATTAATTTCATTATTTTTAATGAATTTACAAATAATATTATTAAACTGAACGTCCTTTCTTAAAATTTAAGATTGCACCGGACTTTTGAAGAAAGTCTTACCCGAGAATTAAATTTCTTTCAATATTATCGATTACGTAACAATTTTGTACATAAACAACATGTTCAATTTCCAAGCATATTTGTACTTTACCTATTATATCTATTCGATTACCATTAACGGCTCGGATTTTTACATTCTCCACATTATGCATTATTATAGTAAAGGAGGCTGAGTAATCGTGGGCTAGACAGTTAATAGGTGGAAATTCATGCCAAAAAATAAGTTATATTAACCTTATTCTAAATGTAATAAACCGCGAACGATTAAATTTCTGGAAATGAAATAAATTCAAAATATGTAATTTCACTGAGATTTTTATGAGTGGAATTTAGTTTTAACGTCGGCCATACTGATTTTTTCCCCCAATAACGAGCGAAAAGAACGAACGCCACGCACGTGATTGACGAGTCACTCACTCAATCATGCCGTCAAATGGCGTCATTCTGATACTCGTTTGTTTGGCTTTGTTCCATGCGCTTGAGTTGTTTTGTCGTTTTCCTATTTACTTACGACTTACGCTTGTTATACGGACTAACTACGATTCTTATTTACTCGAATACTTTCTGCTTGCCTACCGGATCCCGACAACCCGCCTTACACGACGAATATTAGATTTGTTCCCTTGGATACCCGATTTTGCATTTCGACATGGATCGTTGTGTTAACTGTGGCATTGCGTTGGGTCGCTGTGCTACTGTTGGCAGACGAGTTTTAAATGAAGAAATATTGGTTGTGATTTGACAATAGCGTATGACTGAAACAGTAAGTAATTTATTCTTGCGAATAATTTCAAAGTGAACAAGATAGTGGTTAAGATAATTGTTTATGCTATTTTGGGGAGCATACATGGGGTGAAATACATACACGATTCGTTTTGGGACATCATTAAGTATAGTTTATTTAAGTAATTTATTGAAAAGTCCAACGAAATAATTTAAAATAACATTCTCATAACCTAACGAAACTTTATATGACACTACTAAAATATCTTATAGCTTAACTTCTAGAAATACAAATGTTTTCAAATTTTAGGTGAACACTTCAAATGTATGTTTCTTATAGAAAACACTATTTCCAAGTTGTTAAAACCATAGCCCAGAAATGTATAAGACGGTATCTGCCTCCTTTGTTACAAAAATTTTGGAAGATTACAGAAACTATGCGCCTGTATCAATAAAGCTGAAATATTATTATTTTTTAGTCTTAAATTAATGGATGGGTAAAACTCACTTGAAGGATTATTTTCTTGATTATTTGGCATCAATTGTGTCTCCATCTGTCTGATTGACGCCGATTGTACTCCAGGTTCATCCACATTGAATGCATAAGATGCATTGGGTGCATCACCACGGTCTCCTCTCCTTCTCAAAGCATACGGGGATCGGTTGTTGTTGTTTGAGAATCTTCCTCCTCGCGTTCCCATAGTCCATGTTAGTCGACATTTGAGAATTTGCATTTCCACGCCTCGGTGACGTCGCAGAACATATTGGCGTTTCTCGTGACACTCGAATGTTTATGGGGCGGTTCAAATTTCTTCCTGCTTTTCAATAAAAATTTCATGCATCTGTATAATCGTTTCTTTTAACAAATTTTTATTTACGTATATTTGGGAAGCTAATCGGTACTTATACGTATATTTACAATTTTGTAGGAAGTGTCTTATAAAGATTTGTTCCGTTAATACCGCGCCAGCTTTATTTGCGCACATGTCCAAGGCATAGAAAAAACACATCAAATCCTCGTTGGCTCTCGTCATATCTAAGCTAAGTTGTACCTAAGCGAGCTAAGAATTCGCCCACCAAAACTGTCCAACTGCCGGTATATCGCGGCATATTACCTGCCACCTTTTATAAATTTTCTTCAATTTTTTATTTGCAGCAAAATTTTTTCACCTGAAATATTCTGAAAAATAGTAAAATACTACCCGGCGCCTCCACCATCAAGCGGTCCGGGAACCTTGATGGAATAATCCTACTCTAGGGAGGTCTTCCTAATTAACAAGGAAAAACACATATATAATTTACTATACTATTAGACTATTTATGGCCCGCGATGGAATGCCATGGAACAATCTTCCATATTCTATCTTTTAAACCATTTACAAATAAATTAAATAATGACAGGCTTGTTTATTTGTGCAATAACCTCTTTTATTAGATACGGCACAAGCAAACGTTGCAGTACCTACTTTAAATTCAGTTTAGATTTCTAATTACTGTAGTATAATTTGATTCAACATATTATAAGGGACATTAACATAATTATAGGGGATCCCCTTGATCCGCCGACAAACTTTTCAACGAATTTCAAATCATCGAAAACGATACATCGAACAATTAGTTCCAGTATTTTCAATTATTGTATTTTCATTTCATCGACAACTCAATTCAGATTTTTTTATTTGTTGAAATATGGTTCACGTAAAATTGTTTCATCGATTCCTCTATTCATGGACATTTTAAATCACAGAACACATTGTAAGTCCGAAATTAAAGCGACGAGCGTAGCGAGGAGGAGCAGTAAGATTTCATGTAGGTTACATTCGCTTCTTTGCGACAAAACTATGACATCTCAGAATATCCGAATTTTTTTTTTTCGATAATTGTAACGTGTTTTATGTCGCGCAAGTGTTTCGATTCAAAAACGTGATACCTCAGTTGCCCCATGACAATCGACCGAAGAATCGCTCTCGCTTTTCTAGAAAAACGTGACATCACGAGTATACCGCGATTTACATGAAAAGGTATGTTTTAATTCCACTTTTTTTTTAGTTACCTTATTTAACACAGTTTCCTTGAAAATAAAAGTTTGTAACATCACCAAATATCACGTTTTTTTAAGAAAATGTATGTGTTTTAAACTGTGACATATCGAAACGAAACATTGTTGATGAATACAAAAAATCCAATACCACTAACTATTTGTTGCTGTTACGTTTTAACTGATATTATAAAAAAAATATCGAATAATATTTCATAATGTCACATTATAAGCACTAAGATTAACATTAATTTGTACTTATCTTTTCAGATGGAATCACGTTCTGAAAAACTTTTCGTTTAGCAACACAGGATTCATCTCATATTACGGATATTAGTAATAATATTGTCATACCCAGCTATCAAAATGAGTACTACTCGGGTAATGCGTTTCCTAGTATTTCAGAGAAAACAGGTATATTTTTGTAGTACTTGTAATAAGTACGAGTAGTAGTTTCTTCCAACATCTTGTGAAGCCAAACTTCTGTACAGTGTAGTTAAGATGGCTCTAGGGACGAGGAGCAGCACTTCATCTGGGTTTTGTGTTATAAAACTTGATTAGGTGTTGATCTTCGTCTTTGGTGCTGCATTTATGTTATATTGTATGTAAAACTCATAGTGTTTCTTTTGTAATTATTATATATTGTTACCTATCAGAGCGTCATAGTCGTTGCACGACTAAGCTCTTTAAATAAAGATTTAAACAAAAAAAAAAGTAGTAGTTTCATTTGTTTAGAAACGCCTGGGTAGGTACTACCATCCTCCCTATTTTAACCGCCATAATAACTACGTGTATGCGTAGTTGTGTTCCGGATAAGAGGAGGACCAGCCAGTGACATGGCGGGAACGCAAGGCTTGAACATCGTAAGCCTTGGGTCAGCAACGCATTGTTAATCATTGTTCATTCGATTAACGCAGTCCATGGACCTGGATGCTACTTACCATCACGTGGATCCTGTGTTCCTTTGCTGGCTATAGTAAGATAGAAAAATACCATTGTTGTATGTTAACTATACTTAATATTATCATCATAATTCTGAAACTTTCAGTATAAGTCCTAGCAGTACATCAAAGAATTGCCATTCTGTCTATGAAGGTTAATTATAAATTTATTAACAACAGTGATAATAGTATATTTAATTAGTAAAGTTATAAGCGAATTGTTAACTTTTATATTTTATTATTTTATTTATTAATTGTTCTAGACCACAATAATACAATGTCCTCCAATCGAATTCGGGAATGAAGTAGCAGTTGCAGTAGTTCTTCAAGTAGTGGCCCTTCTTTCTACGAAGGTAATAACATGATGTGTTTACACCAATTTCTTACACGTGTGGTGCCGCTATAAAACATCTCATTAGTAATAACGTTTAACATCTAAATTCAACAAAACTCGTTTTGTAATTTACAGATAGCAATGACTCAGTTAGAGACCCAACCTATACAAATGAGCCCAAAGTTATTGAGAGTTCATCGGAAGCTGAAAGTGAAGGTGTATTTAACCAAGACACACCTCTCGCCCAATCAAGTAATCATATAGTCAAGTTCTAGTATGTAAGTAAACTGTAATGTTGACACAGGTAGCCTAGATGATGATAGTTTTATTGTAGGTCATTATTTCAATGATACTATAACGGCTTATCCAGCCTACCTGTAGCGATCCACCCATTACATCAAACGAACAATCTATAGTACAAGTTTTAAGTAGTCCAGTTCAAAAAGGTAAAAAGAGGTCAAGAAAAGAATCCAGTTGGAAGAAAAATATTACAAAAAAGCTTAGAAATAGCGGAAAAAGTTATCACTCAACGAAAAAAATCGTGCCAGAACGTCAACTAAAGCCAACTTGCAAGTGGAACTGCAGGTTCAAGTGTCAATATAATTTCGCTGAACAACAAAGACAGCAAATTTTAAAAGAATATTGGGCTTTGGCAGATATTGAGAATCAATGGTCTTTTATAGCAAATAGTATCGAAAAGGAAATTCCAAAACAACGTTATGTTAAGGTCAATCCAAATGGAAACATCGCTATGACTCGTGACAATAATCATGCCTTTTTTTGTCAATTTCTGGTGTTAAGAGAAGAATATGTAAACTCTTTTTCAAAAATACCTAAAAATTAACAACAGTCCGATAGACACTGCTTTGACAAAAAAAATGATGACACTAATATAAGGGCTTTGAAAGATAATTACTGTGGATCTCATGGGAATCATCAAAAAGTAAATTAAAACATCAAACACGGCGTTAGGATGTTTATAGATTCAATCCCTAAAATTGAATCCCATTATATTCGAGCAAATTCTAAAAGGGTAATCTTACATCGATGGAAGCAACGCTGTTACGGATCTGCACAGAGACTACGTTGAAATTTGTAAGTCTAAAAATGAGCCATTTGCTAATTATGTGATAGTTTATTGCATATTCACCCAAGAGCATATATATCTTTCTTTGTCCCAAAGAAAGACACATGTGAAATTTGCGAAGCGTACAAAAACTGTACCACTGAAGAAAAAAACGCTGGGAAAGAAGAATATGAAAAACATATTTCTGAAAAAAATATGTCACGAGCAGAAAAAGAAAAGGACAAACACTATGAAAATATTTTGGTCGCAGTTTACCATATGCAAGCCGTCTTCCAATGTTCTAAGGGTGACGTGTCCGTATTTTATTATAAATCAAAGCTTAATGTTTTAAATTTCACTATTTACAACATTCAAAATAATGTGGTAGAAAGCTATGTATGGGGCGAAACAAATGCTAATAGAGTTGCAAAACAAATAGGTACCTGTGTATTTAACTATCTAAAAAAAGTAACGGAAACAGCGACAGGTCTCGATATCGTATTTTATTCAGACAACTGTACAGGCCAGAAAAAAACTAATTTATAATCGCTAGGTATTTGTATGCAGTTCAGAATCTACCAAATTTTAACTCGATTACCATAAATTGAGGGCACACACAAAATGAGGGTGACTCTGCCCACTCACAAATTGAAAGAGAAGTCAAGAGACAACTAAGATCAGGCCCTATGTACACTCCAGACTCATTTATCGGTGCTATAAACGCTGCGAGAAAAAAAGGTGAACCTATTCATGTAAATGAACTGTGTTACGAAGATTTGTACGAATGGAAAGATGTATGCAATCAAATGAATGTGACGATAACAAAAGATGAAGATCGAAAAAATAAAAATTTTACGAGTAGAAAAAGATAATCGAGGTTCCGTATTTTTTTAAATATCGTATTCAAACGAAGAGTTTAAGAGAGCTATTGTATTAAAGAGGAGTAGGAATGTTAATATTATGAATATCGCAGTAAAAAAGGCATACAATACAAAACCTGGTCTGGCTGAAAGAAAAAAGTCGGACTTAATGGATTTGGTTCATAAAAATCTAATTCCAAGCTACCATAAGACGCTTTATTATTTATAGTGTGTGATTAGTACGACTTTATTTTTAGTTTATAAGAGATGGTTATTTCTATGACTGATTACTTTTTATTGATATTTGAAGATAGTTGATTATTATTTTATTTCTTGATTAATGCTTAGTTATAGTTTACCTCTAATAAAATATTGGAGGTCTACAAAGTTGATACTTAGTTTAGTGTTTATAGAAGATCTCACCTAGATTTAAAAGCTCAAGTTAAAGACTGATTAACAAGGTAAAACTAAACGTATTTATCTCTTATCTCTCAATAATCTTAATTTATAACAAAATATAAATCATTTTTTATTACTTTATGTAATAAAAAATGGGCTGGTACAGTACCATTATTTTACCCCTATTTTTAAAGATTTGTATTTTGTTTCAAAATGATTATTATGACTAATTTAGATTTTTTATAGAATAAGTATCTACCTGATTCTATGTGATTTTATTAAGATTTAAGAGATGGTAAGAATGTTAAAAACTTTAATGAGAATGTATGTAAATTTTCACAAATTTCATAATGTGTTTAAACAAAATTTTGAAGAATATTTTTCTTTTGTATTGGTTTTACAATGTTTTGTACCTACTTTAACTGATTTGATATTTTCTGTAGCTTTTTTGATGAAAAACAAAACATTTTAAATAAAAGTTTTTATTTTCAAAAATGTTGTATTATTACATAACACAGGACATCATAAAATAGAATATCATCTAAAACGTGACAACTCAATTTATAACAGCTGAGTGAACTTAATTTTTCAAGAAAACCGTGTTAAGTATTTTTTCCCTTTCTTTTTCATATCCTAGTTTTACTTTGAAACTAAAAAGATGTAGGATCTTTATGAACTCGAAAATGAAGATTATTAGATAACCTTTAAAATAAACTTGGTTCCCACGGTTAAAAATATTATCCTTTGAAAACTTTAAAATGCTCTCCTGTAAAATTGCGATTATTGAGATGTCACGGTTTTGTCGCAAAGAAGCGATGTGGTGCGGCATCACCCGGCGAAGCGCCTTAAAGGAAATTTAATAAGTTTGACAACAGTTATAATTATAAAATACGCATTTATCCAAAATTTTGTCAATAAGCGACTTTAAAGAAGTAATACTTTAGTAATAAAAAAAATTTATAACTGGCAGTTTTACATTCAGAACATTTGCAATGTTAAATATTTAAAAAATGTATTTTTGTCAAATTATCACTTATAAACGATCAGTTTAGTAAATGAACAGTTTGTCAAATGATGACTTTTTCAAAAATAATTTGTAAATAGATCATTAATTGTTATATGTTTTTTGTAAAACATTAGTAAACCAATATTTCTATGTGGTATTTGTATATTTAACTCGAGAATTTATTTAAAAACATGTTTATTTACAAATATAAGTTTGCTGTGAATCTGGGTACAGCTTTTTGCATTCTTCTCTTCTCATCTCTCTCTTTTTCTATGAAATGCCATTGAAATAGACAAAAGAATGTTTTTATTGTTTAAAAACATAATTTACTGTAAAGAACTAGTCAAGATCGGGAGCATTTGGTATAACTTTTTAAAAAGACAAAATATACTTTTAAAACACTAATTTATTTATAACGTTAATTAAACTTAGTACTACTTGGTCACAGAGCTAGATGTAACTGACTTAATTCTATGAGACATGAAACTCGGCAGACTTATCTTAAAATAAAATCCTTACTTCTATTTAGTTAATACTAAGAACTAAGAACAAAACTGCAGCGTTTGCGTCTAGGACCTCACGTTCACCGTCGTGGGCGTAATAGCTGGACACATAACTCCTCCCCCGTTAAGTACGAAATTATCGGACGAATTCGAGTCTCGATGATTTCGTATTAGTTTACAAAAAGCTACTCTAAAGTTATAAACTAAGAACAAAGTTATACTTACTACTATAATCACTAAAGTTACAATGTTAATAACGCTCACTGATTCACTAACGCTTTCGTTACTTTCACTTTTAAGCACAAACGATAAATGTTTAAGTTCATCCAGATTAACACCGTTCAAATTAACCACTTTAGTATCGATATAGTTTTCCTTCTGCAATATCGGCAAGTTAACTATCGGTAGAGTTGGCCGATACGATGATGTTAGTTACGGCTTATGGTACAAAAGCCTGGAATCGCCAACATGATATTCGCAGTTTTCTTGAATATCCAGAATATAAGTTCCTTGCAGAGACTCGTGAGTGACGTCACCATCACAAAGGGTTTGCATTACAATCGCCCTTTTCAGGAACGTAATCCAATTATTGAGACCGATACGCTGAAGCTTTACGTCTTCGACCTCGGCGTCATATGATGTACAGCTAGTCAAATTATCATGGTACCTCATCAGCAGCTCTGCACATGTCTGTTCCGGATAAGGAACTATGTTGTTTTCAGTACACAGGAATTCATCAGCATCTATTTCAGCACACGGCGTCGCGACCGGCAAGTATTTCAGCCCATTCACCATTAAAAATTGATATTTAGGAATTATTATCGATGTTCTGTTATCATGAATACGCATGGGTAAGGAATACAATTTAAAATAATTATAAACCACATTATCTACTATTGGCATTTCAAATATAAATGTTAATTGGTTTTCTTTTACAAATGCTTTTACAGCCATAGTTCTTTCTAATTTAATTAAATTATTTTCAGTTACAGAATAAATTAGGTGATTATTTTTTTCAATGGTCCTTAAAATATACATGAGTTCGGTATGACAGACTGGTGCAGTACTGAAACCTTACTAAAAGCTAAAGCTGTCTCGATTTCACTTATTGTGCTAAAGATTATGTTAAAATTATTTATAAAGTTATTAAACATTCCCAAAATATAAGTCGCGTAAATTGAATAATTTTCTTTTGTAGCTATATTCTTAACGATAATTTCTATTCTCTTCAAACGTTCATCTAAAATGATTGTATCATTATGTAAGGTGTCCGTACTGTTAATTAAATAATCCAGCATTTTGGAAATAATAGTCATTTTATTAGTAACGATATTTTGATTATGTTGAAATTGTGAAAAAAGCCTATCATATCTAAGAGCGTCTTCATTGTCCAAGTTACCGGTGATTATTTTAATTAAGGATCCTAATGGATTAATTATTCCTCTTTTACTTCGGCTAAAATTAAATGGAATAAGTTGTCTAATTTTTTCGATGGTCCTATCAAGGATAAATTGTGTCTGTTTTCTCATATTTATAAATTCATTGACATAAGGCTTATTAATATCTACAAGTTTAATAAATTCATGGTATTTCTTAATATTAAAAATTAATGCTTCGTGTATCCTAGTTAAATCCAATATTTTTATTATAGTCCAACTATCCTTTAGAGTAATTTAGAAGAACTACTTACATCTGAAAGCCCTGACTATGTAATAGATAAATTAATTGATAAAATATCTAAAAGTCTTGATCAAAATTCCACCTTTGTTAAAATACCAAGATCTAAAAGAACTATTAAGCCTTGGGTCACACCGGGAATATTACGATGTATACAAACCCGAAATAAATTACAAATGAATTGGAAAAAGGACCCTGAAAATAATATGGCTAGAATAGTTTATCTCAGATACAGAAATTATTGTAATAACCTGATCAAAAAACTTAAACGAAATTATGAAAAAGAGCTACTTACTAGTAAAATCATTGAACAATAAAAAAATGCTATGGAAATCTATTAAAAACATCACCTATACGAATAAAATAAATAGTCAGAGTTCTGAATTGCTACATATTAAACCATCAAACTTAGAGTCTGTAAATCATGTGAATAATTATTTTGCAAATATTGGAAAGACATTGGCTATGTGCATTCAGGTTAGCTCTGACACAGAACTAGATCTTATGCTAAATAATATTCCATCTCAACCAAACAGCTTAGTTATATTACCAACAGATTATGATGAAGTAAACAGTGTCTTAATAAGCCTGAAATCAGGGAGTGCAGCGGGATGGGATAAAGTCCCTATTTCTTTTCTTAAACTTGCCAAAGAAGAAATTATACCAATTTTAACTTACCTTACAAACCTTTGTTTTGCACGAGGTGTCTTCCCAATTCAGCTTGAACAGTCCATCATTACACCGGTCCACAAGAAAGGGACAGATTTGAAATCAGTAACTACAGACCCATTTCCGTCCTATCTGCCATCTCTAAGGTAGTGGAAAAGCTACTTAACTATAGACTAGTTAACTATTTGGAAAAGTTTAACATTCTCTCCTCTACTCAAATTGGTTTTAGGCGGTGCAAATCAACTAAGTATGCAGTGACCGTATTTAGTAATCTCGTAGCACAGTCTTTGGACAAAGGCGTCAAATGTGTCTCGGTATTTCTTGACCTGAAAAGTGCTTTCGACTCTGTATCTATCCCCATTCTCTTACCCAAACTGGAGCGGCTTGGAATAAGAGGTGTAGCACTGGATTTATTTAAAGATTATCTCAGCAATAGAAAACAAAGTGTAAAAATTGAAAACCATATAAGTGATTGGGAGGAGGTTGCATACGGTGTACCCCAAGGTAGTGTCCTTGGCCCTACTTTATTTTTAGCCTACATCAATGACCTATGTAACATGACCATCAATAGCGCAAAAATTTTGACTTATGCTGATGACACAGCTATTGTCTTTACTGGGTCCACGTGGAATGACGCCAAAGTTAGTGCTGAGAGGGGTTTGATCCGGATAGCTGACTGGCTGAGAGTCAATTTACTTACTCTTAATACTTCTAAAACGAACTAAGTCTGTTTTGGTCTTGACTCTCGTAATCAACCCAATGTAGATTTTAATGTTAAAATACACTCTTGTAATCAGGCTGCTCCGAGCTGTGATTGTCCAGAGATCAAAAGAGTCACTGAAATAAAATACCTTGGTGTTATGGTGGATCAAAGACTATCATGGTTTTCACATCTTGATCATGTCATAAACAGAGTCAGAAAGCTATCATATATTTTCAAGTCACTACGGCATGTTGTACCGAGAAACTTAAACGTACAGACTCAGGCAAATTCAAATGATTACAATAACCTTTTTAACAATGTATAAATGTCTCTAGTTCAATCTATTCTTATTTACTGTATAACGATATGGGGGGGAGCAGTTAAGACGCATTTTCTTGACCTTGAAAGAGCCCAGAGATATATCTACTTAAAATTATGTATTTTAAGAGAAATATATTTTCAACCGTATCTTTATACCAAGAATGCAACCTTCTTACAGTTAGACAGTTGTATATTTTACACTGTGTATTATCAACTCACAAACATTTAAATTATAACCCTCTAGTAAAATATATACGAAGAAAAGACAGAGTCGTTGTAGTACCTAACACTGAAACTAGTTTTGCACAAAGACAATTTTACGTAAGATCAGCATTCCTATACAACAAACTTAACAAAGAGCTTGATATTTATGACAAATTATATGCCCAGTGTAAGAAAATTATTACTATATGGCTTAAATCTAAAACCTATGACGAAACAGAAGCTCTCCTGAATATAATAACTTAACATAATACGATCAATTCTATAACACATATCCACTCACGCTGGTATGTATCACAAACTCTCACAAACACACACACATACACACTTACACGCCCACATACACACCTACACGCACTCGCATTTACACACACATTTACTTTATATTTTTCTTTTACATTAGTCTTTTAAAATTCTTAAACTGTAAAAAAAACTATAAACTGTGTAATGGAAATATTTAAAACCTAATTTATTATGTAAATGGTATGTAAACCTATGACGTGCTTATATGGAAGAGCGGAGTCCCCTGATACAGGCTATGTACGCTTAAAAAGAGACTCCAATCTCTAACATTATTATGTACTTGCTTTAAATAATAAAAAAGTTTTTGTTTTTGTTTTTTTGTATCCTCCTGCCTGTATGCATTTCCTTGTTTTACAGGTAAACGCCCTGGATTATGTTCTACTTTGTGGATGTAACTGCAATGGTTCTGGAGTAGTAGTTCAGCCAAGCCCATCAGGACCAAGCTCTACCTGTGGAGGACGTTTAATATTTTTAATTGGCACTTTGGTTTCTCTATTGCCTATTTTAACTGGTACTACATTTCTTTTTACGGCACCTATTACTACGGCCTTGACATAACGAGGTTTATCTTTGCTATTCCGATTATTAATGTGTTTTGCAAATACAGTTTCACCTACTTGAAAATTTCTACTAGATTCGCCTCCTCTATTTTCTACTATCTTTTGCTTTGTTGATGTTATATTTTCTGCGATATAATTATATAAAAGTTTTGTACGTTTAGATTGATCTTTCATTAACTGTTGCATGTATGATTTTTCATAATTTATTTCAAAACTGTTATTATTATCTGTATGTCCAAATACTACTTCAAACGGGGTTAATCCGGTTACACTGTGTATACTATTATTATAGGCCATTACTGCATAGGTCATGACTGTAGCGGCGTCTGTAATCTTTTGTTCATATTTTGCTAAACGGTAAATTTCTATGAGTGTTGAATGGAACCTCTCGACAATACCTGTTGAATTTGGATTATTTGGTGTACCAATGTGCAAATTTATTTTGTAAAAACCCATAAGTTCCCTCATAAGTTCGTTGTTGAATTCGGAGCCTGGATCGGATGAAATCTTTTTAGGTATGCCATATATGGAGAAGTACTTAATAAGGGCTCGAACTATTTCGGGTGTTGAACGATTTGAAATTTCTATAGCCTGACCAAGTTTACTAAATGCGTCTACCAGAGTGAGATAATATTTTCCTTCTATACTAAAAAGATCTATGAAAATTTATTGAAAGGGGGCGTTTTGGGTTTGAGTTAATTGAATAAAAGGTTTTATTGGCTTTCGGTCATATTTTATTTTGCGACACGCTTCACAACTATTAATTACGGCTGCTACGGTTTCCTGCATATTCTCCCAAAAATAACTTCTGCGTGTCCGGACTATTGTTTCTCTAATACCGCGGTGGCAAGTTTTTCCTTCGTGAAATTTAATAACTATTTCCTTTTGTTCGTTTTCGTTTTCCACATAAATAACGCGTTGAGTACATTCGTAAAAACTAACGGAGTCTTTTTTAAACAGTTCTCTAACTACTTTCGCACAAATTTTTCTAATTTGTTCCTTTTCGAAATATACAAAATACTTAATATTATTTTTTATGTATTCTAATAAAAATTTCTTTATCAAATCTTCGTTATCTGTGGGAAGAAAGACCTCTAAAAAATTTTATTTTTTTCAGGATAAATTGGTAACTTTTAAGTCATTTTTTAGCCATTCGTGTACTAAAATTTGATTCAGTTTCGTGTCTATTGCTTTATGTTAAATTGGGATAAGAGCTGCGTCTAGATTGCGGAGTGGACTGTAGAACAATCGCTATCGGATATAGATGGTACAGAGTCATTAAGGTTGTCAGGTTATATATATATTTCAGTTAAAATGTCAGAGTTTGATGATGCAGATATAGTTTTGTCAACGTCTGATATGGTAACAGTTTCGGAAGTATCTGCAAGTTTTTCTATCTCGTCAGTTATTTCGCTAACATACTGTTGGATCTCTTGTTCTTTGTCAGTGTTTACTCTCATGGATAACGTGTCTTCGTCCGATCCTAAAGCATTAATTTTAATACGTGAAAGAGCGTCCGCATTTGAATTTTGTTTTCCCTTTTTGTACATGATCTCAAAGTCGTATTCCTGTAACCTTAAACGCCAGCAAGTTAATTTAGAGTTTGGTTCTTTTAGTGAATAAAGCCAGGCTAGTGGTCGATGATCTGTATATATGAAAAACTTTCGGCCATACAAATAAGGGCGGAAATGCTTTCCGGCCAAAATAATAGCGATCAACTCTTTTTCTATAGTGCTATATCTAGATTCGGTGTCACTGAGGGTGCGGCTTGCGTATGCTACGGGCTTATCGTTACCTACGGGCCCCTGGGATAACACGGCACCTAGACCACATTAGAAGCATCTGTAGTAAGAATGTAAAGTTTTTCAGGGTCAGGGTATTGTAACAACGGTGCATTTGTTAATACTTCTTTACATTTTTCCGAAAGAATTTATATATGATTTGTCAATTATAATTTTATTTCGTTTTTTTAGGCAATTTGTAAGGGGTTCAGTTATTTTGGAAAAGTCTTTAATGAATTTTCGGTAATATCCGACCAGTCCTAAGAAACTTTTTATTTCTGTAGTAGTTTTAGGGATGGGGTAGTTCATAATTGCTGTAATTTTGTCATTGTTAGGTTTCAGTCCATCTTTAGTTATAGTATGTCCGAGATACAATACTTCAGTACGAAGAAATTCAGATTTGTCAAGTTGTATTTTTAAATTTGTCGTACTAAGTCTGTCAAAAATAGCTTTCAGTTTTTGGAGCTGTTCCTGTAAGCTGGATGAAAATATTAAAATATCTTCTAAATAGATCAGGGCGTGTATACCTTGTAGTCCCCGCAGAACATTGTCCATCGTCCTTTGAAAAGTGGCTGGAGCGGTCTTAAGACCAAACGGTATTCTCAAAAATTCATAGTATGCTAAACCGCGGTTTTAGGCCTGTCGCTTTCATTTACTTGTATTTGATGGTAGCCGCTTGCGAGATCGAGCGTTGTAAAGTAAGTACTTTTACCTAATTTGTCAAATAAGTCATTTATGTTCGGAAGTGGGTACTTGTCGTCAATAGTTATGTCATTCAAACGTCTATAGTCAATAACCATACGATATTTTATTTCACCGGAAGCATCAGGCTTCTTGGGTACAAGGTGAACTGGGGCACTCCAGGGTGAAAAAGATTCTTGTATTACATTGTCTTTTAAAAGTTTGTTAACCTGATTTTTGATTTCTTCTGTTATCATGGGGCTTTGTCTGAAAGGTCTAATGTAAATAGGTTCTTCATTTTTGGTTCTAATAAAATGTTTCACTTGATTGGTAAAAGATAGGGGTATGTTTTCACTATAAAATATGTCTTTGTACTCTGTGCATAAATTTAAAATACTCTGTCATTCTTCTTCGTTCATGTGGTCTAATCTCAATTTAGATAAATTATCAGTCAGTAACTAATTAATTTCTGTACTATTTTGTTGTATGTCAGTCGTCATGTTTAATTCACAGTTAGTCGTTTCGTATTTTATTGTCCTAAATGGGCTAGTCACAGTTAAAGTCATTTCTTTATTTGTAGTATTCTGAATGACAGTATAAGCATATCCATTTTCGCAAGTTACTATGGCGTCTGGCATACGTACACCGTTACAAAATTCGGTTTAATTTAATATAGCATCTCCTTGATATGTATCTATGGGTAATTTTACTCGTGTTTCACAGCGGGGTGGAATCTTAAATACAGAGTCTAAATTATTATGAATTACTGGTATCGTAGTTGTTTTTGTTACTAATTTTCGTTTTTTAAAATCTATAACCGCCTCTATTTGTTTCAGAAGATCATTTCCTATTAATCCATCATAGCGTGAGTCTACATTAAAAACATAAAACTTGTGTATTTCGGAACTTTTAAACGTTGGGAATAGGGGAATTTCGATAACCTGGTCATGTTTACTTGAGGCATGCGTACTAATTTCCTCAAAAGGTTCGTGAAACATACACTCGGCGTCACAAAAATCGCACCTTTATGTTTTTTTCAGTAAATTGCTCCTAGAATCTGGCCCATAAATACCACGCGTGAAAAAGAAATATCATTGTAAAGTGCACTTCAATACCTTTACATTCATTACCTGTATCATTAAAAAATCAATTACCATTTCTAACCAGGGACCAATCAATAAGATATTGGAAAAAATGCTCACTTAAGGAGCGCTAGTTGGGCTACCTTAAAAGGGTATAAAATGTTATGTCCAGGTAAGAAATGGGTCAGTCGCTACTCAGACTTTAGAGTGAACACACTGGAACAACATACGCAAAAGAACTGTACCTGAAGATGGATACAACCCCTGAAGAAGCCGCTCAAATCGTTGCTCTATTGCAAACAGGACTGCGACAGGTTGACGTTGCTCGACAGTTGAACCTTAGCCGATTTGCAGTACGACGAGTATACCAACGGTTCCGTGAGACTAGTGGCTATACCCGAAGACGTGGATCCGGAAGAAAACGTCCATTTCATGGTGTCTACGTCGTTGCGCCACCGCTTCAGCAATGCTGTTGAGGTGCAACAAGAGCTCCGGTCAGCTCGTAGAACGTCTGTGAGTGTCTCTGCGATTAGAAGAAGTTTGAAAGAAAAGGAATTAAGAGCTCACAGACCTGCTAGAGGCCCAAAATTTACCGTGCGACATCGGAGAGAGCGTTTACATTTTGCTCAGGAGCATGTCAACTGGACGCTTGACCAGTGGAGGGCCGTTCTCTTTACCGATGAGACACGAGTATGTTTTTTATGTTTTTTTAAATTTAGTTTTTGTAACTTTTATCCTTTTTAAGATTTTTTTATTAAAAGCTTTAAAACATATACACATGTTTGTAATTTCTAATAGGCAATTAAATAACCTTTCCAATGATATCCTACAATCATACCCTTACTATGGACAAAGTTTGAGTAAAAGTATTTTAAAGTTGCTTTTTCGAAAGGTGCGATTTTTGTGACGCCGAGTGTATATTGCGTAAAATATTGAAAAGCTTTTTTTTGGACCGATAAACGATCTCGTGCTACCTGTATCAATCATAAACTTTGCATCAATTTCTGGTATGTGAATATAAGGTTAACGTAATGTATTAAAATCATAATTTAGTTCTATTTTTTCGCATTTTCTAGCGAGGCTTGTATTTGAAAATTTTCCTCCGTGGGTTTTGAGTCTTGCGTGTCTTACATTTCTGGCTGTTCATTGGCAGCCATAGTCATGTCATATTGCAAAGGGTTCTGAATTGTCGGGTCTTCGTAATAGTCATAATAATAATTGTCATAACTAGAATCATAATAAAATTCTGGACAGTAGCTGTTTTCATGAAGGTCTAGTTCGTTTAAAGAAAATCCTTGTTGGGGTTTAAATGGTGGAGCAGTGCGCATTGAAGCGTCGTTAGAGAGCCGTGCTTGAGCATTATTTGAGGGTTTATTTTGGTGAAGTTGCAAAACTGATTAAACTGTTGATTTGGGGGAATCCCGAATTTAAACCTAGGCATTTGATTTGTTTGATAGGGTTGATTATTTCCGAATTTAAATCCACTATTATTAATTCCGAATCGGAAGCCAGTATTATTATTATTATAAGGTTTATTGTTAAAGGCATTATTAAAAGGTGAGTAATTATTTGGGGTGCCAAATCTAAAGCCTGAATTATTATTTAAAAATCCGAATTTTTGATTTGACGGAGTAATTTGCTGGTTAATATTATTCGTAGTATTTTGTGGTTTAGGTTTCGAGTGATTACTGTTTAAGGCTTTTTGTTTCATATGGAAACAATCATAAAAATCTACTTCTTTTAAAACTATACTAAGGGCTGCTTTTAGGGTAGTTGGCACCTTTAGTTTTACGATGCGCACTTAATGTTCAGTCAAATTATAAAGGAATACATAAAGGGCCTTATGATTATACATCGTAATTTTACTTTTTCGCATGTGAATATCCTCGATTAAATTTACTTTAGAAAATAAAACTGATTTTACACCTTGAATGCGAGAACAAAAATCGGAGTAAGATTCACCGGGCTTAATTTTTAAATTTTCTAATTCCATTAAAACACATTCTTCACTACGCGGGTCCCCAAAATGCTGAATAAGTAAATCTTTTAATTCTGTCCAAGTTGTTTATATCTTCTCGGTCACTAATAAGAGAGGCAGCTCCTCCGGTTAAACGGCTCGTAACTGATTCGAATACATAACTATTCTGTATGTCACTTCCCATAAACTTTTCAATAATATACTCACTTTTTCTTAAAAATAAATGAAGTTGCCTTTTATCTCCACTGTAAATAGGGATAATTTTTAACATGTCACTAGGAATTATTCTTATTTGTCCTTCCATTTTTAACGTTTTAAGATCAAAAGATATGTCCCAAAATGCAAGGAGTCTAGGCCAGGTCTTTGTACACTTTATCAAAAAATAGTTTAGGATGCTTAGAACACTTTTTGATTGATAAATTGTTATTAAAACACTTTGTTTACTGGTGGGAAATGAAATTGTTCATTTTTAGTGTGCAACACAAACAAAAAACATCATGGCGGAAAAAATGTCATTTTGACAGCTAAGGTTTACTTACATCTCTTTGTTTTGTGTATCGAGTAGTATCGATTATGGCATTAAGCCCAAGAATTGAATTGCATTGTTTTGTGTATTTTTAGCTTATTTAATAGTTGTAAAGTTATAAAGAAACCGAAAAACAAACTCAAGCGCAACGAACAATCAAACAAACAGACAACTATCAATGTGATGTGAATGAAGTGTGCTGTGAGTGAGGTGGCTGTCCCCTCTGCTTAGTGGACTAAGTTTACTTGACAACTTCCGTCATAGAAAAGACTCATTGTCAATTTTGCCCGCTAAAACGAACACAAATAACGTTGACTTTTTTATTTTCTTACCATCTAACCACTAATTAAATCAAATTATTTGTATTTTTTCTATAGGTATTTACCATTTATTTGTCAATTTTTTTAGATGGTGTACAAAGACCTAGCCTAGATTGTGACATTTCCTTTGTATAATCAAAACTATAATAATTGTACACACAAACACAAAAAAATTAAAGACACACAATAAAATATCCATAACTAAAACTTATCAATTAACCGATAATTTGATTGGTCAAAAGTAAAATTATTAAAACAATACACTTAACTAACAATTTAATTGATAATATGATCAATTAAATAATTATTATTAAAATGTAAATTAATTACAATGATATACGTAAAAATACGTAAAATTAATATAACTACGTTAAAATGAGAGAAGTCTTATCTCAAGATAACAGAACGATCGATACGACGAATGGTGAAAAAGGCTCACTCACCAACCAGTCGCTCTCATGTCCAAAAATCCTGTGTTTCCTCGATTGACTTATTTTATTTGGTTCGTTCGTGGATCGCGGGCATCACCGTCACGACGTGCAGGGAGAACAGCCTGTTCTCAATAAGGGGTTTTCACCTTTTCCACTTTCCATTAACTTTCGCACAGCTAATTTTTCACAAAACACGTAATAACGGATGATTTATCACCAGCGATCCTACCGGCTGCGCCAGTCAAGATCGGGAGCACTTGGTTGGTATGACTTTTTAAAAAGACAAAATTTACTTTTAAAACACTAATTTATTTATAACGTAAATTAAACTTAGTACTACTTGGTCACAGAGCTAGATGTAACTGACTTAATTCTATGAGACATGAAACTCGGCAGACTTATCTTAAAATAACATCCTTACTTCTATTTAGTTAATACTAAGAACTAAGAACAAAACTGCAGCGTTTGCGTCTAGGACCTCACGTTCGCCGTCGTGGGCGTAATAGCTGGACACATAACTAACTACCAGCATTTATTTGTTTATCAAAGAGGTTGACTATTCAAAGAAGGTTTGATATTCCATGAAAGTTTAAAACGAAGTAATAAAGAATACTTAAAATGTTATGTGTTGCTTAAACTTGTTGTAGACGTATATTCAATGTTACTGCGTGTTAATCTACTGTGTCTGTACTATGTACTACTTTTTTTTAAGTAATAAAAGTAGGTAGTTGTTTTTACCCTCGGTTTATGAGGTATTCCAAATTTTATGTTTTTTGGGAAAATCGTATGAACAATTAAAACAATAAGTAGTTTTAAATTTTTGTAGTAGTTTTTGCACGACGCATATTTCAATTACTAAATAATAAAGCATGAAATAAAGAAAGAATAAACTAAACAAACAAAAATCTTCTTTACTTACAATCATCAATTTCAAATCAAACGGTCACACCTGTCACTTTTTTTTTATCTGTCATTATAATTGCAATAACTTTTAATTTGTCCATTATAAATATATAATATACCACAAATATATTTGATATTTTAAAATGTTTTTGTAGCCAAAGTCACTTATTTTATAAAAAAGTTGAAGACTTTCAGATATGAAAAGTCTTTGGTTGCTACAACTTTTTTCATATGACTCAAACCGTGCGTTTTGATTACGAAACCGTGCTTTGCTTTTAGTTGGTAATAAGGCTCATAGTATAACTAAACTCAATATAGTTACATACAAATTACGAGCAATGGTGTTGAAAACGTAATTTAACGATAATACAAACTAGTCTATAGTACCTGAGAACATCAGAACAACTATTAGAATATTCATATACCGAGAGTAAAACCTAAAAACAACTACTTAATTTTATTACTTTTTTGTAATCAGGAACATTGAATATAATATGTTAATCTACTTTTGCCATTGATGATGTTCAGAGACTTTTGGAATGAAAGCGTTTTGCAACTTATGAAACAGCTGTGGGTAATTATTCGTTATCGCGCCACCAGCGATTTTGAGGCTGATTTTTTTGTACAGTCGCGTTATGATGTGTAAACATCATACAGCGAGGTGATAAATACATGGAGTAGCCGTAATGTCCTGTATAAATAAGTAGTTATGTATATCGAATCATAGAAGAGGAAGAACTTGGTTGTCCCCCTCTACTTATACAAAAATGCTAATAAAAGAAAGAGATAGTACTGTTTTTGAATGTTGTCACTAAAATATCAATCGTGTAGTGACGTCATAGCAGGTGGCTAGCGTGCCACAAATCGCCATTTATTGTTACAAGTCTGTCAAAAAAAGCTGTCAAAAGTGATGTTCCGGAGCTTTGATTATTTAACCAGATATCGATAATCA
Source organism: Marasmarcha lunaedactyla (assembly GCA_923062675.1). NCBI lineage: Eukaryota > Metazoa > Arthropoda > Insecta > Lepidoptera > Pterophoridae > Marasmarcha > Marasmarcha lunaedactyla. Next base: position 8,030,506 of record OV281361.1, on the reverse strand, counting down.
TTATTAATATGTTTTTATTTTTAATACTTTCGATGCAAATGATAACAGGCGCTTACGCAGTAAATCATAAACGGTAGAAACGGTATTTGCTTTGCGTGTATTTTTGAAACAAAAAGACGTGAAGAGAGAGAAAATTAAGTTTGCTTAGAATTGTTAATTTCGTTATTGAATGGGCAGGTAGTTTTTTTGTCTATTTTTTAATCGTAATCATTGGAGACAAGCCAGACTTTAATTGATTGAACCGAAAACTTTGATGCTTGACCTTGAATAACTTTTTAAGCAAACATGGGATCTTTCGGTGTTTTATTTATATTAGTGTACCCCAGGTCTGTACCAAAATTCAGCATGTTGGGAATTATTGCAAACTGACCACTATTTTTCTGAATAATTTGACGGGACTATATCAGGAATAAGAAAATAAACTGTATAGTTCTTTATTTTTTATATTAAAAGAATTATAATGAAAGTAAATAAACCATAAACTATGATTATTTCATTTTCGTCAATCTCTTACAAAAGTTCATTAAATTTCAATATTATATTTCAAGTTCAATATTTAGTTCTAAAATATCGATAGTAGATTCGATACTCTCTGTGCAACACTAAAAATGGACGCCATTTTATGTTACATTTCAAGTTTAGGTATGCACGTTTTTTTGTTACTTAGGGCTTGTCCATTGGTTGAGGTCAATGACATCATAACTAGTATTGTATGATGGCGCATGACCTTATTTGCCAAAAAAAAAAAATCTCAAATTCTCGAAAAAAAAAATTCAAACCTTTGCATTCACTCTGCATTGCTTTCATGATATTTAGTGACGGCATTGGCGAAAGCATGCATGCGCGTGGTGTGTGAGGGATGTGCCCGGCGAAAAAGAAGGTAATTATTCGTAAGTGGGGCTCCTGCCAAAATCGGGGTAAAAAAAATTATTTCTACATTTTTTATGCATAAAGAACATGAGAGGAAGCAAAATTAAGGTGGCGCGTAGTTATGTCGAGTCTAGAAAGTAACAAATAATATTATGTGCGACGACGAGCGTAGCGAGGAGGAGCAGGTTAGTAGTGTGTAGGTCAGAAGGGGGCTTGCTTACAGAAGCTCATTGAGTTACAATAAAATAACCAGAACAGACCCAATTAGACTACAAAAATGTAGACATTTTTTTACAGTCGCGTTATGATCTGTAAACATCATAACTAATTGGATCTTTTCTGGTTATTATACTTAGTAATTGATCGGTTAACAACTATTATTTACTCTCCATTAAGGCTATTTCATTTTAACTCAATAAGCATGTTTGTGCAAGTCGCTTTTTGGCGCTCGCCGACCGCTGCCGCGGCACGCTCGCTCGGCTCGCGCGGCATGACCTACATACTGACTAAACCGCTCCTCCTCGCTGCGCTCGTCGTCGCACCTAATATTATTTATTGTTACTTAACTAACGTAACTTTCTAGACTCAACATAAAGTGGGTACATACGATCTGCACTTGATAAATTAGTGGTAGTAATTTTTTTTTTTTAGCCAAGCAAAGTCATGCCATCCTATAGTTATGATGTTTACAGATCATAACGCGACTGTAAAAAAAATCAGCTTCAAAATCGCTGGTGGCGCGGTAACGAATAACTACCCAGCTGTGTTATGCTTATTATGAAAGTTTGTAAGTTAAGTTTATTTTGTGTCCTTGTCACGACGAAGACTTATGGTTCGTTGGGTGTTCAGTTGTTTTGCACTTTTGATTCTGTTAAGCTACTTTTGCGGCCAACTGTTCATAATTTCAGTCTGTGAGTAAATAACTAGTTTTTTTTTCAAATTAGCATTCTTACAAACTATTACAGAGACAGAAAAGTATATCAGGTAAATATTGAAAAAGTACTATGGATTTTACCTCAAGCTATTTGTATGAAATCAGATATACAAATTAGTAGTAAAATTTTATTTTATACTATAATATATAGGATACAATCATTCCTTTTGTTATAATATCTAAATCATAAAACATTCATTTGTTGTGTTTATAATTTATGTACAATAATTATGTACTTTACTACTAGCAGTTATCCTTAATTTTTATCACTTTTAACACTATTCATGACACATAAACACTGTCTTACAAACAATTATCATATATATTCTTATTGATTTACATAACCTAATTATGCTATGGACAAAAATAAAGGCTTCCACAATAGTGACCTCTGTGTGTTTAAAATGAAATAAAATAATACTAAAGTACTTAATTACAATATTTTCCTTAGTAAATAAAAATATATGACCATTAAATAAAACTGCTTAATATTAATCAGACATTAATACAAATATTGCAGTAAAATTAAACATAATAAACAAAACTTACTCCATCTGGCTATTACGAGCAAGGTTTTCTGCATATTTATTTCACAAAGAACTGTTCATAGAGTTTGTTCCCTGTTGCACTAGCCTGTTCTAAATCTTGCTCCTTCTGTTCTTTGAGATAAGTCGGCAATCTAGAGTGTGTGTTCTTCTGTCTACCATGCTTTTTGATCTCATGCTTAAGTAATTCCTTCTTTTGCGCATACACATTCCCACATGCTGCACATGTGAATTGCTTCTCAATCCCCATGTGTATTTCGATATGTCTTATAAGGCTGTTTTTACACCTGTAAGGCCTCTCACAATAATCACATTTATACCGTGGCTCTTGGTGTGTTCTCATATGCTTTGACAAATTGCTTGCTGTATAATATCTTGATGGACACTCTGAACACATATACTTTTTCACTCCAGAATGATGTCTCATGTGAATAGTTAGCAGGTTTTTATATTTAGCTTGAAACGGACAAGAAGTACATTTATATGGAAACACATTGGAATGCTGCTTAATATGGATAGATAAAGGACCGAGATGCATAAATGACTTACCACATATCTCACAGACATGTTTTCTTTCATTTTCTTTAAAGTGTATACCAATTATGTGAGATTTGATATACATTGCTGTATAAACTTTATTGCAAAGTTTACATACCACTTTACGTTTTGTAGACACCCCTTTTTCTACAACTTCATATAGTTCTTCTATTCTCTTGTCTCGTTCATCTTTGACTTTCGGTGCCTTTTTTTCTTTAAGTCTAACAGGAGATTGTTCTTCTTCATAGTTGTCGGAAGTATTTCCATCTTCAAAGTATTCTTCCTTAGTTTTCAATAAATTATCAGATTGCTTGACGAGAATTCTAAATTGATATGCTTTTAGCAAAGAATCATAACAATACAAACACAAATGTTTGGGATATGATTCTTCATCTTCTTGTATTTTAATATCTCCACATAATAACAAAGCTTCGGCTATATCTAAGCCATCATTGTTTTCACCATACAAAGGTATTTTACCAGAAATTTTTAAACAAACTCTGCACAGATGACCATCTGTTGGTTTGTTTTCAATGGTCTTCTCTTGAACTAAAGGATCAGTATCAGGAGACTCTTTTGGAACTTCATTTTTAATTGATTCATTTATTTTCAGTAGTAGGTAAGCATTGAGCATATTTCTGTTAGAAAATCACAAACACAAATTACTGCTTGTTTATAAATGACAATACTCAGTTTTTAAATAAACTTTAAACGCACGTACTTTCTTTTTTACATCATGTAACTATTTGGATTAAGCACTTAATAGTATTTCATTGGAATTTTTACATTGAATTCTCGGCGAAAACATTTATTTATTTTTACTTACACTGCACGAGAGTGAATGGTTCACGAAGTGAATGGTTGATTGAAATTGAAAGGAATGAACGAAAGGTTTTTAAAATGTCCATAAAAAGTACCAACTGTACCAAATAAACTAAAACAAAATACTCTAAATGAGCAAATTAAGACTTTTCGAAAATATATTTTAGAAACCTTGGTTTTTGATATAAAAATCATAAAACAATACTATATCCTGCTATATTCATCCCACAAAGACCTTCTTTAAACTTCAGGAATAGTGTGGGACCAAGTACAAGTATGTTGCCCTGTGGAACCCCGTTAGTAACAGGTGAGCTAGATTACTTTCGTGTGTATCAATATTAACGTATTGCTTCCTGTTGTGAAGCTAGTCCCCGAACCAGTCCAGTGCCACGCCCATACACCGTAACAGTCGCACGCTAACATCTGTTCTATCTGACTTAGTTATTCTGTAAATCTAAGAAAAGGATGACACATTTTTGTCCTTCATCCAAATGTTGGGTCATATGTCTTGTAAGATGCAGTACCTTATCTTCAACCGACTCTCAGAATCCATATAGGAGTGAAGCTTTTTTATTTCAAGATGTTGTACCAAATTTTCTAAATGTATTAGAAAGTTATTTAAAATGTAGGTATCAATGCGTCGAAATTTCACAAATAAGTGGTAATATGGAAAAGGAGTACAAGTCACAATTTCAAATGCTTTTGGAATTCCTCAGAGCAGTGTGTTGGGACATTTTTTGTTTATAATATTTGTTAATGTCTCCCCAATTGTAACTAAACATGATGACATAAGTTTAAATATAATGGCAAATAATATTAAACCTTTAGAAACAGAAGCAAATGAAGCACTCAATTCAATCACGCTATGTCTTGCAAAATGTAATTTAATAATAAATTTGAAGAAAACTAGTTTTATACAATACCAAACCTATCGGACTACACCTGCTACAATCCAGTTTTACTGTCAGGGCACAAAAATAGACAAACTTGGCGAAAAAATAAAAATTAGCTGGCTTAAAAATCTTATTAAAAAAAATCACACGGCCTTTGACGTTTTAATGGCCATTTTGGCATAGCAGATAACCTATTCTACAGGCCATATCAATTTGGCTGGCGATGGACCAAACACCCTGTATAATCTTAGAGTGATAATTTATATTTTGACATTGTATTGTACTGGATTTATTTGAAACTAATTTGACATTATACCTCATAATTTTTTGACATTAACTTAGAAATATTTTTTGCTTAATTTAACAAACATTTGACGCTGACTCTCAGCAGAAACCTTATGTACACATTTTCACGCAAATAAATATGGTTTAAATTGATTTCATTTGACCATCCAAGATTTCAGAGAAAATTGTCAACAACAAAGTCGATCTAGGTTACCCTTGGAGGTAACTATGTTACCGTTATACAGGGTGTTTGGTCCATCGCCGGCCAAATTGATATAGCCGGTAGAATAGGTTATCTGCTATGCCTAAATGGCTATTAAAACTTCAAAAGCCGTGTGGTTTTTTTTAATAAGATTTTTAAACCTTTTTCGTTTATCATCCCGAAATCGTCATAAAAAAATAAAAATAAAAAAAAGTATTCATTATAGACAGCTAATTTTTATTTTGTTTTAATTTGTAATGTTTAAGGCTTCTTTTAAACCCTAAACCAATATCAGTAGTTTACTAGCTCTTTTTTTATTTACTTACAAAGTTTCGGAATCGAAAATAATTCACTTCAATCTTTGGCTTTACATGCATATAAAGAAATAAAAAAAAGTGACTAGGATCTTCCAACTCCCTGAAAAATTCTCTAGTCTTTCCTTTTTCTAATGATATGCCACATGTTATAAAAATCATTTAAAACATCACGAAATTCACCATATTAGTGAAAGGGGTCGCGTAATGCAGAATTCAAAATTTTGGTAAAAAAACATCTTTTAGCATATGTTGACACATGGGAAACAGGTAGAAGCTGTTATCTCACTCTTGCGAAATAAAATCTATCTTATATCTCTTTCTTGCATAGGGTCAACCTGTTTGGACAAGTCGCGTACAAGTAGACCGATGACGTGTGCCGCGCCGCGTCGAGCCGGCCCGCCGCCGGACCCTCTCCTCTTTAGATTTATTTTAGTCGTCTTAACCCCCTCTGCTACCTAACGTTTGTGCTTACCGCAACTCTGCAACTTCATCTTGTTAAAATTTATCGTTGAGTTATTTTTTTTAGTTACGTTTTATTGTTAAGTTTTACTGTTTTGTTGTTGCAATGGCGACATTCTCTAATGAAGAATATGGCTTATGTAGCCGCTAATGGTGTTTCTCGAGCAGCGCAACGGCTTTACCACGAGCGATTTCCTGGTAGACGATTACCTCACCGTAGCGTTTTCCAAGAGACTTTGCGACGCATACGTGAGACTGGCAGTGTCAGTTTAAATGAACCAAGGGGTCATATTGTGTGACATCACGTCGAAGTTGACAATAGAATACTGGCGCTTTTAGAGGAAAATCCCACAACAAGTATTAGAAATGTGGCAGCAGAGCTTAATATTTCCATTTGGAAGGTGTGGAAGGTGCTACACCAAAATGAACAACATGCATATCATTACACTCCAGTGCAAGGTAAGTTATTTTCAACAGACTATGAAACCCGTAAACGCATTGTGTGTCACCTTTGTTTATCTATTATGTAATTTCCAGGTAGTAATTCTGTTAACCTTTAAACCCTGTTTTTTAAATAAATTACGATCATCAAGGTTACTTGTGCATAAAAATATGCCTCATCTATACGTAACGAAAGGAAGACGACATAACGGGGCTGCAAATAAGTTTGATTATCGTAACTAAATATAAACAAATAAATAATAAATAAAATCCCGAGACATACACACCGACTAAGGACTGCGTTATGGGAAGCCATGTAGCGAACCCAGACACGGATTTTTTTTGTTCCGTGCGGGAATTGAACCCGCGACCTCCTCCGCGGCACGTGATAAATTTAAAGATATTCACCTGTCCATGTTAAAAAATCCTATAGCAATAACTTAGTTCGTACGCGTTTTTTATTTTTTGTAGGTCTCGAAGATACTGATTATGGCAGAAGAATGCAATTTTGTCGCCATTTACTGCACATTGATGTAGACGATACGAATTTTCTAAAAAGAATTCTTTGGACGGATGAGTCAAAGTTTACAAGGGCAGGAGTTTTAAAAGAAATGTCCCAAAATGCAAGGAGTCTGGGCCAGGTCTTTGTACACTTTATCAAAAAATTGTTAAAGATGCTAAGAACCCTGTTTGATTGTTAAATTGTTATTAAAACACTTTGTTTATTGGTAGGAAATGAAATTGAGCATTATTAGTGTGCAACACAAACAAAAAACATCATGGCGGAAAAAATGTCATTTTGACAGCTAAGGTTTACTTAGATCTTTTAGTTTTGTGTATCGAGTTAGTTTTAGTTTTGGTTGGTTGAATTGAATTGTTATGTGTATTTTTAGCTTATTTCACAGTTGTAAACCGAAAGAAAGAATTCAAGCGCAACGAAGAGTCAAACACACAAACAGACAACTATCAATGTGATGTGAGTGAATTGTGCTGTGAGTAACGTGGCTGTCCCCTCTGCTTAGTGAAGTAACTTCACTTGACAACTTCCGCCATAGAAAAGACTCATTGTCAATGTTGCCCGCTAAAACGAACACAAATAATGTTGACTTTTTTATTTTCTTACCATCTAACTACTGATTAAATCAAATTATTTGTATTTTTCCTATAATTACCATTTATTTGTCAATTTTTTAAAATGGTGTACAAAGACCTAGCCCAGGTTGGGACATATCTTTTACATAGTTTACATTACTGGTCACCAAAGCATGAAAATCCACGAAAAAAAGGCAAAAATCCTTTCAAACAAAATTTAGTGTCAACGTTTGGGCAGGAGTAATTGGTGATCAGTTGATAGGACCGCACTACCTGCCTGATTACCTCAATGGTGACAACTATTTAGAGTTCTTAGAAAACTACCTGCCAGAATTATTGAATGAGTTGCCAATTTACAACGAAGAAACATCAATAGTGTTCCAACAAGACGGCTGTCCTGCGCACTGGCGGCTATCCGTCAGGGAATATTTGGACGATGTGTTCCCCAACTCTTGGATTGGAAGAGATGGTCCAATTCCATGGCCTCCCCGTTCCCCAGACCTTACTCCCTTAGATTTTTATGTCTGGGGACGGGCTAAAGAACTTGTCTATGCCACGGAGGTAACGACTAGAGAAGAATTAATACAACGAATCGAAATAGCTTTTGGCACTATCCGAGAAGAAATGAGAATGCGAACAACGACTGTTGAAATAAGAAACCGATGTTGGGCATGTATTGCTAATGGAGGACGACAATTTGAGTCAATTTCCTGTCTACACTTTGTTTTATTTTTTTAAATAATTTTTTTACCAGAATTTTGAATTTAGCGTTACGCGACCCCTTTCACCAATATGGCGAATTTCGTGATGTTTTAAATGATTTTTATAACATGTAGCATATCATAGAAAGAAGAAAGACTAGAAAAATTTTCAGGGAGTTGGAAGATCCTGGTCACTTTTTTATTTTTTTATATGCATGTAAAGCCAAAGATTGAAGTAAGTTTTTTTCGATTCCAAAACTTTATAAGTAAATAAAAAAAGAACTAGTTAACTAATAATATTGGTTTAGGAGTTAAAAAAAGCCTAAAACAGTACACATTAAAACAAAACAAAAATTAGCTGTCTATACTGAATACTTATTTTTATTTTTTTATAACGATTTCGGGATGATAAACGAAAAAGGTTTAAAAATCTTATTTAAAAAAAACCACACGGCTTTTGTAGTTTTTAATAGCCATTTAGGCATAGCAGATAACCTATTCTACCAGCCATATCAATTTGGCCGGCGATGGACCAAACACCCTGTACAATGTGTTTTTTTAGTGCTAGGTAACATAGTTACCTTAGTAAACATAGTTGTTTGGTCACCCACTAGCACTAATTGAAAGGCACTAAGTATAGCTGATTTTATCGACAAATTACCTCTATTGTGGGTTTCTCCCCGCCATATTTTGGAATGGCCGCCATTTAACATTTTTTATTTTTATTTTTGACTTGTATGTAAAGAAGTCATATTTAGGTAACTAGAGATCGTAGACACTTAAAAAAAATTGAGCTAAGGGTAATAGTGTTGCCTACATACGAAAGAGTGAAAAAAATGTCAAACCTAAATTTTGAAATAAAATCTACCAACATTTTTGAAAAATTTTCAATTTAGCGCAAAAGCTACCTGATTCATATTGATTTTTTATAATTGTTATTAAAAGGCCTTAAAATTACCTGAAAAAAAAATTGCAATTGACCCTTGCGCGATGGAACACTAGTGCACAGCTGCTTTGAAAAGGTCCGGATGCGAGCAGGCAGCAACAAAATGTTCCTATTATTACATCGTGAGTAAGCGGGATAGGTAATCCTGTTTGGGGCTTTGTTCAAAACTATCGACGCAGGTAGGCTAACCCGGTACTTAAAGACTTACTAGAAAACTCAAAGATTAGTTAGTTGTCCTTCGCTCCGTTGAAATCACTCATTTCATGTACATAGCAGCCATGCCGTATTCTTCACAGCACCTCTGTGACATACATTTTGTGTATGGTTTTTGTAATGGCAATGCAGCCGCTTTCGTGACAGAGTACCGCAGAAGATTTCCGAGAAGGCCGACACCCAGTCGTCAAACGTTTGTTAACGTTCATTTAAATTTGGCTGCAAATGGCATCTGGAGGCCTACGTATGAGCGTTTTCGCTTTTTGAGTCCAGAAGTAAAGGGGACGTAAGAAGTGAACTACCTTTTGTTCGTGGATTCTTCGACAAGTGCGCCAAGATTCTTTGTTTTTACGCAAAATTGTATGGACCGACGAAGCCAAATTTACACGAGCAGGCATCGTTAACCACCAAAACGACCACATATGGATGGCAGAAACCCTAAATGTATGGGCAGCAATCATCGACAACAAACTGATCTGCACACGCTAAACGGGCCTAGATTTTCAGAATTTCTCCAAACTAATCTAATTGAATCTTTGAGGATTTGCTGCTAATTCACCGGAGAGAAATGTGGTTAAAATTGGAAGGCACACCCTCAAATTTTGCTCCCGCCGAACGGGACTTTTTGTGGGGGTGGATGAAAAAAGTTTATAACACAGTACCAATTTTATAGGGACGAACTGTTACAAAATGTTTTGGCTGTAGCAGACGAAATAAGAGCCGAACTCGACATGCAACAAGTCAAGTGGCTGCAAGAGCCTCTCATAGGAATGGATGAGGTCATTTCGAACAATTATTATGATCTAGTTATAATAAAAATTTTGATTTTTATTATTCTGTTTTATTTTATTGAAAACTTTGTTCACAATAACTTAAAGATGTGTCCTTTTCTAACACAAGCGCTAGCAATGACATATTACATATAGACAGGTTATCCGCTCTCAAAAATGGCAACACAAATGCAAGGCAGTTGCCGGCTATTTGACTGTCTTGTGTAACCCAGTGTCACGGCTAAACATCAAACAAAACTTATTCCCTATTCTGTGTTTTTAATACCGTACAATGCTTTCTTGTGTGTTTAGACAGTGTACTAATTACACTGTTACTGTTAAAGACAGAATAAACGTTTCTTTTCACGCGTAAGTAGGTACTGTTTTTTTTATAACTATCTTATTTATTATATTATTTTGCTATTTAAAATGACGTTTTAAAATTGACATGGTTATTCGTTTCAACAAACTCGAAGAGCGAGATGTAATATGGTTTTGTATGTGGGAGTAAAAGAGACAACGCTATAGAGTTTCGACAATTTACGTAGGCTCGTGACCAATTAGTGCGAAGCAACGTCACGAAGTACATAGGTACCCCTTTCTTACAACAAGTGAACCGTATTTTTCTTTCCTTCTCCCATAAATTATATTACTCTATATATCGGGTAGGTATCTATAGTTACGTTGACGCCGTTTTTTTGTGCGGTAATGTTTGGGTATGACTTGTCTATAATAATATGTAATATGTCATTGGGTGCTAGGCGTTCTTACTACAAGGCTGAAATTTATTTATTTATTAAGATACTAGTTAATTCCTGTAACTAATGTCTTCAGTCCTCCTTTTGTGCGTAAAATAGGGAAAAACTCACCCATTGTTAGAATGGTAAATCAATTCAATGCTGTCAGTAACACATTGCCAGATATTGATATTCATTTTGACTCACTTTTCACTTACACATTAAATCTTCAATTGTTCGAAATGTCCGCGGTTTGCAATAGTACACAAATTATAACGACGTATAATATTGTTATTTAATCGTGCAATAAGGTCCCTGTTTGTTGTTAAACTTTTTAATTTATTAAACGCTAAAATAATCCGGTTCTTAAGTTCCTCTACGGTATTCACGTCTGTCGCGTACACTTCACTTTTCACAAACCCGCAGATAAAAAAATCCATCGGAGTGAGATCCAGGGATCATACTGGCATTGTACTGGTCCAAATCGACCAATCGTCCAATTGGTACCATAAATGCCGATGATTGGCTAAGGGTAGTTCTTCGGTATAATCAGCAACGGGACCGGATAATATCTCAAAAAATTTTGCCGCGTTAACGGTGCCGTCAATAAAAACAGGGTCAATAATTTGGTTCTTGTGTATACCAGCCCACACATAAACAGAGAAGCGGTACTGATGCTCGGACTTCCGAATCATGCGTGGAATTTCAATACTCCAGTATCTGAGATTTTGTCGGTTCCATATGCCATTGCGTGTAAATGTGCTCTCGTCGGTCCACATGACATTTGATAAAAAGTTCGGGTCGTCAGTAACTTTGTCAAGTATTCACTGGCAGTAAGTACGCCTGACTTTCAAATCCCTTCTTAAAAGGGCTTGAACTTTTTTAAATTTGTACGGTTCGCGTTTAATTATTTTTAAAATGTTATACACGGTTCCATGGCAAACTCTAAACTGGCGTGCGGCTCTACGCAGACTCGATGTGGGGTTGTGGTCAAAATAGTCAAGAATCTGTTGCTCGCGCGCAGTAGGTATCTGCTGCGGTGGGACTCCCTCCTGATGCGCCACTAATGGTTTGTTTTCCCGTGCCAGTTGCACTGCCAATACTATGGTGCGAGCGTTCCTAGGGCACGTGCGGCTGTCTCCATACCTTTGTCGGTAAGTTCGCAGAGCTAGAGCTGCGTTTTCGTGGGACTCCCCGTAGATTAATATCATGTCAGTGTATTCTGACGCCGTGTATGTAGCACGAGGCATTGTGGATGTCTTACGTACTTTCAAAATAATTAAAACTACTCACAAAACTAAACCTAAAATGCTCAATTATGTGTCCCAAAAGTAAAACTAACACTAAATAAATTCCGTGTCCTATCACAATAAAAACTTAACATTAGTAAATGGGACGCGTGACCGACAATAATCTGTGCTGAATTGCGCAACGTGCACCCCGGATGCAACGCGTCTTCGCACTAAACAAAGTAAAAATTGTGCCCTTGACCTAATAAGAAGAGCCGCCGCCAGCGCAATAGCAACATACTGATCTATTTCTATTTCTGTTACGCTTATTACATTAGAGTGAGATAACCGTAATCTGTACTTTCTTTTAAGGAAAGATTTAGTAACAGTGTACTTTCCTTGTTTGTATTGCAAACTTACGATACAAAGCGGCAACGTCGCATCGCTGGCGTGAATTTTGTCATTTCGTGGTGACCCTTAGATAACTATGTATGCCTATGTATAACTTACGATTAGGTGATCGGGAAGATACAGAGTGTTTAAGTAAAGCAAAGAAAAAACTAAAATACATTCCTGTGACTAAACTATTGCTTACATTGATCCGATTTTTGTTGTGTAGCCTGATAATGATACACAAAATATGTGGTTTTATTTAATGCCTCTCGCTTTTATCAACGTTGTATAAAAACACTTTTTATATATAGTGTAACCGTTTATTTTATTATTTTAGGTGTGAAATAAAATGACAAATACGCTTTTATAGACAACAGTCTTCAATGATATCGTGAGGATTTGTAAAGGCTTGCTTGAATCTGCGCCCAGCCATTGTTCATTTACAGCAATCGTCAAAATGTTCACCCAGAAAAATACCAAGTATCTCTAAAAACATGGATTTTATTTTATTTTCACAGGTAAACATGACCATGAAAAAAAACCCAGACGGATTTTGATAATCTGTAGCCAAAATCATGTCATAAGTATGTACTTTTATTTCCTAGAAGTCTTATTGGTGCAGAAACTCAAATATTGTTATGAAATTAAAAAAAAGAAGGATGGGTTAATGGTGTATTTTTCGCACAATTTTAGAATAAAGCGCCCAGATGCGCTCAAATACTGTAAAAAATAAAATTTCTCCCTTGGCAATTACAAAAAAACAGTTATATGCCACCTTTTTAAATGGTATTAGTTACTCTACATCTTCTCGGCCTGCGAGGCAGGTTGTAGTTGCTAGGTAGGCATGCTTGCTTGCAAATGCGACCTAATCGCACTAGGATGCAACTCTCATGCAACCGAGCGGGTGGGCAGGTTGTGGATAGCCCACCCCCCCGGGTGCATGTGAGCGCTTTTGAGCTGTGCTTGGGCGGCTGCGTGCAATCGGAGGGAAAGCTGCCTTTGCGCAGTCCCAAACAGGAGAGCTGTCTCTACTTAAATCAAACAATAGAGATATATCCCACCCCCAAATTCCTGTGTTCTTGGGCCTTGGATTAGAGGATCATGTCAGGAGGTCCTATCATACCTCATTCAAGGAGCGTTGAACATCACAACAAAATGGTGCAAAGATAACGAATTAAGTATCAACGCCACAAAAACTGTTATAGTGCCATTCACCAAAAAAAGGAAACTTGACAAGCTCAAACCTCCTACTATTGATGGAACCACTATACCATTCTCTAAAGAGGTAAAATAAACATTTAAATAACGCCACACAGAAAGCAAAAATGTCCCTTTATCTGTGTAGCAGAATGGTTGGATCAAGGTGGGGACTAAAACCCAAAATAGTCATGTGGATTCTAGACGCCATTGTCAGACCGATCGTGACATACGGCTGCGTAGTGTGGCACAAGAAGCTCACACAAACAACAACCATTGCCCAACTAGGGAAGATACAAAGAACACATGCATTCTGGCCACTGGCGCCATGAACACAACGCCAAACCTGGCATTAAATGCACTCTTAGGGAGCCCCTGCATCCCACAGCCTTAAAAGAGGCTGGGGGGGGGGGCATTATAAGAGCCATATCCCAAACAGGAAATGCATGGCTTTCAAAAAATACGGGCTACCTGGAGAAACTCATCCAAAAATGCCCAATTATAAACATGCCCACGGATTATATGCTACCAGAGCTACAATTCGAAAAACTCTACCAGATAGAATTCCCAAACAGAGAACAATGGACCAAGAGAAACATTCACTGGGAGGAACATAGCCTTACCTGGTTCACTGATGGCTCCAAAATGGACCACAAGGTAGGATATGGGGTACACGGCGTAAAACCCGTTTAACCCCGTTAAACCCGCGTAAAAAAAAGGTTTAGCGAATGCTCCAGCTTAGGAGCCTATGCCTCAATATTCCAAGCTGAGATATACGCAATCTTGAGATGTGCGGATATCAATCTCAGCAAATCCTACAAAGGCCAAATAATCTATATATTCCCAGACACCAAAGCAGCACTAATGGCACTAAACTCATTCAAAGTTGACTCCAAATTAGTAATGCAATGCCAAGAGACTCTAAATAAGCTTGGGGAACAAAACACGGTACGCCTAAAATGGGTCCCAGCACACTCAAACATCACAGGAAATGACAAGGCTGATGAATTGGCGAGAGAAGGCGCAATGCAGAAACAGACAGGTCCAGCGGTATCCCAAGGAGCCTAACACGACAAATACTAACAAGCCTGTGTCTAACAGAAAGCAAACGCCTCTGGACCGAAGCAGAGGGCATGAAACACTCCAGGGCGCTAATAGAGGGTTACTCAAAACCCTACACAAGGGAACTACTATCTCTCAACAGGACCCAGCTTAGAACATTAGTGCGCGCACTGACAGGTCACTGCAAGCTGAATAAACACTTGTACAATCTGGGCGCAGCGGACTCCACGTGCTGCAGATTCTGTAACTCGGAGGAGGAAACGCCCCTTCATATACTATGTCATTGTGTCGCACTGGTACAGAAGCGATCAATACACTTGGACAAGCATGAACTGGACACAAGGGAGATCGGATACATTGCCGTCAGGAAGGTGATTCGCTTCCTGGACTCGATCGGACTAAGCGGCGAGCTAGAAACAGGTGGACTCACAAAATAGATCTACTAGGTCGCGGTGTGACAGGGCGCAGTTCAAGTGACCACATAGTCCCGTAAAACAAATAATAATAATAATCTACATCTTTGCCTTTAAAATAAAATCAACCGGCACCCCTATGAGACGTAGAACTTCAACTTGAATTTTGCTAAAATTATAATAAAAGTTGCTGCAGACTGGTAGTGTTTTGGAATTGACCACCCATATGGGGTATTTTCGTCGATGAAATAGTTTACATTTTGCTGGTCCTAAAGTTTTATTACTACATGCCGGGACACATTGTATAGACCGGGCTGTATGGCTAGATTCTACTATAAAAAATAAAAGCAGTAGTAAACAAACATAAACTCATAAAAAAGTCGACCGTACGCAGTACGCCGTCCGTACCAAGGAACATATACTACATGCGTACTCAATAATAAGCATGCATAGTATATCGCCGAGTGTTCCTTGATTATAAGTTTGTGGATCGTGCTTCGGTATAATAATGTTACGGGATGGCGTAATATTGTACACAGCATTGGCCTCAACCATGTATTGATCACTTCGCTGATATACAGTCAAAGTTATATTGAATTTTGTTATAACCGAGCAATCAAAGCAAAACCAAAGAACAAAACTGTGTAAAAAAAGGTTTCGTTAACACATCATTCCTCTTAACGGATGTTTTCTTCGGTGTTAGGCGTATTAAGTAAATTATATTTTTTAACATGTCATCTGCTTATTTTAAACTAAGATTTCTTAAAAAATTATCCTTAAAATTAGCTATAAATAATGAAGGGAATACTTGCCAGGATTGCATTATCTGTTTAAAACAAGGTAAAGTATCTATAAGCAACATGGTAAATGGTATAGAAATATCGGAAGTTCTATTTCGACTATGTGATATTGATTTTCTGGACTACAAGTTACCCATTCACCTGTGTAGTGATTGTTATTCATTTCTTCAACAAGCTGTCGTTTTTAAAAATACAGCGAAATTAACTGAAAATGCACGTAAACCGAATCTACATCTTATGTCTGCAGCTTCAAATACAAATTCTGAACCTGATTCTTCAATCCAAGTTCAAACTTTAGATAAATGTAAATCAAAAATTAAATCTGATTTTAATAATCACAAATGTAGAAATTCTAAACATGTTAGAGTTCAGTGTTCAATTTGTCTCAGATTAGTGACATCCAGTTTGTACAATAGGCATTTGCTTCGACACAAAAATACCACTCACCTTGTGTGTGACATATGTGGCAAACTTTATAGAAAAGACAACTTGGATCGACATCTGAAATCTCATAACTATGAACTACCATTTCATTGCCATGTTTGTCCATACAGAGGAAGATTTGCTGAATCTCTTGCAATACATATGCGAACACATTCTGGAGATAAACCTTTTTCATGTAATAAGTGTAACTTGCGATTTCTAACCAGGAGCAATTTGAACAGACATTTCCTAACACACAGGAAGGAAAGGCCTTATAAATGTATTGAATGTGGACGAGGTTTTATCACTAAAATGGACTTAGATTTACATTATAGATGTGACCATGCTG
The DNA here is from genome assembly GCA_923062675.1 of Marasmarcha lunaedactyla. Classification (NCBI taxonomy): domain Eukaryota; kingdom Metazoa; phylum Arthropoda; class Insecta; order Lepidoptera; family Pterophoridae; genus Marasmarcha; species Marasmarcha lunaedactyla. Next base: position 8,013,876 of record OV281361.1, on the reverse strand, counting down.
GAATCAAAGATTTTGAATGCAGGTTATGCGGCACTAAATATGGAACTAAAAGATCTTTAATGAGACATGAATTAAGGTTTCACAAAAGAGAGAAAATGGCAAAGGGTCGTATGCCATTGTATTTGCAGGCAGAGTATAGAAAATAAAAAACTAGGTACCTACTTATGTTAAGGTGATTCTTGCAATTGGGTACTTGGTAAAAATTCTTTTATTACATATTTAAATAGTTTATGAACGGTAAAGAAATATTGTAGAAGTAACAGTATGTTTACAATCCATAGTTTTCTAGATACAGCATTCTAGAACAGTATTTAACTAGAGCTGCTGCGAATCACCAAAAAAACCCTCAATACAAAAAGGTACCGAGTTGTGACAATGTTTACAATGTGTAAATCATACTGAAAAATTTTATGGGTATTTGGATAAAGTATATTATAGCTATGTAGATACTGCACCTACATGCATACTGCCATAAAAAAATTGTATTTGATGTCAGTAAGCCAATAATATTTAAAATAGTCAACAAATTTTATAAGTACATATATTGCTTCTTTTTATCCAATAATTTCAATACTAAATTTCAAAACATTTTTGTGTCAAAATAACTTATCATTTTCTAAATAAATGATAAGAACTTGCATTTTCAAAGGGTTCAAATACCCAATTGTAAATTAAATTTTAGATCTCAGTTAAAAAGTGTATTTAAGGATGAGAACATTTTTAATTAAATAAATATTTGTTTATAATACAATTATGCATCATACATAAAACTATGCAAAAATTTTACTCCACAAACTCCAAATCTATATTATTATAAATGCCTTTCATAATTATTAAATAATAGTAAAACATTTAAAATAGTGAACTGTGCACTTTCATAGAAGACAGCATAAATGTTTAAAAGCAATAAATATAAAAGCAGCATTTTAACATTGAATAAATGACCATTTTGTAAGCTCTTAATTCTTAAATATTATATAATAGTTTTTGCTATCTCATAACAGGACATACTTGTCAAAATGAAGTCACTTTCACAGATTTAATCAGTCATTTGAGGTAATAAAATATTTAATACCATTCAATAATTGAAACTTACTTTTCAGATTTTTAAAAACTGTGAAAATGACCCAAAGTAGCTTCCATATTTGAATTTATCTTAAGCATTTATTATTTTAACAGAGGTTTTATTTTCAGGTAGGAGTCATTTATAAATAAATAACATTTAAAATTACCTATAAAATGTTTCTGTTATATAAAAACTACTCCACAATGGAAGAAAATGTATGATATTGTAAAACATTGCATATCTTGTGTTTATTACAAAGGCCACAATATCACTTTTTTGTTTCATTAAAGGGACTTGTCAAATATATTATCAGTAAAATTGGAAGGAATCATTGGACTTTTCCTTAATTATCAGCATAGGTGTCTAAATATAGTAAATACTATAAATACTTACTTGTAACATTACTTTGCCTAATTAAAATTATTTAAGGATCAATTTTGTATTTCATTTCTTCCCACACACAAATTCTATAAAATAAAGTTTAGACTCAACATAAATGTAGCACTTTTGTACTAAATAAAAAAAAAACTTGAAAATTGTAACAGTGACAGTTTTGACTTGGCTATGAATGACAAACAGCTAGGTTAGCTCTGGGTTAGAACAAATGCCTGTACATAGCTTTTTGATATTTTTCAAACCGAGAGTGTTACTCAGATGTGTGCTTATAAAAGATTTAATTAATTGATTTCTTTGTGCAAGATTTACAAAATTTTTACCCTAAGATGTATGCATGAAGCCACATCACACAAATTTGCCAATTTTAAAAGCAAATAGATTAAATAGTTTACTGTCACATAAGGCCTTGTTTACATTAAGGAACTCTCTTAAGATTTAATCATAAGATGGACCTTTAAACATTGTGACTATAAACATAGATGCAAACATGAATTCTAACAATTGAATTGTTATCATTAATGTGCACCAAATAAATTCAATGCGCAAAACATCATGCTGCCCTGCTAGGAGGTATACTACACCAGCAACAGAAGGAATAGTAAGCACCACTGAGAACATCACCGGTAAATCTGTAAAACAAAATTTACAATAAATCATCTAGGTAGCTAAATAAAATGTACATAGGAATTGGTGAGTATTTACTCTACCTCTTTCACTGAGACTGCCTTTTCTCCCTAAAATAAGTCTAGCTGATTCAACAATAAAAAGCGCGAACAGTACTCCATAATCCTGTGCCATTTTTATTAAATCTTTATCTGCATCTTTAGGGGTGATCAATACAGATTTCAATACAAGAGTTCCGAGTTCACAAGTTGCAAATAGACCAAAATAGAACGAATTAATGTAAAGTAAAATTTCGTATGCCAAACTTGAATTAACCATTATTTACGGATGAATTTTAACGCAAAATCGCAGTTTGTGCGTCAATATATACTAAAATAAAGAATTTTACAGAGCTGAGGCGATTATAAATTTAAAAATAGATTACGGAAGTCTGACGCGACCTTTGCAGGAAAAGGAAGACTATTGACTGACAGTGACATGACTTGCACCAATAGAAAACGCAATACTTAGACTCTATCTAGTCTATGTCAAATAGACCTTGTAATTAATTAATTTTTGCAGCAATTAATACGCTCACTTCTAGCTTCTTTCAATTTCATATATTTGCTAAAGCTACTTCGATTTTATTTTATAGTTATGGGTCAGTAATCAAATTCAATTATTTTCTCCTATCTATAGTAATCCACTCAATCATTGTTCTGCACTCATATTTTTAATCCTTCACTTCACTCAATCAGTCAGTAGGTTCAAGTCGTTCTAGGAGGAGGTCGTTTAGTGCTTGCCGTAGTTTTCAAATTTTTGTTAAAGTTACACTTTGAGATAAAGGAAAGTCGGTGATTACATAGAAAAAAAAAGTGAAAGTAAAATCTTTATAAATGAGCATTTGCAACTAGTAATGTCGTGGTACGTACAACTAAGTGTATTTTTAATTGGTCAGGTAACCACGCGCTCGTATGAGATAGCACGTTTTAAACGTTTTAAACTAACCATTCTGTAATTTTCTTGAGTTTATTTTGCGTTGTACAGAATTTTTCCTTATTCAAAAATAGTTTATAGTCATCATTAAATTTAACAAATCTATTTTACATACTGCCAGGGTTGAATAGTAGTTTGCTGACCCCTGGTTCTAAGCATATGAAATACGCCCTACACATTTAAGGTTTTGTTTTGTGTATTGTTTATTTACTTTTGACTCATTAATGGATTGCGGTGTTTGTATGAAATGACGGCAGTCGCTTATTCCATAATTAATACTATGTGCTTGTCTTCATTATTAATAAGTTAAAATTAAAATACACATAAATACTTACAGACATACCGATAGCAGGGAATGTGCTCTTGTTTTATCAGTAGTTTGACCGTATAGTTAACCGTAAATAGTATAGTGTTTTCATTCTTTTTCAATGTAGGTTTTAAGTTAGTGGTTTATGATGTACATTTTTACCATTATTTTAAGATGACATTCATGTAATGATATTTAGCCACCATCTGCATAAAATTGTGTAAAGGAGAAATTTGACTGTTCTTTTCAGAAAAGATTTGCTTGTTTGAGCTTGTTATCACTTTTGTTTTGTTTATATTGAACAATAATGATGATTCTTGCTCATAAGTTTACACATATTAAGTAATAACTAAATTTTAAGTTAGTACATTGCACTTGGGTATCAATAGTAGTAAGTAGTTAAGCACATAAGCTCAATAACCATGAAAAGTGATGAAATTCAAGAAATTGTTCAATTTCAATCAATAAGTACTTAGATTATTAGGGAGAGTTTGGAAAAATTCGGAGAAGAATTCATTTCTGAAATTAAAATCTCTAGAAGACATTTTTACTTCTTCAGCCATCATACTTATTTTAAATATTCATCAACAAATTCTAGAGTAGAGTCTGAACGCCACCCTGAAATTGTATGAGGAAAATAAGTACGAGCTTTTGCTGCCAACTGCTTTGTCAACTTATGCACTTAAAAATCATGTCTAAATGTGTTAAGTAAGAAAACCAGCCCACCTACTTACCAGAAAAATAGAACAAATCCTAATCCACTTAATCATTTGCATACTAAATTTTAACTTACCACTTGTCCCTTAACTGACTGTTGAGACCTAATTTTTAACTTAAAATTTTATTACCAACTTAACTACTTAAAGTGTGTAAACCAGCTATTGCTTAATCAAATCGTTCAAAAATTATAATTAAATTTTTGTTCTAAAATATTTCATATGTTGAAACAACTGAAGATTTACAAAAAATTTGAGCTTGATACATCCAATTATTTACAGGTAAATTACTTTTGAGACACTTTTTGCATTTGTAGTAGTATTTGTACATTTACAGGAATTCTAAACTTGAAATTTAAATTTTCTTGTACAGTCAGAAAAAAAAGGTTCCTTACATTTTGAAGAAGAAAATATATTGACTAAAGTCAGTGATGAATGTCACTTAAGTAGTAATTATATTTATAAACCAATGACATATTACATATAGACAAGTCATGACCAAACATTACCGCACAAAAAAACGGCGTCAACGTAACTATAGATACCTGCCCGATATATAGAGTAATATAATTTGTGGGAGAGGGAAAGAATTATACGGTTCACTTGTTGTTAGAAAGAGTTATCTATGTACTTCGTGACGTTGCTTCACACTAATTGGTCGCGAGCGTACGTGACGGAATACGGAAATTGTCGCAACTCTATAGCGTTATCTCTTTTACTCCTGCATACAAAATCATATTACATCTTGCTCTTCGAGTTTGTTGAAATGAACAGCCATGTTAACTTTAAAACGTTATTTTAAATAGCAAAATAAAATAATAAATAATATAGTTATAAAAAAAATAGTACTAACACATGAAAAGAAACGTTTATTATTTATTTAACAGTAATAGTGAAATAAGTACACTGTCTTTAATTAAACACACAAGAAGGCATTGTACGGTATTAAAAACACAGAATAAGGAGTAAGTTTTGATTGCCGCTTAGCTGTGACACTGGGTTGAACAGTACAGTATTAAAAACACAGAATAGGAAATAAGTTTTGTTTGACGTTTAGCCGTGACACTGGGTTGAACAAGACTAAGTGAAATAGCGGGCAAAGGCCTTGTTTGCGTTGCCAGCGGATAACCTGTCTATATGTAATATGTCATTGTTATAAACATTGTTAATTGTTGTGAAGTATATTTGGTTTTAGTTAATAAATTAATGAATTGATTTTATTAGTGGTTTATTCTTATGCTTTTCTATAATATTTATTGTTCAGTGTTATCATTGTGGGATGTTGAAACATGGTCCAAGTAAGCCTTTGACTTCCCAAACTAAAGATATTTTGTATAATTTGTACAAATATTTTGAAAATGAATGCAATAGAAATAAACAAGTAATCCGTGATGACTTTGATCCGTAATGACTTTGATCTTTCACAACTTTCACATTTTAAATAAAGAAATTCCGACGATGAAAATACTACACGCAAAATTTTAAGAAGGCATAGATTATACAGGTTGTGTCAGTACGGTACGAAAACGATTCTCGGACCTTTATTATTTGTCCTTTTTATTAATGACATTAATGAGTGTTTTGTTCATAGCAAATTTTTGCTTTATGCTGATGATCTTAAAGTGTACTTACCCATATTTTCATTATCAGATTGTCATAAGTTACAACAGGATCTCAACAGGTTATCCTCTTATTGTACCAAGAACAGACTATTTCTAAATTTGAAAAAATGTAACCAAATAACTTTTACCAAAAAAACTAATAAAATAATGTTTTCCTTTGAAATATGTGGTACTACTTTAACTACAGTCAAAGTGATAAGGCATCTTGGTGTAATTCTAGATGAACAGCTGCATTTGGATAGTCATATTAACTCAATTATCAATCATGCGTATCGAATGTTTGGCTTTGTTACGAGAAGTTGTCGTGACTTCAAACGTCCTGCCATATATTTACATTTATATAATACACTTATACGTCCCCATCTTGAGTATGCTGATCCAATATGGAACCCTTTTTATATTAAATATTCTGATCAAATAGAACTTGTCCAAAGAAAATACCTTCGTTCAACGCAGTACCTGTTTTCATAAAAAAATATCATATAAAAACTTACTTGATAAGTCCCATGTACTAACATTAAACAATAGAAGAACACTTATTGATCTTTCGACACTTCATAACATTTGTACTAACGGATTTGATTCTTCCACTATTGTTAATGAATTAACATATTGTATTCCTAGTAAAAATCAACGTAATCCTCATAAATTATTCTTCACAAAGTTTTGTAAAACTAATGCTGGGTTGAGGTAGTCAAGTTCGGGAGCACTGGGATCGACTTTTTAAAAACACTATTTGATTTTTAAAATAGAACTTTTATTTAAACTTTTATAAAGGAACTTAATTTTAGAATAGTAACCTATGGTCGCAGAGTTAGATGCAGACTGTCTGATCTTAAGAACTAACTTAACATTACATAGTTTATCTTAAACCTACATCCTTAATATTATTCGTTCCCAGAATCGTACCACCTAGAAGTGCAGCGTTTGCGTCTACGCTCTAACTGTAACGGTCGCGGGTGGTATGTCCGGTGACGTAACTCCTCCCCCGTTAAGTGCGAAATTATCTGACGAATTAGAGTCAAGATTATTTCGCAGGGATTTACATAATATATTTCTAAATTTATATGCTAGAAACAAAAGAAAACTTATTACTATAATACTTAAAATTACCACATTGAAAACGTTCACAACGGATTTACTCACACTTGTTTGATGTTTTTCACTATGAAGCTCTAAAGATAAATGTTTAAGTTCGTCCAAATTCATCCCCTTTAGGTTGATTACTTGGGAGTCATTAAAGTTTTGATCTTTTAAGATAGGTAAGTTCATTACCGGTGTAGTTGACCGGAACGCTGATGTCAGGTACGGCTTATGGGACACAAGCCTGGAGCTGCCAAGACGATATTCGCAGTTATCAGGGACGTCAAGGATAAAAGTCCCTTGGAGAGACTCATAAGTAATGTCACCATCACAATGCACCTCCATGACAGCCGTTCTTTTCAGGAATAATATCCAATTATTCAGCCCGATACGCTGCAGCTTTATGTCCTCTATCACAGCGCTGTAAGACCTACAATAAGTCGAATTATCGTGGAACTTCATCAGCATCTCAGCACACGTCTGTTCAGGGTAAGTTACTACGTTATTCTCGGTGCACAGGAATTCGTCAGCATCTATGTCAGCACACGGCGTCGCGACTGGTAAGTACTTCAGCCCATTCACCATTAGAAACTGATATTTTGGTATGATTACCGATGTTCTGTTATCATGAATATTATACATGGGTAACGTATATAATTTAAAATAGTTATATGTAAAGTTATCTACAATAGGTATCTCAAAAATAAATGTTAACTGGTGTCCCTTTACAAACGCTTTAACAGACAATGTTCTTTCTAATTTTATCAGATTATTTTCAGTAACGGGGTAGATTAAATGGCTTTTCTTTTCTATGGATGTTAAAATATACATAAATTCAGTGGTATTTATAACAGACTGATGCAATACTGAAACCTTACTAAGGGCCAAAGCGGTTTCTATTTCACTTATGGTGGTATAAATTATATTAAAATTATTCATAAAGGTATGGAACATTCCTAAAATATATGTTGCGTATATGGAATTATTTTCTTTGGTGGCTATATTTTTAACAATAATTTCAATTCTTTTTAAGCGTTCATCTAGTATTAAGGTCTCGTTCTGTAAGGTTTCCGTATTGTTGATCATATAATCCAGCATTTTAGATATAATGGTAATTTTATTAAAAACGGTACTTTGGTCAAGCTCAAACTGTGAAATAAATTTATCATACTTAAGGGCATCCTGATTGTCTAAATTACCGGTAATAATTTTTATAAAGGATCCTAATGGATTAAAAATGCCTCTTTTGTTTCGGCCAAAGCCAGACGGAATAAGTTGTCTTATTTTATCTAGAGTCCTATCAAGCATAAACTGTGTCTGTTTTTTCATACTAATAAATTCATGAACGAAAGGCTTGTCTGTATCTAGAAGATGAATAAATTTGTTATAACTATTGATATTAAAAATAAAGTCATTTTGTATTTTAATCAGGTCTATGATTTTGATTACAGTCCAACTATCCACCTGTCTGTACGCATGTCCTTGTTTTACAGGTAACAACCCTGGATTAAGTTCTAGCTTGCGAATGTGAAGGCTTTGGGTCTGAGGAAGTAGTTGGGCCAAGCCCATCAGGACCAAACTCCACCTGTGGAGAACGTTTAATATTTTTAACTGGGACTTTGGTATTTCTATTTCCTATTCTAATGGGAACTACATTTCTTTCTGTTGTACCTATTACTATGGCCTTAACGTAGCGTGGCTTATCCTTGCTTTTACGGGTATTTACGTCTTTAGCGAAGACGACTTCACCTACTTGAAATTCCCTATTTATTTCACCCCCCCTCTTTTCTTTAATCCTTTCCTTTGTTAAAACCATTTTATCTGAAATGTAATTATATAAGTATTTCGTACGTTTTGAATGATCTTTCATAAGCTGCTGTATATATGACTTTTCAAAATTAATATCAAAGCTATTATTATTGTCTGTGTGTCCAAAGACTACTTCAAATGGGGTTAATCCTGTAACGCTATGTATAGTATTATTATAGGCCATAATAGCATAAGTCATTATCGTAGCGGCGTCTGTACATTTTTGTTCGTATTTGGCTAAGCGATATATTTCTATGAGTGTAGAGTGAAATCTTTCTACTATACCTGTTGAATTCGGATTATTAGGTGTGCTTATGTGCAAAACTATTTTATACATATCCATAAGTTCTCTTAAAAGTTCATTGTTAAATTCAGAGCCTGGATCACATGATACTTTTCTAGGAATTCCATATGTAGAGAAATACTTAATCAAAGCTCTTACTACCTCGGGTGTCGAACGGTTGGAGATTTCTATTGCCTGACCAAGTTTGCTGAATGCGTCTACAATCGTGAGAAAATACTTGCCTTCTATACTAAAAAGATCTATGAATATTTCCTGAAATGGTGCGCTTTGAGTCTGTGTTAACTGGATGAATGGTTTTAGCGGCTTACGGTCATATTTCATTTTACGGCATAGATCACAACTGTTAATAATAGCTGCTACGGTTTCCTGCATGTTTTCCCAATAGTAACTTCTACGTATTCTAGTCATAGTTTCTTTGATACCGCGATGGCACGTCTTGCCCTCGTGATATTTAACAACTACAGCCCGCTGTTCATTTTCGTCCTCTATATATATAACTCGTTCAGTGCATTCATAAAAACAGACTGCACCTTTCTTAAACAGCTCTCTTACTACTTTAGAAAAGATTTTACGATGAGCTTCTTTTTCGAAATATATAAAGTATTTTAAATTATTTTTAATGTATTCTAATAGGAATCTTTTAACTATATCCTCGTTATTAATGGGCATGAAAACTTCTAACACATTTTGCTTTTTCCTAGATAAATTTTTAACTTGCATGTCATTTTTAAACCATTCGAAAACCAAGATCTGATTGGGCTTAGTATCAACCGCTTCATGTAGAATTGGTATAACAGCGGCGTCTGGGTCTATAGCGGAATGAACTGTAGAGCAATCGCTATTGGATATTGAAGGAACGGGATACGTCAAGTTGTCTTGCGGGTCAATTACAGATATGATGTCAGATTCTGAAGATATGGATATAGTTTTTTCACAGTCTGATACAGTTATAGTCTCTGATGTGTCTTTAGAGGGACGTTGTCGGGAAAGTTTACTAATTTCGTCAGTTAACTCAGTTACGTATTTGCGTATGTCTCGTTCTTTGTCTACATTTACTTTCATGGATAGTTGATCATCGTCTGATCCTAGAGCGTTTAATTTAATACGGGAAAGAGCGTCAGCGTTTGAATTTTGTTTGCCTTTCTTATACAATATTTCAAAGTCGTATTCCTGGAGTCTAAGGCGCCAACGGGTAAGTTTGGAATTTGGTTCTTTTAATGAATAAAGCCAGGCTAGTGGTCGATGATCGGTGTAAATATAAAATTTTCGACCATAGAGGTATGGGCGGAAATGTTTCACTGCCCAAATAATAGCAAGCAACTCCCTTTCTATGGTACTGTATCGAGATTCGGTATCACTGAGGGTGCGACTTGCATAGGCTACAGGTTTATCATTACCTACTGATCCCTGAGAAAGCACAGCGCCTAAGGCCACATTCGAAGCATCTGTAGTAAGTATATAAGGCTTTTGAGGATCAGGATATTGCAACAATGGTGCATTAGTTAGTAATTCTTTACATTTTTCAAAGGCGTCTATGTAAGCTTCGTCAATAATTATTTTATTTCGTTTTTTAAGGCAATTTGTGAGTGGTTGAGTAATTTTTGCAAAGTCTTTTATGAATCGTCGATAGTATCCAATTAAGCCTAAAAAGCTTTTTATTTCAGTGGTCGTCTTTGGGATGGGATAATTTAACACGGCTTTAATTTTGTCGTCATTAGGCTTCAAACCATCTTTAGTTATAGTATGTCCCAGATAAAGTACTTCAGTTCGGAGAAATTCAGATTTGTCAAGTTGTATTTTTAAGTTTGTCGTTCTAAGTCTATCAAAAATTGCTCTTAGCTTTTGTAAATGCTCCTGTAAGCTGGAGGAAAACACAAGGATATCGTCAAGGTAAATTAGGGCGTGAATGCCTTGCAACCCACGCAGAACATTATCCATTGTCCTTTGAAAAGTTGCTGGGGCTGTCTTGAGTCCGAAAGGCATCCTCAAGAACTCATAGTGTCCAAATTGTGTACTAAAAGCGGTTTTCTGTCTATCAAGGTCATTTACTTCTATTTGATGGTAGCCGCTCGCAAGGTCTAGTGTTGTGAAGTAAGTACTTTTACCTAACTTGTCAAATAAGTCATGAATATTTGGAAGTGGGTATTTGTCATCGATAGTAATTTCGTTCAGCCGTCTGTAGTCAATAACCATGCGATATTTTATTTCGCCAGAAGCGTCAGGCTTCTTAGGTACGAGATGAACCGGTGCACTCCAGGGTGAGAAGGATTCTTTTATTACGTTATCCCTTAAAAGTTTAGTTACTTGATTTTTAATTTCGTCTGCTATTACCGGACTTTGCCTATAAGGCTTAATGTAAATGGGGTCTTCGTTTTTAGTACGGATAAAATGTTTGACTTCATTGGTAAATGATAAAGGTATATGTTCACAGTAAAATATATCTTTATATTCTGTACATAAATTTAATATACTTTGTCGTTCTTCTTCGTTCATGTGGTCAAGTCGGAGTTTAAATAAATTTTCTGTTAATAATTTGTCATATTCACTAGGGTTTTGTTGTACGTTGGACGCATTAATGTGACAGTCAGTTATTTCGTATTGTAATGTCTTAAAAGGTCTAGTAACGGTAATTGTAAAATGTTCATCTTTAGTGTTTTGAATTACAGTATAAGCATAACCGTTTTCACAGGCTACGATCGCTTCAGGCATCCGCACTCCTTTGCAAAATTCAGTAAAATTCAAAATAGCAAAACCTTGAAACGTGTCTGTGGGTAATTTAACTTTCAGTTCGCAACGAGGGGGTAAATTAATTTTATAATCTAGGTTATTATGAACTATAGGTATTTTAGTGGTGTTCGTTATTAAAGTAAGGCTTTTAAGATTTATAATTGCTCCAATTTGTTTTAAAAGATCGTTTCCTATCAAGCCATCGTAGCGTGAATCTACATTGAAGACGTAGAATTTATGAATTTCGTTACAGTTGAAAGTTGGAAATAAAGGTACTTCTATTACTTGATCGTGTTTACTTGAGGCATGTGTGCTAATAACCTCAAATGGTTCGTGGTACATATATGGTGTAAAATATTCAAAAGCTTTTCTAGGAGCAATAAATGACCTAGTGCTACCAGTGTCAATCATAAATTTGGCATCAATTTCAGGTATGTAAATATATGGTAATTGTAAGGTATTAGAGTCACAGTTTAACGCTACTTTTTCTCTGGTTTTGTGGAGGCTTGAATTTGAAAATTTTCTGATGTTTCGTAAAATTTTTGTAATTCTAATGGTTCTGTTTGATCATTTTCAGTCAACGTCATCTCACTTTGCGAAGTGTCTTGGATTTGTGTGTATTGGTCATAGTCACAATAATAAGGGTAAAAAGAAGGGTCATAGTCATCGTCATACTCCGGGTAAGCGTAATTATTCTCATATAAGTCTAATTCGTGTAACGGAAATCCTTGCTGAGGTTTAAAAGGTGGGGCGGTACGCATTGATACGTCAGTCGAGTTATGAGGTTGCGGATTATTTTGAATTTTATTCTGATAATGTTGCATAAATTGTTGAGGTGTCATAGGTGGTTGTGGCTGAAGGCCCTGGGGTCTATATCCGAATTGCGGTCTGTATCCTATTGGTGCACGTTGGTGAAATTGTTGGTTTTGAGGTATACCAAACTTAAACCTAGGCACTTGATTGTTCGATTGGTAAGTGAATCTGGGTTGATTATTATTATTCCCAAATTTAAAACCTGGATTATTATTATAATTAGGAATGCCGAATTTAAGGCCTGGGTTGAAATTGGGAATACCGAACTTAAAGCCTGGGTTGAAATTAGGAATACCGAATTTATGGTTAAGCGGAACTATTTGTTGATTAGATGTACTCTGTGTACTTTGTGGCTTAGGGTTAGAAGAGTTGCCTAAAGATTTTTGTTTATGAAAACAATCGTAAAAATCAACCTCTTCTAACACTATGCCAAGGGCTTCTTCCAAGGTGGTTGGGGCCTTTAATTTAACTACCCGTACTAAATTTTCAGTTAAGTTATAAAGAAAAACCTTAAGGGCTCTGTTATTATATATTATAATTTTACTTTGTCGCATACTAATATCCTCTATTAAATTAACTTTAGAAATCAAAATAGATTTAACAGTTTGTATCCTACCACAAAAATCTAAATAAGACTCACCAGACTTAATCTTTAAATTTTCAAGCTCTATTGAAATACATTCCTCGCTACGCGGATCTCCAAAATACTGAACTAACAAATCTTTTAATTGTGACCAAGTCGTGATGTCATCGCGCTCACTGATAAGAGAGGCAGCTTCGCCCGTCAGTCGACTCGTAACTGATTCAAATACATAAACGTTTTGAATATCATTTCCCATAAATTTCTCTATAATATATTCGCTTTTTCTAATGAATAAATTAAGCTGTCGTTTATCTCCGTTGTACATGGGAATAATTTTTAGCATTTCACTAGGAATCATCCTTATTTGAGCCTGCCCTTCCATTTTCAATGTACAAGAATAAAACTAATAAACAAAATAACACGAAACTGTATAAAGATTATAAAAATAAAAGGTTGTAAAAGTATAAAACACAATTAACTAAAATTCATATCACTAGTATCACTTAATCAATAGTTTCATCGATAAAATGAAAAGAAACTAATAGGAACACATTAATTCTAGGTACACTTTAGTATTTAAGTTAAAATGAGAGAAGTCCTATCTCAAGATAACAGAACAATCGATACGATGAATGGTGAAAAGGCTTACTCACCAACCAGCCGCTCTCACGTTCATTTTCCAGATTTTCCTCCGATGACTTATTTGTTTGGTTCGCGGATCGTAGGCCACACCGACACGACGTGTAGAGAAATAGTCTGTTTTTATTCACGGAGAAGAATTTTCACTTTCACGAAAATGTACAGTCTAATTTTCACTATTTCACGTACTGATGGACGATGCATGCAAACCACGATCCTACCGGCTGCGCCAGTCAAGTTCGGGAGCACTGGGATCGACTTTTTAAAAACACTATTTGATTTTTAAAATAGAACTTTTATTTAAACTTTTATAAAGGAACTTAATTTTAGAATAGTAACCTATGGTCGCAGAGTTAGATGCAGACTGTCTGATCTTAAGAACTAACTTAACATTACATAGTTTATCTTAAACCTACATCCTTAATATTATTCGTTCCCAGAATCGTACCACCTAGAAGTGCAGCGTTTGCGTCTACGCTCTAACTGTAACGGTCGCGGGTGGTATGTCCGGTGACGTAACTAAGTAGTACACAGTAAATTAAATATTATACAAAACGCAATAATGGATATAATTCAAACTTTAGGCAGTAACAGAATTTAAGACAATTATTTTAAAATTTCTTTAGCTAGAATTTTTAACCTACGGTGAGATAGTGCAAATATATCTAATTTAAAGAAAGTAGAATTATAAGTACAAACAAGACGTCTAAGAGGGAACCTAGTTACGTCACCGGACATACCACCCGCGACCGTTACAGTTAGAGCGTAGACGCAAACGCTGCACTTCTAGGTGGTACGATTCTGGGAACGAATAATATTAAGGATGTAGGTTTAAGATAAACTATGTAATGTTAAGTTAGTTCTTAAGATCAGACAGTCTGCATCTAACTCTGCGACCATAGGTTACTATTCTAAAATTAAGTTCCTTTATAAAAGTTTAAATAAAAGTTCTATTTTAAAAATCAAATAGTGTTTTTAAAAAGTCGATCCCAGTGCTCCCGAACTTGACTGGCGCAGCCGGTAGGATCGTGGTTTGCATGCATCGTCCATCAGTACGTGAAATAGTGAAAATTAGACTGTACATTTTCGTGAAAGTGAAAATTCTTCTCCGTGAATAAAAACAGACTATTTCTCTACACGTCGTGTCGGTGTGGCCTACGATCCGCGAACCAAACAAATAAGTCATCGGAGGAAAATCTGGAAAATGAACGTGAGAGCGGCTGGTTGGTGAGTAAGCCTTTTCACCATTCATCGTATCGATTGTTCTGTTATCTTGAGATAGGACTTCTCTCATTTTAACTTAAATACTAAAGTGTACCTAGAATTAATGTGTTCCTATTAGTTTCTTTTCATTTTATCGATGAAACTATTGATTAAGTGATACTAGTGATATGAATTTTAGTTAATTGTGTTTTATACTTTTACAACCTTTTATTTTTATAATCTTTATACAGTTTCGTGTTATTTTGTTTATTAGTTTTATTCTTGTACATTGAAAATGGAAGGGCAGGCTCAAATAAGGATGATTCCTAGTGAAATGCTAAAAATTATTCCCATGTACAACGGAGATAAACGACAGCTTAATTTATTCATTAGAAAAAGCGAATATATTATAGAGAAATTTATGGGAAATGATATTCAAAACGTTTATGTATTTGAATCAGTTACGAGTCGACTGACGGGCGAAGCTGCCTCTCTTATCAGTGAGCGCGATGACATCACGACTTGGTCACAATTAAAAGATTTGTTAGTTCAGTATTTTGGAGATCCGCGTAGCGAGGAATGTATTTCAATAGAGCTTGAAAATTTAAAGATTAAGTCTGGTGAGTCTTATTTAGATTTTTGTGGTAGGATACAAACTGTTAAATCTATTTTGATTTCTAAAGTTAATTTAATAGAGGATATTAGTATGCGACAAAGTAAAATTATAATATATAATAACAGAGCCCTTAAGGTTTTTCTTTATAACTTAACTGAAAATTTAGTACGGGTAGTTAAATTAAAGGCCCCAACCACCTTGGAAGAAGCCCTTGGCATAGTGTTAGAAGAGGTTGATTTTTACGATTGTTTTCATAAACAAAAATCTTTAGGCAACTCTTCTAACCCTAAGCCACAAAGTACACAGAGTACATCTAATCAACAAATAGTTCCGCTTAACCATAAATTCGGTATTCCTAATTTCAACCCAGGCTTTAAGTTCGGTATTCCCAATTTCAACCCAGGCCTTAAATTCGGCATTCCTAATTATAATAATAATCCAGGTTTTAAATTTGGGAATAATAATAATCAACCCAGATTCACTTACCAATCGAACAATCAAGTGCCTAGGTTTAAGTTTGGTATACCTCAAAACCAACAATTTCACCAACGTGCACCAATAGGATACAGACCGCAATTCGGATATAGACCCCAGGGCCTTCAGCCACAACCACCTATGACACCTCAACAATTTATGCAACATTATCAGAATAAAATTCAAAATAATCCGCAACCTCATAACTCGACTGACGTATCAATGCGTACCGCCCCACCTTTTAAACCTCAGCAAGGATTTCCGTTACACGAATTAGACTTATATGAGAATAATTACGCTTACCCGGAGTATGACGATGACTATGACCCTTCTTTTTACCCTTATTATTGTGACTATGACCAATACACACAAATCCAAGACACTTCGCAAAGTGAGATGACGTTGACTGAAAATGATCAAACAGAACCATTAGAATTACAAAAATTTTACGAAACATCAGAAAATTTTCAAATTCAAGCCTCCACAAAACCAGAGAAAAAGTAGCGTTAAACTGTGACTCTAATACCTTACAATTACCATATATTTACATACCTGAAATTGATGCCAAATTTATGATTGACACTGGTAGCACTAGGTCATTTATTGCTCCTAGAAAAGCTTTTGAATATTTTACACCATATATGTACCACGAACCATTTGAGGTTATTAGCACACATGCCTCAAGTAAACACGATCAAGTAATAGAAGTACCTTTATTTCCAACTTTCAACTGTAACGAAATTCATAAATTCTACGTCTTCAATGTAGATTCACGCTACGATGGCTTGATAGGAAACGATCTTTTAAAACAAATTGGAGCAATTATAAATCTTAAAAGCCTTACTTTAATAACGAACACCACTAAAATACCT
This sequence comes from Marasmarcha lunaedactyla, assembly GCA_923062675.1. Taxonomy (NCBI): domain Eukaryota; kingdom Metazoa; phylum Arthropoda; class Insecta; order Lepidoptera; family Pterophoridae; genus Marasmarcha; species Marasmarcha lunaedactyla. Next base: position 7,997,047 of record OV281361.1, on the reverse strand, counting down.
ATAGTTCATAATAACCTAGATTATAAAATTAATTTACCCCCTCGTTGCGAACTGAAAGTTAAATTACCCACAGACACGTTTCAAGGTTTTGCTATTTTGAATTTTACTGAATTTTGCAAAGGAGTGCGGATGCCTGAAGCGATCGTAGCCTGTGAAAACGGTTATGCTTATACTGTAATTCAAAACACTAAAGATGAACATTTTACAATTACCGTTACTAGACCTTTTAAGACATTACAATACGAAATAACTGACTGTCACATTAATGCGTCCAACGTACAACAAAACCCTAGTGAATATGACAAATTATTAACAGAAAATTTATTTAAACTCCGACTTGACCACATGAACGAAGAAGAACGACAAAGTATATTAAATTTATGTACAGAATATAAAGATATATTTTACTGTGAACATATACCTTTATCATTTACCAATGAAGTCAAACATTTTATCCGTACTAAAAACGAAGACCCCATTTACATTAAGCCTTATAGGCAAAGTCCGGTAATAGCAGACGAAATTAAAAATCAAGTAACTAAACTTTTAAGGGATAACGTAATAAAAGAATCCTTCTCACCCTGGAGTGCACCGGTTCATCTCGTACCTAAGAAGCCTGACGCTTCTGGCGAAATAAAATATCGCATGGTTATTGACTACAGACGGCTGAACGAAATTACTATCGATGACAAATACCCACTTCCAAATATTCATGACTTATTTGACAAGTTAGGTAAAAGTACTTACTTCACAACACTAGACCTTGCGAGCGGCTACCATCAAATAGAAGTAAATGACCTTGATAGACAGAAAACCGCTTTTAGTACACAATTTGGACACTATGAGTTCTTGAGGATGCCTTTCGGACTCAAGACAGCCCCAGCAACTTTTCAAAGGACAATGGATAATGTTCTGCGTGGGTTGCAAGGCATTCACGCCCTAATTTACCTTGACGATATCCTTGTGTTTTCCTCCAGCTTACAGGAGCATTTACAAAAGCTAAGAGCAATTTTTGATAGACTTAGAACGACAAACTTAAAAATACAACTTGACAAATCTGAATTTCTCCGAACTGAAGTACTTTATCTGGGACATACTATAACTAAAGATGGTTTGAAGCCTAATGACGACAAAATTAAAGCCGTGTTAAATTATCCCATCCCAAAGACGACCACTGAAATAAAAAGCTTTTTAGGCTTAATTGGATACTATCGACGATTCATAAAAGACTTTGCAAAAATTACTCAACCACTCACAAATTGCCTTAAAAAACGAAATAAAATAATTATTGACGAAGCTTACATAGACGCCTTTGAAAAATGTAAAGAATTACTAACTAATGCACCATTGTTGCAATATCCTGATCCTCAAAAGCCTTATATACTTACTACAGATGCTTCGAATGTGGCCTTAGGCGCTGTGCTTTCTCAGGGATCAGTAGGTAATGATAAACCTGTAGCCTATGCAAGTCGCACCCTCAGTGATACCGAATCTCGATACAGTACCATAGAAAGGGAGTTGCTTGCTATTATTTGGGCAGTGAAACATTTCCGCCCATACCTCTATGGTCGAAAATTTTATATTTACACCGATCATCGACCACTAGCCTGGCTTTATTCATTAAAAGAACCAAATTCCAAACTTACCCGTTGGCGCCTTAGACTCCAGGAATACGACTTTGAAATATTGTATAAGAAAGGCAAACAAAATTCAAACGCTGACGCTCTTTCCCGTATTAAATTAAACGCTCTAGGATCAGACGATGATCAACTATCCATGAAAGTAAATGTAGACAAAGAACGAGACATACGCAAATACGTAACTGAGTTAACTGACGAAATTAGTAAACTTTCCCGACAACGTCCCTCTAAAGACACATCAGAGACTATAACTGTATCAGACTGTGAAAAAACTATATCCATATCTTCAGAATCTGACATCATATCTGTAATTGACCCGCAAGACAACTTGACGTATCCCGTTCCTTCAATATCCAATAGCGATTGCTCTACAGTTCATTCCGCTATAGACCCAGACGCCGCTGTTATACCAATTCTACATGAAGCGGTTGATACTAAGCCCAATCAGATCTTGGTTTTCGAATGGTTTAAAAATGACATGCAAGTTAAAAATTTATCTAGGAAAAAGCAAAATGTGTTAGAAGTTTTCATGCCCATTAATAACGAGGATATAGTTAAAAGATTCCTATTAGAATACATTAAAAATAATTTAAAATACTTTATATATTTCGAAAAAGAAGCTCATCGTAAAATCTTTTCTAAAGTAGTAAGAGAGCTGTTTAAGAAAGGTGCAGTCTGTTTTTATGAATGCACTGAACGAGTTATATATATAGAGGACGAAAATGAACAGCGGGCTGTAGTTGTTAAATATCACGAGGGCAAGACGTGCCATCGCGGTATCAAAGAAACTATGACTAGAATACGTAGAAGTTACTATTGGGAAAACATGCAGGAAACCGTAGCAGCTATTATTAACAGTTGTGATCTATGCCGTAAAATGAAATATGACCGTAAGCCGCTAAAACCATTCATCCAGTTAACACAGACTCAAAGCGCACCATTTCAGGAAATATTCATAGATCTTTTTAGTATAGAAGGCAAGTATTTTCTCACGATTGTAGACGCATTCAGCAAACTTGGTCAGGCAATAGAAATCTCCAACCGTTCGACACCCGAGGTAGTAAGAGCTTTGATTAAGTATTTCTCTACATATGGAATTCCTAGAAAAGTATCATGTGATCCAGGCTCTGAATTTAACAATGAACTTTTAAGAGAACTTATGGATATGTATAAAATAGTTTTGCACATAAGCACACCTAATAATCCGAATTCAACAGGTATAGTAGAAAGATTTCACTCTACACTCATAGAAATATATCGCTTAGCCAAATACGAACAAAAATGTACAGACGCCGCTACGATAATGACTTATGCTATTATGGCCTATAATAATACTATACATAGCGTTACAGGATTAACCCCATTTGAAGTAGTCTTTGGACACACAGACAATAATAATAGCTTTGATATTAATTTTGAAAAGTCATATATACAGCAGCTTATGAAAGATCATTCAAAACGTACGAAATACTTATATAATTACATTTCAGATAAAATGGTTTTAACAAAGGAAAGGATTAAAGAAAAGAGGGGGGGTGAAATAAATAGGGAATTTCAAGTAGGTGAAGTCGTCTTCGCTAAAGACGTAAATACCCGTAAAAGCAAGGATAAGCCACGCTACGTTAAGGCCATAGTAATAGGTACAACAGAAAGAAATGTAGTTCCCATTAGAATAGGAAATAGAAATACCAAAGTCCCAGTTAAAAATATTAAACGTTCTCCACAGGTGGAGTTTGGTCCTGATGGGCTTGGCCCAACTACTTCCTCAGACCCAAAGCCTTCACATTCGCAAGCTAGAACTTAACCCAGGGTTGTTACCTGTAAAACAAGGACATGCGTACAGACAGGTGGATAGTTGGACTGTAATCAAAATCATAGACCTGATTAAAATACAAAATGACTTTATTTTTAATATCAATAGTTATAACAAATTTATTCATCTTCTAGATACAGACAAGCCTTTCGTTCATGAATTTATTAGTATGAAAAAACAGACACAGTTTATGCTTGATAGGACTCTAGATAAAATAAGACAACTTATTCCGTCTGGCTTTGGCCGAAACAAAAGAGGCATTTTTAATCCATTAGGATCCTTTATAAAAATTATTACCGGTAATTTAGACAATCAGGATGCCCTTAAGTATGATAAATTTATTTCACAGTTTGAGCTTGACCAAAGTACCGTTTTTAATAAAATTACCATTATATCTAAAATGCTGGATTATATGATCAACAATACGGAAACCTTACAGAACGAGACCTTAATACTAGATGAACGCTTAAAAAGAATTGAAATTATTGTTAAAAATATAGCCACCAAAGAAAATAATTCCATATACGCAACATATATTTTAGGAATGTTCCATACCTTTATGAATAATTTTAATATAATTTATACCACCATAAGTGAAATAGAAACCGCTTTGGCCCTTAGTAAGGTTTCAGTATTGCATCAGTCTGTTATAAATACCACTGAATTTATGTATATTTTAACATCCATAGAAAAGAAAAGCCATTTAATCTACCCCGTTACTGAAAATAATCTGATAAAATTAGAAAGAACATTGTCTGTTAAAGCGTTTGTAAAGGGACACCAGTTAACATTTATTTTTGAGATACCTATTGTAGATAACTTTACATATAACTATTTTAAATTATATACGTTACCCATGTATAATATTCATGATAACAGAACATCGGTAATCATACCAAAATATCAGTTTCTAATGGTGAATGGGCTGAAGTACTTACCAGTCGCGACGCCGTGTGCTGACATAGATGCTGACGAATTCCTGTGCACCGAGAATAACGTAGTAACTTACCCTGAACAGACGTGTGCTGAGATGCTGATGAAGTTCCACGATAATTCGACTTATTGTAGGTCTTACAGCGCTGTGATAGAGGACATAAAGCTGCAGCGTATCGGGCTGAATAATTGGATATTATTCCTGAAAAGAACGGCTGTCATGGAGGTGCATTGTGATGGTGACATTACTTATGAGTCTCTCCAAGGGACTTTTATCCTTGACGTCCCTGATAACTGCGAATATCGTCTTGGCAGCTCCAGGCTTGTGTCCCATAAGCCGTACCTGACATCAGCGTTCCGGTCAACTACACCGGTAATGAACTTACCTATCTTAAAAGATCAAAACTTTAATGACTCCCAAGTAATCAACCTAAAGGGGATGAATTTGGACGAACTTAAACATTTATCTTTAGAGCTTCATAGTGAAAAACATCAAACAAGTGTGAGTGAATCCGTTGTGAACGTTTTCAATGTGGTAATTTTAAGTATTATAGTAATAAGTTTTCTTTTGTTTCTAGCATATAAATTTAGAAATATATTATGTAAATCCCTGCGAAATAATCTTGACTCTAATTCGTCAGATAATTTCGCACTTAACGGGGGAGGAGTTACGTCACCGGACATACCACCCGCGACCGTTACAGTTAGAGCGTAGACGCAAACGCTGCACTTCTAGGTGGTACGATTCTGGGAACGAATAATATTAAGGATGTAGGTTTAAGATAAACTATGTAATGTTAAGTTAGTTCTTAAGATCAGACAGTCTGCATCTAACTCTGCGACCATAGGTTACTATTCTAAAATTAAGTTCCTTTATAAAAGTTTAAATAAAAGTTCTATTTTAAAAATCAAATAGTGTTTTTAAAAAGTCGATCCCAGTGCTCCCGAACTTGACTACTTAGTAACTTATTTGTGGATAGTGGTGTGGACTGTACCTGTATTTATTTTGATTGTAAGTTAGTTGCTAAGCTTATCTTGTACAGTTGTTTGCTGTCCCTAATAAAATAAAAATAAAAAAAATAAATGGAAATTTGATACTTGCGAATTAACTACTAAATCTCATAAAAATTGTAGATATCGTGAACAAAATCTACCAATTTTTTTACCGACGAAATATATACACACGTCACATACCTTCTCAGTTTTGGTTTAAAGCAACATGTATCAAAGGGTAACAGCTTGATCACTGTCCATGCCAGCAGAATAGATGGGTTTGTACCGAATGCCTTGCTCATGTTTAAAGCCAACCAAGAAAGTGGTGATTACCATGACAGTATGAATTATGATAATTATTCGAAGTGCATCCAACCTTAAACGTTATAGTATTGTGTTGTTGATGATGCACATAAAAGACAGCAAATTATTGACTTGCTGACGTTTAGAAATATTGAACATTCATCGAAGATGCGTAAGCCTTAATTATTCGAACTGATTCTAAAAAATAAGGCGAGATCTTTACGAAATATTACAACACGGTCCTACTTTGCTCCGTTTACCGACATATCACCCTCAGTTTAATCCTATTGAAAATATATGAAAAAGAGTGAAAAATTATGTCACAATGAACATGAGTGCTATAATGACATTAGCTGAGGAAAAATTTAGTAGCATAACTGTAGAGGAACAGAAAAATGTTTTTCTACAAGCTATTACAGAGGAAAATAAATTTCAAGGCATATGCTGAGGCTTTAGATATAAAATCAGAACAAATTATACTTCACAAAAAACGATTCATCAGATGAAAGTGAGAATGAGGATGAAAGTGAAATGTCTTGAGTTGAAGATATTTAAAATTAAAAATTATGTTTATTATTAATATTCACTATTTTAATATAGTTTAATATTATTAGTTCCATATGAAGTACCTGGCTATAAAAATTATGAAAAAATATAAAAGTATTGGTTTATTTATTTATATGCTGACCATACACAACTATAAATGCAAAAACATCTCTAAAGTAATTTATCTGTACATTATTATTATTACTTGTATTTTGTGTTTTATGGCAATCAGCTGTTGTTACTACACAATAACTACTTCTGCTGATTTCAAGTATAATAAAAGTATTAATAAAATTAAAACATTGCTTTCTCTTGGTTCCGAGTATACTTTATCTACCTTTACATTGATTATAGTGATGATATATGCCTGACGTACAACAATGACAATCTGTTTTGATTGAATGACACATAAGCTCATAGGATGATTATCCTATCAAACTCGTCTATCAGATTCAATGAGATAATCTAACTGATGCCAAGATCACGAGGTTATTTTACATTAGTTTTGAAGATGGTAATAAAGTTGTCATATTTTTGATTTTATCAATCTTAACCCAATCTTTAATAAAGTGTTATTTTAACTACACAAAGTAATTATTTGTACAAATAAGGTTATATGTTGTTGAGAAACTGTGACACCAGTTTCAATTGTTCTTTCACCTATTTACCTATTATTACTATTTCACTTATTATACACATTATTCTGAATTACTGTTCCTAAAAGAAACATATCAACACATCAAAAGCTGAAAATAAGATGAATAAAAATAAAGTAATATTCAAAATATTTTATTTCATTATAGGAAAAATTGTTAACATATATTTCCTTTTCATGCTTCATTATATTAAATAAAACACTTTTAACTATCATGTTATTGCTCGATTAAATTTTTAACTACAGTGTGTGCAAAGGTACAGAAGCATTGTGTTGAAATGTAAAAATATAATAAAAGCAGGTCAACAAAAGTGCTTTATTTAAAAAAAAATTAACACTTGATTGTTATGAAAAGATAAAAAATCATGACAGTAAGATGTAAAGATGCTACATATAATGTCCAGATAAAAAGGTTGTTAGTGATTGAACCATCAAGTTTGTCAGAATAGCCACTGATTTATCCAAGCACAAATTTAAATGCTGAAACCAATTCAAGAATAAAAATTTTTGCTTTTGTGCTAAGAACATAAATGTTCCTGCTGTTTCAGTACAATTGTTTTAATTTTTACCCCTTAGTTTTTAAACATCTGTCAGTACCATTGAAGAAAAACAAGGACTTCACTCTAATTGTAAGTGGGGTCTATAGATGGTGTCCCATTACTTGTATGTCAAACTGAAATGAAAGAAAGTTTGAGGAGTGCCCTACCAGATAAAAAAAATTACCTTAGTAAAAGTGTCACCGTTATCGAGATATTCCCGAGGTTTTATTTTTTTCGAAAAATGCCGCATTTAGTCAGGTTTTTTGTTGCTGTGTGTTTCAATTTAAGTTCCCTTATAATTCAAAAGAGTGGTAATAATTGTCTTTTGTTTTATGACTGCACTAATTACTTCCCTCAACTTCGTTTGTGTCACTCCTGAACCATGAAATTTCTCAGTGGTGTATGTATATTTCTACAGTTTTATTGTCGGGAAAAACTTATATTTGATGGTTTATTATATGCAATTAATAAACTGTAAAACAAGTAAAGCAATTCAAAAAAAGCATATCATTGGAAACATATTTTATTCAGACAACATAGTTATGCATTTATGCATTTAAAATTGTGCGGAAACCGTTCGTTATCTTCTTCAGTACTATATCTTACTATTACTTTTTTAATTCAAATTATGTTTTAATCATGCAAGAGTTTCTACTTTTTTAATATAAATATGGTGAACATTATAGTTTTCTATTGTAACATGTTATATATTACGGAAATGTAACTTTATAAATTATTATATTTAAGCACTTGTCCTTGAGTGCCCCTTCTAACCCCTATTTTGTTTTAATCTAAGAATCGACTTAAAATTCTGGAGTTCAATGAACTTTACATGACATGGCATTCAAATGCTTATAACTATCGTCATTAGATCACATGTCGGCCATTTCAACATTATGTAATGAATTTTTTCAAATTTATTTCTACAACCAGGCGAACGAACTTCATCTGCAAGTGTGTGTGTCATCATTTACTTTTGTCACATTTTCTAACTATTTCATTTTTCTTGAAATTTTATTTATAATTAGGTATTCCTTTTGTTGCAGCTAACAGTTCAATCAAGGCATATACTACAGATGAACATACCGGGTTTATGATATTAGTGGATCAATCATGGAGATGTCTCACCAGGGAGGGGCGGAGGCCGAGAGCCTCTTGCGTTCGGATCATAGGAACCCCATCGTCAAACCTGGACGTAAGTAGTAGATTTATAAGAAAAACCTGATTGAAATGTTTATTAAATAATTCTCAAATTAATTGCTTAGGAATGTACTAAAAACGCCTAAATGCTACATGTACTAATGTCGATAAAATTGAGTCTGATGCAGTAGGAAATCACTGTTAGGAAGGTGTGTTCTGTGGTGTGTTCGATTCCCAGGGCCGGATTTTGGGGCGGAAAACGGGGCTGCAGCCCCGGGCCTCCACAAGGGATTTAAGGGCCCCACAATAGAGATTAATAAGAAAGTTTTCGGATTTTAAAAACAAATTGTAATTTTTAACCATTAACACTTGTACAAAGTAAAAACTTAACGAATATGTCCACAAATTATTATTAATTGTTTAAAATAGTTTACCCATATTCGTTCACCCAATCCGAAAACATCAATTTATCAAAAAGCCCTGATACGCATTTTGAATTATTGAGCAGTAAACATAATTTGATAATAACATGTTTACAATTGTTCACGAACGCGAGAAACGGTTAAGAACGCTACTTTTTAGTTAGCGAATTATAATTAGTTTGTTAAAAATTTAATGACATTGTTTGTTCAGGTACAAACAGGTTTACATTAAGGTTTGTTTAAAAAATCTTAGTTTTATTCAGTTTTAATATATTTGCCCTCTAAAGAACAAGTTTGCCCTCTAAGTTACCTACTCGTCGAATCCCGAAAACTGATTACACTTATAATGTACTCGATTTTGATGGTGTCAAATTGGAGGGCGAGAACTGCAATCCCTACCCAGTATTGAATGCGATCTACTCCGGAGCTGGATTTCAGCAAAGTCTTCAACGATTGTTCATAGAAAAATGCTTGCAATTTTCCAGCTATACGTTCATTTCGGTTAATTTTCATATTTGAATATGTTCATGTTCATTCTAATAAATTGAGTTTGTTTCGCATTACTTGATTTATTTTTTATTTTATTCGGAAATTAATTTTTTCTTGCCGCCGAAGCAACACCCCCACGGGAGGGAGGTGGAAGATGCGTCATGCATACCGCCACAGGAAAATACCGACCTCTGCGGGGGTGATGTGGGACTCACCAGAATGGCACCTACCCACTAAAACCTTGGAGTCTCCACTCTTTTATTGCCCCAGGGCCTCCAGTGGATTCCTCAATAATATTCTTAAATTCATTCATTCAGTCACCTTATTTGGGACCGGTCTCATACTGCATTTGAATCAGCGTGGAACGAGTCTAAGAATTAATTTGAATTTAGAATTAGTACTGCTCTTCGAAAATATCGATGGCAATGACACGAAAAGCTACAGTCTGGCCAGCTTATCTGTTCAGAAAAGGGTGGCGCTCGTTCTTTGCTTGAATAAAGTTTGATATTTAGTCACGTAACAAATGCTTTAGTTCCGTCTTTTGCTAATGAAAGTTTTAAGTTGGTGCCACTGTAAGAATTTTACTTGCGATCGTCATGTTTTTCGATATAGTTCAATTGGCCGTTTTATTTTTGTTTCTATGGGTGATTACAAAGTGGGTTGTGGCTTACAAACGAAAAAGAAATTTCTATTCCTGTAAATTATTTATAGAAACTGGACTCTGTTCAAGAAAACTTACAATTGTACAAATTTGAAATTTGTCAATAAGTGACATAATTGCCGAATTGTCATCCAAGTGCGGTTCAATAAAATCTATAAGTATGTAAAAAATACCGACAAATCATTGTAAATTGTCGCGCCTGTAAACTGTGTTAAATAAAGCATCTACACATCTAAAATCGCCTGTCAAAATACATGCCAATTATGTATTACAAATATAGTACAACTCAAAAGATTAATGAGGGTAATCAAAAACTTTTAGGTTTTTTGGTGAGATATTTTCTGTTAAGAATAAAAATGGAGCTGCACAACAAATGAACTATTTCTATAATTCTCTTGCATAGCAACAGAGATATTTTGTTTGTCGGTTTAGTGAGAAATTAAAAAAAAAGGCATAAAAAACAAAATAATAAGGTATAATGCCGAGATATTATCATTTGTAAATGTTTTACCGAGGGTAAGGTCACCTGTCAGAAATGTATTACAACTCTAAAAATATGTAAACTTGTAAATACAATTAAACATTTAACAAAGCAGTTTTTCCGGCAAATCAGTAAATTGTCACCTGTCTCGCAAAAAATGTTTATTGAACAGAATAATATGTAAAATTGTAACTAAAATTCGACAAAAATGTAAATTTTCCGCCATTACAAATTCGTAATTTGTATTTTTTATTGAACAGAAACTTGTATAATTGTCGCCTGTCACCTGTAATTTACAATTGTAAGTTTTATTGAACAGGGCCCTGGTTAGAAACTGACTAGAATGCTACGTTATCACCAATAGTTATAGAGTCCTTGACATCAATGCAAAATGTGCCTTCTCTTATCGATCTCAAACGAAAGGAAACTTAAAAATTCGTTCAAGATATCTATATAATACATAGTAGCAATAATAAGTTCTCAGTTTATAGGTCGTATAATATTACTATTATTTTTTTTAGACTAGCGTGGTATTTTGAATTCGAGTTTCCAATGTTACGGCACTGTTGCAAGCGCCAAAATTACTCGTGAATGTAGGTAGTATCCGATGACTGTTGGCGAGTACACCGATTCGTCTGCCTTTGTATTACAACGATATAATTACAACTGTTTACTAATACTAGGGTCTAGTTCAGTTTAGTACTGACAAGTTATTTAATATCTAAACCATCTTTATTTTGTAAATAGTAGAAATTTCTTTTTTTGATTATGATTATGATTATGATTTGATTATATTTTGATTATGATTTCTTGTTACTATACAGTTTATAAGGGTAATCGGGGATTACAATAAGTGTTATCTGATATATCGATTAGATTACAGATTTATTAATATTCGTCCTAAATTCGATTTGTATGTAGAAAAATTAGATATTATTGTGTGACCAAATGATGTCACTTGTAAAAAGTAAAACAAAACACTTTTAAACACTCACTTTTTAAACAGTACCTTTTAGTACTGTGTAATAAGTGATACCTTTAGATTAGCTCTTGTGTGCAGAAAGGGCAAACAAAACAGACATCATTTTAACGTTATTATTAAATAGGATTTTATATACCTATTTATAAATTACCTTAGCATTTGCTGTAGTGAACTTAGAGGCTTTACTGCTATCAATAGACGGAAAAATTATTAAATCAAATGTTTGTATTTATGTATGTTCAAACGAATACTGTATGTAACCTATACATATATTGAAACTTGTTGTTTTTATCACGTTTTCGAATATCAAGTTGTATCCAAAAAATAAATGTCATGTTAAACTTAGTTACTAAGAGAGCCTAGTGACAATTGCATGAGCAACACTATAGGAGCAATAACTAGTTCGACTCGAATAACTTAACCTAGTTTAGGCGTATGCATTTGTTACGTGTCGGTTAGTTTTATTTTAATCAATACATGTACGCTAATATTATAGAGAGAACTACTTTAGTTTCAATGCATGTACACTCTGAAACCATTTTTGCAACTTTTGCAAAAGCATTTTGCTAAGGTGGGCTCATAGTCAAATAAGCTTAAAAAGAGGATCTTCTCGGAATGAGAGATAATCAAACTATGGGCCCATTTTACCCGACCATCAGAAGGACATTTATGTTTTTCGGGTGTGTGTAAGTATGTATATTTCTTTGGCACGCTCTACGACCTAGACTATTTGACGGATTTCAACATATACGAGACCCAATGCAAAAGAGTTCGTCTAGTTCCAAATATTACAAGTGTATAATATTCAAAGTAAAATTTAGATAAATAATTTTAACTTTATTAGTTTAATAAATACGCAGTGGTTTCGAACACTTAATGAAGTTTATTTTCAATTTAAAAAAGTAACAAAAAAATTCCCTATTTAAATAAAATATAATAAATTCTTGGGGAACCATCCACGCAATAAACTTCGTCCATCGCATTCAACGGCGCAACATAGTTCGTCTACCACTTAGTGGCGTCACCTTTAGCATCGATCACGGCCTTTATTCTTCGTGGCATCGTTGCTACCAATTCTTCACATTGTTGTGTAGCTATTGAGTCCCAGACAGATGTAATTTTTTCCTTTAGATTGCTTTTAGACCTTGGTGGATGTTTGCGCAGCATTTTCTTCATTTTCCACCATAGGCTCTCAATCGGTGACAAGTCTGGACTACTAACTAAGTAGGCATTACGATGTTTCAACGTTGGAATCGAGGGCACGAGACTTGTTTCCAAAATGTTTTGGTACTATACTGCATTAACAGTTCCTTCTTCAAAATGACTACCCAGACCTTGTACTGACGTGCTGCCCCATATCATTACCGATCAAGGAAACTCCTTTTTACTTTTAATACAATCGGCATGGAATGCTTCATCTTTATTTCTGATAAACTTTTTCCGTACATCAAGTCGTCGTTCCGTACAACGATCGTCACCTCAAATTTAGATTCATCACTCCATATTATTTCACGCCACTGGTGTGCAGTTCAATTTTCGCATGATGATAGTCTGAACGGTCGAGCTTGGGAGGGATAAGTCCTTGGCTATTTGGTAAGCAGATTTGCCATTATTGTGGCTACGAATCATTGTTTTTTGTACTGCGTCAGCGATAGGTAACCCGCGAGCCATTTTGTTCGAAAATAATGATAAAATTGCATGATATTATAGTTTTTATACGTTTGGAAATGACAGTGACGCATCTTGTTACAGATTATTTCTATTTTCAAATCGAATTTTACTCATTTTGCAATTAAAACAGTTAGAATGGAGACATGGACGAACTCTTTTGTATCGATTAAGAACTAGACGAACTATTTTGAGTTAGCCGTAGCAAATTTTTTAGTAATATTTTAGTAAAATAAGTTTTTCTTTAAAAGTGCCTCATTAACAACAATAAGTTGGAGAATTTTACCCTATACTATTTTTTTTTTCATGGGCCTGTTTAATGAAAATGTAGTTAAGTTGAAAACAGGCAACTTTTGCAATATATGACTGGACGAACTCTTTTGCATGGGGTTCGTACTTTGTCATTAGGTTCGTTTTAGTTGTATGTTATTTCCTGGAATTCTTATGGGAACAGAATTATTCGGAAAAAATACTTTGGCAGTCGGGTTTTTTGATTTGTCAAATTCTCCAGCTTTTACCTAGCAGGTACATCTTAAAAGCGGGTATGAGATTTTCCGAGACTTTTAAGACAACTTTTGGAATGTCGAATGATGTTTATGCAAGTTTCATTATTGTCACATATTTCCAGGTGAAGCTAGTTCGACTGAGCTTTATCGTAATTTGCTCATCGTCAACAATACATACATACGTCAATTGTACATTTCTTAGTAGCTAGCTTAGTACTCTACTTAATAGCAGATACAATTTAAAAATACTGACTTGACCTATCTACATACAATGAAAGTAAGTGCTATATTCGAAAAAAATAACGGCTTTTTATCCGTGGAACAACGGAGTATTGTGTGATGAAAATGGATATAATAATACGTCCGGTTTACACCCTTGGTTTATTTGAGCTGGCGGTCGCACCTGCCCCTTTTCATAATACAAAGTTGTTTAGTCACACTCGTTACTTAGGAGAAATAAAACGTTTTATACTAGTGTCCGTTTGTTTCAAATATATGGATGATGATTTATTTTGGAATACACTTAATTAAGTTTTCCAAACGGAATAGTATGGGTCGGTGGCGCAGTATTTAAGGTGATAGATTCTCATCTGCTGGTCCTGGCTTCGATCCCGGCCATAGCCGAATATACCAATTAGTTTTTACAACTTATGTGAAGTGATAGTAGAGTTTCTGTTGTTAAGGTCTCGTCTGGGGCGGTACTAAAGTCCTCCCTCTGCAGACCGCTATAATGATCACGTTTACGTGGTTGCGGTCCGGTCGAAGGGAAGGAACTGCCAGTTCAATTACTGGGACAAAGTCAATTTCAACTGAAACCACCGGTGGGCAAGGCATCATTGGTCGTCATAATCACAAGTACTATTATTAAATAACACACCTACTATTAATTTATTTCCATGGGCCGACTATTAAAGTAGTAAAAAAAAAACTAGAGTACTAAAACTGTATCTAAAATACAATGTATGTCACTCAAATCGTACCAAGGAGTTAAGTATGCAGATAAGAAACAAATGACGCCACAATTTTTTATGCACTGTGATATAATGTTTTGCATGTGCAAAAGAATATTTAAGCGTATCTTATCTTGTATGCATCATATTTTGGAGAAAAAAAACTATCTGGTGGCCACACATGATTAAAGAGATGAAACGTCAGTATAGACTGATGTACGAAATAAAGAGGTCTAGGTACTCTAAAAAAAAAACATTACCACGTTTCTTAGAATGTATTCCGGTAAAACATTACATAATTCTGTCTGGCACTGTTCTTCGTAAAAGTTCTTCCGTCTTTAGAAACCGCTTACTATCTACCACTGCAATTTTTATAAGAAGGAAACTGTATTATTGCATCTCTTATTACTTCCCATGACACTTTTATAAAATCGTAATATTTAAGCATAAGGCGACGTCTAAAATGTTTGTTAATTTCCCGGAAAGCCAGGCTGTGGTGCAGTATAAATAGGCCAAGTAAAAGCGACGCGATGGTCTTTAGAGTTTACAGTATTAGCTGAAGTCTTATAGTAAGTGACATCCACAAAGACGCGTCCACTCATTTTTTTAGTAGATATGGCATACTACGGTGAATAGAGGATGATTGTGGTATAATAGAGGAGAATAGGGTATAGAATATTAAAAGGTATAGTTTGGATAATAAATAAATATGAAATTTGGACCTATCATCAACGCAGTAGTAAGTCTGTCGCGTACTAGCGTCACAAGGTTGCCAAATTATCATCATTGAAACCTGTACGTTGTCATCTAAACTAACTGACACTTACGTCATGTGATAACCGTGAATCACAAATCCGAACAACACTCAAATACAAAATTTCAATAAAAACATACTAACACGCAATGCAAATCCTACAATTATCATCATTTCGGATAAACAGCTAGTGATGTAGCTCAATTTCATTCAATTACGTCCGATTTGCTTACTCCTGTTAATTGGGTTCGAACTAATCCTGGTAACCCTAAATGTGATTAAAGTTAGGCAAGCCGCAAACGTGAGGTGAGAGCCAATATGCCTCTGTGATTATTCGTCTGATAAATTTGAAATTTGGGAACACAACATGATGTAGGGAAAGTTTTGTTTTACGTACTTGATAACTAGCCTTTTCGATGTTTTGGTTTGAGCTTGTTGTCGTGTACAGGTTTTGTCGGTCTTCAGGCATAAGTTACTTCTATAGGAATCCATACTTTTAATATAGATTTTATTTTAATTAGGAATCTTAGCCTGTCTCTTGCTGCGACAACTTGCGTTTAAGTACGATAAAAAAGTGAGAAATTTCATATACATTTAAGGTGTTATTTTATATTGGTTACTTGATTTAGGTAGCATCAGATGTTATGCCCAAATTATTGAAGAATCTAAAATAAGTTATCAAAATGGTTATTTTAGTTTTGTTGATTTGTATGCGGGGTGCCACATTTGACCTTTTATCTAATGATAACATTACAGTATTTATACTTTGGTATAAATATCACTCTAAAATGTCGTTTATCTTGGATTTTACCTATCTTAGTAATGCAGAAAAGTTGTATTTTATGTTAATGCATTTTCCATAAATATGAAGTCGTTTGGAGTTCGCTGAATATTAAACATTAACTTTAATTTGTAGTATAAGAACGCAACATTAAGATTTAGCATTTTAGTTAGCATCTCAAACAAGTGTTGTTGTTGGATTGTCTAAGCTGCTATGAAGCTTTTCTAGAGGTAATAGAGTTTATTTTTGTTAAGATCTCGTTTGGGGCGGTATTACAGTCTTCACGTTTACGTGGTTTTGTTCCGGTTAAAGGGAAGGATCAAAGGCAATTTCTCGAGTAATCACTATCATTAATATTAAATGAAACTTCTTAGATTGATGATGTCCATGTGGTGCCGCTTGATCGTTTGCCGTCTATGAAAATGTCAAAATGTATCCCCACACGCCTATTGCAAAATCCTAATGACAAATATTTTGCGGTAAAATTTTAACTGTCCGCGTAATGTATCAAATGCTGGTTCTTCGAAACAATAGATATTGTACATGATCTACACTTGCATCGCCGGTCGGTTTACATGACACTTATGTAAGCAAAACTATTGTATGAGCTGCAATTTGTTAAGTTGGTATGCATGGAGGCAGTGTGGTAGTATGGAATATTTGGTTAGACTAAAAGCTGCTCAATCTATAAGTTTTATGAACTTAAGAACGTCAAATGCACGATTATTAAGGCGTACTGGTGATTCTAGGTTATTCTATTGATTTTTTATATACTGTATTGTTTTTAAAATATATATGTTATAAATATATATCTCCTCATAGTTTCTTCCAGTTGCCGTGTGATAAGAGAGATTATTTCTGTCAATAGATTTATGCTAATGATTACTTTTACGTACATATTAACTGTCAAAAAGCAAAAAAAAAAATGTTATGATACTTTCAACGTGAGAAGTGGTTGAAGGTAAAAAAGCGATTATCGGTTAGGCAAAAATTAGGCAAATTAAAAATATCTCAACACTTTTGGCAGGTTTCATACTTTTTACAATAAAATCCTCTTCATGTCAGTAAAAAAACACGATATTCCCATGTACTAGAAACATAAGCTCTTCAATTTTAGCTTTTATCGTAAAATAACTCAACTTATAAGTATGTGCTTAAAACAACGTACTTAATTCTGCTTGAATAAATCAGAACCCGCAAGTTTTCGAACGTTCACGGTCCGTTAGTGATGGAATATATTTTGGAATTTTCCATTTGTTTTCTCTTAGACAAAAGAAATGCGAATTGGCGGGTCTCTCACCAAATTGGTGGAAAAGTGTCTGCGGTTTTGAGGGGAATACAAAAATTGCGAATTTTGTTGCAGTAATTGTCATAAATCGATATCCATTAAGAAGACAATAAAATTACTGTTCTTTTTTAATTTACAGGCTTTAAAATCAGTACTATTAATACCGAATCAGGTGAAAGAGTTGCTTAACCTTTGCTAGGCCGGAAGTAGTAGTAAGTTTGTACGGGTCGTATGCCGCGATTTCACGCGAGTTGACGAATAAATAAAATAAATTTATTTAGAAAAAATAAATTTATTTGGTCAAGGATCCGTGACAAGGAATAGTACGGGTCGCCCACGGATCCGCACAAGGCATAGCATAGCAAATAATTTTCCCAAACAAACATAGTATCCAAAAAGTGTATTGAAAAAATCACAATTCAAAAACGCAATGCTGATAATGTACTGCATTTGCTATGCGTTTTCGACTGCGCAGCCAGAAGGCCCACGCGCTGCCATAGCGCGTACTGCTTGAGCGTTTTCGTTGGTGCTTATGTAAGTTAGTGCATCAGACATGCAGAATGACGGTAATTAATGGAAAATCATTTTCTTTCTGTTTTATTTAATTTGGTTAATTTTGGACCCTAAATATGCCAGAGATGTAGCAGCATTTCTTTTCTGCTATACCTAACATAGGTTGTTCAATTCAAGCAACTCTTTCACCTACATTAGGGTTCACAGTTCATTTTTACATCCTGCAGTCGTGGATTTTTTAAATAAAATATAGCGAATCGGAATTTTTTAAGCGTAAGCGTGTGAAGTGTCCTCTGGGTCTACCTGTAATAACTTTTAGTCACGATGACGAAAAAAAAAAGAAGATATTAAGTGTAGTTTTTTTACCTTTTTTATTTTTTTGACGAAACAAAATATTATGAATTAGAAAAGACATTGCCTTTATTGTCACTTTACATCAGGTGAGACAAAAGACCCCCTAGCTTTACATGACGTTTTGGCTCTATGTAGAGTGCAGTTAAGACGTTGTTTTATATGTAGTAATAATCATGTTCATATTTTCTTTCATTCATTAACGAATGAGATGATAACCCCACTACAGCGATATCAGCCGCATCTAAAGATTAATTATAATACCTACAAAAACAATTAGATGCGACATACTGTATGCAACCTTGTTAGTATCATTTTTGAGTTCTTCTTTCTTTTCTTGTTTTTCTCTACCTTTATAACAAACTTTATGTATGACATACTTTTCTGTTCAATATCCTTCAAAACAGTTGCCTGTTTTATTAGCCTTGCGTCTCACATTTTCTGTACATAGGTAGGTAATTAATTAATCGTAATTATTAGGTACATCATTTATATCCTGTTCCTTTCACTTATAAAAAAATTGTCTTGAAATTCACTTTTCTTTCAGACAAAGTAAATGTCAGTTTTTCTCAGTTGCTAAGTAATATCGCTAAGTGTTCCTCTGGAAGCTTTCTTTCTTAGCAAGATAAGCGTAAGTAGGCCACGCCAGGTTTCGACTTTCTTGCGACTCCAGCAGCTGGAAACTTACTGGGGAGTTTTATTTATTACCCTTTTTCCGGGGTGAAGAGAGATTTCACAGTTGGGCTGGTTTTGAGGGTTGAATATAGAAATTGTTAGTATAAGGAGGGTCACTTGTATGAAGTTATTAGAGGTTGTGTGGGGGATATAATAATAATAATAATAAATCCCCAGACAATCATGCCAACTCTATGGCTCCAAAGTAAGCAGAGCTTGTGTTATGGATTACCATATAGCGAACTGGGGGCGAACCCAGAATATACAAACATATATAAATATCAACAACCATGACCTGAGAACAAACATTCATGTTCATCACACAAATGAATGCCCCGGCCAGGACTCGAACCTGGGACCTCCGATGTATGAGACAGGGCTACTAACCACTACGCTACTCGGTCGTCATATAATTTCGTTTTTTTTACTTTTAATTTCTAAAAGTCCCGCATTATTTATCTGCTTTGCTTCTAGACATGGCAATTCCGGAATTATATATATCCTACGTTACGTCTAGATAATGTAAGGATTTTAAATATCATTGTGTAATTTCAGAGTTAACGGAAGTCATGTGTCCGCGCGGCCAAATGTGTGCGTTAAGCTTGTTATTCACCAACTGCGTGTGCGTGACAAAACTGTACTGATCGTACCCACACACAAATAAGACGAGAACACGGTTTGACAAGATGGCGGCTGCCATACAAAGTAAAGTTGCATATTTACAAGCACACGCACACATTGAGCCGCGCGTACAAATGGGTTAAAGCATCTATAACACAATGGTGGAAGAAAATTATAAAAATCTGGTACACTACATAAATACGAAAAACTTAATTCCGATAGTCATAATCACGAATTTCAAAATTCCGAATTTTATAACACCGAATGCTTCATAACTCCGAATTTTTCTTCTTCAAAACTTCAAAATTCCGAACGTTTATAATTACGAAAATCAATATGCCGAATTTGAAAATACCGAACCATAAAAAATCCGATTTATTAATAATCCGCAATATCATAAATACGAATCCCGAATATCAAAATTTCGAATAATATTATTTGTAATAACAAACGCCTTTTAAAACTGCATGAGCACATCAATTTATACG
The DNA here is from genome assembly GCA_923062675.1 of Marasmarcha lunaedactyla. NCBI lineage: Eukaryota > Metazoa > Arthropoda > Insecta > Lepidoptera > Pterophoridae > Marasmarcha > Marasmarcha lunaedactyla. The sequence goes on along the minus strand of OV281361.1, from coordinate 7,976,855 downwards.
TACGAGCATTCAAGTAGTCAGCAGGAAATGAGAAAGTTTATTTAGTTTTTTATACCGAGCTATTTCTTGAGTATGTAGTTTTTGTACTGAAATGAAAATCCCTTTTTGGCGCTTCGCCGGCTGCTACCGCGGCAGGCTCGCTGTGCTCGCTCGGCTCGCGCTGCATTATCTACATACAGACTAACTGCTCCTCCTCGCTTCGCTCGTCGTCGCCCCTTATTTGTATAATGTCAAAATGTGCCTTATTAATTTTAATTTGTGTCACAGGAGATTTAGATTATAATTTTTATTATATAACCGTTTTAGACACAAAATCTGAACGTTAGCATGAATTTTCGGAAAATTAAAATTCGGAATACCATATTTCGGACTAGTAAGTAACACAGCGGGTTTTTAATTCTTCGTACTAATGAAAGTCGGAAAATTACAATTTCGTATTTATGAATTTCGGTAAAATAAGAATCGTGTTTTTGAATAGTCGGAATTAAGACTCTTCGGGATTGCGCAATACGGAATTTTAAAAATCGGAATATTCGAATTCAGAATTACATAATTTGGAATTTTTGGATGTTCCTATAAAAATCAGATACGTATGTTCAGCCTACATTAACTACAAATATGTAAACAAATATATCCACTTTTTGTATTAATTCTGGATTCACCTCGTCATAGTCCTCCATAATTAACCCCTTTTTTAAGGATCACTAGTGTTTGTCTGGTCCGTGCATAATATTTATTTAAATATTCTTACACCGTCTAGCTTTCCTATGAATAGTTCATTATTTAATTTCATCTATACACACACAGATGTAGTGAATATACCAACAAATGTAAATATTTACTCACTGTCATAGAGAATATCGTCCTAGTTCTATTATTTGAATATGGCTAAACGCAGGTTTAATCAACGATATGTTGGTGTTTCATTTATTATAGTTCATTAATGTGGTTTACAAAAGGTTTTACCTACGTTTAAGGCGGTATTTAACGTCTGTCTTCATTAATATTTCTATATAATTGCTTTGAAAACTGAAAGCCATATTCATTATTAATTTAGTCAATTTGACACGAAGTTAAACTTTGGTGACTACGGCGCTACTCGGTAGGACTCAAATCGAAATAAAAACGTATTTAAGAAAAAGGTTCAGTTTATATTGAAAATTTAAGTCCAGTTTTCCCTCAATTAAGTAAACCCAAGTATTTTGACACTAAGTCTATTCTTTTTTCGAATAAAATAAATAAATGATATAATATGTTAGTAGAGTTTGTTTGATCTCGTTTGGAGCAGTACTACAGTCCTTCTTTTTTGACCGCCGATAATAATAACGTTTACGTGATTGTGTTCCGGTGAAAGGGAAGGAACGGCCACTGCAATTTCTGGAACAAAGGCAATTAGCAACAGTTACAACTGAAGCCTCCGGTTCGGCAACGCTTCATTAGTCGATATAATATTCTCATTGTATTATGATAAATGAAACACCTACGATCCATCATGTTCAAGTTTGCGGATGCCACTTACCATCAGATGAGTCCATAACAGGAACAATATGCCCCCATAAATGCAGAGACTTTAGTTTGAAAGATCATACAGCAAACAGCATAAGCGCACATACATATGTACTATTTAGTTTTGTATAGACATCAAATTACTGAATTATTTTCTAAAGTAATATCCAAATATTTTCTTATCTCTTACGTCAACTAAATAACAACGTCGAAAAGATAAGAATTAAGAGCAGTGGTGACAAGATTTTGAAATATATCTACTTAAGATATTAACTTGTTAACTTTAAAATATAAACTGGTATTCAAGTTATTTAGTATATTGCAATACGGAAATTTCTCTTAGACATAATCATGTTATACTTTCGTCACAAAATTACGATGGTACCCTTATTATTTAACTTCTCTTTCCACAAGTCGACTCGGTAGTTGTTAGAAGTAACTATTTTCCATATTACATCCATATTCCATTTTACACAAACAAAAACAAATTTGCTTGTTATAATAATTATGGTAAAGTTCAATAATAACATAATCCTCGGGCGTTCATTGGTCAGATTTTTAATGAAAAACCAAAAGTTTTACACAACTTAAGCACGAAAACATGAAATCGATTTTTTTAGATATGACGTATTCGTTAAGTGTTGTCCCAATGCGTTACCAAGAGTAACAGGTCCTTCGAATATTGATAAAACTCTTATGTAATCTTTAAGGCATTCCTTTTGATATCGGAAGGGCTTTTGTCTAACTAAGGACAAATGATTTCTGTACTTTTCGTTGAAAAGTTAATTGAAAACTGTGATGTTGAGTTCAGTGTTATCTAAAAGTTTAGTAAGTTTTATGTTTGTAAGGTAAGTGGAATGTAGGTTATATGAATCAATGTTATTGTACAAACGCGTTAAATCTTAAAGCGTTTTTGCTCACCGTTCGGCGTTTGCGATTTAACGCTGTAGCTTTGGCAGCATTTGGCATCATTGCCCTATGCACAATCAGCGTCTTACCCAGCCTAAGGGCGAGAATGACTTGCGCATTGTTCGCTCTATGGTACAAGGGATTCTGAGGCGAATCTGAGCTTGCATCAAAGTCATTTAGGCGTTAAATTTTATGTGAAGGTAGGTTTTTTGAAAATTGTTAACGATTGGTACATAATTTGTTATTTGAACTAATTTACTGATTTTAATGTGCTTTTCGGCTATGAAATTAACAGTACCCAAAAGGAATATAGGGTATATTGTTATCTTCATACAATATATATTTTTTTTGTATGAAGATAAAAATAGGTGCTCCGAGATGAGCCGAATGTGCCGATCGACACAAGTCGAATATATGTAGTAACTGCTTTGGCCTTGACGTTTGACAAAAACTGCCGAATCAGATGTGACTATGATCTACTGTTTGACCAATACGCCCACTACCCAACGCAGTGGTATCACAAAGAACATTTGTTCCATCACTTTATATGAAAGTGGGCACAATAATATCGGCTCCACTAAAACACACGCAATGCTTCTTCAATAAGCTTGTGTGCACCTACGTTTTGCCACAATTAATTATATGAATAATTGTGAGTAAATTATTCATAAACTTAGTTAATATTCTACAATAAATTACTAGAAAATAACATGGGTAGCGCCACTTACAACCAATTTACTTAAATAATTCCCATTAACTATTACGCCTTCTTCTATTAACAAATAAAATATCTTTAAATTTGAACACTTTTTAATCGGATTTTATCGCGGCTAATTACATTTTCAATTCGACTCGACGTTACGGTATCGTTACAGTTTTTTATTTATTTTAATGAATCGTGAAAACGTAATTAAATAAAAATATTAACTTTGATAATGATAGCCACAATTTAAAGGTGTATTATACTAGGTATATAATATTAACTTACAGTAAATATTCAAACTAGAACAGTTTTATAGGCATAACGAGTAAGCGATTGCAATGCAGCTTTGCATTTCTCAGTACTGCTGTTCTGCTTTCAACTGCAATTCACGGGGAATATATTAGTTTAGTTTATCTGCTGTGGTGGAGAGTTAGGGTAGATGCAATGTATAAGATTAGTTTGAAAGAAATGTAAAAAAACACGCAAAGGTGTAACTATGTAATAAAAGTCGATTTGGATTTTCGGTTTTAACTTAGCTATTGGTTAGTAAGGTCAGATAACCGTATTCAGACTTATCTTAGCTAACTAGATACATATTCTAACAAGTAACAACATGTTACAGAAGTTTTGTCAAAATGTCAACTGATTTTTCATCATTATGTTGTATAAAACAAAGTCGTCTATCATTTGAACATTCAGCTGAAATAAGTCTGAGCATGGTTTATAGGTTTCAGATTTGACTGATTTATTGTCAAATGGTTTTGTCCCTAAGCAAACCGAAACTACAATATACAACACTACCTACTACAAACGAAATTTTACGGATTCGAAATATAGTCACATATTTTAAATTATGTTAGTAAATATATATGCGAAAAAAGATAGAAAGAAATAATTTATTTGCAGAATGTAGTCTAGGCTAGACGTTACAATTAGTGTGTACAGCATATTCAACCGTTGTAATGGTGTGCAAATGTAAAATTTCACTTGTTTAGAATACAATACATTATAGACAACAATAATTTAGACATTATATAGATACAGGGTGTTTGGTAAAGGCTTGGCCAAACTCGTTGGGTGTATTGGTAGAGCCATTATTTTGTTATTTTACTTATTTCTTTCTAAAACCATCAGATTTTTAATAGGTTAGAGATCTTAAGTACTACTTGATCGATGTTTTAAGAAACTTTTCAAGTATCCTTTTTTCTCATTATTCCAACCTTACCTAAACCTTTAATTTTTGTCAAATTTAAATGTTTAATTTCTGATATATCAATGGCAAGAGGAAAAACCAGAGAAGTTTTTTAAACAATTCAAAATCCTGTACAAGCTTTATTTTTTTAAATCAAATTTAAAGCCGAGCTTTTGTATTTTTTTATTCTTTCGTTGATCTTTGGCAGTCTGTACCTAAATAAATTATCATGATAAGGACCTAAAATTGCTTTTAATAGACTAAGGACTTATTAGACATTAATATTAAACAAAAACAGATAGAAAACATGCGAAAAAAATACAGCAGTTTTTAGGTACATTTTTGGGAAATATTGAAAAAAAGACAAAAAAAAAAAAATTAGGTCACTTAGGGCCAAATCCCCGAATTTGTATTTCCGAAATGGCTCTACCAATACACCCAACGAGTTTGACTAACCCTATACAAAACATCCTGTATAAAATGCATTATATTTTCATTCTTAATTCGAAACTTACGATCGCAAAATTAAAAGTGAAAACTGCATTCATAATTTAAAATATTAAATTAAATGTCAAAAAAATTATAAGTAAAAAGTTGGCCTTGTTAATATTCCGACTAATGGCTGGTTTAAACGCGTTACGTTGGTAACTAAGTTTTAAGCAAAGAATTACATGTTAACAGTCGGTTAAATGAAAAGTGGTAAGTGAAAATTGAGTACGCAAGTGATTAAGTAGATAAGGGTTCGTTCTATTTTTCTGGAAAATTTAAGAATATTTAAAATAAGAATGGTTGTTGAATATACCAAGTAGAAACTTGAGATTTTAAAGAGATTTTAATTGCGGAAATCAATTCTTCTATGAGATTGTCCGAAATCTGGCTCATCACAAATCGAAGTACAGAATTGACGAATTCTTTGAGTTTCATCACCGTAGTTAAGTAGCTTAACTACTTGATGCGTTTGGACACACAAGTGCAATGTAGTAACTTAAAATTTAGTTACCACTTTAGCTACTTAATACTTGTATAATACGTGTAAACCGCGTATAAGCGCCTTCTGCGATTTAAAGCTTTAAATTCATCAGCCACAACGTCCATATTATTGAAACTAAATTCTATAGAAATAATTAGGTAACCGAAATTACCTAAATATCATAAAATCTAAACGGCATAACCAACAGATAGCAATGCAGCGTTGCATATCTTGGTAACCGCCTTCTGTTCGCTTCATTCCAGCTCACAGAGTTATTGGTTTTGTTTATGCGCCATATGCATTGAGATATTGAAGAATCCTTAGAAAAGAAAAATATATTTTAGTAGGTATACACAGTGATATTTTGTTGTAAAACAGCTTACAGAAAAAATAAGTACGAGTATTGTACCTACCTACATACACCGTATACTAAATTTACAAAAAAATACGGAACTGTAAATCGCCGATTTTAAATAAACAAGATCCTTTTAGTTACCCGACTGAGAGAAGTAGGATATATTTTTTGAGTTTATGTATGTATGTATTTTATATTGCTTTGGCAAGCATTACAGAATAAAACGTTTGATGGATATCAACACGTTAGGTGTCATTAGATTCGGCTCAGTTGTGCGAGTAACATAGGGCACAGTGACCGGAATTCCCACGGGAATAAGAATTACGCGGGAAAATTAATTAGAAAAATGCCGTAACCACATACATGTACACATTTAACCGTAGATTTTGAGTGTTATAACAGCAATAGAAAAAAGAAATGAAAACCGAAAAAATTAAGAGCTTTAAATTCGTTGTATCATAAATTAACAGAATGGTACTGTAGTTATCAAACGCTCAGGTAAACGGTAATTACGGTATACAATCTAATTAAATTTTAACTATAAATAGAAAATAAACGTAAAGGTTTTATTTTAAGCTCTTTTTGTTCTATGGATTAAAAGGCAAAATTAACATTAAAACATGGCAACAACTTTAAGTATTACATTACTTTATAAAATTTAATATGAAAAAAAGATCTGAAGCTTTTTTTTCGTAGGAGACTGTTTAATTCTAGCCCTACTTGCCTTTTTACCGGATATTGTGTCTTAGCGCTGATGGCGAATGGCGTATGGGAAACTCTGCAGCTTCAGTTAATTTTAAAACTATTCATTTCATAGCTAATCGCGACGCCATTCGTTCTTTACCAACATGTCTCACTACCGATAACAGATTTGTTTGAGTAATCATACAAAGCGAAATAATCCTAGGAATGCAATTTCTGCGGCAAACAGACAGCACATTTCCTGCAGTAGTGTAATAATATTAATATAATAAACAGTACAATATTAACTCGAAACGGTCGTGTAGGAAATAGCGCAGCCGCCGTCTGTTCTCAAGGCGATAAGAGCAGAAGAACGCCATGTCGCTCGGCGCTATATGCTTAATGTGTAACTTAGTTATTTTAGATTTAATTTAGATGATTTTAAAGTGCATAATGTAATATTGGAAATAAGCATGCTGAAACGTTTTGGAACTTTTTTTAGCTAGACGTTTGTTGTCAAACGTAAAAAATAAAAATCTACTTTTGTAAAACCTCTAATAAACAGTAATGAAACTTTTAACTAAATATGTGTCTTTTTGTATTTACTGCAAACATGGTCATTGTACTGTACAAGTAAATAGCTGTAGATAGGTAACGCGCGGACCTCTCAAATGTTATCCCCGGCGCCTGTTCTAACTGAGTCGCAATGCGACTGACACAACGCGAAAACAACCGAGGCGTTACAAGAGGGCATCTGTCTCTTTCTCAGTTTCATTCGTAGAAGTTGTGAATGTGTGATCCATTGCTCAAGTCGTCATGAAAGAACGTCAACTAAAAATAATAAAGCGGAACAGCGCTATTTTACTTAATTAATGCACCGTGTCCTTATTTATATCTCGTCTCCTACAAGTTCCTTCAATCATTAGACCTAACTATGACAATCCACGATATTTGAACTTTTATCTCTCTTTATCGTGAAAGATCTTCCTGCTCCATTTGAACTAAGTGCTGAGATAATACTCATTAACTTTACGACCTTTTAACTATTGGTAATGATGACTACCGCTCACTAATGCTTTAAAACTATTAGTTCCTCGTTTAAAAAGGCATTAACGTCAATTATATAGTTTAGTAATACGCCATACGTTTGAAATAGTTGTACATTTCGTTTCAGATGGATTTTTCTTGGTTTGCGTCGTTAAAATACGAAATTAGCTGTTTGCTTCGGTTTTGTTTCAGAAATGTGTCATGGGGATTATTTGAAAGTGTAATAACGAAGAACTAAGTGTATTGTCCTGGCTTTCATCTTTTCTAGCATTTCGATTTTTAATTATCAATATCTTTTAAAATAGTTATCAGAGGGCCTGGACAAGTGGCATGCGACGATGGAATAGAACGGCAAATGTATGACATTGACATATGACTTTGACTGAACGATTTGTACGCTTATGTCAGTTTAATACATTTAACATTCTATTCCATCGTCAAATGCCAATGGTCAAGGGGGGCAGGTGAATGTTTTTATGTGCCGTGGTATATTTGCGTGTAAAAACCAAGCCGTCCTGTTCAATTTTGAAAAAGACTTTTGGAACTGGCTGTTTCTCAATAACTACAGATTCGAGTTTTGTTACGAAGCGTAAACTTTTCTATAAGGCGTTTCTTAAAATCAAAGGTATTTGATGCACGGTTACTTCATTTGATTGCATAAACATATAAAACCAGTTCCGAACACGTGTCTGAGCCGTAGAAGTAGACTTTACGCCTACTTAACAAATAACTTAAATATGTAGTTGTAAGTTATACGTGGGTTTTCTCATCGTTTTTCTTCCGTTACTTTTGCTTGTTCGCTTGTGCGTGGCAAGAAAGAATAAAATTTACAATTTAGAACAGCTGATTCGAACTGAAGTCAGTTTCGCAATAAGCTAGCAAGTCTATCTATGGCTGCGTTTCTTAGTTTCGAGTCCCTTTAATAAAATTAGCTAAGGAAATGAGACAAAACCGTTAAAGCATTTTTATAACTAATCGATCCATTCCATTCTCATTCGATATGAATTACTCACACGCAGAACACTAAACAGGTTTACCTTGTCTGCGAAGATTAGGTTTCTATGCATGGCCAATGTCAGTATTGTGTCGGTTGTTAACACGTGCACTGTGTTTACTTGTGATTTTAAAACGACATATTTTAATTAAAACTGTGGTGATTAGTGACTATGGGACTCTATGGCACCTTTGAGCATTATGACGCGACGCAAACAAGTGAGTTTTGACTAGTCTCTTTCATGAAAACTTGTTTAGATGGGATTCGAATAAATTTTTTGGTCGGTTTTTCTAATTGACGTAAAAAACTTGTTATTGCATAATGTTTAATTTTAACCCTATAGTGGATAATTAGAGCCGTTAAAAGAGAATTAATAATACTATTCTGTGTATATTCTATAAATAAATAAAAGAAGTATCTTAATTTGATATGTTGACAACATCAAAATACCTAGTTTCCTTTAACGGTTTCGTTCGCGTAAATATTAGTTTCTTGTAAGAATTGCGTTAAAATGCTTGTATATTTGAGGTACTTGCAAACTAAATCTCAATCAGTAGCGTTAGATTACTTATGTATAAAACTGTTACAAACACTGGAGATACACGTAGGATAAAGCGTTTTAAAATGTTTTAACATTTCTACTATAAAAAAATCTAGTTTATTTTTTGTGTTCATGCAAATCATGAACTTAAAAAACTTGATTCGCCTGTTATTTATAGGCACTACGGATACCTCATCTAATTTAATTAAAAGACTTAAGTCTTAAAAGAAACACAAGATGTGTATAGCCACCTGCAACTTATCGTTAATTTTACAACGGCGTAAGTTTGCGATCAGGTAGCAGGTGAACCACAAAATACATTAATGCTAGAGTAAATAAACGCAAAGTAGTGTAACCATTATAATATGACTTATAACTTAATATGGTCTTCCTATTTATTTTGAGTTCGCGCGAGTGAAGTTATCGGATATAAGGACCTTTTTTATTTTAACCAGAGTTCCTTCTACATAATTTTAAACTCCTCGGGGACAGTAATATTTATCCGGAGGAAGTATATCCCGTGCTGTTCTGTAGCTCTGATTATGTTAAAGCAATTTTTTTTGTTTATCGGCTTAGTAACGAGCTCCCTTTTGTACTTATTAAATAAGTAAGCATTTTGTAGGGAAAAGTGGAACTGGAGAACTAGAAAGCCAGACCCCACTATCCGATGGGAATATAATATAAATAAATTATGCCGTGGAGAGAGAGAGATTTTGTAGAGTTATTCCTTTTATTTATAAACTTTGAAAGTAACGACACAATTTAAATCATATCTATCATATAATATAAACTATACGTATTTTGCAGAATTAACATATGTTTTTGCTTTAAATCTCCTCGGAATCGAAATTAGTTTACGATAAACCGTACGGGTGAAAGCGTAAGAAAGGACTTAGTTTCTTTGAGGGATTCACTTATAAAGATTTCTCTTATAGTGGCTACAAAAACAACTTCGATTTAACAATTACTAAAACACAAGGTGAACCTTATGTCGATTAATGAAACACCTATTTAGTGACAAAGGAAATTCCAAATGCTCCTACCATCGGTAATGAATCATTAATCGATGCTTAACAGGTAATCCAATTATCCCCTAATATCTACGATTAATAATTTCGCACACACGAATTTCAGTCACCATCAGTAGGATTGCGTACCCGTTAGCCGGTTATGACAGTAAAAAAAATTACATTATAAATAAATATGAAATCAACGTTGCAAAATGTTATTACCAATGATCGAATTGACCAGACACGAACTTTCGAACTTATCAGCATGCAATGTCATGTTTATTACGATGTCGTTCACTCGATTCGAATATGACAATGTATCAAAAAGCTATTCAGTCGGCACGTTGGTAGGATGTCATCGTTTATATTCATAAATCTGTGACCTATTGCTTTGAAAAGTTCAGTAGGCTAACTGAATTGCGAATAATACCGAAGTCTTATGCTCGTTTTCATCAACTACTTCTATATCATCTCATACCTATATATTACCTAAATGATGTGATACCATATCTTAACTTATTTTTACCATGACGTTCTATGCCCGTACCATAACCGCTTTTTTCCGATAAAATAATTAATTATTACGGCAATACAAAGATTTCAATAAATTGTTTTTGGCTGCATAGCGAATTTCTTTGCCTAAAAAACATGGCGGATAAGGTCAATTGTATGGTAATCAAGTAATAAATGCATAAAGAACTATCCAGTAATATTTATGCAAATATGAATCGAACTTTAAGCTACCCCTTAAAACCTTATGTGTCCATATGCGTCAGTGAAACGAACGAACACCGTTATGTTTTTCCTAATTAGGTCTACGGGACACTTTGTGTTAGAAAAAACCACCAATCGGACTTCTTCATCGAATACGCTACCATATGTCAAACACTTTCAATTGTTTGACAAACATGTCCTTATTTTGCTTTATTATTACTTGTGTAAAATATAGTTAAAAGTAAAGGACGGTGGACAATAATAAGTTCATTATTAAAAAATAAACAATCATTGCTTACGTCAGTTCTACGTTGTAACCGCCTTCAAAAAGTAAACAAATTAAATCTTTGCATTTGAATACTATTTGCTAATTACTTGATTTATTACTAATGACTTATTAATATATTAGAACTTTGTACTAAAATAATTCAGAGACTGTCTCTTAAGAAAACTATATAAACAAGTAATCATTAATGTTAATCATATTTGATATTTAATCGAAAATAGCTCACACTAGGCCCGATAACTTGAAAATTACATTCAAGACTTTGGCGCCAAATAGTCTATTGAAAATAGTACCATTGACCAAATTTCCTGTGTTGTCCTTAGGTAATTAAGGAATAATAAAGTGACCTAAATGACATCTAACTATAAGGTTTGTCCAAAAACGTACAATGAAAACGTATCCCTAAATGTTTCCCGTTTTGCCATATTCAGTTTCGATGACCGATATATTTACTGATATTAAAAGGTATAAATGGATGGTATTGTGAATTAGTTGAATGACAACTCCGGCATGAAGAAATTAGGTATTACACATATTTTGTTAGTATCCTTCGGTTAGTCCATTCGGGCTATATGTCGGGCTACATTCGACTCTTCTGGCCTATTTTTTCCCGAACATTAATCAATACATAAAGTAAATAAATCACCCGACAAACTCACCAATTGTATGAACCAAAAGTAAAAATTCAAATAGTTGACTATATTAATACAATTCGTTTAACTTAGGGCTGATCAGTAGAATAATTTTGTCACTTAACAAGACTTTCCATAGAAATTATGTCAAGCTATTAAAGTTATTTTACTGATAAAACTTATCTGAGCATTGAACAGTCAGCCCTTAATAAAATGAATACAAATGGTGCTTTTAATTCATCAGTGTTAATGAACTTACTAACACTTAAAATGAAATAATTATAATATCTTAAAGTACTGTTTTATCTTCACTTTAAACAATACCCTTTTGACCATCAACTGGGAAAGTTCAATTAAGGTTAACCAATTATCAGTCCTTGGTGTATTTACGACGGTATAATATTATGTATAATAAATGTTTAACGATGTTTGTTAGTGATCAAGATTTTTAATTAACTCAAAAACTTGTTAGATAGACAAGTTATGGAGTTTCTTTTAGTTGTAAGTAGTTTTACGATAGAAACACTAAAGAAACATCGGTTACATGCCGTTGTACTCGTGATAAGTCGAAATATATTTCAATAATGGCTACGGTTTCACTTGATCAAACCAACAAGGAAGATCAAAAAGCCTTCAATTTTCCCAGTAAGTGAATCCTTACAAATTTTTTGCGTTTATTTCTAAATTAATAAGTGTTTTATTAAACAAGAGCCTCGTCAAAGAATTTGCGTTATTATTTGCTTTCTGGAAAATTTGTTTTACTTTTTAAATTTTAGTTATAGTTTTTAATTTTTATTTTGTGAACTGTAAAAACCTGAGTGAAAAAAAAAATTACTTAGATATTTATTATATCTATTTTATATTATATCAGTTAATTATTAAGTAAACGTGTTTTGAGTTTATGGAAAAAATTCTTAATTTCGTAAAAATAATCGATGCTAAACTTCCTATTTTAGTTTACATTGCTGAGTTAGGAAAGGTTTCTTTTGTATAAGAAAGTCTCATTGGAACGAACGAATGTTTGTGATGGCAAAGCCGCGTGAAAAAAATAGATATGACTTGGTCAAAGCAAACCTTACCTAACCCTATTTTAAAATATATTTAGATATCATACAATTAAATAGAGCAGCTTTTCTGTAAGAGCAGTATTAAATAAAACTATATTATAATTCGATTAAGCACACATAAGATATCGTAACCAGTTGATAGGCAACGTAACTGGTCCACTGAAAGTTGATAGCCCCATCAGACCAGGTATGGTGATGATGCTGTACAGGATTGTGGTTTATGTGGTTCAATGTACTGCTATGTAGGGTCTTGATGGACGTTACTGGTTTTTAAAGGGATTTTGCCCTTATGTTTAAGGGCCTTAAAATTAAAAGTTGAAGGGAAAATGCATAAGACAAATGCAATTTACACCATTAAAACATTATTGGTGTCAATATGTAGTTATGAAATAGCAGTACAAAACATAGAAACTTAGGATTGTTCATAATGAGACACAGAGATGATATTTGGTATGTTAGCAAACACATTAATTATCAATAATTGCACTAAATATTTACTTCCTAACAAAATTCACACAGTGATTTAGATTCAAAGCCAATACAAGCTATTAGCTCTATATAGCCCCATTTCAATAATAATGAAAACAAAAAATACTAAACAGAAATTTAACCGTCTTTCGTACCCAACTGTACCAATTTGTACGATTATAAAAAAATGAACGCCGTTAATGGTAACAGCGATTTCGACAATACTAGCATTGTTATTTTCGTGGTCCACTTGTTGGCGTAACACACGTACCTACTGAAAAACTAAAAGGAACTAGGCCAGAAGTATCTGTAATTTTAAAGTTGAATAGTGAAAGATTGACACAAGAGGGAATCACATTACGAGTTGCGACGGTACTCGGTTACATTATTTTGTTACTGTGAAATTGATAGAATTTTTTTATTGTTGTATTGTGTTATTAGATTGAAAAGTAACAAATAAGGTTGGTAAAAACTTATTGCGTTTTTGGTTTTTGAATTTGTTTTTTTAGTCTGTGATGTGCATGATTAGATTAGTGTTTAAGGTTAATTTTTCGTTCATCAAAAAATTCACTCTCCATAAAAAAGTAAAATCAAGTTTTATTTGAGATTTTTACATACAATATAGGAAGTAAATTATTATTCATTAAGACTCGTTTTGATTCTCATCCTGAAGGATTTTCTACGAAATGTTTACATAATGTTGTCAATTTTATTAATCGGAAATTAATTCTTCAACTTGTTCTTCATAAATCTGTACCTTAATGTACATAATACTTTTTTTCTGAGTTACCCAATTCTAAAATTATGCTTTTTGTAGTTATTTAGATAAAAAAATAAAAGTATTAATCAAACGTTTCGTTATTTAAACAGCATTTAGGGCTGATTGTTCAATACTCAGATAAACTTTATCAGTAGAATAATTTTAGAACTTTTATAGAAAGTGCAGTCAAGTGTCAAATAAAGTCAAAATGTTTCAAACAAACAAAATTTCATCAAAGGTAAAAATTGTACAGTTACTGAAAGTCTTCTTTTTCTTCGTCTTCACCGAAATTGCGTAAATACAACTTCAACTTCGGCTTTTGAAAGGTATTGTGTGTACACTGAGAGAAATAAAAGCCGGCAGAAACTGTGTCGAAGTTATTCTGCAGAATATATTTGTCAGAGTATGGAAAAACCAGCCCTTACTTAATCACAAGTATTCATACACGTTAAACAATAAACAAATAAAAATGTAAGTTCATAAATAAAATGTACCACTCCTTTTTACATTCGAGTTGCATATTCAATTATTTCTTTATCCGATATGTTTAGTGTGTATAGTTGTGCAGTTAACAGACCGGACGCCAGCGTTCCAGGGTTCGATTGGTCCCGTGTCAGATGGTTATCGGTCGCTTTCAGACGTACGGTACAGGAAATGGGCAAAGTGTACAAAAGGAATAGGCAGCGAGTGCCGATATTTGCTTTTGGGAACGAATATTTTGGATATTGGGTAATTTGTAGGTTAGTCAATTGTAGGGTAAAAGTGTGATGTGAAATGGAAGGCCAATCATGATATGATGTCAATCACGTTTGTTTAGATAGTTCATGTCATCTGTGCGCGTTGCCATTCGTGATCGTAAAGCTAATGTATTAATTGTACACGCAAACTAAAGCGACGAGAACACAGTTTGACAAAATGTCTGCCGCCACATAAAGTTAAGTTACACATACGAGTATACAAGCATACGCACACATAGAGCCGCGCACATAAATGACTTAAACCATCTGTAAATAATATAAAAAAGTAAAAAACATTATAATTCTTACAGGTTTTTGAATTTGCAAAAACCCTATTTGTACTTAATTGACGTGTTGTGATTGGTTGATCATTATCTACGTTTTTTGCCTGCTGCAAAAATAGAATGCTCTTTCTAATAGATTTTTTCATCATTAACGTTTTATTATGTACTTTTGTAGGGAAATTTAAAGTTTTTCAATATATAACTTGCTCTCGACAGCTCTCGCAGTTTGAGGTAATGATTAAATAACTAATCTGAAAATAGAATTTAACATCGAAATCTATACCGGAAAGACAAACATGAGTCAGTGGAAGGAAATAACATTCATCGACACTAGTACTCTCTGGTATGACTGCCAAAGATTGATGATAAGGAAATCTTATACTGGTGACGGCAATAAGATGCAAGCATACGAATAAGAAAATAAAGAATCACAGTATTATTTATTACTTTTTAACTTACCTGGTGGTAAATGGCATCCGCACCTGTAGACATCATCAATCAAAATCAATAGGTGTTTAAACTATGAATAGTCTTAATTGACTGACGCTCCTTCCCTTTGACCGGACCATAACGTAATCGTGATTATTACGGCGGTCAAAGAAGGAAGGACTGTGTGGTACCCCCCTCCCCCAGACGAGATCTTAACAAACAAACTCTACGACCACTAAATTAAAAATATGACTATACACTTGCAGTTAGTAGCAAAGTAATATTTTATTAAACGCAATTATTTTTCACCAAAGAAGACGTTACTGCCAAATAATGTTTTCATTCAACTATGAATTTCAATTCAATTGCATCGTTTAAAGGATTTTCTTGAAAATTAATATTTAAAGATTATCATTAATTGATATATTGATATGAAGTATGTAGAATCTATCTGAATCACGTCAAATGCAGTAATCGAATATTTATGATATTCAAAACCTAAACACGATTACATTTATTTTAATAGCAAACATTATATTTCTGTCATAAGTTTCATATGTTCATCATATCAGCCGCTGAGACGACAAGTGTTTACTAAAGGAGCGCCTAAGTAAAGACTTTGCTTAGCGAATTTATACTTTATCTAACTATACCGTGTAAGTCTAGATTTGCTAAGCGAAATTCATCATTAGAGGCCCTTAAGCTACCATTTGACATCTCTGACTGAGGTTGTATATCTGCGTCTATCTATTTAATCGTAGATTATCAAAGGTTTTTTATTAAGTTTATTTTTCTAAAAGTTATTTCAACAGAACATACAATTCACCAAATCCGTTGAGACGTTTGTTTTCAGCGGGATTTGTTATGGAGGTGGTTTTCGATTCTTTGTTGATATTGTGTTGATTTAATTTTAACCAGTACTTTTCGCTTTGTTTTCAGGCTGGGAATCTGGAGAAGGCGACCGGCTGCTGCGAAATGAACCGGTGAAACTGACGCCAGCATGGGAGGGAGCCAACCTACCTAATGACACCCTCAACTTGAAAGGTATTTATTTATTCCTACTACAGCCTTAAGAACAAACTGCAGGAACATCAGTCATAGTCAAAAAAATGGCTTGTATTCAGGCATGTTGTGGCATGTTGGGTTTCCTTACGGCGATCCTTCGATTTATCGGCAAAAGTTGTAAATGTTGTTAATCGAAAAGCCAGTGATTTAAGCACACTGATACCAACACTTATTTTTATCCTACCCATGTATGTATCAAGATGTGTCAGATAATACGCATACCTTCAAATTTAAATATTTATTTCTCAACATTGTTAATTACTTGTTCATATAAACGTCAAGTAAAACATGATCAGTTCGGAAAAACCTTCATGAAGAAGAACTGGCAAGAAACGTCACGGATATATATTTATTGAGTATGTAAATTTATAGTTTCTCTTTATGTCTATATCTGTTAGCCCGGCAAGTCTCGTTCCCCCCAAGTACTCAAACGACGAACACCCTCAAACGGCACCCGTTCACTAGTTAACGCCGGATCCAGCCATCGCCTAGTTGAATAGTTTGACCGTGTAACATTAATCTTAACAAAGAAGGTTAAATGCCTGTTGTATTATTTTGCAATAGATTTCAGTAAAACTTTTACGATTTGATATCGCTAAACCTGTTTTTGAATATCTAAACCATGAGGAACAGTTTTTTAAGGCTTTATTT
Organism: Marasmarcha lunaedactyla; assembly: GCA_923062675.1. Classification (NCBI taxonomy): domain Eukaryota; kingdom Metazoa; phylum Arthropoda; class Insecta; order Lepidoptera; family Pterophoridae; genus Marasmarcha; species Marasmarcha lunaedactyla. The sequence continues at coordinate 7,959,854 of OV281361.1, read as the reverse complement.
ATTATTCATTATCTAACGTTTAACCGCACTATAATTTGCTTTTATTTTGACGGTTGCATCAATAGAAGCTTGTTCTTTGTTTTCGTAGAGTGTTCAGTACCAAATAATATTATTTACGCTTTTATATACAACTGTACTTTGTATCATTTATTTAATCTGCATTTTAACAATACTGTAGTGTAATAAAGAGCGATAAGGCAATCCAGAGTATATTCAGCTGTAACAAGACGAAGTCTACAAGTCAGTTAGTTATTGAAAATAAAGTGTATTTTTAGATTTTTCGCTGCTCAGAATTGTCCGAGCCCGTTGCCTATTTTCCATTTCCGAACGGTAAAACGTCAACCGGTATTGATCCTGATCCATGTATATTATGTGTGTATCATCCATCGTATGTACAAGCAAGAGAGTGACGTAAATTCAATAGGCGAAGCTTTTAGCGGCGTATTGAGCGTGGCGAAGTGGTATTAAAGAAAATATGGTATCAACTATTGTCAGTTTTATCGCTCATATATCTGTATCACTCGTTACGCGCTACTCAACCGACCAATCACAACGCGTGTTCTACATCGCAATTTCAACAATTTTCAGTACGCGTGGTTATAAGTCACCTAAAAATATTTTGTTGATAATTGTTTAGATTTTGGTAAGAGTGTAATTGATTGTCATGAGAAAGGTTTTCGTATAAAAGTTAATTTAATTTTTATAAAAAAAACTATCGGCCTTAACACAAAGAAATTTATTAACACAGGTAAATTAAATAAATGTCACACCAAGCACGGACATTTTAATTGTGATAAACAGGTGTGAAACTCTTTTGTGGTAAGGCTGCAGTTAAGGATACTTATCGGACGAAATTGTTCAATACAAGGCAATCAATAAGAAGATAGGTTTTTAAAGTCTTCTTAACTATTGTAACTATTGTAGATTGCATTCGGATACAGTTTCGGATATATTGGTTGTAAATACCCAACACTTTCAATATTTTTACAATACCTAACAACTCTCAATCGTAATGTCTCTGTCGGTTTGTTGCTTGAAAATCTTGTAAATTTTTTATTGACTTGATGCGTTGTCCGGCCAAGGCTCCAACAATAAATGTTTTTCTTTGATTAAACCGGTGTCAAAAGCTGTACGGAAACAAAACTTAATTTGAAAATTATGTTATATAAAAATACGTTATATTAAGCCCACTTTCGCGGACTGAGTTAAAAATTTAAACTCGGGTTTAAAATATTGCTATGTGTCTCTAAATAGAAATTGACAGTGATGGAGAGGCATATTTAACTGATTAACCGGCTAACTCCGACTTAAATTGTTAAGTCGGTCCTAGTCGTAGAGTTTTAAACTTATGGTAATTTATACTCTTGATTATCTCCACCTTTAGAAAGCGACTTTAGTTTCCTATTTGTAACCTTTGATGAAAGTAAAATAGAAAAAGATAGGTGACAAGTCAAATGTTACAGTTCCGTGGTTTTCGTTCCGTTATTTGACTTTAATCTAAGTATGTCGGCCGAATGGTGTAGTGGGCTGTAGCCCTGCCTGGAGGAAACCGATTCGCGACCTGGCTGGGGCTTTATTTTTGTGATGAACAAATAGGTTTATTTTTGGGTCATGGTTGTCGATATTTATGTGTGCACGTTTATTCTGGGTCCACGTTCGCTGTATGGTCATTCACACCAGAAGCTTTGTTTTGTTTACCTTGGAGCCATACAGTTAGTTTGTTTATTTAACAACATGTTTTATTTTGATATCTCGTGTACATGGTCGGTAACTAACAAATCAGTAAGATTGTAAAATAGTTAAAAGGTAATTTCGTTCGAATAATTCTAGTAATTTCAAACAACTAACGGGCAAAACCTCGCGGCACATTATTCATCTATGATGTATCTAGTATAATCACAATTTAAAATGAGGCCAAGAAGGGACTGTATAAAACCTTAATTCGTTGGTATGCAGCAGGAATGATAGTCAAAATTTAAAGCCAATTGAGAAGCTGTTTATGAACTAGTCAAGAAATTTCAAAATAGATTTTTTATCATCATTGTCGTGACAGGATCTTTCTTATCGGTATTTAGAAGTGCTTAGGCAGGCGCTGTTTGTTTTGCGTGATAGCCTGTGCAATTAAATAAAACCTCAAAGTTTTTGCGGAAAATGTATTTCATTTATTTGTTTAGTTTTCGGAGCCAACAGCACTTAGGTCTTATTACAATTTATGTTTTATTGATCGAACAGACTGCCAATCATAGGCTCAAAATTTTTTAATTTATCTTTTAAAAGTAGGTAGATAAGAATAAAGTATTTATTAATTTCTCAACGGCAAAAACAGTCTTAATTGACTTGTCAAAGTGTAAACACTTTAAAGCTTTCTTAGTTGATATATCTATAACAAGTAGTGGTTTGACTGACACCTGTGAATCGTAATCGATCATGAATCAGTGCTATAATTATTTAAGCTCGATCATTGTTATTCTAATTGTTTATAATGAACTAGGTTCAAAACTAAACACAATTAGATGGTAACCACAACTTGTTGCTGCATGCGACCTGATATTGCCTGGTCATGCATATTCATAGGCGTTTTACCAAAAGGTAACGTACCTGAGGCCCATTTGCGCAGCTGGACCTTGCTATATGTTTGTCGGTCAGTGACAGACTTGTCGGAGCTTCCCTAGCGCCTCACCTGCACATCCGTTGATCATACAGTTTTGTATCACAGTTGTCAAGGGTATAGTTTCGACATGTTTACATCCATGAGAATTCTCCGTTATGTGTTTTTTCGACCAAGTGAACTAGACGAACGGGCGGATAAAAGCTCCCCTTTCAATCCTTCACGATTAAACATGACAACGCCCCTAAAAGAAATACACACTCCATATATATATATATATACTTGACATATATTTCAAATAAATACAATTTAAAAGAATCAAAAGTCTGCTTAAAAATGGTCTTTAGATAGACTGATATTTGCTCACCTTTCAAACAGATTGTCATATAATTTTTTTTTTGTTATTTATTAGTGGATAAGGGAAAATTTTCTTGATTGCATGTTTAAGCTGATTGTTACGTACAAAATTAATATTTTATATTATACGCCGGGGGTATATCCCCGTATATTTACTACGTATACGTAGTAAAAAAAAATTAAAGACATGCGTAGATTGGACAGTTGTCGTCAAGCGCAAATATTTAAGAGTAAGCGTTTACTTTGTTTATTCTGTTTAGTTTATAAAGGCCCAAAAAGTCCTTTAAAATTTAATGTTATTCAATACTGGACCTGGAAATGTCATCGCGTGGAAAAACCACAAAAAAATATACGCGTATTTATATTTTTATATTTTTAATTAGTTTTCATATAGTTTTGACATATACAAAGGTTGAACCCCTCTATTAAGTACCTGCGCACCTGTAACAAGCCAAGTTTATATTTAACTTCTATAATGCGTGATAGCCTAGTGCGCAGGTGTGTACCACTAACTTGGCATTTCAAGTGAAATACAAAATGTTAGGTAATTTTTTCCACGTCTCAGATTTACCTAACGAATGTGCATACAAATGTTGTGTACAACTTTAATTGGTTTGCAAACTTACTAATGTTGTATAATGTAAATGTAGTTTTTAAGGTATTAGTTTGTAAGGTGTTGTTGTTCCTAAATCAATAAAACAAAAAAAATAAATCTAGGATTTCTTTGTACCAATTTAAGCTATGCCGTTTTTGTCTCAACTCATGGATAACCCCACAGAATACTTAATACCTAAACTACATATGTAAAAGTCTGTTGTTGCCAAGTAAAGCAATAACATAAAGTATTTATATATATGAACCTAGTAACACTAGATACACACACGTCCAATCAACCTCTCTTTCTGCTCGCGTTTCGAACAGTGGACATTCCATTCATATTCATGACGGCCGAGTGGCGTAGTGGGTAGGCGTAGTACCTCATGCGCCGGAGATCTCAGGTTCGAGGCCTGGCCGGGGCATTAATTTGTGTGATGAAATCAAAATCACAAATGAATAAATTAAACACAGATGTTTGTTCTCGGGTCATGGTTGTTGATATTTATATATGTATGTTTATTCTGGGTTCCCCCAATTCGCTATATGGTCATACATAATACAAGCTCTGCTTACTTTGGTCCATACAGTTGCTGTGTTTGTCTGGGGATTTATTATTATTATATTAATTCCGTGATATGTCTTCATTTGGCCGTCAAATTGGCTATATCTTCGCTTTGTCTATGGCTTCACGCTGTAAAAAGGTAATGATCCAAAATTATACGTTATCAAAGCTAGTATTACTCGTATTTCACTAACTTCTTATTTTTTAAATTAATTTGTGAGAGCTATTGATGTCAGGTTGTATTGATGTATAGGTTACGCTTCCCACTTCCCAACGCAGTGTCGTTAGTTTCTGTAACTATTGTCACATTTTTATTCAGTGGGTACAAGAAAGCTCCGCTAAAACACACGCAGGCTTTATCGATAAGGTTGTGTGCACCTAAGCGTTGCGACATTAATATTTGTAAAAGTTAATATAGGGCAGTAAATTACGGAAGCTGTGTAGTATTTCCTACAAGTCTCAGACACAGTAAATATATTAGTTTCTCGAGACAGAACATCTAATCAACTATTACACTATCCTCTATTTTCACCATGATTAGAACTCAGGATCGTCATTGTAGGAAGGATATATTTCGACCAGAGCAACCTACGCTATGACAACACAACATTAATCGCTAAAAAACTATGTATATTAAGTCAATTACAGCTGCGGTGAACAGTGTCTATAGGCACGCATGACACACACCATCAGGTCACGTGCTCGGTTGCCGGCTATGACAAAGTTAAGAAGAAAGAATTCTTCATCAAAATTCTTATAATTTAACTTACCGCTTTTAACTCAGTTATCCACGGATAAAAATTTAACATACAAAAACATATGGGTAAGCAACGTAATGTCTGCATTAGTCATGAAATGAAAACTTTCGTCTTTAATCATATGGATGTTTTCCTATAATATGATTTCATATCTTATATCATCAAATGCCCAGATGCTTTGTCGACGATAAATATTTTGATCGTTTGATCACTAAGGATTCCATGTTTGTGGTTCGAGAATGCATGTGTACGCGCTACGTAAATTATTGTGGCAGAAAATGCGCAATAGTTTAACTATAATGACATTATGTTCTGTTGTAACGGTTTTTCTAAACATGAACTCCACTTGAATAAAGTGTTTGATGAATAAAAATAGTGATGTGTGTGCTGGGTGGCTGTGATTTGTATTCGAGAACTGTTTGAGAAGCAAAACCGAAGCGAAATAGAATGATTACCTATTTAATTTGCTCACGATTCGGTATTTTCCGATCCTTTTTTTCTTCGATATGTTAAGGGCGCTACCCACATACTCGGGCCAGCTTTAATCGGCACTACCAGCCGGCAAAGTCGAATATGCGTGGATGAACGTTCAGGAAAAACGCCGCCCACCCAAAGCCGTTCGGGTTTTAGCGAAACGAGCCGAATATGAAAATCTGCATATCGCCCGTATGTCCTATCCGATCGGTTCATGCTTAATATGTATAGAACTTGCTTCGGGCCGGCCTTATTCATCAAATACTGCCGACGCGAGTGTGCCGTTCGGAATATGTGGGTAGCTCCCGTGGTAGTTAACTGTGAATATTAATATTTATTGTTATTATTTAAATATTGCTTTTTGTAATGCTACGGCAGTAGTTTCTCTAAGTTTCAGTCTAAGACACTCAACATTTGATGATTGCAGCATAATAACTTCCTTAATAAGTAATCTACAGCAACAAACAATAAATTTGGAAATCCTTTTTGTAGATTTATAACGATTAGCGCCTTCATGTCATCAGTTCTAAAATATAAATTTTATTTTTATGTAACAATTTTATAATATTGCTGTAACCATCAATAAAACAGATAAGAGCCGACTGCCAAAAATACAAATTATAATTCAAACTCGATAGTGCATTCTAGCCTTAATAAATTATCGCATAATAAATTAGGTTCAGAATTATTATTCCTGAATGTAAACTTCTGTCAAATCCGTCAAAATAAATAAAATAGCAGATAAATATGTCATATTACAACCACCAAGTCTTTTCTATCTCCGTAAATACAAGGCAATCTTAAAACCCAATTCCAATGTGATCTTTTTCAGGTGTGGCTATGGATTTAGCACCTCCAAAGGACAAATGGAAAATCATATACCTGACTCTGGTACTCCACGGACTTGGAACGCTGACTGCTTGGAACATGTTTATCACGGCGAAGAACTATTTTGCCTACTACAAACTAGCAGGCGCTCCGCAATTGTCGAATAATTACTTGTCCTACGTGGGATGGGCGAGTCAAGTGCCTAATTTAATGTTTAGCTGGGTTAACGTGTTTATACAGATAAAGTAAGTGGTTTTTGATTGTTTGTGTTGTGAAGTTAATAATGGCGATTGAAGTTTTTATATGTTTGTGATAGTAGAGAGTGTTTTGTTAAGATATGGCCTGGGGCTGTATTGCCATAATAACACTGTTTTGAACTACAACAAAACAGATATTATGTGTAGAATAAAACACACAGCGTTGAGGTGAAGAAGCTGTCTATGGTTTTCCTTATTTTTTTCCAAAAATAGTCCTCTAGTCTATGGATGTGATTGAATAGTACACTTTTTACTCACCAGAGGCGCCACTATCTTTGTAAATGTGGTGACAGCAATTCAAATTCATAGGAGTCTTCACTCACCTGCAAGAGCCTTGCTGCAACGCTGTGTGTTTTATTCTACACATAATATCTGTTTTGTTGTAGTTCAAAACAGTGTTATTATGTGCAATCCTAAAACACACAGCGTTTGGGTGAAGACCTGTTTGTTATCTGCTGGTGAGGAAATAGCCAATTAACACAAACGCTATGTGATTGTTCAGGAGAATTATTTAAAAAAAAAATAATAATAATAAAAATATTAAACATCAAGTTAGAAGAAAAATATATATATTTATATTTTCTCCATTGCTAGGGTACAATAATAGCAAAATATTAACATTAAGAATTAAAATTATAACATGAAATTAAATCTTTTCAAAACAAAATTTAAAGTAACAGAAAATAAAGTCACTAACATCCTTGTTTACTTAACTAGTTAATTAAACTTACACTACTAAGTCACTTCACAATTGTGTCTTAAGTATTGATTGTATTGAATGAGGACCATTATAATTATGAGATCAAACTTTAGGAATCATTGAATATAACTTTAAAATAAAAATGATATTAAATCTCAACATCTTTGGGCATCTTATTATACTTATTAATAAATGTAAAAATAAAATATTTAAATTATAGAAAAATAATCATGTAGGAGATCCTCCTTGTGATTTATCTTATGTTGTACGGGTCGACAGTAATGGTTAGTAAAAGTGGATACACTTCTCCAATTCCCCCTGTCCAAAATTTCTTGAACAGGTCTGTCCTCCATCCAGCTTCTGGAAGCTACAGCTGACCTGATACTTCCCGGAGTTGCATTTATGTTGGCTTCTTTAAAAATGGTTCGTATCCATCCTGCAATCATAGTTCTTGAAGCTGGTCTAACTGTCCCAGTGCAAGATATAAAAAGACTACACATGCTCATCTTACCAGTCTGACGACGAGGTTCCGAAGCCTCTAATAGTTTAATGACATTAGCAACTGGACAGACTTGAACCTTTGGATGGCGTAATAACATCCAACCAGATTGTTGATGGGATCCTGTGTCTGTCTTTGAACCAAATTTAGGCCAGAATATAATTCTGTCCTCCTCAATAATTAAGTTCTGTTGAGAAGTTTGCAACAATGTGAGGTCATGTATTCTGCGCCCTGAAGCCAGCAGTAATATCAAGGCAGTACGTCTTGCAATGTCAAATAATGTGTTTGTTGGTTGAGCTTCTAACAACCAATTAAATAATAATTTTGTATCCCATACTGGGGCTTTTCTGGTAGGGGGTCTAGCAAGAGAAACTGCTTTTAAAACTTGTTGAACAAAAAAGTTTTTACTATAGTCCTCTTTGGAAGATTTACAATAAGTTATAACTGCAGATTTGTGTAAAAGCATGGTATTATAAGCAAATTTTTCTTTTAAAAACATGTGGGATAAGAAATGAGCTATGTCAATACCCTTTGGAGATCTATCATCTATACCATTAGATCTACACCATTGTATCTACCTTTTAATAGGGGCCTTATAAGTAGATAAAGTGGAGGACCGCCAACTGCTTTTTAACAAATTCTGCTCACTCAAGCTCCAGTGTGCAATTTGCTCAGACCACCCCCAATCTTCCAAGCCTTCAACTCCAACCTGTCTACCTGAGCTGGTGGTTGTGTTGTGGTCACATCTATGAGGACCTCCCGAAGGTTCAGAATTGGAATTGGATGTGACAGTGCTCGAGCCTGAAGGTCCGGCAACCAAAAGCATTGGTTCCACTGAGGTGCTATTAGGATAAATGTCCCTTTTGCCATGTTCAGGTGTGCTAATACTCTGGATATTAGATTGGGTGATGGAAATACCCAGGCTAGGTCGAATCCCCATGGCTGACTGAATGCGTCGTAAAACAATGCTGAACTGTCGCAGGCATCTAGCGAAACATATCTGGGAACCACTGCGGTTTCCCTGGATGCGAACAGGTCTATGTCTGGTATTCCCCACTCTTTGAAAATTGCCTCCGTGGCCTGGGGTAACAAATGCCATTCGGGAAGTGGCCGACCCCTTGACAGGCAGTCTGCTATTCCGTTTAGCCTCCCCGGGAGGTAACAAGCCGACAGTGTTATGTTGAACTGTTCGGTTAACTCCAAAAGCCTGGTTGTTAGATTCAACAGAGCTATGGAGCGGGTGCCACCCTGGTTTCTTATATATGCTACTAGTGTGCAATTGTCTGATTGAACTAATATATGGGCATTTTTTAAATGTGTCTTCTGACTTTTTATGGCAGCTAATACAACAAACAACTCTTTTTGGTTGGAGTGCCATTTTCTTTGTAAGGGAGTCCATGACCCGGCTAGATACATTCCATTCAAGTGAGCCCCCCAGCCTGCATCCGCTGCATCTGAGGTTAGGAAGTGAGTGACTTCTCTTTTTTGTAGTTGGACAACACTGCATTGTATCCTGTTCAACCACCAAGTCAAGTCCTGTACTACTCGAGGAGTAAGGAACCTTTTTTGCCTTGGTCTGACAGACTTGAATTTTTTTTAAAACATTTGGAAGCTTCTGCACCTTAGTCTTCCCTTGGGCATAGTGTGATTGGCAAAGTTTAGCTGACCTAACAAGCTCTGAGCCTGTTTTAAGTTGCAACTTCTTTGGTTTAGAATTCTTGTTAGTGCCGCTTTTATTGAAGTTACTTTCTTGGATGGTAGACTTACTGTGTTTTCTAGGGTATTCCAAGTCAATCCTAGATAGTCTAGTCGCTGTGATGGTTTTAGTACAGACTTTGTTAGATTTACATGCCAACCTAGACCTGTTAACATTGTCACGGTTTCCGCAACCTGAGTGGCTAATTTGGAGGGGTCCTGGTTGACTAGAAGATAGTCGTCTAAATACACCAGGTCTCTGATTCCTCGTGCTCGAAGGATTTCTGCAATCCAATTTGACACTGCTGCAAAAATTTGGGGGGCTGAGGACAGGCCGAAAGGTAGGCAAGTTAATTGTAAGATTTCCCCCTTGTAAACTATGCGCAGGAACCGTCTGTGCGGTTCTGCAATTGGTAGGTGAAAATAGGCCTCCCGAAGGTCTATTTTCGTAAGCCAGTCGTGATTCTGCAGAAAATTCATGACATCTATTTGTGAAATTAAATGGAATGGTTTTGTTACTACAAACTGGTTGAGACCCCGTAAGTCGAAAATTGGGCGAATTCCTCCATCTGACTTCTGAACCAGGAAAATCTTTGAAAAGAAGCCAGAATTTGTCAGTGGTGACCACCATTTCCAGAATTTGTTTTGCTTTTAAATCCCTGATGACAGCTGTCATCTGATTGGTCTCTTTGGTCAAGAATGATTTTTGAATGTTTTTGTATGGATACTGCAAAGGGGGTTTGTGCTTGAAGGGAATGCGACCATACGTTACTATGTTCTGAATGAACTGATTGGCTCCTAAATCTTTCCAAGCATCTATATGGTCCCTTAAGCAACCTCCTTTGAAGATAATGTCATTTTTGTGAAGTCTTTGGGGCGAAAGTATGTTCTGAACCATTTTTACGTCTACGAAAGGGCTGGTTCTTTTTTATTTCTTGCCGATTAAGTTTATGTGAATGATGAAATCTATTACCTTCTTTGTATTTCCTATTACCAGTATTAATATTGTTATATTTTAATGTTGTTGGGGCCCTATGTTCTTTTAAGTATGTACCACCTAATGACTGAATAATCGGTATTAATTTCTCTCGGCTGAATAAATACTCTGAGCTTGGGGGTATTTTCTGCAAGGTAACTCTTAAATTAGGGTTACTTATCTCTTTAAGAATTCTGTCTCGCCTGGTCTCAATGTCTCAATGCATTCGGATCTTTTGCCACAAATAACCTGCATGATTGTTTCATATTTCTTATTACTTTCAGAGTTTGCACCAAAAACATTAGTCAATTTATCTACTAGGTTAGTAGTATTTAAATTCTGTGGATTAGCTGCAGCCCAATTAACTATACTCTGTAAACCTGATTTTAATAATTGTCTTTGCTCTAATATTTACATATACATTTGATAACCCAGCTAATAAATTCTCTGTAGAATGCAGATAATCTTTTTGTTTATTGAAATGACATAATTCCTCGTTTATCTTAAGTGCAACAAATCCAGGATCTGCAGCACAAGACAACAAAGCTTTCTTATATCTAATTGTTTTCCAAGCAGAAGTTTCAAATAATTGTAATTTCTTTAACTCATCTAACCTGTCTTTATCAGCTGGTGGAATAACCATCTTTTCATTAAAATCTATACTGATATTCCCTAAAGAAAGACAATCTGTCTTTTCAGGATTATCTAAAAAAGAGGTAGACGGTATGGAATTTGGTAGTTGGTTCAAAGAGTTTAAATGGTATGGCAACTGGGTGAGATAACTAGAAATATTGTGTACCTGACTTATTAATGCATCAATTCGTGGATCTTGGACATTATTAGAATACTTACGTTTTGGGCGTTTATTTGGTGGTGGACTCGCAAATTCTTCCTCATCTTCCGAAGACGAGGAAGAGGACGAAAAAGCTTGTCTCTTTTTCGGGCTACTTGAGCTCGATGACTCGATTCGCTCTCCCTCCGAAGCAGCGAAGTTCGAGTTGGTCACAACACGTGCTGTATGGTCACTCATTACGATAGAAACCAAATAAAAGAATTAAAACTCACAGTATTCAACTAGCACTAAATGATTTCACTAAATATTTATAATACTATGTGCTTTTTTTACTTTTTAACAATTTTTTAAATCTTTTCTGTAATTTTCACACTTATTCGTTAGAAAACCACAAACGCTATGAATTTGAATTGCTGTCACCACATTTACAAAGATAGTGGCGCCTCTGGTGAGTAAAAAGTGTACTATTCAATCACATCCATAGACTAGAGGACTATTTTTGGAAAAAAATAAGGAAAACCATAGACAGCTTCTTCACCTCAACGCTGTGTGTTTTAGGATTGCACATAATGACCACGTTTACGTAGTTGTGTCACGGCGGAAGGAAACCAGTGCAAATACTTGAACAAAGGGTAACTCCTTTGTAACCCTACGGCCTGCGCATCTTATCAATGTAATAATCACATTAAATATCGATAAACACCTGCAACTAATGATGTCCATTGGTGTGGATGCCATTTATCATCAGATTGGTAGCGTGCTCCTTTGCCGTCTATGAAAATAGTAAAAACAAAATATCTCTCATTGCCTATGATGATGAAGATGTCGAATACGTATGACTTCGACGTTTCGACCTTGCTCTTTCATGAAATTAAGAGATCGTATTAGTTGAATATGTTCTTCTATTTTTTTTATATATTGTCGATTCATTATGTACCTGATAATTTAAATCATATTTGCAATAAATAACGACAGTTTCAAAGCAACAATTAACAAAACACACATAGTGACGGTGAAGTGCAAATACCCTGTTAAATACCTAACTTAGCCCAAGTTGTGTTTGTGTTCTCTAAACAGTACCACCATACCCCTGTTATGCATTAGTAATAATTTATTCATAATTTCTGTAACATAAATGTAGGATTTTTTATCTCCTGCAAAATTTGGTACTTGGTATTTGGCACTTCACCGTCGATATGTGCATTTTATTTCTTATTTTTTAAAATTCGAGGAGCTCTTCAATTAAAAAATACACTTCACTTGATCTTTAATGTGCTCATTTCATAACGCCCACTATCCAACGCAGTGGTCTTACAATAACATTTGTAATTATCACATTTTAAAAGTGGGCAAATTAATATCGGCTCTTCTTAAAACACATGCAACGCTTTTGCCATAAGCTTGTGTGCACCTACGTTTTGCCACATTTAAGATAACACAATTATAAATCCTGTGATTTTTCACTTTCCTATTATTAGTTTGGAATTAATTTCCGAAATATAAGGCTATTATATATTATCTATTTTATTTTAGTAAGAAAAGCTAACATTTTATTTAACAAAATGAATACATACTTGCATAACTAAAAGGTTAAAGGCTAACTAAAGGCTTTCAGAGATTAACACAATTATTATATTATAATCCTGAAGACTACAAAATCCGTTTATTAAGCCAATCAATATGTTAATTTTAACTACATCCACGAGTTTTGCTAATTATATGAATTCCTTTACTTAGACGTGGGTTACTCGTTGAATATTGAAATATTTCTATTTACATTTCACAGTAAATGTTATAAGAGTATTTAAATCACAGCTCAATGATTAAATTCGATGCTATGTCATAAAACTATTCTATTATGACAATATCACATCAAATTGCCTACTTATATTGAGGTGCAGTATTTTGTGCGTGAGTCGCTATGTGTGCGTAAAGTTTGTAGATATAAAGCAACAGTGTGTGCGTGACGAACATGTATGGATTGTCCACGCACACCAAAGCGACTAGAACACGGTTTGACAAGATGGCGGCTGCCAACAAAGTTAAATTATGTTGCATACTTACAAGCACACACAGCGCACAAGGCGATTTGAACTATCTATAAACCTATTATTTTATGAGTGACTAAAACTTGAAAACTACGCGGGTGAAATCTCACTCGCGTAGCGCCCAATCCCGTAGAAATCTCTTGTAAACTCATGATAATTTTCTTTTTTCTCTTTTTTTAGCTTTCCAATATTAAAAGAATTTTTAAAATCGGCTTAGTGGCTGTAGTATAATAAAACTACTATAAATACAACAATAATAAAAGCTGGGCTTTATACCATTTTAAATCTATATGTCAAATGTTAACTATCCATCTAATTTCAGGGGAAATCTAGCAACGCGCATCGTTTGGTCGTTGATCATAGAAGTATGCATCTTCGTAGTGACTGTAGTCTTGGCTATGGTTGATAGCCAAGACTGGCCGGTGGCCTTCTTTTGGATCACTATAATAAGTGTCTTCTTTTTAAATGGTGAGTTGGTTTTTCACTGTCATAGTTGATTTATTGGATATTGGTGCAAATGGTTTGTATAGAACTACAATGCTATCCGTGAAATGGAAGTATTTTTAAACTTGCATATCATCTTAAAATTTTCTTGCCATTTTTATAATTTACTACTTTTGATTATACTATTGATAGCTGTTTCAATGTTATTATTAATGTATATTTATTATAAAATGGCGCCATTTAAATGATACAAGCGAAGTTTACTAGATCCAAGATTGGTGGGTCTATAGAGAGAATTTTTATACAAAAAAGGATTGTAACGACATAAATTAATTGCATAGCATATGACAACATGAGAGGCAAAGATTGTCTAGATGCAATGGTTTCTTAAATGTGTTGTTTTTGAATTTCACACTCTAGTTTGTATTCTAGATGTTGTTCATACACTACTTTTTATACGTTTATAGTTGTCTACTATGATGTACTGTTTGACCAATACGCCCACTACCCAACGCAGTGGTATCACAAAGAACATTTGTTCCATCACTTTATATGAAAGTGGGCACAATAATATCGGCTCTACTAAAACCCACGCAATGCTTCTTCAATAAGCTTGTGTGCACCTACGTTTTGCCACAATCATTCATTTTAATAAGAACGAGTGAATTATTCATTAAATTAGTTACATTTCAAATGATCTTCATTGATAGTATTATTTCTTTGCGACTTTTGTAAATTAGTATACAATGTATACTACAGTGTTATAGAATATTACTGGATCTTGTACTTAGCATAACGTGTAACATCCTAGTCTTTATCTTCACTTTCCATCAGGTGAGATGACAGTCAAACAACTGCCAATAGACAACATTTAAAAATGCGTTTATATTTTATTTGAGTTTCGAAGAGATCTCACAAACTTACGGGGTCCGTATTTTTTTTATTTTGTGAAATATGTACTAAGTTTACATGATCATGATCTTCAAAATGAATATTTTGAATTTAAAGTACAAAATATTTTCACCGGAAGTGACGAAATAACGGAGCTCACAAAAGAGACATCTATTTGTTTAATTAAAAAAAAACCTTTGTTCAGACATTGGGAAAAGAGCCAAAATTAATATTAAAATCAGATTTCGTAATTTGCATTTTCATATTATCTTAATAACACTCCACTAATAAATCCTTTAAAAAAAATCATGATCCAATTTAAATTCCAGGTTTCAACGCAATATTCCAAAACTCCGTGTTCGGCCTGGCCGCGCGGCTGCCACCGCAGTACACCGGCGCTGTGGTCTTAGGCTCCAATATATGCGGCACTCTGGTCGTCTTTATGGAATGGATCTCTAGTTCCATAGGCGGAAGCGTTAGGTGGGTATCATTGGAAATAAGTCTTGTTTAATGTAAACTTGTTCAATTTAAAACTAGAAATGATACGCAAAAAGGGTGCCGTTTGAGGGGGCTCATGGTTTGGATACTTGAGGGGAGGGATACTTACCGACCTAACAGATGCAGATAAGAATAATTTTGTTAAGACATTGTAATTTATTTGAAAAAAATATGCCTGTGAAGTTTCTTACCAGTTCTTTGCGAAGGTTTCTCCGAACTGGTGGTAGAGTCATGCTTTATTTGACGTCAATAAGAACAAGTAATTGTCAATGTTGAGAAATGAATATTTTAATTTGAATTGTTAGAATTTCAATATGTCTTGACACACACAATTATTTTGATTCTATTATAAAATTCACAATTATTGTATACAAAGTTGTGATCGTACAAATTCTTTGATGAGATCTCATCTGGGCGGTACTAGCGTCCTTCCTATTTTGACCGTTTAGGTGGTTGTGGTCAAGAGAATGAATAACCAGGCCAATTACGTCTGAATCCTGCCATCGGCAACGTTTTAGTCAAGGTAATAATCACAATTACTATTGATAAATAAAACAAGTACGTCTTATGATGTCTATGGGTGCCCCTTACCATCAGGCGGGCTGCATGCTCGTTTAGTACGGCTAAATAAAGTTAAAAAGAAACTTAAATATGATGCCCAAAAAGACCCACAGATACTCGCCTTAAACTTCTTTTTTAGTATCGGGTGTTGTTAGTTGTTTCCTATTTCGGTTAGCCATTGGGTGATTTGATCAGTACGAAATATTACTTAAATCTTTCGAAAAAATTATTATATTTAATTATTATAGAATATATCAAAAGAATAATACAAAACTATAACTTTACAATACATATAAAAAAGCCAACCCGAAGGAATGCATGTTTGGATCATGTTATTAGCAATAATAAGGAATCTATAGGTAATATCCTTCCGTTGTTTCTATCAGATCATGATACCGCGCAAACGTTAAAGTTTGCCATAGTTAACAAAAATGTTACTCCTAAATTTATTTTCTTAAAGAAGCGTGACATGAGCTCAGATAATATTACAAAATTCTTTAACTACCTTTCTTCGTTATCATGGAACTATGTCTACGAAGAGACTGACCCAAATTTAGCTTTTAACAAATTTCATGACATGCTTATGCTACTCTATGACCAATGTTTTCCTGAATACTTAGTAAAAAAAAAAATAAGACCTAAAAAAAAACAAATGGATTTCCAAAGGCATTAAAATATCATGCGCAACGAAACGCAAACTAAGGTATAAATATTATAAAACAGGAAACATAGAAGATAAAATAAAATTTAATAGATACAATAAACTATTAAAAAATGTATTATAACCTCAACAAAAAATTACAACAAGTCTCTCATAAATAGCGCTACAAATTTTTCGAGGACATCTTGGAATATTATTAAGGCCAACGTTGCATCGAACTTTTTGCATCGCGACATGACAAAAATAATTGACATGAATAACAATACTTGTATTTATCCTACTGATATCTGCAATGCTTTCAATGACTTTTTAATCAATAATTGTAAGACAAACCCACATGCGCAAAATTATGACATTAATAAATCTAAAAGTGCGAGCATGTTTTTATTTCCCACCGATAAAGAAGAAATATTAGGTATTATTAAATTGTTGAAGGATACAAACTCAGTCGGCTATGATAAAATTTCTACCTAAATTTTAAAACTCTGTAAAAATATAATTGCTCCAGTACTTGCACATATAATAAACTTATCCTTTAAAGACGGTGTATATCCTAAAAGGCTTAAACTAACAGTTATAAAGCCAATACATAAAAAAGGCGAGAGAGAACTACTGATGAACTATAGACCGATAGCATTAATTCCTATATTAGCTAAAATATTTGAAAAATGCATGCATAACAGACTTATGAAATTTATATCTAAATTTGGAATATTAAATTCAAATCAGTACGGCTTCCAGAAGAGTAAATCCACAACACTGGCGGCATTTAAGTTGATTAACGAAATAATAAGTCGTGTTAATAGAAAAAGAAAAACTGTCGTTGTATTCTTCGATATGACTCAAGCGTTCGACCACGTATCACACAAATTATTATTAAGAAAATGCGAGTCCTATGGAATTCGTGGTCTACCATTAAAATGGTTAGAGAGTTATCTTTATGATAGGCTACAGTTTGTTGAAATAACATTTACAAATAAAAATGCTCACCAAGAAACGTGGTACTCTACAACAAAGCCAAATAAAGTTGGAGTTCCACAGGGTAGTTTATTAGGCCCTCTTTTATTTCTAATATATATAAATGATTTGCCAAACACAACAAAGTTCCATACAACATTATATGCAGACGACATATCCATTGTTATTCCTGATGATTCAAATGAAGATTTTAATAACGTTATAAATTCGACTATAGTATCTATCGTAAATTGGCTAGAATTAAATAACTTAAAAATAAATATAAATAAAACTAAATACATGCAGTTTTTTAATAAAGGTGCCAAAAAAGCCGCTTTAACTATTAAGTGTCATGATAAGTTCATAAAAGAAACAGAGGTGTCCTCATTTCTAGGCATTGAATTTGACTAAAACTGCTCTTGGAAAACACACATCGACAAACTATGCGGAAAACTAAATAGATATGCTTACGCTTTATGGAGACTCTCAAAAATTACAAACATGGAAACAGCACTAACGGCTTACCATGGTTATGTTGCGTCCATATTGAGGTATGGTATTCTTCTTTGGGGTAATTCAGTGAAAATAAATAGAGCATTTATTGCACAGAAACAGTGCGTTCGAGCCATAGCTGATGTCAGCTCGTGGACAACCTGTAGGCCTTTACTTAAATCATTTCAATTACACTTACAATTACACTTTGAAATATGTGTATTTGTGAAAACACACCATGAGTTGTATACAACAAAAAAACAATATTGTACATTTAACACAAGATACCCCAATAAATTATGTTTGCCAAATATTAAAACTGAAATCTGTAACAAAAACTGCCTTGCAATGTCAGTAAGAGTGTTCAACCATTTACCAGAAGAAATGAAATGTTTGCCGTTACGTAAATTTAAATATACTCTCAGAACTTGGCTAATTGAGAAGTGTTTTTATAGTGTTAATGACTTTCTATCCAAAAAAAAAATAGTTATGTATCACATTTTATGTCGTGACTGAACTATTATATATATTGACATCTAGTTTTTCTTATTTGGATAAAATGTTTTAACTATTGAAGGCACTGTAAAATATTATGTAATTAGTTGTTATTGTGCTGCATTTTACCTTCACATTTTATTTATATTAAATTGTATTTTTCTTTGATCTTAATTTGTTAGCTTTTAATCTGCTTGCATGTAATATTGCATGCTGTTGTACAGTTGTAGTGTGAGGGACTTTTATACTGTGAATCTTGATAACTTCTTTTGTTACCACCTATAATGCAATAAATTTGATTTGATTTGATTTGATTTAAAAGCTGTCAATACTAAAGAAAACTAGATGAGAAATAATAATTGTATTGTAAATTGAAGAAACAAATTTTATAAATTTCTACTAATATTATTATTGTGCCTTTAAAAAAATCCTAATGCCTATATAATACCTTAGTGTAAGAAAACATTTCCTTCGATTAATTATTTAAATAGCAATAAAAGACATTGGTTTTTTCGTTAATTTCAGGACTTCAGCAATCTACTACTTCATAGGAGGAATGTTCGTGCTACTTGTGTGCTTTGACACATATTTTGCGCTTCCATTGAATGTAAGTATAAATTCATTTACTCATATAAATATCATAATTCAGTGTCGTACCACAGATTACTAAACCAGGGACTAGGTAACTAATAAATCACTCCGTAAAAAATCGCGTTCCCGCCTTTTTAATTAAACATGCTGCGTTCCGTTTGCTGATTACAGCGCTCACAGCGCTAAAAGTGCTCAAAACCGTTCCGATTCGTTTGAGCGCGCTAAAAGTGTTATTAGTGCTATTGTAATCGGAACGGTAAATATCGCGCTAACATTCTGATTGTTCGTCGCTTAAGTCTAAAGTTGCAATTTCATTAAGATCTTTGACCCTGAATGAAGCAGGCGCAATTTTTTTCATTATTACAAAAGAAAATGAATAAGCAAGCTTTTAAAATCTTTAATCAACTAATAAAAACATCAACAAAGTAACGTCCTGTGTCAGTTTTGACAGGCCGCTCACAGCGACCATGCTCCGTAGCTTGGGCACTGTGAGCGGGAAGATGGCGGCGTTTATGACGTCATTGATGACGTATCGCTGTGAGCGCGCTCACGGGCAATCGGAACGTGTATATGAGCGCTGTGAGCGCTGTAATCGGCAAATGGAACGCAGCATTACTCTCCGTGCGAGTTGAGTTGATGACCGCGAGTTAAAGTGTACTTCAACTCGAACGCGCATGGCAATCTACTGCGCTATGGGCCGCCGGCGACCGGTAGGTATTTAGCGCGCGCAAGTACATCTAGTGGCATAGATTTGCTCGTTAGTTGGAATTGGAAATTAAGTTAAATATGTAACAATTTTGTTAGAGGAAATTAGGCAGTTGACCAACAAAAAATATTAACTATTTTAATACCACGACGATAACATTGATTATTTATTGCCCACTACCCAACGCAGTGGTATTACAATGAACATTTGTTCCATCACTTTATATGAAAGTGGGCACATTAATATCGGCTCTACTAAAACACACGCAATGCTTCTTCAATAAGCTTGTGTGCACCTACGTTTTGCCACAAGTATTTTTATAACTAGATAGTTTTATAAAATGATAACCATTTCACAAGGTCTCAAAGGCATTCTTTTATTCAACCTGCTAAAGTTTTAAGCGAATTATTTGCTCTTTGCTGTCAAATGTATGGCTTATGCTGGCCACTTCACTGATTCGAGTGAGAAGAGATAATTGTCCATGTCAACATTTCTACAATTTTATCTGAATCAACTTGGCCATTTCTTAGCATACCTTCTTTAAGAATTATGCTATCACAATCAATTATTATTTTGTATTTCTGATTGGTAGAAATATACACTTAACCTGTATTATCATACTATATAGCAACTAATATCCAATAAAATGTCTTCTCATATTCCAGAGATTCTACCGCTATTACAATAAGCAAGAACAGACTCAATCCGGTCAACCAGCAGAGCCTGCTAAGCCGGTTCCTTACGGAACAGTGTTCAAGGAATGTTGGGTCCAACTTTATAATATATTCTTGACGTTCTTTATTTCACTGTCTGTATTCCCCGCTGTGCATTCAGGTGAGCCAAGTAATGGTGCAATTATACTCGTTAATGATTATAGAATACATGATTTTTGAAGTGTAGTAAAACTTGTGTTTTGTGGGGAATACATTAATATTTTTTTAAAGTATGTTTTTGCAGACATAATCCATATCGAAAACAAGTATTCATTATATTGATTTATACAAGTTTAATTAAGTGTTCGCAGTCACCTGGAATACGCGTCCGCTGTGTGGAATCTAGCTTATAATATATATATCGATCGAATTGAAAAGATTCAAAAACGTTTCATGGGACTTCTGCAATTCAAAACTAATATTTATGACGACAACTACTTGACTCGCTGTAAAAGGCATGACATTTTACCTCTCAACATTCGCCGCGATATCACTGACTTATCACGACTTCTTCAAATATTAAAAGGTTAATTGGACTGTACTGAGCTTTTGAGCAAAATCGGCATATGTACTCATACGAAAGCATATGGACATTCGACACTTGTACACGTACCACTCGTTAACAGTAGTTACAGGCAGCATTCGTTTAGACTGCGAGCATGCAGCGTCTACAACCGACTCAACCGCGAACAAGATATAGACATTTTCAATACTGGTATTCCTAGTGTGCGAGCGACAATTACAAGATATTTTTTTCTTAAATCTGTCTAGCTGATATAATTTTTTTCATAAATATTAATGTCTAGCAATCGTTATGTATTCTTACATCTCAATTAATCAAGTATTTATAAGTGAAAACTTGTGAAATGCCTTAAATATTTATATTATTATTATATTATATATATTATTATATTTATTAATATTTATATATTATTAGTATTAGCTGTAAGTTTTCCGTTGAGAATAAAATAAAAAATAAAATGAATTAATTAATTACAAAAAGTATTGAGGGTTTTGTCTTATTCATTAGAAACAAATCAGTTTAAATAATTATTTGTATAATCTCTGGAAAACACAGCAAACTTTACTCATTCATCATCTTAGATTATTGCAGTTTTATTTTATTTAAAAATTTACACACAAAATCAGTAAGGAAAATGGTTTCATACAAATTGTACAATGCTGCACATAATATCTATTCCTGAAATAAAACAAATTATTTAAATTAACAATCAAACTGTAAAATTCCAAATTATTCATAAACAATAAAAAGTGTCTTATTATTTCAGATATAAAGCCAATACAACCAGGCTTCCTGGGTGACAACTTCATGAGGATCACATGTTTCTTAACATTCAATGTCACCGCTATGCTAGGAAACATCTCAGCCAGTTTGGTCCAGTTTGTAAGTATTGAGTTTATAAATTTATGTAATTGTATGGAATAAAAAATGCAAATATTAATTTGCAATTTTTATTTTCAAAATTAATATTTCTGAACAAACAAGAAGTGAACTTTAAGGGGTTTAGTTAAGTAAATAACTAAAATATATTTTAAAATATTTTGTTAAAAGTCGTACTATCCTTAAAAAGGCTAGATATTTAATTTTTTCAGATCTTAACTAAGCCTTACACCAATTTGGTTATTCTGGCTGTATAAAAAATAGATAGAAATATAATTGTAGCATAATAAAAATGATAAAATGTTCATTCTTTATAAGTAAAGGCGCGGCATTATAAGTAAATAATAATAAATTAAATTATTACCATGTTTTAGAACCCACTACCCAACGCAATGATATCGACAACATTATTGTGATAATCATTTTATAACAAGTGGGAAAATGAGTGCTTTACTAAAACACACGCGTGCTTCTTTAATAAGTATGTGTGCACCTAAGTATGGCTACATTTTTTGCTTAACCCTTTGAACGCCAAAGTCTGATATAGCAAACAATTAATAATCGTGCCCTCGCCGCCACTGTCCAATATAAAAGACAAAAAAATGTATTGAAATAAGCTTAAATTTTTATTGGATTTTTCATAATTCCTTTAAATAATAAATGAACTGAGTAAATTCATACTTTATAATAATATTTTTTATTTTTACATTATAACTCGACGTTTCAGTGCCTTATGTTTCACTTGACTGGTGTCCGAAGCGTCGAGTTAAAATATAAAAATTAAAAATATATTTAATATTGATAAAATCCAGTTAAAAAGTGATTTATTTAATATTATCAAATGAGAATAACCTAACCCATATAAATAAGAAACTATCTTGAAGGTATGTGCAAAAGTCTGCCAACCCGCAGTAGGCAAGCATGGTGGAGTATAATTGCCTAAAACCACTCATTAGTTGGGTGAGGCTGATATCCATGCAGTGGGATTATTAAGCTGGAGGAAACATGACATTTTAAGTATTGTGGGTGATAGTGGCAGTGGCATAAAAATTTATGTTAATAAAAGCACTTAGCTTGTTATGGCTTTGTTAATATTTTGTTAAGGTTAAACATCACAAGGACTAGCGCAGCCTATTGAAAAAAAAGCACTTACTAAATCAAATTGGCTTGAATTCAATTACATTTTTATTTATTCCATGTTAATAAAGAGAACAGTTTATACATTTTATGAGTATTCAATAATGATTTCTTAAATAATACTAAATTGTTAATAAAATAAATAAACAGGTAAAAGATTAATTTAGTTATATTAAGTTTGAAACTGTCGGGAACTTATTATTTTTTGAAGTTATTGATGATTATGACAGAAAGTTGTCACCTCACTAAAGCCTCGAAGAACTCATACAGGAAAAATTGATATACAACATTCTCAACAATAATTCAAACCAATAATGTTTGAGTCGTAGCGTGTTGATGCGCGTTTTCATACGGAATCCGTGGGTTAATACTAAGGGGGTCAAAACGAAATTATTTGTTAAAAATACATAAAATAATTTTTTTCTATAAAATTTCAGCCTGGACCTCGCTGGCTAACCCTTTTCACAACTCTACGAGTGCTCTTCATCCCGTTCTTCCTGCTCTGCAACTACAAGCCTCAAGATATTGTTCGAACACTTCCCGTGCTCATTGACAATGATTGGGTGTATTGGACAGGAGCCATGTTACTCGGATGGAGTTCCGGACATGCTAGCTCGCTAGGCATGATGTATGTTTCTAGGTGAGTGTTCAATTTGTTTTAAGGAAGATAAGAAATAGTATGTTATAACGGAGTAAAACAAACTGCATGTGAGACATGGACAAATTCTGTGTTTATTTGAGAAACCCACGTATGTATGCCATTATGTATGAAATATTAGAAACTAACAAAATATCCCAAGTTGAAGACTTTGAAAGGCCGAATTTTTGTGAATGGCGATGAATTCAGGTTTTCCTGCACGTTTACTTGGAGCATGGAAGTGTTCTCCATGATTATATTTCCTTTTATTAATTTGATGTTTATTGCCGTGATACTTTATTGTAACATGACATATAATCCATACATTTAACAAGAATGACACTTTTTATTTGAAAAAAGAAAGATTTCATATGCCCATTTCAGAGGTACTTAACCACTATATTTTTTACAAGATTCGTACAATATATTTGTCTAGAAAATCAGATGCAAACAATGCAGTCCAGTCTAAAAAGCACAACTTTTGTGTATATTTTATATTACAAACTAATAAAGAACACTACAATTTCTTTTCGATATTTATCTTAAAATAAATCAATAATGTCTCTTCTGTTTCAGTAACCTCCCACAAGAACACGCCCCAAAAGCCGGTATGATAGGTGGTGCAACTCTTGTCACTGGAATTGTTTCTGGGCTCATTTTCACACGAGTCTGCCCCTTGATCATTTCCATGGACGTGTGGAAGAACATATAGCGATCACTCTCCTACCTTGAAACTATGTGGCATGTGTTCATTAAACTATTTGTCTAGTGAATAGGCAGTGACACTGAACAAGTGAAGTGTTCAACGTGAGCACAGCTCAGTTAACTGACTTGAGATTCCAAAGTGTTTATCTATGATTCGGACAATAAAGCAATAAGTGTTAGATGCCAAAAATAATGTATACTTCTTATATACAGATTATGACACATTTTAATTAGAACAAAGTTTAGAAAGATCTCAAAATTTGTAACAACTGGTTCCAATCATAGATGAAATAGTTACATTGTTGACTTAGTAACCAAAATCATCAGATAGTACTAAGAAGAATGTAATATATTTAGACGGAATTTAAAGTATACACTGCGATGCATTTATAAATAGTTCAATTAATTTTATTGCATTACAAAAATGTCGTTTTATCACGTATAAAATCATACCATATTTTTTTTAGTACTGATGTAACGATTGAAACCGTACCTTATCTCAATCTTTTCTTAGTTCATAAGATTCCAATGTTATTAAAAGGTACAGTTTTATTAGTGAGAAATTTGTTATTACATTACACCAAATCAAACAATTGTAGGGGCTCGAAATATATCGAATTTAAGTGACATAATGATACAAAATGATATGAACGTTTTTACGAGTAAGTAGAGATATTGAATTTTAAGTAATAAAGTTTAATAATCTTGCCAAAATATGGTAATGAAACTAAAGCTTGCTGCTTTGTCACCATTTGAATTTCTACAAAGTAACCAAATTTGACATTATATATGCTTTATTATCAAAATGTTTTAGTTATAATATATGTTGTGCAGTTATATAAAATTTGCCAGACTAAAGAATTAAGGCTATGTATAGATTTATGTACTGTTAAAGTTTATATTATGTACACAAGATATATTTACATTTGTAGGTAGTACAAATGCATAAAAAATTACGATGCCGTTGTATAAAAATTGACAATAGGTTAGGTATATATAATTTTGCTTGTTGCAGATGTTAATATGGTGCAGCTACTAGTTATCTCGTCTAGTTTAAACTACTATGACATACCTAAGAATTTATTTACTTTTTTTTTAAAACACACGACTAATCAGAGTAAATAATTTGTTAAAAAAACATGATAGGATTTGCATTTCATATCATTTTTGCTCTAATGAATATGTCTTTTGTTTTATTATTTAGGTGTAATTTCTAATTGAATGCTTTTCCCTTATTACTTAATCCTATTCCAATTATCCATTCTTCTTTAATGTTAATTTATTATTTTAGTTTTATTTGGCTAGCATTTAACAATTTGAAAAATTTTATTTTTTTTAATTATGACAGACTGAGCAACATTTTTGTGGTACTACTTCGTAAGTAATACTTTAGTCTATTTGTAACGGGTGTTATTTTAAACTAGTGTTCAATACGTTAACTAAAAGATTAATTTTGTGAACTTCACCGTGACTGACCGTGTGGACACACTCAGGGGTTTGTTTTCTTGATTAACACTAGCAATTGTAAGTTTTTATTTATTTGACAGTAAACGTTTTTTTTTATTTATTTTCTGTTTTTTATTTTATTCAACTACCTTTAATATGTGGATGATTTCCATTGTGGAATGAAACACTGTTACAGTTACTCCTGTATACCACAGTTACATAGTTTTTCTCATATTTGTTAGTTTTCATACGAAATTTCAAATTAAAACGCTTTTGTTATTTCACAATAATGGGTCTGTAAAAAATTATATCTGCAGTGGCGAGTACTAGGCTGAATGTTGCTCTATGTCTATCAGTTCAATACAAATAGAAAGAGACGGAGCGACATTTGAACTAACTGACCGGGTAACTCATGGGCCTTATGACCTGCGCAGACGACGGATTTTTCTCCGCGGCGGAGAAAAAAGTACGCTTCGCGAATAACAAGTCCGCCGCGAATTTACCGCGGACTCAACGCACACGGCGTGCGAATATTTGTTGCCCGGAAATGTAGAAATAAACGCGGACTTAAGTCCGCCATGTGCGTTGCTTCGCCTGGTCACACGAGTTTTATTTTTTCCGGGGACTCCCCCGTACTTTTGTCCGGTCCGCTCCCTGCATGTCCGCCGTTTTGCGGGGGACTTTTTGTACGCGGTACTTTTGATCCCTCGTTTGCGTTGTTCGATGCAGTTGTAAGCGATCTATTTTAGCGGACAAAAAAGTCCGTCGTCTGCGCAGGCCATTAGAGACCTACTAACTACTCTGTTAACCAACGTTGTACGCTAGGATCGTTTAATTGTTGCCATTTAATTAAAATATTTAGTAACTTCGGGCAACAGATGGGAAACAGTAAATTTTGTTTACATGTTAATTATTAAAATTCCAAGAGAATTCCTAGATTATGGCAGAGTTTTGAAATAATGCCACTTCACATTTAACTTGGTAGGGGTCAATAATTTTTATTTTCTTGACACAAATAGCTGTATTAGCGTGTAATTTTACACTGCGATAAACAGAAAACTTAAAAGCGCAATAAAATTAAAAGCGATTTTTTTTTGTGTAAATGTAATAGTAATATCAGAAAAAAGCTTTTTAGACGTGTTTTAGCGTAATAGTTATCCTGGTGCCTTACCCATCTTCCATTTAGAAGTTTTGCTTTAAAATAAGTATAAGTAGTTAGTGTTCAATGTTAAAGTGCACTGCCCCTCACCAATAGATACATAGTTTGTAGGAGTCTAGATATATGTTAGAAAATAGTATAAGTCGGTAAAAGACGCGCTCCGGTAACTGGGATAAAAATCGTTTATTTTAATAAACAAGTAGAAGTGAAATGTTTTGTTTTCCGTCCAAGATGAACGTAGCTGCTTTCAGTCAAATAAAAATCGTTCAGTATAGAAAACGAGACAATAATGAAAACATAAAATTTTTATACACGTCAAATTACTCGGCGTGGCAGGAGTTGCTGCGAGTCGGTGCACAGAACACGAAT
This sequence comes from Marasmarcha lunaedactyla, assembly GCA_923062675.1. Lineage (NCBI taxonomy): Eukaryota > Metazoa > Arthropoda > Insecta > Lepidoptera > Pterophoridae > Marasmarcha > Marasmarcha lunaedactyla. The sequence continues at coordinate 7,932,838 of OV281361.1, read as the reverse complement.
ATAGATTTGTGGGGTGCAGTGCGCCGGTGGCAGCCGTAAAACATAAATCGCCGAGTTATTTGATGCATACTGTAATACAGCTATTAAATCCGAGTACCTATCTTATAAAATATCGCTTTGAAAATGCGTTCTGAATCACGTAAATAGGTAAAAGCTACCTACCAATTGCGTGCATGCCCTTCGAGAGCCCACTGTGGAAAATGTAGATTTCGTAAATATAAATATTTAGCAACAGCTTTAAAGAAATTGTAGCCATAAGGTTGCATTTGTAGCTGTTGTAAGTCGAACGCTACTTTTCAATTGTTAACGTTTTCTTCCATCTTTAGAATAAATCAATTTCTAAACGAAAAGCTGTTGGTTCGTAACTTTCATATTTTATTTAGTAGACGATAGGCCTTTCTCAAAGGCGGCGGCGGCGAGGGCTCGTCGCTGCTGAGTCGGCGCGTTCCCGAAGTCAGGCCGACCGGTCGCTGGCGAACAACGAGAAATATTTGCATTTGCGAATCTATACTTCGTCGAAGCCTAAAATTCAAAATATTTTTTTTTCATCATAGGTTAAAATCGTACACTTGTTGAAAGTCTTCTTTATCATCATCGAGTTTGCGTAAATAGAACATAACATCAGCTTTTAAAAGGTATTATGGGCGATTTGTTTGTCTTGAATAGTCTTGATTGCGGCCGATAGTGTTGTTCCATGCCCGAGCGCAAGTTATTTTCTCAATTTCCAAACAGTTGCGACTATATTTGTTTGATAGGAGTTCACTTTTTATGCACACGTGCATGCTTTCTGTAGCGTAATATTGCTTAAAAACAATTTATCTATTTTGTTATATCCAAGGCTAGCTTTTGAGGCGACAACCTACTTGGTACAAAACTCACATATATACCATTTTAATAACTATTTAACTGTAAATAGCTCTGTATTAACTTACTAAATTGATTAAGTACCTTATTTAATTTATCGTAGTTTTTTGTAATACCTTGTAGCTTACAATAAGTAATTCACAAACTCATGTTTCCTTAAAATAATTGATATGTATATATATTACGTTAATACTTATAAAATATGAAGTGTAATTTAAAATGCTGATCTATACTAACCATGTATCTAGTATTTGCTTATTATTATAAGAAGTATGATCTAAAATAATCTTGCATCAATTTATGATGATATTTAACAAGGTATTGAACTTTTGATCAATGTACCTATGTAGCACCAAGTGTAAATCGCACTCCTTATAGATGGAAGGCTGTGACATAGCTTTAACCTCATTTTGTATTTAGCAAATGTCATCCTTTCCTATCTGATTTTGACTAACTTTGTTTTACACAAATGCAGAATTTTTGAGATCGTCTTTCTTGCATTCAATACTAGGTAAATATTTAAAATCTTCATATGTTTTGATGGCGCGATCGTTCTCTCCAAACAGAAACTGAACAACTTCAATATACTCAATACCTTTTCTTCCCATACAAACTGCAATAGCGGTTGCATCCACTTTGCACAGAATGTCCAAAAATTATTTTCATATTTCTTCTGTCTTCTTTTTTTGAAAGATCTACTGATAATTTGGTAACTGAATCGAAAGGTATTCTGTGTAACTACGATTCGGAAATAGGCTGCCTAAACTTTTGGTGTTTTTATTTACTAAACTAACTTTAACTAACTTTACTAAATTTACTAAATTTCAAACAAATACTTACCTATTATGAACCTAGGGCTTCGCTGGTATAGGGAAGCTAAACATTTAAGAGTCCGTCTAATTATTACAATTGGTAGCTCGTTAGTTCCCTTAAATGTGACAATATGTTTTTTTGAGCTTATTATAGCAGTAACTGAGATAATTTGAATTGTATATTTCGTATAAAATTGCAGTAGGGTGCATATGACACGTAAATGTGACCTTGAGAATACCTTACCTGTTATGTGTCGCTGCCTTTCGGCATCTATTTCTTTTGTTATATTGTTTTGTTTTGTGTAAGTTTATCGGCGTTTTAAAATTCTTAGAAATGTTATTTGTCGGGACCTTTTAATTAAATGTTCCCACGACGCATCAATAGGCCAGGTATTGCGAGATGTACCCTGCGTTCATGTGGGAGGGAGATGGCAATAATCCCTGTCTTGCTCTGACTTTATGACCGAGTTTGCACCCAAAAATAATTCTTGTTTGCTAAGCCTAAATCAGTTTTCTCTAAACTCTGAAGAGCAAGTGGCGTATTTGTTTCAAATGTGATTTCGTGACGCAACCCAAAAATTAAGGAAACTCTTTGTCTTCATTTATCCCATGATCGAAAATAAGCAAAGAAAAACTATCATTAAAAAGTCTTTGACAATTATCATCGTCACCCTAGTCATCAGAAATACTCATTTGCTTGTAACTATCCTCCATGACTAGTTCGAAACAAAAATGATTGTCAAAATTGCTTAAATTCTTCGTCCCTAACGATTAATCCCAGTTCTGAGCTCCTAGGACCATCCGGTGCCAAGATACAGGAGCCCTAGGTCTATAATTATGAACCTAGGGCTTCTCTGTATCTCGATGATGGCTCGTGTTATGAGTTTCACATCTGCCATTAATTAGTGACGCAAATGTGTCGCTATCGTGACGACTTACATTTAACCGAAACGCAATAATTTACGAGTAATTTGATGAAAACTGGTAAGCCCTAGGTTCATAATCAGTTCCATTCAACCACTAATATCTCCGAAACCAAAGCGTCACAAATTTTAAGTAAGGCCGCAATGATCGTCACATTTGAAGTACTAAAAGATGAGATATCTTTGAAGTCAATCACGAATGAGGCCCTAGGTTCTGATGTTAACTCAACTTTTACTAGAGCTACCTATCGTGTATTTATTTTACTATTTTTCAGAGTTGTCAGAAAATCCCTCATTGGAACTGTGATGTCACGCAGAAAGGCTTTGAAGTATTTATATTAACGTGGCATTAATCTTTTGAATATCTCATAAATAATCGTCAAAATATTTATTAGTTAGTAAAATCCTACTTAATAATATTCACTAAGCATCTATCTTGCCTTTTTTCAGTACAAATCCCCATTAACATAGACTTTATAGTCTTCTTGAAATTTCTTCTACATTTATACTCAACTAGAATAGTACCTGAATAGATTTTAATAGAAGATTGAACATTTGTATATAGAAATCGAATTTTAACCTTGTCTAATATTCGATTTTAAAAATTTCAACTATTGAAAAATGATTTTAATTTAAGTTTCCTGCTATAGAAATGGCATAAAACTGGTCTATTTAAAACACGAGAAGCAGTATATTATGTCTGTTATATATTACTTATCATATAATATACATATAACGCTTTTGTTGCTTGTTTAAGTAAACATATTTATTAAAAAAGAATTTAAGAAAACTTAAATGCCGTGTGTTTCTGATAGTGATAAGTTTCTGATAGTTGTGTATGACAGCTTTCGAGTGTCTTAAAGGACAATTTGCTTTTTTTTTACATAAAATAGAATAAGGCAATGTTTTGTATCGAAACGTCGAGGGTTACTTGAGTTTTGCCGACCCATACGGAAAATATTAATAAGTAATCATAATATGGCATATCGATCTAGATTATCTTTCGCTACTTTTTCAGAACATTTAAATCCTTATCGTACAACTTTAACAACTTATGTATCAAGTTTATTATCATATCTGAATACGTAAGAAAATAATAATCAACACATGACAATAATAGTGAATTTTCAAATCTTCTGAAATATCTAAGAATATTTTTCAAAATTTTCTCACTTTTCTGAAAATTCTTAAAGTATTAAAACCACTTGTAAACTTGTAACTTATTTTCACATACTTATGTTAGATTATAAGATGTTAATAAAGTGAATAAATATATTTACGGATTTTCATTTGTAGCTTTCCATTATTTACTTTAAACCAACTATTACATAGTTGGCAAACGAGCACCGGATGATGGTAAGTTGCACTTCATTTGACTACACCACTTACCATAAAATTGGTTTCATCATTGGTTTTTTAACTAGTTCTTGTACTTTGTTCCTTAGGCCTTATTTGGGTTTCCTTTTGTTCAATGTAATTTCACTGATTATAATTCCTTTAATATTATCGCGCGCTATCGTCGTCAAAATATGGACAAATAAAATTGTGCCCAAGGTTCGTACTGCCTCATTACCTTTTATTCAGTATTACGTATTACCTATTTTAAAACTATGCAATGCGTAAAATATAGTAATAAGCTAGTCGAGTACTCACGTGATTAAAATAGTTATATTGTGTTTTTTGCACCAGTGTTCGAATTCTGGGAAAAACGGACGTATGAAAACACCGATGTGGTTGGTGACTAACCTTAGTTAACGTTGTACATTAATAAATTCATTTGTAGAATCTTAAGCCGAAAACATCAGAGGCTAGGCATCATAGACTGATAGTCAAATAGAGAGCGACACTGTCACATATTGCATTGTGATGCATACTGTCTCCATCCTATGCCATGTTTTCAGATTATGTATCATATGCAGTATGAAACAAAGTCGCTTTTTGTTTGAAACGTACGCTCTGTAGATATCCTTAAGCCCTTAAATCATGTCCATACACGTTAATTGCGAAGCCGAGCCTTCCTACTTACCAGAAACTTCTTAGGACCAGTTGTCACTTAGTTGACTGTTTACACGTAATTTTTTAACAAAAATTTAGTTAAAATGTTGTTTTAAATACTATAATTAATACTTTCAATTATAAATTAATCTCAGTTAAGTGCGCCCCATCTTGAACATGGAAAACAGCTACACAGTTGTATAGATACTGATAATATCTCAATTCATGAGATTGTTGATTCAAATAAAGCTGTTAACTGAAATACATCTTATTAAATTACTGCTTTTAAGCAACATACATTGCTTTTTTACCAAAGCAATTAGCGGTTTCAAACAAAACCTAGAGTTTGCTGCAAAATTATTCTTTCTACACTCCTCGATAATTCATTTGCATGGTACTTCATAGTGAATATAACGCCGACTTGTGCGGACCTGAGTTAAAATTTTTAGATAATTCGGGCTAACTAACTAACTAAAATGTTGATGAGTGCCTCTGTCCGTCCAATAGAAATTGACAGTGATGGAGTGGCATTTTAACTGGGTAACTCCAGGTTAAATTGATAACTTAGGTCTGCGCAAGTCAGCCTAAGTAAAGTGAAACTAAACATCAAACGACAACGCTTCTTTATTGTGTGTTAATAAATAAAGACATAAATATTTTAAATAAATTACTCGCTTATCCACTAGCCGATCGTTGTGTGCATGTTCTATGTACAGTCTTAGAGGTAGTCAGGTCTCAGTTAGGTGTTGATGAAGATGAAGATACCGATGATGAGATGGATGCCACGCTGGAGTAGCTCGGGGACTGGCTGGAGCCTGATGATGCATCACCAGGGAAGTACGAGTTGTAAGCGAGTTGGCTGGGATCCCAGACTCGAGCGTAAGGGCCAGAGCTTGAAGGCTCCCATTGAGGGGCGTAGGAATCCTGAGGAGCAGCGGGAGTTGAGGCTGGGGGACCGTATTGAGATGCAGGTGGTCCGTATTGAGATGCTGGTGGAGCTTCCGTTGGGGTCATCATCATGGGCATACCTGTTAATTTTGTTTTATTAATTTTGTCGTACTTTAATAACTTGGATGTTAATTAATTTCATAAAACTTGCGTGAGACATAAAATTGGATGTTTATGAATATTCAAAAGACCATTAATAGAAACTTGCTAATATATTTTGTATTCACCTTTCTTCGCCAAAAGATTGTAAGCCAGGAATCCTACGACCAGACCGATAGCCAGTTTACTAAGGATCAGAGCCTTTATAGCTTTGACGCCGATGAGAGCCACCAGGATTGGCATTAAAGCCTTCATCTTGAGCTTGAGGAGCAACAGGACTGGGAGCAACAGCTTCTTTTTCAAGAGACCACGAGCTGAAACAAAAATCTTCAGAATTAACATTTTGTTCGAAAACTGCTGTCTATTAAAGAGTGTTTACAAAATTTAGTCATTTTACCTTCACCAGCCTCTTGATCCTCTTCAGGGAAATCAACATCGAAGCCCCTGTCGGCTCTGTAAGACACTTCAGCACTCTGGAAAATGAACTCTGGCAGCTGAAATCTGAACTCATTTTGGTTCAGAACTCTCCCAACACGTTCGAAGATAACTTTGTCGATGTTCCTCTCATCGAAAGCCCTGGCAGATTCTGATGATACTCCAACTTTGGTGTCCAGGAACGAGAGAACTTTCACTTTGAGGCAGGACATTGAGGAGTCAGCTTGGAAACAATCACTAATAACACTGTTAAGAAGATCATCACTGGTTGATAACCGAGAAGTTTGGATTTCATTGTCCTTGATGCTGTAAGCCTGTACCAGGGCCACTGAGACGAGGAGGAGCGATAGGCACTTCATTTTGTAACAGTTCACTTTGTCATTAGTTTGATTAATTAGACGTTTGCCCTGGTCGGTTAATGGAGCAACAATGATTTAATTTTTCAATGGGCTTGGTTTTTATATGTGATCCTTAGCACGGCGAGGCACGCGGTAGGTGCGCGTGCGCTGAATAGGAATCGCTTTCATACTTGCCAAGTATTTATTTTCGTTTAAGAAAGTCCTACGGGTGAGAGTGCGTGCAGTTATTGATATTGAGTTATTGTTTTCGGCTAGGAGTGGTTCCGTTTATTTTATAGTTTATTTTAATAGTTTAAGAACATTTTAAAGGTTAAAAGGTGTTAAATACTGCAGCACATTAGGTTAAACTAACCTAGATGGTTTTGCAAAAAGTATATATACAACGATGTTTCGACCGTAATGTAGGTTTAAATTGTGATTGATATTCATTAAAACGTTAGAGCCCATTTTATAACATATATTGGTGCAAAATATTCAAATTAAGCCATTTCTGTTTCCTTTCTAACGCGTTAGGATTAATAGCAAATGCGTAACAGTATTGGAATAACCAACAGTGATTTTATTTCGTAAGACAGCTACTATTACATATATTGTGGGAACATGTGACTAAAATTGTGACCAATCAAAATCGTAGTTCTAGAAGAAAGCGATACGAGTTGCTAGAAGTTTTTTCGTTTTGTAAGGCATTTGTAACCAGTTTTTGGTTTAAAGTTGGTGGTAAAAGCATATTAGTTGTCAAAGATACCAACAGATGTCATTGATTCGAATTTATAGAAACCGTCAGTCGTGTGGCGCATGCAAATAAATATCGCACCAATAGTTAATCACTGAATTTTGTTTTTATTTTTACGTAAACTACTTATATCATCTAGTTCTAGATTGATTTAATTGAAGTATCGGGATGCTAATATTAAAAATCGCAATGCGGTAACATGTTTATGTTCGCAAAAATCTAATCGCATAGACTAAAAATCGCTTTATTTTCACGTTATGAGAAATAATATTTCGAAACTTCCCTTTTTTTTAGGTTTCATTCAAGCGGACGGATTTGTACGAAATAATTACATTGCACCGCCATTAATAGATTGACTCTTAATTAGTATTTTTAGTATTAGTATTTTTAAAATTAGCATAGGTCCCATAAGTCCGTCGATTTGGCAATAATATGAGATGCGATTGGCATCCAGCTTCCCATTTTCAAGCGTTCTTTGCTCTGTTGTAAAAGGCCTGCAGGTATTTTTATAACGCAGAAAATTTATTTTCAGTAGTGTTAATAATTTTACGTTTTAAGTGTACAAGGACTGTAGGTCCCTGGGTTTAGATGTTTATCAACTATCTTTTGGGATATGTATGTATATGTATGACACGTAGGTTTGGTGTACGAAGATTCGCAAGTTTTGCTAGGCCCGATGATTTTTGTTTTAAACCTCCACTTTGTTGAAATTAATAATTTACTTTAGATGTAACTAATAACGAAAATTATAGTTTCATCCTTAATTATTGTAGGTAGAAGATAAAGCAAGCTATTAGCGAAAATATCAATCACATTCCAGTGCTTTAACTTCATACTAGCTTAATAATATTACTCTCAGCAAGAAACTCAATAACACCAGTAGTCGTCATTTGTTAGTAAGCAGTAAAATAAATCAACATGCAGGCACTCTGCATGCGCGCGGCGCTCGCTCTCACCGTGCGTACGCGCATCGTAATTAGCACGGCAAAGAGACGCGTGTAATGAATGATGGTGCGTAAACTGTTTCAGGTGTTCGGTGATGGCATTGTTAAAAACTCTTAAAATTGTATTCCTCGTAATTAACATTTTTTACCCTATTAAGTATGAAGCTATTACGAGAAAAAGTAATTTCTTTGGGGATTCGCTCGGTAATAGGTTCCCGTTGAATGTATTACACGGCTTCACCATATGCAACTAATACCGAATAAATATTTTTTGGCTAAGGGCAAGAGAACACTTTTCCATTTAAGGTCTTAAAAATACATCGAAAAGACCTGCATTTGCCTCACTTAAAAAAATTAAATACCTACGAGTATGTTTCACACAGTCATTGTGTTAGTACACATTACCAAATCATTATTGCATTGCATCCTTACGTACTCTATTTCTATTATGTTACGGATATTATATAAACAAGTGTAACACGCCTAACCAGAAAGTGAAATTGTGGGTATTTTGCAAAAAGCTTGCGTTCGTTTACCCAACCGCCATTACGTAACAGGGTGGCCGCAATTTTGAGATGCGCGGCGCGTTTCCCGCCGTTCGAGTCCATGTCCGGATTGTGAAATTTATGTTTCACTTCCGTTCAGTTGTTAATGAAGGTGCTTGCTTTTATTGATGGCCGGTGTGTCTTGAAATGTGTGTTAGAACGGTTTGAGTATCAGTTCGTCGGTAAGTAGTAGAGTTGATTGCTGCGTACAAGGTACTTAGTTAAAGTTATAATTAAACATAATACTATTAAAAGATTCAATAAACTATTAAAAGATTCTTTGATATGATTGACGGCTTATTTATTAGATAGAAAACAAAGAAAACGTCAACAGGTATTTGTGTCAATCCAATAACAAGTGAAAATGACCTGTAACAGTTATGAATTCTTTTATAGGTTAGTTATATATAGGTCACTCTGAATATTTAAATACAATCAATTGGTTTATTTAAATTTTAGAGTTGCAGAGACGTAGAGATCATTAAACATTTTCATATATGTACATAGTTTATGCGTTTCGGATGCCATATTTCTTTAGGAAAGTAGTTCAGTCTAAGCATTTTTCACCTGTTTCAGGATTAACAGTACTTTTTAAACACCTAGTATAATATTTTTTTTACTTAGAATATGCAAACCCTTAGAACTTAGTTTTAATACTTTATTGGAAAGTTAATAAGTAAATAAAATTGTTAGGAAATCAATAAATTTCCTCTGTTTATGTCAACTTGTAAGAGGAAGTACGCGAGTAGAACCATTTAATATTAAAACCACAATAATAAAGGTATACAATAATCGTTTTTTGGTATTGGATTTGTGGTCGTCTTTCATCTTACCTAATGGAAAGTGATGATGATGACGCCTATCCAATAGGTGCTTATTCACTCTAATCATACTTATGTTCATGTGTTTTTTAATTTACATATATACTGTATATTTACAGATTCTCTTTTATTGTTAATACTACGCTTGTAACTTCACGCGTCGATGTCTTTTATTCGCATTACCTATGGCGTATCACGCTTTAGAAGGTTTAGTGAATTTAATTAAGTTGAATTTTAATAATGGCAAATACTGTATATTTTAACCGTTAGCAAAAAGACCAAAATTGTGAAATTTTGGTGTTTCAAAGAGAAATTCTTATGTTTAAGTGCCTTAATGGTTACACTTTAATCCTTGCATTTTTAAATTGTAAATGTATAAAATTCCATTATAATTCAAACGTTTCAATTGGAATATTTTTGGTATTTCTTGTCGTCAAAGAGTAAAAGGATCTGCCTGCGTCTATTTTTATAACGTGTCCCCCGAAGCAAGAGGGGTGTTATACATTGAAACAGCGTAAGTATTATCTGTGTGTTTTGTTTAAAAGCCGATTGTGTTGAATAATGACATCCATGTTGAAAGAAAATCGGTTAAGTCGATCAAAAGATACGCGTGGTTTTTATGGTCCACCAGGGGCTTTTTAATATGTATTTAAAGAAAACTTTACATTTCCAACTCCTTCTCATTTTGAAATATTAGGAATCCGAAAATAAAATTATGAAGACACGGTAAGAATCTCCTGAACATTAAGTATTGAATAACTATCGTGGTCTAAAATAGGCAACAATTTAACCCATCCCTAATCTACATTGCAAGTAGGTTTGTAGAGTGATAACTTCCATACGCGGGCCAGTGCGCGTGCGCATCGAATTGTAATGACGGGGTTACAGTATAGTTATCGAGGTTATTGATTTTACATGTTCGTAATTAGAATAATTCTTACAATTTATATATTTTGAAAGATTATTTTGAAAGGTAAGGCACGGCTTATTGTCAGAAAAGTAGTAGGTAGTGCTCAATAAAAATAAACAGGAATAATATCGGAGTTAATTGTTTCTTTTTTAAATCGCCTGTGAAGTTCTTCATTGAAGGTATTTCCGAACTGGTTGTAGACCCTGTCATTATAATAATATGATCTAAAAGCCGAGTAGCGTCAGTGGTAGTAGCCCTGGATGTCCCAGGTTCGTTTCACGGTTGGGGCATTCATTTGTGTGATGAACACATCTGTTTGTTCTCGGGTCATGGTTGTTTATATTTATAAATTTTATGTTTATACTGGATTTCCCCTCAGTTCACTGTACCCATGACACCAAACATGTCGCTGTGGCCCCGAAGCCAAGCTCTGTTTTGTTTGACTTCGTAAAAAACTAGAAGAAGTACTAATAATTATTTAGTTATGTTTAATAATTATATTTATAAACAGTTACAAAAATGGGATGCTAATAATTATTTGTGATTCAACAACTAACGCCTATGTTCATTTCAAACAATATCTGTAAAACCAAGAACTAGGGACTTCTGGTGCCCCAGTTAGTGACCTTACGCAAGGGGCGCTACCCACATGTTCGGGGCGGTATCACTCGGCACTGCCGGCCGGCATGTTGACGAACGTTAGGCAATGATGCCGTCCGGCCAAGGCCATTCTGCTGCAGTACTACGAAAGAAATGCAATCAGCGATCATCGCTGAGAGTCATAAAACTTCATATTATATACAATTAATTTGCTATTTACCTTGCTTGCAAGTTACGTAATTAACCTGCAGGTTTTAGCGAGACAAGTCGTATGTGCCGACCGGCACGCAGCCCAAATTCGCTACCCGATCGGCACAAGTTGATATGCGTAGTAATTAATTAGGGCTGGCCTTGTCGTTAAACAAATTGTTGCCGAACTGAATGTGCCGGCCCGATTATCCGGGTAGCGCCCCTAACGTACGAATTATAATTATGTACATACTAAAATGAAATGAAATATTTATTTCTCAACATTGACAATTACTTGTTCTTATTGATGTCAAATAAAACATGACTCTACCACCAGTTCGAAAAAACCTTCGTGAAGAAGAACTGGCAAGAAACTTCACGGGTATATTTTTTTCAAAATAAACTTAAAGAGTCTCTTTATGTCTATACAAAGTTATTCTTATCTGCATTTGTTAGCTCGGCAAGTAATCCGAAGTATGCAAAGTATCCAAACGACGAACACCCTCAAACGGCACCCGTTCACGAGTTAACGCGGGATCCAGCCATCGCCCTCCTCAACCATATTAGAGGGAAATGAGCGACCCGTCACCCGACGCTACCATAAGAAGACCTACTTTAGTGACATTGACGCTTTAGATATTCTGTAAATACGTAACTGATCTTAGGATAATGTGCTTCATTTAATACGTCGGACTTATATCTAGACTAACAGATTAAAAATGACATAGATTAATTGAGAGTTACGTATAATTGCTTTTTTATTATTTATTAATTCATTGGTGACCATTCGAAATGAATAGGTACTTTTCACAATTATCTACGGCTTCGACTACGAGCTACGCGAAAATAATGCTACGATAAGTATGATATCTTATTTTTCTACTTGGAACTATATATAGAAATGAATACGCAATATATTATATAAAGAGAAAGTAATTTTGTTTGTCTACATATTTTTTAGGTAAGAATACATAAAGGGTCATAAGTCTTTTTAACCAATTCTGAAAAAAGGCTTTCCCTAACCTACTAGTAAGAAGAAGAAGTATTTTAGATAAACACCCTTTAAAAATAAATAAAAATAAATATATAATATACGGAAATACATTGCAAAACTACATATATTTGTATGTAGTTTTGCAATGTATTTCCGATACATTTTATTGATTGCTCTATTACTTTTTTGCCTCGCTTAGGCGAAGCACAAACGTGGATTGTTTTGTGTCTTGTGTCGAACACAAAGTATCAGGGAATACTTTATTTTCACGTAACAATGCGAAATTAATCACTCCCCGTGGAGACGTGGACACTGCTTGTGTCCAGTTGCTTTTACTTGGATAATGTGTTCGTTCACGGTCACTGAAAACTAAAAATTTTCAAACGAATGTAAAACGCAAATTGTACTTGTTTACTACGACGGTATCTTGTAGAGAGCCGTATCGGCAACAGGCAACCGCCAACTGAGTCCGGGTGCTGCCACTACGTTTCTTGCTAAACATGCTGCGTCAGCAACAAAAAGTTTTCACGTTTGCGAAGTACCTTAAGCCTTTTAATGGGGGTTTAAATTTCGAGTTCACGGCTTTATCTCGCAGTTAGCTCAGTAGCAATAACAGATACTGTTTTATCTTGTTTTTGGTGTTTTTAAAGTTCGGGTTTCGGAACTTGACTGTACCACTCAACCAAGCCAACTAGACGCTGTCAAGGGTGTCGCCATGTATTTCGGATGCGGACAGCAGTACTATTTATTGCGTTGTTTTATGCCAGTATCACCTGTCAAAGGGCTGTTTGTTCAATGCTCAAATTACATTATCAATAGAATAATTTTTATACTTGACTATCCATAGAAATTATGTTAAGTTATAAAACATTTTCTACTGATAAAAGTTATCTGAGCTTATAATTATGATACAAAGCCTCGACCATCGTCGGAAAGTTGCCAGTTTAGCAGTTTTCTACAGATTACGTATACGCGAATGCTCTTTTTGATCAGGTTGAACCCACAGTCTTCTTACATCGGACTACTAGACGCGGACAGGCCTTCCATCCCTTTATAGTAGATACCCCAAGATGTCGAACCAAACGCTTCGATAGTTTGAACTGCCTGCATCTGTTTTTTCAGAAAACTTTAGTCCTAGTTCTTTCAAGCGTCGAGTGAATAGGTATCTCGTGGATAGACGTGTAACACCTTCGTCTTCATCGTCACTTTCCGTCAGATGAGATAGAAGACAAAAGTCTAATCCTTTTTCAATAAAAAAACAGACTTTCCGTAGAAATTATGTCAAATTCTAAAAATCTTTCTAGAGATAAAATTTATCTGAGTTCACAATTATGATACAAGAAATTCCATAGAAATTATTATAGTTTCTAAAAAAATGTCTAGTGATAAAAGGTATCTGAGCTTACAATTATGATATTAATAACGTTAAAAATTCGACTATAGTATCTATCGTAAATTGGCTAGAATTAAATAACTTAAAAATAAATATAAATAAAACTAAATACATGCAGTTTTTTTATAAAGGTGCCAAAAAAGTCGCTTTAACTATTAAGTGTCATGAACTGCACTTGGAAAACACACATCGACAAACTATGCGGAAAACTATATAGATTTGCTTACGCTTTATGGAGGCTCTCAAAAATTACTAACATGGAAACAGCACTAAAGGCTTACCATGGTTATGTTGCGTCCATATTGAGGTATGGTATTCTTCTTTGGGGTAATTCAGTGAAAATAAATAGAGCATTTATTGCACAGAAACAGTGCCTTCGAGCCATAGCTGATGTCAGCTCGTGGACAACCTGTAGGCCTTTATTCAAATCATTTCAATTACTAACACTTCCCAGCATATATATCTTTGAAATATGTGTATTTGTGAAAACACACCATGAGTTGTATACATTAAAAAAACAATATTGTACATTTAACACAAGATACCCCAATAAATTATGTTTGCCAAATATTAAAACTGAAATCTGTAACAAAAACTGCCTTGCAATGTCAGTAAGAGTGTTCAACCATTTACCAGAAGAAATGAAATGTTTGCCGTTGCGTAAATTTAAATATACTCTCAGAACTTGGCTAATTGAGAAGTGTTTTTATAGTGTTAATGACTTTCTATCCAAAAAAAAAAAATAGTTATGTATCACATTTTATGTCGTGACTGAACTATTATATATATTGACATCTAGTTTTTCTTATTTGAATAAAATGTTTTAACTATTGAAGGCACTGTAAAATATTATGTAATTAGTTGTTATTGTGCTGCATTTTACCTTCACATTTTATTTATATTAAATTGTATTTTTCTTTGATCTTAATTTGTTAGCTTTTAATCTGCTTGCATGTAATATTGCATGCTGTTGTACAGTTGTAGTGTGAGGGACTTTTATACTGTGAATCTTGATAACTTCTTTTGTTACCACCTATAATGCAATAAATTTGATTTGATTTGAAGACTTTCCGTAGAAATTATGTCAAGTTCTAAAAATCTTTCTACAGATAAAGTTTATCTGAGTTCACAATTATGATACAAGACTTTTCGTAGAAACTATTTTAATTTCTAAAAAAATTTCTAGTGATAAAAGTTATCTGAGCTTACAATTATGATACAAGACTTTCCGTAGAAATTATGACAAGTTCTAAAAAAATTTCTAATGATAAAAGTTATCTGAGCATTGTACAATCAGCCCTAAATTACCTAAGCATTGAGCGGCACCTGCTACGCGGCGCTTGTTTGGTTTATTAGTAGTAAAGAATTGGTCTAGTCGGTAGAAACTTACAGATTGATTGTAATAACAAAATAACATATTATGCTAATTTAGGAAAAAATATGGCCACCATAGAATAATATAAAATATGTGTTAGCGGGTAATTTATAAAATTATATTACGAATAAGTTGTATGAAATAAAATTGTCTTATTTTGTTACACTCCTTTCTTTTTTAACTATTTTCATAGGCGCCAATTGAACACGCGGCCCACCTTATAGTAAGTTGCATGCGTGTCCAGGGACATCATTAACTGTAAGTGTTTTATTAATGATTGATTATGTCGAGGATGCGTTGTCAGCCGTAGGCTTCAGTCGAAATCACCTTTGTT
This sequence comes from Marasmarcha lunaedactyla, assembly GCA_923062675.1. Lineage (NCBI taxonomy): Eukaryota > Metazoa > Arthropoda > Insecta > Lepidoptera > Pterophoridae > Marasmarcha > Marasmarcha lunaedactyla. The sequence continues at coordinate 7,917,565 of OV281361.1, read as the reverse complement.
CCAGTGATTACACTGACTGTAGCATCGCAGCAGAAGAGATATTAACAAATGAAATTCTACTACCACCATACGGTCCTTTCATGTCGAAATAAAGCTGTACATTAATGACCTATTTCATGCATTTTACAATGTTAAAAAAATATGGCTGAGAGGTTTTTTCCCGGCGTCTTTTTCCCTCTCGGTCTAATTTTAATACCTTTTAAAAGAGAAGTCAAGGTGTATTTACGCAATTACAATGAATGAAGAAATAAAATATTATGATTTCGATTTATATCTATACACCATGTTTTTAAGTTATTACTGTTTATGATACTTAGTGATTCTAAAAATATTCTTCTGAAAGTCTGAAATTGAATTATAAGTAGCTACTGAATATAATCCATATGTAACAATAGAAAGTCGATATTTAGTATGTATAGTGTATCCGTAGAAAGTACAACGTGCAGCAATTTCTAAAGTTAAATTCAGGATATCCACTCTCACTTGAGTAAAAGGACATTCTAATCGATTATCTACATAAACTGTTAAAAGAAAGGCTTGTTTGTTTGTAGCTTGTGGTCAGGGAGGAAATATAAATGTTTTAATGTAAAAAGAAAGTCACTTACTAATAAAAGATTAATTTTGAACAACAAATTTACAATTAGAATCTGTAAATTAGGTATTTTTATACGTTAATGTTTCATTGGTAAGAAGCCTAGCTTTTTTCGCCATAATAGGCAAAATAAAAAACTACAAGGTAGAGGTAGAAAATGTTTTATTTAACCATTATCTATAAGGACTTCATAAATGAAATATTGTAATTTAAAAAAAACAACCATATTTATTTAAATAAATTACAATCACTCCCATCACATACACACATTCATCCATACATTTAATAAATAAAATTGGAATAGGTACATAGTATTTACACTGCCAGTTTCGGAGAAACTTCGTATTTGGTCTAGGTTCGAAGCGGTTGCCATCTGACAGCTGTCAGTTTTGACAGATGCTTTCGATTGGTCGGTTGGGGTGCGTTCATAGTTTAGTGGTAGGCGTTGTAAGCGAGTTCTTGTGCCAAGTCCTTGGGCTCAGCGTCTCTTCGGCGTCTGGTGGCGGCATAGGCAGCATCCCAAGGTCCGTGAGCTGCAATCTGGGGGTGGGAGTTGTCTGCCGCGATCTGGGTAAACTATAATGTTAGGATCAAGGATAGTAAAGTTGTGAGAGATGTTAGCATGTCCAGATATGGCAAGCTGACGCTTGAGCATCTGTGGAGATTAAAGTTATTAGTGCATTTTTGTTTTGGTATTTATGTGTTCACAGTTGTTGAAATCGAAAGAAAAAGTTGAAGATTTAGTTATTAATTTATGCAATAAATTAGTTTCGAAGTGTTTATTTTCTTATAAATATATCAAATACTTAGTATTTTTATATTAATATTATGGTGAACAATGTTTGCTAGTTCAAAATATGTGCTTCATAGAACAGCGGTGCAAAAAGAGGTGCAAAATCAAAACAGTGCTCAGTGCTATCAGCGTTCGAAGTTAAAATTGCTAACTTACCTTCTTGCAAAGTTGGAAGATGGCTAGAGCGACAGACACCACGAAGGAGAAGAAAGACAGCTGCAGGGCGTTCCAGGCTTTCAGTCCGAGGACTCCAATAGCCAGAGGAATGAGGGTCATGGCCTTGAGGAGAACGAAGACTAAGATAGGGACGATGATCTTCTTAAGCTTGGCTTTGCGAGCCTCCCCTACAGACCTGGCACCCTCACTGTTGAACTTAATATTGAGGCTCAATTCATCACTGTCCAGGTTTCTGGGGCTGACAGTGACCTTGGTGTCGGCGATGGGCATCTGGAAAGTCACGTCGTGAGACTGGATGAAGCTCTCGATGCTATCGAAGAAGTCGCTGGAAGAACGAGCAGTGGAGTCGCCAGCGCCGTTCTTTGTTACTTCTACGGCTTCGGAAATCTGAAAGAATATTTTTTTATTAGTTTGTGTTTATTTAAATGCTTTTAGTTTGAGAATTGATTCCAATCATACCTGGAAGGTGTCCTTCTTGAAGATTGAATCCAAGAGAGACATCACTTTGTATTTAATACAAGCGCTAGGGTCTGATCCTTCAGCACAACCAGATCTCATCTCTTCAACCATTCCATCCATGGGTGTTCCCTTCCAGAATCCTTGTTTGGCTGGCTGAGCCACTGCACTCCCAAACATGGCCAAAGCCAATAAACAAACAACTTTAAATGACGCCATTTTTTGTTGTACCCCAGTTGTTGTCTGGACGATGACTAGTGAGAATGTGATGATTTCCACAAGGTCTCCTCGGTTTTTATACAGCTATTTCAAATTCAGGACATCGAGTGCAGTTCCGGCACGCATTGCCTTTCGATGTATGACCAAAGCGAGGAGTTGCGACGTTTCGTTTCTAGTCGCTTAGGTGCGTAAGGGAAAGCTATTTGACGCGAATCCTTTTTCGTGTCCGTATGTGAAAAGGTCGTATGTGTCAGTATGGGTGCTTGACGTTAGGGCGTTTTCAATTGGATAGTTAGAGGTGCCTTTTCTGTTGTTTGTGACACGTTACCCTGATTCGAAGAATCAGCTGTTTCGGATCTTCCTGTCTATACAAGGCACTTGACAATGCGAGTGAGTGGGACGGCCTATGGATGAATTAGCGTGGCATTTGTTATGGGCAGCGAGGCGCGGGCGCGCGCAAGCTGCATGCGTGATTGAATCTAAATCGCTATCATTGAACTTGATCCTTTAGAGATAATATCATTGGGATTCATTCAGTGAAAGCTATTTTCGAGGTTACATTTTGGTTATTGAATCAGATGGAGTTCCATTTTCCATGATTTGCAGTTCCTAACTATTAGGAAGAAAGGCCTTGAAATTATTTATCGTCGTTATTCAAAAATGTTTGAATAAATATTAGTTTAAAACTTAAACTGGCTAACATCATTTAAATGATTCTGCCTATCATTTTAACTAAGGTCATCTCAGGTCCAACTTTTTTATAAACATTTTTAAGTCGTAATAATTTTGCTAAGAGGCTTGATAAAAAAAATGAACCTTCCTTACTTTATTAAGTATTTCATATTTAACTCGGCCATTTCTATTATTATTTTGAATATGTTCTTTAAACTTTTATTTGTCACAGCCAGAAAACGAGGTCTCAATCCACCTGGAGGTGTGTCATCCGTGGAGATCGAACTCAATAACTTATCCTCCTGGATGTGTTTCCAGCAAACCTGCGCGAGGAACCTCGATGGTGCGTTCATTATATTTCTTATTTTATTTTTGTCTTTTTAGAGGTAGTGGTAAAAGCGTTTCTATTGTTAAGATCTAGTTTGGGCCGGTACTACAGTATTTCTATTTTGGCCACCGTAATAATCTCGTTTACGTTGTTGTCTTCGGGTCAACGGCAACTCCGGCTGAGGCCTACGCGCGGCAACGCACCATTAATCGATAAATCAATTAAAACAAGATAACCAATCAAAACACCTACGATTAATGACGTCATGGGTGCCGATGCCACTTACCAACAGGTGGATCGCTCGCTCGTATGAGGCTGCAGCGAAGTTCAAAAATAAACGATTTTAATTAGGAAACCGCTGAGCCTGCTCGCGCTGATTGGCTGGATAAGGAGTATTAATCTTTAATTCCAGTAAATATTGATAAAACTCGTCATTATGTATATAGGGGCTGTTTTTTTAAATAAAAATGGATAGCCTAAAGGATTATAAATAGCAAAATTTGTCATCGAGCTCCGTCTACATTAAGCAGTTGTTGTATATTGTTAAATAGTGTTTGATCTATGTCATAAATTGAACGTTGTATTATACATAAGTTACAAAAACGATTTTAAAAATAAATGTGAAATTTCTGCGATGGATGAAATTCTAGTATAAATTCTAGTATTCAGAAGACCCAAATCTAAATTTTTGGTAAGGGTGTAAGATTTTGTGTTAAACGAAGATACGTATGCGATGGATGTCTTTTTTCAATTTCATCGCGCTCCCAGCTTTTCTTCGTCCGCTGATTGCTGGTGGCGGTCAGAAAGATATGGATCCGTATTACCAAAAAACTAAGGTTCAGTCTATACTCATTTTACTGACAAAATAAGACAAGGTAGGTCGTCACGCAACAGTTAAATGTAGCTGCCTTCTTCAAATTGCAATCGCAGTCCTGTGGCAAAGATGTGTACCAAACCGAACACCACGGAATATCTTGCCAAAAAAAGCTGTTTCCTCCGCTATAGCTCATTGAACCACTAGTTCCGAAAGGTCCTTGCGCCTGCTTCGATTCCGTCAGTATTGGAACAAGAACAAGCATCTGTAGTAAAAGTGTATTCCATTGTTTGATCGTTTGCCTACTTATCACTTATGAATCTGCATTGCGAGGATTCGCTATTGTCTCGATAATAGTTATAATTTAAACAGCCATTTGTCCCGACCAGGACGTGAACCCGGAACTTCTGGAGTGAAACTCGATGAAGACGGAGTTCTTTTCGTAGAATTTTGGAATGACTGTACTGTATATTGTCTTATTAGTAATTGACATTCTGTTCTAGAGAAATAATTTTTGTCTTGTATAAATCAGGCCATAGTGAGTGTGTGAGTGTGAGTGAGTGAATATAAATAATTCGTAGTACGGATTGTTTTAGCTTAAGATTGACATAGAGTAGACATGTAGCTGGGAACTTTTTTGTAATTAAATTATGTTTAGGTTAATAAGAAGGATTAGCCAATTCAATTACAGGAACAAAAACAATTCCAAAAGAAATGTCCCAAAATGCAAGGAGTCTGGGCCAGGTCTTTGTACATTTTATCAAAAAATTGTTTAAGATGCTTACAAGAATTATTGATTGTTAAATTGTTATTTGGTAGGAACTGAAGTTGTGCATTATTAATGTGCAACACAAACAAAAAACATAATGTCCAAAAAAAAATTTTATTTTGACAGCTAAGGTTTATTTACATCTTTTTGTTTTGTGTATCAAGTAGTATCGATGGCTGGTTGCCATTAAATCCAAAGAATTGAATTGAATTTTCTTGTGTATTTTTAGCTTATTTAAAAGTTGTAAAGTTAAAAAGAAACCGAAAGAAAGAACTCAAGCGCAACGAACAATCAAACACACAGACAGACAACTATCAATGTGATGTAAGTGAAGTGTGCTGTGAGTGAGGTGGCTGTCCCCTCTGCTTAGTGAAATAACTTCACTTGATAACTTCCGCCATAGAAAAATTCATTCATTGTCAATGTTGCCCGCTAAAACGAATACAAATAATTTTGACTTTTTTATTTTCTTACCATCTTATTAAATCAAATTATTTGTATTTTTCCTATAATTACCATTTATATGTCAATTTTTTAGATGGTGTACAAAGGCTAGGTTGTGACATTTCTTTTAACCTACGATCGACCACGATTTTAGATTGACCACGATTCGTTAGTCTATAATAGATGACTATTAACATCGACTTTATGGCTTGTAAAAATGTTAAATTAATAAAAGTATAAGCAAAGCTATAGCAGCTTTGTTAAAAACTAATTCTTTAACTTGACATTGCCCCAGCCCATAGCTAACCCAAATAGCAAGAGCCCTTAAGGTGTCAAATCTGGCAACAAAGTACTTACAAACAGAAACTTATTATTGATCCTGCGTAGACGCCACCGCGCGCATACCGATGTGTTGCCATTTCTGTATCATAGTTCCGTTAGCGGGGAAAGTGATCTTCTTCTATAAGTTAATTAGGTTAGGGATTTATTTATATAGAGGTTTTTTTTGTTGTTGTAACAAGTTATATAATGAACTAGCTTAACGTTTATTCCTTGTAAACATTTTGGGAAAAGATAACAATCTTTAATGTACGTACGGAATAACTGGAATATTCTTCCTTTTTTCTTGTGAACGTCATAAAACAAAGGGCTATCTGGAATTTGAAGAGATTTCCACTCGGGGCTTGGCATTATCTTTTTCGTGTTCCTTAGTGTCCTGAATCGATAAAATGTATGTATACGTCCAAACGTGCGCCGCAATTTCGAAAAACAAAATAAAGGACGGTCGGAAGTGATACCGAAATTCTGGCTTTTAATACTTTGCATACCTTTAGGATTTTAGAATGGGTCAGTCGGTCAGAACAATTGTTTTTATTTGAATGCGTTTGAAAATCTCACTTGTTGGAAATATACGTATATATCTACTTATACAAATATGTACTTGTTATACTCACAGCTTTTTTTAAAGAAGGCGATTTTATTTACGGCGATATCAGCCTTTAAAAATTCACCGGACCATCTGTAAAATCTGGAAACCACATCAAGCGTTAAAACCCCGGATTTTGGAGCAAAGAGCTCGGACATGTCATCTGCGTTACTAACTAAAATAATACCTTGATGATTTTTGGGGATGCTGTTGTAGCGGGACGTGGGACACTCAGAAAGTTTAGTGAAAAGGAATAAAAATTTTCTATAGGTTTATTACATCTTTTCAAAGAACTTTCCACCAGCGCCTATACAAAGTTTCAGCGTCTATACAATTTTCAAAACACATTTCCAGTCTGCAGGTACTTCCTCAATGGATTTCTCGAACGCAGTGAGCGCAGCTTCTGGTGATGAAAACGGTAACTCCGCAAGCTAGTTTTTAATAAATGGGAACAAGAAGAAGTCATACGATGCCAAATCAGGGCTGTAAAGCAGATGACTCAAAAGGTATTTTTTTTTTAGTTTTACTCGTGTGATGTGTAGGAGTCCGGAGTCCCGTATTCGGTAGCGTATTGTTCGCAGCAGCAAAAACTTCTGGCAAGCATTTGGTAGTGTACCACTCTGCATCGATACTACTTTTGTTTCTTAAGGGAATTGGTACTAAATACCCCGTTAAGGTGTGAAAAGAGGGCCGAGAAAAGCTTTTTTACAGCGCTTCGCGATCGTTTCACTTTCGTCACCTGTTATGATATCGTAAACACGGCGGGAAGAACCTGCTTTGAATTTATCAATCATGTCATTCATCTTAGTATCGATGAGGTTGTGGGGTACCCAGCACTATCAGGAACACTTCCCGATCCAATCTGCAGATAGTGCTCTATCTCCTCGTATGAGATTCCCCGGCTTTCTTGAATCAAATTTTTCACTTTTAGCACGTTTTCTTCCGTAACAGCAGTCAAAAGACGGCCACTTCTTTCTCCATTCTTCAAATTTAAGCGACCGCACTTAAACTTTTTATACCAGCGGTACTTAGTTGCTTTAAAAGGCGCCCTGTTCATGAAAGCTAGTTGAAATCGATTAAACGATTCATCAGGTTTCATGTTGGACTTGAAGTCTTAAAAAAATCATTGCACGAAAATATTCCCGACGCAAATCCATTTTTAATGACACACAATTCAGAAAAAGCATTGTAAAATAGTAGCAATTAACAATACATTTTCATTGCAGAATATTGGCTACATTACTAATTTTTCGACCAATTATTAGAAATGAAGTTGTAGAAAAATGATGTAGCTTTTATTAGGTACAATCCAAAATGTTCCTGTTAAAAGAAATAAAAAAAATTTCAACATAGTAGATTTGTTAAGTATAATAAAGTCATAACTTATTGAAATTATTTATAGTATACAAAATTTCAATACTATACATGTTTATTATAAACCACTTATTTGAATAGTTTAAGATAACAGGGATAAGAAAAGTTGAACGTTCCAAGCAAAATTACAGCTGAATTCTGCGACAGAAGTCGCACAGTACACGAACACATTAATTGTAATTTGAATTCGTTTTTGAAATATAAATTAAACAAACTATATCCAATGCAATACTGACTAGGCCAGCAGCTATACTCTGCGTGAAATTAGTTTACAAGTCGCTTTCAATTGTCCGACCCTCTTCAAAATGTCTGGTTAAATTTAAGGTATTTACATTTTCTGCACTCCTGAAATGTCAGGATGATCTATTTACTTAGTATTAACAAAGCAAGAGGAAGTAAGCGTCCCTTATTTTGGAAGGCATGAGTTGATTAGACTGCTCTTGGGGTTCCGAAGACTGTTGTCGGATTTCACGGCAAAGGGTCGAATTCTTTTACTTTCATCAAATTTGCTTAGCCATATCTGAGGGACGGCTATTAAGGTAGGTATTTTAAGCCATCGCCGTTTGTGCTGAGAGCATTAAGCAACATGGTTACCAGAATTTGGCACGAACCTATAAAATAACGCCGCTCGGTCTGTGCCTATAAGCTGGTTCACAAATGCGTACAATTATTACACATATATACATACCCAGATATTAGGTATAAACCGTGATCTTGATTCTTACAACAGTATAAATATATCTTTCTAGGTAAACTTTACATTATGTATATAACAATGTTCTTATTAATAAAGGTAATATTATTATTAACTTATATCCATGCTTTGAAATGTCTTATCAATAGTTTAAAAACTCCTGTAATATGTCAGGCTTTATATAAGTGTTGCGATTTTTACGTAGCAAGGGAAATATAAGCCCTACAAGATTTCTATCTACCAAATCAAGGTATACACCTATCCACACTTTTATTTTATTGACTTGCCTTATAGTTCGATAGATATTTTGTTCTGAAGATTTTTAAAACTATATTTACGAAGTTTATAGAGAAATTGGCTACTTAATTATTAGTATATTTATTAATAATTATCGAGTTACTGTATCTCGTGCGTGACTACAAATATAACTCCGCCCGGACGTTTCCCGGAAGCCCTCCGCACTAGGACAATTCTCAGGAAACCAGAACTGATGGCGGCCCAATTTTTAGGTAATATTGACAGATTTAAACATTTGATATATGCACGCTTTTAAGTTACTACTTCACGCAAAATACTTACCTAATAATGTATTTTTTAACATGGGGCTACTCTCGCTTGCATTATCGCTCTGGCTGCTTCTTTTCAGCAGAGAGACTTTCAGGGCCAAGGTAGCTTTAAGTCAGCTGTATGTAATTTACTTTCTGCGCAAAGTCGAGGGCTTAAATATATTTTTAAAGAGAATTACATCTCTGAAAAGGCGAGAAGCCTTCTACTAGCTCTGATTTTATATCTATTGAATTATTTAATGTATCTTCAGACAAAATCTATTTAAATATATTAGTTTCTCATGTAGGACATGACAAACTACATAATTCCTTAACCATATAAGTTTTAACTAAACACGGACGTCTGATGACAAGGAACGTTTTAAAACAAATTCAAAATTCGTTCATTATCGTACTCGATACGCAAAAATTAAGATTTTTATCATCTGTTTAAATATTTAACTAGCAAATACTCCACATGTCGTCGTCACATAACTCATTGCAAACTGCATTTGGCTTCAACTGATTACTCATTCACAGCGAGCGCCGCCTAGGCAGCGGACAGACCAAAACTAAGGAGCGAAAACCCACTCAAGGTATGTAGAGGCCGAGCGCCTTAATATTTCATACGAACGACCATCTAGTCACCTATACGCTTACTTACCGACTACACACTTTTTAGTTAAACTCTCGTTTAAAAAAATGTTCTAAATATGTCAAAATTAACGGTCACAAATTTCAACAGCCGAACGGGAAGCCCCTTTCAAAAGAACAAGCCGACAGAAATCAAGATTGAACACAAGGAGGTACTCGAAAAGAACAATTATGAAAAACAGAAAGAAAAACAAAGCGAATTGTTGCAGAAAGTTAATAAGAAAACACCTGAATATCAAACACACAAAACTTGTTCTGGAACGTTTACTGAAGTTGTAACTCATGGAGCGTTTACTTCGAAGAGTAAAGAAAAATCTCCTGAGAAAAGCATTTCACCGACACCCAAAGCTAATGGTTCAAGTAAGTCTCTGCTTGGATTTCCATCTTCAGCTAATGACTTAGCTTTAGACGCTAAAACTGACTTAGAATCGGACCCAAATATTTCTCAAAAAACAAAAGAAAAAGTGATAGAAAAGCTTTTTAAATTAGTTTCCATGGTGCAGCACACGTACGAATCAAAAGTGCGAATTATGACAGAATTCGAAAAATTCAAAGATACGCAAATGAAAAATGAAATGAGAAGAGAACGTGAGCATTCAGAGCAATTGTACAAAATAAATATGAATTTTCAAAATGAAGTTGTTCAATCAATACAGAGATTGAAAAATGAGTTAGATTTATGTCGGAATGTTGGTGATAATTCGACGGCAAGCTCATTAACGAACGAAGCATCTTTAGATTTGTCCTCGGTGACGTCAGTGCACGATGACGTAAGCTTGTCAAAATCTGATTAGTGATGTGTTTGCACGGAATGTATTAAGGTCATAAGTAAACGTAAAATTAAATGCATAAGTATTGTTTTTTAGATATGGATAATTGCGTGTTTGAAAGATTGTAAGACTAGTCAGCAAAGTTTTTATATTTAAGTTATAATTGTATTTTAACTATCAAAAGCTTTTTTATAAATAATACACCAAAACTATCTGTTTCACATAAGAAGTTAGGTAATACCAAACCAAGATTACCGACATAATGGCTTGATTTATTTTCGAAGGAACTAAAAAGTTCATGTAACTTTACATATAAAACATGTAAGTTTAAGCTCTTAAAATAAATACAGTAATAAAGACTATAATAATATAAACTATATAACTAACTATAATAATATATAGGAATAAACAAGCTATAGAAATATAAATGGTAAAGAACGAAACTTGACAGAGGAGTTATCACAGTAAAATTTCTTTATTTCGATTAATTGTGAATGATTAAATAAAATTTTAATCTATTTATTTGTTTTATTTTTTTTTGTTTTTATTTCCACCAATATTTTGATACACATTTTGTAACACATTTTTGTTCAAGAATTAAACAAGGAACATTATCAAAACAGTACTTTTAGTGTTGCTATTTTCCCTTTGATTAAATAAAAGCTAGTTTGCCATTGAACCATTGACACATTTTATCTTATTTTATTTAGATTTTTTCCAGAAAACAAACAGTCGTAATATGTAGTTATATGTGTATAATATAGAACCTGTGACTTGTACAGAGACCAGCAAAGTTCCCTATACATCTAATACACTTCCAGGAAAAAAATCGATTCCCTTAATCCCTTTAACAAAAATGTAGTAATTTTTTCAATTGGGGGGGGGGGAAGATGACATTATAAAACTTGGCAAAACAAATATCTTTACAAAAAATATTCAATATAGAGAAGTTCCCGATCACATATCGCCAGTAATTTTGTTCGCTTACACTTTTTTGTTACACTACTTACATATCTTATAAATGGCTGAATGTTTGTATCCCTGAACAACATGGACTGATTGGCGTCAGTGGTAGTAGGAGGTCCCAGGTTCGAGTGCTGGTCGGGGCATTTATTTATGTGATTAATAGAGATGTTTGTTCTCGGGTCATGGTTGTTTATATTTATAAACATATGTTTATTCTGGATCCCTAGCCAGTTCACTGTCACGAATCTATAATACAAGCTCTGCTATCTTTGGGATCTTATGACACATACGAACCCTAATGCAGAAGAGTTCATCCAGTCATATATTGCAGAGGTTGCCTGTTTTCAACTAAACTACATTTTCATAAAACAGGCAATTGAAAAGAAAATTAGTATAGGGTAAAATTCTCCACCTTATTGTTATTAATCAGGCACGTTTAAAGAAAAACTTCTTTTACTAAAATATGTATTTATGGACACTTTAGTTTGCTACGACTAACTTAAAATAGTTCGTGTAGTTCTTAATTAATGTAAAAGGATTCACCCATGTCTCAATGTTTTAATTGAAAAATGAGTAAAATTCAATTTGAAAATAGAAATCATCTGTACATGATGCGTCACTATCATTTCTAAACACATAAAAACCATAATTTCATGCAATTTTATCATTATTTTCGAACAAAATGGCTCGCGGGAAACCTATCGCCGACGAAGTACGAAACATTCATTCAATTCATTCAACAATTCATTCATAGCCACAATAATGGCAAATCTGCTTACCAAATAGCCAAAGACTTATCCCTACCAAGATCGACGGTTCAGACCATCATCGAACATCACAGAAAAAATGGCACGGTTGAATGTTTGAAGAAACCTAGTCGGCCGCGAATCACAAGCGAAGCTGAAAATTTAGTTTTAAGGAAAATCATTACAAAGAATCGTCGTACAGGAGAACCTACCTTGAAGTGGAGAGAGATGATTTACAAAGATGTATCTGTCGATACCTGCAAGAGGGTCATAAAACGATTGGGCTACGGATTTTATACAGCTAAACAGAAACCTTTACTCACGCCTCTCCAGAAGAAAAGGCTGAAATTCGCTAAAGATCATGAAAATTGGAATGCAGACCAGTGGCGTGAAATAATATAGAGTGATGAATCTAAATTTGAGGTGACAATTGGTGATGTACGGAAAAAAGTTATCAGAAATAAAGATGAAGCTTTCCATAGCGATTGTATCAAAAGAAAAGCGACGTTTCCTGGATCGGTAATGATATGGGGCTGCATGTCAGCACAAGGTCTGGGTCGTCTACATTTTGAAGAAGAAACTGTTAATGCAGTAGAGTACCAAAACATTCTAGAAACAGGTGTCGTGCCCTCGATTCCAACGTTGAAACATAGTAATGCCTACACCTTTCAACAAGATGGAGCTTCCTGTCACACGAGGACAACCAAGGCTTGGTTTAACCGGAATCAGATCCCTACAATGGAGTAGTAGTCTAGATTTGTCACCGATTGAGACCGTATGGTGGAAATTGAAGAAAAAGCTGCGTTAGTATCCAGCAAGGTTTAAAAGATTGCTTTTGATTGCTAAAGGAAAAAATTAAATCTGTCTGGGACTCAATAACTACACAACAATGTGAAGAATTGGTAGCAACGATGCCACGAAGAATAAAGGCCGTGATCGATGCTAAAGGTGACGTCGCTGAGTGTTAAACGAACTATTTTGCGCCGTTGAATGCGATGGACGAAGTTTATTGCGGATAGGGGAACTCCGCAATAAACTTATCATATTTTATTTCAGTTCAGAATTTATTATATTTTATTTAAATAGGGAAATATTTTGTTACTTTTTTAATTGGAAATAAATTTCATTAAATTTTCAAAACCACTGTGTATTTATTGAACTAATAAAGTTAAATTTATTTATCTAAATTTTCGAACATTAGACACTTGTAATATTTGGCACTAGACGAACTCTTTTGCATTGGGGCTCGTATATGTTCCTTTTAGGGGATGTAAATTCCATCCCTTGGAAACCCTTGGTAAAAAGGTACTCTCAGAATGAATGAGGTAACCAATAGGATCCAATCAACTCAAGAAGAATATTTTCACACTCTCTTAAAAGACAGAAAAATAAGATACCTATACTATATACTATAACCTGTACTATTGTGACTTATTCGATTTCAAGAATCCCCTACTTACATAAGTTAAATATACCTAAACTGTATAATTTATACAGTAACGAACACACAAAAAACCCAGTGGGTGTCATTTTATGAACTCGATCGCGTGGCTAAACAAACTTAACATCATATTTGTTGAATGGCATCATAAGATTTACTTGGTCAAGGTCGAAAGACACCTGTTAGAGATAACCCAATCTGTTTAACTACCTATTTTAATTTATATAATCATGTTCAATTTTTGTACTATATTTATAGTCGGCAAACGAGCACATGACACACCGGATGGTAAGTAGCATCCGCGCCCATGGACATTATGACTATTTTATTGACTAATTATGAGTTTCCGGCCGCAGGCTTCAGTAGAAATTGCCTTCTTTTCATGGCAGGATCCCGCGTATACTCGTGAACGGGTGCCGTTTGAGGCTGTTCGTCGTTTGGATACTTGGCGTGAGGTTACTTGTCGAGCTAACAGATGCAGATAAAAATAATTTTGTATAGACATAAACAGACACTGTAAATTTATTTTGGAAAAAAATATACCCGTGAAGTTTCTTGCCAGTTCTTCTTCACGAAAGTTTTTCCGAACTGGTGGAAGAGTCATGTTTTATTTGACGTCAATAAGAACAAGTAATTGTCAATTTTGAGAAATAAACATTTGAATTTTCAGTAATTGCTCTGGCCTTCCCTGTGACCGGAACACAACCCCGTAAACGCAATTGCCATGGTGGTTAAAATAGGGTAGACTGTAGAACCGCCCCGGACGAGATCTTAACCTAAGAAACTATGGACATTACTCGACTAGTTAGTTTTAATAAGGTGAATTGAGTTAATAATGAGCTCTCATGCTTATGCGTACACTTTTGAAAGTGGATCAATATATCATAAATTAAATCTCATGGTTTAAAGCCAGTTTATTTAAGAAACGACAGTAGTTCCAAAGTGAAAACAAAAGTAAAAAAGATTATCCTACGAACAACCTTTAGTTTTCTTTGGATCCTTCTACGGGGACATGTTACAGATATTGAAACGGCCTTCGTCCACAAAAAAAGGCTTATTATTAGAAGGAGTTAAAATTTAGATTGGTAATTGGTATCTTGGTCCATTCATCATGTTCAAGAAACTATGCAGGTACTGAGACATCAGCCTCACTTAACTAAGGAGTGGTATTAGGGAGTTTATAGTTCACCACGCTTGTCTAATGTGACTTTTAGACGACTTGCTAGACGAAGGTATGTGCTTCGAAATAATGACTTAGGTATTGACTTTCCTCACAATGTTTTCCTTCACCGTTACAGCTGATGACTTGAGTTGTAAAATCTCATTGATACATATGGCAGTCATGGGGATCGAAGATGATCGGTATCGGATCAGATTTGAAAGATTCTCAAGATTGAGAATTTTGCGCCTCTTGCTAACCTCTGCGCCACCGTTAGATACATTTATCAGTGATAACGAATGTTCTGTTACTAGGAGCGATCTTAATGTAATGACACAAGCTCTTTGGGGCCATACAGTTAGTGCATTTATATGGAAAAAAAAAGGCAATGGTTCTAAATTAAGGCTGGCTGTAAGTGGCAAATATATGTTAAACTGACGTACGTAGTTTTTATAATCATTATTATGTATTAACTTTATAAATACTAAATTAGTAAACCCCCGCTCTATTCATTTATTTTGAAAAACTATTAAGGAAGGTGTTTGAAGATTTTGACATGGACTCCGATCGTCCTTTGTTTTTATTTAAGCGAACACAAAAATATAAGCGACTTATGACCGCATAAAAAGGATTTAAAGCCTTCCTGTGGCAGGTCCAAATAACAACTCCTGGCTAAATCAGACAAAACAATGAAATTACTTTTTCACTGGTAACTTAATACAAGAGGCACCTAAAGTACCAATTTTGCAAGCTGATAAAGACATTAGCTGACTGCGCGCAGAAAAGCATATTATGTTGTGTTTTATTTAACTACTAAACATGTATTGGACCTACAACAAAAGTAGTTCACTAGTCTACAGAATAGAGCCTTCGAGAAGTCTTTATACGTGGAGAATCCTAAAGCCTAACAATATCTTTTTCAACACCACGCCATCTATGGATTATTTTCAAAACATTTTAATCACAGTTGCGCTACGGTCTTTCTGCAACTTGATCTTTTTTTTTCATATTCTCATGTAGCTGCATAGATGGTGCTGATACACTATTTATCATATGTTATATCTAAATTAAGTAGGTAACGCACAGTCAGGGAACTTGGTGCTGGCTTAGATTCGCACCCGAATCCCCTGCAGTGTTGTCGCGTCTTAGTATGCGAGGCGCCTACAAAAGACTGAGCAACGTGCAACCGATTCTCGCCTGAGCCTCCACCAAGTTCCCCGACTGTACCTACATAGGTTATCTAAATAAAAACGAAAAGTGCTTTTTGAATCAAATAACTAAATAACAGCAGTGATGCTATTTAAATGCAGTGTCTAAGCAATTAATTCTGTTTTTAACTGGTTAAATTAACTGGTGATGCTTGTGCTTGCATGGCCGATCCTGAATACGGCGGCTTCATTAAATGATTGTACCCGTAATTATACATGCGAAGAGTCCGTAAGCGTAGAAACTATACTATTGAGTAACTACAGACATCAAAAAAAGTTTGAGATCACTAGCTACAGATGAATTTCTTTTTAAATTTTACTTTTGAAAAGAATGTTGCTTACGTAACATCCTTTTTTTCCAATTAAATTATTTTTTCTAATTATTTGTTAACAAAAATTGAATTAAAAAGTCCTAATGCAATTTCGACTTATAAATAAATCAAAGAAAAAGATAAGTTAACTAAATATTAGTACTATTAAATATAACTACCCCTGGCTCGGATGGTTGCGGGAATCCTTCTGGGCATGCTGAGAATAAAGTTATCCAGCATTTCTTGCGGTAACCTGTCCCATTCTTGAATAACGGCTTCCCTGATCTCTGGCACTGTCTGGAGAGGTGGCTGACGGTTCCAAACAGCTCGCTTGACAGCATCGCACGCGTGCTCTATCGGGTTTATGTCAGGCGAGCCGGGGCAAGCCAGTCTAACCTGGTAATGTCGTATTCACACAGAGCAGTGTTGATTCGTTGAGCTCGATGTGCGGGTGCTTTATCGTCAACAATACGAATCGAGGGCCATGGTTTATTCTAAATGACCTGACGATTGCATCAATAGCAATGGTTTGGTACAAAGCTGTAGTCATCCAGCCATGATACGGGATCAATGGCTTTCTAGCACCAACCATTATACCGCCACAAAAGGATACCGATTTCGCCTCGTTGAACGGTTGTAGTTCTTAGTCTTTCAGCGTTCCCACGTCTTCTCCAGACACTCACAGGAGACGCCGGTTGTCCGGATGAGTGCTAATTTTGGACTCGTCAACGAAGAGACAATTCCGCCAAATATTTTCCTCGTCGTTTTCTTCATTTTGGCGTAGTCTAGCCCACTGGAATCGGCGTCGCTGTCGTTGCTGTGACTTCAGGGGTGCTCGCCAGGATCTTTGCGCTCATAATCCAACCTGGTGTAAGCAGTTCCTGATGGTCTGAGTGCTGATTTCTAGTCCAGCAGCAGCCCGCAACTCAGTTTTTTAGTGGCATTGATTGTTGGGTCTCGGGCAGTCAGCAATCTGATGTAACGCTTCTGAGCATCAGTAAGAACAGTTGGCCGACTACTGCGAGGTCGATCAGCAAAGTCATCCACGCCGCGATACCTCCGTAACGTGTTCATGGCACAGGATTGGGATACAGCCACTCTGCGTGCTATTTCTCTCGTAGAATGTCTTTCTTCCCCCAAAGTAACAATTCTTGCTCTTAAAACTTCTGATAATACCCTCGGCATCTTTTTGAATGAACTCCTTCTTCGAAAAGTCAGAAAAAACGCTTGAATCAAGTTGATCAGATTTCTGAATGAGCGTAAACAAGGATTTAATCTTATTTTATACAGAAAAACAATTGATATTTTAAAATCTTTTGCTATTAAAAGATTTGATTTTTAAATGAAGAATCTCAGAAGAAATAAAAAAAACGTTTTATTCTACTGTAACAAAAAATATTTCGTATTTTCGAAGTGATCCCAAACTTTTTTTGATATGTGTATGTGCATTCAACAATTGAGAAGTAGGATGATGTTCTGTTGACTATGCATTAATTTTAATCCATCATTGTCGAGTGGTTACACCCCCGTATGTGTAACAATTAGGTCTCTATCATCTGAGTTTCTTTTAACAGTTAACATAAATAATTTAAGCAAACCAATTTACTATTACGTAATTATAAATAAGTAGGTACCTTAATGTCATCATTGGCGATTTTTTTTGCGATCATGCCATATTCAAGTTTCATTCATAGTATTCTTTTTTTAAATAAATTTTATACGTAACTACAATGCTGTTAAGGATGTGTGTTTATTAATCCTCATGCAAAAAAATGCTGAACGGATTTTGATGCACTTAGTATAGATGCGGTATCAATACTGATAAACCTATTTTATAATCCGGCATCCAGTGACCGATGATAGGGGTCTTGAAGGCGAAAGTTCTCGAAAAAGAAATTATATTGTGGTTCTTTTTGCGCAGCGCTTGTTACTTTTTTAAACGTGGTTGTGTTACGACTTGTGAAAATAACGGAAATCGAAATAATTTAAAGTGTTTCAAAAATATTCCTATGATAGAATCGCATCGCGTCCAGATCATCAACGTATTACTTAAAGAACAATTACATCTGCAGCGAATTTGCAATAAACAACAGCAGTTTATTACGAAATCTGAAATATTCTCAATATTTCATATCCCGCGAGAAAAAGCCTCAGTCATAAAAAATAATTTAGACACGTGCAAGAAATTTATAAAACCAACATCTGCGAAATCGGACTTTTTTGTGAAAATTTCTTTAGTCGATAAAAAACTGTGGGCTAGTGCAGGGGTGCCCAAACTATTTCGGCTGGTTGCGTACTTACAGTTTAAATGTGAAGAACTGTCGTAGAAGTAGAAACTTACACAAAGTTAAGAAACATAGGTACATACATTCAATTGAACACAACTCTATATTGACATAAGTTAGCAAGTAGTAAGTAGAAATTCTTCTGCTAAGAGCTTGCCTGATTCGGTGGTACGAGTGCCCTCATTTTGATCCCCAAAACAATAACGGCATTTTGTTTATTAGCAAGGAACAAAATCTGATCGAAGCCTAGGGACAGCAACGATACCCAAGTAATTATATTATGTAAATATACCTAGGTCTTATAATGTCTTTAGGCGCGGATACCACATAACATCAGGTGGATCACTAAAAGTCCTTTATGGAGGCTCAGATCGCCGAGGCCACGCTTTGGAAATCCCTGGACTAGAGTTTTTTAAGCGATCACGTATCATTTACGCGCGGGCGCAGTTTAGCGGGCGAATTGTGGTATACAGAGTGTTTTCATATATAACATCAGATTGTAAAAATGATTGGATTTGTAATTAATGAAAATGAAAAGGTATTTGTAATTAATGAAAAAGTGTTATGCGGACTTGTATTGCTCGAAATAATTTAAAATGAAAAAATAAGTAATAGAAAGAACATTATTCTTAGGTTTATTGAGTTGGACTTATTGGACGTAATAGAAACCTTTTTCATTTGATCAATATCCATAATACAATTACAATTAAAGTGTATTAAATACAATGGAACAAATTAATATGTGAATATATCATATATGATTACTTGCAATAAAATTCAGTTTACACCGATACCAAAATAGTTTCTAAAAAACGTAATATTTTAATAAAATTATTTAGAATTTCCTAGAATTTAATTTTTGTTCTTACACTGTTCAAAATCAAAAAGATGTGTGATTTTACTATTATTTCTATTTACCACATTAATACAAGCTAGATTTTTTCCGAAGAAAGTTTAGGTATTTCTTATGTTGATTGATATCAGCCGGGTCCACACCGGACGATCCATAATGGATCGCCGATCGCGTGATCCAGAATCGTGGAGCGTAGATCATGGATTATACTAGGCCGATCCAGTTTTGAAAACTTGCGATCCTAAACCTACGTTCCAAGCGATCCACGAGCGATCCGTGACATTCAGTTCAGTCGAACTCTTACACGATATGGAGGCACACGTACAACGGCGGCGTCGAATTGCCGTGACGGCAGTAACCTTTATATTGCTAAAAAAATTGCGCAAAGGATCACAAAAACCAAAAAGGCGGTTCTGAATAAAAGCTATATACAAAAATCGCTCGGAATATTGAACTCAGCTATACGCAGAGTTAGTTACCGATAAAGTTGAACACAATTTTGCAAGAATAGGTCCCATAAACATTTGTACTGCTCAGAAAGGGATATTAAGTAGCTACTCTTAGATTGATCCATTTGCTGAGCGCGCGATCCACATGACCGTCCACACCGCGCGCGCCACTTTTTTTTTTTTTTTTTTGCTGCCGAGGCACCCTCGCGGGAGTGAGGTGGAAGATGCGTCATGCATACCGCCCGCAGGTAAAGTCCTCTGCGGGGGTTTATGTGGGACTCACCAGAATGGCACCTACCCACTAAAAACCACCTGTTGGCTGTAGATATTACCGTTAGCCTTCATCGGAAGCGACACCCGTCGGGAAGTTGGGCGCGCTGGCGGAGACCCGCTAGCGGGTCTTCCGCCTGTAGTGAAAGTTGCACTGAAGGTGCTCAAAGGGACATGAGTTGGTGGCCGTTCTGGGCAGCCTCCGGTGAAGCCGGGGCTGGGCAGAGGTCGGCCGAAGCATGATTTAGGGAACAATTCATTTAAATGAACCTATAATGAATTGAGAAGGGAACTATGCTCCGCCAGAGCTAGCAAACGCTCTGTCGGAGTACGTGAAGCCCTAAGTTTACGGGCTAAGACTGCGATTTCACTAACATCGATATTTTTCATAGCGTCGCAGACGATACGCATATCGTCTGCTACGGAGGATTGAGGAGTGGGTTTGTATTGGCGAGGAGCCGGGATGGGATTCGATGCGGGGCGCAGCCTTCAGTTTTCTGGAGCAGGCCTGGACTGTGTAGGCTTTGCAGCCGGAGGAACCCGAATATGCAGCGGCGGAAAGTTTTCCTGAGAAAGGGGCGGGGCCTGTTTGGGTGCCGCCCTCTTGGAATTGGAACGCATACAACGGGGTGCACGAGGGCAGCCCCTGTAATTTGCGGTGTGGCCGGACTGGCCACAAAGCACGCAATCGGGAGGAGAGGGAGTTTCAGGAGTGCGATTGCACTCCTTAGTGAAGTGAGGGACCAGGCACTTGACGCACCTGGGCGGTGCGCGGCAGTTGGCCGCCGCGTGCCCGTACAACTGGCACCGATGGCACTGGCCGGGATGACCGCGGCGATGAGGCGCCTCGATCGAGATCCCAGAGAGGCCGCATATAGTGCTAACCCCTTTCAGGATCTCCCTGGACTTGGGGACGTTGGCGAGAACCACCAAAGCGAGAGGGTGACGCCTCCCGTACTTGCTGTGCATTTTATGCACCGCGAGTGCCGGGAAGCCTTGGGACTGCAGATCCTCCAGGATAGCCTCGTTCGATAATTCGAACGGGACTCCCCTGAGTACCGCTCTGATCTTACGCTCTTCTGACAGAGCATAAGTGTGATAAGCATATTGCTTATCGGTGAGGAGCTTAGTCAAAGCTCGGAAATCGTCTATCGACGAGACAGTGATTTTAATAGATTCACCCGAGTTGGTCGCTCGGGTGTAAAGGATCTTGTGCTCTTTGCACAAAGTCGAGACCTTGGACCATTTACCCTTTTCCCGAAGGAACACGGGTGGTGGGACCTTGGCCTTGACAGAAGTTGGGGCCGGATTGGGTGCTGAAGGCACCGGGGCAGCTGGCGTTGAAGACGCCGCAGGGGGTGTAGGGACGGGCGTCGAGGGCGCCGGGGCTTGTTTCGAGCGCTTCTTAGAGCTTTTCTTAACAAGCGTAAAAGAGGGAGACTCAGGGCCAGTTGGGGTGGCGTCCGAGGATGACTCGGTCGCGGGTGCGCGCTTGCGGCGCGGAGGGGCGTCTACTTCGCACTCCATGTCACTGGAGGAAGGGGACGCGGGAGGGCCTAAGACCAGAGAGTCTGGGGGACTGGGGTGGCCTGAGGGGCCATTGAGGGAATTAACGCCATGATATACGGGATAAGAGAGTCCAAGAAACGATACTTATCAGCATTTATAGACATGCCTTTAGCACCGGTACTATCAAGTTCAACTTCTTCCTAAACTCATCAGAGCTTAGGGAAGCCATTGCGGAGGGGTTGGGGAGGGACAACAATATATATATGCCTAGAGTTCCTAAATAAAACCTAGCGAACCCTAGCGGCTAACCTCCCTACCAGCGGTAGGGGGGCTGGGGAGAATAACTTAAAACTAACAGTAGTACGCCGAAGGCCGCTACCTAGAAACCTAAAAAAAAAGGGTACGCAGGTAAAGAGTTGACCGCGTTAGGGTCAACCTTTACCGACAGAAAGGACAAATACACACGAAAACACACAGATATGATAAAAATAAATATGAAAGTAGGAGAAAAGAAAAAATAAATAAAATAGAGAAATAAAATAAAAATAAAAGGACTGGTTATATAGAATAAAAGGACAGTACAAATTCGTTGTCACCGTTAAGTCCGTTAAGACCTGAAGTAGCACAAGCACAACACAACTTAGCACAGCACTTTGAAGACTAAGGGGCTTAGTCGCAAAGAAAAATCGCACTTCGATAGCATTCAGAGGGAGTAGAAAAACCTTGAAAGCCGTAGCACGGAACCAACACGCTAAACCGTGACGTCAGTAGACTGAGCGCCACGGAATATCGGGAAGGGACCGATCAACGGAGAACGGGGTCTTGCACGTCCGCACCGCGTGGCGATCGGAGCGAGAATGCGCGCGCGCCACGCTACTGAGGCGCCTTTGAACATGGCCAAAAACCGACAACGAACGGATCGGATGCATCAAGGAGCGCGCGTTCCAATCCGTGCGCTTGGATCGCGCGCAGCACGTCCCCACCGCCCGCACATTTGGATCGCGGTCTTGCCGCCGTGGATCGTCCGGTGTACACCCGGCTACTCATTTATAAATTTTCATAAAATACTTATTCGGTTAATTATCTTTAGAATTTTAAATCTTAAACACAGCGAAACAAACGATAATATAGCATGATTTGTAAATTCACTAATAAGGTTAACCAAGATCCATTCCATACCATACCAAAGATTATAAAAGATAAAACAACGCGAACCACCTGTATCTACATACGGAATTTTGATATATCAGGTAAAGCCAAAATTTTTTTGTCTATCAAAACATAAGATTCTTAAAAAGCCCCAATAATTATCTGGCACGAGATCGGAGTTTTTTGTTTTTTTTTCTTTATAATTTTTGACAGGCTTCCGCGCCATTTGTTTGGAACAGTCAGTTTGCGCATGCTTTGGTTTTATATAAAGGTCTAATAAAGTATTGAAGCGGTCAATAATTTCGGGACATAGGGTACGCAAAAGTTCAGAAGATTAGGGTACTAGGTTGGTAACTGTAACCAATTGCGTATACCTTATATTAAGACTGGAATTAAAAGGGAAAGTATTAAAAAAATTACTTTGTCAAAAACTCGTAACAACCTAGTTACGTATGTCAAACTGATTTTAACTGTAGCTTTAAATTGACTAAAACTACTAAAACTGCCCTGGCTCATACCGGTGTGAGTCCTGGTCCGGGAATTAATTTGTGTGATGAACATAGGTGTTTGTTCTCGGGTCATGGTTGTTGATATTTACAAATGCATGTTTATTCTGGGTTCCCACCCCCTCCAGTTCACTTTATGGCATTCATACAACAACTGTTTTAACAACATACAACAACATCTGTTTTATTCACACAATCTGATATTTTTGTGTCCGAAATCTACTTCAAATTGAAAGATATTTTAAATCTGAATAATTTTTAGTATTAAGACTTGTATTTATTTTTTGTTTTTCTTGCTTGACTATTTTACTTATTATTTTACTTTATATAATTTTCATTGTTTACATTTACTTAAACTTGCATGCTGTCGTCATCTATAATTGTGGTAATATTTAAAATGTAACTACTTTTACATACACTATTGACATGTTATGATATTATTATGTTGGTGATCTATCTTAAATAAATAAATGAATAAATAAACTGTATATTTTTTTCAAAATAAATTTATAGAGTCTCTTTATGTCTATACAAAATTATTCTTATCTGCATCTGTTAGCTCGGCAAGTCTCCCTCCCCCCGAATATCCAAACAACGAACACACTCAAACGGCACCCGTTCACGAGTAAACGCAGGATCCAGCCATCGCCCTCCTCAACCATATTAGAGGGAAGTGAGCGACCCGTCACCCGACGCTACCATTAGTCGTACATATTTTATTTATCTATAGTTACTGTGATTATTATATTGACTAATGGTGCGTTGCCGACTGCAGGCTTCGGTTGTTCGAGTAATTGCACTGGCTGCTCCAATCCTATGACCGGAACACAACCACGCAATGTGATTTAATGGCGGCCAAAATAGGAAGCAGTGTAGTACCGGCCTAGAAGACGAGATCTTAACAAAGAATATGTGGGAAGCGAGCGATCCTCACGCGAGTAGGACCACGAAAAAGTATTTTTCTTATAAAATTTTAATCATTAAATTATCTCTAAAAGTAAGTTTCTTTGCCTAAGGTGAAATAAGAATACAGTTTTTTTGTTAGAACTCGTTTTATAGTTAACATTTTTCAAACTTAAGGTCCCTGTTAATTTTGCACCGGAGGCGATGGAGCTCATACTCGTACTATCGTATTCTGACATTATAATTAAGCTTTGTAAAATTTTTACTGTTTTGTCATTCATTACAAATGCATGGGCTTTTTAAGTTCTATACTGTTAGCTAAATTACTTTGTTAAAGACTTATCGACACTCTTAGTAAGAATCCTGACATTCCGATAACAATATGCGGCGTGCTTCTTCCTCCAGGTGGCGTATTTTCTCTACTCGGCGGCATTCCTCTTGAAGACGCATGTCCTCTTCGCAATTGCAATGGTCTTAACCTAATTTAGGCTGCGAATAGACCAAAGCTGCGCGAGTGAGATCAACGATGTAATATTGTAAATCCTACCATTTATGTGCTTAATTTTTGGGAAAAAAATTGTTAATGCTGTTGGTCGATTTTTTCCACGCACACTCAGCGTTATGAGGCAGAGCAGATAGCTACTATACTAAGAGGTCTAACTATTCATGTGCATTTCAAATTAGTAAAGTAACGTAATTGTTCTCAGAATCAAAAAAATCCCGCAAAAGCAACATCCAACAATCAAATTAAGCGTTTCCTTAAAAAAAAGTAAAAGTTTTTATCCCGACCGCAGCTGACGAAGGCACGAGCCATACGTTTCTTTGCATTAATTGTTATTTTAAACAAGTATGACGTATAAAAAAAGTAAATTTGGCGCGGAAGGCGAAATAACAGGAAGAGGCGGGCACCCTGCGGATACAGTTCGACCAAGTTATCTGTGCAGTTAACTGGGGCGTTGGTTTCTACTACGAATTGAAGTTTCGTACCTGGTGCCAATACAAATAATTTCGTTCAAATTTTGCCACTGTGGCAATAATTTGATCGTATTGAACTTCCGCAGCCTGTGCCTTAGCTTGTAGCAATGGCTATGGGAACGTGTGGATAAGACGTGAATTTAATTTTTAAAGATTTAATTTTGGAAACGTGGTTTAATGTGATTTGTTAATAAGAGTTACTAATTATTGACCAAAAAGTACCAAATAGATTTAAGTATATATGATACCTGATTTGACAGTAAATTATGTAAGGCATGTTTTCAGAACGTACCGAAACTTCAGTTATGTCTTTTTAGGAAAGTTTATTGATAATGTAATAAACATAATTCTTACTATAACAAGCTCTACTAAACTATTCTTTAGCATAGTAGGTAAGCCCTATCCAGCCTATCCATGCAATACTAACGATTGCCAAAATCAACATCAAATATTTTCTTAATTTGATCAGCAATTTGGTCTTACGCATCTTTCGCCCGTGCCTTGTGGGATAAAACGGATAAAAAGGGAAATTAATAAAAAACTTAGCTCGTGCCAGACTCTCGTTTTTAAGGAAACAGCAATGCCATTTGTACAATTTTTTTCATTAAAATCTTTTGTGTTTTTGGTGAAATTGAGTGAAAATGTTTTTTATCTGGTGGCATGTGGTTGGAGTGGTGCAATGATGAATCGTGTGCGGACAGATGCACCGAGATGTGTCAGGTTTCAGCTGTTTTCGCTGTTTGGTCATTTTACTAAGAGCATGTGCGACTTTTTAAAACTTTTTGCGCAGTGTTTTGCTAGCTATAAAAAAGATGTTTGAATTTTTTGTCTTCTGTTCTTTTTACGTACATGTTCAATTAATGATAAATTTTATGTACCAGGTCTATCTTTCTTTTATAATATTTTCTATCCATTCTCGTGACCGCTGTCTCTGCAAAGGCACAGAAGCAGTGGCGAGTTTAAAATGTATAAATAAAAAATTAATTAAACGCCATAAAAGGGCCATTATTTAAAGAAGTAAAATTGGGTTCAGGCCTGTTAAAATTAAAACCATAAGAATGATAGAAGAATTTATTTAAGCCATGGCTAGAAACCACTTTAATAAATTGCACGATGATAATTTTTCTTTCGAAATATATATCAATTTTTCAAAAAATTCACGCTTTTTTTATAAAATAAAGTTTTTTTAGTGTGTAGTAAAGGTTCGTTTAGTGAAATTTATAAAGTCCGATAAAATTGAATAAGTCTGGTGAAATTTAAATTTTATTTTCGGAATGGAATGGTCACTTAAGTGACCACTAATATTTTGCAGGTTATTTTACGCATATTTTTTTTCGAAAATTTAACAATGGGCAACACGTGAATCGACGTTCAAGCTCGTCCATCACTTTTGTTCTTGTTACAATAGTATTCAGGATAGTAAATTTCTGTGGTAGTACTTTCAAATATATTTCGAAGTAGTAAACTTGAAATATATTATTTCAAGAATAGGCCAAAACACGTCAATCCGGGACTAGGTCTCATGAAAGTTAATACATTTTATTTGAATTATATCGGCCTTGCCTTAGGGGCTGTTTATGGGCAGTTTGCATTCCTTACTTCGTTCGCCTAATTGAGATGGTTTGATATGCATGTATTTTACTGTAAGGAAAGTGCATAGTCAGCACGAAAAATAAGTAGGTACTTACTATTTTTTGACCCTTGCACTTAAATATAACACTTACAAAAAGAAATTTAAAAGGTAGTAGAATTACTTATCTGAACGTCTTGTCTGGGGCGACCTATCCGTCCTTCCTATTTTAACCGGCATACTAACCACGTTTACGTGTTTGAGTTCCAGGGACAGGGAAGGAACAGCCAGTACAATTACTGGAACAAAGGCAACTCCAACTTGAGCCTACGGTTGGCGACGCAGAATTAATCGTTAATCAATAAATAACAATATAATTAACCAATCACATCTACGGTTAATGATGTCTTTGGTCACGGATGGTC
Organism: Marasmarcha lunaedactyla; assembly: GCA_923062675.1. NCBI lineage: Eukaryota > Metazoa > Arthropoda > Insecta > Lepidoptera > Pterophoridae > Marasmarcha > Marasmarcha lunaedactyla. Next base: position 7,890,614 of record OV281361.1, on the reverse strand, counting down.
ACTTACCATCAGGTGGATCGTGTGGTGGTTTGCCGGCTATGAAAATTAAAGAAAAAGTCACGCCACCCGCCAAAATCAGCACTGTTTACTTTTTAAGATTCTTAAGCTCACGTACGTGCTACTCAGAAAGACGTCAAAAAACTCATATTTTACTCCGTATAAAAATATTATACGAATTTTGATAACGAAATCAGACATGTCCTTTGCCTCATGCATAAGCGGAACTTTACAAAAAATACAAATGCCAAAAAACGCGTGCACGCTTGCAAACATTTTTTACAGCAAGAAGGCTTTGTAATAAGTAGGTAGTTTTTGCGTTTATCTGCATACAGTATAGTTTTTATCGTGTCCAGATGTTGTATGCAGATGACATTTTTTTAGCATTAACACCCTAGTGCGATTTTTAGTGGTTTAGTCTATATGATACGGCACTTTTTTGACAGCAGATGTGTGTTTCTGAACTGTTTTTTTAAATAAAAATTAAGTTTAAGTTAGTATTCGCAAGCTGTTACTGGAAATCGATAAAATTTAATTGGTATTAAACGTTTTTAAATATTTTTTATCTAGTTTGGTGCCTATTGTGTTGCGAGTTGCCTTGAGTTTGAATGCTTTCTGTCTAATGAGTTTGTAGTTTCAAGTTATTGTCGGGCACGAAAGTCTTAAAATGTTTGTAGATGATTCCTAGAGGGCGCACGAATATCACGAAGTAAAAGTATAGTGTTGCTTTAGTCTTCAATAGTAAACATGTTTCTTCTAAATATGTTGATCTAATCTATATACAAAATTGTAATGTAAACAAGATGCAACTTAAATAACTAATTGTAGTATAAACGAGTTACACAGAAGTGCTTTAGGGTTCAGTTAATTTTAATCATTCCAAAATTCAGGATAATTCAAGAAATTTCGCGTGATAAAGACGCATCACATTTTAAGAACAACTAACTGAAGATTACCTATAATCCCTCGATTATCATACTAAATGTTGTCGATTTGCCGATATTTAGACATAAGAGTCGATTATTTAGCCCCTCAGTGTTGCCAATCTCAGACGGATTTCCCAGAAATTGAAGTATTTATAAGGGATCATGCGAGCGTTTAATAAAATAAAAATAATTGCTATTCAAAAACAAATAATTCTTGAGCCCGCGGCGTAGGGCACAATCAGAAGATATTCGATTTGAATAAATCAATCCCTTAAAGAAATGCATCGTTATACAGGCTTGTCATATTTCGAACGTTTTAGATTTTTATACTTACGTTGTGGTTTGCTTAAATATTCGTATTAAAAAAAGTAGAAGCGGATGTCTGTTAGAGATTTGATAAATTATAAATTATAGCTTCCAAAATGTTGTCGAGACATATTTTGAATAGTATATGTTTATTAACTGTAGTTCACGCATAGGCTACAAGCTTTCAAAGTATCCCACGGAACTAACCTCTTACATCAACGGTCTTCTCGATCGTTTTTCTTCGCGCCTTCTTGCTCGACATAGTCCATCTCACCCTGTATACGTGCACTTTTTCGGAGCATTTAGAGGTCGGTTTTTTAAGAGTTTTTTCTTACTTTGATGCCAATTATGTACATTTTTGCCGATGCGGCCCTTTTGAGAGGGCTCGCGGACGATCGCCTATACTCTTAATACTTATGTCTGTGGATTCCATCAAATAAAATCAGGAGAATCAGTTTTTGTTAGAGTTTTTGCCGGAATATTAAATCCAGTCCAGGTTTTGATGGAATTTCGGGACCGACCGGCCTATTGTATCCTCATACATGCCAGGATTATTTAATCCTTTTACATTCCGTACCACTGTTAGAGACGGGCTGAAATTTCATTTTTGTGAGTTGCGAACGCTTTTTGTGATCCCGAGTTAATGTTTTATTGACGCTTTTGTAGGTTATGTGTCATCGGGTGTGTAGAGTGCGAGATTATTGAAGAAACCATGTTAAATATCTTTGTGTAAACCATGTTAATAATCTTTATAATAAGGTACCTTATTATAAAGATATTTTTTCTACGCAACCTAAGTGTGAAGTTTAAGACTACCTACGGTTAAAGGCTATTTGTCGCTTCTGAATCTTAAGCAGCAAAAATGAAATCTATAATTTATTAAATATGTTAAGAGGATTATTTTCATTGATTTCTTAATTACGGATTTCGATAGAACTAAAAAATATAGTTAATTTGCTTAAATTTGTTGTTTCTTAATCACTTAGTTCCTGGTATGTGGGATACCTACAAGTGCATAGTTTTACGTAGTTTTGGTAAGTATATGGTAGGCGTATGTATACACAAGTTAAATGAACACATAAAAATGTTTAATAAGCTATTGATTTTTACAAAATTAAAACAATAATGGTAGTAGCCCTGCTCCAGTCCTGGTTGAGCATTCATCCACACAGCTAGCTTGTTCTATTAAAGGATTAAGAAAATAACGAAATAATTAGCAGAGTTTGTTTATAATACTGCTGGATATGCATTTGCATGATAGTCAATTTATCACATTAAATCGTTGATTCAATTCAATTAAAATCTATTACATTAATTCATATATCTTATTTATTTATAATTTTGAATTTAAATATTATCAGCTGCGTTAATTGTCGGATGTTAAAAATTCATTGTAATACACACATCAAAAAAAGTTTGAGATCACTAGCTAAACACGGTAACATCTTTTTATAAAAAAGATACTTACACTTTTGAAATTAAAAAATATCATCATTTTTTATTATCAAAAATTTAATTTAAAAGTCCTTAATCAATTTCGACTAATAAATAATTGAAAGAAAAAGAGAACTTAACTAAATATTATCAACATTTATTATGAAATTGTTTTTATTTAGTACAAGATAACTCCGATAGCGACAACACCCTCTGAGCAGCAGTGAGAACAGTTGGCCGACCACTGCGAGGTTGATCAGCAAAGTTATCCACGCTGTGATACCTCCGTAACGTGTTCACGACACAGGATTTGAATACAGCCACCTGCGTGCTATTTCTCTCGTAGAATATCTTTCTTCCCCCATAGTGACAATTAGTAAGCTCGTAAAACTTCTGATAATCCCCTTGAATGAACTCCTTCTTCGAAAAGTCAGAAAAAACGCTTGAATCAAGTTGGTCAGATTTCTGAATGAGCATAAACAAGGATTTAATCTCATTTTATACAGAAAAACAATTGATATTTTAAAATCTTTTGCTATTAAAACGTTTGATTTTTAAATGAAGTATCTTAGAAGGAAAAGAAAAAACGTTTTATTCTACTGTAACAAAAAAGATTTCGTAATTTCAAAGTGATCTCAAACTTTTTTTGATGTGTGTACATGCACGTATACATCAGTATTTTTTAGTGGTGCGATTTTAGTTAAATTGTGTCATATAACTACTATAATAATATACTTAACACAATGACATATTACATATAGACAGGTTATCCGCTCTCAAAAATGGCAACGCAAATGCAAGGCAGTTGCCGGCTATTTGACTCGGTCTTGTGCAACTCAATGTCACGGCTAAACATAAAAAAAAAAACTTATTCCCTATTTTGTGTTTTTAATACCGTACAATGCCTTCTTGTGTGTTTAGACAGTGTACTAATTACACTGTTACTGTTAAAGATAGAATAAACGTTTCTTTTCATGCGTAAGTACTATTTTTTTACAAATATCTTATTTATTATTTTATTTTGCTATTTAAAATGACGTTTTAAAATTGACATGGCTATTCGTTTCAACAAACTCGAAGAGCGAGATGTAATATGATTTTGTATGTGGGAGTAAATGAGACAACGCTATAGAGTTTCGACAATTTACGTACTACGTCACGTACGCTCGTGACCAATTAGTGCGAAGCAACGTCACGAAGTACATAGGTATCTCTTTCTTACAACACGTGAATCTTATTATTCTTTCCTTCTCCCACAAATTATATTATTACTCTATATATCTGGTAGGTATCTATAGATACATTGACGCCGTTTTTTCGTGTGGTAATGTTCGGGTATGACTTGTCTATATGTAATATGTCATTGACTTAACAAAACTTTTTCTACACGTAACAAAACCTAATAGATTCGTTTTTTAAAATGTTATAACTAACAAATTAATTAAGTTTAATAATTATTTCATTTATTTTTATCCTTTGTCTTTCGGTTTTATAAAATTGTAGTTTTATTTATATGCAAGTTAACCACTGTAACATAGAATGCTGTATACAACTTATCTATTATATTAAATTGTGCACATATCAGTATATAGACTTAAGAAATGTTATGTAATGTAAGTTTAATATGTTCACTGTTGGTGTATCTTAATAAATAAATTACACCAGCGCCACAAACTTACATACTTAAACAAATTTTGCATAAATTACTGGGACGCTTATGGTCTTTGTAGAAAACACCAAATACTAAGTATTTATTTTGATGTCACCGAGAAATCTAAAATAGCTTACCTCGAGAAACTGTAAAGCAAACGTATATAATACTACTTTAAAGGTAACATTTTAAAGAATACTTTTTTGAGTACACTGTGCAGTGAATATAATTTTCGAAGTCATAAAATCTCGCTTCTACCCTATTACTATAAGCAGGCTAAGGCTTTGGTTTTCCGTTTTTAAAGGAATATCAAACCTTAGTACTACTACTAAGCAATTGGATGTTTTTTAGGAGTTTTCAAACTGTGGAAAGCCTCGTATTTTGAAAATAGAGTGCATTGGTACCTTTCTTGGGTTGGAAGAAAAACGATTAGAACAATATTACGTACTCTTAAAACCCCTTAAATTCTTGTCCAACAGTATAAACTCTCAAGACTCTCCATAAAATTTTAAAACATGATAAAACGGCCTATGTCCCGCATGTCGCGATTGGTCAGTCTCAATCCCGGGACAATACCCGCGCATGCGCGCTGCGTTTGACAAGCACCTGTCAAAACAAGAATAAGACACAGGTGGCTAGACACCTGACTTCGAGGCGCGTTTGTAAGCGGTCACTTGGCCAGTCCACTTGATACTTGGCAGGAAGTTCTATGAGGTTTGTAAGCATTGAATATAAAAATGGTTATCGCTCCGCGGTCAAAACTGTTCGGACTAATTAGTTATGCAAACGAAGCTGGGTAAGGTGAGTTAGTATGTGCCTGCTAGGCGAAGCAACATGAGGTGAAAAACTGCTTTAAGAAAAACATGCAGCAGTATTGTTTTCAGTTAACTCCAAAACACTATTTATGGAAATTTTGTAATAATTAGATTCACCGCCGTCGGATTTTGATGCGGTTTTTTTAATAGATAGAGTGATTCAAGAGGAATATATACAGGGTGTCCCAAAGGTCAACGTCAAGCCGAAACCGGGTGATAGGCTAGATAACAGTTATCAGAAAAATATGAAAAAAATTTCAGTCATGTATTTTTCAAATTATAGTGCTTTTTTTTGTTTTTTTTTTAAATGTACACCCAGTGACAGTCTTAACTGCTGTTGCTACAAATATTGATTTTTTACCAAAGTTTCTTCTAACAAGTTTCTGAATAGTGTCTGCAATCTGTAATATTAAATTTTAAACCAACTTCTCCAGCTTGAAAGAGGATATCATTTTATGCTGAACCAAGTATTCAAAATAAATTTTTTGGCCTACTTTAACTGCCTGTACTGAAAAAAAATGAACTACGCTATTCTGGCAAGTAACTTAAAAAAAATGGCGCATTTAGTAGCAATTCTAAAATGGTGTAGCACTTACTACATTATTTCTTAGACTTGGCGCGAAAAATATTTTTTCAAAAAAACTCAGTTTCGAGCTATTTCTCTTAACTTACTAAAAATGATTCCAAGCGACCTTAACTTTCAGATTCTGGTTGAATGAGCTAGTGTGAGTCATTCCATAAAGTGTGAGTGAGATCAGTAGGAATCTTAAATGATTAAATATAAGGTTTTTTTGGGACACCCTGTATATATAATATATATTATTTTTATTTGGGAAACAAACAGTACAATAAAGACAATAAATAATACATATTAGAAACACATAAACCAATAAAGTTTCCACTATAAAATTTAACAATTAGAAATATCGATCGGGGTGAATACACTTACAAAAGGTGGAAAACAAAGCCATAATTAAAAGTCGAAAATATTGTACAGAACTAAAATAATATGTGACATGAAATACATACAATAAGCATGCTTAATTGTTAGGCATTGGAAACTACACTAATGATATCCTTTCGGAACCTTTGCGAAGACACGTAAAAATGTCAATATTCGAGAATAAATAGTTATTATACAGGTTACATGCTCTAATAAGGAAGTTATTTTTACTTATATATTATTATACTTTTTCTGAGAAGAGAAGCGAGGGCACAACAGATTTTTCTTACAGAACAGAATCAATTTCATTTTTTAAAATCCTTTGCAGAAACATTAAGTCTCTAATATGACGACGGTTCTGCAGACTGATAATTTCATTAGTTGAGGCTGAGGGGAAACGGTATTTAAAGCACTTGATGAATTTATTTTGTATTCGCTCCAATTCTTGAATCTGGACGTTATACTGTGGGTTCCATACTGTAGAGGCGTATTCAAGAACTGAACGAACAAAACTATTGTATAGCAATATAAGAGTTTTAGGGCTAGTAAATTCTTTGCTAATTCTCAAAACAAATCCAAGCATGAAATCTTTGGTAGACGTTATGCTAAAATGAAAGTTAAAGGTAATTTTGATATCCAGGTGAACACTTAAATCTCTCAAGCCATTGGACCTATTGATTCTTGAGTTATTTATTTTATAATCGAAACAGATTGATTTTGATTTTCTTGTAAAAGAGATAACGTTACACTCAAAAATACAACGAAAAATCTTTACTACATCCTTGTAAACACTAATAAACACTATATGTATAATACATGCATAATATAATTTATATTTACTGATAATTCAAGAGGTTTCTAATGTGATGTCGTAAATAAACACATTTTTTTGCGCTTATATTGCAAACGCTGGCTGAACCTTAAGAGATAGATCAAAAAAATGTACTTACAGTATTGTACACCTAAAAAAATGCGCAATGTTATATGTATATTTCTTAGGGATAACCCAAAATAACCATTTTTAATCCTTTACGAAGCGACATAGACCCGTGTGAAGCCTGGGTGAACGCTAGTGATACATAAATATATTTATTGAAATATTGGGTATGTCGTGGGGAGTAGCAATGATTGAAGCAAATAGCCGGCAAAATATGTGACGATAGTCTTTTTTTACTAAAACTCTTAATTTACAATTAGTAATATGTAATATTTCAAATAATTTAAATAATTATGCAGTTGGAATAGCTTTGGGGTAGGCAAAAGCTCATTACCAGTTTGTCCTCATTCGGGATTTAATTAAATAATTTTACTGTAATATGAATCCAGTGATATGATGTTGGCAAATTTGACTGTCAGTTAATCTTGTTGTTGCCTCTTAGTCAATATTTAATCCACAACAACCGTTTAATGTAAGAAATATATCCCACCAACACTGTAATAAATCCAATGCAACTTGTTATAAAAAAAAGAAACTGCACTTGAGGACGAACGATCCGCCATGTAAACACAGCACGTAGTCTACGAAATAATCCATTAAGCGATATTAAGCCGCAGCCTGCAAATGGAGTCTGCAGGACATATTCAAGATATGTCATTAAATATTTTCAACATCTTCAAATAATTAAAAATATACTCGAACTGCACAGGATGTCAACAATAGTCTGCCAGCTGTACTTGTAGTCAATTGTCTTCAGCTTGTAAACGGATATTGTTGAAAATTATAGTTTAAGGACGTTAACTTACTGTAAATTTTTTGAGGATTAAAGATTTTATTGGATCTTCCACATATTCTTAGTTAGCATAGCTGGTATTCAGACTTATCTATGTTGAAGTAGCGCTGCTGGCTAAGCATTTGCTGAAGAAGACTAAAGAGGAATTCATCATTACACGCAATCAGAACTTGGTTTGGAATGTTACCATATCTTTTTGAGATTTTTGACAAATTTGCAAGTAACGTTGTTATTAAAAATAACATTTATATTGCTATTTATAACTTAGGAATAAAAAAGAGTGTTACAATACTCGGCTAGTTACAAATTAAAACTAGGAGTCTCTCATATAAGATTGCTAATCATATGAACAGCGCACATTCTGATATCCATACACTTTGGCAACGATTACTAAGTATTTTACTTATTTTCTCATTAAAGTAGGCATTCTTGTAGGTTTTCGTAGATCACTCCAGAATGGACACCTGGTGGAACAATTGTTGCTAAGTGTCAACTGTTGACATTCATTTGCGGTAGTTAGTAATAAAGTGCGTTCAATTGGTGTTTTAATATTGTCTCACTGATCAGCTGTTTTTATTTGTTCCGTAATATTTTGAGGTAGGCCTCATTAAATAAAATCAATGATAACAATGGTCTCCTAATATTGTAAAAAAAGTCCTTAGGAGACAAGATTTTGTACACATATACCATTTGTCCTTTTTTATCTGAGCGAGCGAAGCCGGGTCCAAAACTTAGTTACTTCGGTCACAATTCACTGACTCTAAGGTTACTAAACATAAATTATAAATTTGCTAAAAAATGAAATCGGTACATAAATGTTGGATCTGAAGAAACTTTCATAAATGATTTTAATTTATGAGTAAGAATTTAGTTAAGATCGATATAAACACAAGATTGTCGTACTTATCTGTAAACTTATGGTAACGTCGGTGGTATCATTTTGCCATTTTATTAAAATGCACACAACTTCCGGACAAACTTTAAATACTAAAGTTTGGTAGAATACAAATTCATTTTTAAATTTGACAGCTGAGTGTCTAAAAATAAGTCATATTACAGACAGTCTATTTGTTTTATTTTTATTTTATTTTATTTTTATCTTTTAGAAACACTTACAGCTTGGTTTAATTACGTATAAAGTAAACAGGAAAATGAGGGTCAATAAGAAGTGTCAACATGTTTGATCGGTCTATACATAAGTTAAAGGCATAGGATTATTAGGTTGCAGAGGTTAGATATTAGTGTCCCTTATTTTTCTCATAAAATCCACCACTTTAACCACATAGAAGGCTGAAACATGTGGACTTATTGCTCTAGTAAGAAAGTATTATTTTTATTTGAGCAGTGATTTACAAATACGGTCCGTATTTTAAAAATCAAGTCAGATTTACTAATTTACCTTAAAGTAGATGAATCCAAAATTTATGAGGACGTATTGGAATGGCAATTGCTTCGTCTAAAATGTTTGCTATGTGACGGTTAGTAGGCTATTAGGAACTAAAATCTAAAACCTGAAAATATATATGAAATATTAATAAAGGTGAAATACTTATATTATTTTATCTCAATTTTCTTTTTTTTTATTGGACACGAGTTCTCTTTTATCTCACCTAAAGGAAAGTGATAATGAAAACATGGAGGTGACACGCTTATTCAATCTACTTTTGAATATTTCAGGTCGTATTATGTTTCAATGAAAATAGACACCGTCATAAGGGAGCTGTCATATTGTATGGTTCGACTTTTAGGCTATGACATATTACATATAGACATGTCATACCCAAACATTACCGCACAAAAATACGGCGTCTACGTAACTATACACAGCTACCCGATATATAGAGTAATATAATTTGTGGGAGAAGGAAAGAATAATACGGTTCACTTGTTGTAAGAAAGAGAAACCTATGTACTTCGTGACGTTGCTTCGCACTAATTGGTCGCGGCGTACGTGATGTAGTACGTAAATGGTCGAAACTATAGCGTTGTCTCTTTTACTCCCACAAACAAAATCATATTACATCTCGTTCTTCGAGTTTGTTAAAACGAATAGCCATGTCAATTTTAAAACGTCATTTTAAATAGCAAAATAAAATAATAAATAAGGTAGTTATAAAAAAATAGTACATACGCATGAAAGGAAACGTTTATTCTATCTTTAACAGTAACAGTGTAATTAGAACATTGCCTAAACACACAAGAAGGCATTGTACAGTATTAAAAACACAGAATAGGGAATAAGTTTTGTTTGATGTTTAGCCGTGACACTGGGTTGCGCAAGACGAGTCAAATAGCCGGCAACTGCCTTGCATTTGCGTTGCCATTTTTGAGAGCGGACAGCTTGTCTATATGTAATATGTCATTGCTTTTAGGTGTATTTAACATAAAAGGGTGGAATCCTTTGCGGCCTCTCGTAGGCCATCGTTGGAATTATGATGCAGTCTCAATGTTCAATTTATTTATTTTAATGCCGCAGTCAAAGAAAAGGTTGATTTTGAATGCATTAATCGTGCTTGTAATAGTCTATTTATTTAGCGAAACAGGTATTCAACATTTCTGAACAAAAAATTATAATTTCATTTATTTACACTAATTCAGGTCATATTTCTTAGCAAGGTGTTAATTCAAGACTTATACTTTATTCTTAAAAATATTAATATGTTAATTTAATAATTATAAAACATAACTTTTATAGTAATGTTGACTATCTGTATATATAAAATTTTATTCAACGCCGTTTAGCCGTTTTAGCGTGATTAATAATATTAGTGGATTTAATATCTAGTACTTTTTGCTGCCATCTTACCAAAGTTTATACGCATGACAATAAAATCCTTTATTTGAAATTTACCACTATTGTTATCGATTTCCTTTAATAGATCGATTAAGGGGTTAGCGGTTTATCCGTTGTAATACAAACAGACATGCGAAAGATAAACAATAAATCCGCAAATAGGAGGGTTGATAACATTGCAATACTTTTTTTAACCCTTGGTTTGGTCGTCTGGTTACAATTTAATTATATGCTTTAATTAGTAATTGGAGTTGGCAGGTCGTAAAAGTTAGTGTAGTTGTTTTTGTTACTAATTTGTGTTTGTTTAATGATATATTGAATAAGTAATGATGAAGTTGACGATGTTCTACAACCAATATTCGTCCGTATAAAATTAAGCTTTGTGTTTGATATATTATTTTGCCACTAAATGGCAAATTTTTATTATCTTTACTAATTTTATGCACAGGAATCGATAAGATTCCAAACTGCAATACAAAATAAGCATTTCATATGTAGAAAGCAATAATATTCTTTCTGACTTAATCTTTGCATAGAATTGTATTGATTTTTTTTTTTACTTATATTGATTTAAATTATAATAAACAAGATTATGTTTGTTTGTATCGAGATACAAGATACACTTTTCACTGAACTATATAGACTTCTCTTTTAATGAAAGTTAACATGGTCACTAAAAGAAAGTATATTATAATAAGTCTGTTCCTTTTGAAATGGAAATTAAACGGTGCACAAAACAAACTCTTACTCTTTCTAAGCTCGTGCCTACATCAGATGTCACCTTGTCAATAGTCTCAAATAGTCTCATATCTAAGAAAAAACTTCTAAGTGCCTTTTAACAATAGACGCTCGCGTGCCAAACATTTTTTTTAATGCGGAAGACGCTCCTGCGAAAGGCAAAGCAAACACATTTGTACAGCCACAAAGGATTCGCACACTCCACACTTAAGAAATATCGTATTTCTTTAAAAAAAAGATAGCACATGCCGAAATCTGATTACACCGACATTATTTGAGCAAAGGGTTGCCCGTTTCATAAACTTTTGAGTGCAACAAAAACCTTTCGATAAAAGTTTTTTGCGCTTTTTTTCTGTGAAAAAATGCAAAAATCGATTTCGGCAGATGTCCACAAATAGAAAGGGTTTGATTGGGGTTTTTTTATTGATAAAAAATAGCGCATGCCTTCAATATTAGTTTTGATGGATGCCGTTATGGACCGGCTGTCAAAATTTTGCTATTATTAGCTAAACAGCCATTTTATGATACGATATTGATTAATTTTTGATGCTAAATATGTTTTAGAAAAATGTTTATCGAAGATGATGAGGAAATTGCTTTTTTTTCTTATCGATAATTATTTCAAAACAACATTTGTTTCTTTTTTTAGATGATTTATATTGGTTTACAGAAAGCACCTTGTTTGTTGTATTTTAAGCCTTTTTATAAATAAGAATAAAAGGTAAAACTTTAATATATCATAACGTCAGCTTTTGGGCATAAAAGTCAGAACAGAAGTCTACTCGCATGGTACCCGTAAATAGTCCCATTGTATTTTAAAAAGCCGCCAACATTTCAAAATCGGTTTGGCGGACATGTATCTGAGAACGAATCGAATCATCCCGATGGCATCCTTACCATTGCCTTATAAAGTGAGGGTTAGAAATTGGCGGGCGAAGCGGTCGGAAGGTTAACGCCTTTGCGGAATTCCGTCAAGGATCAATCCCGCCAAAATCTGACCGTTTAATAATTTTTTTGAAGTCTAGGCTGTCAGTTATTAAGACAAATTTGATTATGAAAAGAGGTTGATTTATGTTTGTGTTTCAAATTAAAAGCTCGTTTTGTGTTCGTGACAAATTTTCTTGATATCGATGCACGCATTGATTTTTTAATTCGAAAAATTTACTTTTCCATACACTTGTTGACTTTTAAAGTAAATAACTTGCTTAGTACGAAGTAAACATACTATCAATCAATAAATACTATTATTATCTTCAACCATAAATAATGGAGATATTTTTAAAGTTTATCACAAAGTTCTCCTTAGTTAAACGGCGGTTCAATCATCAAGTGTTTCAGCAAAGATGTGTAACCTTGTTTATATCGGTATTGAACATACGACAATTTTGTTAATAACTACCAACCACAGGTGATCTGTTTGCCGGCGCCTAATATGCACTATATACATTTTTAATAAATACTCACTGTACAAAACCTGCTTTTGCCACGGCTGTTATTTTAAACTTTATAATTATGAAAATATAGTTGTTTTTGATGTGATCGGACGTAAAAATGTTCCAGTTTGCTTGAGGCACATGCCGCGGTAGTCCGCTCAATTATCGTTTATCATGCTTGTATTGTAGGCACGCGCTGCTCGCAGAACAAAATGTTCTGTTCCATTTTTGTTAAATATTTTTTTGAACTATTTTGCAAGTTTCATTTTAGTTTTTTTTTAACAAAATAGGATATTCGAAATAATTTTTAGTTTATACACTATCAATAGGAAAACTATATGTAATGACATTGTTGTAGATACTTTTTTTATTTCAATAACATGTTACATACAAATCAACAATAGAATAATACTTCACATAAAATGCTGAATGACCTACAGTTGCCATATGACACAGTGGTCAAATCGCTGACTGACATAATCACCATACTAGGAGGTAATGGACATAAGTATTTGATGTAAGTAAAAAAGTAAATAACCACAAGACCTCGGAAACTCCTCCTCGAAACATAAGCAATAAAACACAAATTAAAAAAGCCCCGACTGACGGCAAAACCGCGCATAGATAGCCTTTAGACGGCCTAGACGATTTTCTTTAAACATGGCAAGGCTCTCGGCACATTCAGATTTTAAATAAAAAAACCGCATCAAAATCGGTCCATTCGGATACACAATACACATTAAATTTATAACACCCCTCTTTTTACGTCGGGGGAGTTCAAAAAAGAATTTTACGAAAGGGTTTGAGAGATAATTATAAATCTTTAAAAATGTATGAACAGAAATCGATTATTTTCCCGGTAGGTAATTTGTCCGATAAAAAATATTTTTGATAAGGCGCTACGTATTTAAGAAACAAACTTATTGCAACGCTAGTCTACTCCAGGGTTTTCTTTCAGTTGTAGTGAACATGTGCCATCGAAATCAGTCAATTGCACCTGTTTTCGCAAACACCTGTATGATCTATTTTTTTCCCATCAGCTACTTGTAATATATATTTAATTGAAATCGGAACAGTCCACTACCATTAGAATATTTTACTTCTAGATAAAACTTTGAAATGACATATGCATGTACATGCTAAGTGTAAGCTATAAAACATGGTAAAATTTAAGTAGCCCTATATTTTTAACATCAAATTTTATTATTACAATTAGTTTTATATATACTTCCCCACTCTTTCATTCACAGTCCATAAATGCTACCAGGAGTTACCAAACTAATTCTTACAAATTCTTTAAGAAACAAAAAAACTAAAGAACAAAAACGCTCTTATTTTCATTTCAAAGGTGACTAGATTCGCATGTCTGTATATCTTTAAATTAGGCGCATTTTCCCGAATATCAAAACATTACGAAACAAAATGAAAATCACTCCTGTACGTAAACACCAGGCAATCATAAGAACTCTACAGTTTAATAAATATTTTCCTCACGCTAACATAGACTTTAAATCTAAGAAGTTACCGTTCATATTTTAATTTATAGAAACTCAAACCAGAGTTTAACATTAGTTTAACGAGTGTTAACTTGGCAATATAACAAACTATACTTTATAACAATAGGATAGAGCTGATACTTGCTTTTATAATATTTAGTTCCGAGTCGTATTTATCGAACCGGATTAAGAACAGTCTTAACTTAAATCTCAAGTACCAGGGCGTAAGGATTTGACAGAGTTTTGTGTTCATGTGAAGTGTTAGCCGCTTAGCGAAAGATGGCGTTAGAATCAGTTAGAAATGTAGAGTCAGAAAATATTTCTATTGCGTCGCAATCAGTAGTAATGATTTGTTTTATTTTTATTACTGATTAAACCAAATAAATAAAACAAACATTTAAAGATATTTGTAGCTTGTGCACTCGAAAATAGGTTGTTATAATTTTTTTATTGGTACACCAAAAATGTACATAGAATAAATGAAATCTTTTATCTGTTTTTTAATCCTGTTTATAAACTAATGAATTTAATAATTCTTTTTAAATAGTAACTTAAATATGCTTCGCATAGGAACTTGACAATAAAATATTTAACATGGTCTTAGCCTGAACATATTTTATAACAACCTGATCAAAATGTAAAATATAGTTAAAGTATATATGAGGTTATGACATAAAAACTGAGAAACACGCCATTACTCAACAGAAGAGACATCACGTAGGTAGATAATTGGTAATTTGGTGATCAATAATAGAGTTCTATTCTTGTTCTATTGACTTAAAGAAATGGGCTTTACGAATTTAGAAGTAAACGCAGAAAGTATTCAGCTAATGACGATCTGGTTGTCCATTCGAGCTTTATGAATTGAAATGAAAAGAAAAAAAGTTCATTTGTGACACAAAGTAAAAACACACTGAACAAATTTAAATATACATATAGGAGTAAGGTTGAATATAAAAATTAAATAACAGATGTCACAAACAGGCCGCAACTCAGCAAGGTGCTAGTCAGTAAACTAGCGTTGGTCTTCCGTTGCAGCCGAGTGGCGATATCACGGCAGCAAATAACAGATTTACAAAAATCAAATAATAATAATAATGCACCTACTATGTTTGTGTCAATATATACTACCTACTGAATAACAATACAAACATAAAAAAAGACTAAAAGTAACTAACTATTAAAAGTACCTACTATAACAACATAGAACCACCTATATCTTGGCATACATACATACATGATTTAAAACAGAAACATGTTTTTTTTTTCAAAAAATAAATAAAATAAAATACCTATACAGAAGTAAAAGTGTCATTCCCTAAGATTTAGGCATTTAATTTGTTATAAGATTAAATAGCGCTTGTGTCATAGCAAGTCAGCAAGTTCATAACATTCGTCTCTGGCGGCATTTTTCCCGACATTGTTCATACTCGACTTGCCGCCCGGCAGTGCCATTTAAAGGCGAAAATTGTTTTAAGCAAATAGTAGCAGTATTGTAATGAGTTTTATTCTTAAAATTAACTCGGATGTGTTTCTACACTGATGGTGTCAGGAAAATAATGTATAAAACAAATTAAATACCTTAAAGTTGGTGTGGCGCCGTGTCTATGGTTTCTGTCCCAGTAGTATCGAGGCCGGGCGAGAATCAGAAGTTATAAATTTACATTAGGACAGAGAACGTTATTTAAAAAAAGTTTGTTTCATTAAAAAAATGGGGATAATTACTGATCTTATTTGTCATCCACACGTACGCAACTCTACTAATACATTTGTAATCCTAGATCTCCATAAAGATATTATATTATGCCATGAATGTTGAAAGTTCTAATTGATACTAAAGTCAATGCAATTAAAATTAATGCTGCTTACGATGTCAATAAAAGGTCACATTTATTTGTTAGTATGTTCTTAAACGTTTAAAATTTTGGCGATTGTATACATCAATTTCTCTACACATATTTATCATATCTCTTTCACCTATTAGGTTGCCTGGAAGAGATTTTAGAAGAGAGAAGAAGGAAGAGATTAGTAGTAAGGTCGCCTAAATTGTCTCATGTATGTGTTATTTTATGTTTATAAAAAAAAAATTATATGTTTGTAATATGTTGGCAATAAAGAATTATTGTATTGTATTGTATATTTTTAAAGTCAAAAGGATGCTTACTAAATTTCAAACTGCTTGACTGAAAAAGTTGAAATTTTGAGAAGGATTTAAGAACTGGACTAAATTTTGGACATCTAAGGGCTCTCGCAAGGTTATATGAATGTCCGTGAGCATAAGCTAGTTAATTCTATATAAAAAAGTGGCTCTCGCCACTTCTATACGCTGCTTACTTATATGACGTAAGCTTATACTTTCAATTTTCTAAACATTTCGTGTCCGCTGACAATACTAAAATATGTAACAAAATCTACTCAACATCAGATTCTATCACTCTCCAAAAAGATCTCGATAGTCGAAATCAGTACCACAATGATTAGGTATTACTTTGGATGACAAACTATCTTGACCATGTAACGCACATTGTAAGTGCAGCATACAAAAACTTAGGGTTCATTTTGCGAGTTAGTAAGCCATTACCAGATATTAACTGCATCAAAATATTATACTTTGCCTATGTACGAAGTGTACTCGAGTATTGCAGTCTGGAATCCCCAGTATCAAACTTATATTAAAAATTTAGAAAAAATTAAATTGAAAATTTTCATGAATTTAAACTATCGAAGTCAGCATATTATTAAAGATTATAAAAAGTCTTGCCGACTTCATAAGATTCTGTCCCTAAAAGATAGAAGAGTTTTAAATGAAATGCTGTTTCTGCACATGCAGTGTAGTGCATGGAGCAATTGATTGCTCTGAGCTCACAGAGCAGTTTCGGCGGCTCCGAGTTCCCTCACGTCGTACTAGACACACGACCTTGTTCGACCTCCTGCACGTACGTACTCATTATAATCGGAACTCAGTTGTTTGTCGAACGCAAAACACTTACAATAATCATTCTAGCTCTATTGATGTCTTTAATTGTAAGAAACATACATTCAGGAGACAGATCACAGATATGTTCATATCAGATTTGTCGGAAAAGTAATAAAAAAAGGAAAAAAAAAAGAAATACTCATATGGTTTTATAGTAAAATTGGTAATTTAATAATTAAATACAAAGCCCTTACACACCCTCTCATAATAACCTTGACGTTAACTCTCACACTCACACACACATACATCTACATCAACATTCAACGCATGCACAATATACAGATTAAAATTTTTTTTTGTTAGTTAAGTACATATTTTTATGTCATAATATTTATTAGCCTTATTAGGTTATGATGGTTTTTTTTCATAAAATGTTTTTTTCATACAAAAAATAACCCTGTTATGATAAAAAATAATTATATATACATGTATTCATTTACTGATATTTGTAGCCCTCTTAGTATTATTATATAAAATGTTAATCCATCATTAGATGTAAGATATTCATTTAAGAAGTGCATTGTATGGGAGAAGTGGCGTGAAAGAGCCTGTTTACTAAACAGAGCAAAAAAACATTCTTTTAATGAAAAAAATGATGAGTTTTTCTTCTTCAATTATTATTTAATTACTTAAGTAGGTCATTTTAAACGAAAAGCCTTAAACGCTATGAAAACATCAACATAATGTTCATTAAAAAAAAATTGTTTTTTGGCTCTTTCATAACATTTCGGTATTGAAAGAGCTACTAAAAGTTATGAAAGAGCCAGTCTGTATTGTAAAGTGTAATTGTGAATATTATGCAAAATAATATGAATTCCACTTTAAAAAAGAAAATAAAATGACAATAACAAATTCTTTTTAAAAACTAATGATATTTTTAAGAAATTTTTAATTCTATCAGTAATTTTAAGTAATTCTAACATCACTTAAATCTTAACATATTTTTCAGTCATACCTGTTATATATATGTATAATCTTTACATATTAGAGGCGGATTGTTTTTTATTTATTTTACATAATACTAACAAAATAACAAATAATATCGTCTACCAAAAACGACATCGTTAAATCATCCGGCTCTTTCATTACTTATTCTTTAAAAAAATATAACCCTTAAAATAACAACAATATCAAAACTTTTGTGGCTCACTTTTTACGCAAGTGCAAGGCCAAATATATGCACAAACTCAATCTACAATCCATTTACCGATACTTCTTTCCAATAAAATGCCAAAAAACAAGTTAACTGAAGCAAAGTACTTACTTTTTAGTACCAACAACTTCGACTCGATGTGCCGTTGGTTTCGGCGGACTGTCAAATGTTTGTGGATGACGGGGAATCACTGTTGCTCACTTAAAAATTAAATTACCAACCGAATCCGTTTATAGATTACCAAAACAATGTAAGTGGCTCTTTCAAACCTGGCTCCTTCATGCCACTTCTCCTATTATTGTATAAGGTCTGTGGATTTTGTGAATGACAAATAAACAAATGACAAATAAACAAATAATACATGGGTGTAAACGGTAACATCATATAAGATAGTATTTACAAAGTATTGTTCACTTGTAAAACAAAACTGAAACTTCTCTTAGTTAGTAATGTATCAGTACGTGATCATATAAAAGGGTTCAACTTACATTATCTAATAGATACAAGAAAGGAAATACGGCTAGTAAATAACATAAGGTACAAACGGTGTACGCGGCGGGGGCTCAGTGTGGGAATGGAAGGCGCCCCGCGTACCAGACGGCACTGCAAGGGATGCGAATGCGGACCTGAAGCCTGCACCTTTAAACGCGATAGTTCAGTGCCAGGAATTCGGGATTGTCATTGGTGTAGCATTATGATTGTAAGACTAAAAAGTTTTTATTCTGAAAGACTCAAAACTGGGGTATGGTTGTTTAAAAGTACATTGAAATCGAATAATAAAAAAAAACTCTAACAATCGCTTTACAAATCTTCAATTGTACTTCCTTTTGTGATGAAAAGTTTTATATGTAGTTAAAATGGGATTGTATTCTTATGGTAATAGAGGTCATAAGAGACGGATATTTCAGTCAGCTATATATGTTTACATTATTGCTGGATTTATCTGAAGGACAATTAAGATCGGAGATGTAATGAAGAGTGTTGAGTTGCAGACCTTACTTCCACTGACTTAATCTATTCAGCGAGGGATGATACTGGCCTTGATTGAATTAGATTTAAGGTTTACAAACGTGTGAGTTCCTTTTTTTTCTATTTAAGAAACCATATTTTGATAATACTGCTTTAATAAGCGCTATAACTAAAAGTATTCTACTTTATTATATTCATTTCCTTAATACGGGTTTAGTATTAAATTAAAAAAACACATATTTAATAAAAATTGTTAATAGGAAGATACTCCGAATTCCCTGAGTCCCAGAGCTAGCTGCGTCGCTCTATTAACACCCTGTACACATATAGGTACAGTAATATTCATTATTTATATTTCTACATCTATGCATGCCTCACTTTTAACATCTCTATTTACTCACTATATATGCTATACGAAAAAGTTGAAACCATCTTGTGTACCAATTAAGAATTTTGCACCTTTTTGAGCGCCGCATCTGCCTAGTAAAAGTTGAAACTCGTAAATCGACGAACAAACGCATCTTTCATTGATAACATCGCAAAAGTGCTGATATTTTTTATTGTTTTGACAGTTACACACTGTAGGTGGTAAGCCCTGCCTTGGATATCAGAGGACCAGGGTTCGATTTCAACAACGGTAAAACTGTATTGAACGAAAATCGATTAACATCCACAGTCATAATATGTGTATGTCTATTCTGCATGGTAATTCATATTTAGTTACATTATATCTCAAATTCGAGATTTAAGAGCTAGTCTATAGACATGTTCATGTCTATCACTTACGGGCACTTGCAGCATGTCAATCAGTAAACTTCGTAAAATTGCAAGTTTGACATTCTTAGAATATCATGTTTTAAAACTCCATCGGAAAATCTGTAGTATCAAGATAATAATAATAATAATTGCTGTTCTGGATAACTGTTCAAGACTCTATATGGCCATTTTTTTTTTAAATAAGGAATAGTTACAAAAATGAATGCTATTTCTCGTTTTTGGTTTTGTGATTTTTTTCGGAAAATTTGTCCTAGAACAAAACTATAATATATAAATAAACGAATTTCGTGGATTGAATCATAGCAGGGATCTGTCTTATAGTTCAAGTAGGTACTAAACAACTTTCCCGGTTATCACGCCATCATTGAATTACTATTAACAAATACGTCTTTATTGACCATTTTACGGAGGCACTATTCAAATTATTTTGGTTCTAGTTTAGTCGACCGTCAGGTTAATAACTTCAAACATTTAAAACTTACCTTACAATGTTATGCTTGTAGGTTGCGCAATATTCTTGCTTCGATAATTAGCAAGGGACTTTAAATCCCAAGTGGCATATTCTGTAATCTTTGATCTATTCGCTTCCTTTTCTCACGAATATCAAGCTCAGACGTGATATTACAGTAAAAACTAAAACTACCGCTAGTTTACACGAAAACTTTTTTTATTTTGACAAACCTAATTTTTTCCGCGCCAAATGCGTTCGAAAACCAAATGGGCCGACCACATTTCACACCCGGAAATGCATCTAAACTTTTTGCAGGGAATCTCCGTATAGAATCTCAATGTAACTTCACTTTCTTATGTCTATTGCAGTAGGGATCAAAATTGAGCGTTTTACTTTTGACGACAGTTACGTGTTCTAAATTCAAATGTTGTATTTTATGTCAATTAAATAGTAAAGAAATTGTTTTAGAAGGTTGCGGTATGTTTTTTTTATTATTATCACCAGAATACTAGTTAGTTTTATCGCGTTGTGAAATTGTTGGTAGTAAACTGACTTGACTTCCTATACGCGTAGAATACTTAATTAGGTAGGTGAAAAAAATGTTTATATCGAGGATAACGCTTTACGTTCTTAATTTATTTTTGCTAGAATTAAAATTCCGCTAACAATAGTATTTTTTCTTAATGATGTTATATTAGTTGTTCTACAAATTTCACGTTTGGTTGATTATGGTAAAAACATTTTCTACATGAAAAACTTGTGACTAATATCACACTGTTGATAATAATATACCTTACTTTTGCCCCTACCGGCCATATTTATTTTAGTCTAATTGAAGTTACGTGTGAGGTATCATGTTCTTTTTTTAAAGTTGGTATAGAAGGATTATTTGAGGTTCCTGTTTGTGAACGCACTCACCGTGTCAGTATCCTGTACAGAGAGTACATACTGGGCAATTTAAACATGGAAGTACTTATGAACTGCCCCGACTGCTCCACTGGTTTAGGGGAGCAATGACCTATATCCTAGCTTGAGCCAGCACACGGAACAAACGAAACAACTACATCATGATACTATCACCATAATAAACTCTATTTTTGTGTAATAGGATCCAATTCTAAACTTAGATTTCAGTGACAACTTCCGAACGAAAACGACGCACGTCAAGTGTAACATCAGATCTAATGTGATTCTTATTTGATTTTGAATTCGTTCCAATTTTGATTTGTGAAAATTGGAATGACGGCATTTTGTGACTGTGGTGAATGAAGAAGTTTATGTTTTTTTAAAGAATTTATGCCGCTAGAGGTGGTGCATGGTTATTTTTGAGCAATCGAAACGTTTATTACTAAACTTACGCAATTAATAGGGTTTATTGGACCGGTCACTGTTTTATTATATTTTTGGAACATTCTATAGGCTTATCTTTCTGCTTCTTTGTGCCTAGTACCCCTTAGCACAATCGAAAGGGTAGCAACATTTCGACAAAAAATCTGCTAATTCTTATTTATTTTTATTTTTATTTATTTATTTACCAATTTATGCACACATATAAGTAGCAATAAAAGAAAGAAGAAAAAACAGAATTATATGTTCAAAGGACAGAAATCCTATATTTCTTTAGTTACCCAACTAGCCTACCTAGGTTATTTATGGTTAAATTTATAATGATTTGAAAGGTATTATTGTACCAGTATACATATTAGTAAGAAAGTTTACGTATTGTAGCTTTGATAAGATACAATAAGACGAAACTGTAAAAATAATTTTCACACCACCTGCACGATAATGAGCTATTTACATGTCATTCAAACTCCGTCAAATCAAGTAATTTAAGACCTCAGCCAAACCCGGTGCATGACATTGTAGTGAATTTCATTTTTAATCTTTAGGTTATAATGGTGTTTAAATTTGGAACGTTAACTGAAAATTAATTTATTTTAAGAAACATTAAATAATATCAGACGAGCAATACAATGAAAATATGTTCTTAATTTGAAATAATATACTTAGAAATTTAATAAAAAGAAAACATGGCTGTATGGTTCTGTTCTGTGCTTTTTTTTGCCAGTGACTTTTAAATCCCTGCAACCAACTTGAGAAAAATGTCGGGGGACGGATGACAGTGATTTCACTTTGTGTATAAAATGAGATACTACGTTTACTGATGATAATAATGGTCTACCTGAAAAGTTTATGACTTTTCACTTATAAACCTATGAGGATTTCAACAAATGGAACAATAATAATGTGAGTCCTGGGTGGAAGTGATTTTTCAACTATTATCTAGCATTGCAGGTGTATTTTAATTGTTAATATGTAATATAAATTTAATACATAAAAAGAGTATAACTGATTTTATTTATCTCAGTGGGCCGGAAAAGTAGAGTAGGTACACTCCTCGGAGATAAACGTGTATTCGTCTTGGGCGGGCTTGTTACGTAGGGCGTTCAATGTATTCTCGGTATCGAGGTGATATACTAATGATGAGGGTAATTTAATTATCTCATTAGTTAATGACACTCTTTGAGGGTATAAATACAAAATTTCATTTAATTGCCACCATTAGTATTCAAGATATCATTGCGAAAAGACAACTATGATGACTGATTAGACAATGATGAAAAAAATCGAGCATCGCGCAGTGATAAAATTCCTCACAAAATAAGGAAAAACTCAAAAAATTATCCATGAAGAAATGGTGGCTGTTTACCAAGATTCTGCACCTTCACTATCTTCAATTCAGAAGTGGTCAAGTGAATTCAAACGGGGTAGAGAGAGCATTGAAGACGACCCCCGCGCTGGGGGCCAATTTGTGCCGCTACTGAAGAAAACGTCAAATTAGTCGAAAAACTTGTACTTGAAGATGCCCGTGTAAGAGTGAAAACATTAGCAGAAATGACTAAGCTATCCATGGGTACTATTCACACAATCCTTCATGAGCGCCTGAATTTGTCAAAGGTCAGTGCAAGATGGGTGCCGCGAATGCTCACCGCGCTGCAGAAACAAGTGCGAGTTGACTGTTGTAAGGAATTTTTGGACCTCTGTGGTGAAAATCCGCAAAGTATTTTCGATCGGATTGTTACTAGTGATGAAACGTGGGTTCATCACTATGACCCTGAGAGCAAGCAAGAGTCTATGCAGTGGCACAAAAAAGGATCAGACCCGCCGAAGAAGTTCGAAGTCACTCCGTCCGCTGGAAAGCTCATGGCCACGGTGTTTTGGGATTCTAAGGGAATCTTGCGAATCGAGTACACAAAAAAGGTCAAAGTATTACTGCTGCATCATACGCAACCACCCTGCGTAATTTAAAGGAGGCAACTAAAGAAAAAAGACGTGGAAAATTAACCGTAGGTGTGTTGCTGCTTCACGACAACGCGCCGGTTCACAAGGCGCGCCTTGCCCAGGCTGCTGTGCGGGAGTACGGATTTGAAGAAATCAATCATCCACCCTACAGTCCGGACCTGGCCCTTAGTGATTATTATCTATTCCCTAATCTTAAAAAAGACCTTCGTGGAAAGCATTTTTCGGACGATGAAGAGTTGAAGGGAGCAATAAACGAACATTTTTCGGGCCATGAAGAAAAATATTTTTCAGAGGGAATTGAAAAGTTACTTTCACGAACAAATAAATGTATTGAGATGTTAGGGGAATATATTGAAAAATAAAATTTATTCAAAATTTTCCGCCTTTTCCTTCATACCTATACCGAAAATACATTGAACTCCCCTCGTATTCGCTCCATTCAGGATTACTATTTCCCTCGCTTCGCTCGGTATTAGTAAAATTTCCTCGCGCCACTCGTGAATAATTTCATTCATTCATTTCGCTAAAAATTCAATATGTATTCCAGTCGTGAGAAAAGACATTGCTTTATCCCCTTGGTCTATAATCTACTACTAAAACTAAGTATTTAAGCCTAATCAATGTAGAGACTCTACTAGGATTCGAACCTGGAACTCCAAAACCAATACTAACACTTAAACCTCAAGGCTAGGTGCCTATATAAGTACTTGACTAAAATTGAAACTTTAAATTTAATACACCGACGAAATCGAAAGCGTCTAAAGTAAACATATCGAACCATGCAAGCAATAAATACAGGCAAAACTTGACACGTGCCGATATTTTTTCACATTTCTATAGACAGGTGCATGCAAAAAAACTGTACTTAAAAATATTGGCTATTTCTCACTTGTCTTTTATGTCCGAAGTACCTATTATAATTTTGCATAATAATTGGTACATGATATGCAAATTGTTAATACTCCTACTTAGTTATAATAAGTGCAGTTTGAAAATGAAGTCAGTTGAATATTGTATATTTTATGTTCTTATTTAATTCTTATAACAAAAGAAATGGTATATAAATGAAATTTTCAGACAAAAAATCTTTCCTCGGTAACCTAGCATAGATACAGCAAACTGAAATAACAATTGACTATCTCCCTTGTGATAAATAATTATATAATACCTGTTATCATTTGACTTTTGGTTAAAAAAATGTATTGTTTAACTATATAAGCATAGTTCTTAAATATGATAAATATCTACTGGTTTCATATACCAAATAACGTACAGACACCATCAATATTGTTTACAAGGTAAATGCATATTATACAAATTTAGACTTAAAAGAGAGAGAATTTGGGCACGGATTCAATAAGATTTTTATCTATATTCCACTAAAAAATAAATACTGTCATTACAAAATAAATAATAAATCTTCGCTATTACTACTAGACGTTTTGTCGTACTGGCTACTTTGATCTGTATTATCTCCTCTTTAGTTAAGAATTCCAATTTCAAATTTATACAGCTATTTACTTACGGATTTGTGTGTCGAAAATCGTAATTCATTTGTTTTTATTCTCTTTTGGTCTTTTCTTTGCGTCACTTATGCCCGTCTGCACTAAGCTCTACCAAGCATAGACTTAGTTAGGTAACGCCTAAACTAAGTCACACATAAGCATCGACTTACTCTGCGTTGCTCTGCACTAACCAGTTTACGTTAAGTGACTCCTAGAACGATCGTTGCCTAACAAAGCGAACGAAAAAGTCTATTTTGTCTATGATTTTGATGTATAATTTGATTTTTCTTGTCACTTGTCCTGCCTGACGGTTAAAACCTTCGTATACCCGCGCGTTTGTCTGTAAGACCAACGAAGTAAATTTTTGTATTTATTTCTTCTTTCGTATATGCTAGAGGTTTGCACTTTTTGTTAGCTGCATGATTTGTTGCCGCCATTGTATACGGCACCAATTGGTCTGTGAGAACAACGCGAGTGTAATAATTTCTGTTTTATTGATTTTTATATCATAATGTGTTATTTAGCATAATTTAATTATCTTTTATTATTTTTAGGTCTTAGTTTACGACAAGATATAAGTTTATTGTTGAATGACGGTTCTTCAGATTCTGACTATAAGATCAAAACGACAGCGATTTTAAGACGGCGAGCTGTCAATTCCTCTTTGCCAAGACTGATATAGCTAAGTCTTCTGAAATATGTATATTAGATGGTCCAGAATCATCAGTAACAGCTGCCACAATTGGGCGTAGTACAATTACAGGGCGTTGTACATACTGCTTATCAAAATAGAACCGTAAGACGCGGTACATCTGCGCTAAACGCAAAATTTACTTTTGTATGGAACATGCTATTATGGTATGCTCTGCTTGTTTTAGTGAGACTTGTGCCCAAGATTATATATTATTTTATTCTTTGCCAACTAATAGTCTATAAGATTTGACAGTTTATTTTTGTTTATTAGAAGAAAAAAAATATTTTTGTAACATTTTCGTAGGACGTATGAAACAGTTCCTATATTTCAGAGGCTGTATTGAAAGATTTTTAGTTATTCAATAAAACATATATTTTTTAATATGCTGTGCTTATTTCATTTATGATATCCCCTTTTTAAATTATACATATAATAACATTAGGTACTATAGGTGTGCTTGAAAAAAAAACAATGAAATTGTGTCCTGAATTTTCGGTCTGTATGTCCATGCGTATGGCGTATGGTATGGGTGTTACACAATTTGACGCGGGTATAGGAAGGTTAACTGAATATCCCTTCAATCAAAAGTTCAAACAAAACGTAAATATTATTTATTTTGAAATAGATATAATAGGTCTTTACCTATGAAATTGCCGTTTTGCCGTACTGGCCATTTCAAATGAAAATATTTTTTTTTTGACTGATATTTCTAATTTTAAATTAATTTTATTTGACAAACGTGGAATTCTTTTTCTAAAATCGTCATTTGTTTAATAGTTAGTGTTTTGTTTTCAACGCATTCGAACATTTTTCGTCATCATGGATAAGTTAAAAATTCGAGTAATTATGGAGTATGAGTACCGTCGTGGCAGCAAAGCGGCACAAGCGGCACGCAACATCAACGACGTTTACGGAGTTTACGAAATTTTGACCTGAAAAATGAACCCCGTGGTCGTCCGAAAACTTTGGTCGACAATGACGAATTAAAGGCAATTGTGGAAACTGATGAAACTCAATCCACGGCTGAATTAGTAGCAGCTTTCGACGTTAGCATCAAAACAATATTGGTCCATTTGCGTCAAATTGGCAAGGTAAAAAAGCTTGGCAAATGGGTACCCCACGAACTCAATGACCGCCAGCGCGAAATACGCGTGGAGACGTGCCTTGCACTGCTCAGCAGGCATACAAATGAAGGAATTCTGAACCGCATTGTTACTTGTGACGAGAAATGGATCCTATTTGACAATCGTAAGCGCTCAGCAAGTTGGTTGGACCCTGGTTCAGCACCCAAACAATGCCCTAAACGAAAACTTACCCCTAGAAAAGTGATGGTCACTGTTTGGTGGTCTAACGCGGGTGTAATTCATCACAGCTTCTTGCCGAACGGGACAAGCATTACTGCAGATGTGTACTGTGAAGAACTGAACACAATGATGGAGAAGCTCGCACGTCTCCAACCAGCTTTGGTCAATCGTTCGGCTCCACTGCTCCTGCACGACAACGCGCGACCTCATACTGCACAGCAGACGGTCTCCAAGCTACAAGAGTTGGGGTTGGAAGTTCTCCGTCATCCGCCGTACTCACCAGACCTTGCGCCTACAGACTTCTACTTTTTCCAGAATTTGGATAACTTCTTGGCGGGAAAAAAATTCAATACCCGAGAGGCAGTACAAAATGCCTTTGAAGAATTTGTTGCCTCCCGTCCAGCTGATTTCTTCAAGAAAGGCATCAATAAGCTACCAATGCGTTGGCAAAGATGCATTGATTGCATGGGTGATTATTTTGATTAATAGAAATAAAAAATATATAAAAAAATTACGCTTCATTTATTTCGTGAAAAACGGCAATTTCATAGGTAAAGACCTAATATTTTATTATATCAATACATAATGCAGTGCTAGTTATAGTGCATAATGCGAGGTTATTTATTTCAATCTTAAATCAATGAACGAAAATGTCAATATTTACAACGTACAATTTTGGGTCGTTCGAAAACCAATGAGAATAGTATAAAGTAATGTGGGAACTTGTGTAGCTCAGGTTTCTTCAATATACCAAAGAACACTGAAGGAGAAGGAATTTTCGCGTTGGAGATATGATGTTTCATGTTTTTTTTCTAAAAGGTGACTCCTTGGAAAAATATTAATATAATAAACGTAAAATGTTTCTAACTAGTGTATTTGCGTAACTTTATGAACGAAGTGGTACCTATGCTTAAGTTCTTGCCTAATTTAATGACATGGGAAATCGGTGTCCTAAAGTTAGGAATGTCTTAAACATTTAGGCATCGACTTAAGTTTAGTGCAACGCAATTCTCGTTACTAAGCACGTCGTAGAGACTTAAGTATCAACTTAGGCGCTGTCAAAGTTTAGTGCAGACGGGCATTAGTTTACAAAATGGAATACTTGAAATATCGCGTTATTTACGAGTACTAGTTCCACCGTGGCACCAGTACTGCAGAAACGACTCGAAGTATTCATGCTGTGTATGGCGGCGGTGTCGCAAAGGAAAACACAGTGCGTTTTTGGTTCCAACGGTTTCGTTCTGGAAATTTTGACCTGCAGAACAAGCCCCGTAGACGGCCGGAGACCAAAGTTGATAATGAAGAATTGAAGGCTATTGTGTGGGTTGTGTGGGCGGATCCATCGCAAACTACGTCCGAGTGAGCTGTAGGCTACGGTGTAGGTGACAAAACTGTTTAAATCCACTTGAAGCAAATTGGGAAGGTGAAAAAGCTTGAGAGGTAGGTACCTCATGAATTGAGTGCAGTAAACCGACAAACCGACTGCTGCGTTACATTACTCAATCGGCACAATAATGAAAGGATTTTAAATCGAATCATTACCTGTGATGAAAAGTGGATCCTGTACGACAATCGGAAACGCTCATCGCAATGGTTGAACCCTGGCGAACCAGCCAAATCCTGCCTCAAGCGAAATTGACCGATTGAATAGTGACGTAGTCGTTCACTACAGCTTTATTAAATCTGGCCAGACGATTACGGCAGATGTCTGTTGTCAGCAACTGCAAGCCATGATGGAAAAGCTAGCTGCTAAACAACCGAGGCTGGTTAATCGCTCTTGGCCACTGCTGCTTCAGGACAACGCTAGACCACACACTGCACAACAGACGGCTTCCAAGTTAGAGGAGCTTCAATTGGAATGTCTAAGACATCCACCGTACTCCCCGGACCTTACCATTACCATACCTTAGATTACCATTTTTTTCGAAATTTGTATAACTTCTTGCAAGGGAAAAAAATCAACTCCGATGGGGCAGTCCAAAGCGCATTCAAAGATTTATTGATTCCCGTCCGAATGGTTTTTTTAGTAAAGGGGTCAACGAATTACCTATGAGATGGCAAAAGTGCATAGATAGCAATGGTACATACTTTGATTAAATACATATATTATATTTTTCAAAAATTTACTTTATGTTCCTCTCTTACAAAACGCCAATTTCATATGTCCTAATATTTATTTACATAAACATGTAATAGGGCAAACATAAATATTGTCCAATTTTAACAATATCATTGTACAATGTCCGTGGACCCACATGAAACGTACCATAATTAAGTGTCGTGAGTGGCGGCAGTGGTAGTAGCCCTGCCTTATGCGCCGGAGGTCCGGGGTTCGAATGCTGCATTCATTTGTGTAAGGGACACCGATGTTTGTTTCCGGGTCATGGTTGTATATATTTATATAAGTATGCTTATTCTGAGTTCCCCCCAGTTCCCTGTGTGGTCATCCATAAAACGAGCTCTGCTTACTTTGAGGCCATACAGTTGTGCTTGTTTGGGGATTGTATTTATATATAATAAGTAAATAAACCACTTCACCTCAGGAGACGAAATGGGGTATTCATGCGAAGTTGCGATAGATATTCAATGTCAATGTCAAAATGACGAGTTCACATGTGCATCCAGTATATGTAACTAAGTATAATTTAATCCAAAGTCATCATGTTGCTTACATAAGCGGGGTATGACTTATGTAAAACTTGGGAATAGACGACAATGTCGTATCTATTTACATTAATTACATCGTTTTTTGTATAGGTAGTTATTTATGCTGTTTGGCGATGCATCACGTGACGGTGTTTTATAACTTGAAGAGGGTTTTTGTAACAAAATATTGTGGATTTAAAATAAAAGTTTCATTGGGTTTAATAGATTTAGATAAGACATAAGTTTTTTTGCGCTTTGTATATGCCGTAATAACGACGTTAACGTGGTAAAGATCTTGTCACAGCCAGTAAAATTGCAGGAAAAACCCAATTTCGGCTGAAGCTTTCGGTAGGCTACTTCTCAAAAATTGATATCTCAAAATACTCGTGGTAAGTGAGGATTGTGTGCGGTGCCTATTTCTTTATTTCTTGTTAACAGATAAAATTAAAAATGTATAATGTTAATGAATTTGTATGTAAGAAACTAAACGTATGTATTGTACTACGTATACTAAATAGATCCATAAATATAATGTATAAATGATAGCACTAGGTTAAATCTTTGTAGTTTTTAGATGCTATTTAATAAGATTCTGTAATATTTCTGAATAAATGATAAATAAATAGAACAAATAAATTAAAAAAGTAAAATTAGTAAAACTCCTACAAATAATTATATGTACGAATACTTTTTACTATCAGGTTTACTAATAAACGCAGGCTCATTTCACTTCTTGGTGACGCGGACCAATGAATTTTTGTTCGACTTTTCGGCATGGCGACTGTATACGGATGAAACTTCTGTTTTGGATAATGGGATGCGCCTTTTTATTTTTGCACGCTAACCGGTCGGTAAATAGTCGAGATTGTTGCACTTTGTCCTAAATTTAGGCTATTTTTGACGAAATAGCACATTCGTACACTCGCCAAAACTTGCGACCATTCGACGATGTTCGACAATCTATTTGTGAGTCTCTCGTCGGAATTGAGTCGGCTATTTGGTCTATCCAAATCTTCTAGATGATAATTACCAGAATTCCAAAGATGACTGCAGTACTCCATGCTAAACGAACTTAGGCTGTGTACAGATTTAGCTACCGTTCAGAGCTGATGTACCACCGGACCTTCGAGATGCAGACTGACTGGAGATTCAGGTTGCCCGACGAAGGTAATTTTAGACGTTTTTGAACCGAAATTTTAATGCGTGGATTTATATGCTTAGACTTCATCCATTACAATGTCGTGTGCTGCATGTGTTTAGTGTCTCCAGGCTTCCAGGCTAAGATGATCTTTGGCAATGCAGACACTGGTCTAATGCAGTCTACAAAAAACGACACCTGAAACACCACGTATTAAAAGCGGCACGATCGCTCTGAATTCAAGGTTTAAACAAATATGCTTCATTGGAAATCTTCGCCTAGTAATTTCTAGCTAGCTAGCGAGCTAGTAAAAACAATTATTTTGGATTAACAGATTGTGACTTTGTTTTAGTGGGTCTCATACCCTGGAGGTCCCAGTTCAAGTGCTGGTCAGGCCATGCATTGTTTGTGTGTTTACTGGGGATTTTTAATTATATAACATAGGAAAAAATGCTGTACTTCCCAGAAATCGAATTGCAGGTCCTCCAGAGTCACAAATGGGTTTACTACATTACGCCTCACACACCCTTTTTTGTTTTTGTTTTCAAAAACCCACAAGTTTTTGATTCTCCGTTAATTTAACATTTTAGTTAAGTTAACTACACAGAATTCATACTCTGGTATTTTATTGTGAAAACAAACATAGAATGTCTGTAAAATCCTTCTAGTTACATTCAGGGACAAACCTATGTCAAATTTATTTTTCATTCACTTGTTACCTGACATCTGAAGGACATGGAAAGGTTTATGATAAGTTACATAGGTTATACAATACATTTTGTGTTGTTTTTGTTTTCCACTTAGAGATGATACAACGTGTTGTTTAATTTGCCTGTTGGTGAGCATTAGCAGTTATAGTAGAGTTTCTTATGTGAAGAACTTCGTCTTGGGCGGTACCACACTCCTTCTTATTTCGTCCGCCGCAATACTCGTGTTTCCCTGGTTGTGTGCCGGTAGAAGGGAAGAAACAGCCAGTGCGATTACTGGAACACCTGCGGTGAGCAATGAGTCATTAGTCGATGTAATAATCACATTCAATATTGATTAATAAAACATCTACAATACATCCACCTAATGATGTCTAAGGGTATGGATGCCACTATGAACATAGTAAAGCAAAGTCGTAATTTTTTTTTACTTTGATCTGTCAAAATGAACGCCTAACGCCATTATGGCGACATAAGTGATGAATGTGACGTGATCGGGTTTAGGTTGCACTTACTTACGTAATTCGTACCCAACATAAAGCATCTTAAAAAACTTTAAAAACCCAATACTTGAATAATAATATTTTTCTATCTTATCATCGACTTCATTTACTTTGGTCAAATTGCCTTCTCTTATTAGACGCTCAATGGGTAAAATAAAATAAAAATACAATAATGGTACACTTTCCAGAAGAACTGTTTAGAGCGATTTTAAAATAAATGTTTTTAATATCTATCGTAAAAGTACTTTTAATACACTTATGAAGTTATATTTAATAAGACCTATTTTTTATTATTATTTAAAACCTGCTCCTTTTTTAAGTTTTTGTTTTGGCCGGTTCTATTTACCAGGAAAATTTATTTGCTCTATAAAATTATAATAAAAGTATAGTTTATGCAGAAATTTCAAGTGTAACTTGAGCTAATTGAGGTTGTAAAGATCATTTTTATAACCATTTTCATATCATAAAGTAAGTTAAATATACGATTATTATTCATTAAGTATTAGATAAACTTAATGTAAGAAATGATATGTAAAGTTTATTATTTTACTCAAAATTGCCACTTATAAAGTAAAGAAAATCCTAATTCAGAATGTAAAAAAGAACATAAACAACATATCATCGGGACAAAAGCATGAGGGACCATGTCTTTGTTAAAAATTACATAACGTCTATAAATAAAATTATTTATAAAAATAAATTTTGCATTTTTATTTGAGTACACGAATCATCGAAGTCCTCAATTATGTTAAATAGTTTTTACAAAGAATTTTTTTCATCCTCAGCAACAAAAATTTGTATCCTACTAAAATTTGATCAAGCACTTATCGTCTTACTTGTACCGGTCAGTCCTAAAGGATGAGTGTTCCTGGACGCGATGTAATGACCTCCCAAATAGGTCGTTCCACCCTCGGTAAGGTCACTAGTCCTTAAGTAACAGGACCACGGGTTTTTTTGGTAATTTTTTATCGGTCTCTTCTAGCGATAGACTTGTTTATAAATTGTTTACCGTTATGTTTGGGAGCGTAACAAAGGGTTTTACAGGGTTAGTGGTAAATTTATAGGTGAGAAATTAGATGAGGTATAGTTTTTTGAGGATCGAAGTACTTAGGTTTAAGATATTTTTCTAGGAATTCATATTTTCGTGAGTAAATTATTTTTGCAAAATTCGTTTTAAATGATGCCTGTTTTGTGTTAAGTACTCACGAAATAGCAAGCCAGAACGGCTGAGTGGTGTAGTGGTAGATAAATACTACGTATAATATATATAGAAAAATACCTAATGTAACAAAGAAAGTTAGTACAAGTCAATGTTTTCTCTGTTTTTTTGGATTGGCAGCTCTACCGATAAGTTGTGTTAAAAATAAGATTTTTTCAATAATATTCTGTAATTGTACATGTTTTTACTTGCATTGTTATTGTATATTGCATGTAAATTGTATTTTTTTTTGCTTAAAACATGTTCGCCGTGAAGCCTCTTCCATTAAATAATAATATTTTATTTGATGAGAGGCTACAAACGTTGGCATGTATGTATTATAGTTGTAATGACAATTGATTTACTTGTTTATTTGTGTTATAATTGCAAATGTAATGACTTTTTACTGCTTCTTGAACGATTAGGTACCAGCTGCAGCATCCAGAAACTACAAAGACTATCTTTTATCCTGAAACATCTCGTGAGGTTACACCGAATATTGTACTCCTACGGGATAAAAGATTATGTACGGTCTGCTCAGTCAACTCAAATTCGCAATTGAATCCCCTCTAGTGTCCTCGTCCCCTGGTATGCAGGGCGCCTGCAAAAAACCAAATAAAATTATATTTATATTTAATATAATTTTTTAATAAAACGAATGATGTTATTAAACAAAGCTATCTCTACCCGACAACCCATCAACATATCCTCCTAGAGTACAGGTTCGACTACTGCGCTAACCAATCTGTTTGATCTACAGTTGATGTAATAATAAAGGCAACATAATTCCAATTTAACTAGCTTTTAAAACAAGAAAGGCTTTTCTCCTCGTCATTTTTATGCTCACACACTGATTTACAAAATCAAGATTGACAAAAATCCGCTTTTTTTACTTATTGTTATTGTATTTAAGTAAAACGAAATTAGGAAACAATTAATCTCAATAAAAAAAAACAACAAACTTCTTTAAATCCTAAGACTTCACATACATATCAAAGTTTCATACGTACTTAAAGAGTACGTACTAAACTCTCTAAGCTGCAATTAAAAAAGGAATCCAAAATGGAGGGGCAGCTAGCGGTGTCGGGATGTAAGTACTCGTGAGTTCCGCATTCCTGTGCCTGCGACCCAGTGGTCCAGTGCCCGCGTCCCGGCTCCTGTGTAGGGATGGGCGCTGTCGATAGTTGGGGGCTGTTGTTGTCGATGTTTTGAACGAACAAGAGACTAACACTGTGTTGAATTCGAAAGAGTAGGAAATGTAATTAGGAAGGAAAGCCTTTTAATAGGCTCTTCTTACATGTTTTTAAAGCGGTCGCTTGAGAAGGAGTCTAATTACTACTTACGCTAGGATTTTAGTAAGAATGACGAAGCAACGAAATGTGTCAATTTCAATAGATTTATATGTTATTGTGTTTTGGAAAAGAGACAATTAGGAATTTAGGTCAACATTTTGTTCGAATCATAATATAATAAATGCATTTCAGTTGAAAACATTAACAGTTACTCTCTATATGACATAAATTAACTAGTCAATTAACAAAGAACACCACAATCTCAACTAGCAACAAAAACCACACAATTACAATAACAATCGACAATTACTTTATCGACACCTTATTCCCATCACTAGCTTAACGGGTCCTTAGCTTCCAAGTACTTATCGACCGTTAGTCGATATATCAAACTACACTAATGCTTTTATTAAAGGCTTCTCTTACAAATAATGTTGCGATTATACCATGCCCAGGGAATAACGGGACATTGATAGGGGCCCAGTTAAGGACTGGTAAGGAATAGTTCGATGTATCATTATACAAGAATTTATAGGGTCAACCTGGTTTGAAGTATTATGTGGATAAGTAATAGTGGAAGATTTGGTGTTTATCGGTGTACAAGTTTTTTTTTTTTCGTTGACATGAATTGTATGTACTAGGAAAGCATCGCCTACAAAAAGTGAGATTTTTTTAAAACTAATTTCACTGCCGGCAAACGCTCAAGCGGCACCTTGGAGGTAAGTGGTATCCCCACCCATAGACACTATCAGTCGTGGGTGTTTTGTTTATTAATGTAAATGTGTGATTGTGATTATAATATAGACTAGTGACGCGTTGCCGACCACAGTCTTAAGTTGGAATTGCCCTTGTTCCAGTAATTGCACCGGCTGTTCCTTCCCTTCGACCGGAACACAACCATGTAAACGTGATCATTACGGCGGTCACAATGGGAAGGACTGAAGTACCGCCCCACACGAGATCTGAACAAAAGATGACGGCCTGTTTGGTGTGGAGGTAAGTACCCTTGCCTTCCATGCCAGAGGTCCCGGGTTCGAATCCTGGTAGAAGCAGATATCTTATTACATTTGCTTTCTAGTCATGGATGTGTATGTATGTTTATTTAAGTTTATTTCTAATATTTATATATGAAAAAAAATCTATTTGTGCTTATATATTTCTTAAGTTTATTTATCTGTTATCTAGTATCCATAACACAAGTTCTTAATGATACTTAAGTTGGGCTAGATAATGTGGTGTGATTGTTAAAAAAAAAAAAAAACTCTATAGCACTGTTGCACTGTATGCGTATTACATTTATTTATTTATTAAACTTTAAATTTGTAATGTATTAAATATTCGTTTGTTCGTTAATTGGTAATCAATAAGCTCTGAAACTGTTTTTGTATAAAAGTCTACATTATGTGTCCAAGGTATCACGAGCCAAGCAGATGAGAACTCGCATTTCAATAATATATTATTTTTCAAGCAGTTAATCAATTTAAATTTTGACAGCCTGTGTCAACGAATCCAATATTGATTGAACTGAGTAGTCAGTAGTAGCCATAGGTAACCTCAATCATTCCAAGTAACTTTAATAAGGTTGCTGTGAATAATGTTGACAAAATTTATAGACTTTTATTGCATATAATGAACTGAAATGAAATATTTATTTCTCAACATTGACAATTACTTGTTCTTATTGACGTCAAATAAAACATGACTACCACCAGTTCGGAAAAACCTTCGTGAAGAAGAATTGGCAAGAAACTTCACGGGTATATATTTTTTTCAAAATAAATTTACAATGTCTCTAAATGCCTGTACCAAATTATTCTTATCTGCACCTGTTAGCTCGGCAAGTCTCCCTCCCCCTAAGTATCCAAACGACGAACACCCTCAAACGGCAGCCGTTCACGATTTAACGCGGGATCCAGCCATCGCCCTCCTCAACCATATT
Source organism: Marasmarcha lunaedactyla (assembly GCA_923062675.1). Lineage (NCBI taxonomy): Eukaryota > Metazoa > Arthropoda > Insecta > Lepidoptera > Pterophoridae > Marasmarcha > Marasmarcha lunaedactyla. The sequence continues at coordinate 7,853,792 of OV281361.1, read as the reverse complement.
AGAGGGAAGTGACTTAGTAAGTTTAAATTTCTCATATTCCTAGGAATATATGATAAGGTAATCTAAAATATGTATTCGTGGAACTGAGAAGATTTGATGTATGGTATTTTTGTAAAACTGTTAACAACACAATGTGTGTATTTGAATCCACAAAACAAAACGTAGAGACTTTTTTCTGAATACCATGGGTACTAGAACTGGTGAGGAAATAAGAAGTGATAAAATTAAGATTTCTTGCGATTCGTAAAATATTGACAGTGTATTTAACCACAAAAACGAATGTCTAATTTTCGATAGAATCCTCGTGTTCTGTATCTTAGAATGAGAAATCTTTTTAAACATCAACCACACAGAGAATCAGGAACTATTGGCCAACGTCCAACTATGTGAACACAATGGACGGTTCATCGATTGTTACAGCGCGTACTGCGTTACTCATTACTGTGTCAAGGACATTGTTTTAAACTTGTCATGCTGCCCTTGTACCGCAGCAGGATCTAGCATTTTTAATTTTTATTGTTTAAGATTTTATAATAGTCGCACTTCATTCACATCGCTGCTCGTGCTCGCGTATTCCTCTTGTTTTCCCAAAAACGCCGATGTAATTCTATTAGTCTGTATTCGCCTATTCTCTTACACTTCACATCGCTATTCGATATTCGTGTCTTTTTCATCTTTGTTTGCTCATGAACGAGACGAATACCCAAATACACGAACACCCGTTTATGCCCTGGTGTGTGGCTAGTTTTCGTGTTCTTCGGTCTTCAACAAGAATATAAGGAAAAATAGTCGAAAAGGAACGTGAAAACTGAATAGCGATGTGAATAGTGCCGCCATATTAATTACTAGCTTGCTCGGCTTAGTTCGCTTATAACCCCGGGAATAATACTTTATTTGTAAAGGACCCTATGTCCCGTACTCAGTTCCCCAGACATCGTGTGTCCAAACCGTTATGAATATCAATTCAGTGGTTATGATAAATAAAAGTACAGTTTATAAACAAATTTTCTTTTGCATTTATAGTATTCGTTCGAGTATTTTGGTCGTCAGGCCTTCGGACTGAGATCAGCAATAATAAATGTCCCTCAAAAAAAAAAACGTCTTAATATAAAACATAAATCTGTGATCGATATCTAATTCCCAGCGAAAAAAATAGGATTCTTATATGATGATAATTTTTTTGTCAAGATGAGAACAAAATCGTTTGAATACCGATAAAAGCAGTAAGTTGTCTTCCGCGTTAAGTTCTTTCCTTGAAATTATACTAGAGTGTCTTAAAGTGATTTATCAGCATACTCCTTTTGTACAGGTGGTACCTTATAGGTGGTAGACCTGCCATGCCTCTGTCCCACCGGAATCTCAAAAATATATAACGGAACTGCGCGGAAATGAGTTATTATAAGCTTAATTTTAAAGCGTGGATAAACGATGGTCATTTTAAAGTGGTTATACCTACGAGTATGGAAGTTTATAATTGAACGATTTTCAAAATCAAGATAAACACTGAAACTTCTATGAAAATAAAACTATATGACCCCAAAGTAAGCAGAGTTTGGGTTATACACTATACAGTGAACTGTGGGAAACCCAGAATAAAGGGCAAGCCACTGGCTGTAAATATTTCCTAATAAAAAGCGAAACATACTCAGACGTCATCGAATACAATCTATTCAATATAATAGTTTCAAAAACACGTATCCTGTATCCATTTTGAACGAACTTAGACTAATTACCCGTTGACCTTTTCTCTAGTTTCGCATATTCGCCAAACGCTCGTGTTAATTTCCATTGTTTTCCAAAGCATAACCAGTATAACTAACAATACACATAATGACCATTTTATTGCCATGACCAATTACTTTGTTTGTGCAAATATTTGAATCAACAACGTGTGAGGTGCCAAAATATGCATATTGCTTGGTTCTAGGAAAATTAATTCGGAACATTTTTATTTTTAATTTAGTTAAAATTGCCATTCGATGTTCAAGAAATAGATGAAATAATCATATGAACTAATCTGTGAATTTCTGCTGCAATTAGACCACTAGCCGTATTTAGCCATAAAGTAGAATGCTGTAGGCAGGCTTATTGCGATAAAAATCGCGCTGTATTTACTCTTCAATCGCTTATTGACTAAAAAGCCTTAATGCGTATCAGCGATCACAGCGCGATAGCCAACAAACTGTATTTAATATGACAACATTTTGACGTTCAGCCATCATCGCACGATGCTATCACAATCAATATTAAATTATTCGTAATTATAATAGAAAGTAAAAGTGCTTTATTAATGATGTCTTGATCACTGCTGGCTCGAGTTGTAATCGTTATTGTTCCTGTAATTACATTTGGTGTAAAGTGTCGGATAATTTGATTTGAATCTGTACAGTACAAACTTACAGTGTAGTTATTAAAACCTAGACTTAAGTTACCTTCACGAGGAATTGCAACTTCCAGGCAAACCAGCAATGGTTTAAGGAAGTGAATCCAGTTTAAATGTATTTACTATTGTAAATGCTAAATAATAATGATGTATTTCGTGTTACCATAACTGTTTTTGGTTAATGTAGTTATCAAGCCGGTCACGAAGGACTGTTTTATCACCCAAGACATCTGCACTTTGCGCCAAGTATTACTTAATTTAAAATTCAAATATTCATTTCTCAACATTGACAATTACTTGTTCTTATTGGCGTCAAACAAAACATGACTCCACCACCAGTTTAGAAAAACTTTCGTGAAGAAGAACTGGCAAGAAACTTCACGGGTGTCTTTTTTTTTTCAAAATAGATTTGCAGTGACTTTTTATGTCTTTATAAAATTATTCTTATCTGCATCCTCCAGGGGGGAGGAAGGAAGTATCCAAACGACGACCACCCTTAAACGGCACCCGTTCACGATTTAACCGGTGATCCAGCCATCCTCAGCCATATTGAGGGAAGTCAGCAACCCGTCACTCAGGGAAGTGAGCAACCCGTCGACGCTACCACAAGAAGACGTAGTAGAATTAGGTAGCTTAGATAAGTTTTAGGGGTGCTACCCAGGGGTGCTCGGGCCGGCACATTCCGTTCGGCAGTATTTGTTGAACGTCACAGCCAGTGTTAATCAATTACTACACATTCAGGCTTTATGCAGGGCGGCACGTCTTAAAAACGTCTTTTGCCAAAGTTCGAAAAGGTTTGGCCGGGCGCCATTTTTCCCATCGTTCATCTACTGGGCTGTGCCGGGGTCAGTGACGATTGAAGCTGGCCCGAACATGCGGGAAGCGTCTCTAACGTTCTTAATGTAAGTAAAATATATGAAAAAAAAATAAGACCTATGAGATCCTACTACAGCTTAAGATGATAATAACGAAGCATATCGTCATATAAAAGCCGGTGGATAGTCACGTTTAAGTATTAAAGGGTATTATTTAACAACTATTAATTAACAATACTTCAGAAATACAGGTGCCGTTTGTATAACTATCATTCTATTGAACCCTGAATTATGTCGTGAACCAAGGATTTTTCTGCTTTTGATTAAGAGAAGTTTATTTCGTTCTCTTCAATTGGATCACCAGATGGAATGTGATGATGAAGACGATTATGTTACACGCCTATCCAAGAGGTGCCTATTAATTCATATGACAACGGACTGATAAAAAAAATCGGCGTCGTTCCTCATTTTGGCAAATATACCTGGTTCGCACTCGGGTGTATTGTTTTAAGAAGCTGCCAAAACTAAATTAACTCTTCAATAACATAGATATGAAAACGGGATGAAAAGTCATATACATCAAATAAAACACTAGTCAATTATTTGAATAGAAACAATTTTAATGTACCTTAAGCTATGTATTCCATAATTACATAATTCATTCCATTAATGCCATGGTGGGATCCATTACAGGCTGATAACAAAAGCAATAACAGATTTATAAAGATTTCAAGAAATTCAGTCTTACATACAGCACTGAATTTATTAGTAATCCATAGCAAATGCCTAGCAGTCTTATATAACAAATTAAGTAAAAGTAATTCATCAAGTAAGTAATCATAAGTAAATTAATAGAAAAAGTAATAGTGCGTCTTATATACAATTTTAAGCAGAAGGTTTTTATACTGGTAACTCCAATTTAACGGAAATATTTAAAAATGGAAATTTCAAAATTGACAAAGAACTTAAACGCCTATCGGGATACATTTAGGTATATATTTTGCAGGTTTCTTTGGAAATATACAGGGATTATAGAAAACCGTACAAAAAAATCCTTTGCCTCTGATTGCTTGTCCTCAATTTTTTTTAACCTACTTTAATTCTAATAAATATTCAAGCCTATCGGAACTTTAAATATTTACTCTATTCACAAATATTGAGATTGAATATATTTTTACAGGCTTTATTTCATCTTAAACTAAAGTATAATTCTTAAAATCTATAATAATTTATAAAAATGCGTTAAATGAATTTCTTAAAACATAAAAATATCAGTCAGTACAAAAATCTAAATGAGTATTTATTAAAGAAAAGTTAACATACTTCAAAAATTGTAAGAACCTTTTCATATTTTTGGAGGTGTTTAACTTTGAAGCTAAAATGACGAAGAAGCTCGTATTGCCATCTGAAAAGAAGAAAAATAGAATTAGTTAATATGGTAATAGTTTAGACAAGCTTTAACATTACCATTTCTCCAATGTACCCTACATTGGAGAAATGTAAAGTTTACATCATTTAACTAATTTGTCATTTAGCTCACTAAAGCACCTTTGCGCATATTCGAGTTAACAATTTAGTCAAAAAATTTACAGTGATGTAGGAGAATTCAAGTAGCTGTCCGGTTCAATCCGGATTCAAATCTGTAACCCAGGACCGCGCAAGCTTACCTCAAAAATTTGCATCATAAAATATTATATTGGAGTACCGAGCAAGCAACGTTTTTTTCTAAATTGAAAAAAAAAGTTTTTATATAATGCGAACAGATGAAAATGTTATCCTAAAGGAATAATATCAAGCAAAGAAAACCATTCTGAAATTTAACTAAATCAGAGCTAAGTTGCCTTGAGCAAAAACTTGAGAGGTATATTTGTGAGTTTTTAAGAAATAATAATAGATATTTTTCATTACTTCAACGCAGTATTTCGGTATTATAATATGTTCTAAAGCATATCAAGGATTTTTCCTTTGTTTATTAAAAAAGATGACACTCTATTACGCGTTGTAATGGTTTTACTCTTCTAGTCCTTTTAACTGAATAAAGTTGGGTTTTCTAACTTTTGGCCACAAACAATAATTTCATATCTGCATTACCTTTTTTCGACTCAACTCAATAGCATGTAAATATGAAAAACAAAAAAAAGAAAGGATTTCCATAGTTCTTCCGAATTCAGTTACTGAATATTTGAAATTGTAACACAAAGCTCTTTTTGTTTTGTCGTCGAGCAATATCTTTACACATGTGTTGGTCAGGTGGACATGGACATCTTTTGCATACTTCTTTTTATTCATCTTTGATGATAGCATACGTTCCTAGTATTACCAAATTGCAGTTAAAATTATAGGAATGACATTACTTGCGCCCAAATATGGAAAACGACGCTATTTTTTTGTCTTATTTAATCATAAATAATATATGGATGTTTCATCTACCATTTCGTTTAAACGCTACTAGAATAATTCAATTTGCAATTATTTTATTTACTATTGTACCGACAATGTCGGCGGTATCTTCAAAATAACAAAAAAAAAATTAGCAATTTTTTTTATTGACCACCATTATTCATTTGTATAGAATTTTAAAATGTTGCATAATAAGGTCGGCATAGTGTTAGTTTTTTGCAAATATTTTGTGTCTATTTTGTTTAAAACTACAAAAACTCTCCATTTGTTTTATTATAAATGTTTGCGCAAGTCAATTGTTAAAAAAGGTATTGAAACTATAGTTACAATATATTGTTTTATTTTGGTGGCGGTTAATGTGTTTGCAGGTATTGATTTTTTGTTAGAAAACGATCCTTTATTTAAAATTTTACAGAATGTGGACCTACTTTGGAGTTGCGTACTTTTATATCTATGATTGATATTTATTTTCACCATATGTGTTGAGGCAACTTGTAATGTGTGTAAAAGGCACAACTTATAAATAACATGGATAGTAAAAAGCGCTAACAATAGTAATCGAAGGCAATTATGAACGCATAACTTAAAATAATAACTTTCCAGAATCCTAAAAATATAGTTTCAAAGGTTTTTAAAGAAGCTGTAAATAAAGTTTTAATTTTATAGAACATAATGTGTCAAGTATATTAGCAGGTAAACGGAATGACAAAAACTGGCAGATAATATAGACACGTGCTATCATGCACCGGTTGCACTGGTCATCCTTGGCTAGAGTTCCACCTGCCACCTGCTGCCCACTAAGACCCTTGATTAAACCTTAAAGACTACTATTGAAAAATGCAATTTATCTTCTACGATATATTTAGTTCGAAAACTTTGTATAGGTGGCGCTAGTCATAGAATTTTGCAATATTTTTTCCATGGGTTGAATTTAAAACCAAACATTTTGATGATTCACAAATTAGTTTAATTTAATTAACTCATCATGTTAGGGGTTGCATGAATTTAATTTCATCTCGTGATCGCTTGGATCGTCAACTAGAACACTTTGTACTAGGGCAGCAGAAACTGCGAAGAGTTCGTTTTAATATGTTTGTGCGATTACATCGCTGTAGCGCGGCTCGCAGTGCGGCGTTGATCGTTTATTCGCCTAACAATTGGAAGGAAAATCTGTGTAGGTTTTCCGCACCCATTAATTTTGTAAACAATTAATATGAAAGTAGTTTTCCTTAATATCCACACTATAAATTAATATAAGAGAAGCACAAATCAACAATATCTTATCAAAATTACACATTCTATTAAAATACCTGAAACACATAAATAGGTAGCGAAAGATCGATTCACTGGGAAGTGAAATAAATCTTTCATCCAAGAAGTTATTTGTTTGTATATTTAGGAAAGCTATCTCCAGCTTATTACGAGGAATCGAGGTACTAGGCGCCCATACAATGCAAGAGATTGACTGGTGTGTGATGCGTAACCGAGTTTCAACTCTGTGTATCACATACACAAAGATATCACTTAACATGAATATGTGTGTGATTATTTAGGTGTGCGTGAGCATGAGTTATCACTATCAAAGGTAGAGCATGTCGTAATTTGAGGTTAGGTACTTTGGTTAGGTTTTAGGTTTAAAATTTAAAATATAATAAGTTCTTGTCGCCTTTATTTAGCAGTATTTCCAAAAAACGTTTCAGAGTGTATACTTACACCTTTAACGTTTGGTAGTCGACGGCGCATATATACGGGTGCCGATGGCGTAGACTTTTTTCTAATTCGTAAGGTTGACGCTCTCGCTGTTCACACGGAGGCACACGGCTCGGTGTGTACATTGAATGCCTATGCGGAAACAGTGCCTTTGCTATTAACGTGCGTTCCTTTGCTATAAGATACCACCTACGAGAGCGTGCATGCACACACTTACCTTGTCCGTATGAGAAAACCATTTTCTCCACACAAGTAGTCTCTCTAAATACAGACAGCATCATTTCAAACTCGAGCATGCATTTGTATTCATTCTTCAGTACGTAGGTATGTGATTTTACCACCAAAGTTTGTTCGTGAGCTGTCTCTACTTTTTCGGTACTAGGATATTATAACAGCGTGGGAGTAAACAAGGTAAAGCAGAATATTTCGGTAAACGTGCGGAGCATGGCTTATCAGCTCACGAAACTCGTGTCAGATAACGGCTACAATACGAAAATTAAGATAAACCTAAAACTGTTTATCGTTACAAGCAGGAAATTACCGATAGCAGTTGAACGTTTAATCAAATTAGATGAAAATGCAAAGTAGCTCGTGTGGTCTGCGATAACAGTCACGTGTTAGAATTTCCCTGATAAGGTGGATGCACTGCAAAGTTGAGTGAACGCTCAGGTTCTCATCATCTCCTAGTAGGTTGACGTTCAGTGCAGCCGTGTCAATGACTTTTGATGGATGACGAATCAATAGAAAAAAACAGTAGACGAAGGAAACACTTGAAGGCACACCCGTAATTTAAATTCCCATTCAAATAAACAAAGGAATTATGATTAGTTTGGTCGAAGCGCATCGACATTTCAATGTTGCATAGCGTTGCAATTATATAGAATAAGACTTGTCAAACTATAATGAATCGATCTAACGTCGATCTGTCAGATATAATACAGTTTTATTGTTTTAATAAATAACGCAAACCTAAATTTTGCGGTAATCCCAACTTCTGTTATGTTTATATTTTTTATTACTATTTGGTTATTCAAATTGCAAATGTTTTAGTCCAAGCTGAAAAGGTATTCCAAATTTGAAACAATTAAATGTGATCACTGTTCTAATTTCAGTTCGTTGTATTCAATAACACCTTTTGTGTGTGGCCAGTGTGTGGTCAAATAAAATGTTTATGTCCAAACAAATAAAAAACCAGTTCCCAAAGTCCGAGGTTTATTGACTCCTAAAAATATTTTCGTCTATGGAACTTATGTTATTAATAAATGTATATGGTTTATGCGGGCAAAGGCCAGTGGGTCTTAAATTATATTTTTATTTGCGAGTAAGACTTAATATTTAGTCAACACTTGTGTCCACTACAAATAATTACGAAATAATTAGTTGTTGCCTCGACAAATAAATAGGAAGTTATTGACCATTTTTTTTCTTTGCAATATTGTCACGTAGTAAGCAAATTACGAATATCATTTTCTTAATTCATTTATTAAGCTAATAAATAAAATAGAATCGAACTACCATCCCAAAACAGCTCCTGCATCCTGCCAGTATAAAAAAACAAAGGAGTTGAGATGACAGGCGTATTGTCGAACAATTTATCTGTCGTGCATAGCAGCAATAATACACCCGAAGGAAATTAATGCTGGTAATTTGGCACGCTCGTTACCGTATATTTTATTTTTGCATAAGTAATATAGCACCTGTCGGTTTCACTATGACACTAGCACACTGCCCATTTAATTATTTAAACGTAAAACCTTTAATTAGACTACCTACCAGCTGTCTTCCGACCTTGCATTGCACCTTTTTGATACGGCATGCAGTATATTGTATTGTGCTTGCTTTTTTTCTTCATTCAATTGCTCAGTTTTGCAAATGGGTTTTATATAAAATACTAAACATGCCATGATTAGTACCAATTTAATATTTAAACGTCTTGATGTCAATAATAAAATTTTTATGCACCCTTGCACTCTGACAATCTAACTGACAATAAAAATCAGTTTCAAAAAATATCGTTCTATTAATTATAAGAAAACGTTATTTTTAAAACTAAAGTGCCCTGATAAAATCTCGACCTAGGTGTTGGCTTAACGAACCCCCTTTACTTGATGCCAGTAACTATAATAAGCCACGATTATTTTATAGAGAACATATTAACCCAAAAATAATATAGTGACCAATTACGTCAACAAGTTTTACTAACTAAATTCTGTAAAGCTTTGTCAAATTCAAAACTGCAAGCAAATACGCCTGGAACTCAAATTATGATGACAATCAAAATACACCACATAAAATTTTCATCAGACAGCGTTTGACTCCATATAAAGTTACCAAAATGCTGGCGTGAGTCTAAATGGGCTAACTAAGGAAGAATACCAACGTGCCGAGAATAAAATTATGGGCAAAAAATATGTTAGGGATAGTGACCTATGATGACGTAATGCCAAAACTGGCTGCATTGCACCCAGTAGACTAGAGGAGCAGGGGTCAAGGCGGTTCATCGCGAATTAACTGGCGTAATTTCAGATTTGGACGTGCGGTGATCAGGGCAACAGCTTTAAAGAGAACATGGACAAGACCACGTGCTCGCGAAAAGTCGTCCATAAAATTTAGAATCAAGTCTCTGCCGCAAATATGGTTGTGTAAATATACTAAAGTAAATAAAATCAAGTTGAATCCGGAATGATGCCATTTTAATTGGTTCAAGACGCCTCGAATATCAATTAATTTGTAAATGTCCGAATGTTTGGAGTTTTGGAGCGAAGTAGCTCTATTTTGAACTCCCGGCGGGCATTCGCCCGGTTGTTGAACTGGCATAATTCGGCAAACAGGCGCATTACACGCTTTTTAATCTTATCATATTACAAAAAGACGTGGAGCGTGCAATTTTTAATTTAAATACTATTATCCTTTAGGTGCATTGTTTATACACTTGAAAGGGTAATAAACATGGATTTTCTCGTGTGTAAATAAATAAAGTTGATTATAATTTATATTCTTTAAAAGGCTTTAATACTAGAACGTCGTATAATTAACTCAACATTGATAAGTTTGTGCATTGTGTAACAAATTAATGATAATTTAATTACAGAATAATTAACGATCACACTGACAGTTCACTACAGAGGTAAAAAGATGTCATGTTTACGCAAAACTGGACACAAACACGCCGAGATGAGGCGCCTGTGTGTGCGTGACTCCGACGTGTGGGTGTGTGCAGTCTCTGTGTGTGTGAAGCGCGCGATGAAATAAAATATGTCCGGTCAATGAACTCGCGGTCGGTGCCATAAAAATCGCGATACTACCCAAAATTTCGGAAGAAAAGTTAAAAATAAACATTGAACTATAATTAAGAATAGGACATATGGATTATTAGTTTTAAATTGCATTGAAAATGTTACTTCCGCGTTAGGTTTAGGCATCCAAAAATGGCGGCGTGGGATAGGAAGGACCAGCTGTGCAATGAACTTTAATTATGCAACACAGGTATCCGGTGACACTTGTCAATGTCAATGATCCACGTAATACTGAGTTTTACAGATATAACATAATATCTTTACAATACAATGAGAAATAAATAAATGAATTTACGCTGACATCTGTCGTTTGCCTCCAAACCGCCCGTAACTAATGTGATTACGCAAATAGGAAATGGGCAAAACAACCTGGCAAAGAACTATTACATAATTAGGTAACAGATGTCAACGTAATTTGAAAAAAAAGTGCGAAAAAAACAATGGAATACTTACGTTGAGTTTGTTTACAGGCAGTCCGAACATGAAATTTTCTTTAAGAAATTGCATGTTTTCGAAGTGAAGTTTCAGATCAGCTGGTTTCCGGGTGACCTTGTGAAGTTGCTGATTATTTACAGGCTAAAGTCGTTGTTGAGCAGTCAAACTGAGATTTATTCCGGAAGCCTTCTCTTTCGGCACGACGAAGTCTCTTCTGGGAACGTGCCTGTTGAAATTTTTCTTCTTCCGCAGCACATTTTTCTGTTCAATAAACTTCCGTAGGATCTAAACCGACCATTTTTGTATTAGTATTGTCCCGTAGGATCCAGAACGAGCATGGTTATCGCGATTCTTATTAGTTTTTTTTTAGTACTGGCCTGTGGGGTCCAATGTGGAGTCCATATTTAGTAGAGTCCAGTGGGGTCTAAGGAGCGTATATCCATAGCACAAGTCACTTGTTTCGCGTGCGCGGGAAAAGCACAGGTTCGGTGCGCGCGACTGACGGGGCGGGCAATGGACCGCGCGCCTCCAACGCTGGTTTATATGATATAAGCGCCCTCCGCCACCGCCATCTACCGGCCGCTGCTGGTACTTACGCGAGAACTATTAAACTATCTTATGTTACGCAGTTTGAACTTATTTGAAGCTCTGTATTTTTAGATGTGGCCGTATAAAGAGGCTTTATATAAAATTTTAAATTTTTCTGAACGTAAAAATATTAATTTCAAATTTACTTGTAAGTAGTTATGTAAAGACAGCCGCTATTGACTATATGATAAACTACCAGCTTATCGTATCTTTAGTAGTTTTGCCAAAGGTATTTTAAGTTTATCTAAAACAGCTTGTTTTTGCAGATTTGTGCAAATTTAAGTATATTGACCTATGTTAATGTTTGTTTTGTCAAATGGTTTAGTTGATTTGGGAATATCTGGTGGCCGGTTTTAGGATGGGATAGAATTTTTTTTAATAACTCATTAAATAGTTGGCTGCTTATGAGCCATATTTTTGTCGTAGGTTATTTTTCGTATTAAAGGACTGTTATTAATTTCTGTATCCACTTATTTTCTGATTTTCAAATTGTGATATTAAAGCCACCTTTCAACCTCGGTTTACCTGTATTAGGAGGCTCCTCTCATACATATTTGACGTACAGTTACCGTATCGTACAGATATATTATACAGAACAATTATTACAATTATACGAAATATGAAAAAAATAATTTTATAGCTCTCATATAATACTTTTTACTTATATTACTGTTCCGCTTTGCCATTGACAGGGACTACTCCAAATTGCAGGCCAACCTCCAGTAACGTAGCGGCACCTGAAGAAGAAGATATACTTAATATGATATTCTTATAAAAATTCCAATCCTTATCTTTGATTGACAAGAATATTTTTAACTATATGTGACATGTTTTACTAATTTCACGTATTAACAAAATTTATTAAATTATTACGCATTGGTTAAAAAATTGGTACCTACTTGACTATTATTATGGCAATATATTGTTGATCTTTTACGTATATGCATATCCTTACTGCAAGTATTGAGGGTGTTCGTCGTTTGAATAGTTGGGGTAAGGAAATTTGCCGAGCTAACAGATGCAGATAAGAATAATTTTGTATAGGCATTTAGAGACATTGTAAATTTATTTGGAAAAAAATTATGTCCGTGAAGTTTCTTGCCAAGTTTCTTTCATGTAGAGTATGGAGTTTCTTGCCTGTTCTTAACGAAGGTTTCTCCAAAATTGTGCTAGAGTCATGCTTTATTTGACATCAATAAGAACAAGTACTTTTCAATGTTGAGAAATAAATATTTTAATTCGAATTGCGTAAAACTCGATGACGCACTTTTAGTTGGAACACGAAATTCTTATTTTTATTGGCATCTTATGCATTTATAATCATAATATTATCTTATAATACATTTTACATATTACATATACATTAAAGCGTCAATGCCGAAGAGCAAGATCTGCACCAGGTAAACTTTCATTATATTTTTTGTTTTTTATTATTTAGCTTTTTTTGTTTTGCTCTTTTATGTTTTTACTCAAGTAAATTTATATTATATAAATAAATATTAGAAACAATGAGATTTTATGTCCGCGGACTTTTTTGCATTGTCTATGTATGAATAGTCGGCCGACTGGCGTCTGTGAGAGTAGTAGCCCTGCCTCAAACGCTGGAGGTCCCAGGTCCTGTTCGGGGCATTCATTTCTGTGATTAACACAGATGTTTGTTCTCGGGTCACGGCTGTTTTTATATGTATATGTAGGTTGTTTTTTTTTGCCGCCGAAGCAACACCCTCACGGAAGGGAGGTGGAAGATGCGTTATGCATACCACCGCAGGCATACCGGCTACTGCGGGGTGATGTGGGACTCACCAGAGTGGCACCTACCCACTAAAAACCACCTTGCTGGCTATGGCATGGGAATGCTGAGCAGCCTTCATCGGAGCGACATCCGGTTGGGAAGTGGGTGCGCAAACAGGGACCCGCTAGTGGGTCACCCGCTGAAAACAAAAATCACATACGGTGCAAGTGACAGTTTGTATGATGATTATTCGGCCGCCTTGAGCAGCCTTAAGCTGGTCCAGATTAGCCGAGAGCTGATCGGGAGAATCCGAGAGTGCATTTCTCGGTGTACGGACTTTGTACCTCGACGGCATGGACGGAGCAGTGTAATTTACTGTCTCGCGAGTGAGGGGGTTAGGATTCTCTTTGGATCGCTTGAAGAAAGTGGTGGAGAGCGTCCTAAGGTGTTGTTGTATTGTAGGTAAGTCGAGATCCCTGTGCAGGTCTGCGTTACGCACGTACCACGGAGCATCCGTGGCCCTACGGCAGAAGAGATTCTGAACTACCTGCAGATTATACAGGACGGAGGGTTTGGCATGGGCAAAGATTGGGGCGGCATACGTCATGACTGGTCTGACGCAAACCTTAAAAAGCTCTCCTTCTTGTTCCTAAGAGACATTCTGCTGTGCCTGCATAACAAACTGTTTAGGCGGGCCATGTACATACGGGCGAGTTTGGTAACTCTAAGTATGTGAAGTCGGAATGAAAGCGTACGATGCGAGCGTTACGCCTAGGTACTTGGTGGTTCGTGCCCACGGGATGGACGTACCTAGCATTCGTATACGGGGGTCGGATGCGACGGCGTTTGTGATCGAAGCGTATCGCAAAGCTTTTCTCTGGATTCACATCGATACGCCATTTTTTAAACCAGGCTCCGAGGTCGTTAATGGCCTTCTGGAGTTTGGTGATGAGTGCGTCGACTTTAACGCCCCTGATGTACAGGGCGGTATCATCGGCAAAGAGGAAGAGTTGAACACCTTTTGACGGGATAGGTATGTCATCGGTGTAGGTGGTGAATAATAGAGGGGCGAATACCGAGCCCTGAGGGACTCACGCCCTGAGGGGGGTGGAGAGCGTACCTTCGTGTTTAAAACGAAAGGTGCGATCTTTAAGATAGGAGCCAACTAGTTTGACTAGTTGGTCGGGTATGCCTGTGTTGTACAGCTTATAAATGAGACCCGCGTGCCAGACTTTGTCGATAGCCTTGGCTACGTCAAAGAATACCGCGACTGTTTTAAGCCGCTTGGGGTAGAAGCCAGCGAGTATGTACTCGACGATTTAGTGGACTTGCTAAGGGCAAGAGGGCTTGGCACGAAACCCGCGTTGGTGAGGGATAATGAGGGGGTCACCGTCCACTGGGAACAGGTGGTCCTTCATTCAAGCGAGTATGACTCTCTCGAGAAGCTTGCCCATTGACTTGAAGAGGCTGGTGGGTCTGTGATTCGCCGGGTTATTCAAAGGTTTACCCGTCCTGGGAATGCCTATGACTGAAGCTTCAAAATTCCATCCGCACCTGGGGCCTTCTTAGATTTCTGTCTTCTGATGAGGAAAAGGATTTCATCGTTAGACACTGTAATGGGGTCGGCGGTGACTGGACGGGAGTCCTTGAGGAGGACTTCGTCTTTCACCGCCTGGACGTGCCAAGGGTCTGTGGGTTGGGTACTCAGCTTTCTCGTCATCCTCGAAGGCGATAGTGTCATCGGGACGAGATAACGGAGGGGTGTAAGTTCGGGCGTCTAGTTGGAGAGCTTTCGCCATCCTATAGTACGGCAAGTCGGACGGGGAGATATTAATCATGAGATCGTCCCTTTGAATGTCTCTGAATTCCGCGAGGGTGGATTTGACCTTACGTTGTAGCCGGTTTGCAGCTAGTCTGTAGCCGGGAGAGCCGGACTCTGCGGAGAGCGGCGTTTTTAGCTTTGATTAGGTTGCTAATGTCCAAGGGAAGCTTGGGCTTGCCATACTTAGCAACCTTTTCATTCTCACTGATGATCGAGTTAATGGCAACGGTGAGTGAATCGACTATCGAGTCGATTTTATCCGTGCTATCGAGGTAGTCGGATGAAATCACCAGAGGGTTGTCTGGGGCTTCCAAGGCCGAAGACAAAGTGTGCTTGAAACCTTCCCAGTTGGTATAGGTTTTCAGAGCAGGAGGGTCGTTTTGGGGTCCTAGTATTAGGGACACCGGGTGGTGGTCAGAACCTAAGTCGTTTAGCAGCTGTATGGTCTTTAGATCGAGATGGATACCTTTGACTAAGGCAAAGTCAAGGATATCAGGGAAATCAAGCGGATTATCCGGGTAATGCGTGGGTGTGACGGGAGAGATAACGTTAAGATCGAGTGACTTCGTGATGTCTAGTAGTTTAACACCACTGGTGTTGGTCGACAAGCACGTCCAGTTTGCAATTGAAATCGCCGAACATAATGATGGATTGCCCCAGTTCGAGTAGGGCCTCGAAGTCACTACGAAAGGGCGGTGTTCCACTAGGTATATAGACTGAGGCCATGATTATGGTCCTATAACCTGTCAGCCACCTGCCAGCCTACACACAGTGGCCTCCATGTTGGTGAGTGGAGGCGTGGGAATCGGTGAAAAGTGAATACAATTCTTGTAGTATATGGCAGCGCCGCCTCGTTGGACGAGTACGGGCCTGTCATCACGCACAAGAGAGTATTTAGGAATTGAGAGACCCCTGCAGCTTGCGCGCGCACTCAGATATTTGCGCTAAGTCAACACCCTTAATGGTGTCGAAGATGAGTTTAATGTCCTCTGCCATTGAAGGCTGAAGAGAGGTGTGCGGACCTGCTGCTGAAGCAGGGCGGGTGGGTACGGCCGGGCGCTGTCTCCATGCGAGCGCTGGAGTGGGCGTGGGCTGGGCGGGCTTTGCTACCGGGGGAACCCGGTTGCACAGCGGTGGGAAATTCATTTGCATAAGGGGCGGGGCCTGTCTGGGTGCCGCCCTCTTTGCAACGGGTCTGAGGGATCGGGGTGCGCGAGGGCAGCCCCTGTAATTTGTGGTGTGGCTGGACTGGCCATACAGTACACAAGCCGGTGGGGAGGTCCACTCCGGAGTGCGACCGCATTCCTTTGTGGTGTGTGCCTCCTGGCTTTTTACGCAACTGGGGTTGGTGGAGCAGTTGGCCCCCGCATGCCCGTATAGTTGGCAGTGGTGGCACTGCCCTGGTGTCCGCAGCGATGCGGCATCTCGACCGAGATGCCGGAGAGGCCGCAGATAGTGCGGGCCTCTCTGAAAATATCTCTTGACCTGGAAGAGTTGGTCAGGAAGACCAAGGCCAGGGGGAACCGCCTTCCGTCCTTGCTTCGGCGGGGATGCCCTGAGACTTGAAATCCTCAAGAATGACCTGGAGAACTCAAAGGGGACTCCCCTGAGAACAGCTTTGATCTTACGCTCTTCGGGGAGAGCGTAAGTATGATAGGCGAATTGCCTTTGGGTGAGGAGCCTTGTCAAGGCTCTGAAGTCCTCGAAGGTCGGGACTGCGATTTTGACGGCCTCGGACATGTTAAAGGCCTTTGTGTTGTACTTTAAACATGGTTAAGAACACTCTAGATTAAGCATTGATGAAGGCTATCAAGAAATCGCATCAATTTCGTTTCAGTTATACGGGATATGCTATGCCATAGGCAGGCACAGAGATACATACATTATTATTATAAAATTTTTTTTTTAATTACTTAAATTTATTTTTTGATTATTTATGACGTTTTAAGATTTTTTATGACATCACCATCACAATTTATATATTTATTGAGATTTAAATGAATTGATATATTATGTAACTAAATTTTTAATTGTTTTTGTACTAACATAGATATATATAAGATTGTATACTAACAAGATTGTATACTTGGCCCAAGTTGCTACAATAAAGATATTTATTATTATTATTATTATTATTAAAACTTAAAACCTTTTTTCGCGTCGGGGCTTATAAATGGGTAAGCAATAGTTCAAAATTTTTTTTCATTATGGTCAGAGATCTCGTAAAATACTGCACACCTTCTATAGTGATAGTTTGTTAGGATCTGTGGATGTTTCTTTCACGCGAAATTTACTGAACGGAAATTAGTATTGATTTAGGTTAAACATTTAGGTAGACTCCCGAATTCAACCGGAAGACGGGAATTAATAGGTACAAAGACTTACCCTTTCATAAAATCTGATAATTTGAAACGTAAAGAAGAGTCATAATGATTAGATAGTATAATAATTTACTTTGCACTATTTCGGTGCTCAAATTCTAATTTCAAGTTCAAATATTTATTTCTCAAGATTGACAATTACTTGTTCTTATTGACGACAAATAAAACATGACTTTACCACCAGTTCGGAAAAACCTTCGTGAAGAAGAACTGGCAAGAAACTTCAAGGGTATACTTTTTTCAAAATAAATTTACAGTGTTTCTTTATGTCTATACGAAATGATTCTTGTCTGCATCCCTTAGCTCGGCAAATCTCCCTAGAACCCCCAACTCCCAAGACGAACACCCTCAAACGGCACCCGTTCAAGAGTTAACGCGGGATCCAGCCATCGCCTCCTCAACCATATTAGAGGGAAGTGAGCGACCTGTCACCCGACGGGTTCTGTTAGATTTAGTTCGATTCTACTTCAGGTGTGAATAAAGTCATGTCTTGCTTCATTTTTCTGCCGAGGCTGAAATCACGTGACACCAAACTAGTCACAATTTGGCAATTTTGACAACATCACTATTTCTCTGAGATAAGTCTTAGAAAAGTCTAAAAGAAAAGTAAAATTTCATCACACGGACTTCATGATTTAGGATCCTTTGTCACAGGCTTTGCACAATATGAATTAAAGCAAATCTCTAACTACGATGATTTCTAAGTTGTATCGTCATTTGTGGAACTTGAACTCAGGCCGGGGCCCACAGCTCGAAGGTTATTAGCGGAAAGTTACATAAATATATATCTCTATTAAAATTGTTGATATTGCGATTTAGTACTCGAACCGTCATTGGTTGGTTGAGTACATTTTTAATTTGTATTGTTGGATTGCTCGATGGAGTCCTCGTCATTTTATTGCCTGGTACAAATATACGCACATCGTTAAGTGGCCTGAATCATCGAAAAATACTTTAAGTAAAGGTTGAAGTGATTTATGACTAAAATTTAACCTAAACCAATAAAACATAGTTTAATTTACCCAACTGAATATGATTTATACCGTTTTATAAGCATTTTTCAAACCTAGTCCTCAATTATAGGCCTTAGTTCAGCAAAATTAGACCAAGACTACAGGAAATACCGAATAAAATTTGACTTAAAACTGACTAAGATCGATTTCGTACATGGTTTAAATCACCATGGCAGTCGTTAGCCTTGAACATCCATATTAATTAGATGGTATATTTTTTATTGTATCAAAAAAACATATGTTTAAGTAATACACCATACATGACTCATGAGTTGGAAGTTCGTTGTATTAGTAACGAAATGAAACATTAAGGTTTGAGAATTATGGAATTTTAAATAGATGAAAAGAGTGAGACAAAATCATACACCAAGTTGAAAATTAATTCTGCGATCTGGACATTTTCAATGACTTCATGAATATCTTCAATAGTAAATTATTCAAGTATTTGACTTTTTCTTTTTGACGCAGGAAAATCCTCATGGACATCCGACCCCAGCGGGGGCCGAAGTCGGGCTATGCCGGACTCGTACCAACTAAAAACCTGTGGCTTCCGTCTGGACGCACGGAGTCGGGTCAAGAGGAGCTTGAGTATACGTTCGCGGCCCGACAGCGTTAGCCAGCGCTCTGTGCAGCACCAGCGACGTCTCGAGAGGGAGGGGTCCCTCTCTAGTCGTCCCTCATGAGATGGTGCGCAGGAAGCGCACGCGTCATCTCGAGCCCTGGACCGGAGGCCGGTTTCCCCGAACCCGCCACCGAAGGCTCATGGGACTGCGGGAGAGGGAGGCTTTCGGCAATGAAAGCCGCCCTCGGGCGTCCCGTGCGACGGCGACGAAGCGGAAGGGAGGATGCATCATCGTCCCTCGCCCTCTCCGCCACCTCCTTCGCGAGCATTACGGCCTCGCAGAAGGTTCGCACCGCCTGCCACGATCTCTCACTCTCGACCATAGCGCGAACCACGGTCGGGAGCGAGATATTGGCACCCAATACAGACCCGAGCGCGCTGCGCTCCGCATCCCACGCCGGGCATACCTCCAGCGTGTGCTGGGCCGTCTGGTCGAGGCAATCGTCGCAGTGGTGGCACCTGGCAGTCGGTTCCCGATCGATCCGAAACAGGTAACTCCTGAAACAACCATGTCCCGAGAGCACCTGAGTCAGACGGTAGGTCAGGAAACCGTGTCGCCTACCCAACCACTGCTGGTAGACCAGACGAATTGCCTCGATAGTCCAGAGTCCGGCACTCGAAAACGCCAGCCTGTACTACCACGCTTCGGTAGCCCATTGGCGCAGCTCAGCTCTATGCCCCTCCAGTTCCTGCAGTGCAGGCGGGTGACCCCTGGCCTGGAGCGCCTCCACGCGCCACTCGTAGAGCGACGCGAGGGCTCTCGCTTCCAGGTCCCAGGGAATAGTACCCGCCAGCACGCAAGATGCCTCACCCGAGATCGTGCGATAACCCCATACCACCCTGATCGCCATCACCCGCTGGACTCGCGTCAAGCGGGCGATATTGCTGCGAGTCAGGGCGCTGCCGGCCCACACAGGGGCACCATACAGGGCCATCGACCTCACGATTCCTGCGTAGAGACGCCGACACGACGTCTCAGGTCCACCGAGATTCGGCAGCAGTCTTCCCAGGGCCGCAGCCGCCCTCAGCAGCCGAGGCTCAAGGCACTCGAAGTGGGGGCCGAAGTTCCACCGGCTATCCAGGACGAGTCCCAGACGTCCTCACGTCGATGCGGACTCCGAAACGATGATATGGGCACCCAGGGGTGGCGTGTTCCGCGGGCCATAGAAAACCACGGCCTCGGACTTTTCGAGCGCTACCTGCAAACCCAATCGCCGTATGCGGCCCACCACGAATGCCGCGCCGGCGGTGGCGCGCAAGGAAGCATCCCTGTGGCATTTGCCTCGGGCAGTGACCAAGGTGTCGTCCGCGTAGCAGACTACGCCGACACCCGGCACTGTGGCTCCTCGCAGCACCCAGTCGTAGCCGATGTTCCAGAGGAGTGGGCCTAGTACCGACCCCTGAGGAACACCGCACGACATCTCCCGCCGACAAAGTCTCGACCGGTGGTTTCGGCGGTTGTCTAACTAATGTTCTGTTATGTTACCGAATGGTAGTCTTTAAGTGTATTTTTTTTAAACTTCTACACGTAACAAACCCTATTTGATTTGTTTTTTTAAATCTTATAACTACCAAATTAATTTAATTTAAAAATTATTTTAATCCTTTGTCTTTCGGTTGTATAAAATTGTAGTTTTATTTATATGTAACATTAACCACTGTAACATAGAATGCTGTATACATATATACATTGTGGACATATCAGTATATAGACAAGAAATGTTACGTAATGTAACTTTAATATGTTCACCGTTGGTGTATCTTAATAAATAAATAAATTTCGGCCAACTTTACTTAAACTTTGTACATAATTAATGTTTGTTTTTTCACTATGTGACTGCATATACAGCCAGTGCGAGGTATACTGCCACCACATAAGACGCGCAAACTACATATTTGATATATTCTCACACACTACAATTAATAGATCAAACGAGGAGAAGGCCGCGTCTCTGTGGATAGCATACACACTTAAAAACTCAACCAACATTTCTTATATTGGTTTTTGTCCATGAAATGAAATCAAATGAAATAATTATTCCACACCATTGACAATTACTTGGTCTTACTGGCGTCAAATAAAGCATGACTCTACCACCAGTTCGGAAAAACCTTCGTGAAGAAGAACTGGCAAGAAACTTCATAGGTATATTTTTTTCAAAATAACTTTATAGAATCTCTTTATGTCTATACAAAATTATTCTTATCTGCATCTGTTAGCTCGGCAAGACTCCCTCCCCCCAAGTATAAAAACGACGAACACCCTCAAACGGCACCCGTTCACGAGTTAACGCGGGATCCAGCCATCGCCCTCCTCAACCATATAAGAGGGAAGGAAGCGACCCGTCACCCGACGCTACCATAAGAAGACGTATTAAAATGTAAAGCAGTTCTGGTGAATTTTTATATAGGACAGAGTATATAGCTTTTTATAGAATGGTTTTAAAGGACTTACTTCATATATTTTTATAGCATAGCTAGAGTGGAGACGCACCTTTAAGGTCACGAGTTTCACTCAGCAATCGTTTTGAAATTTCAAAAAAATAATCGATGAGCCCTCTGACCCAAGAACCCAATGAATTATTAAATAAATAAATATTTCTAACAATCACACCACATTATCTAGCCCAAATTAAGTATCATTAAGAACTTGTGTTATGGATACTAGATAACGGAGAAATAAACTTAAGAAATATACGAACACAAATAGATATATTTTTTTAAAATATATGTGTAATTATTAGAAATAAACTTAAATAAACGTACCTACATACACATCCATGAATAGAAAGCAAAATAAAATATCTGCCCACTACCAGGATTCGAACCCGGGATCTCTGGCATGGAAGACAAGGCTAGTTACCTCCACACCAAACAGGCCGTAAAATGTTTGAATTGAGACCATCAATGTGTGACGGTTGTCTATTTCGACCTCTTTTTGTCAGTAAATTTTATTTTTTTGTTGTTCCCGACGTAATTTTAAACTAGGAATTACGTAGTGTCGGAGAACGGCAATGTTTTGATTTGACAAGTCAGTCACGAAAAATTATCTATCAAAGCAACTTGAATCTATTTATTTATTATTTTCCGAGTTTATTATTCCAAATTACATAGTTAAGATATTTTATTATCGATAATCAAAGTTCTTTTTAAGAAACCTATATTTATTTTTTACGTTCACGAGTGTGCGTAGCCAAAATTGTTGGTAAGGATTCTCATTCATTAAAATTTATTTTATTGTTATTTTTTCTTTTCAGATCAAATTTAATTGTATTAATATTTCTGTTCTATTTTGTGTGACTATTTTTTATTTCAATTTTGTATATATTTTTCTGTTTGTATTTACAGGCATTTTTGTATATTTTTAATTTTACCGAAAAAATAAACACAGAAGAGAATTTTGTGTTTTATTGAAACTACGCTACATACTGGCGCCCGAATATTCAAACGTAGTTTATGGAGAAGAGAGGAGAAATTGCAACAGAAGGAACAAAAGGAACAGAAGAATTGCAACATTAAAAATAATTTTTTTATAATTATTATTGAGGTCAGGCATAAAACTTTATTTGTTACCATTTTCAATCATTAACATTCACTATAATATATTTATATATGTATTTACTATAATATATCTACTATAATATATCAAAATACTGCTAAATTATTCAGACATTTAAGTTTCTTTAGTTTCTTTCGTTATAATATCCTTGAAGAAATTTTCTGAAGACACAACATTCTATAACCCAGTAATTTCACTATTTAAATAACATTTTCTATTCATTTTCATCACTTGAAAATACGTATATTTTTAAGGCTCTATTCTGCATAACGACTATTAACAAATTTGTTTCACTTTAACATTTTTTTTTGATTTTGCAATGAATTTTTCACAATTAAATAAACCTGAAATAATTTATGAATTAAAAATCAGAAATATAAATTTTTCTTCGACACATCTGTAGACGAACTACGATCATTATTATTAAATATTAATGTAGATTCTGAAACAGAAATTTTACAAAATAGCCCTGAAGAATTTTCAGAGAGAGAGAGAATTTTCACGGCGAGCATAAGCCGATTCTTTTTGTCTTATTTTTTTTTCTATGCACCTCATTATCGTTTGGCTATACCATTAACATTGACGTTGGTCAAAACTTATAATTAATTATCATCATCGTAGTATTAGGTTAACTTATTGTGTAATTTATTTAATATTTGCAATTCTAGGAGTGTAAACTCTTATTTTCAATATCTGTATTATACTTTATAGTATAATTTGTTAAATGTTATCAATTTTTTTTTTCTCAATTTTTTTTTCAAGCGGTTTGCAACTTGTAAAATTAAGCCTTCTGCACGAGCGTTTATTATGGTAACTCGTTAAACTAAACCATACCTATGTGTATTATTTATACGCTTGAATCACTTTCCTGTGAGAATTATTTTCATATGTTTATTACATAAATATTTTAATTACTTCACAAAAGACCCTTGGATTTTATTTAAAAGTCAATGTTTCACGACTGGCTATGATTTTCTTTTCTTTCCGGCATATTTATTTCAGTCTTTAACTGAAACTTGTTTATAGTAATCACCGTGCGGGAGTTAGCGACACGTTAAAGAAGCCATAAGCTATTAATATTTTCAGCGGATGGCAACTATTAAAGCCTTTTGCCGTTGCGTTCAACTCTGTTGAGTTGACTTTTTTAGGATACGATTCCTCATAAGCAACTCTAACTGCATGATGTTTTATTTCCAGTAGTTGGAATAAGACTAGTATGAAAGAGAATGTATGTTGTAATTATAATGTACGTTGATGGAGTTGAACGATGTATATTAACATTGTATATTCCAGGATCATGTTAAAAATTCTATCATTCATGAACCATGTAATTTAAGATAATTATTTAGGATTTTTTTTTTTTTCTCTCTCTCGTCTGTTTTGTTTTATTTTTCTATTAAATAACTTGTTGATAAGCATTATATCAGTATTATTTTTTTTTTCATATATACAGGATGTTTTTTCAGAAAAATTTTTCTATAGGATGTTAATATTAATTTTCATTTTGCTTTTAATTATTATTATTATTTTTTTTGATTGTTCTTTCATTTAGCAGATTAAATATTAAAATTCGATATGTATATGCGGTTTATTTTGATTTGGTTTGAATTTGAAATTTTACTAAAAAAAATCTTTCAGATTTTTTTTTTCCCGGCCCCCGGGGTATTGTGACGGTTGTCTATTTCGACCTCTTTTTGTCAGTAAATTTTATTTTTTTGTTGTTCCCGACGTAATTTTAAACTAGGAATTACGTAGTGTCGGAGAACGGCAATGTTTTGATTTGACAAGTCAGTCACGAAAAATTATCTATCAAAGCAACTTGAATCTATTTATTTATTATTTTCCGAGTTTATTATTCCAAATTACATAGTTAAGATATTTTATTATCGATAATCAAAGTTCTTTTTAAGAAACCTATATTTATTTTTTACGTTCACGAGTGTGCGTAGCCAAAATTGTTGGTAAGGATTCTCATTCATTAAAATTTATTTTATTGTTATTTTTTCTTTTCAGATCAAATTTAATTGTATTAATATTTCTGTTCTATTTTGTGTGACTATTTTTTATTTCAATTTTGTTTATATTTTTCTGTTTGTATTTACAGGCATTTTTGTATATTTTTAATTTTACCGAAAAAATAAACACAGAAGAGAATTTTGTGTTTTATTGAAACTACGCTACAAATGTCTGTAAATAGTTAAATATTTTTTTACTATATTAATAGCCGGCAAACGAGCACACGACCCGCCCGATGTTAAGTCGCATTTGCACCAATAGACATCATTAATCGTGTGTTAATCGTGTATATATTTATTAATAGTAACTGTGAATGTTATATCGACTAATGATGTGTTGAAGATCGTAGGGTTTAGTTGGAATTGCCCTTGTTCCAGTAATCACACTGGCTGTTCCTTCCCTTCGACCGGAACACAACCACGTAAACGTGATCATTACGGCGGTCACAATGGGAAGGACTGAAGTACCGCCCCACGCGATCTTCTGAGATCTTAACAAAAGAACCTCTATACCACTAATAATACCACGAGGATAGAGGAAATGTGTCGCAAACAAAACATTAAACGCATTTTATCTGCGCTACTATGATAAGAATTAGAGTAGGAATATAGACTAGCTACCCTCACGTTAGGTCTGTAGATCTAACGTGGAGCTCTAGACATTTCTTTTCTTCCTAACAACACTATACCTAGTGTACTCCTTACTTATATATACTCCTCATTATAATGACAATATCAAATCAGTCAGATGAATGTGTAATATCAAAAATATCTTCGTGTCGCACACCCATATTGATTACTAATTGTGAATTCAACATTATCTTTTGATCAAGTTTTAGATTAAATATTATTTCCGTGGTAATACAGTTTTTTTGTAAATATCTCATCTATTTTAACCGCCACAATAAACACATTTACTTGGCGATTAAATTATTGGAACAAAGTCAAATTAAATAAGATTTTTTTTTAGACAGACACACCAATTATATGGCCCCAAAGTAAGCAGAGCTTGTGTGATAACCGTACAGCGAACTGGGGGGGAACCCAGAATAAACACACATATATAAATACAAACAACCATGACCCGAGAACAAACATCTGTGTTCATCACACAAATGAATGACCCGGGGACCTTCGGCGTATGAGGCAAGGCTACTTACCACTACACTCGGTCGTCTGAAGATGAAGATATGTCGAGTAAAGTCCGCGAGATTGATTTTCAGCTTTGAAAGTAAAAAAAAACAAACACAAGGAATTAATAACAAGTATGTCGTGCATAAATCAACCTTCTATCAACGTTGTATATAAAAAACATTCAAGACACAAAAAATTATCATAATGACATCAAGAATTTTTATCATTATCAGTAGAATATTATCTAGACTGAATATAATTTGTGCAATTAAATAAGTTTCATGACTGTAGCGCTGGCTTGCATAATTATGGCATTTTTCTTGTGTTTTTTTTATATATATTTTAGGCATATGCCGAAGACAGGTGGCTGTGCAGACCTGCTGGGAGTAACCTTGGTCTGTGACAAATGTATAATGAGATAATAGGGTTCGAGTATTCATTGATATGTAGGTAAATTGTATGTATTTATTTATGTTAGTTATTGTGGTTTTCCTATTTTTGGTCGATTTATTTCATAGAAATCATAAATATTGAAATCTGTCATAAATCGATACTAATATGTAAAAAAAAGTAAAATTATATATTTATTTACGTCCAAAAAGAGCCATCTAAAAGAAGTAATATTTTGTATAGCAACTCGACTTGGGAACATTACTTGCTATTTCGGCGCGCACTCTGTAATGTCAAAGTCTGTGCCAATAACACAAGTTCATTGAAAACTTTTAAAATGTTTGCTTTTCCTTTATTCATTGTTCCTTAGAACAATATCTACATCTCTTATAGTTTCAGACTTTTCGTTTCCCCTAGACATCCGATGAACAGCCCTTTCAGTGCGTAGTATATGTAAGTGGGAAAAAAGGTTAAGCTTGAAAGAAATAACGCAAGAAGCCATATGAAGCCACCCGTCATATTTTCAATTAAATTAATGTATTTTTAGTAGACTTTCTTTGTTAAGTTCTCGTCTAGGGCGGTAAGAGTCATGCTTGACAAAATGATATTAAATGCCCCTGGATGAAGTAATTTACATGTAACCTGGATGGACAGGAGGTACACTATACAATACACGTGCAGTAAGTAAACAATATACGCAATATGAATGTATAGGTATTCCTAATCTATATGCACATGTTTTACTACATCAACCAGAGAAATTGATAATCAGATTAATCTATAGATACTGTTTTAAAAAATACGTAAGAAGTCTTGGTTTATATATAGCAGCGCCATTTTCAAAGTTTTTCAACGTTTCAATCCGAAGGTAAAACTTTTTATCCCGAAGTTTCTACGGAAACCGTGCCAGGACTCTAGTGATTTCTTAGGGGCGCTACCCGCGTATTTGGGGCGACTTTGGGCACATCCGGGCTACAAAATCAAATATGTGTAGATAAATGATCGGCAAAAGCCGCCCGGCTTGTGCCGTTCGGATTTTGATGAGTCGAGCCGAATTCATAAACCACCAAATGAAGACATCTTTCTACCATCACTTGTCACGTGACGGGTGTTGACCAAACCAACTAGACGACTGTCCAACACGATGAGGCGTAATGTATTTCGGATACAGACAACAGCACTTTTATTATTTATTTTGGTATTTAAATACTCACATCACTGGGGAGAATAAATAATGCATATTTAACTGATTCATCATACGCACATGTTTATTTGAAAAACTGCTTTATTCGTTTGACTGAAAGTTTATATTTAAATAAGATTTAGTCGTACCAGAAGGATCTTGAAAATATATTAAAAATTATATAATGAATAATCATTTTCCTGCGCCACAGGAAAACCTAACAGCGGGAACGGTGATCCTCTATGGTGACGCTCTATGTGCGTGTTATTTATATATTTTTACTGAGTTTGATGCATAATACAGATTACAATTGAAAAATATTATAATGTCACTATAATAATAAGATAAACGATTAAAATTGCATCATACGAGTATGACAGAACTTACAATTAATAATAACCTTTTTTTAGAATATGTTACAGTATTGTTGAACAGTAAAGTAATAATACGTATATACGTAGGATTATTTTCACATTAAAAACATGGTTCGCCATCTTGCCATCTTGTTTTGGTTGGTCCATTTCCTTTTTCCTGTAAAGAAAACCACTTTCATAATTAGCTCTACGCGTTCTAGACATCGAATGTGTATAACAGGTATCATCATTTGTTAGCTTGAACGTTTTATTTAACTTAGATAGATTTCTCAATTGTACTCTGAATACAGTCATTTCGCAGTAAAGAAAATAATACCTATAAAACTACAAAGCCACATAGAGATACACACGCCAAACTTATTAGACCACTCTTTTTGCGTAAAAGGGTAGAATTATAAATCCATCTCTTTATTATTCTCATTTAGTAACCGTAAAGAAAAGTAAAAAAACCATGTGTGTATAAATCGTAAAACGTTATCTCATGTTTGTTTACAGAAATGCCCATAAAACGTAGTTTTGATTTGTTTTGGCATTGATCAGTGGATTTATTGGCTTGTTTCTATCCGAGATTCATTGGGGTCTAGACTGTGTCATCTATCCCGAGTAGTTATCAAAATAAGTAAGAGAAGTATTTTTTCAATTATTTAAAATAATAAGTCTCAAATTCTTGACACAAAAGCTACCGGAGCGTGGGAGAAAATTGACGCAAAAAATGTCCCGAGTAAACCCACACATTTACAGGACTATAAATAAATTCAATCACTTAAAATTTAAATCGTGCGTTACAGCTGACTATTGCTAACCACAATTTTTCACCTTATGAATCTGCAACTAGGAAGTTAACAACTTTCAACTACTTGGAGCGCTCAAATTATGACAGTTTTCACCGAGCAATGTGTCATTTTGCATGCGTTTTCGGGAGGCCGATCTAAGCAAGACTGGTACGATTTTCTCACTGTTTCTGCATTTTCATTCCATTTTTGTACGGACGCTTTTGAACGCAGACCCTTTAGTTCATTTATGAGATAAAGTTGGTCTGAGCATTGAACATAAATTTTTCTCAAGGTCGAGAACAGTTAAAACAATGGGTTTGGGTTGCTGTAAGTACCTACTGCGAATATTATTATTTATTTTATTTCAAAATAAATGACAGTGGCTATAGTAATTTTTAGCAAGCAAGGTATGGTTCAGCGTCGTACCCCCGTCGAAGGGGTGAAACAATTTAGGCTTGGATTTCTAGAATGGTAAGGATTTTTGAGTTGTGGATCGTGTTAACTATAATACACGATAGTTTAAAAATGTGCATTGAAAAGTAAACCTTTTCGTCCCACAATATAATAACTAAGCGCGCTAACAAGAAATAATTCTCTAAATAATCAAAAAAGCTCCGAAAAATCTACTATCAGCAATATATCTAGTTCCCCACAATATCAGGGCAGCAGCGCATTGCACAACGTGCTCACATCGCACGCACGTTGCATGACAAACGCGCAAACACGCCACACTCGAACACGCATACAGACTCGCTCGGCGGGGCTAGGGGCGAGAATCGCGTGCGCTTTGTTCGGTAGTTTGTAGGCGACCCGCACACTAGGGCACATCGACACTGCAGAAGATTTGAATGCAAATCTGAGGCAGCAACAAAGCTCCCGACTGTACCTACCAACAGACGATTGTAACTCTACGCACGTGTAAGATTTCAGTGAAAACTTATTAGGAAACTGTAGTTGGGCTGCATAACGTTTCACGTAGTTTTTTTTGACATGTATATAAGACAGTTCATTTTCATAATTAAAATACGCTTTGAAATAACCGCTAAAGGATTGAAACCAAATCAATAACCCAGTTTATTATATTCATACGCTTCAATACCCGTTTCACTTTTATTATACTTTGTTACCCACATTTTAATAGCAAATCATCTATAATGATAGAATTTGTTTTTTAACAATTACACCACATTATCTAGCCCAAATAAAGTATCATTAAGAAATTGTGTTATGGATACTAGATAACGGATAGATAAACTTAAAAAATATATAAACACACATATTTCATTTGTAAATATTAGAAACAAACTTAAATAAACATACATACACATACATGACTAGAAAGCAAATATCATAAAATATCTGCCCCTACCAGGATTCGTACCCGGGACCTCTGGCATGGAAGGCAAGGGTACTTACCTCCACACCAAACAGGCCGTCAAATTAAAGAATTAAATATAATATTGTCAGTAATTGCTGAATCAGTCTAATCAAAAACAAGTTAATAATACATATTGAGGCCTCGGTACGTAAACTGAATACTCACTTTTCCATTTTGGATTTGTAAATATTCAAAAGCTTTTCAATAAAAAGCATAGCAAGCTAAAAATAAGTTTATATCCATTTATAGAAGTTGTTGTTTCTAATTGATTTGACCCCTACGATGTGTTATCAACAACCCTTTAAGAGGATAGCATTACATTTCTACCACCCTATAAGATATTGTTACATAAATATAAGATAATGCTGCTTATGCGAAGAGCTTATTAAATAAAAGCATATTTATTATGAAGTGTTGTGACATTCCCTTTGCATTATATCTCTTGCATCTGCTATTTTATTGGATTTTGGCATGAAAGGTGTAGATAATTACATTTATCACGTTGTGCTTAAGAGTTAAGTGATATTGTTGCTTAATTAAAAATAATGTTAATGATTTAGCGTATAATGTTTTGATATATTTTCTGTTTCATTGTTATGTGAAACAATGAAACAGAACAGCATGCGCACTTGACGATTTTCTGAAACCAGGAATGCTTCCTTAGCGTCTACACATCCTGGTTCAAGCGTAGATCCAAAGCTCCCACCATTGAAACTGTGGTTTAAAAACAACCTTATTTATTTAAGCTATTTTACTTTTTAAGTTTTTTATGAACAGTTATACTTTACTTTTAACGTATGAAACATGTTGATTTTCTTTATTAATTTCAGGAGACTACTAAATATTTAGTTAACTCAGGATTGCAAAAAAAAATTGTGAATGTTTTCTCTTTAAAAATCTAGCAAAAAGTCTAGTTCGTATTCCATACATTTACCTAACGCCATATTTAATCACCACATCACAAGAACTCGTAAGACGGAAAATTCTAAACTTAGTACCTGTATTTTCTCTATTTCCTGTATTACCAGGCGTACATGAATGTTTAGGTATGTTACTGGTTTTTGACCTTCCGGCTTTCTTGCTGAGTCTAGTTGCTTGACAAACATTTGCGTAGAGCGTCGGAGTAGGGACATGAATAGCTTCTGTTGGCACTTAATTTTACAGAGAATTATACAGTTTACTTTTTTTTTTATATTGAAATTAAAATTTGATATATTTATTTACAAAGACGCGAATATTATTTCGAAAGTTGAATGATTATTTCAAAATGACGTATTATTTTATTTTTAATCCACCTTTAAAACTTTAAAGAAAAACTTCTTAAAACAGAAATCGACTATCATTCAAAAAATTAAACAATACAGACTTTATACAGCTGCCGTATTATAATTTTCAACAAATATCAAATAAGCTGAAAGTTGTCACTATAAAACCTTAAATAAAAGCCCTGTCGAATTATTTAAAGAAACTTAAAGGTGTTTTTTATTTCCTTATGTACGTTATAGAAACATCTGCACATGCTGAATTTTAAGTACATTTTAAATATATCTTTCGGATAACCTTGACCAGAAAGTTTCCATTACTATTTTTAATTACTTGTTTAACTTTAAATATCTTACATATTTCTTATAATAATAATATAACAATAATAAATCCCCAGACAAAGACACCAAATGTATGGCCCCATAGTAAGCAGAGCTTGTGTTATGGATCACCATACAGCGAACTGGGGGGAACCCAGAATTAACATACGTATACAAATATAACAACAATGACCCGAGAACAAACATCTATGTTCATCACACAAATGAAGTCCCCGACCAGGACTTGAACCTGGGACCTCCAACGTATGATGAGACCCACAACGCCAATCGGCCAAAGTTCTTTCGTGAATTAGGTGTACAATATTATCTATCACTGTTATTACCTCGTTTCAGCGACCGTTCTTGTTTACAAATCAAATTCAAATAGTTTACAGAATCAACTTCAGCCTGTTTGGTATAAATCGTGTGTATGTACATGTGCAATTCTAACGCATGCGCACGAGTGTCGAAAGCATGTGAGTGCTTCAGTTAGAGTGGAATTTTTAAAACACTTTTAATGTGTGCCATTAGTTCTGCATTGATACTCAAAATAATTCCTACTTTATATCGGCATGTACTCGTATTTAAATGATCGTTATAATTTTCCAAAAAAGGCAAAGAAAAAAGTCTAAATGGTCATGTTCTGACAATGGTCTGTTTTAGTACATTTATCTTCTTTCTTTGATACTATTGATCTATTAGTCATTTAATCTAACTCTTGTTAGACCTAAGTTTCCAATGCCTAAGGTTAAATAACCTAATGGACGAAAGACTTAATTATAAAACATCTTGTGTCGTGATGTTTGTTTGAAGCAAATTGAACCAAAGTCGCTTTTCGTGAAAAGCTGGAAATGGTACTTATTTGGTCTTGGCACTTCGCCGGGTGCTGCCGCACCACGCTAGCTCTGCTCACTCGGCTCGCGCATGTATTAACCACATAAAGCCCCTTTATATCCCCTTTATATCTCACTACATATTAAGGAGATAATATTTGTATATACAGTTTGTATATGGCCAAAAGCTGGATATATGCTTTATCATCGATCGTGGCAGTAGAGTTTCTTTTGTTAGGATATCTTCTGAGATGCTACAGTCCTTTCCATTTTGACCGCCATTATTACCACGTTTACCTAGCCGTGTTCCGGTTAAAGGGAAGCTACAGCCAGTGTCATTACATTAATCAATCAATAAATATCATTATAATTCATCAATAACATATACGATTATTGATGTACGTGGGCTCGGACACCATTCACGATTAGGCAGATCGCATGCCCGTTTGACGGCTGTGATAAAAGTTCAAAAAACGATTGCTTGGAAAGTTTCAATTATACATGCCTTTTATACAATTCAACCTAATATGAAGTACTTCAAAACATTCGTGCGCACGGGCCTAATTGTGTGTGCTAGTAAATGTGCAACTTGACTTGGTGTGGCGGCCGCCATCTTGTCAAACCGTGTTCTCGTCGCCATGTAGAAACAGTACATTTGTGTCATGCACATACAGTTACGGCGCCCACAAATGACTTGAACTATCTAGGGATAACATACAAATTACACATGTAGCTACGGTACGGCGGCGTTTGTTTCTATTGCAAAATTGATTTAAATATGTTATAGCTGCGTACTTCTTGATCCCTGATCTTACGATCATCGGGGTAAAATATAGCCTATGTTATTTCGGAATTAAAGTCTATTGGATAAAAGGTACTTTTAAATTCGTTCAGTAAAAATAATAAAATTTGATTAGTACACAATAGTAATGATTTGTTTATCCTGCCGTAGTTAGTATATTTAGACGACTTATACGATGTTTTTACAGATTTTTTTTACGTACAGGAATCGTAAGTCTTTGAATTATTCTACAGGTAATATAAGGTAATAAGAAGAATAAATGGTGCGTATGTAACGTATTTTTATATGTCGTAAACTTCCCATGTTAAGAATTAATTAATGTAACCTTTCCCAAATTAATTAAATAATTTTTTTGGTACGCCTGTATTTGGTATATTTTGAAACTTCCTAGTCTTATTGAAAAACCCTCCGGGTTAGTAAATAAATAAATAAATATTTTAAAATAGTACTAAAATAATGAGACTCCTCAGGACCAAAAATGCCTGTACAAGTTTATTAAAAATATTCGTTCATAAAATATACAAAGAAGAGAAAACAAGTTAAAACAGGTCTTTTCTCATTTTACGCTCAATATTACACATACATACAGAAAAAGAAAATTAAAGAAATATAAATAAAAATAGTTCAAACTACCAGGCGATCATAAACGCTTAGATATTGACGACGATAGACGAACGTATCATAGCGCCGAGTAAAACTGCACGGTATGCGGCAACCGGCAAGTAGCGTGAGTGAAAGGTCGCGAAAACATAGGTTCCTGGTGAAAACTCTAAGCTACCTTGTTATATACAACCAATTTTCAACTTTATCCAATTGAAGTAGACTTCGCATTTGAATGCCTTTGAACAGATAGTAGAATTTTCTAGGGTTTTTTGTGCAATATCAGGTTACGTATCGTAATGATATCGTGTTTCATGTTTTTGAATAAAATGGTGATATCGAAAAATGCTGCAGAACGCTTCCCATTCGGTGACATTATATCTCGAATTTGAAGTAGCAATTCTAAGACATTTTCATCTCTACCGCTAACAAGCACTCGCTGCACGTCGATCAGTAAACTTCGTAAAATGTAGAGCTCGACATGAATTTGACATCCCTAGAATATGGTGATTCGAGATTTTTCTCTAACTTCGGATTAAGAAAATGCGAAAATAAAAAGGCCTTCTAGTTCTAGTTCAAATGTGTGTTAAAGAACGTTTCTTGCTTCCTTGGTGGACTAGTTACACTATTTTCATATTTTACACAATTTTTTTCCGCTAGATGGCGCCGTTATTACCAATGAATTAACTTCTTTGTGTCACGTAAGGATTTGATATTTATTATTAACATGATGTTCAAAATACAATAAGCTCCTTAAACTTGCACTTTATGGTTTTCGGTTGTACTTACCTTGATTAGATAAAAACTTTATAGTAAAAGTTATTTTAAAACTACAGCTTTTACTCACGCGTTATTGTCGGAAAGGTCCAACTAGTATCAGATTCATATCCTCTGAGTGCGAGGCGAGACACAGCCGTGACTATACTCAGCCCTGATGATGGAGTCCATACGAGTCCGAAACTAGTCGGACCTTTCCGACAATGACGCGTGAGTAAAAGCTGTAGTTTTAAAATGTATGAAAATTACTCAACATTTTTAAAAGTTGTTTGTAATAATTTGAATACCAAATTGTTTTTGCTATTCGTAATAAACCGTGACATGTAAATAGTAAATAGATTGGGGGTAGTAGAGTTTCTTTTGTAAAGATCTTGTCTAGGGCGGTACTACACTACTTTCTCTGTTGGAAATAACCACGTTTACGTGGGCGTGTTCCGGTTAGAGGGAAGGAACAACTGGTGCAGTTACTGGAACAAGGGCAATTCCAACTGAAGCCTACTGTCGGTGAAATAAATCACCTGCCCTTGATGATGGCCATAGGTACGGATGCATCTTACCAATAAGGAGGTATCGTGCTTGTTTGCCGACTAAGTTAAAAAAAAATACATTAAAGTACACAAATTTTGAAACCTGTTAGTCTGATACTGGAAAACATCTCATAAGAAAAATACTTTGACTACCAATAACTAAGATTTGTGGTTAATACTATGTCAAAACCTACTTATCCTTTACTTAACTATTACTTAAATCTAATAACTTAATCGCGTTAGTGGTTACATGGATGCAATAACTGTTTATTTAACTTGTTTCAATGTTATACCAACATGGTATTTTTCTTTATTACTTAACTACTTATTTAGATAGTAAGTTTTACATTATTTTGTATAAAAGAAAATAAAAGTTAAATTACAACACACTTTTATATGTTTATGTAATAATAATCAAATTATCTAGACACGTTATAAGTGCTATAACTATTAAGAAAACAAGATATATTTAAGCACTTCTATCGTAGTAATACTTGTGGATCTTTTCTCAATCAATATCAATCAATAATGATGTTTTTTTATGTGTTGGTACATTGCCCGATTACACCCCATCAAATGTCATGCAAACTCAGTCTGAAGCAAGTCCTTCAGGCAATCAGGCACCCTCAGCACATAACCATAATAATATTATTGTATAACGATTTGTTTAATAACCTCCGATTAGTACTGAGGTTTAAATGTGGAATGTCAACTAAAAATACATAAAAAATGTAAAATAACTTCATAGATGTGCGTGATCAAAATACCTATGGTCTAAATTTTAACACATCACGTTCTATAGATAAAAAAAAAATAAAGCTGTATCGCCCTGTTCTTAGCCTCAATAGTTCTATTCTAATCGATAAACAAAAAAAAGTCGCTATTTCGTATTCAATACTAAATATCTGCATACTCAAGAAAAATGTGTATGAAATTTCCACAAATTGAGTAATAATTGAGCCAACCGCTTACACTTACCCAACCGACATATAGATATACCTATGCATGATGGACGAATTTGTCAAATATCAGGTACTTTATTTTAAATTAATAACAAAATTTGTATTTTATTCATAGTTCTACTGATTTGTACTGTTGCAGGGGGCAATCCTACAAAGTGTTAACTTAGCGGTACACTCAGTAGAAGTCATCCACCAGCTTACTTTGGATCACCGACCGGTAGTCATGCAGCTAGGTATCCCAAGTGACCCCGTTCCTCAAACGAGGTCACACATCGATTGGGTCAAACTAATGGAAACCTTTAAGGCAACCGACAGCCCCGACCTTAAACACCATTCCCGATTCGTTGTCGTCCAACGAGGAGAACAATGCAGCGATCGGTTCTTTCACTACCCACCTTCGAACTGCTATCAGTGCATCTTCCAGGCAGGTCCCGGTGGCGAATGATCACCGCTGGATCCTGCCTGAGGTTACTGAGGGCAAAGAACGCAGCTATCCGGGCGTACGATTACGCTCCGACCAAGACAAACCTCATCCGAAAGAGGGTTCTACAGCGAGATGTTAAATCTCGCATACGCGAACTGTGGTCTGACTGAGAGGCGCTTCTTAAAGAAATTTCGCCTTCTGGCTTACTGGAGCTTGGCAAAGTCTTTCAAGATGGAATCTACCGCGTCATCGATTCGAACCGATAGCTTAGCAACAATGTACAAAAAGTACAGAAAGCACTAACGCCCTCCACATAGAAACTGTGAATAGCACAGTCGAAACTAAATGCGGCAACCCACTGAGAATTCCTTTCCGCAAACGTGGAAGGAAGCGATTGTCATAGGTATTAGGAAACCCGGAAAACCGGCTAATCTACCTTCAAGCTACCGTCCTATTAGCTTGCTTAGCGTGATAGGCAAATTATATGAAAGGATCATTTTGAACAGTTTCCGAGAGGTCATCCACTCGAAGCACCCGGATTCCGGATGACCGGATGACCAGTTCGGCTTTAGATCCCGTCACTCTTGTGTCCAACAGGTGCACCGCATCACGGAGCACCAACCATTAGGCACTTGGTTTAGGAAATATATAAGTATATAATATAATAATAATAATATAGAAGTCAACCCAGAAAAAAGTGCAGCAGTGTATTTCTCTCTCTCGACCTGCTCTTGGACAACCTCTAGGAAACCCTCCAAAAGATTAGGTCAGATCACTCTGTTTGGTACTCCGATCCCATGGGTTAACTAAGTCAAATATGTAGGAGTCACTTTAGACTTACATTCGCGGATCACATAAAACACGTCCGGGACCGAGCCACCTTCGTCGTGGGTAGGCTGTACCCTCTAATCTGCAAGAAGAGTAAAAT
The DNA here is from genome assembly GCA_923062675.1 of Marasmarcha lunaedactyla. NCBI lineage: Eukaryota > Metazoa > Arthropoda > Insecta > Lepidoptera > Pterophoridae > Marasmarcha > Marasmarcha lunaedactyla. The sequence continues at coordinate 7,816,353 of OV281361.1, read as the reverse complement.
GTCGCTTGGAAATAAGCTTACACTTTACAAAACTTGCATCCACCCCATCATGACATATGCCAGTGTGGCTTTCGCTCACGCCAGCAAGTCGAACCTCAATCACTTGCAGGTTATTCAAAATAGGTTTTTACGCAAATGCGTCGCGGCCCCGCCCTATGTCTGCAACTTACTCTCGAGCTGCCCACCATTGCCGCATTCATGAAGTTGGCATCTACACGCCACTTTGACGATGCTCCCCACCATCCCAACCCACTGGTCAATAAGTTAGCTGAATACACAGCCAACCCAGACGCGGCGCTTCGTTATAGGCATCCGCGTAACGTCTTAACAGATTCCGACGACGCTATTACGACAAGGAACGCCGGTGTTCTAGTTAGAAATAGGGCAACAAGGCATTCGAATCGCCTAACCCACCGGTGGACTAGTTTACCGGTAGACTACTCAGTTTCTTGCTGGTTCTTTGGCAGTTGTGTAGTGTAGTGTGTACACCAGTGGTAGTTTCAATATACGATGTCCTAAGCCGAGGTGCTTGCCCTCTCAGGTGCCCTTAGGCATATCCTATGTAGGAGTAGTTTAAGACCCGGCTAAGTGCCGCCGTCAGCGCTAAGCTACAAAGTCTGGTAAAATTTAAAAGGCCATAAAATAAACTGTCATTAAAAAAAAAACTGGCGCAGTGGTTGTTAAAAGTGGAGTATTCTCCTCGGGGATAAACTTCAATTTTTTTTTGTCTTGGGCAGGCTTTAACCCCTTACTTATTATGGAATTTTATCATTTATAAAAAATTGCGCATTCTAATTTATATACCTAGCTTACAAAAAGCTTTACAAAAAGCATATACAAAATGGAGCGGTTTTTTGCTTTTATTGTCATATCACAGCTTTATGACAAGTTCTAATATACAATGACATATGTCCAGGAAGGTAGTCCACGTCATTAGGAAGGTCGTGGAGAAGTAGGAAAGTCCACGACCTTAGTAAGTTTCTCACTCATTAAGTATGTAACTGAATTCCTTAATGAACAACTGCCAGTAGTGGCTCTATGCCTCGCTATGTCAAAGGCATTTGACCTCGTTAATCATTCTCTTCTTCTATCAAAATTGTACAATCATGGTATTAGAGGAATAGCATATGATAGGTTTAAGAGCTACTTAGAAAATCGAGAACAAAGTACACAAATATCTAGAATAGACCCGAAAACTAAAACAAGAACAACTGCATGCTCACCTTATTCCAAAAACAAAAAACGGAGTCCCACAGGGAAGAATTTTAGGACCTATCCTATTTTTATTATACATAAATGACTTACCGGACATCCCTAAAAAAAGTTTTCTTTTTGCCAACGACAGAACTATGATATTTAAGGGTGACAAAAATTAAAATAATAACGAATTACAAGACGAAATCTATAATACAATAATAACGATAATCAAATGGATGAACACTAATAACCTTAAAATAAATATAAATAAAACGAAGGCTATTAATTTTCGGACATCAAATACAATAAAGATAAGTATACAGATTAAGTATGATAACTATAATATCGATTTCAGTACAAAGTTCCTAGGTATTACCTTAGATGAACGCATAAATTGGAAAATACATGTTGACAGTGTTTGCAAAAAAATTAACAAATTTGTACAGACAAATTTGAAATAAGAACAGATTAGTTCATGTTACGATTACGGTATACTTCGTAATTTTTAATTTTCTCGATTTAATGCGCATGATGCTATTTTTGAAGATGTTACTATTGTTCGACAGTTTTAATTTTTTGTGTCAAGAATTACCATATGTTGAGATAATTTTTAGAAGCATGAGCAAAACTTTGATAGTACAATTTTTTGTTACAAAATTTTATAGAAAACTGGTTAATTTTTTTTCAAATTTGAAAAAGTTGCAGGAGATGTAAAATAAAAATAAATCTATTCACAAATTACACTACAAAGGCATATAACGTGGTAGACACGTTTATAAACTAGTCTTATACCAATTTTCATTTGATTCCAACGAATAGTTTTAACGCTAGAGTAATTTGTGTAAAACGACTAGAGAAATTTCAATCGTAAATTGTATACCATAAATTTTTTTTCAAATAACGATTTTCTAATTATTAATCAGGATGTCCTTTACATAAAAACAATTTTTGGACCACTATAAATGGACCACCCTGTATATGACTTAGTTTCTTTTTCACGTTAAATGGTAATCTAAAAGTCCGCCGTGGTTTAAACAAATTAAAATTTTTTGTGAATTTTGATTAGTTAATTTATTTACTGCAACAAAATTGTTAAAATCAAGCAGGCACAAGTGCTAATAGAGTTCTTCTGTTAAGATCTCCTCTGGGGTGGTACTACAGTCCTTCCCATTCTAACCGCCATTAGAACCACTTTGGCGTGGTTGTGTTCCGGGTAAAGGAAAGGAAGAGATGGTGCAATTATTGGAACAAGGGCAGTTCCAACCTAAGCCTGCGAGGGGCAACGCGTCATAAACCGATTATCACTAAATAACTTATAATTAGACAATGATATCTACGATCGATGATGCTACCAACCATCAGTTTCATTGCGTGCTCGTTTGCCGGCTTTAACAAATTAAAAAACATTTACTCTATCATGTTATAGGATTGTTATATGCCAGTGATAGGACCCGTAATTTCCACGGCATTATCTTAAAAATATAACACTGACATAGAGTACTCCAACAAAAGAACGGACAAACGGGCGGAATGCTATTTCTACTTTCCAAAAGTTTGTAACATATTTAAAAAAAAACCGCCTAATATTTTAGTAAACTATGACGATCAATAGATTTATTTATTTATATATTTATTTATTCAAGAAACAAACGGCTTACAATATTTCGTATAAATAAAAGTTAAAAATAAGTATCTAAAAAAAATCACTAGCCAAAACAGTTTCCAATTTTTAATAATACATAGCGGATGTAAGAACTACACAATATTACCTAATTAATGTACAATAGAAGGAGAATTTTAAATTTAGTAATAATATTTAAATTTTGAAGTACTTTTCAAACTGCTCACTCTTCCATGCATTTATTTGTTTGAAATGCTACTATTGGTTAAGAAACACATGGCATATTTTGAGGTAGTAGGTGATTATATGAATCTTAGGACAAGAAATAAAGATACTCTTGGTAAGAAACTGTACATGCCACTTAGAAATTTAAGTGTATTTAGTAATAATGAATATGTATGGCAATTGACATTTTTAATCACCTACCTATACAATATAAAAATTTTATATTTCATGGAATATAGAAGGAAATTACTTGACTTGTTTTAAATTAAAGGATATTATTCAATTAATGAATATTTTGAAGACACCGAATTATAATTTTTTAGACATTATATAATCTTAGAGTGATAACTTATTTGAAACTAATTTGACAATTAACTTCACAATTTTTTTACATTAACTTAGAAATATTTTTTGTTTAATTCAATAAACATTTGATTTAATAAACATTTGCACACTGAATCTCAGAAGAAAGTGTTGATCTGAATGACATGTTAAACCAACTTATGTACACATTTTCAAGCAAATAAATATGATCTAATTTTATACAATAACAATAACAATAAATCGTATTAGGAGTTATACATTTTTTTTAACAGATGTAATGAAGCCATTAAGATTGCAATTAAATATATCTATCATATGGTAACGTTGATTATGTGTGCTGCAAGCTCTGACTAAAAATCTATTTTTGGAATAATTTGTTTTACAAATAGGAACAGAAAACCCCGCATTGGAGCGGATACTTGACTTAGGACATCTTAGTGAAACACGACTCAAGAGGAAAGGAGAATCAACATGATTATTGAGAATTTTATACAAATATATCTGATCCCTATGTTCACGACGCATTTGTAAAGTTTCTAAATCAGGAGGAGAATTTTTTTTAAATCGGTAACCTAATCTTTTGATGAATTTATTCTGAATTCTCTCAACTTGATCAATATATGTAGTGTATACAGGGTTCCATGCAATAGACGCGTATTCCAGATGACTTCTTACTAAGCAGTTATATAAAGTAATATAGGTGTTTATATTTTTGAAATCGTTGCACTGGCGGAAGACAAACCCCAGCATTTTGTATGCTTTTGAGGTGATATTGTTTATATGAGAAGCAAAATCTAGTTCACTATCAAGGTGCACACCCAGGTCTCTCACCTCGTTCACTCTTTCAATCGTAGTGTTACAAAAATTATAATTATATTTTATTGGAAATGTTTTTCTGGAATAAGTAATCAAATGACATTTAGTAATATTTAGTTTTAGATCATTTAGTGCACAATACTCATAAAATTTATTTAATTCGTCCTGAAAAAGTTGACAATCAACAAATTTTTGTATCATCAGCATATAATAATGCTTTAGAATGTTTAAAATGGCTCATGGCCATTAGATATTAGATACTGGCATAAATACCGAAATAAACTAAAATAATGCTGTCCGTATGCGAAACAAATGACGTCACAGGCTTGTGCAGTAAATGTGGATTTTTCGATATAAGAATGGAAATAATATGTGTAAGCTTTTACTTTACCAATAGTAATAATAAATTCTATTTGATTTCAATTCTTATAAGAATCGTAAATACAATAACCATAGATCTTATTGTCAATCGTTTTCTATTGATTTAGTTAGGTTCTGAGACGTATTGTTTAAAGTTTAAGAAAATGCGTAGGTAAAGTGAATAATAAATTAATTGTTGACCTGAATATTTCCTAAAAAACACTGTTATGATATGAATAAGAGAAATGAAAATTGATCGGTACAATTAATTTTCACGGCCTGTTTGGTGTGGAGGTAAGTAGCCTTGCCTTCCATGCCAGAGGTCCCGGGTTCGAATCCTGGTAGGAGCAAACATATTATTGTATTTGCTTTCTAGTCATGGATGTGTATTAAGTTTTTAGTTAATGTTTATTTAAGTTTATTTCTAAAGTTTATACATAAAAACAAATCTATTTGTGTTTATATATTTCTTAAGTTTATTTATCCGCTATCTAGTATCCATAACACAAGTTCTTCAATGATTCTTAATTTGGGCTAGATAATGTGGTGTGATCGTTAGAAATATTTATTTATTATTTATTTATTTAATTAATAATACAATAATGGTAAAATATACGGTTTCCACAATAGCCCTATCGCGCTGTGGGCCTCTCGCAGACTAGGGGTGGCTTGTTAAAACCTCCTAGGTAGGTATCCTCACGCTGTGCCATGTCTTCTTTTACTTATCCTAAGAGCAGTCGGCTTTCGTACGTAAATGATAAAACTCTGTGTGACATTTACTGGTCACCGGGATCGGAACCGGGAGCCCAAAACCAGAAAGATAGCGCTTTAAGCACTGCATCGCCGAAGATTTATAAGTTTAAATGTTTAGAGATTACATCAATATAGAATGTGTTGTGGTGTAGTAGGACGTAGGTGTAGTAGGCATGGGCAACCTGGCTTATCGCTACCAAACTGAGATTAGAGCTGCGAGCTACTACTGGACTGGTTATTAGCACTCAAGCCATTCGCAAGAATTGTTTACAGCATTTTGCATTACGATCAAAGAGATCCTGGCGCCTTTGAATACACGGGAGCGACAGCGACGTAGAGTGGTGTGGTCCAGGCAGCTTCTGATGACCGCGACTGGAATGCTTTTGACTACGAGAGGCCCAGTTCGAATCCTGGAAGGATTACATAAGATTTGGAACCGTTATCTACCCAGTAGGGATTCAAGAACTTATGAAATTTAATTTTCTTTAGCGTCCACGTAAAATTTCAGGTTTTCGGTCAGCATATAAATTTTATTGTATTCACTACGTACAAAATTAAATTCGTGTTTGAATAACTGAGTTCCTACTAACTAACTAACAAAGGATTAAACAAGCTCAATTAAACCTTTATACTGATAATAAAAGTCTAACCATTGCCTTTGGATTCTACTTAAACAATTTACAGCCAGTTATATTTGAAAAAATGATTTCAGTTGACTTTTAAACGAAATTTTGAATAACAAAAGCCGAGTGGTGTGGTAGTAGTTTTGCCTTAAACGGAGGTCCCAGATTCGAGTCCTAGTCGGGGCATTCATTTGTGTGATGAACACAGATCTTTGTCTTGGTTGTATGTATTTATATATTCTGGGTTTCCCATAGTTCGCTGTATGGTCATTCATAATACAAGCTCTGCTTACCTTGGGGCCATACAGTTGGTGTGTTTGTCTGTTTGCCTGTATACTGTATATAAGTTGTGACTTATAAAATTTTAGTTTTTTAACGAACACCGCTTACTTCTTAATAAAAACCCTATAAATACTCCTTTAAAAACTAAAAAATTCATAAAAAACATAGGCACGTGAAACCGGAACGCGAAGCTAGTTTAATATCTCGTTATCGCCAGCGGCTGTATGCATATGGCTGTCACCTGTTAGTTACTTCGCAATTGTTTGCAAAAAACTTTACGGAGGAAACACCTTTGATTTAGCGGTAATAATAATTTTGTAATTAGTTTTGTTTTAGGTAATTGATATAGTTTTTTAATTATTAACTTCTTTTTTATTGATTGAGATTCTTTATTTTTAATATTAATTAATGCGTTTTGATATCCAGTACGAGAAGTTATGCTGTGAATACAATTACTTACTTTGAAAACTTAAAGCCCTCACTACTTATATATAAAATTTTTATTCAATTATATATAATTATATTTATTTTATATACATAACAATATGTAATATTTTAGTTTTTATTAAATATATTTTACTTACTTTATATTTGCATTCATTATACATTTTAAAATAATTTTGTTTTTTTTGTTAATGGCAAAAAAGATAATTATTATTAATATTATATAACAGTAAATATTTAATTCAAATTTAATCTTCATGTACCTCCAAGTACATACACATCTGTAAGCGATCAGTTTAAAAAATTAAATATCTCGATACATATAAAATTATATATTGCCAAAAGTAGGAAGAATCTGTGTTAAGATAAGTCATATGACTTATTACATATCTCAGTAGCGAACATAGGGAGACCTAAAAATTAACTAATACTTGTTGAGGTACATACAGGACGAATAAAAAACACCTGTCCTCTCCTCACTCTACAGAACGTATTCCAACCAGGATTCGATTCACTAAGCCAACAATCTGAAGAAATTTAAAGGGCGACATAAAGAAAAACCTTGTCAACCAAAATAAGAAACTCATTTATAATTTATTTCAAGTATAGTTTTGATTACACGTTATGTTAGAACCATGAAAGCATTTAATACAAGTTTTACGTATATGTATTTAGTGTGCATACACCCTTAATTCTATGGGACCACTTCCGTGAATTAATTGTTTTTTAAACTTTTTTTTAAAGATAGAAGTAACGCAAGCATCGATGTCATAGAGACCTTCATAGATTTTGATTACCATAAGTCGAGTAAGACAAATCTGTAGTGAACGTATGCTGTATCGTAAGATGAAGGTAGCTGATGCAATGTTATCAATGAAAACGTCACTTCGGAAGAAACTTTGAATTTCGTAAGTTTTTCATAACATGGAGCTAAATTTACATAAAGTTATTCTTTTTTAACTACCTTTTAAGTTATTTATAAAATTATAAACAGTTAGCCGGCGCTTTGGCTATGTCATCCCAATCCCAAAGCCAATTCTCATTTTTCAAGATATTGTCAAAGTTACAGAAAAATCACGGATGTAGAGATTGTTCGATCGAGGTTTAAAAATTTGATATCTGGGGATGTCACCATGTGGAACTCGACATTTTAGGAAGTTTACCGAGCGACATGCAGCGAGTACCTACTTGTCAGCGGTAGAGATAAAAATATCTATAGACTTCCATCTCGAATTTGGGATTTAATATCACTGACTGAGAATTGCCCTCCATAGCTATGCTATATGCGTTAGAGTGGCTTTTTCATAAGCTGTTTATAAATACTATTTGCAATTATATTAAAGTATTTATTTTTATAGGATATTATCGTAGACACGTCGTACATAGTTCTAGTTATTTAAGACTTTATCGCACTCTGTATTTTTAAAGTGACTCAGAGATTACAAAATAGTGTAAACATTGATATCTGAAAAAATATAAATCTGATAAAATTGATTAACGGTTCTCAAATCAAAATTCACAGAACTATACATATTATCAAAATGTATTTATTATACTCCTGTGAATATTGATATAAAAATCATATTAATATTTAGGTATGTCATGGGAGGATGAAAAATAAAATGGTGAAAATATTTTTTACACTTTTTTATTATAAAAAAAAACCATAATTGCCATTCTATTTCAAATTAGCTAGAGTATTTATAAAACAGTCTTATTAATTTACAAGAGTATAAAATTCACTGCCGAAGTCTTAAAAGAAATGCAATCGGTTGAAATGCAAGGCACGTAGTTGGACAAGAGATGCATAATGATCTACTTATAACAAATCAATAAATCGAAATCTATAGATCCAACTCAATTATCCTACTTAACATAAACGTTAGTCAATAAATAATCACTTATATTTAAGGTAACTTTAATAAATTAAATTGTTTCGACCCTATAGAGCAGGCTGTACCTAGTCGCACATTTTTCGGGTGTAGGCTTAGCAGTCTTTGGTTCCCTAATTACAATTACTGATCTAAACAAATAAAAATCAATATTTTCTTTTCTTTCGGTTAGAAGAAAATTGATTTCTACTAAATGATATTAATTTGTGACGGACTGAACAACAACATTTTTCAAACATTTTAAATTAAAATAAACATGTGAATTACTAAATGCAAATTAAAAGATTAGAAGAAACATCTAGTTTCTAATAGATCCCGGTCGGGTCTAAAACTTTAGTCATACTGAAGGATTAAAATATTAAAGTTAGTAAAAATAATTAAAATAAACTTAACCTAGTACACGTTGGTAGGGTCAAGGGCATTCATCTTGATTTTTTTCAACACTTGACGCTAAAAAACACCTTACACTAAAAAAAGTCTTAGTAAACACCAGTAGGATCTAAGCCGAACATCTTGATTTTTTCACATTAAAAGTCTATTTTCACAAAAAAAAACTTGATTCTTCAGTACACTCCGGTGGGGTCCAGGACGAACATTTTTGCAGATTCAGGAACAAATTCCGGGAGCCCAGCAAAGTTGAGGGGTTTTTAGTAGACACCAGTGGGATCGAGCACGAACATTTTGAACAGTTTTATCTTCAAGTGAACTCAAAATTGTCGGTCAAGTTCAATAAACTCCAGTAGGATCCAGACCAGACATTTTCGTTGATAAAATAATCTTCAAATTTCAATGAATTTTTCTTCAGTTACAATCGCTTGATACTGCGATTAGTAAATGCCTGTGGGGTCCAGTACTTTGACATCCATGGCGAAGTGTTTGAATAAAATGCGGAGAGATCGATCTTTTTTACGATGAGATGAAGCGCGAGCCGCGTGTGATAGCGACGTACGTTCACAACAAGAGTCAGAAGACTTGTGGCGTCGCGGAACACGTGCGCGCTATTTATAGCTGCTCTCGCTCGCTGTTTTTTTTGCGATTTGAATTTGGGAGCTTTCAGCCGGGTGGGCAGACGCGCCCCCGCCCTAGTAGGGTTTTTTTTGTAGGTTAAAAAAAATAAAAAATGCCATGCAGCCATTTAGCACATGTTACCTATGGCACGATGCGGCACAGCTTGCATATTTTTTATTGTTTAGTTTTGAGATATCTTATCTAATGTAAATTTTTGATACTTATCAATTTTTTTTGTAATGCAGTTTTACAACGCCTTTTACAAAGATTTGATTTAAAACCCATTATTTGATTATACCTAACAGTATTGTTAATTAATTAATAACCCATCAAAATGTAGAGTCGACAATAAATTAATACAATGAAAAATTTACAATAAAAAAATGGTGGTTAGGTATAATTTTATAGTTATTACCAATTTCGTGAGTATGTCACGTTTGTTAAACGTTAGCAAAAAGAAAATGGATTCGCAAATTAAAATCTGCTAGGTATACAATAATATCATTATAAAATAGGTATGTATATTTTTTAATTACAGATATTATTAGATATTTCAATAAAAAAAACAAAGTATCTAAGTAATATTATTAATTAGTTAATTTATAATATACTTTATAATAAGGCTCGGCCTACTTAATACATATTCCCGGATAGGTGTTTTCTCCTTAGAGGGTATTTGCTGTACATATAAATTCGTTACCAAACTGCTTACAATCTATAGCTAAAAATGTAAATAAAATGTTCTTAATTCCTACATTTCAGTTAAGAATCAATTAATTAGCCTTAACTGCTTACTATCGGTGTGTTCAAGCGAATGTCGGCGTAGCACTAGCAGATTTAAATTATAATCCCCAAAAAGTTAAATCCCATTTTACTATAAGACAAGAGTTAACCTCGATTTCTCAGGCTAAATTTTATTGCCACCAAAACTATTATGTATACAAACCGCGTCGCATCTGAATTTCAAATAGCGTTCCATCTTTATAATCCTTGTTTAAACAATACTTTTTAAACTACCAGTAGTTGCCAGTAAAAGGATTAAAATGAAACAAAGGAGTATCGAACCTAAAAGTTTCTCTATTTGTTTGTATACGAACTCTTTTCTGGCAATTTTCGAATTTGGAGATTCGATAGTGACGGGATTATGATAACGTAATGAAGTTACCGACGCGAACAAAAGATTTTTTCGATATTTTAATCCGATAGAAAATTTGCGACATTGGGACCATGACGTTAGAAGAATGGACGGAGGATAAACCAGGATGCGGGTAGCAATAAAGTGCTTTCAGGTATCTTTTTGAATTCGTATTCAAAATCCTAACGAAACGTAATTTTTCTATTATTTAAAAAATTTTATGTTTTACATTAGGCCTTTCGTCAAAATACACAGATGTGTTTATATAATATGGATACACTTAATATTTTTTCTAATAATAATTTTCTAATAGCATAAAAATGATACATTGAAGAAATTTTTATTGTAATACGGAAATTATCCCGCAAATGTATAGAATTTGGGCGGTAATGTCCTAGATCTGATTTTTTGAAAGGTTCTTGCGCAGTAGCAGGTATATCATAATTCCAAAATATAATTCTCTGGTTAGTGTGCATTTATAAGAGGGATCGATTTGTAATTTAGATGTCGTAGGATTATGATGCCTTGGTAGGAGCGTGTAAAAAAATATTTTCAAATTTAATCCTTTATTGGCCGCACTCAGAGACATCAAATAGTTACTTAGCTTGCTTAGCGAATTTATACACTATCTATTTCTAATACTTCAACCAATTTATAATATTTCATTTCATTTCTCCTTATCATACAAAAATGACCGCGGTTAAATAAAAGTTGCAAGTTTTATCCCTGATCCCTGATTATCGGAAATTTCACTGGCACGAGCGTTCACGTGAAGTCGCATATAACAATTAATTTTAAATACTTTCCTAAATTCAAATAGAAGTTTTTGTGCAATCCCACCAAGACTGAAGTTTTTTTAAAGGAATTAAAGTTTTTAATTGTTTTATGATAGCACTAACTAACAATGCTGAGCAATGCGAATGCTGGTAACCGTTATTTCTAACGTCTTTTTACAGCTTTATAACCAAAGCTATTTGCTAAAACATTTTTCTAATAATTGCATAAAGAATTGCGAGGTTCTTTAACCTTAAAAAACTTGGATTTTAATGTTTTTATGATTAGAAAGTAGGAAAGGGCTTAGCTTTCTTTGGTTCTGAGAAGTTTGCATTTTGACGTTTCGTCGTTCGATAACGATGTTATCGATTTTGTATGTAATTCTCGTAGTCAAATCCTCTTAATCCAGTATTAAATCTTCATATTATTAATTAAAAGTTGAATTAAAAAAAATGTTTACATGAAAACAAGGGACATCTATCAGTTGAATATGCACAATAATATTAAATAAAACGCAAATATTGTTTGAGATAATTTACAGACTGTTTTTGTTTTATAATCTATATAAAGATATCTATGCTTTTTATTATGTTATTTAAATGATTTTTCTCCAGATACGGCGAAACACCAGACTTTGTTATATATGTACGTTCATATAATTCCGTGCTTATTATATAAATATATAATACGGATATTAAATTTAGATAAAAAATATATAAGTTGAACTACATTATTTTAGCGCATATATGTCTAAAGAATTTACTGTTTGTACTGTAGGCATTAACATCGACAAATGTTTGTGAGAATATTGGACAAGCCTTCAAAAGTATTATCTAAATCAGTCTTTACGTGTCAGGAGCATCAAACTATTTTTAACAAAACCTAGTCGCACAACATACTACTGTTCAGAAACATAATATTGAAATGTCTGTTTTCTCCAGTAATATTTACACTCACTGATCAGGCAGTCAAATTTCTCAAATAATACTCAATAAAAATATTTGTATATATACTCAATAATAATATGTTTGTAAAAACAAAGATGTATTAATATAAAAGTTATTAACGAGCGTTATAGATGAGGCGTCTAAGGCAGTTGCTATACCAAGCATCGACCTCGATGAACCGAGGCAAAGTGGATGAAACATCAAAATGACGTTGTCAAAACGAGGTCATGTTACTTGTCAAATCAGCAGGTCAACCTATCAGAGGCATTTTTTTTCGATAGGTACCTTATTTTTAACGTAGGCACAATAACAATATCTACATGAAGTACTTGTCGTAGTCAGCAAACTAGCACGTGATCCACTGGTGAGTGGCATCCGTTGCAATACACATTATTACCCTTAGGCTGCCGAGCGTAGGGTAAGTTGGACTTGCCTTTGCTCCGTTTATTACACTGGCTGTTCCTTCCCTATCTCCAGAACACAATCACGTAAACGTGGTCATTACGGCGGCGGTCAAAATAGGAAGGACCGTAGTATCGGCCCCCCCCCCTCAGAAGAAATCTTAACAAAAGAAACTCTACTATCACTAAACTATTGCTTTTATTGCACTTTTAATTCATTTACAAGAAACAATATTATTTTTTATAATGAAGTTTAATGCGTATCTGAACTCCACTTCGAAAGAAAATAATCTTTCATTGTTATCAACGCTGTAGTTATTTTGGTACAAATTCGGTTCATCGTTTATGTAATGTTTTCACAAATGCGAAAACATAGCGGCCATTGACTTGAAATTCAAATCGATAAGTTTGCTATCTCACTTTTATGAACTACTAGAAGGCCCGCGCCACTTCACCCGTATTACTCCCCGATATATTTTGGAGCGGTATTCCGGTACAAAATATAACCTTTATTACTGCTGGGTAGAGTGAAATAAAATCCGCCCTAGTGTTGTTTTTCTGGTAGTAGAATTTATTTTGAAAATCTCGTGTGGGGCGGTACCACAGTCCTTCCTATCTTGACCGCCAAAATAACGTTGTATTCCAGATAAAGGGAAGAAACAGCCAGTGCTATTTTTGGACCTTTATATGAATCCATGTTTTTAGTTATTGAAACATCCAAATTCCATTTCAATCTATAAAGCCGCTTGACCGCGTATAAGTTTGGTATCGCACACTCACATACAAGTATTTGTAATCAACTCGTACTGTGCACTACACCTATACAGAAAATTATATAATTTTGTCGTTTTCTTAATAATAAATACATTATTCTTTACGAATGATGTATTTAAAATAGCAATTACTTATGTTTTTTATCAGAGGCTGAAACAACAATAATATTTGTGATAAAACATTAAAAATATATCTATCAATGACATTCAAGATGTCTTATTGATTGTAACAATGAGATATTTTTGTTTTCGGCCAATAAAAACTGAGACACTTCATATAAACTATGATAAACATCTAAAAATGTTATTATTAAATAACTACATCTGTACATGATGGTGATAACTTTTAACTCATATTAGATTATTCATTTTGTTAAGATATTATAGAAATAAAGCAATCCGAGATTGTTGATAATTACTGTTTGATATTAATACTGTAATTTTATTTCCAGTGGCAATTAAAAACACACAATTCATTGATTTAATGCAATTCTTATTACGTAAATATTTAAGTTTGTTCTTCACTTTTTTACTTAAATTCACAGTATCGTTCTGGAAACGTCCAAGAATTTCTGCCTATTTTGTTTTTCTTGTAGATTTATGAATCTCCGATCACGTATCACGATTAAAGTCACGATTATTATCAATCATCAATCAGCGAAGGCTTCAGTTGGAACTGTTAACAACTGGTTGACTTGGTCGGGACGGCTCGCTCACTTCCCTCTTATATGGTTTAGGAGGGCGATGGCAGAATCCCGTGTTAACTCCCCCCAAGACCCCCCAAGGGAGACTTGCCGAGCTAACAGATGCAGATAAGAATAACTTTGTATAGACATATCTGTAAATTGACTTTGAAAAAAATGTACCCGTAAACTTTCTTGCCCCTTTCTTCTTCACGAAGGTTTTTCCGAACTGGTGGTAGAGTCGTTTTATTTGACGTCAATAAGAACAAGTACTTGTCAATGTTGAGAAATAAATATTTCATTTCATTTGGTGCAGGCTGAGATTCGCATTCTAATCTCCTGCAGTGTCGTCGCGCCCTGGTATGTAGGCGTCTAAGAAACAAAGTGATGCTCGCCCTAAAATCTGGATTATTTTTATAAAAGTATAAAATTCGCTAAGCAAAATCTATTCTTAGGATTTTTTTAGGATCGATTTAAGCAACCACTTACGTCTATGAGTACCACCGTAAGTCATCTTATTTTATGCATTTAATACTATTCTATTAATGGTACATTGTAATATTATTGCATGTACAAGTCTATAATCTCTGAGTTTTCCTGTATCAAAATGGCGTCTACGACAGTTTTAATATACCCATTGCAGCCAAATAGCCTCAAATAACGAACGGGGTGGTTTCAGTTTGTAGTCCGCGCTTGTCTACTGCGGCTTTATCAGACTTTACCCATACATTTGAAATGTTTTCGAAGTGTGGGCAAAGTCTGACGATGTATAATGTCAACGTTAGAGCAGTCGGCATGATGTATGTACGTTGTAGAAACTTATTGGTACCTTAAGATCGAGAAGCTGGCGTCTTTAGCACTGAACCGCCATTCTCATCGATTTGGGGTTTTGGTATAAAATAAAACATACAGTATTGTCAATAGGAAGGTTCCAACTAAACATGCCTTATCGTTAAAGAAAGGCTTTCTCTAAAACATGACATGAAATTAAAAATATTGTAAAGTATAAATTAAGGACCTGGCGTCCTACACAAAATCCATAAAATCTGGCTTAAACCCTAAATAATTATTTAAAAAAAGAACAGTTTGTGTTTTAACAACAGTCGACATAGAAGCATACAGTATCATACGTGTTGTGTTATTCCACTGCACACAATCTACATTTCAAATGTCGAATCCCGGTCAACGTTTCCACAGCGAATAATAACAAACAACATAAAATGGTGAATACGCAGCTCTTGACCATTTTATATTTACGTAATTTCCTCTTGAAAAGTATGAGCTGATTAGTTCAAGGGTTTTTCGCGTAATTACCGTGAAAACTGCATTTTGGAAATGAAATAAAAAGAGGAAATTTAATTCACTTCATTATTATTTTACATACATGTTTGATAAGTAAAATAAATAGAAGTGAAAACTATTCTTTATATGCAGCTTAATTTGAAAAGTCATAGGTAACTCTTTCTTTACAGTTTCTATAGATTAGCAGCAACGTTAGAAAATACGGGAAAGTGGATCTGAAGTGGCTTTAAAATAGCAAAAAAAGGCTTTGACTCATAAAACTTGTAACATTAAAGAGCATTTATTTATGTTTATTTCAAATCTTTCAAAATGTTAAAGTGGTTAGAATATTTCGAGTTGCAACAAATCTTATTCTAACTGATGTTAAAAGAGAAAAGGAAGAGTTAAAGGAAGAAAAAGAAGAGTTTTTTCGGCTTTTGTAGTACATTACATTTCAATTAAATTTTAAATTGTTTATTAAACGAGCAGAAGTTAATTTTTTTTTAAATCTTATTTTTAAAAGAGGCTTTTATTCCATGAGAATATGTCAGCCTCATCATAACTTATACTTAAGATAAAACATAACTCTAATTATATTATAACTGAAGGATCAGTGAGAGAGGCTTGTTTTTGTAAGAATATATGAATTAGAAAGTCAAAGACATCTGAATTTGGATTTGCTAATATGGTCAAGAATATACCTACATCAAATTTATTAATATTATATTTTTGCAACAAAGATTTCCTTTCTCTCTGATACTTTACATATTCTGAAAGCATGTGCTGGACATCATCTACAATATTACAGGTTTCACAATAAGGCGATTCTAACTTTTTCATTAAGGTTAATTATTAAATCATGAATAATAATTAAAAGACGGATGATCATTTTTGAGAGGCCCTAAAGTAAGCAAAGCCCGTTTTATGGATGACCATACAGTGAACTTGGATGGAACCCAGTATAAATATAAATAAATAAAACCATGACCGAGAACAAACATCTGTGATAATCACACAAATGAATGCCCCAACGAGAACTCTAACCTGGGATCTTCGGCGTAAGAGGCAGGAATGCTACCCACTACGCCAATGCATTCGTAATCTTCAATGTTTCACAACTTAGTTGCAACAACAACGCAATGAATGAAAACTATGTATAATAAATCTAACTGAAGAATTTCCCCACTGAAGTTCACTAACATTACTAATTGGGTGTACTGACACAGGCGGGGTTTCTGATCGACCTTAATATGGGCCTCTGTCCATGTTAGGAGGCAAGGACCGGCCTTATTCTGGCTGGAGGCTGAGGCAAAGTCCGGCCTCCACTGATGACGTCATGGATGACACGTCACTTTATAGGTCAACGTTGTTTGAAAATTACAAAGATCTATTTATCTTGAGCTAAATGGTTGGGTACAAATGATTATATTTTATTTCGTATATGATGAGGATTCGTGGTTAGTATTCTACACTAAATGTGAGCTCGAATCCTCGTAATAATGAATTATTCTTTTTGTATTTTTTACACATTTATTATTCGTTGCCTAAAGATTGTGTATTGGTACAAGTATAATTTCCTGGTATAGATTTCATTGGAATGCAATGTGAGCTCAAACACCACGACTTTCTGGAAAGAAATAAACACAAATAAACAGGGAAACTTTAATATTTCCATTATTTTTCCTGTTTCTGAATGCATTATTAGTCATTTGAATTATATAAATTTTAGGCACACTTGTAGTCATCAATGAAAATGAAAGCGGAGAACAGAACGTAGTGAGTTTCTACTGAAAAAAGCTCTTAAATTACTATAATAACAATTAGTCTTCAACATAGCCCGTGTTTCACTTGCCTGTACGTGAAACATATCGCCACCAATCTTTGTTGAACGGCAAAGCAGCTACCAGTAACCGTTAGTGGCCGCGCCTCATACGCCGGAGGTTAGACTAGAGCAGCATATATGTTTGTTCTCGGGTCTTGGTTGTTGGTATTTATATATGTATGTTTATTCTGGGTTCCCCCAGTTCACAGTATGGTTATCTATAACACAAGCTCTTTGGGGCCATACAGTTGGTGTTTTTGTATGGGATTTCTTTTAATTTATATTCGGCTAATCAGCTAGTCTATTCGGCTTGTATGCAGGTCAGCACATACTGGTCTCGCCAAAACCCGCCAAATTTTCCCGAACGTTCATATTCACATATTGGGCTTTGCCGCAATGAAGCGCCAATTAAATGTGAGAAATAAATATATCTTAACATTAAACATCGTGAATAATCAATTTAGCAATGTGACTTGCGCATCAGCCTATTTTTACATTTACTTTGTATTTTGCAATATTAAATGATAATCGTTTTTTAAATTTTATTACTAATCGTTTTAAATTACGCTGACGACTGCCCAATGTAAACAGCATGTTTAGAAATAAAACTACAATCCCAGCATAGGACAATGCACTTTAGGTTTTTCCATTGGTGTAGGTTTAATAGGTCAAAATGACAATATTTTTTTTGTTTGCAACTACAATGGCGCCTGTTTTAAAGGTATCAATAGATCAATGAACATTGACTAGATATTCCAAAGGCAATGAAAAACATCGCGTGTCAATTGTTTTTAAAAGTATTTTAAAATTCTGTTGTGATTCGCAATATCTTCGGTATTTTACATAAACATTCGAACACTATCCATTGTTTATTTTGGTTTTCAATAAGTCGTTCCAGTTTGAATGCTGTAGTGTCAAACACAACAAACCTCAGTTTGATTAGGCTATTTTATAAATCTTTCGGTTCAAAAGTTAGAAAAATATAGAACTGTTTATTATCAAAATTAATAAACAATGAATGTATTATGGAAAAAAGGCCTATCAATAAGAAATAAAATATAAAGAGCCCTGGATTCATTTCCTTGAAACGAATTCATTATGGCAAATAAAAAAATTACTATAATCTAAATATATTTAAAAAAACTTCACTGCCTGATATAATAGTACAGAATACACACCCTTAGACGAACCAATTTATATATTTTTTAAAGATAGTCTGCTACTAGACTTTAGGACGTGAGACCATGCTTTTTGAAGTAAGAAGTGTCTTAAATACGCCCAGCAACGTGCAGTAAATATGTAATCCCAAAATATTCGCCTGTCGGAAAAAATCTGAACAAGCTACTGTAAAATAAAAGGGATTAAAATTTTGACTTATTCTGTCACAATATTAGTTAATTTTCAAGAAAGCCCAAAAATAAACCTTTGTTTTATTTCGGTTCTTTAACTTTACCTCGGTTTCGTTTTAGGGATTACAAGGGATTATACCTAAATTTGGTTTAAATTTATATAATGAAGCAAATTGGAGGTAGAGGGATTGAATTTTGGTTAAGACAATATAATGTTCTTATTGCTTTGTTTTGAATCCATTTCCGTAGTAAAAGGATTATATTAAAAAAGATAGAAACTGATAATCCGCTGCATGTGGCTACTGTAACGAAGATTGAGATCTTTTGAATGGCAGCGATTTCTTTTTTTTAAATGAGGTTTACTTCGCCAACGTTTCTTATTAAAAGTATTTTAATAATAAATTTTGTATCATGATGTTAATGTAAGATTTATCTAGTATAAAAAAACTATTATCTCTTTATTTAACAACAGATTTTGAAGAAACATATGCAGCTTTTGGCTCCCACATAAGTAACATTACAACGAAATAGGTGCGAAAATAGGTAAGGTTATGGGGTGTGATGGGTATATGGGTTATGGGGTATGATTAAAAGTGAATAATTAACGATGCAAATGTTCATAACTTTGATTAATGCGATACCCTGGACACTAGAACCTTGAGCAATCGTTTCTTCCATAATTGCCGCGCGTCCACAACCCATGAGTTGCAAAAGTGAACAAGCACAGATTTTTATGAACTATTTAACTTAGGCATTCTTGTGCGTTCGTTGTAAAGATTTTTATTAAACATTTACTTATTCAAAAACGAACTGTAGTGTTCCTATATGGCATTAATTTTATATACATAAGTTATATACTTTTTGATTAGTTGATATTTTGTAGTAAATAACAAGTAGAAAGCTGCTAAAAAAAATCGGATAACATGTGACTGTTAATAACATACCTAAATGTCTATGCAACTATTCGAAACCAAGACCTTTAGAAGCTAGGACTACATTTGTTACAATACCATCAATAGCAGACAGAAATGTCATCTGTATATGGTCATTATACTAAAAAGCCAAACGAAGTGGTGCAACAGTTCATTTTTGGTACTCTAGCTATGGAATGATCTGCCTGTGTCTGTTTTCAGAAAAATACAACCCCAGACTTTCAAATGGAGAGTGAGGCTTCGTTCGGTCTTCATCTTTACTATCCAACAGGTTGGAACAGGATGGAAGACAAAAGTCGGACGGTTAAAAACAGTTTTATTATTGGATCTATAGCTAACTTTTAAAATCATACACAAGTTAATAGAAACAGTAATCTGTAAAAAATTAATGAAAAACTCTCACATAAATTACTCTTTACTCACACGAGTTCATATGGAAATAGCAATCAATTGTGATCTAAGTTTATGATAATATCAATAAAGATACCGCTTCAAGCTACTTCTTAGAGAAAAAGACACCAGAAAGAAAGTCTTCGTTCCTGATATATAATAAATTTATAATGCTTTAATTAGAGTTTCTTATGTTAAGATCTTGACCGCCATTATAATCACATTCACTTCCGAACTGGATTGCATCCAGTGCAATTACTGGAACAAAGGATATTACATCCGAAGCCTACTGTCGGCGACGCATCATTAGTCGATCAATAACTGTTAACTAGCACTAATGCCCGTGGGTGGGGGTGCCACTTACCTTGATCACGTCCTCGTTTGCCGGCGATGGAAATGGTAAAACACCATGTAGACATTACAACCCCTGTATAAGTCTAAGGTAAGTTTTCTTTTATTTGTTTGTTATTGAAAAAGGGGTAGACGTTTGTCGTCTATCTCACCTGATGGGAAGTGATGTTCAGATTAAGCTATATAGCTTTCAGCCAATTGGCGGGAAATTCACTATAATAATATTAATAGAAAACATTCTTACTTTGAGAATAAACATCGTCCGAAAAAGCTGTTTCGGATGTATAAAGCCGATGCCGCTGGTATTTAGTCGACTTCATAGCAGTCTTAATTATGTATCCCACTGCTGACACCGCAGCCTCACCAAATATATACTGTACTGCCCCAAAGTAAGTAGTGCTTATGCTATGGATACATACGTAAATATAAACAACCAAGACTTGAGAACAAGGGTCTGACCACTCGAGTTGCTTGGTTCCAAACGTTGCCCTTCACTCAACTTCTATTCCTCTCCCCTATCCACCCTACCAACAACATAATGGAAAAGTCCAAAAAGAAAAATAAGTGCCGACAGCGGATGCACTCCCTCTCTCTAAAAGTACACTTCTCTAACATCCGAGGAGTGCACTCAAATCTCCACGATGTCCACCACCACCTTGAGACAGAGAGGCCGCACTTATTCTTTCTGACAGAGACGCAGATCTGTGATCGTTCGGATCTGGCATACCTGCATTACCCAGGCTATATCCTGGAGACCAAATTTCACCGCAATGCGGGCGTGTGCGTGTATGTCAGAGACGAGATCTGTTGTCGGCGTCTCCGATACTTGGAAGTTCCGGATTTTTCTGTTTTATGGGTCTATGTAGATACTGGCCTGGACCGAATTGTATACGCCAGTATTTACCGATCACAAACGGGAGCTCAGGAGACAACTCGACTTATTGAATAGCTTAGTGATACTGCAGATAAGGTCCAACGACGCTATCCCTCTGCGCAGATGGTGTTCCTTGGAGACTTTAATGCCCACCATGGAGAGTGGCTGTACCCGTTCAAGGACACCGACCACGCTGGCAGAGAAACCTATCGGTTCGCAATAACTCATGGTCTCTCCCAGCTCGTCCACGAACCTACGCGCATTCCTGACGTTGTTGACCATACTGCGTATTGCTTGGAACTTCTGCTGACAACCGATCCAGACAGATACTCGGTGTCCATATCTCCGCCATTACCAACCGATACCAGCCCAAGAGGCAATAGGCGAGTTTGGCGGTTCAAGTCAGCAGATTGGGGTGAGATGCGTCACTTTTTCGCCTCTTATCCTTGGCGGCAAGCTTGTTTTACTTCCGATGATCCATCATGCTGTGCTGTCTCCAGCGTGATATGTCAAGGTATGGAGTACTTTATACCGTTCTCTGATGTATCCCTGGAGTCCAAAGCCCGCCCATGGTTTAATGCTGATTGCCTCCTAGCTGAAAAGCGTAAGCATGCAGCATACCAAGCCTGCCTCCCAGCTAAGAAGCAGGCGTACAATGCTGCTGCAAAGTCCTGCAAAAAAGTGATCAGAAGCGCTGGTTTTGACCTCATTGGCCGTATTGGGGACAAGTTAACATCCTATCCCACGGGGAGTAAAGCTTTCTGGTCCCTTGCCAAGTCGGTTGAGATGAACTTCTGTCGCCCATCACTGCCACCACTGCAGAGGCCTGATGGATCTTTGGCTCATAGCGCAAAAGAGAAGGCAGACTTGTTCGCAAATCCCTTCGCGCAATGTTCACGTATAGATTCCAAAGGTAAAAGCCCACCCACGTTACCCCCATTCGGCCCCAAGATGGAAGCCATCCAAATTCACCAGAAAGAGGTACTCAAATGCTTACTAAATCTAGACGTGAACAAAGCCAGTGGTCCGGATGGCATTCCCGCAGTGGTTCTAAAGGACTCTGCAGCCGAGTTGTCTCCTGTTTTGCCACGACTATATCGACTCTCTCTAAGGACTGGAAAAGTTCCAAAATCATGGAAGTTTGCAAACGTACAGCCCGTACCAAAAAAGGGCAGTCGAGCCGACCCAGTCAACTATAGACCTATTGCAATCACTTCCATAATTTGCAAAATTATGGAACGTGCATTAAATCATCGTCTCCTAACGTACCTAGAGACCAATGAGCTCCTCAGTTACAACCAATATGGTTTCCGCGGAGGACGCTCAACAGGAGACCTTCTAGTGTACGTCACGCATCTATGGAGCATGGCCTTGGAAGGGCACGGAGAGGCAATAGCCGTATCCTTAGATATCTCCAAGGCCTTTGACCGGGTATGGCACGAAGCCCTCTTGAGCAAGCTTCCTGCGTATGGCATACCATCTGGACTCTGCGACTGGATTTCTGATTTCCTGAGGGAACGGTCAATTCGAGTTCTCGTCGATGGCTTCTCATCGTACCTAATGGCGATCAACGCCGGCGTACCTAAGGGATCTGTTCTCTCTGCAACATTATTCCTGCTGCACATTAATGACCTTCTTTTATCGGAAGGCATTATTGGTTACGCTGATGACAGCACTGTTGTAGAGAGATATGTGTCCAATGCGCGAGCGAGTCCAAACCAGATCCAATTTCAGAGAGAGTCGATGATCGAACGGGTTGATTTGACCCTATTTAGGGTTTCCGATTAGGGTGAAGCCAATCTTGTCAAGTTCAACCCTTCCAAAACCTAGGCGTGTCTCTTCTCCGGTAAAAAGAGCACATTCAACTTGACGCCCACTTTCCAAGGTGTATCTGTACCGATCACAAACCATCTAGGGCTTCTAGGCATGACCATCACGTCGAAACTTAATTTCGGTCAACAGATTGAAACCATGGCACAGTCAGCTTCCAAAAAATTGGGAGTCATCGCAAAGGTCCGGCGGTACTTCAACTCCGAACAGTTGCTCAACCTGTACACAGCCCAGGTTCGATCCTGTATGGAGTACTGCAGCCATCTTTGGCATGATTCCGCTAAGTACCATCTTGAAGCGTTGGATTCTGTCGACCGAAGGGCCCGTAGACTCATAAGTGACGACAAACTTACTTCTTCGAGACTGCAAAGTCTCGAACATCGTCGAAAAGTTGCTAGTCTATCGGTTTTTTACAGATTGCACTTAGGAAGGTGTGCAAATGCTCTTTTTCAGCTGATCGAACCTTCCCCCTTTCTCCACCGATCAACCAGACGCAGACAGAAGTTTCACCCGTTTGTGGTTAGCGTGCCGAAGAGCCGAACTAAACGGTTCGATAGCTCATTTTTGGTTCGTGTTGCCAAAGAGTGGAATGATTTGCCTGCGTCTGTTTTTCCAGACAAATATAACCCTGGAGCTTTCAAGTGTAGAGTGAATAGGTACCTCTTGGACAGGCGTGTATGATCCTCGTCTTCATCGTCACTTTCCATCAGGTGAGATGGAAGAAAAACGCCTGCTAATTATTAATAAAAAAAATCTGTGTACATCAGACAAATGAATGCCCCAACCATAACTCGAACCTGGGATTGACGCCACTCGGCGGTCGAGGGCGTTAGTGGTAGGCAAATAAGAGAGCACAAGGCAATTACAAGTGCATCTTCCTTGCCTACCTAACCTTAACGGCTTCTTCTCACAACGCTCTCCTTTACTGCAAGCGCAGTCGGTTTAAAGTAAATAAGTTGTAAAAACCTCATATGTAAATTTAACAGTGACAGGAATCGATACCGGGCCCTTCAAATCTCCGATTTACCTCAACTGTAATGTACTAATGCAATCCTTGTCAAAGAAATAGTAGGCTGTATTCAATGATTTTTTTTTCAGCCATGCACTTTATTCGTAAATAGATCGAAACTCTTTGGACGTGTTTTTATATTCATCCTCAAATTTAAAACTTTTTTTAAACTACTGTATTATTCTAAATTTAATTGTTGTATTCTGTTTATAGATTCTCCTAGGTTTAACATGAAGTTACAATATATGTATATCGTGTCTTTGTTTTTGACATTTCTAACGCTTAAAACATTAAGTATATTTCGAAAAGATGGAATGAGAAATGCATTAAACATGCTAAACATGTCACAAATCTCGATATTATACTGCCATAACTTGAAATGCTAAAATTCCATTCATTCCATTTCCCGCGCTAAGCCAGACCCGGCATATTCACAATTTCACCAACTGCTGCGCCACCTACGTAACTGTTCAGTAGCAAAAACTGGAATTACAGCTTTGGTTACGTGACTAAATGTCAAACGTCTTTTGCAAACAGAACGCAGCGCCACCCCTTACTGAAGAAATAATTTGGCCGGACTCTTCACTCGGTCGTTGACTTTGACATCTCTAATGTAGGCCTTCGTATAACCGGACACATTTCAATGGTCTGCACTTCCCTACTATGTCCATTACGGAATGACACTCGAAAATTGATAGCTGTCTTGCGAAAAGTGAACTTTCTTTCAGTATTATTTTGCCAGACTAAAATTAACTGTAACCTGAACACTTTAAGGTACAATTTTCATAATATTAACGTAGGTTGATGAGATGTTTTATAGTCGGTAAAGTACAGGTTGAAGGTTCAATGCTAAATCATAGTGACTAAACAAATATTGAATTTTAGATTTGTTTGTGACTGTGAAATGTTTTATAGGTCGTTCGTGATTTTGGTTTATTTTTAATAATTAATTATCACTTAATACTTTTAACATTTAATAACTAATTATGATCACTAGAAGAAAAAATGATTGTTGTGTGGGTTGATTAAGAAATTAATGTCTGCGAAATGTTTTTTCTCTCTCTATCTGTCATTTTTTTTGCAAATCAATAGCGTCTTCATAACAGTTTTAAAAATTGTGGATCCATTCTACCAAATAGTAATTGTATTAAATATATTATTATGTTCTTAATAGAACTTTCGTCATTATTGTAGTTGAACAACAAACAAATAATTAAACTTATACTTATATTCACAAATTGAGGGCGAAAAAGCCTTTATAGTAATAGTGATATACAAATACCGTGTATAACTTAGACATAAAAACAGGGTCTTGATTCGATTCAGATATTTACGAATGTGGGTATTTATTTGAAAAACTGTAAATTTGGATAACTTTGGAGAGCGATAATTTTATTTCTTTAATGACGTTATTTGCATATGAAACATAATCTGCAACGCTTACTTTACGCTTTAGTTATAGAGGGACAAAACTACGACATATATTAACAAAGTAGTTAAGAAATTAAAATTTACGAACAGTGGTAATGAGATTTATGTAAATGGTAATTAGAAATAATAAGGTAATTAGCTAGTCTCAAAATGGTAATTATAATTAAAATTTGAAATTTAAATTGCATTAATCATTTATTGAAAATCTGCATAATATTAATTAGATTCTTCATAGAAAAGTACAGTCTTAGATTTACACGATTCTTAAACCATCAAAATTAACAGTATTATAGAATCTTAATAAGTCTTTGCCAAAACATTACAAACAAAAAATACTTTTAATATAGTTTACTTTACAACCTATACTTTTTTCTCAGACCATCAAAATCACCATTATTGATTGAACCAATCAATAATGGTCCATTTGAACCTTTAATTAACTAAAATGAAAATAATATAAAGGGAACAAAATATACTATAAAATCAAAACAAAGACTAATTATTGTCTACTAAACAGAAAATCACTCGTTTTTAAAAATTGACTGTAAAAAAATTTATATAAAACCTTTACATGTAAAGGTTAACCAAGTTCCTTACTAGCACGCCTAAAGTATAGATTTTGCTTAGCTAATGTAGACTTAGACGAAGTATAGAAAACATGGATTCGCTTATTAAAACCTGATGTCGCAGCGTACGGCCGTTAGTTTTATTGAAGTTAAATTTTATTTTTAAAGAATATCATTTTAAAAACACACTTAGAGCGGACTTGCTTCTTGTAGTATTACAACTTTTATTTTAATAATTACCGTGCTACGTGTTAGTGAAATGCATTTAAAATTAACTTCATATCTCGAGATATTTTGAGCCTATATTTAATCGATCAACTGTTAACAAACTCCGACATTCGTTTCAAATATTTCCCTTTTTTTTTAAATTTTTCAATAAAATGTAACAGTTATTTCAGCGCCATTACTTTCCAAAGTCATCACTAAAATTCTTGCAAATGCGTTTTTTAATGTTTTTATTTCCTTTAAAGAAATGGCGGTTGTATAGTAATTGCTAAAAATTGCAACTTTACGACTTGTCCATTCATTATTTTTATAGCTATATTCAGTCTTATGCAATTCTAATCTAAGGGTTATTTTTATATTGTCTTTTTAATGTGTTCATGTAAAAGCTGTTTTTGGCGCTAAAGGGTAGGTCCTTTAAATTGTTTCTTAGAATATCTTGCACAAGAAATTCGCTTTGTTTTTTAGAACAGGCAATATTTATAAAAGTGATGTCCACCTCGTGGTGTTATTACTGACTTTACAAGTACAAAACAGTTTACGTAAAATTGATTTCCTATGTTAATAAGGAAGTTTTTATGTAAAATTTTTACAGCACTATATAAGTTGCACTGAGAGCACAGGAACAGTTTTGAAAATACTCCTATACAAACAAATAAAAATATATTAATACCTATACAGAGCCGTAAAACAAAATTATGATATTTACATATTTTTTAGCATAAGATCTAATTCCCAAAAATCGTAATGTTATGCAAACATTCAAATTGTCCAACAACCTGAAAGGTACAACTTTTTTTTCTCAACCTCCTTTGTCGGCACGTTAGTATTGTTTTCTATTAGTTCTTTATTGCAATAAAAAACGTAGTCCCTAAATGGTTTATTTTTTAGATTCTTTTTTTAAATGTTGTAATGGCGGTTTTTAATGTATTTTAGAAGGTAAATTTGTTAAATGTATCGTTGTTAGAGTCGGTGTTTACTACGTGTTTATTAATGTTCTTACTAAATTTTATCATTAAAACCTAAGCTGGTCTAAAATTACGTATGTAGTTGATATAATATTTTATTTATTTTATTATATTTTATTTTGCTTCTTAAGACAAATAGCATTACTGTATGGTTCTAGGTTCTGGCTTTTAATCCTACCAGAACATACAGTTGTACAAGTATGTTATCAAGTCATTGTTTCTACGACTACCTGGCCTTGCCTTGATGATGTTTCAGCTGGAAATTACATTTTTCTTAATTCAAATAAGGATTATTTAGGCATATGTTATTAAAACAGCAATTGAGAAATTATAATTTTGAAATAAATTACTTATCAATCCAAATAAAGAAATAAATATGAAAAATGTTATATTAAATCGATTCAATCTGTGAAATTGTAAAAGATTTTTGGTTTTCTCTGTGTACATATGGGATTGAAAAATAAACTCTATATCTACATATACATGGTACATTTCTGTTCCTACCACATATCTGGTATTTCGTTAAAGAATTAATTGAATTAATTTCCTGCAAAATTCACGATTTTAAATATAGTATATTACCGCATACTAGCGTAATACAACTGATATTGAATATGTCCTCGTGAGAACACGCACGTGCGTCGCGCGTCCTCCAATTAGTTTGACAATGTTTGACGCAAATTGAAGAAAAATGACGCAGTTAAGAGATTTTCCTTGTAAGGTTTTCCTGAAAGTGCAGAATTAATGCTATCAAGTTACATTTAGTACATATCAAGAGAAAGTAGAATGATCTATACAATGTTTTTTTATATTTCTTCTGTATTTGCGAATTGTAATAAGAATTCTGGCATTATCAGTATATGGAATAAGTCATTATCAGGGGCTACACGTTTCGTAATAACAATAATGTGTAGAGTAAAATGTTTGTATTATTCTAATTTCTTGACGGATCACAGGACTTACCGAATTTAGAAACTATAATAAACTCTTTTTCTCTCTTAAGAACCAAATATTATGGAAAATATTCAAATATTACCTCATTGCTCCTTTATTTTAGGTAGAATAAAAATGACAAAATAAAAGTTTTCGAACACGATACGGATACTTATAAAACGTTTGAATAAAACATAATATATTCTATTCACATTCTTTAAAAGTGATAGAAATAGGTTTTTTTTTTATTTTTACATTAAAAGAATCTGGAACTATTCAACTTATAAAGCTGGTCGCGGTAAATTTTATGTTTATTTTATTGTCTGGGTAAATCCAAATTGAATTACAATATTTTTAATAACATTATCCGCTGCATTACCTACCTGGACTAGTGAAAATAGCGCACACTCGAGATCTTCTTATGGTGAGTGATAATGAACACACGCCTCTCCTAGAGGTTCATATTTACTATTATAAATAACATTGAAATTACGATACTGAATATGTCTTCATGTTTGAGATTTTCCTGCAATAATATATTAATCAAACATGATATGCCATATACAATATTAGAAGGAATATGTCCTTGAAAACATTTGAGATTTTTAACATTTTGAGAATATCTCATAATAAAATTATGAAGTGTATTTACCTATTGTGCTGTATTTAAAACGATAGTGTTTTGTTTTTATTATTAAAAAGAAAAATATGAATTGTTTTGGTAAAATAAATTAGTTTTCAGCGGTGATTGACAAAGATAATTTTATTTCGCAGTTGTACTCAATTTTTTTTGATTACGTTTAGTTTTAGGAAACAACGAGATTAAAGAAATTAAATCTGAAATGAGGACGGTGAGAATGTATTCAAAATAGCAACGACTAACTGCAAGATGTTATTTCTAATAGGTTCTAAGAGTTCGGTTGCGGAAAAAATTATCTGGCCAAATATTTTATAAAATGAACAATTATATGATTGCAATAAGACTAACCGTACGTTTCTGCCACCTGATAATTTAAAATATCCTCAGTTAATCGGACCACTATTCAACTCAAATAAACTCAAGTTATAAACTACCCTTAAAATTTACAACTCACTTAAATACATATCTACAAATAGTACCGTACAAACAGACAAAACGCCCACAAAACCGTTACAAAACACAATCACCAATTCATATATTTGACATGGCAATAATAAAATTTCACCACTTTACAGCTAGCAACCCTTTCTCTAAGATTTATAACCTTTTCGGATGCAATTCAAAGAGTGCAACACCGTTACTCGAGTAAATGCTTTAATTATTTATAAATCTTTTTGTTTCGCAGCTACCGCTTTTATTGTCTTATGGTTTTGTTTTAAATTTTCGTACCTGATCCAGTGAAATTGCTACCGTTTGCATGTATTTGAATTATTAACGGTAAAGTCATATTTAGACAATGGACTATTGCAGTTAAGAGAAGTGGTGTTTTGATCTAGTTGGACGTACTCTTCGAGACTACCGCGCTACTTTAAACTATGATTTTTTGAATAGTTTAAGTATTAAAAATAAACTTATACAGGATAATTATTATAATATAAATATTTATCATACAAATGAATGTGAACTTACTTATCTTTCTGTTTATTTCCTAAACATAAATTATGTTTTAATAATATATCTATAACTAGATCCTTGTTTTATGCAGTGATTTTTTCATTACAGTCTTGTTGTGTGGATCCGTAAACTATTTCATAAAAATTTTATCACATTTGATTTACATTAATATTTTACGACAAAGTTGGAAACATCTCATAAAAGGTGGAGCTATTTAAACCTGTGTTTTACATTTATCTATAAAAAATGTATAAGGTATGAAGTACAAGGATTCAAATTTAATATTTATTTCTCAACATTGACAATTACTTGTTCTTATTGAGGTCAAATAAAACATGACTCTACCACCAGTTTGGAAAAACCTTCGTGAAGAAGAACTGGTAACTTCACGGGTATATTTTTTTCAAAATCAATTTACAGTGTCACTTTATGTCTATACGAAATTATTCTTATCTGCATCTGTTCGCTCGGCAAGATGAACATCCTGGATGATCTGGTAAAGGTCGCAAAAATGCAGTGGTTGCGGGTCGCATCAAACCAAGCGGATTGGAGATCTTTGGGCCATCTGCCCTCCTGTGTGCACGACACCCTTAACAATCCCACTACAGGGACATCCACCTCACTTTATAGTCTACCACGCTTGCATTTTAGAGTTATCGAAGAAAACTTATGATCAATCACAAACCGTGCATGGGGTAAATGAGTATGTTGACAAGGAAACGGCAAAATCCCCTTGCGTACATACATATAGAAATGACTCATCGTGGCCTACAAACACGGTTAAAGTGTTAAGGATTTCAAGTATTGTCACACAGAACAACAAAAGCATAACGGATGTTAAAAATTTACAAAAACAAATGTTTTGACACTTATTCAACGATTTTGAAAAAGTGACTCAATGTTCAAGAAATAAGATTTAGTTTCTCTTGGTGGAATAGAAAAGTGCTACGTCACTAAAAGGTTTCTGAAAAAAACCACTGAAGAACAATATTACAAATAGTACCGTTTATTTTTTCCAAATTTATGATCTGTGGGCCCACTGTGCGATCTGACGTCAAACAGATACCGCTAGAACACAGTGGGCCAAACGCAAATAACTTGAGACAAAACAATTTTTTTATTAAAACAATTGTTACTTTGAATAATTTTATTGCGTGAAATTTTGACAGTGGCCATTCGTTGGAATTCCTTAGAAAATGTATTGAATTCTTTATGTAAAGTAGCTAGCGATATTAAATCATAACTCTGTAGCGGTTTGACAAAGCAGATATTTTATTTGAATTGTGTTATGCGGCGTCACGCGTAATTTAAAAAGCATTTATTTTGTCCATACAATAGAAATAAGATTCTTTTTGTAGAAAATAAAAACACCAGCACTGGTTAGCAATATCGGGTAAAGGGTAGTTGTCTCTTTGAATAAAAAATGATTTTGTTATAATAATTCCTCAATAGTTCTGGAACCTTGGTGAATTTATCCACACCAAAAAGTTTTGTGTATGAAGTTAATAAACTTTCAGAGTGAACCAATGTATCAAGAAGATACAATGTTTAACAGCTGCGCTTTTAGAAGCGCCTTAAGCAACTATTTGACGTCTTTGAGCGCTAATCAAACTATATTTTTTGGTACTCACGGGATCAAGATCAAGTGTTATATTATGAAATCCTAGTGATTATATTATAATAACATAATATATTTTTTGGTTTGGTAACTTTTGTATAAACCTAACAAGATTTTAACATATCGTTAGACAATTGGAATTCGACGTTATTCGAAGTCAATTCTACATGAAACTCAGAAAATTCAATGACGTGTGTAGTTTGTCACCTTCGGCACAGCTGCTACTTACCATATTGTCATTAATTCAGTACTATTAGTTCAAAATTATTCACTTGTCTTCATTGGTTGACGTACTTTGTCTAGGATTTTGTAGATATTCAACACGGACGGAACAAGTCAAAATAACGAGTATTGACGTTTATTGATGGCGATTCTAATAGCTTAAACGCAGGGTACAGTCGAGTGACTGAGCCAGTTTCAGATACGCATTCTAATCCCTTGCAGTTTTTTTTATTTTTTATGCCACCTAAGCAACACCCTCACGGGAGAGAGGTGGAAGATTCGTCATGAATACCACCGCAGCCATCTGCGGGATGATGTGGGACTCACCAGAGTGGCACCTACCCACTAAAAACCACCTTAGCGGCTGTAGCATGGGAATGCTGTCCAGCCTTTATCGGAGCGACACCCGGATAGGGAGGTGGGTGCGCAAGCAGGGACCCGCTAGAGGGTCACCCGCTGAGAATAATAATCACATAAGGTGCAAATGAGAGTTTGGATGATGATTAATCGGCCTGGGCAGCCTTAAGCTGGTCCAGATTAGCCGAGAGCTGATCGGAGGGATCCGAGAGTGCATTTCTCCTCGACGTACCTCGACGGCATGGACGGAGCAGTATAAGCTACTTCTTCGGATCGCTTAAAGAAAGCGGTGGAGAGCGTCCTAAGGTATTGTTGTATAGTAAGCAGTTTGAGATCTCTGTGCAGGTCTGCGTTTCGCACGTACCACGGAGCATCCGTGGCCCGGCGGCAGAAGAGATTCTGGACTACCTGTAGTTTATACAGATCGGAGGGTTTATAGCCCTTGCAGGGTCGTCGTCTTCTGGTATGGGAGCGCCTTCATAATTAAAATAATTATATCCAGATTAAAATAACGCTATAGTCGTAACAGGTTTACAAAATCTTTATATTTCGATTACGTAGTTTTTCAAAATCGAAAACACTCATTTTTAAAATTCGAACATTTCAGACACAATTTTAATTTTTAATGAAGTTGGTAACACTAAATATTGGAAGCTGGCAACTCCGAATACTGACAAGGTTCAAGAACCGGTTATTCTCGTACAATAGAACTAAATTAGTGACGTTAGTGAATCTGAAATACGTTACAGCACGCTTTTTTACGTTTTTTTGGCTTACCTAAACTTTCGGGGCTTCAAATCTGATAGAATATTTTAAAATTCACGTCCAAATTGTTAAGCTGATGATATTAAAGAAAGTGTCAATATTTAAGAACGTGACTGCTTTTGTCATTTTCGGTTGCCTTCTTAACGTATTTTTAAAAACTTTTTGCTC
Source organism: Marasmarcha lunaedactyla (assembly GCA_923062675.1). Taxonomy (NCBI): domain Eukaryota; kingdom Metazoa; phylum Arthropoda; class Insecta; order Lepidoptera; family Pterophoridae; genus Marasmarcha; species Marasmarcha lunaedactyla. Next base: position 7,783,413 of record OV281361.1, on the reverse strand, counting down.
TTGTGACTGCAAGCTTTCTAAAATTCTAATCTGTTCTGGACTGTATAAGTTTGGTCTACGCTTCTTAATGCCAATGATTCATAGATATAAAAAAATACTCCTATAAATAATAAACCGAACTATAGGTACCCGAGAAGCTACAAACACGATCCTCGACTTAAACAGTTATAACAAACAGAGTCACATTTTCATGTTCAATAAACATGTTAAGTATGAGTTCTTACATGACAACAAGCTGCAGAGTTAGACAAATAAAAAAACCCGACTGCTAAATTATATTTCCGTGCGATTCCTATTCTCATATCTTGAAATCCATCAAATGGTTTAAGCTGAAGAGTTTGCCAAAGAATAATACATACACAAGCACACTCGAAAAACATTACCCTTCGCTTGACAGTGGGGTAAAAACAATGCGTAGTTGAGGTTGGATATAATTGTATGGAAGCTTTAACTCTGTATTCGCATCAGATAGCCAGATTGAACGTAAATCGTGTATGTATGTCGTGTTAAGTGCGTATTGGATGTATTAAGACCTCTTAATAATATATTTGTAGTGCGGATTGATTTTAGCTGGTTTGCACAGTTTGGAGATTTGGTGCAGATTCAGATTCGCACTCGCATACCCTGTAATGACCGAACAACGCGCAACCGATTCTTATCCTAACAGCCTAGACTTAAGACCTTATTTACAGTTACTGCCCCACCGTCGTTTACGTTACAGAAAACCACCTTGCCACGTGTGAAATAATGTAAAAACTTGCAAAGAAAATCGACTTAATTGCATGTGAAACTTTAAACTTATTAGAAAACTTATAAACCCACTCTAGATATAGGTAAAATTGTTTTGACAACTATAGCTACAACAATAATACAGTTTTAACTCATTCATGGATGTTTCTAAAAATGGACGTTCTGCCAATTCATAACTATGTATTTATGATAAGTTGTAAATATCCATTTTTGGTGAAACTTGAATGTCCATGCTATTGACCTATGGGACCGACCGGAAGTTTAGGCCATACTGTTTTGAATGTCTAATAAGATTTTTAGTTACAGCTTTTTTGTATTGGAGTGCTTTTAAATTTGTATTGATGTAAAACTTGGTACATATAATTAGATATATTGTAGAAAATTAGAATTCAGGTGTAGGTATTGTTTCTTGATCAACAATTTCGTATTTAACGATTTTTTTCTGTTTATTATTGAAAGTTGTTTTTGTATAAACGACTTTTACTTTTAATAATTGCTAATAAGATTTTTTTTTAATATGACTCTTGCTTTGGGTTGTTGAGCAATTTATGGTGAGATTTATAAATGCAAATTCCTCAGTACTAGTTCAATTTTTTTATGTCTACGATATGTTTTCCGTTTGGCTTGATGTAAGTTGAGACGGGAATGATCCTTTACAAGAGATAGGCAGTCAGATTCGCACCCGAATCCGACCGAACAACGCGCAAGCAGTTCTCGCCTTAGCCTGAGCATCCGCCGACTTCTCCGACTGTACTTACACTAGCTGACCGCCATAACAACTAAACATTGCATTGAATCAATATAGACACTCAAAATAAAAACTACTCCATTCTCATAACCTACTAAACCATTCACTTTGTCTCACGGTGCATACAGAACCCACAGCTGTTATTAGGGTTCCTTCAGAAAAACCTTAGATCTGTCATTAGGTTGTCGCATTTTGTTTTTGTATGTATTGCATCTCGCCTGAGATAATAATGGCTTTAATTAAATCTTTTTATTAATACTTTTTTGGGTTTAAGAAGTAAGTTGAAGTAAGTAGTTGATATCATTCTCAGATGAAATTCTAGGTGTTTTTTTTCTTAATACTGCTGAGCAATACCGCTTGTATATGAATTTTGTATATTTAATATATATTGGAAATTACGCAATATAAGTGCTATTATTCAGTCTATTTACTTTGTAATTATAATAATGTAGGGATACATATTATTTAAAAAACGTCTCTTTATATTTATCATCTTATCATTATCATTACAATAGATAATGACGGCCGAGTAGCGTAGTGGTCAGTAGCCCTGTCTCATATGCTGGAGGTCACAGGTTCGAGTCCTGGCCGGGGAATTCATTTATGTGACGAACACAGATGTTTGTTCTCGGGTCATGGTTATTTATTATTTATTTATTTATTTATTAAGTATACAAAACAATCTTATACCTAATCTTATACTGTTGTTTGTATTTATATATGTATCTATGTTTATTCTGCCCCCCCCCCAGTTCACTGTATGGTCATCCAAAACACAAGCTCTGCTTAGTTTGGGGCCATACAGTTGGTGTGTTTATCTGGGGATGTATTATTATTTATGCTTGTTTCGTAAGCTAGTTTTAAAAAGTGCTAATTAACTTTTTAAAACACGCAAGCACGATTAAAGAAGGCAGCTCAATTATAAATCTTATTTGAACGGAATCTTTATTACTTTATCTTTAGACTAACTAAACCATTAAAAATCTATAATTATATCCTTTAAATTACCAGGAATCCATAAAATTACGACATCAAATCAAAATCGTAGTATAATAATTTTTCAGCTAACAGTCTTACTACGCCAGGCGCTCGCTTGCTACGGGCATTCGTCCTTGAACACAAACCGTACGTATTGTTGCGTTCGTAGCGTGCATTGTGCGTTCAGAAAATTTAGTTAAGGCATAATGCGCTTTTTCAGTATTTTGATTTGAACTTATTCGGGATTTTCTTTAAAAATATTATTTAGTCCATACCAGTTAAATAGTCATTCAAATGTACATGAAATTTAAGTCGCAAAGAACAAAGATTTTCACTAGGTCTTTTCTTAGGTGTCTTAGATTATGAGACAAATAAAACTCATTTATTTTTTTTTATTCGATTTTTAGACATATAACCATGAGTAGACCACAACATTATTTTTTAGTTTATTTGATTTCTGATTAAGAAAAAAATTTTTTATATTTTTATAGTTATAAACTAAATGCTAAAATATAAAATATCGTTTATTAGCCTGAAATTAGAGTCACTTTAACTAGTAGCAGAAACGTTACACAAGTGTTGCCAGTAAATAAAATAGTGTAGTATTTTTGTTGACAATGTGTATTATTTGACGAATAAAACTAAAATGTTTATTAGAAAATCAACATTTTAAAACATAAATTATAAAAAGGTATAATTAACATGGCATAGTTTAACCACTTCTTGAGAAATGTTTAAAACAAACAATTAACAAACTTTTTAAGTGGCAATATCAAACAATTAAAGGCAACATAGATACGTCTTTAGACATTGATTTAATTGATATTTGATTTAAGTCTAAAATAGTCTATTCGTTAGTCGTTTGTGTTTGCGCTGTTTTAAATGCTTTTCCCCCATGTATCTTCAGTTTTGACCCTCGCTGAGCCCAAGGACTCGGATTCTCAGCCTCGTACGTCGACTTCTGTATACTCTCGCGGACAATATGTAATGTAAACAACGATGCGCTTTTCTCTCCAATTGTATTTTATATACTAATACCCCACCAATATTTTTTTTGATGATGTCAAACTGGTCTGTTTGTTTCTGTGTAATACAAATGGGATTAACCAGGAATGAACTCACTTTTACGAAAAACCAACAAGTAGCGATATCAGTTGCTATATCTAATTCGGTAACAACACTTCTTTTCATGGTGTGTAAGCAACCACATTCTGAAAAAACAAAGTAGAGATAAATTTATTTCAATCCAATCATATTATCTTGACAGATCACATAACCTCACAAGACATCTTAAATTAGTGCCAGAGGAAATATTATATAGGAGCATGCCATTATTCTTTCTGTTCGTACAATTTAATGCGAAATTTTTTGTTACAACTTTTATTATCATTTCTAGTAAGCTAGACCGGTTTTTCATTTGCACCAACTCAGTAGTTCAAAATACAACTTTCTCCAAAGAGGCCTAAGCAAACAGTATGTAAACAACTAGAAAACGTCACAAATGATCTTGTAACACAATTTTCACACACCACGTCAGTCCTCTCACCATTTCACAATGAGTCATCATCACATTTCATCATCATCAGACACACACAACCTTGATGATTCATCATCGTAAACGTAACAAATAAGTGAATGAAATGAAATCATTGCTTTCGAAAATACTAGGTCAGCATACGTTTAAAAAGATGTAAACAAGGTTAGATGTGTCAAAGCGTGACTTGTGAGTCATGGTGTTAAAATTTTTGGGGAAGTTGATGAGCAGTTACTTCAAAATGATTTTCTGAAATATGTATCTTGCTTACTTTGATAAAAGTCTGACTAGAACTGGTTTAATCGTAGTTGTGGCATGCATTTTTTTATGTATATGTTACAGGTCTATGTATATTTCTATATGGAGTCTTTAGGTTTTTTTAATGTACTGTCGGCAGAAGTTTTGAGCCCGTTGCATCTAACATTTATCTACGATTCTGACTATCCAGCAACTGAGAGTCCATCTTCAAAGAAGATTAAATGAAGAATCAAATATTCTATCAAATTCAAACATTGTGTATTCAAGTGTGTATTCATTTCTCAACATTGACAGTTACTTATTCTTGTTGGCGTTATATAAAGCAAAACTTTAGCACTAGTACGTATAGACCTTGGAGAAGGACATCTCAAAATATATTTTTAAATTAATTAAAATATAATTTAAATATAATTATTAAAATGTTTAATTAATCCAAAATAAAACCTTGTTACTGAAAAGCTATTGAGGAGAAGCCAAGAACATTCCAGATAATCCATACTGAGTAAAGTTGATTCTGATACATGCATTAGGTCAGAGGTTTCGACTTTATCATTTGTTACATTTCTATATTCACATTAATTGTATTTTCAAAAGTGAAAATCAATCCATACGCTGATCACACATAGCTTCATTATTATAAACTAAGATATAACTAAGAATTTATATCTTATTGATTCCAAGAAGTATCTTGCAAAGCAACTGAAAATCGACTGTACTGAAATTGTTCTTTTTACCAGGCCTATTTAACTATATTTGAAACGGAATATAATCTTAGTTAACTCTGTGTTATTTATAGATAAATTACAGGTTTTTCAAAAATTACTGATCGCAACTTTACCATGGCTGTTGTCACACAGATAACCTACCAAGTTATATGTGAAGTGACAGCTGTTCCAAAATCGGCTGAATTTTTAAATATGCTTGCCAGTTTTATAATTTACATGCTTTAGTCTCTATTGTTTCCGGAAATAAGTAACATTTTAATAAAATGAGAACACTGACCATGGATATTTACAGATATGTTAGTTAGGCAAGTTACCATTTCATGTAAAACTTGCCCTAAATATTTATAAAAAAAAATCGATTTTATTGACCAATAACGCCCTTAAAAATCTTTTTGTAACTAGGTCAACGACCATACAGCTCCTTTCGGACACCTTTCTCTACAAAATTAAAGCGATATTTATACTAAATGATCTCCTTTTACGTATAACAACGATTAAAAGAAAGCGGATCACATTTAAAAATTCGGATCACCACCAAAATGGTAACATGTTTTGCGAGGTAAGAAAACATAAAGGTACATTTAGCTTAAATATTTGCGTTAACATACAACATATTTGTACGCGCGGCCCCATGTGAGCGTGTGCTTATAAATATGCAACTTAATTTTGTGTGGCAGCTGCCATCTTGTCAAACCGTGTTCTAGTCGCTTTGGTGGTCGCTTGTCGCTTGTCAATACATGATTGATGTATATGTACAAGCTTAACGCACACATAGCGAAACACGCACAAATTACTAGTAAATTTTTTGAGGGTGCAAGCCTAGAAGTGTTATGGCAGAAAAAAAAATGAAATAAATTAAATTCATTTATTGTATTTATCTCTATGAACAACGCTACAGTTAAATCATCGTAATTAAACGTTACAATCATTAGCATTTTTCCTCAACATTATTTAAACCCACACATGATTTTCCTTATAAATTAAAATGTTAATGAAATAATCCTAAGTAAATCTTTGTCACTACATTATGGAACACCGGGGCCTCCGTACAATTATCTTGGATCTTAATAAGTTGGTCCTAACAACTTTATAAATAATGTAATTTTTTTAAATTAAACATGTTTTTAATTGTCATTTTTCATTTTCCTTATACAGTGTCTTATATCAACAATACCCTGCCTTCCGCATGTTAATAAGATCGTTTAATTTTCACAATGTCTATAATGATATAAGTATAGATGTTGAACTATCAGAGTGTGACAGTACAGAGGACTAACTAATAGAGGTGATTTATATTTAAAAGTGTACATAGGTTTTAATTCGTTTTTTTAACTACTTTCATAGCCGGCAAACAAGCAGGCGACCCACCTGATGGAAAGTGACATCAGCACCCATGGACATGAACAGTCGTAGAGGTGCAGACCTGTGGTTGTTATGAACAAGCAGCACTGAAGTACCGCCCTATACGAGATCTTAACCTAAGAAACTTTAATAAACAAAAATAAAAACATTTACTTTTAATATCAATACATATTTATTGATGCTATTTTCTTTGACGACCGATTGGGGATTTTTATTTTGTGTGGGGGATTTATTTATTTTTTATTTTCAATCAACACATACAGAACTATATCGGTTACAGCTTCTTGAATTTAAACGACGAAAATCAAAACACTAAAATTAATCATTCTATTACTCACACGTGACATTAGAGACAAATATTCTAGCACTAATGAAGACATTGCGTGTATGTTTTTAAAACATGCGTAGAAAAGAATACTTAATTGTATTTATTTATACAGTTACGTTCTACATACGTTAAATGATATATTTTTTACGGTATTCTCAACAACTATACTCGTGATTGGGTACTGTTCTCGATACCATTTAAAAATGACAACCGTGAAGTTTCTGGCCACTACTTCTTCACGAAGGTTTGGCCGCACTGGTGGTAGGCCATGTTTTACATAACGTCAACAAGAACAGGCCATCGTAAGCGACCGAGTGGTAGTGGTGAGTAGCCCTGCCTCATACGCTGGAAGTCCCAGGTTCGAGTCCTGGCTGGGATTCATTTGTGCGATGAATATAGATGCTTATAGGGAACCACCATGGGATCTGATCATACAATGATAGGGGGGGGGCAGTTCGTTGTATTTGTCGTGTTAGCCGAGTTACCTACCGACGCTCCATAACCCGAAGTACTCGTCCTTTACCTGACATGCCCCTGAGGAACAGAGGTCTTCTTCTTGAGTAACTACTACTTCTCTTGCGAGACAGCCGTTTCGTACAGATAGTTCAAGTCATTTGTACGCGCGGCCCATTGTGTGCGGTAGGCTTGTAGCAACGGTGTGTGCACGCATAGAAAAGCGACGAGGACACGGTTTGAACACAAAATTACGTTGCATATTTACAAGTACAACACACACGGAACCGCGCGCACAACGAGTTAAACAGTAAATATCTGCCATTTCACATTATGTATTCCAGTCTTTTTATATATATGTAGTAGTCTGCAAAAGAGAAATCGCTCCTCTACTATAAAGCCAGTGTATGACAAATACAACAAATGAAAATCAAACGATAGACTCCCCGTTTGTTCACATGAGAAAGCGTGTTTTACTATCGCACGGAAACGACTCGTGTACGGCAGGTTTAGAGTGACGCGGAGCGATATATTAATGTGGGAAAGTTGAGTTTCCTAGGCATATATATTGTTAACTTTATTTCAATTAGACATTTTACCGTTGATGAAATGTTGTTACACAGTTAGTAAATAATAATATTACTTTTTGTTTAATTATCATATATGGTTAAGTATAATCGAATCTCTTATTTTAATGGTGAGTTTCTAATATTGATTTGTACATACAAGTATGTTTTTCTCGAGTGCAGTCTTCACATCGCATAATGTGAACATCTATAAAAGTATATCACTGCTTCAACTAAAATGAGCATAGATCGATTGGCAAGCTGTCAAAAAAGCTTGTTGAATATATGCTCTTAAATTAATATTTGCCGATGAACATTTAGTTAACTTCCAGTATGTTTCGTATCTTCCGTTCAGATATTACCTAAAGACTACCTTACACATAGTCGCACTACACTATCAAGTAAGAAGTCATCGAACTCGCAACGTTTCGGCAAGTTCAATCACCTTTCACCCACTTTGCCTAAAAGACATTCGACCAATGAATGCAGTTACTCTGTCCCATACATGCGAATAATAATCAGCTACTCTATAATTTGCCCGGGTTATAATCGATTGCCACTGGCGTTTCCCTGACTTTCGCCTGCGTAGGTGTTGTAAAGATGGCTATTCTAAGAATTTGTATTTTGGGTTTGTTCTTAAATTGCGCAAGTGAAATTACATGTTCTTTTTGTAAAATTAGCGAAATTTGAAGCATTTTTGGACAATCTTCTCTTTTATTTTGGTGTATTATCCAGAAAGAAATTTTTCTATGTATATATATTTCGTTTCTGTGTTAATAATTTGTCGTAGTCCAGATAAGTTGCCAGCCAAACCAAATGTGCCCACTGGAAGAAATAAGTGAATAGGAAATTTGAAAACATTTGACAATAAAGCTTCCAAAATATTTCTCAAGTAATAAAATCGATAACTATTTACAAAAATAAACAATAAATGAAGCCAGTAAACTTGTTTACGACAAAAGTAGAAACTTCTACGCTGGCAGACATTAGAAAGTCCTCTGTTTGCGGTTTCGGCGAAAGCGGGCAACTTGAGTTCTGTTAATGATTGTACATTGTAAATATAAGAATTAGTTACGTATATTCCTCTCGGGACCTCTCGGTATCCTCTCTATGGGCAAGTGACTTATCTTTATCATCACTTTGGACGGTCGAAAAGCGTAAGTGGTAGTAACCCTGCCTCCTGTGTTTGTTCTGGGTTCAACCCAATTAGCAAAACCATACAGTTGGTGTGTTTGTCAGGGAATTTTTATTGTTATTACTTTCCTTTGGGTAAGATGGAAAGCCGGCCAAAATTTAGATCAAAATTAAAACAGGTGAAAACGTCTATCAATCTAGCTTTGGTCTGTGTATATGTTTATATGTATTTGGTCTGGAAATTTATCCTGGAGTTCGTATTTTAAATATTTAGAAGAGCAAAAAAAAGCTACGTAATCTTATTGAGGCCCTTTGAAATGTCAAATGAATATTTTATAAAGTAAGATAGTTATTCTCATATTAAAGATGTTTGCCGAAAACCAAGAGACAAAGGTCTTCTTCTAAGGATTGTAAGATGCTTATTGATTTTTGGTTTAATTAATTTTCTAGATCTTAAGATGAAGAAGCTAGTCGTATTATTTATAAAACAAGTTTCAATAACTAGAATAAACCCATGATGGTTACTAAATATATAGATATATTTAGTATATATATATATTTTATTTTATTTATATATAAAGTTTAAAAAAAACAATAAAATATCTCTGTACTGCTCGTGTATGAAATGTCATATTTTCCTCCTTTCTTCAAAACAAAAGAACCACATATGCACCAGACAAAAAACAAACAAATCTCAAATAATTGAACTTTCAATTGGCTAAATAATGTTCCGAGAATATCTCAGTCATCAGGCGCTCATAAATCAGCAGATGAAAGTCCAATTGACCCCTGCGCGGTGTCATGTAGTCTATCGCCACTCTCCATCAGCAATGATTCGATTGAACAGCAAAGAATGTGATGAAAGTGGATGAGATTAATCTTTGCAATTAACGAGAAATTAGGTCAATGTTGCATCTTGAGATTCGTAAAGGGCTTGGGAAAAGGGAATTTAGTTGGACGGGTAGTGGCAAAGATTGTGCCAATGAAATGCATTGAAAATATACACTTCAATGTTGACTTTTTCGTTTTGCTCGGGTTAGCTAAGTTAGGCAGTGGAGCCCATCACGACAATTTGTCATCTTGAATGACATAACTTTATCAATCCTTTTATTAAGAACAACATTTTCCTTACTGACTTACACACTTCCTCATACTCAGCGATCGCTACCAAAATGTGGGTCAGATTTTTCGACACCCTACAGCCATCGATCATTCGTGACCAACCTCCAAATTAAGCCGAGCCATCGTATCGCCTATCGCGATCTCATCTCCAGCATGTTAATGCAGCATAAAACATAACTGTTCAAATACCAGCAATCAGCATGTAAAGGTAGGTCGCAAACGGTGCTGTCAATGAACTTCGAAAACCAGCACAATGACCGGATGATTTTGGCAGTTAGACTCGTGGTAAAAAAAGTGCAATCGCTAACAAGTACTAGGAGAAAATGAGTTGGTGAAAGGTTACTTTTCGACGGCGAGAGGTGATTTCGGCGCGTCGAAAGCGTGGGCTTATATTTACTTCACCTTTGGAAAAGTGAAATGGGAAACAGTTTCTGCAATGAAAATGGGCATTAAAGTGTTGAGGTTATTGAACGTGGCTAAATAGATATTATGGTGAAAATTACTTTTTAGTTTGTTTTTATGATTGGCAAAGTTAAAGTCAACATTTACAAATACAGCGCGATAAATGAAAGTAAGAACGTCGTTCTATGTGCAGGCTAAAATTAATAAAAAATTTAACAAAAGTCTTAGAGCCAGGAGAGATTGTACTATAGACCTGAAGGGCAATTATCATTTAGTGACATTATATCTCGAATTCGAAATGCAAGACTTTACACATTTTCATCTTTACCATACATACTTAACAAGCACTCGCTGCATGTCGATCGGTAAACATCGTAAAATGTAGAGTTTGACATGAGTTTGGCAAACCCAGAATATCAAATTTTAAATATTGATCGACAAAATCTCTATATTTGAGTGTTTTGTTTACATTCGACATTATGTCAAAAACTGAGAACCGATATCCTGGAGGAATTCTAGATAAGATTTATTAATTATATTTCCCATTGAAAATAAAAATCCCTGTCTTGTAAAATATCAGATATATTATGGGAGCTCTTATATCTAAGGGACACCTAATTGTATGTGAAATAACATATAGCCTTGAATCCTAAACGTAGAGACCGACATGTTCCAAACACTTGATGCTAATTGTTTTCGTTCATTAATAAACTAAAATTGATTAAAAAGTTGTCTAATTGAAGTATTTATTGATTCACATACGTAGGTTGCAGTAACAACCGACGAAAGACGAACTTAAAGCGTCAGACAAAACAGCATTTAGATAGCACTAGATGGTTCAACCCATTTATGCGTGCTGCCCTGAGTATGTGTGTGCCTGTAAATATGCAACTTTACACTGAGTGACAGCCGTCATCTTGTCAAACCGTGTTTTTGACCCTTTGGTGTGCGTGTGCAATTAGTATAATTTTGCCAAGGTATCTATCAAACTATGTACTTGCAAATTTGTGCTTATGGAGGAAATGTGTGTTTGTTTTTATATTTGTTTGTTTTATTTGTCCAAACAACTAATCTTATAAACGTGTTGTTAGCGAAAGTGTACGTATGTACGATGTAAAGTGTCATCTTTGCATATGTCGCAACGGATGGTTGAACTAGACACTTAACTAAACAGCTAGCCGTTTTGTTCAGCTAACCGGCTAGCCATCTCGTTGAAAAGTTAATTATTGAGCAAGGAATATTCCATTTGTTAGTAGATTTCTTACATACTTGTTGATATCTTGCGATATGCGCAAGCCGAGCGAACGTAGTGAACTTGTCGGTGCCATTATGAAAAGCGAAAACTACAAATAAAGCATAAAACGTTCAATCAAACGGCTAGCTATTTAATTGAATGACTAGTTCAACTATTCGCCTGCGACACATACACGTTGTTACGCCAAAAAGGACACAGGGTGTCTTTCATACAAAAAAGGACTAAACCCAAACTACTGTGATAGTATGGCAACCTCTGGTGTCAGAGTAGATCAAGCCGCCTCTGGAAACCCCACAGGCCTCTGACACGGCTTCACTACTTTTATCTTACCGACAGCAGCCGGGGCCGGCCGTTTAACGTGCCGGAAGCACGGAAACGTCATATACTGAAGCCACTAGGTCCTAGGTCTACCACACCGATCGTCGCTTAACTTTGACAATCGTCAACGGTCCGTTGTTCTGAAAACTGTTCAGCCATGAGTGACTGATTCCATATGATATTCTAAACTGAGTAACATTTATTAACAAAAATTAAAACAATCTTCACTAGCAACGCCATCTAGTCATGTAAGCAAAAAATAAATCGAATTCAAATCCGGTACACATAAAAAGAATTATGCCACGTAAACTGAATATATTATTACACGCTATTAAAATAATTGAAACATATCGCAATTAAGATCCTATCCGTAATGCTTCTCATTACTATTCACCACATATAACCGACTGCAAAAAAGATGTATGCTAATAATATCTTGTCTTGATTTACAATTTGTCTCATTCCGGTATGATAAGTAGGTGGGTCAGTGTTTGTGGCATAAACTTATTAGTGCTTGGTATGAAACGGATACAGTTCTGATATATAAAAATGTATTTCTGATTATCATGTTACTAGTGAGTCGATCGCGTCCTGCCTGCAGGAACTAAGTATTTATTTGAACGAATGATTTTATACTATCCCTGGGGGAGGCAATCTAAATATTTGGGCCAGCATCAATCGGCACTGCTGGGTGGCACAGCCGAATACGTATAGATTAATATTCAGGAATGATAACGCCCAATTCTGTTCGGGTTTTGTAGCCGAATAAAATACATGATTGGCAACGGATGTGCCTGTTTGACGCCGTTTTCAACTTTTTTTTTAAATTGAGCATGCAGTTAAATTGAAAAGAAAATTAATACTCAAAACATAAAACAAAACCTAATGTAACATTGACCGTTATTGTTTTCATTTTGAGCCCTGCCTCCTTCCCCGGAGGTCCCAGCTTCGAGTCCTCGTCGGGGCATTAATTTATGATGAACACAGATGTTGATATTTATATATGTGTAAATTTTATTCTGGGTTTCTATATTCCCCCCCAGGTCGCTGTATGGTCATTCATAACACAAGCTCTGCTTAATTTGGGGCACAATTGGGAATTTTTTATTATAAGGAGTTAATCTATGCCAAATAAACAAACAAACAAATATTTCCTGTTTATTATTATAATATTAAATAAATAAATAAATACTCTACTTCCCCAAAGACCCCTTATAGCGAGTATATAATATAAAGAAAACGGCTTTTCATACAAAATGTCAACTGATCCGTAGGATTTATGAAATGTCAAAGTGACCCACTTTGACATTTCATTATAGACCACATTATGCCCTTTTCCCGAACGGTAAAAAAACACCCGGTAAAACGATAATGAATTTACTGAAACTACATAGCAGTAGACAATATAATATAATTAAATTAAAATAAAAAAGGCAATCTATAATATTTCATTACGTTGAGGATTTGAATAATGTCGTTTGTAAAAACCTTTACTTCGCAAAGTTTATGAGAAAAATTTCATCGACGAATTATCTTTTAATCGTACTTAGCAAAACTTTCAATACATTACCAAACATTTGGATAAATGGGGTGTGTATGGGCTCTGAAATAACTTACAAGTACTTATGACTGCTAAAACTATACGAATTGAGATAGGTAAAAATAGATAAAGTTTCATTTCGTAAAACACAAAGTTTTGCGATAGAGTCAAAAAAACATAACAGATTGACTCGTTCAGAAATAACAGGATTTTTTGTAGTGAAATTAGTCAAATCTTATATTGTGTGTAAATATTGTATTGTAAACCATAATGTGTTTTATTACTTTTTACAGCGATAACGTTTACACTACTGGCTATAAAATAGTATAAAATCCGCTGTAAGTAGAGAATTTACGCGAAAAATGTTAAATATCAATAAGTTTCACTTTTATTCCCTGTATAAAAATGGCTAGTTTCCGTGCATAAAATAGAATGCCGTTATTTCCAAACATGGCATACTGTATAATAATAATTGTTCAAATATTAATATGAATTTTATATTATTTTTAACAATTTATCAATTATCTACCCACAGCCATTAAAATTATTTAGGTACTAACTAAAACTTTATAAAATCTACATCAAGAATTCCAACTATCGATAACGAAGTAAACAACACTAAATTTTTTTATATTATATCAATAAGAGGAAATCGATAAGTGTATCGATGCGTTGCGCCTGCGGTCGATATTCAAGAACTATGCAGAGCGATAAATATCCGGATTCTATTGAAAACAAAACCGAAGAAAAAGTGTGTATGTGAATTTGTTTACGTGTGGAGTCACTCGTGACCACGGTGTCTGTTGAAACCTCAAGTTTAAATGTAAAAATATAATCAAAGGCGATTAAATCCAGTTAAAAAGTGGTTTATTTATAACGAATCATGAAAACAAAAGGAAATTTGTTTAATGGTGGCCATTGTAGCCATTGAATTTTAAAAAAAGACGAATTTGGTTAAGACGAAAACAAGCCTCATTTTAATAGTCTATTTCAATAGATGGAATTTAAATATTATCTGTTTCAGTACGTCGATGTCCGAATATATTTCAAATTTATTTTTGTGACTAGGTGGAGTTCGAAATAAAACTTTTAAATGTTTTAGTATAAAATTAATTTTGTAGTAAATTTGAGATTTTTTACAGCACTAAAAATAAACCTAAATGTGAAGTCGAACGATTTTCTAATTCCAGAAGATGGAGGTTTAGTCTTTACGTAGCCTAGCCAAGGCTTTCTTCTCAACGAAGTTACTATCGGGTCGCATTCAGAAATAATAGGAGAATTTAGTTGTTCGCCACGATACTTATATATAAAAAGATCAATACTACTAATAAATTATCGTGTTCGGCCACGAGCACTTCAAACAAGATCAATCACAGATATTGATTTATAACAAACGGACTTCGGGTCTGCGTTTAATTATATCCGAACTAAAATGGTATGAATATCATACCAGTCTTGATTTGCTCGGCCGCCCAACAACACGTCCAAAATGACATATTGCTTGGAGCAAAATGTTCAAAATTTGGACGTTCGAAGTAGTCTCAGCTGCATAAGGTGATTTTGTAGTCAACTTCCTTTATGAAATAGAATTAAACACAGCGTCCATTTGTGTTTAGGCCAACGATCACAGATAAGTATTTATGTAAGAAGATAAATTCTTCACTATCACAGGCAAGAGCAGGCTGGAGAGGTGAGAAGCAGCCTTCGTAGTTCGATTCTGTGGTCCCACGGAAAGTGGGAAAAGGTGCCGCATTTATTGAAACTTCACGGACTTTCTAGCCTCCTAGATATTAACAATTATGTCATAATTTTTGTACACAAGAGGTTTCAATACAGTTGCGCTGAAGAATCAGATATTAGACTCAAATTGTTTTGCTTCACCATAAATCTTATTGCCGTTAGCGGGCATGTCAATTAAAGATTTAAAGATTACATTAAGAAATAAATTATAAATTATTAGTAATTAATTATTATAAATAAGAAATTATTAATTATTATTATAAAGATTATATTTAATCATATAATCTTAACTGAAATCGTGACCTTCTTGTAAAAGTATTTCTGTTTAGTGTCGAATCCTTCCATATCGATACAATGTTGCATTTGCATGGATTTTTACACTTTTACTCGCCGGTTTGGTACCTTCATAGATACCGGGGTCATGAGTGACTAAAATGACAGGCGAATTCAAAGGCATTAAATCATCTCCATCTGTTTCTCAGTCTGCGAGTGAAGCGTTCAGGATTAACACAGAAAGTGCTGACAGGGTCTTGAGCTTGAGGTCATGCAGTCGATTGGGTTTTGGATTTAATATTTTTCAGTATAGTATATTTTAGCTAACAGTATTTTATTCTATTGATGGATGGTTTTAATATTTTAATTGATTAGAAAATATCACCATGCCATCGGAAACCGTCGAACAGGCACGCTTAACAAGAGGCTTGGGTATGTTTTGAGCTATGTTTTTTTCCATTGTTGTACATACTCTTTATCCCGTAAGTATTCTTACGTATTTTTATGTCATCATTGTTTTGTTTATCGAATATGATTGTGGTTATTATATCGACATATAACGCGTTGCCAATTGTTGGAATAGCTCTGTTCCGGTCATTGAAATGGCTATTTCTTCCCTATAACGAAAACACAACGAGGAATCTCTACTACCAAAACAAAAGATTTCTTACAAAATCTGTTTAAAAATAAGTTAAAAGAGTATTCTTACTCGCATGAATTGAACCTTCAGATACCCTACTCCAATAAATTACCATAATATATATGAACCTGTAGATACCTTCCCGCCAATTACTTCATACTCATCATCACACATAAATTCTCCGAGCACAGATTATAAACACTATCATTTGACATCGTCACGGACAGTTATGCAACCTCATTCGAGGTAACCTCTTTGGTTTGGCAACCAGTCAAAGCCGACCTTCGGCGGGTGTCTTATGTAATATAATTTGAAGGTCATGTATCAATGGTCGGAATTTCTGTGATCTGACACGGTAACGGTAAGTACGACATTAGCAAAGCCTGCTGACCCAGTTGTGGGACCGTTAGAGCCAACGAACTGTTCCTTAGAGCTTTAGTGACATAGTATTTGCTAAGGTATTGATTACTTGTTGCCTGTTATGTTATGCTGGTACTTGTTAATGTCTGTATTTAAGTGTGAGTTTTTATTGATCTATCTATGTAAAAGGTCTGACTGAATACAGAATTACGTAGAACTTGTGTAGTGGTTTAAAAAAAATTGTACTTAGGAATTTTTAAACATAGTTAGCAACAGTGTTAAATCATTCTCTACTTAGGGACACTTTAAAAAAGGCTCAAAATAGTTGAGTCTGTACTGAGTACTTCTATACCAGAGTGAGTCCCGGGGTCCGAATGTTGGTGGAGACAGATATCATGAAGACACTTGATTTTTTATAGTAGATACTGATGTTTTGTGTATATATTTTTATGTTAGATTAATGTGGTTACCTATCATGCGGATACAGACGGTTTGTAATATTTACCGATTCAAAATCTTCTTCTTTTTTTTTTTGGCGCCGAAGCAACACCCTCGCAGAAGGGATTGTGGAAGATGCGTCATGCATACTTCCGCAGGACCGCTCTGCGGGGTGATGTGGGACTCACCAGAGTGGGAACTACCCACTAAAACCACCTCGTTGGCTGTAGCAAATTTTGCTGTTAGCCTTGATCGGAAGCGACACGAGTTGGGAGGTGGGTGCGCTGAAATCTTCTTCGCAGCATTTATTAATTTATGTTAAGGGAGCATTCGGTAGACGAGAGGCTTACTCCATTATTCAATGAGTTTGGAACTTCAAGCTTAGAGGCGTTTCTCAGGTACTGTAAGTAAAGATACAGTGGGTTCCCTCACACGTGGGAATCGGTGGGAATGAGGTAAAAGACTCTCTGGCAAAGCAAGCCATGACCGACGATGTACAACTAGAGCTTGTTTCACATCATTTTGATCATTTAACTAAAGTTCGCAAATATGTATACGAACTTTGGAAAATAGCATTTATTCATAGTTCATGCCCAAAATCTATTTGGTATGGCACTATGGTAATGATCCCGTGGGTTGCCACGTGTGGGTATAAATAGAAGGGAGCTGGTCCCTTGTGTGATAGTTCGTTCTGGACATGTTCCTTTGGGTGCATTTAGATTTCTTATAGGCATTGAAGGCAGTCCGTCCAACGGCGTCTCACCGACTCATGGAATGTGTTTGGAATGAAACTGATAGGTCAGAACTTTTACGTAACACCAATTGACGCAGAGATTAACTATTATTTTTATTTCGTAATGTATTTGGATCTGACTTTAAATGTAATTACAGTGATAGATTTATGTTTTTTGATTTGTTCCTTGCAATACAAAATCATGTAAATTGTTAGCTTAATATTTTGAACTTAGTAATTGTGGTTACCAGTCCCCGTCGTTAGCGAGTTTCAATTTAACTAAAAAGATTTAAAGCAACCAAGGTGTTATCTATCTTGGTGTCTTTTGTGACTTGTCCATGGTGTTCGACTGTGTGGATCATACTACTCTAATCATGAAACTGCACCATTACGGCAAAAAAACCGAGCGCTTGCCTTGATTAAATCATGTATTTGTAATAGAAAACATAAAGTTGCAATAGATGGATGATTTATCAGGATCGGCAGTGACAATTGGTGTGCTCCAGGGCTCAGTTCTTGGTGTTTTCCTCTTTTTAGTAGGTACATGTTAATGATCTGCCATCGGTCGTTAAGAATCAATGCGAGGTCAAATTGTTTGCTGACGATACTTCTTTCTTAATTAAAATCAAAAGACAAGAAACTGACTATCGAGCAGTAAACCAATGCATCTCCAACACAGAGAAGTGGTTCTCAGCTAATAATTTGCTCCTCAATGAAAACAAAACTAAATGTGTTAAGTTTACATTGCCAAATGTCAAACAGGTAAACACAAACATTGTAGTTAAGAGCCAGGAATTGACTCCTGTATTTAATAACTCAACTGTATTTCTGGGCTTAACCTTAGATGCCAAACTCCAGTAGGGACTGCATGTTGATGGTTTAGCGAAAAGGCTTATCCCTGCCGCATATGCTGTTAAAAAAATTACACAAATTTCAAATGAAACCACTGCTCGATTAGTCCATTTTGGTTACTTCCACAGCCTCATGACATATGGTATTCTGTTGTGGGGGAGTGCTGCCGACATCAATACTATATTTATTCTGCATAATGGGCTGTTCGTGCAATCTATCAGCTCGGTCCAAGGGTGTCACTTAGAAGTAAATTTAAGCAAATAAATATTCTTACTTTCCATTCACAATATATTTTAGAAAATTTAATGTATGTAAAAAAGAACATAACCTTGTTCAAAAGAAAAAAAGATCTGCACAATGTTAACACAAGAGCTGAGTGTGAGCAAGAGAGAATGTGGCTGCTCATAATAGTAGGCTTCATAAAGTCACTAACTCATTAATGGGTCAATGTTTACGCTTTTATAATAAGGTTCCGGTACGTCGGGTGACGTGTCGCTCACTTCCCTCTACTATGGTTGAGGAGGGCGATGGCTGGATCCCGCGTTAACTCGTGAACGGGTGCCGTTTGAGGATGTTCGTCGTTCGGATGCAGATATGAATAATTTTGTATAGACATAAAGAGACACAGTAAATTTATTTTGAAAAAAATATACCCGTGAAGTTTCTTGCCATTTCTTCTTCACGAAGGTTTTTCCGAACTGGTGGTAGAGTCATACTTCATTTAACATCAACAAGAACAAGTAATTGGCAGTGTTGAGAAATAAATATCTGATTTTGAATTTGAATTTCCCTATTTCAGTCTGTTCGGAATCAAATTTTCATATTTCATTTCATTTCATTTCGTATTTCATTTCAAGGCCTCAAATGTTGTAATGTAATTTAACAATGCTTTTTGATGTGCGCAGATATAATTTAACTTTTAGAAAAAATCTTAACTATCAGATTTTTACACAGATCAAGATCGCAGTGAACATTTAATATTTACAACTCATGTTATATCCATGGGTGCATTTCAATTTCAATAAATACATTAAAACCTTTTCGAAAACAAAAAGGTCCAGGTCCAGCTACATTCAACTCTACGGAATAATAAATATTTTTTTATTTCATACCCTTGGAATCTATCGTGGCATCCTTAGCGGTAGGTACGGAAAACCTGAGGTAACATTTTAACTTCTAGTTAATTTACTCAGATTAAAACACTGCAGCAATATGTCTGGCAATAAATCTGGCAGTCCAATAGAAATTGACAGAGATGGAATGACGATTTAACTGACTGACCCGCTAACTCCGGGTTACATTTTTAACTCAGGTCCTCACATGTTCACGCTAATTTTAACAACGTCATGAAGGACATTTTTAAAAAGCCGACGTAATAAAGCCTACATTACAAAATAAAATTCTAGTAAATTTCTAGATTATATATAGACGGATACATATAAAAAAATACCATATTTTACAACTTCCAAAACATAACCTCTTTAAATGTAAGCAGTCAGTTAAAATAAGTGTGTCGTTGAGCAGGATGTCTTGTGCTAAATCAGTAGGTACACAGTTTTAGCTTTGACACAGTTGTAAAAGTACAACATAACGGAATGTAGTGGTTATATTTCAAACCTGTGTAATAAAAAGAAGGATGTATTTGTCGTCGTTGTATTATGATATAACTACAAGTATATTACAACAGAGTTAGCCAGTGACTTGGTTCGCGCAAATTTCGCGGGTCGCTCACCTTCCCCTAATATGGTTGAGAAGCTGGAACTCGCGTTAACCTCATGAACGGGTGCCGTTTGAGGGTGATCGTGGGTTTAACAGATACTTGCCGAGGTAACAGATGCAGATAAGAATAATTGGTGACAACATAAAGAGACATTGTAAATTTATTTTGAAAATATTATAACCGAGAACTTTCTTGCCAGTTCTTCTCCACGAAGCTTTTTCCAAACTGGTGGTAATAGTAATTGTCAATGTTGGGAAATAAATATCTGAATTAGAATTTCCCTATTTCACTCTGTTCCGAATCGGATTTTGAATTATATTTTCTTGTTCCTTGTGTATATCATAAGGTAAAACTTCATGCCAAATTGTAGCTTTCTTAAATACATAGATAGTAGCTTTATTATGATTAGAGGTTTGTTAACTTAGGAATTTAAACAGTATGAAAAAGAAACACAAGGAAAGAAAACAAATTAAAGATTAAGTCTTGTTTACTTTGGAAATACGACTCAGGGGACAAAAGGCAGACAGATTTACCGAGTTGTAATTATTACGAAGGGTTGACGTCGATAACTCTCGGGTCAGGGCTTGAAAACACCCTGATAATAACCTAAAGATGCTAAAGAACGCTCTTAATTATACTTTTTGCTTAGTAAATATAAAATTAAATGATGTAATGATAAAGTATACATTCGCTAGGCAAAATCTTACTTAGAAGCGTCTTAAGTTACCGTCTGAGGTCTCTAAGGGTGAAAGGTGTGTAACACCCTAAGTGGGGCCGATAGATAAATTACTTTACCTTAAAAGCATAAATTAAGTTATAATGCCCGGAGGATCCGGAAGTTATTTAACGCCCGCAAGTACGAGTGACAGAGGCCTCCAGTATGATGTATATATATATATATATCTCCGGAGTTCACTGGGTTTTACAGAAGCTATGCAATCTTTAGCGACGTAGTTGTTAATCTATAGACTTATTATGATATGATATCCGTTATTCAGTTATGGTCATAATATAAATGGACTTACGGATAAACCTGAATCAGCTACGATCAGTTTGACCCAGTTACAAAGATGCCAAGTAACGGAACGTATCCAAAGGTGCATGACACCTATCTTAATGCTGACTTGTTGATACTCACAATACATATCCACCATCTAATTATATTTTATATTCCAATCGTATTTTATATTCGTTGTCTGTTATTAAAGACATTCAATTGTAATTTTTCTAATGTAAAAAAGAAAATATCTTTATTATAACAATCACCAATACAAAGATAAATGTAGCCCTGGCTTCTGAAATGAGAGAACCTGTGATACAGAAGCCAGTACCTTCCTATCACTGACAATACTGTTGGAGTTGAGATACAATCAATTATAGAAAGAACCTATAATTGATTGTATCTCACCGTAATATACCGGAATTATTTGAAAATGTTCGTGACCCTTATTTGTTTATCGTTTAAATTTGAGTTTTTGTTTTGTTCGCAATCACATCGTAGAGATTGCTGGTAGAAGATTCAAGTTGAATTAATCCCAAAAGTAAATGATTTCATGTTATTCCACAACGCATACAGTGATTGTTCCTGATCACCCTCAATAATTGTGGTAAATTGTGAAAAATTGTGGTATTTCACGTTCGCCAACTTCGAGGTGGGATACTAGGACACATAAAGCTTTGAAATTACTTTTAAATCGGAGGTTTTCCTAACGATGTTTTTTTTCAGATTCAAATCAGTCAGTACGCTTATTACGTAAAGTGCGAAAGCGATACGACAGCAAAAATCCCGCGATATTTGCTTTTCAGTCGATAACTATAAAAAATCCATATGACAGACAAACAAATTGTATTTCCAAGTAATGTGAAGGTTTTTGACGTTCAGCAATGATCGCGAGATAACTGATCGCTTCTCTGACGCAATACCGCAGCGGGTTATTGTAGAATGCTAGATTACCACTATGACATTATCATACGCGTATTTGCTCGCTCAAAATATAAATGAAGTAAGTAAGCTAAAACGGTTTATGTAATAATATACATTTAAACTGAATTATAATATTAACAAATTAACACGAGGAAAAATAAAAACAAGGAGAGAGAGGAGATTTAATATATTTAACGCCTGCATTACCTTGTACTCGTACATAGGGCTATGAAGCCATAAGGTTGAATCACTAGCGATAAACATAAGCAAAATAATTTCCAGCCCTAGGGTAACGAGATTCAGAGACCAATTTTCAATAAACAACAATATATATTTAGCTTCAAATACCTTTTCTTTAAAATAAAAATGATCTCGTCCCCTACCCACACACCTTCGCACTATCTGTACAGTCTCAGTGACCTAGATCCGAAAGAGTCAAATAACGGACCGAGGTAGGCCCGCGGCCTGTCACCTGTTTAATGGTCATTTTACGATTACCAGCACCAACGAGCGCTGTAAATAAATCACCTGACATATTATTTGCGTGTGCTTATTGGATCTACGTTTTAAGTACTTCTTTTAATCACGGTTTTGTTTGCGTGAATTTCTGTTAGTCTTTAGACTAAAACGGAATATAACTTCTTTACTAAATTATACACACCTAAACAACTTACCCACCCTAACAGTACCATACCCAAGTACGACGTGTACCGTATATACCCCTGATTGAAGGGTCCCATATAAGTTTGCCATCTACTAGATCCCGGCCTTATAGGAGCATAGCGAACCGCAATTACGATACAAGTTCGGAAAACATAACCAAGTAAGAGGATCCGCCAGCGCTTCCAGTAATCAGAGTGATAAAATTGTCGATATGACTCGATTGACGACTGGAAGTGACAAATATTTAGGTATTTTTTGAATAGTTTTATAAATTACGTTGTATCGCTTACAAAGTAGCCAAGAAGCAAATATAATTGTTGTTTGATGTTGGACCGTAAATAGATATGATATGATATGATATAATATGGCCAGTTTTAAATTGTGAAAGTTTTTGTAAGATAAGTTTTGACCTGAAAAATATTGACTTGCGTCAATACAAAATAAAGGATATACTATGAAAACAAGCTTTTTAATAGTGTTTGATTAACATAAACCTTTATACTTAAACTTTTCATATTACTCACTCAGCTTGCTTGGAAGGATAAAAATTGATGTCAAGATAACTCCCAAATATACAATTACCAAAAACCGTCTCGCTCTCAAAAGCCCACAATAATTGTTCATGTACAATCCACTTCCAATCCCCTAGATCCTTGTAGAGCCACCAGCCCGTTACTCCATCACCAGGATGCAGGCTGGACCGGCGGAATCTAGGTCAACCGCTACCAGCGCCTCGAGCCGAGAGCTGCAAGCGATGGAGATTGGAAACATGCCTGTCAAGTGTTTGGAATAGAAACAAAAAATTAAATGAGCGGGAAAGGTGAAAGAAGGTGAAGAATTAAAGAAAAAAAGCCCTTAATTTTTTCAGATTAAATGCAAACATTATCGGGTCATTCAATTATTAGTGCGTTGTCAATTCAATTCTCAGACTGAAATATCTTACAGTTACTATAACTGCTTTTACTTATATCCTTTATATATTAATCAATAGTCCTAAGGGCCGTTTACATAGGAAAACTTTTGGTAGGTACCTTTCAGATATCAGACACCAGATATAAACTTGTACACGGCTAATTGTATTGTAGCTTCGATTTGTTTAAATAGCAAATTGGCCTCAATGCTGTCAGAATTACCGCATCGAATCGCTATTGATAAACATTGTGCAAAATAATTTCCTGCCTTAGTGTCAGGAGTATCACTCACCCAGTTTGAAGTTGCACTGAATAGTCTGTGACCCAAGGAGCACATAATCTCAGCGCTCAATTTCCTTATGCAATCACTTGTTTGTTGTCGTTATTCAGTATGGTCGAGAACCACGCACTGTGCTAACGACGCTCTACGATAGTTCATAATTTCAAAATCCTACACCTTTAATATAATAACTGTTATCTAAGAAGCCTCCGTACTTTTTGGTGTCTGGTCGCGCATTACGATGGACAGGCCAAAATAGTAGTGTCTTTGAAAGGAGTTCACTATATACCTAGTACCTATAAGGGCCTAGACTTGTAATAACAAAAAAACCAAAATTTGATTATTATATTCAACCTAAGGAGCTTATTTCTGTATTTTGTTGTATTTTATTCGTATTTTTCTTTTGCAGAGTATTTAATGTTGTTTTCTTTTGTGTACGTTTTTGTTTTGTTGTGTGACCTTTTGTTTCTTTAATCCCTAGTACGAAAATCTGTGTTTATTGAGGTAATTTGTTGATTTTCTGATATTAATAATTTTCAATTTTGTTTTCTGTTTTTGTCTTGTTTGTTAATATTAATAAGTTTGCAATGCACTGCTTTTTTATTATTGTAATGATTCCTTTTTTATAGTTTTTGAGAAGCTCGCCACATATTGACTGTATGCGATGTTAATATAATATATACTATTGTTAATCTGTGTTTTCTTCTTCTTTTTACTGGCAAAAAAGTGTATTGTATTGTATCCTCGTGATTTTACGATCAATACCCCGTTTTTTTAATAAGGTAAGTATGTTTATTACGCCCTCATCTTATTAGCACTCTATATGTAGATTACTAATACTCCTCCTCCACTAAATTCACACTCATACAGTTACTAGAGCCACTAGACGTAGCTAGTTGAAACTTGGCACTTTTTGTGGCAAGGGGTGGACTTTGTATGAAACCACCCCAGGGTGAGGCTGATGAAGTAGGAGAATTAAGGCTAATGTGGATAACATAATGAAGAAGGTTTCGAAATTTATTTCTTGAGAAGTGAAATGAATGGGGTATTCGAATAGGATTGGTACGAATGATATGTTAAGAAAGTGCAAGTTATTTTTAAAAATAACCGGCCAATATTAAAAATACCACCTCCTCCGGTTATCGCTCTAAGTTTAAAGGTATCATTCAGTACAGGTGAATCCATACACAGCCCGGAACCTGATTTTAATCGCCGAGAAAGATTATGTATATTCTGTAATGCACTCTTGTAATTATAATCATTGTAACTTGTTTTTTTACTTACTATACAGAAATTTTTATTTTAAACCTCACGTAATTCTACCTCCCTCGAAAAAGAACACTGAGGCTTTTTTACGTAGTTGCGTAAAGATACACATATCTTTAAGTGCGTATTTATGATTATAGGTATTTGTAACTGAAAGAAAGAAAAAACTAAATGATAAGATCTAATAATTGCAGCTTTCATATTAGTTAGGTTCAAACTTTTAACCCTTTAATGGTTGTCAATATTTTTTTTGTCCTAATAAATACAGAAATAATTGTGAATAAAGTAAGGTTTCCCAATCTTCAGCCGATTCATAGCTCACGCCTGCCTGATGGGGATTGACAGGGTGCGAAATAAGGTCTGAGATGAAAGGGTTTTTCTTTACCATAATATAAGTCAGGTTTTGAACGTACGTTGTAAATACTGTACCGTTTCACCGACAACCAGGAAGGGGCGTTGATCGTGAAACCATCGCTTAAAGAGGCGCTACTCACTTATTCAAGGTGCCTCATTCGATTCATTGATATTTGTTGAACGACAATGTCAACCCGATGCAATTACTTCATCTTCGGCTAGTGCCTATCAGGTATTCAAGCTATTTGCGGTTAACACGTTAGGCTCGTCTCCCCAAAACTTGAACGGCGGTAGCTGGAGAACTTTTTCCTGAACATTCATTTACACATTTACAATTTTACTGCGTATGATTAATGCGGGCCCGAATTACCACTGTATACTAACGTACCAATATTAATACCATTTTCCTTATTCAAGTACATAATAGCCGTAAGCATTTGTATCCGAATGTTACAATAGTTAGTTACCAAGTAGCATATTAAGTAACGTAGTTGGGTCAATAGGCAATAGTTCGCGCAGACGGATCTGACGCTGCGTGATTCATTTTAGCGGGTGAAGCGAGTTCTTTGCGTCCTATTCCTTGTTTGGACTTTGGTGTATATTTAACCTTTGTAAGCGAAGTAATTTGATCCTGCTTTAGAACTGTTTACGATATCTATCCGTATGCACCTGCGTTAGTATGAGGTCGGTTTCACGGATTTCAATCAAAGTTGTGCGAAGAGCAATTTCAGGAGTTGGTCCGAGTTTCCTAGGTTTTTTCTCTATTGCCATTTTTTAATAGTATTATAATAAAAGTATTAGTAAAATTAAAACATTGCTTTCAAGACATGTGTCGGCTGTCTCACTATTTTCTAGGACCATAAAATAATATTGATTGACAGATCGGAGAAATCAATGGAAAGAAGTAGGAAGTTAAGAAATAATGATAGATTGATAGATTAAAAAAACAAAATAAGCGTAAATAAATTAAGTATATAGAAGTTATTTCATTCCATTATCTTATGTGCAAAGATAATATCAATTAGTTTGTCGTAAAAGTTTCTACGTGTTTATAAAATTTATATGATAATAGTACGCTTTAGTTTGACCATTTTCTGTTTTGTTCCGTAATACGGTGTCTTTACGAATGCAACTAAGTATACTCTATATACAAGCTCATATCTCTCGTCTGAATACAAGCTGTATTACAAAGAGGATTTAATCTAAGAAACACGTGCTTTTGAATGCCTACGCATATGCTCCGTAGTGTTTTAATCTGGGAAAAGCAGGTCACTGCAAGAGGTGAAACAAGTTTTAATAGTTATAATTTTTGAAGTGGTAATGCATGATGGCTTAATGTAGCACCTCCCTCTAATATGGTTGAAGAGGTGCTGCTCGCGGAGGTTCGTTGTTTGGATAGTTTGTGGGAAGGGAATTCAAAATATCTAGCCAAGCTAATAGATGCAGATAAGAATTACTTTGTATAGATATAAAAGAAAATGTAAATATATTTTTGAAATAATAACTCCAGTGAAGTATCTTGCCAGTTCTTCTTCACGAAGGTCTTTCCGAACTGGCGGTAGATGTGAGGTCAATTACAACAAAATATTGTAAATGAATAAAATATTTGAATTTGACTTTGAGACCATATTTTTGGTGGGTAAAATTAATCTACTCTTGTAAGTTTCTTCATTTTTATTACAGAAACACATAACGAGCAACTTTTTCAGCCATTTTCCTTACATTCTAGAAACAATATTACTCATACTCAGTCACTCTACCAGAATTCAGACAGGATATCATCAACACATACAAACGCTGACCCACTTTGGCTGCGTAAGAAATCGCTATGTTTTCAAATTTTCACAGAACTTGTCAATTAGCATAGATACAAAATGTACATACCCAACTTATCTATTCATTAAAAGAGTAGCGTTGCGTTCTACGCGTACATGAAATTTGACATTTAGTTACGTCATAAATACTACTAGTTCTTGTTTTTGCTAGTGAAAAGATAAGTTAGTGGCGTTAGGCCGTTCTTTGTCTACAGTTCCTTGAACTTGCCAGTGTGAAAATAAGTTTTTGTCTTGTAAATGGCACACTTGTGTGACGGTAAGTGATTTTCATTGTTTCCTATGTTGTAGTGATTTAAAGAATGATTTTCTAGGTCATGTCGTCATGGATATTAGAAAAAAAGTAAGTATTTATTTTAATAACAATTACGTTGAGTAAAATAAATATAAAATTCAATCATGACCTGCGAATGAAATGTAAATCAAAATAATATACCCTGATAACCTTTTTTAAAATGAATTTCAGAGACATCTATGAATAATAACTTGTTTAAACTTTAGGGCTGCGTTATGTACCAACTAATCTGGCATTGCAGTATAGACAAAAGCGCTGGCTTTCTATTCTTAAAAATTACATACAACTTTCTTACAGTTCGAAGATTTGAGCAGGCTCAGATTCGCATTCGAACCCCTGCAGTGTCGTCGTCCCCTGATAACCGAACGCTAGCGCCAACAAAAGACCGCACAACGCGCAAGCGATTCTCTACCTCAGCCGAATACGCCTAAACTTACATATTAAAATATCTTTCTTATAGTTATCAAAAGAAATAACATAATCAAAAATTCACCCCATAATATCATAAACGCCTTTTTTAGTTTAAGTAACTTAACATTTCAAAAGTTTTTAAAACATCTGATCAAATTATTTAACGATCGATAAAATAAATAGAAAGACAACTTTACTTCACCCGATTCAAAATTACAAAGTGGCAATATTAATTTAGATAGCCCCAAATTGCCCGATAATACACCCTTTATATTTTGTACTTAACCATATCAAGGATTTTTAAAAGGTACAAACATTACATAAAAATACAATACGATAAGGAACCTGCCAACTCGATGCAGCTAATTGAAAATCATAAATCAAAACGCAATAAATTGTATTTAAACACTCCAGATAATGAAAATACTTTATGCAATGCTGCGCCGCCGCACCATTAATATCTGCAAAAACCTTGAACACAATTAAAAGTTGAACTCGAGCAGGCTGAACGTGACGTGAGCGCGTCCGCCATCTTGTGACGTCTCGTGACGTCACGCTACGTCACGCGCGCCGCGCCCGCGGGTCAACGAACGACCGAGAGTTTATTTTGGCGCGCATCCGTAGATAAAAAAAAATTGCCGGCCATTTCGATGTATGGATTTAAATTCACGATTACGTGTCGTTTTATTGCTTTTTTATGTTTCCCGGAGTGCTTTTCGGTGGTTAAGTGGAGTGAAGATTGATTCTGTGTGAAAAATTGCGCGTTTTTTTTTGTTTTTGCTTTAGGACATTAGCTTCAAATTTCTTTAATTAAGTTCAGAAAGTTAAGTCCACATAAAATCCGTGAAATTGTCGGAAGCGACCCTCGATATAATACACATCTATTTTTTATTATTATATTATTTATTTCTTATTAACATGTGCTTTGACATAAGTTACTTATTACACGAAAAAAAAAACGAAACTTCATGCTTTTAAGCATGAGCAATGATCCATCACAACACGTATACCAATATCGAATACTTGAAATATCTTACCACGTAATATTCACACAATTTCTGCAGAAAGTAAATTCCAATATAGGAAATCGCTATTTGTATAGGAAAGAACTTGGGAGTGCGAAATGTTTGAACGGTCAACGACCCCGCCAAAATGCGCTCACCCGAGGTCACGTGACTAAAATGACGAAATGTGACGAAATAGAAATGACGAATGGCCACTCGTTTGGTATTATGTGAATTAATTAATATGTATCTGTGTATTAATGTGTATTAATATGACCTGTCGGTTTACGGTGACGACGTGAAGGAATTCATTGAGAACTCGTTATATGTACCTATTGATAGATTACTGTTTGATACAATGTGCAAATATTTTCTCAGTATCATTGTCTGTAATCCTGTCTTCTTGTACGACACTCTTGGCCTAACAACTCTTTTATGAAAATTTTTAAACTAAAGGGTTGTTGCAAAAGGTTATAAAAAAGTTGTCTTCATTTCGTTTTTCCCTGAGTGACTTTATAACTACTTTTCTTGACTTACCTTTTACTTTACTTCGACTTTATTACTAATGTCTTGCACGGCCCTCTTAAATTTACCTTTCCTAGTAAACCAAAAAGTCCTCCACTATTTAATACCATCTCATGACTCGGTCCCAACGGTAACCCATTTCATACTATACCAGAAGTGATAAAACTTGCAATATCGGTAGTTCATGGAAGCCACTTATCCTATAGCCTGGGGGACGTGACTGACAACCAAGGAACATGTCAATTTAACCAGCCACTTTACAGTTAGTTCGTTCAATAAACTGTTACCAGTTTTAAGAATTAGCTCTATGAATTATATGAGGTTGAAAGAATGAAGGCGTTATATGCAGACGATACAACTTTGTTAAAATTTAACATATTAAGTCATAGCAGGTTGTCTTCATAGCAACAAAACTAGGAATTATGTGCGTAGCATCATTAATTAATTTGTGTATTAAGTTAATTGTTTTGCAGCCCCATGAAGAGAGATTAAAAGGTTGCCTAAGGCGGCCCTCATTTTAGATTTAGCTTAGCGAATCAATACTTCTATCAATACTTAGTAAGTTCTATAAATAGGAGCTTCTTAAGTAATCATTTGACTATGGCGGATTTTGAACTTAACTATAATAATCGTATTCACGGGATTCTTAACACGATTTATGACCTCGAAGTTAAAAAATAGCGTTCCCTATTTCGACATATATATTTCGTATTACGTACAAAATATTAACGATAGATTAACTGAAGCAGCTGGCTTGGCGTCTAATTTTCGAAATAAACTTCAGTTCGAGAATTACTGCTTTCCTGACTTACAGTTAACATAGGTGTGAGTTAGAATGATAAGCCTTACGCCATAAAAATGCCTGTATCTTGTCATCTAAAAATAATAGAAATCAAATTGAAAAATAAAAGCAAAGAAACTTATGTAGAACGTTCAAATGTTAGTCTTATCACTACAAAGTGGATTCTTCCAGACAACCTTAAGTATTTATAAAAGAGGCAACCTTGTACTAGGGTGTAATAAAATATAAGAATTAATATGACGCCTTTAATACTATACAATGATGTCAATATATCATCTATTATAATATTGATAGTATTTTTTTTAAGAAATCGATACAATGTGATATTAGTGTGCCGATTTAAATAAAATAATCAACTTAAGAAAGGTGCATACGATATTTAAAAGCACCATATGCTATATTTTAGCCCAAAAATATCATAGCTTCAGAAGTTAGGGGTGCACCCAACATATTCGAGCCGGCATTAATTGGCACTACCAGGTGGCAACGTCGAATAAATAAATAAATATAAATAATTAATAAATAAATCCCCAGACAAACACACCAACTGTATGGCCCCAAAGTGAGCAGAGCTTGTGTTATGGATGACCATACAGCGAACTGGGGGGAACCTAGAATAAACATTCATATATAAATACAAATAACCATGACCCGAGCACAAACATCTGTGTTCATCACACAAATGAATGCCCCGGCCAGGACTCGAACCTGGGACCTTTGTCATATGAGGCAAGGCTACTTACCACTACACCACTCGGTCGTCACAACGTCGAATATGTGTATATAAACTTTCCGGAAAAATGCTGTGTAGGTTTTGGCGAAACGAGCCCAATGTATAAAGCTCGATCTTTATAAAGCCCTTATGGACTGGACCACTGGCACTACCCGAATATGTGTAGAGATTGCTTCCGGCCGGCTTGTCTTCCAATAAATTTTACCGACCCGATTGTGCCAGCTCAAAGGCTTAAAGGCAAAATCCGGTCTCACCCTCGTGAAACTGCGCTATATTCTGAGAGTTTTTTTGGTATGGCTCCCAAAATTTTCAATAAATTGCCGAATTGTATTAAAAATATTAATAATGTTAATGAGCTCAAAAAAAAATTAAAATTGCTTTTAGCAGATAAGTCTTACTATACTATTTTTGAATATTTCAATGACAAGTTGGTACCTGTGTAACTATAATTGCGTTAATTGAAGATGGAAATGTTAAAGTGTAAATGATGTTTATTTGGTAAATTGAAATTATAAATGTAAATCCAACATTTTCTATAAGTACTGTACATACCTTTTAGGTTAGATATGGTTTGAACTGTACCTGTTATATTCCAACCTTTGTAAAAACCCACATTTGTACAAATAAATTGATTTTGATTATGATTATATCATATATTTAAAAATCGCTAAATTTAATTTGCTGGTACATTAAATCTGAACGAACTATACTTCGAAGACTTTATTTTAACTAAAGCAAATGTTCAAAGGAAATGCTCGTCAGATTTACACTTATTCCTTATCTTATTCAAAAGTTTGTTGTCCTCCAGATAATCGCGACCCACGTGGTACAGAAGGCAGTAAATTAAGTTATCTCTGCTATACTCAGCTTAAGTCATATATTTTACATTTTATTAAGCCTCAGTCACGTGTAAGAAGGAAGACTTTGAAAAAAAACTGCATCTTTCTGAGAATCAACCGTAAAATTACACAAAATATTGAAACATTAAAGTGACATCTTTTGAAGTATTTTTTGTTTACACGACACATTTATATAAAAGAAATAGGAAATCTCAAATGTTTCTGATGCGTCATTTTTGAATGTATAGGTAAATAATGTTTTGGTCTACGCATCGTTAGTGTGCGACCGTAGAAGTAGTGGGGCGCGGCTTCGTGGTTCCCCCTCACTATACGCTGCATTCCATTTGGCTTGTTCGTAAAGTATGGTTTAGGTTTAGCTTTAAAATCAGGGTAATGTCAAAAAATAGCATGCTGCTTACTATGTTAGTCTACAAACTTTTAAATTCTTAGTACTGAGTATTCTTAAAGTGTTTTTTTTTTGAGGATATTAGGGAAATTACTTTTTTAGTTTCTCTTAAACATACGCTAATCTAAAAATGCGCTTACTTTGACAAAACTAACTAACAATTTAAGTAATTGTAAGCCACATTCTTCAAGAAATTAGATTCAAAGAACCTATAGAGAATATTAAAAACCTTACTTATACTTAAAGTACGTACTTAAGGAACGCCTTAAATTATGCAGGGCAGGCCCAATGGCCTTAAACAATGTTTTGACTTTAAACTGCTTCTTAAAACACACGAGAACTTGATAAGTTAAGTCAACTTTGCAGTTAATAACTTAACTCTTCGGTTAACTTTGCTTTAATAACTTAATGGGAAGATTAAAAGTTGAAAATTATTTCAGAGAGGTTGTTATTTTAAGTTATGTGCATGGTGTATAATTATTATATATACTTTTACGATGGAGTGCATTCAAGAATTTATATTTCTGGTATTTTAGCATCATGAACCTTATCCTATACGCCTTATATTTATATAACATTATAAACATATTATACAAAATGGATCGAGACGGAGGCCGAGTGGCGTAGTAGCCCTTCCTGGTACGTCGGGTTCGATTACTAGTCGGGGCATTAATTTGTGTTAGTGAGCACAGATGTTTGTTCTAAGGTCATGGTTGTTTATATTTATGTATATAAACCTCATGCCAATATTTACCAACTAGGTATCTATTTCCAAGACTCATTAATGAAACTTTTTTAACCGGAAATTATACTTGTACTTTTTATCTACATATAACGCTTGTCATCATAGTCACTTGTGACCACGGTGTCATATTATTGTATTATTAAACGCGAGAAAGTCCGGTTTAAAGTATTTTATTTAGATGTTAACTATAAGGAATATATATTCATAAATTATATATTTACAACCACCGACAGCTCATATTAAAAATATGTGCTGTCGTTATAAAAAGTACTATTCCATCAATAGCCAAAAATCAATGTACCTTAATCTGTTGCTTAATATTATGAAAATTAAGCCAAAATAGTTTCACATTCAATTGATTGAGCTATTACTTTTTATAATATATTTAAAAAAATCTGTATGAAATAAATAGAATAACTAAAAATAAACGGATATTGATGTAGGTTGTTATATCGATAGATCCAGGAATAAATCTATTGCGAACCACACAACAAGTAAGGTGACCTTCATTACAGTTTTCTTGGGATTTTTTTTAACTATGTGTTTTATGTTAATGATTAACTTTGGACGAAACAGAGGGTCCTTTTTTAACGAGTAATTTTTAATTTGGTTCAGCACTAATTAACTTATCTGGCTAATAAAAGTCATATTTTTAATTGTGAGGTCGTTTGGCATCACGTTGTAAAAAAAACATTGAATATAAAAAATATAAAAAATAAATTTATACTTCCGCTTTAATTTCCTATAGTACAAGTACATAACGTCGTAAAACCTCTGCACAAACTTCCTTTAACTTTCCAAATCTCCCACAAATTCCCAAACAATGGGCACCATACACCATCGGTAGTCGACTCTTAATTGCAAGGCAGCGAGCGGTTGTCGACCCCGCGAACCACGTGCTCATGTTGTCATACACGATGCGTTCAGATAGGTACATACGCGATTCGCGAGATTACTTCTTAGACGAATTTAACCTAAAAAGAGAGGTAATTAAGGAGAAAAATCTTTTTTTATATAATATTTTTATAAAGAGGAAAATTAGGTTCGTTCGTATGTTCGTTTGTTATTTTTGGACAGATATTTCAAATTATTTGATCACTAACCTGCAGATCTAACGTGCTACGTTAGATGGATTTTCCAAGGGGAGACGGGCCTTGCGAACAACGCGAAGGTTCAATTTGATGTCAAATTATTTGATCACTAACCTGCAGGTCTAACGTGCTACGTTACATGGATTGCCCAAAGGGAGACGGGCCTTGCCAACAACGCGAAGGTTGAATTTGATGTCAAATTATTTGATCACTAACCTGCAGGTCTAACGTGCTACGTTACATGGATTCACCAAGGGTAGATGGGCCTTGCCAACAACGCGAATGTTCAATTTGATTTCAAATTATTTGATCACTAACCTGCAGGTCTAACGTGCTACGTTACATGGATTGACCAAGGGGAGATGGGCCTTGCCAGATTATTTTATTTAATTATTTTATTTAATTATTGGATGTCAAATTATTTGATCACTAACCTGCAGGTCTAACGTGCTACGTTGCATGGATTGACCAAGGGGAGATGGGCCTTGCCGACAACGCGAAGGTTCAATTTGATGTCAAATTATTTGATCACTAACCTGCAGATCTAACGTGCTACGTTACATGGATTGCCCAAAGGGAGACGGGCCTTGCCAACAACGCGAAGGTTCAATTTGATGTCATGTATTTCAGGCATTATATTTCGGACAACATTATTTGTTTCGGTATTCTAAGCCAGCATTACCAAGTATTGAGCGTGTACTTCTTTTGCTGCGCTTGATTTGTTTATTAGTAGTAAAAAAATTTATGGGAAACCGCATTATCTTAAAGAGAAGACATAGCGAAGAATACTTTACTATAACACATAGACTATATTCCCGAAATTCCCACAGGATAAAGGGGAAACCACACCGGGTCTTCTGATGCTAAGCAAGATTGAAAATATTGATGATCTAACTAGTTTCAAGAGTCGACTACGCACGCATGAATATCTTACAATAATTAGAGTTTTCCATTGCTCCCTTTTCTCACCTTCAATTTTAAAATCCTGTCTTATTAAACTTCCAATTCTTAAATCCTTAAAACTTAGCGCCCCAAAAGGCCAAAATTCAACCTTTTACCCTATCACACCGTATAACAAGCAAGATTACTTAAGTTGGTATTAATGTCCACTGCTACTATAACTACGATACTTACTTATAGTTATAAAATTTACGCTTTCACGTGGTCTCTTCTAGGTCTTACGTTCTGGTTACATTATTGCATGGTGATATGATAAGACACTTTAAAGGTTTGGTGCTATA
Source organism: Marasmarcha lunaedactyla (assembly GCA_923062675.1). NCBI lineage: Eukaryota > Metazoa > Arthropoda > Insecta > Lepidoptera > Pterophoridae > Marasmarcha > Marasmarcha lunaedactyla. The sequence continues at coordinate 7,747,862 of OV281361.1, read as the reverse complement.
AAATTAATCGCACACTGTTTGCAGAATACGAATATGTTTGTCTACGTATACATGTACCTACATTAAAAAGGTTGAAAACTGTTTCCTAAGATACAGGATAACCTTCTTTCGAAAAGAGCGCATCACATCAGAAGCTACTTACTTCTCTAAAATGTATGTTTACGTAACGTGAATAATTAAGTAATAATTATTATAAATCCCAAAGCACACAAAATACAGCAGCAAAGTAAGAAGAGCTTATGTTATGGATGACCCATACGGTGAACTGGGGGGAACTTAGAATAAACATACATACATATATAAATATCAACAACCATGACCCAAGAACATCTGTGTTCATCACACAAATGCATGCCCCGACTGAAAATCAGATTTGTTTGTAACTTTTTTCAGAATAAACGTTTATTGTTATTATTATAACATTATTCATTATATTTAAATAAAGAGTAAATTTTAGTGGTAGTAGAATTCTAAGCTTAAGTTCTCCTTTAGAGCGAGCCCTTCCTATTTTAACCGTCGAAGTTAATATGGCTGTGATCCGGATAAAAGGAGGGAATAACCTACGTAATTACCAAAACAAAGGAAATTCGTCATTAATCGATAGCCAATAAAGAACAATATAAATAATTCGAATTAAATCAAATTAAATCGAATTTCGCAAAAAATCGAATTAAATTGAATTTCGCGAAATTTACAAAACGATTAGAATTATTGTCAGAATGAATACGCAACAAATACCATCTACGCTTATTGACCTAGATCGCGTGCTGGTTTGCTAGTCAAATCTTAACAGTTGAAATCGAGAAAAAGCGGATAAGCGTCAATTCGTGCTAAGTCCTGTTTGATACTTACCTGAAATGCGTCATCCCGGGACTGATATCACCCTATTCCCCACTTCCATATGTTTCCTCTTATAGTTTTAATACTAACTAGGCAAATAAAGGAGCAGTCACGAAAATAAGAGAGAGAATATGAGTTATTTTTGTTCTTAACCCGAAGTATTCACTGTTAGGGATTTCTCAACTAACAAACCTACAAATATTTGCAATCTTATATGATACTAAATGATACTGAATGATACTGAAGAAAATTTAACCTGACTTTAAATCCACGTTGATTATTAAATAAAATATTTAATCTTTTCGTTAAAATGTATCAAGCGTTGTTTTTGAATTAATGGTTAAAAATGTTATGATTTTTTACCATTACAACTAATTTGAGGAGCGATTTCTACTACACAAGAATCAAATGCTTGTCATCCAAAAATTCGCAAAGCATCATCAATTGACAAATTTCTAAAATATATTTTTATTCACTTCATACACTCCAAATTATGGTATATGAAATACCGAAGGAATATAAAGTTTTTACCTCCGTTTTCAAGACGTGTAGTGTTCGCTACCGTATTCCTAATTTCATTGAACATCGTCGCCTGCAGCTCGTCGTCTCCGATCTCCGTCGCCGTCGCCGCTCCGGCAAGCTCCTCTTTCCAGTACTACGAGTCGTCGTAAGTTCTCCGTGAACAGGTGAACAGAACATACCTAACGGTGATAACTAAGCCTGTTAGCGTTGCCCCGGTGCGCTTTATAGGCCCTTCAAGCCTTTAATAAACCGGAAGACCCGATCTCAGTGCACTGGGCCCTTCCCAGGGTGACGGTACAGTGCTGCCCGAATTAGGGGCACCACGGCATGTCGGTTTAGTTAGGTTTCCATTGTTAAGTCGTGTTTTAAACATATATATATTTATTATATTTTATAATATTGTATCCTTAATGGAAGTTAGGGACGCCCTTCAGGTGCTCCTTAATACCGTCGTGTCTCGCTGGATTAAGATTCCCCAAAACATACTAGAGGTTTTATTCTCCGGCTTAAGCTGCCCCGCCCGCCCCTCTGGCCCCTTTTGGTCTTAGGCCCCCTCGCATCCCCCACCTCCAGTGACATGGAGTGTGAAATGGACGCCCCTTCGCGCCGCAAGCGCACGGCTCCCAAGAGCGCGCTTGCGACCGAGTCATCCTCGGACGCAACCCTAGCTGGCTCTAAGTCACCCTCTTTCACCCTTGTGAAGAAGCGCCCTAAGAAGCACTCGAAACAAGCCCCGGCGTCCTCAACATCCACCCTGGTGCCTTCAACACCCTCAAACGCCCACCACCCCGGTGTCTTCAACACCCGCCCCTACCCCACTGATGTCATTCCAAGTGAGTCCACCCTCAACCTCAGTCAAGCCTCAGGTCCCACCACCCGTATTCCTCCGGGAAAAGGACAGATGGGCCGAGGTCTCCAACTTGTGCAGAGAGCCCAAGATTCAATTCAATATACCCGAGCTTCCAACTCGGGTGAATCTATTAGGATTATTGTCTCGTCTATACACGACTTCCGAGCCTTAACTAAGCTCCTCACCGGTAAGCAAATTGTTTACCACACTAACGCTCTCCCTGACGAGCGTAAGGTTAGAGCAGTACTTCGGGGGTTTCCGTTCGAATTAGCGAACGAGTTCATCCTCGAGGATCTGCAGTCCCAAGGCTTCCCGGCACTTGCGGTGCATAAAATGCACAGCAAGTACTGAAAGCGTCACCCTCTCGCCTTGGTGGTTCTCGCCAACGTTCCCAAATCCAAGGAGATTTTCAAAGGGGCTGCCACTATGTGCGGCCTCTCTGGAATCTCGATTCAGGCGCCTCATCGCCATGGTCACCCTAGGCAGTGCCACCGCTGCCAATTATACGGGCATGTGGCGGCAAACTGCGCCGCCCCGCCCAAGTGCGTAAAAGCTTGGTCACCCATTGCACCAAGGAATGCGATCGCATTCCTGAAACTTCTTCCCTGCCAGACTGCGTGCTTTGTGGCTATTCCGGCCCCACAGCAAACTATAGGGACTACCCTCGCGCTCCCCGATCAATCTCAAAGAGGTCAGCGCCTAAACGGGCGTCGCCCCTTGCTCTGTCCCGCTTTCCGCAGCTGCGTAGCCGGATTCCTCCGGCTGCAAAGCCTACGCAGCCCAAGCCTGCTCCAGAGAACTGGAGAATGCGCCCCGCTGTACGCCCAAATCCCACCTAGGCTCCTCGCCCATCCCAGTCCACATCTCGACACGCACTAGCAGACGTATGCGATGCTATCAAAAATATTGATGTTAGGGAAATATCAATTCTTGCACGAAAACTAAGTGATTTCCATTCCCCTACAGAGCGCCTCATGGCTTTGACAGAGCATAGTTGCCTTCTCTGTTCATTATAGGTTCATTTAAATTAACTGATCCCTCAGATAGTCCGGCTTCGGCCGCTCTGGGCAGCCTCCGGTCCGCAGAGGCTGCCTATAGACATCATTAATCGTACACGATCGAATCGATTAAAGATGCGTTGTCGACCGAAGGATTAAATTGCCTTTGTTTCAGTAATGTCAATTCTTTCCCGTTGACCGGTAGACAACCACGGAAGCGTGGTTATTACAGCGGTCAAAACAGGCAAGACTTCAGTACCACTCCAGACGAGATCTTAACAATCTTACTTACTTAACAATCAATATTCACTCTACTTTGTGTATGAGGGCGTTATAGTACAAATTCTGTTGTGAAAGATATGTAGAGCCCCAGTTTATAGTAAATGTTATTAAAGACTACCGCCTAGTATATATTCATATTCAATTCGATTGTTCATTTTGAAGTATGATACTATATAAATAAAAAATACAAAGTCAATTTAAGTAAAATAAATTTATTTATTGTTACTAAAATTAATTTAATTTTCTATGAGGTGGAATGTAGGACATATGCAACTCCAATTCAAAAAAGGTTAAATAACCGGCATTTTGTTTCTATTTAGATTAAAACCGTATTTTGAAAATGTATCTAACGTATCAACCTTTTGACCTTATAAAAAAACTTCTCCACACTCTATTTAACACGGAAACATCTCCTATTAAGTCCCGGGTTCGATGTTCTATCGACACGTGAAACTGCACCATCGTGCTCTTTGGAAGAAAAAACCATTTCCTTCAACAACATTTTATAATGCTCCAAAGAATGAACGAGATAGTGCTCTAGAAAATAAAGCTATGTCTCTGTCTTTCGTTGAGAAGGTGTGTAATAAGTTTAGTATTATGATGGACGTTGTGTTCTGGCAATTAATGTGGATTTACGTAAGAGTAGGAAGAATGTAGTTGGTGGCGTTTTTGATGCGTTTGTTAGACAGTAATTATTTCATTTTATAGAGACAATAGTTTAAACATGGCAGGTGCAAAGTCACTGCTTGTTTGGAGTGTAATATTTTATTAAGCTTAAACATTAGTTTTAACTCGAAGAACAAAACACGCGAGTGGGCAATATAGCAGGTATCCAACGATTTATTTTCCATTAAGATGACGCTATTATTACAAATATTTTTACAATTTAAGTAGCTGCAACTGGTTTAAAAAATTTTAAAATCTAGTTTGAGTATTGATCCCAGATGTCATATATTTGTATTAATGAAAATAGGTGTACTGCTAACCCCATTTGTGTGTACAGTCTTCGAACAACACTTTGTATAATATTTTCAAATTTTGTATCATCCATATAAGTACCATCGCTATAAGTACTCTATTTTATTTGTGAAATATGTTTTTATTTTTACTATTATCAAAGCCGGCAAATTAGCACGGTACCTACATGATATTAGGCTAAGAATCATGAAACAGGATTTGAATACTCCACAAAGGAAGCTTGTAGTTCCGCCCTATACGAGACCATAACATAAGAAAAAGTCCTCTACCACTATTCTAATGCAATAGATTTGAATTGGACTTAGTATAGAGTACCTAGAAATTTTTTTTTAAATCAACTATTCATTGAATACAGATTTGTTTCCGTGTCTGTGTTACTGTCTGAATTCTTTCATCAAGGGCCCTATAGGTACTGGTTTTATACCCAGGTCAAGATTAATACACACATCAAAAAAGTCTAAGCAACATATACAAATTTTAATTTTACAATGTATTTACACATTAAATCGTTAGTATATTAAACCTAATGAAATTTTTAAACAAAATTTATTTATTGTAAAAGAAATTGGATAACATGCTTACACAGATTACTCATAGAATCGATGAGACTGTTTATGTTATCTTACGGCAATTGGGTAGATGACACAATTAAAAAAATGCAAGTTTTTATAATTTATTTATAAAATATTAGTTATTTTGACAGGTACAATGTTTTGAAAAATTTAGTTTTGAATTTAATATCGAAATTATATAGATTTGAAAACATAAAAAAAGAAGCAAAAACTTTTTATAGTATATGTTAAATTTTTAAATATCATTAGCTTACTGACATTAAATATAACAGTTTTTACTATGACAGTATGCACGTAAACGCATTATCTACGTAGCTATTATATATTTTATTCAAACGCCCATACAATTTTAGTATGATTCACAAGTCGTGACGTCACAGCTCAGTACCGTTTTGTATGGAGCGTTTTGCGGCAAATCGCAGCGGCTCCTCGAACGCATCTGTATCTAGAAAACTATTAATTCTAAACATACTGTTACTTTTGCAATATTTATTTACTGTTGATAAACTATTTAAATATGAAATAAAAAAAATTTGTCATGTACCCAATTGCTCCCTTAAGGCTTCACGTTCTACTACAGAGCGATTGCTAGCTCTGGCGGAGCATAGTTCCCTGCTCAATTCATTATAGGTTCATTTAAATGAATTGATCCCTCAATCAACCCTCTCCGGCTCAAGGCTTCACCGGAGGCTTCCCAGAACGGCCCCCAACTCATGTCCCTTTTAGCACCTTCAGTGCAACTTTCACATCCGGCAGACGACCCGCTAGCGGATCTTTGCCAGCGCACCCACTTCCAAAGGGGTGTCGCTTCTGATGAAGGCTAACGGTAAAATATTGCCACAGCCAACGAGGTGGTTTTTAGTAGGTAGGTGCCATTCTGGTGAGTCCCACATCACCCCCGCAGAGGTCGGTATTTTCCTCCCGTGAGGGTTGCTCCGGCGGCAAAAAAAAAGCATGGGACATGCTCCAGAGAGGTGTTTTAGAGGACTTGGACAACATCCCGACAACTGATGGACTTACTAAAATTTCATTGGGAGCAATTGCCGCAGGATAACATAAACAGTCTCATCGATTCTATGAATAATCGGTGTCAGCAAGTTCTCAACAACAGAGGCGGCCACTCTTTGTATTAAGTTATCCAATTTCTTTTACAATCAATTAATTTTGTTTAACTATTTCATTAGGTTTATAAAAAGTTTATCTGCTTAGGTATCCTAGTTTGTACTACGTATGATACAGCACTCGCAATATTGTTAATTTATGTTTGAAAACAAAAATTATAAAAAAAAACAATTGATTTTTTACTTTGAAAAGACACTTAAGAATAATATAAATAATAAAATACTAACGATTTAATGTGAAATACATTGTAAAATTCAAATTTGTATATGTTAGACTTTTTTGATGTGTGTATTTTCAATCGACTGATGTCAACATGTCTCGGAATGCTCTCCACACAAGCGACTTTCCCATACATTGTTACCTACAAGTTCTATTCTTAGTCTGACATTGCGTCACTTGGCAGAAATTCCTAGAATTTCCTGACTGATGACAGTGCCAGATAGTCAATGTGGCAATGAGACGGGCCATCATAATGCGTCCTAGAAAGAAAGTACTTTTACTATGCACAATCGTGACCAGGGTATGCATACTCCGAAGAGTAGGGAGGCATAGAGGATTTGGTTCATTAATATTGAACTATTTTATATTCTTATCTTTTTTGATAAACTACACTCAATTTAAGTTTTGCTTCTTATGGATACATATCTGCAACAGTATTAATAATTTCACTGCAGGAACATCAGCGTCACCATTATTATCAATCTACCAATTTATTAACCCGTACTTTTGAAAACGTGACATTTTAGATGTATCGCTTTTCTCTCAGTCTTTCCCTTTATTGTCAGCTTAGTCGGTGCTAATCCGTGGCGTATTAGCACCGACAATATGGTTCAATGCCAGCTTGAGTTACTTTTGAGTTGATCTGATGTCATTTTGTCATAAAGTCTATTCACTTTATGACAATTTCATCTAAAGAGATTGCGAAATTAAATTAAAATTGCAGGCTGATTAATTAGCAAAAAGCTCTAACTGTTGCGTACTCTACACGCTTGCACCCAGCGCTTGGCAGGTAGCCACGGGCGGATGCGTGCTTAGTCCACTGCACCATTGACCTGCCTCGTAGGATGACCACACACTTTAGCCCACTGCAGTCCTGGTAACCTTGATAAATATTAACCCTCTTAGGAATAATTGAAATAAATATTCCGTTTCTTCTCAGGTTGCCATGTATGAGCAAATATGCAATTAGTGTGCCAAACTAACAACGGGTTTAGTTAGGGATAGTTATTGTATCTTTCACAGTTTTAACAACCGACGCATAAAGAGGGATGTTGTACGTCTGTGGCATCGTTTCTCCGATACGAAAGGAGCGATATTCCTGTATTTTTTTAAAGTGTAACGAATCAAAATTGTTCTTAGCCATGTCCAGAGACAATTGGTTTCGCCGTTCCAAAGTTATGACGGCTTTTTGAAATTAGTTTTTACAAATAACGAATGAAAGTTTGTGATGAAGTGTGATGAAATAGAATAAAATCACAACAGATTTTGGTGGTCTACAATTTGTTATTTATTTATTTTTATCTCTTCACATTCTGACTACAACAGTTTCATGGGTTTGTTTGTAGAGCAACGTTAAAATATTAGATTTTATCAAATGTTTTTTACTATGTTCCCTAGACGAAGCCTACTGCGCAATCGCCATCAATCGTTCATGACGCAAATTTTAAAAACTTTAGGAATTTTATACAACGATATACTTGCATTAAAGTAAGCTAAAAATGCCATCTTCTAGCACAAATACTTAGTTCTACTTGAATGTCATCCAAGGGTAGTTCAAAGATAATGTGTAATAAACACACTTAATGTGTAGGAGTATAGAGTTGAATTATTTGATGCACTTTTTTGACATTGATTATACCACAACATGGCATAACTATTCGTAAATAAATACAATCGGTATGATATTGATCTCAGTGAAGAGGTAGCCTATAAAAGTGATGTTTTATATTAAGTTTTGTATTTTTTTTATGAATAGCTTCACTTTTAATTGCGTTGAATTGAGTTTGTTATCGAAAATTGTACCAGAATGGAACTGGAACATCATAGTACGTAATAATAAAACTAATCCCACAAATCTAGTCAATCATATTATACCTAGCGCGATTCCCAAGGCAAATATGCACGCAAGGACAAAGAAAGTGTTTAGAATTTAGAATAGGCATCTACGTGATACCCCTGTAAAACAATTCCTTGCCATAGAAAACAAATATGGCGGACAGACTACTAAACCCATGACATAAAGGCTAGGCGAAGGTTAGACTTAACTAGAGCAATCTTATGTTGATGCACCATTTTAATTTCTGTTTCTTGGTGTTGAGTAACATTGTTATGCTTTCCTTTTTTGAATCGTAGATCTAGTTACATTTTTTCTTACGTTGCGTAATGTTGGTGTTGATTTATGCAGTTATGACAGCGAGTCAAGGTTGGTAAGATACTGTTTTGGCGATAATTACGTATTTGTAGTGAATTATTTATTAATAACTTGGGACCCAAATATTTTATGTTAGTTGTCAAATTTGTATATTTGTTTACCCCCGACGCGTAAAAGGTATGTTATAACTTTTAACGTGTGTATCTATATGTGTCTGTGGCATCCAATCTGCCAGACGAATGACCCAGTTTTGAAGCGGTTTTGTTTCGTTTAAAAACTAGACAAGAAGAATGTGTTTATTGAAGAGTGTCCATTGAATTTTCCTGATATTTCCAAGACGATTAGTGTGCGAAACGCGACAGCCACTGCGTAGATCAAACTCAATCCAGCGAAGTAAGTTCTTTGCTTATGCGTATGTTTATGCGTAATTTAGTAAGTACGTAAATTCACCATTTACAGTTTTCCTTGTTTTTTTTTTCAATTCCTTTTTTTTATTATTGGTATGCAAATATTTGCAATACAATCAATACAAACCACGACAAACAACCACAAGCTCAACTTTTCATCAAACCTTTTCGCCACAAATCATTAGGTCATCATGAATGATGCAAAGCCCCACATTTCACACGAAGCTGTCACTAATTACCATCCTTATAAAACGGACGTTTGTCTGCGTGGACTGAATTAAACATTAATTTGACTGAGAAGAAATACCAGGAAAGTATAATTAAAGCCATTAGTTGTGTTGGTAAAAAAAATAAAGAATACAGTTAAATCTAATAAAATGTAAACAAATATGTACATACATACATTGTTCAAATGCAAATAAAACAAATGATCTTTTTTATTCATTCAAAAACGCAACAAAGAATGGAACGTATATTGTTACCTGGCTGCGGCTGAGCAAAAAGGAGGAGGAGGAGAATTTATACATAACATAGAATATTTTCCCCAAATTCCCGTGGGTGAAACGTGAAAGTGCTGATTTTTTGTCAAATCAAAAACCGGACCGCTGAAGTGTTTTCCGGTGTAATTTCTGTTTCCTTGTGAATTTCAGAAAAAAAACCGTTTGGCCCCCAGGACAAGACTGAGACCTCATCTATTGAAATCTGTCAAATGATGTAAGCTGTAGAGCGTGCCAAAGAAACATACATACATAAATACACACTCGAATAACATAGTATAACTTTGTGATACCAAGATTAATTCATAACATTTTTTAGCATGTACTACTTTTCTCATTTTTTCAAGATCCCTTTTATTTGTATCTATTTCTTGATTATCTATGTATTTTCCACATAATAAATGCTATAAACGTCTCATCCTTTTTAAAAAAAAACGCGGCCAAGTGCGAGTCGGACTCGCCCATGAAGGGTTTTCTTAGCAGCAAATAACATAACATAAAAGTTCTTGTAGTTCATTGTAAATGAGTTTAAAAGAATAATTTCGATCAAGCCACGCCGAGTCTCGGTCTGCGTGCGTTCTCGAGCGCACGTCGATCGCAGACGCCTTCCCGCTCTTTTAGCCCCCGCGCTAATTGAGCACCCAAATTTCATAGTTGTTTACCGTATTAAGTTTCTAACGCCGTTTTCACGGCGGACAGTGGCTCTTTAACCGTACTTCTAAGTTTCTAACGCCGTTTTCACGGCGATCATTGGCTTGTTAACCGTACTTCGTGGAACGTGAGCTCCGTCGACGGGAATTCGTTGTTCCAGGACTTCAAGTGCCGTGTTCGAGTAAGTTATCCGCGTCGTTCTCAACCGTCCTACTGCGTGTAGGGTGGTTTTAAGAAGTTAGTCATCGTTGTTAGGTTCATATATTGTCCCTCCCCAACCCCTCCGCAATGGCTTCCCTAAGCTTTGATGAGATTAGGAAGAAGTTAGCTGATAGTATCGGTGCTGAAGGCATATATATAAATGCCGACAAGTTCCGTTTCCTTGATTCTCTTATCCCGCATATCATGGCGTTAACTCCACCAATGGCCCCTCAGGCCACCCCAGTCCCCCAGACCCCTCAGGTCTTAGGCCCTCCCGCGTCCCCTTCCTCCAGTGACATGGAGTGCGAAGAAAACGCCCCTCCGCGCCGCAAGCGCGCACCCGCGACCGAGTCATCCTCGGATGCCACCCCAACTGGCCCTGATGAGCCTCCCTCTTTCACCCTTGTTAAGAAGCGCTCTAAGAAGCGCTCGAAACAAGACCCGGCGCCCTCGGCGCCCATCCCTACACCCCCTGCGGCGTCTTCAACGCCAGCTGCCCCGGTGTCTTCAACACCCGCTCCGGCCCCGACTTCTGTCAAGGCCAAGGTCCCACCACCCGTTTTCCTTCGGGAAAAGGGTAAATGGACTGAGGTCTCGACATTGTGCAATGAGCACAAAATCCATTACATCCGAGCAGCCAACTCGGGTGAATCTATTAAAATCTTAGTCTCGTCGATAGACGATTTCCGAGCTTTGACTAAGCTCCTCACCGATAAGCAATATGCTTATCACACTTATGCTCTGTCAGAAGAGCGTAAGATCAGAGCGGTACTCAGGGGAATCCCGTTCGAATTATCGAACGAGGCCATCCTGGAGGATCTGCAGTCCCAAGGCTTCCCGGCACTCGCGGTGCATAAAATGCATAGCAAGTACGGGAGGCAACACCCTCTCGCTTTGGTGATTCTCGCCAACGTCCCCAAGTCCAGAGAGATCCTGAAAGGGGTTAGCTCTATTTGCGGCCTCTCTGGGATCTCAATCGAGGCGCCTCATCGCCGCGGTCATCCCGGCCAGTGCCATCGGTGCCAGTTGTACGGGCACGCGGCAGCCAACTGCCGCGCACCGCCCAGGTGCGTCAAGTGCCTGGTCCCGCACTTCACTAAGGAGTGCAATCGCACTCCTGAAACTCCCTCTCCTCCCGATTGCGTGCTTTGTGGCCAGTCCGGCCACACCGCAAACTACAGGGGCTGCCCTCGTGCACCCCGTTGTATGCGCTCCAATTTCAAAAGGGCGGCTCCCAAACAGGCCCCGCGCCTTTCTCAAGAAAACTTTCCGCCGCTGCGTAGCCGGGTTCCTCCGGCTGCAAAGCCTACTCAGCCCAAGCCTGCTCCAGAAAACTGGAGGCAGCGTCCCGCATCGAATCCCATCCCGGCTCCTCGCCCATACAAACCCACTCCTCAATCCTCCGTAGCAGACGATATGCGTATCGTCTGCGACGCTATTAAAAATGTCGATGTTAGTGAAATCGCAGTCTTAGCCCGTAAACTTAGGGCTTCACGTACTCCGACAGAGCGTTTGCTAGCTCTGGCGGAGCATAGTTCCCTTCTCAATTCATTGTAGGTTCATTTAAATGAATTGATCCCTAAATCATGCTTCGGCCGACCTCTGCCCAGCCCCGGCTTCACCGGAGGCTGCCCAGAACGGCCACCAACTCATGTCCCTTTGAGCACCTTCAGTGCAACTTTCACTACAGGCGGAAGACCCGCTAGCGGGTCTCTGCCAGCGCGCCCAACTTCCCGACGGGTGTCGCTTCCGATGAAGGCTAAAGGTATACGCTTACCACAGCCAACAGGTGGTTTTTAGTGGGTAGGTGCCATTCTGGTGAGTCCCACATAACCCCCCCGCAGAGGAATTTACCTGCGGGCGGGTATGCATGACGCATCTTCCACCTCCCTCCCGTGAGGGTGCCTCGGCAGCAAAAAAAAAAAAAAAAACAAGCCACGCCCCGCGCGATTTATAATTATTATTTATTTAGGCACCTATTACAGATTTATTATTAGAAAATAATGGTTCAGGGTTTATGTATAAGGTTTATGTTTATGAAATTAAATGGTTTTTTTTTATTTATTATTTTTATATTTGAGTTGATTGTGTGAATGGTAAATTGCGGTTTACGATTTATGACGTATAAAAAAACTACTTACTAGATCTCGTTCAAACCAATCTATTATTTTTTTGGTTTTATCATTCTCTTATTTTAGAGTTACAAGAAATCTAAATATCATTTCTGAAAACCTATCCATAGATACCCCACACGTATTATTTGTTGACAAAAAATTTTTATTTTCAGTTCTAAGTATGGGGAACCCCAAAAATTTATTGTTTTTTTTCTATTTTTGCGTAAAATCTTAATGCGGTTCACAGAATTCATCAACTTATTAAGTTTCAACAGTATAGTTCTTAAAACTTCAGAAAAAAGTGGCTGTGACATACGGACGGACAGACAGACATGACGAATCTCTAAGGGTTCCGTTTTTTGCCATTTATCTAACACTGGATAAAGGGAATAAACAGCCAGAGCAGGAACAGAAGCAGTTCCAACCTTTTAAAACGTTATTTTATGCTACTGACAAGTTTGTGGCTTTGCAACAGGATTACTCATTTTCACAAGACCAATAAATCTCATTCTTGCCTTCACTAATCATACAAAAATAGTCCCTATTAACTAGGCAATAAAATTTGCGGAACTCACAAAACAAGTTCAACTACCAGGCGATCATAAATTACAAGACATTGAATGTGCATTCCTCGTTGGAAAATTGGCTTCGTCCGGGAAACCGCGCGGGCGGCGCGCTCACACGGAAGAAATTTACCAACAGAGAAAGTAGTGGCCTTCCGGAGACGGATTTTAGTTTATTAGCCTCTGTCATTTTAAAAGATACAATGTTATAGTGCTTTTTAATTATAAGTGACAATAGAGTTTCTTTGGTTTATAGATCATTTCACCAAAACTCGAACGGCATAAGCTAGACGGAATTTTTCCCGAATGTTCATTTCAAATTCCTGCAGGATGTAACTTTAATTTTTATTTTAAATCTTTCATTTAAATCAATATAACATTTCAAAGTGCTGTTGGTTCTGTAATAAATAAACACATATTACTTTGCCGCCCGGATGTGCCACATAATGCCGACCCGAAAGAAAACATTAAATAACAACAGCAGATAAACTAGTCAAGCTCCACTCCCAGAAGTCAAACCTGCATCTCCAACACAGTCTATAATGACAATATACATAAAAGCTCATATTTACACTTTAAGCACCTTACCATTCGCACTGCCTTTACAAGACACATCATTTAAATTTTATTGTGAATGGAATAAGGTGTATTTAAGCCTGGCAGGGTAATAGGCTATAAACACAGGCCCTTAGGCCCTGTCCGCACATCCTGTCCTATATAGCTATTTTTAGAACTCATTCAGTAGTTAAGTCTGTTTAACTCACTGAGTTTGTAACTGGTACAGTCATAAAAGTGAGTTTAAATGTATTGGAAAATAAAATGATATAGATAATAGTGGTGTTAAACATAGTTCAAGTCATTTGTGCACGCCGCCCCATGAGTGTGTTAGCCTTGTGTGTAGGTATACAGCGACTGTGTGTGCGTGTCAACACGTACGGATTGCTTACGCACACCAAAGCGACATACATTTATATTTCTGTCCACGAACATGGTTTCGCATAGATTCCCAAAATATACAGGGTGATTCATCCAGATATGGGTCAGTATAGAAAAGTCTGTTTTTTTTCCAAGGAACTAAATCACTGATTTTAGAGCTAGGAATAACTGCATTCGTATATTTTTCAAATAATGTCGTATGCCACTCGGTATGTCCCTAGGAACAAATATCTGTATCCCTTACAATTTCAGATTTAGCGTCAATGCAGAGCGGTCCACTACCAAAAGCTAGCCTCAAGTTTTCGCTGCTGCGAGCAACAAGCCACATGGGATTCCGAGGCCTCGTGCTCCACCATGACAACTTCCTAAGCACCACACCGGTTAAACTTTTGGACAATCCGCCTAACAGTCCTAATTCGGCACCGTGTGCCATCTTCTTGTTCCCTGAAATTAAAAACCAGCTCAACCGTTCTCACTGCGCTCGGGAAGGCCGTTGAGGAAGTACCTGTCGCAGTGGTGGAAAATGTGCTGTGAACATTGGTTCAAACGCATGAAACTTTGTATAGACGGTGATGGAGAGTACTTTGAAAAGATGCAATAAAAAAAATATAACCTATTGAACATTTTTATTATGTCACAAAATGTTAACTGAGATTTTCAACGCTATGGAGTACAAAACAAAGTTGCTTTTGATTTGACCATTTAGGTGAGATAAGTCAGTCCAAGTATGTTTTATAGATTGAAGCTGCAAAGTCTTGCTCGAGTTCTCTACATCACATTCGCTCCTTGCATGAAGATAGTTGCCAGAGATGCCTCAAAAGCAACTAACACGGACATGTAGTGCTTTCTAATTCTCATTTGTGAGCTTATGTTTTAGCCCATAAGCGTATTTTTTTTAAATTAACATGAGTTAGGGCTGATTTGTCCAAACGTTGACACTTTGACAAGACATTTCATAAAAATTATGGCAATATCTCATAAAGGTTCTGATAAAATTTATCGGAGTATTAAACAATCAGCCCTTAACAAAACACAAGGTTAAAATGAAATCGGTTTAAATGAAATCGATAGGTACAAATTTCACATCATCTTCAGATCATTGGTATATTCAGATCGTTGTGTGGTTAAAAATTATAACTATCACAACGTAACTAATACATAAAGATATTACAAAATCAGATGAAATTAACAAAGCATACAAATTATTAAGATACCAATTTAAGTACCCGTCAATTTATTTGGCATATAATTTTGTTGTTATGATGTAGTATGGACATCTGGTGAAGAAAATTATTATTAAGAAAACAATAATTGAATATAAGAACCATTTTTATATCAGGAATTATTAATAAGTTATAAGGCCGCTTAACCAGAAAATACGCGCGAGCATACTCGGCAATACGCTAGGAAAAAGTCGACCAATTGTTACTTCATTCAAATCAAAGCCAATGCTACGAGTAGTTGCAGAGTATGTTATCTTAGTAATGTTTAGAAACAACTGGAGTCTTTTTTGTCCATTTCGTTTTTAAAGGAACGATTCGAAGGCACAACCGGCATTCGTTACCTCACAAAAAGGACCAGCGATTACCGCGCAGCAGTAGACCGATCATTGCTAAACGTCAAAAAACCTTCACATGACAGTCAACTTTTCCTGCTATCGTTGCTACGTCGTGTTGACAATTAGCAATTGAAGGCAAATGTCGCAGGTTTTTTGCAATCGACAGTTATTAAGCTATGTTATTAAGCGATAGTTACAATATTCACAAATTTAATGGCAATGCACCATATTATTATGAACCTTCGATGTTCGTTTACTAGCTTTTAGTCGTTCAACCCTGAAGTGCTCCTACAAACGAAGGCACGAACTACACTTGTTGCAAAAACATCGGAAGTATACATGAATCACCGCAGACAGGTAATAATGCGTCGGTCGCCGGTTTGCACTTTCTCCCAGTGCGATGATCTTTACGCACTGCTGATCGCCTAGTACAGGCACTTGGTATACTCAACTATTACTAGGTTTTAATTAGTTTTTATTGTTTTTGTTTATTATACTTACTTACTTTACGGGCGCTACCCGTATAATCCGTAGAAATATAAATGAACGCTCGAAAAAAATGCTGACCGGCCAATTCGATTCGGGTTTTGACCAGACGTGCCGAATAATCCAACCTGCATTACGGCCGCATGGACTACCCAATCGGTACTAGCCGAATATGTGCAGTGATGAACAAACACTGCCGACTTGAATGTGCTGGTTGAAAACATGTGGGAAGCGCCCGTTAGTAATAAAAATTGATTTTGCTATCGGAGTAAAAAGTTATACACTTTTATAGGTAAGTTAATAATAAATCCCCAGACAAATACACCAACTGTATGGTCCCAAAGTAAGCAAAGCTTGTGTTATGGATGACTATACAGCGAACTGGACCCAGAATAAACATACATATTTATTTATAGATCACCAACATAATAATACTGTAATTACGTTCTCATTATTATTCACATAGACATTTAAAATTAAATATTATTATAATTATAGGTGATGACTACATGCAAACAATAAAAAAATAAAAAATATATCAATTAAAAATACAGTGGAATCAAATACAAAATGTTAATAGAAATTTAAAAATAAAAACAACAAGTGCACAATAATTAAAGTTATAAAAAAATATATATATATAGAAAAAAATTTTTTAAGTTGCTTAGATAATAAATTAAAATAAAAAGAAATGAAGTAAATATTGAAAACGGAAATTATTTACACAAAATAAAAATTTAAATACAATCAAAAACAATCAAACATACAGTTTAAAAAAAATTACATTTCAAAAAAAAGGTACAAGTAAATACAAATTTTAAATTAATTAAAACATAGAATTAATTAAAACAGAGAATTAAAAATACAGTTCCAAAAAAAAAATTGTCCTTTTACAGTTTTAGTAGCATTGTTTTTTTCACTTTCGTTGAGCTGTCCGAAAAAATATCAATATTAATATTAGGAAATTTTAAAATAGCATTATAATTCCTTAAAAGCCTAGGTAAAGGTGAATTATGACCTAAATTGGACCTAAAACAATTTATTTGGAACATGTTGAACCTGGAAGCTCTTGGGAGTCTTGGAGGTATATTAAAAGATATATACTCAAGCAATTGAGGAGCATCCAGGATTCCATTAACTAGCTTATAGAGAAACATGGCATCCAACATGCGTCTTCGCTCGGCTAAAGAATTCAAATTAAAGTACTTTAGTCGATCAGTGTAACGCTCTAATTCCTTGGCCTGATGACAAGAAAACGAAAGACGCCACAAAAACCGCTTTTGCACGCTTTCCAAACGCTTCACATAGATTTCATAAAGTGGGTTCCAAGCCACGCTACAGTACTCCAGACCACTCCGAACCAGCGCAGAAATCCCAAAATTTAAATGCCTTTGTAACTATAACTTCAATATGAAAGTTAAACCTCAGCCTTGAATCCATCAAAACTCCCAGGTCTCGTATAGAAGTGACATTGCATAATGTTTCGCCCTTAATTGTATATGTTCGGGGCTGAATACATTTTTTCCTAGTAAATAAAATAGAAGAGCACTTGGATATGTTTAGCACCATACCATTTTCAGAGCACCAATCCGATACACGGTTTAAGTCTTCTTGTAAGAGATCAGCGTCTTTATGATCATTAAACGGTCTGAAAAATTTCAGATCATCAGCAAACAGTAAAAAACGAGAATTAGCAAAACATTTACTAACATCATTAATGAAAATGTTGAATAAGATGGGGCCCAGGTGAGAACCCTGTAGAACTCCAGAGAAAGCTGGGATGGGGTCTGATTTGAAGCCATTCAGTACAACAGAAGAAAATCTATTCCTTAAATAAGATCTAAGCCAACCCAACAATGGTTCCGCAATACCATGCTCAGAAAGCTTCCTTATAAGTAAACGGTGGTTGACTTTATCGAACGCTTTTCGAAGTCTGTATAAATAGCATTAGCAGATGAGCCGCTATCCAAGATGCACGAAATTTCATTACAGAAAGCAACGAGATTAGTTGAAGTAGACCTACACGTGACGAATCTATGTTGTTGCTGTTAATCAAATTTTTGAAATGCCAGGACATGATTCGATGTACCATTTTTTCAAAGACTTTAGCGAATGCTGAAAGTTTTAAAATATTATTATAAGATTATTGCTAATGTCATCAATATCACCACTCTTATGTAATGGCACAATTAGCGTGTCTTTCCATGCCTCAAGAAAGCACCCTGCGGATAAGGATTTATTAAATATTAGACATAACGGGTGAGCAAGAGCAGAACCACATTTTACTAAAAAAACTGATGGAATACCATCAGCTCCTGCTCCCTTGTATTGATCAAGTCTCTTTAAAACCTTTAATATCTGGCTATCTTTAAATTGTATTAACGTCAAATAGTTATGAGTAAATTCGTTGCAAAACCAAAGAGTATCTTGGGAGTCATCTCTGGTATAAGATGTTGAAAAGCTGCTAGCAAAAAGATTGCAAATGTCTTTGCCAGTAGCTGCAGATTGGTTATTAAATGACATACAAGTTGGATAATGGCTGTTGTTACTTTTTTTCTTTTTGATACAAGACCAAAATAATTTTGGGTTGTTACGAAGACTGAGCTCTAGGTTTTCTATGTACGATTTGTAACAAGAAGACATCATCTGCGCAACCCTTTTTTTCAGGATGTTAAAAGAAAGTCTATCACGTGGGTTGTTATTATATTCTCGCAACTTCTGATGGTATTTGTATTTTTCTCTTAAAGTATTACTGAGCTCCTGAGAAAACCAATCTGGATACCTTTTAGCGCGTGATTTCAGTTTGGGCACATGCTTTTCGATTATTTGCCGTAACCTCACATAGAAAATCGAAACCATCGCGTTTATAGAATTATTGTTCTTAAATTTCCCCTCCCAGCTAATACGTTTAAGTTCTTCGATTATTTTATTGTAATCAGCCTTATGAAAAGCTAGACGACAATCGTTACAGTGTAGTAAAGCGTTATCTGTTTTAATAGAAATAGTAAATTGTAGTGGTGGGTGTAAAGGGTCAATTATAGACAACGGAAACAAACATTCGACTAAATTAGACAAGTTGTGATTGTGCAAAACTAAATCAAGTTGCTTACCTTTGTTATTTAAAACATGGTTTTACTCTTTAAAGTCATGAATTTTTGTAAAGTCCAATAGCATAATACTTTGATTTGTACTACCTGAGGTGGGATTTCCGTTATTTGAGAATTGCCATGTAATAGACCCTAGGTTAAAATCACCTAAAATAACTGTATTTTTGACATCGTTAGCTAACATCACCCTGTCAGAATTATTAAGAAATTCTTCAAGAATATGCTTCTTGATAGGTGGGGGAAGGTATACACCACATAAATGTAGAAGTTCCGACCTTCCTTGCTCTCCAACAACCTCAAGGGCAACCCATAAGTCCTCGCATTTTGACTCATAGCAAAACAAACGTCGAGAATTTAAGCGTTTGGAAACGGCAATTAAAACACCACCCCCATTTTTGTTTGCGTGATATCCTGTGGATTCACGATCCCTTCTATAAACATTGTAACGAGTGTCAAATAATTCCAAGTCGAAGATACTGCTATTAAGCCATATATAAATACAAACAACCATGACCCGAGAACAAACATCTGTGTTCATCACACAAATGAATGCCCCGGCCAGGACTCGAACCTGGGACCTTCGGCGTATGAGGCAAGGCTACTTACCACTACCTACACCACTCGGTCGTCAAAGTTACCGCCACTAGTTTGCCATCAATATAATTAATTACAAACAAAACCTAAACGAAACCATACTATTGGACGCAGTCAGAGATGTCAAATGGCTAGGTAAATCTAGACTTATACAAAGTTTAGGTACAGTATAAGTTTGCTAAGCAAAATCCATACGTCATGTATAATTCTTAATGAGAAGACAAAGTATTAAGCAATTATTTATTTTTGTAGGCATTTTCTTTTCATTTTACCTCATGGGAGTTAATGACCAAATTGGAGATGATACACTCCATTTCAAGAGATACGATGCCCTCTGCACCATTCTTTTAAAAGTTCCGACAACTGTTTTGTCTTAAAAAAGTGATAGAAATATGATGGAAATTAAACACTTTTGGTTGCTTTTTATTTTGATTTGAAAAAAACTGTACAAAACTCCTTCCATTTACAGTTTTATAGTTTTCTGTAATCCAAGATACAAATATACTGGGTGTTAAGTTAACATTGTTTTTTGTATTAGTACAATCAATAATAACGCAAATTGTATTTTTATAATTAATAATATGCATAAATAAGACCGATATTTTTATGAACCGATTCAAGTTCAGTTTAAAATCGATTCATAAAAATATCGAATAAACAAACCACAGTAGGTTTGCATAAATTCGAAAGCGCGCGACAAATGGACGCAGTGTAAATCAAAACAATTGAATGTATTGAGTGAATGATATGGTGGTATGTTCGTCACATAACACCTTCATTCACTGAAAAGTTATATAGTTTCATTCGAGCGTCATTGATTAGGTGATATGTACAAACATAACACCTTCTTCCACTACAAAAAAGCAAAAGTTTTACTTTATGTTATGTTCGAAAAAGAGTTATGGTTCCATATCACTTTCATCCGCTATTATTTATAAAATTTAGTGTACATAACACCTTTATAAAAATTGTATTCCTAGAATGTACCTTAAAACCATGATTTTTAAGGTTTGTAATGGTTTATATCGACATATAACCTTCATCCACTCACCTGTTTATTTATTTAATAGTCTGGAGTTAAATAATATGAAAAAAAAATTTTTTTGATATGGATCATTATTGGACACCAAGCTGTTCTTCGCCAAGTATTACATCATAAGTACAAACATACGATATACTAATAAATGAAAATGTCGGTTAATGCGTGTGTAAAAAGTTACTAAAATTGTCAGCCTTAACGGTAGTAGTAGGTAATCAAATATATGGCAAAAACCTTGTACTAAATTTGCTCAGGAAGTTAATTGGAATCTAAATCTGGGAAAAAACCTCTCCACGCGCATTGTGTATCCACATAACAAGCCTATTTTTAATTTTGATTTATCCGTACTCCGCTTGATTACAATCAAGAAATATCTAAGAATTATTGATAAAAACATTAATAATTTGTTTTTTCGTTCTAACATTTATTTGTACAAGGATCCCGAAATCTTATTACAAGGTCACGTGTCAATTTGTAAGCCACATTAAAGGTCTATGGGGTTTCCAGAGGTTTTCCAAAGGTTTCTTTGATTTATAGATAGTAGATACAAAAGTAACTATAAAATACAAAATTTTGAAAAAGCTAAAT
This sequence comes from Marasmarcha lunaedactyla, assembly GCA_923062675.1. Taxonomy (NCBI): domain Eukaryota; kingdom Metazoa; phylum Arthropoda; class Insecta; order Lepidoptera; family Pterophoridae; genus Marasmarcha; species Marasmarcha lunaedactyla. The sequence continues at coordinate 7,726,586 of OV281361.1, read as the reverse complement.
ATTTGACTTCATCATAGGTAAAAAAAATACATTTAAAGTAAATCTTCTTTTTCTTCATCTTCATCGTCATTATCCTCATAATAGGGTAAATCAACAACCTTCAAACCAACAAAGGTCAAAAACCTTGTAATAAATTAGCTCAGGACGTTAATTGGGACTCTAAATCTCCCCAAAACAAGACATTTTTTATTTTCGTTTGTCATATGACTGATGCGGTTTGAGGGGTTTGATCGCCGTGACTACCGTGAGTTAGTACAAGTTCATGAAGCCCACTGCTGTAAAGGTAATGGAAAATGTCGTGAGTAAACCCACCTTAGAAATCAATTCGAAGGTAAGTGTCGAGTGTGCCAACCTACAGTTGTCAATCGTGATGGACTGTAAATGGTCCTATACCACCCCCTTAATTTGGTGAGGCTGATTTCCTTGCAGTGGAACAATAATCCTTCAATAAAGGCTATTGTGAAATATAGCTGACTAAACTGTAATGTCTTAACAATATTAATAGAAAATATATATAATTCAATTTGTTTTTAATTTACTAACATTTATTACTTCCAGGTTTCCATTCAGGTAATCGGCAGCTTAGTCGACTCCCTCACAGAATAACCAATTACTACCATTGACTTTGTATAACTACAATATTTTCACGTTTATTTTCATCATTACCTGAGAAAAAATCCGTCATATTCTAAATAGATTCAACACACAAAAAAGTTACCATTGATAAGTTTGATACCCAATTTCATTATTTGTTTATTTATTTCAAAACTAAAATTATATTACATGTATAAGTCAGAAAGTATTTATGTGTTTAAATATATGTGTGTATGTGGATTTAATGTAGTTAGTGTATGTTTTTTCTTTTGTTTATTAATTTCCTATACTCTTCAGTCTCAGGTTTTGTAGATTATTATGAGTTTTATCGTGCCTGTATTTTATATTTTGTGAACAAAAATGATTAAATAAAATTATTCTGGATAATCGAATGTCTCCTTTATGCCACATTTTAAACCAGACATAAAGGAGTTTCCATGGTTCTTACTATATCAAAGTTTTTGTAAAGTAAGTCTAAAGGCGGAAACCATCAATAGTGTAACTCCAATTCATATACAAATTCTAAAGAGCGGTCTATCTAAAGCTTCTGTCTAAACTCGGAAACTTATGTTCATACTTTTTCTAAATGATGTCGAGTGACGATTGCTTTACCCTGCAACTGACCGTTGACGTTTTACAATATTTCTTCAAAAGCCTTCCGAGTGGTAGTACAGTTTCTCATGTTAAGATATCTTCTGGAACGGTACTACAGCCCTTCCTATTTAACCCACCATAATAACCTCGTTTCCGAGGTTGTGCTCCGAATACAGGAAGGATACAGCCAGAGTAATTACTGGCAATTAAAACTTTTGCTTACGTTCAGCTATGCATCATTATTGTATAATCAATAACATCTACGATTAATTGTGTCTATAGATAGCCACTTTATACCAGGTGCCGGTGTCGGTCGCCGGCTACGACACAGTTTTCAAAAAAGAAGAATACAATTTATAAACAGATCATCACAAAATTTCGATGACAAATAAGTAACCTAAATTTCCTTGTTTGTACAAAAACTAACAACACGCAGACCCCGTTATCCAAATCATGTTAATTTAGAGGTTTGCTCAAAATCCTCAACCATTGTTTGACTGACCTAGTTTGATTTGAAAAAAAAAACGTGATTTTGCATGATAAAGAAACACAAATTAGCACCTTTCGCACCTTCTGCGCAGACAGCGCATTCTTCGTCTGAATATGATATAAAGAAACAATCGCATGAACCGAATCTGCTAATTCTCACGCGCTGATTGGTCGCTGCGCTGTCAGATTTGACATGAGCTGAATCATGGAAAAGATGGCGGAAACTGTGCCAATAACCGATGTTACCCTCTAAATATACGAATTGATGTGTTTACCTTTTTTTCGTATGTTTTTCCTGTATGCGTCGTTATGTGATTCATTTCGGGTTCTCGTTTTATTATCATTATTTATTAACCTTTATACATCGGCGGGTCGTTTGGTGAATTAATAATTTAGGCCAAAAGGAGGCTTGATGTGAGTCATATTTAGATGGTATTTAGAATCTGATCCGGCGTTTTATAACTATAAGTCTTCATTGCATAAGTGATTCACATTTACATTCAATAACTCGTGAAAGGCAAAAAGTATAATTGTGTTTATAAAAAAAATTATTCTTATGTACTTATTGCATTTATGATATCAGGTTCGTTAACCTCGGCCACGATAGCCTTAATAAACCCTACTACAAAGATATCGACCAACTAGGGGATGGTTTCAGGCAACGTATAGTCCACCTGGCGTGCCTACTGCGGGTTGGCAGATTCTACCTTCGAAATAATTTCCTAGGTATTATGGGTTTCTGCGCGATGTTTTTCTTCACCTTCAAAGCAGTTGGTTTTGTATACCTAAGTTGTAAAAGCCGGTATTGCTACCTAAACTTTTACATAACTACAAAAGCAAAACGAAAACAGTCCACATAAATCAATCAAATAAGACAGTAAGGTAAATCACAATAAAACTCATTGAAGCAAACAAATGCCCCTAAATACCCACAAGTATTGTTAATATCGAACAAAACATGCCATTTTGAAATTATTGAACAAAATTTAAAAAAAATCGTTAAGTCTCCAAAATGTCTTGAATATGAGGAGGGTTACAATTCCATAGAGGATTATCTTTCCTAAAAGTTAGCGCCGTGGCCAAGTTTTTTGTCAATATTATTTCACTGGCAACCATTTTTGTAAGTATTCATTCATTACGCTAACATTACTACCTATTAAAGATAAATGCCCCCCGCCGAGACTGTCTGTATGTGTTGTGTGGTTTTTTGAGTTTAAAGAGAGTTTATATGATTTATGTTTTTATAAATAAGCGATATTTGTTTAGCATGCTGAAGTGTTTATAACATATTTTTATTCTATATATACCTAGGTATTGGCGAAAAAGAAAGCACGTGCCTCATGTTTCCTCTACACAAACTTTAATTTAATAAGAAATTATAAAATTGAATATTAATAAATTGAATACTTTAGAAGATTATTTTACTATTCTCTAAATGCTTTTACTCTTCTATAAAACCTATCAGTTACGCTCAGATCAATTGTCACTAAAGTGACACCCTTGTTTCCTTCATCACTTTTCATCAGGCGAGATGGAGGACAAACGCAAATCCAATTAACAATTAAAAAATAAATAAAAATAAATAATCATGTTTAAAAATTATAACGCGTTTGCCCTTAGTTTTAAAATAGCATAAATTAATATTGTTTATTGGTAAATGGACACGATGGTGACTACTAGGAAAAAGTTATTGCTCACTACAACGGCTTACTTAAATATTTTTTTTTCCATTTATTGAGGTCAACAAACAGTATCACAATAAAGGTTATAATATTATAGTACAAACATTTATATATAATCGTGACACCAATACCGTTAACCACGGATTGAATAGACAAAATTAATTTAGTATCGGTACAAGTAGGAAGAGAGCAGTAGATATTCATTACATTTTTCAGTTACTGAGTATGTGTATTTATGGAGACAAATATATATATATATATATATATATATACACATATATTTATATATATATATATATATATACACACATATATACACACACACATATAATTACAAATAAGTATAATATATATTTAATTACATAAATATTTGATTACAATAATTACAAGTAAATATATTATAAATATTTACAAATAAATAAATACATAGATAAAGTGGGTGAACAGTGAGAATAGTACGAGTGAAAAGTTTGATTGGCAGTCGTACTAAATATTTGTAAATTGGCGTAGTTTTTAATTGCTTGTATATAAGGGATTTTTTATATATTTGAGAATAATAAAGTTTTATGAGTTTAAGTAGGGTCCATTTAATTTACGAATAACAGATAATCTAAATTCACTAGGCAGATTCGCAAAAATGTCTATCTCATTAAAATACTTGTTGCATGTGTCAGTAAGGCGATGTAGTGGTGAGCGCTTTCCTGCATTTGTCCGGCACAAAGGAAGAGAAAATAATTGATTTACACGGCAAGATCTAGTATGAGATCTGACTGGTACACGATAACAAATATTACTAATAATTTGCTCACAGTCATATCTGTTACGACAAAGATCATACAAAAACATTGCTTCAAGTTGTAATCGTCTGGATTTCAGGTCTATTAAATTATATTTTTCAAGTAACTGTATATATGATGATTGAATGTGGTAACATTTAAAGTGTATACGTTTCAAAAACTTTTTTTGTATCTTTTCTATTTTATCTACGTATTTAGAATAGAAAGGGGACCATACTATCGTGGCATATTCGAGTTGTGATCGAATTAGTGATTTATATAAATGAATATATGTAGATGGGAACTTAAAATTATAACTAGAGCGCATTACAAAGTTATACATCCTATATGCCTTATTGCAAATATATTCGACATGTGTATCTAGGGTCAGTTTACAGTCTAGAATGACTCCAAGGTCTTTGATGGAAGTAACTCTTTCAAGTGGGACATTGCATAAAAAGTATGTATATTTACGAGGTGTTCTTTTTCTTGAAAAGGTGATACATTTACATTTGTTCAAACTAAGTTCTAGTTTGTTAGTGTTACAGTAATCACTGAAACGGTTCAAATCACTTTGCAGTTTCTGTTGGTCATATTCATTATCAATAGTAAGGTATATCTTCAAGTCATCTGCGTATAAAATGTATTGACAGTATTCAAAACAATTATCAATATCATTGATAAATAAGACAAAAAGGAGCGGTCCAAGGATAGATCCTTGTGGAATGCCTGACGTAATAGGAATGGAATGTGATTCATAACCTGTCTACCCTGTCGACCACAAAATTTTACTGGCGAAGTTGGCCTTTAATGGGATACGTGGTAATCTCTGGAGATGGTTTAAATCATATATAACTAAGAGAACCCAAAAAACGGTCATCAATGGTAAATGACATAGAAATTTCTAAAATACAGTTCACTTTCAAAGTGTACACAGACAAGCTTGTTAGGAACCGTGCAGGTTAACTTATAATCCATACAGATAGAGATAAGTCAGACTTATGATGGGGGTCAAAATTGCACGCAAAGGATATTAATACAATACCAGCGGAAGACTTCACTGGTGGCAGAATCTAGCAAAGCATAAGAATAATATAACAAGAACACACTATTCCATCAAGCAATTTCTTATTGAATAAAGATATTATTAAATGCCGGTAGCCCTTTTACCACTTCGGGCCTCAAACCTCACACAGTCACTATTTAAAAAAAGGTTAATAACATTCGCAACCTCATTCTTATAACAAAAAAGTAACCCAATTTCCTGACTCAAGGGCCGAACTAAGTAGCCCTAACGTAAGTAATCCCTTAGAAAAATACTATAAGCCGACTACTTAAGCCTTTTGTGGACCCTCCACCACCCAAGGAACGTGACGGTCATTGCCAAATTAAATAACTTATCATACTTAAGTAACAGTTAAGCTCACCTAGTTTTGCATCACTAGATTTGAATCGAATCTTTTGAAGAATGGAATTTTGGCGACAATTTTGTTAAATGATTTTCAAGTGAGCAGCTATTTTTGGGGTGGGTGGCATTTTTTCTAGGGGATGCCTAAATATAAGGGTTTGCTTTAATGAGCGTATTTGGCATTACTGAAATTATTTTTTTTATACAACCTACCACGTCGGAGTTAGCTGTTAATGTTGGTACATCATATTATTATGAAATTACGTGACAAAGTTTCATATGTTTAAATTGAAATATCACTACATAATAATAATAAAACAATAAGGCAGCTAAGTTGTTTAGAATTCTGGAGTGAGTCCATGTATGTAGTCCTTTTAGGACCATAAATGACGTGTCGCCTGTCAGTCTCCCGAATTTGAGTAAATAGCAAAAACTTTACCCATTGAATATTGCTTATCTTAAGAGATATGGACTGCCCTCTAGTTTGGATAAGACTGTGGCATTTACAATACACAGTAGCCGGAAGAAGATTAGGATGACGAGTTGTATTTTTTTATGAAAAGTATTTGTCACAAAATGATTCCTAATTAAAATGTTTGTCAGATATATGCGTACGTGTTTGATTATTTATGAATATTCACTAAACAGTGTATATAATGTTGGGAATTCCTTAACTGATATTGTATTTTTTTTTCTTTTCTATGTTTTGTTGAAAATTCGAAAAAACTGGTATTTTACAGCGATTCATGGGTAAAACCAATTACGTAAGCCAGAAATCACATGGAACAGAAAAAATACCATTAGTTAAATATTATTCGAAGATTTTCATTATTTATCGCTCCTTTTATTGACTCTCCGCGGTTGGCTATTAAGTTATAACAAAGGTAATGAAGTCTAACGGACCTAGAGACGCCTATTGCTTACTAAGGCGATCTTGAGTACCTATATATTTTGCTAAGCGAATTTATTATTTTTCTATACTTCTTCTAAGTCAATATTTGCTTAATAAAAATATAAATAAGAACGTCTCAAATAACTCTTACAACTTTAAATAGGATTTTTTTGCACTTATGTCAATAAATTACAAAAAATATATATTAAAAACAACTAAGACTTTGAATAACATTATTGCACGCCAATGCCTAGTCTAAAGAAGTTTTCAGTAAGAACTTCTGCATTTTTCCTACAACAATAAACTTTAAATTAAAATTAAACTTAAGAAGTATATAAATATTGTGCAAAATATGAACGAATAACTGTATTCATCTCCTATGTGTCCATTGGTCTACCAGGATTCAAACCCCGGGACAGCAGTTGTATGAGAGAGCGCTACTAGCCATGCTAGTATAGTGTCTCTTGTTTAGATCTCGTCTGGAGCGGTGCCTAAATGCAGTCCTTTCTATTTTAACCGCCATAATAACCAGATTTACATTATTGTATTCCGGATACAGCGAAGGAACCGCCAGTGTAATTAGTGGAAAAGCAAGCCATATAAATCTTACAAAAACATCATTAATCGATAATCTATCAATAACAGCTACGATTAACGATGGCGCGGATACCACGGGTGGGTCGCGGGCTTGTTTGCCGTCTATGACGAAAATAAAATAAGCCCTTATATAGCGGTGACGCGCTACGCAACCGACCAATCACAACGCGTGATCTACATCGCAATATCAACTTTACTTAAGCGATTAGAATATATATGACTTTCCGAATTAATTGGCGTGCCGTGGGCCGCGGCCGGCTCACTCTTTTCAATCGGTGATTAAATTGCCCTCTAACTACAGAAACGTGATGTGAAGGTGAGTGATTGCACATTTAGGCTGGCAGATTCGGATCGGCAGTGTTCGTGGGGGCCTGAAGTAATCTCTACACACATTCAGCTAGTGACGATCGAATTCATTCGAACTTGAATTGATTTGATCTGTGCCGATTAATGCCGGCCGGAATACGTTACCGACTATTAGTCATGAAAGTAATCTTCAAACTTTACACCACGGTGATTAGGGAAAGGATTAGACCAAATGGCCGCTGCCGCAAAGTATTCTTCCTCTTTTTAATCCTGTGGTGAATCTTGTTGTAAACCTTCAGGACTATTTGTTCCAATGCATTATCAAAATTATTATTATTTAATAATTACTCAAATTTACTAAATTAGTAAATAAAATCTAACTTAAGATTTTTTAGTATCTGTCTAATATGATAAATTCATACTACGAATAACTGAAAAAAAAAGTTATTAACATAATATATATGTATATAGAAAACATGTTTGTTTTCCAAATAAAATAAAATATTTACTGTTGTAACTAAACTAAAATCTAATGTTAAATGTGCAATAAATTTCTTAACTACGAAAGGTGAATCCAGGTGAACTGAAGATCATCTTTCTATTTAAAACAGTTGTAAGTATGAGTTCAAAAGCGTATTTAACGCTGTAAGCTCGATTAACCCTTTTACCAGCTTTATTATTTCTTTTTTCAAATTGACCATATGTCCATTTACTAGCAAGGCGTTTACACCAAAACGGATGTTCCTCAACAATATTAACATAAAAAAATAACAAAATCTACACTTCTGGCTGTCCATCGATCATACATGCAATTGTCCGTACGTCACTATTTTTTCGTTTTTCTTTTAATGTCCTGTGTGGCTACCCGGTGGTCAGCACAGCTTGGTCCAGAGTTGGTGTCATACACGAGTTTTTTTGCAACATAGTGCTTTGCTATGTGTATCGATGATTTGTACGAGACATTTTAAAGATGCGCAAGACAGGATAAATGACAAACAAAATTATATTTATTGATTGAAAATCCTCTGATCGCGAATATTAAAATGACAACTCGTTGGCGCCTAATTCCAATAAACGATTCGTTATTCGTAATATACAAACAATTATAGCCATTGTTTCTTACAGGAGTTGAGTTTCTTAAATTCCTTTAAAAAGCACTACTAAATAGCATTACGAATACAATTTTCTTCAGAAAAGTTCAATTTAACTTAAAAACTATCGACACTTTTATCGACATTTACAAGTCAACTCAACGCGCATCATCTATTCAAGCCTACTTATTCACGGCTAATTTTATTATAAAAACTTACAAGAGCGAAGAATAGTTTACAAGCTTAATCCTCGGCTTTGCCTGGACAATGCGACGCGCCTCAACCCCTTGACCACATTGTAAAGATGCATATTTGTTATTTATTATATTTTATGAAGAGATCACACCCTTTGGGTATAGTGGGTGGAAAGTACTGCTTTAATATAGCAATTCATAAAGAAAAAAGTTTCACGTCATTTCAGAAATTCAAAATATTAGGTACACTTTTGAATGATGACAATTATGAACTATAACGCTTTTAACGAAAAGCCTAAAAAGCACATTGTCAAAAAGAATAAAATAATTTAAAATGTTGATATATTTCTACTCATAAATTTAACTACCTTTTAGGAATTCTATCTTGTTTCAGCAGCACTCTTCAACAGGATACGCACGCTTTAACATATAAAATAAAAACATATGCGTATTTCAGTATACTCTATAGCCAATACAGCACGACCGGATTCGAGTAAACCAATAATCCTGTACTTCCCCGCAGCCGTACCGTGAAGCTTCAACGCATATTGCCGCGTTGTGCACCTCACCACTCCTGCGCAGCTTTACTTTGCGCCACACAGTAACACGTGCTCTACAGGGTGCTACAGAACTACATTTTAAAACAAATGAAGTAAAAAAATTTAGAAAAATCATTTAAGGGACCTACAACGAATAATGTTGACATAACTGAATAATAAATGTTAATTGGGTACATTTTTCACGGTTTAAAAAATCCTCTTAAGATTCATAAAGTGTTTTCACTATTTCTGTCGGAACACTGTACGTTGCTATATGGATCTAAGCATTTTGATAACAAAAATACAATTATGTATTTTTAGTACGATTGTAAATCCAAGATCGCCACCGCCTTAATTGCGGATACACATGTATACTTATAATCGCAGATAAATGAAGATTTTGAAATTATTTATATTTTTACAACAAATAAAATCAAAATTTTTTTATTTCACTTTTTTTACGTGTGACCAAATACTATAAATTCTCCCACCCTGTGTACAAAAGGCATCGGTCATTCATGTCCACCTATTACCATCTTGTGGACACACTGCGCAGACGCCGCCGGGATCTACAGCTCATTAACAATAGCTTTATACGCATTATGCACTGGAAGTGACGCCATTTTAACATTATTAATTGTAGTTTAAGCCGGTATCACAATATTTGCGGGGAGTGAAAAATTGAGGGAGAATGAGTTGGTAGAAGTTGCAGTAAAATAGGGTGATGCTATATTAAAACATTACAATGACATTCGATCTGATCTCATAGTAAAAATACGAAAAGGATTTAATAATTCTCATAATATTTATAAGATTTTGGTAATATAAGTTGTATATTGCGTCACACTTTAATAATAGTTAATTTTAAATGAAGTTTTAAAAAATGGTATCACGAATATGAAGTTCGACCTTAGGGTGTTACCACACCAATCGAGCGGCGTCTATCCAAGTATGTAAGATATTATCAGCATAGATATAAGTTGATTATTCGTTTTTTAAGCTGCTTACAAAGTATTCTAGTAACAATTTCAGTAGTATTTTATTTCAAAGAAATTAAATACAAACTCTAAGTAAAAAGCCTTTGATTAAAGTAAAATAGCGGGAGATGGGCGATGTTCTTACATTACGCACCTGAAAACTGGCTCTGGTAACACCACATATACATTTACATTTACAAATGACATTGCTCCCCGACGTAAAAGAAATAAAATGATGCAAAACTTGCGCACCCCCTTCCCTAACCGGGTGTCGCTCCGACGAAGACTGCCTAGCAATACCTCGCCACAGCCGTGAAGGTGGTTTTTAGTGGGTAGGTGCCACTCTGGTGAGTCCTACATACCCATGCAGACTGTCTGCGGAGTATGCATGATGCTTTTACCACCTCCCTTTCCCGCAGCAAGCGCCTGCTTAAGCGCAAAACAAAAAAACAGCAAAATTTGGGCTTGTGAGCAAAATAAAATAATTCGTGTCCGTCTGTATTACTTCGTTTGAATTCATGCCGCGTCGTATATTGTCGGTTCGGTTCGCGAAGTGACTTAACCATTTGAGAAGTAAAACCAGGCGACCAGATACAAGATTTTCGAGGTCCCTGTCTAAGGAGCTTGTCATATCTTCCACTTTTTTAATTCAATTAAAGTAAAAAGCAGTTTTCATAAATACAATAGTTAAAAATAATCTAGTGCAGGAGCAAGATATGAAGTGGTACATTTTACACTAATATATATATATATATATATATATATATATATACAATAAATGTTATATATATATATATATAACATTTATCGGTCATATAAAGCGTTGGTGTATCGGAAGGCACGTGGCATAATTACAAGACAATGAGATAAAACCCTTATCGAATTCGTGAATTAAATAAAACAGTGTTGACAAATAAATATTTCATTTCATTTCAAACATAATAATTAATGCCAATATTCGTGTATAAGCAAAACTTTATAACGGTTAAGGAAAAAATCTGGCGAGTAAAGTTTTTCCAGCGCATCTCGTTCATTTCACTTGCGCAGGCGTTGGTTCGTTTTGAAACAGCCCTACTGTTGACTGGCGCTTTGTTTCTGGATCATATTCATACAACCGAGATTTTTAATTTTTTTCTAATTTATTGAGGGAGTTTATTTAACAGTGCAACTGAGAGAAGAGTTGAGAGAATTTATTTACTATGCCATTGTAGTGAAACATTTTCTATGATTTGAGAATTTCTGAAAAAGTCTCTAGATAATCATTAATATTTAAAGAAAAGGAATTTAAAAATCGAATTGTCTAATTGTAATCAGTTGAAAGTAATTACGAGGACAACTTTTTTCTATTTAGAAATTCACTATAAAATAACTAAGTAGACTGCCAGTTTTCTTTCTGGTTAGATAACGCCATCGGTTCTTATGTTTTTTGTTCACTTTAAGTGTCGAAATAATAAATTGGTTTCCAAATGTATATTTTCTTTACATTATTTACTTACTATTTCAATATGTTTAAGGTATATTCAGAAATAAGATTTACTCTTATTTTGAGATTTCCTAAAAAATCAAACTCAATATTAACAACTTTTCTTCATTTTTTTTTTACTATATTCATAGTCGGCAAACCAGCACGAGTCCTACCTGGTGGTAAGTAGGAACAGCGCCCATGGACTCATTAGTCGTAGGTGCATTACTTATTAATAATGTTCGTGTTGAATATCCTTACTAATGGTGCATTACGGACCGTAGGCCTTTCAATACATACTTTGATTTTCATTTATTTGATTGGTTATAATTTTTTATTCAACTTCATTTTGACTTACATTACTGATGACGATAGGAAGGAACTTTGGGAAAGGCTACATGTGATAGGCATCCTTTGGAATTGAAATGCAGTGAAACTGGCATTGTTTACATGTTTTTGTCATCAATTGTAAAAGTATTCAACCTTGTAACGATTGGAGCTTGGAACAACCTAGAAGTTTTTCAAGATTTCAGGCTTAACATCTTAGGTATCAAATCAATATACGGTTAAAATTGACATCTAAGAACTACGAGTAAAACAAAATTTTTTTTTTCTTTAGAAGAGTTTCTTTTGTCTACAGTCTTTCCTATTCGTCCGCCATAATAACTAAGTTTACACGGTTATATCGAAGGGACCGTTCAATTACTGGAACACAGGCAATTGTAACTAAAGAGGTTGGCAACGCATCTTTCATCGATACAACAATCTCATTCAATATTGATAAATAAGACGCCTGAGACTAATGCCACATGCACAAGCGTGTGGTTGGCGCTTGCAACAGTGCCGAAATATCGGAAGCTCGAACTTAAAAATCCAAAGCTTGGTAAGAATCCCGCGAATTACATAAATTAAAATTTACAACTTATATCTAAGGACTAATTGGTTTGGAATATGTGATTTAATTACGTAATGAGACAATTTTGAAAACCCGCTTATATAATGTCAAATAAATCAACGTAAAATGGTAAAATCTCGACGACAGCGGCGAAGTCCCTCATTTCATTGTGTCTTCTAAAAGTGAAGTGTACTTCTAACTTAAATTTTATCATACCACACATAGTCTTCTAATCTTTTAAAGCTATAAAGACATGTTTCGTATAAACTTAAATTACTTAGAACTGGTGTAAACCAGCTGCTTTTTTAAAAAAACAAAAGCAAACTAGAGCATACGAAATCAGCCATGTATCTATTGCATTGTTTCGTAACAGAATTACAATCCCAAAACACATCAAAATTATGCATATCTGCGTTAGAAATGCCACAGAATATTTATGTATTTATTAGACTGTCAGTCGAACAAACCATAGGTAAACGTATGCCAATAATATTAACTCTGAGTGTCGATGAATAAACCAGAGTTTAAAGGCTGGTTGTGAAACTGGCCTTCGGGAAGATCTATTTTTATCCGATTAAAGATTTTTAGGGCGATAGAATGCATTTGAATTGATTTGTAAGGCAGTTGATCTGCAATTGATAATACTTGTGACTACGATAAAGAACAGTTGTGATAAACCATGGTGCCCTGGTGTATTTTTAATAAGGTATAACCTTTATTTTGTAAACTATTTGAAGATTGACTGACAGAGAATAACATCCGCTTTGATTAAAGCAAAATAGTATAGAATCTACTGTTTACAGATAGATGAGGACTTAAGTGAAAATGGCTCTGGTAGTAGGTAGCGTAGTAACGCAGATACATTTTCAAACACAAACTCAATTTTACGAGTACTGCTCCCCGATATAAAATAAATGGAATGATGCAAACCATGGGCTTGCGATCAAGATCAAGACAAAATATTTCGCGTCGTAAAGTTTCGTTTGTATTCGTGACGAGTTGTAAATTGTCGGCTTGGTTCGGATTTTTTGAGGTCCGTTTTCGAACTTGTCCGTCTTTAGCTATTTTACTTTAATCATGGACCATGCTTCCTTAATCCTTCTTGTACAATGAAGTGTGTAGAATATATAATAAACCCAGTTAGACCAACAATCACAAAAGTTGACGTCAGCAAAATTAATATTGGTTTTGGATTGAGTAAGCTCTTAAGAAAAAATTTATTTCAGACACTACACGTCAAAACTCATCATTTTTTTATTAAGTATGCAGACTAAGTATGTAAGATTAATTAAATCAGTTGATACATGTCGTAAAGCATCATTGTTGACAAAAATATTTTTTTCATTTCAGGCCTTATAGTTCTTTTTTATAAAAAAAAATAAACATGCACCAAATTGATTAAAAAAAATTATTAAGCCTTTAATTAGTAGCCTACCCTTTTAACCCTTATCTTCACATAGTATTTAAGACGGGTACACATTGAAAGAATTTTCTTGTCCAGCACATATAAAGGTACTAATTTAATGGCCGAGGAAGGCGATGGCTGAATCCCGCGTTAACACGTGAACGGGTGCCGTTTAGGGGAGTTCGTCATGTGTATACTTGGGGGGAGGTAGACTTGCCGAGCTAACAGATGCAGATAAAAATAATTGTGTATAGAGATAAAGACACTATAAACTGATTTTGAAAAAAATATACCCGTGAAGTTTCCGAACTGGTGGTAGAGTCATGTTTTGGTTGACTTCAATAAGAACAAGTAATTGTCAGTGTTGAGAAATAAATATTTGAATTTGAATTAGGACAGTTGTTACCCAAATTGGTATGTAAAATCAATTCAACGTTTGAAATTCAAAAATTTTGAAAGAATGAGGTATTTCAAGAAAACAATTTAAATATTCCTTATTTCAGAGCAGTACTTAATTTTACATAAATTTTTAAAGAAATGTTATAATGACGTTACAAATTTTATGAACTTTCCTGGAATGAACAGCTCTACTATTATTTATGTATTCGATGACAGATATTTATTGCAAACATTGACATGACAATTTAACCAAAAAAAAGGAAGAAAACGACGCTACTTGATGACGTCATATAGAAGTTAAATTTGAATCAAATTATTTAACGCATTCTTGTTAAAATAAGCTTAATAGCATTTTCTGCAAGCTGTTACTGACAAAACATATTACAAAAAAGAGATATTTCGAGATGGTTGATCTGATCTTTGTTCTCGACGTACCGAATTGGTATTAAAGTATATGAAAATAAGAAAGAAAGAAAGAAACATGTTTATTTATACATAATTTAACCTTCAAATGAAAATCGTTTCTAAGTAACAACAATAAAAGTTTGTGTACTTATTTTTTACGATACCTAGAAGCCAAATTTGTCAATATGGTCATCAAAAAGGTCTCCACTCAGGTTTATGTTGCGGCAGGAGCCACGACGCTGGTTGTCTGCGGGCGCCCCAGTACTAACTTGACTTACAACAGTACAAATACTTATTAAACAATAAAAAAGCAAATTGTGTTTCATTCTCGCTCCGATCGCCACGCGGTGCGGACGTGCAAGACCCCGTTCTCCGTTGATCGGTCCCTTCCCGATATTCCGTGGCGCTCAGTCTACTGACGTCACAGTTTAGCGTGTTGGTTCCGTGCTACGGTTTTCAAGGTTTTTCTACTCCCTCTGAGTGCTATCGAAGTGCGATTTTTCTTTGCGACTAAGCCCCTTAGTCTTCAAAGTGCTGTGCTAAGTTGTGTTGTGCTTGTGCTGAGTGCAGTGTTGTGCCCAGCGTAAGTAGTCTGGTTTCAGTGCAAAGGATACTTAACGGTGACAACAAATTTGTACTGAACCAGTCCATTTTATTTTTATTTTATTTCTCTTCTCTATTTTATTTATTTTCTCCTATTTTCATATTTATTTCTATCATATCTGTGTGTTTTCGTGTGTATTTGTCCCTTCTGTCGGTAAAGGTTGACCCTAACGCGGTCAACTCTTTACCTGCGTACCCTTTTTTTTAGGTTTCTAGGTAGCGGCCTTCGGCGTACTACGGTTAGTTTTAAGTTATTCTCCCCAGGCCCCCTACCGCTGGTAGGGAGGTTTGCCGCTAGGATTTTGCTAGGTTTTTAGGAACTAGGCATCTTTTATTATACTTATATTTTTACATATTATTGTCCCAACCCTCCCTAATGGATCCGCTAATCGTTATTAACGAGTTCACCCAGGCGCTTGCTGCGGCAGGCGTCTCCATCCCAAAAGACATCCTAACGCAGGCCTTGCAGGCATCAATCGCGTCCCCGGCCCCTCAGGCCCCAACCCCAGCCCCTCAGGCCTCCAACGCCCAGACCCCTCAGGTCTAAGCTCTCCCGCGTCTCCCGTTCCATCCGAAATGGACTGCGCGTCGGTCTCATCCTCGAGATCATCTCGTAGGAAGCGTACCGCTCCCGGGAGCGATTCAGACTCCGCCGCGTCCGAAGCTTCGTCGGTCGCCGCCACCTTAACCGGCTCTCCTGAGCCCGCGTTCCAATTAGTTACCAAACGCTCTAAGAAGCGTTCGAAAAAAGCCGCGGTGTCTTCAACACCCGAGCCAACCCCGGTGTCTTCTACACCCGCCCCCGCGCCGCTCATGTTACTCGAAGTGACCGCGTCTCCGTCGGTCCCATCGAAGCCAGCTACGCGCTGCGCTCCCTTCCCGCCGAAACCTCAGCTCCCTCCGCCCGTCTTCCTGCGGGAAAAAGCGCGCTGGACCGCGGTTTCTAACTTGTGCAAAGAGCACAAAATTAATTACTTAAAAGCCGCCAACGCTGGCGATACAATTAAAATTCAAGTCGCGACCGTCGACGACTTCCGCGCGTTCACCAGGTTACTTTCCTTAAAACAAATCGCGTATCACACCTACGCCCTCCCGGAGGAGCGTAAGATCCGCGCAGTACTACGGGGCGTCCCGTTCGAGCTCGCGAATGAAGAAATCCTCGAGGACCTTAAGTCCCAGGGTTTCCCGGCCGAAGCAGTGCATAAGATGCACTCCAACCGCGGTAGGCGTTTTCCTCTAGCTTTAGTAATCCTGTCAAATACTCCCAAATCGAGGGAAATCTTTAGAGAGGCTCGCACAATTTGCGGACTCTCAAATATCTCTGTCGAGCGTCCCAACCCCCGCGGTCACCCTGGGCAGTGCCACCGCTGCCAGCTCTACGGCCACGCAGCGGCTAACTGCTCAGCTCCCCCAGGTGCGTTAAGTGCCTGGATCCACATTTTACGAAGGAGTGCACTCGCACTCCCGAATCCACTTCCCCCCCTGCCTGTGTGCTGTGCGGCCAGTCCGGCCACACAGCTAACTACAGGGGTTGCCAGCGCGCTCCGCGCTCCACCGCCAAGAGGGTCGCGCCTAAACCGGCGCCGCCGCTCACTCCCGCTAACTTCCCGCCGCTGCGCAACCGGGGTCCCCCGGAAGCAAAGCCCGTTCAGCCGACGCCTACTCCGGCTCTGTCTTGGAGGCAGAGTCCGGCTGTCCCGCCTGCACCTTCCCGACCCATCCCAGCTCCCGTAGCTTCCGTAGGGCCGCTTCCTGCTTTGTCATCTTCACCTCAGTTGTCGCTGGCTGAGGACATGAAGACCGTGTTCGACGTCATTCAAAACGTCGACATTACGGAAATTTCTGTTCTCGCACGCAAACTGCGAGCCGCCCGCTCTCCTCAAGAGCGTTTATTCGCGTTAGCCGAGCATCACTCGCTCCTAAGTTCGTTGTAAATTTATTTTTATTTTTTTATTTTTGTATAAAATCGTAAATAAGTAAATTATTTATTTATTTATTTATTTAATAATTTATGTACACACACAATGAGTGAGAAGCTTATAGTATATTCAGAATGGTACTAATGGTCTATTAGAAATTTCTTCCAGCCGACCTGTGACTGGAAATAGTGATGCTGAGCAAAGTTACTGCGTACTTGAGTTAGTAGTGTAACTAATTACAAAACACATAAATACATACTTGCTTAGCTTAATAAACATGCATAAACATACAATATACATATATACACATATAAATAAATATATACATGCATAAACATACACAAATACAACAATATGATTTAAAATAAAATCAGTAATACGTCGGAACATAATGATGTACGACGACAACAGTATAATTTAGGTCTGAGAAAGGAAGTGTTCTCTTACTCTGCTTTTAAAAACTGGTAGTGATTTTGCTTCACGGATTTCGCGAGGAAGTGCATTCCACAGTCTAACAGCTTGAACTGTGAAAGATTTGGCGTAAAAGTCTGTTTTGTGAGGCTTCGTGCGTAGCAGTGTGCGTTTGTGCTGTCTGCAATGAACGTGTGTTGGACATAAGAAAGAGAAGCGCTCACTCAGGTATTTTGGAGAGGATGGATTGAAAAGGACGTTAAACAAAAGACAAAGTATTCGACAATTTCTGCGGAGACGGAGGGGAAGCCAATGGAGTTGCTTTCGACATTCTGATACATGGTCAAACTTTTTTAGGCCAAAAATAAAACGTATGCATAAGTTTTGTAAGCGTTCCTTACTTAAAAGTTATTTAAAAGTTCCGCCGAAACATCCGGGTAGCACGCATCAGCGTAGTCTATTATAGGCTGTATGAGAGCCTGCGCAAGACTGATTTTAGTGCGAAAAGGCAGAAAACCCTGAAGTCTCTTTAAGGAATGTAAGGAGTAATGCACTTTTCGACTGATCTCGTTAACATTAGCGTGCCATTGCAGGTTGCAGTCTAGTATAACACCTAGGTTCTTAGCCGAGTTGGTAAAATCAATCCTAGTACCGTTGAGTAACACGGGTGGGAGATCAGCCAAATCTAAGCAACCGCGCATGTATCGACTACCAACTATTAACGCTTGGGACTTGTTGGAATTGACGCACAGTCCAAAAGACTCAGCCCATTTACCAATGCGACTGAGATCGGCATTCACAGCGGCAACGGCTGACCCAATATCACAAGCTGAGAAGTGATGGTAAATCTGTAAGTCGTCCGCATAAAGATGGTAGTTACATGAAAGGACATTGGTGACAGTGGTTATAAACACGGAGAAGAGTAATGGAGAAAGAACGCCACCTTGAGGTACACCCACAGCGAGGTCACACCAGTCAGAGTAAGACTCTTCAAGATAGACACACTGAAAGCGCCCCCGAAGATATGAACGAAACCAAGCTACTGCAGAAGATGAAACTTTTACAGATTCCAAAATACGAAGTAGAATATCGAAGTCAACCGAATTAAAGGCGCTACTAAAATCTAATAATACAAGTAATGTAAGTGATCCACCCTCCATCGCCCAGCGTATGTCATCAGTCACATTAATAAGAGCAGATACAGTACTGTGTCCAGCTCGAAAACCGGATTGATACTGGCTGAGCAGATTGTTAGCCATGAGAAACTTTGACAATTGTTCATGGACAATATGCTCGAGAACTTTGGACAGGAAGGATAGGATAGAAATGGGACGAAATTGAAATGGAGAACTGGGATTTGGAACTTTAGGCAAGGGAATTATGTGGGCAAGTTTCCATACGGCAGGGAAAGTACTGGTAGATAAAGAAAAATTAAAAATGTGTGTAAGGATAGGTATTAAAGGGGGTAAGATTAAAGTTATCATTCTCGAGCTTATGTTATCACTTCCAACAGCGGCTGATGAAATGGACAGTATGGATTTCCTCACATAATCTTCTGAGACTGTTGATAAATTGAATGGAAGATGTGTTGATGAGGTATTGCACAGAGAATTTAGAGTGTTTAGTTTAATGTTTGGATTTAAAGTTGTTGATAAATTGGTAAAGTGTCTATTTAAGGCATTTAAGTCAAGGTTGTTTGGAGATGTCGTTGGTGTTTTGCCTATACCCACAGTCTTCAAAAATTTCCAGGCTTCTGCAGAGCTTTGATTGACGAGGGAATCATGGAAGTAGCGTCTTTTGGCATCTCGACAAAGGCGGCTGCAATGATTGCGTAGCTGTTTATAAGATACAAGATTTTGTTCGTTTGGTCTACGTTTGAGTTTTGCCTTAGCTTTGTCTCGTTGAGACATAGATTTTTTAATAGAATCGGACAACCAAGGAGCAGGGTAGTGTCTAAATTTTACTCGTCTAAGTGGAGCATGATGATCATACAATTTCAGAAGTATAGTATTGAAACATTCAACTTTCTCGTCAATTGTGGCACTATTTATCACTGGGGACCAATCAGTGACACTTGCATCATGCTGAAGAGACTATAAGTTGATTTTCCCATAAGATCGGCGTAACAAAATTTTGGGTTTTTGTTTGGGAATGCGAACACGGTAGGAAAGGAATATTAAGTCATGATAGGAGAAGGGTGCACTGTGTTGGCCGTAGTCGACAACGTTAGAGGACGAGGACACAATCATGTGATCAATAAGGGAAGGAGCTGAATTTGGAAAGTTGTGGGTGGGAGAGAGAGGTAGGATACTTAAATTAAATGAAGAAAGGATAGCTTTTAGGCCACGGGCCTGCAAGTTGTCTTTAATAAAACAGGTATTAAAATCACCCATTAAAATCACATGATCGTAACAGGGTCTAAAGTCGCTTAAAAAGGCATCAAGGGAGTTAAGGTAATCAATGTACATGTTAGGTATATAAAAAACCGTTAGAAGAATTTTGGTGTTGCGCACAGTTATTTCTATTTCGAGATGTTCGGCAGAAGCAGAATACACAGAAGGGGAAACGCTTACGACTTTGTACGGAATATCTGCTCGTAGGTAGATAGCTACCCCTCCGCCTCCCTTACCAGTGCGATCATTCCAAATGAGGACAAATCCTGGAAGAGAGTAATGCGTGGAGGGTAGTGATGGTTTGAGGAAAGCTTCAGAGATGAGAAGAGCATCGACATTGACACTACTGAAAGAAGCTAAGAGGTCAGAGTGATGTTTCGGTATACTTTGCGCATTTATGTGAATAATCTTCAAATTAAGGGGATCAGCAAAGGAAGAAGAAATTCTATCATGCAAAGTTTGTGGCTGTGAGAGAAAGCTATCTGCACTTGTAAAGCTACACGATGAAGAAGAACAAGAGAAAAAGCTGTCGTTAAAATCATTATTACTCATATGAATATGAATAAGTTATAATAAATAAAATAGAATATCAATGTATACTTATATTACTACTATGAAATCACATGCACTACTCACCACTCACAAGTTGTTGGAAAGGCTAATTTACCAATACATCAATTAAAATTCTTGCGATTGTAAAACATATCAATCAAAATTTAAGGTTTATGAACGATTGTATTTGCTAACTGTCAAATTTGTCAAAGTCGTTGTCTGATACGAAAAATATAAAGAAAAGCAAAAAAAGAAAAACAATAAAGTTGAAATTACCTTCTTAAAATTCATAAAAACAAATCTATATATAGACTTATAAAAGTACCTATCATACAAATAAAGAAATATCTAAACATAAAGGAAAAGAGATGTACTTGGATGGAATTAGTGGCGCCTGCGCGTTTTCATTGGAGATTTTTCAACGTGTTTTGGAGCAGTTTTTTGCAACGGAGCTGTTGAAGTTATACTGCTGGATGGGTATTTTGACATGATCTGCTCCAAGTCACTCTGAGTCTCGATCTTACAGCGAGATTTATCAGGGAGACTAACAACAATTTTGCCCTCTACCGACCAACAGTTTCTCAAGCCAAAGTGCTGTCACGCTAAGACAAAAATCTGCTGCCTTGTCCTAGTAAGAAACTCAGATATTGTGACCCCAGTGCCCTTTAGACTTGTTTTAGTATCCCAAACATCATGATGAGCGTCCACATCAGAGAATCTTACCAAGATGGGTCTCGTTTTGGTATGAGAAGCTACACCCAAGCGATGACAGACTTGTAAGTGGTTTGGGTTGAACTTATCCATCTTCATTTTTACTGTAATAACTTGAAGAACCACACCATGCAACTTCTCATTTTGATTTTCAGGAACACCATGTAATAGAAGAGCCTTTTTCCGGGAAGCAGTTTCCAGTCTATCTTGAGCATTGTGAAGTGAATCTATTTCTAATTTTAGCTGTTTAAACATCTGCCATACAAGAGTTTTGAAGGATTGGAAATCTTGTGAAAGTGAAGCTAGATCAGGATGTGTAGTCATATTACTTGCAATTTTTTCCAATTTCTTCTCATACTCAGCAAATTGTGTTTGAAACAGTTGAGCCAATGCCTCCATGATGTCTCGATGTTATATTTTAGTGAATCACTGAATTTAAGTGTAGAACTTTAGTGTAAAAGTGAGATCTGGTGAGTTTAGCACAATATTACCACATGAGTTTGATTAAAACTACTTATATATTATTTTAAATAAATAAAAACTCAGAGAGCACTAAATTTGCGTGTTTTCGTCGCGACTACCCGCCTATTATAATGCCTAGACCCGCGAATCCCGCGTCCAGTCGTATTAAACCCAAGGGCTTATCCCTAGTATCTTTTAACGCTCGTAGCCTTAACACCAACCTGCCCGAGATTAAACTGTTCCTTCAGAACAAAGAACCAGGGGATTCGCTATACCTAAGTACGCGTTTATTCGTAACGATAGGCCCAACTCCGACGGTTTCGGCGGCACCGCTATATATTACAAAAGAGGTTTCCATTGCTGTCCTCTCCCTACCCCTCCTCTCCTCAACATGGAAGCCACTGTGTGTAGGTTGGCTATGACTGGTCATCCAACCATCATCATAGCTTCAATCTACATACCTAGTGGTACCAAACCAATCCGCAGCGACTTTGAGGCCATTCTCGCCCTCGGCCATTCAGTCATTATGTTCGGAGACTTTAACTCCAAACATACTGACTGGACGTGCCTATCGACTAACACCAGCGGTATCGCTCTCCTCGACATCACTAACTCCCTTGACTTAGACGTCATATCCCCCATCACTCCCACTCACTATCCCAATAACCCGACCTACTCTCCTGACATCCTCGACTTTGCAATTATCAAGCAAATCAATCTTGATCTAAGGTCGATCGAACCGCTCGATGACCTAGGCTCCGACCATCGCCCCGTCTCCCTCGTGCTAGGACCGCCGAACGATAACGTCTCATCTCCTAAGACCTTTACCAACTGGAAAGGCTTTAAAAATACGTTAGTTTCAGCCTTAGAGGCTCCGAACTCTCCACTCGCGATCTCTCCTGCAACGTTTGCTTGTGCCGTATTTAATAAAAGAGGTTATTGCACAAACAAACTTGCCGACATTTATGACTGGCAACTTATAAGTCTGTCATTATTTGATTTTATTTGTAAAATGTAAAAATATATAGAATATGGAAGATTGTTCCATGGCATTCCTTGACGGGATTCCTTTACGGAATTCTATTGCGGGCTTCGTCCCCAAAATGGTCTAATAATTATCATTGTATTTTCCTATAAAATAGATTCATCTTAAATAAAAGTAACTTAAAGTTAAAAGTGTGTTTTTTCCTTTGTTGATTAGGAAGACCTCCCTAGGTTAGATTAGGTCCATCCCGGGTACCGACCCCAGATGGTGGAGGCACCGCGTACAGTTGTAGTGTTTTGTTTTTTTTTCAGATTATTTCAGCTATATACGCCACTGAGTATGGCGGAAAGAAAATTTTAGAAGGCAAGAGCCATCTGAAATACCAAGAGTAAAGGAAAGACTCTAGAAGGTGATTCATCCAACGGGCGAGGAAGGAATTTCCCAAACTTCAACCGGCGTCAGTAAGACAGCTTGGTACATTGTTGATGCCGATTGATCAAGACAATGTTACTTGGAGATAAATAAGAAGGTAATTAAAGATTTGTATCATTTGCTTATCATCGAAGGTATGATAGTGCAGCTGAATGGGGCGAAATTCTGCGCTGATTTGGATTTAAACTGTGCCTATTGGTAATTATCGATAGCGGAGAAGGATAGACACGAAACGGCAATCATCACACCGTCTGGATTATACGAGTTTAACGTATTATCATTTGGATTTAAATCGTGTAGGACAATTGGTTTCGTTACATTGTCCAGAAAGAATATTGGGTGGAAGTCGAAAACTTGGTCGACCATATGAAGGTTTATTTCGAGTATTGCGATATACAGGATGTGACAATTATCTTGTAAAAAAAATACAAAATAACCAAGAACTAATTGTACATGTGAATAGATTGAAACCATATAATGTTCGATAGAATAGAATTAATGATAAAACTATGTCTATATTTATATATATAAAACAAAGTTTTTGTATATACATTTATTTCTTGAAATATTATAATAATATTATAATTTCTTTATTCTTAGAATTAATAGAGTAAAAGTACACATTTAGGTGTACAAATATGTATATCGTTCATTTGTAGATATGCAACGGTTAGAATTTCGTTGGGGTTTTAGAATAATATAAGAAACTAATATTTTTTTTTTCTCAAATTCTATGTACACTTCGCAACGCAATGTTCCGAGACGATATATCCTGCAAAGCCGATCCAAACAGCATCACCAAAAAGGAGATGCAATGGATGGACGATGCAGATAAACGAAAATAAGGAAAAGGTTTTTATATGTTATATATTGAGATAAGAGGGTATTTTATTTAATGATTTAATAAATTAATATTTCACAACGCAATGCAGAGAACTTTTTCAAAATGCACCGAAATACACCTGACAAAATTCTATACCAATAACGTTTAAAAACCATTACCTATTCCATCACAACCCTTTTACTATTCAACCCCACTGAGGATCCTATTCTACATCCGCGTGTTGACCCACAGACATCAATATCACAATATTATATATACTCGTAAACTTTGGCCGCATAGCTAAATCGGCTATCACCTTCTCTCTTATGGAGATTATTAGGCGTGGCTCAAATTAAACGTGCACATTATCTATAGTGTTATTTTAGTCTTTGAAAAATGACTTCTTTAGAGCATTGGCACCACACGTATATTTATGATTCGTAAATAAAATGTAACGCGGTAAATACGTGCCGCGTGTACCTGCCGCCCCTTAGAGGTTTCTCTTCGGGTATCTAAAATTAATTTATTAAATCATTAAATAAAATACTTTGGATCCGATTTTATGATCTATTCATAGGTAAGTTTGTCCGGTAATAGTTAGGCAGGTGAAATCTTAATATTTAGGTAGGTAATATTTAAACTTTTGAAAGTTACAAACTTTCAAAAAAACTTTTAATCATTCAGAAAAGTTTAAAGTTAATATGACAGTTCATGTCAAACGTGTTTGTTTTACCAACTGAATGATAATGTTTGATAATATAATTTGATTAATTTAGTATTAATTTTAATAAAAATAGGATTAATTAAATTGACTTTTATGGGGATATTAATGTGTTTATTACTTATCAATTAATTATAATTATAATTTAATTGTATTCAATGGGTTATTTTTACAATTGTTGATTAATTTAATAATAAATATTGGTTATTTGAATTTGCATATGATTGTGTAACGTAAATAATTAATATGGGGTTGTTGATTATATTCATGAATTGTATGAGAAATTATAATAATTTAAACTGTTTTATTTAGATATTAATTAACCAGCCGGGATCTTAGCTGATTTTCATCAGGTTTTGTGGCTAAGGCTCTATTGATGGAGAATAAATACTATAAGATCATTTTTGGTGTAATAAGATGTTGTAATTTAAACATGATCAAGTATATATATTCCTATCGGTAGGGGGCTCATCTGAAAGTAATCCCGATTAATGTATATGGTCCTGATTTAAGTAGGGTCGTTATTTAAGAATGAAATGTATATAGGAATTTATTTAATCAGCTTCACTGATTAAATAAATTAAACAAGAGGGGCGATTGCAACGTTTGCTTGTGCCGTATTTAATAAAAGAGGTTATTGCACAAACAAACTTGCCGACATTTATGACTGGCAACTTATAAGTCTGTCATTATTTGATTTTATTTGTAAAATGTAAAAATATATAGAATATGGAAGATTGTTCCATGGCATTCCTTGACGGGATTCCTTTACGGAATTCTATTGCGGGCTTCGTCCCCAAAATAGTCTAATAATTATCATTGTATTTTCCTATAAAATAGATTCATCTTAAATAAAAGTAACTTAAAGTTAAAAGTGTGTTTTTTTCCTTTGTTGATTAGGAAGACCTCCCTAGGTTAGATTAGGTCCATCCCGGGTACCGACCCCAGACTCCCGAACAATTAGATAGCCCGGATAAAATTGATTCAATAGTAAATTCTCTCACTGATGCTATCAACTCAGCCATCAGTGACAACGAAAAGGTTGCTAAGCAAGGCAAACCCACGCTTCCCTTAGCCGTTAGCAATCTTATTAAAGCTAAGAACGTGGCTCTCCGGAGAGCCAAGAAATATCCCACGCCCGCCTATAGAACAGCTGCAAATCAGCTTCAACGTAAAGTTAGGTCTTGCCTCGCGGAACTCCGAGCCGCTCAGATGAACGATCTCATGGCGAATATCTCTCCGTCCCACCAAGCGTACTATAGCATGGCCCGAGCCTTACGCGTAGACACCGCCTCTCACGTTCCTCCTCTCACTCGTCTACCTTTTAGGTAGCTTAAAGGCACTACTGCCTTTGAAGTCGAAGAGAAAGCCGAATGCTTCGCCGACAGCATTGCCGCACAATGCTCGCCCAGCACGCAACCTGCTGTTCCCTCACACATCCAGGCGGTGGAGGACGAAGTCCTTCGCAGAAACTCTCTCCCCATCACTGCCGACCCTGTCACAGTCTCTAATGACGAAATCTTGCTTCTCATTAGAAATCAAAAGTCCAAAAAGGCTCCGGGTGCGGATGGAATTTCCAACCACGCACTTAAGCACCTACCTCAACAGATGCTTACCTTGTTAGCTATCATTTTCAATGCCTCCTTCGACCATAGCTACTTCCCAAAAGCTTGGAAAGAAGCGACAGTCATAGGCATTCCCAAGCCGGGCAAACCTCTGAACGTCCCGGCTAATCACAGACCCATCAGCCTCCTCAAGGCAATGTCTAAACTTCTCGAGAGAGTCATACTCTCTCGAATGCGGAACCATCTGTTTCCAACGGATGGCGATCCTCTCATTATTCCCCATCAGTTCGGCTTTCGCGCGAAACACTCCTGCCCTCAGCAAGTCCATCGAATCGTCGAGTATATACTTGACGGTTTCTATCCGCGTCGTTATAAAACAGTCGCGCTTTTCTTTGACGTAGCCAAGGCTTTCGATAAAGTCTGGCACAGCGGTCTCGTTTATAAACTCTACAAGATAGGCTTACCGGATCGCCTAGTCAGGTTAATAGCGTCGTTTTTCAAAGACCGTACGTTTCGATTTAAACACGAAGGCACGCTTTCTGCGCCTCGTCCCATAAAGGCTGGAGTCCCTCAAGGCTCAGTCCTCGCCCCTCTGCTGTACACCGTGTACACCAACGACATTCCCATCCCGCCGAAAGGCGTCGAACTCGCCCTCTTTGCCGATGACACCGCACTCTATAGCAAAGGCCACAGTGTTCGGCACCTTGTAACCAGACTCCAAAAGGCCGTAAACGCTCTTGGTGTATGGTTTCAAAAATGGCGCATCGATGTGAACCCTGAAAAGAGTTCTGCGATGCGCTTCGACCACAAACGCCGTCGTCCCAATGGCGATCCCCACGTTCGAATGCTAGGCATTCCCATCCCCTGGAAGCGCAGTACTAAATACTTAGGCGTCACATTAGATCCGACGCTTTCTTTCAAGCCACACGTCGAAAGAGTTTCGAAACTCGCTCGTCACTACTTAGGCCGCCTAAATAGCATGTTAGGTAGAAAAAGTAAAATGTCTTTCAGAAACGAACGTACACTTTACAAGGTCTGCGTTAGACCAGTCATGACGTATGCCTCGCCAATCTTTGCCCACGCCAAACCCTCCCTCCTGCACAAACTGCAGGTAGTTCAAAACCTCTTTTGCCGCAGGGCCACAACCGCACCGTGGTACGTGCGTAACGCGGACTTGCATAGAGATCTTGAACTGCCTACAGTACAACAACACCTCAAAACACTCTCTGAAGTGTTCTTCAAACGCTCCGAAACCCATCCCAATCCTCTAGTTCGTGATTCAGTCTCATATACTACTCCTGTGTTAGATTCGAAGTTCAAAGTCGCTAGGCCTAGGAATGCGCAAGCGTACTCATCCACCAGACTGTCAGCCGATCTCGAAGCCCTTCTGGCCGCAAATTCTAATTCTAACGTAAATTCTAATTCTAACGTAAATCCTAATTCTAACGTAAATGCGAATTAATTCAATTTTATTTTGCAATTTTTTAATTTTTGTTTTAATTATTGATTTTCATTTTGAGCACCTTCAGTGCTATGTATTCACCTTCAGTGCTTTGAGCACCTTCAGTGCTATGTAATCCCAGCGGGTGACCCCTTCTGGGCCCCGCTAGCGCGGCCTCTTTCTCCAATTGGCCGTCGCTCAGATGAAGGCTGAGTGGCAAAAATGCACGAGCCGACAGGGGGTTTTTAGTGGGTATGGTCCTGGTAGGCGTCGGGACGAGTCCCACATAACTTTGGAATCGCGCCAGAGTATGCGTCAGGGCATTTTTATCCTCCTGCCCTTCCCGCGGAGGGGAACAAAAAAAAATTGTGTTTATACTTTATTTCATTGCTTTTGTTAATATATTATAAATATATTAAATAAATATATAATAAAATAAACATATTATACCCGACAATTTTTTGTTTCTTTTGTATAAGTATCCACTTGTCTGCCGAAATCATATGTTTTACATAAAACTACAAATAAATAAATACATTTGAATGAAATGAATCACGAATTAATATGTTTATGCACATCTAAACTTTTTTGTATACTTACGTATCTACTGTTTACATAATCTACTACAAATTGAAAAGTTTAGGGTTAATTTAGTTCTCTTTACTTTTATTTATTGATTACGATATAAAACCTAAAAAATATATATAAAATATATAAAAAAAAAATTTTAAATCACAATACATAAGAACTAAACATAAAAACAAAACAATACACTAACTACAAATTAACGAATTCATTATTGTACCTACAATGTAATACATCCATGAAATAGTTCAGAATCGTTAAATATTTTATTTACTTGTTTGTTTGTTTGTAGATTCATATATATTCCAGACTACAACCATTATGAAAGTTCCATTTATCTTTTTAATTATTTTTTCTTTTTTTGTGTAAACCTCCTCCTTGTTTCTCGGTACCTGTTTGTTAATTCAGTCCTGACATTTGCAGTTTCAAGGTATGCTCTTTATACCTAATTTTGAAATTGTGTATAGAACTTTTTCTTTCTGTGGTGGGGGGATGTCATTCCAACACTTGGTTGCGGCGTATCGGAAATTAAGGGTGTTAACACATCAATCACACATAATGGGCATCTGAGCCTGCACCAAATCTCCTGAGTATACTGAAGGCGAATGGCATTGATTTTTTTTTTTTGAGTATGCACTAGCTCAATGATAGGAATTGACATCTCATTGGTATTTTCCAATAGGAAACAAAACTACGCACCTGATAAGCTCCAGAATTACCTCTGAAATAATATAAAATCACCGAATGTTCTTTACCATTTAGCTTAGGATATTCTTGTCATTATAACTTTGACAGTTTTTGAATTATCAAAAAGTTAACTGAACCCACCATTGACGTTATGGAAACACTAATTGGACTTTGAAATCTGGTAAAATTGTAGAAAAAATATATTTTAAAAAATATGGAGGATAATTTCGGGCTTCTAATTTGTTCTGGAAAGTGACAATTTTAAAGTATTCCTCTCACTTAATCCAAAAAATCATTATTCATAAAACATTACTTACTATCTTATTTTTGACCTAACCGACTTTAATTTATATAAGAATGATAAACATAAACTGCTATGAGAAAATACTAAAAAGAAACTTCTGGATACTGCTACATTCGATACTTAAAAAAATACTGAAAAAACTGCCACTTAACACTAGCCCATTCTACAAGAAGTTTGTATGCCTTTCTTGCCACACGTGACGCGGTAACCTTGGCGGGAAAACTGACCTTCCTGACTTTTGCATTAATAAAGCAAAATATTTTTTTATGTACATGAAAGGCAAAGGAATCAGTCTGTATTCAATTGAGTCTTTGGTCTGTTGTTCTATAAATACTGTGGTACGTTGTTATGTATTATTAATTCAATTTCACTTACTTTAAGGAAAGATGGGTATTTTTTTATTGGAAACTGGACAACACATATTTCTTCCATCTGACCTGACCTGAAGTTTTAAGAAAAATTATGTTTTAAACCAGAAGGAGCAGCTAAATCGCTTTTTTAGTTTTCAGCTGTTTTAATTGTTTGAATATTTTTTCAGTATTTCAATGACGACTGCGAGGTACGATCCCTGTAGTTATTATTTGACTGCTTTTTAGCAAAATTAGTAGCAAACTTGCCTCGTCTCTAGAGTTTCCGGGTTCAAGTACTGGCGCTGCAATACTTGTGTGACGAACGCAGTTGCAGTATACAACTAGCATCAATCTTCTAATTATTAAAATTATGTGGTTTTGCTTGGAAAGTATTGTTTAATTTTGTTGTTCATTACTACACACACAATCAAATCATAAGAGGTCAGTGAATCACCTCAGAGAGACACCTCATCAAAAAAATCCCCTCAAGTATCATTTACAAAACAACTCGCGATCATATAAAGCAGAAATTAACGCTCCCCGTGGTTATTTGTGAAGTAACTTAGAAATATTTAGAACCATGTTATTTATTTATGGCTTTTTTTAAATATTATCTTTATTTATAATCAGGAATATTTACAAATTAACAATATGAACAAGAAAAACATGGACAGAAAATGAAAGGCTTCGTTTATTATAATACAAACAGGAAATATTTTATTTTTGTGTGGTTGTTTGTGTTGGATAGTATAAATCTACATTATCAGCGTGTAACATAGGCTGTATGCTATTTTCAAAAAAATTATAGACCACTACGAAAATTACAATAATGTAACCCGAGGTAATAAACATTCGCCTACAAGTCATTTGTCAAAAGATGATACATAAAATAATTCTTCATGTGTACAGTAGCCATCAATACCGTGAAAATACCAAGAAAATCCGTGAACAAGTCAGAGCTGCAGCCGGTAAGGAGGTTACTACAAAAAAGTTTGAGTGTAAGGAATTGTTCTTATCTTCTATTTGTCCAAATAAAGAACTCATTTAAAATACTAATTTATCTTTCTATAAATTTACTCGTGCAAAGCCCGGGTCGGGCGCTAGTACACCATGCATTATAGAAACAGAGTCACTGTTTTTCTTAAAAATTTGAATTCATTCGCCAGACGAACGATTTTTTTTTTCTATGTCTGTCAAATATCTAAATTTTATTCATAAGTGGAGTCTCCAGCATTGCTTCGCTCTCCAGCCCTTCAACTATCTCCAAACAAAAATCACATCGAAATTAATGACAAACAAACACAATTTCACATTTATTATAATATTATCATTGCATTTCATTTTGAGCCCTGCATTTAATATACCCTGTGTATAATGTTCTTACCATTTAACCGCACAGACATTAATTCTAATTAATGTTAAAGCATTACTTTTTTTTGCCTCGAAAACCAAGACAAAATATACTTTTTTTCCGCCGTTTCCTCTCAAAGGTATTGTCGGTGTCTACCCACAATAACTTTAATAGCCAAAGTGCAGTTGTATTTATACACAGTGTCGATGAAGATGATGAAAAAGAAGACGAAAAGTATAAATTTTTTTACCTGTGATAAAATTAAATATTTTGTTTTACAAGAATCTGAGTCAATACCATAACTGTGAGTGCGTCTATATTCTAAGAAGAAACCGACGGAATATCTTCTTTGATTATTGTGTTTTATTTTTAATAAGTACATAATGTAAAACACTTTCACAGTAAATACTTATTTTAAATGAAAAGAAGGGGCATCTTAGAAGTCTTGATTGGGCCTCTCCAGGATTTCATTGTCATTCATTCATTGTCATGTCATTGTTCAGATGTCATTTAAATGTGATATGATTGAAAAGTTTTGTAAAGTTACCTCACAATGATAAAGCTATTTAAAATTAAAAATTATCAAGTTGCAACCCTAATACTGGGAAGATTTTAAAAATAACAACAAAGGTAACAAAAAGTCTTCGTAGGGGTTTTTCACGCGTTTAGGTTTAGCGTTAGTACTGTTTCCCTTTCACGGTCGTGTTACTAAAAATCTATAAATCTAAATATTTCCTCTATTAAAATAGTTTTAGTTACACTCCCATATTTCAATATAAACTGAAAACTACAAACAAATCAATACCCACATAAAATTATTCAAAAGAACAGACGCCCGGCTGCATTTAAGAAAACGACGGCTGTTCAATAAAATATTAACCCAACTCGAACCAAGTCAATAGCCTTTAAAATATCATACAGTACGTCAACGGTTAAAATGCTGAAATTTCAGTTTGAAATTCAGCGGGATCACGTATTCGGTGCTGGATAAATAATTCATGCGTCCGCGCATATTGGTGTAGTCTAGAGATAACAGTGAGTCAGACAAGTTGAGAGGTTTGTATGAAAGTTAATTGAAAATGTTATCTGAAAATAAATGTTAATTATTTAAATTTAAATAAATTATCGACCTTTGTATCATGCAAAATATATGCTGCAACGACAATGCATTATGGTAAACATTATATAGATGGTACATTCCAAACAGCATAACCATGTGATTTTCGTATCTAATGAAAGCTGTCTTACTAAGAACTTTTAAAGCAATCTGTCAATTATCTGTCAATACACATGGTGTATTGAGCAAGTAGAGAATTTCCGCAAAGTAACGCTTGTTTCTGTCAATTATGACACTGATATATTTAAACTGTAGCTCAGTGAACAGTACATTAGGACTAAGTCAGACGCATTAATTAATTGTAACTGACAATCTACTCAGCGAATTTAAGATTAAAGCCTCGGATTTTCATGTATTTTTTCTTTAAATTCAGTTACATAATCGTGATTGGAATATGTTGGTCATTTAAATTCCATTTATGTAAAAGTGCTAAGCTTTTTTTAAGTTAAATTTTAGATTGTTTTGAAGTTTTTATCCCCGGGAAAATTATTGGTACCGAATTAAAAAATTAATATTTGGATTTATTGTATTGTATACAAAAATATTTTCTTGCAATTAATAAATGTAAATGAATTACAGAATTTAAATGTGCTATAACACGACACCATACTAATAAAATTTCCATAAAATGATTTAATAGTTCCAAAAATTAATCATACCTTGTGTTTTGTACGTCCCCGAATTGAATCTTAGAATAAACATACTGATACAAGAGATTTCTGTTGTTACTTATATACAGTATCTTTGCTGATCACGCAAAACTATGTCTCTCGTGGCATTCTTTCAGATTCAGGGTGATTGGTGGTACAGAGAGTACCGCTTTCACAATGATGCTCATCGTTAGAGTGGTATTCATAATGATAAAAATATCGCTTAGTTATCAATTGTATATTATCGATATTAATAACCATACCAAATTTATCTACAAATCAATCAAAAGGGATTTAATTTAAAAATTTCGTCGGTTAAAATACGAAGGTCTTCTCTACCCGCGTCGGACGTAGCCTAATAATAAAAGATCTTTACTTTTTATAATAAACTCGCCAGCCATGTACAAATTTCAAAATTTTGCCGGGCCCGGGAATTTATGCAGGAAAAACTAGTCTTTAAGTGGCCTTGCATTGTACCCGGGCTGTTATCAATATTCAGAAAATACGGCTGTTGTGATACCATTATTTTTCATAAATTCCTTTTTTTGTGTAAAACTATTTTGTGTCAAACACATGAAGGATGAACAAGAATACACAAGTATAGATGATTAAAGTCGTTTGTGCGCATGGCCCTATCTGTGTGTAAAGCTTGTACCTATATAAACACCATCTGTGTGTGCGTGACAAAAATATACTGATTATACATATATATTACACACACCACAGCGACGAGAACACGGTTTGACAAGATGGCTGCCACACAAGTTGCGTATTTACAAGCACACGAAGGGCCCGCGCGCGGATGATCGACTTGAACTATCTATGATATACCTACATATTTAAATTCGGCACTACGTTATAATTTTTTGAAAATATAATACATTTTTTTTTTGCTAATAAATCCCCAGACAAACACACCAACTGTATGGCCCCAAAGTAAGCAGGGCCTGTGTTATGGATGACCATACAGCGAACGGGGGGGGAACCCAGAATAAACATACATATATAAATACAAACAACCATGACCCGAGAACAAACATCTGTGTTCATCACACAAATGCATGCCCCGGCCAGGACTCGAACGTGGGACCTTCGGCGTATACGGCAGGGCTTCTTACCACCACACCACTCGGCCGTCACATTCATGCGTAACTGATAAACAATATTTAAGACTGTCTGGGACGGTGCTGCTTACTATTTTTAGCATCATTGCAAGTATTTTTACGTGGGTATGGTCCAGTTAAAATAAATGCCAGTGAAATAGGTTAATTTTAAACTAAAATTGAAAAGCTTCGGCTGACTGGAAATCTATGACGGCCGAGTAGCGTACTGGTTAGTAGCCCTGCCTCATACGCCGGTAGTTCCAAGTTTGAGTCCTGGGCATTATTTTGTGTGATGAACACAGATGTTTGTTCTCGGGTCGTGGTTGTTTGATTACGTATGTTTATTCTGGGTGACCCCAGTTCCCTCTATGGCCATCCATTACACGAGCTCTGCTTACTTTGGGGCCATACAGTTGGTGTGTTTGTCTGGAGATTTATGTATACATTTTGAACAACAAATATTTTTTTGTTTTGCGCCTAAGCAGGCACCCTCCGCGGGGGGGAGGTGGTAAATGCATCATGGATACCCAGCCGCTCTGCAGGGTGATGTGGTGCTCACTTGCATAGCACCTACCCACTAAATACCAGCATATCGGCTGCGGCAAGGGGTTGCTAAGCTGCTGTCATCGGTGCGATAGCCGATTAGGGAAAGAGGTGCGCGAGCGGGAACCCGCTAACGTCACCAGCTGTGAATTAATTGGCACAGGTGCTAGTGTGGTACTGGAGGTTTGTACGGCCCGTGCAGTTAGAAGTTGATCCAGATTTGCCGAGAGGTGATTGGGGTGGTCCGAGAGGGCATTTCTCGACCTATGGTCTTTGTACCTCGACGGCAGCGATGGAGCAGTACATGAGACTGTCTCGCAAATGAGAGGATTGGGATGCTCTTCAGAGCGTGAACGGATAAATCGATTTTTATGAAATATAGTTAATAACACTCTCGATTTATTCAGTTTCTCCTTCAAAATCGATCTATTTGTATGGGAGATCACATCTCTACAAACATAGAGATGATATAATAAATAGTAAATCAAAATGAAAATCAAAATACATAAATCAGAGTGAACAGGCATATATAAATATAAACAACCAACACCCGAGAAAAAATATCGGTATTCATCACACTACTGAATGCCCCAATTAGGACTCGAAACTGGGACCTCCAGCGTACGAGGTTGGGCTACTCTCAATACACCTCTCGGCCGAGACAGTCGTCGTTAATCAGTTGCAACGTCATTATATATACGATTAAAGCTGTCCGTGGGCACGGATGTCAGTTACCATCAGGTTGATAGAAAAAAATGTATGCATTTTGCGTAAACAGACTCTACATAATAAGTTACAACAAATACCTCAGAACTTGTCTGTCCTTTAGAAGTTCTATGACCAAAACGGAACAATTTAGTAAACATGAAGTCTTTCAAAATGGTCCTTAATATTTCATGAACATTGTAATGCGACTAAGAAAAACAAAAGCACAATTTTCAATCGTATCAATTTGTTATTAAAGTTTATATTGGAATGTAGTCTATAAACACGAGGAGAACCACGTGGTTGGCGTTTTGGGTCATTTTTCAATAAAATACGTCACTGTGGGGTCAAGTGCTTAGTATAATGTTTTGGTGAGGCAACAGTAGAAGATTATACAGCTTTGATTCATGTTCACGTTGTCTATAAATTAAAACCTTCAAAAATTAGAAGTTTCCGTACGGCTTTTCGATCATATCTCTCGATTCCGTGGAAATTTGGGGATAAAAACATTTGAAAACATCAAATTTCTCCGGAACGCCTACGACTTTCAGTTTAAAGTTTGTGCCAAAAAATAGTGATGAAATAGTCGTACAAAACAGGCTTAAGACATAAGATTAGGGTCACCAGAAAAGAAATCAACCAGTCCCAGTCTTGGGATGAGTGTTACGCGATAGTACACCGCATACTAAGGGGAGATAAAGCGTGGTCAGTGGCAGATCTGACTACTGTACATCTATCTGAGTACTATCATCTGACTGTACATCTTAGTGAAATGGAAGACAATTAAACGCCTGCCAAATAACTTTAAACATTAAACCAAGGGCTTGTTGACTGATAAAACTGGAATTTTTAACGTATTTTGGCACTGGATAGTTTTCTTTTCAGCCAAACTGTCTGTTTATTTGTAAATATAGTACAACTTTCAGATATTAGGGTATTTTGACATAACAAAACAAAAGCAATAATTTGCTTATACAAACATTAATATGAAACTACCCGTGGAGTGTCATGAATTTTCAAGTTGCAGTTTTGTATTGTTAATACAACTTTATTTATTGTAATAGAAAGATTAAGTCGCTAAAATTGTCCCGTATACATTGTTAATTGTTTTTTTTTTTTTTTTTTAGATTCTAGTTTGTTCTACTACACTTTGACCCGTGTGAAACTCTTTAAAAGTGGCCTTTTTACCTGTAGGCGTTTTTCGCCTGACTGCTAATGCTGGTGTAACGTATATGGTACCTTCATAAATTATTATTAGTTTAATAAATAACATACAAAATATACATTTTAAATTCTTATTAATGTTTTAATCCTCCATACTAAAAGTTTTTAATTAAAAGGAAAGGAATATTAAAGCAACTATTATATTTCAATATTAAATATCTAATTTCAAACCGTTATTCAAACTCTAAATTCGACGAAAAACCCTTTAATTTGTTTAACGGATGCCGGTAGGTACACTACGCATGTAAAATTTTGTCATCAATTGGTTCAGACTTTAATACTAAATTCAAATGGAGGGTAGATTTTAATTTGCTGAATGTCTGAATTTTTCTTTAAATGTATCGGGGTTGAACACGTGAGCCCGATCTTTTAGGTCGCTAGTTTGTTTATTTTGTCTCCATTAAATATCTCGTGTCATTTTAAATCCAATGGAATTATTCATCCGCATCCCTACTGCATTATTTGGTAATTATATAATTTGGAAATATTAAGGCTGTCGTGCGGTAGCGTCAGGTGGTGGGTCGCTCACTTCCCTCTAATATGGTTGAGCAGGACGATGGCTGGATCCCGCGTTAACTCGTGAACGGGTGCCGTCTGACGGTGTTCGTCGTTTGGATACTTGGGGAAAGGGAGACTTCCGGAGCTAACAGATGCAGATAATACAAATAAGATAAAAAGACACTGTTAATTTTTATACCCGTTAAGTTTCTTGCCAGCTCTTCTTCACGAAGCGTTTTCGAACTTGTGGTAGAGAGGTGGGAGAGTTTTGTTAAAGTCAATAAGAAAAAGTAATTTGGACGTTCAGAAATAAATATTTGAATATGAACTTAAATTTGGAACAATACTAACAAGAGTGTGTACTTCCAAGTAGGCGAGGCTTGTGTAATGTATAAGCCTCGACGATGTAGCAGAAAATTAAACGAATACATACTCATATTGCACTTATTCTGGCCTACTTATTCGGGCCGGCACTCCGGTTCGGCAGTGTTTGTGGAATGACAGCGTCGGCCCGGACCAGTTACAACACATATTGTATTTTATTCACCTAATGCATGGGTTTGAACATTTGGACTAACACTGATCACCAAACCGTGAACGGCATAGCATAAGCCGGACGGAGTTTTTCCCGATCATTCTTCTAAATATATTTAATTTTT
The DNA here is from genome assembly GCA_923062675.1 of Marasmarcha lunaedactyla. Classification (NCBI taxonomy): domain Eukaryota; kingdom Metazoa; phylum Arthropoda; class Insecta; order Lepidoptera; family Pterophoridae; genus Marasmarcha; species Marasmarcha lunaedactyla. The sequence goes on along the minus strand of OV281361.1, from coordinate 7,689,087 downwards.
CCGCTGTACAGTGTCGATTAATAGTGCCTGAACTAGTAGATCTAATCACCTTTTTTCACTAAAATCTTTTTCTGTACGCTCCGGAACATATACCCCTTCGCGGCATATCATCAGATAGGCCGCATTACATGAGCGGAATTATATTTCATTGTTACTTTAATTTTTTCCACTCAAATTTGATTTATAAATGTGGCAGGCGGATGGGTGATAGAAGATGGAGGATAAGTCATACAACTAAACAGTTGCCGTTTGGTTGAACGTTTAATGCTTTATATACAATTTTGAATTTTTATAATGGTGCTTTGCCAGGTGCTAGCGCACCACGCTCGCTACGTTCGCTCGTGTTGCGCAAACCGCGGGATGTCGACAAGTTTTCTAAGCTGACAGTTATCTGGGTAGCTGAAGAAATTTCATTCCACCATGCGGCTAGTTTTTTAGTTGAATATCTAATTTTACTTTCCACCTGCGCCATATACACCTATGTAATCAAACCTAAATTGACAAATAGTTACCTATAGTGTAGTAAAACTTAAAGTTAGCTACTGTAGAGCACATTTCTATGAGGGTGGGCTACTACGACAGATGCGAAGAGTCTGTACACATTTTATTTAATTTCAACGCGAATGAAGTGTCCTTCAAGCTGTAATCCTCATATTTGAAATCTCAGTGAAAACAAATTTTGACAATGCTAAAAAATTGTCCTGAAATAGTGATAAATAGTCATACATTTAAAAAAATAGTCGTATTATAGTTTCGGCGTTATAGCTATAGGTTGGTGAGGATTATGGCTTGAAAGTCAAGCTGTAATCCTCACCTTTCATGCAAGCAAACGGTAAGGTCTATCGACTTGGCTTAGGTTACAAAAATATTCATGAAATAGTGACAACGACATGCCAAATCTCAGAAATAGTCGATGAAAGATTCCAGAGATATAAAGGTGAGGATTATGGCTTGAACATTTGAAAACTTCAAATTTCTCCGGAACGCCTACGACTTTTAGTTTAAATATTGTGCCAAAAAGTAGTGATGAAATAGTCGTACGAAACCAAAATAAATTTGAGCTGATTTCATTTGAAAATAAAATCTACGTAACGTACTAACTACATTTGTCGTTTCACGGGTAATGGTACCTAAGGTATTAACTTAGTAGTAGCCTTAATTTAATAGTGTTACTATAGCCATGTATGACTATTTATCACTATTTCATGACTATTTTTTAGCATTGTCAAAATTCGTTTTTACTGAGATTTCAAATATGACGATTACAGGTTGAAGGACACCGAATGAAGCATACTTATATCTTATTTAAAAGAAACTTAAATAAAGAACACTGTTCTGTAAAACGGATCTTACTCTCAGAAAGCCTACGAGATCAAGTTCACGGGAACCGACTGTCCCGAATCGCCGGCAAATTGCACATCCTACTATATAATGTAATGGCATGATACTGTAGGAAGCTGCGGAAACACGTCGACCTCATCATCCATCATAATACGACATCAAACTTTATTGAAACGTAGTTAAAGCTCAAATTTGACGACCACTTAAAGAGTTACTTACGCTCGTTTGGATTTCTAATTTAAATTGCTTTGAAGCTCAATGATCCCGCTTCCGCGTTACAGCGATTTCAAACTTTATCTGAGTAAGATTAGATTGAAATTCGGGTTTTTGTATTTTAGTGTAGTTATAACGTTTTCGTCGTGAATTGGCGGCGTTTGCGAGGTTCAACGGCCGTCCTAGGCACCTCTTATGGCACCTGCTAACTACTCACTTTTGGTAATTAGTTTAAAAAAAACGCAACTAATTATGAAGTTAATCAGTTGAGGAAATGATTATATTGGCGATGACGGTTTTTATTGCATGTAATTAGTTTTTGTTGGGTGTTTGTAGGAATCATGGAAAATTTTATTTAGGGAATTGGTGATGGGAAAGGTTCCCATAGAAGGCTTCATTATTTTATATTATTTTAAATTGTGTTAAAGCTGAACATTAACCCTGACAGGTTAGTCTTATTTATCATTAGCCGATAGACAACGATTTTGATAAGTACACTTGAATTGTTTCTTATTGCAAAACCAAAATACTTATAAAATAGCCACAACTGGAATTGTCTTTGTTCCAGTAGGCTGTCCCTTCTCTTAACCGGAACACAGCCACGTGAACGAGTTTGCTATGGCGGTCGAGAAGGGAAGGACTGGAGTACCGCCTTAGACGAGATCTCCACATAAGAAACTATGTTACCACGAAAATGTTCCTGGATTATCCGAAATTCGCTGAATGGCTATCCTTGCCTACTTATATAGATATATTTTAAAATTGCATTAACAGATTGAATCACCTCCAAAAAGAAATGGATGGCGTTAAAAAAGAAGTTATCTTTTTAAAATACAGGAATTAAAGGCAATTTACTTAGGCCTCAGTGCATGATTAATCGTCATACCATCCGAGATTGAAATCTGTCTGTTGGCTAAGGTTCTACTAACCACTGTATATTTCGTCGTCATATCTGCGGAAAGACATCCACTCTTGGAAAAAGACCGGTTTGGGTGATTGTTACGCATAAAAAAGAAATATAAACAAACTTCTATTCCTAAATTCGATTATCAATTCTATATTCGTACGCAGGAATCGAAAACGTTCGTTGACCTCAACTTATTCATTCCGTAAGCGTCAATACAACTTTATATAATACTTTGTGAATTTCTAATTTTCTACGAAAGCAGAAATATATGAAAGTACTCTTTGTAGAAATATTGGATCAAAATATATTAAACAAAAGAGCGGGATCGTAACATTAAAAGATTTGGCATCAGGTTTTTTTATCCTTTTTTTAATAATATGTGTCAGGAGTTTGTCTTCCACCACATCTGCTAAAAAGTGAAATGGAGGATTTACTCTAAGTTTTAAGTATATTTTTTTTATTTTGACCCTTCTAACTTCCTTTGTCCAATCGCGAAAGGCACGTTGCCATTACTTTAACTGCCTCTCAGGTGATTTCAAATTGAATTGGGTATGCAAATTAATTCCAAATGATAATTTGGTGTTGTCAAATTGTATACCTTCTATCTCAGGAATTAAACCTTCTTTATATAAAGGAGTGACGAGATTTTTTCTGGTTTTTTTCCCTCTCGGTCTACCTTTAATACCTTTTAAAATCCGAAGTTCTAAGTTGTTCGTAAGCCCGTCGCTTCTTTTAGCTTGATTCACCAGCAGCTAAGCTAATTTAATCAAATTTTATCAGCTAAACAAAATTTTATAAGAATTCACTTGCCATTTTAAAATGTTTAATATTTGTGCCAGTATTAGTATTAATAAATGTTTGTTGATGTATTGGTAACTGATAAAAATTTAAACCACTTTATTCAAAACACTAGTTTTTTATTTATTGAATTGTTTGTAGATAATTCGGGATTTTTTTTAACAAAACCAAAAAAGTTGAATATCTTGATAACGAGCCTACTTGGTATTAGGGACAATATAGTTAATTTTGTTGGAAATTAGTTGTGTTATCACATCCTACGAAGAATACATCGAATAACAAGTCACCCTGTATATATATCATATATATATATATGTGTATATGTATGTTTATCCTAGGTTCACCCCAGTTCGCTGTATGGTCGTCCATAACAAAAGCTCTGCTTACCTTGGGCACATGAGTAGATAAATAGAACAGAGACAAAGCTCCATACAAACGTACGTATCAGTTGCACTACTACAAGCACGCGGGGCATGTGTGCGTGACCACTGGCCGCTTGTCCCGAACGCGGCGAGGCAGGTCAAAAGACATTGTCAAAAGGCACAGCCAGTTGACAATCTCAGGGTCATTGCGACGCACGTTGTTCGTTTTGTTAGTTGCAAGTTTGTTTATTTTAATGTGAAAAAGTTGTATTTTTTATTAATATTGGTTGTTTATTGTACTGTGTGCATGTATAATTCTAGAAAAAATAAAATTGAATTGCTCGAGCCAAAGTTTCGCGAAAATTTCGATCTTGAAATAAATATTGTCTATATTGGCAATGAAATACTTAAGCGTATTAAAGATTGTAAATTTGATATGCCATGTGAGTGTTTCCCGTTAGATTACATGAAAAAACTATATTTTAAATTCAGAATTTATCACACCATCAAAAGAAACAATAAACTATCAAAAAACAAAAATTATAAAAGAAAATTTTTAGAGTAAGTAATTTGTAAAGTATTGTATTGTTGTAAGTAGTGTATCATACTGAATAATGAAACTATTTAACAAATGTTTTGTTTAATTTCTCTTAACCTATTGTGACAACCCTACCAAAATAAGTAAAATTTTTCACGTTTTTAAGAAGCTTTGACTCTGTTCCGTTTATCTACTCAAGTGCCTTGGGGCCTTACAGTTTGTGTATTTGTGTGGGGAATTTTTGTAGATTTATTTAAATTCGGCATTTATTTATGTTTAAAGAGCACGCATTTCACCGAATGGTAAGAGGCATCCGCGCACCAGGTCATCTATAATTTTGGATAGTTTATTGATGTACATAAATTTGTGTGGTGTAAATTACATTTATGATGGTACACAGGTAGAAGGCCTCATTTGGGAATTGCCTTAATACCTAAACTTTCAGTAATTGATGCCAATTTTAACCGGACAAAAGCTTCAGCTCTGTATTGGGTGCCAATATCTCGCACCCGACCGTGGTTCACGCTATGTTCGAGAGTGAGAGGTCGTGGCTGGCGGTGCGATCCTTCTGCGAAGCAGTAATGCTCGCTAAGGAGGCGGCGGAGAGGGCGAGGGAAGATACTGCGTCCTCCCTGGTGCTTCGTCGCCGTCGCACAGGACGCCAGAGGGCGGCTGTCATCCGTGAGAGGAACCGTCGGGCCGCGAACGGAATGCGCAAGCTCCTCGTGACCTGGAAAAAAGCTACTATAGGACACAAGAACCATTTACAAAAAAGTCTCTTGGTAAATAAAAAAAAATCGTTAGACTGGATTACCTGGCGTGATGGCGAGTATGTTTTTTTCAGAGTTTTATCAGTACGCACCTACGTAATATGTTAAATGCTTAAATATTTTTTAGGCAAAGGAAGTTCAGCATACGGCTTCATCCTTCCGATGAATTAAATATGCGAAACTCGATGATGCTATAAAGTTAGCTGTCGATATATTATGAAAGTACGACTTAGTCAAATTAATAGTTTTTGTAAATGGCAAGACAGGATACGCTTTCAAAGGATGTGCAAGAAAACAAAAACTTCTGGTAGATTTCAATGTCTATTTAATTTTATGTCTAATGGGATTGCTTTCACAGTAACTATATTTAATAGAATACGGGCATTATCTTAGTACGACGTAAAAAAGTTTTTTTTTTATGAGTCTAATTTAGAAATTCTTTTATAATTAAAAAGGTACCTTTTTCGTAGTGGACTGTTTATAAACCTTTAAAATTTCACCTGATTTTGTGGCTTAGCTCTGAGGGCGCTTAGCTGGAACTTAATCTATACCTAGATACGATTCGCCCAAGGGGTACGTACGCTATGCCCAAGGGCTACATACGATTCGGCTAAGGGCATGATGTAAGGGCATGACCTTGTCCAAAATTAACCTGGGCTTTATTGTATCCCGGAGTTCCTAAGGGATCAGTTTCACATCAAAGTGACTAAGTACTGTTTCCATGAAAGTGTAATGTTATTTGTATATTCTTAGAACGAATCGTTGTATCTACTGGTAACGACCAGTCTTGCAAGGTGCTGCAAGGTCGTGGTCGCTTATGCCCCCCCCCATGTTGTCCTCTGGAAGCTGGTTCTGGCGTGGAGTCTTTGCTGTTGTTGTGGAGAGTGATGATGACGACGATGATGATAAAGGTGCTGCTCATGTGCTCGGCTCGGGGTCACCACTTTAGGGGACCTAACCACACGTTCCCGCAGATGTAATTGTGGTGACCAGGCCGCGGCCCACGACCCGATAATCATTGTCGGAAAGTCATATATATTCTAATTGCTTAAGTTAAGTTGATATTGCGATGTAGAACACGCGTTGTGATTGGTCGGTTGCGTAGCGCGTCACCGCTACATATGTACATTCCATACATTCCTTTTTGTTAAACTAAAATCAGTAAATAAACAGTTAAACTATAATAATTCCAAATGAATCAATCTATTTATTTAATCAACATTGTCAGTGAAATAAAACTGATCTATAAATTAAACAACACTGGAATAAAAACTGAACAATATAGTAAAAATTACAGACGAATTGTGAACCTCCGCCTTTGTTTGAAGTCATAATCACAATCAAAGAATCACAAACAAAGAAAGCTTCTGAAATTAAATCCTTAATTAAACCACACAACAACACAGTCGAGATACAAGATATTTAGTCACTAAATTACCAGGAGATCAGCATCCACAGGGTGTTCACAAAATGCTTACGTGACACTGGTCTTGCGTTCGAGGAAACTCCCACACGACCTACGAGTATATGCACTTGATTTCTTAACATGTACACTAAAAGATCTGATAAACTCCACTTTGTGATTTTTTTATGAAGGCGTTTAATGTTAAGTATGAGAAGGTAATTTGGAGGAATGGTTGAAAAAAATTTTTTAAATGTTTCAAATCTAATATATTTATATTTTATATTTTATATTTGCAAAATTATTTGCTGGTAAGTACTTTTTTTTTGAAAACTTGTTATAATTGTTCTTGTTAATAATTGTTCTACCGTGCGGTCAAAACTAAATACGATTGTATATTGGCATCAATTATATTTCAGTTTCTGTCGTAACAATATTCACATGTATTTATCGAGACTTTTAATTACATCATTATAAATTTTACCGTTTTGCACTGCATTAATTTTCTATTTATTATTATTTTTTAACCTTTTTGTAGCCAGCAAACGAGCTGGCTAACTAACTAACGTGGGTAACTGGTGTCAAGTAGGTATTTTATTTATAAATAATTATTTTGATTTTATATTGACTTTGAATTGTCCATTGTTCCAGTAATTTCACTGGCTGTTCCTTCTCTGTAATCGGAATAAAACCAAATAAAATTAATTATTATTGAGGACAAAATAGGGTGGTCTGTAGTACCGGCCCAGACGAGATCTTAACCTAAGAAACTCTACTATACCACTATTAAAAATAAAACATTTAAAAATACAAATATCTTCACGCACACAAAACACCAGAAATAAATCAATAATAAAAAGCCTACCTAAACAACATACATACATCTACTCTTGTTACCATCCATATACTTAAAGACTTACACCATACAAATGTATAGTTTGCTCTTAGACTTTAGTAGGCTAAAAGTTGAATGAACGAGCTCTGTTGATCTCGCTCGCACCCACACTGCCACAGTAGATAACTCACACAGGCGTAACACTCACACAGACGCAATGAGCGTGAGAAACGCTGATAACTCACTTGCGTAGATCACTTCCGAATAGAATTTGAATTTAGAATCTGGAATGTAGTTTTAGCACTTGCTGTATATGAGTTGTTGTTGTATATGAACGATAAAAAAATATGGCGCTATTGCAAACAATATAATATGAGTAGTATGAAATAAATATTATTTTTTTTAAATTTGATGCAAACTTAATATTAAAATCATTATTAATTAATATTATGTGTGTATTTTAGTAAACAGGGGTGTTAAGTACTCCTGAACTTCGACAAAACTATGGATTTTTAGTACTTTACAAAGCAAGTAAAAAAACAAGTAAAATACAAAAAAATATTTGAATTCTTATTGAAATTTACTTGCGGTTTATTTTATTTTAGTTAAGTTTTATTTATTTCTAAGAATATTTTTACTTTAAAATGTAATTAAAGCACATTTTACACAAGTAACAAAGTTGTTTTTGTGCCTAAGCAGGCACCTTCCGCGGGGAGGTTACGAGTTCAAAACATAACAGAATCAATTAGAATGAACCTAAACTTAGGTATACCGGGTTCAGACCGAGATCAAACCGTAATTCTGATCAACTTTCCCAGAGACACTATGTAGGCAAATAAGAAAATCAACCCTTTGTACAAAATAGGTAGCTTACCCTTAGGATTTTAACGAAGAGTCGATATTTCAATAGTCTTGTCATTTTAATTGGTATTCGTTGAAATTGTTGCAAACTCAATTAAACCTCCTTTCTTCTACGGTCTCGCAATGATAACTTTGTTTTAAATTTGTCGAAGCCGGTAAACGTGCACGCGCTCCAACTGGTGGTAAGTAGCATCCATGCCTATAGACATCATTAATCATTTCTAAATTAATTATATTGTTATTTAATAATTATTGATTAATGATGCGTTGCCGACCGTGGGCCGAAGTTGGAGTTGCCTTTCTTCCAGTATTTACTCTGGCTGTTCTTCCCCGTTATCAGGAATACAACCACGGAAAGGTGATTTTTATTGCGATTAAAACAGGAAAGACCAAAGTACCGCCCCTTGCGAAATATGACACAAGAAACTCTATTCCCACTACAGTACATCCAGATGTGCGATGGCAAAGGATATGTTGGTCTGAACGAATTCTGATCTCAAAATTACAATCCGTTCAATATATTGAGATACAAAAAGCCAATTTGTTATCCGAACAGTACATCTGTTGTCAAATACGTTTTTTTTAAAACTAATTTACTTCCTTTCAGATAATTAACAAGGTTATTGATGAAAGACTAACTTTATAATAATTAGGTAACTTTTCAGCAGAATAATTTTCACAATTTGACAGGTTTTTTTTCTATAGAAAGTGTCGTCAAGTGTAATTGTAATAAGTTACACCTTAACCTTTTGAGTTAAACTCACTTTATCCAGACTATTAGTGATTTTCCGATAAAAATTTAGTGATAATATAAAATTACGGTTTTTACACTTTTAAAGCGACATAACACGTCGCTTTAAAATATTTAATATAAATTCGAATTTTGTGATGTTACCTGGGAGAAACGTAGTCTAAATGCTGGAAATAGCAAGATTTACTCAAAAGAAACATTCCTATATTTTTTAAAAGAAACAAAACTGTCTTCAAAGATATTTGAAAATAAGCTTGCCATGCCCGGGAATCGATAAAATAACATCGCGTCATTATCAATATATTATCTTTAATCGCCCGTCCGACAGCCTCGTGGCTTGTCCTAAGATGGGAGTCCTAAATTAGAATCCTATTAAAGACAAAACGCTGAAAAAAACGTAGTGAAGGAACTCACATTTTTACTTGAGATGTAATTTGGTGCAACGCTTGCTAAAACGCAATTGGCTGTCGTTGAGAGGACTATATTTATGTGATGTGTACCGATATTGATTCACAAATATGTTTTACAGTTTTATAAGTTTTTAGCTTTATTACTTTGACTGCAGTTGTTGTGTTATTTGTATTAAAATGATTATAAAGTTTCTTAAGTACAACAATAACGCAAACGAATATAAATATCTTTAATTTTTTTGCATTAAATCCAGAAAAAGACCCTAAGCTTCACCAGCTGTCTGTGAGTGACTTCCGGTGACGTCACAAATAACAATAAAAACTTTTTAATTTGCATTTTTTTTTTTTGGGATTTACAGTACTTATTTCTTTCATTCTTTGCATAAGTTTCAAAAACTTTTTGAACTTGCATTAGAGCCTTCCATTCTCGTAAATTATTTACTGAAATGCCACAGGAGTTCACATTACCAACATCTTAAACAAAACAAATATCCCCCCTTTATCTGTACATCTCACTGCTGGCGTCGTAATGCTGACAGCTGTCAGTTTCGAATGCAATACGATTGGCCGGTGCTCATTTGATGGCCTTCAGTGAATTTTTCTAGTAACGCGCCGTAATTGGCACTATAAATTAACATGCTAGAGCGAGAAAGCTATACCTTAATAAGTATCTATTGCATACCTTTCGTGCTTCGTCACTGTCCGCCTGACATGCATGACGGTTACCTCTTACCTACTTATTTAGCCCTAGTACTTGGAGCCACGTTTATTCCACGTTTTAGATATTTTTTTCAAGTTTTTTTTTTTTAAACAAAACTGGCTTGACGAGACAGACGGGTTTTTGAAATGTCTTTGCATTTCCGCATTGAGAAAGTAAAAAGGTCATTCCCGCCTCTCACAATTTCTCAAAAACTTAAAGACATGTCTTGCTCTGTTTTCTTAAGTAAATGTTATAGTGAATTTGCATTTTTTATTGTTTAACTTAATTACTTCAGACATTAAACAGGCGGTTGCTTTTTTTGGTCCATTGGTTTAAGTGCGCTTACTATATACTTTTTTCACTGTCATATTTTTACTGAAATCAACTGAAATTTTAAATTGCATTGCGGTTGCCTAAAAAACATTATTTCCAGTTAAACGTTATACAGCTGTTAGTAAACATTTGGATTCACACAGACAAATGAAAAGAAGTGTCAAAGAATTTTCTTGAGACTTATTTCTTGAAAAAAAACATGGAACATCCATTAAAAATATTGTCTACGATTAATAAGATACGTAGCCCTTCTAGGTTACTACGCTTTTACGTAGACTACTAACAAAAAAGCATAAAATCTTGAAAGCCAAAAAATTTGACTTGTGAATTTTGTTTAGATTTATTGGCACTGTAACTTTTATGTAAGGCGACAACTGACGAAAAAATATGTATAGAGTAGACCAAACACGATTAAACTGTTTTCTTAAGAAACAATATAATTTAATGAAACGATTCGGAAATTTATTCAATCTGAAAAAGTTTCTGGTCCTGAATCTTAATTAAAATTATAATACTTTAATTCTTCACAAATATTTTTTAATAACCCAAGACTTTTCAGATCTGGAATAAGCTGCCAATATTTATTTATTCAGAAAAGCTAACAAATATATTTACAAGCAAAATTACATTATGGAAAATTATGTAACATCCTCGTCTCCATCATACATTTCCACGAATTGAGATGAACAACAAAAGCCTACCAAAAAACATCGAACCTTCCACACTTATTTAATTAACGCGTTAAAGGTCCCCACTGGTATATCGAGTGAGCGACCGGCATGCAAATTCAGGGAACGGGTTCAATCTCTTATCAACTCGCAAACCCTGTCTTATAGAAAGATGGGATCCAAATGTACGCACTATATAATAATGCCAGAAGAAAATTTTTGTAAGAAGTTAAAATGAAAGAAAAGATCTACACGAATAAGTAATATAAGCGCTGATTTCAAAAAGATAATAGAACTCTTGGGGATCAATGACAATGTTTGTCCGTCTAACACAGTAGCATAAAAAAGGCCTCTTTACACCTTACTATGCTAAGAAAAATGTGCGCCTATACTTCAAATTTTAACCCCCGACCCAAAAAGAGGAGTGTTATAAGTCTGACGTGTCCTGTTTGTGTTTCTGTCTGTGACACCGCAGCTCACAAGCGGCTGAACTATTCATAAAAATTTTTTTTCACCAGTTGAGATTGAATCGAGAATTTTCTTAGAAATCTTACTATCACCGAAATAGTTGAGTTCATTCCAGGCCCTAGATATATAAGCTTTTGGTTTCAGTGCTTTACGCAAAAATTTATTATACCTTAATTTTTATAACATTTCATAACAATTACTAAAAAGAAAGTCAGAACCAAATTATGTATAAAATATATAAAAGACATAAAAGCAAATCAAAGAATATGTAACTGCGTGCATCTTTACCGATACAGACAAGGTTCTCAAACTATAGGTTAATCATTATGCAAAAAGAAATACTTGAGGTAATGTTTATGATTTAAAATAGATGAAATAGATATTCAGTTGAATTAATTACTTAAAAAATTTCGAAATCATAACACATTAAATAATATCACTAAAAATATATTTATGTCAGCTTTGTAGTCAAATATTTTATTTTTGTGCTTTTTATTTGGTTGGGTTTATGTGCGAAATTATTTTCTTTGATCGGCAACCCTCAATAAAAAACATTCGCTCTGTTTTTGTGCAACAAGTGAATGCAGCCTGCTTACTAATGAGATAGCAAACTAATACAATAAATAATAAATTAGTAGTTAATTGTTTATTTTTCTTTTTTTCCCTATTAAACGAAGTAACAAATATTTTTAGATTAAAGAATTTGTGATGCAATACAATATACTTATTATAAGTTTACCTAATAATGGCAATTTTATTACTAAAAATTTAAAAAACTAGTTAGTATTTGACTCATGTGATTATAAAATATGGTATTATTATTGTTATTATAATTAACCTTATTGATTATTATAATAAAAATAATTATAACTGTATATTTTACTGAAACATAAATGGCCGACGCCACGAACATTTTGAACTCAACCCTTTATAGGTTTATAAAACTTATGTTATTAATTAATATTATTGTATAGTATTGACATTTAAATAAAATATTTAGTCCCTTTCACTTTTTACTGAATTACTCTCTGCAATCACAGCTGTAGCTAATAATAGTAATAATCATAAATCATGTGAAGACAATTCGTTTCTAAGAGATTTATTCCGACTGTACCCGACTTATTCAAAATTGTAAATTAAACCATATTTTATTTTTTTACGAAATGGACTGTTTATTTATGGCCCGATTGTCCTTTTGAATTTCACCGGACTTCGTAATCTAGTGCTGCGGGCGCTTAGCCGGAGCCAAATCTTAATACGAACGTAATGTTTACATTAGTCAGTTGCAAAAAACGAGTGCACCAAAGTTATTACATATCCAAGGCTGAGCTGAGAGCTTGGTACTTTGTTACAACATAGGCAACCTCCTAAGTTCTAACTTAACGATTTTTACTTCAGAACCACAATTTCTACACGTTATGCTTCCTTAGTAACTATGTAACAAGAATGTAACTTAAGTCAGTAAGTTTGGTTAGTTACTTTACAAGAGTCAGGTAATGAATTAACAAAAGCAAATAAAATAATAAAAAAAGGTATACCTGATTCTTTTCAAGTCTAAAACCATGTAAAAGGTTCACAAGATATTTTTGAAGTCAGTTGGTTAAAATAACAATACTTTCCCCCTCTCATTAGTCCTTCTGATATTCATTTCAAAACTTCTTTAAATACTTTTGTGTCTTGAGAAGTTTTATGTGTCTCCAATTTCAAATGTATTTTTATCACATATATTAATCATATTATACAGAACAAAGTAACTTATTTATAAGTGTAGTCAGTCTTCCATTTCTTTGTCACTTATTAATTGATGTGGAAAAAAAGATTTTTCCCTCTACCACCTGACGGTATCATTTCTTTAACATAAATAAATTAAGACAATGTTCTAAAAATTACCCGCAAAAGAGTGTAATATTTTTTTTTCTGAAAAGGCTTATTTAGGACTCGTAATGTTTTGGAATCGCTCATCATGAGTCGCTATGCCATTATATCAAAATAGAGTGGTAAAAATGCAAATCTAAAATCTAACCCAAAGAAAACTAAATTGATAATAAGGCTTATGTTACTTACAACCCCATTAAAAGTAGTTATGTAAGAACAATTTTACACAAAACTTGTCGTTCCAGCAATTCACAAATAAGGAAAGAGAGTGAGAGAAGTAAACAAAACAAAAGAATGAGTGTGTCAGAGCAACATTGCCATCCAGTTACTAGGATCATAGAACTATTGAGGAGTTGTATATTATGAATTCCAATTGTACAAGCTCCGAACTATGATATGTTTTGTCGGTGGTGAAGGCCATTTTTCATGGCGTTGAAGTTATCTACGATCTTGAAAGAGGCCAATATTTATATTATGTTTTATTGCTAATACTTTGACGAAACTAATATTTTTAGAATTTATAAAAACCAAAAATAATCATCAGTTCTTTAGTTCATATTCCGTTTATAGCAATTGATTATGTACATTTCTGTGCTGTTTTCTTTTCATTATATTACAAATGTATTTAAACAAGCAATAAAAAAATTACATTGACACAAGCAATAAAAAATTACATTGACATAAGCTTGTTTTCATTTACGAAAATATTAATTGGGGAAAATGACAACAGACGTTAGTTAACTTTTCTTTTAAGATGTAAACTACCTTAATCTAAACTGTATCTTTTTGCAAGCAAATTTTCCATCGGAAACTACCTTCGTAAAAGAAGTCCATCAAAGTACGAGCTCGTATATTTGATAAAATATTGTCCATGTACAATACAAGTAAATCGCAATCAGAATATTGTGTGAAAACATCATAATTTTTCTTCTTCAACCAGTTAATGTATTTAAAAATCTTCAATACCGAATGGAAAATATACATACTTATAAAATATAAAAACCATCGATAAAACAGCTGACGTGCCTACAAAGAAAGCGTCATTCAATTCGACGACGCCTCCTCACAAAGCACCTTCATCCATCGATATAACAAACGTAAACCGTCAAAACTACCAGGCTCGCATGAAATAACAAAGTAAAACTATTTTGACAGCCAAACGTTCGATAAAAACTCCTAAACTTGAACATTGCGCCGGAAAGGGACAGCGCTATCTGATTCATCTGCCATCTATATCGCTATACGTCAGATGACAAGCACTGGGTGAACGAACTCTCCGAGTTTACTGGGCTAAAAGTTGAATGTACTTCGTTCGCGGACATTACGAACAAGATAGCAACTTAACCATACACTCCAGTTATAATAATGACTTAAACACCTTTTCGCCTATCGAGCGCTTCATGCTGAAATTGAGCCGAGGTAAAGTCGATATTTGCTCGGAATGTTTATTATTATAAGTCGTTTTAGAATGCAAAGGCGAGTTTCTCACGACTACAACTACATTGGCGAATCGGTAGTGAGATGTGTGTACGGATAGTATGATTTACTTGTGTGCATTCAGTTGAGGTTGCTGTAGTCTTGAAAATAATTTCGCGGTCACACCAAGTCGTCTCGAGTTCAAGCAACCACCTGTGCGTCTTGCTTGCCTGGTTATTTATATCTACGTGCGAACTATGTATATAAATAAATATAAACTTATATAAAAAATCCTTCATAAGTTCAATGGAAAATAACAAAATATAAGAATGAATTTTGTCGGAAAGCTATTCGAGAATAAAGAGATTAAATTAATTCTGCAAAGAGTTTAGAGGGTCGTAAAATTAGGACTCTGCATAATGTCACTAACTAATAAACACACTGCAAAAATATATCATCGCTATGATACGATATCAAATATTTGGAGGCACTATATATTACTGAGACTTTCAATTATGTGACCTTAACACATGAAAATTAATTAAATTAATTGGATTACCAACATGTCGCTTGGGTTCGGTTGCGGAAAGATAACGCCAAACAATCGAAGTTAGATAGAACATAATTTAATTTGCGAAAATTAAACTTCTGACAATGTCACAATTTAAATATTAGGTCATATGAAATTGGCGTTTTGTAAGGGAGGAACATAAAGTATTTTTTTTTAAATATTATACTAGCGTCTCGCCCTGTCTTCGAACGGGTCTATGTCCCGGCATTTTAAATCTGTAATATCTTCGAAAATATTTATTTAAATTACAGACTGTAAATGGCCACATTGATCTATATTATATGCAAAATGTATTTAAGGGATGAGGATTTAATTGAATAAGGATTAATGCTGTATTACATAAAATCGCTTCGTAAATAAGCCATTATTTCTCGTAAAAAGTAAACCATAAATAATGGTTACTGTGGGTTATCCCTAAGAGATATACCATCTACCATATATATACCATCGTGGACTTATTTGTAGACCTTTTTAAGGTGTATATTGTAGTAAATTATTTTGATCTATCTCTTATAGCCGGTTTACACGCGTTAAGTGGTTAAGTTGGTAACTAAATTTTAAGTTAAAAGTTGCGTGTAAACAGTCAGTTAAGTGACAAGTGGTAACTTAAAATTTAGTACGCAAGTGATTAAGTAGATTAGGATTCGTTCTATTTTTCGTATAAGTGGGTGGGCGGGGCTTCTCACTTAACACGTTTGGACGTGATTTTTTAGTTGGTTGGCATAGGTTGACAAAGCTGGTGGCGGCAAAAAGCTCGTATATATTTCGCATTTACTCTTTTTTTTTTAAATGTCGGAGTGGAGTTTAGTTTCAATTTTAAAATTTGTTGAAGAATATTTAAAATAGATATGCTTGTAGAATAAAAATTTAGAAAAAAACATATTCATGTAAAGCTTTCAATTTCCGAATAAAATTCTTTTCTGAATTTGTCCAAAATCACATTTACCATATATCTAAGTACAGAATTGACGAATTCCTTGAGATTCATCACTGCTCATCTTCATTGAACTTATGAACTTAACTACTTAATCCGTTTGGACACACAAGTGACATGCAGTAACTTAAAATTTAGTTAAAATTTAGTTACCAACTTAACTACTTAATACATGTAAACCGCGCATTAGGGTTCAGTCAGCGTTTGCAATGTAAGCGCAAAAAATGTGCTTTTTTATGATATCACATTAGAAACCTCTAAAATTATCAGTCTTTATATATATTATATTATGCATGTATTATACACAGAAACCTTCCTCTTGAAACACTCTATCTATTAAAAAAACCGCATTAAAATCCGTTGCGAAGTTTCAAAGATCGAAGCATACATAGGGACAGACAGACAACGGGATGCGACTTTGTTTTATACTATGTAGTGATTTATTTAATCAAAGTATGTACCATTGCTATCTGTGCACTTTATCCATCTCATGGGTAGTTCATTGATCCTATTACTAAAAAAACCATTCGGATGGTAATCAATAAAATCGTTGAACGCGCTTTGGACTGCCCCATCGGAGTTGAATTTTTCCCTTGCAAGAAGTTATCCAAATTTCGAAAAAAATGGTAATCTGTTGGAGCAAGGTCCGGGGAGTACGGTGGATGCTAGACATTCCAATTGAAGCTCCTCTAATTTGGTAGCCGACTGTTGTGCAGCGCGTGGTCTAGCGTTGTCCTGAAGCAGCAGTGGCCTAGAGCGATTGACCAGCCGCGGTGGCTTAGCAGCTAGCTTGTCCGTCACGAAACCGGAACTAATCCACCAAACGCTCACGAGTGACTTTTGTTTAGTTAATTTTCGCTTGGGGCAGGATTTGGCTGGTTCTCCAGGGTTCAACCATTGCGATGAGCGTCTCTGATTGTCGTACACGACCCACTTTTCATCACAGGTAATGATTCTATTTAAAATCCTTTCATTATTGTGCCGGTTGAGTAATGTAACGTAGCAGTTGACGCGCGTTTGTGGGTTTGCTGCACTCAATTCCTGAGGTACCTACCTCTCAAGCTTTTTCAATTTGCTTCAAGTGGATTAAAACAGTTTTGTCACTAACACCGCAGCCTATAGCTAACTCGGACGTGGTATGCGATGGATGCGCTTCCGCAATAGCCTTCAATTCTTCATTATCAACTTTGGTCTCCAGCCATCCACGGGGCTTGTTCTGCAGGTCGAAATTTCGAGAACGAAAACGTTGGAACCAAAAACGCACTGTGTTTTCTTTTGCGACACCGCCGCCATACACAGCATTACTACTTGGAGCCGTTTCTGCAGCATTGGTGCCGCGGTATAACTCGTACTCGTAAATAACGCGATATTTCAAGTTATCCATTTTGTAAGTGGCGCAAAGTAAAAACCAATAGAGGCAAAAACAAATGAATTACGGTTTCTGAAACACAAATGCCTGAGTAAATAGCTATATAAATTTGAAATTGGAATTCTTAACCAACGTGGAGATAATGCAGACTTAATAATAGGTCTTTATCTATGAAACTGCCGTTTTGCCGTACTGGTCATTTCAAATGAAAATATTTTTTTTTTTACTGATAATTCTAATTTCAAATTAATTTTATTTGACAAACATGGAATTCTTTTTCTAAAATCGTCATTTGTTTAATAGTTAGTGTTTTGTTTTCAACGCATTCGAACATTTTTCGTCATCATGGATAAGTTAAAAATTCGAGTAATTATGGAGTATGAGTACCGTCGTGGCAGCAAAGCGGCACAAGCGGCACGCAACATCAACGACGTTTACGGAGCGAACACTACAAACGAACGCACCACCCGATATTGGTTAACCCGCTTCCGTTCTGGAAATTTTGACCTGAAAAATGAACCCCGTGGTCGTCCGATAACTTTGGTCGACAATGACGAATTAAAGGCCATTGTGGAAGCTGATGAAACTCAATCCACGGCTGAATCAGCAGCAGCTTTCGACGTTAGCATCAAAACAATATTGGTTCATTTGCGTCAAATTGGCAAGGTAAAAAAGCTTGACAAATGGGTACCCCACGAACTCAATGACCGCCAGCGCGAAGTACGCGTGGAGACGTGCCTTGCACTGCTCAGCAGGCATACAAATGAAGGAATTCTGAACCACATTGTTACTTGTGACGAGAAATGGATCCTGTTTGACAATCGTAAGAGCTCAGCAAGTACGTTGGACCCTGGTTCAGCACCCAAACAATGCCCTAAACGAAAACTTACCCCTAGAAAAGTGATGGTCACTGTTTGGTGGTCTAACGCGGGTGTAATTCATCACAGCTTCTTGCCAAACGAGACAAGCATTACTGCAGATGTGTACTGTGAAGAACTGAACACAATGATGGAGAAGCTCGCACGTCTCCAACCAGCTTTGGTCAATCGTTCGGCTCCACTGCTCCTGCACGACAACGCGCGACCTCATACTGCACAGCAGACGGTCTCCAAGCTACAAGAGTTGGGGTTGGAAGTTCTCCGTCATCCGCCGTACTCACCAGACCTTGCGCCTACAGACTTCTACTTTTTCCAAAATTTGGATAACTTCTTGGCGGGAAAAAAATTCAATACCCGAGAGGCAGTACAAAATGCCTTTGAAGAATTTGTTGCCTCCCGTCCAGCTGATTTCTTCAAGAAAGGCATCAACAAGCTACCAATGCGTTGGCAAAGATGCATTGATTGCATGGGTGATTATTTTGATTAATAGAAAGAAAAAATATATTAAAAAATTACGCTTCATTTATTTCGTGAAAAACGGCAATTTCATAGGTAAAGACCTAATATAATAAAATAGACGATTATTTGTTCTGGAATAAATAATTTACTCTCAGATAAGACGTTGGTAAAATGTGAAATAGCTTTATTCGCGAGTTATTAATGCTTTATGCTGACAAGGAGACGGCAAGGGTGTAGGGTCCTCAAATCAAGCCGAGGTTCCGCGTGTAGTTAGCACTCAGTGAGTGCATTCTTATACTCAAACCCTAGAGCGCACTACTTAGCCATTGCCGGAAAAAAAATTCCTAAAGTTTGAAAAAAAAAATTTTTTTTCTTGTATTAAAATTCAATCAATTGTTCATCATCAGCTCTCTTCTCCAATTTTTTTCAAAAATGATTAAATATGCCTGGTATGCGTCAAAATTATCTGAACATCGAGAAATATTTATGAACGTAAACGAAGTTTGTTTTTCAGAAGAAATTCTAAAAACACTGTGCTCCTGTAAAAAAGCTGCATTTATTTGTTGTGCAAGTTGTCGACAAAATTTGTGTTTTTCTTGTTTTTATGATAAATACCATCCAGGTTTGTGTATTCCTAAAGATGAATGATTGAAAAAATTGCTAATGCTATAAACATTTTATCATAAATATTCATTGTATTTAATAATATATTATTTTATAAAAAATTTTTAAAGGAACTGTGACTTTTGTATTTATTATATTTACATTCCTCCGTCTTTTATAAGTTCTAATCATTAAAAAGTTAAAAATTATTCAATTCGCGATTCAATAATGTATAAAAGTCCAAAAAAATGGTTTATAACGATTTATTAGATTTTAATATAAAAAAAAATATTTTTTTTTTTCAAACTTTAGGAATTTTTTTCTCGGCAATGGCTGAGTAGTGCGCTTTAGGGTTTGAGCATATAAATACACTCAATGAGTGCTAACTACACGCGGAACCTCCGTTTGATTTGAGGACCCCACACCCTTGCCGTCTCCTTGTGAGAATAAAAATCAAGCTATGTTTTTCGATTTTGCCGCTCGGCTGTGCCGATTAATACCGGCCCGCAAGTGGGTAGCGCCCATTACACATACCAAACCTATCTTGAACATGATTCTGCTGTTTTTTACAGTAATTAAGTTTCATAAATATTGTCAATTACTTAATATTATAAACTAATCATTTTCTTGGCAATAAAATACTCCTATGCTCTTTAAAAAGTAACAACATATTACCAATTACTAAGCTAACCAGTCATTTATAAATCATACCTAGAAGTCTAGATTCATTAGGAAAACATACAGTTGGTGGATCTATAAATAAAGAGCTAGCTTTAACGAGTAGCTATACATATAACGAGTAGTAAATAGGATAGTTCGAAGCATTTGCGCGCGGCCCTATTATGTGAGCATTAAGCTTGTATAAAGGGTGATTTATTTATTATACCGTTCGGAAAATGGGCACATGGCATCAAACCGCGATTTTGGGCAACTCGTAAGAATCTCAACTGTCTCAAAGAAACCACGTAGCGAAATGTAAGGGTGGTACCACACCAATCGATTGACGTCGATCGATGTACATTGGTCTGGTAAAACTCTCGAACGACGTCGACTGTTCCATTCTACTATCGATCCATGGCGTCGATCGACGATCGATCGATTGGTGTGGAAACACCCGAAAGAAAATTGACGAATAAGAATCAGTGGGTATTTAAATTATTACATTTTAATTGTGTTCCATAGAATCTCTGTCACTTTGCGACCGCAATCGACAAGTCATAACACACGTGACACCTACGTGAAATGATTTTCAAAAGTAATTCATGAAACTTATTACTTTTTAAAATCAGTCTTACAACATACATTATAAAATACAAAAAAAAATACTTTTACAAGTTCATTTAGTTTTAAAGCACGCTTACATTTGTACAAATTCATTACGATTTATTAGATAAACTTTACTATAATTAATTGGAGTTGGACGATAGGTCAATGACCCTGAAATTCGGTTTTTACAACTTATATACGAATTATAGCCAACAGCTTCCCAGACTGTGTGAAACTTTGGAATCAAATACAACTCGTACCGGACGTTTTAATTATAAGCTTACTGATTGGATTTTAATGGCCGCCGTTATTATTGACGATAATAAGTTGAAATTAGAAAAATTATAGTGATTTCATACGGTTGTAATTATAGTTGACGGCCGAGAAGCGTCACTGGTAGCTAGTAGCCCTGTCTCATACGCCGGAGGTCCGAGATCGAGTCCTGGTCGGGGCATTTATTTGTGTGTTGAACACATATGTTTGTTCTCGGGTCATGGTTGTTCTTTTTTATATATGTATGTTTATTCTGGGTTCCCCCCCCCCAGTTCGCTGTACGATCTTCCATAACATAAGCTCTGCTTACTTTGGTGAGTTTGTCTGAAAATTATTACAATTTATTTATTTTATTTAAATTAATTGTTATAAACATTATATTTTTAGTTTTATTGCCTTTTAGATGCAGTCTGGCAAAAGTTTCCTAGCCAAAGCAAAGGCCATCTGTTTCTCGCAGACTGAGAAACAGATGGAGACGATTGAATGCCTTTGAATTCATAACTGTCAAGTCGCCTCTCATTTTAGTCACTCGGTATCCGCAAAGGAACCGAAACGTCGAATCATTACGTAAAAATATGATTTAACGCGATAAAATAAGGTAAAAAAGTGTATTATTCGGTAAAGTTTTTTAACTTTTTCAGTCCACGTAGATATGGCCATCATTTTCATTCAATATCATTTATTATCTACCTTTGAAAAGTATATGACAATATAATGTTGTGAGCATGCTAACAGATGCATCTTACAATCATGTTACAGCAATTTTGTTCTTCTTTAAAAAAACGACCTACGACAAAATTTTCTGCAGAACATCTA
The DNA here is from genome assembly GCA_923062675.1 of Marasmarcha lunaedactyla. NCBI lineage: Eukaryota > Metazoa > Arthropoda > Insecta > Lepidoptera > Pterophoridae > Marasmarcha > Marasmarcha lunaedactyla. The sequence goes on along the minus strand of OV281361.1, from coordinate 7,667,270 downwards.
CGATGCCCTTAAAATATCTCATACTCATATCATAGGAATCAATTAAATGGCAAAGAATTTGAAAAGGCCAATGATCATGGTATATCTCTGTCTAAAGACAACTGGTTTGCATAGAGAAGCAAATAGCCTCAAGTCATGAAGTCCAAAGTCCAAGCCGAAAGTCTAAATTAAACCAATGTCGGATTCAAAGAATATATTTCATTAGTATTTTCATTTTTCTCGTAGATTTTATAATTTTCTTTAAAAATTTGAAAACTGTAATTATAAAAAGGTTCTATTGATTATGATTAAATTATTACTCTTGATGAACGAAGGGTATGGTAATCGGGAAGACTAAAATCTTTGAAACAAACTTATGTCGGACTTACCTAAGCTAAACGGTCAAACAAAAAGCGATTTTCTTTATACTAAATATACATATTCTTAAAACATGTGAGAGATAAGTATTTAGTGGTAAAAGAGTTTCTTTGTTAGGATCTCGTCTGTGGAGGTATGACACTTCTTCCTATTTTGAGCGCCATAATAACCGCCTTTACCTGGTTTTGTTCCGGTAGAAGGGAAGAAACAGCCAGTGCTATTACTGGAACAAGGGCAATCCCAACTGAAGCCTATGCTTAACAACGCATCATTAGTCTATATACTAATAACAATAGCTGTCAATAAATGAAACACGTATGATTAACCATGACCATGGGTGCAGGTGCCACTTACTATCAGGTGGTATCGTGCTCGTTTGCCGGCAGTGAAATTTCATCACTATGTAGTATAAAACAAAGTCGCTTTTCATGTGAACATTCAGCTGAGTAAAGCCTGAGGTAAGTTCAAGCATGCTTAATAGATTTCAGTCTGAAACTAATGACTACAAGTTGAAAAGAATACCTAGAGCAAGAGGAAAACAGCCGGTCAAAAACAATTTATATTGTTCTAATAACTTTAACCTATGCTTGGCTCGAATCAGAAAAGCTATAGTGAAATCACTCCTAAGTACTAATTGAATTACATCATTACGTGTCCTTTAAGCTGTAATCCTCATATTTGAAATCTCAATAAAAACGAATTTTGACAATGCTAAAAAATAGTCATGAAATAGTGATAAATAGTCATACATGTAAAAAAATAGTCGTATTATAGTTTCGGCGTTATAGCTATAGGTTGGTGAGGATTATGGCTAGAACGTCAATCAGTAATCCTCACCTCTCGTGCAAGCAAACGGTAAGGTCTATCGACTTGGTTTAGGTTCCAAAAAATAGTCATGAAATAGTGATAACGACATGCCAAATCTCAGAAATAGTCGATGAAAGATTCTAGAAATATAAAGGTACCCTGGTGAGGATTATGGCTTGAACATTTGAAAACTTCAAATTTCTTCGGAATACCTACGAGTTATTAATTAGTATAGTAAATGGAAATTACTTAGCTTAGCTTTCTGTGCAGTATTAAATAATTTTTAAAGAATTTCGTCGGACCTCACGTAGTAGTTATTTTTTAAAGTCGAATTTCAAATTATTTTGTCAGACCTGGAATGAACAACTTCACAATAACTATGGATTCTTGTGACAGATATTTATTGTAAACAAGGTCATGACAGTTTATCCAAATAGTAACTAGAAGTAGATGCTACGCGATGACGTCATATAGAGGTTGATTGGGAGTCAGTTTAATTTGCGCATTTTTCGTTAAAACAAGCCCAATCGCTTCATTCTGGGAGTTCTTTGTTACTGACAGAATATATTATAAAAAGTGATATCTCCAAGTGGTTTTCGAATTAAAATCAAATTTTTTTTCTTTACATACCGAATTGGCAGTCGTTAGTTTTTCATCTCCCCTGATGAAAAGTAAATAATTTAATTTAATTCAATTAATTAATTTCAACTTTATTTTGGTCAACAGATTTAAACCATGGCACAGTCAGCTTCCAAAAAATTGGGAGTCATCGCAAAGGTCCGGCGGTACTTCAACTCCGAACAGTTGCTCAACCTGTACACAGCCCAGGCTCGATCCTGTATGGAGTACTGCAGCCATCTTTGGCATGATTCCGCTAAGTACCATCTTGAAGCGTTGGATTCTGTCGACCGAAGGGCCCGTAGACTCATAAGTGACGACAAACTTACTTCGTCGACACTACAAAGTCTCGAACATCGTCGAAAAGTTGCTAGTCTATCGGTTTTTTACAGATTGCACTTTGGAGATTGTGCAAATGCTCTTTTTCAGCTGATCGAACCTTCCCCCTTTCTCCACCGATCAACCAGACGCAGACAGAAGTTTCACCCGTTTGTGGTTAGCGTGCCGAAGAGCTGAACTAAACGGTTCGATAGCTCATTTTTGGTTCGTGTTGCCAAAGAGTGGAACGATTTGCCTGCGTCTGTATTTCCAGACAAATATAACCCTGGAGCTTTTAAGTGTAGAGTGAATAGGTACCTCTTTGACAGGCGTGTATGATCCTCGTCTTCATCGTCACTTTCCATCAGGTGAGATGGAAGACAAACGCCTGCTAATTATTAATAAAAAAAATATGAAGACGACCATTTTACATGTTTGTCCAAGAGAAACCTATTCACCCTTCAATAAAAGTCACGAGGTTTTATTATGCACAAAAAAAGACTCTGACCTTAACATGTCGACATTTGGACTTTTATAACGGACAGGATGTGTATCAAAACTAACATGAAACTTACAACTTCATGCGTAACATGTGTAAGGTACATGCACTATGAAAATGCTCAAAACAGATGCCGTATTTTGCATTTCAGTATGATTTTTCTATTCATTTAGTACCTACATAATTTTCATTCTTGATCTATCTAGCTGAACCAATTAAACTAAAATTAAATACAATAGAGAATATTCCTCGTTCTCAATAACGTATGTTGTTATTAGGTATCGTATTAAAAGCGGAAAATTTCCTTATTACGAAAATTGTGTCAATTTATGTAAAAACCCTTGGAGCCGCCCTCTCCATCCCCTTTTCTGTGAAGGTACATGACTCAAAAATCTCTTCACTTGTTTAAGTTTCGCTACATACATTAAAACTAACTTTGTACAAGCGGTAACATACCTACTAAGCTTATAAATAAAATAGCTACACAATAAAAACAAGTTTAGCCTGTAAATAGAGAATTAACTAGCTTTCGCTACTTCTCTGATCTCATCGTGATGAAACAATTCTAATCTATGTATGTATATAGCACATTGTGTAGGCTAATAGTCGCTTTTTTAGACTTTGTTTGTCTCCATTGTCATGTCGCTACTATAGTAAGTGCCATACATAAGACGCACCCCACTTTATTATTGGTTTTATCATGGTAGTGAGCGACCATAGAACAAAAAATCTTTGTAGATGGCACTTTCTATATATTCAATCACTTCTCCATCCCCTTTGAAACGTCGTATCGACGGCGCAGTCATTAAGGCGCTGGTTTCTTGATGGGTTTTTCTTCTCAGGTTAGTTCTGACTGCCAAATGTATCAAGGACTTTGCAACTACAACTACGACATCTCATGCACTATAAAATACATACGTGGGATACTCAGAGAGTTTATTTATTTATTTATTTATTCAAGAAACAAACGGCTTACAATATTTCGTATAAATAAAAGTTAACAATAAGTATCTCACTAAGTAGAGTTGTGAGAATCACTTGTTGCTCGCAGCAACAAAAACTTCAGACAAAAAAATTTGGAAGTGTACCACTTTGCATTGATGCTACTTTGGTTTCTTAAGGGAATTGAAACTAAATACTGCGTTAAGGAGAAAAAACTGGCGATCAAACTTTTTCCAGCGTTCGATTGTTTCACTGTCGTATGCCTTGGTTTGTTTTGAAACAGCCATACTGTTGACTGATGCTTTGTTTCTGGATCTTATTGATAAATCCAAGGTTCGTCACCTGCTACGATATCGTAAACACGGTATCCTCCTTCCACAAAGGTAGTTGTGTAGAATATCATGAACAATTCCCGATCCAATCTGCAGATTGTGCTGAATCCCCTCGTATGTGATTAGCCAGTTTTGTTGAATTAAGTTTTGACTTGTAGCACTACACTCTTCCGTAACAGCAGTCAAAGGACGACCACTTTTTTCTTCCTCCTTCAAATTTAAGCGACTGCACTTAAATTCGTTGTACCAGCGGTACACAGTTGCTTTAGAAAGCGCGTTGTTACAAAAGCTAATTGAAGCGGATTAAGCGATTCATCAGGTTTCAAGTTGGATTTGAAGTCGTAAATAGTCATTGACGCAGATCCATTTTTCTATGATCTACAATAGTTTCATTATGCTGGTCAAAAATTTGAGCGAAATTTAAATTTGGAACAAACTTATTTTTACTTTTAAATAATCGTACTTTCAAAAATACTGAGTGGCCTGGTACATCGGAGTTCTAGAGTTCGAATCGTCAGTGCCATGAAAACCTATTTCTTTATTTTTTGTGAATGGACATTCTGACTGACATCCCGGGGTCATGTAGGATCGTTCACAACGTAGCCTGTGCTTAGGATTACTTTTATACATTTCAGAATTTATTACAGTTCCATTCCATTTGTAAAATATTGTACATGATTGTTATAACCTTGGTACTTGGAAAAAAATAATATTACTAAAAAAATATTGAAAAAATATATATGTAAAAATTATAGATTTGCCCAGATAATATTTTGATTGTGAGTCGATATTATGAACCACGATCACGAAGATTAGATTAAACTAGTACAAGTGGCCACGACAGAAGCAGCTGCGAGGTTCTTTCTCTCTCATCCTAAAAATGGTAACATCTAGGATTTCCTGTATGCATTTTTTTGACTTGGTAAGATGCTGGATCCTAGCAATAATAATTGTAGAAATACTTATTAAGTCTTTGGTTTAGAAAACCTCATATTTCTTAGCTTTATGTATTGGGAAATCTCCTTATTATCAACCCAAACTTGGATGTTGGTTTTTGTGCACTAAATAAACATTTGATTCTTACAACATATGTCTAAACGTTGATACTCAGTGGATATGGATACATAAATCATAAATACTTGACTGACATACTACGCCAATAAAATTGTAAATGCCTTATTTTTGCTAAAATCGCCAACAATGTAAAGAACCATTTGATTTTATAGATGACCAAGAGAATAAGCTTTCTTAACGTTGGCCCTAACCGGCTTTCTGAATTGAAACGGAACATATCGCATTACAATGGAACCACGCATAGCAGCCGTTCCGTCTACTCAGGTCTCGGAAGTGAAAGGAAATATTTATAGAAAGCTGCGAAAATGCGGCCCGTGCGCACCGAGCCTGCTCTTGTGCCAATGCAGGTTTCCGTTCAATGTTATTGTCAAATGAGACATTGAAACTAAGAATGAAGTTTGAATCAGAGTAAGGGGTGTAAGTACCCACGTGTGTTGAACGAAAACGACAGTCCGGAGAAGTTAACACCATATACGGTTTGCGCAAATCCAGTAGTTTATTCGGGTTTTATGCAGGTTGGCATATTCAGCTCGTCTCACCAATAGCTCACCTACGCATATTCGTATTTGCCGCCCTTCAAGGTCGATTATCGCCAGCTTACATATGTGGGTAACGCCCCTAAGAACCAAATCGCTGCAAAATTAGAGAAGTACCCACTTCTTCATTTTCGTATGTAGATATACGTTTATTTCGTACTTGATGACTCTAATTTGTTTCGCTTTGTCTGTTTCGTGGATTCCGGTATTAAATTTAAATAATGTACGTAGGTACTTGGTTAGATTTGCATTCGCATCCCCTGCAGTGTTGTCGCTCTTAGTATGCGAGGCGCCTACAAAAGACTGACCAACGTGCAAGCATTTCTCGCCTTAGGCTGAATCTCCGCCGAGTTCTACGAGTGTACTTGTAAAGACAGACAAAATGAAAGATTTCTTAAAATTGGTTCAGCAGTTAAACAGACAAACAAACAAATATATCCCCTAATAGCAACAGTATAGATACTACCTGTTAATGAATGCTACTAATATATTAAATGAAAAAGTTAGTATGTCAAGATGTATGATACACAATATTCCAAAAATGGCTGCCTGAATTTGAAATTTAAATATACAATGCATTTTTAATATTTTTTTAGAGATATATAATTTAGAATTTTTTTATATTTTTTTTATACCTTCTAGGACATGCGTAAAGCTTGATCCCGGCTTGACGTCGACTTCTGGAACACCCTGTACATGCTAGGGTACGACCTAATATAACACATGAGTTAATTTTTAACGTGAAATTCTGAAGGACTACACATTTACTAATTGATATTTTCCACTCCAATGCAATTTTTTTTTTCGTATTGCCTGTTTTTACTGACCTGCCATTACCAGGTCATTCCAATATCGGCATATTCCATTCCAATATAGACACACTAAATATATGGTTTGCAAGTACGCAAAGGAGTACTATAGTGCGAACTTATGAGGACCCAACATGTAAAAAAAAAATATGATTCGATGTGATGAAACGTGAAAACGTGAAAATGAACATCTATGTTTGTCAGACAAATGCAAGGTGGAAGACGCCTGCCAGTCATCAATAAATAAAAACAATGACAATCACGAAATGGTTGAACGGGGCCTGTCGATCCCAGTCCAAGGTCGAACCACAACATTAGCTTGTGCCAATGGCTGTGCCCGTCTTCCGACGGGCCTGACTAAGCTCCATATTCAGGACGTGGTCTTTATTGCAGGACATTGCTGCTATGTGGGCTCTACCCACATGCCGCGCGGCAGTGTTGAATATACATATATTGATGACATAAGATGAACGTTCTAGAAAAATTCCACCCGGCCAAAGTCGTTCGGATTTGGCAATGAATGTGCCGAACTGCATAAAGCCCGAATGTACAGCCGGTACAAGCCGAATGCGTGTAGTATTTTATTCGGGCCGGACTTGTCGTTCAAAGAGCACTGCCGAACCGAATATGCTCAAACATGTGGGTAGCGCTTCTAAGACTTTAGGTGGACCAAATTGCCACACACACACAAATTTTTTATAAGGATATTTATTTCACAAAAAGAATATTTTAATATATAGTATATATTAGCACCAACCTGCTGAGCGAGGCGCCGCTCACGCGCGCCTTGCGCCTGCTAAACGACGTCGCGGAGATTATCGATTTATTCACTGTTTCCCTGAATGAGTTTACAAAAGTAACTTTGGCTGTATTATCTAGATAGATAAATAAAATGATTTGTTTTGTTTTACTACACTGCTGCATTAGAAAATTATTCTGTAATAGTGGTGTATATCTTTTGTAATAAATAAATAAATATTATATTACAGAAACAAACCAAAACAAACAAACCATCGTTAGATGCTCGTTATATGGCTTTTTTTGCACGCGTTGCATGGATATTATGTATAAATCAAATCAATCCTACATATGTATGGATTAATATTAACGAAAAATCTCAATAAACATATAGACCTAAAGACTTTTCATGGAGCCTTTCTCTGGTCTTTTGAAACCAAGCTAAGTGTCTAACACTAAGAAACTTCCAGTCCAAGCCCTTTACATTCTATTTTCTAAATAAATTAATAAACTGCTTCACAGTACCTACCTACCTGGCACAAGATTCACTTTCTAATATATTTTTTCCTCATTACCCACGGACAGTCTAACGCAAAAGTGAAACACGCAATTAAAAAAATCAAAAAAGCATTTTAATCAAAACATGATTTTCAAGTGCAATGCACTCTTTTTAGCCTACTTTCGTCTGTACCAAAATTTAAACCCTACGAAATCAGTAATACAGTTGAAATTTATATAAAAACAAATTGGTAAAAATAACCAAGTTCACAGAGCGAAGAAAGTGTTCAGAGTAGATCAAGGTGAAACTTTCTCTGCTTTCTATAACCTTGTTTCTTTGACGTAGGGTGACCTTCAGTAATAACTTTTGGTTTTATTCGTCCTCTGTGGAAAGTATGACGTGTGTAGAAGGTGAGAGTAATGGGAGTTGTCGAAATAGGTCACCAGAGTTGTGGCCAGCTTTCACTGGGCATTCTGTACAGGTTCAGATGAGTCAAGGTTCAACTCGAGGAAGTTCGAGAACGTTCGTGGAAAATATAATCAAGTAATAAAATTTTTTATAAATTACTTAAAAATATTGTATATTGTAACAACAAAACGGTATAAACTTTCCTATTGCAATAACTCATAATCACTTATAAGAAATCAGTTGTGATTTTTCTAAGAATGCACTATCGTTTTTTGATAACTATGACTATTTTTATGCATCTATATTTACTATCATCATCCAGCTTTAATGAATCAAAGAACGACAAGATGTTTTATTGCAATCAAAATAAAAATAAGTTGAGGACAATTTTTAATGAAGTCACTAGAGAGAATTAATAATGTCCAAACACACAACTGTACGGGCCCAAAATAAGCAGAACTTGTGTTACTGGTGACCGTGTTCCGCTGTATAGCGAACTGGGGGGAACCCAGAATAAGCATACATATATAAATATCAACAACTATCAAACATCTGTGTTCATCACACAAATGTACGCTCCGATCAGGCCTCGGACAGGACCTCTTGCGCATGAGGCCGTCGTTTAGTCAATAAATTACTTGACATCGACAACAATACTGGAAACAAATGACAACCGATTTTTATTGCATTCAAAATAAGGATAATTTTCCATTTAGTCATTACGGAAAATTTAAAATGTCTGCAAAATCTTGTATTTCTTATGAATTTTATGTCTATAAGTATAGGCGATAGACCAAATGAAGAATGACTTCTTAAGCCACGAATCCACCATCATAAAGTCAGTGTAAAAGAAGACGAAGAAACCAGACATACAAATCAGTTAACATGGACATTGGACAGTAAACTGGATCATTAATGAAAATTCACAAAAATATATTTAAAAAAAACAATTTAGCTGTAAATAATTGACTACTCGTATAGCTAACAGTTTACTATCTGGGTTCACGGTACATAGGTTCTAGCTCGGTAGGTTCACTGGTGCAGTGGGCAGCTATCTGTATACTTATGAACTCTTTGATTTATAAGTAGTAGAGTTTCTTACGTTAAGATGTCGCCTGGGGTGGAACTACAGGCCTTCATATTTTAACTGACAAATTACATTGTTGGGTTCCGGCTAAAGGGAAGGGAAGAGACAATTACTGGAACAAGCGTAATTCCAACTTAACCCATATCAACCCAGCAGCGCCCCATTTAAGGTGCAGTTACTTTTTTCTTCAAGTACCCTCTATTTGAATACTATCAGGTAATCGATTAAAACTAACGTTAATTAGATATATCTCCAAATGACTTATTGCTCGTCGAAGTTTGAAACGCGCATCTGTAAATTTTTTATAATTAGTAGGAAAAGGATAATGTCGACGTTTACGAGTTCCAGGAAAAGGTAAGTAATAACTTGAATGTATTATTTTGTAAAATTAAAATGGTATTGTTATTTGGTAGGTATAATCCCTTGCTATTTATATTTATTTTGAAAATTTGGATATTTTAGATTTTTTACGTCAAAACTGTATATTTTGGTTGAAATGAAATTAAATGAAATTAAATTAAATGAACTAAAACTAAATGAAATATTTATTTCTCAACATTGACAATTACTTGTTCTTATTGACCTCAAATAAAACATGATTCTACCACCAGTTCGAAAAAACCTTCGTGAAGAAGAACTGGCAAGAAACTTCACGGGTATATTTTTTTCAAAATAAATTTACAGAGTCTCTTTATGTCTATACAAAATTATTCTTTTCTGCATCTGTTAGCTCGGCAAGTCTCCCTCCCCCCAAGTATCCAAACGACGAACACATCCATCCATCCAGCCATCGCCCTCCTCAACCATATTAGAGGGAAGTGAGCGACCCGTCACCCGACGCTACCATAAGAAGACGTACTTTAGTGACAATGACGCTTTAGATATTCACTTCACTTCACTTCAGATATTCACTTTAGATATTATATTGGGGTTGACGCCCCATTTGAGGTACACTAGGAACAGCAGACACCATGAAGCTATAGTAAAAAGCTATACATTTAGATTTAGTTTTCCGTGAAAAACCGTTTCATTTTTTGTTTATATTGAATGTTCTCGAAATCTTATCAGCTCTATAGAAGATAGTCTTATAATATCTGCAGATATGTTCATCGCACTACCAGAAAACTTGGATTTGCGTAACGAGGACAGCGGAAATGAGGATTGTGCAGAAATTTGTAATCTTGCTCTTCGACAGATTTTTCTTGACACTGAAGTGCGGAGCCAATTGCCAACGACATAAGGGTACCTGGGAACCGTTGATGGGTTACCCTGCATGAGTCAATGTGATAGTTCTCTAGAGGAGAACCAATCAGTGCCATCTTCTACTGAACCGTATGCTAAGAAAGCTAAGTTAGTGACCAGGAAACGAAGATAAAAAATATATCCAATCAAAGCTTGCAAAAGAATCAACGATGCCCGAGTTTGTTATGTATAAAGATAACCCGTTAGATTTCTTATAAAGTTTTTGATCACGATGTTTCCAAATTATTGACCTCTTGTACAGACAATAATGCAAGGGCAAGTCAACTTCCAAATAACTATTGAAGTGAAGATTTTGTAGGTATTTTATTTTTGTCAGGCTACAATAGCTACAGATTATTCTGGGACCAGAGTATGGATACCCATTATCCAGCAGCAGCATCATGCCCGACTCGATATCGTTTGGAAGATTAAATTTTGGGATATGAAGAATGAAAGATGTTATTGATAGCTCCTGATATTGCCTATAATGAGTGTGCTTATAATGCATTTCAATTATATAGACGTTCACCTGCAGGACAACCTAAAGACATTCACGTCTATTTGTCTTTTATGAGATATACAGTTCAAACTTATCTGTTACTTGGTAAATCGTCTTCCTCTCTTTCCAAAAACAGTAATTCCAAGTTACCAATACCTATAAAAAAGAAACTGGCTTGATTTGATTTATACGGATGAAAAAAGACATTTTATTGTTAAAAATTAGACTCAAATTTGATGCTGCCAATGTCATAAAACTACAAATATATATGTAGTAAATAGTAAATATGTAGTAAATAAAAATGTGTGTCGGTTTGCATCATTTTTATTTATTAACATAAACACAACAGTCAACACTCTTCTAAACTTTTCATACATATAAATAATTTACTAATTAAAACTTTACTTTGTTCGATACTTCAGCAATAATTGCGCATTTGTCGTTTTCGAGACAGAATTTAGTAATAAAAGGAGCTGTATCTTATAAAATCTGTTTGTTATTTACGCATACAAAACCCGTGGCCATATTCTCCAAGCGCCCCATTTAAGTTGCGGTCCTGAATTTCAAGGTATGCAAATGTGAAAAATAAAAAATAAATATTTTTGTTACTTTTACAAGGTAAATTATATAAACTAGTGAAAAAGCTTAATATTTGTTTGTTTTTGATACCTTGGGATGATATGGGTTAACCCACGGTCGGCAACGCATCACTAGTCGGTATTCAATAAATAATAACAAAATTAATCGACAACAAGTACGATTACTGATGACTATAGATACGGATGCCACTATAGTGGATATTTATAGTGGATCACGTGCTAATTTGCCGACGACGACAAATTAAAAAATTGTTTGGTTGTCTGTTAACGCTATATTTTGGAACAACTATAACTTGACGTCGGCTAATAAAGCAACAAATACTGTCTTAAGCAAAGGAATTCTATAACTTTGGTCTTAAGTTATAAAAATCTAAACAACCTCAGCTTCTTTTGTTTGTATTTGTACTTAAGAAATTATTCGAGTGGTATCTGTATTCGTTAATTGTCTGTTAAATTCATGTAGGTTTACGTGTCCTTTTGAAATATAATGATACGGAGGATCAGCATCGAAATAAAACCGGGTTATGACGACAGGTCAGATGATTCTGTGAGAAGATTGCTCTATGATGAACAGTTTATTAACTCTAATATAAATACTCTAGTAACAACATTTTGCAAATCATTCTCACAAACGTTACCGCTCATCATCTCAAATTTTACAAGTCTGAACCGTCATTTTAAAAAGAAAGTATGCATCTATTTTGGTAAATAAAAAGTTGCATTTCTTTTTAATAATTTCAATGTCAATGACCCCGATATTTTGTAAGAAATCTCTCTGCCATTACTATTTACATAAGTGACTAATTAAAAAGTTATTCACCTATGAGAAGTCACGAAATGCAGTTTGGGTTTATTTTGAAGTTATTGTTTTTTTTTTGTACTTATTCTAGTTTTATTAGTATCGATTTCATTGAAATAACATTAAAGGCTGATTGTCCTATGCTCAAGTATTTTTTATCCGGGGAATAACTTTGACACTTGACAGGACTTACCATAGAGATTATGTTATGCTCTCAAAATTATTCTACTGATAATAATTATCTAAGCTTTTAAAAATCGGCCCTTAGCCAAATAGTCAAGAGACGTTTTACTTTGCATGATTCGAATCCTTTGTAGTGTCGTCGTCCCGTAGTACGCGGCGCGCCTACAAAACTTCAAAATCTAAACTGCGATGTTTATAAATCTACAATTGCAATTTAAATAACTCTCGTTAAAGTACAATTTTTATTGGTATGAATCAGCACGATCTACTTGAAGTTCTGTATTCTGTTGATCAGACAACACTTAACTAATTAATTTAAAATCAGCGATCAGCCTCAAGCACTGACTGATAAGTTGCAAACACGTACCTACAACAGTACACGTGTAGCATACGAAAGTTTATTCAAACTCATGAAACTCTCCTATATTCAAACCAGACTAAGATTTGCAGACCTACTTGACAAATATGTCGAAGTTCAAGGTAGGGAATACCAAGGTTACTTACTTCTGTATCCTAAATAGAGTAAACAGGTATCACTTGGATGAACATGTAAAAAAATCTTCATTTTCGATCATCCTCAGGCTCTATCAGTGACAACGAACACCAATCCAAAACTACAGTTACTTTTAGTAAGATTTCGTACGGTAGTACACTAAATTACTATTTCAATGAGGCACATCATTCAATCGTGATAACCGACAAATCGCTATCCATGTTACGAACGGGTCAGAGAACGATTTCTCCGTGCAAAGGTGCCTGAGACTTAAAACTTAAGTTTTGTATGTATTTCAATAATAAAAGGTACCTCTCTAATTTTAACTTATACGGATACCAATTCATTCACGCCCTAAAGAAGACGCAGTTTAAGCAGTTTATACTCCACACCACCAACTCTTGCAAAAAACCGTAATATAGAAATGATTTCGATAAACTTGGATGCCTCATAATGTTTTTCGTCGCTATCAAATCTATATGTGCCTAAGTATTATAAATACAACGGGGTTTTATGGCAACAAACACTATACCTCAGCATTACGCCACATAACTTTTGTAGCAGGAGCAAAGGACATGTACCTACCAATAAATATTAGTACTAAATAAAACGCACATCATCTAAACAAACAGAAACATACCTAGTACAACTACCTAAATACACAAAATTCTATGTAAAATTCGCGGTGCCAATGACCTTCCTCGCCAGTGAAAGTTATGCATCCATCAAGTGCCACGAATGGTAGAAAGTACGCGTGCGGCACGCCCTTTGCCGGTTCTGTTGTCATGAGTGCGAATTCTCTCGGCCGATGCCAGTTTTAATGCTATTATTATAAATATTAGTTTTGTAACTGAAATTGATAAGGTCAGAAGCTGTAAAACCCATTTTTTGCTTCACCTTTTGGTTAATAATTTTATTTCGAAAATCTTCAGCATCAGAAGCTATGTGCTTAGTACGAAAAAGAAGAAAAATCTAATGTTGGTTTATTTGGAAAATCTTTAATACGAGTAATACTTTATTAGAAGCAATGTAGGTTTTATTACACCTGGAAATATCTGCGGAAAAAGGGTATTCTATACCTAAATGGTTATTACATACTTAATACAGAAACTGAAATAAAAAAATCTCTTTGTTAATTCCAGCATAAAATATTTAGGACTGTTTCAAAACTTTTTTTACCAGGGGTAATCCATCATGGACACCTTCCACGCGACGGAAGGGAAGTAGTATGCCCCAGAATGAACACCGCAAGGTAAAATCAACCCGGTGTACCCTTATCCGCCCTAGGTGGGGCCCACGGTATCGCATGTAGCATATCCCTTTAAAAAAAGAGACGACTAGATACAAACAATCTGCCTCTATCGACCCCTGCCAATTTCCCGGTCAGGACCCCGACCCATCGTGGATGGGAAACAAAGGAGGAAGAAGGGGAGTACATCTCTCCTTCTTCCGTTGACCAGGCAAACCAGCACGCTGGCCCGGGCAAAACCCCCACCAGCTAGACCCTCCGGGCCCGAGTAAATACCCCGCCGGCTACGAGTAGCCGGGCAATTACTCCTCTTCACCCCGTTTCCCCCCAGTGGTCTGCGGGAGGTTTTCAAAAAGATAAAGAGTATGCAGAATGACCTGTTATGCGCCACCCGGAGCACCCACTTGAACAACCAAACAAGTCCGCGGAGGACTTCATCTTACTAACCGGTCCGAACCGTTATTATATTTTCAGTATTCCTCAATTCAGTTTTTGAATTAAAAACAGTGAACAAGGTGAGCTCTTCTTAACATTGTAACTAAAACATTGAACTGCTTTTATTAGAGAAGTAAAGAGGTTTTGCTATTTCTTTAAAGAATTATTTCAGTAATAAATAGTTGTTAAATAATTAAAATCGCAAAAAGTTGACGCAAGCAAAGGCGTGGCAGGTTTAATAAATGTACAGGTATAAATTATCTTTGTTAAATAAAACATGACGTCCTTGGGCCTGGTTTGTCTACAGACATAGGACCGAATAGATATAACTTACGATGCAAAGGAAGATACTCGTACAATATTTATAAGATAAACCAAATTACTTTTCGTGATTTGCTTTATAATGCGTAGAAATAAATATCCATTTTAAGCTTTTCGATTTACTTGGTGCTTAAACAAGAACACTAACGAATACCTAATTACCCAGGTCCCTAGGTTACCTATCTAGTATATCTACTAACTAATTTCCTTGGCTTAGTAAATTTTTTATCACAGTGACATCTGCACTATGTACTAAAAACTTAAATACGCTTAAAAGTGTAGGAATGTTTGAAACAGATGGCGACACTAACTAAAATTATGACACATAGCAATGTCAAAGACCTTTTGACAGTATGAATCTCGACGCTATCCAACATCAACAAAAGGGTTACCAAAGAGACGGTATTTAGTTCTAGGGAGACACCATCTCCCACTGAATCATTTAAATTATGAAATTAAATTAAATTTTGCTGATTTGGGCCAAAACTGGAAGAATCAATTATTGCCAAACAGGCAGAATAAAGTGCTGCCCCCGTTGTGAACCTAAATCACAAAAGGATTCCATGGTAATGTTAAACCTAGGCTACAAGGAGATCGAATCTATTATTAGAAATCTCAAAAACGACTGCGCACCTGAAATTGATAATATACCACAACAGGGGGTGATCACGCAGGTGCAGGTGAAAACCAAAAAGTTTTATATTATGTTATCTATGATCGAATTCATCATGTGCACATCTTTCACTACCATCTTTTTTTTTTTTTCGAAGGGCAACATGCGTTACGGATACCACCCGGGTGCAGGGGGGCCCCGAGTGGTTATGTGGGACTCCCGTATAGGCTAATGAGACCCACGGTATACCCACTAAAAATCCCCCATCTTCCGTCTCGCCGCCTCCGCGACCCCGTCGGCGGCAGCCGCCCACAAGCGGCTCCATCGCGAAAGCCCAAAGGCCCTCCACGATGGGCGCACCAGATGGTAAGGTGCGCCTCCCTCCTCGGCCTCCACCAGAACTGTAGCAGACTCCCCCCGAGTCTGCTACTAGGAGGCCATGGATACCAGATAACTGGTACCCGGTGGCAGATCAGGTCTGTGGTTCTGCCACCGACCACACCTCGGCCGCAGAGGATAGGGCAAGCGGCGCACCGCAATACCGACATGCATCTTCCTCTGCGGCCCCACCAATGCCGTTTCGACGGAACGGCCCCACCAGCTCGCAGGGGGTAGGGAGAGTGGCACACCGTAATACCAACACGCCTCTCCCCCTGCGATCCCTCCACGGCCGCAGAAGATAGGGAGAACGGCACACTGTAATACCGGCACTCCTTTTCTTCTGCGGTCCCACCTCCAAGCGCGTCCTCAGCGGACTTGTTCAGCCCGCTGGGAGCGCCCACCTCGGGCCAGCCGGCGGCCCAAACAGGCCGGCCCTGGTTGCCTCTTAGTTCACCGTGGATGACCAGTCCACGGTTACTAAGCCCCCCGCCACGACAAGGCGGGCAACCATCGGGGGGACTACCATCTAATCCAGTGTATTTTGGGCCATGCCCCATCTTAAATTAAAAAAAAAATTTGTAAAATATATCCCCCATACAATATTTTTAACATTAAAAATTTGATTTATTCTCTTAATTTTTAAACATAAGTCCGGAGCAAAAGCATCAGAATCGTGCAGTTGTTTTGAAAATGCACCCTCTAACCATCAAATTGTCTCCCTGTGGGGTGTACGCCCTACGTTGGGAAACACTGATCTAATCGAATAACATCTAAATATTTTGTCTGAAAATCGAAATCTACGTGGTTGAATTCACGGGCAAAAGCTATAATTTTTTAGTTTTCTGCTTGACAGTTTCTAGATCATTATTTTTCCAATGGTTTGATTCAAATTGTACACAAAACAGGTAGCTTTAACGGTTCGCAGCTCACCGCTTTGCACTTTTGAGCCCTGTTTCATTCTTTAAATAATACGGCATACAAAAAACCCAGGAGTAATCATCAGATATTTCCGTAAAATGCACATACATTCTAGCGTTTAGTGTAACAATAAAGAGATCTGCTGAATTAGAAGAATAAGAATAAGAGTAAATTTTTTTAATTCACTAGAACTTTTGTGATATATACTATCATTGATCATCGTTTTAAATTATACATTGTGAAACCAGACTTGATTTAAATAAAAAAATATTTACTCTATAATTCTAGAGACAAAGTTAACATTAATGGACCTAAACGTACAACATTTTTCGTGGTAATTGAGCTAATTATCAAAGTTTAATGTATATACAAAATGTTCAGTATGTTAGCCTTAACAAAAGTGAACCTGCCAGTAGCACACTATTAATTCCATGATGCTAGCAGCTAACAGAAAGGGACGCCGCGCCTTAGCTGTATATACCTGTCTAGGCCGTTATTTCCTTAGTTTTATAATTAATAGGAAGTAGACTTTTTAAAATTATTTTTATATTAATATCGAGTGGAACTTCCTTACTTGTAAAGGTATATAATTTCCTTGGTAATACGTAAAGGAAAAGAAAGGAATGTAATACCTTCCATGGTAAAAACAACAACTTTAAGTATTTTTCACCAAAATTTTACAAAATATACGCGTTCTACCGATTTAAAATTTGCGTTTTTACAAATAGTTACTGTACTGATACAAAAGAAAATTAGATTTTCATTTCAGATAATGTATCTGAGTCATATAGTTCCAATATCCGCTAACTCCACTTTTTTTTTAAAAGCAGGTTTTTGATTGTTCTACATAGTCTATGGAGTTTTAAATCGTTCATCCAAATTACATTCTAACCAAAAACCGACAAGTCCCGAATAATTTTGACACAAACTTTTTAATTGTTTTCAAAATCCGCTATCTCCAATATAGGATTACTTCCGATAGCCGCCATATCCATTTTTGACCAATCACGATGCACCATCCCACGACACACAAGATGGCGATTCTAGTGACAAAGCTGTGATTGCTGTTGTGTTTTAAATTGCATATTTAAATAAAAATTATGGATGAACTTACAAAAAAAGTGGAAAAAGCTGTTCCTAATAAAGGAAGAAAACGAAAAAGTCATCCAGATTTATGGAAGAAGAATAAACTGAAGGAAGAAAGGTACGTTAAAAGTAGCGTCTATACCACGACTATACCACGGTATACAGAGTGTTTCCTGTTGTGAATGTTGTGATGGTGTAAATGATGAGAATGTTTATAGATAGGTATTAAAAAATATTTTTTTTTTGAATTTTTCTGCATGATGAAATAAATGATTAGATTAATTAAATATTTTTATATTTTTCCTAGGTACGCGCCTAATAGTTTGCCTGTTTTTCCAAAATGTAGACATAATACAAAAAGTCTGAAGTGTGGCTCTTTGTCAATGAGTGATTTGATGAATATACATCAGCAATTCTATTCCAAAAAAAAAAAAATACATCAAGATAATTTCATTTTGAAATACTGTGTGACGAAAAATGTTCTAAGACATCGACCTAAAAATAGTACACGGCGCTCGAAAAATATGAGTACAACGTACAATCTTTACAAAAAATCAGACCAAAAAAGAGTACCTGTCTGCAAAGCAGCATTTATGTGCATTTTGAATATTAAAAAAGACAGAATTTGGGGGGTCTTACACAGGTCACATAAATCTGCTGGCGCATTAGCGCAAGAAACCAGAGGTGGGGATCACCGATCTCAAAAAAATTATAGTAAACGTAAAGCCATTAACTCATTCATACAATCGTTTGAGTGTAGAGAATCGCATTATTGCAGAGGAAAATCGGCAGAGAGGGTTTACCTGAGCAGCGACCTTAATATAAAAAAAATGTGGCGTCTTTACAATAGCAGTGCATCTTCTGAAGATAAAGTTAAAGAATCTTTTTTCAGAAAAGAACTTAATTTAAATTACAACATTGGTTTTGGAAATCCTCGGTCTGATGTTTGTTCTCGTTGTACCGAACTATTAGAGAATATTAAGGTGGCTAAGACTAATGAAGAAAAACAAACTTTGATGGTCACTAAACGAGTGCATAATTTAAAAGCTAAAGCTTTTTATGCCTTATTGAAGGATGACGACAGTCAGGTGATAACACTATCATTTGACTGCCAAAAAAATCATTGTCTCCCGAAACTTCCCGATCAAACAGCGTACTTTAGCAGACAGTTCAATTTTTATAATTTCATTATTGTAATTGGGAACTCTAAAAGTAAGTTGACAACTGAAAACGTTCGGAGTTACTATTGGTATGAGACAGAGAGGCCAAAAGGGTCAAATGAAATTTCTAGTGCAGTTTATCATACTTTGAAAAACCTGAATATACCTGAAAATGTTAAAAAATTGAGACTAGTTGCAGATGGATGTGGGGGCCAGAATAAAAATTCAATTTTGATTGGCATGTGTTCTAAGTGGCTTTATTCAAATGCACCAACCCACTTGAATAGGATGGAAATAATATTTCCAGTAGTTGGTCATTCTTTTCTCCCGGCCGATAGAGTTTTCGCCAGAATAGAAAAAGATATTCGAAGAAAGGAAGTGATAATGAAACCACAAGAATACGTTGAAATTATCGCTCCATATGCGAAAACATTTCACTTGTCTGAAGAAGTACCTGTACTAGATTGGAAAAGTGAAACAAACGCTATTCTTAAACCTCCAGGTAGTTGGCATTTTGGTTTCAACATTTCAAAGAGATTTTTGTTATTTAAGGGGAAAACTAATGTTTCGATTCAAGGTGAAGAAAATTACAGAAGCGAAAGAAATGATAAAAAGCTGGTTACAAAAAAAAATAAATCTGTGTGTAATATAACACCCATAGCTCTACCTGTAGGCATGAACTTAAAAAAGGAAAAAGTGAACGATGTGTGTAAATTACTGCAGAAGCATTATGGAGAAAATTGGCGGGACTTATCAGATTTAAGTTTTTACTATAGTGCTGAGCAAGCTTTTCTTAATAACGGGAATGAAGATCAAATTGATGAAAATGACTATGCGTGCGAAAGAATTGAAGACAATGATAATTTTGTTTAGTTTCAGTTTACTATTCTTTTTTACTTCTCATCTATTTTTATATTTCTTTGATATTAATAATAAGTAATTTTAAATAAAGTACTTTAAAATAAAAATGACAATTATTTTTTATCACCCTGTATTGAAATATTATGCCGGTTAGTTACAAACCCCGCCAAATCCAATAGTAGTTTAAACCAAAAACCGCCAACTCCAACCATTAATTACAAAACACGCCAACTCCATCCAAAACACACAAAAAAATGCTTTTATCTAATTGAAATACCGTAAAAGTGAGTAAATTTAAAAAAATAATAATATTGTCTAGTAAAAGACCTAATACTTTATTAGAAAAGTGTTCATTTGACCACCGATCCGATTTTTGCTTGTACTGAAAACAAGTTTCGTGTGGAGTTAGCGGATATTGGAAATATATGACTCATCTAACCTAACCTAACTAGTTATTATATCATGGTATTTTCAACTTGAAGTCAGCTCTCCTGAAATATAAATTGTATCTGCTGCATTAACTTGCACTTCCGTTATAATTATTTTCTCACTTACTGTATCTTAATGATAAACTTCTTTATTTATTTATTCTTATAACTTGCGCATTTTATAAGTTTATAAAGTTAATTTAGTCAGACAAATTGGCAAACTTTTATAAATGCAATTATGGATAGTTTAGAAATAAGCCTTATATTAATTTAGTTTTTAACTTTTATCAAAATCGTTGTCCTTTTTTGAAAAGCATTACTAAATGATGCAGATTGTGTTTGCGTGGTTGGAAACACCAGTGTGGAATCGGCTCGCTCGGCACGTTTCGGCTGTCATGATATAGTGTAAATTTTATGAAAATCGCGTTTATTTTGTGAAAATGTTTGCGAACAAGCTGAATTGGTTTCAAATTCTATTCTCAACACTGTTAATAAATTCAATCCTCGCAGAATGGAATACGAAAGATTATATCCGAAGGGAGCACTCACTTACAAAGCCATACCAAGGTTTGTGACCTATGAGTTGTGTTTAAGTTAATTTAAAAATTATCCTAAATTACGCTAAATTTGGCATATTACAGGGAGCGGAATGTCGGTGCCTTATTGGGACTTCTTGGGGAGCACAATAGTTACAACTAACTATGTTAGATTGACTCCCGATTTACAGTCAAAGTCAGGAGCTATTTGGAATACAGTCGTAAGTGTCGTTTCACCACTGTATCGAAGTTTTGTTAGATAATAGACAATAAAGCGTAACAATTCGATTACTTTTATGAGCACACTATAATTAAATCCATTGTGATGTCACAGTTGGATAGACATTTTTCATGTGCATACCAAAAGGTATTTAGGGTTAAACTAACAAATGGGTAATGCTAATTAGGAACCCCCTCATTACTTAACTAAGTATGTTAACTCAGTCAGCAATAAATTATGTGCTTTTAAACTTTCAATAATAGACAAATTTGTATTTTACTATGCTGGTAAAGCTATTAAACCATACTTAATTTATATTGTTAAGCAAGTATTATCAAAATTTGCCATGATTTTGCTATTGTTATGAGCGAAAATGAATTTGTGTAGTTAATTTGTGATCATCGATTTGTTTTTGGATTGCTCAATAATTTTAGGCTTCCGATTATTTGTTAAATATTAGGAAAAAGTCTGGTCATAAGTCACATTGTATCTAACAGCAAGATTCCAATGTTTATTAGTTACTTAGATTTTATTCAAATATACCTTCTTGTTGACTTGTTTGTTTAGTGATATAAGACAAAATGTTATTTACTTTCTAGTTAGCTAATTTACTGACATCAAGGTAAAGTTTTAATATTGTATCCACACAAAAAAGCAGCATCATCCACATTTGGCAATGAAAACAGAGTAAGGTCAAGAGGTATTGACTGCAGAGTCAAGGACATTCAGTTGATTACACACCTTGTTTTGAAAGTGTTTGGGTCCAAAGTAGAATCATGACTCTGTAATTAATAAATGGTGCCAGATAATTGAGAGTATACACAACAGGTTGTTTATTGTAACAGTCATGTCTGAACAATTTTCATATCAATCAGCTATGACTTCACACACATAGTATACAATGTTATTTTAAAATGTTATTATGGTTCACCTTTAATATTTTTATAGCTCATAATTGCTCATAATTTTATTCTGAGATTTATATATGTACAAAAATATAGCTGAATATTGAAATGAAAACCACAAAGTTTATCAACTTTAACAAGATATCTAGAACTTTTAAATTATCACAGTGAAGCAAATTTTAAAATTAATAAATAAATAAAAATAAATACCTATTTGTAAAATTGGTTATTCTAGAAAAACTTAAGCTGAAATTGTAATGTAACATTTTTTTATGTAATAACAAAATAATGTTAACCTAATTAGGTATAGCTGAATTTATTATTAACTACCCCAATCCAGCTAGTCCAATCATTGCACCCTTTTTGTTTACTACAAAAAGAAGTTTTCAATACATTTAATATTTAAACTTGAATTTTCTAGCCCTGCCACACAAGAAACTGGGAGCTACAAATACAATTCAAAGTCCACGGAAAAGGGAAGGACCTATTTGGTGATGGCCTGGCACTTTGGTATGTCAAGGATCGGATGCAACCGGGTCCGGTGTTTGGTAGTAAAGACTACTTCTACGGACTCGCTGTTATTTTGGACACATATAGCAATCATAATGGAGCTCATAATGTAAGTATTGATTTAGTTTACTTCTTTGATTAGCATTGTACATCCTGAATTGTTAAAAAAATTTAAAAGTTCTTTAATAAATACTGTTAACAGTTTTAATGTTCTTTGTTTGCATGTTTTTACACTCACTCTAACTTCTAATCCTTTGTGGTTTATTGTGTACCTATTTCCCCTTGACTTTTGTATAATATATTGTAAAAATAAATTAAAAACAACACTTAAATTTTTTTATTGAATAAAATATACTGTACCGTGAATGCATATTTGAATGATAATTTATTTTACATTGGAAATTTTTTGTTAAGTTAATTCAAAGTTTATTCGTAGTTTTATTTCTAATTTAATTTTAATGTAATTAATTTTAATATGACATTTGAATTTACATAATTATCATTACTTTTGAATATTTTTTTGGAAATTTCAAGATGCAACTAATAATATTATGTACGTCTACTGAAGACATGTTTGCATGCTGATATAACAGTTGTATATGAACAGACGGATATTATAATTTAAGATCACCATTGTATCGCATATACTGGCAAATGAAGAATTTATTATTATTATTATTAATAAATATAGAGGTTTGAAGGTCTTTGTCTGGGACTTGGCATCATCTCCAATAGTCTTATGCTTCTTTTTATTTTGGGATTTGGAAAATTTCATGGTAAACAAAAATATAAGCTTGTATGCTCTTAAAGTGTCTGATTTCAAGGTGCATAGAAAATATTGTCATAATTGATAAATAATTGATGTTATAGAAAAACATTTTTTATGCATTTATCTTCTATTCTTCTTGTTTAGGAAGTTGTAATGAAAAAAATTTTTATATAGTGTTACTTTGGTAGTTACAAAATATGTTACCTATTCTGGTTATGAACTTATTGTAATAGTGTTGTGTGACTACAAATAGGAAACCGGGTACAAAAGTTGTTGTGAAAAAAAATCGTGTTTATGAGTGTTCCAAGTCTTGTGCTTGTGTGCTAGTAAATATGCTTCTTAATTTTCTGTGTTTGTCATTAAGTTGTATTTTGTGACATCACACAAATGACTTAAATCATCTATGTTATATGTAGTTTCGGGTACAGGTACTTGGCATATTTATGTAACAAAAAACTGGCTTCTACGATGTTAGCTTAGATTGGACATGTAGTTTCAAAGAAAGCTATAAATTATTTTAAGTTTCTTTATCTTAATTGTTAACTGCGGCCCAAAAATTTTGTTAAGTCAATGATAATTGTTAATAATTGGTCTTCCAAACACTTAATAAAGAAACATACTACTCTATAGCTGCAACACTATTAAAATCTTTTCAAGTATAGACATGTAACACTATGCATAGTAAAATAAGTAGTAAAATAAATAATGTCAATTTTCTAGACGGCTGTCAGATTTTGGATATATGGATATGCATTGTATATTTAATAGTTATTTTAATGTTGAATCCTAAGAAGTTTTTGTTTAAGATAAAATGCCTTTGTTTAAAGTACGGCAAACATTGAGATATTGAGATCCAAAGAAAATGTGTCAAACGTTATAGTGGATTGTCATGGCTTGTAGATTTTACTAAGAATCATGGAATCACGATCTGAAATTATATTCACAATTAAACACTCATATCTTCGTGATTCTTAGCATAGATTACTATAGTGTGAGGGGCAGAAGAATATCCTGCATAGAAATTTATTTAAACAGAAAGGGAAAGCTAACAGTCACTGTAACCGGTTTTGAATGGCAGGTCGTCACACCTACCAAATTATCAGTGAAGTCAAGGATGGCACTGCCTTCTGTGTTAACATTTATTTTTACAAGGTAGTTGCTACAGGTATCTTTACGTTCCGATTTTGTCAATTGATTAGATAAGTTGGTGTCAATGTGTATTTATGAAGGGTTTGAATCAAAAACGAATCAGCACTGGGTCCACGATATTACGCTGTCAGATATATAAGTATTTTAAGTCCTTTTTTATTCAATTTCAGCACCAACATCCGTATATATCAGCGATGATCAACAATGGCAGTCTTCATTACGACCATGACAGAGACGGCACACACACACAGCTGTCGGGTTGCGAGGCTAAGTTTAGGAATTTCAACCATGACACCCATCTGTCCATCATCTATAAGGATGATACTCTGATTGGTGAGTGCTTGATGACGTCAGTTGGTAGGGTTTTTGGTTAAAAGAGTTATAGTGAGGATTTTTTGGGCTTACATTGCAAACGCTGGCTGAACCCTAAGAGATAGATCAAAATAATGTGCTACAGAATTGTACACCTTAAAAAGGTCACCAAAAAAGTCTGCGATGGTATATGACTATCTCTTAGGGATATAATATATACTAGGGATACAATAACTATTGTTTATCCTTTACTTTTTACGAGAAATAATAGCTTATTTACGAAGCGATTTTACGCAATACAGCATTAATCCTTATCCAATTAAGTACCTTAAATACATTGTGAATGTGATTTAGATCAATATGGCCCGTCACAGCGTGTAATTAAAATGAATATTTTGCGAAGATATTACAGATTTAAAATGCAGGGACATAGACTCTTGCGAGGCGGGGGCGGGTCGCTAGTGTTTAATAATTGCTTCGGGCTGGTCTTGCCGTTCAACAAATACTCCCGTGCCGAATGTACTGGCTCTTTGGGAGACGTTGCCATTTTGATGTTAATATAAATCAGTTTTAAACCCGAGATTTGGCATTTCTTCATAACCGGTAAATAAGAACTCGATGGTAAACGGTACCTCGCTCCTAAATAAACCCTACAATAAATCAATTGTACATGATTGATACATACATATACTTATTGGAATGTAAATGAGTGATGCGTCGTCAACTGCAGTTGGAATTGTCTCTGTTTTGTATTTCTTTAGCTGTCCCTTTCCTTGAACCTGAACGCAATCGCATTCATGTAGATATTAAAATGGTGGCTAAAATGGGAAGAACTGCAGTGTGCACTTTGCAAAAGCAAAGCACCCCAAATTATTTCAAAGTATTGTTTTTGTTTCATTTTGTATGTAAATTTCTCCAACGATCTAATATTGCAAATGCGACTGTTGTTGTAAGATTGTATCAAGCTACCAGGGATAATAAATAAAAACCCAAAACTCCAAAAATACTAATTAATAAAAATATTATTGTTAAAAAGTGTAACCGCGATTTGATATGGTTTAACTCATCGTAGTCGTACCAACAGGGCAGGTTAAATATTAATCATATTAACCGCCGCACTCAGAGACCCAAGGGGTTACTTATAACTCTCCTAAGGTTCGATTTTGCTAAGGGAAATTAAAATTTATATTAAATAACTCATCTAAGTCTAGATTTGCTAAGCAGTATCTATAATTAGAGGTGCTGTAAATTTGATGACTCTAAATGCGGCCGTAAGGGTCCATTTCTCCACGTATAAGTCCTATAGGTTTATCGTTAATCTGGCGCTAGGAAACCTATTTTAAAGCCTGACAATAAAAAACGACCTTCTGTCATAAACTCCTATGCTGAGATTATATTTTTTTACTGGGATACCTATATATTCTAAGTCTTTTCATTAAATTAAAATAGTCGAAGATAGGTACTACACGGTACTAGGACGCTATACATAGTATAGAGGGCAACTGTTGATTTCGTTACCAAATCTGGTGTAGAGGGTCTATTCGTAAAACTGAAGAACTTAAAAAAACATGGGCCTAAATAACTGCCTATGTCAGCCCTCGTTTCTTTGGAAAAATTGCTCACATCCACGCACAGGTCGTTTACAAGAAACTTGGCAACTGACTTAAAAGTTACCCTGTATGACACTGTTGAAACTTTGAATTATTAAAATTGAGAAGAGCCAGCGTGATGCTATGACGAGGCGCGCGAGCAACACGATCTGTATATCCTCAGTTGGCGACGTGCAACATTTGATGATGGGATGTACCCGAAACTCTCCTCAACGAGATATTATGCTGAGAGCACAAGCCATACGTATTGGAAGTAGGGATAACACAATCAATACGAGCAGAACATCTAGCGCTGCACAAATGTTATACGATGTGTTGGCGAGTGCTCATCAGATAGATAATTAAGTAGTTTAAAATGGGTTTCTTCAACTGTGTTATACGATAGGGCTGTTAAGAACAAAAGCCCTTCCAAAATAAAAAAATAATAAAAAAACAAAAATGATATTTGAGGTTCGTGCCTCAGGACCTGGGCACCTATCTACCTCTGTTTTACTTCAATCAATATTTACAGTCAGATTTTTTCACATGACTCAACTATTATGTAAATATAATCATATTTAATAACAAAGAGATGTCTGACTGCAGAACAATAGATAAGGATCTTGAAAAATGACCTTTGTCTTGTTGAGTATTTATCTTCTTTGTTCGGTAGGTATAATACTATTTTTGCCACTTGAACTTTACTTTGGCTTGTCATATAGGCCATTACGCGTAGACTAATTAGTGAATACTGATTGGGATGAGTTGATAACGCTCGGTGGACGCCTGCGCTGAGGGCGGGAATTGCTTGCGAGATGTTCGGTCTAGTGTGGGCGCCCCTCATACTAGAGGATTCGAATAGAACGTAACACTGGCTCTGATATAATTATATTTGTGTGTTTGTCTGGGGATTTATTATTATTTCATAACTAATAGTCCATAATAGTCCACGTTAATGGAGGCATACAGTAATAAAATATAATCATTGTAAACCTAAAGTTGATCGATTTAAATATATACCTGCTTCTTAAGTCGTAAATAATCAGGTTTTGATTTTATACTGACTCCATCTTTTGAATTGAATCAAAAAGATTGATACTATGACACTTAAATATATGGCCGTGGCATCGTTGCTTTTAAAGAGATACACTTACTTAAATTTAGTAGAGAATCATAATTTTATTACATTAATAATATTGTCAACTCAGATTATAAAGAATCTTGTCGCTTTCATAGCATTTTATCACTTCAACCAAGGCGAACCCTACGATGTTTTTACACAATGTCACCTATAACCATGTTGATTGCTTAGCACTCGTGGAACAGTTCCTTCAGCTCCGTACTCCTTCATACCGAACAAGACAAGACTTTGATCTCCCTCATGCCCGTACCAACTATATGCAGAACTCCGTAATTTATCGAACGTGAAAAACATATAACGATATGTTTAAATCAATCAGATGTTCAACGTTTCCAAACACAAGTTCAAAAGACAAATCATTGAGTATCTAACTGCGACTTAATCATGAAAATTTAAAAAATATATGGATTACTGTTACAATTTGCACACATAGACATACACTCACCTCACAGACACTACACACCCACAAAAATCATAATACATATACCTAAATAAATCTTTCAGTATGTACACTTTAAGTCATTTTTCTTAACTCCTGAATTGCTCTCTATATGGATATTTAAATATAACGTAAATCCGTAATTGGATGTAGGATTTCATTTGTAAGTCTTACTGTTTATATATAAATTAGGATCTGTGGATTTTGTGAATGTTAAATAAATAAATAATTTACTTTTTGGACTGGTCATTGATTATATCATAGACTAATAAAAAATCTTATGATTTATATATCATATATGTAAATACAGATAGATTTATATATATTTCCATTATGGTCATTTAAATTTTGAAATCAATACGTATTCTTTCACCCTACATTTTTGGCGAAAAATAATGATCATTTTAAAAATGTACACAAAAAGCTTTACATTTTCTGTGTGGCAAGGACCTATAGAACACGCGTCAATCTTTTAACGCATAAACACAAAACCGTATTTTTCAACAACTGACAATTCATCAACTGACGTTTCAATAACAGTTACTTTGATTCTTATCTGTCAACGTGTCTGTAATTACAGTATCCGTCGACTTAGAAGGCAAGAACGCTTGGAAGGAATGTTTACGAGTGGAAAATGTACTATTACCAACGGGTTACTACTTCGGAGCCTCGGCGACCACGGGCGACCTCAGCGACAACCACGATATTATTGCCGTGAAGATGTACGAACTGGATTTACTGGATACGGTAAGATGGTTGCGTTACCGTTACTAGAAAACACTGGGAGACCCTTGTATACGGCCGAGTTATAAACTTATGATACCTTCTTTTTGTTTACTTTTTTTTTTACTATTTGCATAGCCGGGAAACTAGCACGAGTCCCACTTGGTGGTAAGTGGCATCCGCGCCCATGGACACCATTATCGACTAATGATGCGTCGCCGACCACAGGCTTCAGTTGGAATTGCCTTGGCTCCAGTAAATGCACTGGCTGGTCCTTCCTTTAACCGGAACAGAAATGTGATTTTAATAGGAGGGACTGTAGTACCGCCTCAGACGAGATATTCAAATATATATATCTCAACAATTACACATCTCAACAAATGACAATTAATTGACGTCGAATAAAGCATGACTCTACCACCAGTTCGGAGAAACCTTCGCGAAGAAGAACTCGCGAGAAACTTTACGGGTTTTTTTTTTCAAAATAATTGTACAATGTCTCTTTATTTCTATGCAAAATTATTCTTATCTGCATCTGTTAGCTCGGCAAGGTTACCTCCCGCCAAGTATCCAAACTACGAACACACTCAAACGGCACCCGTTCACGAATTAACGCAGGATACAGCCATCTTAACAAAAGAAACTCCACCTACTTCCACCTAAATTGTTTTGTGTTCAGTTTACTTTTGAATGTTTGTAGTTTGACTTGCAATTGCTCATTTAATAAAAACTCCATTATGCTAATAGGAATCGAGATCAACCGTTTTAGTTTTTTTAAGAGAAGTAACCACTTTTCATTGTACTTATTAAAAGCTTTGAATATATGAAACAACCGGAAGATAGGTTGACCTTCTTCTGGTGCTCACACAAATTCAAACTCGAAGTATATTTTATCTTGGAAGCTTTAAATTAATTAAACTGAGAAAGCGAAAGAATTATGAAATAACCAGATTTGCAAGCAAATCGGGATAATTTTGTGCGTAACCTGTGTCGTGTCGCCTCGCCTCGCGTTCTTTTCGCGTAGTGACAGTTGGATTGCGACTCAGTATAATCAGGCGACGCCGCCATTTACGAGATCCGTACATCAAAAGCTTGGCCCCTTCCGCTATTTTACTTTAATCAAGTTATAACATTCTTAAAGTTTATTTTAAACTTTACAGCAAGTACAAGGAGAAGACAGGTCAAAAATCATCCCATCAGCAATGACCTTCGAAGCGCCAAGAGAAAGAGTGGAAGATTCGAAGCCAGCCATGTCTGGAGTCAAAACATTCCTATGGATGATGTTCGTCGCAATAGTCATAATAGTTCTAGTCGTGTTAGGCATAATGTGGTACAAGAAGCGAGAAGAAAACTCCAGAAAAAGGCTTTATTGATATCACGTCCTTTGTTTGTCGCGCGTGATTAAAAATAAAAAGGAGTCTGAATTCAAATACGATTTTGTATTCACGAATGCCTTTGTTTTCTGTGGTCCCGGTAAATGGATTGATATTTTCTATTATCTATTTAATTATCTTTTCTGTTGAAAATGGAATTGTCAATTTTATTTTTAACCCCGCTTTTTCTGCTACTACGGTTTACTTTTACCATAAGTTTGTGAATGATTTGTAAGAATGTTATTTATTTTGTATTTTTTATTTAATTATGTACCTAGTTTTTTACAAGTAGACATAATTATTCTTTTTATATCTTGTGTCCTCGCTCTCGAGTTTACCAAATTCTCTTTTAGGATTTATCTTTCAGTTAAATATTCACATAATACTTTTACGATGCCCCAAGCAATAATCAAGACAATATTAGTGGTTTTAGCCATTTAATCACTTTTAAGGCAGTAGTTAAAAATATCTCCTTGTAACTTAACTTACAGTGACAAACATTTATGTAAAGAAAGACAATTTCTTTTACTAGTTTAGTAAAAAGCTTTACAAGATATTGATGAAAAAAGAACACATTTCAGTTAGTTTTTTTTAAAACTAAAATAAAAAGTTCTTTAGTATTCTATAAAAATATTCATCCAAAGACTAAATGTAGTAATTTAGGAAAGAATACCTAGACTATGGTGACATCACAAAACCGGTTATAATTTTTTTTAAATGGCAATTTTTATAGGCCTATTCAAAATAATGCTATTTCTTTGCTTTATTCTGCTGACAGCAGGGGCTTTAGTGATACAAAGTTCATAAATTCAAAAGTTCTCATAATGATCAATTCAAAGATTATTGTATTGAAAGAAAAAAGAAAATATTCCTTTTTTTATTTTTGAGCGAAATTATCAGTCCTCTCGTAAATGGCTGTAACTATAAAATACTACCTAAATATGTGTGGTGTGTTATATATTGTAACCCCATGTTAGCGAATAATGAGTACGAATCTGGGAAGCTATGTTTACAATGTTATTAAATGAATAAATCAAGACTTGTGAGAGGTATTTGTGTTTTCAATAAAGTGATTCGGTAAATTTTATGCTGTTTTAATTCAGAACTTACTTCCCTGTAGAGGTTTCATAAATTGTCATGCACAGACACTGACTTATAACCAGTGTCCTAATTGTCCGACCATCGAACGGATTTTTTAGAAACTCAGCTAGTATCTTGAGATTTGCGGCTTTGGTCTTTATTGTTTTTCCGGAATTAGTAAGCAGTTTAATAAAATGGCAACATTGAAACGATACTAGCGACGCTTGTCAGTTCACAATGGCTTGGTCGAAATCTAATAGGAAACAAATATACGTTTCAACCACAACCCTATATTCAAGTACATGCCGTTGTCGCAGAAATGCGTGTTAACTTCCCTTAAAATACTGCTATAGAAACAACCATTTCTGTTTACGACTTATGTTTCATACTGTAAAGACGTTACCTTCCTAGTAAAAGCTGTCAAAATGTGGTGACAAAATAGATATATAACCTAAAATTCGACAGCTCGAGAGGAGACTCAGGTACAATGTTATCAGTAAAATAATGAACAATAATGTATGTAATTAATAATGCAACTTAAAAATAAATCTAATTTTTTTTTTTTACAAACAAGACTGTTTTTAAATAATTAAAGATAGCATACCTACAGCTAAACACATGATGGGTTAAAATTGTACATAGTGCAAAGTGGCCATAAAGCTTGCAGAATTGCTGCGTTTTGGATAAGTTACGATAAACGTTGTGTAAAATAAGTTTCAGGCTAATAAGAAATGTAAATGCCTTGAAATAAATTCCTTTTCATAATTCACTTTTAATTTTGCATTTTTTTTTCAATAAATGTCATTTTGTAAATAAATAAATAATTTGAAGCCAGTGGTTCTAAATCCCGGGCTGGATAAACTCTAAGGAATGGGCATTTTAATTTTTAATCGACACACATTCTCACGAATTTAATTATAAGAGTAACACCTGAAAAATATAAGTAAGTACATCTATTATGCTTTGTTTCATACATACCTATTGTTTGTCTAACTCTTTTATGCCGTAATAAAAATACTATACAAGCTCGAAGTGCCACCGTTTTCTAATTAAACAATTACGGAAATTTCACAATGAGGGATTTTCCTGTAGCAGATGGAAAAAAATATTTCCGATTACCTCGATAGATGGCGATGGAGATAAAAACAGATATTTTTTATAACGGATTCTAACATGAAAATAAATTCGTGACAATCAAAATGTATTTAACTTTAAAAACAATCAAAAATACTCATTGGGTTTTAGCTCAAATGATTTTTTATGAATACATGTACTATGAAGATTTTAAATCCAATAAAATATATTTATTGGTTTTTATTATGTGACCAATATCGTAAACATTAACGTAAAAACATTACTTACTGGATATTTGTAATATTCCATAGTCAACATTTTATTCCAACGCTTGTCCGGGGAAGAAAAGTCCAAGTGTGCCAAAAGTTTTTCATAGCGACATTGTGTGTTAGCGTGGATGTCATCTCATAGCTATAGCAAAAGTGGATGCATTGGGATTTTATACCGCTGATGACCAACGAGGGAAAAAGGAACCACCTCACAAAACGAAAAAAGAAGATGTAGAGTTCGTTAAGCAACACATTGAGCACTTTCCAGTGATAAGAGTCCCACTACTATCGCAAGGATAGTAAGAAAAAGTATCTTGCTCCAGACGTAAAATCAGTAAATAACATGTACAGGTTTTATATAGAGAAATATCGTGACATATTTATTGGCGAATACAATTACAGTTTTTCAACCCTAAGAAAGACCTTTGCGTTATCTGCACGAAGTATGAAAAATCTGAATCGAAAGAAGGTCTAGAAGATGAAAACCAAAAACATATAGAGCGTAAGACATATAAGCAGCAAAAGACGCCGATAAAGTTGGCACCAACACGCATGCAACATTTATGTCTATAACTATGGATTTACAAGCTGTTCTACAGATACCTAGTGGAGGTGAAAGTATATTGTACTACATTATAAAAATTAGTCCTATACAATTTTACCATTTATGAAGCACGTCTTCCAAACAATGCTTACTGCCTATGCTGGAGTGAAATAAATGGAAAAAGGGTAGTTGCGAGATAGGTACTTGTCTCTTCCACTATTTATCTAAAGAGATACCTAAAAGCATGACAGAACTAAGCATTTTTTCAGACACATGCAGTGGCCAGAACAGGAATCAGCACATTTCAGCTGTCCTACTCTGGGCTGTGCAAAAAATTGATCACCTCCAGATAACTGAATAAAAATTCTTGGAAATTGGGCATTCCTTCATGGAGGTAGACTCTATGCATGCGGCCATTGAAAATGCCTGAAAGAACTTATCAATCAATAGTGTGTTAGAGTGGAAGAATGTTTTTAAGTCTGCTAGAAAACATATAACAAAAACCATTAAAACTGATGAAGCGAAAAAGAAAATTGAGGTAGGTAGCTACAAAGTAAAAGAATTTAAATACAATGAGATTTTAGACCTAAAAAAGATAAGT
The DNA here is from genome assembly GCA_923062675.1 of Marasmarcha lunaedactyla. NCBI lineage: Eukaryota > Metazoa > Arthropoda > Insecta > Lepidoptera > Pterophoridae > Marasmarcha > Marasmarcha lunaedactyla. Next base: position 7,633,745 of record OV281361.1, on the reverse strand, counting down.
ACTCTACTAATGAGAAACAAAAACAAAGACAATACAAATAAAGCAGTCGACTGCCTCAAAATTAAAAAAATTCTCTATGTAAAAGGAGATCTTAAAATATATTTCAACTACGACTTGAGTGAGGATTATCGACGCATAGATATTTTTAGTATCACTCAAAATACACCAAAAACGAGGGCAAAGCGACCATCGACCAACATGCAATTACCAGAACAGTTGGAACTATTATACAAAACTAAGTTGCCGATCAGTATTGCCAAAAAAAAAACGATTTGGAAACAATGTGTACGAAAGAAATTATCCCCGAGGAATTTCATGGGTGGATACACTGCCTGAAAACGTTTAATGACATACCTGAACCTGAAACTGACAGTGATTAGTTATAAAAAAAGATTATCACTATGATTTTAAATTGTTTTTTATTTAATAAAGCCAATAACTAACAAAAAAAATATTTCATTTTGGGATCAAACCCAATAAGTCCCCAATTTAGTAATTTGAATTTTATCCAAAAGTTTATTATGCAACATAGCCTAAACGACATGAAAAATATTATGAAAGATAAATATTCTTACTAAGTTACTAAGTATTTTGCGTTTAAACCTATTATTTAGAAACCTATTTTTTATTGCTGGCAAACTTTAACATTGATTATCTCGAGAACTACTTTTACACAATTATCGGGTTTTATCACTGCACCCTCGTAATATTAGTTAATTTTGTACAAAAGTATCCGGCAGTAGTTTAGTTTCTTACATTTTGTAACAAAATATCGGGTCTGTTATCGTGTTACGTTTATCGATATAGCTCCATCCCTATCAGTTTCTCCGACTCTGGTATGATATTACCTTGTACCTGTCTAAATGTGTAAATTTTTATAAAATAATGCATACAAATTGTAAAAAAAACACTCGCACAAGTTTTCACAGGAGCTGTCATCGAGAAAATAAAGAAATGGAAATAGTATAGTAAAATAATCCCATGCACCTATACATTTTTATGAAGGTATCTGTACTCTGCCAACCCGCAGTAGGCGTGATGGCCTACAATTGTCTGACACCACCCCTGAGTTGGGAGAGGCTGATATCCCTCCAGTGATTATTAAGGGTATTACCACACCAATCGATCGACCGTCGATGGCAGAATACACCAGTCGACGTCGATCCATGGTTTCTACCACATCAATCGACGGTTGATCGATTGGTTTGGTATCACCCAAAGAAAGGGATTGGGGAGGGGCTAGTCTGAGATAGTTGTACGGTCGGCATGTAAACCCCTGTATAAGTATCATAAAAAAACACAACCAGTAAGTAAAAATATTTATTCAAATACACTTTTATTTCACTTTAATGGATGTTCTAATAATCGAAATAATTCTGTGCTTTTACCTTGATTGCGTCATAATTTTGGTAATACGAAATTTTATCAGATAACGACACAATAAAATGGATCAAAACAATCAATAAAATCTGTTTTGAAATAAATGCTCATTATTTCTTGCTTTTCTGGATACCATTAGCCAACGGGTGCATTAGCAACGTTTGAGCGTGTTCGTCGTTTGGATACTTGGGGGTAGGGAGACTTGCCGAGCTAACAGATGCGGATAAGAATAATTTTGTATAGACTCAAAGAGACTGTAAATTTCTTGCCAGTTCTTTTTCTCTTCTCGTCAGTTCTTCTGCCACGAAGGTTTTTCCGAACTGGTGGAACTGTCATGTTTTATTTGACATCAATAAGAACAAGTAATTGTCAATGTTGAGAAATAAATATTTCATTTCATTTTATTTCAACGTGTTTGATGGGTAGCACAGGCACTTTTTGTTGGGGTCGTATTCTATTAACTGTATGTATTCATTTCCTTTACATGCCTTTAAAACGAGAGTATTTAGACCGTTTTAGATCATGTAACAATAATATATCAACACTGTTTAGGACCCGGCCACAAATAAAACTGCTTTGATTTGCTCCGCCATTTTCAGCCGCAGGAACAATGACACACCGCACAAAAAAACGGTGTCAGCGTAACTGTAGATACCTACCCGATACATAGAGTAATATAATTTGTGGGAGAAGAGAAGAATAATACGGTTCACTTGTTGTAAGAAAGAGATACCTATGTACTTCGTGACTTGTCGAAACTCTATAGCGTTGTCTCTTTTATTCCCACATACAAAATCATATTACATCTCGCTCTTCGAGTTTGTTGAAACGAATAGCCATGTCAATTTTAAAACGTCATTTTAAATAGCCAAATAAAGTAATAAATAAGATAGTTTTAAAAAATAGTAGTATAGTACTTACGCATGAAAAGAAACGTTAATTCTATCTTAACAGTAACTGTGTAATTAGTATATTGTCTAAACACACAAGAAGTCATTGTACGGTATTAAAAACACAGAATAGTGAATAAGTTTTGTTTGATGTTTAGCCGTGACACTGGGTTGCACAAGACTGAGTCAAATAGCCAGCAAATGCGTTGCCATGTTTGAGAGCGGATAACCTGTCCATATGTAATATGTCATTGCGTAGGAACGTTTGAAAGTGCCTCATATAATTTCAACATTAATTATTGTATATATTTCTTTGAAAAAAAGTCTGGAGACACATTAAAATCGAACTCACAATATAACCCATTGGAAAGTTCTTCACTAAAATAATTTAATAAGAAAATCACTTTCAAACGCCTGACAGAAGAAACTTTTTGAACTTCCAAATTAGAAATGTTGCAAAAATAGTTTTCAACTGAACCCAATTAAAATTTCTAGTAAGTACACAGTGTACTGAATAATTTTGTGACAACATTGTCCATAGAGCTAGCATCCCTTCAACCACTTTATTTGATTTTTCTGCAGATGGTATGGCTCTATCTATAAATTGCATTTTGTTATAAAATGATATGGCTTCTCGCCATAACTTATGGTGAGGGGAATACTGTTTTCATAACCTGTATAATCTTTCCCACTTCGTACATAGAAGCTGCTTACACCTAATAATTTTATAAACAAAACAAAAGGAACCAGCTGGTGTCACTCTTCTGGTAATACTCCTCTAGCCACAAAGTGACTCATTGTGACCAATACTCTTCGGCTCAGTAGTTGAACTGCATGTTTTACTCTTATCTTTATTTTGTGGGACACCTCATACTAATATTTTCCTCTATAATTGTTAAATGTGAAGTAATCTGTAATTAATTATTAAATATATATTAAACAAGCTAATTAGTGATGCTACGCATCAGACGATCGTCTTCCTAACTACAACACTAGGAACCCACTTTTTCAATTTGACAACTATTTTTAAAATGACGGCGCGACAGCCTCTCTCCTATTCTACAAGATATTTTAACAATCTACAAGATAAAGAAGGTAAAATAAATAAAACACTTGTATATTTATGATTTTTTTTTTATTTCCAAACTTTGTTTTATATTTTTATATTCTTTGTTTGTATTGCATGGGAGGCAAATTTTTATTTTCTAGAAGCGAGACATCAGTACCTTTCAATATTCTGTTAATTATGTAACACCAATAAAACTCCGTTATACTTATTGAGTAGTCCAGAAAACATTTCTTCTCAACATGTTTGTGGCTCACAAACAATTAACGAAGTTTTACCACACATTAAAACCTTGTAAGCAAAAAGCACTATTAACACAAAGACATGGTAACCAATGTTAAGTCCTATCTCAGTTCTTGGAAAGTGATTGAAAATGACGCCCTTTCGCCTACTTTCTCAATCACTACATAGCACTTGTTGTACATTGTGATGCACCATAAACGCAAATTAATTGCTATGTTTTGGAATTGAGAGGTTACGATACGGAAATTGATCAATGCAAACTCTTCACTCGTCAAACATTCTAACTGTTGCAAATGGCAGATTCGAGCTGATTGATCAAAACTAAAATAAATTTTGCGTTTAATGGCAATCAGCTTTTACAGAATAACTATTTCTGCCAATTTCAAGTATTAATGTAATAAAAGTAGTTTTAACATTATCAAAACATTGAAACATTTAACCTAAAACCGTACATCATTGATTGAACATAGATTCATCATTCACATTGAAGTGACATATGACAATTGTTTGCTCGAAAAGTAGCAACGGAGCTGTCATAATCAAAAAGTTCTAACCATAGACCTAATTCCTAGTTTTTTTTGCATGAAGACTACCTGCTATGATATATTATAAACAAATGCTGCGTTCCGTTTGCCGATTACAGCGCTCATATACCCGTTCCGAATGCCCGTGAGCGCGCTCACAGCGATATCGATACGTCATCAATGACGTCATAAACGCCGCCATCTTCCCGCTCACAGTGCCCAAGCTACGGAGCATGGTCGCTGTGAGCGGCCTGTTAAAACTGACACATGACGTTACTTTGTTGATGTTTTTATTAGTCGAGTTAGATTTTAAAAGCTTGCTTATTAATTTTCTTTTGTAATAATATAAAAAAATGGCTCCTGCTTCATTCAGACTCAAAGATCTTAATGAAATTGCAACTTTAGACTTAAGCGACGAGCAATCAGAATGTTAGCGCGATATTTACCGTTCCGATTGCAATAGCACTAATAACACTTTTAGCGCGCTCAAACGGTTTTGAGCACTTTTAGCGCTGTGAGCGCTAAAATCAGCAAACGGAACGCAGCAAAATAAACTGCAATCCTATCCTATGAGAGTCTGGCTAGCGAGTCGTGGCAGTCGAAAAATGCGTGATTAAAAAAATAGGCTGTCAACACTGAAAATACTGTGTAGAATAAGTTTGATACATTGATTTTTTTCTAATAAGCTTTATTATACTTACTTCGTAATGTACCTACCTCATGTAATTATTTTACAACCTTAATACTTAATAGATAAATATTTATTTTTTATCAAAAAAACAAAATAATAACAGTTTATGAAAATAACTGCCACAACTGGCTGGCCACACTCTATAGTCGTGACAAACTAATTAGGAATAATAGTTCTATGTAAGTAAGTATTTTCTTTATATTTGTATTACGAGTATATCTATAGAGCTTTGAGGTTTGTTTTGGTACTTATATGAAAGCACAAGCCCTGGTTTAAGCTTAGAATGAAACATAGATATATAATTTGGTTTTGATTTTCTCAAAAATTAACAATGACTGTCTTTAATGGCTTTTTGAAAACATGGACGACTTATTTAAGGTCAATGAAAAATATCAGCAGGAATCATATTGAAAATATTAAATTCAATTACCAATTGATAATTGAATAAAATATGACAATGAGGATTTGTTGTTAACGAAAATTTAGTTAATTATACTCCAAAATAAAAACGAGTAATCTGTGTGTTTACCACATTGTTGGTTATATACATTTGGCATAGACGGGGCATAGATGCTATTAAATTCCGGCCCGTCTCTAAGGAAATGTAAGCCTCTTTTAAACTTGTCGGAAAACGACACCTCAATAAGATCGTAGGATATATCGTAGCTATAACCAAGGTAGGACCGTCAAAGGCTTCCATTCTGGTAAATACCTATATCTGGTATGTATGTATGAATTACATCAAGCCCACATTGTGTCACTAAAATCATTAAAAAGATTCATTATGAAGAAAGAAAAAAGAAATTCTCCAACAAATCAACCAAAGGAATGACTCACCGGGGTTCCCTAAATAGTTGATCTGCTTCACAAAGCTTTATGAAATATCTCCATTTAATGCATTTTTCCTAACTATCCTTTTGGAATTAAATTATTTCACAGACCCTTTATCAGACACTAACATTTGTGGCTCATTGGTTACACACAGTACTGAGAACTTTTAAGCCTGTGTGTTGCACATGTTACATAATATCTTCTATAATATTTTTTAGTTCATATTTTTTTACACTGCATAAAGTAGTAGGGCACTGGTTGTTTGAAATTCTTCATTAGTCCTTTATCATGAAACATCCTCGCATTGGCGAAGCCACTCACTTCATCTGCGCCAGGCATGTATTGCACATGAGATGTAATTGACATCTCTTCAAATATTAAAGCACAAAGGCCGTCCTCAGTGGTACTACCCTAAGGAGAATCTTTCAGTGGTTCAAATATTATTAAATTTTTCCCTGATCTTCCCTTCCCTGAAGCTTAAAATATTATGACAACAAGGAGTAACTTTAATGGCTCTTCTTATAAATAGAAAGAGATGGATTTTCTTCTCCAGATTCTGGTATTCTCTTTACGTGAATCATACGTAGGAGTAGTTTAAGTTCTGGCTTTGTGCACTCAGTCAGTGCACAAAGTCCAGTGAAGTTTAAATGGCCAATAGGGCATAAATAAACAATCCACTTCGAAAAAACATCCTCCATATTGTATTATCTTCCCTTTGGCTTTTTAAGAGGTTGATGCAGTAAAAATCTTTGCATCTGACATATTTTAGAGAGTTTTTTGAACGCATCAGATCCTGCTAAAATTTTCTGAGCTTTACCAAGACGCGTTTTAAAATTAAGTGTTGTTTCTTTGTTTTAATTAATTTGGTTTTCAATGGCCTCATTCGCTTTTGGGTCTCACGCTCGGCGGAAACATCTGTAAATGAAGTAAAAGTAAAGACTATTAAAACTCTGAACATTTTGCACGTGGCTGTAGCGGTGAGTAACTCAGGAGTGATAGATACAAAAGATATGTATCAGTGTATCTTTCTCACTCATTCTATCACTGCGTCATCTCGATAGAGTTGTAGTGTAGACATCTAGACTAACCTAAAAATTGTTCTTTATTTGTTAGAATGTTCAATATTTAAAACAACCAAAACTTTTAAATATTGAACATTCTACGGAATAAATGAAATTACTACGCTTAATGGGTTGACAGTTCTATGCCTGTAAAAGTATGAAGGAAAATCAGTAAATTTCTTTTACATTTTAAAAACTATGTCAATAAACAATCCTATATTTCAAAATCAAAGTTTAAGTCAAACAGACTCATTTTGCAAAAAACTTAAATAAATTTACCAATGCCTACTAAAGCTTTACAGAATACTTCAAATAACTATAGGACTGACTTAGCGCCATATTATGACGTCATAGCTGTCAATTCGAACCGGTTAGGTAGAGTGAGCGAAAAAAGAATTTTTTAAAATACAATTTATGTAATCAAGCAATTGCTTCTAGCGTCAAACTCTCAATTTGGCCTTCTAAATTTTGACGTTTTCGTCATGCCAATGGATTTAAATTAGAATTGTAAGGTGGCAACCTCAAAATTTCAAAACCGTGAGAGTTGAAAATGTTATTTTTGACATAGTTTTTTGGTGGTTTGTGCCTTTTTATTAACTGATAACAGTTCTTTTTTAAATAAAGTTATACTTTGAAAAATTTATTTTCGATAGAATACTTTAACAAATAAAGTAAAAGAAATCATTATTTTTACGCAAAAATATTTTCTAGCAGACCATAATTTTCAAGTGAAATTTTACAGAGGTCATTGACGTTCCTATTCTCATCTGAATCGCATAGTACACGTCTGGTTGCCCTCTAAATTCTAATATTTCAACTCTGTATATCTAGATCTCTTTATCAATCATTGATAGATCGATAAATTGATTTGAGTGAGTGAATGAGCGAACACGAGCAACTGATACATAAAGTGATAAAAATACAAATGAGTGATATGTATCACAACGATTAAAAGATACATATCGCTCTTTTCTTTTCAGTGAAACATTTTGCCCATGACTGCGTGGCTGTGCTACCTTCACAAATGTTCCGTGTCAAAGAGCAACATACACACACAGTTTAATTATTTCTAATAGAGTACTTTTATTTCACAAAGCGACTCTTGCTTTACTTGTATATTACGTGCAAAAACCACGTGTACAAACAAGACATATGGGTATGTGTGCGTGGGCGCGAGATTTGTTCAAATCGGCCCCGTCACGCACAAATTCTATATAATCATAGTTGATTGGTATAGGCAGTGCACTCAGACTGAACCAAAGAAAAATCAATATGTATGCATTAATTGCAAAAAATGAGAAACCGTTTGTAAACAAAATATATACAGGGTTACTGGATATGTTCTTATACAAAAAATACAAAAAGATAAGAAAATGTATTCGAAAGAATGTATGGAATAACCCGTAACCGTGACGGTATGTTCATTGTATACGAGCTCCAATACAAAAGTTCATCCATTTATATATTGCAAAGGTTGCCTATTTTCAACTTAACATCATTTTCATAAAACTGAAAAATGAAATAGTATAGGGTAAAATTTTCCATCTTATTGTTGTTAATCAGGCCCTTTTAAAGAAAAACTTTTTTTACTAAAATATATATTTATGGGGACTTTAATTTGCTACGACTAACTCAAAATAGTTCGCCTAGTTCTTAATCGATGCAAAAGAGTTCGGCCATGTCTCAATTCTATCTGTTTTAATTGAAAATTGAGTAAATTCGATTGGAAAATAGGAATAATCTGTCACATGATGCATCACTGCTTTTTTTCAAACAAAACGGCTTGCGGGAAACCTATCGACGACGAAGTACGAAAAATAATAAAAATAATGGCTTTTTGCTTACCAAATAGCCAAGGACTTATCCCTACCAAGATCGACAGTTCAGGCCATCATCGAACATCACAGGAAAAATGGCCCCGTGAGTGTCTGAATACACCTGGTTGGCCACGAATCGCAAGCGATGCTAAAAATAGAGTTTTAAGGAAAATCATTAAAAACAATCGTCGTACCCGCGCAGGAGAACTTACCTTGAAGTGGAGAGAGATGATTCACAAAGATGTATCCGTCGATACTTGCAAGAGGGTCGTAAAACGATTGGCCTATGGATTTTATATCGTAGAGTAACCTTAACGCCTCTCCAAAAAAAGAAAAGGCTGAAATTGGCTAAAAATCATGAAAATTGGCGTGCAGACCAATGGCATGAAATAATATGGAGTGATGAATCTAAATTTGAGGTGACGATCGGTGATGTACGGATAAAAGTTATCAATGATAAAGATGGAGCATTCCATAACGATTGTACCAAAAGAAAAGTGTAGTTTCCTGGATCGGTAATGATATGGGGCTGCATGTCAGCGCAAGTTCTGGGTCTACATTATGTAGAAGGAACTGTTAATGCAGTAGAGTACCAAACCATTCTGGAAACAAGTCTCGTGCCCTTGATTCGAACGTTGAAACATCGTAATGCCTACACCTTTCAACAAAGATGGTGCTTCTTGTCACACTGCGATGGAAAACTAAGGCTTGGTTCAACCGGAATCAAAACCCTACAACGGGGTGGCCGTCAAGTAGTCCAGATTTGTCACCAATTGAGACCCTATAGTGGAAAATGAAGAAAATACGACTCAAGTACCCAGCAAGGTCTAAAAGCAGTATTACGGTAAAAAACAGCATAACAAAAAAAATTATATCTGTCTGGAACTCTGTGGGCTTCTTCCACTCACCCTAACTTCACAGTACTCACACACACACACAACTCACAAACACTTAACATATACCTACACCATACGCGATACATACAAATACTCAACATTCAACACTCATACATTTTGCAACTCAAACCGACTCAGTGGTAATACACCGCTTGCTCGACGAGTCTCAACGCGTCATCGCTGCGCTCGCGCACGCTCGGCTCGCCAGTCGGAATACTATCACGACGCGAAGCGCATGCCGCTTTACTTCCCGCTTTGCTTACTTTCCGTGGTTTACCGAATGCTTTAATGTAACAACGAACATTGCAATTGTATACCGGACTCGATTTGCTATATGGAATAACTGTCGCGTCGCACCTTCCTAAGAATTATTAGTGCTGTGTATCTGTGAAATATATAGTTGTACCTAACACGGACTATTACTCTTTTAGCCGTAACCCTCTTCACAGAACATTACTTGCTATATTGGTGACCCCTAAAACATAAGAACACTATGAGCGACAGCAGCGATTCGACACAGACCGCCAGGAGCAACATCACAACCCGCCGATGCACGCCGAAACAACGGTCTGTTCCCAGTTCGGAAAAAGTGATGTCGGTCGACTTCGTGAAAAATATTTTAAAAGTGCCTCCATTCTCACCTGAGGAACCAGAAATATGGTTCGCACTTTTAGAAGGTCAATTTGAAAATTACGGCATTGCTGATGACCACGCCCGATACTCCCAAATTATCACCAACCTGGACATGGTGCACGCCAAGGCAATAAAGGATATCATACTCAATCCACCGGCGAAGGATCGCTATGAAAAAACAAAACAAGAGCTCATCCGCCGACTCTCAGCATCACACGAGAAGAAGGTGAGGCAACTACTGACACACGAGGAGTTAGGTGACAGAAAACCGTCACAGTTCTTACGTCACCTACAGGACCTGGCTGGAGTCTCAGCGCCAGAAGACTTTATCCGAAGTATCTGGAGCAGCCGATTACCCCAGAATCTCCAGACGGTTCTTGCCTCGCAGCCAGAACTGCCCCTCGAGCAGCTGGCGAACCTGGCATATAGAGTGCAGGAAGTAACCTTCCAACCGACAAGCCACGTCGCAGCCACGTCGTATCCTGGAACCAGCCAGGACAGCTGCACCCGGAACGAGATTGCCGAGCTACGACGAATGGTGGATTGCCTGGAGCTGAAGTTGGATCAGCAGTCACGGCGGCCGGACTACCCGAACCATCGTTCCCGTCAACGACAACGGTCTCCATCACGCCAGAGGTCTCGTTCCAACTCTAGTTACCAAAGGAACCCAATATGCTGGAACCACATGAGGTTTGGAGATCGCACTTACAACTGCATCAAACCCTGCGATTATACATCGGGAAACGCTAAAAGCAATCGATAATGACGACCGACGATTGCTCCAGCCCAACCGGTCGTCTGTTCGTTACTGACCGCAAGACGAAGACGCAGTTCCTGGTCGATACTGGAAGCGACCTCTGTGTCTTCCCAAGGTCAATGATGCGAGATCGACGCCCGAAGACCACCTACCAACTTTGCGCAGCTAATGGCCCAGCATTGATACTTACGGCTACGCACACCTCAACTTGGATCTAGGACTCCGCAGAAATTTCCCATGGAGCTTCATAGTAGCTGACGTTACGAAACCCATCATAGGTGTAGATTTTCTATCGTGTTACAGTTTAGTTGTAGACGTAGGTAACCAGAAGCTTACTGATAGCGTTACTACTCTTTCTGCTTCCGCTTTAACAGCTATAAATGTCTCAAACGTTTATTCCGTGAAGGTTTTGACTGGCACACGAAATACCACCGCATCCTAGATGAGTATACGGCAATCACGCGACCGTCGGGCACACACAGATTCATACCACACAACACTACTCACCACATCCTCACAACGCCAGGTCCCCCAGTTTCTTGTACCCCCCGGCGTCTGGCTCCTGATAAACTCAAGATATCCAGAGATGAGTTTGAAGCCATGCTGGCTAATGGAACCGCCAGACCCTCCAAAAGTCCCTGGTCATCACCACTGCACCTGGCACCGAAGAAAGACAACGGCTGGCACCCCTGCGGTGACTACAGGATGCTGAACGCGCGCACAATTCCCGACAAATATCCTATCAGGCACTTGCATGATTTTTCTCATAGCCTTGCAGGTTGTCGAGTCTTCACCACCCTGGACCTGGTGAAGGCGTACAACCAGATCCCAGTTAGAGAAGAGGACATCCCCAAAACAGCCATCACAACTCCTTTTGGTTTGTATGAATTTCCATACATGACATTTGGTCTGCGCAATGCAGGCCAAACTTTTCAACGGTTTGTGGATGAGCTGACCCGAGGACTGGACTTCGTATACTGCTATTTAGATGATTTTTTAATCTTCTATAGAGATGAGGCACAGCACGAGGACCACCTCCACCAAGTTTTCGCACGGCTCAAAGACTACGGTATGGTGATAAACGTGTCTAAGTGCGTCTTTGGAGCTCCCGAGGTAACTTTTTTAGGTTATCGCATCTCGGAAAGCGAAACAAAGCCCTTGGACACAAAGGTCGAAGCTATCCGGAATTTTCCCCTCCGAAAGATGTGACGTCACTTCGGAGATTCTTGGGAATGGCTAACTTCTACAGAAGATTTCTTCGTAACGCAGCCCAGACCCAAGCACCGATCAATGCCCTCCTTATCGGAGCAGTACAAGGATCAGCACCTATCAACCTGACAGGTGACGCTCTGCAGGCTTTCTTGAGCACCAAGGAAAGCCTGTCCAATGCAGCTTTACTCGCACATCCTCACTGCAACTCCAAGCTCGCATTAGTTACGGACGCTTCAGACGTCGCAATAGGAGCTGCTTTACAAGAGCAGCAGAATAACGGATGGCAGCCACTAGCTTTCTTTTCAAAGAAACTTAGTCCCGCCCAAATCAAATATTCGCCTTACGACCGCGAGTTCATCGCCATCTACGAGGCCATCAAATACTTTAGACACATGTTGGAAGCAAGGCATTTCATCGTCTATACCAATCACAAGCCGATCAGTTTCGCTTTCCACGATAGGAAACGTAACTGTTCGCCCAGACAGTATAGGCACTTGGATTACATAGCCCAGTTCACGACCGACATAAGGCACATCTCCGGGAAAGACAATATCGTTGCCGATGCCTTATCTCGTGTCGATGAGCTAGAAACCCCAGTTGACCTTGACCAACTGTCTAAAAGCCAAACAACAGATGACGAACTCGCCGAGTACCTCGCGGCAACCTCACCATCACTCCGCCTAAAGAAGATGGATTTCCCAGGCGGCCACACGCCACTGTACTGCGATGTAAGTACACCGACTGTCAGGCCATTCGTCACGAAGGCATTCCGGAAACAGATATTCCAAAGCCTCCATTCCCTTAGCCACCCAGGTGCCAACACCACTGCAAAACTCGTGGCCGAACGCTTCGTGTGGCCCGGAATGCGAAAAGACTGTAGAGAGTGGACCCGAATGTGCCTCTCATCCGACATGTTTCTGCCCCGCTAGGAACTTTCGACCTACCTCATTCCCGCTTCAAACACGTGCACATCGACCTCATCGGCCCTCTTCCAGTCTCCAACGGATTTCGATACTGTCTCACGGCCATCGATCGTTTCACTCGGTGGCCCGAAGTTGTACCAATCTCCGACATCACAGCAGAAACCGTCGGTAAAGCACTTGTGTCTAGCTGGATTTCCCGATTTGGCTGCCCAGTGGATCGTTACCGACCGCGGACGCCAGTTTGAGTCAGCGCTGTTCCAATATCTATCCAAGGCTATCGGGTTCCAGCACAAACGGACCACGGCATACTATCCAGCTTGCAATGGACTTGTGGAACGCTTCCACAGACAGCTAAAAGCTGCCATTGCTTGCCACGCCGACCACAACTGGTACGAATCGTTGCCCTTGGTGCTTCTCGGCATACGTAGCGCCTTCAAAGACGACCTACAGGCGTCTTCCGCCGAATTGGTAGACGGTGAACCACTGAGGCTCCCCGGCGAATTCTTTCAACCAACTACGCCTGGTACATCAGACCTCTCTGACTTTACCGCCAGACTGCGAGCATTCGCCGAGAAGCTTAAACCTGCACCAGCATCTCGCCACTGTAACAGCAAAATCTTTATATTCAAAGATCTGCACAGCGCTGAACACGTCTTTTTACGTGAAGATGCTACGCGACGTCCACTGCAACCCGCCTATACAGGACCACATAAGGTCCTAAACAGAGATGACAAGTACTTCACGATCCTCATTAAAGAAAAACCGGTCACTGTCAGTATAGACCGGCTGAAACCTGCCTATATAATGAAAGATGAGAAATCCGTCCCCGAACCAGAACCACCCCCCACACTGCTCCCTAACAACCCTCGTAAAGAAACCCCTAAAGCACCTTCGAAAACAACCCGATACGGGAGAAAAGTGCGGTTTTGTGATCACTATCGCCCCTAACCAGGTCTCTGGGGGGGAGTAATGTGGGCTTCTCCCACTCACCCTAACTTCACAGTATTCACACACACACACAACTCACAAACACTTAACATATACCTACACCATACGCGATACATACAAATACTCAACATTCAACACTCATACATTTCGCAACTCAAACCGACTCAGTGGTAACACACCGCTTGCTCGACGAGTCTCAACGCGTCATCGCTGCGCTCGCGCACGCTCGGCTCGCCAGTCGGAATACTATCACGACGCGAAGCGCACGCCGCTTTACTTCCCGCTTTGCTTACTTTCCGTGGTTTACCGAAGGCTTTATTGTAACAACGAACATTGCAATTGTATACCGGACTCGATTTGCTATATGGAATAACTGTCGCGTCGCACCTTCCTAAGAATTATTAGTGCTGTGTATCTGTGAAATATATAGTTGTACCTAACACGGACTATTACTCTTTTAGCCGTAAGTAACCCTCTTCACAGAACATTACTTGCTATAACTCAATAACTATTGCAACAATGAAAGAATTGGTAGCAACGATGCCACGAAGAATAAAGGCCGTGATCGATACCAAAGGTGACGACACTGAGTTGCAGGCGAACTATTTTGTGCCGTTGAATTCGATGGACGAAGTTTATTGCGTGGATGGTTCCCCGAGAATTTATTATATTTTCACTATAATTTACGCGCGGACGCGGATGCTTGCAACAGCATCTAAATAAAAATCGAAAATCGTGGTAAGAATCCCGTAAATTCATTAAATTATAGAGAAAATAACCGCGATAGTTTAAAACAGTTATTATTATATTGTATTTAAATAGGGAAATATATTGTTCCTTTTTTAATTAAAAATATACTTAATTAACTGTTCAACACCACTGTGTATTTCTATCTATACCCCTAAATATATACCTATCTAAATTTTACTTCGAATATTGGACACTAGTAATACTTGGCACTACACAAACTCTTTTGCGTTGGGGCTTGTAGTTAGAATTATATTTGATCTATAATGGTTTCCATAAAATATCCAAACTCAAGCAGTATTAAAATGTATATGAGTAGTTTGTCTACAACTAGTTTCAGGTTTGTTCCTCACCTTTTACAATATTTAATTGAGAAGTTGATGGTTGGTTGGTTGAACGTAAACTGGCATCCCCAGGTACACTGACATCTGGAAAATAAGAACATTAGTTTGGTGGTACTAGGGTTTCTTTGTTAATATCTTGTCTGGGGTGGTACTACAGTCCTTCCTATTGTTACCACCACAATTATCAAGTTTACCTGGTCAGGTTCCAGTAAAGGGAAGGAACAGCGAGTGCAATTACTGGAATATAGACAAATTCAACAGAAGCCCGGCAATGCATCATTAGTCGACAGAATAATCACTATGACTATTAATAAACAAAACACCTATGAGTAATGATGTCCATGGGTGCGGTTGGCACTTACCATCAGGTGGGTTGCATTTGCTGGCTAGTAAAATAGTTGAACAGGAAAGATGACTCAGTTCAGCAAACCGTGTTAATTGCTATGTGAAGTCCCATTTATTCATGTCATATGTGGAAGTTTAAGCTCTATGGAGAATATTTAATAACAACTTAATATAACTATATTTTATATATAATATAAAAATATAATATAATAAATAAAACTTTAATATTACAACAAATTTGAAACTTGGTCAAGGTTTCTGGTATTAAAATTTGTGTGCCCCACACTTATTGTCAGCAATTTTTTAAAAGATGTTTAGTATTTTTATTACGTCGTAACTAAATAAGATACAACTAGACAAGTAATAACAAATAACATACCTTCATCAGTTCTGGTTTCTATGGAATTTGTCATTGTTAAAGTACTTGGAGGTTCATACAATCTTGGAAAACTATAATTGTGTTCTTGGAATACTGATAGGCCAGCAGTTAGAAAGACCCCTGAAATTAACAGCTCTTATTTTTTCTCTCAGATAAATACTCAAATAAAAAGTGACTCTATTATATAGTGTATAATATTCATATTCTATGTGAAACCAATCATGTAAAAATTTGTGAGATTTTCATCCCCATGTAGTACGGAACAAAGACACTTTTTCTGTAATCAATTCCCTGAAATGAGTCTAACCACACTTATAGATTTCAGCCTTTATTTATACTCAAGTATACAAAAGAAAATTTTTCATCATAGGTAAAAATTTTATACTTGTTGAAAAGTCTTCTTTTCTTCATTTTCATGAAGACTGAGCAAATGCAACTTAACTTTAGCTTTTAAAGGGTTTCATGGTTAGATTGAGATGAAAAAAGCTCACAGAAAAAAAACTTACTGACACTAAAGTCTATATGCACTGACAAATCTTTGTTCAATAATACCAAAGTGCTACCAATTTATTCAATGATTGATTGTAAGGTTCCATTTTGTATTTATTTATATATAGTTATGTATATTTATAGACTTACTTTTCAAATTTAGGTATTGGAATAATATGTGTTCCATAACTGCATACAAACTTAACCTAACCCATCTAAGTGAAGTGTTTTTGTCAAAATGTTATATTCATGGTAGGTCATTCACCTTCAAGACCCCCTCCTTTCGATCTATTCCGTACTAATACCAAAAACTAATACCAATGGTATTTGTTTATTATCCTAATTAATTTTGTATTACGAACGAATACCACTTATAAACGAATCCCAAAAGAAGTAAAATGGAACGAGATACAGTCAGTAATAAAAATGCTTTTAAATTTGATTTTAAGTAGTGTTCATTTAATCAGAATCAGTCTTATTAAACAAATGTAAGTATAGTAGGAAAACTTTTGGTTCATTATTATAATAACACAGACAATCAGACCTATGTAATTGCATAAATACCTACATACCAAAAATAAAGCTTTTTAACAAATCACAATTATTCATTTTAGGCTTCAAAATGCAACAATTAAAAAATATCACAAACGATCAACGATTAATATTATGTTACGTATGTACTTACTTACTAAAAATTATAAAATATCGAAACTATTATAAAATATCAGAGAGTCAACTTTTAGTATACAAAAGCATCAACGTTTTCACTTATTAAAAATAATTTAATTTTTGGCATGACAATTATAAATATAGTCTAACTTTTATAAAATAAAATAAAATAATTTGAATACAAAAAAATAATCAACTTTTTTACCTGAGTAAAAATTTAATTTCAGGCATGACAATCACAACTATTAACTTAGAGTTTTAACTACTATAAATATATCAGAAAATCAACTTTTTATATAAAAAATATATACCTATTCTTTTACTTTGTAAAATTATCAAATTTTTGGTAACAATCATAATTTAAAATTTTTAGTAACTAGTAACTAATTTTTAATTTTTCCAGGCAATGACCAACGGTAATTTTTTGGTCGACCAGTTGGCCAGTGACGAATTTGATCCACTGATTTTTTATCACAGTTTCTGGTGCGCACCGTTTCACAGGTGCCTCTTTCTCTATCTGAGTAGCAACCACTGTTTGTAAGTCAGCGTCTTCTTTCAGCGCTACCAGAAGCTGATATAAATTAGCACTTTTCGGCACAGTCGTGTTTATTTTCAAATGCCAAGATTCTGTGGCATTTGTGGTTCTATGACGTTCACCATGAACACACCAAATGTCTACGAAACTCTCATCTTCTAGCCATTGTGACACCATGTAGTTGTTAAAATTTACAATCGCTTCTGTATCAAGGGTGTCTTCCATAATATAACACCAGCCTTCAGATATGAATTTTCGTGGAAGTAAAGGTAGTAAAGATGAAAGTCTTACATGTCTCCGGGTTATAGCATTTTTTGTAAGATTTAATTCTTTTGCTTTTTTCCATACATTTTTGGAAAAGTGAAAATAACATCCTTAAAGCACAACTGACGGAAAGACAGTCAAAATGGCGTTCATCGCAGCTTGT
Organism: Marasmarcha lunaedactyla; assembly: GCA_923062675.1. Lineage (NCBI taxonomy): Eukaryota > Metazoa > Arthropoda > Insecta > Lepidoptera > Pterophoridae > Marasmarcha > Marasmarcha lunaedactyla. Next base: position 7,615,938 of record OV281361.1, on the reverse strand, counting down.
TCGAAATCTGTCAAAAACTTTGAAGGACACCAGGAATTTTTTGTTTTAAAATTTCAAATAAAGTTTTGTAGGTTTCTTCTTTTTTATTATTTACTAACACATAAATCAGGGGAATTATGCGAGTGTGATCTTCGTCACTTCCAAGATCTCCATGAATCGTATAAAGCTGCAGAAATGGCGCAGGGCAGCAATCGAAAGTTCCATCACACTGAAATAATTTAAGTTTTGAAATTTGCGCCAGTTGATTGGGAGTAGATAAAATAATTATTCGTGTGTTAGAAGACTCATCTTTATGATCATAAAATACAAAATTTCGATATTGTAAAGGAATTTCCACTTCATCAACTGACTTGCACTTTATTTTTGACACACCAGCTTCCCTGTCTCTTGCTTCATATAATTTTGTTTTAAGGTTTCTAAATGACGGGATATTTTTTACCAAATTCACTTCACTATTACAGAACTGCGATTTAAATTTATTGTAAAGTCTTGGTATGGGGGTAAAATCGGAGTTTACGACTGTTTCTCGCAAGTCATTGAGCTTTTTTAACATTGTGTTATTAACTTCATCGGGCTCGCAGCTATGATTTTTCTCATTGGAAATATTGCCATCCTGCGGGGACCAAAATAACATATTAAATTACTAACTGACTGACCTCAAAATAATCTAATGATATAATTTATGGTTACACACCTTTAATTGCAAAGATCCACTGCACTCTTTAATCTTCACGCATCTCCAATGGATCCATCCATTTTTATTTTCTCTTTTTTTCGTATATTGGTAACCAGCTCTCAACAGCACCAAGCCACCATTTCTTTTTATAAAACTAAATCCTACGGTGTTTTGCGAAGACGTGGAAGGCAGGTTACCAGCTTCATCAGACATTTCTAAAAAATAAATATATCTAATTTGGATTTATAGGTACTTAAAATTTACACATTAGTTGCCTTTAATTATTATGCTTTTAAAATTAGTCAAAAAATATTGTAAAAATCAAACAATATTTCACGAAAATAACAAATTAAATAATTATATAATTATCGTAAACTTACAAATTAATACTCACTTAAAAAATATCACTGCGCGCGTACCACTGCACGGAAAAGTTAATATAAATAAAAAATAATAATTTGTGCAAGCACGAAATGATTCTAAGAAAAACAGAACTTATTTCATTGACTTAACGTATATTCCACAAAAACAATCAAACATTTTAGCGCTTCGTTTGCACGGCGCGTTACTGTGATTGGTTGCTTCGGATTTGAAAACAATAGGAGCAAACTCACCTTTTTTGTCCAGGTAAAAAAATTTGGCAAGTAATTCACTTAAGTTGCTAGTTAGTAAAAATGCCGGAATGAAGTGAATTTGTTACGATTTAGGATTGCATTATGATCATAATATTAAAAGGCAAATTAAACTGTTTCTGTGACTGTACCAAAAGTTATGTTTTGGTATTCGTTGGGAATAGATTAAGTACTTCATTGAAATATTTAAAATTTGGTATTCGTTCGTAATACAAAATTAATTAGGATAATAAACAAATACCATTGGTATTAGTTTTTGATATTAGAACGGAATAGATCCTCCTTTCTGCTGCTTTTTGATATCTACATTCAGAATGAAACCAGGTAATGCATACTGTTTTATTAATTGAATTTTTAAAATCAAATATGATCATATCAAAACTTTAATACTAAAAAAGTTAATGACAATACATCGCTGCTTTGGAAGAATAGGGTATTATTACCAAATACTTCAAAATTGAGTTAACCACAGCATTCGATATAAAATGATCTGTTTTGTATACTCAGTAAAACTCATATTTCTAAAGCAATATTTACGATCGTGGCGACACGGAAAGACTGTATTCCATTAGTCAATTTTTGCCGCCAATTTTTATGGACAGCGTTGTTTTGCTAGTTGCAACGCAGCATTCGAAGTGAGCATAAGTTACTTTTTCCGTTTAAGAGTCATATCGCGAAATAATACATGTTGTGAATAGTAATATATACAGAACACCGTATCACTTAGTGTTGTAACGATATTTTCTAAAAAAATCTGCATAAACTTTTCCATATTTCTTGGAAATAGAGTATCATTTGGACATACTACGTGCTTCTTTAAAAAGTAAGTACGAAATATATGTATTAAAATTAAATATTACTATTTGTAATAAAAAACAGGATCAACTGCTTTTGTACATTTCAAATTAAGACTTTTTTCTAAATAAATATTACGTGAATGTACAATAACTTTTTTGTTAAAAGTCTTTAGTCAGTAAAAACTATGTCATTAAAATTTCTTAAAACTTGAATCAGTATTTCAGAAAATAGCCATCTTGAAAATGTTTTCAAAATTTATTGTAAGTCAAATACCTATTTTTCAATGAGCATTTAAGTGTACTGTTAAATTTATGTAATGTAAATATAATTGTAACTAATTTCTAGTTTTATTATATTTCTAATTTAGATAAATAGATAGATAAATCATTTAATTTTTATTATTAAATTTTATACTAAATTAGTTACTTTTTACGAAATGCGGGTATAGCTTACCTAAAAATTAATTATGGGTATACTTACTAACCTAACTTCCCAAAAGTTGCCAAAGCCAAAGTTAAGTTAGTCAACCAACATTATACTTTGAAAAAAAAAAACACAATATTTTAATAACAATAATTCTTCTACAGCAATTATTAAATACAGCGTGAAACTTGAGTAAAACTATCTAACAATGTTCTTGTTTTTATATTTTAGTGGCAAACCGTAGAACAAATCAAATGTTTCGGAATATGAATGTTACTTTGAATTTCAAGGGAATGTCTGAAGTGGTACGTATTTTTAATGGTTCGATATCATTATTTTATTTTGCATTTTATTAAACATAAAACATAAATAACCTAAAATAAATAAATAGATATACTGACCTAGAATCTCCAAAATAAGTGATAATCAAAACTATGATAAAATATATTTACACAATAGGTAGTGATTATGTGTGTATCTCTGTGTGTATGTGATATATTTTCAAGGTTTATTTAAATTACAGTTAAATTAAGCAGAGGACAGACTAGATCAAAGATACCGCGTTATACTGTCGCCTTTACCGTGCGAAAACAATAACACTCATACACAAAACCAGCAAGATCAGGATTTTTGTTCAGATGACAGTGCCAAGGACCCGGATTACGTAAATAGTAATGATTACTATTCTAATTCAGATCTTAGTGACTGCAAGAGTAAAAATGAAAAACCCATAAATAAACTCCAAAGAGATAAGTCTTTCAAAAACATCGATCCCATGATTTCATTTGCGGCGAAAAATTAATTTTCAGGTCAAATTACTTAGTACACAAATTTCTAACCAAAACAATGTTGATTATATCAACCCCAAACCAAGTCCTTCTAAAATAGTAGTACCCATTGAGTAGTAGTTCATCTAGTTGCTCTTCTTCAGATACCTCTGACAGTTCAACTTCCTCCTCAGATTCAGAACAAGAAATAAGTACTGTTTCAAATGACCGAGACCAACATTCGCCAATTCCAAATATAAGTGTAAAGAAAACTAGATTCGAAGCTAGATTTTTTTTTAGTCATATAATTGTTGCGGTCAACAAAAAAATTCATTACTTGATTGCTGTTTACATATATGCCGTACTTAATTTTGATTTCATTAATTCAATTTGTCATAAATTTCTCATTAAGGGTTACACTCAACATGAGGGTGACAGTGTTCACTTTGTGTCAAATCAACAGAAGCCTTAAAACCGGAGCGATCTATTATACTCCAGAATAATATACACAAATTATACGAATTGCATAGAAGTCTGGCATGCCCTGCAAAGTTCATCAGATCTTACTCATTCCGATTTTTATGATGTCAAAAGGATAGCCTCTGCTATTGGCAATAATTTTAAAAAAATTCAAATAAAGAGTTATTAAAATTAACTGATATAAGAATTTTGAAAGTTGATTCAGACGGTACTCAAAATTATTCCTTTTACTACAAAACATCATATCAAGAAGAACATTTTAACAAAGTTATAGTCGATAGAATAGGGAAAACAAGAAACACACAAAATAAATTTGTTTTGACACAAGCATACACAAATAATATAGAAGTGTGTAAAAAAAAGAAACGATGATTTGAGGTTTATTACGAAAGAATACAATTCCAAAATGATATTCATCATTCTATGAAAATCTTTAAGGTTTTTTATAACATAGTTCGTTGAAAGATAAGGAATTGTTAATGTTTAAGTATATTTAAGTAGATCACTGCGATAATATACAACATTAGATACCAACTAGTATTAAAATAATTTAGTCTAAGTATATAAGTTATGTAATATCTACGTACTAATTATGATCTCAAAATATTATAGATATTTTGTATGTTTTTTTGAGAAATTGTTTTTGAAAACATTATTAAGTTGTTAGAATTTATAAAATGTGTTTAAGTTTTGCTAAGTTGGATAAAACTAGTAAGTTTATGGTTAGATTATTTTACTATTATGTTTTGTTTTCAGAATTTTTTAAATTTTATAATAAGCTTTGTATTTTCTAAGCTTCTATAATGAAGCTAAAATGTATGTTTTTCTTAGTTTATTTTAAGATTTTTGGTATTTTTGTGTGTCATAAAACCAGTTAATACTTTGTTTTCTACAAAAGGTGTTACAAATAGCAAATATTTTTGTAAAAGAATAATCAAATAAGAAGTGAATCGATATTGTTGTAAAATAAATAATGCAAATATGCCATAACACAAAATGTAACAGTATTAGTGAAAAATACGAATGGAAATTCTGTATTATTAAAAAAAATAGACACTGTTATTAAAAAAATTACATTTCTTTATAGTTTTTTTTTTAATTGAGCTAGTAATAGTCATAAATTTGTAGATGATCTGTTGTAGTAACTCTGAGACATGGTAGTTTTTGTTCAATATTTAGTACTAAATGAGGGTTAATTACTTGAAATGTTCAATAAACATAAATTGCAACATATTTTTTAATTTTCAGCATCTTTCACTAATTCTGGATAAATAGATAAAAAGTTATGATACTTCAAACTTACAAAAAAACTTCTACCTGCTGTACTGTAAAATCCACTCAATTTGAGTTACAACATTATTCTTCCAAAGCAGCAACATATTTATCTGTCTAATCTAGTGAACATAAGCATAAAAAGATAATGTTATCACAGAATTTGTTTGAATTCTTTAAATCCAGTGATCTGTTCTATGATTGTTTAATAATCAATGAACCCTAATTAGATAGTTGTGGTAATATAATAACAGATTATCTCAAACTTCAAATATTTTTTTAACCCTCTGCAACTGAGGTGGTAGTCTGTCAGACACCAAAAAACAAATGCGGTGTTGCCAATTCGCAATATGGCGTGATATAGCTTTGTCTTGCTCAATACCCTCCTAAAAAGGGTTCGCCGCAGCGGTTAGTGAGGCGCGAGCGGCTGCGCGATCTACACGTCTCGTGCTACAAGTTGCTGGTGTCTGTCAGACGTAAGTACAGCAATAACTTCTGATTCTATTAGACGTCACGTCACAAAGATCAATATACTGCCATAGTGTCTCTCAGGTATAACCACAGTAAAAATGTATACTGTCATAGTGTCTCTCAGGTATAACCACAGCTTATTGTAAAACGTTGTTTTCGTCTACTTTCAATTTCACTTATTTGTCTTTTTAGGTGTTAAATCTGAAGAACATGAATCCTGGGCCTTCGAAACGAGGTTTCAAAGGAACACCAAAAAATATTGATGACCAAATTGAAATCTGGTTTGAAGAGTTGGAGAAAGAAAACGAGTTTAGTGATTTCGACGACTCCGTTGAAGACCCTGACTATGAGGTAGAAAATGTTCAAGAAAGAGTAAACAGTCCACAAAGCGAAGAACAGGATGAAGAAAATGTGATTGAAAATGACGTCAGTGACAATGAAGACGATCAGCCACTGAGCTCATTAGCTACCCAAGAACGTAGTGAATCTACTTCTCACTTCATTGGTAAAAACGGGTTTTTGTGGTCAAAATCCGAGTTTGGAAGATCAAGTAGAACACCGGCTCATAACATCATTCATTTATCTCGACCTACTGAACAACTTATCTTTCAAAGCTATAAAGATTTATGGTCAAAACTTTTTGATGCTGCCATGATAGCAACAGTAGTCGTACACACCAATCAAAAACTGCGAACATATAGAGAGAAGTTTCGGAACACGAATAGAACTGAGCTCAAAGACACAGATGAATCAGAAATGCGAAGCTTGTTTGGACTACTCTATTACAGCTCAGTATTTAAATGCAATGACTCTGACGCTAACTATATGTTCGCAACCGACGGCACTGGACATGAAATGTTTCGCATGGTAATGTCTAAATATCGATTCTGTACATTACTGAACTGCCTCCGATTTGACAATGGAGCCGACCGTCAAGAGCGCTTAAAGACCGATCCCTTAGCAGCAATATCATTTATTTTTGGGAAGTTTGTAACAAATTCTCAGAATAACTATACTCTGGGACCAAACACCTGCATTGATGAGATGCTTTTAGCTTTTAAGGGCCGGTGTAAATTTATTATTTACATGCCAAAAAAGCCAGCGAAATATGGAATCAAGATCATGATTCTCAGTGATGCTGAAAATTACTATGCATATAATATGTATATATACTGTGGAAAAAATTCTGATGGTGTAGGTCTATCAGATGCAGAAAGAAATTTTGCGGTTCCAACTCAATCGGTTCTAAGATTAACGAAGCCAATCGAGAACACCAACAGAAATGTGACGGCCGACAGCTGGTTTAGTTCAATCCAATTGATGGAGATTTTACGTTCTAAGAATTTGACGTAGGTACTTAGGAACTCTAAAAAAAAACAAGCGTGAAATTCCGCCAGAATTCCAACCAAATAAAAGAAGACAACTAGGAAGTACTTTATATGGATTCACCAAAGACTACACAATAGTATCTCATGTGCCAAAAATAAATAAAGCTGTAGTTTTGATTTCATCTTCTCATCACGGACCAAGTACAGATGAAGCGACCAACAAACCAAGTATAATTATTGATTATAACCACACAAAGGCTGGAGTCGATGAAATTGACAAAAAATGTTCAATTTATTCATGCAGTAGAAAAACGCGTCGCTGGCCTATGGCAATATTTTATAGGCTATTGGATCTAGCTGGTGTAAATGCTTTTGCCTTGTACCAAGGTTGTCCAGGTGCCAAATTGCGAAGAGGAGACTTTTTGCTATCCTTGGCAAGAGAGTTAGTTCTTCCTAGTTTGAAAGAGCGCGTTTTTAACCAGAGACTGCCAAGAGAGCTACGGTTGTCAATGAGACGAGTTTTAGGTGAGGATTTGCCTACCCCTCCTCTACTTCCTCCTCAACCAGGACCATCACGAAGAAGGCTATGTAGCATATGCCCCAGCAGACTGAAAAGGCAGACAAGATTCGCTTGCTTTGCATGTAAAAAAGCTATTTGCCTTCAGTGTTCAGCTCAAATTTGCGAAGACTGTAAATTTTAACGTAAAAAATTAAGGCAACTTAAAGACTGATTTGTGCCTAAACCTATCATACGATTTTGTTAATTTTTCTACAAAAGCTTTTTAGTATTATGTTTAAAAATAATATTGATAAAGTTTATAATAATTATTTTTGTAAAGGTTTTTTTTAAATTTTTTTTATAATAAGTAAAATAAGTTACCAAATGTACAACATTTTGATCTCAATAAAACAGATTCTATAACTAATATTTTATTATTATTTTATAAATTCTATTTATCTACTTTGATAGTGTATAAAACAATTAAAATAAATAAATAATACCCATACATAATTGAACTTAAAATCTAAAATATTTACGCCATTTTAATAACGTCTGATGGACTCCACCTCAGTCGAATGTTAACAAAAAAGTCACCTCAGCCGCAGAGGGTTAAATCTGATTGTCTGCGACCACTTTGGTTTAAGGCAACCAAATTCAAATTCAAATTCAAATATTTATTTCTCAACATTGACAATTACTTGTTCTTATTGATGTCAAATAAAACATGATTCTACCACCAGTTCGAAAAAAACCTTCGTGAAGAAGAACTGGCAAGAAACTTCACGGGTATATTTTTTTTTCAAAATAAATTTACAGAGTCTCTTTATGTCTATACAAAATTATTCTTTTCTGCATCTGTTAGCTCGGCAAGTCTTCCCTCCCTCCAAGTATCCAAACGACGAACACCCTCAAACGGCCAATGTTTTAAATAAGATATACAATATACAAGAATGTCCACAAAATGTGACATGTGTCAGATTTATATACAATTATCTTACATATTGAAAGCCAAAAAAAAGGTTCTCCATTAAAAGATAAACTAAAAATGCAAATTCAAAAACTTAATGGCTCCAAAACTTAACATCTAATCAGCCTGGAAATTGCATGGGGGGTAGTATACACCCTTATCTTTCCCCCCAGATACTTTTTACCCCCTTTCAAGCTGCACTCTGCTCAAAAGAACCCATTGGTCATACAAGAGTTACTAAATAACCAGGACTGATCTACTTACCATTTAGATTAAGACATGGAATGGCTGCATGGATTAGACGATGACTTGCTAGTTTTTGTTCAGAAGAAAAGTGATAATCACAAACTCTCTTGTTTTTATAAATTGTGAGAGGGTTTAACCCTTTCAGCTTTTCCTCCACAATAGCAACCCATGAATAAAATAATTCGGGTTTCCTTTCCGGATGAGGGAATCGATGCATATATGCACCTGCGAATAGGAAATTGTATTGTTGGCTTTCGGATATTTATACAGATATGTTTTCAAATAAACGTCATTGTAAATAGTTCTCACCTAATAGCGCACATCCGAAGATGCAATGTTTTTGCTTCCTCAAATACTCCATAACGCTTAAACAATAAATAACAACTAAGTCACTTAACGTAGCAAAACCAAAACTATAAAAGTAACAACTAAAACATTACATACAAGAAAGAACAAAAACTTCAAAATAAACAACAAAACAGCAATCACATGGTGCGTTCCGATTAGCGATGGGTAACTCAGGAGTGATAGATAAAAAAGATATGCATCACTCCGTTTTAATCAATCACTCTTTATATCCGTTCATATCCAAATGTATCACTGTATCTTTACAACTCACTCACACACGCACCCGTCGTATGGTTATCTCGCTCGCACAATGCTAGGAAAAGAAGTCTCGCGACAAATATTTTTCAAAATACATAGTTTCAGAACCCGTTATTGGGTACCTATAAATAGTTTCGTTTCGATACCGCAAAATGGCGCCATCACTAAGAAACAGCTGCTGATTAAACAAAATCAATCAGTAATCTTTCATTTTCATCATATCTTTTATATCTCTCATTGATATATTTGATCAAGTTGAGCAGAGCAAACCTACTGAGTATCGAGAGTGACGCGCGGGCATGAGCAACTGATACATTTGTGATAAAGATACAAAAAGGTGATATGTATCACAGTGATCGAAAGATACATATCAATCTTTTCTTTTCAGTGATACATTTTGCCCCTGACTGGTTCCGATTGCCGATTATGCATAGCAGGTAGTCTTCATACAAAAAAAAACTAGGAATTATGTCTATGGTTAGAACTTTTTGATTATGACAGCTCCGTTGCTACTTTTCGAGCGAACAATTGTCATATGTCACTTCAATGTAGAGTAGGGATAAACAGTTATTTTAGTATCACTGTGACTGACGTTCCAGTTCCAAAAAAATCACAGTGATAAATCACCGTGACTTTGTCACGTCGATCACTTACATTACTAATATCAATATTAGTTCCTGAAACTATATGATAATATGAATGTTGGCGTCTAATGAATCACTGTATTTAGAATATATTATCGATACGAACCGCGTAAATAGATGCATAGCGTTCAGTCGGATATTATTACATTAAAATTATGAGAAAAATAATTATTTTCTATGATGTTTGTAATCGAATAAGTGTTTTAGAAGTACGTAGATATTTATAATACGTTATTTTAGTATGCCACAAAAAAAAATTAAATTAATCGCAAAACCATTTCAATATTTAAAAAAATACATTGTACTATCAAAAATATGTTTTCAGGTTCATTGTGTATATATTTAAACCTTTGAAGTCTAAATATGTTTTACATCCATCTATTTTATTTTATTTTAGGTAAGTACTTATGTTTATTTTTTCATTCATTACTTTCTTACAATAATAATATGTATGTATAATACCGGTGAAAATTACCGTTGCTTCCTCTATCTCACTCGCACACAAGCCGACACGACAAGGACCGTCGAAGCTAGTCGAGCGAGAGTATCGCGTTCCGTTCGTTCGAATCACGATTACTTTTTCTGTCACGTTTTGCTGGTAAAGAGTGACTGACTACGAGATACGCACTAAAGAACTCGGAACGACTGTTACTTAGGAACGTAGTTCCTTCAAAAAAAGTCACAGTGATATCCATAGACCTCAGATCAAAGTGATATTTTCACCGTGACGTTATTTATCAACCACCTCTACTTCAATGTGAATGATGAATGATAACACTATGTTCAATCAATGATGTATGGTTTTAGGTTATGTTTCAATGTTTTAATTATGTTAACACTACTTTTATTATATTAATACTTGAAATTGGCCGAAATAGCTATTGTGTAGTAACTACAGCTGATTGCCATAAAGCGCAAAATTTAATTTAATTTTCAATCAATCAGCTCGATCTGCCATTACGGTTTCAATGTTTGACGAGTGAAGATTTGGCTTTGATATGTATATATGTATACAAAAAAAAATATATAATATAATATGTATATATATATATATATATATACGCTAAAACAAATTATAACACACTAATCTGTGACTTAAACCAATAACAAAGACTAATAATTATCTAAACGGTAGTCCACATGACTATACTTACCTAAAAATACTTATTAAATAAATAAACATAGAAAGAATACCAATATACAATTATAGGCTAATATTTAATTGATCAATGAATTTACAAAATATTCTTAAAATCTGTGTTTTGTAAGCAGATAAGAGAGGTCCCTCGTCCCTTCTCTGCTTACAAAATCTACTTAGGAAATCAAACACAGATAACGGAATGAGCGGGCAATTAAAAAATATATGGTCATCTGTTCCTACACCTTGACATCGCAGGACGGGGAAGAGGGAACTCCAATCCTGTTGAGGAAAACTGGGGAACAACAATAACCCAAGCGAAGTCTACAGATCACTGAAGTCGTCTTTTTGTCTGCCTTTCTAAATTAAAAAATCCAAGGTTTATCAGGAATGAGAGGCTGGGTGTTAGCTTTTCCTTACCGCGACGTTTCCCATTTGGAACTCCACTCGGCCTGTGGGATTTAGCTTGGAGACTCTGAGTGAAAAACATGTAGTAATCTAAGGAACAGACTTGGATGGATTCTTTAGCAAAGCCATCAGCTGTAACGTTACCTGCAATGCCAGAATGACCAAGAATCCAGGCTAACACTATATTCATAGCCCGGGAACTGTAACAGAATAAGATGTCTAATTTAGTTTATGTATTGAATTTCGAGTCTAATTCAGAAGGGTTGCCTTCCAGAACTTGAAGACATCTGAGACAGTCTGGAACTACAGTGAAACTGTTTAAGTTGTTTTCTGCTATATTTTTATTATTTTGTGTTTTATGGCAATCAGCTGTTGTTACTACGTAGATATTATGTAGATTGAAGAGTTGACTTGAAAGATAACAGGACCTAGAATCATGAAATCCACACGACCGACCCTGCGCCTCTCGTGGAGGAGAGTCGGACTCGAAGCCAGCCCCGATATTTTCTGTCTACAATACTCAAGAATACTGAGTTAGCGTTTGGATCGTTCTCGGAAATGGCGAAACTTATAACTAGAAAAAAGGAAAGGACGCTTTAGAAAAGTGGAGTAGGGGAGATGTCCAGGTAAAAATAAGTTTTTATGAGACGGGGAGGAAATTTGTTTGATAGGATGGCAGAAATAGTTAGCCGCAAATACCAACTAATTAGTGATGCTACGCATCAAACGAACGACTTCTTAACTACAACACTAGGAACCCTCTTTTTCCATATGACAGCTATTTTTAAATTAGATTGTCCTTCATTTCTTAATTTTAAAATGACGTCCTTGGATTTTTGGCGTAATATCATTGTGGCAGCGTGAAAGTGAAATGTTTGTGGCTCACAAACAATTTACAAAGATGGCGGCGTTTATGACGTCTTTCATTGATGACGTATCAATATTGCTGTGAGCGTGGTCATAGGCATTCGGAACGGGGATATCACAGCGCGAAAGTGATATATTCGGCAATCGGAACGCAGCATATAACTAACTTGTTTGTACTGTACAGCTGCTGCTTTGGCGCAAAGTAACCATAGATCAGTGTTGCCAGATGAGGGAATTTCCTCCTAGATTTAGTAATATTTCGACTGAGTTTGGGGCAAAATAGGCGAAAAAGGGTTTCTTTTTACCAAATATCACGTTCCTGACGTTTTGTTATTAATGTTTTTTTTACCATCTTTAAATTACCTGAGCATCACAACTAGTCTAGGTTGAGATTCGAGATGTTGAAGATAACGAATAAAGCAGGTAGTACAAAAGATGACCTACTTATGGTCAGTAGATCAAATTAAAGGGCAATAAATAAAGATTATCAAACATTCATTAGTTTGAATATATAGTCCATCCTACCATTGTAAGATATTTTTTGAAATATATCTTTTCCTCGATTTTTTTAGGGTTCACTCTAGGTAATGACAGTCAATCAACAAACTGACAGATTGTTGATTGACTGTCAAAACTAATCCGCCAATAAGGTCCATTACTTGTGGGTTCATTCGGCATCGTTTTTTTTGACATTGACATTTATACATTCAAAAGAAAACAATATGGCAGCTTATGATTGATTTTTCGCAAATTACTTATTATTTTTTACAAGATTTTTAGATTTAAAATTACGGAAGTTTAAGGGGGAAAAGGTTACTCATGAGTTAATCTTTCATGTGTGCTACTGACCATTAGCTGGTTAAAATCCCATATTGGCTTTGACCATCATCTTTAGCTATAAGCAGAGACTAGTAAATAACTATAGACTGACCATCTCCATACAAAAATTCGTGACTTGGAAAAAGCTCAAAATCCAAGCTATTACTAGATGTCGCTCTCAAATAGCTTGGACCAACCTTGTCGTCTTTAATTTTTATACGAATTATTGACGAGAAACGTAATGCAAAATATTTGTTTGTATATTAATACGGACTAAAACTGCTAGATGGCGTTGTCAAATAACCTGAAACCTTAGCAAGTAAATAGTTGAGTTCATTCCAGGCCCTCAATAAGCTTTTGATTTCAGTACTTTACGCAAAAAATGACTATACCTTAACTTTTATAACATTTTATAATAATTACTAAAAAGAAAGTCAGAACCAAATTATGTATATAAATATATAAAAGACATAAAAGCAAATTAAAGAATATGTAACTGCGTGCATCTTTACCGATAGAGACAAGGTTCTCGACCTATAGGTGAATCATTATGGAAAAAGAAATACTTGAGGGAATCTTTATGATTTAAAATAGATGACATAGATATTCAGTTGTATTAATTACTTTAAAAATTGTCAAAATCATAACATATTAAATAATATCACAAAAAATATATTTATGTCAGCTTTATAGTCAAATATTTTATTTTGTGATTTTTATTTGTTTGGATTTATGTGCGAAATTATTTTCTTTGATCGGCACGAGTCACAGTAGATGAGCAGAAAAATTGTGAATTCAAAGAAATGCAGGGAAAAGTTCCAAAACAAACACACACCCATAGCAACAACAATAAACGACAAAGAATTCAAATTGTCAAACAAATAAAATGTTGTCATAAAAAGAACAAAAAAAGGTGATTTAAGTTATAAGTGTCTAAATACAATATTTACAAAATATTTCAAAATTCATCCAGCAAGAAAATATTTTTTTAACTACTGCAAAATAGTTATGAGTTATATGCATTATAAATAAAAATTATGCACTTATTAAGACACCTATTAATTAAATGCACTGAAATTCGTTTTATTATGTTAAGGCAGATAAGAACAAACTGTGGAGATGAATGCTATATTTTTGAGGGAAAAATTATATACTGGCAATACAGTAATCCAGTAACACTACAAATAATATCTGGGGTGGTGTAAAGATTTCTGTTACTGAATTATAAGAGCGGCAACATAGCATCAAATAATATAATGCACTAGCTGGCAACGTCTGTTGTCGCCTGATACCTACGGATAGTACTTGCAATGAAATATCAAATGATTTTGTAAACAGCTCCATCTTAAGTTTTTTTACGCATTATTTTGACTAAATTTAAATAACTTGTAAATCTAATACAACTAACGCCATCTCTCTATCTTAAAAACAACTATTTTTCAAGTCACAAAATTTTGTTAGACATGTTTAGTCTATAGTTATTTACTAGTCTCTGCTAGTAATGCGCGATGTCGAGATGTTGGAGCAATCGAAACAATCGCAGTCGTCATCAATTCTCATCGAGTCTACGATTATCTCGGTCTGTCATCGAACAATCGAGATGTTTTTCGATTGTTTCGAGTCAACATCATCGGCTCGTACCCGATTCAAACGATGGCGTTGATTCGGCCGTTTTATATTTTTATTCAAACGATTGACGTATTACTTATTATGTACACTGTAGCAATGTAGGCAAACTAACAAATCAACTATCATTAAAAAATCGATATTGGACGCTTCAGTATTTATTTACCATATGTAAAATATTTTTGATATAGGTAAATAATCTGCAAAAAAAAAAATGTAAATAGAGCTACCTAGTATTTTTTTCTTAAACTATTTATCAAAGAAGAGAAAATCAAAGTTTATTTTATTCTCTCACATTTTATTGCTGTGCATTAAGAGAGATGGCGTGATTAGTCATTGAACAATTAATTATTTTTTATAACAAATAAAAGTATTATAATTATGTATTTGTGATAAAACAAAAACTACGGTTTTAAAATGGATTATACTTTAAATATCAATATATACTTTAATTATTTCAAAAACAAATTAGTTATCAATAAAAAAACTGGACGAACTTTTATTTCTTAGTGAAAATATACAGTTAGTTTAAAGTTTTTTAATAATTAATATATGTATACCTTACTTCGTTGAATTTTGAATTCTTATTGAATATTTAGTTAATTTAAATTTGTTTGTTACCAATAGGTAATATATAGTTCATTATTTGTATTTTTTTTAATGTTAAATTGATAATGCAGCGACTACCTACCTAGACAAATTCTTACTTGATATACTTACTTAAGTACTTGTACTTGTTTAATTTTCGATTCGAATCTATCACTTATTAATAATATTATTGAGTACCTACCTATGTATAACTACATGTTTAGGTATTAATTTTTTCTTAATTTGAATTTAAATAACTGAAGCGGTTCAACAAACTAATCTGTTTTATATGTATTAAGTATTGAAAATAAACAATTAAAGAATAAGACTGATTAACTAAATGTGTCATTAATTAAACTCCCAACGACCTACAACACCTCGACTCAACTCGATTTATATTTTAGACAAGAGTCGTGTCAACGAGTCAATCGAACGAACTGAGTGAACGTACGCACCATACGATTCCAGTTGAATCAATCGACGCGATTGCGAATTGCGATTGCAGGCAAACATCGCATCGCATCGTTCACGATGGCAAATCGCTTAGTCGTACCGAGCGTTGACTCTAAACCATCGACTGTACGATGAAAACAATCACGAGTCATCGAGATGTTTGAACAATCGAAACAAACGACTTCAACATCTCGTCATCGCGCTTCGTTAGTCTCTGCTATAAGTAACAAAATGTGGCAATAATAAAGTTTAATAATATATGAACCGCATACGAGCATGTACCGCCTCTTTAAAAAATCGCTGCATGCCACCATCCACTTGGTGAGGGTAGTCTAGGTGAGAAATCAAATTAGTCTAGGGGTATGTCGCCGAGACCATCTGGCAATACTGCCATAGATAAAAAGTAACTAACTAACGGCGGCTGACTGCCATGCCACATAACTTCAAGTCAAGATAGAAAATAGATTTCAAAAGAAATTGTGATTGAGTGTTGTTTTTGCAATATTACTTAATTTCTTGTCTTCAAAAGTTTGTGTGTTTTCACCGCATTCCGTAAAGACTTAGTTTAATCCTAAAAATGGATGGAAAATCATATTTTCATTCTTGGTGTAACAAAAAGAATTTGTCGCCGTTGTTCGAAATTCGTGGGACCGGTTAGTGAAAACCATTAATTACTTGAGAATAACGCACTACAGACCAAGATAAAATCGTTAGGTCTATTTGTAACACTCATTTTTTATATTGTACTTTTTATTGGTTATTTTGGTAAAACTTTGGTTATCCTAATTGAGATATGACTGTTTTCAACAGGGCCGAGACATCGTCAACGTTTTCTGTGTGAACTACGAGTTGAAGGCTATAATTATGTCGGAGTCGGTAATTCAACTACAAAAAAGGAAGCCCAGTCGAATGCCGCGAAAGATTTCGTGAGTTTCCTCGTCAGAACTAATGAAGTGGACTCAAATGAAGTTCCAAATGAGGTTGCCGTCAAGCGAGAACCTGATGAAAATAATGGTGCCAACCCCAGCTTTGTCCCAAACCAGGTGTATAATGTGGAAGAACAGTACCAGGCCAGGCGGGTTTTTCAGGTTGGCTTATTATTTATATTAAATTTTTTTGATTAATTATAATTGATTTTATAGCTTTCAAAGGTAAATGAATAAGATAGGCTTTAGAATATGTCCAAACTTACTCAAACAGACATATAATATACCTGTACCTTATTATTTAAAACATAATAACTTTATAATATTTTCTAGGAAGGTATGGGTCCAGAGAGCATGGGTCAGGCTTATCATGCTTTTGGAGGTCACAACCAAAATTTTACTTATATGGACCGTTTGCAACAACAAAAGAATGTCGAAGAAGCGGAGGACTTGGATGTTAATGCTGGTCTCCATGGAAACTGGACGATGGAAAATGCTAAATCGAAATTGCATCAATTTATGCAAATGAATAAGATCAGTGCAGATTATATCTATAAAGCTGTTGGTCCTGATCATACAAGGTAAGTTCACTTCTATCATGGTTTAAAATTCTACAGATGTTTTTATTTCATATTATTTTAAGAAAGTCTTACATATGTAGCAAGAAAAGGGTATATCAATAATAGTACATTACAATATGCGTGACCTAAGTAGCCTATTACTGTGTATTTTAAAAGTCATTATTAGTATTAATCACATACTGTAACAACAGAATAAAATTTCAAAGTATCCATGAATGTTTATTTCTTGATTGGCATAACAATAGATTAGACGACGGGAATGAGCTTTATCATATAATTGAAACAAAAATCCAGCTACCACACTAATTCAGCAATCACTTTCCTCAGTCTGAACACTTATTTTCGGTGGTGGATGTTAGGGTGACGGTGCAATTATTAAAGACAATATTGCCTCAAGGGCAATTTGAAGCTTCACATGACATTTAAATGTATTTTCTTTTAATTTTTCTTCATGAGTGTAGTTGGTCAATTCACACCATGCAGAAATAGGCAACTTAGGTCATGGAAAAGTGTGCGTAAATTGCGGGTTTAGGTCACACTGTGCTATAAAGTAATATTAAAAATTACAATTATTTACTGCCCCTTCTAATTCCTAGCAATCTGCTACACACTGTATTGAGTTTTACTGTAACTACCACTATATGCAACTACCAAATAAGCCATTGATTATTCTTAAAAGTAGAAAAATCATTGGCTAACGTTTTGTTTATTTTGTTGGGAAATGTAACCAAGTACTGGTGCAGAATCTCGAAAGAAAATTTGTTGAAATTGGACTATTTCATTAATAAAATTAAATTGTTTTAGTACCTATTAATTGGACATAAAATTGTAATAATAAGTCTTACAGTTAAATGTCCAAAATTATTGGATAAAAGAGATGTTGTGCCAATTAAGAAAGTGTTAAAAATTGTTTTGCACTTGCTCTTATAGAAGCATATTCTTGCTGCTATCAGAGCATAACAAAATACACTTATATGTTTCAGAACAAATCTAAGACAGAGTTTTTTCTATAATTTAATAACCACATTAATTGTCTTAGATTTTGTTCTGTAACAGGTTCTTTTTGTCAACTTAGCAGTACTTGGGTACATTTTCCAACTGCTGTGGATTTGTTTCTTTTTGATGTCATGGTGAGTAAGGGTCTTAATTTTTTTAAGGTTTACGCATGAAACCTAATTTTTATCTTATTTTTTTTTTTCTATTTTCTCTATGATTTTTGTGTACTAAATGATTTGTAATGCATTTTCAGAAGCTTTTGCTGTGAAATGAGCTTCTTTGTTCGTCAATTGGGACGCAATGTGACTGGACGTGAAACAGCATCTAATAAGCAAACTGCAAGTAAATCCTGTGCTCTGTCCATTGTGAGACAACTTTACCATCTTGGAGTTATTGAAGCATTTTCTGGAACTCTCAAGAGAGATAAGTATGTAATTTTACTGTTATTAAACTCATTCTTAACTGTCGTTTTTAATTGGTGTTTAAAGCCACCAATCTGTCTGAATGTACCAACAGGTACATTCAGTCAGGAATAATGATTGGCGGCTTTCAACAAATAGCTGTCTATCAACAATT
Organism: Marasmarcha lunaedactyla; assembly: GCA_923062675.1. Classification (NCBI taxonomy): domain Eukaryota; kingdom Metazoa; phylum Arthropoda; class Insecta; order Lepidoptera; family Pterophoridae; genus Marasmarcha; species Marasmarcha lunaedactyla. The sequence goes on along the minus strand of OV281361.1, from coordinate 7,597,148 downwards.
TTGTAAATGGCTGTCAGACTTACAAGTTCACAAATTAAAAATCCAAATCATAGTGTTGGTTAAAAAACTTTATATTTGGTTAAAGGAATAATATTATTGTAATAACTATAATTCCTTCCATGAGAGGCTGCTTATTTGTATATTATATATATTTGTATGTATTACTTAGTATTTTCTTTAGCTTAGTCTCCATATCCACCAGAGCTATGTGAGGTTGCTTAGCAGTGAAAAAAGTCACATAATCATCATAGTTATCCTTAAAACCCCTGATGTTCTCAATAAATATAAAACATAACTGAAACAAAGCCAATGTCCTCTATTGATAATATTAAATAGATATCTTCATAAATGTAGTAAAGAAAACTGAAAAAATAACATTAAATTTAGAAACAACAGTGCATTACATTTCAAATCATAATTTAGGGTACAATGTCTACATATATGCACAAATAACAATTCAATGCATATACTGGAGAAGAAGTGTAAGAGTATGTTTGTGAATATGCTTTGTGAAGGTAGCTGTGGGCAAAATGATTTTTATAAAGTTTAGTGTTACAATAATTTATTAGAAAACCAATATGGGCTCAATGTCATTGTTTTTAATAGTGATCTTTCAGCTCTTTTGAGCGTTAAAATCATGTTAAAATATATTGACATGCACCACCCCAGACCTTAATACCAAGCCTAGAACAAGTGATTGTAGTTACGCATAGTAAACTCAATTTAAGTGTTTAAGGTGTGCTGAACGCAAAATTTTTTTTAAACCCAAAAAAGTTTCATAACATTAGAGTTTATAAGGTCAATGTGAGTTCGCCAATTTATGCTATCTGCCAAAATTAGTCCGAGGTATTTAACAGCAGAAGATTTCTCTATCATAGGTCATATACAATTGGCACTGCATGGTAATTGACCTAATCGTATTACTTCATGTGTTCATATTTTAGGAACATTAACTAAATATTATCTTAACATAAAAAGTTATATTAAAAGAAATTATTTTTAGCAATACAAAATTGTATTTATAACACTTGCAGATCATCTGAAGGGATAATGAAGCCTTACCCAGTGGCAATAAGTCCTGAATTAGAACAAAAGCTAGAAGATACTTTAAAAGGTAATTAGTAGTTTCTATTTAATTAATCAGATTTAATTTTTTAAAATGATATGTTATGATCTATTATTTGGTTATAACCTTAGTTGCACATATTCCAGGAATATTTTAGTGGTTACTAAACATATTATTATGTCAAATACATGAATTAAACCAAAACTTTTCACTGCATTGGATCCATGCACGCTAACGGTATTTACTGTATACGCATGTCTTCACTTAATTTGTTTAATAAATTGGTTTACAGAACTGCAAATTGAACCTGTGAATGTTCCAACTGGTGCCTCAGAGGGCCAAAAGGAGAGTGTAACTCTTTATCAGGTAGACCGAGTTCGAGCAATGAGAGAGGTGAAGGCCACACAAGCAGGTGTGGTGTCTTGGTCACCTCCACAGCCGAATTGGAATGCTTGGACTGGTTGTAATATAGGTAAGTGACAATAATACTAACAGTAGTAGGAGATTTCCGACGGTAATGTAATATGCTGCAATACGATGCAAAATAATGCAGAAGGGTTCAGAACTTGCTTTCGGGATGATCAATTCCTTTTTCTGTAATCATTTACAGAAAAAATTTCATAACTTAGATTGTCAAATTTTTTTTTCGGGGTAAATAACTATAAATTAAAAATAAATATAAAAAAATCTGTCCAGTAGCTTAAGAGTTTATTTACAATCGAACAAAACTTTCCTCTTTATAGTAATAAAAAGGGTGTAAAAATGTAAATATTGTTAAGCCCGAAAAAGAGCTGCTTAAACTGAAAAACATTTTTGTTTTGTTTTTTTATATTTATTTATTGTTTTATTGGCAGTAATAAATTGAATGTAACAATTTTTTTTTAGTTTTCATTTCAGGCTTAATTAGTGTCCAAAACTAAAAAAGTTTTTAGAAGAAACACAGTATTTCAAATCCATAAAAAGGAAGACAATATTTTTTTGTAAAATCTTGTTATGCTGGGGTCTAATGCACTAATGACTGATATAATACGCAGCAGCGAAAACGCGCTCCGCCATATGCGTGGGCGTTATCGTTTGTTACACGGTTGCATGCTTATTGCAATACATTATCAGCATTGCGTTTTTAAACTATTTCTTTCTATGCTTTTTGACAAATATGAGTGAGGACTCAAGAAAAGTTATAATAGGCTTTGTAGCAACATTGAAGATATACTACAAATTGTGGTCGTCCTCTCAGATAATAGCATAAAAAACATACTACTACAAACTACAACTACAAACTATAATTCAAACTAAAATAAGTATATTTGAAAGTTTCACCTAAAAAACTGTAATGAATTTTGTATTTTTATCCGCGACGAGACTGCCCTGTGTTTAGTGACAACGCTGATGATGTCACACGGAAGTAAACAAAGCTTTGTTGAGTGATTGAAGTACGCGCTTTTCAATGTTTTTCGTATTTTATCCGTTATCTGATACATTTTAAAAATAGTTACATAATCTTCGTTTCGTTTCTCATAACGAAGGCAAATTTTGTGCGAGCTGATAACAACCTAACTCAAATATAACTACGCATTAATGGTTGCAGAAATTGTATGGTACACATGTTCTATGGTTTTTGCGGATTATCTTTAGACGTATTTGTACGTAGACGTAAGCAACAATAAATCCACTAAATTTAAATGAAATTTACTATAGATTCACTGTTGTTACAATAAGGCCAATACATTGTTCACTTGCGTGTGACGTCACGTGTCACGTAACCAGCGCCAGCGATTTTCGAGCCATTTCGAAAAAAATTTTACATTTCCCGAAATATAAATGTGGTGTGCTCATTATTTAATAAGGAATAATTAAAAAGATTTTCCATCATCAGTCAAATAGCCTATTTTGGACACTAATAATAATAATAAGTAACTACTAGATGCCTTAATAAGTGGATAATTATTATAGGATAAATGACAAATTGCTAAACTCACTCTAATAATTTTTCTTTGGAATTTGATACAAACCCTATAAGAATTCTCTAAATTGAGTCATGATCTTACATACTAAAATATCTAGCCCGATGTATTATTACTAGTATTCCAATATAGCTCTTCTTATTTTTAGATGAAGGACCTTTGGCTACAACTAGTTTAGAGGATATAAGTTCTGACTTGGAGAAAAGTTACAGAGATATTTGTCAAAACAGCACTCTGTATCAGGTTGGTTTAATTTGATTTTAATTCAGATTATTTTAAGTTGTTAAAATCAAGCTTTGATTATTTATTCAGATTGTATCGAGGTTCTTTGATTAAAGTGTGATTGCTTTGAAGATTCTTGCTGCACATTAACGACCTGCTAACCCCAGGCATTATTGGTTACGCTGATGACAGCACCGTTGTAGAGAGATACATGTCCAATGCGCGAGCGAGTCCTCAAGAAATCCGGGCTGAGAGAGTCCATGATTGAGCGGGTGGATTTGGCCTTAAAGAAAGTGTCTGATTGAGGCGAGTCCAACTCGGTCAAATTTAACCTGTCGCAAACACAGGCGTGTTTATTCTCCGCGAAAAAGAGCAGTTTCGACCTAACACCCACTTTCCAAAATGTTTCTGTACCCTTAACCGACCACCTAGGGCTTCTGACTATATCGTCCCAACTAAACTTCGGGCAACAAATTGTGTCCATGGCTCAAACTGCTTCAAAGAAGTTGGGAATCATCTCGAAGGTCCGACAGTACTTCAGCCCTGAACAGCTACTTAATTTGTATACAGCTCAAGTTCGATCTTGTATGGAGTACTGTAGCCACCTTTGGGATGGTTCTGCAAAGTACCAACTAGAAGCGACGGACGCAGTTGACCGAAGAGCCCGAAAAATTATTAACAACTTTGACCTCACCACCAAAAAACTGCAAAGCCTCGACCATCGTCGGAAAGTTGCCAGTTTAGCAGTCTTCTCCAGATTACATTTTGGAGAGTGCGCGAATGCTCTTTTTGATCAGGTTCAACCCACACCCTTCTCGCATTGGACTACTAAACGCAGACAGACCTTCCATCCCTTCATGGTAGATATCCCAAGAAGTCGAACCAAACGCTTCGATAGTTCCTTTTTGGTGCGGGTCGCCAAGGTGTGGAATGAACTGCCTGCGTCTGTTTTTCCAGAAAACTATAGTCCTAGTTCTTTCAAGCGTCGAGTGAATAGGTATCTCGTGGATAGACGTGTAACACCTTCGTCTTCATCGTCACTTTCCATCAGGTGAGATAGAAGACAAACGTCTAACCCTTTTTCATTAAAAAAAAAAGCTCCTAAAACACAGTCAATAATCTTGTCTAATCAACCATATCAATATGCGAAAAATACTGAGGCGCTACGACGCAACATCAGCACGAACAAATTTTATTCTGTCTTGGTCGCGCCTCATCATGGTTTCATTGTCTCTTAGGATATTTCATTAATGTAAATTCTCACACTTGAGTTTGTGTGAGTACCAGACCACTTCCCTCTAATATGGTTGAGGAGGGCGATGGCTGGATCCCGCGTTAACTCGTGAACGGGTGCCATTTGAGGATGTTCGTCGTTTGGTTACTTGGGGGAGGGAGACTTGCCGAGCTAAGGGTGTGGTAACACCATTACAGATGCAAATAAGAATAATTTTGTATAGATATATAGAGACACTGTAAATTAATTTTGAAAAACATATACCCATGAAGTTTCTCGCCAGTTCTTCTTCACGAAGGTTTTTCCGAACTCGTGGTAGAGTCATGTTTTATTTGACATCAATAAGAACAAGTAATTGTCAATGTTAAGAAATAAATATTGAAATTCGAATCCATTGCTCGAGCTCGTCATGTAAGAACCTCACTTCACTTGCTCTATGTTACTTTACTCCAAGCTGGTGGTCACATACTGTTACATGTTTACATATTTTATTGCCATAGATATGTTATTACACGATTTGTTATTTTTATTATCTTATCTTTTTTTACAGGACAGTCTTCGTGAAAGAGAACAATTGCCAGTGTTTGCTATGCGCAACCAAATCATGGAAGCTATAAATGAAAACTCAGTTATTATTATTAGAGGAAATACTGGCTGTGGTAAAACCACTCAGGTTAATATGTTTGTTTATGTTCTTATAATGTCCATATAAAAGTAAAACACTTGTTTATCTTTGGATATGTTTTAATTATATAAATTGGGTTAATTAAAACAGAGTTATCATGAGGCACGTACACTTTAGCCTGGCGTTATACATTTAGACAGTGTCTAAAGTTAAACAAGTATACAAGTTAACAAATAACTTGTTATATTTTAAGTTTTATTTAATGTACGCCCGAAGGCGACTTTTCGTAACCTAAAATGCTAAAGTCATAATAGTGTTATTTTATTAACAAATTTTCAACTAGAATATAAATCAAGCTGTTGGCGCGCGAGCAAATAAATTTCCTTAAAGATATGTATTGTTTTCAGGTCTGCCAATTCATTCTTGATGACTACGTAGCGAGTGGTCAAGGGGCTTGGGCGAACGTGTTCGTGACCCAACCGCGGCGGATATCCGCGGTGTCTGTTGCTGAGAGAGTAGCCGCCGAACGTTGCGAAGAACTGGGCAATAGTGTGGGGTGTGTATACATAGAATACTGGATATATGCCAACTATGTATTGATAGTTTAACTTCTTATGTGTGCTTGTAAATACGCAACTACACTTTTTGTGGCAGCCGCCATCTTGTCAAACAGTGTTCTCGTCGCTTTGGTGTGCGTGTACAATTAGTACAGTTTTGCCACGCACACAAATGACGAACTATCTATAGCAGGATATCCGTTGCCGAGAGAGTATGAGTAGCTACCTGTCTGAACCGTCAAAAGTATATACATAAAAAATTACCTAATGCATAATTTGAAAAAATTAATTGATTAATTTAAAAAAAATTGATTAATTTAAAAAAAAAATCTATTTATTTAAAAAAAAATTAATGATTAAATAAAAAAAATTAAAAGCTAGCAACCCTTATTTGCACGGGTAGATTTAATTAGGCAACCATATATGATAATAAATAGAAAAAAATTAGCTTTAATTTGATATATAATTAATAAATAAACGTTGTGAACGTATAAATGTATCGAAATCATATCTGTTTACACCTGGCTGCGAAAAGGTGCGGCCAAGTGCGCAACGGCAACCGTGATTTTTTTAAATCTTCATATAAGTTGCCGTGATGTAGACGTTATTTTATTTAAAAAACAAGTGAACGATATTTTTTCCCAAAAATCAATTAAAAATAATTTAATTAAAAATACTAGCGGCCAAAGGGTTAAGTCCATTTTAGGCCGTCAGTAAGCTTTATGTTTCAGCACTTAATGGACGAATGGAATGCACGATAATTCGTATCATTTATGTAAATGATTATTAAAAAAAGTATCAGAACTAAAATATTTTCCAATAAAATTATCAAAATTAATAAGAAACAAAACCTGAGGAGTCTCCATACAATAGCTGCGCAACGTTGGGGTTACCGATTCAATGCAAAAGAAGTTTTGCTGGTGGCCTATTCTAAAGACAAAGTAAAGTATGTTTCATAAACAGTTAAGTACACGTAAAGTATACATTTAAAACTAAATAAATAAAATCAAAAAAATATTACAAAATTAATTATGTTAATTGTATAATCTTGCAAAGCATTATTTCGATTGCAACTATAACTTTTTGTGAGTTTTATTTTTTTTTAGTTCGGGATCCCTACCACCAAACTTCAAAATTCAAATACGTCAATCCAATATAATATATTCGCTCTGTTATTTTGCAACAAGTGGATGTGCTCTTTCGGTTTTCCTTTTTTTTTAGGTTTTTACTTCCCGTGTTATTTCCTTTTTGATTTTCCTTGTGTGAAGTTTAAGCGCGACAAACACTCGCTGCGGGTCGAGAGATAATGTGGCTCAGTAGCGTCAGTTTCTCGCATTTTGAGACCTCCTCGAATTGTCGCGGGTACAGACCTCTTACTTTAAAAGCCTTTAGGTTAGTCTTATGTATAAATGTGTCTTCTTTCTATATTCTAATTAAGATTTTGGACGCGTGACTCTAGTGTTGTACGTAAGATTTCCTTTGACTTCATTATTTAATTTAAATACCAAAAACAAAAAAATTAGTTCAATAACCTTTTAAATATGGTTTATGACTATATAGTCAATCTATTAAAAATAATCATGACGGTATTATATGCTGAAACATCATCGGCCGACGGCTCAAACACTATGGACTTAAGCCTTTGGATAGGCAACTTGATAAATATATATTCTCCTAATTATAAATATACATAAAAATTCGGTTTTCAGCAAAAAACCGATGAACGCACTAATCCTGCAGCCGGATCTTAGACTATTTTGGAAAGAAGATGTCAGAAATCAAATGATCGTTTTAATTCCAGGTATTCAGTTCGTTTCGAGTCCGTTCTGCCTCGTCCCTACGGTTCCATACTTTTCTGCACTGTTGGTGTGCTGTTAAGAAAACTTGAAGGTGGCTTACGGGGTGTCAGCCACGTTTTGGTGGACGAGGTATGTACAAATAAACTATGTTATGTACTAAAATAGGTGAGGATAAACAAATTATAGCTTGGGGATAAAGTTTTTGATTAAAATAAATTACCGGAGTATATGTGACTTTCTGGTTCAACATGCCTGAAAAATGCCTCTGGCACTACCACAGATATACATTAATCACACAATTTGGCGCTCCCCAGGATAAAGCATATAGAATGATGCAAAACATGGGCTTGTGCACAAATTAAAATATTTTGTGTGCTTATTTCGTTTGTATTCGTGTCGGCTCGGCTGACAAGCAAATCAGGCGATCAGGAACAAGATTTTTGAGGCCCGTGCCTTATGGGCTTGTTACCTAGTTTCCACTATTTTACTTTAATCAAAGGATAAAAGTATTCGTAACTCTCAGTCAAAGAGTGCGGATAGCATTTTCTTGGCTTTTTTGACCCCTTTTAATACTTTTATGTACAAAAGTTATTAATTTTGACTCCATTAAGTGTATCTTGATACAGATCGCGCCAAACATCTATTCCACTCTGAAGTTGTAGCGAGACGACTCGCGCAGGTGTACAGTCAGTCGCATGATATTTTTTGGCACTATTTTATTAATACTGGCTTTTTGTCCAAGACAAAATATATGATAATAAAATAATATTTGTACCTAATCTACTGCTATTTCAAACACTAGTACAAATGTACCTTCAGTCACATATCTCATTTAGGATTAAATTCGTATTAGTTCGTGTTTAACATATTTAATTTAATTAAAGTTAATATTTTACTTTCGTCAGTTAAGCTGTAGCAACTCTTTTCTGCACGTGCTTGACGATTATTTGGATGCCTTCTTCGGCTTCCTTCTGCATAAACTTCGAAACATCGTAAATCATTTTTCTGGCTTGACGCCGCAAAACTTTATTCCGATTAGGCATTTTTAAAGATAGCGAAAAAAAAACAGCAACAAAATAACAAAACAACAAAACTTATCTAATTTAACAATAATAACAAAAATGAAACTTAACGGAAGTGATTGTACTTTGCAGTGAAAACGAACAGACATATACGTCTCGAGGAACTTTGAACGCACACTAATGAACAATCGTACGAAAGGTCGGTCGAGCGCAGGGGCCGGGGGCGGGGCCCTTACCCTTCCCCGCGATTACGTCCCGCTACAGCTATTTTCCCCATTGCGACGAGACTCGTGCTGTGTTTAGAGTGGACTAGATATTTGCGCATACTATACCTTAAATGAATAAAACCTTTTTTATTATTCAGGGGAAAAGCTTAATGTTGTAACAGAAAAATCTAATAATATGGTGTCTTCCTCTATTACTGTACAGGTGCACGAAAGAGATGCAGATACTGACTTTGCTCTAATCTTACTTAGAGACATGGCCCATACATATCCTGATTTAAGGATCATACTTATGTCTGCTACAGTTGATACTACCCTGTTTACACAGTATTTTGGAAACTGTCCGGTTATTGAGGTAAGACAGTTTCATAAGTAAAATATTTATGTAGTATACAACTTTATAAAAGTATGCAATGATATTTATTATTTATTTTATTCGGAAAACATTACATTACATACATTTATATGCACCAATTAAAAGTTTTCGCATATAAATATCAATAACACATCGTACATTAACAAATTAACCTATGTGTTGATGTCATAACTCTTTGGTATAAGTAAGTTTTATTGAATTTAATGAAGTTCATTTTAAATCTTGATGCAGATAGAGGTGAAGATCTGCTATAGAATATTAACTCAAAAATATAATCTATTTATTTTTAGTATCTTTTAAAGAAGGGACTGATTACGTTTGCCACAGACGGAGGGTCCAAAAGGAAACAAAAATTACTGAAATTTAATAAACCATAATTAAATTATAAAATTATCTACATTCTAATTAACTTAAGTGTGTATGGCTTGGATGTTGGGACCACACTGGTTTATTTTTATTAAGTAAATTAACAATATGATTCATTGTGGTCAAACTGATACGTGATGATTGAGTTAATGGCCAGTCACGGCTTGGCATGATTCGCTCTGCATCTGGGGCCCGCTATGACGTAGGTACCGTAAACGCCTTCCATTGCTGCACGCGTTGATATTTTTCGGTGCTAATTCTCCACATGACCTTTGTTACTTGCACAATCGATCCTGTAGTAGAACCAATACGTAATCATCTTACCTAAGTTTTTAGAAAATTTTACACATTTTGTATATAATAAATTAAGTTTATATTTAATTTAAAAATAATTACTCAAATTCAGTTCTTATTGACGTTAAATAAAGCTTGACTCTACCATCAGTTCGGAAAATATCACTTTTGCAGGTGCCCGGTCGAACATACCCAGTAACACAATACTTCTTAGAAGACTGCGTAGAACTGACTAAATTTGTGCCTCCAGTCGTCACTAGGAAACGGAAATCCTCCGGCAAGAAGGCCGGTAAAGATGATGATGATGATGATGATGAAGGTAGGTTTCATATACAGTTAAATATAGTTAGTTAATAAGTATCTAGTAGACAATTGAATTACATTTTTTGAGCATATGCACCATATATGTAGTTACAAAATATTGTTTAAAAATAATAGGTCTTTACCTATGAAACTGCCGTTTTGCCGTACTGGCCATTTCAAATGAAAATATTTTTTTTTTGACTGATAATTCTAATTTCAAATTAATTTTATTTGACAAACATGGAATTCTTTTTCTAAAATCGTCATTTGTTTAATAGTTAGTGTTTTGTTTTCAACGCAATCGAACATTTTTCGTCATCATGGATAAGTTAAAAATTCGAGTAATTATGGAGTATGAGTACCGTCGTGGCAGCAAAGCGGCGCAAGCGGCACGCAACATCAACGACGTTTACGGAGCGAACACTACAAACGAACGCACCACCCGTTATTGGTTTACCCGCTTCCGTTCTGGAAATTTTGACCTGAAAAATTAACCCCGTGGTCGTCCGAAAACTTTGATCGACAATGACGAATTAAAGGCAATTGTGGAAGCTGATGAAACTCAATCCACGGCTGAATTAGCAGCAGCTTTCGACGTTAGCATCAAAACAATATTGGTCCATTTGCGTCAAATTGGCAAGGTAAAAAAGCTTGACAAATGGGTACCCCACGAACTCAATGACCGCCAGCGCGAAGTACGCGTGGAGACGTGCCTTGCACTGCTCAGCAGGCATACAAATGAAGGAATTCTGAACCGCATTGTTACTTGTGACGAGAAATGGATCCTGTTTGACAATCGTAAGCGCTCAGCAAGTTGGTTGGACCCTGGTTCAGCACCCAAACAATGCCCTAAACGAAAACTTACCCCTAGAAAAGTGATGGTCACTGTTTGGTGGTCTAACGCGGGTGTAATTCATCACAGCTTCTTGCCAAACGGGACAAGCATTACTGCAGATGTGTACTGTGAAGAACTGAACACAATGATGGAGAAGCTCGCACGTCTCCAACCAGCTTTGGTCAATCGTTCGGCTCCACTGCTCCTGCACGACAACGCGCGACCTCATACTGCACAGCAGACGGTATCCAAGCTACAAGAGCTGGGGTTGGAAGTTCTCCGTCATCCGCCGTACTCACCAGACCTTGCGCCTACAGACTTCTACTTTTTCCAGAATTTGGATAACTTCTTGGCGGGAAAAAAATTCAATACCCGAGAGGCAGTACAAAATGCCTTTGAAGAATTTGTTGCCTCCCGTCCAGCTGATTTCTTCAAGAAAGGCATCAATAAGCTACCAATGCGTTGGCAAAGATGCATTGATTGCATGGGTGATTATTTTGATTAATAGAAATAAAAAATATATAAAAAAATTACGCTTCATTTATTTCGTGAAAAACGGCAATTTCATAGGTAAAGACCTAATATTAAGGGTCGCTTTCACCATGTGCTGATAAAGCGCCTGATATTCTATTGGGCAGATACCAAGTTGATATCCAGGTAAACTATAACTTTCGGTTTCACATATGTCAGGAAGAGATATTTAGCAGTTAATTTTGCTCGTAAGTTATCAGCCGATTCATGTGGCTGTTACGGATGTTATCTGGCATAGAAGGTTAAAGCGGTGGGAACAAAAATAGTTTTCAACGTTTGTTGCTGTCACAAGTTCTATAAGATATTTGTCGTGCCAAATAAATAAAGTATTTTAACATGGATTTATACGAATGTATAGAAGAAGAAATGTAATGAATATTGGGGTCGCATTACGCGGCCGCGTAGTGACCGAGTTATTTGTTCGAGACCAGGTTATTTTTAAAATATTTCATGATTAAGATTTTAGAATAAGATTTCAGCATTCCTAAAGGTTTGTTATTAATATTCTCTCGTTATTAGAAAGTAATATAAAAATACAACGCATTAATAAGGTACGTATTTCTTATATATTTACTTACTTACTGGTACAAAATTAATAATTATTTCCAATGATCATAACGGTTTGTTTACATTTTAATAAAAAAGCCCAATATAAAATGCGTAGCCGCGGTTTTTTGGAACATTTGGGATGTAAACATGTCGCAACTTACACGAATTTTCGCTGGGAAACAATAAAATTATACTTGAGAACGCAACAAATATTTCGTACATTATTTTATATTTAAAAGCGTTATAATAATTTAGTTTTCAAAATTATTTTCAAATAATAATTTGCGTCGTAGTAACGGAACGCAACGCCAAGATGCGACGTTGCCACTCCGCCATCATAAGACGGTAAATTTAACTAACTTTATCAGCAAATGGTGAACCAGGCCTTAAGTAACAACTAATAATACATGACAGAAGTCAACTTAAACAACTACATTATATTCAAATTCGCGTTACAGATAGTTCAAGTAATATGTGCGGCGGTAATATGTGTGTCCCTTAGTATACCCTGATACGTGTAATATTAGGTCTTTACCTATGAAATTGCCGTTTTTCACGAAATAAATGAAGCGTAATTTTTTTATATATTTTTTATTTCTATTAATCAAAATAATCACCCATGCAATCAATGCATCTTTACCAACGCATTGGTAGCTTATTGATGCCTTTCTTGAAGAAATCAGCTGGACGGGAGGCAACAAATTCTTCAAAGGCATTTTGTACTGCCTCTCGGGTATTGAATTTTTTTCCCACCAAGAAGTTATCCAAATTCTGGAAAAAGTAGAAGTCTGTAGGCGCAAGGTCTGGTGAGTACGGCGGATGACGGAGAACTTCCAACCCCAACTCTTGTAATTTGGAGACCGTCTGCTGTGCAGTATGAGGTCGCGCGTTGTCGTGCAGGAGCAGTGGAGTCGAACGATTGACCAAAGCTGGTTGGAGACGTGCGAGCTTCTCCATCATTGTGTTCAGTTCTTCACAGTACACATCTGCAGTAATGCTAGTCCCGTTTGGCAAGAAGCTGTGATGAATTACACCCGCGTTAGACCACCAAACAGTGACCATCACTTTTCTAGGGATAAGTTTTCGTTTAGGGCATTGTTCGGATGCTGAACCAGGGTCCAACCAACTTGCTGAGCGCTTACGATTGTCAAACAGGATCCATTTCTCGTCACAAGTAACAATGCGGTTCAGAATTCCTTCATTTGTATGCCTGCTGAGCAGTGCAAGGCACGTCTCCACGCGTACTTCGCGCTGGCGGTCATTGAGTTCGTGGGGTACCCATTTGTCAAGCTTTTTTACCTTGCCAATTTGACGCAAATGGACCAATATTGTTTTGATGCTAACGTCGAAAGCTGCTGCTAATTCAGCCGTGGATTGAGTTTCATCAGCTTCCACAATTGCCTTTAATTCGTCATTGTCGATCAAAGTTTTCGGACGACCACGAAGTTAATTTTTCAGGTCAAAATTTCCAGAACGGAAGCGGGTAAACCAATAACGGGTGGTGCGTTCGTTTGTAGTGTTCGCTCCGTAAACGTCGTTGATGTTGCGTGCCGCTTGCGCCGCTTTGCTGCCACGACGGTACTCATACTCCATAATTACTCGAATTTTTAACTTATCCATGATGACGAAAAATGTTCGATTGCGTTGAAAACAAAACACTAACTATTAAACAAATGACGATTTTAGAAAAAGAATTCCATGTTTGTCAAATAAAATTAATTTGAAATTAGAATTATCAGTCAAAAAAAAAATATTTTCATTTGAAATGGCCAGTACGGCAAAACGGCAGTTTCATAGGTAAAGACCTATTATATACAGCAACTGTGAGTGCGTGACAATAATGTACTGATTGTACACGCACACCAAAGCGACGAAAACACGGATGTCAAGATGGCGGCTGTCATACAAAATTAAAGTTGCATATACGAGTATACAAGCACACGCACACATAGGGCCAAGCACAAATTACTTGAACCATCTGTACAATAGTCATTATCACCTAATTTTGTGAATTTTTCAGGTCTCGGAGAAGAACAAGAAGAGGATTTAAATAAAAACTGTAAATTAGACAACACTTATTCGCCTCAAACATCTGAGAGTTTAGCTAAGCTCTCTGAAAAAGATGTAAGTTCCGCATCAACTATGATGAAAATGTTTGATTTATGTAGTAAAAATAAACTCCATCTGATTAAGTTGTAATTTTATTTTCTTTTCAGTTAAGTTTTGAGCTGATAGAGGCTATTTTACGATACATCAGCAGTTTGAATGGCGATGGGGCAGTATTAGTGTTTTTACCGGGCTGGAATCTGATTTTCGCCCTTATGAAGCATTTGATGCAAAATACGTAAGATTTAAATTTTTGTTATTAATAACCAAGTAATTCATGAGTAGTAAGTAACTAGTTTTGAGATTTGGTTCAGTCAGGCTTTCATTAATAGTAATAAAAAAAGTCTTAATATTTTCTAGTGTATTTGGGGACACCAGTAAATACGTGATCTTGCCCCTGCACAGTCAAATACCTCGCGAGGATCAAAAGAAAGTTTTTGTTACACCTCCGCCAGGAATTGTTAAGGTAAAACTTTAAATATAAGTAACAATTTCGCGATTTTTTTCAGATCCCGTTTGGGTAAAAGCTATCTTATAATGAAATATTTTTTAGAAACGGATGAGTTGTTCTTGAGCTTGTCTATTACGTGTAACAAAAAAACAAAATTCTTTTAATGAAGTATTATGATTATTATGATAATGATTATGATTATATTATCTGAAGGATAGATGTTGCTATGTACAGTGTTTCCTAATGGTAAAATACAAACGATAGCAAGTTTCTGTTCAGTACTAATATTATAAAGAGGAACGATTTGATTTTTTGTATGTTTGTTTGTAAAGGACAACCTCAAAAACTACTTAACTGATTTAAAAAATTCATTTACATTTAGAAAACTATATTATCAGCAAGAAGCAATGGTTGTTTCTTGTTAAAAAAAATTAGTTTTTTAAATTAGTCAGAGCCGCCCGCGCCGTTGAGGTGATTCCTGCAAACAATTTTAGTGTAATGAATTGTACCTATACTGAATGCAAGAATACTAATTTATCTTCCTATCTATCTCCCCTTACGAAGCCAGGGAGGGTCGCTAATTTATAATAGTATAGAACTAATACGCCTCTGTACAGTTCCGCGCAAACAGGAGGTGACCGACAGCACGTTAAATTTTAAAAGAAAAACAATCTAATCAGTTTTCATTGATTAATATCAATAAAACAATTTAAATTTTCCTTAACAAAACGAATTACTGTACTAGTCGCAAAGACTCGTGGCATACGAGGCCATAAATCACTTTTGTTATGCGCAGACTTACAAAACTGACGATAAATTTAAAAACGAGTGAGTCATCGCTGCACATACAAATCACCAAATTTTATAATCACTAAAGACCATAACTAATAATTGTTTACTCTTTTTATTTTGTTACACGAATAAACGTAAAATAATTCATATATTTTGTTTACATTGAATTCATCACTTAAAACCTAACACTATCGAGATACACTCAAAACCAAATTGTGACGTTACCCATAAACAGTGTAAGTGCGAGCGAGATAATGATGTGCGCTGTCCTATTCACACGTTTTATGACCGCGTCTGCCACGAGTCTTTGCGACTGGTATAACAATATTACCGCCGTGTTTTGTTTTTTCTTTTGTTTTTTTATTTACATTTTTAATTTTGGAAATAGAATAAAACTGGATTTAATCTATATATAAACTTTTTATGGAAACTAATAAAGAATTAAAACTATAAAGTCATAAATGATTTAGTTACTATAGTTACTCCCCACGGAAACAAGAATTACAGGGAAACATCACATTTTTTTATGTATCAAATTCAGCGTTCCATGTATTCATGTTGAACAAACTTTTATGTTATCGACAGGTGATCTTATCAACGAATATAGCAGAAACCTCGATCACAATAAACGACGTGGTCTATGTTATAGACTCATGTAAAGCGAAGATGAAGCTGTTCACCTCACACAATAATATGACCTCTTATGCTACTGTATGGGCCAGTCGGACTAATTTGGAACAGGTATTTATTTTAGTTTAGTTTTTTAGTTTTCTTGAGCTAAACTCTTTAAGCTGGCTTCTCGATCTTATGGTTCCTGGTTCGATCTCGGTGATCTCGGCTGACTGCTCAAGTGGTGAAGGAAAACCTCGTGAGGACTCATCTCGAACCCACATATGTAAGAAATTACTGTGAAGGTTTGTGTGAAATCTACCAAACCACAGTGCTTAACATGGGGTACTTTAAATTGTCTGAAATCACCCCAGTCTGATGTGCACAAGAATAAGGAAGGATATTTTTACATTCAATACAAAATGAAACCGAGAGAACCAAGCCCTACATTGCAGTTTACCAGATTCTCAATTAAACAGAAGTGCAATTAAAAACAAAACAGATAAACTATATTTTATTAAGGGTGCTAATTAAACAGACTTATTTTTAATAGCATTATTCGCCCCTAAAAATCTACATTGCCTTCTAAATTACTAAGTCAGCCACAATTTACGAGCGTTTGAACGATACTACCTTCGCCACTAAAAATACATTGTTACATGATGTCTTTGCTATAAAATTTCGAATTATCGATTATTATTTCGATTATGGCGCTTCGCCGGGTGCTCCCGCTCTACGCTCGCTCGGCTCGCGCATGCGATAAATGCAACCTAACATTTACCTAACCCAAATTTAACTACTACACTTTCCATAGAATATTTAATAGGCGTTGCAAAAAAGACGAATTATTTATAAAAGATTAGTTATAAAATTAGAAGTATGATCATGTGGCCAATAAAGAAATCTGTGGCTTAACTTATAATTTCCCATTTATATTTCATGTTATTCAACCTTCATACATGAACTAAACTAACTTACTACCTAAAATTTCAGCTACATAATATTTTATAATCTTTGAGATTAATTATGTGCATGTTGTTGCTTATCATAGGGTAACGCATTTCCTGCTTGGTAGTACAAAATCTGGTTAGTTGAGAACCTGGTAAGCTGCTATGAGGGGGAACCAAGAGCTAACTGAATATTTATGGACATTCAGTTAGAATACTTCACTGCATGTCAACGAAGTGGCGTCAATGGTAGTAGCCCCACATCATACGCCGGAGGCCCCAGGTTCGAGTTCTGGTCGCAGCATCAATTTGTGTAATGAACACTGATGTTCGTCCTCCGATCATGTTTGTTTATATTAATACGTGTATATATTAACACGTGTTTATTCTGGGTACCTCCAGTTCGCTGTATGGTCATCCATAACACTTTTGGGTCCATACAGTTGGTGTATTTGTCTGGGGATTTATTAATTAATTAACGAAACACACTTTTCATTTCAGCGTAAAGGGCGAGCGGGTCGCGTACGTCCGGGCATGTGTTTCACGTTATGTTCCCGCGCAAGATACGACAGGTTGGAAGAGCATTTGACAGCAGAAATGTTCAGGACTCCTTTACATGAATTGGCTCTTAGGTAAGAAGTAGTATTTATGTAAAAAATAAATTATATTTTATTATATTTCGTCAGTATTTAGTATTACAAAGAGATTGGTGAGTGACGCTTTTTGTACGTTTGTTGATAGCGATCCAAGCAGTAATCCGCAATCTTTTGGCCACTTAGCCCTATGTACAATGTAATTTAGATGTTGTATTTAATATGTAAATTCTGTTCTATATTTTATTTTTTTTATTTAGTTCCATTATTGTATATCAATATCTGTGAAAAGACAATTTAATTTAGAGTATTCAAGTATCAATACCCAGCTTTGCTCAATCAGCAAAGCTTAACATTTTAGTGTTTTCCTTGGTCAGTCTTTCCTTTTTTGCACATATTAGACTTGTTGGCCACCAAAAGGACGTATGATAATCCATACTTGTGAGCTTATACATAAGTTAACCGAAAGAGAATTGTCAAATCTCTTGATAGGAACTTCGGTACGCCAACAAATAAAAACATAAAACTTCGAAGCTAAAAAAAAATCGTAAAACTGAAAACACCTTAAATCTTAAAGAGAATCACACACAGGTTTTAAAAGGCTCCTTCACATAAATACTTAACAACTAAAATCTCTTCCAGTATAAAACTCCTTCGCCTTGGAAGCATAGGCCACTTCCTGTCTAAAGCACCGGAACCGCCGCCATTGGACGCTGTCATCGAAGCGGAAGCCATGTTGCGAGAATTGGCCTGTTTGGATAATAATGATAATTTGACACCATTGGGAACCATTTTAGCTAAGTTGCCTATTGGTGAGTGAAGATAATAAAATAATAATAATCATGTTTATTGCGCACAATCCTTTTTAGATATTATTTAAAATTTGGAGAATATTTCTAACAAACAATAAAATAAATTTCTGTGCACTTGAAAACTCGGAACTTCTGATATTGGATAACGTGAGGCTCAGAACTTTCGGTGTGTAAAGAAAAAAATTCTTATTTCGAGATATCTCTTTTTAATATATTAGTAAAAGCACACAGAAAAGGGCAGTTAAGATTATTTTAACGAAAATGCGTAAAATTATTTGACCCACAGTCAACCTCTATGACGTCATCAACTAGCATCGTTTTTTCAAACTTCTTTTTGATTAAATTGTCATGGCAATGTTTGCAACCTGTCATCAAGAATGGAAACCACAAAAAATTTTAGACTTACCCATTTCAGGAAATGAAATTGCAATTTGGATCACTTGTAGTGTTGAGTTTTTCACGTAGACTTATTATACTCGACATGTGATGGAATTGAAATTTCACGCGAACGAAATCATGGATAAAATTTAGTAAGTAAGTAATGGATGTGTTATGATCCGTTGTTGATGGTGTTCTGCAATACACCATTGTGGTTTTTAGATGCTATTTAATATAATACTGTAATATTTGTTAGTAAGTGATAAATAAAAACAATAAAAAAAAAATAGTAATTATCTTAGCAACTTTCCTAGTCTACGCGGGTCTGCGACCAATTTTGTTAGAAAAGTCAATTTTTATTTTCATTTCCTCTATATGGTTTTTACGGGAAAGTTGCCCAGAATTATTATCGGAGCCCATGTGCCCACGGTACCGAGCGTTGTGTTTTCCAACCAGCGAAAAATTTATCAGGTATATAAAAAAAATTTAAAATGAAGAATCCTAATTTCCGTTTGATTTGTGCAGACAATAATTTAAATGAATATAATTTTCAAATAGAACATAACAGGTAGATCTCCAAGCACTATCATTCAAAACAAGTTTATATTTAGTTTTTACCAAAACTACATCTTTACAGAACCGCCTCCACACAAGTTTGACTACATACTAACGCATGCCTTGTTACATTTGTAAATGACATTTACTAAAATATACTATTTTAATTACAGAACCCCGCCTCGGAAAAATGATGGTCCTAGGGTTTCTCTTAGGCGTGGGAGATGCATTAACAACAATGGCGGCGAACTCAACCACTTTTCCTGAAATATTCGTTGTCGAGGGTAGACGCCGATTGTCTATGCACCAACGAGCCTTGGCGGGGGACAGGGCATCGGATCATGTGGCTATGTTGAATGCTTTTCAGGTGATTTTAATCAATTTAAATTGTTAGGGGGCTTGATAATATAAATCATAAGATCATAAATGCTTGAAAATGCTTTTATTTTTTTTGACGCTGTCACACCGGTACTACAAAAACCGATTTGCATGAAATATTGCACACACGTTGTTCAGCTTACGGAATAGGTCGCTGGGTACCTTTTATCCAGAAAAAAGAACTGTTCGCGAGTGGTGTGCGATCGAAGCCGCGGGTAATTAAAGGTTTACATAACAATTATTAGAATAAATCAGTAATTATTAACCATATTTATCATAATTAATTTAAAAATATACAATTACAATTATTCACATGTCATGCCACAAAATGTCATTAAATCAAATTAAAGTAATTAAAAAAAAAACAGTCAGCCACAGTTATAATTACATATTTACATTTCATTACACAAAAAAATTGTCTTATGATATCTTACTATGAAGCTTTTTCAACAAGGAAGCCAGTCTTGAATAATTTATATTTTTATTGTTCTAATTAGAATGAAAAATTTTATTATAAATCATTTGCGCCATTTATGCTCACGACGGCTCCCAAAAGGATTTGCCTCAAAGTAATTTGGATTATTCCTTACAGAATTTGCAACCTCATTCATCCAAATGTATATGGATGGCAGTGAGCATTTTGTATTAAAAACAAAAAGGTTGACATGAGTCGTCTTGACCGAATATGGTCTTTAGATATCTCTACTGGGCTTGAAATGAAATGAAATATTTATTTGTCAACATTGACAATTACTTGTTCTTATTGATGTCAAATAAAACATGACTCTACCACCAGTTTGAAAAAACCTTTGTGAAGAAGAACTGGTAAGAAACTTCACGGGTATATTTTTTGCAAAATAAATTTACAGAGTCTCTTTATGTCTATACTCTTTATGTCAAAGCCCCAAGTATCCAAACGACGAACACCCTCAAACGGCACCCGCTTTAAGGACACTCTTCTTTTCAGTGGTGTTACCCCAGACCATTATACTTTATACGATGAATTATACGAATATACCCTTCGAACCCATGATAGGCCATCAAAACTGTTTTTATATTTGCAATATTTAATAATTAATATAATGCATAGAAAAATTTATTTATTGTCTGTATTAAATTACTAACATTATTATTTATGTTACTTAGTTGTCGATATTTAAGCCTAGAAATTTTGTAACTTCTAAGTTTTTTACTGGAATACTTGAGTACTTAATGTTTAAATCTAATTTATTGTTACCCCTTTGTTTAAAGTTAATGAAATTTGTTTTCGTCAAATTAATTGTTAAGTTCCAGCCAGTTTATTATCACTGCTGAAGTATATTATTTCCGTCATATGCTACGTCGTTTAAGTCCTTATGAGTCAATAAAATAGTACTCTTGTCAGCAAATATTTTTATAAGTTATATATGAATGAGCATTTGCAATATTTTTTTAATAAGTCAGTTAATTTTACTAAATAGGTTTTTGTCATTCATCTCAGTTATTTTATTATTTTTTTAAATATTCTAAGTCCTTATGAGTCAATAAAATAGTACTCTTGTCAGCAAATATTTATATAAGTTATATCTGAATGAGCATTTGCAATATTTTTTTAAAAAGTCAGTTAATTTTACTAAAAAGGTTTTTGTCATTCATCTCAGTTATTTTTTAAAATTTCTATATTTAGCGTTGTATATTGCAACTTGGCTTGGGGAGCAGGACTATATTTGAATAATCTTAGTTACTGTTACTATACACTACAAAACATTTTTGCTGCTTAAGCAATGTAATTAAATTCTGCTAAACGACCTTAGAAATATTATTAGTTGTTTTACCCAGAGCTTTAATTTAACAATATTTTTCTATATATTTAAAAAAATATGTTTTCTAGTTATGGGAACGTGAACACGCAAAAGGTGAAGATGCGGAACTGCAATGGTGCGAATGGAAAGGAGTACAACATACTACGCTGAGAATTACTTACGAAGCCAAATATCAGCTGATTAGTAAGTTTCATATCATGTTGTTACAGAGTTTTGTTCCATATCTATCGGCTATACAAATATTGTAATTTATAACAATAGTTTTACACTGCTAATGGCAATCGACTTTTAAAATTGGGTTTCAACAAGAAAGTAATAAATGTGTTTTTCTAACGATGAAATAATTAAAATAAAATATATTTATTTATTTATATCTCTGTGGTTAATTTTAATATTACATTTAATTGTACAAACAGCTCACTAATACATGCATGGAAAGCATTCCTTAAGATTTCAGCCTTTGTTTTTACTATTTTTGTGGTCCACCTGACGGTAAACGGCATCCGCGCCCATGGGCATCATCAATCATAGGCGTTTTGTTTATTAGTAGCGATTATGATTGTTACCTCGACGAATGATGCGATGCTACACAAATAAACAACCACTTTAGAACAAGTCCCTTAAAAACATTATAATATCACTCTTTATCTTTTTCAACAGATATCCTAACAACAGCAATAGGTTTTCCCGAAGAATGCTGTGTTCCTCAACGATGGAACCCGAGTGTACCTGACCCAAACCTGGACCTGGTCATAGCTCTTATGTGTATGGGGCTTTATCCTAATGTGTGTGTGCATCAAGGGAAGAGGAAGGTAAATAAAAAAGATATGCACTGTTATATTAAGTTTTCACTAAAGTTTGGAAGGACAAAACAAATATGTTTTTTTTAATAAGTGTAGATTAAATTTAAATGATAAAAGTAATTATAAAAACATTTAGCCTATTGAGCAGTAGTATCTGCAATTCAATATAACATAAAAATAAATAATTACAGAAAGCCATAATTATTTGATGACCGAGTAGCATATTGGTTAGTAGCCCAGCCTCATATGCTCGAGGTCCCAGTTTCGAGTCCTGGCCGAAGCATTCATGTGTGTGATAAACATAGATCTTTGTTCTTGGGTCATGGTTGTTGATATTTATATATGTATGTTTATTCTGGGTTCCCCCAGTTCGCTGTATGGTCATCCATAACACAAGCTCTGCTTACTTTGCCATAAGGTTGGTGTGTTTTTCTAGGTATTATTATTATACTCACACCATGTATTTGATATAAGAAATCAGTATTTTTGTGTTTCTGATGTGTGGTGGAATACAATTAGGAAGCTTGTTCACAAATAGGACTCTTAAATAAACTACAGGGGTTGACTAATGATTCTCCAAAAACATATTTCCATGTTATTTATGGCAAAATATTTTGATTCAATCTGTAATTGTTATTTCTTTTTCAGGTGTTAACAACAGAAGGAAAACCAGCTCTAATACACAAAACATCTGTAAACTGCAGTAATTTTGATCAAAAGTTCCCCTCACCATTATTTGTGTTTGGTGAAAAAGTGAGGACTCGAGCGATCAGCTGTAAGCAAACTACTATGGTGTCTCCGTTGCATTTACTGCTGTTCGCTAGTCATAAGGTGGAGTGGGTAAGCATGTTTTTATTTTTATTTAATAATATATTTTGGTGTCAATTTCTCAGTTTTCTATTATTTTGTGCAAATTTTGTCGACAAGGGTCGAGTGGCAAAGTGGGTAGTAGCCCTGCCCTATACTGGGCATTTGTGTGATGAACAAAGATGTTTGTTCTCGGGTCATGGTTGTTGATCAGTATGATTATTCTGGGTCCCCCCTCCCTCCAGTTATTGTCATCCATAACACAAGCTCTGCGTACTGTTAGGCCATGCAAGTGGTGTGTGTTGTCTGGGAATTTATTGTTATTATAAATGTATATAAAAAAATGTGATAAACCTAACGCGAGAGCCGAAACAACTACGGTGACTGTCTGTTGGTCTGTTCTGAAAACAGTTAGGTATTAATAAATTCGTGAAAAGTCTTATGAAACATGCTTTTCCTTTTCAGGCGGACAGTGTAGTACGTCTCGACAACTGGTTGAACCTAGAGATGAGTCCACGGCAAGCGGCATTAATAGTAGCTCTACGGCCGGCGGTTGAGAAACTGGTGGAAAGAGTGGCAGCTGAGCCTGGTGCTGCTATAGACCAGGGCGATAGCGAGCGGAAGGTCTGTAGCGGTTTGTTGTCTAAATTCCATGACATGGTTTTAGGCTACTTAGGCCCTCTTATTAGCTTGCATATTTGCTTGCTAAAATTGTTTTATGTCTCTATCAGGTCATTCGACACAGAAAGTAATGAAGGGACATTTTAATTAAGTAGCCAGCTGAGGGCTAAGTGGAGCTCTGCAAGTGGCCCTTATAGTACCCCACAATTGCCTATTGCGGTTTGGCTAACTTATTTTGTTTAAATAAGATTATCAAATATACGGTGAAAGGGGTTGTTAAGCTTGGGATTATGTGATAGATTCAAGTACAAAAGAGAGACATATATTTTATGATTTTTTTTTTACATTATAAAAGTTTCATATAACATCTTGCAGTTAATTAATATCTTTTTCCCAAGTTAGCACTTAATTTTCTATATTTAATTTGATAAGTGTATTTTAGTAGGCATTAGTCCATACAACCTAGATTAGAAGTAGCAGGTTAGAAGGTTAGGTTAGAAGTAGTAAAGAGTTAAGTTCAAAATGTTCGTGGCGTCGGTCACTTATGTTTCAGTAAAATATACAGTTATAATTATTTTTATTATGATAATCAATAAGGTTTATACCATATTTTATAATCACTTGAGCTAAATACTAATTAGTTTTTTTTTATTTTTAGTGTTAAAATAGCCATCATTAGAGTAAACTTATAATAACTGTATCGCACCACAAATTCTTTAATCTAAAAATATTTGTTATTTCATCTAATAGGGAAAAAAGGAAAAATAAACAACTAACTACTAATTTATTATTTATTGTATTAGTTTGCTATCTCATTAGTAAGCAGGCTGCGTTCACTTGCTGCACAAAAACAGAGCGAATGTTTTTTATTGAGGGTTGCCGATCAAAGAAAATGATTTCGCACATAAACCCAACCAAATAAAAAGCACAAAAATAACATATTTGACTATAAAGCTGACATAAATATATTTTTAGTGATATTATTTAATGTGTTATGATTTCGACATCTATTTTTTAAAGTAACTAATTGAACTGAATATCTATGTCATCTATTTTGAATCATAAAGATTACCTCAAGTATTTCGTTTTGCATAATGATTCACCTATAGTTCGAGAACCTTGTCTGTATCGGTAAAGATGCACGCAGTTACATATTCCTTGATTTGCTTTTATGTCTTTTATATATTTATATACATAATTTGGTTCTGACTTTCTTTTTAGTAATTATTATGAAATGTTATTAAAATTAAGGTATAGTAATTTTTTGCGTAAAGTACTGAAATCAAAAGCTTATTGAGGGCCTGGAATGAACTCAACTATTTATGTGCAGGTAGCATTTTATGCGCCATTTGCTGTAAAAAAACTTGTGGAAGGTTTAAGCTGATTTGTAGATAATTTAACAAACCCAAAGAACGTGACAATATGATCGTCGCACTACGTCCGGTGGTTGGGTCGCAACAGCAAGGGAAAGCTGAAACTAAAATGTATACAAAAATCTTCTAAATTGGTCCTGAATGTGCTAACATGCACAAAGTCCGAGTGGACTACTATCGGCGCGAGCGACATGTGTGTAGTAATTGCTCCAGGCCCGCCCTGTCTTTAAACAATACTGTCGAAGCGAATGTGGCGAAACGAATAAGCGGGTAACAACTTACCCCTAACGCCTCTCCTTTTCGCGGGTTTAAAATAGATTTTTAATTTTAGTTATAGTGTTTAAACGATATATTGTTTTCTTGTCCTCAGTTGGTAGACTGTATAAAAGCGCTTTGCGTTTTTAACGCCGGCGATTACAACATTCAGAGGGACGTCGGAGTGCAGAACTTTAGACCGGACGCCGCTAAGCGTGGCAATTTCAGAGGTATGATACATTCATGAAATAGTTTAGTAATTTACGTAGTATAACTACTCCGTAAAGACAAGAGAAGTGTGACCAGCTTCAGTTTGTCATCGTGTGAGGTAATTGCTCTAACTACATATAGACCCCCAGGCTATTAGTAAAATGGCAGCATTTTCGGAACTAGGCTGTAAACTTGAAATTTGCTTACCATTTTTATAATTTACAAGCAAGGATCTTGTTAAATCACACAGAAATTGGTTGGCCTATAAATGTAGTTAATTCTGTAGACTAAATCTGAACTATTTCATTCAAAGATTCATATGGCAACATTGACATAAAAACAAATGGGCGGTGGGTCTAATACAAAATTGATGTAAAAAGTGTCCCAAGTTATCCCACACATTTACAGAATTATGAATACATTAAATCAATTGAAATTTAAATCGTGTATTGTTGCATTTCAAATGATTATTGCTTGCCACAATTTTTCACCCTATATAGCTGCAACTAGGGAATTGACAATAATATCACTTTATGCAGCTTCTACTACTTCGAGCGCTCAAATTTTGACAGCTCTTACCCAGCAATATGTCATTTTGGAGGTGTTGTCGAGTGGCCAATCGAATCAAGACTGGTATAATATTCGCACCATTTTTGCGTGTACAAACCTAGACACTTTTTGAGTGTGTACGTGTATCTATTGTGTGTTTATGTGTTGTGAATATATGTATTTTAAGAGTATGTATGCAAGCAAGCAGCCCTACGACGACAGAGTCTTGGTATCGGACGGAAGCCACTAGGATGGATGAGTGTACTAGTAGAACTTTAAGTGTATTATTAGAACTGTTCATACAGCAAGTATTGTGTGTGAGTTTATGTACACCTTTCATGAAAAAAGAGTCTTTAGCAGTTAATTTTTTCTTTGGTTTTGAAAGTTTTTCTATTTAAGATATTTTTTTAAATTCTTACTATAGATATAAAATCTTGTCTCTTCATCTTGTAAAACTGCAAAGGATATTTCTTCTGACAACTCTTTATAACATTAATATATTTAGTTTCATTTGAGCCCAAAGCTTGCAACAATATTCGGTCAATTCTTTTCATAATCAATCTCACTACTACTCAATAACCACAATCGCGAAAATACATAAATTTGATGTGCAAGCAAACTAATGACAGTGTTTTTGTGTATAAAATATAAGTCTTGTAACACCAAATTAAGGTGTAGTGTTGCCATTAAAATAATAAAGAAGGAAAAAGTAATATAATACTTTATTTATTTTCTTTCTTTCTTTCTTTACATTCTTGCATTTATATTACAATGTTAAATGATTTTTTTTCATATCCCGTTAACCAGTTTGGGTCCTTCAGTTGAATGTATAATCTGCTAGTTGAATCCAATTTATCAGAAATAACCTAAACAGTTTGTATCATTTCAGCTGAATTTAAAATTCGCTTGTTTAATTCTTTACCATTTAATGAGAAATGACCTAGACGGCTTGATTTTTTTAAAATAAATATGAGCATAGATACTTACTTTATAAAGGAATTTATCTATAATGATTCAGACGGCTTGAGTCTGTTTTGATTTTATTATTATTGACATGTTTCTTTGAAATTAAATATATAAAAAACGACTTAAGGTCTTATCTGTGGGTTGGTCCCATCACATAAAATAACGGTCTTCCATTTGTTTATTCTTAGATCTTTTCTGCTTAACGAAAGCAAACTCGATTTTGGTCAAAGTGTGGATTGAGTCGTTTCTGCTAAACTACGACCAATTAATGTAATGATGTTTTTCCTTTTAGGTTGGGGCACAAGTGGTCCGAGAGGTGGATTTGGAGGCAACCAAGGAGGTTTTGGCAGCAACCAAGGAGGTTTTGGCAGTAACCAAGGAGGTTTTGGCGGCAACCGAGGAGGATTCGGAGGCGATCACGGAGGTTTTGGCGGCAACCGAGGGGGTTTCGGTGGAAATCGAGGATTTGGCGGAAACAGAGGCTTTGGAAACCGCGGAGGTGGATTCAGAGGCGGGTTTAGGGGCAGAGGCGGATTCAGAGGCCGCGGGGGCGGTTGGCAATAGAAGTGCCGGTTTTGTGATTTTGGAAGAGTAGCTGTTAAATATAAGTCATCATTAGAATGTATTCAAAGTTTTGTAAACTGTTTTGCTGCCGATATTCTACATTGAAGCGGATCAACTAAATGTAAAGATGCTGATTGGGTAGAAATATAGATTTTAGAATACAGATCTAAAAGTTTTTGAAATGTAACCAGTTAAGTTTGAATTAAGAGTAATTTCTTTATATAAGTGTAGTGCATTCACCATTCCAATCAATAAAGGCTTTGAATTCATGTAATTTAAATGAACTAACATTGTGTTAGAATTTGATAAATTGAAGTTAAAATTCCTAGGTCTTTACCAAATATGTGTTTATCTGTCTACCATAACTTAGAACTAATTCTAATAAAGTAATAAACAAATATTTGAATAAAATAACTTTTATTTCATAAACCTTTTAAAATTAATTGAGCATAAATATTGACACACAGAAACAGACAAAATTAGTTAAAACTAAAATATGGAACTAAGCTATTTTCCACTGGATTCGATTCTTATGCGCTTTTGACGTAAAGTTACACTAAATCAAATTTATGTTAAATCCAGTTAAAAACGAGTTTAGTTTGTTACTACAAACTAAAAAGGCATAATGCCAAATGCCTTCGTCAGTCAACGGGCCGTTGCACAACTATCAATATGAACTCTTTATCCGGAGCAACCATAACCTCCGTTTTCTTGCTCCTTATTCTCAAGAACGTAAGGTCGTTCGTCGGATCCAAATCTCTTACCACTGTCTTAGCTTTGTCCACTAAAGCGCTCATGAGCCCCGCGTATTGGACGGACACGTGGTTGTCTAAAGTTGTTTTTATTGGTATACCTTCGCCGTTGACTACGATAACCCCAACAACACCTTTATAAGAGGCGAGTTTTCGAATTGTTTCTTCCGCTTCGTTTGCCATATGTAGCCGGTATTCGTTTTAAAAAATAATGCTTTGTTTTGTAGCTTTGACACTAGAACGTCAATTGTGGGCAATGTTTGTAAATAATTTTTATTTTTATTGTCATTGAGGTTGTATAGCTTTAAGGCTAGTACACAGTACACAGTAAGCGTACACGTTAGTGACACGGGACTTTTCGGGGTCGTAACTTACATTAAAATTCGAAACTTGCTTATTTATTGGCATCAACTAGATCACACCCTGCCCTTGACTGCGTTTCGAGTAATCCAATGATTTGTGGGTCAATGCTTGAGGTAAAGCCGAAACTTATCTATTTATTTAAAATTGTTTAATAAATTAAAGTTCCATTGTGTCTAAATCACTATCTAAATCACTACTCCCTTATTATGATGTAAGTAAAATATTCAACACTAGTATTCTTTTTTATCTGGTGTGGTTCAAAAATTAAAATACCTTTCTACCTTAAGACGACTCGAAATTATGTATTAGTTAGGACACAAGTTCTGGAAACTTATGCGGAAAACCTTTGAAAATGGAAAATGGAATACCATTTGAACATTTTTGAGTCCTAGGTTCGAGTCCTGGTATTCATTTGTGTGAATTTGGACGTATATGTTCATTTTTGGGTTGATTATATTAATATATTATGTAGTTTATTCTGGGTTCCCCCAGTTCGCTATATGGTCATCCATGACACAAGCTTTACTTACTTTGGGGCCATACATATGATGTGTTTAAAGAATTTATATTGGGCTATTGCTTTTGCCACCCGGTTGTGCCGATTAATGCTGGCCCCTAACAAACCATGTCTCTTCATGACGAGTCTCAAGTGTGATATTTATATTTTGTTTATTTTTGGGACATATGACTGTTATAATAGTACTTTATCTTACAAAGTTTCAATTTCACTTGCAAATATCTGAGATTCGTACTAGAGTAGGTAATGGGTCATACATATACAGGGTGTACCTAGGAGTAATTTTAAGCTTGAAACAGGTGAAAGAGTGGCATCTTACACTGGCTAGCGCAGTCCGCGCTCACGGCGGCGAAGCGATTGCGTATTTTCGCTACACGTTACTAAAACGCAAGAAAGGCATTCTAGTTCTATATAATTGTACTTTTATTTTTATGCATTTTGAGCACTATGCTTTTTTATGAATATTGTTAAGTATTTGACCACTAAATAAGAAAACAATGTTGTTTACAAATTCCACCTGTTTCGCTTGGCGAGTCGCCGGCACTATAGTGTGGATTAAATGGACTCGCCACGCGAGTTCACTGGCATTCTATAAAGGTAAAATGCTTTTTTCTTTCTTTGTGACTGCTACAGACTCTGTAACTTTTAAATCGCAAGCAAACAGTGTTTGACGACTATCCTTTGTGTCTTAATTTCAAAACTGGGATAAAAGGCATTAAATAAAATAAAAGTAAGTTTGTTTCATAAGTTAATTACAGTGTCTCCGACTTTTGTAATAGGGGTTATTGTTGTGAGTCATTAGTCGTGGAGTTGCAGGAGTCGCAATCTATATACACACATCAAAAAAGTCTAAGCAACATATACAAATTTGAATTTTACAATGTATTTCACATTAAATCGTTAGTATTTTATTATTTATATTATTTTCAAAGTAAAGAATCAATTGTTTTTTTTATAATTTTTATTTTAATAACATAAATTAACAATTTTGCGAGTACTGTATCATACGTAGTACAAACTAAGACTATATAGTTGCTCCAGAAGAAATTTTAGTAAGTCCATCAGTTGTCGGGATGTTATCACTCCGTCCAAGTCCTCTTAAACACGTCTCTGTAGCAGGTCGCATGCGTGCTCGATGGGGTTGAGGTCTGGCGGTTGTGCAGGCCAAGGCAATACCCGGATTTTTTCCAGGATTTCCAGAACGACGGTACACTCTTACCCTTCTAGTATCAGGCCTAAACTCAAATTGTGACTCATCGCAAAATATAATTTTATGCCATTGCTTCTGGGTCCATGTTATGTGTTCTCTACACCATTCATTTCGACGAGCGCGATTCCCGTGACGTATAGGTGGGCACCTAATTGGTCGTCGTGCATGTAGGCCGTACTTATGCAGTCGATTTCGCACGGTTTGGGTGCTAACAACAATACCACTTGTGTTTTGTAGCCTTAAACCTATCTTTCGGGCGGTTAACATCGGCTGACGTCTTGCGGTCGGAATGTATCGGTCTTGCCGAATGGTTGTACTTCTTCCGCGCCCTGGATGCTGCTCGGTAGGATCTCCCGTGTTAGTGTAAGTGCCACTCTGATAAAGACGGCAAATATCGCTTCTGTTGACACCAAAATATCGTGATACCTCCGCTTGATTGCTTCCCGCTTCCAACATCCCTACGGCTCTTAGCATTTCGTGTGAGGTCAAATGACGTCGCTCCATGTCGTAAACAATGTCTTACAATAAAAATGTTTCTCAATTAATCAATAAAAATTAAAAATAATTAATTATTTCCAACACTCACGCCACACAAAGAAAACGCATTAAAATCGAAAACATGCATTCGCTTTAAATTTTGTCATAAAACAAAATAAACCATAGCTGAAATTTTTTTTTTACAACCAGCCAGTAAGAAATGGTTAGTGGGTTAAAACCAAATCATTCCAAACGGGTTATAACTGGGTGGTTTGGGTATCATCCCATAAACATCCATTTTGCTGGGTGATAATGAAAACTGTATTATAACATAGTTTTTTTAACGAATTAATAGGAATCAGCAATAAAAAGTGAAAAATAAGGATTAAAATCTAAAATCAATATAATATATTATACGTTAGAAAGTTTAAAACAGAGGAATATTAATAATGTAGGTACTTTGAATCGACACTACTTGTCTCTGTCGCTCATACTATGCTAAAATATGGCGTTTCACTTGCACAGTACGGCGACACAACGAAAGGGTAGCTGTAGTATATGGGTGAGCAAGAGAGACAAGTAGAATTAATTTTTTTTCGATTTGACCAATACATTTTATAGCTCTAAAGACTTTTAAAAAATTTAACAGGCTTTTTAGCATAGCCTTCTAAAAACATATTGAGTAGAGAGATGATGACTGGACATTGTACATTTTTTTTTGTGCTATAATGGTGAAAATCACATTGAATAATTCACAGTTCAAATATAACGTTCATTTGATTAATGTTTTTGAATTATGCTTTTGTATTTTTGGTCTCATATAGGCAAATTAAATAAAAATCTAATAAAACGGCTTTATAACTAAAACACACTGTTTAACAGCAATACAGACTAACAAATAAGAATTTAAATCTAAACATAAGGCATAATTTTATTAACTTTTTAGTCCGGATTGATATTGAAAGGCTTCTTATAATTTAATTTATTTTTTATATTTTTGGTCTCGCATAAACAATTAGGTAATATATTTTATTTTTCTTATGGGATTCAAATGGGGATTATTATTATTATTGGTTTTACGGGACTATGTGGTCATTTGAACTGCGCCCTATTACACCGCAACCTAGCAATCTATTGTGTGAGTCCACCTGTTTCTAGCTCGCCGCTTACTCCGATCGAGTCCAGGAAGCGAATCACCTTACTGACGGCAATGTATCCGATCTCCCTTTTGTCCAGTTCATGTGTCCAACATGTGTTTATTTAGCTTGCAGTGACCTGTCAGTGCGCGCACCATTATTCTAAGCTGGATCCTGTTGAGAGATAGCAGTTCCCTTGTGTAGGGTTTTGAGTAACCCTCTATTAGCGCCCTGGAGTGTTTATTGCCCTGTGCTTCGGTCTAGAGGCGTTTGCTTTCTGTTAGACACCGGTTTGTTAGTATTTGTCGTGTTAGGCTCCTAAGGTTTCCGCAGAAAGGTTCTGGGTCTGTCTGTTTCTGCATTGCGCCTTCTCTCGCCAGTTTATCAGCCTTGTCATTTCCTGTGATGTTTGAGTGTCCTGGGACCCATTTTAGGCGTACCGTATTTTGTTCCCCAAACTTATTCAGAGTCTCTTGGCATTGCATTACCAATTTGGAGTCAAGTCACTCTGAATGAGTGTAGTGCCATTAGTGCTGCTTTGCTGTCTGAGAATATATAGATATTTTGGCCTTTGTAGGATTTGCTGAGATTGGTATCCGCACATCTCAAGATTGCATATATCTCAGCTTGGAATATTGAGGCATAGGCTCCTAGGCTGGAGCATTCGCTTAACCTGGGTTTTACGCCGTGTACCCCATATCCTACCTTATTGTCCATTTTGGAGCCGTCAGTGAACCAGATGAGGCTATGTTCTTCCCAGAGAATGTTGCCCTTGGTCCATTCTTCTCTGTTTAGGAAATCTATCTGGTAGAGTTTTTCGAATTGAAGCTCTGGTAGCATGTAATCCGAGGGCATGTTTATAATTGGGCATTTGTGGATGAGTTTCTCCAGGTAGCCCGTATTTTTTGAAAGCCATGCATTTCCTCTATGGGATTTAGCTCTAATCATGCCCTCCCCCAGCCTCTTTTAAGGCCGTGAGATGCAGGGGCGGGATTCCTAAGAGTGCATTTAATGCCAGGTTTGGTTGGTGGTCATGGCGCCAGTGGCCAGAATGCATGCTGTTCTTATATTCCCTAGTTCGGTAATGGTCGATGTTTGTATGAATTTCTTGGGCCACACTACGCAGCCGTATGTCACAATTAGTCACGCTTAGTTTCTCCAGGAGTGATTCCACCGTCAGTGTCCACAGAAGGGGGAGAGAGTGTCCTCCCTGCGGACACCCTCGGTATGTACGGTATGTTCCATTCAGTTCTAGTTTCGTGGTGAAGTCCACGGATTTTGTTCCAGTCCACGTAAGATGGAATCCGTGGGAGTGTTATCAAACGCTCCCTCAATGTCCATGAATGCGCATAATGTAATCTGTTTGTCCTCCAACGCCTTTTCACTTTGTCAGTCAGTTCTAGAAGAGCCGTTTCTGTGGATTTGCCTTTTTGTTAGGCGTGTTGTGACGGTTGTAGTGGTTTTTGTATCAGGATTTCATTCCTGATCCAAAGGTCAACTACTTTTTCCGTCGCTTTTAGGAGGAATGATGATATACTGATGGGTCTGAATGATTTTGGTATAGAAGGGTCCTTGGAAGATGACCTTTACTTTGTTCCATGAGTCTGGTATGCTACCTAATCCCTTTGGCCTCCAGAATACTTTGCCGTATCCTGCCAAATCCTGCGAGCCGCTTGGCTTTGCGAGCCCTTGCCTTCTGGTAACCTTTGGTGGACACTTTCTGGCACGGGTCCGACGCCAGTGCAGGATCGTTGTCTTGAGGCGTAGTCGTTTTTACGTCCATGAACGAGTCCGCCTCTGTCCTAAGAAAGACCGCCTCTTCCTTCAAATGGGGATTCTAAATAAATAAAAAATTATCTTAAAAACTATTAAATAAAGGGAAAATGACAATGAAACACATAAGCCACAGAAGTCACATCACCCGTGTACACTAACAGACGAAGTAATTTAGAGTGAAGCTTACTAGAAGGCTTGAGTTTGTTACCAATGTGAGGGTGAACGTGAGCGGGTAGGCGATTCGTTGTCATCCATCGAGGAAACTGATGCTGCGATCGGTGCTTTCACCAACCACCTTCGAACTGCTATCAGTTCATCTTCTAGGCAGGTACCGGTGGCGAACGATCGCCGCTGGATCCTGCCCGAGGGTGTGAGCGAGTTGTTGAGAGCAAGGAACGCAGTTATTCTCGTATACGCAAAGGGTGGTCTTACAATTTGGACGTTCTTTTTGAAGAGATTTCGCCTTCGCATCTGGCTTACTGGAGCTTAGCGAAGCCTCTCGAGGAAACCCTCCAAAAGATTAGGTCAGATCACTCTGTTTGGTACTGCGATCCCATGGGCCAAAAACGTCAAATATTTAGGGGTCACATCACAACACACGCGGATCACATAAAACGCGTCCGGGACCGAGCCGCCTTCGTCATGGGTAGGCTACACCCTCTAATCTGCAAGAAGAGTAAAATGTCGCTTAGAATTAAGCTTATACTTTACAAAACTTGCATCAGCCCCATCATGACATATGCCAGTTTGGCTTTCGCTCAGGCCAGCAAGTCGAACCTCAATTACTTGCAGGTTATTCAAAATAGGTTCTTAAGCAAATGCGTTGGGGCCCCGCCTTATGTCCGCAACTTAGATCTGCACAAGGATCTCGAGCTGCCCGCCATTGCCGCATTCATGAAGTTGGCGTCTAGACGCCACTTCGACAATGCTATCCACCATCCCAACCCGCTGGTCAATAAGTCAGCTGAATACACAGCCAACCCCGACGCGGCGGTTCCTTATAGGCATCCGCGTAACGTCTTAACAGATCCCGACTATGTCATTACAACAAGAACGCCAGTGTTCCAGGGAGAAATAGGGCAATACGGCATTCGAATCGCCTAACCCACCTGTGGGCCAGGCTAACGCGTCGTACGAATTCATACTGAGTTTCTTGCTGGTTCTCGTGCAGTAGAGGACCCTACCGAACCAGTGGTAGTTGCAATATACGACGTCCTAAGCCGACGCTCTCGGGTGCCCTTAGGCGTATCGTACGTAGGAGTAGTTTAAGTTCCGGCTAAGCGCCGTCAGCGCTAAGCTACAAAGGCCATAAATAAACTGTCCATTTCGAAAAATAGTCTATTGAAATGTTACATAAAATTTACATTTCTTTGAGCACGCAATTTTAGTTTTGGAACATGCAGGGGGGGCGGTCAGTAGAAGCTTAACCTCAAGTTTGTGGGGTTGCCAACCTTGTCCCGCGGCCGCCATCTTGAAAAAAGGTGTGAGAACGTTTTTTTTTCACTATATCTGCTAAAGTATTAATCGTACAAAAAAGTAAAAACATAATTTGTAGCAAATTGCTTTGTCTACAATTTTGTTTATATAACTTTTTACCATAAAATCAAAAACAAAGAAGTTAAAAGCAAAAACGTGCAAAAATTTATAACTTCTTATAACTTCTTTTTTTACATTTTACAAGAAAACTGTGTAAATTTAGGCCTATAAATTCTAACATTTCAATGGAATAAAAAGAAAAAAAGGTGAGAAGGTAGTGCTCGCCTCCTTCGTCTCTCACCCCTCACCCGCGTAATTCAGCCATATCACTCACACCCCGTGATTTCGTGAAGCATATCTATACATATAATAAAATTGAAGAAACTTGCTTTCTGTACATTGAAAATAAAAATTTAAAAAATAGCAGGTGTTGTTATTATATCGATGCCGAACCCAAAAATGTAATTAATTTTTTTTATCTGGATGTCTGATTGTGTTTGTGCATGCTAATCTCAGAAACAGCTTATCCGATTTAGATGCAGTTTTCATTAATATGTTTTGGTTAGTTTCAGTTAACATTTAGTGTTTGTTTCATATCAATCGGTTAAGAAATAAAAAAGTTATGTCAATTTAAAGAATCACGTCGAACATTTTTGTATCTATTCTGTATCTATCTTCTATCTTATTCTCTGTTAGTAGCATTGACTGAAACTTTACTAAACTTTATAATAATTGTCTATAAAAAAATATTATGAATAGAAATTAAAAATGATCAGTTTCAGAAATACGGTTCAGCTTAGGATGGACGTTTTTAGGTTGTACACGACTGCGCGGGTATATAAAGCGCGCCGAGAACCACGCCGCTACCCCTCCGTTATCTCGTCCCGATGGCACTACCGCCTTCGAGGACGACGAGAAAGCTGAATGCTTCGCCGATAGCATTGCTTCACAATGCTCCCCGAGTACCCAACCCACAGACCCAGCTCACATCCAGGCGGTGGAAGACGAAGTCGTTTGCAAAGACTCCCGTCCAGTCACCACCGACCCCATAACAGTGTCTAATGATGAGATTCTCTTCCTCATCAGGAGACAGAAATCCAAGAAGGCCCCGGGTGCGGATGGAATTTCACTTAAGAATATGAATATGAAATGCACTTAAGCAGCTGCCTCGGCAGGTGCTTACCTTACTTGTGATCATTTTCAATGCTTGCTTCGACCTAAGCTACTTTCCGGCTAATCACAGACCCATCAGCCTACTCAAAGCCA
Source organism: Marasmarcha lunaedactyla (assembly GCA_923062675.1). NCBI lineage: Eukaryota > Metazoa > Arthropoda > Insecta > Lepidoptera > Pterophoridae > Marasmarcha > Marasmarcha lunaedactyla. The sequence continues at coordinate 7,560,637 of OV281361.1, read as the reverse complement.
TGGCTAAAATTCTTGAGAGAGTCATACTCGCTCGAATGAAGGACCACCTGTTCCCAGCGGACGGTGACCCCCTCATTATCCCCCACCAATTCGGCTTTCGAGCCAAACACTCGTGCCCTCAGCAAGTCTATCGGATCGTCGAGTACATTCTCGAAGGATTCTATCCGCATCGTAAAAAATCAATCGAGGTTCTCTTTGACGTAGCCAAGGCATTCGACTAAGTCTGGCACAGCGGTCTCGTTTTTAAACGGCTTCTACCCTAGACGACTGAAAACAGTCGCGGTCTTCTTTGACGTAGCCAAGGCTTTTGACAAAGTCTGGCACGCAGGGCTCATTTACAAGCTTCACAACACAGGCTTGCCCGACCGACTAGTCAAACTAGTCAGCTCCTACCTTAAAGATCGCACCTTTCGTTTCAAACACGAAGGTACGCTCTCCACCCCCCGCCCCCTCAAGGCGGGCGTCCCTCAGGGCTTGGTACTTGCCCCACTATTATACTCAATATACACCAATGACATACCTATTCCGTCTAAAGGTGTTCAACCCTCCCTCTTTGCCGACGACACTGCCCTATACGTCAAGGGCGTGCACATCGACACACTCATCACCAAACTCCAGAAGGCCGTAAATGACCTCGGAGCCTGGTTTAAAAAATGGCGTATCGATGTAAATCCAGAGAAAAGCTCTGCGATGCGCTTCGATCACAAACGCCGTCGCCCCTATGACCCCCACATCCGAATGCTAGGTACGCCCATCCCGTGGGCACTAACCAGCAAGTACCTAGGCGTAACGCTCGATCGTACGCTTTCATTCCGACCTCACATACATCGAGTTACCAAACTCGCCCGCCTGTACATGGGCCGCCTTAACAGCATGTTAGGCCGGCACAGTGAAATGTCTCTTAGGAACAAGCGAACGCTTTTTAAGGGTTGCGTGAGACCAGTCATGACGTATGCAGCCCAATTTTTGCACATGCTAAACCCTCCGATATGTATAAACTACAGGTAGTCCAGAATCTCTTCTGCCGCCGGGCCACGGATGCTCCGTGGTACGTGTAAAATTTTTTGACATTAACTAGTTATTTACTAGTCTCTGCATTAACTAAGAAATATTTTTTGTTTAATTTAATAAACATTTGCACGCTGGCTCCCAACAGAAAATGTTGATCTGAATGTCATGTTAAACCAACATATGTACACATTTTTACTTTTGAATGAATTTGAATTTGAAGTTCCATCGTATTATACCTATAATAAACAACAGGGTATTTTTAACCGTAAAAGACGTGGAACAGCTGTAGTAGGTGAACCAGGTAATTTTAAAGATCACGCCATTGGTAGGGTTTATACGGTGCATCCGAATAACTCCGAATGCTTTTGCCTGCGCCTACTTCTACACGTTGTTCGAGGGCCCTCTTCTTTTGCCGAGCTCCGAAAGGTTGATAATATCGTACACCCCACATACCTAGCGGCTTGCCGGGCACGTAACTTACTGGACGGGGATCAACACTGGGATGCTGCTTTGTCCGAAGCAATTATTAGCGAAAATCCTAAGCGATCGCGCCATTTGTTTGCAGTCATGCTAGTATTCAGTGCACTTTCTGGTATCAGAACAAATTAGCTGAGGACTTTTTTAGGCACGCACATCTAAATGATGGTGAGAGATGACTTGAAAGTTATTTGAATCGTTGTTTGTTGGCTATTCAAGATATAGTTATATCTATTGGGGGTATCCTATTTCTCAATATGGCATGCCCGTGCCATCATTCGACGGTGAACGTATTAATAGAGATTACGCGATGGAAATCAACTATGATGCAGGAGATCTGGCCGAAATTTTACAAAATGATGTCTCTAGACTAACTGAATAACAGCGTTTAATATTTGATCGGGTGTGTCACAGCGTTTACAGTGCTTTTGGAGAAATGCTATTTGTAGATGCTCCCGGTGGAACGGGTAAGACATTTCTTACCAAAATGATTTTGGCGAAAGTACGAAGCCAAGGTAAAACTGCGCTTGCTGTCACCTCATCGGGCATAGCAGCCACTTTGTTGCCAGGAGGGAAAACTGCTCATACAGTGTTCAAAATTCCGATCGACTTAGACCGCACAGAAAGCCCTGTTTGTAATATTTCTAGAAACAGCGATAAAGCTAAGGTTCTTCATGATTGTAACCTTATTATATGGGATGAGTGCAGAATGGCAAACTGATAAGCAGTTGAAGCAGTAGACAGAACGTTGCGTGATGTCAAGCAAAATAGCCAACCTATGGGTGGCATTACTATACTTTTTTGTGGCGATTTTCGTCAGACTCTCCCTGTAATACCACGTGGAACTAGGGCTGATGAAGTTAGAGCCTGTCAAGAGTTCTCAACTGTGGCATTACATTATCCCTTTGCCATTAAATATGCGAGCTCAATGCGAGGCAACGAAAATGTTCAAGACTTTTCAGATTTGCTACTTCAGGTCGGTAACGGTGTGTATCCACAGAAACAAGGAAAAGTTGTTCTTAATGAAAACCTATGCTGCAAATTTTCATTAATGCGACACCTCACATCATTACTGGCTTTACGAAGGAGCTATTTTGACTGCACGAAACGACCAAGCAACAGCAAAGAACGCTGATATTTTGAGCTTTGTTCCGGGGGATAATGTAGAGTAGGTATATCTCCATTAACAGAGCTATGGAAGAAGAAGAATGTACCAGCTACCCAGTACAATTTTTAGAATCCCCCAGTACTCCTGGACTACCAGCTCACAAAAGAAATTAAAAGTCAGCGTACCCATAATGCTCCTTAGAAACTTAAGCCCGCCAAAACTTTGCAATGGTACCAGATTAAAAGTGCCCAATTTACAACGAAATCTGATAGAAGCAAAGATTTTAACAGGGTGCGAAATAGGTGAAAGTGTTTTTATTCCTCGGATTCCTCTCATTCCAAACAATTTTCCACTTAGTTTTGAACGAGTCCAGTTTCCAGTGAGCCTATGTTTCACAATGACAATTAATAAAGCCCAAGGTCAGACGCTAAAAGTTGTGGGTGTGGATCTTAGCATTAGCTGTTTTTCGCACGGTCAGTTATATGTGGCTGTGTCACGTGTTAGCTATCCTAGCAGCCTGTATGCTTCATCCCCGATGGCCATACGTCTAATATCGTGTACATAGAAGCATTGCTCTAATGCAGATTTTTTAGATACCCAAAACGACGGTGTTTATGATCCAATATTAACAAAAAGTTATATGCAAAAAAGCTGCCCAAAGTCACTATTCCACGCGAACGAAGTCACGGGCACAGCTAGTAAATATTATAAACGTAGTGAATCATTAATTACTTTTCATTCTTTTTATTAATTATTATATTAAAGTATTTATAAATTTCAATATCTCCTTAGGTTCAATAAACTACAATATTTAGTTATCACCCGCTCAAATGGGTTATAACTGGGTGATGCCTTGATTATAAAGGTATCATAATTATCTCAATTTTCTTATGTTTTAATGATTTTTTCTATGCAAATATACATTCCGATTCCATTTCTATGTGTAACTCTTCCTAAAACTCAATAAACCACAATATTTAGTTATCACCCGCTCAAATAGGTTATAACTGGGTGACAATGGGTTTAAACCCGGGTGATTACCCATCTCAACCCAGTATGTCATCTAGAACAAAAAAAGTATACCTTAGTACTACCTACTTGGTTGGAAAAGATATAATAAATGATTAATTTTGAAATAATGTGTGTTGACTTTTATGATGTGTAGGTGTAGGTGTTCCGCACACTTGGACAAAATGTCTGTAACACTGGAATTTATCTCAGATCTGGATGTTTGAGATACCATCTACCTTTGATTAAAGTACAATAGCGGAAAAATACCCAACGTTTCCGAAATATGTCTCTGGTACTACCACAGATACTTTTACTCACACTAACAATTATTTTTTCTTTACGTATAAAATACAGAGTGATGCAAAACGTGGGCTTGCAAGCAAGAAAAAATATTTCAGATCCGTATGATTTCGTTTGTATTCGTATCGTGTCGTATATTGTCGGTTTTGTTTGCGTTGTGACAAGTTAAATCAGGCGACCGGGAAGACGCCTGGAGCTTGTCATGCATCTTCCTCTATTTTGCTTAACACCTTCTAGTCATATTATTTCAACTATGGAGTTCAGTGTGTTTCAGTTATATTTCCAAAACACCTCCAATTTTGCAACTTCCATATCACAAGTCCATACTTCTAGGTTGCCGTTTTGTTGTCTAATATAAAGGTTGAAGACCTGCATCAGTGAACTCACCTAATGAGTTCATGGCATTGCACAATTACTTTTTTTTTTCAAATAGTTTTTATGTATGAGGCACCATTTAAATTTTTTTATTGGCGTAAAGTGTAGACTAAATTCACTGTAACTTTGAGCAGAAAATATGGATGCGTATGAAATATTACAGAAATACACCAAAGCCACTGGCACTGGAATGAGATTTGGGTGGACTCGAAGGGGCGAGTCGGTATGACTGGAAGGGTTAAAAGTACTTTTTTACATTATGTATGGTTTTTTAGGTATGTGTTATAAAAAAACAAACATAAATAAACAATTTCATAAGTACTTTAGTTTAATTTTATGTTTCCTACTGGTATGTATATAAAGAAATTAGACATGCCATCCTTATACTAGAAATAAATGTTTAAGGTTCTTCCATGGGTATTTTCTTAGCCTCTACTTGCAAATAAAGTGGCATTCTACCGCTTCTAAGCTTCTCTCGCTTGTGGACTTTCAGTTGATGTTTCATCATTTGTTTTCTATATCCAAATGCTTTACCACAAATATTGCAAACATGGTCCTTAATTCCCGTGTGATCCACTTTAAAATGCAAGTCTAAATCCCGCTGCTTATAAAAACCTCTGCCACAAGTTTCACATTTAAAGTCATGAACAGCTTTGTGTGTCAGCATATGTTTATTTAAGTTACTTTTACTTATAAACCTTGATGGACATTCTGAACATTGATATGGCTTCTCACCTGTATGAGATCTCATATGCATTTTTAAAGATTCACTGAATCTGCCTCTATATGGACATAATGAACATTTAAATGGAAGGTTATAAAAGTGGGTAACACGGTGGCGAGTGAAATGCCCTTTTACAATAAAAGCTTTACCACAAATATCACACATATATGGAGTGTCTAATTCATGTAGTGCCAAATGCCGTTTATAATATACTGCATTGTACCACTTGTTGCAATATGGACATTGAAGCTTTTTAGTTTCATGTTCTTCAGTCATCCTATGTTCATTATATTCCTCAAAGTTTTTAAATTCCATGACACATCTCCTACAGTAAAATGCGGCGGAAGAATTGTTTTTGGATGGCTCAGGCTCATAATTTGGGTCTTCATCAATAGACTCATCAAGATCATTACCAAAGTATCCATCATCATTATCATAGAAGTCATTTTGAGGTGGATTTTTTAATAAATCATCTGTTTGTTGTGCAGTTTTTCGAAGTAAAATAGCCCCTTGTAGGAGGGAATAACATGAATCACAGAGATACTTTGGATGGTCGTCATGTTGTTGTATATCTATTCCCGTGATAGTAATTAGGTCCTCAAATATATTGTCCGACCGGTCATTTCCATAAATTGGTACACTTCCTTCCTTCAAACAAATTCTACATGTTTGTGGCCCTTCATCTTTTAATTCGTCTTTCAATGGAATGTTTTGATGACCATCGTAAGAGTTGTCGTGATCATCAGTATGTTTGTCGCATGAAATTTTACCTCCCCTTGACTTTAACCGCTTGCAATGAAGCATCTTTAGCAAGAGGAGAGGTCCAACCATTTTGAAAACAGTTCTATTTCAGAAAAATAGTTAAATACGAACCAAAGATAATAATACACAAACCAACCAATACAAACAAACAAAGGCAGTCTGAGTCAATCAAATCAATCATCTCATTAGTTTAACTGCGTTCCGTTTGCCGATAATAGCGCTCACAGCGCTCATATACCCGTTCCGACTGCTCGTGAGCGCGCCCACAGCGATATCGATACGTCATCAATGACGTCATAAACGCCGTCATCTTCCCGCTCACAGCGCCCAAGCTACGGAGCATGGTCGCTGTGAGCGGCCTGTCAAAACTGACACATGACGTTACTTGGTTGATGTTTTTATTAGTCGATTAAATAATTTAAAAGCTTGCTTATTAATTTTCGTTTGTAATAATATAAAAAAACGGCTCCTGCTTCATTCAGGGTCAAAGATCTTAATGAAATTGTAACTTTAGACTTAAGCGACGAACAATCAGAATGTTAGCGCGATATTTACCGTTCCGATTGCAACAGCACTAATAACACTTTTAGCGCGCTCAAATGAATCGGAACGGTTTCAAACACTTTTAGCGCTGTGAGCACTGTAATCGGCAAACGGAACGCAGCATAATTCGGGTAACAAACGCGCCCGACAAGTCCCAGTGAATGACAAGGCTTAGTGTTGCCGAACTATCGATAGTTTGACTATAGATAGATCTATCGATACTATTGCTTTTACTCAACTATTGACAGTCTATCGATAGACTATTGATAGTGAACTAACTAGTGACAACACAACATTTTCGGTTGCCCTTAGGACATGTCTTTGCACGTTGTTATTTATTAATAAATATAAATATAGTGAAATTTACAAGTATTGTCCAAATAATAAAAGGAAACTTTATAAACAAAAATCTAGTATATTATTTAATCTCTAAGCCTAATTTTTATATTAAAATTGATAATACTAGTTTTATATATTAATAACAACACTAGGCATGCGGGGTGAAAGAAGGGCGCAAGGGCCCCTCCCTTAATGTTGCGATGATTCGCATCACCCCTACGATACTCAGGATGGAACATGCTGGATATCGATATTTATTAATACTTAATAAACTTGTTATGTCATAATGTTAAATGACCTTTACAAAGACCTAAAAGAACTTCCAGTAGAAGTAAACAAAACTTATTTTCTTCAGAGAAACTTTAGCATGTTTTTACGTGTTTCTTTTTATTCGAATAGAATTTTATTCAATTACAAAATTTGAAAATTGTGTTAAATCCTAAAAGTTGGCTTAATGTCCTTAGCTGTTGTAGTTTTAATTTCAAAGTTAGAAAATAGTTTATTTGCACCAATAAAAGGACCCATGAAAGGAATTTGATTTGTCTTACACAAAAAGATTATATCACTAAGTATCAAATGCCAACATTTTACCGGGATCTGTTTTTCCGTTGCATAAGCATTCATCCCGATAAACCTTAAAAAAGCTTGTTCTCTATTAACAAAGGGACATTTTTACATTTTCCAACATTTTTACATAGTTTCCAGTGGCTGAACAGTTTTTTTTTGCAAATTTTCCTATGATTTGAATTTGTTTAGAAAAAGTAAAGTGCTCCTACGTTCGCATATCGTGCTAAAAGTTGGTTAATATAAAATTTTTATAAAATTTTATTTTCCATACAAAACAATATTTCATCATGGATCTATTTCATTTTTACTTTAGGAAACTGGCTAATGTAACTGTTAATAAATACCTAGAATAATTTTAACCGACAAGCGGGTGATCATGACGAAACTTTTAGGTTACGAGATTATCACCCGCTTTATCGGTTTTTTGAAACACATCAAAGGATTACGAATATGCCGAATATGTTCGTTTACTGCTCGCAAAGCACTCGCTCAGAAGTAGACATGGGTCGGTACGGGTATTTGCATTACCGGAACCATTTATTGGTATTCATACCAGGAACGGTTATGGGAACTATTGATTTTAAGCAAAAATATTCATGAATTTTCGGTATATCGCTGTTCGTGACGATGTGTAGATGGTGTGTTCATGTTTTTTAGACTATAACACGAATATAAGGAAACAAAGGCGTAAAAATATGCGAACACCGAATAGCGATGTGAAGTCACTCCATCAGAAACAGGCAATGACATACTACATATAGACAGGTTATCCGGTCTCAAAAATGGCAACGCAAATGCAAGGCAGTTGCCGGCTATTTGACTTCTTGTGACGTCTTATGCAACCCAGTGTCACGGCTAAACATCAAACAAAACTTATTCCCTATTCTGTGTTTTTAATACCGTACAATGCCTTCTCGTGTGTTTAGACAGTGTACTAATTACACTGTTACTGTTAATAATATAATACACGTTTCTTTTAATGCGTAAGTACAATTTTTTTATAACTATCTTATTTATTATTTTATTTTGCTATTTAAATGACGTTTTAAAATTGACATGGCTATTCATTTCACAAACTCAAATAGCGAGATGGAATACCATTTTGTATGTGGGAGTAAAAGAGACAACGCTACATACTGCAAAAATTTACGCGCAAAGCAACGGCACGAAGTATGTACATAGATATCTCTTTCTTACAAAAAGTGAACCGTATTATTCTTTCCTTCTCCCACAAATTACTGTTAATTAAATTACTGTAAATTATATTACTGTATCGGGTAGATATCTATAGTTAAGTTGACGCCGTTTTTTTATGCGGTAATGTTTGGGTATGACTTGTCTATATATAAAATGTCATTGGAGACAGGACTTTATGGGTACATAGGTTCATATAGGGGAAATATGTACAAAATGACATATAGTTTTGTTTTTGTATCATAACTGTTTATTGGTAGTTCACAGCGCATCCATAGCTTACATCAATCATCTTTGGTCCTTTTATTATCGAAACTAATAAACATTTTTAGCAAAAAATCTACAGAAAAAAAAACAAAAAATATTTAACTGAGATCAATCATAGTCCATTTTGTCCATATGCTTCGGACAAAATGACATATTGCTAATGGACAAAATGACATACATATAATATCTACAAAATTATTGACATAATTCGCAAATGAAACACTTAGTTCTTCTTGGAACATCAGCGCAAGAAGCATGAGCCCAAAGCGAACATTGTAAGCATTGCAACCAGCCTTCGCCGGGCTTAGACCTTGAATAAAGGTCGTTACAGTAAATGCAAGCACAGTCCTCTTCATCATCATGACAAATATTAAGAAAATCTTCTTCCTCATCATTTTCTTCAAATAATTTTTTGGTGGTTTTGCGTTTTTTCTTTGTTGGGATAGCTTTGGGCTCATTTTTAGATTTTATTTCCAACATATTAGGAGTACTAGTCAACACTAACGAGCTCTGTCGAATTTTTGGTTTACGTTTCCCTTGGCCACTAATAAAACATCCTTTTGGCACCGGAGAAAGCACCTCAATAGGAACAGCAAGAGCAGGAGACGATGGACGTTCATTGGAAGCAGAAGCAGTTAAAACAACTTCTAGACTGGAGTTTGTTGTTGGAACCTGAAATGTACTTTCAGCTTGTAGGTCAGTAAAAACTGTTATTTCTGCTGCCTTATTTTTTTCAGGTATCGTATCATGGGACCATGGCTGAACAAGGGGTAACGCAGCAGCCACAGCGACCTGGGGCGTATTTGTCACAGGAACTGAATCTGCTTGTAGTGAAGGTTGTGTCAAAACCGGTTCAGACTCGACAGAGCTCATTACTGTTGCAGGCCGAGGAGGCTGTTCATTGGAGTCGTCTTTCAATGGCATGTTTGTGGTTTCAGCGGGCTCGTACATATATTCCGGAAATATATCAGGATTCAGCGGCCAGATGCCAGTGCTTTTAAATCCGTGACCTGCATTTTGCATCGTCGCTGCTTTGCCATATGCTTCTTTGAACAAGCCGGCGATCTTAAGATGCGTAACAACACGTCCGGGATGTGCCTTTAGCCATTTAGCAATTTCTTGGTTATAATAGGTCTTCAGAGGCCCAAAAAAGGACACGTCAAGAGGTTGCATACGATGAGTGCAATGTGGAGGCAGACAAATAACATGAATACCATTTTGCTTTGCATATTCCAAAGTTTCAATACCTTTATGACTTGCATGTCCATCGACAATTAGAATGACTTTATCGTCAATGCTTGCTTTTACAAAACTTTGGAAATGCTTTATCCACTTCATAAATATTTCGGTGGTCATCCACCCTGATTGTTGAGCTACACCTACAGTGCCAGGAAGAGCTTCATCTATAAGTTCGTTTTTCATATTTTTCCTAGGAAATATCATCATCGGCGGGATGAAAGTTCCGACAGCATTAACAAACAAACAACAGTGGTGTTTGCTCCACGCTCTGCACTAGTTATAATTCCGACTTGTTTCCTTCCCGTGGTAGCTAAAATCTTTTCAGGTTTTTGTACAGTAGATAGCCCAGATTCATCAGCGTTATAAATACGGTGTGGACTATAGCCAACAGATTCTAGCAAGCTTCCGTACAATTTATAAAACTTTTGTACTTGCGGCCGATTAAAAGCTTGAGCGCGAGCTGCTGAACTGGCTTCTGGTTTGCGCAAAGATATATCTTTATTACGTCTTATAAATCCATCCAACCAGTCTTGTCCTGCCTTTTGCTTTTGGATGTTGAATTTATAAGCAAAACCGTTTTTCTCAGCCATCTGAAAAGCTAATTCTTGTACCGATGTTCGTGTCAATCCGAACAAACGACTTTCAAGGAATTTTATATGCTCAACTAGTTGCCTTTCAACATCAGATGGAAAAGTAGTTTTCCAACAACCAAGGCCTTTTGAGTTTGACTCCAAATTTTTATTCGTGCCTAAAACATGCCTGCGAAGAGTTGCTTGAGGAACACCAAATGTTTTTGAGGCCAATAACCAGCCCATTTTCTTATCTTGAACTGCCTCGATAGCTTTCTTCATTGACTCCGTACTCCAAGATTGCCGATCAGTCGTTCGTTTATAATTACGTGGCATTTTGGTATCTGAAAAAAATACATCCTATATAAAACACAAAAGCTATGGACAAAATGACATACCTATGCCATTTTGACCGTTACATATGTATGTCGTTTTGTCCGCAGGGCGTTTTAAAACTATAAAATTTGTAAATAAATATACAAACAGCTCTTTTTTATAAAAATAAGTTATTTAATTTGAAGATTAGTGTTTGAGGAATGAAACAAATGCTACATGAATAAATACAATCGCAAAAAACTTACCATTTGAACAAAAACTTTGTCAGTATGAAAAAAACTCGCAAAGTGTGAATATCTGTCATCGGCCATGACACCAAGACGAATGAAATGGATGCGTTCAAAATGCAGATTATAGAGTGCCGTTATGGCCACGTGGTGTCACTGTCACTTTCGTGTTAAAGTCCGCCAAATTCAAAATAACCCGCCTATGTCATTTTGTACATATATGTCATTTTGTACGTATTTCCCCTAGTAACAATTGTTTTATACAGTTATATAATAATAAATGATAAATAATCATAATCATAATAAATTCCCAGTAGTACACACTAACTGGAAATCCTTAAAATAAGCAGAGATTGTAATATGGATGGCCATACAGCGACCTGGGGCAGACACCAGAATAAACATACATATATAAATGTAAGCAATCATGACTCAGAGGAGCTTGAAACCATCTTGCAGAGCCACGGTATTACTCAGGATCTAATGAACGCTGAAGGAAATACTGCTTTATATCTAGAGTAGGCATAAGTTCCTACTTCCCGGGCTGAAAGCTGACGTTGTGCGTGTTTACCTATTGTATCACAGCTAATAAGAGATTTTGCTAAATGAAATTTTGAAAAGGGGAAAAATTTATCCCTTTGACCTAAATAGATGGCACTAAGAAAAGCTGAACTGAATATGTACCTTGAGTTAGGTAGGCTAAAAAGAAGACTAAGTTTCTATAGTTCCACTTTATTCCTATTTAGGGCTATTAATATTATGTAAAAATAATAGTAATAAAAAAGTTACACCAGCAGGCCTACTCTCGAAAACAATTCCGATGGATCGGGAATCCAATTTTTGTATTTGGTTCTCTTGGATGCTACAATAGCGCCAATTGTTTCATTATTGTACGGCCATTTTATGATACCAATTAAGATTGAAATTGGCACTGGCTAACCCAAAAAACACCAAATTGCAACTTTTTTTGTATGCTCCGACAGCTGTTAATCGCGGTAATATTGAGTGTGCATTGTTTGATGATTGTTGATTGGTAAACAACACTCACAAGATGTCAAACAATTTTTAACAAAGAAAATTTAAACATTCTTGTAAATAAAACACTTGAAAGCTGACATTTGTACATAGGCATACATTATTACAGAATGAAAAACGTTTAACCTTGCATTCTTATTTTAACCAAGGTAATTTTTTATTACAAAGAGCATGTTGTCCAACTTTGGTCCTATAAAACATTTTTACGCACAAGGTATTGTAGTTATCGAAAATTTAATTTCCACTAAGTGCGTGTAAATTCCACATAAAGTGGTTTTTGATTAGATCATTTAAATAAATACTATAAAGTAAGAAAGTAAAATTATTTCAATAAATATACCATCTACTACGTAAATGCCGTGTACCTTCGACGTGTTTCAGAGAGATTTGAGTAGAAAAATAAAGGCTAAATAAGTTAAAATAAGTGTTTGTGATCCTTCGTATTTTAGTTATAGGATGAAATAAATAAACATAACATTATTGTTATGAATTTTTTATTTTCTTATCTTTTCTTTCTTACGAATATCAAATATATGCATATAAATCATCAGCTAGGAAAAATTAGCTTTCTCAGACAATTAATATCGATCATCAATCAATTGTAAAACCCGAGAAATATACAAGAGATTTCAGTGGACAAGTGCAATCGCGCTTGCATGCACTGGTCGCTACCCCACAGTTTAGCTATTTTTTTAAGGCGCGCACACTTACTTGAGCGGTTATAACAAGGTCATCGTTGCGTAATCCGTTTAAAATGTTTTCATTAAATTGTAAGTTAGAACTAAAGGGAATATTAAACATAACATAGGGTCTTGCGCCTATGTTATAAATGCTGAAAGTTTCTATGTGTTTGAGTATGTCTCCAATGTAAGAATAATCCCCAAGTATGAAGTTTGGATTATGGGGGCCTTTGTTACTTTACCTTTAGGTCTTCTTTAAGCTCTGTAATGTAAAATAATGTTTGGTTTTATATTCTGTTTCTCACTAACATACAAGTCTTATTTAGCTCTGTATAATTTTAATTTCAGAAATAGCGTTTTATACATTTCGTAATGAGCTGTTCAAATATTTCCTGTACTGTCCTAGGCCTAGTCACGGATCCGTGCGCAACCACGTCGGGTGCCTTGTCACGGATCCTTGATCAAAGTACTTTGATCACTTTTAGGCGTTTTTATTATTTTTTGAGTTAGTAATAAGGTTAAAAATTATTTGAATATTGGTAAGAATGAACTAATCTACTATAAACAAAGTTCAGTCATTTCAACATAACAATTATTCGGCCATTTGAAAGCATTCAAATTCACTACCCACTTTGTCTATTTCAAACGCAGTTTTATAATTAGAATTTCTTAGTTAATTTCTTCTGGGAGTACTAGTTTTTTTTGGTATTAGTGGATAGCTTTATTATCCATCTATCTTCGAAAATAAAAACAGCTAGCATTTATGCGAAAAATTTATTGAAACCTCATTTCTTTTGAGAGAAGAATTTTCATATCAAATGCCGATATCATGGCGCTTAAAAAATAAATAGTATCTTAATCAGCAATAAAATTTAGCATAAAACATTCAGTAGTTATCTGACTTTCAAAAACAATTGCAAGTTATTTAGTTATCAAAGAGATTATGGGTATTTTTAAAGAAAAATTAGAGCCTCACATCAAATCGCGGCATACGTCCAGTACAAAACGACTACTTCCGGCTTGCGAAAGGTTAACTTTTTCCAACCAAAGCAAAAATGGTTTCAGTTTTGAACGACAAGATTGACACGACACGACACGACTCTGACATAGGGCATATTATAATTAGTGCGTTCCGTTTGCCGCTCACAGCGCTATCAGCGCTAAAAGTGCTCAAAACCATTCCGATTCGTTTGAGCGCGCTAAAAGTGATATTAGTGCTATTGTAATCGGAACGGTAAATAGCGCGCTAACATTCTGATTGTTCGTCGATTAAGTCTAAAGTTATAATTTCATTGAGATCTTTGACCCTGAATGAAGCAGGAGCCATTTTTTAACATTATTACAAAAAAATTAATAAGCAAGCTCTTAAAATCTTTAATTGACTAATTAAAACATTAACAAAATAACGTCATGTGTCAGTTTTGACAGGCCGCTCAGAGCGACCATGCTCCGTAGCTTGGGCACTGTGAGCGGGAAGATGGTGGCGTTTATGACGTATCGATATCGCTGTGAGCGTGCTCACAACAGGCATCCGGAACGGGTAAACGGGTATATGAGTGAGTGCTGTGAGCGCTTTAATCGGCAAACGGAACGCAGCAAATGTCGTATGTTTTATGACATCTAGTGTTAGGTTAGAAATTGTAAAATAAAAAGATCGTATTTTATATTGGTATAAATCAAATGAAGAAATAAATTTGATTCAGTTAACGTTTTATTAGTAACAATATGAATATTATTAAGGTAGCGCTTAACTCTTTACTCTACGTAAGTAATGTGGATGTGCGGAAAGTTAATAGATATATAAGTTCTGTGATTTTCAGAGTTTTCTTCGAGTATCGCCTACCATTCGCAATTGTATAATAAACGCTAATGGGTTCATCAGGCCATTGTCATCGACATCGGCTTCAGTAACATCAGTAGCAAATGCCGTTGAAAGGAATACTCCGTCCGTAGCGGAGCTAGATAAACTATACAAAAGGGTTGAATTAGAGATGAGAGGTATAGATCCTGCTGTATTGCTAAGTTACTCATGGTTTTGTATCGCAGCAGCTTCACATCTTGGGATTGAGGTGACCAAAAAGTATGTTAAATAATATATACTTCTAAAAACTTGACTTCCCTTGCAACAAATTACTAATTCTTTTTGCTTATATTTCAGTTGGGCTTTAAGAAAGGCAGAAAAAGAGAGGCATACACTGTTAAGAGCAGTTCATATTTACAAAAAACACAGAGTGCAATATGAAATTCGTACATACTTCAGATTTGTCCATTTACAACGACTCACAGGATCTACTTGTGACACATACCTTGAATACATTGAACGAAATCTACCAGAGGGGTGTGCATTAAAAGTAACCAAAGTTGAGTGTCAGCCATTACCTGAACACTTGACACCACCTAGTAATTAATAATTCAATCGTTATTGTAGTAAGTTAGAATAAAATAATTAAATATTATACAAATTGTTTATTTCTTTATATGACAGGTTCCTTTCATTACATATCTGTAATCAATAAGTAAAAAAAAATTCTTATTATTTATTGAGTTCTCAAATCAAATTACTTTCGGCATCTCACATGTATTTGTACAATAATTTTATGACTTAACACTAAATGAGACCACAGTGACATCATGCACATTTAAACACTTGTTTAATATACTTTAGTTTACTTAAGTTTACCTATTGCTGTCAGCATTAAGTTATAAAAAAACTATAAACTTTACAGCCTAGTACAATAGTCAACATAAAAGAGTGTATACTCCTTACTTTCAAGCTGTAACAAAATTACTTACAAGTTTACTATAAGAGAGGCATGTTTGGCAATGAATTATTATTTGGCCATGTTATAATATATCTACAAATTTCTATTCATATTGATGATTTTTACATACAGTGAACATAAATAGGACAGCAAAACAAAATTCTAATGCATGAAACATTAGCATGACTGCACACCAAATATATTCAAGCCGAAGTATATAAGTCTGGTAAATTAGGAAGTAGCAGACTCCGACAGCACAGGGTATGGTCAATAGGACAGAGAAGAAAACAGGAATTTCTGGAAAAAATATGGTTTTATTAATGAAGGAAGGTATTAGAGTTAAGTGAACACTAGGGTATCAAAGTAAAAAATGTTTGTTACAATTAAATCAAATAAAAGAAATTGTTTCAATGGTTAGTAGATTTGGTTGACAAAGATATGGGGTAAAAGATTACATTGTGAGAGATTCAAAGAAAAGAAGGTTGGTTTTGGGTAGGTAAGAAAAACAAACTTACTTTTACTGGCAAGGTTTCCTCTTCGTCCTAAAAATATGCGAACTACTTCAACTAAACATAACGCACAAAATATACCAGCTTCTGTTAAAAGTGCGTTTTCTGGATACGACACATTTATTGCCTTTAGAATACCCATAGCAACTTCACATACAAAGAACATGCCAAGATAAAAAGTGTTTAAATAGAGTAGTATTTCATAGGCCAGGCTTGAGTTAACATTTATCATTTTGGACATATTATGCAAAGCATTGGTAAAATTAAGTATTATTACGTTATTTTGGGCAAAATATATTTGTTTACGTTTTTCTTCTCGTCATTTCTTTCTAATCAATGATGTATGGCGGAAATATTGAGCATGCGCGGAACATTCGGCGCGCATAGCGTTGCCATGGTTACTGTTTGTTTTGGAACGTAGGTAGGTACAGCCCCACCAAGTTCAGTAGTCAAGATTGCAATCAAAACATTCGTATGGCAATTATGTTGTAAAAAGAAATATTAGCACAGAAGGCAGCGCACAAACATGAATGCACAGATAATTTAGTCGGACTATACAAAAACCATGTAGCTTATATATATACTGTCACCAAGATATACAGAGTGCTGCCACGAAGCATTTTCACACCTACAGAATGGATCACAGGCCCTTCCTTAATTCAGTACTATAACTAGCACTAGGTTCATCTTTTAACCAAAAAAATTAATAAAAATATTTTCCATCCGAGAAATACTAAGCTAAGTAGCTGATGACCTGCCAAAAAATAATATAGAGAAAGACATCCACGAAGACGAGCCCCACTTCTAAGTAGGTATTCATCGTAGTGACCAACCATAGAATAAAAAAGTAAGTGACTATAAACAAATACTACTTGCTAATTAATATTGACGTTTAAGTAGCTATGCAACTTTATGCTCATGTTTAACTGTGTGTAACTTAGTATTTTAGGCTTAAATTCTAGGTAAAGATGTTACAAATTAGGTAGTTAATTTTTTGAGGTGTAGGAATACCTAGGTAATATTTGTGTCCCTTCTTGGAAATATATCCGGGAAAGGGTTGGTTTTGAAATGTTTCCCTCTTGCTAATATTGAAATTTCATTTACAAGTTAGTTTTTACCCCCCAGACATAAATCCCCAGACACACACCAACTGTATGGTCCCAAAGTAAGCAGAGCTTGTGATATGGGTGACCATACAGCGAACTGGGAGGGAACTCCCTCCATCCATGACCCGAGAACAAACATCTGTGTTCATCACACAAATTAATGACCCGGCCAGGACTCAAACCTGGGACCTTCGGCGTATCAGGCAAGGCTACTTACCACTACACCACTCGGTCGTTAATGTACATTCGTTTTATATCTAGGCACTAAATAAACGGTTTAATCCTTTATGTCATAGTTACCATAGTTTACCACAAAGATATGTAGATATGTGTAATAAGATTTTTATGTAAAATACAACTTTAACTAGGCTAAGGGCGAGAATCGCTAGCGCGTTGTTCAGTCTTTTGTAGGCGCTCGCATACTAGCGAACGACAGAACTACAGGCGATTTGTATGCGACTCGAGCCTGCACCAACGCTCCCGGCTGTACATGTTATTTATTATTATAGTGTGAGAGGCAAAATCCGCACCTTTCTATTCTATAATTTTCTATTATGCCAGTTCAGTGAAAATGCATTCATACTTATTTCATGTCAGTAAACCAACCTCATTTTTAGTATAATCGCACTGGCTAGCTCGACGATTGCATGAAAAAAAAAACTTTTTAAATAATTGTAGCATTAATAATTTTGACGTTGTTTAATAATGTTTAACAACTCGAGTATTTACTAACGGTCTCGGCAGTTGTTTTAAACCTATAATTACAATGTCACCGTTGATCAGTGAAGTTCATCCTTGGGTTCAATTGAACCCATGTTGCATAACTTTATACATTACTGCAGGCGCGTACTTTCGCTGCTTTCTAACGGAACTGGTTCCATTTTCTTGTTATGTTTATCTTGTCCTATTTACATAGGACCTATGATGCAGTAGACTAGCGTTCGCTTGCGACTTTTATCGGAATTTCAAGTAAAACGTAGCATAAGTGCTGTTTAAGGTAGGTCATATTGTTTTTGAAGGCATTCAGTAGTTTTAGCGAGAAAGAACTTACAAACATTAAAACTTTACATTTATGATATTAGCTGGAATCAACATTGATTAAAGCCATTTAAGTAAATAAAAAAATATTTTTTTACATATAAACAAACAGACAAATCTTACTCATTTATATTATTAGTATGTAAGACTCAAAGCACTAAGGCACTTCACTGCTCTGAGTTAGCGAGCATTAGGCTAAATATTGATGTACGTCTGTATCAGTTCCATAAAAAATAGAAAGTGACGGAGGGAACTTAGGCAGTGGGCCTAATTCATCAATGCCCATAAAATGCCTGGTTCGTTTTGTATTTACCTTAATTTTTTTTCTTTCTTATTTTCAATCAATCAATCAGCTTTTATTAGTTCACTTTAAGATAAACCCCTATATTGAGTCAGTTTTACCAGTTTTTAATGAATTCACAAATTAAGAATTTGTACGGTCGAGTGGCAAAGTCGGCTGTGGCCTTGACTCATACGCCGGAGATCCCAGGTTTGAGTCTGGTCGGGGCATCCATTAGTGTGGTGAACACAGATGTTTGTTCTCGGGTCATGGTGGTTTATATTTATAACTACACACGTTTGTTTATTGTGGGTTTCCCCAGTTCGCTGTATGGCCATCCATAACCGAAGCTCTGCCTACTTTGGGTCCATACAGTTGGTGTGTTTGTCTGGGGATTTGTTGCTATAAAATAAATAAGAATTTTCTTCTGGTATTATTATTTTGTCGATTTTATTGAATGGCGAAATAAATGTTAAAATAGAGTGATCAGTATTCGAATTTTTTGATATGATAGTATAGTATGTATGAATGTCATAGGTCATCAGTCTCAGGTCTCATCAGTGTCTAGGTTCCACTTTTATCCGTAATGACTTATTTACTGCAACGAGTTAGTAAAAGCTGAACATTTTCTGTTAACAGTCTAACAATCAAACAAATAAATGAAAGATTTGTTAGGCAGTGTTTTGGGTTAAATGGGAAGGACGGTATACAGTACTGCTGCAGGCGAGAGCTGAACAATGAAACTCCAGTACCACTTAAACTTCATTAGCTACCACATGCGGCAATTCTGCCAGCCTTTTGTCCACTTCGCCTTTTGTACTATCTCTAATAGGCGTTGTATTTTATCTTTAAAGCTCCTTTTTCATTTTAAAGTACAAAAATACCAAAATATATTCCACGTAACTTTAACTTTAAATAACGACTTTTTCAGAATTACACGAGATTCTTAAGTACAAGTTAGTTACAAGTAGGAAGTTTTCTTTCTTAATTAAATGGACTCTATTGTTTTGGTGACAAAACATTTTATTTCATTTACATTCATGTTTCTCGATTTCTTTCATATTACTCGCATATACCTACTTTAAATTCTTTAACTGTTGTATTGTGTTATTTAAGCGACAATTTGTATAATGAAAACGTTGTTATTGGCCATATTTAATATTTATCCTTTTTGTTTATACATTTTTTAAGTTGCTGTAAGGTTTCCGAAAATGTGAAAATAAATAAAAATAAAACAACTTATCGACAATTCTAATACATTTTCCTCATAAATATAAAGGAATTTAACACAGACGTAATAGTTTCATTAAACACAGAATGGTATTCGACCACGCGTGTCGTGTCGTGTCGTGCGTTACTGTTCCGCTTCAGTGATCGCTGCATAACTGCGAGGGTTCAGTTTCCTCGTGTTTGGTAATCTGTTTAATTCAAACTCAGTATTTTTACTAATTAATATTCGGTATTAAACACGAAAGACCATTTGATGAAAGAAAATTTGGCCTGATTAGCGTGTGTTATGGATGACCATAGAGCGAATAGGGGGAGAACCCAGAATATCCGTACAAATATAGAAATAAACAACCATGAGAACAAACCTCTATGTTCATTAGACAAATGCATGCCCCAAACAGGACTCGACCCTGACGTATGAGGCAGGGCTACTACGCCACTCGGCAGTCAAGATTAGAGAAGTAAAGGACTTTTAATATTTAATTAACAAACACATAATAAAATATGTTGTATTACTCCACCTTAATACTAAAGAAGAATGCTAGGATTCCAAACATATCTGGCCTTAAGGAAAATCTAGATTAAGTTAATTGATCAAACTCTTACATTTTGAAAGTTCGCCATTAGGTTGGTTCCGCGATGCCCCTGCGTTGTAAGTTGCCTAGAAGCAGGTGGCTTGGCTTGTAATCGAATTCTGGTTGAAAATTTGGTAGGCAAAGTTTGTGTCTTCATGTCACATTTGTATATATTTTATTAATGTCTTATTCAACTTCATCACAGCCGGCAGGCATGGCAATCATTCAACGTAGGTGTTTTGATTGGTCATTTTGTTGTTTTTTGATTAAATTGATTATCAAATCGCGCGTTGTCGACCGTAGGGCTGAGTTGGGATTGCCTCTGCTCCAGTAATTACACTGGCTGTTACTTCTTACTTACTTATTAATCCTTTTTTCTATGAGTTCTATTCGCGAACTTAATGGTTTCTGTACGTTCATACATCGATAGGCAGTCTGTGTATGTTTATACCTCTGCAGATAGTCTATCGGTGAAAGCTTTGGATCAAACAAGTCCTACAGGTTAAGGTTCATGCTTAACAAGCTTCGTTTAAAAGCTACCGCGTGATTGTCGCTTTCGGAGCTCATAGAATAAGTTTGAAGTGTGCAAAGATAAGCTATTCATATAAAATAAAAAATCAATTATGTTTTACGACAGTCTAATAAAATTGCCTTTTTGGGGTTTTTTCTGCAATTTTTCTTAAAGAAAAACCATTTTGTAAATAAGTAATAAGTTTCTAGTGAAAATTATTATTTGTATTTTAAATATATAATAAAGTTATTACAGAAGCATTTTTAATTGTATATTATTGATACAGAAAAGTTTTTACTCTGCCGTACGTTGCTTACCTATAATTAACCTAAAAAAATTCTATAACTAAGCGCTGAAGATTTACTTCAGATTAATTATAGGTTCTCTTAAAATTATGAAAACTTAAGTTAACTAAAAGTATCAATACCTAAATCTCTACCAATTTTATACTTTTTTTAAATTTCTCTGTTGATAATTATTTACCAGGATCAAAGTACATACATTTATACATTTCAGAATAATTGAAATACCCAAACACATTAACTGTATGGCCGCAATGTAAGCATGAGGCAGGGTTACAATCACGTTCTTAAAGCCATGATTTACAATTACATTAATAATTAAAAGGCTTGCATAAGATTAATAGACAGCTCCACCATCCAAAGCGATCCCTGCCCCTACCTAGTCGCAGTATTAATCACGCCGATGCAACTCAACTGTGATAACTAGGAAATAACTAAACCAACGGAACGTGAAAACACTTGTAGAAAATTCAGCTGGAGTCGCCGGCTCACGCGAACACAACGCTTCCGCGCTCGCCGCCAATCGGACGCGTCGTTCGAAAAACAAATGTTACAATAGTTTTTTTTTGTAAATTAAAAAGGATTTTTCTCTTTTTTATTGTACGAAAGAGGTTGTTCAAAATGAGGACAAAACCTGATTTGTCCTTTTCGAAGTTGGATGATGAGACGGGAGTACTGTTGGACAGGATGTTTGAGAAGAAGGATTGTATGGTGGAAATCAATCCTGGGAAAGTGATTTTGCCAGCTGACTACATGACCATTGGGCAGGATATCGTGGATATGGAAGTATTAGAAACTGATGTGTGGATGTGCTCTTACCCGAGAACAGGTAAGGGTTATTCCTTTCTTTGTTAATATGAATTTAAATAGGTTTGAAAAC
Source organism: Marasmarcha lunaedactyla (assembly GCA_923062675.1). NCBI lineage: Eukaryota > Metazoa > Arthropoda > Insecta > Lepidoptera > Pterophoridae > Marasmarcha > Marasmarcha lunaedactyla. The sequence continues at coordinate 7,538,680 of OV281361.1, read as the reverse complement.
GCAGGGAACTTAGTGTTTAGAGTAATAATGTAATTTTTATTCATTGTGGAGAATTTTATACCTTTTTTTCGATTCTCTTTGTATCATCTTCAAAAATGTATTTAATGTTTTATTTATTATATTGAAAGTATTAAAAAAAAATTACATACAAAAAAATTAATACAATCTACAAACAATCAGTCAGCAGAGAAATAATAATATAAGAATCAGACGTTTTGGTCCTTTCCATTACTTAAAGGATTTTCTTCCTGGCAACCCTTATTTTAAAAATATGCGGTGCTGTCGTCTCAAATAAATGGGATAATTATTCAGAAACTTTGAGATGAGAATAGAAACTGGTTAATGTTATAAATATAGTGTGTTTATAACTTTGTCCAGGATCCACTTGGGCGCAGGAGATGGTGTGGCTGATTGGCCACGACTTGGACTACGAGGGAGCTAAATCATTGCAACAGGTACGGGTATTTTCTCATTTATGAGATTAACAAATAATAACATGCAAGTGAATGTTCGCTGTGTTTGTACACACCAAGTCGTAATGTTGGGAATAATAGCTCCTCGCACCATATCGACGGGTAATTGATAGCGAACAAATAACTTACTAGGTAATTAACAAAATTACTACACGATCGAATTAGCCCTAAGAATAACTTTGACACTAAACAAGATTTTTGATAAAAATTACTTCAATTAAAGTAAAATAGCGGGAAATGGGTGACCAGCTCTTGAAGCACGGACCGCAAAAATCTTGTTCCCGGTCGCCTGATTTTACTTGTCGACAATATACGACACAATACGAAGTTATACACACACGAAACTTTTGTCTTACGAAACTTTGCATCATTTATATCGGAGTATAAAATTGAGTAAATGTATCTCAGGTTATGTAAAAACTTCACCTAGGCTCCGCTATTTTACTTTACAGCGAAATTATGAAAACGGACAATATTATTGTACTGTTAAAAATTATCTTTACTGATAAAAATCACCTTTAAACATATAAATTAAAATAAATGTTACAAGAAGGCTATCTCACGGAGGTCTTGACTGCCGAGTATTTAACAAAAATGGTAGTAGAATTACCTTAATGGAAAGTGTAGCTAACTCGCGTATTAATGTAGGAAGACTATGGCTTTAAGGTTTTTGCTGTCGGTACCAAAAATTGGAATATTATAATGGTGAAAATCATAGCACACTAAGATTTGTAGCAGAATTTCCGACGATTTCGAAAGCATGGCTGTGCTGTAAAAGCATAATGCCCAGCCTTCTTTAAACTTCAAAAAACGGAGGAGATTCTCATTTCAGATATATTTTTTTATATTATAGACACTGAGTAATTGAAGTTTAATGTTTTCGGAATGTTAACTTGTATACATCAACCTAGTTGGGTCATCAATTGATAGTGTGGATTCCGGGTAACTTTTATAATCGTTCGGAAAAAATATCGAGTTTCCACACAAATCCTACGCCGTGCCGTCATCTGCCAATTTTATATTTAGTGTTTTTATTATATAAAAATTATAAAAAAATAATATTATAAAAAAATTAAATAGCAAAATAAATCCCCAGACAAACACTCCAACTGTATGACTCGAGAACAAACATCTGTATTCATCACACAAATAAATCGGCCAGGACTCGAACCTGGGAACTTTGGCGTATGAGGCAAGGTTACTTACCACTACACCATTCGGTCGTCAAAATATATATATATAATGATGCTAATTCTGTCCGAAAACTGAGTAAACTAAACTATAACTAAAACTTTTCCAATTTAGTTTAATTTGGTCAAATTGCTATTCTGTTTTTAACTTCGAATAAAATTTAGTTTAAGAAATGGCAGGACTAAATTGATTTTGACGTTTCTAAATTAAATGCCTAGGTGTTGCCACCATTTTACAAAAATCACGTAAAGAAGTGTGGTCATTAGACAAAAATGAACGAATGATCACAACAGTCCATAAATTTTGCCAAATTTAAAAATAAAATTACGGTTGACGTTGGAAAAAAGCGCGGGAACCTCGAAAGAGAGAGGCGGCAATCAAAATTTTGTTTTCCAAATTATTATATTTATAACTTATTTTACTGCTTTTTCGTGTTTTAATAACTGTACATAATAGGAAAACGAAAAAAGAAGAAGTTGAAAGATGATGAGGAGTGTGAAGCTAGAACCGAGGAAAAGACCAGAACGGAAGAAGATACTAACAATTTCAGGAAGTACAAACCCTACTTACTAAGTATCTGATTATAACAGAAGATATCCTGAGGATTCTACTCTAACATATTTTGTAGTAATTGTAGAATCAAGCGATGAAAAGAGACCAATAGGCACGCGAGATTTAATTTCCATGTCTACAGTTTTAAAGAGATTTAATAAAGCGATTAAATTCTTACAATCTATAAATAAATATAAAACAGGTGTACATTTTGAAAAGCTTTTTTAAATAAAACAACATTTTTAAGTGAATATCTGATGAAAGCAACAATACCAGCAACAGGAACAGAAATAACTGGCGTCATTAATAATGTTGATACGAAATTTTGGTATAATTTCCACTGCAAAGGAACCCATATTAGTATTTCTGGACAATGCCCTGTTAAAAAGCAAAAAATAAAAGAAATCCTGATTAAGTATCAAAATAGTTCGTTTGCTAACATACTTGACAAAGAATCTTTTCCTGAATAAAAAAAAGGAATCCAACAGAGACATTAAAAACTTTATTAAACAGTGAAGATATTTTAAATATAATTTTAAATTCTATTACAAAATTAATAATCCTAAATAAATCTAAAGAAAAAATTATACCTTCCAAATTAATAAAAGATGTTCTCATAGAAAATATAAAATCTAAGTAGCATCATTTTCTATCTTTATTTAATATTTATGGATCAGCTAAGAATTTTACAGTGGAATGCGCAGAGTTTAAAAAATAACAGTCAATTTGTACATTATATCTATGAGAATGATATACATATTGCTCTTATCTGTTTAAAGCTAATAAAAGCCGAAACTATAAACTCTTCCATCTTTACAACAAATTACACGTTCGTCGCGACACTTTTTTACATAGTTTAGTTTATTCCACACCTCTCGACATGTAGATTAAATTGGTCTGACAACTCTAATTTTAGTCAGAATTTGATGTAAAATAGGCGCAACAGAATACCAAATGTGCAGCCTGAACTAAATTGAGTAACTAAAATAATTATAGTCCTGTCAAACTAAATTTTGGTCTAGTCCTTCGTTTTCTGAATAGCAAACAAGAATAAACTTAATTTAGTTCAAGTTTAGTCTAGTTAAGTTTATGTTGTGGAAACAGAATCGGCACCAATATGGTGTCTTCGGAAAAGTGGCTCAGGATTGAGATCTGAGCACATTTCTCCTTTTTCCGAACGTTAAAGAAAATCACTCGGTATAATTAGATATTATTTTTACCATAAAGATATTATTTGATATTAACATATTATAATCTATAACTTTAGTTTACTAAGTACAAAACAATACACTTATAATAAATGCAACTTGGCTATTCATTAAGTGATGCACAAAAGTTAATACTGTATTTGTTGACGAATGTGCTCGTGTACTTTGAGCTTAAACCATAAATCTGCAGTTAACTACCAACTTTCTTTTACTACTCTTACTACGCTTCGAGTCAAAGTACATCAACTAACTGTAATTAATTAGTATAAAAATGATATACAGCTGAAATTTCTTGGCCCTTAAGTGTGCCATATTTTAGAGCGCTTATATTAATTACCTACACTATAAAAAAAATTCGAGATGCCATAATTAACGCAACATGCGGAACTGGTTCCAACATTTTATTGCCCGGGAGGTTTGACACCGGATATTACGTAAGAAAAGCGAGCAGCGATTACCGTGCAGTTATCGCGCCATTTTCGAGTAACTATCGCTGAACGTCAAAAAACATTAGATTACATTAAATTCGTTTGCTATCGCACTGCTACCGCAAGTACGTCATACGATTTTTTGACAGTTAGCGATTGAAGAGCACGTATTATCTCGCGATACCTATCGCAAGTTTAGCAGACACTAAACCTACGGGTTTGACACCTTTTTTTCAAAACACCTATAAATATTTTATCAAGAGACAATTTTGTGCCCTTTACGTTATATATTATCAAATATAAATGCTTCAAACTGAGAAACTTAAATAAAATAATCCCCAAACAATTTGGTATGTAAAGAAAAAAAAATCAGATTGTAATTCGACAACCATTTGGCGTTGTCACTTTTCTGTACTACAATTTGTCAGTAACACAGGATTGAGCTCATTTTAACAATAATATGCATATTCAAATACATATTAAAAGGTCAATGTTTACAATTAACATTTGTCATAATAATATTGTGGTGGTGTTCATCGATAAACTTTGTAATGCGATTTTAAAAATATAACTACTCCGTGACGTCATCATACGAAATTCATAAAAAAATGGATTTCAAATTCAATACAGCACAGACATCAGAAATAATAAAATTGTTTTCTTAAACAAGATAATTTTTTCTAAAACAAATATAAAAACATACTTCAACATATCTTTATATGCCGAAATTAATGACTTCGCTAAATTGTACAAACAGTGAATTCTAAGGTGGTCTCTACAAAAGGTGTAAGGTCGAATCAAAGAGATCGACAGCCAAATTAAGTTAAAACATTTTTAAAAGACCCTATTTTCCTGAGCAACTTTTATAAAACAAACAAGGCCGATCTCCAAACTAAAAACCTGCATACCGTGACAAAAATACCTAACCAGTAGACATTCCTCTTCATCAGATCCGCTGTCCCCTGGTAGAACTCTCCTGCATCATGGTGGATGGGCACGAAGAGTGGCACCAGGAGAATGTCAAAAGTAGCTCCGTGGAACTGGTAAAGCATCGTCTTCCTCATCCCCGGTACATCAGGAGCCATCTCCCGTGGGATCTGCTGCCAACAGCCGTTGAGAATGAAGATGGAACGACTAGGTCCAAGGTAATGAGAGATTTTGAAAAGTTTTCTGATGTTTATAGGTGACAGATTTCTGGTTTTAGATGTCCGATAGTAAATAATTTATCAATAGGCTAACATTAGCTTCAAGGGTTATAAGGTTTCTTTTGTTACAAGCTTGTTTCGTTTTGTACCACCCTTCCATTTCAACCGTCCTCTTAAACATTATATGGTGGTGTTCGAGTCAGACAGAATAATGTAACTACAGGAAAAAGGTTCAAATTTCGTCTTTAAATTAAAGAAGAAATAAAGTCATTTATTTCGTGGCTATAGAAAATGTTCACACGAATAAATTACAGTCGCCCAAGAAAGTGGTTAACTACTTTCGACAAAAACTTCCCGTGCAACCAAAATAGCCACCTTGTTTTACGGCGTGTAAATGAAGTTCACCCGAATGGTGATAGACCATATTTTTGGCCGACTGCACAAACTCCTACTTTGAATGGTCCAAGTTCTTAAATGGCTGAATTGAAGTTAAATAAATTGATATAGGTGTTTTCCAAACCATTTTATCGACACCATGTAATGAAAGTGCAAGTAAAATTTTTAAATGTATAAGAAATTTCATTAGTTGTCAAGGAAATTCCTCATTACCATAGGCTATGATGGGGCTGACATGTTTGTAACCAAAAGCCTCGAATAAAAAGATTTAAAAAAAAGTGACGGATTATACTTAAAAAATTTAAAATTTAAAATTGAAATTAAAATTTTGCTTCTCTGGGGATTTATTATTATTATTATTATTACTAGTCAAAAACGCCTTAAGTAACAAGTCAACGTTTCTGAGCGCAGCCGTAAGCGTCTAACATAGACTAAAACTCTATTAATAAGAAAATACCGAGGCGGCAGATCAAATTGGCCACATATTTTCAATTCAAGTGCATTGTCTATATAAAATAATGTAAACGGCGTCTTGTTTTCACAATTTTTTCCCATCCCAGGTCATATACACGTCCCGCAACCCTAAAGACATGGTGGTGTCTTACTACCACTACTGTACCCTCGTACATGAGCTGAAGGGGACCTTCGAAGAGTTCTGCGACTTGTTCATGAAAGACCGCGCTCCTTTCGGACCTGTGTGGAACCATATTCTTGGTGAGTTCAGAACCTAAGATTTTGTGCTTGGCTTCGGAATACTTACAACTCTGAAATCTGTGAAGTCGAGAATATACCTATATAGTCATACAACCAACACCCATAGAAAAAGATGCCTGCTTAATGCATCAGTCTTGGATTCGAATGCCGACGAAGAAGTTGGCGTGCAAAACGCCACGCGAGACCTTTTTGTCTGTTGACTAATATATAGCATATATAAATATAATATAAATATATAACAGTTCTATCCATAATACTTGATCCATATTGGAAGAGTCCAATAATTTTTTGAATACGTAAACCAAAATCAAACTCAAAATCAAAATCGATCATTGCACGAATATAGATAAAATAAAAACAATGAGTGACAAATATAAATATTTAATAAACCTTGTTCACGAGTAGACGATATTTTTATTCAAGTGCATTCATATTTATGTCACCTTTCCTTGGTTCTTTGAGGGATTTATTCAATTTAAGACAAATAATATTTTTTATTAATATTTTATTAACCTTTTTTATTGTGAGTATGATGCTATTACTTTTTTTACGAATACAAACTATATGTAAAAAGGTGAGTTTAGCTTACGTAAAATTACTTTTTATTTTAAAGCCTCACTTCCGTATAGTGAAAATGGTGGTCTCCGTTATTTAACCCATATATTACTCAAACTCCACCAGGTTTCTGGCGCAGACGTCACGACCCCAACGTCCTCTTCATCAAATTCGAAGAAATGAAACGCGACCTTCCAGCTGTGGTGCGAAGGACCGCCGCCTTTTTGAATAAAACCCTGAATGACGAACAGGTTGACAAGCTGTGCGACCATCTGTCATTCGCCAACATGAAGACAAACCGAGCTGTCAATCTGGAGGCCATCTTGGAAAAGTCGTTCGGAAAGCAGTATTTGGAACAAACTGATCTTCGTTTTATTAGAAAAGGCGAAATCGGTGATTGGAAGAATTATATGTCGGAGGATCTTTCTAGAAGATTCGATGAATGGGCTGAACGTCATTTGAAAGGAACTGAGCTTAGTTTTGAATGATTTTTGATAGGTGGCGGTTTTCCTTGTTTTTAAACTTTGGCTGTTTGATTTCTGTTTTTTGTATTAAAGTTGTAATGTTATTTATCTGCGATTGGTGTTTTATTTGTAGAACTTTACTTTTATTTTAGTTGAATCCAAAATTCATTTTTATAGAAATCATTCTCCAAGCACCTTGATAAGCACTTACATGTACGAGGTTATTGGTAATAAGGATCGGAACATTTTAAGGGGGAAGGTTTTAGTAAGTCTGTGCAACAATTTTAATTCTAAGGTCAAAGATTTTCGCGACAACCGAAATGTTTTTTGCATATTTGCAAATGGTTACGTTCTAACATTTATTTATTATTAGAATTTTTCACAACTTCTTTCACAAGTTCATATTATTCATGTTGGATAACATTGTAGAAATATTTGACCATTTCGCTACAGGAGCTTAAAACATAAAATAAAAACTTACTTTGTTACAATTTACCATCAAAATCTGGTTTTAAAACTCATGGAATAACTTTGTGGGTACTCTTACTGACTCTGAAAACATAACAAATTATCTTGGCAAAACATTGACATCACATAAAAATATATCTAACTTAATTATTACAGGCGACATTAACATAGACACAAAACCAAGACAGAAATTTTACATATTATCTGAATATGTTGGCGTTTCATGGATTACTCCCTGGTCATACCATTCCTACACATGAAAAAACCTGTTTGGACCATGTAAATCTCAAAACGAAACTTCCTGCTTGTGTCCTAGTATCACACACTACAACTACAGACCATTCAGCAGTACAACTTTTACTTCAAATGGAGCACAAGATTAATAAATGCAAAATACAAACCAAAAAGTTAGACCACGCAAATTTAACTAAGGATATCTCAAAAATAAATTTCACCCGGGTTCTCAAAGCTAAAGAAGCCAACAAGGCTGCAGAATGTTTTACCAACATATTAAAAACAGCAATTGACGTAAACACCAAAGTTATGTACAATTCAAACCGGCATCATAAAGCCCTGGATTACTTCCGGCCTTCTAAGATGCATGAAAAACGGAGATAACCTTCATAAAAAAATCGAATTTGGCACTTGGAAATATCACGTTAAAGGAATTTCTGTAACAATCTTTTTAAAAAAGTCAATACCACAAAAGGAATACCACAAAGTTTAATTTGCAGCAGGTTCTAATAACCGTAAACTTTGGAACGCAATAAATGACATAACCTGTAGAAAAAAGCCCAAAAACTCAGCGATCGAACTCATTTTATCGCCAAACTGTAAACGACGTAAACAATTACTTTGCAAACGTTGGAAAGAAACTGGCAGAAAAAAACCCGATACCTAAAAACTTAGCTCAGGAGAGTTGTACTTTGGACAAATCTTCCTGTCATTACATGGTTCTTCTGGAATTAGATCCGGAGGAAATAAAACAATTATTGCAGCTCTAAGACCGGATTGTGCCGTTGGATGGGATAATATATCTTCCAGAGTCATAATACAACATAAGGATATCTTAACGGTGCCCATAGCTCATATTTGTAATATTGCAATCTCTACTGGGACTTTCCCAAATATCTTCAAAAAAGCCTAATACACCCCATACATAAAAGCGGTGTCAAAGATAATGTAAACAATTGCAGGCCAACTTCAGTTTTGCCAACTCTTTCTAAAATCCTTGAGCGTTTACTTAACAAAAGACTTGTTGAGTATCTGGAGAAGAACAAGATAAAAGTTTTACTTAGGCTACCTTATCGACATCCTACATTACAGGTTTATGAAAAGTCACAGACACTCAGCGTGAGAAAATTATTCATATACCAATGCTTAAGACGCTTTCATAAATGTTCTCCAACAAACTATCTTGTTACTACAAATAGCGCGAGAAGGAACAATATTGACAAATATTTAGTCCCGAAAATAAATAGCGTTTTTGCGAAAAGACACTATTACCACATAGCACCCGTATTATATAATCAGTTCAATAGAATCTACAAAAGTAAAATATATACCAATCAACAAATTAAATCCAAAATAATTCACTGGCTGAAACCCCTTGACTACAACGACACTGAAGCTCTGTTAGCAAAATAAATAGTATCAGAGTTATGTATATTTATATTTTTTTCTTTAATAACCTGTTTCTTCACGTACATATACACTTACACACACACACACACACAAACACACACACACACACACATACATACACACACAGTGAGACATATTTTCCTTCTGTGTATTCGCAGACCAAAATATAATAATTATATTAACCTAAAATTATCATATCTATATATTTCCATGTAAATTTCTTTTAATCTCTCATATCTGTGTTACTGAGCTGTATTAGTGTGTAGTCCATTTTTGTAACATTCACCAAATCCCTAGTCGTGTCATGTAAATTTAGAAACTAGCTTCTGTACCACAGGTCTTCCTATTTCAGAAGCTAGTGATACCTTGACTTAAGTACCAAAGTGTTTGTTGCAATAAAGATTTATTATTATTATTATTAATTGCGGAAAACCAGTATGGGTGTCGTCGAGGAGTATCAACATCTAGTGCAGTGTCGGATCTCACCAACTATATAGTTAACAACTTGGAGGATCAGCTCAAGTCAATGGCTGTATTATTGGATTTGTCAAAAGCGTTTGATACCGTATCTATACCACTTCTGCTTCAAAAGATGGAAAATATTGGAATAAAAGACCTGCAATTACAAATTGTCGACTACGAAACTATTTGATAAACCGTGAGCAATGTGTCAAAATCGGTAACCAAATAAGCGATGACCTTCCAGTTTCACATGGTCTGCATCAAGGAAGCATTTTGGGCCCAACATTATTTATCATTTATATAAATGAAATGAAATGAAATATTTATTTCTCAACATTGACAATTACTTGTTCTTATTGACGTCAAATAAAACATGATTCTATCACCAGTTCGAAAAAACCTTTGTGAAGAAGAACTGGCAAGAAACTTCACGGGTATATTTTTTTCAAAATAAATTAACAGAGTCTCTTTATGTCTACACAAAATTATTCTTTTCTGCATCTGTTAGCTCGGCAAGTCTCCCTTCCCCCAAGTATCCAAATGACGAACACCCTCAAACGGCACACGTTCACGAGTTAACGCGGGATCCAGCCATCGCCCTCCTCATCCATATTAGAGGGAAGTGAGCGACCCATCACCCGACGCTACCATGGACTTTGCAACCTCCCCATTGACTATTTCCCCGGACAAATTCTGGTGTATGCCGATGACACTGTCCCACTTTTCAGTGGAAACACGTGCACAGGTCCACCATGTCCGATCCAGTTTTCCCCGTATTCCGCGTCGAGGTACCTACGAACAGTCCACTGGAAGTGCGCTGGAGCTCCGTCGTGCTGAAACATCAGGTCTCGTAACAGATACAGAGCCACGTCGTCAAGTAACTGACTCAATGTTTCTCTGAGGAAACTTAAAGTACGTTTCTCCATTTAAACGTTCTAAGAATACGGGGCCGACTATGTATGGTCCCAGAACACCTGCCCATACATTTAGAGAAAACCTATGTTGGCAGGAATTCTCTACTGATGCGTAGGTGTTAACATGACTCCATATGTGCCTGTTATGTTGATTGAACATACCGGCGCGCGTAAACGTGCACTCATCAGTAAAAAGAATGTTCTTATGTTCATTCGCTAAATACCACTCGCAGAATTCAACATGCGGAGCCAGATCCTGAGAGTTCAATTCTTGACAGCGACGAAAGGGTGCTGTCCGTCGTCTTGAAAACTCTCCAAACGTAGGCGTGACTACAGCCGATAATTCTCGCTGCTTCACGTGAACTGGATTCTCTGGTACTGGGTTCTCATGGAAATACTCCAATATCCTTTCTTGAATCCGTACGTCAAAGGGGTCGTCGCCTCTGTCGATTCCGGGAGGAGGAAAAAAAGTTCCACTGTCTCTAAGCCTTTGAGTGGCTGCTAACATTGTCTCGTTGGAGACGGAAACACCGAATTGCTCACGAAATTGTCGCACTGCCAAACTCACGTTGTCGTTACATCGCGCGAGCGTTCTCACCATTTCAGTGTATTGCACACTTGTGTACCGAAAAGGCATTGTGAAAGTGGCGGCGCCTGTAGCCTCGCGTCGATGGGAACCGAAAGGACGATACCTTCCAAGACGAAGTTCGCGCGGAGACTGACCGTAACGATGCGCGATGACGAGATGTTGAAGTCGATTGTTTCGATTGTTCAAACATCTCGATGACTCGTGATTGTTTTCATCGTACAGTCGATGGTTTCGAGTCAACGCTCGGTACGACTAAGCGATTTGCCATCGTCGACGATGCGATGCAATGTTTGCCTGCAATCGTAATTCGCAATCGCGTCGATTGATTCAACTGGAATCGTATGGTGCGTACTTTCACTCTGTTCGTTCGTTTGACTCGTTGACACGACTCTTGTCTAAAATATAAATCGAGTTGAATCGAGGTGTTGTAGGTCGTTGGGAGTTTAATTAATGACACATTTAGTTAATCAGTCTTATTCTTTAATTGTTTATTTTCAATACTTAATACATATAAAACAGATTGGTTTGTTGAACCGCTTCAGTTATTTAAATTCAAATTAAGAAAAAAATTAATACCTAAACATGTAGTTATACATAGGTAGGTACTCAATAATATTATTAATAAGTGATACAATCGAATCGAAAATTAAACAAGTACTTAGGTAAGTATATCAAGTAAGAATTTGTCTAGGTAGGTAGTCGCTGCATTATCAAGTAATTTAACATTAAAAAAAATACAAATAATGAACTATATATTACCTATTGGTAACAAAACAATTTAAATTAACTAAATATTCAATAAGAATTCAAAATTCAACGAAGTAAGGTATACATTATATTAATTATTAAAAAACTTTAAATTAACTGTATATTTTCACTAAGAAATAAAAGTTCGTCCAGTGTTTTTATTGATAACTAATTTGTTTTTGAAATAATTAAAATATATATTGATATTCAAAGTATAATCCATTTTAAAACTGTAGTTTTTATTTTATCACAAATACATAATTATAATACTTTTATTTGTTATAAAAAAGAATTAATCGTTCAATGACTAATCACGCCATCTCTCTTAATGCACAGTAATAGAATGTGAGAGGATAAAATAAACTTTGATTTTCTCTCCTTTGATAAATAGTTTAAGAAAAAAATACTAGGTGGCTCTATTTACATTTTTTTTTGCACATTATTTACCTATATCAAAAATATTTCACATATGGTAAATAAATACTGAAGCGTCCAACATCGATTTTTTAATGATAGTTGATTTATTAGTTTGCCTACATTGCTAAAATTTATATAATAAGTAATAAGTCAATCGTTTGAATAAAAATATAAAACGGCCGAATCAACGCCATCGTTTGAATCGGGTACGAGCCGATGATGTTGAAACGAAACAATCGAAAAACATCTCGATGGTTCGATGACAGACCGAGATAATCGTAGACTCGATGAGACTTGATGACGACTGCGATTGTTTCGATTGCTCCAACATCTCGACATCGCGCATTACTAACTGACCGGCGCCGGCGGCACCTCGTTCTCGGAGGTGCGAACACAGGCGATCGGCGTAGGGTGCGCGGACGCGGGCGGCTTGTTCTTTAACTTTATAATAATAAGGTTTATTTTTAGCATGGCGGTCGGTAATCACTCGGTGCGTGCCGGATTGTTTTGTCGGTCGGTGTTGTTCGTTCGATGCTAACTAGTTATGGGCGGCCGGGCGCTAGCAAGAAATGTTGTAGTATAAATAGTTTAGACATGGGCTAATAAATACGATCATTCTCGCTCCGATCGCCGCCCAGTGCGGACGTGCAAGACCCCGTTCTCCGTTGTTTGGTCCCTTCCCGATACTCCGTGGCGCTCAGTCTACTGACGTCACGGTTTAGCGTGTTGGTTCCGTGCTACGGTTTTCAAGGTTCTTTCTACTCCCTCTGAGTGCTATCGAAGTGCGTATTTTTCTTTGCGACTAAGCCCCTTAGTCTTCAAAGTGCTGTGCTAAGTTGTGTTGTGCTTGTGCTGAGTGCAGTGTTGTGCCCAGCGTAAGTAGTCTGGTTTCAGTGCAAAGGATACTTAACGGTGACAACGAATTTGTACTGAACCAGTCCTTTTTATTTTTATTTATTTCTCTTCTCTATTTTATTTATTTTTCTCCTATTTTCATATTTATATTTATCATATTTGTGTGTTTTCGTGTGTCTTGTCCTTTCTGTCGGTAAAGGTTGACCCTAACGCGGTCAACTCTTTACCTGCGTACCCTTTTTTAGGTTTCTAGGTAGCGGCCTTCGGCGTACTACGGTTAGTTTTTAAGTTATTCTCCCCAGCCCCCCTACCGCTGGTAGGGAGGTTTGCCGCTAGGGTTGCTAGGTTTTTATTTAGGAACTCTAGGCATTTGTTATCTAATTAGGTGCTAGGTTTGCTAGGGGACCTAGGCATACATTATATATTTATATATTACATATTCAAGCCCTCCAATGGACCTTGTAAACGTTCTTAGGTCATTCGCCCAGGCGCTCGCGGCGTCCGGTTGCCCCATCCCAGATGACGTACTAACGCAGGCCTTACAGGCTACTATCGCGTCCCCGGCCCCTCAGGCCCCAACCCCGGCCCCTCAGGCCTCAATCCCGGCCCCTCAGGCCTCCGACGTCCAGACCCCTCAGGTCTACAGCTCTCCCGCGTCTCCCGCCTCGTCCGAGATGGACTGCGAATCGGTCGCATCCTCTCACGCGTCGCGTCGTAAGCGTACCGCTCCCGGGAGTGACTCCGAACCCGCGTCTGATACTTCGTCAGATGCCGTCACCTTAACCGGCTCTCCTGAGCCCGCGTTCCAACTTGTCGCCAAGCGCTCCAAAAAGCGCTCGAAGAAAGCTTCGGTATCTTCAATACCCGAGCCCTCCCCGGTGTCTTCAACACCAGCCCCCGCGCCGTTAAAATCGCTCGTAGTAACCGCGTCTCCGTCGGTCACATCGAAGCCAGCGACGCGCTGCGCTCCCGTCCCGCCGAAGCCTCAGCTCCCTCCGCCCGTATTCCTGCGTGAAAAAGCGCGCTGGACCGTGGTCTCAAACTTGTGCAAAGAGCACAAAATTAATTACTTAAAAGCCGCCAACGCTGGCGATACAATCAAAATCCAAGTAGCGACCGTCGACGACTTCCGCGCGTTTACCAGGCTACTATCATTAAATCATATCGCGTATCACACCTACGCCCTCCCGGAGGAGCGTAAGATCCGCGCTGTACTACGGGGCGTCCCGTTCGAACTCAGTAACGAAGACATTCTCGATGACCTTAAGTCTCAGGGTTTCCCGGTCACAGCAGTGCACAAGATGCACTCCAACCGCGGTAGGCGTTTTCCCTTAGCGTTAGTAATCCTGTCGAATACTCCCAACTCGAGGGAGATCTTTAGAGAGGCTCGCACAATTTGCGGACTCTCAAATATCTCCGTCGAGCGTCCCAACCCCCGTGGTCACCCTGGGCAGTGCCACCGCTGCCAGCTCTATGGCCACGCAGCGGCTAACTGTTCAGCTCCCCCCAGGTGCGTAAAGTGCCTGGATCCTCACTTCACTAAGGAGTGCACTCGCACTCCCGAATCCACTTCCCCCCCTGCCTGTGTGCTGTGCGGCCAGTCCGGCCACACAGCTAACTACAGGGGTTGCCCGCGCGCTCCGCGCTCCACCACCAAGAGGGTCGCGCCTAAACCGGCGCCGCCGCTCACTCCTGCCAACTTCCCGCCGCTGCGCAACCGGGGTCCCCCGGAAGCAAAGCCCGTTCAGCCGACACCTACTCCAGCTCTGTCTTGGAGGCAGCGTCCGGCCGTCCCGCCTGCACCTTCCCGACCCATCCCAGCTCCCGTAGCTCCCGTAGGGCCGCGTCCTTCTACGTCATCCGCACCTCAGTCGTCGTTGGCTGAGGACATGAAGACCGTATTCGACGTTATTCAAAACGTCGATATTAACGAAATTTCCGTGCTCGCACGCAAACTGCGAGCCGCCCGCTCTCCTCAAGAGCGTTTATTTGCTTTAGCCGAGCATCACTCGCTCCTAAGTTCGTTGTAAATTCTTTTATAATTTATAAATTCGTAAATAATAAATTATAATGTCTAGACCCGCGAATCCTGCGTCCAGTCGTATTAAACCCAAGGGCTTATCCCTAGTATCTTTTAACGCTCGTAGCCTTAACACCAACCTTCCCGAAATCAAACTGTTCCTTCAGAACAAAGAACCTGACTTATTCCTTCTCCAGGAGACATGGCTTACTCCAAACCGCTCCAGGGGATTCGCTATACCTAAGTACGCGTTTATTCGTAACGATAGGCCCAACTCCGACGGTTTCGGCGGCACCGCTATATATTTCAAAAGAGGCTTCCACTGCTGTCCTCTCCCTACTCCTCCTCTCCTCAACATGGAAGCCACTGTGTGTAGATTGGCTATGACTGGTCATCCGACCATCATCATAGCTTCAATCTACATACCTAGTGGTACCAGACCAATCCGCAGCGACTTTGAGGCCATTCTCGCCCTCGGCCATTCAGTCATTATGTTTGGAGACTTTAACTCCAAACATACTGACTGGACGTGCCTATCGACTAACACCAGCGGTATCGCTCTCCTCGACATCACTAACTCCCTTGACCTAGACGTCATATCCCCCATCACTCCCACTCACTATCCCAACAACCCGTCCTACTCTCCTGACATCCTCGACTTTGCAATTATCAAGCGAATCAATCTTGATCTAAGGTCTATCGAACCGCTCGATGACCTAGGCTCCGACCATCGCCCCGTTTCCCTCGTGCTAGGACCGCCGAACGATAACGCCTCATCTCCTAAGACCTTTACCAACTGGAATGGTTTTAAAAACACGTTTGTTTCAGCCTTAGAGGCTCCGAACTGTCCACTCGCGATCTCTCCCGAACAATTAGATAGCCCGGATAAAATCGATTCATTAGTAAATTCTCTCACTGATGCTATCAACTCAGCCATCAGTGACAACGAAAAGGTTGCTAAGCAAGGCAAACCCACGCTTCCCTTAGCCGTTAGCAATCTTATTAAAGCTAAAAACGCGGCTCTCCGGAGAGCCAAGAAATATCCCACGCCCGCCTATAGAACAGCTGCGAATCAGCTTCAACGTAAAGTTAGGTCTTGCCTCGCGGAACTCCGAGACGCTCAGATGAACGATCTCATGGCGAATATCTCTCCGTCCCACCAAGCGTACTATAGCATGGCCCGAGCCTTACGCGTAGACACCGTCTCTCACGTTCCTCCTCTCACTCGTCCCGATGGCACTACTGCCTTCGAAGTCGAAGAGAAAGCCGAATGCTTCGCTGACAGCATTGCCGCACAATGCTCGCCCAGCACGCAACCTGCTTATCCCTCACACATCCAGGCGGTGGAGGACGAAGTCCTTCGCAGAGACTCTCTCCCCATCATCGCCGACCCTGTCACAGTCTCTAATGACGAAATCTTGCTTCTCATTAGAAATCAAAAGTCCAAAAAGGCTCCGGGTGCGGATGGAATTTCCAACCACGCACTTAAGCACCTACCTCAACAGATGCTTACCTTGTTAGCTATCATTTTCAATGCCTGCTTCGACCATAGCTACTTTCCAAAAGCTTGGAAAGAAGCGACAGTCATAGGCATTCCCAAGCCGGGCAAACCTCTGAACGTCCCGGCTAATCACAGACCCATCAGCCTCCTCAAGGCAATGTCTAAACTTCTCGAGAGAGTCATACTCTCTCGAATGCGGAACCATCTGTTTCCAACGGATGGCGATCCTCTCATTATTCCCCATCAGTTCGGCTTTCGCGCTAAGCACTCCTGCCCTCAGCAAGTCCACCGAATCGTCGAGTATATACTTGACGGTGACCGCGTCGTTATAAAACAGTCGCGGTTTTCTTTGACGTAGCCAAGGCTTTCGATAAAGTCTGGCACAGCGGTCTCGTTTATAAACTCTACAAGATAGGCTTACCGGATCGCCTAGTCAGGTTAATAGCGTCGTTTCTCAAAGACCGTACGTTTCGATTTAAACACGAAGGCACGCTTTCTGCACCTCGTCCCATAAAGGCTGGAGTCCCTCAAGGCTCAGTCCTCGCCCCTCTGCTATACACCGTGTACACCAACGACATTCCCATCCCGCCGAAAGGCGTCGAACTCGCCCTCTTTGCTGACGACACCGCACTCTATACCAGGGGCCACAGTGTTCGGCACCTTGTAACCAGACTCCAAAGGGCCGTAAACGCCCTTGGTGCATGGTTTCAAGAATGGCGCATCGATGTGAACCCTGAAAACAGTTCTGCGATGCGCTTCGACCACAAACGCCGTCGTCCCGATGGCGATCCCCACGTTCGAATGTTAGGCATTCCCATCCCCTGGAAGCGCAGTACTAAATACTTAGGCGTCACATTAGATCCGACGCTTTCTTTCAAGCCACACGTCGAAAGAGTTTCGAAACTCGCTCGTCACTATTTAGTCCGCCTAAATAGCATGTTAGGTAGAAAAATTAAAATGTCCTTCAGAAACAAACGTACACTTTACAAGGTCTGCGTTAGACCCGTCATGACGTATGCCTCGCCAATCTTTGCCCACGCCAAACCCTCCCTCCTGCACAAACTGCAGGTAGTTCAAAACCTCTTTTGCCGCCGGGCCACAGGCGCACCGTGGTACGTGCGTAATGCGGACTTGCATAGAGATCTTGAACTGCCAACAGTGCAACAACATCTCAAAACACTCTCTGAAGCGTTTTTCAAACGCTCCGAAACCCATCCCAATCCTCTAGTTCGTGATTCGGTCTCATATGCTGCTCCTGTGTTAGACTCGAAGTTCAAAGTCGCTAGGCCTAGAAATGC
This sequence comes from Marasmarcha lunaedactyla, assembly GCA_923062675.1. NCBI lineage: Eukaryota > Metazoa > Arthropoda > Insecta > Lepidoptera > Pterophoridae > Marasmarcha > Marasmarcha lunaedactyla. The sequence goes on along the minus strand of OV281361.1, from coordinate 7,520,639 downwards.
GCAAGCGTACTCATCCACCAGACTGTCACGCGATCTCGAGGCCCTTCTGGCCGCAAATTCTAATTCTAACGTAAATTCTAATTCTAACGTAAATCCTAATTCTAACGTAAATGCGAATTAACTCAATTTTATTTTGCAATTTTTTAATTTTTGTTTTAATTATTGATTTTCATTTTGAGCACCTTCAGTGCTATGTATTAACCTTCAGTGCTTTGAGCACCTTCAGTGCTATGTAATCCCAGCGGGTGACCCCTTCTGGGCCCCGCTAGCGCGGCCTCTTTCTCCAATTGGCCGTCGCTCAGATGAAGGCTGAGTGGCAAAAATGCACGAGCCGACAGGGGGTTTTTAGTGGGTATGGTCCTGGTAGGCGTCGGGACGAGTCCCACATAACTTTGGAATCGCGCCAGAGTATGCGTCAGGGCATTTTTATCCTCCTGCCCTTCCCGCGGAGGGGAACAAAAAAAAAAAAAAACTAATAAATATGGAAAAATATTAGGTCTTTACCTATGAAATTGCCGTTTTTCACGAAATAAATGAAGCGTAATTTTTTTTTATATTTTTTATTTCTATTAACCAAAATAATCACCCATGCAATCAATGCATCTTTGCCAACGCATTGGTAGCTTATTGATGCCTTTCTTGAAGAAATCAGCTGGACGGGAGGCAACAAATTCTTCAAAGGCATTTTGTACTGCCTCTCGGGTATTGAATTTTTTTCCCGCTAAGAAGTTATCTAAATTCTGGAAAAAGTAGAAGTCTGTAGGCGCAAGGTCTGGTGAGTACGGCGGATGACGGAGAACTTCCAACCCCAACTCTTGTAGCTTGGAGACCGTCTGCTGTGCAGTATGAGGTCGCGCGTTGTCGTGCAGGAGCAGTGGAGCCGAACGATTGACCAAAGCTGGTTGGAAACGTGCGAGCTTCTCCATCATTGTGTTCAGTTCTTCACAGTACACATCTGCAGTAATGCTTGTCCTGTTTGGCAAGAAGCTGTGATGAATTACACCCGCGTTAGACCACCAAACAGTGACCATCACTTTTCTAGGGGTAAGTTTTCGTTTAGGGCATTGTTTGGGTGCTGAACCAGGGTCCAACCAACTTGCTGAGCGCTTACGATTGTCAAACAGGATCCATTTCTCGTCACAAGTAACAATGCGGTTCAGAATTCCTTCATTTGTATGCCTGCTGAGCAGTGCAAGGCACGTCTCCACGCGTACTTCACGCTGGCGGTCATTGAGTTCGTGGGGTACCCATTTGTCAAGCTTTTTTACCTTGCCAATTTGACGCAAATGGACCAATATTGTTTTGATGCTAACGTCGAAAGCTGCTGCTAATTCAGCCGTGGATTGAGTTTCATCAGCTTCCACAATTGCCTTTAATTCGTCATTGTCGACCAAAGTTTTCGGACGACCACGGGGTTCATTTTTCAGGTCAAAATTTCCAGAACGGAAGCGGGTAAACCAATAACGGGTGGTGCGTTCGTTTGTAGTGTTCGCTCCGTAAACGTCCTTGATGTTGCGTGCCGCTTGTGCCGCTTTGCTGCCACGACGGTACTCATACTCCATAATTACTCGAATTTTTAACTTATCCATGATGACGAAAAATGTTCGAATGCGTTGAAAACAAAACACTAACTATTAAACAAATGACGATTTTAGAAAAAGAATTCCATGTTTGTCAATTAAAATTAATTTGAAATTAGAATTATCAGTCAAAAAAAAAATATTTTCATTTGAAATGGCCAGTACGGCAAGACGGCAGTTTCATAGGTAAAGACCTATTATAACCTATATTTAAACATGGTACGATCGATTCGCAATACGATTCTGAGCAAACTACTTTCTGGTTTTGGGTTAATTCATTTACACGTTGCATATATAAACTGTGTTAAGATAAATTTCTCAATATTGCACATTTAGTGGTTACCTGGAGACCTAAAACACGGGATTTTCCTAGCTTAGGCTCCAGTCTCCTTTATAATTCGAACGATAGTCTAACTTTTAAATTGTACATTTTTGGAGGAAATAAACTATGTTTATTATTATTATTATTATTATTACTGACACTGCATTATGACTATAAACGGCAAAGTTGAAGTGCCGCCGGACTTTTGAAATGCCCCCTAAATTTTTAAAGCTGTCTTTACCATGGTTTCTCAGTCTTGGCAAGCAAATATACAAGCATAGTTTCGATCTGTCGACTGATATTTTCGTCGTGAAAGTCACGAATAGAAGCCCCTACTTAGATAGTGATCTAGTAGTTTGTGTAGATATACTTTGGAAAGTGGTCGTCAAGTTAAATAAGCTCTTTTCACTTTTTTTTGGAAGGGTTAACTTTAACCAGATTGGCTTCAACCTAATCGGAAACCCTCCTCATCCTTGCGTCATGTATCTTGCAAGCTGAGGGTCGTGTCCTTAGCGAATTGTTACGAAGTGTCCGTCCAATCAAACCTCCCTTTAATTTACTCTCTCTCAAAGTGGATCCGGTTTGGACTCGCTCGCCCTCGGACACATACCTTTTTACAACAGTGCTGTCATCAGCGACAGTTTGAGACCTAGAGAAGCGGTCGTGGATGATAACCAACATTATAATTTTTTGGTATAATTGAGTATGAAACAAAGTTGTAGGTAAAAACCTTAAGAGTGCCTTAGCTTGTAAGAGTGCGCTGTTTGTATTCAGATCCTATTTTAGACCAAACTAAAAATATATATATATATATATATATATTTATATTATATATCAAAACTTAATGTAAAGTACATTCTAAAGGGATTTCTCTTAAGTATTTTTTTCTATACTGAGGTAAAATAAAAAACAGCATTTCCATTAGAAATATAATTGTGATCCATTATTAAACATTCACCAGATATTTCATTTTCAAACAGCAAATACCCTCACCAAAGTGTCTACGGCTAATATAACGATATAGATTAAAGCCAAGTGTCAATCAAATTCATCAGATTCAAAACTATACAACAAAAATACAACTTTGAATAAACAATAACTTATTTTATGGTTTTTATTAAAGTTGCATTGATTTTATTACAAAAGATAATATTTAAGTTTAGAGCCATAGAGAAAATAAATAACTAAAGATATAAAGTTAAGATAAACCACTGTGTAATATATTAAATGAATTAATAAATTCTTGTATGTGGAAAAAAATATGTATGACTAGGCAATCTTAAAATTATTACGTAAAAAAAACATCATGGTCGCTACAAAACAATGGAACAAAAATTCGGATCAATAAAAATTTATAAAATGTGTTTAATAGAATTCTAAAAATTAGTCATCTATTTAAACACACTAGCACTTTTAAAATTAACAAATATGTGAATATGAAAATCATTTACGTTTAGTTATATATATTTTTTGTTCGCAATAACGAACTAAAGGTTCATTGCCAGTATATTAAAACACATAATTTAACATGACTTATTCCAAAAAATATTGAATTAGGTATTTATTTCATCTAACAGCTTATCTCAATTCGACTAGAAAAAATAATTCTAATTGACTCACAACAATAGAATATGTATTTCTTACAAAGTTGCATATTTACAAATACAGTAAGCGCTCATTCAAATGGCACATCAAAAAGAGACAAAGTATATCATGATTTTTATTTCAATGATTTTACATTGAACGTACAACAATCGACTACTTACTTACATATCTAAGATAAGTTTTAAGTGTGCCATATTAAAATATTAAATGTTAAAATGTGTACGATAACAATTAAATACTGATTGAATATCTGTGCGTACTCGATCAATTTCATTTTCTTTTATTCTATACTACATCGTAAAATATACATTCAATGTTGAACATCAAAATATACATTAGGCCGATTCATTATAGAAACATTATATGTTTTTTTCATGAATTTTTAAAACACAGATTCTATGCACCTACGTTTACCTTAAACATAAGTTAACAAAACTGATAAAAATATATTTTCTGAAAGTGTATACCTCAATAACAAAATATAACAATATTCAAAAAAGATTTTCTCAAACTTGCTTGAAGCATTCATCAACTAAAATATTTTTTAAAAATACAATTTTAATATTATTTTAAATCTAATGATAGAACATTTAAAAGGAAACTTATACATGGATAAGATCTTTCCATCGTAAAATTTCCTAGAATTATTATCCTAAAGAATAGAAGATTGAATTAGACTAATTAATAGAATAGAGTTTTTCTTCTATTGTCCATTATAAAGCTCATTTTATTATGTAATCTGATAACTTGTTTATTTAAATGTTTTTTTATTTGTATATTCTGCCACGGGTTTCCTACTATCACTAAAAAATCACGTTTAGGTTTTCTTTTCTTTGTGTGATCGGTGATCTAAACCTCTTTAGGAATGTGTTAATATTCAACTTACTTATCTACCAAAAAATAAACTGCAGAAACCAGATTCTTTGTCAATCTGAATAAGTTTAATAAACCAGATAATTGTTGCCAACTTAATTTTTGCAACTTTGCACGACGTGTACTACAATTGGGTATTCATTTATTTAGAAAATATAAGCTACTTTGACAAAAAAAATATTGTGAAAAGAAAAGAAAAGGTTTGAATCTAATATCTAAACTATATAATATTTATTAGAAAACTTAAAAAAGAAACAAACAAAGTATCATCAAATATGTAAAGCTTACTGGCATTAAATATAACAATGTTTATTATGTTTACAGTATTCATGTAAACGCATTAAATACGTAGCTATTTCATATTTTATCCAAACACCCATACAATTTTGTTATGCATTACAGTTTGTGACGTCACAAGTCGGTACCGTTTTGCGTGGAGCGTTTTTCGGCTACTCGCAGCAGCTCTTTGAATATATCGCTGTATCTAGAAAGCTTTTGATTGTAAACATACAGTTACTTCTGTAATATGTGTTTACTGTTGATAAAATATAATTTGTAATTTGTCAAATACCCATTTAACACGATAAACTGCATAATCTTTGCATTTACTGAATTGTTTTAGAGTGAACCGTAATGGTAAACGACTATTGTTTCTGTCTTGCTAAAGTTAAAATTAAATTACTGAGTATTTATCTTAATAGGACGAAATCGAATAATTTTTCAATTTTTCCAGTAATTATACCAAAAACTGTAGGTATTTTAATATACTGTGTTTGAAATATCCTAGGTGTAGATTATTTATTAAATAAACCGCACGAATAATCGAACCAAAGATCATATACAATTTCTCATCCATATAACAAACTTAATAAGTAAAGAAAGAACATTTTAACATTATTTTGCAATTACATTAAAGAAAGCGCAATCATTTATTGTAAAACGCTTTTTTTTATACACGAGTTTGTCTATTAAATTAAACAACATTTAATTAGTTCTATAAAAGCACAGATGTTATTTTATTTAGTTCCCTAAGATAGTTGTGATTCATAATCTATTGTCTTGGTATCTGAAAATGTATGGAATCCCTGTACAAATTTCTCCTGTAAACTGTAGTTGTATCTTAGCTACAGTTTACCCTGCGGGAAATTCTTTGATACCAATAATGGAATTCAAAACTAGTTTAGGGCTGCCATAAATACGATTTCTTTAGTACCGTAGTCACTACAACTCTTAAAACGCTGATTATGTAATATAAGCTTAAGGAAATGTTTTTTCGTACATTGCACACATAACGAAGACAGTTTTATTCACAGTGTACACCCACATCAGCCTTAATCATCCCACTGCAGGGATATAAACCTCCCTCAACTAAGGGGGGAGAAACTGGCCTACTGTGGGTTGGTAGGCCTTACACATGTCTCCAAAATAATTTTTTAGGTATATATACATCCCCACGATGTTTTCCGTCGCCGTTAGTGCAGTGCTTGGTGTCATTAAGTTGTTTAAACTCTCTGGTACATTCGGGTGTCTCCAAACCATATTGCATACAAAATACGAAAAGACTTTTACCCCGAAGTTCTGTTTGCCCTCCTCAAAATTATATTAGCTAAACATCAAATAATATTCGGATATTTATCAAAAATATACATAACTATAAATACTGGAGTAGACTAGACAAATTATTTGGATAAGTACGTATTCTGACATTCTTGTTTCAAACCCGTTTTTTTAAAGATATTTGGTTATGACTCTCCTAAGAAAAATGACTTTTAAAGTCACTTTCATAGACTATTTCAAACTAAAGTAATTTATTATTCCTTTTTTTAAATTTAACATCGTGTGATTGTGAGTGTGATTTATCTACGTGTATTTATTTATCCCTAGCTCTTTATTCAACGCTAGCACACCCTACATGTTTTGCAGAGTTGTGCAAACTAAATGTTCTTAAATATGTTTATATGTTTTAAATTTTGATATTATTGTTACTTAAAAATATGTCTCATTGTAAGTATTTAGATATTTTTTTACATTATTTGATAATGTTGATATTTTTTCTTCAAGTCGTGTTTTTAAAAGAGTGTTTTTAAATAAGTAAATTTAAGTAAAATTATTTACAAATAAATTATTGTGGTATCCAGTGACAAGCAAATCTGTCAAATATTTTCAGTTATTTGAAATTGTATATATCGTATGTAGCCAAAGAAAATGCTTTTATACACTCGGCGTTTATTTATTTATCTACGTCACATTGTTTTATTCTTATCAATAAAACCAACTTACAATGGTCTATACTCTTGTAAACACGCAACAAAAATACACTTTTTTATTCATACACGGACAAAAAAATATCGTGTATTAAGGTTAATACCTCAAAACTGCTATAATTAAATCAACCTACAACTAGAATTATTCTTATGCCTAACGTGAGGGTTTCCAAATGCACCACAGCATTGGTGATGGTTCGCGTTCTTAGAATGATGATGTCCGTGCGGTTGTACGTTACCAGAACTAACCGACCCTTTATCTTTAATCTCTTTCACTTGTCTCTGGTTAGAGCAGGAGCGCAACGTGCCGGGGGCTATTCTGGCTTTGAAGCGGCCGACTCGACCGGGTTTGATCGTGTTTTGTTCTGAGGTTTCGGATAGATCGCAGATGTGCACTGGCGGGATTTCCGTGTGAGCGTCTTGGTATTCTGTGTCGGTTTCTGCAGAGGAAAATAGTTTTCGATGTAATACAAATTTAGTTTGGTTTGAATGTTTTGTACCAGAAGTAGCTTGTACATTCTTTTATTTTTCAAAATAGTGGTCACGCATACAACTTTCATAAATCGATAGTTCACATCATTACAACCGCGTAAAAATTCATAAAAAAACCAGTGACATATTACATATAGACAAGCATACCCAAACATTACCGCACAAAAAAACGGCGTCCACGTAACTATAGATACCTACTCGATATATAGAGTAATATAATTTGTGGGAGAAGGAAACAATAATACAGTTCCCTTGTTGTAAGAACTCTTTCTTACAACAAGGTATCTGCAGGTATCTCTATACCTATATACTTCGTGACGTTGCTTCGCACTAATTGGTCGCGAGCGTACGTGACGTAGTACGTAAATTGTCAAAAATCTATAGCGTTGTCTCATTTACTCCCACATACAAAATCATATTACATCTCGCTCTTCGAGTTTGTTGAAACGAATAGCCATGTCAATTTTAAAACGTCATTTTAAATAGCAAAATAAAATAGTAAATAATAGTTATAAAAAAAAGTATTTACGCATGAAAAGAAACGTTTGTGCTTTCTTTAACAGTAACAGTGTAATTAGTACACTGTCTCAACACACAAGAAGGCATTGTACGGTATTAAAAACACAGAATAGGGAATAAGTTTTGTTTGATGTTTAGCCGTGACACTGGGTTGCGCAAGACGAGTCAAATAGCCGGCAACTGCCTTGCATTTGCCTTGCCATTTTTGAGAGCGGATAACCTGTCTATACGTAATATGTAATTGAAAAAACCCGTAAAGCGTCACGTTTCCTAGTTTTAAGCTGTCAAAGCTGTTGTAAAGACGTTGTGCAACAGATTTTTTTCGCTTTTCAATTTTCTAGCTGGCTTACTTACGCTTTATTAGATTTGGTTATTCAATAATTTATGTTTGGATCGATGTGAACTATCGATTTATAAAAGTATCATGGGTTGCCGCCATTTGACAAAAAAAATCTAATTGGTGGAGGGTGTATGGAATAATCCCGGACAAAAAATTCAAACCACATTTAATCATATTTTTAAATATTTTATTATAATAAAAGATAGCACCGTCGAAAATTTTCTCTTTATTCTTAAAGAAGACAAGTATGACCTTTCAAGATTTTTAACATATTCATAAGTAGGTACATAGCATGATTTTTTTTCCAAATAAATTGTAACATTTTTCACGAAACGAAGACCCTTTTTCTGCATAAAAACCTTAAGCTTTTGCTGTCCAGAAATATGTAGAAATATGTAGTAGGTATATGATTTTTCTATTTATAACTGCTTCTATGACCTAAGTTGCCTATCCAATAATAATGATAATAAGAACAGAACACTACTAAAATTAATAGACTAATTAATTAAAAAAAACTATAAGCGAATGTATATTTTATCCATTATTTATTTAATTTATTTTTCAATCTTGTTTTTCGTGTAAGTCTAAACTGGCTTAACAAAATCTCTAATTAGGAGCGCCTTGTAGCGATGTGCGTTGGACTTTCTCATGTTTTTTGCAAAATATGAACTCTTTCCTGGTAGTATGGATACTTTAAAAACTTGGACTTTTGGATCTCTCACAGGTTTGTGTTCTTTTTTTTGATGGCCATTGCCCATTATCTTGCGATTCTGCTTTCATGTGTGCACGTATTTGATGTCCCTTGGCAGTAAAAAATGCAATATTTTCGTACCTAATTCATCCCCGCTATGTTTTGGCGTGATGGTGGAGGTGGAGTCAGGCCGAAGTGTCAGATAGGACGAGGAGACAACGGGCGGCGCGGAGTGCGCAGGCGACAGTCGCGGTAGAAACTGCAAGATTTATAAGGTAATTAAGGTCCATTTTAGCACATAATTATTATTCTAACTTTAATCTAGCTAGTGGAAATCTGTTGTTTTTGTCATGATAGGGATATCACAAGGGATAAAACAAGTGGCAGTACAATCAGGGTAGTGATTTAAATCCATGGAACCTTTCGGAAAAACATATCACAGCTAATTCTATTGATCCAGGAACTTGTTCGATTCTCATTCTGACCGACAGGGAACGCCATAAACTTTTCTTTTTATGAAGTTTTTAAGTAAGGTAAACCATTCCAATGTTTATCCATAAATGTACCGTATATAAAAAAGAAAACAACAATTTTTATACAAGTATATTTGGTGCGTGTTTTAAAGAGGAGATGTAAAGTTATGAATGATTTTATTGTAGACTACGGCAATATTGTAGGCCATTTTTTAACGTTTAATTTTGATACCTTCTGAAAAATTATGTAAATGGCGGAAAAATAAAAAAATACATCACATGTCATACAATGTAATTTATTCATATTACGTATTCGTGAATAACTTTCTTTCTACGATATTGATTTTTACTAAAACTACTTTCTTTCGATCGTGTAGAGTTATGATTTAAATATAATTTCGTTATACTTAATTTGTACTTTTAAAACGTAGAAGTTTTATCAATGAACGTTGCCTGTTTACATTTTTTCCGAAGGACGGACATGTATGGACATTTGGGTCTTCGCCTTCCTTCTTTTAATGACAGCAATTTTTATAGGATCTGTCTTTGCCGACACGAGTAATCTTTCTGGTTAAATACTAGTTAATATAATAGAATACTAACTATAATGACTCACCACAGATTCAACGTAAGGGTCCGGTTCGAGGTCGCGCGGGTTGGGCGCCGTGCCGACTCTGCAAGGGGATGTTGAGCTGTAACTATCAAATATACGTTGTCGATTTATCCTGAGATAATTAATCGTAACAATAAATAATAGAACCTTTTTTTATATTTTCATAACCGGCAAAGGAGCACGGGATAAATGGCATCCGCACCCACGGGCATCATAAATCGTAGGTGTTTTATTTAATAGAATTGATTGTGATTATTATATCGCCAACCGTAGGCCTTAGCTGGAATTGCCTTTGTTGATGTAATTAACTGGTGTTCCTTCCCTTTGACCGGAACACCACCAAGTGAACATGGTCATTATGGCGGTCCAAATAGGAAGGACTGCAGTACCGCTCCGGACGAGATCTTACGATAAGATATAACTCTACTACTATCTTCTATTAACCAATACGCTAATCTTTTTCTACACTTGAATTGTTAAACGAGGCCGTAATGGTATTTGATGCAGTTATGATACACGCCATTTGATTGATATGATTAATTGTGTACCTATAAGATGTCCGCGGGATTCTTATCACGATTTTTTTTAATATTCAGGTACTAAAAAATAAAATTAAAAAACGTAATGGTCATAGTGTAGTCACATGTTTTCTGCGTACTTTGGGGTCCTACTGCATACAGTTGGTGTGTTTGTCTGGGGATTATTTATTATTATTGTACAAAGTACATATTTTGCATTATATAGCGAAACGCGAAATAGTTCAGATCAGCAATAATTAACATTTAAATAGACGCATAACTTATAATTTTTCACTTTTACGAATAAATTCCTGCGTGTGCATACTAATTGTAATTATCAAGAAAATAAATCAAGATTTATCAAGTATCAAGTTTTATCATTTCAAGACATTAGCATCATACGGCAATTGTCATAATATGTCAGATACATCCGAAATGAAAAAATATTTTTCTGTTTGATAAATATAAACTAAAAATAGATAATATTAAATATATTGCAGATAAGTTTTCTATTTCACTTCGTTTTCATTAGCGAGAGTTTTCAGCCTACTCCGTGCCGACCGGTTTTCGGTCCGGCAGGGGCACGGCGGCTCGGCTTCTTCCTGTGTCTTTCAGTGAATATTTTGTTACCATGGAGCAGCGATATATGGATGGATCATCTAATAGATCGTCTATTGGATCGTACCGAGATTTATTCTCTCCAGTTTCTCAAGTGAGCGTCCCATATGCGGAACGAGAAAACAATGTGTGTGTTGAGGTTAAAAAGTATGGCGAGCTTTCGGAAGATGAAAAAAATATTTTTTGTGTAGAAGATAAAGAAGTGGAGTTAGGAGAGAATTTAGAGCGATTAATCGGTACTAAAAGACCAAGAGTACAGGGTGACACTTCGGAAAGTGCTGAAAATGAAGAGAAAGAGGGATGGCAGGACACTAGGAAGAGTAAAAAGGGGAAGAAAGAGAATAAACATGATAAGGTGATCACAATAACAAAGAAGGATGATATGCAAGTTTATTTAACTGGGAAAGGTCCATTACCTAAACAGTTTGCGATGGCCCGATTCCTCAAAGAAAATGATATTAATGGTATTGTTCAGGTTAAATACATTAATTCCAATAAACTGAGAATTGAGTTTGATAGTGTGAAAAATGCACAGCTACTTTTTAATTGTGAAAATATAATTACAAGAGGATGGTTAGTACATAAGCCCATGGAAGTAAATCACTCATACGGAGTTATTAGGGATGTGGATGCAGACCTGACAGATGAAGAGATTAAGAATAAAGTTTTGAGTAGTGTTGAAATTTTTTCAGTTAAACGTCTTAAACGTCGAGATAGAGTGGATGGTCACTGGTGCCCGAGTGAGGTTGCTCGCCTTGCATTTAAAGGCTCACACTTGCCTTCTCATGTTTATGTTGATGGATTAAAGATCAAAGTAGAACCTTATGTATTTCCCGTGACACAGTGCTTCAAATGCTGGAAAATAGGTCACGGAATAAGTTTATGTCCTTCCAAAAATTTCATTTGCCCTAAATGTGGAGGTAATCATTCCAACTGTGAAACCTCCTCTTTTACGTGTGTGAACTGTAAAGGGGGTCACATGGCGATGGCAAAAACTTGTCCAACGTACCTTAAAGAGAAGCGCCTCCGAGAATTGATGGCAGAATTCAATTGTACATATAAAAAAGCGATCAACCTTTATGATACATCATCTAAAATTCAAGAGTTAGAAAACAAAAATATTCACCCGCTAAAGAGACAGTTTCCCCCTTTGTACAATAGTTGTTTGGATAATAATGTAGAGATAATAAATGTTCATACTCCATCTTACAAAGAAGTTCTATGCAATAAAATTGATAATGTTGATGTGGAGGTTAAAAAACTACGACAAAGAAAGAAAGAGCAAATAATAAAAGAAAAACCTTTAAAACCAGAGAAGCCTGAAATGAAATGGAGAAATGATGAGGAGAATAATGAAAAGGAAGTTAGTGATAGTGAGGAAGAACAGCTTAAAGATAAGGTTTCATTTATAGAGTTGATAAATAGAGTTAAAAATGTCCTGTTTCTTAAAAACGTATGTTTTAAATCTAAAATTTTTAGTATCCTCAAATTAGTTGTGGAATGGTTAGTTATCTATGCTGTGGGTTTAATTTCAGATTGGTCTCTTATTAAAATGTTATTAAATTATATTTCCAATGGCTTCTCCTAAACTAATTAAGTTAAACATTATACAATGGAATGCCCAAAGTATATTGCCTAAATTGAAATCTTTCGAGGAATTGTTGCGTATTGAAAAAGTTCACATTGCTATAGTTAGTGAGACTTGGTTAAACGAAGACAAAATTGTAAAAGTTAACGGTTATAATATTTATAGAAGAGATAGAGTTGATGGTTATGGCGGTTTAATGATTTTAGTTCATAATTCAATTAAGTCTGCATCTTTTGCTACTTGTTTAAATAATTTAGGTATTGAAGTGTTACAAGTAAAGGTTTTCAATTGTTTTCCTATACAAAACCTGGTAGCTGTTTATTGTCCAGGTAATGTCAATACTAGGCAAGAGGATTGGGATGAGATTTTAAATTTAAGTACAGAGAAATGTTTGGTTTTGGGTGATTTTAATGGACACCATTTAACATGGTCGACCAAAACAGACGTTAGAGGTAACCAACTTCATTCGACCTTTTCAAATAGCAATTTTGTGATTTTAAATACTGGTGATATTACTCGTTTAAAACTTGTTGAAGGTATTTTAAAACAATCTGCACCTGACCTTTCCTTGGTAAGTGCGGATATTGGACTTGATTTCACCTGGTCTGTGCTTAATGAGTCCTTGGGCAGTGACCACTTGTTCATTAAAATCTCCAAACGTCAATGTTTAAATACTAGTAACTCAATCAAAAGGAAAAATTTTAAAAAAGCTGATTGGAGTGCTTATACAGAATACTTAAACGAAATATTTACAAACGTTCAACGTACTAGCGATTTGCAAAAAGATTATGAACTTTTTACTCAATATATAAATTTAGCTTCAGATTCCTTTATCCCTTGCTATACAATCGAACAAAACCCTAGCTCTGTGTTTACCCCAAAACCGTATTGGACTCCAGATCTTTCTAAATCAGTTGCGGAGCGTAGACAAGCGTTAGGTAAGTTTAGGAAAAATCCGATACCACAAAATTTAGATAAATTAACTGAAAAAATTGAAATTTCAAAAAAGAAATTGAATCTATCTATAAGAAATGGTTGGAACTCATTTTGTTCATCAATAGATGAGGGCACTACCTCTAGTGACATGTGGTCAAAAATGAGCTGGATGAAGGGTTATAAGAACCCACGACAATATATGGATCCTTTCAGAGTTGAGAAACTTCTATGTTCATTAACCCCTGACTATGCTACTCCTGCAATGCCTCCGCTATCTTCATATGATTCACCTCTCGATGCAGACATCTCTATCCACGAGTTGCGTAAATGTATAAAATCTAAAGATACATCTCCTGGTTGTGATGGTATATCTTACTCGATGCTAAAGCACTTATCTTTAAATGCTCAAGAGTTTCTGGTTGATTTATTTAACGATTTTTTAAAGCATGGGTTTGTTCCAACTCAGTGGCGTGACATTGGCATCATACCAATTCCGAAACCTGGTAGGGAACCAAATAGTGTATCCTCATTGAGACCGATAGCTTTAATATCGTGTTTGTGCAAAATTTTTCACTCGGTTATAAACAATAGACTTGACTGGTATGTGGAAAAACTTAATGTTTTTTCGAATAACACTTTAGGTTTTAGAAAGTGCAAATCCTGTTTAGACAATTTAAGCGTTTTGGTTTCGAGGATACAAGTTGGGTTTTCAAAAGGTTTGCCCACTATGAGCTGTTTCTTAGATATTGATGGCGCTTACAATAACGTGGAAAACACTGTTTTAATATCGACCTTAGATAAACTTAAAGTTGGTCGTAAAATATGTAATTACCTGTGGAATTTTTTGAAAGAAAGAAATCTCAAAATTTTTTTGGATGGAAAAGTTCTTTTTCAGAGATCTACTTGTCGTGGTTTAGCTCAAGGGGATCCATTGTCACCCCTTTTATTTAATTTGGCTACCTTAGAAATTTGCAAGTCCCTAGAAAAAGATATATTTATATCACAGTATGCAGACGATTTTGTTTTTTATTGTTATTATGATGATATAAACCTCGGTGAGAGGAAAATCCAAAAGACTTTGGATAAGATTCATAATATGTTGTTAGATATTGGACTAGAAATTTCACCGTCTAAAAGTAAATTGTGTCTTTTTAAACGAGGTTATAGGAGAGATTTTATTAACATAAATGTTAATGGTCAAGTATTACCTGTTGTTGATTCTGTCAAATATTTAGGTCTTTGGTTGGATCGTAATCTTCGTTGGGGAAAACATATCAACGAAACCAAAGATAAGGTACTAAAATATGTAAATATTTTCAAAGTCTTATCTGGTTCTGGGTATGGTATTCATGTGAATCATTTGAAGCGGTTATATATAGCGTTAGTCAGAAGTCGTATTGACTATGCCAGTTTTTTGTATGCCAATAGTAGTGCAACTCATCTTTCTAAATTAGATAAGATACAAAATATATGTTTACGTGTGATTGGTGGATTTATCAAAAGTACACCTATACACGTAATGGAGGCGGAATTGGTTTTACCACCATTATCTGTTCGCAGACAATATCTGGCAGGAAAGTTCTATTTGAAATCTAGATCTTTTGATAATATGGTATGTAATGTTCTGGATGAAATGTGTAATTTAGTTCAAAACCGTTTTTGGAATCGAAAAATAAAACCTTTACTTGTAACCATGCATAACTCATTTAAGTCCACAGATATCCAATCCAATAGTAAGCCCGAAATGTATTCACTTGATACATGGGTCACAAATATTGATTTATCTGATTGTTTAAAACCTAATTTAAGCGGAATAGACAAGGCAAAATGTAAGTACACTCGAGCACATATTCAATCTGCATGGACTGATATTTTTGAAAATAGATATACATATTTTTACAAAATTTTTACAGACGGTTCGAAAACAGAGAACGGAAACGGGGGTGCGTTTTTAGATTGGGAAACTAAAGAATCTGTTAAAATACAGATTAATGCAGAAATTTCGATTATGGCCGTAGAAATGATAGCAATTTTAGAAGCATTATCGTACATTCAGAGCATAAATTTTCAAAAATTCGTTATTTTAACAGATTCAAAAAGTACTATTCAACATTTGATTCGATGTACTACCATTTTCCGAGGCTTTCCATTAGCTTATATGATTATAAATATGATAAATAGCTTAAAATTAAGAAAAAAAGATATTGTTATCCAATGGATTCCCTCTCATTCAGGTATCCTGGGAAACGAGGAAGTGGATCGGCTGGCCAAACAGGCCATGACGGAGGGTATTTATTTTCATTGGGTTCCATGGTTCGGTGATGTTCTCTATAAAGTTAAAATTAGGTGCTACGACATTTGGTCTGAATATTTTAATGAAAGATCGCTTTCTAAAGGTATCTGGTATAAAACCATCCAGCCGTCAGTTCCTCGAGTCCCTTGGTTTGAATTGATTAAAATGAGTCGGCAAGACATTGTATTAGCTCTTCGTCTCCGTTCTGGTCATATTCCGTTAAATAGTTTTGCTTACTTGATGCGTAAAATTGATTCTCCAAATTGTAGTCAATGTGGTGTGGTTGAGGATGTTTTTCATATTACTATGGAGTGTGATCGGAATGTGGTACAGAGGCGCCGCCTTAATTTGAAAAATTTCAATATCGGTTTGGTAAACAGTATATTATCATCCCCTATTTCGAAGGAGGCCAAATTGTTATATAATGTAGTGAAAATATGTTTAGATAATAGGTAATATTATATTATTAATTTTATTGATGTGGATTTAGAGAGTCACGATGAGAGTGACTTTTGTAAAACCCTCTATAAATAAATATTGATTAAAAAAAAAAAAAGCATCATACGGACCAACAAGGGCCCGTTCAATTGTTTTGCGATTTTGCTTTTATGTGTGTGCCATTGAACGTTTCGAGGCGATAACAACATTTTCGTACCTAATTCATCCCTGCTATGTTTTGGCGTGCTGGTGGAGGTGGTGTCAGGCCGAAGAGTCAGATAAGACGAGGAGACATCGGGCGGAGCGAAGTGCGCGGGCGATTTTGCTACTGCTTATCATATTAATTATTCAGTACATAAGCGCAGTAGAATAATGGGATTACAAAAAAAAAACATTGTCCTTTCTTTTGAAGGCATTTGAATGCAACCTTTGTCATGAAAATTGTTTAGTTTTGGACACTAAACAACCCAGAGAATAATAGAACTTTAAAAAAATATTTCAGACACTCGAAAAACATGTTTAGTTTAAATAATTTTTTCACGTCTTTCAGGCTTAATTTTTTATATCCCCAGACAAACAGTTATTTTAATTTCCCCAAAGTAAGCAGAGCTCGTGTTATGGCTGACCGTAAAGCGAACCCAGAATAAACATTCATATATAAATATAAACAACCATGACGCGAGAACAAACACCTGTTTTCTTCTTCGGAACTTTCGGCGGAGCTATTACACACTACGCCGGCCGTCAAAAAACATTAAACATGTTACATACTTATCACATTTTTAATCTCAAATTGTTACTGTAATTATTTAAGTAGTCAGAACAATAATTAATCTTATAATAACAATTTTGGATTAGCCAAGTCTAAATTATTTATTTAATTTTACTTAATATCTTAATAATACTTGGCTATATTGATTAGCAGGTTTTACAACGCATAGCTGTGTATTTCACGGATAAACCTCTGCTAAGGTGGACAAAGGCTTGCAGAGGACGCAGTGTTCACTGTCATAAGTTTATATAACAAATAACGCTTAAATTACATTAAAATTTAAATTACGTCCGAGTCCTCGTACTGGGCCTGTATTTTTTTATTATTAATTTACTATTTTGATTATTCAGAGCACGGCTATGCCACATGGAGGGCAAGTACCTTGAATAATGTAGATGGAACATTTTACTGAAAGAAGGCATTACTTTCAAATAATTACCAGGTTTTTTTTTTTTAGTTTTTCATCCCCTGGGTAAATCCGCCAGGGGCAGGAGTTTATTCAATTTATATAATATGTTTACATGTCATGATATAGTTATATTACAGTTACATTTCCTTAAAACTTATGCTATTCGATACATTCATTTTAAGTACATGTGATGTTTCGAGAGGTGCGATTGATTTGAGAAGAACAATCAGAGATAAGTTAACAAAATACAAAGGAAATAAAAGTGAAAATGAAAAGCATTTCCATCATAATGCTAACAATACAATAAATTTACAGAAAAAATTTACAGAAAAAAGAAAAGAGAAAGAAAGAAGAAAAAAAAGAAAAAAGTTTGTGTATACATAAAGCAAAAACAAAGCAATACAAAAGAAAGTCCCGTTTTGTGAAAAGGACAGACGGGTAAGAGTTGGTAAGGGAATTAATTGTTAATTATACACAAGAAATTGTTCAGGTTGAACCGGGAAACGAACCCGCTACACGAGAAAAAAAATAAACCTGTAGTTTTATCATACCGATCGAAAGGCTTAATCATAAGGATTATTTTCTGCTTAATAACATTGTGTCAGAAATAAATATGCCGTAAGGACATAGAACTGACATTATCATTTTAAAGTACCTATTACAAATGATCAGTACCCCTATTATAATTTAAGTGCATGATAGAATGATATAGAGATACGTAACTTACTGGTAATTCCCTACTCCTTACTAGGAACCTGGTTGTATGCAACAAGTCGAGTTTCTTTCCAATCAAGTTCCTGCCGTATCCTGAATCTGCCAAAAGATGCGTAAATGATTTTGTCCATTGCAATGCGGCTGGCTGGTTATAAAGATTTCAAAAATGTGTTCCATTTTCAAACTTTTATTCTTTTGTTTCTGTGATTTTCATTTTTGAATTTTTGCATTGTTTTGTGAAATCTATGAACAAGTTAAATCAATCAGTTTAAATTGTTTTTTATATTAAAATAATGTCTTCTTTCAGTAAAATGTTTCATCTACATATTCAAGGTACTTGCCTTCCATGTGGCATAGCCGTGGGACGCCCTGTATAAATAACTCTATATCGAGAGTTAATTACCTACTCATTTTTGTAAAAAAGGAAAGTAAAAGTGAAAATACAGAAAATAATAAAAATTATACGTACGCATCTATTCTTACTATCTCTTATGAAACTGATGTAATATTTAGTGGTTTTAACGCTTTCCTTGCGGTGGAGGTTGCAAATTGGCTTGGTTCCAAATTACATAACAACAGGTATATATGGGTACTTAAGTTTATATTACATCAATACAGCTTAAATGGAGATTATCGCTAGGACATTCATAAAATAATTCTTCGGTTAATAGCGTAAAGCAAAATAAGAATTTAAGAACGTAATTTTTTGTTGATAATGCACGTTGTGGCTAATTATATTAGCACAATCGGGTTTTCAAAAAAAAAAAAATTATTCGAACTCGGAACCATTCTAGGTCATATATTTTCTTAAATTTTCACGATTCATACTTTAAATAAAACACTTTTTACCGGATATTATCGCGTATATTTTAGTTAATTTTAAAATTATTTCGACGTTTCGGCATCTTTGTCCTCACCTTAGTCTATCGTGACCACGGCAACTGCAAAGATGCCGAAACGTCGAAATAATTTTAAAATTAACTAAAATATACGCGATAATATCCGGTAAAAAGTGTTTTATTCATTCTAGGTCATGTTTTATTTCACCTGTTGTAAGGAAATCGGAAAGAAAGTTTCTGTAAAGTCCCGTTATACTGATTGACAGCACCAGAGACCTCGCAGTCCGCGATGGCGGGGCGCGGGCGCTATCCATGCACGTGTTTAAAATTTTTTGTGTTTTTGACGCTTAAATCCAATGGAACAATGGATAATTAAGGGAACAATTGTAATTGTAAAACTATGTATCTGTCAAATTCTTACTTGTATCTTTTGTTTCTGTTGTGTCTCCTTTGTAATAAATAAATAATAAATAAATAAACTTAGGAAAGTTGCCTTTACTAATTAAAGATTCATTTCTCTTTCACTTGTCTCAGGATTATGGCTGACAATGTTGCACCCTGTCAACTTTTGAAAACATTGTGATGTAAATACGAAATTCAGTTAACATTTTAGGTAACGATTTTATTTTTATGTTTGAAAAATAGAATTATAAACTAATGATAAACTCGTGACCCTAAGGGTGGCAACTACCTCGCAAAACGTATTTCTATTGCGTTGCAGCGTGGTAATTCGGCCAGCCTTTTGGCTACGTTGCCTTTAATAGATTAAGTTTAGATTTAGTTTTTCATTTGTAGCATATTTTTATCTTAAATATTAACTTAATACACTTATATTTACATTCTAGAATTGTCAATATTTTTAATATTACATTAACATGTAAGCTGTTATAATAATAAAAATAAAATATATGATAAGTTTTAATTATAGGGTACATAACATTGAAAGGCATAATAAATTAGTCGGTGTAATATTTTTAATGTGCATACTTTTGTGAATCAGTTGTATGAACTGTTTTTATTTATATCCAATAACCGACATCTTTTTATAATTACGTGAAGTGAATGAAAGTGTTGGGCAACTCAGACTTCATTCGCAAAATTCTTGTTAGGTACCTAAATTTCGGGATAAAACTTCCTTAGCGATTCAACTTTAAGAAGGTACAATATAAAAATAAACTGCATTTTAAAGTCAGCTACCTGGATACAAGGCTCACGCCCGTCTTCGACTACGGACGGATATGAGCGGGACACAGCCTTTCACTTGAGTTTTGGTCCTCTTTGTAACTTTGTCTGTAATACTTTCTACTAAATCACTCGACTCTACGTACTCTTGATTCGACTAAGTACTTGTACGTTACTCACCGTTGCGAGATAAACAAAATCCGTAATGAGTCCGTTCCGCTCGCGGTCTGACTCAGGCATTATATTCCAGTCGAGGTTTCGAAAAAAAGCTATACAGCGTGGTTTTTTGAGAAGGGCGGTGATGGCCAAGTCCGAAACCACGAGAGTTAGGGAAAAGTCATGCCCTCGATTTATAAGAAAACAATAACTGCATATTTATTTTTTTCAAAACATCTTTTACTTTTGACGGAAATGGACCCAAAAGATTTTTCAAAAAAAATTACATCCTGTATTATTGGACCAATGGATTCTGTTGCTCATAGGGATCAATCTTTGCAAATAAACGTTTTACTAAAAATAAAAGAAAATAGCAAATTTTTGCGATTTACTTTTAGTATCTCAATTTTACCTAACTAATAAGTTGCTCAAAATGGTTTCCATTGACTCCAATGCATAAGTTTATACGTCTCTCTAGAGACTTTACTGCATTAGATACCATGACAGGATTTATCCTCGATAAAATATCAAGCAATGAGCTTTGTAGGCTCTCAACTGTTTCGTAACGAGCTATGTAAAGTTCGTTCTTGACGTAACCCCATAGGAAATAATCAAGTATTGTAAGATCGGGTGATCTTGCCGGCCATCTCACCGGGCCAATCCATCTATCCCCAAAATGTTCCTTCAGCATATTTCTAACCACACGGCTGTTATGAGCTGGGGCCCCGTCTTGCTGGAAATACAGATCCCGTATCCTGGCTATTGGCAAATTCACAATTTCTTCAAACACGTTGTTTAAAATTTCAACATACATCGTAGCATTTAAAGTGCCGTTGTAAATCTTTATGAAAAAAAATCCTGCTTCCTAGGATTCAACACCAACAGTTAAACGAAAATTTAATCTGGGGATGTCCTTCACGTGTTCGCAATGGATTCTCTTGAGACCAGTAATGTTCAGTTTTCCGAATGTACATTCCCTTATTTGAGAAGTTTGTTTCGTCGGAAAATAAGATGTTAAACAAAAAATTTCGATGCCTATCCATTTCTTCCTTAAGCCAGTGGAAAAACTCCAGGCGCCTTTCATTATCACCTGGATGAAAATTTTGAACAACTCGTCCATAACGATAGCACTTGCATTTACGTTTTTGAAGAACAATATTCTAGTATTACATATAATATTTTCAGTTCTAAATCGTCGTTGACGATTCGTGGATTTCGTGTCAATGGTTTTTTGTAACTTCCAGTCGCTTTTGAGTTACTTGCCATAGTTCTAAGCACTTTTTCCGAGCGCTGTGGGTATTGGTTTTGATACCAGCTAAGTTCTCGAACTGTGTTTCTACTATTTAAAAAATAGGCCTCCATCAAATCAAATCGTTCACTATTTGATAAATCCATTCTTAGAAAGATCTTTTTATTGTAAACCAACACAAACAACTCAATTCGAATCAAAACAGTTATTCGAAAAAACATGAATGAAATTATTTTTTTGTTTTTTTAAGTATCACCACAGTATCGCGCTAATAAGACAAATGAGTTTCGCACGTAACGACTAAAAAGTTTGAATAGGAGGTGAGTTTTCTTCCGTGTCAAAATAAAAAAATAGTGAAAATTTGCTATTTCCTTGCATTTTTAGTAAAACGTTTATTTGCAAAGATTGATCATTTTCAGCAACAGAATCCATTGGTTCAATAATACAGGATGTAATTTTTTTTTTTAAATCATTCGTGTATTTTCGTTAAAGTAAAAGATTTTTGAAAAAAATAAATATGCAGTTATTGTTTTCTTATAAATCGAGGGCATGACTTTTCCCTAACTCTCGTGGTTTCGGACTTTGCCATCACCGCCCTTATCAAAAATCCACCCTGTATATATAATTTTTATTTTCTCACGCTGGTCACTGGCAGTGTGAATTTAAGATATTAAGAAATCGGTTCTTATCTTAAAATAAAAATGGCGGCCAACGCCGCGAACGAATTTGGTCACGATTTTTAATTTAAACTCCCAGTAACATTGGCGCGCCCCAGAATTATTTCGGGGTTAAATGCTTACCCGACCAGGCGATTACCGATGGGCTGATGAGTGTTAACCAGAAGTAAATTTTTTGTTTATACAGATTCCAGCCTACATTATCGTTAGTTTAACATGAAATTACAAAAGAATGTTATTGAAACTTACCAGAAAGACGACAGACTATCCTTCCTCGGGTCGAGGTCGTCGGTCCATGCGCCCGCGCTGTTCGACCGCGACTCTACAACACGCCTGTATGTACTTATGGTGGTCAATTATAGCTTTGTACTTAGTAAAAAATGTTAGAGTGGCGCTGACACAATGGTAAAGGTAAGCTTCTGGATCTGGGGGTCCTGGGTTTGATCCCAGTGACAGCCAAATGTGTCGATCAGTTTTTATCAAAACTACAAAAACCTGTGTGGTGTTGTGTGGTGAATGTTTATTTTTTAGTTGTTCTACTTGATTTGAGCCCATGAGCCTATGGGGGCATGGTTTAATGAGTCTCACTGTGTAAGTTTTATAAGCGTAAACAACTATATCAAAAATATCTACAATGTTAACGTTAATACGGTCATAAATAACGTAAGTTTTGTAAATTGAATGTTGTATTCATCAAACAGTTTAAAACTGTTAACCTTACCTCGTATTTTCTCGTTCCTATTCGGCGAATTGACAACACTGCGCCGCGCCACGTCTTGAAACGTCACAGGCGAATACATCCTCCTTTCTTCAATGGGCGAAGAAATAGGCGCCGGAGTGTTCGGCCTCTGTACTGAATTCCGCAAAATCGGCGAAGTCTGAACAGCCAGTGTCCCTGAACCGTTGACCAAAGAGTTCTGGCCGGAGGAGTTTATATGGTTTTGGAGTTCTTTTTCCTTGATGTTCATTTGTTGTGCGGAGTGTTCGGCGATGCTATCCCGCACGTCGGCGGCCCGTTCCCATTCCAGCTCCGCGCAGTTTTGAAGCTGCGGGGATATGACCTTGCTCAGTGGCGGCCGCGACTCGCGACCTTCTAGCCAGTAGGTTTTCATTGTACCTGTAAAGTACGAGGATATAGTTATCAGTATTTAAGTAATAGGTCCTCTTTGAACAGAATTCGTTTTGATTTTCAATTTTTTTTACTTTATCTTGGCCGGCATAAAATCGTGCGATTCATCTGATGGTGATTGGCATGCGCACCTATAGACATAATTAATCGTAGATGTTATTGCTTAATTATATTGTTATTGATCCATTATCGATTAATCATGCGTTACCGACTGCCTTCTTCTTAAAGTAATTGAAATATCTTAAAAGTTTTGATTATTTTTAAATATCTCTATATAATTTTTCAATTGAAAAGTTATTTCATCAATATACCCTTAACGTAAATAATTTCACTTTATAATTACTAACATAAAAAAAGCAAAACAAAATCAAAATATTCCCACCAACCTTTCCCCTTAACCTGTATCTCTCCCCTCTCCGTAACCATATAATCCTGCGACAGCAACTCTTGCGTCGTCTGCGAGATGTGTATACGCATCGCTTCGGAAGTGGATTCCATCCTCGAGGCAGTATTCACGGAGTCCCCGAAGAGGCAGTAGCGCGGCATCTTCAGACCGACGATGCCGGCCACGACCGCTCCTGAGTGGACTCCGACACGGATCGAAAGGTGAGAACCTGGTAGGTCAATCAATATTTGATTCGATTACGACATTAGAGTACTTCTTCGGTGGAACAATATTTCTTCCAGGATGTCCTGGTACCCCATTTTTTACTATTTTTTCCTTTGTTCCAGTATTGCACTGACTATTCCATCCCTTTGACCGGAACACAATCACGTTGACGTGATTATTATGGTGGTCAAAATAGGCGGGACTGTAGTAGGCGGATCTTAACAACATAAACTACTACTACTACATACTTGAGTATCCAAAAACATAAACTCGAAGCTATTCCAGGTTTATGTTTTATAATAGAATAGTTTTATAATATAATAGTTTTATAATAGAATAGTTTTATAATATAATAGTTTTATAATATAATAGTTTTATAATAGAATAGCTTTTAAGTTAGAATTGGATGGTTAATAGTTGATTAAGGAGTACTAAGTAAATTTATTGCGATGGCTTTGATAATCCTAATGTGGGTAATGCACCACCCAACTTAGGGTGGTGTCGGGCAATTTATAGTCTACCACTTTTACTTGCCTACTGCGTGTGCCTTCAAAATAATATCACAGGTGTATGTGAATTTCATCACGACGTTTTCCTTTACCGTTAGAGCTGACGGCTGGATGTACTTAAGTTGTTTAACCTCATTGGTACATTTGGCTGACACCGGGGTTTGAACCCGAGACCTTTAAATCGAGAAACTAGCGCCTTAACCACTGAGCCAGCGAAGCTCCAAGAAAACCATGGAAGTACACCATAAAAAATAACTGGAAATTTATAATTAGGTGAAAAAATATTCATTTTGAATGTTATATCTTCTGTAAAATAAAAATATGGCTGTATAGATTATTCAAAAAATGTATGCACGCGAGTCTGTGTACGTGTCCTTGTAAATATGCAACGTAACTTTGTGTGGCAGCCGCCATCTTGTCACTCTCCTTCTCATCGCTTTAGTGTGAGTGTACCATCAGTATATTTTTGCCACGCACACACAGTATATAACAAAGCCACTTTTTATTTGGTCTTTTATCTTTGACAAGACTAAGCATCCTTTTTTTAGATTTAGCTCTTATTTCAATTGAATGTGAAAGTATGAAAACTGGAATAGCATAAACATCTTAAAGCAGAATATTATTTTATTTCTGCTTACATTTTACACGTTCCAGCCTTAACCAGTTCACAGACGGCCTTAAACAAATGAATACCTGTGCTAGGATCCTTCAAGTCTGTGATAGCGTCGACCATGTCAAGTGCCATGTCACAGACCTTTTCAGCATGGTTGTCTTCTTTCTCTGGAGCCCCTGATACTACCATGTATGCGTCTCCTATTGTCTCCACCTGGGGGAAGAAGTCATTGGTCCTTGTTGTAAGTATATGCTGTTGCAGTGATGCATGGCAATCCTCATTTTTGAGATAAATTGTAAGTTCGATAAAAAGTTCGAGTACAGAGATTTTTTATCGTGTATGACATGACATACATGATAACTTATATCAAACTCGACAAGTTTACCGATCGACGTGCAGCGAGTGCTCATATACGATAGAGGTGAAAATATCTATAGATTTACATCTCAAATTCAAAATATAGTGGGGGTATACACTAAGGGCCACTTGCGCGGTTCCACTTAGTCCCGGGCTACCCGGCTAGCTTGTTAAAATGTCCCTCCGTCACTTTCTATTTCTATTGAACTGACAGAGAGATAAGGCAATATTATTTAGCTTAGTGCTAGCTTACTTAGAGCTGCGCAAGTGGGCCTTAATGAGAAATACCTTAATGGTCTGAAAAATAGTACATTGTCTTTATTCCTGATAATGTTAACAATTCCGTAAAGAATTTACAAAACAGAGATATTGGGATGTCTATTCCAAGGTAAGTTTAACAGAAACCAAATAATGCACACTGGATGATCGGTTAAAATGTGTTTTTAATATACTTTAGTATACAAACAATACTGTGAGATTCTAGTCAATTCTTAATTTCGTAATAAAATTCAAATTCAAATTCAAATATTTATTTCTCAACATTGACAATTACTTGTTCTTATTGACGTCAAATAAAACATGATTCTACCACCAGTTCGAAAAAAAACCTTCGTGAAGAAGAACTGGCAAGAAACTTCACGGGTATATTTTTTTTTTTTCAAAATAAATTTACAGAGTCTCTTTATGTCTATACAAAATTATTCTTTTCTGCATCTGTTAGCTCGGCAAGTCTCCCTCCCCCCAAGTATCCAAACGACGAACACCCTCAAACGGCACCCGTTCACGAGTTAACGCGGGATCCAGCCATCGCCCTCCTCAACCATATTAGAGGGAATAATGTATTGGGCCCACTGCTTTTAAAGAACAATCGTTCTATCGATGTTAAAAAAAAAGGTTTCGACCTTTGAGGATACCGTGGTCACCAGTGGCTAAGATGACAGGCGTCTTGACAGTTATGGAGGTATTCAATCATCTCCATCTGTTTCTCAGTCTGCGAGCGTAGCGTTCAGGATTAACTAGAAAAGGTACTTAAACGTCGAGTTAAAATGTAAAAACATAACTGAACGCTGTAAATCCGGTTTTAATCGTGAAGACTTAAGGAAATATTTACAGATGTTATTAACTTGTTCTTTATAGTATATTGTTTTACACATAAATACTAGTGTTTTTGACTAGACTTCAAAGCTGTATGATCCTCCCAAAATCAATCAAGTGATTCGACTTATTCATTCTTATAATCATACATTAATTTACAAATTTTGCACAATTAACATGACCTCTTGCCTCTTGTTTGGATCGTGCCCTGATTGCAACCAACCTGTGCACCCAATAAATCTCAAACACGCGTACCTTATAAACCCGGTTCCTCTCGGTCAACGTGTCGAAGATGGAGTACATGGCATTCAGCATAGACACCACCTCCATGGGGGTGATGCGGGAGCATATCTCTGTGAACGTCACCACGTCGGAGAACAAGATGGATACGCTGTCGAACATCTGGAATAAATAAAAATAATATATATTTGTATAATATAAATGTATACTTTAGGTTTACATAGCAATTAGATAAATATTTATACATCTCGATTGATTGTATGTTGCTGATCGTACACTTAAGTTTGAATTGCTTTTATATTTGTAATCACGAGGGTCAGCCTCGTGATTTCCTTCCTTTTATAAAATAAATAATAATAATATGTAAAAATAAATCCCTAGACAAACACTCCAATTGTATGGCCCCAAAGTAAGCAGAGCGAGATTATGCAAAATATCAACAACAATGATCCGAGAACAAACGTCTGTGTACATAACACAAATGAATGCCTTTCGAACCTGGGATCTCCGATGTGTGAGACAGGGCTTCTAACCACTACGCTACTCGGCCGTCATTCAACACCCTTGCCATTACCTTGATACCCAATTAATTACTAAAAAAGGAACGTCTATAATCGTATACAATTTTAATTAACTAAAAAGGGATTAGACAAGACAAACATAATACAGTATGATTTATCCTAATGTAGATGTAACCCACAGCTTTAACAAAGACATCCCAATTAACAATTTATCCAAAACACAGATGACTCAGCACGAACCAGAGATAAATCCCTCAATTTGTGACGTTGCTCAGTTACCTTGTTAATAAAGCGAGCTGACTTCGTAAATAGTAGGTACTGTAACCACTGAGTTTTAGAATTCATATTTCATTGTGTGACCTTTCACCTTAAAACGGGATTAAGCTCTGTTTGCATATGATATTTCTCTTCGAAGTCCAATGCAAGCAGAGTTTACAGCCTACTTGATTACTTGGCTTAACTTTAAATAAAGCTCCACCGTAAAATGTCTACAAAGCCTCTGAACATAGAGACGTCAAATGTTACTAGGCGCTCCAAAGTATAGATATTGCTTAGTGAATTTATACTTTATGTTTACTAGTTCTAAGTGTACATTTGCTAAGCTAAAACGATCATAAGAGCGCCTCAAGTATTTAACGGTATGACGTACCTATTGGAGTCGATTACAGTCTATTTTGTATTCGTAATGGTATCAAGATTTTTCAAGATTAAAACTCAAACTCATTTATTTCACAAATTACGTAATATTATTTGTATTATCATAAAACGCTAAGAGTGTCTTGTAATCTTGTATGGTTTACATCTTTTGTGTTGAATTTTAATTTTATTAGTTTTTTGCATGGTTGCGTATGATGTTCTTATGGTCTTAAAATAACATTTGCACATAAATATAATAACGAGAGACTAGTTTTCCCGTTTCTAAAAAGGGCAAACGGGCTTAGTCATTTAGACTTTAGTCAGTTAGGCTTCACACCACATTTCTAACCAACTTTACCAAAAATAGGCGAAAATGAGAAAAAGATTCGACACTTCATATAAAGCCTTCTGCTGCTTTTGTACGAGTCGAATTTTTTTTTCATTTTAGCTATTAATATGATATCTCTAGGAAAGATGCTCAGAATTGTGGCCTCAGCTCATAATTATGTCGAACGGTAAAAATGTCACCCAATATAAAAAAAAACATTCTTATTCTAATCATTCTTATCATAAGCATTTCTTACTTAGTTGAGCACTATGTGCTGTTTTGAGCATTGTCACCTTAAGATTTATTTGAGCCGAATTCCAAGAAAATAATAATTCTCTCACCTCACAAGTATCTATAGGATTCTCTCCATTCCTAAGTCGATCAGCCACCTGTTTTGGTATCATCTGATACAATAGTTCGTCAGTTCTTTTCATCTCCTCATCCAGCTTCCTCATGGACTCCTCCAACTTCTTGCTTTTCTGTTGCTCCTGGTCCAATGCGAGTTTGAGTTCTACGGATTGCTGCGTTCCTGCTAGCATGAGGTCTCTGTAAATAGATGATCAGATTCTTAAGTCCTCTAAAAACCAACAAAAAAATGAGTCAAATGTAATGTGGTGTGCAAATAAAGGTTTCCGCAAGCGAACATACAATTCCATTTAGTTTAATATTTAATTTAATTTAACATTTAGTAATTTGTAGTTATAGAGGCTATAGAAATGTATTATAATTGTGGGATAGTTAAACAACAAAACAACCCTATGGGTTCAAGGGATACAGCTGACTGACAGACTAACAGATAGCAGACGAAAAGTAGTAGTAAAAGTTGTATTCCCAAAGGCTTCTCTCGTCGGATTCGGGAACAGCAAAAAGTCAAACAAAATATAACCACAAACAGATACATCAAACTTATGACACGCCATCCATTTGCTTTGCGTCGGTTTTAAAACATTTTATAATATCAAATACTGGATGGGAGAAGATGGAAAGGAATCGATTTAAAGATATATAATTAAGGAGATGTATATATTATATAGTATAAAATAAAGTCGCATTTTGTTCGACCATAAAGCTGAGATAAGTCTAAGCATGTTGTAATTGCTCCAATATTGTGATTGGTGTTATCATATTGTATAGTATTGATAAATTTAAAAATATCTCTGGACACTGAAAATTTACATAGCGTAACTAAAAATATCTGCACCTCTAGATGTATTTTTATATCTACCTTCAGATCTAACATGAAGTGAAGACCGTCTTCACTGAAGATGACCATGTGAGGACACAGCCTATTTGAATGACAAATGAAACTATCTCTCTAATCACGTGTTATGTGACATTTGAGGCCAAGTCAACTAAACAACTATCAAACGTGACGCTATGTATTTCGGATACGAACTTACTATTTGTTTCGGTATTGTATGCCAATATTTATTTATCTGACACAATTATAATTATAATAATAATAAAAATAAATATTTCTAACAACCACACAACATTATCTAGCCCAAATTAAGTATCATTAAAGAACTTGTGTTATGGATACTAGATAAGGGATAAATAAACTTAAGAAATATATAAACAGACATAGATATATATTTTTGATATATATTAATATTAGAAATAAACGTAAATACACATCCATGACTAGAAAGCAAATATAATAATATATCTGCCCCTACTAGGATTCGAACCCGGGACCTCTGGCATGGAAGGCAAGGCTACTTACCTCCACACTAAACAGGCCGTCACAATTACCAGATTACAGAGAATATATTTTTCTCGCGGCGCTTTTGTTATATATTTTGTTATTAACAGTAAATGATTGACAGGGTACCCGCATTTTTGCCGTACGTCTAGATCGCTTGATGAAATAGTTTTATCCGTTGAACCGGATACACTACATAAATCCGAAAAACTTAATTCCGATAGTCATAATCACGAATTTCAAAATTCCGAATTTTATAACATCGAATGGTTCATAATTCCAAAAATGAAAATTCGGTGTTTCATAATTCCGAATTTTTCTTCTTCGAAACTTCAAAATTCCGAAAGTTTATAATTACGAAAATCAATATGCCGAATTTGAAAATACCAAACCATAATAAATCCGAATTAACAATAGTATCATAAATACGAATCCTGAATATTAAAATTCCGAATAATATTAGTTGCAATAACAAACGCCTTGTAAAACTGCATGAGCACTTCAATTTATACGTTAGAGCATTCAAGTAGTCAGCTGAAAATGAGAAAGTTTATTTAGTTTTTTGTACCGAGTTCTTTCTTGAGTATATAGGTTATGTACTGAAATCCAAATCCCTCTTTGGCGCTTTGCCGGCCGCTGCCGCGGCACGCTCGCTACGCTTGCATGTCTACATACAGACTACTGCTTCTCCTCGCTTCGCTCGTCGCCGCGCCTAATTTGTATAATTTCAAAATGTGCCTTATTAATTTTAATTTGTGTGACAGGAGATTTAGATTATAATTTTTAAAATATACCCGTTTGAGGGTATCACAAATCGATCGTTGGCAGAACAGAGCAGTCGGCGTCGCAGTAGGCGTGATGGCCTACAAGTGTCTGACACCACCCCTGAGTTGGGAGAGGCTGATATCCCTCCAGTGATTATTAAGGGTATTACCACCAATCGATCGTCCGTCGATCGACGTCAACGGGTCGACGTAACATACACCTTAGATACAAAATCTGAATGTTAGCATTGAATTTTCGGAAAATTAAAATTCGGAATACCATATTTCGGACTAGTAAGACAGCGGGTTTTTAATTCTTCGTACTAATGAAAGTCCGAAAATTAAAATTTCGGATTTATGAATTTCGGTAAAACAAGAATCATATTTTTGAATAATCGGAATTAAGACTCTTCGAGATTGTGAAATTCGGAATTAAAAAAATCGGAATATTCAAATTCGGAATTTTTGGTTGTTCCCAGTTAAATCAGGTTAAACGAACACTAAATTGAACTCTTTTAGTTTAGAGAACTAATGACCCGAGAGCATCTACGTTTGTATTCAAATCTTCAATATTATCCAGAAAATGAAGTATTTGGTATGCATTACATTTCATTAAATTAAACCATCATTGTTGAGACTTTTTGAGAGCAATTAATTAAAAGGCCTAAAACAATTCTTGGTAAAATGTACCTTCATAATGGTGTTTTGTTTGTTTCATACAATTAGAACTAATGAAGTGATTCTTGAGAAGGCACCGAATTTAATTAACTAAAATGAAAGAATAAGTAAGATGAATAAGGCCAACATTCGTTGTTCAAGGCAGGTAAATTTCATTATAAAGATAATTTATAAGTCCACTTGGTAATAAATTAAAAGTCAAAAAATTTATGAGGATGTTCAATTGTCTCGAGCCTGACTCGTGATGTTTTAACCAGTGCATATCTACGAGTGTTATTTAAGATAAAGAGTATAAGGATATTTAATAAAAATTTACGATAGATAAACAAGAAAAGAAAAATAATTAAAGATAGAATACAACGCCTAAATTACTTTGTACATCAGCAAAGTGGCCAAAAGGCTGGCAGAATTATATCGTTATCAATAAACGTTAAGCAAAGTAAGATCCAGCCAGTTTCTCTGATAAATCGTTTTAAATCAAAGAAATAAAATGAATCCCCGGACAAACACACCAACTGTATGGCCCCATAGCCCATACAGTTGCCCCATGTTAGTTACATAGCCCCATGGCAAGTAAGCAGAGCTTATGTTATAGATGACCATACAGTGAACTGAGGGGGAACCCAGAATAAACATACATATATAAATACAAACAACCATGAACCGAGAACAAACATCTGTGTTCATCACACAAATGAATGCCCCGGCCAGGCTCGAACCTGGGACCTTCGGCGTATGAGGCAAGGCTACCTACCACTACACCACTCGGTCGTTTTGAAATCTCACTGAAGAATCTATGAGCCTCCCGACTCCAGCCCCCCTAGCCACATGACAAACTTAGCTTATTTTCTTTATCTTCAAAACACTAATGCTTTGAAGTTTGAGACAGTAAAGAAGAATTTTCTTTACATTTGCCGTGTTCTGTATTACAGAATAGTTATCTGAATCTGTTACACAAAACTCCACAAAATTTTAATATGGCTACGGCTGGGGCTGGGTTAGGTTAGGTTATCATCGCTACCCCCCCGATGGTTGCCCGCCTTGTCGTAGCGGGGGGCCTTAATAACCGTGGACTGGTCTCCCACGGTGAACTAAGAGGCAACCAAGGCCGGCCTGTTTGGGCCGCCGGCTGGCCCGAGGAGGGCGCTCCCAGTGGGCTGAACAAGCCCGCTGAGGACGCGCTTGGAGGTGAGAGCGCAGAAGAAGAGGAGTGCCGGTATTACGGTGCGCCGTTCTCCCTATCTTCTGCGGCCGTGGAAGGATCGCAGGGGGAGAGGCGTGTTGGAATTACGGTGCGCCACTCTCCCTACCCTCTGCGGCCGAGGTGTGGTCGGTGGCAGAACCACAGACCTGATCTACCACCGGGTACCAGTTATCTGGTATCCATGGCCTCCTAGTAGCAGACTCGGGGAGAGTCTGCTGCAGTACTGGTGGAGGCCGAGGAGGGAGGCGCACCTTACCATCTGGTGCGCCCATCGTGCAGGGCTTTCGCGATGGAGCCGCTTGTGGGCGGCTGCCGCCGGCGGGGTCGCGGATGTGCGCGAAAGCGTTCCCGTAACCCCATCACAAGGCAGCGAGGAGGAACATGGGGGGGGGGTTTTTTTAGTGGGTATACCGTGGGTTTCATTAGACTATACGGGAGTCCCACATAACCACTCGGGTGCCCCCTGCGCCCGGGTGGTATGCGTAATGCTTTAATCTAATTTAAAAAAAAAGGTTATCCTCGCTAACGCCGTAGAAAACGTTTAAACTGTTTGGTTGCAGCATATCACTTTTCTATTATTACGAGTAGGTATATGTATAACGTGATCCTCCATACAGTTTAAACGTCTTCCAATACAATTTTATGAGAAATACTTTCGTCCAGAAATACACGTCTTTTTTTTATTTGTTTGCCAGTTTAAGGGTTTATTGATCACATATAAAGAAACAATTTCTAAACTTTTCTCTTTATGATAGTATTTTATAGTTTAAACCTTACCTGCTAAAGTCATGCATAGACAGATCGTTGATATAAAGCCCGGTCGATACGAGTGCGGCCAAATCCGGCATTACAGGAGTGCCCAGGTACATCATCATGCGCCAATTGTCCATGTAGATCATTTGACCTGCACGATTACATTAACTCATATGAAATATCCAGATTTTAGGATGAATATAGAGACAAACAACTTTTAATTTCGATATCTTTTATGGAGTTTGCCAAATATTTGTGTGGCATTTTAAAATGTTTGGTAGATGCTAACATTTTGATAGACATTATTAGTTAGTTAGACAGTTATAATTAATATTTGAATCGTAATTGGCTCAATTACAATAACTAATGTTAACTATAACCGTCAAAGTGTAGTATATGAGTAGACTTATAATAGGTCGCAATAAGGGTTTTTTGTATTTTGTATGTAATATTTTGTAATATGTATTTATATCTCTTTGCATGTATTGTTTGTTTCTGGTTGAATTTTTTATGAAGTTAATCAGCACTTATATACTTACTTACTCTACACAGAAATTTACTATTGTTACTATTATCATCAGAGTGCAAGTTTTCACTTTCACCATCACTGCGTTTAATTTTGTATGAAATAAAGTTAGTTTACTTACTTCAGCTTTAGATATCGCTGTTCAAAGTTCATACCAAAATCTCTCATAGAGAAAAGTGAAGGTGAGAACTCACTAGACGTAATATCGACATATATTCTCAGTGATAGTATTTACAGTGTCGCTGGAGATGCTAACACGAACGCAAAAGTCCTCAAAATCAGAAGGAAATGTAAGGAGTTTACTGAATTTGCTCAAATTTAAGATACTTCGAGATATGGTGTGCGATTTCTACGAAACATACTCTGTGAATAACTATAAAAAATACAAAATCATCTAAATAAAAAAAGATGATGAATAAAAACGAAAACGTATTTTGTATTTACATTACAGAGTAGATATATGATGAAATAATTCTAAAGTAACAAAATTGTGTGCAAATTCTTAATAATAGTTAACCTGTGAACTAATCAACCAAGCCAATTAGACCAATAAACGAGAAGTATTTTCTAACTTCATGATCTAAGTGTTGAACGGCCTTATTTTGCAGTTTCATAACTTCAGCTGCATTCTTTCCGTTTATTCATCTAAATCGCTTGGTCAAGTAGTATTCTTGGCAACACAACAACAGTAAATAAGTAGTTCATTAAGAGGATTGTGTTATTTTCAAAATGCTATCTGTTTCACGCCGACCCGTATCGTGCGATAGAGAGAGTTGCAAGTCCTAGAGGCAAATTTTCTTTTTGAAATGTTGTCTCGGGTGATCACGTTTTCACCCCCCTAAATCTTTACGAAATGAGACGATTTTGAACTCATTAGATTCAGTGCACCTTAATCTAGGTACGTTTTTGGTTTTTAGTAATTCAGTCAAAAATCACAATTAGACGCTATGAACTTGTTCGTAAGCAATATTTTTTTTAAATAAAAGTGTAAAGACCTAGTTTTTTATTATACCACGAACGTTTCCAAAAATTATGAAAATTTGACGATGTTTACGGGGGGGGGGATGTTATGGCTTTTTGTATGAACACTAACAGCTTTATGTTCATATAAAAAGCCATAAATTCTATGGTAATGTTTATTTTATTCATTTCACACGGTGAATAATGATTTCTGCTTCTTATTCTGATTTTCTGAGAATTTTGAAAACTTTCTAGACTTGATAAGACTTGTCTGAAATGAAGTATTACAAGTCGAATTCAGGTCTAGAAATTCGTCAAGTTCAGTCTCGATAACTTCCAATTGCTACTGGAACAAGACCTCATCGGACAATTTTTTCTGATTTATAGCTTTGGTATATGTTAACGCAAAAAGGAGGTCGATATCGTTTTATAATAGTAAAACTGGCCACTGAAATAACCAATTGGCATAAAAACTATATGATTTAGTTCCATGAGAAGTGAATTTGGATGAAAACTTTGCATTTAGATTTGTTTACGAAATAATGAACAAGAAAACAAACTCATTTCGTTTGATATCATTCTTACTGTACAGAGCAAATGGAAACTGCTGAATTGTAGAATGGCGAAACTTCGGTCTTTCTCCGAACAAAAATGTTCCTACGTTTTTATTTCTTACAATTACTCTTCTGTTCCTCAAAAGCTTTGTATTGTTTCCAAAAAGACAATGAAAAGCCTTTGTCGGTCGTAAAGTTTTAATACATTTGGTTATTCAATTAAACTTAACAAATCGAATAAATCTTAAGGACAACGGTTTTCGTTTACTTAAAACTTTTTTGTTACAGAAGTGTTATTTCAGGAATATTGGTATTATATTTTCGCTTACAATAAAAAAATTATATCTGTTTTATGGATAATTTTGGTGAAATTTAACTAAATTTAAATAAAAGGTATATTCTAAAAGTAGCCCAATACATATACATTGTCAACTCGTAAACCTGTTCAGTATTTATTTACCTTTTATCAAGAAAGAAATATATTAAAAAAATATTGATAATCTGTGCTTCTACTGCAGTAAGTGTCTGCTATAATGCTAGTGATAAAAATATGTGAAGCAACTACTGACTACCTTTAAGATGTAACTTAATGACATCTGGTAAGGGTCTCCCATCATAGGCAAACCGCTTCTTAGAAGGCATGCCTGGAAATTATTAGTTCAATATTTCACTACATAATATTAAAATAAATGAATGGGATGGATTGATGATATTCCAATCAGTATTTTAATTTTTTCGACTAGATTGTGTTCACAGGGTTATGTCAAACAGTGGAAAGATTACGTTAAACGATCGAAATATCGTGAGTGCTTCGGGCATTCGAATCGCCTAACCCACTGGTGGGCCAGGCTAACGCGTCGTACGTATCCCTACTGAATTTTATGCTGGTTCTTTGGCAGTAGATGACCCTTTCAACCCGTGATAGTTTCGATATACGATGTCCTAAGCCGAGCTCCGTGCCCACTCGGGTGCCCTTACGCGTATCGTATGTAGGAGTAGTTTAAGTTCCGGCTAAGCGCCGTCAGCGCTAAGCTACAAAGTCCGGTGTACTTTAAAAGGCCATTAGGGCCATAAATAAACTTTCCATTACGAAAAAAAAATGCGATAGATATTTAGTTTTAGTACACAAGGCAGAAGTATTCACGTCGTATTCAAATAGCATCTTATTTCATGTATTTAATAATTTTTGACAAAAGAGTGACGGGAGGGTCTTTTCCCCGGTTGTTTTTCTTCTCGGTCTAGTGATAAAGATGTTTTTTATTGGTAGTGGAGTTTCCTTGTTAAGATCTCGTCTGAGGCGGCACTTCAGTCCTTCCCATTGTGACCGCCATGACAATCACGGTTACATGATAGCGTTCCGGTCAACCGGAAGGAACGGTTACTGGAACAATAGCAATTTCTACTGAAGCCCAAGGTGTGCAACGCATAAATATTAATAAATAAAACAGCTACGACTAATGATGTCCATGGGCGCGGATGCCGCTTACCACCAGGTGGGTCACGTGCTCGTTTGGCGGCTATAAATATGGTAAATAAGAAAAAAACTTCCAAACGTAATTTTTTATTACCTATGATGAAATAAAATGTTTAGAACTTCTTATTTTAGTGTCTTTTATATAGGTATCTTGTTATAGTTATCAAGGTCCCTAAATTGGCAACTGTGAGTTCGTCCGCACGGCCCACAAGGTACAGATAGAGCTGTAACCATCTGCTTGGGGGGCGGCGCGTCTAAAACTAAAAAGATCGCCTTAATTAAGCCTTTGTATTTCAAAAGTTCCATTTTTCAACAGACAAGGAAAGTAATTTTAAAGTTTTTTTTTAAATATCGTTTTTAGAAAGGATAAGGTGTTTTGAGAAAAAAAAATTTCAGGTTCTGTGCAGTATTTAATTAAAAAAAACAATTTTTAAAGAATTTCATGTTATGACGTCACAGAATAGTTATTTTTTTTTAAATGCATATTATCAAAGTTTATTACTATGCCTGGAATGAACGTGTCTATAATTTTCAATGGAATCTTCTGACAGTTATTTATTGTAAACTTTAACAATTTAAGCAAGGACTGATGCTACTGGATGCCGTCATATAGAGATTAAATGAGAGACAATTTAATTTGCGATGGTTTTAGAATTAGAATCTGAATTTTTGCTTTACGTACCGTATTGTTTAAATTGAAATAAATTTGAAAACTGTATAAAACTGCTTTTAGCTACGAGTGAGGGAAAAAATACTTAATTTAAAACGATTAACATAAAAACGGCTCTTGTAAAACTATTATCAGTTCATCTTAAAAACAATAAATTGGTTCTGCTGAGGGAAGGGCCTGGTGATCCCGTAGAACAGGGAAAGCTAGTTTGGGCACCAATCTCCGACCCAAATCTATACTGTTTGCTTTCTTTTGTTTATATTTGTTAGTTATTAGGCTTAGAAATATTATTGTTATTCATGCTGCGTGGCAGAAAGTAAAGATATTTTTTATGAATGTTCATCCTTAAGAATAGTCAAACTCATTATTCTAACACTTTAACTTTTTTTAAAATAAATCTATCACTAGGTACCTTGGTGATATCCATGATGTTGGATGTCGTGTTCACAAATTTGAGAATACGGCTGCTTATGACTGTGTACATGGAATTGACACATACAGATTGCCTTGTCTGATTCCAATGTTGCTTGGAGAACAATCGTGTATTTGTTCTATGTAGCAGATCTACTAAAACGGATCGAGTTGAGAATGTTCAAAACATCTTACTTATAGCTATATATAATAGGTCTTTACCTATGAAACTGCCGTTTTGCCGTACTGGCCATTTCAAATGAAAATATTTTTTTTTTGACTGATTATTCTAATTTCAAATTAATTTTATTTCACAAACATGGAATTCTTTTTCTAAAATCGTCATTTGTTTAATAGTTAGTGTTTTGTTTTCAACGCATTTGAACATTTTTCGTCATCATGGATAAGTTAAAAATTCGAGTAATTATGGAGTATGAGTACCGTCGTGGCAGCAAAGCGGCACAAGCGGCACGCAACATCAACGACGTTTAAGGAGCGAACACTACAAACGAACGCACCACCCGTTATTGGTTTACCCGCTTCCGTTCTGGAAATTTTGACCTGAAAAATGAACCCCGTGGTCGTCTGAAAACTTTGGTCGAGAATGACGAATTAAAGGCAATTGTGGAAACTGATGAAACTCAATCTACGGCTGAATTAGCAGCAGCTTTCGACGTTAGCATCAAAACAATATTGGTCCATTTGCGTCAAATTGGCAAGGTAAAAAAGCTAGACAAATGGGTACCCCACGAACTCAATGACCGCCAGCGCGAAGTACGCGTGGAGACGTGCCTTGCACTGCTCAGCAGGCATACAAATGAAGGAATTCTGAACCGCATTGTTACTTGTGACGAGAAATGGATCCTGTTTGACAATCGTAAGCGCTCAGCAAGTTGGTTGGACCCTGGTTCAGCACCCAAACAATGCCCTAAACGAAAACTTACCCCTAGAAAAGTGATGGTCACTGTTTGGTGGTCTAACGCGGGTGTAATTCATCACAGCTTCTTGCCAAACGGGACAAGCATTACTGCAGATGTGTACTGTGAAGAACTGAACACAATGATGGAGAAGCTCCCACGTCTCCAACCAGCTTTGGTCAATCGTTCGGCTCCTCTGCTCCTGCACGACAACGCGCGACCTCATACTGCACAGCAGACGGTCTCCAAGCTACAAGAGTTGGGGCTGGAAGTTCTCCGTCATCCGCCGTGCTCACCAGACCTTGCGCCTACAGACTTCTACTTTTTCCAGAATTTGGATAACTTCTTGGCAGGAAAAAAATTCAATACCCGAGAGGCAGTAAAAAACGCCTTTGAAGAATTTGTTGCCTCCCGTCCAGCTGATTTCTTCAAGAAAGGCATCAATAAGCTACCAATGCGTTGGCAAAGATGCATTGATTGCATGGGTGATTATTTTGATTAATAGAAATACAAAATATATAAAAAAATTACGCTTCATTTATTTCGTGAAAAACGGCAATTTCATAGGTAAAGACCTAATATTATGTGAATAAGTTTTATTTGAGTTCGCCACACCGTTCTGTTGTGTTTAAATCATAGCTCTATAGGGGTTATCAATAAATAAAATCTTCAGATAAAACATAATTTGCGTCGCATAGTCTAACTAAACCTTAACAAAAGGGAAGTTAGTTTCCGAAATCCATTTCCTTAATGAGTTTTTTTTGCTAAAATGCCCAACACATTTTAGTACTTATTTCTCATTCTAAATAAAAAATTGTTACATAAAACAAAGAAAAAACATTGTGAAAAAGCTAACACGCAGTTGGTCTACCTTAATGGTCTAATACAATTTTGCTGCTCATTTTGGCACCCAACTTGGGTCTCAGGTGGTGTCAGGTGAGTAACCGACAATCATCCGGTCATTCACCTTAACCTTAAGCCATATCTACGATAAATAAACTTAGAATCTTCTGGTTACAAATAAATACAGTTGGCAAACAAAATTGAATTTTATTCTTTACAACGAAGGTGGAGAATTGCAGGTATTTAAGTTATTTGTGCTACAATAACTAGTAATGGAGAAAGGTTGTTAAAGACAAATGAGTTACTTTAATAATTAGAATTATTCTGCAAGCTGTATCATATTTTCAATTGGACAGCGTTTTCTGAGTTGTTTTTCTACAAGTCAACATCAATGCCAATAATATTTTATAAAAAAGGCAGTTAATTAGCAAAAATCATTCGTTAGTTGATTCAGCTCATTCATCTTTGATTAAAATCGCAAATAGAATTATTTTTTCATTCCTTCTGGTTTT
Organism: Marasmarcha lunaedactyla; assembly: GCA_923062675.1. Lineage (NCBI taxonomy): Eukaryota > Metazoa > Arthropoda > Insecta > Lepidoptera > Pterophoridae > Marasmarcha > Marasmarcha lunaedactyla. Next base: position 7,480,469 of record OV281361.1, on the reverse strand, counting down.
ATAGGTACTAAATCAAATTTGCCGATACTATTATAGCTTTAATTACACCGTTTTATTAACGTTCTATCCGCCTTGAAATCAAAATTTCATGGTTTCAGGTTCGCACTAAATATCATATTAACTTGAATTGAAATACGAGTAAGTACACTCTGAGATCTGGGTTAAAATATGAGCTAACTCGGGTTAAAATAATGCTTTATGTGTGTCAGTCCAAAAGAAATTGACAGAGATGGATTGATATTTTAACTGACTAACCTCCTAACTCTAAGTCAAATGGTTTGGGCAAGTTAATGCACATAATTAAAATCACTTAAACGAAATGACAAGTCAAATGTATTTTAATAAAAATTGTACGAATCGGTACTTTTCACTTTAAACTGTGACAAAAAAAAACCGAAAAACTACATTTCGTAAACTGGAGGGATATAATTTCAAAAACCAATAGTATCCATTCCCAATACGTATAAATCTCGAATTGCGGGTAATATTCGAAGTCGGGAAAACTGGATTGGTCTCTAGGGCAATTCTCATTTAGAGAGATTATACCTCGAATTCGACATTTTCACCTCTACAGCTTACGATCGCTGCTTGTCGATCGGTAAACTTATATGAAAAGACGTTTTATACGAAAAAAGCCTGAATATTAATGGTACAGCAAAATATAAATTTATCTCAACATGAACTAAGAGCCATTATGTTACTCCCTAAAATTAAATTTTCTCACTTCTTGCCACCTGCGGCCGTGTAAGCTAATTTAATCGTGGTATAAACCTGGCGTTAGGTCTAACTTCTTTAGATCATAAATCAAGCTCAGGTGTGGCTAAAGGTCCTATAGAACGCTAGCAGGATTCTATTTTAAGTCTATTACGTTTTATTTCCTGTGCCATTGCCGTAAATGTTCAGGAGAAAAGAAGATTTATAAGGTAATGTTGAAGTTGGTTTTCTTTCTCGTGAATATTTGGGATATTTATGTATTCGGCATGTGAAGCTGGTTTTGCTAATAATATATATCTGAATTTTGGGGCCCCAGCCCATACGCAATCCATGATCGCTAACGCTATAAAAAATTGTATGGAATAAAAACTGTATGGAGCATATCATACAGGGTGTACAATCCAGATGGGTCAGTATGGACAAGTCAGAAACTATGAGAGATAGCGAAATCTATTCTTAGGAACCATGGCGTCGATTTCAGATTTAATAATAATCACATTCAAACTTTTTTCTTAACTCTCATACATAACCGGGAATCGAACTTGGTCAAAATCTCTGTAAACAATGTGGTATAAATTCTGCAAGTCGTAAGAAGCAAAAATTCGATCGAATTTTGTTCAAATAATTGAAAGAAAAACCAAGAATAACATATTTTATTTTAAAATGGTAGCCGTTCTGCTGAATGCAAAGATTAATTCTTTTGGGTAACGAATGTGAAATTGCGTTTCGTATTTTCATGGGGTGCATAAGTGTTAAAATGTTTTCAAAGGCTGTAGTAAATCCTCTACAGTGTCGTAATTTGTTTTGTAGATTTCATCTTTGACATAACCCTATAAGAAAAAAACTCGTTTTATTTAAAATATGACATTAATTCCATTTTCAAATTTTTAATGATTTCGGCACGCCCGCTGAACAAATGTAATTCAAATTTTAAATAAATGCTATTTGTAATGCATAATATCGATACAGATAAGATATGCATAAGTGGTCTCTTCAGATAATTGATGATCGATTCATATTATTCACGACATTTTGCAAATTAATTAGATTGTGGCCATTTCAGTCTAATTTACTGTCAGTCTTGTTTACACAAGATTTCATAGCCAAATTTGGTCCTTATACTTACGGACCAATACTTGACGCGATTACAAGAGTATTGACCAGGTTCGATTCCCAGTTATGTATGAGAGTTAAGAAAAAGTTTGAATGTGATTATTATTAAATTTAAAATCGACGCCATGGTTCCTAAGAAGAGATTTCGCTATCTCTCATAGTTTCTGACTTCTTCTTTCTCCATACTGACCCATTCGGATTGTACACCCTGTATATCACGTGACGTTCGTAGGTTGCGAGTGAGGCGTAAGGGATCATAAATTGCAACTTGGCTAAGGCTCTTGTTTTTTTTACTTTTGACGTAAAGTTTGAAGGTCACTTAATAATTAACTGTGATTCATTCGTTATTTTGTTCATCTAGCTGCTCTAGGGTTGCTACACAGATGTTTAGGCCGGCAAATTCGGGTATAGCAATGACGGCCCGGTGGTGCATTAGGGCTTTATACGGTTTGTCTAATTCTGCTCGTTTGGCCAACGCCCGAACGGGATTGGCTGGGCGGCATTTTTCCCGAAAATTAACTACACCGAATATGTGCGTACCGTCCATTATATGTTAAACAAAGACGGGGTGTTTGCACGTTTGAGCGTACTTAGACTAACTTAGACTTAGACTAGCTTACTTAGACTTAACTTAGACGTAACTTAGACTAACAGTCTCTTATATTAGTTTTTAGAAAAACCCTAGCCATTATTAGTTAATAATACACTAGCCTCTAATTGTTTTAAATAGGAAAACTGACTGCTCATAACACATTTGGGAACTCCGTTATAAAAATTACTCATAGGTTCAGTCCATCGAACTCAAAAATAATTGATCAAATCTCACTATGGGATTTCATAGGCTCTCTCAAAGAACTCTTCCATTTTATCATAGATATTGATTAGGAAATACTTTTTCGATATTCTCACTTTGAATTTACTAAGTTGAATCCCTGGAGTATATGTTATTACCGAGAATTTACTGAAATCTAGCCAATCTAGATAGCCTGGTAGAGAGAGAAAACTATGTTCGCATCAAATTCACTGAATACTACGGGGAAATCTATTGACGGGTCAGAATTTATGCTCATTAGCTGTTTCGCAATGCGAGCCCTTTGCAAATACACGTGGGGAATTAAGTACCTAATTTACGTAGCTTGTAGCATCGATCACTTATAAAAACTAGATACACAATCAGGGTCAGGAAAACGTCATCACCAACAGAATGCCCAAATGATATTTGGGTTTTCTTTCAATTTAGTAGAATACGGACATTTCGACAGCAAGCATGTCAAAAAGTTTTTAAAATTACACGTCTTGTTTTCTAAAAGACAATGAATTAAATTTTTTTTGTTAATTTGGTTATAACTTATAGGTATTCTTGCAATTATTATCAACGTATTAAAATACTTATGAATTTAGTCAAGAAATGAGTAAACAAATCATGTTTTTAAGTTTAATGCCAGCTAAAAAATCGAAAAAAAAATTTAGTTTTTAGACACGCCTTTCTAAATTATTTTTTACAGGGTTGTATTTGCAATAACAAAGGTATGGGCAGTATTTAGGGCAGTTTCAAGTGTCATATTTGTGTAACACTGTGTAGTTTTTTTTGAAGCATCGTAGTAATTTGAATCTAGCGATAACACTCGAAAAGCCGAACCCACCTTCTGGCAGTCGGGTAAAGATTGTAAGAACTTGAAATTCACTGAGATGGAAAATCAAAGATATGACAATCACCATTATTTTCATATAAGAGGTTTTTTCATAATAAATTTGTTCTCACCCTCTTCACAAGACATGACAAAGTGACATTCAGAATTCTATTGAAAGTCGTAGAAAATGTTTCAGAAATTCTATTATAGATATTGTCTAATATTGATTATTAGTGGTTTTTATACATGGGATTCTATCTACCTACAGTAATATATATTTTAAAATATGTGCTTATGTTGTTTGTTACTATTGACATATATCACTAAAGTTACTTCCTTAATATAGATAAATCAACCGGTACAAAAATGGCTATCCCACGTTTTTAGTTAACTCTCTGCTCTTTCCGCTCGTTGACAACTGCATGCAAAAATGAACTTTAAGACATTTCAAAGATCCCATGCGCCTCAAGCGGCTAATTCATACACGTCAGCCATCATTGTACAGTCGGGGAACTTGGTGGAGGCTCAGATCTGCAGCCGAATGCAGTGTCGTCAAGTTGTGATGTCAAGTGTAAAGTTGAGAGGCGTATACATATGATAAAAACTGTAGGTACTTTTTGGCGCCCTGCATATTAGTCATGCGCACTAGGAGTTCTTTCAATCCCGGTTTGTTACTTCATATTAAGCCAGCTGGATGAAATTTTAAGTTAAAATTAGCCTTCAGGCTGCCGAGGCTGAAATCTAGAAAACTTATTAACAGGTCACACAAATTGACTTTGATCTTACCTATATGTATAGTGATGAAAACCCAGTAAAAAGAATGACTCTCATTTTGACAAGATTGGTGTGTCATATTTTCAGAGTATGAATCTCATTCGTACCTATATAACAAATTAGTTTTTTATTTAGCATTTTAGCTGAGGTTATTCTGCGATTATTATGAGTACGCTTTATAGATTATACGAGTAGCCTTAGAGGAAGGTCAACGTACTAAAAAAATCCAACAACTGAATTACTTGGCTTCCTAAGCACAAAAATAAATTCGTAAATCTAGACATCTCTTTTTCCTTCCTTGCAAAACTTTTAGATGCAGAATTAAGGCAGTAAAATACTTACAACACAAAAATCTCCTCTCACATACCTTTCAGTCGCAGATTCTTCTCCGTGGCTCCATCAGACTCATCCGAAAGGCGGATGAGCTCGTTCCTCTTGTCAGGCGTCTTTTCATGCATGACAGCTTCTACTGTTACCAGCTCAAAGATATTGTTCGTGCGGTTCAGGATCTGTATTGCGAAGGATTTTTAGAAGGGGCTTAGCGGGATAGGAGGTTAACACTAATTAAATGGTTAAAGTAGGGTAATATATAGAGGTTCTGCCATAGATACATCGTAAAATTAGTTTAAACCTGCTCTTAGACCCCGACCCTACGGCTCCCCAGCGGCCAGTAAGTATTTAGGGCGCACAAGTAGAGAGTAATTTGAGAGTAAATTGTCTATAACTTTTAACAAGACTATCTGTGTGAAATAGCTGCAACGTTTAGACTATAACTGTCAGAATATTACAAAAAGGGAAAATCAACCTTGGTATACCTAGGTGATAGACTACATTTTTAATCGAACGTACGTCGAGTGACATTCGTCGTCGTGTGGCCTTGTAGTAATGTGTTGTGTTAGGAACAAGTATGGGATCTCAATTAACAGATACTGCGCGACCCAGCCAACTACAGGACTGCTCTGCCATTATTTATCTTGGTATTTTATGCCGTTATTAATTTATCTGTCTACATTACCAAAGTATTAAGATGTTCTTTTACCGCAGCGCTTGATTGGTTTATCAATTGTAAAGGGACAGCATTCAGTAGTAAATACTGTAAACATAAGGTTAACTATTGAGTTATGTTCACCTTTAATTAATTTTTTTTATGTACGTTATTTGAAAGCGTCCTTTTGTATACTATTAATTAATACAATACGATTGTATATTAATTTATTAGGGAAAAATATTAATTATAGTTATAAGTAGGACGTTAAAATCTAATGTGTTTCAAATTGTAATAAGATATCGCGCCTCCGGACAATATTGAAGTATTAATACGAGTATATCTAAGTTATCGGGGAATTTAACTAAGGTGAGAATAATGCTGCGTTCCGATTGCCGCTCACAACGCTATGAGCGCCAAATACTGCTCATAACCGTTCCGAATAGTGCTAAAATAGCGCGCTAAAAGTGATATTTGTGCTATTATAATCGGAACGGTTATAACTTTATTAAGATCTTTGACCCTGAATGAAACAGGAGCCATTTTCGAACATTATTACAAAAGAAAATGACTTAAAATCTTTAATTGACTAATTAAAACATTAACAAAATAACGTCATGTGTCAGTTTTGACAGGCCGCTCAGAGCGACCATGCTCCGTAGTTTGGGCACTGTGAGCGGGAAGATGGCGGAGTTTACGACGTATCGATATCGCTGTGAGTGCGCTCACAAGCAATCGAGTGTCGATATCATCGGCAAACGGAACACAGCATAACTTGGGCGTTATTCGTTCTTTTGTAGGCGCTCCGCATAATAAGGGGCGACACTGCAGGGCATTCGCATGCGAATCGCCGCCTACAGCAAGTCACACAATTGTACCCACTCACATGTTCTTTTAAAAAAGTAGTTGTGAAGTTGTGACTTACCGTTTGAAACTTGAAGGCAATGAGAGGCCGTACCAGATCAAACCAATTGGTGATCTTCTTACCCACCAGATCTGGTAGAATCACCATCAAGGAGTTTCCTATACTGCGGACTACCATGTCAGAACTGAAAGAAAAGTTATACTGTGTTATAGAAGAAAGTAGCTTGTAACAATTTAGATAATATTTGCAATCGTACCAAAAAAGGTTTTTACTTTATCGTTTTTTACTCAATGATGACGAATTATTTCGTGATTATTACTGATGTGTTGGTAATAGGAAACTAATAAAAATTTATTGAGATAATAAATAAAAAGGGACAAATTTTTTTTAAAGAAAGTTAAGGAAGTAAGTCGTACAGACTATTCTGTAGTAAATAATTATTATAAAAATAATGAAGACGATGATGGTTCACACAAAATAGAAAAATCTATGAAGAGCACGACTTGCTATCTTTATTTTACGCCAATAAGTCTTTGCGTGACTATAACACTTGATACTTTCAACAATAACAAAAAGTATTAAAATTCTTCAAAAAAAAAAAACAAGTGTTATTTGCTAATAACCGAATGTTGTTATCACTGAATTAATACTATAATTTATTGTTTTATTTTCGATGTAATTTCCCTATTATTAATTGCATAATAAGTATAGACTCGCAATCTAACAAATTGTAAAACTTGAAACACAACGCAGCAACAATAGCAGCGCCTCACGTGGCATTTTATGAAAACTTAAATACGAATCGTATTCCAGCACAACTCGCACAACCAGCTGCTGATGTTCTTCGATTAGAACAATGAAAAACATATAAATAAATAAAATTATAACAAAATTAACATTGAAATGAAATACTTACCCAAATACAATACAAAAAGGAAATATTTCAAATAGTACTGAAGCGCTAATTGGTAAGTGTTTTTCTTCTCTAGTCATTGCTAGTGATGCCAATGTAAATGCTCGGTTATCAAAAGTAAGTTGAAATGTTACATGAACTGTGTCAAATAACAATTCTTCTCGTAATAATTCTATTCGCATTTCTTTATGATAAAAATGTCTCGCTACCTGAAAAAAAAAATAGATAAAATATGAACCAAAGTGCCATCTAGTTTTTTTTATTATAAACAAAAAACGATCATAGACGCCATCTAGTATACTTATAAGAAAACATTTGCACAAGATAAAAGCGTTTAATATGTTTGACAATTTCAACCTGGCTGATACTGGGGGCGTAGCTCAGATGGTAGAGCGCTCGCTTAGCATGCGAGAGGTACCGGGATCGATACCCGGCGCCTCCAAGGTATTTTTATACATGTTGACTAGTTTTTTCACTTACCTCTCGGATTTGCCCCATTGCGTAATACACAAAACCTCTTCTTTTTGATCTATAATGTAATGTTAGACCTTGTCTTGTTTCATTTTCACAGATGAAGCTTGGTGCCCTCATTCTTGGGTAACTGAACTTCAAGTATTCGTGCAAATTATCTAATCCATTTAAAAAATCTCTCATATGTCTGCCGAGTACTGATAACACTCTGTCGTAGCCATATTGTGATACAAATCCTACAAAATAAACTCCCATTTGATCCATAAACTCTTTTTCCGATATACCTAAGACCTGGGAACAAAAATATTTATATTGCAGTTCATTTTAAATCAACATAGTATTTTTGTGTAATAATTACAATTGGCTCATCGCCTTTATTCGGACTTAGTGACCTGCGTAGGCTGCGTTTTTCGTATGCTGGCACATACCCCGCACAACGAATTCTATGGCGATTTTGCGTGGTAATTCGGGCTACGTTGCCTTCAATAGATTCTAGTTTACGTGTCGTTTTTTATTTGTAATGAATTTTTATAGTGTACGGCCCAGTGGCGTAGCGGGGGTAGTAGCCCTGCTTTATACGCCTAAGGCCCCAGGTTCGAGTCCTGGTCGGGGCATTCATTTCTGTGATGAACACAGATGCTTGTTTTCAGGTAACGGTTGTTTATATTTTCCCCCAGTTCGCTGTATGCCCATCATAACACAAGCTCTGCTTACTTTGGGGTCATCCAGTTGGTGTGTTTGTCTGGGGATTTATTATTATTATCTTATAATTATTAATTTATTACACATATATGTAAATTCTGGAATTGTAAATATCTTCAATAGTTGGTAAATAAATGTTAAATAAATTCTATAAAAATTTACACTTTTCAATTATATTCCAATGATTTCATGTGGATTCGATATAAAATATAATATGAAGTAACAGAAATTAAAGACATAATAATACGTTGCATTTTGTTAAATGAACTGCTGCAGTAATTGCAGTATTAGAAAAAGAACTCTATTGCTAGAGAGCTGTCAAAAATGTAAGCATGAAAAATAATGGTCTTATTAAGATATTAATATATTATTTCGTTTTTCGTGCAACTGGGGGTGTAACTCAGTGGTAGAGTGTCTGCTTCGCATGCTGAAAGTCCTGGGTTCAAATCCCAGCACCTCCAAAATTGGTCTTTTGTTGTTACTTTACTTTTTAACATTTTATTAATCTATTGTTATGTTTTTATTAGTTGTTTTAATTTTAAAGTTGCCATAAAAAACTTATAAAGATAGATTTATATAAACATTATTTTTGTTATTTTAAACTAAATTGATCTGGTATTTTCCTATATTACTTCAGTAGATTATTGATTTATAACAGATATTAATCATTAATAATTAGAAAATATATTTTAGCGCTTGCGATGAGGTAAACAACGAGGTTTCAAACTTCGGATCGGAGGCACATTAAGCCACACAGTACACCTTATGGCCGGTTTACACGCGTCAAGTAGTTAAGTTGGTAACTAAATTTTAAGTTAAAAATTACCTCTAAACAGTCAGGTAAGTGACAAGTGGTAACTTAAAATTTAGTACGCAAGTGATAAGTAGATTTCGATTCGTTCTATTTTTCGTATAAGTAGGTGGGCGGGGCTTCTCACTTAACACATGATTTTTTATTTAAGTGCATAAGTTGACAAAGCGGGTGGCGGCAAGAGCTCGTATTTATTTCGTTTTTTCCCTTTTTTTGTCGGATTTAATATCGGAGTGGAGTTTAGTTTCAACTATAAAATTTGTTGAAGAATATTTAAAATAGGTATGCTTGTAGAATAAACGAGGTAAACAATTTTGAAAAAAACATATTCTTGTAAAGATTTTAATTTCCGAATTCTTCTTCGAAAAATTCTTCTCTGAATTTGTCCAAAATCACGTTTACCACATATAATATTTATGGCATATTTCTAACTGGAACTGCAATGTCAAACAGGATTGGACCAGTAGCAAAGAAACTGAAGAACGACAAGGCGTTAGAAAGAGATCTGTGGGACGAAACAGTAAGAGACGATGAAAATGTGTTTGTCGTGAAATGGATGGATACGAAGGCCGTAACAATGTTGTCTACATGTTCAGGGAGCGCTCATTTACAAATAATAATATTAAATACCCAAATACACCAACTGTATGTCCCTAAAGTAACCAGAGCATGTGTTATGGATGACCATACATCGAACTGGAGGGTAACCCAGAATAAACATACAGATATTAGTATCAACAACCATGATCCGAGAACAAATATCTGTGTTCATCACACAATTGAATGCCCCGGCCAGAACAAGCAAACAAAGGCGAAACAAAATGCGATCACCGATGTAGAAGTCGCACCATGACACTATGAGTTACCTCTGTGTGTCACAAGGTAAAATAAGTTTTCTGACTGACTGACCAATAATTGGTAAGTACCAAGTATCAAATCGTTGTACAAAAAAATCTTATATTAGTTAATTTAGACAACCAAAATATGTAAAAAAAAACTAATAATATTTTTGTACAGCATTTTGTTAAACTAAAATAGAAATAAACAATATAGAAAGAAAAACATAAATAGGTGAATGTCTTACATTCAAAATCAAAACAAGCCAAACGAAACTTCCAAAAATATATACCACAAAGGAAATGAAATCAAAAGTTTATTCATACGTTTGAAAATTAATCCATTTATTTTCTAAATAACTTCAAAGCCGTTATTGAGTAATAAATATGTCATCGAATTTATTAATCGAGGATCGTCAGATATAGTTATTAATAACTCGAATAGTGTTCAAAAGAGATGGGAAATAAATAATCGTCCTAGTTGGAAAGAGATAGAAGATTATGTGCTTGTGAAGTGTGCTGTGAAATAATAAGAAGTATACCAAATCTCATTTTGTTGTCGTAGTTAGAGAAAAATCTCGAATTTAGAGTTTTGCTCCCAAGATTTATTTGATATTTTTAGCATGTCAAGGTCGATAACTTGCGAAGTTTACCGATCGACATGCAGCGAGTGCCCGTAAGCGGTAGAGAGTAAAATGTCTATAGACTTGTCGAGTAGACCTTAAAAATAGATTTAATTCGATTGAATATTCGATGTATGGTACATTATATTCTAATTCTATTTACTTTTAACGCATATGCAGGTTATTAAGCTAAACTCTTAAAGGTCGAAAATAATAACTAGATACACATAACAACTATTACGGGGAAATAGAATGAAACAACAGTATATATATATAAAAAAAACAGCATGTACAACTAAAATTTAAGAACAAATACGTAATTGTTTTGGTCTAGAAAAAGAGGCAACAGGCTCAACAGTATCATGTGTCTCCGGTTAAGACACCACCTGCTCGCACAGGATGGAGTGTAAAACTGCCGATAAGGTGGTTTTTAGCGGGTAGGTGCTACTCGAGTAAGTCCCACATCACGCTGCAGACCAGCTGCGGGGTGTGCATGATGCACTTACCACCGCCCTCCCCGCGGAGGGTGCCTGCTCAGGCGCAAAACAAAAAAGAAAACTAAAATTTTAAATTTTACAATCTCAAAATTTACAAATTTTGTAAGACCTTTTATTATGTTAATTAAGGTAGCTCTTCATTACGATTTCATTCAATCGAAAAAACATGACAATGAGTCATGTTTTTTTCAATTTCGATCAAATTCGATATTTTCATCTTTTAATGCTGTCTATCTCATATGTAGCTAAGCAAGGACTTTCATGCAGATTTGCAGTAAGGTCTGTTTTCGTGAACACACGCATGGACAACATGAACTCTGTTGTAGAGATGAGCGCTCCCAAAAGGGCGCATCTAAAAAGATTTGGATAAGTTTGCTTAGGTACAACTTTTTTGTGAATTCACATTTGGACAATTTAGAATAAAGAAGAAATAAACTTGAAGGCAGTTAAAAAATCTTCCTTATGTGTCGATTGGTACATATTATAGCAACTAAAATAATCAATCTTATCTTTTTAGACTATTATATATTTCCATATCATCTTACCTCCTGAGCCTTTTTTGCCAGCCTGGTGATCAGGTTCTCAGGGTAGACTTGGTGAACAGAGAAGGAAGGCTGCTCGACTCCCGCTTGACGCCGGATGTCTTCCCATCTCTCTTCCCCATAGGTCTGCCGGATGTACTCCGCCATGTTTTCTAGGAGTAGCCCGTACATTGTGTCTGGGGACAAGAGGAGGAGATCTTATCAAGAAAGTTATTGAGGAAAAATAATTGATCATGGTATGTATGTACTTTAGTGAAAATTATTGCTTAGCAGTAAGAATCTTTTGTGCTTCTTGTATTTTGTTAATAAACATGTATACTTTTTATTTGATGGTCTATAAGATGATTAATAAAATGGTTATGGTAGATATATATAATGAAATATTTAATTTTTGAGTTTGAGTTTGTGAGTTTTGGGAATATATTTTTAAATTTAAATTTAAATTCGAGAAAACATATAACGAGGTGGAGATGGTTCAACTGATCTGTGCCTTTTGAGTGCTTGTGCTAGTAAATATACCACTTGAGTGACATACTTATATTAATATTGTGCTATTCCATCATAATGTACTGGTATTCAGGTAAACTTTGGGTTATTTACCAAAACTAAAATAAATATGAACCAATTATTTCTAAGCCATAACGTTGCATGTATTCATACGAAAATAACTTCGCATTCAATGCTAATATATTTTCACTATCTATAATATTATTTTTAGATCTGACCTCAATTGATATTGTTTGTTATTCTGTAAGTACATCGATGTCCGTAAAGGGACGTTGAACGTGACAAGATTTCTGCAATAGGGTTGTAACGAGAAACCATGATATTTTGGCACATTGTTGGTAGTAAATTATAGTAGATATTAATGTAATTTTTAGAGGGGTTTTTGTGTAACGAGACGCGTGTTATAAAAGGTATGTTGTGATATATTCTGGCAGTATTTGTTGAACGACAAGACCAGCCCGAGAAAATTGTGACAAATATTTGGCTTGTGCCGATCGGTTCGAGCTTTACGCTGGAGGTCACATTCGGCTCATCTTGCCAAAACCCGAACGCCAATAGCCTGGTGGCATTTTCCCAAAATTTGCGATTAGCAGTGCCGATTGATGCCGCCCTTCATTTCCACATTTAAGATATGTGTCAGTGCTTGGAGTCAAATGATAACTTTTCAATTCCGAGCTGGTTCTTTTCATAACCTCTATACTGAAGCCATGGTATCTTAAATAAACCTTTGCTTAGGCACTTAAAGATCGTTAAACTCATTTATGTGCGCGGCACCATGTGTGCGTATGCTTGTATACTCGTATAATATGTAACTTAACTTTGTGTGGCGGCCGCCATCTTGACAAACCGTGTTCTCGTCGCTTTGGTGTGCGTGTACAATCAGTACATGTTTATCACGCACGTATATATAAAAGCCCAACGCACACACACGACCCCGCACACAAACAGCTTAAACCATCGATATCGCCCGGATATATCCTCAATATTAAAGAAAAATCTAATCCACTAATTATTAATACATTTGCTACTTTTCTAAAAAATAATAATAATAGAGAAGAACAATAGATGTCATCCTATATTTTTCTTGCACACTGTTTAGGAGGATATACAGCCTAAAGCTATAAAAAATAACAAATATAAACAATAAATATTCCTAGACATAGAACAAAGTATTGAACATATACTTATATGCATTTAAACCTTGGGATAAGCAGGTGGCGATTAATCTCAATTATATTTTACGACGCGGAGACACATTTCGGCACTCCCTACATGGTGGACAAATGAATATCACAGACTTATAGCGGTATTGTCCCTATTTCTAGCTCAGGGAAGCAATAAAGTTTCTCTAATAAGAAACCATACTGCAGGTACAATCGGGGAAGTCCGCGGAGGCTCAGTGTTAGCGACGCAACATGAAATGGATTCGGCATAATAGGGACATAGCCATTCAAATAGTTTTGTAAATAACGCTAGTCCACGCCCTCACTACTTGCGCCCGTCCTCGGATAGGTGGTTATTTTCGAGTGTGACGTAAGCAAGTACTAATAAGATTCTTATAGGAAATTATGATGTTATAGGAACCTAGGTATAGGTATATTTTGAATTCTATTTTGATAACATTGATTTATGGTTGAATTGATGATATTTGTGTTTAATAAAGTTCTTAGAGATTTCATTGGTATAATATAAGCATAATATGAGAAGCTTTATGTATGTTTTGGATAGAATTTAGACCTAGGTTATTTGTAAAATACTGATTTGTTCAGATTTTTCATAATTGTGGTGAATTTATGGTTATTTCGTATCAGATTAGGTACATAATGGTAGATATAACGTTATTGTATATAGGTTCATATAATAAAGTACGCATTTGAAGTAATAAATGACGTAATATGGTTAGATATTTTCTCGTTGAATAACTACGTAATTATATGGTTTATTGTTATGGTTTATTGATATTAATGTGTAAATTGCTTTCTTTTATTGAAATGTAATAATTATTTTCATGGTGTTTTACGTATTTGAAGAGAATAACGAGAAAACCTTTGTTGTTGTATATGTTCCTAATTGGTAGTTATATCTTGTTTGATTGTGTTAAAATCTAATTGTAATTAGAATGTTTGCATATTTTAATAATGTAAAATGATAAAATTATATTTGTAACCGTTTCGCCTTAGGGACAATGTTAGGCTAAGTAAGTAGTCTGCCGGCGCAAACGGTATTTTGAGATAGTCTTTGTTCTAGAAAGTTTTTTGTATTTAATTTTATCAAATTGGTATTTATGTAAACTTATAGGAATCGTTTCGCTCTATTATTTGAATATAATATTGTAATAGTTTTGCTTAATAGTTTGAAAGATAATTCGATGTAAAGTTTAGAATCCAAATAAAACTTAAGTGTAATTAGGTGCAAATTGCACAAACGCGCCAGCCAATCAGAGCGCTGGAATTATTTAGGGCGAAATTTGTATAAAAGGCGCACGCCGAGCTTTGGAAGACAGTTCGGTGCCCACAAGCAAGAAAACAACATCTAATAAGAAGAAAGAAACAGTTCGGTGCCTGCAGCGAAGAAAACAACAAGAAGAAAGAAAAAGTCTAATAAGAAGAAAGAAAAGGTCTAAGAAGAAAAGTTCAGAAGAATCCAACTAGAAGAAAGAAAGTGCTGTTCGGTGAATCCGGAGGCCAGTGAAGACCCAAGAAGACGTAAGCGCTGTTCGGTGTATCCGGAGGCCAGTGAAGAGGTCTGAAGAAAGAAACTGAACTACAGGAACGATTGCGGTTCATAGGCTTGTTTAAACTTAAGGTTTATTTTGGTATCCGCAATAAACGTTCTTACTTAGAAGAAGTGTTGTTTTCACTGCGCTCCAACCTGCACTCGATCAAGTCGGGTGTCACTCCGTGGTTCGTCAGGTCGTGGTGTCTTCGGGGCCAAAGGGTACTACGGCGGCATCTTCTCCAGCCGGCGCAAAACTCCGCAACAGTTTTCCTGGTCCTTCGAGCCGAGATCCTGGATCAAGAAGATGCCAACCACACGGTCAACTGGAAGAACGAAGCCCACCACCGCCACGGAGTCTTCGAGGGACTGGAGCGCAGCCACGCCGACAGAGACGACAGACACGATGGGGTCGTCTACGGGGTCGACGTTGACACCAGGGGCACCAACTCACCCCGCCGGAGGAGCGCCTGAAGCACGCCACGCCGAAGGTTGCACCGTACCGCCAGCAATGGATGGGGTTGCATCGAGGGGCGCTGCGGACGAAGAGGCACGGTTCGCGGTACCAGCGCCCGTGGAACCCAGGAGGGTTGGTTCCACCACCAGGTCGAGGGCTTCCAGAAGAAGGGAAGCCGAATTAAAAATGGAGATAGCCCAGAGGAAGCTGGATCTCGCCGAGGCCGAACTGGAGCTCGTGCGGGTCGAGTCCGGCAGCGAAGAAGACTTCGCAGACGAGGAGCGGCAGCACCACGTGGAGGAGTGGCTACAGAAGACCGAGAGGAGAGCGAGGGTAATGCCACCCTTGGTGCCGCTGTCGCGACCACCGTCACCACCACCACCACCGCGGCTACCACAGCCGCTGCCTGCATCTGGGAAGACCGACATCCAGGAGTTGGCTGAAACATTGGGGAAACTACCTAGAGGCCGGTCGGAAGCTGTACACATCGAGCTTCCCAACTTCGACGGCGCCGCAGAAGAATGGCTGGCGTTCAAGAGGACGTTCGAAGACACGGCACCCAGCTTCAGTCACGTGCAGAACCTGGCCAGATTACGGAAGGCGCTGTAAGGGAGGGCGCGAGAGGCAGTGAAGAGCCTCTTGTTTACGGCGGAGCATCCCAACGAAGTCATGAGGGGGCTACAATTGAGGTTCGGAAGACCCGAAGCTCTGGCAACTGCAGAGCTGGAGAAGCTGGAGAACCTGCCACGGGTCACAGAGGATCCGAACGACGTGAGCACGTTCTACAGCCACGTGAGGAACGCCGTGGCCACGATCAAGGCAATGGGGGCAAGCAAGTACCTAGATTCCCTCAGAACCACGAGGGCCCTCATTGCGAAGATGCCGACTACGATGAAACACCGGTGGATCGCATACAAGAGGGCGAATCCTGACGAAGAACTTCGGGACCTGGAAGTCATGAACGCATTCCTGGAGGCTGAAAGCGAATGGTACGCGGAAATAGCCGACCCTGAAGTATCCTGGAAGAAAGAAGACCGTCAGCGATCTGCACCACCGAAGACATCATGGGGCCACGAGCGAAGACCAGTGAAGAAGGTTCACTACGTGCAGGGGAATGAAGAGCACCCCCGCAAGAATCGGTGTCCAGTGTGTAACGGCGAGCACTGGATTTACGAATGCAGGAAGTTCAAGGAAGCAAACCTTAGTCAAAAATACGAAATGGCTAAGAAGGCAATTTTATGCTTCAGGTGTCTACGAGGAAGGCATTCAAGGAAGACCTGCAGGGCAGCAGACTGCAAGAAGTGCGGAAGATGGCACCACACCAGTCTTCATGAAGAAAGCCGTCCACCAGCAGCTGTTGGGGATAGAGAAGAATCCCGCTGCAATGTCTCCAGTCGCAGAGAAGAGCCCAAGGAAGTCGTCACCTCCGTGCACACTGCCAGTGATGGGCAGGTGTATCTGAAGATGATCCCAGTGGACCTGTATGGACCGAAGGGCGCAGCACGCGTACTGGCCCTTCTGGATGAGGGGTCAACAGTCACGTTATTGGATGCTGGGGTGGCGCAGATGATTGGGGCTGAAGGCAAGGCGAGTCCGATAACTATCGAGACAATTGGAGAACATGGAATCAAGAGGTGCGACTCGCAGGAGACAAGCGTCAAGATCAAGGGAGCTCATCGTAAGAAGAAGGAAACGATTGAAGTTCGAACAATCGACAGTTTGAAGCTCTCAAGACAAGGTGTGGATCGAGGTGTCATCCAAGGATGCTCGCACCTGCAAGGCATTCAAGGTCAACTGATGTATGAAAATGAAGAGCCGAAACTTCTCATCGGGCAAGACAACTGGGGTCTCATCGTCACGAGAAAACTCAAGAAAGGGAAAAGGTCCGATCCAGTTGCATCACTAACGAGCTTGGGATGGGTCCTCCATGGGCGTCACAACGGGAAGACGTCACCAGTACAGTTCGTCAACCACAGCAGGCTCATCGAAGAAGATGAGACAGAAGCCTTGGTGCGGCGACACTTCGACATCGAATCAATCGGAGTGCAGCCTCGCCGCCCGAGCAACGACGCAGACCAACGAGCGCTTGAGGTCCTGCAGTCAACGACGAAGCGCCTTCCAGAGGGGAGGTTTGAATCCGGGCTGCTGTGGAAGAGTGAAGACGAAACCCTCCCAAACAACTACGTGCAAGCTCATCGACGTCTTATTGGGATTGAAAGGAAATTGGACAAGGATGCAACCCTGAAGACGTCATATGAAGACCAGATGAAGAAGCTGATACAAAATGGTTATGCAGAGAAGGCTCCAATATCAACGACCGCTGGAAGAACATTTTATTTGCCGCATTTTGCGGTAATGCATCCCGTGAAGAAGAAGCCAAGGATAGTCCTGGATGCTGCTGCAAAATTTGACGGGAAGTGCCTGAACGACGCACTCCTGCCGGGACCAGGTCTTCTGCAATCGCTATTTGGGGTGCTTGTGAGGTTCAGAGAGAAGCCGGTCGCCGTCGTCGCCGACATTCAAGATATGTTCCTGAGGGTACAGATGCGTGAAGAGGACCGCGACAGCCTGAGGTTCCTGTGGCGCGGCGACAGAAGAAATGGGACACCAGACGAATACCGAATGTGCTCAGTGGTGTTTGGTGCGGCTTCATCACCATCTACGGTGATATTTGTCATGAATAAGAACGCAGAAGACTTCAGAGAAGATTACCCGGCGGCAGTGGAAGCCATCAAGAAGAATCATTATATGGATGATTATTTGCAGAGCTTTGCCACAGAGGAAGATGCAAGAAGGATCGCGCATCAGGTGCAAAGCATTCACGCAAAGGCAGGCTTCCACTTGAGGGGATGGAGCAGCATCAGGGCGAAGATCCTCGACGTGATAGGAGATCAGCTCAAAGAAGACAGCACAGATCTGGTTGCTGATGAGAAGACTCTTGAGCTGAGATGGCTAGTGGCAGAAGACTTGCTGGCCTTCAACTTTGGGTTCCGGAATACCAGCAAGAAGGCAGGCACTCGAAGGCAAGAAGACGCCGACGGAGAGAGAAGTCACCAGCGCCGTGATGTCCATCTTCGACCCCCTGGGCCTTGCTACCCCAGTTTTATTTCAGGGGCATAAGCTGATTCGGGACATATGGCGCGGGGAGATCGGCTGGGACGACGAGATTCCCGAAGACCAGCGAGCAGCCTGGGCCAAATACATAAAGGAAGTGTCTGTATTGAGAGACCTTCTAATATCCAGATGCATCTCACCGAAATTGGAAAAGGCAGCGAGTCAAAAGGGAACCCGGTGGAAGTTCATACCACCTGGCTGTCCAAACATGGGCGGCGCTTGGGAAAGGCTCGTACGATCGGTGAAGACGGCTCTGACGACGGTGCTGCAGTCCAGGACACCACAAGAGGAAGTCCTACACACGCTGATGACTGAAGTCGAACACGTGGTGAACTCGAGGCCACTCACCCACGTTAGCGTAGACCCTGACGATGAAGAAGCTCTAACGCCGAACCACTTTTTACTTGGCAGATCTTGTGGAGCACCGGCGCCTGGGGAGTTTGCAAACATCGAGCTCGTCGGGAGGGCAACGTGGAAGACGGCACAACGGCTGACGGATCACTTCTGGAACAGGTGGATCAAGGAGTATCTGCCTACCCTGCTGCCAAAGAAGGTCAATGGAGCAGCAACGCAGGATCCGCGCGTTGACGACATTGTCATGGTCGTCGACGCAACACTGCCGAGGAACACCTGGCCGAGAGGAAAAGTTCACCGAGTCTACCCTGGACCTGATGGGAGAGTTCGAGTTCTGGACGTGCAGACACCATGGGGGATCCTGAGGTGGCCAACGAGACGGGTCGTCATCCTGGTTCCAGCTGCAGCGTCGCAACCGCAGGATGGAGTGCTACGCACTGCGGGGGAGACTGTTAGCGACGCAACATGAAATGGATTCGGCATAATAGGGACATAGCCATTCAAATAGTTTTGTAAATAACGCTAGTCCACGCCCTCACTACTTGCGCCCGTCCTCGGATAGGTGGTTATTTTCGAGTGTGACGTAAGCAAGTACTAATAAGATTCTTATAGGAAATTATGATGTTATAGGAACCTAGGTATAGGTATATTTTGAATTCTATTTTGATAACATTGATTTATGGTTGAATTGATGATATTTGTGTTTAATAAAGTTCTTAGAGATTTCATTGGTATAATATAAGCATAATATGAGAAGCTTTATGTATGTTTTGGATAGAATTTAGACCTAGGTTATTTGTAAAATACTGATTTGTTCAGATTTTTCATAATTGTGGTGAATTTATGGTTATTTCGTATCAGATTAGGTACATAATGGTAGATATAACGTTATTGTATATAGGTTCATATAATAAAGTACGCATTTGAAGTAATAAATGACGTAATATGGTTAGATATTTTCTCGTTGAATAACTACGTAATTATATGGTTTATTGTTATGGTTTATTGATAATAATGTGTAAATTGCTTTCTTTTATTGAAATGTAATAATTATTTTCATGGTGTTTTACGTATTTGAAGAGAATAACGAGAAAACCTTTGTTGTTGTATATGTTCCTAATTGGTAGTTATATCTTGTTTGATTGTGTTAAAATCTAATTGTAATTAGAATGTTTGCATATTTTAATAATGTAAAATGATAAAATTATATTTGTAACCGTTTCGCCTTAGGGACAATGTTAGGCTAAGTAAGTAGTCTGCCGGCGCAAACGGTATTTTGAGATAGTCTTTGTTCTAGAAAGTTTTTTGTATTTAATTTTATCAAATTGGTATTTATGTAAACTTATAGGAATCGTTTCGCTCTATTATTTGAATATAATATTGTAATAGTTTTGCTTAATAGTTTGAAAGATAATTCGATGTAAAGTTTAGAATCCAAATAAAACTTAAGTGTAATTAGGTGCAAATTGCACAAACGCGCCAGCCAATCAGAGCGCTGGAATTATTTAGGGCGAAATTTGTATAAAAGGCGCACGCCGAGCTTTGGAAGACAGTTCGGTGCCCACAAGCAAGAAAACAACATCTAATAAGAAGAAAGAAACAGTTCGGTGCCTGCAGCGAAGAAAACAACAAGAAGAAAGAAAAAGTCTAATAAGAAGAAAGAAAAGGTCTAAGAAGAAAAGTTCAGAAGAATCCAACTAGAAGAAAGAAAGTGCTGTTCGGTGAATCCGGAGGCCAGTGAAGACCCAAGAAGACGTAAGCGCTGTTCGGTGTATCCGGAGGCCAGTGAAGAGGTCTGAAGAAAGAAACTGAACTACAGGAACGATTGCGGTTCATAGGCTTGTTTAAACTTAAGGTTTATTTTGGTATCCGCAATAAACGTTCTTACTTAGAAGAAGTGTTGTTTTCACTGCGCTCCAACCTGCACTCGATCAAGTCGGGTGTCACTCCGTGGTTCGTCAGGTCGTGGTGTCTTCGGGGCCAAAGGGTACTACGGCGGCATCTTCTCCAGCCGGCGCAAAACTCCGCAACACTCAGACTAAGGCGAGAATCGCTTGCGCATTGTTCGGTCTTTTGTAGGCGCTCCGCATACTAAGAGCGACAACACTGCAGGGGAACGTATACGAAAGAAGAAAAGGAAACAAAAGAAATGCAGTAATGACAAAAGCGCCAAAAGAAAAACAGCCTTATTGAAGTAGGAACGATAGCAGCAAACACAGCAACAAAACTGCGTGAAGAAAATTATTTACGAATTGTTAAATGATTAAAAAACATAATCCATTATCCATAGCGCCTAAATACGAACTACACATTGAATTTTATTTACAATACAGTAAATAATATAATAAGTGAAAAATCAATTACAATGAAACCGGAAAACGTACAAATTTAAACAGAAAATACAGTCTATGGCCACCTTAGCAGAAGTTAGTATAAGTAAGAAAAAAAAACAATGAAGGGGATTTGAATGCGAATCTGAGCCTGCACTAGGTAAGTATTCCGATTGTATTATTCGAGTATTATCAACTCTCTCTAAGGACTGGAAAAGTTCCCAAATCATGGAAGTTTGCAAACGTACAGCCCGTACCAAAAAAGGGCAGTCGAGCCAAAATTATGGAACGTGTATTGAACCATCGTCTCCTGACGTACCTAGAGACCAATGAGCTCCTCAGTGACAACCAATATGGTTTACCGCGGAGGACGCTCAACAGGAGACCTTCCAGTGTACGTCACGCATCTATGGAGCATGGCCTTGGAAGGGCACGGAGAGGCAATAGCCGTATCCTTAGATATCTCCAAGGCCTTTGACCGGGTATGGCACGAAGCCCTCTTGAGCAAGCTTCCTGCGTATGGTATACCATCTGAACTGTGCGACTGGATTTCTGATTTCCTGAGGGAACGGTCAATTCGAGTTGTCGTCGATGACTTCTCATCGGACCGAATGGCGATCAACGCCGGCGTACCTCAGGGACCTGTTCTCTCTGCAACATTATTCCTGCTGCACATTAATGACCTTCTTTTATCGGAAGGCATTATTGGTTACGCTGATGACAGCACTGTTGTAGAGAGATATGTGTCCAATGCGCGAGCGAGTCCAAACCGGATCCAATTTTAGAGAGAGTAGTTTTTTTTTTTTTTTTTTTTTTTAGTTTATTTGGGAAACAAACAGAACAATACACTTTAAATACAACAATATTCTCTAAATAATTCACAATCCAGTAAAGTTTCCTCTAATAGAATTTACAATTTTTAGTTAATTTAGAATATAGAATACCAACAAATTACACAGTAAGATAATTTGGATTTTATAATGTACTGAATTTAAATTAACACAATTAAACGAGGATTATTAAAGCAAATTAAATTATTTCTTTACATTTACAAAATAAATAAATACGGATAGGTAGTGTAAAAATGCTATTAAATTACTTCTTGAGGACTTGTAACGTTTCTCTAATGCTACGCTTAAATTGATTTAGAGAGAGATTGAACACATCTAAGTCACTGAACAGTTTATTGTTTGAATTACAAGATCTGTAAATAAATGAATTTGTTGCATAATTCGTACGCATCGTGGGTGGCTGAAAAGCATGAATTCTTCTTGAATTGGTGCGGCTACAACGAAAATTAATCTGCTCTAAAAGATATGGTGAATCGATAAGGTTGTTAATAATTTTGAAAAGAAATATTTGGTCGCGAGCTGTCCGTCTGTCCTCCAGGGAAGTTAATACTATTGTTGATGGTTGCCCTAAAAGTAAAGTTCTATAATTTAAATATTTAATAAATTTGTTTTGAATTTTTTCTATTTCATTTATATAAACTTTATACTGCGGATTCCAAGCGACGGAGGCATACTCTAGAATAGACCGAACTAAGCAGTTATAAAGCATCACTAAGGTAGAAACATTTTTAAAGTCTATGCTAACTCTCAGTACGAAGCCCAGCATGCGAAAAGCCTTTCTAACGATTGAATTTATATGATAATCTAAAACAAGCTTACAATCCAGATAAACACCAAGGTCTTTCACCAAAGAAACTCTTTGAAGTGTTTGATTCTGTAATCTATATGGATACATAATCGGTTGTTTTTTTCGGGAAAATGAAATTACACTACATTTAGAAACATTTAAAAGTAGCATGTTATTACAACAATAGAGGCTTAGTGAATTTAAGTCGTCCTGAAGTGAAGTACAATCATTATAATCTTTTATGAGCTTGAAAATCTTCTTATCATCAGCATAGAGTAAGAATTGTGCATGTTCAAAAATTTTGACAACATCATTAACGTAAATGTTAAAAAGAAGGGGGCCTAAATGTGACCCCTGTGGAACACCTGATGTAACTGGAGTGAATGACGAACAAAACCCTTTCACCGTTACAGCTTGACTGCGATCTCTGAGGTATGATTCCAACCAACGGAGAAGATCGCCGTGTATACCAATGTTATACATTTTTTGTAATAGTATATTGTGACAAACTTTGTCAAAGGCCTTAGAATAATCTGTATACACAACGTCTACTTGATATCCTCCATCCATTGCTTTGGAAATAAAATCAAGAAACACGCAGAGATTGGTTTCAGTTGACTTCTGACCTGTGAAACCATGCTGCTGTTCAATAATTAATGGTTTAATAGATGGATAGATGACATCATAAACAATACGTTCAAACATCTTCGCAACGGCGCTTAACTTTGAAATGGGGCGATAGTTGAGAACATCATGTCTGTCCCCATTCTTGTACACTGGCACTATATAAGAGCGTTTCCAAAGTTCAGGCATGATACCGCTTTGAAGTGACAAATTAAAAATTTTATGCAACGGGATACATAGCTGTTCATAACAATTACGAAGAAATAGTGGAGGTATGCAGTCGGGACCTGCGCCTTTAGAAACATTAAGATTTTTCAAGTATTTCTTAACAGTCAATGGAGTAATAATGAAGGACGATAAATCAATAGAGCACTGGGAATCTGTTTGTTGATAAGACACCGTATTATTGTTGTTAACGAAAGCCGAATCAAAATATGCACTGAACATATTACAAATTTCCCTGCCATCTGAAGATGATAGTCCGTTATAATATAAATTTTCGGGTAAGTCGGGAGCGGATTTTCTGGATTTAATGAATGTCCAAAACTGTTTGCTACATTTAAGTATATTAGATTCAGATCTCTCAATAAACGCATCGTAACAGTGAGATTCAAGATATTTCTGTCTCTTACGCAACAAACTGAAGCAAAGATAGTCGTCATATATATGGAAACGTTTCCATTTTTTATGATATTTCAATTTTTCTTTTATTACTTTGACTAATGCAGGAGAATACCAATGTGGATACCTAGGAGAGCTGTGAACTAACTTTGTTGGGATGTTTTCTTCTATGATTTTGTTCAAGATGTTATAAAAAGTTTCAACAGCTAAGTCAACACTAGTATTAGATAAACATGAGTTCCAATCTATGTCAGATAGTAGCTTATTTATTGCAGGATAGTCAGCAGTTTTGAAAAGTCGTAATAGACGTGGTTGTGCTCTTAGGTGGATGAATGTTGAATCCGTTACCAATATATTCAAAGCAGGGTGATGTCCGTCCTCATCAACCAAGGGATACGAGGACCGACTGACAAAACATGAGCAATTTCCCATAACTAAATCCAACTGCCTGCCATTAACGTTAGGAACTAAATTATATTGTATAAAATTATTAAAGGACAAGAAATTAGCTAATGCTGCAATTGATATATTATAATTATTTTCCATACTTAATATTGCAAAATTTCCATTGGTAGCTGCTGTCCAGGAGGCAGAACTAATATTAAAATCACCAACAATAAAGTAATCATCATCAGGATTTCTCAAAACAGTCTCAGATACACCCTCATAAAATTCTGCTTGCGCATCATAATGCGTAGAACAGTGAGGAAAGTAGCAGCAATAAATGTGAAAAATACGCCTTTGTTTATTACCGTTACGAGACACAAAACTTAAAGATACAATATCGGCAGAAGACTTACAATTAGACTGCGAAAGAGAAACATCGGAAACAATTATACCCTTACGAATAGCAATTAAAACTCCACCACCTTTTTGATCTTTTCTAGACTCATAATCTCTGTCACAACGATACACAACGAAACGATCATCAAACAGTTCCGAATCGAAAATACCTGGTAATAACCAGGTTTCACTTAAACAAATAATATCATGATCCGCTAAAAGTAAGTTTTTCAAAAAAGTTGTCGTTTTTGTCCGCAATCCACGGACATTTTGATAAAATATATTCAAGCTGCAATCCATAAGCAATAAGATAAATTATAAAAGCTATAAGTAACTATAACAAAACGAAATAATTTCAGCCACTCAAAACAAGCACAGAACTTTGCAATTACAATCAAAATTTCATAAATAAAATTAAAAGTAATGGTAGCAATTTTTTTATTTAAATTTCTCATCGCCTCAACTGTGGAATTCTTTAATTTATTTTTTATATGTAAACACAAACTACAAGTATAAAGAATAATGCCTATTTTATCTTTTTTAAATCTTCCACGCAACCAATATGTATTACAGGACTGGTATCATTTTTACGCGCCATGATCGAGCAGTTACGGACCCAGACATATTTATACAACTTCTCTTTCGCTATCTTTTTGGTATCAAGTAGAAGTCCTTTGTTGTATCTTGTAAGATGCTCATTAAAATATATTCGCGCGTGGTCTTTGTTGACAAAACCAATATCAGAAGTCTTAAAGTCTTTGACTGCACGCATTGATGTGAGAAACTCGTCTTTACGATATCTGGATATAAAGCGTACAATTACCGGCTTTGGTTTTTTATTGTTCTTATCCAAGGGTGCAACACGCGTAATAAAATCTACATCGGTATGAGTATTAAGCTCAAATTTTGCAACAGCGCATATTTTTGAAAGGGCTTCAAGCAAATTTTCATTTTTCTTTTCAGGTAAACCGACGATCTCAACATTAGAGCGTCTAACCCACTGATCCTTCATGTTTAACTCCATATGAAAAAGATTTAGTCTAGAATTCACCTCCACTAGACTAGCCTTAATATCAGTAGTAGTTTTAACTGTATTGCCCAAATCTTCAACTTTCTTAGCAACACTATCATACATGTCATTTATGAATTTAACTGACTGGCGTAGAGTCGACAGTTCATCCTTTAACTGATTCAGAGATGCCTGGAAATCTGCCACAACGCACCTTAACTCCTCTCTGATAATAATTCTGACTTGATCAAGAGGTACAACTTGCAGTTCGACGCTCTCTTCACTAGCAGGCACTTTTTCGGGCCTCCTTGTAACGTTTGATGAGTCCCCCACCAATCGCGACTTTATGTTACTTCGTATAGGTGTGTCATCCTTGTTATCTCGAGGTAACCGCTGAGTGCAGGTGGGGCAGATCCAACTTGATTTAAATGCTGCATCTAATACGAAGTCTTTCTTATTTGGAATGATACAAGCCGTGTGATAATATGCCTGGCATGACGAGCAAACCAACTGTAGCTTTTTGTCTTTGTTATATACGGTTTTGTTACAACAGGCATACTCCATTTTTTAGTATAAAATAATTTTTATAGAAAGGTAAAAAATCGATCTGTATCTTTCAATCAATTCTTTTTTTTTTTTTTTTGTTTATCAACACTAGTTAAACACTGGTAACCCCAGATAGTCTATGCCTCATTGATTGAATAAACAAATTAGCATTCTACAGTTAAGTTGAACTTAAATTTGGCGTAAGGATTATGTACTCTTTGTAGAATATTAAAATGTAAACAAATATGTCTTCTAACCTGTTAGGTGAAATGAGGTCACAGTAAGATTGTTGTTTCTTCTTGCACTGGCATATTTCACAGTATTAAGTTTAAACAAATATTGTGCGTACACTGTAGGACGGTTTGAGTGGTATTTTATTGTGCAAGACACGATAATGACACAGTTATGGATTTTAATTGTAGTAGATGATCGAACAGGTTGATTTGACACTATGTAGGGTTTCCGATTGGGGTGGAGCCAATCTTGTCAAGTTCAACCCTTCCAAAACCCAGGCATGTCTCTTCTCCGGTAAAAAGAGCACATTCAACTTGACGCCTACTTTCCAAGGTGTATCTGTACCGATCACAAACCATCTAGGGCTTCCAGGCATGACCATCACGTCGAAACTTAATTTCGGTCAACAGATTGAAACCATGGCATAGTCAGCTTCCAAAAAATTGGGAGTCATCGCAAAGGTCCGGCGGTACAACTCCGAACAGTTGCTCAACCTGTACACAGCAAGGTTCCATCCTGTATGGAGTACTGCAGCCATCTTTGGCATGATTCCGCTAAGTACCACCATCTTGAAGCGTTGGATTCTGTCGACCGAAGGGCCCGTAGACTCATAAGTGACGACAAAATTACTTCGTCGACACTACAAAGTCTCGAACATCGTCGAAAAGTTGCTAGTCTATCGGTTTTTTACAGATTGCACTTTGGAGAGTGTGCAAATGCTCTTTTTCAGCTGATCGAACCTTCCCCCTTTCTCCACCGATCAACCAGACGCAGACAGAAGTTTCACCCGTTTGTGGTTGGCTTGCCGAAGAGCCGAACTAAACGGTTCGATAGCTCATTTTTGGTTCGTGTTGCCAAAGAGTGGAATGATTTGCCTGCGTCTGTTTTTCCAGACAAATATAACCCCTGGAGCTTTTAAGTGTAAAGTTAATAGGTACCTCTTGGACAGGCGTGTATGATCCTCGTCTTCATCGTCACTTTCCATAAGGTGAGATGGAAGACAAACGCCTGCTAATTATTAATTAAAAAAAAAGTTTGGTCTTAGTTACAAACGTACTAATACATCGTCAGCCACGGTACTAAAACATAAAAAAATTATTGATCATTTTATAGCCAAAACTAATGCAACCTTAAGGGTCCGAGCCAAAATTATGTTCATGTTGTACTTAACGAGGTACACGAGGTTATCCTCTGTCTACCTTAATACCTTTGAAAACCTACAGTTTAAGGTGTATTCTCGCTTTGCGGATGAAGATAAAGATAATGAAAGGGAAGACTTTCAACAAGTGTTATTTCTTTTACGGGTGAAACGCAGGCCGAATTTCTTAAAATACAAGAAGTTCCTCAGGCGAACATACCCACATATTTTGTTAATGTAATTTTCCTCATCCTCACCTCATCCTTTGTTTACTATGTGATTATTGTCTTTTTTTCTCTGTTAATGAAAAAGCATGAAACCTTGGCACATCGTTAGAGCTTCTGTAGTGTATGGAGTTGAATTGTCTCTTGCTGAAGGTAAATTCACCGTTTGTTCTATGATCTGTATAAACACATATGTTTGTTCTTGGGTCATTTAAATATATATATATATTTAGAGTGGATTGGAATACTCATAATCCATTGTATGGACATCCATAACACAAGCCCTACTTATTTTGGAGCCATACAGTTGGTGTGTTTGTCTGGGGATTTATTATTATTATTATATATTTCAGTTATCACTGGCCAACGTCAAATGAATAACCTTTTCAATTGATAGATAAGTTTCCAAATAGGTTTTTAAATTAAAGTTGTGTTCAACAGCGAAGCTACTGTAACTCTCGAACGACGAATTGGAAAATCAATCATAATTTTCACATTAAATAAAAAAATCACATAAATTTATATTCAAGACCATCTTATCATATCAGGATATTTTCACAGGCGGTCTCTAAGTCCCTCAAGTCGTTTTCATGTCGTGATAGCATTGTACTCAGATCCTCATTCCTTTTCATTTTATTACTATTCCCGCGTTATTTCAATTACATTTTATTTGCAGATTCTCGATTTTTTTCCATTTCTCAGTCTTGTTCTGGCAATGTTTCGTTTAGTGGAGTTTTAATCGAGTTTCATTTTGCGAAAAAATACAGTACAATTTAAGTATACACTAGCTTTTACGCGCAACTTGGTTTGTCCCATCAGACTTTGTAATAAGGGTCTCTTTTAGAACTTCTGCTGGTTTATTTGAAGTCCAGCACAATAGGAAATATTTCTAAGAAGTCACTCTTAAGAACGTTATGATTTTACAATTTATTCGAGTGCCTCTGACTCCAATCAATCCAATCAAATCAATACCATTGATTTGTTTTCGTTAATTTTACATTTGGTTTTTTTTGCAAAATTTACAAATTTTCGGTAATACACGAAAAATTGTGATCTCTGAAGTTCACTCTCAATGTTTTATACAAAAAAACTTTTGTCATACACTCTAAAAATTACTTAGACAAGGCCTTCGTTGAGGCCAGACATCTTCATCACAAGATTTTACTTAAATTTTGATTAATGCGCGTAATTATGAAAACTAAAAAGACTAACTTGAACAATGCAAACAAGATGATATTTCTCAATTCTTAAGTAAAACAAACGGTGACTGAGAATTCTAGCTTATGACAGTTTTTACTACAACCAATTTCTAAACTGTGAAAAAAAAGCGTTCTTAAGTAATTTCTTTTACTTACTAACCGATAAATCACTCCGTACAAAAATGTCATTCCCGCCTTTTTAACTTAACCTGCTCTCTCCGCGCACTGACTACTGCATGCAAAAATGAACTTTAATGCAGGCGCGATACGGCATACCTACCTTGACATAATATGTCTGCTATTGCTTCACTATGAACACGAGCGTTTGGTTAGAGTTATAAATTCCATATTTGTAGGTAGGTTCCTAAGGTCTATGATTAATACTGATTAGGTTTGTTCTCGGTAGTGCAGCTTAATTCAATCACATTAGTTGGATAAACCTAATTGAACAATTAATGTAGGGAGCAATTAAGATGCATGAATGCAATGTGCATAAATCCAATGAATGAAAACAATAATAATTTGTGAGTTATGTTACAAAAGTTAATTCCTTTCGACCCAGTGGTAGTTTCAATATACGACGTCCTAAGCCGAGGTCCGTGCCCTCTCGGGTGCCCTTAGGCGTATCGTATGTAGGAGTAGTTTAAGTTCCGGCTAAGTGCCGTCAGCGCTAAGCTACAAAGTCCGGTGTAATTTAAAAGGCCCATAAATGAACTGTCCATGTCGAAAAAAAAAAGTTACAAAAGTTATTTGCGAAAAACACACAAACAGACACATCCAACTTATAACACTCCTCTTTTTGCGAGGAGGTCGTCGCAAAACTTTGACATAGGCCTGCAATTACTTCACTATGAAGTCTTAATTAGTTATAAGTTCCATGTTCGTACCTCCCCGAAACTAAGCACTAAAACGCAAAATTATATCTCCTTAAGATTAGAAAATCAGGATCTGATTTAGCTTGCAAGATATCAATCACATCTGCTAGACCTCTGTTCCTCAATGTGCTTGTGCCCGCTAAATACCTAAAAACCTTAGCAAAGTTGATTGCCCACCTACAGCAATACCGCGATGGTTCCGCTTTTATCATTGTCTATAATAAACAGCTGTAGAACTGTTTCTTTGATAAACAATTTAAATTAGCTTCTATTGATTACTGACATACTTACCTAAATAGTTTTTTAATTCATATACATATTTATCTCAGCAGTAAAAAAATTTATTATTATAACATCGGAAGATGGAACCTTCGTTCGCTTAAAGCCACGCAGCCGTGCGATTTTGTGAGGCTAATTGTAAGAATAACTTCAGTTTCGCATACATTCGTTAGCGCCCGGAGAAAATAGGTAGTTAAAACGGTATGTATTGCAATTTTTATGAATCTGTGCCTTTACAAACTATCTTAGAAATATTGCAAGTTACAAAAAAGCTAATAAAAAATGACCATTATCACATACAAACATAATGCAGACCAGCGATGGCGACTTTTGGAAAAATATTAACATATTTCTCGACAATTGAACTAAGTGGTGATAGGTTTACAGCACGCCATCTGAGCTCGCATGATCCTATTATAGAGCTACTATATCAGAAAATACCATCAAAAGTTAATTATCCTAGTTGATGAGTCGCCATATTGGTTTGACATAATCTTCTTTATTACAAAGCGACATAACTTCAAAATAATGAAGAGAGAAATGTGAAATTTTATTGTATTCTTGTTAATTGGAATTTGATATGAAAATGTTATTTAATAGCTCCGAAATAATTAAATGTTTCGCAATTCTGTCACCCAACTGATGCTCTTAGTGTTAAGAAAAAGAAAATCGTTAGGTTACAATATGAAACTATATGTGCCTTCATGATAATGCCTTCGTATATCGTATATCATAATAGGTATCGTCTTGATTGTTATTCTAAATGTATTAAGGTCGATTTTAACGTATCAACTGTAACTATGGGTATCCAGGGTACAAGTACCATTGATATTATACTGTGCCAAAATTAATCCCGAACATCCCGGATTATGTACAAACTATTAAGAGAAATAACTTATTCATTATGCTCCGTTATTCGTATGCTACTGCGGTATGTTATGTTGATCTGTATAGATTCAGGGAGAAAACAAAGGATATTATTTTAGTAGGGCAATAGTCAAATTAATCTTTTGCTAAAAAATACTATAGGCCACCCAAAAAGTTTTGCGAAAAAAAGGTTTTTTAGAAGAAGTAAAAATATATTTGTCACAAATTTAAATTGCCCTCAATTTTTTTTTTACCAGCATTATGAAATTATTCATAAAATGATATTCTACCACTTCAAGTCCAACCTGGAACCTGATGAATCGTTTAATCGACTTCAATTAGCTTTTGTGAACAAGGCGCCTTTTAGGCCAAGGCCATTTACTACAGACAAAATTGAATGCTCTGCAATAAATTACGAAGGTATATAATTTAATTTCATACAATTCAAAATATAAAATAGTGCCTACAGTATAATTGGCACCTATTAAATTTTAGGATATGAAACCAACATAGCGCCTTGAGGCCGTCACCCGCCATGTTGAGAAAGTAATTATTAATATTAATTAAGACATTATTATTTAATGCCAGCTTTTCAGCCGCAGCTTCAAATTACCTATTGTGAAGGGCAAGGTTTGTCTACAGTAGATTGTCTGCTAATGTTATGTATTTGTATAAGGCAATACAGCCATACACTTTGTCTGTCATAAATATTTCTACTCTTTTATTATGATGATGATATTATGAATGATAATGAAAACGACGAACATGAAAGTCAATAGTAAAGTGATAGCGTGCCTTTACTGGCAACAAATGGAGTTCTTTGAATGAACCAAAGCACTGTCTACACTCCTAATTGGGTTTTCTATTTAAAGCTCATTTATACGAGTATTCTTTGCACAATACACTATCATCATTTTACAATAAACACTGACTTAGGCTCACAAAAAAAAGAATTTAATAAAGAGCACGACCTGGTTTGTTAATTTCCAGCCAAAAAGTTTTTTATCAAAAAGTTAGTTTTTAGGCACCAAACAAGTAAAGTTTTACGGCATGACATTAGTTATTGTAGCGATATAATTATAAAGTACAATGATTATATTATATTATTATGATATTTCTATACATCATAGCGTTCTGACGGAGAAGGCAGTTATTAAAGCTGTAAAGTGGCTCCGGAGTTTAATTGCAATCAAACTTTACTAATTAGTACTATCAGTACGAATTTATAAATTTACAGTACGATAATGTTGCTACAGGCTGAGTTATGGCACGATGTGGTCAGCTTGTGGTAAAAAAGATTTAAACTTATTTTAGTTATATTCCACGATAGACCTAAAAATCCTGACGTCCTTTTTGACGACCTAGTTACTAGCCCTGCCTCATACGCCAAAGGTCCCAGGTCCGAGTCCTGGCCGGAGCATTCATTTGTGTGATGAACATAAATGTTTGTTCTCGGGTCATGGCTGTTGATATTTATATATGTATGTTCTGGGTTCCCCCAGTTCGCTGTATGGTCATCCATAACACAAGCTCTGATTACTTTGGGGCCATTCAGTTGGTGTGATTGTCTGGGGATTTATTTATTTATTTAATCCTAGCAAAGGATATCCTAGCTTTACCTAGATAAGGGCGGCTTCAGCTTGCAGGTTGTAAACAGCTGGTCAGCGGTGTACGTATAAGTTGTAAAAACTCATTTGGCAGGTTTAGTCCATGTTCAACCTTCTCAATTTCTACCTCCGGCCACGTTCAACCGCTAAACGTTGTCCACGTTCTACCCCCTAGTGGTTGAACATGGACCTTTTTTTACGTATGTTTAAATCCACGTTTATGGACAATACAACACAAAAGGTTTTTCTCTCCTCTACCCTTAGTTTATTTCTCTTATCCTAAATGTTTACACTATTACTTTGAAATAGAAATGAGTGTCTATGTAATCAGTAATTGTCCGGTGTTGCAGGGGGGGTTAAGTAAATCGCCTTCATCGTCTTTTACCGAAAGTTTTTTGAAGGCTTTAAAATATTAGCCTGAGACCAAAGTTAATAATGAAGAATTGAAGGCTATTGTGGAAGCGGATCCATCGCAAAACACTTCCGAGTCAGCGGTGTTAGTGACATAACTGTTTTAATCCACTTGAAGCAAATTGGAAAGGTGAAAAAACTTGAGAGGTACCTCATGAATTGAGTGCAGCAAACCGACAAACGCGCGTGCTGCGTTACATTACTCAACCGGCACAATAATTAAAGGATTTTAAATCGAATCATCACCTGTGATGAAAAGTGGATCCTATATGACACTCGGAAACGCTCATCGCAATGGTTGAACCCTGGCAAACCAGCCAAACTCTGCTCCAAAGAGAAAAAATTTACTCAAAAATGTTACTATCGAGCGTTTGGTGGACTAGTGCCGGTGTCGTTCACTACAGCTTCTTAAATCTGGCCAGACGATTACGGCAGATGTCTATTGTCAGCAGCTGGAAACCATGATGGAAAAGCTAGCTGCTAAACAACCGAGGCTGGTCAATAGCTCTGGGCTACTGCTGCTTCAGGACAACGCTAGACCACACACTGCACAACAATTACCAATTTTTTTCGAAATTTGGATAACTTCTTGCAAGGGCAAAAATTCTACTCCTATCTAATCCTAATAAAACTTACAACTTGAGAAGATTAACCAGTCACTAAGTGAGTATTACGACCCTCATTTGCACAATGTTACGCCATAAAGGATCGTGTTCTATTCCACGACTATAATAATAGATAAAAAGGAATCGTTTCCTCTTGTTCATTCGATATCAATAAACTTGGAAGGCAAATATAGGATTTCATAAACTTTAACGTATTAAAATATGTGTGCTTTTTGCCGGGAACACCCAAAAATTTCGGATTATGTCATTCCGAATTTGAATATTCCGATTTTTTAAATTACGAATTTCACAATCCCAAAGAGTCTTGATTCCGACTATTCAAAAACACGATTCTTATTATACCGAAATTCATTAATACGACATTTTAATTTTCCGACTTTCATAAGTACGAAGAATCAAAAGCCCGCTGTGTTACTAGTCCGAAATATGGTATTCCGAATTTTAATTTTCCGAAAATTCAATGCTATCATTCAGATTTAGTATCTAAAACGGGTATATATTAAAAATTATAATCTAAATCTCCTGTGAAACAAATTAAAATTAATAAGGCACATTTTGAAAATATACAAATTAGACGCGACGATGAGCGAAGCGAGGAAGAGCAGTTAGTTATGTATGTAGATAATGCAGCACGAGCCGAGCGAGCGTAGCGAGCGTACCGCGGCAGCGGCCGGCGAAGCGCCAAAAAGAAATTTGCATTTCAGTGCATAAACTACATACTCAAGATATAACTCGGAACAAAAAACTAAATGAATTTTCTTATTTCCAGCTGACTACTTCAATGCTCGAACGTATAAATTGATGTGCTCATGCAGTTTTACAAGGCGTTTGTTATTGCAACTAATATTATTCGGTGATATTCAGGATTCGTATTCATGATAAGTATTGCGGATTATTAGTAATTCGGATTTTTTATGGGTCGGTATTTTCAAATTATAAACTTTCGGAACTTTGAACTTTCGAAGAATAAAAATTCGGAATTATTAAACATTCGGTGTTATAAAATTCGGAATTTTGAAATTCGTGATTATGACTATCGGAATTAAGTTTTTCGTATTTATGTAGTGGTCCCCTTTTTGCCAGCCATCAGAAAGTAAAAAAATATATATTTTTACTAAAACTACCTGCCCGCAACTGCTGAATTTTAATGAAAATGAAGAGTACCTCCAGGTAGCTAAATATATTGCAGTTCTGCTATTTCGCTAAAGGTTAACATCTATAGGTACACCGTAGTCCGTAGTAAACACAGCGATAAATAACCCATGGAGGTGGAAAATAACAGGTGCGAAGAATGGACTTTGTTTGTCGCGAAATTTTCGAAATTATCGTAAAGGTTAGAAATTTTGCAGCTAAGCAAGAAACTTTGTGGTTTCCGACACAAATATACGAACTCACAATTCATACAAATATCGTATAACTTAATAATTAATGTCCGTTTTCAAGTACAAATTTTTATGTACCTGGTATTTTTTTATCTTTAAAACTGGCACACAAGTTCAGACCGCAATTCTGAGCAAACCAACCATGTTGCGAAAACAAAAACGAAAACTTCAACTGTTGATATAGATTTGTCAGCTGACTGTGTAGGAGTCGGTTGTATTTTTTCGAAACAAAAAGACCTGGCATAGTTTTGCTAGTGTATTGTTTGCTTTATTATGATAATTTGCTAAGCTCGCCTCTTTCTTCTGAATGGGTGAATCCTATGCAAGATATTTTAGTTTTGTATCACACAAAAATAATGCATACTCATTTAGAGACTTTTGTACGAAAACTATGCACTTAAATCGTTCATGTCACCAGAATTCACCCTGTCCCAGAATTCAAAGCTTCCAACAAAACCACGAGCTTTATACCTACGTGAAAGCTCGTGAAATGAACGCAACATCAGAAATCAATTATCTGTAATAAGGGCTAAATTTGCTAAATTAAACCGTAACGTGAGAACCAGCGATTGGTGGTGGAAATAATGGTATTTATTTTATTAATTGGATTGATAATGCTGACGGTTTAGGTTTGTATACAAATGAAAGGATCGATAACGATGGCGAAATAGTATATTATGCAACTAGTGAATAAAGGACGGATTTAAAGCGAGGGTCGTAGATGACTGAGCGACGCGAGTGATTCATGGCCCTCGATATAAATTCGTACTTTATTCAGGAGTTGCATACTATACTTTATACCATGACTACGAGAAAAAGACATAATTTAGGCGAAAATCAAGAAATAATAAATGTTACATTAATTGAAATGGATATTAAAATTAGAGCAATGACTGAAATTAAGCGTAATTTTCTTATTATTATCATTAGGGTGGTCAACTTGTGAAACAATATTTATTAATCTAATGCCAAACTCCTTGTCGCAAATATCGACCAATCAAATCTCGAGAATTTATTTGCACCAAAGAGTTTGAATTTCGAATCTTAGCGCAAGGAGTTTGTGTTAGCATTGAAATGGAGATCGGATATCTTTTGTGTTCCAAATTCAAACACCAAAACAGTGAATAAAAGGCCTTTTAATTCACTGTTTTGCGTGAATAAAATAAGCTTTTTAGAGTAGGTATGGTATAAATTAAAAAGACGAGACTTTGTTTAGTAGAATAGTAGAATTAGTCCACATTTCCATTAATACACACGTTTTGTATATTATTGTCCTTTTTATAGGATGTAAATTACTCGAAACCACTCCCGTATTTGGGCCAAGCTGATTATAAAGCTGCTGACAAATAACGTCTTGACAATCGATGGTTTAGCTTCAGTGGCAGCGCAGCCAGGTCGAGGGATGTCGCAGAAATTAGATTTTTTTCATCAGAAATTAGAGAGACGCTGCTTCCCACCGTGTCAGCTCTCTCGTGTTACTGCAGAAAAAATATAGCCCGTGGTTTTATGAGGCTGTTATGTTAGTGGTAAAAAGCTTACAGAATATTATATCATACAATCTGACACAAAAATTTAATCTGGCCACAATGGTAGTAGCCCTGTCTCACACGCCGGAGGTCACAGGTCAAGTCCTGGTCCATTCATTTGTGCGATGAACACAGATGTTTGTTCTCGGGTCATGGTTGTTTATATTTATATATGTATGTTTTTTGCTGGGTCTGTTTTGGGTCTGGGTTTCTTCCTACGCTGCTCGACCATCGATTAGAAGTTTCACCCGTGCATTAATGGACAGTTCAAGTCATATGTGTGTGTGTGAGGAAAATGTACTAAATGTACACACACATAAGGTTAAGTTGCATATTTACGCACACATAGGGCAGAGCGAACAAATGAGTTAAACCATCTACAGCACTGGGTATTTTCTAATAAAAGTTATACGTAAAAATCCCCGATTAAAGGGCTGAACTTATTTTATTCAAACATGGCTAAGAAAGCTTTCGATTACATCAGCTTTCAAACAAAATCACCATCAAAATCTGTACATTCGTCTGTGAAGTTTCAGCGAGCCGCAGCACAGTATTCGAATGTTCTCGAGTATCGCGAGCGGCAGTCATTAAACACAACTGCAGTTGCGTTCAGAGCCGAACGCGAACTGTAACACTTCTATTTTTGCGTTGGGGGTTAAACATATAAAATCTTTATGTTGTTATTATTTTGACAGTATTATTCATTTCTGTGGCTTCAAAGTTTCATGATTACAAATCAATAAAAAGGCAACAAACCCTTCATCCTTATTATTATAATCGAAGATTAGATAGAACACCATCCTTTATGTCGGAACACTGTACAAAATGGGGTCAGAATAGTTACTTAGTTACTGTTTAATCTTCTTAAGTCCCTTAAATGCGGACCTTGTTAACACACAACTTGTGTTTAACATTTTGTAGACATAAGTGATGGTTTGGCTCGTTGAACAACCCGTACAATAAGGCAATTTGTAATCTTATTCAAAATTTTATATCAGAAAATTTCAAAATACTTTTTTTCTACACAAGCTATTTACACAATGTTTGATAAAACCCTAGATTGTTGGATATCTGATGAAACGTAGATATTTTTAGGCACATCTGCAAAACAGGCGCCATAATATTTTTTTTGATATCCTTTTAAGAAAAATAAACTTTCTAAATTTTTATTAGTTTTGTAAAGTTTTAATCGCCAACAAAGACTTATTTATTCATTTTACGGAGAATATTGGTTACTGAGGTCATACAGTATCTTATTTTAAAAATCAAATTATAGTAATAATAAGATAACACATTTCAAGATACCTAAGCTGATAGTCGAAAATCGGGAAATTTTTATAAAAAAACAATTAAATTCAAATATCTTGAAAAGGGTTGGGTGTAGGAGAGGATGTTCCATAGTCAAATCAGTCAGAAACGCTGTAAATCACACGCCCTTAACGGGAATAGGTCGACTGAACCTGTAACTCTGTCTAAATATGCATTTTATTATTTCAAAGGGATGTGTCGAGACTGCAAACCCGCAGTAGGCAAGTGTGGTGGAGTATAAACTGCCGAATACCACCCCTTGGTTGGATGAGGCTGACACCCATGCAGTGGGATTAGTGCGGCTGTTGTGGAATGTAACAAAAACAAGTTTATATTCTTTTTAATACAAACAAACCGTACCATAACTCAGGCTTTAATAATATTCGTACTGTTAATGTATAAATTCGTCCTGACACAACAAATCGGTAAAGTTTGATTGGACTTAAACTTGGACACCACAAAATCGCTTTAAATAACTTCCTTTTCCATGAGTAAGTAGCGTTATGAACTGGTTGCTGAAATAAGAGTAGTAATTTATTATTGTACCACAGTAAAGAATGTCATGCTGATAAAGATAAAAATAACGTTGTTGGATGACAGAAATCGTCCTGGTCCTTCACCGAAGATACTTTGAAGCTGCGACCGGAAACCAAGTAGGTATTAAACAATACTGTCTATTTCAATTGCGTTGCAGCGTGGTAATTCCGCCAGCCTTTTGGCTACGTTGCCTTTAATAGATTCAAGTTTAGATTTAGCTTTTATTTGTAGCATATTTATATCTTATAATTATTAATTTGATACACTTATATGTAAATTCTAGAATTGTTAATATTTTTAATAGTTTGTAAATAATACACATTCTTGATATAACGTACTAATTAATGTCAGGTAATAAACTTTAATTCATAATGTGTTCATTCATATCAAAAATGAGTATCCAACATGGCGGGTAGCCGCCTCAAGGCGCCATCTTTGTGTTATAACCTAAAATTTGAAGGTGCTAATTATGCTCAAGGCAGTAGGATATGTAAGGCAGTAGGATTCAAATGATTAAAAATCATAGAGTAAATAATGAAGTGATGTATTTAGTGCTCGGATTATAAAATTATTTTTATGTATTGTTACAGGATCGATCAATGTTTAAATAGTTCGCGATGGATAATCTGAATTAGCACACACATATTTTTATTCACTAAACTAAGTAATTCTGATTTTCCATAAATTTTACTTTATTAGAAAAGGATAAATAAAATCACTAAACAAAACAATCCCAAAAAATGCAATATGACTATTCCGCTATTGATGCTCGTGTTTTTAGGGCACAATCATATAAAAGCTAAATTTTACATATTTGTTCCTCTATAAATATAAATAGCCAAAACGAAGGTCGAAGAGGAAATCTCTTTGGCTAGGGGCGTCCTTGACAATTATGAAAAAAGTTTAGCTGTAAGAAGGAAACTTCGAAGTCATCGTATATATTATCTGCCAATAACTTACAATACCAAAATTTCTTATTTTTCTCATTTATTTCCTTATGATGTTTGAGTGTGAATCTAGTTTTGTTTTTTTAGACAATATTGTTGTCACTTTCATAGCCTCATGACATATGGCATTCTGTTGTGGGGGAGTGCTGCCGACATCGATACTATATTTATTCTGCAGAAAAGGGCCGTTCGCGCAATCTATCAGCTCGGTCCAAGGGTGTCACGTAGAAGTAAATTTAAGGAAATAAAAATGTTATTATGTAAAACAAAGAACATTACCTTGTGCAAAAGAAAAAGAGATCTTCACAATGTTAATACATACTTGGGGGGAGGGCGACTTGCTGAGCTGACAGATGCAGATAAGAATAATTTTGCATAGGCATAAAGAGACATTGTACATTTATTTTGAAAAAATTATACCAGTTTCTTGTCAGTTCTTCTTCACGAAGGTTTCAGCGAACTGGTGGTAGAGTCATGCTTTATTTGACGTCAATAAGAACAATGAATTTGAACTTAATAGTTATTATTTCCACCGAAATTTTTGCCTAAGTTACAATGTTATTTTGGTACACTTTCCGAAGCTGGTTAATTTATATATTTATTTCAACTTTATCGCAAAAGAAATTTACAAAGGGCGGACTTAATGCCACGAGGCATTCTCTACCAGTCAACCGTCAATCAGTTGGAGAGGTCAATAGTGCAGTGTACATTTTATAAAAAAAAACTAGATCATTAAAAATTAAAACCTATATATAAAAATAAATATGTATCTATGTATTTAAACATATAATTGTCATTATAAAGTTACTCGAACTCTTTTTTGCATTATCTAATTTTTTTTACCATCGGAAATAAATAACCTGTTTTTCATTCAAGGCCACTACAGGTTATTCCAGATACCATTGAAGTAGTAAAAGCAAGCTGCAAAGCAATGTGTCTTATCTAGCTAACTGCGCAGCCTAAAGTTACTCGTGCGAATTAAATCATCGAATCAGTACCTCTCAAAGAAGTTTCTACGGCAACTTTCATTTAAGCTGCGCGTAAAAGCTCATTTTTGTCAAGGGTTGATGAATTATATTAATTTTGTTATTCCTTTACATATTATTCTATTATATTAATGAATAAATGAATATATACATATATATATAAGCAACCGTGTACTTTCTTATATTAATTTTTGTTTTTAATCTTTATTTATTTAGAGACTTTTATTACAATATAATATGTTAGTCCCATTATAATTTTTTTAAATATTAAAATGGGTGAAAAAATATTGACAAACGAAATTAAAAACTGTAGTATAGTTATTTTCTCGCTGCAGACTCGGACATAAAAAGTGCCAGCGGCGCCCTGAGTGTTCTCTCTCTCTATACGGGACGACGTAGACGCCGTAGTAGCGTAGTGCTGTGTATTGTATTGCTGTCGATGAGTAATATCGATAGTGTATTTTTATAGGTGGCTAATAGAAACTAAAAACGTATGTAATTTAATAAATATATTAAATAGAAATAAACAACACTTTCTAAAAATCACATTGTCTCTTTTTCTCGCACATTGGAAGAATGACTTTTCCCCTCATTATCAGTAATCCAAGGTCACAATAAACAATACGTTTACCTGGTAGCTTTAGATTCATAGAATTAATTTGACCTTATTTTTCCGTCTTTGTAGCGTCTTCATAGCGTCAATAAAAACCATTTCAATAAGTCCATATCATAATATGTATGATTAGAACTAGTACTGTCTTTGATCTTCATAATAAGGTTTTATCGATAACGGCGATGCGCACGCGCCGCTAGCGCGCAACCCTAGCGGATCGGACCCTCGCGAAAGAGTTATAACCGAGTCTGCAGCGAGAAAATAGAGATGCTATAGTGTAGGTATACCTTTATTGAACAAATTTTTTCTTGAAATGAAACTCTATTGTAGCTTTACTAAACGAAACATTGCGAGAACGCGACTGAGAAATAGAAACCCCGAGAATCTGCAAATAAAATGTAGGTACTTGATGAATAAAACGTGGGTATAGTCATAAAATTAAAGGAATAAGGCTCCCTGAGTACAACGCTGTTACGGTATGAAAACGACTTTAGGAGCTTTGAGACCGCCTGTGAAAATATTCCGACAGATAAGACGGTCTTAAACATATTTTGGCGTTTTATTTATTTAGTGTAAAAGTTATGGCTGATGTTATATTTTAAAATTTTTATCTATAGCGCTGATGTGACAGGATTTCAATTTAACATCCTATTATTTTAGAAAAAGAAGCAGTCATTGACGCGTGTCCAACTTTCAATAAAAAAGGTAATTGATGAACTCGAATAATTGCAATTTTGTGAAAACGTCAATAAATTTGTATGTAGCCAGTGTTTTTTAGAGTTTAAAGCAATTGTTTCCTTATGTACTCAAGTAAAGGTTTGATTGTAGATATATATGCCTTTTGATTAATAATGAATCCTATGATTTTTAGAGAATCTCTTTTCAAAAACAAAATGATACGTGACATAGTTTGTTAATTGTACATGAAGTGCGGAAATTAAAAGTCATAACATTTACGTCGAAAAAACTCACTTTATTGTTTTAATCGAGGGATTTTTTTCGTAGCGCTACGCCGCTCGTATGCCGCAAAAAAAGTGTTAAAAAATAAAAAAATAATTTTTAAATGAAGGAATATTTGGTCAACTTGTAGAGCCCCGATAGATTTATACGTATGTCGCAACTTTCTCCGTGTAAGAAGAGAAGGTTGGGAAGGTGTTAACGAAACCTGCTAGCGTTGCCCACGTGCGCTTTTAAGGCTTTTTAAGCGTTGAAGAAACGGTCCTTTCCTTTACCAGGATGATGGTACAGTGCTAACCGAATTAGAGGCACCACTCCGCGCTGTCCCCACCCTGGTGTAGATTCAATGTATTCTATTATAGAATCTACATGAGAACTTACCACTTCAGCAGATCTAACATGTCAAGAAGCCATAGCCAATTTGACAGCTAAATGAAGACATCTTTCTTCAATCGGGTGTCGAGCCCTGACCAAGTCTACCTGACTAGACGACTATCAAACGTGATGCTCTGTATTTCGGATGCGGCCGTTATTATATATATTTTTAAATTATATAATATTAAATTATTA
This sequence comes from Marasmarcha lunaedactyla, assembly GCA_923062675.1. Classification (NCBI taxonomy): domain Eukaryota; kingdom Metazoa; phylum Arthropoda; class Insecta; order Lepidoptera; family Pterophoridae; genus Marasmarcha; species Marasmarcha lunaedactyla. Next base: position 7,438,008 of record OV281361.1, on the reverse strand, counting down.
TTTAATTATTCCGGTAATTTATGCTTGTATTTATTTACCTGACAAAATTAACAAAGAATTGAGTATGTGTTTATTAGGTGTTTTAGCGGTGAATAACTAAGCCACATTGCGGCCATTCCTTTAGTGTACTTGGTCGAGTAGTATATTAATGAAGAAAAGACAAAGCGACGAAATCTCATGCTACACTACAAGTATCATTAAAATTGTCTGTTAAGAAACACCAAGGCCAGGGTTATGAAAGTAGGTTGAACATAAATCTGCTTTACTATTTCATACATTCAAAAAATTAAAAATAAATAAGTCTTCTTCAAAACACAGTTTTATAAAGTTGAAAGACTTTTCTCAAGACAAACTTGTTCACGGTTTCCTTAGAAAGGGAACCAAACGAGTAGTAGAGGAAAACTTTTATAAAGCATTAAGAAACTTAAATATTATAAATTTTTACAGTCTTGTTTACCTTGTTTATTTAACAGTTAATGGACTGCAGTAGGTGGATGTTTACGTTGATTATCTGCATACAATTTTTCTTCCGCACAAATCATAAATACAGTAAGTAAGTTATGTGTTTTTTTAATTTACAAATTTGAAATTCCTATTATCAGACCGTCCAGAATCAAAGACTCGTTTTTCGCTAAATGCTCTGGAAGTGGGAATTTCAGAAACCATGAACACCGTACGTGCTTCCTCGACTCAAAGAATACTCACCATGACAGTAAGTGCTCCCAGTGTGTACATTTTTACGAACCCTTAGCACAGTGTTAGTGCTAAGTGATAGATCTTAGATTTTTTTGTGGCCAGAATACTTAAAAAACGCAAAAATTTACTTATGATGTTTATTATTTGTGCGACAGAATTGTTGATTGTAATTATATTGTTACATGAGTCTATTTAGTTCTTATGATCAATAATACCATTTGAACTGAAAAACATAAATTCAAATTCAAATCTTTATTTGTCAACATTGACAACAACTTGTTCTTAGTGACGCCAAATAAAACATGACTGTACCACGAGTTCAGAAAAACCTTCGTGAAGAAGAACTGGTAAGAAACTTCACGGGCACATGTTTTTCATAATAAATTTACAGAGTCTCTTTATGTCTATACAAAATTATTCTTATCTGCATGTGTTAGCTCGGCAAGTTTCCCTCCTCCAATTATCTAAACGACAAATACCCTCAAACGGCACCCGTTTGTGAGTTAACGCGGGATCCAGCCATCGCCCTCCTCAATCATATTAGAGGCAACGACCCGTTACTCAACGCTACCATAAGAAGACGTACCAACTTAGTTAATAATTTTTCTATTTTCTAAATTTCTTAAATATTTCCTGAGGCTTAAGTTAGGTTAAATAACAAAATGTAAAACAGCTGCTGAGAACGCCAACCATATTTGTGTTTTACGGTCTTTTTGCATGAATTATAAAGAGCCTATTGAAAACATAAAACATCGTATAAAAACCCAAAAGCCTTTTAAAATTCACCGCAAACTTGTTGTTAAGAGTAGATAGCACTTTGATGGAGCGTTAAATATGATAATAATAAATTCTATTACATTCAATATTATTTACTTACTTTGCACGCCATTTTGCTCGCGTTTCTCATTTGAAAGTTAATACTTCATCATTATTTTATAAAAAGGAAAAATTTTAAGTCGGTCGAGTTTTTCCAGGACAGGACCATGCAAAGGTTGATATATTTACGACTGTTAGTACGTTACTTTTAATAAATTATACTAATATTTTATAAAATTATGTTGTGGTATTCCTTATTATTTTGAACATATTGATATAGAGTTTCAAAAATTTTTATTATACAATTTAATTAGGTACCCTACACCGTAATCAAAATAAATGGAAAAATACAGCTGCTTTACACAAATACCACAACAATACAATTTAAAAAATATCGAATAAATAAACTTACATTAAAGACTAAGTCAGTTAATACAGCCGACTGCCAGGAACTTCCTGGAGAATTGTAGTGGCTCCTGGCTCAAGCTAGGTAATAACCCTCAATGGAGTGGCCTGCTCTGACCGGCTGCCGGGAGGCCAGAGCTTGGTGCTGCGACTGCGACTGCGATTTCGAAGAGTCGCAGTTTTAAAAAGTTTTAAGGCAAAGTAAACCTTTTCGCTTTTGTAATAAAAATAAACTAAATATAATTTTATATTATATATAGTTTTGATATATATATATATATATATATATATATATATATTTATGAAAACTTCTCTTATTGACTTAATTGGAACATCTTGACATGTTATTGGATACAACGTTATTTGTGCGCTAATATTGGTGCGGTAGGTGTATAACAAGTCCTTATTCTCGTATACCGGCAATAAACACTTTCAATAGCAATATCTTTTTTAATTTTATTCTTAAAAGTGTTGTCTATTTGCCAAGCACCGTGAACAACATGTAATAGATCCAAGTAACTAGAATGTGATAAACATTTTTTATTGACAAACTGAGAAAACTAGTGCATATTGATGCGATATCAAAGTATGAATAATATCGGCCAAGTTAGGTTTTTAAAAATTAAGATGAACGTGCAACTTTTTATCGACGCATCAATTTGATCAAACCGTAAACTGACTGAAAACGCGGACGAAATAGAATTGATACTGCACCAGTATTGAGTTTTCAATTCACAATTTCAAATAACTATACTCCATCATTCAATCATGTTATAACCAGTGTCAATCCTAAATCATTTGAAAAGTGGTTAAAGATGGAGCTGTCAAAATTGAAAATTAAAATTATCTATGTAAAGTAAGACTATTTTAAAATATTAAAGCCATCATTAAGAAACCACATCGAATAAAATGTAACGGCTTAAAGGAGCATAACTTGTATTATTCCTAAGCCTATATAGAACCACATGGCACACTAATAAGAAAACCCAATGGATTATTTTGGTAATGAATAGTAATTAATTTTGGTTGGCTCAGTATAATATGGACAGGTACTTGTTTTACCTAGATACCCATAGTTAGTACCTTGTAATCGACCTTAGTATTTTCAGAATAAGAAACAAAGTGATATTGTGAAGGCCATAATATTATGTTATTATGAGTATACCTTTTGATTGAATTGAATTAAAACTAAAAAAAAACATATTTGAATTGATTTTAACTTTTTCATAATGTCACCTAGTGATTATTTATATCCTAATAATTTCCTTAAAATAAGAGCATCAATTTGGTGATAAAATTGCAAAACTTTTAATTATTTCGGAGCTATTAAGTAACATACTTATATCAAATTCCAATTAACAGGAATACAATAAAATTTCACATTTCTCTCTTAATTATTTTGAAGTCATTTCGCTTTGTAATAAAGAAGATTATGTCAAACCAATATGGCGTCTCATCAACTGTGATAATTAATTTTTGATGGTATTTTGTGATATGGTAGCTCTGTAATAGGACCGTGCGAGCTGAGACGGCGGCACGTGCTGAAAACCTATTATGCCTTTTTTCAGTTATCGAGGAAAAAGGTAACATTCATCAGCATTATGTTTGTATTTTTTTTCTTTATTCATAGACGGCAAACGAACATGCGACCCACGTGATGGTCAGTGGCATCCGCACCCATGGACATTATAGTTCATTCGCGTTAAAAATGCAGTGAGTCATCGATGCAACTATAGATACCTACTAGCCAATGAGATTACCGTATTAGAAAAAGTTTTCTTACTGTCGTTGACGCTATTGGCTATAACCTAACGCTGAGACGATACGTCACTGCATTCTTAACGCGAACGAACTATAGTAGTCGTAGGTGTCTTAGTCAAAGTGCAGACCGCTTTTTTAAATGAATCATCCCGCAATCAAATGCTGCTCATTTAACATTTCTCGGAGACCGTTGTGCGGGATTAAAGTGTTAAAAATTTCCATGTACTTAAGCTTTTCTTGTATAATACAAAGCACGTAAAGTACGTAGGCACCTCTCTTTGGTTAAGAAACAAAACTACTCGTAATTCCAATTATTGCAATAGCGATTATGATTATTATCTCGGGTAATGATGCGTTACCGGCCGCGGGCTTCAGTCGAAATGACCTTTGTTCCAGTGATTGCACTGGCTGCTCCTTCCCTTGATCTGGGCGGAACCCCACCACGAAAACTTGATTCAAACGTGAAGGACTGCATGAGCACTCCAAACGAGATCTTAACAAAAGAAACTCTACTACCATTAGTTTATATTAAGTTCCAGTACTTCTTGGAAAAACTTATCGTCGTAACTTATTTACTCATCATAAAACTAACAAATAGATCAAATTTATTAAACAAATCGCCTGACAGTAGAATTATGCACATTTCTCGGAGACCGTTGTGCGGAATTAAAGTGTTATAAATTCCTAGGCACTTAAGCTTTTTTGGTATAATTCAAAGTACATACAGTACGTCCCTTCCTCTGTTTTTGAAACAAAACTACGCGTAATTGCAAGTTATTATTGCAGTCAAAATGGTTATTGATGGTCGAGTAACGTCGGTGGTTTTAACCCTGCCTATAACGGAGGACTCAGGTTAGAGTCCTGGTTGAGGCATTCATTTGTGTGATGAACACAGATGTTTGTTGTCGGGTCATGCTTGTTTATTTTTATTTATGTGAGTGTTTATTCTGGGTTCCCCCAGTTCGCTGAATAGTCGTCCATAACACAAGCTTAGCTTGCTTGGGGCCATACAGTTACTGTTTCTATCTGCATCTTTCGTATCCATACTGAAGTAATGGCATTCAGTTCTTACCCCAGGAATTAGGAATGACTTGTCTAAGTAATATCCTAGCAACAAGTACATCGGCAAATATTACATTAAAGCACAGATTTCAATTGTACTTTCAAAGATTTAAATTTTTAATAACGGTCAGAATGGCCTCTTTCAAATAATAAATAAATAATAAATCTCCAGACAAACACACCAACCGTATGGCCCCAAAGTAAGCAGAGCTTGTGTTATGGATGACCTTACGGCGGACTGGGGGGGAAACCCGGAATAAACATACATATATAAATACAAAAAACATGACCCGAGATCAAACACCTGTGTTCATCACACAAATGAATGCCCCGGCCAGGACTCGAACCTGGGACCCCCTCCGGCGTATGAGACTAGGCTACTTACCACTACACCACTCGGTCGTACAAATATACATATATAAAAGATAGCTTTTCCCTGAGAAATCGTTTACGTAAGACGAGAGGCATTCGTGGAAATTCTAAAATGATAACGTTCTTAAATGTTACTTCTAAGAAATATTTTCCTTTTGTGTAAAAGTTTAAGTAAAACCGCGAGTATACTAAAAGAGCTTTTTACGTTTTTGCAGATAAAGTCAAAAAGTTAGTTTTTTGATGGTAATGGAATCAATGAACATGAATTCTTGCAACTTTTGATTCGCAAAATCAACACCTGCTGTCGTATTTAAAAGTTTATAAGTAAAAAAATGGTAACAACATATTTTTGCTATTTTCTTATTTTTGACAGGAGTAATAACATTACATTTTGAGATGCCATCTGAAATTTAACGAAGTGTAAAGGAACCGTCGCATCGCCAGGATTAAATAGTTAAATTGTAATTAAATCTCAGGGAAAGAAACTTAAATCAGGAAGGTATACTTTTTTACTTATTTATGTACCTAACAATGCGTGGAATGCATAGGTATTTGTCATTCCTTTACATACCTGAAATAGAAGTCTTAGGTTCACTAAAATTGATTTTCACTGTTTGACACTCCTGAAACCTGGAACAAAAAAACATTCTTGAAGTTCCGTATATTTTAAGCAAAATAATCTCTTTAGTGTGGTGGCATTAGTTTCTTACAGTAGAGATGTTTTGATGGATATGTACTTGTTGTTGTTACCTACATATACGTATTACATTGTATATCGAGGGGAGAAAGTGACTGGTTACTAACCGATGAATATCTAAAGCGTCAATGTCACTAAATTATGTGTTCTTATGGTAGGGTCGGGTGACGGGTCGCTCACTTCCCTCTAATATGGTTGAGGAGGGCGATGGCTGGATCCCGCGTTAACTCGTGAATGGGTGGTTGAGAGTGTTAGTCGTTTGGATGCAGATAAGAATAATTTTGTATAGACATAGACATCGTAAATTTATTTTGAAAAAAATATATCAGTGAGTTTCTTGCCAGTTCTTCTTCACGAAGCTTTTTCCGAACTGATGGTACAATCATTTATTTGACGTCTATAAGAAGAAGTAATTGTCAATGTTGAGAAATTAATATTTGAATTCGAATTTATTTACTAACGAGTTTGTAGTTTCCTCATGATGCAGGAGTCACACTTTCTTCCCAGTGATTCATAGAGTTTTACAACTACGAGGAAATTAAAAAAAACAGTAAATTATTTAAGAGTTCAAAATTCTTCTTATACCTTCCTGTATTTTTCCATGGATTTCTCGGGCCATGTCTTTTAATACAGGTGGCGTTAATAAATCTTCACTCTTGCTACTAGACATTTAAATTTTTGAGTTAAAAAGAAAACTTTCACAAAAATTCAGCCAGAAAGAAAAGTTTTACTCAATTTTCACTTGTTTTCGCTACTTAATTTACAGAAGAGGCCAAGGGAATAAAGTCTGTAAAGCCAAGCCTTTATTCAAGCTTTGAAGAATCATGTTGCTAGTGTCATTTTGTGACCTAGAGTTAAAAATTGTCTGCAGTTTCTCTTCTGCCGAATTCTCGTTACTAATAAAAAAGAAATTAAGCAGCAAATGGATTCCAAATACTAATTTCTCGGGCTAAAGCAGGGCAGAAATAAACTATTATCATATCTATTCAAAAATAACCAGTTTATTCTTTGCAAACAGGGAGTAAATTAATTTATTAATCCTAGGAGTGATCCTAAGTGATTTAATTTGGAATTTGGAATGTGGATATTGTTATTAAAAGAGTTTCAATCACTAAAGAGATCAATCACGAAAATTGTATGGACAAGCAAAGTCCGCATTCGTTCATTATTACGAGTATATTAACAATAGAGAAAATTGGATCGGACGCTAATATGTCATACAAAATCCCTTTGGAAAAATGCAATTAGAGCCTCTATTTATTTCTACTATTATTACTAATCGCATTGTATGTATAATTAGTTATTGTAAGTTAATAAATAAACATACTCGTACTGTTCTTATTCATAAGTTGCACTTACTTATTTTCTCTATTTGTAAGACATTGAAGATAATTTTGCTCGGGCGAAATAGTTTGAATCCATCATTGCGTTCAGGATCCTACATTTGAATATCTTGCTCGCTACGTTCGTGATTCAAAATAGCGCCCTCGCCTTAAAAATATAATTTTGCTCCCTTATGTTAGAATCTCATATCATACAAACAATATGCCTTCGTTTTAACTTGTTCGAGTCCAGATGTCACCACATTTCTCCCTACAATTTTACTATTACAAAAGTAAAAGTAATCAATATGGCACCCGTAAGAAAATTTGTTACGCATACTAATAATTTGATTCCAACACAAATGAAACATGTTAGTTGTACACACAAAAAAAAAAGAAGATGGAAGATCAGCCCGTATCTATGACTGGAATGTACACACACATACGATACTAGAGTAAGATTGCGAAGAATCTTTAATTTTTATACGTTTATTATTTATTTGAAAAAAAAGTTATTCAGTAATAAATTATGTATCAGATACTTTAATAGCAAATTTATTTAATATTTTTTGCGTGATACATTTATTACTTACAGTCTTTATTACTTACTTAGAGATTATGCATCGGCGCGCTTTCTATGTATCTTTGTTTGTATTATCTGAGGATAAAATCTACTGTTTATAAATGTTTTATAAACATTCATATTTGTTCGATAGAAATAACGTACTTTCTGGCTTGTTTAAAAAAAGAACTTATTCACTTTCTGAGCAGGTGTAGTATGTACGTAGTTAATCTTAACACAACTATTACGAAGTTGTTTTCGGGTAAAGGTAAGAAAAATGAAATTACTTAACATCACGCTTTTCATTAAAGCCCGTACTGCACAACCCACGAATTATAAATTTCAACGCTTATTATTTTTGATTCACATCGTCCTTAGGTCTGTCAACTGCTTAAAATTTCATGGATCCGAAACACATCTGCAGATTTAAAGAAGTAATTAAATGAATAACGCTTCTAACATAGGCCGAGCATAGATGAATAAGCAATTTCAAATCAATCCATATGATATAACAAAGTCCCTCGGCCGCGTCTGTCTGTCTGAACGTAATAAACTCAAAGAGTTCCAAACGGATTTTAATATGGGTTTTATCACTAGACCAAGTTATTTAAGAGGAAGGCTTATGTATATAATTCTTTAATACTTCATGGACATTAGCTGAAATGTGATGACATTTGTTAATGTCTGGAAGTTTTCAACGGAAACGCTGCCTTATCCTTTTGAAATATTACAAAACAATGTATCGTGGAAATGTTCCTCTTTTATAGGTCTACAGAGAAGTCCGCGATTTCATTTGTTCATCTTTTATAAATAGCTTTCTATACCCATAACCTTTCATCCATCTTAATACACTTTAAAGTCACATTATAGGAGTTATCGCAAAATTAAAAATATCGCGCGACAATATAAATTCTCTTACTGCTGCTATGTAAGCGAGCGATTGCTCGCTGTAAGGGCTTCAACAGGTTGAAAACACTATTTAAATTTTACAACGTGTTGATTGTGGTTCCCGAATTAGATACATAGGTCTTCGATCACATATAGAAACGTGACTTTTGGTCGACGAAGTAGTCAAATATAATTAAGTAAAATTTTTAGCATGAACCTAATATAGAAGGTTTCAGTGGCATTGGTTCCGTTGCAGGTACGTAGTAAATCACATTAAAGATATATATTCTCCTATCAATATATATTTTTTTGAAACTTTTATTTAATTGAATTTTATCAAAAGTCATTATTATTAGTTATTTAATTTTATAAATAAATTGAAGTGATTAGGAAGGTATGCTAATATGTCAACACAGCAACCTACAACGATAGTAGAAGTAGGCTTACTGTTCTGCTACCCCTGCGAAGCTGGGCGAACCGCTAGTTTATAATTTATTATATAAACTATGCTTATCATAATAAGGTACTTAATAACTTAGCGGATTCCATTTTTAATCGACAAGCTTACTGAAATTTAGATCGACTTGATTGAAAAAGTTTTGTTATTAATTATGCTGTGCTTCGCTTTAACGTTGCTCGCCGTTTAAATTTAGATACAAAGGGTTCCTTCGCACAAGCAAATATTTTGGGATATATAAAAAGTATTGGATTAGTTTTGTTAGTTGTGTTTCTGTTGTAAAATACGTTCAATAGAAAATAATAATTAACGATAACTCCAAAAAAGTACTCTCAGTAAGTAAATCATATCTTTAGTAGACGCTACAGACGTATTCGGATCGGCATTAACCAGCAATGCCGGGCGGTAACACCAAATGTATGTAAATAAAACACTTTTCAACCAGATTTTATAGCTTTTTATTGTTATATTTATTTATATATTTACATTTTAACACGACGTTTCTATACCAGTCAAAAAGTGTTTTATTTAATATAAAGAATCGTGAAAACTTAAGTAAATTTATGTAGATAAATGTTTGGGAAAACAGCCACCCAACCCATGAGAGATTTACGATCAATCTTAGCCCAAACGGGCTGTCCAAATGGCATTTGCCTAATAAAACAAAACATGTGTATCCAGAAATTGCTTCTGGCCAGTCTTGTCGTTTAAAAAATATTAATGACTTACCTTACACATGTGTGACATGATATCTAAATACTTTAAACTTTCAACTCATTTACTGATTGCTTTTCCGATCTATATTTAAAATTCATAAGAATATTTACACATATTAATTTTGTTGTGTATTAAATTATATTTATTGAAAACGACGTAAGCGAACGACTTACACTTACATGAGTTATGTACTGTGTATAAAAATCCCATTGCTGGATGAATTTAATTAAGTACCCTACTTCCCATTCCAATCGTTTTCTATTTCAACCTTATTTTCCTGTTTCATAAGTTTTATTGTTCCAGGAAAAATCCCGTAAATTTTTTTTATGAAACGCAGTTACAGCACGAATAGTAGCTTGAACAATACAGTAGCTAACATTCGTTCTGAAATTTTAACAGGAATGGGAAAATAGATGAACGATTTCAGACAAAAGGTATTCCTGTAAAGTCAAGAATAAATAATTTTTATTTGAAATTAAAGTAGCCGCCTTCTCGATCTTCCACTATACCTATAGTGAGAGTCAAGTTTAATTTTAACAGTTTTACAAAGAAGCTATACTGTACGCCAAGTAATTCAACGATTTGGTTTATTATAACAATAGTAAAAATAGTAGTTCATTTTCGGGACATTTTTGTAACACCAGACAAGGACATTCCGATAAGATAATAATGTGACTTTTCTAAAGTTTTTGACACGCAAAAGTTTCGCAATCTAGTATTTAATATGATGAACAAAAACAAAACTGCTGCGCACACAAAACTAATACTTCAATACTCGATTCCCTTGGCATTTTAGTTTCGCAAGCTTGATATCGTTGAAAAATACCTTTGCATAGAACTGTCTTTCCCAAACATACTGTCTTTGCCACAATAATATTGTGCTCTATTTCCATATCGTTACGTTACCATATGTATAAATAGAAATATATATAAACGGAATACATGTTAGAGACATAAAACAAATAAAACATGAAGTTAATCTCATTCGCAGTTTCAATATACAAACTAGATAGGCCAATCTGAATTAATGAGTTTCGGGTAGAGGCAGCTTTGGGGTAGATGGTTTATTTCGTCTAGTTTATACTTCATCCGTTTCATTGGAAAGCCAAAACCGATAACAGTTAAGTTTGATCCAGGCGCAGAGAGGAAACTTCTTTAATTTTAAGTAAAACATATAAAAAAATTTTAACTAACTTTTATCCCGAAAATTTTACGGGATTTAATTTTTAGATAACGGCATTTCATACAAATTGTCTTACTTCTTAAAATATTTCCCATTATTTTACATAGCTAAGATTACGCAGTTTCAATGAAGAACCGTTTTTCAAAGGGAACATACATTTAAACGGGATTTATCCTGGAACAATACAAACTTATGAAACTGGAAAATTGGGATGAAACAGGAAAGTGCTTGAAATGGGTAGTTGAGTGTTTATTAAATTCCATCCAGCTGTAACACTTTTTAACATAGTAAAAACAACCGTGGGAAACTTGAGTTGGTTGCGTTTACTATGTATTCAATAAACATCGATTTTTATCTAACAACATATCAACCGAAAGTGTAATTATAATGTTAAGAATTTATGAAATAGGTAGATAAAGCTACTAAAAGGGTAAAAGTTTTAAGCATGGCATTTATATATTTTGTCATACAGGTTCATACATGTATGAAATTTGAAGGGTCGGCTCGGTCAGTTCTGGCGGTATTTGTTGAACGACAAGACCTGCTCAAAACAATTACTACACATATTAGGGTAGTACATTCAAGCTTATATTGATTGTCAAAACCAGACTGTCATAAGCCACTCGGCTTTTTTTCCCGAACATTAAGCTACGTATAGTCAATTTTGCCGCCTAGCTGTGCCTATATATCCCGGAAAAATAAGTGGGTAGCGCCGCTCACACTCGATCTTTAGGCCGACCCTTAACTATCAATTAAATTGCACAAAATTACGGATTGTGCAATGTTTTTGACCGTTAAGGGTTAGTATTGAAGATTGCGCAGTGATCGAACAAAAGTTTGGACAAGTTTAATTTTTATTGCACCATTTTTTTTTATTGTACCGTGTAGGACCAGTATTACTCATAATTTTTTTAGTCTATGGTTAGCCGACACGACGACCGCACGCGCCATTAGAAAAAAAAACGGAAAGAATAATTAAAGAACGGGAATTTCATCTCGAATGTAGATATACAATTATATAGAGAATTCCCGACTCTGTGGAATATTAAATACACTCCCAAATCTTAGTCTGACATCTTGCTCAGTACAGGGAAACACTAAACTTTTGGCTGGTCTTTATCGCAAGAAATCACTACCCAAATGACGGCAGCCGCAGACGCATCAAAATTATCGACGGCCAAGTAGCATAGTGGTCAGAAGCCCTGTCTCATACGCCGGAAGTCCAAGGTTAGAGTCCTGGCCCGGGCATTCATTTGTGCGACGAACACAGATGTTGGTTCTCGGGTCATGGTTGTTGATATCCCGAATGTATACAATGACATATATATATGTTTATTCTGGGTTCCCCCCCAGTTCGCTGTATGGTCATCCATAACACAAGCTTACTTTGGGGCCATACAGTTGGTGTGTTTGTCTGGGGATTTATTATTATTATTTATTACGTTTGAACCACTTTCGGATATGTTCTAGATATTTGATATTTACTTTGGGGTTTTCCTTTTTGATTTACTTTTAGGTTTTATTAGTAACAAAGGGAACCGAGTGGCCTACAATCTGGTGACCTTAATTAAAACTTTGTTACACATGAAGGAAGGAAACATGTGACGGGCTTCATCACGACGATATATGATATTACTTGTGTAGTTCACGCTGTAACTAGCTTACCTTGTGATTGGTTGTTGTTCTGCATTAATAACTAGACCTATCAGGATTGAATTCTTTGACATTGTGTGAATTTGCTCATATTTTATTGGATAGGTAGACTTAATGCCACTGGCCTTCATACGGGTTGATCTTTAAATAGTAGATTTAAAGATTAAGACGATGAGGACAACCGCATCTAACAGACGAACTGTTACGTCTGTAACGAAAGCGATGCTTGAGGTACATATAAAAACAATAATCTTCTATTCAATAATAATTCAGATCAGAATATATGCATATATGCAGATAAGTATAATTATTATTCATAAATATATAAAACATAAAGAAACTCTGTAAGTTTATTTTGAAAAAAATAGACCCGTGAAATTTCTTGCCAGTTCTTTTTCACGAAGGTTTTTCCGAACTGGTGGTAGAGTCATGTTTTATTCGACATCAATAACAACAAGTAATTGTCAATGTTGAGAAATAAAAATTTCATTTCATTTCATAAAAAACAAATAATTAATGAATAATAGTTGAATTACTTATATGTACACATGCGGGTTAACTTTATTCCCGTTGTCACAAAGGGCACATGAGCTCAAACCGCAATTGTCAGAAACTTTCCACTCTACATGCAAAGTTGGCTGCTGATTCGTAGGATTTATATGAAGTGATGATTATACATAAAACCACTTTAATCAGAAAGTTTTCAAGAGAAAAAAGTATTTAGTGCTTTTTAAGAGCATTTCAAAACAATACTCATAGGGAGCTTAAAAATAACGCAAGGAGTTAATGAATACACGGATGGTTTGCCTTAAAGTTCTTACGGTGAGCAGTTAATTTATATTATTGCATTTGTTTGCAATAAGTTTTCAAAAGTAGGTACTGAGTAATTTTTAGTGACCGTGAGATAGATCTCTATTAAGGTGTAGTGGTCAGAAATGTTAATAAAAATATTTTTTTACACGTTTCGGAATGCATTCAAATGCCGAAAAACAAAAACCCGCGACAACACAGGAATGTTTTTCACGCGTGAACATGCAGCTTTATACGAATTATTGGAAGGCTTTTGTAAATATATTTGTAACTGAAGCGGGTTTTACTTAAGTTCTTTTAATTTGGCAATGATTGTCACATGACCCATATACTCCAATACAAATATAAAATGTGAACCCAGGAAATCTCATTGTTTTATATTAATTAAAGTTTGTTTGTTTCGGCAACTGACAAATTTTGCTAGTATCGTTTAAATATTGCAATTTTATTAAATGTTTACTAATATTGGAAAATCTGCAAAGACAAAAATTATAAAAAATGACGCCCGAATTTAAAAAGTCAGCCATGATAGCTCGGTAGGTCTATACTACAAACTGCAATACAAGTCCTTCTCATTTTAACACAACGGATAACCTAACTTTAATTTATAAGGATTTTTTTAGTAAAGTTTGAGCAAACAACATTCTAACTTTTCGCCAAACGTCTAGTAGAATAATGATGAATACTCGATACTTATAAACACGGAAACATACAATAAGTAAGCTATTTGACTAGTTTGCTAAATGTATAAATAATATTGATTTTTGTTTCTTTAAGGTACCTATTTCATTAAAAAAGACGAATTACAAAGTAGACTGATTATTTAAGCTGTCAAAACGCTGGCTCCAGCAATATGGCGTCGAGCCTTGCCTCACGGCATCAAGACACCGCATGCATTTACAGAAAGAAGATTTCTACTACCCCGTCACGTCATTTAAACTTAGCCCATCAAAACCGTTTCATGTGTTCACCATCTCAAAATAATTGCTTTTTAAATATCTTTACGGATGGCAATAAGTATTTTATAATTTTTTATATTGTCAAATAGCCTTTTTTTAAAAACTAGCACATAGACTTGGTCTGACCAATGCTTAAGAAATGTACACCAGATTTAATTTATTTTTTACTTAAGCGTGGTGAATTATAAATTGCCTTAAGCAACCCCCTTTGAGGCTGATGTCCGCCCCTGCAGCAGTTAAGGCAGTTGAGGGACTTTAACTAAATTTACGCGCCAAACTGAATACTCAAAATTGTACAGAAATTTTCCTTATCCCGCACTGAAAGAACCAAATTACGAATTTCCACTGGACGCCTCGGGAAAATTCCCTTTTTATATTTAAGAAAATCATATGTAGTAAGGCCTTTATTAAGATCCTTATAAAAATATTTCTGGAGATATTAATACAAGCTTACCAAATACAACCTTTGACTTATTTAAAATCAGAGAGTTATTGTTAAAACCTCAGAAAATTCTGTATTAGGCGACCTTTCACATCTTAAACAAAAGACCTACGATTAATGAATAATGAGGTGCGGATGCAACTCACCATCAGGTCGCGTGCTTTAGTAAAAAAACTCTCAAGCCATTACCAGCTGGTATTACAAGCTCAACACCCTAAATTCAAGTGCTTATTGTCAGAGTATTGATTACAAATACGAAAGACATATTTCATTCACTACAAAACAATTTCTGACATACTCTTAAAACAATTATGCTATGTCTACGAAGTACTACAAATTTACTACGAAACACCGTAGCCATTCTGTAAAAGGTTATCAAGAAAGTTTGTTAAGATTCAGAGATATGACCTTTTGAAGTAGTGAACTTGACTGATGAAGCAGATTTCTAAATAAAACTTTTATATATTATGATGACGATATTACAGCCATTCCCGTGTGTTCAATACTTGCAAAGAAAAAAACACACTTGGCTTAAACAGCTTGGCTGCGGCATGACCTTAGCACGCACAATTAGCTGTCATGTGTGTGTTTCTTTCATGTCGTCGTCCCATTGTATACCTTCTATCTCATGTATTAAACAATTTTATTTTTCTACGAATTTTTTTTTCTGCCAGCTTTTTTCCTCTCTGTCTACCCATGATACCTTTAAAAGCCGAAGTTAAGTTGTATTTAGGCAACCTCGATAGAGATGAAGAAGAAGAAGACGTTCAACAAGAGTTATTTTCTTTTTTGAAGTTTTTTGTATATTTTTTGCCTTATTAAGAATCATTACACAGTATATGTGCTTTGCCCTCTCTCACTCACGCGTCACGATCTGCACCACATCTTAATACAGGTGTAACCATGGGCCTGCAAGTGTTTTAAGGAGACTAAATGACATCTTCTTATGGTAGCATCGGGTGACGGGTCGATTCCTTCCCTATAATATAAAATTAAGGAGGGCGATGGCTGGATCCCGAGTTAACTCTTGAATGGGTGCCGTTTGAGGGTGTTCGTTTGGGTACTTGGGGGGACGGAGACTTGCCGAGCTAACAGATGCAGATAAGAATAATTTTGTAAAGACATAAAGAGACACTGTAAAGTGATTTTGGAAAAAATATACCCGTGGAGTTTTTTGCCAGTTCTTCTTCACGAAGGTTTTTCCGAACTGGCGGTAGAGTCATGTTTAATTTGACGTCAATAAGAACAAGTCAGTGTTAGGAAATAAATATTTGAATTAGTAGTTAAGAAAACACACACACTTAAATAATTTACAGGCAATTTCTACATCATAAAACATCGTTCTAACATCAAAGGAAATTTCTATATGCTATCCATCCTGTGTGCTAGGTACATAACCCTGTGAACAATAAAGTCTAACCCGCACACCGTGCGTGTGCCAATGGCGAGTTGCCACAGAGTATCATCAATTTGTACAATTTAGGTATACATTAGCAAAGTACAGGAAACGTTGACGTTGTATTTGTATACATTCTTACGGTCGTACGAAAATGAACAAAACCCAATTTATTTTACTATAATAGCCAGCAAACGACCTCTCAATCCACCTGATGGTAAATGTCATCCGCACTCATGGACATCATTAATCGTAGCTGTTTATATAATATTAGTGATTGTGATTATCATATCGAATAATGATGCGTTGCCGCCCGTAGGCCTTAGTTGAAATTGCCTTCGTTCCGGTCATTGCACTGTTGCCAGGACTCGTTCAAGTACTCGTACAGTACACAAAGTCAAGCTTTTACTTGACTCTATATATTGTATTTTATTATTCTGTCAATAACATAGCAAAAAAATTGACGTAATATATTCTCTCAGATAAGAAAGATTATTATGTAGATTGTGGTATTTCGTTTTACTAAGTAAGCAGCATACTTATGAATAAAAATAATCAAATTCTTGAAAAAATTGAAAATACAATGCTTTAATCTTTTCAGAAGCCGAGATAAAATATTGAGGTTCAACTTGCGGCACTCAGAGACTTGAAATGGTAACTTAAAGTGCACTTTATTATACGTCTTACTTAGCAAACCTAGACTTAGATAAGGTATTCTTTGGAGTACCTTAAGTAATCATTTAACGTTTCTGAGTACCGTCGCAAGTTATTCTTAACTTCGCCATAAACTTAGAAAGTGATAGATTACGTTACTTGAAGCAGCCATTCGATAAGATGCAACATTTTGCGGGCGGGAGTGATTTTCAAACCGGATAAACAAGGTTCTCTACACTCAAAAATTATAAAAAAAAATTGCATGATAGTGTTTATCAAACAGAATTAATAAAATCGTATCACCGATAAAACAAATATATGATTCCCCGAAATATATTTGTCATCGAATCCTTAGATCAATCAATGGCTTTCGTAACACGAAAGAAAAATAAATAAAATGATTGAAATTTGTTGATTTGAATATTCGTAAAAAACAATATTTAAACATTTACCTGCCTTTTGGGACTCCTCAAACTATCAAACCTTTTTATACACTATTTTGGTTTATTTAAAAAGTCACTTATTCCAACAAAAAATTATTAACAATCACTGACAAAGTACTAAAATATTCACAAAGTAAGGAGTACGAATACAAAAAGCCTCTTTGAACATAAATACGACACAAAATCACAATTTAGAAACACGTGTAATAATATAAAAAACTGAGTTTTTACAGAATTTACAGAAAGTTACTGAACAAAAGGTGCTCTATTCCTTTACTGCAAGTAGTATCAAACTTTTCTTTTTCCTCCGAGAGCGCATTTTCGATGTGCGGCACGTTTGGCTTGCGTGCGACGCGACGCTCACATTACTCGCGCTACTTCAGACTGTGAGCTTCTATACTCTCAACTGAGGACGAGGTAGTGTACTATAGCGCTAAGAAGCCTGACGACAGACTGAGTGTGCGCAGTTGGAGTGGCGACAAGGTTTTCGTGACGTGATCTTGAGCTAGCACATGATAACTTTCATTCAAAAAGGGTAAGGATATGGAAAATTGCGCAGAGGACTGGGGAGAATTCAGAAGAATAATGGATAGAATGAACAGAAATATGGAAATCGTTCACGACTAAAAAAACCAAAATCTATTATTGTTACGCTTATCAGAATTTTACCAACTTGCTGTGAATAACCAAGATGTTTTTCAAATAAGGTATAGGTGACTAAAATACAAATAGATATGTACATGCTAAGATGCTTGAAATTATAGTACGGTTATTTTTATAAATAATCATACTGAAGATGATAACGGAATTTTCTTTAGCAAGACTGATTCACAGTAAAGCATACGAAATGGTCTAGTGCTTTGTTCTCGAATGAGTAAAGAACTTTGAAACACAATGTACTGTTGTTTATTTCACTATACCAGAACAATAGTATAACTCAAATAACATTTTCCAAAGCAGTGTCTTAAGGATCGTCTCAGAAATTTATTGATAAAGTTCAACGCTTATGTTATGAAAGTTTATAATAGCCCCAAAGTAATCAGGGCTTGTGTTATGGATGACACAGCAAACTGGAAGGGAACCCAGAATAAATGATCCAGCCGGGTCCTCCGGCTTGTGAGGCCCCACTACAAACTCGGCCGTATAGTAGAAACTTTAGTTACGTAATAACAATATGAAACATAAATCCAATCAAAAGGTTCTGTCTGGGTCACGCTGACGCAATGTAGTGCTCTGTACTATATGTATATAATGTACTGCTGATGAAGTCCCTTCTGCGCAGAAGAATTAAGTGTCAGGTATAATGTATCGCACATTTATATGTGAAAGATATATTTCTAAGCCGATTTTATGGAGGTAAAATAGTGACAGTGAAAATAGTTATAAATGCCCATTTTTATATAGTTTATTTGTGAATTGCTAAAGAGTTGTTTCACGACAATAAATATTAGGAGTTGTTTGATTCGCAAGTGCGGCCCAAAGTTAACGGCATGTTGACTAAAGTATACAGCATTATTTGCTGAAATTGATTTCGCATTATACAACGAAAGCCATAACATCAAGACTTTTCGTATACAACCCTATTGTAGAAATCTTGTCACGTTCAACATCCCTTTACGGACATCGATGTACCTACTTACAGAATAACAAACAATATCAATTGAGGTCAGATCTAAAAATAATATTTCTGATAGCGAAAATAGAAAAGCAGGGTCACATAATTTTTGGAATGAATGTTAATAATGTACATGCCATCGTCAGGCAGGGTTTTTTGATTTAGAAATAATATGACCGATATTTGTATGGATGTGCTTATATTAGGGGCGCCACCCATGTATACAACCGGCGTAATGAGTTCGGCAGTATTTGTTGAACGGCAAAACCGGCTCTAAGCAATTACTACATACATTTGGCGAGTGCAGGCTAGATTCAGAACGGTACCCACATTCGGCTCAACTCGCCAAACCTGAACAGCTTTTGCTGGGCGGCGTTTTTACCGAAGATTCATCTCCACATATGCGAATTTTCCACCCGGCTGGGGTTAAAGCCGGCCCGAAAATGTGGTTGCCTCCAAGCGATGACGGTTCAAAGTTGAAACGAACCTTAATTTTAATGATTACCCATTAAATTTCACTTTACTAATATACTTTTGTATTATTATAGCGCTGGTTATAGCAAGATCTCGACATTTTCATTCCCGTGACAAAAAGATAACAAAAAGATTTACAAAAGAAAGTCCTTTTTTTATTGAAGTAAATTAAATAAACAGTATTATTTCAAGAGGCGGTGTTTTCTCTGTCACAACACCACGGCAAATAGCCCCAGCGTAAACGCTTACACTAAGTGTATTGGAAAACCGTTGCTTTCAAAGACTTTAGTTGGTTTGTAAAATTTTATCATGCTTGAAACAATTTTTAGGAGTCTTTAGAGGATTTTATATTGTTAGTATTGTATTATTTACTGAAGTTAAATGGTTAGTATAAGCTTGTAATGAGCATCTCTCATTGAAGACGGTTTTTAGACCAATTTCTTATATTTAAGAAAAAATATTTTTCAGCAGAAGTCTTAGATCAAAACTTTAACTATGGGATTGATCTGATTTGTAACACTGACATTTTGGAACTTGTATTCATTCATTTCGACTTGCTTTGTTCACTCTGAGCGAAGAAAACGTAAACTCAAAAGTAAAAGGATATTTGATAGTACATTTTTCTATTATACTCAGTGTATCGCTATAATGGTAGTAAGTTTAACAGCGATGATGTATGCTCTGCGAGATTCATTTGCGGCTACGCCACTCTCACCACGATCTTAGCAGCAAAACAGTGAGTCTTACTAGCCTGGAATCGTTACTATATAGTAAGAATCAGCCAAAACGTCGCTCTCTACGATACTACAGTGTCCTTCAAATATGTCTTAGATAAAGTGTGACATAATATAATTATATTTCATATTTTTTAAATGATTTAATGTATAATAAGGTATAACATTTGGATATAGCATACAATGATGACAAAATATCAGGTAATCCAACAAGCTGTCTTATGATCAAACCCCCGGCAAAACTCTGACTTTCCTCACACGAGACTAACTTGTTGTCATTGTTCGCGCTAAAGTTTGTTAATACTCCGTTGTATGATGCGACGACGAGTTCTCACTGCTGAAGATTTGTAAAACAGACTTAACTTTGGAAGTATTACATAGCATACATAGGTAAATAAGTCGATAATATTCGACGTAACGTAAAGAAGTGCAAGTTTCAGTTGCCAATAGTTGAAAATTAACTTTACAATAGGATTGGTTATGGATGATTAGATCAGATTTATAATAAAACTAAATTTGACGACCGAGTAGCGTAGTGGATAGTATCCCTGCCTAATACGCCGCAGGTCCCAGGTTCGAGTTGTGGCCGGAGCATTCATTTGTGTGATGAACATAAATGTTTGTTCTCGGGTCATGGTTGTTGATATTTACATATGAAAGTTTATTCTGGGTTCCCCCCAGTTCGCTGTATGGTCATCCATAACACAAGCTCTGCTTACTTTGTGGCCATACAGTGGGGGTGATTGTCTGGGGATTTATTTATTATTTTTTGGTATTAGGTTGGGTTAGGTTGGGTAGTCTGCAAATCAGCATCCGATTCAACCTAAGGCAAGTGGCATTCCTGTTCATTGATATCACTAATTTTTTAACAATTTAAAACGATTCAATATTATGTTGGCCAACTGTTAAGATATTTGAATTTCCTACGTAGTTAATTAAATTGATGAATAAAATTAAAATGAGTTTTTTGTCAAGATCTCGTCCGGAGCGGTACTACAGTCCTTGCTATTGGGACCGCCATAATGACCATGTTTACTTGGCGGTGTTCCGGTCAAAGGAAGGAACAACTGAAGCCTATGTTCCTTAAGGCATCATTAGTGCGATAACAATCACAATAATTTAATGTATTTACGGGATTCTTACCACGATTTTCGATTTTTATTTTGCGCGTCAATCAACAGTTATTAACAATAACAATTATTATCAATGAATAAAACACCTTAAAAATGTCCATTGATGTGGATACCACCTAATATCGAATTGAAACGAAACTTGTAAAATAATATTAAAAGAGTGTAGTGAAGTTACTTATTTACCAAACTGGACTCTAAGCTGGACTAAAATATCTTGTAAATATCTATAAAACTTATCTACAATTTAAACTTTTATTGCTTAAGGTTAGGTAGAGCAATACTTAATTACTTTTGCTTTTACTGACTTTTTCATACATCTATTGACACTTATAATACTGTTGCATAATACTGGTAAAATATTTTGAGGATAATTTAAATTTGAAACAAATACAGGGTATTTTTTCAATCGGTGCCCAAATTTTTACAGGAGGCTGGCTTATAAAATAATCGTCAAAAACCGTAAAAAACCGTCGCCTGAGCTGCGCACCCGCCGCCAGCGCGGCACCGCATTCAAGTGTCGATTTGACCGTGACCTAGTTAGGATTGCTTATGCTATTTTTAGATAATTATTGATTGAGATAACTCTTAAAATGGCGGCACAAAATCAAAAAATTATGTTTGCTTATTATGACGATCCTAAGCCCGTAAAAATTATGAAGGAAAATTGGAATCCAACTTATGTACCATTTTACAGATGTTGGTAAACATTAGTAATGGGCGTGTAAGTCTCAATTAATATAGGGTAGGTTGAAATATACTAAAGTCCTTATAAAACATGGTTGTGTGTGTCATTGATAATTTTGTTATCAATGGTATGTAGTGTGCCCATACGTCACGTACTTTTCTATTTATTTTAAAATGTATGTTATTTACTAATTACAAGTGATTTTATATATTTGACATATTTTTTATAACATTTTTTACGCTTATAATTTAATAAAAATTTTTGCTACCCTTTGAAAAAACACCCTGTATATTTTTACTTCTAAATAGTAAAATTTTCTAAATAAATTATAACTCACCAGCGTTCCATCCATAAAATCTTTTTTTCGGAAATTATAGAAATATTAAATGTTACTTTAAGAAAAAAATTGTACGTACTTTTGTTACTTTTTTTTTCTTACAATTAGCTACTGAACTATAAATATTTGTAAATTAATAGTACCTACATGCACTGTGTTGGAATAGTAGCGTCCAACTTTACTAAAACGACAAAATAACATATTGCTTTTGTGCCGCTACGGAATGTGGGAGATCTGCGGAACATTTTTTATTTAAACAGTATCACCTGCTTTACTAATATTGTTAATAATAGTCTGAGAACTAGCGCAAAGTTATTCTGTATATAGAAATCAAAAGTAGGACAATTAACTATATAACTCCTCTTTCTTTTTGCTGCATAACATTAAACCATTCTATTTGGGTAACTCTATAACAAACGTACAATCAATAGAACAATTAGCCTTGGCAAATTATCATTTACTTCAGAAAATTTTGTGTACGAAAAAAAAGAGATTTCCAATATACCTATCGTCCCACACTAAAAGCAGTAAAACACATCCACTCAGCTCGATACAAGACGCCATATCGTAAAATTAAACCCGCCAATGTTTAACTTTTATGGCCCGCCCTAAAATTGAAGTGAAACCTTCCATATCCTTGTTCTCACCCTTGTCAATCACACTCTATGTTTTGTCGAGAATTAGTCGGAGCAGTTCAATAGATAACGTTGTGTTATGTTACTAAATGATTGCAAAATTGTGTTCATATCGATACGAATGGGCTTTCGAATGTGTATAATAATTATAGAAAATCTATAATATAAATAAAAAAATCACTACCATGCTATATTTGCCATCGCGTAATCTGACTATTAACGTTAAAATTAATGTGTAAAGTAAGTAAATTCTACATATCGTTATAAATTGCATTTTCGGCACGAATTTCACGTGCTTTATTTTTACATATGCCCAACATTACAAAATATTTTAAGTGTATAATGCGTTATACTTAATAGGATTCTGACTCGTAAATCTAACTCGTCCGGGTGACAAGGGTTTAAGGGGTTATTCCTGTTTAGGCTTTACCCGTATTTTATTCCTTTGTCCCATTTTCCTATTTCTTTCATTAATTAGAATAGCAATTTTCATTTTGTGCTATAGTGATTGCCTTGAACGATGACGCGCCCTTTTTTAGTCCCCCTCCGCGGGCCGGAAAGGAGGATATAAAAAATGCTCTTACGCATACCCCGCCGCGCGTGATATGGAGTTATATGGGACTCGCTCCGAGCCTACCAAAGCCAATTACCCAGTAAAAACCCCCTGAATGACTCTGGCAATAATTTGCCTCACAGCCTTCATCTGTAGCGACGACCAATTGGAGGAAAAGGTCGCGCGCGGGGATCCACTATTTATTTTCTATTTACGTTAATGTGCGACCAAAAAACTAGTGGGTGCACGTTGATGGCACTCGATAACGCTTAGTTAACCCAGAGATCATGATGAATTTAGACTGTTAAGGTCACGACAGAAACATTTACAAGACACTTGTTTAAAATTACACATTGAACGCATGCAGACTTTTATTAAAAAAGATCCGAGGCAGTTGTGGTCCTACATCAAATCATTACGTAGGAATGACACCAGTTACCCTTCTAAATTTATGCTCGGCGATACTGCTCGTTTGGATGAGAACACGGCCTGTAATGCTTTTAATAACTATTTTGAAAGTAATTTTATTGAACCTGCCAATAATTATGATATACACTTGATACCCTACCCTGAAGCTGGTGAATTTATTAATAGAGTTAATATCACAGAGTCTGTAGTTCTTAAGGTCATAAACAAACTAGACGCTCGTAAAGGCGCTGGGAGTGATAAGATACCGCCGGTGTTTTTGAAGAACTGTGCACGTACTTTAGTGAAGCCATTAACTATAATATACCAGTTGTCTGTTAACAAATTCGGTGCTTACCCCAGAAAGTGGAAAGAGGCAATAATAGTACCAATACATAAGAGTGGCTCTAGATCCAAAATCGAAAATTATAGGCCTGTATCGATACTTAATACTTGTGGTAAGATACTGGAAATTATCATTCACAATGAGATAGTGCCTGTTGTTCGAAAACATTTCCCTGTCGAACAACATGGCTTTATATCAGGACGTTCTGCAATTACTAATTTAGCAACGTTCAGTGATCTGGTTCTTTGCGAAATGAGCAATAATCATCAAGTGGACGTTATCTACACCGATTTTGAAAAGGCTTTCGATCGGGTAGATCACGTAATCCTCCTACACAAGCTTAAAGCTCTTGGAATTAGTGGAGACCTGCATAGATGGTTCTTTTCTTATGTATCAAATCGAACTTTAAGTAATTATATAACGATTCCATCCGGCGTCCCTCAGGGATCTGTACTGGGTCCAACGCTTTATAACGCCTACATATTTGACATAATAAGGCCTATTAATCACTCCCATTGCCTTTTATTCGCTGATGACAAAAAAGTATATGCTACTATTAGAAATATCCATGACTGTTTTCTTTTGCAAAATGATTTAAATAGTCTCTCCAAATATTATATACAAAATAGAATTACCATAAACACTCACAAATGTGTACAAATATCTTATAAGCGTAAAATCTCTAAGATCTCATTTGATTATAAAATAAACGGGACCAGTATAAAAAAGTCATCATTAGTCAGAGATTTAGGTGTTCAACTAGACTCAAAGCTCCTCATGTCTGACCACATTGACATAATTATTGATAAGGCATACAAACAGCTAGGTTTCATAAAACGGGTTTGCGGGCTTTTTAAGGATATAAGTAGCATTAGGGTACTTTACTGTGCATATGTTCGCAGCGCTTTGGAATATGCTTGTAGTATTTGGTCACCACAGTACACAACATATATTCATAGGATCGAAAACTTGCAGGTAAAATTTCTTAAATACCTTGCATACAAAGATTCTTTGCATTTCGAAGACTATAACGATGCATGTTCACGTGACAATTTTGAACCACTGGAATTGCGACGTCAAAAATATGATATGGCCTTACTACATTCACTGTTGTCTGGGAAAGTAGACTGTGAAGCACTACTTAGCAAACTTTATCTTCACGTACCTAAAAACCGTACCCGCCATACTGCTCTCTTCGCCATACCTTTTAGAAAATCCAACTACTCTCAGAATTCAATCACTTGTAGTCTAGCTCGTACCTACAACAAATTTTACTCAGACCTAGATTTATTTAATCTTAATCTTGAAACTTATAGGAACTGCATAGCTAAAAAACACTTTGATAACATTCTTTAATGAAAATAATTACCAAACACACACACAGACACTCACACAAACACACACACACACAGACACTCACACACACACAGACACTCACACACACACATCCACCGACACCCCCCACAACTTACTTTAATTAATACGATTTACTATTCTAGAACATTATTTTTGTATCTGAACCAATAACGCTTTGTAATCTTTATTTTGATTTCAGTGTATAAAAATTTTTGTTCACTTTTTTATCGTTGAATTTGTACTACCATTCATCGTTTAAATTAAAAATTATAAAAACTGCTACAAATCTATAGAAACAGTACTAAGACAATGTATTTCTATTACGTGGTAGTCTATAATTGGCCTTATTGTAATTTACTAAAATATTTTATGATTATTTTTAAGAGTCGCTGTTGATTACCTAAATAAATAAATAAATAAATAAACGTTTCTTTAGTGACGCACCGTAAAGACACCGTGGTGTCGCACCGTAAGGAATTTTAAATTAAAGGTAAAGCACAACTGAAAACGTCATCAAATTAAACTTCTGCGTTCCAAATTTGAGATAACTTCCCAAATTAGGAGCAAGGAGGATTTGGTTTATCTTAGAAGAGGAAAAATAATATCTATTGAAGTTGTTTCAAATGAAAACATATTCAAATAGGTATATTTTTAATATGGGTTATAGGATTTAATGTTGATAGAACACATTCCATTAGGAGGAACATACATTCGGTGATTTTGTAGGTGTTAAAAATAATAATAATAAGGAAGACAGATAACCATTTTTTTTTGGCATGGAATCTTTATTTATGGCTTTGTTGGCCTTTTAAATTTTAGACTTTGTGGCCTAGCGCTGAGGATGCAAACCCAGAACTTAACTCCTACATATGATATGCCTTATAGCACCAGAGAGGGTACGGACCTCGGCTTAGGACGTCGTATATTAAAACTACCACTGGTTCGGAAGGGTCATCTACTGCCAAAGAACTGGCCCACCCGTAGGTTAGGCGATTTGGATGCCGTGTTGCCCTATTTCCAACTTGAACGACACCGTATTACCTTACATAAACATTTAATGTGATGTAATAATAGATAAGAAAAGTGATAGATAAGTTACCACTGGAATGTATTATTCTAGACTTACATTAAAAAAGGACAAAGTGTCAATACAGACATAGACACGACGTAAACCAATGTTTGAACCTTGTTTAAAAAAATGTTCTCTTCCTTATTCCACTGCGTGGTAATGTTTGCCCGTGTATGCTTTTATAAGACGACACTTTGCTTTTATAGGACTCAGCTTTATTATGACACAAGAAAGTTAGCTTTAGCAGAAAGGGCTTTAACTATGAGGATCCTAGGATCCTATCAAGTTACATTACGTCTATCTTACATAAGAACAATGGCGCTACACAGTGGAGCCACAGTAGAAATAAGGTAAAGCAGTAGTTTGAAAACAAGCAAGTGACGTAATCAAATGAGCGCCATTTCCCCGTTCGCTTCGATACTTCAGTATTTATACTACAGATACTTATTCGATTTGTTTTCAAAGCCTACGGTTGACAACGCAATATAATAATCACAATCAATATTAATAAATGATAAAACCATGATTAATAATGGCCATGGGTGGTTGGCCACTTACCATCAGGCGGGGCGTCTGATCATTTTTAAATTTATATAACTACATTCGAGCCAAACAAGGGATAAACTTTTTTTTATATTGAGATATTCAGTAATTTTATTTTTATTTTGAATAGAATTTGCGTTGGTCTTCCACCTCATCTGGTGAATGATGAAAAAAGGGTGGTGCTCGCCTTTCTAAAAATATATGAGTTAAATTTTTTTTCTTCAAGGATTATCCCTAAAACACGAACGGAGCTTTAGTACGTAGTAGTAATACGGAGTATTACTTCTTTAACATACCTATATATTTACTGTGTTGGAGACTGCTAGCATATATTGTAATTTAATATACATATATAATACTACAACATCTACATTATAATAATAATAATTTATTTCAGACACAATGATCCATATAAAAAGGTGAGGACAAAATTAAACAAAATACAAAAATGTGTTAGTATCCAATGACTTAATAACTATGTTAGTACGTACTATTAGTTAATGTTCCTATATATAATTGACATTTATGTGGATTTTGTTCCAATGTCTGAAGATTGGATTATCCACTTTATCTGCTAAAGTATTAAGGATGCTGTTTGAGCTCCCAGAGGTACGGCGCATCAGAGAGGCTGACCTTTTTCGTATGATTGCGAAGAAATCATCCACTCGTGTCTCCGCAAACATGCCTGACTCGCTACAATACTTCGGGAGTCCAAGCAGCATCCTTAGACCGTTATTATACTGGACAAGTAGAGCCGTGAAACATCTTTTTGTGTAATAAAGTTTTTGTGTAATTATATCCATTCGCATAATTTGAGGTAAAAATATAATATTTATTTACAGATTCGAAGAAAACTTACCACAGCCTATTGAATGTTAATTTATTATAGTGTTACAGAGTGTGTACGCGTGCAATGGGATATACAGGGTGCTTCATCGAGATAGGTCAGTATGGGAATGTCTGAAAGTATGAGAGATACAGTTATTTGTTCTAAGGAACCATATCATCGATTTTAAAGTTAAGTAAAACTCTATCTAAGATTTTATATGATTCTTGAATACAAACAAAAAATGGGAGTTTCTGCAGAACTTCCTTGAAAAATAGTTATTTTGTCTTGTTTTATAATCGTCAAATAGTATTTTAGTTCGTCAAAATAGAATTACTTTTTCTTCATATGATGAGATCTAATAATAATCAAGTGGATTGGTTCAAAAATGGGCAATAGCTTTAACGTATTTCTCTTTATTTTGTTCGCTCCGCATGGAACCGGTGGCGAGTCCTAAAGTGTCCTAAATAAAGAGGAAATACAGATCACCTGTATTAATACTAAACGACGTGTATTAATACTTTGTTAGGTCAACAAAAATACTACATTTTCCTGATTTTATTTAAATCGTAGTAACAATATATTTATTCTGGACCTAAATGTCGCATGGGGCGGTCCTACAGTCCTTCTTATTTTGATCACCGTAATAATCCTGGTTATGTTATTGTGTTCCGGTAAAAGGGAAGGAACAACCAGTGCTACTGCTGGAACAAGGCAACTCCAGCTGAAGCCTACGGTTGGGCACGTGTCATTAGTCCGTATAATAATCCCATTCAATACACATAAGACTAATGAGGTTCGTGAGTGCAGATGCCATTCACCATCAGGTGGATGTGTACATGATGTGGGTTTCGTGCTCGTTTGCCGGCTATGAAAGTAACAAAGACACATCACACTGATGGTAAATTATATGAATGATGATTAACGCTAAATTCCATTCGTTACTTGCATAAACGACTTAACGGCTTTGTATACAATTCAGCATAAGTACAACTTATTTTTATATATGATTGAGCCGTGGCGTTCTCTGATCTGTTTTAATTTTTTTTTATAAATCCCCAGACAATCATACTAACTGTATGGCCCCAAAGTAAGCATAGCTTGTGTTATGGATGACCATACAGCGAATTGGGGGGGAACCCAGTATAAACATGCATATATAAATATCAACAACTATGGCCCCAAAAAGAAATTCATCCGTTGTTTTTTGCCTAATGGATTTTACTGAGAAAGACCAAGAAAAAATATGTGATGCTTTTAATATAGTTTATTTTTTTGTTTGTCAGTGTAAAGCCTTTTTTGTTTATATGCTTTATCAGATTTGTCATCGAATTGACGATGTTAAGGACGCACCACATAACTATTGTTAGTTTTATGATATTTTTTTCATTAATGTATTATACTGTATACAAAATGTAATGCGTTAAATATACATATATACTTATCTGTAATGATAACCAACTTATAAGCTAACATGTCTGCAACAACTGACTAGTCTTAAGCACTACAATGCCACCGATATGCTACTGTTCAAGTTTATTTCATTTTACTTCTCCTATTAAAATATTCTAAACCTAGCACGATGTTAAAAATCGTCGAAATTCTAAAGTATCTTTAGACGGTACGTGCAGAACTGCTTGCTTACAAAGCTAACGCAACGGCGAGTCGGGACACGCAGTAACCACATATTTGGCACAAAGGACTCAAAATAGTATACTCGTCTACCATTACCCGCACGTTCGAGAATTAGTTAAATTATATGTGTCAAATTTTCACTTTCCAGTATCACACTTTGAAATAATAGAACAGGCTACATGTTTAACGATATGGCTCTGACGAAAATAAAACACCATTATTCTACGACCTTTTTCTATGTACAATGTTGAAACCGAAATAATTGCGAACGTATAAAAGTTTACTTTAAAACGCTTCACACTTTTAATTAGTCTTGTTAAATAATTTCTTGACACAAATACACTCAGTACATCACATACTATAAAGAGGAGATATAATAAATTCTGTATAGCTAATGAAAGGGATAAATTTATTGCTGAGCTAAAAATAGCTTCTATACAACAATGAGGCAGTGGTGTTCGATTGTCCGCCATGTAGGGAGCGCTATATGTGTCTTTATCATCGTCGTAATATTTATGGTCACCTGTTACGACTTAGGATATTGATATGCTTGTTTAATGTAAATTTACAAATCTTTGATAAGCAATTGTGATATGAACAGACATTATACCGTTTTTGTAATAAAAACATAAAACTTCGCACCGGCCACGTCCCATTGAATAAATTAGAAAATTTTTAATGGGTAAAACTCTTGTAGCGTTTGCGATAAAATAGAATACATCTATCATATTCTGATGGAATGTATCCTAGTGGGAGCAGAGAAAGAAAGAAAGAAAACAATGTAAATTGGGAAATGAGGTCACAATTTTTCATTTGTTTCTCTAATAAAATAAGCCTCTTGGAATCATTGCAGCAGATGGTATCTACATGTCTAAGTAAGGTCATTGTCACTTATGTTAGCATAACTCTGTTAATTTTATTTACAACGAGAGACATATCTGAGCATTATATATTTTTTAAATCAATTCAATTTTGTTCATAAATGAGGTCCAATGTGCATCGAATAATCTGCGGCCGATATTAAGGCATTCATCTGTGATCTAGTTATCGTGGTCTGTTTGGGGAATTCGGGCGAGCGGATGAACGATAATAACCACGCGTGAGTGAACATTAATGAATGTAATATACACAGTATATCAGTTCACAATTCGGAATTGATGAACATTTTCGTTTCGTGTTAGAAATTGTAAAGCAAATTTCAATTGAGTATATAGGACTTTGAACAAAATAGTGCAATTAAAATATGTTTTAAAGTATAATAAGTATATTGAAGTTTTTCTGTTCAAATCAATTTGTTATAAAAACTATAACATAATTTTTGTTAAATCTCAATATTAATTTCATCTTTAAATCTTAACATAATATTAGTTGAAATCGTAAGTAGGAAATAAACATTCTTTAATACAAATAATTCTGCGTTATTATATAAATTTGTTGTTCAATCTCAAGGTTTGTATTGCCAATTGGTTCGTGATTTTGTCTTCGAAGACTTGTTACACTAAATGCGTCTTGTGGTCCTGTCAAATCGAACGCAGCCCGAAATCTGTGAGGAAATATTCCTCGTAAAACATTAAGAGCATCGCAGCTCGCGTATCTCGTGGACTTTTACATACATTTTGATAAGAAAATTACTGATAAATAATAAAACTCGTACTAAAATCAGATTTTACAATAACGAATCAATCATAATTGTACAGTGGTTTAATTTTTTAATTATTTTATGTGTTTTATTCATCAGTATGGAATGTGATTATTATATCTGATGATGCCAACCGTAGGTTAGAATTGCATTTGTTATTGTAATCTCACTGGCTCTTCCTTCCCTTTATCCGGAAAACAACCACGCGAACGAGATTATTCTGGCGGTTGAAATGTAGTAAACCACCCCAGACGATATCTTAACTAACGAAGCTCCACTACCATTGGGAATTATATGCATTAAAAAGTTCTTTTTTGTAAAATATTTGAAATAGGCTTTCAAATGACGTACAATTCGACTTTGACTCGTAATCTTGCAGAGAAAATTCGCCCAAGGGAAAATAGTAAAGTGGCGCTACGGGGGACAACTGTCTATACACGTTTCGACTTTAACACCAAGTTTTATTGTGCATTTTATGACCCGGTCAATAACGTTGTAAAAGTAAATGAAACAAGGTGTGTTTATGAAGTTTCATATTATATGTCCCAGTATATAAGGAGATTGGGTCATGACTGGACACGGAATACTACTTTACGTTACGGTAAATGGCGACCGATGAATGGCGAGATAACCATTTTGTAGGTAGGTTTCGACCGCGGCTTGCAACCACCCTCGAGACAAAGCCATGCCGCCAAGTGACCTAGTCACGTTCCGGCATGATTTCTTGAGTAGCCATTGGAGGAGAATGGGTCAGAGTAATTGCGCAGCGTATGAGAGACGTTTGAACTCGATGGGTTATGATGCACATGGTGGCTCATTCTGAAGTAGTGGGATCCAAAGAAGCGGTTCACCGCTGGCCGACCGCAGGTTGTAGGGGGCCCAACTAGCGTTCTAGCTATTCGCGAAAGGCAGCCCCACCGCCTGTGTAAAATCCCGGGATTGCTCCATCGTGCCGGTTGGCGACCGGATGGAGAGGGCCCGATGGCGATCCCTGGGGGGTTTTGGGCGTCCCCGCGGTCTCCATGTGAGTCCCCCACCAGTGGGTCTGATAACTCGAGTTGCTTGGTTCCAAACGTTGCGCTTTACTCAACTTCTATTCCTCTCCCATATCCACCCTACCAACAACAATGGAAAAGTCCAAAAAGAAAAATAAGTGACGACAGCGGATGCACTCCCTCTCCCTAAAACTACACTTCTCTAACATCCGAGCAGTGCACTCAAATCTCCACGATGTCCACCACCACCTTGAGACAGAGAGGCCGTACTTATTCTTTCTGACAGAGACGCAGATCTGTGATCGTTCGGATCTGGCATTCCTGCATTACCCAGGCTATATCCTGGAGACCGAATTTCACCCCAATGCGGGCGTGTGCGTGTATGTCAGAGACGAGATCTGTTGTCGGCGTCTCCGGTACTTGGAAGTTCCGGATTTTTCTGTTTTATGGGTCTATGTTGATACTGGCCTGGACCGAATTATATACGCCAGCATTTACCGATCACACACGGGAGCTCAGGAGACAACTCGACTTATTGAATATCTTAGTGATACTGCAGATAAGGTCCAACGACGCTATCCCTCAGCGCAGTTGGTGTTCCTTGGAGACTTTAATGCCCACCATGAAGAGTGGCTGTACCCGTTCAAGGATACCGACCATGCTGGCAGAGAAACCTATCGGTTCGCAGTAACTCATGTTCTCTCCCAGCTCGTCCACGAACCTAGACGCATTCCTGACGTTGTTGACCATACTGCGTATTGCTTGGACCTTCTGCTGACAACCGATCCAGACAGATACTCGGTGTAATCTGGTGAAATCTGTGTCGCAATACTCGCCAACCGATACCAGCCTAAAAGCCAAAAGGCGAGTATGGCGGTACAAGTTAGCAGATTGGGATGAGATGCGTCACTTATGGATCTTCCAGCTAAGAAGCAGGTGTACAATGCTGCTGCCAAGTCCTGCAAAAAGGTAATCAGAAGCGCTCGTTTCGACCACATTGGCCGTATCGGGGACAAGTTAGCATCCTATCCCACGGGGAGTAAAGCTTTCTGGTCCCTTGCCAAGTCGGTTGAGATGAACTTCTGTCGCCCATCACTGCCACCACTGCAAAGGCCTGACGGGTCTTTGGCCCACAGCGCAAAAGAGAAGGCAGACTTGTTTGCAAATGTCTTCGCGGAATGTTCACGTGTTACCCCCATTCGGCCCCAAGATGGAGGTCGTCCAAATTCACCAGAAACAAGTACTCAAATGCTTACAAAATCTAGACGTGACTAATGCCAGTGGTCCGGATGGCATTCCCGCAGTGGTTTTAAAGCACTGTGCAGCCGAGTTGTCTCCTGTTTTGACACGCCTATATCGACTCTCTCTAAGGACTGGAAAAGTTCCAAAATCATGGAAG
The DNA here is from genome assembly GCA_923062675.1 of Marasmarcha lunaedactyla. Lineage (NCBI taxonomy): Eukaryota > Metazoa > Arthropoda > Insecta > Lepidoptera > Pterophoridae > Marasmarcha > Marasmarcha lunaedactyla. Next base: position 7,404,334 of record OV281361.1, on the reverse strand, counting down.
ATTGCAAACGTACAGCCCGTACCAAAAAAGGGCAGTCGGCTCGACCCAGTCAAATATAGACCTATTGCAGTCACTTCCATAATTTGCAAAATTATGGAACGTGTATTGAACCATCGTCTCCTGACTTACCTAGAGACCAATGAGCTCCTCAGTGACAACCAATATGGTTTCCACGGAGGACGCTCAACAGGAGACCTTCTAGTGTACGTCATGCATCTATGGAGCATGGCCGTGGAAGGGAACGGAGAGGCAATAGCCGTATCCTTGGATATCTCCAAGGCCTTTGACTGGGTATGGCACAAAGCCCTTTTGAGCAAGCTTCCTGCGTATGGCATACCATCTGGACTCTGCGACTGGATTTCTGATTTCCTGAGGGAACGGTTAATTCGAGTTGTCGTCGATGGCTTCTCATCGGACCTAATGGCGATCAACGCCGGCGTAACTCAGGGATCTGTTCTCTCTGCAACATTATTCCTGCTGCACATTAATGACCTTCTTTTATCGGAAGGCATTATTAGTTACGCCAATGACAGCACTGTTGTAGAGAGATATGTGTCCAATGCGCGAGTGAGTCCAAACCAGATCCAATTTCAGAGAGAGTCGATGATCGAACGGGTTGATTTGACACTATGTAGGGTTTCCGGTTGGGGTGAAGCCAACCGTGTCAAGTTCAACCCTTCCAAAACCCAGGCGTGTCTCTTCTCCAGTAAAAAGAGCACATTCAACTTGACGCCCACTTTCCAAAGTGTATCTGTACCGATCACAAACCAACTAGGGCTTCTAGGCTTGACCATCACGTCGAAACTTAATTTCGGTCAACTGATTGAAACCATGGCACAGTCAGCTTCCAAAAAATTGGGAGTCATCGCAAAGGTCCGGCGGTACTACAACTCCGAACAGCTGCCCAACCTGTACACAGCCCAGGTTCGATTTTGTATGGAGTACTGCAGCCATCTTTGGTATGATTCTGCAAAATACCATCTTGAAGCGAAGTGGATTCTGTCGACCGAAGGGCCCGTAGACTCATAAGTGACGACAAACTTACTTCTTCGAGACTGCAAAGTCTCGAACATCGTCGAAAAGTTGCTAGTCTATCGGTTTTTTACAGATTGCACTTTGGAGAGTGTGCGAATGCTCTTTTTCAGTTGATCGAACCTTCCCCCTTTCTCCACCGGTCAACCAGACGCAGACAGAAGTTTCACCCGTTTGTGGTTAGCGTGCCGATGAGCCGAACTAAACGGTTCGATAGCTCATTTTTGGTTCGTGTTGCCAAAGAGTGGAACGATTTGCCTGCGTCTGTTTTTCCAGACAAATATAACCATGGAGCTTTCAAGTGTAGAGTGAATAGGTACCTCTTGGACAGGCGTGTATGATTCTCGTCTTCATCGTCACTTTCCATCAGGTGAGACGGAAGACAAACGCCTGCTAATTATTAATAAAAAAAAACGTAATTAAATCATCTTTTTAAATAGTTCAATATGGTTTTAAATATAGCTATTTATTTTGTCACAAAAACACAACACTTTTTATAACAGTTTAATTAATTAACGTGTCGAGAACTTAATTTTCCAAATTAAAACATAAAACGAGAGGAATAAACATAATATTTTATTGTGTTATGGCATATTTTCAAGTGCTTTTGTGTTCTGTATTGCTGTTAGGAAAAGCCCATCTTCAAGCACTAGAGGTCTGAGATTCATAGCTTGGTTTTTAATTTATCAGTTTGTTATTATTCTGATTTCTTCCAATTCACTTTATTATGGCTGGTATACACAAATATCAGCTAGTGGTTATGTTATTGCGCTTAGCGTAGGCCACTAAACAGCGCGCCGACTGTACAGTAGGGCAAGTCGGCGGAGGGTCACACTAAGGCGAGAATCGCTTTCGCGGTGTTCGGTATTTTGTAGGCGCTCCGTATGTACCTATGGGATTATTTGCGTCATCGTTATAAAAATAAATAAAGCAATATAAATCAAGATGTCTAATCAAATGCCAACCTTTATATAACAAAATGTTGAACTCCGAAACAACCTCTCAGCTGATGCGTCAGCAGCTAAATACTGGTTTCAAATTATTGAATTAAAATACGTGTTTTTTGTTTACATTTTTTCTTTTTCCAGTAATTCAATTCGAAAGTTGAACAAATGAGTGTCGAACAAAATATTGGCAACTTTTTTTCAGAAGTATCCTTGGACCCTAATCTTTTTAAACAGCTTCGTTTTGTTTATCTCAATACATGAGGTGAAAATGAATAAAATCTATAATAAAATAAATGAATCATATTAAATCCTCACACAAACAGAGCAACCGTATAGCCCCAAAGTGAGCAGAGCCTGTGTTATGGATGATAATACAGCGAACTGGGGGGAACCCAGTATAAATAAATTAATAAACAACCATGAGCCGAGAACAAATACCTTCTTAACACAAACGAATGCCCCAACCAGAACGCGAACCTGTGACCTCCAGCGTATACGGCAAGGCCTACTATTCCACTCAGCCATGTATGCTTGCATACTTTGTGTACTAAGCGAAAATACTTTTTCCGATCAACATACAAAGTGGCACATTATTGTGTTTTGGTTTTTATTGGAAAACTATAATAACCAAAGCGAAATCCTCAACAAAGTCATAAAACGAATAGCACATTAATACCAATTATTGACTTGTTGACAGAAACTTCAAACAGTGCGATTAGAACAATAATCTTTTTTTCGGATTGGAACTTTATTTCGAATGTGGTAAAAGTTAAATTTGCTTACAATACAAATGTAGATCACGGGAATCTGACAGAGTTTGTGTGGAACTCTTTACAAAAAAATAAGTGCAGGAAGGTTTCAGGCCATTGCGTACTGAAATACAAATAGTTTTGTAATGGCGCAGTTTTAAGTATAAATCTTTCACTAGTAGTCCACGCCCCGAGCTCTTCGCTATACAATGCCCGAATCTAGATCGATCGCGCGACTAGTTGGTCGATGGGTGCTAGGACGACACCGACTTTACGACAAAATCGCTATACGCATACTAGTAAACCTTTAAAATCATTATTTATTTTGGTTCATTTAGTGGACGGCCGTGCATTTTAAAATAAAAGATCTTTAGTCATGTAACAGAGCATTTCAAACCATATTAATCTTTTTATGTAAGAATGTCTGAGAGACATCGCTTTAAGTGTCAATGGAGCTCATATAAAGCGATACAACCCTCTAAAAGTCTGACTAAACCTTCCACCTGATAATAGATATAAATCAGCCTTCGAGGCGCGCTTGTTGTCAGCAATATCGCAAAACTGGCTTCATTGCAGCATCAAAATCTATTACGCGCTTACATCATAAATATTTCGTTTTAACTCTCAAGGAAAATAAGATACCACTGGACCAGCATAGACCAGGATGGCACACGCCTGTCCAAGACGTACTTATTCACTTTACGCTGTAAAGTTTCAGGATGTTTGTCTGGAAGACCAGACGCAGGCAGATATTTCCACTCTTTGGCGACACCAACCAAAAAAGAGCTGCTGAAGCGCTTAGTGAGGGAGAAGCTTCGATCAACTTAAAACGAAGTTTTGCGCATTCTCCAGAATATTAGTTATCATGTAAAAGTATTTAATTACCATTTCCTAACATGGTAGACATGGAAGATCTATTGTGTACTATGCTCTTAAAATATACTTTTAGACTACTGCTATTCTGCATATCAAACCAAGGAACGAACAATTATTACAGATAGAATAAAACGTTTATTATTTTATACGTAGAACAAAGTGGTCGGAAGGCAGAACTGCCGCGTTGTTGGATCGCTAAAGATAAACGTCGTGCAAAATAAGTTCTAGCCTTGGGGACACGAGTTTCACTCGCCATTTTGTAATTTCACTGAAGAGTCAACGAGCACCCTGACCACAGGAACTCACAGTCTCAACACCAAAAGCTTCGAAAACATAACCATTACCTCAATGTTGATATTTCCTATGCTTCACACTTTCGACTTCACAGTTTGAACAACCGTTGGTGTTTTCCACACAAAAAAAGCAAAATATTGGTATAAAATAATCTTCTCTTGTGTTGTTAATCTATTGTGATACTAATGAAGCAACGCTGTTATTAACTCGTTTTCAACCAACAACGGTGTAACGGTGACACTTGTTCAATTTAATAACGAATATTGCTGAGTTGTTTTCTTATAAACTAAACCAAAATATGACAAAGGTATCTATCAGGTTATTACATATGAAATTGGCGTTTTGTAAGGGAGGAACATAAAATCAATTTAAAAAATAAATATTATATTTATTTAAACAAAGTATGTACCAATGCTATCCATTCACTTTTGCCATCTCATAGGTAGTGCATTGCTCCCTTTACTAAAAAACCATCCGGACGGGAATCGATAAAATCTTTGAAGGCGCTTTGGATTGCCGCATCGGAATTGATTTTTTCCTTGCAAGAAGTTATCCAAATTTCGAAAAAAATGGTAATCTGTTGGAGCATGGTCCGGGGAGTACGGTGGATGTCTTAGACATTCCAATTGAAGCTCCTGTAATTTGGCAGTCGTCTGTTGTGCAGTGTGTGGTCTAGCGTTGTCCTGATAAGCAGCAGTGACCTAGAGGGATTAACCAGCCTCGGTTGTTTAGCAGCTAGCTTTTCCATCATGGTTTGCAGTTGCTGACAAAAGACATCTGCTGTGATCGTCTGGCCAGATTTAACAAAGCAACAGCAAACGACACCGGCACTAGTCCACCAAACGCTCACAAGTAACTTTTTATGAGTCAATTTTCGCTTGGGGCAGGATTTGGCTGGTTCGCTAGGGTTCAACCATTGCGATGAGTGTTCCCGATTGTTGTACAGGATCCACTTTTCATCACAGGTAATGATTTGATTTAAAATCCTTTCATTATTGTGCCGGTTGAGTAATGTAACGCAGCAGTTGACGCGCGTTTGTTGGTTTGCTGCACTCAATTCATGAGGTACCTACCTCTCAAGCTTTTTCACCTTCCCAATTTGCTTCAAGTGGATTAAAACAGTATTGTCACTAACACCGCAGCCTACAGCTAACTCGGATTCTTTATTATCAACTTTGGTCTTCGGCCGTCCACGGGGCTTGTTCTGCAGGTCGAAATTACCAGAACGAAAACGTTAGAACCAATAACGCAAAAACTGTGCTTTCTTTTGCGACACCGCCGCCATATACAGCATTAATACTTCGAACCGTTTCTGCAGCACTGGTGCCATGGTGAAACTCGAACTCGTAAATTAAGCGAATTTTAAAAGTTTTTCATTTTGTATAACTAAGTGACGCAAAGAAAAAAATCAAAAGAGGAAAAAACAAATGAATTGCGCTTTTCGAAACACAAATGCGTGAGTAAATAGCTGTATAAATTTGAAATTGGAACTCTTAACCAAAGAGGAGATAATACACATCAAAGTGGCCAGTACGAGAAAACGCCAATTTCATATGTTAGGACCTAATATTATTTTAGTACCAAAAATGAATAATATAGGTCTCTGTAAAATTGTTAGCTCGGCAAGCTTTCGCTCCCCAGAAACTATCAAAATTAAAATTAAATTAATTATTTTTCACCATTGAGAACTGCTTGTTCTTATTGACCATTATTCTAACCCAGCTATCCAAACGAGGTAACGAGGGATACAGCTATCGCTCTCCTCAACCATGCTAGAGGGAAATGAGCGACACGTCACCCAAACGACGAACATCAATATTCAACCTCAAATTGTGAACATTAACCCTGTCACGTTCTTGAGGGTGCACGTTAGTGGTAGAAAAGTTTCTTTGCTAATATCTCGTCTGGGGCAGTTCTATGATCCTTTCTATTCTGGGTTATGTTCTGGTCAAAGGGTAAGAACAGCCAGGGCAATTACTGGAACAAACGCAATTTCAACTGAAGCATTTTATAAGGCAATGTAATAATCACAATCACTATTATTAAATAAAATACCTAAATATTTCCGTCTTCTCAAAATTACATTTCTTTAATGCTCTGGGTTAACTGAATGTGCGTGTAATATGTATCGTATATTCGGAAAATACAAGACGGTCTGATTCTTTTCATCTATTTTCAAAATTATCAAAAAATAATAGCAAAACTAGTACTAATACCTAAGAATGAGCCGTCTTATCAAAGTGATCCATTAATAACCTCCTAATAAGATACGTAAAAATGGTCGCCGCTCGCTTTTGTTTCGTACAGACACTTAACATAAAGCAGAAGTTTTAGAATGTCTTCTTCAAATCACAGTTATAAAGTCGAAGGACTTTTCTTAAGACAAACTTGTTCACAGTTTCCTTAGCTAAGAAATCAAACGAGTAAAAGAGGAAAAGTTAGTAAACGGTTAAAAAAACTTTGCTATTAGAAATCTTGTTATATTCGTAGCTCAAGCGCTCATGACCAAACGGTTTTCCCTATCGCTTAGCGATTGTCAAAGTTAAGCGACGATCGCTGCGGCATACCAAGGATGGGTGACCGCCACTGACTAAAAACCTTAAGAATTTCCGTGCTTTGGAGAGCATGTTACCGATAAGATAACGCTGAAGATAACGCTGAAGCCACCTGTGCCTGTGGAGTTGCAAGAGGCGGCTTGATCAACTCTGACACTAGAAATAGTCACATGACAAGTAGTATTAGCAGCTGAAGTTGTCCGCGTCTTTGCTTAGGTTATGTAGAGGAGTCTTTGAATGAGACATTGGACCTCTCGAAGTGTTATAAACTTGTCGGGGATTAATAACAAACTTTGTTATTCTCTGGCTCCTAAGAAACTTTAATAAAGACTTTAATGAAGCAAATACCTAATAATGAGTAATTTTACAGACTTACTAAAGCTTCTGTTACTAATGACTTATAGACCACGATAAGATCCTTGAAATATTGGACAAAAACTTCGTCCACACAAACTATACCAGTGAAATTACTGAAACAAAGACATCTGAAGCCTTCGGTTGGCACCGCATCATTAGTCGAGATAATAATCAGATCACTACTAATAAATAAACGACCTACGACTAATGCTGTCCATGGGCACGCAGCCAGTGGGCTGGGTAACATCAGGTGGTCGCGTGCTCCTTTGTCGGCTCTGAATAAAGCTAAAAAAAGAAACATTTTTCTTGAAAAATCAATTCTCAGAGAAACAATTTCATGAAATGTTTTCCTTGATTACCTGCTTGTTTTTAAGCACGGATTGCGTTTCAACACTCGCGTAAAAGGAAAAGAAATGTGAACGCTTCGGGATTTCATGTTACGTGTGAAATGTGTTCGTAAATGTAAACGCTCTAAGCGCCTGTCATATCCCGCTTCCTCTTATTGTCATACAATGCTTTTATATTTGTTTTTCCTTTTTGCAAAGGTATGAAAAGCTTTTCCTTAAAATATTACAAATCATGTCTAACATAATAATAATAATAAATCCCCAGACAAACAAAATAACTGTATCGCCCCAAAGTAAGCTGAGCTTGTATTATGGATGACCATACAGCGAACTGGAGGGGAACTCAGCATAAACATACATGTATAAATATCAACAACCATGCCCGATAAGAAAATTTGTGTTCATCACACAAATGCCTTGACTAGGCTCGAACCTGGGACTTACCGGCGTATTACTGGCAGGGCGATTACCACCCACACCACTATATTTTATTGATAGTCCATAAAAACATTAAGTATCTACAGACGATGTGTACTTTTTGTGCACAGTCCAAGAGTATCTGGAGTAGGTGGCATGCTAGCGCTATGATTGCGTCAAGGATATACGGTACTTCCGACGTTGCTAATTATTTTCTCAGTTATCATACTACATTTTTTTTTCTTTGTGGATACAATACCAAGAACCACATAGTTTCGGGACAAGCACATTATGCATACAATGTAATAATTATGCATTATCAGTAAAATATACGCGAATCAATAATCAACCAAGAAGCTGAATGAATTACCAAATTAAAGGAAATAGGATTACGTGAAAACTCACAAGTACAACAAGTATTTGACGTCACAACCTACAAAGACGAAGCCAGGTTCTAGTGGTAAGCCGTATTTTACAAAAGTACCAAAACGAAACACAGTTCATAGACAAATAGGTTTTTAATTTTTGTATGCGTGGATTAAGACAAATGTAGGTAATCAAATGTTGATACAACATAATACTATTGCTAAAGCATTCGATTGGTTATCTAGCGTATTTTAGAATCAGCATGAGGATTCCCATTTAATAATATCTCTAATTCGAGATGCAAGTCTATTAACAGCTTATCTCATTCGCTGACAAACACTCGTTGCATGTCGATCGGTGAACTTTTTAAAATGTTTGATGTCCCAGAATATTAAGTCTGGATCGAATCAACTCATTCTCATAAAAATTAAAACATCATCTCAAGAAAGAGAATAGCCAGTTTGGTAACACATTACGATATTATTATCATGTTCGGTTGTTTAAATTGAGTTTCTTAAAACTAAAGATTTTGTTGGTGTGTTTGTCTGGCAATTTATCATTGTTTTCAAAATTGTACAAAAAATATTTCATGGAAAGTTAAATTTAAATGCCATACCTAAGTTTTTTATTGTATGATAACTGTAGCAATAGTGAAGTAGTAAGATTTGATTTCTTACAATTGCTGTGTACAATTGAATTAATTACTAACTGAATATAAATTCTAAGACATATTTTTTCAATTCTATCATATTTGAAGTAGTCCTCTCAAGTAAAATGTTAACGAGTAAAAAGGTACGAGAGGTAGAAGGCTAACTGGTTTTTTATTCTTTTTGTAATGAAAATTAGAGGGCGTTTTACTTGTACCTTCAGAGTCTGTCAATGAACGGCACGCAAGAGACTTTGTAGTATGTAGATTTAGGATATTTTAGCTAGCATGATTCTATAAAGTGTTAATTTATTCCTCATGATTCGCAATTTTACAATTTATTATCTTTATTACCTTACAGGGAAGCAAAACCTTATTTTTAAATTAACTAGTAAATATGAGCATGACATATTTATGCAAATTTATTTTGGCCGAAGTGGTATGGATAAAATATACTGCGATAACTTTACATCCAAAAACTTCATACGTATGTAGTTGCAAACAAAATTTTGTGCGACGTATTTGGAACCAAGCGACTCTTCAGTTCAATAAACGAAAAAGCAATTTGTAATAATATTTCTAATAATCACACCACATTATCTAGCCCAAATTAAGTATCATTAAGAACTTGTGTTATGGATACTAGATAACGGATAAATAAACTTAAGAAATATATAAGCACACATAGATATTTTTTTTTTCATGTATAAATATTAGAAATAAACTTAAATATCCCTACATACAATCCAAACATACATACACATCCATGACTAAAAAGCAAATATAATAAAACATCTGCCCCTACCAGGATTCGAACCCGGGACCTCTGGCATGGAAGGCAATGGTACTTACCTCCACACCAAACAGGCCGTTTGGTGTGGATTTATCTCACCCAGTCTTAACAGTACAATAGCCATTTCACTGAATAGAAAAGAAAACTATTGCAAACCAATACTCAAGTGCGGTAACAAATTTTCGATGTTATTTTCTGATATAGCTGAGATCTCTGCCATGATGTGACTTGGTTTGTTTGCTTTTGTTTTATTGCAGTTATTTTGTGATAAGGATTCAGACATATGTATAATAATAATTCACAGTCAAACACATCAACTGTATGTCCCCAGATTATACATCTTATATACAGAGGCTTCCACTAAATACAGGATATTCAAAAACGTATTTTACAAATAAATATTTCATATGGAGTTAGTCTTCACTTTTAAAAAAAAGTTTAAATCGGCACTCGGGGTTGTTAAAATGTACTGCATTTTTAAATACATAGAAGCGTGTTTAATTTTTAATACTATTTCTTATACTATAATAATGCATTTCTAGTTGATACTATTTTAATTGAGGGTTATGAATTAGACAGAAGAGTCTGCGCTTGCAAAAAGTAAAGCTGTCTTCACTAGTAAGCTAGCTTCACAGCTATCTAAAGAAATGAATTTACATGAAGTCATAGTTGGGCAACGAGCTCAGAAATACGTAAATTATAAGTAGTACGTGATTTGCTGTGGTTCAAGAGTTTTAATTGGCTGGTCTTTTCCTTTGTACGGTATACGAATACTATCATCTACCTGTGACAGTTAAACCAGGATAAAACGCAGTACAGTAATTTTTGTACAGTAATTTGTGCGAGACTTTGTACAGAGATTTTATCTTGCACACACACCCATTGTAAGAGACCGATGAGAACGCGGTTAGTCAAGACGACGTTACCACATACAATTAAGTTGCATATTTACAAGCACACACACAGCGGGCCGCACGCAACACAGCTCACGAGTTGAAGTATCTATGTCGCAGGTGGATGGTTGAAAAAGACGTGCAAATAAACAGCTAGCCATTTGGTTGAACGTTTTATGCTTTATTTATAGTCTCCAATTTTCATAATGGCGCTTCGACAGGTGATGCCGATACACGCTCACTTCGTTTGCAGCATAGCTCACGCAAATCGCAGGACATAAACTAGTTTGTAAGAAAATTACTAACAAATCGTATGTTCCTTGCTTCATAATTAACTATTCAACATGACAGCTAGCCGGATAGCTGAACAAATCCATTAAACCAAACGGCTAGTTGTTTAGTTGAACGTCTAAGCAACCATCGGCCTGCACATCGGTACATCTGTACCGACCTCGACAAATTTTTAGGAAAATAAAATCTACTTCTATTAAGAGAAGGTTTCATTTTGACTCTGTCCATAACGGTTTCGTGCAACATGGCTGCTGCAATATCTACCATATAGTTTACTTTCTCAATGTAATGCGCGATCGTATTAGGATAAAATGTCATTTACGTAACAAAATTAAGCAATATTTCTAGTTTTCCTTGTTTCTAGTTTAAAATCGGAGGCAGATCTGTATGACTTCAATCAAAAGTCGAGTATTTTTTTTTCATTTTGGCCACATTGGGTCTTTGAGAAAGTTAGTCAAAATTGTGGTCTGGGCTGACCCTTGTGCATTTTTCAAACGGTAAATAAAACGTCACCCGGTTTTTCTGCAGTTCAAATCACCAAAATCGTACAAGTTTTTCAAGATAGCAAACATATTATTTAAGTATGATGTAGTCTGGTAGGTATTGTACATTTATATATTTTATTCATGTATATTATGTTACACAAAAGGCTATGACCATGTATTATATTTTTCTATATATTGTTTTACAAAATAACATCAGCGCGAACTAAAGTCCTTTCATCAAATATCTTGTATCTATCTTTTTATAAAGATTATAAATGTGGAATACGTACCGTACGGAAGGCAGAGCCCGAAAAAGATACAAAATAAGTTATTTATTGAAGCATGCCTTTGATTTCTGGACCAAATCAGCTTGTAATTGACAAGGGTAAGGAACAAGAATGAAGCTCTTCGGGGTTACTTTATGGGCACCCTATAAGAGTTACACATTGGTGTATTTGATATTGGTTTCAATATCAAGCTGAGTGGATTTGTTGGATGAAGTTACAGTACAGATATTCCGGTCACCTCCAATCACTCCTTCAATAACTTTGAAACACGTCGGTAGTAAATACCGTTTAGTCTTAATTTTAATGTATTATTATAATTTTTGTGATAGAATGTAAAGATTATTTTAAATATTTGATAATTTTTCATAAGTTTTATAAACAATCGATTAGATCTGTATAAAAAATATATTCATGAGCACGAAAAACTAATATGTACTTATCGTCTAAATATTCAGTTGTGTTTGATTAAGTAGGTAGTAATGTAAAATGGTCTGATGGTAAAAATCCGAATCGAACATGATCCAGTTGGAATTCAGAATATTCGATTTAACTTGTACAGCTGTACGTGTTACTTAAAAAGAATAACTCAATCCGTATTCGAGTATATGAGTACTGTCGTAGTAAAGATGATAATTATGAGATAATTATAAATTAAACAGTTTTGACCTTCGAAAGGGAACAATGGCTTACGGTAAATGCTACATTCACATATGATCTATAAAGAAGAGACCGTATGTTCATTCAAACAATTTTCAATTCGAATAAAACATCGTTCAACAAGAATTGTGGCGCCGCCGTGAGAACAAATCGCCGTGGAGCTAGTTTGCAGATCGATATACTCAATTCATAGAAAATATTTAGATTATCATTTAAAACACATATATATATATATATATATATACTAATAAATACTTGTAAGCTACATTATGATCCTATCTAAATTAACAAGCTGATCTCCTACGCACAATTCAAGTCAAACAATGAAAAGGCAAAAAAATTTCACAAAACGTACCGCGCAAAAAATGAGTTGAAGCATCTATAGGTAAAGCCTTAAACACGGTGCAGTGCGTTAAACATGCTTTATACACTAAAAATTATGGTATAATTAAACAAGTACGAAAAATTTAATTACTTCGGAGACTCGGAAAATAAAGTCCAATTTTAGAAACAGATAACCCTGTACAACTTACAGTCTATTCAAAAAAGCTAGCAATCTGCAGCTTATTTGACTTCCCTATAAAAAACTGTTGTTTCAATAATTTAACTATATGCTACTGTATTCAAACACCAATTACAGAATACACCGTATTGAACATGTAACTAACTCTACATCGCCGTGGTCGGATCTGTTCAAATTCTTGTGGTAATTATAACTCTGTGTTTGCTGAGTTGAACCAACTTTCCCTATTCCCAATAGCTAGTAGCACAAACCTCGTCAGTGAAAGTTCAAAGTTGCTGTCGATACGCATCAATCAGAATGAACGAACCCAAACAATTCAGAGAACTATTTGACCACCAAGTAGCGTAGTGGTTAGTACCCCTGCCTCATACGCCGGAGGTCCCAGGTTCGAGCCTGGCCGGGGCGTTCGTTTGTGTGATGAACATTAATGTTTTTTCTCGGGTCATGCTTGTTGATATTAATATATGTGTGTTTATTCTGGGTTCCTCCCCAGTTCAGTTCACTGTATGGTCATCCATAATACAAGTTCTGCTTACCATATTGACGTAATCCTATACAGCTTATAAAATATAGTTGTACTTTAAAAGCCATTATTAAAACTGAATTGTAACTGTTAAGTAAGTTTATGTTAATCTCTAAGTTATAATTAATGTGCATAGTGCTGAGAATAGTAGGAAGATGTCTCCACTGGGATGCGACGCATAAAATGACATTCTTTTGCACTTTCTAGGAACCGTAATGCAAGAAAATGTACTGTTGATATTTAGTGCAAAGAATATATCATTGAAAGCACAGAACTAAGGCTTAACAAGAGGGCTTCCTTTAATCAACAGAAAATACTAATTATCTTTGCAGTGTCTAAACTCTTTCATATTTGGACTTCGTAAACTTTATTATACAAATATCAATTCCCAAGCCGTTTGTTTCCAGACTCCCGAGACACGCAAATTAGTCCAAATCGATCGTGATGAGTTGTCCACAAGCAAAGGATACAAGATACAGGAATATACTTGATTGAAAGGTTTATTGAATAAACCTCCCTTCTTTTTAACTTATTCCTATATTTTTTAACCTATTGTGCCAGGAGGAGAGTTATGTTTTTGGAACGTATATTTGTTAGTATATTTCTTTGGCACACTCTACAGCCTAAACAGTTTGACGGATTTGAACATACGAGGTACCATTCGATTTTTCTCGGTTGTGATAGTGGCATAGGGTATATTGTTTCCAGGAATTACCACAGGAAGAGAAATAACTCAAGAAAATAAACACAGCAGTCTGGTTTTTTTTATTTATCAAGTTCTGCAGCCTGATTATTTCTGTGAAACCATACATATCAACGTTTATTCCGTCCTTCGTTTGTCTCGCCTATCTCAGCACAGGGTCAAGTTTATGGGCTTAGTTCAAAAGTTTGTTTTTTATAAGGGGCAGAACTTTTGCGTGAAATAGTGCTATGATATTATGTTAGCGCGAGTCTGCGTAAAGCAAATTAAGATCCTTATTTATTAGAGTTATGAAGAAGTGAATCGTAGGAGGCAAACATCGTCGAATCGAGCGATCAGAGTGTAAGTGAAATAATAAAACATTGAAAAATTTAAATATTAATTACGAGCTTTCCTAAGCCAAACATTTATAATAAGTCAAGGGTTTAGCAAAGCATACATAACCATTTTTGATATATAACAAGGTTCACGCAGAAGTTAATTAGTCAAGTGATTAGATTTACGCTAGCCACTTTTTCAAGAACTGTCTTCAGTCGTTTTACGCGTCGCACATTCGAGGAACTTAGTGCAGGCTTAGATTCGCACCGACAGTCCACTAAATAACGACCAACGCGCAAGCAATCCTCGCCTTAGCCCGAGTCTCCACTTACTTCCCCGTCTGTACCTAAGCTTTCTTTGACTGCTCCATCAGACACTAGCCTTTTTATAGATATTATCACTTCAGTTTCCAGATCCTGCGAGCTGTATTGGAACTTTCTCTAAACTAGCTTCAAGAACCAGTATGTGTCTTACATATAATGATCAGCTTACTGCAACAAATACATGATTTATTATTAAACAATAATAGCCTTTTGACGACGCTATCGAATAAATAAATGGTGTAAATGTAAAGCTGTCCCTAAATTTAAGCCGAACATAAAATACGTAAATGAAACAAAAAAGAATCTGAAAGTTGTTCGGTTAACTTGCTACGACTTAAGTGACTTAGCTAAACGATCGAATATAAGCTGTTTTATTTTATACGACACAGTGATGAAATTTAAGTAAAAAATGATATCTCCCATTGTGACAAGTTCTTAGTAGTACCATGTTTTCATATATTTAACCCATGTGGTATTAAACTATCGCTTTTTCATTGACCATTTAGCTGAGGTTAGTCTGAGAATAGTCTTAGTACGCTTTATAGAATTTCAGCATAAGTAGTTTTTAAATGTCTAGGTTATTTACATATATATAACGTACGGTGTCTTAAACAAATAAAAGGTAATATTTTTTAAATCTACCAATCGTGCTTATAATGCGTAACTGTGCATGTAATAGTCGTAACTATACATTTATAGATTTAAATGATTAAATTTTGTCGAATTTAAAACCTGTTGATAAAACGGACGTACTTCACGTTTATTTGTACTCATTTTCACGCTCATTTGTCATATGAAGAAAATAGTAAAAATGATTAATCGTTTTGGAATAATTCAATATACTGAATTACCTTAGAACCTGGCTTCAAGATGCCTATATAAGCTTTGGCACATGAGAAATATACAAGCAAACGTTAACATTCCTCAGTAATGATAATTATATAAAATAAAAATCTGTAACAAGCAAAATTACGTATGTTAATCTTCAAACAGTTCATCATAAAAAGCCATATGATCAATTAACAAAACGCCTTCCCTACAGACACGTCATTTTCATCTGTTGACACCCTTATTTATGTCACACGACAAAAGCAAAGGAAAACTTAACAAAAGAAATGTGGAAAAACAGGATTCACATGACGTCTGGTTACATTAATAAGGGCATTAAGATCAACCAAACCCTCGTTAGATGTCAACAACTATATATATATATATAATATTACTATTATATAATAGGTCTTTACCTATGAAACTGCCGTTTTGCCGTACTGGCCATTTCAAATGAAAATATTTTTTTTTGACTGATAATTCTAATTTCTAATTAATTTTATTTGACAAACATGGAAATATTTTTCTAAAATCGTCATTTGTTTAATAGTTAGTGTTTTGTTTTCAACGCATTCGAACATTTTTCGTCATCATGGATAAGTTAAAAATTCGAGTAATTATGGAGTATGAGTACCGTCGTGGCAGCAAAGCGGCACAAGCGGCACGCAACATCAACGACGTTTACGGACCGAACACTACAAACGAACGCACCACCCGTTATTGGTTTACCCGCTTCCGTTCTGGAAATTTTGACCTGAAAAATGAACTCCGTGGTCGTCCGAAAACTTTGGTCGATAATGACGAATTAAATGCAATTGTGGAAGCTGATGAAACTTAATCCACGGCTGAATTAGCAGCAGCTTTCGACGTTAGCACCAAAACAATATTGGTCCATTTGCGTCAAATTGGCAAAGTAAAAAAACTTGACAAATGGGTACCCCACGAACTCAATGACCGCCAGCGCGAAGAACGCGTGGAGACGTGCCTTGCACTGCTCAGCAGGCATACAAATGAAGGAATTCTGAACCGCATTGTTACTTGTGACGAGAAATGGATCCTGTTTGACAATCATAAGCGCTCAGCAAGTTGGTTGGACCCTGGTTCAGCACCCAAACAATGCCCTAAACGAAAACTTATTCCTAGAAAAGTGATGGTCACTGTTTGGTGGTCTAACGCGGGTGTAATTCATCACAGCTTCTTGCCAAACGGGACAAGCATTACTGCAGATGTGTACTGTGAAGAACTGAACACAATGATGGAGAAGCTCGCACGTCTCCAACCAGCTTTGGTCAATCGTTTGGCTCCACTGCTCCTGCACGACAACGCGCGACCTCATACTGCACAGCAGACGGTCTCCAAGCTACAAGAGTTGGGGTTGGAAGTTCTCCGTCATCCGCCGTACTCACCAGACCTTGCGCCTACAGACTTCTACTTTTTCCAGAATTTGGATAACTTCTTGGCGGGAAAAAAATTCAATACCCGAGAGGCAGTACAAAATGCTTTTGAAGAAGTTGTTGCCTCCCGTCCAGCTGATTTCTTCAAGAAAGGCATCAATAAGCTACCAATGCGTTGGCAAAGATGCATTGATTGCATGGGTGATTATTTTGATTAATAGAAATAAAAAATGTATAAAAAAATTACGCTTCATTTATTTCGTGAAAAACGGCAATTTCATAGGTAAAGACCTAATATTACTGTTATTTTTAAATCATCCTTTGACATTGACGTTTCATGACGACAGATGTTTTATGTTACTGCTTCGAATCGCATCGGAGAGACGTCATAAAACACAATCACTCATTAGGTACAATTTATGCACGAAGGGTATTTTGAAAACCTAATCTTATTTTTTAAGAAACTGTGGTCAAGTTAGCAGCATCACAGATGTCCAAAAGCAATATGAGCTTTAAGTCAGTTTATTAGTTTGTAATCAATACATATCAAGAGATTTATCTAAACTTAATGTAAACAAACGTCACTCAGGAACAACTGTTTACCCCACGCGATGCGATTTTAATAAAAATTATTTTGTTACATGGCGTCATACGCTCCGCCCTGCTTAATGTGGTGTAAAGACAAAACGTTCTAATTGGGTGGTTTTCGAGTATTCACTTCTCGCACGCTAATAACATATCTTGTTTTTGAATGTAATATCGAATGCCAGACTTTGAAATTTGATAAAATCCAGCCTCAGTCTACCTTTATAGGCTATAAAGAAGTAAATCAATATAAAAGTTACTATTACCTTTTTTTAGCCGAATTACAAAGTTGTATCGTTTGCCATTCATTAAGCTTTACAGTTTTTAATGGCAATAATGAAATAAAATTGTTAATTTTCCTAAAATTGTATATTGTACTTTTTTGGAAAGAGAGTAAGTAAGTAAGTTTTGTAGAACAAATAACTGTAACATGTTCCATGTAGGAACTACCCTAGAACCCTCCGTCAACCGAACAAGGTAGATTTACGAGTTACAATTCTATGTGCCTTTGTGGAGTCACTAGAAACTTTCTAGCACATTAAGTTAAATTAATCTTTGCTGTTTGCTGGAAATAACTTTATGTTACATTAATTCGAATTAGTTTTAGGTTTATTCTCTGCGATGTGGCAGTTTGGTTATGAGAGGTTGTCTAGTCTGTCTCTCTCTAAATCTCTTATGGGTTATCGAGCTACGGACGGACCTACAAAACCTTCCAAGATACAATTTATTATTACATGACTGCGTAAATTATAGTTACAAATCATATCCAACACAAAGACCAAGACCTCAAATTTTTAGAATTCCAGCCATAATAAATACTAAGTGAGTTGACTGTTTGTTAATTTGACACACTTACACGGCTAAACTGCGCGACCGATCATCATGATATTTGTTTTGAATCGAGCGTCGAGAACCTCTCTTCATTGTTCGTCAAAACTTTCAATACTCGTGGAACTTGCATACAAGTTCGATAAAATAAAGATTCGATAAATAAATAGTATTGAGAGAGATTTTTTTGGAATACGCAGAATGTGGGCCGTCAAATACGTGTTTTCAAATAAGTGCCAATATATTTTCCTATAATATTAAAGCTACATACCGGAGCAATGTGCGATAATAATATGTTTTTATATAAGATCATTGCAACGTTATAGTTTTGAATATGTTTTGAAAGTATTACCAACGCACTGAAACTGTGTTTCGTGGTATATAGAAATATAAATCGTATCGAAAGAATCAATTTGGCGACGCTTGTGGTAATACAATGAACTGCTACTTACATTATTTTATTAACGTGAAATATCTTCCGCTTACACCGCAGTTACCAATTCAAATATATTTTTGCCTAAGTACCTCTCACAAGTTTCTTTCGTTTTTGCGTTGTTGTAGAAGTTCACATTATATCCTGCCCCAGTTTTGAACATATACATTTCTTGCTTAAACACTTTTGTTCAAAACTACTAAATGATTATTGAGAAAATAACTGAATTTCCTCTATTGCCCTTTGATTAAAATAAAACTATAATTCAGTTTTGTTAAAAAGTCCACCCTGACATTGGTTCTAATTGCAAACATATGTAACATATGTTACCTTATTTATCAAAAACACAAATGTGTATAAAAGAAAAAAAAACGGAAAAAGACACTATCAAAAAAATTATAAACATTGGTTATTGTTTACTAAACGGTCGGTTTTCAAACCAAACAAAGAAAAGAAACGTCTGTTGTTACTAGCTTGTCAGGACTTGAAAAACGTGGCTGTCCCTTGTGGGGACAAATAAAAAAAACAAATAAGAAAAACTTAAAATGCTATAGATGAACTTGTCACAAAATATGGTATTTTCATCTTATAATTATTAATTGAATACACTTAATATGTTACATTCCGGAAATATTTTGAATATATTATATTATTAGTATTTATTACACAATAATAATAACCTAGCTTGTAAATAAATCTTGTGATAATCATTATATTGTAAATAAATCAATAAACAAGACATGGAATACAAATTATAGGTACCGATCGAGTTAAAAGTTTTCCTTCAAAATCCCTCATGTCATTTATATCAATTTATCAATTGCGGCTGTATATCGAGCCACGAGGGAAGAGATGCGTTTACCGTTTGATAAATCTCTGCTTTTATGTTTGTCTTAGAGTTACGAATTCAAGTAAATCTCTTTTCCAATGTAAGGTTGTCTATAACACAATCTTTGTTTACTTTGAAGACGTGTCATTCAAAAATGTTCATAAGCTTCTGTTACAATATATTTCATACCGCGGTAACTGTCAATCCACCTCGTAAGTCAGGGATCTATATCTACTACATGATACGATCACACACAACATCTGCGGTTGACGACAGGGGGCGATATATTGGAGATATGAAATTGGGGCTTATCTTTTAAAAATGCTGTGAAGCTTACATTGCAAAGAATTGTATAATGTCAAGTATAAAAGAGCATTTTCTTCGTTGTACCATTTTTTATTCTTTATTAAATAACAAAGTTCAAATGCTTTATGATCTATTTGTAGGGTTACAGTATTTCTTGATTCAACCGAAAAAAAGACAAAAAAAACCGATTGAATTAACCCACGGTTTGTGGTTGTATTTCGGATTAGGGGAACAGCTAAAGCACTTACAAAGACAAATTTAATTGAAGGCTACGTTCGACAACGTACTATTACAATGTAGTAAATCATCGTATGTACAATATCTATGACAACTTACTATCTATTGTATCGCGTGCTCGTTTGCCGGCTAACAAAAAGTAGTAAAAAGCTTACTAAGCTAAGCAAATGAATAATATATTAATAATATATTCATTTGTTTTACTTTGTCACGTAATGAGAGTTTTTATTCACAAAAACTGTCACGGACATGAATTAGTCGGAGGGGTCGCCGCGAAGGCATCCATGGTGAAGGCGCTCAGACGTGTGCAGGATCATCGGTAGACGCTCAGGCACCGACTGGTGCTCTGGTACGTGTAGGATCAGTGAGAGCAGGAACAGGAGGAGCAGGTTGGATCAGCAGGCAGGAGGAGGTGGTAGGCAGGATCATCAGGGTCAGCAGCAGGAGCAGGATCAGAGTCAATGTCGGGGTTTTCAACATGAGGCATTCAGGTAGCTTCTGCATGAGGCAGCTTCAGCGTCAGGTAGCTTCAGCATGAGGCAGCTTCAGAGTCCGGTAGCTTCAGCATGAGCTTGAGTTTGAGGACTTGCAGAGTTACTTGCAGTAGACTGGATGGCTTGTAATAGACTGGAGATGTTGTCGGTAGGATGGCTT
Source organism: Marasmarcha lunaedactyla (assembly GCA_923062675.1). Classification (NCBI taxonomy): domain Eukaryota; kingdom Metazoa; phylum Arthropoda; class Insecta; order Lepidoptera; family Pterophoridae; genus Marasmarcha; species Marasmarcha lunaedactyla. The sequence continues at coordinate 7,383,861 of OV281361.1, read as the reverse complement.
GAAATAGACTGCCGTTCTAAGGCCAGCAATCGGCTTATATCACATTCCTTTGGAACTGCAATTTAAAATTTTGAATTTAATCTTATTAGCCAGGAATCAAGTATATTTTTTTTACAATAGTTTTGTAAGAATCCGTGTGTAAGGGGCTAAGTTTGTTTGGCAGCTCCATTGCTGTCATAAAAAATTAAGTTGACACGATTTGTCATTATTTCAGATGTCCAAAATCACGTTTACCATTTATCTAAGTACAGAATTGACGAATTCCTTGACGTTCATCACTGCTCATGTTCATCGAACTTATGAACTTAACTACTTAATCCGTTTGGACACACAAGTGACATGTAGTAACTTAAAATTTAGTTACCAACTTAACTACTTAATACATGTAAACCGCACTAAAATGACTGCAATAATTTAAGACAGACCTGTAAGTTTTAATTTTGATATCTTATCTATTAAGGATTTTTAAATTGACAAAGTATTGGCTTCTCTTTGATTATTTATACTAATGAATAGTTCCTTTTATTATTATTATGGTAACTCAATGTTTTATAATACATGGTAAGATAAAATATATAATTAATTAATAAAATTAAAGTAAATCGTGAGTGACTGTGCTAATTTGCATTTTATAAGTTTTTTCGTTAATTGCATAGGTTGACAAAGGGGTTGGCGGCAAGGGCTAGTATTTATTTCGCTTTTTTTCCTTTTTCTTCAAAATTTCAGAGTGGAGTTTAGAGTCTACTTTAAAATTTTAAATTTAAAATGACAATGAGAATGCTTATTTTATTTTATTATATTTTATAAATTTTTGGGAAGCTTACAGCTGAAAAAAAAACACTTAAGTATAAAGGCAATTGAAACTGATGGCCATTTAAAAGCTGCCACCGGTATACAGTACAATTGATTAACAGCAGTATCTACACTAAATACAACTGATATAATAAAAAACAGAGTACATTACATACATGAATAAAAGTAAATCATATAAAGTGTGACATTACATCGGTAAACTTAAATTAATTAGTTTGTAACGAAGAACTTACAACTTAATTTATTTCTAATTGTCGCTATCGAGGTGTTAAACAAGTCAATATCGTTGTCATCACCACTAATGTCATTAAAGCATCTGCTTGCTCTAATAAGTTTTTTTTTTTTTTTTTTTTTTTTTGCTGCCGAAGCACCCTCTCTCGGGAGGGAGGTGGAAGATTCGTCATGAATACCTCCGCAGCCGTCTGCGGGGTTATGTGGGACTCACCAAAGTGGCACCTACCCACTAAAAACCACCCAAGTGGCTGTAGCATGGGAATGCTGTCAGCCTTCATCGGAGCGACACCCGGGTTGGGAGGTGGGCGCGCAAGCAGGGACCCGCTAGCGGGTCACCCGCTGGGAATACTTAATCACTTAAGGTGCAAATGACATTTATATATTGTTGATTAAACGGCCTGGGCAGCCTTAAGCTGGTCCAGATTGGCCGAAAGTTGATCGGGGGGATCCGAGAGTGCATTTCTCGGTCTACGGACTTTGTACCTCGACGGCATGGACGGAGCAGTATAAGCTACTGTCTCGCGTATAAGGGGGTTAGGGTGCTCTTCGGATCGCTTAAAATAAGCGGTGGAGAGCGTCCTAAGGTGTTGTTGTATGGTAGGCAGTTCGAGATCTCTGTGCAAGTCTGCGTTTCGCACGTACCACGGAGCATCCGTGGCCCGGCGGCAGAAGAGATTCTGGACTACCTGTAGTTTATACATATCGGAGGGTTTAGCATGTGCAAATATTGGGGCGGCGTACGTCATGACTGGTCTCACGCAAACCTTAAAAAGCGTTCGCTTGTTCCTAAGAGACATTTTACTGTGCCGGCCTAACATACTGTTAAGTCGACCCATGTACAGACGGGCGAGTTTGGTAACTCGGAGAATGTGTGGACGGAATGAAAGCGTACGATCGAGCGTTACGCCTAGGTACTTGGTGGTGAGTGCCCACGGGATGGGCGTACCTAGCATTCGGATGTGGGGGTCGTAGGGACGACGGCGTTTATGATCGAAGCGCATCGCAGAGCTTTTCTCTGGATTTACATCGATACGCCATTTTTTAAACCAAGCTCCGAGGTCATTTACGGCCTTCTGGAGTTTGGTGATGAGTGTGTCGACGTGCACGCCCTTGACGTATAGGGCAGTGTCGTCAGCAAAGAGGGAGAGTTGAACACCTTTAGACGGGATGGGTATGTCATTGGTGTATATTGTGTATAGTAACGGGGCGAGTACCGAGCCCTGAGGGACGCCCGCCTTGAGGGGGCGGGGGGTGGAGAGCGTACCTTCGTGTTTGAAACGAAAGGTGCGATCTTTAAGGTAGGAGCCGACTAGTTTGACTAGACGGTCGGGCAAGCCTGTGTTGTGAAGCTTGTAAATGAGCCCTGCGTGCCAGACTTTGTCGAAAGCCTTGGCTACGTCAAAGAAGACCGCGACTGTTTTCAGTCGTCTGGGGTAGAAGCCGTCGAGTATGTACTCGACGATTCGGTGGACTTGCTGAGGGCACGAGTGTTTGGCTCGAAAGCCGAATTGATGGGGGATAATAAGGGGGTCACCGTCCGCTGGGAACAGGTGGTCCTTCATTCGAGCGAGTATGACTCTCTCGAGAAGTTTGGCCATTGCCTTGAGTAGACTGATGGGTCTGTGATTAGCCGGGTTATTCAAGGGTTTACCCGGCTTGGGAATGCCTATGACTATAGCTTCTTTCCAAGCTTTTGGAAAGTAGCTTAGATCAAAGCAAGCATTGAAAATAATCGCAAGTAAGGTAAGCACCTGCCGAGGCAGCTGCTTAAGTGCTTGGTTGGAAATTCCATCCGCACCCGGGGCCTTCTTGGATTCCTGTTTCCTAATGATGAGTAGGATTTCATCGTTAGAAACTGTAATGGGGTCAGCGGTGATTGGACGGGAGTCTTTGCAATCGACTTCGTCTTCCACCGCCTGGATGTGAGCTGGGTCTGTGGGTTGGGTACTCGGGGAGCATTGTGAAGCAATGCTATCGGCGAAGCATTCAGCTTTTTCGTCGTCCTCGAAGGCGGTAGTGCCATCGGGGCGAGATAACGGAGGGGTGAAGGTACGAGCGTCTAGTCGGAGGGCTCTCGCCATCCTATAGTACGCCGTGTGGGACGGGGAAATATTAATCATAAGATCGTTCCTTTGAACGTCTCTATATTCCGCGACGGTACGTTTGACTTTACGTTGAAGTTGGTTAGCGATTTGCCTGTAGGCGGGTGTGGGGTATTTTCTGGCTCTGCGGAGAGCGGCGTTTTTAGCTTTAATTAGGTTGCTAATGTCCAAGGGAAGCTTGGGCTTGCCATGCTTAGCAACCTTTAGGTTCTCACTGATGGCCGAGTTGATGGCGGTAGTGAGAGAATCGACTATCGAGTCGATTCTATCCGTGCTATCGAGATAGTCGGATGAAATCGCGAGTGGGCAGTCTGGGGCTTCCAAGGCCGAAGACAGGGTGTGCTTGAAACCTTCCCAGTTGGTATAGGTTTTCGGAGCAGGAGGGTCGTTTTGGGGTCCTAATATTAGGGACACCGGACGGTGGTCAGAGCCTAAGTCGTCTAGCGGCTGTATGGTCTTAAGGTCGAGATTGATATCCTTGACGATGGCAAAGTCAAGGATATCAGGTGAATGAAGTGGGTTGTCCGGGTAATGTGTCGGTGTAACCGGTGAAATGACGTCAAGATCGAGTGACTTCGTGATGTCTAGTAATTTAACACCACTGGTGTTAGTCGACAAGCACGTCCAGTCAGTATGTTTGCAATTAAAATCGCCGAACATAATGACGGATTGCCCCAGTTCGAGTAAGGCCTCGAAGTCACAACGAAGGGGCGCTGTACCACTAGGTATGTAGACCGAGGCCAAGACTATGGTCCTGTGACCTGTCATAGCCAGCCTACATACTGTGGCCTCCATGTTGGTGAGCGGAGGCGTGGGAATTGGAGAACAGTGGATACTTCTCTTGTAGTAGATGGCAGTGCCGCCTCGTTGGACCGAGGCGGGCCTGTCACCACGCACAAGGGAGTATTTAGGAATGTTAAGACCCCTGGTGTGCTGGGGTTTTAAAAATGTCTCTTGGACAAGGATTAACTCGGGCTCAATGTTCTTAATGAACAGTTTGAGCTCCGGAAGTTGGTTGATTAGACCTCGGGTGTTGAAGGAGATCAGGGATAAACCCCTAGGTTTGATGCGACCAGTCGTGGCGTTTGGTGTATTATTCATTATAGATGTACCTATAATGAATTAATTAGGGATTGGTACTCAGCGAGTACCATAAAGCGGTCTTGGGAGTTGCGGGCCGCGCGCAGTTTGCTGGCACACTGCGCGACTTGTGACATATCGACTCCTTTGATGGTGTCGTATATCAGTTTGAGATCCTCCGCCATCGATGGCTGAGGAGAGGGTTTTGGGCCTGCTGGTGGAGCAGGGTGGGTCGGAGCAGCCGGACGCTGTCTCCAGGCAAGCACTGGAGTGGGCGTGGGCTGGGCGGGCTTTGCTGCCGGGGAATCCCGGTGGCGCAGCGGCGGGAAATTAGTGTTACTAATGAGGGGCGGGGCCTGTCTGGGCGCCGCCCTCCTTGCAACAGGTCGAGAAGTGCGGGGTGCGCGGGGGCAGCCCCTGTAGTTGGCGGTGTGGCCGGACTGGCCACACAGCACACAGGATGGGGGAGAGTTTGATTCCGGAGTGCGACTGCACTCTTTGGTAGTGTGATGCTCCAGGCACTTAACGCACCTGTGGTTGGCGGTGCAGTTGAGCGCCGCGTGCCCGTAGAGTTGGCATCTATGACATTGCCCGGGATAACCGCGGCGATGCGGCATCTCGACCGAGATGCCAGAGAGTCCGCATACGGTCTTGACATCTCTGAAGATGTCTCGGGATCTGGGGGAGTTGGTCAGGATGACCAGTGCAAGAGGGAAACGTCGTCCATTCTTGCTGTGCATCTTATGCACAGCAACGACGGGATAGCCCTGGGCTTTAATGTCTTCGTATATGACATCATTGGAGATTTCATCAGGGATTCCCCTGATGACTGCTTTTACCTTACGCTCTTCTGGGAGAGCGTAAGTGTGATAGGGTATCTGCCTATTTGTGAGGAGGGTTATTAGATTTCTAAAGTCCGCAATCGTGGGGACTGAGATTTTAACGGCCTCAGACATGTTGAGGGCGTTAGTATAATTGATTTTTTGGTCTGAGCATAAGCTCGAGACTAGAGGCCATTTGGCCTTTTCCCGTAGGAAAACGGGGGGAGGGGTCTTTGCCTTGGCCAAGACCGGCTCGCAGCGCGAGGCCGGCTTGGCAGGGGCAGCGGTGAAGCTGGCGGGAACAGTCACGTCGAGTGACATGAGGGGGACGGGGACGGGCGACTGGGTCGCCGGGACGATGGTTGGTGTCGGAGACACCGGTGCTTTCTTGCTCCTTTTGGAGCGGCGTTCCACCAGCGTGAAGCTAACGGTGGGTTCAGGGGAGGTGATAGTGTCCGCTGTGGAAGCGGTTTCGTCGCTACTGCTAGATGCAGTGCGCTTGGAGGGGCGGGCGGCGGATGAGGCCGAGGTTGAGGTCGCCGTCGAGGTGGCGTCGTCCGAATGATCGCACTCCATTTCACTGGAGGCGGAGGAGGGGGGAGCGCTGTGAGGCAGCGATGTCGTCGTGGCCTGAAAAGCCGGGGCCTGAAGGGCCAGTGGAGCCAACACGGTGGCGAACATGGGCGAGAGATCGCTAAGCATTCGAAGAAATGCATGCGGGTCGAATGGGGCGCCTGAAGCGGCGACGCCGTCGACGAATTGCTTCGCAAGCTCAGCGTGAGCTTGCGCAGCCATTGCGTACGGCGGGGGAGGGAAGGGGAGCTAACGAGATATTAAATATGATAAATATATACTTTATGACCAACCTAGCACAAAACCTAACTAAGCCTCCCTACCGGCGGTAGGGGGGGTCGGGACGGCCGCAGCGGTGCCCCTAACTCGGACAGCGCTGGTTCCGTCACCCTGGGTAAGGCCCAGTGCACTGGGATCGGGACTTCCGGTTTGTTGTTTGCCTGAAGGGCGAAACTGTGCGCACCGGGGCAACGCCGACTGGTTTCGTTGGCACCGTTACGCGTATCCACCAGCCCACGAAGTCTTGAACTCGGCGAACTTACTACACGAAGAACTCCTGGAACGTCGAAGCCCGTCGACGTAGCTCACGTTCGACGAGACACGAAGACGGTTAGCAAGCCACTAATCGCCGTGAAAACGGCGTTTGAAATTTAAAACGGAAACGTCAATGAAATAATAATACGGTAACGACCTTATGAAATTTGATTGCTCGATTAGCGCGGGGGCTAAGGGAGCGGGGGGAGGCGTCTGCGATCGACGTGCGAACGAATCCACACGCAAACCGAGACTGTTTTGCTCTAATAAGATACGAGTTTTGTTTATATTTCATCTTACTGAATGGCACGTATAGTAAGGCGGGCTTTCACTGAGTAGCTCCGGACAGTCAACATAGCCATTAGCGATACGAAGGAGGAATGTGACGTCCGCTACTCTCCTTCTGTCACTCAGGGAAAGGTAGTTTTACGGCATCTTGCCTCATAGTCCGGCAAAAATACTTTGGCGCGAAATTGTAGGTACCGCATAAACTTCTTCTGAATACGCTTAAGCCGTGAAGTGTAAGCATTATATTGGGGATTCCACACCTGAGTGGAGTATTCTAAGTGACTACGAACATAAGTATTAAATAGGATTTTTATTGTTCTCAAGCTATGGAACTCGGACGACATTCGAGATACAAACCCTAACGCCTTGGACGCTCTTTTAACAACTGCGTCGATTTGAGCATCGAACAAGAGTTTCCTGTCGAATAATACTCCCAAATCTTTGACTGAGTTCACTCTAGAAATGGGGCTATTTATCAGAAGGTAGTCTGAATATACTAAGCAAAAACTTCCGAAGAAAACTCGTAGTCTTTTAGAAATTTTTATTTCATACTCAATTCTTCTCTGAGCTCGTCCAAAATCTCGCTAATCACAAATCTAAGTTCAGAATTGACGAATTCCTTGAGTATCATCACCATCATTTTTCTTCAATTGTGAATTAATGAATAGCATGCAGTATTTACTGTATATTGAAAAAATATTATTAATTAATTGTAAGGATTTGAAATTCTATTTCATTAAGTAATGTAAGCCCATGCCCATTTGTTAAATGAATACGTATCAATAAATAAATGATTTGATTTTGATTTGAGCTTAAGTACTGTATGCGTTAGGACACAGAAATGACATGTAGTGACTTAAAATTTAGTTATTAACTTAACCATTTAAATACGTGTAAACCGCGCATTAAGGCTATCTCCAATCTGGTAAGTTTACAATGAAAAGTTAGTAGTGATGGCAAAGTTCGTCATGTAAAGATCTCGTCTGGGTGGTACTACAGTGCTTCCATTATAACCACCATGAAAGCCATGTTTACATGGTGAGTTCTGGTTCGTACTGCTAAATAAGAGCGAGAGGAACAAGAACTTCGACCTAGTTAACGTTTTGATTTGCTTTAATTTGTAAGTTGTGATATTTATAATAAAATACTAAAAATTACAAAAAATTTGGTTAATAGGTGTATGATAACGGTATAACATACATTTATGTGGTACATTTGAGAAACAATAACTTACAGTCGCGCTGCTAAGTAAATATAACATCAAACAATTAATAGATAAGCTCAAACAAAAAAACTATGTAGAAACGGAAATGTTTTCTCGCCGAATATCTTGCATCTGTGCAGATTATGGTAATTCAATCTATTCGAAAAGTCTAACTCGACTTTCAAAACTGTATTTTATGTATCTTTGGACCAATTTAAAATTTTAAAATCGATACAATTCATGAAACATTGAAAGTCGCTTATAGAGTATTTAAGACGGATAGAAAATAATTATGATAAAATCATAAACAAACTCTGGAACATATAAAATAATATATACCTTTCTCTGAACGGTAATCAAATAATCGTTCGAAATGAACAACGAAGGACACGCGCTCGGGATGATGTTAGAATTGCAAATGGCGGATTCCCGCGTTTATGTAAATGATGCAGACAGCTTGTGGCGAGGAATCCTTCTGTTTACATAACACGAACAATAATGTGTTTGTTGGAGAATGTGTTCGTGTAGTTACTTAAGGTTTTAACACGCAGAGGTTTGCCTAGAACATGAAATATTGTGAATTTTTTCTGTTTCTAAAGTCAAACTTGCGAGGTAGTAGAGTCTCTTATGTTAAGATATCGTTCGCGGCGGTACTAGTCCTTCCCATTTTGACCACCATAATAACAGTTAAAGAAATAACAAAAAAGTGACATTTCGAACTGTAACGGTTGGTTTCGCATCAATCATCGGAAATTTCAATAAACTAATCAAAATGTATCGGATCGCATACTCTTTTTTCATAACAGTTATAAATTGGTTTTGCGAGCTGTATGAGACCGAATCAGTGTTATATCCTTCGAACCTTATGGAACTCGAATCTATAGTACGGCCAAAGTGACAAAAGCACAACTTGTATCGTTGAATTCTGAGTAAAAAATCACACGCAAATGTTAATATGAATCAATGGCGTCAAAGCACATAGCTGCCCTACATGTGAAATCTATTGTAAGATTATTTATTTATTGTATAGGGATCAAAATTATTTTATTTTCCATTCCCTTGTACTTTAAGCTTTATTTGAAACCTTTATTTTATTCAAGCAACACATACGGAATAAAAGAAATGGTTAGTATATAAAAATACAACATAAATATTAATCATTCAATAAATTACATCAGTAATTTGTTTGACAAATTATTGGATGAAATAAGCCAGTCATTTGACATCGGAATGAGAACTGTGAAGTCGCATAAATCTTTATTTCGGCTTTTCAAAATTTTTCTTATAAATCGCATGAAATCTCGTGGTCGCATATATAAGGGTAAAACATGTTAACAAATCGCGTAACAATGTTACTTATTGTAAAGCATATCAATCATGGCAATATCAACTTTACTTAAGCGATTAGAATATTTTTTTTCGCGGCCTGGTCACCATTTAATTACATCTGTGGGAACGAATGGTTTAGTTCCCTAAAAGTCTATCACGACTTTTTTGGTCGTTACAAATATATTAAGACACACATACTCATATGTCAGTTGTTACTTCTTGGATACTCCAAAAATCAGTTCAAATGCAAATTCCGCAAATGCACCACACAGGAAAATAGTTTTGGTGCTTGCCAAAGACAGAGTTTTTTTTATATCACTTCTTTTCATAAAGAGTTCGTTTTTTGTAAACAAGAACTAAAATAGCTTTACCCTTCGAGACTAAAAGTGATTTGAATCTGGAATGTGGATATTGTCAAAAAGAGTTACAATCACCAAAGAGACCAATCACGATAATTCTATAAACATGTTCTATCCTTTATCAATAAAAAAAAACAAGTTACTGTCAGGCTGTATGAGGAAGTAAACCGCGCGCTCGCCAAATTAAAAAAAAAACGTTAGAAATGCATTCCACCTTCGTTCGTAGTAATAGTTTACTTAAATTTGCATTTTACATAGTTTTATACAATATTTGTGTGATAATGAATTAAACATAATATTTTATTTCTAATTTTCACTTACTTATTTTCTTATAGAAGGTGATAAAAATTAGATTGTATCATTCGATCGCATAATTATTTTTGCCTCGGGTGGAATGGTTTGAATCCCACTTATCCCTCCTCGCTACGCTTGGGATTCAATCCTAGAATCCTTCACTACATCTGTGATTAACAATAGCGCCCTCGCCTTTGAAATATCATTTTGCTCCCGTATGATACAATCTACTGTTTTATTATTTTATTTTAAGAACTGTCCTACAGCATCCTCCTAATTATACAGTTAGAATGATGAAACCAAGAAATGCTGCAATGATTACAACCATTCAACCATCATTATTATATGTTTATATAGTATAAACTCTTACGTAGAGTGGAAATTTGTTAAACATTTTTCATATATAATAATCATTTATTTCGGCATCAGAATCACTGATTCATCCATATGTGTAAGCAGGTAAAACATTTTTCTAAAGCTCAAAACAATCAATCAATCCACTGCTGGACAAGGGCTCCCCTAAAGCCACATACATATATGTCAATAAATAACTATATATTCGATTTCCAACTTTTTTTTTAGGTTTTAAATAATTGACACAATATTATTTTAATATCGATTAGGTACACACATATTCGTTAAACGTAAGTATTTACAATAATTTAAAAAGGTAATTTTAAATACATTAAAAGTAAACTTGGAAACTAGGTCCGTAGCTTCTTAATTTTTAGGCATCTGATTTTCTTCATCTTTATATGCAGCTTCAATTCATGAAACATCTTGTCTTAGGAGAGAGTCCTTGCCTCAGGCGATGATGAGGGTAAACACCAACGAGTTTAACATAAATAAGTAATCAGAGCATCTTGTCAATCAAATTGTGTTTTAGTCGCTTTGGTGTGCGTGTACCATTAGTGTATTTCGGTCATACACATAGTTGCCGCTTACACGCACACACGGGGCGCGCGCACAAATAAACTTACCTTTTAATTTATACCTACTTTCTAATATCCTAGCATCCCCAATCAAAATATTCTTATAGCAGCATAGTTTGCACTCCTTATAAAAAAATAAAATAAATAGTTCGGTAATAATCTGAGGCATTCAGGTATAATTTCGGTATTCCTCAATTAATTATCTAAAATCCTGATGTTCAGGGCAATAAGCTACAATACACTAAGAATGAAGCTCGTACATGCTTTGCCATGCCGGTTAATCTAATTAAAAGGTAGCTGGTATCATGTGACCAAATTTAGCCCGCGAGATAAATTTTAATATATTTATTCTTTTTTTATTTATTTATTTAGTGCAAGTATTTATCTAAATATTTTACAGTTACTTACGGATAAACATTTTGTACCACACAGAAAAATTTTCATATTTCATACGAATTAAAAATAAATAGCGTTAAACGCTTTTCCAACAATATAAAGATAAACCAAGTAACGGTATAATAAAATACTGAATAGCTTTGGTTTTAATTAAGCTGAGTGTGGATTTCATAAATATATTTCGTGGTAATTAAAACAAGACGAACGCTAAATACATTTGAATGATGTGATTTAAAACCTAATCCTTTTTTAAATTGACGTTTCATGTCTGAAGGTGCGTTAAGTTCTAGTGGCCTTGGTTAAGATTTTCACACGCCAATCAGTAATAAAGACCATACATGTTTATTTAACTATCACCTCTTGTTCCTTACGCTGCGATTCATTTTTTAAGCACACCCCTGGCTGCTGTAAATGTGTATGAATAAAAATTGAACACGCCATTTTGCAAAACTAGCATTTACTCATGAACTCGGCCGCAGTCTGACTTGCAGTTTGGATAAAGCGCTTCGCTTGCTAAAAATGGGAAAATTCGCATCTTCGTGATAATTTAGATTGGTCTACGTATAATACGAAGTTCATTTATACTAGATGGCGTTTATATGTGGATTGTTTAGTTAGTAGTTTCTAGTAGGTGCGCCAAAATGGTGTGAATAGTATATTTAAATTTATTAATTTCACACTTAGACTTAGTACCTATTGCGCATTACCTGCTGGCAAACGATAATGTCCATGATGATACAACAGAATAACCTAATACGTAAATATTCTTTCTACGCATTATATCGTACTAACATCAATCACTTATTCCAATGCCTTGCGACATAAAATAATAAAAGCGCTGTCGAAATTATGCGTTTGCCAAGCGAAAATGTTCGTTATGTTAAGGACACATCAGTCTAGATTCGATTGGCAGAATCAATACTTAAAATGCGCCCCTACGACACATGTGATTTTACGAGATTTCCTATTCTGTCTGCTCAGGTCTACTCCAACCTAGGCTAACGGTGGGAAATATTGTATCATACTTTGACCCCCATTAAAGATATACATCAACTAACATATAAACCCAACTGCATCATCGCGCCGATGCGTATAATTTAGCTCATCTCTCATCCACCAAATGTAATTTGCCTGGCGTTATGAAGAAACCGTATCCATTTTAATTACAGAACGAAATTGCTTACAAATAAGGCAGCTGTGCTGTTAGGTGAGTACTATAGCACATATTAATAAGTTAATGTTGTATGGTCAAAACACGGAAAATACCTACTTACCAGCTTTTCAGTTTCGATTGCGCAAATATCAAAAGATATCCCATAGTTTGTTTGTGCTCGATAAATAAATGAACGCGAGTCCGTCTTTTGCAAGCCTACAAGCACCATTGTGTCTCACATTGTAGAGACCTATCTCTATAAAAGTGCACGCCCCTCCAAGTACCTTAAACTCCTACATAAAAAATAGTTTTTAGATGCACAGGATACGTGAATATTGTTCTGCAAACAAACGATACTTCAATAACCGGTTTGCATAACCATTTATGCTGCAGCTCTGTAGGCTCGCGCAGAGCGAACGTATTGTTCCACAAAAGGGGCGCGCTCTGGGCTATACAATGCCCATACCTAGTTGAGTAACGCAACTAGTTGGCCGATGAGCGCGGAGACGAGTCCGAGTTATCAGCAAAATTGCTACATGCTCACAAGTAAGACCTTGTAATAGTTATTTATTTTCACACATTGATTTGATCACTGTTAGTGGAGGGCATGCATTTTTAAAAATCCGTAAAATTAAATGAAATTCCCAGACAAACATACCAACTGGAAGGTCCCAAAGTAATCAGAGCTTGTGTTATGGATGACCATACAGCGAACTTGGGGTTCCCAGAATAAACAACCTTATAAACACCATGACCATAAACCATGGACCCGATAGCAAACATCTGTGTTCATCACTCAAACGAATGCTCCGACCAGGACTCGAACCTGAGACCTCCGGCGGATGAGGCGGGGCTACTACCCACTCTGCCACTCGGCAGTCAGTAATATTTATCTCCCGTTATTATTAAAATGATGTTCTCGTTCGTATTTGGACGTAGATGTAGAAAACGAGTTGTTCAGATTTATTTAATTTTATGTACGAGACTATAAAATGCACGTATTAATGATTTGTGCAATTACTAATTAACCATACGATCAACGCCTTGGTTATTGCGAATTGTTTTTTGCTTATTGCAATATGTTTAAAAAAGAGCTGAGTTTCTTTTGTTTTAGATCTCGTCTGGGTGGTTCTAAATTCCTTCCTTTTTTGACCGCCATCATAACCAAGAAAAACGTGTATTAAATTTAAATAACCACATCTTTACCAAAAGACGTAAATTCACCTACATTTGGACTGAAATAAATAAGTATGAAAAGTTCTTTAACTATTATAAATGTTCAGCTGTTAAAAGTTGATGAAATTAAAAAAAAATAAAAGCTCTCCTATAACTAAACTTTAGCTTAAGAAAAATACTACGGAATAAAAAGCGTCTAAAAATACTGTTATTTATGAAGATAAAACGTAGTGTAACTATCCATCCATAAAGTCAATCCATCAATTAGTTTTACAACATAAATGACACAAATAAGCAAAGCTTTTAATTTTATTGATTAAACCTATCTAACATGAAAATCTTTATAAAACTTTTAAAATACATTTACGTTATATTTCAGGTTCTGTATGCCATATCAAAGGCCTGTGGGGTTTACAATTTGATAAAACTTCACATTTTCTTTATCACTGTCCCAACATCGATAATGAGGTATATATATATACTTTTAATGTTTTGGAATCTTCCTTTACCGAGCTATTTCACATGTCATAAATATCATGCTTAAAGTAGTTTTTAGGTGAAAAATTATGAACCTTTTGGCGTATATTTTTTAGTTTAGTCCGGCTTTAGCCCGCAGTTTGAGAGGCACTAGTGAAATGCTTAACTAAATATTTCGGTCCTGGGTTCGATCCCCGTGACTGTCAAATGTTTCGAAGGTCAAGTCTACCAACCTACAGTAGGCGTGGTAGACTATAAAGTGCTTGAAACAGCCTCGTTATATCCTCGATATCCCTGGAGTAGATTTGTGCAGGCTGTCATGGTGACGAACTGTATAACTTTTCAGTACAAGGATTTTTACATCAAAGAGCGTTTGTTTGTTCCTGGGCGGTAAAATATTATTGAGATATATGGCGGCACTTGCTTTTGACATACGGTTATTGCGGAGCTTATTGAATTGTAAAGTAAGATGTAACAACTAGGGATGGTCCTGAAGAGCTTACAAAATAGTATAACCGTACTGTAAAATTCTAGTGTACTAATGTAAATCGTTTTGCTATTTTGTAAGTCTTGTAGCTACGCCATAATTCTTTACTTTAAACACTTTATAATTGGGACATATCTGCCTCTAACGAATAATCAACATGTCGATCATTTTGCAAACGAATGAAATTTAACTTTTACCCATATAGACTAAAGCTTACATATAAAAAATGGGAAGGAGCTAGAAGTAAGCGCGCAGTTTTTTAAAGACATTTCATTGCATATTTTGGTATACAGTTTTCATTAGGTATTGTCAGTTACGATAATATACTTACAGAATAACAAACAATATTAATTCGGCCAGATCTTGATTGTACATTATACCTCTTCGCACTTTAAGTAATTTATTAATACAATCATGACAAAAACACATTTTTCTGTCGTTGAATTTTGAATACCAAATCACTCGCTGATATATAGATCAAAAGCCCAAAAATGCTTGGCTAACTTTGTGAGAAATACTGTGAGAACATTTACTTATTGGAAATCCTCAGCATTGTGTTGGGGTGAAATATTGTGCATTCATCGATTGCTATTATACTTTTTGGCATTATTCGAAGCCACACAACACACACGACAAAAGCAATGTTTATTTTAGCAAGATAAGCTGCATTTATGCATGCTGAAAAATGAATAACAAAAAAAATTATGTTAATATTCTGCCTACAATAACAGAATTGTGATTAATTTTAAAAGAATACAATTTTCAAGGTCACCCTTACACCATTGTCAACCCCTCCGTAGTAAAGGTACGATAAAATGGCGGGCATCTATCAGCAACATTTTATTATATTAAAGTTTTCTTTAAACTCTCTTTTAGGAATAAAACTATGTTTATCTCACTTGTGTATATACCAAAGTGTTGAAGTTGAAACAAGACAGCTGTTAGGTAATAAATAATATAATATAAATATAAAAAAATTGGGAACGTATGATCATCACTTGGAGTAGGCTGGATTTTACTGAAACCCTTTTATGTTCCGATCATTCAAATGCCGACTTTACGTTATCGTGAAATTAGCAGTTAAATAATTTACCAAAGAAGGGAAAAATAAACATATTAACTTCATAAATTGCTGAGTATAATGATTCTTGCTATATTTTATCGTAAGCACTCAATATAAAGTTTATTTTATATAGATTATTAATGAAATCGGTTCTTTTAAACGTAACGGGATGTAAGCAATCACGCCTGCTACGACTTGAAAAATGCGTGTTATCATGCCTTGACGACCTAGACTGCGAAAGGGTTAAGCAAATGAATAGGACATACAAGTTGTATTAGGGGTTTCACTTCGGATGGAGACGTAATATGCTGTTAACTAGTACCAACCGTTATTTTGAGATTTCATAAGTTGTCGAGAATGATTTCACGTTACCGTGATATTAGATTTAAGCTGGATATCTTTAATAGAGCCTCAATCCATGCCACCAAGTTAAACATTAAAGAGTATTTAATTTAGGAAGCTAATTGTTCTGTTTATTTTATTTTGTTTGTTTTGATTTATATTTATTTTTTCTGTATCCTTTAACCGGTTTTTGTGAATAACTATGTAAAATTTTAAGTTTATTTAATTGTACATTGGTAGTAGTTTAATAGTATCTACTTCATTAAATATGAATGCTGTGTTCACTATTTTAAGACAGGCACTTATGTTATGTAAACATCATTTAATTTGTATTCCTATTGTACATCTTTCTGTGTTATGTCTGGTTTGTGAACCTACAATAAAAAAAAATAAAAAAAAAGTTGTCTGAAATGTTTGAGCGAGAGGAAGAGGGAGAAAGACATACGCTTAAGGTTTCATACTAGAGACATGTATTAAATCTTTACAAAATACTACAAAAAAATGTGTGGATTCCGTGGTATTGTTTTATTATACGCTTATAATTCTTAAAAAGCTTTATTTAGCATTAGATATTGTAGATATTGTATGAATTCGATTATTCCCAGATCATGTAATCTTTATAGTAAAAAATATAATGAAACCGAGATTTTTCATTGAAACAATCATTAATAACTGATATAAAATCCGAAATGAAAATGTATTTTACACTTAAAACTGTAAATTTAAAAGCACCTAATAGTACTTATTTATTAATGAAACTTTTTTAATTGCGCGTGAACCCCGCAATCCATTGAACCTCCCGCGTGTGTCTTATGTAAGTCGGTTGTAAGCCACACTGCCAATTACCTAGAATACCCCAGGGCCGGAAAGACCAAACCCAAAAAGGCGCAGAAGGCAAAGCAAAGGTGTCCACCCTCTGCTTCTGCTGCAAAGCCCACCCCATAAACCTCAGCCTCCGTTATGCGACTCTCACGGTCCCCAGCTAGCATGGTAAGTAAACCCAGCGCTGCTCTCGCCCTCCCTTCTCAGGTACAACAGGTCAGGTTAGCACCTGCTTGCATGCCTTCTCCTCCCACGGCCAGGGGCCGTGGAGAGCCACTTTCAGACTTCGCGCTTGTAAGCGAATTCGCCTCAAGTTTCCAATTGGGAGAAATCACCACTTTGGCTCGCAAACTACGAGTCGCAAAGAGTGACTTCCAGGCGACGTGCTTCGCAGCGATCGTCCTCTAGATCGGTCAAAACCGCGGTCCCTCACTATCGGCTACTTCAACGCCGATGGTCTTAAACATCAGGGAAATGGAATTTATGAACTCGTTTGAGAATTTTAAAAAGACATCTTACTTGGGCAGGAAACCTTTTTGAAACCAAGTCACACGGACCCGAAAATAGCGAACTACAACATCATTCGTAACGATAGGCTTATTACCGATAATGGTGGTATATATATACTCTATGAGTCCCTCCGTAATACTAGCTGGTGACTTTAACTCGAAACATTCAAGTTGGTACTCCGTAGTTACCAACCCAAACGGCCGTCGTCTTCGTCACATATTAGATGTTTTTGGCAGTTTATTAATTCTCTTATCATGACCGTTTTAAATAAATATATTTTTTTTTAATTATTACTTATATGCTACTTTGTTCAACGTTTTGTTGTTGTTTTTTCGATCAAATCTGTTGTTAAGATTAAAATAGAATCTGGTTTGCACTTCCCTCAAATACACACTACAAATAACACTCAATACACTTTACAAATGTTCCCTTTATCGGTATAATAGAGGTCAAAAAAATTACGCATAATATTTTTTATTGTATGGCACTTCTGTATTGTACGACATAATGGCCATTCGTTTTGGGCGAAATGGGCTATTGCGACCTTTGACAGTATAAGATACGCTTGTAAATTGTGATGTTGAATAGAATCGCTTGGAAGATTTTAATTATTGGGATTATTCATGAACAGGGTCATCCAAATTATATTAAAAATAACGCGAAACAACTATGAAACCAACTTTCTAATATTTGTATTTGCGCGAGCCGTGCAAAAGAAGTAAGCGTCGTGCGGCAGCACCCGGCTAACGTACGAACTTCAACAATCGTAAAGATACTTTTGCACGCTTAATAATGCGTAAAATATTTTTAATCAATGCTTGGTTTATGTATGTAATGTAACTATAAGGTGATATAAACTGCGGTATTGCGGCCATTTGAAATACTTTCGGTACTTTGTATTCAGATCCGACAACAATTACATAATCTAATTTCAGGTATTTTGAACGTAGATATGAAAAATTTGGACTTATTTGTTTTTAATTTAACTAAAAAAGGAATAGGAACTTAGAAGGTATTTTATTTTTCAGGGTTCTAACACAGAATCGTCTCTATAAATATATCTATAAATCTATAAATAATCAATATTTGACATTGATATTACCTCAATTTCATCAAGCGTTTTAACCGAGTGGATTAATTACTTATTTCATCTCAATGTAATATGTACTGCGTCAAGCGTACCAAATATGTTGTGAATATGTCGTTACAGTCGTGTCTCGATTTGAGATGGCCTCATTGAATTTGGTTGTACACCAAATTCAATGAGGCCTGTTTCACACTAGACTTATTTTTTCGAAATGTACTGTTTATTTACGGCCCTTTAAAATGGCCTTTTAAATTTCACCAAACTGGCCTAGCGTTGACGGCGCTTAGCCGGAACTTAAACTACTACTACATACTATACGCCTAAGGGCACCCGAGAGTTAGGACGTCGTATATCGAAATGACCACTAGTATGGACGCGTTAGCCTGGCCCACCGATGGGCTAGGTGATTCAGATGCTATTTCTAACTGGAACGCCGGCGTTCCTTGTTGTAAAAGCGTCGTCGGGATCCAATAAGTCGTTACGCGGACACCTATTACGAACCACCGCTTCTGGGTTGGCTGACTTATTGCCCAGTGAGCCCGGATGGTGGGGAGCAGTTTTGAAGTGGCGTCTAGACGCCAACTTCAAGAATGCGGCAATGGTTGGCACCTCGAGATTCTGATGCAGGACACAGGGCAGGGCCCCGACGCATAAGTCCACTATCTAAAGTGACTCCTACATATTTGATTTATTTAGCCCATAGAATCAGAGTACCAAATAGAGTGCTCTGACCTAAAATCTTGAAGGGTTTCTTAGAGGGTGTCCTAGAGCACATTGACAGAGAGAAGTACACTGCTGCACTTTTTTCCGGATTGACTTCTATTCTGCATTTCCTAAACCAAGCGCCTAATGCGTTGGCTGCAGATTGGAGCATACTAGTTAACCTACGTAGATTCCTATCCAGATGTGTATAGCGCGGTGTCGTCTTCGAAGAGCGCGAGTTCTACTTTCTCCGTCCTTGTCATGTCACTAATATAGTGAAAACAAAGTCGGAAAAAATACCGATCCTTAGGGACACCGGCTAATACAGTGCGGGGATTAGAGTGGGCACCATCCAATCTGTAACGAAAAGTTCGACCCTGTAGAAAGTCTCATATGATGTGCACTAGGTTGTCTGGTACGCCTCGTTTGAAGAGCTTGAATAACAAGGCTTTTGTGACAGAGCTTTGACCACTTCAAAGAAAAGCGCAACCGTGCCTATCGGTTTTCGACCTACGTTCCTATGCTCCGAGATGTGCTCCGTGATGCGGCGCTGTTGGACGCAGGAGAGATCGGACCTACAGCCCAACTGTTCGTCTAGTAACAGGTGCTTGAAGTGGATGAGCCTGTTTAAAATGATCCTTTTGTATTACCTATTTGCCTATTGCACCAAGCAGATTAATAGCACGGTAGCTTGAAGGTAAATTTACCGGTTTTCCGGGTTTCCTAATACCGATGACAATCGCTTCCTTCCACGTTTGCGGAAAGGAGCAGTTTGTTAGTAAGTTATTAAATATAACTAAGTACAGTTGTATGAGTGTGAGTGGGAGAGCTTTCAGAACCTGTTTGGTATTTCGTCTGGACCTGGGGCTTTCCCCGGATTTAGGTTTTTAATTAGTGTCTGTACCTCTTCCACCGTTACCGGGATGAGGGGATGAGTCGATGAGTTGCCGCATTTTGTTTCGACTGTGCTATTCACAGTTTCTTTTTGGAGGGAGTTAGTGCTTTCTGTACTCGTTGTACATTGATGGGCTAAGGTATCGGCTAGGGTTTCAGCTTTTTCGGAGTCATCGAAGACGGGAGTCATGGGCGGGTGCCTAAGGAGTGGATGCATCGATGACGCGGTAGAGTCCATCATGAGAAACTTCGCCAAGCTCCAGATGCGAAGGCGAAGTCTGTAGGCGAAGCGTTATCGTAGGCCCGGAAGGCTGCGTTCTTTACTCTCAACCACTCCCTCATATCCTCAGGCAGGACCCCGCGGTCCTACAAAATGATATTGTGAACCCAACCCTTATGGCAGAAAAACATATATATAAAATATAAATAACCATGTCCCGGGAACATACATCTATGTTCATCAAACAAATAAATGAAAGCCCCGATCAGAACTCGAACCGGGGAACCTTCAGCACGTGAGACAGGGCTACTGCCCGCTACAACACGGCCATCCCTTCCTAATTTTATTAATTAATAGGAACATTGTAATAAAGATGGCGTTGGTAAAATTTAAGTTAATCCTATTTGCGAAGGAGATTCATTTTTATATAAAAGATAAGTTTATTCTAGGAATATCTTTATGAGATAAGAGATATTGGTTTAAATACAAACCTTTAGTCTTCTGGGTTTTGATAGAAATACGTAGTTCGTTATATAAGTTGTTAGTTAAATAAGGAGAACAACTTGTCATCTTATTTTGATTGTAAATATACTACGGAACAACTAATATAATTTCAAATACGGGCCTGGAGAGATTCAATTTCATCAAGGACAGGTCAATTACTAAAATCTTTTGGATGAATATTTCAAGTATCAAATGGAAAAACTTTATATCTTACATAATTTTGTTTTGTTCTACCGAATATGAAACTTTCTAGTTGATTCTATGTCTTTTCTTTGAGTAGAGGGGATGGAGTTTTATTTATCCTGAGGAAAAACATAACTTGTTTTAACTATATATAGATAATAAATAATAAATCCCCAGACAATCACACCAGCTCTATGGCCCCAAAATAAGCTTTATATTAAACATTTTGAAACCTTTATATTAAAGTGTATATGTAAAGTGCCTAAATTTACACTAGATTTTTATACCTTTTACAAGTAAATTGCTCGATTTAGTGGTACTCGGAGTACGGGTTGTAAATAATGCATTGTTTCTATATAGTAAATGAGAAACTTAATAATGCATAAGTTTCTCATTTACATTAGTATTGGGCGCGTGTGGTTAATTAAACGCACAATTTTGAAGCGGGAGATTTTATAGAGTAAAAATTGTTTTTTTTCAATATTTTTTATTAACCCGCGCTTAAAATTCTTTGATACGCAATTAGATATTTTGTGGTCAAGTGCATATAAGCTAGGTATTTGTGCTACACCTTCTCAAGAAAGCGCTTACTTTTGCTCGCCAATAACATGTTAGTCGTTTGTTAATGTTACCTGTTTAAGCCCCTTTCTTTCTATCTTTGTTAATATCGTGCAGCATTGTCAACGAACTACAGTTGTAGGATATATTTTACTAAAGATCTGTGGAGCAAATCAAACATTTTACATCAAAGTAGGTATAAATAAGACTCACAGGAATTTTATCAATTTTATAAAATTTAACAGGATAATCTCGGGCAGGATTAGTCTGTGATAAAATATCTCGTTTTGAAGGCGGGAAGTGATATAGTAATGAGCCTTTCCGCTTTTTGCGCAATGAGTACGGAGGTCTCAATTCGGGATTATGACTTATAGCGATAACGAGTCCTAAGAAGCAAAGTAGGAATTTTTTTAAATTATGTTCCCAATAAGGCGAATTATGAAACGTTATACGCAACGTATACCTATCGCTGAATTTAACATTTTATGACAAATATTTTTAAATCTTATAACGGTAACTGTTTTGCAGGTAATTTAATAATGACACTTGAATAATTAAATGATAGATTCACAAACCTGATAGTATATACTGAAGAATTCAGATTTGTGCTCTTGTTTCACCTTTACCTGGAACAAAACATATACCTTATTATTTATAATTTTTTGACGTTTGTTAGACCATAAGCGTATTTTTTATTGATACTGTTTTTTCTGACAAATATAACCCTGGAGCTTGTAAGTGTAAAATGAAAAGGTGCTTCTTGGGCTGTCGTGTGCCGTCCTCGTTTCCATCTTTCCACCAGGCGAGATGGAAGACAAACGCCAGCTAACCTTCAATAGTTAATAAAGATTATAAACCAAAATGTATTTTAGCAATGGCCTTTAATAGCCATTCCAAGAAATCTTATTAATGTCAAATATCTTAATCTGGCTGATGAGCTGTCTATTTATTTTCATTTAGTTGTTCTTGGGTGTTCAGAGGTATTTTAACCAAAAAAATTATTTTTGGTTCAAATAAATACGAATGTTTTCTAAGACCAAATAGCAGAATAGATATTGAAAATAGAAAAAAACTAAATAATAAACTTACTTAAATTGGCAAACTTTAAAATTAAAGTCGATATTTATAGAGATAGAATAGGAGGATGTTTCTTTCATGTCGTCATCAAATCGTTTACCTTCTACCCAAATATTTATAAAATATTTGATTTTGAAAGTGTGCAGAGAGGTTATTTTCCTCCTGGTCTTTTTCCTCTCAATCGACCCATGTATTTTACAACGTTGACAAAAGCGTGCAGAGTGCTTATTATTTCCGGCGGCCTTTTTTTCCTCTCGTACCTAAAATACCTTTTAAAAAACCTAATTAAGGTGCATTTACGCAAACTCGATGAGAATGAAGAAAAAGAAGATTTTCATTAAGCTTACAACTTTTACCTTTGATGAAATAAACACATTTTCATAGATCTGGGTCCACTGGTTTATGTTGTGCGTGGCTTGTCAGTTTAATTAACAGTTATATAATCAGAGGTAGCGTTTTACTAGTAAATAAAATATTGCTATGAAAGAAATACGAATATGTTATATTATGTATATTTCGTAGAAACTAAAATTGGAAAACTACTCATTGTCATAAGAGTATAAAACTGCTGGTAAACGAGGAAAACTTCATATCTAGACTTTGTAATTGTTTAATTAAATATAGTTATTTGTTTTATGTAATTCTGGTTCTATTTTTCACAATTCCTCTGTGGTAAACCTAATTTATGAAGACCTGATCTTCATTTAATTATAGAAGCCTAGTGCTCTATAAAATACCTTTCTTTTTTTAACCTTGTTTATGAATACGTTTTGATTATTCCAAGCCAACACCTGAATTACTTGGTGAATTAAGACGCATCACTGGTTATAACGGCGGTCAATTGAATTGAAACCAACCTAAGTTTTATTGTAAATACGTAATTAATTAGTCTAAATATGTACTGACTATGAGAAGTAATGGTAACAAGGTTATTGTCAGTGCGAATTTTAAACATTTTCACGAAAGACTACTATCCCACTGCAAGTATATCAGCCCCATTTAGTCAGGGGTTGGTATTAAAATAATGTAGGGTAATAAAAAAAAATTGTCCACCTACATGTACCTTCGAAATAACTTTTTCAACTCACACAGGGTCTCCACGTTATGTTTTTCTTGCCTGTCAAAGCAGTCGGCATAAAGCACTTGAGCTGTAAAATAGCATTCGTACATTTGGCAGTCGCCGGGATCGAACCGTGTCCAGCACGAAAACCCAGCGATTTAACCACCGCGCCATCGACGCTTTTAAAATTTAACTGCTTTATATAAGGAGCGTCAACTTAAAAGGTATTTGACAAAATAGTTTTTATACGGACTGGTATAGTTCACTTTATTTATTTGCCTATAACTATGTTGTTAAGTATTTCGTTTAGACAAAATACGAACGTACAGTAATGCATCCTTCTAGGATTATCAACATCTTGTAATTTTGGCTAGTACTCGTATTTATGTAAGCAAAACCTAAAATGATTCAAATGCATTTTTTTTTGTTCTCCTCCACGGGAAGGGCAGAAGGATAAAAAATGCTCTGACGCATACTCTGGCGCGCGCAATCCAGAGTTATGTGGGACTCGTCCCGTTGCCTACCAGAACCACTACCCACTAAAAAACCCCCTGTCGGCTCGTGCATTTTTGCCACTCAGCCTTCATCTGAGCGACGGCCAATTAATTTGCATTAATTCGGATTTACGTTAGAATTAGAATTTGCGGCCTGTAGGGCTTCGAGATCTAAAGTTAATTGCGTGGGTTCGCTCGTGTGCGCGTTTCTCGGTCTAGCGACTTTGTATTCCGAATCTAAGACAGGAGCAGTATATGAGACTGAATCTCGAACTAGAGGATTGGGATGTGATTCGGCGCGTTTGAAGAACGATTCTGAGAGTGTTTTTAGGTGCTGTTGCACTGTAGGTAGTTCAAGATCTCTGTGCAGGTCCGCGTTGCACACGTACCAAGGTGCGTTTGTGGCCCTGCGGCAGAAGAGGTTTTGAACTACCTGCAGTTTGTGCAGGACGGCAGGTTTGGCGTGGGCAAAGACTGGCGAGGCATATGTCATGACTGGTCTAACGCAGACCTTATAAACGTTTACGTTTGTTTCTGAAGGACATTTTACTTTTTCTACCTAACATACTGTAAAGCCGGCCTAGGTAAAAACGATCAAGTTTCGTTACTCTATCAACGTGAGGGTTGAAAGAAAGCGTCTGGTCTAAGGTGACGCCTAAATATTTGGTAGTGCACTTCCAGGGGATGGGAGTGCCTTGCATTCTAACTTGGAGATTGTCGGCGATACGACTGCGTTTGTAGTCGAAGTAAACCGCAGAGCTCTTCTCTGGGTTCACATCGATACACCATTTTGGAAACCGAGGGCATTTACAGCCTTTTGGAGTCTGGTGGTGAAACCCGGGACTCTGCGGCCTTTGGTGTAAAGGGCAGTGTCGTCGGCAAAGAGGGCGAGTTCGACGCCTTTCGACGGGACGGGGATATCGTTAGTGTACACGGTGTACAATAGAGGGGCGAGGACTGAGCCTTGAGGGACTCCAGCCTTTATGAGACGGGGCGCGGAAATCGTGCCTTCGTGTTTATATCGAAACGTACGGTCTTTAAGAAACGACGCGATTATTCTAACTAGTCGATCCGGTAAGCCTATTTTGTAGAGTTTATAAACGAGGCCGCTGTGCCAGACTTTATCGAAAGCCTTGGCTACGTCAAAGAAAACTGCGATCGTTTTAAAACGCCGCGGGTAGAAACCTTCGAGTATGTACTCGACGATTCGATGGACTTGCTGAGGGCAGGAGTGCTTAGCGCGAAAGCCGAACTGATGGGGAATTATGAGAGGATCGCCATCCGTTGGAAACAGATGGTTCCGCATTCGAGAGAGTATTGTGACGGTTGTCTATTTCGACCTCTTTTTGTCAGTAAATTTTATTTTTTTGTCGTTCCCGACGTAATTTTAAACTACGAATTACGTAGTGTCGGAGAACGGCAATGTTTTGATTTGACAAGCCAGTCACGAAAAATTATCCATCATAACAAATAGAATCTATTTATTTATTATTGTCTCCGAGTTTATTATTCAAAATTACATGTTTATCAATTTTTTATTATCTACAATCAAAGTTTTCATGAAATCAATAATTTATTTTTACGTACACGAGTGTGCGTAGCCAAAAATTTTGGTAAGGATTCTCATTCATTAAAATTTTATTTTGTTGTTACTTTTTCTTTTCAGATCAAATTTAATTGTATTAATGTTTCTGTTTTATTTTGTGTGACTATTTTTTATTTCAATTTTGTTTATATTTTTTGTTTGTATTTACAGGCATTTTTGTATATTTTTAATTTTACTGCAAAATAAACATAGAAGAGAGCTTTGGTATTTCCTTTCTGGACCCTCAATTACCACTCCGCAAACAACGCGTTACACACTGGCGCCGACCATTCAAACGCAGTTTATGGAGAAGAGAGGAGGAACAATATCAACAGAGGAATAGCAACATTAAAAATAATTTTTTTATAATTATTATTGAGGTCAGGCATAAAACTTTATTTGTTACCATTTTCAACCATTAACATTCACTAGTTAGGTTATATATCTACTATAATATATCAAATTACTGCTAAATTATTCAGACATTTAAGTTTCTTTAGTTTCTTTCGTTATAATATCTTTGAAGAAATTTTCTGAAGGCACAACATTTATTCTATAACCCAGTAATTTCACTATTTAAATAACATTTTCTATTCATTTTCATCACTTGAAAATACGTATATTTTTAAGGCTCTTTTCTGCATAACGACTATTAACAAATTTATTTCACTTTAACATTTTTTTTTTTGGATTTTGCAATGAATTTTTCACAACTTAATAAACCTGAAATAATTTATGAATTAAAAATCAGAAATATAAATTTTTCTTCGACGCAATCTGTAGACGAACTACGATCATTATTATTAAATATTAATGTAGATTCTGAAACAGAAATTTTACAAAATAGCCCTGAAGAATTTTCAGAGGATATTAATACCATTAAAAAAAATTTAAAACTTGTTGAAGCTTGTATAAACTCTTATCCTATTAGGAAACAAAAAATTTCACCTTATTTAACTCATATAAGAATAAGATTAGGCCTCATTGACATTACATCAGATTTATCTTCAGAACAGTTAGATTTAATAAATTCATGTTGGAATGATTTAACTCAATTAGACTCACGTTTTAAAAATTTGGAAAAATCACCAACACATTCCACATATCATTCCGCAGAATCCACACAAAATATTAATTTACAACCCCTTTCTTTTTTCGAAGCATTAACTGATAAGGTCAGTAAAATTACAGAAAATCGAACTAACAATGATTTAAAAAGATTTATTTATAAAGGTGAAGGTTGTCCAAAGGATTTTATTCAAAAACTTGAAGAATTTTCACAAATAAAAAATATTTCTGAAAAATCTTTATTCTCACATATTTATGATATTTTATCTGGATCTGCTCTTGATTGGTTTAGTGCTAGAAAATCGACTATTAATGACTGGTCATCTTTCCGATCGGCATTGTTGAATGATTTTGCAATTACCGATTACGATTATAAACTAAAAAAAGTAATCGATGCTCGTAAACAAAAACATAATGAGAGAATTATCATTTACTTTGCTACAATGGAATCTCTTTTTTCAAAACTCTTGGAACCAATGTCCGAAAAAGAAAAAATTAATACTCTTGTTAGAAATCTTAAACCTGAATTCACATTACGTCTTTCACCTACTGATTTACATACTGTAAATTCCCTCTTGGAATCATGCAAATTTACAGAAAGCATTCTCCAAGTTTCTAATAATACATCTTACTACTCTTCATCATCACCACTAGATCATTGTCATTCTTTTCCTATTCCTTCTACATCGAATTATAATAACAAATCGTATAATAATACTCTATTTTCACATAATCAACCATATATTCCTGAATTTCCTTTTAAAGCTTGTACATATAATTCCATAGCAGCTGTAGCTAATCCATTGCCTAATACTGTAGCTGCAATTAATAAAAATCAGAATTTTTATAAATTCACTTGCCCACGTTGTAGATCTAATACACATCTATTGAAAGACTGTACTAACACTAATATAGTGTGTTTTCGTTGTGGAAAAAAAGACTTTATTACTAGTAAATGTCCTAATTGTAATAAGTCGATTCCAAAAAACTAAATTACGAGGAGTGTACAAATAAAAATAATAGTGTTAAATCATCAAATTTTGACAAAAAAGATTGGGATACATGGTTAAAAACTTTAACAATTTTTTTAAATCTTATAACACTTGTGCTCTCCTCTTTAATAAAACATCAGATTTTGAACGTCCTTATTTACATATAAAAGTAAACGATTTAACTTTAAATGGTCTTTTAGATAGTGGTAGTGCTATCACTATATTGGGTAATAATTCTCATAAAATTTTATCACAACATGGTCTTTTTATGCAAAAAAGCTGTTCAATAAAAGGTAATGTTGCAAACGGACAAACTATTTCTTCTATCGGCATTATTACTCTTCCTACTTTTTATAACAATAAATTTGCGTTAATTACAGCTCATGTGATCCCAGAAATCACTGAATCACTTATTTTGGGTATTGATTTTTGGAAAACTTTTAATCTTGCTCCGGATATTCTTAGTAATATCACATTACAACCTTCAAATTTAAACTCATCTTTTCTCATTAATACAGATCCTAACTTTCATTTACATGAATACCATTCTTTAACAGATACACAAAAAATTATTGCAGATGCAATTATGGAAAAGTTTAGGTTGATTTCAACTGAATGTAAACCTTTAGGTCGTACTCATTTAGTCGAACATTTCATCGACACTGGAGACCATCCACCTATTCGTCAACGCTGTTACAGACTTTCTCCTGAGAAACAAAAAGCTCTTTGTAAAGAAGTTGATGATATGTTACAATTAGATGTCATTGAACCCAGTGACAGCCCATGGCTGAACCCAGTTATTATTACACCTAAAAAAGATGGTACTTGGCGATTTTGTATTGATAGTCGTAAATTAAACGATATCACAAAAAAAGATGCTTACAAACTTCCTTTCATTTCTGATATATTAGATAACCTTAAAGATGCTAAATTTATATCATCTATTGACATTGCTAAAGCGTTTTGGAATATTCCCTTAAAAAAAGAGGATAAACTCAAAACTGCATTCCATGTTCCAGGCCGAGGAATGTTTCAATTTAAAGTTATGCCATTTGGTTTAACTAATGCACCTGCTACCCAACAAAGATTCATTGAAAATCTACTAAATGACCTTACAAATGATAATAATGTTTTCTATTTTATCGACGATATAGTCTGTATCTCTCAAACCTTTGAACAACATGTCGATATACTTACTAAAATTCTTAAAAAACTTTCAGATGCCAATCTCACAGTCAATTTTCCAAAATGTTCATTTTTCCGGAAAGAATTAAAGTACTTAGGCTATGTAGTTAATGAAAATGGTTTAAAAACGGATCCTAAAAAAGTTCAAGCTATTCTTGATATACAAACTCCAAAATCTGCTAAGGAGGTCAAACGTTTTTTGGGTACTGCCAGCTGGTACAGACGTTTTGTACCTAATTTAAGCACTCTTGCAGCACCGTTAACTAAATTAACTTCTACAAGCAAAAAATCACCTCCATTTAAGTGGTCTGATGAAGCTGAAATTGCTTTCAAGGCTATTAAGCAAGCTTTAATTAGTACACCAGTTCTGGCATGTCCAGATTTCTCTAAACCATTTGCTGTTCATTGTGATGCCTCTTCCTATGGCATTGGCGCAATGTTAACTCAGGAAGTCGATAATATTGATAAACCTATTGCTTATATGAGTAAATCACTTACAGGCGCTCAAAAGAATTATTCAGTCACTGAACGTGAACTTTTAAGTGTTATTACGGCACTAGAGCATTGGCGTTGTTATTTAGATAATGGATTACAATTTACAATTTATACTGATCACGCAGCCCTTCAGTGGTTTATGCATTTAAATAATCCTACTGGCAGATTAGCTCGATGGAGTATTCGTTTATCTATGTTTAATTTCGTAATTAAACACAAAAAAGGCTCAGATCATGTCGTACCAGATACTTTATCACGTATAAAACCAATTGATTTAATTAATTTTTCTACTTCTCAAACTAAAGACACTTGGTATTTAGCAATTTATAATAAATGTTTATCATTTCCTTCTAGTACTCCGGATTACATGATTCATAATAATAAATTGTTTAGATTTTGTAGATCTAACACATTATTTAACTCTGAATTTAATTGGAAACAAGTAATACCATTAGAATTTAGGGAATCTGTTATTACACAAAATCATTCTACTCCCCAAACGGCACATTTTGGTACTTTTAAAACATACCATAGAATTAAAAATCTCTATTTTTGGCCTGGCATGTATAAAGACGTAGCCATGTTTATTGCTAAGTGCGAGACTTGTTTAGCTACCAAGCACCAAAATCAAAACTTAATTGGTTTAATGGGCAAACCCAAACATTGTTCACGCCCTTTCCAATGTTTATCCATAGATTTGATAGGTCCACTTCCTACTTCACGTAAGCAGAATAGATTTCTATTTGTAGTTACTTGTTGTTTTTCCAAATATTGTTTGTTATTTCCAATAAAACATGCAACCGCTTCTATTATTCGTCATATATTGGACAATTTAGTTTTTATGGTTTATGGAGTTCCAGAAACTATTATATTAGATAATGGTCCTCAAATGATATGTACAGAATTATCCGAATTATTTAAATTTTACAACATACCAAAAATACATTACACCCCACGTTACTGTCCACAGGTTAACACCGTTGAGCGTTACAATAAAACTATTGTAACGGCGATTTCAGCTTTTATAGATAAAGATCACAGAACTTGGGATACCTATATAAACAAAATACAATTTGCTATTAATACTGCGGTTAATGAAACCACAAAATTCACTCCATCATTTTTAGTATTTGGTAGAGAAGCTGTTACATGTGGATCTATTTACAAAAATAAAGATTCCAGAGATGAACTAATTTTCAGTCCTAGGGATGTATATGCTGAAAACATAGGACAATTAATACCTATCTTTTCCGAAGTACAGAAACGGTTATTTAATGCACATCAATATAATGCAACTTATTATAACAAACATCATCAGAATTTAGAATTTAATAACGGTGATATTGTTTGGAGGCGAAACCATGTAATAAGTTCCTCTAAAAAACATTTTTGTGCTAAGTTTGCACCCAAATTTATTAAATGTAAAGTTTCAAATAAAGTTTCACCATTAATTTACGATTTAGTGGATATGAATAATAACCCATTAGGTCGTTGGCATATCAGAGACATTAAACCTCTACCGCGTTTAACTTCTTCTTTGAGTGACTAGATTGGTTGTTACCAATTACTTTATATGAATTCATATATAATTATTGCTAATTATCTCACGGCGAGCATAAGCCGATTCTTTTTGTCTTATTTTTTTTTCTATGCACCTCATTATCGTTTGGCTATACCATTAACATTGACGTTGGTCAAAACTTATAATTAATTATCATCATCGTAGTATTAGGTTAACTTATTGTGTAATTTATTTAATATTTGCAATTCTAGGAGTGTAAACTCTTATTTTCAATATCTGTATTATACTTTATAGTATAATTTGTTAAA
This sequence comes from Marasmarcha lunaedactyla, assembly GCA_923062675.1. Taxonomy (NCBI): domain Eukaryota; kingdom Metazoa; phylum Arthropoda; class Insecta; order Lepidoptera; family Pterophoridae; genus Marasmarcha; species Marasmarcha lunaedactyla. Next base: position 7,352,938 of record OV281361.1, on the reverse strand, counting down.
TGTTATCAATTATTTTTCTCAATTTTTTTTTCAAGCGGTTTGCAACTTGTAAAATTAAGCCTTCTGCACGAGCGTTTATTAAGGTAACTCGTTAAACTAAACCATACCTATGTGTATTATTTATACGCTTGAATCACTTTCCCGTGAGAATTATTTTCATATGTTTATTACATAAGTATTTTAATTACTTCACAAAAGACCCTTGGATTTTATTTAAAAGTCAATGTTTCACGACTGGCTATGATTTTCTTTTCTTTCCGGCATATTTATTTCAGTCTTTAACTGAAACTTGTTTATAGTAATCACCGTGCGGGAGTTAGCGACACGTTAAAGAAGCCATAAGCTATTAATATTTTCAGCGGATGGCAACTATTAAAGCCTTTTGCCGTTGCGTCCAACTCTGTTGAGTTGACTTATTTAGGATACGATTCCTCATAAGCAACTCTAACTGCATGATGTTTTATTTCCAGTAGTTGGAATAAGACTAGTATGAAAGAGAATGTATGTTGTAATCATAATGTACGTTGATGGAGTTGAACGATGTATATTAACATTGTATATTCCAGGAACATGTTTAAAATTTTATCATTCATGAACCATGTAATTTAAGATAATTATTTAGGATTTTTTTTTTCTCTCTCTCGTCTGTTTTGTTTTCTTTTTCTATTAAATAACTTGTTGATATGCAATATATCAGTATTATTTTTTTTTTCATATATACAGGATGTGTTTTCAGAAAAATTCTTCTATAGGATGTTAATATTAATTTTCATTTTGCTTTTAATTATTTTTTTTTTTTGATCGTTCTTTCATTTGGCAGATTAAATATTAAAATTCGATATGTATATGCGGTTTATTTTGATTTGGTTTGAATATTTTTTTTTTAAAACTATACTGAAAAAATCTTTCAGATTTTTTTTCCCGGCCCCCGGGATATTGTGACGGTTGTCTATTTCGACCTCTTTTTGTCAGTAAATTTTATTTTTTTGTCGTTCCCGACGTAATTTTAAACTACGAATTACGTAGTGTCGGAGAACGGCAATGTTTTGATTTGACAAGCCAGTCACGAAAAATTATCCATCATAACAACTAGAATCTATTTATTTATTATTGTCTCCGAGTTTATTATTCAAAATTACATGTTTATCAATTTTTTATTATCTACAATCAAAGTTTTCATGAAATCAATAATTTATTTTTACGTACACGAGTGTGCGTAGCCAAAAATTTTGGTAAGGATTCTCATTCATTAAAATTTTATTTTGTTGTTACTTTTTCTTTTCAGATCAAATTTAATTGTATTAATGTTTCTGTTTTATTTTGTGTGACTATTTTTTATTTCAATTTTGTTTATATTTTTTGTTTGTATTTACAGGCATTTTTGTATATTTTTAATTTTACTGCAAAATAAACATAGAAGAGAGCTTTGGTATTTCCTTTCTGGACCCTCAATTACCACTCCGCAAACAACGTGTTACAGTATGACTCTCTCGAGAAGTTTAGACATTGCCTTGAGGAGGCTGATGGGTCTGTGGTTAGCCGGGATATTCAGAGGTTTACCCGGCTTGGGAATGCCTATGACTGTCGCTTCTTTCCAAGCTTTTGGAAAGTAGCTAAGGTCGAAGCAGGCATTGAAAATGATAGCTAACAAGGTAAGCACCTGTTGAGGCAGGTGCTTAAGTGCGTGGTTGGAAATACCATCCACACCCGGAACCTTTTTGGACTTTTGACTTTTGATGAGAAGCGAGATTTCATCATTAGAAACTATGACGGGGTCGGCGGTGATGGGGAGAGAGTCTCTACGGAGAACTTCGTCCTCCACCGCTTTGATGTGAGAGGGATTCGCGGGTTGCGTGCTGGGCGAGCATTGAGACGCAACGCTGTCAGCGAAGCATTCGGCTTTCTCTTCGTCTTCGAAGGCGATAGAGCCATCGGGACGAGTGAGAGGAGGGACGTGAGAGGCGGCGTCTACGCGTAAGGCTCGGGCCATACTATAATATGCTTGGTGAGAGGGGGAGATATTCGCCATGAGATCGTTCATCTGGGCGTCTCGGAGTTCCGCGAGGCAAGATCTAACTTTGCGTTGTAGCTGATTCGCAGCTGTTCTATAGGCGGGCGTGGGATATTTTTTGGCTCTCCGGAGAGCCGCGTTCTTAGCTTTAATAAGATTGCAATGGCTAAGGGAAGCGTGGGTTTGCCTTTCTTAGCAACCTTTTCGTTTTCACTGATGGCTGAGTTGATAGCATCAGTGAGAGAATTCACTAATGAATCTATTTTATCCGGGCTATCTAATTGATCGGGCGAGATCGCGAGCGGAGAGTTCGGGGCCTCTAAGGGTGAAACTATCGTATTTTTAAAACCTTTCCAGTTGGTAAAGGTCTTAGGAGAAGTGGCGTTAACGTTAGGCGGTCCTAGCACGAGGGAGACGAGGCGGTGGTCAGAACCTAGGTCATCAAGCGGTTCGATAGACCTGAGACCGAGGTTGATTTGCTTGACGATTGCAAAGTCGAGGATGTCAGGAGAGTGGTTCGGGTTGTCGGGATAGTGAGTGGGAGTGATGGGGGAGACGATGTCTAAGTCGAGTGAGTTGGTGGTGTCGAGGAGAGCGATACCGCTTTGGTTGGTTGATAGGCACGTCCAGTCAGTATGTTTGGAGTTAAAGTCTCCGAACATAATGACTGAAAGGCCGAGGGCGAGACTGGTCTCAAAGTCGCTGCGGATAGGTATGGTACCACAAGATATGTAGACTGAAGCTATGATGATGGTCGGATGACCAGTCATAGCCAATCTACATACAGTGGCTTCCATGTTGAGGAGAGGAGGGGTAGGGAGAGGACAGCAATGGAATCCTCTTTTGTAGTATATAGCAGTGCCGCCGAAACCGTCGGAGTTGGGCCTATCATTACGAGTAAACGCGTACTTGAGAATAGCGAATCCCCTGGAGCGGTTAGGAGTGAGCCATGTCTCCTGGAGAAGTAATAGGTCTGGGTCGTTGTTCTGAAGGAACAGTTTGAGCTCAGGAAGGTTGGTGCTAAGGCTACGAACGTAAAAAGATAGTAGGGATAAGCCCTTGGGTTTGATACGACCGGACGCGGGATTTGCGGGTCTAGACATTAAATTTACTTATTTAACAAATTTATATATAAAAAAAAGGAAAATAGAAATTTATAACGAACTTAATAGCGAGTGGTGCTCAGCTAACGCAAATAAACGCTCTTGAGGAGAGCGGGCGGGAAGTCAGCGGGAGTGAGCGGCGGCACCGGTTTAGGCGCGACCCTCTTGACGGTGGAGCGCGGAGCGCGCGGGCAACCCCTGTAGTTTGCTGTGTGGCCGGACTGGCAGTATTTGAATCGCCTGCGTTGGTTGCTTTGAGATAGTTGATTTTTGCTCTTTGCAAAGATTAGATACTACGGTCCATCGCGCTTTTTCGCGGAGAAAGACAGGTGGAGGGAGCTGAGGCTTCGGTGGGACCGACGGAGACGCGGTTACTTCAAGCGATTTTAATGGCGCGGGGGCTGGTGTTGAAGACACCGGGGAGGGCTCGGGTATTGAGGATACCGAGGCTTTCTTAGAGCGCTTTTTGGAGCGCTTGGCGACTAGCTGAAACGCGGGCTCAGGAGAGCCGGTTAAGGTGACGGCATCTGACGACGTATCAGACGCGGGTTCGGAGTCACTCCCTGGAGCGGTACGCTTGCGACGCGAAGCGTGAGAGGATGCGACCGATTCGCAGTCCATCTCGGACGAGATGGGAGACGCGGGAGAGCTATAGACCTGAGGGGTCTGCACGTTGGAGGCCTGAGGGGCCGGAGTTGTGGCCTGAGGGGACGGGGACGCGATAGATGCCTGTAAGGCCTGCGTTAATAAGTCATCGGGAATGGTGACGCCGGACGCAACGAGCGCCTGGGCGACCAACCTAGCAAAGTTTACCAAGCTTTGCTGGTCCATTGGAGGGCTTGGTACTACAATATATGATATATAAATATATAAAAATGCCTAGGTTCCCTAGCAAGCCTAGCACCTTAACCTCCCTACCCGCGGTAGGGTGGCTGGGGACGACGCGAAGTGGTGCCCCTAATTCGGACAGCACTGTACCGTCACCCTGGGAAAGGCCCAAGTGCAATGGGATCGGGTCAGCCGGTTTCTCCTTGGCCTGAAGGGCCTTGGAAGCGCACCGGGGTAACGCTATCAGGCTTAGTTGTCACCGTTAAGTATCCACCTGATCAAACGCGAGTCTACTACGGAGTGTGTTGTCAATAAATTGACAACAAAAACCGGCCGTAGACCTGACGAAGTTGGGTTGCACTAAAAGTGCGGGATCGACTACGTTACGACCGGCCGGAGCCGGCCGCAGAGCGAGTCTCTGACTACGTAACAGGCGCCAAGCGTCAAGTACGCAGCCAGAAGAACAGCCCGAGCCTTGCGAACCACTATCGAATTTAATCGACCGTAGTAAGCTCAACTCTGTTGTTGCTGCTCCCACCGAGGTGAGGTATCAATCGAGGGGTGCACAGAGTGCGGGATTGATTACGTTACGACCGGCCGGGGCCGGCCGCAGAGCGAGTCTCTGACTGCGTAACAGGCGCCAAGCGTCAAGTACGCAGCCAGAAAAACAGCCCGAGCCTCGCGAACCACTATCGAATTTAATCGACCGTAGTAAGCTCAGCTCTGTTGTTGCTGCGAGACCGACTTAGTTGCAGCCGATCGAAACCGGCCGCAGCGTAAGCCCTACAGAGGCTATCTCAATTCGTCGAGGACGAAGCGAGATTTGTGCGAATCACAGCGTATGAGTATTGCTACGAGTTGTCGTCGTGAGACGACAATGGTGACTCAACAGCTGGAGCGACCGCGAACGCGTCCGAGCGGGGCCGGACGCAGAACGGATCTGAGAGTGGCGTTTGAGTATTGCTATGAGAGAAGTCGTGAGACAACAATCGTGACTCGGCAGCCGGGAGCGACCTTCAACACGTCCGAACGGGTCCGGATGCAGATCGGGTCTATGATTTAAATGCATTACGAACCCTGCATAAATACTTTCGTAAGCAGCGATATTTTGATTATTTAATAACCCTTTAACCGCCGACGACGCTTCAAAGCGTCATTCACGATCTCTATCCAGGCGCCGATGCCGTCTTTAGGCGTCATTTTTTACCTTATATTTGCATAAAAAATGTTTAGTATTACAAACTCACTACACTCGACGACACCGTTGCGAGAGCGCGTCCGAGTACGTGATACGTTTGATTATACCGAAACAACAGTCTCGGTCTGCGTGCGTTCTCGAGCGCACGTCGATCGCAGACGCCTTCCCGCTCTTTTAGCCCCCGCGCTAATTGAGCACCCAAATTTCATAGTTATTTACCGTATTAAGTTTCTAACGCCGTTTTCACGGCGGACAGTGGCTCGTTAACCGTACTTCTAATAAGTTTCTAACGCCGTTTTCACGGCGAATAGTGGCTTGTTAACCGTACTTCGTGGAACGTGAGCTTCGTCGACGGGAATTCGTTGTTCCAGGACTTCAAGTGCCGTGTTCGAGTAAGTTATCCGCGTCGTTCTCAACCGCCCTACTGCGTGTAGGGTGGTTTTAGGAAGTTAGTCATCGTCGATAGGTTCATATTATATATATTTATATATTGTCGTCCCTCCCCAACCCCTCCGCAATGGCTTCCCTAAGCCCTGAGGAGCTCCTGAATAAGCTGATCGCTGATTACGACGCCCAAGGCACTTACTGCGCCCCTCATATGATTCGCACACTGCAATCATTTCTCCCTCTAATCATGCCACTAATCACACCGGCCCCTCAGGCCACCCCAGTTCCCCAGACCCCTCAGGTCTTAGGCCCTCCCGCGTCCCCTTCCTCCAGTGACATGGAGTGCGAAGTAGACGCCCCTCTGCGCCGCAAGCGCGCACCCGCGACTGAGTCTTCCTCGGACGCCACCCCGACTGGCCCTGAGCCTCCCTCTTTCACCCTTGTTAAAAAGCGCTCTAAGAAGCGTTCGAAACAAGACCCGGCGCCCTCCACGCCCGTCCCTACACCCCCTGCGGCGTCCTCAACGCCAGCTGCCCCGGTGTCTTCAACACCCGCTCCGGCCCCAACTTCTGTCAAGGCCAAGGTCCCACCACCCGTTTTCCTTCGGGAAAAGGGTAAATGGACTGAGGTCTCGACACTGTGCAATGAGCACAAGATCCTTTACACCCGAGCGGTAAACTCGGGTGAATCTATTAAAATCACTGTCTCGTCGATAGACGATTTCCGAGCTTTGACTAAGCTCCTCACCGATAAGCAATATGCTTATCACACTTATGCTCTGTCAGAAGAGCGTAAGATCAGAGCGGTACTCAGGGGAATCCCGTTCGAATTATCGAACGAGGCCATCCTGGAGGATCTGCAGTCCCAAGGCTTCCCGGCACTCGCGGTGCATAAAATGCACAGCAAGTACGGGAGGCAACACCCTCTCGCTTTGGTGATTCTCGCCAACGTCCCCAAGTCCAGAGAGATCCTGAAAGGGGTTAGCTCTATTTGCGGCCTCTCTGGGATCTCAATCGAGGCGCCTCATCGCCGCGGTCATCCCGGTCAGTGCCATCGGTGCCAGTTGTACGGGCACGCGGCAGCCAACTGCCGCGCACCGCCTAGGTGCGTCAAGTGCCTGGTCCCGCACTTCACTAAGGAGTGCGATCGCACTCCTGAAACTCCCTCTCCTCCCGATTGCGTGCTTTGTGGCCAGTCCGGCCACACCGCAAACTACAGGGGCTGCCCTCGTGCACCCCGTTATATGCGCTCCAATTTCAAAAGGGCGGCTCCCAAACAGGCCCCGCGCCTTTCTCAAGAAAACTTTCCGCCGCTGCGTAGCCGGGTTCCTCCGGCTGCAAAGCCTACTCAGCCCAAGCCTGCTCCAGAAAACTGGAGGCAGCGTCCCGCATCGAATCCCATCCCGGCTCCTCGCCCACACAAACCCACTCCTCAATCCTCCGTAGCAGACGATATGCGTATCGTCTGCGACGCTATTAAAAATGTCGATGTTAGTGAAATCGCAGTCTTAGCCCGTAAACTTAGGGCTTCACGTACTCCGACAGAGCGTTTGCTAGCTCTGGCGGAGCATAGTTCCCTTCTCAATTCATTGTAGGTTCATTTAAATGAATTGATCCCTAAATCATGCTTCGGCCGACCTCTGCCCAGCCCCGGCTTCACCGGAGGCTGCCCAGAACGGCCACCAACTCATGTCCCTTTGAGCACCTTCAGTGCAACTTTCACTACAGGCGGAAGACCCGCTAGCGGGTCTCCGCCAGCGCGCCCAACTTCCCGACGGGTGTCGCTTCCGATGAAGGCTAAAGGTATACGCTTACCACAGCCAACAGGTGGTTTTTAGTGGGTAGGTGCCATTCTGGTGAGTCCCACATAACCCCCCCGCAGAGGTAATGTTTAGTATTAATTGAGATTCCAAAGGGTTTGATAGGAAAAGTTTTTCCTGTATTTATTAAGCAAGGTTTCGCTTTTCAATAAGATCGTTTATTACATTTGAAATGTTAATCTAAAAGTAATTTATTTTAAGTAAAATGGTTTATTTTGTATGATACAAGTTATTTGTTATGGACGAAGTCCGGAGAGCAATCTATTGGACTTTTGATACAGTATTAATTAAAAAGCGATTCTTCTTAGGTATCTAACATTGTACAAAGGTAATAAAATGTTTGCTATATTTAGAAGGTTTATATTTAGGTTCGCTTGAGATAGGAACATTATTGTAACAATTATCAGTTACGAATATAAATGTAGTAGAGGTTCTTTTGATAAGATCTCGTCTGGGGCAATACTATACAGTCCTTCCTATTGAGACCGCCATCATAATCACGTTTACTTGGTACTGTTCCGGTTAAAGGGACGGAACAGCCAGCGCCATTACTGGAACACAGGCCAACAGAAGCCGACGTCAGCAACGCATTTTTAGTCGAAAAACACTAACTTTTTAATGTGAGGGTCTTTTATTAATTTTGATACCTATCCTTGCAAGTTGCAATAAAACATGAGATCAACAATTGAAAATTGAATCCTTTTGAGGTATATTGGACAAAATGTGTTTCTAAAACTGGATATAGGATATAATACTAATTTCGTAATGCATCGAAGATAAAATTACGAATCTGCAATCTGAACATTGCTTACAACCCCCTTGATAGGGTGACGGTAGGGTTACTATGATTTGATGACTAAGGTGGTCGGGATGAGATCTACTCAATTAAGGCCAATGACAAACGTGATATAACGTGATGCTCCAGTTACACGCGTACAGCACAGTTCACGCGTTTTCTATAGCGTTAGTGATCATAGAATCTAGCTTTGCTAGACCCCCGGGCAAAATAAATAAATATCGAACATACATTCACTTTAGGTATTTGTTACTTCTTATGCTTTCACAATATTTTTGACGGTCAGTAGTGAACTACAGATTATGCTGACATCTTTTATTCATAAAGAGCAAATTAGAATAGTAAGATATGAATTATCAACAAATGACTTGTTTATATAAAATGCTGGTAAATTAATCTTAAACACACTGAACGGAGTTTTGTAAATTATGCTATTATGCTCGTTGAATTTCGTCACAAAATAAAATAAACTATTGTAATAATAAAAATATGTCAAAATAATCCTGTACATACTCACTCATATTAGAGAAAAATTTATATTAATGGGAATATCAGTGTAAATGTTTAGCAAGGAATTGTTTTTCTGACATATCTTGAAAGCAATGTTTTGATTTTATTAATACTTTTATTATACTAAGACTTGAAATTTGCAGAAATAGTTATTGTGTAGTAAAGTAACAACAGCTGATTGCCATAAAACACAAAATAATAATAATTATTATAATAACTCATATTAAAAACACGGTTGAGTCTGAATGCTACGCTTATACAGCACAACTACCCTACCGACCTGAAATTACGCCTACTCGATTTCGGGGGGTATATTGGATGACAAAGGGTTTCAGCCAAAAAAGGCGGGAGACCGTAATCAACATCTACATGCTTCATAAAAAAGAATAAACTCCATCTTATTTATTTAAGGCAGTTTAATAAAAAAATTTGGTGTTGCTTACATGAAAAGGAAATTTTAACGTTAGAATGAAAAGCCTTGGATATAAGAATGTTTAAATATGCTTTAATTTGATTTAATTGATAATTATATTGATAATTTGATTTAATATAATTTAAATATCTTCGGGACGCACTGTGGAAATGGTAGAACAACGGCATATCAAAAATCGTTTTCATTAAGTCGTTACTGACGTACTTTTAAAAGTTAATTGTATAGTATAATAGTGTAACTTAAATATAATATAGTAATTTTGGATGAATTATACTTGGGATATATATTTTTTTAATCACAAATTGTAATTTTTAAGAATGTTAATGTCAGGCCTGTTTGTTTTAACACATTAAATTTAATTTCCTTCACAAACTTGTGACAATAGATATAAAGTGTTATGCATTTCTAAAAAGCTCTTAGCATTAAGATTTAAAAAAAAGTATAATTTTATAGATTTTATGATTATATTTCTTAAAAAAAAAATTACTACAAGGGAGGAAAAAAAGTCACGTGTCTTAAATTCATCGAGACTTTTGACAGTTACCGATGTCTCCCGGTGCGTTACTTTTAATGTTTTTTTATAGCCTAGATATTCATAAATAACATTTATAAAAATCAGCTGCCGATACTTGCAGTTTTAGACGTTATCGCGTAAAGTATGATACAAGTCACTAAACAGAAAATGTCATCTATTGGGGTGTCTAATGTTGTACACATTCATTTGATTATTGATTAGTTTGCGGTAGATATTAGTTTTTTATTGATAATAGGGCGTGTTACCTATATTTTGCACTCATTTGGTGGTACAAATTTTATCAACAAAATGTCAAATATCAACAAAATTCACACTACCCACATTTATGCAATTATATAAAAAGGGTAGGCCATTTTATAAAGCTATTACAAATTTGTAACTAAACTAAACAAATGTTTACTACAACTAAACAAAATTTTAAATTGACTAATATTTTCAAGTAAATAATAATACTAATATGATTGTAAACTATTTGTACACTACATAAAATAAATACCGTGTTCTAAGCGTGAATTTATACTTTCGTATAAATAGGAGAATAATTAGAAGCCAAACTCGTGGAAATCAGGTATGATAAATGCCGAAAAGTTTTGCAATTATGCCATGGAAACTGCTAGGATCTATGTAAGTAATTATGAATGGTACTACATGCCATCTTCAGTTCACAAAATTTTGATTCATGGTAAAAGTATCATCAAGGATTTTGGTGTGGGTCGACATTCTGAAGTTGCACAAGAATCCAAAAAAATTCGTCTACATCATGCTAGGAATGCTCTCGATCAGCTACAAATGAGGATGTATTTCATACTCTTCTCTACACATCAGATCCGTACATTTCTAGTCTTAGTAAAACATATAGCAGAAGTGTGAAGGCACTTGATGAACATACCCTAGATCTTTTAAAAGTGCATGAACTAATTTTAGATCTAAGGTTCACGAAGTGTAATTACACTTCGTGAACCTAGTTTAATTAAACATACAAATTAATATAGGTATTTTTTTAGTATTTTTTCACTTATTAATTAGTATTTTGTAACCTTCATATTTCATTGAAACGTGTTTCTAATTCATAATTTTAACTACTTATTTATAAAGGTAATAGCTTAATTATTATTGTTTTATAACAAAATTATATAACAATAACTTTTTAAATGTAATATAAATATTAGTAGTATAGTGTTGTTACTAAGGAAATAAAATAAAAACAATTTCTCAAAACTTTTTTTTTACATTTTTTAAATATATATACACTCTAATAAAAGTATATGATCTCTACTATATCTAAAGCAATATTTAATACTCCGTGTTCGCACAAAATTTCAATCGTTTTCCTTGAGAAATAAAAAAGGTATCAATTTTTTATCCGAAACAGACCTCGATTTTCCATAGTGGATGCTCAAATTCTTACAACCCTAAAAATACCCGTCTTGTTTCCATTTAGATGACTGTTGAAGTTAAACTTTGTGTCCCAACTGTCACATTCACGACTTTGAAGTATCCAACAGTTCGCAACGAGTGGGTACGGTTGTTTCAATGTATGTTAAAGATTACTGTGACCGCTAGTACTGTGTGAATTTAAAACTTTTTACGTAACAATCACGCTCAAAAGAGACTAAATTAAATTTTACTCGTTAAGTATTTACTTTTAATTGAACAACACGAATAAAGTACACGCACTATTTAAGACAAACCTTAGCCCTATGACGGCCTGTTTGGTATGGAGGTAAGTAGTCTTGCCTTTCAGGCCAGAGGTCCCGGGTTCGAATCCTGGTAGGGGGCAGATATTTTATCATATTTGTTTTCTAGTCATGGATGTGTATGTATGTTTATTTAAGTTTATTTCTAATATTTAAATATTTTTTTAATATCTATGTGTGTTTATGTATTTCCTAAGTTTATTTATCCGTTATCTAGTATCCATAACCCAAGTTCTTAATGACACTCAATTTGGGCTAGATAATATGGAGTTGTTAGAAATATTTATTTATTAAGTCGCATCCACAGCAATGGAGATCATTAGTCGTAGATGTTTTAATACAAGAAATTTAATGAGACCATTATATCGAATAATGATTCATAATTCAATAATGATAAAGTTGGAACTGCTTTAGTTCCAGTAATAGCAAATGTTATTCCTTCTCTTTTACCAGAAAACATCCAAAGTGATATCTAGATATATATTCTATAGATAGTCTGATATCTAAACAAAAAAGACTCTACCAACACTAGTACCTTGTTGTTAAATCAGCATTTTCTTAAGTGATAAAATGATTCTTTTAATACAAATTGTTGATATTGTAAATTGTGAAATTAAATTCCACGTTGCAAATCGGTACACGAAAGTTATTTTATCAACTTCTATGATATAGTTGACAAACTGATATTATTAGACTTTGGCTTTTTATTCATTACGGGAAGGCAAAACGGTTGTATTGTCCTATTATAACAAAAAAAACCCATAAAATTAGAGTGAATTTGATAATTGATATTTTCCGTACACGCGTAGATAACAAACACCCAGCAATAAAAAGGAAACATTATTTATTTCATAACAGTTTTTGTTACCTCTACCTTGTAAATTATTTTCAGTTTTATTAACCTCTTTATGCGTGAATTCGGGAATTATTTTTATAGTAATCAACTCTTTATTGGCCCAAACGATGACCATAAATTGGACCCGAATTTCTGAAAATTTATTAGCTTCATGTTATTCAGGTTCTGCGAAAACTAAGACACTTGTTTTCTTACTGACAATAATAAGCTTTTAAGTCACTGCTGCAGAGAAATTCTAGTTTCAACATAATACGTTTTCTACTTTCGTCGCGTCGTGTGAATCTCTACGTTGTAATTTAGCAGTCATTTTCTGATTCGAATCTTTATTTGTTTATCAAAAGATTTATGCTTGGAAGCGGCTTAATCAATGGGAGTGGCTGCTGCGATTCCATGAGATTTTCCTTGTCATAAATATAATGAATGCAGGAATATTGTATATTGACAAAATCTGTGAGTTAATAAGTTGCGTAACCTGTAAACGAAATAAGTATTCTTTATTATTCTTGTATTTTTATTATATAAAAACAAAAATAACAACTCACAAAAATACAGATGAGTTAACAAAATGAACATGGGAGTAAAATCTTGAAATATATTTTATCCAGCAAGTTTTATGGTCTGAATTAAGAGGTTATATTAGTTTTACGATTTACGTATCATATTCCATTACTGTGTTATTCATCGAAAGATCATGTATCAATCAATATGTAAAATATACGGCTTAATAAGTCTTATTTTCGAGGTTCAGTACTCCAGTACTTTACAATAAACAAAATATACTTGATGATGTAAAAAGCTTTTGGATAAAAATATATGAAGCGAATATACACTTATCCGGAAAATTATCTAATTTGTAATTTTTATACAAAAAAGATAGCTATAATTCAACTCATCATCACTGTAGAGTTTTTTTGTATTAACCACTACATTAATTTTATGTAGAAACATAATCATCCTTTTCAATAAAATTTTGTCCTATATTTTAAAATAAAATAAACAAATAAGAAGTATTCAGTACAGCGCATTCGTTTGTTCGTCATACAAGGAGCACCGAAATATTCTTGGGTCGTAAAATATAATGGAGATTTACGGCAGCAACTGCTTCTGACATACGGTTATTGCGAAGCTTATTGAATTGTAAAGTAAGATGTAACAACCAGACGCGGTGCTGGAGAGTGTACTAGTTGGTACACTCATTCGCTGGATTTTTGTGTTATTTTGTGACCGTTTACAAAAAAGCTAACCTTACCGTTTATCATTAGAACGAACGTAAGTACTTCTAAGATTTTGGCATTCGATTTTCAAACGCGTCTAAGTTCAATCTTTGATTAAAGTAAAATAACGGTAGATATGTGATCTTCTTACATAACACACATCAAAAATGGCTCTGGTACTACCACTTATACATCTACTCACACAAACTTAATTATATTCCTCTCTGTCATAACAGAGGCATAACAGAGACGGAACCATGCAAAACCAAATATTTCGTTTCCATATAATTTTGTTTGTATTCGTGCCACGTCGTATATTGTCGGTTCGGTTCGCGGAGTGACTTAACCATTTGACAAGTAAAATCAGGCGACCGGGAACAAGATTTTTGAGGTCCATTTTTGAAGAGCTTGTTACCTATCTTTCGCTATTTTACAATAATCAAAGCTTAATATTGAAATTTTTTCAAGCTAATGAGATGTCACGGCTTGCTTTTTAGATACTATTACGACAGTCAGTATTTACTTTTTGAAAAATCTTACAGGAAGGAGATTAAACTCTTCCCGAAGTTTTGGAAACACTGATAAGTTTCACTTTGACTTATACCAATATAATAAGTCAGATTATTTCAGAATTTGAAAATTTGTATAATACGTAGTCGTCATGTGGTTATACCCTTTCGCCGACATCAGTATACTTACAGAATGACATCAATATAATTTGATGCCAGTAGTTCTACCTCACTTATATTTATACTCACTTCGAACAGATGCAGAAGATAATAATTTTGTATAGACATAAAGAGACGCAGTAAATTTATTTTGAAAAGTTTCTTGCCACATCTACTTCACGACGATTTTTCCGAACTGGTGGTAGAGTCATCTTCATTTAACATCAATAAGAACAAGTAAATGTCAAAAAAAAGACATTTGAATTTGAATTTACCATCAGAATTCTTCGCTGCGTCTGTTCATCAAGTGATTAACAGCAATATCAACAACGGAACTAGACTTACGGGTGAAATGAGGCATCTCAATCAATCATTTACTCCTAATAAAAAAAACAAGCTCTGGAAAAGAATTAAACACTCAAATGCTTGGATATTTAGTAGGGTTAATAAGTATTGGCATAAAATGCTGAAATGTATAATAATGGCCTTTCCAAAATTCACGACATATAGTATCACAGTCGTCTAGTTAGGTTGCTCAACACAAGTCACGTGACACAATGAACTGTGTTTCATTTAAACCCATCCAAAATTTGAGGCACTCTAATAGCCGGTTTACACGCGTTAAGTGGTTAAGTTGGTAACTAAATTTTAAGTTACAGCATGTCACTTGTGTGTCCAAACGGATTAAGTAGTTAAGTTCATAAGTTCAATGAAGATGAGCAGTGATGAATCTCAAGGAATTCGTCAATTCTGTACTTAGATATGTGGTAAATGTGATTTTGGACAAATTCAGAGAAGAATTTTATTCGGAAATTAAAATCTTTACAAGAATATGTTTTTTTCTAAATGTTTATTCTACAAGCATATCAATTTTATATATTCTTCAACAAATTTTAAAGTCGAAACTAAACTCCACTCCGACATTTAAAAATAAAAGAGTAAATGCGAAATAAATACGAGCTCTTGCCGCCACCAGCTTTGTCAACTTATGCACGTAACTAAAAAATCACGTCCAAAATTTAAGTGAGAAGCCCCGCCCACCTACTTATACGAAAAATAGAACAAATCCTAATCTACTTAATCACTTGCGTACTAAATTTTAAGTTACCACTTTTCACTTACCTGACTGTTTACACGCAACTTTTAACTTAAAATTTAGTTACCAACTTAACCACTTAACGCGTGTAAACCGGCTATAAGGGCCTTTTGCGTAGCTAAGAACTAGCTAGCGCTAGAATAAATATTGTTTTATGTCTCTCTGTCTAACAGTTCAAAAGAAATACAAAGTGAGCGAGAGACATTTTAACTGACTAGGTAACCGGCTAGTTCAGAGTTGCGTGAGTAGGCCTTACACCTCGTCATTTGTTTCGTTATCGAAATAAGTAGGATTGCACATAATACGTAACTAAATATTACACCACGTAAACTCAACGAAATACTTTTTCTACCCTACAAACAAAGTGGCACATTATTGCGTTTTGTTTATTATTGTAAAGCTATAATAACAAAAGCAAAATTCCCAATAAAGTCGTAAAACTAATTGCGCATGATACCAGTCATTGCCTTGTTGACAGAAACTTCCACCAGCATTGGTACAATAAAAATACCGTTCTAACGTGATTGCAACTCTATTTCGGTGCATTTAAAAGTAAAATTTACGTATAACTGCATTGAATGTGGAGCACGGGAATCTGGAGCTGTTTGTGTAAATCTTCTTACAAATAAATAAGTTAAGGAAGATTTCAGTTTTTTACATGGTTAATTTGATTTTAAAGTGAAATGTATTAGTTTTTAACTGAGAGCTTGGAAATTACTTGAATAAGAATAAACATTTTTTAACTTTATCCTCAGAGCACCAGCGTCAGATATTGCTATCTAAATTATTTTAATTACCATCCAAAAGTTCAAAAACAGGCAAAATTATGTCCATTAACAATATAAAAGCTAACAGCATATAATCGAAATAGTACATGATGCTATTTTCAAAGCGATGGCGCTATTTTGAATCCGCGCAGTGAGGAATTCAAAATATGCAGTTTGCTTGAAATAATTTGGTATTAATTTTGCTTAAGCTCAAAATAATATTGCGACCGAATGATACCTAGTTTTTATCACCCAATATGTGAAAATATTGAATATCTCCATAAATCTTCAATATAATCTTTAAATAAGAATATTATTATTGTATCATTATTCTTGCCGTCCGAAACAATGTTCTCTGAAGATATTGAGACCGGTGTTAACTGCCGGTTGGCAAAATCGAATATGTGTAGATAAATGTTCAGTAGAAATGACACCGGCCAAAGCTGTTTGGGTTTTGGCGAGACGAACCCAATGTGGACTAGCCGATTGGCACAAGCCGATCGGCACAAGCCGATTATCTGTAGTTATCAGTAATGATTACTACAGATAATGAATTGTAAAAGCCAGCCTTGTCGTTCAACAAATACTGCCGACTTCAATATGCCGGCCCGAACTTGTGTGTGCCGCGCCATAGTCGATAGAATAATCACATGATAAAATAAGTTAGTATTACTTTATTTGCGAACAGAGTAAAGGTGAGTGGGTGGAATAAACATTGCCTCCCATATAAATATTGTCAATAAATAGTAAAGAGTGCGATAAACTCGTAACTTATAGTTAAAATAAGTGATTTAATTAATCAGATACAGTGAAGATAAAACCTGAACTAACGAATTTGTAGCAAAATGAACAAAAAAGAAGTGCTTGTGTAAACAAAAGATTATGTTGTTCATTATTAGGCTTGGTGCTCATAGATCTAATATAAATTCTATACTAAGCTCTGCTGAATATAAAAACTAAGGATTGGAGTACAGATTTAAAGAAAGAAATATGTTTTGAATCATTTGAAATTTGAATTAGCGCCATCTATATTCCTAGCCCAGAACAAAAAGAACAGTAAATATCAAAATAAATAACTGAGATTAGGTGCTTTTGTTTATTAATCTAACCACATAATATGCCATCATCAGGAACTACCGGTGAACAAAACTCCATATCAACCAAACAATAAAGATCGCTGAATCACCAATAAGCAGTATGCCAAGTCCTGCAAACCAAGAGAACAAGCTACACCCCTAAACTAGGGCTAGCTATTGAACATTCAATTGTTGCAAAAGTCACTCAGATGTCATTACAAAGCAAACCCACTCCTAGTACAAACTATGAAGAGGACCTGTCTGACACCTATTTTGTATCGCTGATTTCGGCTGCTAGTAATAAAAAAGTTATCAATAACCTCCCTCGTCACGCTGGAAAGATACTTTAGATAGCAAAAACGGAGCGGAAATAGGCTAGCAACCTGAAAAGGGTTGCTAGACAGGTATACGAGAGTAAGTGTTTTCTTATATTCACGCGCTGTATGAAATGATAAACTGGCTGACTGTTGCGAATTATTTGTCGCAGAAACACTTAGACTTAGACTCTTATCGCCCGAGAGAAAACCAGGTGTGTAAAAACCTAGAGGAAACCACCAAATTAGTGGACAACATCACAGAATAGCAAAAAGAAGTGGAAATAAAGAGAAAGGTTCTCATTCAAAATATCGGCAACCCATTGGTCAAGTCACTAGAAGAAATCCGCAAAAAATAGCCATAGCAGGTTGGTTCAAACCCATCACCAATATCCATCCACCGCCAGAAATAGTCATGATGCATTCATCAGACCTAAAAATTACAAGTGAAGATATTTTTTAGGTCATTAAGAAAGCCAAATATAACAAACTAATTATTTTTATGTGTACCGAAAAGGACAAGAAAATAACGGGAACCACAATTTCCAAACTGAACAGTAGCTATGGCATCACTGAGCCAGCACTAAGGAAGCCACAGCTAAAACGGAGTATCCAATGATCTCACTGACGTCAATATAATAGAAGCCTTTCCTAAACAGAAAACGTATAGGTTACATAGATCGTAGTGTAACACTTTATCACGTATAACGGTAGCGCAAGCATAGACTGTTCTGTCAAAAAAGTTATCTGCTTGATATTTAATCTGAACAAAAAACCAAACACCAATTGCTATAAGCTAAGAAGAATAATCGGTGCCATACAGAAGTTTGAAACCTTCTTCATAACATTCAAGGTCATTCTGAACCACGCCTTAAAAATAAGAAGTCTTGGTTATCCATAGTTTTCTGTTGAAAACATGTTGTATAAAACAATCCATGGATGACCGCCAATACTACTGGCCATCTTTTGTTCTGGTCATTATTTGTTCTTTTCGAATATTCTTGATACTTAAAACTTAATTAAAACCAGAAGTTTAAAAATGGCAATTTTCAAGTCGCATTTATATACAGTTGAAGGACTTTTCTAAAGACAAACTTGTTCACAATTTCCTGTGGAAATAATTCAAAAGAGTTGAACAGGAAAAGGTAGTAAACGGTTAAGAAACTTTGCTGTTAGAAAATTTGTTAGGTACCGCGGTTTTGCTCCGCTAACGTAGGGTCATCATTGGATATAAGACCTCTTTTTAGCATATACCAAAGGTATATATGCTATTTTAAAAATGATACGATACTTGTCGGGGTTTAAAAGGTAGCTTATATTATGCTCCAACACCTCCAAGAAGTCAATCATACGTTTTATTTAATGAAAAATTCTTTCAAAGAGACCTTCAATCACCTTTTGTATGGAGTTGAACAGAGTAACTAAAGCTTGGGTTTTGAATGACACATGCCGAGGTTATGCCAAGGACATTAAATAATTGAGGAAATAATGTTATCAAAGATACTATACTTTTCTCTAATAAAAGTAGTCAGAGATTTTTCCTGTTTACATAGGTATGAAAATAAAAGCTTTTTCCTAAAATAATTAATCATTGTTTCATGTTTGTGCAACAATGTTGCCGAGTTAATTTGAGGAAGAAAGAAAACGCTGGCTGACTGGCAGCCTAAATATAGCTGTTTATTTTTATGAAACTCGAATATTTTTTATTTACACCCGGATTTTTTAATAAATAATAATAAACATTTGTGTATGTTTTTATGTACGTATTTATGTATGTATATAAAGTATTTATGTTATCTGTAAATAAAATTTAGGTGTTTTTATGAATAAAGTTTAATAAAAAGCACACTAATGTTGTAGTTTTTAACTCCAGTCACAGAAAATTTCTTTTGAAATAAGTAGTATCTTTGTACAAGCATATATTTCATACCATTTATGATAACTAAATTGTATTTTCTGTGTACATCAATTATAAAATAAAATAAAAAAGCCAAACCAGCGTTTGATCTGCTGTAAGTAATGATTTACTTATTGGGTTCTTTAAAATGGTGTTGTTGTCGAGGGGTGTATTTATCCTTTAATAAATTTAATAAATTGACAGCGTGGTGTCGGATCCTACACCAGCGACTCCTATCAGAGAAAAAGGGGAATACTGATAAATATGTTTTTTACAATTAATTCATTATGATACAAATACATTAATTGTCAAAATGCATGTTGGCATTTACAACGTTTTTTTTTTTTTGTTCCCCTCCGCGGGAAGGGCAGGAGGATAAAAATGCCCTGACGCATACTCTGGCGCGATTCCAGAGTTATGTGGGACTCGTCCCGACGCCTACCAGGACCATACCCACTAAAAACCCCCTGTCGGCTCGTGCATTTTTGCCACTCAGCCTTCATCTGAGCGACGGCCAATTGGAGAAAGAGGCCGCGCTAGCGGGGCCCAGAAGGGGTCACCCGCTGGGATTACATAGCACTGAAGGTGCTCAAAGCACTGAAGGTGAATACATAGCACTGAAGGTGCTCAAAGTGTAATCAATAATTAAAACAAAAATTAAAAATTGCAAAATAAAATTGAATTAATTCGCATTTACGTTAGAATTAGGATTTACGTTAGAATTAGAATTTACGTTAGAATTAGAATTTGCGGCCAGAAGGGCTTCGAGATCGGCTGACAGTCTGGTGGATGAGTACGCTTGCGCATTCCTAGGCCTAGCGACTTTGAACTTCGAATCTAAGACAGGAGTAGTATATGAGACTGAATCACGAACTAGAGGATTGGGATGGGTTTCGGAGCGTTTGAAGAACGCTTCAGAGAGTGTTTTGAGGTGTTGTTGTACTGTAGGCAGTTCAAGATCTCTATGCAAGTCCGCGTTACGCACGTACCACGGTGCGTTTGTGGCCCTGCAGCAAAAGAGGTTTTGAACTACCTGCAGTTTGTGCAGGTTTGGCGTGGGCAAAGATTGGCGAGGCATATGTCATAACGGGTCTAACGCAGATCTTGTAAAGTGTACGTTTGTTTCTGAAAGATATTTTACTTTTTCTATCCAACATGCTATTTAGGCGGCCTAAGTAGTGACGGGCGAGTTTCGAAACTCTTTCGACGTGTGGCTTGAAAGAAAGCGTCGGATCTAACGTGACGCCTAAGTATTTAGTACTGCGCTTCCAGGGGATGGGAATGCCTAACATTCGAACGTGGGGATCGCCAGCGGGACGGCGGCGTTTGTGGTCGAAGCGCATCGCAGAACTCTTTTCAGGGTTCACATCGATGTGCCATATTTGAAACCATACACCAAGGGCGTTTACGGCCTTTTGGAGTCTGGTTATACAGTGCGGAACACTATGGACTTTGGTATAGAGTGCGGTGTCGTCGGCAAAGAGGGCGAGTTCGACGCCTTTCGGCGGGACGGGAATGTCGTTGGTGTACACGGTGTACAGCAGAGGGGCGAGGACTGAGCCTTGAGGGACTCCAGCTTTTATGGGACGAGGCGCAGAAAGCGTGCCTTCGTGTTTAAATCGAAACGTACGGTCCTTGAGAAACGACGCTATTAACCTGACTAGGCGATCCGGTAAGCCTATCTTGTAGAGTTTGTAAACGAGACCGCTGTGCCAGACTTTATCGAAAGCCTTGGCTACGTCAAAGAAAACCGCGACTGTTTTATAACGACGCGGATAGAAACCGTCAAGTATATACTCAACGATTCGATGGACTTGCTGAGGGCAGGAGTGTTTAGCGCGAAAGCCGAACTGATGGGGAATAATGAGAGGATCGCCATCCGTTGGAAACAGATGGTTCCGCATTCGAGAGAGTATGACTCTCTCGAGAAGTTTAGACATTGCCTTGAGGAGGCTGATGGGTCTGTGATTAGCCGGGACGTTCAGAGGTTTCCCCGGCTTGGGAATGCCTATGACTGTCGCTTCTTTCCAAGCTTTTGGAAAGTAGCTATGGTCGAAGCAGGCGTTGAAAATGATAGCTAACAAGGTAAGCATCTGTTGAGGTAGGTGATTAAGTGCGTGGTTGGAAATTCCATCCGCACCCGGAGCCTTTTTGGACTTTTGATTTCTAATGAGAAGCAAGATTTCGTCATTAGAGACTGTGACAGGGTCGGCGGTGATGGGGAGAGAGTATCTGCGAAGGACTTCGTCCTCCACCGCCTGGATGTGTGAGGGATCAGCAGGTTGCGTGCTGGGCGAAGCATTCGGCTTTCTCTTCGACTTCAAAGGCAGTAGTGCCATCGGGACGAGTGAGAGGAGGAACGTGAGAGGCGGTGTCTACGCGTAAGGCTCGGGCCATGCTATAGTACGCTTGGTGGGACGGAGAGATATTCGCCATGAGATCGTTCATCTGAGCGTCTCGGAGTTCCGCGAGGCAAGACCTAACTTTACGTTGAAGCTAATTCGCAGCTGTTCTATAGGCGGGCGTGGGATATTTCTTGGCTCTCCGGAGAGCCGCGTTCTTAGCTTTAATAAGATTGCTAACGGCTAAGGGAAGCGTGGGTTTGCCGTGCTTAGCAACCTTTTCGTTGTCACTGATGGCTAAGTTCATAGCATCAGTGAGAGAATTTACTAATGAATCGATTTTATCCGGGCTATCTAATTGTTCGGGAGAGATCGCGAGTGGAGAGTTCGGAGCCTCTAAGGCTGAAACTAACGTATTTTTAAAACCTTTCCAGTTGGTAAAGGTCTTAGGAGATGAGACGTTATCGTTCGGCGGTCCTAGCACGAGGAAAACGGGGCGATGGTCGGAGCCTAGGTCATCGAGCGGTTCAATAGACCATAGATCAAGATTGATTCGCTTGATAATTGCAAAGTCAAGGATGTCAGGAGAGTAGGACGGGTTGTTGGGATAGTGAGTGGGAGTGATGGGGGATATGACGTCTAAGTCAAGGGAGTTAGTGATGTAGAGGAGAGCGATACCGCTGGTGTTGGTTGATAGGCACGTCCAGTCAGTATGCTTGGAGTTAAAGTCTCCGAACATAATGACTGAATGGCCGAGGGCGAGAATGGCCTCAAAGTCGCTGCGGATTGGTCTGGTACCACTAGGTATGTAGATTGAAGCTATGATGATGGTCGGATGACCAGTCATAGCCAATCTACACACAGTGGCTTCCATGTTGAGGAGAGGAGGGGTAGGGAGAGGACAGCAATGGAAGCCTCTTTTGTAATATATAGCGGTGCCGCCAAAACCGTCGGAGTTGGGCCTATCGTTACGAATAAACGCGTACTTAGGTATAGCGAATCCCCTGGAGCGGTTTGGAGTAAGCCATGTCTCCTGGAGAAGGAATAAGTCAGGTTCTTTGTTCTGAAGGAACAGTTTAATCTCGGGAAGGTTGGTGTTAAGGCTACGAGCGTTAAAGTGCGAGCACAGAAATTTCGTTAATATCGGCGTTTTGAATAACGTCGAACACGGTCTTCATGTCCTCAGCCAACGACGACTGAGGTGCGGATGACGGAGCAGGACGCGGCCCTACGGAAGCTACGGGAGCTGGGATGGGTCGGGAAGGTGCAGGCGGAACGGCCGGACGCTGCCTCCAAGACAGAGCCTGAGTAGGCGTCGGCTGAACGGGCTTTGCTTCCGGGGGACCCTGGTTGCGCAGCGGCGGGAAGTGAGCGGGAGTGAGCGGCGGCGCCGGTTTAGGCGCGGCCCTCTTAGTGGTGGAGCGCGGAGCGCGCGGGCAACCCCTGTAGTTAGCTGTGTGGCCGGACTGACCGCACAGCACACAGGCAGGGGGGGAAGTCGATTCGGGAGTGCGAGTGCACTCCTTCGTTATGTGCGGATCCAGGCACTTAACGCACCTGGGTGGAGCTGAGCAGTTAGCCGCTGCGTGGCCATAGAGCTGGCAGCGGTGGCACTGCCCAGGGTGACCGCGGGGGTTGGGACGCTCGACGGAGATATTTGAGAGTCCGCAAATTGTGCGGGCCTCTCTAAAGATCTCCCTCGAGTTGGGAGTATTCGACAAGATAACTAAAGCTAACGGAAAGCGCCTACCGCGGTTAGAGTGCATCTTGTGCACTGCTTCGGCCGGGAAACCCTGGGACTTAAGGTCCTCGAGGATTTCTTCATTCGCGAGCTCGAACGGGACGCCCCGTAGTACTGCGCGGATCTTACGCTCCTCCGGGAGGGCGTAGGTGTGATACGCGATTTGTTTTAAAGAAAGTAACCTGGTGAACGCGCGGAAGTCGTCGACGGTCGCGACCTGAATTTTGATTGTTTCGCCAGCGTTGGCGGCTTTTAAGTAATTAATTTTGTGCTCTTTGCACAAGTTAGAAACCGCTGTCCAGCTCGCTTTTTCACGGAGGAAGACGGGCGGAGGGAGCTGAGGCTTCGATGAGGGACCGACGGAGACGCGGTCACTTCGAGTGACATGAGCGGCGCGGGGGCGGGTGTAGAAGACACCGGGGTTGGCTAGGGTGTTGAAGACACCGCGGCTTTTTTCGAACGCTTCTTAGAGCGTTTGGCAACTAACTGGAACGCGGGCTCAGGAGAACCGGTTAGGGTGGCGGCGACCGACGAATCTTCGGACGCGGCGGAGTCTGAATCGCTCCCGGGAGCGGTACGCTTCCTGCGAGATGAGCGCTAGGATGAGACCGACGCGCAGTCCATATCGGATGGAACGGGAGACGCGGGAGAGCTATACACCTGAGGGGTCTGGATATTAGAGGCCTGAGGGGCCGGGGTTGAGGCCTGAGGGGCCGGGGATGCAATAGATGCCTGTAAGGCCTGCGTTAGTACGTCAGCGGGTATGCTTACGCCGGACGCAGCGAGCGCCTGGGCGAATGACGTAAGAATATTAACAAGGTCCATTGGAGGGCTTGGAATTACAATATGTAATATATAAATATATAATGTATGCCTAGGTTCCCTAGCAAACCTAGCACCTATTTATATAACAAATGCCTAGGATTCCTAAATAAAAAACCTAGCGAACCCTAGCGGCAAACCTCCCTACCAGCGGTAGGGGGGCTGGGGAGAATAACTTAAAACTAACCGTAGTACGCCGAAGGCCGCTACCTAGAAACCTAAAAAAGGGTATGCAGGTAAAGATTTGACCGCGTTAGGGTCAACCTTTACCGACAGAAAGGACAAATACACACGAAAAACACACAGATATCATAAAAAAATATATGAAATAGGAGAAAAATAAATAAAATAAAGAAGAGAAATAAAATAAAAATAAAAGGACTGGTTCAGTACAAATTCGTTGTCACCGTTAAGTATCCTTTGTACTGAAACCAGACTACTTACGCTGGGCACAACACTGCACTCAGCACAAGCACAACACAACTTAGCACAGCACTTTGAAGACTAAGGGGCTTAGTCGCAAAGAAAAGACGCACTTCGATAGCACTCAGAGGGAGTAGAAAAACCTTGAAAACCGTAGCACGGAACCAACACGCTAAACTGTGACGTCAGTAGACTGAGCGCCACGGAATATCGGGCAGGGACCGATCAACGGAGAACGGGGTCTTGCACGTCCGCACCGCGTGGCGATCGGAGCAAGAATGCGTATTTACAACGATGTGTCTTTTTCAATTATAGTAATTCGAGGATTGATGGCCGTAGAGGAGGGATGACCAATCGAAATAACTCATGGTTTTACTAAGAGACAGCAGCACGGTGTCGCGTCATATCGGGCGCATCTACTTCATAGGTGACAGTTTGTTGATAACGCGGAGCGCAAAAACTATGAAAAGTGAGTAAATTCCCTATTATTTTTTTGTAATACTGGTAAAATTTTTGTAGAAAGTCAGTGATAAAACGGTTGACGTATTATGTTTCGTGTTTTTTTGCCGTAATTGAAACTAAAATGTAAAGCACATATTTTAGCTCGAATCATAACCTCAGAACTTGTCACAGATTGTTTACTTGAAAGCAAAAATCAGGAGTTTTTGAAAGTAAAAATATTTGAGGAGTGATTGCCCATAAATATTAAGGTGAGATGGCCAGTTCATGCAATAAGGTTTCACAATTAAATTAAAAGTATTTTCGTTGTTTCAGATGCCTAACCAGTACGTTCGCAAATGTAATGATCATGGCAAGTGGAGCCAACAAGATCTCGTAGAAGCGGTCGAAGCTGTTCTTACCAGAAATGTCTCAGTTCGACAACCGTGCCACGAAAAACTTTGAACGGCGCTTGAAGACCCAAAACTTTATAAAAGATGCCATGGGTCCTTCATCTGTGTTTGTCATTGCCCATGAAAAAAGATTGGTACGACACATTTTAAAAATGCAAGAACATTGTTTCCCACTAAGTCCAAAAGATTTAAGAAGTATCGCTTATCGCTTACCAAAAAGACCAAAGACTCAAACATATCCAACTGATACGGAAACAGAAGACGATGAAGGACCAATTCTTCTGGAAAGTGGTGATTCTTGCCCTGATGAATCCTTTATCGACGATTGCGTAGGATGTGGCGACAATTATTATAAAACGGAACTTACAGAAGATTGGATCCAGTGCATAAGAGGTAAGCGGTGGGTGCATGAAGATTGCACTGAATATAATGATGTGGTAAAAGACTGAAAATAGACGCACGCAGAGGTAATGGGAAAGGAAAAAGGACAAAAATTACGACGCAATTATAAAAAAATGTTAATTTTGCTCCCAGGGCCGTCTCACAATCATATGGCCATCTTAACTCTAACACTATGGCCATTTCACATTGATTATATTGGAAGAGATGGCCATGCTAAACTTAAATAAAAAAAATTATAGAGATAGTATTTTTAAAGACTGACGAAAACAATGTGTTCATGTTAATTAGTAATAAATATTCTATTAGAAACAATATATAAAGTTATTTTATTTTATACTGAATTCCAGGAATCCTCGACTTATAATGTATTTTGATATAAATTGAGACGTGGTTAATTTTTATGGCAGGATAATGCCGTAAAAAGTAACTTAGTTAAATTCATTTTTATTTAAAATTCAGATTTCGAACATGGTTATCTATTCCAACAACTCCTACGTACTAAATTATTACGTGAAGGAACATTTGCATATCAAATGCGAACAGGTTCCTTTGTGATTAATTAAGTATCTTTGTTGTTTTTACGGAAGTTTGTTGTTACGGAAACTTGGACATTAAGATAGCTGGTAAGATTTTTTTATGTTTAGAATTAGTATGTCCACAATTCCAAGATATGGTGTTAAATGTCATATCATGACACTTTTAAATTTTCTTCAAAGAGCCACATATGGCTAAGACGGCGAATTTTGCCATCTTAAAAACATAAATAACATTTGGCATAAAAACATCTCAAAAGAAAATTATAACTATTTTCTAATTGGAAATATTGGATCTTAATACGATTTATTTTATAGTTTACTATATTAGTCTATA
Source organism: Marasmarcha lunaedactyla (assembly GCA_923062675.1). Taxonomy (NCBI): domain Eukaryota; kingdom Metazoa; phylum Arthropoda; class Insecta; order Lepidoptera; family Pterophoridae; genus Marasmarcha; species Marasmarcha lunaedactyla. Next base: position 7,326,282 of record OV281361.1, on the reverse strand, counting down.
TATATTCTGTACTATTTGTGATAAAAATCTTTACGAGTTTCAAAGTAGTCCTCTCAAGCAAAACTCCTAGCTGAGTATTGTGATAAAAAGGTTCACTGGTTTTATACTCTTTTTAGAATTTAAATAAAGAAGTATTTTTTACGGGGCAGCTTTTTATAAAAAGCGACTGAAAAGAGCTTTCAAATTTCGATTTAGTCTGGTTAAGTCAGCGAAACTTTATGAATATATTTTTCCTACATAAACTCATATTGTAATATCGTTTATTTCTACTGTATTTATTACCTCCTACTTCACCATAGCTTATTTACTGAGTACTAAAAGCAAGAAGTAAATGGTCGTCAAACCAATTTCACAAATGACATGACGACATGACGTATCTGTGTTTAAGTTTATTCCAGCGCATTGGATTGAGATGATTTGTATACATATAGGGAATATGTATAATAATACGTAAGGATAACAATATTATATACCTCATCTTAATAAGACAATAATAGACATCAGTCCGTCTAATTATTAAAATAGTTTTTTTCACAAACAAATACCAAAAACGATTATGCAATATTGCAACTCATCACTGTGTTTAATAATATTTGATGGTATTGTCTGATGTGGTGACACCGGTGTGGGATCGTGATAGCTAAGATGGCGGAGGGATGTGACTTTATTTTTTGGGTGTTAGTTATTTTCGGTAATGTCGTGACAAGCATTTCGTGACATTCATTGTGGAACGAACTGATTACATTATGGTTTTTTAATTACTATTATGCATTGGATGCAATAAAATAAAATGTATAAAAATGCATAAAATTAATTCGAGGACAATATGCAACTCTCAATTTAATTCACTTAAACGAAACAGCTATCTGTTCGAACAAGGTAAACACAAAAAGAAATTCTGAGAATGGAAATTGAAGTAATGAAAACTCACTTTTGCATAGGCTTGTGATTTTTTGTTTTAATATGGACACATTTAAGTGCTCAAGCAAATGCTCTGCGATAAATCAACATAATTATCCTTGCCATCTTCTTTGCGTAACAAAATCCAATCAGCAGTTTCTCTTGGCGCATTTCTCCGTCACAGCAATACGGTAAACGGCCGCAGTGTGGTGGTTCGAACTGCTTAAATGTATCGGAAAACCATCGCATTTAAATAACTAAATGGTAGGTATCTCATGTTTATGGTATCCGTCACAATCTAAAAGTTTAAGGTAAAACAAATTTACTTTATTTTTGAAGGCCATGTCGAGTTAACTTTACCTCATGCTTTGCTAAGTGCTTTTTACACACTTAGTGGGTCATAATACTTTTACTACATAGACAAATACAGATATTTTATTATTAAAAACACTAGCAACAAAGTTAATTTAAATAAATAATAAATAAATCCAAGGTTTGAATTTATTTACGTTCATTATTTAGTTACACGTAGACGTGTTGAATTGAAAGTTGGTCTGAACAGTTAATATTTTGTTTAGTTAGTCTATTAGATCACGTGCCTGATTCTCATCGTTTGATTCTGAAAACATCGTTCCCATTAAACCTGAAAAAGACGCGTATCTTGATTAAGAAAAAGGGTCCAGCATTTTCGAATTGGGAATTAATTAAATTTGATTATCTGAACGTTCTTAAACAATTAAAACTAAAGATATACTGTTAAGCTGTCAAATAAATTTCGTAGTTCCAATTTTAAAAAAAACACCCCAGTAATAAATAATGTTAATCGATAACTTTACGACTGGATACTTACGCCTATTTCCTCGGTAATTGTTAATATTATCTAAAATATAATACTTAATGGAAAGTTAGTTGTGAAGAGACTTAAATTTATTTTTATAAAATAAATTTGACTGTAGACTGTGGTACTAGATCGCTGGTAAGAAGCGCAGTAGTCACTACTTTCTGTTTAAACCCATAAAAAAAATGGGAGGTTTTCATTTAGAACCGTGCTTCGCTTATCTACTAAAGGTCTACGTAGAAAAATGGCATAAAAACTTACAACCTGGTACCTGCTTTACTGACACAATGTTTCACTTCTTTATAACATTCCCTTGTTCAAACTACCATCCACTAAACAGTATCAAATTATAGAGACCGTTTCGATCATGCAACTAACTCCGTACTGAAGGTTGGAATCTGATCAATTTCATGTGGTAATTAAATATACCCCTGTAGGTATTACTGACCGGTTTTTGTTTTACTTTCCTAATAGTTAGTAGCTGAAACCCTTTCAATGTTTACTATGGAGATAGTTCAGAGCTTATTTCAGATAGGCTATCAATAATATATTGGATTACATAGCTTTAATGATATTTTTTTCTTAAATTATTTTCTATGTACGCAGTCTAAGCAGAAAAGAGTTCGAATTTAATTAATCCTAGTAAGTTTTATCTTCCGAACTAAAACTTTTAAATGAATGTACGTAATTCTGAGAATATTACGAAGAAGAGTGCTGGAATGCGTCGCTAAATATAATAAAGTACCTACATTCATTATGGTTTTTTCGGAACTAGTGCAAGCAAACATGGGGTGGATTACGAGTGTAGAAAAAATGTTGTGTTCCAATATGCATGGCTATGGGCAAAAGTATATTCGGTTTAATACTTACTTTCGTAATATGAAGAAGCATAAATTTATCATTATTACTTAGGCAAATTACTTATTCAAATTAAACCAACATCGACAAATCGAAGAAATTATTTATTTCCAACGCAACAGTATTTTACTGAAACCTTACCTATAATTTAAAGCAGATAGCTAGATATCTTTCTATATATCCTAAATTTAAGAGTTATAAGTTGTTCAGGAAAACAAGTGAACTTTGTTGTGTTGAAACTCGTTCCGTTTTCTATTGTAGAAAAATAGACCATTTATCCTTAACGAAGCTAAGGATAAAGGCGAAGGCTTTTGCCGTGGATTTATCATACCGGGCACTAAGGAATGGAGTGAGATTTAAATATATACATAAATAAAAGAATTGATAGGATTCGTGAACAACCTACCGACGCTTGCTGCAGAAAACTATACGTCCATGGCACCAGGATTGGATTCCAACGCATCTGGGAATGGCTTGCAAGAAGCAGGCCAGGCAGAATTAAATCGGGAAGCCGTTACTTCTGTATCACATAGTAGGTGTCCTTCAAAGTATGTATACATAAATAATATTTGAATCATAAATAATAATCATGACGAATTTGAAAATAATTATGAGAAAGCCGTTCTACGACTGATAGTCTTTAATAAACTTTATTTTTAATGCCTTAACAATTTCAATGAACAAACAGATAGTCAAACCTTTTTTATCTCATCTCGCTGGACAAAAACACCATTAATCACGTTTCGAAACTGTGACACCATACATTACGGCGTTTATTGCGACCTTTGTTAGTCTCACCTATCTCAACACAAGGTCAAGTTTATGTGCCAAGTGCAGGGGGAACAGGGGGAGTTACACTCTTTTTGTTTTGATAGAGGAGACGTGTGTGTATGTGCGTGTTCACAATTTTTAAGCTCATTAAAGCTTATTGCAAGTTAATCGTGATTGAAAGGTAACAGCTGTGGTAGGCCTATGGCGTTTCTAGAGTCGGATTGATCAACTCGGGCACTAGACAATTATGGTATTACACGACAATTATGGTATACTTCAAGCTGTAATTTTCACATTAAAATTTGAAATTAATTAATTATTTGTCGGTGCATTAATTTGTCGGTGTATCTATCCCCAGCTTCGTTGCTTTTAAAAGGGAGAACCGATTTGTACATAATATAGTTATAATTATTATTATTTATTCTTAGTACTTACTTTAACTATAAAAGTAAAAACTGAACATTTTAAAACTTTTATTTTACATAGGTAGGTACATAAACAAGCTATCCAATGTTAAAGCAATTATTCTAAATCAAATAAATCGTTAAACTTTTCAAACTCTAATTTCCTCATGCAAGAGTTTTACCAAGGTAAAATTTACTAATCAATCAATCCAGACTCCAGTGAGCCGTAACTGCCTACCATCAGGCAGTTTTTTTTCTTATTTCTGTTTGCTTCGTCGGCCATCAAGCTTAACAATGCGTTCTATTACTTAATGTGAGCTACATCGTTTACTAAACTAACCAATATGAAAAAATGTAATCGCAACGCATCAAGACTAAGTAAACTGAAATATTGCGCAGATACTTAAGTCCCCAGCGAGTTGTGGTTGGAAGTATGTTCGCTGTAATTCTAATATTTATCTTCAAATGTCTGCGTCGTAATAAGCATACCTAACATTTTTAAAGATCATTGTCATTTACATACTTGATGCTTTGTTTTCTTAAGCTTTAAATGCGGTTGAGATTGCCTGTACCTGAAATAAAAAACATATAATTTATTTATTAAATCGTAACTGTTTGAAATGGATTGATAAATGAATGAATGCGTTGATTGAAAGAATTTGAACTGATATTAATGGATAGACTTAAAATAGTCTTACACCAAACAAAGATACGATCATAAGACGTAATCTAGTTTGCATATTAAAGGTTTTCACAATACAGCTTGTTATAGGTATATTAATAGATCGCTTTTATTTTTAACTATAAATAAGCCATTACAATAATTTTTATAATAGTTTATTTATTAGTCAAATTCAGGGTTCATTTTCCTACAAAAGCTGAAGATTTGCATTCTATAGCCTGCACATTACAAAGACCGATTTTCATTTAGTTTACGCAATGGTGACAAACGTGAAGCAATGTTGGCTCTATAATATGTAGTATATAACATGTACGTAGGTTATTGAGCATATAACAATTATAGAAAGAAGTACTTGGATTCTGACATAACCTGTAGCATACAAGGAATACCTACGTTAATACTTCTGTTGTGGTTTTGTTTCTAATTAATTATAGCAGAGGTGAAAAAAATATAACCTTACAACATGACGTAAAAGTTATGTTTATACTTGATAATATATAAATAACTTAATTTTTTTGATGCCATCACACAACTAAGCGAAGACCGAGAACCTCATATTCCTAAAGACAATATCTTCTTGTGGCATACTAATAGAATATATTGTCTTATATTGTCAAACTTCATAACATAGCATAAAGTTTGCGGGTGCTAAACATTTGAGATATCTTACAGTGTAATAGGGACCAATAATTAGACAAATATCACATAATATTAAGCGCAGTAATTTATTTGTCATTCGGGAAGTCAAGAAAATAAATCTGACGCATTAGCCATTGTGAGATATCACTTATTATCACATATTTTGTTAGTAGATAGATAGATATAGATCGCAGAAAAATAATAATCGCATGTGTTAAATAATTTGAGTAACATTCTACCTTTAAATGACGTCATAAAATACTTCTTGCTGGTTAAATTGTCATATTATCATTTTTGCGATAAAATCTATCGTCAAGAATCCATAGATAATTGTAGATTGGTTCATCCCAGGTAATTTAATAACTTTGTAATGCGATTTTTAAAACCGTTACAAACTTTGTGTGATGAATCATATTGAATTTTTTGTTTACTCGTAAGTGATTTGTAAATCTTAGTGAAATCTCTCTATGGCATATGGTCTTAATCCATAAGAGATAACTACACTGTGATATCATTTGAATTTCTTTAAAAGTGCTTTTTAAATTAAATACTGCACAGAATTCAGAAATATTCACATTGTTTTTCTAAAATACCTGTTTCTTTCAGAAAAAAATATATAAGTCAAAATTATTTTACATACCGAAATCAACTTATTTATCTGCTAAGTAAGCTGAGCTCTATCAAATAGTTTATACCAATTTTGCTATCATGTTGGGATATCTCAGAAGCAAGACATCAAACCTACCTAGATAATTTTTATTTATATATTTCTATTGAAAATATATAAATATTATCTTATATAAAATATTTCTTAATGAATCTCTTAAGAAAGCTTTTCTACTTATTGAAAAACTAAAATAGTAATCCTGAGTTTAATCTGAACATAAAACTAATATGATACAAAAAGCATGCGTAGAAGAAGATAAATGTTAAGTTTATTTTTCCAAATACATAAAATATCTAACATTCAACAAAAATACTGTGTAGGGATAAATAGACATAATTTTTGTGAAGTTTTAAAATAAATATTTCGTAACTACATGTGACATTAATGAATACTTTCCATTTTGGCAAGACTTTCAAGGAAAATGTTAATACCAGCTAGCTCTCCACTTCACGACATAAGATATTCCAGTGGCTTGCCACAAGCGAGTATCTATAAAATTTATGTTTTAGCGAACTGACTGTGAATTTATGGAGTTTTGTTTTGACTCTTATAACAAATCTACATTACACGTTAATGTGAACAATATATTTACACTTTTTTCGTTGAGGGCAAAGTTAAAAGAGCTTTTAAAGCAGAAAATTATAAAATACCAATGTACAAGTTTTACCTTCTTCGACGTTTTAGTAGAACTTTAAAATAAGCCACTTAAATGCAAGACAGGTACATTGTATTTTGTAACTTTTAAAAATTTACTTCCTCGAATTGAGCTTAGTATTTATGATAGAACTTCTTTGCTAACAACAAAGTGGTACGCTATCAATATTAAAAACAGCAAGGTGGTTTTGCGTAGTTCAGAGTCTATAATATTTTAATACAAGGTGTTTTTGTACTAAGCAATGCTGAGTAACTTATCCAACTGAATATTTGAATTACAAGTGTTATGTTTTCTACACCTGATATTCAAAACCTACTATTATATAAGTATAATGATTATGTCACGAATATTACGAATATATAGAAAGGGTACCAAATGATTAACAATTTGGAATACATAGTTCAATATACGGATAAAAAGGCTTTATATTAAGATGCCTTTTTTATACCTGATTATAAAATCACTTTAATTTGTAACTTAAAACAGATAGAAATTAACCCTTTTAATCTGCGATGATTCCTCACATTAGTGACCAGAAAACAGCTTCAATCCCCCACAGAATTGTCATGGCTTTTTTGTTTACACATCTTTGATGTCACGTAAAAAAGGCAGTGTTGTCTCGTAAAGACTTACATGGTCACAAAAGGAAAATCACAGAAAAGAAATGGGCAAAGTAACGAATCACATGATGTCTGAATTCTTTGATAAGGATATTAAGGTCAACCAAACCCTTGTTCCATGTCATGTTTTTTTTGACTAATTCTTTGACATTGATAATCGATTATGATAGAATCACCTTCCCTAGAAAAACGGCTTTTGACGATAGAATGGAAAAGTGAATGGATTGCAACTGTGTGGAACTGGCAAGCGTTCGAAACGTTCAGTCATACGTTTAGTTTCACATCGCATTGCAGTGGCATGTTAAAATGTTTTCAGTCAAAAATACAATAATCGTTCGTGATTAACATTATTATTTCGATAAATTTTCTTTATTTTTTTGTCAAGATACCATGATACATTTTTTAGCATTATCTTCAATGTAATCAATTAAATTAAATTAATTAATTTAATTTAGTTAAATTAATGCATGTTCAATATTCAATAGGGGCTTTTTCTTAATTCTTTCTATATATATATAGTGTGACTGCTAGCTAATTTCGAGACAGTTTACTGTCTGACATACGACATATCTATGAGAGTTTTTTAAGTCACTTATCAATAGTTATCAATGAGAGGACCTCAGAAAAATACATCATAGTTTATTTGAGTCCCATTTCCTAAGACCAATATAAAATTTTGATGATCGTTAATAAAAACAAGTTACGTCCAATAAACACATATTTCTGCAATGAACATTCTCAATGTCAAATATACGTACTAAATTCCCTAAAAATAACATCTACAGCAACAATTTATAAGGAGTATCACAATAATCAAGAACTATACAAGACCCTCCGTCAACCGGAGAAGGTAGATTTACAAACGGCAATCCTATAGGTTGAATAAATTTTTGTCACATACGGTTAATTTGATTTACTTAAAATGTTTGCGTTATGGCATTTTGGTTCTGAAACTGTTGTTAAATACTGACTGTAAGAATCATTTACACTAAATAAATTCCACTTCAAGAGCTAATAAAATATCTACAGGAAATATGTAAGATAGAATATCGAAAACAATCGTATAATTGCGTCGTAGAAGAAACAAAATAGTTTAATTTAATATCGTTTCAGATAAATAACAAACTAATGACTTCATGATTAAATTAAAATAGTGGAGGATTGGCGACGTTCTGACATGACGTACGTGAGCAATAGACAGTACTCACACAAATTCGATTTATAAAAAAAAGACATAAAATTATAAATTGGCGAGGAGCGAGAGCGGGAAGGCATTTAGTCCATATCCGCGTTTCATCACGTAGTCATGTGTGACGAAGTTAGAACAGGCAACGGGAACAAAATGTATGCGGCCCGAGCGGCAGGAGCGGCATTATTTTTCTTTAACCAGTGCTTGCAATGTACATTTGTTCATAGCATTTTCATTTAGGTATGTAAATGAGGCTGGTGTAGGCGGACTTGGCGGTTCATAAAAGTTGTACTTGATTCTGCATTGAATAGGAGACCAACTACTGGAAATAATGGTAACTGTGCCTTATGCCCACCTCCCATTACAAAAATGAATTAGACAAAATGCCTTCCATCCGAGTTTTCCAAAAAAGGTCCTTCCTTATGACCTCGTTTATAACTCTTACATCTTGCTTCTAATTGAAGGTATACAAATAAACAAACAGAAGACAACCCGTTTTACGCAGTATTTATATATTAATTTTTAAAAACAGTGATAGAATGTGGAGCCGTTAATCCCTCGCCTTTTTGTCACCAAAAAAATCTTCGACTTTATAATAAGCTATTTGACTTAATAATGGCAGAGATTGGACTAATTTCGTAATTCTATTATTACAACGTATTAACATTCCGATAAATGATTTGCTGCTTTTAGGCAGCCTAGTCGTTCTATTTTCTTTTTGTTTGCTGTTGACAAAATAAACAAGAAACTTTCTTAAATTTTAAAAATAACAAATGACCAAATATACTTTTTGCCATAACACAAGTATGTTTCATTCCAAATATTTTAAAAACCAAACAATGTTAAGCGGTTTTAAAATTCTATAAATATTTTCAAAACGTCCGCGGGAAAGCGGGAAATTCTCATACCTTTTCTAGGGGTCTTTTCTCCTTTGTTATGAAAATTTTACTTGCTTTCTGGTAAATCATTGTTAAATAAGAAATTGTTGAAAGTGTAATACGGCACTAAGGTCCTATTTTCATAGCAAAATACACAAGATATATAGGCAAGGATTCCACCCATTGAGTACCCTATATCGAAAGTGGTAATAGATCTGCCTAGTGCCCTTGTGGAAGTAAGCAACGATTAAAGGTGATTATTGTACACTCATGACATTATTTTAATAGGTGTTATTTATTTATTTTTGACTTTTTCATATTGACTTCCGAGGTTTCTCTTAACCTGCCTTATGTCAGCGAACAATGCCTACTACACAATTTGATCAATTGAGAGTTCCCTATGAATATCTAGAATATCAATGAACGCAACGAGAAGCGAAGTAAGGAACTAAGCAGGAAATATTCACCAAATTACATTAAACATTACTGCTATTTTTTAAGAGAACTCTTTTATACCTTGTTTAAAAATTGTTACTAAATGTTACCGCGGTAACAGTCTACCCACCTACTACTACACGATACGATCACAGCATCTGCGCCACTCAGAAGAGATATTGTGGTTATGAAGCCGGGGCTTATCTCCTCAGGTTTTGTTATGCTTAAATTGTAAAGAATTGTACACAGTAATGTATATAAGAGGATTTTCGTCACGTTTCAGTTCGCAATAACCAATCGTTGCTGTTGAGCAGTTTGACGTTTTTTTTAAATTACAAAATTAATATATTTTTGAGCTGTTTTTGTTAAAATCTAGTCTGGAGCGGTTCTACAGTTCTTCTTATCTCGTCCGTCATAATAATTATGTTTGCGTGGTTTGGTTTCACTTCAAAGTAAGGAAAGCCAGTGCATTTTCTGCAACAATGACATTTCATCATTAGTATGTTTCATAAGTATATATAATATAATATATTATATTATATTATATCACCAGTGGGCAACGCATCGATAATTATCACATAGAATATCTAAACATATAATAAAATTGAAGAAACATGCTTTCTGTACTATGAAAATAAAAAAAAAATTAAATAGCAGGGGTTGTTATTATACCGATGCCGAACCCGAAAATGTAATTAATTTGTTTTTTATCTGTTTGTCTGTGTGTTTGTGCACGCTAATCGAAAGTTTCGAAAAAGAAACGAATTATTCGATTTAGATGAAATTAATATATTGTGGTAAGTTTCATTTAACATTTAGAGTTTGTTTCATATCAATCGGATCAGAAATAAAAAAGTTGTCAATATAAAGAATCACGTCGAACATTTTTTTAACTATTCTGTACCTATCTTCTACCTATTTTTCTCTGTTTTTTTTGACTGAAACTTTACTAAACTTTATTGTACAATAATTGTCTATAAACATATACATTATGAATAGAAGTTAAAAATAATCAGTTTCAGAAATACGGTTCAGCTGAGGATGGACGTTGTAGGTTGTACACGACTGCGCGGGTATATAAATTTTGTGGGTTGTTAAGGTGGTTTTTAGTGGGTAGGTGCCACTCTGGTGAGTCCCACATCACCCCGCAGAAGTCGGTTGCCTGCGGAGGTATGCATGATGCATCTTCCAACTCCCTCCCCGCGGAGGGTGCTGCTTAGGCGGCTAAAAAAAAAGCGCCACTGCCTTTAGAATTCAGTTATTCGCAGCGAACGCCCGCATTCTGGAGGCGCATGGGCGAATAGTTGCATTCCATTTTTGCGATTCGATTCAACACTATTAGCATATTTCATTTATTTATATTTTAGCGTTTGTAAATACAAATATATATGTGTGTGTATTTTGTGTAGATTAAGTTAGGTTATGTGTTAATGGGGTATGTATTAATAGAGATTACGCGATGGAAATCAACTATGATGCAGTAGATCTGGCCGAAATTTTACAAACCGGAATCTCGAGATTAACTGAAGAACAGCGTTTAATATTTGATCGGATGTGTCGCAGTGTTGATAGTGCTTTGGGAGAAATACTATTTGTTGATGCTACCGGTGGAAGGGGTAAGACATTTCTTCCAAAGTAATTTTGACGAAGGTATGAAGCCAAGGAAAAATTGCACCTCCTGTCGCTTCATCGGGCATAGTAGCCACTTTGTTGCCAGGAGGGAAAACTGCTCATACAATGTTCAAAATTCCGATCAACTTAGACCACACAGAAAGCCTTGTTTGTAATATTTCTAGAAACAGCGATATAGCTAAGATTCTTCGTGATTGTAGCCTTATTATATGGGATGAGTGCACAATGGCAAACCGAAAAGCAGTTGAAGCAGTAGACAGAACGTTGCATGTTGAAGTTAGAGCCTGCCTAAAGAGTTCTCAACTGTGGCATTACATTATCCCTTTGCATTTGACATTCAATATGCGAGCTGATATCGGAGGCAACGAAAATGCTGCTATGATGCCAAGTTTCATTAATCGAGACATCATATCGTCTGTGTATGGAAACGCAATGCAAATATATGCCAAATACAATATCAACTTGCGAAAATTCCTGGCTTTGCGAAAGAGCTATTTTGACTCCACGAAACGACCAAGCAGCAGCAATAAACGCTGAAGTTTTGAGCTTTGTTACTGTATGCTTTCATCCCCGATGGCCATACGTCTAATATCGTGTACAGAGAAGCATTACTGTAAAGCAGATTTTTTTAGCTACCCAAAACGACAGTGTTTATGATCCAATATTAACCAAAAGTTATATCCAAAAAATGCTGCCCAAAGATGCTGTGAACGAAGTCGCGGGTACAGCTAGTTGATAAATAAAACACCTACGACCATTGTTTATGAGTGTAGATGCCACTTACCTAATATCATGTGGTCGTTTTCCGGCGATAAAAATGGTAAAAAGGAAGTTATTTCCATCTATCAACATGATTCTTGACAAATGTCCTGCATTCGAACGATTATGCATAATAGTAAGTACGAGTAAAAATATTTGATGCATGTAACTAGAGTTTCTAAAATTGGCTATTGTTTATCTTTGTGAAATCTAAAAAAAACATTTTTATTTATTTTTTCGAATACTGCATTTGTTTGTGGATTTTTTAGAAGATTGAAGTCATGTAAAATAATTTTAAGTAGAAACCAATACTGTAACATACAAAATAAATTTTGCACTTTAGGAAAACTAACAAAATTCTTATCACGTGAGAAAAACAAAGAAATCTAAATAATGTTTATTTCGATTTCTATATTATAAGTTTATTACGATTTACTAATGGCGGATTTCCCGCTTTTATGCATCGCGCAAACAGCTTGTGCGAGGAATCCTGTTTACTTAATCCGAAAAATAACATGATTGATGTGTGTTGTTACTTAAGTTTTTATCCAACAGTAATCTGCCTGAAACACGAGATATGGTAACAAATTGTAGGTTTTTAAAATTAAACATAGTAAAATTTTATACAAATTTTGGACTGGTAATTAGTGTAGGAACCGTTAAGGGTAATTCCAGTCGAAATTACTAATATACCTACTGTCCCAAAAGTTAACCCTTTCCAAGATATATTTACTTAAAGATTTTTACAAAAAAATCCTACTTTAAATCTTGAAATATCAATAATTCCTGAAAATTGGTTTTTCTGACCCATTTTATTTTTTGTTTTGCAAAGATATTCTGAATAATTAATATTAATAGTCAAATCTTCGTAATTGTCGTTATCTTATGCGAAAATCGTTAAACAAGAACATAAAATGAAAAAAAGTTACGGTGACTGCCTCTAATATTTTAAAAATATAATTTATATATATCTTTCATTACCATTACCATTACATTACGTTTCATTACCTTTCGAATGAGTAATTAAAATCTAAAATCGGTTTGGAAACCACGAAGATATGACTAATAATAACAATGAAAGGAGAAGCGATAAAAATAAAATGCTGAAAAATAATTTATTACTTATTAATTTATTCACAGTTAGTTTTCAAAATTGTAATATTGTAATTATTAATTGTAATATTATTATACCCATATTTGTAATTCAAGCTCGTGCCCTTCTTAACACACCCCATACTCGAATCTCTGAGGTACCTTTGCATTTCCTGCGCTGCGTTTATAATTCTATTATGCGCAGGTTTTCAATATTAGATACAGGGACTTCAGCAGCATATACTAGACTTTTCATTCGGCCCCACACAAAGAAGTCCATGGGTGTAATGTCAGGGCCGCGAGCCGGCGTATACTAGACGTATACTCTCCCAATGGAAGGTGTGGTTCGTTCTACATGAGAACGGGCTCCACCCTGACCATTACACACCTGTTCAGGCCATAGAAGAAGGCAGAAGAAGGGGATCCATTGAGAAGAATTCAGTTTTGCAGATTTCTCATAAATGCGGATGCTGAAGACCGTAACTTTCTCAAGACAATTTTATGGACTGACGAGTCCAAGTTTGATAAGGATGGCATTACAAATTATCATAATGCTCATTACTGGCAAGTACGTGCTATGGGTAATCCACGACTAAAAAGAACAAAAGATTCTCAAATAAGATTTAGCCCGAATGTGTGGATGGGTTTAATAAATAACCATTTGATTGGACCACATTTCCTACCGGAAATTATTATGTACGGAACAATTGTAGGTTACTTTTTTTACATAAATCGACGTTTTAGAGGCAGTCACCGTAACTTTTTTTCATCTTATGTTCTTGTTTAACGATTTTCGCATAAGATAACGACAATACGAAGATTTGACTATTAATATTATTTATTTAGAATATCTTTGTAGCAAAACAAAAAAAAGTGGTTCAGAAAACCCATTTTTCAGGATTTATTGATATTTCAAGATTTAAAGTAGGATTTTTTTGTAAAAATCTTTAAGTAGGTAAGGGAAAGTATTGAGGAAAAGGAAAACTATGGAAAATCGTATAACATACATAGAGGTGATTCAGATACCTCTCAACAGGAGGCACCTAAAAAAAATTTTTGGACGTCACTTTTCTGGCCACCCTGTACATATTTTTAAGTTTTAATTTGATTGACAGTTACACTGTGTCAACTCATTCAATCATCATCAATGTTTATCGCTCTATATTAATCGCTTATTTATTATGTGATTGATTCGATTGTTGCTACATGTTGGTACATGACATAAACAGATATCTGTCGTTAAATTTTGCGTGACAAATCACAAGCAAAACGCACTTATTAATATAAATCCATATACATGTCAATACACAAAGCTGCCCTACATGTAAAATCTTTTGTGACATTATTTATTGGAAATTCTAGGCATTGTTTCAGGGTGAAACATAAATAATCGACTGTTGTATAACTATTGTGGCATTATTTAAAGCCTGGATTAAATGTATACAACAAACATTGAATTACAAAAATTCTGCTTATAAAATATTTATAATTTAAAAACACACAAATGTCGTCTTTTAATAGCATACTTATAAATTTGAGTTGAATAGATTGAAGTGAATGAATTAATTAGCCACCTTGAAGTGCTAGGTTAAAAAGCTGCAAACTTAAATAAACTTTTGTTTTAGAACTATACAAGTTGTCTAAACAGCCTAACAAGAGAAAACGAGAGTCAATCAAGACAATAAAACTCTCAAAATATGTAATTATAAATATATAATTTACATTCATTTTATAGTACTCAAGTGTCAAGAATACATGAAAGACACTATAATCCTTCATACTCTAAAAAGACAATTAAAAATGTATATTTTATGTACTAGACATGTCTTTTTCATCTTTTATGTGCCAACTATCCATTGTACTATAAAGTAAATGACAAAGCCTTTGGAATTAACTGAAACAAAGGGACATCTAGGCACAGTCGCCACTTTTGACCAAACTTCCTGTGTAACCAAAACAGCTTTTCGGTTGATCATTAGTAACTGTCAGAATTATTACAGGGAAAGGAAGGGAAATTGGAAGGGGAAAATCAAGCTTGTTGGTTTATGATGTGCAAATGAACCTCACCCGTTGGTAGATATACCAAGTTTTTTTCAACTTTTTAAATTTGTTTTTTAATAAAAGAACCTAAAAGCCCACAAATACTTACCATGATAAGATTTCTAAACT
Source organism: Marasmarcha lunaedactyla (assembly GCA_923062675.1). Classification (NCBI taxonomy): domain Eukaryota; kingdom Metazoa; phylum Arthropoda; class Insecta; order Lepidoptera; family Pterophoridae; genus Marasmarcha; species Marasmarcha lunaedactyla. The sequence goes on along the minus strand of OV281361.1, from coordinate 7,311,094 downwards.
TTGATTTCAAGAATGTTTCATAAACATGAGTTGATAATAGAATTGAAATCACGGCGGTAAAAAGATGAATCAATGGCTCTCAAAACTATCTGCGACCGATATCCAATATCCAATATTTTCTCAATAATAATAATAATAAATAAATCCCCCAGACAGACAAACAACCATGATCCGAGAACAAACATCTGTGTTCAACACACAAATTGATGCCCCGACCAGGACTCGAACCTGGGACCGTCAACTTCACATCGACAGGTTATTTTCACTTAGGCATGACTTTGACAATCAATTTGACATAGAATGTATTTTTAATTTTTTTTTGAACGTTTTAAAGGAGATGAATATATTATATCAGTGTCAAGGCACTAAACAAGACAAAACTATTTCCGATTATTGCTCTAGCGTAACAACAAGATTTATGTTGGAGTACGTTCAGTCAGGGTAGGCGCGTTCAATTTGAGACGAAATTAAAACAATTTCAAAAATTTTATAAAAAATAATGGCACGCTTTAGACTTTGTGTTCATACATGAAATTAATATATTTTATGAGCTTTATCGAATACAACTTTTACTTAGCCAGCTGCTCCTAAGGGGGTAAATATACCTTCTAATCTAGATTTGCATTAGAAACGAGATGTTGCGTTTTGTGGGAAATCTCATCTATCCGTACTTTTTAGCTACGTGTGAAGCAGCATGTACACCAAACTCAATGAGGCCATCTCAAATCGAGACACGACTGTAACGACACATTCACAACATATTTGGTACGCTTGACGCAGTACATATAATGTTTCAGAAAACTATTAAATTAAAATGGTAACTGAATAATCAACTCGGACAATGGCTTTAGGAGTTTACATTAAAACTATTTAAACAGTAATCATTTGATACTCATATGCTCAATCAAATAAAGCGAAATTATCATTAAGCACGTCTCTGTTATTAAGCTCCTGATTTTGTGGAAAGAACAAGTATAATAACATATCTTCTCTCTAGTTTCATAGCATACCTCAAGCAATAAGCCGTTCTAAGGTAACATATGCATTTCTTCCGAAAATAAACTATCGAAACAAAATCATCAATTAAATTGCTGTGTATGCTGTGATTTTCATAACGTATTCATCTTCTTAAGAAAAATAATGTTTAACATGTTATTCAGAGAACCTACACTAACATCACCGTTCCATATCTTTTGGAGTAAATTAAAAACTCCAGTTACCTCAGATATATCGATAGTAGTTGACAGCCACGAGTATAACATGAGTGAAACTTTGTATAGATGCTGGTGGATATCTTTTCTCAAAACTTTCTGAGTGACCCACGTACGTTCATTGTTTGAGTTAGAAGCGCTATTAGCCCTCTGTCTTTAAAAACGATCGAGCGCATGAAACTTGTTTGAACAAAATGAGTTGCAAATTGTATATCCTACAATTTTTATTCGAGCTGTTCACTATGTATTTTTTTCCAGAAAAACACTTCATATGTATAGCCTCAAGGAGAACTCAAACTTGGGACTGATTAGGCTCTCCGTCGTCTCCTGCATACCACAGTGGCTGTAATAATGATAATAATATTTTTTTTAATAACTGATGGTCATTGGCGTAGACATAAATATACAACACCACATTCAGACAAACACACCCACAGTACGGCCCCAAGAATAAACATCTGTGTTCATCACACAAATGAATACCCCGACCAGGACTCGAACCTAGGCATTTAAGCGTATGAAGCAGGGCCACTACGGCACTGGAGGCTCTATCTGCATATCCAAATCGCATGAAAGAAATGCTGGCAGGATGCCTTTTGGAAGCCTTGTCGAGAAGATACGAGAGTTTTTGACAAGGTATGCTGCACAAAGTTTGTACTGTTCCTAGAAGCAAGCAGCCGGATCCCTACTAATGAATTCATATAAGGTTTCACAGTTCTCACACTTTAATGAGCCGTTGAAATAATGATGAGTAAGTTAATATTACATCAGAATTAGGGTATTATTATTTTTGAATCCCCGGACAAACACACCAACTCTATGGCCCCAAAATAAGCAGAGCTTGTGTTATGGATGACCATACAGCGAACTGCGAGGGAACCCAGAATAAACATACGTATATAAATATCAAAAACCACGATCCAAAAACAAACCTCTGTGTTCATCACATGAACGAATGCCCCGGCCAGGACTCAAACCTGGGACTTCCGGCGTATGAGACAGAGTTACCGACCACTACGCAACTCGGCCGTCATTTGTATTATGTGTTGGACAACGTATCAATCAGCATATTCACAGTCAATGATGCCGTGACACGGCTGTGCCGACATATTTGGAACGTTTGACGCACATAATATCGTGTTTGATACAATGTTACAATGAAACGTATTATGGAGATGGCCCAAGCAATCAATCCATTTGAACTTTTATTTGACATTGCTTTTTATATTAAAGAATCATGTAAATCAAAATTAGTAACCACGAGTATTTCGGTCAAGCAGTGCGTTCGGTGAAAACCTTGTAATAATGTGATTTTTTGTTTACGAATATTATAAGTTATTACGAGTATTTAGTTTTTTATCTCAGGCTTTGTGTTCAAATTCAAATTCTGTTATTGTGGCTAAGTATTGTACATAAGATTTTATAATAATGACTAGTTTCACATACAGCACTGCTTAACAGCACTGTTTTCAATACTCCTGAATTAATATATTAATAGAAATATCAAAGTTTCCCGCTTACCAAGACGTCGTTCTGTCCTAAGATCTCAGTGCTCTTTGACCCGCATGTATTTAACCTATTTACAATTAGATAATGAGGCTGACTTGACACACTTCTCGATTCCCTGTTTGAAAAAGCTGTTGTTGTCCTATGCACTAGTATATAATAGTCAATTTGTTGACTATGAAATTACATATTATATATTAAATACAAGGTAATTTTGAGTCCACTTTATTTGGTCTAAATTTTGTTTTTTGTTTTTCACTTTGTTGTAGTTATTGATGACTGTTTTTACTTGATTGTATTTTGTAATCCTTTTTAGTTGCATGCTGTGTTTTTCTGTAAGCAGTGAGGCAATTTCATCCAGTTGTGTGTGTTTTAATAATGTTTTTATTTAATTGTACTCACTGTTGGAAAGCCTAATTTGTAAATGAATAAATCAAACTGCATAATAGGTAGTTGATTCAAATGTGATTATATAATTGGGTAGTACGAATGTCATTTTCACATCCAGATGCTTTGCGCTTGACCTATCACATAAGAAATACATTTAAATACTAACTACATTACAGTTTAAAATAAATGTCCATTTAATTCAATATATTTTTATTTGCTCGTAATAAGATGATGTCAATTACCTTTTTATGGTCAAATTATTATCCTTATCAATCTTTAAACATTCCAAGCTTATCTAAAATTAAAAACTGATACATTTCATTATTGCACTAATTCCAATTATAATTGAATATCTGTACGACAATCGGAAACGCTCATCGCAATAGTTGAACCCTGGCGAACCAGCCAAATCCTGCCCCAAACCGAAATTGACTCAAAAAAAGTTACTTCTGAGCGTTTGGTGCACTAGCACAGGTGTCGTTTACTACAGCTTTCTTCTTCGATTACGGGAGATGTCTATTATTGTCACTAACTGCAAACCATGGCGAAAAAGCTAGCTGCTAAAGAACCAAGGCTGGTCAATCGCTCTAGGCCACTGCTGCTTCAGGACAACGCTAGACCACACACTGCACCACTGACGGCTACCAAATTAGAGCCGCTTACATTGGAATGTCTGAGACATCCACCGTACTACCCGGACCTTGCTCCAACAGACAACCATTAGTAAAGGGATCAATGAACTACCTATGAGATGGCAAAAGTGGATAAATAGCAATGGTACATGCTTTAATTAAATAAACATGTTAAATTTATCAAAATTGAGTTTATGTTTCTCCTTTACTAAACGCCAATTTCATGTGTAATGACCTAATATTATAGGGATGCAAAATTTTTTTGTTTATCTATATCTATTCAACAATCTTCATATTACAATACTACTAGACTATTTTTATTAAATTTTTTTTTTACTATTGGAAACTTCCAGCATTCGGAATTAAGTAAAATTTAAAAAGCCTGTAACAGAGCCAGAAATAACAGTCTATTTTGAAAAAAAAAATAGTATTTGTAGTTAATAATTTTATCCTGAAATTTCCATGGAATCAAACCGCGCGGGCTCCTAGTACTTAATACAAGCATTTCGACAATCTTTGAATTCTGATAATTCTTTTACTTAAAGAGGATTATTTCTCTTTGATTAAAGTAAAATAGCGATTAAAGTAAGATAGGTAACGTTCTTACTTTACGTACCTGAAAAATGACTCTGGTGTAAAACTCTGGTGCTACGTTTGTACTAATGTTTAATGCTTGTAATGTACTAAGTTTTATCGTAATTTTGCAACCGCCTAATGTTATCACATGAAAATATATCTTAGAGTTCGTAATTGGAACGAACGTAATCTAGCTCTTACCATGTCAGAATACGTTTATCAAAATTGTCACAAATATGTCTTTTTGGTTCATGGATCTGTCAATCTTGAAGAGTTTATTGATACAATAACTTGCTTTATAACTTTGCTACTACAATAATCGCAGTTACAAATTGAAGAATCTTATGAAAAGGTGATGTTCACACGAGTGAACTTCTTAGTCTTCTTAGCATCTTAGTCAGCAGAGCATTGACCTACCAAAAACATAGCAATTTTTATGCAACATTTGTAAATACATCAATTGACGTATTTTACATTGTACACACACTACTGTAGATAGATTTAGTATAAATAGCTTTAATTTTTATAAATAAACTCTCTTTGGATTTGGACTCAACGCTGTTTCAATTGGGCAACCCTTGACAAGACGACTACCAAGCTGAGCTAGCCACGACGACGCCCTGAAGAAGTACTACGACGTGACTGGGCTTACCTGACGACTACTGGACGAGACCTGGACTCTCTATGACTTGCAGCTTCCTCTCACTGTGGCCAAGACACCTTTAGCCATCCAACGATCGGTCTTGTGAGTCTGCTTGACCGGCAGTGAGAAAACCTTTCCAAACCTTTCATCCCCTTCTCTTCCGCCTATTGCCTTAGGTCTCACGGCAATAGTTATCCCGCATCTATTTATATATACGTAGTGTATGGATAGGTTAGGTGGTTAGGTAGGAAAATAGGGTTATTTGTAGGTTACAGATTTAACCTCACCCTTTCCTGTACAGTCGGCTAACTATTAAAGCACATTACAGTTCTATACAGTCACACTAAAGTTAATATTTTATACAGTTTTTATTGATCACGCGACATACACATAACACTATACAATAGACACGTGAAAGTAGTTAGCTGACCGTACAGGTGATGTAACTCTTACCAGCAGCTTTTGAACCATACCAACCCACTGGACTCTTTATTTGTGTTAACATATACTACATATTTTTTACGTTTTAGACAAAACTCTATATTAGTACATACGTCACGTCTAACATCTCTGTACATGCATCAACATACTAACAAAGTAACAAATATCGAGGTCAGATCTAAAAATGATGTAAGTGATAGTGCAAATGTATTTGCATTGAATGCGAAATTATTTTAGATCTTAGGCTTAAATCCATTCAATAACTCCCCTTTGAAATAAATCCCAAAACAAACGCACTCTGTACGGCCCCAAAGTGAGCAGAACTTGTGTTATGGATGACTATACAGCGAACTGGGCGGAACACAGAATAAACATACATAATATATACATAATAAACAACCATGAACCGAGACCAAAAATCTGCGTTTGGCCAGGACTCGAACCTGGGACCTCTGACGTATGAGGCAGGGTAACTACCCCTATGCCACTCGGCTGGCCAAATATAAATTACTTGATATTTTTCTTTAAGCTATTGATATAATAGCTAAGCTATAAATATATATTTGTTTAAAACAAGCGATTTATACAACAAAAGTATCCGTAGATAATATAATTGAGTGATAATGCTTTACAAGGTTTGGAACTTAAAATAAACTAACTTAAAGAACACGAAAAATATACGCAAAATACGTTACTGTTATGATAAAATACATACGAAATCAATATTCAGCCTGCACGGCAGACTTACACTATTTTTTTTTTCTTGATCCCCTCCACGCGAAGGGCAGGAGGATAAAAAATGCTCTGACGCATACACTGGCGCGCGCGATCCAGGTTATGTGGGGCTCGTTCCGACGCCTACCAGAACCACTACCGACTAAAAAGCCCCCGTCGGCTCGTGCAATTTTTTGCCACTCAACCTTCATCTGAGCGACGGCCAATTGGAGAAAGAGGCCGCGCTAGCGGGGCCCAGAAGGGGTCACCCGCTGGGATTTACATAGCACTGAAGGTGCTCAAAGTACTGAAGGTGATCAAAATGAAAAGTAAATAATAAAAAAATTAAACATTGAAAAATAAAATTGAATTAATTCGGATTTACGTTAGAATTAGAAGTTGCGGCCTGAAGGGCTAAGAGATCTAGCGTCAGCTGCGTCGCTACGTTCATGTGCACGTTTCTCGGTCTAGCGACTTTGAATTTCGAATCTAAGACAGGAGCAGTACCTATATGAGACTGAATCTCGAACTAGAGGATTGGGATGGGATTCGGCGCGTTGGAAGAACGATTCTGAGAGTGTTTTGAGGTGCTGTTGCACTGTAGGTAGTTCAAGATCTCTGTGCAAGTCCGCGTTACGCACGTACCACGGTGCGTCTGTGGCCCTGCGGCAGAAGAGATTTTGAACTACCTGCAGTTTTTGCAGAACGGAGGGTTTGGCGTGGGCAAAGACTGGCGAGGCATATGTCATGACTGGTCTAACACAGACCTTAAAAAGCGTACGTTTGTTTCTGAACGACATTTTACTTTTTCTACCTAACATACTATATAAGCGGCCTAAGTAAAAACGGGCGGGTTTCGTTACTCTATTGACGTGTGGCTTGCAAGAAAGCGTCTGGTCTAAGGTGACGCCTAAGTATTTGGTAGTACGCTTCCAGGGGATGGGAGTACCTAACATTCGAACGTGCAGATTGTCAGCGACACGACGTTGTTTGCAGTCGAAGTAAACCGCAGAACTCTTGACTGGGTTCACATCGATACGCCATTTTTGAAACCATGCACCGAGGGCGTCTACAGCTTTTTGGAGTCTGGTGGTGAGACCTGGGACATTTTGGCCTTTGGTATTAAGGGCTGTGTCGTGGGCGCAAAGAGGGCGAGTTCGACGTCTTTCGGCAGAATGGGAATGTCGTTAGTGTACACGGTATACAACAGAGGGGCGAGGACTGAGCCTTGAGGGACTCCAGCCTTTATGGGACGAGGTGCGGAAAGCGTGCCTTTATGTTTGAAACGAAACGTGCGGTCTTTGAGAAACGACGCGATTATCCTAACTAGGCGAGCCGGTAAGCCTATTTTGTAGAGTTTATAAACGAGACCGCTGTGCCAGACTTTGTCGAAAGCCTTGGCTACGTCAAAGAAAACTGCGATCGTTTTCTTCCGTTTCGGATAGAAGCCGTCGAGTATGTACTCGACGATTCGATGGACTTGCTGAGGGCAGGAGTGCTTATCGTGGAAGCCGAACTGGTGGAGAATGATAAGGGGAACTGGTGGGGAATGATGAGGATGAGACTTACACAAAAGTTTCAGGGTATTTATACATCTGCTGCTAGCTCTCCTTGTACTGGTGGTTCAAGTCGAGTGCTCGGCCCTATGTGTGCTATAAGCTTGTATAAACAGCAACTGTGTGTACGTGACCAAAATGTACTGATTGTATAAGCACACCAATAAAGTTGCATATTTATGAGCATACGCACACATTGGGCTACGCGCACAAATGTTTTGAACCATCTACCGTCATCTTGAGTGACAGCTCTCGCATACACTCAAAAACTCCATAAATATTATCGACTTACATTGATTAAAGTTAATGACTCTGTAACTATCACAGATATTGTAAGGCAAAATATTTCGATCCTTATAATTTCATTTGTTTTCGGGTCGGTTCATACTTTGTCGGTTCGGTTCGCGTAGTGAGTAAACCATTTGTCAAGTCAAATCAGGCGACCGGGAACAACATTTATGAGTTCCATTTTTGAGGAGCTTGTTAACTATCTTTCGCTATTTTACTATAGCTTATATACGCTAAAGTCATGCTGCATAACGCTACATCACATTAATGCATTCGGGTTTTTTGTGAATACCTTTGCAATGTAGTATGAATGGAAAAAATATGAATTAATACCGCTCTGTTTTATCTTTTTGCTGAGGGAAATAGGAAGGAAGCAAACTGGTACAGGTGCTTCAAGTTATTTGTGTGCGCGGTCCTATGTGTGCGTGACAAACTCTGGTGTTGAACACCACAGCGACACGATGTGGTAAGATGAAATATAAACGATAAATTTTATTGTACATATTATTTGACATATTTTCTGTCGGAGTTGTTAACGGTCGAGTGGTGTAGTGGGTAGTAGCCCTGCCTCATACGCCGGAGGTCCCAGGTTCGAGTCCTGGTCGGGGCATTCATTTGTGTGATGAACACAGATGTTTGTTCTCGGTTCTCGGAAACTATCACTCCATTTTTAACGATTTATTCGATCCTTTCAAAAAAAGTTGTATACATCTTATTTAGTTGAATAGTTAATTTGTTCATATATATTAAGATTCATATTCATATTCATATATATATATATATATATATATGATTCCACATTACTTCACCTTGCTTAAGTTTTTTTTACAATGCTGTGTGTACCTGTAATAGGCTTATACATAAGAATAATGTAGTATGTACATGACCAATGTTATCCAATAATATGTATAATGCTGTTGGTGTACCTTTTTAATATATAAATAAATATAACTCGATCTGTTTAGAAGTTTGCAAAACCATTCGGGGAAACTTTTTGTGTCATGTTACACTCAGCTTGATTTCGTCTTTTCTCTCCATCACCAAAACTAAATAAATGTATAAAAAGGGGCAATAAAGTAATATTTAGTCGTAAACAGTATATCCCGCCTCTGGTCTTTCTAGCTTAAATAGACCAAAGCCTCTTAAAGGACAACTTTCGAGAGTTCTCTTTCTTGATCTCTTGAAGAAGTCCATTTAGCTGTTGCTCAAGTATTCGGGGAAAATTCGTATTTAGAGCAGTTTACCAAGATACGTCTAAGAAAAAATGTGAATTTTGGTATAAAATATGGAAATACCTAGAGGCATTCAGGTTAAGTTAGCATTCAGTTGTTTACCTCAATTTAGTTTAATAAAATAAAACAATTATTAAATATAATTTAATGAATTTACGGGATTCTTACCACGATTTTCGATGTTTATATCGCGCGTCAGATATTCCGATGGTGTTGCCAGTACCATTACGCGGACTGGGATCCCGTAAATTCATTAAATTATAGTGAAACTAACCACGATAGTTTAAAACAGTAATTATAAATAAGTACATTCTTTTTTCTCAAACAATCTCGTCCGACGTTGAGAAAATACAAGTTGTCTAAGTTGAAGATTTTTTGAGTTCGTAATAAGAACTAGACATAAAAAAGTTTTATGAAGAAGCTCCATTCAAGCAAAGTTTGGTTACAAAAGTTTATTATAAATTAGTATAAGCAGTATTACGCTTTGCGAATTGGATAACTTTTTTTGTGTTTAACGCTCTTACGGCTGCACTCAGAGACCTCAAGTTATTGGTTGGGGATAACTGAAGTATCTTCTGCTAAGCGAACCTGTACTTTATCAATGCTGGCAAAGTCTAGATTCGCTTAGCAAAATCTAAACGTATGAGCGCTTTAATTATTTGAGATTCCAGGTGCAGTGGTTTGCACCAGAGAACTAGGGAACATTCATCATGTTTTTGATTCATGTAAATTATGACCCGGGAAATTTAATTAGTCAGTGCATCCTCATCTCAGTACTTTGAGTCTTCTGAGCATCTTTTTATTGAAGTTCTGTTTGGTCAAACAAAGGTTTTGTGTGGAATTTTTTACTGCCCTAACCTTCATAATGATTATTTCAATTCATTTGAGTCGATGCTGGAGTCGCTGGTGCCTGGGTTTGATCATACCATAGTCATGGGTGACTTTAACACCTGGCTCCTTAAAGCGGACTCTCGTTCCAACAGACTACGATCAATCATTGAGAGTACTAATCTCAATATACTGCCTTTAGCTGCAACTCATCGCTTTCCGAATTGTCAGCCGTCCCTGTTATCGTTTATCTAGCTTTCGTTTCTTCTCTTGATCATGTTCGCACCCATGGCTCCTACCACGACCTTGTTTTCCTTTCCTATAAAGTTCGGTGGCCTAGACCTGAGCCTCATGTTATTTTAAATCGCAATTTTAACAGCATTGTCAAACAAAATTTTATGACTGACCTTAGCAATTCTGACTGGGGCTCGGTGTTTAGTGCTCCTACCATAGACTCAAAGTTGGAGATCTTTAATTTTATTACAGTGTTTGACGTTCATGCACTGCTTAGGCCAGTCTGGCTTAAACACCTTTCTGCCACAAGTGACATTAAAATCATGATGGCTAAACGTAATCCCGCAAAGTTAAAATATAAACATAATCCTTGCGAAGAGAACTGCCGTCGTTATAAGGACTTACGTAATCGTTGTAGTAGGATGTGCAGAGATGCCCAACGCCTCCGTATACACCGTTCTGTGGCAAACGGCGTCCCTAGTAAAGTGTAGTCATTCTTAAAAACTCTGGGAATCGGTAAATCCAGGTCTGGTGTGCCGCTCAGGCTTGTTCTTGATTCATTAAACCATCACTTTACTATTGCTCCCCCTACATGTAATACCTTAAAACAAGCAACACTGCACTCTTTTAGTAGCAAAAACAATTCCCAAAAACCTATTTTCTCCTTTAGGTTTGTATCGGAGCGTGAAGTTGAAAAAAACATTTCAGCCATGAAATCTAACGCAGAGGGTTTCGATGGCATAAGCCACCGGATGACTGAACTCGGCTCGGAGGTCCTCATTCCATATTTTCAACTTCTCGCTCAATACCGGATTTTTTCCTAACTTTTGGCGCAAGGGAGTTGTAATTCCTGTTCTTAAAACCACCAGTCCCACATTACCTTCCCACTTTAGACCCATTTCCATTCTTCCCTTTCTTTCTAAGGTGCTCGAACGACTTGTCTTCAACCAACTAAGTTCATTCATAAATTCCTTAGGTTTTTTAAGTACATGCCAATCTGGCTTTTGTACAGGGCATAGTACTGCGATAGCATTGATAAATGTTACTGATGACATTCGGTTAGGCATGTCTAACCAGAATGTGACTACTATGGTGCTACTAGATTTCAGCAATGCTTTTAAAGCAGTTGATAGTGATATCATATTGGCTATGCTTCAGAATGTATTCGGGTCTGATAGGGAGATCGATAGCAGTGTATTCGCGCTGATGGTAGGGTCTTTAGCTTTTGTGACGTGATTGCTGGTGTGCCTCCTTTCTCCTCTCCTGTTTACCATATTTATTAGCTTTGTGACCCCTTTACTTTCATGCCAGTACCATTTGTATGCGGATGGCCTTATTCGAGTGGCCTTAGAGTGCCCTTAATCATAAAATAAACGGTTATCTTGCAGTTATTTCTAATTGGAGCAAATCTTATGGCCTTACCATCAACCCGAATAAGTCGCAAACTATCATCATTGGCGGTGCTAAGCAGATTGCGAGGCTAAATCAAATTACCATTCCGCAAATTACTTTGAATGGTGTTACCTTGAGCGTTAGTGGTGTCGTCAGGCACTGGGCGTTAAATTTGACTCTACACTCTCTTGGGCACTACACATATCTGAGGTCAGTAGTAAGATTTACGCAGCGTCTGGGTCACTGAGAAGATTCAGGAACTTGTTGCCGCTTCGGACTAGGATTAAACTTGCGCAATCACTTTTCTTGCCGATCTTGGACTATGCTGATGTCTGCCTCATTGATCTGAATGGAGACTTGCTCAGTAAACTCCTACGCCTCCAAAACTTATGTGTCGGATTCATTTACGGATTGCGCAAGTTCGACCATGTTTCGGAATTCCGAATTCGATCGGACGGTGATAATAGGCTGGAAACTTTGCCTACTCGATCGGGTTACTTTTATGAGTCTTTTACTGTGAAAGCTGCACATCTCTGGAATTGACTGCCGTCTGCCATTCGACATGCTAAGTCTATTGCTATCTTATATATATATATATTTATTTATATATAAAGGGTTGTATGGTTATAGAGCTTTATTTTTTTTATTTAGTAAAATTTCTTACGCTCACTTACTAGAAGAAATCGCTGCCAGCGATAAGATCGCCTTTGCCCACATTAGATTTAAGTAATTTACTGCAAATATTTTAATAGCAATTTTTATTTTGTGTGAGCAAGAAAGAGTTATTATTATAATTTCTTAAAGTAAAATCGCGAGGTGAATTGTCTATGAAAAATGCCAAAAGTCAACCCCTCAATGAAAGCGCAGACTAAAGCTAGCGTTAAGCTTCAATCGATGTGCGAAACCAACGCTTACTTGTTGTGAGTGAATGTGAATATTAAACTTCTGATGATTCTGTGTTCAAATTTTGTTCTGTTCACTATGCAAATATAAAAAAAATTTGGTTAACCAACGCTTGAATAATCGCTTACCCAACATCGTGTTAAAAAGGTCGTCGGCCATTATTTTAGAGTTGATATTAGTTGATTTGTGTTGGTATGAGTTATGGACAATATTTTAGAGTTCAACACCGTGTAGAATTGTATTTCTTCTTGCACTTGTTTTAGAGACACATCATATAAGCACGTATATTTCTATTGGTCATTTTAAATTTATTGTATGCCGACAACATTTAACATTGGTAATTGCAAAATTTTACACAACTAACTTAATGCAAACCCAAATTCAAATATTTATTTGTCATACTCTTCATCCAACCTGCCAGTAGTGAAGCTCACAGACTCACACAACAGACACACCCTCATATCCTCTGTATATATAGAACCCCGAGAAGACAAGCACAACACACTACAAAAACTTGTAAAACACAAAAAAACCACTTCCTCGCCTCAACAAATGACACTAACAAAGTTGTAGGGGGAGACCTCAACGGATGGCACCACGCCTGGGGTAGCCCATCCAACAACAGACGTGGCACTGACATATACGACCTAATCTCTAACAACGACATGTTCATCTGCAACGTTGGCAACACACCAACATTTGAAACCATCACACATGGACGCTTACGCACATCCATCATCGACAACACAATCGCCTCACATCGCATCTTCAATAACATCAGACACTGGGCAGTAAAGCCAGAACTTTGCATTACGTCCCAACACAACGCAGTAGAGTTCACCATACAGCACACATCCATATCAACCACCACAACTAACACTTCTACATTCAAATACAAATCACACAAAGCCTGCTGGCCTGCTTTCAATGAAGCGCTTCACACATACTTCACCACCACAGATATCCTCGATAGGGATATCTCCACACTTAACACCGAACAACTCGACTCCACAATACACGATATCAACGTCGCAATTGAAAATGCCTGCAGGAGATCCATGCACACGAACAGAAACGGACAGAAACACAGACCACCATGGTGGGACCACACCCTCGAGGAACTAAAGGCAGAGATCATACACTTACATCGTGCAATTCACAGGGCGAGTGCAGCTGGGACCCCGCTTGACGAGCTTCTTATCACCAGAGTGGAAAAAAGAGATCTATACGCCAAACTCCTTCGCGACAAGTCCACAAAGGACTTCAAAAACTTTTGCAAGACTCAAACGAAGGAGAACGTATGGTCCCTCACCAACCGCCTGCTTAAGCAAGCGGCTCCCAGGTGCCCGCCCAGCACACTCAAAGTAAAAAACACATACACCAAAGACAACAACGAGACTGCCACAGCACTCCTAAGCCACTTCTACCCAAACGACACAGCAAACACACACCCAAAACATCACTCACTTTTCGTTCACTACACAGACACACCAAACACCCAGGACGATCTTCCCTTCACCGAGGATGAGGTGCTGGAGGTTCTCGAAAACATTCACCCCAAAAAGGCCCCTGGCCTCGACTACTTCACATCAGACATCTGCCTACAGTTCGCCAAAAACTATCCCTCCCTTACTACAGCAATAATGAACCGATGCCTCAGCCTCCAATACTTTCCCAAAGATTGGAAGATCGCCTACGTTAAGGTCATTCCCAAACCAGGGAAAACCGACTACACATTACTCATTCCGCCCCATCAGCCTGATTCCGGTGTTCGGAAAGGCTCTAGAAAAACTGTTCATCAAGAGGGCTACACACAAAGCACGCACACTACACAAACTCCACCCTCTACAGTTCTAATTTAGAAAACAAAAGAACACAACCCAAGCCATAGACACCGCACTCAACATCATCACAACAGCCAAACTCACACACCAACAAGTGCTGGCCGTCTCACTAGACATCAAGGCCGCATTTGACAACGCCTGGTGGCCCGCACTCCTCAACAGATTACGCGTCATAGACTGCCCACGCAATATATACAACCTCATACACAACTACTTACAAGACCGCAGGGTGATTCTCGACTACACTAACACTAGAGTCAACAAAACACTCACCAAGGGCTGCATACAGGGCTCCACATGTGGGCCCGAGATGTGGAACCTTATCTTGGACGAACTACTTGAGCTCCCACTACCGAAAGGATGCCATCTACAGGCCTTTGCAGATGATGTGCTCCTGATCGCAACCGCAGCGAACACGACCTCTTTAGAAAACAACACCAAAACAGCACTCCAATTAATCACCGAATGGGGAGAAGGTGTCAAACTCACCTTCAGTCCGGATAAAACTCACCTCATCGCATTCACACAAAAAGCACAAAACACCCACATCTCATTCCAACACCAAACACTACATCACACGCACCAAATCAAACTACTAGGAATCATACTAGACAGAAAACTCACATTCAACAGACTCTGCCTATTTTTTATACCCACGTGGGGAGCCCACCCCGAAAACGTTGCGACCATCTATAAACAGGTCGTCCAGCCAATCATTACCTACGCTGCTGGCATCTGGGGACACGCCGCGGAAAGAAAGTACGCAAAACGCAAACTCACCTATCTTCAAAGAGGCTTTGCCATTAGAGCAATAAGAGGGTTCCGAACTACGTCTGCAAACGCAGCCATAGCTCTGGCGGGATTCGACCCGATAGACCTCAAAATCCGTGAAGCACACGACACCGAACGCACAAAACTGAGCGACCGCACTGAACACCTCCCTAGTGACATACTTCTAGAATCACCCACACCATACCATTTACTCCTCCATCCAGCGCAAAGAATACAGATCACCTACACGAAAACAACTCAACAACATGACATTGACTCACTATGCAGGGAGTCCACAGCCATAATCTACACCGACGGCAGCAAGCAGGATGACGGCTCCGTCGGAGCAGCCTTTATATGTTGCAGCCCACATCAAACTAGCCATACTAAAAAATTCAAACTACACAACTGCTGTTCAGTATTTCAGGCTGAAGTTCTTGCCATCTCAAAGGCCTGCGAGTGGACTCTCTCGCAAGACCACAAACACACACTCATCCTCACTGACTCACTCTCCTCCCTACAGGCACTTCAAATCAGAAGCAACACACATCCCATAGTCACGAACATACACCGCACCCTACACCAAGCACAACTAAACAATACAGAAATTCAGTTCGCATGGGTGAAATTACACATTGGCATCACGGGCAACGAGTTTGCCGATGTCGCCGCCAAACACGCATGCAAATTGCACAAAGCACCAGACTACGATAAATTCTCCATCACATACACTAACTCATTCACGAAGAAAACACACCGGAACACGTGGCAACGCAAGTACGAGAGCTGCGAACAAGGAAAGCACACTACTCAAATACTCCCCACACTCACACTCATACATAAACTACGCACACTTATCAACACAAACTTCTTCTTCACCCAGATGTTAACAGGTCACGGATTCTTCAAATCCTACCTATACCGTTTCAAAATCACTGACAATGACCACTGCCCATGCGACAACACCACTTCACAAACACCTGACCATCTCATAAAAACATGCCCAGCTTTCGGAGCAAGACGCACAGAACATTCAATCCTATGCACAATATACAATGTCGACCCATACGACATTAAACAACTAATCACCAAACACACCACCCTTAAATCATACTTCACTTACACCACACACATTATTAAATCACTGAAATCATTCAACGGAACATAAACACACAACTCTCCTTCAAACAAACCCACACGCCCAACACGACTCTGGCGGGCACACCAACACTCTGTGGATAATTAACAACAGTTTCTTGTGTATAATTAACAATTAATTCCCTTACCAACTCTTACCCGTCTGTCCTTTTCACAAAACGGGACTTTCTTTTGTATTGCTTTGTTTTTGCTTCATGTATACACAAACTTTTTTCTTTTTTTTTCTTCTTTCTTTCTCTTCTCTTTTTTCTGTAAAATTTTTCTGTAAATTTATTTTATTGTTAGCATTATGATGGAAATGCTTTTCATTTTCACTTTTATTTCCTTTGTATTTTGTTAACTTATCTCTGATTGTTCTTCTCAAATCAATCGTACCTCTCGAAACATCACATGTACTTAAAATGAATGTATCGAATAGCATAAGTTTTAAGGAAAACATATTATATAAATTGTATAAACTCCTGCCCCTGCGGATTTACCCAGGGGATGAAACATCAAAAAAAAAAGACATTGACAATTAGGTACTTGTTCTTATTGACGTTAAGTAAAACATGGCACTACCACGAGTTCGAAAAACCTTCGTAAAGAAGAACTGAAAAGAAACTTCGCGGGTATCATTTTTTTCAAAATAAATGTACAATGTGTCTTTATGTTCATACAAAATTATTCTTATCTGCATCTGTTATATTGGCAAGTCTCCCTCCCCCTGACTATCCAGATGACGAACACCTCATGAGTTAACGCGGGATCCAAATATCGCCCACCTCAATTATAAATACTAGAGGGAAGCGAGCGACCCGTCACCCGACGCTACCATAAGAAGACGTACTTTAGTGACAATGACGCTTTAGGGACGATCAGGACGAAGAACTCAACGAACAAACAGACACATTAAACATGTTTCATTACAAATACTAGTAAAAGCCAGTAAATTAGGGGATTACACTCAAGGATTTTTATCGTGCAAACAATCAGATAGTTAATAATAAGCTTTAGCCCAAAATGTATGCTTTATAGTTTCTTTGAATTTGTCAGAAGGAAGACCTTGCATTTCGTCAGGAACCATATTATAAAAGCGTATACATAGACCTGCTAATTATTAGTTCTAGCATTGTAATAAATGCGAGCACAATTTAAATAATAAACAAGAAATTATTGTAGTTACGGCGCCACTTTGCTTGGTAAAAAAATTGAGAAAAGTCATAGTATTTGTTATAATACGTATAATTGATAATTGTATCACAATTATTATCCAAAATAGAAAGCTATAATAATATAATCAATAAAAATAATCAATCAAAATAATCAATCAATCAATCACTGAAAACTAGCAAAATGTACAAAACAAACGCTGCATATCATATCAAACTTAAAAACACATATTTTCATGCGAGATTGGTTTATGTCCTAATTTGTACTATGCACACAACTAAAAGACATTATGTTACAAGGGTTTTTTCGTGCCGAGGCGGCGTCGAAGCCCGTCGGCATACAAACCCGATTCGCCTAGTAAAATTACCATCGAAATCTTCTTTAGGTTACAGTGTTGTGTATGAACTATTGACATTTCTAATTATTCACAATACCGTTTCAGTCATGACTTTAACAACCTACGTTTAGTTTATCTGCTACGGTTGTTATGAAATTACGTAAAAGACAAATACCACAGTAAAATTGTGAAAATAATTATCTTTAAGTTATTGCCCGCAATATGACAACTAAAAAAACTATCTGGTAATTAAGTGGTTCAGAAATAATACTTACCTATTTTTGGTATGAAATTTGCAACAGAACACTTGTTTAGGATCCGATATAAAGCCAAAAAAGTTACTTTGTATGGAAGCACTTAATTCTTTACCACATAAAACCATGCCTTGAAATTGCATAAAATTATAGCTTACTCAAATTATGTACATGCTTAGAAATAACAGCTTCGCGTGTCAATTACTACAATACAACATTTACACTTTTCCGTATGAAGGATTAACCAAAAAAAATTTTTAGAGATACATAACTTAAAATTAATTTAGAAATAACAAAAACACCTAAGTACGCATGAAATGAAGTATGTGAGCTGTAGCAGTCCAAGCGGCCATAGCTCAGCGCCGGTATTTGCTCAGGGACCAAGACACTGATTTTCAGTTACTAGATGCAACCACAAGGAGATTGCGGCGACGGTACCTATCTATTTGACAACATATTGACGTTCGTTGAGAATTAAAATGAAGTGTAGCTGCAAATCATCTTGAAGTTATTTCATAGATATATTATCAGGTACGTAACTGCGGTGGTTTTAGGTAGAAACCATTTCTTGAGTTCCTGGCATATACGAAGTGAATCATAGAGATGTCAGATGGGTCTGTCTGACAGTCTAAAACTATACAAAATAAAAAGTTGTTGTTAGAAAATTTATCGGTTTTGAAAAAAACTGTAATTGTAAAAATAAACTTGTACTTTACTTGGAAATATACCTACAATTAAAAGTATTTTGTGAGGTTGCTATGATATTCTTGCAGTGCGTTTATTGATTCTGTTTTGGATAAAAATTGTCAAGTAAATCATCTTTTAATTTCATTTTTAGGGTGCCATAGTAACATTTGTTTTTTTTTTATAATTTAGCTACCTACACAAACTATATTTGCTATAAAATATTTAAAAAAAATTGGGGCAATCACTTGTGTAATGAATGTAGATGTTTGTTCTCGGGTCATGATTGTTAATATGTTCCATAACACAAGCTTTGCTTCTTTTGGGGTCGTACCTACAGTTGGTGTGTTTGTCTGGGGCTTTATTATTATTATTATTGAAAAAACCTAAAAAAACTCTAAAGAAATTTAATTGACGGCATTATATTGATGTCATTATCTCTCATGTCACCAAAATGTTTCTCCAAATAAACTCTGCCTTTATACATACATCTCCTTCGCAAATACAATTAATTTCAATATTACCAACGCCATCTTTATTACAACGCTACCGTAATTTTCCAAGTTACATTTACCCTTATTAAGACCTGTATTTATATTCATAAGTTACTGAATCCCATTTATACGTTGGTGTATGTGACGTGTACGGAATGCAAAGCTTATGATCTAGATTTGTATGTGACTTGCAACGTTGCAGTATGTAACAAAGCTTTGTATAACTTGTGAATATTAAATCAGTGCCAAAACAGGCTCCGTTATTTCTCTTTCTTTCTTACCGTTCTCTTCCACTTCAGAACTATTAAAAAGTTCTCCATACCAAACAGGCATTAAAAATGTATTAACCCTATATGTCTTGCCGCATCTTTTGAGAGAGAACTAAGAACTGAGCTGTGATTTTAGACTAGATTTATAAATAATACGTGAGACACTCAGAAAGTTTTGAGAAAATTTTAAAAGTTTCTACACGTTTTAGTTCTTTACTGCGTGTTTTCAAAGAACTCTCCACCAGCGTCAATCTACCAGCCTGCAACGGGTACTTCCTCAACGGCCTTCCCAACCGCAGTGAGCTCATCGTTTGGCGATGAAAAATGTAGCTCCTTAAGCGGGTTTTAAATTTATAGACCTAATAGATAATAAAAACCCCGTTGAGGAGGAACGATCTTTCTCGATCGTTTCACTTTCGTTTTGAAGATTTGTGCTAAATCTGCTCGTATCAAATTAACCATAGGGGCGAACAATAGATACGTAGATAAATAAGTGTGGAATATTTGCTATCAGGGAACCTAGGATGACAGACGGAAAATGGGTAGGTAAAAGGGTAGGTTTGCTTGTACGTCGTGCAATGTACACAGGATGGATTTTCTCACTGCCAGTCAAGCAGGCTCACAAGACCGATCTACTGACGGCTAAGAGGAGAGTCGGGAGGAGGATTAAAACCCGGCTCTGATGCTAATTCCCGATATATATATATATATATTAGATCCAATTTTTTTAAATATATGTTTATTTAATCAAAGTATGTACCATTGCTATCTATGCACATTTGCCATCTCATAGGTAATTCGTTGACCCCTTTACTGAACCATTTACTGAAACATTAACTATAATAATAAAGAGATAGCAGTAAGGAACCTTAGACTTGGTACGACTTTGTCTAGATTTCATTACTTTTTAGAGATAAACAAGCAGCTCCATCGAGACTTGGCTAGTTTTTACAGAATGTTTTTGGTGGGATTTTACTTCTTTTTGTAGAAACGTGGGCATATTGATTTATTCTATTAGATTTTCTTATTTGACACAGTTTTTTTTCTTTTTAGGAGTAGTTTTTTTATTATTACAAATCTTTCTTTTCTTCCGGTTCTGATGCTTGTACAGTTGCAACGGCTTTTCGTATTGCTCAATCGCGTTCATTATTTATTCTTTGAGACGGTTGAGACGGTTTAACTTCTGAAAGATCGGCGCGGTATTTACGCCTAAGCCGGTTGTATTCCGTGATCGCTGAAGCTTGAGCTTTCATACTCTTGAAGTCAACATTTATGAGGTGCACCCCATGAAGATTGGTTACTCGTGAAAGTGCCACGTAGGCTTGGCCACGAGAGAATATGGAGGTGCCAATGTCCATGAGAGCATTTTTTAGAAACGAAGTAATATGTAACTAAATAAACTAAACCTAGAATACTAGAAAAGTACTTACTTATAAACATGAACGCGATTAAAGTATAAACTGTAAAGTATGTAGGAGTAGTTTAAGGTCCGGCTAAGCGCCCTCAGCGCTAGGCCACAAAGTTCGGTGAAATTTAAAAGGCTAATAGGGCTATAAATAAACTGTCCATTCAGAAAAAAAATGCCTAACTGTAAATTAAACCTAGAAAACTAAGAGTACTCAAATAAAGTATTCAATTAAAACTTCTTTTAAATCTAATAATTAAGTAATAATCAGTAATCCGTCACTAATCATAAAATTCCTAACCTATTCAAATCTTCGAATTGCTATAATAACAACCTGCTAATTGACCTAAGCAAACCTCACGGAATAATAAGCGAAATCAACGAAATGCAAATAATCCCTCCTAATCCCTAAGAAAGCGTTTTCAAGCGCAGTAGAAGAATGTCGTAAACGACTGTAATGCGGCCGGTTGCCACTTCGCCATATATGGTTATCGGAAAAACAAACGTAAGCGCGTTTTGAAATACAGTCAGCGCCATCTAGCGACGTGTGCGGGTATCACCGCCACGCTTAGTCCAATGCATTATATTTTGATTAAATATTGAGCGAAATTAATATTTTAGTGTAAATGGTTTATTTAATTTGTGTAATGTTCCAGTAGAATAAAGTTAATCGTTCGACTATTTCTTCTTGTAAACTTGTAAGTATAAGTATAAAAGCCATTCTAGTCTTATCCAGAGTTTTCCTTTAATTTTATTTATATGCATATTCGCCCAGCAGTGGGACGCTATAGGCTAGATTAAATTAGAAGATGTGTCACCACTACGCTGGATTTTTGCAATGACAGTCGATTTTTTTATGTACCGATAGTAGAAGGGGGCATTACCATATCCCTAATACAGCTGAGACCAGCTGAGGGTTCTTCATCAGATACTTCAGACCTTCGATTTTGACATCAAATGAAGCGGCCCACCAAGTTGAATATTTTTTGTAAAGATGGTATGTCGATCTCTAGTAGTTTGGTTGGGCTCTTCTGTTTTCTAATCAGGGTCACCAGGTACTCCAGATCTTCGATTATCCTAGTTTTTATAGTTTTCCCTTTATATGGCCATTAAACCCTAACTCTGTACCAAATTTCAGCTCTCTGAGTTTATGGGAAGTAATAGTTCTATTCTGATGATCATGAGTGAGTGAGTGAGTGTCATAAATGCAAAACTTTGCTTTCGCTTAACTTCGGAACTAAATGACCTACAGACTTGAGATTTTGGATTTTAAGTATGTGATTATAGCTTACTGGATGATGAAAATTTCTGCATTCTGGTCTTATCCAGAGGTTCTCAAATAGGGGCCTGAAAATGCGGCAAAATGGTTCCAGTAAAGGATGGTACGGCAGTGTTTGCTCCGTGCTCGACTTGGCGGGGGCACTGCCGTGCCCCCCCATACATCAAAAACAAGATGCAATTTTTATATTTAACGTGATCTCGCCCTAGTTGCCCGCCCCCTCAAGGCGGGCGTCCCTCAGGGCTCGGTGCTCGCCCCGTTACTATACACAATATACACCAATGACATACCTATTCCGTCTAAAGGTGTTCAACTTTCCCTCTTTGCCGACGACACTGCCCTATACGTCAAGGGCGTGCAAGTCGACACACTCATCACCAAGCTCCAGAAGGCCGTAAATGACCTCGGAGCCTGGTTTAAAAAATGGCGTATCGATGTAAATCCAGAGAAAAGCTCTGCGATGCGCTTCGATCATAAACGCCGTCGTCCCTACGACCCTCACATCCGAATGCTAGGTACGCCCATCCCGTGGGCACAAACTACCAAGTACCTAGGCGTAACGCTCAATCGTACGCTTTCATTCCGACCACACATTCTCCGAGTTACCAAACTCGCCCGTCTGTACATGGGCCGACTTAACAGTATGTTAGGCCGGCACAGTAAAATGTCTCTTAGGAACAAGCGAACGCTTTTTAAGGTTTGCGTGAGACCAGTCATGACGTACGCCTCCCCAATCTTTGCACATGCTAAACCCTCCGATATGTACAAACTACAGGTAGTTCAGAATCTCTTCTGCCGCCGGGCCACGGATGCTCCGTGGTACGTGCGAAACGCAGACCTGCACAGAGATCTCGAACTGCCTACTATACAACAACACCTTAGGACGCTCTCCACCGCTTTTTTCAAGCGATCCGAAGAGCACCTAAGAGTCAGTAGCTTATACTGCTCCGTCCATGCCGTCGAGGTACAAAGTCCGTAGACCGAGAAATGCACTCTCGGATCCCCCCGATCAACTTTCGGCTAATCTGGACCAGCTTAAGGCTGCCCAGGCCGTATAATCACCAACATATAAATGTCATTTGCACCTTAAGTGATTAAGTATTCTCAGCGGGTGACCCGCTAGCGGGTCCCTGCTGGCGCGCCCACCTCCCTACCCGGCTGTCGCTCCGATGAAGGCTGACAGCATTCCCATGCTACAGCCATTTGGGTGGTTTTTAATGGGTAGGTGCCACTTTGGTGAGTCCCACATAACCCCGCAGACGGCTGCGGAGGTATTCATGACGAATCTTCCACCTCCCTCCCGAGAGAGGGTGCTTCGGCAGCAAAAAAAAAAAGAAGCCCTAGTTGATCTACAGATTTTAGTGCAGATGGTGATATACATTTCTTACGAAGTATTTAAGCTATTAATTTGGATCCAAGCTTTGTTCGGTACAATTTATTTATTATTTATTATAATTTCTACGAGAAATATTTTAATAAATATATTTTTATTATTAACTTTATTGTGGATTAGGGCAAGGCTTAGACTCTAATAGTAATTATATAATTTATTGTTCAATGCGTTGAAATGGCTATGAGGAATCTTAAACCAATTTGGTCGTTCATTCGCTGCTCTTATGTGTATTTTAGGATATTAATTAGAATATCCCTAATTCTTACACGCGTTAAGTGGTTAAGTTGGTAACTAAATTTTAAGTTAAAAATTACATGTAAACAGTCATTTAAGTGACAAGTGGTAAGTTAGAATTTACTAAGCAAGTGATTAAGTAGATTAGGATTCGTTCTATTTTTCGTATAAGTAGGTGGGCGGGGCTCCTCACTTAATAGATTTGGACGTGATTTTTTTTGTTAGGTGCATAAGTTGACAAAGCGGGACGCGGCAGGAGCTCGTATTTATTTCGCATTTTCTCTTTTATTTTAGAAGTCGGAGTGGAGTTAAGTTTCAACTTTTTCAATTCGTTCAATTTGTTGAATAATATTTAAAATAGGAATGCTTGTGGAATAAACAAGGTACAAAATTTAGAAAAAAAACATATTTTTATATACATTTTAATATTCGAAACAAAGCCTTCTCGGGAGTTGTTCAAAATCTCGTTTACCACATATCTAAGTACAGAATTGACGAATTCCTTGACATTCATCACTGTTCATCTACATTGAAAATATGAACTAACCTACTTAATCGGTTTGGACACACAAGTGACAAACTTAACTACTTAATACGTGTAAATCGCGCATTATGCTGTGCAAGGAAACATCCAATATCCTTCGAGCTAAGAATGTATACTAGGACACTCTTATTATGTTAAAGTTGCACTGTAATTTGTTCGTGTAGAAATTTGAATCAAATTAGAACCAAAAAAGTGAAAGTTCCCTAAAAGTTACTATATTATAATGCTACCTGTTGCTGTTTGGGAGGCCTATAGGACCTATACTTGGTCGCATACCTTTTCTGTTTTTCTCTATTAGAAGTTTTGTCTTATATTACTAGCCGGCAAAGGAGCTCGCAATCCATCTGATGGTAGTTGACAAACGTGTCCATGGAACACATTAATCGAAGTTTAAATTAATTTATATTATTTCAAAATATAAAAACTGTCTGTGTCCCTGCAATATCGCTTGCAGTTCCTTCTCTCTACCCGGATGACAACCTCATGTAGACAATTACTATGGGGGTTAGAATAGGAAGGCGAATACTAAAAAACTCTACCAGCACAAGAAATGCATGTTAATTTTCGAATCGTTGATAGTTTATATAGATAAAACTATTTTTATTCTAGGTTGCCCTTATAGACGAATTTTCTTGACGAAGGTAAATAAATACAATTATGTGTTCGTTTGATATTCATCCTTTTTCAAACTGAACGCATGGGGTTATTTATCATGCAGTTACCACTTGGTGAGCTACCCGTGGTAAATGTACTTTGCTTAGTCAGCAACTCAAAAAGTATGAACTTTACGCTGCAAGAACAAAACCACACATTTTAAAGACACATGATTCGCTTTGTACTTTGGGTTGACCTAAATCCTATAAGAAAAAAAGGTCAAAGTGACTCCAACGTCCATGACCATCAACAACGCAAGCAAGGAACCCGCCAGATCTTGCTCGCTGAACCTAATTTTTCCTTATTATTTGATATCGATAATTATTGGATCGATAATTGTTTAACACAAAATCTATAGATATTAACGTATTTTTCGTAAATTGGATGTATACAACAACCAACTAAGAAATGCCTGTATGCCATAAACTATAGTGACAAATAAATGAAAAACGAATATTTTAAAGTTAAAGAAAAAGAAAGATCGTCTAAGGAAAAGAGGTACTTATTTATGTGTCAATAAAGCAATAATTTCAAGCAATAACTTCTTTGAAAATTTAAGTGTACATTTTGTTTTCCTATCACCTTTACGGTGTTCTAAAATTATATTATTTTGTTTTATTTAAGATAAGAGAGCTACTTTTTATGTACTTTTTAATGGTCTATGAATATACATTTGTTGTGCATTGAATCTTTCGAGGTAAGGAGCAAATTGTGCATTCCAAAAACGTTGAACTGTAATCTCTTAGACCATGTCTTTATGACACTAATTTGTCTTAATGTTGACGCAGTCGCTCCTTTTTAATCATAAACCTTAACAATGATACATAATGCTCCTTATTGGGTACCGGCACCGGATAGAGTTTTCTTTTTAAGCAGATGTATAACCGTATAGACTACTTTCTTGTTATCAAACCGTATAAGAATTCTAAATGTAAGCTTGTAACGGTTTCTTTGACAATCATGTTATGTAAATATCACAGCTCATACAAATAGAATGGAATCAAAGCTATTGAAATATATCTTTCAACGACTCTTTGATTCAATCAAATCAAATATTTACAATAAAGAGTATTTAAAAATTTACCTTTGCAGAATACCGCTTCAAGTAAACACTTTTCACTATCTGTTTATATTCATCCCCAAAAACAGGAATTATAAAATCTTCAGCAACACTATTTCACCAAAAAAAACACTCTCCCTGATGTTTAAAATAACACCACTCACACGGAGCAATTTTTGAAAACTTAAAAACAAAACTTCATTCGTGTTTCCCGCTCAAATCGGAATGGTCACAGCATTGTCTATTAAGTTGGTAGACACTGGACTAGCGCGTATAGTGCCTCCGACTCAACTGTTTGGATTTGACAGCATGAAGGTCCAACGTCGGAGATCGCAGGCGCGCTGCAACCCAATCGGTACAAAAGGGATGTTGATTGCAATTTCGTATGGACCTCTTTGGAAGATGTCTTTGCTATTTAGGCGCGAAACAAAGAGTCGTTTGAAGAAGGTCGCCTTTTTGTGATGCCTTGGTTTAGAATTGCTTAATAAAGACGTCATTTGTAAAGCATTATGTCTTGGACTAGGTAGATTTGATTTGATAGAATATTTTAATTTGTTCAGTAATACAGACCAAAACCGAATTTCGTCCAGAATTTGTGTTACTTATTCTGGATATTTTTTTTAACTTTGTCATTACAGGCAAACGAGCATGCGATCTACCTACTGGTAAGCAGCATCCTTGCCTATAGACATCATTAATCGGAGATATTATTGTTTAACAATATTCTTCCTGCCCTTTCTCCGGAACACATCACGTAGACGTGATTATTTTGGCGGTTAAATTAGGGACGACTCTAGTACCGCGCCAGATGAGATCTTAACTTAAGAAACGACTACCGCTGACTCTTTTAGATGAAATATTTGTTTTAGATCCTTTTCGAAGTTTACTTTCAGCACGGTTTCGCTCATGTACTGTCTATAGCACATCAACCTACCACAAACTGTAAAATTTTCTCTATTGATTTTGAACTCTTTTTAATAAACTTTAGGTTGAAATCTGATTGAGAGTAGTTACAGTTTGTGTTAGTTTAAGGACCTGTTGACTGTACGTAGCTCTTAATTAATAAGCGGGGAATTTTATAACAACAAAATAATTTATGTGAATTCTGTACAATGTTTCAGTCAGTGAAAGAATTATTAAGATCAATTCAGTTATATCAGAGCTTATTTATTAAATTTTAACGTACAAACAAGCCATTACTTTTAATAATATACTTTTAATAATACTAAATCACATCAAAATCATTATTCAGTACGGCTCACATAGAATTATCGAATTTAAACTTAAAAAATCTGCGTTTATTTCTCAAAAATCCAGGGAAACGTCAATGTAAAATTATATAGGAAGTTGTAGGGTACAAGAGACGCTACCTACATATTTGAGCTGGCATTAAATGGCACTGCCGGGCGACAAAGTAGTATGTTAGGCAAATGTTCCGCCCTGCCAGACACCGTTCGGGTTTTGGCAACTGTGTCATAGAAAAATAAAAAGCTTTGTCGACAATCATTTTCATAGAATCGTGTCATTCATTCTTTTTGTAATAAAAGTTCCATTATTTAAAAAGACTTGATATGAAATGAACTTTTTTATGGTTTTTTTTCCATTCATTCTTTAACCATCAATCTGGTTGTGATAACACTTTTTTTAGTTATACACACTTGTGAAAACGCTAGTTTTTAGCATTTCTATGATTTTTAAACACAAATATATTTTTAAACTATTAAAGGCGCGGCGCAAACCTGGACGCTTTTTGACTTGTGTCGAACACACCACACAAACGAACATTTTATTTTCATACAATCAACATAAAACCATCCAGTCCCCACGCAGCAAAGACAATTTTTGTGTCCAGTTGATTCCACTTAGAAAAAGTGTCCGGTCTAGATTATTAAGAACTAAAAATTTTCAGTTATAGACACAAGAAATATTAACTTTGAAAAAAAATTGTACTGTGCTAACTACGGTATCCTTCGGTGAACCACGTTGGCAACAGGCAACTAGCAACTGTATCTAATTTTTAACTGAAATGCCGGCGTTTCTTGATATTATGGCATCGTCGTCGGGATCTATTGACACGTTTCGCCGACGCCTGTAAAGAATCGTTGAGTCGGGGTTGGCTGCGTAGTCCACTGACTTATGGTGACGGTGGGAGAGTCATGCTTTATATAACGTCAGGAAGAACAAGACGTAATTGTCAACGTTGAGAAATAAGTATTTGAATTTGAATTTATTGACCAGAGGGTGTGAAGATGGAGAGCATTGTCGAAATAACGTGTAGACTCCAACCGCATGAATGCGGTAATAGTTCATGAAGTTGGCACTCCTTATGCAGGTCTAATTTACGGACATAGGGCGCATTTGCATAAGTACTTATTCTAAATAACTTGCATATTTGACTTGCAAACGTAAGTGAAAACCACACTGGCATATGTCATGATGGATGGATACAAGTTTTATAAAGTGTAAGCTTATTCCTAAGAGACATTTTACTCTTCTTGCAGATGAGAGGGTGCAGCCTACCCATGACCAATTCGACTCGGTCTCGGACGCGTTTATGTGATCCGCGATTGTGAGCCCAGTACGCCATATGACTTTATGTATTTGGTTTTTGGGCCCATGGGATTGGAATACTAAACAGAGTGCTCTGACCTAATCTTTTGGAGGGTTTCCTTTAGAGGTTCTTTTAGAGCAGGTTGAGAGAGGATAAAGCTCTGCACTTTTTTCTGGGTTGACTTCTATTCTCCGTTTCCTAAATCAATCGCCTAATGCGTTAGCTACGGAGTCTAGTTAACCTATGTAGATTCCTATCACAGGTCGCTCAAAGCTTTGTCGTCTGCAAAGAGTGCGAGCTCTACTATTTCCATCTTTGGTGGCAAACAAAGTCGGAGAGAGCATCAGGCCTTGTGGGATACCGGTTAAACAGGACGGGGACTAGAGAGTGCGCCTTCTATCTGTAGGGAAAGGTTCGACACTGCGGAAAGTCTCGTATGATGTGCACGAGGCTGCTTTGGCACGCCTAGTTTGAAGAGCTTAAATAACAAGCCGTTGTGGCATGCATTCTATTTATTTATTATTACTGTTTTGTAGCAGGTATAATCATTCTCATCAACATTATATGCTGCCATCACCCTCGGGTGAGAATCGGTTTGACGATCATTTTTTTTAACTATGTTATTATTCTTACATGACCACGAAACATTACTTGTTACCGGTAATAATAATCTTCTTTCTTCAAGCATATTCAAACTTGGTAACTTTCACTAGCTACAAAAAACATACCCTTACTTTAAATGGATATTTAATGTGTTATTTTGAAGAAAAGGTTTCTTTCAAAAATTAGTTTAAAAAAAAAAAGGTATTTATCGTGACCTCGTAAAAAATGCGCTCCTTGCTGAAAATTTTAATTAAACCTCTAACCTGAATATCAGTACCCCGCAATTTTTTATCTACCTCAATTCCATTTTTAAAAAGCTATTAAATTTACGTTTTCTCTCCAACATTGTTAGTACTTAAATTCCGGTGAATAATGGTATTGTCCGTTGATATACATACGATGCAGGCGGACGGTTGAATCAGCCATTGTACTAAACAGCTAGCCGCTTGGTTAATTGGATTTGTAAATATAATAAAAATATTCCTTTTAATATTGTAAATATAATAATAAAAGGAAAATATGGTTGAGGAGGGCGATGGCTGGATCCCGCGTTAACTCGTGAACGGGTGCCGTTTGAGGGTGTTCGTCGTTTGGATACTTGGGGGGAGGGAGACTTGCCGAGCTAACAGATGCAGAAAAGAATAATTTTGTATAGACATAAAGAGACTCTGTAAATTTATTTTGAAAAAAAATATACCCGTGAAGTTTCTTGCCAGTTCTTCTTCACGAAGGTTTTTTTTGAACTGGTGGTAGAATCATGTTTTATTTGACGTCAATAAGAACAAGTAATTGTCAATGTTGAGAAATAAATATTTCATTTCATTTCATTTCATTTCATTTCATTTCATTTCATTTCATTTCATTTCATTTCATTTCAGCTAACTGGCTAGCTGTAATGTAGAATAGATAATTATATAGAAAGGTATAATTTATTCGTTAACTATTTTCATACAAACTTGTTGATACACAGCAAGTTGCATTTGATCCTCCAGGAGCCTGCGTCATAATTTTTTTTTTAAATAGAAAACGTTCAAGAATCCTTGTTTAATTCAGCATTTTCAGAATTATATGGCTTGCCTAGTAACTGCGAATAGGCTGCACTAGAACATTACATAGCCAATATTATGGTGAACGGGGCACAGATTTTATGTGTATTTATGAATCAGGGCAGCTTGTTATTTACAATTGTGTGCTTAATCAGGGTTCTATTCCAGTTCATTCAATACAACAACTACGATTCGACTCAGCTAAAATATATTCACGTATACCTGTCAGAATCTGAATCGTTATTGTTGTAACCAAATAACACATAAAAATAAATTACGAACGACCACGACGATGTTTGTATAATTTTTAATGTGTTATATCAATAAATTTGTCTGCAGTGGTCAACTACAGAAGGTTTACTCGCGCGCTCGATCACCACGGTACACAGAGCGAATCCGGTTCCTACTATTCGGAGGCAGTTCCTGCAATTAACGTAAATACAAGGGATCGAACTGAGCAGGGCATTTCACTAGGATAAACCTAAATTTATTTGACCAAGCAACTAAGCATTTGAACAATAAATAAAAAATCACTTGTCTCAGACATAAATAGAGTAAATTCAAAAATTTATGTTTCAGGGTGAAACATAAGTCGTAAATAGAATTTTTTTTGTTTCTAAAGCAGTATTTTAAGGCAAATTTCTACTAACTCTAGAAGCAAACAAATAAACTTTATTGATCATAATTTAAATAGCAAAAACGCCAACCTTATGGTCACCCTATCCGAATACAGTAACGTGCTATGAGTTTAACGTAGCAAATTCATAAAATAAATCAGTAAATAAAAAAAATATATATTTACTGTTTCTCACTGAGTCTTGTTATGGGCGCATACTGTACCAGGATCGCTGATGTCTCCAATGCACACTGTACGAATGCGCCGACAAAGACCTGACCTCAATTTTGGGACAAACATCCGTTTGCCTAATAATCAAAACATTGTTTTTCATAGTTTTCTTTAATAATTAGAAATATTGTATTTATCATTCTATTACCTAAATTGCTTAGAGAACCTTTAAATTGTAACTCAGTTTTAAAGTTTTATTTTAAATAAATAATTTAATTTATTTCGGTTTTTTTTGGATCCTCCAGCTCTCAATTCTATAGTATCCGGATATCTGAAGTTAGTAAAATTTCTTCAAATCGAGATTATTTCGACTAACTAGTCTATCTAGACTTTATCGGATATTCAACTAAGTAGAACCAGCGGAGGACCAGGACAGAAGATCCAAACTTTGATAGTCTGATCCCAGAGACCGGAATGCCGATTTACATGTAAGTGCAGTGAATTTATCATGCTGTGTTGTTCCCTATAAATTTCTCTATCCCTTTTGTGTTTTATCCTTTTAGATATTTTATTAAGGTTCTTTTTTCTTGTAGATTTTTGTTAGGAATTTTTAATCCTTAAGATTTTGTGCCTTAAAAATATAAAAGGATAAACCTTTTATATTTTTATTACAAACTCTTTCAGAACTTCCTTTTTCTTTAAAAAAATTTACAAGAACCTTTTATCCTTTTAGATTTTCATGAGGATTTTTATTAGGATTTATCACTAGGAACTTTTATCCTTTTACATTTTTCATGAGGATTTTTATTTATTATAAAGCACCGTGAGCGGAATCGTCCCCACCCACCAACAAAAATGAAATGTAGCTTAATTGGTATATCTTGCCAAGATGATGTTTCTTTTCTATGGCGACGTTGCCCAAATGCGCGGGGTTCTCATGGTATAATTAAATATCTCGTTGACGTGTTATTGAAGAGTAATTGCAAAATACCTACTCATTTAAGTATTCATTAGTGCACAGCAGCGGGCGGCGCATGCACATAAAGATAATCAAATTAACTTAACGAGTACAAATTAACCCTCATCCCTCGCTCCCCGAACCCATGCTCTTGCGCAGGCAGGCGGAAGCGTCCAATCGAGACGAGCAGACACAAGCAGACCTCGGGTTTACGAACTGGAGGATGAAGATAAGATTCTTCAGGTATTTGAAGGTAAGCCAAAAATATCAACATGTGCTGCAGCGAGCCGTCGTGGAAGATGTGGTTCACTGTGCACACAGCCCCCCTATCATTACACGCCTGTGCAAGCCGTTGAGGAAGGAGACCCTGTCAGACAATTACCATTCTGCAGGTTTATGGTCGACGCCGATATACGCCGGATTATCATTTTTTTAAGAAAATACTATGAACTGATGAATCCATATTCGACCGCGATGGTATCACAAACTATCACAATCTCCATTATTGGTTCGAAAAAGGCAATAACCCGAAAAAAAGAAAGAGAGGGCTCATCAAATGCGTTTTTCGTTTAACGTGTAGATGGGTATCATTGACAGGCATTTGATAGTACCTTATTTTCTCCCTGATAATTTAAACAAGAATTCTACGTGATATTTTTAAGAGAAGAAATGGCACATCTCCTTGCAAATGTTCCTTTGGAGACAAGGAGAATGAAGATTTACCATCACGACGGCGACTTCGTGCGAGTGTAAAGATTGGGGAGTCTTATTTTGAACAATATTTGGGAAAAACTTTAAAAAAATGGTTAAAAGTAAATGATATTCAACCAAAGCTTTTTTTTTCATTTACAATTTACATTTAAAAAAAAATATTGATGATAAAAATTGACAATAGTTGACTTAATTTTGCACCCCTTTTATTATTTAATGAATATGCATTTTTATGTACACATCTGTACTATTTTGGTTTGATAATGAGTAGAGAAAGTTATTTATGCAAGTTGTATACAAAATCCCATTGTAATTTTTTTCACAATGGCTTGCCAATTGTAGCGAAAATTGTATCTTAGAAATTCATTATTATTTTAGGGACATAATAATTATTTTTGGACCATCCGTAACTAGATTTGTGGTTCATATAAGTTTTTTGTTTATTTACTCTTTAAAAAAACACCAAATCTTATTGTTTATGGTATTCCTAGAAAATACATCAATTTAGAGCTTGAAATCGGGTATTTTATATATTTTTGTTTAGTTACTTTGTATTATCATATTTTGTACTGTAATGTAAGTTATTTTATCATTATGGTTATAACAAACTGTTATACATAATATATGAATATACACATAAATATAAAATATATATATATATATATATATATATATATTAAATATAATAAATATACACTATATATATAAATATATATAAAAAATTCCCACTGATTTATCTAAAACAAAGGATTGTAATCGGATAGGATAGGAACACATTGG
This sequence comes from Marasmarcha lunaedactyla, assembly GCA_923062675.1. Taxonomy (NCBI): domain Eukaryota; kingdom Metazoa; phylum Arthropoda; class Insecta; order Lepidoptera; family Pterophoridae; genus Marasmarcha; species Marasmarcha lunaedactyla. Next base: position 7,277,580 of record OV281361.1, on the reverse strand, counting down.
TATCAGTTCCATGTGTGTTGGTAGGTGGGGACGGAGCCCATACATTTTTGCCCATAGTCCTTTATTAGGAATTTTTGTTAGGACTTTTTATTCTTTAGATTTTTTGTTTTATCTTTTTTAAACCTTTTTTTCGCGTTTTATCTTTTTTAATTTTTGTGTTTTATCTTTTTTAATTTTTGTGGTTTATCTTTTATATTTTTTGTGTTTTATGTTTTCTTTGTGTGTTCTCTTAATAATTTTTTGTGTCAGTTTTTAATTTTTGTGTGTTTTGTGTTAGTTTTTAATTTTTGTGTGTTTTGTGTTAGAATTTCAACATTTTTCATCCGAATAGGAATAACCCTAAGAAAACTGCACCGCGGCAGTTACATAGGCATTTAGTGATTGATCCTAGTAGGAATATTAATTCGTGTAGTTCCAAAATGTCTTACGATCCCGTCACTATTTTCAAGGCCTTACGCCCAGTTCCCGACTTTGACGGGAACCCTAATGTCCCTTTCAGATTTATTCGACTTTGCGATCAGATAGTCTTAAATTACATGATAGATTTCCCTGAAAGTGAACTAAGTAAATTGTGTTTGTTGAATGGCATATTAAATAAGATAACAGGACCGGCAGCCACTGAAATTAATTCGAATGGCATCCCGGATAGTTGGCACGCAATTAGGACCACTTTAATTAATAACTTCGCGGACCAGCGCGATGAAACGACCCTTTATAACGACCTTCTTTTAGCGACCCAAGGCAAAAGCACACCACAGGAGTTCTATGATCGTTGCCAGACATTATTTAGTACAATTATGACGAACATAATGTTGCATGAGACGGTTTCAACCACCATTGCTTCTAAACAGGCCTTATATAAAAAATTAACCATGCAAGCTTTTATACGTGGCCTTAACGAGCCCTTAGGATCGTGCATATGGTGTATGCGAGCCGAAATAATCGAACAGGCATTAGAGTTTGTACAAGAAGAAATTAACGTTATGTATCTACAACAACGTAACGAACCCCACTTTGAAAAAAGATACAACTTTAATATTCCTAAGGTTCAGTTTAATTACCCATTTAAACCTTTCATTCAACCACCAATTCCTAACTGGCAGCGACCATCAGTACCCCAGCCTGGCGGTTGGAGACCAGCCTTACCGAATAATTTTAATTTGCCACCCAACGCGAACCAGCGCCCTGTCATTATTAACGCGTACGCAACAGATGTTCCGCGCGCCACCACCTAGTTATAACCCGCAAAGTAACATTTTCAAATTACCACCGAGGAATCAAACCCAGAACCAAGGTCTTCGACCCATGAGCGGAGTTCGTAACTTTGTTTCTAAGCCACCATCTTTACGCGGACATGACTGGAGTCGACAAGGCAACCCGCCGCCTACCAACTATTTTAAATCGCGGGAAATGCATGTTAACGAGTGTGTAGACGATGACCCGGACTATTATACTGACGCTTATTATGACAATGACTATAACTGTTATTCTGACTATAACTATCACGACTACGAACCCAATGACTTCGAATCGCCGGTTAACAATTATGACCCACAGACGTACGGTGACCCACAACCCTCTTGTAGCAATTACGACCCAGATTTTCAAATAGGACCCCAATCAAACAAGCCAAAATAGAGTTAATCTGCAGACCCAACGCCAACTACCTTATATAAAAATAGAGAATCCACCCCTTAAATTTTTTATTGATACTGGCGCTAACCAATCCTTTATTTAGTCCCAAAGCTGTCGAAATTTTTTTTATAACTTTCCTCTTACCTATGATCCTTTCGAAGTAACTAATGTTCACGCTACAACTCGAAACGAATATACTATTTCCTTACCTTGTTTTAACGAATTTAAAGACCCGGATCCCATCAAATTATTCATATATGAGTTTCATAAATACTTTGATGGCTTGATAGGACTCGACTTACTTACTAAATGGGAAGCTAAAATAGATTTGAAAGAGAACAAATTATTCACTAAAATGGCTAGTAACCCAATATTAATGTACGATTCTCTAAACGTAAATTTGTATGATGATATTATCCCAGCTAACTCTACAAAGTTACTGAGGCTGCTTATAAATGCACCTGATGGTGAGGTGCTTATTCCTCAACAAATGTTAAGTAACTGCATAATACTGGGTGCTTAACATCTGTACGCAATAGCCGAGGCATAGTAGAAGTCCATAATCAAAACTGCAATGACGTGATATTCTCTTTAGACCGCGCGGCAGTAGCTGAAACTTATAATGTCGAGTGCATGTGTACCGAACAGTTACCCGATCGATTAAGTGACGTTTTATCGCGACTACGCATTGACCAACTTAACAACGAAAAGAAAATAAATTTGATTAACTTGTGTAAGCAAATCTCTGACGTTTTTTACATTGACGGAGAACCATTGACTTTTACAAATCAAATTAAACATCGTATAAGGACTACTGACGAAATCACGGTTCATACGAAAAGTTACCGTTACGCTTTCGTACATCGACAAGAAGTTAGGGACCAGATTACTAAGATGCTCGAACAGAATATAATAAGACCTTCTGGCTCTGCTTGGAGCTCACCTATTTGGGTTGTCCCAAAGAAAGTGGACGCCTCAGGGAAACAGAAATAGAGATTCGTAGTTGACTTTCGTAAACTTAACGAAAAGACAATTGACGACAAATACCCTAAAACAGCAAGAGATAATCAAGCAATATCACGAAGGTAAAACAAACCATCGTGGTATTAACGAATGCCATGTAGCTCTTTCTCTTAGATTCTACTGGCCAAAGATGAAAGAGCACATCTGGAAATATATAAATGAATGCAGTGTATGCGGCCAGGCATACTCTGCATTCAGTGTATGCCTGGCAGTACGATCGAAAACCAATAAAACAACAATTTAACCTCGTACCACCTCCTAGCAAGCCTTTTGAAATAGTACACGCTGATCTTCTCACTATACAGACTGAAAAATATCTCACGTTTGTAGATGTCTTCTCAAAGTACGCCCAAGCCTGTCTCATAAGAAATGGCACTGCCATAAGTATTATACAGAACCTCTTGAAGTTTTGTACTCATCATGGGTTTCCTTTGACATTAGTGACTGACAATGGTACTGAATTTACTAATCAACTTTTTCCAGAGTTTGTAAAATTACATACCATCAACCACCATCGAACTTTAGCTCATTGTCCTAATGACAACGGTAACATTGAACGTTTCCACTCAACATTACTTGAACATTTGCGTATACTCAGATTACAAAGGAAAGACGAACCGGTCATTAACCTAGTACCACTCGCCCTTATCGCTTATAATAGCTCAATAAACAGTTTTACCACATGTCGACCTTTTGATTTAATAACTGGACATTTTGAGACCGTTAGACGTTGACTTGACAGCACATCTCCTTCAACAGTGCATTCAAACTCATAGGGAACAAATGAAAACTATCTACCAGCTGGTAAGTGACTCTGCCCTAGAGGAACGTACAAAACTCATTGATACCAGAAACCAACCTCAAGACCAAGTTTTATAAAAAATCCCCTAGCTGCAAGACAAAAACTAGCTCCAAGGTTCACCCAGGATAATGTGCTCGCTAACTTGCCTATCCATATATATACGTCAAAGAAACGTGGCCCTATAGCTAAATCTCGTCTTAAGTGGAAACCTAAAAGTAAAAAATTGTTACAGGACACTGATGACCCTGACATTATCCATCGTTCCCTGCGAGGAGATAAAACTTGACAAACTTGACGATGGAATCGTACTACTCCCCTTCAAACTTGCACAAACACATTTAATAACCCACTATCGCTCCTTCCTACAATATGTTAACCTTGACGATTTTTCAAATATTGTAACTGACTTGAAAAATCAGCTTGTTGACTTTAGAAATCAATTGCCTAATGACACTGTTATGTTATTCGAACATCAGATAGACTATCTTGAAGAAAAAGTAATTAAAATAGAAAATCAATTAAAAACCTTGTTGCCTAACTGTTTTTAAAAAAGCGTAACTGGTAACCTTGACTATACGGATGCTATTCGATATGATAGTGTTTTAGAAAATATTCAAAATAACCAACGCAGAACAATTAACGAATTGAATAGCCATTTATCTCTCAGTAAAGAATGGATGTCTTGTCGTTATGATTTACTGACGTAATTGAAAGAAAATCAAATTAAAATATACACAACCCTTAGCTTACTACTTGACGCTCAATCCCAACGGGGCTATAGTCTACTGAAATTTACAAAATTTGGTCAGATCTTAACCATACTAAGCGAAAACTCGGAAGATATTTAAGGATAGTTATTTAGGCTAGAAAATATTTTATCCTTTATACATAGTTCTAGTGTACATCATAATATGTTAGGTATAGACGTATTAGAGAATATGTTAGGAAAGCTTAGGGATTTATATGGGCTAGAACAAGTTTTAGATTTAGAAATTAGACAATATTGCGATATTATTAGGCCAGGATATTACTACAGTGGAAATAAAATAGTTATAATATTCAAATTCCCTTTGATAAATATTAATAAGTATGATTTTTATAGGCTATCCGTATTCCCTAATAAAAACGATCAGTCCCTTTTACCCCCTAATCCTTTTATCGCAACACACGAAGAAACATTCCTGTACATGGAGGCTGAATGCCCGAAGTTATCAGATAACCGGTATCTCTGTGAGGAGAAATTTCAACACCATGTTCGCAGGAAACCAGACTGTATCTTCTCCTACATCACCAGCAAATCTCTCAACAAGTCCTGTGGCCTCACAACGCTGTACCTGTCAAAAGAAGCAGTCGATAAACTGGACAGCAGACATTACGTCGTGACCTTCCCGCACTTCACAAAAGTCGAACTCATCTGCGACAACGAGGGCTACGATGAAATACGTGGGATCTACCTAGTCACCATTCCTACACGATGCACCCTTCGCACCAAGGAGATCACCATCACCAACACCAATGATGAAGTAAAAGGGCACCCCGTAAAAATCTTGAAGGTTCCATATGATTTCAGAACGCAAGCTGCAAACCCAATCCACGCCACCCTTAATGGAATCAACCTCAAAGATCTTCATACAATCCAAGACAAAATCCTCTTAGAACCCGCTATCACCGAGGACACTAGAGATGGAAGCATTTTTCACACAACCATATCGTTTTACACTACCATCATCATCATCACTTTAATTGGCATCATCGCTGCTTTTCGCCGATACCTAAGGAATCCGGTAGAAGTCAATGATGGAAAATCACCCCACTATGCTGTTCCTACCCCAACGAAATGAGCTAGTGAGAAAAAAGCGGCAACATTTTCACTAAACTTTTTAAAATAGTTGCTATTCTTCAGGGGGAGGTGTTATGGGCGCATACTGTACCAGGATCGCTGATGTCTCCAATGCACACTGTACGAATGCGCCGACGAAGACCTGACCTCAATTTTGGGACAAACATCCGTTTGCCTAATAATCAAAACATTGTTTTTCATAGTTTTCTTTAATAATTAGAAATATTGTATTTATCATTCTATTACCTAAATTGCTTAGAGAATAGACCTTTGAATTGTAACTTAGTTTTAAAGTTTTATTTTAAATTAATTAATTTAATATATTTTGGTTTTTTTTTGGATCCTTGGCTCTCCATTCTATAATTGTCTCTCTCTTTTAATTGATGAATCATCAAACAACATTTGCATATATTTCCCTGTTGTCAGGTCCACATATTTAAACTAAAGTTAAAAACTGTGAGAAACACAATTTCTGTTTACGCCGTATGTTTCACCCGGTATATATTATTTATTATCGATGACGACCGAGTGGAGGCTTAGCTCATACGCCGGAGGTGTAAGGTGCGAGTCCTGGTCGGGCCATTCCTTTGTGTGATGAACACAGGTGGTTCTTAGGTTATGGCTACTTATATTTAGATATATATGGTTTGTGAGGTCATCCATAACACTGGCTCTGCTTACTTTGAGGCCACATAGTTAGTGTGCTTGCCTGAGGATTAATATTATTATTTATTGATAAATTAAAAAAATTAAATACCCCATCTCAATAAATTCAAAATTGAGGTCAGTCAATATAGCCCGGTCATTAATTTCCAATTACTTATAAAATACCAGGTACATTCAAAACGATTAATCTACGGGTTAAATCTACAATAGTCGGGCACAGACATCAAGTAAATGATTCTGTGGCGGCCGAAAGAGGGTGCTGTATACAACTCGATTTGGACCGTAAGTTAAATTGTACACAAGCTAGCACGCAACGACTTGGTGTTTGACAGACGAGCAGTGTGGCAGTTATACAACAAAATAAGTTATTGTAGGGAAAATTATTTTGGTAAATACGAAGTGTTACACTCTTTGCTAAGCCTGTTTAGGTCTCCAAAAAAAAAACGTGAGTCGTATCCCTGGAAATGTTGGTTTTTCTATTTAATTTAATAAAAGGTTTAATTTAAAAATACAATATTTTGTTGTTAGATTGATAAGCGTATCATTTTCAATTTAGTAAAAAACATTATCTTATAATTAAATATCTTAAGGTGGTTCGATGAGCCTACAAAAAGCTAAAGTCCCGCTAGATGGCGCTAGTTCCACAAATTTCTGGTTTTTATTTATTTGTGAAATCAGCTTTAAAATTTTTTGACTTTAAAGATGTTTCGCGACATCTTTATATAAATACAGAATTGCCAAAAATTACTTTACACGTTTTGTTGTATCGTACTATCCAAATAAGTTAATTATGTATTCCTTTACGTAGTTTAAGCATATCGCACACAAGCAAACAAAACTCCTACAAGTGCGATAGAGAGCGCAACAGACGGCGTCCTTTTTACATGTATTATGGCCTCCTCGTAGCGAGTGTTTGATATTTAGTTTACGTAGTAATACGACACAAATATAGCATGCTGGCGTTTTATGCGTGCGCCTAGATTCTAAGCGGCAAGATGTTAGTTCGAACCCCGAAGTATTTTTTTTTCGTTGGGATAGAAATATAAGTACCTAACTATAATATAGCTATATTTAGACCAGATTATAAAAAGGAGGCGGCGAAATTCTGGTGTTCTTTAAAAATTATTCTTTTTGCGTATATGTTACTGTTATAATATCCCCAAAGTAGTAATCCATGGCGCCTAAGAAAGCCATGGTTTGTGTTATGGATTATCATATGTATAGCCAAGTAGCAGGTACTTATTTACATATATACCTAGAACCGGAACAGTTTTTGTGTTCTGTGTGACAATCAAACCAGGACCTCTTGATCAACAGCTTGGTGAGTTAGCCACTGCACTATGGAGGCCGTCAAAACCCGATGTTTGTGGTGTTATGGGTCCCTATCCAACGCAATATGTTTGTGATAGAAGGTGTACCAAATAATTTTTCTTTTATTGGATCACACTGAGATGTTAGCCTAAAGTACTAGCCGTAAGATCGTGAGGTCGCGGTTTCGATCCTCGCACGGAACAAGAATTAATAAAAAACAAAAAAAAACCAGGTCTTGGATGTTATACCTATATTTATTAAAATTCTAGGTTCCCTCCCCATAGTCCGCTACTTGGTAACACAATTCTTGGGGCCCAGTAGGCAAGGCAGTGTGATTATGCGGGGACTTTATTTATATTGTGATAAATTAGGTGTAAGTATGAAAAAATATGCAGCAGAAAATGTTTGTATATTTGTTTATGTAGGAAGGAGGATTTTTGGGATAATAGGTCTTGTCAATAATAAAAATCAAGAAACACACAATAGTTCGAATGGGTTTTTATTTTATACACTTATTCTAGATCAATACATTTAGCTCCCTTTTGTATTTGCCTTTGTATTATTTCTGGCTATATGGAGTTTTTATAAAAGTAAACCAATTTATGGATCATTTCTTAATAAATGGTTCATTTTTTAGTACTTCAATTACAGTTATTGGCGTAGTTGAATTCACAAAACCAATGATATAACATTTTTTCATTCTTGTAATCCTTAGTTGCCCTGAACCTAAAAGAAAACCATAATTAGTACCTGGTAGAATACAAACAATATATAACAATTTAGCACACATGTTGTTCATAGCCCGGATTTACTTTATTATATCTATAATATAGCCATGCCAATGCACCCCTGGGTGGAATGAAACCGGTAACATGATATAATTGAATTTGAAGATGAAGCCCAGTTTCAGTTCCCGATTTCAACCACCATAATAAAAATGTGTAAAGGAGTTGTCTTTCAGATAAAAGGGAAGACCAATCAGGGAAATTACACATTTGAATTTGAACATTTAAATCTTGGGTCACTAATGTATTATTAATAATTTTTTTTTATTTCAATAATTTCACCTTTGATTAGCATACATACATAGAGATATATGTTGGCCTGGATTGTTTTTTACCATCAGATTGCTCCAGTGTTTGTTTGCTGGCTTTACTAAAATAAAAATAAAGTTTACAAAATAAGTGTCATGCGATAATATCATGTTTTACTTGGTAGTAGTAATTGTGATTTTCCTTCAATGATAAAACTCCATTCTTTTCGACAATGGGAAAATTCTTCTCATCTCTCACGGAGCAGTCAGGATGTCTATTGATTTTCTTGCTAGTGAAGGAAAACATTGTATTTCAGTAATTGCCTCCTCATTTAGCACTACACCTGAAATAAAATACAGTTTTAAAACATATCATTCAAATTATGGTATTCGCTATGACATGTACACATAACATGTATTGTAGGTATAGGATACTAAAACTAACCTTGTACTTTTAACTTCTTCACTTTCTACTATAGCTATATTCTCTTTTGTATGCCATACCTCCACACGACTGAAAGAACAAAATATGTAGAATATTTGTTGACTGGTACTATGTAAAAGGAGAAAGAAACTAAGTACTTTAATATCATCCTTTCCAACCCTAGCTACCCAAATGCAGGCCAAATGACAGAAAATATAGGTAGGTACCTAATCAAGAAGTAAAACAAATAATTACTTACGATACACCATCCCCGTAATGGCGTTTTAGTTGAGCTCGAGCCCTTTTTTTAGATTTCAGTGGGCCGGAATATTTGTGTTTTCTAGAAAGTGCCTTTGAAGTTCCTTCCATGATTAATTTGATATTCACGACGGCTGATTGGCGTATAAACGACACAGTAAATGCATAAGGGATTCAAAAACAAATTATGAATCTAAAGACGCGTTGTTGATATTATTTGTAAGAAAGAAATAACCAACAAAACAAAGTGTCAACTAAGTCGTGAGCAGACAGACAGTAAGAACGGCAACATAGCGCACGAGCAACCATCCCCGAGCGTTTGTCTTTTTCGGTGATCGCACGAAGAGGCAACGTCGCATAGCGTGTTATTGTCACACACACATTTGTAAATTAGATGAAAATTTTCAGTTTTTAATTTTGATTTCTAAATGAAAAATATGGTTTTTTATTCATTTCGCGACAAATTTAACTAGAAAATAGTTTGTAGAACTCGTAATTAAAGATTTATTCTATATCCTGAATCAGTGAATACCGATTGTTTTTTGTATGGAAATCGAACCACCTTAAGTTATTGGTATAAGTATAATATATTCTACGCAAATGTTCTACGATAAAAATCTTCTTATATCTAGATACTGCTTTAAGTGCAAATGCATTACGACTGTTGTGTATGTCATAAAAATATTATAATACCAAAAGAATTTACAATCGAACCCACGTTCAAATCTTAATTAATCATATATTACTCGATTCAGATATATTCTTTAAATAATAAAGTAATTGGAACATACACATGGTAATACGATACGGAGACAAAAATAGAGCCTATTTGCGATAAATTTTGTCATGTAACACAGAAACAAGCTGAAACGGTTAGTCTCTGAGATATTTTAATTTTTATTTAAATTGACCGTAATTTTTTTTTCAATTTTAATAATTTATTAAGTAATTTCTAAGACCCGCTAGCATTTCAGCATGTCACAGAAATAACATGCAGCTAATGTAGTACGGTTAAATTTGATGCACAGAACTTGAGCACGCAAAATTTTTGAAACAAATCGTGCATATAAATTAAATAGATTTCTCGCTTCGCTTAAATAGATTTCCGAATGATTTGAATTACAAATAACACTGTATAAATAAACAACGCCAGTCTACTCCGACCCAAAGATACAATCGGTCTATTAAGGAAGCCGTTACGAAATAATAATTATTATTAGTGTCCTGTTGAAACGACACGATATAACGACGAGGTGCTCTTTGGCGACCAAAAATAAAAGAGGTATCATAAAGACAGTTTGATTGAGGTCAAAATGGTAACTGCTTGTATTTTATAGTCAAATTGTACATTTATAACGTTAATGTTATTTAGTTCAGTAGCAGGTTAAGGTTTTCGTTATATATTTGAAAGAAAAGGTTGTTTTTAAATTTGTTATACTTTAGATCCACCGTTGCGCAAACTGACTTGTATTTCATATTTAAATGTAAAATTAAAATGTATTTCTTTGATCTCAACATTAGCAGTATAAAACCGTAAAAACTGGCCGAAAACTCTTATTACTATTTCCGATGATAAGTACGTGTATTTTGTTACGTTCCTAATTCTATGCAATTGCAATATATAGTTCTATGTATGTATGTTTTGACATAAATATTGTACTGAATGCCTAATAGGGTATTGACACTATTTGATAATGCAAGTTTTTATAATTAATATAGATAATATAATTATTTTGACCCAAAATATGTTTCGAAAAATAACGTGTTCAATTTAATATCTACTAAACTAAAACTAGATTAGAAAACTTAAAAAAGAAGCAATAAAGTTATTATAAAATACTTATGTTAAATTTATTAATAAAATTAGCTTACTGGCATTAAATATAACAATTTTTACTACGACAGTATTCATGTAAACGCAGTATCTACGTAGCTATATATTATCAATTTTTGTAAGTTTGTTATTTATAAGTTTTGTATGGAGCGTTTTTCGGCGACTCGCAGCAGCTCCTCAAACATATCGCTGAATTATTTAGAAAGATTATAAACTTACTGTTCCTTCTGCAATATTTCTTGACTGTTGAAAAACTATTTAAATATGTAATAAAAAGAAATTGTCAAATAACCAGTTGTTGTATTTTTATTTTTCTACTTGTGCTTTTTTGTATTTTACATCTTGTGCATCTAAGATTCTGCTTGTCATCATGTATTTATTTGTATGTACCTTACACTCGATAAATATTTTTCTTTTTCATTTATTTCATTACTTTGAAACTCAATTTTAGTAGTAAAACGAATGCAACATGCCATTGAATTTAAATGTTTACATGTTTTAAGGTATGAGAATCAGAGGCAGAAGTGCATATATATATGTGTTAGAGTATTGGTAGGTTTGGCTTTTAATTGAATAAAACAATGATTTTATTTGATGTGCACTCCGTGAAGTTTCAGCACAGACTGACTCTTTCTGCTAACAAAACTCATAACGAAAAGTGGATCACGGACCATATGACGTCAGTCTAATTTGCAACTACTTTGTGCCTTTTAATAGTCCAATAACTGTTAACAATAATTCATAACACATGTTCAAACACCTGCTGCTATATAAAAACAGTTAAATGTATCTAATTTACCTCAAACAATTAGGATACTGGACAGTTATTTATTTGATTATGCCTTAAGTTACATACAGTACATGGTTGATCTAACAATGCGCAATCATATGTATAAACGATATAAACCCAAAGTCAGTGCATACACGTTTCGTATTAGTTTTGGGTTAATTTCCGTTCCCTTAAAACTATCCAAATACCAGTTACGTGTTGCTCCAGTTCATGTTTTACCTGTATGCTACACAGTATATTTTGTCGTTTTGGTTAACAGTCTTTGTGACTAAGTAATTAAGCGTTTTTCTAAGTAGACCTCGGCGCTGCCACACCGCTCTTTTCTTATGCGCTCGAATCTTGCAAATTACTCGTACATTGATAAGTTTATAACGCAGATACTTCGTTAGAGTAATTTATTGGCTGGGGGTATTTTAAAACTTTTGGCAATGGTCATTAATTATATTATTCTACAATATAAGGCATGCAAGATGAATTTATTTAGGGTTGAAGAAGACACTAAATACTTCCTGGAAAGAAGCGCTATAAGTTTACACGAAATTAATGTCACAGATCTTAATGAACCATTCTACATAAGGGTTTTACCACACCGATCGATCGATCGTCGATCGACGCCATCGATCGATGGTAGAATGGAACAGTCGACGTCGATGGACGTAGATCGACGATCGAGCTATTGGTGTGGTAACACCCTAGCAGTTATAATTTACCCATTTCAAAGCTAATATTACAAATGCGAAAGCAGTTTGTATGTTTGTTTGTAATGTTATTACGAATCTTCGCGATCATTCTGAAATTTTGAATACTGGTTTTAAGGTTTAGAAAAAGGGTAGAAAAGGAAATAACATATTTGTATCCTAAAATGTACATCTCTTTTTGTCTTTCATAAGAAAGACAAAAAGAGATGCACATTTTTCCTTAAGGATACGACAGTGAACCCTGAAGAAATCTGTATCTTTATAATAATTGAAAGCCAAAAATCCAAAGTAGTTTTCGAACTAAAATCGTAAAAATATTACTCGTAAGAAATGAAATGGAATTTAATTTGGTACTATTAATGAACATAGGTTGGCAAATGGCGCAATGATGTTTTTTTTTGCTATGATATTGGTTCTTACTTAGCAGTTAAAAAATACAAAGCTACTAAGGCTATTCAGGTACACATTTCTTTGCCAAACAATACAATCCGGCCATAATCAAGGACAACATGAATAAAACACCATATTATTTACAACTCTTTAATGCCTCCTCACAATTTATACAAAATTTAGCTTTAAATCAGAACTTTCCTATCTAATCTTTATAAAAATTCAGAAGCAACGTAAAGTACGACTAGGAAGTTTTCAGCACCTGGAAGGAAAGATGGAGATATAGCACCATGATTTGTCAAGTTGGAAGTGGAAGATTTTGGAAAACTTGGTCGGTGTGCCAACTTGTGACGATCTGTCACTCCAACCTGTTACATGGCGTTAGATTTGCTTTTCCTTTCCGCTTTGGTAAATTTCCATAAAGGAGATTCTTCTCCCTCGCACACTTTACGCTACACGGTACGGCACATACGGTGAAATACTCTTCGTCTATAAAAATTGCCCAATATATCCCTCTCAAATAATATAAATGAATAACAATATAACTTTGATAAAGGATCAACATAAAATTTTAGTAAAGTTTAAAAAATCTCGACTGCTACAGGTTTTTCTCTTCTCCTATAAAGTAATTTTTTTTTTTTTGAGATAGAGTTTAGTGATTTTTTAACTCTATCACAGAGAAAAATTCCTTAACCACCAATATGGCTTTACCTACATAAAATTAATTACATGAAAACAACTGAAAATTATAAAAGGGTTAATACTAAATAATTTGTTTTAAAACATATTCAAGCAGAGTTGACCCAATTCAATCACAGCCTACCTAAATCGCATCGGCTACAACGGCTCAATTCCATAAATTTTTTTAAATTTTTTTGCATAACAAAGACTGTCATTTTCTTTTCACTAGATCTTTATTATAGATAATGTCAGATCAGGGCCAAAAAAATATCATCTATACGGAGATATTTTTGCGAAAAAAACCTTATAGATTGATAGTAAAATAATATATTATGTTTCTGACATCTTATTGATATACAAAATAATTATTTTTGCTTATTATTGTTGTTTAATATTTACTAATCTAATTGAACATAAGATATATTATTACTTAAAAAGACATAGTCAATAATTGAGTATTATTTAATTTAAGTACTTACTTATCACTTGTCAACTACATTTATGTTACTACACAATTGATGAATATTTTAAAGACACTGAATTGTAATTAAATAAATCTATATGTATAAGTTTAGGAACCATAATGTTTTGTAATATTTTATAACACTTAAATATTAATATTTGTAAATACTATTTTGATATTCATCGGTTTTTAGATAGTATATCATTTTGCAATTAACTTCTTATATACACGCTGTTTAACAGTAAAAAATGTAGAACTGCCAATTTTAATTAAGAATTATTTGTACACATTTTTTCGCAAATAAATTCATTTGATTTGATTTGATACATACAAGCCCTTTACCGCCTTTAATATTTAATTGACAAGTTTTCTTTTAAAAAAAAGCATTGAAATAGACCTGCATTGGATTTTGTAATTTATTTTATTGTCGTGTTTCAACGCGTATTCTCCGTAATACACTGCTTAGATTGTGATGTTGATATTTGCGTGAATTTTGATGATTTAGGATTTGCAGAAAACTTTTCTAACACTAACATAGATTTTAAGCTGTGTAATACTAACAAGTGGGCCTATTTGCTACAATAAAGAAATGTATTATTATTATAATAATAAAATGTATAAGACTGTATCAAACTAAAAGCTATTCTATATCTCGAGTTGAAAGGGGTAGCCATGGCTTCGTCATCAACGGACTTTCTTTCAGCCTTATTTCCCGCATCACTTATTAGAATCTTGTAAATATACTCTAAAAAATTGCTTATACACCTTGGTAAAACTAATACGATGTAAATGGAATACTTTTCTGCGCTCTGTTGAAATAAATATCTGAGTAAAAACCTGAACCGTTTTCAATGACAGCGTTCCGGTACAATCTACGAGTCAGATATTGCAACTCGAGTAAAAATCTAATACGAAACTGCGAGATTCAATCAGGATAAACTTTTATTTAAAGAGAATGTTTGTTCAATATTTCTTTTTTTGTTAAAATATAAATATAAAATACAGTTTTAAAAGAAGTGCAATATTTTTTTAAATTACGGAAATGTGCATTTTTGCATGACTACCAGTTTGCTTGCTTCTTTGTTTGAGAAGATCTGACAAGAAACTTCACGGGTACAATTTTGTTAAATCTGATTATTCACATACATATATTTAAAATAAATAGCTACTTTCTCATTTATTTTACTGTTAATACCCAATCACAAATGGATATAATATTAAATATGATTTTAAACCTTGAAACTACAGCCATACGCAACATATTTCCTTAACAGTTTCAGTAAGGTTGTCGAATTTATTATTAACGCTTTATTCAATATAATAATATGTGGATGGTGTTTATCGAATCGCTCGCTTGTAATCAACAACTACGGTATTCTATTCTTGATTGAATGGCGTGTATCTGTTGATAATTCTTCAAATGTAACGTTGAAGAGAAAACAAAATGTTGAATGGAGAGATGTTCACTGAAAAATATTTAAATATTTGATGCAACCAGCCTGGAAATAAATTACGAATACAGCTACAGATATAAGAAAAACGAACACAACATTTAATTATAGTTTAATTTTATTAAACTGGATATAGTTACGAGTACAAAAAAGATTAGTTAGGGTCGAACTGTAGAGAGATAGTATACAGTTCACGTAAACAGGTCTAGGACAACGGGGTAAGACATCGTAGACGTAAACATTATATTTAGGACAAGAAAAAAATATGTGGTTAAGGTTGCCTTCATCGGGTCCACATTCATAAATGGAATTGTCCTTAATCCTTATTTTTTCAAAAAAACTGGAGTGCACACATGGCCAAGACGCATTCGAATGATGGTTGAAGTGGTTCGTTTGTTAAAGTTTTTATATTTAAAAACCAGGGATATTAGGTTGTAAAGATTATAAAAAAATCCAAAAAAAAACTTTGTAAACAAACCATTGCCGGATATAAATTCGTCAATTTCATCAAGAATCTCACTTCCAAGACACTAAAATTGCACACCAGTAACTCAGAAAACACTGCCGCCCTTTTGTCAAACTTTTAAGTAGTACTTGGAGCTAAAACTTGCAAAACTAAAAAAATACAATGAGATAAAAAAAAATTGAGGTTATTTCTTATTTTTTTTAATACAAATATTAGGGATAACCATCGACATAAAATGAAAATGACTGAACGACAGGTATCGATTCCCGATTCGTATCGACATTTTGATGTATCGATACAACAAGATCCGATAAGACTAAATCACTCAGATAAATATGTTAATGTAATAATGAATGTGTTTACTTTCAGTGTAATTTAGTAAAATTATAGTTTACAAAGACTTTTTGCCGTTGGAACAATATTGTGGTTGTTACTGATTCTTTTATTAGGTGAGTTTTGAGCATAATTCGTTCTGCTTATAGTTCCGTGAATTAATGTACCGCAAGAATGAGAGAAAAATATCCTTTTTTAAATTAAATATGTTTACTTTAATTTTTTTTTATTCAAATTCATAAAATTACATTGTACATTAATATTAATATCAAATGTTTTTTATTTATGTGGCAACTTTAAACTGGGTTTATGATGGCAAACTCATATCTGTAGCGCGTACGCATACCCCTCATTCGCAGGGGGGGGTCAGCTTTATTGCCTGATTGTAAACTACCTAGAAGGGCAAACTTTTAGAGCTATCGGGATAAGCTAATTATGCAGATGACTAAGTCGAATGTAACGTAAAGGGCAAATATATTATACAGAATAGGAAGTATTTATTCCAGTAGACGCACAAATGATAGTGCAACAATCGAAATTCCAGGGCCAAGGCAACAGCCAGCAAAGAGACTTTACAATGGTCACTGGCCTGAAGACATTCCGACTACAGAAAATTCAAAGAGGAACATTAAATACCTTTATTGCCTTCTGTGTAAGCAAAAAGAGAAATCGCAAGGAAACGAGGTTTAGGTTTAAAATTTGCTAAAATCCTTTTTGCCCTGCTTGTTTTGAGTAATGTCATACTAATTATGTAGTAAATATGACTGATTCTGAGTAATACAAAGACTGATTAAAGAGTAACTCTTGTATAATATGAATAAAAAATATAAATTGATTTTAGAAGTGCATTTAGTTTGTTTTTTTTTTTATTGTGTAATCTGGATAGAATATTTACTATTTTAAAAGTTTAAAGAAGACTGATTGATTGTTAATTACATTAACAAGAAGAAATTATATTTTTGATAAGACAATCATTTTGTTGATTTGTTGATGTCGATGATCGCTTTGCAAAAGTCATTAGATTTAATAATTCAATAATCAGTATGGGTAACATCACTAACATGCCAAAGGGTCGTTGACGTTTCATTGTTTACAAAGTTTTTTTTTTAATCTGGTAAAGATAAAAATTGCAATTGGCAAGCATTTCAAATGGCTTCCAGCATAAATACCACGAGTCTTTCTCAAAAACCGTCTTAATCCTTCACCCCTTCCTATTTTAACACAACTTATTCCATTTTTTGTCCATCATAAAGCAGGAACTTAATATTCTCCCAGCTACCCTGTAACATGGTAAATCCATCGCTCGGAGAGATGCCTGACGTGATCAACATGAAAAGGGCGTCCGCCATTTTTAAATTAATCTGCTTAGAATACTGAACTGTGTTGTTATTCCACTATTTGTAGGGAAATCGGAGAAAATGTTAGCTTCTGCCAGGCATTTTGATGTGATTTGAAAGAATATTTTTTCGTTTTAGTAGATAGATAAACAACGTGTGGAATGTTTCGGTAATAAATTGTTACAAAATAATTCTAAGTTTGGTTTAAACTTTATTACGTACCGTTTGAATTAGAATGCTATTTTTATGGTTAAGTTTGTTCATTGTGTCTATTTTTTTATATTACATTTTTACATTGTAGGTATATTTTATAATGTAATGTTTATATTGTAAAGTTTGTTTTTGATACTAGTCCTACTTAAATTATTATCCGAATGAACACATTGTTCAATGACTTGATTTTTCTTACGCAATAATACTCAGAGTTAATATTTACTTTTACTTTCTTTTTGGCATAGGCCGTTGAATTTGAATTGGTTAACGTAAGATTCGTTAACCATGGTTCTAGCGACCTATTATTACGTAGGTATACTTACTCTTCATATAAACAAAAAAATAAATTTGTAAAGCTCAAAGCAAACTTTAATACTGTATTTTCAGTAGTCAAATTCGACTTAAATAATATCTTGACAAGTTCAAAATGCAATAATATTGTTGTAATAAGAGTCAATTCAGGGATCCGTAAAATTAATTTTATGCAAATAACTTTTTACTTTAGTTCAAACTATCCTCTTAGTAAACAAACACGTAGATCCTATAAAAGTGAGTCCACCAATAAAGTAGTTTTTATAGCCTAAATTTCTGAAGGGTCAAATTTGTTTGTATAGTTCGTTTTGCAACTGGATTCAACCTTTAAAAAAATTATATTTACTGTATACGTTCCAAATATTTGACAAACTTAAAAATAAAAACGTGTATTTTTTAATTATAATTGGCAGGAGTTTACCTTCCTGGTGAAAATTGAACACGAAGACGAGAATGTTAGACGACTGTCCAAGATACCTATTCACAATAGACTGAATATCTCGGAGTTGTGTTTTTACTGGAACTTAGCTTCGGCTGCGTGAACATTAGGCGATGTGCTAAAATCGACCAACAGCATTTCTTGCTACATTTTCGTAATCAATAATGCTGCTAGTCAACGTTTTCCTCACTTATAGCTTACTTAGAGACTTATACCTTAAACTTTCACTTTAATTCAGTTTTAAACCCTGGCAACTAATGATCGTATTCTAAATGCTCAAGTTTGAAAATGGACCTGTGATTGTTCATTTGTAATGGAACTAGGTTTCTAAATTCAAATTCAAATATTTATTTCTCAAAATTGACAATTGCTTGTTCTTGTTGATGATATAAAACATGGCTTTACCGTCAGTTCGGCCAGTCCTTCGTGAAGAAGAACTGGCAATAAACTTCAGGGTTGTAATTTTTAAAAAACAAATTTACAATGTATAAACAAAATTATTCTCATTTGTTAGCTCAGCAAATGACAACTCCACGCAAAAATTCCTAACAAACCACCTCAGACAGCACCAGATCACGGGGTTAACGCGGGATCCAGCCATCGACCTACTCAGCCATATTAGGGGGAAGTGAGCGATCCGTCACCCGAAGCTACCGTAAGAAGACGTGCTTTCATAACAATGATTTAAGACCTAAATTTATCTAACAAGATTAGATTTAAACAAACTAACAAACAAAGCAGTTTAAATGAGCCCTTGTAGAATACCTATTTGCGCTAAATCATTGCGTAGACGCATTAATTGCCTGTTTACCGAACTAGGTTCGGAACATTTATTCAGTAATTAAAAACACTCGACCTAATTTGGTTGGAGTATCAGCAAAATGAATACTTTCCATTTTATAGCGTCACTTCAATTTGATTTCGGTTGCGAATTAATGATGAAGAACATTGTCATTTTGTCTCAAAACAAATAATACTCACTAGCTTACTATCGTATGCAATATTTATAGCAGCTTTAAGTGTGGTTTTCAGTTACTTCAGACTCACTCACCGAAGACCACAATGTTTGCCTCCTGTTGCTTGTCAGATGCCATGCATACCTAGAAAATAATAACTATAGTTTTTCTTCACAATTAGAGCAATTGGCTTAATGTACATAAGTCGTAAATGGCAGTAACCGAAATCGAACTCGGTACTTCAGACAGGGAAGCTAGCGTCTTGACCACTGCGCCACTTCAATGAATAATCAAAGTGTGTGAGGAAGCGGTGGTGTTTGGTCGGTATTTTTTGATTAGAGAAATGAGGTTGTGCTATTGTTGGACTTTTAGCACACCACATCCTTATTGCAACCTTCTGCTTCTTTATTGGCTATAACACAAGTGGTCATTCCGCTCTACCAGCGACTGGGGCGAGTAATCGCTCGTCGCACTCGCACACTCGCTTATAACACAAAACTATTGTAACTACAAACATGTATCTAGATGCTCGCTAACTCATATATAGTGTCTAGTTCTACTCTTTACTCTTCTGCGATGTGAAATTCAAATGCAAATGTCTATTTTACAACATTGACAATTACTTGTTTTTACTGACATTAAATAAAGCATAGCTCTACCAGCAGGTCGGAAAAACCTTCGAGAAGAAGAAGAGGCAAGAAACCTCAAGGGATTAATTATTACAAATAAATTTACAGCGTCTCTTTATGTTTTTTTTTTGTTCCCCGTTTGGGCAGGAGGCAAAAAATTCATTTTCGCATGCCTCTCGCGCGCGTTACAAGGCGTCCGGGACTAGCTCCTGTTGAGCACTACCCACTAAAAAAACCCCTGTCAACTCGCGCAATTTTTTGCCACTCAGCCTTCATCTGAACGACGGCCAATTGGAGAAAGAGGCCGCGCTAGCGGGGCCCAGAAGGGGTCACCCGCTGGGATTTACATAGCACTGAAGGTGCTCAAAATGAAAAGTAAATAATAAAAAAAAATTAAAAATTGCAAAATAAAATTGAATTAATTTGCATTTACGTTAGAATTAGGATTTACGTTAGAATTAGAATTTACGTTAGAATTAGAATTTGCGGCCAGAAGGGCTTTGACAGTCTGGTGGAAGAGTACGCTTGCGCATTCCTAGGCCTAGCGACTTAGAACTTCGAATCTAAGACAGGAGTAGTATATGAGACTGAATCACGAACTAGCGGATCGGGATGGGTTTCGGAGCGTTTGAAGAACGCTTCAGAGAGTGTTTTGAGGTGTTGTTGTACTGTAGGCAGTTCAAGATCTCTATGCAAGTCCGCGTTACGCACGTACCATGATGCGTTTGTGGCCCTTCGGCAAAAGAGGTTTTGAACTACCTGCAGTTTGTGCAGGAGGGAGGGTTTGGCGTGGGCAAAGATTGGCGAGGCATATGTCATGACGGGTCTAACGCAGACCTTGTAAAGTGTACGTTTGTTTCTGAAAGACATTTTACTTTTTCTACCCAACATGCTATTTAGGCGGCCTAATTAGTGACGGGTGAGTTTTGAAACTCTTTCGACATGTGGCTTGAAAGAAAGCGTCGGATCTAATGTGACGCCTAAGTATTTAGTACTGCGCTTCCAGGGGATGGGAATGCCTACATTCGAAGGTGGGGATCGCCAGCGGGACGACGGCGTTTGTGGTCGAAGCGCATCGCAGAACTCTTTTCAGGGTTCACATCGATGCGCCATTTTTGAAACCATACACCAAGGGCGTTTACGGCCTTTTGGAGTCTGGTTACAAGGTGCGGAACACTGTGGCCTTTGGTATAGAGTGCAGTGTCGTCGGCAAAGAGGGCGAGTGCGACGCCTTTCGGCGGGATGGGAATGTCGTTGATGTACACGGTGTACAACAGAGGGGCGAGGACTGAGCCTTGAGGGACTCCAGCCTTTATGGGACGAGGCGCGGAAAGCGTGCCTTCATGTTTAAATCGAAACGTACGGTCTTTGAGAAACGACGCTATTAACCTGACTAGGTGATCCGGTAAGCCTATTTTGTAGAGTTTATAAACGAGACCCCTGTGCCAGACTTTGTCGAAAGCCTTGGCTACGTCAAAGAAAACCGCGACTGTTTTATAACGACGCGGATAGAAACCGTCAAGTATGTACTCGACGATTCGATGGACTTGCTGAGGGCAGGAGTGCTTAGCGCGAAAGCCGAACTGATGGGGAATAATGAGAGGAATGCCATCCGTTGGAAACAGATGGTTCCGCATTCGAGAGAGTATGACTCTCTCGAGAAGTTTAGACATTGCCTTGAGGAGGCTGATGGGTCTGTGATTAGCCGGGATATTCAGAACTTTACCCGGCTTGGGAATGCCTATGACTGTTCCTTCTTTCCAAGCTTTTGGAAAGTAGCTATGGTCGAAGCAGGCATTGAAAATGATAGCTAACAAGATAAGCACCTGTTGAGGCAGGTGCTTAAGTGCGTGGTTGGAAATTCCATCCGCACCCGGAGCCTTTTCGGACTTTTGATTTCTAATGAGAAGCGAGATTTCATCATTAGAGACTGTGACGGGGTCGGCGGTGATGGGGAGAGAGTCTCTCCGAAGGACTTCGTCCTCCACCGCCTGGATGTGTGAGGGATCAGCAGGTTGCGTGCTGGGTGAGCATTGTGCGGCAATGCTAACAGCGAAGCATTCGGCTTTCTCTTCGACTTCGAATGCAGTAGTGCCATCGGGACGTGTGAGAGGAGGAACGTGAGAGGCGGTGTCTACTCGTAAGGCTCGGGCCATGCTATAGTACGCTTGGTGGGACGGAGAGATATTCGCCATGAGATCGTTCATCTGAGCATCTCAGAGTTCTGCGAGGCAAGACCTAACTTTACGTTGTAGCTGATTCGCAGCGAATCTATAGGCGGGCGTGGGATGTTTCTTGGCTCTCCGGAGAGCCGCGTTCTTGGCTTTAATAAGATTGCTAACGGCTAAGGGAAGCGTGGGTATGCCTTGCTTAGCAACCTTTTCGTTAATACTGATGGCTGAGTTGATAGCATCAGTGAGAGAATTGACTAATGAATCTATTTTATCCGGACTATCTGATTGGGTGAGATCGCGAGCGGAGAGTTCGGTGCCTCTAAGGCTGAAACTAACGTATTTTTAAATCCTTTCCAATTGGTAAAGGTCTTAGGAGAGGTGACGTTATCGTTAGGCGGTCCTAGCACGAGGGAGACGGGGCGGTGGTCAGAGCCTAGGTCATAGAGCGGTTCAATAGACCTGAGGTCGAGGTTGATTCGCTTGACTATTGCAAAATCGAGGATATAAGGAGAGCGGTTCGGGTTGTCGGGATAGTGAGTGGGAGTGATGGGAGAGATGACATCTAAGTCAAGTGAGTTTATGATACCGAGGATAGCGATACCGCTGGTGTTGGTTGATAGGTACGTCCAGTCAGTATGTTTGGAGTTAAAGTCTCCGAACATAATGACTGAATGTCCGAGGGCGAGAATGGCCTCAAAGTCGCTACGGATTGGTCTGGTGCCACTAGGTATGCAGATTGAAGCTATGATGATGGTCGGATGACCAGTCATAGCCAATCTACACACAGTGGCTTCCATGTTGAGGAGAGGAGGGGTAGGGAGAGGACAGCAATGGAATCCTCTTTTGTAATAAATAGCAGTGCCGCCGAAACCGTCGGAGTTGGGCCTGTCGTTACGAATAAACGCGTACTTGGGTATAGCGAATTCCTTGGAGCGGTTTGGAGTTAGCCACGTCTCTTGAAGAAGCAATAAGTCCGGCTCGTTGTTCTGAAGGAACAGTTTAAGCTCAGGAAGGTTAGTATTAAGGCTACGAACGTTAAAAGAAAATAGGGATAGGCCCTTGGGTTTGGTACGACCGGACGCGGGATTTGCGGGTCTAGGCATTATATTGCTTATTTACGAATTTATACAAAAATAAAATTTATAACGAACTTAGAAGCGAGTGATGCTCGGCTAACGCTAATAAACGCTCTTGAGGAGAGCGGGCGGCTCGCAGTTTGCGCGCGATTTGTTTGATCGATAGAAGCCTAGTAAAAGACCGGAAGTCGTCGATGGTTGCTACCTGAATTTTTTTCGCCAGCGTTGGCGGCTTTTAAGTAATTAATTTTGTGCTCTTTGCACAAGTTAGAAACCGCGGTCCAGCGCGCTTTTTCGCGGAGGAAGACGGGTGGAGGGAGCTGAGGCTTCGGTGGGACGGGAGCGCAGCGCGTCGCTGGCTTTGACGGAGACGCGGTCACTTCGAGTGACATAAGCGGCGCGGGGACGGGTGCTGAAGGCATCGGGGTGGTATCGGGAGTTGGAGACACCGCGATTTTCTTTGAGCGCTTCTTGGAGCGTTTAGAGACCAATGTGAATGGGGGCTCAGGAGAGCCGGTTAAAGTAGCGGCGCCCGACGACGGTTCGGACGCGGAATCGGAATCGGAGTCGCTCCCGGGAGCGGAACGCTTACGCCGCGACGCGCGAGATGACGTGACCGACGCGCAGTCCATATCGGATGTAACGGGAGACGCGGGAGAGCTGGTAAAGACCTGATGGGTCTGGGAGTTGTTGGCCTGAGGGGCCGGGGTTGGGGCCTGAGGGGCCGGGGTTGGGGCCTGAGGGGCCGGGGTCGCGTTAATTGCTAATAAGGCCCGCGTGAAGACCTCGTCTGGAATGGGGATGCCGGACGCAGCGAGTGCCTGCGCGAACGCTATCGCGAAGTTAATAATGTTTTGCGAATCCATTAGGGAGGGAATTATATGAATAAATGCCTAGAGTTCCCTAAAATAAACCTAGCGAACCCTAGCGGCTAACCTCCCTACCACCGGTAGGGGGCTGGGGAAAATAACTTAAAACTAACCGTTGTTCGCCGAAGGCCGCTACCTAGAATCTAAAAAAGGGTGCGCAGGTAAAGAGTGGTTAACTCAACCTTTCAACCGAAAAAAAAGGACAAATGTACACGAAGAGACACAAATATGATAAAAATAAATATGAAAATAGAAGAGAAAATATAAAATAGTGGAAGGAAATAATAAATTAAATTAAATTTTATTATTATTTTATTTTAAATACCGTTAAGTGTCCTTTGTACTGAAACCAGACTACACAGGGCACTACACAGCACTCAGCACAAGCACAACACAACTTAGCACAGCACTTTGAAGACTAAGGGGCTTAGTCACAAAGAAACATCACACTTCGATAGCACTCAGAGGGAGTAGAAAACCCTTGAAAACCGTAGCACGGAACCAACACGCTAAACTGTGACGTCAGTAGACTGAGCGCCACGGAATATCGGGAAGGGACCGATCAACGGAGAACGGGGTCTTGCACGTCCGTACCGGGCGGTGATCGGAGCGAGAATGTCTCATTATGTCTTTACTTAATTATTTTTATCTGCATCTGTTAGCACGGCAAGTCTCCCTCCCACCAACTATCCAAACGACGAACGCCCTCAAACGGTACCCGTTCACCAGCCACCACCATATCTCACGTAATATAGCTTTACTTCAAATCTTAGTATTTAAAATCGAAAACCCAAGAAATTGCACAATACCACGCATTAAATATTAATATAAATAATGATAATGTATATATAATGAACTGTAAGAAGTTTCGTCCAATAATAGAAAAGTAGGATATAATTTAAAGTGGGGACGAGTAATGGTGCAGTTGCGTAACCTTAAAAACTTACAATTCGCTCGCAAAGGGATTCTAGACCAAAACAGTTCTAAAGAGTCTTTAGATAAAAAATCTTTTAAAAATCTTTAGATACATCAAAAGGTGCTGGTCCTGATGGAATACCACCACTTTTTGTTAAAAACTGCGGAATGGCTTTAGTAAGACCCTTATATCTCATTTATAATAAGAGTTTGGCAACTGGTAAGTTTCCTGAATTATGGAAGATTTCCAAAATAGTGCCCATCTTCAAGAGGGGAAGCAAGAATGATGTTAAAAATTTTCGACCTATAAGTATGCTGAACTGTTTTGCAAAAATTTTTGAAAGCCTTGTTTACAAACATTTGTATTATAACTTCAAACCATTTATAAGTAGCAAACAACATGGCTTTGTCGCAGGCCGATCGACTACCACCAATCTTCTTACTTACGTCCATGATTTAAATACGTCATTAAATAAACACGTACAGATTGATTCTGTGTACACAGATTTTGCCAAAGCCTTTGATAAAGTCGACCACAACATCCTTTGTCTAAAAGCATATCACCTCGGCATTCATGGCACACTCTTAATTTGGCTCTCCTCGTACATAGCCAATCGCTTAAATTTAGTAACCATACATGGCTTCGAATCAGCACCATTTGAATCTACCTCCGGCATACCCCAAGGCTCGAACTTAGGACCACTTTTATTTATTATGTTCATAAATGATCTCATTAATTCTTTTACTTGCAGTTGTATAGCTTACGCGGATGATATAAAAATTTATCATGAAATCAAAAACAATGAAGATGCCGTCCAACTTCAAAACAATATCAACAAATTGCATAAGTGGTGTCTGAATAATAACATGACACTAAATATTGAAAAATGTTTTGTTATCAGTTTTACCAGGAACAAAAAACCTGTGAACTATTCATATAATATTAATAATATTGCACTCAGTCGTCAAGATGTAGCTAAAGATTTAGGAGTCTGGTTGGATTCAAAATTAACCTACACACACCATTATGAACACATAATATCAAAAGCCAATAAAATTGTTGGTTTCATCATCCGAACAGCTAAACCCTTCCGGAATCCTACTAGCGTGTTGACATTGTATTATTCACTTGTCCGCTGTGTCTTGGAATACAACGCAGTCATCTGGTCTCCTTTCTACAACATCCATATTGATAGGTTGGAAGCAATTCAGAGGCGCTTTCTTCGTAGCTTGTGTTCCAAGTTCGGCATGAGGCGCAAATTGCCAACGTATGAAGCACGGCTCAAATATTATAGAGTTGACACGCTACAATCTAGACGGTTAAGCCATGAACTGGGTGTCATTCATAAAATTTTCAATAAATGGGATGCCCCGGATTTGTTAAGCCATGTTTCGTTTAGGGTGGGAGGTAGTCAGAGAATACCAAAATTGTTTTCTGTGCCTTGTTGTAATAGTAATGTTACATACCACAACCCATTATACCGTATGTGCAGAGCATATAATAAGAAATGTAAAGATGCTGATATTTTTTCTCAAACATATAGGAAATACCTCAAAATTGTAATGTAATATAGAAATAATTTAGATATTTTCTTTTTATTTTAATTTTTTTGTTTTGTTACTTAAAGACAAATAATGTTTCTGAAATGTTAATAACTACTTTGTGTTACTCTATTAAATTGTGTAATTCTAATGCTGTGCGTAGCAATAACTGGTGTGCAATTTTAGAAAATAATTGTTCAACATGTATAAGTTTAAGATGTTTTAGATTGTACACTGTTAGCTGTGCCATCAAATAAATAAATAAATAAATAAAAAGAGTTTTGTGATGATTTGTTGTGTAACTAGGGCGTGAAATTGTCACATACAAACAAACTCATTTTTTAGGATGAAGTGCACTTTAGTTAAAAAATAGGGACTGATGAAACACGACTCAATTATTATAAACTGTACATCATATTATTATTATATTTATCTTATAGAGAGAATGTACCTAATGCATTTTCTATAAATATTTATTTTTATTTCGTAATTATTTGGAGAACCAACAGCTTTATTACACAGGAATGTACAATCGATTAACCATGGAGAGCCAATAAAAGGTTCTCGCGTTTAAAAATATCTTAGAAAACTAGGTAGTGTATACTAAAAAGCTACAGAAATTGACAATTCATCTTAAATAAGTAGGTTTAATTAAAAAAACAAAAACATATAGAATATAGAAATGAATATAGTATGAAACTAATTATCTGTATCGAAAAATAATCTGCTTATCCACCGCCTTGCCACAGAAACGCTGGTGCAAGAGAGGTCAAGATCTGTGCGCTTGCACAGTTTATTAAAATTGTTGCTTACTCGCCATAAGTATTTATTTATTTAAAACTTTATTGCACAACATAAAATCAGTGTACGAACGGTGGACTTAATGCCATTCTCTACCAGTCTACCGCAGCAAAGAAGAGGTTTTCAAATTAAGGGGTGCATACAAAAATGCATTTGCGTACATACTTAAAAAGAACAAATTATTAATACTTATATACTATAAGATTAACTTTTAATACAATAATAAATAAACGTCATACACTCGTCCCAACTCTTTGCTTGGGACATTCTTATTTGCCGGAGAATCTGTTGAGGACGGCGGTTGTGCCAGTGATCAAAAACAAAACAGGGGAAGCATCTGATATAAAAAACTAAAAGCCTATTTCCTTAGCAACAATCTTAGCTAAAGTATTGGACAGCCTGCCTGAAACACAGTTATGCCAACATTAAAAAATAAATGATGCTCAGTTTGGCTTTACGGGTGTGTCAACAGAGAGCGCAGTATATTGTCTTAAGCAGACTGTCCAATATTATAAAGCTAGAAATACTCCCGTATTTGGCTGTTTTCTCGACCTCTCTAAGGCCTTCGACCGCATGTACTATGATCTACTGCGGCGTGAAATGGAAAATAATACTAGTATACCTAAGGAAGTTTGTATCATTTTTAAATACTGGTACAACAACCAAACTTTATGTAAAGCGGGCTGAGTCTTTGTCTGAGCTATGTAAGTCAGAATGCTATTTGTGAGCGATACGCCGAGACCCATGGCCTCAAGTATAATGAAGCTAAAAGCGAGCTAATGATTTTTAAATCTCGAAATAAAACTTACGTTAATATCCCACCTGTGCTTTTCAATAATGTTCCTTTACCAAGAGTCTCGAAATTCAAGTACTTGGGGCACTGGGTCACGGAGTTGCTAAACGATGACTTGGATATAGAGAGGGAGCGCAGAGGATTGTCAGTCAGGTGTAATATTTTGCACGCAGGTTTGCACGCTGCACTAAAGAAGTGAAATTGTCTTTATTTAGATCATTCTGCCAAATCTTCTACACGTGCAGCCTGTGGGTAAACTACACCAAGAGGACACTTAATGCTTTGCGCGTTCAATATAATAACGGTTTCAGGATTCTGTTGGGGCTGTCTCGTTACTGTAGCGCTTCGGAAATGTTTGCAGCTGCGCAAGTAGATAGTTTTCATGCAATGTTGCGCAAAAGGGCAGTATCGATGATGACGCGGGTGCAAGGCAGCACTGCCGACTTCTGGAAACGTTCAAGGACCGGTTTAGTTTAAAAATATTGAAGCACTGGGTTAGTAGGCACAGCGCGTGCTGGTCGACTGCTAAATGACTGTTTTTTAACTTAGACATTAATTATTTTAAATTTGGACATCGGTTATTGTAGAATCATAATATATGCTTGAATTGTTTTGACGTGAATTTTATAATACTAAGAATATTTAAGAATATTGTTACTAACAAAATATGGAATAATTCCTAATTAAATTCATATTATTATTATATTATTTTTAAAACGATATTTAAAAAAATAATAAAAAATAAAAATAAAATAAATATACGTATATATGTATAAAGAATAAAATAGATAATTAAGCAAACATTATATTATAACTTATTACATTATTCATAAATACACATATATTTTTTATCAAATTTCCCTGATTTAAAAAAATGAGCTCTGATTCGCTGCTAAAAAGAGAGTTTACTGGGAGCTTTCCTTAACTCCACCGGTACATTATCCCATAAACGTGTAGCCTGGATAATAAATGAATAAGAGATAAATCCGGAATGATGCATAGGAATATGAAGCCTCAGATTATAGGAAGATCTTAGACATTTTTCATGTGTGGAATCTAGGAACTGGAATTTACACTTTAAATATTCCGGAGCGTAAGGATCATTGCGGATTGAAAAAAGTGTACTAAGTATCCTAACGTGCCTGCGTTACCGAATAGGCAGCCAACAAAGTTGTTTGCGAAAGTTGGATATGTGATCATATTTGCTCAGCCCATAGATAAACCGAATGCAGTTGTTCACAAGACGGTCCAACTTGTTGAAGTGATCTTCGTTGAGATCTGTATAGCACATATCCGCGTAATCTATTATTGGCTATACCAACGCGTTCACAAGTAGAATCTAAGTCTACTTAGGAAGAAAATATTTTGAACGGTACAAAGAACGCAGGGAAACTTTCACCTTTCGACTAACTTCCTCTATATGCTTGTTCCAGCTGAGAGTAGCATCAATGCATAAGCCGAGATCTTGGACGAAGATTAGGCAATAACGGATGAGTTTAGAGAAAGAGAGGGCGCACAGGAAATAACAATTTTGTTAATCTGTGTTCTGCCTATAAGTGGTTGATACTATAGGAACGTTAATAAGTGAGTATGATCGAGTGCTTTTTCAATTCAATCAATTCAATTCTTAAGATATACAATGGTAACGGGGATTCTAAATTTGGGAAGCATACTCAAGGTTGCTTCTGACAAATGCACAGAACAGTATTTTAAACGTTTTCGCGCGCTTGAAATCTCCCGACATCCGCAAAATAAAACTGAGAGCTCTAGATGCTTTAGCAACGATGGATTCTATGTGGTCGTCAAAAATTAGTTTAGAATCATGGATAGTCCCTAGATCTTTGACAACGTTGCTTTAATGGAGTAAGTGGCCCCTTAGAGTTTAAGATGTCTGAATTGGTAGTTTTTGCGAGTAAACGTTACTACTGAACATTTGGAAGGATTCAGATCCAATTTTACAAGGATGAACTTATCCTCTTGAACCCACTTTTTTTTCTAATGTGTGGAAAATTCTGTCTGTCCACCTGTCTGTTTGCTTCTTCTTATCTCCAAAATCGCTGGACCGATGGTGAACAAACTTCGATGATGTTTTTTATTTAGGTTTCCATTCCATTTCGTAAAACGAAACAGTAACGTTACATTAGTAACAGACGAAAGTCTAGTTACTACATATTTCATGACACATTTCATAAATAAATAAATAAGTATTCAGTAACGTATTTATGAATTTGGTTTTATTTAAATAGTAGGAAAGTACTATTCATTGAAGTAGAAAAATTATCAAAACCTTTAAATAGTAAATTCTACCCTACTTATTTTCTTTAAACAGAATATAATATCGCATTTAAAACAAAGTGATTAAGTAGCAAACACTCTCATTTACTATACAGGGTGATTCCCATAAGCAACTCTAGAAATGCCAGATAATGAGGGACTACCAGGGTACAGACCTATGGAACACCCTGGTATGTTCAGGAAATTCACAAAAAAGTCAAATCAAAAGGTGCCAGTAAATTTTTAGATTTCTATTTCTGTACTGGGATATTAGTTCTATGAAACCCAAACTACTTGGTTTCAATTATTTTTATTGTAACTTGTATTGATACGAGGGAGATGATTACTTTACACATACAAAATACAATTCATTCCAAGTCAGTTAAATAAAAATGTGAACCCAAAAAGGTAGAGAAAATTTAAGTCACTTTGTCAAACGATCCTTAAAAAAATAAAGAAATACCTCGGAAACTATCACGACGCTTAACTAAATAAAGGGTTTAATAGATAGGTATGGTAGTCTTCTGTCATCTGGCATCGGATTGACTTGCTTATGGGAAACTAAAGGTTTTAAACAAAGTCCAAATATTTTGGTTATTTTCAAAAGCAAAGTTCAGCTTTGCCATGCTCGGTTCTTGAGTACAGATTCCTAATAACAAGGTTAAACTTATAAATACATAAAATGTTACTAGACTTCAATACAGTTCATGGGATCCAACATTATTTTTATTTTACTAATATCAAGATTGTTTGTATTCGATTTCTTGTCAGTAATTTAATGGCCTTTAACTAGCCATAATCCCAAGGTCAGTTTTTTTGCGGAAATACTGACCATCAATGTGAAAAAGACTTTTTCCAATTTGATAATAAAAAACTCTTGTAAAGAAGAAGAACTATGGCAAAAAAATTTAAACCGTGTAATTAAAAAAACTAAATATCAATCAACGTACTTGCAGACAAAGAAATAAAATTTTCTTATCTATCTAATGACAACTTTGAATATTTAAGTGAAATAAGTTTGTAAAGTTTCTTCTATAAACAAAGTTACATTATTCACGATCTATACGGAACAGAAAGTATCAATAAATAATTGGATTAAAATACATTGCCGTTTTGATAAATCGTATTATTTAGAAGACAGGTGAAAAAGTAACAATGTACTTTAATTCATTATAAGCTTTATTTTACCTCAAAACTTGGTTTGTGAGTATAGTATTTATGTACAAGTAACTGGCAGCAAATCACAAAATCTGTGATTGTTCACACGAAAACTTTTGAATATAAAAACGTTTGTCGTTTAGCAAACATCACTTTCAAAAAAACCTTGCTTAAATAGTGTCAATATGACGACGGTAAGTACCAAAAAAATAAGCAGAGCTATTTGTTAGGATTAGTTTTCAAATAATTCAATAGATTAGGATTAGGATTAGTTAATAAAAAGAAAATAGTGTCGAGAATGCGAGTAAGATGTGTGCCAGCAGCGGGGTGTAGGGGGTCTGGGATCCTGCTTAATTAAATACAAATATTCGAGGCTTTCAATTTATTTTTAACCTGTTTTGTACACCACAACATAAACATGGGCTGAATGGATATATTTCAATAAATACCAACGCATCAATAACTTGATCACTGAGTGCAACATATTTGACTCGTTGGCACAAACCGAATGAGTCCAAAATCGAAGAGTATGCTAGTTACTTTGAAGAATTTCACTTTTTTCGTCCAGCCAGAAAGCGTCGTTAGATCGTTATCAGACCTATTTACCAAGTTCAACATGTTTCTCTTAAGATGTTAAAGTATTTCAATAATTATTGTTTCAGATTTATCGAGTAGATATTAAGGAGTACGAAAATTCTTATGAAATTCCGCTGCGAGTCCTTCGTAGAGTTGGTATAAGGTTTTTAAAAAATGACGGCGAATTTGCTAGGTATTTAAGAGGTTGATTATTTTTCCTTTTTCATAGCATCTAAAAGTCGTAATAGTCTAGCAAGTTTTATTTAACTGACAGAATGAAACAGAGAAAATTTCCGTTAAAAATAAAAAAAATACACGTATTTCACGAAATATTGTGAAGCCCACTTGCGCAGCTCTAAATTAGTTAGCACCAAGTTAAATATTGCTTTATGTCTCTATCAGTTCCATAGAAATAGAAAGTGACAGACAGACATTTTAACTAACTAACTGGCTAGCTCACATCTGCGTAAATGGAGCTTAATAAACCAAAGAATAAATCTGAATAACCAAAAAATACTTAAAGAGAAACAAGTAGTATGTTTGTGTAAGCAGAATCTGTTTGAACATAGCAATTGTAGGATTCAACTTTCAATGACGGCAAGCTGTAGTGAAAAATGGAATGTAGAATAATTAATTATAGAGCAAACAATCGGTGACATATCCAATGCTTCCCATTTAATCGTTACTTACTTGTTACAATTTTGTCGAGGTGAGTAATCGCAATGAGCGCGTTGTATAGAATACTGTGGAGCAGCGCCACGAAGCCCTAAGCAGCAGTATCTAAATATAACTATCCCAATATCACAATATAAAGGATCAATACTGTTACAGGAAATGCTGGACTATCTTGGCATGGTACGAGGTGATCAGCACCACCCTGGCCGCCTTCATGGAGCTCGGCTACATCGTGAAAGTCGCCAGCGGAGGCTCTTTCGAGGCCACTGTGGGTATCTTCAAGATGGTGCCTTGCCTTGGATTCGTCGTGTTGAGTAAGCTTGGTTTTTTACGTAATAGCGTTAAGCTACCCAGGCCTTGTCTAGAATTCAATTTTCTAGATAACGTTTAAATATTTTTTTTTTTGTAAAAAAATTTGCGTCGGCTGTATAAATTATATTTTTGCTTTGGTGCAAACCAGAATAATTTCTGGTTATTTTATGTAAGTAAACTAAGAATTAAACAATTATTTTGAAACGCGACCATTGTAAAAGTAAAATGTTACGGCTAATTATATATATGCTTTTGTTTCACGAAGAAAATACTGTTGTTTGGTTTTATACGTAACGTTTTTGTGAAATTCGTCGGATATACAAAACTTTAAAGATAAAATACCAATTTACTTCAGTATACAAAGATAACTAAAATATTATTTCTATTACCAACAACAAAATATTAAGAAATATTCTCTCATAAAGCGATAAACTCTAACAAGACTTCCTTTCAGGCATCACAAAGGGGTACAGGATGATTCGATACCGTCCCGTGTTCGAGACCCTTATAAAGGAGCTGGCGCACATGTGGCCAGCCGGCGATATCTCGGAACAAGAATGTAATGTTGTACAAGGATCTTTGAAGAAACTCAAAATTGTGGTCGAGGGTAGGTTAAATATTTCCGAGACAGTAAATTTACCATCTTAATGCACTATTGTTGAAGGAAACGTTATCGGTAGTTTATAAATGATCACGAAAATAAAATTCGGAAATATAGTGCGGTAAAGGCTATTAAAACTTGAAATAGTACAAAATTCGTTTAGTTGTATTTAATGCCATTACATCCTTTTTCCTACAAAGGAGGTTCCTCGAACGTATCTTGAAAGTATCGTATTAAACGTATCTAGAATAAATCAATCGATGAATCGTACACGACGATTCATCGATTTATTCTAAATAAAAAATTTACTTTTAATATATATATATACATAATATATAAGTAATAATATTATTATACATATATAAGTGTGTTTATGTTTTCTTAGGTTACTACTGGTGCACAAACGCCCTAATGGCTTTCTACCTAGTTCGCCCTTTCATCGCGATCTTCAAGCGAACTCTAGGCTACGACGAACCCCTGGTCCTGCCCTTTTATTACTTGGTGCCCTTCGACCCTTATGCGAGGGGCTACTACGAGTTCATGCTGTTAGATCAGACCTGGCATGGTACTGTAAATCTGTCTATAGTAAAATGCTAATTTTCAGCAGTTTTGTTTAATTTTAAGGTGCAAAAATTTGTTTTTGTTAACATATTTATTCGCACCGAAATCTTTACTTCCGGTTCAGTGCGCAAAACAAACAGCAGTAAGATTCATGAACGCGTTTTTTTAAAACTTTGTCTTTTGATTCTGAATTTGTATAAAGTAACAAAGAATTTATGGTTATTTTGTAAAATTAAGGCTTCACTCTCTCTAATACACCAAGCATTATGCAGTTAGCTGTAAATATATATGCTATACATTAATACACATATACATAAAAATTGTTACCAATACTTACCTAAGCTTAGTTAATATTTTATTAAGCATAAGGAATTTTTTTTCTAAGAGTATCACTGAAGTAGTAGTTTGATTAACATATTTTGATGAATGTTTTGATTTTCCAAATTAAAATCACACATTTTCTATTACTTTTCCAGCTGCCATTGTAGTTTGGTGCGTGTACGCAGGGGACATATTTTACTGCGTCTTTTTGAGCCATATCACTGTTAATCTCGACCTTCTATCTATAAGAATAAGGACATTGATTTATGTGCCCACGGACAAACAACTCATTAAGGAATATCCTTTGGGTAAGTTTGCAGAGTTAAGGTGAAATGAAGTGACTTTAACCCTTTATTTTTTTTTAAATTCTTTTGGAAGATACGATGGAACAGACAGACACACAGATAGACAGGTGCTCAGGCTAAACTTATAATATCCCTCTTTTAAATAATCCTGCAATCTTGGTTGCTATAGAGAAAGATTTTATCTCTACAGGTACGATTACATCGACCAGATCTAAAACCATGCTTATGACGTTTCAACAAAAAGAAGAATATTTCGTAAAAGAATTAAAGAGTATAGTTAAAAGGCACAGCGACATCATAAGGTAGTATAGTATTACAATTATTTTTATAAAAGTGATATTTGGTTTGTGTACAAACATGTTTTTCTATTACATTAAGATGAAACTCTGAATTGAAATCTCGGTGCAAAGATTGTCTTTTTGTGTTGTTTTGTGATGACGCAAACCTTTGTTGTATACCTAATGAATTGAAACTCACTGGTTTACAAATAAATATAAAGTGCCAAAAGATTTGTGTAGTAAAGGGCTATAAATTTTTATATTTCTTAGCAGATACAGAAATTTTACTAAATATTTAAATTATTGGCATCTTTATTTAATTGAATACACCTTTTGGCAAAATTAATCAAGTTACAATTACAACTGTTTATTGTTGAACTAATAATTACATAGTTACATAACCTTAACTCATAATTTATAGGTATATACACGAACACAAGAATGCGTCATTGGTTCAAAAACTTATTTTCAGTATTTTTTTTACTTAATTGACGTTTATTTCAATCTGATGGTGGGATATAATTATCTGTTTCATATAGAAAACAATATGTGCCTAGCTTCGTGAGATGAAATAATTTGAGTGTGGTTTATTAATACAGTAATCAATTTTTTTTTTGTATCTGGATTCAATTTCGTTTTAACCTATAATCAGATGAGAAGTCAGAGATTTATTTTGTAGAGTGCTTTCTCCAGTGAGGAAAGCTACTCATATTTTTAATAAATGGCTAGAACGATATGTCGATGAACAAGAGTTCAGCGACATTATGTGGTATCGTTTTAGGCGCTTGAAATAGCGTCGACGTGGCAGCCGGGACTGCTAAATCATTTTGGGTGATGACTAGTCCTGTCTTTTATGCTTTACGGGTTTCTTCAATGAACATATCATTTGAAGTTGTTAAAATATCTCATTATTTGTTACGACCTGTGCGCGTTGCTCATTCTCAATATCATGTACTGAAGTCGCTGGAGCACTGCGATATTTCAGATACTAGCACGACCCTACAGTAGTCAAAATGGCGCATTTATCCTTGCACGTCGAACTTACCAAAAGCTATTTCTAATCTTCTTTACATTCCAGACTGTCGGAAACAGTGGAGCAGTTATTCAGCTTCGCGTTGTTGGTGAACTTTTGTAACAGCTCTGTGATTATATGCTTTAGTGGATTCTACTGCATTGTAAGTACTTTGTAATCAGTTGAAATTCAAAGAATAATGCACCACCGGGTAACAAGGCCTGCGGTTTTGCGAGTCGAAATATTATATTTATTATGCCATGCCAAAGAAAAAAAGACTTTACAATGAAGGCTATAATTATTTCAGGATTCAAACAAATGTAGTTATTAAAAATAAAAATCAAATAAAAAAGTCATGAGATGGCCGCTAGTATTTTGTCTACCTAACCTTACCTCGGCGCCAAATAATTTCTTTGCGTATTTGAATTAAATACATGCAAAATATAATAATTTTATTTTTATTTCAAAGAAAAATCTGATAAATTCTGGTAGTTTGAGTACAACGCGCGGTATTCGTCACTTGCACTCAGCAAGCAGATTTTCGTGGCGAAATCCGACTTCGCACGGTTTGCTTTCTTATAATGGATGAAATCAAATTCATCTTTAATGCTTAAAATGCCTATGACTTTAAACGTCATTGCTTTTTCATACATTTTTGGTTCAAAGAATAAAATGAAACATGTACCTACGTGTTTTTTTTTTTTATATAAAAATAAACTAACGGCAGAAGAGGTAAGTGAGATCTACAATAATGATTCTGCACCGATCCATAGTACTTTACTACTTTGCTAGAAACCTAAATTATCATTAATGAGTAGGTAATAAAAGAACCTGAGATTTGTTAGTATTTAGAGCTACTTCTTGATAATTGTTATGTACACCGTGGTTCATGTAGGTGTTCGTCGTTTGGATAGTTGGGGGGAGGGAGACCTGCCAGATGCAAATAAGAAATAATTTTGAGACACATTGTCATAAAGAGACATAGTAAATTTATTTTGAAAAAATCATACCCGTGAATTTTCTTGCCAGTTCTCCTTCACGAAAGTTTCTCCGAACTGGTGGTAGAGTCATGTTTTATTTGACGTCAATAAGAAGAAATAATTATCAATATTGAGACATAAATATTTGAATTTGAATTTGAATGGTTAACGAAACAAACTGACACTGACGTTACCTCCTGATTATCTGTATAATATGTAGTCTGTTTCACAGGTTGTGTTCATAATGACATTTAATTTTTCTTCAGTTGGTAGAGGAATGGAACGAGCTCGTGTACAAGGTGTTTCTGCTGACCGCACTGGCCCAGACGTGGTTGTTCTGTTGGTACGGGAACAGGCTTTGCGAGTCTGTAAGTTTATTCTGGGATCCCCCCAGTTCACTGATCACAGGCTCTGCTTACTTTACAGCCGTACAGTTGGTATGTTCTTTTGTGTGCAAAACTGGAATGTATTTCCGATTCCACTCTATAACATGCATATAAGCGAATTACGCTCAAATATCCACCGAGCGGTATTAAAATACTCGTGAAAGTTTGAAAATCCAATAAATACATGTACAATATTTTTTTCAGAGTAGAGGTGTTTCAGAAGCCCTGTATAGCTGTGGATGGTACACGTGTTCTAAAAAGATCATGTGCCCATTGCTCATAATGATACAGAGGTACCCATTTGACCATTTATCATTTAATTTTAACTGAAATTTTTTCTTCTAAGTTACCTACTTGGAAAAAATATGAAGTCTACGAAGCAAGAGCTAAAAACATATTCTAGGTTCAACATTACTGAAACAAAGCCTACAGCAACGAATCAATAATCGATAAATCAATAACAAACAAGAAACACCTACGATCATTTATGTCTATGGGTGCGGATGTCTCACACTGTCAGATGGATTGCATGCTCACTTGCCGGGCATGATGAAGTTAAAAAAAACCTGGAGGTTATCACAATGATGTAGAAAGGCTTTGCATATTGCGGCTGAAAACAAGAATATCATTGAAAATCATTACTCTAATTTAAGTACAAACAAAAAGCTTTACATTTCCGTTTCAAAAAATCTCGCACGTATAATAACAATGTATTTTACATTCATATTTAAATATAAACAGGAATATTGAACGGAAAATCTCTTTAAAAAAGTGTTTATCCTGATTGATCCTCGCAGTTTTGTATTACATTTTTAGACGAGTTAAAATATCTGACTCATGCGTTGAACCGGAACGCTTTCATTGGAAATCGTTTAGATTTTTACAAACATATTTATTTTCACAGAGCGCAGAAAAGTATTCGAGTTACAACATATGGATTTTCTACGGTGTCTTTGGGAACTTTTACCACGGTGTGTGTAAGCAATTTTCTAGTTTCAAGTTCGCTGCGCGTAGAATCGAGAATTTTTGTCAAGCACAGACACTTGCTGTATTTATACAGGCTTTACGCCTGTTGCTTAGCTTGAACAAACATACATAGCGCGAACAAACGAACTATCTTTACCAGTCACAAAATCTTTGACAAAGGTAGTATGTACATTGACTGGTACGTAGCAAATTTTGAAATATCTCCTTATAAATGATCTTTTTGGGAACTGATCTGACATAACCTGTGATCAGGATCTAGTCAAAGGAAAATAATAGTCTATATTATGCGATAAAGTTGTAGGATGTTATACAAGTTGGGTTGTGATGAATTTAGCACAGCGTAAAACTTCGTTTTACATATTTTTAATTTTCTTGTTTTACAGATCTAATATTATTGTAGCTTTTTTATGCAAATACAGAAAAATATATTATACATTTCATATTCTATACATATACATTTCATTTTCTTAATCTAGGGGCCCACAACTCGCTTCCTCCTTTTAAACACAAAAGACAGGAACACATACGCTTGTAATCCCTGCGTTCAAAATACCATACATAATACAAATATTTATTGACTAGTAAAGTGCTTTTTGTTGAAAATCAACTTTATGAATTTATTTAGATTTACGTTTCAACTTTACGTGACATGAAGAACGAAATTTTATCCAATATCTCTTATTTAAATTGCGCGACCCGAGCGAACGAAATACGTGTAGTGCGGCAAACTAGCACAGCGTATGTAAAAAATTGGAATTTCAAAAATGGCAGACTTTTAATGTATGCAAAAAATTTTTTTTTTATTGTAAATTAACAATTATTAGGCATTATGAAATGTGGTACCTTATGTATCTTTATCTTGTTCCAGGTGTTGAAAACTTCATGGTCATACTTTACGCTGCTGTTGCATTTTTATAAACGTTAGATACGACAGTTTTGAATCAAAGCTAAATGTTGTGTCATTCGTAAGGAGAAGTCAAAAACGTAAATGGCGTGTTTCATTTATTTTCCACGATTATTTCCGGATAGTATTATTGTGTATAGAAGTACATGTATACTGACTTATCTTTAATTGTCTTATTATTTATGATTAATTCAGACCCAATATCATGGCAACAGAATCCATGTTTCTATGCACCACTTCCCAAACTATACTAATTATTAGCAGTTCAATTTGGAAAGAAGCGACAGTCATAGGCATTCTCAAGCCGGGTAAACCTCTGAATATCCCGACTAATCGCAGACCCAGAGCCTCCTCAAGGCTGTGGCTAAACTTCTCGAAAGAGTTATTCTCTCTCGAATGCGGAACCATCTGTTTCCAACGGATGGCTATCCCCTCATAATCCGGTACCTCCGGCTGCAAAGCTAACGCAGCCCAAGCCTGCTCCAGAGAACTGGAGACAGCAACTCGCTGCACGCCCGAATCCCATCCCGGCTCCTCGCCCATTCCAATTCACTCATCAACCCTCCCTAGCAGACGATATGCGTATAGTTTACGACGCCATCAAACATATTGATGTTAGGGAAATTTCAATACTAGCCCGCAAACTTAAGGCTTCACGTTCACCTACAGAGCGACTCATGGCTTTGACAGAGCATAGTTCCCTTCTCAGTTCATTATAGGTTCCCTTAAATGAACTGATCCCTCAGAACTTCAGCTTCGAGGCTGCTCAGACCGGCCCAATCTATTCATATCCACCATACCATACCCCTTTGAGCACCTTCAGTGCTACTTTCACATCCGGTGGACGACCCACTAGCGGGCCCCCGCTAGCGCACCCCCTTCCCTAATTGGGTGTCGCTTCCGATGAAAGCTGCTTAGCATTCCCATGCCACAGCCAGCAAGGTGATTTTTAGTGGGTAGGTGCCACTTTGGTGAGTCCCACATCACTTCGCAGAAGTCGCTGCCTGCGGAGGTATGCATGACGCATCTTCCACCTCCTTCCCCGCGGAGGGTGCTGTTGAGGCGATATAAAAAGAACTCCGGTCCCTACTGGGTTCTAAGTTAGATATTATTATTTAAAAAGGGAAAAATAAGGAAAGAATTGTAAACGGATCGGAACAAAAGAATCTTAAAAAACAACAAGCTTAATTTAAATTTAATAGGCTGACAGAATGGTCGCGTTGGATCGCTAAAAATAAACAATTGTGCGCAACCTTTTGCCACTTTGCCTATGTAGACAGTAATTTAGGCAATGCATTCCATCTTTAAATATTTTTCTTACCCTGTTTTTCTTTTTCATATAGTTAATTTGTAAATATTCTATTTTGTTAATAAATAAATGATATGTAAGTTCAATGGATGTATGACTTCAAACAAAAGATTCTACTAGTCAGATAGGATCCAACGTACAGCTAGATAGATACATCTACTGTACTATATAGATCACTGCGGAACGGGCCAGCTCGAAGCAATTGTTTGGAAATGAAATATTCATCCCCTACTATAGTCTGACGGGATATTTGACTCAAACCGTTCATTTTTTTTATTTCCCGGATGGAGTCCGCAAAATGGATTTTAGATACTAGCTAGTGCTTTTAATAAAACTGAGATGTTGGATAGTGGTGTTGGTTCTTTCTCCCTGAGACCATATTTTTGAAATTTATATACGCGTTGCAATTTTAGCTCTTTTAAATAAAAAATGGCTGAAGTTTCAACTTTGAAGCTTTTCAACTTGAAGATGAATAAAATGGATGCTATAAAAACACTCTACTCTAAATAAATATATATTTTCCATCGTAACAACACTACAACTATTTTGAACATGTTAATACAAACTATATACTTAATTTTGATTTACTTCATTATATTTATTAGAAGAGTGAAGTAGGACCAGGACGACTTTAGTATCTGA
The DNA here is from genome assembly GCA_923062675.1 of Marasmarcha lunaedactyla. Lineage (NCBI taxonomy): Eukaryota > Metazoa > Arthropoda > Insecta > Lepidoptera > Pterophoridae > Marasmarcha > Marasmarcha lunaedactyla. Next base: position 7,236,145 of record OV281361.1, on the reverse strand, counting down.
AATAAGAAAAAGAGCATTGTTATTAACAATACGATGGTATCCAGTTGTAAATATCTCCTGATTTTGGAGTCTATTGTTATATTATATACCTAAATACTGAAACTAAATGGTCTCCACCATCTCCATGGGTTTTTAATCTTTGATTAAGTTAAAACAGCTGAAGTTCTTACAAAACGTACGTGAAAATGGCTCCGGTTCTCCCACAGATACATTTACTCAAACAAACTGAATTATGTATTGCATCTCAAAATAAAAGAGATAGAATTATGCAAAACCTGAGCTTGCGAGCAAGACAAAATATTTCGTGTCCGTATAGCTTCGTTTGTATTCGTATCTTGTCGGATCGGTTCGCTTGGTGGCTAAACCATTTGACAAAATCAGACAGACAGACAGGGGAGCTTGTCACTTATATTCTGTTAGTTTTGTTTCATCAAAGACTGAAATACTGTAAATTTAATCAGAACTAAATGGTCTCCATTGTTGTTTAGTGATTTATGGGTGTTTAAGTTTCATTTAACTGTACCGGAAGTTATTTAATCATCGAGTAATTTATTATAGGTATTAATGAAACTGATATTAATGAATCCGCTATTTTACTTCAACCAAAGGTCCACTAAAACTAATATAATTATGTATTGTGTTATTAAACATAATGTTAAAACATGGTTGTGATTGTAAAAAGTCTCATGGATTTTTTACAGTTTTGAAAGCGTCTTCTTCTTCTTTAGATGCCACTCCATTCTGGAGGTTGGCCGTCAATTTTGAGTTACGTTCCCGATTCCAGTTCACTCCCGTATGTTACAGACATTTTACGTGCAGGGTGGGGATCTCATTGCAAAATTGGTAAGACTGAGAAGGTTTATCCGAAGCGAAGTTTTATTAGATCTCCATTCTCGCTCCGATCGCCACGCGGTGCGGACGTGCAAGACCCAGTTCTCCGTTGATCGGTCCCTTCCCGATATTCCGTGGCGCTCAGTCTACTGACGTCACAGTTTAGCGTGTTGGTTCCGTGCTACAGTTTTCAAGGTTTTTCTACTCCCTCTGAGTGCTATCGAAGTGCGATTTTTCTTTGCGACTAAGCCCCTTAGTCTTCAAAGTGCTATGCTAAGTTGTGTTGTGCTTGTGCTGAGTGCAGTGTTGTGCCCAGCGTAAGTAGTCTGGTCTCAGTACAAAGGATACTTAACGGTGACAACGACTTTGTACTGAACCAGTCCTTTTATTTTTATTTTATTTCTGTTCTCTATTTTATTTATTTTTCTCCTATTTTCATATTTATTTTTATCATATCTGTGTGTTCTTCGTGTCTATTTTTCCTTTCTGTCGGTAAAGATTGACCCTAACGCGGTCAACTCTTTACCTGCGTACCCTTTTTTAGGTTTCTAGGTAGCGGCCTTCGGCGTACTACGGTTAGTATTAAGTTATTCTTCCCAGCCCCCCTACCGCTGGTAGGGAGGTTTGCCGCTAGGGTTCGCTAGGTTTTTATTTAGGAACTCTAGGCATTTTTTTTATATAAATAGGCGCTAGGTTTGCTAGGGAACCTAGGCATATATTATTTATTTATACATTTCATATCCAAGCCCTCCAATGGACCAAAGCGTCGTTAACATCCTTAGGTCGTTCGCCCAGGCACTCGCTGCGTCCGGCATCCCCATCCCAGATGACGTACTAACGCATGCCTTACAGGCAACTATCGCGTCCCCGGCCCCTCAGGCCTCAACCCCGGCCCCTCAGGCCTCTAACGTCGAGACCCCTCAGGTGTATAGCTCTCCCGCGTCTCCCGTTCCATCCGATATGGACTGCGCGTCGGTCTCATCCTCGTGCTCATCTCGTAGGAAGCGTACCGCTCCCGGGAGCGATTCAGACTCCACCGCGTCCGAAGCTTCGTCGGTCGCCGCCACCTTAACCGGCTCTCCTGAGCCCGCGTTCCAATTAGTTGCCAAACGCTCGAAGAAGCGTTCGAAAAAAGCCGCGGTGTCTTCAACACCCGAGCCAACCCCGGTGTCTTCTACACCCGCCCCCGCGCCGCTCATGTCACTCGAAGTGACCGCGTCTCCGTCGGTCCCGTCTAAGCCAGCGACGCGCTGCGCTCCCGTCCCATCGAAGCCTCAGCTCCCTCTGCCCGTCTTCCTCCGCGATAAAGCGCGCTGGACCGCGGTTTCTAACCTGTGCAAAGAGCACAAAATCAATTACCTCAAGGCAAATAACGCAGTTGACACTATAAAAATCCAAGTCGCGACTATCGACGACTTCCGCTTGATCACTCGTTTACTTTCGCTTAAACAAATCGCGTACCACACTTACGCCCTCCCGGAGGAGCGTAAGATCCGCGCAGTACTACGGGGCGTCCCGTTTGAACTCAGTAATGAAGACATTCTCGAGGACCTTAAGTCCCAGGGCTTCCCGGCTGTACAAGTGCACAAGATGCATTCTAACCGCGGTAGGCGCTTTCCGTTAGCTTTAGTTATCTTGTCGAATACTCCCAACTCAAAGGGAGATCTTTAGAGAGGCTCGCACAATTTGCGGACTCTCAAATATCTCTGTCGAGCGTCCCAACCCCCGCGGTCACCCTGGGCAGTGCCACCGCTGCCAGCTCTACGGCCACGCAGCGGCTAACTGCTCAGCTCCCCCCAGGTGCGTTAAGTGCCTGGATCCACATATTACGAAAGAGTGCACTCGCACTTCCGAATCCACTTCCCCCCCTGCCTGTGTGCTGTGCGGCCAGTCCGGTCACACAGCTAACTACAGGGGTTGCCCGCGCGCTCCGCGCTCTACCGCCAAGAGGGTTACGCCTAAACCGGCGCCGCCGCTCACTCCCGCTAATTTCCCGCCGCTGCGCAACCGGGGTCCCCCGGAAGCAAAGCCCGTTCAGCCGAAGCCTACTCCGGCTCTGTCTTGGAGGCAGCGTCCGGCTGTCCCGCCTGCACCTTCCCGACCCATCCCAGCTCCCGTAGCTTCCGTAGGGCCGCGTCCTGCTTTGCCATCTTCACCTCAGTCGTCGCTGGCTGAGGACATGAAGACCGTGTTTACCGTGACCGTGTTACGTCATTCAAAACGTCGACATTACGGAAATTTCTGTTCTCGCACGCAAACTGCAAGCCGCCCGCTCTCCTCAAGAGCGTTTATTTGCGTAAGCCGAACACCACTCGCTTCTAAGTTCGTTATAAATTTTATTTTCTTTTTTGTATAAATTCGCAAATAAGCAATATAATGTCTAGACCCGCAAATCCCGCGTCCGGTCGTATCAAACCCAAGGGCTTATCCCTAGTTTCTTTTAACGTTCGTAGCCTTAATACTAACCTTCCTGAGCTCAAACTGTTCCTTCAGAACAACGAGCCAGACTTATTGCTTCTTCAAGAGACGTGGCTAACTCCGAACCGCTCCAGGGGATTCGCTATACCTAAGTACGCGTTTATTCGTAACGACAGGCCCAACTCCGACGGTTTCGGCGGCACTGCTATCTATTACAAAAGAGGATTCCATTGCTGCCCTCTCCCTACCCCTCCTCTCCTCAACATGGAAGCCACTGTGTGTAGATTGGCTATGACTGGTCATCCGACCATCATCATAGCTTCAGTCTACATACCTAGTGGTGCCAGACCAATCCGCAGCGACTTTGAATCCATTCTCGCCCTCGGCCATTCAGTCATTATGTTCGGAGACTTTAACTCCAAACATACTGACTGGACGTGCCTATCAACCAACACCAGCGGTATCGCTCTCCTCGCCATCACAAATTCACTTGACTTAGATGTCATCTCCCCCATCACTCCCACTCACTATCCCGACAACCCGAACCACTCTCCTGATATCCTCGATTTTGCAATAATCAAGCGAATCAACCTCGACCTCAGGTCTATCGAACCACTCGATGACCTAGGTTCTGACCATCGCCCCGTCTCCCTCGTGCTAGGACCACCGACCGATAACGTTACCTCTCCTAAAACCTTTACCAACTGGAAAGGCTTTAAAAATACGTTTGCTTCAGCCTTAAAGGCCTCCGAACTCTCCACTCGCGATCTCTCCCGAACAATTAGATAGCCCGGATAAAATTGATTCATTAGTAAATTCTCTCACTGATGCTATCAACTCAGCCATCAGTGACAACGAAAAGGTTGCTAAGCAAGGCAAACCCACGCTTCCCTTAGCCGTTAGCAATCTTATTAAAGCTAAGAACGCGGCCCTCCGGAGAGCCAAGAAATATCCTACGCCCGCCTATAGAACAGCTGCGAATCAGCTTCAACGTAAAGTTAGGTCTTGCCTCGCGGAACTCCGAGACGCTCAGATGAACGATCTCATGGCGAATATCTCTCCGTCCCACCAAGCGTACTATAGCATGGCCCGAGCCTTACACGTAGACACCGCCTCTCACGTTCCTCCTCTCACTCGTCCCGATGGCACTACTGCCTTTGAAGTCGAAGAGAAAGCCGAATGCTTCGCTGACAGCATTGTCGCACAATGCTCGCCCAGCACGCAACCTGCTGATCCCTCACACATCCAGGCGGTGGAGGACGAAGTCCTTCGCAGAGACTCTCTCCCCATCACCGTCGACCCTGTCACAGTCTCTAATGACGAAATCTTGCTCCTCATTAGAAATCAAAAGTCCAAAAAGGCTCCGGGTGCGGATGGAATTTCCAACCACGCACTTAAGCACCTACCTCACCAGATGCTTACCTTGTTAGCTATCATTTTCAATGCCTGCTTCGACCATAGCTACTTTCCAAAAGCTTCCCCCCATCAGTTCGGCTTTCGCGCTAAACACTCCTGCCCTCAGCAAGTCCATCGAATCGTCGAGTATATACTTGACGGTTTCTATCCGCGTCGTTATAAAACAGTCGCGGTTTTCTTTGACGTAGCCAAGGCTTTCGATAAAGTCTGGCACAGCGGTCTCGTTTATAAACTCTACAAGGTAGGCTTACCGGATCGCCTAGTCAGGTTAATAGCGTCGTTTCTCAAAGACTGTACGTTTCGATTTAAACACGAAGGCACGCTTTCTGCGCCTCGTCCCATAAAAGCTGGAGTCCCTCAAGGCTCAGTCCTCGCCCCTCTGCTGTACACCGTGTACACCAACGACATTCCCATCCCGCCGAAAGGCGTCGAACTCGCCCTCTTTGCCGACGACACCGCACTCTATACCAAAGGCCACAGTGTTCGGCACCTTGTAACCAGACTCCAAAAGGCCGTAAACGCCCTTGGTTTATGGTTTCAAAAATGGCGCATCGATGTGAACCCTGAAAAGAGTTCTGCGATGCGCTTCGATCACAAACGCCGTCGTCCCGCTGGCGATCTCCACGTTCGAATGTTAGGCATTCCCATCCCCTGGAAGCGCAGTACTAAATACTTAGGCGTCACATTAGATCCGACGCTTTCTTTCAAGCCACACGTCGAAAGAGTTTCGAAACTCGCTCGTCACTACTTAGGCCGCCTAAATAGCATGTTAGGTAGAAAAAGTAAAATGTCTTTCAGAAACAAACGTACACTTTACAAGGTCTGCGTTAGACCCGTCATGCCTCGCCAATCTTTGCCCACGCCAAACCCTCCCTCCTGCACAAACTGCAGGTAGTTCAAAACCTCTTTTGCCGCAGGGCCACAAACGCACCGTGGTACGTGCGTAACGCGGACTTGCATAGAGATCTTGAACTGCCTACAGTACAACAACATCTCAAAACACTCTCTGAAGCGTTCTTCAAACGCTCCGAAACCCATCCCAATCCTCTAGTTCGTGATTCAGTCTCATATACTACTCCTGTCTTAGATTCGAAGTTCAAAGTCGCTAGGCCTAGGAATGCGCAAGCGTACTCATCCACCAGACTGTCAGCCGATCTCGAAGCCCTTCTGGCCGCAAATTCTAATTCTAACGTAAATTCTAATTCTAACGTAAATCCTAATTCTAACGTAAATGCGAATTAATTCAATTTTATTTTGCAATTTTTAATTTTTATTTTTTTTATTTGATTTTCATTTTGAGCACCTTCAGTGCTATGTATTCACCTTCAGTGCTTTGAGCACCTTCAGTGCTATGTAATCCCAGCGGGTGACCCCTTCTGGGCCCCGCTAGCGCGGCCTCTTTCTCCAATTGGCCGTCGCTCAGATGAAGGCTGAGTGGCAAAAATGCACGAGCCGACAGGGGTTTTTAGTGGGTATGGTTCTGGTAGGCGTCGGGACGGGTCCCACATAACTCTGGAATCGCGCCAGAGTATGCGTCAGGGCATTTTTATCCTCCTGCCCTTCCCGCGGAGGGGAACAAAAAAAAATTAGATCTCCAATATATTATTATATTGGAGATGTAATAAAACTTATATACTATTATTATATATTATTTACCTAATTTCTAAAAATTGCTTTGATATCATTGGAATTTTATTACTTTAATAATTAAAGTTTGTTAACCTTTTTTTGTTTGATTCTAAATATGAATGATTTATTGCAACAAATTATTATTTTTTTTACCTGGTATTAGAACTCATTCGAAATATTGACACAAAAATAAACGAGTAGTCGAATATCTAAAACATTCGAATTGTTACAATCCCTAATGCTGGATTATTTCTAACTTTAATATCCTTCCAATCCGGTTGTAATTTCTGAATAAAACTTCGCATATTGCTTATGAATGATGTAGCTTTCTATAGGCTTAAGAATTTTCAAAATCGAATCTAAATCTTCAGACACTATGAAATACATAATATAAAGAAATCATTTACAATTTTTTTCTTTATTTTCCAACTGAGGTTGGTACCGTATTAGCCTTTTAAATTCCACAGTCCGGCGAAATTTAAAAGGCTAATAGGGCCATAAATAAACTGTCCATTTCAAAAAAATATATATGTACCATGGTAAAGGTAGAAAGCGATATCACTGAGAACCCGTACGCTGTGACATGCAGTTCCTTCTGAGACCTGAAAACAAATGAATAGGTCAAACAAATGAAGCGCTCCAGTTGCAAAAACTCATTGTTACATTTGACTGTCAACGGAGACTCGAACCCGAGAACTTCAGATCGAGAAGCCCTAACCTACACCACTGCACCTCCGAAACTTTTACAATACACTGAATTAAATGAATTCCGCGGGTAACAGCAGCTCTGAATCAAACACCAGACGTGTGAGGTTCAATGAGTCATGGATTTTTCTGTTTATTTCTCAATAATGTAATTGATGTGTTGATTTACTTATTAAATGTATTTAAATATTATCATATTTTATTTATGTCCAGTCGTATCAAATCACTATGAAGCTGTCAAGTAAATAAGGCCTGTACTAGGGATACTCTTAATTACCGTATTGTATGCAATGGTATTTTATTCGACACAAGATACAACATTTTCTAAAAGCCGTAATAACTACGGTGCTTTTAGAAAATTTTGTATTAAGTAAATATTAAATTTAAAGTAAATATAAATTATAAATGAAAATGAAAATTCTTTAATAATACAATCTATATAACAAATTTTAGTTTAACCCTGACTTCTGAATAGGATAAGTCTGTGGTACAGAAGCCAGCAAAATAAATTATAAACGTACCTGTGCATCATAATGAGAATCGAACTTCGTACTTTTTTACCAGTCCTGTACCAACCGCTACAGTACAGTGCCTCTACTACACCTGTACTCTGAAAGCATAGTTACAAATGAGTTTTACAATTCCAAATTTCTATTCAACAAATTGTATGAAACTGTTAGATACTGTCGTATAAAAACCGGAACCTAGTAATACCGTAATAACTCACATGACTTCACTCCACCTGTGCGAACAATTTTTATTTTTGTTGGATTCTGTTTATGTTTGGTTTGCCTTCGGTAAGCCAAAAAAGTTTGAATGTGATTATTATTAAATCTAAAATCGACGCCATGGTTCCTAAGCACAGATTTCGCAATCTCTCATAGTTTCTGAATTCTGCATACTCCCATTTGGATTGTACACCCGGTATAAACCTTACGTAACAATAAAATATCAGAAATCTAAATAAACGCCTAATTCTGCGAATATTATTACCTTTTAATCATTAACATGTTTTAAACATATTATGTGGATTTTTAACACATGGATCGATAGATCATAGTGGTTTAGTATTAGGATTTATGTTAAGATCTCGTCTGGAGCGGTTCTACAGTTCTGCCTTACTTTGAACACCGTAATAATCACGTTTACGTGGTTGTGTTCCGGTCAAAGGAAAAGCACAGCCAGTGTTATTGCTTGAACAAAGGCAACTCAACGAAGCCTACGGTCCGTTATGCAGCATTAGTCGATATAACAATCACAATTACTATTAATAAATAAACACCTTCGATTAATGATTTGTCACGTAGGTCGCATTGCCGGCTATAAAATGAGTAGAAAAAGTCCTGGACATACCGCGTCAATAATCCTCTGGCCGTACCAACAAGTTATCCAATTCTGTAACAACGTCACCAACAGGAACGCTTTGTAGTGAGGGTCACTCCATTCTTCTATAAACTGAAAACAAGTGAAAACAAATAATGACTATACACAAAACATTATGTGTAGAAAAATATAATATAAAAGCTATAAGCAAATGTATAATGAAACGTGAGTAACGAACCGAAGCAAAATCGTCGAATTGAATAATGAACAAGGCGACGCTGTATTTTTTTTTGTTTTGTTTACTACTACTCCTCATTTTCATCAAGGCATTTTTTCAATATTTTGTATTTATATTAAAAACTATTTTAAAACCTCTTTACAATGAACACACAAAAATAATCATCTAAAAGTAAGCATATTTCATTTTGAGACTAAATGGATAGATAATTTAATTATAAACATTTTGCAGTTTAAAATTCTTTGAAACGACCAAAATTTGATATGTGTTTGATGCCACTTACCAGCAGCTAGTTGGATTGCATGCTATAAATATAGTAATAAAGTACTTATTGCTATATACTATATATATTGTCAAAATTTACCACATTCAGTAGGTGAGAGCGCCGGTATTACAATAAAATTTACCACAGTACAAAGTCCACAGAAGCAAATAATGACCGAGCTATTCATCAGATTGATCAGCAGAGCAAACGTGAACATGTCTTCTACATCTTTGGCCAACCTGGAATAAAATTAATTTATAAATATTAATCGTTGAACAAGGATACAAGGATACCATTGAACGACAAATGATGAAGCATTTTGTTATTCACTTTGAGTTTAGGTAAGTCATTTGTTTTCAGTTTCATAAAAACTATTTAAACTAACTTAGGAATGTTTGTTCAGTCAGCAGCTTATCTTTACCTTACAAAAAGTCAATTTCCTCAATCAATTTTTAACTTAGAGTTAAACGAAAAAAAGTTTTGAAGTCATTTGAGAAAATCTGACATTTTGTGTTAGGTTGATGTGCTTTTGACTGTACGTCAACAGCACAGTGAACCCGTGCACATGTCTAGTGAAATTTATTTATTGTAGATATCGCTATTTACACGAATACACTAACTTATTATACAAGATTACAAAAAGAAAAATTTTATATTTGTTTAAGTAAATACCTTATAAGAATTTGATGTCTCTTTATTATAGCATTTAGTTCCTGCAGCCTTCTGTCTTGTAAGTAACCAGTGTTCCCATCTGCGAGGTTTCTTTTCATATCCTTACTGTAAATTCCTGAAGTCCGATTGATGAAATGTATTTAAAAAATTTAAAATGCATGATATTTTTTACCGCCTTCATGAGTCGCCATGGTAGCTCTGATTAAAGTAGGTAATACAGCGGAAGTTAGGTTAGCTCTGGCACTCCCACAGGTACATTTACTCACACAAACTTAATTACTTGCTCTTTGACATAAAAGAGATAAAATGATGCTAAAAATGGGCTTGCGACCAAGACAAAGTAATTCGTGGCCGTATAATTAAGTTTGTTTTCGCGTCGCGTAGTGACTTAAACATTTGACATGTAAAATCAGGCGACCGGGAACAAAATTGACGAGGTCCGCTTTTAAGGGGCATGTAACTTATCTTCCACTATTTTACTTTAGTCCGAGGTTCTTAAACAAAATGCAAAAGGTACAGCCTCGTTTATAATCCAACAAAATAAGGTTTCAAAATTTCAAATCGAAACCCGAAAGTTTATACCTTTATTATTTTACAGTTGTTTTATAACTTTTTTACTTACTTGTTTAAACGTTTGATATTTTAAGAATCATAGAAGCAAAAAGCTCAAATTATATGTTCAGCTGTACAGCATTGTCTAGAATGATAGTGGTGCAAAGTTAGCTTAAGTATTTAATACAGTAATAATAATAGAAAGCATTGATTAGTTTCATAACTTATGTAGCTAACTTTACAACAACCGTGGGCGGTAAACGTGGTTAGCGGTTTAAATACTGCCTAATAAAGCATGAGAAAAATTCTAAATGTGACAGTGCTTTTACAAATATGTCAATACTTATTATTAAATATCTTTTTGAAATCTTAAATCAAAACAATGGTTGTTTATTCATTTGTTTTCAATTTATTGTCAACCAGTAATTTAAATAGTTGGAGTACAAATCAAATTAAGAATTTCAGCAAAACGAAGCTTATGGCCAAGGCATCGGATCGTTGTGATACTTTTATACAACTAACGATTTTTTAAATAACTTGTTTTATTATTTACTTTGGGTATATGATTCAATAAGTTTGGCATTAACAGGCACGTAGAAGAGCTTCCTGATCCTCAAGCTGAGGAGGTTCAGCTGGATCGTGATGTGGTTCAAGAAGATGCAGAACAGAAGATCTGCCGCCATCATCGCCCATACTGTTGTAACACCTGGATATACAATAGAACGAATGTTTTAGTCTTTTATCAAAGTAAAATAGCGGCAAGTAGATGACGTTATTACATTACGTACCTGAACAATGGCTCTTGTTCTAGCGCAGGTATATTTCTCACACAAACTCAATTATATTACTCTCTGAAGCTAAACAAATAAAAGAGAATGACGTGTAATACATGGGCTTGCATGCACGACTAAATATTTCATGTCGGTATAATTTCGTTTTGTTCGTGTCGTATCGTATACTGTCGGTTTGGTTCTCGTAGTGACTTGACAAGTAAAATCAGGTAACCGGGAACAAGATATAGTTGTAGGTGTTCATAAATAAATGAAAAAGTAAAAAAACGACTGAGTGATTTTTACTGAGTGGTTTTACGAATCACATTTAAGTACAGTCTAAATATTTTACAAAAACTAAGAAGAAACTGATCATCGCGTTCTCTAGGTATTGGTTCAGGGAATAATAGAAAGGCCAATATCTATCTCTATTTGACTCTAAATTTGGGATGACGGAGAAAAAAACGAAATCTATGGGGTGCTACCCACATTTTCCAGAACTAATATCGTGCGATTTTTGCTTTCATAAATTACGTATTCGAACTTGCCACCCGGCAGTGCCGATTCATGATCTTGAATTGCGGTTATTGTACCACCTCAAATTAAAATAACAGACCATGATTATTCCTTTCTACTCTTTGTGACCCTGACGGCTCCGAGCCATAAGGACACTAATTTAGACTTGTAAAAAACAATGCTTATAGAATAACTAAGATTTCAAATGAATTTCAATGGCCGTAGTACCACAGTATTCCATTAGCAAGCGATGCCGTATAGACTGCGTAATTTTTCAGCATTTTAGATGGTAGTGTGAAACGCTTTTAGCTTTACGTTAATGCAGACCTTGTTTTTCCGTTCTTAACACGATTTAACTTCTGAAGATTTTTACAGCTCGATTAGTTTTCACTCTTTAATGACATCAAGAAAAAGATTACCCTTTTCAAACTGATTGAACACTCTTATAATGATGTTATAATTTTTATTTAAATGTTATTTATAAGTTTTGAATCAATAATAATAAAAAAAGTAAAAAAAAAAGTAATAAAAATAATTTAAATTAAAAATCATATTTTTTTTTCTAATTTCCTTAATATTTTATTTTATGCTAAATGTGCGAGTTTGTATTAGAAACAAAATTGTCACCGTCTATGTATCTCATCTTTGTTACGTCGAAGTTCCAGACAAAAGCAAAATTCATACATTCTAAATTGTAAAGTTATACAGCAATAAGTCCTAAATCAAAATGTAGAAAGTATACTTACAGTGGAAAGTCTCTATCGCAATCATGATGCTGTATACCTCCAGACTCTGAAAGGGGTCGAAGGGTAGCCAGTATAGATATGGCAAATACATCTTTTCTGCCTCCATCCCTAGGGCAGTTTTGATGATAATCACTACTGGTGGGTAGGAGAAAATGAAGGATAGCACTACTGTCAAGTAGTGACTGCCTGGAATGAATGGATAGACATCAGTATATGCAACAATAAGTAAAGGGCATGGTAAAAACTCTGTTTTTCGTGACGGGTAGCTCAATTTCCTCTAGCGCTCGTGGAGGTTCATCATTTGGAAAATTTCTGTGAAGGAGTCTTGCTGAACTAACAGATGTAGGTAATTTTATTTTTTTGTAAATACATGAAATATATTGACCTACATTTATTTTGTAAAAATGACTTCCGTGAAGCTTTTACCAGTTCACGAAGATTTAAAAAAAAGGACTGACTTTCATTATATAACTTTGATATCAATAAGCAAGAAAATATTCATTTCATTTAATTGTATACTTTCAAAGTAAACAAAACTACAAGTTATTGATAAAACATAACTCCCTAAAACTTTCCTTTCAATTCGTATATAAAGAGACCGCATAGAAAGTTAAAAAAAAAAGCCAATACAAAGTTCACATACAAAAATCAATAAAGCTGAATATTCGTTTACTTTCAAATTTATGTTCAAATTCAAATACTTATTTCTCTACGTTGACAATTACTTGTTCTCATTGACGTCATATAAAGTATGCCTCCACCACCAGTTCGTAAAAACCATCGTAAAGAAGAACGGGATGAAACTGAAATTATTTTTTTAATTAATTTACAATGTCTCTTTCTGTCTATTATACAAAATTATTTTTATCTGCATCTTTTAAGTCTCACCTTCCCCCAAGTTTCTAAACGACGAATACCCTCAAACGGCACGAGTTTACGAGGTTAACGCGGCATCCAGCCATTGCCCTTCTCAGCCCTATTAGAGGGAAGTGAGCGACCCGTGACCTGACGCTACCGGAAGAAGATGTACTTATTGCCAATGACGCTTCACATATTAGGTCTTTACCTATGAAATTGCCGTTTTTCACGAAATAAATGAAGCGTAATTTTTTTATATATTTTTTATTTCTATTAATCAAAATAATCACCCATGCAATTAATGCATCTTTGCCAACGGATTGGTAGCTTATTGATGCCTTTCTTGAAGAAATCAGCTGGACGGGAGGCAACAAATTCTTCAAAGGCATTTTGTACTGCCTCTCGGGTATTGAATTTTTTTCCCGCCAAGAAGTTATCCAAATTCTGGAAAAAGTAGAAGTCTGTAGGCGCAAGGTCTGGTGAGTACGGCAGATGACGGAGAGCTTCCAACCCCAACTCTTGTAGCTTGGAGACCGTCTGCTGTGCAGGATGAGGTCGCGCGTTGTCGTGCAGGAGCAGTGGAGCCGAACGATTGACCAAAGCTGGTTGGAGACGTGCGAGCTTCTCCATCATTGTGTTCAGTTCTTCACAGTACACATCTGCAGTAATGCTTGTCCCGTTTGGCAAGAAGCTGTGATGAATTACACCCGCGTTAGACCACCAAACAGTGACCATCACTTTTCTAGGGGTAAGTTTTCGTTTAGGGCATTGTTTGGGTGCTGAACCAGGGTCCAACCAACTTGCTGAGCGCTTACGATTGTCAAAAAGGATCCATTTCTCGTCACAAGTAACAATGCGGTTCAGAATTCCTTCATTTGTATGCCTGCTGAGCAGTGCAAGGCACGTCTCCACGCGTACTTCGCGCTGGCGGTCATTGAGTTCGTGGGGTACCCATTTGTCAAGCTTTTTTACCTTGCCAATTTGACGCAAATGGACCAATATTGTTTTGATGCTAACGTCGAAAGCTGCTGCTAATTCAGCCGTGGATTGAGTGTCATCAGCTTCCACAATTGCCTTTAATTCGTCATTGTCGACCAAAGTTTTCGGACGACCACAGGGTTCATTTTTCAGGTCCAAATTTCCAGAACGGAAGCGGGTAAACCAATAACGGGTGGTGCGTTCATTTGTAGTGTTCGCTCCGTAAACGTCGTTGATGTTGCGTGCCGCTTGTGCCGCTTTGCTGCCACGACGGTACTCATACTCCATAATTACTCAAATTTTTAACTTATCCATGATGACGAAAAATGTTCGAATGCGTTGAAAACAAAACACTAACTATTAAACAAATGACGATTTTAGAAAAAGAATTCCATGTTTGTCAAATAAAATTAATTTGAAATTAGAATTATCAGTCAAAAAAAAAATATTTTCATTTGAAATGGCCAGTACGGCAAAACGGCAGTTTCATAGGTAAAGACCTATTATTAAGCGGGACAAAGAACTCAACGAACAAACATACACATTACACATGTTTTATTACAAATACTTGTGAATGAAGGGATTATACCCAAGGGCTTTTATCGTCCAAATAACCGGATCATAATAAGGTCAACACACATATCATCAATGTCAGCAGCATTCCTCCACAACAGAATGCACTATGTCACGAGGCTATGGAAGTAACCGAAATACACGAAACGAGCAGTTGTTTCATTTGAAATTCGTCGCATTTTTTAAAAGCATATGCCGCAGAGCCAATCTTTTGCGCTGAGCCTCCAACATGCGGTCCCCACTGGGCGTCTAAGGTTATGCCCACGAATACAGTTGAGTTTACAGGAGTCAGTTCCTGGTTGATAATAAGTTTCTTGTCTTTTAATTTTAAATAAGAAGAAATTATCATCACCAAACAATATGACCCAGCGTTGACCTTTAACCAACCTATACTAAAAATAGGAAAAGATTAAGAACTGAGCCTCGGGGGACATCCATTGTCATTGCCGATCCTGATAACTTTTCTCCATTTATTTCAATTTTCTGTTTTGTATTAGAATATGATTTAATCAAACCAGGCACGCGGTTTTTTGTGCCATAGGTAATGGTGCAGTTTCACAAGTAGATTATTATGATCCCCACAGTAAAACGCCTTGGACAAGTCACAAAAGACATCAATAGCATCACATGACTCTTCCCAGGCGCTGACTATGTGCTTTATGAGGTCAATTCCGGCTTCGTTTCTTGAACGACCCCGCCGCGTGAAATCATATTGCTTACAAGTCATTAAACTATTATTTTTCAAAAATATTACTGAGCGTTGGTAGTTTATAAGGGTTTTACCTATGAAATTGCCGTTTTCACGAAATAAATGAAGCGTAATTTTTTTATATATTTTTATTTCTATTAATCAAAATAATCACCCATGCAATCAATGCATCTTTGCCAACGCATTGGTAGCTTATTGATGCCTTTCTTGAAGAAATCAGCTGGACGGGAGGCAACAAATTCTTCAAAGGCATTTTGTACTGCCTCTCGGGTATTGAATTTTTTTCCCGCCAAGAAGTTATCCAAATTCTGGAAAAAGTAGAAGTCTGTAGGCGCAAGGTCTGGTGAGTACGGCGGATGACGGAGAACTTCCAACCCCAACTCTTGTAGCTTGGAGACCGTCTGCTGTGCAGTATGAGGTCGCGCGTTGTCGTGCAGGAGCAGTGGAGCCGAACGATTGACCAAAGCTGGTTGGAGACGTGCGAGCTTCTCCATCATTGTGTTCAGTTCTTCACAGTACACATCTGCAGTAATGCTTGTCCTGTTTGGCAAGAAGCTGTGATGAATTACACCCGCGTTAGACCACCAAACAGTGACCATCACTTTTCTAGGGGTAAGTTTTCGTTTAGGGCATTGTTTGGGTGCTGAACCAGGGTCCAACCAACTTGCTGAGCGCTTACGATTGTCAAACAGGATCCATTTCTCGTCACAAGTAACCTGTATGCCTGCTGAGCAGTGCAAGGCACGTCTCCACGCGTAGTTTGCGCTGGCGGTCATCGAGTTCGTGGGGTACCCATTTGTCAAGCTTTTTTACCTTGCCAATTTGACGCAAATGGACCAATATTGTTTTGATGCTAACGTCGAAAGCTGCTGCTAATTCAGCCGTGGATTGAGTTTCATCAGCTTCCACAATTGCCTTTAATTCGTCATTGTCGACCAAAGTTTTCGGACGACCACGGGGTTCATTTTTCAGGTCAAAATTTCCAGAACGGAAGCGGGTAAACCAATAACGGGTGGTGCGTTCGTTTGTAGTGATCGCTCCGTAAACGTCTTTGATGTTGCGTGCCGCTTGTGCCGCTTTGCTGCCACGACGGTACTCATACTCCATAATTACTCGAATTTTTAACTTATCCATGATGACGAAAAATGTTCGAATGCGTTGAAAACAAAACACTATCTATTAAACAAATGACGATTTTAGAAAAAGAATTCCATGTTTGTCAAATAAAATTAATTTGAAATTAGAATTATTAGTCAAAAAAAAATATTTTCATTTGAAATGGCCAGTACGGCAAAACGGCAGTTTCATAGGTAAAGACCTATTATCTTAAATAAATTGTTAGTTATAAATAAGTATGTTGTATTAAGGAATAGGATACATTAAATAATATAATAACATTAATTAATAGATACTTACTAAAAAAAAAAACAATTTTGCATGCCCTAAAAGTGGTAAAATATGTATGTTCTTTCTATTTAATCTTAAGACCTAAATCTGTATCTACCATATTTTAAGCAAATAAATATTTGATTTGATTTGATTTGATTTGATTTGATTTGCTTATAATTTTGTTAGTATAAGTATGTTAGGTTAGGTTTTTACCCAAAGCGTATCGGAAGTGTTTCAAACCCCCTCTCACAAGGCTGTACTCCTCATCAGACAGCTCTCCTCTTGGCCACATGCTCCTCAGTTCGCTGATAATGTTCTCAAAAACTTCGCGACGGTATGTTATCTTGTAGGACTTGGACATGGCTAGAATTTTGATCCTTATATTAATCGCTATAAGATTCTGAATTCAAAAAATAAAAGCCTTTCAATTGAAAGGCTCGCAATTACAATTATCTATTTAATAATTTAGAAGTTCGTAGTTTTTAGGATCGTAGAATAAGTAGGTAGCTAGATCTAACTCCTACACATAACATCCTTACCAAGACCTATTTTGTGACTTAAAAAATTATCAAGTGTAAGTGTCTAAGTCATTATTGCTGAAACAGTGAACTTTTAATACAATCAAGTTTACTTCATCCAATGCACATATTGCAGTAACAAATTGATTACTTTCAGAATAAATACTTTTTTCTCTTCTTATATTTAATGTAGATAAACTTTGTCTTCAACACAACGTTATTGAGACAATTAATTTCAAAGTTACGACATGAGAACGTACGCTACCAAAACGGCGCTGCGCGCTACGCGCACAGCGGTCGAGCGCACCGAAATTTCAAGGTTCGAGCGATTTGTTAAAAACGCACTGTGTGCCTATATAATGTATTAGGCAGGCGCTTAAAGTTTTTTGTTGTTGTTACTAGTTACTTATAACAAAATACTTCGTTTGTATTTTATTTGCATATTTTAATGTTGGTATGATAAACATTTAAGGAGATTAAATTATTCAAATGTAATTTAAAGTAAGCTTTTAGATTTTTTTATTAGTATATTTTATTAGAAGTAAATTTAATCAGATCAGTGAACTCAGCAAATTATAAAGTTAAATTTTTGGACATCTTTTAAACGAATTATCTAGTTAATTTAAAATCAACTAAAAAATCGTGTGATGACATGGATAGTTAACCTTTTTAAAATCGCATTACAATGTTCATTATATTACCTGGAATGAATAACTACAATTTTCTATGGATGATGTGATGGAACTTTATACGTTGATGACAGATTTTATCGCAAAAATTGACATGTCAGTTAATTCAAAAAGATGTTAGAAATTGCTCCTACACGATGACGTCATAAAGACGTTGAATGTGAATCAAACTATTTAACGCATTTTCGTTAAAATAAGATTAAACGCATATTCTATCGTTACTAACAAAAAATATTATTATAAAATGAATGAATTGATTGAATGATTGGAAAAATGGTTTTCGAATCAGAATCTGATTATTTTTCTGAACATACCGATTTCGTGCTCTCACGCACACTATGTATACCTGTACACGTGGTCACTCGTTTACTACAAGTAAAGCGAACACTGCTTCAAGAGATAAAAGTCCTATATTTGCTTGTAATAAATATATACGCCTACTAGTTTTAAGTTGTAAGTTGATAAGTTGTAATTTTTCTATGTGTTTTCTTGCATGTATATTGTTGGCGATGCATTTAATTAATAAGACTATGCACCCAAGAACATGTAGCCAATGACTGGCATCATCCGGAAGAACTCGCTGTACTCGTTTTGCTGGATGGTCTGCGCCAATGCCACCAGCTCCAGTCCTGTCACAAACGCCATGTTGAAGAAGGAGAACCAGTAGAACACGTTCCAGCATTGCCTGGTGGTAGGAGATAACATGTTTTGAATCCTAAATCAATACTGTCCATGTGACGGCCGAGGAATGTAGAGCCCGTGTAGAACCCGGAGGATCCAGGTTCGAGCCCTAGTCTGGACATTCATTTGTTTGATGAACACAGATTTTGTTGTTCTCGGGTCGTTTATATTTATATATGTTTATTCTGGGCACCTGGATGTTTATTATCCTCCCAGTTCGCTATATGGTCATCCATAACACACCCTCTGCTTACTTTGGGGCCATACAGTTGGTTTTTGCATTTACTCTGTTATAAACTCTATTATATGGCCCCACGATATAAAAGAGATAGGGCGAGCTAGATAAAATATTTCGTTTCATTTGTATTCTTGTCGTATATTTATATATTGTCGTCCGTTATATTGTCGGTTCGGTTCACGTAGTTACTAAACCATTTGGTTTAAAAATCAGTCGACATGGAACAGGATCTTTGAAGTCCATGCCTTGAATCCATCTTCCGCTATTTTACTTTAATCAAAGCTGACTGTGAGGTTACTTTACCTGTTTCAAAGCGGGTAACTACTGTTGAGAAGCCTTTATTTTCCGGCAGTAACCGAGGCTAATTACTGTCGAAAAATCTACAGAATCAAACACAATGTGGATCAGGTATGTTATGCAGTCCCGTAACGTAACCGAAACTACCGGATATCCGATATAAAAATATATCCGTAACCGTTACTAAATCCGCTTTACAAGTATCTTAATTGTTTAATTGTTTCGGATAGGGCCGGAGTTCAAATGGCATGTTATGACGGAGCTTTTTGTTTTTCCTCAGTCGAGAAATCGAAAAAAAAATCATCTGTCCATTTTGTTTCGAGTAGGTATAACATTTTTTACAATACAAATTATTTTTTTCTATTTCAGAGTGGTCCGTATAGTAAAACTTGTATTGAAGAGCAGAATGAGCCCTTAAAATATGACTGCACCTTTTTGTGACACCATGTATTAAAAAAAACTAATAATGTTGGTTTGCTTGTTATAATTTTGTTTTAGCTTGTTAATTAAAATGGGGAGCTGCTGTAATTTCATTTTAAAAAATTAAAAAAAATTAAAAATATTGTCTGACAGTTGTCAGTTCAACATCAGTTTAACATTATAGATGTACACAGTTACATTAAATGTTACATTTATCAAATAAAATTATACAAAATACAGTTGACAAAATCTTAATAATCGAATATCCCTAACCAAAGCTGTCCTAAAAAATAATTTAATATCGTAACCATATCTGAACCCGGCATGACATTATTCCTATCTGTATCCAGACGCGAATTTTATATCCGTAAGATCCCAGCAGGACTACTCTCGAAAACAATTCCGACGGATCGGGAATCCAATTTTGATATTTCGTACTCTTGGATGCTATAGGTAGTAGCGCCAATTGTTTCATTATTGTACGGCCATTTTATGATACTGATTGAGATTGAGATCGGCATTGGCTAGCCCAAAGACGCCAAATCGCAACTCTTGAGTTTGCTTTGACACCTGTCAATTGTTGTAATATTGAGTGTGTGTGTCTCGCAAGTGTGCAATCGGAAACAAATCCCAATTTCAATCAAATGTTGACAAAATTGTTTTCAAGTCACGTGACGTTTAAATTATATTTGGACTTGGATCGGTGTTGAGTTAGAATTAAAATGTGTCAAGAGTAAGTCTGCAAATGCGGATGCAGCACGTGAATTTGATAAATTTTGTATAAGTAATATTTAAAGCAGTTTAAGTTCAACGGATGTGAATAAAATATTGAGTCATGCATCAAACGCCAGAGGTCCTAGGTTCGAGTCCTGGCCTGGACATTTGTATATGTAATTAACACAGTACACAGTTGTTTGTATTTATTTATTCAACCCAGTTCGCTGTATGGTCATCCACTACAAAAGCTCTGTAACTTTTGGGACAGTGGGTGCATTTATCTGGGGGTTATTAGTATTATTATTTAATATCGCTATTGGGTTACCTCACATGCTTTTTTTATATCAAAATCGTCAGAATGAACAAAATCGAGAAGTTGACTAAATTTATAAACCCTTACTTGACCAGCGGTGTGTCCTGCCTCATCAGGCGAAGCCCTGCGACCTTCAGAACGCCCTTCGCCGTGCCAAAGGTGTCATCGTACGCAGACACGTCAATGACGTTCTTCTGTAATTTCAACTACAAAAATATGGTTAGGTAACTTGTCAGATCTTCAAAAATCGCAACTGAAAGAAGATACTTCTGTGTCACCATTAAAACACAGAAGAATTACTGAACTGAACCAAAATTTGAATAATTAAAAACTCTTCAATTGATAGGCGTAAGACCACATCTCCCAAACACATTGCCGTGCGAGCTAAAACTTCAGAAAATAATAACAATTAAAAATATCTCTGGTAGGTGTTACTGTATTTCTGGAAACAATAATACCTAACTGCGAGTATTCAAGCACGTTATGTTACCTATATTGCAAGACAGATTGGATTTTTTAAATCTAAAACTGTGATTTGATAAACATTTTATTATATCCGAACTAAGTAACTATGTTCAATGTTTTTAATCAACTTACTCTATCGATAGATTTAATTCCGCGCCACCTATTAAAAGCCCTTCTGACAATCGACATAGCGAAAGCTCAGCAAATAATGAATCACATCGTATGAAGTCTGTATTGGACCTAATAAATCAAATAAAAAATACTTTCTAGTTACGTTAGTACAACAGTTATACAAAAACCACGCCCTACTATTACAGTCCTTTGCAATTAGACAAAAGCTTCTTAAATATTCTATTAAACTCTAGGATTTAGCCGCTGTGTTGAGTCGAAGACTCGGTGAACTTGAAATCGTAAAAAAGTAAACGTTATGAATGTGTTTTTTTCCTTCGTTTTCATGGTAATTGTGTACCTTGACTACGGTTTTTTAAACGTATTATAGGTAGAGAGATAAAAGCAGGCGGAAAAAAATGCTCTCGGCACTCCCTTGTCAACATTGTAAAATACAATAAATTTTAGGTAATTAGGCAACTAATTTAGGTAATAAGGCATACAACGTAACTACGACATGAAAGAAACATGACCGTGTCTGATTTAATGAAGACCAAGCAAGGCTGAAATCGATAAAGCCCTTCTAATATAATAAAGTAAGTAGACCCTATCGCTTTTTATTTGACCACTTAACTGAGACAAGTCTGAAATAAGCCGTAGCAAGCTTTATCAGCCTCAGTGATTCACTGATTCCTGTGGTAGAGTTTATATTGTTAAGAATTCGTCTGGGATAGTGGTACTGAATCCTATTTCAATAACCATCATAGATAAACCCGTCAACGTGATTTTGTTTAACCTGAAGGCAGAGAGCAGAGAGAGAAATCAAATCAATAAAAGAAGCGTTGGAACCTAGGCACAATAACCAATAACCTAAACTCCAACATAATACAATATATTACCATATATAATAGGTCTTTACCTATGAAACTGCCGTTTTGCCGCACTGGCCATTTCAAATGAAAATATTTTTTTTTTGACTGATAATTCTAATTTCAAATTAATTTTATTTGACAAACATGGAATTCTTTTTCTAAAATCGTCATTTGTTTAATAGTTAGTGTTTTGTTTTCAACGCATTCGAACATTTTTCGTCATCATGGATAAGTTAAAAATTCGAGTAATTATGGAGTATGAGTAGGTACCGTCGTGGCAGCAAAGCGGCACAAGCGGCACGCAACATCAACGACGTTTACGGAGCGAACACTACAAACGAACGCACCACCCGTTATTGGTTTACCCGCTTCCGTTCTGGAAATTTTGACCTGAAAAATGAACCCCGTGGTCGTCCGAAAACTTTGGTCGACAATGACGAATTAAAGGCAATTGTGGAAGCTGATGAAACTCAATCCACGGCTGAATTAGCAGCAGCTTTCGACGTTAGCATCAAAACAATATTGGTCCATTTGCGTCAAATTGGCAAGGTAAAAAAGCTTGACAAATGGGTACCCCACGAACTCAATGACCGCCAGCACGAAGTACGCGTGGAGACGTGCCTTGCACTGCTCAGCAGGCATACAAATGAAGGAATTCTGAACCGCATTGTTACTTGTGACGAGAAATGGATCCTGTTTGACAATCGTAAGCGCTCAGCAAGTTGGTTGGACCCTGGTTCAGCACCCAAACAATGCCCTAAACGAAAACTTACCCCTAGAAAAGTGATGGTCACTGTTTGGTGGTCTAACGCGGGTGTAATTCATCACAGCTTCTTGCCAAACGGGACAAGCATTACTGCAGATGTGTACTGTGAAGAACTGAACACAATGATGGAGAAGCTCGCACGTCTCCAACCAGCTTTGGTCAATCGTTCGGCTCCACTGCTCCTGCACGACAACGCGCGACCTCATACTGCACAGCAGACGGTCTCCAAGCTACAAGAGTTGGGGTTGGAAGTTCTCCGTCATCCGCCGTACTCACCAGACCTTGCGCCTACAGACTTCTACTTTTTCCAGAATTTGGATAACTTCTTGGCGGGATAAAAATTCAATACCCGAGAGGCAGTACAAAATGCCTTTGAAGAATTTGTTGCCTCCCGTCCAGCTGATTTCGTCAAGAAAGGCATCAATAAGCTACCAATGCGTTGGCAAACATGCATTGATTGCATGGGTGATTATTTTGATTAATAGAAATAAAAAATATATAAAAAAATTACGCTTCATTTATTTCGTGAAAAACGGCAATTTCATAGGTAAAGACCTAATATAATACCATTCAATAATATCACCTAGGATTATTGATGCCCATAAGTACGGATCCCACTTGCGATCAGAGAGAGCGAGCACTCGTTTGTCGGCAATAAGTTCTCAAAAACAGTTTGTAATGCATGTGGGCTATGTTAATGAAAAAACAATTTCTGATAATTCTATCTTAGCAAACACCCCTTAAATATTATGAAAAGCACAGAGACTTACATTCGTTTTTAATTTGTTCTTAGCTTTATTTCTAAAAACCTTTTTAAACATCATGTTGCCAGCTTCAAAGAAAAATGAGTAGATGTAGCAAAATGTATCTTCTTTTATGCACGTAAATTTCACTTAAAAAATGGATCTGCGATTGCTTTTTTATGAAATAATGATTGGTGTCGGAACTTGTGATTACCAGGGAAAATAACGTGGTATTTAAAAGGTTCTTTCAAGTCGACACTGATTGTCAGTTTAATAAATATAGGGTATTATAAACGTGATATACATAAAATAAATCTTTTGCTTAGAACAACAAAAGTACCTACGGAAAATAATACAGTTCTACAAGTAAAAAATATTTCATTTGTTCGATTTACATGCTACGTAAGTGGCGGTACCCCCGTGCTCGGGCCAGCACATTCGGGCCGGCAGTCAAATGCCATTTGCAATCCAAAAAAGTCAGTATAATAAACCTCATTTGCATAAACACTCTAAAACGTACTTGATCCATTTTGAGACAGTTTTGATGTGTAGGTATATTAAGGCTGCCACCATACCAACCTGAGCTGAGTGCTATCGAGAGTATCTGAGGTATTTTGGAAAACCAGATTGCCTCGGGAAATTTTTTTAACAAAACATACCTGAAGTTTAATACGTGAGATATTGAACAATGTTGTCAACACCACAAGATCTAAGACTTGCCAGCGTGTAGAAAAATTCGAAGGACAGGTGCATGAAGTATTTCGATCACGACTTTGAGTTTGTGATAAATGTAGATGATTCATGGTACAGTGATACCAAAGATAGCGATAGCTTTAATGAAAATGAATAAAAATATAAAAATAGATATACTTACCTATTATTAAATAATGAAAGAAAAATAAATCTATTATTAAATCATTGTATTATGTCTCGTAATTATCTACCTAAATATCAATAACAAAAAAAGAATAACTTCAAATTCTTTTTTGTCAACTGTACTGTCTTCTGCAGCTAAAGGCTAACCGCACTCGTGAATAGCAGGAACTGTACGTTGAAATTAAATGAAATGAAATATTTATTTATGAACATTGACAATTTCCTACTTGTTCTTATTGATGTCAAATAAAACATGACTCTACCACCAGTTCGAAAAAACCTTCGTGAAGAAGAACTGGCAAGAACTTCACGGGTATATTTTTTTCAAAATATATTACAGAGTCTCTTAATGTCGATACTCCGTTGAAGGATTGGGTTCATCCAAATCCGCTGAGAGACTTAATCGGTAGATAGTAGATTGTACAATGTTAGCGATATGTGCCACCGAACGAATCCTTGCTCCCAGTTTCTCAAGGCCACACAGAATCTAATGTTCTACTTCCACAACACTTGAGCGCTTTTATCACAGACACGTGGTCAAAGTCGTCGAGCAAATCGCCAATTGGTCGTATAAGTCCTGTATATTGTTAAATATGTGATCTATCATATAAAAGTCAACAATTCGCATACTTTTATATCTTTATATACTTCCAAAGGAACTCCGTAGAGCGACGCTGGTGATCACCAATGTCACATGATACACTCGGTGCGGCGAAAATCGCTTGCGCGTTGTTCGGTCTCCCGTAGGCGCCCGCGCATTAGGGACCACGCTACAAGTGATTCGATTACGAATCTAATCCTGAAACAACGCTTGTACCTACTTACATATAATATAGGTACAATAAAAAGCAATATAATAACCTAACTTAGCTTTAATGTTTCCGTTTCTGTATGTCTTGTTGAATTAATTAACTACAGTAACTACCTAAAACTAAACCTAAAACTACTGTTTTAATGTTCAAATTATTATTATTTCGCCCACGAGTATAGCCACGGGTAGTATCGAGTAATTTCAAACCTACCTACGTTTATTATTTACCTCGAGAAATACAAATGTTTATTGACAAGAAGTACAATAGGCTGTCAATCGGGGAAAAGTAAAGGTACAGTGTTGTTTTTCTAATATCATGTTTCTCGTGGTTTGGAACACCTATTAATTACAAGTTATGTTGAACAACCATCAAATATGTATATCTATATTAAATAGGTATATCTTAATTTTTAAGTAAAACAGTAGGCAAATGTTACCATAAATTTTAGTCACTAACTTTTTGCCCCTGTCTTCGCTCGAGTAAAAAATAACGTGTTTAATAGACTGGTTAAACACTTTTTTTTTCATTTTATATAGGAATGAATTTAAACTTTTTGACGGTGAGAAGTAGAATTTTAAAAACCTACAACGTAGGAATTACTGTTCTGCACCTATAGAAAACTATAAGAATATATTAAGGTATCAACGCCTAGGTTCCCCAACCCCCGACAAAAAGCAGACTATGTACTTAGTTTGTATCTGTGCGTAAATATGTAACCAACGTTTCAAAGGCTATAATACTGTCGATTTAAGATGATCATACACTTCTGCCGCTTTTAGAAGACATTTCATTTGGATAACACTGTTTTCGCTGCTTTTGTTGGCATTTTGATTGATAGGTTTTAATTAATTACTATATTGAACTATTACATAAAAACCCAAAACATTGGAATACTGTTTACTTCGCTTTCATTCGGAAAACTCGACAAACTATACAGTCACACCAAACAGTTATATTAGTCTATGACTATTACTCTTTATTTACTTGCAGCAAAAATATAATATAAAGAATGTGTAGATACGTTACCGGCCTTTGCTTCCCAACCAGTGGTAATTTCAATATACGACGTCCTAAGCCGAAGTCCGTGCTCTCTCGGGTGCTCTTAGGCGTATCGTATGTAGGAGTAGCTTGAGCTGCGGCCCGCAGCGGTAGGCCACAACGTCCGGTGTTTAACAGGCCAATAGGGCCACATAAATAAACTAGACATTTTGAAAAAGAAAGATACTGGCCTCTGTTTTGTGGGAACGCAAAAGTACGTTAATTACCGTACTTTAGTAACCATGGCACTTCGAGCAAGTTCAAGCTCCTCCTACCTTTTAGATAGAAAAACACAAAAATACCGACTAAATGTTCCCCAAGTGTAAACATTACATTGCAACTTCACGAAAAGACATCTCATTTCACTCCAAAGTTTAACATTTAAGTTGTCATTTTACAATAGTAAAATATAAATTAGAAGGGAGAGCAGACTGGGCAGTTAGGCGTCAGTTTACGATTTCTTTGTTTTTAAGTTGACTTTAGTATAATGCATCTATTATACTTCCTGTTATAAAGATTAGGTATTGTTAAAAAAGTAGATAAGTATATTAAAATTATAGAACTCAAAGACTCGAAAAAGACCATAAGACCGGTTTGATCGATTTGCTTGAAGAATTTATGAAAAAGTTACAAGTCATAAAGAACCGAATTTTATACTTTTCTTGATAGTTCATTTTTAATGTTTTTCACGCATTTCTTAGACTTTATCTAACCTGGGATTTAAAATCACAGGCTTCAACTTATTCATTTGTTTCTAAAATGTTATATTTCATAAAGCATGATATCATCGATACGTTTGTTATATACGCCTGCATTTTGATCAAAAAATAATGAATGCAAAAATATAAGCGAAACCAAAGAAATTTATTTGAAGGAATTTACATTTCCTATCAGTCTGGAATTTATTTTGCATGTTATCGAACGCAGCAGTTCTGTAAGCGTTATGGCCATTTCGCCCATTTTGTTAGTTGTAGCTGTATCTTTAATTCTTTTTCATTGCTTGTTTTTCTTTTTCCTATTTTAAATTTATAAATATTCTTGTTAGTAAATAAATATAAAATAAAATGTAATTCATTTTTAAGTAAATTTAAGCAATGGCAGTTAAACTTTTTTTGTTTTGTTTTAATAACATGCAATGCTTGTGTTAAATTTTGATAAGGGTTATAAATTATTTTAAATGATAACACACGAAGTTATTGCTCTTATTAAATAGTATGTAGCGGTGACGCGCTAATAAGCCGACCAATCACAACACGTGATCTACATCGAAATATCAACTTTACTTAAGCGATTAGGATATAATTATGACTTTCAGACAACTATTGTCGGGCCGTGGGCCGCGGCCTGCTCGCCCTTATCCATCGGTGGGAACGCGTGGTTAAGTTCCAAGTAAATATTTTATATCTCCCCCTCAATAGAAATTCAAGCTTAAGCATAGATCTATAATGAGTGTCATCTAAGAAAACGCGCCCCAATACTTTGTTGGTTATAATTTAAAGAGCAAAAAGGTAGTGGGCGAGTCTTCTTGGTGCAGTGTTCGTGAGTGAGACAGAGAGCCATGCATGTGTAGTGTGTGTCCAAGTGGCATCTAAGTGTATTCGTGAATACTAGTGTACTCGCTGCTGTTAAGAAGAGTATCAGAATCCTCTGCATAAGCCGCCACGAACCGTGTCTTAGTCTGATAATTAAATGTAATAATTGCTAGGAGTGAATAAACACTTGACTATTTATTAGACAGAAACACCAACTTGCGCGGACCTGGGTTAACAATTTAACTCAGCGGGAACTAAGTAGGATTAAGGGTTTAAAATAATATAAAAACAAAACAATTTAAACAAATACTTTATATTAAAGCTTCCTTTAATGAAAAGTATATAAATATATCAATTATCAGTACACTATGTATCAAATGGCATATACGTTTGCGAGTATGCATGACTTAAATAAGACTTATATAGCACTATAAAATAATAATTATAACAAAATAAAAATTAAACACTTTCGACTTCATTCTTCATGAGTCTAATGAGGTGGCTGAACTTGTTGCCGTCGAAAATCAGAACCTAGAAAAAATAAAATACTGAAATTATGACAACGTTTTTTAAGAACATTAAGTATTCATATGGTCCTGTAGGTCTTGATGAGATTTCTTCGCTTAGTCTTTTCTTCAAGAGATATACTACTCGACCAAGCGACTAGACGACATGCGGCTGTCAAATTAGCTGTGTCTTCGCCATGTCTAGTCTGGCTTCATGTTAGACCTGCTCGAGTCTAAAACTTGGTACAGAGAGAAAATAACTCGTCTCTTACCATCGCGAAGTTGGAAGTCCTATTTATTTACTTACAAAAAAGCATTAATTGTTGTTTATTTCATAAAAAACCTTGATAGCCATAACCTTGCGAATGAAACTGAAAAACTGTACATTGTTCATACAATGTTGTAATTTTCTTTTGCCTTCTTTAGGATTACCTTTCCGTTTATAAACAGTTTCAAAGTAACATGTTCAGTGTCCTGTATTTTCAAACTGACATTGCTTTAAACTTATTTCAAAGCGGCCTTTAATCAATGTGAAATTCGGCCTAATAGGGTGAGGGAATTTATTGAGCACAAACCTTGCCAACTGCAGGTTGGCGGACTTCAAGTACTGTACCACAACAAATTCTGTAACATGGATAGAAACCCTTGCAACTGCTATGTTAGTGAAACTCAGTTCTAACGTCATTTAATCAATATTGACAGTTATGGCAACAGTTCTAAGCTGATGCCTTAGACATACTGTAGACGTTGGCAATTTGACAGGCCAATGAATCTTTCTACAATCACGGGTCACGAGAAATGAATTGCCCAAGACGAATGTCAAACGGGACGTTATTTATTTCCGATACGGACGTTATTACTTATTTAGTATTTAATGATGGTATTTATTTACCTGACTTAATTACCAAAGTATTGAGTATGTAGGTGGTTTGTTTATTAGTAGTAAATGATTGAATGGGAAAGCTGCATTTCGCTATTTCGTCGCGTTCGCTTAGTCAGATAGTGAAGAATTCTAATGCTCGACCTCCTGGAGTTCAAATTCAATTCGAATCAAATATTTATTTCACAACATTGACAATTGCTTGTTCTTATTGACGTTAAATAAAGCATGACTCTCCACTCTTCGTAAAGAAGAACTGGCATGAAACTTCACGGGTATAATTTTTAGACTAGATTGGAGTAAACAGAGAAATTCCTGGTGGATTCATACAATAGATCTAATGTGTCGCAGTGAGGCAGGACGCAATACAGAGCGACTACGTATCCCATTGCAACAAACAAAAATATGAATACCTTTCTACAAGGTGTCATGGCGCCTCCCTCGTAATCCCACTGGGAGAGTTCGGCCTGGTCGGTGACATCCACGTCGAAGCTGGCCAGAGCCTCGTCTACTATGGGTTTCTCTTCCTGGTTGGCGAATAGCACGTCGGATGATTCTATTGATGGAGGAAAAGAGTCATATGAGCAGTTTGAAAAAAAAAAATAAAGATCCTACTCGATCAAGCTAAGTAGTCGACTGTCAAATGCGGCGTCGTCATTTGTTTGTCAAACGGACAGAAGAGTAAATTCTTTATAAGCTGTATAACTTACCACCAGTATTATAAGTCTTGCAGATCCACACTAAATACTGGAATGTGTACGGCATGTTTTTCTTAACAGCCTTGTCAACTTCGGACTCGAGGGACGCGAACAGTGGCACACTGATCGGAGCCGGAATGTTGAGGATTCTGGAATTCATTTATTTTTGTAAGTTATGTCTGTCTGAGTACTCGCAAAGATCAAAAATTCCAAGCTTTGCGTAATATATTTTTATTTCACTCTGCTAAGAATGGTCTTTTATCTTACACCGCTTAAAGTGATGATGTATACCAGGGGGTGCGCGAACTCCTATGGGTTCGCCATTCGACGGTAGAGGGTTCGCGAGATGGTTTACGTAATGGTGGCTAGATGACTTAAGGTTAAAATGACTCCTAAAATCGAGTAGAAAAGCGCAAAAAAACTTGACCCCCATCGCATTAACTCAAAAACCTATATATTTTTGGTACTGTATTTACTACCTTTTATTGAAATAAAAAACTTTATTTTCTTGTACAGCCAAGTTTATTATTATCCTTAAGGATAAGGTTTAGGGGTTCGCTGTCATATTAAAACTGTAACAATGGTACGTGGAGCCATAAGTTTGAGAACCTCTGATGTGTGATGTGTGTACCAAGAATTTAAAATATCACAGAGTGTTTTTCTATTTTTTTTTAAATCATAGCTGCTTCAACAATACATGGTGTTGTGAAATTTACAATTTAATCACACAAATTAGAGGACTAATGCTAACTGTTAACTGAGCACCTCTTATAAAAGACCTTTTTGTATAAAGTCAGGGAGAAAGTTTCTTCATATTTAAATTAGAAAAGGAGACAATTGTTTTTAAATTATGATTAATTGTAATATACATGAAACAAATTTTTTAAATAGACTGAGGCATTCAAATTGGTAATTAAATAAATCTTTTGATTAAAAAACCGCGACAAGTATTTTTGACAGTCCTATCTTGATGTCAACCTCACACTACTTAAAAAAAATTTAAGAGACCGCCAAGTGGAAACCTGAAGCTGCCAAGTCAAGGCTGCGTAGTGTATGTATTAAAAAAACCTCCTAGCCAAGCTGTGATACTTTTTGCTGACAGGCTAAGGAAGTGGCGTGTGGCGTTGTCATATTGATACACCGCACCCTTCCTGTTGCTCAATCCCAGCCGCAATTCTCATCTGTTATTTAATGGTTATATATGCCACATAATTTATACATTAATACATTGCAAATAGGTCAAACCGCATATCGATGGTGTCATATAATTTAAAAAAATATTAGGTTTTTTTGATTAACTTTTCCGATTTGTTATTTATAAAAATCGAGCATTAGCTGAGACAATATACCGCAATGACTTGATAAAATGCCCCGTTCGCGATTTGGCTAGGCAATATATTTGCAATGTTTTATTGTATATACAATCTAGCATATATTCTTTACAGTATATATTTCTTATACCGCATATCGTACTACAATTTCTGAATTGAGCCCATCAGCTGTTAATAGTAAAGATCGAAATCATCTTCTTATTCTCATTATAAACGATGCCTTTCCAATAACACCAAACACACAACATCACCATATTGCGCGTTAATCAGAGTTAACCCACAGTCTCTGGTGCTTGAACCTTAATCGCACGTTTTTGTCGAAGGTATATACAATGAGGTTGTAATATTTGGG
The DNA here is from genome assembly GCA_923062675.1 of Marasmarcha lunaedactyla. NCBI lineage: Eukaryota > Metazoa > Arthropoda > Insecta > Lepidoptera > Pterophoridae > Marasmarcha > Marasmarcha lunaedactyla. The sequence continues at coordinate 7,204,705 of OV281361.1, read as the reverse complement.
AACCATTACCCAAATATTAGGTCTTTACCTATGAAATTGCCGTTTTTCACGAAATAAATGAAGCGTAATTTTTTTTATATTTTTTATTTCTATTAATCAAAATAATCACCCATGCAATCAATGCATCTTTGCCAACGCATTGGTAGCTTATTGATGCCTTTCTTGAAGAAATCAGCTGGACGAGAGGCAACAAATTCTTCAAAGGCATTTTGTACTGCCTCTCGGGTATTGAATTTTTTTCCCGCCAAGAAGTTATCCAAATTCTGGAAAAAGTAGAAGTCTGTAGGCGCAAGGTCTGGTGAGTACGGCGGATGACGGAGAACTTCCAACCCCAACTCTTGTAGCTTGGAGACCGTCTGCTGTGCAGTATGAGGTCGCGCGTTCTCGTGCAGGAGCAGTGGAGCCGAACGATTGACCAAAGCTGGTTGGAGACGTGCGAGCTTCTCCATCATTGTGTTCAGTTCTTCACAGTACACATCTGCAGTAATGCTTGTCCCGTTTGGCAAGAAGCTGTGATGAATTACACCCGCGTTAGACCACCAAACAGTGACCATCACTTTTCTAGGGGTAAGTTTTCGTTTAGGGCATTGTTTGGGTGCTGAACCAGGGTCCAACCAACTTGCTGAGCGCTTACGATTGTCAAACAGGATCCATTTCTCGTCACAAGTAACAATGCGGTTCAGAATTCCTTCATTTGTATGCCTGCTGAGCAGTGCAAGGCACGTCTCCACGCGTACTTCGCGCTGGCGGTCATTGAGTTCGTGGGGTACCCATTTGTCAAGCTTTTTTACCTTGCCAATTTGACGCAAATGGACCAATATTGTTTTGATGCTAACGTCGAAAGCTGCTGCTAATTCAGCCGTGGATTGAGTTTCATCAGCTTCCACAATTGCCTTTAATTCGTCATTGTCGACCAAAGTTTTCGGACGACCACGGGGTTCATTTTTCAGGTCAAAATTTCCAGAACGGAAGCGGGTAAACCAATAACGGGTGGTGCGTTCGTTTGTAGTGTTCGCTTCGTAAACGTCGTTGATGTTGCGTGCCGCTTGTGCCGCTTTGCTGCCACGACGGTACTCATACTCCATAATTACTCGAATTTTTAACTTATCCATGATGACGAAAAATGTTCGAATGCGTTGAAAACAAAACACTAACTATTAAACAAATGACGATTTTAGAAAAAGAATTCCATGTTTGTCAAATAAAATTAATTTGAAATTAGAATTATCAGTCAAAAAAAAATATTTTCATTTGAAATGGCCAGTACGGCAAAACGGCAGTTTCATAGGTAAAGACCTATTATTACAACCTTTTTTGTTTAGCCAGATTTTTTTTAATGGGTTAAAACTGTTTTTTAGTCAATTTCCAATTTTTCAACTATGCGCCAATTTTTCATATGATTATGTGCCAATTTTTTCAACAAATTAATATGCCGAACATACTCCCCTTTTTCAAAAATGACGTTGACTTTATGCTAGTCTTATTGAAGTTACATTAGGTTCATATTATAAGGTTATTATCCTAGTTAATAAATTGAAACTTTAACATCCACGAGCTTGGTTAGGTACTTCGGTACTGTACGTAGAAGAAACAAGATTCAAGCTCGGGTCAACTGGTGCTGCAAACATGGGTTTTATCTTCACGTAAATTTAAAATAAACGACACGGCTAACTGTCTTAATTTCACATTACCAATTACCTTAGTTTTGTATTTAGAATTTGAAGAAACTATACCCCAAATTGGTGAAAAGAATTTGTCATCGACAACCCTAACGTTGGAATATTATAAACTGTAGTTTGTCTCTGTCATCTGTATGAGACATTTTTAAACTAATAGTACGTAAAATGCAAAATACAAAATACTTATGTTTGTTTTGTACTTAAATACTTTTTTTAGATAAGCATTTTGGATTTGATATTTTAAATACCTTTTAGGTCTATAAATGCAAAATACTTTTTGATAAGTTTTGTTAGCATCAGTAAATTAAAGTGTTGAGAAGTAGTAATTTTTCCTCTCCGCATGGCAACACTGAACTGAACTGATGATGTCAGCCTGCAAATCGAGAAATAAATACACAAAAGTATAGATTGTCTTCTAAAAATACAATGCCTGCCTCAGCACCGGTAGAAAGGTTTTTTCTTATGGTGGCATGATTATGAGATCGCACAAAAGGAAGACAAGTGACGGTGTCTTCGAACATATTATAAAATTATTATTTTTAAGTGACCCACCCCTGTTATAGAAAACTCAAACAATGCAATTAAATTCAAAAAATTCAAAATGTTTTAAATCATCATTGGTCAAAAAATGTTATACTTGGTGAAAGTCTTATTTTTTCATCTTCATCGAGATTGCGTAAATACAACGTTACTTTGGCTTTTAAAAGGTATTATAGGTAGACAAAGAGGAAAAAGAAGCAGGCGAAAAAAATCTCTGGGCACTCTTTTATAAAAAAAAATTATAAAATGCTAAAATGCTTAAAATAAAATTAAAAAAATTATTATTTGACGCCGAAAAGCATGTACGGTCTCATAGTATATAATTACTATTGCTTTGTATAAATGTATTTAAAAATTTTGACAAAAGATTGCCAAGAGGATTTTATCCGCCGGCTTTTTTTCCCTCGGTCTCCCTATAAAAACTTTTACTTTTATTTTCGCTACGACGATGGAGATGAAGAAACAGAAGGCTTTCATTAAGAGTATTTTTGATGAAACAAAACATTTGATTTATTTATTTTTTATTTATTAAAAAAATTATGTATTGACATTCAAATAAACACGGTTTCGCGATGCACTTAAAATTATGTTCGAACTAACAATGTACGAAAATTACGTTTAGTTACATATTATGGTAATGCATAAAAAAGTTTGATTTTACTACGAGCGCATTTTTATCATAGTAAGGATGATGGGCACTTTGGTACAACCCTTCAACAGGGTTAAGTTATACATCATTAAAAAGATCTTTTCATGTACAATATAAGTTACTTTGGCACCACAGACGAAATATTTGTATTTTCCGAGCTATAATGGTTTTTATAGGTACGCCAATTGTTAGAAATATTGTTAATTGTTTGATCGTATTTTCAAATAATAAGAATACAACTACTATCCTACACCGAGTAAATAGCTAACGAAGGTTCCTGGAAACCTGGTTAGCCCACGGTGCAGGTAGTCATCCGCGGGGACAGGTAGTTAGTTGGGGGCGCAGGTGTGCGCTTGCGCAAACCTTGAACTCAACAGTCGTCTGTTTGTGTTTGCTGTGTTAGTACGTCTCATTTTATACACTCAACTACTATTATTTTACCCTTGCGCGCTTACTGGACACCGATATCTGTTTTACATAGTGACCCCGGCTATCTATTGGACCTTTGTTACCCGCCACTCACGTTGACTTTGGCTTGAACTGTGGATTACTGAAGTGCTTATCGACTTGCAATGGAACAATCACGGAATTGTGTTATGTGCCAGAGAGGACTATACCATGGGAGATACCGTGAACATCTGCTAACTGAAAACCTGTCAAGGATGCGAGGGGATTTCGCTACATACATACAAGAAAATGCTGTGATGGAGGTTAGTCCTATTCATTTTTCATTCATTTGCGAAACATGTATACATTTTACAGTAGATATCCCCCTTCTGCGCTACGGCTAATAAGTACAATGTAGGCTTTTTTTAAGGTAAGGCTTAGACCAAACGTCATGCATCGGTATGCTTGTGATTTTCTTTGTCAGTGCATGCACTCTAATATCAATTTATAACAATGATACAAACGAATACCGTCAAAATAAGGTGCAATATAAAAAATGTTACTAAGTATGCCTTATATTCGCATGTATATGGATCGGTCGACATGGTTAGCTACCTGTCACAAACTAATGGAACGAGAACAATAGCTTAACGTCGACGGGTTGTGTCATTGTGTGTGATAAGAGTGCGCGCGTGGTTTCCCAAAGGGATGGTCAAATATAACCCGTTTCACTTTTTACTTATAACATAACCATTAATGTTTTACCTCGAAGAGCAAGATTGTGATAACCTTATTTTACCTGATTTAAAACACTCCTCATTCTTTTCAGGTTTTGTTTGATGGTACGCAGAAGGTGTGCCATCGATGTTGGCAACGGGCTGAAAATGATTTAAGATTACGTCTTCAAGATGGAGCACATCAATCACAAGATGAAGTACACCAACCGCGAGAACAACATATTGAGGGACTGATTTATTCATCCGTCTACTCTAGAGCACCAAACACTCCGGGGCATTGTATATTTAATAACTGCACTAACGAAACTCGCCATCGGATACCAAACGTCATTAAAACTCACATATTTTCTGACCACAAGCTGTATATTCCCGACGGTGCCAGAGTTTGCCGAGAGCATTTACTGGGAAATAGTTGGGATGAACTGTCTCAATTCTGCAATGTTACTCATGACTTCAACGAATTCCAGTTTAATGATCTTTGTGATCTACTGACCAACGCCTTAAAAAGTGGATGTAGATTAGACTTTGACGAAGGAGGATTAAATGAAGAAGAAATGCACTACTGGACAGGTCGTAATACTGAACAATTTGAGGTTATCTTGGAGCAAACTCCTTCTCTAAATCAGAGGTGTAATAAACCCAGAGTTGCCTTAGGTATCCTCCTTACCAAACTTCGGACTGGTGAATCAGATGAAAGACTAGCTTCATTGTTTTGTATGTCGAGACGAAGTCTCGAACGACTCCTTGCTGTAGCAAGAGAGTGTCTCTCTAATGATTACGTTGTAATTCACTTGGGTGTGGACCATACAACAAGACAGAATCTGTTAGACAGGAATTTAAGAATTCCAAAATCTATTTATGGAAATGAAGAAAATACAAAACTGATTGTAATATGCGACGGCACGTTTGTTATATACATACATAATACATACATAAGAGTGCTAACTTTTTATTCCAGCGGCAATCATACAGCCTTCATAAATTCCAAAATCTACTAAAGCCCTTTTTAATTGTAGCATCAGACGGTTACATTATCGACGTCAAGGGTCCATACGCTGCTACCAAGAGCGATGCTGCAATAATGAGTGAAATAATGACGGATGAAGAAAATCCGCTTCACATTCTGTTCCAAACACATGATGTGTTCATTTTAGATAGAGGTTTCAGAGATAGCTTGGAAGACATAGAAGCCGCTGGCTACGAATATCATGTCCCTCCTTCTAAAAACCCCCAGGATTCGCTACTACTGACCAAGCGAACAAGTCGCGAATAGTTACAATATGCCGCTGGGTAGTGGAAGTGGTTAATGGCAGATTTAAGCGCGATTTTAAACTGTTACGGCAAAAATATTTTAATAACTCTTTGCCTCATATGTTTTGTGATTTTAAAATCGCTGCCGCAATTTTAAATCACTTCCACCAATCCATTGCTGACAGCCCTCACGCAGAAGCTTTTTTAGTAAAGATACAAGAGAAAATACATTCCCCAAACCTTTTATATGGTTATGTTGAGGCGAAAAACCTCAATAATAGAAGGGCTGATTTTGTGAGGTTAGAGGCTGCACAAATAGAGAATTTCCCAAGATTGAGCATAGAAGATATTATGATACTATCTTTAGGTACATACCAATTAAAACTGGCTAAGTCATATTGCAGTGAGCATTTACAAAATGGCCTATATACAATAGAAGTCTACAGACAAACTGCGCCGACAGACTTAGCCAATTATGGTATTAGTTGTGATGCATGGCTTTTACGAGGCCGCATTCAATCAAGGCATGTGAGAGCAAAACCTGTTACCTTTTAATTGATGAATCGAACTCAATATACCAATATTATTGTACTTGCTTATCAGGTCGACGCACTGTTGGAACATGTGCACATATTATATCGATAGTTTGGTATTTAGGATATGGGAGACATGTAGGTTTTACTGCGCCTGCATTATATTTAAATGATGTGATTATAGATGCAGAATAAAAAATGCGGTCAACCATTCGGGGGGGCTTAACAAATAACCCTGTACAACTAGGAGTTACATCAAAAATTCAAATATAATATTATACTTCATATGTGTTTCAATTAAACGAAATCTTTAAAAGAAATCTCTGGCTCTTAATCATCTGTAGAAAGTATAAATAAAATGAAGTAAGTTAAAAATATGTTGATGATATTGTTATAAATATATTGTATTGAAAGTCCCATAATACCTAAAATACTAACAATCGAGACTGGCGCCCTTGATATTCTTATTCTTCGTTAAACTATTTGTCTTTTAATAATCAACTCGTAATTGTTGACTCAGTACCAGGCTCCATACATATTTGCCCATCGTCCTTTGTTTTGACTCTCGACACTCGAAACAATCATTTTATACACTCGACATTTTTAAATAAATAAATAATAAATAAATAAAGAACAAATTTAAAATGTTCGTTACATTTGAGTAATTTTTTTTAGTTTATCAAGGCTCCTTTACTTTGCTTCAAATCACTTTAATTGCCAGCTTACCAATAAAATAAAGAAAGTTAAATGCTATAAAAGTACAGTATTTTGGAAATACTGTGGTGTGGTGAGCTACTGCTTTTGTAACAACACTCTTTGGGAATATTGTTTGTTGTTGTTATAAACAATGCAGCAAAGTGACACACCTAGACTGACAAAAAATATTACCGATAGTTTGCGTTTGGTTTGTGGCGCCATAGATCTGGAAAACAGATGCAGGCAGATTGTTCCACACATCTGATTGCATCAGTTTTCCCAGATAAAAATAACCCTGGGACTTTCAAGCTAATAAAAAAAATACATTAAATAAAAGTTACCTTTCATTAATGACAAATCCAACCTGCTTTGAGTCATCAGACAGTATCTTCTGTACCAGGGCTTTAGTTTTGTCATTGGCATTCTCTTCAGCAAGAGTAAGGAGTAAACTTCTAACTTGTTGTATACTGGGATTATCCTGATAAATAAGAAAAGGATAAGTAATTGTGTTAATTACTATAACTTGTTTATAGCTCCGTCCCTGGCCTGTGTTTGCATTATGTTTTTATAGGGATTCTATGTATATGAAGGATAGCAGAGTCATATTGGGAAATGGCATTCATTAACTAAACTTTTGCCTCTTGAGAATGAACATTACATAATAAAATAGTGTATAAGTTAAATATCTGAAAATTGGGTAAAATAAGTATTAATGTTTAATAAATTTTTACAACCTTATCCATAGATTTGATATCCATAGATTAGAATGAATAAAAACCCTATTCTTTTATGTCTGCCACAACCAAAATAATCTTTTGTTTTTTGTCAAAATTCATAATAAAAATGTGTGTACAGTAGCCATACTTATTGGCTATGAATAACAAGAATGACATATTACTCTATCTTTAAACATTTCACTATCAAATATTAAAATAATAATAAGAAGTTTCACACTTGTTTTCACATTGTACATCTACATTAGTGGTCACATAGTTTTGGTCAGGTAGGTTTATAGTCATGAATGATTTATCAGTTTATTTTAAAATTACATAGCAAATACACCTCTTTTGCTCAAAAACCTCAGTAACTTGTTAGTTAATAGAAAACTTGATTATACTTTGACTCTTCATACTTTTTCTATCACAATATTGTTATATCAGTTTCTAGGTATCTAAGATATAATATTTCATCATTTATATTATTTCCTTAATTAATTTATTCCTACCACTTTCTGTCTCAAAATACAGGACACAGAAAACTTTACTTAGTGTTGAAACTGTTTATAAATGGAAAGACAATCTTAAAGAAGGAAGCTATAAGACAAAAGAAAATTAAAACATCGTATGAACAATGTACAGTCGGGGAAATCAACACTGCAGATACGAATCTGAGCCTGCATCAAGTTCCTCGACTGTACCTAGGTATGTATTGTAATGTTACTTTACAGACTGAGATTGACTAATTTACGTTCTATAGTTTTGTTCCTCACCTTTCTTTTAGTGATGTTAATCACTGTGGTGATGCCGAATACTCCATCACTGCCATCATCCTCATCATCATCTTCATCAATGCCATCATCCAGACATTGCTTCACCACACTACCAACATAGTTTTGAGCTGAAATTTTAATAAGAGTTATTACAGCCGAGACCTGTTACCAATTTCAACTGCCATTTGATAGACTATGTGGTACAAAATTGATAATATGATAAATATATAATAATAATAGGTCTGGAAAGGGTTTGATCAATTCCTAGTTCTAGATAATTTAAACATTTTACTTTGTATAAATTAATCAATTTTAAAGCCAAAGAAAGGCAATTTATAACATATAGTTAGTTTTCACAAAACTAATAAGCATGTTATGCATATGAAATGATACTCTGCAAAACAAATTAAATGGTCAAAACTTTAGTTAGCATTTCTTTTTATGAGTTTTTTATTAGTCTATGACTAGTTTAAACAGCAAAGTAAAATAACATGTTTTACAATACTTAATTTATTTGGATTTTATTTTGAAAGGAATGGTAACACAATTATCACTTACTTAACACGTTGAAGTGAACAACGTGATTACCCGTCTAATTCTGTAAAATATAATGTGACACAACGTGTATACACGTCAAGTGTATATTATTCACGCTGCGAACAACGTGACTCCACGTCTTTTCTTTTAGGCTGGACCTAATAGTTATGTCCTTCCGCCGTAATGTATCAAGTTTTTAAAATTCTACCGCCGTATTAGACGATTTTATGACTAAATCATGTATATTGTGACAACGGATATAGACGTCTCTTTCTTGTAAAAATTTTGTGTCACAACACAACTTATAGCCATATGGGATGCTCACTTCAACGTGTTAAATAATTAAAAGCTAATTAAAAAATCATAATTTAGTTACAGCATGTTAACAAATAACTTATACATACAAAATACACATATAGTTTTCTAAAGTTAAAATTACACATACATGTTAAATTTGCTTGGTTATAGTTAAAAGTAATTTTTTTTTAATATGCTTGGGGTATGCATACCATGCAGTATGCACATTAGCTAAACAGCATTTAATTTTTTGTCTTAATATTTGTATTGCATAAATATTAAAACAGCAATCAATATCAAAACACACATAATTAAACAATTTACATGCTTTTGGAAGGAATGAGTTTTATCTGTAATTCATTCTGCAGAATGGTAAGCTTAGTATGTTCGCATTGTTGTCATCTACAGTTCAAGTTGTAAATGTAGATTAAAAGAGATATTCTTGATTCTGATGATGACTTTGAATAAAAAAAATAAAATAAACTTACAAATAATTATATGAGCAAGACCTCCCAGATCCACATCAGACTTGAGGAACAATTGCCTAAGTAGTTGCTTTATGCCGTGGAAATCACAATCTTCTGGGTTTCGGCCCTCAAAGTCAGCTTGAAGTTCCTACGACAACATTTATTTAGCTTCTAATGTATTAGTGTTTTTTTTTTCAGTATTTTAAGGTACCAATGCTCTATATTCTACATAATGGTATTCTTGGAAACCAAATAAATATATTTTAGGGTTCCTTTTGCAGAGCACTGCCGAAAATAAGGGATAAGGGTATTACATGAAGGGTTAGTGTACATCTGTGATTTTCACTCTAGTTACCTAGTATTTACCCCTATTTTTGGCGATATTCTGCTAAAAGGAACCTTGAAATATGTTTATATACCCCATATTCATACAAATCTACACCAAAATTAGTCAAGAGTATGGTCGTTAAAACATTATTATTTCCACTAGTTACGAGTTATTATGTGATAGCATAATGTTTAATAGATATGGCAAGCATACAAGTAACTTATAACCAAAACACTGCTTTAGGAAAAGACTAAAAAAAATTTGTGTAGTGAGATTAAACCGAAAAATATAATGTAGTAAGTTTAATCATAGTAAATTAAATTTAAAGTATTCTACGTATAGAGAAACACGAGCATGAATTTTTAGGTTATCATAGGTACCTGATCGCCAATGTAGTTTCCATCAGAATCTAAGTCAGAGTCTTTGTCGCTTCCACAGTCCTGGTCTTCTTCACTTTCACTTTCGTTTTCTATCTCCTTATTTCTTTTATTCGACATTTTGTATGTTATTTTTCGCAAAATAAAAACAAAAACACGCCGGTTCAAGAATCTTCCTCGCACGTACGCACATATACACAGACACGCACACACAAACACACAGTTCGTTTGATTGACTGACACAGCGACAGCAGAAGTACAGGCACAACGAAAATATATTACAGAATATCAAAATAAGACTAAAGCTGTGACGAGTAGCGATGCGCGATGACAAGATGTTGAAGTCGATTGTTTCGATTGTTATAATAAATAATAAAATAAATAAATATAAATATATTAAATAAAAAAATAACAAATAATTTGTGAAAAATCAATCATAAGTTACCATGTTCTTTTCTTTTGAATGTGTCAATGTAAATGTCAAAAAAAAGTAACAAAACGATGTCGAATGAACCATTGACCTCAACCAATGGACCTAAGTACGAAAAAAACGTGCATACCTAAACTTGAAAAATAACATAAAATGGTGTTCGTTTCTAGTGTCGCACAACGAGTATCGAATCTACTATCGATATTTTAGAACTAAATATAGAACTTGCAATATAATATTGAAATTTAATGAACCTTTGTAAGAGATTGACGTAAATGAAATAATCATAGTTTATGGTTTATTTACTTTCATTATAATTCTTTTAACATAAAAAAAGAACTAAACAGTTTATTTTCTTATTCCTGATATAGTCCCGTCAAATTAGCTTAATAAAGATCCCATGTTTGCTTAAAAAGTTATTCAAGGTCAAGTATCAAAGTTTTCGGTTCAATCAAAGTCTGGCTTGTCTTCAATAATTACGATTCATAAATAGACAAAACAACTACCTGCCTATTCAATATCAAAATTACCAATTCTAAGCAAACTTAATTCCCGTTTTCTTCACACCTTTTTGTTTCAAAAATACTCGCACAATGGCAAGCAAAGCAAATACCGTTTTGATATGATTTACTGCGTAAGCGCCTGTTGTCATTTGCATCGAAATTATGAAAAATAAAAACATTAATAATGATCATCGATATCTGGTTAAATAATTAAAGCTCCGGAACATCACTTTTGACGGCTTTTTTTGACAGAAATGTAACCATTAATGGCGATTTGTGGCACGCTAACCACCTGCTATGACGTCACTACATGATTGATATTTTAGTGACAACATTCAAAAATAGTGCTATCTCTTTCTTTTATTAGCATTTTTGTATAAGCAGAGGGAGACAACCAAGTTCTTCCTCTTCTATGATTTGATATACGTAACTACTTATTTATATAGGACATTACGACTACTCCATGTATTTATCAGCGAGGTGATAAATACATGGAGTAGCCGTAATGTCTGTGATCGTGATTGTGAATGTGATTAAATTACAATATTATATTGCAAGTTCTATATTTAGTTCTAAAATATCGATAGTAGATTCGATAGCCGTTGTGCAACACTAGAAACGGACGCCATTTTATGTTATGTTTCAAGTTTAGGTATGCACGTTTTTTTCGTACTTAGGGCTTGTCCATTAGTAGAGGTCAGTGGTATTTATCACCTCGCTGGAATTAACCCACAAGTAATGGACGTTATTGGTGGATTTGTTTTGACAGTCAATCAACAATCTGTCAGTTATTTTTTTCACATAAATTACCTAGAGTGATTCCTAAAAAAATCGGGAAAAAGATATATTTAAAAAATATCTTACAATAGTAGGAAGGAGTATACATTCAAACTAATGATTGTATGATAATCTATATTTATTTATTGGCCTTTAGTTTGATATACTAGGTAATACTATACTAGGTTAATAAGTAAATTTTACAATATTTTGATTTGATTTCATTACTTGTGAAATTGACCTTTGGAACGGCTCCATACATAAATGTGTACTTTTAAGCCTCATCTTGCATTTTGTCACATTTAGTCAGACAGTTTTCACTTACCTGCTGATTATATGGACCTGGTGATATCTTTAGGTGCCATGTAATCGTAAACACTTTTGGCCACCGATAGGAATAAAGTGGCTGGCTGGATGGTTCGTTAGTGCGCGGCATGGGCTCCATAAATTATTTCCTCACCTTTCAAGAAAAAAAACTGTACTAATAAGTCAGTGTTGCCAGATCAGGGGATTTTTTCCTTAATTTAAGGGTTTTTTGACCGAGTTTGTGGCGAAATAGGGGAAAAATATTTAAGGGATTTTTTAGGGGAAATTAAAAAAACACGTCAAATACGGTTTTTTGCCATATATCACGTTCCTGACGTTTTGTTTTTAATGTTTTTATACCATCTTTAAAGTCCTAATCAGTAAAACTTAATCGGTTTTATGAAGCACCTCTAATGAGCATGTACTGCCTCATTGTAAAATCGCGGCAGGCCACCAACCACTTGGTGAGGGTATTCTAGGGGATTTCTAGGGAGAAATCAAATTAATCTAGGGGTAATGAAATGAAATGAAATATTTATTTCTCAACATTGACAATTACTTGTTCTTATTGACGTCAAATAAAACATGATTCTACCACCAGTTCGAAAAAAACCTTCGTGAAGAAGAACTGGCAAGAAACTTCACGGGTATATTTTTTTCAAAATAAATTTACAGAGTCTCTTTATGTCTATACAAAATTATTCTTTTCTGCATCTGTTAGCCCGGCAAGTCTCCCTCCCCCCAAGTATCCAAACGACGAACACCCTCAAACGGCACCCGTTCACGAGTTAACGCGGGATCCAGCCATCGCCCTCCTCAACCATATTAGAGGGAAGTGAGCGACCCGTCACCCGACGCTACCATAAGAAGACGTACTTTAGTGACAATGACGCTTTAGATATTCATCGGGACGAAGAACTCATCGCACAAACAGACACATTACACATGCTTTGTTACAAATACTAGTACAATCCTGTTAATGAGGGAATTATACCCAAGGGCTTTTATCATCCAAATAATCGGATAGTTTATAATATGCTCTAGCACACAACTTCTCCTTTATAGTTTCTTTGAATTTGTCAACAGGAAGACCTTGGATATCCTCAGGAACCTTATTATAAAAGCGTATACATTGACCCATGAATGAGTTAGTGACTTTATGAAGCCTGCTATTATGAGCTGCCAGCATATTTCTTCCTCTTGTGTTAACATTGTGCAGATCTTTTTTTCTTTTGAACAAGGTTATGTTCTTTTTAACATACATTAAATTTTCTAAAATATATTGTGAATGGAAGGTAAGAATATTTATTTCCTTAAATTTACTTCTAAGTGACACCCTTGGACCGAGCTGATAGATTGCGCGAACAGCCCTTTTCTGCAGAATAAATATAGCATCGATGTCGGCAGCACTCCCCCACAGCAGAATACCATATGTCATGAGGCTGTGGAAGTAACCAAAATAGACTAATCGAGCAGTTGTTTCATTTGAAATTTGTCTAATTTTTTTAACAGCATATGCGGCAGAGCCAAGCCTTTTCGCTAAACCATCAACATGCGGTCCCCACTGCAGTTTGGCGTCTAAGGTTATGCCCAGAAATACAGTTGAGTTTACAGGAGTCAGTTCCTGGCTCTTAACTACAATGTTTGTGTTTACCTGTTTGACATTTGGCAATGTAAATTTAACACATTTCGTTTTTTTTTCATTGAGGAGCAAATTATTAGCTGAGAACCACTGCTCTGTGTTGGAGATGCATTTGTTCACCGCTCGATAGTCAATTTCATGTCTTTTGATTTTAAACAAGAAGGAAGTATCGTCAGCAAACAATATGACCTCGCATTGATTCTTAACGACCGATGGCAGATCATTAATATAAACTAAAAATAGGAAAGGACCAAGAACTGAGCCCTGGGGCACACCCATTGTCACTGCCGATCCTGATGATTTTTCTCCATTTATTGCAACTTTCTGTTTTCTATTAGAAATATATGATTTAATCAAGGCAAGCGCTCGGTTTTTAATGCCGTAATGGTGTAGTTTCATGAGTAGAGTAGTATGATCCACACAGTCGAACGCCTTGGACAAGTCACAAAAGACACCAATAGCATCACACGACTCCTCCCAGGCGCTGAATACGTGTTTTATGAGCTCAACACCGGCATCGGTTGTTGAGCGACCCCGCGTGAAACCAAACTGCTTAAAATTCATTAAACTATTACCGTAAAAATGAGAAAGTAATTGATTTAAAATTAATTTTTCAAAAATCTTACTGAGCGTTGGTAGTATAGATATAGGTCTAAAATTATTAGGGTCAGACATACTACCTGCTTTGAATATTGGAATGACCTTACTCAATTTCATTAAATCAGGAAAAACACCATTATCAACACAGTCATTAAATATACTGGCTAAGTACGGGGCTATACCATCAATGACAGATTCAATAATTTTAACAGAAATCCCATCTAAATCGGCAGTATTTTTTACTTTAATGCTTTTAAATGCATTTAAAACTTGTGGAACAGTAACATGTTTAAAAATACAATCAATATTGCATGAATTTACATTTTCCGTTAGCAGTGACTGTGCAAGAGTGGAACATGAATTAATACTCGAAGTAGTTGACAAAGGGATGGCTGTAAAAAAATTTTCAAATGCTTCAGCAACTTCTTTGTCAGTTGACAACACTTTATCATTAATTTTTAAATTATATTTGGTGTGTGGTTCTTTTGCTCTCCCAGTTTCCTGATTAATTATATTCCATGCAGTTTTTGAAATGTTAGTACTATATTTAATTTTATTATTAATGTAATTAGATTTAGCTACACTGCAAACTCGTTTAAATAATTTTGAATACTTTTTAACATATTCATAAAATGTCTTATTATGATTATAAGTTCTTTCACTGTACAATTCATATAATCTATTTCTACTTCTGCATATTCCCACTGTTGCCCAGTCACTAAACCTAAATAAATTATTATTTATACATATTTTCTTTTTTTTAAAAACAGAGTCATATTCATTTCTAATTATATTATGAATAGAGTTATATTGAGTAATAGGATCTGCACAGTAATCTAATTTAAATGTTTTTTCAAATACATTTTTCCTAAATGTTTCAAGCCGTCTCTCATTCATGGGTATAAAGGTAATTTCTCTTTTTAAAGTCTTTTTTAGCCCAATATCAAAAGTGGCCAACTGCCCACTATGATCTGATTGTAGTTTATTAATTACTGACTTTGTACATGGCATTAAATTTGTAAAAATGTTATCAAGACATGTGGCTGAGGTCGCTGTGATTCGCGTAGGCTCTAAGAAGAGATTTTTTAGGTTGTAACAATTAAAAAGATTCAAGAATCGTTTACTTTGTGATGTCTCTACTAATAAATCAATATTAAAATCGCCACAAATAATTATTTCTTTGTTTTTGTTATTTACTCTATGTAATACCTCATCCATAGTGCTCTCAAATACTTCAAATGGTGAGGATGGGGGTCTGTATACACTTATTATAACAATATTCCCTATCTCAATACAGGCTATTTCAACTGATTGCTCAACAGACAGACTTACAATATCAGTGCGTTCTTTGAATGTTAGGCTCTTATGAGTGATGATCATTGAGCCGCCGCAAGTTGTTTGTTCTCTGTTGAATGAACTAGCAATTACATGATTCTTATAAGAAGACATAATTTGACACTGTGTGAGCCAGTGCTCTGTGATACATAGTATATGAATATTTTCACAGTTTAAGAATAGTTCGATCTGTAATTCCTTACCATCAATGCCCTGCATATTTTGATGGACTATGTTCAGAAAATTATTTTTTACATTTTTATTGCTTAAATTACTACTTAGAATACTGGTGCTAGATGTATTATCTATTGTCACTAACTTATGTTTAAATTATTTCTAATACTATGTTTTGGAATATTACATTCCAACGGGTCAAAAGTATAAAGTGACTGCTCAATAGAAGCAGCGGTTGTAGTCAACGAATTGACTGTTATGAATAAAATATATGATAGCGAGTATGCTATATGTCGTAGGTCATTACTGTACAAATTGTACCTATCATTTATCATATATGGCTTGTTAATAAATTTATTTAAATCAATAAACTGAAATTTTTCACTATGACGACATGTCATATTTTGTACATCTATATTTAGTCGATGCTTCATATTATTTTCTGAGGGGCTCTGGGTAAATGGAAATGCAAACAAAATAATTTTACTAATATTCTGCCTGCAATTCAATCTAGCAAAACATGCTGTCATTGTTTTCCTACTTAGTTGCTTACATCTGCCTACTAATATAATCAATATTGTATTAGGGTTAAATGTACGGGATGTAATTTTATCAACTATGTCATAATATGAAGCACCGGGGTAACAATAATTAGTTATTGGCCCCCCAACACACCGAGTAAGTTGCAATCCCATGTTCTTACCAAGTTCATCGCTATACATAATTATATTTAATTCACTTTTATTTGACTTCTTATCTAAGCTACTACCTGAGTTTGATTCTACATGCTTAGTGACATATGGCTCCTCAGGTTGACTGGATATTGGCAGAGGACAATCTGATGTAGTATTATTTGAATTACTTTCATAATAATTAGTAAGGGACTCAAAGCGGTCATGATTATATTTAGACAGTTCAATCAAATTGTCCATAGCTACAGTGTGTTCCTTAATTTCTTTTTGAGAAATTTCATACTTATTGGTTAGAATAAGTAGCTCTTCATGTAGCCTCTGTATTTCTACATTTAATTTCTGTATGTCACTTTCATAAGTTAACCTATTCTGCTCCAAGTTACTTTTACAGAATATCAGTTCATTCTTTAGTTTTAAACATTGATTTTTACTTGGAATAGTTTGAGATAAAATGCTTTGCTTTTTGATAAATTTAGAGCTACTCTGAATAGATTGATTGAGTTTGACAATTTTCTTACTCTTAGTTTTGCTCAATTTTATGTTACCAGTATGGTGAATTTTATTGTTTTTATTATGTACCGTTCCCAAAGATTCTAATGCAGGGTCTGCATACATTGAAAGGTCACTTGTTAAATCAATTATTAAAGAGGAATCTGAAGGAACTGTAGTGACCATGTCGGGGTCACTGCAGACAAGCTCATTGAACAATGATTGGGTCTGAATTACTGTCTCCTGATTTATTTTAGACTCCAAACATGCTATTTTAGTATAGGAATTGCAAAGTTGCTTTTTAAGGTCATTGTTATGATCAAGCGTATCTTGCAAGACATTACTATCTTTGTCAAACCCATCCACTATCCCCTGAAGTTGGTCCCGTTGTTCTGAGACTTCTAAAAGCTGTGTGTGTAAGTTCACTAACTCCTGTTTCATTGATTTATTTCTATTTAATATTACTGTCATTTCTTTTTCACTATCATTCCTTTCTTCCAACAACTGCTCATTTAAAGCTTTGAATTTTTGGAGTTCTTGAAGAGTAAGATTCAATTTTTCTTCTAGTTGACGAGTTGTTGTTTGGCGAGTCATCATTTTTAAGATATTAGTTTATATGTTGATATAGCAGAAATGAACAGCTGGTTGGAATCAAGGTTATGTCCAATAACAGTGTAAACAAAGTCACTTCTATTACTTACAAGATGAAATTGAAAAGTTACCTCTAATGGTAGCCAAACTTTCTTGTTTAAACTAATAGTTTAAAACACTAGTCAGTACAATCGATGCCTATTTGATTTAAATCTTTGACTACAATGACACTGAATATAACGGTTCTCGTAACTTAGTTATGCACACTAAAAACACTGTTTGTACACTTTAAAAACTTACTGAATTTAACAAATCACTAATATAAACAAGATTTTTAGCGATGAACAAGGTTTTATTGCAATAAACAGATATAAATACAAAAAATTATAAATTATTTTATGAGAACTCGTTAGTTCACAACTTATCGGTAGTGTTGCCAAGGCAAAAAAAAAAGTTGTATGGTTTTGTATTGTATTGTATTTTTGTATTGTAAAAAAAATGGTATGTCACCACGACCATCTGGCAGCACCGCAATATAAAGATGGTTGACAAACGATTGACTAAATAAGACAAGAATGTAACCCAAGCTTCCCGAAATCCTCTTGAAATTTCTGTTTTTCATATAGGTCTCTTGTAAATTTAAATACTTAATATGATGTCTGGTATAGTGTGAATGTACAATACTCGGTGGATTTTTAGATACAGTGAAAATTGCTTTTAATTTATCCGGCAACTTATTTTTTGGTTGAGCTCATTAATCGTAATGAGTAAACGGCGTCGAGCGTCTTCGGTAGCTAGCCGCGGTGCAGACGGTGATGATAGTGATGATGGAATGGAACTGGTAAACCCGGGACCCCCACCAGGACGGAAGAAGAAGAAGCTCGACCCAGTAAGATATTGCAAATTGCTTACAAGTGTCTGTTTACTTTTCGTTATTATCAGGATTCATTTTCATTTCATTCATTTTGTGCTTGTGCCACTAAATGTACTTGTAAATTATATCTTTATATGTGTTCATTCCATTTTGTAAAAATAAATTGTAATTAAAGTAAGTCTTGTATGCAGCCCTCATAAGTGCACCCTAACTGCAATATATACACATTTTACTGTATTATATAAATCATAATTCTTGTCCTGATTTTTACCAGAGTGAGCTATGTCAGCAGCTCTATGACACAATAAGATCATTTAAGAAAGAAGATGGAAGTTTACTTTGCGATTCATTCATCAGAGCACCAAAGCGAAGACAGGAGCCACAGTATTATGAAGTTGTCACTCAACCAATTGACCTGCTCCGAGTAAGGATTAAACTTAAATTATATTATTTCTAATACTTTCAAATAAATTTCTTTTTATTGTGACATATGCTTAGAAGGTTACAAAATGATATCTGGTTAGATAGAGTATTATTAATATCCATTTCTATCCAACTTAAAAATGTGTTAAAATTAGAATAAATACTGTTAGTATGAAAAGAAATAAAAGATTTAATTGCTGCTGACTGAAAAAATATGTTAAATTGAAACTCATCTTAAATTTACAGGTTCAGCAAAAACTGAAAACAGATACTTACGAAGATTTGGAAGAACTGACATCAGATATTGAATTACTTGTAAATAATGCCAAAGCATTTTACAAGCCCGACTCTATGGAGTACAAAGATGCAGTGGAACTGTGGAGACTTTACTCACAAACAAAACAAAGTCTTGAAAATGGTAAAAATATAATCTTACCTCTCTTTTTACTCTATATATTTTTAGGGGACTTTTGTGTTCAATGCATTTCAGTCCCATAATATTGTGATGTGTGATTATGCAGGGTGATTCATTGAGATAGGTCAGTCTGGGAAAGTCTGACACTGTAATAGAAACATAGTCTAGATTTGAGATAACATCCATAGATATATATTCAAGTTGTCGATTTTACAGTTACAAAAACTGCATTCAAAGATTTTCACAAAAACTAAAAATGTCACTATAGTGCCCTATAGATAAGTTAAAGTAAAATGGGAGGATGCAATATTTAAATAATTTATTCTAGAACAGCCTATATTACCTACCACAGCAGGAATATAAGACAAGTCCTAATAGCACCAGCTGAGACAATTTTATTATAGATTCACTTCTTGACAATAAAAAATCCATAGAAATTGGCTATCATTTGAAAAATGTACCTAAGAAAAATTTATAAGGGAGTGTCAGTAGCTCAGAGTTTTATACACTATGTTACATTCATTCAATTGTAAAATATAAATTATCAGTATTCATTATTTTCAGGTGAAGAGATAAAAACTCCAAAATTATCTAGAACTGGATCTTCAAGCAGAAGATCTGACATAGCAGAAGATTTGTCTGAAACATCAACAAACAATGAAGAAGATATTTTTGAAGAACTCTTTAATACTGTGAGTATATTTATCTAAACATCTCTTACATTCTTTAGATCCAGTCATAGTTTCACAAACTAACTGCTTTAAACGCTAGTTAAAACTAATATGATAAATTAACGGTACAATTTGTTCATAGGTTATGGCTGCGAACATTGATGGTCGTGCTTTGTACCCAGCTTTCCAATTCCTTCCCTCAAAACGTCGCTATCCAGAATATTTCAAAGTTATAGACGCACCAATAGATTTAAAAACCATTGCTATGAAGATTCAAGCTGGCGAGTATATGACTTTGACCGAAATGGAAAAAGATTTGATACTTATGTGCAGAAATGCCTGTCATTTTAATGAACCCGGAAGTCAGATTTATAAGGATGCTAAGACATTGAAAAAGGTAATATTTTCAATAGTTATAATGATAATAAAATTATAGTCTTACAGAACAGTTTTACTTTTGCCAAAACGCAAAACAGTTTGTTGGCAGATCCTTTTAAAAACCAAAACTATTATTTATATGCATTAAATTATGAAGTACTTTACAACTACTTCATTATTATTTTTTCAAAATTTTTTATTGCATGTTGTCTTAGGAATAAACTCATTTATTTAAATGGCACTATATTCAAGTAATTATTACTTTTAAGTTATCGTCTGAAGCCTACTATGAACTTTTTAAACCTTTACCATTTACATTTAAAATGACCCCTTAGATAGTTTTGCATGTGTGAGCTGTGACGGTAATCACTAAAAATCTTTGGTACTAAGTAGTTTCAAATGGACTGGACATAGTAATTATAAAGTTGAGCCATTACAAACGTGCAAACTGAGTCATAAAACATTACGTCAAAGGGATGGGAATGGGGTTACACACAACACTAGAAGTGCGAGCGAGAGTTCCGATATGCTTATAAGTGTGAGCGAGAGATCTGATAAAAATGATTTAACACTCAGTTCACACGTTTGTAATGGCTCAACTATAGACACATATTACCTTATTAGTTAGCTGAAAGTTTGGACCTGCCCAGCTTATTGCCATAATGCATTTAGAGACAAACGGGTACAATGTTTAAAACAATAGGCGGTCTTATCGCTGGGAAGCGATTTCGTCCAGACAACCAAGTTTTTAAGCTTATTAAGTGTTTGGACAAGGGAATATGGTTAGACTACATTTCAAAAACAAACAAATAACAAAATTGTAAGTGAGTGAAACACTAGAAATAAAACAAAAATTAATTCAGATGATATATATACATAGTACATGATATGGTTAAGCAAATATTTAGAAACTTTTTGGTACATTGAATGGTAGTGCATTCAAAGACACAGCACAGACTGTAAATTATATATTTAGAAAATCAGTGGAATGCAATGGTGTTGTGAACATCAGATTATTTGTGATCCTCAGATTACGTTCGTGTTAGGTATGTCTAAAGCTATCAGGAACGTTAGGATTTAATAGCAGTCGATATAGCAAACAGAGAACATTAATATTCCGGCGAAAGCGAATGCGGAGACTTGAGCTTAGTGCGGTATTCGGATACATGGTCATATTTACCAATTTAATAAAAAATATTTTTAAAACTTCATTTAAATTTATAAAATGTGAACTTGAGACAAATGAATTTGAATCATATTCAAATAATCAGATATTATATCTATAAATATTAGACAAAAAATAAATTAAATATTTAAATAGTTTATCAGCAGTAAATAAATACTGCAGAAGTAACAGTATGTTTACAATCAATTTCTAAATAATTCAGCGATATGTTTGAGGAGCTGCTGCGAGTCGCCGAAAAACGCTCCATGCAAAACGGCACTGAGTTGCGACATCACAACGTGTAAATCATATTAAAAATTGTATAGGCGTTTGGACAAAATATATAATAGCTACGTAGATAATGCGTTTACATGAATACTGTCTTAATAAAAAATGTAATATTTAATGTCAGTAAGCTAATAATATAAAAAAAATTAAAATATTATATAATTTAACTTATTTTTTAAGTTTTCTAAAGATATTAATTCAAAACTTTATATTATTATTAAACTTTAACTATTATTTATCAAAATATTTTTTGTGCCAAACTAACTTACATTTTCTAAATAAAAGATTAAAAACTTGCGTTTTCAAACGGTGTCAAATGCCCAATTCAAACATCTTGACAGTTGACAACAACAAATTGCAAAAATTAATATCTTTTTGCTTTATAGCTGTCTCAAAAAGTCTTCGGGACTATAATTCGATTAAGTCAATATAGTTTCAACATTTTTTTATTTTAAGACACCTAAGTACAATCAATGTCAGGAAAATCGTTGTATGAGAACTCGACATTGTCCTTTAAACTATTATTAAAAAATTAAGCGGATTACAGAGGGAAAATAGAGTAGTAGAATTATAGAGGGGAAATAGAGTTTCCGCTATTTCGGCACCGTTGCAAGCGCCATGATCACAGACTACCGTGCCGAAATATCGTAAAACTCGATATGAAATATCAAAGTCGTGGTAATAATCCGGTTAATTCCTTAAATAGTAATTGAAATAGTCGAGATAGTCTAGAACAAGTATTCATTCTTTACAGTTTGTAGGCTATTTACCATGAATTAAATTGATCTAGCTCGATAAAATGTTTACGGCAAAAATCTAGTAAACTACAAGGTTATTAAAATAATTTTGGTAAAACTCGATATGAAATATCATAGTCGTGGTAAGAATCCGGTTATTCCTTAAATAATAGTTAAAATAGTCGAGATAGTCTAAATCAAGTATTTATTTTTTAAAGTTTTTAGGCTTTTTACCATGAATTCAAGCAATACCATGAAGTAAAGCTCAATAAAATATTTACGGCAAAAATCTAATAAACTACAAGGGTATAAAATAATTTTGGTACAAGGTACAAGAATGGTTGGATTTCTCTCACGTCAGAATATGAACTGTGTATTTAAAAAAATACATATTAAATTATCATTCTTGTATCTTGTCCTTGCTATTCAAGAGGAAATTATTTGACTTAGTAACAAAGAATCATTAAATTATTATAATTTAGATGTCTCTTGCCTACTGAAGCTACTGTAAATATATTCTTTCGTTTCTGCTTCGAAATAAAGTGAAAACGCGAAAACCTAAAAACACGCGTTTAGTCTAAAAAGAACACTCCGATCTCTCTGTCACGAGTAAATAAAAGGTGCGATAAATATTTGGATTCGTCAATTTTTTATACGTATATCACGGTAGGTCTAAGTGGTTCAGAAGAAGTGTGTTTGCTTGATATAGATCTTATATGAAAATCTAGTTATCTACTCCCATCTGAAAATATTTCTATATCATGCTGCAAAATAAAGAACTTTTTTCTTTTTTAAATATTGCTTGAGCCGTGGTTCGCCAAATTCGTTGTACTAAAGCGAGTTATAGTTTTGGTAAATAAGAAAAAAAACACTTCGAACTTTCATTTACTTTGTTGTACAATACTCTTCGACCCGTAGTTTTTTCTTTTACATACAAGGTTTAATTAGGGATTTCTGAAAGCTCGCAAATATAGTAAATAAGATAGGCGGCGCTAGTAAAAGGTTGTCCAACTTTTTTTTGTTAACGTATGTCATGTAAGAAAGGCAAAGAACTACGCCACAAAGCCTCGTCTGTCGTAAATGTTTATTAAGTATTATTTTTACAATTATTTAATTGTTGGAGCTCTACATAGGCTTATTGTGGTGTTAAAGAAACTACTTTATTTCAGCGTCTTATCTTATTTAATCCGACCAGTTTTTAGTGGCGACATCTATCGAGGACATTGAAACTATTGTTTTTCTTAATTTGATTGAGGGAAATCCTCATTCTTCTGCTAGTTTAATTGCCACAGATTTTGTCATAAAATTGCTGTCGACGATAGAAAAGTAAAACAAACGGAATACCAAATGTATGAATTTGATATAAGTGTTCTAAACGATCAGTCGTACTCCTACGCCAATTTAATTCGTTTGGCATCCTATTAACTGTTCTTTCCACTATTCTTTCGTTGAAAACTAAATATCACTTAACATAGCCTTTTAAGTAACTCTCGGTAGTCGCTCATTGAAAGGCATCTGCGTCCTTCTACGAACTTCTCATCAATGCTATGAGGCACCTAAAAATACCACCAATTAAAAACCCGCTCATTTTAAGAATACACTCAAAACACTGTAACTTTTAGAACTTCTAAAGTCAAAGAAATTACTAAAATAACTTTCAAAAACAGACGAGAATATCAACTGGTGTTATTCTAATTTCATTTGCTAACCTATAGTTAGAATGAAGCTATATAGTAGTAATAGTAGTTAGTATATATAAAAATTTGACGACCGAGTGGTGTAGTGGTAAGAAGCCATGCCTCATACACCGAATGTCCCAGGTTCGAGCCTCGCCGGGGCATTCGTTTGTGTGATGAACACAGATGTTTGTTCTCGGGTCATGGTTTGTTTGTATTTATATAATGTATGTTTGTTTATAAATATTATTATATAAATAAATATTATTGTAAGTAAATTCATATGTCATAAATTTTATTGTAAGTTAAGGAAGAGCGGGGTCTCAAAATACAGGCATTACTTGCTTACATTGGGATCCCAATCTACATCTGTATTAGAATAAGATTTTAATGAAATAAATAATTTTTATTTTTTATTTATTATTTATTATTGTTCTGGGATCCCCCCCAGTTCGCTGTATGGTCATCCATAACACAAGCTCTGCTTACTTTGGGACCATACAGGTGGTGTGTTTGTCTGGGGATTCATTATTTTTATTATTATTATAGTGTTAGCAAAATACCGGTTTTATCAATATTTTTAACTTGCGGTCACTATGTATATTGTTTTTATTGTATTTTGTTTTGTTTTTTTTATTTAATGGCAATAAAGAGTTTTATTATTATTATACATAATCCCGTTAAATCTGGCTTTCGATTATGGTATTACGAGAATACAAGTTAAATGAGAATAAAATTCGATCGGAATTATTGAACCTACCTGCGGGCACTTTCTTCAACGGTTTCTTCGTATTTTCAAAACGTCATTGCTTCAATCAGGGTAATACTGCTGAGCTCAAATTTTTATGGATGGGATGTTGTTAGCAGGCTTATGAGGCACACTAGGTTTCGTTGATCTAGCTTTTATACTCAAGATTTTATAAGTCCCAAAGTCCTAGTAAGCTGAAATTAAAACAGACTAGGATTAGTCCAGAAAAAAAAAATATCTGTAACTTTTACCATCCAAAGCGTTATAAGTCATCACAGTTTTTTTATTTTTAGGTATAATTAGAAAGAACTAAGTATATTCATCCTCTCATAACGTAAAATAATTTCTCCTATAATATTCATTAACTTTCAGGTAATCCAAGCCCGCAAACAAGAGTTAGATACTGGGGGCCGTGGAGCAGCGAAGTCCTCAGAACGGATCCGTAGCAAGCGTTCATCCAGAGCTGGGCCTGCTCCATCCAGTAGGGCTTTGGCTATCATGGATCCTCCGCCTTCTGATGATGATGTTAAAGTAAGTAATCTTGTCAATGGATTTGAAGAGTAATGGTGCGTAATAAACTATAAATCAAAATACTATCGAAGATATTCGAAGGGGACATTCTTATATTACGTACAGAAAAAATGGCTCTGGTACTACTTAAGTTTCTTATGTTAGGATCTCATCATTTCACCGTCATAATAACCACATGTAAGTAGTTGTGTTCCAGTTAAGAGGAAGGAACACTCAAGGCAATTTCTGGAAAAAATGCGATTCCAACTCAAATGTGCGTCGACAATCTGGCAATATTAAAAACAAATCCACAGATGTATTTACTCACTGAAGCTCAATTAAATTGCTCTCCGACATAAAAGAGATATAATAATGCAAAATTTGGCTTGCGAGCAAAAACACATATTTCGCGTCCCTATAATTTCGTTAAAGTAAAACATAAGACGGACACATGATAAGTAAAATCAAATGTCTATCTTCCCCTTTTTTTACTTTAATCAAAGCCAAATGCTGAAATCTTTATTTTCTCAACAGCATTCTGAAGACAGTGCAGACAGTGATGAAGACAAAGGAGAAAATGAAGATTCTCCGCTTTACAAACTGTTTGCTACTGTCAAGAACCACGTGGGACCTAATGGTGAGGACTTAAAATTATAAGAGATTTTACATTTTATTCGTAATTGATTGAATTAAAAATTGATAAACTGTATGATTTTAAAATTGACTGATAGCTGTCAAGACTTCGCCTATCACCCGGTTCTGGCTTGACGTTGATTTCTAGGACTCTCTGCATAACCGGGACACTCGGCGGAAGTCCAGGCTAAGGGCGAGAACAGCTTGCGCGTTGTTAATTCTTTTATAGGCGCCCCGCAAACTAAGAGACCACGAAACTACAGGGGCTTCGAATGGGAATCTAAGCCTTATTATTAAGTCAAACAATATACCGCGAAAATAAAGGCATTGAAGCTTCATAACCTGCTCTAAGTACACAATCTGTGTGGTAGTGTAGTTCTTAAAACTTATAACCACTAAGGCACTAATTTAGCTACTGGCTGTGTGTGGATAACCGCCCCCGACTGTACTCTGTAGAAACAACTTTGTTTCAAAATATAATTCGAAGAAATAACAAATTTAGTTAGATCAAAAAGCAAATAAAAAATTTGATTTTGGATTCATTCAATTGAATATCGTACTTGAGGTATATTTTATTTGTTTTATAAAGGAATATGACAGAGTATTTTGTAGTTAGTCACGAATGTAAGTAAATTGCTTCAGCTGCGCAATAAGCATTGACTATTTTGGGGCTACGTTGGCTGCCAAGTTGCGGCCTCGTCAATGGAAACGGTTAAATGCTCATTTGACTAAATAGAAACCGCGCACGGCTAGTCGCATAGTGGAATTGAGGTCAGCAAACAACCTGAGATAAGACTAAAATGTTTGACAGAGTGTGTAATTATTGCAGATATATCAATAAATAATTAAATATGACAAGGAACTGTTCCTTTGCGAGTCTAACTTTTTACTTGGACGTCATTTATTTACACATAATTTACCAATCATGAAAATCTTCATAACACACAGGTACACCAATGGCCGAACCATTCTGGAAGCTTCCATCCCGCCGGGAATACCCAGACTACTACAAAGAAATAAAGAATCCCGTTTCTTTAAACCAGATAAAGAACAAATTGCGCCGAGGAAACTATGGAACTCTATCGGAAGTGGCCGGGGATATGAATATTATGTTTGAAAACGCGAAGCAGTACAATGTGGCGACGTCTAAGTTATATAAGGATGCGGTGAAACTGCAACGGTAAGGTCTTTTCAAGTTTGTCAGCCTAATGAGAGGGGAACGGAGGGATTTTTCCGATGTAAAATATAGTTTTATGTAATTTTTTCTCTGTTTCACCAACTACCCTTATATCATCCAATAACTAATAATTACCTAAATTAAGCGATTCCCTTGCACCATAGCAGTCTTTATTTGGTTTGCATTTGTAGGCCTGTACCAAAACAGAACTTTTTCGATTAAATAAAAATAAATTCATAAAATAGTTTGTTGATAATTAGTGTTTTTTTAACATTAATAAGCCATTATAAAGATTAACTAAAAATTTCCTAAAATTAACTCTCATTACAGACAGTGGTGCCGATTCTGTTTCCACAAAATAAACTTAACTAGACTAAGCTTGAACTAAATTAAGTTTATTCTTGTTTGCTATTCAGAAAACGAAGGACTAGACCAAAATTTAGTTTGACAGGACTATAATTATTTTAGTTACTCAATTTAGTTCAGGCTGCACATTTGGTATTCTGTTGCGCCTATTTTACATCAAATTCTGACTAAAATTAGAGTTGTCAGACCAATTTTAATCTACATGTCGAGAGGTGTGGAATAAACTAAACTATGTAAAAGTGTCGCGACAAACGTGTAATTTGTTGTAAAGATGGAAGAGTTTATAGTTTGCCATGGTTTGCCAATGTAACATTAAGTAGAAAGTTAACTGTAGCGGCCTTGAGATTGCGATCCGGGCAAATTCCATCAAACAAATTTAAGCATATGATGAGAAAAACCGATTCTCCCAATTGTTCCAGTTGTGGTGTTTTGGAGGATGTTTATCACTGTTTGATGGAATGTGTTCGTAACGAATCCTTTAGAACTGAGCTTATAAAAAAATATAAACTAAACATTATTGACATTGGACTATTACAGAGTATTCTAACTGAACCACACACAAATGTCGCTAAAGCCGTCTACCAACTATTTCACCATTCTTTGCAGTAAAATATTAAGGTTATAATTAAATACTTATGGCCTGTACTATTAGCATAATTGTAAATTATTTATAAGGTTTCAATGGGACTGACACAGTCGAATTATGACTAAAAGCCCCTAAAAAAAAATAAAGAAAAAAAAACAGATAAGAGCAATATGTATATCATTCTCATAGATATAATGTACAAATTGACTTTTATTTTTTAAACTCTGCGCATTCCACTGTAAAATTCTTAGCTGATCCATAAATATTAAATAAAGATAGAAAATGACGCTACTTAGATTTTATATTTTCTATGAGAACATCTTTTATTAATTTGGAAGATATAATTATTTAGGGTTATTAATTTTGTAATAGAATTTAAAATTATATTTAAAATATCTTCACTGTTTAATAAAGTTAAGTTTATTTAATGTCTCTGTTGGATTCCTTTTTTTTATTCAGGAAAAGATTCTTTGTCAAGTATGTTAGTAAACGAACTTTTTTGATACTTAATCAGGATTTCTTTTATTTTTTACTTTTTAACAGGGCCATTGTCCAGAAATACTAATATGGTTTCCTTTGCAGTGGACACATACCTACTGCATTTTCTGATGCCATTTTACATTCTTTGAAGTTATGATTTTCAGCACAAATGGAACATAAACTGAGTTTTTACAGTATTAAGCTAAGTGGCCAGTTTTACTGGGGGTATATACTGCCTCACCGCGTGGCGCCAGCCGTGAAGATCAATGTATTCCGGCAGCACGTTCCAAGCAAAAATGATAATTACTGTGCGTGTTGGCTGCTCCACGCTTCTTCCATTGTCTCCTACTCTCTTTGTGATGCGCTTCACGCTGATAATTTTTCGGAAAGTGGAAATCATACCAAAATTTCGTATCAACATTATTAATGACGCCAGTTACTTCTGTTCCTGTTGCTGGTATTGTTGCTTTCATCAGATATTCACTTAAAAATTTTGAATTATTTAAAAACGGTTTTTAAAATCTACACCTATTTTATATTTATTTATAGATAGTAAGAATTTAATCCATTTATTAAATCTCTTTAAAACTGTAGACATGGAAATTAAATCCCGCGTGCCTATTGGTCTCTTTTAATCGCCTGATTCTACAATTACTACAAAATATGTAAGAGTAGAATCCTCAGGATATCTTCTGCTAAAATCAGATACATAGTAAGTAGGGTTTGTACTTCCTGAAATTGTCAGTATCTTCTTCCGTTCTGGTATTTTCCTCGGTACTGGCTTCATACTCCTCATCTTCTTTCAACTTCTTCTTTTTTCGTTTTCCCACCATGTACTTTAAAACAATTAAATAAAACACGAAAAAGTAGTAAAAATAAGTTAAAAATATAAACATTTGGAAAATAAAATTTAAATTGCCGCCTCTCTCTTTCGAGGTCCCCGCGCTTTTTTCCAACGTCAACCGTAATTTTATTTTTAAATTTGGCAAAATTTATGGACTTTTGTGATCATTCGTTCATTTTTGTCTAATGACCACACTTCTTTAAGTGATTTTTGGAAAATGGTGGCAACACCTGAGCATTTAATTTAGAAACGTCACAATCAATTTAGTCCTGCCATTTCATAAACTAAATTTAGTTCGAAGTTAAAAACAGAATAGCAATTTGACCAAATTAAACTAAATTGGAAAAGTTTTAGTTATAGTTTAGTTTACTCAGTATTCGGACAGAATTAGCATCAGTGTCAGCTGTTTGTAAACCAATAATAAATGTATAAAAACTGTCACATAATATTTATCCAAAAAATAATCAGGTCCTTTACTTTAAGGAATCCCCACCTCATGGGTGCCATAAGCATTTGTGACGCACGAACGCCGTTATGTCTCCCCTAAGCAGGTTTATGAGATTCCTTATATGTGGGGGAAGTTGGTGAAACATCTCTATTCATAAGATATAGGCAAATTTCCACTTTATAATATTAGTATAGATTATTTATATTTTATGTTAAATACTATTATTGATTGATATCATTGCGTTAACCTAAGCCCTTTTAACTTTGGATTTACACAGTTTATGTGATGTGTTGGTTTGGCTTTAATTGTAGATTAATGCAACAACGAGTTCAAGAACTTTTAGATATCCAGCAAAGCTCATCGAGCGATGACGAGAGTCTTTCTCAAGTAAAAAGTCAATCGCAGGCTAATACGCCGAGACCAAGAGGTAAGTTTAAAATAAAGTATGTATGTGCATTGCAGAGCTCATTTAAGTACTGTGTTAGGAATGAGACAGCACAAAATTGGCTTTTTCTATTTATTTCTTCCCTGTGCATGCAGTCCGATTGTGGAATTGATTACTTCCACGCGACTCGTGAATCAAAAACACTATCTATTTTGAAGAGAAGATTTTTATTGTTAAATTATTTGTTTTAAATATTTTATTAGATTATCTGGTTTAAGATTATTTATTTCCCATAAAAGAATAACATTCACTTACATGAGAAACGTAGGGTATTTTATATAAAATAAAATAAAAATAAAAAGCAAACAATTTCTGCGCTTAGCGAGACAGTAATACTATTAGTGTCAAAAAATGACGGTAGTTGTAAAATTATAAACAATAGTTACAAAAGGAGCTGAATGACAAAGAGATATCTAAGGATACACAGCAATATGTGGCACTGGAAGTGACAAACATGATTGTTAATTAGTTGTCATATGTTTACATTTTTGTGACTTTTATATGTTTGTACTGACTTGAAATTAAATATTATGTAAATTAAATACGAAATAGAATATATATAATTTGGTGTACGTTAAATATACCTTTTTATAGACATATCTATATTATATTTTATTAATATTACCTAATATAGTTTTTCTCTTTTTTATGTATTATATATGTATTCATCTGTACATTATGTATGCAATAGGTACATATTAAAAATTAAATAATAATAAAAGTTTTATGCTGTTTAATTTTGTTTACCTAATCATAATAAATCTATATTAATTTTACAAATTGTTTATGTTTTTCTTTTATTATTTTCTATTAAACTTTATATTATATCTTTCTTAAGGTTTAAATCTGAATAGAAAAAATTTAGTTTTATATTTTATGATAGTGTTTTTTTTAGGACATAGCTTTTTATTAATTTTTTATAATTCAGCATAGATTTAGTTATTCTTATGCCGTTTGGTAGTATATTGTATAGTTTGGCACCTTTGTACATTATAGATTTTTTACCAAAGTTTGTGCGCGGGCTCATTAGTTTTATTTTGTTTGCATTTCTGAGTTTAATTTTTTGTATTATGTGATTTTTAATAAATTTTATTTGTGTATGCAAGTCTTTATTTAAGATTTTCCGGATAAGCATACATGTATTATATACATATAGCTGTTGCATAGTGAATAACTTAGTTTCCTTGTAAATTCTATGTGTGGGTGTTAGATAATCATAATGAAATAAAGATTTAATTAACTTGTTTTGGGCTGTTTGAAGTGGCTTTAGGTTAGTTTTGGCGGCTGCACCCCAAATTTCTATTAAATAATCTAGGTGTGGTATTACGAGACAGTTATAAGTAGTGTATCGCACGTACCGCGGCAGACATCTGGTAATTGCGCGAGTTTTTCCCGATAATGATGTAAATTTGCTTTTTATTTTATTTATATGAGATTTAAAAGTTAATTGACTGTCTAATGTAAGGCCGAGATATTTTTCAGTGTCTACCAAATTGAGATTTTGTCCGTTCAATTGTAGTGGTGGAAAGTCTTGAATTTTTTTATTCTTAGCTTTAAAAATTATATAATTAGTTTTGGTGATATTAATAGTCAAGAGATTGCATTGAAACCACGTATTGAGCCTGTTAAGATCCATTTGGGCATTAGATACCATATTGTTTATACAATTACCGTAGTAGAATAGGCTAGTATCATCTGCATATAATGTGATATCACCCTTCAGTTCAATTCCATTTACATTATTTATGTAAATTAAGAATAAAAGTGGCCCCAATATGGATCCTTGGGGCACACCGTACGTAATTTGTTTAGGCCTACTCTGCGTATTTCCTATTTTTACTACTTGTTGACGATTCGTAAGGTATGATTTGAACATTTTGAGTGCTATTCCAGTAATACCAATATTTTGTAATTTTTCTATTAATAGTGAATGGCTAACAGTGTCAAAAGCTTTTTTTAGGTCAATAAACACCCCTAATGCTATGTGTTTTTTGTCTATATTTATTTTGATTTTTGTAATAAGATCTATTGTAGCTGAAAGTGTGTTTGATTTAGATCTAAAACCGTATTGTTTACTATATAGAAAGTTCTGCGATGTTAAAAAGGCATTGAGGCGAATATTTATAACACGTTCGAATATTTTAGACATTATAGGTAATACAGAAATTGGTCGAAAGTTACCAGCATCTAATTTACTACCAGACTTATATATTGGGGATACTTTGGCTATTTTAAGAGAATCGGGAAAGATACCCACACTCAAGCATTGATTTATGCAGACAACGAGTTCGTCAAGTATTAAATCTTTGACACATTTGAGTTGTTTAGTCGTTATACCGTCTATACCTGAACTTGTGTTACTGTTTAAGTCATTAATTATTTGAATCAACTCATCTTTGGTTGTTGGAGCTAGTTTGACAAAGTAAATTTTGGTGCGCCACATAGTTCTGCGTTACAATTGTTTGCTATAGGAATTTGCTCGGCTAACATTGGTCCAATACTAACAAAGTAGTCGTTAAAATATTCACAAATATCTTTTTCATCGGTAATCAAGTTGTTTTTTGATTGAAGTTTATTTGTTACTACATTTTCCTTTATTTTGTTTCTGCATAAGTTGTTTATTAATTTCCACATCTTCGTAGGTTTTTTGTTGCAGTCATTGAACAATTTTCTATAATATTGAGTTTTTGCGAATTGTATGCTTTCTGAAACTTCATTTCTTTTCTTAATAAATCTGTCTTCTTTGGTTTTATCGTTCAGATCCTGTTTATGTTCAATCCAGATCTTATTTCTACAGTTGATTTCGTTAATTAGACTTCTATTTATCCAATCTTGCTGAGGTTTATTTAAAATCTTTGTTTTCGTGACAGTACTTTTTCTTGTACACGTTATTAACTTTTCTTCAAGTAATTGATAGTTATGATCAAAATTGTTAAGGTCGGAAAACATCTCTTCAACATTCTGGTATAGTAATTTGTAATTAGTAGCTTCATATTTGACTTTCTTTGGTGGTTTCCGATCGTGTCGTCTAATTTCGAAATATATTTGTCTACGATCCGATAGACATGAATCTATTAGAGTAAAGTAGTATGTTTCTTGTCTTAAGTTAGTGCTTACATGATCGATTATGGTTTTTGAGCTCGGTCTAGTGCAATATTCCTTCGTTATTTTATTCAGTATAGTATATCCATTAGCTTTTAGAGTATTCTTATAATTATTGATGTCGCGGTGCATGTCCATTGCATGTTTATTAGATTATTTATTTTTGTACTTAAAATTATTTACATACTATTTCTAAAAGCTATTTTTGATTGATTGCAATTTTGCTAATTAATTCAAACTTTCCATTTCAAGGTCGGTTGAAAGAAATTTCTTTAGAAATAAGCAATACCTTTGTACACGATTTTGTATTTCTTAGTTCCTTTAACCGTTTGTATTGTTGTAAGTTTTTTTACATGGACTAGTAAAAAAAAAATAGATAGCATAAGAAACTGTGGCTTTTGATGTGAGGGGCGCTACCCACTTATGCCTGTCGGAAAATCAGGTTCGGCCCTAGGAACAATACGAGTTAATCTCATTGTGTTGATGTGAGCTTCATAACCATATTCAGTCACATAGCAGTGCTTTGATTTAGTTCTAGAAGACACCTGCCAACGTCACATTATACACACACATATGTGTGTCTCCATGTCAAGGCACTAAAAGAGACGAAACTGTTTGCTATTATTGCCATGACATAACTTTTATGTTGAGATACGTTCACTTTATACTCAGGGTACGTTAATTACTTACGTTTGGATTTATAATCCTATCAAAAATGAAAAATAAAAACTGGCTATCTTTAGATTTTAAATTGATATGTGCAATTTCTATATTCTACGAGTTTTATCCAGTTCAACTTTTTCAAGATAGTTGCATCTAAGAGAGAAAATATACAGAGTCCTTTAATATAGTTAACTACTTCAGACTTGCCGATCTGGCAGGAATTAATACAATACTTGTGTAGTACCTACGCCTTGTATGACGAAATAATAATATATCCCGTACTGTTGAATGTAAATCCACAATCTTAACATAACCTCAACATTTCAGGTCGTCCCCGCGTAAACCCGCTCCCCCCTTCAGCCACGCCTCCCCCCTCCTCAATCCCCTTAAAGCCCAACCTCCCTTTGAAAAAGAAGCTTCAGTACGTTGCTAAACAACTACTAGAATTTACTTGTTCCGACGGAAGACAACCAATGTTGCTTTTTATGGAGAAGCCGAGCAAAAAGCTTTATCCGGAGTATTATAATGTGATTGATAGCCCGATTGATGTCTTAACTATTGAGAATAATATTAAGGTGAGTTATGAAAGAGTTAATTTTAGAGAGTTTATTTATTAAAATTGAAATTAACTATCCAGTGTAGTATGTAGTACAGTCAAAATCTTTTCGTATGGATCGATAAACTTATATTTGCTCGCTGTCCTATGTGTGCGTAAAGCTTGTATGGAAACTATGTGTGCGGGACGAAATGTATTGATTGTACACGCACACGACGTATTGTTAAGATGACTGTCACACAAATCTAAGTTGCATATTTACAAGCACACGCACACATTGCATTGCGCGCAAGGAGGAGTTGAACGAGAGTTTCCTTAGCTATGATCAAAATCCTCAGCCAACTTTGTATACTTTTTAAGAGTTCCCTTAGGATGCCAACGAAACATCCGCTGTCTGTTCGTCTGTCTCTAAACCATTGACAGTTTTAATTTTCACATTGTGTGTATTTCTATTTTCCTTTTGACAACAAACAATGAGGATAAATTAATATTTAAAGAAGTTATCTACGATGAGACCTTACTTAGCGAGCCTTTTTTATTATCATAATATATAAGTATATTATAAGCGGACGTCTCTTTGTAATTTATTTAGACAGTCGGTTTGAAGTGTAATTAAGATTCATCAAAATGTATTAATCAGTTATGGCCGAACTAAGAAACGTCTAACGATGGTTTTTATCAAAAACAGACAAGATGCAGTTTAGATAAATTATAAATTCGCTAAGCAAAATCTTTCTACAAAATAATACAAATCCTTTCCATTTACAGAACGACCGTTACTATTCTCTCGACGAAATGGTATCAGACTTTCGTCTAATGTTCTCCAACTGTCGTCAATTCAACGAGGAAGGTTCAATGATATATGAAGACGCAAACCTCCTTGAAAGGGTCCTTAATGAGAAACTTAAAGAACTGCATATGATCGAACGGAAACCGGCGACGCCCAAAACTATGAAACCTTCAAACAAACCGAGGACTCTGAATCCGTTTGAGCAGAAGTTACGCACTTTGTATGATGCTATTAGAGATTTTAGGGATCCTAAAGGTTAGGCAATAAAAATAAATCCACAGACGAAGGGAACCTAGAATGAACTTACATATATAAATATTAAAACCATGACTCAAGAACAAAATCTGTGTTCGTCACTTGATTGAATGCGAAGACCACGACTCGAACCTGGGTCTGCGGTGTATGACGCAGGGCCAGTGACGCAACTCGGCCGACCGAGAATTGTCTCCAAACGTTAAAGTATTGAAATAATAATTTTCCAAACATTTACTGATCAAAACCCTCCATTTACAGCAAACCGCCAGCTGGCCCTCATCTTCATGAAACTACCGAACAAATCTGAATACCCCGACTACTACGAACTAATAAAACACCCTATAGACATGGAGAAAATAGCGCAGAAGTTAAAGAATAACCTTTACAATTCTGTGAACGAGTTGGCTTCCGATTTCATACTGATGTTTGACAACGCTTGCAAGTACAACGAACCTGACTCTCAGATCTATAAGGACGCCTTGGTGCTCCAAAGAGTTTGTTTGCAGACTAAGCAGATGTTAAGGTAATTAGTAAAATGAATAACTTGTTTAGGTTATTTGTTAAACTATATGACGTTTTATGAACTTTTTTCTAATATTATGAATGAGAAAGTAAGTTTTTTTGGTTTTTTTGTTTCAAGCTGTGTGAAAAGGACCCTAGGTCTTTCTTAGCGTTGAGGGATGCTCCCAAACTCCTCTGTTTTTCCAAGTTTTATTCGAAAGTTTTAAGAAAAATAAATACATGTATGTATATGGTTTTATTAATAAAATGGACAAAAGCGGGAACATATGTAAGGAACGGAAAATTATTGATGTTTTTGAATAGAATATTTTTATTTATGTTCTAGAAGGGTAGTGATTTATTTCAAAGAGCGCTATGTACCTCCGGACTGAGCTAGATAAATTTAAATAACAACAATAATTTGTGCCAAAAATAAGAAACTTTTGTCTAGCAAGAAGATGATGTCTTCAATTTTTTCCGAAAGAATGAGGTATTTTGAGAAAACAATTTGAATTTTTCTGATTTCTGTGCAGTATTTAATTTTAAATAAACTTTTAAAGAATTACATGTGATGACGTCACAGAGATCTTTAAATCGCGTTACAAAGTTACATAGAGCTCTACAATTTTCTATGGGTTCTTCTGACATTTATTGTTAACATTGACATGACAGTTTAACCAAAGACTAATTAGAAGTAGATGCTACTTGATGACGTCATGATACAGCAATTTAATTTGCGCATTATCGTTAAAAGAAGTTGACAAAATATATTATAGAAAAGTAGTATCTCCAATTCCTTTTCCAATAAGAATCTCAATTTTTTTTCTTTTCGTAACTAATTAAGGTGGTCTTAAGAAAAAACTTTGCTAGGCAAATCGTGTCTCGGAAGGAATCAAATCTTAGCTAAATAATCCTTAATAAACCAATTGACGTGTTAGTAGGGTCGTAAGTTGTAGAAGCGCAACAATAAAACAAACTGGTGTGATCGCCTTGGGATGTAAAGTGAAAAATTAATACTCACATTAGTTTTTGCAACAATAACAAGCGTCCGAATTTGAAAAATTAAAAAACCCGACTGCTTAAGTTCGAAAAATTCCTGTTCCCATGGGAATTTCAGGAAACAATTTATCCTTTGACACTCTCACAATTGACTTGAATTATATGACACCTCATTTGTTGAAATCCATCAAACGGTTTAGGCTGTAGACCACACCACAGAACATACATGCATTAATTCGAACAATGTAATCCTCCTTTTTGCAGTCGAGTATTAGGATAAATTTTTTGCATTAGCCTTTCACATAACAGTAACCCAATTCTATTAATTTTAAGCCTTTTATTAAAAACTTTAGTGTTTTGCACAGTTTTAATTTAATTTATGTTTTTTCTATAGAGAGGACGACGACGCAGTGCCGGACGTAGCGGCTGCGGTACAAGATCTTTTGTTGAATTTATTCACAACAGTTTACAACCATCAAGATGAGGAGGGCAGGTAAATAATATTAATACTTTAAAATAATCTTAACACGTCAATAAAACTGTCGGATAAATCTAAAGTCTTATTTTATAATCACTATTATTATGACTACGTTTGGGCTGGTGGATGCTACACTACTTTCTATTAATCTAGTTATACCGCACATAATTAAATTTTGAACACTTCATTTTATGTGTCTTTGGGTCCCATGAGAGACCTCAAATCGTGCCCCATCTCAAGATGTACCGAAGAAGAACTTAAGCGTGACCTTATTTTTATAATGTAATTAAAATACATAATTCGTTACAGATGCTATTCAGACAGTATGGCCGAGTTACCAGAACATGATGAATCTCAAAACGGCGAGAAAGTTCGGGCGATTTCTCTGGATTTAGTCAAACGACGCTTGGACAAAGGATTGTATAAACGACTGGATCACTTCCAACAGGATATGTTTGCTGTGTTTGAAAGGTAAAGAGCAAAATGTATTGATTTTTCTACAGTTTCATACACAAAAAGGGGAAGTTGATAGTAGTCATGATTTATACGCCAAATGTCTAGGTAATATTCAAATTCAAATATATATTTCTCAACATTTTACAATTACTTTTTCTTATTGACGTCAAATAAAGCATGACTGTACCACCAGTTCGGCAAAACCTTCGTGAAAAAGAACTGGCAAGAACTTCACACGCATAATTTTTTCAAAATAAATTTACAATGTCTTTTTGTGTATAAGAATTACAGCTATATTTATCAGCTTAGTTTGATGGCAATTATCAATATAAAACTTAATATTCAAGGCTGTTTTGTTGGAATGTCTGTCTGGTTAACTATTCTGATCATTAATAAACATTAGCCTTATTAAGTGTCTTTTCAACCAACAAACAAGTTAAGTAGTAGTATACAGTACTTGCGATGACCACAAAATTGCGCTAAGTCTTACTATCTAACAATGTCCCTACAAAAATCTTTATACAGAGCCCGTCGTCTCTCAAGAACAGACAGCCAAATATTCGAAGATTCAGTGGAACTGCAGTCCTACTACATAGAACAGAGGGACCTACTTTGTAGGAACACGTTGAAGTCGCCGGCTAGTACCTTTACTAAGGACACTCTGACCGTTAGCGTGGAACTCGTCAAGCAGTGCAAATTGTTGCATGAGAACGAGGAGGACGATGAAACGAGGTTAGAAAGTGTTATATATGATTTATTTGATAAAAATACATAATTTTAATTAGATTAACCAAATTTTTAGGTTGTCATTGCTTATTTTATGACCATAGTGATTAGGAATTAATTTCCAGCTCTAATTTCAGCAATCTAGAGAAAAGCTCTTAATATGACTTTCTCAAGATGACGTGTCAATTTGATTGATTACCTAATGCATAATACTCTAGGTATATGCGGTAAAGTATAGGCTGTACGACAAACGTAGCTTGAACCATTCTAAAAAAAATGCTAAGTTTCGGCCTGTTTTGGTGCAGAATAATAAAGTTTATTAAAATAAACAGTAAAATTATTTATAATAAATTAAATTAAAATACGACAAACTGTTCATGAATAGCGTGTAAAGTATATAAAGAAAAATACAAATTTTTCAATAAGTGAGTGTGTTTCAAAGAAGGAGAGATCGTGGCAACATTGCACGCATTTTAATGTTGACGTCTTCTAACAAAGTATAAAGTAAATGGCACAAAAACAAAACACCTTACAAGTCATTTCGTTCTATGAGTTCGTGAATACTACTGCGTTAATAACGCGTTTCTACGATATTGAAGAAATTATTTTTCCTATCTTTGACAAAATATTATTAAAACATAATTTCGTTTTACTTTTAATTATAATTTTTACTTTTAAAACGTAGAAGTTTCACCAAGAACCGTTGCTCTTTCCATTTTTCTAAGCCTGGAAAAGTACGGCTCTTCACCATCCTTCTTTTTGTTTATGTTTTATAGCATAGTATAATCTAATGGATCAGACATACCACGAAAATTATAGCCTGTATTTGGGATGTCAGAATAATTCAATTGCTACCCTTGTACTATTTTTACAATTTATTAAAAGAAGTTATTTTAGACCGCCAATAAAGCTTAAATTATGCCATAAACTTATTTACTTCATTTGTCTGCCATGTACTTAATAATTATATTATTTTATTTATAATAAATTATTTTGTCCCCAGATCAAGTACAGACGACTCAATGGGTGCACCTTTGCAGCATACACAATACCTAAAGGGCGATTTCGTGTATATCCAACCGGAAAAGGGAAATAAAGAGCCTAATATAGTGCAGGTGGAAAAAGTCATTACGAACAGCGATGGAGTCCCAATGGTTTATGCTAATGTCTATTTTAGGTAAAGTTTTCCAGCTCAATGTTTATTTAAATATTAAGTCATGTTTTTTATTGTTGTATTGTTATAGTCAAAAGTATCTGTATTGCTTTTCTGTCCCTTTTTTGGTGATGAACTCAGACATGTGGTTCATTTGTGAAATACATTGGGTGTCTGTGATTTGTTTAAATAATATACTACGCAAACAATTATACACTTGTATAGATGATACTTCAACTCATCTTTGAGCGCGGCCTTATGTGTGCGTGTGCCTGTAAATATGCAACTTAGCTTTGTGTGGTCGCCGCCATCTTGTCAAACCGTGTTCTCGTCGCTTTGGTGTGCGTGTATAATCAGTACATTTTACATGCACTCACAGTTTCTGTTTTCAGGGTGTCCCAGAACGTAACGATCAAACGAAAGGGGGTTGTAGACCATGGAATGACTGTTCAAAAAAAATTTAATCCTATACCCAAGTTGCGTGGTTTAAAAGATAAAGGGTCATTTATAAATTTTCCAGGAAATCCCATTGCGTCAATATTTGCAAATGTGGATCGATTTTATTTTCTGTTTTGTAAAACCTAATGATATATGCCTACTATACCTACTATTTAAATTTTCCGTACCTATTACGGTTTGGAAGAAATAAATAAATAAAAATTCTTAAAAGTGTAAAAATGTACCATTAAAGTTTAAACGAGCAAGTTGGACCCTTCACCCTGTGAAAAAAATGTACCCTGACCTGACAACTGTATTCAAGAGTTGGCGCGATTCGTGTAGATTTCAAAATGGTATAATACTTAGTACTATATAATACTTAATTTTTTTTTGAACAGTCATTCCATTGTCTACAACCCCCTTCGGTTTGATCATTACATTTTGGGTCACCCTGTATATGTATAGTATATAGTTTTATACTATGTCCCTTCACTGCAGGTTGCCTGGAAGAAATCGCAAGCGGCGATAAGGCCCGCCTGATTTTCCAAATATGTTTTATTATTGTTATTTAACGATTTCTTTTTATAGGGTAATAAGTGTTTTGTATTTTATTGTATATAAACACAAATGACTTGAACCATCTGTAAGAGTATAAGTGATTAACAAGAACAGTGTAGAGCGTCTCCGTGGATGGCACTAACTATAGTAAATTTTTTTTGATTATAGGCCACATGAAACCTACCACGTCCGAACGCGCAAATTCCTTCAACAAGAGGTGTTTAAGACCGAAGTTTATCGCACAATACCGTTGGACCAAATCGTCGGTACTTGCTATGTTATGAATGTCAAGTCCTATTTCAAGTATAGGCCTCAAGGTTAGTAGGATTATATACTTAATTTAAAGATATACAAAGATTTATTACGTTATTTAAAGATTTGACTACTATTTTAAGCCTGTCATGGTATTTGTTTTTTGATCTAGCTTTGTGAAGACTATACCGGGTTGATTTTTTTCCATACGGAAATAGAAAATGTGAATTCAGTTAGTCAAATAGAATTCATACGCAAGAGTATTAGCTGATTATCGCTTAAATGTAAAAGTTTCGAATATCTTACAAATTCTATTTTATCTTGCGCAGTCGGTAGTAGTTAGGGAGGCGAATAGGGGAATTTTCGGTAATACTCGAGCGTGGCAGTTTAAGATATGAGAGATACCTTAGACCTAATAGAACAACCTTGTAAAGTATTTAGCTCTATATGTAGTGACGCGCGCCTAGGATAGACGATCAGATTAGTAAAAAAAAATCGATAGTCTGAAATACTCGAGCGCGTCAGATTAAGATATTGGGGGTTGATTTTAGTGTTTTAAGACTAAATTTAACTAATCTGACGATAAGTCCTTGACGCCGCCGAGTTATAGGGTCGGGAACTTGTAAAAAAAAAACGTTAATCCGGCATTCTCGAGCGCGATTTTTTTATTTTTATTTTGAAGAATATAATCTAAAACATACTAAAAATACAAAATCTGCCGGTTTCCGCATGACCGGAAGTGTGGAGGAGCCATTTCGTCTTCCGAAAAACGCGTTGCGGCATATAAGTCGCGAACGCTACATTAAAAAAAAATTTAAATAAACAAAAAAGGTAATTTTATTTTACACAAAAAAGGTCTTCACATTTTTGTCCAAAGTTAAAACTTTTTGACTTGAAGCATCATAAAAACTCAAACTCCTGGTTTTTTGAGTATATCTCGAAAACTGAGGGTGTTAAAAAAAATTTATATGAAATAACGATGATTAAATTATGTGACTTTTATTATATCTTAAATTTTTTTTTTTTCTAAAGCTTCTCGACAATTTTCGTGGACTCCGAAAAAGTTACGCGTATCTGTATACAAAAGTATTATTGACATGTACAGTTCCATATATGTATATTATTCAATAGCCTGTTGATCCTCAAATTGT
The DNA here is from genome assembly GCA_923062675.1 of Marasmarcha lunaedactyla. Classification (NCBI taxonomy): domain Eukaryota; kingdom Metazoa; phylum Arthropoda; class Insecta; order Lepidoptera; family Pterophoridae; genus Marasmarcha; species Marasmarcha lunaedactyla. The sequence continues at coordinate 7,162,257 of OV281361.1, read as the reverse complement.
TTTTTGGACGTACCGTAAGCAAAGCGAAGTGAAGAATTGAAGCAAAAAAGAAGAATTTGCCATAAACATGTAATACAGACAGCACTTCGCGGAAATATGCCGTCCTACCAGTATTTTTCCTTTATTTCGCAACATTGATGGTGGGGAAATAAGCGGTAGAAGGGAATTTTCGGTACACCCTATATATTTATATATATATATCTACATTTACGTTTGTTGTATCTATCGCTTTATTGTCATTCTTAAATTCCCCGTTTTATCAAGGAGAAAGAAAGGAAAAAAAAGAAACCATAAAACCTTTTTCGGTCAGATTAAGAGAACCCACCAACATTTTTGTCAGATTAAGAAAATATGCTTTCAGGATACCGAGATAAACCTCCCCTATGAAAATCTGACGCGCTCGAGTATTGCAAAAAAACTTTTTTTTTTGCATTTTCAAAAATTCATCGTAACTTATCGTCACGCCGAAATCGTCAGATTTTTTAAAGGGAGCTTCCTTGGGGCCTACTTAACACCCCTTCCAAAAATCTGACGCGCTCGAGTAAATTTTTTTTTTTGCATTTTTGACTACTTTATATGCCTAGCCCCACCACGCAAACCGGCAGATTAGTATACCGTTGTTAGAGGCACTTGGGGCATACGCAGTATGAATATCTGACGCGCTCGAGAATGCCCAAGTAACTGTTTTTTTTAACATTTTTGAAAAACCGTACACGCCAAACCCACCGCTAAAATGGTTTTTACCATACGAGCTTTTCTTTTCGAAATTATTTTATCTTTCGATTTTGATAGGTCTCGACGGCGCCGTTGAATTACGCCATTTAGCTACCTCGCCTCCCTAACTATAGCGTATGTAGATTTCGCCAATTCATGGAAGTGTGCGAGAGAGATAACTCGAGCCCAAGTGCGGGTGAGCGGGACGCGTGCATTGACTGTGGAATTATTCATTAATAATTCTGGTTTTGTTTAAGTTTAGATATGATAATGATAATATTTTATTGATATTGATATCTATGATATAATCTTAAAACGTTATTAAAATCATTATTTTCTTTACAGGGTTCGCTGATAAAGACGTGTACGTTTGCGAAAGTCGATACAACTCAAAGAACCGATGGTTCAAGAAGATTAAAGTATGGGAGTCTGGTGAAAGAGATGCTAAGATTGTTCCGAGAGAGGTAATGTGTTCGAAACTTGTATTTTTACTTATCCGATTAACGACCACCGATGTATTAGGTACTCTGTAATTGTGGTGGCTAAATTATAATAAACGGTCGCGTACAGGTCTCGATATACCCATTTTTTTTAAATATATTAGAAAGACTACTTCATGTAACTGGTTATTTCAATTTTGACCGGACCATGGCCACTTTCCATCTTGACCGCCTGTCTTTAAAGATAGCTTACTTCTTTTGACGACCGAGTAGCGTTTTGGTTAGTAGCCCTGCCTCATACGCTTGAGGTCCCAGGTTCGAGCCTGGCCGGGACATTCGTTTGTGTGATGAACGTAAATGTTTGTTCTCAGGTCATGGTTGTTTATATTTATATATGAATGTTTATTCTGGGTTCCCCCCCAGTTCGCTGTATGGTCATCCATATCACAAGCTCTGCTTACTTTGGGGTCATAAAGTTGATGTGATTGGGTGGGGACTTATTATTAGTGTGTTACGTAAATAGTGTCTACGACTATATTTAAATTGTATGCAATTGAAAATTTTCTATATCATTAACGTGAATTTACTCTTAAAATTTATGAAGATTACTAATACTTTAAGTATTCAATGTCGGATAATTGCCTATAGCTAAGATTGATGGTAATAGACGACGAAGCGAAATAGACAAAAGGCCGTAATGCGGCTCCCCCTTTATATCCTTGACTACTAAACAAAACAAGCACTGCGAAAAAACGTACGAACTCAATCAATCCTATGATGATTTAGTTAGGTAAATAAATGCCTGGGTGCGCTGACCACATATTCGGGCCGGCATCCATCGGCAATGGCGAGCGGCAAATTCGGAGGATATGTGTAGTTGAACGCTTGACCAATATGCCGTCCGGCCAATGTCGTTTGGGTTTTCGCGCCAAACGAGCTGACCTATATAAATCTTGATTGGACTGCCCGATCGGAATTGCCGAATATGCGTAATACTTTGCAGTATTGGTTTGGGCCGGCATTGCGTTCAAATAAATCTGTCGACTCGAATATGTAGTGCCAATCACGGGACACGTAACTTTAGAAAGATGCCAAATTGACTATGTCTTCGTTATGTCTAGGCTTTTAGGTTAGACGTGCCGATAAACTTTGAATAGTCAGTTTAAAATAATATCTGACTAGAAGACATATTTTCTTGTTTCGTACTTTCAGAATGCAAACATTTCTTAGTCACGTTCTATACTCAACTTATTTTTATTTTTGTAGTTTATTTATCTTGTAACACTTATTTCAGACTCCATTGGAACCGAGTCGTACAGTGTCAGTATTTAGAGAGCGCGTGGAAAAACATAAAGATGAGTTAGCAGAGTTGGAGATTTTGGAGAACATACAGGAGAAAGAGAGACCCGTGAGTATAAACCTAATTTGTATATTTATCTATAAGCTTGTCTTGTGTATGTTTACTTGTATAATGCGTAAAATTTTTGTCATAGTTAAAATATCTGAGAAATAAATAAGGACTTAACAAAGATTGTAATTTAACAATAGTTGTCAAATACAAATTTGTGTCTCTACCTAGATTTGAACTCGTTTACTCCGGTGTATTTGGCGAGGCAAATGCCATTAAACCTTCGATTAGAGGTTTAAACGTTATTTTAATAAACGATAGTGCAGTGGATAAACTTAAGACATTACTGTCTAACAGGAAAACAGCAACGAAACATACCAAGATATTCATTTATTATATCGGTTAAACTAGATACGCTATAAGCATTGAAAAAACGTCCTCACCAACTGAGTGCCCAAATGAGTATTTAGGTTTCCAAATATTAAATTAATTTTTCTGAGTTATTTTACTATTAACATTTTACTACATTCATTTGATCACATACCCAAAAAAGTAAACATAAATAAGGTTTAAAATAGTATCCAACTTCTTAAAATTAAAACGATATAAACTAACAGGTAAAACAAATGATGTATGTAGATAAAATGTAAAATGTAAATCTATGTACTAACAAAATTAACTTACTAACTAACTAGAAAAAACCAACAAAAAGAGGCATATTATAACCTCTTAAGTCATGCATGCAGCGTTGGGTTTGCATTAATGCAGTAGTTTTGTAGCCACTGGCACTTCTAAACCTATGTGTAATTGTATGTAATTTTTATTTACATACTATTTCACCCCAAATTCCAGGACGTAGTAATGTACAATCCCCTAGGAACGGACGATGAGAACACCTACTACGAGCAGTATAACACGGTTTGTTCCGGCGTCATCAAGACCGGGGACTACGTGTACGTGGTGACGGACGGAGGCAAGCAGATGATCGCGCAAGTTGATACCATCTGGTCTACTGCTGAGTGAGTTGGTCTTTATTTGATTTTAAGAAAAATACGTCTTTGTTTGGTTAAGTATGTTTTTTAGTACTAAGTACATGAGGATATTTGAACATAGCTGAAATTACACGAAGCTTCAATGTGTAGTACGGGCTGAAACGTCTAAATTGTGATATTTATGTATATACGAAGACAATGTATAGCCTGACCAACAAAATAAAACGTTTGGCCTAGATAACCTACATAATAATACCTTTTTTTTCGCAACACTTTGTGTTATCATACCGGTGATTATTGGAAAATTTTGTAAACAAATAAAAATGTGTAAATGTCGATTGTGATTATTTGTTTTCAAAATCAAAATAAATACAACAGTTATGCCTTTTTCATTGTTTCAAATATTTATACATATCTTTTTTTTACTTCATCCTTAAAATCATAGCGCAAATACACTTTGCCTTCGGCTTTTAAAAGGTATTATAATGTAGACCGAGAAGAAAAAATCCTGCGGAAATACCTATCGGAACTCTGTTGTCGAAATACTTTATAAAATAAATACAAGTTATATTGACAAAGAAGTCGAAGAGTCGGCGAGTCGAATCCTTTAGTTTTTCTGTGACTTAAATACTTTGTGAATACCCTTTCACGGATATGAATAGTTTTCGAAATTTTAACGTATAAAATTGCACCATGCTTACACTTTGATAGCAATCAATGATGACAAGGCAATTAAGTTTCTTTTTTTTAAATTATTGTTGCTGTTACAAGAAATAAGTTACAAACGTTTTCCGCAAAATGGCGAGGTTTTCTTATTTTTGTTGGTCAGGCTATATAACCTGTAACAATATACTATAAAATAAATAAATAACAATAATATCTATAGGTCGACAATTTCTATTGTTTGATATTGTTAGGCCGTGTTGCGTCGCAATAGAACCTAATAAGAAAGTTTCTTACCTTTAATACAAGGTACCCAGATTCTAAAATACATATTATACATTAGGGTATCAAATATTTTATGCAACATTTTAGATTATTGTGCTGTCTGATATGTTATCTAATTACGCAATAAAACAATGTGTTAGTACGAGGGTGGATTGAAAAGTTCGCGGCCTAACATAGATAGCGTTGTCACATTATTATAAAACTACCCTCATATGAAACCTGAGATAAATGCGTAATTATTTATTTTATTGAACATTAAGTGGATAGTTAGAGCCCCGTGCCGTGATCAAATACCTCCACAAGAAACACTTAACTCCAAAGCAGATTCATGAAGATATGGTGGCTACTTTAGGAACATCTGCTCCGTCGTATACAATGATAAAAAAGTGGACAGCTGAATTTAAACGTGGACGAGAGAGCATCAAAGATGACCCCCGCTCTGGATGGCCTCATACAGCTACGACTTCGGAAAACATCGAAAAAATATGTGATCTCATCATGGGATACAGAAGATTGAAGGTATCTGAGATAGCTGGAGCTCTAGGGATTTCATATGAGTGAACACAAAACATGATCGTTATCGAATCAGGGTACCACAAGGTGTCTGCAAGATTGGTTCCGCGGCTCCTTTCAGTTGAACAGAAACGAACTCGGCTCACGATTTCTCTAGACTGTTTAGAGCTTTTCAAGCTGATTCAAACGAATTTTTGGCAAGGTTTGTTACTATGGACGAAACATGGGTTTAGCACTATACTCCTGTATCCAAACAACAATCCAAACAATGGAAGAGACCCGGATCTCCGACCCCCAAGAAAGCCAAGGTGTGTTTTTCAGTAAACAAGGTAATGGCATTGGTTTTCTGGGATTCTAAGGGTGTAATCTTGGTTGATTACTTAGAAAAAGGTCAAACTATAAATTCTGCATACTACTGCACACTATTACGTCGTTTACGCGAAGAAATAAAGTCTAAAAGACCAGGATTGTTGACCAAGCAAGTTTTGTTTCATCAGGACAATGCTCGTGTTCACACATCTGCAGAATCGATGGCTTAAATAGTGAATTGTGGTTTCGAATTGTTCCTCATCCCCTTTACTCACTTGACTTGGCACCTTCGGACTTCCACCTATTTCCAAAACAAAAAAAACACTTCGGTGGAATGAAATTTTCTACCAATGAGGAGGTCAAAGTGGCCGTAGATGCCTTTTTTGAAGACCTTGACGAGACCTTCTATTTAAATGGGATCAAGGCTTTGGAGGACCGCTGGACTAAGTGCTGTGACCTAAGAGGAGAGTATGTAGAACAATAAATATAAAAAATTGCATTAATCCTGTGTTTTCTTATTTAGGCCGCGAACTTTTCAATCCACCCTCGTAAGATTTTAACTTGTCTTGTTTTGTCGATATGGATTGCTGTCTTTGATAGTCATTTGAAAAGTTATTGATTTATCCAAACAATTAATTTAAGCATTATCTCTTTTCAGCAACAAATGCTACTTCCGCGGACCATTCCTTATCTTTCCATCTGAAGTTGCCAACATCATAAACAAGGTACATTTTAACCATTTTAATTTAATTTATGTTTCCTTTCATATTTGGTAAAAACCTAAGTTTCTGTGTTATTATACGATGTCTAAACAATAATTCTTTTAAAGTAAACATATATATATTTGTATTGAACTATGAAGTGATTTTGATATAATAACTACAATATTATTTAATATTTTTACAGCCATTTTACAAACAAGAAGTGCTCTTGACTACTATGTGCGATACTAGTCCACTTGTTGGCATTATTGGCAAGTGTGGTGTGCTGGACTACGACGATTATCTTAAATGTAAGTTTTATATTTATACTAATAATAATAATAATAAATCCCCAGACAAACACACCATCTGCATGGCCCCAAAGTAAGCAGAGCTATTGTTATGGATGACCATACAGCGAACTGGGGCGGAACCCAGAATAATATTAACCTGGACCTCCAGGGTATGAGGTCTACCACTACGCCACTCGGTCGTCAATGTGTAAAATAATACTAATATACTAGTCTATTCTAATATTACAAATTCTACAGAGAGTTTATTACGCTTTCATTCGTTATAGTGAGTGTCATAGAAGAAGTCGCGCCCCCCTACTTATTTGTTCTAAGGCTGCACACTACATTGTTATAGAACGAAAAAGTAGAGGGGTGCAAGTTTGTTTTATCTCTTTTGTAAGAAATCCCTAAATAATCGCACCAACTGCATGGCCTTAAAATAAGCAGAGCTTGTGTTATGGATGTCAGCGAACTGGGGAGAACACAGAGCATACTCAGTTTCATATATTAATAGATACAACCAGGACCCGAAAACATACATTTATGTTCATCACATGGCCAGGACTGGAATTTGGGACAACCGGCGTATGAGGCAGAGCTACCACCCACAACGCTACTCGGCCGACAGATAACTCGGATGACGTTGACAGTAACTACGTGACTGTTCATAATAAAAAAAAAATATGTAATTGTATCAACTAACTGTTCTTTAAGATGTGTTAAAAATGGGGCGGAGTAAAGCTACCGTAGGAAAAAGCTTAATTAAATCGAACCAATTTTCTGAGTTTGTCAAATAGAATTAAAATAATTTTTATAGTTATGGAATACCGTGTAATGGTCACCAATATATTCCTTCTTTACTCAAATCCATCCTATTTCTGTTTTCAAGTTTCATGTTCGAAAACAGCAGAAAGTCCTCAAGTAACATAAAATGTTGCGTCTTTACTTTTTATTATTAAACTTGAACAGACTAAGTTATATGTTATTTAATTTTATATTAAAAACTATAAATGAAACTTTCAGGTCGGCCAACAGAAATCGCTGAAAACGACGTATTTGTTTGTGAATGTCTTTATGACGAATCAAATAGAATAGCGCGTAAACTAAAGTCTGGTCTTCGCAAGTTTGAACATACTAAAGATGTTACAGTTGATGAGGTAAGCTTGTAAATTCAATTTTATTTTAGAGTTAAAAGTAAATAGAATGTTCAGTGCCTAGAGATTAAGACCAATGTAGTTTGTAGCTCAATAGATAGTCTATTATAAGTAAGACTATGTTATCAGGTGCCAACACTGAGCAAATTATTTTAATTTCTTCGGTATCTAATTTGTTTTCTTTTTAAGTAAAGCATAAAACATGCGCGTCTTACCTTTTTGGTATTACTTGTACTTGTATATACAGGGTATAACATAAAGGAACCGTAATACTTAAGGGTCAGTAAATGTACTATTGTTAGAATATACTGTAAAAGAATCTGAGTTATTTGGGCTGGTTAAGACTTTTACACATTTCACTTCAACATATTTGACAGCCCTAAGTGGTTTTCATACCTACCTATACATAAGGCGCGCAAGGCGGCGCTCGGTACCGTGCCTCATGCATAGGTATGTAAACGTTTGTAAACAACAATTAAGGGCTGTCAAATTTGTTGAAGTTAAAAAATTGAAATAAAAAATTATGGAAGTCTTAACCAGCCCCAATAACTAAAATTTTTTTACAGTATATTCTAACAATTTTATATTTACTGACTATATTATTATTTGTTATGACTATAGTATTATGCTTCCTTTATATTTTCATACATAATTTTTAACTTATCCATGATGACGAAAAATGTTCGAATGCGTTGAAAACAAATCACTAACTATTAAACAAATGACGATTTTAGAAAAAGAATTCCTTGTTTGTCAAATAAAATTAATTTGAAATTAGAATTATCAGTCAAAAAAAATATATATATTTTTATTTGAAATGGCCAGTACGGCAAAACGGCAGTTTCATAGGTAAAGACCTATTATTATTTAAAAAGACTCAAGTCGTAGTTACTTCTACACCGGCTGTTGCTCCTTGTAATATACTTACAGCTCGTTTCGCACATTCTATAATAAATACATAATTTACAGGTATTTTACTTCCAAAAGCCACTGGGTCCGCCTGCTTTAGCAACTCCTCAAGAAGTGCACACCACGTCCAGTGCCTTCCTTAGCAAGCAGTATAATTCTAATACTATGGATTCTATGGTATGTATTCCATGACCTTTATCGGCGGTTCTTAGCACAGTGGACCGGATATAAAACGCTTTTAGGTTCATTTTTGCACGCAGCCGTCAGCGCGCGCCGTCGCGCCATTTTTGTGGTAAAGTAATTTGAGAGTAATCTGTGCCTATAAGCCTTTAACGTGATTTCGTAGTTTATGAATTGTATGTTAGAAATAATAAGAAAACGATCGACTATCAATATTTAAAAAATCGTCACCCGGTATACCTTCTAATATTGATCTTTAATATCATTTTCTACCTTTTATTTTCCAGGATGTGAAACCTCAATTCACGAATCTTCTAAACACGACCATCGGCAGTCAAGATGTGGAGATGATTCTAGAAAATTCTCTCGACGATTCGTCTTTAGCTTCTCCTGCTACTCCGTTGTCTATAGGTAAGCTGCTTTATATTCCTATCTTGAGATTTTGTTTTATTTTAATTTTTTTATATTAATTTTTTTGTATAGATATCACGAAAGAATATTGGCGAATCTTTATTTATGTAAACAGTGAGCATTTAGAATAATAACTAGTACATTTGTTTATCCTTTTTTTATGTGAATTTTCATATTATTAGTTTCATGTGTAGAAGTCTCCAAAAAATAGTTGATTTATAAACCTTCATTTGACTTGATCAGTTTGTTTTAGCTTCTGTCATTTTTTATTACGATATTATAGGATTGTGACCAAGTATTTGATTTTATAATATCATTTTTAAAATATAGGGGAATATGGTCACTTCAGGATGTAAGGACTCAATTTTACCAAGGATAAGGACTCCTCGCTGGAGTCCTTATCCTTGGTTATATAGGTTTGCCTTGCCGGCGAGTTTGAGATAAAAACATAACGTGAAAACGAAACTTGTCACTTGTGTGTGTGTGCGTGCTTGGTTTTGTTCTGACGATTTTCGATTCTTTTAGTTATTTTATATAACGTGACTTTATAAGCCTTTGTGGCTAAGGATTCCGATAGATTGCGCTTACGACGACTTATTGCTGTGATTTTTGGACTGGTTGATTAAGTTAAAGATATGGATGAACATTTACGTGTCATTACTATCATAGTTGGTTGGTGATAGTAGTGATTACCTATGTAAATGTAGGTAATTTGAAACCATAACCTCAAAATTAGTACTTATTTTGAATGAAATTATTATTGTTCCTAGATATACTCCATAATATATTTTTATTATGATTTACACGTTGTGACGTTACAACTCAGTACCGTTTTGTATGGAGTGTTTAGCAGCAGCTCCTCAAACATATTGTTGCATCTACAAAACTTTTCTTAGTAAACATACTGTTACCTCTGCAATATTTATATTATACTTTAAAAAATTGTCATATACCAATTATGATTCTTTTTTATTGTGTTAGTTGATACATTTATTACATATTATAAACTGGCTTTCTAAGGGGCCGGCATCAAGCAGCACTCCCGAGCGGTAAACTCTTGTGTGAAGATGAACATTCGGGAAAAATGCCACCCGGCCAATGCTATATTTGGATTGCTTGCTGCTGGTTTTGACGAGACGAGCGGAATGCACCGACCTGTACAAAGCCCGAATGGACTGCCCGATGGGCACTTGCCGAATATGTTTAGTAGTTGGTTTGGGCGGGCCTTGTCGTTCAACAAATACTGCCGAACCCGGTGTGTCGGTCCGGACATGTCGGCGCCCCTCTAGTGCCAGAACTCATTTTGTCAAAAGGAATAATTTTTCCTCATTCTAAGACAAACATACATTAAGAATCTTAATGCTGGTTGTGGGTTTTGTGTCTAAACTATGATGTTTGAAAATGTATTATTATTTTCGTTTTATTTGTTGTCGTTACGAACAAAGAGAAAATATAACTTACAGCAAACAAACAGAGCCAATACAAATCAACTAAACTAAACTACGAATTTCAGGTGGAAACAGCAATCCGTACAATCCTTCACTTCAACCCACTCCTCAAGAACGAACCACGACCATACCGACTTCTAGCAAGAAGAAGAAGGAGCAAAAACAGAAGATTGTCACCGGATACATTCTGTACTCGAGCGAGATCAGGAAGGCTATTATGGCTAATAACCCGGAGTGTAGTTTTGGTAAGTTGATGTTTCATGACTACGGGTTAACTTAATGATAAAAAAAACAGATTAAATTTCAAAATTCTGCAGACAAATTTTGTATCTATTCTTACTGTTATTATTGTAAACGATGCATGGTTTCGTACAAAATGGCAAATTAAATACTAGAGTTTTAGATATAGACTTGTATATTACTCCGTGAAGACTACCTGACATCATTGTGACGCGTAGTCAAGTGTTGCGAAAATTTATACTGCCACCAACTTAAGCGTTTAGTACATAAAATCGGAACTAAAAGATTCGTAAGGCAAATATTTTGCAAAAATAAATGTCAGCATAGAACGCAGCTCCAGCTTGGATTGCACTGATAAATTGGTCGGTGTGCCGACTTGTGACCGCCTGTTACTCAAAACCGGTTACAGTGGCGTTAATTTTGCTTTCCCTTTCTGTTAAGGAGTGTTACTAAGTCTATGGTTTAAGAATGATAGTTGCTGATTATCAACAATTGTCATATATATTTATCATAAGTTTCCGAATTCAAGCCATCTTTTTTTAACTTAGTAATAGGAAAGGATTTTTCTGGTTATTTATAATTAAGGTTCTTATATGCCGATACTTAGTCAACCAAAGAAATATAAGCATATTTCTTTGTACAATATTAAAAACCTTCACATCTGCAAAACTAATAAAAAACCTTATATTTTTAGGCGAAGTATCCCGTATAGTAGGCAACGAATGGCGCTCCCTCCCGACTTGCACCAAGCAGAGCTGGGAAGAGCGCGCTGCTAAATGTAACGAGGAAACTTCTGCAAAACTAGCTGAGGAAATGAGGGAACTGACGCAACATGTACGTTTTTATTATATAAACTATAATGGTTAGGTACTATAGATTTGTACTGTAGTGTTCTAATTAAGCGCCGTCGTTCAAACAAATCACAGATCACTCCCAATAAAAATGGATACACCGCGTTGAGCATTTTGTGTCCGAACCAAAGTCCAATAAACTAGCGGGGTGCGCGGGAGTATCCAAATGATTGGGTTTTGCAAGGTCACTATACACTATACGTGCCATTAGGGATGGTGATAAACATTGCAAAGTCTAGTTTCTATGTTAGTATTTTACGAGAAAATTTCACCAGAAAATTTCTAATGAATTCAAGAGTCCAAAAGACATCAATGTGCAGACACTCATGACCATTATTACTTGGCCTGTGATTAATTAGTATTTATTGGTTTGTTACATCTGATATAAAGTTTTCCCACCTTTCTACTTGAAGTCCTCGATTAATTTTCATCCCATTTCACAGAACATGAACACATGTTTGGTAAGAATTTTATCTGTCTTCTATTTTCAAAAGCAAGTTGGCTAGAAAAAACTTGTGACCTGAAAGTTCTGTAGTACGGTTAGAACTTAATTGGTTTGTTCCTATAATATATCCTGTGAGAAAACAATGACCGGTCGCCAAGTATGGGTAATACTGTACTTTATCCCAACACGGCACAGTCCCAATTTTTTGACATGTCATTATATTCTATTTACTCCCTTTGGTTAAAGTAAAACAGCAGAAGATAGGTGTCGTTCTTACATTATGTACCTGAGAAATGGCTCTGGTACTACCACATGGACATTTACTCACACAAACTTGAATAATATTGCTGCCCGACATAAAAGCCATAGAATGCTGCAACACATGGGCTTGCGAGTAAGACAAAACATTTCGTGTCCGCATAATTGGTGTCGTGTCGTATATTGTCGGGTGGGTTCGCGTAGTGACTGAACCATTTTGACAAGTTAAATCAGGCGACTGTTAACAAGATTTTTGCCTCAGGAGCAAGCGGTATGTTCCGCTATTTTACTTAAATCCAAGTTTACACAATGTTTTATTTATATCATGCGACTCTTAGGCCAACAGTTGATTTCAATGCTCCAATACCTGCTTTTTCTTTAAAATAAAATATGATTTCGTTTTCAGACTGCAATGGAAATGACTTTCGAGTGTGCTTGGGACACCTGCGACTACCAGTTCGAAGAAATTTCCGATTGTATGGAGCATGTACTCGGCGATGGCGCCACTAGTAAGTATTTAACTAAGTTTTATTTATTTATGTCGTTGTTGTGGGTTTTGTACGATGGTTTTAAATATTTCCTAACGAAATTGTGTAAATATACCAAGCGAGAGCAAGACTATAAACGACGCTCTATAACTGGAATCTATAGAGCTCCTTATCAATTCAGGAGGCTTATCTCAGCTAAAGGTTCAAATATAAAGTAACCTTGTTTCGTATTATGTAGTTTATACCTCTTCTTACGGTAGCGTCGGGTGACGGGTCGCTCACTTCCCTCTCATACGGTTGAAGAGGGCGATGGCTGGTATAGTCATGCTTTATATGTATAACTTGATCAAGAACAAGTAATTGTCAAAAATTAGAAATAAATATTTTAATTTGAATATACACTCTGAGAACATGCGACCACAATATTTGTAATTTTTTTTGGATTATTTAGCTGAGATAGGTTTTGATTAAATATGATGTTATGAAATATTGAGATTTTGGGCATTTAATTTTAAATGTGTTAAGAGCAGCGTGAAGATGTACAAATCTGGGTTGTACTTCTTACGATAATTAGGCGAAGGATTAACAAATAAAATAACACGAATAATTCTAACATAGCAATTTATTTTTAACGCTGCACAGTGATCGGAACGGTCATTGAGACCAAGAAGGCGAAACTCGAACGTGAGTATCTGTAGATAGATGAACAAACATTATGATGAATTGCATATGACAACATATATTTTATATTATTGTTTTGTTGCTGTGATAAATATTTAATACCAAAACAATTTTATTATGACGACGGATTGACTTCATCATTAAAATTTGATGTAGTAACTGACATTTAACAAAATGACATTTCTTGTAAGTTATTGCTTGTATTTGTCGCAGGCGGGTAGTTGAATTAGACATTCAACTGTATTAAATACACAAATAGTATATATTATGTATATAGCGATTGCCGAACGTGGGCTGAAGAATTGCCTTTGTTCCAACAATCACACTGGCTGTTTCTTTCCTTGATCCGGAACACAACCACGTAAACGTGGTTATTATTGCAGTTTAAATAAAAAAGACTGATTCCACCCCAGGTGAGATCTGTAGACACTGTACTACAACGAAACTTGTGTCCTCCAAGCTGTAATCCTCACATTTGAAAACTCAATGAAAACGAATTTTGACAATGCTAAAAAATAGTCATGAAATAGTGACAACGACATGCCAAATCTCAGAAATAGTCGATGAAAGATTCCAGAGATATAAAGGTACCCTGGTGAGGATTATGGCTTGAACATTTGAAAACTTCAAATTTCTCCGGAACGCTTAGGACTTTCAGTTTAAAGTTTGTGCCAAAAAACAGTCATGAAATAGTCGTATGAAACGAAAATAATTTTGAGCTGATTTCATTTGAAAATAAATAATTCTTATGTTCCCTTTCTTATATTCTTGTTTCTGTGGATGTACAGTCCCGTACAAAATCATTATTTCTTTTTGCTTAGTAAAAACATGCGCTCTTTTGGTTTGTTACTCACTTTCATTACTGTAAACAAACTTTGTAGACAGGGCTCTGAAATCGGTTTTGTAATAGGTACCTGGAAATAGTACTTACCAACCCTAATTCACCGATTACGCGACAACGATTTGGACTAAAACGGGTTTCCGTGCCCTGGTTGTAAGTATGAATAAATGTGTCGTTCTACGGGTAAAGGAAAATAAGTACCTTACGGTCGATTTTGAATTAACGTTTTTTTTGTAATCAGCAGCGAATGTGGAAATCATTGGTGTAATAATAGTCGTTAATACCTTAGGTACGTTACTATTACGTTAACGCTACTATTAAGTAAAAATCTTAGGTACCTTTACCCGTAAAATAACACAAATGTAGTAGGCACTAAAAAATATTTAAACAAAAATAAAAACGTTTAGAATTTGTATCCAATTTATTACAATTGAAAGCTTGCAAATACGTTCCTAACTTGTTTCAATCTCAGTACTATCGACAATAATAATATTTACTTTTGAATAAATAATGAATAGGCACGTCAACGATACTGTATCACACTTAAATTTATATTACAAATGATAAAAGTTTAACAAAACTGAGTAAAGTACAAGGGAAGCATGAATTTATTTGTTATGTATGTTCATGTAAGTAATTGCAACGTATCGTATTTTTGTTTTGAGCACAATCAACAACATAACTTGACAAAATACATAAATGAAGTGACATACTTACTTGGTAATTTTCTAACAATATCATAGTCGTGAATACACCACGCTCAATAATGCAATAATGTCTTAAGCACCGCCCGGCCCTTCTGCAGCACGTGTGTACAGCAAATTTTGTACGTGACTGTACATCCATTGAGAAGTTTTTATTTTCAAATGAAATCAGCTCAAAATTATTTTCGTTTCGTACGACTATTTCATGACTGTTTTTTGGCACAAACTTTAAACTGAAATTCGTGGGCGTTCCGGAGAAATTTGAAGTTTTCAAATGTTCAAGCCATAATCCTCACCAGGTTACCTTTATATCTCTGGAATCTTTCATCGACTATTTCTGAGATTTGGCATGTCGTTATCACTATTTCATGACTATTTTTTGGAACCTAAACCAAGTCGATAGACCTTACCGTTTGCTTGCACGAGAGGTGAGGATTACAGCTTGACGTTCAAGCCACTTATTCCGGGACGTAATGAGAAGTTACGTCACTACTTTGGACTAAGCGCTGTGTTTATAGGTTGTCTTTTACCAGACCTCTGCCGTGTTTGTGTTACTATGATAAGTTGAATGATGCCAATTGAAAATTACGACGAATATTGTTGATATGGTTTACTTACCACTGCGTCTGTTTTTGTTTGAATACATAAGTGAAGCATACACAAATAGCCTCAGCCAGCGTTGTTGAAATTGTTAATGAAATCAAAGTTTACTTATGTAATTAGATAAAATACAATAGTAGAGCCTGAAAAGCAGATTTATTTCTTATAAGTCAAACAATTAACTACTTGGTCTCTAGGCAACAGTGACCGGTGTATGACGAACTAGCTAGCCGTTTGGTTGAACGCTTATTTATGCTATATTTATAGTCTTCAATTTTCATAATGGCGCTTCGCCGGGTGGTACCGCTCCACGCTCACTTCGTTCGCTCGGAACACGCAAAACGCAAGATATCATTAAGTTTAAAAGAAAATACTTAAAGAAACACATATTCCTTGCTTTTTGACTATTCTTCATTATGGCTCGCCGGTTAGCTGAAGAAATCCATTCAACCAAACGCCTAGCTGTTTAGTTGATTGTCTGATTTAACCATCCGCATGCGACATAAGCATAGAGAAGCAGTGGCTTTTTGGTCGAAAAACTCCTTATTTATGTCATGTGCAGCTTTATTGACAGTTCGTATTATCTATAATACGAACTGTCTGGTATAAAACAGTTTTATATTTTGTGTCATTTTTAATGCTTTTGTAAAAATAATAGTTAATTTCAGGAACGTGGAGTGAGTACGAGGTTATTCTGTTATTTATTGCATTGCATTAGAACATTAGGTTATTTGGCATCTATTGACATACATTGCATATTAAAGAAAAAATTTCCAAACATCAATTCAAAAACCATTTCGAGATTACAAGTAGTTTGTAACCGCTTTTAGAATAATGCCATTGAACTTATTTGAACGAAAATGCGTAAAATAGTTTGACTGCCATTAGATCTGTATATGACGTCATCTATTAGCTTCATCAACTAATTTATCTTTGATGAAACTGTCATGTCGAAGTTCGCAGATAGAGTAGAAAATTCATTTCGGGGATTATATAAACTTTGTTATCAGAATGAAAAAAAATATAGCTACTATGTGACGTCACCATACAAAATGCTTTACAATTTGTATTAAAATTAAATACAGAAATATTTAAATTGTTTTCTCAAAACACCTCCATCTTTCAGAAAAAAAATATGAAATATATAACTTAAAAAATCACTTTACATACGAAGTTATTAGGCAGTTTGAGTATAATAGTTAATTAAAACCTTCTTAGCATTGTAAACTTTACCGTTTGTAACCCCTTATTCGGTAATTTCATGTTGTACTCCTCTTATTACTGAAACCACGACTAAAACTTTAATTATTACGTGAAATTAGTGACGTCACCGTTCGTCATCCCTTGGGTAAGGTTAAACAATGAGAAACAAGAACATTCGTTTGTGATTGTGATTCTGAATATTTGTAAAATGTATTGCGCAACTTTCAAAACCACTTACTCTTTATCTAAGCTATTACTCTTTCGCCTTACATGCGTATCGGCAGCGGGTCACGTACAGAACTTCTACCGGACGGGCCAGCACTCCGAGTACCCCTGCATGTGGCGCAACTGCGCCCGAGTCAGGAAGGGACAAGCGCCTTTCCCGAATTTGGCGAGGCTCTTGAGACACGTGAGAGATCTGCATATGAATAAGGGCAACGGGAAACCGATGCCTATTCATGAGAGGTCGAGGTAGGCATTTTGTGGCTTTGCACTTGTATAAAAAAATTAAAAAAACAAAAATGTAATGTTGTTTAGGTTTAGAGGCTTTTTGTGATCACTGTCGGTGCCTTTTGACCCGAAAGACGTCCACTGTAGAACAAAAGCTTCTACCAAAAAAAAACATTTTGCAATTTTTGAAACAGGCGTCATTCTAAATCTCTGAAAGTTTTTTTGGACGCTGTTGATGAACTCAAACATATATATCTAATTTAAAAATAAATAAAACTTGAAAATCAGTGAGAACTGAATAAATTATTTAGTACAAATATTTAGTGCAACAATTTTATTAATAATCTGCAAGTCAACGTCTGTCCGTTTTGAAATACAGCAACTATTATTATTAATATTATATTTATTTATTTCAGGAACTTCGTGGCTTCTACGAAAAAACCGCAGAAAACGTACAATCCACCCAATATTCGTTTAGGATTACTATCTCCAGGCGGTAAGAAGTTTAATTAAAATATTCGACTCACCTTTTTATAAATGTATCTTATTTACTTGCCCCGTATGTAAACTACTTGGGACACTCAGAAATTTTTGAGAGAAAAAAGAATTTCCGTCTATAGGTTATATTTATTACATATTTTAAAGAATTCTC
Organism: Marasmarcha lunaedactyla; assembly: GCA_923062675.1. Classification (NCBI taxonomy): domain Eukaryota; kingdom Metazoa; phylum Arthropoda; class Insecta; order Lepidoptera; family Pterophoridae; genus Marasmarcha; species Marasmarcha lunaedactyla. Next base: position 7,144,484 of record OV281361.1, on the reverse strand, counting down.
CGCGTCCATACAAAGTTTCATGCGTCTGAACCACTTTTCAAAGCACATTTTCCAGTCTGCAACACGTACATCCTCAACGGCCGCAGTGACGCCGTTCTCGAACGCAGTGAGCGCATCTTCTGGCGTTCATCGAGCTGGTTTTTAATTTTACGGAACAAGAAGTCTCACTGTGCCAAATCAGGGCTGTAAGGCGGATGACATTATACCGGTGTGGTGTTTAGGAAGTCCCTCGTCTTGATAGGGGGCGCGCGGGCGCGTTGTCGTGGTGGAGAAAAAGTCTTCGGAGTCTGGTTTCGGTCGCTTGTTGCTCACAGCAGCAAAAACTTCTGACAAGCATTTGGTAGTGTACCACTCTGCATTAATGCTAATTTGGTTTTTATTTATTAGGATTTCCAACAACAAGTACATTAATACAACAATAAATACACTATAATTAAATTAATGCTAAGTGTCTTATTACTTACAGGAAATCAACAGCATGCACAGAATTTTACTAAACAAAGATAACAAACACACTCACTTATGGTTTTATTGCATACATAATATTGTAGCAAAATTAGTAAGCATTGATTTAAAAGGCTGGCAATATTATCAAAAATATTTTTTTCGAGAATAATTGTCTTAAAGTCCGAGGAAGCGAAAATATCTAAGTTATCCTTGATATACTATCATACAGGGTATACATTCGTAACAATGGGCAGAGTTTTCTTAGGTTTGTGCGACAATTTGTTAATGAAAAAAAGATTTGTCGTTGACATGATCTTGGAATTCTATTTGGTACACGAAATCTAACTTTGCTAAGCAAGTCGGGACAGTTAAATAGACCGGTGCGTAATTTTTTAAGGAATACTAAGTCCAAATAACTTCTTCGTTCGTCTAGGGAGTTCATGTGGAAATATGACAGTCGTTCTTCATATGTTTTAATCTTTTTAAGAACTCCACGACTAAACGCAAGATGCCGAACCATCTTTTTTTGGACACGCTCAATTCTTATACAACTCTCTTATACATCAACATTTACTATATAATGTGGCGACCAAACAAAACTGCAGTACTCTAAATGACTTCTCACTAAACAGTTGTACATTATTTTTTTAGTCATGGGGTCTTTAAAATTATTTGCCTCTCTCAAAACAAAACCTAATAGTTTTGAACCTTTATGGAGTATTTTATCTATTTTATCTATCTGGGTGTTAAAATTCAATTTACTATCAATACGAATTCCAAGATCACGTATACACTTGACTTCTTCCAACATGACTCCACTTAAGTGATACGTTGTGGGGAACACACTCATTTTTCTTTTTTTTATTTAATATGTTTGCATTTTCTTACATTAAGTGACATATCGTTAACCTTGCACCAACTTTCCAAATTATTCAGTTCGTCTTGCAAATGATAGGAATCGTTCAGTGGCTTGATAACTTTATTGATCTTGAGATTATCAACAAAAAGATAAACTTTGGAATACTTTAAACTCTGAGATATCATTAATAAATACATTAAAGAGGTACGGTCCAAGATGCGATCCCTGTGGGATTCCTGAGGTCGCTATGTATGATTCCGAAGCATACCCATTAATAACCACTCTTAGTGGTCTATTGTAGAGATATGAGCGAAACAAACTCTTTCGTCGTTGTCGTTTCTTAAGGAATTTGATACTAATACCCCGTTAAGGAGAAAAAACTGGCGATCAAACTTTTCCAGCGCTTCTCGGTCGTTTCACTTTCGTAGGCGTTGGTTCGTTCTGAAACGGCCATACTGTTGATTGGTGCCTTGTTTCTGTATTATATTAATAAATCCAAGATTGATCACTTGTTATGGTATCGTAAGCCCGGCGGGAAGAACCTGCTTTGAATTTATCAATAATATCATGGCACCATTCCACGCACACTTGCTTCTGAGGATCGGTGAGGGTGTGGGAAATAATCCTCCTTACGCAAAGGCGGTTGTGTAGAATTATGAACACTTTCCGATCCAATCTGTAGATTGTGCTGAATGAATCTCCTCGTATGTAATTTGCTACTATTGTTGAATAAAAATTTTCACTTGTAGCACGTTTTCTTCCATAATTGCAGTCACAGGACGACCACTTCTTTATTAATCCTTCATTTAACCGACCGCACTTAAACTTGTTACACCAGTACACAGTTGACTTAGAAGGCGCCTTGTTCATAAAAGCTGATTGAAATCGATTAAACGATTTACCCAGGTAATAAGTTGAAGTCGTTAAAAATCATTGCAGGAAAACGTTCCCGACGCAGGTCCATTTTTCTATGACTCACAATAGTTTCATAATGCTGGTAAAAAAATGTATTGAAATTTAAATTTGTAACAAATTTATTTTTACTTTTCAATTATTGAATTTTCAAAAGAATTTAAACTGGCTAGCGTTTCATACATAAAAACTTTTTATCGCAAGACTTTCTGAGTGCCTTGGTATATACATTTTTTATCGATTCCTATATCGAACGCGTTAAATGAAAATAATATATTTATATATAAAGAAAATACCTCAACTAATAAGTGATATTTGGCCTAGGACCGAGCCTGCTCTAGTTAAGACTACCCGACTGATTAACATAAATCTAAAGAAACAAACTTTAAACTTCATGTAATGTGATATTATTTTTGATGAATTTATTTATAGTTATTTGTACATCTCTTCGTCTTTAAAACAATTCAATTTACCAAAAGTATAAATTATTCGATAGTATTTTAAAATAAACATGAAATATCAGTCTTCATCTAGAACTAATAACACCCTTTTGTGTAAACACCTACGATTAATTTTATCTACGGGTTCGGATCCCACTCACTGTTCGGTGGATCACTGGAACCTTGGCAGTTTATAAAAATTTGAATGTTAAAAAAAACTTCTTTTGAAGAGAAAGGATACTTGTTATTTAAAGAACCCGCAAACATTTTTGGAAATAAAACTTATTTAGTATACATTTTCCAGTATTATATCCTGATTGTGAGACAGTTACGTCACTGTCCAAGGGGTCTAGCCAAGTTGCAATCTATGATCGCTAACGCTATAGAATACGCGTAAACTGTATGGAGCACACGTGATATAACGTGATATACTTTTCGATAGCATTACCGATCGTAGATTGCAAATTGGCTATACCCCCGTGACTGATGTAGCTGTTCCCGATTTAATTAAGTTTTTAATTAATACTATTGTTATCAATAAATAAAGTGAATTTGAATATCTCTATTAATATATAACATATTAAAATACTTTTCAGCCATTTCCTTTACTCTTTTCTATTCCAGGGTCTCTAAGCGCGAGCGGGTCCCGCGACACCCCATCCCCAGGCGGCTCTGGATCGGCGGGGCTGGCGGCCCGCGCGCCCGACCCACTGTTCGCGCCCGCGGCGCTGCGGCCCGTGCGCGCCATGCACTCCGACGCTTACATTCGGTGAGAAAAATACACTACTTGAGATAAAACATATTAAACTTCCATGAATGTCCACACACTGAATGTAGAGCTTAAAGTTTCGTACTAAGACCACTCAAATCGTATCACTCGTGCAAAATTAAATTCGCCATTGCGCTCGCATGAAGCAAACACAAAAAGTATAGGAATTCTGGTGGGATTGATTATTGTGGGTGTGATGTTTGTACTTTACATAACTACATTTAAAAAGCTACCTGTAACTACTACGAGACACACACAGTCAAACGACAGCGACAAAACAACTGAAGTTTCATTCATGATGCGAGTGAGAGACAAGGAAGGTGAATAATAATCAGTCGCAGAGTTAATGTTACTTAATAAAGTTGGTTGCTTGTGTGTAGTTAGGTATTTCATATAATTTGTTGTATGACTTCAGATATTTGCTAGGGTAAACCAGTTGTATGTGTATAGAGGGTTCTGGGCTCAATTAGAATAATATAAATGACTTACAGATATCAAACTTTTAAAATATCTTCAATCTTAATACTTAATTAATCTACAAAACTTGTAGCTTTGTTTTTGGTACCAGTGACAATGATTTTATCTCACTTCAAGATGTCCTTTCAGTATCCCATGAAGTTTAACCAATATCTCACTAACAGGTACATTGAAGGACTACATTCAGAACAAAAGTACATAACACCATGGGAAAAATCCCTCACTCCGATGCCAATAAACCCAGACCCGGCCAACTACAATATGCAAAAGTTACCCGCTCACTGGATGACCGAAGAAGCTATAAATGGATACCTTGCTCAAGATAAAGCTATGGCCGAAAGTGACATACAAAAATTGGACCAGAACTCAAAGATCTTGAAAGGATTGTGTGCCCTGCGAGACTTCATGATGAAGGATGCTCTTTGTGTTTATAAGTCTCTGTAATTTGGTGTGAAAAAGGGTCATTCTTATATAGTTAATGCCACAATAGAGTAAAGAAAGGTAGAAAAGGTGTGAATCCATAGATAATAGTTAAAATGTACTGGATTTTATATGTTTTTAAAAATATTATATTTTTATTCTTTGTTATGTGGTGAGAAATATGTGAAATAATTTTGATTGTATTTAATACAGCATAATAACAAATTGGAGAACCCTTAATTTTTACTACTTATTTGACCCTTTTTATTGTTGAATTAACTGTGTAAATGGCTCCATATTATCACTTGAGTGAATAAGTCCATGTTTGTTAAGGAAAAATGTTCTCATGTCATGTTTTTAGTTAATATTTTAATTGAATACTTTAATTTTATTTTGTTAATTATAAGTACTTTGCAATCAATGATCATGTAGTAATTCAAAGAGTAGATAGTAGTAGATATAGGTTTCGGACACTGTTTAATGACAAATATATTTTCATTTTCTATGGTAATTGGATTTTCATTTTATTTATTAGCATGTGGGCAGCATTGAAATTGACTTACTTAACATCATTCCTTAGGGTTAAACTATAAATTATCAATTTAAATTAATCAATACTGTTGATCTCACAACAAATAAGGAGGTACTGTCCTGTGAAATTTTGTTGCTGTTGATAGTATGATTCCTTAGTCCCTATTAGTTAGGGAGGCGAATAGGGGAATTTTCGGTAATACTCGAGCGTGGCAGTTTAAGGTATAAGAGATACCTTAGACCTAATAGAACAACCTTGTAAAGTATTTAGCTCTATATGTAGTGACGCGCGCCTAGAATAGACGATCAGATTAGTAAAAAAAAATCGATAGTCTGAAATACTCGAGCGCGTCAGATTAAGATATTGGGGGTTGATTTTAGTGTTTTAAGACTAAATTTAACTAATCTGACGATAAGTCCTTGACGCCGCCGAGTTATAGGGTCGCGAACTTGTAAAAAAAACGTTAATCCGGCATTCTCGAGCGCGATTTTTTTATTTTTATTTTGAAGAATATAATCTAAAACATACTAAAAATACAAAATCTGCCGGTTTCCGCATGACCGGAAGTGTGGAGGAGCCATTTCGTCTTCCGAAAAACGCGTTGCGGCATATAAGTCGCGAACGATACATTTTACAAAAAAAAATTTAAATAAACAAAAAAGGTAATTTTATTTTACACAAAAAAGGTCTCTTTACATTTTTGTCCAAAGTTAAAACTTTTTGACTTGAAGCATCATAAAAACTCAAACTCTCGGTTTTTCGAGTATATCTCAAAAACTGAGGGTGTTAAAAAAAATTGATATGAAATAACGATGATTAAATTATGTGACTTATTATATCTCAAAATTTTTTTTTTTCTAAAGCTTCTCGACAATTTTCGTGGACTCCAAAAAAGTTACGCGTATCTGTATACAAAAGTATTATTGACATGTACAGTTCCATGTATGTATATTATTCAATAGCCTGTTGATCCTCAAATTGTTTTTTGGACGTACCGTAAGCAAAACGAAGTGAAGAATTGAAGCAAAAAAGAGGAATTTGCCATAAACATGTAATACAGACTGAGCACTTTGCGGAAATATGCCGTCCTACCAGTATTTTTCCTTTATTTCGCAACATTGATGGTGGGGAAAGAAGCGGTAGAAGGGAATTTTCGGTACACCCTATATATTAATATATATCTACATTTACGTTGGTTGTATCTATCGCTTTATTGTCTTTCTTAAATTCCCCGTTTTATCAAGGAGAAAGAAAGGAAAAAAAAGAAACCATAAAACCTTTTTCGGTCAGATTAAGAGAACCCACCAACATTTTTGTCAGAATAAGAAAATATGCTTTCAGGATACCGAGATAAACCTCCCCTATGAAAATCTGACGCGCTCGAGTATTTAAAAAAAACTTTTTTTTTTTGCATTTTCTAAAATTCATCGTAACTTATCGTCACGCCGAAATCGTTAGTTTTTTTAAAGGGAGCTTCCTTGGGGCCTACTTAACACCCCTTCCGAAAATCTGACGCGCTCGAGTAATTTTTTTTTTTGCATTTTTGACTACTTTATATGCCTACCCCCACCACGCAATCCGGCAGATTAGTATACCGTTGTTTTCAGAGGCACTTGGAGAGAATGCCCAAGTAACTGTTTTTTTTAACATTTTTGAAAAACCGTACACGCCAAACCCACCGCTAAAATGGTTTTTACCATATGAGCTTTTCTTTTCGAAATTATTTTATCTTTCGATTTTGATAGGTCTCGACGGCGCCGTTGAATTACGCCATTTAGCTACCTCGCCTCCCTAACTATATGAATACTGGAGTCCAATATTATTTCAAACATTAATATAATGCAAAAAGGAGACATTTCAATATTTAAGGGGCGCTCGACTAGCTTTCTAGGCTAGTTTCCAGGATTTCACAAAATAAATACGAGTATTGAATGCCAATATTACATAATTTCGTTTAGTTTTGTCATTAGGAAGACATTCAAATTCGTAAAGCTACACTACATATTGAAAACATGGTGTCATTTGTCATGTTGATTTTTTATTAATACTTCAAGTTTTGAGGATAATGGTGCTGTAATTTTTATTTCTCCTTTTTAGGAGATCCCTTGGTGTTTTTTGCTTGATTTCATTATTTACCATTAAAACAACTGCAAAAATCTTCAGTTATAATCGAATAATTCATAATTTTCAAATTGGTGTACATCATACTAGCTAAAAATGAAATGTCTCCTTTACAAAGTTTCAGAATTACACTTCTTTTACATAGAAATTATTTCTGAATAATATATTTGACAGTATCCTATTAATAGTGTGGGGTATTAGTAATGCAGAGTGTACACTATGAGTGGCACTACCCACTTATTAAGACCAGCTTTAATCAGCATTGGATTAAATTGCCGGGTGGCAGAATGAAACATGTTGAGGAATGTTTGGGAAAACATTATGCCGTTCGGTTTTGACAAGACAAACTGAAAATACCAGCATATACACTTGAGTTAATATCTGATAGCACTAGCCAAATATGTGCAGTAAATGCACCAAAGGGACCTTGTTTCAACAAATACTGGCAAACCAAATGTGCAGGCATGACTAAAGAGGATATCAACTTACTAGCCCCTAACAGATGCACATGAAGCGTAAATAAAATTCATTTTTGTTTAGTTTTGAATATCACAGTTTTATTGTCATTTTAAATTCTATATAAAAAAATGCAGTAATAAGTAAAATTTCACCTTTTCAAAGTCATGTTAAATGAATTTTGCTTTTCAACCTTTTGCAGCTTCAACCACATTTTTTACAAGTCGCTATGGCTGCCACACTTTACTGTGACAACAGAATCATAGTATTCTATTTAAGAAAGTTGTTTCACTGTTCTCATACTTTTACTGGTTAGTTTCATTGAAAATATATATCTAACCACTGCGGAAAATGTGATAATATCAAAATAAGGTTATGTTCTGAAAGCTCTTGAATACACTTTATTTCTTGAATCACCTTTGAGGTGTACTGTTCTTGTAAATCCTTTGGTAAATCAGCTAGATCTAAATCTAAAAGTACAACTAAATTAGATAAATTACTATTATACAATGTTGAAAATGACAAACCATTACATTTCTTTTTGACACTGTATACAAATTTTGTTATTACACTCAAAATGCTCGAATGAAATTTTGTTTCTATAAAAACATTATTTAAAATTAGACAACACATTTGAAAACACTTTGCAGACACTGAGCACACTTTTAATAATCTTTGAAACAAATCATTACTAGAAAATACTGATTCGATATTTGTATCCTTATTTGTCAAACATTTTATACAAACTTCCAGAAGTGTCCTTTCAATTTCTTCTTTTTGTTTCACACTAATATCATCAAAAATATTATCCTCATGGGTAGTACTGAATAAATGATCATTGTTCCAAAGGCCATTCAAAACAGTTTGATGCTTGTTATCTTGATGATTCCAATGTACAACATCTCTGATAAGTTTAGGTAGAGTTTCACCATTTTCATCCAAGTTAATAAGTGCTTGAGCTGTTTCATAGTTTAATTTAGGCTCATATGTAGAATTCAATTTAATTTGAGACATTTCTCTAACTAGAAATTCGTCCAAATTCTTATCAACATATTGAAAGTCTTCTTGAGGGGCTGAACTAACGTATTCATTATAAAATTCAACTATAAGTTTGGTAACATTTTCATCCAAGTTAATGTGGTTTTTCGGCCCAGTTCGACACAAACGTCTAATATATTCCAACACAGAAATTCGCATATTATTATTTATATTTGTGTTTTGTTTTGTTAGCTTGAGGATCTTCACAAAACTTCGAGAGAGAGCTTTTGCTACATTTTTGTCTAGTAAAGGGTTTCCATAAGAGAATTTAGGGCACGGTTCATTAGCGCTTATTATTTTTTCAATTAATTGCTTATTCATTATGAAATATTGCTTAAAATTTTCAATTCGTACAAGAAAGTATAAACTAACTACAAACCACTTGTAAAGGTTATGTTTATAACTTCAATTGTTTGTTAATTGTTAGGTTAGTTGTCATTGTCAGTTAAGGGAAAACCGACATCAGTCAAACTTTTTTTAAGATTTAAGCTTTTGATACATTAGGAAGGAAGTTAATGTAGTAAAATGTTCATTTGATACAATTAATTTTTGATTACGATATTAATTTTAAACAATAAAAAAAAAGCTAAATAACTCGTCATATGGTTTATTCTCAATGATGCGGACTAGCGACATCTACTATCCAGTAGATACATATTTTAGTTTTATAGCGAACTTTAAGATGGCATGTTTGAATGTTCTGTTGTTCGTAACGTTTTTACTAAGTACAGTAGGGGAGCTCGGCGGAGGCTCTGGCTTAGGCACGAATCGCTTGTGTGTTGTTCGGTCTTATGTAGGCCTTCACATACTGAGGGGAACAACGCTGCAGCGGATTCGGGTGCGAATCTACACCAAATTCCCCTACCTAAATATTCCACTTTTTGTTTATTTTGTTAAGTACCTACCATTTTACCGAATTTTTAAGCCTGTAAAAATGAACAATAATAATATATTATATTTAAACAAAACTCGTTGATTTAAAATTGTGTAACGAGCTACTAATATTCCTTTTTTTGTGTTGTAAAACTGAGCAATCATGATAATAATTGAAACAACTTTTATGCTAAAAATTACACGCTCACGTACCTAATAAGAACCAGCCCAGAATCATTGTACAAACATAATTTGGAAAACGAACTCATTATAATTAATTTGAGTTTTTCTCAGGCTCATAAAAACACCATATAAACTAACCTGCTTACCAAAAATAGACTAATTACTGTATCAATAAAGCTTAACTAAGATTTCGTGGTTTTATCCCATTAACGGAATTATAATATTACACGCTCTGCTTTTATAGCTGCAATACCTACCTAATGGGTAATTAGAAAAGTAAATTAAATTACCGCGAAATATTCTTCAGAACAAATAGAATAATCTTAACGGTTGCTATGTAGGTGGGGAGTTTTTTTGGTGTAAAATTTTTGCCAAAATTGCAAGGCTTTTTAATGTTTTTCGGAAATGTCATATACACATACCTGTAAATATTTACATGCATATGCTTACATCATTAGATTTTTACCTCTTGCTACTTAGGACGTGCAATGTAACATGTTTAATTTTAGGTACGACTTGTTAAAGCTGATTATCATGACAAAATACGCATCCAAAGAACCAGATATTCGGTAAAAGAAATGACTCATTAATGAGCTTCTCGATATTTGTATTGGCCACGCACACACTCAATATAAATACTTTTTCATAATAAATTATTATTACACATTATGAAAATATTCGATTCATTTGTGTGATGAAAATAGATGTTTGGTTTCAGTTCATGGTTATTTGTATTCATATATGTATGTTTATTCTGCCCCCGCCCTCCAGTGCGCTGTATTGTCATCCATAACACAAACTCTGCTTACTTCCTGGTCGTACAGTTGGTGTGTTCGTCTGGGGATTTATTTATTATAAATACACCTAGAGATGTAAATAAGTATTTTAAGATTCACACATGCAAGAATAGGTCCTTTTAGTTTTTCCTTCAATTAAAAATTGTCGTAGATGTTAAAAATCAGATTTTTAGGTTATTTAAAAATTAATAATACTTTGAATGTATATATGCAGGGGGAGGGGTTACAAATCATGACCACTACATAATACCGTTTACTTTAAATGAATAAAAACTCTTCTGAACAAATATTTGTTTGCGATCATACAGTGTAACTTCACAAGCATGTTATAAGACTTGATTCTGGAATGTGTCTAAAATCTTCTGAATTCTGCCAACCCGCGTAGGCAAGCGTGGTGGAGTATAAATTGCCAACACCACCCCTTGGTTGGGTGATGCTGAACGTCCATGCAGTGGAATTAGTAAGGCTGTCGTGATGGTTCTGAAGAAATACCTAAAATGGTAGGTATTTCTTCATATAGATAGAGTTTAGTCGTACCTTAATCAAAAGATTGACGACCGAGTAGCGTAGCGGTTAGTAGTCCTGCCTCATACGCTGGAGGTCCCAGGTTCGAGTTCTGGCCGGGGCATGCATTTGTGCGATGAATACAGATGTTTGTTCTAGGGTCATGGTTGTTTGTATTTATATATGTATGTTTATTCTGGGTTCCCCCCCAGTTCGCTGTATGGTCATCCATAACACAAACTCTGCTTACTTTGGGGTCATACAGTTGGTGTGTTTGTCTGGGGATTTATTTATTATTTATTTATTTACAATCAAAAGATTTGTATATTCTACACATTTTTACCTACGTGCTAATTGTACCTATTACGTTGTTCATGATGATTGGTAAGTATACAAAGGCAGAGAAGCACTACGTTCGTATGTACAGCGTCCGGAATAATTCGGTACCTATATCTTTGTCAAGTTATCTACCTGAAAAAATAAAGGAAAGTAGAATAGGATGTTGTAAATAATAGTTAAAGCTATAAATACTAGATGGCGCAAACGTTATGTAGCAATATTTCACACATAAAACATGTTTATATTCTAGTTTTCTTTATAGAATAATTTCGATGTTGTTTCTTCCAACCAAGTTTTTTTTAAATTGTTAATAGAGTAAGTGACTTAGGGTGTATACAAATACCATACCTACCTACGTATTTTCTTTAACTAGGTACCTAACTAATCATACAACCCAAGGTTGATACCTAGCACTATTAATCCACGTAAATGTTTCAATAAAAACTGAATCTGAAAGATTTCACAAAGGCAACCTAGATGGCGCTCCATAATTTTAATTTCGTTACCTACCCTTACATTTTACGTCACACTGCGTACAACGGGAACCTTGATATTAATCGTGTATTACTAAATATCTCTAGTTCTATGCAGTGCTGTAAAATGGCAATATTTATTTGAGTAATTTGAAAAGCCTTCGTTTTATTAACGTCTTTATTTTTGCTGTTTCGAAAATACTACGAGTAAAAAATAATAGATACGAATTTTAATTGCTCTGCTCAAATAAACGATTTTTGCCGGTCCTTAGATTAAAATTTTTATTAATTTTCTTAAGTAAACGCTGCCTTTTGTTTTAAATTTAACATTTTCCTTGATCCTCAACTTTGTAGAACAACTATACTTTCGATATCAATGGTGTCGTCTTCGCATTCCGGCAGGGATAGGAAATGAATCTTGCAATTAAAACAAAATGTTTGATCAATTTCAGTGATACATACTAACTTAGCAGCTTCCTCCTCTCAAAATCCCCGAGCGCTCTATCCCTCCATGTTTGTCTATTTTAAATGTATGTAACCTATATGCTTTTCTGGATACGCGTATCCAAAATTTCATGCTGATCGGTTAAGTGATGCAACAAAAACTCATTTTTGCAATTATTCTACAATCAAATGAGAAGAGAGGAGCTCTAAGGAGCTTAGAGTTTGAAGAGACAGTACTACATTGTAACGCAAATTTTCATATCAAAATTACGACTAAAATTAAACAAGGTACCTCTCAAAATATGTATATCCATCTCTTTTACGGGCGGAGCCGAACAAAGTGATGCCCACAGTATTTAGAGACTGTATGTGAGGTCTCGGTCGATGATAATTTATTAAAATGGCCCCACAGATTCAGGCTTTCGAAATGTATTCTAACTGTGGTGAAACCCGAGGTGATATAGTGGATTAATGTGACAAGATGGATTTGGGTTTAAAACTGTTTTATGTAACGAATACGGTATTAAAATATATTTATAAGTTGTGGATTAAGCGGATATTAAACTGTTCTTGAATGCTTTGAAAAATTTGAAAAATGAAAATAAGAAGAATCTTAAATCATTCTACGAGGTCACTTAGTCTCGATTGAGGCAAATGTTATAACTTTTTTTGAGAACATTAAATTTAACTGTTAAAAATAATTCTGAAACCTACAAAGTTATAAGTAAGAAGGAAAGTTACAGTGAAAGGCCTACTCTTGATATTTTTATTATATTACATACCGGTCCATTCTCTTATATTATGGAACCATGATTGCTCCCTTCTACTACGTGTCGCCTCTTCATGACTTTGCCCATCATGATAGTCTGGAGAAGACTGTAACGCTCATGTCTAAGCACTTTGCCGAAGTATTCGACTTTGCTTCTCTTACCGGTATTCATGAGTTGCCGAGCTTTAGTTTTCAGGTTACAGATTAAACCATATTTATATGCTATAAAAATATTTCGTATTTGCAAAAATTAAAACAACCAGTGCGAGTTATTTATATAATATAGGTATTACAGTGATGTACATACACGATTACATACACGAAACAACATTCGAAATAAACATTTTAGGAAAACATGTAACTTGAAATTATTTCACTATTGTTTTTCAAAGCAAGTGAGTGTTAAATACCACATTTTTATCAGACGAGTTAATGTTTCGATTACCTATCGATTTTTCTGAACATTAAGAGAACTTAAATACTATTGCATCAAAAACTGAATATTTATGAGCCCAAAACGCAAGAATTGACCATCAGAAATGCTTGAACTATACAAATGTCATCACTTTTCTTTAAGTCACGGCCTAATCATAACTTGCTTAAACGACTATTAGCTAATGGCGAGTTCTGGTGAATTCTAAATGTTGGTTTTCAAAAAGATGAACCAAAACGAAAGATAAATATACGATAATATAATTGATTAGATTGCTGTGTACTCTGTAACAAATCATAAGATTTTAACCGTTGACTTCCGCTGCGCCATAATTATTCCCGAACTTTCGCTGTTTCGGTAATAAAAACATTATTATACTCATTTAGGTATATTTCGTTTGTTTTATGTATTGTTTTATTGCATATTCGTGTGGTGTAATTATTACGCTTCAGTTATTATACGAATAGGTTTTATTGTGCGAAATTCATGAGTTTGCAGGTTATGAAAAGTAGAAATTACTTTAAATTATATGGTCCGGTGTTTGCGTTTTGATTTGAATTGAAAGCCGCCAAATGTAACGTTGTATTATTTATTTCATTTTATTTTATTGTATTCATATATACCGTACCTATCTAATAAGGACGTTTAGTTTGAGATACATAATAAATAATAATAAATCCCCAGACAAACACTCCAACTGCACGTTCAAAATAAGCAGAGCTTGTGTTATGGATGACCATACAGCGAACTTAGGGAAGAACCCATAATAAACAAACATATATAAATATCAACAACCATGACTCGAGAACAAACATCTGTGTTCGTCACACAAATGAATGCCCCGGCCAGGACTCGAACCTGGGACCTCCGGCGTATGAGACATGGCTACTGACCACTACGCTACTCGGCCGTTGATGATTGTTGCTTGAGTGTGTTAATGTTTTTCTATTGCAATTTTCTTGCTTTATTAATAATTATTTTTCCAGTGTAAGTAAATAATAATAGCTGATATAATCACAAAATTTTCAATAATTCAGTTCACGTCTCCAAAATACAAAGACAAGTTTGAAAACAGTCACAGTCCTCCTGAAGCTTTCAAAGCGTATCAATGTCATACACTTCATAGCTTAATAATTCCAGTTACAATCTATTTTCTCAAAATTAACTTCAAGTCATAGGTGTTAGAAACTATATTCGAAACTTGAAATATCGCATTTGAGTTCCACCGTGGCACCAATGCTGCAGACACGACTCAAAGTATGAATGCTGTGTATGGCGGCGGTGTCTCCAAAGAAAACACAGTGCGTTTTTGGTTTCAACGTTTTCGTTCTGGAACTTTCGACCTGCAGAACAAGCCCCGTGGACGGCCGGAGACCACAGTTGATAATGAAGAATTGCAGGCTTTTGTGGAAGCGGATCCATCGCAAACCACGTCCGAAATAGCTGTAGGCTGCGCTGTTAGTGACAATACTGTTTTAATGCACTTGAAGCAAATTGGGAAGGTGAAAAAGCTTGAAAGGTGGGTCATGAATTGAGTGCAGCAAACCGTCAAACGCGCGTCGACTGCCGCGTTACATTACTCAATCGGCACAATAATGAAAGGATTTTAAATCGAATCATTACCTGTGATGAAAAGTGGATCCTGTACGACAATCGGAAACGCTCATCGCAATGGTTGAACCCTGGCGAACCAGCCAAATCCTGCCTCAAGCGACAATTGACTCAAAAAAAGTTACTTGTGAGCGTTAGTGGACTAGTGCCGGTGTCGTTCACTACAGCTTTCTTAAATCTGGCCAGACGATTACGGCAAATGTCTATTGTCAGCAACTGCAAACCATGATGGACAAGCTAGCTGCTAAACAACGGAGGCTGGACAATCGCTCTAGGCCACTGCTGCTTCAGAACAACACTAGACCACACACTGTACAACAGACGGCTACCAAATTAGAGGAGCTTCAATTGGAATGTCTGAGACATCCACCGTACTTCCCGGACCTTGTTCCAACATTTTATAATCTTTTTCAAAATTTGGATAAGGGAAAAAATTCAACTCTAATGGGGCAGTCAAAAGTGCCTTCAAAGATTTTATTGATTCCCGTCCGAATGGTTTTTTTTAGTAAAGAGATCAATGAACTACCTGTGAGATGGCAAAAGTGCATAGATAGCAATGGTAGGTACATACTTTGATTAAGTAAATATATTATATTTAAAAAAAATTACTTAAAAGTTCCTCCTTCACAAAACGCCATTTTATATGTAATGGCCTAATATTATTATACCAGCGCAGAAAATATTCTCAAATATCTACATAATGGCTAAATAAAACCGAGACTGAACAGAGAGGCCGTATTCCATCCATTCGTCTAGTTGGTTTGGTTCATTAGTATGAATACTACATACTACAGTATCATACGAATATTAATGTACTTATGTATAACCTTCCTTATCTACAATCCATATTTTTACATAAGTAATTTAACTATTACACCCACTTTAACATTTTTTCTACATTAATCACCCACAATAATACAGTTTAGTCTTGGTTTAATTTACCCGTGATATATTGAAAAATAATTACTGGGCTAGTATCACATACATGCTATTTAATTTATCCTTCAAAATCACACGTTGGGCTTGTTACGTTATCGTATTTGGAATTTATTCACCACTAGAATCAGGCCTCTGGCTTGATGCATTTACGCGCGCTAAACACCTACCGGCCGCTGCGCTGGGTCAAACAAAGTATGTAGATTTCCGAACCGCGTTCGCGTCAAGTTTATTTCTGCATGCAGTGGCCATCGCGCGGAGACAGTTGATTTAGTTTAAAAAACGGGAACGCTTTTTTTTCTAGTTATTTTATCTGTTACGTTACGAAGTAATTTTAGTGATCTGTGCCAGAGGGTTCTGTGGTACATCCATGGAACCCCTGGTCCGGAGGGAATTTCGTGATGAAATTAGCCTGTTTCACTTCTGAACATTGTTCCTAACTAATGCAATGTACCTAAGTAGGTAATGGTTCGAATCTTGTTAGGGGTATACCTTGCAGCCTTGCAACTTGATTATCAAGAATTAATAAGAAGGCGTATCGGTCATGCTATTTTTCTCGATACTAAATACCCAAACGGCCATATTCCGCAAGATTAAGCGCATACCATCGGCCCCTTACATTTAAATGTTAAATTATTACAGATTATAAAATAATACTTTCGTTTGAAGGTTGAAATGTACTGCAATTCGAAGATTTTTCAACAGTTGACAAAAACATGTTGGTATAAAGCTGTTACAGAAAGAAATTATGTTTTTCGAAGATGTTTTAAATAAAGTATAGAAAAATATTGACTTCAGGGGTATAAATCCAAGTCCAACACAGAACACACCTCCTCCTCCAACATCGCCTAATGATTGATCGAGCATTTTTCCGCGACGTGACTGAAATCACGCAAATTACATATAACGCCATCTGTCGGACAATAGAATTAGCCTGAACAATCGTGCGTGGCGTGCGAAAGGTGACTCTTTCATAAAATACGATTGTCGTGCTTCAAATAATATCTTTTTTTGTTTCCAAAAAAGTTGAATAGCGAATTAGGTATCATAATAGTTTATTGTATAGAATTTTTGAATTACATTCTTGTAAAGATCTATCAAATAGGTAAGTAGATAAATGCGATTTCTACAAAGGGTACCTACCTCGTGTAGAATCCTAATTCTTCAATCAAGTAGAGATAGAAATACGTAAGTACTTTATAAACACTGAGATAAACTATTTACAAACATAAATTCACATTGAGGACATGCAGTACGGTAGGTAAATTATACTTAGCAGTGACATACTAAAGATAGTAAAAAAACAAATATGATATAGCGGTTATATGGATGTAATATAGTTTTAGTTGGTAGAGTTTTATTTGTTAAGACATCGTCTGGTGCGGTACTAGAATCCTTCGTGTTTTGACCTCCATAATATTAAAGTTCAGTTACGTGGTTGTGTTCCGGTTAAATTTATCTACTGATTTTGACTGGATTTCTTGAAGGTATTTGCGATACGAATTCAAAACGAGTTTCGGGTACAGATGGTAATAAAGATCAGTTGTAGTAGTTTGAAAATAAGAGAATAAAAGTATAATGATATAAGTATCATTATTCTTATATTCTCTTATTTTCAAAATAAAACATCTAAGTTTATTACAGACTTGTTAGTTAGTACCATAATCTGAACCCGGAACTTTTGATACAAAAATAAAACAATACAAAATACTTTATTTCGGTAACTTAGCCTAATATAAAAACAAGTGGTTGGTGCTCCCTTTTGAGCCAATTCGCTTGTGATCGGCAACACCGCTCTTCTATACCTATGGATTAGTTACATAAGACTAATCCACCATAGAATGTAAGTACAAAGTTAATGCAAATTACAAATTATCTTCTTTACTTTTTAATTATAAAATACATATTTTAGGCATTATTTTTTGTGTTTTTCTTTAAAATATAAAATTATACAAAATGTGTGTGAATGTATGTACCTACGTATGTGTCACGTACATGAGTAAGTGTGTGAGAGAGAAAGTGAGTGTTTCTAAAGTTTATTCAAAACTTATTTTAAATACAATTCAATTTCATCATAATTTTTTGTTTTCAGCCATTCAGTTAGCAAATATTTACATTTTGCATTATTCAAATCGTGAAATGAAATGAAATAGGTATTTATTTCTCAACATTGACAATTACTTGTTCTTATTGACGTCAAATAAAACATGACTCCCCACCAGTTCGAAAAAACCTTCGTGAAGAAGGACTGGCAAGAAACTTCACGGGTATATTTTTTTCAAAATAAATTTACAGAGTCTCTTTATGTTTATACAAAATTATTTTTATCTGCATCTGTTAGCTTGGCTAGTCTCCCTCCCCCCAAGTATCCAAACGACGAACACCCTCAAACGGCACCCGTTCACGAGTTAACGCGGGATCCAGCCATCGCCCTCCTCAACCATATTAGAGGGAAGTGAGCGACCCGTCACCCGACGCTACCATAAGAAGACGTACCTACTTTAGTGACAATGACGCTTTAGATATTCATCGGGACGAAGAACTCAACCAACAAACAGACACAATACACATGTTTTGTTATAAATACTAGTACAATCCTGTTTATGAGGGGATTATTCCCAAGGGCTTTTATCATCGAAATAGTCGGATAGTTTATAATATGCTTTAGCACACAACTTCTGCTTTATAGTTTCTTTGAATTTTTCAATAGGAAGACCTTGGATATCGTCAGGAACCTAGGAAAGCGTATACATTGACCCATGAATGAGTTAGTGACTTTATGAAGCCTACTATTATGACTATTGATGTAAACGAGGAACAAGCACACTGCCCTGAGGTACCCCGTAATTGACAAAATTCAGAACTCAACAATGATCCAACTGCAGCACGCGACCTACGGTCAGTTCATCAACATTTTGAACAATAGCAGAAGTCAAAGCCAAGATAGCATCTTCAGTAGATACGTTCTTGAGACACCCGTATAGAGATGGTGAAAGTATTTTTTATTTAGAGAAAAAATTTACCAATCGTATGTTTATTAGCTTTTCTAATATTTTTCCACCACTGGAATTACAGATATCGGTCTAAAGTTTGATGGATCGGAACTATTTCTTTGTTTTGTTTTAGTGCTTCTGGAAATACTCCACAATCAAAACACCTGTTGAAGAGATGTGTTAGAATAGGGACAGTCTCCCTAAAAGCTAACTACAAGAAGGTGTAGGTATTTTATCGCACCCAGGAGCACTACCAGACTTCATAGATCTTAGAACAGAGGAAACTTCGTCAGGATCGGTATCTAAGAGAACAAAAGATGTTTCTAGAATCTTGTTATTAGCAGAACTTATTCTTGCTCTGGGTGCGGATATATTAGGTCTATACCTATGAAATTGCCGTTTTTCACGAAATAAATGAAGCGTAATTTTTTTATATATTTTTTATTTCTATTAATCAAAATAATCACCCATGCAATCAATGCATCTTTGCCAACGCATTGGTAGCTTATTGATGCCTTTCTTGAAGAAATCAGCTGGACGGGAGGCAACAAATTCTTCAAAGGCATTTTGTACTGCCTCTCGGGTATTGAATTTTTTTCCCGCGAAAAAGTTATCCAAATTCTGGAAAAAGTAGAAGTCTGCAGGCGCAAGGTCTGGTGAGTACGGCGGATGACGGAGAACTTCCAACCCCAACTCTTGTAGCTTGGAGACCGTCTGCTGTGCAGTATGAGGTCGCGCGTTGTCGTGCAGGAGCAGTGGAGCCGAACGATTGACCAAAGCTGGTTGGAGACGTGCGAGCTTCTCCATCATTGTGTTCAGTTCTTCACAGTACACATCTGCAGTAATGCTTGTCCCGTTTGGCAAGAAGCTGTGATGAATTACACCCGCGTTAGACCACCAAACAGTGACCATCACTTTTCTAGGGGTAAGTTTTCGTTTAGGGCATTGTTTAGGTGCTGAACCAGGGTCCAACCAACTTGCTGAACGCTTACGATTGTCAAACAGGATCCATTTCTCGTGGATTGAGTTTCATCAGCTTCCACAATTGCCTTTAATTCGTCATTGTCGACCAAAGTTTTCGACCACGGGGTTCATTTTTCAGGTCAAAATTTCCAGAACGGAAGCGGGTAAACCAATAACGGGTGGTGCATTCGTTTGTAGTGTTCGCTCCGTAAACGTCGTTGATGTTGCGTGCCGCTTGTGCCGCTTTGCTGCCACGACGGTACTCATACTCCATAATTACTCGAATTTTTAACTTATCCATGATGACGAAAAATTTTCGAATGCGTTGAAAACAAAACACTAACTATTAAACAAATGACGATTTTAGAAAAAGAATTCCATGTTTGTCAAATAAAATTAATTTGAAATTAGAATTATCAGTCAAAGCAAAAAAATTTTCATTTGAAATGGCCAGTACGGCAAAACGGCAGTTTCATAGGTAAAGACCTATTATTTTCAGCTAACTGTGATCCAATAGTGGCAAAAGAAATGTTTATTTTATCTACGAGGGTAGATTGAAAAGTTCGCGGCCTAAATAAGAAAACACAGGAATAATGCAAGGTTGTATATTTATTTTTCTACATACTCTCCTCCTAGGTCACAGCACTTAGTCCAGCGGTCCTTGGAGGACCTTGGAGGACCTTTGGAGCCTTGATCCCATTTAAATAGAAGGTCTCGTCAAGGTCTTCAAAAAAAGCATATACGGCCACTTTGACCTCCTCATTGGTAGAAAATTTCATTCTACCTAAGTGTTTTTTTAGTTTTGGAAATAGGTAGAAGTCCGAAGGTGCCAAGTAATAATGTGCAGTAGTATGCAGAATTTATAGTTTGACCTCTTTCTAAGTAATCAACCAAGATGACACCTTTATGTGCGGTTTACATGTATTAAGTAGTTAAGTTGGTAACTAAATTTTAAGCTACTACATGTCACTTGTGTGTCCAAACGGATTGTTAAGTTCATAATTTCAATGAAGGTGAGCAGTGATGAATGTCAAGAAATTCGTCAATTCTGTACTTACATATGTGGTAAACTTGATTTTGGACAAATTCTGAGAAGAATTTATTTCGGAAATTAAAATCTTTGCAAGAGGGAGGAGGGATATCAGCCTCTCCCAACTCAGGGGTGGCGGCAGACAATTGTAGGCCATCACGCCTACTGCGGGTTGGCAGACTTACCAACTCAGGGGTGGCGTCAGAAAATTGTAGGCCATCACGCCTACTGCCGGTTGGCAGACTTACCAACTCAGGGGTGGTGTCAGGCAATTATAGGCCATCACGCCTACTGCCGGTTGGCAGACTTACCAACTCAGGGGTGGTGTCAGGCAATTATAGGCTATCACGCCTACTGCGACGTTGACTGTTCTATTCTGCCACTGTATCGACGGTCGATCGATTGGTGTGGTAACACCCTTAAATATTCTTCCACAAATTTTAAAGTTGAAACTAAATGTAAATGCGAAATAAATACGAGCTCTTGCCGCCACCCGCTTTGTCAACTTATGCACTTAACTAAAATCACTTAATAGACTGTTTACACGCAACTTTTAGCTTAAAATTTTGTTAAAATTTAGTTACCAACTTAACCACTTAACGCGTGTAAGCCAGCCATTAGAATCCCAGAAAACCGATGCCGTCACCTTGTTTTCTGAAAAACACACCGTGGCTTTCTTGGGGGTCGGAGATCCGGGTCTCTTTCATTGTTTGGATTGTTGTTTGGATTTAGGAGTACAGTGATGAACCCATGTTTCGTGCATAGTAACAAACCTTGCCAAAAATTCGTTTGGATCAGCTTGAAAAACCTCTAAACAGCCTCTAGAAATCGTGAGCCGAGCTCGTTTCTGTTCAACTGAAAGAAGCCGCGGAACCCATCTTGCAAACACCTTGTGGAACCCTAATTCGTTAACGATCATGTTTTGTGTACGTTTATATGAAATCCCCATAGCTTCAGCTATCTCAGATACCTTCAATCTTCTGTCTCCCATGATGAGATCACATATTTTTTCGATGTTTTCCGAATTCGTAGCTATAGAAGATCGTCCAGAGTGGGGGTCATGTTTGATGCTCTCTCGTCCACGTTTAAATTCAGCTGTCCACTTTTTTATCATTGTATACGACGGAGCAGATGTTCCTAAAGTAGCCACCATATCTTCATGAATCTGCTTTGGAGTTAAGTGTTTCTTGTGGAGGTATTTGATCACGGCACGGTGCTCTAAACTATCCATTTTCAAAATTAATGAAACTAACTCTCACTTAATGTTCAATAAAATAAATAATTACGCATGTATCTCAGAGAAAAATTGCACAAAGACTGACAAAGAGTGTAGGTTTCATATGAGGGTAGTTTTATTATAATACGACAACGCTATCTATGCTAGGCCGCTAACTTTTCAATCCACCCTCGTAGTGACCGTTCCGGAGTTGTATCTATGTCAAGAAACGTATGCGTTGAGTTATTTCATTTAAGATGTACCACAGCCTTTTAGGATTTTTGAGGGCGCAGAAACTTCGATGTGGTTTATATAAGAATTATACAAGCAGTAACTTTCTACACCGTCATCATTAAACAAGATACGGGTTCACTGAAACCTTAATATGTACTGTAATATCCACAGAAGAAGAAAAATTGTTTTTTGGTAATATCCTATTTGTAACACAGTATCTAGTTTTGTTATACAGAACCTACATCTTCCAAAAAAGTTATGCGTCACACAAATTTGGCAGTAACTACCTTTACTACAAAAATGTTTATAATTAAAATGCAGTGTTTTGGAAATTCCATTAATTTGTACTTTTTTTGTATTTATGTATAAAATCGCATTAATAATAAGTGACATAAAAGACCGGGTTGATGAAAAATTACAAAAATATTGCTAAATAAAAATAGTTTTAAACATAGGCAATACGTAGCCCAAATGAATTCATTAGAAAAAATGGTAAATCATTACTTGTTTGGTTGGTTTTACACATAAAAAGTTTTGATTGACGAATTTTCTGTCGGTTGTATGCTACCTATCAAACTCAAACCACTTAAATTATATTTAATGGTAGAAAATACATGGACGCCATTGGCTATGTAAGTAAAATCACAAACAATAAACCTCCCCCAGCAACAGCGGCAAATTTTCTCATCCTATAAACTCTATTTATAAAAGACAACATCAAAAGGACTTCCTAACTACGCTTCGTGTGACTTGTCATACCAATCTACGTGCTCAAAGGTAATCGATTTCCTAGAAAACATCACCTCCTTTCGCGTGAGAACGCATTGAAGTCCTGTCACTCACTGACGGCGCTTATATCACTCATGACGTTGACAGCTAGCTGATGATTGATTTCTGATTGAAGATGGATGTGTCGTGCGTGGGTGACTGGGAAATACAGCTAAGTTGATAAGTTTAGAAGAGTGTGTGGTTTCTTTAATAGAACATTAATTTTGAAATTGTTTAAATTACAGGAATGGTTTGATTCGGTTTTAATCTTACATGTACCTGCCTAGGTATTCTTCTTAAGTTTTCTCTCATATGCTGCATAAGTATAATTGCACACGTGACCGTTTTACAAAGTTATTATAAAATTACTCGCTGGATTTTTAAACCCATGCAAATTACATAAAAGTTTTATTCCTATCTAGGAATTAGGTACCTACCCATCTAAGTTCATAACTTACCCAAATATTTTTTTGTATAAAATAAGCACTGGTTATTGGCACTGGCATAATTAATTCTCGAATCTCTGAGGTCCACTTTTTGATATTTTAATTAAAAAAAATTTGTGGACTCACCGCTTCCCGTTTTGCCTAGTAAGTAAGGTCAAATCGATAAATCAATATTAATCGTATATATAAACATTTTGATCGCATGTCAAGTTGACTCCCGCGCAGCTCGTTAACTTCAGCTGGCAGAGATCGCTTGTCCTGTTTGTCAGTCCAGTTTTTGCAGATTTTCATGATATCTCGTCAATCAATGGGTAGGAGATAATTACTTAATATTTGTAATTTATTCGGCTTTCGGCTGTTGAACAAGTACCTATCTGTATTGATAATAATTATGTTTGTAAGGATACCTATTGATATGAAAAAAATATTACTTGCTCTAATTAGTGTTTTACGGTTGGATTCTTTTCTCTTTTCGTTGTCTTTTGAAAATTCTGACCAGATATTTAGTTAGAATAGTTTGTAGTTAGAATACTTATACAAATACTGTTTTCATTAAATTACTTATTTATCAACCTGCTAAAATTAATGTCAACTATCACATTATAGACGTAGATTTAACTTCAAAGAAAATATTTACTGCGGAGCTACACTAGTCTCAAGGAAGACAATTAAAAAATAAAATTTTTATAACAGTTATAAGACAATTCTAATTTAATGTTCAAAGCAATTAAGGAAGATGTGGCAAATTTCTACATGAAATGTCTAAATGAAAGATTAAAGCAGTTATTTGACTACTCTAAACGAATTAACTAAATTTAGGAAACTCACAAAGGAAAATCATCTTCCTAAGTAACCTTAACTAACTCTAACTGCGTCTTTCAGTATGTTTCCAAACTTCAACCACTCCTAATTGCATTGATCAATTACTTAAAAAAAGACGGTTTTCCCGCCAAAGGGTGATTTCAGCTAAGTACGGATTGGCCGCGTGCGCCTGTTTCTTGATGTCTTGTTATGGACCACCGAGTGTGTGGGAAAGAGACGGAGTGCGAACTGGGTGGCCGGCGCGCCGCTCGCCAAGTGGCAGGCTGTTTCGAAGTGGGTAAAGTTGGTTGCGAAAGTTTTATTTATTATAGTTTATCAACTGATCTGTTGTCTTAATAAAAATTAATAAATTTTCGTCTGATGAGTATTTTTATGTACACATCACCAAACTGTGTGAGAAGTCGAGAAACCCGCACATTTTTTATCCGGACACGTAGAAATTTTCTAGTGTGGAGTGAAAATCAGAACTGAACGGGTACAGAATATTTCAGAATTCGGATTCTTAGATTATCGTGAAAGGTCCATTATTCACGGAAGGTCTTATCGGATCGAATTTTTGGTACTTACCTCCACAATTTTTAGTGAGTGATATGGTATTTTTTTTCCTATTTTCGTAACCGGTAAACATGACCTATCTGATGGTATGTGGCAACCACGCCTTGCACATCCTTAGTCGAAGGCGTTTTGTTTATCTGTATCGAATGTGATTATCATATCGAGATTGATGCTTTGTCGACCATAAGCTTCAGTTGGGATTGCTTTTGTGCCAGAAATTGCACTGGCTGTCCCTTCCCTTTAACCGGAAACCAGCCACGTAAACGTGGTTATGATGGCGGTCAAAATAGAAAGTAAAATATACTTATTTATTACGTATCGAATTAAGCTTAGGTAACACCCATACACCCTCGGCTTCATCTTTCAATTGACACACAGGACAAATGTTGTTTTCAATCAAAAAAGTGTATTTTTTATTCGTTTGCAAACTACATAAACCTCTAGCATGGACTTTTTTTGTAAATGAAGCTTTTTCATCTTGTTTACCTACACTTGAAAAATCCTAGTTTCGAAATCACTGGTTCGAATCGAACCAGTAAAATTCTAATAGGTAGGTACCTATCTATGTACCTACATATATAGTGGTTAAAAATAAAGACTGGATGATCTATCACCGACTTTCTTTATAAAGTAATCTGGTGCAGTATTAAAAAAAAATCTATCGTTAATTAACAGTTGCAATTATTAAAATTGGTACTATTGGATCATTTTCTAATGAACGTCACCGTAATGGTATCTACCTTTGACAATAACTTTGTATATTTTTTATTCTACTAAAATAAGCACACTAAAACTGCGATAAAATTTTATTATGAAAAGTAAAAAATAATTTGAATGCTTATTACAACCGCTAAGTAGCACCGTTTATAGAAGGATTCAAGAGGATTCAACGGTGTCGCTTTATTCAAAAATTACGAAGCCATTTGAAGCTACTATTCCATTTGACCAATCAAATCTGCCCAACTAGAAGCCCTTTAGTAAAAATGATAGCCAAACAATGGTCTATTATTTCCCGCACATGCGCAAGAACCTAGCAATCCACATCAGCTTACATCTCCATCCTCCAAGATGTCTTCACTATTGATTACTTTCATCAATATCGATTTTTTATCGATCTTCAAACAGTAGCCATGATTGGTGTTCTCTTAAATCCGTAATTATCTATGGAGAATTCGGTTCATCGGTTTTTTTATTACCCTTTTAGATTGCGAGAGTTTTGTAAGTAGAGTTTCTTTTGTTATATTGATTGGTAATTTGAAATTTTGCTAATTTATTGTAGTTTTTTATTGGTGCTATTTCGGTTTTAATAGCTTATTTTGAGTTTGAATTTAACTTTTAATAAATTATAGCCTGGCTTATGTGATGTTAGATAGTTCAAGATTTGATAAATGAAGTATAACTGCAGTACACAAAGTGTAAATTAATTAATTTGGTAAGCTTCTAAGTCGTAAGTTTCACCACGTTACGTACACAGTTCTTAGATATTGCAAATGATTTCATAAACTTAAGGTTTCTTAAATATTTATTTGCTTTCCATAAACTGGAAGGTTTCTAAGAGAGTTGTAGGTGTACCTTATTAGCAGGAAGGCGATTCTCATCCAGTGACAGTGGCAAGACTATAGACATTCTCATCTCTCCCGCGTACAGGCACTCGATCGATCGGTAAATTTCGAAAATTTCCTGCGTAACATCACCAGAATATCAAAATTTTAATTTCTTTGAAAAACTCCTAGGGTCCAGATTACTCTAACTTCGACATTATCTTGAAAAATGAGAATTGCTACTCAGGCCTTCAAAAATAATCCTCTTTCTAGAACAATAAACGCAAACACGACTGCTTTTATGCGGGGTCCTACGATTCGATCAGAGTCAATTTGTATTGTATCGTATCGCATCCATGTTACACAGGTAGAAATTTATGTAGAATATTATTGGAAATTGATATCCCTTCATGCAAGATCAATAGGTACGTACTTCACGTCCTCGGTTCATATTAAAAAAAAACTCATGCTTTCAATTTTTGGATCAACATTGCTACGCCAACATTTCAACTTTTTTTTTTTAAAACATAATACCTAAAATTTAAATAATGTAAACATAAGAGAATATAAACGTATACATTATTACAGCTTAACATAGCGTAGGTACTGAAGCTGCGCTCTCGTAGCCAATGAGACACAAATTGATTTGTTTCCAAGATGGCGGTATTTACATATTTATTAAAGTTTTATGGTAATGGCTTCGAACATTAATCACTTAATTTTGTATACTGCTGTTATTAGGCAGTAAGCTTCGATTAGATTGATAATATTGCTAGTAAATTGATATTTGAATAATCTATTCTTAGCATAAACTACTTGCGTTGATTTTACCTAGAGTAAAGATGTTATATGAAACAAATCAATTAGGTAAGTACCGATTTGCAAGATCTGTCTCTTATAAATATTTGTGCGATAATGTAGATCTGTAATAGTTTGAGTATTATTAAAATCAGTTACATATTTTAATTAAATAGTGAATATTCATTTATAAAACTTTCTCTAAATCATAATTTTCATCTAAGATTTTAGTATGCACGGACGGTAGCTAATTAGATATGTATCTAGTAATCCTATTAGATTTAATAAGATTACTAGTTATCTTACATAATATTTCTTGTACTGAAAAACATATTAAATAATATTTAAAAAAAACAACAAACGCCAAGGCGCTACAAAACAAACCTTTATCCAACAAGATGCCATCTTACATTCACAAAAAAGTCTAACTTTGTAGTTACGTTAATACGTAAAGTTATTATGAATTCATCTCCATAATTGGTCGCGGTATCCCCGGTACTGCGGCAATAAGCTTCGTGTGAGATCGGCAACCACGTAGACTGTTAAATTTTTACATGTTGCCTGCCATGTGATTTAGAAAATGGCTTTTAATATTGATAATGTTAATCGACGCTCGGCTGGTCAAACAAGGTTTTTGCCTTTTTTACTCGTGGCGCTTCTGTGGCTTAAATTATTCCTGTTTCTAATGATTCCATTATTTTTGTAAAAAGTTAATTTATCTTACATAAATGAATCAAATGGAAAAATTACTTTCAGAAGGTCGTTTTCTCTAGGTATAATTTTAGACCAAACATAATCAATAATTATTTATAAATACTAAACACAAAATCTACCGAAAGCAACCACAAAGCGATTTTATTTCTTGAGACTATCATTTGATATAAATTCCAGTTATCATCATCAAAAACTCAACCACTAGCAAATCAAAATCACCCCACACCACATATAAAATAATTATAATATGAATGACCTAATTCGTCGCCACCCTGGCGGTCGCATTTAGTATAGTAATAAAAACTCTTTTTGACACATCCGTGGCAAAATCTTACTCTGATATGACCCTTTAAGGTGTTAAGAAAACTTTGTCATGCTATTGAAAATTCAACCTTCTATTAAGAAATTAAAATTTCAAATCGTTTGTTGTGAGTATCTCGTTTGTTAGACTTCAAAAGCGCCGCTTTGCTTGGCGGCTTCTTTGATGCGGCGGTCTGTAATTACGTCAGGCCGCTCGCTCGGATATCATGGATGAAATGTACTTGCGGTAGAAAATCTATCTAGGATTTATGTTTTGATGCCTTTGCCTCGATGGGAAGGGATTTCGCATTGTAGCCTCTTTTTGGAGATCGATTTGAATTATTGCCGTTCAATAACGAGCAGCACATTTTAAACTAATTAGAATTGTGTAACGGTTTTGATTGGAATCTTATAGTAATTAATCATAAAGAGTAGTTTCAAACGAACGATATTTTAGTGAATTTAGAATGTATGCAAATAGATATGATTGTGCATAATTGCATCAGTTTAATATACTGCTAATTTGAAGGTTTAAAAATGAGAAACGATATCAATTTTTAAGTTCCATATTTCAATAAGCCTTTATTGCTTAGACCGTTCTTTTAAAAGTAATATGCCTATTCATACTCAGTCAATAAAAAATTATAGGTGTGTTTGTTGTTATGGTCTTGAAATAAGTAGATTTTAAAAGATATATTATCCGTTTGCAACAAGAATTTTTAAATAAAAATAACATAAATTTGCGTCGTCCAATACACCAAAAATTACACCTTTTTCGATAAACTATCCATCCAACAAAAATTAAAAAAATAATAATTTCCACTTCAAACCACACTCTTCAAAAGTCCAATTACCGACTCCAATTAGAAAAACCAACAAAGTCGACATTGCCAAAATTCTAAATCATAAACTTGCCGGAACAAAACGTCGCTTTAATTCCTGATTGTAATTAAAAAGTATTGTCATTAGGCTGTGACCAATCGGGTTGAGGGGAGCGGGCCACGAGGCGTGGCCTATCTTCAAAGAGACCGCCGCCGCTATAACCATAGCACATTGATGTCGGAAAGAGACGAAGCATGAAGCCATAGCGCCTGACAAGGATGGCACGAGTGAGCGTAGTAATCTATAAAGAACGGGTTGATTCAAGATTAGGTCGTAGTGATGGCGTCGTTTCGGTGTTTGTTTCGATGTTTTTAAATAAACGATGTATTTTGCGTAGGTAACCTGTGTAAACGTAATGCTTTTCTTTAAGCATCATTCTACAATATTTTAACAATCATTTACTAATGATTGTTAAAATTGAATGAATACATAAAATTATTAAAACTGACTAAACATTCTAAAGGTAAACAACAAATTGCTCTGCAAATCATGCTGTTATGTTCTATGGTTTTGCATTTTCAAATTAAAGCAGTATACTTTTTTCTTACAATCAAAATGAGTAGCCATTTGACGTAATAACGATTTGATATATCAAAAGATATTCAATGTTTTAATAGCAGATTAATTGATATTTTTGAAATACCATCTATTGAAGTTATTTCTCAAAAGAACTACAATCGACTGACTGTTAGAATGTCAGAGCACAAAAAGTTATTTAGACAAAAAAAATTATAATGTACCTAAAACTGTACTGAATCAAAATCGAAAGCAAATCCATTTGTCTATTTTATACATATAATTTACTATCGACGTCGACACAATCTCTCCGCCCACAGCGCATCACTAGCAATAAATCGAAATCGCTAAAGAAGCTTACGTCACTGACGCATTGTTTATAAACGCGGAGTTCTAAGCTTTCTCAATGCCGGCAGGTCGATATGATACGAAGTGGAGGAGAAAGACTGCGAGGAGAGGAATAGACTTTGCAGAACTATATTATTATACAAAGTATTATAAAAAATATTGTAAAAAGATTTAACAATTAATATCTATTAATTGGCAAATAAATCTGGCAGTGTCATTTTATTAAATCAACTATAATTTTATTAGGCTACGGAATTTGTAGCCGAGTAGAATATGTTTTTATGCTAAACCTATGAAATTGCCGTTTTTCACGAAATAAATGAAGCGTAATTTTTTTAAATATTTTTTATTTCTATTAATCAAAATAATCACCCATGCAATCAATGCATCTTTGCCAACGCATTGGTAGCTTATTGATGCCTTTCTTGAAGAAATCAGCTGGACGGGAGGCAACAAATTCTTCAAAGGCATTTTGTACTGCCTCTCGGGTATTGAATTTTTTTCCCGTCAAGAAGTTATCCAAATTCTGGAAAAAGTAGAAGTCTGTAGGCGCAAGGTCTGGTGAGTACGGCGGATGACGGAGAACTTCCAACCCCAACTCTTGTAGCTTGGAGACCGTCTGCTGTGCAGTATGAGGTCGCGCGTTGTCGTGCAGGAGCAGTGGAGCCGAACGATTGACCAAAGCTGGTTGGAGACGTGCGAGCTTCTCCATCATTGTGTTAAGTTCTTCACAGTACACATCTGCAGTAATGCTTGTCCCGTTTGGCAAGAAGCTGTGATGAATTACACCCGCGTTAGACCACCAAACAGTGACCATCACTTTTCTAGGGGTAAGTTTTCGTTTAGGGCATTGTTTGGGTGCTGAACCAGGGTCCAACCAACTTGCTGAGCGCTTACGATTGTCAAACAGGATCCATTTCTCGTCACAAGTAACAATGCGGTTCAGAATTCCTTCATTTGTATGCCTGCTGAGCAGTGCAAGGCACGTCTCCACGCGTACTTCGCGCTGGCGGTCATTGAGTTCGTGGGGTACCCATTTGTCAAGCTTTTTTACCTTGCCAATTTGACGCAAATGGACCAATATTGTTTTGATGCTAACGTCGAAAGCTGCTGCTAATTCAGCCGTGGATTGAGTTTCATCAGCTTCCACAATTGCCTTTAATTCGTTATTGTCGACCAAAGTTTTCGGACGACCACGGGGTTCATTTTTCAGGTCAAAATTTCCAGAACGGAAGCGGGTAAACCAATAACGGGTGGTGCGTTCGTTTGTAGTGTTCGCTCCGTAAACGTCGTTGATGTTGCGTGCCGCTTGTGCCGCTTTGCTGCCACGACGGTACTCATACTCCATAATTACTCGAATTTTTAACTTATCCATGATGACGAAAAATGTTCGAATGCGTTGAAAACAAAACACGAACTATTAAACAAATGACGATTTTAGAAAAAGAATTCCATGTTTGTCAAATAAAATTAATTTGAAATTAGAATTACCTATCAGTCAAAAAAAAAAAAATATTTTCATTTGAAATGGCCAGTACGGCAAAACGGCAGTTTCATAGGTAAAGACCTATTATATATATATATATATATATATATATATATATATATATATATATATATAAATAATTTTTTTTATTTTATTTAATGAATGAATGTAGGTATTTTTATTTACAAACTATTATAAATATTTTATAATGTAGAAATAAACTGTATGGAAACGAATAATGAAAATAAAGATCTTTTCTATCAATACTTATTTCTGAATAGGGAAAACAATTTTTTTTATAAGTAAAATTTTTATATACACGTAAATATAGTCAAAGGTTGTGAATTTTTAAATTTCATTAAATGCTAGTGATTTCGAAGGACTTTAAACGAAGGAGTTTTTTAGGCTCCGGGCGGTCCATCAAAACGTAACCTACAAATGAATAACTTAAGTAGGAATCACACCAATTTGTTTAAATATGTGATTAAGACAGATCTATTTATTTAGCTTCTAAATTCAAAGACATAATCGACACAAGATGGGTTGCTTAATGATGCGCTCCAACGTGCCCCTCAGGCTATGTTTCCTGTTTCTAATTTTGTGTTTTAAAATTACTCCAGACCTGGTAGTTTCTTTATCCAGGACACAAATTCTTTCTAAGTTTCTTTGTATAATTTTCATAATTTTTCTTTCTTTCATACCTAATAGTTGAATTTTCAGACACAAAACAATAATTACTCCTTTTCTCGATAACAAACATCTCTAATTGACATTAAAATATTTGTTCCTAAGGGGTTTAGGTAAGGCCACAATCATTTACATCTTTAGATCAGGAATATGACTGTAAATAGCATATTAGAAACCGAAGTTAACGATCCAGAGTTGCGTTGAACGCCTACCAAAACTACATAAAAATTTCAATCTGATTAACCAAAAAAAGCTTTTAAATAAAAATTCGTCATAACCTAACGTACGCCATTAGTCAAAAGTTTAATAACGCTTGATCATTGTTTATTCAAAATCAATATACATCTCTAGTCTTACACCCGCCAAATTAAAATATCTTATCAAAATTTTGCGATCGTGGGAATCTCACACAAAAGACTGCCTCTTACAAGACACTGCTTCCAATGACTATGCAATCTTTCTATTAATGATGACTTACACAACTTGAGACTCCTCGTGCCTTTACTCTGAAACAAATCTGGTTAAACAAGATAAGTAAATGTTCAAAGGTGTAGAGCTCTTTGTATTCTGGTTGTATTAAAGCTAATAAGTAGGTAGGTTTTCTTCTCTGAGTGGATATGTCATAGATAATTTCATTTAATGGTGGGTAGGCTCTAATTATCAAATTAAAGACAAATCCTCACTTGTAGTGAGCTGTATGGAACCTGCGCTTTTTTTCTTTGTGGGAAAATTTTTGAAGGTGCATGTCCTTAATAGAGGTACCACAAAATTTTGTTGTGATAAGAGATTTTTGTATTATAATGCAATACCTTTCAAGTTTGTCTGAGATGTTAGAAACGACATTGTACCGAGAAAGAGTTTTAAGAATAAGCTGGGGTAGAAGTTCATGGCCACTTATGCTTTTCCCCACTTACTCAAAAGTAAGATCCCGATATGAGTAAGTTATTCTGTGTAAAGCTATGTTTCTTGAATCTTCGTACTTATATAAATAAATAAAAATAAATAAATAAATGTACTAGTTAGTTTATAATAGTCTGTAGTTTGAAGGATAAAACCTATGTGAACTATAAATTGTACAAATGAGACTAAACAATTCAACCACATCTACCAATAACAATGATAAACACTGTAAATATTAATTTGAAAATGTAACGTTATCGAAGGAAGCTTATTAATAAATTAGAAATTGTTTATGTTAATAAATGTATTTGAGTACCTACTCAATTACACAATCATAGAGTATACATTAGTTTAGCACTACAAATAAAATAATCAGAATAATGTATTGGCTATATTTTTAAGTTTTGCAACTTCGTGCCAAATCCACAACAAAATTTACTTTGTCTACTACTAAATTATGTCAGTTATTTTGCAAAATAAAAAATGGAATAGATAGTGCTGTCTTATTGGTGACAAAAGCTTATTTTATACACGCTAGACAGCACAAACTATTATCATATTCTGAAATCAAAATTTTACTTTTTCTCCAAGATCAAACAAGCAGTAAGCATAGTTTGCAAGCAAAACAAAATGTCATCAAAGATCTTTGCATTAACTTGTACTTAAATAATTTATTTTCTGATGGTTTCCTAATTTTCGTACAATTAGGTATACCTATAGTAAGAATCCTTTATCGATAGAAGTAAATATCCTTTTGATTAAGGAAGCCAGGACTATCTGACGTTCATTAAAAAAACAAAGGACGATAGTCATATTAGCGTGGCCATTGATCGCTTCCGCCCAACTCCCAAATATTGCACGTCTTAATTTAGACAAGACCGAATAAAAACCAGGCCTCGTCCCTCAAATTCGAAATCAGAATTCTGTAATTCTTTTTGATTAATTTGACACGAAATGGCAAAGGCAAACTTTTGCTGCAGAGCTTCGTTAGGGCTACCATAGGTTGATGTTAAAAAATAAACGCTTAAAAGCAATGGAGAGATCTCTTTTGAAAACATACTAAACGCGTGATAAATTAAGAACAAATAGCATTAAGCTTTTATTTTTACACTTGATATTTAATTGGTTACAAATAATTTTTTATTTTAGCGAAAATTTGACAATATCTCATTGCAGTTTGTTGATAAATCTAAATATCACGCAAAATATCATGCAATTTGTGAATCCTGACATTTGTGATCGTAATCAATCTTTTATTGTAAACACTTAATAATACTCAAATTCATACTTACGTAATCCAAATTTTTGGCAGCCCTAAACTTAGTTGCGTCCATTGCAGATTCGGAACGCCCTCTACAGCCATTTAGTAATTAGACATCATTTATCTTTTACACCTCTGTCAAAACTGTGTCGTTTCCACCGAAAACATTTTAAAGTATGCCATAATTAGAAGGCACTTGATTAATTCCACTAAAGAATAAGGCATTTGATGTCAAATTTGGAGGTTTCCGAGGTGTGAATAAGACGATATTTCTCCCTGATAATGTTTGACGGATGGTGGTCAAAATGTGTGGCGGGAAAAATGTGTTTCTGTTAGTTAATTAGCCATGGTTATTTAGTTGAATTTATTTAATTACACGCCGGCCAGCGGCGTGTGTGATGGTCAGATGGTTACAGTTTTTTTTGTCTCTGTGGATTTTGGAATAGAAATTATTTTTATTACCTTTTTGAAGGTTTCAAACATTAGTTAGACAGGTTGGTGTAAAAATGATAATAGACAGTATATGATAGAATTGTACGAATTTAATTATCTAAAAAGAAAGCATTATCATTTAAGTTATCTGAAGACTCTTAACATTTTTATGATTATTGCATGTTGAGTTATTAAACAAGCAGTTTCCCTCACAGTGACTCCATCTCCATGGTGGTCTTCTTTCAAAACGAATCCTAAACCCACAATCAACTACCCACATTTTACAAAAGGAAGTCATTACTAAATCTAATCCCGTGCAATGAACGCAAAATGCCTAGAAAATGAATCTGTCAAACGAAACTCTTGAGCTAACCGATTCTACGGCCGAAAGTACGTCTGTAGCGATATAATTTATAGAGCACTCGAGTCCTATCGACTTAATAGCATGGCAGGCACCTTTGCGTGCGGGAAAGAGACGCAGCTATCCGCGAGAGGGAGATGCGCGACCAGAAGCGCCGCTGCACGTCAAAATACGCGCTCCATTCGTTTTATTACCTTTTTGATGGCGCTGGGAGGAGGTTTATCGATATCGATGATTTTGATCTTTTTTCAGTTGGATTGTTTGAATAGGTTATACATGAGGCAAAGAAGTGGTTATGGTATGGATTATGTTTGTAATGATTATTTACAAGCCTCATTTAATCACCAATAAATTAAGATTTAACGTGTTTTTTTACAACTACACCCAACAGGCTTAATTTGGAATTGCCTTTGTTCCGGTAATTGCACTGGCTCTTCCTGGCTTCTAACTACCACGTTAAAGGGTTATAATCGTGTTAAAATAGGAGGGACTGTAGTAACGCTTCAGGCGAGATCTTAACAAAACAAAAACCACTTTTTTATGAGGTTCTTTTATTTGCATTCATTCAATTATAATTTGTACTAAAAATAAAAGTTGTTCTACCACCTGTTATTATTGTTAAACATAAATCTGCGATCAAACCAGTAACGTTATTTAATTATTATTAGTACATCTTAGCGTTAGAAAAAGGGCAAAATATTAAAAAGTTACGAATTTGCTCAGGATAAACTTAAGAAACAATTATCTTTATCTTAAACTTAGTACTATCATATTAAAATAATATATAAAAGTGTGTATTTTAACTAAATTCAGTCGCAGGCGCAGTATGATCAATTTGTGAATATTGTATTCAACGTAAAATTAAATCTCCTCTTCTTCATTAATGTCCGTCAAGATGACAAATACCAATGAAAGTAGTAAATTATTTATCAACAAAACTGATTTTAACTGTCTATTAAAAGGGTCTTATATAAGTTTTATTTATAACTAAAATAATGCGGTTATGTATCATCGCTAATGTCTATGTATCGCTAATTAAGTTACAAAACTATTCTCCCTTTAGAAAAAGTAAAAAAAAACTCAAACAAACATAACTTTCACCGAACTCGAATCAAATACACACCTCCACCAAAACAAAACATGCCCATATCATCGACATCGACAAATAAAAACTATCGACAAACATCGAGTCCTACCCGAGCTCATTACAGCACTTGGGCGGTACCGCGGTTACATCAAAGACGGCCACCTCTTTGAACACGCCGCCGGCGCGCGCCTCGAAACGCCGTAAGCGACAAATACATACGTCATATAGCTGTCATTATAAGGCTTTACAATCGCTATGGGAATGGAGAATTACTTACGAGACAATATAAATTGACAAGGGCTTTAAGATCGATTATTTGGTGTAAGTACGCTGAAGTGCCTATAGGTTTTGAATTGGTTAAGACCTTTTTTTTATGTTTGGCTAATTGTTGCACGAGTTGAAGGTGGCTCTTGGTTACTTAAACATTTAATTTGAATCAGTGCGTTTGCTGTGACCATGAAAATGTTCTGTAGAAATTAATTAAAACAAAGACGAATGTTGCTTTATGGTAGCTAAGACTTATGCATAAATATATGATAGGTATTAAAAAGCATACTTATCTATTTAGATTGATTATAAAAAGTAGCTGACTGTTTAAAAGACAATGAAATAAAGTTATACCTATTAGCCCACAATGATGTAATAAAGTATTTAAACATGAAAATGTGTAATTAGCTGATACATATATACAATACAATAAGGGTCTGCGAAATTGCTCTATTAACTTACCAATACCAAATCGATACAGAGATCATAGCTAAATGCTTAATATCAAACTAAGGTCCGTTTCTTGATAAGGACATTAATTAGCTAGAACTCCTTGTTGAATCCAAGAAAATACCGACAAATCATATAAGCACCAATTCATACAAAAGTCGCAGCGTTTTTGTTACGGCTCATTATAAAAGTCGAGTTTCCAGTAATTCATACTGACGTTTACTTTAATGGACAAATGTACTTGCGGAACTAAGATTTAGAGTGAGTAGGTAACACTAACTCTTTAATAGACACGTAACATCTTCGAATCCATAGAAATATAACTTACTTTGAAGAATTTGTAAAAAATTGGCGTTACGCAATAAAAAAAATTCCACCGTTCAAAAAGGAATTGGACAGTTATTTTTAATGTGACTGTTGAACGCAGTTGA
The DNA here is from genome assembly GCA_923062675.1 of Marasmarcha lunaedactyla. Taxonomy (NCBI): domain Eukaryota; kingdom Metazoa; phylum Arthropoda; class Insecta; order Lepidoptera; family Pterophoridae; genus Marasmarcha; species Marasmarcha lunaedactyla. The sequence goes on along the minus strand of OV281361.1, from coordinate 7,107,163 downwards.
ATGTTTTGATTGACAGTTAGGCAGATAATATGGCTTTTAATTTTGATTGAATATGAGCTTTCTTTAATTAATTGTCTCTTTGTTGATTTGTAGTCTGTACAAAGGAGCACATTTAAAAAGTTATTATGGCGATTTTACTTGCTTTCTAATCTGTTAAAAAGATGAATCAATTCGTTAACTTGCCAAGTTTACTTGTATTAACTAAAACATGTGAATGATCTGAATATAACATAATGTACAGTGATAGTCTTTCTTACTTGTAACAAGGTTCGCTAAACTATTTTTGCTTGCGGTTTTTGTTTGGTTCCCAACAGGAATCAGACTATATTCTCCGTAGTGAAGATAACCTATGTTACATATAGAAACGTGTGTTACAAATCCTTTACAAATAAAGTCAAACTCTACATAAGTTCCAACCTTTACAGCTTTTAAACAAAAACAAGAAACGAGTGACATTGTTTTCAATTCCCCTAAGGCTGTATATCCAACAAAACTGTGCGAGAATCTCAATTTTTTGCGTAGAAAAAAAGCTACCAACTGAATCACTTTATTTTCATAGCCTGGCTTAACTCATCTCTTGTAGAAAAGGGCTGAGAGGAGCGAGGTTTGAGTACATTACTATATGGCGTTAGTGTGAGGCATTCTCGTTGTGAGGCTCGTTTGCCGACTAAGAACATAATGAAAAAATAAAAATACGCAGCCTCGTGGTAAGCAGATAAACCACCTTTTGTAGTTTCACACAGATTTAGGATCCTATCTCAAAATATTTGTTAATATTTCATTTATTTCCAAAACATTCCCTCACCAAAAAAGCTAAATAGAAACTTCATCACTTACTAAATCAAAGATAAAATGAAAATATTTACACCGCAATAAAAATCGAAGGCAAACAGTTTTAACCAACACAGGATTTACCTAAGACTAGAGGTTCAAATTGTGAGTTCCGCCATGTTTGTTCTTACAGTTAGTATGGTTACAAACCGGGTCAAAATAACAACGGAAGGCTTTCGGCTTTTTGGTCATAAAAGTGACCATTACATATTAACGCCTATTTTGATATAATTAGGATGTGCACAAAAGCCAAAGTTAAGTTATGATTAATTTGTACGCTGGAATTGTTGCTGTAAAAAATTTAATGATTAAATTGTTTCAAAAATTGTAGTTAGAACTTACCTCCTGCTAGCTGAATTTGTTATAATTGAATCTATACTTAAATGTTAATATTTGTTAATAATAAAGGAACTGTGTCTTGTGTTATATTACTTTACTACCACCTTTATAATACCTACAGAAAGATTTGGCACTGTTACTATAAAAAAAAGCTTGCATATTACCTATCGACGACCTATGCGAGTTACAAGTAAAGACACCGCGTTGATCTAAAGCAACTAAATCAAGCAAAATACATACGTATTGTAAATTAAATCACTTATTGATTTCAAGTTAAAGTAATTGTCGAACATGATACTGTACATTACTGTAAATAAACTTTAACGTTATTTATTAGTTTACATTATTTCTATGAACATATGTAATATTTGAGGACAGTCTATTTACCTCTAGGGCACATCTACAGTTACATCTGCAGTCGCTATCGCTATAGAGAACGCTTAAAATATACGTAGCATATCACGTCGCTATCGTTATATCACGTGATATGCTCCAAACAGTTTACGCGTTTTCGGTAGCGTTAGCAATAGCAGATTGTAATATGGCTAAACCCCCTGAAAGCATATATTGCATATTTTTCATTTCAGTATCAGCAAAAGAAAATGAAGTAAAATCAAATTTTATCAGGATCAGTGAGTGCCACGAAGATATGTCCCTATTTTTCTCTTCTCTCAGAATGCGATCATAGACCAAACATGTATTGGGTCGCTTTGTGGTTGGCACCTACTATTTCGTTTTCTATATTTATTTACCCTTTCGCGGCGTTGTCGACGATGCTTCTAACGGCCGCTCTCAGAGCCAAATTCTAAGTTCAAAATTGGAAATATTTTGTTTCATCGTATGTAAAAAAAAGTTTACACTGGGTGAAAGTCTCCTTCTTCTCTCTATCGAGACTGGGTAAATACAACTTTACTTCGGCTTTTAAATAGTATTATGGGTAGATAGACACCCGTCAACTTCATGAGACTGAGATTTTACTCGGTATACTTTACCTTCACTCTATCTGAATCCAGGACCTCTTTGAGTAGGTAATCATTAGTAGTAACGGACTGCAGTCGTAAGTATATTATTTACTCACGCTAAAACTAAAACTGGGTACAAATTAAAATATACCTTAAAAAATATTCTATAGCACAAGTGAATATACAGTTACTAAACACATCACAATAATTTACGACTGCCTATGAAAAACAACACGTGCCTTCCTTTTACGATAACATGATTAATTTAGTGAGAACTTCATAATCCAAAGTTTATAAGAAAAACGTTTGAAGTGACGTCTCGGCCAAAGAAATAATAAATTACGTGAAATGAAACAGTTGTGTCGTTAAATTGGATTATTTGTTGGTCGAGTAAACATCCTTTTAGATTCGAGTGCGTATGCTTAATGGCAAAAAGTGATCTGAAAATTTAGTTCTTGCAAAATTGTATGTTTATTAGCCGTTGACATCAGAGATATTGTAAATATTTCATTCGTGTTTAAATTGATGTATTAGTAGATACCCTGCATGTTTAAAATAATAATAAGTGATATAAAGATTAGCTTGCTAGCTATGTAGCCTTGCTAAGGGCGGGAATTGCTTGCGAGTAGTTCTCTTGTATTTAGGCGCCCCTCATACTAGAACGACGACGTCGACGGCGCACTGGGGATTCGTATACGAATCTGAGCCTGCACAATATTGTCTTTAGAAAAATTGCCAAAGGAGCCTGCACCTTATAATTAAGACTTACAACGTAAGGATTTACAATAGATCAACATATGACGCCAAGTAGCGTAGTGGGTGGTTGCCCTGCTTCTTACGCCGGAGGACCCAGGTTGATGTCCTGGTCGTTCTCGGCATTGACCTATATATGTGAGACTTGCCAAGCTAACAGACGCAGATATGAATAATTTTGTTTGGACATAAAGAGACATTGTCAGCAAATTTATTTTGAAAAAATTATACCCGTGAAGAACTAGCAAGATATTTCTTGCTAATTCTTCTTAATGAAGGTTTTACCAAACCGGTGATAGAGACACACTTTATTTAATGTAAATAAACAAATAGTTGTCAATGTTGAGAAAATAAATATATGATTATTCTGGTTGCCCCCATTTAGTTGTGGTTATCCATATCACAAGCTCTACTTACTTTGGGGCCACACAGTCGGTGTGTTTGTCTGGAGATATATATATAAATTATTACTATTATTAATACAGTATATGATGTAAATAAGCAGAACAAAAACCATTTGCACTGACCACTTCTGACATTTTTTTTAAATAAAGCACCAAGTTAGGTGCCTACTAGCCTCACTCCAAAACATGTAATTACATTAACACTGTACAAATTACTTAAAAAATACCGGTGTCAAACCAACCTTAAGAAGGCTTATACTATTCGGTAAGACCATAGAAATAAATTATAGGATTAATACACCGCGAGCTATCTTGTCGCGTAGAGAATTTTTAAAATATCATTGAACAATTACTAATAAGACACCTGTCACTTTGACAGTACCGTGTGCCCGCTGTCAATTTCTTGACAGATCTGTCTGTCAGCATTTAGAGGTTTTAATAAAGTTGTCTATTTTGAACCGTAACGAGATAGTTTTAAGAACACTTTCTGTAGCATATTTGATGTTTTTGTGTTTAGAGTATTAGTTTAATTAACCATATTCGGTATTTAGGATGTCTCAGTCGGCGTTTGTAGAAGGTATTAAACCGTACGTAATCGTGTTAGAGAATTTAGTTTAGAGGTCGTTGTTAATTGAACGAAAGCCTTTTTTCCTTTTGCTTATGTAATAAAAATAATAATTTACCCCCAGACAAACCATCCGTATGGCCCCAATGTAGGTACAGCTTGTGTTATGGATGGCCATACATAAATATTAACAACCATGAACTGAGAATTAACATCTATGTTCATCACACAAATGAATGCCACAGCCAGGAGTCGAACCTGTGACTAACCACTACGCTACTACATAATGCTCCTTTTTAATATAGGTACACTCCTTTTTAAGTACCCCTTGAATGAAATCAACCAAGGTATTCCACAAATTTATTACTGATTGATCTCTCACATTACATTGTAATCAATACCTCCATATAATAAATAAAGTTTAATATTACCAATTATAATAATTTCACACTTAAAATTTCGAAATGACTGTTCAACTATTGATTATTCATTCGCTGTTTTTTTTTCGTCGTCGAAACCGCAAAATGTAGAATGAGACAGACAGAGAGAGACGGAGCACTTAAGACAATTGACAGTCGATAAAATTTAAGAAACTCATAAAGCTATAATGAACCTCGTCGCGGGTACACACGCCCACTGTTTTCGTCTCAATAGGAAAATTCCATAGCGAAAACATGAGGATATTTTAAACAACAGGTCACATTATAAAAATGTAAGTGTATAGGGGTTATTGAAGTCTTTAAGATTTATATTATAAGGTAGGCAACGGAAAGACGCCATACAGTCTGGCCTGTCCTCGTAGTCTTAAACTTACAAAATTAAAGGTGTTGTATTACAGATCATTACGTCGTTTATAGGATTTTTTATTGTAATACTTACTTCGTACTATTATAAAGTAGAATTATGATGGCCGGATTTCAGAGTTTATGAGAAAACGAACAAATATTTATTCTATGTACAATCAGTTCATATTTATTTGATCAGTCAAACCAAACTAATTATAGTTGTATTATTGATAAAGTTAAAATAGCTGATAGTTTTTACATTTCAATGGCGCAACAAACTTAAGTATAAACATTTTTTAGAATTTAAATTAATGAAAGTGAGAAAGAGACAGAATCAAGCAATAACGCAGCGCACAAGCAAGATGAAATAAAGTTTGTTCATCACCTCGTTAATGCTCGGTTATTTTCGAGTAGTGACAGTCGGATTGCGCCTGAGTTCAACCAGGCGTCTAGGGGAGTATGTGCGTGAGGAGCTTATCACCACCTATCGTCCGCCGTTTATTTAAATCAAAGGTTCCGTTTTAATAACCTCATCTTGGTGTGACTGTACCTATCGGCGCAGAGGCGTGTAATTCTCGCCTTCACTCCAATAATAAGACAGATCTTCAAGACGAGGCGATGCGTACTGTATGGTTATGCGACTTTGCCTTTCACGAATCTATTATACTGTTATTATTTTTATAACAATGGCTAATGTGAGGTACCTACTAGTGGTGTCAGCGGTGTTTCGAGGAAAATGTAATTGTGGATAATGTTGTAGAGAAGTTGCGTCTCACTAGCTTTTTTACTTTTTGGTTATAAGAGACAGATTAGTTACCATTAGTAAACTTTTCACAGTGTACTTCATATTCCAGCAGTTATTTATATTCGTTGGTAAGAGGTACCCAAAACTTTACCCCCACGAATTGATTCTAGTAAAGAAATGTCGCAGTTGTAAGTACTGCATTGTACAAAATTTACTTCTGTTGTGATAATTTTTCCATACCAACGTTTACAAAATGCTTGGACCCCTAATAATAAGTAAAACGATAAATAAAGATAAATGAACTTTCGTGCCCATCTGTAGCACAATTTGTATTATTTCCCAACATCACATTGGCACCTCCATGGCCGTTAATCGTCCAATAAACGCCATCTCAACGTAATTGTACTTTAATACACTCGTAACGCCGAAAACATGACAAAACCACTTCATTACCCGCCTTTGTTGCGATTTCATCACGCTTCCAATTTTCAAAAGTGGAACATTGTCAATTTTGACAGCTCCCCTTGGAAAAGTCAAAGATTCGGATGCTATACGGCCAGGGGATTTCGGAAGCATTATTTTTTTTTTCTACGTGACATTTCAGTTCAATGTAGAGTCAATGCTTTGCCCCATTTTAAATATGGAGTTCATTAGCAACTGACCTTTTTCATTTATACCCTTGTATTAAGGTCTAAATTGGAGCAAAAATATTCGTTGAACATGTTCAATCAAAAGTTGTATTAATAACAGGCGTTGCATTTGCGTTTTTCAATGTCATAATGGAGATTGAAATGTGCAGAATAATTTATCATTTAGACAATTTCTCTTGTTAATTCGTTACAGTTTAGAGGCTGGATTCAAGATGGTTCCTTTGCCTTTGTGCAAAAAAGTTGCCGCCTATTAGGGGTTATTAGAGATTAGGGGAAACAAATTGAGAACCATTAAGATTTATAGCTGCGAGTTTGGACTCCCTGATTTTAATTAGGTAATGTTGAAATATTGCCGATAATGGTCAATTAAGCATTGTTTTAGTTTCTGTTTAGGGTGCTTTATTGGCCGTTAATAGATTTAATTTTGGAACAGCAATTTTAACAGAAAAAAAGAATCGAACTTCCTCTGAACATAAATGTGGTTTTTATATCAACTAAACGTTTTTCCTGTTAGGTAGAGTGTTTATATTCCATATTCTTTATGGGGAGCTTTAGAGTTTTATTTTCACTTTATACTGGATGTTCGCTAAGAATAAACTTATAATAAAGAATCAAAATAAGTATGATGACATTTCATTCGGATTGTTTTTATTTCTTAAAAATCAAATATCAAAAACCTTACAGAGCCTTTTAGCTAAACTAATATTTAAATCATGTATATTTTAATTAACCATGCATAGGAAGTAACAGTTGTGTGGTAGTTTTTATGTCCTCCTAGCAACTGTTAGCGCCGAGGGCGAGGCGTGCCACTCTCAAATTAATTATAACGACACTTTAATTATAAATTAAATGACGTTTTTATTAAAAAACAGTTTATCCCTTACTTATGTAACGGCCACAATTTACAACTATTAGTCATATTTATTACATTACATTTAGTAACATCCTACCATTATGTTTTTAATTTACTTAGAAAACTAATGAAATAATATTTACTTCTTGCAACACCACACACCTTTTGAAAACCTTTGCCTTTCATTGCAATCTTAAAAACAAATGGAACGTAATAACATCCTATGATTGTACGTATAATTATTTTGAATTTCGAATTGTTAGTTGCATTCGGAATCACCAACTGTTTTATAATGTTGCCAGTTTGAATTGGCCTACGCCGCCTTTGGATGAGTTCGTGAATATGAAGAATTGAAGAAGTTCCGGGGGTATTTATAAAATGGTCGTGTTTTACAAAGCAATGTTACACCCTACTATCACGCGTGCCGACCTCAAAATTATGGTATTAAATTTCGAACAAAGCGGCTGAGCAGTTTTTGAATTTTGGCGCGAATTCCACGATTTTTTTGTCTGGAAAGAAAATAATTAGTTCGATAAACAAACATGAACTATTTGCTCTTGGCTATGTTATTATTTCTCTTTATGGTACATTTAAATGTATATTTCTTAAAGTTGTTTTTTATTATTCGTTTAAATGATACGAATTGTAAGGAGTAACAATGGGAACATAAAATTATTGTATGATCTGTTCATAATAACATGTAAGAAGCGGTGATGCCTCAATAAGCAATACAGGTAATTATATTTTATGCTTTGTTATGTTTATTTTTTGTTTAATTTGTCGATTCAAAAAAATGATAAAAGAATATGGCAAATCTTTATTTATGTAAACGCGTTTAGTAAAGTAACTAGTACTTTTGTTATTCTTTTTTTTATGTGAATTTCCATAATATTAGATTCATGTGTTGAAGTCTACAAATTAAATAGTTGATATGTAAAGCTTGATTTGTTTTGATCAGTTTGTTTTAGCTCCTGTCATTTTTTATTACGTTACATAGGATTGATTGTGACCAAGCATAAGTATTTATAGTCACTTCAGCATGTAAGGACTCATTTTATGTATATTTTTTTTATATTCCTCATAGTGAAAACTTTTTATTACTCGCTGGAGTTTGAGATAAAAATCATAACTTGAAAACAAAACCGTTTCGTTACTTTTGGACTTGTCACTTATGAGTGTGTGAGTGCCTTGGTTTTGTTCTGACGATTTGCGATTCTTTTAGTTATTTTATATAACATGGCTTTATAAGCCTTTGTGCCTAAGGATTTCGATAGATTGCGCTTACGACGACTTATTGCTGTGATTTTTAGACTATATAGTTGATTAAGTTAAAGATATTGATGAACATTTATGGGTCATTATTATCATGGTCGGTTGGTGATAGTAGTAATTACCTAAGTAAATGTAGGTAATTTGAAATCATAACCTCAAAATTAGTACTTAATAAAAATGTAATTATTATTGTTCCTAGACATACTACATAATATCTATGTTTTTTTAATGCATCCGGATTTTATGTCCTATAGTTTTAGATATTTTTGACTTCTAAACGCTCCACTTTAACTCCAACTAAAACCATGTATGGCGATCTGCCAATGTCCTTTATTTGTAAGGACACCTCCATACTAACTGTGCGTAGGCAAATCTTGCTCTATATGTGGTCAAATCGTGCACTGTGGGGAATCCAGAAAAAACACACGTAAATTCATCTCAGGAATGTTTGTTCCTACCGAGATTCTAACACGGGACCACAAAGATGGAAGGAAAAGGAAGAAAGAAGGAAGGAAGAGGAATATTAGAAACTGAGAATAAATCTTTAACCTCAAATATTAGATTTGTTTTATTGACAAGGTATGTTACATACTACTCATGTAAGTAAATAGAAAATTAAGGTATCTACATATCATGTAATTTTTTTGCCTTTCGGAAAATGAGCACATGCGTTCACACCACAATTCTAAGCAACTTTTCCAAAGAAACCTTAAAGAGGTAATGAACAAAATTTTTTTATGAAGAGGCAATTTTTTTTTCATTTCAGCTGTACCTATATGGTTCAGAAAATGCTTGCGTGGAAGAGCATTTTCAAAATCACCCTGTAAAGTATTAAGTATAATATAAATATTGTGTCTAGAGCGGAGTTTACCCGACAAAGAACAGTAAAACTACTTGAATTAAAACTCCGTGAATTAACAGAGGAATTTACTATCTGACATTGTTGCAAACAACTTTGACAGGGATCGCATAGCCTCGAATTACACCGCTGCGTCAGAATGGGCACGCTGGAGCAGATGAAGTTAACTAAGTGAAGATTACTAATTTTTTTTTATGTCACTTTCATTTACAATGGCGTAAAACTGTATTTGGCTATCGTATATGCAAAAATGTACGAGGATGAATTAAAAAGTTCGCGGCCTTAGTTAGAAAACACAGGAGTAATGCGATTTTTTATATTTATTTTTCTACATACTCTCCTGCTAGGTCACAGTACTTAGTCCAGCGGTCCTCCAAAGCCTTGATCCCATTTAAATTGAAGGTCTCGTCAAGGTCTTCAAAAAAGGAATCTATAGCCACTTTGACCTCCTCATTGGTAAAAATTTCATTCCACCTTTTTTATTTTTTTTAATTAATAATTAGCAGGCGTTTGTCTTCTATTTCACCTGATGGAAAGTGACGATGAAGACGAGGATCATACACGCCTGTCCAAGAGCTACCTATTCACTCTACACTTGAAAGCTCCAGGGTTATATTTGTCTAGAAAAACAGACGCAGGCAAATCGTTCCACTCTTTGGCAACACGAACCAAAAATGAGCTATCGAACCGTTTAGTTCGGCTCATCGGCACGCTAACCACAAACGGGTGAATCTTCTGTCTGCGTCCGGTTGACCGGTGGAGAAAGGGGGAACGTTCGATCAACTGAAAAAGAGCATTCGCACCCTCTCCAAAGTGCAATCTGTAAAAAACCGATAGACTAGCAACTTTTCGACGATGCTCGAGACTTTGCAGTCTCGAAGAAGTAAGTTTGTCGTCACTTATGAGTCTACGGGCCCTTCGGTCGACAGAATCCAACGCTTCAAGATTGTATTTCGCGGAATGATGGCAAAGATGGCTGCAGTACTCCATACAAGATCGAACCAGGGCTGTGTACAGGTTGAGCAGCTTTTCGAAATTGAAGTACCACCGGGCCTTTGCGATGACTCCCAATTTTTTGGAATCTGACTGTGCCATGGTTTCAATCTGTTGACCGAAATTAAGTTTCGACGTGATGGTCATGCCTAGAAGCCCTAGTTAGGTTGTGATCGATACAGATACACTTTGGTAAGTGGGCGTCAAGTTGAATGTGGTCTTTTTACCGGAGAAGAGACACGCCTGGGTCTTGGAAGGGTTGAACTTGACAAGGTTGGCTTCAGCCCAATCGGAAACCCTACATAGTGTCTAATCAACCCGTTCGATCATCGACTCTCTCTGAAATTGGACCTGGTTTGGACTCGCTCGCACATTGGACACATATCTCTCTACAGCATTGCTGTCATCGGCGTAACCAATAATGCCTTCCGATAAAAGAAGGTCATTAATGTGCAACAGGAATAATGTTGCAGAGAGAACGCCGGCGTTGATCGCCATTAGGTCCGATGAGAAGCCATCGACGACAACTCGAATCGACCGTTCCCTCAGGAAATGAGAAATCCAGTCGCAGAGTCCAGATGGTATGCCATACGCAGGAAGCTTGCTCAAAAGGGCTTCGAGCCATACCCGGTCAAAGGCCTTGGAGATATCCAAGGATACGGCTATTGCCTCTCAGTGCCCTTCCAAGGCCATGCTCCATAGATGCGTGACGTACACTAGAAGGTCTCCTGTTGAGCGTCCTCCGCGGAAACCATATTGGTTGTCACTGAGGAGCTCATCATTGGCAAATTATGGAAGTGATTGCAATAGGTCTATAGTTGACTGGGTCAGTGCTTTAAAACCACTGCGGGAATGACATCTGGACCACTGGCCTTATTCACGTCTAGATTTTGTAAGCATTTGACCTGTTTCTGGTGAATTTGGACGGCCTCCATCTTGGGGCCGAATGGGGGTAACGTGGGCGGGCTTTTACCTTTGGAATCTAGACGTGAACATTTTGCGAAGAGATTTGCGAGCAAGTCTGCCTTCTCTTTGCGCTGTGGGCCAAAGACCCGTCAGGCTTTTGCAGTGGTGGCAGTCATGGGCGACAAAAGTTCATCTCAACCGACTTGGCAAGGCACCAGAAAGCTTTACTCCCCGTGGGATACTAATTTGTCCCTACGGCCAATGTGGTCGAAACGAGCGCTTCTGATCACCTTTTTGCAGGACTTGGCAGCAGCATTGTACGCCTGCCTCTTAGCTGGGAGATCCATAGCTTTGCTACTGCGAGCGCTAGCCCAGGCTTGGTATGCTATATGCTTTCGCTTTTCAGCTAGGAGGCAATCAGCATTAAACCATGGGCGGGCTTTGGACTCCAGGGATACATCAGAGAACGGTATAAAGTACTCCATACCTTGACATATCACACTGAAGACAGCATCAGCACAGCATGATGGATCAACAGAAGTAAAGCAAGCTTGCCGCCAAGGATAAGAGGCAAAAAGTGACGCATCTCATCCCAATCTGCTGACTTGTACCGCCATACTCGCCTTTTGCCTTTGGGGCTGGTATCGGTTGGCGAGTATTGCGACACAGATTTCACCAGACAGTGGTCGGATGTCCTTAATGGCGGAGATACGGACACCGAGTATCTGTCTGGATCGGTTATCAGCAGAAGGTCCAAGCAATACACAGTATGGTCAACAACGTCAGGAATGCGCGTAGGTTCGTGCACGAGCTGGCAGAGACCACGAGTTACTGCGAACCGATAGGTTTCTCTGCCAGCGTGGTCGGTGTCCTTGAACGGGTACAGCCACTCTCCATGGTGGGCATTAAAGTCCCCAAGGAACACCAACTGCGCAGAGGGATAGCGTCGTTGGACCTTATCTGCAGTATTACTGAGATATTCAATAAGTTGAGTTGTCTCCTGAGCTCCGTGTGTGATCGGTAAATACTGGCGTATACAATTCGGTCCAGGCCAGTATCTACATAGACCCATAAAACAGAAAAATCCGGAACTTCCAAGTATCGGAGACGCCGACAACAGGTCTTGTCTCTGATATACACGCACACGCCCGCATTGGGGTGAAATTTGGTCTCCAGGATATAGCCTGGGTAATGCAGGTATGCCAGATCCGAACAATCACAGATCTGCGTCTCTGTCAGAAAGAATAAGTGCGGCCTCTCTGTCTCAAGGTGGTGGTGGATATCGGAGATTTGAGTGCACTCCTCGGATGTTAGAGAAGTGTACTTTTAGGGAGAGGGAGTGCATCCGCTGTCGGCACTTATTTTTCTTTTTTGACTTTTCCATTACGTGAATAGGGTAAATAGAGGAGAGGAATAGAAGTTGAGTGAAGCGCAACGTTTGGAACCAAGCAACTCGAGTGGTCAGACCCACTGGTGGGGGACTCACATGGAGACCGCGGGGACGCCCAAAACCCCCCAGGGATCGCCCCGGGCCCTCTCCATCCGGTCGCCAACCGGCACGATGGAGCAATCCCGGGATTTTACACAGGCGGTGGGGCAGCCTTTCGCGAATGGCTAGAACGCTAGTAGGGCCCCCTACAATCTGCGGTCGGCCAGCGGTGCACTGTTTCTTTGGATCCCGCTGCCGTCCAGATGAGCCACCCGGTGCATCATAACCCATCGAGTTCAAACGGCTTTCATACGCTGCGCAATTACTTGGACCTATTCTCCTCCAATGGCTACTCAAGACATCATGCCGGAACGTGACTAGGTCACTTGGTGGCATGGCTTTGTCTCGAGGGTGGTGCAGATGTTTGAACACGAGCATTGTCCTGATGAAACAAACTGATGCCATTAACTTGTTTACTGAAAAACACACCTTGGCTTTCTTGGGGGTCGGAGATCCGGGTCTCTTCCATTATTTGGATTGTTGTTTGGATTCAGGAGTATAGCGATGAACCCATGTTTCGTCCATAGTAACAAACCTTGCCAAAAATTCGTTTGGATCAGCTTGAAAAAGCTCTAAACAGTCTCTAGAAATCGTGAGCCGAGTTCGTTTCTGTTCAACTGTAAGGAGCCGCGGAACCGATCTTGCAGACACCTTGTGGAACCCTAATTCGTGAACGATCATGTTTTGTGTACGTCCATATGAAATCGCTAGAGCTTCAGTTATCTCAGATACCTTCAATCTTCTGTCTCCCATGATGAGATCACATATTTTTCGATGTTTTCCGAGGTCGTAGCTGTAGAAGGCCGTCCAGAGCGGGGGTTATCTTTGATGCTCTCTCGTCCACGTTTAAATTCAGCTGTCCACTTATTTATCATTGTATACGCCGGAGCAGATGTTCCTAAAGTAGCCACCATATCTTCATGCATCTGCTTTGGTGTTAAGTGTTTCTTGTGGAGGTATTTGATCACGGCACGGTGCTCTAAACTATCCATTTACAAAATTAACGAAACTTATTCTCACGTAATGTTCAATAAAATAAATTATTAAAAATTGCACAGAGACTGACAAAGAGTCTAGGTTTCATATGAGGATAGTTTTATAATAATATGACAACGTTATCTATGTTAGGCCTGTATGCTATGTTATTCCTGAAGAAAAAAAAATTTATAAATACCAAATTGCCTTTGGACAAATCCATGTCTATTTTATTGATACAAAACCCGATTTTTTTTGCAATTTTTCTGTAACTTTGTCGGAATGGTCAAACCTGGTGTTTCGTGTAAGTGTGTGTGGTGGCATCGTAATTTTATGTGTTATCGATTATTAATATTGTTATTCATTGATTATCGATTTATGACGAGTTGTCAACCGCAGGCTTAAGCTGTTGGGGTTTTCTTTGTTCCAGTAATTACTGTCTATTATTTTTATTTTATCCGGAGCGCAACCACTTAAACCTGGAAGGGCTGTAGTAGTGATGTAACGAATATTCGCAATCGCATTCGCAAAATTTATACGAATGTTTTGCGTATATGAATATCAGAAAATTTTTCGAAGGATTTCAGCAGTTCGAGTATTTTCTGACTTAGTTTACTAAATAATTTATCGCAGATAAATAAAGTGAAATACTGGCGAGACTTTAAATCATAGGATGGACATAAATGTTTCACAAGTCTTACAAATCCAACACTTTCTACAAAATTAAATGGCAGATCTTGCAACGCAACCATTTCACTTTTTAGTTATCAACTGCCAATGACTTCAAAGATTTATTATCCCACTGTGTTGTTTATCAACACATTCTTGAAGCGATATCTGTTTCATGACGTCAGATTTAGTACTTTGATGGGAAGATGATGCCAGTTCCAGTGTTTTAAATGCATCGTGTTTTCGTTTTTCACATTTCTCTAATTCGGAATACTCGGTTTTATGCATTGTCTTTAAATGATTTCTCATGGCAGTTGTAGTTCTGCCTTTTATTGAATAATGGTGGTTACAGAGCTTGCATTTAGCTCGTTCAGCATCGCAAAGTGTAAAATAAGTCCATATTTCACTAGAATTTCATTTACTCATGTTAATAAATCACTATTCACACTCAAACCTCAAAATTCACTTGTTTTGTTTACGAAAACACCGGCGGCGCGAGTGGTTTGAATGACACTTCAAATTCAAGGCAAGTCTCGGCACAAAATACAATCGGACGGAACGCTCGTCGTTCGAACGAGACTGCCACCAAGCCATAGACAATTGGTGCCAAATTTGAACAAAAACTTAATATTCGCATTCCCATTGGCATTCGCATTCGCGAATGTGGGTAATAGATATTCGCATTCGCATCCGCTTCGCGAATATTCAAAAAATGACATTTGTTACATCACTAGGCTGTAGTACCGACCCAGACGAGATCTTAACAGAAGGAACTCTTCTTCTACTAGATTTTTTCTTGTATTTTCCTTCTTCTTGTATTAACAAAATGTGAATAGCATATTTATATTTCGAAATACGCTTACGTTCTGCAGTTTTTCTTACCATCGGCCTCAAATTGAAATACAAATATTTATTTCTCTACATTGACAATTACTTGTTCTTGTTGACGTTAAATAAAGCATGACTAATGAAACAAGGCAAGAAACTTCACGGGTATCATATTTTTCAAAATAAATCAGTGACTCTTGTCACTGATCATATCTACACAAATCAATTCATATCTGCATCTGTAAGCTCAGCAAGTCCCTCCCAAATTATCCAAACGATGATCACCCTCAAACGGCACGCGTTCACGAGTTAACGCGGAATCCAACCATTTTATTTTACCCCCTTCAGCCACTTTCGTAACTAGTTATGAATAAAGAATTTTTTTCTCTGTTTCATAACCAGTTATGGAACAAGAAAATTTTTTCCATTTGCATAACTAAAACCTTTTTTCATGTATGGTTTCCTGGTACTTTTTTCAAAATATTTATTCATTTTATTTGAAGATTTTACAGGCAGCATTCGTTGCAGCTTTTTCGTAATCCATCAATATCTGTGATGGAGTCCAGTTTGGAAATCTGATTTGACTATATCAAACAATATTCGGTAACTTCTTGTTTTTTTTATTTGGGAGAAAGGCAAAAAATAACGGTCACTTTTTTGTGTTAGTATTGTAACCGTAGGTACTATATATTTAGTTTAAAAGGTAGTGGGCATACTTTGAATGTACCGTCAAGTAAATAATACAGTTTTGTAAAATATTTTTAGTATCAGGACAACAGAATATGAGAAATCTGGTCACATCATTATAATCAGCTAATAGGTATTTTTCGAATTTCGGAGGCACTATCACCTCTTTTGGAAGTTTATGTTTAAGTTTGGGATTTTTCAAATATGTACTTCTTGCATTGTATAAACCACTTTTGAAGTTTTCAAATTTAGGCAGCTCCTCAACAAAATCCACACCGTCATCCATAAGGTCACATATCGTTGCTTCAAATTGTTTTTGAATAGGATAATAATTTTCGCATATGCTTTTTTTTTAACTGTGCTATCTTAAGCATAATTGTATATTTTGCTTCATTGTTTACGCAGTCGGGGCTCAGGGGATTATCTTTCATCACTAAATTTTCGGAATTTAACGTTAAATTTCCTTTACATTTCTTGGTACTATTGCACTGCCAAATCTTATTACCATTAACATATGTTTTCCGTAGATGGTATTCACGACCTTCGAAAACTAATTTTGTACCTCCTCGTTTAGTATGAAGGAACTCCATCGTTATACTGAATCCACTGATTATATACACAATTTTATTTATTTATTCTTGAGAACTTTTGGCTTTTACAGCAACACAAAAATTGCATATCCGTCACTTATTATTCTTTTCTAGGCTATGACAGTGATAAGCGCACAGCATTCCGCCAAATAGCCGTATAGAAAATATAGAAAAAGGTTATATATATCTCGAAAAAAGTACCAGGAAACCATACATGAAAAAAGGTTTTAGTTATGAAAATGGAAAAAATATTCTTGTTCCATAACTGGTTATGAAACAGAGAAAAAAATTCTTTATTCATAACTAGTTACGAAACATTAGTTACGAACGTGGCTGAAGGGATTTTACCTGCCTAAGCAGTGCCCTCCGGGGGGAGGGAGGTGGAAGATGCGTCATGCATACCTCCACAGGCACCGCTTTGCGGGGTGATGTGGGACTCACCACAGTGGCACCTACCCACTTAAAACCACCTTGCTGGCTGTGGCATGGGAATGCTAAGCAGACTTCAGCGGAGCGACACACGGTTAGGGAAGGGGGTGCTCAAATCCAGCCATCGCCCGCCTCAACCATATTAGAGGGAAGTGAGCGACCCGTCACCGGACGCTACCATAAGAAGATGTACTTTAATGACAATGAACTTTAGTCGATCCATATTGTTAGGAGGCTGTTATCAGTGCTGTAAGACGAAACCTGGTTGACGTTACAAACTCTATTTATTAATTATTTAGTATAGAAGCCAGTTATATTTTTTTGCACATTCGGATATAGCGAGGCGATAGGTAGGTGAAACTCGTGACACGAATTTTACTTATTTCGAATACGCATCTGAGCCTGCACAAGTTCCCCGACTGTACGTGAGCATCTAAGCTGTAAGCTCTACAGCTGAAGAGAACCTGTTGCGTTTATTGATAACAACTAGATATTCTCCTAAAGGTTCAGCCAAAATAGTCCCATAAATATATGAGAACTGATGACCAATAATAGCTTTTCATATAAATGAACTTGTATTCAAAAGAAAATTGACATTCCATTAAAATAAATCGGAACTATTCAACCAAATCATAAATAATGTATTTGCTATTTTTATAGAGTTTGTTTTTTATATTTTTATTTTATAACATAAAACTTTAATATTATTATAGGGTTTATTGATAACCACAGGAAATTCTGCCAAAAGAAGTCTGCAATTAGAACTTAAGTAAAAATTCTTTATTTAGGAAATTAAGGTTCAGCCAAATAAGTTCCGTAATAAATGTGTAATATACTGTGATATTACCCTTAACACAACTCGATTCTAAGAAAGACGGTTACCTTAACACCATGATTAAACCCTCCTAGAAACCATAAAAATTCGCAAAATCAATCATCATTTAATAAAACACACAAAACGTTTAAATTATAATCGATATTTAGCAATTACGAACAGGTTTACGGGCAATCAATAAAATCCATATATGGTTATTTTTACTTTACAAAGCTTGTATCTCTATTTAAAAAAAAAGTATGAAAAGTATCGTTAGTATCAAAATTTCAAGGATTGTCCAGTTTATGCTGACCTCAGTATTGTTTGTTATAATTTGGAAATGGGGTTCCTTCTAACTGGTGATTAAAAAAGGTGTGGGTGACCAATTAGAATAACCAACTATAGTGCGTGACCAATGCTCGTACAGTTTTAACAATTTGACTGTAATTTGACATTCGATGGTGGTAAAGCTGGTGGTATACTGGGATGTTTTGGGAGAAAGTATGAGTTCTAAATCAGTTAGAGGCTTTTGAGATTTTTTATTCACCAAGAGAATTATTTAATTCGTTCGTATTACAAAGGTTGTCACGTAATAATAGTTTTATTGCGGACGAGTCGCCGCGAAGGCTTCGACGGCGAGAACGGTCAGGCGCCGGCTGGCGCTCTGACGCAGGCAGGATGTGCAGCAGACAGTATCAGGAGTAGGCTACGTCATCTAGATTTCATCAGTAGGCAGGATCAACAGGGTCTGCAGCAGGCAGAGTCAGGAAAAGGCCGCATCTGTGGGAGGCAGCAGCGGTAGCAGATTCCTTCGGTTGCAGGATTTATCGGAAATAGGCAGCATCATATTGCAGTAGCTTCAGCATGAGGCAGCTTCAGAATCAGGTAGCATCAGCATGAGGCAGGTTCAGAATCAGGCAGCATCAGCATCCGGCAGCTTCAGCATGAGGCAGCTTTAGAATCAGGTAGCACCAGCATGACAGTATCAGTCTGAGGACTTTGTCTTCAGCATTAGTTTGTAGTAGACTTTTAGATGTATTCACTAGACTTGCAATAGACTGGCTTGTTATAGACTGCCGTTCTGAGGCCAGCAATCGGCTTATATAGCCGGGCTCGCATTCTATTGGAACCATAATTTGAAGTTTTAAAATTGGTATTGCTAGCCAGGAATATATATTTTCATAAAATATATTTGTGTGTAGCAAGCTTAGTCCGTTTGGCAGCTTCCATAGCTGTCGTTTAAAAATGAGTTGACATGATTGTCAATAACAGTAAACAATATAAATATTTAGCAAAATGAAGAAAAGTTCACAAATTATAAATTAAGTTCAGAAAGAACAAAATGAAGAAAATTTTACAATAGAAATAAAGTTCTGATGAAGGATCATACGTAAAAATGTAAGTGTACAGTGGCTTTCAACTACTTAAGTAAAGGACTTTATACACCAAGTTGTTAGACTTAACGTAGAGTTTCTTATGAGATCTCGTCTGGGGCGGTATTGGCATATTGGCTCAGGTACTTGATGGGCTGCTTAACGTACAACTTAACAAATACGCCAACTTAAGTGATGAACAGTTCGGTTTCAGAACGGGATTGTCCACTGAAAGCGCGATCTTTGCCCTTAAGCAGACTGTCAAGTACTATACGGATCGGAGAACACCTGTATATGCTACCTTCCTTGACCTGTCCAGGGCATTTGACAGAGTCAACTATTCTAAGTTGTGGGAGAAATTAGCATCACTCGGCCTGCCCAGTGAAATCATAGGTGTGTTTAGGATATGGTTTGCCAAACAAAAGAATTCTGTTAAATGGGGGGAGCTTCTTCGGAAGACTACTATTTGGAATGTGGGGTGAGACAGGGTGGTCTAACTTCTCCTACTCTGTTCAATATTTATGTGAACCAACTGATTGTGGAGCTCAGAAACACCAATCATGTTCCATAGATGGGAAAATCATAAACAATATATACTACGCGGATGACATGGTGTTGTTGAGCCCTTCAATTAGTGCTATGAGAAAGCTCGTACGACTGTGCGAATCCTATGCTGTAGAGCACAGCCTAGCATATAACGTAAAAAAGTGCGAACTACTTATCTTTCGTGCAAAAGGTAAACTACCACTACATGTTACACAACACAGCAAAGTAACAATAACAAGCAAAGTAACATAAAGTAACACTTACTCAACAAAGTAACAATTAACAAGTTAATAAATTTAAATACCTAGGACATGTAATCACTGAAGACTTGGATGACGATGATGACAAAGGGAGGGAAGGTAGAGCTCTCGCTGTGCGCACAAACATGTTGGCTTGGAGGTTTGCACGGTGTACAGATAAAGTGAAAATAACTCTATTTAGAGCTTACTGTCAAACTTTGTACACGTGCCACCTCTGGGAAACATTCACGAAAAAAGCGTATGGAGCTCTACGTGTCCAATATAATAATGGTTTCAGAGTGCTGTTGGGACTACCGCGATTTTGCAGCGCATCGACTATGTTCGCTGAAGTAAGGGTCGATGACTTTTATAGCATCTTAAGGAAGAGGATTGCTTCCCTAAAATTTCGAATCTGTAATAGTCCTAACAGCATTCTACAAGTATTGTACGGGAAAGTGGACCGATCTATAAATACTGGAATGATGTGCATATAAGAAGGAATGCATAATTGTGTTGTACGTATTGTTTATATAATCTGTTTTTCTTTACTAATATAGCTCATAAGAAATGTATAACTAACATAATATGGATCGATGGTCTGAAATAAACGATTATTATTATTATTGTTATACTCCTTCCTATTTTGACCGCTACAATAATCAAGTTTACGTGGCTGTGTTCTGGTCAAAGAGCAGAACAGCAGTGCAATTACTAGAAAACGGGTTATTTCAACTGACGCCTAGGGTCGTCAACTCATCATTAGTCGATATAATAATCATGTTCAATTTTGATACAAGAAACACCTAAGAGTAATGATTTTCATGGGCGCGAATGCCACTTACCACCAGGTGTTGCCAAAAATAGTTCAAAAATACCTAGTCTAGTCTAAGATAAGAGCCCAATCATCAAATTATTTTCTTAATATTTCTTGATTCTCCCGTTCTTCGTTCTATGAACCAACCTTCATAAGTTGAAATAATTATTGAAAAAGGGGTAAACGAAGTCGCCGGTATCTAACACGGGGTGACACATTAACAGACTTTAAGCCACCGTGTCTCTGAATAACGATGAGACAGACCAGATCAGACATTTTTATTAAATACTAACGGCTGCACTCGGAGACCACAAATCATTACTTAAGGCACTACTAAGTATAGATTTTGTTTCGCGAATTAATACTTCATTTATTCATTAATATTTGTTATTATTATATCTACTAGCTTGATTTATAACATTTAACATATATGTAGTTATTTATTATATATCTTAATGCTCCATAAACAAAATATAATTATGCAAAATGTAACTTAATTTAATAATTATAAGATAAAATTATGCTACAAATAAAAAACTAAATCTAAACTTGAATCCATTGAAGGCAACGTAGCCAAAAGGCTGGCCGAGTTACCACGCTGGATCGCAATAGAAATTCGTTGTGCGAGGTAGGTGCCAGCCTTAGGGTCACAAGTTTCACCAACCAATCGCCTCGCTAAGCCGAATAAAGGGGATGCGCCCCTCGTGCCCAGGACCACAGGTTTCAACGCCAAAATATCAGAATTTGGGTAGTGGGTAATCTAGTTTTCGCGGCTAGAGCATTCATTACGAAAACGGGCAAACTTAAAATTAAATAAACTTTCAAATTATGTTAGATTTTAACTTTTCTAGAGTTATTTTTGGTTAGGTAACAAATAAATCAAAGTTACAAATGATAAAAAAAGGAATTCTTTTATTCAAATTTTCCACCTCGCTGTCTTTGATGGCTGATTTCAGCGATTATGTATAGGCTATTGCCTATGAATTACTACTTTATTATTATTATTATTATGAAAGCTTAGAGTCTAACGCATTATCTGAAGCACTTAGAAACGAAGAAACTACCAGTTTAGATTTTAAATTTTAAGTTGAAAATTTAAATGATAACTCACTTAACATCAATAATAAACTTTAGATAATTTTTTTAGATACTTACATTAAAGTTATGAAGCTGTTTATTTTATGCACAAACACACAGTTCATAGAGATTTAGTAGCAAAAATAGAAATCCGAAGAAACCTTTTACTTTTGGTTTTAGAAATTTTTTAAACTGATTCAGTCGCAATTTTGCGAAAATTCATACAAAAATCGTAACTATGAAGTATGGTATAACATATAAACGGGTTATTCAAAACCTCTCAACACGAGGCACCTAAAAAAATTTTTGAACGTCACTTTTCTGGCCACCCTGTATAAAGCCGTGAGAAAAGAAGAAAGACGAAGAAGTAAAAATTATTTTCGGAGGGCTGTGTAAAGTTTGCCAACCCGCAGTGGGCTATATGTTGCCTGACACCACCCCGTGGTTGGGTGAGGCGGATGTACTGCGGTGGGATTATTGAAGCTGTTGTTACTGGTGAATGTTTATTTTCAATATAAACAAACAAATAGCTCTTTATTACAATATGTTATAGAAGTATAAAAACTTGGTAATTTAAGTAGGGTAGGTCAACATCGCGTGATTCATTGGCGATTTTAGCGACACTTGTTTTTGTGATTGTAACTTATTAGCGTGTACCAAACTGAAATTTACATTTATTTGTCAAGCTTTTACGAAAAACGTATTTGATGTTTTAATTAATTTTACTTCTTTTATTAGAGATTTCTTACAGGTGGAAGTGAACGAAACTTTTTTTCTATATTCACAGCCGCCAAACGAGCATGATTTACAAAATTACCTGATGGGTAATTGCATTTTCACGGATATAAATAATAATTAAAAAAAAATTAGGAAATACGCAATCAAAATCTCGCATAGAATTATGTAATGAAACTGAACAATAATTATCTTTAGGTTTATACAAGAAATAAACAAATAAATATATATTATAATAGGTATATATTACGTTTCTTCTTGCACATCAACATCAGGTGTATCACGTGCTTCTTTGCCGGCTAAGACAATGTTAAAAAAGGTAAATAACAGAGATCGTTTAGCTAAAGAATTCTAAATTTGAATAATGTATTATAGTGCTAATTTATCAATTTAATCAATAAGCTTTTTGCGCAAGTTTTTTTGTGCCAAGTCAATGCTGTTAGCAGGTAATTAGGAGGATTCCCCCTAGTAACACAAACTTTGCTTACTTTGGAGCCATACAGGTGGTGTGTTTGTCTGGGGATTTATTATTATTACTTGAATATTTGGGTTCATTTCGTTCTAATGTTTATATCTTTAAAGTTCTGTACTTAAAACTCCGTTTCTCAATTACTTACCTTAATACTAATGTCGTCCATATAATTGCTTTTGAATTGAGAATCAATTCTTTCAGTTTTATGTTCAATCACTATTGAAATTAGAAAAATATGTTTTTATAATTTATTTTTATATGTTTACATGTTTAATATCACATCCAATACTATTGATTTTAATACAAACGATTATTCAATATGGCCGCGACTTTACCCATTATTGGTTTTCGGCACGCGACGCAACGCCAATAAAAAACAAGAAATCCAAATAAAGGCGAATTTTAATATTTCCCTAACGTTCAACGTGAACGTGTGTCCAATGGATTTTACAGAATACCATGAGAATATCGATACTCTCGTGTAGTTATAGCAATCTCTAGTTAAATACGGCGATTTGTTGAAGACCATCGCCATATTGATTATCGTCACGGTTCGGCTCTCGTCGATGATAGATGGATTGTTAAAAGTTAATTGTTGTTAAGTAAACCTGTCTTAATCAGACTTTTTTGGTTAACATCGCAAAAGAGTGGTAAGAACTGCCTGCATCTATTTCTCTAGTAGCTTATGACGTGTGAAAAGGAACTGTCAGGTACGCGGAGACCCAATCGCGACGCGGAGACAATCGTGGGCATACTAGGCGACGAAGAGACTACAGTGGTTCGAATGATAATGAGCCAGCATCAACTCACCATCTATGTCTTACGTATCGTTTTCCACCAAGTGAGATGGTACATTATAAATATTGGAAATAATCTAAATATTAAATTACTAAAGCTTGTAAAAGTCACATATATGATATAAAATTACGTGATATTGATAACGGTATGTATGGCCTACGCACTGAACTGGGGGTTACAAACAGCCATGACTCGACCTCAGTGTTCTTCACACAAATGAACGCCCCGACCAGGACTCGAACCTGAAACTGTGAAACCTGAAATCTAACTTGTGTGTGTCTAGCACGTTTTAAGGCGTCTTTCACGCAAGCATAGATGAAAATGTGTTAAGACATGAATGTGGTGGAACTATGCTAGTTCAAGCTGTAATCCATGCCTTTGACTAATATTAGACTTATCCCAGACAAATTGTCAATTAAAAAGGGATTTTGTCAGATATTACATAGCAATGAAAATTTCTTGAATTTTTTTTGACAAATTTGTGTCACAAGCATTCAGAATATGCACTACTATACTATACTATACACAGTTTTTTATTTGACTATTTAGCTGAGTTAGGACTTACATCAGTTTATAGATTTCATCCCTAGAGTCATTTGAGACTTATCTCAGCTAAATGGGCAAACCAAAAGCGACTTTGTTGTGTACTATACAAAGTGCTTTTTTTTTCAAATGGTAATAGATTGGCAAATCCTAAACTGTAAGGAATAGCCGAATGGTTGTCATATGGTTGCCAAAAGTGCTTCTCATAAATTTTGTTAAGTAAATCTAAACTTTTATGTATTATAGATAACATACAGATCCGCTAAGCCAAATCTTCAATGAGGGGCGCCTTAAGTGACTATTTGACGGGGCTGAGCCGTTTGTGTGTTTTCGACGTTTCTCACCTGTAGGTATAGATTACTGATAGAGCTAATCCTTCAAGAGAACAGAGTTACGTTCCGACATCAAAATGTAAATCTGACTTATGTAACTCTGCGAGTTAGCCTAGGCGAGTGGCATTCGACGATGGAAAAAAAAGTGAACAGACTGGCAAATGTATGAATATGTCGGTTGCCATGTTGTAGAATTGCCTACATCATTGAATGTTCGATCATTTCATGTAATAATCGACTGTCGTTTGGGCACATCATGATGTTTCTTGGCCAGATCAATGATAAGAAATAAACTATCGATCTGGCCAACTAACGCGTGCTTACTTCGTGAAATGGCCAAGTTTATTTGATCATGGTTTTGACGTAAAATGGTTCCTTCAACTTCCAATAGAGGCGCTGGAAAAGCTTGGTTTATGTGTCAATGTGGCGAGAGGGTGATAAATGGCTGATTTATCATACAACATTCCAATATGTTAAACATTTTTTGAATGTTTGTACTTTTTATGAATTTAATTTTCATTATGGGGCGGCTGGGTTCGCGTAAATTTCAGGATATATACTAGGTGTTAGGAAAAAATATAAGCATACGAGAAATATGAGAAATTCTATGATATAGCCACAACATAAATAAAACGTTTTGTACGCTCATGTAAATTTCGCAACTTTAGCATTCTATTTGCTTATCTGTTCCATCGTCGAATGCCACGTGTCTAGCGGGGCTGAGAAAAATGTCACTCTATCTAACCTACGCAAGATGGATATATTAGGTCCTTACATATGAAATTGGCGTTTTGTCGCACTGGCCACTTTCTCTCTTGGTTTTTCTTTGCGTCACTTAGTTTACAAAATGGAAAACTTGAAATATCGCTTTATTACGAGTATGAGTTCCACCGTGGTACCAATGCTGCAGAAACTGCTTGAAGTATTAATGCTGTGTATGGCGGCGGGGTCGCAAAAGAAAACACAGCGCATTTTTTGTTCCAACGTTTTCGTTCTGGAAATTTCGACCTGCAGAATAAGCCCCGTGGATGGCTGGAGACCAAAGTTGATAATGAAGAATTGAAGGCTATTGTGGAACCGGATCCATCGCAAACCACGTCCGAGTTAGCTGTAGGCTGCGGTGTTAGTGACACAACTGTTTTAATCCACTTGAAGCAAATTGAGCAGGTGAAAAAGCTTGAGAGGTCGGTACCTCATGAATTGAGTGCAGCAAACCGACAAACGCGCGTCGACTGCTGCGTTACATTACTCAACCGGCACAATAATGAAATAATTTTAAATCGAATCATTACCTGTGATGAAAAGTGGATTCTGTACGATAATCGGAAACGCTCATCGCAATGGTTGAACCCTGGTGAACCAGCCATATCCTGACCCAAGCGAAAATTGACTCAAAAAAAGTTATTTGTGAGCGTTTGATGGACTAATGCCGGTGTCGTTCACAACAGCTTGTCTATTGTCAGCAACTGCAAACCATGGTGGAAAAGCTAGCTGCTAAACAACCGAGGCTAGTCAACCGCTCTACACCACTGATGCTCCAAGACAACGCTAGACCACACACTGCACAACAGACGGCTACCAAATTAGAGCAGCTTCCATTGGAATGTCTAAGACATCCACATTTTAACAACAATAAGATTAACATTTTTTTAGAAATTCGGACAACCTCTTGCAAGGGAAAAATATCAACTCCGATGGGGCAGTCCAAAGCGCCTTTTATTTTAAAGGTTTAATTGATTCCGAAAGATTTTTTTTCATAAAGGTATCAATGAACTACCTACGAGATGGCAAAAGTAAATAGTTAGCAATTGACTTAGATTAAATAAATATTTTACATTAAAAAAAATTTACTTTATGTTACAAAACGCCAATTTCATATGTAATGACCTAATATAAAGATTTGAATTAACGCTGTTGTTTATATTTGTTGACTTTTAAACTTCAAATACATTTACGCTAACGTCATGAATTAAACATACTAAAGCTTGGGTCTGAGTTAAATCTAACTCGCAATGAGGTAGCTAATTCGACTTCAAAACTGCCATCTGTGTGTGTCTCTCAGTTAAACAGAAACTAACACTGATGGAGGGACATGTCTCATTCCGGTCCACGTAGATTGGCCTGTCTTCCATCGTTTGTCCTCCATTTCACCTGATGAAGACGATGTGTCTCTTGGACAGACGTCTTACAGCCTCGGTTCACTGTACATTTGAAAGTTCCGGAGTTGTATTTGTCTGGAAAAACAGACGCAGGCGAAAGACAAACGGCGGCAATGATACATTTCAAATTCCTAGGCGCTCCTGAGTACAGATTTCGGGTCGCGAATTTATACCGATAGGAAAACGTGCACGTGGACTCGGACCACTAATGTGATCAACATTCCCAAAGCGAAAATATAAAGAGATATATCTTATTCTTACGAAATTGAGAAAAAACAATTACGATCGTGAACAGACCAATTTTCATTTCAAGTATTTACTTGATTCCTTTAAGTATATGAACTTAACCCATGCTCCCCATTTCCGAACAGTTTTTTCGAATCCAAATTTAAATATTTATTTCTCAACATTGACAATTACTTGTTCTTATTCAGGTCAAATAAAGCATGGCTCTACCACCAGTTCGGAGAAACCTTCGTGAAGAAGTAATCCGGTATATGTTTCATCTAAGTGTATGATTGCTAGACAAAATCTTAAATTGAGAGCTCCTTAAGTAACCGTGTCACGTGTCTAAGTCAGCCGTAAATTTGACATAAGAGATCGAGTCCTGGTGAACAGGCATTAGTTTGATGCTTAATCAAACTGCAAGTTTATCTAAAACCACACAGCTATTTTTCAAGGGACAATTTTTAGAATATTTTGGACAAGGGACCACCCAATCTTTGGACGCCCACACTAATATTATACACTAATATACTACTGTTTAAAATTACTGTGTGAATTTTTTTACCGTTTGGAAAAAGAAAAAAATTACAACTGACCCGTAGGAACTGTATGAAGTTTTATTTTTTATTTTTGCTGTTTGGTGTCTTTGAGTATGTTGCTCATGATATTTGTCGTGTAAAAAAAGTCATCCAGTATATTGATTTCGGAGTCTAAAGTTTGTGTGATAATTGATTTAGGAAAAATAATCAAACCAAGGTGTTTAAACACATACTTGTATATTTACACTAATTACCTATTTATTCACATGTAGACATCTATATAAACCCGCACTGCGCGTGCTCGCGTACAAAATGGAATAAATACAATAAAATGAGTAATAATAATAGGAACAAGTAGTAAGTTACATTTTATTTCTATTAAGTTATTCATTTTTATTATAATTCAATATTTAACTTATGTATTTTTTTGTGTTTTACTTTGTTCTTCCAGAAAAGACATTTCGTGGTCTCTCTCTTACCAGTTTCATTCATAAAACATTTCAACGATGTATTGCAATCAATTTTGTTTGTATCAACAAATTTATTCTTACTTCTGAGGCATGGTATTCATGTAACATTTTGATCAACCAATGAATTTAAAATATTAATAACCTACATGTTGATATATCTTGTTCAGTACAAGACTGAATTATTTAATATATTTTTAAGAAAGCAGCATCCGCACAAAATAGTTTTCCATGGAACACAGATTGAATCTCAAATTGACATTTGAAGATAAAAATACGCAATATAAATAAATGCATAGAAGGTTTAATTACATGGATGAAAAACATATAAATGTGTAAGAGTTTAAAATACTTTCTAGTCGATATTAAGTATACTAGATAATTATCGAAAAATCTTTTTACAAATAGGTAAGTGGTAAATATTATAAGCGAATTAGCCTAAAATATACAAATACAAAACTATATTTACATGAATATCCTAAAAAACTATATTTTTAACACTGGTATTAAGTCATTTGTTTTTAAATATTGCACTTTTTATCTTTAGATGATTGCGTTACTAATATTGTTTTTTAAATAGTTTCCTCAAACATATACTATGCACTTTTAGTTCTTGTACCAGCCGTTAAAAATGTTACAATAAATAATTTAGCAATAACATTATCTCAATAAAATTAAGTACTTATGTTAATTCAACTATCACATTTATTATGTCGAACGAATATTTTTTTGTACAAATAATTACATCTAGAGCTGTCAAATATGCGTTCTATTTACAAATTAGAGAAGTCTAAAACCGTGAAGATGAAAACTTTTCACTAACGGAGGAGTTTGTTTAAAAAGAAACAGTTCAAGAAAAGAGTCTTTACACCTCGATTTTCAAAAATTAAGCACGCGTCGTTCGTAATTTCCGCTTAGAGCTACAGCGCGCGCTAGTTCATTTCATTTGGATGCGTTCACGACTAAGTTTGTGGCTGCTTCCTCGCTTGCTCCTATGCTCATAGCTTTCTTCTTGAGGATGCCAAGATCCGTCACATTTTCTAGAAAACTCTTGTGAGCTGATAGTACTTTGGCGCTTTCGACGTCTTTTTTCAGTTCTTCCATGTCGCGCTTTAGCTTAGCGCGTCTGTTTTGAAACCAGGTGATGACTTGTGCGTTGGACAAGCCGAGAGAACTGGCGATTTCATCTCTATCTGCAGGCGACAAGTACTTCTGGTATAGGAACCGTTTCTCCAGTTCAAATATTTGGTGATTTGTGAAGGCTGTTCGCGATTTTCTTTTCTTTTTTGGTTGCGGCCGCGAGTTGAAGAGGTTCAGGTGATTTGACTGACCATCTGTAACAAAAAGAGAAATTAAATGAGCTTGATTGTGTAGTGAAATTACAAATAAATTTCCAGGCCAACACATCAACTGTATGGCCCCAAAGTAAGTTTCTATCACGGATAACCACATAGCGAATTGGGGGGAACCCAGAATAAAAATGCACATATAAATATAAATAACCATGACTTGAGAACAAACATTTGTGTTCACAGCACAAATGAATGTCTCGTCCAGGAAGTGAACCTGGGACCTTTTATGCTACTCCTCCTCCTGGGCTACCCATCATGCTACTCGGCCGTCAACGAAATGTATTTGATCATCTCGAAGGATAATATCAGCTGTCATAAATTCTTTAATTTTTTCCAAGTAGATGCATTCAGGCGTCGATCTTTTTTCTCCCATTCCAAACAATATTAACAGTATTTCTTAACTAAATTAGGGTAAGTAAAAGTCGAGTTTTTACAATACAGATAACTCGAACGCATTTGGAACTTGTTATCTGT
This sequence comes from Marasmarcha lunaedactyla, assembly GCA_923062675.1. Taxonomy (NCBI): domain Eukaryota; kingdom Metazoa; phylum Arthropoda; class Insecta; order Lepidoptera; family Pterophoridae; genus Marasmarcha; species Marasmarcha lunaedactyla. The sequence continues at coordinate 7,077,620 of OV281361.1, read as the reverse complement.
AAAACAGCCTATGGTGTCATAAAAGCCCGCAGCGGGCCGCTAAAAAGTTACTCTTCCCGCCATAAAAGTTAGGTATCATAAAATATAAATACTGGCACCTATCGTTATTCTTTAACGAGTACACAATCACATACGGGTACGACTTAAATGCCTTTTAAGTATTGTGTCAATGAGCAACTTTGTTACATATATTATTCTTAGTATTTAAACAACTATTTCTATAAAAAGGGTCTTTCTAATTGACGAGTCCGGTTTTTTTTTTTGTTTTAAGGGGCTACCAGCTTATGTCGTACGAGTATGTTTGGGAAAATGCCCGGCTTACACCATCGTTCGGGTTTTGATAAGACATATCGAATGCACGAATGGATGGAGCCCGATTGGCGCGAGCTAAGAAGTGTGGTAATTGTTTATAGTTTTTTTTTTTAATTATTATTAGATTTTCACATAATCGTCACTGGACGTCTGTGGGCCAAAAATTAGTTACAAAATCTTACGATAAACGGAGCAGGGATTCCACACGAGTCAAACATATGAAAGCAATTATATAAAAAATGGAATATTTTTCATTCGAAGTGTTCCAAATGGAGATCGATTTAGGCAGATAAAGATTATAACCGGAAATAAGTGTAATACGTTTCTCAGATTAACTTCACACTTCCGGGTTCTATTCGTAGGCAACGATGGGTTTGCCGTATTATTACGAATTCGTGTTTAGAGCACCTTGCATAATTGTTTTTTTTTTTAATTAACTTGTTAATGGTTTATGTTTTCTTTTCTGCCAGTAATTTATTTAAATGAGTTTCGTTATCAGTTATTTCACATGATGTTTAGCACCGTTAAAGTAGTAGGTAAATAATGATTGGTAATGGCTTTTTGTGTAAGTAATTATATATGAACTTGTAGTTATTTAGATATAAGTGTGTGAATTTTAGAATGTAATATTTGGTATTATATTAAATAGACCGTGAGTTATATATTATAATCTATTAACGTTGAATCCGAATTACTAATATTAGCATATCAGTAACGTCTTAGCGTAGGACATTCAAACTAAATGTCTAAGTAGTAAGGAATGAAACAAGTTTTGATTTAAAATACGTGAATCTCAATCCATATGGAGCCATACACAAAAGCAAATAACCTAAATCAGATAATTTGTTGCCCATAGTAGTAGTTAGACTAGAATGAAAACTTCATACTTTTATTTACCGACAGATAGTATGTTACAAACAATAAAGTATAAATATATACTTTATTCGAGTGAATAAAATTGCAATGGTAAATACATTTTAGTACAAGTGTATAGCGCATTTAAGAGCTTTTGAGCATTTTGACAAAGCCCGCGGTTTACCGCAACAATTAAAGGAAGATAAAGCTTAAAATTATCTTGTCGTTAACACAAAATGGATGTCAGAGCTTTGGAATGTCACTCGATGTGTCATAAATAATAAACAAAATTTAAAGGTCTGTGGGTCTGTACAAGTAATACACCAACTCATCTTCTTTTTGAAAGATATCTTAACTTTCATTGGACACTTTTTGCAAATGTTCGAATTTAACTATTTAATAATAGCTATTTATTTATTTGTGTGATGAACAGAGATGTTTGTTTTCGGGTCATAATTTTTTATATTTATATTTGTATATTTATTCTGGACAAGCTCTGCTTACTCTGGGACCACACAGTTGGGTGTTTGTCTCGGGATTTATTTATTTACTAATGTTTTATGATTTACTTTAAAAAAAATTAGCATAGAAATTTCAAGTACTTATTAATCAATTTCTTGAACTTGAAGCGAGCATACGTTTACTACTAGACATTAAGGCGTCAAAATGGTACAGTATATCAACCTGGTAACATTTGTGCCATTTCACGTGACGTTAACTGTCAACGTTTTTGAATAAAGAACACAATTAATGACAGCGCAATTATCGTTCGTCAAAAAATTCCAACCGCACCTCGTCATTGGCCATTCATGGAAAAGTATAATTGTTCCTTTGGTATTTAAGGCTTTGTCCTGAATTAATACATGGTTATATCATGAAATTTTAATAAATATGTTTTAGTAAATATATGAAAATAAGGAAAACAACTAAGCCAACGAAACATTATTGTGATTGTTTGCATCCTTGTAGATTAAACACTTTACAGTAGAAAATAATTTGACTCATAAACCAAAATATTTTTACTGGAAAACGTTGTTTGCCGGTTTCAGTCCCTTTCACTCCGGAAACCCCCGGACAATTATATAAATAATAATAATAAATCCCCAGACAAACACACTAACTGTATGGCGCCAAAGTAAGCAGAGCTTGTGTTATGGATGACCATAGAGCGAACTGGGTGGGTACCCCCAGTATACAGAATATACATACATATAAATAAAAATAAACAAACATAACTCGAGAACAGGTATCTTTCTCAATCACACAAATGAATCATCACACAGGACTCGAAACTGGGACCTCAGGCGTACGAGGTAGGGCTAGTAACTAATTGCGTCAGTAGTGGTACTAACCACTGCCGCCTTTCATACAATCGACCTGTACACTTCACCACAGCCTCAAAAATTCTCACAGACAGAACATCTCTATTACGAACAAAAGTAGGAGCGGCTTCATCAAAACGCGTCCAACTTGTATCAATCATGCCCTAATCGCATCCTTAGCGAATTCGGACCACAATCAGAGTCGAATTAAACAGGAAATATGCGAAAAAAATTTAAAAACATCTTTAAGATGCGTTCACAAAAACAGCGTAATCCGTCACGGTAAGTTTACCTTAAAATACAGCCACGGTTATGAAAATGTAAAAAATCGGACGCTCCGCATAACATGTGTTGCAATTTAAAAAAATAATTTATATATATCTCAAAGGAGGTTTTATTGTAAAAAATAAACTATGAATTATGAGATTCGAGTCATTTGCAGGAACGATCTTAATTGCGAATTAATTAAATGAGTTATGTTTCTATTAATCGGTTCACGTAGACGAGATTAGGCCTTTATTTTTTAAAGCTAGCATGTTGTTCGTAACATGTGGTATACAGTTGAAAGGTAATTAAAATTATTTGCAAATACCAATTATAACACTCCAGACTTACGGCTTACTTGCGACTTACTTTTGAATGGCTAACCCCCATTTTCTTCAAACATGGCTAAAAACACTCTCAATTTATTTAGCGTTTAAAGAATTAAAACTGCATCAAATACGGTCCATTTGCATGGAAGATACGATGCCACAGACACACACACGTGACACTTATAACACCCCTTTTGGCGTCGGGGGTTAAATCCCATGTTCTATTTATGCGTCTGTGAACATCACAAACTTTTAAGGTGATTGGTGTAAAGAACATTTTAATGGGTAGGTACTATATGGTCGAACATTAAACTAAATTCTTGTCTCTGGCTTAAACCTTTTTTCACTATGTTATCTTTACCTGTTATCTTCCGATCCCCTACTTAATTCATTAGTCTATCATAGTTATTGTAACAATTATCTATGTGTGTACAATTAAACACAATTAGTGTGGAACGAATGTATGTTTATCTAATCATGTGTCGTAAATACCAACTTTTTTATTTATTTATTTCTTTAAAGCCAGGATTTTGACCACGTGTTCCCTTTAAATAAATAAAAAGTTATTAGACTCTCATTCACTCACTACGAGTCATTAAAACACGTGATCCGGGTAAAGTCATGGAGTCAATATGTAAAAACAATATACATCTGTCTAGTTATCTATACTTAAACCGTAAAAAAATTAATCAGCGTCACTATGAATCGTTCACGTAAATCTAGACACGCTCGTTTACCACTAATCGTGCGTCAATTTTTTTTTATTCATTTGGCTTAGGCTGCATAACAAGATGTGCCTTCGACAAAAGAAGGCTTTCAATTTATACTTGTTAAGAAATGTCCAGAGCTTTTGTTCAAATATCATGGTGCGTTAAAAAAGGGAGGAATGTTAGAAAATTTCGTCCCAAATGATCGCTTTAGAATTCTTACACGGAAAGAAAAAGTGATCGTAAACTTAGGCATGTGGATAAAAAAGTATAGCCAAATTCTTTTTAAATGCTCTAGGAGATTCATTGCTTTGATATCATTATACATTAGGTATAGTACTAGTCAAAGTATTCTAAAAGGTGCCTTGGTTAGAAAACACATTGAACTTCTATTTATACATTATATTTTCAAGATTGCTGAAAGTTAAGAGTAACATTATTATTATTGTTTTAATCCGCAGTATTAATAGTATAAATAAATAACCTTTACAAAGCGTGGGTTCCAGTCATTACACCTATTCATTCAAATAAAAATAACATATTTTAAACACAACTTGGCTGCTTCTAATATTTCGCTCAAACGTAACCATAATTCTTTCAAGACATTCTAAAATCGTCCTTACATTTAATTCATTTCTAAATTAGTCGTAATTATCAAAACAGTTCCCACAAAGTTAAAGATTCGGTTGAATGGATCGATTCCTCTCTCGGTCGATTTGATCTCGTACACTCGATCTCGTTCACTTTGACTTGCCGCGCTAAAATGACGCGTGACAATGTCTGTGTTTTGAAACCCTAATTAAGGATAAGTATCCGGTTAAGAACTGTTTTGGTAAACTTTTTAAGATAAGATAAGTTCATTTCAAGTTTTTTTAAGTGGTGGTGATAATGTTTAAACGAAACTTACTATCTTTTTTTGCAACTTAGTTGGTGTTTATGAAATATTTTTATCTGATAAACGGTGATGATGAAGATGTGACATGCTTATATAAGCTATTGTAAAACTTAAACCGATTAGTTCGATCTACCGAAAGTCTAAACATTTTGCAAATTACAGCTTAAGCAGTGCCATCGAGGGTCGCGAGGTTCAAACATTATTATAAAAGGTTCCGCACTTTGTCAAACTCTTAGTTATAAGACACGTATGTTCCCACTAATGGCATGAGTAGTTCCCAAATTAATAATTATTTATAACGGAAATATGTAGAGTCGCATACTTCGACAAGGGTGCAAAATATGTAGGTACACTCGGCCTATGCCTAGGCGAAGTTCGCATACTACAGGACAACAACTCTACAGGGAATTCGGTTATTCTTTTTTTATCTGATTGTAATATAAAATATTGAGAAAAATTTTGTATTTTGAATATGGGCAAAAGATACTTGTAATCGTCTCAATGCACTCTTATGAAATCTACATATTTGTTTATGTTGATTTAATAAATTATTGGTAATCATGATCACACGAATTTGCTGTATCGACCTATAAATCTAAAAAAATACCAAAATAACTTACACAATTTCAAAAGAAATACAATAATGACAACCAATTTAACAATTCATTGGACATTTGCAATCGAATTATTGTAATGATTAATCGATTACGTCGCAAAAAATCGATTGTTTAGCCAAATTACTATCTAATCTGCTGTGTAATAAGAAGATTTTTTTGTCTTCTTATGCAGTGCCTATTTTCCAAGAGTTGACTTAAATCTTAATTTGTTTTAGAAATTTTTGGCACATTTGACATGGAAAATATAGATAACGGAGTCTTTTATTTGATAGCTTTAAGTTTTAAAATCGATCATATTCTAGCAATACAACAATACTCACACCCTTAAATATAATGACATTAAGAATACCTGTTAAAAAAAACTAATGAATATCAGAAAACGGTATCACAAATCGAATCGAACTGATGCGTAACGAACGAAAATTGGCGGCAAAAGGCTGCATGAATGGAGCCTTTGATTCTCCATTCAATAAAATAAATAAAATATTGAGCTATCACCTGATAGACAGATTACTTTAACCACATTCTCACAGTGCTGGCCAGTTCACACGAACATTTCATGTTATTTAGGTGCAAAACCAAGACACGTACGACCTTTCGGTTTCACGGCCCGTTGGCTATTAAATAATTAGATTTTTTTTCTTTTTGATCGTGAATTGGATCGAAAGCTACTGGCCACCGCTTTTCTTTTACGGGTTGTTTTTTAAGAGCTGTAAGTACCTACTACTTTTTTTTCGACCAATGATAAATCACTGTTACAGTAGATAAAGACCTTTTTGGTGCTTTTTACGTGGTACCTAAATTTAAATGACATGACTTATTTTTTAGAAATTATTTTGAAGCCTATAGATACGAATTTAAGCAAGCATACAAGACGCTTAGAAAAGTAGGTTTATCCATATTGCCTGCATTTAAAATCCAAATATTTGAAGCAAATTAGAATAGAGGCTTTTAATCTGTATCTTACCATATAGAAAATACGAAATGTTTTTGCTACGGATACCTACATTGTAAACTCCACAATAGGTATACATTATGTCAATTATTGAGAACTGCCGACACTAAATCAGTGAATATAATCGACTTTAATCTTCTGCTTCACAATAATCGCAATTTCGAGATCCATAGGACCGTCACGGCCGATTCTAAGTTCAAGTTCAATGACGCTCCCTCCAATGTATCTGGCCACTTAGATTTGGATTTAGAACGGTGCTTCATATTTTTCTTAACGGTTACTTTTTATTAAAAATTGCGGGGAGAATATTAAACTGAGTTGATGATTACTTTTCATTGTAGAAAACATAACTTATTTTAAAGAATGGAGGATGACGATTCAATTTGTTACTATGATAATAACGCACATAATACATAATAAGTCGAAATTTATATAGATCCTAAAGTAACTCTGACTCGACTTTAATCATTTCTCAATTAAAATGGAGAGCAATAAAAACAGAGAGATAATTTAAATAAAAAATTATACCCAGATATAGATGGTTCAACTCATTTGTGCTCACCGCTCTATGAACCTGTGCGTGTGCTTGTAAATATGCAACTTATCAAAGTTGCAGTAGTGCAAAAGTGCAAGTAGGCTTGTCAAACCGTGTTCTCGTCGCGGTGGTGTGCGTGTACAGTCAGTACATTTTTGTCACGCACACACAGTTGATGTAAATACACCTTACGGCACACATTGGGCCGGGCTTACTTGGACTATCTACACTAATATTATGAAATTAATGCATTCTTAGTAGGTATTATAAGACATTTAATATGCTTTTAATAAGCTGAAAAAAGCTGATTGATACCTACCTAGTAACCCATTAACCTCATATGTTATTAATGTACCATTGTTTAATTAATTACATTAATTAATCTACTATTAATATCCATTATATGGTGCATTGAAAACTAAAGGTTTGCGCCCACGCCAGAATGCCACAATGTCTCATTACTAGACAATTAGTATGGCATAAATTAAACAGTGTGGCAAATGACGCATAACATCAGCGAAGTTGCTATATGAACGCAATTATAATAAAGTTTCAATAAAATATGGCCGCTGTTTGTCACAAGGTTTATTATAATGCTTTAAAGTTTGATAAATTAACTAACTGTTTAGTTATTACATGTGATATATTGTAATTAATTATCTTGCCTTGTGACCTTTTAACTAAAGTACGCAACGATTGAATCTATTTATCATTTTAAAAGAAACCGTTGGTTTATATAAAAACTAGGCGCCAAAAATGAAACTGCAACAGCTTAGATCAATCAAAGGCGCCTAGCGAATTCCCCATTGAAAATACCAACTTTTATATTATCTGTGACGAAATTCCACATTCGAAAATATGAAATGGCGCCGTCAAAGGTCGCGTTCAAAAAAAGTGCACATGAAAGGCGGCAAGTTGCGTTCAAGAAGGTGACATTATTTTTAGCGTCTTGCAAAACAGACATAATAAACGACGAACCGAACTTAGTATTTTTTTTATCTTTTAGTTAGAGTGAAGACAAATTTTGATCCGCAGTCCACAATACATTTTATTGGAGTTTTTTAAGGATAACGTATTCTAAATACGTCCAACCTAAAAATATGTCTCAACATAATCAATTAGATATAATGTACTATATATTTTAACCCCGGACACAAAAAAAGGGTGTAAAAGTTGTATCAGTGTTTCTTCCTTTGGCATCGTTTTTTGCATACGAATGGACCGTTTGTTTACGTTTGAAAAATTAACCGAGATAGTTTATGGCTGTGTAAGATGAAAATCGATTTGTCCGCTGGTCTAGGCTTTTTTAATTTTCTTAACAAACCGCCGAATTCCCTTGCGCGGTAAGTCTTACTAGGGACGTATTGAATAATATTCTATAACTAGTGATTCCTACCCAGCGACTGTAACCAGCTAATGAGTTATGGTATCGACGACGTGGCCACTGCACGGCAACGGTTTAGCCACAACTGTTTCCTTTTCCACTAAGCACATGGCACGGTTACTAAAGATACAGTCGGGTGACGTGCAGGCTCAGATTTGCATTCGAATCCCCTGTGGTGTCCACGTCCCCTAGTATGCGGGCGCATACAAACGACCGAACAACCCGCAAGCGATTCTCGTCTGTAGCGTAGGCCTCCGTCGAGTGTGTACCTACATCCTTTCTAGCTGGTTTGTATGTACTTATCGTAAACATATTTATAGATACACATAGGTATTTAATGTTTAAATAGCTCACTATGAGGAGATACCATGTAAGTTGAGTTTCGTAAGTTTCACGGTTCCTTGAACAAAGGCCGACGGATCCCTACTTAATACGACGCCTGTCGGTTAATAAGGAACAAAATGTAGACGGCACAGCGACGGCGGCGTGCCCACGGCGTGACCACGGCTGCTACTTAGAAACAATTGCTAAATGTAATTGTATGTAATGATGGTAGGAGAATGTAGATACAGATGAGTTATATGGAAAGCAGTATTTAGTAGTGGGTAGTTAGGATGGTTAGTACCTTAGTAAAGTAGTATGTTGGTAAGTGGTCTTGTATCTTTAAGGACATAACTTATCCAGTCAAAATAATATTTATTTATAGACCCGAATACCTACTATAAAATTAAAAACGTAAAATTATTACATAACCTTAACATAATTTGGTCTATTCAAGTTAGTTATTTTAATCCCAAGTTGGGATTCCGAACTTATATTCAACCTTAAGAAATAAAATGCTCAGAGAACTTGAGCAGATTTTCAAATATGTATTAATTTCGAATGTATCAATAAATAAAGCTTTTTATTCATGTCCTTCTTATCTAGATTATTCTGCTCTCGTTTAGTCTTTGACGGCGCTGACATTAATTTGACGTATAATTATCAATACTGCTCAAGTATACATAAACATGAAGTTCGTGGGTGGACACTAAATAAACTGATGTTTATATTACTCTGCGACACACAGCATTCCAACCAGCTCCATCTGTCCCGTATAGGGTGGCGCTGCGGTCTAAGCGTAAATGAAGTATGGCATTTGGTCATGTAACGAATGCTTTAGTTCGAGCTTTTGCTACTGAACAGATAAGTTGGCGGTATTGTATTGTAAATTACAAGGTGAGAAACTGAAACGATGGCTGGAAATAATTAGCATTTTAAAAACTGCGTTCATATTTTAAAATTTTAAAAAGTAGCTGGCAGTTTATGTTATCTCAAAAAGTTGAGTTGACCTTTGAGTTCGTTTGTTTTTTTAAATATATATTATCGTATATAAGTCAATGATTTGAACGAAACGAGAACGAGGTGAATTTAAATATATAAAGATTCAAAAAGTTTAATCCGTAGGTAACCTCTTTTCCATTTCAAAAATGTTCTGAGCTCCTAAATTAGGTACTTATAATTGAAACTAATGATATAATAATAAACTTTATTTTCAGACAGTTAGTCCATAGGTGTGTTAGTAACAATGATCTTAATAACTACGAGTTGGTAAACTTAAAAACTAATACATAACAATTATAAAAACATTAGCCTTAGGAGGATTTAGCGTCACGGTAACAGCGTGAAGCTGCAAGCATCGGCGCAACCTTGCAGCGAACGCACTGAGGATGGTGTTGGAGCTGCGGCGGAGGCGATTAAGTAGGGAGGCACAGCGTTTGCGCATGATGGCCGCGAAACTGTCGGTTTGCTCCTCCGTGAACATTCCCGACGCACTACACCGCCTCGGCAGCCCCAACAGCACCCTGAACGCGTTGTTATATTGCACGCGCAGGTCGCTGTATTCACTTTTTCTAAAGTTGACCCACAGACTGCACGTATAGAAAGATTGGCAGTAAGCTTAAAAAGGGTTATTTTTACCGGCTTGGAACACTTGGCAAATCTGCGGGCAAGCCACAAATGTCACATCCATCCCTCAGATCAGCGGCGACCCAGTGGCCCAAATACTTAAATTTATTTACTGTGCACAACGGTGTACCGCACAACAAAACCGGTGGCACTGTGTCATAGGTTTTAGTACCCGCATTAAATACCATAAGTTGGCTTTTTGTAGAATTTTACTTGAGCCCATGAGCCTCCGAATATGACTCCCAGATAGCCAACTATTGAAAAAGAACTGCTCCCAGGTTTACTTTCACGTTATCGATTCAACTTGATAACAGTTTTTGTTTCTCATCTTTTCGGAGTAGTCAAAACAAACCATTAGAGTGAAGGAGCCACTCGAGTTTATGACCTGCCTTCATTTTATCGTTCATTTATTATCCTTAAAAAAGCTCGTGTGGGACTGGTACTTGCCGACTTCAAAAGAAAACAGTTTGAGTTCGATTTTTGGAAATGTTTTTTTTAAAGATTTATTTTATGGATAAGTAGGTTCGTTGTTCATAGATACCTAAAGGTTTTTAATATTTAAGAGCCTGTAAATGTAATAAACTTGTATATTTAAAGATAAAATACCCATTATTAAATAGATTTTACGTGGTTAGAAAATGCAAAAAGAATATGGCCCAAATTATATTACTCTACACGTAATAGCTGTTTTTTTTAATGTAAGTAGACACTGAACATTATATGGTGATTAATTTATACGACAATCACGACTTTTCCTTATAATGAAGTGTTTAACTTTATAACTTCATTACAGTAATACTTTATGCTTCATACACGATTGTACTTTATACTTCACATACAAGGTAGGTAGGTACAATGAAGAAACCATAATAGTTTATGAAGTATGAATATTTTGTGATTTTTTAACATTAGTGTACCTAAGTTAGGTAATGTTCACAAACCGTGTTAAGATTAGCGGATCAAAGGAATTTACCAATAGTTTTGAAATCTTGTTAACGATAGTTTTTAATTTGTGAAACTAAAAACCCGCCTAAATATTTTGTTTGAATATAGTATTTACCTAAATACTATATTTTTTGGCTATACTTTTAAAGGTGCATTTTTATTGAAAACTAGAAAAATATTAACAAAAATAGGTTTTTATTTAATAAGCAAAGAAAGTATATGTACTAAGTATAATGTTACTTCAGCTATACAACACAACATAATAATGTGATATATCAATCATCATCATCATTCAATGTACAAAAGAACGCGATTGTGTTCGTTCAAAATACAAATAAAAAAGGTAACAATCATGAATGCAAAAAAGGTGGCAAGTATGCGGATTGGCATTATGAATCACAGATAAAATCTTTTTACTTTACTGTGTAGGTTGGTAGTCCAGAGCGAGATCTCCTTGCCATGTCCAGTTCGGGAGTCAAGAACCGGATTTACTTGTAGGACTTATTTTAGTAGGAATCGTATTATGCCTGTCTCTTTTATAACAGATGCGTGACAGATAATTGACCTTATTTCCTAATTATGCTTTCGTAACTTCATTTTATTTTTAACATTATTATAAAACGTTTTCGTAGATCGGAAGATACTTTTATTTTCAAGTACGTAAAACCAACTTATTACAACCTTACATAATTAGAAAAACAAAACAATACCTGCAAATATTGCCAGCCTAAGGTAACTCCGAAAAAAAAAAACTATTTGAATTCAAATTTCAAACAAGTTCCTTCCTACCAAATAAACCTGGTAGCGTATGTTGTCAGATATAAATCACGGCGTTACAATAATGTGCCTTTGCCTGCCCCAGGGGACCGCTGCAAACCGACGAACGACGAAAACACTTCCTTTTGTCGCATAATTGCCTAAATTGTTATTAGACGGAATAAAGACATATGACTGTGGGACGGGAATAAGCCAGGTCTTTATTTAGTGAGTGTGGACGGGATATTTATGGGTGCGAGTGAAAGATGACGTTTTAAATAGTTTTGGCGGTAAACACGTCTGTTTAAATGTCTGTTGCAGTTGGGCGGTAAATGTTTCGATGTCATTTTATTTTGTTTTGAGCTTAATAAATTTATTTTTAAAATAATTAATGTAAAGATATAGTTTAATCCGAAAGCTAATGTTGATACATTGTATTAGCTTGCGGATAGGCTACTTTTTATAATTTTTTACTGAACAATTATAAGTCAACCTACACAAGTTTTAGATGACTTGACAATAAAATAACTAGGCGTTCTATTAAACAAATGAGATTATTTCCTAAGAAGTAACATTGTAATGATCCCACTGAACACGTATTCTCGTTTTAATTATCTGTAAACGCTGAAACGTCACTGTCACAAATAAATTCACAGATAATAACAATAAATTTAAAAAAGGAACGTTTTGTGTGTTCCATATTGGAGAGGTTACACATGTTTTGAGCACAACAAAACGCCCTGAGGAAAGATATATCGAATACGATTAAGGGGAGACAGAAATATATTCTCTTTCTTCTTTATGGAGTGGAATTAATGTGCCAAAAACTTGGTTGTGTTTCGACGTGTACTACGTTTAAATCCCTTGACAATTTCAGGTCCATATTTAATAAGCGGTGTCTTTAATTGAACTTTAAAATAAAATTTATGTTTTATGATTGTAATATGTCTTTTTATGTATTTCGAACTTAAAATGATACCCGGGAACTTTTTAATAATTTTTTTGATTTGTCATAGTGCAAATCCAAATGATTGTAGTCTTAAATAATAATATCAGTCAGTATAAACATCATGTCAGGCTTAAAACAAATCCTAACCCAATAATAATAAAATAAAAAGCCTTTTTTTTTCATAAATATAAAACTAAACTTTTTCTATTCACTGTTTCGTAAGAACCCTTCTACAGGTCAAGGCCTCCCCCAAATCCTAAAACCCAATATATTCATTAAAATAAAGTGTACCAATACCTATGTTAAAATGTCGCCGGACTAAACTCTTACTGATGAATTCAATAGGCATCCTTTATCATTTGACGATTGACTTATTCGTACCCAGGGTGGCATTTGTTTGTGCAACGTGTGGTCTAGTGTTGCCAAATAAAAAAACCTTGACACTGTTTGTAAATTGATCTCCAACTGTGAAGAAAATATTGATGTCAAAAAATATGAACGTAAAGTTTTAGAATCAGCGTAGGTCTGGTTTCGTTATGAAAATAAGTGAATTTTTCTGGAAATGAAAAGACTTTTGAAAACCTTGAAAGACTTACAGTTCGTACTGTAACATAGCATATCCATAATCGAAACCTTTTTAGCGCAAAAAGAGTGGTGATATAAATTTAACACGTGTGTCCGTGTGTTCGTTTGAGATATCGTATCTTTAATTCGAATTGACCGATTCTAATGTGTTTTATTTTGTTTAAAATCTGATTGATTCGAGAGTATTCTTGTGTGAAGCAAATCGGTCCAGCCGTTCAAGGGGTATGCATACTTTTTGCTGAGCGTCGGTGTTTTAATTTGTATTTACAAATCAACTTGTTAATATTTAAAATTTTTTATTGATCAGTTAATACATTTCATACTTTTAACTATATCTTTGTGCCAGACAGATTTATAGATAGTTTTTTTTCACTAGGTATATTTTAATTTTTTTTTGACTATTCATATCTTTTATTTTTATCTCAAACAATAGACATATTGATAACTATTATTGTATGCATCATAACATCCCCTATTCATAATTCTGGGTATCTACCATCCACTAATATCTGTCGTTTTCCCCTATCAATAAATAATTTGTCACCAACTCTACTAATAGAGACATATGTAGTACATTTAGGTGGTTTAAACGTGTTTTTGTTAAATGTATATTATGCAAGCTTTAAGACTAAATTATGTGGTGGGAATGAGAATGACTTCTCCAAGAAATATTTACATATTTTGGAGAACTGCAAATCTTTGCAGCTTCATGATATACTCGAATCTACAATGTGAGGCAAACTTTTACAATACGCATTATAATTTAATTAAATATCAATAAATAATTGGTAAATAAAGATAATAAATTAAAATAAGCCTTGCCTTACATCATTGAGAAATCATTATAATCAAAGATTTTAAAGATTGTTTCTGGACGCTCTTTTATAAAAGTATCTGTGAAATAGATTCGTGTACTAATTATTCATATCTCAAAATTTATATACTTAAATGATTTTAAAAGTGGCTATGAAAGGCATACGAATGCGCGATCCGTCCGATGTAATCACATTGGCGACTGTATGCATCCTTTATTAGTTTAATTTAAATTCTCTCTTTTCAACTATATTGGCTATAAGGATAATATCCTTTTATTTGAGACACAACTACATTCGCTGTATTGGCCTCTGGTTATGACAGTTAAAACCAAAAGGAGACATCGCTGAGCAAAGAGAATACTACTGAATACCGGTATAACCTATTTTGACAACAAACTCCTTTAATAAACTTTTTTTTAAAAATCTGACTTGGAATTAAAATCTGAATTCAGTGAAGCAGCAATTTGTCTAGCGCTGTCCAGTTAGCCGGGGAAGCTAACGAGTTCAAACGTGTGTTTCCATTCAATCGATCGGTTGACAGATTGATAATCGATATAACCTTGGCAACGGGCTGTTGGCGGCAATCTGTGTCACCTTTGTTATGTTCCATTAATTGTGAACCGATGATGGGCGTTTGTTCGTGAACATTGTTTATTTAAGGAACTTGCATTTCATAAAAGACGACCTCACAATCCAATTTTGATGTATGTAGATGTATGAAGAGATGTTGGGTTTGGTTTCCTACTAATATCACAAACACAAATGTAAGTAGGTATATATTACACGTGGGATAGTTGCACTTTCGTGCAAAAAATGCAGAACAAATTTGGATCAAATAAATAGGTACTTATACCCAAAGATATGGGAGCGTTCAAGTATTACGTAACGCAATTTTTGGAGATTTTTGACCCCCCCCTTCTCTCATGTAACGCGCCGTAACGTTTTTCTGTACCCCTCCCTCACCCTAGTAAAACGTTACGTAAACACCAAGTGACCATATTTACCTAAAAGTCACAATTATGTGGCCGGAAGAAGTAGGTACCGGAAAGTCGCTAAAATACGTTTGTTATTGTTTTAATCGCGTTAATATTATTTTTTAACATTTTAAATGCCTTATTTTTAAATGCCTTATTTCTAATGTATTTTTTCTTTTTTTGTCTTAATAAATTTTTACTACTAATTTTTATTTGTTTATTTATTAACATTTAATTACGTCGTTTTCCTGACTTTGCCCTGCCCTTACAATTATTATTGCTTTATCCACCATTGTTCTTCTCATGCATTTAGCGTTTTACTAATAAAGCTATTAAAATAAAATAACTTATTTAATTTTCGATAATTTATTTTTACATTTGGCAATGCAATGAATTACAAACGTAAACCTAACTGAAATAAAAAATATATTTGTCAAAATATAATCGTATTTGAGAATACGATCGAACGAAAACGAAAACATTAAAAATAAAATCATCCATAATAAAAACAAGTAGATAGTAAAAAAAATATTGGAGTTACTGCTTCTCCGTCCACGGGTTTGCCAGCCACTTAGATTCTTTCATTACTGGCATCCGGAGCGTTTTGTTACCTACTTTACTGGAGTGATGAAGAATACAAGCAATTTTGTGAAGCTAAAAAAAAATTTCAAGTTTTCATTCCATTTAAAATTTTGAAAAAAAAATTTTTTTTAAATGCGTGAGAGAATCTTTCTACGCAACTGTTCTGAAGGTAAAAAAAATTTTTTTTACGTAAAGCGTAGTTCAAAGACCCCCTCCCGCCCCTGTAACGCATCGTAATGTTTTACAGGACCCCCCTCCCCCCAAATTCGTTACGTAATGCTTGAACACTCCCTAAACTATAATCCGAAAAACACTTATCGTACGGAAAACTGGTAAGAAATATACACCTTCTTACTATAGGAGAAAATTAAGCACCTATCTAGAATTTTATAGCGCGTACCTAAACACAATGAAAGTAATAATATCATATATAAAAAAACAAATGCTACAACGCATCTCAACATTACAATCAATACATTGAGTTCAAACAAATGAACTACAACAAAGAATTAAACTCAAAAACACAATCTTTTGTCTCATCCTTACAAATAGCTGCAAATTAATTTTTATTACACTTCTATTTGACTCGCTTACAGTGGTGCTAGTGATTAAATGTAAGTCACGTACAGTTACAAAGTTACCCGGATCAGTGTTGCCAACTTACGGGTTCCCTTTAGCAAACAAATCACCCTGAATCCCGGGACAAGATTAGGGTGACAATTTACAGGGATAACATGGGACAGGCTCGAGAGCCGCGGGACAATTTCAATCTGTCCTAATTATTTGCCGCCCGATTTCCTAACCTCTAAACTTGGGGTTGCGTTAATAGAAATTTACGTTCAACAGACTTTAGTATTTAGTTTGGTGAATTAAGAGGATGATGAAATTGATATAGGGTTTGCTAAGAATCGGGAATTAATGGGTTTTATTACGACGTAGATAATAAAAAATCTACTTTAGATTTACTGATTTGAAATTTGCTTTTGAGCTACTTTTTGCATAGGCCAAGCAAATGTATACGAAGATGTTACTAAACAAAAATTATATAAAGAAGCATGTAAGTGAACGCGCAGCTTGACTTAAAGTTAGCCATACTTTAGGAATAAAACGTAGGTATCCATGTTTAGTGAATTAATGATTGCAATGTATGTCTCCAGGATTGGAGTCCGCGACCTTTATAGCAGATTTTGCTTCACGAAGCCATAGAACACAAAAACTGTAATACTGCAACTTATTTTTTCCCTTTCAGAAGCTAACGCAGACACAATATTTTACTTCCCCCTCCTAGTAATACTAATTTTGGGTGTAGTCTGTCGGTGTTTTAATGACCCTTTGTTTAAATACATTTGGTTAATTATATCTGATGACTCCGTACGACTAAATAATTGAGTGTATAAAAATTAATTTACTATATGAAGTATTACAGTTCACGCTTGGTGAGCTATGCACGAACGACCGGTTTTTTGCTTAATTTTATGTGTTTGTTTTTGTATATTTACTTAGATTTCATGATCGTAAAGTTTGTGTTTTTGTGATCGTAATAAATATACTCTCTATGGTACCGCACTCAATAAGAATGTTCATCCGCAACAAAGTTGATTCAATGTACCTAAAATCGGAAATGAGGTGCGTATTGTTATAAAATATTTGGTAAAAATACTTTAACTCATTTGTACAAAGATGACTGCAGCAACATTTTGACCAAACCAAACACATAAATCTAACATGTAATTATTTCTATTATGTATTTACGCTAGCATTACGATGATTCCTCAATAAGGTAAAATAATTACACAAACAGCTTTCTACTTCGTTTCGAAATTAACCAACAGAACAAATTATATTAGATCGCATACCTGTTAAGCGATACCTAAATAGTCGTGTTTTAATGAAAAGGACAGACAAAGTGTATTTTGGTTAAACGTTTTATCCAAGCACGGGGTGAGAGGGTGTCTGGGGGCGTATTCTATTTCACGCGCCACTGCTCTCTGATGACACCGCATTCCAACGAGCAAATGGCACGACAAATGAACGGGGGCGAATGGGACACGCCCCTCGTGTCATAAATGTCATTGTCACTGACACAGCAATAGAAGACAAGACAGGGTTCGTTGATAAATTGATTTGATTTAGAGTTTCTGAATTTGAGCAGCAATGTTTGGTTGGGTTTAGTTTTTTTTTCTACGTATAAAGAATTTATTTTTTCAGCTAAGAGGTATGTCGAATCTATAAGTATGCAGTACCGAGGTAATTTATGCTTATAGTAAGCATCAACATTATTATACCGTTTCTTTAACAAAACATAATAATTAACATAAAGGAAATCATTATCACTTTACTTTCTAAGCACTTAAATCCATTTGCAAAGCGTTGAAAACTCGGTAATCGTAACAAATTGCTTTTTTAACTGTTTACAAGAATGGGAGCAAAACTGCGCACAATGTAATTTTGATGATGTCTCTTATGAAGATAAACAAAGACTGTCATTACTGGTGCCAATTATTGTAGCTTTAGCTTTAATTGTTACCTGTCAACATTTTATGGGCAGCGAAACCTTGGCAGTAATTAAGTGTAATTATTTGTGTAGTAATTAAATTTCGCTTTTTATTACATTTTATTTCTTAGTGTGCTATAAGAAACGAAGCTCATTTTATAATTTTACCGTCGTCCTTCAGTGTACTGTAAGGTGTAAAGAACAGAGTGTCATTTATAATTATGTACAATTTTTTGCTACTACTCGTACTAACTTGACATTGTAAGAAAAACGAATGCTCTACATACGTACTCCGATGAAGCTTTTGTAAAAATTAAGTAATTATTTACATACGGTTTTGAAATAAACAGTTATAATAATTTACAACAAAATAAAAACAGCATACCAACAAACAGAGACCAATTTTATTTCTAGCCGTCTTGCAAATATTCAGGAATCATTTACTTATCCATTTACCACATCGTTACTTACGAAAGAATCTCGATCGCATTCGTTGACTAGTCTGCGGGCATGTTAAGTAATGGCGAACACCTGTCATAATGCTGTCACAATTACCGGTTGACAGTCACGGCTCGCTCGTGTCAGATACAAAATGTTCAGCAAAAAGCAAGAGTATGGCCACCATACTTAAACGGCTTTTTATGTATGGGATGGATTGTTTTGTTGAGTATTAAAATTATTGCTTTTCATTGCTATGTATGCTGGTCATATAGGTACGTATACATATTGGTCATATAGTATTAGGCTTGTTACGGTGCGGGTATAATGTAGCAAAGGTGTTTTTAAAATTAACGATAGCGTGTTTAGGTAAGTCGGTATTTTTTGTTTAACTTATTATTATCAGATTAAGTTAATGAGCCTTGCCGTAAGCAGCTATTAATTATGTCACAATATTATTATAAACGTAAATATTGTGCAACTGTTTTACTGTCATCATTTCTCAACATAATCTTATTAAAGAGTTTTCCTGAGAAAAAATTAGCCATTCTAAGCATAATTATTTATTCATTTGTGAAAAGATTCAGAGTCCATTTGAAATTGTTAAAAATATTAATTTAATTAGTGTAAACTTTCCACAATGCCACCTTGATACTGTGAGCCTTATTTAGTTTCTATCTTAAAATCCGAAAAATACTCAAACTCGTTTGAGTATCACAAAAAGCCGACGTCATACTACAATTAGATACTATTACCACTTATGTACTACATAGATAGATAAAGTTGGATAGATACAAAGTATCCCCTAGCACCCTTTATCTGTCACAACGAAACCGCCATTTACAATCATCAAGGTACAGCCTTATTCTCGACGGGAAGCCACGTCACAGTCAGCCCGTGCCCGGCTACAGGTGCACATCACTAGGACAATTTGAAATTGGAACGTATCATTGTCATTTTCTTTCTGTCATTCCATGCGATTTGAAACGGAAGCGACCGTTCTGATTGGAGATCGGATTGAAGTTTAGTTGGAATTTTAATCGGTTTGGTTTATTTTATGGAGTCAGGTATATGTTTTGTATTTATTGTCTATCATTTATTTAGTATTATTCCTAAAAATTTCGAAAAGATTTATGAAGACCTCAGCGAAATAGAAAGAGATAAAGATTGATTTAATAAACAAGTCGTTCTTGTTTACTGATTAATTGCTTTAATATAATACTTAAAGTTTTTCAAAACGCTGAGTGTTTATGATTGCTTTATATTATACATTACATAGCAATTACGTAGTCTGGAAGCGCATATGACGGTAAGTTACTATGAAGACGTTACACGTACACCTTTAAGAGCTACCTATCTATTTATGCTCTAATGCTTATCATCTTTGACAGTAATAAGATTAATACCAGTAAGACCCCATCTATAATAATAACTTACTGCTTATATAGAAAGTAAATTAATACACACATCAAACAACGAACAAAAATATAACGTCAGATAATTTTCTCTTTCACAGGATGAACCAATTTATATTACAACTCAAGCGAAGCCCATACAAAACCCTAACAAATAAGCTAATCTCTTTGCTCGGTCAGTTTTAAAAGTGTACTCTCATTAGTAAAGTAACTGGCTGAAATGCATCTTTTGCCTGAGTTATTTAAAAAGAAAAAGGCATAACTTTTTTTATTTGTAGGCACAGAACTAATTAAAGAGTCGTGGAGTTCTGCCAAAGATCCGGTGTACGATGTTGCCAGAATTAGCTGGAGATAGTCTACAAGATTTTGAATTTGGATTTGTGATTTCAATACTTGGAAAGCCAGTTGTATTAATTAGAATATATTATTTCGTTCGAATATATTAGATTGTTGTTAAGATATTTTCTGCCATGCGTCAACTAATTTAAAAAACCACAAAATTGTGCTATTTATATACTTAATACAATAGCACAATTTAATTTAATAATAAATATTTATTTATAATCTGTAATGGACGTAGTAAAATTGAATAGTATTTTTTGAATTTTCTCACTATGTATGGATGTGATGTTGACTAATGGTCAGATCTAAAGGTGCACAGTAAAAAACCCAAAAAGGCCACCTAATAAAAAAAATAGCCGTAAAGTGTTTTACTTTTTTGTATTTTATATTTTGTGAAATAAATCTTGTAACATGCAATAATGATTTAATTAATACGGCATAAAATAAAACATTTGTCACCCCAACAAGTGCGCATTGCGAAATAGATCATACGAGCGAGTGGATTACCAGCTGGTCGGTGAGACGAATGCTATGGTTATCGCGAAATATTGCGATTTATTTATTGGAGAAGAATAAGACATTTAATGTAGGTAGGGTTATAACGCCGAAGATAAGTTGGCTACAAAATTTTTTAATTATGTAGTTTCTATTGATGTATTAAATACGAGAAAACTTTAAAAAATAATTCAATAGCTTTAACATAATTAAAGAATTTGTTTATGTTTTGATAATAAAAGCGCTCAACTATCTCTGGACAGAAAACGTGAAAACAGTATTAAATCAATAGTACAGTATTAAATCAAATTAAAATCTTTGGCAACCTTAAATACAGTAAGCTTGCTAAAAAAACAAATCAAATCTATTTTTATTTCATTCACAATAAACCCTAAATAAAGTAATAAAATCCCCAAAGCTGGCAACTCATACTCCAGCAAATAAGACGCGCGAACGCTCGTGAACAATCATGTCTTTGTGCTGGCAACACCGTATGTTATTCAATCATTTTCCGAACCACTACGCTGGAGTATTGCCCTTTTTATTGCTGTTTACCCAGATTTTCGGGAGTTTGCACCCGCTTTGTTGCCATTGTATGTTATTTTTTGAGGTTAGTAACGTTTAACAGGTAGTCGTTAAGTAAATTTAGTTTTTATTTGTGAAGAAAAATACATACAAAGGTAAGTAGCTATGCTTGAATATTTTGTTGATGTTGCAACTTCGGTAGTTTAAGTAATAGTGCTTTAAAATTATATAATATTTTGTTATAGGTTTCTATTTGTTGTTAAAATATAGCCATCCGATGTTTTTTTTTTATTAGATTTAATATAATATTTCTGGATAAGCTTCCTAAACTAACGGCTGAATTGAAGATTATTTAAAAAATTTGTGGACTAGTTTTAGTATTTAGGTACATAGATTAGTTGACGAGTTACTTTCATAATAGATACAGACAATCATTAAACGTTTTTACGGCCAAGTTATGCAGCAGGTTTTCGTACGAAAGGCGAGAAATAGAAACTTCAAATACATAAATATCGTGAATAAATAAATCAATTATTGATGATTACATTTTATAAGCTAAGAAGAAAGTTGAGATATTATAAGGGAAAGTTATGATAATAATTATCATTTAAATTACTAATAAATATTATTTATGTAAATACTATCTATAGTGATTTTCAGTAGAAAAGTCTATCAAAATTTATTTTTTCACATTTCCCTGTGTAGTAACTTAATCATTTAAAATCTACATTTTGCGTCTAATTACGTCCCTAATTGTGTTACATTTACGTGAAAAAAGCGTGCGTGATGCTTTTACTAACGTCAAAATCACGCGACATTTCTTGACAAATCACAGTTATTACCAACTACCCTCTAAGCTCATTAACGACGATATTTCAACTCAAAATGGCCGCAACGAGAACAAAATGGAGGTGACGTGACTTTTGAACTTAAATACCTATATTGACATTGTTGGTCTGGAATGGAGGTGACTACCCGCTAGCGTTAGATATTACGTGACTGTTTCTACGTTTCTGTTAATTTTAGTAGTTACCTTATGTAGGTTTTGTTCGAGGTTCTTGTGGTATTAGACGCCTGGCAGATAAAAAAATATGTGATGATTATGATTCGCAATTTTTATTAGATTCAGATTTTACTCATAAACAAAATGTGACCGATAAGTTAGAAATTCATGAAGCACAAGAGAAAATTCCTTGCCTGTTACAAAAAGTAGACCAGCCTCTATCATTTAATTTACTACAAAAATTTTCTAATTTATACAAACTGCAAAGTGTTATAGCTTATATTTATAGATTTTATAAGAATGCGTCTAAAAAAGTTATAATAAAGGAGCCTAATTTGACTCCTAAAGAATTAGAATCAGCTCTCTTCAAAATTGTACACTGTGCGCAAAGACTTGAATTTCCAAAAGAAATTATTTCATTAAACAATAATGAAAAACTGGCATCAGGCCTTGCTAACTTACATCCTTATATTGATAACAATGGTTTACTTCAAGTGGGCGGTAGGCTACAAAATGCAAGAATTTCGCAAGAAAAGATGCCTCCCATTATCTTGCCCAAAAACAGTAATATTACTTCTCTAATAATAGAAAGAGAGCACCTCCGTTTATTGCATGCAGGTCCTAGGCTTGTACTTAGCTCTCTGTCACAAAAATTCTCGATAGTAAATGGTATTCGAGAGGTAAAAAAGATACTTCACAAATGTATAAAATGTGCTCGACTAAAAGCTGAGACTGCTAGGCAGCTTATGGGTTCTCTACCTGCGGAAAGAGTCACTCCTTCTAGGCCCTTTCAACATGTTGGCATAGACTTTTGTGGTCCATTTAATATCAAAATTGCAAGGATTCGCAAACCACTCGTAACCAAGGGGTATGTAGCTGTATATGTATGCTTGTCTACAAAAGCTATACATTTGGAGGTGGTGTCAGACATGACTACTGCGACTTTCTTAGCATGTTTTGATCGTTTTATTTCAAGACGTGGCATACCCAGTAAGGTATTTTGTGATAATGCCAAGACTTTCAGGGGTGTTGATAGCCAGTTAAAAGAATTGTATAATTTGCAATCATTACATTCTCATAGAGATTCAATTTATAATTACTGTAAAAATAATTACATATAATTTATGTTTATTCCCAGTTACTTCCCCGGAATTTGGTGGACTTAGGGAAGCCGGGGTCAAGAGTGTGAAACACCATCTCAAGCGCGTTGTTGGGAATCTTTGCCTGACCTACGAAGAGTTTAATACAGTGATGGTCCAGATAGAGGGTGTTTTGAATTCTCGACCTCTATTTCCAATCCCAGTGAAGGTGGATACTTAACGCCAGGACATTTCCTGATTGGTACTGCTTTGAGTAGTTATCCTGAAGTTGATTTATTAGACATTCCATTAGAAAGATTAAAGTTATGGAGAATCATTTCAAAGATTAAGCAACATTTTTGGAAAGCATGGTCTGCTGACTACCTTACTCAACTACAAAGCCGTCCCAAGTGGAAGTATAGCAAACCTAACATTAAGGTGGGTGATATAGTACTTGTTAAAAATATAAATACCTCTCCTTTGGAATGGCCTATAGCTATAGTAGTAAAAGTATTTCCAGGACTTGACAACAATGTAAGAGTAGTTGAAGTTAAATATAATAAGAAGATTTATTTGAGATCTATAAACAAATTATGTCCTCTCCCAATAGAGAGTGGTTAGTTGTAAAATTTCAATAGTAAATAAGATAAACATATGTAAACATAATATGCTCTTTCTGTATCTATACACAAACAATAATTCAGCTAAATTACTAGCTACTGTTAGATAATCTACTATGTAAATTGTCTTACTACTAAATTTAAAAAGCTGTATTTTACTAACTTTAACATGCTTTATGTATTGCTGTACTAATGTTCTGTAAGGCATTATTTATTCGTCAAGTACTAATTATGTTCATGCCTGCCCCCCCCCAACTATGTTCAGTACAGAACATATATTTGGTATGGCAATTTTATATATTTTTGTTTGTATGGTGGCAACACCAGATTTTTGGTTTTTCTCTCAACTGGACTCCCATGAGCTCCAGACACCTTTTTTATGTTGTGTGGTAATAAATAGTGAATTCGGTAAATTACTGTGTTTTACTTGGAGACCACGCAACACAGTCCTCCATGATGCTTTAATTTTATGTATTTGTTCTTATGGGGACTATTAACTTGACACAGAAGCTAACATGTTCTTGACATCTGTCGGCATGGTGTTATCAAGACCATGATCAAAAACTTTTACATCTAAATATTTTGAAAGTGTATTAGAGTTATTAACACTTAGGAGCTAGTTTACAGCGGGCAATAAACAAAACTTCGTACCGCACCTACTCAAATGCTCCTTTTCGCTACGCCCTGAACAAATATTAGGGAGAACACACAGGCCGCCGCCTAAAAAAGTAAAAAGGTATAGATAACGAGTCCCCGCGCTACCGGACAAAGTAAGCCGCCGCCCGTGCCAGAACTGCCAGGGGCGTGGCGCGTCACGCACAAAACAAACTTAAAATAAACTTAAGCGACATAAGAGCGACAGGGACGCCAACACACGAACCCTGCGCGCGCAAACGAGACAAAATATCCTTCACAAACACGGCTAATTTAAAACTCCAGCATAATTGATGGTGAATCCAAAACAAACAGACATGGCTGACTAAAAAGGACAGCTATATACAAAATCTTCATTAGCGACAGAGCAAGCGCGGGCGCCGTCGAGCTCCCACTAATTTAAAAATGAAACGGTGAGTCGACGTTAATTTGAAAAGTGAGCATTTGTTTTAACTCAAAAAACTCATTTCCAATTTTATCAGGGAGATGATCATCAAAAAATCAAAACAAAAGTCGATGACCGAGCGAAATTGCTGAATTACCTGCAGTGAGCGCAAACGCCAGCTGGCAACACCAAGTAGCAGCGGCTCGGAGCATTAATTAAACTAATAGCGTTATTAATTTAGAGAGCAATGAATAATGTGTGAAAGAGAATTACGATATATCTAAATTCGATTCAATTATCACTATCGATCGTAAAAATTTTATTTATTGCTCAGCTATCGTATTTAAACAACTTGTGGTAAATAGAAATACCTATTTTTTTTTAAAAAGTCTACCTCAAAATGGTGTTGCGGCACTTCATTTTCTTTTGGCACCAATATTTTGACATATTTGCCGTAAGCAAATATATTCAAGATTCATAAAACAATTATGTAACATTAGGTATACCTATTACATAAGTGCTATCTTTTATTCCTGCAAAGAAATGGAATGTCTAACTAATCTACATAAGTTACTTTGCTTTAAAAAATTCCATTTATAGTTTTTACTTCATTGAAAATTAGGTTACTGGAATCACCGTTTTTATTGTTCTTATTTGAAATAAGAATAGCGTCTTTATTGCAATCTTATTATTGTAGCCTTAATGTAAGAACGTACTCGCTTTGATGCTGTATTACAGAATATCACTAAGTGGATTCCGAGATAAACACATGTACTTATCTTGAAAAGTATTTTTAGTGGCAACATGTCAGTAATAACTCAACGATATTTTATAATGGTAGCAATATTATTTTGATATAGGTACAATCGGGGAAGTCAGC
The DNA here is from genome assembly GCA_923062675.1 of Marasmarcha lunaedactyla. Lineage (NCBI taxonomy): Eukaryota > Metazoa > Arthropoda > Insecta > Lepidoptera > Pterophoridae > Marasmarcha > Marasmarcha lunaedactyla. Next base: position 7,051,562 of record OV281361.1, on the reverse strand, counting down.
GGAGGTTCAAGCTAAGGCGATAATCGCTTCCACATTGTTCGTTTTGTATGCGCTCCGCATACTATACATTTCCATTTCTTTACTTTCTCGATGACAGTTCTAATTTGATATAATGCTCTCTAGCTCCATCCCTATCAGTTTCTCCGACTCTCGTATTATATAACCTTGTACGTGTGTAAACGTCATATTTTTATAAAATAATGCATACATAATGTAAAAAAAACGCTCGCACAAGGTTACACAGGAGCTGTTATCGAGAAAATAAAGAAATGGAAATAGTATAAGGAACGACAACACTGCAGGGGATTCGAATACGAATTTGAGCCAAGTTCCTATTTTCCCAACCGCTTTGTCATCTTATAACAAAAAATTCATGTCCAAACGGGAATCTCCTTACCAGAAAAATAGAACGATATCGAAATCTAATCTAGTTAATCACTTGCGTACTAAATTTAAACTTACTATTTGTCACTTAACTGATACCAGTAAATTTTTACAAAAAATTTAGTTAAAATTCAGTTACCAACTTCACTAGGTACCTAGGTACTTAATACGCGTAAGCCAGCCATAATTGTAAGAGTAACGTTTATCAATAAACAAAGAATTATAACAACTTCGTGATCAAAGTTTAAATGGTGTTATCAACGAGTGCTTTTGATATCTTAGCTAACTTCTTCTGTTATTTACCTACTAATTTGTAAGGATTAATATCAAAAAGCACCCATTTTAGAAAACTGCATTCGACTGTACCGATTTTACCGTAGCATAAAAAAAAACTAAGAAACTGTCACAGAAAAAACCCATACAGTAAAACAATAGAATATTTCGTGCTTCCTAACTATGTTTACTTAAGGTCCACAACGGTCAGGACCACACAAATTGCATAATATTATGTAGAGTTTCTTCAGAAAAAGCAGCGTGAAATCGCCTTGCATTGCTAACAGATGTTAAGGGCTAAGGAATAGTTTGTGTTTTGGGAATGTGGTGGAAGATTTAGCAACAATAATTTAATTTAATATTATAAATTTAAATTAAAAAAGAATTGTATTTATAATATATATTTTTTTATACATAGTTGGTTTGAAGGTTCGTAATAGGCCAGAACTCAACGTTTCTTCGTAAGATCATTGTTTTGTATTATCTATTTTCAGTGTTTTGTATATAAAATCTTTAAATTATTTAAAAATATATAAATTAATACACCTATCCTAACCTAACCCAACATTTAACCTCTTCGGTTTAATTAACCTTCCTGTAATATTCCGGGTGATATTTTTAAAACCCGTATAAGTTCTGTCTCCCTAAGGAGTTAAAAACGTTTGGACAAATTGTGTTTTTGGTACACTGCATTTAAAAAGGAACACACTTTCCAACGGTAAAAATACTGGGGTATAAAGAAATAGGAAGATAATCTCCAAAACTATATACGAGATAAATATAATAATGTAAAATAAGAGCTACATGACAAAGCAAAGTCGCGGCCGACCGCTAGTAGGTACTGTAACACACACAGCCTTTACATAAAACTCACAAAATTTTACAACAAACAAACATCAACAGGGATCGACCTTACTTATCAAATTGCAATTTGAAACTAAATATAGAAACAATGATCAAATCTCTAACCTCATCGTAACTCCACAGATATGTAATTCGATACCTACATGCGAGTAAACCCGAATGTTAAGCCTTGGCTAGAGTAAGAAATATGTGAACAATTAGTGTAGGAGCTCGCGTAATGATAACAACTGTAATAATGGTTAACCTGATACTTTGAGATGTTTGCGGTGTGTGTCATAAGCTGTAGCGTTTTAAATATGTTTTTTCGTAAAGGTGATAGCGATTGTTTGTATAAAAATTAATCAGTTTTGAAATGTCAAAAAATAATTAAAGTAGAATAGAGGAAGGTATGTGACAAGTTCCTGATGCACGGACTTCAGAAATCTTGTCCCCGTCACCAGATTTAAGTCGCAATTCGACTGTCATCAGAAGCAATACCAGTTCGAACACATTTTATACCGTTTTGTTTGTGCGGCTCATCTTTGCATTCTGTCTCTTTCTCGGTTTCATTAATTTAAGTTTCAAATACTTGAGTTTGTACTACCAGACCTATTGGTTAACTATGTGATGTAAGAATGTCATCTAACTTCCGCTATTTAAATTTAATCAAAGGTTTAATTCAAAAGTAATAAAAGTTGTCAGAACTCTTAATGACAGACATAAAAATAACTTGACGTAGAAAAAGGTGTTTTCACTATCAAAAAGACGGATAATTATTTTACGCCCCTCGGATTAGTTTTTGGGTGGAAAAATTAAAGAAAAATTAAAAATTGGTTTTAATATTATTTAAGTAGTAAGTAGAATTCAAACAGTAGTTTGAAATTCCAGGTTCAATATTTGTTTTTACCTTAAACATACGTGCAAGTAATTTACTAAGTCATACAATAGACACTCGCTACAAATTTTCACTTGGACCGCAAAATCTGGAGAACAAATTCAACTTACAAGGGTAAGTAAGGGTAAACACACGATACAATACGTACCCTTATGAGTTATTAATTTATTCATAATGCAACCCCTTAACAAGAAGGTTTTAAGAATACTTCAAATATCTGGTAACGGGAGCAATTAAATTATTTTAAGAGGGTTGAGTTGAGACTTTTGTGTGAGAGTTTTGTGTTATTATTTTTTTGAAGTTAATACTGTTTTGATAGATTTCTACAATTTGAATGAATTTTTTTGTACTGATGAAAATGTGAAATATTTGGTTATAAAAACACAACTTATTTTCACTCAAAAATGCTTGAAAGTAAATATATAATGATAAGTGACGTCATAACTCAGAACCAATGTGAAGCGTTTTCCGGGCCTTTGCCAATGCTTGCCGTTCGTATCAATTTTATTCTGTAAACAGTTGATTGTTAACGTATGGTTTTTTTGGGCATCATTTCTGCCTTATTATAATACCTACTATACAAATACGACATAATATTTTTTTATTCATCTGTCCAATTGCTAAACATATCAGTTTTAAATTACGTTTCAAGTTAGTGTTATAGTGAAAGTACATCAAAGAAAAACACACGTGTAACAAATAAGGGCTGATTGTTTAGTAAATTATTTCGAATACTGAAAATTATCTGAGCATTGAAAACTCAGCCCTCAGAATTATAATAATTAAACATGGCAGGTTAGTTCAACAAGTCGTGAGCGCTACTTTTTTTAAATTTTTCCTCATTCCATAATTGTTAATAGTCATAAAAACTTAGAAGTACCTAATGATATTAACTGTTCTTTAAAAGTATATTTCACCTGTGTCAATAAAGGCTGTTATTATACTCCACATACAATTGTTTAAAGTTTAATTGAAATGTTGGTTCCAATGTTTCTTAAATGGTTAAGTGTTACCATTTACATAATAAAGACTTTGTTTTTTTTTAAAGCTGAAGTCATTTTACCTTCGTGAATACTTACTTTATTTTTCTAATGATCAGTTTGGTCGACTTTTTCGTGGCTGATTGCTGAGCTTCTTTGCGCAGGCTTAGCACGTAGGTTCGCTCGGGGAACTCAGTAGAGGCCCAGGCTAAGGCGAAAATCGCTTGCACGTTGTTCGGTCTTTTGTAGGTGCTCCGCATAGTAGTGGGAGATAGCACTGCTGGGGATTCAAATGCATATCTGAGCCAAGTTCCCTGACTGCACCGTATAATACGTAGCCAGATGTAGAAACGGTCTCAATTGTCCAGTTGGACATCAGATTCCCAGGTGCAAGTTTTGGATATTCATGGCCGAGTAGAATGCTTTATACGCTTGAGGTCCCAGGTTCTAGTCCTGGCCGGGGCATTCATTTCAGTGATGAACACAGATGTTCGTACTCAGGTCATGGTTGTTGATATTTATATATATGTATTTTTATACTGGGTTCCCTCACTTCGCTCTATGGTCCATTAACACAAGCTCTGCTTAATTTGGGGTCATACAATTGGTGCGTTTGTCTGAGGATTTATTTTAATAATGATTATTTCTTATAACATAAGTTTTAGTAAATCCTCTATTGCACATTTCATATAATTCGTTTGAGATATTAAAACAAAGACACATTAGTATTGACCATGATCTCAACAGTAATCATTGTGTGCATGTCTCCGCTAAGCATTACTCATCAACTAAGCTGTACTTAGCAGCTCATAATTAAACTTAGGAAGGAACAAGACTAGTTTCAGTATTGTTCTATGCATAGTATATTTTGATCTTTTTTCATATTTAGCATAAAGATCAAATTGGCGTGAAAATAAAATAGAATTTCAAAACTTACAATTGAATATTTAAAGATATTTAAGGGGCCAAATAATAAAATTATCTAATTCCTACATCTGCATACAATATACATAAAAGCTATTGAGTACATGTTCTTTATCTTACGAGAAGGAATACGCAAAATGACAATGAAAATGTTTTTTGCTCTAACAACTAAATAGGAATAGGAAGTTTAAAATTTATCTTTATTTCTCCCAATAAAAATGTTTTGAATCCCTAAAAAATTATAATAATAATAATAAAGTCCAAGACAAACGCACCAACTGTATGGCCGTAAGGTAAGCAGAGCTTGTGTTATGGATGACCATACAGCGAACTGGGGGGAACCCAAAATAACAATAAATATATAAACAACACAACCATGACCCGAAAAAAAACATATGTGTGCATCACACAAATGAAGGACTGGAACCTGTAACCACCGACGTATGAGGCAGGGCTACTTACCACTCGACCGTCGTAATTGTTGACATTCTTTGTCTCGTCCGTTGGCTTTAGTATAGATGCAAACACAAAATAAATGAACAGTCACACAGACAAATTGCATTACCCACACACCTACATGTCTAGTCGCATATTATAGACTTGTAATTATGAGGACTAGACAAGGTTATGTACTAATACGGTAATTATTTCACTATGATTTAGGTGTACCTTTGTCTTGTAAACACATTGTTTTATGAACCTTTACTGATACTAATTATAACAAGATTTATGGGCTTTAATTTTGCGTAACGTTCATATTTATATTTAGTCCGGTATTGTTCAGGAAAATATTATAGTATACAGGAAGATAATTTAGTAATTAGCTTTATTTTTTGGTATAAATATGATGCGTACACATTTGTAATGATGTTGGTTTTCAAATAAATAAATAAGGTAAGTAAACAATCTTTCAATGGTTCAAAACATTATGAACAGGCTGATAACTTCTGTCTGTCGTCCCTTAGAATGCTGGGCGCCTACAAAAGGTCGTACAGCACGCAAACGGGCCTCCGCCGAATAAGACGTTTGTACTTGCATATATTTACTTACTTAGGTTAATTTTTATGTTTATGTTTTCATATTTACTTTAATTACTATACAAAAACCAAATTTGACCAGTATAATTATAGCTAAAACCTATAATGTCAATCGAGACCTTTAACTAAGAACTCTGTTGCGTAGTTGTCATTGCGACAGCCTTTAAAAAAACTTTTTGGTAATATATCAGGGGTGGTTTCAAACACCACTTTCACCACGCTTGCTTACTGTGAATTGGCAAATTAATTGTGTTCTTTCTTGTTGTGAAATAATTTTTTTCTTTCTTAGCTATGTTTCCTCACGAAGTTTATTTTCGTTACACTCAATATTAAAATTCAAAATCGTGTTAAAGATCTAGTGACTTCCTTAAATAATTACTTAAACTCATTGATACATTTGGCAGCCACCGGGACCTGCAGATCAAAAGCCACCGACGGTCTCGCCATGAGACTCAAATTGCAACAGTTTCATGAGTGAGAGCTTAGCCTGGTTACTAACGTAACGGCGCTCGGCTCGTGTGTCACGGACAAAGTCAGAATTGAGCTATTCGCGAACTTAACTAGAATGTCCTTTTTTTAATTGAGCTTTTTTTTCCTGGAGTATCTAGTTTTTTTTTTTGAGGTTAGAGAAATCGTTGGGAAATGGAGCTGATAAAATGCTTCCAAAAAAAGGAAATTTTAAATGTTTTTATGTATAAAAATATGTAACATCGACTTGTATACCTACATTCAATTCTTATATAATATAAAGCACAACTAATCAGATAAGTGTTTCAATTAAATTTTATATTTAATACGTTCTGCAAAACCAGTAAAGTAAAAATATTGCAATATGTATCCCATTGAAACACTAAACACAGGTCTGTCCCAAGAACCATAATTTACTTTAATTATACGTTCTTTTTATAACCATACATATATTAGTGAGCAAAGTAGACATGACTTTAAAAGGATAATAATCCGTAAACCGGTTTTTATTGATCGCCACATGCTAATTGCCTAGAAGTTGTCTTATTAACCGATCAAAAAGTATTTTCAATTATATTAATATCCATCGATTTTTTACGGTTAGACATTACGAAAATAGTCTCTTTTGGCAATTAAGACACCACTTTGCATGTTGATGCTTAACAACGTTGTTTCATAGTATAAATTTAATAATATTCATAAAAAGATATATTTTAAAGAGAATATTGAATAAAAGTTCAGATTTTAAAAATATGAATTTATCTCTAATCGATTTGTAAGCCTTAAGATGAAACTCATCTATACCGTCATAAAATATTAAAACGCATTGTTTATCTGTATGTTTGTAAGAGCATCATGTGAAATTTGCTTAGCCAATCAAAAAACAGTATACAGTATTGGATAGCCGTTATCTTAAATTAAAAACAGTGTGTGAATTTATACCAGGCGTCCTAGGTTTAAATCTCAAAAAACCTTACAGGATTTTTTATTTTAATTTTTTACTTAGAACATTCTTAAAAACTTGCAAACTGAAGATCTGATAATTATTTAAAATTAGATTAGCCTAAATAAAGGAATTCGCAAACTGCACTTAGGTACTTGGTGCAAATGGAACGCTTCTTTCGTAGATTTATAAAGACTTAGTATTATTCCTCAGAAGAAACAGTTCAAAACGTAAAAATAAATTTAAAATATCAACAACAACATTGTGTTTCGTTCCCAAAAGATGAAAGACACCGCCACGACGAGACCAACACCTAAATAATATTTAAAACACATTAAACAATAATCGAGCCTAGTTTAAAAACGATAATTTTGACGCTTGCCCGGAGCTCGTAAAACCTGACCAATTTAAATCGACCGCTTGACTCTCTCATAGTGTAGTCAAACTTTTACATTATCGATTTAGTCGGATAATATGGTCATGTTATGTTTTTTTTGTTAATAATTGCCAGTTATAATAACATCTCAATAGAAAGTGGATGTGAGAAGTTGCGGTTTTTTCTTTTTATTTTCTGATTGAGTTTGACCGTCAATGTAAATGTTTTAATGTTAAGCTAGATTGATAGAGTCGTACGTGAATAGAGTTTTTACATTATGATCTGCGTAAGTAATTGGTGATGTAAGTATTTCTTATATTATTCCGCTCAAAATTATTACGCCGCAAGGCATTATTTGAAACTGTATTTTACCTACTTGTTCCTTAAAATATTGAAATACACTCTAGAAAGATAAGTTGTACATCTATTTAGTGATCTACGCTAGATAATAACATTTAAATTTAATTATACGGTTTACTACATGCATACTAGTTTAGGAGTGGCGGTCGATACGATTCTAAATATAATATTAAGTGTTAGGAATAAAATTGTGCTAGCAAGTCTTAACTCCTAAGTTTTAATTGAAGTACCTATGCACTGATGTACCTACTTGTAAAATTTAATAAGAGTTAGATTTTATAACTAATGCCACTTTATTTAAGATAGTTTTGTTCAATTAAAAGTAATAAAGTATTTGTTTACAAAGAATTTATTAAAGGTCGGTTATTTACTTTCCAATAAATAATAAGTAAACCATGTCTCCAGATATAGTTTTGTACTGGTTCCTTCCCCTTGTTTTAAATGCTGAAAAAAACATCCTTTTTATGACCTATTTAAAAATCGATCCTTTTTCAAAGGCATCAGATATCATAAAGATTAATATTAGGAGACATTTTAGCACATTTAAATAATGTTTAATGATGTCGGCATCTGTTTAAAGTATGAGACGCATGCTAATTTGGATTAAATAATTCTAAGACGATCAGTATAAAATGGACAGTTTTATTGACCTGTCGCCAGGAAGCGATGGGTTAAAAAAAGTTAATAACGTTCCTAAGGGGAATCACCTAGGTTTGAAAAGTATTTCTTTTTCCTTAGATTTTTATCTTTAATTCAATAAAAATAGAATATATTAAAATAGTTATATACACAATCAAAAGATAAATGAAGGAACTATATTTTATTTTGTATCCTAGTAAGATAAGTTAAACTGCAAAAATACTCTCTCTTTAAATACTCTGCTCTTACAATAATAAAAAGCATTTTTAAAAACATTCGAATTCAAAAAACGAACAAAATCGAAAGTACATTTGAGTAGCCGCGTGGTCTCCGTCGGCTGTTCCAAGTTTAAATTTTAATCGATCCCTAATAGCAGTCGGACAAAGGAAGGCCTCTATTACGCCTCGCAAGTGTGAATGAAATGTCGGCGGGGTGGTCTTAGAATGTCAATATAAGGAATGCGTTACACGTATAAAACATTTAAATTACATTTAGATTTTAATTGCATTTTAAGGCAACCGTTGTGAATTTAGAATCGTAGCTTTAAGACTAGATAGGTTGATTATGATTAAAAATTGGAAAAATATATTAGTTTCTAAAACATATTTTGCATGTACAATTAGTAATTCAGGGCAATTTGCACCTGTTTATTTTATTTGCAAGTATGTCTTTCTGCAGGTCGGCGACCGATGTAATACTAAAATGAGTCATCAAAATAATAAAGTTACAAAATTGTGTTGTTTTCAAATTATCTCTCAAGTTAGATAATTCAGTTGCACTCTTGCATTCAAGCAGGTGCATAGGAACCGAACCCGGAACCGCTCTACAACTTATTCAAATTCTAAATTTATTAATCGTTATACAATCCATATTTCAATCTTAATATTCAAATTGTCTACATATTAATTAACAAAACAATCCAACGAGTTAGCATTTCGAATTTAAAAAATTCTAATTCGAATCTTTTGAATGAAATATTTTTTAATTTCCCTCCAAAGAGGTTCTCATTCTAACACCCGCGGCTCATCATAACAGTACGTGACCGCGGCACTTCTTTGATGTCCAACCTTTTTTTATTTAATTTATTTTTGTTATTGGTAACAATATTATCGGCTACCGAATGGTGTAAAGGGTTGTTATAATTTAGTTTTTATTTATGCAAAATAAAAGTGATACCTCGTAAAGATTTATAGCCCCGACTCCGGGTGGGCTTGTATTCAAGATGAAATATACATTTTTCTGCAGTTAAAGTACGTTCGTGGTATTAAAGAAAACGGGATTTCACGCGTGTAGGATGATTAGTTCTGTATAAAACCTTACGGCTATGCGTTGATGGCTATTTAATTGGTAACTAGAAGTGCTACTATAATAGAGATACTTTATTATAAACTCTTTTTCTCATCATTAAGTAAGAAGACCTCAAGTTAGATTTTCGACGTTAACCTTTACCATTCAAAAGAAAAAATCGCGTTATTACTAACAATGGCTAATAAACAAAGCAAGACTTTAAAACAGTATTAAAAACGTCTCTCTATCAAAGAAAATCCGTTGTGGTTTTACATTATTCATCTCATTTCACAACTAAAAGCCTACCAACATGACGCGGCAAATGGCCGCTGGAGAGAGCAGGAGGGCACCACGTGCAAGCGAGAGGGCGAACCAAGCGGGCGGCTGACGCCAAAGGCAGCGGCGTCGATGCTAATTGGAGACTCCAGCAACATCAAAGAACGCCGCGCGACGTTTATATTAAGCAGGTACACACACCTTGGTGATAATCAAAAATAATTCTCGACTTTATCCCCTCATCCTAAACGCTAATTTTGTGTGGCTTACCGGAGAGTTGGACTCGATTGATTAATTTCACTTGGAGATCCGTGCTAAGCAATTAGTACTCTTTTGTCGGGTCCGTGTGATACGGCGTGCCCGGTGATAGGTTTTAAAAGAATGCGGGTAATAAAATTGATTCCTATTACGTTTTAAATGAATATAGGCAATTAAATGTCGTTTAGGTCGCGTAGGTAGTATGTCCGTAGGTAGGTATATAATTATATAGGTTGGATAAAACAAAACAATTTCTAAACTGTTCTTTAATGAGTAGGGTACATTTCACTATTGTGGGTAAGTACTTTAATATGTAAAACTGGGTCTTACACATGGTGGAAATACTAATTATAAAGACATTTCGTAGCTGGTGTTACAGATAACATCTTAGTCACATCAACATGTCAGTTCATCATCACTTAAAGAATTTTTAAACCAGGACAGACTGAGACCGTAATTTTGCACCAAAATATCAATTTAAAACAATCTATGCAATAAACACTAAGATTAACAACTTTTGTGGATTCATAGAACTTTTTCACAATCATTTTACAGAAAAAAAACAAATAATCCAAAATTCCTCCAAAAAATAAGCCGTATAACTTTGTTCAAAGTCAGAAAGCTTTGTTCCTATTAAAACCCAACATCCATAGAGTGTTGACACTAAGTCTGATTTTGTACTAATTCGATACGGGCAACCTCTAAAATCCTTTTCGTTAAGAGTGAACCTTATAACCTAAATTTAAAGTTCAAATTTGCGAACTTATTTGTTTGTTAAGTTTGGTTTTTGTTTCCTTTCGGCTTTTGATATGACTGCGTCGGATCGGATTAATCTCGAATGGAAGGTTAAAATCGTAAGTGAAGATGACGTGTTTCGTCAAATTATGCGGTGATAAGATTTTTTATGCAAATGACCTATCTAAATGGTTAGTAATGGAATTGTTTTGTACTTTGACGATATACCTAATAGAGAAAAAACACCATCAGGATAGATATAATAATTTGCTTTTGACCTTTTAAAATTTCATCATTATAATTTCTGGGGATTCATTATTAAGATTATAAAGTTAGCTTCTGTATGATAAAATAGCAATATTATGTAGCTTATTTAGACGCTCATTCACTTTTTTTATTGAAAAAGGATTAGACGTTTGTCTTCTATCTCACCTGATGGAAAGTGACGATGAAGACGAAGGTGTTACACGCCTATCCACGAGATACCTATTCACTCGACGCTTGAAAGAACTAGGACTATAGTTTTCTGGAAAAAATAAAAAATAGTCAGTACTAACTTCGAGTATAAATTCTTGTTCTCAAAAACACTGCTAGGGAAAAAGTGGCTTGGTGCATAACCTAATGGTAACCTAGTGACTTAAAACATTACAATAGTTCTAACTAATTCGAAAAGAGCTATTTTGTTAATAGTTCTTTTATCTGCATAATACCTATAAGTAGTCCTAGTTTAATAGTGTCCAGGTTAAGTAGGCACTTATCTCCACAAAACGTAAGGACTTGTATATTATCAAATTTTCTTGTTTTAGCAACGTCCAAAATATATCATTCGTCCAAGGAAATAAAAAAAGCAAGTGTTCCATTTTCAAACGCATTTAACGGCGGCAAACCGCTTCTAATTTATAATAAGAGGTTGCGTAGTTTTAAAATAAGAAGCCAAAGTGAACTAAATAACGATCGATACTGATACCATCGGACCGCGGGCGATTGATGAAATGGCTTAATCTACGTACACTGGCCACTTTTAGGCGTTCTTTTTTCAAACTTATGTAGTTACGACAGTTTTACAGTCCGAACAACTTGTTTGTTCAGTAAAGGCTGGCGCTGCGTTCTATGCGTAAATTCACTTTGCCATTTAGTCACGTTACAAATGCTTTAGTTTCAACTTCTGCTGATCAAAAAAGATAAGTAAGTTGGCGACATTGTAGGTTGCTGGTTGGTTTTATGTATGGTTACATAGCTTAGGCCGTATTACTGTAGACAATTTTTTAATATTTATTATCCAGTAACACCTAATCTAGATTCTATACTATTAGATAAAAGTTCCGTTTTCATATAAAAGTCTTCATTAAAATTACCTAATAATTGAATGGAACCAGTAGTAAACAGTTTGAAATAATTAACTTTCAACAACCATAGGTATAATTAAATTTAAATCAATCAAATAGCACGTATATGCAATTTATCAATTGAAATATTTTAATTACAACAATCTATTCGCAGAAATCATAAAACGAAATGCAACGCCTTCCTAGATTTGTAATAGGTAAGTTAGTTCTTACAATAAAAATACTAGAGATTTTACATTCAGCCAGTTATGAAGTTTTTAACCAAAAAAAGTAAGTCATCAGAAACAAAGATTATAATTTTTTTAAAGAGAGTTTTAGAACTCCATACCTACCGTTTTAATTACCTTAATGATTCATATCTCCAAGTTTAAGCAAGAAAGTTTTATTGATTAATCTAGAATTATTCATTCTATATCGAACTATTTAAATTTAAACTAAAGCCATATTTTTTCATTGTCTTGTTTATTTCTTTTTTTTTAGTCATGAGGCTAAGTAAGTTTTAGTAAAGAGGTTTTATTTAAATTACCTTTACACTTTTTACGAGGAATATGTTTGACCGATTGGCTACAAGTCAAACCGGTTCAAAATGATGCATCGCCGGTGGTCAAACCTTGTACCTAATTGTGCTGTATTACCGTCATTACGGAGAGGGAAAATTTACTTTGATAGAAAAACTTCGAACGGTTTTAGTTTTCAAGATTATGTTATTAATTATAAATTAATTATAATTAAGATTATGTTATTAAATAGCGGATAGGCTGCGAGCACAGTTGGGAGTAACGCAGGTACCTATGCAAAAAAAAATTCTTACTTTTTGCTTTTGTTTGTAAATAATCACTTGAAATGAACTTTGTCTTAATTTGTTTAAGTCGTAAAGATCTATTGTAAGCATTATTTATGCCTCTTTCATTTAAAACCCTTGTATAAACCTGATGATTTTGAACAGGCAGACAGAAGTAGGTATTATTATTTTTCATCAGATCCTTACTTCAACTACTTCATTACCTACAGTCCAAGACTCTTACATCGTAAACTAATTAAAATATAATCTTAAAACCAGTATACGACTATAACAGTGACCTACGTCTATACTTAGAACTTACGAACAAAAGAAAACCTAAAACAAAATCTCGTTTGTATATTTTTCCCTCCAACGCAAGGTTTAATTAAAGCTATTAATACCTACTGGTCATTACTGCTCGGCGTTTCTGCTTCAGTCTATTAGTAGTCCATATTGAAACAACAATACAATATTTATAGCGCCAAGAACGATCAACGTTTTAGCGCAAATCTAGATTGCAGAGCAACTACTGGCGTTTGAAATTGGAATCTGTCTGTTCTAAAATTTTAAAAGAACGCTGTTTTTTTTCAGTCTGGCTTTTAAAAATGGAATTAGAAATTTTCTGAAAGACGGAAAATAAGTTAAGCGGAAATAAGTACGGAACAAGACCTAAAAACTGTCACCAAAATAATAAAAATGACAGTTGACAAATAACAAAGTCGACATGAAAGTAACTAAAAAATTTACAACATCAGTAAAATTCGGTCAAACGTTTATATTACGCACGACTCTTCCTACTTGAAGATTAAAATGTGGTTTTTCATTATTCTCTGATGCAACATTTTCACACAGATTTGCCGACATCTTGGAACAAATGGTTTAGAAAATTAAAATAATTAATACTGTTTTAAGTTTCAGTGATATTCATGTCTTTAAAAAAATTAATGTTGATACGTACATTCCTTGCAGTAGATAGCGCCCACATACCTAACCTATATTTCGCCGTAGAATTGACACAACAGTAAAACTACAACCTATGTTATGTTAGATTGTATCTCTAATATAACGACCCTTACCGAACTACCTATACGAAAAAAATTCAAGTGACATTCTAAAATTACGGTTGGTATTCTTTTTACTTTTTCTGCTTAATGTAGGTATATTTTTTAATTCTTTATTTATTTAGGAACTTTCATTACATTTTATTTCAATATTATAAGTTATGATTAAATGTTTTCTTATTAAATAACGTTGAAAATAAATATGAATGCTACAATTTTATTGCAAAAAGAACCGTAATCAATCCTGCTAGAAAAGTTTGTAAGCTGTATATATGTAACGTCCTTATCTCCTTTGTCAATTGGGTACCCCCACCCCTGACCTCCAAATTACTTAAAATACTAGCAGAAATATTTAATGTCAAGAAGTAGGCAGTAGACTTAGAACCTAGGTTCAATGTTCAAGTTATTACGTAACGCTCACACCTAATCTAACAATTATTTAAACAATCCTATAAGCATAAAAACATAATCTACTTGTTCTCGAACACGTTTTCATAATAATCAATCAATATTACCCCGAATCGAATCACTAAATCGTATTTTCCATCAACATTTTCTATGTTTGCATTCAACTTTATTTGCTAATAATATTAAATGTCAAGCGGCCATTGTTCTAAATTCGAGCGGACCAATCAGAAGGCCGCGTTTGCCCGCCCGTGTCACACGCGGTTGCGTTCGCTTGTAAACATTATTCAATTAATTTAAATGGATCAGAGTCATGTTTCTGCTTTGATTATCAAATTCTTATCGCGTATGGAGAATTGTGGAAATACTTTTCCAATAGTAGCTCTCTAGCTTACCTGGTGGATACCTATAATCCAATAGTCATAAGAATTCAGGGATAAAAATTGCTTTGAAAGCTGTTTTTTTGTTACAGAATTAATTTCATTCAATTGTAGTATGTTATATTGTATGGCTTTAATGACTAAAATTATAGTCATATCATATAATGAATACCTACAATTGTCCGGACCGCATCTTTTGTATGTATAATTTATCAAAAAGTTTATAAAATTTTGAAACACAAAGCGAGACTTCCTCGAATTTGAATGAGGTGCCATAAACAAAGATTTTCAATACACAATGTTGAAATTATGCGATTCGAATTGCATACGATCTAAAGGCGTTCGAATGATCGAATAACGATAATGATCGAAACGTGAAAAATGTATATTTTCTGAATGAAAATGTGGTTTGCGTGTTTTAATAAAAGAGTCCTGCAGTCGTGAGCGGCCGAAACGCATTCGAAATTCGAAAGTTATTTGCTTTGTTTATACACCAGAGGGCGTTGTATAAAAGTCGTTGCAATTTTTCATTCTTAAATTAAATTTCCGGCGATGTGTGAATTATTTATTGAACAATTGGTGTTGTGGTATTCTTTTTAATAATAGAATCGATGTCATGTGGCAGTTTACAAAATAAGTTGATGAGAAATTTATTTATTGTGTTATAATTGTTTTTTTTTTTCTTAAAGATTTGACTGGATTGTAATTTTAAACAACGTTTATGATCATAATTTTGAAGTGAAAATAACTATTACACAGATGTACCTATTGATGTAAATTTTAAGTTTCTCTGATTAAAATAAATTCTTTGCATCTTCATAATCGTTGTTTACAACACTCTACATATGTCAGAACCTACAAAAAAACGTTAAAAAGATATGCTTTCTTATACATATGAATTCACTACATAGAAACGCCCTAAATTAAAATTACAAATATATAACAAAAAATACACCTGCTTGTCTATTGTTCGTGCAAGTTTACTACTGGTCGAGTTTTGAGGGTGGACCTTAATTGAATTAAGGGATCAATTTTGTTATCAAAATCAATAATCTAGGGGTAGCCATTTAGAAAACGATTGGCAATTAGATATAGAGATATATGTTGGAAATTGATGTTTTTTGGTACGCACTGTTATGACTCCTGAGTAGTGCAGTGGTTATACGCCGGCAAGTCCTCTGATCGAGGCATTCATTTGGTTGATGAACATAGTTTTGTTCTTGGTTGTTGATATTATTTTGTATATCTTTGTTTATTCTGGGTCCCCCCCCCCCCCAGTTCACTGTATGGTCATCAATAACACAAGTTCTGTTTACTTTAGGGCCACACAGTTGTTGTCTTTGTCTGGGGACTTATTATTTTATAGCAGTGCAAAAAAAAACTTTACCCAAAACTAATCGCTCTTTTTTTAGATAAAATGTGAATAATATTAGCTTATATATAATGCACAATTACACAGTTTGAAAAATATTATTTATTTTAAATAAAACACTTTTTACCGGATATTATCGCGTATATTTTAGTTAATTTTTAGTTTAAAAAAAAATAACTAAAATATACGCGATAATATCCGGTAAAAAGTGTTTTATTTAATTAAAGTATGTATCGTGAAAACTTAAGAAAAAATATTATTTATAGTAAAAACTAAGTACATAGGTACGATCGGGCGCGTTGGTGCAGGTTCAGACATCCTTGTAGTGTCGCCGTCCTGCAGGGCGCCTTTAAAATATCTATCTTAGCCTGACCTCCGCCGAGTGTACCCACCTAAACGTTTTAAACTTAAACGTTTCCCCATTTCGCATTTAACTACGTACATATTTAACTAAAAAGAAACAAGATGCACCTTCCAGTTGGAATGTCCTAAAATTTCCATACATTGTGCCACCAATAATTTCCACCAATAAAAGCTTACAGTGCCAAAGACTTATCCGTGCGTGTGGACAAAATTGGAACTTACATATTTGTATGGGAATAGATATTTCGGCTTAGTAGAGCGCCACTCTTGAACGCTAACTTGGTCGGACTATACGAGTACGACCTTCTAACACCATAAAAGAATTAGTCATCGCCATGCCATTGTTCGTCGGCAACTCAAAGCTTGCCAGTTTATTTACAAAAACCCTATAATTCGGGACCCGGGTGTTGCCAAAGTGTGGGGTTATAAAATAATAACCCGGTTTTGACCACCACGGGCTGTGTGGTTTTAATGCATGTGCAGTGGAAAGTGGCGCACTTTTTAATTTTGGGCTGGAGTTGTAGAAGAAATTTAAAAATGGTTGGATTTTTTTAGAAATATATGTAATGATTTAATACAAAATGTAGGCTTTTGATATTTTTTAATAAATAGATATCTCATTTAATTCCGCCAAACAGCTAAACGAGTTCCTCCGAGTTTTCCTTTTGGAAATCTTTTTAATATGTAAAGTAAATAGTTTATTAAACAGATATGTGTTTATAATTAGGTATATGGATATCTAAGGATTATTTCTTTGTTTCTTTACGAGCTAACTTTGTCGATGGCGCTAACCAAAGTAGGCACCTAATAAGGTTTATAATAATAAACGTGCAACTTTTTAAACCATTTAATTCCGTTGATTGACATACCTATTCATCTTTACTTCAACATTCCCGTCGCAGCACTTAAATAACTGCTTTGTTTCTATCCATTAAACAATCTTAACAAAAGGGATGTTCGAACATTAGCCGTGCGGTCGATAACATCTACATAAACGAAAGCCTAAAGAATTATATCTTCATCTTCATAATTCTATAATTAAATTAACAAAAATCGACATCACCTGTCCTTTTTCTTTGCATAACAATAGATAAGGACAGATGCACCTTGCTTGTTTTTGTATGAAGATGATATTAGGAAAATTAGTTTGACTTGATATTAGTGTAATTTGGACATATTTGGGGCTGCAACGGGTGACGGGTTGATTTTTTATATTTATGTTGGAAAATTGTAAGTAGGGTTAATTTGGTTAGATATCAAAAATTTACTTGCACTTAGGTGACTGTTTAATTTTTTGTGTTGTTTGTATTGTTTCATTATTTTTTTATAGTATTAAAAAAATATTTAATTTTTATTTTATCATATGTAGGTATAACACGTATCTAAATTATAAAAGTATCTATGCACCCATCTATTTTATTCTCTTGCAATTCAGATTAAATTAACAGCTATGAATATAAATTTTTCACAGTATCTCCCTACAAATTAAAATAGATTTAATCGATTGCTATTAATAATCGATATGCGCCCCTATTCTCCATTTTATTAATGCTGCTATTCAGAATCAATTAGCTGTCTTTGAGTTTACGAACTGCCATTATTAGTGTAAAAGCGTACTCTATGCAGTATAATGGCGGGTGCCTTTGCCTTTTTTTGTGAAAAAAAAATTATAATGGGGGCAAAGGCGTTGGGTCTAACACCTTTTGTGGACCCCACAGGAGGTTTCTAAGGAGCAGAAGTAATTTGTGGGTTAATAAAATAAAATAATCTCCAAATGAGTTCCGTGATGACAGGGTTACCTTTTTGGTGTTCCGATGTTGAATTTTTAAATTATAATTGAAGTTTTTTTCTTAATTTAGTGGCATAGTTCTGTTTTTAAATAAAAGAGCTGTTTTTCTTTCAAATAAAGACGGTTACACTCTGTAAGTTAATTACTAAGCTACACCGGTATAAAAAAATGCTTTTTGATGGAGTTAGAGATAAAAATAACCAGTTGCGGATAGTAAGTCACTATTACTCTAAACTGTACAACAATTTGTTCAGGTAAGCATACCTAAATATAGTGATCACTGTCGATTAAGATTTTATCACTGACATAACGATCCTTAATGTCATATTTAAAGAGTGTAATTTTGTGAAAAATGCAAATTATTCCATGACCTTTTTATACATAATGTTTTTATTTATAAAAAAAAGCAGTAAAAAGAGATTTCTATTTATCAGGGTTAATACATTTTTAATGAGGATGTTTCCAGTCACAAATGATTTGAATCCTGTGTCTTACTTTTTTCAAATGATTACCTCTCTTCATTCAAGACATTAGTTCAAACGCATAATAATGATATAGATATCACACTTACAACAATAATCAGTAATCCCCGCGGTGCTTACATTAAAAACTGATATAAAAAAATATTATTTCCGCTCATAAATACAAGAAATTACTTCCTCAATCAAGATTCATAGTTTATATGAAAAATGGACTACACGTTAATCTTTTAGTAACATATGGAACATAGAACTAGTTCAAATTTGGAACATCTTTTGTCATTGATCATGATGTCTTCTTTTGTGCCAGTTACAATAGTTTTTTTTTTCTTTTTTTGCAGTGAAGTTTGCATGTGTATAGAGTAAATTAAAGTTTTTTTAAAAGGTCTGGGTGAATGACTCGATGAATTGCATCCTTTGCCTAATTTGGAATAAATGCCGTTCGTTATTAGTTAAAAGGTGTTAATTTGAAATGCAATTTTGCGATTTGAGAAGTGAAGTTTTTATTTACGTTATTTCATATTGTAAATATTGCTATGATGTTGTTTTGGTTTTAATTTTAATGGTACCGATGTAGAATTTTTAAAGATAGTGAAAATAAAATTAAACTCGTTAGAGATTGTTGCACATTAAGTATGCAATTTTCCCTTTCAAATGTTAGTTGGAATGATTACGAACATTGATTCTGGACGAACCTAGGCTCACCCGACGGAGGACTGGGCTTAGTCGCGAGAATCGCTTGCGTGTTGTTCGGTCTTTTGTAGGCGCCCGCATACCTACTGTGGGACGACGACACTACTTGGGATTCGAATTCGGAGCCTGCACCAAATATTCTGACTGAACCTACCTACTCATGCATTTAACTATATTTTATTATTAATAAGTGCCAAATAATATTAGTAGGTAATGCTTTTAGAAATTTTATTGGTTAATATTAAAACTCGCATAAATCAACATCATGTGATTTCATGATCATGGATGATCATGGAATTTATAACTTTATTGGTGAGGGCAGTAAGTTGAAACAATATCAAAATCCTAAACTGGAGTGAGTAATTACAGGGCATGCGCCTGCGCAAGCAACAAGTAAACCTTCCTTTTTGAAGATCTTTCAATTATCTTCCAACAAATCGTACCGCTCTGTAATTTTGATAATAATAACATATTTGTGAATTATTCGTGCAAGGATTTATGACTGCAGTTTTTTAAGTGTTTGGAATATTCGATTTAGATTTTGAATAAGTAAATTATAATATGAATTTACATTTAGTAAAATTAGTTACAGGATAGGTAATATTTTATCCAGTGGGACAAGCAAATCTTCAACACGACTGGCTCACCCAACAACGGGGTGGTGTCTGGCTGTTTATAGTCCACCACGCTCGCTACTGCGGGTTTGCCGACTTTACAGACTAATATTGGTAGGATCCAAATTGCCAAGTAGGAAAAGAAAAAAAATCCTAACTAAACTGTAATTTTTATTTTATTTGATTGTAATCGTGTACTACAACGGTTTTCAAAGCCACAGTGATAATGTTGGCCATATTACCAGCCAAATCTACAAGATTTTGTATCCAATTGCACTTTTCAGTCAACCATGCATTAAAATCTAACGACCTACCAATTTAGACTCAGCCACACACAATTTACACCCAAGAACTCCAATTAGCACAATTAATTCCAACCGAAATAAATTACAAATATCTTTGACATGAAACAAACCGAACACAGCGCTAAATTAATCCCGCGCAATTAATCCTGTGACAAGAGATTAACGTCAATAGTGACTGATGACAGTTGGCTATCACGGGTGACGTGTGACAGTTACATGCTGCATTGGCGCTGTTTTGCGTAAAAAGAGGATTAACTAGGACAGTTTGGTGATAACATTCGATTAGCGTTAATTTAAATAAAATTTAAGTTACACGACAAACTACCAGAAACATAGCAAATTTTTACTAGAAGGTAGCCATTTTATATTACTGCTGCTAAGTATGTTATACTAATCTAATGAGTAACAAGCTGATGACTTTGAAAAGTTTAAAACTCGACTGCTTGTCGTGTTTTCCGAAGTGTTCCTGTTCCCATGGGGCCCTACAACCTGGACAAATCTAATGACAAAATGACGAAATCTTTAGGCTCTAGTGCGTGCCGATAAATATACACATACTACACTGGAAAACCTTACCTAATTGAGTTAGTTAATGGTGGAAATTTTATTGATTTGTTATATTATTTATATTAATGTCTATAACTGTATTAACATATTGTATGTTTTCCAAATAAATAAATAAATCATAACCCTATTTCTTACAGTCAGGTAAAAAGTTTCCCTGCGAAGCTGCGAAAATTAAGTTTCTAATATTACATGAAAGACGTTCCATGTACATTATAGGGAATAAAAATTCAATAAAAAATTATAAGGTTTTGGAAGGCAATATAATAATAATAAATCCCCAGACAACGACACCAATTGCGTGGCCCCAAAGTAAGCAGAGCTTGTGTTATGGATGACCATACAGCATAAAGTAAAAAGGTTGTACCGAATGTGCTATTATTGCCTCTAAAGGTTAAGAGCCACTGGAGTGCCTACAACACCTGGTTTGGTTGCTGGTGGTTGTTGGTGAACTCTGACATGCAAGCCAGCCCTAGCTAACACTAACCCGAGCTACGTGAGCGCTACTTGTAGAAAAAACAATCATTATATTTTTATTTTATTAATTAATATTAATCCAATTTGTATCTAAGATAGGAGTAATATTTAAATTTAAATGATCTAAGAAAAAGAACTAAAAATTATATTTTTATCTGTAGAGAACAACTTTTTAAAAATACAGTGACCTAGAGGGTTGGTACGCAAAATTATTAATTATAATAATATAGGTAAGACACAAAATTATAAATTATAATAATTACTATAACTATACAATATGGGTGCCTCGTACAAAATAATCGAGTCGTTGTATTCTATCTGTAATTATATTTCTTTCCTTGTTTTTTTCTTATTGTTGAGTGATTTTTTTTAGGTATTTATTTATTTAATTTAGGATTTACCTACCTTGATATTCGGAAAAGAAATTTACATGACATTAACATGTTTCGCATATCATCTTGAAAATTCTTAAAATACAGCAAGATTACAATAACTTGTGTAATGTGTTTAGGTAATTAGGTAATTGTGTGGACGTAGAAAACTTAACCATTTTTGGGTATTATTTTAACCTTGACCCCTCCTTTTCAATTATTCTAAGTACTTCTTAAAACCTTATTGGTATCCAATTAAAATCTTTACCATTGACTTGTTTTATCATTCATATATTGTCGTTTCTTAGGTAGGTAATTCTACTTATTCTAATTACTAATATTTTTGTTTCTGCTTTTTTTCTGGATATACCTATATTTTTATTTCCTGAAACCTAAGGTATATCCAGAAACCTACACATTTCTTTTATAAACAAATAATCTAAAAAGATTCAAATTCAAATTATACCTATCTGTAGGTAGACAATGTTTATGGGCAATGTTTAATTTCCGAATAACAATAATCTAAACAAATGTTTTGATTTTTGTTTCGATGGCAAAGAAAATAACGGCGGGGCGGATAATATAGACAAAAACAACACTTAGTATTCAAAACAAAACTGCTCTTGCTGCTATAGGAATAAATCATATTTTGTGATTTTAAAATTAAAAGGGCTTTAAAAACATAAGGGACTTACCGCTACTGTCAGGATTGTTAGCTTCAAAGGTCTTGCTGGTCATATGAAAGAGTGCATCGAGTGGCGTGTGGGTGGCGCTGTGTGTCTGAGGCCGGCGCGGCTCCGAGCAGCAGTCCGAGGCCGAGGACGAGCGTTCCGATGCGGAGTCCCCGTTGTCCCCTGGCCGCAGAAGCCCCAGCGCCGCCAGCCGCCACCTTTCTCCGTCCAGCAGCGCCGCACCCGCCAATCTCTGCAGGCGCTGCAGCCTCTCCAACCCCGCCGCGTCCCAAGGCCGAACGATCCTCGCTGGTGCTCGCGGGCTGTGCGCCAATATATCCATTATCGCAAAACTCTTCACTCCTTCTCCTCTCCTCTCCTCCACCGGCTCCGAAGCCATTTTCAACCGCTTTAACGGACGGAAGTAATCCTGGGGCGAAGGGGACCGCGACGGTGCCGGCGAAGGCCGACCCACGCTTATGTCGTCCTCGGAGCAGCTATGTCCGGACATCGACTCCTCCTCCATCATCACTCCATCACACAACAGTCACAGATCAGAACAGAAGTCTCGCGTACCGCCTGACAGGTCGACGCGCCTCGCTCAACTGACATAACTAGAGACAGGCCTCGCTCGGGCGGTGCGAAAGAGGCGGAGCTTTAAAACTGCGACCAATAGACAGCGACCAGTTTAATGGTGGTCTTTTCCGATTGGCGGAGAGCGATTGACAATGCTAGTACGGCCCAATAAAACTTTTTAATCCGGGCTGCGTATTGGGGGCGAGATTCATGGTGTGATTAATTTACTGGCGCGGGGCAGCCCGGTTAATTATCGGGATGAAGACGCCGCCTAACTGCCGGCTCCATTATTCAGGGACGATAAGACTGACATTTGTCACTGGAGAAATTGCCACTTTTCCTAATTTATAGTTCATTGGTAAAGCCAATTTTGTAGAACAATTATTTCATTATGATATTCTTGGGGATTACCTACCGGTCGGTCAACGTGATATGTCGATGGGGGTAATTAATTTTCTTGCTACTCCATTTCTGAGTAGTTAAGACAGTAATTGTAGATATAGGTACCCTTGTTTTTATAATCAGGTATCTACTTATCCGTCACTTAATAAGTACCCAGTACTGGTCGAAGACTTGAGCCGTAAGTGAATGCAAAGTTAAAAAGTAACTATATAAGTAACTGCACGTGTCGATAGATGTTGTTAAGTGAAGCGTATTTACTTGTAAACGTATGTAGGTAATATTGGCAATTAGCGGGCTGACGAAGCGAGAAGAAACACAAGGCGGTTTATGTGAGGAAGTGGCAGGTAATTGATTTAGGTACCTATTCTACTGTGGAAAATGCAGATGAACTGAGTGCGAACTTTAGAGATTGTGTGCCGCTGGTATCTATTTATAAATAGTAAACCTTTTTTAAGTGTTTGTTATTTAATTTAACACTCAAATATACCGTATATATTTGAAAGAAAACTGATGATAAATAATCAATAACTTTAATATAGGTATGTAGGTACAGCTCAGATCGGTCACAATCGACACAATTTTGTCTTCACCACTTATAAGATTTCTTAAAAAGATTTGTTTTAAAAGTCATTAAATATGTATTTTCCTTATCTTGAGATTCCAAGGTCGGAAATTACTTTTATAACTAAAGCTCGCCTCTTAGGTAAACTTCATACAGGTATTTATTATTTAAATAAATTGTTTACCGTTGCATTCATTTATATAGCAAAGAATTTTCAAATTTAGATTTACATATTTAATAATTTTCGAAATGCTCGCAACAACCAGACGATTGAAAACTTGCAAATGTATATTTATTAAATTAATATAAATGTACTCTATCAATAATTATACCTACTTAAGATAAAAATATTTTACAAACGAAAAACTACACATAAACACATTTTGTTATAAAGACACGTTTCTAAGTTATGTATTTAGGTAAAGTTATGTAGTAAAGTAAAGCATTGCAGCATGTTTGGTCTATTTTAAGGTAGGTATCTACTAATATCTTTTACTGTATTAAACTATGGGATGTCAAAATAAATAAAACAATGATTACTCTTTTATTCTTTTTAAGTTACTTTTCTTGATAATCAATAATACTAAGAGGTTTCTGTACAGTAGTTCTTGAAGTCTCTTCCTCCTGGTATGATTCACACTGGCCACGTGTCCGTAACAATCAGCTCGTTACCGCATTGACCAGTTTAATACTAAAATAGTTTACGCAAAAATACAAAATCGGGAAGTACATTTTTTCAGGCGATTTTCAGCTTAATGGGCCTACCACAAAAGGATCAAGTTCAAACGCAAGTGAAAACTATGTAGGTAGGTGCCTAAGTAAGTTTTTGACGTTAATTTTACTTTAACATTCTGTCACTCAACCAAATGCAAACATAGAATGGTTCGAGTAATTTGTTCCTGCGACCCAAGTGTGCGTTAAGCTTGTGTATATACAGCAATTATGTGTGCGTGTCAACAATGTACTGATTGTACACGCTCACCGACGCAAGCGACGAGAACACGGTTTGACACGATGACGACTGCCACACAACGATAAGTTGCATATTGACAAGCACACGCAACATAGATGTTTTGAACCTGTTGAAGTGTGTGTCTCGGATTTGGTCGGGAATTCCGAAAGAAAATTTATAATAACAGAAGAAATAATAGGTTAAAAATAGAAAGAACAATTAGAACAAATAGAAGAAACAATTCGGTTATTATGTAATTTTGAGGTAGGTACCTACATATTTTTCATTTTTTTCTGATAGAATTAGTCATTTTGGGAAATCTATTTGACTGTTTCAGATTTCTTCGAAGGAATCAATTTTTAAATAAATTTTTATAGAAATTCATACGATGATTTCACGGAGTACCTACCTAGTTATCTTTTTGAGCATTTCTTGGAATGAACAACTCTACAATTCTCTATGGATTCTCGATGACGGATATTAATTGAAAACGTTGATATGCTTAGACAGGCTTAACCAAAAAGAAGTCAGAAAATGACGCTACTTCATGAAGTCAAATAGAGGTTGACTCTAAGTCAAATTATTTAAAGTATTTTCGTTAAAATCACTTTAATCGCTTTTACTTGCGACATTGTATTAACAAAAAGTGATATCTGGAAATGGTTTTTTAATTACAATCAGATTATTTTTCTTTACATACCGAATTACGTAGGTACCTACATACCTATTTAGACACAAAATCCCACAAAACATGCATACATTAAAAAAACAATGAAACAAATTCAATGTTCCCTAAAATAAATGAACAAATCTAAAGTCCCCTAACCTAAATTAGTGAAGCCGGGAAGCCGCCATTTTGCCTCGCTGCATTCATTCTTGTTTTTCACGGTGACTGGCTGGCAAAACGATTGGTGTGGAAAAAGTAATCTAATTTCAAAATGTTCGTTTTTCTATGTTGGTAAGGCACTGACAAGCGTCTGTTTAGAAAAACACACATGACATTTTTGTTGATGGCGGGGAAAAAAATAAAAACAATTAGAAATCTGAATTATACTGGTAGGTACATACTAGTAAATCTGTAGGTAAATAAGTTAGTTGGTAGATACATGACAATGGACTGTATGGCATCGTGCTCTGTGATAATACAAACTTTAATTTCGACTGAGTGTCATTAGAGTTTCTTTTATTAATGTCTCGTCTGGGGCTGTACTTCGGTTCTTCCTAATTTGATCGCCATAATAATCACTTTTACGTGGTTATGTTTTGGTCACAGAGAAGCAAGAGCCAGTGAAATTACAGGAATGAAGACAATAAGCAACTGAAGCTTACGGTCGGCAACGCATCATTAGCCGATACTGTACCTAATCAAATTCAAAATTCCCTTCGACTAGAGATGTCCATGTTGTGGGTGCCATTTAGTCGTTCCATTAGGTGGGTTGCGTACTCGTTTACCGGCTACGACAGTATCAAAAAAATACATGAAAAAAATCTTTACTAATCTTACGATATTTTTAAGTATTTTATTACGGGAAAATTAAGGAGACATTGTAGGGAGGTACATAACACTTATAAAATAAATGTAATTTGAAAACGCATGAAGGTATCAATTGACAAATGGTACAATCATCATTTGTGCCGCGGCTAAGGTTGAATGATGTGTATCTCCTCTTACTTACATATTCTGTAAGCATATGTAAAATCCATTATTTGCTGTAGGTATGTCTTTTGAACATAAGTTTGTTAATCTAGATTAAGAGCTGTGGATTTTGAAATAAATAAAAAAATTTGAAATACATGGCCCAACGGCTTTATCTGTGTGATCCATAATAATTTTTATTCAGGTGTACCTATCTTAAATCATTATACCTACCTACCCAAAGAAATTAGGTACGCGCCTAGATAAATTTATCCTTTTTTAATAACAATGTATGTTGGTTTATCCAAATTCATAAATATTTTAATTACCTATGTGATATTTTTTAGACACCTGATAAATAAGCATTAGGCTTTACATATTTGTTGTACTTCCATAAAACTTTCAAAGTTGTCGTGACGAGCAAAAATGCCTCTGTCTTTACCTACAAACTAATTTCCAAATGAAATTTAAAAAAAAAACAGAAATAAACAGTGCACTTCCATATTTTTCCACACCAATAAATATATAATCAGTACTATGAAAATTGCATCATTTTGCAACGTTATTTTATTTCCAGCCAATGAAGTCAAACGGCAAATTTAAAAATCGAAGGCTTTCGTCGCGGAAATAACAACATATTGTTCGATTTCCCGCGCTATTACCTGTCAATTGCACTTCCTGTCCTTTGGCAAATAGAAAAGTGACTCTATTATTTTAATAATTTCTAACTGTGTAATTTACCACGGTTTGATAGCTGTCTTTTCGTTATTTTGTAAATTGTTTTATTTTGTTCGTGGTATCCTCAATTTTGCTGATTGTTTATTATACTTATTCAATGGTTTTATTGGGAATATATGATTGAATACGATATTTTGATTATTGTAGAATCTGTGAGAACTTAACAGCTTTTATATACATAGTAGGTACTTGACAAAAAAGTTGTAAACAAAAAAGCTTTAGAAAAAAGCAAATTTGAAAGTTCTTCGTTTGGAGCATCATCTTTTACCTTACAGCCAGTTTCGGAAACGATGATATTTAAGTTCATTATGTCTGTGAAATCGAATGCCATCGGTTATGATAACATCAGCAAAGACATGATTTTACTAACGGTTCCTGTTACGTTGCCAATAATTACAGCAAATATCAATGAGTCCATCCGTAGCGCAAAGTTTCCCAGTCAATGGAAAAGAGCACTAGTTACCCCTTTCCCAAAAATAGACAATCCCACTGACCTAAATGACGTACGGCCGATCAGTATACTAACATTCCTTTCAAAAATATTAGAAAAAGTTGTGTACATATAAATTTTAAGACATGTGGAAAAAAAACAATATTTTGCCTTCTCAGCAATCGGGCTTCAGAAAGGGACGTGGTACAGTCACCGCACTTTTAGATGTAGTAGATGCAATTCTGACGGAGCAAGATGTTGGCCGCGGAACGATCCTTGCACTATTGGATATTTCCCGCGCTTTTGATAGCCTTGATAATTCTCTCTTGCTCTCTAAGTTAACTTACTACGGACTTGATCCTCATTCAATACAGTGGTTCAAAAGTTATGTTAGTGATCGTCAGCAGTCGGTGAAGCTTAGAAATCAAAACGGTTCTAGCCTAGTTTCCAAACCAAAACTGGTAGAGCGTGGTGTTCCTCAAGGATCCATATTAGGGCCTCTTTTATTCATAATCTACAGTGCTGATTTAATAAAGCAGATCCAACATTGCAAATTTCATTTATATGCTGATGATGTACAATTATACATCTCCGAAACACCTGAACGAATTCTGCATTCAGTAGAATTATTAAATAAAGATCTCAGTAGAATAGCTGAATGGTCACATAGAAACTCTCTCGTACTAAATCCTAACAAATCTAAATTCATGATTTTGGGCTCAAAAACACAGATCAATAAAATAAAATCCAAGTCTCCCGTGGTCCGTATACTAGATCAAGGTATTGATCAAGTTGATGAGGCTAGAAATCTGGGTGTTTTAGTCGATAGTCAAATGCGATTTCAAACTCATATTGAAAATTTGGTACGAAGCTGTTTTTATAGATTGAAAATATTGTATAAAATTCGAAACTTATTATCTAAAGATGCTCGAATCGCCGTTTGTGAATCTTTAGTGTTATCTCGCCTCAACTTTGCCGATATTTTGTATGGACCTCGTTTATTGTATAAAAGCAGCCGTTTAATACAGCGCGTACAGAATGCCTATTGTAGATATATATTCGATGTGCCTCCAAGAAACCATATCACACCTTTTCTCAATAACGCGTCTATACTTAATATGGAAGCCCGCCGAAATTTATACTTGGCTTCACTTATGTTCGACATTATTAAGTTTAAAAGTCCAGACTACCTATTGAATAAATTAAAGTTTTCTAATTCAAACACATTGCGTGACAACATACCTACCCAGGTCCTCACGTCCACCACTAAGTGTGCAACCTCACCGCACTGTGGCGTTTACTGGTAGTTTTCGTTACAGTGCAACAAAGTGTTGGAATAACATTCCACCACCTGCAAGAATTTTGCAAAGTAAATATTCTTTCAAATTAAAACTTAAGACGCAATTGCTAGAAATACAAAAACTTGGAGTTTCCAACACTTTGCCGAGGTGACTAGTGTAATATTTGCAATGATTTATTATAAATAATGTGATTCTTTCTTTCATTCTTAATTCGTTCAATATATATAAACAATACAATTACTACTTACAATAACCTTAATTTCAATATGATCGACCATCTAAAATATATAATATATTCTATTTACAATTCAATAATACCTATCTATAAACCTAGTTTAATTTTAACTTACAACTATTATATATATTTTCAAAAACTCTCATGAAATTATTAAAAACACTATCAATGTATAAACTTTAATATTACAATGAAATGACGTGCTCGCGTACTACCTAAGGTTATAGCTGAAAATCAGCAGTTTGTTTGTAAAGCAAATATTGATGCTGAGCTGTGACCCATTGCACTGACCTAACACACACGATAAACTGTGTAAGTAAATTGTCTGTATCATTCTTTCTTTCTTATTTTTTTTTTTGTATTTTTGTGTGTGTTTAAAGTGTAATAAATGTTTTATCTATCTATCTATCTATCTATCTAAATAAATATAAAATAATATAGGAAAGATAAAACTGGCTGTTTAAATACTTTTTTCAATTGATTTTGAAATTCGATTATCCTTCTAAGCCTTTGGTTAAAGAAAAACAGCTGTAGGTAGGTGCCGAACTCTTACAGCAAGAACCTCACAAGTATTCTCCCCGTCGCCTGATTTAACTATTTCTCCATTATGACAAGTCCATTATGACATAAGTCGTAATGGTGTCCATAGATATGACACCATTACGAATAAATTCTATTCTGCCTTTCCAGGGTGCCTCTTCATTGCATCATTCCGTCTCTTTCTCAGTTTTTTAAAGGAGACGTTTAATTTTCGGCTAGCGTGATGTACACCAGTTCTAAATGTATGAAAAAATGTGTTTGACATACTAATAATATTTAAAAAAATTACACCCTGCATTATGTTCTACTTTGAAACAAAAAACGAAACATCATGTGGTCACACCGAGGTGACGTTTCCATACAACGCATTGTTGAACGAAAATAAGAAACTGCAAGCTTGTACCACTGAGTCTGTGACAACTTGTTGTCTTTCTAGTCTGTTATTTGTTCTGAGTTCGAGCTGACTGTATAGTTTCAATAATCAATATACACTGCGAGTTATGGCTTAAAATATTTAAAACTCAGATAACTATAACTAACATTTGAATGACTTTGGAGGTGTTTAATGTTCGATTTCAATAATATAATATTTTATATATATATATATATATATTATATAATATTAATAATATTTCAATAATAATAATCAAAATATTCCTTTACTCACTACCAATTACTCGATTATAAATCAAAGTGTTCGCTGTAGTTATATCAATACAAATAATAATAAAGGTTATAGTACAATAATTTAATCAAACGAAAATCTCCAAAGGAGCTCGTAAATTGGATAAGAGATAAGTTGGAAAATAAAAGTAACAACAGAATCAATAAAATATCAACATGACAGATAGCGCCATTATGTAGTGTGTCTGATTTACGGATTTGAAAATGTTTTCCTAAGACGGAACTAAATGAAACTATGAAATATTGGCATATAATAGGTACTCGTTATAATTATTTAATGCAATCCTATGAACACCCGCACAAAAGCTAGCTCCTCAAAAATTGAAATGTCTCCTTTCAAGTTCCAGCCGGTTAGTTAGTTGAAATGTATCTCCGTCACTTTCTATTAATATTAAACTGATAGAGCTGCGTAAGAGTGGGTTTCTACCTCTAAAGTTCTAAATTTAAGATTCTTCTTTCATGCAATATCTTTAAAATAGATACGCAGAGTTTATCTAAGTATCTAGAAATGCATAAAGGAACAGAGATATTACCAACGCCTCAACAATATAGTTATTAAAATCAAATCATTATCCAAACAGGATGTTATTTTATCCCGCCAAAGGAAACGGAAAGATGGATGTTTGTATTTATTGTAAATAAGTGTTTGTGAGGAAGTGGACTTTCTTTATCGTCTCTATTTAGGTTTTATGCAAAGCTGTTTCTTACTCTGCATATTTCCTTACGCCAACGCCTACTTAATTTTGCCCACTTAATGCTTTGAGTACATCTTAAAACAGTGTAATTTTTGTAATTTCTTCGTGATGGTTATCACAGTTTTTTTTTATTAAAAACACAATACTGATGTTAATGTGGAAATAGCCACGATCAAGTTTAATTTTATCGGTTTATTTCAGGTCAGAGCCGTTCTTGGAAATGTTAAATAATTACAAATATGCTTCCTAGATATGGATAGTAAAAAGGCCACATATTTAGTACCTACCATAGTCTTTTGAAATTTTTTGTTATTTCCTTCACATTTAAATATAAACCTTTGAAAAGATACTTCAAAAGTAGGTACGTTTTTATACCTCCTAAACTAACGTAGATCAGTTCATATTTTTATTACAGTAATTTATTTTTTATTTAATTTATTTTGGCAACAAACCGTCATGTTCATACAAAACAAATTAATTAAGGTACTTGATTCAACTTTAGAAACTGACTAATAGAGCCTAAATTTTTATTTCATAAACATAAAGTACCTAAGATATAGCATCGAGACACAATGTACTTCTTCATCGTAAATAAGCGATTACCCACATCTTTTTATACAGATTTTATTGATACAATCTTATAACTTACATAGCATATACAAACATATTTAGCAGTATAGATGATTAAAATGTATAACATTACATAACAAAAATTAAACAAATACAACCTTATACAATTATTTTAAGTTTCGAAAAGCCCACCCCGTGCCCTACCAGACGCAAATGTGCCCATCACACTGGCCGCGTTACCTCGTTGGACAGCTATGGACAGCCTTTGCATCAGGTAAGACCCGGAACGCGCCTCTTTACCCTCTCCATAAGTCGACGGCCCAACTCTTTACAGAAGCTCAAAGCTTCGGACCCCCAACAGCCTGAAGTTTCGAATGCGAGCGGCACGAAATCGTAATTTGTCGTTGACATTGAGTATTGTTTTTTCTTCTTGGAGGCTGCTGCTTCGGCGGCTGCCCCAGCTGACACTAGTGTGCGACTTAAATGGGAGGCTGCATAAGTGTTGACACAGGTGGCATCCTGTATGAGACACCGACCCCTCTGCCATGGCACCAGAGTTAATCCGTCTGGTCTTTTACCATCGGAACGACTGAGACCCGGTGGTTCTAACACGCAGGGTATGTTGGCAGAAACCAATGCTCTGCGAACGATGTCATTCAGAGCATGGTGTCGCGGAACTTTACCTGAACACCGACAACAGCTTAACGCGTGATGGCCATTGGCGTCCACCATAGAACCGCAGATGCATCGATGAGGTTGACAAACATCTCAGCCCAGGCGTAGTGCCCCGCCACACGCAAGGAGTCACTGTCCAGGAGAGTTCCCATAAATGGTGAAGGTACAGCTCGCAACCATGCTCCTGAATCTGGTCTCGAAACAGATTTATGTCTGGCCAAGTCAACGCCAGTAGCCTGTGCAAAGAGCTGGTTGATGGTGGACTTCGATCCCACCTCGTCCCAGCCCCGTTGTCTCTCTGGGTCCGTAGGAATAGGCCCATTTGGGAACAAAGCGGTCCATTCCCTCAAGGCTTCGGTAGCATAGGGAATGTTCGTGTTACCCTTGTGAGATGTTAAAATATCCGATACAAGATTGACGACCCCATGTGACGATGCTAGAAAAGCAGGCAAACATACGTCTTTTATGCGCCGCACGCCCAAACCCCCGTGGCGAATGGGTTAAGAAGCCTGATCCCACTGGATTTCATTAATGGCAACGTTTAAAATGTGCTCGATTGTGACTTTTATTTCAGTGTTCAAGGTGGAGATTTCCGCGGGAAACAACCAAATTGGGAGTTCTAAGGAGATAGGTCAATCTTGGCACCGCGAAACATTGAGTGTCACGTGAGGAGACAAAACACTCAGACGTTCACGAGCAAAGAGGAAGAGGCGTCGCCTTGCTTCTAAGGCGTCAGGAATTGCCTTTGGAAAGATGGGAGAACCTAAAAGGTTAAATGTGAGTCTTGACCGCTCCTGAAGGCCAGGAAGACTAGAATTCAAACGAGTGACTAAAGGAGCAGTGGGAGATGAGGTAAACATAATTTACCTAAATAAAACATTTAGGAAAACAAATAACATAAGGTTTAACTTTATCTTTGCTCTCTAAGGGTTAAACGTATTTAATAGAAACCGCAATTTACCTTTTTTTGTTTAACATTTATAAAGTGAAATAAGATGACTGTTTCCAAAACAATATCGTAATTTATATAACAAAAGGGAAATTAATTTCAAACAGCACGCTAAGGCAGACTTCCGCGGACCAGAATTGAATGTCTCTGTTAGTTCAATAGAAATTGACATTTTAACTGACTAAACAGTTAACTGCGAGTTAAATTGTCTGCGCAAGTCAATCTTAATGAGAATATAAAAAAAAATTATTTTTCGATATGGACAATATCGGACAGCTTAGCGCTGATGGCGCTTCCTAATAGTTGTATCAAGCTTATAACATTACTAAAATTACAAAAAAAAATTTGTTTGCTTATATTGTCACTCCATATAGGCGGGTGACTTGGAGTAGCATAGGGCCTAGACAAGTGGCGGTCGATGATGGAATAGAAAAGTGTACATATTGGCAAACGTACTTACTAATAACAGCTGCCAAAAACCCAAATGACTTTCCAAAAACAAATTGTAGCTAACAGTTTTGCTGAACATCTCGATGTTTAATTTCAAGTACCGTATATTTATCAGTAGCGGGGTGTATCATTATTGAGAATTTCTATAAATGGGTGTCGGAAGCAGGAAGATTAGGCGTTAGGGGTGGCCTTTGAGGGTGACTTCCCGTTGATAGCGTTGAATTTGATCTTGTTGTATTTTGTATTGGGTATTTTGAAGGTTTATTGGTATATGGATGAGGACTTGTTTTGCAATTTTTATAATTTGGTAAAATAAAGTTTTATTTATACTCGTAATTGCCACGGGTCCTTTATATACACGGGGAATTCATATCCAAGAGGTCTTTCTTGTTAGTTAAAGTGAACATTTTCGTGATGTGATTGTCTCTTGCTAATCTTCAATGAACCTTCAAAATGATCAATTATAAGGATTTTAATACTATAAAAAAAAACAAAAACAAGCTGCAGACTTTAGCAAATAACCCTTTCCATGCGGGATCTTAATATCGCCGTCTCTATACGGACGACCTTTTATAAGATCGCTTCTCTAGAACGATGGTCGAGATATTACGTCCTAACCAACATGCTCCATCTGTACGAAGGGCGTAATATTACGTCTGCCCAAATCTAGCACCAGACGCGGTTGGCGTATTATAACGTTTCCCAAATTATATAGACAACATCGGTGTTGCCATTTTTAATAAATATTACCCAACTATTATTTCTGTTAAGCTAAAAAAAAATAGGTGTTTTATTATTGTATATAACTAAAGATATATATATTATTTATACTATCATTTTTTTTTTGGTAAATAAGAGCAATTAATTTTTTAGTTTTTTTTTTAATTTAATAGCAATAAAATTTTTTTTGCTATTATATTTAAAAAAAAACTAAAATATTAATCGCTCTTATTTATTAAAAATGAATGATTATAAAAAAAATTATCGATGGTTATTTAAAATAATAAAAAGCGGGAAGGAAAAAACTGTTATACTACTACTGATAACTGTTACTGATTTACTATTTTCATAATTTCAATACAAGACTTAGAACGCATACATGGCCTTAAAAATTTGCAATTCTTCCATCAATAAAAGGCTAAAGTGGTAATTCCTTTTTCACGAACACACTCGGGACAAGATGATTTTTTATTTATTTTATTAGTATCTGGGATTGGATTATTGATTTCATCAGATTTACAACTAGAACTAGATTTTGGATTGCTTCTAATTCATTTAAACATATGACTATTTGGTAATATTCGTTATCTAAAAAGATCTTGAGATTCTTCATACTCGCCAATAATAGAACTTGAATATAATAGAAAAATAATAGAACTGGGTCAATTTCAGTATCACTTGCATGTTTTCTCGAGAAAATGCTTTGTGACATCGCATCATCATCGATAAAAAATGGCTGCGAATTTTGTTAATTTTCGTCGATTTGATTATCGTCTGAAGTTTTATCTACGACAAATATTGGAAGGAAAATGTGTTGATATCAACACAAGCAAAAATGTTCAAATTAATAACAAAACTTTACAACAAACATAAACAACAACTTACCATTCATATTTTTTACACTTTATTATACTTAAATAATCCTGAAACTTGGAACACTTGTAGCATATCATATATATGTATAATAAGTGAGTATTTTTCCACCGTTTCAGTAGCGCTGTTGCGTCCTATAACCTACGCACAGGAGTGCCGTTCTTGTCGTTGATCTGCTCGTTTATGGCGGCAATTTTGTTTCAACGGAATAATACGCCCACCGTATGGTAAACGGATTTTGGTCGGACGTGATATCACGCCAGCCGCATGGAAAGGGTTAAAAACCTGACTGGTAAAGTTAGTTTCCCGTGTAGTTCCTGTTTCCATGGAAACCCCGCGAAAATGTCAGTTACACAACCGAGACGAACCTAAAGACGCATCATGTGTTGGAATCCATCAAACAGTTGTAAAGAGATATACATACATACATACAGTTGAAAAACATAAATCCTTCTAAAAGTCAGGTAAAACAACCCTGAGTATGCAATTTACAAACGTATAAGTTCGAATGGCTCGACCTTACCGGACCGAAACTGCCGAAGCCCCGGGTCCAGTCATTCGGGTAGGTCATTATAACACATCTCAATTACAAGTCAACACCGTTGTAATGCACGCCGGCTGGGTGGTCAGCCATTAGACAGATGGATCCAGGATTGTGGTAAGCTTAAGTGGTAACACAGTTTCTTGTGTATAGATCTCGTCTGGGGCGCTACTACAGGCCTTCCTGTTTGACCGCCAAAATAACCAGTAAGGAAGGAACAGCCAGCGCCATTCCTCGAACAATGGCAATTCCAACTTGAGCCTACGGCCGGCAACGCATCATTAATCGATAATCAATAAATAAAAATAATTAATCAATAACATCTACGTTAAACGATGGTAAGTGGCATGGGTGGATATAGCGATCTCGTTCCCCAGGTACAACGAAGTTACAAAAACTGTCAAATTTGCTAAAGGAATATTTCATATTGCACATTTTTAATGCATTAATTGTTGAAGAGATGGTATTTTACACTTTTAGAAGAAGAGATGTAGAAGAATGCCTCGCCAAAAAAAAAATATGAACAATATTAAACGATTCAAATGCCACAAAACAACCCATAGTTGAACTCGCTGACAGTACTGATACACGTCAACTGTACTTAGTAG
Organism: Marasmarcha lunaedactyla; assembly: GCA_923062675.1. NCBI lineage: Eukaryota > Metazoa > Arthropoda > Insecta > Lepidoptera > Pterophoridae > Marasmarcha > Marasmarcha lunaedactyla. The sequence continues at coordinate 7,015,076 of OV281361.1, read as the reverse complement.
GTAAGATTTAAAAGAAGGTATACATAAAATATATAAAAAAACACATTTTTTACTTCGAACTTTAAGTCCCACGTAATGAATTTTGATCTTCATTTATCAAAACCTATCATAAAACCACAAACGTATTCACACAAATGCTTTCAGCTACACAAATTTCACCGGCAAACTTGTGAATACCAATTTATTTAATAGTGTGCCCCCAAATTCGTTTGCCCCCTGGATGGGCAGCGAAGACCCCCCTAAAGTGGAAGCAACGGAGTCGTCCATCATTTGTAACCCTGTTATGAAATCCAATGGCTGTAATAAAGGGAGGTGTTTGTGCGTTTACTTTCTACCTGTGAACGAGTAATTTAGTTTGAGGTGTCAGAATTTGAAATTAAGTTGCAGAGTTTAAATCGCTTATTGTAGATTTTTTAAATCTTATAATAATGCATTTATTTCTATAAAATTAAATACAATAAAAATTTTACATTTTTAAGATAGAAATTTACCGTAACATCAATTTCCAAATTTAATACAATGTAATTCGTAGTTAGACATACGCCGTAGCATCACAGGCCGGACGTCTCAGGCTCGAGTCCTGGCCGGGGCATTAATTTATGTGATGAACAAAGATGATTTTTCTCAGGTCATGGTTGTTGATATTTATATATGTAGGTTTACTATTAAAAATAATATACCATATGGAGATATGGATTATATAGGTAATATATGGAGATTTATTTATTGCTATCTATCAACCTAACATAATCTAGTCTAAATAATACCTACTATTCTAGGTGTATTATTATTTATTATAATATGAAGTTTAACGTGAACTCGTGACCAATGAAAATAGTCATATTGAAAAAAGTTTATTACTAATCCACACAACTTGATAAACCACTCATAAAATTTTGGTATTCAGTCTTCAACGAAACTAAAATGTTGCACCGAAAAAAATCTTATTTAAATTTGCATAAATTTAAAAAACAATGGTTTCATAAACAGATTGAAAGAAGAGTTGGGCTGTTAAAATGAGAATTTTCCGAAAGATGATTTAAAAAAAAAAACAAACAGACTCAATATATGGCGTTAGCAAATAGTGAAATTGACGTTTCTGAAGTTTCTTGCCTTCGTAACAAAGGTTTTTCCAAACTGGTGGCAGAGTTATGTTATATAATAACGTCAATTATCTACGTTGAATAAAAATATTTGAATTTGATTTTAATCGTTGATTTTGTATCTGGGGCTATTATAAATTCGTTGATTATAATATCAAGCAAAATCAAGTAATTTCATCACAATTCATCACAGACAAACATGCAGTCGGGTCACGCTCCCAAATAGCTAGCACCCATTAACCGACACACATCTGTATTAGTGTTCAAATATCGGAATGGATAATAACATACGAAATGTGTGCCTCTAATCGGTTACTATTATAGTTAATGTTGGTAAAACATGTTATGAATATTTGTAAGGTAGGAAGTCGGAAATATACCTACAGGGTGTAGAAAGGTACCTACCCCTGGGGCATAAATGGGCTGATAGGGCTCATAGTTCAATGCTCAGAAACTTTTATCTACAGAATAAATTTGACACTTGACTTTTCATAGAAATTATTTCATATGCTCAAAATTATTCTACTCAAATTCAAATTCAAATATTTAATACTCAACATTGACAATTACTTGTTCTTATTGACGTCAAATAAAATGGCAGTTATGTTTCCGAACTGGTGTTCGGAAAAAACTTTGTGAAGAAGAACTGGCAAGAAATTTCAAGGCTATATTTTTTTCAAAATTTTACAGTGTCTCTTTATGTCTATAAAAAATTATTCTTATTTGCATCTGTTAGCTCGGCAAGGCCTCCCCCAAGTATCCAAACGACGAACACCCTTAAACGGCACCCGTTCACGAGTTAACGCGGGATCCAGCCATCGCCCTCCTCAGCCATATTAGAGGAAAGTGAGCGATCCGTCACCCAAAGCTACCGTAACAAGACGTACTTTAGTGACAATGACGCTGTAGATATTTACCGGGATGAAGAACTCAACGAACAAACAGACACATTACACATGTTTTGTTACAAATACTATTAAAAACCTGTTAATCAGGGGATTATACTCAAGAGCTTTTATCGTCCAAATAATCGGATAGTTTATAATAAGCTTTAGCACACAACTTTTGCTTTATAGTTTCTTTGAAATTGTCAATAGGAAGACCTTGGATATCGTCAGGAACCTTGTTATAAATCGTATACATGGACCCATGAATGAGTTAGTGACTTTATGAAGCCTATTATTATGAGCTGCCAGCATATTTCTTCGTTTTGTGTTAACATTGTGCAGATCTTTTTTTCTTTTGAACCAAGCACCATCGGACTATCGGACTAAATATCGGACGCGCGAAGTAAAAACGGAAATCGTGGTAAGAATCTCGTAATTAATTAAATTATAGTGAAAATAACCGCGATAGTTTAAATCAGTTATTATTGAACTATCAACCCCTAATATAATATACAAAGTGTGATTACGGATTACGCAGCTATACAGGGTAAAAGAGATAGCTTAAAAGTTTCTCAAGGCTCATACAAGTAGGTCGAATTCGTTATTCATCGCTGATTTTAGTGTCTAAATACTAGCTTTTCTGAAGAAACGTAGCTTTGAAATGCATAAAAAGGAATAACAATATTTTTATTTAATCCCGTTAAGATGTAGCGCTTAATATGCTCTGACTGACTCATATGGAAAGCAAAAATGTGTTTTAGTGCAGGTACATTATTTTGAAAACGCTTTTTAGTTGTAATACTTTTTATGTGTTTTGTACGCTATCTACGTTTTGACCTGTTTAAGACTCAACAGTACTTTTTACACCCTATATAGCTGCGTAATCCGTAATCACACTTTGTATGTTATATTTAGTCGTATTATCATTTGTGCCACCATTTAAATTTTAATGACTTAAAAAATAATTTGTAATAATACTTTTCTTTTTAGAACTAATTTAAAATATAACTTTTGGTGAAGAGAAAATGAGAACAAGGTATAACAAAAAACACAAATCGAAATTGTCCCTTTCAATGTATGGTGCCTTCATAAATGAGGTTTTATGTCATGTCACTGACCACTACTAACTTTCAAATAAAAAATAAACAGAACTAATATTTTGAATATCGAATACTTTAGCTACATTATTCGAACCGTATGTTCTAAAAATGCCAGTGTTGCTCAGGGCTCACACAGCCGTGGGGTACGGTAGCCGAGTAAATTGCTTACAATTGCTCCAACCACGTGCTACAAACGCAGATAACTGAATTACACGGTACAGCACCGTGATTACTCCATTTTCTAGGCTTATTTGAATTTTTATAGAACTTTTGCCTTTAAACTTAGGTAAGGTGTGATGTAAGATTGTATGGAATTTAGAATGTGCCCTTTTGGATGACAATAGATTTTTGTTGTAAGTGAATTCCTACTTTTGATCACTGAATTGACCTCAAATAAAAAAAATATCTACAGTACTCATGCCGTTTTTATGTCCGTATCACATGAAATATCACTTTATTTACTATTTTCATAGCCTGCGAATGAGCACGCGGTCCTGTGTAAGTGTCATCCGCACCGTAAGTTGTTTTAATTATTAATATGTCTTGTGATTTTTGTGTCGACTAATTTTGAGGTGCTGACCGTCGGCTTCAGTTGGAATTGCCTTTGTTCCACTGGCTGTTCTCTCCCTTTGACCGGAACACTAGCACGTAACGTGATTATCTGGCCGTCTAAATAGGAAGGACTGTAGTACTGCCTTGATGAGATCTTAATAAAAGAACTCTTTTCACGAATAATAATTAGTTACTTATTATTATTTATCAATAAATATTCTGTAAGCTTCACACTATTTTAAATTATATAGATTCTTCTCGATTTAGGACAGGAGGAAGGGAAGGGATAGAAGCCCAGCTCAGGCATATGGATGGACGGCTCAAGGAATGGCTTACGATCAACCGTGGACGGTGATGTGCTGAAAATGTAACTGAAAAGAAAATTCAATCAGCTCATATCAGTATTTTATTTGGGCTCTAATAAATTATTAAATAAATGACCCAATGATGAAACTTCGGAAGTGGCGTAATGTAGGCGTAGGTAGCCCTGTCTCATACGCCGGAAATCATAGGTTTGAGTCCTGGCCCTGGTGTTTATTTGTGTGATGAATACAGATGATTGTACTCCAGTTATGGTTGTTGCTATATATATATGTTTCTTCATAACACAAGTTCTGCTTAGTTAGTGGCCATATAGGTGGTGTCTTTGTTTGGGGATTTTTTATTATTATTGTTATTTATTATATTCACCTACATTTTTGTACCTAACAGGATAAGAAACTGACTCTGTGCATAACTTGCAAGCCGCAGAACATGACAAATTAAAAAACCTGAGTAATTACAATTTCTCGTTTAATTCCTGTTCAATGGGAATTTTGAGAAATATTATCTATGTCACTCCGACAACTAAGACAAATCAAATGACGTCTCATTAAAATTTGTTGAAAAGCATGCCCCTCGAAAAACATAACCGACCTTATAACAACAGTCGGGCGAAAATCTATTCTAAGAGCGTTTAAAACATGTCGGTCGCACTTTATGGTTGCAAACCAAATCGCTGTAATGTGAGTATATTAAGATTTCTTTATTTACAGTATCGACCGGTAAGTGAGCAATTATCATCACCAGCCCATTATTGTAAGTATACAGGGTGTAAAATAAGAACGGTCAATCCTGAAACACTTTTCCTAAGGTCGAATTCGTGAAAATCTCGCAGACTTATTAACAGATGGGGTAGATTTAATGTTTTCATAACTGTCAAGACGCCCGTCATCTTTGCCGTGTTTAACGGTGTTTGTAAAGGAACCGTAACTTCGAGTTGCAATGTATATGTAAATATTCTAGAGTTTCTTTGGTATGACTCCCAAAATCTATAACAAACTACCAAATTATACAAAGGAGATTATTGATATTAATGAGTTCAAACAAAAATTTAAATATTTATTAATAGAAAACCCAAAGTAAGCAGGGCAAGATTATTTTAATGATAAATGACATATAATATTGGACTTAAGAATTGTTTTTATAATTTTATTTTACTGAAAATACTAATATAAAATTGTTATATACATATCATACATACCTTGATGGTGAAATATGGCTGAACTATTTTGTTTTTATATCTGTAATGACCCTACACCTGTATATACTCATATTTGTGCAAATAAAATGATTTGATTTAATAAAAAATTTAAAATCGATGAAATCCGTTTAAAAAGTGTTTAAAAAAACCGTGAAACGTAAGACAACAAGACGCACAGTCCCTCGAGACGAGTGGCTTTCCACCATAGAATAGATAAACTTCGATTAAACGTTGAACGATTGAACGCTATTGTCAGTCATTTGGCATTCTATTCACTTTTCTATTCTGTTGACAAAACCCACTTTTCTTAGCCTTGGTTATATGAGTGGTAATGGATCCCGCGGTAATAGCACTGGCTTTTTTAGGTAAAAAGGGTTAAGTTTGTGTTGGTTAATTCGATTAAAAACCATACGATTGGTGAACATCGGGAATGGCATGTGGCGTAGTGTGAAGTAGACCGGCCTCAAACGCCTGTGAACAAAGATATTTATACCTAACACAAGCTCTGCTTACTTTGGGGCCATAAAGTTGGTGTGTTTGTCTGGAGATTTAATTTAATTTGCTTCGAGGAGAAAATGCGTAATATGACTATAATCCATCGAAGAAAGGAGAAACATATAGTAATTTCTTTTTTACTATTTTCATAGTGGGCAAACGAACACTCAACCAACAGGATGGTAAGTGGCATGCGCACCCGCGGTCATCAATTTTCGTAGGTCTTCATTTATTAATATGGAATGTGATTATTACATCGACTACTTACTTACCTATGCGTTGCCGACCTTAGGCTTAAGTTGCAATTGCCTTTGTTCCAGTAAATTACTCTGGCTGTTCCTGCCCTTTGTACCGGAACAGGACCACGTAAACTTGGTTATTATGACGGACAAAATAGGAAAGATTGCAGTACCGTCCGCAAACGAGTTCTTAACAAAATAAACTCTAAACCCCTATTACCCCTAAAATTAGTTAAGTAAACGTCACATCTTCTTTATTATTTACACCTCTATTAACAGGTATTTGAGTAGGTTCCTTTAGAAATAACTTCATTTCAAAGGGAAATTGACACTTACGATGTTTTTTAATTCTGTCATAAAGTTTGATGGTGAAACTAACACGATATTTAATAAAATAGGACAAATTTATGCAGTACCCAATAAGCACGAGGCATCAATTTCGAATATTGTCAATAATTCTTCGCAGTGTCCAATGTAAACACCCGGTGTGGCCTCACTATATTACAACATAAGAAACCTTTCAACGATACTGCCTTTACTAATATCACGGTAATTAATGCTAATAGATTAGCAGCATAATCGTAAAAATGAAATTTTATTTAACCCAACGAATACACTTAAGAAAGATTATCTAACTCCACATTTCTACAAGTCGAAACTTAATCAAAGTTTGATTAAAGTATCAAGACTATTTATCATTTGATAGTGTTGTGTACAGTTTACCGAATACGGGCATCGCTGACAATCTTGTCGTCGGCTGTCGTGACTTATGTCGTGGACGTACGACAATGCGACAGGCGTAGTGTGCGACGTGCCTAATCATTTGTATTGTTCGGGTGCAGATGGCTGGAGTGTGGTGACCGTGATTTAAGATTATACGTTAGGACGGAAGGTTTTATAAATTGTGGCGATTAGAATGAGGGATTTTCCCCATTAAAATTAAGAAACAAAATGAGTCGACTAGTTTCAAAGAGGCAAATCTGACTTTTGGAGATTTTTTTGGTAAATAAGAAAAAACGAGTTATTTGTTCTTTCAAGCTCATAAGGTTACAAATATAGTTTTTATCCAATCTCAAATAACTAAGAAGACAATTAAAAAGTAGGGTTTGCATTGGTTCAATACGATTGAGCCATAAACTGCATTTTAATTTTGCAGATTGCCGAATTTGAAACCAATTTTTTGAGAATGCCGCATTTGAAATTAATCAGGGTTCAGATTTCCGTTTTTGATCCTCAATTCCTTTTCATATAATCAGGGCTGTCACAAATTCATCAACAATAACTTTTTTTAAACAAAATTCATTAAATTTTATTTCAAAGTAATAATTTTATTTAAACAAAACAATCACAAACAAAAATTACATACGAAGATCTTGGCCCTCTTTCATTGCCTCTTCACAATAATTTTCTTCAATTTGAAAGCAACAAGAGTTTCTTGTTCTTGAAAAATATCATAATAAAAAGAAAAATTTGTCACTTTTTAATATCGGACAATTTATTTTTATTAACGGGCACTATATTCAGTAGTTGTTGGGGGCTTATATCTGTAATATTTTGATTGCGTTGACATACGTTTTGAGCTTTGGCTATATCTGTTTTGTAATATAATTCGCCTCTTAACTAAAACGTGATAATGGATAAATCGGCATTGTAAAGCCTGTGTACAATAGCTGAAGTAACTAAATTGGAGTCTTTATTCAATTCATTTTCCGTGCAGTAGACAGTAAATACGCGTGCCTCATCGAGGTGAATGTTAGATGGACCCTCCACCACAGAGAAATTGAAAAAATATAGCTGACGGATATAATAAACCATTTGATCTGGGGCTTTCGGTATAGGAAGGTTTTTCTGGCAATCGAACAAGAATATTTTAAGGCCATCACACACTCTCATCAAGTTTCTCATAAAAAACTTTGGCTCTTAATTAGTGCACCCTTCTCTCTATTAAAAGTAAACTTTTCTTATGAGCAACAGTTTCGGAAGCAATGTTTGAGGTAAGCTCTAAACATTTATAACATGCATCTGTTTTTGGAGTGCCAAATCTAAAGTTGTAGCTGGTGTAAAATATAAATTTTTAACAGAAGCATTTAAGTGTCTACTACAATTCACAATCCGGGCTAGTGCTCTTTTGATGACGTAGTAATAATAAATCCCCAGGCAAACACACCCACTGTATGGCCCCAAAGTAAGCAGAGCTTGTGTTATGGATGACCATACAGCGAACTGGGGGCGAACCCAGAATAAACATACATACATAAATACAAACAACCATGACCCAAGAACAAACATCTGTATTCATCACACAAATGAATGCCCCGGCCAGCACTCGAACCTCAGCGTATGAGGCAAGGCTACTTATCACTACGCCACTCGGTCGTAGTGTTTTCAGTGTACTTATTTATTCAAATAAATAAGTACACTGCATAAAAATATCTCTTCATCACATATTGCACTCTATGTTACGCAAATACACTGCATACTTCAGTGTAGCATTTTTTTTTAACCCCGATCTGGTCTGGGTTCAATTGATTAGTATTTTCATATCATAGAATCTTGGTCTTTTTTCTTTCTGTGACTATAAAATATTTCATATAATTTTCGTAGTTGTGTCACCGTTAATGAACCGCATTTTAGTGACTTTGAATTATGCTCGCACGCCTTTTTTAGTAAGGCCTTTGGCGAGTATCTACAATAAATTCAACAATAATTTACATTACGAAAACGAATACAAAATATAACAATGTGACAACCCTAGTAGGTACTACATTAACCTTAAAACCTTAGCTTTGTTTCGCTGGGACTAGTCTCCATGATAATATTTTTGGCTTTTAATTGTTAATTCTATTCACCAAACACTTAAAATACGTTAAAATACGCAGCGAGCAATGTTCCGTCTAGCGTTACAACACGCAGGAGAATTCTCGTTTCTGTTTAGTAGATGGTTTGAGATAGCCGTTTTTGAATATGATTTTTTGCAGAATGCCAGATTTGAAACTAACTTGAAAATTTGACGAGTATTTTGTAAGTCAGATCGCTAAAACGTTTTTATTCGTTATTTTCTGTGTTCCTATACCATAAACTCATTTTTGACAAAAAATGCAGATTGCCGTCTTTGAAACTAGTCGACTTAAATAGTTCGAATCACCTCAATAGATGGCGCTAAGAAAAGCTGGCCCGAATATACATATCATAAGTAGGCTGAAAAGACGAAGAAGTTTCTACAAAGTATGCCTTTTTAGTGCTCAAACAATTAAATAAATCTAAAAATAATACTTAATAAATAGTTATTGCCTTTCTTATAAGCTAAGCCTTATCTAAAAATAGTACCAACTTTTACAAGGACCACCTGTCCCATAATTTATTTGCTGTTTATCGCAGCTCTCAGAAAATATCTGGAAGTATCCGAATTAATTTATTTCATTTTTATAAGGTAAGTCCAACTTGAAATATTGATATGGGTTGTTTAATGCAAATCACATCGTTTCATAAGCCCGAAAAATTGCACTTCTGGGATATTCAGGACTTAACTTTCTCCCTAAAATTAGAAATCGATTAATCTAAACGAGTAAAACAAAATATTTGTAAATATACCAATGCACCATCTACCTCATAGTCACCACACCATGCGACAATACTACCTCTTTAATTATCCATGACGGATGTACTCAATTTAATTTAGTGTCACCATTATTATAGCCCAAAACATGATTGATATCTCCATCAACATACAGATCGATACAGAACATTTTCAAATAGTTTTTAAATTGACTCCGAAACGTCAATTTCAGTATCTGTCGTTTCGTTTCTGGATGCGTTCACAGCTTTGTGTATCGAATTTGATTTCGCGGTGCTTCTCATAGTTAAAGTATTGCGGTGGGTGCGTAGAAACATAATCGAGATTTTTTTTTGAAATTGGAATGCTATATATATTCCCAAATTTAGCTTTAGAATTAGGGTGTGAATTTGTATTTAGTGTTAAGAAAGGAACGACAGAATCAATCGGCTTAGTCGAATACCTATTCGGGATTGGGGTTTTTTTTATAAATTTACGCATCCTGGATTTTATTATAAAAGCAATTACTTGCTTAGCATACAATAGAGATGGGTCAGTATGAACCTAGGGACAACCAAACTTTGTTTACCAGAGGTAGATAATGATGGTTTAATATTTTTATTTTATTGTCTTCTGTTTGAATTTGGAATCAACGTTTATGTCACTTCCAGCGATTATATTACAACTTATTATTGCACATGTAATGTTTACGAACACAATTAATCTTACAGAAGTTGAGCGCTGGATACGTTAAATAACGTTAAAGTACATTAATTTATGCAACATCAATACTTAACCCTACTAAAAATTTTACGAAAGTCTTGACATTTCGGCTTAAAATAGCACATTATCGTTTTCGGGTATTTTATGCACCAGCTTCGATAATTGTTTCATAATTAAAGTAATAAAATAATTACTGTTCGACGGCCTTTAAAATAATCACAATGCATTGAGGTCGCGTGGTCTTTTGATCTCATGAAAATATATTTTTCCAATATGTAAGCGTAAGAGCTGTAGAACGCAGAATGTAAGTTTCGACGTCCGGCGTTCGACTGAATGTTTCGAACGCTTATGTCATTAACATACATTTTAAATTCTATTCACTTTTCTATTCTATTGTCACATGGCACATAGCTGTAAATGTCCCAGCAAATCTTTAGAACTACATTCATTATTATTATAGGTGATAAAATAATAACGCTAAATCGATAAATTAATCCAAATCAATTACGTTTACGCTATTATATTCCGGTTATATATAGTATGGTACAGAGAAGGAACAGTCAGTCCAATTAGTGGAACGAAGGTATATCCAACTGAAACCTACGGCCGGGAACGCATCGAATCATTAGGCGATAAAATAAGGCGGATGATTGAGAGGCTCTCATAAAACCATCCTCTGTTCCGGCATTGCCTGCCCTGGGCCAGATTCATATTAGGAATGTGTTCATCCTGCTTTTGTTCTAATTGGGTGTAAACATCACCTTCGAAATATTGCGTGGGCTGTTTTGGAGTCTCATTTAGCGAAATATTTTCGTGCTCGTCGTAAACCAGCACGACCAGCGTCTTTGAAGCTTTGTAATGTCAACCTATGTATATAGTTCTGTCAGATTTTTTTTATATTCAGATTTCATTTTGTATTTTTTTGCGTTTTATTTTTATTTTTTAACGCCAGGTATTGTGCAATAAAAGAGGTTTTAGTTGACAAACGCGCAGCATTTCAACTTTATGTGGGACATATCTTCTTTCTATCGGACCTTAACATATTATTGGACAAGTTTACTTAGTTTTTGAAATTCTTACTCCACCTTCTAAAGAATTCACAGTAGACTTAAATATCTTGCTCAAAACCAATGTTCAATCAATATCTCTATCCAACAAGGGCACCTTTTAACACCTCCGAGTAAGGAAAACCTTTTAAATTTCCATAATCTTCCTGTCCCTTAATTGTGAGCCATAAGGTTGAATTTTGCATTAATTTTTTTTGAGTCGACCATCAGTCATTACGGTTGTCACATTATGACTTCTTGGCTCACAAAAGTATCGGTTTCTTTTGTGCTCGAATGTTATTGAATGGTTTCGATAGTTACAAATATTTTATGTCGCGTTGCTCCCAAATTAAGGGTTGAGATGTTGGAAGTTTTTTCAATGGGTTTCATTTGAATATTCTTCAGGTTATCAGGTGTTATGATGTGATGGATTACTTATACTTTGTACTTTTTTTGTGTATTTCGATGTTAAGCCACAAAAGGCCGCTGAATGTCTGGTTAATAAATTCGGGCATAAAAATATCTATATAAATGAACAAAGTGCTGCGGACTGTATCCGAAATTCATGGTTCGCGTTTGACAGTTGTCTAGTTGGCTCAGTCAATCAAGTCACGTGACACGTGACTATCCCTCTAATATGGTTGAGGAGGGCGATGACTGGATCCCGCGTTAACAGGTGCCGTTTGAGGGTGTTCGTCGTTTGGCTACGTCGTTTGGAGGGAGACTTGCCGAGCTAACAGATGCAGATAAGAATAATTTAGTGTAGACATAAGGAGACATTGTAAATTTATTTTGGAAATATTATACCTACCCTTGAAGTTTCTTGCCAGTTCTTCTTTACGAAGGTTTTTCCGAACTGGTGGTAGAGTCATGCTTTTTTTGACGTCAATAAAAACAAGCAATTGTCAATGTTGAGAAATAAATATTTGAATTTGAATTTGAAGAAAGATGTCTTCATTTGGCTGTCCAATTCTTCATTGGCTTTGCTTCGCTATGTTTAGGGTATAATGTTAGAACTACTGGTGGTTGATGTCATTTAATAAGGGGTCATTTAATATTACCTACGTATTGCTGTAGCAGGATTGTCTGCATACAAAGTTCCTTACATATTCTCATAATTCGCAGAAAATATCACTAACCAGTAAGGAATTCATTATTTAGAACTCTTGGTCCGTTTCGATAAACGACTAATTTTATTTGTCTTCTTGAAATAATCTTCTAAAAGTTGATTATGGTAATATGACTTTAAGCCGCGATTTATACTCTATATATAGTAAAATATATAACTCAGTTAAGTTAATGTTGCATTGTTTTAAGCATAGTAATAAGTATTTGTTTTTATAATAAATTAAAGATTAAAGAAATATATCTTTGTTGGGGAAGGTTAAGTTTCTGTGAAGTTAGTATTGACCAGATTGATTAAACCAGTACAAATGAAAAAAGTATAACCCACAAATACCAGGGAATATGGTTCACGGCATCGCGAGTATGGAAGTGGGAGCTAGAAAATATACATTAAACAAACATACATGTTAATGTAGTCAAATATTTATGACTGCCAGGATCCCAAATAGATACCTTCGGTATATAAGGCAGAACTCCTACCGCAATTCATTAATTTTAGACAACATATTATTTTCAAGGTGATCATGGCACTTGCAGCTGTGTCGAAATACCGAAAATATCGTGTAACTAAAATCTGAATCTTCGTAAGGATCTCGTTAATTCCTTTAAATAAATGCGACACTCTAAAACAAGTAACATAGTTACTTAGATTTACAAAAGCCAGGTTTTACTGCACACTTAAAGATACCTACCTACCCATTGCCTTTTACTCCTAACAAACATTCAAACTTTTTAAATTTCCCGGTCCATACCCAAAACACACAACAGCCATACAGCCACACGTCCAATTTGCCGCGTCGACGCTGTCGCTCTCTCATTACGGCGGCGCGTGATTGCGCCCGGACAAACGCACCGCGCGCTTTCATCTTGCCGGCTAAGGGTGCGGCCTGATTGCACGTGGGAGTAAAGTAAGTGCCATACGCAAAGAACCACTACTTTTTGGTCTATGGTCGCCTACTACGATGTATATACAAAAAAGTAGTGGGGCACGTCTTCGTAGATGACTCCATCTGGATGTGTATGTGAACTTTAGGTTTAGTTAGAGTAGTAATAAATTTTGCTTTCGTAAGTTGTTTAAAATTTTTAAAAACATTCCTCAACACGTATGCTGCCTGAATATTCTTTGTTACACAACACTTTTAGTTTAAGTGAACCTTTTTTTATCCATTGAGTAAAAAGAGCATTTTCATATAAAATGACAGTCACCGGAACCAAACTTCAGTAAACCGTCACAAAAGTGTAAATCAAACAAAAATCTATTAAAATAATAAGCAATAGAAGAGCAGACTGTTAGCAAAAAGCAGATTATCATTGATGTATTCAGCGATAAAATGATTTAAAGCTATTGAAATATCACAATGAATTAGTAGCATAGTTAAAAAAAAGAATATTTACAAATGAACAAAGAAAAAATATTAACATTTACTTTGTACTCCAGGCATAGTGGCCAAAAGGCTGGCAGAATTACCACGTTGCATCGCTATCAATAGCTGTTGTGCAATAAGTTCCAGCCTTATGGTCACGAGTTTCACTCACCAATCGTTTTGAGGATGCCAGAGTAAACTGTAGGGGGTAGGACCTGCCTCATACGCCGGAAGTCCCAGGTTCGTGTCCTGGTCGGAGATTTAATTTGTGCCATGAACTCAGATGTTTGTTTCTCTAGTCATGGTTGTTTATATTTATGTATGTATGTTTATTCTCGATCCCCCCTGTATGGCCAAACATGATACAAACTGTGTTTACTTTGGGGCCATACTGTTGGTGTGTTTTTTTGGGGATTTATTATTATTATTAATATCAATTATGGAGGCAGGGTAAATTTATTTTTTAACTCACACTCATTTAAATATGTTTATAAATCTAGCGTTTTTAGTAAATTAAATTATTAAATATCACCTACAAATAGCATATTATTGTTCTTAGTTATATAGAAAAGAGTATTTTTATCCTGAATCTGAAATAAAAAATCTAAAACAAACTTGCGATTCATCATCCACACCCTTACCTCAGAGTATACTTATCTTAAAACTTTTGCAGTCAGATCGCTCATCTGCCTCGATAGAACACACCATTTTCAAGCTTATTTCTTACCTTATAAGGGTTACAAGTTTTAGACTATCAAATATCCTATGGCTACTTAATGGTGGTAAAACAGCAATTGTTTTTATTCATTTATTGGCCTCTATTCAGAGTGGTGGTCTTATAAGCTCTGTTTTAATAGTAAAATAAATGATTATCAAGTATGCGAGTTTTACTAATTTTATTATGTTAAGTCGGTTTTTAACTTTATTGGTCATTTTTGTCGGTTTGGGTTGAAGCTTCGGTGCTGATAAAACGATAGATGTTGAGCAAATCTAATTATGTTCGAAAGAGATTTTGTTCGTTAATTTATTTAGATTTTTTTTTAGTAAGTATATTTTCAAGAAGAATTGTTCTGTTGAATTTATGGATTCGTTAAATCGTTTAATTAAATCTAGTATATGAAAATGAAGTTCTTTCATGACGCACATGAGCAATGGATCTAGTAGGTACACACACACAAACTTAATACAACATTGTTGAACTTTAAATTAATGAAATCAACAAAGAGACACAATGATACAATGACACAGCCCGCGAGCAAGATGATAGTTTGTTCGCCAGCAAGTCACGGCGTATCGCCTCGGTTCTTGTGGCATAGTGGCAGTCGGATGGCGACTTAGTTAGATCGCGTTCAATCCCTTCACAAATCGCAGGTTATCAACAAATTTTTAAGGAATTAATTAACAAATCGCATATTCCCTGCTTTTAAATATTCTAGATTATGGTTAGCAGGTTAGCTGTTTTCAAATCAAAATATTCAGTTTCGTGATTTGTTCACAAATGGTGACCCTTCATAACCGTCGATCGAAAAAAGCTGAGGTAAAAAATCTCTCATCAGTTTTTAAATAGCATCGTGTCATAAATTAAATAGACACTGGTCAGAAGGAATCAAAAGAAGTGACCAAAATAGTTTCATCCTGATTTAATGTTTACGAGGGGAGTTCGCGGAACGGAGGGGTTGGTGGGGGTAGATATACTCGCCCAGGTAGGCACTAGTTGAGCAGCTCATTATATGCATACCAAATTATGACTTAATTCGGTCATTAACTTTTGAGTTATCGACGTTCAAACAAGTAAATTGGGAAGAAAATACCCAGCCTGGAGAAAATTTAACACCGTGCTTAAGTTTCTCACTAAACAAGGAAAAACACCGCAGACAATTTTTCAAGAGACGTTAGCGGTTTAAGGAGACTCTGCTCCTGGTCATAAGATCATGGTTTACAAGTAGCATGGCCTTTTCAAGCAAGGCAGGTACTCCATTGAAGACGACCATCGCTCCGGACGGGCAATTGAGGCCACTACCCCAGACAACATCGAAAAGACATCGACAACTGTAGAAGAAACAGCAATAGTTGGTGTATTAGAAACCACTATTTTAAACTTCATCTTGGGATGACCAAAGTCAGTGCAAGATAGGTTCTGTGAATGGTTACGACGTTTCAAAAGCGCGATCGTGTCGAGTGTTCTCGAGAGAGAAGAAAGAAGAAGTTATGAGTCAAAAAAAATCGACGCGATGACATATAAAAAGGAACACCCCCTCCAAAAAAGTACGAAGCATCGCAATCGGAATGAAAAATCATGGCGACTGTCTTTTGGGACACAGAAGGCATTTTGTAAATTGATCACAAGAAACGTGGCGTTTCTTATAGGCGTTACGCTTCTATACTGGAGCGATTAAAGGACGCCATCAAGGAAAAAAGAAGAGGAAAACTGACAAAGGGTGTGCGCCTTTTGCTTGACAACACTAGAGCACACGAGTCATGTTGCGACGGCTGCCATTCACCGGTGCGGCTTTGAACTGCTGCAACACTCCCCCTACGGCCCAGACCTGGCACCCAGTGTCTATTATTTATTTCCAAAGATGAAGAAAGAACTACGCGGAAAAAAAATTAACGAAAAAGTGTATTATGGTTAAGGTTGAATATATTAAAAAATTTAAATACTTTTTTGTTTTATTTAACCCTCCATCATTTCGCAAACTTTTTGCACCTTGCCTCGTATATAGACATATTACTTAGTATTTTAATTTGTCCTTATATCATAACAAATTAATGTCATACACGAAAAGCAAGTGCATTGCGGTGTGTGTGTATATACCTACTCGTTTGGCTGTCTATAGATGCTATACATTTTTTGATAAAGACGTTATTTTATTACTTTTCTGTCAGATTGTTTTTTACGGCTCGTATTTTATGTTGGAATTGTAATAAATAATTTCTCTATTCAAACGATCTTGATTTTATTATATAATTATTGATTAACAGTCAGTACAAAGTGGTCAAACCCTACTACAAGAAATCCGTGAAACTTAGATATTGATTCTGCAGTTTATACAAGCGGCAAATACAAGCGGAACAACCGATTAGAATATAAAATGGAAGGAAACTACAATTACGACGGAGCTGAGCCAGGGCAGGTAATGCTGTAAATGAGGTCTGTTTTGTAGAACGTAATCTTAGTCTTAGAAGGATCTTAGTTTTTTATGTATTTTTCCGGTAAATATTTGCTATTATATATTTTTCTTACTCCTAATTTAACTACTTTATTTAGTTTTTTATTCGCAAACTAGCAAATTGAATTACCTAACGCTTAACGGAAAATATTTTTCGCGTGAAAAATCTGTTCGGCCAATATCATTTTTATTTCTTTTTACTTTCAAAAGGCAAGGTTTAGACCCGTTTTACATTTAACATATTGTTATGCAGAACGTCGCGGTAGCCGAGTCGTCATATCAAATCTTATAGGATAAATACTTTTTTGTTTATCCACACGAAAAGTGTATGCAGCCAGGATATTTTTAACTTACAAAAGGCAAAGGT
Source organism: Marasmarcha lunaedactyla (assembly GCA_923062675.1). NCBI lineage: Eukaryota > Metazoa > Arthropoda > Insecta > Lepidoptera > Pterophoridae > Marasmarcha > Marasmarcha lunaedactyla. The sequence goes on along the minus strand of OV281361.1, from coordinate 6,997,830 downwards.
AGACCACCTTGGTGCCATAGTCGTGATATTATACGTAGTAGGCAACATTAAGCTGAATGGTTACACGGCATTAGTTTACGGTACCTTATGGATGCGATGAAGTACTCGTGGACGTTTTCTTGGTGAACCCAGGTGGTTTAGTATCTTTGTAAAGTTTATGTGTTTGAAAAGATACCTAACAGTAAAACCCTTTTATAAATGTGTAATGTAGTTAAGTACCTATTTGAAGAAATATCTTCAATGTTGTTCGTATTGTTCAAAAATAAAAAGTATTAACTTAGGTACCTCTTGCTTTCTAGAAGTAGATGTTCAGATACCTTGGATTTAACTCGATCATAGCATTCAACTTAAGATTAGTCATATGTAATTAACGTATTTGAGTAAAGTTTTTAAATTCAAATCAATAATAAATCCTGTATTTGATAATCATGAAAAAAGTATACTTTTGCCAACACATGTATACATACCTAAATACGTAAATACATACACACACTTAAAAGGATATAAAAGAGGTACGTAAACATTTTACTTTAAAAAAATAAATTGTTGTGTTACTGCCAGTATGCAGCACACCGTTAGATAAAGACATAAAGGTGGAATGGTTTATAATTCATTAGAGAGCGGTACGGTTTCCGCCTCTTTGATAGTACTTGCTGTTATTTGAATGTAGAATCTGGGAGGCAGGCGATTTGAGTTTAGAATGTTCAGCTTTTTTAGTTTGATTTCACGTTATGCAAGCAGGTTGGTGTTATATAGAACCTTTTTGATTGAAACTTTTTTATGTTAGGGACTGGGTACATTATTTGTTTTTAAATGTTTTAGATACAAACTTACGTGTATATGATTAAAAATATTAAAATCTACGTGATTAAAGCCGTGTAAAACACCTTCAAACATATTATTCTCATACAAGGTATATATATCTACTGTATATAACATTAAACAACCTAACCTAAACGCTTCCATCTTTACAACTCCGACAATTAACTAACAAATAATTAAAGAGAAATTCCTTCAATAATAAGTATAAAGTACAATAAAACTGGACAAAGACGTATTCACACTGGCTGTAGGGGGACCACACACGAAACAACATTCTTTCGTAGATGAGATTGACTATTAACATGGCTGTTTCGAGGTGAGTATGAAAGGGTCGCCTAGCTACTAATTTTGAAGTTGGATGTTTCTCACAGTGTGGTCGCAGTATGAATGATACCTTGCTTATCTGAGAAAAGATAATTTGTTTGATTTAAGTATCATAAACTTATACATACTTACTTATATACTTAATAACAGATTTGGCTTATGCCGTCAAAATCCAAATGGCAATGGCTGAGTGGCTTTTTTCCCGAATATTTATGTACTTATATTTTATTTTGCAGCGAATGCCGGCCCGAATATATAGTCGGTAGCGCTCTTTAGTACTGTGAGTCGGCCGCAGGAAGATTGCGTTTATTTCAAGGTAAAATTTGGCATTAAATGGATATTTTTGTTTTCTTTAGATCGCCGAGTGACGTTGAAATGAAATGAAATGAAATAATTATTTCTCAACATTGACAATTACTTGCTCTTATTGATGTCAAATAAAAAATGGCTCTACCACCAGTTCGGAAAAACCTTCGTGATGAAGAACTGGCAAGAAACTTCACGGGTATATTTCTTTCAAAATAAATTTACAGATAATTTATAAATTATTCTTATCGGCATCTGTTAGCTCGGAAAGTCTCCCTCCCACCAAGTATCCAAACGACGAACACCCTCAAACGGCACACATTCACGAGTTGACGCGGGATCCAGCCATCGTTGTGGGTAAGAGCCCTGCCCTAGCCCTCGTATGCTGGAGGTCCCAGCATTCTTTGGTGGAACGTAGATGTTTGTTCGCGGGTCATGGTTGTTTGTATTTATTTTTATTCTGGGTTTTTTTTCGAAAAGGACTGTTATTTATGCCCCTATTGGCCTTTTAAATTTCAGAGATACTCAGTAGGAATGCGTACGCCGCGTTAGCCGGCCCACCGGTGGGTGAGGCGATTCGAATGCCCTATGTCTAAATGGAACGCCGGCGTTCCTTGTTGTAATAGCGACGTCGGGATCTGTTAAGACGTTACGCGGACGCCAGTAAGAACCAGCGCGTCTGGGTTGGCTGTGTAGTCAGCTGACTTATTGACCAGCGGGTCGGGATGGTGGGGAGCGTTGTCGAAGTGGCGTCTAGACGCCAACTTCATAAACGCGGCTATGGCAGGGGGCTCGATTCTTATGCAGATAACGCGTTTGTCCAAATCTAATAGGGGCAATACAACATCGACGAAATGGTTCCAGAAGTATACACCGTAGTGCTGATGAGGTGCATAAAATGCTCATCTGGCGAAGTATTGTATCGATTTATTGTTTTATGTTTACTTAAACCCGAAACTGAAGAAGAAAATCTATAATCACTAATAATTAAAAATCCGGTGAAAATTTAACCTATTTCATTTGATTATGCAAAAAAAACTATTTATAATTTTACTGCTTTCTAAAAATAGTCTAAACGTCTTTTTCATCTTAACTATTACCCACAAATACCTATCACAAAATATAATATATACAATAGATACAATGGTCATTTAATTTATGGTAATAATAATTTGATTAAAATATCTTTTTATATCCATCGAACATCCATTCTTCAAAAGTGTGTGTGTCAAATTGCAGATTCACTAGAAACGTACATTATTAAAGGTTATTTCATCAAAAATGTCTCCGGTGTAGTGATCATCCACCCACTATTTTTTTGCGATGTAGGCATAGGTAGACCAAAAAGTAGAGGAGTGTGATTTCCTGGATGGTACTCACTATAGCTACATAGTACAAGCCATACCAAACTGCTAGTAACACATATCAATTATGAAACGGGCATAATGATTAACAAAGCGGGCATTGTTCAATCAAATTCAATATCCAAAACATTTTATTTCATCATAGGTAGGTAAAAATCGTTTACACTTAACGAACGTCTCCATTTATTTTATTTTTAACGTGATTGCGTAAATACACCTTAACTGGTAGACGGAGAGGGAAAAATGGCGGCGGAATAAACATGAAAAATACATGATAAAAGTTGGTATATCATTTGACTACGCCATGAAACAAACAAACACAAGACATTTAATCATATGTACTAATATCATGTAGTAGCCAAGCTGTTGATACAATTTTAAAATTTTTAAATAAAATTTCCTTCTCATTTCATGGCCAGCAACCGAGCACGCGCTCGCAGCAAGTCAAATGCGCACCCGTGAACGTAACTGTTTTGTTCTTAATAAATAAATAATATAAATATTGTTCTTGATTATATCCGCTAGTTGGAATTGTACTTGTTCTAGTAATTTCACTGGCTGGACCATCCTTTGTAACCGGAACAAAACCACGTACACGTGATCTCTATAGCAGCCAACATTTGACCTTTGGACTTTGGTACCGCACCAGTTGAGATTTTAACAAAAGAAACCCTTTAGTTTTATTTTTCGTTAAGATCTCAACTGAACCCTTTTTCAGATATAAAAAATAAATACTTTAGTTACCTTCTCTACTCATTAACGACTACTCATAATCTTGAAAGCCTATTCTACTTTTTTCCATCTCCCCATTACTTTCCACAATACGGTCTTAAACATAACTCCATTATACTTAATTAAATCCGTCGGTAGCAGCTCGTAAATAATAACGTTATATGACAAAAACCTAATAAAATTTGACAGCGATTTCCTCAAGAACACGACTTGCCGTTTATTTTTATCATCTTATTAAAAGGTCGTATTTTTAGAGGGACATACGCAGGCCTGATTACTTTATATCGTAAAAAAACCGAATTGATAATTGGAAAAGTGTTAGATACTTTTCGTACCTAATACTCACGAGTACTTAGTGGACGACATTAATCATACTTAGTACGATTAGTATAGTATAAATTAATTAGATTATTCAGTAATGGTGCGTTGTTAACATAACCTTCTTAGGCTTCTCACCTTCTTTAGTGATATCTCGAAGGCATTTTTAAGCTATCACTATGAGGTAAAAGTATAGCTTTATAACCATTGGCAGCCAAGCCTATTTACAAATATTATAAAACACATTTCGATACTATGTTACATTATTATATTATTATCGGCTGATAAGGAAAACATATTTAGAGCGCAAAAGCGGTGTATCAGATCAATTAATAATGTAAAAGTTGTAGATTCCTGCAAACCCTATTTCAAAAAGTTAAGAATTTTGACTTTTCCATTACTTTATACACTCGAAACTGCCTTGTTCGTTAGAAAAAATTGCAATATGTTTGAAAAATTACAAAGTAACCGGAAGGATATTCTGAAAGCTCAACCGCGCGGAACCACTTTGTTTTCAGAAAGCTTCTTTGGGATGGCCCCTAGAATATATAATAAACTACCTATAACTATTCAAAATGTAACTAATTATGATGAATTAAAATATAATTTAAAATCATTTCTATTAAATAAATGCTATTATAGGACATATGAATACTTAAATGACAAATGTATAAATTGAGTAAATTGTAATTTTAAACTTAAACCTTGTACACGCCGCAATGGCAGAATATGGCTGTGCTATTACTTGTATGACATCTTTTTTACATATATTCGTGCAATAAATGATTTGAATTTGAATTATATATATATATAACTAAAATCTTTGCTAGTAGATAAGTAACTTATTACCACTTTACGCTCGTGCTTCGGTGACCATAGGGGGCTTCCCATGAAAGCACTTCACTCCAGGGATGAAGGCCTTGGATCTGGCGTTGTGGCTTGACTCAGGCTGCACCCTCAATCCCAGGTTGGCTTTCTTGGTGACGTGGACGTTGTGTTGTGAAGACGTCATATATACATAGCCGTGGTCGGTATGGCAGCTTGCAATAGAAGATTCTATCACGCCTATAAAGCTGTTACCACCTTCACGAGTCTATCTATAGCTTTGGAAGTTAAACAATAATTTTTAAAGAAAGTGATTACCCCTGTAAAATGTTGCATAGCAATTCATAGCAAAAACAAAAAATAAAGAAAAACTTCATATTTTTGGAGCAGGTAAACATAAAACAAACATAGTGATATGAAAATAATCTATAAGTTTTATATTACCTATATTACTTTTAAGTCGTTTTAAATTCTGTAAAAGAACCAAAACACAGTTTGCAGGTTTTCACACTATTGGGTAGGTACTCTTGAGGAACTCGGCGGAGGGTCAGGCTAGGGCGGGAATCGCTTGCGCTTTGTTCGGCTTTTTGTAGGCGCCCGCATACTAATGCTTAGGATACACGCAGACACTGACACCTGACACAAGTGTCGACACTAGTGTCTGATGCGTCCACACGGTACAGGTCCACAATTTTTAGTATCGACATTAGTGTGTAGATCGAGTGTCGCGGTTGAAGTGTATTGGCTGTCTCCACAGAGCGATGTGCAATTCAGTGTCGGACATTCCGTGAATTCCATATATCGACGTGCTGCTGCCGCGATTATCACGATAAGTGTTTCAATCAAAATGCGACGTCGTAAAAAGAGATGGATTTGGGTTAAGGATTGGATTACGAGGCGAGCACGGCTGGGGGCATTTAATCAGTTATTATCCGAACTGAAACACGAAGATCCAGAATGCTATAAGAACTTTCTTCGGATAAAAGTCAATTCAAAATAACTTTTTACTGGGTTTTATCGCGTGCCTATAATAAATTTTACACTTTTATAGATAAGAAAAATACTAAATAAAATCGCGTATAATTTTGTGTCAATATACAATTAAAGACTTTGTTTCGTCTGCAGTCCACGTGCGTGACGGGACGGAAGGGGGGACAACACTGCTGGGGATCCGGGTTCGAATGTGACCCTCCGCTGAGTTCCAATAGACAGAAAAATGCAGTGGTTACAAACATTTGCACACTTCAAGTTTCGTTTTCATGACACTAATGATGCATTTTAAATTCGTAATAAAAAAAGCTTTTTAATTGCAATTTCTGTTTATTCTCATTTTACGGCGCACACCCCACAATACACGCTCTACGTAAGTACGAATTCGAGTTGACCTATGTGTCTGTACCAAATCTCCCGCATGTATCAAATAGACCAATTGCGCCATCTGTTGTGCAGTAGGTATTATATTTTTGATACAGCGTCATCTATTGGCCAGTCAAATTTGAATAACGCCATCTGTTTAATATTACTTGAACTTTATGACACAAAAAAGAACGTTCAAAACTCTTTACGCGGTTTAAGCCGCATCATTTGAGAATAGAGGCACTGACTGTTTTGTCTTCACAGAAACATTACACTTCTTATTTTGTTGGATAACCTGACGTAATTTGACATATTTGACAGATAATGACTGAAATTTCTTCGTGACGGTCGCGGGAATGTAAAGAACTCGTTTGTTGATTCCAAGTGATTGTTACTTTGCGATAGGCGACCTTATAAATAAAAATCGCTGATTACAATGCCGCCTAGTAGTTTGCGAGTGGTCTACGCGTTTGCGAGAGAAATGCACCCAAAAACAAGTGAAGTTTTCATTGAGTATGGAACTGCGGGATTTCGCACAAAGTAAGTGAACAAAATCATTATTTATTCACAACTATTTCGTAATAACTTGTTTGGTAAATAAGTAAATATTGAGAAACCTCTAATATAGCACCTTTCTCTTGCCATTGAAATAAATCGGTCACGTTGTAATTTCGAATTCTTGAATCTATATCGATACGATTGGGTCTAGTCATGAGTCATTCTATATCGTTTAAACTAAATTTATAACGGGAAGGAACTCGTCATCGTAATCATTATGGTCATTGACTGTGGGTACGCCAAACATGGAAAAACAATAGGTTCACGTTCATTCATAAAATTCTCTTGACAAAAGTTATTCTGGAGGATAACCACTGTTTCTAAGTAACATAAAAAAAGTTGTTCTGATTGTTTGTTCTATGAGTTGATTAGTTAAGTATTTAATTTGCATTACTGTATGTTTACGGAAATAATGCACTTAATGTACATGCCATGCATATAAAAGACCTTGAAAGACTAGCATTTCATTTTTATTGATTTGATTAAACATGGCATTGGTTAATTACATAGCTATTCTAGTTTAAATTTATTCACAATATCTTTTCGTACAAACTATTATTTTTTGTTTATAAAAATGAATGGATTTATAAGGAACTGTTTATTCACAAGTTTTTTACTAAAAAACTATTTTTGCCCTTATTTCTTATGATTTTAATGACATTTTAAAAGTTTAAATTTTAACTTACAAAATGCAAATGCATTTACCTACAATATTTGTTCCTACCTGGCATGTCTAAAAATATTTACTTCCATGCTTCATATAAAACTATTGCTGTTGGCCAACAGCCAACTACTTACATATATAATATGAAGTGGGACTGTTTCTTATCCAAACAGTTTCACAGACATTGATCAGTCTTTCAGTTTTAATGTTGAATAAAAGTAATTTTCGAAGTTACATATTACAATACTATAGTTAAATTAAGACTTGGTTGCCACAATATAGGGGCTGGTGCATAAATAAAAAGACAACCATTTGCCTTATATACACAAAAACTTATTGACAGTCATTACAAGTAGTACCAGAATTAATATTAAAATCACGTTTCCTAATTTTCTCACATGATTACTTCCTAAATACTTATTTTTTTTTTTGTAAACAGTTCATAATAAATTTCGGTTTAGTTTGAGTTACTTCGATGATTCTTTTAAAATTTTCATAATGAAAGTAAGTATACCATAGTCAATACTTTTATGGATTTTTGTGCGACTAACTTCATAAAGTGAAGACATTTTTTTTTCATTCAGGACAAGAAGCAGTCATTCTTTAAAAGTCAAACCATAAAAGCATCTATGTAACGTTGTCTGCATGTTTCTTTTTTATTTTTACTGTTTTCTACAAAATTTAGCAACAGAAAAACCCTGATATATTTTTTTTCGTGTTCTGCAATGACAAATCTCGAAACAGTTTTCGAATTTCTACTGATAAAAATTTTAATTTATTGTCAATTAGAGACCTACACCAACAAACTTATACTTTGTTCAAAATATAGCTCAAAATCAATTTAAATACTTTGAAAAATAAATTCACACAGCTGATACTGGGTTAACATAACATTAAAAATATTGACAAAGCTAAAAAATTAAAAACATTCAGAGTGCAAAAATAAATGAACATATTGAATGCCCATCCAATTAAAAGTAAAAGTATCAAACTACTTGCAATGAGTTGCCAACAAACAATACTGTACACACTAAGTAGATGGCTAGATAAGTATTACTCAATATTGTTAAGGTGGTTGCTCTACTTTGCAAACCAATGACATTCACACTCATCCAGTACATTTAACAAATAGCTGTTTATTTAATTATAACTGCGTGGTTAATTTCATCAATGTATGGTCAAGATTTTATGTTTTAAGTTATCTCATTATGCAGCTAAATAAACATATACTCAAGGTCCATCACATTTTTTTTATTTCACGGATCATGAAAGTCCTAAATTATCAAATTCAAACAAGTATGAAAATAAAAATGAGAGTTTCTTATCCGTCACTGTAATATAAGCCAATTAATTTTAAATCTTTACATTTTTGTGGTATTCAAATTGAGACACATATTTGTTAGGTATGTCATCAATTCAGATCTAAAGCGATTGTTTTACTATTTTCATAGCTGGCTTTTGAGCCCGCTACACACATGGTGGTAAGTGGCATCCAATCCCATGGTCATCATTACTGTTATTTAACAATATTTAATGTTATTATTATATCGACTAATGAGGTGTTGCCAACCATAGATTTAATTAAATTTTAACTGATATGTTGAATAGTTTGAATGTATAAAGACTTTATTCAACACAAAATTAAATAGGATTTTGTTCATTATTTTATTAGTATTCTTTCTTTTGCTGTTAACTTGTCGAACATGCAGTCTAAAAAACTAAATCAGTCATTTAAGACCAAACACCATTTCAACCTTTATTAAAATGACTGGTTGAAGCCAGCGTCTTCCTTTATATAAATTTTAGCGGAAGTAGAGCTTTGTTATGATCTCGTTTGAGGTGGTACTATTCCTTCCTATTTCGACCGCTATATTAATCACGTTTCCGTGGTTGTGTTCCGGCTAAAGGGAAGCAACTGCCAGAGCAATTACTGGTACAAAGGCGAGTACAACTGAAGCTTGCATCATTAGTCGATATGACGATCACAATTACTGGTAATAAATAAAACATTTATGACAAATTTCCATGAGTGAGGGCGCCACTTACCATCATGTCATTGACGGCAACGAAAAAAAGTAAAAAAAATCATAATGAAATCAAGTAGGTGCTTGGTTTGTCTCCATTAAAAAAAATGTGCTACTTAGTAACAAAATACTCCAAGACAAAAGAAGATTAAGTAGTCTTAAAAGTTTATAGGTAATATTGTCGTGAAGCCGCTGAATGTCAAGGCCGCGACGACCTTAAGACTCGCAAAATGTCTGAAGATACGTGGTTCATATTACTTTAGGAAATTATTAGTAACGCCCGCATTGAGAAACGAGAAATGGTTAATTAAGGCAACTTAAGTATACTTTTTGTTGAGTGGATCTGTGTTTAGTAGATCTAGGTCTAGATATGTTTAGCAGAATGGGCGCGGCCTTAAGACATTATTATGTGGCAAACAACTAAGCTGATAAATTATTCTGATTCATTTGTTTTTAACACAATAAAAGTTGACTCAGACGCATATCCGTCTTTATGTATAAGTAAATTTAAAACCCCCTACTGACAGCAAATAGCGTGGCAATTTTCTTCATATATGGTGGACTACGATGCCACTCGCACTCATATACGCACGTGAAACTTACAACACTCCTCTATTTCGCGTCCAGGGTTTAAAATACTAATCTATGTTTACCATCTTTAATTTACTTTCTACGCAATGACATTGTTTACGTATCGCGGAGTCTATAGAAAACGCTTAAAATGTACGGAGCATATCACGTGATGCTCGCTCTATACAGTTTACGCGTTTTCGGTACCGTTAGCGATTGTAGATTGTAATATGGCTGCACCCCCTGAGAGAAGAATATCCTCTACGTTAATTAACCAAAACAGAAGGAAAGCAAATCTAACGCCACATTGTAACCGAATGACAGATCGTCACAAGTCGGCACACAATTTCAAGTTTCCATTTTATTTACTAAACAGATAAGTGAGTATAAATAACACACAGTGATGAATAAAAACTGGTCACGCGTCACTAAGCTGTCAGGAAGTCTTTACGCGAATACTAAGCCCCACTTGCACAGATCTGAGCTAGCCGGTTAGTTAGTTAAAATGCTCCTCCGTCACTTTCTATTTCTATTGAACTGATAGAGACATAAAGCAATATTTAGCCTAACGCTTGCTAATTTAGAGCGGTGCAATAGGCCCTAAGTCTACGCTGAACCTTCTTAAAGAAACATAGTTTATAATAATAAACAATAAGAAGCGGTATAGCTTATTTCTAACAGTTACCAGATTTATTACTCTAATGATAAGATAAAACGATAATTTTATTACTAGCGTCTGTTAGTTTTGAGAACTGATAATATTTGTGTGAACAAGTGGACGTTTACTTCGTTTCCAAATTTTTTAAATTAGTTTGATTAGTTCTTTTCTTAAGTTTTCACGATACATACTTTAAATAAAACACTTTTTACCGGATATTATCGCGTATATTTTAGTTAATTTTAAAATTATTTCGACGTTTCGGCATCTTTGCAGTTGCCGTGGTCACGATAGACTAAGGTGTTGTTCATCTATTGCCAGTAATAAAAAACTACATGATTGTCAATACAATATTAACGCCATCTGTTTCTCAGTCTTCTCGCATAACGTCCCGGATTGACACAAAAGGCACTGACTGTGTCCTGAGTTTGCAGTCTAACAGTTTGCTGGTTTTTCATTTTGATGTTTTTAAGTATTGGATCCCATGTTGATGAAAGTTTCCAACCATCTTCTCTATTGAAATTTGGATGTTTTTTAATTTCAATAGTTTCTCTGATCATCCTAGGTATAAAATGTTTCTCTTTTGCTAGGATCTTCACGGTATCAAATCTTAAATAATGGTTGGGCTTGTCTATGGAATGTTCACAAACTGCAGATTTTGAGGTTCGTTTATTTTTAACATCAGAGATGTGTTCTTTAATGCGAGTTGACACATTTCGTTTGGTTTGACCGATATAAGAGAGCCCGCAGTCACAGTCGATTTTATAAACGCCTGGATCTTGTAAAGGGATGCTTGATTTTATTGGACGAAGATGCTGGCTTATCTTTGAGTGCGGCTTGTAGATAGTTTTGATTAAAGCTCGCCGAAGAATGCCTCCTATCTTGTCAGTAACACCCTTTATATAAGGCAGGAATGCTGGTCTTCGTTCAACTGTGAGTGGCTTTACGCGGTTTCTGCGACGGCGACGCGGTGTTTTTAAATCGTTATCCCGCAGCGCTTTAACCAGGTGGTTGAGTTCCTCATTAATGTGTTGGGGATCGCAGATTCCATGTGCTCTCTGAAACAAAGAGTTGCCTACGGCAGATAATTGGCTCGGGTGGTGATGGGATTTCCCATTTAGATATCGGTCAGTGTGGGTGGGTTTCCTATAAACAGTATGGCTAAGTGTACCATCAGGATTTCTTTGTATTAAGACATCTAAGAAAGCTAATTTGTTCTCCTGCTCCAATTCCATAGTGAATTTAATTTTAGAATTAAGGGAATTGAGGTGGTTTAGGAATGCAGTCACTTCATGCTTAGGTAATATAGTGTAGGTGTCGTCAACGTACCTCTTGTATATCTTCGGCACCACAGGTGCCATTCGGAGCGCTTGCTCCTCGAAGTTCTCCATGTAAATGTCAGCTACAACAGGTGACACCGGAGACCCCATGGCAACACCATCAATTTGAATGTAGTAATTGTTATTCCACATGAAGTAGCCAGATGTTAAACATAGCTCTAATAGTTCTGCATATTCCTCGGGCAAGTTTGACTCACTTAGCTTCCTTTTTACTATATCAATGCAGTCTCTAACAGGTAGTGAGGTGAATAGAGACGACACATCAAAGCTAACCATAGTTTCATTGTTAGTTAACTTGAGATTTTTAAGGTCACTAACAAAATGGTAAGAATCCTTTACATATGCACTTGTCTTTCCTCGCAGTTGTGAGAGCACAATTGCTAAGTGCTGGGCCAGCTTGTAAGTTGGTGTGTCTAGCTGGCTCACAATAGGTCTCAAAGGTACTTTAGCTTTGTGTATTTTTGGTAACCCATACAATTTTGGTGGTTTTGCACTTGCTGGTGTTAACTTTTTCACATCTAAATGTAACAAATCTTTGTGTTTTTGTATTAAAGTGGATGTTTTCTTCATAATCCTGTTGGTGGGGTCGTAATTCACCATTTTGTATGTGTTTTCATCCGCTAACAACTCCAAGATTTTTTCGTTATATTCAGATGTATCCATCACTACGGTAGCATTTCCTTTATCTGCACGGAGAACTGTTAACTCGTCATTATTGCGTAAGGTCTTCAATGCAAGGCGTTCTTCTCTGGAGAGATTCGATTTCGGTAGACTATTGCGTCTTAATACGCCGGAGATATCTTGCCGTATACTTTCAGAATCTTCCTTTGAAAGTTTGTTTGTGAAAAGACAGTCTTCTACGCGACAGATTATGTCTTCTACCGGTATTCTAGACGGAGTTGGTGCAAAATTTAAGCCCTTCGATAGAACTTTTATAACATTTGTTTCCAATGTTTGTTTTGACACATTGACAACTGTACGTTCAAGCGAAAAAGTTGATTGATTCTCTGTGGTTGAGCTGATTGAAGGCTGAAAGGGTTCATGAGTCATCCTTTTGTTATTGAGTTTTTGAAATTTGCTAATTTGTTTATTTTTATAGATGTTGTAGACATAGTACGCCCTTTTATTCGTAAGATCTTCAACTTTCGCGAAATCCGAATGGGACAGAGTCAATGCAAGATCGTTTTTTGAATTTTGAATAATTTCGTCTGTTCGAAATATGTCATACCGATGTTGTTGTATTAACTTGATCAGTAGTTTTTTGCTTGCTTGGTGAAGAATTTCGGCACTCCCCCGGATGTCTTTCTTCGGAGATATTCTCACACATACCGGGAGAAGGTTGTTATCCCGACATCTTTTGAGAAAGTTTAACGATGTCTCCGTAGTAATTACGGAATTTATTTTAAGCGGGATAACGATTTAAAAACACCGCGTCGCCGTCGCAGAAACCGCGTAAAGCCACTCACAGTTGAACGAAGACCAGCATTCCTGCCTTATATAAAGGGTGTTACTGACAAGATAGGAGGCATTCTTCGGCGAGCTTCAATCAAAACTATCTACAAGCCGCACTCAAAGATAAGCCAGCATCTTCGTCCAATAAAATCAAGCATCCCTTTACAAGATCCAGGCGTTTATAAAATCGACTGTGACTGCGGGCTCTCTTATATCGGTCAAACCAAACGAAATGTGTCAACTCGCATTAAAGAACACATCTCTGATGTTAAAAATAAACGAACCTCAAAATCTGCAGTTTGTGAACATTCCATAGACAAGCCCAACCATTATTTAAGATTTGATACCGTGAAGATCCTAGCAAAAGAGAAACATTTTATACCTAGGATGATCAGAGAAACTATTGAAATTAAAAAACATCCAAATTTCAATAGAGAAGATGGTTGGAAACTTTCATCAACATGGGATCCAATACTTAAAAACATCAAAATGAAAAACCAGCAAACTGTTAGACTGCAAACTCAGGACACAGTCAGTGCCTTTTGTGTCAATCCGGGACGTTATGCGAGAAGACTGAGAAACAGATGGCGTTAATATGTATTGACAATCATGTAGTTTTTTATTACTGGCAATAGATGAACAACACCTTAGTCTATCGTGACCACGGCAACTGCAAAGATGCCGAAACGTCGAAATAATTTTAAAATTAACTAAAATATACGCGATAATATCCGGTAAAAAGTGTTTTATTTATAGTTTGATTAGTCTTTGAAAGTGATGGCGCTTTACCAACATGAATTTAGTTATTATTTGCCACCTGCTTGATGCTGTAAGAGGCGCGATGTTCGGGAAAAATGCCGTGGGGGTTCTAAACCCGAAACGAGCCGAATGCGCCGACCTACATAAAGAAAAAGCACTACCTGATCGGCACAAACCGAACATATGTGGTATTGCTTCGGACGGCCTTGTTGTTAAACAGGTGCCGAATTTAATGTGCCGGCCCGAACATATGGGTAGAGCTCTTTATTGATATCTATAGTGGTTCTGGCGGTTGCTTGATCAACTCCGAAACTATGGGTTATACACGATAAGTAATACGCCACGGGCCAGAGGCGTCAGTGGTGGCAGCCTTGCCTCACACGCCGGTGGTCCCAGGTTCGAGTCCTGGTCGGGGTATTCATTTGTGTGATGAACACAGATGTTTGTGCTCGGGTCATGATTATGTGTATATATGTATGTTTATTCTGGGTTCCCTTCAGTTCGCTATATGGTCATCCATAACACAAGCTCTGTTTACTTTGGGGCTAAACAGTTTGTGCGTTTTTCAGTGGATTAATATTATAATAAAAAATTTGTATTGGAAGTCTACAAAGACAAACGTTTAAATATAGCGGCCTTACGTATTTCCTCCGTTTAAACCAACCCCGCTGTCATTTATAATCAAATGAAATTGAAACCTATTAACAAAGTAATTGAATTCATTGTTGCAGGGCAATCCTGTTGGAACATGTCGTCTACAGGATGGGATTATTGGCGGTGATAAGGTCCAGGGTTAAGAATGGTGAGTAAAGATTTTGTTAAGTGTTTTAGTTTTTGTTTTGAGTCTGATAAAATTGTGCAATTTTAGTGCGATGTATAAAGCATGGCTCTACCACCAGTTCGGAAAAACGGGTCATTCTTTCGAAATAAATTGACAGTGGCTTTTATATTTATACAAAACTATTACTATTTGTATCTATTAGTTCGGCAAGATTCTGTTTCCACTAACTATCCAAACGGGCATAACGCGGGAGCCAACCCTTCGCTATCCTCAACCATTTTAGAGGGAAGCGAGCGACCCGTTTCATCCAATATTCGTCGGGCCCATAACCTAGTGTCTGTCGAGTAGCGATTTTATGGAAACGACGAAAAATATCTACTAAATAACTACCAATGCATTTCAAATATAAAACTAAAATATTGTTCATAAAAAGCCGCTAGTCAATCTTTGCTTTCCGTCATTTATATTTTTATTTTCTCATATTCGTGCTAAAACTGACAGAAATCAAACCCTTATCTTCGTTCAAAATTTGTGGTTGCATCCAACTGGATTCCTTGTTAAGTATTGAAAATACCAAATTCTTTGTATAAATAACCTTTACAACTTCTCAATATTAAACCTAATTGTAGGTTTAGTAGAAAAGATATAAAATGAATATCTTAGCTTTTGTCTTGGTAAAATAGTTACAGTATCCTTAGTTACTTTTTACCTATGCGTTTATACCGCAAGCCTACAGTTTTCGACTGTAAAAAAGTTATCATCTTTGCTCATAAATATAAATGGGGAACTTTATACTGCATATGAAAACTGAAACGTCAAATAAATTACAAAAATACGAGCATTTTTCACATGCCGTTATTCAAATCTAAACGCAATTACAGTAAGCCGCGAACAAATAAGTGGAGCTTTAGGTTTATTTCCATACCTCGGCGTATTGAGGGCACTTGGTCCTAGGGTTGTCTACTTAACTAACACTGAAATTATTTTTACTTTTTTATTATCTGTTAAAAAAACCTAGGTTTAGACCTCTTTTTTTCTAATTAAGTTTCGACGTGATGATCCTGCCCAGAAGCCCTAAATGGTTGGTGTTTGGTACAGATTACAGAGACTTGAATGTAGGCAGCAAGTTAAATTAGTTAATTTTTTTACCCGAGGAGAGACATGCCTGGGTTTTGGAAGGGTTGAACTTGACAAAGTTTGCTAGACCCAAATCACATCCAGTCAAATCGACCCGTTCAATCAGTGACTCTCTGAGAGACGTACATTCAACCAAAAAGTTACAAATACAATTAGTTGTCAAAGTAATTACAAAGATTTTTGTAGCAAATTATAGATAAACATAGCTAGCGCTGTTATTGCTTGGTAGAGTTTTATGTAATTTGTCAATATCGTACTACCTTTTTTGACTCTGAATACATAATAGATTCACCCTTTTGGACGGACGTGTTCATCAGTTGTCAAATGACTGATGATTGAATCATTGGCTGGGTTAGACACTCAACATTTTTCAGACGACCCTTTTACTTATGTAATGTAATGTTTTGTATTTCTTCACCTACTCAAATTGGGTATTAAAAAGCTAAAGTATACGAAATTTCACACAGACCGAGTCTCCGGTAGAAGCACTAGTTTATGATTCGAAGTTACAGCCCTATTAGTGGGGTTGCCTCCCCAGTCACACGAACTGTCAAGGCTATGGGAATACCCTAGGAAACTCACTAGCCATCGATTTTATGATGCATCGCGCTTCTGTTTTGTAGTTTTTTACGTTTTAAGTCATTTATTTTATTTTATTTTACTATATTTGGGAATCAAACAGTTACGATAAGACTTATTAAGTACTACTGCTATATTTAGTAAACAGAGTACATTTGCCCGTGAAGTTTTCACTTATAAGTTATTCTTTATAGACATATGTTTGATATGATATGACAATTAAAAACAAGACATTAAAAGTAAAATATTGAAAAATTAAAACAAAATAAGTAAATGCGTCAACGCCTCGAAATCTGTACTTTAAATGTTTAAAAATAAATTTCATTTAAAGATAGTATACGAGGTGATTTTTTCTACCGAGCCCATCATGTGCCCCTTTTCCGAACGGTAAAAAAATTCACCCGGTATATAATTTAATAGGCCCGATTAATTTCTATCTGGATATTGTTTAGTCGTGAGGACAAAATATTACCTACGTGTCATTAGTAGAATGGCTATTGTTCACGTATTTGTAAAAAGTGTATTTGTGATTCGTATAGAAAATAAAGCTTTTGTCTATATTTTCGTCCAATAACGCAATTAGTCGAACAGGGTGGAGAAAACCTTGTGAGGCAACACATATTGCTAAGAAATAATCTCGACGGTATGTGTGAGTCTGCCAACGTGCAGTAGGCAAGCCTGGTGTACCTACTATAAAATGCCTGAAACCACCCCCTTAGTCGGGTGTACCTGTAGTGGGATATATAAAGATGTCAACGTTACTTAGGGCACTTTCAAGTTTAAATTTCAAGTGTAGATTTGCTTTTTTATCTTTGAATTATACACCTGATGTTAAGCGGCATTCGTGCAAACAGGCATCATTAATCGTAGATGACATTGATTAATTAGAGTGCTATTTATTAATTATCGATTAATGATGCGTTGCCGACCGTGGGCTTCAGGTGGAATTGGGTACATGACAAATTTTTTTTAATTTCATATTTAAATAGTTTATCAACAATAAATAAATATTGCAAAAGTAACAGTATGTTTACAATCAATAGTTTTCTAGATACAGCGATGTGTTCGAGGAGCCGCTGCGAGTCGCCGAAAAACGCTCCATACAAAACGGTACTGAGCTGTGACGTCACGACTTGTGAATCATACTAAAATTGTATGGGCGTTTGGATAAAATATATAACAGCTACGTAGATAATGCGTTTACATGCATACTGTCATAGTAAAAATTGTTATATTTAATGTCAGTAAGCTAATGATATTTAAAAATTTAACATATACTATAATAAGTTTTTGCTTCTTTTTTTAAGTTTTCAAATCTATATAATTTCGATATTAAATTCAAAACTATATTTTTCAAAACATTGTACCTGTCAAAATAACTAATATTTTATAAATAAATTATAAAAACTTGCATTTTTAAATTGTGTAATCTACCCAATTGCCTTTATTCCAGTAATTGCACTGGCTGTACCTTCCCTTTATCCGGAACACGATCACGTAAACGTGCTTATTGCGGCGGTCAAAATATAGAGGAGTGTAGAACCGCCTCAGACGAGATCCTAACACAAGACACTGTACAACCGCTTATCAAAATCTTAGATCAGGGTCGCCTTTATAACCAATTGAGGTCTCCCAGAGAAGCCGTTACTGACACGGATTTTCGTATGATAAATAATAGTCTTAATCTCTCGTTATTTCTCTCTCTTTACAAATGTTCATCTCGTTCTCACCAGGTCGCACAATCGGCATCATGATCACAGCCTCCCACAACTTGGAACCAGATAATGGAGTCAAATTGATCGACCCTGATGGAGAGATGCTGGAGCAGAGCTGGGAGGAGATCGCTACCAGATTAGCTAATGTCAGGTGAGTGCTGTGTTTTGAGAGGACTTCGAAAAGAAGATGGTTCTAAAGTGTCCTGTTTTTTTTTATGTTCATATTAACCGATTTCTCTTTTCAGAAAGTATGGTTATTACCTACATGCGTAAGAATTTCACATATTGAAGGTACTTCAAGTCGGTTCTTTTTTATTAAAAGAATCCAATTTGAGGAAGAGTGGGGCGGCCTGTCACAGGTGCTTCAATAAGCACCTACTTAAAATAGTAAACTTTGTGTTACTATACTTTTATACTAAATGGGTACAGTCGAGTGATTTGGTGCTGGCTCAGATTTGCATTCGAATGCCGTGTTCACATCATCCCCAGTACCTATAAAATATTATAACAACGCGCAAGCGAATGTCGCCTTAGCGTACCTTACGGATATGTAAACTTGTCTTCTCGTGGTGGTTTGATGCTTATCAGCAGCTTAATGAATCAGTCTATAGACATTTCTTGTATAAAACTAATAGAAATATATTGTTAAGACATTTTTTTACCAAACAAACGCTTCAAATATCAGGTGCTCTTCAGAAACTAAAAACCTACAATATTGATATGTAATTGTTAATTAAATCGCTCAACATAATAAGCCAATAATAAGTCTGAAAAAGCTCTACAAAAGCTATTAAGAGCCAATTTGATTACCGTCCATCGATCGAACCCTCCTCACTTATCTCAAGCTATCGTCGAAGTAATTAACTGGGCCAAGTTAGCTAACACTTCGCTCTAGTGCTGTGACCTGTATTACCTGTATTTGGTCGTTGATGACCGAGTGAATAGTACCTTGCCTTGGTAGCCCTACCTCAGACGCCGGAGGACGCAGACGTTTGTTCCCCGGCAACAAAACGTGTTATCACAACTTTATTAGGCTCACACGGCGAAGCCTAAGGTCGAGAATCTGGTCGTTGTTCTGTCATTTGTACGCGCACAACAAGCTAGGGGATGATGACGCTTGCTACAAGGGATTCGAATGCGAATACGAGCTTGCACCAAGACACCCGACCGTACGTGTAAATAATTGCTTTAGAGGATTGGAGGAAGGGATTCAGCTTGTCCATAAGAAGCTTCTATTTAAAAGGAAATAAAAGCTTATAAAAATGATGGTGAAGACCAGTCTCCATGAAATTATCCATGAAAACCCGTCTAGTATGTCACTTAGTTAAATGATTCCTATAGTTAGGAACTGTATTGGATGGTACAAAAAAGCTTTATATTATTTTTATCGAAGTACTGTGGCGAATAAGTATATTTAATTTTTGTTAAATTATAAATTTTCCTGAATAAAATGGTCCTTAGATTAGTTACCTACTAAACATTTCTTTTCGCAAAACCATATTAGCGGGTGTCTATTGAAAGCCTACAACCATTAGGATCGGCCTCCTCGAGTAAACCATTTGTATAGTTTCGTTTTATTGGTTTACTCAAATTGTATGATGTCTCAATACCAATGACTTGATCGAGACTATTACGTCAGATGAAGTATGTCAGTACCTACTCGTTTAGGTAGCAGCTGTGCCGTTTGTATCTAACATTGTATATTCCATCTTCATGGTGATAGCTAAATTTAGCTCCACAAACGAAATCTCCTTGTTTTTTTTATCAAGTTTTCTCTAACTTACCACAATCCCACTTTTATATAGAGCGTTTATTTAAGTGTTTAAATGGGTCGACGGCTAGCATCCCGACCTAGTTCTGTAGCCTTAATATTGACGTACACCGGAGAGAAAAGCATTGTGGAGGCTTGAACAATGTCAAGGGTAGGTGGGTATTGTGTAGTGTGACGTCAGTCGTGGATGAGGCGAGATCTCTTTGGACCATTAATATTGTACACTGAAGGATATAATGTTAATAGCAATAAAAAATGCAATTAACCAGTGAGTAGGTAATCGAGTTTTATTTACGTTCTAACTCAATTAAACCTCTCTATATTACGTATTGACAGCAGCAACCAAATCATAGTATCGAATCAAATTGAATATTATTTTATATATTGCTGTTTTTATGAATGAGATATGAATAATGCCCTCTAACATTTGCAATGCCCAACGCATGGGTGATTAAGTTTTAAGTTCTATACTGTTACAATAAGATCTCTGTAAAACACTTAATAAGCAAATAAATAAATATGATATTTAAAAAAGTCTAAGTTAAAAAAAAAATAAAAAAGATGGTCTCAATTTTAGGAAAGAACAGTGCATTAGACTCTGTTCTTTCGCTACCAACATGTTCGGTACAGCGGTTTCGTGTGTGTATTAGTTGAACGGGACGGCCGGCCCGAAGCGAATATACATAATAGCCGCGTGCCGATACGGTTGTCCATCGGGCTTATAAAAGTCGGCATAATCGGTTCGTCTCGCTAAGACCTTAATGGCATAAGGCGCGTGGCATCTTCAATCATGAACTTCATTTTCATCGTCAACGTCTTCCCGGACGTTTATCCTCATATAACTAGGTATGTCGCCCTGCTGTGCCGATTAATGCCGACCCGAATATGTGTAGCAAATATGTGAAATGAATCATTTTACTCTTCGTCGTTACTGACAACAGGTAATTTTTCGGTTTGTGGTTTATTTTGCTTCACTTAAAAGTGTGTTATATTTTGGGTTAAAGGCCTTGCCTTCCTGTCAAGCTGCCGTTGTGTAATATCTTGTGCAGAAAAGGGATTTTATTTGTCGATCTCAGAATATGTCGTCTGGGGCGGTACCACTCCTTCCCATTTAGACCGGCATGACAATCACGTTAACGTGGTTACTGGTTAAAGGGAAAGTACAGCCAGTGCAGTTGCTGGCACAAAAGCAGTTCCAACTGAATCCTAGTTGGTCTTTATAATGATGACATTCAGTATTAATAAATGATTCATCTACGACTAAAGATGTACATGACTGGAAATGTCATTTACCATCGTCGTCGTACCCCATTACGCGAGGTCGCCTGCTCGTTTGCTGGCTTGATAAATACAGTAAAAAAAACCGTAGCGTCACGTCAGGCACATCATTTCTACGAAGCCTTTAAACATTTATGACGCTGATTTCACTTTTCTTTTAACAAAATTGCGTTGTATTTATCTAGACGCATGATATTCTTGACCTTGCCTCAAAGCATTAGCAATCGCCGACGTCGGAATTCTCTTGTTTTGCTTACGAATAAATGATGATGCTATTCATAAAGCTTTGTTAAATGTTTCCGCTATTGATCCTTTTCAATGAGTATTTTTATCGCGGATATCGTAAATTTTTCATAAAAGATCAAGCTGTTAAGTGTATAAATTGAACTGTATTTTCTAGCTTTTGTGTGATCTAATTTTATATCTAAAGAGTTGAAATGTTTTTCACTTTTATCAGTCTTTATTGAGAGGTTTTCAGTAAAGAAAGGAAACATCGAATTAATCCCAACAGTTAGCGATGTACGGAACCTATTATAAACTAATATGTCTAATTAAAAACGTCATATGAATGACAAATGTCAATCACTGAAGCATCAGTTTTTTTTTAAATAAAAAGCAAAAGTTTTTTAATTACACTTTCGTAGATTCTTCATTTGCTTATTTCGAGTTTTTTGGTTTAGTTCCATATCGTACCCTACATGAGCCCTACGTACCTATTACATAAATTCATTGACATATTAGTTCTTGTTAGAGCCATCTATTGTGAAAATGGGTACCACGTTGGTACACTATCTTTTAACCATTTTGGAAATCTCTCATTCATAAAAAACAGCAGTATAAAATATATTTTGCAGAATATAATTAGTAATTTCGTAGAATTTGTCAAGTATGAAAACATAGAAGATTAGATTAGATAAAATTATGGAGTATTTATTTGTCATATAAGGTTGTTATTAATCCGCTATAAAAACTTTGGTAGATATTTGATTTTTATAATTTTTGAAGGGGCAATAAATAGTTTTATACGTGAAATATAACTCCAGTCAACGAATTAGAACTGCATTTAACATACATTGGTATGTATGAGGAGGGCGACGGCTGGATCCCGCGTTAACTCGTGAACGGGAGCCGTTTGAGTGTGTTCGTCGTGTTTCAAAAAATTGTACCTACCTAAATTTTGTATAAAAATTATACCCGTGACGTTTCTTGCCAGTTCTTCTCGACGAAGGTTTCTCCGAACTGGTGGTAGGTCATGCTTTATTTGACGTCAATAAAAACAAGAAATGTTGATTTTGAGGTACAAAACGTTTCTCAACTGGCCGCGGAAATTGTCTTCCACTGCAGTGTCTAGGAATAGAATAAATTACTGGATCTACACGATCCGCATGGTAACGTCGTATGTTATATGTTGTTCAAAATGTAGGGTGGATTCTAGGTATCGACAAATGCAATGTTATCTAAATTCCAAGTCGGATTTTGTGAATTATATGTAAGAACGAATATGCTAAGTAGCCGTGCTGTTCGAGGATCCGAAGCGGACAATTTTGATGTATTTTATGCTTGTCAGTAAAAATATTATTTTTGTCTTTATTGAATAACTTTGCCATAATCGGCAAACGAGCTATCTATCTGATGTTAAGTGGCATCCGCGCCCATAGACGTAGCAGTCGTCTAGTTGGCTTGGTCTTTACATAAATGTGACACGTGATTGTAGAAAGATGTCTTCGTGTGGCTGGCAAATTGGCTATGTCTAGGCTTCTTACTAGACCTGCAGGACTCGTACAGTATGTAAAATGTTACAAAACCGCAAGGCCGCGTGTTTTGGTGGGTAATTGTGAATTCCGATCTAATTATAGTTTCGGTGATGACGATTGAGACTCCAAACATTTTTGGTTCTCCAAAACCGTAACATAACAATCCCTACGTGGTTGAAGCTGAAATACCTATTAGTCATGGCCATGAATTCCGCTTCTAAAAATAAACGGCTTGTTGTACTTTATCATTTTACATAATGTTTGGGAGCAGTCCTGTGTCCTATTCGGGATTTTGAATCCTCGTATGGGTAGACAGTTTGGAGAAGAATATAAATTGTATGTATATATTTGTATTACAAGTTTTTTTTCGTGCTTATACTGCATGTTTATTCGATAGGAGTAGGGATGAAAAAGTAATGGTAGTCGACTAACATTTATTATTTATCATTTTGAGAAAACAAATTCATCAATAATTGTTTTTCTAATGAAAACCTTGAATCCCTCAATCCTTCAAATACAGCGACCCACTCGTTAGGTAAGGTTAGGTTATTTGTATTATATGTATATGTCTATTTGCCTCTTTTGATGTGCAAAAAAAATTCCGAACCAGTGGTAGTTTCAATACGACGTCCTAAGCCGAGGTCCGTGCCCTCTCGGGTGCCCTTAGGCGTATCGTATGTAGGAGTAGTTTAAGATCCGGCTAAGCGCCCTCAGCGCTACGCCACAAAGTCCGGTGAAATTTAACAAGGCTAATAGGGCAATAAATAAACTGTCCATTTCGAAAAAAAAAAACACAAAGAAAGCGCAATAAAAGACCGACAGAGACACTGAAAAGTGTTGCCTTTTTTGTCAAATAGGCAAATAAAACAAATATTTAGTAAATATAGGTACCATGTAAACAGTGTAGCTATGTGTAGTTATAGATAAGGCCAACAAAGTTGCAGCGCAAATATTGAATACATTTTTAATGAGTTAGCATCAAAGGGTTTGATGCGCTAATATATACATGAATATCTTAAAAAAATTAATACAGGATAAAGATCTGGCTCAAAGTTTTCGGTCACGAGAGATCAGTATCTATGCTCAAGGCTATTGAGATGTTGTAAAGAAAACGAGTGGTGACGATCGCGTGCCAAAATGTAATCAATCCTTTTAATTAGGCCATTGACCCGACAACTATATGTTTAGAAACTTCGAGGAGACGTCTTGTAGAGAAACTTTAATCAATTATTATATGATGGTCTCATTATTATAAAGAGAAATGATGTTTTTTTATTTATTTGTTTACGATAAAATATGAAACTTAAATGCATTCGTTTTTCAAAATTTCGAAAAGAAAAGAAGATGATTTATAAGTTAACACAAAACACACAAGAAATGATACAAGCACCACAACAATAGGAAGAAAAGCACAAAAAGTCGCAAATAAAAAAAAATAAATCATTCAATAACAGATTACGCAATAACCAGATTAATACTGTTTGTATTTTGTGTTTCGAAGGGATCCCACTCATCTTATGTTTCAACATAAAAATTGTTGCAATATTTTTCTTACGTTGAAACCGGTGACAGACTAACGCGCATACTTATCGAAATCCATTGCGTTTTGTAATATTATGAAATACTATAAATATTCAGTCGCCATTTTTTTAAAGCTATTCTCATAGCACCCGGCTATGAACCATGTGGCTAAGAACCACGATACCCACCTAACGGTAAGTGGATTCAGTACTCATGGACATTATTAGCCGAAGGTGTTTAATTTATCAATATTAAATGTGATATCATATCGACTAACGATCTGTACCGACCGTAGGCTACAGTTGGAGTTGCCCTTGTTCCAGTAATTGTACTGGATGTTCTTTTCCTTTGACCGGAACATAACTAAACTGAGATCTGGCAAGATCTTAACATAAACTCTAATTCCACAACAATTTTAGGGGCTCATTATCCATAAGCCGAGCTAACAGATGCAGATAAGAATAATTTTGTATAGACATAAAGAGAATGTAAATTTATTTTGAAAAAAATATACCCGTGAAGTTTCTTTCCAGTCTTCTTCACGAAGGTTTTTTCGAACTGGTGCTAGAGTCATGTTTTATTTGATGTCAAGAACAACAAGTAATTGTCAATGTTGAGAAATAAATATTTCATTTCATTTCAAGCAACAAAAGCTTTATCGTATCCCAAAATTTCCGTGTGATTAGAAGTTACGCGTGTTAAACCAAACAGGAATATCTACTTATCGATCTGAAAGAAATAAACCGATTTTGATGATTCTTTCGGCATTACTCGGCTGCGTTATCCAAAAGTAACATTAAGTATGTTTTTGTTCAAATATTCACATGGCTTCGAGAGAGATGCAATGGTAAACAACTATTTTTAGATAATGTTATATCCTGTAACACAAATTCGAAAGTTATTTACAAAAATTCAATCAAAATTGATTTACGTGTGGCTTGTACAGACACCCAAGAAAGTGGTGAACCACTTTTGACAAAACTTCCCGTGTAAACGAAACAGCTCTAAGGTTGAGTCTATAACTGTCAATATATTATCACAAGGGAAATTCAACCTTGTTTTAATATTACGTGCAAATGAACGTAACCGTAGAGTGATTAACCATATTTTTTGGTCGACTGTACTTTATCTCTTGATATCAGTAGAACGAGAAACTACCATTATATTGAGATTTGAGTTTTAATAACTTTTTGTTCTTATAATTATTTAACTGGCCACTATTAAATATACAGTTGTAAATGTTAGAGTCAACTATCTTAGGTAGCAATCGCTTGTACCTACGATTGGAGCCGTGGAGCCCCTTCTATGCCACTCCATAAGTTGCTATGTACCAGGTGCGCAATTACTAAACTGGATCTAACATTTAAATTATAAGCAAAATTTTTTATAGTATATAGGGGTTACATTTTACTCGCTTAATTTTTTTTTAACTTATTGTCTGAGACATATTGTTTTTGGCATAATGAATGTTGCATAATCTTTACTGTCTTAATGAAACTTTGGCATAATTGGATTTTGGCATAACGAGTTTTATGCATAAGATTAGGTTTGATATATGATGAAAATACGCGCGAGCAAAGCGAGCGAAGCGAGCACCCGGAGAAGCGCCACTTTATATTTAGTGCCACTTCATATTTGAGTGTCACTCCCATCCCCGTTGTAAAAAGTAACTACAAAAATCTATTAACTATCTAGGTAACTATCAACAAGTATTGAAATCAATCCAGTGCGCAGTATTAATATGTAACTGATTATGCTTTCACAAATTATGCGACAACAATTACCTATGCGTATAATTGTTATGCCATAATATCATTATCCCTAAAAACACTATGCCTATATAAATTATGACAAAAGTTTTTATGCGAGTAAATATAGAACCGTATTTAGTGGAAGCCAAGTGTAGTAAATGATACTTCGCTTAAAAAAGGCGCTGCGTAGCATCTTGTGATTCACGATTGTATCTATCTATAAACCGTCTGTAAACAAATTGTATATTTATCTACATAAAATAAATGTTTGTCATGTATATGTCGCACGCGGATGGTTGATTTAGACGTTCCACTCAACAACTAGCCGTTTGGTTGAACGTTTTATGCTTTATATAAAAACTTCAGTTTTGATAGTGGATATCAACACATTGCATATTCCTTGTTTTATAATTAACTAAGTGAGACATACAATTAATAAAAATTGGTGCTTAAGAAGTCGCCTTGCCATTTAAGCGGTGGACCAACTTTAGCAATGATTTAAATGTCAACGACCGAGTAATCTTGGGCCACCATCCTACTATCTAAAGGGCGCTTTTGCCTATTTCTTTACTGAGCTAAATATATACGCTATTTTATTATTACCAATGTAATAGTTGACATTTTGAAAAGCTGGTTTATTTCTACGGCACGACAGATCAAATTGAAATGACGATGTTATGATTTATTGTCAAAAAAGATTCGCTTGTTTAAATTTAATTGATAAACTCCAAAACTACTGACTACCGAATTAGATCAATTCTTTCAAAAATATTTAACGTAGGCTATATTTTAACCCGTTTCCGGGGAATCTACAGTTATGCGAAACCACACGGAGACCTAGTATGAAAAAAGCATAATTAGCTTCGTGCAATCAAAAATGAGACCTAAAACATTCCATTTAAACTCAAACTCTTAACAAAAGACATAACTTCTAAAACTAATAAATAAAATGAAACTGATGAATACGATGCACATTATCTACTTCTAAATTTAAACAGGCGCTAAACGTTCCTAGCTCCGTAGGAGGCATTTAGAAACATTCAAGGCATTTTAAACCGTATCTTGAAGCATTAAAATAGATTCCCATCTGTATTTCTAAATTGCTTCTGCATTTAGCTTGCGGAAGTTGGTAAACCTGATTATGATTAAAGCAAATACAAATTAATCAATCGTATATTATGACACCTTAATGTACAACTTTTTGATATAGTGTAGATGCATTAAACTGAGTTACATTAAAGTCACACTTTACAGTCTAAGTAACATTTATTTCTTCGAAAATTTACCATTTTCAAATGTTAGAAAATAATGGATAAATTTCTTTCAAGTTTTTTTCACTGCAAGAGTGTCATGTGGTTCGAAATAGTGCAACATTTTGCGGCATACCCAGATGGATGTATGATTCAATACAGATCGTTTTGATAACATCTTGTATTACTAAAACTTAAATTCAAATAATGAAACTCAGAAATAGTGAGGCTGTAATCTATAATGGTCAAATGAAAAGCGACTTTATTTATTACTATAAAATGATAGAAATCCTCTGTACCATTTTAACGTACAAAATGTACATAGAATACATTTTCAGAATATGTATTCTAAAATGTATTCTAAAAAATGACA
The DNA here is from genome assembly GCA_923062675.1 of Marasmarcha lunaedactyla. NCBI lineage: Eukaryota > Metazoa > Arthropoda > Insecta > Lepidoptera > Pterophoridae > Marasmarcha > Marasmarcha lunaedactyla. The sequence continues at coordinate 6,969,848 of OV281361.1, read as the reverse complement.
CTTCTTATTTGACCATTAAGGTGAGATAAGTCTTTAGAGATTTCAGCTCAAGAAAGCCAAAACGAGCAGACAACTAGGTATGTAAGCACCTATACTGAATTATATTTAGAGCATTCCGTGAATATTTTGTCGACGGGTTCCGCATGCTATATATAAATAAATTAAATAAACACGTCGCTGTATTAGCTGTGTTGAATGTAAATTAATTAACGTCATTTAAAATTTCTTTGGTTGTATCTTTGAACTTAAATATTGATGTAAAACGATCACCATGAATGTAAATACTGTTTATACTTAAAACACACTTAATAAGATTCTATACTAGTTCAGATACTAATTCCACATTTAAACATTGATTTTTTTCACCTTTTCATAAAAATATGTCACTTTAAACTGTCGACCATGTAAGACGTTTGTCAAGAAATGACAATTAGTACTTAACAAGTTATATACCACCCTGCATGCATGGTTTCAATAGAATTTAGAAAGCCGATGACAAAAGTTTATTCCTTTTATGAACGAGACTCTGTGGTCGATTTTTTGCTGGAATAAAACATGAAAACACGTCTTTGTACTGATTTCTTTACTAAATTCATAAGTATTTTAATACATTGATATAAATTACGACAACAATCCCCGAATACATTTAGGTAATTTTTGACATGTATATTGGAAGGGAACTAATTTGGGCACACTTTTGGCTCAGGTCACGTAAATAAAACTCTGCATAACCAGGCTTATATTATCGTTTTATTATATTTTATATGAACTAATATACATTACAAAACTTCGCTGCGCGATTTAAAATACAGCATACGCCATCTATTGGCAAATGACTGAACTACACACTTAGAAGTTTGCTAGTTAGGGCCTTAACATTTGGTGTTGACGTTTCTTTGGCCCTGATCGTGTATCTAGTTTTATATGTGATGGATGACCAAAATGTGTAAAATTGTTTTGATGGAAATAAAAGGACGCATCATACAATATACAGGAACTAAATAAAAATATCTTACATAGTTTTTGTATGTTTGTTCCAGTGACAATGACTTAGAATCAACGACGGCGCAGATCATCAAGGAGGTGAACGCTGACATGGCGCTGAAAGCCAGCGTCTTCGTCGGAATGGACACCAGGTATTTCATATTTATTGTTTCTTAGAATAGCTGGATTCGATGAAGCTGTTGTTTTGTCAGCTTAGGTTGACAGTGCTTACATGATTTTCTTCCATATCTGCGTTGTCAGCCTGCAAAAAGTGTTGCGCTCCTGTGTGGTTTTTCATTTCTGTCCTGTACTTTTTTTTAAACGAACACTCGAATTAGTTGGTATTGGCGTATAGTATTTGTTAGTATTTATTTTTCTACATTTATTATCTAGATAAACCGAACAAACATATTTTTGCCATAATAATATAAAATTTAAACATAAAGTGCAGCCAACCTTATAATACAAAAATTACGTCACATTTCCACTCAGCCTCACTGAAGGTTAGTTTAGTTTACTACTAAGAATACCGATTTTCCTTTAATGCTGAAACTAATGCTAAACTTCCTTAGCTGAGGTTTAGTAAAGGAAATCTACTAAACGTCTAAGACTAAGAGTGTTAGGGCAAGTATGTTCAGGGAGCGACAACCCACGTAGTAGACGACTATTGACTAACCTTTGCAGCACACTAGCTTCAGCTTGGTAGTACTAAAGTAGTAGGATAAAACCGGTCGACCTATTTCCTCGCAGCATGATGAAATTATCATAATGTTTTCATTCGTAACCTGCCATAGCATTCGCGAGTGTGTGACAGTTATTGTCACTGCCGAGGCAGAGGTGTCAACGGAAAGACCGTCAGGAATGGCGTGTCGATTGAAATATGTCAACGAATGAGTGAGTCATTAGAACAACCGAGTACGTACGATGCTTTGATGAACTGTAGTAGATATCTTTATTTATTTAACCTAAGAGACATTTACTTACTAATACTCATATATGTAGATGGTGCAAGTCGTTGCTTTAAGCTTGTAGTGTGTCTGTGACAAGATGACGTCGGCCACACAAAGTTAAGCTGCGTATTTACAAGCACACGGACATACATGGCCGTTTTACAAAAGTAGCTAAATACATAATTAAAACTAAGCAAGCATATTTAGAAGGCGATTTCCGTTTCCGTGGACACTTTATTATCTTTTGTCATAATTATTTATAATAATTAATAGCAAATAAAAGGTAGTTTTCTCAGTCCAAATGATAATTAAATATTCGCTATTTTTTATCACAGATCAACTTGACATCCTTTTGTCACAAAAAATGTAATAGATTATGATAGCCATAAATTAATGACTGCCTGAAGAGTATATTTTGTGTTGCCGTATTTATTTGTTTGTTTTTACTTATCTATAAAATTAATCCATGGAAATTCGGTATGTAAAGTAATCTACCAGTCTCTGGGGATTCTCGATGACAGATATTTATTAAAGAAATTGACATGACCGTTTTACCAAAAAGAAGTTAGACAATGATTGAAAGAGTTTATGACGTCATATCGAGTTTGACTGTAAGTTAAATGATCGTTAAAATAAGCTTAATCGCAAACAAAACATATTATAAATAGTGATATCTCAAAATGCTTTGTGAATAAGAATCAGTTTTATTTTCTTTACATACCGAATTGAGAAACAGATAAATATTAATCTAGTGATAGTCTTCGTCTGCCGTGCGGGTTGTGTCTGTGTTCGTAGTTGCCAAAAAGTCTGGAGAGGTCTGAAATAAAATTAAATGTACATACGGATTATATCCATATAATGTGGCTTTATAATATCGGTAATATAGAATCTTATAGGTTTGTTACACGAAAGTGCCGGCCCGAATCAATTACTACACATTAATCGAGAGTGCCGAACTGGTGGTCCATTCTGGTGTTATTTAGGTAGAAATATTCGACTCGTCTTGCTAAGCCCATTAATGCCAGCCTGAGTACGTGGGTAGTGCTGCTTAGATTTACTCATTGCATGTCATTTCATAGTAACGTATCAGCAAGCTATTCCATTTCACCTAGCTTTTATAAATTAGTTCTTTCACTGCTAGCAACGCGTAAAGCTTGGCATTACAAAAAGCGTAAACTGAACTAAAGTAAGGCTAACGAAACAAGGCAAAGAATGTAAACAATCTTTCAGGGGTTCAAAACATTATCTACAGTTTGATAACTTATATACTGACAGCTTGTTGTACTTCGATTCACACAACGACTACAGTCGTGAACTAACTGACAATATCATTGTGTACGAGAGATAAGGACAGATATATACGGTCCAGTTTGTTTATGTATTTTATCTTGTTTCGTTGGTCTTACGTTTTAGGGCAATTCTTATTCACTGAAAATGTATTTCGAATTCGAAATGCAATAGACACTTTCATCTTTTCCGCTCACAAACATTAGTTGCATGTCGACTAGTAAACTTCGAAAAATTACGAGTTTGACATCGCCAGAATATAAAATTTTCGAAATCTAGATCGAAAATTCTCTGGATTCCAGATATTTTTCTAACTTCGACTTTATCTCGAAAATTGCCCCCGTACTCGTTTGATATCTGATAAATACCTGGTTGCTGGGGAGTCCTATTTTAGCCAACTTACCTATATGTTAAGTTTTAAACAGGCTGAATAAAATAGTATTCAGAACGACGTATCACTAAATAGTATAAAACAAAGTCGCTTCCCGCTGTATGTATGTCCCTATGTATGCTTAGATCTTTAAAACTACACAACAGATTTTGATGTGGTTTTTTTTTAATAAATAGAGTGGTTCAAGAGGAAGGTTTATATGTATAATACATGCATAATATAGAAGAGGAACATTGATAATCTTAGAGGTTCCTAATGTGATGTCGTAAATAAACACATTTTTCTGCGCTTACATTGTAAACGCTGGCTGAACCATACTAGATAGATCAAAATAATATGCTACAGTATTGTACACCTTAAAAAGTCTACAAAAAATGTCCAACCCACAATAACCATTTCTTATCCTTTACTTTTTACGCGAAATAATGGCTTATTTACGAATCGATTTTAAGCAATACAGCATTAATCCTTATCCAATTAAGTACCTGAAATACATTGTGCATGTAATATAGATAAATATGGCCCTTTACAGCGTGTAATTTAAATGAATATTTTCGAAGATATTACAGATTTAAAATGCAATGACATAGACCCGTGCGGAGCCGGGGCGGGCGGGTCGCTAGTTGTTGAGTAAAGATGCAACAGTGGTCTATCATGTAGTAGTAATAAGTAGTAACAGTGTCTTTTGCTAAGCGACAGCTTGAGGCGGTTCTACACTCCTCTATATTTTGACCGCCGCAATAAGCACGTTTACGTGATCGTGTTCCGGATAAAGGGAAGGTACAGCCAGTGCAATTACTGGAACAAACGCACATTAATCGATAAACAACAAAATAACAAGATTGTAAATAACAAGATGTCCATTGGCGCGGATGCCCTTATCAGATTGATCGCGTGTTCGTTTGCTGACTGGCGAAGTTAAAACAGAAACTATACTGGTGCTGGTATGATGAACTCAGCTTAGTAAAGATTACATATAAATAATACGTCAAAATGTAATAATTATATTTTTAATTTGTTCTCGACTTCATTATCTATTATGCTCTTACTGCTATTTTTCAGAGATTTTGTTCAATTTGATATTTCTCTGAAAACCATTCTATACCAACGTAACCAGATAATATACGGTCACAAAGATCCTAAACGTAGATAAAAATAAACTCCATTCATGCGCCAATAATGTCACTGTCAACCCCGTTTCACAATTTTACAGTGCCACCAATTCATGTGTTCAGTTGCAAAAACTGGAACTAAATCATTTGTGTAGTGACGGAATGTCGAACTTCTCTTACGCGTAGGACGCAGTGCCACACTTTACTGAATATATAAGTTGGTCTGGCTGTACAAAGAGAATGTATTTATTTATAGATCCACGTCGACTATTTTTATAGTTTTTTTTTTTTACCTTTGGAATGGATATCGCATCTGTGGCTTGTTTCATATTACTATTATAATGATGTAGATTATTTTGTTAGTCTTGATTGATTTCGTTTTTTATTACTCTAAAGTTACTGTTACTATTCTTATAATGTTGCGTAAAGTTTTGGAAGAACGATTATTTTTTGCTTTTTGAAGAGTTATTTGAGGTTCAGCGAAACAAAATACCTGATAGTTTTATTGTAGATTGTAACATGGCTAAAACCCTGGAAACTTAGGGAGTGTAGTGTATAGGCCTCACCTATAGGCGTATCACATGCCTGTCATCATCGCTGTCCACCAGGTAAAATGGAGGACAAACGCAAATCCAATTCAAAATTCAAAAAATATCTATAATTTCAAATCTAGGCCATTTGCTAATGACGCATACATTCCGGTTACCAAGCCCTAATCTTAAGCTGGAAACGTAGTTTGACGTCAAATTTTAGTCCAATTTTATTTATATGAGGTCAGTCGCTCCTTCGTGTTAGGTCGTTGACCACACCTGGTGAACTAGAATACGAAACGATTTTACGGAAATAGTGGGAATTTTAAAGAAGGAGGTCTTTTTCTATTGTAGACCTGAGGGACAAAGGACTCATTTATTGTGCAATTGTACCTAATTACTGCGTGTAGAAGAGTTACCATTTCCGCAATGAAATGTCTATGTCTGGTCGGCCTAGTGGCGTCAGTGGCGTCTTGCCGCGGACGCCGTAAGTTCGAGTCCTAGTTGGAGCTTCCATTTGAGCGATGAACACAGATGTTTATTCTCGGGTGATACTCATGTATATGTATGTTTACTCTGGGTTCCCCCCCCCCCAGTTCGCTGTATGGTCGTCTGTAACACAAGCTCTGCTTACTTGGCAGCCATACAATCGGCGTGTTTGTCTTGAATTTTATATTATACAAGTTCCTATTCATAAAACGTTTCACAGGGTAATAAGATAAATAAGTCACAAATCGCAAACATATGAAGTGTATTTATTTAGTCTATTTAGTAAACTACTGGGGCTTTATTTGTTAGCGCTTACAGCTGTATTATTTCTATTGAAAAAGAATACTTTTATATTCAATAGTTTGTGGTTATTATTCATTATTCATTCTCACAATATTTACGACCGCTGTTATTTAAGAGTAAAAGTCAAAGCTGATTTTCATAGTTGTGTTAAGATGGTTCAAGTCATTTGCACGCGACCCTATGTGTGCGTTAAACTTGTATGTACCAACTGTGTGTGTGTGAAAAAAATGTACTAAATCTACATGCACACCAATACGACGAGAACACGGTTTGACAAGATGAAGGCTGCCGCACAAAGATAAGTTGCATATTTACAGGCACAGGCACACATACGCGCACGAACGAGTTGAAACATATATACCATTTATTGAAAAACTTTGAAATAAAACCATTCTTAGCTTGAGGTGTACGAATATTTAAAATAGTTTTATAGTGACAAATATCTAAAGCTAGAATAACTAGTACGTACCAATCATTTTAATAAACCAAAAAAAATCACTTCATACTTCTAATTTTATAAAAAAGAAACCAGTTTCTCAATAGTGTTAAATAAATTCATAGATATATATAAAATGAACCCACCCGTCACTATATTCCAATGGGAATTCTCGCTAACCATTGGTCGGCACATTGCCCTAGTTTCTGTGAAAACGCAGGATTTCCTCGGTTTAATTGTAGAACTGATTTTATGTCTGTCTGGTCACGGGATGAATGTACCTGAACGCAAGAATGTTAGGTTTTAGATAAATTTGAACATTTAAGTTAGGAAGTAAGGTTGTGTTTTGTCTACAGTTCTAAAATAGCGCAGTAAACAAGTGCGTGTGACATTTTAAATCAATCTTTTTGTTTGTTAAAGTAGTTACTTTTACGAACAAAATTCATTTTATAAGTAGTACTGTATATATCAAATATTTGTAGAGGCCAGGTACCAACACACCATCTCTGTTATCTCTGATAAGGTGATTTTAAAATGGACATTCCTACGTATTCGGGATGGCATCAATCGGCAAAGTCGAATATATGTGTATATGAACTATTAGGAGGAATGCCGCCCTGCAAATAAACCTGGATGAGCCGATCTGCTAAAAAGTCTGAATGGTCTACTCGATCGGCCCTTTCCATATAAGCGGCATTGCCGTGAACACGCGAACGTTTTGGCGCAAAACATGTCGGTATCGCCCCTCTCACAAAAGTTTTAGAAAAGCTGACGTAATAAAAAATAATGGAACAAAAATCTTTCCTTTCTTCCTTCCATCCTTAAAACACTCAAACTCATGTCACACACATACACAGAATCCATCCACACAATGTACGTCACTGACGTACACACGCAGAATTATATCAGAACTAATTGATGTCTAATCTTATATTACTGCAAGTTTTAATTGCTTAATAAATAGATAGGGGTTTGAAATTTTTAATGCACTTATAGTTGCTGTATAAGCTACCCCAGGGCGGCATCATGTAGGAATGGTGAACCAAACAAAAGGTTTAAAACCTTTTATTAAATTAAGGAATTTTAATTTTTATCATACTGATTATTAAATATGATTTACCAAATAAGTAAAGGATGATTTGAATAAACATCTTTGTCCTTATATATGATTCTGCAAAGCTTTGAAACCAGACATTTTGGCTTCTGGCGCAGGACCGCTACCTATCAAACTGCCGCTATGAAATAAAATAAAAATGCTGTGTTAAAATAGGTTTTATGAAACTTTAAGTTACAATGACTAGAAATTTAAACCTGCAAACGAATTTATAGTCTGTGCCTACATTACACAAGTGACATTATTCGATTAATCACGCAGCTTTGGCTGACCTGGATAATTTGGTTACTCTAGGGGACGTATGTAAACCTTAATTTGATTTATGACGTATGAAATATTTTTCATACGAATTTAACAATTTGACGATCAACTTCATGCATTAATTTTTGAGGGGGCCAGAGTTCTTATAAAGTTATGTTTGTGGATAGAAGATGGTATTATGCCTTAATCTTTAATTTTAAGGTATTTTAGTTATAGAGCTTTAGGAGCGCAAATATTTAAAAGCGCATCTTTATATAGGCTAAAAAAGTATATCGCTCATATTCGGCTTTTATTAAGTTTTTCTTATTTATATAGTAACTGAAAAAAACTGTGTCGTTCGTGTTCTAAACTCAAAGTATTTTTTATTTATTTTGAAAACCCTAGACTGACAAACCTCCATCCGATGGCATTTCCCAGGTTTTGTATAGAGCAAAGTGACAAGCATAACAGTTGCTGTTTTTTGGGAACCCAGTAAATTAGTGTTTCTGTCTCAAATCGTATGTGGTGCGAACCTTTCTTAGCGGCACATTTAAAATTATGGAACTATGAATAAATAAATACAATAATTTGTCGTAATACTTTAAATCTATGATGGCCGCTTACCTCCTGATGAATCTGGTGGTTCATAAAAACTTAATAGATTTAATTTCCACCCTGTATACTCGAAGGAGATGCCTTACAATATTTTCAAATAATTTGACAGCTTCATCACAAATTTTTTATATTTCTTCCCCTGCATTACAGATACACTAGTCCACGTCTGGCCGCGGCCGCAGTCCACGGGGTGATAGCCCTCAAGGGCACGGCCAAAGAATTCGGGATCGTCACAACTCCCATGCTGCATTACTGTGTTAAATGCAGGAATGATAACAGTTACGGGACTCCTACAGAAGAAGGTATGTGGAAAGGGAGTTATTTAAATGTTTGGTTACTGTTGTGAAAATGTATTGATTTGAAAATGGGGGTGCTATGTTCCATTTATGATTAATGAACCTTTGCGGTTATCGATGGAACCATAATTCAACTTAAATCATATTTCTGAGCTACGTTTAGTATTTTCGAATAAGTAATTTGAAACGTTGAACCTTCTGTTAAACGAGTTATTTGAATTATGAACATACAAAGAACAGCTCAGAAGTTTAGTCAAGATATTTTGAGTTTTTAGTCGAAGTCTTAGTTTACTATACAGTAAATACACACCTATGTATTTTATCTTATATTATGCCTATATTTTTAGAGTTTTATGTACTTATACCCATAATGTAGGTATCCTTATTGTATTATATTATGATAGTTATTATTTATTTAATTTAGTGCCGATCTTTAAATTATCAGATAACTTTTGTTTATAGAATAAATTCAAAAATTTGACACTGCTTATCAAAATCTTGCCAAATATCAAAGCTATCCTACAAATGAAACTTATACAATAACATTTATATTTCAATCAATACTACATAAAACAATATATATATTATTTATGTATCATTATAAAACAATACAGTTTTCCTCAAATCTGTTAGGTCAAAAGCTGTGTATAAGAATGGACGAAATACTAAAGAGCGCGCAATATACCAACATTGGAGTGCCACAAGGTAGCATATTGGGCCCCCTTCATTTCACTGAAGAAATCGGAAAGAGGTTTTTAATATTCAAAAAGCTTTGAATATAACTCACTGGGCTTTATTTAAAATTCTTAAACTTCCTGAACACTAAAATACTTCAATTTCATTGACATGTGTTTCATAATTTTCTATTTATCTTGAAAAAAATTGTTCAAATTGGCAATCATTTCCCAGTTTTCTGTGTCTTCATTGATGTTTCATTTCATTATTAAAATATCATTACCATCACTAAAAGACCCAAGTTCATATGTTAATAATACACATCCAAATCGTGTTATCCCTAATCTTACTGTACATAGAAAAAGTCTTTAATAACATTATTTTAGGTTCATTTAAACATTTCACAATTCACAAATTTGTTTAGAATCTTTAAGTTGTGTTCAAATAATATATCAACATTGTTCTTAACCTTTCTTTTTTTTCACAAAATCCCAAAAATATAGTAGGACAGTATTGTATTTCATATATATTGTATGAAATAAAACACTTTTAACCGGATTTTATCGATCTTAATTATATTGTTACAATTTTGTTTCTTAATTTAATTGATATTTAAGAAACAGCCCAGTTTTAACAGAGAAGATGGTTGGAAGCTTTCCTCAGCAAGGGGATCCCATCCTATATAGTAAGAAACATAAAATCCAACATCCAACAAACTGCGAGACCTCACGCTCAAGACCCTGTCAATTCGTAACTGTCAAGACGCCTGTCATCTTAGTCACTCGTGACTACGGTATCTATAAAGGTACCAAACCGGCGGGTAAACATGTTAAAATATAATATAACGCGATAAAATCCGGCTTAAAGGTATTGTATCTACAATATTGATAATTATAAATATGTTAGTAGCACTTGTGGTAGCTTAGTATCTAATTACGCCTTTTCAATCAAAATATAACTTCTGATGAACCCTTACTAGTAAACAATTTTAACATTGTTTCAATGTTTCCTTAAACTTTTTTCAGGATACTATGAAAAGATAGTAGGGTCTTTTAAGAAAATCCGGGAAAAGTTACCTGTATTCGGTGAATATAATACCACATTATATATTGATGGTGCAAATGGCGTCGGTGGCAAGAAACTAAACATCATAAAGAAGACTTTGGATGGTGAATTAGATTTGAATATCTATAATCTTGGTGGCAATGGAGGGAAATTGAATTTAAATGTAAGTCCATTTGTTTATAATATGATAGTTTCAAGACACAAGTCGTAAACCCCGTGACCGAGTGCCATCGTGGAGGTTATTTCGATAGTTAGCGGTGACGGAGTCTTGCCGAGCTTACAGATGCATACAAGTGTTATTTAGTATAGATGTTCTTACATCTATACTAATTAACTAATGCTCTTGCCTTTGTTAACTTATTTATAAAAATTAGCTCCCGTGGTACTTTTTTTCAGTTCTGTTTCAAGAAAATCCGAACTGGTGAAAGAAATTGTCAAAATTGAATAATGAATATTTAAATGTGAGTAAGGTTCGCTTGTAATATCCTCTTCTTGATCGTTACTTTCCACCTCAAGGTAATTTAGATATTGAAGCAGGTTGTGGCTGCGAAAACTTGAAAAAAAATACTATGTTTACTATTATTTGGAATTGAATTTCCTTCAATTCTGGTCCCCATAAACTTTTTCCTAGGATCCATGGTTTTTATTGAATACTACTACTACTTAGTCAATAAACAAAAATTCTCCCTTAAATTCAAGATGGCGAATGACGTAACAGGTTGCAAGTTGACCAAAATGACGACTGCCAGTGAGCCCTCCCCCCCACGGTTTCCTAAGGAAATTGCTACTTATAATTTTTTCAAAGTCAACCCCTTTTTTATCTAATATTACTGGGCTATAATAGTGCGTTCCGAATGCCGTTTGTATCGCTCAGAGCGCTGATATATCCTGAAAAGCTCAATTAAAGACATGTAGACATAATAAAAATTTGAAATGCCTAAATTCTAGCTCGATTGTCTTCAAAATATGGCTGCGGAGACCAATGACTGCATCTCATCTTATACCAATAAAGCGGTCCTATTTGGTCCTATATGGGTACCAATACGTCATCAATGACGTCAAACGCCGCCATCTTACCGCTCACAGTGCCCAAGATACAGTCAGGGTCGAGGATCTTAATGAAGGAAGCGAGTAACAATTAGAATTTAGCGCGCTATTTACCGTTCCGATTGAAATAGCTAAAATATCACATTTAGCGCGGTAAAACGAATCAGAATGGTTGTTAGCAGTTTTAGCACTGATAGCGCTGTGAATGGCATTCGACACTTCCCTACAGACAAATACACCTAATCCATCCACCATAAAAACCAACGTTTTTTGCTTTTGAATCTGGGATCTCTCGCCATATTTTGTTTTAAAATCGACGCATGTTAAAATCTAAGCCATTAGTCGGGTGTTTCATATATTTCTTGTAGGTTTCACGGGACATCTTCTTACATTCAAAATATTCTTTAATATAATTAAAATCCAATTATATAAAATTCCAGTGTGGAGCAGATTTCGTGAAAGTATCCCAAAAGCCGCCGGTGGGCGTCGAGCACATTCCGTTCCAGCGCGTTGCGTCTCTCGACGGCGATGCTGACAGAATCGTATATTACTATCTCGATGATAAGTAAGTATCATTTGTAATTTGTTCAGCTTGTTTGTTCATTGGTATGTTCACTGGACTTTACTCGGTCTCATGTACCCTATGTATTGTTCTGTACTCCTGTGTGTTTACAGAGTTTCGTGTTGATCGGTGCAGTAAAGAAACAAACCAGCAGATACATTATTCATCTTTATTAGATACGTTAATGTCACATTATTTTAAGCATAGTAATGGGTATTTGTTGTTCTAATAAAATTGTTTAACGACCGAGCAGCGTAGTGGTAAGTACGGGGCATTCATTTGTGTGATGCATAGAAATGTTTGTTCGCGGGTCATGGTTGTTGACATTTATATATGAATGTTTATTCTGGGTTTCCCCCCCCCCCCCCAGTTCGCTGTATCGTCATCCATAACACAAGCTCTGCGTACTTTGGGGCCGTACAGTTGGTGTGATTGTCTGGGGGATTATGATTCACTGTTTTCTTATCGCGGATAGACTATAGACGAATTTCAAACGTGACGTCATGTACTTCGGACGCAGACAACAGTGCTATTATTATTTATTTAACTATTTAATGGCAGCGTTTATTTACCTAGTATTCAGTTTGGTTTTGTATCGTGGGGCTGTATTTTTAGTATTTGTGGATTGAAAGGGTAACCCAGTTCGTCTAGTTTGCTTGGTCGATTAGTACCCTTTGGTAGGAAAGACAGCGAAAAATTCTCACGTTAGACTTATTGAATAATGTAAAGATCGCGACAGGTTGACATGGCGGCTCTGAAGTTAGCTGCAGATCATACAAAACATGAAAAAGTGTATGCGAAGGTTTCGAATCACTTTTGCGATCTGCAGCTAACTTCAGAGCCGCCATGTCAACCTTTCGCGATCTACTTATATCTTTCTAATGGTGAACGAAATTTTAATCTTAGTCACAGAATAAAGATTTCATCATACGACTTCTGCCTTACGTTACGATTTATATCTAATCGTAATGGTTATCATTTATTTATTTTTTTACATGAAACAAAGAAAAAAATATTTCACCATCACGTTTGCGTACAGATTTTAACTATAAGGTTCAAGCCTTTATATAAAGACCAGGCCAGATGACGTCAAACATTAGCTGCAAAACTAAACTTTAATATAGAATGAAAACCATATTGTCAAGCTAAATTTTTAAAACATTGTCAATAAATACTTGTCCTTTTTCCTTCTTCGACTTGAAACTAATATATTTAGTTGACTTTCAGACAGAACATGCACCTGCTGGACGGCGATCGCATAGCGACTTTACTTGCGAGCTACATCACAGAGTTACTCACAAGTTGTGAAGCGGAGCACTTGAAACTTGGACTGGTGCAGACGGCTTATGCTAATGGAGCTTCTACTAAATATATTACGGAGCAGTTGGTAAGAGCCAGTTTCTTTACGAAGGTTTTTTCCGAACTGGTGGTAGAGTCATGCTTTATTTACCGTCAATAAGAACAAGGATTTCTCAATGATGAGAAATTAATGTTTGAATTTGAGCTTTCAGTAAAATAAATTTTAAATATTTATATAAATGTTAAATATTGGTCCACTTGTGAAACACAAAAAGAGTCATGCTATGTAAAACAATGGCGGTATTGAGGATCGGAGGATCATTTTGTCGTATTTCACCGCCTCAAAAGGGCAACTTGTACGTTATTTCACCGTAATATAATCTAAAGGACCATAGTTAAAACTGCATTAACAATATCTTCTTGTAGTCTATACTAGATTGAAAAGAAGTATCCAATGGCTTAACACAAAAATCTAACTTGCTTATACAACTACAATTCGACAAAATTGTATAAATATTTATATATTAATATAAATATAAATATTATATAAATCATCTATAACACGAGCTCTGCTTACTTTGGCGCCATACAGTTGGTGTGTTTGTCTGGGGATTTAATATTATTATTATTATTTTGTTTCGTATAATCTCCACCTAAAAGTGCCTCTAAGTGTACTCTAAACAATCTTAATACTTTTATTAATTAATGTAATTTCCCCCCAGAAAGTGCCAGTAAGCTGTGTAAAGACAGGCGTGAAACATTTGCACCACGCCGCCCAAGCCTACGATGTCGGAGTTTATTTCGAAGCCAACGGCCACGGCACTGTGCTGTACAGCCAACGGACCAAGGAGGAAATCACTAAGATCGCTCAGGAAGGGTGAGTCATCGAATGAGAACGCATCATCGATAAAAATAACTTCTATGATTGCTGAGTCTACGGACGCGGATGCTCACTTATCATGAGGTGCATTGCAAAGTTAAAAATAAATAACCATAATTTCATGTAAAGTAATAATTATTTGTCTCGTGTTTCACACCTTTTATTTTCGAAAAGTACTGTTTATTTATGGGTCTTTGAAATTTTTTGACTTTGGACTTTGTGGCGTAGCGCTGACGGCACTTAGCCGGAACTTAAACTACTCCTACATACGATACGCCTAAGGGCACGCGAGAGGGCACGGACCTCGGCTTAGGACATCGTATATCGAAACTACCACTGGTTCGGAATGGTCATCTACTGCCAAAGAACCAACAAGAAACTCAGTAGGAATGCGCACGACGCATTAGCCTGGCCCACCGGTGGGATAGGCGATTCGTTTCGTGTTTGACACTAATAAAGAAATGCAATATTTCCAGCGACATTTACACAGTATGGTTTTTTCACTCTTGATGATTCTTACGAACGTGGCTGTACACAGCGTTGTAATAAAAAGTTTCGGTCAGGTTTATTGTTTTTCAGGGTTAACATTGAAAATTGCAAAAAACATTTCTTTCTCGGAAAAAAAAGTGTTAAAAAACTTTTTTTTTTATGTTAAAAGTTTCTAATAATAGCTCATTGAAATAAACGACTTCGTCTCGAAACGGGTATCTTTTCGGCATTTATTAATTCATTAAAATAAACCTTACGTGTGCGTTGAAATACCCAAAGCTCTAGAGAATCATCAAAGATAGCGATTTCAAATTATGATTTTTATATTTTACTTTTACTCGACCAAACCTGAGATATTTGAACTGGAAGTTAGATACACTTCAACTTGTACACACACTTCAATTGTAAATACGCAACTTGACTGTGCGGCCGCCGCCATCTTGTCATACCGTGTTCACGTCACTTTGGTGTGCGTGTAGAAACAGTACATTTTTGTCTTAGTTGCTGTACTTATACAAGCTCATCGCACACATAGGGCCGTGCGCTAATTGTACTTTATTCAATAGTTCCGCATTATTAATTCACAAACCTACATACATGCAAAATTAACTAAAAATCCTTTTTATTTCGTAGCGACGCAGAACAACGAAAAGCTGCCCAATTACTGCTGAATTTCATCGACATGACGAACGAAACCGTGGGCGACGCTATATCAGACCTGTTCTTAGTGGAGACCGTGCTGTGTGCCAAAGGATACAATGTCAAACAATGGATGGAGGCGTACCGCGATCTGCCCTGTAGGCAGCTGAAGGTTGTTGTTAAGGTAAGTCCTTTATACAGGGTGTTTATTCAGTGCCGTCTGTTAATGTTGGGTAATGTTAATATTTTGAATTAAATGTTGGGCAAAAATCTAACATTTTATTGAAAACAGCCATAAATCAACACAAGGTGTCAAGTTTTCCTAATAATTTTTTCATATTTGTAATTTGAAAAGTACGTGATCAAAGTTTTGTATTTTTCTTATGGTTATCACCATTTGGCCTAACATACGGTTCCGGCTTGACGTTGATTTCTAGGACACCCCGTGTACGTCGTACCCCCATCGTCCTATCGCCCACATCATGAAATGGTTGATTTTAGTAGTGGACTATCCATTGGGCACATCATGATGTTCCTTGGACATATCAATTATAAAAACATTTTCATAAACTCATCGTACAATGCAAATTATTGAAAAACCCTCAGTCAGTGCCATATTAATTTATTATTTTGTTAGAAACATACAGTAGTGTAATCCAATTGATCGTGGTTTTATATCATACCCACTGGCCGTTCCTTGCTTTAATCTTTAACCGATAAATCACTCCGTACAAAAATGCCATACCCACCGTTATAAGTACCTCTCCGGGCGCTGATGACTGCATGCCAGATTGAACCATCGTATGCCCGGTTTATTATAACCTCGCAATAGCGCACGCCGCGTGGCCATAAGGGTTTACATCTTCCGATGTTACGTTTAATATTTATTTTATATCAAACATCGATCACGTATAAAAACTAGATACATAACCAGATTCATAAAAACTTCCTCGCTAAAAGAGTGCCCAAATGAGTATTTAGGTTCTTTTTCTATTTAGTATTCATTCGGGAAATTCAACTGTCAAACATTAAAAAGAAAGAATTATCATATTTATCGGAAGGTATGTTTGAAATTCATATCAATGTATAGAAGTACTTAAAATTTGAGTCAAGAAATCAGTATAAAAACATGTGGTTACGTTTAATTACAGATAAAAATAAACAGCTAGTTTCGTTCACCAAAACAAACATTTTTGTAGCTATAACAAGGCCGCCGCGTACCAGTTGTCATTTCTTGACTAACGCCTAAGCTACTTTGGGCGGTTTCAAGAGTCATATTTGTATGAAACTGGTTTCTTGTTTTTATTTGTTTTCGAAGATTGCAAAGAAAAATAAAAAAATTAAATTAATTAAAAAAATATTGAGGTATTTATGCAAACCAACGAAAGCATATTTTTTATTTCACAACCTGATTTTTACGTTGCTATACGTTGGCCGCCGCCCGGCCAGCGGCCAGTGCGTATTTAGCGCGCGCAAGTCGTGCAGCGAGTGAGAGAGGCCTAGCAGTGCGCTGTGAATATTACAACTACGTTTTTTCCAGGACCGTAACGTATTATCAACAACGGATGCGGAACGTAAATGCACATCTCCAGAAGGTCTACAAACGAGTATCGACGAGCTCGTACAAAGATACAACGATGGCCGCGCCTTTGTCAGACCCTCCGGCACCGAAGACGTGGTCCGGGTGTACGCTGAGGCCGATACTGCGCAGGTAATTGGAATAGTAAATAAAAACAGTTAGCCAATCGTGAAAATCCAAAACATTCAATCATTTCGAAAAATATATCATATTAGTTGATAGATCAAAAGAAGAAATGGGTTTCGTGGTTATTTTATAAATGAAACTATTATACTTTTGTAGATCTCCCAAGAAAATGGGCATTTGAGCTTAGGTTTGCATCAATGAATTGACAAAATCAAAAAAGAATTCTCGCAAAGTTTACCAAACCAAGCCAAACCTACGGTTGTTTGTAATAAATCACTATATATATATGGCAGCCTTTTGTACCTATTGGTTTAAAATCTGTTTTATTTTTTGTATTTTCTGTGACTTTACTGTGCACAATAATGAGTATTTATTATTATAAAAAAAAAATAAGCACTATGTATTTTATTGAAAATATTTTTCCCGTGAATTCGAAGAAAATTTAATTTAACGTAAACCCGTTTTTCTTTATTTTCAGAATGCAGATAAATTAGCCACAGAAGTGGCACAAGCAGTGTTCGACCTCGCCGGCGGCGTCGGGCACAGACCGACGTTGCATGTGTGACTCAACTGTAGGGTAACTAGCTGATATCATCAATGTTGAATCGAAATAACTACTGATTTACGACACTTTGGAAAATAACTGATTGACATTCGATTTAACTAGTAAGAAAATATACTTCAAAAATAAAAGCATATGATAATTACCGATAGAAAGATCTGTCCATCGACCAGGTATCTTTTGATTTCTATTTAACAAAGGGCAAAAATGTTCAATGCTCAGTTAAATTAATGATGACGCTTGACAAGCCTTTCCATAGAAATTATGTCAAATCCTCAAAATTATTCTACCAATAAAAGTTATCTAAAAAAATTGCCCTAAAAGTTATAGAGTTTTTCTGATTCATTGATATCATTAAACTAAGATAACAAACTATAAATGATAAAAAAGATGATTGCTTACCAATTGTTAGACTTAATGTTAACTTATGTAAGACTCTGAATTTCTCAATAACTGGCCGGCTGCTGACCGCGATCCGAGACGCCAAATTGTGCTTGTATGTGTACATTTTGTTAAGTGAATTTATACTTTATCTATACTTCATCTCAGTATGTATTTGGTAAGCAAGATTTATAATGAAGAGTGTCCTTAGTAACCGTTTGACGCGGTAATCTGTGTGGCCGTTGGTTAGTAAAAGATTGATAAAAATGCTTGATAATTATAATAATAATGTTTAAAAAGAATATCGTTGAAATTATGGCCTGATCTGATTAATATTTTTCACTTTTCATAGCACAAGTAAATAATTATGTTCGATTGTTATTCGCTTTAGTTTCGAATTTTTGTGTTGTTAACGGAATAATTTAAGTTTACTAAAAATTTACTGAGCTGGTGCCAGACAATGTATAAATATACAAATAACCCGACTCCCTTTGTAGTAATTTTATCTCAACGAAGCGACGTTTGCGTCACTTATTCCTGTAAGTGTCCTAACATGCTATGCGGATCGAAAAACTTTCGCGCTCACGGACACATATATATGGTTCGTTCCGAAAGCCTGCGACTGCGCTCACGTCATCAATGACGTCATAAACGCCGCCATCTTCCCGCTCACAGTGCCCAAGCTACGGAGCATGGTGGCTCTGAACTGTCTTTCAAACTGACATATGACGTTTCTTTTTTAATGTTTTTATTAGACGATTAAAGATCTTAGAAGTTTAAGTTTGCTTATTGATTTTCTTTTGTAATAATATTAAAAATGGCTCCTGTTACAACCAGGTTCGAATACCTTTATGAGTATAACTTTGGATTTAAGAGAGGAACAATTAGAATTTTAGGGCGCTATTACCGTTCTGATCGAAATTGCACAAATATCGCTTTTAACACGCTAAAACGAATTGGAACGTTTATGAGCAGGTTTAGCGCTGTGAGCGGCAATCGGAACGCACCCGAACCATGTTCGTTCTCGGCATCACTTGGTGACTACAAGTAAAGCGAACATCTCTTCGCGAAATAACAGTATTCTATCACAGTTTTTAGTATATGTTTTCAATATCAGACAAGGATAAAAACCATGTCACTATTCTATACTAAGATTTTTAGATTGATTATTAAGATTGTCTAGTCCGGCAGTTTACAACCCCACTGCAGCGGTATCAGCTCACCCAACTAAGGGTTGGCATTCTGATACAATTGTATATTACGATGGAAATAATTTCTAAGGTAATGTGGATTTCCTCATAAAAATGGCGGCTTCATGTAAATAAGTTGTTAAAACTCATTGGTAGATTGAGCTCAAGATCGAAAAGCCAGGTCAAATCAAGGACAGTGTTGATCAAAATTGTACTTTTTTCTTATTGGATTATTAGTAGAATCAACTGTCGACTATTTTGTCAGAATTCAGTTTTGTAAACTCGAAGAATTAATTGTGATTCCCAGAATATTTCTAATAATTTAAATTACTTCAATTATGGTAAGAAGCATTTATTTTTATGATTTTTGACTCTAATAAATTCTTGCATTATAACATTTGTGCTTCAGTCACTAAAAGTAATATTTTTACAATAATTAGATGTAAACTATATAAAAATGGAACAAAAGTATTTATAATATCTAAATTAAAACACATTACACTATAGTGAGTGTCATCCAGGAAGGCGCGCCCCGTTGCTTTGTCAGTTCTTTGAAATGAAATGAAAATACACTTTATTGCCAAACTAGTTACAATTAAAATACACAAAAAAATATTGAAATTAATCAACAAATAGAGAATGGCAATATAGTTCTTTGGTAGCACACTACGACGTATAAACGCGACTGGTGGGGCGCGCCTTCGTGAATCACACTCACTATAACATAATTTGTATGTGAATATTAAATAAAAACCTTTATAAAAGGTGCCTATACCGGATGATTGTTGTAACCGTGTGGGAAAAGGGCACTTGGTCTCATTGATTGACAATTCTGAGTTAATTTCCCAAAGGCTTCATTTTCGTATGAATATTTATTTTAACGTAGTTTTATTATATAGTGCAAGTAATTCGTTGTACCGAGGTTTGTTATGTTGAGATTGGGTTGGTCTAAAATTCATTATAAAGAGGTAAATCATCAAAGAACAATGATTGTTTTACGAAAAAAAGCGTGTCGAAACCTGTCGCGACATGAATCACATACTGTGAGATTAAGAGTCATACATTGGTGGGAATTTTATATAAAGGGTTTTCTTTGGCAAAATTCGTTAATTAGAGGTATTTATACTTTTTCTTATATTATGATTATAGTCGAAAATTCGTTATAAAGAGGTTGTTCGAAAAAATGTTCGCAATGTAAAGGTATATTTTACATTGACTCTTATGGACAACTCAAGGGTATTACGAAGAATTTGTTAAATCTAGGAAGTCGTTATATTGATGTTGCACTGTATATGGTTAAAGTGTCTTTGGATAAGTTTATCAAAGTTGAGGTCTTAGACCATATGCCCTTTTATATGAACGGTACAAAAGTCACCCGTTATACTGTAGACACAAATAATCATGTACATAGCATTAGAAATTTATTATTGTTGACGCATTGCAAAGCTTTACTGTAAATTTTATTAGAAGTGTTTAAAAAGCCTTTATTTTATTAATAAAAGCATATTCTATAGAAAGTTTATAAAAAAGCTTTGAATAATTATTTTTAATTTCCATTCAGCTTACTTCTTCAAGTATTCGTTGGACTTTGATTTTTATGTTTTTAATCTCAACAATATTTTAAATTTGGATAATTGGTACAAAATAGCTTCTTTTTTATTTTCATTTTAAGACAATATAATCTATATGTATAATAAATAAATATTTATTTTAATTGTTAATTTATTACACATTTTATAGATGGCAATCAAAATTGAAGACTTAATAAATATTATCATAAAAATAACTGTAGAGCAGTACAATATTTATACATAAAATAATTAAATTTACACCTCCCAAAAATCTATAGTGCATGCAGAATTATAAGTATTTACATAATATTTTTGACTATTCACTGCCTTTTCTAGTATATAAGAATATAAAATATATATTGTTTTTATATAAAGTAAGTTTCTTTTTTATTTCGAGATGGATTGGTGGATTGGATAGTAATAAAAACATTATTTGAAAAACTATTTACTTGTTTTATTTCTTACAGATGTTTTTCAATTATCTTTTATTTCTAAAGTGTTGATAGTCATAGAAGATATTCTGCAGGTTAAAGTAATGGACTATTGAAGTAACGGCCCTTAAGTTGTTATATTTCATGCCGTGGTCCTAATATTCAAAGAGAACTGTGTTTTAAAAAACAATCCAGAGTATTATTTATTTGAGAAAGAAGGTACTTAATTTCTATTACCACAGCCTCGATTTTGAGGCAAATGATCACCGAGGATTTTGACAATTGATATTATTATCGTGATACCAAGGTATGATCCCTAAGAATGTAGAAATCTTGGAGTTTACTCCACTAGAAATGAAAGGTATGTAATTTTGTTTATGTATATTATAAATTAACTCTTGGTAACTCTCTTAACGTCTAAGCTGTGGCGTTTTAGTTGAATATCAATTCTGGCGATCGGATATTACCGACAACGAGCTAAAGACGTTGGACATCACCTCAGCACATTGTGAATACTCTTGGCGAACTTATAAAACGCTGTAGTTTCATTCTCCGTCGGACTAACACATACAAGGGTGGATTGAAAACTTCGCGGCCTAACATAGCGTTGTCATATTATTATAAAACTATTTTCATATGAAACCTAGACTCTTTGTCAGTCTTTGTGCAATTTTTCTTTGAGATACATGTGTAATTATTTATTTTATTGAACATGAAGTGAGAGTAAGTTTCATTAATTTTGAAAATGGATAGTTTAGAGCACCGTGCCGTGATCAAATACCTCCACAAGAAACACCTAACTCCAAAGCAGATTCATGAAGATATGGTGGCTACTTTAGGAACATCTGCTCCGTCGTAAACAATGATAAAAAAATGGACAGCTGAATTTAAACGTGGACGAGAGAGCATCAAAGATGACCCCCACTCTGGACGGCCTTCTACAGCTACGACTTCGGAAAACATCGAAAAAATATGTGATCTCATCATGGGAGACAGAAGATTGAAGGTAGCTGAAGCTCTAGGGATATCATATGAACGTACACAAAACATGATCGTTAACGAATTAGGGTCCCATAAGGTGTCTGAATATGGGAATATGGGTTCCGCGGCTTCTTTCAGTTGAACAGAAACGAACTTGGTTCACGATTTCTAGAGACTGTTTAGAGCTTTTTCAAGCTGATCCAAACGAATTTTTGGCAAGGTTTGTTACTATGGACGAAACATGGGTGCATCACTATACTGCTGAATCCAAACAACAATCCAAAAAATGGAGCTGACCCGGATCTCCGACCCCCAAGAAAGCCAAGGTGTGTTTTTCAGTAAGCAAGGTAATGGCATCGATTTTCTAGTATTCTAAGGGTGTCATCTTAGTTGATTACTTAGAAAGAGGTCAAACTATAAATTGTCCATACTACTGCACACTATAACGGCGTTTACGCTAAGAAATAAAGTCTAAAAGACCAGGATTGTTGACCAAGAAAGTTTTGTTTCATCAGGACAATGCTCGTGTTCACACATCTGCAGGATCGATGGCTCAAATAGTGAATTGTGGTTTCGAATTCCTTCCTCATCCCCCTTATTCACCTGACTTGGTACCTTCTGACTTCCACCTATTTTCAACAGTAAAAAAACACTTAGGTGGAATGAAATTTTCTACCAATGAAGAGGTCAAAGTGGCCGTAGATGCCTTTTTTGAAGACCTTGACGAGACCTTCTATTTAAATGGGATCAAGGCCTTGGAGGACCGTTGTACTAAGTGCTGTGACCTAGGAGGAGAGTATGTAGAAAAATAAATATAAAAAATTGCAATATTCTTGTGTTTTCTTATGTAGGCTGCGAACTTTTCAATCCACCCTCGTACCAACAGAGATGTCATATTTCATGTTTCCAAAATGTAGAACGGATTCCCTGCGTCTATTTTTACAGAGTACTTTTAATAAGCCCCAGGGGTTTTGCCAGGAGGTATTAGTACCCAGACCTAGAGTCCTCTGCATCACTATCCCCAGGGTGAAATAAAAATAGCTACCTACTATTCAAAATAAAAATTAGGTATTTTAGATAGTATCGAACAGGTAACTGCAGTGACTGTCAAGCTTTGACTATGGTGCATTGTTAAAATAATTCTTAATGATTCTTTGCGAGATATTTTTTTTAATTTGATAATTCCCTAGCTTGTTTATAAATAAATCTTATTCGTGCCTTATTGGTCCAACAAAAAATAATACCTCGCAAAAGCATTTCGTAAACGATTACAATGTGTATGTAATAGGTGTGGTACCTAGGTACGTACTGCGACGCACTCGGCGGAGGCCCGAGGTACGGCTGAAAATCGCTTGCGCATTGTTTGCTCTTAAGTAGGCCCCCGTACTACGGGAGGACGATGAAACTACAGGGGATTCGAATACGAAACTGTAACTTCAACAAATCTCCCGTCTGGACCCAGTTAGGTACATTGATCTTACCTGAAAAATTTAATTTGTCTAGGAATATTAAGTTGGTACCCACTCGCTGAATGAGTCTATGGGTAAGCAGTGATAAAAGTGATAACAGGTTTATTTAACTTTTTTGTTTGGACGACTTTTAAACGAACAAACCATAATATGCACCAATTGAGACACTTTCAGGACTGTGGGCCGCGCTGGAAAATTATCACAGATATTTAAGTAGATGCGTGCCTACTACTAGACCTACTAATGTTTTTCTATTAAGTATTTAAGTAATTAACGGGATTCTTACCAAGATTTTGATATCGAGTTCCCGTTACGTCGGCACCGTTGCAAGCGCCATGATCACGGAGTTTAGTCAATCAAAATCGTGCTAAGTATCCCGTTGATCCCTCAATAATAGTTTAAATGAATGAAAGACTAATTTATTGACATAAACACACAACAACAAAATAGAAAATTCAAGATAAATAACCGCGATCGTCTAAAACAAGTAGATTATACCCAACAAAGCGTAGAGCCGAAAACGATTTCTTACAACGCCAATGGTCAGAATTATTAAAATCGTAGACTCAGTGATGTAGTACGTACTTCTCGACTAGGTATTTTTTTATCTTATCATCTGAACGAATTCGCATATTTCTCGATTCGCAAATTAAAATTTGATAACGTTCTACGCAGCAAGTATAGGTAAATCGGAAATAAAGAAACTCAGTCATGAATTAATCTATATTGGATTGGTAATATTTTATGTTTTTGTATTATACTTACTAGATTCTTAACCGAATTATAGTAATCGATGTCAGTGCGGTGGAAGACAAATTGGTACAGTCGGGACTTGGCGCAGGCCCAGGTTCGCAATCAAACCCCCCGCAGTGTCGCCATCTTATAATATGCGGTGCTCCTACAAATGACCGAATAACGCGCGAACGTTTAAGTATTAATTTGTCACTCCGGAAACGGATAAACGGAGTTGGTTGTTTTGCACATAGGTACAGACATTAGGTACCTACTACAGTCTATGGACATGCAGTAATCAACCATGACCTAAGGGTTATATTATTTCTTAAAATAGTTATAGTTCTTAAAATTCACTTTAACTTAGTACGGGAAAAGCACAATGATTACTAATCCTCAAACTAAACAAGCGTTATGAACCGCGCAAGGAGTGCCGCTCTCAAATCAAATAATTTAGTTAGGTAAATACATAATGATATATAATACACAGAATTATTAATATCTGTTTTTAGCTGTTCATATCTGATATAAATGAGGTCCGTTCAACAGCAGTTGTCTATTCAGCTTGGTCGCCTAGAACATTTTTTTGTTTGCCTACTTAAGTACCTAGTTAATTTCCTACTGTTAAGACGACTTTCTCACCACTTCGATGAACGACAGTCACTGTGTGAAATTCAGTATCTTAATCTCTTTCCTTAAAAACAGCACCTTCGTGGGCCGCAGCGCAGCGCAAAATACGTAAATACCTACGTTAGCTCATCATTGACTCAGGGTCGCGACGCGCATTGACGGATTTAAGTACAGAACACTGCTGGGCGTTTGAGGATTGAAAAATTCGAACACGTGCACGTTCATCACAAATATGCCTATCAGGATTCAGGTGGACACCTCTTTTTGCTGACAAATCTCACCAACACAGGAACCGTAGTTGTGGTGTCCATTGGAGTCAACCGGACACAGTCGCCGGTTGCCGAAATGACTTACCATAAGATACAGTAGCTTACGCAGTACAACTTGATGAAATTTATGTTGCATGTAGTCTTCAACTGACAACTTTTAGTTTCCAGTGTCCTAGAACGACTGGAACTGGAAGTGGCAACAAATAGTGCCTATGTCTGCATGGGGCGTGATTGATGTCTTATTGAGTTTTTTTAAAATATATTCGCTGGTTAGTTGTGTCCGACACAAGACACAAAATTGTCCGCGCTTGCGCAGCACCCCAACGTTTGTCCCTGTATAGTTGACAAACTAAATTAATAACAACACAAGGGTATAGAAATAACTCTCTTTATTTATTTAACAAATATAGGTATATAAAATAACATTTTCCAAAGAATGACATTTCAAATATGTAAGTCCAATGACATCATTGTGTAGGAAGTCCAGATGTCAAAAGTAGATGAAATAAACTCACAGAATTTTTGGAGATCACACAATTATTGTAAATTATTTAAGATTGTGACATTTCTCCAGTATTAAATATATTCATATATATTTTAGAAAACAAAACTATTTCCGCCGCCTTTACTCACAAAAATTTTTTTATACTTTGATTCATATTCTTAGCAGACCCCATCTAAGACTCAGCAAAACTTTCTTGTATAGTAAAACAGATATTGTTATCATCTTTCTTAGTAACCAGCCATCACATGCGACATAGCCTATATATGACCACCCATGTTAAATACCCCACACGTTGAATCATCAGAAGTCACTGAAAAAACTTGCAGAATGTGTTGGTCAACAAGAATGACTTAAAATTCAGTCATATTGAACTTTTAGGTGTACCTTAATATGTTTCTCAGAGTAGGACCTTCAAATTCCTCACTATACATACAAATACATCACTTCCATACAAAAATTTCAGGAATCATGTTCCATTTGAGTAACACAAGATGTTTTTGGAATGCTCAATTTCTTCAAAACAAAAATGAAAGTGGTCAGAGTTTTTTTATATAAACCAAAATTACAATTTTAGAACTTCATTTCCTTAGTTTATAAATACATTAATTTATTGCCCAAATTGAATTATACTAATAAAACTAGGTACAATATCACTAGGTGTAGCTAATTCCTAGATAAACAAATATTAAAAAATTAAGTGTTTCAGTTCTCTCAGAGTTTCACGCTGCAAGCCTACTTAAGCAAAGAAATGGATGATTTCATATTTAGATGATACAAATGCTTACAATACAAAACGGATTAATGATGTTTCCACCAGAAATATGTAAAAAAGCTAAAGAGCAGTCAAATACAAAACCAACCAATAAGATGAGAAATACATTAAAATTAAAATAATTTTATTGGTAGACTTTTCTCACAGGCACCTTTCTTACGGGTAAAGCTTAAGGCGGTATCTATCAAAGCTGTGTGATCACCGATAGGAGTTCTTTATAGTCTTGCTATTAGTAGACTTTTCTTAGCTCACCAGCTTTGGTGTATAGCAGCCTCAGACTAGTGTTGTTTGTCCAATGGCTAAGCAGCATAAAACTCGGTGAACTTCGTCAAAGTCCAGTGCAATTATTACTAGACTAGATATCAAAGTAAATGAGCAATCATACACATATTGCTTTCATACAGAGTGGAAAAAATAAGTAACATATTATTTTGTACAATAACTCAGAAAAAGCAGAGGTTATTAAAAGAAATTGTAAAAGATTGACTTATGTTTTAGAAATTGAGTCAGTTACAACTACATTTATAACAAAAGTACAGTTACAACTTTGCTATTTCCTAGTAAAACAAAGAAAATTTCTGCATACCCTATCTTTACAATATTATTCATGTCCAATTAAATCAAAATAAAAAAACAAATAATTATATCTGTTAATAACAAACAAACAGTACCTGTAAAGCATATCTTAGATATCAGTCATAAGAGAGTAAGTACAATCATGTTGACTCACTCACTTAGAGCCATTCATGTAAATTGTATCACACAAATTTTATTATTTTTAGACTTATGCATTATCTTTTTCATAGGGTTTTCACACAGTACTTGTATGAAAATATAGTGATGTTAAACATTGGTGAGTTCGATTTTTATGTAAAGAAATGTAAGAATGTGTCTCATATAATTTCTTGCTATAGTTTGTAGTTTGCTATGAAGACCATTTTGTAGTGATCCATTCATTATAATTAGGCTTTATTTTGAATAAACCCATGCAATATAACTTACTAAATACTTTATAAGATTGCAACAATCATATTTAGCTCAGTGAGCATAGAGTATTTAATATTAGCATGATAATGACAAGCCACTAATAGTCAGTACTTTTCCACTCTGATATAATGATATGTTATAAAAGTTGAATCAAAACTTGCTTTAAAACAAAGCCTTATACATAACTTGTAAATTAAGTGATGCTGACGCCGTACAATAAAATGCTACCTATTCTTACACTAAAAATGCACTTTTAATTAAAAGATTGTCTTTCTTAACTTACATTCATCTTATGAACACCAATTTTAGCTTTGGGCTTAAGTTAAGTTTACATCATAATGTTATGGCAACATTATTCGACAAGATACACACAACTTTACAAAGTCAATAGACATGGTAACTATGATAGAATATGATTTAAAACTTTTTAATTTATGTAAGAACAAAATACTGAAATTTCTCATCTTTGATGTCACAAGGCACAATTTATTTTGCACTATCTTTACAGCATTGATAAATAGCTACCAGATACTGTCACCACATTGGAATCATATTCCAAATTAAACTACATATTGTATATGATTACAATAGACTATACAAGCAGTGGCCCTAAATAAGGTGCTTGGTCACAAAAAAAACATTTAGGTACCTCAGTTTCCTGTAATTCTACTAAGTTACTACTTATTTCATTAGCTACATTATAATATCTACATCTTCTTGGTCCAATACCCTCTATTAAAGTATCATAAGGAGGTGATAGTATGTCAAAGAAAGCTGCAGGCAAATCTAAAGCCTCTATCTCATGGTAATTTGAGATAGTGGGTGTCAAGGTACAAGTTTCTGAATTGGCTCTACAAACTTTGCTTTGAGACACTTCAGCAAACAATCTTCGCCGTTTATGGAATCCGTGTGCTAAACGAGCTGCTTCGTGTTTCGCTCGCGTTTGGAAATCGATTACACTTATAGCTTCTTTTAAAGGGAATTCAGTAAAACTGCGTATTTTCACCGAACCTGACAACACTTTCAACAGTCCATGCATATGTGGATGATCATGCAAAGGCATTTTGAATCCAGGCTTTAAGACAAAGATACTCATATTCACTATATTGTCTTGATAAACTTCTATGTAGGTACATGGTGCTTTATTTTGTCGTCTCCAAGTTCCCTGGTCAAGTAAGATGTGATCAAGACCCAGGTCTTCAGCTCTCAACGTATCCATCATTGTTTTCAACTTGGACAAGTTGGTTGCAAAATCTTGTTTATGCTTGTCATTGAAAGTAAGCAAGGCTTGCCGGTACGTCACAACTATTGGAGGTATATTAGAAATTTCCATCTTTATTTTGCTATCATTTCTATAATTCACATGGAACTGGTTGTACTTTAAACGCAGTAATTTTGATAAATTGTAATTTCGAAAAAATAATCTTTTTCTTAGATTCAGAAAAACACTGTCAGACAAAGTCATTTTTGACATTTGCTATTTAAACGTTTCGTTTTGCAACGTAATTTCGTATTATAAGCGAACAGGTAAATTACAATATTTGGTTACTTTCTTTGTACAAATTGTTTCTGTTAATATTATTTTGCTATAACATCTTGTGCTTGTATCTTAAATATGGCAAGTACAGTGTCAAAATCTGCAAAAAACTTATCTCAGATTAGGAACAAATAGAATATCATTTATTTTAACGGAACGTATTGCGTAAATCATCAAACCGTGCCATCTGTTGTTAAAATATTGAATCTTGAATAGAGGTGCCTTTGAATTGTTGGTAGCACTACCGGCAAGACATTTTCTAATTTAGTAATACTACCCCTCAACAGGTAGCACTGACGTGTAAACAAATGTTCCAAAATTGTTGTGTTTCAATGTTCCAAAAGTGTTTTCGCAAAATATTGCCGCCGTGACGGAAGTGGCATTTTATTAATTTTAGAAAAAAAAGTAACAGTTTTGATGCAATTACATTAATGGCTATTTAGAGTATCAGAAAAAAAATATGAAAACTTAAGTTAAACGGTAAAATTACGTAAAATAAAAAAATTTTCGTGACAAGGTAAAGCAATCCGTTCCACACCGTCACAGGATTCAATTGTAATGTTCAAATGAAACTACGCATTATAAAGGAATAATTTTATTTTATATTTAAAATACTAGATTATAGACATAAAAAAATAACCTTATTTATTATTTATCATCAAGGAAAAAAACACTCATAACTTTTGTAAGTATCCAAATCGTCACCATGTCGACAATCTGCTGTCGTTTTTTTTCGGTGGGTAATTATTCTTTCAATTAAATAAATTTCTTATTTGGTATAATAATACTTAAATCTGTAATTCTTTATATGAAACTGCCCTGTGATATTTTTAGCTTCGACTTAAATATTAAGTTGACAATTATTTTGTTAAAAAATATAGGCTCATCGTGACCTAGTGCAAATATTAAGCATATTTTACATATGTTAGTTCTATTATAAACAATCATCACAGATTTACAGTTTTAACTTTGATATCATTAAAATTTATAAATATCAATATTATATTCTATAGTAGTTTCCGGTTCTCTTCTTTTAAAATCTTTATGTCACTTTCATATTTCAGTTTTGATCCTTTCTTAGTCGGCCCACTGAAGTTCTATGTTTTGTTATCGTTTTTAGTGCTCTGGAGTGATTATTTATAGTATTTTTAATCTTGATTTTTAACGAGTGTGCTACTTAATTTATCAGTTAAATATTTATTCTTCGCTGAGCTCTAATATATTTTAAATCTTTCTAGCTGTTTTTTTCTCTGTTCTTAGACCTTTCAGCCGCAGTAAGAGCCATACTATCGGAGTTCTGAAAATATATACAATGTGTCCGGTTATGAACTGGCGATATTCTAGGTACGCTTAATACCACTATTTTTATACACAAATACACTTTACACTACTAAGTGGAGCCCAACCCCCTCCCCCTCTAAGCGAGAGCCATTTTGTTTTTTTTTAAATGTCTGCTCAAAGTGTAAAAAGAACGACATATCTCTCATAATATTGGTCTCACTGAATTAAAAATAGGGTTATTCAAAGGGCAATACTATTTTCTGTTGCTTAACTGTATAAAAAAAAGATTGACTTTAACAAAATTATTTAAAAAACTAAAAATATCCCAAAAATATTCTCAAAAAAATTGCAATTTAGTAAATTATATTAAATTAGTGTAAAAACAGCTCGTATGACCACTTCATTTTTGTACTAGAATAATATATTTTGAGCTAAGCTATGATTCAGTACTAAATTGACCGTTGTACGTCCATTACTTTAAAAGTTATTGTTGTTTGAAAAGTCCTATCAAAAGATCGTTGATTATAGTTGCCCACACGTTTACTGAAAATTCATGTTGAAATGAACTTGGGCGCACCGCATTTTGGTTTATGGAGCACCAAAGATGATGATTTCGGTGGGTTGTAATGCCAGCCCTCGTTTGATATATTATACATATTTGAGTAACGTGATCTTAACTTAGCGTTCAAGAAGATATACGAATAATCTGCTTGCCCCATAGCAAAAAATTGGCTCTAATTTTACATTCTGTACCTGAGAATAAAACTTTTACCTGATATACTTTTTACAAGCTGATGATAAGCTGTTTCAAAAGAATTCAAAAGCAAGCGGAGTACATTTTATTTCCCTTTCGCAAGCATTAATAACACACATGATGGATTACAGTATAAGTGCTCGGTACGATCTCAAATGTTTGGTAAGTAGGTATAAGCCACGCAGAAGAAACAGCATGTTATTTTTTTTTACAAAATAAGTTCTTTCATTATTTCTTTGCGTAATACTTTACCTACCCAGGAAAATCCCGATTATCTTATATATCGTATCCAAACAAACATACTTCTATCACAACTCTGCTGAAGAAATCATAAAAAAAACATATATTTATTTTATACTCATATTTCTTTGTTGCGTAAAGTACTATGTAAACAGTGCTTTATGTTCCACATCGTCACAAATTATTTTCCACCTATACATCACGTTACGATATGGATGTGACGATTACTAACTTGAGCAACATAATCATAAATTTTTAACAGTTTTTAACAGATCAATTTGTTGTTATTTAACTAAATATTCACATTGTAAATTAAATAACCATTTGAAATATTACCAAAATACAATCAAAATACTTACATTTTAGGCAAAAAGCTGTAACTATCGTGGAACAATATTTTTCCCTCACACCGAATCACAAGCCAGTTGCAACCTGTTGTCACGCATTTTAGCACCAAAATGAAAATTTAGACACATGGAGTTGACATTTCTGAACTAATAATGTTGTCAGGATTATAACAAATATTATATTTAGTAGTTTTAAACTAAAATATATATTCAAACGTTTGTATTATTGTCGTGACTATGAAGGAATTTCCACCATATGCAAAATCAGTGGACAAGCTTTAAAACATGATTATTAAATATTTTTCCTAGAAAATCTACTAAACAATACCATAATGAGATAAAAAAAGAAATGAGATTTTCTAAAACCACTAAGGTTTGTCGAATATTTAACGTTTTGAATAGGTACAAGCATTCAACGTTGACTGCTACAGCAGAGGACATAGCAGATTTGCATGGTTTTGTAGTTGTAAAATGAAAGTTTTGTTTAAAAGACTCATTTATTATTTCATTTTATTTTAAAGGAAAACTTACAGCTATTATAACTATATAAAATTACAACGGTTACATATAAGCCACTAACAAGTTTTCACACAAGTTAAGTTACATTAATAATCAAGTTTAAAGACCGCTAGTTGTTCGTTATCGAAAAATTACAATTTGAAATACATAAGGAACTAAAGCAATTAATTGTCTTGTTGATTAAATGTGAATCACAATGTTATAACAATAGAGAAGCTAAAGTTTCAAGTTACACTTAAAACAGATTGAATAATTCGGCAGCAAATGCTCGTCCCTAAGATGCAATACTGCTTGAAAACAAAGCCTCATCGGTATCGTCGCGTAGCGAGTTGTATAAACGACAAGTGCGAACTAAATAACTGTTTTGTCAGTAATTTGTTTTGTCAGTAAGGCCACGCTAGATTAAATATAGGTTTTTTTTCTTCTTTTATATAAAAAAACCATATTTATTCTTCAGAGAAGATAACTAACTGCATCTTATACTTACCTCTAAGAAACTAGTACTGCATAATTGAATGCAGAGGACAAACACTTTTACCTGAGGGCAACCGTTCGCAAAAACACCCAGGGACGTAGGTCTGTACACCGATTGCCTATACATACCTACGTTATGAAATGGAATAAAATGCTTCATTCTGAACAATATATTGTGCTCTGAGATGTCAAAGTTATATTATAATGAAAGACTATTCGCTTTTGATGCAATGACCAAGTCACTTGCTATCCTTTTGACATGAAACATTCCTCTAACACGAAATATTTGCGATAATATCTTATGTACACGAAATATTTGCGATAATATCTTATGTACACGAAATATTTGCGATAATGTCTTATGTACACGAAATATTTGCGATAATATCTTATGTACACGAAATATTTGCGATAATATCTTATGTACACGAAATATTTGCGATAATATCTTATGTACACGAAATATTTGCGATAATATCTTATGTACACGAAATATTTGCGATAAAATCTTATGTACACGAAATATTTGCGATAATATCTTATGTACACGAAATATTTGCGATAATATCTTATGTACACGAAATATTTGCGATAATATCTTATGTACACGAAATATTTGCGATAATATCTTATGTACACGAAATATTTGCGATAAAATCTTATGTACACGAAATATTTGCGATAAAATCTTATGTACACGAAATATTTGCGATAAAATCTTATGTACACGAAATATTTGCGATAATATCTTATGTACACGAAATATTTGCGATAAAATCTTTGATAAGCTACTTATTTGAGAAGAATTGCCTTTTTTAATACTATTTACCGGTACTTGGCTACTAACTGAGGCAGGTACTGATTATGTACGTTGGTAGGTTTTTTACGTAGATATACCTATACGGTTCAACTTATTCGTGCGCACGCGCCGTTTAGTGCGTGAGTTTGTAAATATGGAATTTAACTTTGTGTGGCTACCGTCATCTTGTCAAACCATGTTGTCAACGCTTTGGTGTGAGTGTTCAATCAGTACACATTTGCAACGCACACATGTTGCTGTATAAACGAGAGTTCAAGCTCGTCGCACTTACGGGTCGCGTGAACAAACATCTTCAAGATTTTTCGTCTTATAAAATCCAAAAATGAAGTAAGCAATTTATCATACGACACATTGTTCGAAAATCAAATGGGATCGTATTATACAATTTAAAAAAATACATACCCACGATATTATAACAAAGTTGTTATTATAATTTAAACTTTTGGAAGATGGTAGATAAGTGAACATACGTTTAAGTATATTCAGAATAATTTTGTAATTTTTACTAAACAATGGATCCAGCCATCGCTGTCCTCAACCATAATAGAGGGAAGTGAGCGTCCCGTTATTTTGAGTAGGTACCCATGAGTAACAAAATCAATAACCGGTACGTAAACATAGAAAGGTAGGTACATTAAAATTACAATTTGTAAGGCTTTTATATATTTTCTTAAATTTTCACGATACATACTTTAAATAAAACACTTTTTACCGGATATTATCGCGTATATTTTAGATAATTTTAAAATTATTTCGACGTTTTCGAAAAAGATGCCGAAACGTCGAAATAATTTTAAAATTATCTAAAATATACGCGATAATATCCGGTAAAAAGTGTTTTATTTAATTGTAAGGCTTTATTTAATCTACAAAAGAAAATCTACTACAACAACACTACCATAGGAAAACCTAACCTCCAAAATAAACGCATTGACTAAGAACTATAAAACATAAACAAGAGTAATCAAACCCTTGATGGAACTGAGAGATTTCTTACTATCGTAATTAATGTCCGCTCCGGGAAGACCACACAAGTTGGTTCAGACAGCCTAACAGATACCAGTGCAGTAGCTGACATGTATCTTTGCTGCAATAGGAAATACTTTTAAGTTATGTTTAATATGTTCTGAGATTTAAAAAGATGCAGTGACGTATCGTCTCAGCGTTAGGTTATAGCCAATAGCGTCACCGACAGTAAGAAAACTTTTTCTAATACGGTAATCAAATTGGCTAGTATCTACAGGTAGTTGCAACGCGAACGAACTTATAGCCAGTATTTATTGTATTTTTTTAACATATTCATAGTCGGCAAACAAGCAGCCACCTGATGGTAAGTGGTGACCGTGCCCATGGACATCGTTGGTCGTAGAAGTTTTATTTATTACAAGTAATTGTGACTTCTTTATCAACGAATGATGCGTGGCCGGCCGTAGGCTTCGGTTGGAACTGCCTTTGTTCCAGAAACTTCACTAACTGTTTCTTCCCTTTGGCTGGAACACAACCACGTAACATAATTATTACGGCAGTCAAAACAGGAAGGGCTGTAGTAGGTACCTACCTCCAGACGAGATCTTAACAAAGAAACTCAAATAAAACTAAATACAATTATGAAGTTAAAATGGATAATCTTAATAGTCTAGTAAATCTGGTGCAATTATAAAAACTAATTTGGAGGTTATGTTTCATGTTTCTGAGATTGTTAGTAAAAGGGTTATGACGTAATGTAAAAGAGCTTCAGGTTTTTTTATTTGATTAGTCAAGAGTATCTTCGGTATCTTTTTAATAAACAAGATTAAACCTGAATAGATATGCTTTGCTTCGTCTGATTGAAATTCTGCATTTCAGGTATCAGAAATTGCTTAGGGCGTACCTACTGCTATGTTCTGCTTTCTGAGGAAAGGAATGGAAGTTGGCAACTATAGGTAAGAAACTGAAATCAGGGGCCTTAGCCAAGTTGCGATCTATGATCACTTACACTATAGAAAACTCATAAACTGTTAGTGATATCGTTATGTCACGTGATATATCGATTATCTACGAGTTTTTTGTAGGATCAGCTATCATAGATTGCAACGTTGCTTGGGCCCCAAACAGCCCCAGATGATTACCTACTGATTTTATTTGTTACTACAACGAATAGTAGGTAATTTAATGCGAATCATCACCAATTAGTATGGTTTTTTTAATTATTAATAATTAGCAGGCGTTTTTCTTCCATCTCACCTGATGGAAAGTGAAGACGAGGATCATACACGCCTGTCCAAGAGGTACCTATTCACTCTACATTTGAAAGCTCCAGGGTTATATTTGTCTGGAAAAACAGACGCAGGCAAATCGTTCCACTCTTTGGCAACACGAACCAAAAATGAGCTATCAAACCGTTTAGTTCGGCTCTTCGGCACGCTAACCACAAACGGGTGAAACTTCTGTCTGCGTCTGGTTGACCGGTGGAGAAAGGGGGAAGGTTCGATCAGCTGAAAAAGAGCATTCGCACACTCTGCAAAGTGCAATCTGTAAAAAACCGATAGACTAGCAAATTTTCGACGATGCTCGAGACTTTACAGGCTCGAAGAAGTAAGTTTGTCGTCACTTATGAGTCTACGGGCCCTTCGGTCGACAGAATCCAACGCTTCAAGATGGTACTTAGCGGAATCATGCCAAAGAAGGCTGCAGTACTCCATAAAGGATCGAACCTGGGCTGTGTACAGGTTGAGCAACTGTTCGGAGTTGAAGTACCGCCGGACCTTTGCGATGACTCCCAATTTTTTGGAAGCTGACTGTGCCATGGTTTCAATCTGTTGACCGAAATTAAGTTTCGACGTGATGGTCATGCCTAGAAGCCCTAGAATCTAGACTAGAGGGTTTGTGATCGGTACAGATACACCTTGGAAAGTGGGCGTCAAGTTGAATGTGCTCTTTTTACCGGAGAAGAGACACGCCTGGGTTTTGGAAGGGTTGAACTTGACAAGGTTGGCTTCACCCCAATCGGAAACCCTACATAATGTCAAATCAATCCGTTCGATCATCGACTCTCTCTGAAATTGGATCTGGTTTGGACTCGCTCGCGCATTGGACACATATCTCTCTACAACAGTACTGTCATCGGCGTAACCAATAATGCCTTCCGATAAAAGAAGGTCATTAATGTGCAGCAGGAATAATGTTGCAGAGAGAACAGATCCCTGAGGTACGCCGGCGTTGATCGCCATTAGGTCCGATGAGAAGCCATCGACGACAACTCGAATTGACCGTTCCCTCAGGAAATCAGAAATCCAGTCGCAGAGTCCAGATGGTATGCCATACGCAGGAAGCTTGCTCAAGACGGCTTCGTGCCATACCCGGTCAAAGG
This sequence comes from Marasmarcha lunaedactyla, assembly GCA_923062675.1. Taxonomy (NCBI): domain Eukaryota; kingdom Metazoa; phylum Arthropoda; class Insecta; order Lepidoptera; family Pterophoridae; genus Marasmarcha; species Marasmarcha lunaedactyla. The sequence continues at coordinate 6,932,939 of OV281361.1, read as the reverse complement.
CCTTGGAGATATCTAAGGATACGGCTATTGCCTCTCCGTGCCCTTCCAAGGCCATGCTCCATAGATGCGTGACGTACACTAGAAGGTCTCCTGTTGAGCGTCCTCCGCGGAAACCATATTGGTTGTCACTGAGGAGGTCATTAGTCTCTAGGCACGTCAGGAGACGATGGTTCAATACACGTTCCATAATTTTGCTAATTATGGAAGTGATTGCAATAGGTCTATAGTTGACTGGGTCGGCTCGACTGCCCTTTTTTGGTATGGGCTGTACGTTTGCAAAATTCCATGATTTTGGAACTTTTCCAGTCCTTGGAGAGAGTTGATATAGGCGTGTCAAAACAGGAGACAACTCGGCTGCACAGTGCTTTAGAACCACTGCGGGAATGCCATCCGGACCACTGGCTTTATTCACGTCTAGATTTAGTAAGCATTTGTGTACCTCTTTCTGGTGAATTTGGATGGCCTCCATGGGTGGGCTTTTACCTTTGGAATCTAGACGTGAACATTCCGCGAAGAGATTTGCTAACAAATCTGCCTGGGACCAGAAAACTTTACTCCCCGTGGGATGAGATGCTAACTTGTCCCCGATACGGCCAATGTGGTCGAAACGAGCGCTTCTGATCACCTTTTTGCAGGACTTGGCAGCAGCATTGTACGCCTGCTTCTTAGCTGGGAGATCCACAGCTTTGCTTCTGCGAGCGCTAGCCCAGGCTTGGTATGCTATATGCTTTCGCTTTTCAGCTAGGAGGCAATTAGCATTAAACCATGGGCGGGCTTTGGACTCCAGGGATACATCAAAGAACGGTATAAAGTACTCCATACCTTGAAATATCACACTGGAGACAGCAGCAGCACAGCATGATGGATCATCAGAAGTAAAGCAAGCTTGCCGCCAAGGATAAGAGGCGAAAAAGTGACGCATCTCATCCCAATCTGCTGACTTGAACCGCCATACTCGCCTATTGCCTTTTGGGCTGGTATCGGTTGGCGAGTATTGCGACACAGATTTCACCAGACAGTGGTCGGATGTCCCTAATGGCGGAGATACGGAGACCGAGTATCTGTCTAGATCGGTTGTCAGCAGAAGGTCCAAGCAATACGCAGTATGGTCAACAACGTCAGGAAGGCGCGTAGGTTCGTGGACGAGCTGGGAGAAAGCATGAGTTACTGCGAACCGATAGGTTTCTCTGCCAGCGCGGTCGGTGTCCTTGAACGGGTACAGCCACTCTCCATGGTGGGCATTAAAGTCCCCAAGGAACACCAACTGCGCAGAGAGATAGCGTCGTTGGACCTTATCTGCAGTATCACTGAGATATTCAATAAGTCGAGTTGTCTCCTGAGCTCCCGTGTGTGCTCGGTAAATACTGGCGTATACAATTCGGTCCAGGCCAGTATCTACATAGACCCATATAAAAGCAAAAATCCGGAACTTCCAAGTATCGGAGACGCCAACAACAGATCTCGTCTCTGACATACACGCACACGCCCGCATCGGGGTGAAATTTGGTCTCCAGGATATAGCCTGGGTAATGCAGGTATGCCAGATCCGAACGATCACAGATCTGCGTCTCTGTCAGAAAGAATAAGTGCGGCCTCTCTGTCTCAAGGTGGTGGTGGACATCGTGGAGATTTGAGTGCACTCCTCGGATGTTAGAGAAGTGTACTTTTAGGGAGAGGGAGTGCATCCGCTGTCGGCACTTATTTTTCTTTTTTTACTTTTCCATTACGTGAATAGGGTGAATAGGGGAGAGGAATAGAAGTTGAGAGAAGCGCAACGTTTGGAACCAAGCAACTCGAGTGGTCAGGCCCACTGGTGGGGGACTCACATGGAGACTGCGGGGACGCCCAAAACTCCCCGGGGATCGCCATCGGGCCCTCTCCATCCGGTCGCCAACCGGCACGATGGAGCAATCCCGGGATTTTACACAGGCGTTGGGGCAGCCTTTCGCGAATGGCTAGAACGCTAGTTGGGCCCCCTACAACCTGCGATCGGCCAGCGGTGCACCGTTTCTTTGGATCCCGCTGCCCTCCAGAATGGGCCACCCGGTGCATCATAACCCATCGAGTTCAAACGGCTATCATACGCTGCGCAATTACTCGGACCTATTCTCCTCCAATGGCTACTCAAGACATCATGCCGGAACGTGACTAGGTCACTTGGCGGCATGGCTTTGTCTCGAGGGTGGTTGCAAGCCGCGGTCGATACCTACCACCTGCAAAATGGTTATCCCGCTATCCATCGGTCGCCAGAGCCTCGTCCGCTGTCCGGCAGGGTGCACCACGGGCAGGTGAGGGTGGCATTTGGAGAGTTTTGATGGTAGGCGACTCCCCCTTACACCCCCTTATACCGGCCACCTGCCCTATTTGGGAGTTTGCAATGAATGGACTGCTTATTAATGGCCATATTGGCCATATGGCCATTAATAAGTCCCGTATTTCTGACTAATGACGAAAATTATGCGTTTTTAATACATGTACCATTTTATGAATTCCATCGGTCTAGAATCGATGGTTAAAATCGACCAAGTTATTAGGACCCACGGTGCAAATACCTAAATAATTTGCAATATATCTAACTACACGTAAATAAGTATAAACCAACTCGTCTAGTCACAGACCTGCAACAGATCACTGTCAAAACGCCTATTCGGTTCTAAGTACGATCGTAGACGGACTGATCAATTTATTCCATCGCTGTTTAGATTTCCCGTTAATCGCTTTTTCAGTCTAAATCGTTTCTTGTACAATACACACAAAACACACACCGAAACTGCAAAAAATACAAAGAAAAAAGAACTGTAGAACCAAAAGTTTAAGGTACATTAAAGCTTGTCCGATCAGGAAAGGTAAGACTCGAGGTTTGAGGTAAAACACAAATAAACTAGTGGAAAATCAATAAAAACGGATTTAGTAGTTTTAGGTTATTTAGATATTTATTTAAGTGGCATTACGCACCACCCGTGATTCTGTTGGCAGACCACACAGTACCCCTTACAATGAGTAGGCGTGTGTTCGTTTTAAAGATGGAATTTCATGTTCGTTGTTGAGGAACAAGTGATATTATAAGTATTAAGACTGATTTCCTGGGTTTGTTACCAAGTTTGCCTTTGTCGTGCCAGAAGGGTCTGGTTTATAACGATGCTCACTATCTTAAGAAAAGTTGTGGTTGTAACACTAAGATGTCAATAAGACCTTTCGTTTCTCAATTCGTTGTTCTGGCAGATTGTGTCACTTTTAAAACTTTGAATTTAAGAACGATGGGCTGTTTTTTATACCTCTGTGCCCCTTGTTTATTTTCATTAGGTACTGATTTGACTTTTTTGGTTTATACATCGTCCCAATGGGCAGAAAAAAGAAGTGGGGCGGGCCGTCGTGAAGAACACTCACTTCTTGAATAATTTTTGAGGAAATTGTAATATTTTGAAATGTAAAAATATGTGTACTTGTTTTGTTGATCTATTGTAAGAGGTTACGGTCTCTTAAGGTCATGAAAGTTGGAAATCGATTTGTCATGTCATGTCATCTCAATGTACCTAAGAATGTGTTACCTACTAGGTTTTGTTCTTTTGTGAAAGATAGGTTTTTTCATGTACCTCTGACAACGTGTAGGGGAAAGGCATGTCATACTTTTAAAAACTTTTAGAACGACGGGTTTTGTCATGCCTCCCTGTCCTCTGTTTATTTTCATTACTGTTTTTAATTGCATCATATAGTGACGTGGCTCAGATTCAAATTCGAATCCCTTGTAGTGTCGTCATCCCTTAATAAGGGGAGCTTGCTGTTGCAACCCGAACAACCCGCAACCCGCAAATCAAAAATCCGTAGTAACTCAACGAACTCACATAACTTATTTATCCAGCTTAAAAAACCGTATATAAGATTCCTACGCAGAAATATTAAAAATAATTTTACTAAGCGTAAGCTAAATTATCCATGATTTCATACATCGTTAATTAGGCGAACACATTATATTTCACTTGTCGTAAAAAATTGATGTTCTTTTCCAACGAGGTTAGAGATGGCGTAAAACAGTAATTTTAATAAACAACACCACTTAAACTGTGAACTTAGACCAATAATTTTAATTTCACTGATAATATTATGGCAATTCATTGTTCGATTGTTATATTATTTAAATACAATTTAAAAAATGGATGTTGGTAAAAGAAAGGTATAAATAAAGGTATAAATATGGGTGACATGTGTTTTTTTATCACAACATCTCAAGCAAACCCACAACCAACATAACAAACGTATAATAAGGAAGTGCAGTCAAAACGAATTAATACAGTTTTATGTCGAAGGGTAAAAATAATATAAATAAAGAACAAGTGGATCTTTTATTTTTTTTTGATCTTCACTTTTTCAGTTAGGATTCACTGGATCTTTTCATAGTTATCTTACATTATGAGACTCAATTATCAATTATTGTATTTAATCGGCTTTTAGATACATTACTTTTCTATGTGGGGCCATATAATAGTTTGTTAGTTTATAAGACTTATAAATACTTCGTATTATTAAAAAAATTGAACATTCCGTATTTTTTAAAATATGGTTTGCCCGCCTAGATTGAGAGTCATTTAAGCCAGAAGCAAAAGGTACACAAGTGTTGCCAGTAAAAAAAAACACTTTAGTATTTATGTTAACTATGTGTGTTATGTGACAAATAAATAATAAAATAGAAATTAGAAAATCAACATATTAAATTTAAAATAATACACACAGTATATTTTACAATACAATTATAACGGCATGAAATATAATATAATGACATGAAATTGACATGTAAATTTAGTCCGAATTCGTTTAGCCTACCGTATTTTAATGTTTTTGGGACATTTGTGTTGAAGCAATGTTTTAATTTTATTAATACTCTTATTATAAGAAATAGTTATTTTGTAGCAACAACAGCTGATTGCCATAAAACTCAAAATAATAATAATAATACCGTACGTCTGTTTGCGCTGTTTTCAACAATGACATATTAATATAGACAGGTTATCCGCTCTCAATAATGGCATGGCAACGCAAATGCAAGGTATTTGCCCGCTATTTGCAACCCAGTGTCACGGCTAAACGTCAAAAAAAACTTATTCCCTATTCTGTGTTTTTAATACCGTACAATAATGCCTTCTTGTGTGTTTAGACAGTGTACTAATTACACTTTTACTGTCAAAGAAAGAATAAACATTTATTTTTATGCGTAAGTACTATTTTTTTATAACTTTCTTATTTATTATATTATTTTGCTATTTAAAATGTTTTAAAATTGACATGGCTAGTCATTTCAACGAACTCGAAGAGCGAGATGTAATATGATTTTGTATGTGGGAGTAAAAGAGACAACGCTATAGAGTTGCGACAATTTACGTACTACGTCACGTACGCTAGCGACCAATCTGTACGAAGCAACGTCACGAAGTACATAGATATCTCTTTCTTACAACAAGTAAACCATATTATTCTTTCCTTATCCCACAAATATCTTGATGGTATCTATAGTTACGTTGACGCCGTTTTTTTGTGCGTTAATGTTTGGGTATGACTTGTCTATTTGTAATATCATCATTGGTTTTCAATAATTTTTCCCAATGTATCTTCAGTGTTGACCCTCGCTGAGCCCATGGAGCGGATTCTCTGCCTCAAACCACGACTTCTGCATACTCCCACGGACCAGCTGTAATGTAAACAACTAATTGTGCTTTTCCCTACCGGACTCCAATCATCCCATTGAGTATACGCTGTGTTTTTAATAATGTCAAGTCGTAGCAAGCCTACGCGCATATTTACAATTGTAATTTTTGTGTCAATAATTTTCGCCGTTATCGGAACTTGGATCAAAACACAATAGTTTGTACCATGCTCTGGAACCCGGCTTATCCACAAATCACCCATACTGTAACAGTCGTCTGGTATTAAGGATGGGCCCGACATCAGACAAGTATTCCTGCACCAGCTGATTTCTTAGAGGATTTCAACACAATAGACATCAGATATAAGAACATCGGGTAAAAGCAGGAAACTAATTGATACTATAACTGGTTTTATTTCGATGGGTCAAAATAATATGAAAAAAGAACAATGACAGGAGTTTCACTGGATCTTTTACTCTCTTAATATATATAATAATAATATTATAATAAATCCCCAGACAAGCACACCAACTCTATGGCCCAAAAGTAAGCAGAGCTTGTGTTATGAATGACAATACAGTGAACTGGGGGGGGGGAACCCACAATAAACATACATATATAAATGTATACAACCATGACCCGAGAACAAACATTTATGTTCATCACACAAATGAATGCCCCGGCCAGGGATCTAATCTGGGGCCTCCGGCGTATGAGGCAGGTCTACTAACAACTTCGCTATTCGGCCGTCTTATATAGTCTATATACACCTATATATTTATATATAAGAGATGTGTAAGAAATATTTAGGTCTTTCTTTCTTAACGTTTATGAAATGTATTATATAATACATTTCAACTGTATGTGCAGCTTTTTCTTAAACCAGCCATTTGCATCTGCCTTGTTTGTTTGTAACATGCCTCCTGATAATGTACAGTTCGGGGGAATAACGTTCAAAGGAAGAATAGTGACATTTGTGTATTCATTCAATGATCGAGCGATTTAAAATCAATTTCCTTCTGAGTAAATACTAACCGTACAGAAATGGATAGCTTGACCAGGAATGAACCTTACTTTACCGGAAATCCTTCAAGAACCTTGCCATTATTCTCTTAAATCGTAATTGGCGAATAAGATTTTGAGAAGCTTGATTCAGTAATCTATTTCAGTAGTCTGTTTTTATGATAATTTGAGGCTAGGTACCTAAATAAAACACGAAAATTAAAACTAAATCGATTCATCATACCAATCTGACGGGTCAGATACAAATCTTGTATAAAGCCTTAAATGATGAAAGAAAAAAATACAGTATACATATTTGAATTATGTAACATTTGTAGTTATACTTGGAATAACAAATTAAAAGCCAGCGAAAAATTCGAAACATCCAATAGGAAGGTACCTATCGGAAAGTTCCAAAGTTCATAATTTTACAAGACAGTAAATTGCAAAGCGGAGCATTAGCTGTAAAAGCTATCATTGAGCCAATCCTACGTTTATTTACATTAAAATAAAATATTTTAGTTTTGAACATCTGCAATTACATGTATTAGGATTCGGGTTACACGGCTGTTAGAGGATGGTGTTGTACTCACGTGAAATATGCTGTCCGCTAAAGCTGTGTGAGGATGCGGTGTTCAAATAAACTTTAATCATACCATCGACTCACCTGATGGTTTGAGATGGTAAAAGATGATGGTAAGGGACCTGTGTACAGCATTGGTCGTTAGAATTTTTTTTATTTATAAGAGACTAGCAACCGCCCTGGCTTCGCACGGGTCTATGTCCCTGCATTTTAAATCTCTTCGAAAAATTGCATTTAAATGACACGCTGTAAAGGACCAAATTGATCTATATTACATGCACAGTGTATTTAAAGTACTTTATTGGATAAGGAATAATGCTGTATTGCTTAAAATCGCTTCGTAAATAAGCCATTATTTCTCGTAAACAGTAAAGGAAAATAAATGGTTACTGTGGGTTATTCCTAAGAGATAGTCATATACCACACCGAACGTTTTTGTAGAACTTTTTAAGGTGTACAATACTGTACTACACTATTTTGATCTATATCTACATCTATAGTTTGCAATGAAAGCGCGAAAAAGTGTTTATTTACGACATCACATAAGAAACCTCTAAGATTATCATTGTTTCTCTACTATATTATGCATGTATTATACATATACACCTTCCTCTAGAATCACTTTATCTATTTAAAAACACCGTATCAAAACCCGTTGCGTAGTTTAAAAGATCTAAGCGCACATAGACATAGACAGATAGCGAGAAGCGATTCTGTTTTATTTTATGTAGTGATTTCACTACTGCTACAATGTAGTTGGTCCAATAAATATATTGTTAGAATAGATATTATTTTTCACAAAAAAGTACAAAAATATTTAATATTACTATTTATTTTCCTCGGATAATCCACTCTAAAGCAGTGTATGAATAAATATATCTCGTCTGACACAAACATTCCTTCACTTTTAATAGAAATAATATTATTTTTGTAAATTATTTTCGGCTCTCATGAACAGAAGTTGCATAACACTATCCTGCGCCTGAGTGTGGTCTGAAACAGTGGCATATTATTCGGAACATTAGCTTACTGACCTGATGCTTTAATGTCAAATGATAAACTGTGTTTAATCTACAGATTTATGGATTCTAAAAAAACTTAACAAACCTGTGGATCATTAAATGCATTACTGGTATTTTAATTGTATCCAAAATTTCATGATCCTAGAAATTTGTCAATTTGATTAGGTCGTATTATTGGCTATTAAAATTTCGATCCCAACCAACTTTGAAAGTCAAAATCAAAATCATTTATTTGCGTGAATATCGATTAAAATAAACATAGTTGGAATAAAAATAAGTATTTAATTAGAAATTGAATTTTTACAAAAAAAATATAGATATAATTTCGTAAACAACAGTACTACGTAGGGCGTTCAATGTATTCTCGGTATCGAGGTGATATACTAATGATGAGGGTAATTTAATTATCTCATTAGTTAATGACACTCTTTGAGGGTATAAATACAAAATTTCATTTAATTGCCACCATTAGTATTCAAGATATCATTGCGAAAAGACAACTATGATGACTGATTCGACAATGATGAAAAAAATCGAGCATCGCGCAGTGATAAAATTCCTCACAAAACAAGGAAAAACTCAAAAAATTATCCATGAAGAAATGGTGGCTGTTTACCAAGATTCTGCGCCTTCACTATCTTCAATTCAGAAGTGGTCAAGTGAATTCAAACGGGGTAGAGAGAGCATTGAAGACGACCCCCGCGCTGGTGGGCCAATTTGTGCCGCTACTGAAGAAAACGTCAAATTAGTCGAAAAACTTGTATCTGAAGATGCCCGTGTAAGAGTGAAAACATTAGCAGAAACGACTAAGCTATCCGTGGGTACTATTCACACAATCCTTCATGAGCGCCTAAATTTGTCAAAGGTCAGTGCAAGATGGGTGCCGCGAATGCTCACCGCGCTGCAGAAACAAGTGCGAGTTGACTGTTGTAAGGAATTTTTGGACCTCTGTGGTGAAAATCCGCAAAGTATTTTAGATCGGATTGTTACTGGTGATGAAACGTGGGTTCATCACTATGACCCTGAGAGCAAGCAAGAGTCTATGCAGTGGCACAAAAAAGGATCAGACCCGCCGAAGAAGTTCAAAGTCACTCCGTCCGCAGGAAAGCTCATGGCCACGGTGTTTTGGGATTCTAAGGGAATCTTGCTAATCGAGTACACAAAAAAAGGTCAAAGTATTACTGCTGCATTATACGCAACCACCCTGCGTAATTTAAAGGAGGCAATTAAAAAAAAAAGACGTGGAAAATTAACCGCAGGTGTGTTGCTGCTTCACGACAACGCGCCGGTTCACAAGGCGTGCCTTGCCCAGGCTGCTGTGCGGGAGTACAGATTTGAAGAAATCAATCATCCACCCTACAGTCCGGACCTGGTCCCTAGTGATTATTATCTATTCCCTAATCTTAAAAAAGACCTTCGTGGAAAGCATTTTTCGGACGATGAAGAGTTGAAGGGAGCAATAAACGAACATTTTTCGGGCCATGAAGAAAAATATTTTTCAGAGGGAATTGAAAAGTTACTTTCACGAACAAATAAATGTATTGAGATGTTAGGGGAGTATATTGAAAAATAAAATTTATTCAAAATTTTCCGCCTTTTCCTTCATACCTATACCGAGAATACATTGAACTCCCCTCGTATGTCAACATTTTCAGTAATAACATCAATAAAAATCTTTATGACACTCGATTTCGATTGAAGTTAAATGGCGGAAGAAGTAACATGATCCTCTTCTGATTGTACTTGTCAAATGGTTTAGTCACTCACTACGCGAATCAACGCAACAATACATGACATTGGCACGAAAACAAACCCAGTTATACACGAAATGTTATGTCTTGCTCACATGCCCATGTTTTGCAGCGTTCTATCTCTTTTATGTAAGGGAAGTTTGTGTGAGTAGATATATACCTAATATCTGTGGTAGAAGAGCCATTATCCAGGTACGTAATGTACAGATCATCATCTATTTTCCGTCATTTTTCTATAATCAAAATGCAAAATATTGTAGGTATATAGTATTTAGAAGGCACAACAGTTTGTCTATGTTTGTTTATCAATTAAACCCCATACAATTTAAAAAGCCCTAAGATATCTTCTAAAAGTACCTGTGGTCGTTCTTTTAAGCATACATAATGTTTTGGCAATTTATTACATATTTTCGGAGCTAATCCTAATCCCTCAAATCACCCGGGATTCCATTTGCAATATTACGCAACTTCAAGTATAAAAACACATGGGAGTCAAAACCTTTAACGTTTAAAAATAAGGTTCATATGAATGTAGACTTTTTAAATTACAACGCTTTTGAGCTTTTATATAGCATTGTAAATTCGACAAAAGAATATTAAAAAGACAGCAATATTTATCGATAACCGCGGTTATCAACAGCAACAAGGACAGTTTAAAAACTGACTGCTAAAGTTATTTTCCCATGTAATTCCTTTTCCCATTGGGATTTTAGGGTTAAATATATCCTCTCCTTAAATATGTCTCTCTAACCATTCAGACGAATCTAATGACAGCTCGTATATCGAAATCCGTCAAACTGTTTATGCTGTAGTGCCAAATAATTATAAATACACTCGAAAAACATAACCCTCCTTTTGAAAGTCAGGTAACAATATAGCACACCCATGCTAAACATACACACTCTGCGATTTACAAGCTAACACAATGAAAACCCCAGTTACAGTCAACAACCCAACGACAATAGCTATTAACATTTATAGCCTAGTTTATTCCGGATACGCTAAGTCTTAACAATCGGAATTGCCGTATCTACTACATTTCATCTGACAGATTAAACAACGTTAGTCGGTCGGATCTACTGAGTTGTATCTACAAAGGGGTTATAATTGTATACTTTGATATATTTCTGGTCTTTAGAACAGTAGCTTGTTCTAGGAAAAGTGTTGGAAGAGACTGTTTTCCGGGTTTGATTTGATTAGCTTACTGTGTAATAGGTGTACGTGATTTTTAAGGGGACTTAATGGTGAGGGACTTTTTGGTGACCTTTATTTTACCAATGAGCCATTGACGTCTGCAACAAAATTCTCTTAGGGTCACTTGCGCAGACCTAACTTTAAATTCAAGCTAAAACTATAAACTCAAGTTCAAATACTGCTGTTTGTCTCTATCAGTGGACTGATAAAAATTTACTGTGATGGAGGCACATTTTAACCAAGTTAATATTTTAGGTACTCTGGATACAAATTTTAACTCTAATTCTTGTACCAATCCAAGTCCAAAGATAATTTATACGACACGTGACTTCCTACTCTTGAAAACAATTTGTCAACATTCTATTGAAGTTGGGATTTGTTCCGAGTTTACTTGCGAGTGAAGTTAGTTACGATTCAACAATCAACAAACATTGTGCACTCAATATTACAACAATTGACAGCTGTCACAGCAAACTCAAGTTGCGATTTGGCGTCTTTGGGTTAGCTAATGCCAGTTTCAATCTCAATCAGTATAAAAAAATGCCCGTACAATAATGAAACAATTGGCGCTACTACCTATAGCATCCAAGAGTACGAAATATCAAAATTGGATTGCGATCCTTCGGAGTTGTTCGAGAGTAGGCCTGCTGACCATTAAATATATATCTACCTAATGCCGACTCAAAGGAGCCGTCAAGAACATGTGCGTAGCAATAGACATTTCATAAAAGTAATAATTTTTTTTTTATACTACATAGGTCTGTAACTATACTATTTCCATTTCTTTATTTTCTCGATGACAGCTCCTGTGTAACCTTGTGCGAGCGTTTTTTTTACATTATGTATGCATTATTTTATAAAAATATGACGTTTACACACGTACAAGGTTATATAATACCAGAGTCGGAGAAACTGATAGGGATGGAGCTATTGGATGGAGCTAGAGAGCATTATATCAAATTAGAACTGTCATCGAGAAAATAAAGAAATGGAAATAGTATACGTAACATTGCTTTCAAAGGATTCAGTACAATTTATAATCCAAACTACCTACATTACTGCGGCGAACGTTCACTCTAGCTGCCCACTGATTCTAAACACATCATAAACGGCCCATCTTTTACGGCTTTATGACCGACATCACGAAACTAACAAGCTTCCAAGAAGAGACACGTGAGCGGCCATTAAAGTCAAAATTTTTCATTTTTTCTACATAATCCTGTGTTTACCTTTACGTCTCTGGCTTGGGTCGAATTTTAATAGTCAGTTAAGTTTTTTTAACTGTTCGTATTTTCTTTATGAACACGTGTGAGTATGTGACGTTTTAATTGGTTGGTTCTCGTTAAGGGTAGCTGAAAGGGTTGTGTAGGGTCAGTTTTTACGCGGCTCACAAATTCGATTTATGGACCACGTACATGTGAGTAGGTAATCAGTTTATTTTCAAATCTGCGTAAGCTCTTCTAAGAAGTTAACCGTTAATGAATTTAGGTGGGTGCGACAGCGGTTAGTGATTATTTTTATCCGCATGCGTCAGAACGTGGGTTTAACCCTTGTATGTCTATCACCTGGGTATATAGATTAAACTTAATTGTAAACGATATACGTACCCACTCGTTTATAAGCCGCAAATAGTGCACCACGCGTTTCTCATAGAACAAATGAACTCTATATATAATCGCTCCGTCTAAAAATCGTATGAAAATCCGTTTGGTAGTTTTTGAGTTTATTGTGTTTAGTCAGACAGACAGACAAACAGTCACCACGCGACATTTTTTATAATTTTTTTTTTGTTGTTAGTTGTATTTTTGTTTTTTGGTAAATTAAAACAATTTTTCCCTAACCTACTACTTACAGTTTTTTACTTTCATTGAGATTTGTTGGTACTTTTCAGTTTGATCGCAAATGTGCTAAGGTTCTTTACTAACCTATCAATAAAGAAATCAGACTTCAACTTCAAAATAAACAAAGTACCCCTATTGCCGACTTTCTTATTTAATATATTGAAATAAAAACATGCCTAAAAACAGCAATAATATCATGTCAGTGACTATGAAAACCTTCCTACTGAATCGCTAAACCGCTTAATTCCACTTATACATATACAGCCATATCCACAATAACCATTCACTCCCACGAAAGCCGCATTTACATTACGGTAGCATAAACTGTTTCACTACCTGCCCGCAGTCGGAAGTACGCGTGCCTCGTTTGCAAGAAGTGGACGAGCGAGTTTACTGGCTTGAGTCAATATTATATAGTAATATATAAGATATTGGGGTTGGTTCAAAAATATGTAATTATTTATTATCTTTTTTACAAAATAGAAGACTTAAAATACAAACAAATGATAATACACACAGACACACTGGAGTAGGACTGGCCCAGGGGGATCCACTCTCACCACTATTATTTAATATAGCAACGATACGTATATGTAAAGAATTGAAAAATATAGGTATTTCCCAGTATGCTGATGATTTTGCGTTGTATGTAACATGTAATGATATTGGAGAAGGAAAATTACTTTTACAGAATGCATTACACAAATTTACGAATCTTTTAAATGAACTGGGTCTTAATATTTCTGCTGAAAAAAGTAAAGTTGTTATCTTCAAATCAGGACATAAAAAAGAATTTTTTATTTAGATATAAACGGAAATGAATTAGAAGTAGTAGATAATATTAAATACCTAGGGATGTGGCTTGATAGATCACTCAAATGGGCTAAACATATAAATGAGACCAAGGAAAAAATGCTTAAGTTCATAAATATATTCAAGGTGCTTCAAGGATCTGGGTGGGGAATACATCCAAAGCACTTGAGAAAGCTTTATTTATCTTTGGTTAGAAGTAGATGTGACTACGCAAGCTTTCTTTATCTTAATAGCTCTCAAACACACTTATCCAAATTGGATAAAGTTCAAAATATTTTTTTGCGAATAATAGGGGGTTTCATCAAAAGTACAGCTGTTCACGTTATGGAAAACGAACTTAACTTGTGCCCATTAAATATTCGAAGATGTTACTTAGGCGGCAAATTTTGGTTAAAATGTAAATCGTCACAACATAATAAATCTAGTATAAGTATTGAGAAATTGAGTCAAGTAAGCCAAAATAGATTTTGGAGAAATAAGAAGCAACCTTTAATTAGTATAATTAATGAAAAATTTAAACAATTACCTTTATATACAAGTGCTAAATTTGAAATGTTTGAACTGGAAACTTGGGTAAGCAATCTTGACATGAATAAATTCATTAAACCATCTATAAAAAATGTAACATATAAAAAAAAATATAATCAGTATAGCCTAAAATCTACTTGTGTTGAGTACATAAATCAATCGTACAGGTCACACTGTAAATTATTTACAGATGCCTCTAAGTATTCTGATAGTATTGGAATAGCATTCTATGACATAAATAATAAAGATCACATAAAATTACGTATAGAATCCAAATTTATTTCAATTATGCACGCGGAATTGATTGCTATTGCGGAAGCGTTATCCTATATCAGAATGTTTAGAGGTGGGAAGTTTGTCATTCTGACAGACTCTAGGAGCGCGCTCCAACATGTGGCTCGGTGCACCTCGGGTCGCCGAGGTACACCGATAGCCTATTGGATCCTGCGGATGATTTGTGTACTGAACACAAATCAAACAGAAGTAGTATTACAATGGGTCCCTTCTCATGTCGGTATAGAAGGAAATGAAATTGTAGATAAGATTGCTAAAGAAGCCTCAGTTGATGGAGACCTAATCCAATGTTTGCCGTACCAATCTGAACTTCTGAGCGAGATTAAAAAGGATTGTGTTGATTTATGGAAGGAGCATTTTGATAGAAGATCACTGACTAAAGGCATTTGGTACAAGACCTTACAACCAAATATTTCCAACTACACCTGGGTTGATGATACCGACATGAGAAGAGATGAAATTGTACTTATCCTAAGATTACGTTCCGGCCACATTCCATTGAATAAATTTGCTCACCTAATGAGAAAATCAGAGTCTCCGAACTGTAACCTTTGTGGACTACCTGAAGATACCTATCATATTATAATGGAATGTCGCCGTAATGAAGAAGAAAGAAAAAACATATTTGATCAAAATAATTATAATGTAGGCGAATGTAATAGCCTGTTGGCTAAACCAACTTCAAAAAAAATGAAGGCATTATTGAAAATTGTTTCATTAGGAATAAGTAGAAGGTAATTGATGTATTGTTTATAATTATAAGGTTTACCTATGAGAGTGACATAGTCAAAAATGACTAAACTCTCTTTAAGAAAAATAAAGATTAAAAAAAAAAAAAATTATTATTATTGCTGGACACTTATGGATCGATTTTCATTGTCACTTGACTACTGTCAAAGTTAAGTAACGTTCGGTTCGGCAGACCTAGCCGTACCCGCCAGAGACTTATTAACTTGTTCCGGTTGTTGTAAGTCTGTGAGGTCTGTGGATTTGTCGAAGTGGCTTTATCGACGCTAAAACTAGAGGTTGCCACACTCATACGCTAAGTAACAGTAGTAGTTGTTGCTGGACGGATAAATAGACTAGTTTGAGTCATTTGTCAGATTTAGTTATATAATGTTTAAAAAAAAATTATTAGTAATAAATGCGTAGCTTCTTATGGAACTAAGATGAAGAGCACTTAATGGAAGCTACTTTACTCACTAAATATTTACCAACAATACTTACAACCTATTTTATCTCGTTTTGTGAATTTACAATCGTGTTGTGGCAATAAAAAACTAAGAGGGTGTTGTATAGTAAAATGGTTTCATATTAAAAAAATTGTATGTAATGAAAAATAATTCCTCTTACTCTTTCAAAATTATATGGAAGCCAAACCCCAACTCTAAGGTTTATTTAAAAACAACTTTGTTTTTAAAAAAACCGAAACATTGTACACTTTACCTAATTACATCTAAGATGTTTTTCGTTGATACACGGGGATACGGCGCTGACTGTCGTAATACAGGGTAAAGAATTTCGACAGTCAGCGCTGTATCCCCGTACGCACGGCAGCGCAGATGCTACATTATTAGCTTTAAGTCAATGTAATTCAAATAAGATTGATTATTCAAACCAATAATTGTTTTTGGACTAAAAAATAATTTTTATTATTATTATTTTATTACTTTAATTTTGTTGCAAAAATAAAATTTCAAAATGACATACATTCAACAATTTCACAGCTTCCAAAACATAACTAAAATTGCTTTCAATTTAATTTTCAATTTTTTAAACGAAAAATCCAAGTGAGCACCTGCGTATCAGCAAGTAAACGCTGTACAGATTCCAACATTTCCAACAGATCTTTTGAATCATTGTAAAAATTATATTTCTATTTATAATTTCATAGTACCTAATAACAACTAAACCAACTTACTCAGTTGAATAGAATAGAAACGAATAGAAATACATTTATTGACAAAAAAAAACACATAACAATGAGCGTACATAAAATCAAAAAACACAATTAACGTACAACACAGGCATAAAATACACCGTCGAAATTTATAAGCAAATCATGGAAATTGCACGTGTTGAGCCAGCCAAAAGGCTACGACTCACATCATAATGTTGCGACTTGTGTCGCAACGATGTTATTCTGCCGCAGCCCCATATATATATATATATATATATATATATATATATATATATAGATACACGCCCATTTTATATATTACTTAGTTGAAAGAATATTATAAAATGTATAAATACATTTTAAAGTGGGTTATAATACGAAATAATATATATATGTATATATTACTTAATACATATATACCTACATAATTGGTTTATACACAGAATAGACATAAATATAAATTTAAATTAATAGAAAATGAAACTATATAAATATAATTAATACCTACATTGTGCCACTAAATGTGTTTATTTTTGTCATTGGTTAATAAAAATGATTTAAGCGTGGATTTAAACACAGCCTTTGAGTTAATTCTTCGCATGGGCGGAAGAATATCGTTCCAATATTTAGTAACAAAAAATTTAAAACTCCCCCGGAAAGCTGCGGTCCTGTGTTCTGGGACTGACAGAAGGTGACTACAAGGTCTATTTCGATGTTGTGAACGCCATTTTAGTTTTTTAAATAAATATTTAGGTTGCTGCGTTTTAATAACTTCAAAGAGTAGAGAAGCTAAATAGAGTTTTTGCCGTTCTTTCATATTTAATATTTTTGCTTTAATTAAGTATGGGGTTGCATGTGTTCTTGGGGGGATTTCAAAACAATAGCGAGCACATGCGTTTTGGACTCGTTGAATAAGGCATTGTGACTTCTGTAAAGAACATGGACCATACACCGCGATACAATTATTTAACTTTGACAACACAAGTGTGTTGCAAAGTCTGACTCTAACCTCGACTCTTGAGGCGATAGAAACAGACACGAGCACATTTCAGAATATAATTTTCACAGCGAAGGTTCAACTCAAATAATAGGCCGAGATTGCGGGCTTCGAATACTTTCTCGACATCGACACCTAACAATTTGATGCGGCGGATGTGTTCGGTAAATTTTTTAGCTTAGGTTTCGATCCTACTATCATATATTTCGTTTTTGCAGGGTTTAAAGCTAAGCAATATTGCGAAGACCATAAAGATATACTAGATAAGTCCTGATTGAGGGATGAAACTCATTCAATTACTCTTGATTATAGTGCCATACACCTCCAAATCACTTGCATATATATGATATTGACTATGACAGATATGACAGACTATCAGTTAGATCCGAAGTATACAAAAAGAAGAGCAGTGGCCCTAAAATGGAACCCTGTGGTACGCCTCTTAGAACAGGTCCCAGGTTCGACTCCGTTTCTGTCTTTTTGACTGCGGTCTGTCTGGTAGCTATGAAATTACTTCACTGAAGGATTGCAAAACCGATAGAATGCCAGTTTAGATAAGAGTAAAGAAAACATTAATACAGTCAAATGCACGCAAAAAGTCAAGTAACGTTAAAATTGTGGCATTGTGTTTGTCTTGGTTTGATAAAATATTATCTACTACGTCTAGTAGTGCACTAGTGGTGCTGCTATTTTGTTAGTGACCTAATTAATAAATAAACTTACACAATATCACTGGAATTTTTGCCGAATAGTATTATCTCGGCAAGTACTGGTCAGCTTGTAAACGCAGCACAGGTTCAAACAGATCTGAGAGCAGCTTTTGTTTGTGATTGTGAACATTTTATTTTTAATTCCACCGCACGTGTGCCGGGAATTGTTTTACGAATGTTAAGCTCATTGCAGGATACTCGACATTTATAGCTTTTGAGTGTATTACGTTAAATATTTTCATAAGTTTCTTTAGCAAAAATGTAGGATTCGCGTACATGTATACGTATATTCGAGCTTAAACCTAAGTTGCAAGTATGTGAACTCGGCGAAACCTAAGGTTGAGAATCGCTTGTGCGTTCTTAATTTTTTTAAAGCACTTCGCGTTGGTAGACCGCACTACAAGGAATATGAATGTGTATGTGACCCTGCATCAAATCTCCAGACTGTACAAAGATCCATTATAAACAATGAACATGTCGGTTTTTATCAATTTATTATTGTTGTAGTTTTCAATGTAAATGCCAAATGTCACTGAGTTTCCATTAATAAGTGGGTAGACTTAGGGAGACCTAGATATGTTAGGTACCATCTAAACAAGTAATAAACCAATTAAGCAGGTATATGTAGGTAAGTCGAAAATAATATTTTAGATAAATAATTCTGTAAGATAATATTTTTTATATGTTACGACTAGGTATCTTATATGTCTGGGAAACGTAAGTAAAAATGTACTAACGAATCTACTCAAATACATTATTCTAACACCAGTGTAAAACATCTCTAAGAGCTGTTGAAAGATAATTCAGAATGAAATTGATCCTTTGTGGTAGCACTAATTGATTACTAAACGCTCCACGTCCTCCCATCAACTCAGACATAACCTCAAATAGTGATTGAGTCATGATTTCTTCGAATTCAACTCATTTGCGTAAGAGTTTAATAGATTTTAGGTGTACTTTTGACCGACCAAGCAAACTAGACGAACGAGTGGAATGCGGATTCCTCTTTTAGGCCTGTACTACTAATAAACAAAACGAGCGCTACGAAAGAAATTTTTTTTTAAATATTTTGCTGGTTTTGTCAATATACTGTTATAGAATAAGAAAATAAATAGTAACAGTGCCACTGTCCGTATCCGAAATAATTGACGTCACGTATGACAGTGGTCTACTTGGCTTGGTCCTGTGGTCCTCGCACACATTTCCGCAGATCGCTTCATCGACTATTAGTTGTGTTTCGTTCAGTGATTTCTGCGTTCATCTAAATCTCAAAGGATTTTCTTTCCAATATATCTCGCGCTTTGGGATCCCCCCAGTTCGCTGTATGATCATGCATATCATAAGCTGAGCTTACTTTGGCGCCATGCAGTTGGTGTGTTTGTCTGGGGATTTATTTTTTTTTACAATTTTTCAAATTCTTCTAACTTTTACTTGTAGGTATGTTTCGTTCGACCGTTCCGGTAAGTAATTTTACTCTCGGTTCGGTACTGGCGTTTCTCCATTACGTGACACTGGCAGGAATAGTTGTCAGTCCTGACGGCTGATTGCCAATAAGCAAGCAATACAATACGATGCAATACAATACAATAAATTCTACTTGGTAGGGATTAAATTAGCACTAAGTGACAGGAATTTATTTTTGGATTAATGAATCTAAAACCTTAGATTGTCTACGCAATGAGAAAAGCGTGATCAAAGATTCTCTTTAAAAACTGCGTTTACACAACCCTATGATAAATTTAAAATAATTCAACAAGGTGAAGTTTATTTGTTAATTAAACTACAAAATCCATACACAAACAGTGCACATCCATACTAATAATTATAAAAAACTGTTCCCTACGTAAAAAATATAAGAAGCTATATATTTTTTTATCTGCATATACGACTACTTACACTGGATTCGATATTCAAAACCAAGACGAAGTCAACATAATTTTTAATTTTCATTTATAAATATGCCTTCTATGTTCATATTTGAAGGTCCATAATTCATTAAGGAGGCCAACTTTTGCTCTCATCTATCTAAGTAAAACAGAAAATCGGAAAAGTTAGGGGCGCTACTTAATTATTCAAGCCGGCATTAATTGGCAAAGGCGGGCGGAAACAAGGAACAGACGAATTCAGATTTGCCGACCAGCATTTAGTCCGCACGGGCTTCCTATCCGATCGGCACTAGCTGAAATGTGTAGTACTTAATTAATACCTAAATGAATATGGCGGCCCGATGAGGAAGTAGGGCCACTAGTACTATTAATTTAACCATACTCTGTCCTCCCCACCTAAACGCGATTTTTCAACGCGGAATAAAATCTAAACGGTGTTAAAACCACATGTTTCGAAAAGATTATTTTCTTAACAAGTGTTCATGTCATTGAAACTATGTTTTCTTATAGTTTTATTGTTTTACTGGCTATAATAAAACCGGGAGTCAGTTTACTTTTTACTCCTCCTAATTTACACCAGAACCAATCTGGTTTTGATTATTTTATTTACTAGATTTTCGTTAAAGTTATGTGTTTGTTAGAATAACAATATTAAAAACGTGTTTTTTTATTAGTGGATAATGTAAATTGGTCCGTCTGGATGGCAGGTTATGTCTGTGTTTAGACAAGTAGGTAGGTATGTAGGTATAAGTATCTATGTGACTATTAGACGCTTTGTTTGTGTTGAAACTTTTGCTTTTTTTTAAATCGACACATACAATGAAAACACACATTACATAAGTCCGACAACAAAACTTATTGCTGGGCTAACTGGCGGCGAGACGGGGCGGGGGGTTCGCGAAACAATTATAGATTTTAAATAAACTTACTTAACTAATACAGTCTAGCACAGTCTAGCTAGAGTGAAATATATTTCGAGATAAGTTTTACATTTCGTTCCTGACATACTTATTAACAATGTAGATAGGTCATTTGTTTAAGATGCCTGGTAATAGGTACATATTCCCATTTTCTATTATCATATATGTACGTAGGTATATTTTTCTAGTTCATATCTTTTCATATATGCAATTGGTCTTGATTACTGGGCTTTCAAAGAGGATTTATATTTAATATAATTAAGTGAAACCCATAAACAATTTGTACACTAAAATCATTAAACACTCATGATAAGAAGAACACGGAGCGATTAGAATCCGTAATAGCTAATAAAATAAAAAGCGTAAAGAACATTTAGTTTATGGCTTATATTTTACTTAATTCACCGTATTGTTATTACTGATATTTGATATACCTACTTGTCTGTAACGCAGCAAAAACCGACGCAAAGCAAACCAAACGGAAAACTCCACAGAATAATCAATCCAACCAAAAAGACACTAAAATACGTTCACCACAAATTGAAGAATACAGTCACATATCCAGCTAAATCAAGCAATTCACTTAATGTAACAGACCATTCGCCGGCATCAACACGCCGACCACGAAACGGCAAGAGTACGAAACGCTTCAAAAGCCAAAGATTACCCACCGCAGAAACGACATCCTTAATTTTACCTACCTATCAAATTGCCCACAAACGGGAAAGGAGGCTAATCAAAAGGAGTTCCAATAGGCGGAAACCCGAAGAAATTACGAAGAAGTGAGAGGGGACTGAGGCGCGAGGGGATACGGGACGGCCAAAAAAAGTGGAAATAATTCGTTAATCCCGTAATTGGGACGCGCTACCGAACCGGAAAGCAAATTTCCTATTATTGCGAGGGGTGGTCAGGGTTGACAAAAATTGTTCGAGAGATTGGAATATTACGCGGTGACATATATATTTCGTTTATCACGTTAGTAAAGAGGCTAAAGATTAATGAATAAGTAAATGTTTTACGTTGTGATATTTATAATTCATAAATGGTTATTTTTAACGAATTGATATTAATATTAACACAGGGATTACATAATCAAAGACGATTAACTCACCAATACGAGATTGCACAGTCTCGATCACCGTCGCAAAGTCACAAGTCTATCGGTATTCAACGGATTATATTTCGGGAAGTGTGCAATTGTGCATGCTCTGTTCGCTTTAATATCCCGCGGCTTTCAAAAGTAGAGTAAACAGCCACCATCATTTCATTTTTCCTTCTCACCAGGCCCGATGGAACACCTGCCAACTGTAATAAAAAGCTTAAGAAGAAAAGAGAGTTGGTCTACTGGCTTTTTTAAAAGTGGGGTTAATAAGGCAATTTCCTTTTTGTAAATAGATAAAAAATGTTGGCGTATGTATAATTTATTTATAGGAATAAAATTAGTTTTTGATGAAATTTAATAAATATGACTGTTATCTAAAAAGTTGTGTAATATATCAAGCTCAATAAAGAATTTCAATTACTTGATCCTCATTTGTTTTTTTTCTGATCCTCATTTAGGTTTTAAAATTAAATCTGTCTTTATCAAATCAAATCAAATCAAATCAAATATTTATTTGCTTAAAATATGGTAGATACAGATTTAGGTCTTAAGATTAAATAGAAAGAACATACATATTTTACCACTTTTAGGGCATGCAAAAATTTTTTTTTTTTTATTAGTTTATCCTATTCCCTAATACAACATACTTATTTATAACTAACAATTTATTTAAGATATTATCGATTATTGACATTGAGAATTTTTTTTTTACACTGTAAAAATGTTTTTCAAGTAACCATTTTAAAAACATTTTTTTGAATTTTATATGTGGCAACAATTTATATTCTTTAGGTACAGCGTTATATATCTTTACACACATGGCATAACACTGCCTCTTATTAAGTTCTAGACGTGGCAGTGCATTATAAACTAGACGATTTCCATGTCGTGTTGGTCTTGTTACATCCTTTGCCTGAGTAAAATAATGACCATTGTTTTTAACAAAGATGGCTGCTTCAAAAATGTACATACAAGGCAATGTTAATATGTTAGATAACTTAAATAAAGGTTTACAGGATTCATCAGGTGCTTTACCAAAAATTGCCCGAATGCATTTTTTCTGTGCTATGAATGCTTTATTTAATTCTGTAGAGTTCCCCCAAGCTATAAGGCAGTACCTTAACGTTGACGCGACATATGCGTGGTATGCAGTCAGCACAGTTGAGAGCGCACCGCTTTTCCGCAATCTACTCAGTACATAAACGTAACTATTTACTATTAACAAAGTCTATGTGCTGCTTCCAATTCAAACTTTTATCAATCCGACATCTAAGAAATTTGGTGCTATCTACTTCATTAATTTTATGATTGCCGTAATATATGTTTATATTATTAAGAATTTTATTAGTATTAAATCTTATATAATTCGTTTTAATAAAGTTAATATTTAAATTATTATGTGATAACCACTTTATTATTAATTTAATTGTATTGTTTATGTCATGTTCGAAATTATTGTCATTTTTAGTCAAAATTAAAGATATGTCATCTGCAAATAGAAAATATTTATGAGATGTCAGATTAGGTAGGTCATTTATATACAAAATAAATAAAAGTGGCCCAAGTACACTGCCTTGTGGCACACCAGTCCTTATGTCACTAAAATTTGACCTGTGAGTCACTATTTCTTTTTTGCTATTTATATATTGAACTTCAACACATTGTTGCCTGTCAGATAAGTACGTTCGAAACCAATTTAATACAGTCTTATACGTACTTAAAGTTATTATCACATTATCCATATTTTTGAAACGGAACTGCTGATGAAAACATTTACAAAGATTTCTTGAGTTCAGTTCAACACAATCTAATTAATATTACTTTTAATCATTATCAGCTAGATATAAAATGATTTATCTTCAAAACTAAAAACTTTATTATTTTTGTAAATCTCAAACTGTTTATTGCCAGCCCTATAAAAAAGAATGCTAGCAAAGTCGTTCGAACAGAAAGTGTAGATAGATAATTATTATAAGACCGCGACTCATTAGGACGCGATTGTCGTTCGTAATGGTCACCCTGTGCAATCGGTGCTCTTTTACGAACTCGTTCAACCTTATTCCCTGCCCCATAGAGTTGAAATTGTGTAGAAGTTTTGTTATTAGTATTAAGTGTAGATATGACCTTTTCGTAGTAGTTGCTGGAGTAAAATGGTCACACCTGGTGGAAGTTATTGGCTGTCGGCAAAGGAAATTTAGAAAACGTTATTTGAGTCACTTAAATATCACGTACTAAGTAAACTGAGTAATCTGAGCTTTTTGATGTTTCCTGGTTTCCTGAAGGGAAATTCCTATATAATGACATTATGCATAATATTATGCCCAGAGAAACCCATAAATTTGTGTTATGGACAACCATACAGCGAACTGAACCCAAAATAAACTTACATATATAACAAAACAACTATGACCCGAGAACAAACATATCACACAAATGAAGGCCCCGACCAGGCTTGAACCTGAGACCACCGGCGTATCAGGTTTAGGCAACCCACTACGCCAATAAGCAGTCGTCATGAGTTCTCATCCCCAGAATATCAAATTTAAATTTCGATTGAAAAATCTTTAAACTTTAACTCAAAAAGTGTTTCTACTCCGACTTTGGACTTCAAAATTATCTCAAAAAAAGAGAATTGTAATTTTGGCATTTGATTAACACGACATATGAATAATTTACTCATTATCAATGCGAATAAAGCATTTTGCCCTAATATTAATAAAAACGTTTGAGTGAGCCGTATCTTTACAATTTTATATGCATTGGTGAAATAATCTCAATTATTCAGAAATACAATTATTCCTATAGATAGGTAGATGGATCGACTTATTTGTACGCGTGGCCGTATATGTGCGTGTGCTTGTAAATATGCAACTTAACTCTGTGTGCCAGCCGCCATCTTGTCAAACCGTGTTCTCGTCGCTTTGGTGTGCGTGTACATTTTTGTCAGCTTACACAGTTGCTTAACGCATCTATACATTTCTTTACTAATACCATATTGCTCGACGTAAATATTTTTTATGAAAATATATTTAATAGATCAAAAACTAGCAAGTTTTTAAAAATAAAAACCTCATACACCTTAAAGTAGCTTTTATGTGTAAAATGATAATTACTTGATACGCTTGACAAAAATAAATTTTAATGCTCTTTACAAAGCCCAATTTTATTGGCTGTTTAGCGTTTACCTGGGAACAGAATGCAACGTGATTGGTCAATCATTTCAACCATACACAGGTAAGGTACGGTACCACTATACAAAAGATATGGCCGCTGCTGGTGTAGGTACTCATGGTGCCCGAGCAGGCTTTTTAAACAGTAGTAAGAAAGTTATTATATCAGTTTGATCTCTATTATAATGGTGTGTTTTGTTTGTTTGTTTTATGTACTACTAATTTATTGGTAAGTTCTACAGACCTCTTCTTATTTTATATTTTATTTTATATATTCAAGTTTACGTGGTTGTGGTCAAATGGAAAATACAGCCATTGTGATGACTGGAACAAAGACAATTTAAACTGATATCTACTGATTAGTCGATATAATGGGAAGGACAAATTCGAGAGAGGTACTGAAGCCCTTAATACAGATAATATTACAATAATCTAGCTAGGGCGTGAGCTGGTCAATTAATAAATGTATTCTTCTCTTAGTCAATTCATTAATACCTAATAGGTATAAGAAAACATTGTACAATATACCTGTTTATAATTTTGGCTTAAATAAAGATATTTATTATTATAATTAAAAATAAATTAAACACGTAGGGTAGACCGGGTAAAATAGTAGCACGGGTCAATAATACCAACATCAATATTTTAACTACTGAGCTAAACTTTGCACGTATGATTGTGCTAGGACACGCGCTGTATGTGTCCCGTTGAGCTCAAGAGTCACCGGCGCGCGCGCTTTAAAAAGGACGTGTCACCGGAAAACTTTTGATTTTCGGCAAGCCGTGGTGAGTTTTTTCGTAATGTTTTAATGGCTATAATACAAAATATATGAGCTTTTTCTACAGGTAATTGTTATTGGCATTTTGAATGGATATCGAACTTTAAATTTTCGATAAATATTCAAACTATTAGATAATAATTATATGACTTTTGTATGTTTTCTCTAAAATAGCTACTTTGGGGCATCGCAGGGGACAATAGTACCGTTACAATTGACCCCGTGGTACAAATAACCCCGTAAAAAAGTGTACCTCTAGCCAAAAAAAGAAAACAGCAACAAGATATAATGTGAAAGCAGTGAAGGAGGAAAAGAAGAAGAATGGTTTTGCGTTGTATGTATGGAACCACTTAGCAAAGCCGTGGATTCGCATGAACTGAAGAAAAGATACAATGCTGCCGCCAAGTCTTGCAAAAAGGGCGTCATACCCTTCAGGAAGCAAACTTTCTGGTCTCTGGCCAAGTCGGTTGAGTTGAATTTCTGTCGCCCATCGCTGCCACCTCTGAGGAAGCATGACGGTTCACTGGCCCACACCCCAAAAGAGAAAGCAGACCTTTTTGCTCATCTTTTTCGGACCCAAAGTGGGTACCGTTCATATTCGCCAAAAGGAGGTTCTTAAATGTTTGCAGAATTTAGACGTGAATAAGGCCAGCGGCCCAGATGGCATACCTGCAGTTGTGTTTAAACACTAAGCAGCCGAGTTATCTCCTAGTCTAACGCGCCTGTATCGAATCTCTTTAGAATCCAGAAAGGTCCCTAAATCCTGGAAGCTGGCTAACGTCAATCAACTACCGACCTATTGCAATCACCTCCATACCTCGCAAAGTTATGGAGCGTGTTTTGAACAATCGTCTCATGGCATACCTTGCGTCCAACGAGCTCCTTGGTGGTTTCGAAACGGTTCGAAAACCAAAGTGGTTGACGTGGACGCTCGACTGGAGATTTTCTTGTGTATGCCACTCACTTATGGAGCGAAGCCTTGGAAGGTCACGGTGAAGCTAGAGCTGTATCCTTAGACATTTCCAAGGCTTTTGATAGGGTCTGGCATGATGGTCTCTTAAGTAAGCTTCCAGCATACGGAATACCTAATGGGCTCTGCGACTGGATATCTGATTTTCTGAGGGAACGGTCAATTCGAGTAGTCTTAGACGGTTGCTCTTCTGATCTAATGGCAGTTAATCCCGGGTTACCTCAGGGATCTGTTCTCTCTGCAACGTTATTTTTGCTGCACATTAATGAACTGCTAACCCCAGGCATTATGGTTACGCTGATGATAGCGCCGTTGTAGAGAGATATATGTCCAATGCGCAAGCGAGTCCTCAAGAAATCCGGGCTTTGAGAGAGTCCATGGTTAAGCGGGTTAATTTGGCCTTAAAGAAAGCGTCAGATCGGGGCCAGTCCAATTTGGTCAAATTTAACCCTTCAAAAACACAGGCGTGTTTATTTTCCGCCAAAAAGAGCAGTTTCGACCTAACCCCCACTTTCCAAAATGTTTTCGTACCTTTAACCGACCACCTAGGGCTTCTGGGCGTAACTATATCGTCCCAACTAAACTTCTGGTAGCAAATTGTGTCCATGGATCAAACTGCTTCAAAGAAGTTGGGAATCATCTCGAAGGTCCGACAGTACTTCAGCCCTGAACAGCTACTTAATTTGTATTCAGCTCAAGTTCAATCTTGTATGAAGTATTGTAGCGACTTTTGGGGTGGTTCTGCAAAGTACCAACTAGAAGCGATAAACGCAGTTGACCGAAGAGCCCGAAAAATTATTAACAACTTTGACCTCACCACCAAAAAACTGCAAAGCCTCGACCATCGTCGGAAAGTTGCCAGTTTAGCAGACTTCTACGATTACATTTTGGGGGGAGCGCGAATGTTCTTTTTGATCAGTTTGAACCCACACCCTTCGTACATCCGACTACTAGACGCAGACAGGCCTTCCATCCATTTACAGCAGATATCCCAAGAAGTCGAACCAAACGCTTCGATAGTTCCTTTGTGGTGCGGATTGCCAAGGTGTGGAATGAACTGCCTGCGTCTGTTTTCCCTGCGTCGAGTGAATAGGTATCTCGTGGATAGACGTGTAACACCTTCGTCTTCATCGTCACTTTCCATCAGGTGAGATAGAAGACAAACGTTTAACCCTTTTTCAATAAAAAAAATATTTAAAAAAATGTTCCAGCCGCTCCAGTGAATTGTGGGTTTTTGGCTAATGAAGAATGTACGCCTCAGAAGTCTATTTATAATTCTCACAATTGCGAATCTGACTAACAATTGGTTTATAATTATTTTCTGGAAGGGTTATTGGTACCAGGGAACAGTTCTACCACCATACAAAAATATGTTTTTTGATTATTTCTATTTTGTGATTATTATAAAGCTAAAAAATAACAATTGTGGCAAGTCTAAGACAAAGTTGATTATATGTCAAAGAAAACTAATTTTATTTTTGTTACAAGGGTAGAATATATGTGTTTTTATTATTAATTAACATTTCTGTTGATTTAAAAGACTGATCTCTCGATTTCCTTGTTGTTAGTTATTAAGGATTGGATGTGATTAAATAACATAATGTGACTTTTATTACCCTTTGTAGTTCTGGTTAAAGTAACCCCGTCATTTGATTCAAATGCATTTTTTACCAAGTTTTGTAAAACCTATAAGAAATTGGATGGATAAGAGACAAAGGCTTTAACATATAAAAAATAAAAACCGAATTCGTCAGCGAAACTTTTAGAATTGTCCGTTGTTTTAAAAATGGTACTGTTGTCCCCGGTCTACCCTACTGTTCACGATGTCCAACGGGTGGTGGGTACACGTGCTTGTTGCGGCTATATAAATAATGAAAAGTAATTAATTTCTACATTCCTGCTAAGGTGAGATCCGAAGGACCTTCGATGATATCACGATCGTCGATTTCGGAAGTCTTGAAAAGCCCTTATTGTCTTTTTTTCGAAATGGACAGTTATTTATGGTCCTGTTGGCCTTTTAAATTTCACCAGACTTTGTAGCTATGCGCTGAGGGTGCTTAGCCGGATCTTAAACTACGCCCGCCCTAGCGCCTACAGACGATACGCCCAAGGGCACCCGAGAGGGCACGGACCTCGGCTTAGGACGTCGTATATTGAAACTACCACTGATTTGGAAGAGAAACCTTATTGCCCCAACGCCTTCTTCGATACGTAACTCTTAGGGTTATGTATTAGGAGCTAGTAAGATTTTGTTATGGCAAATCAGAACAGCTTTTTAAATACCTATTAATGGAATCAAAATTACTTCATGAGTACATAAGGTTTTCAAAGAACAATCCTACACGTGTTTTAATAAGACCTAAATTTGACTATCACTTAAATTAATATAAATAGGATAACATTTCTCTGTACATACTTACCTGCTTACTATACACCTATAAGGTCATTAATTGAGGACTGAAAGCTTAGGTATGCTAGCAAGAGAAGCCACACTCTACAGTTAGTCACTACATATCCTAACA
This sequence comes from Marasmarcha lunaedactyla, assembly GCA_923062675.1. Taxonomy (NCBI): domain Eukaryota; kingdom Metazoa; phylum Arthropoda; class Insecta; order Lepidoptera; family Pterophoridae; genus Marasmarcha; species Marasmarcha lunaedactyla. The sequence continues at coordinate 6,903,320 of OV281361.1, read as the reverse complement.
TGACATAAAAGAGCATTCACCTACTCACGGGTGGTAACAATAATTTCCAAAACACACTAAAGAAACATTCAATCTATCAATCAACCGATTGATAAAAACAATTCACATTTTAATGCACTATTAGTACCATTTCAGTGGAAACTATAATATTTTGATGTTCATCTCGCAACTAGGCGAGTTATTTTGACATACGATTGACAGCTACGTAAACAGTTATGGGGATTTGAACTTACTTAATTGATGAAGTGTGTGGCTGTTGTTAGTAAAAGTGGGATTTGACTTTGTTGGTGGTATGCCTAGATTGTTTTTAGTGAGGTAGGCTTCTCTCTGTTTGTCCAGCACATTGGCATAGATATTTGTTGAAAGACAATGCCAATCCGAAGCAATTACTTACACATAAATTCAAATAAAATATTGTATTTAGAGTATAGTCACCATTTATTCATCTTTATCATCATAGCTTAAAAACAACTTTGACACCGGCTTTCAAAAGGCATTATTTGTCGACCGAGAGGAACGCCGTTCGAGTACTTAGTTAGTACATGCGGGCTTTATGTCGGTTGCAAGCTGTCACTGGTGGCATGTTTCCTGAACATTCATCCACGTACTATATTCGACCTTGCTGCCCAGTCGTGCCGAATAATTCCCGCCCAAATGCCTATATGGGTAGCGCCCTCTCATGGTAAAAACACCTTTACGGTGTCGTGATAAGGCGGGCGTTGAACAATCTGTAAAAGTGGTCACCAGATATATTTACGAGCAATTTTGCATTATAAAAACATAGTAGGTTGATTAGACAAATTAACTCTAAAGGCGTATGAATTTATAATACTGTTCTATAGGCTAGAGTTAATCGATTGTAAACAAACTTTGATTAAATTAAAACGGCGGAAGATAGGTGAACGGACCTTATGAAGGTGAATGACCTTATGCCCCTGGCACTTTATCATTATTATTATTTGGCTTAGTCGCAATCCGACTGTCAACATGCGAAAATAACCGAGGCGATACATCTTGCTCGCGCACCACTTTATTTCATCATTCTTCCTCTTTCTCAAATTCATTCATGTAAAGTTTCATAATATACTTAGGTGTGTGAGTACCTACCAGAGGGCCTAGACAAGTTGCATTCGACGATGGAATAGAAAAGTGCATAGATTGGCATATGTATGAACGTGACATATGAGTTTGACTGAACGATAGGTACGCTTAATGACAAATTCGTACCTACATTTAGCATTGTATTCATCGTCGAATGCCACTCGTCTAAGGGGGCAGATCGATTACTTAGTGTACAAACGTCAACTATCCTCCACTTTTTAATTTCATCAAAGAAAAACAAGTTTTTCTGTTTTAGGACACTATCATATATCTATTATCATATATATAGGATCCTATCTCTTATCCTACATACCTATATGACCTTTAGAGTCGTATATGTGCATTACATTATCATAGTTTTTGTTTTTCATATCTGGAGCGCGCACTGGTTATGTATATCGCTATTTCTTCAGCAACGCGTATTGTGTTAAAGAAAAATAAATAAAGAAAGAAGAATTGAAATTTAGAAAATGTCGAAAATGGTTAAGATTTGTATCTGCCGGGCAGGCGGATGCAGTTTGCTTTTTTAATACATCAGTGTTGCAAATAATAATTATTGTTTACTTAGGTACGCCAAATATTTTGTTGTACTTACTTTTTATCCATCAACGTTACAATAACTAACTGCCTTGCAATTTAGAATATAGCGGATTTTTGTATCATAAAATAAAATAAAATGAAAAATAAATATATATGGCAAGACTTGTTTCAATCATACAATCTAACAGCAAATGTTAAAATTCTTTGATCAATGACGATATGACTCATATATGTATAATTACATTATCCTATAAATGTGACTCATAGATCTATGATCCTAGATACCTACCCAGGTAAATACATCAACACTACTTTAATGTTTTGTTTATCCAATTCAAAATCACTTTACAGAACGACATCCACAACCAATGATCAATCATTTACAAAATCAATCAAATAACTGCCAAAATACATTCATAAATTACTCGAACTCTTGGCAAATTAACTAAGGGTTATCCAACCGCGAAACTAAATGGAGGCAAAACGTGCAACATTAACCTTCTTTCCCGAGTGTTGGCTATATGTGCTCGTTGCCGAGTGCGGGCTAAATGTGGCTGTGATGGCCACTCGAGGGCGCAATCTTTAGCAATACTTCTTTCATGGACAGTCTGGAAGGAAGTGGAAATTGAAAGGAAATAATGACGAAAATTAATTTTGATTAAGGTATCGAAAATTCGTATTTAACCTATGTAAAAAAGAACATAACCTTGTTGAAAAGAAAAAAAGATCTGCACAATGTTACAATGTTGTAACAAGAGGAAGAAATATGCTGGCAGCTTATAATAGTAGACTTCATAATGTCACTAACTCATTAATGCTTTTATAATAAGGTTCCTGAGGATATCCAAGGTCTTCCTACTGAAAAATTCCAAGAAACTATAAAGCAAAAGTTGTGTGCTAAAGATTATTATAAACTATCCGATTATTTGGACAATAATAGCCCTTCGGTATAATCCCCTCATTAACAGGATTTTACTAGTATTTGTAACAAAACATGTGTAATGTGTCTGTTTGTTCGTTGAGTTCTTATGGTAAAGTACGTCTTCTTATGGTAGCGTCAGGTTGAGAAGGGCGATGCCGTTTGAGGGTGTTCGTTGTTTGGTAATTGCGGGGAGGGAGACTTGCCGAGCAGATAAGAATAATTTTGTTAAAGAGACACTGTAAATTTGTTTTGAAAAAAATAAATCGCAAGTTCTTACTGGTAAGAAACTTCAGGGGTATAACAATCGGAAAAACCTTCGTGAAGCCTTCTTCACACGGTTTTTCCGAACTGGTAGTGAAGTAATACAGTATAGTAACGTCAATAAGAACAAGTAATTGTCAATGTTGAGAAATAAATATTTGAATTTGAATTTGACGATGTTTAAGCTATTAAAAAAGACCTTAAAAGATTTTAACAAATTCGATATTCACTATTACACGTCGGTATGTTAAACGTTTATGGGTACTTTCTATTTAAAGACCTTAGAGCTCGAGCTAACGGTTCTGAGATAATTTATTGAGCAAAGGTAGCATTAATTTGCCTCATTTGTTATGCAATTTAATAAAGAAAAAGGATCACCCATTTGGCTAGCAAAAATATAAGGCACCTTGTCAACCAAATCTGTGCGGAAATTATCCGTAGGATTACTTTATTTTCCTAACCTCAATTGATCTCTTCTGAAAAAGGTCTAAGAGGCGCGATAGTTTTGTAAAACAATATGGCGTTAGTGGAGAGAGTTACAACCGCACTCAGTAATATGTAAGATGGTTACTTAGGACGCTCTTAATTATAGAATTTAGACTTAGTTGAGGTAGGTATAAAGTATAAATTCTTTGAGCAAAATCTACACTAAGGAACACCATTTTTAACCATTTGACGATTCTGAATTTGGCCGTAAGTGAAGCGACCTTTTTGTGAATACAAGATGGAGAAAGCAGAAAGAGACATACAGTTCAATGTTCAAGGATGTTCAGCTTCAATGAACATCCTTGGACATTACAGTATAGAAACTCAGCTTTATTCTTTAAATATCTCATTTTAGAATATCGCATTTCCAGCTGCGACTGTACCGTTGATTCTTTCGCCAGCTGGAGTGGCGCACACAGGGTTCTTCATCTGCCAAGCACTTCACGTTGTTGTTGTAAATCTACCGGCAATGGCGTCTTGTCTGACTCAAATAGGTACAGTTGGCTCACCTTGCGTGTTTTTCGGTCTTTTGTAGGCGCCCTGCATACAAGGGGACTGAGTCTGCACTATCTTCCGACTGTACATACAAGCAAATGTTTTTGGGTTTACCTTAAACAAGATGTTGGATAGATAGTGTCTAGATTACGTTCTTTTTCCCATTTTACTTTGTTTTTACTTATGTAACAACGGTAGGGGTATTTACATAAACAATTCATAAATGTCCGGACAATCTTTTCTTGTGTCGAAATAGATATTATGAATTTTTGTAGATTCTATCTCTTTAGTTCTGCCAAGACAATTGCGAATCGTAATGTTCCGTTTAAATATCGATTTAAAAATATACCTACTTAACTTCGATTATTACAATACGATGAATACAATCGAATATTACAATAAAAAAGAGCACAATTCAACAGTGAATTATTGTGCTCTTTTTTGCGCCGGCTTTTTACCTTTTGGTTTACCTATACCTATAAAATATACCTTTAAACACCAAGTTAAGGTAAAAAGAAGACATTCATTTTGTCTATTTTTTTACCTTTGACAAAAAACCAATTCTTATTTTACTCGTAATGCATATCGAATGAATATATGGGTGTATCAGGATTATTGGGTTTGAATGCAGTTATTATACGCGCAATTATTATTACATAATATATTAATATCACAACTGCAAACAACCAGTTTTTTGGTTTGTAAAGAAATATTCATTGTCTCGTGATCTTGTTTCGTGAATTTGTTTGTTAAAGATATCAAGTATGATTCTTAAAAAATAATTAGCTACCGACTATGTCCCATTGTTTTAAACATATCTAGTAATAAGTATTTGTGTTATAATATATTAATGTAATAAATTGATTTTATTTTAGGTAATTTAATTTATCGGTGTCGCGGGCAGATAGTTGGACAGCTATCCATTTTGTTGAATGGTTTATTATAAAGGAAATACATTTGCTATTTGCTTTTTATTTTCTTTCAAAACTTGTGATATCCTGCAAGCGCGAGACGAGCGAATGTAAAGAGGGCGGTGCAGCAAGATCTGGCGAAACGCCATTATGATTATTCAAGTCAAGAAAAGAAGTATAAAACGTTCAAACAAACGGCTAGTTGTTTGTTTAAATGGTTAAAACCATAACCATTGAGAAACGTAACCATCTGAGTGCGACATCAGCACAAGCTAATGTTTTAAATTTCAGATGGTTGGTACTCGTCAACCCGGAAGTCATTTACCACGAACTGAAGAACTTCTTAACGATACGTTGTTCCAGATATTCCCCCGTAATCATGACTGCCTTAAAACCCCCGCCGCAGGGGTAGATCTGCCTCAACAAACTAAAGAAGTGGTTTCACGTAACTATTTAATAGTCCACCATGTTTAGCTACCTGCTGCGGGATGGCAGAGTTTACCTTTATCCACGAAATAGTTAGTTAGTAGGTTCGTAGGTAATTAACAACTCGTAGGTGATCAGTAGGTAGATATATTTCAAATCATTTGTGCGTCTACGTAGCGTTTAGCTTGTATGCACCAAGTGTGTGTGACAAAAATGTACTGATTGTACACGCACACCAAAGCGACGAGAACACGGTTGACAAGATGGCGGCTGCCACACAAAGTTAAGTTGCGTATTTACGTATGTATACATAAAGAGCCGTAACCATAAATGAGTTAAACGATCTTTATTTCCTCGTGATGTTTTCCATCTGTAGTATATTTTGTGTACCTAATCTACTTTGAAAAACTTCGATTGGGAATCCATCGACTCATCACTCCGTTTTAAAAATACGTACAGACATAACCTCTGTTTTCTTAACATTTAATGAGTAGCAAGAGTTTGCAATAAATTTCTGAAGTACACTCGCTAGTGAACAGACGTTGTGGATGCAGAGTCATTGGGATCGGAATAATATTTATTTAGCAATATGTATTTTGATGGTAGTTGATCTTTATTACATTTTATTGTTCGATGGAATATTCATTTAACTATTATTTAAATACAATATGTACATACAAAGACTGCAACGAATAATTCGGTATGTAAAGAAAAAATTTCACATTCTTATTCAAATACTATTACAGATATCCCTTTTCTGTGTTATATTTTGTCAGTAACCACTCGCATAATAATTTTAATTAAATTTACTCTCATTCAGCCTCTCTATGACGTCATCGAGAAGCATCAACTTCTGATTATGTACTCTTTTGTTAACCACTATATTAATGTTTAGAATACATATCTGTCACAAGAATACATAGAACACTTTGGACTTGTTCAATCCAGGTAAAATAAAAAAGTTTGTTATGCTATTTTAAAAAGAAAACTACGCTGTGATGTCGATCATACGAGATTCTTTAAAAGATTATTTAAATTAAATACTGCACAGAAATCAGAAATATCAAATTTTTTTGTCAAAATACCACATTCTTTCGGGAAAAAAAAACATATACCTACTTCAAAATTACTTTACATAATATGAATTATATTATATATTATAATACGTACGAGCTTTTGCCCAGCAGCGTTATATTAAACAGTGCCCCTACACAACATTTTGTCAGTACAGGTCCCTTTAGTTCTTTCAAACAAAAGTAAAATATAATTTGTTTGACTTACTATAGAATTAGACTATAACTTATCGTAGATTACCGGAGTTTCTATTTGATCTTGAAAGCAATTTAGTCGAATCTCATCGGTTTGACTGGTTCCAAGCAGTAAACCAACTGATTCTGACGATACTTGCATGTTTAATTATTAAATTGATGTATGTATAAATAATGTATATAAAAAAATAATGTTTGTAGAAATTTCATTTATCATGTAAATAGTAAATGGTAAAAAATAACTGGTATTGCACATATGTAGATAGTATCGATGAAGTTTTATTATTATTGCAGACAGAACTCATATTTAATTAGTTTTCCAAAATCAACCTCTTTGTTTTTTTGTATATTTTTTTGTAACTGGTAAACTATATCTGTTCTTGCCATTTCGCCACCAAGACTGGTAGGTACACGGTAATTTATCTCAACTTGAGATAAGAGAACATAAATATCAGGTGAAGTGGCCCTTAGAAGGATTTGCCATCAAGTACGGTTGTTCTTTCTTGGATTAAGGTTGTGCTTGATGTCGATAATTTTAATGTCTATATTATGTTTATGTGAATAATGCTCGTATAATGTACGTTTTAGATTTCCTTCCATTTATAAAAAATCTAATTAAAGAAATATTATACACGCAAATATAAGACATGTTTATTTAATTATTAATCAACAAAATCCACAGGCTTTTATAATGGGCTTTTGTTTGAAGTGTGTAAAGTTTATACTATAAACTATAAATTTTTTTTGCATGGCCTATTTTTCCTGATAGATTATAGTTAAACAATATCATGCTAAGCAATCAGACCAAACATAATAATAATTATTAAAATGGCATTTATGCGCTATCTTTCCATAGATGTTCGCGGTTGGTTTAATTAATAAATATCAAATTACTTGGCTTATTTCGGTATTTGATAAACACTGGCCAAAACGAAAATATTTTTCTGTCATTTTGGCGGGATGGTTATGGATATTGAAGGAGGAGGGTAGAGGATGTTGATGGTTAAGAATGATAAATATAGGAAAATACAGGCGCATTTTATGGTGAAATAATAGACATAAAAAAACCATTAATTTATCGATTAAGTTGCTCATATATGTAGGCATACTAATAATATCGACATCGATATCGACAACCGAATACCTTCACCATCCCATCACTGAAATTAAAACTTTAGCTATCATCTTAAGTGGCCACGTAACCCATTGCTGTTTATCTATAGTTGGTTCTTTCTGTCTGTCTGTTTACATCTCAGCCACCTAAGTGTGTGGGATATGTTTGGTTTATCTCCTGTAAAAGGCACAGTAGCTATTGTAGAGATAACAATGAGTATTTGTATGAGTGTGTTCAAAGTTCTTTTTTTTAATATTTGCAATAATTCGACGACCGAGTGGTGTAGTGGTTAGTAGCCCTGGCTCCTACGCCAAAGGTCCTAGGTTCGAGTCCTAGCCGGGGCATTCATTTGTTTCATGAACACAGACGTTTGTTCTCGGGTTGGTTGTTTATATTTATGTATTTATGTTCATTCTGGTCCAGTCAAATTAAAATACAGATATCTATCGTGTGGCGTGACGTGTGACTTTATTACAGATGGTTCAAGTCATTTGTGCCCGCGGCTATATATGTACGTCGCAGGAGAATGGTTGAATCAGACATTCGACAAAATAGCTAGCTAAAGTTGAAAGTTTTGCATACCTGCAAACTTTGAATTTTTATATTTTTATATTTATTTTAATTTGCTGCTTGTTAGTTATTTTATTTTAATGTGAGTTATGTTCAGTCTAAGTATGGTTTTCAATTTTCATAATGACGTTACTACGGGTCCAACCGCACCACGCTCATTTTGTTCGCTCGCTCGAAGCGTGATATAGAGATATCGAGTCACTTGTGTCACATCTAAAAATCTTTAAAAAAAAAGTAGGTACTACAAAATTAGTCATAATTCTGACTGTGAGATCCATGCTTAAGGAACTTATCACCTATCATACAGTTATTTTATTTTAATCGAAGATTTAATGAAAAGTTTTTGTGTAATTAGCTCTCCTTTCTAATTATCGAATAAAAAGTATCGAAAAGTTGTTTACGAAATTAAAAATAAAACAGAAATAGTGCAAGTCATTGTTTCCTGGAATTGGCAAGACACTAAGATTTTAAGTATGTTGTTATTATAATATAAGCATTTATTATTGGATTTATTGGAAATCCTATTAAATAAATAAATAAATATCAGCGATCAGTATTTGTGACAGTAATCGTTACAACAAACAACACACAATTAGATCCCTTTTTTATTTATATATATAATTCAAGTGTTGTGTTAGTTACACAAAAGGTCCTTGTTGTAAGACTAGGATTAGTAACAAATTATTGAGATGGTCAGGCTCCCACGATGTATTGTAAAGAGTTAAAAGTTAAATAGAATAGTTTATTTTTTGTGTAAATTTGATAGACTTCTAACCAAAAATGTTTTAACTTGTGAGTCAGCGATGTTCAAAACCTTCGAACTAAATAACGCATAGTTAGTATTAACCAGTGACCTAATTAGATTTATTTTTATTTTATTTTTACCCGACTGTTTTGTTTTTCGAGTGTATGTATGTATATTTCTTTAGCACTCCTCAGCCTAGTTTGACGGATTTTATCATACATTGTGGGAGTGAAATAGAATTCTTTTTTTCAAGGAACTCCCATGGGAACAAGAATCACTCGGTACAATAACTTTAGCACTCAAGTTTTTTTAATTTGACAAATTCAGCAGCTTCTTTATTTCACACTGTCTTGGGATATTATTCCAGGTGTCTCCTTATAACAATTTGTGTCTATCCATAAACATACATGCATACATACAAGGCTGGACCTTATTTTGTACATGAGCTTGTCGATATCGATCCAATATGCTCATTCTGACAGCGTTTTATCATTTTTTTTTATATAACCCGGCAAACAATCCGCGCCCTTGTACATCATTTTATTTATTAATATTGAATATGGCGTATAAAGGCGTTGTCGGGGCCGTAGGGTTCAATTGGGAGTTCCTTTGTTCCAGTGATTGCACTGGCTGTTCCTTCCCTTTGACCGGAACACAAGCACGTAACGTGATTATCTGGCCGTCTAAATAGGAAGGACTCTAGTACCGCCCCAGACAAGACCTTAACAAAGAAACTCTACTAACACATTTTAAATTTTCCATTTTATCTGTGATTATATTTCTTACCTTGCCGTCTCTTGTTAATTTACAAACATACTTGTTAGAACAAAAATATTTTTTTTAAAGTAGCATGTCTAAATAATTGAAGCTCTATGTTTGTAGCCCGTTACTCCTGAAAGTCACTAATGCGTTTGAAGGACGAGAGTTGTTCGATAATGACTTTCTTATCCCGCCTTGTTACTACCAGCTGCTAACTGATTATCCTTAATTCGTCTAAGTACCCCACTGAAACGAATTGAATAGTGCAGTGGCTATTGAAATTTATCCTGAGATAAACTGGGTGACCTATTTGTACCGTTCGGAAAAAATCACAATTCGAGAGCAATTTTGTAGTTTTGTTCTTTTTTAGAAAGATTTTTAGATGTGATCTAATTTGTCCCATGTGCTGATTTTCCAAACGTTTACACTGCATCAAATAAAATTGGTTGACATACATAAACAAATTTCTTCTATATTAATAAAAATCAACAGGAAAACCTTCAAAATCCTATCCAAAATATTAAACGATCAAGTCACTTGAAATGCTACAATAAATCTTCGACAAATTCAATTACCTACTTGTACTATTGACCTAAAACCACTCTAGACTCCAAATCGATCTATTAAACTGTTATAGAAATTGATCCATGAGTGTTTTCGTTTGGCATAGGCGTAATAGTTCGCAGTACTGCTTAGCTATAAAACGATAAACTGTATGCGTGGTTGTAATGGGTATTAAAGTAGTTTAGCCAATTGATTTGCAGTTCTGTTATAAACGAAATAATTGATAACAACATTGATAGGAAAAAGTTGAAATAGTGTTAAGGAAAACTGCTAGAAGAAATACCGTACCGGTTCATACAAGCCTAAATAATTTTTCCGACTACGAATTTATCTATAATCGTTTAAGGAAATCAGAAATATTCAATTCGTTTTCTCAAAATGTTTACCCCTTTTTTCAGAAATAAATAACAAATATGTGTGAATTCTAATTCAAATGTTTATTTCTTAACGCTGACAGTTGCTGGTTCTTGTTGACGTTATGTAAAGCACGACTCTACCACCAGCTCGGAAAAACCTTCATGAAGAAGAACTGGCAAGAAACTCCACTTTACCTCACAATGGCTTCAAATTACTAGTACGAGGAACTGAAAGGTAAAACTTTTTTTGTTTTACTGTTTTTTTTTATTTTTTTTTTATTAATAATTAGCAGGTGTTTGTCTTCCATCTCACCTGAAAGAAAGTGAAGATGAAGACGAGGATCATACGCGCCTGTCCAAGAGGTACCTATTCACTCTACACTTGAAAGCTCCAGGGTTATATTTGTCTGGAAAAACAGAATATGTTTGAATATGTACGAGTATATTTTATTTATAATTAACCAGGTCAAATGAAATAATGTACATACAAGTGTATTAAATTAATAATTATAAGATAAATATATGTTACAAGTAAAAAAACGAAACCTAGAATGTATTGAAGGCAACGTAGCCATATGGCTGGCCGAATTACCATCGCTGGTATTCTTTCTATCTAGATTCTAGTTTAAGTTTTGTTTTTTATTTCTAGCGTACTTTAATGTTTAACTGAATTATCTTTCCTTTATCTGTCAAAACATAATAATCACAACGAAACGGAATCCTCAAAAGCTATTAGAAATCAATAAGGGACCCTTATTAATAAACCACGTAACCTATATGTTTGTTTGTTTACAACCTAAACGGCGTATAACTTGGTATTCAGGGTGCTCTTAAAAGCCAGAAGTCAAGTGATTGTTTGATCTGTATTCGCAGGCAAATCTGTGTGCTGAGTGGCGCTCATCCATCATGCGGTGGTAGAGCAGGAGTTGATGGTCGAATTTTAACATCTATTGATTTTCCAATGTATGTTACACACAAAATACAGTACGGAAATAACATTTGAAATGGAAGATATTCTTGTATAAATGTACTAGTTGTTACTAAAGGAATTTTGTTCAGAAGACCTTGGATACTGCGGATAGCTTTTGAATATACCTTAGTTATGTAAATTCAAATGAAAGAACGTTCAACGTGAGGACACAAACGAAAGGAAATGTCATTGTTTTGTGATTTTAAACGAATGAAATGAAAGGTCGAGGGTGTCGAAAGAAGTCCATTCATGGAATTTGGCATCGTTACTGTGACGTTTTAGTCGAAAAATTCTAATACGGATTGTATATTAGTATTAAATAGTAGAATAATTAAATTATTCTACTCGTAATATAGGATCTGTATAACTATTATTTTAGTACATTTTTGTGTTTGAACACAGATGTTTATTATGTTTTGTGTGGTGAACACATAGGTTTATTCGCGGTTACATATTATGTTTTTTCTTGGTTCCTATCCATAACACAAGCTTTGCTTACTTTGGGGCCATACAGTTAGTTTGTTTGTCTGGGGATTGATTCAATATTATTATTTGTATACATTTTTTTTTTGTTTATTATTAAGTTATGAAATTTATCATTAGCTCTGTGACTACTATATCTATTTGGGTACTCTTATTGCTATAGGGTCCTCGTGTTTTCCATCTTGAAATAATAGACCTTAAAGCAATAAACATAAAGGTTTACATTAAATTCTGAAATTATGTCATCGGAAGTTTTTAGCGAGAATAAACTGTTTTTATCTTTGTTTGGTAAGTTTAGTTTAGAACTTATTATTTCGGCATGCAGCTTCGGATAAAATAGGTATTTATCTGTCTTATTTTTTAACCAGTATTTTGAGACAATTTGATGCAAATATGTAGGCACGTAAGGCGTTTACAGATTAAGCATGAATTCTTTCACTTCATGGTATTTCGATAAGAAGTCGCCACGGAGCGCTACTCGACACGGCTAACGTAATTCGCATGGCAACGACGCTGTGTCCACGAAGAGTGAATGGATCATAATTTTATTTTTATGTAGACCATTCATAAATTGTTTTGATTTTAACTCTAGTCTGTGTCAAAGACTTGGGCTGATACGTAATACCCATACGTTGATATTTTGGGGTATCTTGGTTGGATATCACAAATTTGTCCTGGTTTGCAATATTGGAATAGACGGAACGATTTTAAAATTATTCATAGTTATGGATATACGGAAGTTTGGTAGACACAGATAGAATATTTTCCAAAAATAAATGCTATGCATTATCACGCTGTGAATTCCTAACATAGCAGAAGGCGAATGAATGACTTCGCGGTTTAAAAAATACGTTTTGTGAAGTTTATAAAGTAACATTTTCATATCTAAGTTATTTCAAAATCTCAATTAATAAACTTGAATGATAAAAAGTAAATAATAATTGCAAATTGTTGCTCAATCAATATCGTCCTTCCTTATGTTTATGTACAAGGGAGCTAGGGGTGATTTGCTTTTCAAAAGTCTTTAATACTGAATGGATGGACCGTTGGATTTTGAATACTTACATGGAAGACATTTGTTAATTTTTGACGGGTTTTCGTGAACAGAAAATCTCTGCGAATTGTGGTTTGTTGATTATTGTATTTAATAAGTATACCAGGCCACTCATAAAGAGTTTGAGAAATATAGTTATTATGTACGGAAGGCTGGCGAGTTATAATTTATTTTGTAAATTCGATTAAATTTGGCTCTGAATTTTTTCACCAGCGTTATGAAACTATCGTGTGTCATAGAAATATATCGGGAACATTTTCGTGCAATAATTTTTTACGAGTTCAATTCCAACTTGTAACCTAAAGGGTGGCTTAATCGAGTTTACTTAGCTTTTATGAACAAGGCGCCTACTAAAGCAATTGTGTACCGCTGTTGTAACCAGTTTAAGTGCGGTCGCTTAAATTTGAAGGATGAAGAAGGAAGTAGTCGTCGCCAATCTTTGATTGGATCGGGTCGGTAAAAGTGTTCATGATATTCTACGTAACCAACTTTGCGTATGGAGGACTGTTTCGCGCTGGGTACCCCACTACCTCACTGATGCTCAGAAGCAGATGCGTGTGGAATGGTGCCACTATATGATTGATAATTGAAAGCAGGTTCTTCCTGCCGAGCTTACGATATCATAACAGGTAACGAATCTTGGATTTATCAATATGATCCAGAAATAAAGTGCCAGTTAACAGTATGGTTGTTTCAAAACGAACCAACGGCTGCGAACGTGAAGTGATCGAGAAGCGCTGGATAAATTTTGATCGGCAGTCTTTTCTCCTTCACTATTAATCAATTCCCTTCAGAAATCAGAGTAGCATTAATGCAGCGTGGTACACTACCAAATGCTTGCCAGAAGTTTTTGCTGCTGCGAGCAACAAGCGACCGAACATGGGGCACCGAGGCTTTTTGCTCCACCACGACAACGCGCCACCGCGCTCCACTATCAAGAAGAGGGACATCACACAAGTAAATCTTTTTGGACATCCGCCTAACAGCCCTGATTGGGCACCATGTAATTTTTTCTTGTTCCCTAAAATTAAAAACCAGCTCAAGGGGATACAGTGGCGATGAACGCCAGAAGATGCGCGCACTGCGTTCGTGAGAGCCGTTCGGAAATACCCGTTGCAGACTGGACAATGTGATTTGAAAACTGGTTCAGACGCTTGAAACTTTGAATAGACGCTGGTGGAAAGTTTTTACAAAAGGTGCTATAAAAAAATATAACCAGGTGAACATTTTTATGTTTTGTCCCGCGTTGCATGCGTACTGAAACTAACCGTTAGTGACGGTCGTCTATAGTGGACTTTGTCTTGGGGTCCCGTCTCACCTACCGTATGTTATTGAATACTAAAGAATATTTATTGGTGTTGAAAACGTGAAACGTCCGACTTCTTTTACGGACCTAAAAACAATAGCGTCAAATTGAAGTGTATTCATAAGTTAGATGATGACAGATTGGTTTTGCTACATTTCTATTGTATTGGCACTGTATTAATGTAACATGTTTAAAATAAATAAAATACACATTCAATTCGCTGTTCTTATTTATTTCCCCGTACCTTATAGTACCGTATCCATCTCTGCATTGGGTGCTAAGAATCGTATTAAATTGTAGTATTTTTTCCGAAACGAGTGATCGTCAAAAATACGATAACCTGGGGTTTACGATTGTCGGTATCGTCACATCCCTACTAAATATACTTTTAATCAAAAAAATAAAATAAAAAACAATATACGCGTTGGACCTTCCATAAAATGAAATCGACCAATAACAATAGTCAGCAGTCAAAAACACCGTGAAACCTGTAGTACAATTTCAAATCTTTAAAAATAATTAGTACCTACCGAAAACTAAACCGTTTATGTGACTCAAAGACGCCATCTTTAAACATTTTTTGCGAAATAGACGTGACATCTAAAAAGCTATGTTTACATTAAATAGGGTAATGTTTGTTTGCACTGAATATAAGTATAGCGTTACCGTCGCCTTTATGAAAAAATCTGCGCTTGCGCCGCGCCGAGCCGCTTAATTGTTTTGGGCTGTGGCTCTCAACCTTTGTTTAAGTTTTTTAGGTAGAATGTTTGAGAATACCTTCATTTAAAATATACCAAGTGGCTACTATTACAGTTCGTAAAATTGGCAAATGGACTCATACCATAATTCTGAGCAACTGTCCTAAAGAAACCTTAAAATGGAAATTAAAAGAAACGGGTCAGCGGACAATATTGTCTGGACTGTCGTGTGTTTTTTTAATTTTTCCTGTATGGTTTCTTTGAAAAAGATGCTCAGTATGGTTTGAGCCCATGTGCTTATTGTCCGAAAGGTAAAAAATTTCACCTGGTATATATCAACTAGATGCCTCGCGTGGTTTTTCCTGCGTAACTTCATATCTCGTGCTCCCGGATAATGTAACTTTCCAATGGTGAACGAGTTTTCAAAATCGGCTCAGTAGTTGAGACCATCAATTATATTCAAACAAAAAATATTTCCTTTTTCTAAAAACAGTATATACAATACAACTCCTGAATTCTAAAGACGTACGATTCAAGAATAACAAATAGTTTGACGACCGAGTGGTGTAGTGGTAAGTAGCCCTGCCTCGAAGGTCCTAGGTTCGAGTCCTGGCCGGAGCATTAATTTGTGTGATGAACAATGTTTGTTCTCGGGTCATGGTTGTTTTACATTTATATATGTATGTTTATTCTGGGTTCCCCCCAGTTCGCTGTATGGTCATCCATAACTCAAGCTCTGCTTACTTTGGGGCCATACAGTTGGTGTGTTTGTCTGGGGATTTATTTTTTAATTTTTTTTTTGAATTGAATTCTTTCCGTAATAATATCTAACTGAAGAAAGAAAGAAAATTAAGTTTATGATCACGAAAAAAATACTTACAAAAAGAAATAAGTTTAAGTGAGATATACTTTTACATTAAATATACATTTTCTATGATAAAAGGCCCAGACTCAGAATGATGCTGTTAAAAGATTTCTGTGTCATCAGCGCTGCACCCAATTACAAGCCATCAGGTCATTGCCTTGGATTAAAAGTTTCAAAATTGTCTCTCATAATATCATGAATTGTATTGCAATAATTTCTTAAATATTGTTATTTATTAATTTTTTATTTTATTTATCTATATTTGGGAAACAAACAATATTTTAATACATTTTGATTAAATAAAATTCATAATTTCACAAATCAATAAAATTTTCACCATTATTTTCAGTTATATTCAAATAGCAAAAATGTGCACAGATGTCACACTAAAAAATACTTGCACTGCGTCAATATGTATTCTAATTTGACATTCGAGTTGTAGCACAAAGTTTGAGCAGCACTGCGCGCACGCAGAGCGGGTTGTTCGGTAGATATGAGGTAACAAACGAACGCCCGGATGCAACGTGTAAACTGACTACTATGCACGTTTACAGAGGAACAAGAAATCTGTGGAGCTGTTTTCAGATAATTGACAAGGTAAGTATTTATAGGACATTATTGAAAATGAATTAAAAATATAAAAATGTATATGTTACATGTGAATTGGTATGTAACATATTATATTTTTCACTTAAATAACACCCTGTTTGATTTTTCATACATCTTAATAGCCACCAGGGAGCACCTGGTCTGAAATTTCTACCTTATTTTCATTTGACTTCAAACGCTCTATTGATAAGATATAAATTAAATAACAAAAAGAAAAAAGTTAAAGCGGCGCTAGTTATGATTTGCTATATCTTATTATATTTTTGCTTTTTGTTCTAATAAATACAGGCAAAATGCATGTTTATGCCATTTTGAACTCTATTTTATCAAATTTAATCACAAAACTTATTGTTATGCCTACTTAACAGAAATATAGCGATGTCAACTTAAAAATGGACAACATGTTCATGATTAAATTTAAAAATCACGACGATTCTACGCCATGTTCCAGTACATACTTCCGTTTGAAAAGCGCCAATAAATTAATTAGAAACTACATGAAAGACGTCTATCGCTTGTCATGTTACATCTTACATAACGCAACATCCATCAAAAGATTTGATCCTGTCACGCGATTATAGCCATTATTGCTTTATAACGATAGAAAAATTCGGATGATGTAAATGTAAACATAATGTTATTTTAGTTGTTATATTTTATGTTATAAAATCTCATTGAGGACGATGTGTTGAATGGGTTTTAAAAAAATATAAAAATAGTGTTAATGGTCTTACGGAACTTTTTTTTATAGTTCAGGAAGTGCGCTGTTGACTGGCTTTTTAACTGACAGTTTTATGAGCAAAGAGGTTTAATATCCATAATTATGTGTATTTTTTAATACTTGCAAAGGAGGTCGGGTGGAAGGAGGTTTAATTAGATTGGATGGAACGCGTGGAATAGGTTAATGAGTTCAAATGCCTTTTAGTGTACTCGTGTATGAGCTTGAATCTAGCCTGTATATTATCGTACGTAGAAAAAGGATTTTAAAAGAATATGGATTTTAGCGAAAAAAATTATCTAAAAGTTTAATTAAACAAGTTCCACAATGTAATTTTAATGACCCTACGGCATAAATTTCTTACCGTATTGATCTGAAAACAATTAACATAAAAATTCTAAATCAGATTCACAGCAGTATGAATAAATTTTAATAATAATAATAATTATAAACTCTATATTATTACCGCAATACAATTGGATATTTGACTTCATTTGAAAATGCAAGTTGTCATCATTTATTTAGGAAATATAAGTTACTTTGACCCATCAAATGTTATGAATTTAACATCAAAATTATATAGGTATATTAGAAAACTAAAAAACAAGCAAAAATCTTATTAAATCATTTTTGTAATTTTGTAATATTATTAGCATGTTGACATTAAATATAACAATTTTTATTATGACATTATGCATGTACACACATTATTTACGTAGCCATTATATATTTAATACCTATCCTATATAATTACGTATACAATTTTTAGTTTACCTACTTGTTGTGACGTCACAAGTCGTAGCGTTTTGTATGGAGAATTTTTCGACGACTCGCAGCAGCTCCACAATATATCGCTGTATCTAGAAAACTATTAATTGTAAACTTTAACTTGAAATATTTCTTTACTGTTTATAAACTATTTAAATATTAAAAAAGAACATTGTCAAATACCCAATTACACGGTCCATAAATTAAAACTTAGACAAATAAAGGCATGATGATTTGATACCTACGAGTACACAATTAAAACTGTCTAACATGAAATATATTATGTAGTGACAGTGAAATAAATGGCTAAGAACTGACCAAAGCTCCATAATAAATATTGTAATATTTAATTCCAACGACAACATCATTAGTCGATATTATAATTATATTTGATATTTATAAAGAAAACGCCTACGACAAATTTTAATGATATCCATGGTCCGTGTGCTCTTTTACCGGCTATGCAAATAACTGAAAATATAAAACGTCAGTTTTCAGTTGCCTATAAAAGAAACTAAGTATAGAAAAATAACTCTTGAATGATTAATTTAAAGTACTAATATTAATCCATATAAAGTGACTTCATTAAAATATATCTTTCTTTACAGCAACCAAATTCATAATCTTACTTAACCACTTTACCAAAAACACTTTATGTTTCGTATCTAAAAACTCCATTATTTCAAGCCCCACTAATGAACCCAGGACCACCTAAGTTCAAGGGTCCAATTCCGACATTTGCGACATGTCTCGAGCAATAAACAGGGGATAAGTAACGGCGGCTGAATAGAGCCTTTGTCTAGACATCTCAGGATTGGACCAGTACTAGTGGAACTCGAAGATGCGGATAGGAATAATTTGTATAGATATAAAGAGACATTGTGGATTTATTTTGAGAAAATTCTACCCGTGAAGTTTCTTGCAAGTTCTTCTTCAAGAAGGTTTCTCCGAACTGGTGGTTGAGTCATGCTTTATGTGACGTCAATAAGAACAAGTAATTGGCAAGGTTGAGAAATAAATATTTAAACTTGAATTTGAATGAAAATCGAAGTGTGAGTTTTGATCATGTTTAAATAAACATCAAATACTACTAAATTATTTTATTATATACAGGTAAAAGGGCTAGTTTCCCGATCTTCCAATGAACTCGGTCCGGGTTCAATTTCCGTGACTACCAAATGGACCAATGTGTTTTTACTTTTCAGTTCATTAAGCCAATTGCGCTAACGGCGGCGGAAAATCGCAAAGAAATCCTCAATACCTGAGGAGTTATTGTGATTTATTAATAAAATATATTATTTAAAGTAATATCTTGAATCTGAATGTTTTCTTTACATAACAGATATTTGTTAGAATGTAGCAACAACCAGTAATAACTTTATTTCAGTTTTCGCACGATCGTGTTTTTATGGATATCATTCGAAAACCATTAGTATCCAAGTTGGGTTTGTCTAGCAATGAACGCAATTTTTTTGCAAAGTCGTCGCGACTCCTTTTAAATTGTTTTGGCTATTAGTTAAGTGGCGACTAATTTGCTGCTTTTTTGCTAGTTTTTACAAAGGGTAAGGGTTAAACGTTTTACATGGGGGTCGTCTTAATAGGGTCGCGTTTGAGTATTTTGTGGGTTTTTTTGTCTGTACATTAAAAAAATCGTTGGTACAAATAACGTTGCCATTGCCCCACTAGGCACGGATTATACGGAAACGGATTATATTCAATCCTTGCTTTCAGCATTTTTTTTATTCTAATAAAATATTGTGTACATACTTGTTGAAAATTATTTTATTTTGTGATTGAAGTACAGTTATTGTACCTAATTTTTAAAATTTATTTAAAATTCAGGTAAAATCGATCATACATAATGTCGATTTACATCCTAAATGTTAGTCATTTTAACGTCACTAGGATGCCTCTATGGAGTTTTCTCACTAAGCACATATATGCATATACGGCCTACGTCAAATATTAATTAAAGCGCTCTTAAGTAAAGATTTTGCTAAGCAAATCCTGACTTACACATTGATAACATAAACAGAAAACATAAACATTCGCTTAGCAACGGGTCTCGGGACTTAGACGCTGGTTCGAATCCCGCCTTTGAAATGAAATTTCGTTAGGTACTGAACATAGAAAATTGTTTGTTGTTCTTGAAATTAAATAAAGCATGGTGGTAGAGCAGTTCGGAAAGACCTTCTTGAAGAAAAGCTGGCAAGAAACTCGGGCTCCGGATTCGGACAAAAAACTTCACGGAAACAAGACTTCACGGGAATAATTTTTTTTGAATAAATTAATTGAATATAGGTACAATCTATGTGTATGCATCCTGAGGCCCTAAATGAAAGTAAGAAATGAAAGTTAGGCGTTTTATTTCTTTTATTTTAAGCGCCATGTGATGAATACAGACGTTTCTGCTCGGGTACGGTATTTTAGATTTATAAATGTACGTTTATTCTCAGCTTAATTTGGGGCCATTCAGTTGATGTGTTGGTCTGGGGATTTATTACTCAGATTACCTATGGCAGACCGAATTCCTATTTTGAACAAAGTAAATCTGAATAGTATTCAATAGCTAATGTTAATTTGTGACATTGAGACAGATTGCATGGAGGCGCCATGCAATACTTACGTCAGATTGGAGAACACATGAGAAGATAATCAAGTGTGCGATTTGAAACAAATGTTCTGCAGGCCCAGTGACTCCGGTTTAACCGAGATTTAAACGTTGTCCATTTTAACTATGGTTCTTTTTGTGAATTATGAAAATGTATTCTTTATATTTGTAAAAAACTAGCTGCTAGGTTGCATTATAAAACCAGTGCCTAGGGAAGACACATCAATAATAATAGCACTTAAAATTAAAATAAGTTTACGCACCATTTTACCAACGAAAGAGTAAATAAAAAAAGATACTAAAGATATGTAGTATAAGACTTTTAATGCAAAAGTTAAAAGGACTGCATTTCGATTCCAATTACGATTATAATTTTTCAAAGTACCATTAAAAAAAGTTAAGTAATCTCTCTAGGCAGGTAATTTTGATTTTCCGAAGAACAAAGGTTTTAAAATGTTCTCATTTGCATGTTTAGATTTAGACAAGACTCGTGTCAAGATTGGAGTCTTTACGTACGAGCGGTAGGTACAGTCGGGGACTTAGCGGAGGCGCAGATTCGCATTAGAATCCTCTGCAGTGTCGTCATCTTTAGTATGCGGAGCGCATGCAAAAGACCGGGCGGCGCGCATAGGATTCTCGCCATATCCTCCGCCAAGTTCCACTACTGTACATTAAAATGTCCTTTTTGTGAGTTCAAGAATTGTAAACCGAACTTGCACTATTTGCACACTAATATGTGCTATTAGGGCCGGCAAGATTTAACAGAAATAAAGATTAACAGAAACATGTTCAAAGGAGGCAGATTAAAAATAAACTGACGTTTAAAATTAAAAATTATGTAAAATGGTGAACATTAGAATACTTTAACAATTCAATTTATACCTATTTGTAAACAGGAAAATAAAGCAAAAGTAATTACCTACACTTGGTTCGGCAGTAAGTATGCCGCTCGGCAAGTTCCGCTCGTCTCGCCACAAGCCGGTGACTTCTATCCGAAGAAGCATCTATTCGATTTTGTAGCTCGGCAATTAACGCCGGCACGAACATGTGGGTGTGAATAGCGCCCCTAAGGTGTATTTGGTGTTTGAAAAACATATTAAACCTTAGTTTGTCGTGCGGAACTTAAAAACGGCCGACGGCCGAGAAGTGTATTGTACTGCCTCATACGCCGGAGGTACCTGGTTCGAGTCCCGGTCGGTCGAGTTTCTGGGTCCCCCCGTTCGCTGTATGGTCATCCATAACACAAGCTCTGCTTACTTTGGGGCCGTACAGTTGGTGGGTTTGTCTGGGGTTTATTTATTGATCATTTATTATTATTATAAAGAGCTGACAGTAATAAACAGAACTTTCAATTAAATAATAACTAATTTAACCATAATTTAATGAACCGTGTTTAACCGGGCCTACAATATGCAATAGTGATGGGAACACTCGTCATCATACATCGATAACTTGAGTAATTGCAAGTCGTTAATGTTTTATTATCTGTGTAATGTACAGTTGAGGATGTGAAGTTTTTTAGCATCTTGTGTGGTATTTTAGTCTGCAAAAGAAAATAAAAAAGAATAACTAATGAGTTTATTGGCTGAGGAGTCTGTATTTCTTGATTAAATAATTTTAATTTCATAATTACAGAGTTAGCAAGCTCCAAACTTGCATAGTGCTTGCTATAAAAAGTAAATTCTTAATCTTTAAATCTATACAGTTAACATAAAAAGATATTTATTTGAACTTCGAATGCTTTCTTCTATTTAATTTCATTTATGTCAACAAAACTTTCAATAGATGGACAATTCTATTGTTCATAGGATATCTGCGACATCCATCGGCAACTCCATGAGCAGTTTTTTTATGAAAGATTCCCGAAAACTTGCTTCTTATATGATAATGAACATAATATGAGTTATGATGAAAAAAAATATATGTTCTACATAAAACGATTAAAATCGTGTCATTTTCGATATACTTCTTTGTGCATTATGAATGCATATATGTGCCTTTGAAAACCTCTTTTGAAAAAGTCTTCAGTTAATTAAATATATATACTGCCTTTTCCATCCGCCAAATATCATATAATGAATAAAGAAAAGTATATTAATATTAAATAATCTATATAACCATAATTTTGAAAAAATTCAAAAATAAATAAAAATAGCACTAGATGCGATCTTTGATCCTTAATTTACTGTTTAAGTAAAACTGTAACACACTAAAATGTATTAAATAATTAAAGTAGGCATAAAGTACTTCATTGAATTCTATTGTTTGCCCTCAAACTCGGACCTTTTAAATACATTGAATTAGTTTTTAATTTTTCTGAAGTTCAGGTGACCCATAAGCCTGCGATGACAAATAATAAAATATACCTCTTATTTTACAAATGAAAGTTAGAAATTTAGAACGTATATTAATAATATGTGCGTATTTTAATCTATACATACATTTATATATATTTAATTTGATCGTAGATGTCCTTGATTAAGTTGTGCTTATTTATTGATCATCGATTATTGATGCTTTGCTTATGTTGGAATTTCGATCATTCCAGTGATTTCTCTGGCTTTTACTTGCCGTTATTATTGAGTTAAAAAAAGAAGGACTCTAGTACCACCCTAGACGAGATCAAAGAAAACATAAGAAAGAAATAAAAAAAAAAGAATAAATAATAAATACATAAGAAACTCCATTCACCAACTAACCAATCACTTACCAAAAACTCCATACTCTACCAAAGAAAGGAAAACATCAAAGCAGAGTTTTCCCGCATAAATCATTAAAAGAAAATGAAGATCACAAAAAGACAATTGCCTAATCGAGCCATTACGGGCGTTAATCGGGCAATTAGTAAGCTGCTACAAAAATAGATGTTTGACCGTCTCCCGCCGCAACCCTTTGCTGGTGGAATTAATGCTCGGTGATGGCACGCGGTGGGACGATGTTAGGGGTGCCAACCGAAAGCTTTTATTGCACTGATTCAAAGTTTTAAGACATGCAAATATTTTTTTGTGATCTTTGAGTATTTTATTGTGAGGCTTTTCAATAAAATCAACATACTTTAATGCCATTACATTATTTCTCAAAATTAATTAAAACAAAATTTGATTTCAGTATCAATTAATTGTTATGCTACGTTATATCAAAATATCATATTTTAAAATATATTTATAATATTTCTTTAATATAAATATATTAATTTATTACTCACATTAATATTCCATATAGTTCCCTTTTGCATTATGTATATTACCTTTAAATCACTACTTTATGGTAAAAATTTATTAAATTACGTATTACCTAATGGGAAGGCCGTAAACTCATAGATATCAAGAAATTCGCACAAAGTCAGTATCTCTGCAAAACCTTAAAATTTCAGAACTTTCACAATTTATTTTGATATTTTGTCAAATATTATTTCGATATATTCATACCCAGAAATTAAGAATTACTGCAGCCCTAGCGACTAGTGATGGGGTATTTGTTTACCTGACGACATTTCCTGTGCACGTGCTGCGCTGTAACTTGAGATGCGCTAATGTAGTTTAATGAGAGCTAGGGATGAGTATATCGATAGATTGTGCAATTCGGTTTGTATATACATTTTGAGGAATACATGTTATTACTTTTTTGTAAAAGAGTGATGTATTTTGGGAAAACATTTGAATGGTCCTGATTTATGAGCAGTTTTTAATTTTAAATCAGGTTTTAAAGACATTCATTTGGTGGCATAACGAAAAAGTTATTTTTTTAAATATCGCATTTTAAAGTTTGTTTTACTACCTTGAATGAACTTTAAGTTTTTCTAAGGATTCTTGATGACAGGGATTAATTGAAAACATTGACGTCACATACAGATTGAATGTAAGTCAAATAATTTTACGCATTTTCGTTAAAACAAGCTTAATCGAGCTTTTTTTACAAAAAAAATATATTATAAAAAAGTTATATCTCCAAATGGTTTTTGAATCAGGATCAGTTTATTCTCTTGGATATGATCTATGAATCATACATACACTTATTATACTTACATTTTACAAATATGAACCTACTCAGAAATACTGAGTGTTCTCTTACAATGTTTAACTAAAAATGCCTATTAACCTAACCGAGAAAAATCCCAAAACTCATTATATAAAAGACAATATAGCAAACTAAAGCTGCTTATAAAGAAACTGATAAACTGAGAAATAAATAAAAAATAAATATGTACGTAAAACGCTTCATAGAAAGGTCACTGCATTGTGACGTCACAACTGTGTCATCTAGGCTCTGTATTAAAGGAATACGCTAAATATTATAAAAAACAAAAGGGGTTCAGCGTTTACTTTATTATCGTCTTTTCACGTCATTACTATTTTATTTTCAAGATTTTTTGAGCATAGTAACTGTTATTTTCATAAATAAATTTCAATGTCTTACATAATTGAATGTTGCCATCTACACAATTATGCCACAAGGCCATAAACATCGATAGTTATCCCCTCCCTACGTCCTGAGAGGATGTTCCATCGTGTTTACGTGTTGGTGCGTCGACAATCAGTTGATGGCTCGCTTCTCGATACCGAGTGCTAACAATTGTGCTATTTTCAGATGCGGGCTTTTCAAGGACCGTTTCAGAAGTAATTATTTAGTCCAACTGCTGTATTGGTTTGGCCTAATTGTTGGATATTTTGTTCTGTATGCATAGCGTGGTATAGCGAACATTCTAGTAAACTTATAATAAGTAGGACATACTTACAAAGATTGGATACACAATTTTGTATGAAATAAAGTATCAGTTGAGTTTTGTTGTGACCTCGTCTGGGGTGGTTGGTCCTATAGAACTGGTCCTGCAGGACGCCGTAATAAACACGTTTAAGTGGTTGTGTTTCGGTCACAGGGCACGGACAGCCAAGGAAATTACTGGAACCAACTTCAACTGAAGCCTACGGCCGGTAACTCATCATCAGTAACACATACCTAATCATAATTACTATTAATGAATGAAACTACTACAACTACTGACGTCCATGGGCGCGGATGTCCAGGTACATCGCATGCAAGGAGTAGCACGATACTGATGCCTTTTGTTAGAAAAAGGTTTAAATTATTAGTAATTTAAACTAAACACTTAGCTATTTTATAAAGGGAAATTGTAAGTCAAGCCACAGATTTCTTTATTGGCCATGTGATCAAACTACTAATTTCATAACTTAGTTACGGGAAAATGAGATAGCTTCTAATAAACTAATTCGTCTTTTTTGCAACGCCTACTAAATATTCTATAGAAAGCGAAGTACTTAAGTTTGAGTTAGGTTAATATTGGCATTTATGGCATGCGCGAACCGAGCGAGCGAAGCGAGCGTGGTGCGGGGTACCTAGCGAAACGCCATAATCGAAATTGGATGATAATTCAAATTTGTATAGCAAAAATATCATGTAACAACATATAGATGTTACATATTTTTAGTGGCGAAGATAAATAACTAGTGGCTCGTCGGTTGTGGCTGAGTTATTAGGTAATTTAGATGACAATATAGATTTTTTGTGGCAGCCTTTTATAAATACTAACTACCCATGAGAGTTTGGATTTGCAACATTGGCAGAAACAGAATGCGCGGCGTGTAAAAATGTGTACTGATTTGACTTAAGAATATTTGACATTTAGATTTATGCCACTTATTTACTTTTTTTTACGTACCTATTTATACTTTTTTAGTTCTAACTGAGTAATAACCGATGTTGGGTCTTTTGGCGTGTGTTCTGATCGCCATGCGCGCATCACTCAGCGAATTTTATCTTTGATAGCCCATGCTGCTGCGACAAACCTACATAGAGAAAAGAGAATCCTCGTGGAAGTATGAAGTGCCAGGTAGCAACTATTAATACATGTATCTCTTTTATTGACGCGGTATCTGCATCTTTTACCCGTTTATTGAGCTTGAAAATAGTTTATGTTTAAAAATCTACACCTATTATTAACGCTATTCTGTCCAATACGTAGGTATGTACGTCACGTTATTCAAACAAGAACTAGTATGAGGCGAATGAGGCGTAATGAGGCGGCACAGGAAAACATTATACAAGACTAAAAAGAAAAAATTAAGCACATCAAGGAATTTGCAAACTGGCAATTAGTTTTTCATTTCTTTAAACCTCATTTTATAGTACACAATAATTTTCTATTACAATTTTTATCAATATCGATTTCCCTAATCGATGTTTGATCTTTTTATTTCGTTAGTTAGATTTAACTGTTTTCTCGCCGATTGTGGGACGAGTGCCTTAGTTAGGTAATTGAAAAATCTTATCACATAAATCGCTTTTACATATCTGACATTTGGCAATCTGAACTCAAACATGACTCATCAAATTAACAACTTCGAAATATCTTCAACATCCAAAAATTCGAATTTCAAATTCAGTCTTGGAAGCGGTGAATATGTGAATAAGTTCGTAACCGTCGTCACTCAGCGAAAATGGCGGGAGTCTTAGAAAATTCTTCGGCCGGAAGGCAAAGGTACGTATTTTCATAATGCCTCCGAGCTGTAGAGGCACGCCCTCTGGCGGTATTCATATGATAATTTCTCTTGAAGAAATTGGCGGTGAAGTATGGAGAGGGCTACCTACCATAACAGCCGGATGAAAATATTTTTTTAAATAACATATGTAAAGCAACAATAGGCGCACAGGAGATAATTGCGAAAGTTAATGAAGACAAACGAATTAATTAATTTCTTCGTATTACAAAAGTTTATTGCACATTTTTTTTACAGATTTGTCATTGGATAATATGATCATTACCTAGATGCAGTCGGGAAAGTCAGTGGGCGCTAAGGCGAAAATCGCTTGCGCGTTGTTCGGTGTTTTGTAGGCGCTCCGCATACCAAGCAGCGACAACAATGCAGGGGATTCGAATGCAGGTCAAGTTCCCCGACAGTACTCATTTTTTGTATCAAATATAATTTGTTTTTGTAAACATTTATGTATAGGTAAATGCTTATTCGTGGGCTCCTCGATCGTTCAAAACTTTGGAACAGACAATTAAATGTGGATCGAAATAAAGTAAAAACTTCATAAAAGTAAGGAAAGTTAATTCTCCACACTATAGTACCGCTAAACCGCCCTCTGTCGAGTAAAAGTCGCGCGGTGATTTCACTTCTTCAAGTCGAGGGTCATTCGAGAGTAGCGCCCCCACCGGTGATTGCGAGTACTACGTTCTTGATGTATAATTTACTTTTCACTTCCCATGGTACGTTTGTTAAGACACCATGAGGTTCGAAAGGTGAAGCCGGTAGGTATATTTTCTTTTAGCTTCCTTATTCTCTTGAAAATCTATTTAAGGCTGATTTTTCGATTATCACGCAACTATTATCATTGGAATAATTTTGAGATTTTCACAACATTTGTACGAATAGTGTTGTCAAGTTAAACTCAAGATAAACGTTATCTGAGCACTGAACAATCAGCCCTGAATTTAGTTTTTTGAATCCCCAGACAAACACACCAACTGTATGGCCCCACAGTGAGCAGAGCTTGTGTTATGGATGGCCATCCAGCGAACTGACTCAACTATGATAAACATCTGTGTTCATCACACAAATGAATGCTCTGACCAGGACTCGAATCTGGGATCTCCGTGGTATGAGGCAGGGCCACTAACCAGAATGCTACTCGGCCGTCATCTTTGACACTTGACATGACTTTCAATAGAAATTATGTCAGATTTTAAAATCAGCGCTATATGTAATAAATATAATAAGTATCGAAGATTTGTGAAGATTATAGTGGATTCATCAAAACATTACCTCTTTAGGTGACATAGAGTAATATAGCTCCTAATCATGTTTTCGTTTGTATACGTTATTGTTTAGTTTTATAGAAATATGCTCACTTTATGGGTGTTTCTATATCGCAGTGGCGGGAAAAGCTGGCTTTTAAAATGCTTAGGATTCGATCGCACAATTTTTTCATTGTCGTTTTTCAACCGCACTGGCTGTTAGTTCCCTTAAACCCGAACGCCACCAAGTAGTCGTGGCTATTATGGCGATCAGAAAAGGGCGGTCAAATTTTCAACCTAGAGTTTAAATCAATGCAGGAAATTAGACATTTTGTGGTAGTCTGCGGCGGTACTATAGTCCTTACCTACTAAAGTAACAGCCAATGCCATTACTGGAACAATGACAGTTCCAACTGGAGCATACGGTCTGCAATCACTAGTTGATGTAATGATCACATTCATAATAGATGCAATAGTGTCCACGTAGCAGCGCCACAAACCGTGTGCCACTTACCAGCTGGGAGCTTCACGTGCTCATTTGCCAACTATGCAAAAAGTAATAAATATATAAAAAAATATATAAATAATTAGATTTTACGTTACAATAATATTTAAATTATTTATTGTAGTGTAATATTACTTAGTGGGTTATAATGCGTCATACCTTAGAGTACAAATATAATGGACGGTACAACTGGATTTTTTTAACATCTCCGGCATTTCACCATGGCAGCAGATGAAAACCATTTCATAATAATAACCGTTATCATAAAGTAAAAGTGGTTATGATAACGGGAAGGCCGTCCCAGATGAGATTTTGATGTTTGTTTTATTAAATATAGTTAAAGATATCCTTTATTTTGGCTTATAATAATAAATCGTATATTCGTCAGTATTTTCATTAATGTTCAAATTATCCGTTGCGTTTCTTGTCAGTACTGCAACGTTTGCTTGTGCCGTATCTAATAAAAGAGGTTATCGCACAAACAAACTTGCCGACAATTATGACTGGCCACTTATAAGCCTGTCATTATTTTATTTTATTCGTAATTTAGTACATGTGAGATTGTTTTATGGGATTCTATCACGGGCACCGGCCCCAACTGTAGATATAAAACTGAATGTATATTTATGAGTCTTTAACCTTTAATAAAAGAAAGTATTCATCAAACCTAGTGCTATTCCTTGTAAGTTAGGAAGTCCTCCCTAGGATATACACGTTATTATAGAATAATACCATCTGCTGGTCCCGGACCTGTAGAGTACTTTATTCGAACTGCATGACAAATCTCATATTTCGAGATAATGTCGAAGTTAGAGAAAAAATTTTGACTAGATTTTTCGATGGATACTTCAAATCTCAAAGTATGAGTGTCAAAATGACATTTAACAATGGTTACCTATCGACATGCAGCTAGTGCTTGTAAGATATTATGTCACTGAATGACAGTTGTGCTACTGCAGCCGTAGCATGGCGTGCCAAGACGTGACTTATGTCACGGATTACCTTACAAATTGGCCGAAATAATCAATATAATCGAATTCTTTCGTCCATTTTTATATCACGCCAAGACAGCTTATATCATAGCAAGATATTGAGATACCTCGTCGACTTTTGCTACCACATAATATCTATTAATTTAAAGACTCATTCAAATTCAAATTCAAATTCAAATATTTATTTCTCAACATTGACAATTACTTGTTCTTATTGACGTCAAATAAAACATGATTCTACCACCAGTTCGAAAAAAAACCTTCGTGAAGAAGAACTGGCAAGAAACTTCACGGTATATTTTTTTTTTCAGAATAAATTTACAGAGTCTCTTTATGTCTATACAAAATTATTCTTTTCTGCATCTGTTAGCTCGGCAAGTCTCCCTCCCCCCAAGTATCCAAACGACGAACACCCTCAAACGGCACCCGTTCACGAGTTAACGCGGGATCCAGCCATCGCCCTCCTCAACCATATTAGATCAATACGCCCTCAATCATACGCCCTAGGTCCTAGGTTTGAGTTCTGGCCGCGGCATTCATTTGTGTGACGAACACAGATGTTTGTTCTCGGGCCATGGTTCTTTGTATTTATATATGTATGTATATTCTGGGTTCCTCCATAGTAGGTGTATGGTCATCCATTACACGAGCGCTGCTTACTTCGGCATAGTTGGTGTGTTTGTCTGGGGATTTATTATTATTATTACTATCGATTTCTGGCCATGTGACTTGAGTCCTGTGTCTGCTGGTGGTAAAGTGACTGATCGATCGAAATATGCATTATGCATTTATTGATAAAAACTCATTAATTTCTAATTTCAACAGTTGGTACAAATTTTGGTTATGTTATTTGAAAATCTAATAAAACTGCAGAATTAGAATATCTTATCGGTTACGGGTTTCACTAGTCGTCGCTTTTCTTACGAAGTGACGTAACTGACACTTTTGACGTAACTGCACTAAAATTATTAAGTTAATATACTTTTAGAGCTCTATCGATCTGTCTAATCGACGTAATTTTGTGTTCTCCCATTTGCTGGCAAACCAAAACGCTAAATGTGACGTATGTGCTTATTTACGAAAAAAAAATCATACTAAGTGACGTATTTTACATAGGACTATTAGAGTGATGCCTTGCTTGTTTATTATTTATTGGTTTTGACGTAACTGAAAATACGTCTTTTAGTGTGATCCAAAATATTTAATTAACATGCATTTTTGCAATTACGTCGGAATATAAATAAAGCAAGAAATAATGACCATGGACCTTAAAGACTTCGTATTTGAGTTCAAAATTAATATATTTTTTTGTGTGAGGAAGACGGTTTGTGGGGGAGGGGAGTATCACGCCACCATTGGTATTCGGTTGGTCGGCCAATCAGTAGCTCTTTAGCTGGCAAGCGAGTTTGTTGTTAGTGTACAGTGCAGTTCGGATCGCGTTTTGTCTCGAGTCGTGAAATCTCGTCGTTTTGTAAGTAAGTACCTACTTATTCACTTATCCTTTCTTTGGTTAGATGCTTTTCACGAAATATGAGTTATTTTATTTTATACGAAATTTTAATCTAGTTTATTATAAAAATAAATTGTATGTAAATAAACTTTGTTCATATACATAATAGTGAATGGTACCTAATCTTGGTTATATGATATATTTTTTTAGATTAAGATGAACTAAGGCAACCACTAATATTAAAAAGCAATAAGCTTGTTTATAATTTGTTTGTTTGTATAAATTAATTGATAATAATATTAATACCTACCTTACCCTTCTTTGTTTAAGGTTTACGAAAATGGATTCAAATGAAGACGTAATTGTAAAATGGAAGGATGGGAGTCAAAACTGCGTCCGTATAAAACATTTAAAAGCCGTCATCAAAAGAAACAATATCAACAGAGTTGGAACTGCAGTAAAAATGTATTACAGAAAACGATGGTACTTTGGAACTGTTTTAATGACTGAACGTGAGGATAGCCAGGAAATGCCGGCAGACAAGCTGAGTAGTGAAGTGGACTGTTCATCTGATGACGAACCACTCATAAACTTAGCTAAACGCAAGAGTATTTTATTATCAGATGATGATGAAGACCCCTTTAAAAATGTGGACTTGGAAGAACCAAATGATCCTGATTTTATTTTACCTTCGACTACACAAGGGAATTATTCTATATCAAGTGATGAGACTCTTTGTATAGAAGACGTGAGTGTTAATCAAGTTATTGAAAATGAAACCGCCACCATAGAACCAAGTGAAGATCGACAAACTCAAAGATGCGAAGTAATTGGTTGCAATGAGGAAGTCTTTAGCGCTTGTGTTAGGTGTATGATTTTAAACTGTTACGAACATTTTTTAATTGATGTTTCATGCGAAAATCATAGGCAGCACCAAATGCAGTCACCAAGTTTAATTTCTGGAGAAACTTTGGATAAGGACATCCAGGAACCTTCTGTTGCCAGACATTCTTCTACAGTTTCAGGTATGGAAATTCCAGAATCTTTTGTTGTTGATGGCGCTCCAAAAGAAGGAGAAAGACAAAAAAAACAATTAAAATATGATAAAAAGAAATATAACAAACTAATGAAAGATCTTGGACATGAATATATAACGCAAAATGAAAAAAAGATAGTAAGTGAACGGAAAATGGGTCCGACATGTAAAATTGAACAATGCATGAAGCAAAAACGAGATTGTCATAAGTTCAGCGAAGAATACCGCCGTAAAATATTTAAAAACTACTGGGTTCAAGGTAATATAAATAGCCAACGTCAATTTATAGCGAGACACGTGGAGAAATTGGAGACTAAACGTAAAACTGCGGGTCCAGAGTCTCGAAGACAGGCTACTTTTAAATATTATTTAACCCATGATGGAAGACGTTTGCACGTTTGTCGCCAGATTTTCCTTAATACATTGAACATTACTGAACGTACACTAAGGACGGCTATTGGGAAAAAACTAACTGAAACTGGAACCGTTGAAAAAGACCACCGTGGTGGCCGTTCAGAGCATCGTCAAATAAATGACCAAAAGTTAAGAGAACTGGTTGAACATCATATTGATCGATTTCCAAGGGTTGAGTCGCATTATTGCCGTCAAAGTAGTACTCGAGAATATTTGCATTCAGATCTTACTGTGCGCAAAATGTATGATATGATGTTAGAGGAATTAGGAACTGAAAACAGAGCGTCAATAAAGCCTAGCTTTTCCACATACCTTAGAGTGTTTCGGTCCAAAAATTTATCATTTTTCCATCCAAAGAAGGATCAGTGCAGTTTGTGTGCTACTTATAAAACTAGTAACGAAGAAGCAAAGTTAAAATTGGTCGAGAAATATGACAATCACCAAAAGGAAAAGAAGGCATTTCGGGATAAAAGGTCAGAATGCAAAGATGAATCTAAAAAGTCCCCTTCAACCATAAAATGTGCTACGTTTGATTTACAGCAAGTTATTAGTTTGCCAATTAGCAATGAAAGTGCGGTTTTCTACAAGAGACGTTTGTCTGTATATAATTTTACTATCTACGATATGACAACGGGAAATTGCCACTGCTATACTTGGCATGAAGCACAGAGCAAAAGAGGTTCGTCAGAAATTTCCACAGCATTATACATTTTCTTAAAACAGAGTGATGACATAGGTATAAAAAAAGTTTATTTGTTTGCGGACGGATGCAGTGGGCAGAATCGCAACTCAATTACAGCAGCAACTCTATTGTATGTAATTAATAACTCCATTAATATTGAGGAAGCTCAATTGCGTTTTTCTGTACCAAATCATGGCCAAAGTGAAGGCGATTCTGCCCACAGTGCCATTAGTTATGCTATTAGGAAAGCTGGAGATATTTTCACGCCAGCCCAATTGATCCCTATTATTAAGCTTGCAAGAAGAAAGAAACCATACTATGTTACAGCTCTCGAATATTCTGATTTTCTGAATTTTAAAAAGCTGGCCTCTGATTTAAGACTGCTTTCCTTGCGAAAAGATAATTGTGGACAAAACGTCAACTGGACAGAAATGACTGAATTTTCAGTCGTAAAAAGGGAACCTACATCTCTTTTCTTTAAAAGTAGTCACTCTGAAATAAAATCTCGGTCGATAACATTAAAAAGGAACGTGTCATCTTTTCTCCAATCTGAGATTGGTCCTCTTAATGTGAGTTGTCCAAAAATTACGAAAGAAAAGCATGATGACTTAATTTCTTTAACACTTGGTGATACACCTGTCATAAGGTTAGCCGAGCATGTAGAATTCTATATGTCTCTTCCATATTAATTCATACAATGCCACCGCTACTTTTTATTTTATTTTTGCACTTTTGTATGGAAACCATGTGAAATTTTATCGGTTTTTTGATTATCCTTAACTTAGTCCTCATTTTTCTTTCAAAAGGTATTTTTTTTATTATTTTTATTTTTGAAGAAGTTTGATTAGTTTTTATTTGATTTAGTTTATATATATAATTGTTCATTTGATTTGCTTAGTAACATATTTATTATGTTATTTAAGTCTAGAGATTATAGGCTGAAAATTATGTGATAATAAATATTATTTTACTTATACAAACCTGATTAAAAGTGTCCTTAACTGTGTTTTATGCGGTTCTTTGAGAACTATCTATATTAATAAGAGACTGTTATTTGTTCCTAAAAGGTAATTATTTTTAGAGCTACATAAATAATGATAATCTGACAAGTACTTAATAATAATATTTTATTTTAAAAAAGCAAAATTTTTGTTTGAGACTGATTATTTTAAGGAAACCATAAAAAGTGTAATAATACAAATTGATTTGAAAAAAATGTGTTTTATTTACTTGTCTATACACAATAAATACAGTCGTATCTGTAAGGTAAAAGTACTACACAGAAATTCCCAGTTCTTTCGAAGTGACGTATCTGTTTTAAATATTTTTATTTCAATTATTATGCGCTATCAAAATATACATTTTATGTCTTCCAAAAGGCCTTGACCTAGAGATTATAACATATTTTTTTAAATAAGATTAAGTCTTAATTGAGTAAGCTGCAAACGAAAATGATGCACACGAAACCGCAAATAACTTGTCCCCAACAATTAACTCAATGTCAGATAGGTCACTTCGTAAGAAAAGCGACGTAGTACAGAGATTTCTGAAGGAAATAAAAATATGTAACTAAAAAGTAACACTGAAAAACCGGTTTTGCAGAACTTTTCTTTCTTTAAATACTATATATATTATAGTCAAAAAATGAGGGAAGAAAAATAATTCAGATAGAATACAGTGCATAAATTAATTTATGCACAGGGCAATGTGGCCAAAATACCGGCAGAATTGCTGCGTTAGATAGCTAACGATAGGCTTAACTCCAGTCTTTAGGGTGACACACAAGTTTCACTCACTAATATTTTCCTGTAGTAAATTTTTAAATAAATTGTTTAATTCTAAATGTATGTTATATTCCTGTAATGCGAGGTGTTTAAAACAAGGAATGAAAACCATGAGGAATTAAATTATTGCTTTTTTATTTAAACAAATATAATTAATCACATACCTTTGTACTATTTACAAATGTGCAAATAAACTAATACAATACTTAATAAAAACTACTTAAATACAAAAAACTCTTAGAAGGATCTACTAACGAAATATTAACAACTGTTCGCTTGCTACAACATTATACATATCTCTGTGCTCTTTGGTACAATTTACTAAATCTTTGGTATTAAAAGTAGGAAGAATAAAACTTAATAGTATATTTACAATTACAAAGTTTGCATACCGAATTTTAAAACAAAGTTTAAAATTTTAATTTTTTACTTAACGTCTTTTCAAATAAATCGATTTTCAAATCGAATCACATAATAAAAGTTACCTAAAAATATGACAGTTTAAACTGTCCACATTGGTTTAGTTTAGACGGTTGTCAAGAAATGAAAATTTGTAGACAACAACCTATGTTATTGCAAATTCAACCCTACATGCATGACTTAAAAACGAATTCAGAGAGCCGATGACAAACATTTCAATTATTGATGAACGAAACTCAGCTGTTTATTTTTATCTGGAATAAAAAAAATTAAAAACCTAATTTATTACTGATTTTCTGACGAAATTCATGAGTATTTAAATCTATTGATAATAATTACAAATATACTTCTCGAAAATATGACAATTCATTCTTTGTCAAAGACTTCGACGTGATATTTTTAACGTGGAATTTACATACATTGTAGGCATTGCCCTAATGAGGTCGTTTTTCTGGCACTGATTTGTGTACCTACCCAGTTTTTACATTTGATCGATGATTTTCAAACAAAATCATATAGTTACGTATATTTAAGTGAACGTTCGAAAGCCACCTACTTGTGCGTACATTGCAATCATAATAAAAATGTATCCAAATATGACTTTGCATCTAATATTGAAATCTAATTTTCTACTTCAATGTTGCTCGCCATACTTTCACAGCTATTTTCATTGACATAAGCACTACTTTTGTTTGCACTTGGCTTAGCTTTATTCTGACTTTCAACGGATTCCTTACTTTCATTTCTTGATTCCTGATTTCGTTCCACGTCACAAGGTAACTGCAAGCCAAACCCTGGATGACCGGGATAGTACATATAAGGTAAAGGAATATTTGGATAGTTTACTCCCAAATGTGGCCCATAAATAGACTGTAAAACGGCTTGATTATAAGATTCTTGGAGCAACGCTTTGTACTCAGGATTCTTAGCTAAATCAACGCCGTATATACCCGCGAAATGTTTCAAAAGCGGTGAACCTTCCAGAAGGTTTGGCGCGGAGAAGAACGCTGGATTGAGATTTTTGCTTATCGGATTTTGATACTGCTTCAAATCAGGTAAGCCTGATTGGTTGTTATTTACAAGTACTTTGACAGCGACTTTTCTAGCATGATTAGCGGCAGCCGCAGCAGCGGCCAGCATTCCACTTTCCTGCATTTGCAGTTGCTTTCTCTTCGTTTTGTATCTTCTATTCTGAAACCAGATCTTGACCTGTGTCTCCGTGAGTTTGAGACTGACGGCGAGATCTGCTCTTTCTGGTCCGGAGAGGTATCTCTGCTGGCTAAAGCGTCGTTCGAGTTCGTAGACTTGTGCGTGGGAGAATGCTGCTCTGGATCGTTTTTTCCGTGGGTTGTTCGGGTTGTAGTCAGCAATGGATGTGTAAGGCGGCGAGTTGATGCTCGAGTCATTGGGTGGGGTGGAGCATTTGCGCTGGTCGTGGTATAGAAAGGGTCGGTAGCTGACTTCTGAATGTGGAGAAGAGTTTCGTCGGAGTGGAGATCCCGTTGTTGAAGATCGTGAGTCGTAGTCATCTATAACAAAAGAAAATGATTTTAGAATTGGCGTACTTAAACAAAATTAGATTGGGAAAAGGAAAACTAAATTGGGGCATGTCATTTTGATAACTTCTACTCTAAACAATTGAACATAAGTATAATAAAGTAATAATAATAAGTTCATTATCACATAAAAATATGTTTTGTATAAAAAAGTGCGAGCTGTAAATCCACCTGAGATAATGTACTATGACAGAAATTTCATGAAGCGTTAAAATTGGTTTAATACTGAAATAGCAGTAACACGCTTTTAAAGTCCGGTGAAATTTAAAAGGCCCATAGGGCCATAAATAAACTGTCCATTTCGAAAGTAACACGCTTTTATTATTATTCAAAGTTCACCAAAATCACAGCAACAATTTATCAAAGAAAGCCAATATCCTTTAAACTTTTACAAAAGTATAAAATTCATTAAGCTTTGTTCACACGACGCGTCAATTAACGACTAGACACGCGATCCCCGAATAAAGACGGGTTCACACAATGCGTCCATTACGCAAATTGTCAACTGCCATTATAAGATGGTGTCACTATAATTACTATCGGCGTGATTTTCTATAGATCTAACGGTATTTTTGCGTGTACCATTACGCTTACTGTTGTATTAGTTCCAAGTTTAATTTCATTAGGAAAATTTGGAGACTTGGATATTAAAATGCAATCATGAGTTATACAAAAACTACATTAAAAATCACATGCGTCTTTTACGAATCGTTTTCACTTTGGCGATCATTTTAAATTGCTAAGTATATCTACATGTTCCTTTAGAAAGGTGTTTTAATGATATTAGCAACTGAACTAAAATAATTAAAACAATAATCATCTGTAAAAAAATATTTGCAACGATATGCTAAAAAGATTCTGTTCACAAATGTAAGAAAAACGACAAAAAACATTTGCCTGAAAGAAGGCATTGCGTAGTTTGCAGGTCAATTTTATACATACTAAATTGTATGAGTGAATAAGCATATATCTATGCAGAATAACCACAGATCCAGAATTCCGTAAAGTAACCTTATTTATGTATTTACAGTTTTGGTACACACACATGAAAACAATATAAAATACCTTAAAGGCTATTTTATTTAAGTACCTTTTTTATTTTATTTTTTTTTATTGAAAAAGGATGAGACGTTTGTCTTCTATGTCACCTGATGGAAAGTGACGATGAAGACGAAGGTGTTATACGTCTATCCACGAGATACCTATTCACTCGACGCTTGAAAGAACTGGGACTGTAGTTTTCTGGAAAAACAGACGCAGGCAGTTCATTCCAGACCTTGGTGACCCGCACCAAAAAGAAACTATCGAAGCGTTTGGTACGACTTCTTGGGATGTCTAATATAAAGGGGTGGAAGGCCTACTATTTGTATTCATAACTCCTTTTTTATTTCAAATAGCTCGAATGTCAAGCGTTTTACATTTCAGTTCGACATTTAAAAATAGACCAACTTCTTTTCAAATGAACCTCACATCAAAGGTTTGCGTTCCAAAATTAAAAACTATTAGAGTGATGACAACAAAACTTTTTGGTGGCAACCTTGCAATTACCAAATTGAATGGTTGAATAGAGAATGAATGAATGGATTAAGCGTCATCGAAGTCATCGCTTAACTTAATGAGGGGTTACAGTCCGACCAACTGTTCAGTCAATTGTGTGTGGCGCTGCATTCTACACAAAAATAATTTTCACGTAACAAATAATGTAGTTCCAGTTTATGCTACTGAATAGGTAATTTGGTGGCAATGTACGTCTGTCGCAAGTGACCCTAAGGGCTTAGAGATGGCGCGAACTGGTACTAAGGGATGTATTGTGAGAAAGTCGTTAGAGCTCATTAGTTCTTTTTTTAAGTGTTTTGTGTTATTTGTTGTGGTGTAAAGTAATTGTTTTTTGAGTTATTGTGTAAAAAATGTTATGTTAAGTATCTACCTAAGTATACGTTCTTGTGGAATGCAACCTAGACTTGAGTATGTTTAAGGTTTTGTTTTAATTAATGTTA
This sequence comes from Marasmarcha lunaedactyla, assembly GCA_923062675.1. Taxonomy (NCBI): domain Eukaryota; kingdom Metazoa; phylum Arthropoda; class Insecta; order Lepidoptera; family Pterophoridae; genus Marasmarcha; species Marasmarcha lunaedactyla. The sequence goes on along the minus strand of OV281361.1, from coordinate 6,864,128 downwards.
TTAAAGTTGTATTCTGTCGTGTGTAATAAATAAATAAATATAGTTATTTCTATTCCTTTTTTTACATATAACATTTTAGTACCAAGTACCTATTGTTGCTACATAAGTAGGGTCTTATAAGTATATCTACTTGTTATACCATGTACATAAACTCACTGATAATTAATGCTTCATTAAGCTAAACCCTTATATACAGATCGCGAAAAAAAAACAAAACGCTTCTGCGTCGAAAGTATAGGTATTTAAGAAATGCAAAAGTTAAGAAAAGGTCATGGATTAAGTTTTCACTTCAAACAAATTTGACTCTCCTTGAGCCAAAACGGTCAAATAAAAAGCGACTTTATCATATACTAAATAGTACACAATTCTGAAAACAGTTCAAATGGATTCTGAGCTTGTCAAAATTTTTTACTGATATTTGTATCACTATCGGCCGCACTCCGAAAAGTGAAATGGTTAGGTATTTAAGGTGATAGTTTTGCTTTGCGTATTTATTCTTTATATATATATATATTTATTCAAAGTATATATTTTGCTAGGCAAAATCTATGATAATGAGTGCTCTAAGTGGGTAAGATATGCAACAAAGTCGGTCTTGATTTGATCATTAGCTAAGATCATTCTAAATACGATTTATAGGTTACAGCTTTATTTCTTATTCGAGCAAACCCGAGGGCGGCCAGTAGTATTAGGTCGAAATAAAGCAATTTGATTGCTTCATTACTTCAATATTGTCCCGTCCGTAAAGGCCCTAATTTTTGACAACGTTCCATTCGAATTTCAAATTTCTGAATTGTTTTTATTAAAATTAGAGAATGAGAGGTAGGGGAAGAGGGTTCTACGCTCTAAAGCGGTATTTATTTAGATTATAGCATACGTTTGCATCGTAATAAATACGATTGAAAGTAAGAAATAATCATTCACCGGAGGTCCCAGGTTCGAGTCCAGCTCGGGGCGTTCATTTGTGTGATGAACACAGATGTTTGTTCTCGGGTCATGGTTGTTGATATTTATATATTTATGTTTATTCAGGGTTCCCTTCCAGTTCACTGTATTGTCACCCATAAAACAAGTTCTGCTTACTTTGGGGCCATAATGTTAATGTATTTCTGTGTTATGCATATGTCTAGGGATTTTATTAGGTATAATTATTATTATTAATTATTAATATTTGTCTCTATACCGGTTCAATTTGTTGTCGTTTGATTACATAATTCTGAGCAATGTTTCCAAAGACCTACAGCGAAATTAAAAAATAAAATATGACTTCGTACCTAATACAAATCGTACGGAATGCCAATTTTATAAAAAAGTTACCCGGCTTATAAATCATTAGGTATCGTAGCCAAAACTGTTTCCAATTTGGACCATATTGTTCACGTTTTTGATACGAAATTATGGAATTCGCAATAGTTATTTATGACCTTGCTTCATAATTTGGTTTAAACAAGCGTTTTATTTTTTATTTTTTAGACAAACACACCAACTGTTTGGCCCCAAAGTAAGCAGTGCTTATTTTATCAATAACCATACAGCGAACTGGGGGAAACCCAGAATAAACAATATTCACAAAATCCATCAACACGTATCAACAAAATTCAAGTCCGGCCAGGACTCGAGTCTGGGACCTCGGGCGTAGGAGACAGGACTACCTACTACGGTATTCATTTGATTTTTGACGAGTACCTACCTAACTTCGAACAACATTCTTCTACGGTAAAGACAATTGAATAGCTTATAAGATACCTATCGTGTATTATTCAGTTAACAGTCATAGATACAACTACCTATTGGAGGTGCATCCCATTCATGTGATATTACGCTGAGCCCGTGTCCCTTGTTAGAAATATTTTTTGTAACATTCCCCAGACAATCACACAACTGAATGGCCCCAAAGTAAGCAGAGCTTGTGTTATGGATGACCATACAGCAGCGAACTGGGGGGGGGGAACCCAGGATAAACATACATATATAAAAATCAACAACCGTGACCCGAGAACAAACATTTACGTTAATCACACAAATGAATCCCCCGGCCAGGACTCGAACCTGGGTACTCCAGCTTATGAGGCGCACGACTAACCACTATGCTACTCGGCCGTCTTTTAATTTTCATATGTTTCTTTAACAATTATTGTAATACGCAGTTGATAGGTTTATGTGTTAGTAATATTGTACCTATCGTTTCTAAATTAATTTTTTTTTACTTTCTGTCTTTCTAAAAGTTAAATAATGACCAAAATTACAGAAACTTTTCAAAAAATAAAAAAACGGCACTTCACACACAAAATGGACACGTGACGGGCAGGAATCGCCCGTCGGTTTTTTTTGTCTAAGCTCATGAGCCCCTTTTTGCAAACGGTAAAAAAAGTCACACGTTATTACCTATGAAGGTATACCTTCCTATTATAATTGCTAGCTAGGTATGTAAAACCTAACCAATTCTGAAGTTTTTCAACCGTGTATTTTAACATATTTTCTAAAATTGGTCTTACTGAGCTTTGCCTGTAGGTAGGAGGTACCAAAATCTCAAATGGCCCGCTCTACTAACAGTATCTTTTAGGGTTATGTACCTTGTACCTAAATTTTCTATGATAGCGCATTAACTAATTATAATATAATTATTATTTTCACTAGCTACTCGATGGCAAACTAAATCTATATCGTTTAAAAAAGAATTACCTACCGATTTAAAAGTGGCTGTTAACACTCCTATTAATTACACAGCGTTGGAAGACACTTTGAAATATCGAACTCTTTATTGACAAAATGATAAACGATTTTTTGAAGACAATAAATAAACACTCACCAGATAACTCAGTGACATAATTATTTTTCCTTGACATATCCAAAGCACCATCATCCGCATATTCTCTATAATTACAGCGATCGTAATACTTCATATTATTCTTACTGACTCCATCTTTCTTCATAAAATCATCGCCCTTGCTTAAAACACTTTCCCGTTCTAAAAACTTAAACTTAGCGCCAAAACCAGAATTCGCGAGAAAATTTTCATTTTCAAAATGGTTTCGCGCCTCGTTCTCCTTTGTAAGTATGTCGTTTATTGAAAATGGCGTCGTTAGGTTGGTTTTCTCACTGTCCGGTAGCATAGTGTCTTTATAGTTTTTAATTTTGGTTTCCATTATTCACATTTGCCGCGAAGTGGCACTACCGCGAACGACGCGCTACAACAAATGAGCGACCCCGGTGACGCTATTTGCTTCCCGCCTGATTTGACGTACCTTAAGCATTAGAAAGAGATAGCGATATCCGATAAGAAATAAAGATATGAAAGAAAGAGTGAGACAGGTGTAGTTTGGGGCGGTTGATTTTATAAAGTAGAAGAAGTGGTATAAGCGGAGGGGATCGTTCTTAGTTTTTCTTGAAGTTGTTTACATGATGTGAGGTTTTTCGAGAGACGTGAAAAATTACGTGATGGTTGAGCATTTGGCGATCTTTCTGGATATTTTTGATTCTTTATTATCTTAGAAAAAGAATATACGATTAAAAGACTTTAATACAATCCTTATTGTAAATAACTATATTTATATCTAAATTGAAATAGAAACTTATCATTATAGCCTTATCTAACCAAGGTTTAGGTATTACCCAAGAAATTAAAATATATTAAGTGCAGTATGTAACAACGTACTTTTCTACATAAAATAGCGAGACACTTATCATTCTGTACACAATATGTAAAGACAACATAGTACCTAATAGTTTTTATTACGTTCTAGATAGCTCCTTCATTAACAAACTATACCTACTAGACAAAAGGCCACATTCTATATTTTTCGTCACGTAACATCTTTTATTTATCAATAAAATGCAATTCAAATCGAACATAACGAAAAAGACAAACTAAAATGCCTCACTCTCGCTCTCTACCAAACAAATTCTCTTTATAAAACACCTCTTACCGTTAAGTGGCTGACAAGTGTCTACCTGTCTCACTCTAACCTACTATCAGTTACTAAATCTAGACACGCCCTATCCCTTTCCCTCAATAGCCTATTTAAATAGACCAATCAGGTGAGAGTATAAGTTAGTGGTTAGCCAATAAAAATGATCCTATTTGTCAGTGATAATTTTCTTTTTTAAATTTATTATTAAGTTTGGAATAGTATTTTTGTCGTTTGGCTAATGAATTGATGGAAGGCAACGTAATTTTTGGTTGCTATTTATCTTTAGATGTTTTTGTTATTAGGAAGAAATAGAGTTAGATGATACTTATTGGTTTTATGAATATAGATAGTTAACAATACTGTGTATAATATAGCTAGGCGGTTATTGCCCTACAATAATGACCAATAGGTATGGTAGTTATGAGAGTTAAGAAAAAAGTTTGAATGTGATTATTATTAAATCTAAAATCGACGCCATGGTTCCTACGAACAGATTTCTCCATGCTGACCCATTTGGATTGTACACCCTGTATATATAAACGACTTTAAATGAAGATATTATCGGCCATAATTTTTCATTTCTATTTTTTAGTTTCTAACAAAAATCCCTTTGGAGTATTTAAAACCTGACACTTACCTACTTACCTATTTATTTAACATTTAAATGTTAGGAACGTTTAATACCTTCTGGTTCTTTATTAATTGTAAGAATGATGTACGATGATTAGTACCTATAGGTAATGAATAGGTACGAAACAATTTCTATGCCGTTTGCATTCCACACTTATGTGGCCGTTAACAAAAGGATGCTTAAACAATCAAAATTTGTCTATGAAGAGTTTAAAAGTCTTCAGTTGCAGACAGTTCTATAGATATCTTAAACACTCTTTTAATATCAATTTCCTTAAGAATACCTTTTCCTATGTAAGATTATCTTTGAACCACGACAACCAACCAGCCTAAATATTAATGGAAAAGTATTTTTAATTAATTTTGTTGTATTTTAACACGAATATCTACAGCCAAAATAAATACCTACATTTACCTACTATGGATCTGAATGTATATTAAATTAGTGGATCAAACATTATCAGGCGTATTTTTGATATTAGGTAAATTACAAATTAAATAAATGGACACGAGTAAAAATAAATCGGTAACCAAACCGACGTTTGCTTGCGATCGTATAGATAGTAGATAATAATTGGAGTTAAATGTTAGAGGAAAAAAACAGGTTTTTGTACAAATACAATTTTCTTTATTCATATCTCAAAGACCGTCGTTCAGAGCTATGGCTCCGAAGATACTTTTGCTTTTCAAAGCGAATAATAATCAAATAAGCTCATAATATTAGAAGGAGTAAGTATTACAGGAAATCACACCCGAATCCCTTGCATTGCGACAGCCCCTTAGTATGCGGAGCGCCTACAAAAGCCCGAACAACGCGCAAGCGGTTCGCGCCTTAGTTTGAGCCTCCATGAAATTTCCCCGAGTGTACCAAATATTAACCTACGAAGCTCATGATCAGTAATAACGCAATCAATAAGTACCGCGGCGAAGGTCTCCTCTGTCTACCAATAAACAGAGGGACGAACTGTAGAGCTAGGAAAGTGTAGAAGTGTCGATCGATAAGTTATAAGACCCACGTCTTCGGCTCAGCACATTCGGTTCGGCAGTAATACATCTAATAATGTAATAAATCCCCAGACAAACCCACCAATTGTATGGCCCCAAAGTAAGCGGAAAGGTATGGATGACCACAGCGCGAACTGGGGGAAACCCAGAATAAAACTAGACATAGCCGTACCTACATTAAACAAAGAAATACTCTGGAGTAGTTGCTTGCCAGTTCTTCTACACGAAGGTCTTTCTGAACTGGTGGTTAACGTCAATATGTAGGTACTGAAACGTCAGTCTTACTGAATTAGGTAGGTATCTACATTTTAACGAAGTTGTGTTCCGCTATAGCTAAGGAAATTATGGTGTTTCTAAAGTAAAAAAGTAAACATTTGGTCTGCTGTGAAAGAAACTGTAACTAAGTCGGGTCATTTTATTTATCTAACTTTTCCTTCGTTTTATTCATTTATTAGTCCGCCATTTTGTAAATATGACAACTGAATTATCTACGGGTAGAGAATGACATTGCACTATTTTCATAGCCAACAAAACGAGCACACGGCCCATCTGATGGTAAGCGGCATCCGCACCACATTTTGAAGTTATTTTTACATCGAATAACGATGCTTATGCTGTTGGAGTTGCTTTTGTTCCAATAATTGCACTGGCTGTTCTTTCAAGACAAAATATTTCGTGTTCGTATAACTTCGTTAGTATTCGTGTACTGTCGTATATTGTCGGATCAGTTCGCAAAGTGACTAAACCATTTGACAAGTAAAATCAGGAGACAGGATTTTTGAGTTCCATAGGTACTATAGGGCTTGTTATTATGACGGTCAAAATAGGAATGACTGTAGTACCGCTCCAGCCGAGATCTTAATAGAAGAAACTTTACGAGCGAGTGGTGTAGTAGTAAGTAGCCTTGCCTCATACGCTGAAGGTCCCAGGTCCGCGGCATTCATTTGTCAGACGAACACAGAGGTTTGTTCTCGGGTCATGGTTGTTTGTATTTATATATGTATGTTTATTCTGGGTTCCTCCATAGTAGATGTAAGGTCATTCATAACACAAGCTCTGCTTACTTTGGCTTAGTTGGTGTGTTTGTCTGGGGATTTATTATTATTATCTAAAAATTTTCATCTAAATGAAAGGTGTTGCGCCTAAACCTATATACCTTAAATTAAAATTGTGTCCTTCGTAATTATCATATATTAACTTTAATATCATATATTAATAAATTGCAATTTAATTTCAGTTTTGACTTACATTTTCCTGTCTACAGATTGATGTCTCTACGTAACCCCTAAGTGGTACTCAAGCGAAGTGTTGTGTGCGGTCATTGGAGTCCGGTAGGTTGAATGATCAATCAAGCGGCTGTGGGTTAAGTGCCGGTTTTAATGGGTTAATTCATTTTTAAGTGTTCGCGTGGAACCTGCGTATTGGTTTATTTAATAATGTTTTGTCAGGAAGAATAATGTACCTACAAGATTAAATAATGAAAAAAGAAATATCATCCTGTATCGTTGTAAGCAATACGTTGTGATTGATCATGCCCAGTTTGGGCAGGTACAAGATGGCAAGTCCCATTTGTTGGATAATTTTAGCAATTCTGATGGCTTTACCATACTAATCTAAACTAAAAATGAGTTTAATCCTATCTAATAATTGATTTTTAGTTTCGTTTGATACGATATCAAAATAGCTTTTTTAAAAGTCTTCAACTAAGGGTAAAAGCTTCTTGAGGTAGGTACCTATAATTTACTTTTCACTTCCCATGGTACGTTTGTTAAGACACCATGAGGTTCGAAAGGTGAAGCCGGTAGGTATATTTTCTTTTAGCTTCCTTATTCTCTTGAAAATCTATTTAAGGCTGATTTTCAATTGTCAGATAAGTTATTGTTATCATTTTGCGGTTTATGGCAATCAGCTGTTGTTACAACCTACACAATAACTATTTCTGCCAATTTGAAGTATTAGTATAATAAAAGAATTAATAAAATTATAACATTGCTTTCAAGACATGTGTCCAAAAACCTTCCTCAGAAACTTATATCAGTACAGTAGTTTTGAGAGTTTGACATTATTTCAATGGAAAGTCTTGTCAAGTGTCAAATTTATTCTCCAGATAAAAAATTACTGAGAAAAAAAGAAAAGTTGATTAAAAGAAAATTTTTGTTTAGTTTAATTTAGTTGGTGCCATGAAAATTGCTACCTTTGTCCCGACAAACGAGAATTGCCGCCTTGGACCAGTGTGAGCCCCGTCACCTTGAGCATTGTCGAAGTCAAAGAATCGAATTCAATCAAGATTTAACATTTGATATTCTGGAGATTTTGACAATCCTGTCAAACCCGACATTTTACAAAGTTTACCGATAGACATGCAGCTATTGATTGAACCAAACGCTTCGATAGTTCCTTTTTGGTGCGGGTCGCCAAGGTGTGGAATAAAGTGCCTGCGTCTGTTTTTCCAGAAAACTATAGTCCTAGATCTTTCAAACGTCGAGTGAATAGGTATCTCGTGGATAGACGTCTTCATCGTCACTTTCCATCAGGTGAGATAGAGGACAAATGGCTAATCCTTTTTCAATAAAAAAAAAATGCGGTAGAGGTGGAGTTGTCTATAGACCTGCTATGTGGAATTCGACATACTTTGGTATAATGTCTACTCAAATGAGAATTGCTCAACAGGGCGACTCTATAGATTCTCAAACCGTTAGGAGATGTGTGCTTCATAACACAAACGGGATATCCTGGTAAGTGATTCGTATTCTAGATTATTTATGAATTGATTTATTTTGTTTTGTTATAGGTATCTCGGCGGAGTCCCAGGCAATGGATGACAATCGCGCTTGTGCGGTGCTCGGTCTCTTGTAGGTATCGCATACTAGGGGACGATGACACTACAAAGGATCCGAAGCTGAGCCTGCACGAAGTCACCCGATTGTACATTTTAGTTTAATTTTGATTAAAAGTAGGTAAGCACGAAGCATTTGACTGTTGATGTGATAAACGCAAAAATTTTCTTTAATAAGTACGTGCTAAAAGTTTTACCTACATTTACACATTCGACACAATCGACACAATAATGTCTCTTATAGCTTCTGAATAGATGAATCGATTTTGATAAAAAAAATATCTGTTTTGGCTGTTGGAATTGAAAGTTATTAGCTACGATTAAATTCAGTAGTTAGTCTATACCTATCGCTTTTCAAATATGTTATTTAAAAAACGAGGTTTAGTATCTAACTAGTTATTAATGTTTAGCAAGTACCTACCTACCTCAAATTAATTTGGTGTATGGGCCCTAGATTTTTTTCGTGCTTATTGTATAGTCACGGCATTTCTAGGTCTACAAAAGGTCAAAGACACTTTATTGTTGTATTGCGTTATAAATCTTGTTACGCCTGCCCAATCTAAAATTCTCATTTAAAAACAATATAATGTTTTTAGGACGGTCTTTGTTTCTGTCATTCCAATATAAATTGAGAGTAATGGAGGGACATTTTAACTGACTAACCGTGCTGTTAATTAAATTTTTAACTCCGGTCCGCGCAAGTCGGCCTTATTGGTTTTACTTGTTCAACTAAAATCATGATATCTAAAAACTAGTAGCGTACTCTGTTCTACATTTTTATAACTATTTGGATATCGGACATAAAAGTTCTCAACCTAGTTTTGCTACTCATCGACAGAATGCGCTGCAACAGCAGGAAAATTCTTGTGGCTAGATGGCGCTTACTCAAACAAGAAGCTACATATAGTTTACACAGCAGAGGGCCGAGTGTGATGTGGCGATCCTACGTTTTGTAAGCTTGTACCTATATAATATATGGAGGCTTGACAAAAATGTACTAATTGTACACGCATACAAAAGTGTCGAGAACACGAGTTGACTCGACAGACAAACCGACGGCTGCCTACAAAGTGAAGTTGCAACTTACAAACACGCACAACATATGGCCGCGCGCACGGATGATTCGTATTGTCTATACATACGTATAGGTTACATCATTTTAGTCCAGGAGGTAGCGTTGCATTTTGGGCTGTGATTTTACGCCGATTGCTTGCCATCTTTTTCAATAGATCTCGAATGACTTACAACTGAACAAAGTGTCAGCTGGTGCACCCGCGGTGGGTGTGGAATTGGGAGGTTGCGAAAGTGGTAAAAAATAAAAAAAAGTTAAGTTGAATGAGGACATGACAGTTTATCAGCTAGTAATCCTACTCATTGTCAGATAGGGCTTAGCAAAAGTAAAAAATAAATATGGCTAGATGGCGCTGACAAAAAAAACACCTGGTAGTATAATTTTCTATAACCACAACAGATGGCGTCAAATCTCAAAGTTGAAACCATGTGGTTTTTATTACAGCAAATATAGCAAGGAAATATAACGAGTTAGGTTAAGATATCTACAACGATTTTTACAATATTTTACCATTTCCATTGCCGGCAAAGAGAACACGATCCACCTGATGGTAAGTAGCATCCGCGCCCATGGACATCGTAGGTCATAGGTGTTTTATTTATTATTATTGAATGTCAGGTCAAGGGCTATAAAAGCTGAGAGAGTCTGATATACGAATTAAGATATATTTACGACGAACAATTAATTAGTAGCGATCAATACACTCAAGCTCTTAAAAAGCATTTTTAATTTCATTGTTCCTCTTGCTTAATTAACACGCCAGGTTGCCCACGTTCCAGTACCTCTGCAGGGTAGTAATGACGCAGGTTTGAGAATCGGAGACTGGCTGCGATTTGCCTTGTAGAATATCCTTTTTCGCGCAATTCAGCTTCGCAAGACTTCAGACAGTCCACCTGGCATTTTTCAAGTAAACAATTTTAGAGAAATTGATTAAAATAGCTTTCAGGCAGAAACAAGAATGAGGGCTATCTATGTATCATTGACTTCGTTTTTGTAAAAGAAAAACAAAAGATGATTTTATGATTTCTACATTTAAATGACGGATTCTTAAATAAAGAACACATATGTAATAAATTATTTAAGCAATTAAAAAATATAAGACCTTTTTTCCGTGAACTCGGACTTTTTAGGGTTCCGTAGGTAAATGGCAAAAAACGGAACCCTTATAGATTCATCATGTCTGTCTGTCTGTCTGTCCGTCCGTATGTCACAGCCACTTTTTCCGAAATTTTAAGAACTATACTGTTGAAACTTGGTAAGTTGATGTATTCTGTGAACCGCATTAAGATTTTACACAAAAATAGAAAAAAAAAACAATAAATTTTGGGGGTTCCCCATACTTAGAACTGAAACCCTAAATTTTGTTTCATCAAACCCATACATACGTGTGGTGTGTCTATCGATAGGTCTTCAAATGATATTTAGTTTTATAATAAAAAATTTTCTTAACTGAATAGTTTGCGCGAGAGTCACTTCCAAAGTGGTAAAATGTGTGCCCCCCCTGTAACTTTGACGGCCTGTTTGGTGTGGAGGTAAGTACACTTACCAGAGGTAGATATTTTATTATATTCGCTTTCTAGTCATGGATGTGTATGTATGTTTATTTAAGTTTATTTCTAATATTTATACATGAAAAAAAATACCTATGTGTGCTTATATATTTCTTAAGTTTATTGATCCGTTATCTAGTATCCATAACACAAGTTCTTAATGATGCTTAATTTGGGCTAGATAAAGTGGTGTGATTGTTAGAAATAAAATAAAAAAAAACTAAAAAAGATATATCATGTACAATACCATGTAAACTTCCACCGAAAATTGATTTGAACGAGATCTAGTTTTTTTATAAGGCATGAGTGGCAAACCGCAGTTTACCTTTCATACAATCAACTCAAATATATAAATTGTAAATAAAAAAAACCATTTATTTTCATAAACATAAACGTTATACACAAACCCTGAACCATTATTTTCTAATAATAAATCTGTAATAGGTAAATACGTAAATAATAATTATAATTCGCGCGGGGCTTGACTTGATCGGTAGCGGGTGCGGAGCGCGCGGGGGGCATGTTCCCGAATGTGCTTGCCCGAACGGGATTATTAAAACATCGATCAAAGTTACAACGAACTACAAGAACTTATATGTTATGTTACTTGCTGCTACGAAACCCTTCACGGGCGAGTCCGACACGCACTTGGCCGCTTTTTTTTTAATGTGTGTATTTCTCACGCACGTTCATTTCACAGGCGTTTGCGTTTTGTATATTCACTCATCAAAACTTGTTAAGTCAGATAGCCGACAATGAGTCAACTAACTCCAGGAAAACGCAGTAACTCCTAGGAGTAGATTTTCTCGCGTACTATTAGGTCTTTACCTATGAAATTGCCGTTTTTCACGAAATAAATGAAGCGTAATTTTTTTATATATTTTTTATTTCTATTAATCAAAATAATCACCCATGCAATCAATGCATCTTTGCCAACGCATTGGTAGCTTATTGATGCCTTTCTTGAAGAAATCAGCTGGACGGGAGGCAACAAATTCTTCAAAGGCATTTTGTACTGCCTCTCGGGTATTGAATTTTTTCCCGCCAAGAAGTTATCCAAATTCTGGGAAAAGTAGAAGTCTGTAGGCGCAAGGTCTGGTGAGTACGGCGGATGACGGAGAACTTCCAACCCCAACTCTTGTAGCTTGGAGACCGTCTGCTGTGCAGTATGAGGTCGCGCGTTGTCGTGCAGGAGCAGTGGAGCCGAACGATTGACCAAAGCTGGTTGGAGACGTGCGAGCTTCTCCATCATTGTGTTCAGTTCTTCACAGTACACATCTGCAGTAATGCTTGTCCCGTTTGGCAAGAAGCTGTGATGAATTACACCCGCGTTAGACCACCAAACAGTGACCATCACTTTTCTAGGGGTAAGTTTTCGTTTAGGGCATTGTTTGGGTGCTGAACCAGGGTCCAAACAACTTGCTGAGCGCTTACGATTGTCAAACAGGATCTATTTCTCGTCACAAGTAACAATGCGGTTCAAAATTCCTTCATTTATATGCCTGCTGAGCAGTGCACGCTCTCCACGCGTACTTTGCGCTGGCGGTCATTGAGTTCGTGGGGTACCCATTTGTCTAGCTTTTTTACCTTGCCAATTTGACGCAAATGGACCAATATTGTTTTGATGCTAACGTCGAAAGCTGCTGCTAATTCAGCCGTGGATTGAGTTTCATCAGCTTCCACAATTGCCTTTAATTCGTCATTGTCGACCAAAGTTTTCGGACGACCACGGTGTTCATTTTTCAGGTCAAAATTTCCAGAACGGAAGCCGGTAAACCAATAACGGGTGGTGCGTTCGCTTGTAGTGTTCGCTCCGTAAACGTCGTTGATGTTGCGTGCCGCTTGTGCCGCTTTGCTGCCACGACGGTACTCATACTCCATAATTACTCGAATTTTTAACTTATCCATGATGACGAAAAATGTTGGAATGCGTTGAAAACAAAACACTAACTATTAAACATATGACGATTTTAGAAAAAGAATTCCATGTTTGTTAAATAAAATTAATTTGAAATTAGAATTATCAGTCAAAAAAAAAAATATTTTCATTTGAAATGGCCAGTACGGCAAAACGGCAGTTTCATAGGTAAAGACCTATTATTAACTTCTAACGCCTCTAGTTTCATTATTAACATTACCGTTAGAAACGTGTATTCTATAGTCCACGAATCATTTTTAAAATGTGTTAAAGACCGGGTTCGTGGTTAAGCTAGTCAACTTTAAGTTAAGTATCATCGATAATTCAGAAGGTTGTAGTTCCCATTATTATTGCCTGATTTTATTAAGAAACCCCATACTAAAAATATCTTTAAGATATTGGAGTTTTCAGTTTTAAATTCCAAAAATTCCCGAATTTTTGTATATTAGGTGTTTTTTTTCTCTAATAAAATTTTTTACGGTAGTAGGTAAGCTTGCAAAATTATAAGTATTTGAACAAACTCGGTCGAAATAGTGGCTCCATGTTTGAAAAGTGTTAGTAGAGTTTATTTGTTAAGATCTCTCTGGGGCGGGACTACTGTCCTTCCCGTTGTGACCGCCGTCACAATCACGTTACGTGCTTGTGTTCCGGTCGAAGTAACGCAACAGCCAGTGCAATCACTGGAACAAAGGCAATTTCATTTGAAGCCTGCGGTTTTCAGTCTGTCATAAGACGATATAATAATCATTTATAACAATCAGTATTAATAAATAAAGCACCTGCGACTAATTATGTCCATGGGCGCAGATGCCGCTTACCATCAGGGTTTCCCGCCATGAATGTAATAAAACCAGAAAGAAATGACCTTAGAAATGGTTTTCATCACGTGGTCTATGATAATATAACATCTAATACGGTTGAGGATGGCGATGGCTGGATCCCGCGTTAACACGTGAACGGGTGCCGTTTTGTGGGTGTTCGTCGTTTGGATACTTGGGTGGGAGGGAGTTGGAGAGAGGAAGACTTTCCGAGCAGATAAGAATAATTTTGATTAGATTATAAAGAGACTGTAAATTTGTTTTGAAAAAAAATATACCCGTGAAGTTTCTTGCCAGTTCTTCTTCACGAAGGTTTCTCCTAACTGGTGGTAGAGTCATACTTCATTTAACATCAATAAGAACAAGTAATTGTCTATGTTCAGAAATAAATAAATATTTCATTTCATTTCATCCTTTATATCAAGACTGACTTAACTAGTAATCCTATATAATTATTAAAGCTTAATATATAAAAACCGCAACATTTTTGGTCGAACATCTACCAAAGTAGACCTTTGAAAGAGCTTTCTCCAATACCTAAAATACGTTTTTTGTATTATCTCTTTGTCAGACAAGAAATTAATAAAAAAAAATCGAAAGCCCTCGGTTGTTGCGATGCATCGGGCGTTTTTTGTTCAATTTGTTGTAAACTTTATCTGAATTGCTACCATACTATGCTGAGCAGACCAGCGGGCTTTACAGACGAGCGTTGTTTGTGTTTTCTGGTTATTCATTTTCGATGTGCTTCATTGCCGAGCAGACCTGTATATTATTCTACGCATACTCTAAGCAATAATAAATGATATTTTGATATATTTTTGCGTAATTCTGAAACAAAATTACTAAAAAATGTGAAAAAAGAGCAAGCGTCCTTCTTCTTCTTATCGTGTGAAAGAGTGGCAACCTCTGCTGTTAGAGTAGTCAGAGAGTTGACCTGGCCGTTGCGAGACAACATTAGACCCTTAGGAGATGTGAACCTTCTTAGATAATAACCAAACTTGGTAGTTTTAGAAAAATTTCGGATAATAATCACGTTAAAAAAAATATAGATTATATATTTATAATATATATATATATATATATATATTATAAATAAATATATATATAAGTATATATACAGGGTGTTTTTTTATTAGAGTATAATCCTTTAAGGGTTATAGTACAGGTTATTTGAAAGATTTTTTTTTAAAATGTAAGGAAAAAAATAAAAATTTAAAAGACATTTAATTAATTTTGTTTATTTATGACGATCTAGTTACATATCCAGACCATAAATTGTACAATAACAACGTTTTTTTAAACAGAATGCTCCCAAATTTGAGAACAAAAGAAAAAAATTACTAGTATTTCACGCTAATTGGCCCCTTTTACATAAAAAGTCACTATGACATTTGTTGTGAATGTTATAAAAAAATTATCTACATTTCCTAAGCTTTCTAATGAGGTATACAACTTTTACACAAGTGTTCAAACACCAAAGATATCACCAAGAAATGACAATGGTGCGTTGACTCAACAAAAGGGTCAGCTAGCAAAGTAGGTAAATACTATCTGGAATTGTTTGACCTTTGGTTACTAAACCCTTATCAACTAATGCATGTAAATTTAGTTCGTTCTTGTAATTCGTTGCGTTCGGATGCTACTCGGGTGCTATCTGCAGTTTTGTTTTTTTCTTACGACGATCCGGCTTGTGACTGTTCTGTGATTGATTGCCCTACTGACGACTTGGCTATTGAACTGGTTACCGGTTACCCAAAGATTTGGTTAAATAATTACGGAAGCTGACCAAATTAAACTAAATTTAAGCTCACGAGTGGTAAAATCGGAATTAAGGAAAAAAAGCGAGTTTGTGTGAGAAACCAAGGTAGTCATTTTGAAAATGAGTTATGATATATTTTTTTCTAAATTAATATTTACTTTCATTTTTAACATGACTACGGTACATGACATTTTTAACATGACTGTTTTTATTCAGGTTAAAAGGTTTTTTCTACCTGCTCCATTGTTTAAATGATATCTTTGGTGTTTGAACACTTGTGTAAAAGTTATGTACCTCATTAGAATGCTTCGGAAATGTAGATTTTTTTTTACAATATGCACAACAAATGTCATACTTTTTATGTTAAAGGGGCAAATTTGTGTGAAATACTAATAAAATTTCTCTATTGTTCTTGAATTTGGGAGCATTGTTTAAAAAAACGTTGTTATTGTACAATTTATGGTCATAAACTAGATCGTCATAAATAAAAAAAATTAAGATATTAAGTGAATATCATTTGAATTTTTATCTTTTAGATATTTTTTAGAGATTTTTATAATTTTTAGATTTTAAGTAACCTATGTTTTTTTTCAAATAAACATTAAAATTAAAATATCTCGATAATGATTCACTTTCGCATATGAGTGTCCATACAAAAAAATGTTGCAAATGACCTGTACTATAACCCCATTAAAGGATCATGCTTTAATTAAAAAACACCCTGTATATGTAAGTTTGGAAAATTATTATTACCATTATATATTTTCTTAAATTTTCACGATACATACTTTAAAATAAAACACTTTTTACCGGATATTATCGCGTATATTTTAGATAATTTTAAAATTGACCAAATTGACCACGGCAACTGCAAAGATGCCGAAACGTCGAAATAATTTTAAAATTATCTAAAATATACGCGATAATATCCGGTAAAAAGTGTTTTATTTATATTATTACCATTGTTAGTAGAACAGCTCGTCTGCGCCATGCCTCCCCTAAACTGCATCCACGCAAGCGCCGGCGCCTCCCAGATAAAACAGCATCCCTGTAACATGTGTTCATACATTCCGAAATACAGAGAAAACATATGAAACACCAAATACAACTCAATATGTCTCAAAAACCGTCGAGTAAAAGAGAGAACGCCATATTAATCCAAGCTATTCAAATGCTTTTTGAACCGCTCTGCTCTGCTACTGCATTGTATTCGGAGATGTGGTATTAGGTTTTTGAAAAGTATGGGAAAAGAAAAATGAACCTGTTTTAAAAAGGCAATAAATTTTATG
The DNA here is from genome assembly GCA_923062675.1 of Marasmarcha lunaedactyla. Lineage (NCBI taxonomy): Eukaryota > Metazoa > Arthropoda > Insecta > Lepidoptera > Pterophoridae > Marasmarcha > Marasmarcha lunaedactyla. The sequence goes on along the minus strand of OV281361.1, from coordinate 6,847,340 downwards.
AGGTAAGCGTGCGCGGTGTAAAGTCTTCTAAATGACTTTCAAATTGGTAGTTGATTAAAAGCTTTTAAGTTTTTTTTCATTGTTGAACTTTAGCAGTTCGTAAAATCTTTTATGAATAATTAAAATAAGTGAATCACGAGCGTTATGAGAATTAATTTAATATTTCATTACGTTTAAGTTTTCATTACATTATATAAAACAATTTTTAACCGGTTTTTATCGCGTTCAAGTATACTCGTGACCGCAGTGTCTATAAATAAATAAAAACACTTTATAAAATCAGGTTTAAAAGTGTTTTTTTATAAATATTTAAACCTAAGTCCTAACAATTATTATTTATTAATATAATTGATATAAAATAGTTGTTAGGTAATGTACAACGTTACGTCCGACATATATAATGTAATTTTGTTTTCATGGAACAACGGACCTGGAGATCTAGCCATTGAATATGCCTTGAGCCCCTGTAGACCAAGTAGAATTTAGAAAACGGAATTTGATTCACTATTCTTGTGACTTTTAAAACTACATTTTTAATTATTCTCTAAGTTTATGTTAAAGAACAATGCCCATGTTTCATATATGCAATGACCTGTCAGCATGTTTTTTATTGATCTAATGTATAAATATAAAAACGATGAAGAAAAAACAGTTTTATATTCCTAAACTTAAGGTAACAACTTAATGCAATTTAGCAATTCAGAAAAAAAGTTACATTGAAAAATATATTTTGAGGTTATATTTCAAATTCAATCAATTTTTATAGCTCATCTTGGCAATATTTAACTTGGAAAAACGAAAGTGCAGCTCATTTCAGGATTTTGGCTTCAGATTCTCACGGATATGTAATTTTTTTCAAGCAAAAGGAATAAAAAGCCTTTCGAAACCTCAAATTACTAAGTATTCTCAAATGTTGAAATGTATGTATTCTCATGTATGAAAACTCATATTTGGTAAAAATGTAGACATATCTTCTATCGCTGTAATGAAATGACATGAAAGACGTCGATTTCAAATGAGTTAATTGATGTTTAGTAAGCCTCAGCATTGTAATGTAGATAGTGAAACACCTGTTCATTTTATTCAGTTAGATTATAGATTTTTACACAGATAAGTAGGTATGTGTGGATTTTAAAATAAAAGTCCTCAGACAACATGGCCCCAAAGTAAGCAAAGGCTTGTGTTATGGGTACCATGTAGCGAACTACGAGGATCCTAGAATAAACATGCAAACCCGGACCAGGAACATTTTTTTATTGTTCTGTGCGGGATCAATCTTGCAACCTCACGAATCACATAGCTGGCGTCTTAGTCACCGCGTTTAATTTTAAATACTCAGAATTACACAGGCGATTTCCATGTGCATAAGTGTGCTTTCAGTACAGGAAAGATGAAACGCAAATTCGGGATTAGCTGTATTTGTACTTAACTCAAAAAATAATTATTTCTTCAAAGTACTTATAAAAACTCAAAATAATATGCATAACAAAAGCAATCATTCATATCAGTAAAGACATGATCATTTTTCATTCCATCCAATTGTTGCTCCAGTTGAAGATAAAAATAAAATAACAGGATTATTTTTTATTATTTATTAAACTTAGCGCAAGTAATCGTTGAAGCAGAAGCCAGAAACGTTAACCGGTACGGATGCCAAGGTGATCAAAAGTTAGAAAAATCCAGAGTAGTATCGCACAGTACTCTAGCGGTACGGGACCCTAGATGGACCTAATCTAACCTAGGGAGGTCTTCCTAATCAACAAAGGAAAAACACATATAACTTTAAATTACTCTTTATTTATGGGGAATCTATTTTATAACAATATAATTAATAATTCTAAGATTATTTTGGGGACGAAGCCCGCAATAGAATTCCGTAAAGGAATTCCCTAAAGGAATCCCCTAGGGATGCCACGGAACAATCATCCATATTATATATATTTTACATTTTACAGATAAAATAAAATAATGACAGACTTATAAGTTGCCAGTCATAAATGTCGGCAAGTTTGTTTGTGCAATAACCTCTTTTATTAAATACGGCACAAGCAAACGTTGCAGTACACAATGCCGGAAATGCAAACGAAGGACTGCAAACGTTTAATTCAAATCTGAACTGACGTGTTTTGACGAATTTTTGACATTGTCAATATGACAGTGAAGTAATGCTGTAATGTACATTTAAGAAAAATAATTGATTCTTTCATTTTGATGTGCATCACTTCAATAAATTAACAAATAGAATATTAATTTTATTTCAAAAGTCATATATTTCTATTAATTCATAAGCAGATTCGAAATATTGTAAAGTTCGAGCTTTATTTGGAACGAAACTTGTCATTGTGGCAAACCAAAATCAATAAATGACTTTAAAAAACCCAATTATTTTTTTTGTCGATTGTAGTTTTTGTTATGGAATAGATTTTATGGTTCAGCTAAAAATTAGTAATTTTTCGTACTATATTACTCAACTATACATAACACGAGTTGTCAAAATGTTGACAGGTCAGGCATGGTCTTTCATCTTTGAAGTTTAGCAAGCATGTCTACGTTAAAAATCAATTCCTGGTTTTAATTGAAATATTGAATAACGGAACTCACGTACCGCCGACGATATTCTATACAATATATCTTATATTTATCAAAAGATTATATCAAAAATATATTTATGTTTATTTACTCCATAAAATTGAAAAAAAATTATTTCTCAGCCCGGAAATACCCCTTGTGATGAATTAAATATAAAAAATAAAAAATTAAACATAAAAAATCTGTTACTGAGTGAAGCAGCATATGTGTTATTTTGATTAAAATAAAAAACAGGTATAGATAGGTGGCGAGCTCCTAACACACGGTCCTCATAAATCTTGTCCCCATCTCTTGATCTAACTTAGACTCCATCTGACTGTCACTCTACGAAAAGAGCCGAGCCGTGCGACACGACAGGAGCACGAACCAACTGTATTCTGTCTTGTTCACACACCTCGGCGTTGCATTATTCTGTTATTTTGCAGTTTCATCAATTAAAAGTTTGAACGATGTACTATACTTAAGTTTGAGTGAGTACCAGATCGATTGCACGTCATGTATCTTCTGCTATTTGAATTTAATCAAGGGCTCTAGCGATCAGTCTACTTCAGATCATCGCTACTTTGATGTTGAATTATGTTTCGGAATTTTTAAACACAGAGTGAATAGTGAATGGTAGACGGTCAACTGCCTCTGCCTTCCTGTACCACATATGGTAATGGTTCCCGATTGCACCATTATAATTAAACATAATAATATATTATATAATAATATAAATAAATCCCCAGAGAAACACACCAACTGTACGGCCCCAAAGTAAGCAGAGCTTGTGTTATGGATGACCATACAGTGAACAGGGGGGAGGGACCCAGAAGAAACGTACATGTATAAATAAAAACAACCATGAACCGAGAACAAACATTTATGTTCATTACACAAATGAATGCCCTGGCCAGGACTCGAACCTGGGACCTCCGGCGTATGAGCTACCACTACGGTACTGGGTCGTCATTCTCATTTCATCTCAATTTATATTTTTCCTCCAGATTAATATTGAACAGCTTTTTATAATTTTATTTCAGTTTTGTAGCTAAATTATTATTCTAGTGTCTATTAACATGACTGTCAAAAACACCACAAAAAAATGTCTTTTAAATTTATATCATAAACATGAAAGGATTGTCGTAAAACCGGCTCCGAACAGGCGCAGTTACAGTGTGTGTCATAATTATATAGAAATAGATACATGATGTATGTATATGCACGTGTGTTTGATGTATTAATATCTATTGCTTTTAAGGTTATCGTGGGTGGAAGGTGATCTGCTCCGATAGACCGACTGCCCTGTGGTACAGGCGCAGGCGGATGTGGCGCGAGAATGCAATACACTTTATGAAGTTAGTATGTAATATGTGGAAACTATGTAGTAATTATTTTGGTGCCTCTCAGAATTTAACGTGATTTTCTTACATATAACAAAGTGTGAATTTTGGATAATATTAATTATCTTTTTTAAGTATAGGCTTTACAATAGTTCTTAAGATTTGATTATAATGTTCGTTCATATGCTATGTCAGCGTGTAAATAATAATATACATGTTTAAGTTGTAGAAAAAATTGTTTTTTCAATTATCGATAATTTAGCACATTAAAAAAGCACGTGTCACAGAGTCAAAATAATACGTCAATGCAATAATTAAATTAAAAAAATTAAATGGTTAAATAATTTTAATGTTAATTAAACAAAAGAAAGCTCGAATTTATTCAATGCCAAAATGAAGAATCGAAAGACTGACTAAAATATTGTCGGGTTTGCTATTTCCTTACATGAATCAAACATCAGATCTTTACCAGATTATTAATAAAACAACCAACTTATAATGATTTATTTGAGATAATGTAAATTTCATCGATTACTGTCCTTTTATAACAATTTTATATAAGGCTCCTTAAGTGTTTCATTCGAAGTATGCTGGTCAATACTAAGAACACAAAATAAGTATGCTAATCGAGAGCTACCAGTCAATATTTTGACATAATATAGTTATTACAATAATAGGATGTGGTTTCAGCTCAAAAAATATAATTTTTCCTTTGCATTGTTTTGAAAATAAACCAGAGTTGTAGGTGGTTTGAATCAGTTTACCGTGCGGCTGTGCGCCATTACGGACCGCGTGCGATGTCTGTACTGATTCACTTTTATTTGAACGTCGGCTCCCGTTCCGGCGGGTACACTTGCTGGCAATACAATACGGTATTTACTTAGTGTTTATTGACACGACAGGGACAGAAATTAAAATTATTCAGAGCATTTAAATGATAATGCGTTCACACAAAACAAGTATTTTTTACGTGTTTGACTTAAATATAATACTTTTCTACAGCTAGAACACAAAAACCACGCTGTCTACTTGTTATAATTGTATAAAATACTTACTTGATTTTAGCATCATAATAAAAACATGGAAAGAACTTATATGTATATACTACCTACTCTTAAAAATAAAGAACGGGGATGAAAAATCTGAGTGAGAATTCTAGTAAATAACAAAAAGATATTTTTTTACTATCAAAATAACGCTAATTATTGTTTTAATTTTAAATAAATAATTTTGAAATCCTACCGCGTTTACATATAAGTGTCCTACACTAGACCGTTGTTTCTCAGCGCTATCAGTCCATGTGCGCGTACGCAGCTTAATGTTGGCATTCTGTTCCAACCGACTAATTGCCGATGACCGGGCCGCGCCTATATTATTGCTGCGATGTTTATTACTCATGCGCGGATTGGCCTTCGGGGTGATTGATTGATTAGTAATGTAGTTCGATATTAAATTAAGTATTCGAATATAGATTTTAGGTTTTGTGTGAGATTTTAGGTTCTCACAAACAAGATAACAGTTAATCTGTGTTATTTTGTCTTTCTGTCTAACATTGACCACCCTTCTGATTACTGATTAGTATACACATCATTTTTTTTTATTTCAGTTGTGTTTATACACATTGTTTTCTAACTGCAAAATTATATGTATAAAAGTTTTATTGGAATAATACTGAGTTTTGGGTATAACCCCTGTTCCCTGTGTATAAAACACACGATACAAGTTTAAAAAATGTCGATGGTGTAATTTTTACCCGACTGTCAGAAGAAGGGTATTCGAGTGTATGTATGTGTATTGGCACGCCTGCAGCCTAAACCGTTTGACGGATTTCAACATGTGAGATGTCTTCAGATTCGTGCCAGTTCTGAGAGTGACATAGTATATTTTTTCGGGATTCCTATGGGAATAGGAATTACACAAAAAATAATTTTGCAGGCGAGTTTTTCAGTCTGTCAAATTCAGCAGCTTATTCACTTTGTTTTGACTAAGCGAGGCTAAAGTAATCTAATTTATTCAGAAATATTACAATAATGTAAACTGCGGTGAAGAGGTTATGTGGAGTAATGTTAAGTACCCAAGTTGTGGGTTGTCCACCACTTTTTCCTTGATTTGGCATACTTGGATCTTACCGCGTTTAATTATATTTTAACATGTTTACTCACTGGTTTGGGGTATCTTTATAGATACCGTGGTCACCAGTGACTACCCAACTAGCACAAATGGTAGCCAATAAGCTTTAGAGCGTATCATATTGCAACTTAAGGTGCTAACGATAAGGTCTATATCCTGCTCTAGACCCCTTATGCAACAGATATGGCCCTAAGTGGGCACATCGCATAGCAGGTCTAGAGCGTATCATATTGTGACTAAAGGTGCAAATTGCAGCGCCTGTACCCCTGATTTGCCACTTTGATTGAACGGTTGAGCGAACGATTCGATTTTGTTCATTCATACGTACGTTTCATTTCTGTAGTTGCAATGTTGAGAATATTAATGGCGTGTGACAGTTTTTAAGTGACAACTTACAAAACATAATTGTAAGTACCAAATACTTTTATTCAACTATTTGCTATATCTGTACTGAAAATCAAGTGGGATCTCAACTTTACTGCAAAATGCGTATATGTTTATTAAGTAAATTTACACGCCATATTGATTTCATGAGAATTTCAACAAAAAACAGTGTAAATAAAATATGGTTATAGTAGTTTCAATAAAAATGACCAAGAATATAATTAGTATAACAAGTATTTATAGTGAATTTACGTAGTATAGTTGTAAAATCACTTCTTTTGTTATAACAAAAACATGTTTAGTAAAAATAATGTAAATTAGAGGTTAGATTTTCATAAAAACATTGCATTAAAAATGGTGAATCGTTTTGTAACTATAGGTAATAATTTTCACCCGCTTACTTCAATGTTTGCTGTTCAAAGTGCTAAAAATCACCTTTCTTATTACTAAGTGGTCCAGAAAAGGGCCATAGGAGTGAATTTTATTTACTTTATATATGATTCTTTTGTTTTAGTAGGGAAAATAGTTTAGGGCTCAATTGACAATACAAAAACCTTTTTTTGGATAAACATAATGTAATACACTCAATATTGATTAAGTATTATATATTTTAATACAATTATATTTTCATTTCAGCTATTGAAGGGAACTACAGATGCAGCATACAATACTTTGCCATGAAAACCAAACACTGTCACAGAACCAATAGCACCGAAAATTATATAATAATTCGTTAAAATCCAAAAGGCACAAAAACTACAGAAGCACTTTTCTTATAAGAATTTTATAATTGAAATATTATTTTAGATCAACATTATACAAATATAGTTGTTTCCTTGTAAAAGTAATAACCTAATTATTTAATTTTAAATAAAAGTCAGATAGCTGTTAAAAATGTATTTTATTTCCCTTTGTCGTTCAACAATCAGAAAACAATTTATATGAATCTAATTATTCTGAGTTCTAATTACTTTTATTTTCATATTGATTCCAAAAGTTGAATGCGCATTGTAAAATATTGATTTTGGCTAACATGTCATTAGGGTACAAGCATATCAAATTTAAAAAAAGCAAATTGTGTTCTAAATGTTGATTATCAGATGAAAATGAATTTAGAATAATTAAAGTAATATAATAATATCAATAAAATATTAATGTATCCCGTAGTAATATCTTTTGTTTTTATAACAAAGGGAGGTAATTAACACATCGTAAACCTTCACAAGTTAAACTTTGGGTAAATTCCACAATAACAAATATTGAACTTTCTACAGAACCCTCCTCTAAAACTTCAGAAGAAAATAATAAGAACCATGATGCCATAAGGCTCATTTTATCATCCTTGTAGATATTCCAGTGGTTTAAGAGTTGATTTTGCTTCCTTTTAGAAATGTTGGGCGTAATGGTGGTTATTGCTTCTCGTTTGTAGCTATAAGACGCACTACAGGTATAAATTACCACTTAAAGTAGCAATTTATACTCGCACTGTAGCTTAGAGTGGTACAACAGTGGTAAGGTGCTCAACTTTAACCTGTAGGTGGTATTAATTGAAAATTTGGAACCCAGAGTCCAATTTATAGACTTTATTTATATTTACCACTCCTATGCAGTAAGAAGTTGTAATTTTTACCCAAATAGCACCGATATACAACTTCGAGTCATAAACTTAGCTACAATTATTACTAATGTGCTAGTTGGGTAAGATGACAGGCGTCTTTACAGCTATGAATTCAAAGGCATTAAATCATCTCCATCTGTTTCTCAGTCTGCGAGCGAAGCGTTCAGGATTAACACAGACAGTGCTGACAGGGTCTTGAGCTTGAGGTCTTGCAGTCGATTGTATTTTGGATTTTGTTTTTTTCTATAGGATTCCAGCTGAGGATTGAAATTGACGTGTTACTTAATTAAAATGGCTTCCCTGATAATTCTAAGTATGAACTGTTTTTCCTCTGATAACGTTTTTGCAGAATCAAACCTCGAAATAATGGTTGGGCTCGTCAATGGAATGTTCACAGACTGCAGACTTTGTTTTTATTAAATCTTTATTTAAAGAGCTTGATCCAATTTGAATCACGCCGCTCTACTAAGAATCATACAAATATATAACACGTTACATTACTCATTTCATTTACACAACTTAATTATTTAATAAATAAATTAATGCCTAAATAAATAAAAAATTTAAACATTTGCTGACTTTGTCGCTCTTCTGTATTTTGTTTCAGCTGTGTGTTTCTTAACGCGGGTTGACACATTCAATTTGGTTTACAATGTAGGAAAACCCGCAGTCGCAGGCAATTTTTTAACCACCTGGATATTGCAAAGGTGTGCCTGATTTAACTGAGCGAATATGTTGAATAACTTTCGTGAGTGATTTGTATATTGTTTTTATTGAGGCACGCCTCAGAATTTTTCCGATCTTGTCAGTTACCCTTTACATAAGAAAAGCAGGTCTGTGTTCGACTGTATGAGGCTTCACGCGGTGTCTGAGGCGACGAGGTGGTATGAGGCCGTTCTCTCGAAGCACCTCAACGACATGCTCGATTCATCATCAACGTGCTGGGGTTTACAGACGCCTTGTTTTCTTTAAAACACAGAGGAACCTGCAGCAAAAAAAAAATGGCTCGTATGGTGGTGGGATTTCTCATTCAGGTATTCATGGTGGGTTTTATAATTGGGTAGTTTTTAATTTAATATAGTGAATTGTGAAAACTTAAGGCTATATTAAATTTGGTGATCTATTTATACGGAATATAAAAATTAAGGAAACTATAGGTATATTTGTTGTTAAATTACTAATCTATTATTTTGTGACCGTTTTTTATTAAAAATTTCAAAATTGTCTGATAGCGTGCCAAAGTTACCCAGATTGACCTAAATTCGTAAAAATAGAACAAAATAATCAATATTCTTACTGCAAAACAAACTTTTTAAAAGCTGTAATAATTTTTACTATATTTATATATATATATGTGTAAAACGGTACTGTTACAGTGGATCTGGTTTAGGGAAACAAGGCGTAACCCGCTCTATGGGAGAAACTCTTCAACTGGAGATGGTAAATTTAAATTTATATAGACAGGTACTATTTCTTTTGATATCTGTCTGGCGCGGTAATACGGTCCGCCCTATTTTGACCGCCAAAGTACTCACGTATAAGAAGTTGTGTTTTGGGTAAAGGGCCTTCCCTTAACAGCCAGTGCGATTACTGGAACAAAGGCAGTTCTACCTGAAGCCGCGGTCGGCACCGCACCATCTGTTGAAATGATAATAATACCTAATAAATAAAACACCTACGAATAATGGTGTCCATGGGCACGGATGCCACCTACCATCAGGTGGGTCAACTCTATGTTGCCGGCTATGACAACATAGAGTTAAAAAAAAAATTATAAAATTTAAAACCTAATATCGTTTAGTCACCTATTCAAACAAAAGCAAATCTACACAGCAAAAGTTGAGAACTTATCCTCAATTCATTTAAATAAAAGTTTTATTATTAAAATATGAATAACTAAAAACCCCTAAAAAGCCACCCTTTCTAAAATAGTACTCAAAAAATTGCGCATTTCACTCAATATCTTATCACCGCATTGACAAGTTCAGGTCACGACTATCGCTACAGTGCGGGCCACAAAAAAGTGGCCGCGACTGCGCCGGCGCCGACCCGCCAATAAATTACATTGGCAGTTGTCAATACGCCGCCCAGACACGCCTCGACACGCCTCGGATTGGGAAATGTCAAAAAAATTAATAACTGAGCATGTTATAAGCATTTAACTAATGGGTGATATTTTATTTCACGTTTTAGGAATTTTAGATTTACGTGGCGTTCTGTTTAGGGTTTATATTTTTTCAAAATCCTCAAGGTTGTTCGTATAGAACATGCATTGGACTAAATAAAAAAAAAACACGCAAATATTAATTTTTTAGTTTCGACATATTGATAGCTTTAATTCCGCAGGGCATCCGTGCCCACAGACATCATTTATCGTAGATGATTTTGATTGATTATTTGATTGTTTATTGATTATCGATTATTGATTAGTCCCCGAACGTAGGCTTTGCCTTTGTTCCAGTAATTGCACGGGTTGTTCCTTCCTTCCCTTTCTCCGGAATACACCGACGTAAACGTGATTATTATGGCGGTTAAAATAGGAAGTGCTTTGGTGTGCGTGTACATTCAGTACATTTTTGTCACGCACACACAGTTGCTGTATTTATGCAAGCCTAACACATATAGGTCCGTACAAACAACTTGACTCATCTATAGCAGTAACCGATTTTCAAAACCAGATAAGATTAAAATTAGCTGATTAACTTTAATCATAAAGTTATATCAATAACAGATTTTCAAATGTGTGAAAATTTAATTAGTCAATTATTTTTTATATGTGACCGTACGAAAGTCGGATACACCAGAGAAGTAGCTGAATAAGATATGGAATAGAAAAAGTACTATCAAATAAAAAAATAAAAATAGTGAAAGGTAGAAATATTCAATAAGTGGTTTAAATATTTTATAAAGTTTATCAAACATGTTACGATACGAATAGCTACGAGGGGCGTTGTCAACAACAACCACGGATAATCCAACATAAGAAAACATAACTAAAAAAATAAAAAAAATTTTAGATGGTATATTGTAGTAATCTTAGAAGTTTCAATCTGTATTTTACCATCACATCCATTTTAATAACACACTATAAGAATATTATGAATTGTGATGTGAAATGCGTGTTTAAAGGTCGCCCAAAATATTTTTTTTGAAATGTTGGTTGACAATACACTAAACTTTTAAGAAAAACAAAAATAAATTGTGATACAAAATACTTAAATATGTAATACTTTTAGGAATCTTCAAACCGGGCTGTGCAATTGTGTCATATAACTCAATGTTGAAATATTAAGCAGCAAAAAAATATTTGTTCATTCGGAAATATACCATATAAAACATGGTCGCTATAATAGTGTAACACACTTCGATAAATCTGTGTTAAGTATTTTCTCAAAACACTCTTTGATTATGCTAGCGCTATGCTATATGCTCTTTGGTTATGGCTATGCAACAAACTACGCGTAGTTTGAAGCGAGCATGTGTTGTTGGAAAGATAGCTAAGTTATTTTATGACGTAGGTAAGTACTTGTTTTTCATATTTTACCTATCAGCAGAAAATAATGTTATTTGTAGAACGGTTGCTACTACGGCCAGTCTTTATTTAGACCACATCTATTGCCTCTTTTTGTAACAACGCATTATTTTTCTTGTAAGTATATATTATACTAATTTTGTCAAAATGTTAAAAAAACAACAATAAAGGACAGATAAAATACAATGCCTTAATTAAGGTTTGTATAAGATAAATGGCCAAAAAGTTGGCAAGTTGCATAGACAATAAATGTATTTTTTATGCAATACTCAATTTAAACTATTCTTTAAGTTTCACAGGTACTTACTAGCATTATCCTTTGAGAGGCGTCAACACTCGCTCCCCATTCAAAAATACGTCTTTTCAGGCTATAATTTTTTATTTTTTATTTATTTATTTGGATATCCAACTGCAATACAATTGAAATAACTACGCTAATGAACATGAATAATTTATATAAGCTAATGACAGGATATCACATCATGGTAAAATTTATTACAAACAAAATCGTGAAGTGATCGGTGGTACTTGCCGCACTGTGTGTGTGCAGTTGCTTCGTGAGGTGTAAAGTCGGATATTTACAATTGAGTGAAAGGGATTATACGAAGATTATGACATCTTCGTATAATTTTAGTAGTAGAATCATGATTAGAGTTAAATAATAAATAATGGATTACTTAGTTTACAAATTTTATCTGTTAATTATATCAATATTGCATCTTGTCTATGTGTTATTATTTTTTGTATAATATTTTGTTTAAATTTATTTTTTGTCAGAGATAATACGTCTTTATTTTTAAATAAAGTATTGTAATTGTTTTGGGCTCTCGAGAAATATTCATTTCGACTGTAGTTAGTTTACTTGATGGAATAATGCTACAATTTTATAATATTTTTTTGTATCTATTTACTTTTAAAATAAATTTGGAATTCTAGTTAAAATGAAAAAAAAGTAACATCATTTAATATTCTATCATACCCAATGAAAAAAAGCAAGTTTAACTTTTACAATTTGAGTTTTTATTACACAAATTAGTGTAACATTTTTGTCGTGTAAGATTGGTTTGTTTTGTTCATATGAAAGCTTGCAATGCTATGACCCAGGATAATAGTGTGTATGTCTTACTATTATATTTATTGAAATCAATGATATATTCACTCTAGATGTCTTTTTATTTGAAACCGTAATAAAGTTTCTTCTCCGCCAGAAATTAACTTCAATTTTGCAATAAAACCAAATATTTTAACAATTCTATTAACCGATCCTTCCAATAAGTACCATAAACATAAAAATAAAACGGCAATAAAAATCCCTACAACATATTCTGATGTTCCGGTAGCAGACGCCAAAAAAACTTGCCAGAAGGTCAGATATTTCGTTTCATTAAAAAAAATCGAAAAGGTCATTTCACCAATTGACACGGTATTGCGTAAAATTTGTCGTTGACTTATTGCTTCCACCCGCTGCCGATAGGCCGGGTGGCGCCACTGTCAAAAAAACGCCATATGTGTCATTGTGCATATAATTTTGCACGCAAGTGCTTTTTATTGGGCGCTAATGGAAAAAGTTTGTTTTGGGTTTCGGCTTTGATTGAGTAGGTTGTCTCAGATGCTAGGTGTAAATAAAAAATTTAAACTTTGTCAGGGAACTGAATGACCACACTGTTAATAGAGTCAAAAATAAATACAAACACACCAACTGCATGGCCCCAAGTTGTGTTATGGATGACCATACAGTATACTGGTGGAAACCCGGAACAAACATCTGTGTTCATCAAACAAGTGATAAGGCGAGACAGCTTATGAGGCAAGGCTACTACCAACCCCACTCGGCCGTCAGTATACAGCCATATAAATAAATAAATAAATATTTAATAGATATCTTTCACGACCGGAATTAAATCCACGGACCTATTACACATGTCGAATCAATGACACACCTGATCCCGTGGGGAGTTTGGGATAAAATAAAGCCTATGTTACTATTTAATAATATACGTTTCTTTTTTTTTTATTATTATTTTTTTTTATTTAAAATCGCTTCAGGTCGGCATCGATCGGAGCTGCCTAGATGGACGTTTGGGAAAAATGCCACCCGCCCAACTAGCACAAATGGTAGCCAATAAGCTTTAGAGCGTATCATATTGCAACTTAAGGTGCTAACGATAAGGTCTATATCCTGCTCTAGACCCCTTATGCAACAGATATGGCCCTAAGTGGGCACATCGCATAGCAGGCAAATTGCAGCGCCTGTACCCCTGATTTGCTACTTTGATTGAACTGTTGATTGAACGGTTGAGTGTACGATTAGATTTTGTTCATTCATACGTATGTTTCATTTCTGTAGTTGCAATGTTGAGAATATTAATGGCGTGTGACAGTTTTTAAGTGACAACTTACAAAACATAATTGTAAGTACCAAATACTTTTATTCAACTATTTGCTTTATCTGTACTGAAAAATCAAGTGGGATCTCAACTTAACTGCAAAATGCGTATATGTTTATTAAGTAAATTTACACGCCATATTGATTTCATGAGAATTTCAACAAAAAACAGTGTAAATAAAATATGGTTATAGTAGTTTTAATAAAAATGACCAAGAATATAATTGGTATACCAAGCATTTATAGTGAATTTACGTAGTATAGTTGTAAAATCACTTCTTTTGTTATAACAAAGACATGTTTAGTACTAATAATGTAAATTAGAGGTTAGATTTTCATAAAAACATTCCATTAAAAATGGCGAATCGTTTTGTTACTATAGGTAATAATTTTCACCCGCTTACTTCAATTTTTGCTGTTCAAAGTGCTAAAAATCACCTTTCTTATTACTAAGTGGTCTAGAGAAGGGCTATAGGAGTGAATTTTATTTACTTTATATATGATTCTTTAGTTTTAGTAGGGAAAATAGTTTAGGGCTCAATTGACAATACAAAAACCTTTTTTTGGATAAACATAATGTAATACACTCAATATTGATTAAGTATTATGTATTTTAATACAATTATATTTTCATTTCAGTAATTGAACGGAACTACAGATGCAGCATACAATACTTTGCCATGAAAACCAAACACTGTCATAGAGCCAAGCACCGAAAATTATATAATAATTCGTTAAAATCCAAAAGGCACAAAAACTACAGAAGCACTTTTCTTATAAGAATTTTATAAGTGAAATATTATTTTAGATCAACATTATACAAAAAGTAATAACCTCATTATTTAATTTTAAATAAAAGTCAGATAGCTGTTAAAAATGTATTTTATTTCCCTTTGTCGTTCAGCAATCAGAAAACAATTTATATGAATCTAATTATTCAGAGTTCTAATTACTTTTATTTTCATATTGATTCCAAAAGTTGAATGCGCATTGTAAAATATTGATTTTGGCTAACATGTCATTAGGGTACAAGCATATCAAATTTAAAAAAAGCAAATTGT
Source organism: Marasmarcha lunaedactyla (assembly GCA_923062675.1). Classification (NCBI taxonomy): domain Eukaryota; kingdom Metazoa; phylum Arthropoda; class Insecta; order Lepidoptera; family Pterophoridae; genus Marasmarcha; species Marasmarcha lunaedactyla. The sequence continues at coordinate 6,832,318 of OV281361.1, read as the reverse complement.
GTTCTAAATGTTGATTATCAGATGAAAATGAATTTAGAATAATTAAAGTAATATAATAATATCAATAAAATATTAATGTATCCCGTAGTAATATCTTTTGTTTTTATAACAAAGGGAGGTAATTAACACATCGTAAACCTTCACAAGTTAAACTTTGGGTAAATTCCACAATAACAAATATTGAACTTTCTACGGAACCCTCCCCTAAAACTTCAGAAGAAAATAATAAGAATCAATCCTGCCATTAAGGCTCATTTTATCATCCTTCTAGATATTCCAGTGGTTTAAGAGTTGATTTTGCTTCCTTTTAGAAATGTTGGGCGTAATGGTGGTTATTGCTTCTCGTTTTTAGCTATAAGACGCACTACAGGTATAAATTACCACTTAAAGTAGCAATTCACACTCGCACTGTAGCTTAGAGTGGTACAACAGTGGTAAGGTGTTCAACTTTAAACTGTAGGTGGTAATAATTGAAAATTTGGAACCCATAGTCCATTTTATAGACTTTATTTATATTTACCACTCTTATGCAGTAAGAAGTTGTAATTTTTACCCAAATAGCACCGATATACAACTTTGAGTCATAAACTTAGCTACAATTATTACTAATATGCTAGTTGGGCGGCGAATGCCTTTTGGGTTTGGAGAGACGAGCAGAATCGGTAGACCTGCATTAAGCACAAAAAAACTACCCGGATAGTAATTGCGTTGGGCGGGCCTTGTCCACAAATTATAGTAAATGATCCCATATTATAATGATACTTACATACGAGAACATGTACAATAGCTAAAAGAAAAACAATTACGGTTACTAGAATTCAACGCATAAATTGCTTTGTACATGGCAAAGTGGCCAAAAGTCTGGCGGAATTACCACGTTGTATCGCTAGCGATGAGCGTTGTGCAAAATAAGTTACAGCCATGTTTCACTAACCAATCGTTTTGAAAATGGATGAAAAATTAAAAACATTAAAAAATTTTTTTCGTCATAGGTAAATAAGATTTTAAACCTGGTGAAAGTCAGATTTCTCTTCATCTTCGTCGTGACTGCGTAAATACAAAAGGTATTATGGGTAGACTAAGAGGAACAAGCTGGCGGAACAAAACTCTCTCGGCACTATGTTATAAAAATTGTTATTCAAAGAGGCAATCATGCCAGCGTTAGAGGGGACAGTCAGAGCTGGGTTTGTTGATTAAAATATGCCTTTTTTTGTTGGGTTTTCCAGTTAGTTAGTAAGTTAATATTGTTAGTAAATAGTTTGCACTTTCTCTACTTTATCTGCCTATATATTTTGTTTTAGTGTATATCGTTTTAATTTTAAGAAATTGGATATTATTTTAAACCTTATTTTTGAATAAATTATATGAAATACTCGGGAGTAAATTTAAAAAAAAAAAGAAAAAATTTGACGACGATTATCAATTTTGCTATCATTAGCAGGCTGAGTGAATAGGATCACAGGCTGTTGTTGCTGTTGTCAAAAATAACTTTACCAAAAAAATAACAATGAATTTAACAGTTGCGTGTTTTGGCATGTCACTGTCAATAACAGTAAAGTCTATACTTTGACAGTTAGATTGACTAACAAATCAAAATCGAGTGGTTATAGTACGCATTAGTTATGGCGTCATTTTTAACTATGACGGCATGGCTATCGTTTGACTGAACCGGGGATTTGACGACTTTGTTATGTCGTGGAACCCACCATTAAATAGGGAGTAAAATGGCTGGTTTTGATTCCAAAAACTGTGTAGGTAACTTTAAATTACCATCCAAGCTCACACCATAAACCGTTAAATAAAAAAATCTAATTATAACCATCCCTCAAACATCAAAACAACAAGTATCTTTGTTTCAATATAGTATCGATTACAGAGAAATGCCCTGTCGCTGTGACAGACCAACGCACATGTGGTAAGTGTCAGGATGGCAACGCACCTTCACAGATCTGTTTAAACAAAGGTTTTTGTTTCAAAGACCATAATTATTGCTTCACAGAGACAACTTTACTAACTACTTTGTTTGGAGATAAAATATGTTTTCATTTAACCTTGTCGTGACCAGCAAGCAAGCGCGTGCTCCACTTAAAGGTATGTGGCATCCGAGCCCATTGACATCATTTATATTGTTATCAACTAATTGTTGATAAATAGCGGACGCCGCCCGTAGGCTTAAGTTGGCATTGTCCATGTTCTAGTAATTAACATTGGCTGTTCCTTCCCTTCGTCACAAAAATATTGCATTCCTTCTTGGTCAATGCCATTAGTATTTTTAGAGGAAACTCGTAACGTTTAATTTGTACATTAAGTGCCACAATAATTAAACCGAAATAAATGCCAGAGATAAATATAGTCTTTAAAACTTGGACCTCTGCGGTAAATGCTGAAAAGGCCAGTATCTTGTTACTTCGTGCAAACACTAAATAATTTTTTTTGGATCTTTGTTTCTGAATAGCGCCAAAACAAAAAACCGCATTTGGTTGAAATGTTAGTATAACTACAGAGAGCGTACGCCATAATTGTAGCTTTAAGATCAAATTTTATGTAGAAGACTTGCGAAGACATCTACGAGTATCTTTTAATGACAATGCCATATCTATTGACGACCGAGTGGTGTAGTGGTACGAAGCCCTGCCTCATACGCCGAAGGTCCCAAGTTCGAGTCCTGGCCGGGGCATTGATTTGTGTGATGAACACAGATGTTTGTTCTTGGGTCATGTGTGTTTGTATTTATATATGTATGTTTATTCTGGGTTCCCCCAGTTTGCTGTATGGTTATCCATAACACAAGCTCTGCTTACTTTGGGGCCATACAGTTGGTGTGTTTGTCTGGGGATTTATTTATTTATTTCATCTATGTCTACCCAAATATAATTACAAACTTACGCACACTTCAAAGAAGCCAATCATAGCTCGTCAATATGACGCCATATATTCTCTAAACAATTTTTAATTTAAATATTTTAATACTTACCTGCAATACGATCTTTTTTAATTTATCGATGAAATGCATTAGTCTGTGCGGCACTACAATCACTAACTACAAGGTACAGCGGTTGCAGTACGCTTTACATTGCGTCTTTTACATTAAGTATTAAAATAGCAGGTGGCAAAGAACTATTACGTAGAAGTTTATCTCCGTATTTTAAAAGGTGATTCTCATTCACCTTGAACTGCATGTTATATTATAGCTCAAAATTAATCACTTAGTTACCAAAAATTTTAGTTATCGTATTTTTTCACAAAAATCATGCTTTCTTTTTCAAAATGGACTTTGTAGCTTAGCGCTGACGGCACTTAGCTGGAACTTAAACTACTCCTACATATGATATGTCTAAGGGCACCCGAGAGGGCACGGACGTCGGCTTAGGACGTCGTATATTGAAAAAAAAAATCACGTATATCCGTAACCGTGGAGGAAAACGTTGCGTGAAAACCCACGTACGAAAATACACATCGATATTGGTTCCTTCGTCCTTCCAAAATTCAGTTGGTCTATAATTTTTTTGAATTCAGGCTGTCATGATCGCTGCCAGGCACTGCGGCTGTACAGTCGGCCTAAAATGTGGTCTCTACCGGTGAAGCTCATTTGCAGTCATAAAACAACAAGGTTGATTTTCCCTTGCAATAATATGCTCACAGTTACAGGCTCAGCCGCGTAGGTATGGTTACACAGTTTTTATGGTTTGTTATTTGTTTTTTTAAAAGCTCACTGGCATAGGTATATTAGCGTTGAGGATTCCAGGATGTGGGTTTAACTCCTTACTTAGGAACAAGGGGTATTGACCACAGTGGTTTTTAAGGTACCTCTGATTTACTGAATTCTGTGTCAATTAGTTTAGATAAATCACAATTAATTCACCGGAGGGTTGGTGGCACAGACATTACTTCCTAAGTAAGGGTTAAAAGGTAAGTAAGTAAGAAAATAAGTCAAGATGAAAAATCAACTTTATTTAAACCATTGGTTTGGAAAATTTTGGCACATAATCATAAATTTTTGGCAAGTTTGATTCATAACTAAAAACTATCTTAATAACAAATCAATTAGACTTACGTAACTAAAAATAGTTCTTAAAGTATAACAAAAAATAAATCTACAATACTTTTAATATCAGTCTAGAAGAATTATTAAAGATGGAACTAAAATATTAAATCAACAATTATAATTACTATTATAGTATTTTTTAGTGTCGGTTTCACTATAATGACTATAAATATTCTTTGTGATGATTTGTTCGTTATTATTATTATAAAAGTGATCGATTTCGGAAGAATTATCAAGATCGTTTACTTCAATTTCAATTTTACTAACGGTCAGATCATCCTCGTATGCATTATCGTAAAAAGCCGTGGAGTTTATTCTGTTCATCGTGTCTCTATCGACGCCATTTTGAAGTTCATAATTAGGAAAATGGCCGTCATTTTTTTCTTCCACTCTGTACAATTTCCTGCTTTGGTTCCTACTGGGTTTGGCATCGGTGGACGTGGAAACCTCAGGCGTTTTGACTCTCTTACTCTTGTATCTTCGGTTTTGGAACCAGATTTTGACCTGTGTAGGAGATAGGCTGAGGATCTGCGCTAGATGCTCTCGTTCAGGGGCTGTCAGGTAACGTTGAGCTCGGAACCTCTTCTCTAGTTCTTGGACTTGTGTTTGGGAGAACAGGATACGGGGCTTTCTCTTGATTGTCTTTTCCTTCGGTTTTGTGATTGGAGGAGATTCTGTTGGAAATATTTGATAAGGTTACAATTTAAACTGAAGCATATAAAAAATTCAGTTCCTACTGTCTAGGATGGAGATATTTAAATAATTGTGTGGTTTTCTTTTTTAGATATTTTGGCGTTTATCAAGCTTACCCATTTGCAAAATAAACACAGTTATGATATACTATTTTACAAATGTAGATAATTACCGCAAGTTGAAATAAAAATAAACAATGGTAATATGTTGTGGCACATTGCGTATCGGATACTTCGGGAGCGACCTCGGGATCGTTTTTGTAACCCAACAAAAGGTCACCCATGTGGTGGCTACTTACTCTTAAAGGACGATGACATCCGACGCAATAAAAAAAATAAAAAGGGATAATTCATTGAGAATAGAAATAAAAAAATCTTGTTCATCGAAATAACAACTCCACAAAACTGGAGATTTGTTAATAGCCTTGGACTAATTATCTGTCAATTCATATATTGCTAAGTGTCTGTAAATATTTCTAAAATGAAAAAATTTAAATACCTAAAGTTAACTTACGGGAATGATTCCTTAACGATCCTTCACTCTTTTCACCGAACTCCACACTTTGACTCTCCATCCTGACATTTTGACACAATCTATCATTTTTGTCACCACCAGTCTTCATGGCCAATCCATGGCTCTTCTCCAACTCATTCACCTCCTTCGGCGTTTCTGGATGATGATGCACTGGCACTGAGTAGTACTGCTCGTAATTTTGTGGATAAAAGTTATGACAGTAATTATAATTGTAATAGTCGTCGAATTTCCCTTCGTGGTACATTTCCTGGTATGGATCTCCCGCTGGATGAACATTATGGTACTGACTGTAATAATCTGGAGGATAATACTGGTTTTGCGTACTCTCATAGTCGCATTTGACTTCTCTGTCGTTCTTCCATAGATCTGTCCTTTCATAAGTACAGTTAGCGTTTTGATTCGAACTCAATATATCCTTCACCGAGAACGGCGTGCTCAGCTGGCTCATAGAGGCCTCTTTCAAACGAAAATGATAATCTTTTTCACGTTCAATTTTTATGTCCCCATTATTGTAATTGTAACTGTAGTCGTGCTTCAGGTTGTTGTCAAATGAGGTCGTTATTTCACTGTTTTGTTCGTAAGACTCCATTTCACTGACACTTGTTCACTTCTAATTAGTTTGGGTATATGTTTGTGCGGAGACCAGGGAAGACTGATGGTTCAGTTATTTAAAACCAATCGAATGGCCCTACTACGGAGGAGGCGGGGCTTGTGGTTATTTCTGTATCTCTTTCTGACTTGTATCCGAGTAAATCTTCCGTTTCACTCGGCAGAACGTAAATAAATTAAGTTATTTTATTACGGTGCGGTGTGGGGAAGTCGGTAATGACGCTAATATTTGGTTTAGTGGTAAATTATCCGCTATGTAAACCTTTTTTGATTTGTTTTCAGTAAAAAAGGATTTTCATTGCACTTAACTCTTTTTAAATCGTGTAAAGTTATTAAAATTACGCACAAAAAGTTCAAGTACTTTTTAGGTATTGTAAGGCATGATATTACATTCAATTTTAGCAAAAATAATGGTCTATTTCAGTTAGAATAGATCCAGTAAATAAACATTATTTTAGGTTATCTAATTATGTAACCTTCATTTTAGAAAGTGCAAAACTAAATTCACTATTGTAATTTATTAAATTAATAAAAAAATTTTACCGAAAAGAAATTCAATAGAACCAACTGCAAGAGCACTAACAGTAATTATCAAAGTATTCAGTGCCTACCTAGAAACCAATAGGTAATTTAATATGTCTTTAGTAAGTAGGTATTGCTATTGTTCTTCCTTATATGATTTATTACAATGTTTAAGATAATTTTAATAAAGATTTGTAATTAACTACATAAATATATAATAATATGTAAACTTTGTTTATCATGTGTTACTGTATCATGTATCTATGTTCTTAATTATAATTTTTTAACTAAATTCATAGCATGGCGCAATGTCAGTAGTCGTTTCAGTGACGAGCTACTTATCTGTAATTTCTGAATTTTTTTTTTAAATATAATATGCATGCGGAGTCTGTCTTTAAGTAGATGCTGCATTTTGCTATGTACCTAGATATTAAGATTTTACTGTATGTTTTAGTGTAAGCATCTGTTGATGGACCAAAATAATTAAATAAATAAATAAACCTATATTTATCTAATTCAGAAAATATAAAATATTTATAAAAAACAATAAGGTAGCATATACCAGGTAAACATTTGTTTGAAAAGCTCCTTTTACATCTGAAGCTGCATCTAAGGAACACAAGTTATTGAGATATATATTGATTAAGTTGTTTTCTATGACTTGTTCCTTCATATATTCACAGCCGGCAAACCAGCCCACGACCCACGTGATGGAGAGTGGCATCCGCGTCCATGGACACCGTTAGTCGTAGGTGTTCTATTTGTAAATAATGATTGCGATTGTTACATCGAGTAATGGCGCGCTGCGGCCCGTAGACTTCAGTTGAAATGGCCTTCGTTCCGGTCATTGAACTGCCTGTTTCCGGAACACAATATCGTAAAAGTCATTATTATGGCGATCAAAATTAACATTTTAACTAAAGTGACAAAAACTCGTACATATGAAGGGTTATTTCTTTTTCTGTATGAAAAGTACCCTAAAGGTATCATTTTGTGTACTTCAAATCAAAGAAGTCTCTCAGTCGTCTTGTAAGAAAACTTCCGAGATACTCTGTTGAGTAAACAATATAAAATTATGTCAGTTTTGATAAAACTAAAATGCAAATTGCTCTTGAAGAATATCAAATATTACCTACCTTTATTGACATAACATCTCGACCAGATAATTTGCAAAGAAACACTCTACACATTGAGCCGATGTTTGTTATACCGAAACATCAGAACGAATAAGTAATATATCTTTTCAACAAAAAAATTATTTTTAAATCCCCCATGACACAAGCTCCGCTGAACTTGCGGCCGCACACTTGGTGTAATTTGTTGTGTGATTGTTTTGGGGATTTATTTATTTATTTAACCCTCTGTATAATAATAATATACTTTAATATAAAGGTAACTATAGATAGATATAGGTGTAGGCCTTCGAACCCCTTGTACTGTCAACCCCTAGTATGCCGGGCGCCTACAAAAGACCGAACAACGCCCAAGGGTGGGACCCACAGCTTTGGAAAGAAGACTGAAGACTACTGAACAGCAAATCACCCACATTGTAGGTAAGAAAAATCAGAGTAAGAAAAAAATTGAAACAAAGTAAGCTTTTATCAAAATAATTATTCATTAGTTAAATAAGGTGCGAAAGTAAGTAATGTTTACAAAATAAACGTCTTTCTGTCTTCGCTTTGTGGTGATTAGAGTTAGTCCGAGAAAAAATATTGTTTATATAGCGGTCTCTGTGTTAGTGAGTAATATTGTAATTTTGTATAAACATGCTTTAACTGAAAGCCGATAACTAGACCTGCCTTAAGGAAGGTTAGTATTTGTTGTGGGAATATAATTCGTCTCGCGGTTTTGTTGGGAGTTTTTGGTAAAATACTATTGTTGTTTTTGAAGCCAAAAAGTTGCATATTCATTATATAAATATGTTTGGTACCTCATATTTTACTTTAGTAGTTACAATCATTATTTTAGTAGTTACAGTCGGATGACTTGGAGCAAGCTCAGATTAGTATTTCAATGGTTCGCGAAAAGCGACGATTCTCGCCTTAGCCTGGAGTGTAGGTACCGTCACGGCTAAGCCTTAGGAAGCACGTCAGAATGCCGGAATGTTACAGTAAAAAGGTCGATATGAATTAAGAAGAAAATATATTTAAATATATGTTAGACATAAAAGAAATAAAAGAAACAATAGATTCAGACCTGCTCCATCATCGAAGTAAGATGTACTAATTTAAAGTTATTAAAAATAAAATGAATAAGTTATTCCAATACGTAAATCTTTTAATCAAACATTACTTGGTGGAGGCGCTGGGTGTCAAATACGACCAGGGCTACCCGAGACCCGCAATAAACAAATAATTTTTTTAGAAAAATACGAAATGGAATCAAATTGTAATGGAGCCCCTGACACTGCGGGTGTGACCTGCAGTAGCTGTTCCCCGATCTAGTGCCTATTAAGGACCAGAGAAATTCTATGGTGCTAATTTAATTCAGATACGCGTCGCCCCGAGCATTCGAAGGGCTACGTTTGGTTCACTTCTACAACGGGACAGAGAACGCCACGTGTAGCGGCCCGCCATTCAGCGATGACTAGATGCTCGCGCTATTAACAAGCGGGCAGCCTCAATTAAGTCCGTTCCATTTGTGCCTTCAGATACGCGACTGGGAGGTCGGGAAATGACCGTCAATGTCAATCGGTTGAAACCTTTTGCCATACGATAAAAATTGAAAACTATTTAAATCATTATTTTAAATGTGTAAAGAGTAAATAATTGTTGTTTTCTGGTTTTTAGGCTAAGGTGAGGTGATATTAGCCTGACATATATCAATATGAAAGATATATGATTAATGTAAATATGTTGGTTATAACATAGTAGATATTATTATGTGTTGTCATTAAGAATGTGTTTTATTTTTCAATGTACTTAAATATGCTCTTTCTATTTAATATTGTGAATTATAACGGAGATGAGATGGCAGCCTCTGAGGGATGAGGATTGATGATAACCCTCCCTCGGCGATACGAAAAATTAACGGAACTGATTATATCTTTTCTTTAAAGATTTTATATGTAATGATCGTTAAAGAATTTTTGGTGGTGATGGAACTGAGGGGCGTACATTCGTAATCAGGCGGTCACCAACACCATACATTGTCTTAAAGAATAGGTGGCATGCTTTGCTGGCTGCAGGTGACAAGCTGGTTGTCGATGCGCGCAATAAGGTGAAGTTATCTGCCAGGGACGTGAAACAACGAAATAACATCTCTATAACGGTTCTGGCTCGCATCTCAACATTCCGTAAGAATATTTGACATATTGTGATTAGGAAACACTATATTAAAAGTAGTTTAGGCGACGCCCGCTTGCTTTTAGCGAGGTTCGACGGGCGGGAATTCCTTTCGAAGCAGTTGTTCCTAGGATCATGGTGAAGCCATTGCTATTGTAATATATTTACTCTTGTACGTAAAGTATTCACACCAACCACCAGGATGTAGTCTCTCCTGAGGTCGTCGTACAAAAACATCCTCGTTCAGGCAGGTAATTAAAATAACTTTTGTAAGAAATTTATCCACCCAACCTTGTTTGTGTGAATAAATTTCACGCGGGCGGCCGATCGTCACGACTAAGCCTTAGAAAGCACGTTAGAATGCCGGCATGTTACAGTAAAAAGAAATTAAAGAAACAATAGATCCAGACCTGCTCCATCATCGAAGTAAGATGTACTAATTCAAAGTTATTAAAAATAAAAGGAATAAGTTATTCAAATAAATGTTTAAATTAAACTTTACTGTAGGTACTTACTATCTTATGATAGTTAATTTTAGTTAGATTAGAATAGTTTAGAAATGCATAGTTTCAAATAAATATGAGCTATTCCTTTCTAATACCAAAAACTAATACCAATGGTATTTGTTTATTATCGTAATTAATTTTCTGTTCTGGACGAATACCACTCATAAACGTATCCCAAAAGAGTTAAATGGAATTAGATACAGTCAGTAATAAAAATGCCTATAAATGTGATTTATTTAATAAGGTAGTGTTCAGAATCAGTCTTATTATACAAATTTAAATGTATGGAAAACTTTTTGCTCATTATTATAATAACACGGTCTGTGGCAAGAATAGGCAAGAAACTGTACAGGTATAATTATTTCAAAATAAATTTACAGTGACTTTTTATGTCTATACAAAAGTATTCTTATCTGCATCTGTTAGCTCGGCAAGTCCCCCCCCCAAGTTTCCAAACGACGAACACCCATCAACGGCACCCGTTCACGAGTTAACGCGAGCTCCAGCCATCGCCCTCCTCAACCGTATATTAAGAAGGTACTTGTCTATCATTGAGTCCATGGACACGTTCTGTACCACAACCTCGCCTGCTTGGTAAACTTGGAGCTTGCAGTTGAAGTGACATGCCCATGGATTCTATGGTACCTAAAGAAAAAGTTCTGAACTTCAGTCCCCAATTTTTGGAACAAAATATTATTGTGATGGATCAAATAAGAAGTAGTTACGTTACTTATTATTATTTAATGCGTTCAATACTTCATTCTTAAATAGTGCCATAGAACGCAATGGCTTGTTTGTATTCTAAATTCAAACTTTAACATTCATGAGCTTAATATACAAAATTCAAGCCTGGTTCATCTCGAACCGCAAACATGGGTTAATTTATTGATATTAATGACACTTCCAAAGGATACCCCTAGGTGTGGTTGCTAAAAATAATTTGCTATCGACACCACCCTATTGTTGGGATATTACATAGCTGAGAATTTTTTCAGATACTAGTATTATTATTATATATAAATTTTGTGCATAAATACTTTTTTTAGAAAAGCATTTTAAATTTTACTTAATATGCTTTTAAAGACAAATCTTGTATTAACAAAATGCAAAATACTTTTGATGAGACATCAATCAATTAATGTGATTTTAAATAGCACTTTAATTCTTGTCCTAACTGAACTGAACTAAGGGGCCCTCGACAATAGAATAGAAAACGTATAAAATTCCTCATGTATGAAGTTGACACAAGCTTACGAGTTCACGACTCACCATTTCCAACAATTTTCCATTCCATCGTCGAGAGCCACCCGTCCAGGGATACCCAACAGTAAAGATGGTCTTAAAATATAATACCTGCCTGCCTGCCTAGCTCTGCGCCGATACAAATGCCTTCTTCATGGTGCCACGATATTGAGACCGCACAGAAGGAAGATGAGGGACGGTGTCTTCGAACAAATTATTTTATTAAAATCCGTTTGTAAAATATCAATAGCAAAAAAGTGATCCCAATACTTTTAAATTGCATGGACAGAAATGCTCAGGCATGAAACAAGTATATATGAAACTAAAAAAATATATTTTTATAATTAAGTATTGGGAAAATACGTAATTTTGTATTTAACATTTTAAATACAAAATGAATATCTATTTTTGTATTTGAAATAAAAATATAAAAATACATTTTATTAACTATTTTGCGCATCTTTGTATTGCGCGATAGAGCGTGCAGGTTACTCCGTCGCCGTGTCAAGTGTCAACGGAACATCGGCGTTGCAATGTAAGCCAGGATGTGATGCGCCAGGGTGTGATGCGCCAGGGTGTGATGCGCTAGGGAGCACCAGGCGAGCCTAGGACTCACAATACAAACGATTTTATCATCGCTATATGATTTATCATTTTTTGTATTCAATTTTTGTGCATTATTCGTTGTTTTGTTGCTTGTGAACTTAAAAATATTTTCTTAATTTCTAAAAAATTATGTAGGATTAAGATTTATTTATTTAAAAGTTTTTGTACACACATATGAAAACAACATAAAATACCTTAAAGACTAAATATGTACAAAGGTACGGCTTATTTCTAAAAGAAATCTGTTCCAGCCGACCTGTGAGAGGAGAGATTAGTTTATAACTATATAGAGTATATATATATATAATATATATATATATATATATATATAGAGTAGTTTAAGTAACTAAAATATGATAAAATTTACAGCACTAAGTTACAGCGTAAGTCAGCTAAGTTACAGTTTATAAGTAGTTCTATGTGCAATGTCACTGGGTGTAAGAAATACCTAGTCTAGAGAATTTTCGGTTTTTCGATCGAGATTTAAAAGTTTATATTCTGGGGATGTCAAACTAATAACAATCTCGACATTTTGCGAAGTTTACCGATCGGCATGCCATCTAGTGCTTGTAAGCAGTAGAGATGCAAATGTCTATAGACTTGCATCTTGAGGTCGAGATATTATGCCACAAAAGGAAAATTATTCTTCTGAACTAATCAGGCTGAAACTGTAATTGTAATACAAATTACTTATCTTTTTTGGAAAGCTTACTATTCCAATCGAGATTGACCATTGCCCCAACAAATAATTTAATTAATGATGTTTATTGTGTTATTTTTATGGTGCAATTTGTACATACCCATAATTGGTGTGCACATAGGTTGTTATACCTTAATTATTATCTAGTATAGTGAAATTCATATGTGTACACTGTTGGTGTGTCTTTATAAATAAATAAATAAATAACCTGTATATTTGACGTATAAAGTAAATATGTAGATGTCTTTTTAAAGTATTAATAATACTTTGGCTAAAACGCCATAATCATTTGGCCACGATCCTCTTTTTTTTCATTCGTATTTCACTAACTACCACGTAGGTGTGCAAGAGGGGAATCGAACCCTAGACAAATATGAGTTGAAGTCCACGCTCTCTGTGATTAATGGTTAAGTAAACAGAATCACAACCATCACAACTGTCAGAGAAATATAATCTATTTAGGTATTGATTGAGAGTATTTGAGGTTATGATTCGAACATTATATTCGATCTTGAATCATTTTGAAAAAACCGTACCTATAGTCGTCCAAAATACAAGTATTGCTTATCTAAGACTATATAGTTACTGTATTTAAATAGAGATCTTATTTCTCATGCTATATTTTTTGTTTTAATGACTAAATTAACTTCTTTCTCCAATGTGACGCCGCAAAAACACGGTGGTCGTAACATGAAACCTAAATTAAAAACTATGTTATTACGTCAAATAAAATATCAACACTTTCACGTCGTAAATTATCGCCTAACCAAATAAAAACTTTAAGTGGACATCACTAAGTTTTAGTGGGTGGTAAAAAAACTAACGAGGGCTTATGGAAATGTGTAGTTCATGGTCATAAAGTAGGATTTTTATTATAACTGTGCTATTAAATTAGATGTAGTTGGTTCTGTCTATGGGACTGTGGTTTTTTGGGATTTCATAATGAAACCGTCAAACGCACCGTCTTTGATCTTGGACTGAAAATGTACATAAATAAAGAATAGGAAAAATAAATATGCTAATATTACAACGCCTAAGTCACCTTGCATCTAGGGCAAAGTGGCCAAAAGGCTGTCAGATTTGCCGCGTTTTTGGATCGCTAACGATCAACATTGTACAAAGTGACATTAAATATTAATATTTGACTCATATTAATGTTACGGGGTTTTCTAATTGATTATCTCTAAGTTTTTATTTTGCTATTTTGCAGCTCAAATAACGTGAAACTTCGTCGTTCGGGCGACTGTTCTGTTTGGGGGACAAGTTACCGTGGCATTTATATTTATTAATGAGGTGTAGCTACAGATGACAAACCATGTCCCTATTGTAACTAAATCATATATGAAAAACTTGTATAAACTTTGTTATTTGAAGTCAACTGGTATTATTTCAAACTATAGCAAATTTGCTACAACAATTTTACTAACAATTTATTAACATATACTTCTATACATATATGCACAATTACCTATGTATTTATATTCATTATTACTTATAACTTGTAACTTAACTGTAACTTATAAATTATTGTATTTTTTTACTATATTACCTTACTGTCTATAGTTATTATTAGGTCATTACGTAATAATATGAAATTGGCGTTTTGTAATGGAGGAACATAAAGTCAATTTAAAAAAATATATAATATACAGTGCAACCTCGATATAACAAATCGGAAGGGAACAAGTAAATATTCGTTACATCAAGTAATTCGTTGAACTGAGGTTTATTATTTTGAGGTTAGTTTGGTCTAAAATTCGTTATAAAGAGGTAAAAAAATAGTTTTATTCAACTCACTCGTTTACGTACGCATCTTATTATAGAGAACAAGTTCTACTAATAAATGATATCACATTGAGAATAAGAGTCCCGCATTGGTGGGAATTTTATATACTTAAAGGTTTTGGGTTCGGTAACGTTTCTTAACTTTTTCTTAAACTATGATTTTTTCGAAATTTCGAACAAAATGAATTCGAAAAAAATGGTAATGTATTGGAGCAAGGTACGGTGGATGTCTTAGACATTCCAATTGAAGCTCCTCTAATTTGGTAGCTGTCAGTTGTACAGTGTGTGGTCTAGTGTTGTCCTGAAGCAGCAGTGGCCTAGAGCGATTGATCAGCCTCGGTTGTTTAGCAGCTAGCTTTTCCATCATGGTTTGCAGTTGCTGACAATAGACATCTGCCGTAATTGTCTGGCCAGATTTAAGAAAGCTGTAGTGAACGACACCGGCACTAGTCCGCCAAACCGTCTCAAGTAACTTTTTTTGAGTAAATTTTCGCTTGGGTCAAGATTTGGCTGGTTCACCAGGGTTCAACCATTGTGATGAGCGTTTCCGATTGTCGTAGAGGATCCACTTTTCATCACAGGTAATGATTCGATTTAAAATCCTTTCATTATTGTGCCGGTTGAGTAAAGTAACGCAGCAGTCCACGCGCGCTCAATTCTTGAGGTACCCACCTCTCTCCCAATTTGCTTTCAGTGGATCAAAACAGTTTTGTCACTAACACCGCAGCCTACAGCTAACTCGAACGTGGTTTACGATGGATCCGCTTCTACAATAGCCTTCAATTCTTCATTATCAACTTTGGTCTTCGGCCGTCCACGGGGCTTGTTCCGCAGGTCAAAATTTCCAAAAACGCACTGTGTTTTCTTTTGCGACCGCCATACACAGCATTAATAGTTGGAGCCGTTTCTGCAGCACTGGTGCCGCGGTGAAACTCGTACTCGTAAATAACGCGAGAATTCAAGTTTTCCATTTTGTAAACTAAGTGACGCAAAGAAAAAACCAAAAGAGGAAAAGACAAATGAATTACGGTTTTCAAACACAAATGCGTGAGTAAATTGCTGTATACATGTTGCTGTATACATTTGAAATTGGAATTCTTAACCAAAGAGGAGATAATACAGATCAAATTGGCCAGTACGACAAAACGCCAATTTCATATGTAAGGACCTAATATTATAATATGATGTTCTGTGCAAATAGTCCCTTGCAATAGTTTTTTCACAATATTATTTTTTCTTAATTTTAATAATGTTTCAAACTAACATTTATATTACTACTTAATTATTACGAGCCTGATGTTTTGTTTTGTAACTTATTTTTCTCTTAAAGTGTCAATATTATTGACTGCTGATTTTTTAATGCTCACATAACTTTTATCTGTAGAAATTATGTTAAAGGTTTGACACAATTTCTATGGAAAGTCTTGTCAAGTGTGAAAGTTATTCTCCAGATTTCTGATGATAAAAAATTACTTCATAGTTACAAAAAAAAAATTAAACAATTAATTCATGGTTTTCATCACCTTTTACTTTGAATTTAGCCTCATAATTGGCGTTTTTCTTTTTATATAAAGTTGCGCGTTAAAGTGATTGGCAAGAACCACCATTTTCAGTATCTTCTTTAAATGACTGCGTTACATTGAGATTTTGGTATATTTTGTTATGAATTATTTAATATATACTAATTTATTTTTAGTAACTTTTATAAAATTTTAATTTTAATGTACTGTATTTCAACCTAAGATTGCTATAGAAGAGCGGCTCCATGTGATACAGGGTGCGCATGTACTTTATAGAGGGACTCAACATTTCCATATTCTGATAAATAATTGCTAAAAAAAATTAACATTTTTTTAAAATATTTCGCTTTGTGTGTAATTTATATTTTCTATTCCAACTTGCATAGCTTCTGTCGCACTCGACATTTCATTTTAATAATAAGGTTTACCTATTTACTTCACATATTATTAGAAAAACATTTAAATCGACTCTATTTGTTCAGGTACCAGCTCCGTAGTCAATTCCGTTCAATATTTCAGTAGTTCAAAATGTCTGATCCTAATAACTAATAACCAAGCTTAATAAACACTCGTGAAGTTACACGACAAAAGCAAATCCAATTCAAACCTTCGGTCAGTAAGTTATTATTAATCGATAGTCGATAAGTAAGATAGAGTCCATGGGCACGGTCGCCACTTAGCGTCAGGTGGATCATCACGTATGTGATGTTCGGCTATTGTAGTAAATAATATAGACTTGTGCTGAAAGATACATATCTACTCTATCTATCACTGAATACATATCTTAGAAGGTAAAAAAAATCTAAAAAGAAATTATTTGTGTACTTTCTACTTAAATAAAAAATAAGCTTTACACTAGTATAAGAACTATTAAGTCATTCTCAGTTTAATTTCGTCACTTTCGAATTCATTATTGCATTCCATTTCATCTGGGTTTTCTTTATTACGGTACTGCCACCTGTTGTTCAATAGCGTTAATAAAACTGCTTCGCCACCTAGTTTTTATTTTGAGAAACTTTTACAGTGCATCATCCATTGCTTCTTTACAGTTCAACTTCATTAGTTACAGTAAACATGAATAGATGGCATTGCCTTTAAAAAACTGTGAATCTTAGCGTTAGTGTCTTGTATGCATAAACATATTCAAGCAAGGAGGCACATGTATGTACACCTATGGCTATATGCCTAATAGGTAGGCATTGTATGTAAAAAGCATTTTTTAGGGTTCCATTAAGTGCCTATCTTTTAGGTAAATTTCTTGTACTGTTGTACCATCTTTAAAAGTACCGGTACATTATTTTAAAAGCTATGTAGGTTGGTGCAGTCGGGAACTCGGCGGAGGTTCAGGCTAAGGCGAGAATCGCTTGCGTATTGTTCGTTGTTTTGCATGCGCTCCGCATACTGACGATCGGCAACACTGCATTCGAATGCGGATCTGAGCCTGCACAAGTTCCGAACTGTGCCAATATATGAAAAAGTAAAAGCAATATGTTTGAGAGTCAATGACGGAATCGCAATATTGGAACCCTTCGATCTAGAGTACTGACTATAATTATTCTATAAGATTAGCTACCTCACCTATCTGTACATTCATCAACACAATTAAAATAAGTAACTTAGTAAAAAGAAATGTCCCAAAATGCAAGGAGTCTGGGCCAGGTCTTTGTACACTTTATCAAAAAATAGTTTAAGATGCTAAGAACCCTTTTTGATTGTTAAATTGTTATTAAAACACTTTGTTTATTTGTAGGAAATGAAATTGAGCATTATTAGTGTGCAACACAAACAAAAAACATCATGGCGGAAAAAATGTCATTTTGACAGCTAAGGTTTATTTAGATCTTTTAGTTTTGTGTATCGAGTGGTATCGATGGCTGGTTGGTTGAATTGAATTGTTATGTGTATTTTTAGCTTATTTAACAGTTGTAAACCGAAAGAAAGAATTCAAGTGCAACGAAAAATCAAACACACAAACAGACAACTATCAATGTGATGTGAGTGAATTGTGCTGTGAGTGACGTGGCTGTCCCCTCTGCTTAGTGAAGTAACTTCACTTGACAACTTCCGCCATAGAAAATACTCATTGTCAATGTTGCCCGCTAAAACGAACACAAATAATGATGACTTTTTTTATTTTATTACCATCTAACTACTGATTAAATCAAATTATTTGTATTTTTCCTATAATTACCATTTATTTGTCAATTTTTTTAAATGGTGTACAAAGACCTAGCCCAGGTTGGGACATATCTTTTCGATTGATTAGGTACCTAGTATCAGTTAGATTAATTTGTCGATTAACGACAATCACTGTAATCAGATTTTTAAACTTGATTAGGTACCTACTGACGGCAAGTCACTTTCCAAATGTAGATGATATTGAACTTTGTCTAAAGCACCGAGCTCAAGCGACATTGTCACTAAAAGGCGCTCAATTCGCTCATTTCCATCTAATATGGTTGAAGAAGTTATTGTTAAATAAGGTTGAAGTTATTATTTTTGGGCACTGTTGGTTTTTTATTGTGAACCTTTTCTTTTTGTAAAACTGTAGTTTCAGCATGACTGTTTGTTGCCAAAATAAAATAAATAAATAAATAAATAAGAGTAAGTGAGTTCGCGGAGGTTGAAAAGACTCCCGTACAGTTTTGCCAGTTCTTTCTCACGGTTTTTCTGAGCTGAAGGTCCATCTGATGCTGTCCGTTTGGCGACTATTACTTATGTTTATCTTGAATGTATTTCATAAGGTTTCGTGGCTTTAAATGAAGATTATATCATACAACTCTGATGAGAAAAAACAGAGAAAGGGTATACCTATTAAATATGTAATAACTTGAAGTATCAAAACTATTTGAACCGCGCCACATCAACTTGACAAATCAAGCAATACAATCAAATATCCATTAGTGCAGTATCATCAAAGGCTTATCTCTAAAGACAATCACCGATTCGATCCTAATCGATCACGGATCGAATCAGTCGAGCTAAATAGTCGAGTATAATTCGATTGTTCCACAATCGCGGTGGGTGGGCGAATGATTATTACTAAAAGGGTAATTACATGACATGTTGTTTGTTCTACAAAGTAATGATCTATTTTGTTAATTTTTATCATTAATCTTTGTTTTTAGACGACCATAGTACTGGTTTTTGATTATTTACTTGTTTGAAAATCGGGATTTCGGTGTATCTCTTTGTGCATGATATAGTTTTGCATTAGTTTAGATTTTTCTACGTACCTAGTATCTACGTATCTATCTTCGTCCAACATTGTTATTTTTTCTAAATAGGAGCGCTTCATTCATCGATTAATCACAGATATCAAACCGGAAAATTAGTTCATATTATTTGTAATCATTACCCCTTCGCTCAGAAACTATTTATAGATTTAATTATTTAATTAGCCTTAGTATGAAATTTATCAAATAATGTGTCAAAAAAGCCGTAAATTACTGAGCAATAACGAAAATTATGGTCTTATATTAAATGCGTAAAAAAATATGTTATAGTTTCAAACTAATTTTCATATCTTTTTTTTCAAATGCTTAAATAAATCACGAAAATAAATTAGGCACGCTAGAGTCTAGACGGTTCCAGAGCAGATCCACACACGTAATGGTTTATTGTGACATTTGATATTAAAATCTTTTCCCACTCTTGTAGTTAAGTGCTGATGTGGGTACGAACTTACCCCTTAATAAGATGTTAATGAGATCAAAGTGAGACCTGACACAACTTTGGAAAACCTTTATGTAATTCGAATTGCGGTAAAACCAGACTGTCAACATAATTCTGTAAAATTTTAACGAAATATTTTATTAAAGAAATTATGGCACGTGTCTAAATTTATGTAATATTTGTTTAATTTTCTGTTATAAACATATAGAATACAAAAGAAAAAAAGCAACAGATTGCTGAACAGTTACTACGTGCGCAGATCAATAACTCCGTTCAAAAAATGCCATTCCAGCCTTTGTAGTCAACAAGCAGCAAAATTAGCTTATCATGGTTATGTTTCATCTATCTTGCGCTATGGTTTCATTTTATGGGGAAATACTGTAGACATCCAAAAAGTATTTTTGTGTCAGAAGAAATGTGTTACAACACTTTGTAGAGCAGATTTCAGAGATCCGTGCAGGCCTCTTTTTGCTGTTTCAAAGTTACTCACTGTGCCGAGTTTGTACATATTCGAAATGTTCTTGTTTGTAAAAAAACATAAGGAATATTTCAAGGAACTAGGTAATGTCATGGTTTTAAGCACTAGAAATAAAGATATTTTGAGTAAACAACTGTATATGCGCCTAGAAAATTAACATTATTTAGTAGAAATGTTTATTGTATGGCTATTGATATATATAACAAGTTGCCCTTTAATTATAAAAACTTAAATTTTACCTAATGACTATAAACGAAAAAAAAAATGACTTATTGGTACAAAAATGTGACTACACAATTGATGAATATTTTAAGAACACTGAAATGTAATTAAATGAATATATATGTATAAATTTAGAAATCATAATGTTTTGTAATATTTTTATAAGATTTAAATATCAATATTTGTAAATACAATTTTGATATTATTTAATAGGTTTTTAGATATCATTTTGTAATTAACTTCTTATAAATATTTGCACGCTGCCTAACAGTAAAAAATGTAGAACTATCAATTTTAATTAAGAACTATTTTTACACAATTTTTCGCAAATAAATTCATTTGATTTGATATAACCAGAGACTAGTAAATAACTATAGACTGACCATCTCCATACAAAAATTCGTGACTCGGAAAAAGCTCAAAATCCAAGCTATTAATAGATGTCGCTCTCAAATAGCTTGGACCAACCTTGTCGTCTTTAATTTTTATATGAATTATTGTCAAGAAACGTAATGCAAAATATTTGTATTAATACGGACTAAAACTGCTAGATGGCGTTGTCAAACAACCTGAAACCTTAGCAAGTAGGATTTATTCCTTTCCTGAAATTGGAAAATGTCATCATTTTATATAATTGATTTTGATAATTTTACTCAATAAGAATAGGTAGATAGTAATTTATTCTTACTTTATAGATGATAAAATAACAACTACAAAAGACCATAAACATACTGGTATAAGTTTATTTTGTTCAGAGACGCCTGGGCACTACTTTCCTTCTTATTTTTATTGCCATAATAACCTATTTTTAAAAGCTTTTATTATCACAGTTGTGATAAACGCACATGTTATACGATATATGTAGCAGCCAAAACGTAAACTTAATCAAGGTCCATACAATCTGCACGAGTCACAGTAGGCGAGCAGAAATATTGTGAATTCGAAATGCAGGGAAAAGTTCCAAAACAAACACACACCCATAGCAACAACAATAAACGACAAAGAATTGAAATTGTCAAACAAATAAAATGTTGTCATAAAAAGAACAAAAAAAGTTGATGGATAATGAAATTTTTTTTAAATAATAATCCAGCAAGAAAATATTTTTTTAACTACTGCAAAATAGTTATGAGTTATATGCATTATAAATAAAAATTATGCACTTATTAAGACATAATATCAAGAAATAAAGTAAAATATTATATACTTACCTATTAATTAAATGCAGTGAAATTCGTTTTATTATGTTAAGGCAGATAAGAACAAACTGTGTAGATGAATGCTATATTTTTGTGGGAAAAATTATATACTGGCAATACAGTAACCCAGTAACACTACAAATAATATCCGGGGTGGAGTAAAGTTTTCTGTTACTGAATTATAAGAGCGGCAACATAGCATCAAATAATATAATGCACTAGGTGGCAACGTCTGTTGTCGCCTGATACCTACGGTTAGTACTTTCAATGAAATATCAAATGATTTTGTAAACAGCTCCATTTTAAATTTTTTTACGCATTATTTTGACTAAATTTAAATAACTTGTAAATCTAATACAACTAACGCCATCTCTCTATCTTAAAAACAACTATTTTTCAAGTCACAAAATTTTGTTACAAAGGAAATGTCACAACCTAGGCTAGGTCTTTGTACACCATCTAAAAAAATTGACAAATAAATGGTAATTATAAGAAATATACAAATAATTTGATTTAATTAGTAGTTAGATGGTAAGAAAATAAAAAAGTCAACATTATTTGTGTTAGTTTTAGCGGGCAACATTGACAATGAGTCTTTTCTATGACGGAAGTTGTAAAGTAAAGTTAGTCCACTAAGCAGAGGGGACAGCCACCTCACTCACACACTTCATTCATATCACATTGATAGTTGTCTGTGTGTTTGATTGTTCATTGCGCTTGAGTTTGTTTTTCGGTTTCTTTATAACTTTACAACTATTAAATAAGCTAAAAATACACAAAACAATGCAATTCAATTCTTTGGACTTGATGCCATAATCGATACTACTCGATAAACAAAACAAAAAGATGTAAGTAAACCTTAGCTGTCAAAATGACTTTTTTTCCGCCATGATGTTTTTTGTTTGTGTTGTACACTAAAAATGAACAATTTCATTTCCTACCAGTAAACAAAGTGTTATAATAACAATTTAACAATCAAAAAGTGTTCTAAGCATCTTAAAATATTTTGTGATAAAGTGTACAAAGACCTGGCCCAGACTCCTTGCATTTTGGGACATATCTTTTGTAGACATGGTTAGTCTATAGTTATTTACTAGTCTCTGATATAACTTAAGATCTCCATTTTTTTTCGAAATGGACAGTTTATTTATAGCCGTTTATATATAGCAGTTTAGATATTGGCCTTTTAAATTTCACCGGACTCTTGGCCTAGCCCTGAGGGCGCTTAGCTGGAAGTTCAACTACTCCTACATACGATACGCCTAAGGACACCCGAGAGGGCACGGACCTCGGCATAGGATGTCGTATATTGAAACTACCACTGGTTCGGTTGGTAGGGTCATCTACTGCCAAAGAATCATCTAGAAACTCAGTAGGAATGCGTACGACACGTTAGCCTGGCCTACCGGTGGGTTAGGCCATGTTGCCCTATTTCTAACTGGAACACCGGCGTTCCTTGTTGTAATAGCATCGTCGGGATCTGTTAAGACGTTACGCGGACGCCTATAATGAACCGCCGCGTCTGGGTTGGCTGTGTATTCAGCTGACTTATTGACCAGCGGGTTGGGATAGTGGGGAGCGTTGTCGAAGTGGCGTTTTGACACCAACTTCATGAACGCGGCACTAAAGCTCTCCCGATGACGATTGCGTGCAAAAATGAGCATAATGGCGAACGCGTGCGGAAATCTACTTTGCTAAGGGCCGCCGGCGACCCAGAGCGGTCGATAGGTATTTTGTGAGCGCAAGTACATCGAGGGACATAGGCGGCCTAAGGCACGGTAAATGTTACGTAAATTTCTCGATATGTCATAGTTTAAAAATCAGTTTAGTACTTGCAGGGTATACCGATTAAGTCAATATTTAAACAAACAAATAAAAAATTTCCGTTATAATATTAGTAAAAATATTCTACATTTTTTACTGTATGATTTTTGGCGTAAAAAGACAAAGGCATCTACAGAATCCAAGTTAATTTTGGTTTATATATTTTAAGGTTGTTTTTAAAGTATTTTATTAATACTAGAATGGTTATTAGATTTAAGATCGGTTTAATATTAGCTATATCTAATATTAGTTAGTGTAGTAGAGCATATAGTTATATGTACCACTGTTCAAACTGCATCGTTCGGACACTATTCCTAACTGTTAGGAACAACTGTTTGAACAGTGGGCCAGTAAATGATTCCTAGTTTATAAGTGGGCCAAAAGTAGAACTCTAAAGGCATTTGTTCTAAAAGGCTCATTCCGAAGAACAAAATCCAGTAAAGTGAACAACACTATAATTTGATTTTTTAAAACTCTGTTCTATTCTTTCTTTAATATATATTAAATAGTATGTTGAAAATGTTAGATAGAACACACTAAGAGAAACCTTGTTTTTTGACAAACCGTTATTCAGTATTAACTATTAAACAATTATTTAGAAACTAACTTTCTCCGAAATCTTTTAAGATAATTCAAATATTTATTTCTCAACATAAAAAATTACTTGTTCTTATAAAATATGAACTACCAACAGTTCAAAGAAAACCTTCGTGAAGAAGAACTGGCAAGAAACTTTACGGGTATATTTTTTTCAAAATCGATTTACAGTGTCTTTTTATGCCTATTCAAAATTATTCTAATCTGCATCCGTTAGCTCGCAAGTCCCCCCAATTATCGAAACGACGAACACCCTCAAACGGCACCCGTTCACGAGTTAACGCGGGATCCAGCCAACCATACTTTAACTCATCTTTCGTGCGACCCTATGTGTGCGTGTGCTTGTAAATATTATGCAGCTTATCTTTGTGTGTCAGCCGCCATCTTGTCAAACCATGTTCTCGTGCGGTGATGTGCGTGTATAATTAGTACATTTTTGTCACGCACATACAGTTGCTGTATAAAACAAACCAAACGCACATATAGAGCCTGATATATCAGAACCATATTACATTTCACATGAAACTGTAACTGCAGTACAGGAAGTTCTATAAGAGTACTTGTATACTTCTATACCTACATTTAATACCCAGGAAGGCACTCTAGCTATAAAGCTTCACTGTGAATGCTGTTTGGCATGCATAAAGCTGGATGGATATAGCAAACTAGAGGAAAGCCAGAATAAACATACATATTTATTTAAATTGAAATTACCCACTATTTCTAAATATGTCATTGCAAAAATATATATCCAAATCCGATTTTGAACTCGTTACTGTGGTAAAAGTTATAGAACTACCAAAGGCGTCAGTGCGCATTTAGTTTATCTAAAGATGTACCTACCAGGATTCAACCCCGGGATTTCCAGGAGGTAGGATAACTTAAATTTTAAATGTCATTCAATGAGAGTGTGGCATCGGTGCCACTGAATTAGAGATTATTGGAGTCGGTGATAGGTATTCATTTGCATTATGTTATTGACGGGTTATCGAGTTATATCTAATGTTTTTTCTTTTTACTTCACTGAGTATTTCTTCGTCATATTAACCATGTATTGACTATCGAAACTAGGAGCTAATTCCAGTAAAACGAAACGGAATGACGCAAAGACGTGGTCGAAGGTCGCAAGTTTTGCGATATTGCCTGGTTCACGGCGCTTTCTGACAAGAGACACAGTCGCCATTTTGGCAACTCATTACCACCCGCCAAAAACTTCTCCTGTCAGGCCTGTGGTAGATCATATCACTCGTGTATCGGTCTATTCAGTCACCAAAAGCGATGTTTCATAGATATTGCACCATACATCGTCTGCAGTAGACGTAAATGACGTATACTACCATATTTGTGTGGTGAGGTTCCGGTTGAAGAAAAGGACCAGTCAGAGGAATTACAAGATAATCTTGAAGCACCAACGTCTAAATTTGAACAGACAAAACATTATAGTATTTCTTAATTTGGTTTAATTTTTAGGTTATGATTGGTGTTGTCTTGTCATACTCATAAAATATATAGCGGCTAAACCTAGCCAAAAAGCCGCCATCTTTACTTTAAAAACAATTTCCGAGAATCTAATGAATTAATGATTTAACAAATTGAGTGAGCAAATTATGAATAATTAAGTTCTTAAGTTCTGTAGGTATGCAGTCATACGTTGCCCATAGGCCATGACCCTAATTGACTAATGGTCGGCCGAAGTGGCGACGGTAGACGCGTCCATTGTGCAAAGTTCTGTATGTTTTTGTTTCAAGAAATTATTTCACTCTTGTGAACATATAATGAAGAGTTCCCTGCCGAATTTTCAAATGTTTTTTGAATTAAATGTTTTAGCAAATCAGTCAATGGTCAACTTAATCGACCAGTCAAATGTTTTACGGAGTTTTGTGAAAACAAGAACTATTTTTTCGCAACTTAAAATATATTGAGCATCGGATACTAGTTATTTAGTTATAAGAAAATATTAAAGAAAAAAAAATTGCAATACAAGTGTACTGTACAAATTATACGTAAAAAAAAATTAAAAATTAGTAGCAAACCAGCATAAAATCTGCCTGATGGTAAGTGAAATCAGTGTCTATGGACGTGAAAGTGTTGTGATGCGGTGCAATGCCCACGGTGGGCTTTAGTTGGCATTGCGTCTGTTCCAATATTTTGACGTTCTGATCCAGCCCTTGTTCGCCCCAACCAGGCCTATGTCACCGGGTCGCCGGTCGCCCTGAGCAAAGTAATTTACCGTATCGCGTTTAAGTTAAAGTTCATTTTTGCATGCAGTCGTCTGCGCGCGGAGACAATAGGTTCAGTTAAAAAGGCAGGAATGAAATTTTTGTACGGAGTGATTTATGTATTATGAAGTAACTTTAGTAATCTGTGATCCAACTTTAATGGAAGTTAAAATTAAAAACACAGTAGAACCCATCAGATTTTCTTAAAAAAAATAGAAACTATTATTATTATTATTGAAGGTTTTCTTTATCCACGACGGAACTCCAAACTTGGTTTCACAAACACATATTTCATACCTATCCATACAAAAAAGGGCCAAAGCTATATATTATTAATAGTTTCAATAACTACAGTATTCCGTCTACAGTATTAATGAAGGAATGTGTTTTATTAATATCATTAATCTTGTTTTGTCAACGGCATTATAAATGTGTACCCTTTACGTTTTTTATTGAAATGGTAAAAAAACATTCTGTTATAACGTTATGGAAAGAATTCTTATTTTATGAGATTCGTATTATTATGTATAGACATAATTTGTATATTGAATAAATTTGTTTATAAACAGATTATTTGAAGTAGTAGCGTGAAATACTTTATATTGTTTCTCAATTTTGGATTTATTTATGAATGTGATTAGTACATATTGACTAATAATAGTGACAGTGGGCTTCAGTTGGAGTTGCCTTTGTTCCGGAGTTGCGCCGGCTGTTCGTTCCCTTTGACCGGAACACCACCACGTGAACGTCACCATGATGGCGGTCAGAATAGGAAGGACTAGTGGACCGCCCCAGACGAGACCTTAACAAAGAAACTCTAATACCGCTAAATAATAAGGTTGATATTCATTCATTCTTTTAACTTTCTTAAGACTTTTTAGTTTTTGCTGTTCAGTTTACATCATACTAAAGATCTTACAAAATTATTTGATTATGACATGGCTAAAATTCAATAACCTGAAAATAAATTTGACTAAAACGAACATCATGACTTTTAATAATCGACCAAAAAGTAATATGACATCTTTTGATATTGACTATCAAGGACAAAAGTAATTGATGTAAACTTGACAAAATTTCTAGGACTCTTGATCGATTCAAACTTGACTTGGAATAGACAAGTGGAAAATGTTTGTAGCAGAATAAACTCTTGTGGTTTTGCGTTGAGAAGGCTGACGAAAATAGTTGATGAATCAGCAGTTTTAGCATCGTGTTATGCCCACGTTGAATCGGTCTTACGCTACGGTGTTATATTTTGGGGTAATTCGGGGGGGAGAGAAAAAATTTTAAGACGCAAAAGAGATGCATTAGAGCTGTATGTAATCTGAGAAGTAGGGGCTCTTGTAATCCAGTATTTAAAAAAACTAAATATTCTTACTTTTTCTTTCTATATTCTATCTTTAAAACAGCCGTCTTTGCAAAAAAATATGGTGTTACGTACTCAACCTCACAAAACTGCATTTTATTCGAAAAGTTTCTTTGGTATGGCTCCTAGAATATATAGCAAATTACCAAAAACCATAAGGGAGATTAAGAATATAAATGCTTTTAAACATAAATTAAGGGAATATTTAGTTCATAAGTGTTTCTACACTGTTCACGACTACTTAATCGACAAGACTAGCTGAAATATATAATTGTAACTTAAAATTATTCACAATATGTAATGAAATACAATTCTTATATATTTGTACATGCCTTAAAGGCAGAATATGGCTAGCACACTACAATTTTTGTTACAATCTACTATAAATATATCTGTATTCGTGCAAATAAATTATTTGATTTGATTTGAAGGAATTATAGACAGGTATCCTAAAAGGGACACTCCTTTTATCTTCGTCATTACCCATTGCCCGTGCCCATTGACATCTTCAGTCGTAAATGTTACTGATTAGGTAATTATGTTGTAATTTTTTTTTTTTTTATTAATAATTAGCAGGCGTTTGTCTTCCATCTCACCATTTAATTTAATTAATTTCTCATTTAATTTGTTCTTCCTTCCCTTTATCCGGAACACGACCACGCAAACCTGGTTATCATGAGGCTTAAATACTTAAACAATAGAAACTATTATTACAACTACATCAAGAGTATTTAAGTGATACCGTTTCACATCATTGAAACCAAATCCTATTATCATAGAAGAACTAAAATATTTGCACGAACGTACAAAGTAGCTTATAACCAGATTATTATCAAAAAAGGACCTTGATCGTAACCTTCATTAAAACAGAAAACCCGAATATGAAAAAAAACACCCAAAAACACTAAAAAAACCTTAAAACCATAAATCACAACAATTTGGAGATGTCAGAAATTAAATCAATTACTTCGCGTAACGACCCAAGATTTTTGTCCCGAAATTTGAGAAATATAATAAATAAGGCGTCTGCGCAGGTGCTGACGTGTCTCTTAGACTCTTTTCTTATGAATCGCGTTTTTTCTGTCACAAAAAACTGCATTTTATGTAACGTCTTGAGAACTCGGACAGTATCGTATGGTATCGTTGACAAAATTATAGAAACCTATGACGTAGCGTGAAATAGTAAAAATAAAGATAGTTGCGGAGTTGTTACAACAATATTTTTTTGAGTTGGACTTTTGCTTGTCAAACAGTTCAAGTATTATCTGAGAAGGATAGTTTCTCCTTATTATTCTTGTAACTTTAGCCAAACGGTTTTTAAAGACGATCCGCATAAAAGATTTCGCTCTGACTTAGTTGAAGTCTAGATAAGACATGAACTTGCTAATTAAAGTCTTTACAAAGCCCCTTAAGTAACGTATTTAAATGCGGAAGTTAAACTTGTGATTTGTGAAACCTTTGATTTTATAAATACAACTTTAAAATTTTTATTACTTATTTTGTGAATTTGACGAAATTTCTATGGAAAGTCTTCTCAAGAGTCAAAATTATTCTACCTACTGAGCATTATCTGAGCATTGAACAATCAACCCTAAATCTACTGTCTATTTAACAACTGATAAATATTTATTAAAAATCGTTTTTGAAAACTTGATAAATACTCATTCTTTTACATTTTTATCAAAAAATCTCAATTTTTTAAGTTCTTGTATACCATTTAACCGTTTGTACGTTGCATCAACTCCACAACACTCCGAGGTCAGGTAACCATACCCATAAGGATATATTTTAGTAGCCGCTTTGCCCAAATTCGACTTCGTTAAAGAAAAAATACCAGTTTCGGCACCTTTGTGGCCAAAAATATATAAATTCGACGGTAGCCGGTAGCTGGCGGGACGACCGCTCGCTATCTCACTAATTAATCGAAGGTTGTTTCTGTACAGGGTGTCTCTCCTTGTAAGAATGGCAATTTGTTTTATCTTCTGAATTGTCTTAATTTTGTGACTACTCAAAAATCACGTTCAAATTGGTACGAAATTTCAATGTTAAATTATGATAAGTAGTTTAGGAATTATGTGTGAACATACACGTATATAGGTATATACAAGTCAAATTCAGAACACTTCTTTTTACCCCGTAGTAGGGTAAAAAGAAGGTTGCAGGTGACTCGAAGAAACAGAGATATTGAAGGAGTTTGTAGGTTATCATCAGCATACCGACCGCCTAAGAGAACAGCTCCACTGCAACAAACCAAGAAGGTGGTGTCACCATGCTTGCCTCAGGCCTAATTGTTAGCCTTTAGGCATACTCTCAAACTAGTTGAAACCCTTGTAGGTTTTATTACGATGTTTTCCATCGCCATGGTCTACAGTTATTTAGTACATAAACTAAAGTATTCAGGTCATTAAATAAAATGTTGTAATGTGGATTGCAATAGATTAGATAGTACGTACATTAAAACCATCTTCAAAACTACATTTGCAAAAAAACTAATTAATTTAAAAGAACTCCGAAACCCCAGCCCTGTATAGATTTTAATGCAGTGTAAAATTAAGACAGAAAGATACACAGGATGTGGGTAAATTTGTTAAATAAAATGAGTATCCTTTAATTAATGGTGGGTTGGACAGATTGTCTCGGTGTTCTTGGTCACAAAGTTATGTGATCAAGTCAGGCGAGCTGGGTCCTGGGACACAGCGTCCGTATTAGTTGTCTAAGATATCTAAGTATGATTGTAATCTGTTTTGTTTACTGGTAATCATTTATGACGTCATAAAATGGACGTTAAAAACGTTGTGAAAATATTTCACATTTTTATTTTAACAGCCTCAATAATCTCCCAACTAAGTGGTGGTGTCATGTAATTTATAGTCCACCATTTTACACATACCTTTGAAATAGTTTCCAACCTATATGAATAGGGATATCACGATGTTTTCCTTCACCGTTACAGAATCCGGCTTTATGTTACGTACATAAAGTTGTAAAAGCTGTAAAAAATTAGTACAATTGGCCTCAGATCGAGAATCCACCGCCACCAACACTTGTTTGTCGGTTAGGAGCGATGTCTTTCAATTCATCAGAAAGTGACTATTCAAGAAGTATGTAAATAAAAAACTGTACTTGAAACAACTGTATATTTATCAGTAAATGTATGCTTTTTATTCGCTTTTGTACTAAAATAACAGAAATATTCCGCCATTCCATTGCAAGATGTAGACTTATTTGTGACTGTTGCTTCCACTTGGAGCAAGGCCGCGGTCTAGGTCACTGGAAACTAAACTTTAACAGTTGAAGACACGAGCAACATTCACTTTGCAAACAATCGCACTGCGCATACTACGGTATCTTGTGTTGTGTCGTGTCGTTCACAGGCAACCGGAGACTGTGTCCGGTTGTCGTCACTGGACATAGCAACTACGGTTCCTGTGGTGGTGTGCTGTGTCGGTACCAACAAGTGTTCACGTTTGCCCAGTTATATTTAGAGCTATTAAGGAGTACCTGAACTTCTCCGTAAAAGTAGGTAGTATAAAAGATGACCTACTAATAGTCAGTATATCTAATTAAAGGGCAATAAACACAGATTATCAAACATTCATTAGTTTGAATATATAGTCCTTCCTACCATTGTAATAAATTTTTTTAAATTTAACCTTTCCCCGATTTTTTTATGATTCCCTCTAGGTAATTCATGTGAAAAAGAAAACTGACAGATTGTTGATTGACAGTCAAAACTAATCCGTCAATAACGTCAATTACTTGTGGGTTCATTCGATATCGTTTTTTCGTTTTATGTATAATTTTTATAAAGTTTTGTTACTTTTTTTGACATTGACATTGATACATTGAAAAGAAAACAAAATAATATGTTATTTTTTTACAAGTTTTTTAGATTGAAAATTAGGGAAGTTTAAGGGGGAAAAGGTTACTCATGAGTTTATATTTCATGTGTACTACTGACCATTAGCAGGTCAAAATCCCATATTGAGTTTGACCATCACTTTTAAGTTAGCGCTAGGAAACTTAACCCTGTCTATAATGCTGTTCAGTGCAAAAAGTGGCTTCTAGTAAAGTACGAAATTGGTCCAATGAAGTCCCCGGACGAACACTCCAACTGTATGGCTCCAAAATAAGCAGATGCGTTATGGATGAATTCAGAATAAATTACATACTTATAAACTACCATGACCCGAGAACAAACATCATCACACAAATGCCCCGACCAGGACTGGAACCAGGGACCATCGGCCAAAATGATTTTGAGTAATCAGCATAATAATCATAAATTCTATTCACATTTAATTAAAAGGGAGTCTGACACTAAAAATAAAGGCATTATCTCCGAATAATAATTTTATTTATGTTTAATTTAACCGCTGTATTACTTCTGTTACTCTATCATTTGAACGATTGCTTCATTCGCAATCATAAAATAATTTTTACGGTAGCCATTTTGATATTTTATGAGCAATTTCGTGACATCAAAATTGAGAGGCTCTGACGCGTCTTCCATAAGTTGGCAAACACAAAACAATTACTGAATTTTATGGTTTTAAGGGTCAGTTCAAGAACGATGCTCTTATATAGATAGATAGATACAGCCGGTTCTTGTTTTATTTTCAGGGAAAAATTTATAATATACTAATAAGTAACTAGAACTTGCCCACTGCTATCTATCGCATCGCACATTGATGCTTTACTCTATAATAAATTTTTACTAATATTATAAACAAAAAAGATTTGTTGAACTTTTTCTGACAGATGACAGATAATAAATTAAAGAACTGGTATTTTCATCTATAAAATGCTTCCACCATTAGTGGGACGCTTACAGGTCATCTTTATGTTGTCATAAATATTACGAAAAGGTGCTATTTTTTTCTTTTATTTTATAACTTGAGGACCGCGCTCTTACTTACTCTTACGAGACGCCAAACGGTTACTTAGGGTGTGCTTAATTTTAGATTTAGCTTTGTGAATATGGACTTAGATGAGGTATACATAAAGTATAAATTCGCAAACCAAAATCTACATAAATGTAGACCTTGGTTTTGCTAGTTACTTTAATCGTAAAAGTAACTTTTTTAGGATTTTTAGGATAGAGTTTCAAGCTTAAATAAATCTGTGTCAAAGGCACGTTATTGTTCTTTTACCCCTAAATAAATGTCGTATTTATCAAACGAATACGAAAATTGTACTCAGTCTACTCCACCACTTACCTTCGCCTTAACACAATCAATGTAATAACCACTCCGAGCTCGGAGTTAGCCGCTTTAAACCACTCAACAATACGAATAAACTGAAATAACTCAATTAGTGAAATAATGCAATTGACAACTCAATCAAAGGCAGTTGTGCGGAGTCAATTAAAACTATAGTTTATTTATATACCTCATGAGGCGGCACACTGAGGGTATTCGGGTTGAAACGCAATTTTCAATGGTATATATATGTTTTGATTCAAAGTGAAAAGTGTTCTATGATTTGAGGACCGAGTAGCGTTGTGTGTTGAACATAAATGCTTGTTCTCGGGTTTTTTTTATTCCCCTCCAAGGCGAGGGCAGGAGGATCTAAAAAATGCTCTTACGCATACCCCATCGTGCATGATCGAGGTTATGTGGGACTCGCTCCGAGCATACCAGAGCCTCTACCCACTAAAAACCTCCTGAAGGACTCGTGCAATTTTTGCGTCCCAGCCTTCATCTGAGCGACAACCAATTGGAGAAAAAGGCCGCGCTAGCGGGGCCCTTAAGGGGTCACCCGCTGGGAATTACATAGCACTGAAGGTGCTCAAAATGAAAAAGAATTTAATTAATTCGAATTTAAATTAGAATTAGCAGTTGTAGCCTTAAGGCCTTCGAGTTCTAGTGACAGTTGCGTGGCTACGTTCGTGTGCGCGTTTCTCGGTCTAGCGACTTTGAACTTCGAATCTATGACAGGGGTAGTACACGAGACTGATTCTTGAACCTAAGGATTGGGGTGGGTTTCAAAGCGTTTCAAGAACGCTTCCGAGAGTGTTTTGAGGTGCTGTTGCACTGTAGGTAGTTCAAGATCTCTGTGCAGGTCCGCGTTGCGCACGTACCAAGGTGCGTTTGTGGCCCTGCGGCAGAAGAGATTTTGAACTACCTGCAGTTTGTGCAGGACGGAGGGTTTGGCGTGGGTTAAGATTGGCGAGGCATATGTCATGACGGGTCTAACGCAGGTCTTATAAAGCATACGTTTGTTTCTGAAAGACATTTTACTTTTTCTACCTATCATACTATATAGGAGGCCTAAGTAAAAACGGACGACTTTCGTTACTCTATCGACGTGTGGCTTGAAAGAAAGCGTCTGGTCTAAGGTAACGCCTAAGTATTTGGTACTGCGCTTCCAGGGGATGGGAATGCCAAACATTCTAACGTGGAGATTGTCGGCGATACGACGGTGTTTGCAGTCGAAGTACACCACAGAACTCTTGTCTGGGTTCACGTCGATACGCCATTTTTGAAACCATACACCGAGGGCGTTTACGGCCTTTTGGAGTCTGGTGACGATCGTCGGGACCTTGCGGCCTTTGGTGTAAAGGGCGGTGTCGTCGGCAAAGAGGGCGAGTTTGACGCCTTTTGGCGGAATGGAAATGTCGTTAGTGTACACGGTGTACAACAGAGGGGCGAGGACTGAGCCTTGAGGGACTCCAGCCTCTGTGGAACGAGGCGCGAAAAGCCTTCAGGTCTAAAATGAAACGTACGAGATTTGAGAAAGGATGCGATTATCCTAACGAGGCGCTCCGGTAAGCCTATTTTATAAAGTTTGTAAACGAGACCGCTGTGCCAGACTTTATCGAAAGTCTTGGCTACGTCAAAGAAAACTGCGTCCGTTTTATTACGCTGCTGATAGAAGCCGTCGAGTATGTAAATTTAATATACGTAAAAAAGACCATAACCTTGTTCAAAAGAAAAAAAGATCTGCACAATGTTAACACAATAGGAAGAAATATGCTGGCAGCTCATACCTAATAGTAGGCTTCATAAAGTCACTAATCATGCATGGGTCAATGTATACGCTTTTATAATGAGGTTCCTGAGGATATCCAAGGTCTTCCTATTGACAAATTCAAAGAAACTATAAAGCAGAAGTTGTGTGCAAAATCATATTATAAATTATCCGATTATATGGATGATAAAAGCCCTTGGGTATAATCCCCTCATTAACAGGATTGTACTAGTATTTGTAACAAAACATGTGTAATGTGTCTGTTTGTTGGTTGAGTTCTTCGTCCCGATGAATATCTAAAGCGTCATTGTCACTAAAGTACGTCTTCTTATGGTAGCGTCGAATGACGGGTCGCTCACTTCCCTCTAATATGGTTGAGGAGGGCGATGGCTGGATCCCGCGTTAACTCGTGAACGGGTGCCGTTTGAGGATGTTCGTCGTTTGGATATTTGGGGGGAGGGAGACTTGCCGAGCTAATAGATGCAGATAAGAATAATTTTGTATAGACATAAAGAGACTCTGTAAATTTATTTTGAAAACAATATACCCGTGAAGTTTCTTGCCAGTTCTTCTTCACGAAGGTTTTTTCGAACTGGTGGTAGAGTCATGTTTTATTTGACGTCAATAAGAACAAGTAATTGTCAAAATAAATATTTCATTTCATTTCATTTATGTACTCGACGATTCGATGGACCTGCTGAGTATATCGTAAAGTTAGTTCCGTAAGGAACAATGTAAAGTTAGTTCCGCGAGGCAAGACCTAACTTTACGTCGCAGCTGATTCGCAGCTAATCTATAGCGTGGGATAGAGTTTGGCTCTCCGGAGAGCTGCGTTCTTAGCTTTGATAAGATTGCTTACGGCTATGGGAAGCGTGGGTTTGCCTTGCTTAACAATTTTTTCGTTATCACTGATGGATGAGTTGATAGCAACATTGAGGGAATCGACTAACGAATCTATTTTGTCCGGGCTATCTAGAGAGTTGGGCGAGATCGCGAGCGGAGAGTTCGGGGCCTCTAGGGCAGAAACTAACGCATTTTTGAAACCTTCCCAGTTGGTAAAGGTCTTAGGAGACGTAACGTTGTCATTTGGCGGTCCTAGTACGAGGGAGACGGGGCGATGATCGGGGCCTAGGTCATCGAGCGGTTCGATAGACTATAGTTGATATGCTTTACTATCGCAAAGTCGAGGATGTCGGGAGAGTGGTTCGGGTTGTCGGGATAATGAGTAGCAGCGCAGGGAGAAATGACGTCTAAGTCAAGTTGCTCAATGATGTGAAGGAGAGCGATACTGCTGATGTTGGTCGATAGGCACGTCCAGTCAGTATGCTGGAGTTGAAATCCCCGAACATAATGACTGAACGGCCGAGGGCAAGATTGGCCTCAAATGCGGCGCTACGGATAGGTCTGGTGCCACTAGGCATGTATGTACATTGAAGTAATGATGACGGTCGGATGACCTGTCATAGCAAACCTACACACAGTTCCTCCATGTTGAGGAGAGGAGGAGTAGGGAGAACAATGGAAACCTCTTTTATAATAAATAGCTGTGCCGCCGTGACCGTCGGCGTTGGGCCTATCGTTACGAGTGAACGCGTATTTGGGAATAGCGAATCTCCTGGAGCGGTTTGGAGTGAGCCACGTCTCTTGGAGGAGCAGTAAGTCTGGCTCGTTGTTCTGAAGGAACAGTTTGAGCTCAGAAAGGTTAGTACTAAGGCTACGAGCGTTCAATGAAACTAGAGATACGCCCTTGATGCGGCATTTGCAGCTCTAGACATTATATTTACTATTGAAGGAATTTATACTAAATACACTCGGCGTCACAAAAACCGCACCTTTCGAAAAAGCAACTTTAAAATACTTTTACTCAAACTTCGTCCATAGTAAGGGTATGATTGTAGGATATCATTGGAAAGGTTATTTAATTGCCCATTAAAAATTACAAACATGTGTATATGTTTTAAAGCTTTTAATAAAAAAATCTTAAAAAGGATATAAGTTACAAAAACTAAATTTAAAAAAACATAAAAAAATCTCAAATCAGTCCTTAAAATCTAGTGTTTCCTCCCCTTGCTTTGATGACAGCTTCCATCCGATCCTTCATGGACCTCACGAGGCTCACCACTCTCTTGGGGTATGTTCTCCCATTCTTCCTTCACGGCATCCTGAAGCTCTTGGAGAGTGGTGGGAGCAGGATCACGTGCTCGTACGTGTCTCTTTACATCGTCCCAGAGATGCTCGATCGGGTTTAGGTCTGGGCTTCGTGCTGGCCACTGCATAACAGGAATCTCAACCTCTTCCAAGTAGTCCCGCACAGAAAACGCAGTGTGGCAACGGGCGTTATCGTGCATTAACATGAAACCATCGCCAACAAAACTGGCATACGGGACCACATGGTCTTTTAAGATTTCTGTTATGTACCGCCCAGCATTCAGCGACCCTTGCCCGCGACCACCGCCAGTCCGAGAGACGCACACAAGTTCCGTTTTCCCTTCAACGGATATGCCACCCCAGAACATACAGGAACCACCTCCGTATTCGACGGATTCCTCTATACACGCTTGGGTAAAACGTTCCCCTCTTCTTCGGTATACCATTCTGCGTCTATCGTTGCAGAAAAGACATACTCGTTCTCATCGGTAAAGAGAACGGCCCTCCACTGGTCAAGCGTCCAGTGGACATGCTCCTGAGCAAATTGTAACCGCTCTCACGGTTAGCGTCGATAGTAGCGCGTCGTCCGTAGCAGACGATACGCATATCGTCTGCTACGGAGGATTGAGGAGTGGGTTTGTATGGGCGAGGAGCCGGGATGGGATTCGATGCGGGGCGCTGCCTCCAGTTTTCTGGGGCAGGCCTGGACTGTGTAGGCTTAGCAGCCGGAGGAACCCGGCTACGCAGCGGCGGAAAGTTTTCTTGAGAAAGGCGCGGAGCCTGTTTGGGTGCCGCCCTCTTGGAATTGGAGCGCATACAACGGGGTGCACGAGGGCAGCCCCTGTAATTTGCGGTGTGGCCGGACTGGCCACAAAGCACGCAATCGGGAGGAGAGGGAGTTTCAGGAGTGCGATTGCACTCCTTAGTGAAGTGCGGGACCAGGCACTTGACGCACCTGGGCGGTGCGCGGCAGTTGGCCGCCGCGTGCCCGTACAATTGGCACCGATGGCACTGGCCGGGATGACCGCGGCGATGAGGCGCCTCGATCGAGATCCCAGAGAGGCCGCATATAGTGCTAACCCCTTTGAGGATCTCCCTGGACTTGGGGACGTTGGCGAGAACCACCAAAGCGAGAGGGTGTTGCCTCCCGTACTTGCTGTGCATTTTATGCACCGCGAGTGCCGGGAAGCCTTGGGACTGCAGATCCTCCAGGATAGCCTCGTACGATAATTCGAACGGGACTCCCCTGAGTACCGCTCTGATCTTACGCTCTTCTGACAGAGCATAAGTGTGATAAGCATAATGCTTATCGGTGAGGAGCTTTGTTAAAGCTCGAAAGTCGTCTATCGACGAGACTAA
The DNA here is from genome assembly GCA_923062675.1 of Marasmarcha lunaedactyla. Taxonomy (NCBI): domain Eukaryota; kingdom Metazoa; phylum Arthropoda; class Insecta; order Lepidoptera; family Pterophoridae; genus Marasmarcha; species Marasmarcha lunaedactyla. Next base: position 6,794,213 of record OV281361.1, on the reverse strand, counting down.
GATTTTAATAGATTCACCCGAGTTGGCTGCTCGGATGTAATGGATTTTGTGCTCATTGCACAATGTCGAGACCTCAGTCCATTTACCCTTTTCCCGAAGGAAAACGGGTGGTGGGACCTTGGCCTTGACAGAAGTTTGGGCCGGAGTGGGTGTTGAAGACACCGGGGCAGCTGGCGTTGAAGACGCCGCAGGAAGTGTAGGGACGGGCGTCGAGGGCGCCGGGTCTTGTTTTGAACGCTTCTTAGAGCGCTTCTTAACAAGCGTAAAGGAGGGAGACTCAGGGCCAGTTGGGGTGGCGTACGAGGATGACTCGGTCGCGGGTGCGCGCTTGCGTCGCGGAGGGGCGTCTACTTCGCACTCCATGTCACTGGAGGAAGGGGACGCTGGAGAGCCTAAGACCAGAGGGGTCTGGGGGACTGGGGTGGCCTGAGGGGCCATTGGTGGAATTAACGCCATGATAAGCGGGATAAGAGAATCAAGGAAACGAAACTTATCAGCATTTATAAACATGCCTTCAGCATCGGTACTTTCAAGTAGCTTCTTCCTAATCTCTTCAGAGCTTAGGGAAGCCATTGCGGAGGGGTTGGGGAGGGACAATATATGAACCTAACAACGATGACTAACTTCCTAAAAACCACCCTACACGCAGTAGGGCGGTTGAGGACGACGCGGATAACTTACTCGAACACGGAACTTGAAGTCCTGAAACGACGAGACCCCGTCGACTAAGCTCACGTTCCACGAAATACGGTTTACAGCCCACTGTACACCGTGAAAACGGCGTTAGAAACTTATTAGATGTACGGTTAACGAGCCACTGTCCGCCGTGGAAACGGCGTTAGAAACTTATTACGGTATACAACTATGAAATTATATATTACAACAACAACCAGTGAAATTTGGGTGCTCAATTAGCGCGGGGGCTAATAGAGCGGGAAGGCGTCTGCGATCGACGTGCGCTCGAGAACGCACGCAGACCGAGACTGCGCCCATTTCTTTTTTTTTTTTTTTTTTTTTGTTCCACTCCGCGGGAAGGGCAGGAGGATAAAAATGCCCTGACGCATACTCTGGCGCGATTCCAAAGTTATGTGGGACTCGTCCCGACGCCTACCAGGACTATACCCACTAAAAACCCCCTGTCGGCTCGTGCATTTTTGCCACTCAGCCTTCATCTGAGCGACGGCCAATTGGAGAAAGAGGCCGCGCTAGCGGGGCCCAGAAGGGGTCACCCGCTGGGATTACATAGCACTGAAGGTGCTCAAAGCACTGAAGGTTAATACATAGCACTGAAGGTGCTCAAAATGAAAATCAATAATTAAAACAAAAATTAAAAAATTGCAAATAAAATTGAGTTAATTCGCATTTACGTTAGAATTAGGATTTACGTTAGAATTAGAATTTACGTTAGAATTAGAATTTGCGGCCAGAAGGGCCTCGAGATCGCGTGACAGTCTGGTGGATGAGTACGCTTGCGCATTTCTAGGCCTAGCGACTTTGAACTTCGAGTCTAACACAGGAGTAGTATATGAGACTGAATCTCGAACTAGAGGATTGGGATGGGTTTCGGAGCGTTTGAAAAACGCTTCAGAGAGTGTTTTGAGATGTTGTTGTACTGTAGGCAGTTCAAGATCTCTATGCAAGTCCGCGTTACGCACGTACCACGGTGCGTTTGTGGCCCGGCGGCAAAAGAGGTTTTGAACTACCTGCAGTTTGTGCAGGAGGGAGGGTTTGGCGTGGGCAAAGATTGGCGAGGCTTACGTCATGACGGGTCTAACGCAGACTTGTAAAGTGTACGTTTGTTTCTGAAGGACATTTTACTTTTTCTACCTAACATGCTATTTAGGCGGACTAAATAGTGACGAGCGAGTTTCGAAACTCTTTCGACGTGTGGCTTGAAAGAAAGCGTCGGATCTAATGTGACGCCTAAGTATTTAGTACTGCGCTTCCAGGGGATGGGAATGCCTAACATTCGAACGTGGGGTTCGCCATCGGGACGACGGCGTTTGTGGTCGAAGCGCATCGCAGAACTCTTTTCAGGGTTCACATCGATGCGCCATTTTTGAAACCATACACCAAGGGCGTTTACGGCCTTTTGGAGTCTGGTTACAAGGTGCCGAACACTGTGGCCTTTGGTATAGAGTGCGGTGTCGTCAGCAAAGAGGGCGAGTTCGACGCCTTTCGGCGGGATGGGAATGTCGTTGGTGTACACGGTGTACAGCAGAGGGGCGAGGACTGAGCCTTGAGGGACTCCAGCCTTTATGGGACGAGGTGCAGAAAGCGTGCCTTTGTGTTTAAATCGAAACGTACGGTCTTTGAGAAACGACGCTATTAACCTGACTAGGCGATCCGGTAAGCCTATCTTGTAGAGTTTATAAACGAGACCGCTGTGCCAGACTTTATCGAAAGCCTTGGCTACGTCAAAGAAAACCGCGACTGTTTTATAACGACGCGGATAGAAACCGTCAAGTATATACTCGACGATTCGGTGGACTTGCTGAGGGCAGGAGTGTTTAGCGCGAAAGCCGAACTGATGGGGAATAATGAGAGGATCGCCATCCGTTGGAAACAGATGGTTCCGCATTCGAGAGAGTATGACTCTCTCGAGAAGTTTAGACATTGCCTTGAGGAGGCTGATGGGTCTGTGATTAGCCGGGACGTTCAGAGGTTTGCCCGGCTTGGGAATGCCTATGACTGTCGCTTCTTTCCAAGCTTTTGGAAAGTAGCTATGGTCGAAGCAGGCATTGAAAATGATAGCTAACAAGGTAAGCATCTGTTGAGGTAGGTGCTTAAGTGCGTGGTTGGAAATTCCATCCGCACCCGGAGCCTTTTTGGACTTTTGATTTCTAATGAGAAGCAAGATTTCGTCACTAGAGACTGTGACAGGGTCGGCGGTGATGGGGAGAGAGTCTCTGCGAAGGACTTTGTCCTCCACCGCCTGGATGTGTGAGGGATCAGCAGGTTGCGTGCTGGGCGAGCATTGTGCGGCAATTCTGTCAGCGAAGCATTCGGCTTTCTCTTCGACTTCAAAGGCAGTAGTGCCATCGGGACGAGTGAGAGGAGGAACGTGAGAGGCGGTGTCTACGCGTAAGGCTCGGGCCATGCTATAGTACGCTTGGTGGGACGGAGAGATATTCGCCATGAGATCGTTCATCTGAGCGTCTCGGAGTTCCGCGAGGCAAGACCTAACTTTACGTTGAAGCTGATTCGCAGCTGTTCTATATGCGGGCGTGGGATATTTCTTGGCTCTCCGGAGAGCCGCGTTCTTAGCTTTAATAAGATTGCTAACGGCTAAGGGAAGCGTGGGTTTGCCTTGCTTAGCAACCTTTTCGTTGTCACTGATGGCTGAGTTGATAGCATCAGTGAGAGAATTTACTAATGAATCGATTTTATCCGCGCTATCTAATTGTTCGGGAGAGATCGCGAGTGGAGAGTTCTGAGCCTCTAAGGCTGAAACTAACGTATTTTTAAAACCTTTCCAGTTGGTAAAGGTCTTAGGAGATGAGACGTTATCGTTCGGCGGTCCTAGCACGAGGGAAACGGGGCGATGGTCGGAGCCTAGGTCATCGAGCGGTTCGATAGACCTTAGATCAAGATTGATTCGCTTGATAATTGCAAAGTCGAGGATGTCAGGAGAGTAGGACGGGTTGTTGGGATAGTGAGTGGGAGTGATGGGGGATATGACGTCTAGGTCAAGGGAGTTAGTGATGTCGAGGAGAGCGATACGGCTGGTGTTAGTCGATAGGCACGTCCAGTCAGTATGTTTGGAGTTAAAGTCTCCGAACATAATGACTGAATGGCCGAGGGCGAGAATGGCCTCAAAGTCGCTGCGGATTGGTCTGGTACCACTAGGTATGTAGATTGAAGCTATGATGATGGTCGGATGACCAGTCATAGCCAATCTACACACAGTGGCTTCCATGTTGAGGAGAGGAGGGGTAGGGAGAGGACAGCAGTGGAAGCCTCTTTTGTAATATATAGCGGTGCCGCCGAAACCGTCAGAGTTGGGCCTATCGTTACGAATAAACGCGTACTTAGGTATAGCGAATCCCCTGGAGCGGTTTGGAGTAAGCCATGTCTCCTGGAGAAGGAATAAGTCAGGTTCTTTGTTCTGAAGGAACAGTTTAATCTCGGGAAGGTTGGTATTAAGGCTACGAGCGTTAAAAGATACTAGGGATAAGCCCTTGGGTTTAATACGACTGGACGCGGGATTCGCGGGTCTAGACATTATAATTTATTATTTACGAATTTATACAAATATAAAAGAATTTACAACGAACTTAGGAGCGAGTGATGCTCGGCTAAACCAAATAAACGCTCTTGAGGAGAGCGGGCGGCTCGCAGTTTGCGTGCGAGCACGGAAATTTCGTTAATATCGACGTTTTGAATAACGTCGAACACGGTCTTCATGTCCTCAGCCAACGACGACTGAGGTGCGGATGACGGAGAAGGATGCGGCCCTACGGAAGCTACGGGAGCTGGGATGGGTCGGGAAGGTGCAGGCGGAACGGCCGGACGCTGCCTCCAAGACAGAGCCGGAGTAGGCGTCGGCTGAACGGGCTTTGCTTCCGGGGGACCCCGGTTGCGCAGCGGCGGGAAGTTAGCGGGAGTGAGCGGCGGCGCCGGTTTAGGCGCGACCCTCTTGGCGGTGGAGCGCGGAGCACGCGGGCAGCCCCTGTAGTTAGCTGTGTGACCAGACTGGCCGCACAGCACACAGGCAGGGGGGGAAGTGGATTCGGGAGTGCGAGTGCACTCCTTCGTAAAATGTGGATCCAGGCACTTAACGCACCTGGGGGGAGCTGAGCAGTTAGCCGCTGCGTGGCCGTAGAGCTGGCAGCGGTGGCACTGCCCAGGGTGACCGCGGGGGTTGGGACGCTCAACAGAGATATTTGAGAGTCCGCAAATTGTGCGAGCCTCTCTAAAGATCTCCCTCGAGTTGGGAGTATTCGACAAGATAACTAAAGCTAACGGAAAGCGCCTACCGCGGTTAGAGTGCATCTTGTGCACTGCTTCGGCCGGGAAACCCTGGGACTTAAGGTCCTCGAGGATTTCTTCATTCGCGAGCTCGAACGGGACGCCCCGTAGTACTGCGCGGATCTTACGCTCCTCCGGGAGGGCGTAGGTGTGGTACGCGATTTGATTTAACCCGAGCAACCTGGTAAACGCGCGGAAGTCGTCGACGGTCGCTACTTGAATTTTGATTGTATCGCCAGCGTTGGCGGCTTTTAAGTAATTAATTTTGTGCTCTTTGCAAGTTAGAAACCGCGGTCCAGCGCGTTTTTTCACGCAGGAAGACGGGCGGAGGGAGCTGAGGTTTCGGCGGGACGGGAGCGCAGCGCGTCGCTGGCTTCGATGGGACCGACGGAGACGCGGTCACTTCGAGTGACATGAGCGGCGCGGGGGCGGGTGTAGAAGACACCGGGGTTGGCTCGGGTGTTGAAGACACCGCGGCTTTTTTCGAACGCTTCTTGGAGCGTTTGGTAACTAATTGGAAGGCGGGCTCAGGAGAGCCGGTTAAGGTGGCGGCGACCGACGAAGCTTCGGACGCGGCGGAGTCTGAATCGCTCCCGGGAGCGGTACGCTTCCTACGAGATGATCGCGAGGATGAGACCGACGCGCAGTCCATATCGGATGGAACGGGAGACGCGGGAGAGCTATAGACCTGAGGGGTCTGGGTGTTGGAGGCCTGAGGGGCTGGGGTTGGGGCCTGAGGGGCCGGGGACGCGATTGATGCCTGCAAGGCCTGCGTTAGGATGTCTTTTGGGATGGAGACGCCTGCCGCAGCAAGCGCCTGGGTGAACGCGTTAATAATGATTAGCGGATCCATTAGGGAGGGTTGGGACAATAATATGTAAAAATATAAGTATAATAAAAGATGCCTAGTTCCTAAAAACCTAGCAAAATCCTAGCGGCAAACCTCCCTACCAGCGGTAGGGGGGCTGGGGAGAATAACTTAAAACTAACCGTAGTACGCCGAAGGCCGCTACCTAGAAACCTAAAAAAGGGTACGCAGGTAAAGAGTTGACCGCGTTAGGGTCAACCTTTACCGACAGAAAGGACAAATACACACGAAAACACACAAATATGATAAAAATAAATATGAAAATAGGAGAAAAATAAATAAAATAGAGAAGAGAAATAAATAAAAATAAAAAGGACTGGTTCAGTACAAATTCGTTGTCACCGTTAAGTATCCTTTGCACTGAAACCAGACTACTTACGCTGGGCACAACACTGCACTCAGCACAAGCACAACACTACTTAGCACAGCACTTTGAAGACTAAGGGGCTTAGTCGCAAAGAAAAATCGCACTTCGAAAGCACTCAGACGGAGTAGAAAAACCTTGAAAACCGTAGCACGGAACCAACACGCTATACTGTGACGTCAGTAGACTGATCGCCACGGAATATCGGGAGGGAACCGACCAACGGAGAACTGGGTCTTGCACGTCCGCACCGCGTGGCGATCGGAGCGAGAATGTTCGCGCCCATTTCTTTTTTTTTTTTTTTTTTTTTTGTTCCCCTCCGCGGGAAGGGCTGGAGGATAAAAATGCCCTGACGCATACTCTGGCGCGATCCCAAAGTTATGTGGGACTCGTCCCGACGCCTACCAGGACCATACCCACTAAAAACCCCCTGTCGGCTCGTGCATTTTTGCCACTCAGCCTTCATCTGAGCGACGGCCAATTGGAGAAAGAGGCCACGCTAGCGGGGCCCAGAAGGGGTCACCCGCTGGGATTACATAGCACTGAAGGTGCTCAAAGCACTGAAGGTTAATACATAGCACTGAAGGTGCTCCAAATGAAAATCAATAATAAAAACAAAAATTAAAAAATTGCAAATAAAATTGAGTTAATTCGCATTTACGTTAGAATTAGGATTTACGTTAGAATTAGAATTTACGTTAGAATTAGAATTTGCGGCCAGAAGGGCCTCGAGATCGCGTGACAGTCTGGTGGATGAGTACGCTTGCGCATTTCTAGGCCTAGCGACTTTGAACTTCGAGTCTAACACAGGAGTAGTATATGAGACTGAATCACGAACTAGAGGATTGGGATGGGTTCCGGAGCGTTTGAAAAACGCTTCAGAGAGTGTTTTGAGATGTTGTTGTACTGTAGGCAGTTCAAGATCTCTATGCAAGTCCGCGTTACGCACGTACCACGGTGCGTTTGTGGCCCGGCGGCAAAAGAGGTTTTGAACTACCTGCAGTTTGTGCAGGAGGGAGGGTTTGGCGTGGGCAAAGATTGGCGAGGCATACATCATGACGGGTCTAACGCAGACCTTGTAAAGTGTACGTTTGTTTCTGAAGGACATTTTACTTTTTCTACCTAACATGCTATTTAGGCGGACTAAATAGTGACGAGCGAGTTTCGAAACTCTTTCGACGTGTGGCTTGAAAGAAAGCGTCGGATCTAATGTGACGCCTAAGTATTTAGTACTGCGCTTCCAGGGGATGGGAATGCCTAACATTCGAACGTGGGGATCGCCATCGGGACGACGGCGTTTGTGGTCGAAGCGCATCGCAGAACTCTTTTCAGGGTTCACATCGATGCGCCATTTTTGAAACCATACACCAAGGGCGTTTACGGCCTTTTGGAGTCTGGTTACAAGGTGCCGAACACTGTGGCCTTTGGTATAGAGTGCGGTGTCGTCAGCAAAGAGGGCGAGTTCGACGCCTTTCGGCGGGATGGGAATGTCGTTGGTGCACACGGTGTACAGCAGAGGGGCGAGGACTGAGCCTTGAGGGACTCCAGCCTTTATGGGACGAGGTGCAGAAAGCGTGCCTTCGTGTTTAAATCGAAACGTACGGTCTTTGAGAAACGACGCTATTAACCTGACTAGGCGATCCGGTAAGCCTATCTTGTAGAGTTTATAAACGAGACCGCTGTGCCAGACTTTATCGAAAGCCTTGGCTACGTCAAAGAAAACCGCGACTGTTTTATAACGACGCGGATAGAAACCGTCAAGTATATACTCGACGATTCGGTGGACTTGCTGAGGGCAGGAGTGTTTAGCGCGAAAGCCGAACTGATGGGGAATAATGAGAGGATCGCCATCCGTTGGAAACAGATGGTTCCGCATTCGAGAGAGTATGACTCTCTCGAGAAGTTTAGACATTGCCTTGAGGAGGCTGATGGGTCTGTGATTAGCCGGGACGTTCAGAGGTTTGCCCGGCTTGGGAATGCCTATGACTGTCGCTTCTTTCCAAGCTTTTGGAAAGTAGCTATGGTCGAAGCAGGCATTGAAAATGATAGCTAACAAGGTAAGCATCTGTTGAGGTAGGTGCTTAAGTGCGTGGTTGGAAATTCCATCCGCACCCGGAGCCTTTTTGGACTTTTGATTTCTAATGAGAAGCAAGATTTCGTCATTAGAGACTGTGACAGGGTCGGCGGTGATGGGGAGAGAGTCTCTGCGAAGGACTTCGTCCTCCACCGCCTGGATGTGTGAGGGATCAGCAGGTTGGCGTGCTGGGCGAGCATTGTGCGGCAATGCTGTCGGCGAAGCATTCGGCTTTCTCTTCGACTTCGAAGGCAGTAGTGCCATCGGGACGAGTGAGAGGAGGAACGTGAGAGACGGTGTCTACGCGTAAGGCTCGGGCCATGCTATAGTACGCTTGGTGGGACGGAGAGATATTCGCCATGAGATCGTTCATCTGAGCGTCTCGGAGTTCCGCGAGGCAAGACCTAACTTTACGTTGAAGCTGATTCGCAGCTGTTCTATAGGCGGGCGTGGGATATTTCTTGGCTCTCCGGAGAGCCGCGTTTTTAGCTTTAATAAGATTGCTAACGGCTAAGGGAAGCGTGGGTTTGCCTTGCTTAGCAACCTTTTCGTTGTCACTGATGGCTGAGTTGATAGCATCAGTGAGAGAATTTACTAATGAATCGATTTAATCCGGGCTATCTAATTGTTCGGGAGAGATCGCGAGTGGAGAGTTCGGAGCCTCTAAGACTGAAACTAACGTATTTTTAAAACCTTTCCAGTTGGTAAAGGTCTTAGGAGATGAGACGTTATCGTTCGGCGGTCCTAGCACGAGGGAAACGGGGCGATGGTCGGAGCCTAGGTCATCGAGCGGTTCGATAGACCTTAGATCAAGATTGATTCGCTTGATAATTGCAAAGTCGAGGATGTCAGGAGAGTAGGACGGGTTGTTGGGATAGTGAGTGGGAGTGATGGGGGATATGACGTCTAGGTCAAGGGAGTTAGTGATGTCGAGGAGAGCGATACGGCTGGTGTTAGTCGATAGGCACGTCCAGTCAGTATGTTTGGAGTTAAAGTCTCCGAACATAATGACTGAATGGCCGAGGGCGAGAATGGCCTCAAAGTCGCTGCGGATTGGTCTGGTACCACTAGGTATGTAGATTGATGCTATGATGATGGTCGGATGACCAGTCATAGCCAATCTACACACAGTGGCTTCCATGTTGAGGAGAGGAGGGGTAGGGAGAGGACAGCAGTGGAAGCCTCTTTTGTAATATATAGCGGTGCCGCCGAAACCGTCAGAGTTGGGCCTATCGTTACGAATAAACGCGTACTTAGGTATAGCGAATCCCCTGGAGCAGTTTGGAGTAAGCCATGTCTCCTGGAGAAGGAATAAGTCAGGTTCTTTGTTCTGAAGGAACAGTTTAATCTCGGGAAGGTTGGTATTAAGGCTACGAGCGTTAAAAGATACTAGGGATAAGCCCTTGGGTTTAATACGACTGGACGCGGGATTCGCGGGTCTAGACATTATAATTTATTATTTACGAATGTATACAAATATAAAAGAATTTACAACGAACTTAGGAGCGAGTGATGCTCGGCTAAAGCAAATAAACGCTCTTGAGGAGAGCGGGCGGCTCGCAGTTTGCATGCGAGCACGGAAATTTCGTTAATATCGACGTTTTGAATAACGTCGAACACAGTCTTCATGTCCGCCCATTTCTTACCTGGACATAACATTTTATACCCTTTTAAGGTAGCCCAACTAGCGCTCCTTAAGTGAGCATTTTTTCCTATATCTTATTGATTGGTCCCTGGTTAAAAATGGTAATTGATTTTTTAATGATACAGGTAATGAATGTAAAGGTATTGAAGTGCACTTTACAATGATATTTATTTTTCACGCGTGGTATTTATTGGCCAGATTGTAGGAGCAATTTACTGGAAAAAACATAAAGGTGCGATTTTTGTGACGCCGAGTGTATATAATTTATAAGGAACTAAGTAGCGAGTGATGCTCGGCTAACGCAAAGAGACGCTCTTGAGGAGAGCAGGCGGCTCGCAGTTTGCGTGCGAGTACGGCGATTTCCCTAATGTTGACGTTGTGAATAACGTCGAACACGGTCTTCATGTCATCAGCCAACGACGACTGAGGTGAAGACGACGCGGGGCGCGGTTCTACGGGAGCTACGGGAGCTGGGATAGGACGGGAAGGTGGAGCAGCCGGACGCTGTCTCCAGGAGTGAACTGGTTGTTCTCGGGTCATGGTTGTGGATATTTGTATATGTATGTTTATTCTACCCCCAGTTCGCTGTATAGTCATCCATAACACAAGCTCTGCTTCCTTTGGAGCCATACAGTTTGTGTTATATTTCTGGGGATAAAAAAATAATTTAATAATACATAGAGACGTTACCTACATAATAAATGCTTTCAAAATGTGGCGACAAAATGGATTCGTCTAATTATATTTGGCATCTGTACAATTCGACAGTTCAAGAGGAGACTCGAGAACGATGCTATCAGTAAAATAACAACGTACAATTTTTTTAAATAAATATGTTTGTTAATGTCGTTATATGCCATTTCTGGTAAAGCTGATATGTTTCTCACACCGAAAGTAGCTGTGTTTGTTAAAAAAATATTAAGAGTTCAAAACACTAATTGTAAGTAATTTTGACTTTTAATTATTCGGTGGTTTCTTCAAAAAAGGGCAAGTATAAAAGTAGGTTTTAGAAAAATGCAATTATTACATATCAAAATTTAACAAAAGTATTACATGTTATTAAAACAAAAAAAATACATTGCCATCGGTTTAATATAAGATTATTTACAAATTTACAAAAGGAAAAGAAACAATGAAAATAAAATTTACTTTGTACACAGGGCAAAGTGGCCAAAAGGCTGGCAGAGTTGCCGCGTTGCATCGCTTCCAGCCTAACCAAAAATGTATTAAGTTTGTTTCGCTTTTGATAATATGATTTCGAACTTACTATATTATTATAGAGAAGCAATTAGGTAAATAAATTAGTAAAGCCAATGATTCTTTATACCAAGTTAATCTAAGGAATGGGCAGCTCATGGGTGGAAGATCAGAACATTCAAGAAAAGTTTTTGAAATTAGTTTCTGTAGAACTTCTAACTTTTTCAAAATCCTTAGCGCAAACCGAGGAATGTGGTTTTGAGTTTTATAATTGAAATGCACTTTCTCTTAATTATAAATCCCTAAGTTATCTTTAATATAAAGTATTAAAGCGTATTAATATACCAAGTGCTAACCCATCACATTTAAATTTAAATTTTTAAAAATCACAAATTATATGAAATGTTGAACTTAGGAGTATAAAATATTATATCGTTCTCAGCGGTCGCAATGTAATTTGTACACTTGGGGAACCCACTAGTGGGCATTCTGGTATGAGTTTTTATATTTAAATAAAAAGGTAGAACAAGCATCATGCATGAACTGTCATGTGTCAAATGTAAATGAGCTCGGGCAATTTGCCCCCAATTTTCCCCCACAAAACTGGGACCGGTAACGTATCTATACTTTTTAATAAACCTATGGGGGTAACTTATGTTTTAAAGTATACGTTTACGACCGAAAGGCAATAGTGGGGGTATCTGTTCGAGTCTCTGCTTATTTGGGGCCTGCTTAATTGGTGTGTTTGTCTGTGGATTCATTATTATTAAATTATGATTATTGGAGGATGACTGAAGAATACGAGAATCAACATGTAAATATGAGGTCGTAAGTTTTTTGCTAATATATCCTTTTTTATTTGATTACGCTGAAAAACTAGATTATATTTGTTTTAAATACATTTAAACTTACAGAAACTTATAATCCAAAGTTATATATTAATAAAGTTTTTTAAAAAAATATCTAAAAGTTCTATTTAATAAGTCTCTCAATAATTATTTATTAGAGTTTGGTAAACAACAACGTACGCGCAGAATTTACTATTATTTTTAAAATCCACGACTAGACATGAATATTTAGGTCTACGAAAACCTTCTCTCGAACTATATATTTTTCTTAATTCTTGATTTCCAAAATAGAGATGTAAAAATAAGGTACATCCTTAAAAAATTATAACTTTTTGTATTAGTTCAATAATTATGGAAGTTAATTAGTGGGCGTGCTTCCAGGGACGGACACAAAAACATCTATATTTTACTTCGACTAGTTGAAAAAAAAATACAATAATTCTTATTTTGATTTTATCTTCTCGCTACAGTAATAATTGTTTAAAAAACTTAGTAAAGGACGAACTGTAATAAATTTTAGTGTTCTGTAGATACGTTTAGAATGTTTTGTCCCGAATATGATTTGGTAGTAGTATATCAATCGTTAATAATGTTTTTTGCATCATTATTAATGATTGAAATACTACTACTGAAGCTAATTGTTGTGAAACGGCTGACTATTATTATTAATCTAGCATAATGAGCAATTCCTGAAGAAGTCTTCAAACTTGCTTCAAGATTACTTTTATTTATTTATATTTATATATGTATATTCATTCTGGGTTCAACCCCCAGTTCACTGTATGGTCCTCCATGACACACACTCTGCACAAAAATTGGGACCATATAGTTGGTGAACTTGTTGACAGATTTTTTTTTTCTACCGAGATCAAATGTGTAATATTGACTAAGTAACGAATCCATAAATCAGAAGCCATATATTTTTGAACGCTAATGCTGATTAATTAATAGACAATGCATGGCCCGATCCAGTTCATCTAAACCCATGACACTTTGTACAGTCGGGGAAGTTGTCGCAGGCTCCGATTCGCATGAGAATTCTCTGCAGTGTCGTCGTCCCTTAATACGCGAGGCGCCTACAAAACACCGAACAACGCGCAAGCGATTCTCGTTTTAATGTGAGCGTCTGCCGACTTGCCCGACTGTACAAATGCTTCTTATGTAGTGTAGGGCTTCACTAAGAAAGGTTCTTTGAAAATAAATTCCCTGTAGAGTTGAAATCAGGGTGGGGGAGCCTATAATACTAATAATATTAGAAGACCAGAAACTAAGGAAACTATAAACAAACCCTGTGTCATGAATTCAAAATTATTTGATGGCACAGAAATATTTGCCTGCATAGGCATATTTTCTAATATAATTATTATTTTTGTATTTGTTATTGTACTTTATTTATTTTATGATGATTGGCTAATGTGATCAAATTAATATGTTCAATATTAATTTGTTATTTGTGTTATTTTATTATGGTTATGGTTATATGATATTTTGCTCGTGCTCCTTCTGAAAGTTAGCGCTAAAGTGCACTCTTTTAGTGTCCGTTAGCTTCATGTTGAGAAGCTGAGATTTTTTAACACCTATGTGTATGCCATGTTTCGGAATTTTGTTATTTTCTTATTGGTGTAAAAATAAACTTGTTATTATTATTATTATTAACTAAGTAATACATTCAACTATAAGAATACAGAATAAGCATTAGTATAATTATTAAATATGTACTACTACAAACCCAGGACCTCTGGTATTTGAGGCAGAGCCACTACCGCTTTTGGGATCCACGACAGCCTAGGGATCTCTAAAAACAATAATCAATATAATGGCTTCATTCATTTAAATAATTAAAAATAAAAATTTATTGTGATTGGTTTTGGCAAATTGCAAATTGGGTATTGAAAACACAAGGCCAAGATTACTGCTTCTAAGTTAATTGTGGGTTGTTTTAACACATTGACTGCCAGCTACAAGTAAACTCGTAGCTGTTTTTCTTAGCTGTGCCAACTACGAGTTTAGTCGTATGACTTTAGTTCGGCTTATTAAAGAAAATTATATAGTTGGCGTCCAGAGAACGTAGCAATATTATAGATTGGCATCTAAGAAACAAAAAAACAAAAAAAAGTAGTAGGATTCTATATCAGGTAAAAAATTACATAATTTTTACTAAACAGTTTCTAACGTATTTTTGCAGGAGTAGATAGTGTGCCTGAAATGTATTTTACCTACTATATAAATATACAAAAACATGAAAAAAGTAATATAGTGAGTTGCAGGATTAGTGTGATAAATTTTGAAACACTCCAAAACACATACAGCTGGATTCCCTGGACACAATTCACAACAGTAGGCAGTTTCTTTTTGGTACAAACACGACAAGGTTTCTTAGGATTAACTTTTTTCCCATTGACGAAAGATCAGTCTCCCGCGCCACAAAACCATTGAATCATCAATACTCAAATTTTTGTTAGGATAAATAATGCGATTGCTCAAGTTATTGAAATGTTCCATAACTGGACGTATTTTATAAAGACGATCTCTCACCGTCGGTTCTTGGTTGTCCGAGTAATGCAAAAAACGAAGTAATATTTGAAATCCGTTTCTGCTCATTATTTGTCGAAAGAGAGGAAAGTTCTATAAACGATGTGTAGACCAGTAGTGTGCTGTTGTGGGTAACTGATTTATGCCTAAATACAGTAACATACCAAAAAGTTTTCTTATTTCTTGCATGTCTGTTGGCTTCCAATATCTAAATCTTGAACGCTGCGTTGTAGGACGGACTAGTATTCGATAGGCATATAAGTTAGTTTGTGTCACCACCATTTGTATAAATTCACTTGAAAAAATAAATCCGCAAATTGCTGTGTCGTCGAAACATTCACTTTCAATCCCGACACTTCTGCGAAGCTAAAATTTTGAGGTAAAGCAGATTGGTACTTCCAAATCACATTTGTTTCCGGATCAAATGAAGGACTATCACCGCCAAGGAATCGACTTCTGACTCACTAGTGACTGATGTTGAGGACTCTCAATAGCTACTTATATCACCACTACTAACTTTGGGAACATATTCTTCATCTGAACAACTAGAAAAATCCTCACCAGAACTAGACTCCGTATTCAAAAAGTCTTCTATATTTATCGGCCTTTGAAAATTACGGCGAGGGTGTGAGAGCGACATTATAGCAGTTCAATAACTAATGAAGGTATTTTGCGTTTAGTTGAGATTGAAAAATAAATAAGATATGAGGGTAGCAAGAAATATGATGATAACGTAAAGTGCTTGGTGCCAATCTACGAGTTATCTCATATACGAGCTAACTCGTATTGTTGGCATCCTAGATATTGAGTATTTGACCGTTGCCGACTACGAGTTAACTCGTATTGTGCTGTATGTATGGTGGGAACCAGATAATGCAGCTAAAAAATGTTGGCATTCGATGTGTTAATAATAAATTACAGAATGCAGTCGATTTAGAAAATGGTTCTTGTTTGTTGAGAGTGTGGATTCTTGTGGTCGTTTGTAATTGGAATTGTATGTTTTTAATTTAGTTATTAGTTTTTAAATTAATATTATTACAATAATAATAAATCCCCTATGTGGGGAGGACCAGTATGAACATACACATATAAATATCAACAACCATGATCCGAGAACAAACATCTGTGGTCGACACACAAATGAATGCCCTGGACTACCTGGGACCTCCGGCGTATACGACAGGGTCTATAAAGCACTACGCTACTCGGCCGTCTAGCATTTACTAAGAAACATGATGTCAATGTAATGTATTCCTTGAAATTATGTGCGTAAACTTAATTTACTTCATCTGGTTTGAGGTACTGTATTTTTAGAATAAATTCAATTCAATCAAGAGATAGATTCTTTTTGTTAAAGTTAAAGATCCTAAAAAGCACGAAATATATGATTCTCATAACTAATTAACTAAATTTAAAAACATATTTAATGTAAAATAAGGTAAAAGATACAAAAATAACCTTATACATATAGATAGATGGTTCTCATTTGTGCGCTTGTAAATATGCAGCTTAACTTTGCGTGGCAGCCGTGATCTTCACTTGTTCTCGTCGCTTTGTGCTACATTTTAGTGACACACACACACAGTTGTATTCTCAATACAAGCTTAACGTACACATACAGCCGCAAGCACAAATAACTTGAACCGTCTATAACCTATAATATATTTGACATTAACTGTAATTAATGCTAAAAACAAAAATATTACAGTACCGTGACATAATCTAGTATTCAAATTTGGAATTAGGGACGCTCTGCCTCAGCACTCTCAGATATATAAGATATAGGAATACAGAAGCTGCGTGACGAGAAATACAATTGACTTGCCACCCAATTTTGTACACACAGCTACTGATTCAAGTCCAGACGTACTAATATGCATAGGACATACTAAGTTCGTAACGTACTAAGTTATTCAGTAGACATTACATCAAGTAACATTTTATACTTATTAAAAATGATGAAAGAACGAGTGAAGAATGTGCAGTTGCAGAACGCGTTTATTAAAAAAGTAAATACCTCTATATGGTGAATTTTTAGACTAATCACAATCAAGTTTAAATAAAAACTAAGAACTTTAAATCTGGGGATTTAAAAAAACCAAACATCATCATTTACAACCAAACCAAATTCATTTCAAACTTATAGAAAACATATAAAATTCCATGTTAGTGCTCATTGATATTATTTGTTGTAAAAGTAAAATTTTTGTATATCCAAGTATTTTTGAATCCCATTGATTATAATGTCGATAATAGAATTGAGAATCTATGAATACTTTATTCAGTACCTGAGACTTAGTTATTTTATGTCAATTAGTATATTCAACATTCAACAATTAGTGTATTTTTTTAATGATAAGTACCAGGTTTCGTCTTAAAACATTACTTTTTATTGAATGAAGGTACTCTATATCATTTTTTTGCAAAATTTCATGCCTAGTACGGCTATGAAAGCCATACAATTCAACTCACTTTACAACAAAATTTTACTCTATACCTATTCATATAGGACTTTGTTAAATATTTCTTAATCTTGATTGAAAGTTTTTTTCTATTTTAACTTAATACTATCCGACTTGTATTAAAAACACAAACGATGCCGCGTCAAAAAACCGAATGATTAAATACATCACCTCTAAAAGTTGCACCTTGGCCGAATGTACTACAAGATGGCTCAATTTAACCAGAAGCTAAATTATTCAAAGGCCCATTAAGCGGAGCGGCTAAAAGCCACTAATCGGTTGGTTTCCGCCACCGCCTCACTCGTAATTATCACTGTTTTTAAACACTCGGGCTTTTTATCGAGCCGACGACTTTTTAATTTTTTTTTTTTCGATGAAAGACGAGAGACTGCAAGTTTGAGCTTGGTATACACGGTTGAGGTTGTCTATTTATTTGTATTTTAAAAAGGAATTGCTTCTTTTTTTATTTATGGACCTTAAAATTTCCAAATAGGTTTTATTCTTAAAGTAATACTTTGAATATGTTGTGGCTTGTATTTTATTATACAGTTGGAAGATTTGGTGCAGGCACATTCAAATTCCTTGCAGATTTGTTATCACCTAGTATGCAGGGCGCCTACAAAAGCCACCCTGAGGCGAGGCCCTGCTCATACCTAGAGCTGTTTGCGGTTTGAACCTTGCTGAAATCATTATATCTGTACCACATGGCCACATATAAATTTTAGAAGTTTTAGTTATAAACTATATATTCCTAGATATACTAGCGTTGTGTTAGATGCAATATAATATTCTAACCCAATACTCGACGTTTAGATAAGGCCCACAAATTTTGTGCACGTCACCATTTCCTCACAAAGTAAATAACAGTCGCAAAATATGAAGCGTCGTGTAAACCAAGGGTGTAAGTAAAACATGTGATAAATACTCTTCCGTTTTGACAAACGCTATTATGAGTAGGGGTTGTTTCAATCTAAACGCCAAAGAAATATAAGAAAATTTTATTTAGCTAATTAATATAAGAAGAAATTATTATAATAATTAAATAAGAAATAATTAAATAATTAATATTCTAATTATAATAAGAAGTCTAAAAATAGCCTAAAAGCTTAGATAGATTATTATTTTAGGGACGTATTTTTAAACACTCCATTTACAATAATATAAATGTAGAAACAAAAAGTCAGGTTTACTGTAACTACCAAAATAAAATAAAATGTGAATTTTTCAATATTGGCAATTTATTTTACATTTTTTTGACGTCACCTTCCCCCAGTACGGAAATACCTTCGTGAAGAAGAAATGGCCAAATCAAAAACATTTGGCTTGATTTTACAAAAACCACGAACCTTCCTTCCACGGGTGTTAAATAATAAATTTAAACATTTCTGTTTTTCAAAGAAATAAATGTTAAAATTGTACGATGAACCTATAAATGAGCTCATGTTCGAACGGTTTTTGCGAATTTTAGCGCGGCCTCTTTCTCCAATTGGCCGTCTCGCTCAGAGGAAGGCAGAGTGGAAAAAAATTGCACGAGCCGACAGGGGTTTTTTTAGTGGGTAGTGGTTCTGGTAGGCTCGGAACGAGTCCCACATATCCTGGATCGCGCGCGCCAGTGTATGCGTCAAAGTATTTTTTATTCCCTGCCCTTCCCGTGGAGGGGAACAAAAAAAAAACGGTTTTTGCTTTAGCTAACGATTTTCAAAGTTAAGTGATGTTTAGCGATGTTCAGCGATGTTCAGCGCCGCCAGTGGCTGCGCGTTGACGTGCGTAGGGCACATTAAGCCGTGTCGCGTCGGTCTCGACTGTTGTCGCGAGAAATGTTCTTGCTGAAAAAGCATAATTATGATGTAAAAGATTTTTTTGATGACATGACCCATAGTACATTTTTATTCTCTTTTTATTCTAAATAATGACATTGTACTAAATTTGAAATTCATAATAAATTGACTGTTACTTTAGTTATTATCTATAATTAATTTAACTATTTATTCGCTGTATGCTCATCCATATCACAAGCTCTGCTTACTTTGGGGGCCATATAGTGGGTGTGTTTGTCTGGGGATTTATTATTATTATTATTATTATTATTAACGATCTCATTTTTTGACATTATTTATATATTAATTGTTATTATTGTTATTGCCATTTACCTATTCCTAATTTCAATTTTATTATTATTGTTATTCTAATTCATTAATTGTATTGTAATACATATAATTTTTAATAAACTATTATAATTCATGGCTGTAGATATAATAACATCTCACCACCTGTATAATATTACTGTGATAATGAAAACCAGATTTGAATATGAATTGAATTTGGAATATCAGTCGTGAAGCCACGTCAGAGGCCTGTGGAAGTTTGCAGAAGCAGCCTGATCAACTCTGACACTACAGCCACGCCCTCACACGATCCTAGTAGTACCTATAAACATGACAGATTTAATATAGGTTCATAAGCGGAACAAACCCACGTGGCGCCTGATGGGACACTTATTTCTATATTTACTTGAGTGTGAAATAGACGCAGATAATGAGTTTAAGTGTTTCTCTTAATAGACTCGCTGAAAAACTGTTCGGATATAGCCGTGTCATGTACTTTTTAACATTAAGAGAGAAAAGTTGGGAGAGGAACAGTTGGGAAATTAGTTGACAGTTCCAATGTCATCGGATGCGGTGTTTGAAGCAACTTCTAAACCTTTGACTACCCGTCGGGTGGTTTAAGCTACCTAGCAAAGCCTTTTAAAAAATTTGAGTTGCTAAGCTATGATGAATGATAATAATACTATCTGAAATAAAGGTTTCACCTTGTGAAGTGATCTTTAATTATTTATCTACATGTGAGAATGGTGCTTACACTTCAGAGTTTAGAATAAATTTTACAAAATGGAGGACTCTTTTCTAATACATAATTTTAGAAAATTCTTATTCTTAAAAGTGAAATAACTCTTATTGCTAAACATTTTCTTTCATTATGTCGTTTCATTATAATTTTTATATTACGTTTTTTAAGCTTTACGGTAGATTTACTATAATGCTGATTAAATAAATTCGTTTGCTTATAATAGTAATTCCAAGACAAATACTTCAACTATATGACCCCAAAGTAAGCAGAGCTTGTGATATAGATATGTCGGACATACAGTTACTGACATCTGGAAAAAAATATGTGTTCTTCAACCAAATGAATGACCAGGACTCGAACGCAGGCAGACTATGAGAGAGGGATACTATCACGGAAAACATTTGGCTGCTTATTATACTAAACCCGTATTACCTTTGTAAGTTGAACCTCTTCAAAAGCACCAAACAACCTCTTATAGAAGAAATGTAAATCTTGAAAAAAAAAAATTACGCTACTTTTGAAAAAAACCAGCCTTAATAATCTACCAATACCAGCTTCTACCACCAAAGTCTTAGACCAACATATCCACCATATAAAGGCCCTGCCCAGCAATAACCCCGGCATCTGGTCTCAGAACACCTCACTACGGCTATCATACAATTTGCATAGCCCACTAATTACCTACTGTGAGAAACTGCCACGACAAGTTTCCTTGCAGAGCGACTGTAACGAGAGAGCTAGTGATGGTATGTTGTCGATGTCGATTGTCGATGGTTTAGTTTTGTTATAATTGAGTAGTCGATTGATGTGGAAAACTGAGATGTTGTGCGCTTTTGTACGAATTGCAGATGTAATTGACTATGTATAACCGACACAGTTACAATCATAATTATATTCGGAGTCACAAAATTATGAGTTTATTTACTACTGATACAAGTTTACAATTGATTTTATATTTTACACAGTTTCCATGTGTATAGGAGTGGCAACTCAGCAAAATTCAGCAACTGGGATTTCACACATGCGCTGCGGGTAACATTCAAACACCTTTGTTAGAAAAACTGTAGGTTCGTTGTAACTAGGTACTGCTGGCAGATAAAATAAGTAAAGTTTGTTTTTATTACAACATTCAATAGGTTAACTGAAATAATTATTGAAATTCCGCACTTAAAATAAAGATATATTTTTATTAGCTTTACAGAGACAATTGGCACACAATTACAATTCATCGATACGAACCTCCCCGCCCTTTTCAGCACAGAGGGCTGAAGGTACCAAACTGGTAGCGGGATGAAGGGGGCGTCACGAGACAGTTAATACCGACTGATGTCTCAATACCTCCCAGTGTGCAAGCCTATTATTTCTGTCCCACACGACGTTAAAGCTACGAGACGGCATAGAGTGGAGATGGACTTTAGTGATGTGTGGTTATCGATGTATGGCTTTTATGACGATATTTTGTTATAAACATTAACAATTATAATAATTTAAAGATTAATTCATGCATGAATTAGGTATGCTTTGATATTTTAGCAATCGTATTAAATCCTGGCGGCTATGGAGAATATTTTCTCTAAGAATTATTTGGCAGTTTTTAAGATGCGTTTTAGGATGTATTTATAGTTAATGATATAAATTAATAATTTAAAACAAGATTAAATTCTACAGATGGTATGAACTTAATAATTGTTTCAAAAACCTACTCCTTATAATAGAAGCCGGTGTCTAGTTAGCTTCTACAAAAGCGTGGTGCACCTACAATGCAGTTTATATGTTGCTCCTCATGCATATATCCATTTTATATCAAAACAATATTCGCATTCTCTTCATACCAAACTAGCCCTTATTGCCATGCGTTTACGTCAATATTTCCCTAAATTATCGATATTCCTCGTAGATTTCTAGGAATAATTTTCTTCAAAACTTACGCTATTTTCATCGTTATTGTTAAACCAAGAAGGTTTACTTTAACTTTAAAATATAATTCATTTATACATCTTTTGGAAAATGGAATCGCGCTTTTCAGATCTCATATTGAAGCGGTTTCTTGCGAACGTCAATTGAGCGCGCTATAAACGATTTTGATCCTTACATATAACTCGTTACAGTTTAAACTTCTTTGAGTGATTTTAAGTAGTTATGGTGTTATTCGTTGATAATAAAGTACTTAGTGTGAGGTAAGGTGAATTGCGAGAAAGTAGCGCTATTTGCTACCGTATCGCGCGCCATCGCGCTCGCAGGGGACGTAAACATTTTGTTGGAAACGCTTAATTAAGTGATTCATTGACTGTTATAGTCACGAACACGTTTATCTTAGCAATAACGAAGGGCTGACTTTTTTTGTTTGATATTTTTCCATATATAAATAAGTAAAAACTTTTAAAAGTACATTTATAATTGTCAAGTAAAAAACTGTAGGGCTCGTTTTTGATAGCTGGTAAAGGAAATACAAATGTAAGTTTGAATTTCATGCCGTGAGGTTGTGTTCAAAGAGTTTTCCAAAGTTTTTAAACCTCTGATCATTGCATACGACGTCACATCTGCCGGTCTCCATCCGTCCAATCAGCTGCATTATATGTTAATAGCCTATTAGAATATATGCCGTTCGCTCTTCGCGCCCGCCACTCGGTTCAAGATCGTTCTATCCGACTATAACAAGCGACTACTGTAAAATGACCTGTTAGCTTTGAATTTTACTTCAAAATCACAGCTCTGGTTCAAATGGTCACTTAATGAAATTCGACAACGTTGTGTTTATAGTACGCGCAAACAATTTTAATCCTTGTAGTGTTGAAACACGGGTAATATGGTATGATTTTGAATTTTTGTAAGTGTTTTGCACGGTGTCTTGTTAAGAAAAGTTTTTGTTTTGATCCTTTATTGTATTTTACGTAGGTAGCGCTTTGTAATCATTGAATGCGTGTTCCGGTGGGTGGTTCTGTAAGTTTGTTATTTATTTGTTTTTGTTATTTAGCATCATAATGCATGTTTATCTGACGCTAATTGATTACAAAGCAGGATCAGATTCTCGTTTTGGTGGGATATGATTTTGTATGCTTCTCTACGTGTATTTTTTACATACTTCAATAAATAAATGATAATAAATAAGAACTTCGGTTAAAAAACTTTGAAGTCACTAAAAAGATAATAACTTAATCTAACTAAACAAAACCTTCATCACGAATACGTCGAAACCACCTCATTTATAAGGAGAAGAATTTTATAAATAAAGCAATTCATTAATCTTTTTTTTTCTCCAAAGAAACGGCTTGGACCCGAAGCGGTGACTTTTCTGTCAAAAAAAAAAACGTGGAAGACGATAAGATCTCGTTTATAATGTTTCAATTAAAACAGTAGCCACTATTTATTGGGACACGGGGAACTAACGAGTCATTACCTGCTTGTAAGGTTGTAACCATTTTGATAAAAATAATAAGTTTTTGATGAACGCCGCAATTACAGAGTAAACCTGGATAACCTGTTACACCCTGCTACGTGACATGTGTCATTGATAATTTAATAGAAAATTGAAAAAAATGTGTAGTAAGTATATAACAATAGTAGACTTATATAATAATAAACTTCTTTCTTTTTTTAACTTCGAATGATCCAATCAAGAGAATTCATCGAAATATAACTTATTGCAATTAACTCTTATACTTTAATAATTCGTTTTACCAATTAAGGAATTGCAAACTGGGAATGGACCAAAGCTAAAAATTAAAAGAAGTCAAAGTAACGCCGCCTATCCCTGCCTGCGCAGCCGCAGAAAAAGGTCCAATCTTTTTTACAAAATGTTAAGAATGCGCGTGATTTTACCATTAAAACACATATTTTTTACCCCAATTTACGACTTTATTCACCTTTCGGATAAAATGTAATTAGTCGACTTATTTAACTGGTTATAATTGTCAAGTTTATTCCTGTTAAATGAAATGATTACGTTTAACGTATTTTAATGTGGCTTTGATTATATTTTTATGATATTCGAAATCAACGGAAGTTGTTTATTTTATTTTATATGTTCGTTATCGTATGTGTAACTAAGCTTTAAAGCCAAATGTTATCTTATTATTAATACTAAAAAGAATTCAAAAAAATAATCTAACCTGAGAATATTAATTTCAGAATGCCTTTTATAATAACATCAAGGTTCGGAACAAAATTAATAATATGGTCGTAATTTAAACTTGTCTGTACAAATATCAAATTGAAACTAAACATGTTGCAAGTAATGAAACAGTTGCGGCTGTATTCACTCAAAATTATAGACACTTTGAAACTCATTGAACTGATCCGACTATACACGCATGTATGAATAAGCGTTGTTTATTCTACAGTAATACTTGAGTAGTGTCGATTTGTCTTGCTAGGCTTTTTTATTTATTTATACTTGATTTGGACGTATTTATAATCAGGAGGTAATTGATAATAATTTATTACATGAAAGTATTCGCAATTTATCAGTTGGAATGAAGTTATGGGCTACTAGCTATTAAAGCTTATTCAAATAAAATTAGTTATTTATTGTTTTGGCAATTTATAAGTTTTCCTTTGAAACAACTTTAGATTGTATATATTTTATTGTATTTTATTTTATTTTTGTATGTATATGTAAGTTTTACGGTGTTAAGTTTATAATTTATGTATGTTTAAAGTAGGTACACACTACTTTGTTATAAACTAATCTC
This sequence comes from Marasmarcha lunaedactyla, assembly GCA_923062675.1. Lineage (NCBI taxonomy): Eukaryota > Metazoa > Arthropoda > Insecta > Lepidoptera > Pterophoridae > Marasmarcha > Marasmarcha lunaedactyla. Next base: position 6,769,714 of record OV281361.1, on the reverse strand, counting down.
TCCTGTCACAGGTCGGCTGGAAGAGATTTCTTTTAAGTCGAACCTTTGTACATTTTTAGTCTTTAAGTATTTTATATTGTTTTCATATGTGTGTACAAAAACTGTTAAATAAATAAATTTAAGCTTGTCTATGTAATATTACTATATATGACATTGTCAAATTTGATTATTACTGACCACCTGAAATAAATGGATTTATTATTATTGTGTACAATGGGTCGGAGAGGAATGTTAATAAACGTAATCTTGGATGAGTGCATGAATTGTCGAAATCAAAATTAAAATTGATTTTTTTAATTTCAATATTACCTAGATGACAAAAATACACGTGATGAATGTCTTCTTTTTCTTAATTCTTTATCGTGTTTGCGTAAATACTCCTTGACTCTGGCTTTTAAAAGGTATTAAAGACAAACCGAGAGGAAAAAAAGCCGAAGAAAAAAAAAACATTAAATTCTATATTATGTTTAAGATGTTTTAAAGCAGAATTTAGTTTTTGAAAGTTCTAAAACGTTCGTAGGTATCCACAAGTGGTGTATTCTTCCTATTTAGGTATACTATATTTTTTCTTAACAGCATTTCATATGCTATATTTCATTAACAGTGACTATATTTACTATAGATAGATAGATAGATAGATAGAACGTTTATTTGCATCAAATACAAAGGTAAGACAAAAACAACAATACAAATTTCAGCTGACAAGCAGAAAGGAAAGTATACAAAAATTAAAGAAAGACACAATAAAACAATTGAATATACATTTATACTAAGTATATGTCTGCTAAGTAACATGTCAGCCATGATGATGCAAAGTGGTGCTGTAGTGCTATAGGTGCTTAATGTGTGAGAATTATAGTAATCCATTAAGAATAGATAAATTTGTATCTTCTACTAAAGAAATGCAAGTCAACATGAACTCGAATTTCACACGACAGAAACCATAAGGTAAAAAATTTGTTTACAATAACAAAAATTTTACTCGATACAATATTAAATTACCCTAAAATATGGGCAGTTCCTTGTTATAAAGAAAAACCAAACTATAACTCCATCAACAAAGCTTTCTTTAACCATAAATGATAAGCATCAACGCGAGCTGCCGTATCCTGAGATTTACACCAGAGCTTCGCTTCTTTTTGGGAACTTCAAGGAAAAAATACCACTCCCATATTATTGGAATTAATTCACAAATAATTGGATTTACGAACCTCTGTGGCGCGTATTTCCAAAGCGGCCTGTGTGGCACCTAATTATACCACGAAAATATTTTAACCGTATTTATTAAATTTATTCGATATTCATGCAGGTAGCACAGTTTAAAATCTTTACATTTTATTTAACCCGGCTGACTCAACATACTGATTAATCTTGCGGCTGCTAATTAGGTGACGTGTTAATTAAACAGAATCTCGTTAAGCTTAAACGCTGTAGTTAAAATATAAATTCGGTACGAAATGCCTTCATGATAATGGAATTTATTACTTGATTAAAAAAGTATCGTTGCGTAAACCAACTGTGACACATTTGAATGTTTCCTCAACATAATTTCGTAATAATAAATTAATACTGTTTGCTTAGTTAAAAAATATATAATCCGATACATTATAAAAAGAATTTTACAATGTTTAAGAAATAATTCAAAACCTGCCCAGGAACTTCTAACGACCCAAAAACATACATTTAGCGTGAGAACAATCTATCATTTTGGACACGATAAATCTTCACATTTCACCGTCACTCAGAAACTTAAACGTAATATTATTTTTAAGCTATTCAAATGCCATTTCAGTATAAAATACGACGCGGCACTATGCCCAGGCGCACGGTTTCATCGTGACGATACAAGAAAAAGAGTATAACCGACAGCGCCATCTCTCGTTATTTTGGAAAACAATAGTGGCTGTGTTGTCACATCCAGCGCGGGCCATGCAAATAATCATAAATGAATAAATAAAATAAATATGAGGGTCTTCGGACTCGATGTCTTATTTTAAGTTCCCTCGTAGACGTATAGCGTTTATAGAAATGACAGTTTTGTTTTATCGATTATTTAGATGTAATGGATTAAAACTGGTTGCGCACTGCAACTATTGATGACAGTTACTACGTGTTTTTGGTTTTGTTTTACTAATGTAATTTTTTCACGTTATTTCTGAACAACGTTATTGTATTTTTTCTTGTAAAAAATTAATGAGATCTTTAATAATAAATACCAATCTCTAAAATGCTTGGGTGTTAGGTTTATTGTCCAATAAAACTCCAAAAATTATTATCTGGAACTATTAAAAAAAAAACATATTTAATCTTTATAATTTAAGACTCCCGTTTAATATATTATATATTTGACTATTTTAATCTGAAGTACTTTCTAAAACCGATTAGCTCTGTGCAAAATAAGATTGGTCTCCAAGCAAGGACGCTGTCTGCCCGGCGCCATATTGGAGCAGTAACAAATGTGGCCATTTTGAAAATAAACACAACCCATACTTAGTTTTATACAAAGGATCAACTTTATATTGTATCTCATTTATTTTATGATATCTTTTAGCGAACTTTCTATACCCTTAGATATTGTTAGCTCTGTAGGATTTAATGTATAGCTTAATTCAATTTCTTTCATAAAATAGTAGCATTATTAACATGTCAACAATAGAAAACGTTAAACAACTTTAGTACATTTCAAACTATTATTGCGTTCGGTGAATATATCTATTGACACATGATCATACCTTCTGATTTTCCCTAAGAGCAACAAAATATGAATTATCAATTTTTATAAAAATTATACAAATAAAGTTTTACAGACAATCACTTTGCTATTGAATAAGAGATACTGTATTTAAGTACGGCTTATCCTCTGTTGTGACCATTTGATCCTGTAATGCTTACAATGGTTAAATACACAAAGTGACTTCTATAATATTATTTTTGTTATTCTAGATTGTTCTTATTTGTCGTTTTTAAAGAGGCTACTAAGGAGTTAGGTAATATATTTTGTGGCTTAAATTCTCAATTGCATTGTAAGTTTCAATAAATAATTCTATATTTATTTTGTTTCTATTGAAATGACTACCAAATAGTTTATGACAATCCACAGTTCTGTAGTATTATTTGCGCTTCTCTCATTAGGTTTAATATTGCCTTATGTCTCTATTAGTTCAATAGAAATAGAAAGTGATGGAGAGACATTCAGTAACTCAGGCTAGCATAGATCTGCGCGAGTGGGCTTAAGAAAAAGTTCTAGATTTTCCCCCTCTAAATTACTCGCGAAAGCTAATGGTGATTTGTCGCGATCCAATTCAATGTTTACATAAATATCTCGTTTAAAATCCGATTACTTTTGTGAGCTTTGGAAACCCAGATTAAGACTAAACAGTTTAACTCGGAGCTAGGCAGTCAGTTACTTCAAATGTCTCGCCATAACCGTAAATTTCTATTGGACTGACAGAGACATACAGCAACATTTTAACCCCAGTTAGATTACATTTTTTACTCAGGGCTGCGCTGTGAATGATCAGTTATTCTTAATTTGACAATTAATCATTTATTAACTGTAATAAGTATAAGAATAAAATATGATTATATATAACATTTATATATTATTTCATAATAGGTAAAAATTATACTCTTCCTGAAAGTTTTATTTTTCTTAGTTTCATCGAGAATGCGAAAATACAACATAGCACGGGTACCGAAACATTTACTGTTTCTGAACCCTCAAAACCTACCCGACTACTTCCTACCTACTCCAAACAATACCATTCACATAATAAAATATTTTAAATTCAAAATGATTGCCTTTTTTCCAATTATTTACATCGAAATAACTGGCAATAAATAGACTTCTGAAAAGAATGCAAATAGGTTTAGTTGCTCTTGAATTTTCAGTCATTTCTTTTTGCGGTAAGGTTGGTTTTCACGTAAAGCGGTGTAAAGGTGGTGTGCCAACAGTTTTCCGGATAAAATTGGAAAAATATTCGCCATTTTGAAACGACGGAGCGCGGCGGCGCCAATTTGAATATAGATTAGAAAATGTGACGATGTGCAGCGTAATATGTTTTGTAGGGATGTACTCAGTTACAGCCCCACCTTAATATCCTCAATATAGATATTCTGTGTACCGCTGGTATAACGAGTTTAAGTACGGTCGCTTAAATTTGAAGGATGAAGAAAGAACTGTCCGTCCTGAAAGAAGAAAGAAACCTGCAACGGGAGAGTCAGCACAATGTGTAGATTGAATCGGCAAGTGTTTATGATATTCTACACAACCACCTTTGCGTAAGATATGGATATCCCACAACCTCACTGATGCTCGCGCGTGGAATGGTGCCATGATGATAAATTCAAAGCAGATTCTTTCCGCCATGATTACGATATCATAACAGGTGACGAACTTTGGATTTATCCATATGATCTAGAAACGGTGTGCCAATCAACAGTATGGCTGTTTCAAAACGAACCAACGCCTACGAAAGTGAAAAGATCGAAAAGCGCTGGAAAAATTTTGATCGCCAATTTTCTCCTTTACGTTTATTTAGTATCAATTCCCTTAAGAAACCAAAGTAGCATCAATCTAGAGTCGTCAGAGGACACGATTTTCATCACCAGAAGATGCCGTTGGGGAAGCACCTGTAGCAGTGGTGGAAATATGCTTAAAAAAATTGGTTCAGACGCATGAAACTCTGGTTAGAGTGGAGAGAGTTCTTTGAGAAGATGTAGTAAAAAAATATAACCAGGTGAACACTTTTATTTTTTTTTCTCAAAAGTTCCTGAGTGTCCCACGTACTTACATGAATATATTAATATTACTTTTGATCTATTACGTGTAATAGATGGATAAAGCAAATACTATTGCAAATTCACAAAAAATTATAAAAGTTTGGTCTGGAACTAGGTAGATAGGTAGAGGGCACGAATAGTCCACAACTCTACAAAATTAGAATACGACTTACCTTCTCTTAATTACATAGCCGCAGACAAATAAAAAACCCGTAAATAAATATATTTGTTTATTTATTTGTAATCTTAGATACTACGGACCCAATTTCAATAAAATTATAATATTATTGAGTTATTTTATCGGGAAAGAATTTTTTTTTAAATAATTTCACAGATTCAGGAACTACACGTACAAATCGCAGGAAACTGCTGGCAGAAAAAAATTATGAAAACTCATCGACATATCGACAAAACTAACCCCAACCCTTATTTGAATACGTAACACATATGTGTAGGTGTAACTTAGTAATGGATTTCCCTCCCTCTTTGGTATTCGTTCTGCTATTTTTACTCGGGTAATAAAAACTTAGGGGCTGCAGTTCTTGGGTATGTTTAAAGGGTAGTTAAGGGTAAATAAACTTTTTGGTTAAATGGCGGTTAGTTGGTTAAGTTTTGGGGAAAATAACAGTGGTTTTTTTTTAAAGTCATGGAAGTAACGTGTCTATTAAAAGTGGAACCTAAGTCTGTCACATTATCTTTGCTATTGTAAAAGCATTTTTTTTTAAACCAACAGTACTCCAGAAGAATATTTTTTTGTATGTAGTTTTAATATAGTGTGGATTGTTGATTTTTGCATGCTGTCCTGCGTGTGCGTATGCTTGTAAATATGCAACCTAAGTACTCGTAATTTTGTGTGGCCACCGCCATTTTGTCAAACCGTGTTCTCGTCGCTTTGGTGTGCGTGTACAGTCAGTACATTTTAGCCACACACTATATATAAGTATACATAAGCTAAGCTTCGTGTGTTTGTCTGGGGATTTATTATTATTATTATATATATATATATATATATGAACGTACTAGGGCTGCGAGCACAAATGACTTGAACTATCAATGTATACAAGATGCTCCTGTGATTTAAAAGTGGTTTGTTTTCAATGATAGTTTTCTTGTCAGAATAAAAGGTGAATCATGATAAATAATCTACTAGTTTTCGCCCGCGATTTCGTTCCTGTAAGATCCCGTGAAGAGACAAAAGTTATTCCAGGCGAAAGTTATTCAATGAGTATGCGATTTGTCGTGTTTTCGTGATAGTGTACAATAATACAAACTGTCATATTTATTAATATTAGTTTATTTTAAATATTCCTTAAGCAAGCACCTTTACTGAGACTCATAAGCACTTTGACATTTTAATATGAGGTGCGTAACGCAGTGCGTTGGCCTTGTTCAACATAAATAAACCTATTTACTCAATGTTCTGCTGGTGGCTCATGTATCAAAGCTTGACTCTTGGAACTGTGGCGTATACAAGCATTGCATTGTATAGCTATGAACGTAGTCAAAGTAAAACTGTCAAACAATCATTCAATCAGGATGATCAATAAGATTTCACTATAAGACAGGTAATAGAATGGTGACGAGGGACAAAATGTATTTTGTAATACTTATGAAAATTTTTTATTTCTAAACCAACTTTTCAGCTTCCTCCAAAAGTGTTACATCCTTACCATTTCATTAAGTTGCGGAGAATCTCATTGAGTTCTTTGAAGAGCCGACTCAGGTGCCGCTGCCGACGGCTAAGTAACCACCCACCGGTAAGCAATCACTTAACTCAGTGGGTGCTTGGAAGTAGAGGCACTTGTACGCTCCCATTTGTTAAGTAACGGTATCAACGTTTTGCACTTTATTTTGAAACACGGTCTAAACTAAGCAATTTCTGAATGCTAATCTGTCAGATTTGAACTTTGACATTGACAGTTTGTCGGTTTCACCGTTTGAAAAGTTTATAAACGTAACTTCAGACCTTCTGCGTGTTACAGAAGGTCTAGGCGTAAGAAACCTCTACCAAAAACATTTGCGGGTTCGGTTTTCCAAGCTGTGGGATGAACTGCCTCCGCGTACGTTACCGGATGTTTTGAAAGTCCAGTAAACAAGCTACGCGTGGGATGGCCGCGTCGCGAACACAAAACAAATGTTATGCCTATATGGAAAAGAAAAAACAATTGGAATAGATTTCAGTACATTAAAGAGGATAAATAGAAATAAAATACCTACTGTGTTTTACGTATGATTCTGTATTGAAGATAGTATAAAGAAATACAAGTATATAAATACCATAAATATTGTCTAAAATGTTAACATAGAATGACAAAAACAACCCCCAGACAAACACACGAACTGTATGGCCCCAAAGTAAGACCTTGTGTTATGGATGACCGCATGCAGTGACTGATGCATGCAATGATCGGTGTTCATCACACCAATGTTTCTACCGGCCAGGACCCGGACCTGGGACCTGCGGCATATCAGGCAGGGTCCACTACGCCACTCGTACGTTAAACATACCTACAAGGTTGAGCGGACCGCTAAAATAAGTTGCTCAAAAAAAAAATTATATTTCAAAAAACTGCCCTTCTCTAGGTTCTTAAGAAAGAAAGTATTTAAACCGGCAGTGTTCAATAAATTTGAAATCAACTAAAAATACACTCAACCACTGCAGCCGTACAAACTTTCCATTTGCAAAATGCACAAACAATCCAGGTAAGCTAAAAGCAGAGTTACCAATTTAAGTCTTATCTCATTGTCATAGAACTTACTCTAGGCAATACCTAATTAGCAGGTGGCTGTACTGTACACTGTGCAAATAATAATGATAACCCAATGTGTGTGTGTTGGAAGACAAAGGTGTGCAAATATTTGCGGCGGTGTATGAAAGACGAACTAATCTGTGAGAATGCGAATTCGTATTGAGTTTCGTATGATATGGTTGTTGAAGGTTGTCAAAGTGTGGATATGGTGGGCGAAATAATATTATACATATTCATTATGTAAAAGGCCTATTTGTTACAAATTATTATATTCTGTTAAAAGGTTATGTCTGAAATCTTCAGATTTTTATTTGTTTATAATATAATATTTCTACGTTTTCCGACTTCTAATGGTTTAATTCATTTAAAGAGTATAATTAGCAGTCACGCAAACATGCATTTTTTTATATATCATCCATCAATTCTATTATTTTTTATATTCTTTTCTGTCTTTTAATAATATATATTCGGACCTAGCGAGGCGATTGGTTGGTGAAACTTGTGACCCTAAGGCTGGCACCTACCTCGCACTACGAATTTCTATTGCGATCGAGCGTGGTAATTCGGCCAGCCTTTTGGCTACGTTGCCTTCAATAGATTCAAGTTTGGATTTAGTTTTTTTTAAAGCATGTTTTTATTTTATAATTATTAATTTAATACACTTATATGTACATTCTAGAATTGTAAAACAAAACAGAAAAAATATTTACATAATTGTTTGGCCGACGTAATTACCTTAAATCTATCTTATGATTAATGATGCTTTAACTGCAGAGATGTGATCACAAATAAAATGTTTTAGTTAAAAACAACACGATCATATTCTACAAAGCATTTAATTTAAATAATACATCTCACAACCCCATGGCCATATCCACATTAAAGTCGGCATGTTCAAAGCACCCTAGTGGCGCTACAGGCGCGCAGCACAAAGATAACATTAAACACAAGATAGCGCCTTCACCACTACATCATTGGATACACACGACGCACTCATCGAAGGCCCACGCGAAGGGCGAGTATCGCTTGCGCGTTGTTCAGTCTGTTGCAGGCGCCCGCATACTAGGGGACGACGATGCTGCAGGGCATTCGAACGCAAATCTGAGCCAGCTCCAGGTCTGCACCATAACGATCCTGCGGCATAGTGAAATGTTCAATTGTTGGTTATTGCTTGGCTGCTATAATTGATGGGTTTAAGTGAATTCGATTTGAGTATTTACTTATTAAAAAGTTTTAATATAGAGCTTGAATCAGGAGCAGTTTTTTTTAAAATAAAATGTGTTTGCAGAATGTTATGATATATGAAAAGATGAAGAAATTAGCTGTTTAATATAATAAAAGTACTTTTGCGTTACGTAGATCTAACCTAACCTAACCTAACCTAGCCGGTTAGTTAGTTAAATGTCCCTCTAAGGAATACTTAGCCTAATCCTAGCTAACTTAGAGCGGCGCAAGTGGGCCTTAGTAGTGATAGTTTTGGTAATATAACCTAACCTTTTTCGATCGAGCAAAAACACTGCTTTCCAATTATTTTGAAAAAATTTTTTTTTCTGACGGTTTGTTTTCTACTTAACAGATTATTTATTTTTATTTCTTGAATTTTAACGCCGAGTTGAATTCTGAAGGGTCTACTCACCAGAATACTTGCATTTCTATATTATTTATTTCTGATACTAGAATAAAATAATCTCTTTTTTCTGCATCTCTTCATCTCTTCAACGAAAGGTCCAACAACTTGATATTTATTTAAAAATCACTGGAATATATTCATGAGGTTGCTTTCCCACAGAAGAACAGTTATATTTGATATTTCATACTATATGTTAAATTGTTTTAAACATTGACAAAGTAGGGGATAGTCACGCCGATCGCTTAGAAATCACAGAGTAGACTTTCTGTAGAGAGAATTTTATCGATGTCAAATTTTCCCATTGGCAACTCTTTTTAACCATATAAATTTGGAAACTAAATGGTAAAAATGCGTGTTTATTTTGTACCCTTTTCTTATGATGGCAAAAAATATTTTATCTACACCTTTTTTTCTTCTTTTTAATATTAATGTATGAAATTAAAATATATTTATTCCTGTCTAAAACACCATGTTAACAACAAGTAAGAAAATTTTCCGAAAACGAAACTAAGTAATAATCAGACCAATTTTAGCCAGCGATAAAATCAAATAATTCAATTTATTTATTATATTAAAAATAAATTATCTCACACTCTATTCCTCCCGTACTCTACACAAAATATCATATTGCTATGAATCTATCAGCGTTATTGTTTAATAAAAGCACAAATATTTACCGACAGCTTAAAGCTTTAAATAAGCTAAGCGCCGGCGTTCGCGGGCTTTTTTGTTACACCCTGCGTAAGTGACTTTTTTGGGGTGAAATTAAAGAGGGTTCAAGGGTGGTCTGGGCCGAATTAAGGATGTTCGCTGTTAAGTTTGGGGGTGTTTTGGTGAAAAAAGATTAGTGCGTGTAAACGTGCGAGCGGCTTTTGTTTTATCTTTCTAAGGTTTGCGGATTTATTATCTGTGTGAGTAAGGGATGCTACCTTCTTTTTCGGGCCGGCACTGATTTAAACAGTCGGGCGGCAAAATGTATAGAATCATACTGAATGTTTAGCAAATATCCAGCCGATGCCATTCAAGCCTTGGCGAGACGAGCCGTATGTATTAATCCCGAATTGACAAGATCGGCAAGGCCGAATCAGATCCCGACGACGCTATTACAACAAGGAACGCCGGCGTTAGTTAGAAATAGGTAACGCGGCATTCGAATCGCCTAACCCACCGGTGGGCCAGGATAACGCGGCGTACGCATTCCTACTGAGTTTCTTGCTGGTTTTTTGGCAGTAGATGACCCTTCCGAACCAGTGGTAGTGTCAATATACCACCGCCTAAGCCGAGGTCCGTACTCTCTCAGGCGCCCTTAGGCGTATCGTATGTAGGAGTACTTTAAGATCCGGCTAAGCGCCGTTAGGGCTAAGCTACAAAGTCCAGTGAAATTTAAAAGGCCTATAGGGGCCATAAATAAACAGTTTATTTCGAAAAAAATAAAAAGCACATGCCGAATATGTGGAGTAGTTGGTTCGGCCCGGAGTGGCCGTTCGACAAAAGACCGCCGAAGCGAATGGTATAGCCCCGAATTTGTAGGTAGCGAATGATTGATTCATTTTAAAATAATCTTTGTGATCTAGACTGTCTTGGCGTTATATAATAAAGAACAAATGATTGCGATTATATCAATTATACCGTCGATTCTGTGATATAATCCGTGACATAAGTCATGTCGTGGCACACCATGCTACGGCTGCTAAAACAGGTCCGACATTTTACTCAACTTCAGAAACTCCATTGCTGTGTTTGGTTATCTACAACCAGACCACAAGATTGGATTGGACACATTTCTCTATTGCATATACTTATATTGTTAGCAAAATTTTCTTTACCCATTGTTTGTTTCAGTTACTGGCGAAGTAGCGCTCCAAAAACGTTACTTAACACGACAATATCTAAAGTTAATTTTCACTGAACCAGCTGTGAAGTTCAGATTAGGTTTAGCTTAGGAAGATGCCTACAAAGCCTAGAATACTAAAAGCTCGGTGTAGCGTGAAGATACGCTAGGTTCAAATCTAAAGCCTAGCGGAAAGCCTAAGGGGGTGCGAACTTGGTGTACTTTGATAAGTTTTACTGTGTTCATTTTAGGTTAGGTTGTTCACAAATTTATTACTGTTATCTTGATTTCGTGTATATATAACGTTTATTGTTGATGTTATTTAGAAAGGATTTTAAATGCTTTAAGTAAAATATAAGTTCTTAATACTATCTTCTATCTAATATGAGGAGATGTAGAAAAGCTTAAATCACACACGGCAGCTTTCATAATCCCATTGCAAGGATAATATTCTCACCCAACCATGGGGTGGTGTCTTGCCCACTGCGGGTTGGCAGACGTTGCACTTCGAAATATGATTTACGTATGTGGGTTTCTTCACTATGTTTTTATAGCAGTCCGCTTAATGTTATTAAGTTGTTAAAACTCATTGGTACATTTATCAGCTGCGATCGAAACCGGGAACTTAAGGTCGAATATCCAGCGATTAGATACTAATAAAAAAAACATCCAATACAATTAGCAACAGCGTACACTTCACATATATCCTTCAAATCAAAAACTGCCTTAAATCAACAAATGACCACATAAATCATTGAAATAGCGCCCCAGATAAGATAGGTCCGTTTACTTCAGCCGCGTATTTACAAAATACATATCTTGTGAGGTGTCTACCGGAAATACCGGAAACTGCATCACCGTACATCATACATTGCCGTTGTTTTGTACATTATATTTTATTATAAATGTCTGCAAGTGTGAAGTAACAATGGCACCGAGGTATGAGGCGTTGAATATGTTAAAATTTTAATGTAAATGTTTTGTGTGAGTTATGTATGTGAATTGTATCGTATTTCTGATTTAGAACTTGTTTTTTTGTGCAGTGTTATCAGTTAATCATTAAAAAAGGCCAATTGCGCGGATCTGACTAAAAAAAATAAGGTATCTCGGGTTAAAATATTGTTTTATGCCTGTGTCAGTGCAAGATATTGACGTTGATATAGATGATATAGATATATGTTGACGTAAAAAGAAACTATTGACCGCGCCATGGGACAAGCGGATAAGGGAACATTCACTTCGGCCGAATTTGACATGTTTTTTAGATAATCAAACCGAACTCTAGTACACTTTAAATATAAAGTGGACAGTCAGGAAATACATAATTAATGAATATATTATTATTTGTAGTAGTACTACATTCTCAGTTATTATGTTTGTTACAAGAAAAATATGTAATCGATTCGACAATTGGGTATTTAACAAAATTTGAAAATGCAAGTATTTATCATTTATTTCGGAAATATAAGTTATTTTGACCCAAAAAATGTTTTGACTATGCTAGCTTAGTTATATAAATTAAAGAATTTAAATAATCAAAAATCTTTTAATACGATTGCGTGCATATGAGTTACAAAAACCCTGGGGTTAGTCGGTTAGTTAAAATGTCCCTTCACCGATGCCAATTTCTGCTGGACTGACAGAGCCATGGTATTATTTAACTCGAGTTAGCTATCTTCGAGTTAAACTCAACGAGTTAAAGTCAACTCAGGTCTGCACAAGTAGGACTAAGCTGCCAAACCTTTTTGTTAGCCCAAAGAAGTTAACGATTAGTATCTCTGTAGAGGGGTAACTGTCGTTGGCCGTTTTTGGATTCAAGATTGTAACAAGATTGAACAAGGCTAGGCGTGATTTTCAATTATTTTGAATATCTTATGAAAGTAAACATTCTATAATGACGCATGCATTATATTTCAAAAACACTATTAAACATTTATTTTTCATTTGTAACAAAGTTCTTTTAGAAATTTGGGGGAATAATGTATAACTTGTAAACACATAAAAAATAGAATACATAACTACTTCAGTAATAACATGCGTCGTGCGTTTATCTTCTCGAATATATATTTTTTGGCCAAATATACCTCTTCAGGTTCACTACAATTTATCGAAATGGTTTTGTTTGGTAGTTTATATATGGACCTACGGGCCTTTTAAAGGGTTAAGTCCATTTTAGGCCGTCAGTAAGCTTTTTTGTTTCAGCAATTAATGGACGAATGGAATGCACGATAATTCGTATCATATATGTAAATGATTATTAAAAAAAGTATCAGAACTAAAATATTTCCCAGTAAAATTATAACTATTAATAAGAAACTAAACGTGAGAAGTCTCCATACAATAGCTGCGCAAAGTTGGGGTTACCGATTAAATGCAAAAGAAGTTTTGCTGGTGGCTTATTCTAAAGATAAAGGCATAAAGCTTTTCATAAACAGTAAAGTAAACATATAAAGTATACATTTAAAACTAAATAAATAATATCAAAAACATATTACAAACTTAATTAGGTTAATTGTATAATCTTGCAAAGTATTATTTCAATTGCAACTATAACTTTTTGTGAGTTTTATTTTTTTTTTAGTTCGGGATCCCTATCACTAAAATTCAAATACGTCAATCCAATATTCGCTCTGTTATTTTGCAACAAGTGGATGTGCTCTTTTAGGTTTCCTTTTTTTTTACTTTTTATCTTCCCATGTTATTTCCTTTTTGATTTTCCTTTATATTAGAACGTAATTTATCATAAAATAAACTAAAGTATCCAAAAAAACTCTCCTGTGTTAGACAATAAGAACTCAAGCTGAAAACAAGCTTCATAAGCGCGGAAGGTTAAACTTGTTTGCGTCTATTAAAGTTGCACGGGGCTAGCATATAATTAGCCAAGAAGGTCTAAACGCGACAAACACTCGCTTCGGGTCGAGAGATAATGTGGCTCAGTAGCGTCAATTTCTCGCATATTGAGACCTCCTCGACTTGTCGCGAGTACAGACCTCTTCCTGTAGGTTATCTAATGTATAAAAGTGTTTTCTTTCTTTATTCTAATTAAGATTTTGGACTCGTGACTCTGTGTTGTACGCAAGATTCCCTTTGACTTCATTATTTAATTTAAATACGAAAACCAAAAAAGTTAGTTCAATAACCTTTTAAATATGGTTTATGACTATATAGTCAATCTATTAAAAATAATCATGACGGTATTATATGCTGAAACATCATCGGCCGACGGCTCAAACATTATGGACTTAAGCCTTTCACCTCCCTTTGTAGCTTAGCGCTGAGGGCGCTTAGCCGGAAACTTACATGAAATGAAATGAAATATTTATTTTTCTCAACATTGACAATTACTTCTTCTTATTGACGTCAAATAAAACATGATTCTACCACCAGTTCGAAAAAACCTTCGTGAAGAAGAACTGGCAAGAAACTTCACGGGTATATTTTTTTCAGAATAAACTTACAGTCTCTTTATGTCTATACAAAATTATTCTTTTCTGCATCTGTTAGCTCGGCAAGTCTCCCTCCCCCCAAGTATCCAAACGACGAACACCCTCAAACGGCATCCGTTCACGAGTTAACGCGGGATCCAGCCATCGCCCTCCTCAACCATATTAGAGGGAAGTGACATGGACTTTGATACCAACCTACCTTAAACATCATCATACCGTTGACAAAACCTATCTTAAAGGTGAACAATATAGCTTCCTAATGATGAAACAGTCACATAAAACCATTTAGTGTTTGCTGAGTTTCTTCTTAATAAATAAACAACCAAACAAAATAATATGTAATATTAGTAATAAAACTAAGAAAAGATAATAATAATAAATCCCCAGACAAACGCACCAACTGTATGACCCCAGAGTAAGCAGAGCTTGTGTTATGGATGACCATACAGCGCATTGAGGGGTAACCCAGAATGAACATACATATATAAATACAAACAACCATGACCCGAGAACAAACGTCTGTGTTGATCACAGAAATAAATGCTCCGGCCTTCGGCGTATGGACCACTACACCACTCGGTCGTGGATTTTCTTCAAGATTCAGTAACAAAGATTTAGTAACATTTGTCTTTTATATACATATTTAGAAAAGTAATATAAAATATGTATCAGATCAGACCACACGTAACCATTCTCTAAGGGAACATGTTTTTCACCAAAAAGGTAGCCTTTTATTCTAAATGACGATAAAAATAGGTCATTAAATATTGTTTTATCCTACAAAATGCCATAAGGGCCATTATTGTCTAACTCAGCATATATAAAGCTGAATTATTCTAATATTATTTTGATATTATGTTGATTGTATGTTCGAAAATAAGATTATGTAAAATCGAAATTCATATATTATGTGAATTTGAGCTGACAAAGGATATGAGCCTTATCTGCGAAGCCATTAGAGTACGGCGAACATTCGAGTTTATTTTCCCGTATTCTAATGAGGTAAGCAAAAGTGGTCTATTATATAAAATTTTATTGATCGTAATTTTCGATTCCAGTTCTTTGAATATCTGGGAAGATACACCTTTAATATTTTTATAGACAGTTACTTATAATTCACGTAAATAAGCGCCTCTTCTAGAAAAGTTGTTAAATTATTATATAGTAATAGGCAGATTTTTTTTTTCAAAACAACGCAATTTTTTTACATTTTCAAGCATTCTTTGCACTCATTTAAAACTTTTGTTTAATTGTATTCAATAAATATAAATCAAAGAATGATTGGTCTTTGAAAATACTAACAAAAAAGTCTGTCGACAAACAAACTACCATTGTAGATTTTCTATCTAGATATCTTGATATTTCGACGTCAATTCTTAGATTTCCTGATCGCACCGATAACCGGGCTCCGGGGAAATCACAGCATAGAGTATGCAAATACGCCTCCAAGTGAACCAATCTATGTTTCTCTACGATCTATTTGCGACCTGTTTGAAGCTTATTTACTTTTCCCCTTCTTTTATTGTAAATCAACGTGTTGATGTCAGGTGTGACGTGATTTAAGCTGAGTGGGTGTGTTTGTTTTCTTATTTTAGGCCGGTATACAGGGTTGATGAGAAGTACTTACATATATAGTGCATACGGGCAAAATAGTCGATGATCTTTCAAGATCGAGCTCTTCTCTTTATAATTTCAAAGATAGTTTTAAAAAAAAAATTGAATTGTAACCTTAAAAAGAGTTTATAAACCTGAACAAACGTAGTTTTCACCCGAATGTCAGAAGTAGAGTTATTTTTTAATGTATGTATATTTGTTTGGCAAGCTCTATGGCCTAAACGGTTTGACGGATTTTAGCATATGATGTGTCGTTAGATTTGTCTCAGTGAGTGTGACATAGGTTGTGAGAGTGACATTTTTTTCCGGAAATCCCATGGGAACAGGAATTACACGAGAAAATATCTTTTGGAGTCGGGTTTTTAAATTTGTCAAATCCAGCAGCTTATATAACATTTACATAATGCGATAGAACTGCTTATGTCACGTAAGTTAGCATTTTCTACATTTGAACAATTGAAACTTGGTGAACCTATTACATTATAACTACTTGCGACATCGCTAAACTTCTCCACACAACTCCAAGTTTTGGGTCTTGGGTAATAAGCTAAAATGGGTGTAAAAGACCTGATGACGTTTAGAGGAAACTTGAGGTCGAACAATGCATAGTTAATTAGTAGAAATGATAGTAGTGCATTGCCTTAGAAACAGTAGGTAGGGCAACTCTCATTCAATGACATTATATATATATTTATCAATATCGAGATACAATTCTGTAGACATTTTCATCCCTACCGCTTATGGGCACTCGATGCATGTCGATCGGCAAACTTCGTTAAATATTGATTTTGACATGAGTATGACATGCCCAGTCTTCTTGATCGAAAAATCTCTAGATTAAATATTTTTTTCGAGATTACCTAAACCCTGACTAAAGCCAACGATAATATCACCTAGTGCACAATACAAGCCACATTGATCACACATTAAAAACGCAACTAAAACCATTGATAAATACTATATCAATTTAATTAGGCGGCTTGATAAATTACAACCCACTTAAAGCTTGCTTAAGCCGTGCATTAACATACCGTATCCGTTATTCTAAACTGTTGTATCTATCAAAACAATAAAGAAATGTTGTAATTACCGAAACCTGCCGCTCTGAGCCGCCGCTCTATACTTCATTAAGAAATTAAGATAACGCCGAGAAACACAAATAAAATATTTTGTATGTTTATCTATTCAGGAAATCGTTTGTATCGGAAGTTCAGAAAGGAGAGTTGTTAATAACCGGTATGGCATAAACGTTTTAAGATTGTATGCGGATATTGTTAATTGGGTTTTTAACATGTACCTGCCTACCGTGGCTTTTAATTGGGATTAGGAATAGTGTACAGTTTTACTAAGTTCTATACAAACATCACGTAACTAATACAGTTTTTTAAAACTATTGTTTTAGGTGTATTATTCTGAAAGGTGTTTTTAGGAAAAGATGGTAGTGTCCCAGTAAAGAATGCCGTACAATCAGTGTTCCAACGTTTTATGCATCATCACTGTGTCAATTGTATTTATATACTGCTATATTGTTACCAGCCTTAATCATTTACTTAATAATTTATATGTACTCGATTTGAATTTACGTCTTTACCCTTTGTTACTAAAAACTTCTAAAAAGTTGTGAATGATGTCAGAACGAATGTTTCTGTTGTAGGACATAGTTATTGTGTAGTAACAACAGCTGATTGCCATAAAACACAAAATAATAATGATAATAACAGTACCTACTTACCTATTGATGTTTATTTTTATATCTAAAGGTTCCCATATACTTACCAAAGAACTGAAAGTTTTATCGTTATAATAACTTAATAACAAATATTTTTTTCATCTAACAAACCTTTTTACTTCATAATTCATTTAAAGATCCAATTTACCCGTACGCTCGAACCCAATAATATTGAATAGTGGCAGCCCCCGTTTATCACGAAGTTAGATACATAAATTTCAATTAAACGAAGGTGTGTCATAACGCGATCACGAATATTATCTGGCATCTGCATGAAAGCTCATTATGCGGCCAAGTTTATTACTTATTTTATTGTGACAGCCATGTTGCCGCTTTGTCATGCTAAATATGGCGGGATCGACTGCTGACAGCTAACTTTTTTTAGGGGCTCTAAGGATGTATGGCAAAGGACGTTTGTCGTGCGTCTTTTTAGGTTATTTAATAAGTTTTTTTTAAACGTGTTATGGGGACGGTAGAGAACTCGATTTTTAAAGCAGTGAATGAGTTTAAAGTGTTTTTATGTACTTATTTTATTTTACCTTTGCATTTGCATGTAATGTTTGAGAAATATCGCTGCTAATACATAGTTGCAATCGAATTTATAAGAATTAGTTTCAAATTATAAAATCAAATCTATATTTGGTCTTAAAATGTAAAAGCTAGTTTTAAACCTGTGGTTTCATCCACAAATTTATTGTTTGGCACGTTACAATTCTGATTTAAAATTGACAGACTTTTAAGCTGTAAACAACCCACATGAGTGTTGATTTCTAAACCCCTTTGCCATTGTCAAATTTTCTTTAAATAATATTCATACTTCAATACAGAACACTCTCATAAAACTTTAACACGCTCAAAGCTAATTAAGACAGTTTTAATTTAATTTGATCGTCAATTAGCGACAAAGGGACAGGCGTTAAGGACATGTGTTCCTAAAGTGACCCTTAAAAATTTTTTACACGTTTCTTAAGATTGGGTCAAGATAGCGGTTTAAGATACAGTTAAGTTTATCTATGAACTTAGTAGTATTTTTTGAAGAATACGGTAATTTAACTACTGTATGTTATCTTTACAACGTTCGGTTCTTTTGCGGTGGTAGCACGCATGTTGTTGACACCTTTGCTAAGGTTAGGAAAGTGGCGTTGGTTCTATAAAGGTAGTTCCCGGTGGCGACAATGATATCATATCGATCGTTGGCAAATAAACACTTTCAATTTTCATTTTGAAACAGTTTTTTCTCTGTCACTCAGAATCTGCGTCAGTTAGTACTTAACTTATTTTTGTTTGATAGAGGGGATGGTTGGATAACGATACTTGAAAAGGTATAAACTGTGGTACTGAATGAAAAATGTTACAATTTCAAGATATATTATTTAAAAAACGTACACTAGAAGAAAGTTTTCATCTTGATCATCATCTTCAAAGCGAAAATACACCTTGAACTTTTGATTTTCCGAGCTATTATAAGTAAACCGAGAGGGAAAAGCCGACGGAAAACACCTCTCGGCACTCTTTTGTCAAAGTTGTTAAATACATGAAATAGTAGGTATACAATTTAAAGACTAAATAATTTTAACCATAATCACTGCCATGTAACAAGAGTGAATTTTAAACCTACTCGATTTTTATACAGCTTTAGTTGTCGCACGAAACACAAATATCTTAACATGACAACGTTACGATTCGCTTAGCGATTATTTACGACGCTGTCAGAAATATGACGTTTCTAGAATATCGCCATATTGATTTCGCTGTCTAATTACTGCAGTAGCGCGAAATGGTTAATGGAGTACGCCCCGCCCACTACAGTCGCTGCTAGAAGTGATTACTGGTTCTTTTTTTGTTTTTGTTATTTTAATAAATTAAAATAGTATCTCAAGGCGTATTTTTAAAATAAATACATAATATACTTTTTAATATTGAAAATTAGTTTTTGTTTTATTAAAAAACGTTTTTGTAGTTAAAAGAAGAATTAAAATGATAAACTTTAGACTTTTGCTTATGTATGACGATAGCCGTTCAGATAAGAACGCCAGTGGTATATTTTGATTCATCTTTGGTATAACCACTGATTTAATTTTGCGAACGGTATGCAATAAAGAGTTTATAAATATCATTTTATATTTATCAAATAACAAATATAAATTTTTTAATGTTGGTAGAGTGCGATAAAAGTTAGCGTAATTAACATTCATAAATAAATTAACATAAATAAAATATTCTAGTATTTAAAATAATGTTATTTAACATCATAAAAGGTGTACGGTATGTTCAAGCATATTAAAGACTGCTGAGACTTAAATAATATTTTTAGTTTGTTTCACGAAGCGTAAAATGTTTTAGTCGTTGGTTTCGTTTCTTCGAAATAGCCCAAGTTTCAGTTCAAAGTTCCATTTGTAGAGGGTTTGTAATGTCCATTTACAGATATCCATTTCATTAATATTTAAATTCATAGTGAAATAAAAAAATACAATTTATAATGCATTCTACACAAAATTGTACTGCAACAACGTAATCCGTAGGCGACAGACACTAAAGCGTACAGTAGCCGCCTTGAAGTTTTACGATTCATCGGTAACAGAACTCATTCCGGTAATCGGTAAAATACCGATAACTCTTGATCAGGCAATGTTAGTTCCAGAAACCGCCGCCTCGAGGGCGTGGAGCTAGTGTACGCAGAATTTGAGAAATATGAATTTTGAACTAATTTCTTTAATATGGGTTTCTGGAATTGCCCTATTGAAGTCTGACTTTGTTAGGGAATTTTGCGACTGAAAATGCGTTCTTCTGACTTTAGTAATAGTTATTTTTAAGACATAGTTAATAGGAGTATGAAGTAGATATGTAAGAGTTATGCCTTGTTTTTTTTTTAGCTTGGAAGGAGACATTTGTAAGGTGTTCGTTGTTTGGATATTTAGGGGGAGGGAGATTTGCTGAGCTAACAAATGCAGATAAGAATAATTTTGTACAGACATAAAAAGACATTGCACATTTTATATTGAAAAATGTATACCCGTGAAGTTTCTAGCCTGTTCTTTTTAACGAAGGTTTCTCCGAACTGGTGGTAGAGTCATGCTTTGTACTTTATAAGAACAAGTAATCAATAAATAAGTAATTGTCAATGTTGAGAAATGATAATTTGAATTTGAATTGGACACATTTCTGTGCAGAAACTTTAAAATATTATCTATTAAACATCTTGCTTGTAGCTAAGCCGATATACATTTCCGTTAAGTATAGATGGTTCAAGTAATGTGTGCGCGCAGCTCTATGTGTGCTTTAAGCTTGTAAATACGCAACAATTGTTTGTACAGACACAGCAAGATATTTGCAAGGACACGTACTCATGTGGCCGCGAATAGTAATCACTTGAACTATCGATACTATTTTCTAAAGACTAATTGCTGTGTGGAGTAACTGTTTAATGTAGAATCATGGATATTGTAGTGTATTGTGCTAAAAAAGTAAAAAAATGGGCATTATTAAATAATGCCAATTTTGCTCAATGTTATTACCGGTAAGCTAGGTAATTATTTTACTTTCAGATACGCAAAAAAGAGCATGCAAAATAAAGGCTAACCGTTGCCCGTCGGCTTTTCGCATTCTTTACAAAGTCTTAAAAGGGATAAACACTATTGTAATGTAACAAATAACTTAATTTCCTCCACTTCACGTACGCAAACTTTTACTGGCATTTATAACAAAAATAAAAAACGGCTGACTGGCGTAGCTCAAGAACAGTAATCAATAATTAAAAACGTACGTAAACTTTATTAATTAATGTTTTCGTTGTGCCTGTACTTGAAATATATTTTTAATTAGCTTCCTAATTACGAAGCAGGGGCTTTATTTCACACCGAATTGTAGATTTTTATGCCGTTTTTATAGTTCGAAGAAGTTTGAGTGTGAACATTGTCATGCGGAGTTTGTAACGAGTAGAGTGTAAGTTCATACATTTTAGAAATGAATTAATGTCCGGATCTGTAGTCTTATTATGTAACTTGCGAAAGAAAAAATAGCGCAATATTTTTTGTTCAATTGTTAATTGTCAAAAAAAGCATGGTGTTCCAGCGCAATAGTAAATAAATTGTATGTAACATGATTTTTTTTGATTTTTATTTAATTTCGACTAATACACATTTCCTTCTTTGCTCTTGAGTCAAAGTATCTAATTGCGATGATATACCTACCTACTTTGTTAAAAATCAATCTGAACGTAACAACATTTAAATCTAGAATAAAAACAAAAATACCTACCTAGTTCTTTTAACGGGAAAGTGAAGCACTGGTCATGCTTAAGCGTCATTTATTCCTGGATTGATTCTGTCAAATAAAAAAGTCTTAACTATTATGTTGAGACATTTTTTCTTGTTTGTAGTATTTTGCTGACGATTTCTGCATCGAGTATGGTATAAAATATTACTATATGCTAAACTCATTGTATCAATTTGAAATTACAACTCCATAAATTACTAACTCCACGATGTTATAAGCACTCAAAAATAATTTATTCCCTTTGTTGTTCTGTTTTCAACCGACTTGTTAATATATTTTGTTATAAAAACAGTACTTTGGCTTAAAACATGACCGCCATTATGCCTTAAGGTGTGCAAATAAAAACGTTGACAAATTAGTAGCCTTTATAAAAAGTTTTAGTCGCGTTTGTGTTATGGGTATTATGAGAAACACTAATTACCTTTTTGGCCTTAGCTGCAGTAAGAAACAACACATGTAAGTATTAAAGGTCTTCTTCGCTTGTAAATTGCTTTAAGAAGAACTTTAATATTTTTGGGTAAATTTAGTTTGGAATGTTCGCTAAGTTAATTGCCTTTTTATTTGCTCTTACTCCAGTATACCATTTGAGCATGATAATAATTGTCATGTATGTAATATGTGGATGTGGGTATTTTATATCTTAAATAAAAATATGAGATTTAAAAGAAACTGTGTTAATTCCCGTTTATCCGGGACACGACAAGGTTTGACCGAAAAATTATGAATAAATATCCATGAAAAAAACATAAAAAGTCGCCAAGTAACACTAAATATATATACGGCCATTAAGAGAATAACAAATACATAACAACTTACAAAAATAAGGATCAATAAATAAAAATGTATTTAAATATGAATTAACCAAAATTATATTTTATTATAAAACCTACCTAAACCTTATTTATAAACATTAAAAAACGAGCAAGGAGGATTGAGTAGCTGTATCTAAGAAACACAGACGTCATGACTGTTATGTCGCGACAGCAACCAGAACCGTCGGGTCGGCTTTACGTGCCCTCCGAAGCACGAATACGCTCAAGTACTTTACCAACTGGCGGTCATCCATCCCAGGTCCGCAGCACCAAACGTTGCTTAACTTTGACAATCGTCAAGCGGTAGTGAAAGCCGTTCGTAGTCAATTTGTATGGAATGGAAAATAATATTCATAATATTTCATACATTGCCTAGACGCCTTAGGTATTCTATACATTATCTAGGTATTGTATAGAATACCTGAATTATACAGATTGCCGGTATCATATACCAGTATTTCAGGTCAGTACTCTATTCATGTAGGTATTTATCAAATTCGAGAAAAGAGTGCCAATAGGTTTTTTGTCTGCCAGCTTTTTTCCTCTCGGTTGCCTGTACCTTTTAAAAGCCGAAATTGAGGTGTATTACGCTATGACGAGGAGGATGAAGACAAAATATGACATTCATCAATAATAATTCTTTTTACCTATGATGAAATGAAATATTTTGGCATTTTGAATTTTCGGCCATGTGCACATTCAAGTAATTCTACAGGCACTACCACCATATTACATTTGTGTTAAAATAACTCTCAAGACGGGGCGGTGCTTCTTACCCCAAGCATAATAAAACACCCCTAAACACAGGGGCGGATAAACCAGTTATCTATGGTGATATGCTCCATAAACTTTAATATATTGACATTTGAAGATAAATAAGGTGATGGCTGCAGTTGCGAGTTGTAATGGCAGTTTTGTAACTGCGTTGTTTATTTCTTTGTTTGCGTTTAATAATTTAGTATTTTTGCAGATTATTATTATATCTGGTAGTGCTGTATATTGATTTATTTTGAAAGTTATTTCGATGACGGTCTCGGTAAATATGTGTTAAACACAGAACAAAGACAAATTTTGGAATTCGATCACAATCCTTGTTGTACCTATACGGAGATATTTACACACACACTGATTGCGACTTACAAATTACATTATTGAAATATTGGCAATGGAGTTTTTATTTTTAAAGTGATTATACCTAATATTAAATATCGAAGTAATACGGTGTACCAAATCTTGTTATTACAGTACACTAGGTTGTATTTTATTACAATGTTGGTAGCCAGCAATGGAGCACGCGGTCTGCCTGTTGTCAAGTGGACATGGACACCATTGGAACATGGACCCATTGACACACTTAATCGTAAATGTTTCATTCATATATATGGATTATGATAACTGGTCATTAATTACAAGATTTTGCAATCAGTATTTTAATTTCGATATATTTTGTACCATTATCTCTAGTGTTAGAGCGGCGATGGTTAGATTGGTTTTTGTAGAGAAATAAATAAATAAAAAATCTTTCAACCATAAAACTCTTGTAGAAGATGTCTCTGTTGTTTTTGAATAATAATTTAAATAAATTTTTTAAATTGGTTTCTGTGACTAATTTTTTTCTTTTCACTTTTGTGATTGCGTAAATATCTATAAGTGAAAACTTTACTTCGCTATCGTATATGAAAAAATGTATTCATGATAAATCCTAGATGTAAGATTTCCTGTGAAATAAAAATTAATGAATAAATAAATATTGGAACATCAATAATTACTTGGCTTCAGTTGGAATAGCCTATGTGCTATATTTGTGGAATAGTAATGTTACTTGTTGTTGCTTCGTTGGACCGGAACACAATCACGTATACCTATAGTAATTATGGCGGGTAATATAGGAAGGACAGAATCTCTACTACCTAAACAAGACAATTGGCCTTTATAACAAATACCCATGGTTCAACGTTATCAAATCAAACACATTGTACAATTTAAATGATCCCTATTAAATAAAAGAATTCTTAAATTTTAAACGATTTCAAAGTACTGACATAAATCAAACGAACACCTTTTGATAAAGAACCGTGCGTTGATAAATTCTAACTGATAGCAAATACATGAAAATTAAAGTTAACTAAATTCCTTAACTAACTTTTACATCATAATCTTCTCCTTGAATATTCAACAATGTAATTACACTAAGAAAGATAATTAATTTTTAACGAAAACCTAACTTAAACTTTCTAATTATATGCACCCTAGGGACCAAAAATTCCAACCATATGTAAATGTTTGTTTTCGACCCCCGTTATAAAGGATAATGGGCAATATTCGCTGTAGGGGTGACCACGAGGTTGTCCCTCAAACGTGGTAAATTATGAGCCCAGTACACACCTCTAACTTGCGTTAGGAATTTCTTTGGAGTTCGACTGAGTTGTGTGTGGGAGTAATAAAGCCGTAATATCTTCTATTGTAGCTTTTGCAAAGTTAACCTAACTGGGTTCAGTGATGTTTACGTGAAGATGTGAAACTTTCCTTCCAATAGGTACAGAAATGTTGTTGGATTTTTTAAAGGTTTGGCGTAAAAACAAATGAACGGTGATGAAAACAATGTACAAAAATGTCGTAAAACGTGTCTGGAGTGAACCCAACATGAATCATGAATAAATTAAACCACATGAAATTTAAATCGTGCTCATTGAATACAGTTGATTATTGCTCGCTACAATTTTCAGCTTATACAGCTGCACCTAGGAAGTTGAATATAAAATCACCTTATGCAGCTTCGACCACTTCAAGCGTTCAAATTTTGAAAAAATTCACGCAATATGACACATGCGGTGTCTGGCGGTCGAGCAAGTCAATAATATTCAAACCGTTTTTGTATTTTCATTCCATTTTTGCTCGGACGCTATTAAACGCAAAACCGAATACCATTTATTTTCAGGTCAATACATTTGGTTACGTTAAATATATTATTCACTAAATAAATCCCTTGCATAAATGCACAGTATTAATGAAGTTTGAACAAACGTGTATGTTAAAATATCCTCGCATTGCAGTAAGCCGATATTAACATTAAATGAAACTTAACATTCCATAGGCAAGACACTATCACTCTAAAAAATATCACATTCATTCAGTATAGTCTGCCACATTTCTTAGCAGATCAAAGCTGGCAGGGTGCGCAAGCGCTCATTTATTAGACTTCTTACGAGAAGCCCCGCCTCTTTCCGGTGACAGTTATTTCTGTAGATGGCGCCTGGGGATGCCAGCGTTTATGGTCACCATATTTAGCGTTTCCAAGCTTGAAATGTTTGAATATTTTTTGTGTACTTTTGATGACGATGTCAAAGGCTTACTTTGTTGAAGTTCCCGTTTTTCATAATTAAGGATGGATGAAATCATATTGGTTGTTTTCAATTAATACTTTTATCAAAATACAGGTAGCTGACCTGAATATGTTATATGGTCTGGTAGAAAGTCTCTACCTTTAGTCTCTACTAGAGACCATACCTATAAAAACTGCAGAGGAGAGGCTTACCTTGTATTATTTGAAATGTTTTAACGGTGCCAATTGCTGCAAATACCGTCGTCATATAACAGGCGTCTCAGATAATTATTTAGCATTCATTAAGCTATTAAATAATTTATGAGAATGTACAGATAAAACGGACCATTTTAACTCAGCATGCTTATTTATCTTACATTTTCCTTAAATTAAATAGTACGTCAGCAATAAATTTTATTACTATCAAAAACCAAAAACTTTCACGCACACTACATAAAGTAACCTCAAAAACAAAAAGCTTAATTCATAATTATCTTATCATCCATTAATTACAATCAAAAAATAATTATCACCGCATTATCTAAGACGGGCTGTGTCCATCCATCATGAACACAATAGTCATAAAAAAAGTTCCAACCCACTTTCTCACACGCTGTACCGCCCCAACCGAAATTAATACAAAAATTATTCATGACTAAATTAATAAACCACTAGCTCTATTACCATTTATTATTAATACAATAATTCATTACACCCAGGGATTTATTATTTAATAAAACATTCAAATAAAGGCGATTACAGACGTAAGTCGGGAGGTTAAAGTGTTTAATATTCTCACAATAAAAAAAGTTTATGACTTTTTAAATGTGCGTCTGTGTGAGTGTGTGTTTAATTGTGTTATCGTTGGGATTGTGGGTGTAATCTTTGTGTGAATGTCAATAAAGTCAATGTGAGATTTTTGAAAATATTTCTATGATGCATGTTTCTTTTAAAAATGAGGAATGCGTGGTATCGTTGCGGGTGGCGAGTTAGTATACACATACTGAAAAAAAAGGTTTAAAAGGAATTCTTAAGGTTTCTAATGAGAGTTATTGGATTGTCATTGAAAACATATATTAATAAATACCTATTCATCATTATAATGGAGTAATTTAGGTAAGCAGTAATGTTGATTAATTGAACTTTAGAAGCAATGTGTCTGTTACTGACTTACAATCCATGTCTGATACACAAACAATACAATTTATGACTGAAAAATACCTGTGACTGACCAATAGGCACTATTAGGATACCTACTTTAAGTTGTTGGGAATTCATATTACCAAAAAGATCTACGTATGCGGCTCTTGAATAAAAACAATCAAAAACTCTACAAAGAATAACATATAATTTCCAGCAAATAACCAACAAACAATTCGCACGTTCCTCAAAAAAAAAAATGATAAAAATCAGGGTTGACACAAAGAAGGTTCGCACTATTCATCAAAAGTTAATTTCCTCCTTACACACATACAAATTCAATCTGGCACGTATACAATAGAACATATTTGCTTATCTTTAATTGATTTACTGTAACCCCTAGCTTGGATTAGGATTAGCCTATTCATAGTGACTTTTACAAGGGTAGCTCCCTAACGAGTTTGAGGCCAAAGAATAGTTGCGTAGATTGGACGTATACACAAATATCGTATCTGTTCAATTATTCTGTGATAAACGAGTTCTATTATTTTTGGCTGTTTTTATAAATCGATAAGATATTTAATCTTTGGATTATTTCTATTTTAATATTTATGTGTGAATGCAATAATGTGAATATTTCTCTTAATGTGTTCTACTTCTGAGTTACAAAAAATAACATACCAGCCTGACTGGTAATTCCAGAATTAAGATGATTGAAATAAAACAAACAAGCCAGTAATAAAAGCGTTTATAGTTTTATACGCATAAAACATTCCAAAAACAATGAACAGCACATTATCGACCATTCTGTCCCACATTTATTTTTTACTCTTTGACCACATATAGATTTCATAATCGCACGCGTGGCGCGTATTATCAGACGCCGCTGTAATACGATAGCTGCGCACGAGCGGCGATATACCCCGCTATATCGCTATATTGCGATTTTGCTGAGGCCTTGTTAATGTCTTGTTATTTATGGTTTTGTATGTTTGCTTAGCTTTGGGAAAGTGTGGCGTTTTTTAATTCCCAAAAGTATTCGGTTACGTGGTACTGTTATTTTTTTTGGATTTGACAATTTAGGAGACTATTTTAAAATAGAGTTTTATTTTTTTTGTTGGTGATAATTAACAACTATCAGTTCATCAAGTTTTACAATGTTTGCTTTCTATCACAACAATTTTACATATAAGTTGAAGAAATGTTAAATAAATCAAGTTATCAATTGAGTCTTTATAAAAAAAATGTAATGTCAAAAACCCAGTCATCAGACATATACAATGAAAGTAGTTTTAATTTTGTAACAGCAATATACATAAATGTATATAAAAAATGTATACATTTTCCCGCAGTCACATTTTGAACGACACGTCCTTTAATTTAACGATTGGAATTATCACCTCCACTAGCATGACAGTATTTTGATACCACATTTCACAGTTTTTCAATAAAGTTGTTCCCAAAAATTAAAAAAAAAATTCGAGCCACTCAAGTGGACAGCCGTGATATGGCCAACCGTGGAAATTGGAATCTATGGAAATTCCATTCGAATCCCTCGCGCCTGTTACTTTTTTCGGTGGACATTTTGACAGCTCCAAATCCGAAGATAACCGTGTTTTTTGGAAAAATGCAATTGTGGATTCCCTTTTTGAGTTCAGGCTGAAAGTAGATGCAATTAAATTTTGAAATTATACTTGTAGATGCAGGAAAATTATGGCACATTCCATCCGTAAGCAGATGAAACCGTAAAAAAGCCGTAAGTAAGTAGGTAGAAACCGGTACCTAGGTCTGTAGAACTCCTCCTGGTGATCTGAAGTAGAGACTCTTATTTATAAGTATAATCCTTTAAATCTGTTACCAAACACTATTACAGCTCATATTATTATTACACAGGCCTGAATTAGTATACATTTTCTATTCACTATATCTAATGTATCATGTTTATATTTTTATTATACTATTGTATACTATTATAATAGTATACATTTTCTATTCACTATATCTAATGTATCATGTTTTTTTACCTTGAAATAAAGATTATTATTATAATTTACAAAAACCTATTATTAAATAAAACAACTAAAAACATAAAGTTGACGGAGGCGCTACTCTATTCACATAATAATTACAGAACATTATAATTGATACATACAAAAACCGAAACAAATAACAAATTCCCACGCTTTACTAATTCGAACAAAAAATGCGCGTTTCCACAACACATCATTACGCGCGTCACTCGCTCGTCCGTCAATCGTCAGTCGTCATCTATCACCGCATTAGCGTAACGCGCCATTAGACCAACGAGTTGTGTGTGATAAACGCTAATACGCGGGTTATCGCAGGATTAATAATATTGACGAGGAAAAATCGGGAGTAACGTGTGATTTGATGTGTTTCCATTGTAGTGTTTCTTTGCTTTAATCCCTGCATTGTTTAGGTTTAAATTATTTTTATCCTGGAAATGTTGGTTTCACGGAAACAATGTGTAAACAACAACCTTATTTACTCTTGGCTTATATTCAATAACTAGAATAACGTAAATATTTAGAAGTGAGTACATAGAAAGGATTTGTTTGATTCAGCTTAGTACGTTGATAAACGTAATTGGAAATATTGAGCAAAAACCACAAGCTTAAAATGAAGACGACTGTCAATGCAACAAAAAACGTATCAGTTTTTTATTACTCGTACCATGAACTAAAATCATAGCTAACATTGATTTTAGTTCATTGCATTCTTTTATAGATTTAATGATCCAGACTGTATTTCATTTCCAACCAAAAATTAATATCAGTTTGCACATTTTTATGTTTAAGTTATTTGTTATGAATCTGCTTGTAAAATAATATATCATAACTCAGCTGTAGTTCGAAAATCATAATGAAATCATATATCTAACCCAAATCAGTCTAATGGAAACAAAGTCCGCGAAGTTTCAGCAAAGATATTAGCCGACGAAATTATAAATGGCTTCAAGCCATCAGTTCTAACGCCGTTACCTATGTCTAATGACACGTGTACCAGATATTGTCTGGTTACGCTCTGAAGAGTTACAAAAGACTATATAGGTAATGATCATTTGCGAAAAATGACTTATGTCTTTTTTTCACCTGATGAAATTGAATGATGGAGAGATGTAGGTCCATATTTCTTAGGTTATTTTTCGTTGGCCGCCACGATTATGTATTTATAATTTTTATAAGGTGACTCAACTGGAATATATGACGTATGCTAAAGGTTCCAAGTATTGAATTGTTTCGACTAAAGTAAAACATAACATAAAATCTATTTTTCTAGTTCTGTAAGTTCCACAGTTTAAATACTGGTAGAGTCAGATACGGTTACGAGAAACGGCAGTTCATCCACATTTTGTTTATTTTATACTAGGTTTTGCGCACGATTACTTAAGAAAATCTACTTAAATTTTAATTTATCTACAGTGATATTACTTTTTTAAATAACTAATATTGCTTGCGGGAAACTTGCCGAGCTAACAGATGTAGATAAGAATAATTTTGTATAGACAAAAAGAGACTCTGTAAATTTATTTTGAAAAAAAAAAAGTTTCTTGTATGTTCTTCTTCACGAAGGTTTTTCCGAACTGGTGGTACAGTCATGTTTAATTTGACGTCGATAATAACAAGTAATTGTCAATGTTGAGAAAATAAATATTTCATTTCATTTCAAGGACTTTATTCACGAAAAAGTAGAGTTTTCTAATATCTATCAGCTTTGAACATCCAACCGTTAAGGACAAACTTTTGTCAAACATGTACCTTTAATCTTTCAAAATAAACCGACGTTCTGAGATTTTCAATTCAATGCAATATTGTGCATGCCTGACATGAGGGAGATATACTACACGACCAAGCGAACTAGACGAACGCCTGGAATGCGGCTGCCCTTTCAAACATTTACTATTAACAAA
The DNA here is from genome assembly GCA_923062675.1 of Marasmarcha lunaedactyla. Lineage (NCBI taxonomy): Eukaryota > Metazoa > Arthropoda > Insecta > Lepidoptera > Pterophoridae > Marasmarcha > Marasmarcha lunaedactyla. Next base: position 6,738,452 of record OV281361.1, on the reverse strand, counting down.
ACAAGCATTAAATTTAGTACTTTACATAAATACTGGCGTAATTTCGGCATAAATTCAAATATTTATTTCTGAATATTGAAAATGACTTGTTTTTATTGAGGCAATATAAGTAGTGCTGTCCGTCTCCAAAAAAACATGACGTAAAATTTGATGATCCGTGGTTAAATAAAGATCATTGCATGTGTGAAATTATTGGTCCCGCATCAAATTTCACACTCTTATTGTTAATACGGTAAATAAAATTCATCTAAGTGGTGTGTAGCCGTATAAGTTAATGTAAAATAAATCTAGCGATTGCAGATATTACAATACGGTGATAATTGGTTAAACGTGCAGAATGATTTCTCGATAAAAATAGATTTAACACACATAGATTTATTTGGTTTACTTATCACATCAAATTAAAACTTTGTATGAATATTTTGTTACCCAATTGGGGTGGTTATCAGAACAGAAAATGTCTGGAAAGGAAAAGCAAATATCATAAATCGTATTCTGATTTTTAACTAAATGTTTATGGTAAAGGAATTTACACCAAAAAAGCAACAGAAAAAATCTCATAAAAACTTTTTTCGCAATTATCATAAGCCAGCAAACCAGCATCTGATGGTAAGTGGCACCCGCGCTCATGGACATCTTAACTAGTAGGTTTTTTATTTATTAATACTGAATGTGATTGTTACATCGACTAATGATGCGTTGCCGACCGTAGCCTTCAGGGGAGTGCCTTTGGTTCAGTAATTGAACTGACTAATTCTTGCCTTTAACTGAAACACAACCACGAAAGTCTAATAATTTTGGCGGTCACTGTAGGAAAGACTGCAGTACTGCCCTAGATCACATTTTCAGATAAGAAACTCTACTACCAGAATTATTGGAGACACTCTTGAAAATATAAGGTTCCTCACATAAGGTACTAAAATACTTGAAGAACTTTTTAATACTTCAATTCTTTAAATAAATTACACATCCGTTTATGAATTTTTCGTCACTCCCAAAGACGCTAAGTATCCAAAAGAAGGTGTCAAAAAATCCTAAAAGTATTTTTCGACGTGTTCCCAAATTCTCTCAAGACAATTACGTACGTACATGAGACATTGTTTTCAACTCTCTCTGTCCTATTATATGCTTTCCGGATTCCTTACAAAAAAGCCCAGTAGTTTAAAAAAACAAAAATTGAGAGTATAATTTTATAAGTCAATAGAATTACCGGTTCTGCTATTCACCATCATTTCACACTTAACGGCCGAGTTAGCGATGCTCAAATATTGAGGTACAGTCAGGATATGAAGATGTTAAATCTTTTATTATTTAATTATTATTTTATACAAGTTTATAAAGAGGCCCATTATGGAGTTGGCTCTACACATTATTTAGTTATCGGTAATGTGTGCTATACTTATTGATTGCTAAAATTTTGTCGTCAGATTCAAGCCAGAGAGGCCTCAAACGGCGCGGACAGATTGCCGAAAGGTCGGCCGAATGCAAAAACACCAGTCTACAAAATTTTGAAGTTTCATTAAAAAAACTGAAATTTTCAGTAAAAAAAAAATTGTAGTGTAGTAAAAAGTGCAAAAACTTGTCTCTTTACCGACCAATTTGCGTGTGAAAGGTGAAGATAGGAAAAGGTGAAACAATCGGGATATAAAATATCACTTAATCAAATAAATTGATATATATAGATGATATAAATTGATATTATAGATATAAGATAAATAAGCTGAACATAGGCGATGTTCTTACATGACGTTCCTGAGCCATCGATCTGTTGCTCACACAAACTCAATATATTACACATTTGAAACTTTCCATGAAATGCGAGCGAATTCGCGTCGTGTCGTATCGTCTCGGTTCTATTTGTGAAGTGACAGTTGGATTGCCACTAAGGTTAATCAGGCGACGGGAACCAGACTTATGAAGTCCATGCATTATAAGCTTGTCACCTACCTCCCGCAGTTTCACTTATGAAAATCCTATTTATTTATACATAATACTCAAGTTCAATAAAATTTAATCAAGCGTGATAAAGCTTTAAAGATTGCCAATGACTTCCGGACATTTGAAAGGTTAGAAAATGTAGAATCAAGCGATGTGTGCGATCCTAAAAAGTGCCTTTTATTATTAACACTATTTGGAGTGATACTATCAAAATATATGTTCATTTTTGTTAAAATGTAACCTTGAAATTATATCATGTTAAAACTCCAATCATATTAAATTAAACACACACTAACCACAGTAACGAACATACAACTTTCTTCTTCGGATTTTTTATAATAATAAATCCTCAGACAAACACACCAACTGCATGGCCCCAAAGTAAGCAGAGCTTGTGTTATGGATGACCATACAGCGAACTGGGGGCACCCAGAACAAACATACATTATATAAATACAAACAAACCATGACCCGAAAACAAACATCTGTGTCCATCATACTAATCAATGCCCCGGCCAGGACTCGAACCTGGGACCTCCGGCGTATGAGACAGGGCTACTAACCACTACGCCACTCGGGCGTCAAAAACTATCTTATTACAATCCATACAAGTGCTATTCCCTGTCTCGCAAAAAAACCAACCACGCTACGTAAGTGTCCGACTGTACCAGCAGTTACCACTTTATTATACAGCTGTATAATCGTTTCAACCAAGTTTGTGGCCACCCGCAGTGCTTCAGGTGTTTATGACTACCAAATTGAGGTGATTTTCGGTACAGTGTGGGCTTATTTAGGGCGCCTTTTAATTTTATTACACTTATCCCCTTATAGGTTTAGGGGTGAAGGTAAAACCATTTGCCGAAAGATTTGGTAATGAAGAAAGAAAATGTTGTTTGTTAGACTGGGAAAAGCGTTATTTATATCTTGATCCTGCAAATTTACCGGATATATTGAAATAATAATTCAAAATAAATAACAGATTATTATTTTATACCTTATTAAAACATTATCAATTCATGGATCTTTCTTTTCATATTTAGATAATTTATTTCAGTACGAATATTATTTTTATTTTGCAATATATTAGTGACCACTTTTAAGTTATTATTTAACGGCCTCACTCAGAGACGAGTGATTTCTTAAGGTACCTATTCTTAGTGATAGATTTTGCTTAGCAAATCAGAACTTAAATAGACTAGATAAAATACAAATTTGCTAAGCAAAATATTCAGTCAGTAGCGCCTTGATGTTAGAGACGGGTAGCCGTAAGTAAGTCATGTTTAATAAAGGTTTTCAATTTAAATAATCATATGATATTTGACTAACTGACATAGTTTACATCGTTCTTCTTCATTGATCATAGGTCCAGAAAATATACAAACAAATAGAAGCCAAATTACATAATACTTAATAACTTTAAAAAGATGTGTTCGAAAATATAAACGACAAACAAACAACTTGAATGCGTACATAAAATGTTCAACAATTTTATTGGTGGAATATTGTTTTTAAAATGTTACCTATACCTTGATTTTTGTTGCTTTAGACACAATACTAAGGATTACCTATTGTATATTTATACATATATATGTAGCATAATAATTCTAAATAACTATTTAAAAAATCCTTTAAATTATTTCAATAAAACCACCTCTTTAAAGTAATACAATACCACAAAAATTATAACAACACCAATTTCATCTATGACACATCGACGTTTCCTCTAAAATAAATGTCAAACTATAAACAAACTCTTAATAAAGACATAAATAGATATTCACGTGTAAATATACACCCATAAAACCGCTTATTGATGCTTTAGGCGCCCAAATACACGCTTAAACTACATTATTCAGTTTAAAACGCATAATATTATAGTCTGTTGGCTTTGCCATGTCATAAATACTTGTGTTTCGACCCGTAAATATAACGAACAAAGCACTACACACGTATAAAACGAGCCTACATCTCTTAATGATATGTAGATTCTCTGCATTAGTTACATGACTCTGTTCCCGGTGAAAACATCTCGCAAACTTGAGCTGATACCAGTTCATTTAAATCCTTACAAAATAGTACTCAAAACTGAGACTTAAATCATTGTGTTTCAGTCTTTTTACAATAACTCAAAGGCTCAGTTACGACCTTTAAATATTCGATCGATTCCAACTCATTAAACAAGACATAATTTAAAGGATACATCTTTATTCAATCGAAAACCAATTCGATCTTGCAAACAATAGAATCGAATTTTATAATAAACCGAATCAAACGGTTACGCTCTTTTACTTTCGGTACAATGGAAACGTGCATCTTAAATGCTTTACGAATTTATTCCTCAAATTGTTAGCCTTAAGATTTATATTGGCCTGTTTTATATGTGAAATTGAGACATTAGAAATCTCGGATAGGCTATTACTGTGTTCTTTTAACAAATGCACGAAGGTCTGTTTGGAATAAGTTGTAACTTCGTACCGACGTGCATAAATAAAGACAACGGACTTATAGGTTATTTCAATCCGAACCCCAGGTGGGCGTAGACCCCTCATATATCATCATGCACAATTATTAAATTATATTTTTCGTTGACATTAAGTAATTGTTCATGTAAGTTTCACCATGAGATATGGTATTTAAATTGTCGTTTTAAATTATTAAGATTCTTTTGTTTTAAGATACATATTGTATTGAGTAATGGTTCAGTTTATTAGAGTTATAAATCAAATAAATTGGACAATTATTGTCCAATTTAAGTTCTTCTAATATCTCTATTATAGAGATATTAGAAGAACTTAATTTGTGGCTAAGGTCGTTTTTATATGCAGGGTCATTGTAGAACAATATATGTTTTTTTTACTTTAGTTATAGCCGCCAAATGAGCATGCGGCCCACCTGATGGTAAGTGGCATCCGTGCCATGGTGCCATGTGGTTATTATATCGATTAATGATGCGTCGTGGACCGTAGGCTTCAGTTGACATTGCCTTCGTTCCAGTAAGTGACTGGCTGTACTGAATACTGTATGAATGGCGGAATAGGTTTTGTCCGTGGTTTCGCACGGTGAAATAGCGGGGGGGGGGGGCGGTATAGCTTTTTTATGGTTTAAATTTACCTTCTTTATTTTCTGCACCCTTTTTAAGTAATTGGAACGAGAAATCGTATCAAACAAGTAAAAAGTAAAAATTATTTTATTGGTCTACTTTATGATATACCTAGGATTACTCGGCGGCAAGAAAATAACTCAGTGTTGGGAAGCTAAGGAGTTAATATCCCCAGGACAGGTTCGAATCCTGGTCGGGGCATTCATTTGTGTGATAAACACAGATGTTTGTTGTTGTAGGTACTATATATCGGGTTCATTTCACCCCAGTTCACTGTATGATCATCAATATTTATATCTTAACATTGACAATTACCTAATTGTTCTTATTGACATCAAATAAAAATGAATCTACCACCAGTTCGGAAACACCTTCATGAAGAAGAACTAGCAAGAAACTACATGAGTATTTTTTTTAAATTGGGTGTTTTGTTGTTTTAATAATTAAATCAAGTACTTGCTACTCATGACAAAAAAGTATCAATCCTCGGCCCTTTAACTATCACTTTGGAAAACATTACGCCAAGCACATTTATTGCCACAGATTAAAAAAGCTTTCCATAATCATTAATTAAATCTTCACAACTTAATCTCTAATTACTACAACTCCATCTTGACTAAATAACGTACAAATCAAGTATAACTTAAATGTACTTAAGTAAGATCGGTATCGCTTCACTACACTTAGCTAAGTAAATCCGGAATTTAACTTAAGGCTCCGTTCTTCTTACAAATACAACTCAATAAAAGCAATTAAGACTATTAAATTGTGTACAAAATCTTGTACTGCTGGTTGGGTCATTAATCATGCGGCCGGTGGAATCGGGTCATAAGATGGGGGCTATTTGGGACATGCGATATTTAAAGGCGAACACAAGAATGCGTTTGTCTACTACTAGGGTTTTTCGCGCGGATTTCCGTCGCATATCTCATGATTCCATGGGAAGTTTTGAATAGAATATTTTTAGAACTGGTTTAGTAGTTTTAAGTTTTATAATAATAGTATTTTTTGTAAGTGGTGGTAGTAAGTGGGATCTTCTTCCATGGTCATCATTATTCGTAGATGTTTTATTTATTAATGCTGATTGTGATTATTATAAAGACTAACGCCGGCCGTAGGCTTCACTTTAAATTGCCTTTGTTCCAGTAATTGCACTGGCTGTTTCTTCCCTTTACCCGGAACACAACCACGGAAACCACGTGGTCATTTTGGCGGTCAAAATAGGAAGGATTGCAGTACCACCTATACCACCAATTAATTTTGCTTGCTGGATGCCGTTTTGTAAGTGATACTTCACTGTAACATCTTGAATATAAATTACACATAAAGAACAATACCGTTCACAATTATATTCAAATAAGAAACAAGAAAAGGAAAGAGAAAATAAAAAAAGATTGAAAGAACGAACAAAACGCGTAAATTACTTCGTAGGGCAAAGTGGTCAAAAGGCTGGCAGAATAACCGCGTTGATTTGCGATAAACCTAGTGCAAAATAAGTAGAGGAAAGTTCAAAAAATTAACCATAAAAATCAGACAACTCGATTATTTATTTAATAATTAAAAATATTTTACATGATCACACTTATCTCTCGCGCGCGACTTCTTTCGCAAGATTTACTTTACCGTAGATCTTTCAAGCTAATAATAGAAAAAGAAAAGCAGGTCATGTAATATTAAGTATTAGCTAAGTTCACAATTGTTAATCCAGACACTCGCAGAACTGAACCTAAAGCTTCATTATTTAATATTAACATTATCAGCATATCTCACCAATTATCAACACGTATATATGGAAATCTTCAGAATAGCCCCCGTTTAGCTGTAATGAATCAAGTGCGGTAATTAAGTTACTAATACACTTATCACGACATGCCGTCTGTGGCGCGAACTTCAGACTTATTGTCATTGGGTTTAATAGGCAATTGGGTTACAGGATTACAGGGAAATATGTCTTTTCAATGTTATCGAAACCGGTTAGAAGAAAGGAGTTTTAGGTGTACGTGACGGTACTTATTACAGACTTGTATCCAAATAGTTACGTAACATACGGGAGGAAACCATCCAATCCAAATTGACGGCGCAACCTCCAGTAATGGAGGTTAAAAACAAGACGTTACAATTTTTTGTATATTTAGAATATACTTACCTTATTCCAATATTCAATTAAAAATATGTTTTTTTGTTAATATTGCAATAAGTTGTAGTTTTTTTGTTCCCTCCAAGGGAAGGGCAGGAGGATCTAAAAAAATGGTCTTATGCACCGCGCGCGCGATTGAGGTTATGTGGGACCTGCTCCGAGCCTACCAGAGCCACTACCCACTAAAAAAAACCCTGAATGACTCTGGCAATCTTTTGCCTCACAGCCTTCATCTGAAGCGACGGCCAATTGGATAAAAAAATCGCACAAGCGGGCCCTGAAGAGGTCACCCGCTGGGATTTACATAGCACTGAACGTGAATTCATAGCATTCGAATTAAAATTTGAATTTGCGGCCAGAAGGGCTTCGAGATCGTTTGACAGGCTTCGTACGCTTGCGCATTCCTAGGCCTTGTGACTTTGAATCAAGGACAGGGGTAGTATACGAGACTGAATCTCGAACTAAGGAATTGGGGTGGGTTTCGGAGTGTTTGAAGAACGCTGCTGAGAGTGTTTTGAGGTGCTGTTGCACTGTAGGTAGTAGCAGAAAAATTAAATTAATTCGAATTAAAATTAGAATTAGAATTCTAATTTGCGGACGGAAGGGCTTCGAGATCGTTTGACAGCTGGGTGACTTCGTAAACTTGCGCATTCCTAGGCCTAGCGACTGTGAACTTCGAATCGAGGACAGGCGTAGTATACGAGACTGAATCTCGAACTAGAGGATTCGGGTGGATTCAAGAGTGTTTTGAGGTGCTGTTTCACTGTAGATAGTTCAAGATCTCTGTGCAGGTCCGCGTTACGCACGTACCAGGGTGCGTTTGTGACCCTGCGGTAGAAGAGATTTTGAACCACCTGCAGTTTGTGCAAGAGGGAGGGTTTGGTGTGGGCAAAGATTGGCGAGGCATAGGTCATGACGGGTCTAACGTAGGTCTTAAAGAGCGTGGTTAGTTACGAAAGGACATTTTACTATTTCTACCTAACATACTATTTATTCGGTCTAAGTAGAGACGGGCGAGTTTCTTTACTCTGTCGACGTGTGGCTTGAAAGAAAGCGTCGAGGCTAAGGTGACGCCTAAGTATTTAGCACTGTGCTTCCAGGGGATGTGAGTGTGGCGCCCCAGACGTGACTTACAGAGAATCAGTTTTCTGTCCAAGTAAGCATGCGTGATAAAAGTAAGATCATGAGATGATTTCTGTATTTCACACGTTTATATCTAGTATATAAGCTCAGTATTTTAACAAATAAACTGTCACTCAACATGTAACCGTGTCTTAATTAAAAAGCCTTTTCCTGGTCGTAATAACTGGTGACTCGACACTAGTCACGCACCCGACGCTAGTCACGCATCGGAAGCAAGAAGATTTGAGGACCCGACCGAAATACAGGAAAATGACTCTACGTCCTCCAGTCAAAGCTTGTGCATTGGAACCTGAAGTTGCCGCCATAAGCATATGGCACCGGCATGCTTCTGGCAATACCAACTGTATCGTACAAGTCGGGAATCGGTAAACCGCGACACAAACCCACTAAGTTGACAATGGTCACTCACTCCTTATAACTAATTAATCAATAATTATGTACTGACCTGTAACTTCCCGTAGGTATTTCCTCTTAGTACATAGGTGTTAGTCCGTCAGTTAATGTAAGGGCGTGGGGGCTCCCCTTGGAGGACAAAAATCTTACTATTTGACTACAATCGATGGTTATTACGAGATTAGAATATATGGTCCACGTTACACCTAGCTTCCCGAAGCTTGTCACACTCAATGTCAAAACACAAATGTTTTTCACTTTCGTTTAAGCGCAACTGTAACTCGCGTTTAAAAACACTTAAAAACCAGCGCGGGCGCTATAGGTATTTAACTATCAAATTATAACAAGGCGTCCTACCACGCGGCGATCCTAGCTCAGTCTCTTGAACTATCTAAAGATTATTTCATGGAAAAATTCCTCACGGCAGCGAAGCAGGCGACAGCCCGGCCGTTCCAACATTTCGCGACAAGTGCGGGTAGGTCCTAACATTTTTGTGTTCAATTTATAAATTACCTACATAAAACCTATGGATGCGTTCTATTCCGAACAATCCCCCGCCCCAGTCAGACGTCACCTGACTGAGTCCAAAACCATGCAACCGGTAGCCGCGACAAAGTTGCGACAGCTCTTGTACAGAATCGCCAACCATGACCTCGGCAACTCGTGGAGTACCATCTGCACCTAGGAACAGCCTCAAGATTCTACCACGTCTCCACGACAGTGGGGGCATGTTTATCTCCTTAACTAGGACGAGGTCACCAACCTTAGGTGGTTCTGTCTTAGCTGACCAACGAACACGCTGCTGCAACAAATGAAGATATTCTAAGTTGAATCTCTTCCAAAAACTCTGCGAAAGCTGCTGCAGCAGTTCAAAACGTGACAGACGATTGACTGGAACATCTACAAATGGATATTCAGGAAGTGCAGTCAAGGGGCCACCAATCAAAAAATGACCTGGAGTCAAAACTTCTGGGTCATTTGGATCCGATGATACAGGACAAAGTGGTCGTGAATTCAATACTGCTTCAATTTTACAAAAGACCGTGGCTAATTCTTCAAATGTTAAAATTGTTTCACCTATGACACGACGGAGATGCGTCTTAGCCACCTTCACAGCCGCTTCAAATATACCTCCCCACGAGGGATAAGCGGGTGGACTAAATTGCCATTTAATACCCCGACGACTAAGAGAAGTGTTAATGGAAACTTGGTTCTCATTTAGAAACTTATAAACATCTGAAAGATAACGATCGCTTCCCTTGTAGTTTGTCCCGCAGTCGGACCGAATTAAAGACGGTAACCCGCGACGACTGACAAATCGAGACAAACAAGCAATAAAGGCCTCAGTGCTAAGAGATGACACTACTTCCAAATGTACGGCCTTCGTGACTAGGCAAACAAAAACGCACAAGTAGGCTTTAACAACCTTAGCATTCCGCAACGATGAGACCTTAATGGAAAATGGACCTGCAAAATCCGTACCAACACCTGAAAAGGGTCGCGCAGCTGTAATTCTGTCTGGTGGCAGGTCTCCCATCTGTGGTTGAATCATCGCAGCCCTCAACCGATAACAAGGAATACAACGAAATATTACGTTTCGTATAGCCCTCCTAGCGGATAAAATCCAAAACTCCCGAGATAGGATTGCTAGAAGAGTATTTAATCCAGCATGAGAATTCCTTTCATGTCTATCTGATATTATCAACGTACAAAGGGGACCTTGTCTAGGAAGGAGTAAAGGATGGCGTGTCTCATAAGACAAATTAGCATGACGTAGCCTTCCTCCCACTCGAATCAAGCCTGCTTCATCAATGAAAGGATTCAAGCGACCAACAGCTCCCTTCAACTTACGATGTCCACCTTTTAGATTATTAAAAACCGTTTCAAAGTGCTTGGCCTGTACATACCGTACCCAAAATAATAAAGATTCCTGCCTTTCGTCTGGACACAACACCATAGATATTTTTTTATTAGAGGGATGCCTAACATTGTGAACAAATCTTCTAATCCATCCTGTGACAACTAACAACTTATCGAGAGAGCTGAATTTATTTAACAAGAAATCCAAATCTTTCATGGGCTCCTTAACACAAGCAAGAACCTTTAACCCTGGCAAAGGCTCAATCAGTTCAACCGTCGATTGCGGCCACCTATCTTCTGGAAGGAACAGCCAACCAGGACCCCACCACAACGAATGATCTAACAGATCTGGAGCCCCGCAGCCCCGTGACGCACAATCCGCAGGATTCAGTTCTCCTGGAACATGTCTCCAATCCAAAACTGCAGCCGACTGCTGAATTTGACACACTCTATTAGCTACAAACACTTCTAATACGTGGACAGACGCTCGCAACCAAGAGAGAACAATCTGACTGTCAGTCCAAGCGTATACCTTATTGATATTAACCTTCTGGCCCAAACTCGATACTAAATGGTTAAGAAGGCGAGTCAAGAGAGCAGCTCCTGATAATTCTAATTTAGGTATCGTTAATCTAGTTCTAACAGGCGCAACCTTGCTTTTTGCCATGATAAGCTTAACTGCTACAACTCCTGCACTATCAACAGTACGAATATAAACTGCAGCTGCATAACCGCACTCAGAAGCGTCACAAAACCCGTGAATATCAGCCCGACATTTACCTGGCGGCAAGAATGGCCTATCTATTTTAACTAATTCTATATCAGGAAGGGACGACACAAACCTAACCCAAACACTTAATAAATTACCAATTAATGGGGCATCCCACGTCAAACCTTGTAACCAAAGCTTCTGCAAAAAGCATTTTGCCCAAAATACGACCGGTGTTAACCAACCGTTGGGGTCGAATATCCTTGCTACGGTTGAAAGTACTAAACGCTTGGTCCAAGTCTTCCAGGTATCTAGATCCTGCACTCGAAATGTGAAGACGTCCGCAATGGGCTGGTACTGAACGCCTAACACTGCCACAGCATCAGGATTGTCCACATTCTGGAAAATATAAGGATCCTGTTGGTGATCCTCGGGTAGACCGGCAAGAACAGCTTGCGAGTTAGACAACCACTTCCTCAATTCATAGCCACCAGCCTGCAGGATTCCTATTAACTCATTACGCAGTACCAATGCTTCTGCTTCATTCGCCGCACCTGTGCAGATATCATCTACGAATACATCGCTAGATAAAACCTCAGATGCTCTAGGAAACCTCAATCGTTCACGCTCTGCCAACTCTAATAAAGAACGAATTGCAATAAAAGGACTAGACCTAAGTCCATAGGTATTAGTGTTCAATTCAAAGACAGTAACAGGACTTGATTCATTTTCTCGCCAAAGTATGAGCTGAAATCTACGATCATCTGGATGTATAATAGTCTGTCTAAACATCATTTTAATATCCGCAACGAAAACGACCTGGTGTCGGCGGAAGTTAGTCAAGATTTCACCGATATCTCTGTGTAATTTAGGTCCAGAATGTAAGCACTGGTTTAAGGAAACACCGTTAGAAGTTGGCGCGGACCCATCAAAAACAACTCTAATTTTCCCTGCCTTGAACACCGCATGGTGTGGGATAAAATAATGCTCCTGCGAACGCCAATCAAAATTAGAAACAGACATGTGACCAAGCTCCACGTACTCACGCATAAATTCAATGTACTTAAGACAAAATGTTTCATCTCGCTTCATACGTCGCTCCATAGAAGCTAGCCTTTTTTCAGCTAGCATCCTAGAAAGACCAAGGGAGGGGCGAGAAGGTAAGAAAGGTAACCTAGTGACGAACCTACCTGAACAGAGACGACCTGTATTATTCTGGAAGAATAATTCACATTCCAGGTGTTCTGGGTTGTCACGAGATGCAGTAGGAGGCTCTTCAACTTCCCAAAAGCGCTGAATAGCTTCAGCGAGCGAGAGTCCTACGTGCACGTCACCATATTCTTCCTGGAATTGGCGAACAGAAAATACTGGGCCCATTATGACGTCACCGAGGTCAGTCGAGACTGCAACCAAACCTCCAGGCTGCAGAAGCATGCTGTTATTCAATTGCAGCATTCCCAATACATCTGCACCAAGCAGCAGATCAACCGGTCCTGGAACATGAAATTCAGGATCTGCTAATGAAAGTCTCGATGTCAAACCAACGACCTCTGGCGGTAATTTAACAAGGGGATGTCTACCCATAATATTATTTAAAACAACAGCCGACGTGGTAACCTGTGGATGCCGACAATGAAGAGGAGAAAAGGACAGTGAAACCTGACCCACTAAGCCTGACACCTTAACCCCGCCAACTCCTCGAATATTCTCTCCAGCAGGCATCTTAAGAAGCTGCAACCTCTCCACTAACTGCTTCGACGCGATACTCCCCTGTGCACCCGAATCCAAAATCGCACGCGCGGTTACCTGCTCGCCCGAAGGGGAACCGACGCAAACCTGAGCGGTGGGCAACAAGACAGTTAAAGGACAGAGGGAAGACGCGGGTGGAGAGTGCATTTGTGGGAGTCAATTCTTCCGTTGAGTAGGATGACCCCTTAGCGATGCAGTGGAATAGCCCTGCCTGGCATATGGAGTCCATTGCTGATAAGGTGAATACCCTCCTGTGGGTACATACATCTGCTTAGTATCGTAATTATTAAACTGCTGTCCTAAACGAGGCCGCTCTGAATAATGTAAGGGCACACCGAAACTACAACGTTGTTGCTCAGCTACTTGAACGCGGCTCGGCGCTGCATTACCCCCGCCCGTACAGGGTTGTGGCTGATCTCGAGCATAACTCCTTTTACCTGAAACGTGACGTCCAGCACGAGGTTGACCTACTTGAACACCCCCAGCCCATTGGTCACCAGCCTCCATCCTAACCTGCGAGGCACTGGCCTCCGGTCCCGGTGCGATCGGTGGAGGCGATCCGTTTCGATTACCACAAAGAAGAATGTGGTGATTACCACCACACTGCTTGCAAGGTTGAGATGACCGACATTGGGCTGCAAAGTGATTACCAAGGCAGCTATAACACCAATTGCGTTGCCTTACAATATTGCGACGAGCCTGCCAACGCAAATCCTTAAATTTAAAACACGACAATATGGTATGCCCTACATCCCTACAATACGCACAACGGGAATCTGTCCTCTGCGCCGCGACTACATTATACACACGTGGTGGGTGGGAGCGGCGTGGGGAACGCGGTGTTGGCGGTGCTGGCGGTGCCGGCCGAACCTGCCGCGCACCGACGTCTCCGCTACCGGGGGCCGTGACGTTGTCCACACGACGACACTCATCCTCTAAGAACGACACTAAATTTTTAAATAGTGGGAGATGAGTGGCGGAGTCGCCACCATACTCCTGCTCGAATCTGTTCCGCAAATCAACAGACAGCTTACCTAAAACAATATGCAATAATATGAATGACCAATGATCAACCGGTAAGTCCAACCCTCTTAACCCGTTAACTGCGACCAACAAAGGGTTAAGTAAACCAGTCCGTAAATTATGCGGTCCCGGATTCCTAGGTAAACCTAAAATATTAAAAACATGATTATCCGCTAATCTCCGAACGTTTTGATACCTACGCATAAGTAGGTCACGAGCGATTTCATAATTGTTATCGTCAAGTTGTAAATGTTGGACCAAACCTCTAGCCTCCCCTGTGAGGCTAGCCAACAAATAGGCTAGTTTCTGGGCCGGAGTCAAATCTCGCCGCGAGTGGACCAAACTATCAAATAAATTACTAAAAGCTACCCAATGTCCTAAATCACCATTAAAATTAGGCAAATCTAATTTCGGCAACCTACCTATTAACTCAGGCGAAGTACCTAAATCCAGTTTTGGCCGAGTCTCACACTGAGAAGACAAGTTTAAAACTCCTACAGCTTGCCGGATCTGGTCTGCCAAATCATCCGCCTGATCAATATCCGAATTGACCCTTTCCATCACCTCTGCTTCTGGACTCAATTCAAGTACGGCCTGATATGCATCATACAATTCCGACATTTTACTATTTAAAGATTCATATCGCGATAATAAGGCTTGAACCCGATCTTTTCGAGAAACATTCAAAACGGCCGAACCCAACCACCTCAGAACTGCAGCTATACGTGCCGTATGTTTACTAGCCATCATTAAACAATATTATTAACAACAACAAAAAAAACCCAAATTTTAAAGCAAAATTATTTTTAAAACAAAATTTAAATTTCAAACTACTTTAAACCAAGACTTTAAACCAAAACGTTTTTACCGAAAGTCGAAAGCAAAATCAATTTCAACTCAAAAGTTAAAACGAAAATTATTTTTAAACTAAAAGTTTAAACCAAACACTATTCAAAACCATAGTTTAAACAAAGCTGTTTCTGAAGCAAAATGCCCTTACTTACGCAAATATCATACAAAAAAAAACGAAAGATTGAACAAGCACGCCGCTTACGTAACGAAACACGCCGAATGAAACCAAAATATTTTAAAATAACGTTCACTTTAAGTCCGGTTAACTAAACAAATAGAATTTAACTAATAAGATTTGAGTAAATTTACACACACACGTTAAATTAACCAGCTATTTGAACCGAGATAAAAACGAACAGCAGTACAATCATCGACCAATCAGCCCAAGAAGGGCGACCATTACCAACCTTACTAACCGATATTTAACTTCAACGGAGTGAACCACGCTCTGCTACCAAAATTTGTATCGTACAAGTCGGGAATCGGTAAACCGCGACACAAACCCACTAAGTTGACAATGGTCACTCACTCCTTATAACTAATTAATCAATAATTATGTACTGACCTGTAACTTCCCGTAGGTATTTCCTCTTAGTACATAGGTGTTAGTCCGTCAGTTAATGTAAGGGCGTGGGGGCTCCCCTTGGAGGACAAAAATCTTACTATTTGACTACAATCGATGGTTATTACGAGATTAGAATATATGGTCCACGTTACACCTAGCTTCCCGAAGCTTGTCACACTCAATGTCAAAACACAAATGTTTTTCACTTTCGTTTAAGCGCAACTGTAACTCGCGTTTAAAAACACTTAAAAACCAGCGCGGGCGCTATAGGTATTTAACTATCAAATTATAACAAGGCGTCCTACCACGCGGCGATCCTAGCTCAGTCTCTTGAACTATCTAAAGATTATTTCATGGAAAAATTCCTCACGGCAGCGAAGCAGGCGACAGCCCGGCCGTTCCAACATTTCGCGACAAGTGCGGGTAGGTCCTAACATTTTTGTGTTCAATTTATAAATTACCTACATAAAACCTATGGATGCGTTCTATTCCGAACACCAACCAAAATTATGGTTTACAGAAAAATAATTCTCTGCAAGTCACGTATGGGGACGCCACATGTGTACCTAGCATTCAAACGTGGGGATCGTCTTGGCGACATCGTTCGATCGTGTGGTCGAAGCGAATCGCAGAACTCTTGTCTGGATTCACATCTATATGCCATTTTTGAAACCATAAACCAAGGGCGTTAGCGGCCTTTTGGTGCTAGGTGATGAGGTGCGGGACACAGTGGCCTTTGATGTCAAGGGTAGTGTCGTCGGCAAAGAGGGCGATTTCGACGCCTTTCGGCGAGATTGGAATGTCGTTTGTGTACACGTGAACAACAGAGGGGCGAGAACTGAGCTTTGAGGTACTCCATCCTTTATGGGACGAGGCGCGAAAAGCATGCCTTCGTGTTTCGAAACGTACGATCTTTGAGAAACAACGCGATTATCCTGACTAGGCGATCCGGTAACCCATTTTATAGAGTTAATCTACGAGGCCGCTGTGCCACACTTTATCAAAAGCCTTGGCTACGTCAAAGAAAACTGTGACCGTTTTATTACGCCGCGGATAGAAGCCGTCGAGTATGTACTCGACGATACGATGTACTTGATGAGGGCAAGAGTGCTTAGCGTGAAAGCCGAACTGGTGGGGAATGATGACGGGATCGCCATCCGTTGGAAACAGATGGTTGCGCATTCGAGAGAGTATGACTGTCTCGAGAAGGTTAACCATGGCCTTGAGGAGGCTGATGGGTCTGTGATTAGCCGGGATATTCAGAGGTTTACCCGGCTTGAGAATGCCTATGACTGTCGCTTCTTTCCAAGGTAAAGTTTTAACTAAAATTTATATTCGAACTCGAAAGCCATACAGCAACTTTTTTGCACCAACTAGGTTCCATTTTAACAAACTTATTCTGAAACAAAAACGTACTTTATTGAAAAAAAAGTATCCATAGAAATCAGATTGAGACTGCAATAAGACCAAAGGAATCATTAAATTTCGTCTAGATTTCTATGCATATCATAGATTGATTTTACTACCTACATTGAAACTAATTTAAATGAATGTTGCAGGTGTCCATAGGACATACTAGCCCACTTACTCTCACTTTACACAATATAGGGTAACACGGCAGTAATCGCCCCTAAAGTAATACCTGATTTTTTAAATTCTCTCTGTAAAGAATATTTACTAGTAATTATTGCAAAATGAGGACAAAAAAATTTTTGGTTTCAAAAATTGTATATGTCATACTAAGCTTTATTGACTATGTGTCGCTCTATTGTCGCTGCTTTGATCAATAGCGAATTATAATCTATTGTTATAATGGTCATGGCACATTATGGACTTTTCAAACGCATTTAACTCTGTGGACCATGACTTACTTCTAGTTGCACTCGAGAAGCTCAATATTTCCTGAGTAGTGTCAAAAGTGGCTTTCCTCCTACCTCCTTGTTCGTCAACAAGCTATTTAAATAAGTCCTGATAATCGCAACCCATCTGATTGGTTTAATCTTGACGCTGGCTTTCCCCAAGGTGGCATACTTTCTGTTATTCTCTTTATTTATAAACCTTATCACTCTAAATCTCAAATGTTCGTATCATCTTTATGCCGGTGATTTGCAAACCAGTACATTTGATATTTATATCGCTCTCCACTTGCTTAAAGCTGACCTTGCACACATCAACCAGTGATCGGACTTGTTCGCTATCAGAGTTAATGCCAGCAAGTGTCAGGCCATAATATTAGGTACCTCCAAATATTTCCTGCGCGCCGTCTCTTTCACTAAACTTATCCGTGATTGCCTACGACGGAGGAATCCGTCAAAGATCTCGGCTTACACATTGATGCTACTCTCAGCTGAAACAAGCATATCGAGGAAATTAGCCGAAAGGTATGAGCTACATTGCTTCAATTCTATTCATTCAATCCTCAATCCTTGATAATCAATGATCCTCACGCTTTTTATATTTATATTTCTATAAATATTAAAAATAAACTTTTCCTTGGCTACGGTAGACTGGCAGAGAATGCCAAAGGTCATTAAATTCGCCGTCTGTAGGTACACTGATTTTATATTTTACAATTAAGTTTTAAATAATTAAAAAAAAATACCACAACGCTTTCTTTGTGCAAACTATTTATTTGAACTCTAAACTTTTAGTCAGGATATTGCAACATACAGCTGAACATTTCCCTGTTTACCAGAAAACTAGCAAACTTTACGAACTTTGATGTTTGGCGATCTACTAGCAGTTTTATTATGAACGAACAATTAATAATTTCGTGTGTTTTGCATGCGGTGACCAACTCAGCACGAGAATAGCACGGAACAAACAGATCTTCAATCAAATTCCCGCATCGACTTTTCTAGTTATGGTAAATTTCTCGACAGTCTATATAATACGACTGCAGGGACATCTCCCTCAACCATCTACAGGGTGGTGTTAAGTAATTTAAAAGCTTGCCTACTGCGGGTTGCAAGACTTTACATGTACCTTCTTGATGACTTAGCTAACTATGTGGGTTTCCGCAGAATGTTTTTTCCTTCACCGTTAAAACAGTTGGTTTAAAGAACTTAAGCTGTTAAAACTCATTTGTACATTTGTCAGCGAAGATCGAACTTGGGACCCTTAGATCGAGAAGCCAAGCTTTAAAGTTTTATTAAAGCGCCGCCACTGACGCTTAAACAAAACTACAATACTCGCACAATATTCCTTACCGCTATTCTCCGGTCTACCCTACTCCAAGATAAATAGTAGACCAGCAATGCGCGTACGCAGCGATAGCATCGCCAACCACATTACGAACTTAATTGATTCGTTTATTTCGCGGCCCATTCCAGCGGTTTATTTACTTTAACTACCTTCGCTGGATAATTTAAAGCATGCAAATTAGAGCCTGGGATATCTTGATTGCGATTTTTTTATATTTTTTTATTAATTTGTTTTGTCAGTTAATTATATAGTAGAAGCTGTTATTATAATATTACCCCATTGATTATTATAAAACCCCAATATTTATGCTCTTGTAATTTTTTTTGGAGTTTGTGTACAACGAGTTTTTTCACTAAAAATATAATTTACTTAAGAAACACATTAGCTATAGACATTGAATATTCAAGTGGCTATTTAATATGAAAAAATTCTTTTGTAATAGCTGATTTGTTTCCCAATATGGTTGAAGTAGAACTTAACCAAGTTGGAATGAGTGTACTCACGTGTGATTACTGATTTACAATTAGAATAGCACTTATTATTTGTGGGTAAAATAAGACTTAATTATATAAGCAAACACCACATTTAAACCTGCATGTTCAATTATTAAGCACTTTATTCCCAATGCAGCTAATAATTATTAAAGCTAATCTTAGTTCTGAGAAATGTTAATAAAGGTTTATCAAGATACACCTATAATGTTCGAAAGTTAGCGAACACTATTAGAATACAGGCCCATTAACGGCCTAAGTACCCTAGTGTTTGGGTGCTGATGTAGAGATGTGCTAAACTATGGTATCTTATTCTAGATTAAAATGTTATTGGTATTGGTGGTTTTGCAGTCCTTCCTGTTTGACCGCCATTGTAACCAGGTTTTGTGTTTGTTCCGATTAAAGTGAAGGAACAGCCAGGAAGCATAGGCTATTCCAACGCGTCGTTAGCGGATATAAGAATTACAGTCACTATTCATAAATAGAGACCTACGACTAATTAGGTCCACGGGCGCGGATGCCACTTACATCACGTGGATCGCATGCTCGTTTTTCGGCTCTGATAACAGTAAAAATAATATATAAGTATTGTTGTATAATGTCGTACTGAGATGTACTTAACTTATTTTAATGTACTGTCCAGAGTAACCCGCTGGCGTGCGAATTCATTTGTATTCATTAGATTGTACATTTTATAACAAAACATTACTTTTCGTTTTCATAAGTTAGTTCAGGATTTTGTTGTAAATATTTTGCGAACTAGATAAATTTTTTTGGTTGAAAAAAAATAAAATGTTTTAATTACTATTCTTATTTCAGTTAAATACGACTAAAATCCTTTGTAATTATTTCTGAATCCGTTAGGGACGCTACCAATATATTAATCGGCACTGCCCGGCGGCAAGTCGAATATGTGTAGATAAAGGTGCTGCCCGGTCAAAGCCGATCGCATTTTAGCTAGAATAGCTGAATGTGCCGACCTGCAAATAAATGGACTACCCGATGAGCACAAGCCGGATTTGAGTACTAATCGGTTCGGGTCGGCGTTGTCGTTCCACAAACACAGCCGAACCGAATATGTGAGTAGCGCCCTTACATCAACGAATCTAACAGAGGCGATTGCATTAACAGTGTGAAATAAGGACTTTCTTATAAAATCCATTATTATAAGTTTTAGTTCGCACCTATAATTAAGGTTGCACTCATAATTTTTATATTTGCATGATATTTTTTACTGCAATTAAATATATAAATAAATGGCTGACTCCACCCCCTATTTTAGTCAAAGTGATCTTACGTATTAATCACGTCATTATTTATGTTACATTTATGAACACCTTATGTTTACTTTCAAATATAAGGTGTTCATAAATGTAACATTGTTGTATTCGTAATTATCTTACACAGGCTTAGGTTGTTACCACACCAATCGATCGATCGTCGATCGACGCCACAGATCGATGGTAGAATAGAACAGTTGACGGCGACCGACAATTTTACCAGACCAATCTACATAAGCTAGTTAAAATGTGTAAATTAAAAAGTGGGAATTCGCAAATGAAGTTATCAAAAAGGTATAGCTACCCTATCAGCAAAAGATGGAAACAAATATTCAGCTAAATCCGAACCATTTTGAGTTTGGTACTGTTAGCCATAATGAGTTACTTTTTTAAATTGAACTTGTTAGAACGTGAATCATACAATCAATAGGCCTTAACTTTTTGAGTTTTACACGGTAAGTAACGCGCTAACAAAACACCAGCAAACATATTTCATAGAACGCCTGTAACCGTGCCCTCGCTTACCTCTATAGACAAAAAACAAGTAAAAATAATCCGATTGGAACATAATAAAATTTTCAAATATGGCGCGGTTCGCGTCGCCGATATCGCTCTCATCATAAATTTAAATATTCCTCTGAAATAAAAGGTAGATCCATAAAATACGGCTTCATTGTCCAGAGTTAGCGCTCGGCAAACAAAACAGACGGAAAATAGTGGGCCCTGAGATGTTCTACTCGAGCACAGAGTAGGGGGATTCAGAGCTTTCAAAGCATTTAATTTTATAGAGATAATTAAATCCCCAGACAAACACAACAACTGTATGGCGCAAAAGTGAGCAGAGCTTGTGGTATACCCCTACCATACAGTGAACTGGGGGTATCCAGAAAAAAAACGTATATAAATATAGACAACAACGACACTAGAACATACATCCGTTTTCATCACACAAATAGATGCCCTGCCAGTACTGGAACCTGGAACCTGCACCGTATGAGGCAGGGCTTTTACCAATGAGGCGTTACGTGCAGAGATATTTTGGCGGTTATTGCGACTACGAGTTTTTATTTAACGAGTTGTCGTATAGATTTTTCGCTGGTTAATGGATGTTTTTTAATGTATTTGTTTGCTTGTAAGTCCTGGATGTTGTTCAATTTTATGACTTTAGCTTTGACTGATTATAATATCAAAATACACTTATCTGTTTTCATTATTTAAACTGTTTCCTTGGCAATTGGACGCGTGTTTGTCTTCGTTTGTTTGATGGAAATTGATGATGAAGAGGAAAATGTTAAGCCCCTGTCCAAGGGTGCCTATTTACTCTCATCTTGAAAAGTCCAGGACTATATGTTCCAGGAAGATAGCTCATACCCGATTATTTGATATAGAAAATCTAAAGCAAAGTTCATAACAAACCTGTTAAGCTACTATATACTTATAATAATATTAAAATTGATCATATCTTTAATAACCCGTTCTAGATCACTCTATCTATAATCCTGGCTACTCTGTATACAGATTGAGACATCTAAAGGGCGCGCGCGCACGGCCGACGTACTTTACATTTACAGGAATGTTAATATGTAAACCTTACACACATATACAGGCTGATACACAAACGAGCTGTCAAACGCGACCGCGCTGTCAACACCTGTCAAAACTCCTGTCATAACCGCATGAAATTGTATAGAGCGGAAGCAGCGGTCAATATTTGATCGTGACTCTAAAATTTTGTATTTTATGTTATTTTTACATGTGTTTCCGTAGCAGTGTTGGTGTCTTTTTACTACATTTACTTTATGAAACATTGTATTAATATTGACACAATCATTTCACTTTATGCACAAATATGACCGTCGACCAAAATTTACGAGTAAGACGTCAACTTAAAAACTGATCATAGCTGTTGTTATTTGACCGAGCCTTTCCAAAAGACTAATATAAAATAATAACTATGTATCTCAATAAATCAGAGAGTAAGTAGTCTGTTTTAGACTTGATTGGCCTAGAAATCTTTAAATGTTACGTATGACTTACAAATAGCTAAAACTACCCGGTTTTGTGATTTTATAATTGCTAGAAACTATCAATAAGAATACATAAATAATGTATTATTCGTACTTTCAATAACATTTTTATTTATTACATAAATTTATAATGTTCTATTAATAAATAATTTACAATGTTCATTAATCACAAAAATTTAATTAATTTACCATTGAAAATACATTGAATCCCAATTAGAACCAGCACCAGGACACCCTGTATAAATCGAAGCATTCCTGCACCTCGCATATGACGCAGCAGTTAAAATGCCGTGCATCCAATTTGGTCGGACTCTGGACCTGCGCCCAGACATTTCAGCAGCAGCCTGTAGAGTGGTCAGACCAATTTTTTAGTAAAAATGTTTATATTGATTATAAAACTAGAGCTATGTACTTAAGTTGAACAAGTTGTAGAAGAAATAATGCATTTACTTAGTACAATTTAAATTCACAAGCTTGACACTTAATTCCACACTATTGCATCCTTGAAATTTAATTTAATCTTACTTTGGTCTTGTTCTTTGACACCAACAGTATCTACTTCTCTAATTAATAATGATGGGTAAAGTCGCAGGGAAATGTAAAGCTGGAAAGAGAGTTCTGGCTAAGGAACATCAGAGAGTAGACCAGGACGCTGCAGAACTGTTCCACCTGGCCACCAACGAAAGGAAACATAAGGCGTAACCAACCTTTACCAGCTGCGGAGGCACGCCAAGAAGAAGAAGTTATGTAGCATTTTATTAATAGTAAGATGTAGGGAATTCCAGCGGTATTCGGATTAGTAAGTAACTTTCATACTTAGTTTAAGTATAATAAATGATGTTCCAAACAGCCCGATAAACATATCCCTAACCACGTATTCATGCAGGCAGAAATCGGCACTGCCGGGCGGCAATATCGAATATATGTAGGCGATTGTCGGGCAAAATGCCGCCCTGCCAGTACCATTCGGGTGTTGGTGGGACGAACCGAATCTGCGGCCCTGTATAAAGCCTAGATGGCACTTGCCGAGTGTGTGCATAATTGCCTGCGGACCGCATTGTCGTTCGTCATATATTGCCGAACCGAACGTAAAATAAGTGATTAACGCCCCTTATATGAATACTACCTTTTTTTTTAATTAGTATTTTGTATGTATACGTACAACGAGATAAGTTCAGCATAAATGGTTAATAAGTAGATTTAAAAATAATAAAATAAATTTTAGTGAGCAGTAGCGCTAAGAGTCGTCCAATGATAGATGTGTGCTTGAGGGTGGAGTCCCATCACAACGCCAGTTTCAAGGCCTTCGCGGTGTTAGTCCCTACATCCAAGCTGAACTTCTGGACAAGTTGAGTGATGTAAAGGCGCTTCCGGTGGGACCTGCCTGTCATCTTCATCTCAGTCGTCGTTGGCTGAGAACATGAAGACCGTGTTCGACGTCATTCAAAACGTCGACATTAACGAAATTTCCGTCCTCGCACGCAAACTGCGAGCCGCCCGCTCTCCTCAAGAGCGTTTATTTGCGTTAGCCGAGCATCACTCGCTTCTAAGTTCGTTATAAATTTTATTTTTGTATAAATTCGTAAATAAATAAATTATAATGTCTAGACCTGCAAATCCCGCGTCCGGACGTATTAAACCCAAGAGCTTATCCCTAGTATCTTTTAACGCTCGTAGCCTTAGCACTAACCTTCCTGAGATTAAACTGTTCCTTCAGAACAAAGAACCTGACTTATTCCTTCTCCAGGAGACATGGCTTACTCCAAACTGCTCCATGGGATACGCTATTCCTAAGTACGCGTTTACTCGCAACGATAGGCCCAACTCCGACGGTTTCGGCGGCACCGCTATATATTACAAAAGAGGCTTCCATTGCTGTCCTCTCCCTACCCCTCCTCTCCTCAACATGGAAGCCACTGTGTGTAGATTGGCTATGACTGGTCATCCGACCATCATCATAGCTTCAGTCTACATACCATGTGGCTCCAGACCAACCCGCAGCGACTTTGAGGCCATTCTCGCCCTCGGCCATTCAGTCATTATGTTCGGAGACTTTAACTCCAAACATACTGACTGGACGTGCCTATCGACCAACACCAGCGGTATCGCTCTCACTAACTCACTTGACTTAGACGTCATATCCCCCATCACTCCCACTCACTATCCCAACAAACCGACCTACTCTCCTGACATCCTCGACTTTGCAATTATTAAGCGAATCAATCTTGATCTCAGGTCTATCGAACCGCTCGATGACCTAGGCTCCGACCATCGCCCCGTCTCCCTCGTGCTAGGTGCGCCTAAGGATAACGTCACATCTACTAAGACCTTTACCAACTGGAAAGGCTTTAAAAATACGTTAGTTTCAGCTTTAGAGGCCCCGAACTCTCCGCTCGCGATTTGGCCCGACCAATTAGATAGCCCGGATAAAATAGATTCATTAGTCAACACTCTAACTGATGCTATTAACTCAGCCATCAGCGACAACGAAAAGGTTGCTAAGCAAAGCAAACCCGCGCTTCCCCTAGCCGTTAGCAATCTCATTAAAGCCAAGAACGCGGCTCTCCGGAGAGTCAAGAAATATCCCACGCCAGCATACAGAACAGCTACGAATCAGCTTCAACGTAAAGTTAGGTCTTGCCTCGCGGAACTCCGAGACGCTCAGTTTAACGATCTCATGGAGAATATCTCCCCGTCCCACCAAGCGTATTATCGAATGGCCCGAGCCTTACGCGTAGACACCGCCTCTCACGTTCCTCCTCTTACTCGTCGACGGCACTATTGCCTTTGAAGTCGAAGAGAAAGCCGAATGCTTCGCCGACAGCATAGCGGCACAATGTTCGCCCAGCACGCAACCCGCGGATCCCTCCCATATCCAGGCGGTGGAGGACGAAGTTCTCCGCAGAGAATCTCTCCCCATCACCGACGACCCCGTCACAGTCTCTAATGATGAAATCTTGCTTCTCATTAAAGGTCAAAATTCCAAAAATGCTATGGGTGCGGATGGAATTTCCAACCACGCACTTAAGCTGCCCCAGCAGGTGCTTACCTTGTTAGCTATTATCTTCAATGCCTGCTTCGACCATAGCTACTTTCCAAATGCCTGGAAAGAAGCGACAGTCATAGGCATTCCCAAGCCGGGTAAACCTCTAAATGTCCCGGCTAATCACAGACCCATCAGCCTCCTCAAGGCAATGTCTAAACTTCTCGAAAGAGTTATACTCTCTCGAATGCGGAACCATCTGTTTCCAACGGATGGCGACCCTCTCATTATTCCCCACCAGTTCGGCTTTCGCGCTAAGCACTCCTGCCCTCAGCAAGTCCATCGAATCGTCGAGTACATACTCGAAGGATTCTCTCCGAAACGAAAGAAAACGATCGCGGTTCTCTTTGACGTAGCCAAGGCTTTCGACAAAGTCTGGCACAGCGGTCTCGTCTTAAAACTCTATAAAATAGGCTTACCGGTTCGCCTAGTCTTAGTTTCTTAAAGACCGTACGTTTCGATTCAAACATGAAGGCACGCTCTCCGCGCCTCGTCCCATAAAGGCTGGAGTCCCGCAAGGCTCAGTCCTCGCCTCTCTGCTGTACACTGTGTACACTAACGACATCCCCATCCCGCCGAAAGGCGTCGAACTCGCCCTCTTTGCAGACGATACCGCCCTTTAAACTAAAGGTCAAGCGATCCCGTATAACATCACCAGACTCCAAAAGGCCGTAAACGCCCTCGTTGTTTGGTTTCAAAAATGGCGTATCGATGTCAACCCAGAAAAGAGTTCTGCTATTCAATTCGACCACAAACTCCGTAATCGCCACAACGATTTCCACATTCGAATGTTAGGTATTCCTATCCCCTGGAAGCGCAGTATTAAATACTTAGGCGTCACCTTAGATCAGACGCTTTCTTTCAAGCCACACGTCGATAGAGTAACGAAACTCGCGCGTTTTTACTTAAGCCGCCTATATAGTATGATAGGAAGAAAAAGTAAAATGTCTTTTAGAAATAAACGTCCGCTTTATAAGGTCTGCGTTAGACCCGTCAAGTCATATGCTTCGCCAGTCTTTGCCCACGCCAAACCCTCCGTCCTGTATAAACTGCAGGTAGTTCAAAATCTCTTCTGCCGCAGGGCCACAAACGCACCTTGGTACGTGCGTAACGCGGACCTGCACAGAGATCTTGGACTACCTACAGTGCAACAGCACCTCAAAACACTCTCAGAATCGTTTTACAAACGCGCCGAATCCCATCCCAATCATCTTGTTCGAGATTCAGTCTCATATACTGCTCCTGTGTTAGATTCGAAATTCAAAGTCGCTAGACCAAGAAACGCGCACACTGGCGAACCCACGCAATTAACTTTAGATCTCGAGGCCCTTCAGGCCGCAAATTCTAATTCTAACGTAAATTCTAATTCTAACGTAAATCCGAATTAATGCAATTTTATTTTTCAATTTTGAATGTTTTTAATTATTTACTTTTCATTTTGAGCACCTTCAGTGCTATGTAAATCCCAGCGGGTGACCCCTTAAGGGCCCCGCTAGCGCGGCCTCTTTCTCCAATTGGCCGTCGCTCAGATGAAGGCTGAGTGGCAAAAATGCACGAGCCGACAGGGGTTTTTTTAGTGCGTATGGTTCTGGTAGGCGTCGGGACGAGTCCCACATAACTCCGATCGCACGCGCGTAGTATGCGTCAGAGCATTTTTTATATCCTCCTGCCCTTCCTTATCCTGGGCCTGAATAAATAATGGTTGTTATTACAAAGAAGTAAACTTCGATTAGATTCTAACAAACATTATCTATTAAAGAGAGTGCGTTTGTTTGTGACGCTTTTTCACCTGAACCACACAACTGATCACCATAAGATTCTGCAGACGTATTGACAGTGCAGAAATGTGAGGAATCCTTTCATCCAGAAAAATAGCACTTATCCCGAAGGATATGAAAGGATATATAACTTGTTTATACTGTATCGTATACATTCTGAAAACATGTGACATTAATCGTGTCACAATTGTTTATTTACTGGATTTTTATCACTTTCCAATAAAAAACAAAGTCGCTTTTTATTTGACCACTAGTCTAAGAGTCCTTAGCACGGTTAATAGAGTTAAAGATTAGTTGAGTAAAACATACTAAGAGTACTGATAAGTATCCTAAAAGCTCTTTTTAGTACTCCACATGAAACCCACTCCTTGTCCAAGTACGTCCATTATTGTGCCTTGTACGGGCTATGTTTAAACGGGCCTGCGCAATTAGGACTGCCTTGTGAAATTTATTAGTAAATTTTAATGATAATATTCTTTGCTTTGTAACAAAATTATAGTGAGCGCCATCCATGAAGACGCACCCCAACCTTTTGTTCGGGGATAGCAATCTCCTCACCATCGACCATTGCACGCTACGATGAATAGACCAAAAAAGTAGTGGGCGTCTGTTCGTGAAAAGCAATGTACTTTTATAATGTACTAGATTTGCGGTAAAAATTTGTTCTCCATAAAATTTCAGCTATAAATGCATATTTAGCTTTTCAAATTTAGGATCAGTGATTGATAAACGCATTTAAACACTCTTGAGTATCTTATGGCTGTACAAAATAAGTCGTATCTACGTGTGTTAGCTCGGCAAGACTCCGTCCCACAAACTATCTAAGCGAAGAACCTCCGTGAACGGCACCCGTTCGCGCGGGAGCCAGCCATGCGCTCAACCACATCAGAAGGAAGTGAACGACCCGTCAGCCGACGCTACCGTAAGATTATCTATGGGCATGTTATACCAGCAAGGAGATGAACCAAATACATCGTGGTCCTGCATTTCTAAGCTGAGCATTCCTCGCTATGTCTTTTCTTTAAGAGTTTTAACAATTTTCTAGTAAAAAGATTCATTGCCACCTATCATGAGATGTGGAGAATGAATGAAGTTTTTACTGAACAATATTAATTCTGATTTGGTATTTTAGGTTTTGATTTTGAGTAACTTTTTCCAATAGAACTCTTTAATAGATAAATAAATTGATAATATAAATGCTATTTTCTGAGAATCGTTACAAACTGATTAAATGTGTATTATGTGTATAGGCTATTTTTAATTCCAACGTTTTCATGTCTGAATAAATCGAAAGGGCTCTTAGCTCTGCCTGGACAGTCTGGACTGTCTGGACAGCAATTCAAAACCTGTGCGAGCTTTTTGGTGTAAGTATTATAATATAGTATATTATACTGGTATGTTAAAAACTCATATTTTTTAAATATGTAAAAAAAAACATGATAATGTAAGTACAACAAAACGCACACATTTGCCTCATATTTTCGCCGTGAAAGCATATCTCGAACACTGTATTAAAAATCAATACTTCACATTTATTTTTATTCTAAAAATAAAGCTGAAATCCTTTCTAAGTGGCCAAGAATAACAAGCATAGAGTTTCTAATCAGAGATTGGGACCTCGTTACGAGATTCTTCAGGACGTTATCTTGAATAATAGTCTCTATTACTAGGACTGTAAGAATCATGAATGCAATTATATTTATTTGTATTTTAAATATGGAAATCTATTGTTATTATAGTGACATAGGGAGAGTGATGGAGGGAGAAGCTAAGTATAATTAGCTTGTTTGCTATCAAGATTAAGGTTAGCTTTGCAATTTCAATATATTGGGAGTTGAAACTCTAAAAATATTTTTAAGCTCTTTTTTGTTGTAATGAAAAAGCAGTTAAAAAATGAATATAATGTATTACATTTTATAACATGCATGAAACTGTTTAAAATTTGGTTTTGTTTATTATTCTTACCTCCTTATTAAATGTTGTTATATTCCAATTCATTTTTAAATAAGGGTAATTTGGACATCAAACATGTTTCTGTTATAAGTCCATTCTAATAAAAAAAATAAAAAAGATTAAAATGATTTTCCAGTTTTTAGCTGGTTTAATAGACCAACAGTTTTATCAAAGTGCATTAAACACACTTTTTAAAACCTTGTGATAACAGCTCCAGAAATATCCCGTAGGAACCCACCATTCCTTATCACCCGATCACCGCCTGATTCTCTTGATGAATGAACCCTTTGTGATGCTTACACACAGATTACATATAAAACCTACGTCCCTCAACCCTTGACAAGAACGCAACCGTTGTAACTACTCCAAACAAATCCTAACCTAAAAACTTTGGCTATAAGGCTCATTTTTGAATTTTAGTTTAAATTAGATTTATCTAAGATATGTGATGATGTTTAGTACTATTAGTACACGTGTTGTTAAATAGGTTTCCAGGCTTTTGTATTTATAATTGTTAGGTAAATTAATTGTGAATGATTTATTGTTGATCCATCAGGCTTATCGATCGATCTTAGATAAGATCACTTTATTTGTTGATCCTATTAGATTTGACGTATGTGAGAATTGCGCTCTTAATAGGTTTTGTTATAATAATTTTGCTGGGATTTATATTGAAATGTTAGAGACAAGAACAATTTTCGAATTCTATTCAGAACAGGATGGCTATTATTTCTTTTCGCGATTATATCGAAGTTAGAGAAAAATTTTAAATCTAGAAATTTACGATTGATATTAAAATTTGATATTATGGTGACTCGACATCTCGCGAAGTTTACAGATCGAAATGCAGGAAGTAACTCAACAGCGGTAGAGATGAAAATGTCTAAAATTGCATCTGAAATTGCATATATTCGTCACTAATTAACTACCAAAGACACGAATTATTATTTTTAACATTGCTTTTGAACTAAATCTGTAGTACAATATTCCATATAACAAGTTTACTATCGAATATAAAAAAAAAATCATCATACACATCGTACAAGATTAAAAAAAACTAAATTTATCTTAACAATTCAATCAGTCCAAAAACCCTTTAAATCCAAATAAGAAACTGAGCACAAGCTTCTTCAAAAATCTCAAAATCTCATTTGAATACATTCCCCTGGTACCTCGGTAACCATGGCAACGTTATCAGTCCCCCTGGGAGTGTAGTCGTAGATCACTGTTATCAGATCAGCATTTCGATTGATTTTAGGAAACGCCAGCCAATACCAATTCAGTGATAAAGTGATTTACCGGGGAGACACACTGTTGCAAAGAACTGTTGGAAACAAGCTAAGCAAAAGTAAGTAATTACTTATATCAGTTATTATATACGTGAGCATCATACCTAGACCGGGAAAGTTAGGTTGGGGCATTGTGCGATGAACACAGATGTTTGTTCTCGCGTCATGGTTGTTGTTTATTATGGGTTCCTCCCCAGTTCGCTGTATGGTCATCCATAACACAAGCTCTGCTTACTTTGGGGCCACACAGTTGGTGTGTTTGTCTGGGAATTAATTATTATTATTCATTGATTAGGAAATATTATCGAAATTATATTGATATAAAGTCGATTTCAGAGTGGTTACAGCGTTGAGCTTGCCACCATGCATTACGATTTTGGACTATAAATTTCCTGAAACCCGCCTTTTGGTTGGTTTATGATGTACCTGCCGTGGCATAAGAAGGATATTTGATACGTACTATAGCGCTTTGCGTTAGCCTTTATTATTTTGAAAAAATACTCTGTCACAAGTTCTCTCTCCATATTGGCTTTTGGGTGGATCTTTCAATGTTTTAATTTAAGTCATACTTTTATTATACTAATACATGAAATTAGAAGAAATAGTTATTCTGTAGTTACAATAGCTGATTGCCATCAAACGCAAAACTTTTTCAATGGAAATATAATTTATGAAGATACGATTATTTTATTTATAAGTGATATTAAGTGGACCAAATATAGAATGGACCCAAATATATATAACATTTGCCCAAGATTTCTACAAACCAACCATTCTACAAACGTAAAGTACGACGCTTGTTAAGCTGTAAAATGGGATCCTAACCTGTAATATGGAGCCTTGGAATTTATGGATTAGAAGATCCTTATAAGATGAGTAAATGATTGAAATAAAAGTGATAGAATTAAATCCCCAGCCAATAATAAAATACCAAGGGTGAAACTTAAACAGCGTGGGCATTTATCTCAGCTAAATGGTCGAATAAAAAGCGACTTTGCAATACACTACATAGTGACGAAAATTCAGTAAAATATAATGGCTGCCATTTTGACAAGATTAGTGTCACGTATTTTTTGAATATGTTAACTATATTGTATAATACAAGGTCTCTTTTTGTTCGACCATTTAGCTGAGATAAGTCTACGTACGTTTTGTAGAATAGACAAATAATTTAGTAAGAGCAAAGTATTTTTAGATTTGATACAAAACAAATACATTGAATAACTTTAAAAATATATTTTAGGATCAAATACCTAAAGCCGTCAACATTGTAGCAAGCAGTGTGTATTCGATTGGTATCAGCTGGAATCCGTCTCTCGATTGATTCGTTAATGACTCGATTACCGTATTAGCCGGCCCAAGTGTTTTATCGCTGTTTGTTAAATCGATTATTTGCTTTAATTCGATATTGATATCTTGACGGTGAGCAGAAAGCATGACGAAACAGTGTCTTGGAGGCATTGTACAAGTGTGACAGTTTTTTTTTATTATAAGGTTAATTTTTTGATTACAACGTAGCCGGCAACGGATCATGCGATCCACTTAATGGTAAGTGGCATCCACACCCATGGACGTCATTAATGGTAGGTGTATATTGATTTATCGACTAATGATGCGTCGCCGGCCGTAGGCTTGAGTTGGAATTGTCTTTGTTCCAGTTATTGCACTGGCTGTTCCATCCCTTTATCCGGAACACAACCACGTAGAAAGGATTGTAGTACCGCCCCAGATAAGACCTTTACACCAGAAACTAAACTACCCCTAATTAACGTATAAATTTACGTATTTTTAAATTAAAAGAGTATTTATGTTGTGGTCAAATCGTAGAATTGGTTATTTCATTAAATGGACGCATTGTTTTTGACAATTATACTGGTAGTTGGCCACATCGTTGAATCGTTTCACGATTTGGTCATCGACAAATTGGCCATATGGTGAAATATTTTTGTTACCACCTGGTTTATATCCTGGGAACTTGCGCAAACGATTCTTTATCATTGATCTATCACATAGAAATGTGGCGAATGACTGCAACCGTTTTATGAAATGATCAAACAATTTGTGATGTGCGCAATTCTACGATATGCAACGACATACCTATATTTTGTAACTAGAGATGTTTCCGGGGTTTCACTCACGAAACTCCTCTTCCCGTGGGAGTTCCGGTATTAAATGTAGCCCATGTAACATGGATATATTTTATCCATGTTTTTAATGGTGAAACAATTTTATAAATCGATTGTATAGTTTCAGAGTTTATTGATTATAATTAAACAAACTAACAGACAAATTTTGCCTCTTTAAAATAGTTATATAACGTGCACATAAAGTTAACAGTTTTGTTAGTAGAATAACTTTTAACTCCCAACACAAAAAAGAATAGGTATTGTAATAATAATAAATCTCGAGAACTTGTGACAGAGTATTTTTTCAAAATAATAAAGGCTAACGCAAAGCGCTATAGTACATATCAAAATATCCTTCTTATGCCACGGCAGGTACATCATAAACCAACCAAAAGGCAGGTTTCAGGAAATTTATAGTCTAAAATCGTAATGCATGGTGGCAAGCTCAACGCTGTAACCAGTCTGAAATCGACTTTATATCAATATCATTTCGATAATATTTCCTAATCAATGAATAATAATAATTAATTCCCAGACAAACACACCAACTGTGTGGCCCCAAAGTAAGCAGAGCTTGTGTCATGGATGACCATACAGCGATCGGGGGGAACCCAGATTAAACATACATAAAAACATATTAACGACCATCACCCGAGAACAAACATCTGTGTTTATTACACAATCGAATGCCCCTACCAGGATTTGAACCTGGAACCTCCGGCGTATGAAGCAGGAGTACTACCCACTTCGCTACTCTGTTGTAAGTTTTATGAGTATGTTTTTTGTTCGTGTGTCTATCTGTGGCATCATAGCTCCCAAAGTGATGAAATTTAAAGCTTGAATATTTTCACACAGCAGAATCTTGGACAAACCGATAGGCTTTTTTCCGCCGGCCTCTTTTCATCTCGTCCTAACTTTTGAGACCTTTTATAAGCCAAAAAATGTTCCTATGATGAAGTATATTATTTTCAGTTTTATTTTAGATTTAACTACAACGTATCGTTCGAGAGGGAATGGTTCGCTATGTGAGACCAAAAACTGCTGAGTTTAAATTATAGTGAGGCCAATTACAGTCTTTATCGATTAACACAGTTGGTATGTTAATATTTCTACATAGAATATTCAATTAACGATTTAAACGTGTTTTCTAAAGTTAATTTAAGTCTCTAAATTAAAAAAATACCATAAAATTGAGTCTAATTAAACATCGATTAATAATCGATCAATAAGCATAAGTAATCAATAAAATATTAATTTATGTATCGTCTGATATTAAACCCTGCATACATAAGATTTCGGGCAATTTAACCTTCCTTTGAAGTTGATTTTACGTAACAAATTCGATAGTTAAGGATTTCTAAAGCAGCCGATTTAAAAGAATTCATATCTGGTCATACATTAAGATTACAGCTGAGGGAAGGGAAATTAATTGGGAATTGCTTATAAATAATTTATTTTATTGCATAATGTATAAATACGAAGAGCGAATTAATGTAGAGATAATGCCGGAAGTTAGTAAAGATTAATTTTAGGGTTTTTACTAAACAGTTAATTCTCTTGAAATGAAATGAAAATACACTTTATAGCCAAACCAATTACAAAAGTTCAAATAACAAGAGGATTACATTATAGATGGCCTTATAACTAAAAGAGTACCTCTTTCAGGCAACCTTGAAACTCATAATTTTTTTTAAATAAAGATAAATACTTGGAACTACTGTAGCGTCTTGCTTCAAAAGCTTTACCGGAGCATTCTGGTTTATTCTGGGAGCGTACATAATCCATGAAAAGTAATACTTTACTTTAGAAACCTCTGGTTCTTTGCTCTGTCTCTTGTTATTTTATACGAATTACAAATGACACGAACGAGCATTTAAGTTGCAGTACAGTTTATTTTGTTAAGACCAGATCTAGGACAGTACTGCCAGTCCTTCATATTTGTAGCACCATAATTGTTGACGTGGTTGTGTTCCCGTTAAAGAGAAGAACGGTCAGGGAAATTTCTGGATGAAAGCCATTTCTATCTGAATCCTACCGTCGGCGACGCATCAATACGCACTCACTTACAATCATACGCATCTATACACTACACACTACACCAGTCTCAATCATATGTCTTTGAATTTTTATTAAATATATTCTGCATTGCCTCTCTTTTAAATGCTTGGGTATGTCTTATTATTATATGCAGTTTAATAATAATATAAATTTAAAACTCATTCTTTGATTGATATTAGTTCATTTATTATTATTTAATTCTATTTGCCTGTGTTAAATTTAGAATGTTCACAATTTTATCTAGTTATAATAATTTAATTTAAGTATCAAAACCTTGTATAAGTCTGCTTAATGTTAGAAAAAAAAATGTAGTTCCATAAATGGCTGTCGGTTTCGTATATTTTATAATTATATTAGCATTACTAAGAGCTGTGGATTTTGTGATGATAAATAAATAAAATAAAATATAAAAATAAAAGTAGTCAATACAACAATCAATTAATATTGATAAATAAAACCCCTACCACTAATAATGTCCATGGGTGCTGATAGGTGTGTCGCATACTCGTTTGTCGGCGAAAATAGTGAAAAATATATATAACATTACTAATTGAGATAAATTAAGACGAATGCAAGCTGAAGACGAAGTTTCTACGTGCAAAAATAAAATTACTGCTTTCTATTGTACACATAATAAAACTTTTGCAATTTCTAAATTTCTTTGTGTCTTTCGATGCAGACAAAACTTTTACTTTTATGAGTTTCGATATGCGATAAATCAATACATTCCGAATGGCGCGTTTTTAAAAAAATCGATATTGACATAATATTTAAATTATAACTAACGTTTTATGGCGCCAAGTCTGAGAGACGTTGCATTTAGTGACTGAAAATTGCATTGGCACACAGTTATAATCACTACAATCACAGGCCTTATAAATAAAATGAGCTTTATTCTGTTGGCCATTAAATCTCATTTCATATACTTCTGGAAACCTCGTGTCCTCATAAAACCCGTAAAATATTGCAATTAACAGAAAACTTTCTTTAAATTATTTACAAGCGAATATAGCTAGTCATGAAACACAGAAACAACCACATTCAGTTACCTATATCACAGAATACATTGTAAGGCGGGGTTGAGTCCACCCTACCCACCCCCAGGGGTGGAAACGTCCAACGTGGGGGTGCAAGGGGTTTTAATTACCACCGCTTCTATAGTTTTAATGAGTTCATTTTGGAGCCACGCTAACAAGCGGCGTAATACCTATTTAAACCAATTTTGAAATTAATAACGTAGTGATGTGCTTAAGACGCCGATGTTTTTATACTTGTGTCGCATTACGTAGTTTGTTCAATACTTATTTATATTACGTGTGTTTTTTCAAGTACTGGTGGATATTTCGATGAAAAGGACTTCTAATTTTATTCGGAGTCATGAGTTACTTGTGAAAAGTGTTGGATGGAAGTAGAGTATAGAATGGCTATAAAGTATTACTATTTAAGTTATCGTGCAAAAACAAGGTTAACAACTTAATTTCAATATGCTTTCTTACACAAACGATTCTGAAATGTCGATTTATTTATTAAACTGGCCGCATCCAAGCCCGTTTTTCTTTTATCAATATTGAACGTAATTTTTATGACGACTAATTATTCGTTGTTGACTTGAGGCTTTTATTGGAATCTCCTTGGTTTCAGTTATTGCACTGGATGTTCCTTTTCTGAAAACTGAAATTAACCGCGAAGATTTGATTATTATGGCCTTCAAAAAGGACAGGACTGTAGTACCACCCCGACCAGATCATCACAAAAACTCTATTCGTAAAAAATTTCCAAGCGCCAGCTAATTTTGTTACACTAAATAACTTGGTTGTAAAATATATAAAAAAAAATACTTAAAATTTGCACTTATTACAAATCACTGTGAGTTCCTAGATAACACTCCATTTTATATTTAAATGATCAATGTTGTGGTTTAAAACAACATTTTGTAATCTCATCTTTTCATAGTCAAACTTAAATTTTTTTATCAAAGTATGTCTAGAGAATGATTAATAAGTGTGAAGTCTAAAATATTTATCGATATCCCTTTAAACAACACTAGGAAGGTTTATCAGAAGCGCTCGCTGTATTCGAATATTTTGTCGATATTAATTAAAAAGGGTTCCGAACAAGTTAATATTTAAGAAAATTAAGCAATCCCGACAGAAGTTTGTTATGAATTTCCAGAAAATTTTAAGTCCACAGAATAAACGGGAACTTATTTAAACTTTGTAATTTAAATTCGGTACCTAAACATTGTGTTTTGGACAGAAAATATTGTACTTTACCACAATTACATTTATAAGTAAAATGAGTACTAAAACGTCGTTACGAGTCAATCAGTTCTGAACTCACTACCATCGTAGAGTCTTAAGAATTTCTGTAGAATTTGTAAAGAATCCTTGACTTCCACACGTGTAAAACATTTATTAATTTGTTTAAGGCTTGCCAACATCTTAGACACTAGATATAACCAGTGGTAATTATACTTCTTATACTTCCTGTCTTGTGAGGGTGTGTGAACCTCTGGTGCCAGGGTTGATTAAGCAGCCTCTTGAAACCCAACAGGCCTCTGACATAGCTTTACGACTGTTATCTTGCAACAAGTTCTCAAATCATTGCTCAATCAAACGCTCAAAGTTCTTAAATCGCTGGCGGTCACCCATCCTAGGTCTGCCCCACCGAATGTTGTTTAACTTTGACAATCGTTAGGCGACAGTGACAACCGTTTGGCCATGAGGGCTTCGCTTGTCATATGCAAACTGTACAATTAGGCTGTATAGGCTAATTCTACTGGATAGTGGTAGTGCTGTTTCTTCTATTAAGATCTCGTCTGGAGCGGTACTACAGTCCTTCCTATTTTTACCGCCAAAATAACCATCTACTGTTCCGGCCAAAAGTTGGAACAGCCAGTGAACATGTTGGAACAAAAGCAATTCGACCCTAAGACAACTGTCGGAAACGCATCATTAATCAAGAAATAAATAAACAACAAGGTGATGATTCTAAACACCTACGTTAATGACGTCCATGGGCACGGATGCTACTCTCCATCAGGTAGACCGCGGGCTCGTTTGCCGGCTATGACAGAGCTAGACAAAGCGCCCACACGACCGCGGGCAAACACCAAAAGCCTTATTTTAGTTACCTGGTTTACTCAAGGGTTATTTAAACATTTCAGAAGGTGAAAAATATTTATGAGAAATTAAAAGAAATCATTTCTGGTATATCTAAGAATAAAACAAAATATATGTTATATAAGGTTGCCTGGAATAGATCACTCTTTTAGTGATAAGGCCGCCTATATTATCATTCTCTTTTTGTAGGTTAATTTCAATTTTTTTTGTGTATTTTAATTTTTGGAATCGGTTTTGGCATAAAGTGTATTTTCATTTTCATTATATTATCAAATTATATAAAAATAGGATATATGAATGATATAACAAAAACAAATTGTTCTGATGCGTTGTGGTGAAGACCTGGGAATGTATGAAGGCAACTTGTGATACTCGTTTGATGTAACACAACAAACTTTACGACTGAAGAATTGATTTTTAGGACATAATGTTTGAATAATTGTAAAGAAGCAGACAGTCTATAAATTACTCTCAAGAGTTATCTCAGCTAAATGGTCAAATAAGAAGTGAAGGTGTATTTTGATCACTATGAAATACAGGACAAAGTCGCTTTTTACTTGACGCATTTAGCTGAGATATGTTAGCGTCAAGTCTAAGCAATCTTCCTACATTTCAGCTTTAGCCACCACGGAGCTTTTAAGCGGAGGTGTCTTTGTCTCACGGAATTTCCAAAGGATAAAATAATTCAATAAATTAAATAAAATCAGATATTATCGCGTAATAATATCGCGACATAATCTGTCGCGTAGAAGAAAAAAAAAAAAAAATACGCGATAATATCCGGTAAAAAGTGTTTTATTTAAAGTATGTATCGTGAAAACTTAAGAAAAGATTTAAATAAAATCAATTTTCTAAGTAGCATCCAAAGAACATAGGCTATAACTTTATTCCAAAATCATCAGGGTTTATTATTATTATTATTATTCAAATATTTTCAAGTCAAAGTAAGTTTTTATCCTCATAAACAATATACAAAATAATTATTGAATCATATAATAATTGCACATCTCTTATAATATCACTAGTTATTTTATGTTTATCTTAGGGAGGATTGAAACTTCTAACAGTTACAGTTATTTAGATTCAAATCACTTGAGAGGTGCATAAAATAATTTAAGGTAGCATTTGGAGCCAGACTTAATAGATATAATATTAAGATATCTAAGTTAAACACCTAATTAAAAATTAAACTTAGATGCACTACAAGCTGTAGTCCACTCGCGGTTTGCACGCTTCACACCACGGTTATCTGCACACCGTAAAACCGGTTTATAGCCCGGTAATATTGTTTAATTGACCGGTAATTTCCGGTTATTAATTATCGCCCCGTCCCTCTCGCACTGCACTGCTCCAGCTTGTAGTATCGATTTATCCTATGACTGTAATATATAAATTTGTAATAATAGGCGGATGATACAATACATTTAATAGAACAAGCGATATTTATTATTTAACACCAGTAGACAGAAATATAAATGTAAATTTAATACCCAGTAATTTACTACTTACTTCAAATTTACGCATATTCAAAAATTACTTTCTTCAGCTTCAACTTGTATCACGAAAACCACAACAAGCCCACTGCATCCTCATATCAACCTCTCCCAAACAAGGAGGTGTCAGGCTATCTATAGTTGTCCAGAAAACTACAGTCCAATTCTTTCAAGCGTCGACTGAATAGGTATCTCGTAGATAGATGTGTAACACCTACGTCTTCATCGTCACTTTCCATCAGGTGAGATAGACGACAAACGTCTCATCCTTTTTCAATAAAAAAAAAATATCCACCACGCAGACTTTTTACATACCTACCTTCGAAATAACTTCTAAGGTATGTAAGGGTTTCCACACGAAGTTTTCGGAACCGAGTCACCGAGGATCGAAACTGGGACGAAACTGTATTAATTAAAACAAGCGTAGCATAGGAAGCCTTAGGCTTTGTAATG
This sequence comes from Marasmarcha lunaedactyla, assembly GCA_923062675.1. Taxonomy (NCBI): domain Eukaryota; kingdom Metazoa; phylum Arthropoda; class Insecta; order Lepidoptera; family Pterophoridae; genus Marasmarcha; species Marasmarcha lunaedactyla. The sequence continues at coordinate 6,698,666 of OV281361.1, read as the reverse complement.
GTGTACAGTAGCCAATCGAGTCGCCAGTATAACTGACGCTAAATTCCTACAGGCCAGGGGCCGCCGGCGAACCTTAGCCAATTTTTTATGCAGTCGTTAGCGCGCAAAGAGTGTGGGTTCAGTTGAAAAGGTCCCGCCTTTTTTTGTAGACCTTAGTAACCTGTGCTATAGATCAATCTTATGCTGTGCTTAAGTGCTTCTCATCTGTAGCATTTCATTTAAAATAAATCTATTTGAATAAATCAACGTCTGTGTATCAATATCGCTATGTTTGTTCCAATCAAGGCTCAAACCAGGAACCTACAATTTATGTGGAAAGACTACTGTAGAGAAGACTAAATGTTTGTCAAATGAAAATTAAATATGTACAGGTAAATTACTTTTGAGACGTTTTTGCATTTGTACTTGTGTACGGTTAGCACATAAATAAATAAACCAATACTTTTATATTTTTTTATAACTTTTATAGCCAGATACTTAATATGGAACTAATAATATTAAACGATATTAAAATAGTGAACATTAATATTTAACATAATTTTTAGATCTTAATTTCTTCAACTTACAACAGACATACTGCACTCATCCACATCCTCGCTTTCATCCGATGAATCAGTTGTGTTAACTATGTCATTATAGCACTCATGTTAATTGTGAAATTTTTTTTGCGACGTAATTTTTCACTATCCCCCATATATCTTTAATAGGATTAAACTGAGGGTGATAAGGCGGTAAACCGAGCGCAGTACGCCGTGTTGTCATATTTCGTCTATCTTATACACTACAAATCTCGGCTTTTTTTTAGAATTAGTTCATATAACTGAGGCTTTAGCATGTTCGATGAATGTTCAATATTTCTAAACGTCAGCCAGTCAATCATTTGCTTGTTTTTTAGAATTTAGAATTCAGTGCATGATTTTGAAGTGAATTATGATAGGGTGCGTTATCAACAACAACACTATTAGGTTGGGTATTAATTGCGTTTGGATCTACTTCGAAAAATTATCATAATTCCTATTATCATGGTAATCACCACTTTTTTGGTTGGCTTTAAACATGAGCAAGGCATTCGCTAGAAAACCGTCCTTTCCGCCGGCATGGAGATGATCAAGCGGTTGCCCATTGATACATGTTGCTTTAAACCAGAAGTGCTTCCATCTGAATAAGATTTTCAGAGGGTATGTGATGTATGTATATAAGTTTCGTCAGTAAAAACAATTGGTTCATTTTGTTCACAATTTTTTGCAATTTTTTACGAGACAGTTAGCAAGTATTGAATTTTGTGCTTTTCCATTAGCAGTTTGCAGTTATCTTCCGTTGGTTTCCATTTAACACCAAATGAGATGACGCGTTTTCCTAACACAACCTTTATAATCTATTTCTTCTTTAAATTTTGCGTGAGGTATTTTCATCGTCGGAATTTCTTTATTTGTAATGTGAAAGTTATGAAACCACCTCCGGATTACTTGTTAATCGAAATCGTCTGTTATAATTTTATTATAATTTTATTTGATATTAAAATTATATATCTTTTTAGGTGATTTAAAGGTTGGTCCCTGATCTAAAGAATGACAATTTGCATTCTGATAGGACCTTTCTGACGGAAGTCAATGATATTCCGGTTATCAACTAATTGAGCGGAAGTCACAAAACTGCTTCGATTGCTATTGCATTCGTTTTTGAAATTTTTGTACACATTATGCAAAACATCTTTAGTATGGGAAGTCAAAGGCTAGCTCGACCATGTTTTAACATCGGAATCATTTTTAATTAACGAATTTATAATAATAACACTGAACAATAAATATGATGTACCATAAGAATAAACAACAAATAAAATTTAATCTTTCATTCATTAACTAGAACCAAATAGTCAGACCTCACAACAATTACTAATGTTAATAAATATACTTATTATTTATTCGACATTCACCATTGACTTTTGATTGTCAATATATTTTTTTCTTCAAAATGTAACGAACCTCTTTTTCTGACTGCACTAAGAAATTTAAATTTCAAGTTTAGAATTCCAATTACCTCTAAGTACAAAGTAATGTTATCGTTGCTCCCTTTAATTATTTTTAATTCCTATATTTGTCTTTGTAAATATTCTTATTTGTAAGTAAACATTTCAGTAAATATATTTTTTAAGTAGGTTCTTTAATTTAACTTTAGTTTGGTTGTCTTAAATAGTTATTATGTCTGAAACAATTTTAATCCCATACCTATATTGCTCGAAATTAAAAAACTGTCTTAAAAAGCTTCTTTTTAAACAAAAACCACATAATTATTTTGAAATGTTGAAAGTATATACGTATATAGGGTGGATTGTAGAGACGGGATGGTAAGGGCAAGTACAGTATAGTTTTTAACTGATTTTTATCATCTCTAGTACTCATACCTTAAATGGTCTCATCGAGTCTTTTAATCTAGCGATTGGCATGAACATTTCTTTTTTGGTAGGTATTTTCGCATTTTTTCGCTGACTGTTATTTTTTCCAAAATCTGTGAATGCCGTTCAGAATATTCATAAAGTTATGGATGATCTCCTAGGAAAGTTTTTCTTTAACTACAACAATTAAGCTACTTACCTGCCCTTACTGTCCCGTCTCAAAAATCCACCCTGTATAACATGTATAACTATAAATATATCACATAATTAACCGGTAAAACGTTATTCGCGGCAATTTTTTTCTGTATATATATTGATTTTGTTAACATACATGCTTAGGATGTATTTTGACTATTAATATAAGGGATTTCGAAGTTATGTGTCTCCTCACTGTAGTTTTAGGAGTGAACCAAAAACTTCCTGAAACCGCCCCCTTTTTGGGATGATGCGGATGTTCCTGCAGGTAAGTTAAAGCCAGTGGCTGTGAATGAGAAGAGGAATTATAAAAATAATAACTACAGAACCAACAAAATCATAATCAAATATTGCCTTAGTACGAAACCGCGCAAGAATTATACTCTTCTTTTTCACGCTTATCTCTGGTCTCTTCCTTACGATGCGATCTGTGCGGCACCTTTGCCCATCTTCACTTGAAATCAGCTCTGTGTCTGTAAATGTTTTGGAGGTTCCTTCCCTTCAACCGGAACACAAACACAAAGTTTAGTACCGTATCAGACGAAATCTTCACAAAATAAATTACTCTGGTCCCGTGGAGGATGGGTAGGCCGCTGGTGTGGGATGCAACCTGCGTAGACACTCTCGCGGCTTCCCATCTTCCTACAACTAGTGCACAATCTGGTTCTGCTGCTAATAACGCTGAAAGCCTCAAACGTAGAAAATATCAGAATTTGGGTAGCGGGTATATTTTTGAGGCTTTTAGCGTTAAAACCATGGGGTCCTGGGGATCAGGGGCTCATCGCCTTTTTTCGGACCTAGTGAGGCTATTGGTGAGTGAAACTCGTGACCCTAAGGCTGGCACCTACCTCGCACAACGAATTTCTATTGCGATCGAGCGTGGTAATTCGGCCAGCCTTTTGGCTACGTTGCCTTATTGAAGGCTCTAAACTAAAGCGTAATTTTTTTATATATTTTTTATTTCTATTAATCAAAATAATCATCCATGCAATCAACGTATCTTTGCCAACGCATTGGTAGCTTATTGATGCCTTTCTTGAAGAAATCAGCTGGACGGGAGGCAACAAATTCTTCAAAGGCATTTTGTACTGCCCCTCGGGTATTGAATTTTTTTCCCAAGAAGTTATCCAAATTCTGGAAAAAGTAGAAGTCTGTAGGCGCAAGGTCTGGTGAGTACGGCGGATGACGGAGAACTTCCAACCCCAACTCTTGTAGCTTGGAGACCGTCTGCTGTGCAGTATGAGGTCGCGCGTTGTCGTGCAGGAGCAGTGGAGACGAACGATTGACCAAAGCTGGTTGGAGACGTGCGAGCTTCTCCATCATTGTGTTCAGTTCTTCACAGTACACATCTGCAGTAATGCTTGTACCGTTTGGCAAGAAGCTGTGATGAATTACACCCGCGTTAGACCACCAAACAGTGACCATCACCTTTCTAGGGGTAAGTTTTCGTTTAGGGCATTGTTTGGGTGCTGAACCAGGGTCCAACCAACTTGCTGAGCGCTTACGATTGTCAAACAGGATCCATTTCTCGTCACAAGTAACAATGCGGTTCAGAATTCCTTCATTTGTATGCCTGCTGAGCAGTGCAAGGCACGTCTCCACGCGTACTTCGCGCTGGCGGTCATTGAGTTCGTGGGGTACTCATTTGTCAAGCTTTTTTACCAATATTGTTTTGATGCTAACGTCGAAAGCTGCTGCTAATTCAGCCGTGGATTGAGTTTCATCAGCTTCCACAATTGCCTTTAATTCGTCATTGTCGACCAAAGTTTTCGGACGACCACGGGGTTCATTTTTCAGGTAAAAATTTCCAGAACGGAAGCGGGTAAACCAATAACGGGTGGTGCGTTCGTTTGTAGTGTTCGCTCCGTAAACGTCGTTGATGTTGCGTGCCGCTTGTGCCGCTTTGCTGCCACGACGGTGCTCATACTCCATAATTACTCGAATTTTTAACTTATTTATGATGACGAAAAATGTTCGAATGCGTTGAAAACAAAACACTAACTATTAAACAAATGACGATTTTAGAAAAAGAATTCCATGTTTGTCAAATAAAATTAATTTGAAATTAGAATTATCAGTCAAAAAAAAATATTTTCATTTGAAATGGCCAGTACGGCAAAACGGCAGTTTCATAGTGTGACGGAACAAACTCGAGTCTTGTGTATGGGGCGGAAGTATGGTTTCAATATACCTGCTAATAGCATTTGTCAATACTGATTTACTCAAGTTATTATAAAAATATCTGTTTGTATATTAGTATATGTTAGCAGATATAATTGTTGATATATAGAATCTTTAAATGGAAGAAAAATTACTCATAAAAGGATGTTGTGACGGAACAAGCTCGAGTCTTTTGTATGGAGCGGAAGTATAATCTCAATATAGGTACCTGCTGATAGCAGTTGGCAATACTGATTTACTGAAGTTATCAGTTAGTTCAGTTAAATTCATTTACCTTGCTAAAGAATAAAAAATTAGAAAAAAAATTATTAATTTAATATTGATATCTGGTTCTCAGAATTTATGTACTAATTTGATATAGATAGATACATCTAATTAATGTTCCTAAAGGTAAAAAAGTATAGCAGTTTGGGATGCCTATTTTTGTTATTAAGTTTCCCTTCCGTTGTTGATACGATCTTATGGGTGGTAATTAATTGCAGGAAAATATTTGATGATGCTTTCGCATTTACACATAGATTTTATTTATTCATTATTTATTTATTTATTTATTTGCTAAACAAAATAACTCTACAGTAGTTACACATAAATTAAATTAAATAAGTAATTCAAGGGTGCATTCTTTTATTTTGTTGGTAAATATGACTGGAGATTGTCGCGGGTGCGTGGTGCATGGTGCCCGGTGGGAGGGAGTTCGGTCTTTCTTTTGGGGATAAATAGGGCAGTAGGCCGGAGGCACGGGATGAGAATTTCAGTCTCGGGAAATGGACGTGTGAGTCTCGGTCGGGAAACGAAAGTAACCCAAAAGTTCTGCCAGTTTGTACCCAGTTTAATATTTAGTTTTTTTTCGGTTGTTTAAAAAGAGAATATAGTGTTGAGTTGAACGTAGGTCCAGTTTTAGGTGAGTGATTATTTTAGTACACATTAATAGGGAATTTCGTGCTCACGAAAGTTCTGCCAGTTCGTAGATAAAAGTTTAATTTTTGAGTATATTAATATTAAATTACGTTATTGCGTTAGAAGGTGAACCCTGTTATAGAAGAGCGTTTATTTCGTTTAATACTGTAGGGTAATTTAACAGGGAAATTAACTTTTATAGTATATTTATTTAAGGTCTTGATTTATATATTAATATTTCGTGTATTTTATTCTTTATATGTATTTTATTATATATACTTATTTAATATATGTAAGTATATATATACTTACATGTTATATTTTATCTTACTTTGTATTAAAAGTAATTACGCACACACACACAGAACACAATACATCTATAGGTACTGATAACCTAAAAATGCTCATTTGTGACGTGTTTATATTCGTCTAAATATAATGTATGTAATGCATTACAATGGTGAGATATACTAGAAGGTTATTGGATTAACACACTCGGCGTGCTAATCTCCAACTTGGTGAAGTTTATTTACTCTTTATTTTCTCCCTTTATCCTCATGTCAATTGGCTCACAACCACACAGTCGTTGAGGTCTCTTGTAACCATTTTCATTGATCTGACTATCTGTTGTTGCTATAAGGACGAGTTCCGGCTCATCAGACTCAGGGAGAAAGTTGGTTCAGGAACTTCTTGGCTGAATAATTGACAAATATTAAAAACTCACATTTCCTTCCTTCATTTATGTTCATTCTGCGACTTGTTATCTGGCATAAGACCAAACAGTGGTTGAAGTCTCTTGTTGTCAATTTCAATGATCTGAGCTTCTGGTGTTACGACAGGATGACACTCCGGTGCATCAGACTCAGTGAGGAAGTTGGTTCATGAACTTCTTGGCTGTATAATTAACAATGTCATGGAATGAATAATAAATCTATTTATTCCTCTCCTTCATTAATATATTTATTTCATGAATTATTAACGAACATAATACTAAAGTCATTGGAGTTTCTGGTTTCATTTTCATTGATCTGACTATCTGTTGATGCGACAAGGACGAGTTCCGGCTCATCAGACTCAGGCAGAAAGTTGGATCTAGAACTTCTTGGCTGAATAATTGACAAATATTAAAAATTCTTATTTCTTTCCTACATTTATGTTCATTTTGTGACTTGTTATCTGGCATGAGACCAAACAGTGGTTGAAGTCTCTTGTTATCAATTTCAAGGATCTGAGCTTCTGGTGTTACGACAGGATGACCCTCCGGTGCATCAGCCTCAGTGAGGGAGTTGGTTCTGGAACTTCTTGGCTGAATAATTAACAAATGTCATGGAATGAATTATGAATTGGGTTTGGAAACTTTTGCCTGAATAAATAACAATTATCATGAAATAGATATTAGAGTTACCCTTCCGAAAATGATCCAACTTGGAGATTACACTACTTAGATTAAATTAAAGTATCTGCAAGGTTTGGGTTTGTGATATAAATAACTTTATTCAAGATTGTGGAATTTATTGTTAGCTTTATTTATTCTTACAATCTCACCATATTCCATCCTCTACTTATCTTTATAAACTTATTTACTTACAAAGTATTTTTATTTTATCATTATTATTCAGTACTAACACTCGGGTGTTGGATTGGTGAATCCTGGAGAGAGAAATTCAAAAAAAATGAAAGGATGTCTCTCACATGACTAGGGCGAGGATAGGGGCCCTACTCACACCCATTTTTTATAAATTTCCAATTCATTTTAATTTATCAAATCCATTTCAACAGTTCTTTATTACCTCTTATTATATATTGTATGTATTACTATATTATATATTTTTATTACTATAATAATTTACATTGCATTCTTAAAACATTCTTTGTTTCTTATCTTTGTCACATACCTCGGAAAAGAACTTGGTTGCTATGCAACACAACGAAGAGTCCTACCCAACCTTAGACGATCACGCCAAATAAATATTGTATTTTTTATTGGTAAATCTTTATATTGTGCCAATTACAATTTCTCATTCTGTAGTTTATAACTGAAGGTTTTATATATATTTTGAATAGGAAGTATTAGAATAAAGTTGACAGATATATGTTAGGTTTTATATTATATTTATGTATCTATTTCAAATTTTTATTTATGACATTCCCTTATATGATCAGAGAGTAGATCAGGAAGGGGTGGTCGTTACAATTTGGTGCCGTGACCAGGATAAGTAAAAAAGGGTAGATCATCAGTAAAATTAGTTAAATATTACTGTGGTTTAGTATAGTTACCTCAATAGTAGCTAAGTGTCTGTTGGTATTATTGGCATAATTTTTGATTAAAATGTATTTAAATTCCAGTGGCTTCAAGGCCACAATTTGTTGCTTGTGACCTAGGTCGAGGTTTGAAAATGTGACAAGGGTTTGAAATAAGTGGGGGCGACTATTTCAATGTTAAATATATTTAGTATTTATTTGTGTTTATATACATCAAGACAATTATATTATTTATTATTACACTGAAACATTCAACACACTGTTACTCCACCACACTAGTTAGTTTATATATTTTATTTATTTCTGTTATATATTTTGGATTCAACCATTTAACAGTTTAATGTTGAGTTCTTCATACATACTAGTTTACATGGCCTTTGGATGGTATTTTTCCTTTCTTCTTTAACAGTAATTAGCTGGAAGGTACAAGTAGTGAATTAGTAAGCAAAGTGGTAGTCTAGGTAAAACTTAGGTAATATTGTGAAGATGTTATATGTATATTTCTTCTTTGATAATTGGCATATTATTTAAATTTTAATTGTAAGTTTTCAGAAAATTTAGGTAGATATTTCTTGCATAGATTATAATTTTTGCTTCACTGCCTTTATTTTTAATTACTTGTATTCTTATTATCAATAATAACTGAAATATTCAATTACTGTGTTTCTATTTTTATTTTTAATTTATTATTTATTGTTTTTTATTTTTATTTTGAGTGTTACTTTCAGGAATTTTTATTCATAATTATTTTTTCATTGTTTGTATTCTTTTCAGCATTTAATTTATTTTATTTAACACTTTATGGTATTATGACTAGAGGTTAAAAGTGTAATAGATAGTAATTTTATAATCCAACTATATTCAAATGTACTGTTTAACATAATATCAATTTTCTTTTTGGGTTTGATAACATGGTTCAATATATTCTGTCATTCTGTTAGAGCAATCAATTGAATGATCTTATTGTAGTTTGATTTTTACAGCCTTCGTTGATAGGTTATTTTAGAATTCTGAGGTGTTTTACAGGTTTGTTTATTAGATTTAATCAGATTTAGGAATGTTGCATATTAGGTTATGTAGTTAGGGAATGTAGGGTGTTTTAGTACTTTTAATTACTTATTTAGGAAAGTTATTCATTTTATTAGATATAGATTAGGTGATTGAATATTAAAATAACTACAAAATTGAATAGTTTATAATAACTGTTTTATTATTTTGTTTTACTGGAAGTCTAGATAGGCAGTTCCAAGTTAATCGTAATAGGATCTTATTATGATTCGTATTACTAAACACAAAATGGTAACATGGTGGGCAATTCATGAGATGAAGCACGCACAATTCATATCTTGTAATTCGGTTGTTTATAGTTTTACAGAGAAATTCTTAAAATGTTTCATGTAGTATGAGTTGCGTAGGTGTCAAATAGTTGAAATCATAAAAAGTTACCCAAGACCAATGTTTGAAGAAAACATTGTATAAATCAAACACTCACTTACTTCAAAATAAAATGTTTCAACTCACACTAATTCAAAGGCCGAATAATAGAGCTTTATCACATTTGACCACTTGAGTGGATATTTTTCATTAGTGTTAAACATGTACAAGTGGAGAATTTTAAATGTTACAACATTAGGTTACTAAAAACGAAGAACAAGACGTGTTAGTTTAGCGTGTAAAAGGATCCACTTGGAAAAGTATTCAAATAAATAATGTTAAGAATTACGGCATTTAGTTACAGTTATTTACACTGGAACGTGCGTGCGTTTGTTTACTTTTTGATTTTGGTTCCTTACCCTTATGGGAAGGCAAGGGATCTAGCCCATGCAACCTGTTGTTTACTTTTTTAATTACTGCGATGACATACTTGCGAACAGTTGACAACAAACTAAAACGAAATGATTTTATGTGTTGAGTCGTGATCACCAATTCACCATTGTTTTTATGATTAGTTGTGTTGTTAGTTAAGATATGTAACGTTCCAACAGTTATTTATAAACATAAGTTTCACATCTTTATGAAATATAAAATAATCGGCACAGTTACGATTCTATTTTCGGTGTGGTGAAAAATAATTTCATTATAATCAAATATGAGTCAGATTATGAAATGAATTGAATAGGGATGACAATTATATCTCCATTTTACAAAAAGAGAAAATGTTGAGGATTTGCAAGTAATTCGGGAAATGAATTACATTTACACAAATTGACCAATGTGGACATTTTAGATTCTCTGATGTAGTGACTTTATCTTTTGAATATAATTGTTCCGGTAATTAAGGGTATTTAAATTACAAAGTTCTACTTATTAACCACAATTTAAATGATTGAAAGAATTATATGTGCCTACTTTGTTGATTGATCATTATTTTTTTTAAATATTTTCAGTGTTATGTCATTTCGGTGTTTATAATAGTATCTACAAAGTTTATCATTTTTGTAGTGTTGGAGTTAATATAAACTTTTGACAGACAAATACTTTGTTTCGTGTCTATCAAATTATCAATCCATTTTAGGTATTCAGTGAGTTTATGGGTGAGTTTCTGAATAGTGAATGATTTAAACGATAAAGATTTAAACGTCATTTAACAATTGCGCGTGGGAGTGGATGAAATTAATCAGTGTATTTTTTTTTAGATAGGTTTATTTGTTAGGAAGTAAAATTATTAGGTTATATACTGAGACGAACGAGTGGCGTAGTGGTTGGTGGTCCTGCCTCGTGAGCCGGGGGTCCCGGGTTCGAGTCCTGGCTGGGGCGTTGGTTTGTGTGTTGGGTATGGGTGTTTGTTCACTGGTCAAGGTTGATGAGATTTTGTTCTGCGTTTCCCCACCGTTCGCTGTGTGGTGACCCGTGGCATACAATAACGTTACATCATCCAGATTATACAAAACCATTATATTTGCAATCAAATAGTTCAGGAGAAGGGCATTAAGAGGAGCCGAATTAAGATGGACAGTGTTTTGTCCCGAAATTCATTACATGGAAGTTAATGGAAATAAATCTTTAATATCTGATAAATAAAAACACATTGTAATAGTCCAGTATCTAGATACTAGTATCCATAACACAAGATCTTAATGATACTTGGTTTGGCTCTGGGTAATGTGGTGTGATTGTTAGTAATGTTGTTTATTTATCATTATTTATTTATTTATAATAGGAACAGGGACAACAAGTATTGCATATAATTTTATATATTAATATTTTTCTAAATTTCGTAACGTCACTTTTACCAATTAGCACGATTTAAAAGGAAAATGTATTGGTATTTTTATAGGTTTATATTATGTGTAGAAAGAATGGGTTGGTGACTCAAGTACCTTTTTTTTTAGTTACATGATTAACTTTATAAAAGTTAGATTTATTATTTCGTCGCCTTATCACTTTCATCAACGTTTTACTTAATACTCACATACATGGCGCATACATCGTACTAATTTTGACTGGGTTTTGCAAGTTTGATCATAGATCACATAGATATATCTGGAGGGGTATTGGGTGGTCATTTCCGAAAAAAAAGGGGAGGGGTTTAATTTGGTTCTTTTACTAAAACTAGAAAGAATAATATTTACCTTGTAAGTTTAAAGGTGCCGTTTATTTTTGATATAAGTATAAATACTTCCATTTGTTCCTTTCTATTGTAAATTATTACTCCAGTGAATTTCGTAATAATTTAGGGGGCGATTGTGACGGAACAAACTCGAGTCTTGTGTATGGGGCGGAAGTATGGTTTCAATATACCTGCTAATAGCATTTGTCAATACTGATTTACTCAAGTTATTATAAAAATATCTGTTTGTATATTAGTATATGTTAGCAGATATAATTGTTGATATATAGAATCTTTAAATGGAAGAAAAATTACTCATAAAAGGATGTTGTGACGGAACAAGCTCGAGTCTTTTGTATGGAGCGGAAGTATAATCTCAATATAGGTACCTGCTGATAGCAGTTGGCAATACTGATTTACTGAAGTTATCAGTTAGTTCAGTTAAATTCATTTACCTTGCTAAAGAATAAAAAATTAGAAAAAAAATTATTAATTTAATATTGATATCTGGTTCTCAGAATTTATGTACTAATTTGATATAGATAGATACATCTAATTAATGTTCCTAAAGGTAAAAAAGTATAGCAGTTTGGGATGCCTATTTTTGTTATTAAGTTTCCCTTCCGTTGTTGATACGATCTTATGGGTGGTAATTAATTGCAGGAAAATATTTGATGATGCTTTCGCATTTACACATAGATTTTATTTATTCATTATTTATTTATTTATTTATTTGCTAAACAAAATAACTCTACAGTAGTTACACATAAATTAAATTAAATAAGTAATTCAAGGGTGCATTCTTTTATTTTGTTGGTAAATATGACTGGAGATTGTCGCGGGTGCGTGGTGCATGGTGCCCGGTGGGAGGGAGTTCGGTCTTTCTTTTGGGGATAAATAGGGCAGTAGGCCGGAGGCACGGGATGAGAATTTCAGTCTCGGGAAATGGACGTGTGAGTCTCGGTCGGGAAACGAAAGTAACCCAAAAGTTCTGCCAGTTTGTACCCAGTTTAATATTTAGTTTTTTTTCGGTTGTTTAAAAAGAGAATATAGTGTTGAGTTGAACGTAGGTCCAGTTTTAGGTGAGTGATTATTTTAGTACACATTAATAGGGAATTTCGTGTTCACGAAAGTTCTGCCAGTTCGTAGATAAAAGTTTAATTTTTGAGTATATTAATATTAAATTACGTTATTGCGTTAGAAGGTGAACCCTGTTATAGAAGAGCGTTTATTTCGTTTAATACTGTAGGGTAATTTAACAGGGAAATTAACTTTTATAGTATATTTATTTAAGGTCTTGATTTATATATTAATATTTCGTGTATTTTATTCTTTATATGTATTTTATTATATATACTTATTTAATATATGTAAGTATATATATACTTACATGTTATATTTTATCTTACTTTGTATTAAAAGTAATTACGCACACACACACAGAACACAATACATCTATAGGTACTGATAACCTAAAAATGCTCATTTGTGACGTGTTTATATTCGTCTAAATATAATGTATGTAATGCATTACAATGGTGAGATATACTAGAAGGTTATTGGATTAACACACTCGGCGTGCTAATCTCCAACTTGGTGAAGTTTATTTACTCTTTATTTTCTCCCTTTATCCTCATGTCAATTGGCTCACAACCACACAGTCGTTGAGGTCTCTTGTAACCATTTTCATTGATCTGACTATCTGTTGTTGCTATAAGGACGAGTTCCGGCTCATCAGACTCAGGGAGAAAGTTGGTTCAGGAACTTCTTGGCTGAATAATTGACAAATATTAAAAACTCACATTTCCTTCCTTCATTTATGTTCATTCTGCGACTTGTTATCTGGCATAAGACCAAACAGTGGTTGAAGTCTCTTGTTGTCAATTTCAATGATCTGAGCTTCTGGTGTTACGACAGGATGACACTCCGGTGCATCAGACTCAGTGAGGAAGTTGGTTCATGAACTTCTTGGCTGTATAATTAACAATGTCATGGAATGAATAATAAATCTATTTATTCCTCTCCTTCATTAATATATTTATTTCATGAATTATTAACGAACATAATACTAAAGTCATTGGAGTTTCTGGTTTCATTTTCATTGATCTGACTATCTGTTGATGCGACAAGGACGAGTTCCGGCTCATCAGACTCAGGCAGAAAGTTGGATCTAGAACTTCTTGGCTGAATAATTGACAAATATTAAAAATTCTTATTTCTTTCCTACATTTATGTTCATTTTGTGACTTGTTATCTGGCATGAGACCAAACAGTGGTTGAAGTCTCTTGTTATCAATTTCAAGGATCTGAGCTTCTGGTGTTACGACAGGATGACCCTCCGGTGCATCAGCCTCAGTGAGGGAGTTGGTTCTGGAACTTCTTGGCTGAATAATTAACAAATGTCATGGAATGAATTATGAATTGGGTTTGGAAACTTTTGCCTGAATAAATAACAATTATCATGAAATAGATATTAGAGTTACCCTTCCGAAAATGATCCAACTTGGAGATTACACTACTTAGATTAAATTAAAGTATCTGCAAGGTTTGGGTTTGTGATATAAATAACTTTATTCAAGATTGTGGAATTTATTGTTAGCTTTATTTATTCTTACAATCTCACCATATTCCATCCTCTACTTATCTTTATAAACTTATTTACTTACAAAGTATTTTTATTTTATCATTATTATTCAGTACTAACACTCGGGTGTTGGATTGGTGAATCCTGGAGAGAGAAATTCAAAAAAAATGAAAGGATGTCTCTCACATGACTAGGGCGAGGATAGGGGCCCTACTCACACCCATTTTTTATAAATTTCCAATTCATTTTAATTTATCAAATCCATTTCAACAGTTCTTTATTACCTCTTATTATATATTGTATGTATTACTATATTATATATTTTTATTACTATAATAATTTACATTGCATTCTTAAAACATTCTTTGTTTCTTATCTTTGTCACATACCTCGGAAAAGAACTTGGTTGCTATGCAACACAACGAAGAGTCCTACCCAACCTTAGACGATCACGCCAAATAAATATTGTATTTTTTATTGGTAAATCTTTATATTGTGCCAATTACAATTTCTCATTCTGTAGTTTATAACTGAAGGTTTTATATATATTTTGAATAGGAAGTATTAGAATAAAGTTGACAGATATATGTTAGGTTTTATATTATATTTATGTATCTATTTCAAATTTTTATTTATGACATTCCCTTATATGATCAGAGAGTAGATCAGGAAGGGGTGGTCGTTACAATAGGTAAAGACCTATTATAATTGTTAATTTAAGTTAAATTTTGAATTTGTCAATAAAAAGATAATAAACTCCACTAAACTGTTTTGAAATTTATTTACGAAAATAAAATGTAATTCCCACAAAAGAACAAATTTGTTGTATCACAACCAATATATTAATAATAATAATAAATAGGTATGATAAATCTCCAGGCAAGCACAACAACTGTGCGGCCCCAAATTAAGCAGAGCTTTATGGAAGTGAAGAGGGGAGCACCCAGAATAAACATAAATAAAGATATCATACAATATATTAACAACCACTACACGAGAACAAACATCGTGTTCATCAAGCAAATAAATGCTCCGACCAGGACTCGAACCTGGGACCTCCGGCGTATGAGGCAGGGCGTCTCCTCTATCGAATAGCAAATCATGTGTCAAACGAAAATATCAACGTTTCGTATATATTTCTTTGTTCATATCACAAATGGGATAGGTACAAACTGGGACTCAAACTGAGGACCTCTTTATTAGGATAAGGCGGCTCACAAATTTAAAACTGTCAAAGTTTTGTTATTGAGTTTGAAAGTGTACGATTACCGATGCTTAAAAAGCGTAACATTAAAATCTTTGATTAAAGTAAAATAGCGAAAGATAGATGACAAGCCTTGACACATGGACCTCATGAATCTTGTTCCCGTCACCTAATTTAACTAAGTCGCAATCCGGCTGTCACTGCGAGAAAGGAACGAATGAACGAACTTTATGCCGTCTTGCTCTCATTGTATCTTTCTGCTCTTTCTCAGTTTCTATAATTTAAAGTTCCAACAGTGTAATAATACTTGAGTTTTATAAGCACCAGAACCATAACTCGAATCTAAAGTGATGTGTGAAAATTCAAATTCAAATTCAAATTATATTTATTTGCGTGAAAATGTGTACATAATTTGATTTAACATGTCATTCAGATCAACATTTTCTGCTGAGAGTCAGTGTGCAAATGTTTATTAAATTAAACATAAAATATTTCTAAGTTAATGTCAAAAAATTGTGAAGTTGAATGTCAAATTAGTTTCAGATAAATCCAGTAGAATATAATGTCAAAATATAAATTATCACCCTAAGATTATATAATGTCTAAAATTTTAAACAAGTCAAGTAATTTCCGTCTGTATTCCATGAAATGTAAAAATTTCATATTGTATAGGTAGGTGATTAAAAATGTCAATTGCCATACAGTATACATTATTGCTAAATGCATTTAATTTTCTAAGTGGCATTTACAGTTTCTTTTTATTTATTATTATTTTTTTATAACTTAATACTATCAGGTATGTCAAGCATGCAAGTATTCTGCGCTGTTTACTGTTACAAACCTTCACAGTTAAGAACACTCCAACTTTCTCCATTCTACAAAACTAAACACCCGGCCTGTGGCCACAACTTAATAAGGAACATAAAGTGATTTTTTGTGCAAATTACCGCCTTATCGAATATTGCCATAATAAACTTAATGTGTTAGTGATTTCTCACCACGGGGGGGCAATATAAAAGCTATCTCGACTCGGTAGGGGACCGGCCCACTAATGTGATTTGAACATTATACTTCAGTATTTATTGTAAAAATCAATATTGAGTTAAATAAGCCTTGATTTTTATTAATTGAAATGTGTTTGGAAATAGTTAATTTTTCGTTGATTTGGTTATTTAATTATTTTCCGCGTTCAAGCCGTTAAACGAGCAGAACCTTTAATGGTAAGTGGCATTTAGGTTGTGAGGACTGTGGTTATTATAACTTACATGTACTTAATAAGTTATTGTGCTGTTTTTATTTTGCCCATTATGATGCATAATCATGATGAAACGATGCTTTAGTTGTCTTCCAGTATTGAAGAAAACCTTAAACCAATATCCTTTAAATTCATTTGAATATGTCCCTTTATCCAAAACACAACTAACCTTATATGACGTATATATGTGGGCATAGAGTCATTGAAAATTACGCCGAAGAATCATAGGCCTGCAGTAAGTACACCCTGTACTTTGTGAACCCTTAGGATTCAAGTAAAGTTACGCATTTAAGCTATCTTAAAAAAATTTAATGATAGAACGTTACAGAATAGCCAACCAAGTAGATTTTTGATAGCAATAATTACCACAGGTACCGGAATATACGCTATATTGGAAATGTAATAAAAATAAAATCACTTTCTATTTGACGTTTAATGCTAATAGCACTTTACTTGATGAACCCTAGTTATGCGAAAAAAAATCCTATGAAAAAATATACCAAAGTAATTAAATTAATTAATTAAACATTAGAAAGTAACCAAAATCATGAGAGATACCAGTCAATACCCCGAATACAACTCATATTACAAGCGGGTATGGAATTGGCCCGTTATATATAATTCTTCTCTATTTGTTGCCCGATAAAAAAGATGACTTTGAAAAAAGAAGTGATTGTAGCCACTTAATTTACTTTAAGTCATTATATAAATCTCTACGTGAATCAACGATAATAATCACTCACTTCTTCTGATTTTACTAAATCAGCAAAATATCTAACTATAGGTTCCTTACTCATACCACGCCCAAAACAAAATGATACAATCCATTATGACAATATTCATGAAAGGTCAAAGTCGTGTCCAATTGAATCTTAAAGAGAAAGTAGCTAAACAAAGTTAATTGTTCAACACCAAAATTGCCTAATGCATAGACATCACAATATTTCAAAAAACTCGGCTCAATATACCATAATAACAATTTAATAGACGTTCATTTATCTCTCATATGCCACACGTATCGATGAAATTATCAAGCGATTCACAACACTATTGCTCTGGCGATAAAAATCACGATTTCTGAAAGGTCTTGCGCACGTCAAGTGGTTTGTACTCATAATATAAGAGTCATATCATCATCATATAGAATCGCGTGCCGTGATTCGGCATATTTTCGATCAAAGCATGCAGAGACCACCAAAGAAACCCTTATGATAATTAGTGATGTAAGTATCGATTATTAATTTCATCGATTAAGAACAACGTAATAATCATTTGTTGATTGGTTTATATTAATTTCAGTGTTGGAATAATTTATTATTGGAAATTATTATAAATAATTACGATTTCTTGAAAAGAGTGGTTTTAACGGTATTTATTTGAGATAAAAGTGTGTCTACGAATATAGCCTGAGCTTTTTTGCAGAGTATTTTTGAAATGTTCAGAAAATATATTTTGTTTTAGTACGGCTAGCTTAGTACGACTTATGACGTATTATTTTATATTGTGTATAATTCTGTTTCAACGTGAATTGCTTACTACTTGTTTAAAACTTACCTACCTGTACTTTCTAAACCATACTGTCTAAAATTCTATATCTAACTTTCTGTACCATATACTTTTAAGTGGTAAATCATTCTTTATTTTTAATATCTACTGATCATAAAGCTTTGATTTAAATTGATTAATTTTATTACTCTAAAGTATTGAGTTAAATAACAAAAAAAAATTGGTCGTTTATAGAATAGTAAAATAAGAACACAATTTAATTAGGTATTGAAACAAATATTTGTATCAATAAGCATTCGATATAATTTTTTTGCACTTTTTGTAATAAAAAATCTGATTTAAGTTTTCCTAAATATTTTATATCGATTACCAGGCTCTACATCACTAGTTGTTAATAAAAACCGATCTCAAGTCACACACAATCAACACACATTGAAAACTTCTTTGTGATACCGAGTGATTTATTGATTGCTGCTCTGTCAACACTGCTGGCACTTACATCCTATGAATACTTCATTTGATCCGGATTTTTATCGATAATAAAACCTGGGTATGATTCACATCATTCGTTAAAGTGTATTTAGTGTACAAATCATTGAAAATGATCGGTACTCCTTTGGTGTATTTGATTGAAGTCGTTAAAAATAAAATTTAGCTTACTACAACTCGCGTGAGGTTGGATTTGATAAATGGTTTTGTTAATTTATATATTGAAATGTATGATTTAAAAAAAGAACATGATGTTTGTCCACTGTTACTTTTAAAACCAGTTTTTAAATTATGTAAACATTCAGAAACACTAATCGATAAAGTAGCGCTGTTACTCTTACAGGTCACTGAACGATGGCTTTATTAAGAAGATTTATCTTCTAACACAGCATAATAACTATTAAGATACTAACAGTTTTTTATTGGTTTTGATAAAATAAGAATATTACGAAAACCAATAAGATTGAAGCAACCTAATATAACTGTACATGATTAGTCATCTCATAAATCTATTGAAATATTTTTACACAAAAAAGGGTATTGTCTCGTTTTTTTACGCTTAAATTCATTATTTACATACAGTATACACAGTAATTCGTAGATAAAAAGCTATGACTGACAAGTTCATAATCAGTTTCAGGTACTGTTAGTAGATATTTAAAAAAGGTTCTATCTGAATCGTCATCGCAAATTTTTTATTTTAGTTCTATGATCATTGTGTTTGTTACTATCATGAAATCGTAAAAACATGAAAAGATCCGTACTCATTTGCAATTGCTAAGTTTTATGAACTTACATAGATAACGTTATTCCCTGCTAGCTATATTCTCATGAAAAGTGAGAAAGACTACCACAACATAAATTCGCACCAACCAAATCACCACCAAGCGTATCCTGTTTTTCAATCAAATACAGTTTCAACACGATATATGATTTTCTCTTTTTACTTTTCACAAATCTTTTAATTGTCCCGTTTTTTTACAATAAAACTAAATTAATGAATTACTTATAGGCTTTCCTCACACACCCCAGACTGATTGTATTGCCAATTTGTTTTTGTTCGCGTGTGGGAGTAATGTTTTATTTATAAACGTAACAGTTTAATGAGATATTTTCTGCTTTTTGAAACAGGTTTTGATTGCTTCCCAGCAAAATAAATATTGCAATTAGCAAATTTTTATCATTTTCAAAAACGTGAGTTTAAGGTTCGTTAGTACGGTGAAGTCGTATTATCAATAAAGAATATTGGCAAATCCTTATTTAAGTAAACAGTGAGCGTTTATAAAAGTAACCAGTTTTGTTATTTATTCTTTTTTTTAATGTGAGTTTCCATAAAATAGTTGATGTATAAAGCTTGATTTGACTCGATCAGTTTGTTTAACCTCCTGTCATTTTTTATTATGATACACAGGATTGATTGTGACCAAGCGCGGGTATTTCGTAATATAATTTTTTAATATAGGAAATTATAGTCACTTCACAATGTAAGGACTCATTTTTATGTAAGGATATTTTTGTATTATATTCCTGATAGTGAACATTATTTACTGCTCACTGGAGTCCTTATCTACTATCATTATAAAATAGGTATGAATAAAGGTGGTCGATATCCTAGATTACTTTCTTTTATTTTGTTATTAGCCGATGAAAGTCCTCGCCTATCTGTAGGTTCATAAATTATACAATAGTAGATACCCACATATAATGTACCTAAATGGCGCTCATTTCTAGATTTAAAATTAAAAAATCAGACCAAAAGCAATGTAGGTACGCATTACCTAAGTTAAAGATATTGATTAACATAGGTACCACCAACCAACCATGACACGTAAATGTGTCATGGTTGGTTGGTGACAGTAGTAATTACCTATGTAAATGTAGGTAATTTGAAATCATAACCTCAAAATTATAACTTATTTAAAATGCAATTATTATTGTTCCTACATGGACATACTCCATAATATTTTCTTTTTCAAAGTATATCTGAAATTTATGACCTATAGTCTTATATATTTTTGACTTCTAAACGCTCCACTTTAACTCTAACTAAAACCATGTATGGCGATCAGCCAATGTTCTTTAATAATAATGCTACTGCAAAGATTGATAAAGTAAAACAATTTGATTTTTGATTACAGATTATATAAATAATTGAAGCCACTGGATCACCAAAACACCTAGGAAACTTACATAATATACAAACCGAAAATAAACTCCTAACCGAAAAAAAACTCATCACATAAATATCTATCCGATCCAAACCCGGACATGAAATTAGCATTTGAAAACTGAAAAATTATGTTATTACAAATTTTAACAAAACACTATCAAGAGCTTTTTGCCGTGTTTTGCCTGTCAAGCTAAACTTATACCTATTACCTAAATAATATCTGAGCTGAAGTTGAAACTAGTACCTTGCACCCAGAAGCATTAGAGATGGCTTTTTAAAATAAATACTTCTAAAAGGTATTTTGTATTGAATATACATAATTAATGTGATATTCAGACTTATTTTTCGATATACTTGTTAGCCAAGCAAGACTGGACATAAATAGAACCATGTCAATTTACTTTTATATAGCAACGGTTCTATGTCTTTTTTTTTGTTTATAAACATTATTGTTAGTTGATAATGAGCTTTTCATAAGTAAGTTAATTTAATAAATTTCTCTCTACAAGTATCCTGGGTTTATCTCAACGAGATTCTCTGCCTAATTGAATAGCCCCAACATTTTGTGTATGTATATATTTAAAATGTTTGGTCAAAGGTGTAAGAGGCAAGGCCCTGTTTATGATTAATCAACTAATTAGTACAAAAAATACCATCTCCGGTTAGTCAACACTACCAACTATCGCAAAAAGTGTTTTCTTACAATGCCATATTAGTACTACAAACAATAGCTATTTATCGCAACGTTAAAGTAACATTCTCTTTCGCACCACTAAATCGATATTCTCATATAAATTTAACATTTCACACAATGGAATCGCTTTTTATCGAGATTTCTATATTTTATCGATAATTATAATTAGTCATGAACAGCACTTTAGAACTGTGCTACTCGTCTGACACTTTATTGATTAACCTCAATATATTTTTTACTTTGCGTAATGCTCAAATAAATTCACTTAATTTACCAAACTAAATGTTACTTAAAATTGATTATTTTTTAACAAATTGACCCTGGGCAGATACATTATATGGCTATAGTGACATCAGGGATATAATGCTTACAAAAGTATTTAGACCAGAATTCTAAGTTACTCCTTATTTCAAAAAATTCCGACTATATTTAAAAGGTGTTAAGCGACATGTTTTTTAAAACACATATTAAGCTATTACTATTGAATAACCGAGGTTCCCACATATCTACCCCGATTATTTCCGCATAACTCAAAAATCCACCTTTTTTGACAAATCCATCATCTATGGCCGATTTGTCTCCCATTCTATAACTTTTTAATTCTAGAATTGTATGTATTTCAAAAGTATTGTATAGGAAACTAAAGGGAATATGATTGACTTCAGCATTGTGTTTTGAGTGCATCATAGCAGGCAAATCCAATTATATTAGATAATTTTGTCGCTGCGTGGGAGATGTAGCCCTGATGGTAAAATGGGGTAAGTATGAAAATTGTAAGAAAAGATATCAGAAAGCTATAAAGATCTTACGACTTTTTTAAATTGATTAAGATAACTTATACATTTCACACGAAAGCCTTTAGAATCCTACTACAGTTTTCATGCAATTTGTAGTCCACCAAGCTAGGCTCCCGCCGGTTGGCAGACATTTTACAATACCTTCGAAATGATTTTTTGTCATGCCATTGGATTTAGATCAAAAATAAAAACTAATAAATAAAGTAAAATAAAAAATTATTTTTATGCAAAAAGTTTTCATTGCAGACCGTAATTTTCAAGTGAAAATTTTTTTTTTTTTTTTTTTTTTTTTTATTAATAATTAGCAGGCGTTTGTCTTCCATCTCACCTGATGGAAAGTGACGATGAAGACGAGGATCGTACACGCCTGTCTAAGAGGTACCTATTCACTCTACACTTGAAAGCTCCAGGGTTATATTTGTCTGGAAAAACAGACGCAGGCAAATCGTTCCACTCTTTGGCAACACGAACCAAAAATGAGCTATCGAACCGTTTAGTTCGGCTCATCGGCACGCTAACCACAAACGGGTGAAACTTCTGTCTGCGCCTGGTTGACCGGTGGAGAAAGGGGGAAGGTTCGATCAACTGAAAAAGAGCATTCGCACACTCTCCAAAGTGCAATCTGTAAAAAACCGATAGACTAGCAACTTTTCGACGATGCTCGAGACTTTGCAGTCTCGAAGAAGTAAGTTTGTCGTCACTTATGAGTCTACGGGCCCTTCGGTCGACAGAATCCAACGCTTCAAGATGGTATTTTGCGGAATCATGCCAAAGATGGCTGCAGTACTCCATACAAGATCGAACCTGGGCTGTGTACAGGTTGAGCAGCTGTTCGGAGTTGAAGTACCGCCGGACCTTTGCGATGACTCCCAATTTTTTGGAAGCTGACTGTGCCATGGTTTCAATCTGTTGACCGAAATTAAGTTTCGACGTGATGGTCATGCCTAGAAGCCCTAGTTGGTTTGTGATCGGTACAGATACACTTTGGAAAGTGGGCGTCAAGTTGAATGTGCTCTTTTTAGCGGAGAAGAGACACGCCTGGGTTTTGGAAGGGTTGAATTTGACAAGATTGGCTTCACCCCAATCGGAAACCCTACAAAGTGTCAAATCAACCCGTTCGATCATCGACTCTCTCTGAAATTGGATCTGGTTTGGACTCGCTCGCGCATTGGAGACATATCTCTCTACAACAGTGCTGTCATCGGCGTAACCAATAATGCCATCCGATAAAAGAAGGTCATTAATGTGCAGCAGGAATAATGTTGCAGAGAGAACAGATCCCTGAGGTACGCCGGCGTTGATCGCCATTAGGTCCGATGAGAAGCCATCGACGACAACTCGAATTGACCGTTCCCTCAGGAAATCAGACATCCAGTCGCAGAGTCCAGATGGTATGCCATACGCAGGAAGCTTGCTCAAAAGGGCTTCGTGCCATACCCGGTCAAAGGCCTTGGAGATATCCAAGGATACGGCTATTGCCTCTCCATGCCCTTCCAAGGCCATGCTCCATAGATGCGTGACGTACACTAGAAGGTCTCCTGTTGAGCGTCCTCCGCGGAAACCATATTGGTTGTCACTGAGGAGCTCATTGGTCTCTAGGTACGTCAGGAGACGATGGTTCAATACACGTTCCATAATTTTGCAAATTATGGAAGTGATTGAAATAGGTCTATAGTTGACTGGGTCGGCTCGACTGCCCTTTTTTGGTACGGGCTGTACGTTTGCAAACTTCCATGATTTTGGAACTTTTCCAGTCCTTAGAGAGAGTCGATATAGGCGTGTCAAAACAGGAGACAACTCGGTGGCACAGTGCTTTAATACCACTGCGGGAATGCCATCCGGACCACTGGCCTTATTCACGTCTAGATTTTGTAAGCATTTGAGTACCTGTTTCTGGTGAATTTGGACGGCCTCCATCTTGGGGCCGAATGGAGGTAACGTGGGTGGGCTTTTACCTTTGGAATCTAGACGTGAACATTCCGCGAAGAGATTTGCGAACAAGTCTGCCTTCTCTTTTGCGCTGTGGGCCAAAGACCCGTCAGGCCTTTGCAGTGGTGGCAGTGATGGGCGACAGAAGTTCATCTCAACCGACTTGGCAAGGGACCAGAAAGCTTTACTCCCCGTGGGATAGGATGCTAACTTGTCCCCGATACGGCCAATGTGGTCGAAACGAGCGCTTCTGATCACCTTTTTGCAGGACTTGGCAGCAGCATTGTACGCCTGCTTCTTAGCTGGGAGATCCATAGCTTTGCTTCTGCGAGCGCTAGCCCAGGCTTGGTATGCTACATGCTTTCGCTTTTCAGCTAGGAGGCAATCAGCATTAAACCATGGGCGGGCTTTGGACTCCAGGGATACATCAGAGAACGGTATAAAGTATTCCATACCTTGACATATCACACTGGAGACAGCATCAGCACAGCATGATGGATCATCAGAAGTAAAGCAAGCTTGCCGCCAAGGATAAGAGGCGAAAAAGTGACGCATCTCATCCCAATCTGCTGACTTGTACCGCCATACTCGCCTTTTGCCTTCTGGGCTGGTATCGGTTGGCGAGTATTGCGACACAGATTTCACCAGACAGTGGTCGGATGTCCCTAATGGTGGAGATACGGACACCGAGTATCTGTCTGGATCGGTTGTCAGCAGAAGGTCCAAGCAATACGCAGTATGGTCAACAACGTCAGGAATGCGCGTAGGTTCGTGGATGAGCTGGGAGAGACCATGAGTTACTGCGAACCGATAGGTTTCTCTGCCAGCGTGGTCGGTGTCCTTGAACGGGTACAGCCACTCTCCATGGTGGGCATTAAAGTCCCCAAGGAACACCAACTGCGCAGAGGGATAGCGTCGTTGGACCTTATCTGCAGTATCACTGAGATATTCAATGAGTCGAGTTGTCTCCTGAGCTCCCGTGTGTGATCGGTAAATACTGGCGTATACAATTCGGTCCAGGCCAGTATCTACATAGACCCATAAGACAGAAAAATCCGGAACTTCCAAGTATCGGAGACGCCGACAACAGATCTCGTCTCTGACATACACGCACACGCCCGCATTGGGGTGAAATTTGGTCTCCAGGATATAGCCTGGGTAATGCAGGTATGCCAGATCCGAACGATCACAGATCTGCGTCTCTGTCAGAAAGAATAAGTGCGGTCTCTCTGTCTCAAGGTGGTGGTGGACATCGTGGAGATTTGAGTGCACTCCTCGGATGTTAGAGAAGTGTACTTTTAGGGAGAGGGAGTGCATCCGCTGTCGGCACTTATTTTTCTTTTTGGACTTTTCCATTATGTTGTTGTTAGGGTGAATAGGGGAGAGGAATAGAAGTTGAGTGAAGCGCAACGTTTGGAACCAAGCAACTCGAGTGGTTAGACCCACTGGTGGGGGACTCACATGGAGACCGCGGGGACGCCCAAAACCCCCCGGGGATCGCCATCGGGCCCTCTCCATCCGGTCGCCAACCGGCACGATGGAGCAATCCCGGGATTTTACACAGGCGGTGGGGCAGCCTTTCGCGAATGGCTAGAACGCTAGTTGGGCCCCCTACAACCTGCGGTCGGCCAGCGGTGCACCGTTTCTTTGGATCCCGCTGCCCTCCAGAATGAGCCACCCGGTGCATCATAACCCATCGAGTTCAAACGGCTCTCATACGCTGCGCAATTACTCGGACCTATTCTCCTCCAATGGCTACTCAAGACATCATGCCGGAACGTGACTAGGTCACTTGGCGGCATGGCTTTGTCTTGAGGGTGGTTGCAAGCCACGGTCGAAACCTACCACCTGCAAAATGGTTATCCCGCCATTCATCGGTCGCCAGAGCCTCGTCCGCTGTCCGGCAGGGTGCACCACGGGCAGGTGAGGTTGGCATTTGGAGAGTCTTGATGGTAGGCGACTCCCCCTTACACCCCAAATTTGACAGATAGAGGTCATTGACGTTCCTATTATCATTTGAATCGCACAGTACGATGTCTTGGTTGAAATATACTTTTAACCTTTTGGTTTATAAGACATTCTGTAATATTATCTCTTAGAAAAGAAAAAGTGATAAAATAACTGTCTTTTATTTTATAGTTACACCTTTTTAGCGGTTGTAGTTTAATGCACTTTGAATAAGCTCATGAAGCTTTTTGCTGCTTATATAACTATTACTGTTATTAAATATTAGTAAATTATGTCTCCTCAAAATTATAAATTCCCGACTTGGCCAACTATACTCAGTATCCAAAACTTGACAAAAGGCTAAATCTTCATTGTTTACCAGTAAACCCATGTTTGTCTGAGTGACAGGTCCACCCGACAGCCACGGTTGGGTGGCCAACAATGGACCAATCAAAACATAATACGAATTTTCTAACAGATACTTTGACATACAAATTCTTGGACCAACTGTGGATCTACAAGCCTAATTGATTTGTTGGATTGGAGTGATATTATTTATATTTCAATAGGCATAGTTTTCTTGGTAAAATGTATGTATATAGTTATTAGCAATTATTGTAGTGAATCATTTTAGATTGTGATTTTGACGAGTTTTACATTTATTTTTAATGCCTAGACTTTGAAATGCGGGTATAGTATTGGTCGATACGCGCTAGTCGTTGGACTGAATCTTTAAGCCGCTGCGGAGATATGGACACTCTGGTGCCCTGTGTCGGAAATAACACCCCAGCAAACAATTAATTTTCATACAGCCAATATGAAATCAATCAGTACCCACGCAAACCTACACACTATTTGTGTCCAGTTACTCCTATTAGGAAAATGTGTTCGGTTTGAGTCACTGAAAACTAAAAGTGGTCAGTTGCTGTGCCAGCAACAAAACTGTTGCGCAGCTATTAAAATCGATATTATTGATGCTAGTAAACTTCTCTATTTCAACATTTTCAAAATATACTACAGTCATGATCCCAGATTGGATCTTGTTTATTATCGGAATAGCTTACTCGACTTATTGTTTTCATCAGGTCCTCTTCACTACATTGCTAGTACACACATGCTGTATCATCCAACCTGTTCAAAATTAAAATAAACGAACTAAAAATTAATAATATAAATTCGAAAATCAATTAATAAATTTACGTGATCGAGCGCCGGTCACAGGGAAGGAACAGAGTTCCCATTACTGGAACAAAGGCCATCCCAACTTAAGCTTACAATCGGCAACGCCTCATAAGTATGTACAGCTATCACGTCTTATATCTATAATAAAACACCTACGAGAAAACAGAGAAAAAACACGCCATTATGACAGAACATTACAAAATAAATTCCAAGAATTAATTTCGAGCCCACACTGATTGTCGAGTGCAGCAATAAACACAAAATAATTGTCCAAGCTTTCGAACCATTAATGGAACTGTCAAACTGACAATACGATCACTCCCGCTGCCCAGCAATTGTCAATATTCATGCACACAACTTTTGAAATACGACTTACTATATTTCGACAAACTATTCTTTGCAGTTTAGAGTGGAGAGCTTTCTATGTGCCAATTACATTGTCAAATTGGCAGCGATACAAGTCGTTTAATTTCAATTTTCGCCGGGCGTACAAATAACTTGGTCGGATTGTATGCACTTTTGACAGAAAGGTGTTGTAATCCATTGCTCAGACTTTATTTTTATTTTGTGTTGTAATAAGATTAGGAATTGAGCCTTTTGTTAGAAAGTTGATTTTGAATAGATTATATGATAGAAAAAAATGTTTTGTATGGTTAAATTTGAAGTGGATAAAGAAGGATTAAGAAATCGATGTTTTGTGGATAATTGGGGATTACTTTTTATATGATTTCGTTATTTTGCACTAACATTTTTTATACAATTAGGTTTGTGTGTGTAATTTTTATTGACATCTGGCCCTTAAAAATATCGAGTAAAATGTGGTTGACTTTATTTAAATACAAATCTATTAAATCTAACTTTTTGAACCCTAAAGGATACTTATTAATAGAATTTGATAGGCACTAATTAATATAGGTACTAAAGACTCGTTTCGGAAAAACTTCAAAAAGTAATTTCTGTTACTATATCATCATGTAGGCTTTATTAGATAGGCTTGTAGGCTACTATAATAGTTTGTGTACCTTTATATGTTACTTAAAAATAAATACCTATAAAATAACAACAGATTGTTGACATAGGTACTGCATGTTTTTAAATTATTTTAAGTGCAGATTTCAAAGTGTGAAATGCACGTGATTAAACATACTGATTAGCAATGCAAAGTACATTAAGTAAACAAAAGCTGTGGTTAAGATAGAGTCGGAGATAGCTTGAAATCGTATTTCATCCACCACTTCTTTATTCTATGGGAGTGGTGCCATCTAGTGTCAGAGTTGAGAATCCCTTAGCCTGTTAATGAATGACTGATTCGGTAGATAATTTTATTGAGTAGATCACGCAAGTACCCTAGAAGGATTCGATTGTCGTTAGAAGACTAAGGGGACATCGCGTTAACTTTAAATTCCTTCAGGTTTAGTGATGATTTGGACCTTGGAGCCCAAGAAACTATGTTTCAAGGCCAATTTCAAAGAGTCTAATTTTGATTTATTTTCTGCGATTGTTCTCTTCAACTCTCCTAATCAGTATTGTAATGGTTCCCGCATTTTCATCCACCGCCTCGCAGGGTTTCCACTCAGGGTGCTTTAATAAATAATAATTCAATATAAATAAAATTTAATCGTTTTCGCCGGATTGCACTGGTTGTTTTTCTGGAGGTACAGAAGTAATATCGAAAAATTAGTTTGATCCACAAATCGTGAAGTAAGCAATTTCCTTACAAACGCACTAAATGTATATATCAAAGAAAGTAAAGCTTGTTTTATTATAAGTGATAATGAAGCCAACATCGGGAACAAACTAAGAGGCACTTTTAAGCAGGGAACCCTAAAATCATGTTTACAAAGTAATGCTTTCAAAATCTCCCATTGTCATTAAAATGCAATATAAATTAAAAGTTATTTCATCAAGTTATCTAAGGTCAACATTCGATTAGATAAACATATGTCATGCATGCATTAATTTAATTTTGCTTGTTTCTATGAAAATTATATCATGAATACCTTCTTACATATACTTAGTTACAGTATTATGAACACGAGTTCAGAACGAAGAATTAAATTATTAATAAATTAATAGTTCCCCAGAAAAATACACCAACTGTATGGCACCAAAGTAAGCAAGTCTTATGTTATGGACGTCGAATTTTTCAATAAAACGCCCCTTATTATAGGTTATGTTTAGCACTTTTAAACTCAGAAACGGTATAGTTAAGTATTAATTAGTGTTCCTGTTAGACAATGTTTAAAAATAAACAGAAATTGTCTAAAACAATTCTTGTATAAAAATCTTGTATAAAACTTTCAAGTAACCACTTGCAGTTAGGATTATACAATTCGATTAAATATAGAGAGAAATAGTGTTAAAATTATCAAAAACTCTTGCTCACAGTTATGTTTTTCGGGTAAAATATTGTTTAATAGGCTTGAAAGCTTACAAAATATGACTATCCGGCTGAGCTTCTAACATAAAAACGCCGAAAACGTGTAAAAGCACTGGTGCACATCGCGCGATACTAACCCGTGCGTAGGAATATAAAATTTAAGTGTTAAAATGCATGTAATAAAATTGAGTATTTTATTACCAATTACATTAACAGTGAAAATATTAATATTTTCATTGAGACCGTAAAAGCTTTACTTTGTAATTAATTAATGCTACTCGAGCTAATCTTTGGGATATCAATTTGAAATTTTAATTTCAGACGTGGCGTGTTTTATTTTAGAAACGGACAGCTTCACTATTATTGTTTATTTTGGTACTTTATACCAGTATGTATTTACCTAACTAAAGGCAATTTTATCAGTGCTCAGATTTTTATGAGTACAATAATTTTGATACTTGACAACACTTTCCATAGAAATTATATCGAACCCTCAAAATTATTCTGCTGATAAAGTTATCTGAGCATTGAAAAAACGGCTCTAAATTACCTAAATACTGAGCGGCAATTGTTTCGCTGTACTTTTTTAGTTTGTTAATAAAATGTATTGAAAGAGGAAACCGCATCTTATCTGATCTAAATGGTCAAGTAAAAAGCGACTTTGCTACATACTGTATACTTATGAAAATCACATTTGACAAGCTTTGGTAGGATTTGTGTCACATGTTTCCAGAATGTGTATGCTGTATATGGCTTTTTGTTTGACCATTTAGCTGAGATAAGTTATGATTAGTCAAAATGCGCCTTATAGATTTCAACATTAGGCTGCTTAACCACCAAAGCTATGCGATGAAACCTCGGCCAGTTGAACGGCCTTAACTTTTGGTTATAATTTCTAAAGAGAATTTGGTAGAAAATTCACAAAATCATAACTTCTAAAATATGAAAAATTGTGGAACATACATGGGGTATTTTTGGATACACACAAGTGAATGTAAAAAAAATTGTAGACTGACTTTATGGCGCACCCAAAAATACCGAGATTTTGTTTTTTGTTGAAGTTAAACATGTTAAAACTATGTTACTAATTTTTAAATTTTTACTTACACTACAGCTTATAAACTTAAACTTTGTCAAAAAATGTCATAAAAGCTAAATTAAAAATGTTAAGTTTTTACTTTAAATTGTTCTAATATTACATTGTGGTGGAATGCAAAATACGAATAGTATTTTCTTTTTGTATTTGTGTTGTTGAATAATTGCATAATCCATTGCTATCCATTGCTACACCAGGCCATTCAGGCCTGTAAAAAAAAGTATTTATGTATAGATCGCTGGCAAGTTATAATTTATTTTGAAAATTCGATTATTTAAAAATGAATTTGTTCCAAATTTAAACAGCCCTCTTAATTTTTCTACCAGCACTATGAAACTATAGCATTGAAAAATGGATCTGCGTCGGAAACATTTTGAAACTTGATGAATCGTTCAATCGACTTCAATTAGCTTTTATGAACAAACCGCTTGCTAAAGCAACTGTGTACTGGTGTAACAAGTTTAAGCGCGCTCGTTTAAATTTGAAGGACGACCAAAGTGGTTGTCTTTTGACTGCTGTAACGGAAGAAAACGTGCTTGCTACAAGTGAACAAATTTATTCAACAAAACCGGTGAATCACAACCGAGGAGATTTATCACAATCTGGAGATTGGAGCAAGAAGTGATCATGATATTCTACACAATCACCTTTGCGTAAGGAATTGTTTCGCGCTGGGTACCTCACCGTTGCTCTGTAGCATGCGCGCGTGGAATGGTGCCATGATATGATTCATAAATTCAAAGCAGAAAACAGGTGTTGAATCTTGGATTTATCAATATGATACAAAAACAAGGCACCAGTCAACAGTATGGCTAATTCAAAACGAACCATCGTCTACGAAAGTGAAACGATCGAGAAGGCTGAAAACATTTTGATTGCCAGTTTTTTCTCCTTAACGGAGTATCTAGTATCAACCCTTAAGAAAACGAAATAGTATCAATGCAGAGTGGTACACTACCAAATGCTTGCCATAAGTTTTTGCTGCTGCAAGCAACAAGTGATCGAACACGGGACCCCGAGGCCTACTGCTTCACTACGACAACGCGCCTGCGCATTCCGCGTCAAGACTAGGGAGTCCCGTAACACCACATTGGTAGATCTTTTGGGGCATCCGCCTTACAGCCCTGATTTGGCACTGCGTAACTTCTTTTTGTCCCTTAAATTAAAAACCAGCTCGAGGGGATACAGTCTTCATTGCCAGATGATGTGCTTACTGCGTTTGAGAACGCCGTTGAAGAAGTACCTGCTGCAGACTGGAAAATGACTGGTATTGGTTCAGACTTATGAAACTTTGTTTGAACGCTGGTGAAGAGTTATTTAAAAAAAGATGTATCAAAAAAATTGGTATAGTATAGATAGATGGACCAAGTCATTTGTGCGCGCCCGCCTTTTGTGTGCGTGTGCTTGTAAATATATTATGCAACTTAACTTTGTGGAGCAGCCGCCATCTTGTCAAACCGTGGTCTCGTCGCTTTTTAATATCTATATTTTCGCATACATCAATAAGCAATACTTTGAATGAATAAGTATTACTTTTGTACACTTTAAACGTGAACTTACTGATAAAGTTCGTTCTAACTTGTTCTAACTTAATTCTGTTTGTACGTCTTGACGTACAAACAGAATTAACTAAATTATAATTTTAATGTTTAGGGCATCCAGTTCATAAAATTTTAATGCTATCTCATCTAAAATTTACTAACTTGCCATATAAAAGCTGGAACTGTAGGTACTCAGAGAGATATTTATCAGATATTGGAACTATTATTTTTACAACCAAAGATCTTTAAAAGTTATTTTCAGTTCTCATAAAACTTACAAAAGTAATGTATTGCAGTATTTCTAACGGTCAACGATTGCACTCAAAACATCAGATATTTTCTTAAGGCACGCCTAACTACAGACTTTACATAATGGATTTAAACTTTATTGAGATTTATTGATATAAGGAATGAAATTTGGAAACGAAAGGAAAAAAAATTTACGTCTCTGAGCGCGACCTTTGCTCTCTCTTTTTCTCTCTGTCCACGGCATATATTATTCCCCTCAGAAGGTGGAATTTGCCTTCCTAGTCCTCCTTTTCCACTTTTATCTGTCGAGGGATTCGTCATCGGAGACATTGCTGGAACGTAGGTCCTTTTTAATCGCTTCTACCCATCTTGTATTCGGTTGTCATCTAGGTCAGACTGTATAATATTCATTCTACAGTCAACAACTCGCCAATCGACCACAAAATGTGAGATCCCAATTGATTATGAACCCTGCCGGAATGAAACCTAGGTTGAAAAGTGGTTGAGAAAATTTTACATGTAGTGGTAAGTTTATGAGATGTTCGCTGTATATAATCCTAGTAAATCTATCAAAAAATCAATAAATTACTTAATAATTATTCAAACTGAAATTTCGATCTGATTCTCTTTTTAAATTAACCTCCCATAATAAAGGTACTTTTAATTTCCGTAGCCAACAAACGAGGATGCGTACCAATTGCTGGTCATAGGAATCCATGTCTGTGTTAAGATGGTTTAAAAAAGGAGTTATGGTTATGCGCTGGGCTGTAATTTCTCAGAAGTTCTTTCCATTTAAATGGACCCAGTGCCAGTAAAGAAGATATGTGACTTTCTTAAGCTGAACTGTTGAAACTTTACATAAATGAAACTGACAAAGAGACAAAATGGTGCAAGGAAGTGGCGCACAAGAAGGACTGATGTTGTGACGTATCGCCAGGGTTCTTTTCGTGGGGTGACAATCCAACTACGAGCCAGTTATATCAGTCAACGGGGATAAGAATTTTGAAGCAGTTGCGCCAGAAACTTGTGGCCTATAAACCGCTATTTTCATTGACTTAAAAACAAAGGGACGTAAAAAGTTAACCTACATCTAGAAAATTTGAAACATAATAAATCACTTGAAATTTAAATCGTGCATCATTGCATTACAACTGATTATTGCAACTGAGATTTGCCACAATTTTTCACTTTATGAAGCTGTTACTAGGAAGTTGGCTGTTACTAGGAAATCACCTTATGCAGCTTCGAGCGTTTCAATTTGGACAGTTTTCGCCTAGCAATATGTCATTTTGGTCGTGTTGTCGGGCAACCGACAAAATCAAGAATAGTGTCAAATTCATACCATTTTTACACTTTCATTCCATTTTTGCTGACCCGAAATCCATTTGTTTGTAAGTCAACGGCTGTTTTTCATTAATGAAAGATGATATGTTTGACCAAATATTGCAAGAGTACTTGGTGAAATAAGCTGTTTGCGCTTATTTCTTTCAGAACATGTAGTCCTGGTAGCGTAGATTCAATACATTCTTGAGTGGACGTGTACCATTTTACTCTTCAGCTTCCCTAAATCAATCAAAATCAAATCAAAATATGTTGTTCCATTATTTGTTTACCAGAGAAATTCTTCATGAACACCAAGCGAACAGGAACAACCTTGTAATTTGGTTTAAAAGGTATTTTAGGGAGATCAAAAGAAAAAAAGGGTATAAATCTTCTCGGTGCTCTTTTATAAAAACCGGTTTTACTACATACATGCAGTATTAGTACAGAAGGTATACAATTTGAAGACGAAGAACATTATTATAGTCGTGCTAAGTTTATAGTACATTTAATAGTTGAGACCTATTTAAGGTAGCATCTTCTTCTCCATCACCTATATTTTGTCTAGTTTTATGAAGAGTAGGTTGAAAAGGCACCTCTTGGACGTATGACATTTTTCTCTTCAACATCATTTGATTAGGTTTAACTTGTAACAAAGAAGACAAACACTAAGTTTTTCGCAATTCGACGGTGTTCTCAAAATTAACGAAACAGTCGACATTTATTCACAACAATATTCTTTTATCCAAAAGGAGAGCTAAATTAATGTCTTAATTTCAACGGAAATCTGTTCTTATCATTTAATTATGTCCTAAACAAAGTCATTATTATTTTATTGGCATTAAAGACCTCCGTAGAACTTGGATAGACTGTAAAACTATCAGACAAACCTGATGCCACCCAAAAAAAAAAATTTCTTCGGAAACCAAACTAGCGCAATTAAACGTTGAGGTGATCACGAAACGCTTTATCTTAATGTTAAGGCGATGTTTCTTTTGGAAAACAATATAAAAAAAATTATTAATATTTCCTTAATTTAACATACGCTTGTGACGCTGTGAGGTGGTAGCTTTTATCTTTTGTTGCACAATATGCTGTTCTGGCAGTATAGATCGTTCAATTTATTGATTGTAACATACTTATTGATGAGTATTTGTGCTTTACTTGACAGAAAGAATTTGATTTGAAAGATTTGATAATTTTAACTTCGTCAAATCCGGTGAACGAGCCCGCGAACTACCTGATGGTAAATGGCATCAGTGCACATGGACATCCTTAATCGTAGACATTTTGTTTGCTTATCTTTTAGTTTTGTTATTGATTTTTCGATTGACACAAGCAGGTAAACGTGGTTATTGTGGGGTCAATCCGCCCCAAATGAGATCACAAGAAACTATACATCCACTAAGTTGAGCTGTATGTATGTACGTTTTAATTACCAGCCATAATATCATCGAGGTACGTTGTTGGTAATTTTCTACAGGCTAATGCTAAGAATCTTCAAACTTATTCAATATTAAGAAAATATGATAAAATATAGATTCTACGGTTATTCGAAGTAAGGCATGAAATTCAAAATTATGTAAGCGCAGCTTTGTTTAAAGTACACTAGCGGTAGTAGCTAGGAGACAAGCCACTGACTCAGGGGTTTCAAAAATCAATTCAAAAATAAATTAATCAATTCTGTCCGCCCTAAAATCAAGGGTAACAACACCTTTTAACTTATCGCTCTTAAATGACTATAACTCTACTATTCCCTAAACATTTTATTCAGGGAATAGAATACTTTAAATAGATTTTTTAATATTGATTTAAACCTCTTTCGTGAAAACTTGCAAAAAAGGCTCGCTTATTTTTTTTAAACTATAACAAAACAAAGAAAGCGCCGACCCTTATATCGGCACTACAAAGTGTAGTGACGTTTTATTTCAAATAAACTTTATATCGAAAAATCTACATATTTATATTTATTTTTATGTCTCTATTTCGTTCTTTCCGGTAGCATTTAATAGTTGAAATCCATTAATGGTAATTATATATTCCTCTAATATTTGGAATCGGTTTTACGATTGCCTTAATACAATTTGTAAGCATAAGACTGTTTGAGTGGATTTATGTTTTTCGGTCTTTTGGAAGACTGGTTTTTTATCATCGGTTTTTGGTGGATAATATCTTTGTTTTCTTTTGGGAAGGCTGTGTTATTCTAAATTGGTTCTTAGGATGGAAAGGCTACTTTTGGACTAATTAGGTGGTGCTAAGATTGGTAATTCTTTGCTACCAGTCTTGGAGCCGATGTTATCTATGTCCCGTTAAAGAGGAGGTAAACTGGATTTGAGATGTGTTTCAAGTATTTAGTTTTTAACAAGAACTATATTAATTGATTTTAAAGTGCTGTAAATATTGATTATTCAAAGATTACTACACTGTTACTGTAATTGTAATTAATTATTTGTACATATGAAAAAATTATAATAGTAAATTTGTATCGTTACTGGGAGCACACACCACAACACAGAGGGCGCAAGAGGACTATTTGATGTGACATATTGTCTGACTCACACAGCTTGACCTTCTGCAGTGATGATAATTTTAAATCGGTATTAATATCTAAGGTGAGAATGTTCATATTTTCCTATCTCTACAAGTGTTGAAAACTGTAAGGAGCTATTTTTGTAGTATGTCAATTTTCACAATTAACATTGAATTTATTTTCAAAGGAAACCATCCTGACTTAGTTTTATTACCTTCATAAGTAATTTATGAAAAATATTCATCCAAATTAACGGGTTAATTTATATTTTTATTAATTTAACAAATTCCGATAGCTCTAAATCCTTGTTAAAAAAATATTCACTTTACAATTAATTTGTTTTTTAACTATTAACATCTGTTTCTAATAACTGGAGTTTCAACAAAAAAAATCTAATAAGATTCAATATTAAGTTGGCGATTTTGGTAGTATAATTTCTTAATCTGTAGCAACAAAGTTTAGCTTAAATATTTTTTTTTTAATACGGCTTCAGTAAGTGTTATCGGCGAAGTCCAGCCCGTCTTCTTTTTCGGTATATTCACATAGTGAGCAACCATAAAATAAATTGAACATAAAAAATTACCACGCCACGACAGACATACAGATACACGACTTATAAATCCCCAGGCAATCACACCAACTGTGTGACCACGAAGTAAACAGAGCTTGTGTTATGGATGACCACACAGTGAACTGGAGTGAAACCCATAAGAAACATACTCATATAATTATAAACAACCATGACCCGAGCAAAAACATCTGTGCTTATCACGCAAATTCATGCCCCGTCCAGGAGTCTACCCTGGGTCCTCCGGCATATGAGACAGGGAAATATGCCACCGCTGACGCTACTCGGTCGTCATAATTTTTTTATAAAGATGCATTCCTTATAAAATTTGCATAAAATTTGCATTATATATTATACATATTATATTATTGCAAGAAAACTATTGCCATGTCTTACTTACTTAGAATTCTAAATAGTGTCGTATTTATGTAGAACTGCGAATTTTATAACAATTAATGTACAATTTTTAACATTAAATAATCCTAATAATGCTACGTATATAATAAGTTAGTTTAACTGCTTGTCCAGATAAAGCTAATTAGTTGTATTCCAAGAAACGAACACGATTCGAAGAAGCTATAAAAAGTCAGCGGTTCTACGACATTTTTATTTGAGTAGATCGGTTTCAAATTACATTTGTGCTTAATATTTGTTCAAAATATGTTTTTAGATGGAAAAATATTCTTTGTACTAGGAAGTGAAAAGTTTTTTGTTCTTGTATAATGTAAGTGAAAAATACGGGTCCATATTGGCTCACCTAAAGTATTTTATCCAACACTGTTCTTCCTACCGGATTGTAATCCGAATGATCACTCTTCCTAAAATACTCTCCGGATACTAAGAGGCAGGGGATTCGAATGCAAAGCTGAGCCTGCACTAAGTTCCCCGATCGATTGTGTGATAAAGGAAAAACAAAAATTCTCTGGTCTCTGACACATTATGTATTAGGTCTATGAAATTGCCGTTTTTCACGAAATAAATGAAGCGTAATTTTTTTATATATTTTTTATTTCTATTAATCAAAATAATCACCCATGCAATCAATGCATCTTTGCCAACGCATTGGTAGCTTATTGATGCCTTTCTTGAAGAAATCAGCTGGACGGGAGGCAACAAATTCTTCAAAGGCATTTTGTACTGCCTCTCGGGTATTGAATTTTTTTCCCGCCAAGAAGTTATCCAAATTCTGGAAAAAGTAGAAGTCTGTAGGCGCAAGGTCTGGTGAGTACGGCGGATGACGGAGAACTTCCAACCCCAACTCTTGTAGCTTGGAGACCGTCTGCTGTGCAGTATGAGGTCGCGCGTTGTCGTGCAGGAGCAGTGGAGTCGAACGATTGACCAAAGCTGGTTGGAGACGTGCGAGCTTCTCCATCACTGTGTTCAGTTCTTCACAGTACACATCTGCAGTAATGCTTGTCCCGTTTGGCAAGAAGCTGTGATGAATTACACCCGCGTTAGACCACCAAACAGTGACCGTCACTTTTCTAGGGGTAAGTTTTCGTTTAGGGCATTGTTTGGGTGCTGAACCAGGGTCCAACCAACTTGCTGAGCACTTACGATTGTCAAACAGGATCCCTTTCTCGTCACAAGTAACAATGCGGTTCAGAATTCCTGTGCAGCAGTGCAAGGTACGTCTCCACGCGTACTTCGCGCTGGCGGTCATTGAGTTCGTGGGGTACCCATTTGTCAAGCTTTTTTACCTTGCCAATTTGACGCAAATGGACCAATATTGTTTTGATGCTAACGTCGAAAGCTGCTGCTAATTCAGCCGTGGATTGAGTTTCATCAGCTTCCACAATTGCCTTTAATTCGTCATTGTCGACCAAAGTTTTCGGACGACCACGGGGTTCATTTTTCAGGTCAACATTTCCAGAACGGAAGCGGGTAAACCAATAACGGGTGGTGCGTTCGTTTGTAGTGTTCGCTCCGTAAACGTCGTTGATGTTGTGTGCCGCTTGTGCCGCTTTGCTGCCACGACGGTACTCATACTCCATAATTACTCGAATTTTTAACTTATCCATGATGACGAAAAATGTTCGAATGCGTTGAAAACAAAACACTAACTATTAAACAAATTACCATTTTAGAAAAAGAATTCCATGTTTGTCAAATAAAATTAATTTGAAATTAGAATTATCAGTCAAAAAAAAAATATTTTCATTTGAAATGGCCAGTACGGCAAAACGGCAGTTTCATAGGTAAAGACCTATTATGTACGTACAAATTACGAATAATAATGTCTATGTGTATATGTCTATATTATGTACTATGTTTTAATAATGAATAAACACATTACTATGATGTTATACGAGAAGGTTAAGTATTAATTTTTGTATATAACCTACAAACAATTATACATTAATATTAAAAAATAAATAAAAGAACCTGAGGTTATTACTTTAAATGTTATTTAAATAAATGCTTAACCATATTTATATTTTTCTACATCCTAAAGATTAGCTGGAAGAGAATCCTCCAGTAGGTACATAAGAATAAGTGCAAAGTTTATTATAATTGATTAGATCACAAATTAAACTTTAATACAAAGTAATAAATACGTCATCACTTTCGAATCTAGTCTAAAATCCAAACGAAGGCGCCACCAAATCAGCTGTCAAACAGTTATGCTCTCCCTGGTATCGCTATCAAATAATCCGCGTGCCAAAATGGCGGATGGAGAAGTGTCACCTCGCCAGACACCACTCATCACCAACTCACTCGTTCATTCATTGTTCTGAAATAGCATTATCAGTCAGGAAGTCGTAAACCATTCCTTGGGTTCACTTATCAATTGATTTGTGTCAATTTCGCGCGCACTTATATTACACGCGAACTAGGGTATCTGCGTTTTAATGAATGATTAGTTCGACAGTTATGTATTGGTTGGTGGTATTTTGTTGATTTAGTGGGAATATTGTTAGATTCAACGGTACATAACATGCTGTTCTACATAAGAAAATACAGTTCTTATTTTCAGCTTTTTAGGGAGGGCTCTAAGTTCGTTTACCTAAACAAGGTATGTCCAGATTCTAATTCTTTATATGACTTAAAAATTTTGTTTAAGTCGAGTTATTTTTCCGCGTGCATATGCGTTTCCGTTAAACCAAGTCTTTACGTTATTACAATTCATACTTACTTTATTCTATTTCTATTTCTTCCAAATAAGGTCAGCAGTTTTGTGAGTCATTAAATAACAAACATCATAAAGTCAATTTTATTTATTTTAAACTAAAGAAGCCCCATTGTACCTACATTGCCGTGATAAGCTATTTATTTTTAGATCATTTATAAAAACGTTAAACGTAATCATCCCCTTGTTCATTAGTTTATCAATTTACGGAACTTAACCTTTGTAGAAATAACTTGATATTTTACGATATGTTTATATAAAATAATTCTTCAACAAATAGTGCTTTTTATATTATGTATATCAAGATAGTCAATGTACGAACTCTTCATAGGTCAGTACACTCATTCTTATTGGATTGCCTATATACTTGCGATGTACAAATGTCTTATTTTTCCGGCATTTCTCTTCTGAGGTTTGACCTTTTTAGAAATTGTTTTATCTTTCCTAAATTTATCCGAAAATATCAGTTTGCTTGAATATTCAGTTAATAAGTTTACTCTCTTCAATACAGGTAGGTACAGTCGAGAGATTTGTTCCCTTTCGAATCTTCTGTAGCGCCGTCGCACCTTAGTACGCAAGGCGCCTACAAAAGACCATACGTCGTGTGCCAGCCAAGTGTAGGTAGGTACAGTCATCGATCGATTTAGCTGACTATTCGTGATCTATAATCGATTATTTACCATTACTCCGAGACGTGATTGCCATTTATTCACGTCGTTTAATGCGATTTCACAATTTTGAAATGTAATAAATAACCCCGTTTGTCGCAATTTCGTGTAAACTGTTCCCAGGCAAAACTATGTGAGTGTGTTTGATGCCGTTTCTGAGTTTAAATTGTATATCTATATATTTGTCAGTGGCACATAAAATATTTCTTCAAATATTTTTCTTAATCATATAAATTTCGTTATGTATTCTTTTCTCCTTGGCTTCATCTGTAGAAAGTACTAAACATGTTAATAATTAAAAACCGAAAACTCTGATTGCAACTTATTTTTGCCTAGCTAAGCAATTGAAATAAAATGAAATGAAATATTAATTTCTTAAGATTGACAATTACTTGTTCTTATTGACGTCAAATGAAACATGATTCTACC
This sequence comes from Marasmarcha lunaedactyla, assembly GCA_923062675.1. Classification (NCBI taxonomy): domain Eukaryota; kingdom Metazoa; phylum Arthropoda; class Insecta; order Lepidoptera; family Pterophoridae; genus Marasmarcha; species Marasmarcha lunaedactyla. Next base: position 6,657,521 of record OV281361.1, on the reverse strand, counting down.
ACCAGTTCGTAAAAACCTTCGTTAAGACGATCTGGCAATAAATTTCATAGGTATATTTTTTTCAAAATAAATTTACGGAATGTCTTTATGTCCATACAAAATTATTCTTACTGCATCTGTTAGCTCAGCAAGTCTCCCTCCCCCCAAGTATTCAAACGACGAACATCCTCAACCGGCACCCGTTCACGAGTTAACGCGGGATCCAGCCATCATCCTTCAACCATATTAGAGGGAAGTGAGAGCACTCGTGCCCTCAGCAAGTCCACCGAATCGTCGAGTACATACTCGACGGCTTGTACCCTAGGCGACTTAAAACAATCGCGGTTTTCTTTGACGTAGCCAAGGCTTTTGGCAAAGTCTGGCACGCGGGCCTAATTTACAAGCTTCACAACACAGGCTTGCCCGGCCGATTAGTCATACTAGTCGGGTCCTACCTTAAAGATCGCACCTTTCGTTTTAAATACGAAGGTACGGTCTCCACCCCCCGCCCCCTCAAAGCGGACATCCCTCAGGGCTCGGCACTCGCCCCTCTGTTATACCCCACCTACACCAATGACATACCTATTCCGTCTAAAGGTGTTCAACTCTTCTTCTATGCCAATGATACTGCCCTACACGTCAAGGGCGTGCACGTCGACACCCTCATCACCAAACTCCAGAAGGCCGTAAATGACCTCGAAGCTTGGTTAAAAAATGGCGTATCGATGTAAATCCAGAGAAAAGCTCTGCGATGCGCTTCGAACATAAACGCCGTAGGCCCTGCGACCCCCATATTCGAATGCTCGGTACGCCCATCCCGTGGGCACTAACCACCAAGTACCTAGGCGTAACGCTCGACCGTACGCTTTCATTCCGACCTCACATACTCAGTGTTACCAAACACACCCGTCTGTACATCGCCCGCCTAAACAGTGATTTCAGACCCGAAGTGATTTTTTCTTTGTGTGCCCAGCGTAAAGTGTTCTGGTTTTAGTACAAAGAATATCAAACGATGACAACTAATTTGTACTGGTCCAGTCCTTTTATTCTATATATTATTTCCTTTCTACTATTTTATTTATTTACTCTTCTATTTTCATATTTATTTTTATCTTATTTGTGTCTTTTCGTGTACATTTGCTCTTTTTGTCGGTAAAGGTTGACCCTAACGCGGTCAACTTTTACCTGCGTACCCTTTTTAGGATTCTAGGAAGCGGCCTTCGGCAAACTATGGTAAGATTTAAGTTGTTTTCCCCAGCCTACTACCGTTGGTAGGGAAATTAGCCGCTAGGGTTTGCTAGGTTGTTAGGAAATCTAGGCATCCTTTATCTATTTATATATTGATATAATTAGTCCCATCACCCTTATGGACTCGCAGAGTTTATTAAACTTTGCGAAGGCCTTCACCCAGGCACTGGCCGCGTCGGGTGTCCCCATCAAAGACGAAATCATAACGCAGGCCTTAATCACTTTCAATGCGTCCCCGGCCCGTCAGGCCACCCTCTCGGCCCCTCAGGCCTCAAATACCATGACCCCTCAGGTCTTTAGCTCTTCCGCGTCTCCCGAGTTCTCCGACATGGACTGTGTGTCACACACGTTCTCGCGCACATCGCGTCAAAAGCGTACCGCTCCCGGGAGCGCACGAAATCCGCGTCTGATGCGTCGTCGGACGCCGCCACCTTAACCGGCTCTCCTGAGCCCGCGTTTACCTTGGTTTCCAAACGCTCTAAGAAGCGTTCAAAGCACTTTACGGTGTCTTCAACACCCGATCCCACCCCGGTGTCTTCAACACCCGCCCCCACGCCGTTAATGACACTGCAAGTGACCGCGACCCCGTCGGTTTCGTCCAAGCCAGCAACACGCTGCGCTCCCGTCTCGGCAAAGCATCAGCTCCCTCTTCATGTTTTCCTCCGCGAAAAAGCGCGATGGACCGCGGTCTCTAATTTGTGCAAAGAGCACAAAATCAATTATGTTAAAGCGTCTAACGCAGGCGAATGTATTAAAATTCAGGTCGCGACTATCGACGACTTCCGCGCGTTCACTAGGTTTTTGTAAGTTAAACTAATCGCGTACCACCCCTACGCCCTCCCGGAGGAGCGTAACATCCGCGCAGTATTACGGGACGCCCCGTTCGAGCCTGCGAACGACGACATACTCGAGGACCTTAAGTCCCAGGGCTCCACGGCTGAAGCCGTGCATAAGATGCACTCGAATCGCGTTAGACGTTTTCCTCTCACGATAGTCATCCTCTCCAACACTCCCAACTCGAGGGAGATCTTCAGGGAGGCTCTGCGATCAATCGAACAATCTGCGGCCTCTCTAAAATCTTCGTTGAGCCTCCTCACCGTCGCGGCCACCCTGGGCAATGCCGCCGTTGCCAGCTTTACGGCCACGCAGCGGTTAATTGCTCAGCTCCTCCCAGGTGCGTTTAGTGCCTTGATCCTGACATCACGAAGGAGTGCACTCGCACTTCCAATTCCACTTCCCCCCTGCATGTGTGTTGTGTGGCTAGTCTGGCCACACAGCTAACTACAGGGGTTGCCCTCGCGCTCCGCGTCCCTCACTAAGAGAGCCGCTTCTAAACCGTCGCCACCGCTCACTCTCACCAACATTCCACCGCTGCGCAACCGGGCTCCCCCGGAAGCAAAGCCCAAGCAGCCGATGCCAACTCCAGTCCTCTCCTGAAGACAGGTTCCGGCCGCTCCACCTTCCCGTCTCATCCCAGCTCCCGTAGCTCCCGTAGGCCCGCGCCACGCACCGTTGTCTTCACCTCAGTCGTCGTTGGCTGAGGACATGAAGACCGTGTTCGACGTCATCCAAAACGTCGATATTAGGGAAATCGCCGTACTCGCACGCAAACTGCGAACGTCCTGCTCTCCTCAAGAGCGTCTCTAAGCGTTAGCCGAGCATCACTCGCTTCTTAGTTCGTTGTAAAGTTCGAATGTTCGTATAAATTCTATTAATAGTTTAAATTCTTTGAATAAATAATACAATGTTTAGACCCTTAAGTACCGCGTCCGGTCATATCAAACCCAAGGGCTTATCCTTAGTTTTATTAGACGCTTGTAGCCTTAATTCTAACTTTCCTGAGCTCAAACTGTTCCTTCAGAACAAAGAGCCAGATTTACTGCTCCTCTAAGAGACGTAGCTCACTCCATCTCGCTCCAGGGGATTCGCTATTCCTAAATAGGCGTTTATTCGTAACGACAGGCCCAACGCCGACGATCACGGCGGCACAGCTAAAACAGGTTTCCATTGCTCTCCTCTCCACAACATGGAGGCCACTGTGTGTAGATTGGCTATGACAGATCACCCGTCCGTCATCATAGCTTCGATGTACATACCTAGTGGCACCAGACCTATCCGTAGTGACTTTGAGGCCATTCCCGCCCTTGTCCATTCAGTCAATATGTTCAGGGATTTCAACTCCAAGCGTACTGACTGGACGTGCCTATCGACCTACACCAGCGGTTCACTCGGAGTCACTCGACTTAGACGTCATCTCTCCCGTCACTCCCACTCATTATCTCAAATTATCTCAACCACCAAAACAACCGTGTAAGATGGGGCGGTGCTCTGTCAGAAGAGTATGGTTTGGAGTGCGGGGTGAGGCAGGGGGATTGACCTCACCCAAGCTCTTGAATGACTTTTTGATGGGCTGAACAATACAAATGTTGGATGTCATGTTGATGGAATTTTCATTAATAACATTAGCTACGCTGAAGACATGGTTTTTTTTTTTTTTTTTTTTTTTTTATTAATTAATTTTATTAATTAATTAATTAATTTTTTATCAATAATTAATTTAATTATTAATTTTTTATTAATGGTGCTGTTGAGTCCATCTTCTGCGGCTTTGAGGAAGCTGGTTATCATTTGTGAGAACTATTCCGCTTCCCACGAACTCAAACATAATGTAAAAAAAAGTGGGATGATGGTTTCTAAGGCAGGCTCTAAGCTTTACTCTGAGGTCTTAAATATTAGTATTAAATAGAGTAGTGAAGTTTAAATACCTGGGTCACTGGGTGACAGACAATCTCTCTGACAACTTAGATATTGATAGGGAGCGAAGGTCATTGGCTGTTCGATGTAATATGCTGGCTCGCAGGTTTGCACGATGTACTTTGCAAGTTAAAGTTACGCTTTTTAAAGCCTACTGCCAATCCTTTTACTCGTGCAGCCTGTGGACCACGTACACGCAGAGGGCATTTAGCGGCCTTCGTGTTCAGTACAACAACGCGTTCAGGGTGCTGACGTGGCTGCCATGCCATTGAAGTGCCTCCGGCATGTTCGCTGCGGCACAAACAGACGGGTTTGTCGCCATCATGAGGAAGCGCTGTGATTCGCTCCTGCTGCGCGCTCGCGACAGCCCCAACCGCATCCTGAGCGCGTTGTGTCAACGCTGGGACTCTCCAATGCTCGCACGTTGGATGCAGGTGCACGCTTATCTTCACCCACGCAATCTTTAGTCATGCAGTCAATATATACAAATTATAATTATAACTGAATCTGAATAATTCCAATGATCAAATAAATTTTTCACTCATAATGTTTTCATTCAATGTAATAAAACTATTTGATTTAAATCTTATCCATAATTCTCTCATAAAATTGACTTCATGTAATGTAATATTGTACTAACAAAGGTAATAAGATCTTGTACTACTAACACATATGGACATGGTCTGAAAAAAAATGATTTGATTTGATTATCCCGTCAACCCGAACCACTCTCCTGAGATCTTCGATTTTGCGATAGTAAAGCGAATCAACCTCAATCTCAGGTCTATCGAACCGCTCGATGACTTAGGCTCTGGTCACTGCCCCCTCTCCTTCGTACTAGGACCGCCTAACAACAACGTTACGTCTCCTAAGACCTGTACCTACTGGAAAGGCTTTAAAAACACGTTCGTTATAAAACACCTTATAGGCTCCGAACTCTTCACTCGCGATCTCGCCCGACTGTCTAGATAGTCCGGACAAAATCGACTAGTTAGTCGATTCCCTCATTGTTGCTATCAACTCGGCCATAAGTGGTAACGAAAAGATTGCTAAGCAAGGCAAACCCTCGCTTCTCTTAGACGTTATAAATCTTATTAAAAAGAAGAATCTAAGAACGTGACTCTCCGGAGAGCCAAGCACTATCCAACGCCCGCCTATAAATTAGCTGCGAATCAGCTTCAACGTAAAGTTAGGTCTTGCCTCGCGGATTTCCGAGACGCTCAGATGAACGATCTCATGGAGAACATCTCCCCGTCCCACCAAGCATATTATAGAATGACCCGAGCCTTACGCGTAGACGCCGCCTCTCACGTTCCTCCTCTCACTCGTCCCGACGGCACTACCGCCTTCGAAGACAAAGAAAAAGCCAAATGCTTCGCTGACAGCATTGCCTCACAATGCTCGCCCAGCATTCAACCCGCGGATCCCTCTCACATCCAGGCGGTGGAGGACGAAGTCCTCAGCAGAAGCAGTCTCCCCATCACCGCCGACCCCGTCACAGAGTCTAATGACGAAATCTCTCTTCTCATTATAAATCAAAAGTCCAAAAAGGCTCCAGGTGCGGATATAATTTCCACCCATGCACATAAGCATCTGCCTCAACAGGTGCTTACCTTGCTAGCTATCATCTTCAATGCCTGCTTCGACCTTAGCTACATCCCTTAGCTAATATTTCGGCTAATCACAGACCCATCAGCCTCCTCAACGCCAAGGCTTTACTACTCGAGAGAGTCATACTTTCTCAAATGCGCAACCATCTGTTTCCAACGGATGGCGATCCCCTCATCATTCCCCATCAGTAAGGATTTCGCGCTAAGCTCTTTTGCCCTCAGCAAGTATATCGCATCGTCGAGTACATACTCGACGGCTTCTATCCGCGCCGTAATAAAACAGTCGCAGTTTTCTTTGACATAGCCAAGGCTTTCAATAAAGTCTGACACAGCGGCCTCGTTTACAACGATACCGCCCTTTACACCAAAGGTCGCTGTGTCCCGCATCTCATCACCAGACTCCAAAAGGCCGTTAACGCCCTCGGTGTATGGTTTCAAAAATGGCGTATCGATGTGAGCCCAGACAAGAGTTCTGCGGAAAACTTCGACTTTAAACGCCGTCGCATCGCCGGCAATCTCCACGTTCAAATGTTAGGTATTCTTGTCCCCTGAGAGCAAAGTGCTAAATACTTAGGCATCACTCTAGACCCGCTTTCTTTCAAGCCACACCTCGATAAAGTAAAGAAACTCGCCCGTCTCTACTTAGGCCGACTAAATAGTATGTTAGGTAGACATAGTAAATGTCATGACATAGTAAAACAAACAAACGCTCTTTAAGACCTGCGTTAGACCCCACGCCAAACCCTTCCCCCTGCACAAACTGCAGGTAGTTCAAAATCTCTTCTGCCGCATGGCCACAAACGCACCTTGGTACGACCTGCACAGAGATCTTGAACTACCTACAGTGCAACAGCACCTCAAAACACTCTCGGAAGCGTTCTTCAAACGCTCCGAAACCCACCCCAATCCTCTAGTTCAAGATTCAGTCTCATATCGATACTTTGCGGCTCAAAGGGCGTAACCACCATTTTAGCGAAAATGACTTTTAAATGCCATCATATTCAGTTTTTTCTTAGCTATCGAACTGTGTATTTAAAATTCTCAAATTCTAAAATTAATGGTGAATACGACCGCAAAATCCAAGGCTAATAATGCAGTTTTTTTTGTGTTTTTGGACGTAAATCCAATCAAAATAAGACTTCATCAAAGCGTTGGATGTAAACGACACTCTCATATAAAATATTAGGGCGTATAATGCACATGACTTAAATACATTATGAACGTTAAACTAACTAACAATATACGCCCCAAATTTTATAAAATACTGTGTTAATATTGGCGGTTACGCCCATGGTTTTTTAATGTTTTCAAATTAATTTGACTCTTACGCCCCAATCAATTTGATTTGATAAGTTCAGTATATACAAAATTGGAGTTACACCCATAATTCTTTTAAATTTTTCAGTAAGATAAGATTATACGAGCAATTAAAGTAATCCTGCAACTACCGTTTAGAGTGAAACTGAATGGTTAGCGGTAAAGTGGTGCGGGTAGCGGGGGTTACGCCCGCCGCGCGACTTGCGTAAACAAGTTTATACAGGCACAAGAAAGCGCCCGCGGCGGCGACTCATTGACGGACAATTCGTTTTAAACATTAACATTAACAGTTTTAACATTAGATATATCTCCAAAAACTTTACGGTATACAATGGATAATGCTGTCAATAACATGGCTAAAGAAGACATGAGAAAATCGAATGTCCCAAAAAAAATTTCAGAGGAGACAAAAAACTACGTTTATACATATATACAAAAACTACCTGTAGTGCCGTCAGACTACAGTCGAAAAAGGGGCAATAAAATGTATTTGCCTCAAGATTTCAAAAATGTTTCGAATAAGTATATATCGCAAATACATAGAAGACTGTGAACTCAACAAGCAACAAACTGTTAGTTCGTCGTTATTTAGAAAAATATTAGAATATAATTTAGGAATTCATATACCAAAAAAATATATGTGTCTTTTGTGCAGAAGAGCTGAAAATAATACAGTACAAAATATGGAAGAAGAAAACAAAGAAATATTGAAAGAGCATCTTGAGGAAAAAAGGGAGATGTATAAGCGTTTTGAATTTCATCAAAACCTAAGATCTTCTACTAATGATACGATAACAACATCTTTTGACCTTCAAAAAGTATTGAACACTCCGCATGGCGAAAGTATGTTGCTCTCCTACTCCAGGAAATACTCAGTGTATAATTTTACCCTGTATGAGAGCACTACTCAAGAAGTTTTTTGTAATATTTGGGGAGAAAGTGAAGGAAACCGCGGCAGCATTGAAATTGCTACCTGTTTATTGAAGTATCTACAAAATATAGATAGCAGAGCCATCAAGAACTAAATACTTTACTGCGATTCATGTAGTGGTCAAAGCAGGAACAAGACCGTATTGGCGACATTGCATTATTTTTTGACTGTTTCTTTAAATTTAAAAACCGTCCAAATAATATTTTTGCTTCCCGGGCATACCTACATCCGGTAGATTCCGTTCACGCAGTAATTGAAAGAGAGGTGAAGAGATTAATTGTGTGGAGCCCTTCACAATGGGCGTCATATTTTGAGTCAGCTCGAAAAAGAAGAGATCAATATCAAATTCTTTCAGGAGCAGAAAAAGAAATCGAAAGGAAAAGGGAGAGGGAAAGGAGAAGAAAAGAACAAAAACACACAATCAAAATTCAAAGAATGACGCAGATAAAGATCATCAGGCTAATTTCAGATTGCAACCTTTATACATAGCCAGATTACCTATAAGTGCAGCGAAGTATAAAGATCTTATTCGGCTTTGTGACACCATTATACCAAAAACTTACCAAAACGGATATCGTAACCTTCCTTCTGCGGCAAATGTTCCAGATATTTTAGCTGAAACCGATGAAGAAGATGAAGAAGTGAACACTGATGTGAACAAATGATGAAACTTAAAACTTAAAAAAAAGAATCATCATTTTTGTTCTCTGCTCTATCTTTCATCATAGAATTCTATAATTATATCAGATACGTTACGATATTCGATTTGGCCAGTTATTAAATATTTACAAATATAATACGATAAGTAATTTTTTTTTAAATAATTTGTTTTTTATTTATTACTTTTTTTAGGACTAGAAAAAGCTTTAGCCTCCTACTCTTTTATCTTCAGTTAAACATCTCGCTTCCCATCCCTTTCGGGTAGGCAGTTCAAGTTAAATACGAATAGGGTTACTTTTTATGTCACTTCCTAACTCTTGAATCCCAGAATCACATTTAGTTTAAAGTATTTACAATTTTCACTGCAAAATTCTAAAAAAAAAATCATCTCATTGATCTCACATCTTTATGTGTCATTGATATTGTTTTAAAATACAAGCTTTTGATGGACTAACATTTGCTTGACTGAACTATTCTACTTAAAAAGATTTATGCACTGTAATTTAAAACAAAATTTTAAAATAATAATAAAACAGGGGTTACAAACTGAAATTTTAATTCCTAAAATTGGTGATAACGCCCCACGCTACTAACGCAGTGGTCTTTTTATGGGGCGTAAAAGACATAAACGTTTGATTTTGTGAGGCGTATTCACCAGCTAACTTTTGAACTATTAATATTTCTCAAAATATGATTTTTGAATAAAGTACACAACAAAAATCAAAGACTTTTAGTGTGACAATCATATTTATAAGTTCAATAACAACAAAGTTATGACAAATACAAAATTTTAATTTTAGGTTTTTGGCTCTACTGAAAAGTTGTGTTTTGGTGGTTACGCCCTTTGAATCGCAAGGTATCGATATACTACGCCTATCCTCGATTCGAAGTTCAAAGTCGCTAGGCGTAGGAATGCGCAAGTGTACGAAGCCACGCAGCTGTCAAACGATCTCGAAGCCCTTCTGGCCGCAAATTCTAATTTTAATTCGAATTAATTTAATTTTTCTTTGCAATTTTGAGCACCTTCGGTGCTATGAATTCACCTTCAGTGCTATGTAATTCCCAGCGGTTGACCCCTTCAGGTCCCCGCTTGCGCGGCCTTTTTCTCCTGTTGGCCGTGGCTTCAGATGAAGGCTGTGAGCAAAAGATTGCCAGAGTCTTTCGGGGAGTTTTTTAGTGGGTAGTGGCTCTGGTAGGCTCGGAGCGAGTCCCACATCATCTCAATCGCGCGAGCGAGGTATGCGTAAGAGCATTTTTTAGATCCTTCTGCCCTCCCCTTGGAGGGCAACAAAAAAAAATTTAGATTATCATCGGGACGAAGAACTTAACGAATGAACAGACACATTACACATGTTTTGTTACAAATACTAGTAAAATCCTGTTAATGAGGGGATTATACCCAAGGGTTTTAATCATCCAAATAATCGGATAGTTTATAATATGCTTTAGCATACAAGTTCTGCTATATATTTTCTTTGAATTTATCATAATTTATCAATTTATATCATAATATATCAAATTTTTATCAATCAACCTTGGATATCATCAGGAACCTTATTATAAAAGCGTATACATTGACCCATAAATGAGTTAGTGATTTTATGAAGCCTACTATTATGAGCTGCCAGCGTATTTCTTCAGCAAATTAATTTCAAAGCCCTTAAGTTCCTGTAGTGGCTCACTTTTTAGCTAAACTTTAGCCTAAGAACGATTATTAAAACTATTCTTTTGAGAAAATAGCACGTATCAGAATACCTGAACTGTAAGGATGCTCATTTAGTTGCACTTTTAACAGCTAAAATATGGCACATGTCATATCTGAACTCTTCCTTGTCAGTGAAGCCGCAGGAGTTAAAAGGGAATTACTATTTTTGCATGGAGAGTGTCCCAGGTAGAGCAACTTGTACATCTTTGACAGTTCGTAACTCGGAAACGTGACGATATAGGCGATTAAGACAATATTTACTTTATGTTTGTATTGATCTGATCTATCGATTTATAAAGGTTTAATGCGTGGCAGCCATATTAAAAATATATCAAATTGGCGGACGACACCTGGGTTAAACGATTCGTACTCTTTTAACTTCACTCTGACTCAACGATATAAACAAACATACTTTATTATGTGGATGCTCATAAATAATCTGTAAAAAAATTATTAAACTAAGTCCGTTACTCGTCAGTTATATTCACTTTCATTTAATAATTTCACATAACTGGTACAAAAGGCGATGTCAACATAAATTACAAACATCCGACCGATATAATATCTTAATGTCTCTTAAAAGGAACAATAATTGTTACATTATAATTATTCCAATCACTGCAATAAATTATTATTATTAATCATTAATTATTATTGTATTTGTGATTGGCAAGCGCTTGAGATAAACTTGCGTGGGCCTGTTTTATGGCTTTTGAGATTAATATAAATTCTAGTGAATGAGATAATTAATAAAATAACAAAAATAATTATAATTAGTATAATCATGCGACGGGTCGCAGTTAAGTATGACTTTTGATAACGTGTTTTGCGTTTGCTGTTATGATTAATTATTTATATTTTTGTTGTTAACTGCGCGTTATTTAAAAATAGTGATTATATTATTGTGGAAATGTGTTATATTTTTGGAAATTACTAAAATGCTTCTTTTTAATTTTGATGGAAATATGTGACAATGGACAGGTTCGCAAATGACTTAATTTGCGTCGGTATAGTTTCTACGCAGGATTTGAACCAGCTTTTCTGAAAAGTTCAAATCACTAAGCTTGAAGAGGTATACTTTTTATAAAATTTTTAGTGAAAACTTTTTAAAGTATCGAAATATCAACGAATGCTTCAGTTCAAATAGAAAATACATTAGATCCGCATAAATGCATAACTTTGAGTCATCTTATAAAATTACAAAATACTTCACAAAATTACATCCTTTGATTCCTTACTTTAGAAAGTTTTTATAATTGAAATATTCGTGAGAGAGAGGAATATAGGATAAAAAAATATAGCAAAAGAGATTTAGACGAGTTGCCGAGAAGCGTCTGTAGAAGTAGCCCTGCCAAGAGGCCGAAGGTCCCAGGTTCGAGCCTGATGGGAGCATGTATTTGAGTCATGAATATAGATGTCTGTTAATGTGTCATGGTTGTTTATGTTGTATTATTTATGTAAATCCTCCAGTTCGCTGTATAGTCATCCATAACACAAGCGCTGCTTACTTTGGGGTTTGTCTGGGGATTGTATGATGTTTCACTTCGCAATATTAATAGCCACGCAACGCATTGGGAGAACCTCAATATAATCATACAAAAAAAACATCCATAACTCGCAAATAAACATATGTTCTAGTCACAATAATAGGTAGGTATTTGTCCTTTACAGTATTTAAACCTTGTCACTTTTCGAGATTCATTTGAACCACAACATAAAACTTATTAATAAAACTGTAATAACAAATATTACATTTACATTAGCTGTCGACATGACAAATCGGCTTCGGTTTATCCCGCGGCTGCGCTCGGCCTGCTTCTAATAAGCATGTCTTAAAGGACTGCGGCAAAGAATACGTACGCAGATACATCAATTGTAAATTTAATCCGTTTATTTCTATTAGATTACTTCTAACTATCGATAAATCCATGGGCATTTATTTATAAACAAGAAAATCTACAAGTTAACAATAGTAAAAAGAAAAACAAGGAAAAACAATAATTACAGATAGACTGCACACATAAATTACTTTGTACTTAGGGAAAAGTGGCCAACAGACTCGCAGAATTACCACGTACTTGCCTTTGTATATAGGTACTATATACATGGGCGATTTGAACACAATACTATGAAATCCGGCCATGCTATGCAATAAAATGCGACGTAAAAAAAGTGAATCATTTCAGGGGTCTTACTTGTGTTTGAGTGCTATTGATAAATTTCGATAAAAACTCTACTCGAAGAAAGACTTGCCTCAAGGCCGGAGGTTACGAATTGAGAAATGTCACTTTTTTGCATATGCGCATTATTTAATTGTGAAATAAAATTTTGTAATTTACGGATTCTACTTCCTAGTAATGACTTATCTAAAATATGAGTACGAGTGTAAATCATCGCGCCCTATCGTGTCGCATCACAGTACACGTTTGACGCCATATTAAAACGATGTATTTGGGGGTAGTTTTAATAAATGTTGAATAGTATGTTTAATAGTTGTTTAATCCTTATGTTTCTTGATCTCTTGATGGCTCGATGTATTACTAAATAATTAGCAAACAATCATTTACTTACAAACAATAATAACTACTAATTAAAAAATATTAAAGAAAAATAAGGAAAGAAAAAGAATTAAAGGTGGAATACAACGCTTAAAGCAGTACCTACGTACATAGGGAAAAGTAGCCAAAAGGCAAATAATTTGTTTGCATCCCATTGTAATCAACACTTCGGAAATTAAATTAACCTTTGTAACACTTATTTCAGGTCAAGTAGAACTCCAGCGATATACAAATCAACGGTCCAATAAATGTTAATGACAACCTAAATTAGTACATTAAATGTGTACATCGAAAAGTTTATAACAACTATTTATCACACCTACGTTATACAAATAATCTTTGCAAATTAAAGTTTACTTTTCATCATGCAACATGCCTCGTTTGATTCACAAAGCGACTCCTGTATCCCTAAAATTAACAAACACGCATCATTAAAGTGATTAATTTTGGCAATTAGAAGCGAGAGGGCTAAGGGCTGTTTCTATCTAGGACTTGTTTTGTTAGTGGGTAAATCCGTCCCGTGGGCATGCAGCAAGTGACCTGATTGCACACACAATAGAAGTTTTATAATATTCCGAATTTTAAGTAGCGCAAATTCCTGGGTTCGAATTTTGATAGGTAAACCCATAAGTATTTTATTTTGTTACGATTTTTTATCAAAGTCATGTGGTAAGAAAGTTTCAGTTTATAAAGATGCGTTCAATTAAAGGGAATTGTCGGCCAGTGAAATAACAACAAAGTCATTGAATTACACCAACAAACAAATTTCCAACTGAAGTCTACGCATTTTGATTTACCACTATATGTATATGTATATGTTACACTTATTCTGGACGGGTACTACTTAGTATTGCCACTTACCTACTGATCACGAAAAGAGTTATAATAAAAACTTATTACAAAACATGTTTTTAATTTAAAGCACATACAAATCGCCACATTGCTACATCTGTAACCATACAGTTGATTCAGTATTAAATACTGAACAACCAAAACAATTTTACGATAAAAATAAGACTACAATACCCAGCTCCGATCGTAAACGGCCCATATCTCAACATTTAATACCAAATGACTAAGTTATTTTTAATTACGCGTAATTACAAGCACACGAAGTGGCGTTCTTTAGATCAATTTGTTGGAAACAGCCCGCAACGGGATTGCAACTTACGACTCCTTATTCTATATGCAAACCCAATGGACCGCTAAGCAAATTACTATTCAATTAGTTTTCAAACTGGCTTCTTATGATTAAAGGATTTAATTATAAAGTTAGTAAGAATGATGGGAACAACTGAAAGATTTAATATATCGAGTAATAGTAGTTTTTAGTAGTAGTCACAGCTATAGTCTATCCGCGATAAGAAAACAGTGAATCATTGATGCAACTACAAATATTAGCCAATGAGGGCACCGTATTAGTAAAAGTTTTCTTATTGTCGATGATGCTATTGGCTAAAACCTAATTCCGAGACGATACGTCACTGTATTCTTAACGTGAACGAACTGTAACTTTAGTGATTTTAAGAAATATTTATGCCATAATAGAAGTCACTACGTTGTTTTTCTAGTTAAGTTCGTTACAGCTGAAAAGTGAGCACGTGATCCCTCCCATGGTAAGTGGTATCCATGGATCACGGGAGACTTGCCGAGCTAACAGATGCAGATAAGAATAACTTTGTATAGACACAAAGAGACTCCGTAAATTTATTTTGAAAAAAAAATATACCCGTGAAGTTTCTTGCCAGTTCTTCTTCACGAAGGTTTTTTCGAACTGGTGGTAGAGTCATGTTTTATTTGCCGGCAATAAGAACAAGTAATTGTCAATGTTGAGAAATAAATACTTCGTTTCATTTCATTACATGCCCATCGCCATCATTAACTGCTGACGTTCTTTATACCAGGAAATAGTGTCGTGCTGTCCCAGAGGAGAACTTAAAAAAGGAAGCTCAGCTAAAATTTGTGGAATGAATGTGGTGTGCGTGTTAATGGTTCATATAACTAAATCACAATGTCTGTAGGTATCAGGGTGCTCAGATGTATGGGTATACGTCAAGGAATACCACAATGGTATATTACAATGCATCCTAGAATGCAAGTCCGGCTCTGGTAGGGGCATATGCAGTTCTCTTCTTCATCTAGCGTAGGGTTTCCATGAGCTCACATGAAAGACAGTTCTTGGCTTATTTTAAAACAATTGAATGAAATGAATTGAACTTACGTGAGACATTACGAGGCAATGCGAGTGCGAGGCGAGGCGTGTAGCCGCGACTACACTCATCCCTGATGATGGACTCCAGACGAGTCCGAAACTAGTCGGACGTATCCGACCGTGTACCGTGAATAAGCCGCGTCATTAATTATCTAAAAATCTTAAAACAATTAAAGACCGCACGTAAAGTTATGCCTACGTATTACTTCTACAGGTAGCAAAACCTAATAGATTTTTTTAATGTTATTACTGCCAATTAATTTTATTTAAAAAATTATTTCATTTATTTTTATCGTATTTCTTTCGTTTTTATAAAATTGTAGTTTTATTTATATGTAACATTAACCACAGTAACAGTGAATGCTGTATACATCTATAAATTGTGCACATATCAGTATATAGACTTAAGAAGTGTTATGTAATGTAACTTTAATATGTTCACGGTTAGAGTTATATATATTTAATTAATAAATAAATATTGTGTTTCTATACTTTTATCACGTTGCAATTTTCTGCATACCTACCTTTTAGGTTATAAGAATTTTCGTTCAACAACCGTACAGGTATGCTATGAAAGACTGATTTTAAAAAGTAAAAAATGTATCTTAATTTAGTGGAAATAAAGTTCAAAGTACAATATTTTTAATCTTTATGGCGTTTGATGATTCTTCACACAGAGAGTTCTTTACTCTTGCAAAGAGTGAGCATCGCTTGCGCTTTGCTCGATTGTTGTCGGCGCCCCGCATATTAACAAATGCGTATCTGTGCCTGCACAAACGTTCCTGATGGTACTATGAGTTGCAGTGCGACTCGGTGATCAATGTCAAAGTGACCACTTGAGGTATCTACGAATCAATTATATTTATAATGATAAATCTTCAGACGAATACACCAAAGTAAGCAGAGCATGTGTTATGCAGCGAACTGGAGGGAACCCGCAGAATAAGTTTACATATATAAATACAAAAAACCATGACCCGAGAAGAAACATCAGTGCTTATCACAAAAAGAAATGCCCCGACCAGGACTCGAACCTACGACTTATGAGTTATGAGGCAAGGGCAAACTTTTTTTTATTTTACTTTTATTTTCAAGGTTTAATAAATTGGATAAGATTATACTCACAATGAACTTGTAGTCATACGCAAGCTTCACAGACTTGCTGACAATCGATTCCTCCGTTCCTTTCATAATAGTAAATTAAGGCTTATGTTTAACTGCTCGCCAAAAAATTTTTTTTACCCAAAATTAGTAAATGTGCACCAAAATTTGTCATCCTTTTTTATATTATAACTTTGCCCTTATACGGTAAATTACGTTAGTCAAATAAAGTAGCTATGTCAAAAATCATATGTTTTCTCTCAATTAGTATATGTTTGGAAAAAAATGTACACCAAATTAATTTTTAATGTTATCTAATTTTGATCGTTTTGTTAGACACATAAAATATAAAATATGTTTAAAAAGTGTGCTTACTTCAAAAAGAGGTAAAGGTTGTAATAGCATTATTCGCCTCTAAAAATCTACATAGCCTTCTCAATTACTAAGTCCGCCACAATTTACGAGCAGATGAAATATTACTAAATTTGGTAAACATTTACTAAATTTGATCAGGTGGTTACATTTTAAAGTTCAAACATTAATTTATTAATTATACACATTACTTATTTATTTTCGACGCATATTTACTATTTTATAACATTATTTTTTTGGTCTACGATATTTTTTTGGAGTACTTTGCCATAAAATAACTGAAGTATTTTGGGAGTCAAATCATATTCTGGTATACAAGATTTGCTCCCGTAAATTAATAATAGTAACACAGACCATAAATGCAAAGAAAATTCAACTCTACACCTCAGAATTTAAAACGTTAGCTGTAATAGATATATATCTAGAAAAGATAGCGAAATTTGTCTTGGTCCCCTGGCGACTACGCGTGAGATAATGTTCGAGAAAATAGCTTCTGCTGGGAACAGGTGGTGAGTTTATAAAATTTAATATTTAATATTGAATTTTAATATTGAATTTTAGAAAGATGTTTGTAAGATAAGGATTTTACACGATTCCAATAAAGGAATCAACTCGCTCTTCTCCTGACTCCCAGCTCCCATAATAACGAACCGAATTTGATGCGTCTTTTTCATTCAAAAGCGGAATATCGAGTAATAAATAAATAAATATTTCTAACAATCACACCACATTATCTAGCCCAAATTAAGTATCATTAAGAACTTGTGTTATGGATACTAGATAACGGATAAGTAAACTTAAGGAATATATAAACACACATAGATATTTTTTTAAATATATAAATATTCGAAATAAACTTAAATAAACGTACATACACATCGTAGGTATGTTCTGATGAAAATCGGTACCGCTATTCAAAAGTTATGCGAGTTTTAGTGTCGGTCGAGGCTTTCAATTTGTACTTACCATTAACTTGTTTTATTATTAGATACTCTAAGCAAATATATCTAAGCTTCGACGTTGATGTAGGCCGAATGGCGTCAGGACCCAGGTTCGAATCCTGATCGTAGCATTCATTTGTGTGATGAACACAGATGTTCGTTCCCGGGTCAAAGTTATTGATGTATGTATCTCTAGGTTTCTATGTATATAAGTATATATATATAAAGCCATCCATAACACAAGCTCTGCTTACTTTGGAGCCATACAGTGGGTGTGTTTGTCTAGAATTCGAATAAAAAAATGTGCTTTCCTGTTTTTCACCTCAAACAAAAGCTTTTATCAACAAAACCTTGTACAAAACATGATTGCAATAATAAGTAAAATATGAACGATATTTTCACAATAATTACTTAGTAAATGTACTAAAACTGCGATAGGATGATATTTAAGCGGGCAACTAATTTAAATATATCCATTAAAGTTAATTGTGTGATAGCGAGTGAGGTCGGGTCACGGAGATATGTATGTAGATAGTAGTATACAGAGTGTTTTAAAGGAAGATGAGATTTGGGATCAAATACGATTTTTATTTTAGAAGTCAATGTTAAAAAAACCTTTTAGATATACCGAGGGTATAATAATAACGACAAATTTTCTATACAATTTTTATAATTTCACATATTCAATGACCTACTTTAAAATCTAATTATCGATACCTATTTACTTATTTATATTATCCTAAATATAATAATTAACTATTTATTTATTATTTACTATTACGTCTAAGTGCTAATATGTAAGCAGTACCTTATTTGTCTAGTAAATATTAACTCGGCTGCGATTAACTGACGCTGCGCCCGTGTCTGTGTGGGTACCGGCAGAGTACCAGCGTTGCAATTTCGATTGCAGCAATATGCTGAGCCTTTTGACGGGCACGCTAGAAAGATAGCTAATTTTTACCTATTACTTGTATCTTATCTATACCTATCTCTTGTTTTTAAATCTATATCTATTTTGTAATTTTTTTTGTGTGTGTTTATGTCAATAAATTACTCATTAGTTCATTCAAAAATCAAGTCCCTTATACTAAACGCTTCAAAAGTGACTGTTGATAGCTAATTTTAGCTTTTAAAGGTATCTACTTCGTACACGGCACAAGGACTGGTTAGTTAGGTCTTTTCGAGTAATATCCTGTCGTACAGTTGCCCAAAAAATTGGTCCACCATTTTTGACAAAACTTCCTGTGCAACTAAAACCTTACAGCCAAGGTTGAGTCTTTAACTGTCAGAATATCAATACAAGGGAAAATCAACCTTGTTGTTTTATGACGAACTTCACGTTTGTTCAAAGATGTTATATTTCTTTTCAATATTCGCTTAACTCTGTTTTTAAAAGCTTCCTGACCATATTAGTCCAAAAACATAGGCACAGACGACGAATTGGAAACCGTTAAAACTGAATTTAGAACCCTGTCCAAAATACACGTAAAAACGAGACATTTTGGTACTAAGGCATGTATTTTTTGGATTTTATATTTGGTGGACATCAAATCCGGTTAAATCCTCGGCGTATCCTCTAGTATCTTAGTTCATCAAAACGCCTTTGGAAACTCAAGAGACCTCTGACGTGGCCTCTAAAGCACGGAAACGCTCAAATTCTTGGCCACTGGTGGTCATCCATCCTAGGGCAAGCGACAGTGACAATGCGTGAAACCACTAAACATAAGCAAGATAGACACTAAGGCCCTGTATAACGAACAATAGTATTTTGTTCAAACAAATCTAAAAACAATTTTTATCTTATAATTTATTGCAAACGATTTACCTACATCAGAGTTATGTTTGTCCCAAATTTTAAATTACCGAAATCGAATTATGTTATCAGTAATTATGAATTTGCCCATTATTATTATGTCGATACACGCGGACATTTTGTTTACCCTAACAGTTAGAATTCTTGGAAATTATTAATTATCATGACGGTAGTTGAGTTCATTAATTATGCCGCAGGCGGATGGTTAAATCAGACATTCAACTGAACATTACTTGTTCAATATTACTCGTAATAAATAAAACACCTATAGTTCGTTCGCGTTAGGAAAACAGTGAATCATCTATGCAATTACAAATACTAGCCAATGAGATTGCCGTATTAGAATAAGTTTTCTTTTTTCTGTGAAGCTATTGGCTATAACCTAATGCTGAAACTTTAAGTCACTGTATTCTTAACGCGCACGAGCTATACAACTGATCTCCATGGGTGCAGATGCTACTTACCATTGTCGGCTATAAAACAGAGAAAACAAGAACCTGGGCATGGTCCGGCAGATATATCTGATTAATGCAGATTGATAAAAAGCCATGAAATATTCATTGTGTCAGTTTTAAAAGCAAATAGGCCTAGAACGTCACTCTTGCCTGAACATCAAAAAGTGTGGGTGGAGGTCACCTTCTTAATTTCCTTCTTAATTCACAAAATGTCGTAAAATCAAACCCGGTAGAGCGTGCGTGGGCGTGAGATACAAAAAAAGCATATTAAGTTTCGCCTTCTAAAATTAATTAGTTATCATAGCAGACTTGCATTTTAATTACGTAGGTAGAGAAATTAAAATCTTTTATCCATTGAAATAATATATTTCCTCTTAATATTAAAAATATGATCTACACATACATTTATATTTACAAATTATTTTACAATAGTTATACAGATAAACAACCTAAAAATCTGAGAAATCAAATGTAGGTATATTTTTGTACTGGCAGCGTTATCCGTGTAATTTATACAATAAATTTGGTTCGAAAATAAAAATCTAGATACAATACAATATGCGTGCACAAAAATTAAGTAAATCTAAAGAAAAAAAAGTATATTTACAAATAATTTACATTTTTATTTTTAATCTTTCAATCGAATTAATGTTATCGTTTATCAAGATCAAAGATTTGAATAAATTAACAATTTAAGATTCTTTAATTTGAATTTGAAATTCGAAGAACTGAGTCACGACACACTAACTTTGTGACAGTTTTTTATTTTTTTACTGTTGATTGCCAGTTTGCGTGTTAGGTGATGGTGAGGCATTATTAGGCGGCACCATTGCAAGATGGGAGGGTGGTAACCCCATGGGAGGTAAGGGACGCCCGCCCCCCATCAATGGATGAGGGTGGAAATACTGTTGGAGAGCCGGATGCGGATACAGGTGGTGGGGATGGCGGGAAAACTGCGCCATCTTGAGCTTTTCTATTTCCGCTTCTTGTACTCGTTTCGCCTTGGCCCGTCGGTTTTGGAACCATATCTTTACCTATAACAAACGGAAACTTTATAAACATATGGGACTAAGAATTTTGTTAATGTTATCATAATAAAAGTAAACCAAGAATATCAATTAGATACGTATTATGCTTGTAGCATCATATCATATTTATGTCATAAAAGCTTATTTGTGATAGTTAAACAAATTAATAAACTTATCTAATTAACGAGAAACTGTGACGAAATTACGGTCTCGTCATATTTTTTGAGTTACTGTCATTCTTCCTGTTATTAATTTTTTCTTGACATAAAATAAAATATTAAATTCTTTATTAAAATAATTAGTCAGTGTAGTAGCTTTCTTCTGACAGATAAAGGGTATGAACAAGTAAGCAAGGATACTAAACTGTAAACAAACAAGTCAACAACAAAAAAGATTGATCCTTTTTACACCCCACCTCTTTGGCAGCTTAATTTGAAAAAAAGAACAATTCAAAATACGAACCTGAGTTTCAGAGAGTCCAAGCGACGAGGAGAATTCAGCGCGTTCAGCGATGCTCAAGTACTGCTTGTCAACGAATTTGCTTTCAAGCGCTCTTAGCTGCTGGGCTGTGAACGGCGTCCTGGGTTTTCTATTCGGCTTGTGTTTGCGTAAGTTGCATTTTATCTTTGGAGGCTCGCCGTTTGCATCTGTGGAAGAAAGGATTGGTTAGTCAAAATCGAAATCAAAATATTTTTTTTCAAATTGTAAATGTCAATCGATACATTTTTGAACCTACGGTTTCAAAAGATATTATAGGTACGTTGAGAGAAAAAAAGTCTGTGGTGTTTATGCTGTATTGCATTCCTTGGTCATTTTTCGTGGGAAGACTGTTCAATAGTTTGCTTAAGGTATATTTTGAATAAAAATAATTGACTTCTAGGTAGAAAGTCATTTTTGATTGGTGATTTATTAACGTCATAATTGATACCTAAATAACACAATATATAGGTAGGTATGTTCAGAACCAAGAAAAGTGGATCAAATGGTATTTAGACATTTAACTTTCAAATACAACTTCCTACATCGTCGTTAAATAACAAAAAAAATATCCCTTAAAGCAGTCCAAAAATTACATAATCTTCATTGGAATCAAAACCTGGGCTATAAATCGCTTAAATGGTATCTACAATTTAACGCTGTATTACAAAAACAATAACGTTTACATTTGTTTACTTTTAAAATACGAGTTCATTCCTCTTTATTTGAGTGGGTAATAAAAGTTGGAATAAAATTAAAAGTTGAAAGGAAGCGGTATCTACTTCTTAGATATAATCTCGGTCTTCTTCTTAATATTCACTACAAAATCGTGATGCCATATAGAAAATATCATGAAATTAATACGCAAATTAGTAAAAATTACAACTGGATTTGATATATTTGAAAAATGCCTACACGATAGTCGAAACTTATAAATCATTTCAATGATTTGGACTTTCCATTTTGGATTACTAATTTGATCTCGATTAAGGCGGAAAAATAATGAGGAGCCGTTTGCAAAAAGCCAAAATGCTTATTTTATAGAAAAATCGGGGTTATAGAAAGGTCGGCATAAATCGGCACTGCCAGGTAGCTAAGTCAAAAATTTTTAGATATCCGTTCGGGAAAAATACCGCCCGGCCAGTGACGTTCGGGGTTTGGCGAGCCGAGCCAAAAAAGTCGACCTGTATAAATGCCGAATGGACTGCCCGGACGTCACTTGCCGAACTAAGTAGTCGGTTCAAGCCGGCATTGCCGTTAAACATATATCCTGCCAACGTATTTGCCGAATATAACTGATTGATTGAAATGATTTCAACAGTGGAAATCTCAATATAACTAGTATCACGTGAAATATACAACAAAATAGTTTTATTAAAGTTACGAAATGTTGTAATTCCAGACAAATACTCTTATTGCGGTCTATCTATACATTTATAATACGACAATATTCTACTTTTATTACAGAAAGCTTCAAAAACATATATGAAAGTCATTTCGGAGCATTTAAACACATCTTAATAATCTATTAGCCAGAGTATTTTACGCTAATGTGTCTTCCGAAAAAAAAAACAGACAAAATAAATTTTATATGGCACAAGCTACAAAAAATTAAAGTGTATTTATTAATGTAGCAATGAGGACATGCGTACCATCAACAAAACAATGTGATTTTGCAATTAAATAAATCATTTGGACCGATTGGATCATTTTATGGAAAAGAACGCCGTCAATTTTTGTGTGGTAATGTTGTTTTTCTAATCTTATGAGTAAAGCTAGATGTTGTTACCATTACATATTTGCCAATTCTTTGTAGATAGCACTTTTTTAGTCTGTTAAAATTTTGTCAGTACAATAGATTCTCGTAAATTTTATACAATTATTCAAGTATATACGGTTTTCAACAGCGATAAGCTGATATTTTAAAAGATAGTAAAAAATATATGGATATACACAAGAGCGATAAATCGACTAGAAGAAATATTTTGATAATGTCTATTTCAAAATGTACTAGCTTATCGTAATGTTCTAAAATGTGCTCTAATCATTAATATTTGCTCCATTAACAAATACTAGAAATAAAAATCACATACGATATTAATTTTAATAATTAAGTACACACAAAACAGTATCATATTACTTTACATCGAACTCAGATGTTTCAGTTTATTAAAAATAAATGAAGTCACCCCTTAATGGCCGGAGAAATTATTGAGGGCACATGTTCACATTACCACCCACTTTAGTTCAGTGGCACAAATAAGAACTAAAGCGTATTACGTGACTAAATTTCAAACTTAATTTACGCATAGACGCAGCGCCACCCTTTACAAGGCAGATAAGTTGGTCAGGGTGTATCTAAATTTAAATAAAATTAACTTAACTAAACGTCTTGTTGAAAGAATTACGATTCGTTTTAACATCACTTAAGTTCATTGTCAAATGTCTAAATATTTTTTTTATTGATGGTTTCTGACTGAAAGTTTTACATATCAAAATATGATGCTTCCTTTCTCACTGAATGATGTAGATTTTTGTAATTCATCCCGAGTGTATTTACGATACGTAAATTTAAAAAAATTTAGGGAACCATCGAATTAAAGAAACTTTTCTTAGCCATTTCGTGATTTAAATGCAAAATACTATAATTAAATTGCAAGTATGTCTTTGCTGACGCTACCTAATGTAGCCAGGGCGCGCTAAAAAGACAGTTGATATATTAATGAGCGTGTTTGCTTTTTGTACGACTGGAACATTAATCGTGCAAGCCGTGGCATGTCATTCATTCCAATATTTTAAACTTTAAACGCAAACTTGACTGTTTTGTTGTCTGTACAAGAGGAATGGACATTCCATGAATTTCGTTAGCTTAACATTCAAATCGATGTGACAAAATTAAATTGTTACCATTTAAAAAAACAAATGAAATGAACCTTTTACGTTACTTTAAACATTAGGGTCTCTTCTTATGATGTCATATTATTACAATCATTATTATGTTAACATAAGGAAGGAAATATCTACTCAATTACGCGTTTTTTTTATAATGATAACAATCTATTAATAACTGCATTATCGCAAATGCTCTGATCTACAACTACAACAAAAATAAATCTTAAATCAAGGAGCTAACGTTTAAAATTTATTGCTGTTAAGATTTTACAGAACGATAATAAATCTATGGTTTAATTTTAAACACAAAGAATGAATGAGAACGAATGGGAACTATTAAGATGCAGCTTCCCGGATTCACGTGGAATGGGTATTTATCTGTATGATCAAACAAAGTGCCGTGGTACGAGCCATTCATCAGTTTAGTTCGTCGCCTGGATCAGGCTAGGAAACTTGAGAGTGTAAATAGAATAAGCTAAAGATCAGTTTTTTGAGCTTTTCAAAAATCACAGATAATACATTTTTAAACTAATTAATTTAAACAACTAAACATTTAAAACTAACAAATTATTTAGTGAAGTCGATATATTTATACAAGAGATATATTATATATTTATATATGTATGTTTATTCTGAGTTCCCCGTAGTTCACTGTATGGTCATCCATAACACAAACTCAGCTTACTTTGGTGCCACACAGTTGACGTGTTTGTCTGGGGATTTATTTATTATTATTATCGAATAATTCGAGATTTAGCATGTTTCAATAACTATGAATAATAAATACGATTATAGATGTAATAAAGCTATTTAAATCAAAATAAATAGGTTCCAATTATAGATCTAATGTCCCGCTGCTTTCTTAGCCACCATACCTAAATGAGCTATACTCGTCATACCCGTCCCAGCCACTTTACAAATAGTCTGAATCAGTAGACATTTAGCTTTTTGGCTGACAGCCAATATCTGTCGGTTTGTCAGAAGGATCGTTAACTACCTCTTTTATGAAACTAAGGTTTTTTAATCATTTGAATTTAAACGTTTAGTGCTCTAGAATTGTTAAGATTTGAAATTGATTAAAGAATATTTCATTTTCTTTTTAAATTTAACTGTTCAATTTGTTTGTTCAGTTTGAAGAATATTTTTAAGAATCGAGAGGTTCATCAAAGATTCTATAATTACATGTTATGTTAACAATACCTCCTAATTTTTTATTTTATTTATTATCGTATCTGATGAGAAGTGAAGATGAAGTCAAGGACTTAATTAACCTATCGACATTTACTCTTATTTTTGAATATATATAAACTATCAATGAATAAAAATAATACATCCCCAGATCAACACACCAACTGTATGGCTCCAAAGTAAGCAGAGCTTGTGTTATCAATGACCATACAGCGAACTGGGGGTAACCCAGAATAAACATAAATATAAAAATATAAATAATATACGTGACTAATTAGTTAAACTAAATAGTTCGAAGAAATTACAAAGAACATAGAGCAAACAGATAAAAACAATATTTTTTAAACATAAAATAAATACCAAATCAAATAAATAGCCTGTTCTGCTGACGCTACACAAATGAAGTGGTTTTACTGCTCCTGTTTGTTCGTCAGTAATTGATTGGGAAAGCTTCTATAATTAGTAGCGTGACTCCGTTGCGGACGGTAGGTAGGTACATTCAGAGGACACCCAAGCTAAGGTCGTTGATTGCTTGCGCGTTGTTCAGTCTTCTGTAGGCGCCAGCATACTAGGGCACGACGATGCTGCAGGGGATTCGAATGCGAATAACTGCACTAATTCAACCGACTGCTATGCTTGTAACTAACTATAGACGAAGATTTATTTTAATGAGGTATTTAATTGTTTTAGTTACATTGCGAATTTAGGCACAAATTCTTTTGAAATACCCCAGGATGTGTTTGAAAGAAATATTTCTATACTACAACTAGTTTATTGGATTGTTCGAAAATTAAAGGTTTTTCATAACAAAACTGTCGTATCAAAAAAAATACCGATGCTTATCAACTAATAAATAAAAACCGATACTAATTTAATTTGTGGCCGTACTAATAACGACTTAACCTAAAAACTTGTAACTTTACAAACTAATTAATATGAAGCAACAACGACGCGGACACGCCATTAATTAATATTATTAAATTATTATCGATTTATCGATTATTCACCGGATGAACTAATTATGATTTATACGACGAAAAACACTTTTGTAGGTGCGTTCGTCTAATTTGTGGTCATTCGTAAGACAGGCTCTGGATTTTAATATATGTCTTTGAAAGTTCTTAGTTAATGTTAATGTTAGGATAATCAATATAACTTATAATGTTATTCCTAATAATTAGAGTTCATTTTAAAGATCTAATTTGTAATCCTGAATGAGCAATGGCAGCTTAATTAAATGCCGAGATATGAAAACTAAAAAATACCTAACAATGAAATCTAATACCAGGTGGTTCTTTTGACCGTTAAGACACCATATAGCAAAAATGAAAAAATCCTACGGATCAGCCGACAATTTGCTGCTCACTTCGTACCCTCGGCTCGCGCATCGCAGGATATCTCAACAAGTTTGTAAAAAAATAAGGTAAAAATCGTCCTTGCGTTCCTTATTTTTAACTTTTCTACATCATGGCTCACTGTTTAGTTGAATGTCTAACTAAGCATTTGCCTGCGATTTATACACAACCTTATGATGCGTTATAATCATTATATTAGGACGTCAAGAATAAGTACGTTTAAATACGCAAAAATTGATACTTTAAATCTGCAATAAGCGTGTAAGTTGAAATATCAAATATACGCTCTAAGAGCATAGCAATAAAGACCATACTTTAAGTCTTTATACCCTCAAAAACCTATTAACAAATACTTTTTTATCCTGTGCTACAAATTTCACAACTCCCTTGACACAATACTTAACAAATTATGACCATAAGTTTGTATATACATTCCTGCATACCAACCTTCATTTGTATGCACTTCCACATTATTAATCAATTAAAATTATTAAACTTGTCAGTTTGTCCGTAAAGACAGACAAAAAAGGTGTGTTTTTTAAAATTTAGAATTGATATGAACAATGAAACAATTAAACATACATCGTTATTCTTTTTTTTTAATTAAAAGTCGTAATTAGGTACTATTTACAGGTATAATATAATGATTGATGAATTCAATCAATAGTGCCAGTGAGTCGGCTGTTCAATAATCTTGTTGTTATTTTTATTTTAAGTTTTTTATTTTTTTCTTGTTGTCCTTAAGGCGCGTAAATAAACGGCAATAATGTGTGAGCGAGAGACAAATACGAGTGCCTTCCCCCTAATCCGCTTCTTTAAATGGCTGATTTACACTATAAATTTTAAATTAAAATAAATATTATTTGAGTATATGTTCGAAGACCGTACATAATAAATTTCATATGTCCAAAACAACTGTTTTGATCTTTAATACTTTTGTTTGAAGCATTTATGATTGATTATTCTTTAAATATTTTGGCAATGGCTTAAACGTTTCGACACCAGTGTTACCTACGTTTTGAGATAATTAATTATTTTAAATGGTACCTACCTAATAAGCAATTTGTGTGTTATTATTAGAAAATATACATCAAAAGTACGAATATAGAAAATATTACATTTTTACCTACTTACGTATACCTAGATAGTTCAAGTCGTTTGCAACTGTGTGTGCGTGACAAGATGTACCTACTGATTGTACACGCAAACTAAAGCGACGAGAATCGGTGCTTTGACGTCGGTTTGACAAGATGGCAGCTGTCACACAAAAGTTAAATTGCATATTTACAAGCACACGCACACTGGCTGCGCGCAAAAGTGTGTTGAACTATCAACATACTTATATTAAAAATAATTGAAATTCGCTTCAAAGATTTTTCGCTCCAGCGTAACACGCCAAAAATTTTTCGCTACAACGTCCTGTAGCTACAACTTCATTTGAAACTACGTACGGAACCCATACAATCTAAATGCTCAACATACCTAAACATACCGCATTTTTTATAAATACTAAAATTCACCAAAAATATAAATTAACATAAATTAGCCAGCTTATAAAACTTTGCAAAATATATTAGCAACATTCCTTAAATGGTATTAAAAAATGTTATTCAAACCACTTCTTAGAAGGTCCAGAAATCATAAATTTATGGCCTTTGAACAATGAGACCGTACCGCTCCGCCGATGACAAATTAGCCAATTCGATACACTTGATTATTTTAATTAAGTCCAAACCAGTAACAAAAAAAAAGAAATATGAAATTCCATTTCCAAGCTATTATCATTTGAATGCGATCTATAACGACTTCCGATAATTTATAAGCCGTATTACTGACCCAAGTTTTTTTTTTTTCAATAACTGGCTGCGATTTAAAACTCTTAAATGCTCAGTTTTAAAGACAGTAGCAAGCTTTCATTTTATTAACGATCTTAAAAACTCGAATCACATAAAATTCGATATGTCCCTATAAAATAATAGCCCGGACATCGTTTAATTGATAATTAAAAACTGATATTTTTAATTTTCGAATTTAACAGTTAGGACAACACGAGCGGATTGATGTTATCAGTTTTGAAACACTAATGAAGTATTTTTGAATATCGAATGACGCGTTCGCTTTTTAAAAGGCTACCGATGGCAGTTTTGGGTACAAACGTTTGGATTAATTCGTTGCTTTTTATTCGTGAAGGAATGCCGAAAGGGCAGCCGTACCGACCAACTTATCTTTTCAGTAAAGAGAGGCGCTACGTTCTACGCGTAAATAAGGTACGATATAGTCACGTTATAAGTATTTTAGATCCAGTTTTTGCTCAGTTGGTAGCACTGTATGTTTGTGAGCTGTTTTCTAATTGGTCAAGGTGTGTTAGTGGCCAGTTCTGAACAAAGTTACTTTTTTTAAGGTCGTATATCAACCATTGTTTTTAAGTTACTGATAAAATGACTAGTTACAAGAAATAAATTCATGTACGTATCTATGGTAATGATGTATTGAAATTAGTCATGCAATAATTGGATATCACTACATTTAATAAAGATACCGCATGCCATATCTCCTTCATTAATACCTCTTAAAAGGGCTTTCAATACTTACAGTTGCATTCATTGTCTGAACAAGGTTTATAAGCCCGGCATTAACATTTAACGTTTTCTGCGAACAACTAAATATACACTCAATGTTAAGAAATACTCCCAAGTTGCTACTCTAAAATAGGCTCTATCGTAACCGCATAAGTTTTATTACAATATTTCATAACGCTTGTTTAGTATTTTACTAATTTGCTTTAGCAGGAAACACGGATGGTGTAGCGGGGGTCTTAGTACCGTGTAATCTTCTCCTCTGATGTTATCTAATGATTTATTATTTACTGTCATCGCTCAAGAGATGGCAGCACGCGTCAATTCACCGCTACTGGACTTACACAACACAAGCAAACAATAATAAACTCTATAACTATGCTTTTAGAAACCTTATAAATTGCAAATGTATTTGCAAAAACCTCATAGAAAAGACCTCCCATCGAGTAAATGTATTAACATCAACTCAACGTTTAATTATGAAAAGAAAAAAAAGTAACGTTCTAAAATGGAATACCAAAAAAATGTTAACGATTAAAACAATTACGTTCCATTTTTGAAATTTAAAAAAAGAAGGCTGTTCGGTTGTTTTTCCATTGTAGGCTTGGGAGAGCGATAAAACGCTTCGACTAATGAAAATATTTGCACAAAACGGCCTCTCGATTATAATCGATTTATAGGCGATCCAGTTTCGATCGCAATCGACACGCAAAGGAATCGATTAAATGGTTGGTTACACCTCCTGAGACCGAGGCACACATCAATGAAAATACATGTTTAACTATGGAGAAATGAATTAAAATAGTGCGCCAATTAGAGAACCCAATCGAGCGGTTATCGAGAGAAAATATATATTTTTTAAATAATGTTTAACCAATTCTGCCATGAGGGTTATGAAGAGTGTGTTGTGTTTTAGCTTGATACAGACATACTCGTAGTACTTTATATGTAGCAATCAATAAAAGTTGATATGTCAGTCGCTTTACTTATTTAAGTGTAGCGAATCTCCATTTCAATTTATACCTATTTATATACGCGACTTTTCGTTGCTCTTTCACGATAAAATTGCAAAAAGAATGTTTTTTTTTTATTTCATACTTTGGGAGAATTTTTATGAAGGAGATACGGTAATTTTAATTTTTTTGACAATTAACTATAGGTACCTATAGATCAAACGCTAATTATTGGAGCGAATTTTCAATCGCTGTACGCTGGATAAGTCGTGCGTATAACAAGTTTAATTCGACAACCTTTTCTGTTATAAGATTGAATCGACAAATACGGCTTTATATCTTACCTTTATATTTGTACTTAAAGCGATTTAAGGACATAGCTATGTCAATTTACGCCTTATTCATACAGAAATAAGCGACAAATTAGTTGTTTCAATAATTAACTCTGTTTCTCATGTAAATCAGAATACCTTGTCTTATTAGTTAGTATTAAGGTTGATTTATATGAATATTTATTTGTTTAGTTATTAGTCCAATTATTTGAAATGTATTAGAAAATAAATTTTATTTTATTGGGTTTATTTTACAGTTTATGGTACAGTCAAGGAACTCGGCGGAGGATCAAGCTAAGGCGATAATCGCTTGTTCGGCCTTGTAGGCGCTATGCATACGCATAATGTGGATCTGATCCTGCACTAAGTTCCCCGACTGTACCAAAAGGTGGAGTGATTGTATATGTAGTTTCCTGATAAAATAAATGAAAAACAATTTATAGCAATCATAAATATTAAGTTAATTTCAAATATAATTAAATGTTTTTGCATTTCATATAAACTTAGTTCATAGATAACATAATTTTGTGTTAAGACGAGCCAAAGCATCCAAAAACCAAAGCAACAGGTAAACTACAATCGATTCTTAATTACTAAATAACTCACTAGTAACTAATTATGCAACTAGTAGTTAACAGAGACCTATTCAGATCAAATCCCAGCATATACGACATTTAAACTAAATTAATTGGCAGCACTTGATTAAGCAATTATTAATTAATCTTCCTCGTTCGACGCATATGTGCTGGCAGTCATTTTGATTGCTTTTGGCAGGAGCTGTCAAATTGCCAGTGATGAAATTGTCAGTGGCTTTTCAAGAATGAAATTAAAACTGCTGAAAAGTGTTGCTATTAATGTTATTTTTAGAAATAATCATTTTAGTCCTATTGCAATATGGATTAATACTTATATTATGAATAGGTACATACAAATGTTTGTTTACTGTGTCAAAACGGTTTGGAATGATTGAATGACTTCCTTGAACGATCAAAAAACCGCAAATTATTGCTGAAATCTAATTTAGTAATAGTAAAAAGCTTATTACAGGATAAAACTATAGTTTATCCTTCTATTAATATATATTTTAAGTTTGTCAAGTTTTAGGTACACCAAGTATCGACTTCCAAATTAGTTGATGTATACCTAAATATTCAGTTATTTCTCCGTTCTATATATTAGTGTTTTTATAACTCTCTGGTGCCTATAAAGGAACCGTTAGCTAAACTACTCGCAATAAACGCCACTGATAAGAACACAATAAGGCATAAACCGATATCAATCAAAAACCAAACGTGTGAAATTAAAACTTTAATAGTATATTTAAAAAGTCTTAACTCCTAAATACGTTCAATAGCAGTTATCAATCGAATTTGCTTTTTAAATTGCTAAATTATAGCGATATAACCTTAGAAATAGCACTCTAATACCTGTTATCGATGGTTTCGTATTCGATAAGCAACAAAATTATCGATATATTCATATTGTGGCTATTTAAATCGAATCGATAGTAATTTAATCGAGTTATTTGCACGTTAGATGAAAATTGTGTTTATCGAGGAGATTAGGGAAATTAAACTATGCGCTAATTTAATATGCGGGTAAAAGGCGTAACTATTTAGTTGTTTTTATTGCGTTTTCTTAATAAATATTTGATTTATTTTTTTTATTATAACTTTATTGTCATTATTTTTTAAGCTTTCAATTTTTTTCACTAGTGTTCGTAAATCGACATATGTTTTAGTACTGTAGAAGTACGCATTGATATCTTATTCAGTGTAAAAATGTAACCTAATACAAAACACTTTAAGAAACGAATGAAAGTTAATCTTGCCTGCTGCGCACAACAGAAATAATAAAGTTTAAATATGTCATCCTACTCCAATGCGCAAACTATACCTAATGTACAAAGAATTACTTAGGTACTTCAAAAAATACTATAGTGCAAATAAAGCCCCATACTTTGCCACTGTTCGCCATTGTGGAGTCTATACAGACTGGTTTTATGCTCTTGTTTTTTTTTTTATTTTTGTAAGCGCAAAAAGGCACATGCACGAGGCGTTATTCTGCCGAGTCGTATATCGGAATAATTTGTTTCACTGTGACAATTTAGAAATTATTTGTTAAGTAACTGCTTTTAAATAACTAGATACTTATTAATGTGTATAAATATAAATTACGCAAAATATAGGTTTTGTTTGAACTGTAGATTGGTATAAAAAATTGATTCATTGACTCGAACAAAGTGGAGCGTAAAGTTGGTATTATCAGCTAGATCGGTTCCGTTCCAAGAAACAAAAAATATGTGGGAATTTTGCACTCGGTAATTCAATAAATAATCTAGCTAATGTTTATGCAGCTTTACCTAGTTCAAATAAGTGGTGAATAATGTATATATATTATAATGATCTAGAAGTGTCTGTGTCACAATCGGTTTCACCTGCTTATTATAATAACTTATCAATATCGATTTCTCATATACCTAATACTTACCATTTAATATTAAGAATGAACAAAGTTATTGAAGTACTACGATTGATTTTCGTTTACAAAGCAAATCATGCATTTTTATTGTAAAAATAACGTTTCGAATAAACATGTCAACTAACAAAAAGAACAGCGGCTCCCACCGAGCAAACAAAGAACGCAAGGAAAATGTAAATTACCAATTAGCAATATACATTACAGTTTTTTTATTCGACATAATACGGTTAATTGACATTTAAAGGTATTATTTGAGATAACAGAAGATTACAATACATAATTTATGTTTTTTAACTTATACTTTTAATAAAACATTGCCCAATTATGTCTTTTTTTTAATAATAAAACCCCAGACAACACCAACTGATGGCCCCAAACTAAGCATAGCTTGTGTTATGGACGACCATGCAACGAACTGGGAGGGAACTGGGAATAAACATACATATATAAATACAAACAACCATGACCCGAGAACAAACATCTGTGTTCATCACGCAAATGAATGCCCAGCCAGGACTCAAACCTGGGACCTTCGGCGTATGAGGCAAGGCTACTTAGCACTACACCACTCGGTCGTCAATTTGTTATTTATTCTTGTGATAGACGAACAGTCTCCTATAATATACCTGTAATATGTTGTTTTATTATCAAGATCGCTAGAACGAGATACTGTAGCTTAGATACTTTTTTAAATGATTCTTATGACTGCATCAAACTCTAAATGAAAAAAAAAACGTTTCTTGCATGTTCCAGTAGGTAGTTTAATTTCCCTTAACCTACAAATCCTAATACTAATTAGCCCAGCACACTGTCATATACATAAATAAATACACAAAAACGACTCATGCAAAACTATTAGCAACCCGTAATTGAATAAGCATGTAAACTGCTACTAATCACGGCGACCGGTCTTAACGTC
This sequence comes from Marasmarcha lunaedactyla, assembly GCA_923062675.1. Classification (NCBI taxonomy): domain Eukaryota; kingdom Metazoa; phylum Arthropoda; class Insecta; order Lepidoptera; family Pterophoridae; genus Marasmarcha; species Marasmarcha lunaedactyla. The sequence continues at coordinate 6,623,664 of OV281361.1, read as the reverse complement.
TGCGAAGCACGCAAAACTCGCGCCTACTTTTATCGAAGATGCTATTTGTGAAATTGTTTCATTTACAACTGACGGGAGAAATTGAAAATGGAACGTTTTTATTGATTTCTTTATTTTCTTTTTTCGGTTTGGTGCGGAATAGTAATGCTAATTGAAATAAAGGGTGGTTGTAGAGTTTCTGTATTTAGATCTCGTGTGGGGCGGTACTTCAGTCCTTCCACCATAAAAATCACGTTTACGTGTTCCGGTTAAAGAGAAGAAGCCAGTGTAGTTAATGGAAGAAAGGCAATTGCAATCGCCAACGCATCATAATCCCACTAAATAACAATCGAAAGTCAACAAATCACAACACAATAAATCAATAATATCTACGACTATTAATGCCTAAGGACACGAATGCCAATTACCATCAAAATGGCTCGCGAGCTAATTTGCCCGCTGTGCAAATATTTAAAAAAATAAGATTTGAAATATTAAATTAAAATCATACTTTTTCCTAATTAACTCTAATTTACAAATAACAGATCCAAAAGAAAGCACGCACCAAATTATTGAGCCGATAAATCTGATATTTACCTCAAAAAACTCGCTATGTTAGTAACGATGTTTAATGGATTCATGGTTATCGATTTCCTCGTATTGATCGATAATTACGCTATTGATCGCCGCGCTGACTTCGTAATTAGTAGCATCTTTTTTAATTTATGATCTTTTAATTTGTATTGAATCTCAAGGATTTAAGGGCATGTATAGGTAGGAAGGAAACCAATTGATAGCTTTTTAAAGAGTCGTTTTATTTTCTTCATCTTCTTTTAAAGCTCTGAGTCCTTTTGCTTTATAATTTTTTTTAACTATATGGCCCAAAGAGACAGATGTAGTATTATGGATGACCACACAGCGAACTGGGGGGAACCCAGAATAAACTTACATATATACAAACAACCATTACCCGAGAACAAACATCTGTGTTCATCACACAAATGAATGCTCGAAGCAGGACGCGAACCTGTGACCCCTGACTTATGAGGCAGGGCTACTTGATATAACTTCTTATTATTATTTTCTTACAACAAAAATAAAAATGCTTCTAAAACCAAAAGAACATAAACGACAAAATATTTTAAATTGCCTATATTCTAACCTAAACATTGAACAAATCCTTTCGCGCCATCAGAATGCTTTAGCACCATTGTTTGGCGAGTTCTGCGAAAGCGCGGGAATTATGCAAAACTCCGCCATTTTCTAAAGGTCCCTCCATCTTGTGAGGCTATGGGATATTGTTTTCGAATTTCGAAAGATCCGTTATTTATGTAAGGATTTAAGGACTTGTAGGAGTATTTGGTATCGAGCTTGTAAAAGGCTTTTCGGTTTTGAATATATTTATAAATGTGTTGATATGAATAGATATCGGTACCTAGATCTCTGCGGTTAATTAAAGGACGTCGGCTATGTATGATGTAGATATTTTTTTATTCTTCTTAAAAAGATTATTGCTCTTGTTCTCTTCCACTTAAGAAAACTTTTAGGTAGCTAATAAATAAAAATTTCTAGGTACCTACTATAAGTAGATATAAGTACATAGTTTTAAAAATAAATAAAATCGTAAGAAGATAGGTATGTAGGTACAAATAAATAATGAATTATTGTAAAATAGGTCGTAAACACATTTTTTTCCATATAATGTTGAAAATATTAAGTGAGCCCTTAATATTGTATTGCAACAATTAAAGTATTTTATATCAATTGTCATCACAAAAGATATCAAACAATCGAACTGGATTCGAACTAACATATTCCGCGTCCCGGAATGCTCCAACCTAACTTCAGAAAGATTAACAGAAACATTCACAAAATAGGCAGCTGAAAAAAAACTGACGCTTAAAATAAAAAAATTTTAACACAGTGAGTAAATATTTAGAAGAAAATTAAATAAATACCTATTTGTAAACAGGAAAATAAAGAAATGTAATTACACTCGTTTGATTTAAAAATATTATAATAAGTCAATTAGTAAACATTGTAACAGAAAATTTAAATACAATACAAATCGCTAACCTACTGCTTGGAAAAAACGTTGAATGTTTTTTTTAACCTTTTTAACCTACATATGACGTGAGACGAAACTAATTGAAAAAAGTTACTGATAAAATACATGTAGGTACCTCTACATTTATTTTAAGTATATTATTTGCCAGAAAGGAGGATAAATATTTACCAAAATGGTTTCCAAAGGCCCTTAAAAGTCTCACCAATGTTAAAATGATTTAACATTGGCTATGTTAAAAACAATAGCTATAAAAATATCATATGTCGATAACGCTTTATAATTTTGTATTTCAAATAAGTCAGTAAAGAACCATTTTCAGATTCACAAATAACTTTTTCTATTAACGAAAATATATTCGAAACATACCTATGTCATATCTCAAAGTCCTATTCAAATATTTTGTTCACACAATCAATAAATAGCTTATAGATAGTAACAAAAACCTATAGCTAAATTTCTATACTTCGTCAAAATTTCTTTTATCAATAACTGTCAAAAATATTCATTAAAAATAATAATTCGAATTTCCTTTGAATTCGTACATCTCTATTTTTAGAATAGATGTAGGTATAGGCGTCATAAATAATATCGATAAATATTTCATTAAAAAATCGAGCTTTAGTCCAATAAGTGTAAATAACAAGACTTTTCAAATAGTGTTTTGACTGCACTGCCCAAAACTAATTAATGCATAATTAAAGCTTAATAATTAAAAAAACAGCAAAATAAGCTTATTATCTCTTAGAGTAGAGTTAACTAATTGCGGCGGTTAAAAATAATTATTTTGTTATTTATTATTCTTCACTAATATTATTATATATAATATTAGTCAATATTATTCACTATTTAATATTATTATATAGAATATTGTTCACTTAGTTGTACGAAATTGTCTTGCTTAGTGGTCGAAATGTTAATTCATTTACTGTTTATTTCTTCGAGTTTAGCTCTCTTAAAGTTCCGAAAATTATTTATCTTTCTCAACTATGCATAAGTCTAATAAGATTAAATCAATTTCCTGGTAAAATTTTTGTATCAATGTTAAAATAATCGATAAAATGTATCGATTAAATCCGACACTATAATAACATGAAAAGTGACTCACGAATTCTGGGTTAAAAATGTGGGGTACGAAATTTGCATAATGTAAGTAGAATTAAAAAAAAATGGTATGTGTCACTTTTTTGCCTTCCTCGTAAAAGTCATTGCAATCCTAACTACAAAATCTGCTTCAAAAGAACCACAACCGCTTTACAATTAATTCAAGATAATCGTCATTATACTCTTTAAGCTTGTGGAGTTTGTCTAACCTGTTAAATGTCCAGGGAAATGTGACTGGAAGAGGGGCCCAAAAGACGGAACTACGGAGGCCGCGCCGGGCCAGCTCAACCCGTGGTACGCCGCCGCCGCCGCCGCCAGCGCGCTGAATGGGGTCGGCCGGATGGGCCCCAGGCGCTCGCGCTCCGCTCCCGACGACGCCCGATCTTCATCCTCACTCCCCACCCCGTTCTGCAGGTCTTCCACGTCAACTATCGAATCCTCCTGGTTCACCGAGTCTTCGTATTCATCTTCTGATGAAGTAACTGTCGCTGATGCGTTCAAGTTCAACGGAGGGGTTTGGGAAGATGATCTTTGCGGAGAAAATGACTTTCCACCTGGTAATTCAGGCTGGGCTGAAGGCGACTGTCTTAAAGGGGACTCGGGCAAGCTCCTGTGATGTCTCAACATCTCCGCAGTCTCTTGGTTGTTATTCTTAGTATCAGCGAGAATGGAAGCGACGCTGAAGCTGATTCTCGAAGCTTTCGGGGGCTCGGTGGCCTCAGCGGGGCTGCTCGGGTATCTGGAAACACTCTCTATCGCCATATTCACGTCGTTTTGCTCGTAGCTTTGTTTCTTTAACATTGAACGTTGATCAGTTCCATTTAGCACTAGTGGTCGCGTGAGCGCGGTCGTGTACGCATGCGGGCGTTCGGAGGTTGACTGACGGTGGCTAGTGGCAAGACCCTGTATACGGGAGATGGGCGGGGCTTGGGAGGCGCCGCCTCTACCTGCGCAGGCACCACCAATGGAACGCATACGGCGAATTGATCCGGGGGGCGAGGGAGAACGATTTAGCACGCTCTTATCTCGTTAGTCGCCTTTGTGATGCTCAATTTTTTTGTAGGAATCAAAACATAATTACCTTTTGTAGGGTACTCGCTGATCGGCACTTTACCGCGGGCTACGGAATAAAAGCATAATGAGCTCTGGTACTTGTTAAATCCTTCTGAGCGACGTCTCTTTATAAGATTACTGTCGGAGGGGCGTCGGGTGCTGATGCATGTGTCTATAGTTGTAGTATCGATTGACGTGAATTATGATTCTAGTTGGAAAGTGTATTTTTACATTTCTTCAATTTTCAATTTTCAAATTAACAATTATACCTATTTATATTATTTCATCTAGTTATGTAAAAATATTCTTGTAATAAAAAAGTATAACAGTTAATCATGTAGTCACTCATCAGTAATTTCTTTTGCAAATCTAAAAATTTACTGCCGTGAAAAGTAAATAAAAAGTGCGTTTATTCCAATCCAGTAATAATAGAAAAATCTGTGGTTTAGGTACCTATGATAAAATTAGAAGCGCAGCAAAGTTTTTAGTACCTATCAATCTACGTCCCGTGTTATTAATTGTTTTGCTAAAACAATTATTACAATAATAATGTTTTATATTTTGAAATAGCTGAGCTTTTGGTTTTCATTTACAAACTTTAAATTTATTATTTGGATGTACATAAACGATATGCTATCTATAAAAAAATGATTTCTTCACAATTCCTTGCTTGTATTTTTGTTCCGAAGGTAACTGATATTTTATTTCAAGTCAGACTCTCTGATTTTGAGATAGTTGGGTTCTCAGATATTTAATAGAATTAAAGGTTTACGAGATCTTTTAATACTTAATTGAGTTAATATAAGAAATTTAGGTTAATCATATGTAGGTACCTTATGGCATTAGATACGGAAACTTGCTTTATGGGGAACCGCCTCCTTTTAGAAGTCGGTTAAGAATATAAACGTTTCTTCATTTGAATGATTTGAACTTGGGACATGTATTATGCTAACTTTAACCTAAATACTTTCGCTTTACAACTCACCCTCAAAAAGGTGCATTCTTATTATATATTATTTAGGTGCATCTCATTGTTTCACTAATTTATAACCCCAGTCAATTTTCTAGGTGTTTCTCAACAGGAAGATATATAAATCTTAAAAAAAAAGATCACTTTTTTGCTGTCACTTCAAAAATACTTTCTCAAACGGTGCCTAATGAGATTCCTCATACTTTTAAATACTCATATCCCTTCAAAGATACTCAAATAGTACATTTAATCGCTACGTCACTTCACAGATATTTAAGTATCTCAAAATAAACTTCGATTTAAGGGGAGACACCTCATAGAAACCGTTCTTTTATCGGTAGGGTCCCGCTGTCGCCCCTGATTAACGCCATCTCTTTCACACTCATGCAAACTATATACTTTTGTCTCTGTCTATACTAAACGTTTGACTTAATAGGCATTTAGTATTCGGAAGGGAATACTCTTAATTATAAAGGGTGTCGTGAAAAATGTGACATGTTTGCAATGATTTATAATAGATCTTATTCATTTGAATTAGAGTCTACTTTGTGTTTCTATTTTTGTGTCATAATTTTATTTAAGCTTTTTTGGTTTCCGTATTGATTATATTATTGAATCTATGACATGTTTGTAATGATTTATAATAGATCTTATCTATTTGTAATACCGTTTTTTTTCTATAACTATTTTTGTGTCATAATTTTATTGTAGTAACTTTTTGATTCGTATTGATTGTATGAGAGAATATTTCCTTTAATATCTCTTACAACAATGAATCAGTAATTCAAAATTTTCTTTAAAATTTCGAATGCCGTTTTTTTGTTAACGCCAAAATGAAAGATGTCGAAACGTTTAGAGGCCTAATTAACGTAAATTTTTCGGATTTTTTTCTTCAACTAACGGTGATTAGTCCATGTGGTTTGGATCTTAATTATGGTACAAATTTTGTGGAATTCTGACTGAAAGTCCAAATAAGGATCTATAAACGTCACAGAAATATGTAAAGAATTTCTCTGTATGATTTAGTTAAAGCAGCTTTGGTGGAGTAAAAGATATTCTGCAAGATATTCTAATTAATAGGCTTCAGGTTAATTTCATAAAACTTACGTGAGACATTTTAATTAGATATTTAATAACGCGGCTTACTCACGGGACGCGGTCGGATAGGTCCGGCTACACGCCTCGCGTCGCACTCACCCCTGAAGATGGACTCCAGACGAGTCCGAAACTAGTCGGACCTATCCGAACGCGTACCGTGAGTAAGCCGCGTTATTAAATATCAGGCTTCAGGTTTACTATGTGGTAAATAGTGATATGTTTTTGACCAGGATACTAAAGATCTATTAGAAACTTTTACACGCAGGTTCTTTCGTAGACAATAAGGGCGACTTCATCATAAAAACATACTAAATTAGTGTTTCATTTTCCCTTAAAAATGTTAAGTTTATTTTTGTTCATGTGTAGGTACTTAAATCTGTGACTTATACAAGACATTGTGGTACAGTGGTAGTATCCGTGCCTCCCACGCGGGAGGGACACAGGTTCGTCCTGTCCGGGTCCTGTCATTTCCTGGTCGGGGCATTTATTTGGGTGATGAACACAGATGTTCATTCACAGATGTTCAATTATGTTTATTTTGGGTTCCCTCCAGTTCGCTGTATGGTCATCTATAACAAAAGCTCTGCTATTCTTTGGGGCCTTGCATGGTAACCGGCATCCGCGCCCGTGGGCATCGTCGTCGTAGGTGTTTTATTTATTATTGAATGTGATTATTATATCGATTAATGACGCGTTGCCGACCGCAGGCCTGTGTTCCAGCAATCGCACTTGATGATCCTTCCCTTACACCGGAACACAACCACGTGAACGCGTTTACTATATGGCATTAAAAATAAGAAGGACTCTAAAGTGAAAAAATGTCATATTAAATTGCACCTTTAGTTAAATAATCGATTTTACATAACTCTTTATTGATTTTTCACCGTAAAATCAAAGTAATCAAGCTGTATAATAAATACTAGTTCCGTGTTCGAGGTTGAAATTAACATTTGATTGCCATGAAGTTATAGAAACTTTCTTATTGAGGCGGCCTTATCACTTAAGGACTAATTCTTCAAGAGTGGGTAAGTATAATATAATAATAAGAGAATTAGTTGAGACATTTTTTTGTTAACTTTTTTATTATACACGAAAGGCAAAGGAACTTTGCCATAGAGCCTGGGAAATGAATATTTATTTTCTTTGATGATGTCATGAATGATAACGAAGATAATGAAGGTGATATCAACAAACTGAGTTTTTGGAACGAAACGAAAAGCAAGTCGTCTGCACTCCTCACTGGGGTTTATATTTAATGCACATGTCTATGAGTATTCACTCCACGATACCAAAACTACAGCCATTAGTGAAAAGAAACACAAAAAAAGAAAAATCAATGAAGAGCATGCCTTTTTTCATCCATTTGCCGCCAAAAAGTCGAAAACCATTTAAGGCTGTGGCCTTAGGTATAATATACCTAGATAACTTTTTAATTTCAGCGGACTTTTCGGCTGTATAAAGATTTGCCAACCAATCAATTTCACTTCCGACCTTCCTAGTTTACATAGGTACCTAACTGGAACAACACTTAAGTAAAATTGTTTTTCCTGTATGTTAAACATCAATTTTAAATAATATTTGTAAGACAGATATTTTCTATATTTTCGATCGATCATTAATTTACCTAGCTATATTAATAAGTTTCGCATAAAAACAATGAATGAAACTTCAAAAATATATTTTAAAGTCCTTATCGTTACGCAATAAGATCCTTTATTACTCAACGCTGTCAAACATATCTCTAGTGTGTAAATGTTTTGACGAACAAATGTGCTGCAGTCTGACCAATTCATCTGCTCAGTTAAGGCTGGCGCTGCGTTCTATGCGTAAATGAAATTTGACGTAATAGATGTTTAGTTATAGTTTTTATTACTGAAGAGATTAGTTGGTGGCAGTGTAGATCTAAATTCATCCCGTTGAAATTTTTTCTTAAAATATTTTTGAAATAGGAAAACGTCAATTAGCGGACTGGTTGGCGGGAGTTTTGTTTTTTTTTTAAAGAAATGTTATGATTTACGGCTTTTCCGCCGAGTAACTTGAAACTCATTATTACATGTTACAAATTGTCTATGGATCGTTCTAGTTGACACTTTTATGAAATGTCTTTGGACATCAGTTAGATTTTTTTGCTTCTGTTCGTTGATTTATGTTTTATTTCATAAATACATATTTCGATTCATTAATCGCTAAGTTGATGGATATGTTTTAGATTAATTAGACTTATATTCATATTGTTGTGTAAGTAGAGTTTTTTTTATCTCCTGCAGTCCTTTCTATTTTGACCGCCATAATTATCACGTTACGTGGTTGTGTTCTCGTAAAAGGGAAGGGATAGCCAGTGCAATGATTGGAACAAAGGCAATTCCAACTGAGGCTTGCGGTCGGCAACGCTTCATTAGTCGACATAATAATCACATTCAATATTGACAAATAAAACACCTACAACTTACGATTTCCATGAGCGTGGTTGCTAATTAGATAGATAATTTCTTTATTTGCATCAAAAAAAAACAGAATATACAAAACATTAAACTAATTACCATTAGGTGGGTCGCGTGTTCGTTTGCCGGCTGTGAATGAAGTAAAAACTATTCAAAATAAAAGCAAAAGTCGCAAATATCAATCAAAATAAAACCAATGTTCTAGGTAATAAAAAAACATCGGCCATATTTGTTTGCAAAGGCAAAGGTGTTCCCGTCATTCGAACAGGCGTGGTGGCAAAAACCTGGTCATTTGTACGATTTGAAAATGGAATTTTAATCGTCGCTTGATGAAACTTCATGTGAACCACGCCCTTTATTCACAATGTTGATGGCTATTGCAATTTTAATTTGGAAGTTAATTCAAAAGCAATATAAATATTTTGTTTTATTCTACGCCTTTTTCTTTGTGCAAAGATAATTTTTGAATAGATTATTATTCATTTTCTTTTACCTACCAATTACCTTAATAGATATCTATATTTTTATAGGTGTTATAATTTTAAAAAATGGCAGATAATTTTTAAATGTTTTAAAAAATCAGGTAAACATATTAATCAACCCCCCCCCCCCATTTATTTCTCAAAAATTGTATAACACTATTTTAACTGGCTAGGGGCGAGAATCGCTTGCACGTTTTTGAATATTTTATAAGCGCCCTGCATGCTAGGGGATGACGCCACTACAGTGAATCCTGCAAGTCACAGTTTGAGCCTGCAAGACACCCGACTGTATAATATTCGTTGCACACTGTCAACGCTTAGGTACAGCGGTTACAACATGACATTTTCATTTGCGGCTATTCGTTTTGTACTTGCGTTTCATTAATTCTGTAAATTATTTAAATTCCAATTTCTTAAACAAAATACACGGGAAAAGCCACAGCATGTGATTTAACTTGGAATATCTTTAAGGCGTGTTTGAAAACAAGAAGCAATCTGGAAATGAATAATCCTTATAAACATTAAAGCTGAACAAACTGTGACATGGCACGAAATATACTTGGATTATAACTAACAATTTTAAAGAACATATCTAGTCGTAATTTAAGGAGCCGAGTGCCATTGATACAATCTTATCTTTTTAGGCCATATTAGATCCATAAGGGCAATTCTCATTCGGCGACGTTATATCTCAAAATCATAGACATTTTCTCTGTATCCCTGACAAGTACTCGCCGCATGTCGACCTGCAAACTCGGTAAAAAACGACTTTGGTAAGATTTTGACGTCTCCAGAACATAAAATTATGTCGATGGAAAAATCTGTATATTCGAGACGAGTGTCTAAATTCGACTATCTAGTAAAATGAGTATTGCCATTGTAGTGCTAATATTGCACTTACTTTCCAAAACTATACAGCCAAAAGCAAGAAAAACCCCCAATCTTATATAAGTTTGTGAATTAGCGGCATCGAATTCCCAAATATTCATGGTTGGCTCTTTAGCGTTCCAATTAAAATGACATACCCAAAATGGCCGCCGGAGTTTTGTTTAAATAAAACTAAGGACTATGTTTATAATGTTTTGTGAAGTCTTGTTAAAATTCTAAAGGCCTGTTCCGTCACTTTTTCGTATTATTTGTAGGCTGGTCGAGAATTTTAATTGTATGGTAGGTTTTTTAAGTTTTGTACGGTGATGGATACTTTACGTGCAGTCGGGGAACTCGGCGAAGGCTCGTAGGCTCAGGCGAAAATCGCTTGCGCGTTGTTCGTATCGTTGTCTTTTGTAGGCGCTTTGCATACGGGCGTCGACACTGCAGCGGATTCTAATGCGGATCTAAGCATGACCCAAGCACCACCCCCGACTGTACCTATTGATGAAAACTATGTTAGTTAATATATATAGTTCACCTAGTTTGTGCGCTCGGCCCTATGTGTGCGTGTGCTTGTACATTTGCAACTTACCTTTGTATGACAGCCGCCATCTTGTCAACCCGTGTTGTCGTCACATTGGTGTGCGAGCATACTCAGTACATTGTTAGTACGCACACACAGTTGTTGTATACATACAACTTAACGCACACATAGGGTCACGCGCACAATTTACTTGAACTATCTATACTTAATTCATACCTTGGTATTTACGAATGTTTAAATAATTGTATACAGTTTATGAATAGATTTTTTTATGATTTTCTTTTAACCCTTAATAGGGCGCGAGCTAAAAGAGCAGCTAATGAAGAAGTTGAAGTGGTTTTAGGGCATTTAACTAGCGCAGAATTCAAAAATATATAGAAAAGGGGGGTACCCTTGGGGGAAGTACCTTTATTTTGGGTGGGAAATAATATCCCTTTGCCCGATTAAGTTTACGCATTGCTCTATGAAGTGGGAATATAGTTTCCTTTGCCTGATTAGGTTTCGTACATTTCACCTAAGTTTGTCGTAATCTATACAAGCACTAGTCGACGGTTTTGCCTGTTTTTTTTTAATTACTCTTAATTAGAAAATCAAAACAACTTATTATAATGAAAACGTTTTATTATCATTATAAAATTATGGTACATATGACAAACTAAATTATAATAAATAAAAATTCTTCTCCTCAGAAAAATAAAATGTCTTTATTCCAAAAAAGCTATTTAAATTACATATGTATTATTCTTTACAATGCTGTGGGGCCTCGTGCAAAGATTTTAAGCATTTTTTTATTAGTTAGCTATAAAAAAAGCATGAAGTAATCGGGCAAAGGTAAATAACTTCCCACTTACGAATTCGAACTTTGTGAGATTGTGGATCACTACAGCGCCATGTAAACTACATAAAACAGCCCCAGAATAGACCTATAAGCACATAAAAGAAACCAAATTCTACAAACAAATTATTCCTCGAAAAAAACTTGTTTTTTCTATGGCTTGTTCAAAAATTACGCGCTTTTTCACTCAAGATTCAACCACTGACACTTTGACATAACAAATACACTACCGATGGACATAAAGTGGAACAGTCTATGGTAATCTATAGTGAATAAATAGGTAACATCTGTGGTGAATTGTCTCGTTCATCATTTACATGAATTTTAAAATAAAAATTAATTTGTTTTGCAGATTCTGATGGGAAATAATACCCCTTTGCCTTATTAAGGGTTAACCTAAGTTAAGACTTTTTGGGAAACTTAAAAAATTTAGAAATGTTGCCAGAAAAGCCACCTAAAATATCTGTATTAACAATCAAATTGCTTTTGTCATAAAAAATCTTTCGACTATAAAGTCTACTATTATAATCCTAAAACTAATTTTAATTACGCTTTCCCTTTTACGTAGTTTGAGATGATTTCTTCGGGAACAGCGAATAATACATTCCCCAACTCTTCATCTATTTGGTCAATAATGAAACGACTTAGACATTTGTTGTTGCATTTTAAAATGACTAAAAAACATACATCTTAAAAAAATGCAGTTCTTTTAAACAAAATAGAATATAAATACTTTTAAAACGACTATAAGCTCCTTCTAACAAGCTTTGAAGAAGCTTTGAAGCTTTCTCAGTTAAGGTTTAAATTCACAAACAAATCTAACTGACAAGACGGATAGTTAAGAGTTAAATTTCAAAGGATACTATTACTAACTATAAATATGATTTGCATAAGTTTATTTGTTTAAGCGTTGGTCGCGCAGTGGTTAAAGCACTAGCTTCTCAGTCTTGAGCGGGTTCGATCCCCGAGACTGCCAAATGTACCAATGTTTACAACTTAAGTAGATTACGAGGAAACCTACAATCTAAGAAATTATTTCTAAGGTAAATGAAAATAGAAATGAAATATTTATTTCTCAACATTGACAATTACTTGTTCTTATTGACGTCAAATAAAGCATGACTCTACCACCAGTTCGGAAAAACCTTCGTGAACAAGATTTGGCAAGAAACTTCACGAGTATATTTTTTTCAAAATACATTTATGTCTCTTTATGTCTGGGTATACAAAATTATTCTTATCTACATCTGCTTACTCGGCAAGTCTCCCTCCCCCAAGTATCAAACGACGGCACCCGTTCACGAGTTAACGCGGGATCCAGCCATCGCCCGCCTCAACCATGTTAGAGGGAAGTGAGTGTAAAATGCCTGCCAACCTGCGGTAGGCGAGCGCGATGGGCTTTAAATTGTTTAACAGCCTGTAGTTTGGCTGATGTCCCAGCAGGAGTGCTATTAAGGCTGTAGTCATTTTGTTTTGAAAAATTCAGTCAGTACTTACATATAGTTAATACTAAAAAAAACTTCAACGTTTTAACAACTGATTTTATCTGAAACAAGAGCTAAAAGTGTACTTACTCATTTGACAAAGTTCTTCTAAGCTTTAAGTATTATACTCGTATTATTTTTTGGATAAAGAAGACACTATCAGTAGAAGGTTTTGATTTAATTAAAATATGGAAGATAGATGAGTTTCTTACGTGTCGTATTACGTGTAAAATATGGAAATATAAATCAAACGAGAATAACGGTAGTGAAACGTCTATTTCGGAAACGGACTGCGCAGCTCTATTTCAGTTTTTTATGCCAGTATTTATTTAAAATGGGAACACCCAAAAATTCCGAATTTGAATATTCCGATTTTTTTTATTCCGAATTTTACAATCCCGAAGAGTCTTCATTCCGATTATTCAAAAACACGATTCTTATTTTACCGAAATTCATAAATACGAAATTTTAATTTTCCGACTTTCATTAGTACGAAGAATTAAAAACTTAGTGTTACTAGTCCGAAATATGGTATTTTAATTTTAATTTTCCAAAAATTCAATGCTAACATTCAGATTTTGTATCTAAAACAGGTATATATTAAAAATTATAATCTAAATGTCCTGTGCCACAAAATAAAGTTAATTTTAATAATTTTGAAATTGGTCTTTTTCTTCTTTAGTCTGTATGTAGATAATGCAGCGCAATCCGAGCGAGCGCAGCGAGCGTGCCGCGGCAGCGGCCGGCGAAGTGCCAATAAGGGATTTGCATTTCAGTACATAAACTACATACTCAAGAAATAACTCGGTACAAAAAACCTAAATAAACTTTCTCATTGCCAGCTGACTACTTAAATGCTCGAATGTATAAATGGATGTGCTCATGCAGTTTTACAAGGCGTTTGTTATTGCAACCAAAATTATTCGAAATTTTGATATTCGGGATGCGTATTTATGATATTGTGGATTATTAATAATTCGGATTTTTTATGGTTCGGTATTTTCCAATTCGGCATATTGATTTTCGTAGTTATAAACGTTCAGAATTTTGAAGTTTCAAAGAAGGAAAATTCGGAATTATGAAACACGGAATTTTCACTTTCGGAATTATGAACCTTTCGGTGTTATAAAATTCGGAATTCTGAAATTCGTGATTATGACTATCGGAATTAAGTTTTTCGTATTTATGTAGTGTACCCATTTAAAATAATTGCCTCTTCTTTGGTAATGCTTGTATTGTTTAATGTTGTAATGCTGGGTTTTTATCGACACATACATTGTAAAAAATGACATTTCTGACTATGAATGATGCAAGTAAATTTGTAATGATGTCATTTAGATTTTTTAAATAATGCATATTTAGTTTTGTAAGATTTAGTTTTCACTCAGATGATGTCACAACGTTGTACAATCGGACACACATTTTTCGGGGCCCTTCGTGGGGAAGTCGCATTTCACCCTTATGTATCTATATTATATGTACAACCAAAGTTTAGCACATTTCTTAACCTTTTAAACGCCGCTTTAAATTCTAACCCCGCACGCCGTCTGCTCTGCCTGACCACCGGCGGCGGATACTTTACAGTTTCAGAAAAAAAAGGTTAGTCCCTTTGTCCAGCGGTTCATTAGAAACAAATTCGACTATTGTGCTCGGTACACGCCTCATTTTGGTTAGAATAGATGAATTGTTGAGGTGAAACTGCAACTTGGACTGTAGAATAGGCAAAATTGCAGATAAATTCACGCTTTTATGGTAAAATGTACATTTATTTACAATGAATTTGAATTAAAGTAATAGTTATATATACCTAAGTTGTTTCTTATATGCCTTAAAATGGAGCTTTAATTTGGCTATCACAAATGTACGGTTATTCTAGAATAATCACTTCATAATATATACCCGAACTTTACATGTAAATAAGCGTCATTAAAAAAAAGTTTTCCTAATTATAGCCCAAATAAAACTTCTATCTTAATAATTTATGAATACAATTTATCTGTAACAATTCAAGCCAAAACTGCTACCCCAAAAGACATCACACAAGCTTCATCTGTAATTCGTCCATACTTCCAAAACTAAATCGATAATTCCTTTCGGTCTCAAAGACCAAATGGCGCCACTTTCACGGTTGACATAAGTTTCAAAATCGATCGATTTCGGTCAGTCAGCTGCTCATTCATGTGTCGTTAGAAGACTATCGATTTGCTTTTGATTTGTTATGCATTCTTACTTTAAATTAGCCACAATGGAAATAAATTTGCTGCTTTTTTGTGTGTTAAAGGTGCTGAACTGAAGAAGGTGGTTTTTTATGTATCTACCAAACTAGGTATTAGCGTGGGTAATCGATGAATAACAACTTGAGGTCCGAATTGATACAGGACCTAAAGCGTAGGCCAATGTTACTAAGATATATTTTTCAATTTTATTGTAATAAATACATAATCAAGCTTTGGATATAATTGATAGTATCAGGTGTTACTTTGCGAAAATCTATTGATCATAGATTGCAACTAGGCTCCGGTCACAAAACGGCGATTCTCATCTTTCGAGACAATCTCGAAGTTAGAAAAAACTCCGAATATAGAGAGTTTTTTATTGAGATTGAGAATTTGTTATTTTACGAAGTTTACCGATCGACATGCAGCGAGGGAGTCAGCACTAAAGATGAAAATGTCTATAGACTTGCATCTCGAATCCGAGATGTAATGTCACTGAGTGAGAATCACTCCTACATTCCTACATCCAGACCTACTGGTCATAAATAAAAAAAACAAACATTCAAAAAGGTCGATCCACCTGCGCTAACTAATTACCATGACGGGACCAATATTTGGCTTCAATATAGCAAAGATGTTTAATTACTCAGACTAAAAAACTAGTGCGCTGGTAGCTAAGCGGCTCTACCACTCAATCGGTCCGGTGCATTCGGTTTGTCATTATATGTTGAACGCGAAGGCCAATTACTACACATATTGTATTGAGGATCGCCAATACACGGCCGGCAGATGCCATCATTCATTTACATTCATTTAATATTGCCGGCCGGGTGTGCCAATAAATGCCGTAAGTTCGTCTTCTTATGGTAGCGTCGGGTGACGGGTCGCTCACTTCCCTCTAATATGGTTGAGGAGGGCGATGACTGGATCCCGCGTTAACTCGTAAACGGGTGCCGTTTGAGGGTTTTCGTCATCTGGATACTAGGGAGGGAGAGTTGCCGAGCTAACAGGTGCAGATAAGATTAATTTTGTATAGACATAAAGAGACTCTGTAAATTTATTTTAAAAAAAATATACCCATTACCTTTTTTGCAGGTTCTTTTTAACGAAGGTTTCACCGAACTGTTGGTAGAGGAATGCTTCATTGAAATTAATCTCAATAAGAACAAGTAATTGTCAATGTTGAGAAATAAATATTTGAATGTCAATTTTGTCACCCTGGTGTGCCGATCAATGTCGCCCCGAATCAGTGGGTAGCACGGCTTTGATTGCTGTAAAATAGCGAAAGATTCTTACATTACGTACCTGAAACATAGCTCTGGTATATACATTTACGCACACAAGCTTAATTAGGTATATTGCGCCCCGACATAAAAGAGGTAGAATGATAAGAAACGTGGGCATGCTTAACAAGATACTTTGTGTTCGTTTAATTTCGTTTGAACTCGTGTCTTGTCGTACATTGTCGGTTCGGCTCGCGTAGTGACTAAATCATTTGAAAAGGAGATATTTTTAGGAGGTAAATCCACTAACTAGCTGAATCCACTTCAGATAAATGACTGCAATGTAAAAAAATATTTGATTAACAAAACATTTCCTACAAAAAAACTAAAAAATCACACAAAACAAGATGACCATTTCTATCGAATTTTCACCAAAAGTGTGGTTGGTGCATTGGATATATGATTTTTTTTTAAATAATACGAATTGCTAATCAAAAATACGCACTTGCACTCTAAATTGTTCCGAATTGTTCAACAAATTGTTCAACAAATTGTTCAACTCTAAATCTAGCCCTAATCATGGGCTATATTCAATTGGGCTATTGAGGAGACGCTTTAGTCCAATTGAATATAGCCCTTCTTTTGAATATAGTCTTTAGCCATTTTTTGAATCAAGGTAAGCTTGCTTGGTCCCAAATTAGGTAGACCCCGACTTGCCGGGGTCCATATTATATTAGGTTAGGTTTTATGTGTGATGAAAATAGACGCGAGCCGAGCGAGCGAAGCCAACGTGGTTCGGCAGCACCCGGCGAAGCGCCAGTTCATATTTCTCATGGATCTCATTTCGGTAGACAAAGATAGTTAAATAAAAAGTATTAGTATGCGTGCAATTTAGTATTTTTGGTTGAACTTTGAAATATTTTGTTCGATAAAAGGGGAGATACAAATATTGATTGAAATACACATGCCTTTGACAGGTTAAATCAGGCGACCGGTACAACATTTGGGCGGCGCCACATAGTTTGTATCATTCGCGATTTTACTTTAATCAAAGGTAGATGTCGAATCTGTACAATATGACAAAATTATTACATTCAAGCGTGGTGCTTCTTTCTGTGTGAATATAAAGCGATTTAATATGAAAGTGTGTTGGCTACCTTTGTGGCGATAAACTATGGGGACGTAGGTGTCTAAATATATTGAACGGGACAAAGTTAGTATTTTATAATAATATATTTATAAATGTATGCTTTTTTTATTCACTCCAGCTAGTCTTAATTGTATTTATATACAACTAATATACAACATAACAATGAAAAGTCGAATTCGAAAATTGGAAATTAGTATATTTTAAAATTTTTGACTATCAAATGAATGATTTGAAAATTGAACACACGATTTTCTTATATCGACATCTTACAAAATTAATATGATTGCAGAATATTGTTGGGATTATAAGTTGTCTCAAACCACCCCTGAGTTGAGTAACGCTGGTGTGGCTGCAGTACGAATTATTAACGCTGTCATACAAGCGATATGATAGCATACTCCAGCTTGATAAACTGATAGTTAGATCCTATTGAAATTTACTGCCAGTAAATGCTTAGGGCCGCAATTTGATACACACAATTTTATTAATATTTATTTATTTGTTGAAGACGTAACAGTTCAATACATTGCCGTCCCTTCTTAGTTTTCTTATATTTGTCGGGAATAGAGTTAGTTCACAAATCATAATTTAATCCCATATTAACTGCCACTTAAACCCTCCTCAAAAGAAGTAATTTCTTAGGTACCACTGTACTAATAACTCAAAAATGACCGTTACAGCATCAACGGACAATCCGATAGTAATAAAAACCTAACAATATGGCGTTCGTAAAGCCACATAAGTCACAATAAAAATATTTTTATGTTACTAATCTAACTGAATTTATTACCGACCCCAATTGTGGTCTATTCATTTATTTTGGTGCACAAAAGGTACTTTCGGAATCTTCAAGGTGGTCTTATTGTTATTTTTTTTCTTCTCAAATTGAAGTGGTACTCAATTGTACAATATAAAGCAAATTAAACCTCTTTTGTGCGAAGGCAGGTGTTTTTTTTTATTTTTGTGAGTGGAATAAGGATCTAGCACGAGTCAAATTTTTGCATGAATATTGGTCGAGTGTTTCCAGAATTACATACCTACTTAAATACATTTTTATAATTTTTGTATTTAGGCTAGTTACTTTCATACTTAAATCAAACATTATTTAATGACCACGTGCCAGACAAGGTGCAGAATGGGCAGGCCACAAGATGGTCAAGGTCACCGAAAGGATGTGGATGTGAGCTGCGAAAATTCAAACGAAAACCCAACTCGATGAATCACCCTGTATCATCAGGACAACCCTAATAACATCCACGCTGATATCCCACAGATGGGATATCAGCCTCACCCGATTAAGGGGTGGTGTCAGACAATTTAAAATCCACCACGAAATAACTTCTTAGGTATGTGAATTTCTTCGCGACGTTTTCCTTCACCGTTAGAGCATTCGGGTTTATGTACTTAAGTTGCAAAAACTAATTAGTACATTTGGCTGTCACCGGGGGTCGAACCCGAGACCTTCAAATCGAAAAGTCAGCGCCTTTACCACAACGCCACCGACGCTGTATACGTTCTTTCTTTTCTTACTTTTTTTTTAAACACTAACTGTATGGCCCCAAAGTAAGCAGAGCTTGTGTTAGAACTGGGGGTAACCCAGAACAAATATACATACATAAATATCAACAACCATGACCCGAGAACAAACATCTATGTTCACCACACAAATGCCCCGACCAGGCTCGAACCTGGGACCTCTGGCGTATGAGCTAGGACTACTAACCACTACGCAACTCGGCCCTCAAACATAGAACACTACGTTGGTCCTATACTAGAATTGAACTCAAAACCAATGTCCCGAGAGTTGATCGACCGCTACCCCGCGAAGGTCGTCTGCTCGCCATTAAACAGTAGCTGGCTTCCACGCTTATTGCCTACACAATTAGACATGAAAAACAGCGGCAGTATAATCTTTTAAGAAATCCGTGTACTATTATACTAACTAAACTGTACCAATATTGACGTTGTCACGGCAATTTGCTTGAAGACGCGCAACCGGCTTGGGTACGCCGCCGACGAGCCGCCGCCGGCGCCATGCTGTTGTCTCTAAATAAACGTTACAAGATGGAATAAGTAGTTTCATTAAATTATTATGTATATAATTCTAAAATAAACCGAATATTTTAGTAGTATTTTATTAGTCGCTATGGTATTATTAGAATTTATTGTTGTTTTAATTGTAATATCTTTATTTACAATAAGAATATTGAAAATAGCTTCAGATAAAATACAACGCCAAAATTAAGAATAAATAGTAATCATTTCTTATTAGCCTGGGAAACAATCAGTGGTTTGAATAATCAATCTTATTTACATTGACTTAAAGATAATAATGTAGCATCTGCGCTGCCGTGCTAGTTTTACCCTGTATTACGACAGTCAGCGCCGTATCCCCGTGTATCAACGAAAAGCACCTTACATGCAATTAGGTAGTTACATTTTGGACTAATTTGTTGGTATGCATGTTAGTATTTATTTATTGTGTGAATTTGTAAGTGTGTGTATGTGTGTGTGTGTGTGTATTTTGGTTGTATATATGGGGAAGGTGTATATTTAGTGTAAAATTATAAAAATATTGAAATAAAAGACACTAATTGGTCATATTAATTTTTAAATAAAATAATGTTTGACATAATTATTCAGGTACGTTGAGTATTGCTTCTGTTTTGTCATAGTTAATTACTTGAGACAAAGGAGAAAGTGGCCAAAACGTTGGCAAAAACTCCATCGACGAATGTTGTACAAAATAAATGCCAGCCTCGGTTGCGAGTTTCACTCACCACTCATTTTGAAGTTTCACTGAAGGGTCAATGAGCACCCTGAACCCGGGACTCCACAACCTCAACGCCAAAGGCCTTAAAAGATGTAACCTTTGCCTTAATGTTTTCGCGTCCTGGGCAGCCGAGCCAGCTCGCACACTCGTCATAGTAACACAGGAGGCCGCGGCAATGTCTACGCAGTTTGCATCCCACACTAAAGGCCTACCAATTTGTAAACATTCTTGTCTGTAATAAATGTATGCTTTTATATTTTCAACCACTCTCCATGGTGGGCATTGAAGACCCCATGACGCCCCAACTTCGAGAAGGAATAGCGTTGCTGCTACGATAGATCCTGGCGCATATAATCCGGACTTTTTCAGTAATTTTTTTTTCGTCATGTGATGATGCAAGGTACCATGCTCGTACCCTAAAATGTTCATTTGTAAAAAAATAATAACACTGATTGTCCATATTGATACTGAAAATCTGTGTGTGTTTATTAAAGTGATGATTGGTAATAGTCGCGAAAATTACATTTTAACTTAATTACAAATTTTAATTTATGAAATTTGAACTAATCTTCGCAATTTTATTACGTACCATTGCCTCATTACATTCTTTAAATTTATTTAGTAAGTAAATGTACAATTAACGTGCCTTATACATAATTATTCATAATAAGTATACGAACGATACTTATTTATTATTATTATATATCTTTGACAAAAAATTGTTTTTTTCTAGTTTTACGAAAACGGCTAAATCAGGACCAAACGGCGTAGTCAGCCTTAAACTACTACCACCACCCAGCTGGTAATTTTGTATGAAGTGCTAGATTGTTTCTTTTTTATTTTGGTATGTTTCGTCTTTGCAAAAGTTGCTCGGACTGATTTTCTAAGTCTATGTGCCCATAAAAAAGTCACCCGGTATATATGTCGTGGCCATATTGTAAAATATTTGATCACTTCATGAAACGATCGACTGTCTTTTGGTCACATCATGACGTAGCTTGGCCAGATCAATGATAAGATATCGTTTGTCCATATTGCCAACTAATGCATGAAATGACCAAGTTTATTTGATCATATCCTAAAATGGTTCCTTTAACTTCCGATACAGGCACTGGGAACGCTTCGTTTATGAATCAATGTCACACGTGGATGGTATAGATAGTTAGCTGATTTATCAAACATGTCGTTTTTCAAAACCCTTTTTTCCTGTTTTGTATAATTTTTTAGTTTCATTAACATAATTCACGAAGTGGCCCATCGTCGATGAGCAAATCATGAAACATGTGCAATTCAGCGAAGTGACCATATATAGTTGAAATGAGCAATTCTATGACTTGGCCTGATATACGAGCTTAAAGCACCATAGTTCCGCGCGTACAAATGACTTGAATCATCCACTCTTCTATCGTAGTTACTTAAATCTAAGTAAGCATCCAAAAATACTTACATCGGTATTTGATTTTATTATCAATTTTAAACCTTTAGCAGATACGGCTTGCGTGCCACAGTGCGTGTTAACCAGAGTCCTCTACATTACTGCCTCATACAGATGTTCCGACCTTTAAATTAAAATACAATTATTGTTCAAATGCCAATTCTTTTACACCGATGAAACATTAAGTTATAACCAAAATAATTACAGCCATAAACCTTTTCAAGTCACCGACCGACGCTTAAATAGAGCTTAATAATGACCCATCATTAATATAATATTGAAGAAAGCAAAATTCTTTGAAAGTTCTTTGAAATCTGTCATTAAATGTATGAATTTTAGTTTTAAGGTTAATTTATTCTGCTAATAGAGTAGGGTGGAAGTAATTTTAGCATTCACTTTGCTGAAATTCATTAACAGTAGAAATATAATTCAATTTAATATTTATTAAGATATACAGAGTGACTATTTTTACCGTACGGCAATGGGCGCATGGGCTCATAGAGCGAAAATAAAAAATCTTTATACAAATTTGGCAGCTAACTTGTATGAAGTTTTATGAAGAAACGATTGCTGGATGGTTTCTTTATAAAAGTTGCTTAGAGTTCCAGTCTGAACCCATGTGCCGATTTTCCGAACATTATTAAAAGTCACTCTGTAGGTATGTCTAAGGTCAAAAGTCCCTGGTTTTTTCGAAATTACTTATACCTTCCTGAGTGAACAAATCGCATAAATATACATTTCAAGAATTATCTTTCAATGAAAATGAAATAATTTTCGGCTGAAAGTCGGTCCCTACAGGGCAAAGGGCTGTTCTAAAATGTCCACGCCGACCGGTCTTGTGCGTTACCATTGGGCAACCTTCAATACATCGAACCAGGGCATGAATAATACGGCTGTGATGCCGATATGTGCATAGCAAATTATAGGACAAGTTGAAATTACCTTTAAGTTGTAATAATTTGAAATGTTTCTGAGCTATATCGCCCAGTAGTTTTCATACAAACAAATTTTACAAATTTCCTTACATATTTTAAATCTTTACCTAGTATTTTGTAATTGGATAATTTAAACCTAATTTAGACCCGTTATTGACGCTACAGAATCACCTAAAGACGGCCCTAAATTGTACATAATACTTAGTACAATCTCCTAGATGCGTATTAGTGAATCCCACTCAACTCCTGCTTCACCCCAATGAGCGAGACACCAATTTATTTCCGTACCGAATCAGTAAAACTGTCTTGCTCAATTCGGGTCTGGAGATGCGCAGGCTCTAAATTAAGATAATTTAAATCGGGCTCTAGTTCTTAGCTATAAAGCCCTATAATAGTTGATGATATTACAAAATCCAATGGCATGTCAAATTTTATAGCCCCTAACAACAGGGCTGGTGGTGTTGAAAATTAGCGTTCACCGCTTCATTACCTTGGTGACGGAGATGTTATATAAATTCTTTATAAAATAGCAAATTTGTGTAGAAATTGCTTAGAATTTACCACACGAATGTTGAGATTAGATTTCGTATAGAATAAATTTAATATTTCGGTTTATAGGAGTAGTGTTGATGTGCATGATTTGTTAAGTTATCATTGAGTCTTGATAGCTAAAACATTGAGAATGCCAGTACTGTGAGGTAATAACTGTCATATCATATATAAATGGTTCAACTTATCGGTGCGCACGGCCCCATGTGTGCGTGTGCTTGTAGTAAATAAGCAACTTAGCTTCGTGTGGCGGCCGCCATCTTGTCAACCGTGTTCTCGTCGCTTTGGTGTGCGTGTACTTCAGTACATTTTTATCACGTACACACACTATCCAATATGAAACACTATCCCGCGTTGCTTAAATATAGAGTTTACTTTTTGTGGCGAGTTAAGAAATTTAAAATAGTCAACATAAACGTGGCAAAGAAAATTAAATAAAGATTATAATTTCAAAATAAATAACAAATCCCCAGACAAACACACCAACTGTATGGCCCCAAAACAAGCAGAGCTTGTGTTATGGATGACCATACAGGGATCCGGAGTGGGGGGGGGGTACCCAGAATAAACAAGGTAGGTATAGGTACGTAGATAATAAACTCCTACTTATTAAACAAGCAAAAAGTTCAAAATCAATTTAGTAAATTTGACATTTTTTGACAGATTAATGAGCTGTTCCCTGTTGATCAATTATAACACCACTACTATTAATAATGAGATTTTATATAACTAAAGGCTGATTGATCAATGCTCAGATAACTTATATCAGTAGAATAATTTTGACACTAGACAAGAACTTCCATAGAAATGAGAAGTTCTAAAAATTATTCTACTGATATAAGTTTGCTCAGCATTGAACAATCATCAGACCTTTAACTTCAAAGGGAAATATTTTATTTTTCTTATCCAAAAAATTTTGGAATCAAACATTCTACAATAATTGATAAGTTTATAATATTGCAGATTTTACATAACAATCAACTCTAAAACAACAAAAGAATTTTTTTTTATCATATTAACCTAAACCATCATAAGGAAATTTTACAATATCTTCATCTAAATAAGACAATTTCACACACAATCTTCGTATTAAAATGACGCAAGTTGCAAGAACCTGCGCTTGCGTCGAATGCTAAATTGCTAGCGTGTCTTGTCTACGTGATAGCGCCCTCTATAGTGAGATAATTACAAATTACGTTCTGCGCAAGAGATTGGACGAAGGATAATTAGGAATTCTGCAGGATTATTCTTGCAGTTTAATAGTTTAATGGTGTGGTTCAATTCTCGGAAAAGTGTATATTAAATTTTTTGACGCTTGTTTAACCTAATTAAATGATTTTTTTATTTTCAATTTTCGTAGCTATCAAAGGAGCACACGGTCCACTTGATGGTAAGTGCCATCCGCGTTCATGGACATAGTTAGTCGAAAGTGTTTTATTTATCAATATTGATCATGATTATTATATTTGAAACAATGATGCCTTCCTGTACTGTAGGCTTAAGTTGTAATTGCCTGTTTGGTGTGGAGGTAAGTAGCCTTGCCTTCCATGCCCGGGTTCGAATCCTGGCAGGGGCAGATATTTTATTATATTTGCTTTCTAGTCATGGATGTGTATGTACGTTTATTTAAGTTTATTTCTAATATTTATATATTAAAAAAATAATACCTATGTGTGTTAATATACTTCTTAAGTTTATTTATGAGTTATCTAGTATCCATAACACAAGTTCTTAATGATACTTAATTTGGGCTAGATAATGTGGTGTGATTGTTAGAAATATAAAAAAAAATTGCCATTTTTCCCGAAATAACTTCTTTTTTGGCTGTTCCTTCCCATTGCCCGGAATAAAACTTGAACGTATTATACGTTTTACCTAACATACTCATATAATCAACTTCCAAATCTGCAGTACAACTGTTTCCTATTTGTACATACTAATCGACCAAGCCAATTAGAGAACCAGCAGCACTATAATAAATAAATAAATAAAAATAAATATTGCTAACAATCACACCACATTATCTAGCCCAAATTAAGTAGGTATCATTAAAGAAATTGTGTTATGGATACTAGATAACGGATAAATAAACTTAAGAAATATATAAGCACACATAGATATTTTTTTATATATTGAAATATTAGAAATAAACTTAAATAAACGTAAATACACATCCATGACTAGAAAGCAAATATAATATAATATCTGCCTTTACCAGGGTACGAACCCGGGACCAAGGGTACTTACCTCCACACCAAACAGGCCGACATCATTATCATAATCATTTGTTTCGTAATTTTTTGCCAGTATTTGTTCACCTCAATAACCTCAATTATTAATTGGCACTTTTTTCGCTACATTTTATTTACTAGTAGTAAAGGATTGAACGGAGAAGTCGGCGTACCGCCCGTTCGTCTAGTTCACTTGGTCGATTAGTAATCGTGGTCGTTCGCGTGCCATGTGCCCTTACCCAAGTTCGCATAAGTTGGAAAACAAAGCAATGTAAGTTCGTGATGAGCTGGGTCGTGACCACAGCCCGGGCCTAATGAAGCTGTACCGAAGTCGGGATGGTGCTCGATGGTTGCCTGGTATGGAGAGGGTTTAGATATCTTATAATTATAATAAATTAAATTAAATCCCAAACAAATCACAAACACAACAACTGTATAGCCCTAGAGCAAGCAAAGCTTGCGTTGTGGATGACCAAACAGCGAACTGTGGGGGAAACCTAGAATAAACATACATATATAAATATAAACAACTATGACCAGAAAACAAACACCTGTGTTTATCACACAAATGAATGCCCCGAATGATGCCCAGGAGTTGAAACTGGGACCTCTGGTGTATGAGGCAGGGCCACTCTACCACTGAGGCCGCTCAGTCGTGATTTTATAGAAATATAGAAACTATCACATCCAGCCATATTTATTTATTTCATATACCTTTGACATAAACTTTGATTTCGTTGGAGATGTACATTTGTGCTTCTAAGATTTTATTTATTCATGTTGTAATTTTAAACTATAACGCAAAAACCAACCTAACGGCCATATTAATTTTGATTCCATTAGCACTAACTGAGAGTACGTACATATTTTTTATACTCCCATTGGTTCAATGGTTAAATCTCATCAACGATAAAATGATTATTTTATATCTAGCTTTAAAATAATACTCTAAATGGTCCTGGCTGTCTTTCCTATTTTTCCTCCTTGAATTGTGGACATATAATAGCATAAAAAAAACAAAGTGCGCACTTGACGGCTACGGAATTCTAAGGAAATTTACTAAATATACAAATAAGATTTTATTGACCATTTAAACAATTTCTTGTTATTTTTTGATATCAACCAGTTCGGAAAGATATTTGACTGAGTCTATCTCCACACCATACGCTAATAGACCGGGGTCTGGGTGGCTGGTGTTATTGGTCATTAGCGCTTGGGACACTACACGTACACTAATTTACACTCTTTACTTGTTTCCTGCGCCTGCGCTGGATGATCAAGGAAAACGTTAATATAGGTAGGTATTAAAAAATATATAACTGGGCGAAATGTGCCATGTACCTACTTATGAAGATAATGTTTCCCAGATAAACACACTAACTGTATGGCCCCAAAGTAAGCAGGGCTTGTGTTATGGATGATTATGCAGCGAGCTGAGGGAGAATCCAGAATAAACCAGGACTCGAACCTGAGACCTTCGTCGTATGAGGCAGGGCTATTACCACTGAATACCACAATTATCCAACGAATACTTTAAATGTTAAAGTTCAATTTTGTAAGTTTGGATGCTGGTAATTCAATCAGGCAAAAACATGGTATTAAGCTATCGACAACATTTATCGATAGTATATAATTGCATACTATCCTTTGCGTACTAATATTGACAGATGTCAACAATCATGCTACATGTAACAAAGAACACTTGGGGCACAGTCCATTAGCTGTAGTTCGGCCAGCGTTTTCCCATGTTTTCTGACACCCAATCAACATGACTCCATGAAAACTCCCATAGCCACGAGTTCCCACACCATTTCGCGCCATTTTAACATGATTTGCTAATGTAATATAGCCTTTATTTACTCACTGTAATACCCACGGTAAAACAATTACCTACTGTCACTTTTACTTCCAAATAATTTTCAACTTTGAAACATTACAACTAAAGTTCAAATTCAGAAAGATGCGAGGAGAGAATGAAAAAAGTGATTGCATTTTCAATCTTATTGTTTAGGCAATAGAAAGGTTTAAAAGTGAGTTGTTAACCAATAAGAAGGTTTGTTTTAAAAGTTTGTATATACAGGATGTATGGTTTTTGCTTCCGTCTTAGATATGCAGATGCTTGTAGTGGAGGTAGTTCAAAAGGAAGCGGCTTAGCTTTTAAATTGTTTTCTTTGACGGATTTTCTTCGTAAACTCTCGAAATTATCGAAATTATCGCTCAAAACCAGGAGGTATTTTTTAATATTTTACATACAGCTCTCAAAGAGGAAGAACTTGCAAAAAATTGAAATAAGATTTAACATTCAATAAACATAAACATATACATTGTTTTTACTGATAAAGTTTGCTTTACATTATAATCGAACTTCTCCATTTTTCACGATCGATATTAACATATTTTTAGTTTTGGACACCTTGTATTAACTATCAGTTTTGATTTATACCTTATTCTCATATAAATTAAGGTACTTCCAAAGTTATTACACTTTTATTTTGAACGTTCCCTAACTTTGATAAATGAAAAGTCAAACAGACAACGTTTACAACATTCAAAATTGTACTCTATTGCGAAACCGATAAAAACTAAACTGCTTTGTTATTTTTTGATCAGTAAATAAAAATCTAAAAATGTGTACGATTGTTTTGAATTTCCAAAACACCTGTATGGTAGTAATTATGGCTAATTAGAGAAAATTAAACAGGTTAGCTTAGTTTTAGTGAGAAACTTTAGAATCCGTGGTTAGTAGAAATTAAAACTGTTGTCTTCGCTGTTTTTTTTCTGTATAGTTCTTTTATCTCACAAAGCGACTTGCTTTGCTTATAGCTGTTAGTGTCCAAACACGCTACGAATGTGTGCGCGATCAGGCGCACACATATATACCTTGTTTGTACACGAGGTTATTGTCCACCATGTCTGAATGCTAGGTACCCCGATACCCTGAAAACGAGCTACTAAGATCAAACGCTTACTTTCAAGCAACACGTCCGAGCGTCTAAACTTGCCCGTCTCTACCTGGGTCGCCTAAACAGTATGTTAGGTAAACACAATAAAATGTCTCTTAAGAATAAGCGAACGCTGTTTAATGTCTGCGTTAGACCAGTCATGACATATGCATCATGCACACCAACCCATCCCTTCTGTACAAGCTGCAGGTAGTCTACAATGTCTTCTGTGGCAGGGCAACGAATGCACCATGGTACATGAGTAACGTAGACCTACAGTTCTAAAACACCTTAAAAACGCTTCAAGCTCTCCGAAACAGCGCTTAGTCTCATATACTAGGCTACCCCGTCCCCCGGGTTGAATTCAAAATGTTCGTGTCGTCGGCCACTAATGTTTCAGTAAAATATATAGTTATAATTATTTTTATTATAATAATCAATACGGTTAATACCATATTTTATAATCACTTGAGCTAAATACTAATTAGTTTTTTTATTTTTTAGTGTTAAAATAGCCACCATTAGAGTAAACTTATAATAACTATACTGTATTGCACCACAAATTCTTTAATCTAAAAATATTTGTTACTTTGTTTAATAGGGAAAAATAGGAAAAATAAACAATTAACTACTAATTAATTATTTATTGTGTTAGTTTGCTATCTCATTAGTAAGCAGACTGCATTCCCTTGTTGCACAAAAACAGAGCGAATGTTTTTTTTTATTGAGGGTTGCCGGTCAAAGAAAATAATTTCGCACATAAACCTAAGCAAATAAAAAGCACAAAAATAAAATATTTGACTATAAAGCTGACATAAATATATTTTTAGTTATATTATTTAATATGTTATGATTTCGACATTTTTTAAAGTAATTTATTCAACTGAATATCTTTGTCATCTATTTTAAATCATAAAGATTATACTTCAAGTATTTCTTTTTGCATAATGATTAACCTATAGTTCGAGTACCTTGTCTGTATCGGTAAAGGTGCACGCAGTTACATATTCCTTGATTTGCTTTTATGTCTTTTATTATTTTATAAACTAATATTTAACTTTTATATTTGGTTCTGACTTTCTTTTTAGTAATTATTATAAAATGTTATAAAAATTAAGGTATAGTCATTTTTTGCGTAAAGTACTGAAATAAAAAGCTTATTGAGGGCCTGGAATGAACTCTACTATTTAAGGTACAATGTCCCTAGACCGATAAACGCTCTCTCGAACCCCCCTAACCAGCTTTCGGCCGATCTGGACAGCCTTCTGGCTGCCGAGGCCGAGCGTGTTACGTGTCATGCTATTTCTTAGCGGATGACCCGTTAGCGGGTCCTCATTGAATGGCGCATCCGATGAAGGCTGTGAGGTAAATTCAAATATATATTTCTCAACATTCGTTATTATTAACAACTTATTGACGTCAAAAAAAACATAACTCTACCACCAGTTCGGAAAAACCTTCGTGAAGAAGAACTGGCAAGAAACTTCACGGGTATATTTTTTTCAAAATAAATTTACAGAGTCTCTTTATGTCTATACAAAGTTATTCTCATCTGCATCTGTTAGCTCGGCAAGTCTTCCTCCCCCCAAGTATCCAAACGACGAACACCCTCATTGTAAAGATTGCAAGAGGCATACAGGTGGCTTTTAGTGCGTAAAAGACTCTTGCGTGCGTAAAAGAGAAAAAGAAGAAAAGGTTGAGAGAGCCCACATACCCGCGCAGCGGGCTGCGTGGCATGCGTAAAAGTATTTTTACCCACCTCCCTGTCGGGAGAGGGTGTAAGAAAACTACTATAAGAGTGGTGGATAAGCCGTTTGTCGCAGGTTTTTAAATTATAACATACACGCCAATTGTATTAGCCCTAGAGGACGAAAACCTACTTTTATGAACTTGCGCGGTTGCGCCTGCACGCTCCTCATTTACTGGAATTTTGTTTTAAATATGCCTTAGTTACTTTTGAATAATGAGGCTTTTTAATGGGGAAGGAAATATAAAAATATTGTAGTGTCAGAGTTTGGATTAAAATAAAATAGAGGAAGACACACAGACAGTGACAATCTCCTCAGGCACGGACCTCACAAATATCTTGTTCCCACTCGCCTGATTTTCGTTGCCAAATGGTTTAGTCACGACGCGAACCGAGCCGACTATATACGATAGGACACGAATACAAACAGTACGGAAACGAAATATTTATCCTACTGACAAGACCAAGTTTTGCAACATTCTTTCAAGTCGGGGAGCAATATGCTCAAGTTTTTGTGAGTGAATCTATCTGTGTGAAGAACGTTACCTATCTTCTGCTCTATTGCTTTAATGAAATGAGTTAACCATTAAAAACGTACAAATCTTTCCTCTATGCAGTAATAGTATCGAAAAAAGTTACCATTCAGAAAAGGGAAAATCCGGGATGAGTTTACAGCTTCTAAATGAAAAGAACTGACATACAGTTTTTCATCCAGGTATGTTAGCTCCACCCACCTACATCACGAGGTCGTCAAAATAACGATAATTACTAAAGATAATCGATTACATCATCGATCGGTATTCATTCTTTCAACTTAACATGTCTACTGCAGAACACCTTAAGCCTGTCAATTATTGGCGATATGTTGGCCATGGTTGGGCCATCAAGTCCAACGCTTATACAGTTTTGTTTAACATTTGCTTTAAGATTTGCTTAAAAATTTGGTGTTGTTTTGCAAAGTTACTGAGTAATATTTGATCAAATCATTATACTATCATTGATTCTAAGCAAGGTGGGTTGCCTTGCAGAATTAGCAAGATTCCGTGTTTCTCTTATTAATTACAGTTTTAATTTTCATTAATTAGCAAAATTATAATATTTCCTGTTATAGCGTGTATAATTCGCACTCGAATATGATATAGGTACATGCAGTTTCCAGCGATTTCACTCGTTTGGATATCGTATGTATTTTCTGTATATAAAATAGCCGATGTTTCGAGTGTATATATGATAGCGCATTGTTAGATCAACGATTTACTTACTGTAGGTAACTTAAGGTATAATCAAATAAATAACTATCCAGTATTTTAATTAAGGTTGACTCACTTCTTACTTAAAAACAGGTGTTATGAATTATTGTTAACAGTTATTGGATTATTAAAAGGCACACAGTAGTTGCAAATTAGACTGACGGCATATTGTCCGTGATCCACTTTTCGTAATGAGTTTTGTTGACGGAAAGAGTCAGTCAGTCTGTGTTGAAATTTCACTGAGAGCACATCTAATAAAATAGTTGTTTTATTAAAACCCAGTCCTATCGACACTCTAACATCAGAAGTGGGATTACCCAAAACATCGCGCCAGCTGAATATTTTCAACCAAATCAAGTAAATGATCACCACACCAGTCCATCCAGGGCCTCTCCAATACTAAAAGGCAGAAATGATCAACCGAATCAAGGAATAAGACCCAAATTTTATCAAGCTGAATTATTAAGTGCTACGCCAAAAACGCCACACGAACTTATTTCAACGCTAAGTAATGATCTTAAGAGACCATTTTCTGAAGAAATGCCTCGATCTGAGGCAAACGGAACCTTTGAAAATAAGCGTGCGCGTTTTGGACAACCGCAAACATTTCAAGAATCTTGTGCTAAGTGTATAAAATGCGGCAGAAACGCACACAAGCATCAAGACTGTAGAGCCTCTTACTACACTTGTAAGAAGGTTGGGAATACATAAAATAATTGCTAGTCAAAAACATCACACAGCGAACGTCCAACCAACATTGGAAAATCAAACCAATCTAAAATCAATATCCTACAGAAATTCTGCCCCAATTGTGTGACCGTCCAAATTGCATGGTATTTTATTTTATTTTGCTTGATTTGGGAAACAAACAGTTATAAAAAACACTTATTTCTATTTCACAGTTTCAAATACATTAACCAGTGAAGTTTCCACTGTTTGATTATACATATTAAAGCGGTATGCATTAAAAAAAAACATTAAATTATCTAAATAACTACTTTAAACATCGAGTAGAAAAAAGTGTTTTATACCTAAACTTAAGAATCATTGTAAATTTCAACAAAAGAAGCAAATTAATATTTCTAAAATCAAAAACTATATTCATAACTATTATCATAATTGCAAATTTTATTTAGTTCTTTTTTAAACTTTGATAAATCAAGGCTGTAATCTAATTCTAACAGATTTTTATTGTAATAATCACAGGATCTCTTCAAGAAAACATTTTTAAGCGTAATTAGTTAAAACTGAACAGCACATGAAACAATAATTTTCGTCTACTATTTTTTTTAGGACAGTTAAAATATATTTTATTCAATAAATATATTGAATCAATGCAATTACTTAATATTTTATAAAGAAACAATACTATAGCACGCGGTGTGCCAAGAGCCAATGGTCAGGTAGAAACTAATGCGTACTATACGTGATCACCTTGGCGTCATAGTTCAAAGTTAAAATGGAACTTGGGCTGTCAAACTAGAAGAGCTGCAACTCTGTATCATCAGCACAAAATCTAAAGCCACAGATCATTCTCCTTGTCGGTATGAAAAGCTGTCCCACAATTCAGCAGCTTTCATTAACAGACGACAAAATTAACAGAAATGACATTCGACATGACGCAACTTACAGAATAGCCGAGCAAGCTACAACGAAACAAAATCTGTATCACAAGTTACCAATTGAATTTCAAATCATAACCTAGAATTAAATTTAGAAAAAACTAAAATCATGCAATTTCAACCCTAACAAGAAGCTTTACAGCCTATTTCCAATTAAGTACCGTTAGAATGTGTTCAAATCTTTAAACTGCGTATATGTTGGGAAACTGAATTGAGGTTTAACTTTGAACCAAGTTGTGAAAAAGGCTTATAATTTTTTTTTACATGGAAACGTATTGATGTTTCAATGTCGGGACTGTGTAAAACGACTCGCCAAAATGTTTTGAAGCAAATGCGAAGTAAAAAAAAAGAAAACAATAAACTCTCGATATCATAATTTTATAAAATACCCGTCTTTCCGTAGTGAAGTCTTTGGAGGTGTTTAGTGCAAGTAAACAGGTATGTTTTTGTGTTTTTCTGTAAAATATAGTTTATAAATTTTATCATTGTGAAATCGTTATCCATTTTTTGATGTCAAATATTGTGTGAAACTGATAAAGTTTTGATCGAAGTTTGAATCGAAGTTATATTCTTGAAAGTTACATGTATCATAAAAATATTTGCGTAAATTGCGTAACTTTAAATACGTGCATAATGTTGCTCAGTTCTCATAACGATATCTTTTCCCCTAAATTGGTCTACTTTGATTTATATGGCAAGACATAGCAGTCTATCACATTTATACGTCAGGTAGATGTCATTTTCATACATTAGGTTTTACTTAATAAAAAGACATCATTTAATTATACCCAAAACTCAAGGTAACTTTGAATTTGACTTTTTGGGAAAATTGTCGGTAATTCTATTGTTTTTTTCCCCTTAAATTCATCATGTTATAAAAATAGACCAATTCACAAGGACATTGTTCATTCAATTAAATAAAGGTGTAATATCATATGTAATATCATATAATATAAATCAGATGTAATATCTGAGATACTGTAAAAAATGTTCAAAGTTACTCAAATTGACTGTACTTGGAATAAATATTGATACCCATGTCAACTTCAAACAGCACAGATGCACAAGAGCTTTTTGTACAAAAAAAAATCTATCAGAATTCTGACTAATATAAAACAAACTGAAAACTGTAAGCCATATTTCCAAAAACTTCAAATCCTAACTTTGACTGGTATTTACATAATGGAAATGTGCAAAGTGAGAAAACATGCCCACCTATACAAACCTTAAAAGAAACCTCTCACCAATATTCTAATATACATATATGCATAGTTGTAAACAGAATTATTTGATTTAAAAAAAAAGTAAACAGATTTTTTATTTGTAAATTTGATATTGTAGGTATAAAATAAAATTTAAACAATAACAATTTGAAAATACTACTATCTTATATAATATAATTATCATTTCTTTTTGTTGTCACATTTGTAACATTACTTGAAAATATGGTAAAATCAATCGGCTTACCTAAAATTAAAAGCAAATTCTTAGAATGTACAGATTGATTGAATAAAACTAATTTTCCACATTTACAAGCAAATCATGGAAACACAAATACAAAACTTGACCAATTCTGACTTATTTATGAACACCTCCAACAAGCCATAGTTTTAAATCAAAAAGATAATCAGCCCATAATTCAACTTCAACTAAGGAATACTACAATATAAATTCAGAAATAGAAATAGTTCTTCCAAATAATGGATACAATTAATATACCTACCTAATGCACTCGAGCACTCAGAGTAGAAATAGCAATAAGTTTCATGTTACACAATTCCCACAATAATAACATTCATATGCAATTGCAATTATATCCAAAATATAGTTACAGCCTGATAAAAAATTGAATTAAAAAGGTTACAATATTGAAAGAAAAGACATTGTCAATAAACAATTTGGTATTGCTATTTTAATTCATAATATAATAAAATATTATAAGATTAACACCTATTACGACAGCTGTTTACAAAATATATGTGCTAATATTACTGTCAATAGCAAAAAAAGAAAAAGAAAAAAAATACCATTAATTCCAAAAACCAAATAACCTTGACAATGTATCTCAAAATTACCGTGATGGCAACTAAAAGTTATAAAGAGCATTTAGCCACTGAAAGAGCATTTAGCCACTAAAAGAGAATTTAGCCACTAAAAGAGAATTTAGCCACTAAAAGAGCATTTAGCCACTAAAAAAGCATTTAGCCACTAAAAAAGCATTTAGCCACTGAAAGAGCATTTAGCCACTAAAAGAGAATTTAGCCACTAAAAGAGCATTTAGCCACTAAAAAAGCATTTAGCCACTAAAAAAGCATTTAGCCACTAAAAGAGCATTTAGCCACTAAAAAAGCATTTAGCCACTAAAAAAGCATTTAGCCACTAAAAGGGCATTTAGCCACTAAAAGAGCATTTAGCCACGAAAAAAGTATGGTAAGGGTGCTATGAGACAAGAGCCACAAAAGAGCCCACAAGCCACTAAAGAGCCTACAAGTCTTAAAAGCTCCTATAAGCCATAAAAGAGCCTACAAGCCACAAAAGAGCCTACAAGCCACAAAACTTAAATCTGTTCAAACTCATATTATTGTATTTAAATTTTCCACTTATTATAACGTCTTCTTTCATAAAAATATAAAAAAGACATCCGTGGAGTGTCTTGCCAGTTCTTCTCCACGAGGGTAGTTTCCAAACTTGTGGTAGTATTTTTAAAGTAATTAAAATAGAAATATCTTTAACTCAAATAAAATAAATAATAAAATAAATCACAAAAAATTCAATAAATAAGCTACACGCTCAGAGCACGAGCGTCTTTACAGAATGGCTGTGATAGCGCATTGTTAGATCAACGATGTACTGTAGGTAACTTAGGCATAATCAAATAAATAACTATCCAGTATTTTAATTGTTTACGGTTGACTCACTTCGTACGTAAAAACAGGTGTATGAATTATCGTTAACAGTTATTGGATTATTAAAAGGCACACAGTAGTTGCAAATTAGACTGACGGCATATTGTCCGTGATCCACTTTTCGTAATGAGTTTTGTTGACGGAAAGAGTCAGTCTGTGTTGAAATTTCACTGAGTGCACATCAAATAAAATAGTTGTTTTATTAAAACCCAGTCCTATCGACACTCTAATATATACCTATAAATATACACACAGATTTACAAAATAATAGTGTATATTTCTTTAACATGGTCTTAGACTGTACAGCCTAAACCGTTAGAAGGACTTCAACATATGAGGTGTCATTAGATTCGTCTTACATGTGAAAGTGACATCCGGTATATCAATTTGCGGAATTCCGGAAGTAGCATTCGATGATGGAATAGCAAAGTAAATGTATTTAATCGACATATGCCTTTGACAGAGCGTTTCGTACGCTTATGTCAAATTCAACATTTAGCATTCTATTCACTTTTCTATTCTATCACCGAATGCCGCTTGTCTAGGGGCTGTTCATTAAAAGATTTTTCTTATTCTTCTACTGATTTGGAGAATTACCTACATATATCTTTTATCTCATATGGTAACGCGAAATTTCTTTGGAAACATTCTAAGAAACAGGAAATTTTGTACACGGGTATCTTACTGGTGTGCCCAAGTGAATATCAAAAAGCTTTTAACTGACATCGAAAGTACGTAACCTAATGAGTAATTCAGCTTTTGAACAGAAATAGCCTCAACAAAATCGGTCCATCCGTATGGGAGATGCGATGCCATAACACCCGTGTTTATGGTTCGGCTGTGAGAAAAGAAAACAAATGATTTCAATCATAGGATCATGACATATCGAAAGATTAATAAAATATGAAACTACCAACCAATAAGTCTCAACAAAACTCAACGGCACTCTTTGAAGCAATGGCAAAGAAACTAATGAGAACCCTAATGTTCATACAAAACGTGGCAATAATTCACTGCTCTCGTGCTCTCAGGCAAATGACTGACTATTCGCAAAATGACATCTATTATATTCTCTTCAATATCAAATTTACTCGTAAAATTTATGAAGATTACTAATACTTTAAGAATTTAATGCCGGTTAGTTGCCTATAGCTAAGATTGATGGTAGTGGACGACCACGCGAACTAGACCAACGGGTGAAATGCGGCTACTCCTTCCAATTCTTTATTAGGAATAAACAAAACTATCGCTAAGCAACGCTCAATGCTTAGTTAATTTAGTCAACTTAAGGACTTTTTGGCGGGAAATGAATGAAGCAAGTCCTCTTTATTGATTTTTCTTTTTTTTTGTGCCTAAGTTAGTGTTTAGTGTATAGTGATGATAGTGTTCTATGCTAGAAATACTCATAGATATGTGTATTAAATAGAAAACCACATTAGGAGTGGAGACAGTGGTTTCCTTCCGTTCCGAGAAGTCCGCTTGTTGATAGTAGAGTCACTCTATAACTTTAATATTGAATTTCAACTTCATCGTCCTTATTATTATTGTTAATATCAAAACCACAGTAAAAGTAAATAAATATGTACGACTAACTGTATGGCTGTATGGCTTAGTGCCTTTGCCTTTATTACTTATAAATAAATAAACATTAAGATGAAAAAAAAATACTGTCATAAAACATCGAAAGAAATAAAAAGGTGCCAATGCTCGCTCCCGAAACAAGCGACACCAGTGGTCTACTTTACTTGGTCGTGTAGTATTTCGTATTATAAAGAAACTCACGGTATAAATGACCAGGTTAGTTGAGTACACAATAAAGGCTTTTGTATTCTGATTCAATATATTTTAAATGACTGAGTCAGCCTATCTCCTTGCCGGCTGCATTGTGAATGATGTGAGATCCTGTGGAGTCGAGTCTCGTTTATTTTTATTACTAATATTGTCATTGTGAATGTTTGTATGTTTGTCACTTATTATGTCTGACAGAACTAGTATGATTATGACTAGTATGTTATGCATACATTTAATAATACATGTAATTTTACACATACTTTTTAAACTGTACGTTAAAAAAATCAAACTATTTTATCTCACCATATGTAAGAATCGTTTACACTTAATGAATGTCTTCTTTTACTTCATCGTAATCATCATCTTTATCATTATAGCGTAAATACACCTTAATTTCGGCTGTTTAAAGGTATTAAAGGTAAACCGAAAGGAAAATAACCGGCGAAAAAAACCTCTCGACACTCTTTCTTACTCTCTCACGACAGTATTTAACACTTTTGTCAAAATTGTTAAATACTCGTACGTGAAATACCTAGTAGGTAAACAATTTGACAACATGAAAGAAACATGATGTTCCATTCTTATATCATAGGAGAAACTGTGTGATGCCGGATTTATGCATTCAAAAATA
The DNA here is from genome assembly GCA_923062675.1 of Marasmarcha lunaedactyla. Lineage (NCBI taxonomy): Eukaryota > Metazoa > Arthropoda > Insecta > Lepidoptera > Pterophoridae > Marasmarcha > Marasmarcha lunaedactyla. The sequence goes on along the minus strand of OV281361.1, from coordinate 6,585,338 downwards.
AAATATTCATTTGTCTAGAATGAATAATAATAGGTGAATAAATATTCCCAGACAAACACGCCAACCGTATGGCCCTAAAGAAAGCAGAGCTTGTGTTATGGATGACCTTACCTACAATAAACATACATATATAAATATCAACAACCATGACCCGAAAACGTCTGTGTTCGGCCTGAATGCCTCGGCCAGGACTCTAACCGGTGTATGCCATAGGGCTACTACTACACATAAAACCAATTTTATCTGAATATTTTGTCATATTTGGCCATTGCCGTCAAAATATCGGGATCGGAAAGATTTTCGTGTGCAAAGTCAAGGGCAATACCTTGTAAAGAATGATTTATTTTTTAGCCGCCGCGGTTCGAGGACGTGTGCCGCGCATTAGCCGGCTTTTGTTGGCGGTTTCATAATGAAGGTTTGAATATCAAACGGCCTTTTTTTTATTTTACACCTGGCCTGGACTACCGCATCGATATGGTCAATAATGTCAATTAGAATGCATTCAATTAATTTTATTTAGAAGTTATTTATATCGACGGCCGAATGGCGTCAGTCGTACTGCAACATACGCCGGAGGTCCCGCGTTCGAGTCCTAGCCGGGGCATTCATTTGTGTGATGAACACAGATGTTTGCTTGTTATGTATGTTGCATTTATATATGTATGTTTATTCTAGGTTCCCCCCAGTTCGCTGTATGGTCATCTATAGCACTTGCTTACTATTAAATAGGTTTAATATCAACTTATGCATTTCAAATACAGGTCTAATTATTATCCATTGCTACGGATATAATGATACGAGGGTGGATTGAAAAGTTCGCGGCCTATATAATAAAACACGGGAATAATGCAATTTTTTATATTTATTTTTCTACATACTCTCTTCCTAGGTCACAGCACTTAGTCCAGCGGTCCTCCAAAGTCTTGATCTGTACACAGCCCAGGTTCGATCCGTACTGCAGCCATCTTTGGCATGATTCGGCTAAATACCATCTTGAAGCGTTGGATTCTGTCGACCGAAGGGCCTGTAGACTCATAAGTGACGACAAACTTACTTCTTCGAGACTGCAAAGTCTCGAACATCGTCGAAAAGTTGCTAGTCTATCGGTTATTTACAGATTGCACTTTGCAGAGTGAGTGAGTTGGAGAGTGTGCGAATGCTCTTTTTCAGGCTGATCGAACCTTCCCCCTTTCTCCACCAGTCAACCAGACGCAGACAGAAGTTTCACCCGTTTGTGGTTAGCGTGCCGAAGAGCCAAACTAAACGGTTCGATAGCTCATTTTTGGTTCGTGTTGCCAAAGAGTGGAACGATTTGCCTGCGTCTGTTTTTCCAGACAAATATAACCCTGGAGCTTTCAAGTAAAGAGTGAATAGGTACCTCTGGGACGGGCAGGTATGATCATCGTCTTCATCGTCACCATCAGGTGAGATGGAAGACAAACACCTGCTAATTATTAATTTAAAAAAAATTGCACAGAGACTGACAAAGAGTCCAGGTTTCATATGAGGGTAGTTTTATAATAATATGACAACGCTATCTATGTTAGGCCGCGAACTTTTCAATCCACCCTCGTATTAGGTATATGTTTTTGAAAAGGCGTTTTACACAACGGCTATACGAGGAGTTCCTGAAGTCCAAGACCAGTTGAAGGTGTGAGCATAGAAAATATCAATATTTAAGCAATGGTTAAATTGAGGCTTTTAGCGTTGATATTAGGGTGCCCATAGACTCTTGAAAAGATTGGCTAGCGAAACTCATGACCCTACAAATGGAACTCATTTTGCACAACATTTATCAATTGCGATGCAACGCGATAATCCCGCCAGCCTTTTGGCCACTTTACCCTACGCTCAACCTAATTGAATCTTTGTATTTTATCTGTAATTCTCTTTCCTTGTTTTCTTTTTTAACTAATAATTTGTAAAATACTTATTAATATTATTAAGCGCTTCAGCATATTCGCCCGAATGTACGGGCCAGCAGTATGTGTTAAACAACAAGGCCGATCTAAAGCAATCACTACAATAATTCGGCTTCTTCGGGTCTTCTATTCGGGCTTTTTTCAGCGGGACACACATGGCTTTTCTTGCCAAAAGCCGGGCGGCCTGCTTCCTGAAAATTCATCTGCACACACACACGATGCCGGGCGGATAGGTTGGTAGCGCCGCTAGCACCATGAAAGATTCTAATACTTATAAGTATCAGAAATCAGTCATGAAACGCTTTTACCACATTTCTTATTTACTATTTTCATAGCCGGTAAACGATAATACGAGTAACCTGGTAAGTGGCACCCATGGACTTCATAACTAAATATTATTTTACTTAATACTAGTGTATGTGATTATTATATCGTCTAATGATGCGTTACCGGCCGCAGGCTTCAGTTGAAATTGCCTTTGTTCCAATAACTGCAATGGCTGTTTCTTCCCTTTGGCCGGAACACAACCACGTACACTGCAGCGCCGCCCCAGACGAGATCCTTACCTACAACTCTATCCATAAATTCTATATTCCAAAATAAATACAAAACATTATTCGCTGACAACCTTCAGTCAAACTTTTGTCCTCAAATAAGGACAGAGACGAGTTTATCTTCAATAATTATTAGCAAAGCTTCGCTAATTACTTGAATATGCAAAATGCTTTAAAGATTAAATAGATAAGCAAGGGCTCGGCTGGTAGTGACGTCACTGTACCTATTTGTATAGATTACCATCGTTTGAATAATTATGTAGGAGACGGTTAGAATTGGCGGGAATTGTTGCGTCGTACGCATTTCTACTGAGTTTCCTGCTGGTTCTTTGGCAGTAGATGACCCTTCCGAACCAGTTGTAATTTCAATATGCGACGTCCTATGCGGAGGTGCGTGCCCTCTCGGGTGAGCTTAGGCGTACGTATGTAGGAATAGTTTAAGTTCCGGCTAAGCGCCTTCAGTGCTAGGCCACAAAGTCCGGTGGAATTTAAAAGGTCAATAGGGCCATTAATAAACAAAAAAAGGCGAAAATTATGTTCGTGTTGGTAACGTAAATTTTATAATAATATACAGGGTGTAAAACAGTACTGTGAGCTCCGAAACAGGTGCTCAAACAAAACAACATTGCTAAATAAACGTAGTGTGAAAAATAATGTAAATAGAATTACTACTAAAGAAACGGAGTTCCGATAATGTACTGCGATGCGTGTTCGACACGAGTACACAACGCATCGCTAGTCGATATAATAATCACATTCAATATTGATATAAAATATCTTGGACTGATGATGTCCATGGGTGCCCTGGCCATCAGATGTGCCGCGTGCTCGTTCGCCGGCTATAAAAACCGTAGAAAGAGCTCATCTCTTTGGATTTCTCATTTAATAAAAAAAATTTAATTTATTTCGAAAGCTTATGTTAATTCTGCCAAAGAGCGGACTGCCCGACCGGATATGGCTGAACTGCCTACACCACCCTGTAATTTTCATAGCTCTATGGATTTCCTTACGATGTCTTACATCACTGTTAAGCTTAATATATTTAAGTTGTAAAACTTAATTGGTACATTGAACTACCGCCCCTTAAACGATTTTAATTGCTTGACAACGTTGCGCTGAGTCGCATCATATCGTATTGTTTGAAAACGACATATTAGTAGACTAATCTAAATCTCTAGTGAAACATCGAACAATGAAGTTTTGAAAAGCTTTCTATGATTTTTTCATACTCACACACTTTACGTAATATAATTTTTACGTAAGATAATTTACTTTGCAATAAAAAGACGTTTACAAACACAGGCTACGTCTTTGATAAGCAACTGTTAAATTGCTGTCATACAAAACATAGCATGCTGTCAAACAAGTACCTAATTTATATTATTTTTTATTTTTTTCAACATCAAATTGAAAAGACCCCGGCAAGAAATAAAACCCACACAGTGAGAGGAATTTAACCGCTATTGATTTTTATCTTCGATCAAAATACTAAAGACTGAATTTAACAGTCGTAAAAAACTAGTTTGTATTACTTATATTAATTAAATCACATTATTTCGTGAAACCCATAATAAAGACCACCTCCAATAAGTTTTATCGAATGCTGGCAAGTATCGATGTATTAGCATAAAGTCCACTCTCCCACTAGTGATGTTACTTTGTCGATGCGTATAATGGCGCTTTAGATACGGTGTAGATAAATAATAAGGTGACTAAGCAAAATCGCTATGGAGTGCCTAAAGTAAGCGTTAAACGTTTATAAGTGTGACCTTTACCCATTTAATATCGCATACATACGTCAAAAAAATAAACATATAAGTTATATAGTTATAATATTGGCTTCATGTTAACCAAACGTACAGTGATACGAGTACCAGCAGGTCCCTCGCTTTCAAAATGTCTTACCAAATGTAGTATTTGTATTTTTTGGTCTCATTGTGTTTTTTACAACAGCCACAGAGTTTCTAAAATTAAGGAAAAATAGATCGAATGATTAAATTGTAAAGAATACATACGATAATTACATTAACAAAAAGCACGATAGGTGTATATTTCCTTTCAGCAAGTTGGTGTAGCAACGTGTTGTCATCGCTAACTTTCTAAGGCTGCATACGCACATCTCTAGTCCGTTATCTTATAACGCCGAGATTGTATAAACACCAGTCTTAATTGGCCATCAATATGCACCCTAATAAGAAGGTATAGCTGAGTGGAAGTTTCAGCTGCGAGATTACTTGCTACTTTGAATTCATAAGCTCGTGTCTTTTATGAACAGTTCTGACAACAGTTGGGTAGCACTTGAGTTACTATACTCGTATTATTTATCTGTAAATGTTGCAATACTTAGCCACAAGTACTTGTAACTTTTAAAAAATCTATTTTGAAATCATATTAGCACGATTTAAGACTGCAAACTAAAAATTTGGTAATTTTTCATTGAATAAACCAGTTAACAAATGATAGCCTAATTTAACACGAAACTAACCAAGCCCATGAAACAACCCATCTCAACTCGTACTTCCACCCAACCATACCGGCGGGAATAATCCCTTCTTAATTAAGATGTAGGCGAAACGGCAGCGCGTTTCTTAACGAGCGGGTAGTATGGCGCTGTAGCAAACTTCCACTTAGCCCGTGGGTTTGTCGAACTCACATCTTTATTCAGTCCTTTCATACGTTATATAACAAATAAAGAAATCCCCAGACGAACATACTAACTGTATAGCACCAAAGTTGCCAGAGGTTATGTTATGGGTGACCATACAGCGAACTGCGGGGGAACCTGAATAAACATACATAAATAAATATCAACAACCATGAATCGAGAACAAACATCCGTGTTCATCACACAAATGAACGCCGCGATTGGGGCTCGAAACTGGAGCCCCCCGCGTATGTATGAGGCAGGGCTTTCGAAATGGACTATTTATTTGACTATTTATGGGCCTTTTAAATTTCGCCGGACTTTGTAGCTTAGCGCTGAGGGCGCTTAGCCGGATCTCAAACTACTCCTACATACGATACGCCTAAGGGCGCCCGAGAGGGCACGGACCTCGGCTTAGGACGGCGTATATTGAAACTACCACTGGTTCGGAAAGGTTATAGCTACTACGCACTACGCCACCCGGCCGTCATACATGTAGTTTTTGGAGCCCAGGAGAAGGGCGAGAGTCGCTTGCAACGTTCCAAATTTTGTAGGCTCCCGTAAACTACAGAACGACCATACAGCAGGGGATTCGAATGCGAATCTGAGTCTGCCACTGCGCTGGTACCTACTAAGTACCGACCGATACAACGGTCGGTCCCAGCTGTCTAGTCAGAAGAAGAATCTTTCTGTACAGATTTAATTTTATAAACTACAGCCTTAAAAAATCCAACAAAATTGATTATTTCAGAAACTTTGTTGTTTTGAACAATTATTAATAATATTAATAAAAATGAAAACACACCAACTGCACGATCGCAGTAAGCAGAGCTTGAGTTATGGATGACCATACAGCGACCCCCATGGGGGGGGGGGAACCCAGAATAAACATACGTATTTAAACAACATTTGTGGACTAGTCTAATTTTCATGAATAAGGACCGATTGTTCAATGCTCCGATAACTTTTATCGGTAGAATCATTTTGAGAGTTTGACATAATTTCTATGAACAGTTTGGCAAGTGTCAAAGTTATTCTCCAGATACAAAATATCTTACTTGACTCATAGTATTAAAATAAAATTACTTTATTATTCAGCGCCCAAATAATTGACTATCAGAATCGGTATTTCTGATATACTAAATGTGCTATTAGATCTTAACAAAGATACTCATCTTTGTTAAGATCTCGTCTGTGGCGGTACTACAGTCCTTGCTATTTTAACCACCAATAATCACGTTTAAAGGGTCAAGTTTAAAATAAATCTCACAAAAATAAACAAACAAACAAACAAACAATTAAAACCTATATTGTTAAGGAAACCTAAAGACTCAATCGACGAAGGAAGTAAAATGTTAACGAAGATAGGCTCAACGGGCTGTTTAATTAAAACTAAATGACCAAACACGACGGCCATTAGCTAATAAACGCCTAGATTAGTCAGCTTCCTTTTGAATTAAGAACGTTTAAAATCCGCGCGAAATTAAGTTGTTTGTAAAATTAAACTTTGGGCAGAGGAAAGCGACTTAATTTTTTTTTTTTTGGGATTTTGCATTTTATGACTTTGTCGGTTACTGTGTGGTGATTGAAACTCTAACTGGACACTAATACTGGAACTCTTCTGTAAAGTAATTAATATGATTTATTCAAAGAACTGCCTTACTTACCAAATTGATTGAGCCATTTGTTTTTGTATGCAAAGACATTTAGTGGGATAATAATAACCAGCCAAAAACGAACAAATCGTCCTCATATATCTATAAAAGTATGAACACCTCATTAACCCGCCATTAATCTCACAAAATCATTTAACATCCGATGTTCTGAATTTGAAAATCTTTAAGGAGAAGCAAGACAGATTTATTTATTATAATCCTTTTATCCTTCTCCTTTGCCTGCTTTCTTGAATGAAATTAAAAAGCTATGTAGGCTGCATGGTTAGCTTTGCTTTTGCCAAAAAAAAAATGTGTCAGTCGTTAGCAAAAAATGGCGGCAACCCTTTTTCGGGAGTGAAAATTAAATAAAGAACGTCGTAAACATTTTGAATGCTTTGAAATATTGAAGTTGGGAAGTTTTATAAACGAAAGCATGAAAAATTGCCTTGCCGCCAAAATGTAATACCAGTTTAAATCTGATTTACTGATTTTTAATTTGGTCTCCGGTTAAGGCATAAGTATATTCTTTTATAATTTAAAACTGATAAATCAGGTAATATTGCTTTTATAGATTTTTATAGATCTATTTCAAACATACAAAATTTAAATAACATTCAATTAGTCTTTACCGTTTAAATCTACAAACACAAAATTATTGTGCTGGTAGTGCAACTCCTCATCGTCTGCAAACTAATAGACATCTAAAATAAAGTAACATAAGGTAGTTTTCAATACAGCCTTTTTGTTTTACCCAAAGTCAACAGCTCAAACACATATGTATTAAAATAAACTACTTTAGAATTTTTGTATGCGTACTTATTCATTAATAAATTCAGGCGGCATATCTTTTGCCACCCGACGCCATGATTGCGCCGGCTACCTGCAAGCCGTCCGTCGACACACTTCGTTATTGAATTTGCGGAACGGCTTCCAAATATGAATTATAACCGTCTGTTCTTTTTTATTTGTTGCTTGCCAGCTTTTTACTTTTGTAGAGCTTTTTTTCATGAAATGTCATATTGTTACCAGTTTTGTTAAATAGCAATTTATGCATTCTTTTTTTAAATAAGTTCTATTTGGTGATATGAATGTTATGAGCAGCTGCGATGCATTTGACATTAAATCATTAACAGTACGATCAGCTAAATTCTAGAACATCTATCTATCAGCTCAGTCCAAGGGTGTTACTTAGAAGTAAATTTAAAGAAATAAATATTGTTACTTTCCATTCACAATATATTTTAGAAGATTTATTGTATGTAAAAAAGAACATAACCTTGTTCAAAAAAAAATCTGCACAATGTTTTTTTTTAATGAAAAAGGATTAGACGTTTGTCTTCTATCTCACCTGATAGAAAGTGACGATGAAGACGAAGGTGTTACACGTCTATCCACGAGGTACCTATTCACTCGACGCTTGAAAGAACTAGGACTATAGTTTTTTTTTTTTACACAAGAGGAAGAAATATGCTGGCAGCTTATAAAAGTAGGCTTCATAAAGGCACTAACTCATTCATACATTCATATACGCTTGTATAATAAGGTTCCTGAGGATATCCAAGGTCTTCCTATTGACAAATCCAAAGAAACTATAAAGCAGAAGTTTTCCGCTAAAGCATATTATAAACTATCCGATTATTTGGATGATAAAAGCCCATTTTACTAATAAAACATGTGTTATGTGTCTGTTCGTTCGTTGAGTTCTTCGTCCCGATGAATATCTAAAGCGTCATTGTCATTAAAGTACGTCTTCTTATGGTAGCGTTGGGTGACGGGTCGCTCACTTCCCTCTAATATGGCTGGATCCTGCGTTAACTCGTGAACGGGTGCTGTTTGAGGGTGTTCGTCGTTTGGATACTTGGGGGGAGGGAGACTTGCTGAGCTAACAGATGCAGATAAGAATAACTTTGTATATACATAAAGAGACTCTGTATATTATTTAGAAAAATTATACCCGTGAAGTTTCATGCCAGTTCGTCTTAGAGGTAGAGTCATGTTTTATTTGACGTCAAAAATTTTACTGCAATGTAATTCATTTAGACGCTTAAGGGAGTGATACAGTACAAGCTATTTTATAGTTATAGTCAAAATTACCTTTGACAAAATCAATAACAATTACGTTAGAATTTAACAGTTGTATATTGCACTATTTTATTATGCATTATTGTTAAAGTCAATACGTCTACACTTTGACAGTTGACTTGACCGAAACTATAGCGTTAACTGGTCACAATCCAGCGGTTGTGGTAAGGTAAAGGTTGATGTCGTTTAACCATTGCTAAAATGGTGCAACCATAGATTTGACGGATTTGTTTAGATTATAGTTACATCGTGCAGCCCACCTTCATTATATTATCTACAAAAATAACCAATCACAAATTCGACTGCGAAACACCTTAGAAATCAAGGAAAAAATGTCGAAGTCCATAACAGTGCCTACAAAAGTAAAATTTCGGAATATAACAACAATTTTCTAAAACAAAACAGACATAATGGCAGACCAACAAACTAAATCACTACGACCGCTATTTTTTTTTACCAGATACTTACCACAGGTCATAAACTCTAACCTTTTTGCCTATCAAAACTCCCGGTCAAACCGTATAAAAACTAACCTTTGTCATTTTAAAACAAATTGACATTACCAGGATATCCCAAATCTCGGTTTCTGCGCTTCATTAACTGTCGGTACTTTTCAATTCCTTCAGATGTCGCTACTAGAGTTCAGGGGGCGTTCGAAATTGAATTGATCTGTGACAGTTGGCGCCATCTTTTTTTTGGACGTCTGATCCTGGCTAGTTATGTTTTCTTTACTCATATCGTTTTGATTTTGGCTGTGAGTGATACTTTTCGTTTTGTGACAGAAGATTTCGGAGGCGGCTTTATTTATGCTTAAATAATTAAAACCAGACAGTTAACCATTGCTTCACATGTATATCTACTAAAAATGTTGTTTTTTAATTATAAATTTGTTTATATATAGTAGATGCACTCTGAAAAGCGGATAAAAACCCTGATTTTAACAATTTTTTCTCCATTTATAAAACAATACTTATCTAAAGAAAGCACAGACCATATTGTCCTTAATATGAAATGTAATCAGTAGCTAAGCGATTAAAAAACTACTTAATTATGGAAGCATTTTTCGGCAAAGCCGGGCGACAAAATCAAATACATGTAGATAAATGTTTGGGAAAGAAGCCGAATGGCTTATGCCAGTAGGGTTTTGACAGTTAATAGGTAATATATATTTACCCGAATAAACTAACTAGCCAAATGAAGTATTTGTAGTCATTTACATCAGGCCTACAACAAATACTGCCGAACCAAAGGTGCCAGGCCGAATAAGTGCTAGTGATTAATATTTAGAAGTTCTTGTCAGTTAATTATTGAAAAGCAATTTATAAACGGAACTCTAGGTCATCCTTCAGGTCAAACGCAATTAAAAGCGTCCTATTCCAAATTGTAATTACCAACTGTGTTATTTAGCATTATCTTTCCTAAATACAGAGCATGTTTATTTTCAATATATATTTTGCTAATTGATTGGTGTTCACCTTAAATTTCTTTTTATGATTGATTTTTAACTGTCAGATAAGTATTAACTGTTTTAAACTATCGCGGTTATTTTCACTATAATTTAATGAATTTACGGGATTCTTACCACGATTTTCGATTCTTATTTCGCGCGTCCGATATTTCGATGCTGTTGCAAGCGCCATGATCGGACGCGCGAAATAAGAATCGAAAATCGTGGTAAGAATCCCGTAAATTCATTAAATTACAGATAAGTATTATCTGCAAAGTCACTTTGACACTTGGCCAGACTTTTTATACAAATTATTTCAATTTCTCAAAATTATTCTACTAATATATGTTACCTAAGCACTGAAAAGTCATCCCATACAAAAATCTTAACCAACAATACAAGTTTAAAAAATGAACGATTATTTTGTAAGTCATACATTTTAATGTCATATTGTCAATTTAACCTTTGAAAAGAGTTAATTTCCCGTGGGGCAAACCTAATTCAGTGACGTTATATCAGAATCAAAATCAAAAATCCAAATCAAATTGTTTATTTAATTATTGGTTTACAACAGAAACTTCTAAAATATAAAAGGTATTAAAAGTAAACTGGGAGGAAAATAAATCGCGAATTCGAAAAGCAAGTCTAAACATTTTCATCTCTACCGCTGAGCAGTACTCGCTATATATCGATCAGTAAACTTCGTAAAATGTAGAGTTTAATATCCCAGAATATCAAATTTTAAATCTCAACTGTACATCTCTAGATTCGATATTATCTGGAAAAATAAGAACTGGCTACTTCAATTGTCCACAATATACAAAAAAGGGTGGATTACGAAAGATATCATTACTCAATGAAGATATATTTTAAAAAATTGTTACTATTAAGAATTTGATATTAATTAAACATGAAATACCTATCTATACATAATACAGAATCCTCAACACCTAAAACAGTTCACAATTTGGTGTTCCTTTACATAGAATAACTGAAAGCTGTTTTAATTATAAAGGAAATTAGTTCATTAAGAATTGTATTTAAAAAAACACATCAGGCATGCATTTTAAATATTCAAATAAATTTTCGCTGCATTTAAAATTTTAATAAAGTATTTTCATGTAATTACAATATTCTTAAAACAACAGTTAATTTAGAAAACATTATAATTTTCTAACAATTTGATATCAAAACTAACGGCCTCTTTCAATCTTATCAATCTTCAATCAACAGGCGATCAAAGCATAGACTGTCATTTCTTAAACTGTCATTGAATTTAAGACAATTAGGTTTTCCCGTTTATGATTTTTACCCGCCAAAGTACCCGCATAAAATGGCTGCCGCTAAGTGTCAAGATACTGAGACGGGTAATTAGCAAGGGCACATTTGTTTTTGGCGGGTTTTAATTGGTTCACAGTTGCACATTGACTGGTTGGAGTTCCGTGATTAGGTAAGGAACAAAAGTAAAAAACTTACAACAGGTTTTTTTTTTTATTAATTAAAACTTTTTCAGTCCACAACATGGTTTTACGGCGACATAATACGTTATTTTTTACGTGTTTATATATTTTTTACCAATTGTTCCTCGTCGTTCTATAATCTAAATTTAATTTAGTAAAAATGACAGAATCGAATGCTACTTTTTTCCATTGATAATTTGTAAATATTTTAAATTATAACTTAATAATTGTAATCATACAAAAAAATACGATTATTAAGAAAATAAACTGTAAAAAATTCAGTTTCATTCCGACACACATTTTATTCAATATTTAAAAAAACTACCCATGTACCTACCTAGTATTTAGTTAGACTCACACTTGACCGAAAACTTAAGAAATATGTTCCAAAATGAAATATTAGCTTGAATTTCAAAAGCATGCGATATTAATGTATTTGGGACCACAAACTTATTAATGAAGCATTTAACACCGCTTCAGTTTAAACATATTGCCTTTGAAAAAATTAGAATTCAGAACTGTCAAATGTCAGAATTCTTAGTCTTAATAATTGAAAAACGTCGCTATTTTGTATTGACACGCATTGTTCGAGTTTGAAACACAATTTTGTGATTTAAGAATCTTGGCCCCAAGCGACTTATTAATTATTAGTAATTATTATTAGTAATTACCTCTTGTTTATTAACATGAGCGTCAGATACAGAGGCCTTGAAAATTGAATGTTCTGCTTGTAAGCTTACTAAAGATTTATAATGTTTTCTTCCTACCTATATCTTTATGCTTTTTAAAAGTAAAAAATGCAAACATCCCTGCGATCCACCGCTTGCTTAAATTTACTACTTGTATATGCTCACCGTACATGCTTGATTCAAACACCTTAAATAGGTTTATTTTACCATTAACCAACAATAATCTTAAAAAAATAAGTAGTAAATAGCATAACGTAACAAATAATAACTTATACTATAGAGAAACCGTTCTCATTAAAATCAAATTCTTTAATAAATCGTAACCAATATACAGGGGGTCCCAAAATCTAACTTTTTATTTTCATAGTTGTTTGTAATAAATTATGAAGTGATCCTATGGGAGGTACAAATAAACATTTAATGATGTGTCGTTATACTATATTATATATTATTTAGTAGCTGACTCCACTTAAGTCTATTGTTGTATTTTTTGTGAGAATAAACATCTGTTATTATAGTGGAATAGAATAGGGTGAATCTGCAGATGAAGCACCATTGTCCTTTACTTGACACAACGAAAGCAAAATATTTTATACTACGAGTTATGAAATTAAACAGTACTTAAAAAATACTTCAGTGCTTTAATTGTTGTCAAACTCATTGACTTAGTAATAATCATTTATATTTTCATCTTAGAAATTAAAATTAAGGTTTTTTAGAAACAGATTTACTGCCAGTGAAATTTAGTAAAAATTATTGTAAGTGATAGGCACCGTCTCAAATGAGATTCGGTGGTAGTAGCCCTCTATCTCATACAGGATCCCTCAGGATCAAGCACTTGTCGGAGCATTCAAATGTGGTGAACACAGATGCTTGTTCTTGAGTCATGGTTGTTTATTTTTTTGTGAATTTATTCTGGGTTCGCTGTATGGTCATCCATAGCACAAGTCGGTGTAATTCAATCAGCAATTCAACCAACTTAACACTCAACGAACTTATAAAATATTAACTACGATAAAGAACGTAACGAAAAAAAAAACCAATTTCATCTGCCTACACAACTCATACTATGCACAGTGACAATATTTCCACTTTATTACACTCCACATTGTGCTACCGTGGAACCAGTTATTATATTATTACACAACAGCACTTCCAGCGCTTCCTCACAACCGCAGTTATAAAACTAAATTAGGTACAGTTTTATTTGTCCCGTAAAACGGAGAACAGAAATTATATTTTTATTGTAGAAACTTAATAAAAGGGTTGTTTATAGTTATTGGTTCCAAAAAGATTTTTTAAATCAGGTTTATTTAAGTTGTGTATTTGGTAAGGTCTGTCTGTGAAAGATGTTACTGTGATTCGGAGAACGAATTATAGTTATTGACAATGCATGTGTGTTAAACTTAGTGAAGTGACAATGGTCTGGCCGTATCTTACAACGAAAACCACACAAAAGTAAACAAGTTGTAGAACGAGAAGTTGAATGTTGAAGATAAGCGTGTACATTGATTTTCTTGACCGGAGTTAACGAGAAGGTTCAGTTCAATTACTAGAACAAGGGCGACTCCAACTGACACCTACGGTCGGCAACGCATCATTAGTCTACTCGTATATGTTAATCACATTCAATATGGATAAACTCCTACGACTTATGATTTCCGTGGATGCAGATGCCTCTTACCATTGGATGGACCGCGTGCTCCTTTAAATTCTCTGAAAATAATAAAAAAGGCTTGGAAAGGTTTTCATCTAGCAGTGGATGCTAATTCGCTAATTATTCAAACTATAATTATTAGGGAATTGGCATCTACTGTTAGATGAAAACTAATTGAATCCAATTAATTTCAATCCTTGAAATAAAAAATGGAATAATACTGATAAAAATGCATAGTTTATACTTTATACTGTTAAATATAGCCTCTACTGCCTGTCAAACTACAATGATAATAATTTGTTTTCAACGTCGTAGTTCTAAATTCTTTTCTAAGTTCTATTATATTAAAACTAGACTTAATTGGGACAAAAATACTGGCAAGTAATCGATCATGTTCTAATTGACAGTCGGCGTCCTTTATATCTAATGAAACTGCTACTTCAAAATCAAAAAAGGTGTGACGAAACTGAAATTATTCTCAAATTCGAATAATTCAAAAACCATCACAAAATTAAGGTGTAGTTCCAACAATAAAAACTACACAATTATGAATGAAATGGCAAATTTGCAAATCATTACAATTCAATGAAATAATAATTATCTACACAGCCATTGAATAAAGGTTTATTTCGACGAAATTTTTGAGACATACCGACGCCACGTCTTTAACACTGCAAAAAAGACTTTACATCCTTGAAATTGAGTATAAATTTAATGATCACAACTCGGAAAGAATCCCAAACCCTTTCATTCATATTTGAGAACGCTTCTAATCTATTGATTGTTGTATGAACTGATGTATGAGTAAGTCGGTCATTCAATCAGTTCATTTTCCCTCGCTTTAAGTCTCATTTCGGAGATTAATGATGACGAAGAATCGATGATAAACGATGCGATGACTTGCAACCATGTGTTGAGTTGAAACTATTTGGGATAGTTACAAATGTTTTTCTTAAGCATCTTGGATCATTCATAACACATTATTGATGATATACCGAAACTTTTGTTAATAGATTTTAATTTTTTTAAAGCTTCTTCAGAGTGTTAGCGCGTTGCAACTGTTATTGATTTTTTTCTCGGAGCGAGTAATTTTTTTCTGGACAAAAAGTTACACCCTTTATAGTATATTTTGATTTGCACTATTTTGTGTTAAGATAAGCTAAGAATTTATTTGTTATGTTAACACGTAACAACTTATAATGTTTTTACGGTAATTTTCATTATTAAAACACAACTTGTGTTACTATTTTGTGTAAACAACTTATTGAATATATTGCGTAGCTAACGGCTTTTAAAGATTTAGCTTTTTTGTTCTATATTTAAACCGAAAATTAATTGCTCTTTACATAAAGAGAAGTTCGAAGAAAAAAACTCAGGAAATGTACGGAGATATCGAGAGCTGCTGAACTACTTATTCTAAAAGTGACGGCCTGCCTTCGCTAGTCGAAGAGGTACTTAAAGAAGAAGAACTTAAAGACTGATTTGAATTGTCACTTAACAGTGGAATTACAGCTTTCCGTTTTTGTGTAAAAATATTTGATACTAATAAGTTTACTACATGAAAAATATCAACCTTCGTAAAACTATATACTAAGGGTCACTGTAGCTTAGTAGATAGAGCTCCCGAACATGGATGCGGATTCAAATCCTACCTAAGATCTAAAATATAATAGATATAAGAGATATAATTGCTATTTCTAACAATACTGAAACGAAAAGTGAAAGAAAAAGAAGTGTTTAAAGGCTACTAAATACCGAAAAGAAATACACGATTGTTCATTCAAACCACACTGCCACATCAGTCCATCAAATTCGTTTCCAAATACTTTACAAAGAAAGCATTCATAAATAAATCAATAGAAACTAAACGCATTCGTAACGCGTCGCGAACGCGTTTTATTCCACTAAACGCATTACATTTTAACCCGTAATAGGCCACTTTAGGGCCCTTGTAGTCCAACCAACTTATGAGTCCAGTAAACGGTGCTGTTGCTTCCTACGCGTAAAAGAAGTTTGACAATTAAAAAGCATTAGTTCCAATTTTTGCTAACGAAAAAAATCTTGGTGGTTCTGTACAAGTATTGAATAGGGGTCCGAGAGGGGTATGATTCGAGATTTAAAGCACATAAATAGCTACGCTTGGGGTCAAATTGAACAAATGTATAGTAAATGATTGTACAATTACGTTTGAGTTTTTAATTCAATTGTTTGAAGGGTTTATGTTTCGTTGCCGTGGAGTAATAGCTGAGGGATTGCTTGGCAAGTGAACTGGTTGAGCGTTTAGATATTGGTATTTATGAAAATTTATACCTACTGAGAGCAATGTATGCAATAAAGTGTAAATTTAAAAATAAATTGTAGATGGAGCAATGCAAGACTGACAAAATTCTTACCTTAAATTAAAACTATGGGGTATCTCAAAATAAATATATTCCAGTATATAAAAGAAAATGACTTATATAGTCCAATGACTTATGCGAAAAATTGAGTTCATCAAGCTTACAGCTAGTGATATAGTTTCGGCACCCGGACCTTTGGTTTCGAAGGTACTATCGGGTCACTCGCCAAAAGTCGAGAATCCCTTGCACGTTACCCGGTCTTTTATAGCCGCTCGCATACTAGGGTATGATGTAATACAGGAGATTTTAATGCGAATAGTAGCCTGCACCTAGTCACTCAACTGTAACACTAAAACCATTAGGTATATAAACGTAATTAATTAAATTGGGCAGGTATTTACTGGTAATTATTATGAATTTTGTTTAATGTAAAGCTAAGCGGAATACAACAGCACTGCTTAAGAAAAGCTTATTTTTTAAAAGTCAAGAATGCAAAACCATTTTTCAAAGAATATGTTCTTAATTATGAGACCCAGATTATTAAATAACTGATAACAAAATAAAAAAGTTGCAGATAACACACAAATCACAATTATAATATAACAAACAACACTCATCCCATACCATACTAGAAAAATAATCCAAAAAAACCAACATCCGAAACTCCCATTTTGACCCTCATAAAGGAACGGAAATTAAAGATGGTGGTAAAAGTGCGTTCCGATTAGCGTCACTTTTCCACTTTGGCGCCATAACGCTGTGCGAACCCGAGATTATGACAAATGCGTAATGAATTCAGATAGGAACACCCTGTATATTGGTTAATGCCGCTAAACCGAGCTTAGCAGGGGCATCGATTTGTACGGTTTCATGCTTATTTTTGAATTTCTACTCTTATTATTTTTTTTAAATAACGGTTTTATATAAGTAAGGGCTGATTGTGCAATGCTCAGATAACTGTTATCTTGAGGATAACTTTGACACTCGACAAGACGTACATCTTCATGCAAATTATAACAAATTAGGTACCAACATTATTCTATCGATAAAATTTATGTGAGCATTGAACAATCACTCCTAAATAAAGTAAATTATACACTGGAATTTTAATCATGCTACACTTACATTATGGCCGATTGTTGCTTAAAACAATGTTTTACCTCATGCAGCTTCGCCAAACCTCATACTTATATAAGTAAACACAATACTATAATCACTATGCAGCTTCGTTTTGATATATTTTATGCATGTTCCGTCCCATTTTGTTCTGACACTTTTGAGCGCCCAGGCCCTGTCCGTTTCTATACACTGCTCCTTTATGACAAAGTATAAACCGCACTCACTTTCACACGCACAAGGTTATTTTTTCTTTAATTTAAATCTTTATTTAAATTTTTGCTTTAAATTTGATTACTTTGTTTAATAATTTAATCATTAATATTTTTACAATGAATGGATATGACGAGTAAATACTGAACATACATAATTCAATATTTTTTACGCTTTCTATTTTCTGATCTGTAAATGTCTAGAAAATTTAAATCCGAAACTAGCTGTCCGCAGTACCCTACCTGAATCGCTTGTTATTTTAAGAGCTGTGGATTCTTTGATAATAAATAAATAAAACTGCTCTTTCGTCCGTTAATATTGACACAAGGATATCAAAGTACGAAAATAGATTTAGAAAGTTGTATTTGTGGTATTTGTATGTCCGTGAGTCCGGCTTAGATAAAACAAACCAGCCAGACATAATATAAACACACATTAAGAACAACAATTGATAAAGCTATATTTGCCTAGACGTCTCCACGTGGTTTCTTCCGCATAAGTACCGTCCCTTTGGGAGTTGGGTAAAAACTACAAGAATATTATTTCATATATTTAATGTTTTTTGCGATCCGCCTGATGGTAAGAGGAATCCGTGCCCATAGACATGATTAATCGTAGATATTATTGACTATATTGTTAGTTATTGATTATCGACAAACGATGCGTTGTCACCACAGGCTTCGGTTTGAATTGCCTTTGTTCCAGTAAAGGCACTGGCTGCTCCTTCCATTTATCCGGAACACGCAAACGTGATAATTATGGCGGTAAAAATAGGAAGGACTGTAGTACCGCCGCAGACGAGATCTTGACATAAAAAACTCTACTACCAATGCCAAAGAACCATAGGTTTACTAACAATAGTTTACAGGATACAGGATGTGCGGGAAGCATCTGCAAATACGCGGGAAACGCTTCGTACAAAATGGTACTGAGGTGTGACGTCACAACGGAGTAACGTAGGCTCTGAAGCTATGGGAATACGCACAATATTGTTAAAAACTGAATAGATTTTTGTTTACCATGTATACCAATATAGTAGATGTTGTTATTTGTAATGTCCCTTTTTAATGTATTAGAATTGTGCTTTTTACTAATTTTCAAACTGATTTTTTGCTGTGTTTCTGATTTTTCAAAGTTATATTCCTTTTTTTTGATACATTATTTTATTTTTCAAGCATTTTTGCGTGTAATAAGTAGTGATTTGACAATCAAACATCAATATCTTAGATATTGAAATGCTTTCATCTACCTAATTATTAAATGAAATTATTTCACTATTAAAAAGGTATATTAACTTTGTTATAGTGAAATAATTTATTGATATAATCGCTGCAATATTATCTGAGGTTTTTTAAGATTTTATCGAATTTTAAGTTTTTATAATCTCTATAATAAAAAAATATACATTAACAATAAACGATTGGCATAAAACCATCCAAAACCACCCCACCCCGTGTCAAATATCTGCAAACGATATGGAAAAATATCAAATATAATAACATTAAATGCGTTAGCCGCGCGGGAGTCGAATCCGGGACCCTCGCCACTAAGCCATTGGGGTCGTTATTAAAATATGTCAAATAAACGATTACATATGGCTGTGGAGTTAAGTTCCTGTGACAGATTTGATTGAATGGAATGTTTATTTAAAAAGTTAAGTTTTACTTTTACCAAGTTTTTTTTACCATTTCAAGGGGCTGTATTTCTTGCTGTACTTTTTGATTATTTTGTTAGAGTTTTTTAAAGAAAAGGACGAAAATTGTTGTCAAGGTTAAAAATGCTGCTTTATAGGCTCGTTATGATATAATAATAACACTATGATTTACCCAGACGGGCTGGCATTAATCACACATCCGGGCAGCCAAATCGAGTATATGTAGCTGAGTGTTCGAGAAAAACCACCCGGCTTATGTCAATCGGGTTTTTACATCCAGTAGTTCCCCGAATAAACTGCCCCCTTGACACTAGTCGAATACAGGAGGTACAATAGTAGCAGTGACTTCAGGCCAGCTTACTGAACAAATACTGCCGAACCGAATGTACTAGCCCGAACAAGTGTATAGTGCCCCGAAATATATGTATTTATTATATGTAGAATTCAAATATTTATATCTCAACGTTGACTGACAATTACTCGTTCTTGTTAACGTTAAATAAAGTACCACCACCAGTTCGGAAACTGGATGAAACTTCGCAGGTTTCATTTTTTTTTTAATTAATAAAAAATGGCTCATATTTTTATACAAAATATTTCTTATCTGCATCTGTTAGCTCGGCAAGTCCCCCTATCTACATCCAAATGACGAACATCCTCAGACCAGTTATAATACTTTTACAATTATGATATTTTCATTTATTGTTTCACAGCTTTCACACGATGACCGGTTTTTTCTAAATATCCCGTCCCAAGACCCTCAGGAAAAAAGATATTTAGCCCCTAAGTTAGTCCCCAAAATATTCAATATTTGTGTTGTGGTGAGTGTTCTCTTGTAGAGTTTGTGTTTCGTTTTGTGACTGTGGTTGTGAGCTTCTCGTGATAAAGACTGTATCTCCGAGTATTTTACTAATAAAATTATGGTTGTTGAATGGACTGCTGCATGCTTTTGTAGAGATATATATAAATAGATATATATATATATATCTAATACATTATTATATAAATAAAATACCATAATAAACTATGTTTAATGAATTACTTTTCCATGCAAATAATCCGTTTTTATTACAACCATTACTCAACAATTCAAATTATGAATAACAGCATAACGCCGATAAGGTGTACGAAACAAAATGTTATTCTACTAATTAAATTTTTATAGCGTTTTATATCTATTATAAAATATAATAAGTATTTAAAACTATAATTATAAACTTTCTCTTAATTTTTGTGGCTTTTGGCCACTTTTCCCTGTGCCTTTGTAGAAATTTAGACGTTGTATTATATCTTTAGTTGTTTTCCATGCCATGCTTTTATAACACAAGCTCTGCTTACTTTAGGGCCTTACGGTTGGTGTGTTTGTCTGGGGATTTATTATTATAATTATTTTTCCTATTTGTAATGTGTAAATTATTTCCATTTGTAAATATATACATGTTTGCATTAAAATGTTAAATTAGTCAGGATTTTCACTTCTTCAACTTTTTTTTCAGGCACACCATTCACTAGCGTAATACTATCTATGCCCCGCATACAACTACGTAATAAAAAATATTTAATTAGCAATTTAAAAGATTTTCCTTATCAAAAACCAAACAAATATATTTAACGATCTTATTTTAGTTTTATCACAACGCACACCAACTAATTTTACCAAATACTGTTATCTACAAAAGCAGGATAAAAACTCATAAAATTAAATCTTAATGATTTATTTTTCGTTGCGATAAACTCTACGTATTAATTTTAGTATATTTAATTATAATTAGCTGTGTTTGATTAGGAATAATTAACAGTTTTCCTGGAAACCTTGTGAGTTTAACTGCCCATTAAGGCTGGTGTATAGATAAAAAGTAAATTTAAAAGTTACAAAATCTCATTTACCACTTTTTGATTTTCGAGTTCTGATTTTGAGTCGAATATTGTAAATTACTTGATGGCCGTCTAGCGTAGTATGTGGTGGTCCTGCCTCCTAGGATGGAGGTTCCAGGTCTGAGCATTTATTTGTGTGATGAATACAGATGTTTGTTCTCGGGTCATGGTTGTTTATATTTATATATATATGTATAAGGTTTTTATTCTTGTATAAATAAAACTTGGTCGTTGTTCTGTAACCAAAATTATTTATTATCATCTAATATAACTAAAACATATTGAAGAACTTAAAAAACGTACCTTTAACCGAAAAAACGACATTTAAAGTTTATTTACACAATTTTTCCTTATATTCTTTAAATTAAAATAATATTATAAACTAAAATTATTAGTTTAACATAAACTCGTCAATTGACACGGCCTGTCAAAAGTAGAATATGGCCAGGCGTGTACAACTTTAAGGAGAATACATTCTCTTTACATATGTTTTTACTGTGCGGCTATGCAGTTGTTGTGTTTGTCTGGGGATTTATTATCATTCTTAGTTATGTGTCCAATATAACTTAAAGATAACTTTATATGTAAAGTGTAATGGTTACTATTGTAACACCTACTTTTGATAACACCCTCAGTCTAGTAAGAAGAGTTGTACTATTCCCAACTCATATTCAGTTCCTGGTAAAAAAAAAACAAAACAGTTTAATTACATTGCTTCATAAGTTATTTTGAACAGGCCAACCGATTTTCTTCAAACACTTTGGCAGTAGATGAGCCTTCCGAACCAGTGGTACTTTCAATATACGACGTCCTAAGCCGAGGTCGTAGGAGTCGGAGTCGGTATGTACGAGTAGTTTAAGTTCCGGCTAAGGGCCCTCAGCGCTACGCCACAAGTCAGGTGAAATTTAAAGGGCTGATAAAATAAATAAACTGTCTGTTTCTAAAAAAAAAATCTTTAAACACTGCTGAAAACTCAGCATATAAACAAAAAACATTACATCAAAATGAATACATTCGTTTCGGAGCTTCGATGCCACAGACAGAACAAATACGCAGGTCAAACTTATAAAAGCCCTCTGCATGCGTCTCGTGTAAAAATATATGAATTCAACCCACCACTCATTATCAAAATGGTACTCACAACTCTTGATAACTTTCACAATTCCCACTATTCAACGAAACCATTCGAAAAACGTTTGTCAATACATTAACGGCGCACTCTGTGCTTGGAAATAAATAATTGTTTAATGTACCAGAAGTGAGCAAATTCGTTTTTAAACGGCTATCAGCCGGCCATTAAAGTGGGAATGTGCGTACAGAGTCCCAAACACAGGTCTCAGTAAAGTGTAGCGCTCGTTCTACGCGTCTATGAAGTTACGCGTAACAAAACGGTTAGTTCCATTTTTTGCTACTGAACAGATATGTTGGCACTGTACTTTGGTACTCGCGTTATGGCAGACATTTTGGAGATTAGGGTGACCAATCTTACTACTTGTTGTTGTTTTTTTTTTTAATAATTTTGTAATATTTTATTGTTTTAGTTTAATAAACTTACACTCACGATACTATAACTACATATATATTTGCAAAATCTTTTAGGTAAGTTCATAGCAACCAAGCAGTCGTAGATCTCGCACTAGTTAGTTAGCCGTGAAGAAATATTATTCTTAATGAAATAGTGACGGCTGCACTCAGAGATATGAAATGGTTACTTAGGCGCCCCTAAGTATAGATTTTGCTTAGCAAATGAATACTTTATCTACATGTCATCTAATTCTAGATTTGCTAGGCAAAATGTTTAGTTAAGAACACTAAAATACCATTTGACGTCCATGAGTGTTGCCGCAAAAAATTTTGATGAAAATATTGGTGCTAGGTGAAATTAGGAACCAATTTTCTTAACTTTTAACTTATTGATAAAAGTAGATATTGTTGACTATCTTATTTATAATCTTTATTTGCGATCAAAAGCTTCTTCAAATGTAATTATAATATCAAAGTTAAAAATACAAAGAAAAATAAATATAAATAAAATTTACCACAGTTGACTGTCACCCTACTAACAGTAGTATATTAAACACGTCTAATATGAACTCGCTAGAGTCAACAATGAGGCGACGTTTGTCACCGCACACAAAAGACCCTTTGCCTGCTTCCTAAAGGACGATGGCGGCGAAATCAAACGTCACTGTTTGGACATCTGGGCTCCCTAATATCACTTACACCGCCACCCACTTGTCGGTTTGGTAACGAAAATTTGAACTAAAGCATTTGTACGTCAAAATTCATTTACGCGTAGAATGCAGCGGCACCCTTTACTGAATAGGTTAGTTGGTACGTCTGAAATGGGAACACCATATTTATTCGATTTTCAAATATCGCGCGTCATTTTGTATCTGTGATCTGAGACGGCAATCTATTTTTAAAATTGGAATTAATGATGATGATTTATAATTTTATATTTTTGTAAATGGAATGCGTTCATTGGTGACCGCAGATGTATGCAGAACCTATGGGATGTTTAATGGATTGTTCTGTCTGAAACGTTTCAAGAGATTTAATGCCTTTTAGGTAATTTCTTTTGAATAATCTATAATTATATTTTTAGGTTATTAGTAAAAACCTACGCTTTGTTATTAAGACACAAGCACTTATTCGACTTTTTTTGCTTACTTGTATCTTTAAGCTTTATAACGCAAAGACTTCAATGATTGGGTATAAGCTTCAACAATTCTCTTTACAAACCTATTTATAGGTACATTAGTATATATTAGACACCACCTTTTGAAAATGAGAATAAGTAGGTAAGTACCCATTTAATTTACTGTCACCCGAAACGCTTCATACAATTACAACCCGATTTTCAAACTTGTATCACATTAACTTAAACTTAACTAAACAACCAGTATGAAATTTACAATCGAAATCAAACATTAAAAATAAGCACCCTTAAGAAAAAGCAGCTAATGTAGACCTCTGACTCAATACAACACCTAAAAAAAGAAAGCTCAAAGTAAATTGGGTTAGGGTAATCTAAAAGCAAACAGTCATGGGCCTCTAAAACGATTTCAAATTCAAATTGACGAGGGTCAAAATTATTTGGTTTTAGGGTAGTAACAACCCCTAATAAGTGATAGGTAATTTAGGAATATATAGAGTAGCTATATAATAGGGTCCTTAACTTCAGCTTAATGAGGTGGAAAGTGGAGCTTTTACCCTATTTAGGCTGTGCTTAACAAAGTTAAGTTATAAAGGGATGGTGGCGTAATAAGCATTATATTGTACTGAGAAGTTTATTTTGGTACAAGGGTCCTTTGTTATCTAAAGTAAAATATCGTTCGGATTTGGAGTAAGATAATGTTATCAGCTCATTTAGAAGTAAGAAGCTATTTCTTGAAATCCCCAGACAAACACACCAACTGTATAGCCCCACAGTGAACAGAGCTTGTGTTATGGATGACCATCAAGCGAACTCCAAAATTAACTTACAAATTAAGGACCGACGACGACCGAGTAGCGTAGTGGTTCGTAGCCCCGCCTCATACGCCGGAGGTACCAGGTTCGAGTCCTGGCCGGGGCATTCTACTTCCACTACTCGGCTTTAATTTAAAATTTAACCTATCTTAAAAGGAATTCACGGGTTTCGGAATATTTTGAAATAAAGCTAGTATTAAGAATCTTGTAAATGAAAACTATTCAAACAACTTCGAAGTAAATAATTCCGTAAACCGCTTTTTATTCAAAAATAATCAAACAATCAAGTTTTACTTTAAATATCAAAGGGTTAAAATTTTACCGCCTTTACGCAGCGTATCCAGTTTTTTTTCATAAAACTCTAAACGATGCCGAAAAGCAGATGTGCCATTATTTTACCAAGATTTAATGCCATAAATAATTTGATTAGTCCCGTATTTATCAACATAAAACCATCAATATGGAAAAACGTCACCCATTCTATGAATGCTTTTCATTGAATGAACTTTATTCAATGGTGATCCCAAAGCATTTATAAGCCACTAATGTTATCTAGATAGGTGTATCGTGAAGCAAAAAACGACATCTTATTTGTGAAGATTTCTTTTATAATCGCTTTAATAGTACCATTATAATTGAGTCGATGTTTGAATCTTAAACATAAAAGTGACGGTTGCATTGAGAAGTGGCATAACCCGAGAACTGTCATTTTTACACAATTATTGTTGTTTATTGATGTCGTTTCGCGATTTTTTTTAAATCTTGGTATCAAAAGGTGTAAGAGTCAGCTTTTGTTAGCGACAAAAGTGTTTTGTGCACGTGTGTTAGAGCACGCGATCTAAAAGTGTATGAGTTTGACTTTTTTCATCTTTTCAAACGTCTAAAAACATGATTTTTATGGAGCTATAAAATTCATATTTTATTTTATTCACTCTTTATTAACACAAAAATAGCAGATTAAGGCCTTTGATCTCTAAATTTGCTAAGATCATCTTTCTTAGAATTCTTAACGAATGTTTGATTTTATAATCGTCCAAATACAAAAGATTACTGGATCGAAAAGGTACCAGCAAGAAAAAAAAAAATTATTTTTTTTCATATTTCTTCTTGTGACAGTAGCTCTTTAAATTCATCATTAGATTTAAAAAACCAACACGAAACGACACAACCTTCTATCTCCAGATTAACACTTACAAAACTTTCGACAAAACAAACAAGCAAACACGAAGACCTGCGAACATACAAACAAACACTCAACACGATTATCCCAATTCCTGAGACCACACACGAAGCTCCCTAAAAGCTAAACAGTAAAAGGTGCTAACTCAAAAAGATCCACTTTTTGAGATATTCTGTAAATATGGCAAGTAGCGCATAAATGCTATAATCTGCGGCGCGGCGCCTCGTTTTTTTGTTTAGAAGTTGCTTTTATAATGTTTTTAGTATTGGTCGATACTTTATTGGATTAGGTTTGTATTGAAGTTGAAAGAAAAGATCTCTCTCTCTCTCTAATTTGCTTTATTTAAATGTAAACTACATTTAAAATCCCTTATCTATGAATAAGCGTGGGACTAATTGGAGGCTTTCCAGGCATTCGTAGTACTAATGGACCAAGACTGCTGAATTTGCTAAGGTCCATAGACAGCCAACTATTTCGTTTGGTCAAAAAACAGTTAGAAATTAAACATTTTATGAATACATATATCTTCTAATAATACATTTCGTTTAATGGCACCGCTTTGACTTTTTGATACTTACATATTTTATTAAATCCTATTTTTGTATTTAAACCTCAGGATTTAAATGAAATATTTCATATAATAAAAATTTTTAGTATATATTTTCTTTTGATTTACCTACATCTATCATTTCATATAAATTGGTTAGCCTCTGCTAGGCGCAGTGATATCAATCAACTTTTTAATTATGGAATGCAATCGATGATAAATAAGCAAAATAAAAATAACACTTTTAACCTTAATTTAATCATCACACAAAAAAAATTCAGCCCTAAAACAAAATTGCTACAAATCCTTTGTCAGTACCTAAGCAATATTTGCTTGAAACATAAAACGCCATCTTATCTTGAGCCCTATTAGTAGCTCTTACTTTGATGTTTTTTTTCTAAAACTTCCTGAAGGTGAGAGCGTGTATGTCAATTTAATATGGTCATGTTAAGTGATGTGCTTAAGGAGCTTTATCCTTTTTTGGGTCATTGTTTGTTTTAATACTTAAGCACGGACGCCCGTTTAACAAGAAACTCCTTTATTTTTGGTTAAACGCTTTTACAAGACGACTACATACAGGGCCGGATTTAGGGGCAGGCAACCAGGGCTGCAGCCCCGGGCCTCCACAAGAATGGGGCCCCACAATAGAGATTAATAAGAAAATTGGTTTCGAAAAGCTTTTCGGCTTTTATAAAAAAAAATAGTGATTTTAAGCATTAACACTTCTTCAAAAAAGATTTACACAGATATGTCCACAAATTATTATTATCGTTGTTTATTAGCGTGTTAATTCTAATAATTGGATTTTTTATTTTATTCAGTAATTAATTTGGGGCCTCCACTCCTTTATTGCCCCAGGGCCTCCAGACCTCTAAATCCGGCCCTGACTAAATATTATGATTATCGGCTGACGACAGTTTGTTAATTGTATGTAAATTTGAGTACAGGAGATGTTGTTGTGGTAAAACGCCGTGCGAACGGGGAAAAACATCGACTTTCCAAGTATTTACGCCGTTGTTCGAACATATTTTTGGGCCGTACTTTTGATCGATAATGTGTTTACTATGCGATTCAATTTGATAAAATAAAAATTGACGGAGAAACACAGAAACTAGAGCTAAAATAGAGCTAGCAGGGCTAGAGCCTTATTTTAATAATTGGAGTAACCCCAAATGAACCAGCATAGAGCTTTTGCTGCTTCATACTGCTGGCAAATTCAAATTCAATTTCAAATATTTATTTCTTAACATTGACAATTACTTGTTCTTATTGACGTCAATTAAAACATGACTCTACCATCAGTTCGGAAAAACCTTCGTGAAGAAGAACTGGCAAGAAACTCAAAATCAATTTACAGTGTCTATTTGTCTATACAAAATGATTCGTATGTACATCTATCAGCTCGGAAAGTCTCCCTCCCCCCAAGTATCCAAACGACGAACACCCTCAAACGGCACCCGTTCACGAGTTAACTTGGGATCCAGCCATCGCCCTCCACAACTGTAGTGGTTAGTAGCCCTGCCTCATATGCATTCCAGATTCGAGTCCTGGTCGGGGCAGTCATTTGGGTGATGAACATAGATCTCTGGTCATGGTTGGTATATATTAGGTCTTTACCTATGAAATTGCCGTTTTTCACGAAATAAATGAAGCGAAATTTTTTTATATATTTTTTATTTCTATTAATCAAAATAATCACCCATGCAATCAATGCATCTTTGCCAACGCATTGGTAGCTTATTGATGCCTTTCTTGAAGAAATCAGCTGGACGGGAGGCAACAAATTCTTCAAAGGCATTTTGTACTGCCTCTCGGGTATTGAATTTTTTTCCCGCCAAGAAGTTATCCAAATTCTGGAAAAAGTAGAAGTCTGTAGGCGCAAGGTCTGGTGAGTACGGCGGATGACGGAGAACTTCCAACCCCAACCCTTGTAGCTTGGAGACCGTCTGCTGTGCAGTATGAGGTCGCGCGTTGTCGTGCAGGAGCAGTGGAGCCGAACGATTGACCAAAGCTGGTTGGAGACGTGCGAGCTTCTCCATCATTGTGTTCAGTTCTTCACAGTACACATCTGCAGTAATGCTTGTCCCGTTTGGCAAGAAGCTGTGATGAATTACACCCGCGTTAGACCACCAAACAGTGACCATCACTTTTCTAGGGGTAAGTTTTCGTTTAGGGCATCTTTTGGGTGCTGAACCAGGGTCCAACCAACTTGCTGAGCGCTTACGATTGTCAAACAGGATCCATTTCTCGTCACAAGTAACAATGCGGTTCAGAATTCCTTCATTTGTATGCCTGCTGAGCAGTGCAAGGCACGTCTCCACGCGTACTTCGCGCTGGCGGTCATTGAGTTCGTGGGGTACTCATTTGTCAAGATTTTTACCTTGCCAATTTGACGCACATGGACCAATATTGTTTTGATGCTCACGTCGAAAGCTGCTGCTAATTCAGCCGTGGATTGAGTTTCATCAGCTTCCACAATTGCCTTTCATTCGTCATTGTCGACCAAAGTTTTCGGACGACCACGGGGTTCATTTTTCAGGTCAAAATTTCCAGAACGGAAGCGGGTAAACCAATAACGGGTGGTGCGTTCGTTTGTAGTGTTCGCTCCGTAAACGTCGTTGATGTTGCGTGCCGCTTGTGCCGCTTTGCTGCCACGACGGTACTCATACTCCATAATTACTCGAATTTTTAACTTATCCATGATGACGAAAAATGTTCGAATGCGTTGAAAACAAAACACTAACTATTAAACAAATGACGATTTTAGAAAAAGAATTCCATGTTTGTCAAATAAAATTAATTTGAAATTAGAATTATCAGTAAAAAAAAATATTTTCATTTGAAATGGCCAGTACGGCAAAACGGCAGTTTCATAGGTAAAGACCTATTATTAAATATGACTTCTTATTAAACTGCGTTAAAAGTCTCAGTACTGTACGAGAGAAATTAAAAATTTAATTCGTCAAGTTGAACTATTTTAGTAAAAATCGATACTGTATGGCGATAACGCCTATTACCATTTAACTTTTACTAATAAAAAATTGCCATTTATATACTCGTAATACAGGCGAAGAATATTTGACATGTTATTAAATAAATGCTATTATACAATCAAGGAAACCTTAATGACGTGAATTATAACCAAAAGACAGGGTTAACTTTCGTTTTGCAATGTTTCTTTAAAATTGTATTCATTATTGTAAAATTCAGTTGATGATATCTTTAAATAATCTAGAATTTATAAGTGTAACTTATGATTTCACGAATATCTTTATTCTTATTTAAAAATCAAAAATCTTCACGCTGACAATCTGCAGCAATCGTTGATTCTAATGCTACGTGATAAAATATATATATTTAATATATATTGTACTTACACTTCTTTTCGCAAGTAAATTTGATTTTGTTTCATTTGATTTTTATCAGATTGCATCGTTGTATCCACATATGACGTTATTCAAGTACCAAAATAATCGATATACGTATCGGTATTTGTTTAGTAAAGATTACAATTTGCGTTTAAAATAAATATTTTACGTCTCCTGTTAAAATGAGCAGTTTTTATTGATTTTGTAAATATCGAAAATAATTTCCAGACTAAAATATTCAAAATATATTTAAATCTGTTTACCTATTTGTAAATGTCAAGAGCATAAAGCAAAACATTATCTAAATAAAATTATACTCCACCAAAACAGGACAAACTAATTAGAAAATTAATTAACCCCACAGATCACAAATATACAAAAAAAGTTATATTCAAAACGAATGGAAATGTAACAAAATCGGGGAGATATTAAAACCGGGAAGAGTTTTTACGATGGCGGGTAGCGGGGCGGCAGGGCGCGGGGAGGGACGCACGTTTTATTGCAGTACCGCTCTCATTGCCGATGCGATACAGGGGGATTCGAAAGTTACATTTAAAAGATTTTGTCATATTTGTTTATTTATTTGAGCTTTAAACACTTAAACGCACTTTACTTAAGCAAAGCGGTGCGCTGCAAATCTTTCCGTATCAATCAGGAGTCACTGAATTTGTAAAAGTAAGATTGTTATAAATATACATGTTATAAAAATGTCAAATATTGTAAATTTTAATTGGTAAATACAACTAAACAAACAAATACATGTTTTCAGTGGGTACAATCCAATTGAATCAACTAAGCTAGCAAGTGACTGTTGAGAGACAGTTAAAAGGTATATTTGTCGATCATATAATTTAATGAGCATAATAAGCATTAAGGGGCTTTAACCACATGTACAGTACCTACATATGTACGTGTCGGCAGTATTTTCTGAACGGCAGTACCGGCTCGAACTAATTATTATACGATATATTCATAAATTTTATATATATCTAATTACTTGTGTGTAAGACTTACAACCAATGCCAACTGGGTAGACCGTTCTGGTCGGTTCAGGTCGGCTCATTCGTTAGCATTGGCCAGGCGGCATACACATATTCGGCTTTGTCACCACCCCGAATATGTAGGCAGAGCCCGTTACTATTTACATTTACAAGTTTAATCTTCAAATGACATAAATAAAAAAATGCAAATAAAGCTATCGCCCTGTATATAAAATAAAAAAAGTCGCTAACTGAAAACTCATTTCGCGCGAGTAATGGGCGCACCAGCTCCGATATCATCCCCACCACTTTTTATTAAAAAGAGAAAAACTCTCATCTCCGCTAAATTGTCCGTACCACTTGAGAATATGAACGCCATTCTTCAAAAAAGATTGTATTATTTCTGTGTAAATTTCTCTCAGGTTACCGGGGGCAGTCGCTGCCGCGTATAATGGCCTATCTTCGTAAGCGTTTATTGCGCCGATTCCGGTAAAATAAAATTTATTTTTTAATTAAACTTTTGCGTAATTATGTAATGTCATTTTGTTTTTTTTTTTTCGTTTTTAGGCTGAGCTCTTAGAAATGGTTCAATTTCTGGGTAATGTTTTAGAGTTGAATTAAGCGATTGGTGTTTTGATTAGAGTAAGTTCAGAATTGTTTTGCTTCAATCTTTGTATAATAAGTATTACTTGCAGGAAGATTATGACAAGATCTTACGAATGTTGCCGCAGTTTATAAATATGAAAGAAATAGAAAATAATATCCCTTAAATAGAACCTCGTTCCGTAAATCTGCTGAAAAAACCTATAGTTTCTTCCATGTCGTATTCAAGCTGTTTACATAATTACCTATTTCATGTAATTTACAATGTTGACAAAAGAGTGTTAAGAGGTTTATTTCCTCCGGCTTTTTTCCCTCTCACTCTACCCATGATACCTTTTAAAAGCCGAAATCAAGCAATCACTATGAAGATGAAGAAAAATAAGACATTCATCAGTAAATTTTTTTACCTATGATGAAATAAAATATTTCGATCTTAAGCATCCATCCCCTTTGTACCTATATTTTCCGATTACTATTTTTTTGTATCTGCTGTTGTGCGTGTACTATAAATTATTAAATAAATAAAAAAAAGGTTGTATCCACAATTTGAATTCCTAGTTTGCGGTGTGTTTTTGATCTGAAATCCGATTCGAAGTTTGGTGCCAGATGTATAAAGGGTTTTGTTACACCAAGCTGACCATTCTAGCCAACCTACAGGAAAATATCGTGAAGAATCTCAACATGCAGGCGTAGAATCTGCGAACCCGCAATGGACAAGAGTCATGGACTGTAAGTAACCTGGTTGACGCCATCCCGTTAGATGGATCTCTTTTTGCCCGTCGCTGTAATGGCATTATTGTAATAATAATATTTTAAAGTACAAGTTGAAGAATTATTTTTATTTCATAACACTTTTGGATCTGGATGTAAAGGCAGTGATAGAATTTTTTTTTTTTTTGTTTGTTCCGATTGAAGACAAATGTATGTAAACATGTAATAATGTAAATAGAAATGTAAAACTTAGTTTTAATATTATCTTATTATAAATTATTCTTAGTAGTATATTATTCTTCGTAGTATTTTTTACGTTGGAATTTAGGTGTTTCTGAACCTTAAATTCCTAATTTTATAATATTGACAAATTTATTTAAATAATTCGTGTGCAAAATAGTTTGTCAAAATATTACATATTAGTAACTCAATATAATTAGCTTGTTTAAACTTTAAAATAAAAAAGGAGCAAAATCAAATGAGCGAAAAAACAATAATCTGAAGAAAATAATTCATCATACCATAAATATTATTAAAGTTGTTATTTTTGTTGATTGTTAAAAGTTTTTATTTTTTCGACTAAAATTTTTTTTAAATATTTAAAGAATCTTAACAAACAGCATTCTTATGAATATACTTCTTAAAAAGATGTAGATAGTTGCATTCGTAAATTGCAACGTAAGCCAATACATGCCGGATTATATATATATATATATATATATATATATATATATATATATATATATATATATGAATGCACCACGAATGAGGTTTGCTAGGGAATATCCGTTATAAGAAATAATCTATTTGAATTTAAACATGTGTCATATTAGAACTTAGAAAAAACAAAAATGAAAGGCTCTATCTCCCCCAGCGTCTAAATATAGTTTTTCCAGACTGCAACACGTACTTCCTCAACGGCCTTCCTGAACGCAGTGAGCGCATCTTCTGGCGATAATAAACTGTATCCCCTTGAGCTGATTATTAGTTTTAGGGAACAAGAAGAAGTTACTCAGTATCTGATCAGAACCGTAAGGTGGAGGACCCAAAAGTTTTACCGGAGTGGTGTTTAGGAAGTCCCTCGTATTGATCGCGGAGTGCGCGGGCGCGTTGTCGTGGTGGAGCAAATGGCGCCGAGGTGCCTTATTCGGTCACTTGTTGCTCGCAGCAGCAAAAACTTCTGGCAAGCAATTGATAATGTACCCCTCTGCATTGATGCTCATTTGGTTTCTTAAGGGAATTGATACTAAATACCCTGTTAAGGAGAAAAAACTGGCGATCAAACTTTTCCAGCGCTTCTCGATCGTTTCAATTTCGTAGGCGTTGGTTCGTTTTGAAACAGTACTTCACCATCCTAGTTCCAAAGGGTATTCATACAGCAACTGCCCTCAAAACGATTGGTGAGCACAATTCATGCCCCTACAACATAAACTTATTGTGAGTCTTTTGGCATTTTACCATGTGCAAATTGTTATTAGATTACCATACATATTTAGTAACGTCTTTACTATTATGTTGGTATTCTTAAATTAAAAACACATTTTATTGAACATTCTAACTGCATGGTATCAAAGTTTTGGGCAGTTCTCGGTCGGTTTTGGCTTCGTATAAGTGAACCTAGACCTCGCAAGGACCTTTTAGATACCTTCTAGATAGACAGCTATTGGTTGCTTCGATACAACTTCTTAAGTC
This sequence comes from Marasmarcha lunaedactyla, assembly GCA_923062675.1. Taxonomy (NCBI): domain Eukaryota; kingdom Metazoa; phylum Arthropoda; class Insecta; order Lepidoptera; family Pterophoridae; genus Marasmarcha; species Marasmarcha lunaedactyla. The sequence goes on along the minus strand of OV281361.1, from coordinate 6,551,476 downwards.
AGGGTCTCTATACTCTTTTCTGCCTTTAGGTAATCCACAGTCTTCTGCGCAAAATGTTAAAGCCCGATGACATCGAAAAAAAAAAGCTTTAAGCTCATTAGTAAAGAAGATCGTATCTGATTGCTTTATCCAGAAAATAAATCTTAGTTAAAAATACTTTATAGATCAAAGTAGAGCAAAAATCATAACACGAATTTGACTTTCGACCAAAACACAGACAATATAATCCTACCAACCAACCATATTACTCTCTTTCAATTAAGCCCGGAGTTAATCTCACAAACCGATTATATTACATTAATTGGCAAAAGGGGATTCTGAAACATAACCTCGAAATAACTACGTGCCCTTATTACGGCGCAATACGGTTCCTATTTGAATAGCAAATTCAGAAAGATGATCTTTTGTTAATATTAGAGATTACGCGACATTACTTTTAGGGTGCAATTTTAGTGATTCGAATTTGAACTTTATTCGGTATATGTAAGGTTGGTTTATATATTTTTTTGTTAGTTTATCAAAAGAGAAGCTTTTTGAATTATTTACAAAGAGATTGTAGATATCGGTGTAATAGGATTAAGTCAGTGCTAAGTGACGTGGTGCTAACGATTTGATTTCGGGATAAATGTTTTCGTAATGATGTTTATTGATCGTGTTTCAACGTTTAAGCGATTTAGATAAAGTGTTCGCTTTCTTTTTTAATGTTTGAGTTAAGTTGTGCAATGACTTAAATATATCAATCATACGTTTACCTAGGTACTTAAAAAAAATATTTTTTAAATTGTAAACAGTGGCGAAAAGGAGTATTGTATTTTGAAACGAACGCATTGAGCAGCTAAAGATGTTAGCGTTGACGTATATGGACTCAGGTCCCAGATTCAAATACTGTTAGTTTCAATTGCTTGTGTAATGATGTCTGTTCACGAGTCATAATCTTCTGTTACTTACTTATATATTTCTTTAATAACTTAGTATTCAAAGGATAAATAAAAAAAGTCGGTTGGTATAGTATTAATTAAAAAATAAAAACGACGTCTTCTTAAAACTTTGCCATTTAAACCTACCTCATAGGCGTGTTAAAATGTATATAACATTAAGAACCTAGCTTTGTAAAATTCTACAGTTACATTTATATTGGACTAAATTGCCTCAATAAGTACTAAGTAAGTATCTTAAATATTCCGAGTCGTGTCAAAATATAATAATATTCATAATTAATCCCCAGACAAACACACCAACTGTAGCAGCTCCAAAGTAAGCAGAGTATGTGTAATGGATGACAATACAGTGAACTGGGGGGAACCTGGAATAAACATACGTATATAAATAATAACAACCATGACCTCCGGGCAAACATCTGTATTCATCACAGATATTAATGCCCCAGCCAGGCTCGAACCTGGGACCTCTAGCGTTTGAGGTCATATAGTGTCCTCTCACATGTATTTTTAAGTTCAGTACAGCGCCCACTGTTGAGATTAATTTGTAACTTTCTATTTTTTTTACTTTATTGACTGTAGCCGTCTTTCAAATACAGTTCCGTTATTTGTTTTTAAATTTATTGGTTGGTAGTTTCATTTTGACTTGAAGAGCAACCCGCGCTGCCCTGGCTGCCAATGAACGCGAGTAGGGAGCAGTCTTAGGCACTGGAGAGGAGTACGCTGTTTGCAGAGATCGGAGCTGTTTCCCAATGTGGTGGACAAAAAAGGAATAGTTTCTTTAAGGCACTGCTGGTAGTTTGAGTCAAAAAGAACAGAAGGTAGGCTGTCGCAGAATCATCAGAGCGTTGCTCGCAGGAGCAGCAGTTTTTTTAATTTCTCTTCTATTTGTATTCTTCTTTTTGTGTATTCTTTATTTATATGTTTCTGTTTTATTTTGTGATGTCCTATGTTTTAAATGATGTCTGTTTTTGTAGTTTCAAATGAATGGTTTATCTGACTATCTAATATATAACAGAGCAGATGAAGATCACGACATTTTCGGATGGGAAGCCATTTTAGTTCTCTCGGATAGCCATATCATATCGTACATGGTCACATTTATGAAGATTTAATTTCAACCTGATGCATTTATTCATAGGACCTTCCAGTCGGCAGCGCAAACCTAAAATGCAGTGTCCGCACGCTTCGTTCGGCTTTTTGGTACCTCGACCATATAGGGATGGAACTTCTGTCTGCGCCTGGTTGGCTGGTTGAGAAATGCTGAGGGTTCGACTTGTTCAAACAGAGCGTTCCCATACTCTACGTGTACTAGCATGTTCAAACTAAAATAGCATTTGATTAGTTGTTCCAAATTCAAACTTATTTGAAATAATCTAGAAGATTTAAATTGATATATTCGTTGGTATTGTCATATGATTCCACTTAGCATTGCTGGTTTCATTGCATTTGCAGTAGATATTCAAATATGAAATTGAGAAAAGGAACCTAATACAGTCTACACAAAACTTTGCCATTTTCCCGTGAGGTACCAACAAACTTTAGTAAGTATCTACAACCAATGTCAATTAAATTGGAAAATTAGATAGGTATGGTACTCAAATAAAGCTAGTAATTTGGACTCATGTTTGGTTCCTTTGTTTCTTATAGTTCAATCAAACCTAATATTAATGTAATTTGTTCGATGCCTATCTCCTTAATGACAAAAATAATAAAATGATTTCATAAACTTTATAAGGTATAGGTGCCTAGAATACCTTAAGAGAATCACTGATTTCTATCGAGCACAAAGTATTATAATTTTAAACCTTTTCATTATACCTACATAACATTATCCTACATTCTGACTAGTTTTGTTTATTTCGCGTATTAAACATAAAGAAAAATAAGGAAAGCAAAATACTTGAATAGCGAATACAACGCCTTAGTAACTTCGTACATACGGCAAAGTGGCGAAAAGGCTGTCAGAATTACCGCTACAGTACAGGACAGAATTATCGCTAACGACAAACGTTGTCCAAAATAAATTACATACAACCTTTTGGCTACGTGCTTCAATCACTTATCGTTTTCAATTGTTACTGAAGAGCCTATGAGTGCCTTGAACCTAGGACTCCATAGTCTCAATGCCGAAGGCATCAAAAATTGCGTAAATATTGATAACAAGTCTAGTTATATTAAGCTAGACAAAGATAAACCCACTTTATAAATCAAAGCATAGATATAAATATTATTTCCAAAAACCACGAATCCAGTCATAATATTACCCAAAACAAAACATTAACAAAACGAAACAAACTTATCAAACACAGAAGTAACAACAAACATCTAAACTCATCCAGCGATCTATTCAGCTAAATTAATTCCACACGAAATACTACCAAACACGCTGCCAACATAGAAATCTATACTTCCGAAGTGCCAACAGAACGCAACAACTGCCAACTTAACAAAACCCTGGTTAGATGTCACTTCTCACCTAGCGCCCGTCATAAACAAATCAAACATGGCCAACGATATTAATGAGACAATGAGACATTAGCCCGCTACAAAATGCCTCCGCACTTGCAAATAATTAAATCGTAAAGTCCCCTCTACACCGCCTACGGACTATTTACTCCTTTTTCATTGAAACACAATAGTCACTGCAATCCGACGCTCTCAGTTACATTACAGCTTTTTATTAAACAACGCAACAATCCAAAGCAATATTTATCCTACGATGAATACAGTCGTAAATCGAAAATCAAAAGCACCCTTTATAAGGCGTATTCCGTGGAGACTATCAATTTGAGCGCGACGGACTCCGCCTACCTAATATCGCTTTTACACACATGTTCCCCGATATCGCTGTCTCGCTCGCTCTGTGCCGCATATTAAAATTCCTCGGTTTGTAGTTACGTCTCTCTCGGTTGCAACGAGACGAGAGGCGGTACGTTTCCCGCGGATTTCGGTCCAATACTGTCGCGATTTCCACTGCGATTCCACGCGAATCTCAACGCGGATCCAAGTCTGAGATCGCGAATAGTGTAATACAGTGTCCATTGCGCTAATTAATTTTAGCCAAATCAAACAGTTACCGTGAACAGTGCGATTTGTATTTGGGAATAGTGATTTACAGAATATTTTTGTTGGACAAATGACAAAAAATTTTGGATCATTTATATGTACCTAAAATTATAATTTAAAAAAAGGGTAAAACATTTAAAAATTTTAGACTGAAATATATAATAAACGTTATTATTTTAAAAGGACAAAACAACTACAATGAAAACAACTACTTAATAGGTACCTAATTTAAACTTGAAGTTTAACTGGCTGAAAACAAGAATCAAATTAGAATTTAAATAACAAACGCATTATACCTACCTAAATCACAAAAAGAAATCCAAATTCAAAAAGACCTCGGAATAACAAAAATGGCGTCATGAGACCGCCGTCGGACAGTTCCACATTTAAATTTTCACGGCTCAATGTCATCGAGTAACTGAAATGAAAACGTCGCTGGAATGCGACCGACCCGACCCCGCGGAAAGCGGCAAGGGACGGTTCTCATACAGCATAGACGCATTGCTTGGCGCGAAAAATGCCACGCCACCGAAAGAGGCCACCGATACGACAAGCAACGACGCCGAAAGCACCGACGCCGCGCCCGAGACCGACGAGAGTGACGTTGATATTGAAGACGTTGACTCCAACGCGGAAGACGCGGAAGACAGGGGTAATAGAGAAGATGGTGAGGAGAATGAGAGTAGGAGTGGAGTGGTAGTTCCTCAGCCGCTGCTGCCGAGGCTGTACCAGGGGCATGCGCCACCGCCGACGTGGCCGTTTGGAGCCTTTCCTTGGATGGCTCCTAATCCTATGTTTAGAGGTGGATCGCCTAACAGTAAGTACTCAGGATATGTGTAAACGTTGGAATTTTAATTATTGGTTTTTGAACCACTCATTTGGATTTATTTTCCATACCAAATTGTTTAAACAAGTGCATGATAGTTTTATTACATGTTAGGTACCTAATTATTCACAACCTACATACATGCTGTTTCACCAATGTATTTTAAAGACAACATAAACTCAGAACTCTGGCTGTCGTCACCTGTCTTTAGAGTACAGTATGAAACGCATTATGATCACTAAGAAATTATTTACTGATTAGGTTTTTTCGGGCCGAAAGTTACCTCTGGCACCATATATACAAAATTGTGTAACGATTGGTTTCATATCTCAGGCGTCATATTTTGCATCTGCCATATTAGGATTATTCAGTCTTAAAAATTGGTATTTAGAATTTTCCTGCTATATTCATGCAGAATTCAACAAAATATAACGTTTAAATTGTCGAAATCAAACAAATTAAAAACTTTAAAATTATCCACATACACCACTTTTTTTTTTCTATCTACGAAACGCGATAAAAACCCAGATAACTTTTGTCTCGAACCATGGACATTTATTAATATCATACACCTATGTAGAATTACCTACCTACCTCCTTACTAGTCCAGAAGTAATTTTCATTCAGTGACATATCTCGAAATCGAGATGGAAGACTGTAGATATTTTAATCTTTACCGCACACATACACTCGCTTCGTGTCGACCGGTAAACTTCGTAAAATGTCTCGTTTGTCATGAGTTTGACATCCCGAAATTCAAATTTTAAATCTCGATAGAAAAATTTTATATTTGAGATTTTTCTATAACCTCAACATCTAGAAAAAGTAGAACAGTAGATATTTACTGGAATCTTGAATAGTTGGTACAGCAAATAGGTATCTTTCTAAAAGGCGATGAACATTCTCGACAAAATTTGACAATATCTATGAATATATCTAAAGACATCTTTGAAAAATATCTTTGACAGTGTTACAAAAACGTATATATTTATAACTACCTATAAAATTTTTAATCTCAATAATGAATCAATATTATTACCGATCTGCCTAAAGCTTTGTAATTTTGAAATATGTCTTATGTTTGCTTGCATTAAAATTAGTAACACTAAAAAATAATTAAACATTTTGTTATTTTTTATCTGAGTACGTTTTTTTATGCAAGCTTTAGGTACCTTATATTTTGATTTTCATACGGTTCTTTAAATGGATTCACGGGGTAGCGATCCGTAACTGTAAAATTTAAATATAAATTTTTCACAACAACAATCTTTAAGAAGAAAATTCTGAAAGATATCGCTTTTTACAAATAAAATATACAAATAACAAATCGTATTATCAAACTCATGAACGAATTGAGCGCCTTGTCCCCCGGCGCCTATAAGTATTAATACAAGCTACGAAACATTAATTATTGTAAGTGTTTGATTAATTTTTATTTTTTTAATGTTATACATTTTAATTATTTTGTATTATCAGCTTTAATATTTACTTCTATAATAAATCAGGATAATGTTAAACATTTTTATTGTGACCTTTATAGTATTAGCTTAATTCTACATTTACATCAAATGCTCAGAAGAGATTTAATGAAAGATAAATAAATAAATCTTAATAAGTCGTATTCTTTCGGATGTTAATAAAAGTTTGATTTTGGTACCTCCATAACACTATAGTACACTATATAGGTACTTGACATCAGTCCTCTTATATTTTTTCTTTTTGAGAGTTCGTCCTAAAATTGACCTTGTCAGACTGTCCATTTGTTTACACAGACATACCTATTAAACTACGATAACTTTTCGAGCATGAATATTTAATAGAAACTTTATTCCAATGTAATTGTGGTGAAACTCTGAAGTAAAACTTAATCGTAGATCGAAAATCTCTTAAGATTTTCAAACACCACTTAAGACATGTCTAAGAAGTTCACCCTTTTTCATTAGTTATTTTCGGTGCGTATAAACACGCGTTGCCCCTGTACGCAAGGGGTAACGCGTGTTATCCAAGGGGTGCTAGCCTCTACGGGCGGGCACATTCGGTTCGAAACTATTTGTTGTTCGGCACCACCCCGGCCTAAAGCAACCACTATTCCTACAGGTTGCATTGTATTAGGCTAGTGTCTATCGCACATCCGTTGGATGATCGTCAGAACACGACTGTCACAAGCCAGGCGGTGTTTTTCCGAACATTAATCGGAAAAATTATACATATTCGGTGTTGCCGAACAGCTTTAATCTAAGCTTTAAGTATATGAGGGAAGTGCCCCTAAATACCAGTTATAATCATAAATAAGGCAAACACTTGAAATACGTTCAATCTATCACATTTATGTACAACCAAACAGTTAATAACTTCGGGTAATTAGATATTTAGTTTCTCCAGCGCTTAGCATAATTGCTTAGATATATTAAGCAAGCAGAGTTTATAGTGATTAAAATAAGAATGATTGGAATTAATAACTCTTTAGGGATTTAATAGTGAAATTATATTATTTATTAAATTATTAATTGTTAATTGAATCATTAAATTTAAAATCTTTTATCCCTTTATGGTGGATGTCCCAAGAAGTCGAACCAAACGCTTCGATAGTTCCTTTTTGGTGCGGGTCGAACTGCCTGCGTCTGTTTTTCCAGAAAACTATAGTCCCAGTTCTTTCAAGCGTCGAGTGAATAGGTATCTCGTGGATAGACGTGTAACACCTTCGTCTTCATCGTCACTTTCCATCAGGTGAGATAGAAGACAAACGTCTAATCCTTTTTCAATAAATCTACCGTCGTTATACCTCGCGATAGTGAAACAACAGGTTCAGTCAGGAGATTTGGTGCAGGACCAGATTCACACTTGAATCCCTTGAACCGTCATCATCCCTTAAAATGCGAGTTGGCTACAAAAGACCTCACAATGCACACGCGATTACGGCGCTTAATATGGACCAAAACCGAGTGAGCTAACCGTTTTTTAAGTAACTACGCGAAATTAAATCACTCTTATTAAGCGTAAGATGAACTGTTAATTTTGATATTAAAAAAGAAATCTTAAGAATTTCTTCCTAGAACTGACATTTGACTTGTGTGAGATTGCCTACCAAGATACAAACCGCGCCAGCACATACGCTTTGGCAGTATTTATCGATCGAAAAGACCGGTTCGTAACTATAACTACAAGCCGGGCGGCTGTTCGCTCGAATATTTATTTATTTATTTTCATATTAGGGAAACAAACAGTATAACAATATTTCTTAAATATTAAACAAATAAATATTACATAGGCCAGTAAAGTTTCCACTGTTAAATTACAAATTTAAGAGCAGGCATTATATTCTTGTTACAAATGACAGAAAAATAAAATGGTATTCTATATAGTTACAATTCAAACTTAAAATATATAGTATAAAAAGAGGAATATCTAAGACAAGTGGATTAATTAATCCACTTATTGCAGAAATATCATTATTTGCACAAAGTCGGTTAATTTTTAAAATTTGCTTACAGTGTTGCCCGGTTGTGAGATTAATGACGGCCCGAACATGCCAATTATTTTTGTACTAGGTATTTTTCGCTGCTTTGCGCGCGTGTCACTTGCCACTAGTACTTTTTCCTGTCACATTTGAATATTAGTTAGGATTTTGATTTAGATAACGCATTCTACATCAATTACAAACCATGCTGCAGAACTTGACAAATAAAAAACCCGACTGAAAAATGTATTCCCGTATGATTCCTGTTACCATGGGAATTCCGGGAAATAATTTACTCTTTGTTACTCACACAACTAAGACGAATCTAATGACCCGTCATATATTCAAATACTGCATACATACTTATATACTTACATACATAAACTCGAAAAACATAACGCTCCTATAGAATGAATGAAATAATTTATTAACTCACATCAAAAAACTCCAATAACAAAAATAATAATAATAAACAATTTAAAGCAAATTATACAATAAGTGAAATGGTCCTGGCTCAGCGGAATGTGGTTTGCCAGTCCAGCTTTGGGTCCGTCTGATAATAACCTACCTCCTTATTTCGAACGTAGTCTTACAACTTATCGTTTGAAGGAGTGACAACCTCTAGTGTCAGAGATGAGCGAGCCGCCTCCAGAAACCACAGAGGCCTGTGACGTGCTGCACGACTGCTACCTTGTGATGACAATCGGGACCAGCGGCTTACCGTGGCTTCCGAGGCACGGAAACGCTCAAGTTCTTCAGCCACTCGCGGTCACCCACCTTAGGTCTGCTGCTCCAAACGTTGCTTAACTTTGACAAACGTCGAGCGACACTCAAAACCGCTTATAAAAATAATTAAACATTATATATTTTTATGGTTCCGTAGTACCTATCGTGTTTTATGCATATTTTTTTTACTTTGAATGCTTGTTTTCATGCCACGGCAGTTTACATAAAATTATAGTTTGAGGAATTTTTAATACATATTAACATAATAACATAACATACATTTAACTATTATTAGATACAATTACAAATTATGACGTAGATTGTTCTATAGCCCATAACTAATGAGATGTTGTACTTGTACAAATTCAATATGGATGACTGTCAAACCCAGTAGGTCCCAGGTTCGACTCCTGGTCGAGGCATTCATTTGTGTTATAAACACAGATGTTTGTTGAGATGTTTCTCCAGTTCGCTGTATGGTCATCCATAACACAAGCTCTGCTTACTTTGGGGCCACACAGTAGGTGTGTTTGTTTGGGGATTTATTATTATTATTTTATGCTAGTTTGTACTTACCTGACGGAATTACCAAAGTATTGGGCGGTACTTTTCTATTATTAGTAAATAATGACTGAAAGAGGAAACCGCATACCGCCCTTCCCTAAAACGCTAGGTCGGCTAACTTTTTCCTCATGGTTTCAAACATAAGAGAAACTAACTTCCAATCTCGATGAGCACAAGCATTTTGGTGACTCACACTCATACTCACGACAGTTTTAATAATCCCATCAATGAGCAAGGACATCAGCTTCTCCCAACTACGGGGTGGTAATAAGCAATGTGTAGTCCACGACGCCTGCCTACCGCGGGTTGGTTCTGTTTACAGAAATCTTTGAAATAATTTCTGAGGTATGGCGCTTAATCACGACGAGTGCCTTCACCGCTTCGCTTCAAGCAATCGGCTTGGTGTTCTTAAGTAGTAGAAACTCACTGGTCATTTGGTCAAGGGGGTCTGGATGCCAGCGCTGTAACCACATACCGACGCTCTTTTGTGACTGCCACGAAACGTTTGCATACAATTTTTTTCGTCTGATATTCCTCAACAACCCGAAACAAAAGCTTAATCAAAATGAAAGCCATTATTTTTGCTGGATTTTGATCACTACTACGAAACAATGTCGCTTTTCATTAGACCATTTAAACGTAACTTTTATTTATAAAGCAGTTTTTATTGTGTGCACGTTCCATGGATTTATTTAATCCATCATCTGGTATTAACTAAATATGAACAATCAATTTCACAATTCACACCATTACAAAGCCTCTAAGTAAAGTGAAAACGTAATCAGCGATGAGAACCAAAAAGTTGCCAAATTATTTCAACGATTTGCGTCTATAAGCATCAATTTTCTACCCACTAACAACAAGAAAATTTCAACGCCTCGTGTATACTGAACACCTAGTCCAGAACATTGATATAAGAAAACGACCACTATTGCAATGTATTAAGATCTACTTAGATTTTAATATTCAGTACTTGGTGAGCGTTTGGTAGTACGGTCAACAGCATATCAACTTAACACAAGATCTCAAATTTTCTCAATTGATTTTGAACTCTTTACGAAGAAGTCTAGGTTGAAAATCGATTGAGAAAATTTTGCATGTATATGGGTTGATGAGCTGTTTACTGTACATAAGCTTTTATTAATGAATGACTGAACTATTGTTATATTTAGAAAACAATATGTAATTAGTACAATTAGTATGTATAATTAGTTCGCAGGTATTTTAGTTTGTCCGTTTTTACAGTACGATTCTTTATCTGTCGTATTTTCTTGGCTTGTTAAACATACGATAAGAACCCTTTTAGATAGGGTTTTCCTTTTTGAATTGCTTCATCGATTTAGACTATAAGTAGTCAGTGGAATTTATCACAACAGTCTTAATAATCCCACGGCAAGAATATAAGGCTCACCCAACCAAGGGGTGGTATTAGCAATTTATAGTTCACCACGGTTGCCTACCGTGGGTTGGCAGGTATTACACATACCTTCGAAATAATTTCTTGGGTATGGGGGGCTTCCTTCACCGTTAGAGCCGTCTGCTGTATCTACTGAGGTTGTAGAAACTCATTGGTAAGTTTGGCGATTACGGGGGGGTGGATTTATAAAGGCCTGGTTTTAATTTAAGGTCAATTGACCATATGTTACCCCGCAGCGGCAAGTTTGGCTTAAGTTCTAACCGTTTTTAATGTACAAATGATTGCTACTATTTTCGCGCACATTATATACGTATGTTTAAATTGATTAGAAAATAGACACGAATTTTGTATCATACAAAAGCTTGATTTTTTTAACATGAAACTTTACATAGAATGTTCAACTCATTTGTGAGCGCGGCTCTATGTGTGCGTGTGCTTGTAAATATGCAACTTAACTTTGTCTGACAGCCGTCATCTTGTCGCACCGTGTTAAAAATTATAGCCATTATTTTTCACTGGATTTTCATCACTGCTGAGTTTGAAACAAAGTCACTTTTTCTTTGAGATTATTTTAAGTGCGTTATATAGATTTATATGATATTCTTAATGCTTAATTAATATAAAAGTTTTCCTCTATCGCCCTAAAGTAAGCAGAGCTTGTGTTATGGATGGCCATACAGCGAACTGGGATGGAATTCAGAATTAACATTCATATATAAATATAAATAACCATGACCCGAGAACAGACATTTGTGTTCATCAAATACTAGGTTCAAGTCGTAGTCGGGGACTACGACTCAAACCTAGTACCTCCGGCTTACGTGGCCGTGCTTCTACCGACTGGCTATATATAGCATAGCAGTATTTATAATTATAAAACTTATTACTAGCGCATTAGTGTCCTGTCAGAAAATAAATGAATCTAAAAACAAACAAAAAAAAACAGCGCAAAAAATAACCGCTACTGTACACTAATTAAATACTTAACTCATGACCAGAAAAACACCTTTTTCCATTAATCATTTCCATATCTATAGAAAGCATTAATTTCCCACCGTATCACTAGATGGCGCTGACAGGTCCCCATACATCAAAACTATAATTAACAAACAACTAAATCGAAAACGATACATCCACTAATGAGTTTGTGTTTGTCTGTTAGGCCAATTAATTTATTTACCCGAATTCAAAAAGGAGGTTTTCCAGTTGTCTTGTTTGTGTGTGTGTTTGTTTTTGCGTGTGTTTTTATCACTCGGTTTGTTCATCAATCACTTCCTTTTAGTGTGTAGTTTTAAGAAACAATTGGGGGTATTAAAAATGGTATAACAGGAAATTTGTAGAAGGGATAGTTCAATTGAATTATTTAGTACAAATTCCTTTAGTAAGCGTTAAAATTATACAATTATTATGAATTTTTCATGAGTTTTATCCGTTTATTATATATTTAAGGTCAGTGGGTAGTATTAGGTACCTATCACAAAAGGACCGGTAAATGTGTAAAGGCGGTAAGTATTCGGCGAGAAGGTATATAAATAAACAATAAAATGTTGATCCGTTTTGAAAGGTTAAACGTGGTATTTTATAACAATGGCGGAAGCTAGTTTTCTTTATCAGACACATCAAAAGATTTAAACAAGCTGCTGAATTTGGCAAATTAAAAAACCCGACTGCTAGAGTTAATTTCCGTATAATTCCTGTTTCTATGGGAATTCCGGGAAACATGTTCTATATCACTCTCTAATCACAGAGACTAATCTAATGATACCTCATATGTTAAAAAGCGTCAAACGGTTTAGGCTTTAGAGCCAGCCAAAGAAATATATGTATACATAAACAACACTCGAAAAATATATCCCTCCAACTGACAGTCGATTAGAAATAAATAATTTCGCTGGACCACCTGACTCCATGAATGGCTCCAACGAAAGATGAGCTTTATTGTGGTGTCGCTCAGGGTCGCTCACTTCCCTCTAATACGGTCGAGGAGGGCGATGGCTGGATCCCGCGTTAACCCGTGAACGGGCACCGTTTTGAGGGTGTTCGTCGTTTGGATACTTGGGGGGAGGGGGACTTGCCGAGCTAACAGATGCAGATAAGAATAATTTTGTATAGACGTAAAGAGACACTGTAAATTTATTTTGAAAATATTATACCCGTAAAGTTTCTTGCCAGTTCTTCTTCACGAAGGTTTTCCCGAACTGGTGGTAGAGTCATGTTTTATTTGACGTCAATAAGAAAAAGTAATGTCCAATGTTGAAAAATAAATATTTTAATTTGCGTGTTAATTTTGTATTGCAGCCGTCACCAAAATTAACACGCACACACAGTTTCTGTATACAGGGTGGAATTTTGCAATGCCACTTGGCATACTGGAAAAAGCAAGCTTTAATTCTTAGGAATAAAATCCGCCGTGAAAAAATTATCACTAGACGTAATACATCTTGTCCAAATTGTAAATTATATTAAATACTAGATGTGCAGTTTGACTACGACATGAAAAAAATAATGGTTAATAAGTTGAAAACTAAGGTTCAAAGTACAATTTGGTCATTTCGAGCAACCAATTTACACTGCACATAGGTAAATAATAACAAAATAAATAAAATGTATAACATTACAAAAGAAAAATTGATCAAACACAACCAATATTTTAAATTTCGAAAAGCCCACCTCGTAAAATACCAGATGCAAATGTGCCCATCACACTTTTTTCTTTTTTTCTATTGAAAATGGATTAGACGTTTGTCTTTTATCTCAGCTGATGGAAAGTGACGATGAAGAAGAAGGTATACCTATTCACTCGACCCTTGAAAGAACTAGGAAAAACAGACGCAGGCAACGTTTTGGTTAGGTATTTAATGGTTATTTAATTTCCTGTTTTTGGAATTGTAATCATTCATCAAATATAAAATCTAGATACACACTCAGTGTCAGAAAAACCAAAAGAGTGCCCAAATCAATATTTAGGTTTCCATTCAATTAAGCTTTCACCCTATAAAAAATTAAATTATTTTGTTTTCGGGAAGTACCTAAATTTGTAATTATTATCTAAGTGTTACCTAAAATATATAAAGTAAAGTAATATCATATTTACTAAAGTACCTATAATATCATATTTTTAAGTTTAATTCCACAACAGTCGAATTTCATAAATAAAGTTTCAATTGATGTCGTCGGCTTTCTAAATTCTGTGTTTTATATTTGCAATAACGTAGGTTGTTGTGTGCCAATTGTCAGTTCTTGTCGTCTAAACCACTGTGGACAGTTTCAAGTACCTAGTATTTATTTGTACTCTGTGATTGCAATATAATTTGTGCCACTAAGCTGGTAACTAACATTTCAGTGTATTCAGGAAATAACATTGAACTGTAGTAACACAGGTAAGGTGTTAAAGACTTGAGAATACAAAAATATTTTAGAACAAAAAAACTTATTCATTATTATATTATCTTAAGTTAATAAAATAAATGTATCATTCCTCATTTATAGCTATCTTAAGTGGTAGAAATGTAAATAATAAAACTTTCACTTTGAATCCAAAAGATAAAATTACAACAACGCAAAAGAGTTTTTTGGAAATCCTATAGCAAGGTAGTGAAACTGGCTTAAGTATATGATTTACTTTTGGACAGAATAATATATATTATTATTATATACATGATGAAGGTGAAGTTAAAGAAAGCATTCGTGCAGTACTAACGTTTTTACCTACCCATGATGAAATAAAATATACTATATTTTTTACAAAATCTTGCAGCAAAATTTCATGGTCGGCGTAGTACTTGAGACGTGAAAGCATAAAAAACAAATATATTAATAATCTTCAATAAATTTATGAGAAAAATAAATACTTATTACTTTGCTTAAAACAATTATCAATAATTATTAGTACTATTTTCATGATATTATTAATTTTATGATTATAATTTAGGACATACATTTATTACTTCCGTTCCTTGCCGAATTTATAAGAATAAACCCTTTTTACATTGAGGTATTAATACATAAATATAAAACTATCGTGTTTTGAATTTTGGTGAATAAAATCTTAGTCAAGATGGTCTGTCTTTGTACTGATGTACACGCACACCAAAGCGACGAGAACACGGTTTGACAAGATGGCGGCGGCCACACAAAGTTAAGTTGCGTATTTACAAGCACACGCACACAGAGGACCGCTCGCACAAATGAGCGGAATTATCTGTAACTGAAAACCTGTTGATTATCTACTACCAAGTGTCCTGAGATTCTATTCTTTCGGTTGTTAAAAGATTTCGTTGAGATTAAAGTTAATTTATTGGGTCGAATTCAGCTTTTTTTTAAAAACATTGCATGACAATCTAAACAAATAAATGAAAACAAAAATTAAAGCATTTTATCTAATCCTCATATTGTTTAGAATAATTTATCTAAAACTCTCAGTTTGCGAAATGAATTTAACCACATCGAAAGCGCTACTAAAAAACCGAACAATAATTTTCTTTCCGCTCACCATAACACGCTCTACAGCTGTTACGTATACAATCCAAAGAAATATAAAAATCACATATCGTTTAATGAGCCGGTACGTTGCAATCAACTGCCCATTGATAAGAAATCTTATTATGAAACCTGTTGTACTTGTCACAGGGCGTTTAGTGACCAGTATGATGTACAAGCGGGTCCGCTGGAGCAGGCTAATATTCGCATTCGAATCCCCTGTAGAGTCGTCGTCCTCTAGTTCAAAAAATCTACAAAAGATCGAACAACGTGCGAGCGATTATCTCCTGCCGCCAAATGTACCTCGGTTCGAGATGTTGTGAACCAGAAGTAACATTTAGAATGATGAACTTTGATTTAAATAAAATTACGGTAAATAGTTGACAAGATTCTGATGAATGGACATCTTAAGTCCTGGCCCCGTTGCCTGATCTAACTTAGTCGCAATCTGAATGTCACTTTGTGAAAAGATTTGAGATCATTCTGTCTCTTTATTAGTTTCGCATATGTAAAGTAGTATCAAGTATATACTTGATTTTGTGCCGGTACCAGATCTATTGCTCAATTACCTACGTCATGTATTCAGCAATTTTAATCAATACTTAAAAAGTTCAAATTAAGAAACTTTATTTAGGATTACTAGGTAAGCTCAATATGTACATATATGTATATATATACCTACCTAAAATACCTATATACGTTTTTATATTTCATAATGTTGGATAGGTAGAACATCTTGTTAGTAAATTATTTCTTTAAAAATGTGTATAACGAAAAACGCTGGTTAAAATTGGTCTAAAATTGTTGACATACTCTATGTTAGTATGTAGTATGTATGTTGCCCTATGTATGTTAGGTGACGGGTCGCTCACTTCCCTCTAATATGGTTGAGGAGGGCGATGGCTGGATCCCGCGTTAACTCATGAACGGGTGCCGTTTGAGGGTGTTCGTCGTTTGGATACTTGGGGGGAGGGAGACTTGCCGAGCTAACAGATGCAGAAAAGAATAATTCTGTATAGACATAAAGAGACTCTGTAAATTTATTTTGAAAAAAATATACCCGTGAAGTTGGTTTCTTGCCAGTTCTTCTTCACGAAGATTTTTTCGAACTGGTGGTAGAATCATGTTTTATTTGACGTCAATAAGAACAAGTAATTGTCATTGTTGAGAAAATATATATTTCATTTCAGTTTTTATTTTAGAAGAAAATGTACGCTCTCATTCAATGGCAGAAAACATCAATTAATTTCCTTATTCTACATCACTTAGTTTTAATCTTACACTCCTTAACTAACAATGGAGAATCCCGATCTCAGACAACGTTTATTAAAAAATAAATTCCAAAATCCCACATCGCATAAGTGTCCAACTGTACATTCTTCTATCTCACAGAACATGTGAACCCAATAAGTAGCCTAACGACCGACCATAGATCATAGACAAGAATTTTTATAGGCTGCCAACATAGGAAAAAATATGGCAATTAGTACTAGGTAGAAAAGTACAGTAAAACCAGCTTATCTGCTCAGTAAAAAGGGGCGCTGCATTCTATGTGTAAATGTAGTTTGACGTTTAGTCACTTAATAAATGATTTAGTTTCAGTTTTTGCGACTAAATAAATAAATCGGTGGCACTCTACAATCAATGTAGCAGTTCTGCTTTTTTTTTCGTTGATTTAGAGTTTCCTGTAGGCTTTGTGGGAAATTCAGGTTTCTTGTTTAATTGTGTCGGTTGAGACTTTTTAGGATCTGACTGGTTTGAGTCCACTGATCTGAAGAGCTGCAAAAATAATTTTAAGGTATATCGAACCTTCAAGAAGGCCCTGAAGGATAGCGAAGCGTGTACGATCATTTACGGAAAAGCATTTTTCACACATATTATTAACTATAAATTGCCTGTTATTTTGCTAACCTGAAAGATCAGTGTTTTTTATTTGGATGCAGCTAAAAATTGTTTATCTTTCTCTACCGCTTTAACTACTCAATTGGTTAACATGAAATAGTATAGTGATCCATCCAAGTCGCTAACCTTTAATTTTAGTTCTATGGTTGCACACTAGACCGATTGGTGTAGTGGTAAGTAGCCTTGCCTCCTACGCCGAAGGTCCCAGGTTCGAGTCCTGGCCGGGGTATTCATTTGTGTGATGAACACAGACGTTTGTTCTCGGGTCATGGTTGTTTGTATTTATATATGTATGTATAAATATTCTGGGTTCCCTCCCAGTTCGCTGTATGGTCATCCATAACACAAGCTCTGCTTACTTTCGGGCCATACAGTTGGTGTGTTTGTCTGGGGATTTATTAGATATTATTATTACTATAAGCCATATCTAAAGGCGACTGTTGTTGACCCAAATAGGTCAACTTTAGGAGAGTCAACGAGTATGTTTATATAGTTCGCAGACCGTATAAAAAATAAAATTTTCCGATAGTTGGTGGCACTATGTTCCACATGAGAGCACACCGGAAGCCTTATGCCGACCCATGACGCGGTGCCGACCAGAGGCTTCAGCTGGAATCGGCTTTGTTCTATTTACTGCTTGATATTCTTTTTATTCTAAATAAATGTTTAGAAAATCTGCTAGGTGTTTCGTGGAATAGATAACTATATCTATTGCAAGCAACCTTATCCTGTATCAATACACTGGGATAACAACAATAGCAAAACGAGAGTAAATACTAAGGAAGCTCTGGTGGTTCCTTCCCTTCATCCGGAACACAGTCAAGCAAACGCGATTATTATGGTGGTTAAAATAGGAAGGACTGCAGTACTGTCCTAGACGAGGTTTTAACATAACAAACTTTACTAAACTATATCTATCACTAGAATAATTTAATTAAACATTTCAATCTATAGACCAAGGAGTAACTAATGCCGTATCCATTTCATGCATAAAATTCTTCTAATCAAAGAAGAAATCTTATATATTATAAAAAATAAAAATAAAAAATAAAAAATATATATTTTTAATTAGTTTCTTTTTATTTCGAGTCTAAACTGTAAACTTCAAAACCGTTTGGTTAAAATTCTTTAATAAATATTTTTAAATTATTAAAATCACCACATAAACTGCTGCAGACGGGATAAATAGCGTGTCCCTGAGCACCACTCGAGTGCTACAAGCATTAATTACTAAAAAAGCATTAAAACTTTGTTGAATCTTTATCTTATCCTAACTTAATTAAAACCATGTTTAATTCGAGGCCTAATTTCGTTATCCTTTTTAGTTTGCAGAAATATTTAAATCAATAAGAGTTTTTGAGAAATTTGAGCACATTCATTGATACAATTTGGCAATTCAGTCTAGAACCTCACATGGAATGAATATTAACAAATTAAGCAGTTCACATTTAACAACAAGTGTAATATAATACCTTCATAATAATACGATGTAAATTTTACACAAAATAACAACAATAGATGTATATATTAACGTATCAATTAGCCTTTGAATAATGTTCTATAAATATAGTTTTAGACCTGGATTATCTATATGACATATATATAGGTAATCAAAGGTTTTAGAATTCATTCCATTTTCAAACAAAATAATTAAGGACAATATAATTTCACATTTAGTTAGGCCTTCACTTCCTCATTTTTATCCAAAGAGTTTTAACTACCGAACAACTTTACGTTACAATAACGCCAACCTGAAAACATTAAACTGTGGCATTCGAATTGTGCCCAAATTGGTCGGTCCATGGACGATATTAAATAAATAATTACACATTTGTCAGATAACTAAAAAGCGAAGAAACTCGAGAAGGCCAGGTTGCCTTATATGGTTTGTTAGGTTGGCTGCTTGGGGCAGGTGACTGCCAATTACGCGGGAGTGCAAAAAGCACGCGTCGACAAATTGTGAAATTGTAAAGGCAAAGGTTTCAACTACATACTGCCGAAGCCGTTGGCTTTCGAGACCTTCGTTCACTGTTTCATTTAGTCTGTGTTATTTCATTTGTTCTGGTTATTGTCCAAATTTTTTAAAGTCTATATAAAAAACTACTATAGCTTTCTTTTGTTTTTCTATCTTTTGCGACGACCTCGTTCGGCAGCTATTTTCGATCAAAAGAGGTTAAATCCCGAAATTTGCTTTTTTAATTAGGTTTCTAGGTTATGGCTGGGTATTGAATTGATTGATTGACTGCGTTTATTGGCTTGTATTTGTGTTCCCGTCAAATTAAGTCTATGTACCTCCTTGGGAATAAAATTTTTGAATTTCATTCCTCGTTTCTTGAGTACATAATCAATAAGATTACCGACAAAAACTTGAGTTTCTAGGTCCCAACAAGTCTGTCAGGATAGACTTATATTTATATGTACCAATAGATGGTGTTTATACTAAGTTTGTACTAAAATAGAATTAAGATCACGTCACAAGGCTGTCAAAAGCAAAATATTTTAAGCGTTCATTATCCCTCGATCAGCCAAAATATGTCCACTATAATAATACAAAAGTGTTTCGCTTGAATATAATATTTAAAAGTTACTAATCAAGATTCCTATATGTACTCAATCATACAGTACGTAGTTTCTCAAATTAACTTTATAGAGAACAAGAAGAACTCTAAATCAAGAAGGCGAAAGAAACATAATAAAATACTTCACATAAACTGCTTTATAACTGATCTTCACCTGCTTTTATAGAAAAAGGTATATAATTTAATAAATTTAATAAATGTAATTTATAATGTCAATCGTAGTCTAAATGAGGACTTCCATTCGCGCCAAATTATATATGAAATACAACCGCTACTGCTTCCAAGAAAGGTTTTTATGTGTTAATTATCTCGGCATAGTATCGTAAAAAATTATTCCGCTAACGTTACCCATTGATTAGCAAACAATAACGTGGCAATAAATAATAATTAATACTTGGGTAGCGTGCGTGATTTTTTTGTAAATCCATTTTCGTTTTTACTGCCCTTTCTGTCCGCAAATTAGTAATATAAGGGTCGATTTATTTTATTTATGAGGTAGCTAGGTATATAGTTATCATAATTTAATATGTATTACGTAAGCAAATAGTGCATAAAATAAAAAACTGGTTTTTTAGTTACTTTCATCTCTATTTAAGCGTTTATCTCTGAAAAGGTTACCCTACCTAAAATAGCAAAGTAGGTTCTTCGGAAATACAAAAAAAGGGTCTTAATTTCTGCAAAATATTATGTAAGTAAACAACAAACATACAAACTATTAAAATTGCAGTCGAATTAAAGGTATTTTTACCTTTATATAGATACATTCCTATTTATTTAAGTTTTAGGGCGTGAGGCATCTTGTAAAACCAATTACATGTCCTTTTCTTCGACTCGCATTTAAAATTGCTTAATTTACAATGGTTTCTTTTATTCCTTTGTTGTTTAATCTACCTACCTATACATATATGAGTGTGTTGCCTGTTTCACCAGGCCTCTGTACTCGATGTACTTGTGCGCGATAAAAATTTTTTTTTTATTTATTTTATATTTACAAAATCCACAGCACTTAAAATTTACATTAAATATAACACACATAAAAAATTTTTTATAGCCATTAACGGATTTATAATGTTTTTGTTTGACTTATTAGCTATAAAAAATTAATTAAGAAAAAATAAGTTATAATTTAAGTAAAAAAGTTGAGTTTACAATTTATGCACATATTTTTATAAGAATAAATGTTTTTTCTTTTTTTTTTAATCTATGCTTTTCTATAAAACTCATATTGATGTCAAAATAGTAATAATAATAATAATAAAAAAAACGAAATTTACAAGACATAACATTAATCAAAATTAAAAAAAATTAAAGACAATAAAAAATATGTATTTTGCCGATTAAATATTCAATTAAATTTTAAAAAAGTAATAAGATGTCCATATAATTAAAATTATTATAATAGTAATAGCAGGTCAAGAATTTAACAGCAATAAGAATTAGATGAAATGAAGATAAATTTGTGTGTTTGTTTGTGATAAAGTGGGTGTGTACAGTGTCTGTGTAGGTGAGTATGTTTATAGGTAGGTATGAAATATATGATAAGGCAATTAGTTGTTGAGGGCAGTATTAATTTTTAGTTTAAAGCTCTTTTTGTGTCATGAAACAAGTCTGTATCGGGGGCAAACATTGTGTTGTAGGTTTGTTGAATTCGGTTTATAAAATAATAAAATAATAAAAACCTTTATTTTCAGACAGTTAGTCCATAGATGTGTTAGTAACAATGATCTTAATAACTACGAGTTAGTAAACTTTAAATTAATACATAACACTTAAAACGGTGAAACCGCGTGAAGCTGCATCCATCGGCGCAACATTGGCGAGTCCCACCTTGCAGCGAACACGCTGAGGATGGTGTTGGAGCTGCGGTGGAGGCGATTGAGTAGGGAGGCACAGCGTTTGCGCATGATGGCCGTGAAACTGTCGGTTTGCTCCTCCGCGAACATTCCCGACGCACTATACCGCCTCGGCAGCCCCAACAGCACCCCCTGAATGCGTTGTTATATTGCTCGCGCAGGTCGCTGTATTCACTTTTCCTGAAGTTGACCCACAGACTGCATGTATAAAAAGATTGGCAGTAAGCCTTAAAAAGCGTTATTTTTACCTGTTTAGAACACCTGGCAAATCTGCGGGCAAGCATATTGGCTCGTGCAGCAAGCGACCTGCGCTCCCTCTGTATATCATATCCATCCTTATAACCGAGTTCTGAGCATATTTGGTTTTTGTGTGTTCAGTGTTAAATAGGTTAGTTTGTCTAGTTCTTTGGTAGGTGTTTTAAGTTTCAGAGTTGAGTTGGTGAGTTCAATGCTATCAATTGAACCACTACAATACCTACCGGCTAGGGTATGCAATCCAGATAATCCGTCATCCGAAAAATCCGAATTTCTTAATATTTTCTTTAGATATCCAAATCAGGATTTGATCGTTTTGGGTTTTTTATTCACAAATAAATACACAGGTTTTGCGTATTTGCGGTTCATGTGTAAAACAAACACTTAAAAGTTTTGCAAATGGTCTCTATTTGAACGACGATAGGATCCTAAAGATATCACGAGTGGAGAAGTTTTACGATAAATTATTATTAATTTTACTACAATCCAAAATTTTTATCGGCCTTTAAATAACTATCGGCTGCCGAATTTGTCGGATTTTTTAAACGTGTGCACCAAGAATGTGCACAAAATGCTACTGTTCAGTTATTGAATACCTTAATGAAAATTTGAAGTAATCTAGCTTAATTTACAGCTGAACCTACTACATTTATACAATTTACCAACCGATTTAAAAACGTACACATAAACCCACCAAATTAATATAAATTTAAATAAATACCTACCAGAGAAATGTAATATGATGTCACTGTACCATGTAATTAATACGTAATGATAATATTAGTAAGTTGACTTAAATAAAAAGGAAGCTACAGATAAATAATTTTTTTAAAAAGAAACATACCTAACTTAATTTAACATATAGTAACTACTTACTACTAAATTTAATTCAACGAGCTCCATATACTTAGCTGCCTCTGTAACATACCTAGCAATTTAAAACAGTAAATACTTAAATAATATGAAAACTTTAATAAATACCCAATAGGATAAACCAATAGGTCAAAAAATAGTAACATAATAATAATTACCAAACACGAAACGTTATTTACTAATTACATTACATACAAGCTTACAAAAATATATAATGTTCAAAAATATAATATAAAATAATGAATTAATAATAATAAAATAATGTAGAAATAGAAATTATTATCAGGTAAGCTTTAGCGGCCTGTTTGGTATGTTGGTAAGTAGCCTTGCCTTCCATGCCAGAGGTCCCGGGTTCGAATCCTGGTAGGGGCAGATATATTTGCTTTCTAGTCATGGATGTGTATTTACGTTTATTTAAGTTTATTTCTAATATTTATATATAAAAAAAAAAAAAATATATTTACGTGTGTTTATATATTTCTTAAGTTTATTTATCCGTTATCTAGTATCCATAACACAAGTTCTTTAATGATACTTAATTTGGGCTAGATAATGTGGTGTGATTGTTAGAAATATTTATTTATTTATTTATGTATAGTATTTGTATTTTCAGTAATTAATAATAAGCTTACATATTGCAGTGCCCCTACGGGGTATCACCAAGAACTACAATTGTACCTAAGTAAGATCTTAAATTGATATGTGGTAAGCCATAAAGGAATTTCAATTTAAACAATGAGCAAGCCCTTGATCCTATCGAATTGTACATCAATCTCTCTGAATTGCTAATATGTACCTACAAGACTGTCGTTGTAGGAAATAAGCGAGGTTTTTGTGCTAACAATATGACGCGGCTAGAGATCTCAAAATTTGGAAACATGACAATTCACCAGATTTAAATGTATTTTTATTAGTTTGTTTTCATGTTTACTGTCGATTCATGAAGGAGTCAACAAGGTAAAAACCACACCTTGGACAAAAGAATCATACCCCTTTTGGTTTGTTTAAGAGAGAAGTACGTAAACTTTAAACTGCATAGAGTATGCAAATTTAAGTATTTGAGTCTTTGGGTTACACATGATAAACCTGACAATAAATTGTGATATAGAGTGGGAACGGAGAACGCTGGATGTTCGCAAAAAATTATCACCTGTCAATATATCACTTTTCAAAGGTGTTACACATGCAGCCTGTGGGTCACTTTGAGCTGTTCTTTGAAATTCAGTTCAATAGGAAGTACAGCACTTAGTAGAGTTTCTTGTGTGAACATCTCGTCTGAGGCGGTACTACAGTTCTTCCTATTTTAACCACGTTACGTGGTGGTGTTCTGTTCAAAAGCCAGGAAGAGCCAACCAATAACTGGAACAAAGGCCATTACATCTGAAGCGAACGGTCAACAACGCATCATTCGTCTTCTTCGACTAATGACGTCATAAATGAGATGATAAATAAATGATACCGTTTGCCGGCTATGACTATTGTAGAAAAACTTAAATTAAATTAGAATAAAAATTTAAAAATAAATTAATTTTTAATATTTTTAATTATATTTTGACATTAAAATTGTTTTATTATATCTTTGTGCCGATTTATTAGGTCTTATATAATTTAATGAATGAATCACATTGACATTTAATTTTATTTATACTATTTGCATTAGTCAAATTCAAATTCAAATATTTATTTCTCTACATTGACAATTACTTGTTCTTATTGACGTCAAAGAAAACATGACTCTGTCACCTTTGATTAATACTAGATTTGATTATTATTAATTATTGATTCATATGTTTATTAATTTAAACAACGGTTTGTGATTTACTTATTAATATTAAAGCTTCAGAAGAATTATTATACACTGACGTTTCATAGTCAGAAGGGCGGAAAATTAAGTAATTCTGGAATGAAATAAACTAATATACATCCAAGAATTGTTTTTAGGTGCCTCGTGTTGATAGGTATCTGAATCACCCCTATGTATGTTAAACGATTTTTCATAGATTTAGAGTTACGATTTAGAATTGCGATTGAATCAGTTTCAAACATTTCTAAAAAAAATTTAGAAGGTTTCTTCGGATTTCTATTTTTGCTTCTAAATCTCTATGAACTGTGCGTTTATGCATAAAATAAACAGCCTCATAACTTTAATGGAAGTTACAAAAAAAATTACCTAAAGTTGAGAATTTATATTGAGTTTTCATTTAAATTTTCAACTCAAAATTTAAAATCTAAACTAGTAGTTTTTTTGTTTCTAAGTAGCTTCAGAGAATGCGTAAGACTCTAAGCTGACCACCCTGTAGATTATTTATTTTCACTGCTTTCACTAAATACACCACGTTTTTCTCTGATTACG
The DNA here is from genome assembly GCA_923062675.1 of Marasmarcha lunaedactyla. Classification (NCBI taxonomy): domain Eukaryota; kingdom Metazoa; phylum Arthropoda; class Insecta; order Lepidoptera; family Pterophoridae; genus Marasmarcha; species Marasmarcha lunaedactyla. Next base: position 6,526,185 of record OV281361.1, on the reverse strand, counting down.
GAGCAAGTCAGATCGCATTGTTTTTTTCAATTCTTTCATGTGATTCGACATACTCTAATTTGAATCATTTTCTTCTTAATTTACTAAATATCACGGCATTCTGACGTGTTCGTCAGGCCTTGCCGTGACAGTACCTGCTAACACATTCTGAAATAAATGATTATTATTAATATAATTTATTATAAAGTGAAGAGTAGAAAAGTAGAGAAGAAATAAGCAGTAAAGACTCCAAAATTTAAATAATTTTCTTCTTGTCGTGTTCTCACAATATAAAAGGCTACGTAATTAAGTAGACATGCCTTCTTCAAATATTTATCGGAAACCACGGATTATTGATGCTTCACTGGACACGTCTGTAGTTTTTATATGATTTTCCAATTGTTAATATTTAACTTGTTACAGGTAATTGTAAGATGGAATGCTATATAGAAATTTCTTATTTAAATAAAACACTTTTTACCGGATATTATCGCGTATATTTTAATATCCGGTAAAAAGTGTTTTATTTAAAGTATGTATCGTGAAAACTTAAGAAAAGATTTCTTATTTACTTTCTTTATGAGTGGAATATATTACTTGTTCCGGTGGAATCTGGACGTGAGCATAATTGTTATTAGATAATTGGCTGCATTCATTGTTTGAATTGCTAGTAAGAAACGCGGGGAAAAATTGTTTACTGAACATTGTTGCCTTTTTCTGAATTCTGTGATCGTCACAGAATGGTTACAAAGCATATCTGCATAACATAGGTACTCAACAAGAAGGTTAGGTATCTAAGATGAGATAGAAGACAAACGTCTAATCCTCTTCCAATAAAAAAAACTCACCTGATGGAAAGTGATGATGATGAATGGGTATTACATGTCTATCCAAAATAGACGAAGGCAGCTAAATCCACAAGTTGGCATCAAAAATACCCGTATTTTAAAGAATGTCTTTAGAATTATTGTACATACCAAGAATATATTAATAATATTTACTGTTGAGAAATTTAATAAATATTAGACAGCATCGGTGGCACAGCAATAATAACGCTGGCTTTTTGATCGTGAGGTCCCGGGTTCGATCCCAATGACTGCCTACGGTTTACCACCAAAGAGTCCAAAATCAAATGAGGAAATTTGACATTTTGTGGTAGCTTGATGCGCTGAACGAAATGCCGACTGCTCCAATGGTGAAGGAAAACATCGTCAGGAAACCTTAAGAAATCATTTCGAAGATATGTATAAGCGGCACGTGTCCAGATCTCAGTCTGTGAGCTAAAATTACAAATTTTCTATAATTTTCGTATAAGAAAAATCAATTCACCCAATTGTGAGGTATGCGGAACACCAGAAGATATCCTGCACGTGTTGGCGGAGTGTGTCCCTTTTCAGACTGCTCGAGAATCTTTGTTTGTGGAATTATCTTTGATACATATCTATAATACAGGCATGTTCCACCAGTTATTATCCTCTCCGAATTCAGATTAAGCCTTTAGTTTGTTTAAGTTCTCATTGTTACGTTTTACATAATCATGTATAGTAAATTAAATATGAATTTGTAATAAGGTACGATGGGACTGGCATGTACAATTGTATAAAAGTCCCTAAAAATAAATAAAGAGAAAAAAAAAGAATATGTATAAAAGTCTATCAGCCCACAGAAGGCAAACTTGATGGACTGTAAATATCCTAAAAAGCCTTTACCTAGCCCTCAGTTGGGTAAGCGCGATGGCGGTGAAGATGACTCTATGCCTATATAAAATAAGATATTTCTAGATAAACTAAACTGGGAACTTCTGGCGTAATATTTGAACTGGTGCAAGAGGATTTGATGTTCAAACCTTATTCCCGAAAACACTTCAACACAGGCTTCACCTGCAAAATAAGCGTGCCAAAATTTCCAAAATTTTCGCACTTAGTTATTGAATAAAAAAAAGTTCTTATTTGATACAAGCAGACCATATAACTTTATTAGAACCATTCTCTTTTCAACGATACTTTGTCACAACATTATTTAATCCTATGAATAAATATGTTCTAAAATGCGTACAACTATTTCACTAAGGGCTGATTGCTTAATGCTCATATAACTTTGATCTTCAGAATAGCTTTCAAAATTATTCTACGGATAAAAGTTATCTGAGCATTGAAAAATCTACTCTTAGACTTGAAGGTAAAGGGGTTACATACATTTTTTATTCCAAATAACTACGTCGACAAATTGTTTTGCATTTTTTCTTACTACTAATTACACAAATATATTTTCTCAACACAAGAATGTTCCTGTAATTGTTGTGATTAATTATGATTACAACTACAATCTTAGAATTGTCCTATTAAGGCTTATTAAAATAGCATTATCAAAGCATGACAAGAAAATTGGCCAATTTAAACATGCGCATGAGTCTCTTGAAGTATCTACGATATTTTAATTTGAGATTGCAGGAATTCGTCTCAAAAATAAAGCAAATATTTCTGATAGAAGAGCTACTTCGAATTCTGTAGTAGAAGATGAAGTGGATAAATAATCATAAATCCCCTGATAAACACAACTGTAAGTAAGCCCCAAATCACCTGAGCTCGTTCTATGGATGTTCATACCGCGCACTAGGAAATTTATCACGCAAATAAATGCCCCGATCAGGCACGAACCTAGGACCTCTGACGTATCAGGCAGTACTACCTATTATTATTCGTATGTACCTATGTATATATCTTGGACACCGTCTAACCGATTGACGGATTTCAACATATGAGGTGGCATTAGATTCTCCTCAGTTGTGAGTGTGACAAAGGATATATTATTTAGCGGAATGCCTATGCCTATGGAAACAGTAATAAAATGGAAAAATTACTTCTGCAGTCGCGTTTTTTAATTTGTCAAACTCTGCAACGTGTCTGTGGTATTGGTTTGCAAATCAAACAAATAATAGGCAATCATCTTACCATCTGAATCAACTACATGTGTAAGTACAAAAATAATTTATTTTAATCAAATGTCCTCTTAACAAGCAGTTACATCCAGCAAAATTAATCTCTCCACTTTAGCAATACAGATTCAAACAATCCCCTGAAATCCCATTGACTTTGACAACTAAATCCTGCATAATACCGCGAACGGTCCGTATAATTGGGCGCCATTATGCACAGAACTCTTTACTCTATGATCTGCCAGCGCCGCGCAAAATGGCGGCGGCGGCGGTGCGCGGCAAAATAAATACGTTTCGAAATCGATATTATATCTTCATTAAAGTTTCGCTGCATTGATATGTCTCGATGCAGATATGTATTGGAATTGTATTATAATATATAAACGAAGGAGTCGTCTGTGGGGATTTGTAGATAAATAAATGGTTTAACCTTATTGGTTTTATTAGTGGTAAAGTAAATTATTATAAAATATGCAGTGTGAGTAATTATTTTCACGAAGACTGAAACCTAATTATATACAGGGATAAAGGTTATTCAATGCATTTCTTTCGGGAGGAAAGAAATGCATCATCGAAGAAATTTTGGTAATTCCTCGGTAATTTGCGAGATATTTTGACAAATCTATATATGAAGTAATTTTTCTTTTAAATATGTATTCAGTAATTTAAGTTTTCTGTTGACATTTACAACATTTTAGATAGCTTTTGAAATGAGAAACATGTTTAAGTATTTTGTACGACACATTTTTTTATAACCATACAATTTTTTTATGCAAGCCTGTAATGTATTTTTTTTCTAAAATTATCAATGTAAAATTTAACTGCAGTGTATACCAGTTAATGAGCAAAATATTTGTTAAAATTGAAAAAGAAGAATTAACAAAAACTTTTTAAAAGAAAATTAATAATGAAACTGTTTTAGGAACGTGTTTTACAACGTGACAAAGTATACCGCAAATAAAAGCAATTTATTAAAACAACAATAACTTGTTTGAATGCTAAAAATAATGTAACGTAACTTAATTAGGTATACTTCAACGTCCCGAAAGGAACGTGTCGAATTACCAATAACCTAGATTTAGAAATGAAATGAAATATTTAATTATTTATAATTTCTCAGCATTGACAATTACTTGTTCTTATTGATGTCAAATAAAGCATGACTCTACCACAAATTCGAAAAAACATTCATGAAGAAGAACTGGCAAGAAACTTCACGGGTATATTTTTTTAAAAATCAATTTACAATCTCTTTATGTCTATATTAAGTTATTCTTATCTGCATCCGTTAGCTCGGCAAGCTCCCTCCCCCCAAGTATCCATACGACGAACAACCTCAAACGGCACCCGTTCACGAGTTACGCGGAATCCAGCCATCGCCCTCCTCAACCATATTAGAGGGAAGTCTCAGGGAGAGTGAGAGAGTGAGGAAGGTAACACCAGCTTTTTCTTGTAGTTTCTATCAAATCAATCAAAATAAGCTTAACGTATATGAACAAAAACTCAATAACTGAACTCTAGGAGCTTTAAAGAAACATTATTTAAAATCAAATAAAAATTCCGATCTGAAGCGGAAATATAGTTTGAAAAAATTACTTAACAAAGAATAAATATCTCAATGGTTTTCATGTCCCAATTACATACTAATTACTTAATGATTGTCCAACTTCTTCTAATGGTATTACGAGGAACACAAAGAATATGGTATGTACCTGCTTACATACCAATATCTTAAAATAAGCAACAAACACCAATTAATTTTATATGCGTATGAGTTCTGAAAATTTTTTTTACCGTAAATAAATCTAACTGATATTGTTATCGCTCCTGGCTTTAAATCAAAAATATAGATGAACAGCTATAGCACAAAGACCTATCCATAAAGTTCATCGCATACCTTCATTATCTTTATGAACCAAAATATCATGAGTTGACCTACAGCAATCGCCCATACTAGCCGCGCGTCGGCGACACATTAGTTATAAAGTGAACAAGCACGGATTTTTTTTAAATATAACTGATACGTACAATAATGGTCGATAAAAATAATTTAACCATTAAACTGTTCATAATTCAATTACCTATCCATTCAAATTAGTCCCAAAACGAAATGCTTATTTCTGTGCGTTCGTTGTAAAGAGGTTTATACTAAAAAAAATAATTGCCACCTTTCATTATGGTATCAAGTTTTTATAGAAATGTTAAATATTTATATTAATTCATATCTACTGCACTCAGAGACGTCAAAAAGTAATTGAGGCGCTCTTAATTATAGATTTTGCTTAGCAAATATAGACTTAAATGGATTCTGGATAAAGTATAAATTTAAGCAAAATCTTTAACTAGGATCATATCCGTAACCATTTAACGTGACGCCATCTTACCAATGAAAATTAAAATGAGCTTAAAGATTTCATAATTTTCTTTTAAAAGCCCATGGTAACAAATGGATGTACAAGCAATTCTGTACTCCAAACCTTTGTTTCCTAATCAAATTTAAATCATATGTAAATATACTAAATCCGATCAAAAGTTAAACAATTTAGCGTGTTTAGTTGCACTGAACTCCAGTTAATACAGTTGAGATTTACATACAAAACGTTGCATTTAGATTGAAAATAAATACGCATTATATAATTCCTTCGATTGTAAAAATTTAATTGAATGTTTCATTAAGTTCATATGTTAATGCGATTTAAAGTTTTAACCTATTTTTAAATAGAAGGTTATGATATTATCTGTAACCTAAATATTAGATTACATATGTCTATTTAACTTTGATTAGTAAACAAAGTTTTACTTTACAGGTTAATTAATAAAGTTCTTGTACAAACAACTGTTAGATCTCAAATATTTTTATAAGTAAAAATGCTCAGCTAGAATGTGAATATTAAATTTTTTGGCGGTGATTTTATTAATTAATACATAATTTTAATCTCAATATATTTTCAAACATGTATCGTATGGTCTACCTATGAGGGAAGGTAAACTAAACTTCAATTTCAAGATTTAAAGGAACGTTTTGCTGCACCAACTAATCCTTGGGTACTAACTACTATTGGGTCCCAACTAATACTAATAGTTTCTAAGGGCTCATGGACCCAACTAATATTGGGTCCTTGAGCCCTTAGAAATTAAATTGCGGCACAAAATGGAAATCTTAAAATATTCGAAGAGTTTTCAATAGCAATAGGTACTTTCATAATTATTATTCATCACTTTACTACGTAAGGTTTTTATACCAATCGAGGCCTTACAAAGTACCTTAGCGCTAGGCCACAAAGTCCGGTGAAATTTAAAAGGCTAATAGTGCCATAAATAAACTGTCCATTTCGAAAAAAAAGATCCGTCTCCATGACCTACATTACCCTTTTTACCTTTATGCCGAACGTCTATCCAAAATTAGTATTCTAATTAAGAATCCACATAATTCTAATAAAACAGGTTAATATTAACAAATTAACCGCAGAAGTCACTAACCCGGATGCATTGAATTTTAATTGAATTATTTAAATCGATCTGCATAATCGATTGCAATGCAAAGGGTTAATGTTCAAGTCACTTGAATTTCGAAAATAAGTTAACTGATTAAGTTTTTAATGCATATTTAGGAAATTTCTGTGTTTTAGCACGCACAATTGTAAAGATAGTTATTCAGTTATTATCGAATGTAAAATGGTAATATCCTTTTTTGTATCTTTCATGGCTCTGTGTTTATTATTTTTAACTTATCAAAAAAAGTTATTTTCTTGTTTTATTTCCAAAGTGTGTGTGTTACTTACAGTGTGTTACTGCATAATTTACCACCGGCCACCCAAGATTCGTGTTCTGGTCTATAATAATTAAGAAGCAAAATGTGTCGAATTTAACGACACTAGTTCGAAGAAAAACAGTTTAACTGGAGTAAACCAGGAAGCACTTACGTCGATTTGTCACAACAATAAGAATTTGTCTAAATAAATCTTGAGAATACTTTAAAGGCCCATAAACAACAAGTAACATAATTTAGCAGAAATTCAAATATTAAAATTAACCTAAAATTAAGTTAGGTGTACTCAAATTAATCTCAGCCTTTTCTCAGACAAAGGGACAAATAAAATGCGACTTTATTTTTTTACAGCGTAGAGTCCTTATTTGAACTCGTTTAGATTCATAGAGTCACAGCGTATAGTTGTAGATATATGAAAACTGAATAAAGTCCTCGAAATATATATAAAATAATGTTTTATATCTATACATATACTAGCATACTAAGGTTTTGCAACGGCGGACTAAAAAAGATCATTCATTGCCCGACAACTGAGCTGCCATCAACCTTTTATCATAACCGGCAAACAAGTACGCTATCTATATGATGGTAAGTAGCATTCGTGCCCATGGACATCATAAATCTTAGGTATTTTGATTGATTATCGATGAATGATGCGTTGCTGACCGTACGCTGTAGTTGGAATTGCTTTTGTTCTCTGGCTGTTCCTTCCTTCCGGAGCACAATTACGCAAACGTGGTTATTATGGCGTTCAAAAATGCAAAGACAGCAATACTGCCGTAGGTAGACGAGACCTTAACATAAGAAACTTAACAATTTTTTACTACCTAAAGAATTTTCTTTCCTATCGTGTGAGGAAGCGGCAACCTTTGGTGTCAGCGTATCCAAGCCGCCTCTGGAGACTCCGTAGGCTTCTGACGTGGCTTTACGACCGTTATCTCGCAACAAACAGGCCCGACTGCTAAACCTGCCCTTTCGAAGCGCAGAAACGCTCAAGTTATAAAGCCACTGGCGGTCACCCATCCTAAGTCTGCCTCACCGAAAGTTGCTTAACTTTGACAATCGTCAACTGACAGCGACAACCTTTCGACCGTGAGCTTTTTTTGACTATTATATCAATAAACATAGTCTACACAAATAAGAGACGCCACCCACTCATTCCGGCCGCCATTTATTCGTGTGCAGACGAGTGTTTGGAAAAAAAGTCATCAGGCTTATGCCCTTCGGGTTTTGATCCTGACTCGACTGCCCGATCAGCAGCAGACGGCACTGCCGAACCGAATGAGTGGGTAGCGCCCTTAAGATCATCGACTTCGTATTGTGAGATGGAAAACAAGCGCGTGCCAGTTTATAATAATAAAACAAGCAAATAAACAAACTTCGCCAACGAAGCCATCTATCTCGTCACACATTTCTCCCTACTAGGATTTGAACCATGCACTTTTGGAATGGCACCAATGTTTTATGTCTTTAGTAACAAAGGTACTGCTTATAAGAGAAATCGTGCATTTTATTGTAACTGATACAGACCATTAGTTGTATTCATTAAACGTGAAAAAATTTACTAACTAATTGATAAATAACAAAACGACGCATTACTTTTTTTCTTCGTAAAAATGATCTTAGTATAAAAAACCAGTAATTAAATAAATAAATAAATGGTTTTGTAAATTTATGGTTTGTGAATACTTTAATTATTCGTATGAAAAGTCCTAAAAGTATTTTTTTTCCTGGTGATGCGAACTTACGTATCTAATTATTTTTTGTCCAAGTCCTCACCCACCTATTCCGTATTATTATTTTTGTCAAGAAGCTAAGGAACCTTCGCGTGTGAACTTTACTTATACAATGTTCTGAATATGTCAAAATTCATCACTTAATTGGTATATGATTTAGCAAAGCTAACCATTTATTGGTACTCGTAAATATAAATATTTTATATGGAATTGTCCATTACTATGGTAATACCTATAGGAAAAAATATAAAACAATGAAAAGCGTTTTCTCAAGGCGTTGCCTTCTCAATCTAAAGGTCTCAGGTTCGATCCAGTTGACTTTCAAATGCACCAGTATTCATTTTTAGCATTTGAAGTAGAATATAATGTCGACTTCTCACGGTGAAGAATAACATCTTAAGGAAAACCACGTTACTAAAAAATTATTTCGACGCCATCGTTTGCAACCCGCAATTGCCAAGCGTGGTGAATTATAAATTGCCCAAAACCACCCCGTTACTTGGGTGGGGTTGATCTCTCCAGTGGGATTATTAAGGTTGTTGTGGTGCATTAGGCGTGCTACTGTTTGTGATATACATAAATAAACAGTATAATCATAAATCTCTACACAAACACACCAATTGTATGGCCAAAAAGTAAGCAGAGCTTGTGTTATGGATGAGCATACATCGAACTGGAAACGTATATATATAAATATATACAACCATGAACCGAGAACAAACATTTATATTCGCCACAGAAATAAATGGCCGGGCCCGGTCTCGAAACTCGTCATATTTTCTATTCATAAATAATAGATATTTTCATTGTTCAAGAGTAGTCTAAAGATTTGGCTTTATCAGTCGCCTTTTGTTTTCAAATGTAGATATACAGCGATCGGGGATATACAGGAATACAAAATGCAAACCATGAAAGCACAGGGAAAAAGTAACTTAAAGCCTTTCTACGTACTGTAGTGGCTCCAACTAGCAATGCTTGGCTTAACCAAACATTTAGCTGTAAAATAAGTGAACATTTACTTTATTTTAATGCCAAAGGCATCGTAGCAAGAGTATCACGTAGACAAAGTTTTTGTCCTCCGACGCAATAATGGGGGTGTCGCTCTCAGTAGCATAGATTTTGATGCTGTTTTTTTTTTGTCTAAAGGCTCACTCAGCCATAATTAAAAATTAGGTACAGCAACTCCTTCTGTAAAGCAGATCCTCCCTCCAAACGTACCTGAGTAATACTTTCAAAATGTTTTTAACCCTACATCCGTGTCCACAGCAGGTCCTCCCACGGGTCCCCCAGTGGTCCGCTGCCAGCTGCGCAAGCACAAGCCGAACAGGAAGCCTCGGACGCCATTCACCACGCAACAGCTGCTGGCCTTGGAGAAGAAGTTCAGAGACAAGCAGTACTTGAGCATAGCGGAGAGAGCGGAGTTCTCCTCATCCCTGAGGCTGACAGAGACGCAGGTATTTCTTCTTTATTAATGGATGATTTGTAAATGTTCTGAACAGGATAGTTCTGAAAAAATTTACGAGGACTAGAATTTGAATGGTTACTTGTAGGGCAAATGCCCTATAAAATAACCAATAACTTATTTAATATAACTAATTCCAAATAACCATACAAATGTATGAATACAGATTTTAGTTGAGAAGTAATGTGTGTTCTTACAAGTCTTATATATTGTCAACCCTGCCTCATACCCCGGAGGTTCCAGGTTCGATTCCTGGTCGGGGCATCCATTTTTGTGATGAGCACAGATTTTTGTTCTCGGGTCATGGTTGTTTTATATGTATTAATTCTGGGTTCCCCCTCTAGTCGCTGTAGTGTCAAACATAACCAAGAGAGAGCCAAACTGTTGGTTTGTATGGCTGGGGGTTTATTATTATACTGGTAAGCAGGTATATACTCGCAGACTGTTCTGCCCCAGTTCTATGTACGGCGCCATAAGAAACTTTACTTCGTTTTGAACAGTTTAGCAAACAATTCAATGTCATGTCTTTTATTTAATTAAGATTGCCAAAGTTTTCGTGTAATAATCGGTTTCATTTTGATATTGGACACCAGATAATATGTTTGATTGCCATTCATGTATAAATAAATTGTTATCTTTAAACCACTAATATACGGATCATGTGTATTTAAGTGTATTTCAGTTTTTTTTGAAACAAAATTGTAAGTTAACTAGCTAAGTCGTAACTCCAGTAATAATAAATAAAGTTTCGACTTTTGTAAAAAATTATTATATCATTGATAGTAAAGGACATGTCAAAAAAATTTAGTATTTCAATTAAAATTAAAGTTTACCTAGAAGAATCTATAAAAATAAGATAATGTTTTTTTTTAATTTAATTATAAACGATCAAAAATAAAACCGAGTTTTAGAATAATTAAGCAGCCCAAAGAACGTTTTCATTCCTATAGCATTCAACAGGCCGTGAAGTAAAAGAATTAACATGAGTTAAGTTATAACATGAAGTTATAAAATGAACAAGTTATAACAATGACAGCCTGTTTGGTATGTAGGTAAGTAGCCTTGCCTTTCATGCCAGAGGTCCCGGGTTCGAGTCCTGGTAGGAGCAGATATTTTATCATATTTGCTTTCTAGTCATGGATGTGTATGTACGTTTATTTAAGTTTATTTCTTATATTTATATTTTTTTTTAATATATCCATGTGTGTTCATATATTTCTTAAGTTTATTTATCCGTTATCTATCCATAACACAAGTTCTTAATGATACTTAATTTTGGCTAGATAATGAGGTGTGTCAGTTAGAAATATTTATTTATTTAATATACAAGGGTTATTATTCATTTAAGCTAATTTTACTAATTTTTTTCAGGTTAAAATTTGGTTTCAAAATCGTCGAGCAAAGGCGAAAAGACTTCAAGAGGCTGAGATCGAAAAGCTGCGACTTTCAGCTCGGCCGCTACTGCCCCCCTCTTTTGCTTTATTCGGTGGAGGAGGAGCACCTCCCCTATTTGCGGCCATGGCTGCAGCATCACGACCACAGCTCAGCTTCTTAGGAGGGCCTCCAAGCCACCAACACGCCATAAACATGAATATTCTAAACTCGCTACAGCCGCATTGACGACCGGGGAGCGCGGAAACGTGCGAACCCAATGAGCGCTCGACGCCTTCTAACTAAATAGACAAGATGGCGTCCAAAATTAAAAAGTGACGTTTGACATTTAAAGGGTTGTGATCGTGTTTTTATTAATTTGAACAATGTGGACAGTGGTTATAACTATGTGCGAGTATATAATCATGATAAAGTAAGACTATGTAGTTATGTGTAAAAAGGTATTATATTTACGTTTATGTATAATTTAATGTGCTATAAAGAGTTGATGTACGTAGAATAAGTTTTAAGTAAATTATTTAATGAACTGGTAAGTGCAATGTTTCATCATGTAATCGAAAAATATAATTTTCGAAGCGAACTTTAAATGACGAGTGGTCTGATAAAATCGTATATTTAATTTTCTCAATAGTGCTTTTCTGGTCCCCTATTCGCTTTTGATTCTCGCGGCTTTACATGTAGAGCTATCAAAAATATTTTATTTACCTTTAAAGTAAATGAGCTTTTAATAGTGAAATTTTTATTGTTATTTAAATGTCATTCTCAGTCACTGTCAATTCAATGAAACGCTAATAATGTCATTTTCTTAATAAATTATATACGAACAATTAATATATATCAACTCCGTTTCGGGAATTTTACAATAAAAAGCACTTGATTGTTAAACAAAATATGTCTCTTAATTGTTGGCCACAGAAGTGACATTATGAGCATTTCGTTCCCGAATTTCTTTATCTAACTTGTTTTTCCTGAAAATTTTTTAACCTAATGTATGAATAATTACGCCTGTAATTTAAATTGACTGAATAACTCTTTTGGATCAATGAAAAAACTAATTCGTACCTTATTTCATCACTCGACAGTCGAGACGCAAATAAACTTTCAACCCCATTGTATTAAACGGGGAGTGTTTGAAAACTAAACTACAAATTATTTCAAAGCTTATTAAAATGTTAACTTTGCTTAATACTCAGGCTGATCAATAAGAACTTATAAAACATATGTATTTTTAATTTTTCATTGATAACCTATTTAATTCAAGAATGTAGATCGGTGTAATTTTCATTTATTTATTTTTTTAAATAAAAGTGACTTTTTAAGGTTATTGTAAATATTAAAATAGTGTAAATTATTCTATAGATAAGCGTTTTAATATGATAAGGCTTGTAGTCATAGATGCTAATATTTTGTAACAATTTAATTAATTCTTAATGTTTTGTCTTACTATATTATTTTAGCCAAAATTACATTGATAATATTTTCAATATTTAACAATTAATGACTTATATACCTATTTGAAGATATCTAGCACAGTTCAGTAAATCTAATGTGAGAATTCTTCGCTATGTCATAACTTCAATAGATATTCTATACTACCAAGATAACTAGACGAATGACCGGAATGCGGTTTCCTCTTTCAATCAATTACCACTTAACTTATACGTACAATACTACTTAACTAATACTAAATAATTAATTCAAGTAAATAAATAGTGGCATAAAGTATCGAAATAAATAGTAACAATGCTGTTGTCAGTATCTCAAATACATGACGTCACGGTTGACAGTCGTCTAGTTGGCTTGGTAAATACATGTCACGATGACGTGATTTGCTGCGTTCCGTTTGCCGATTACAGCGCTCACAGCGCTCATATACCCGTTCCGATTACCCGTGAGCGCGCTCACAGCAATATCGATACATCATCAATGACGTCATAAACGCCGCCATCTTCCCGCTCACAGTGCCCAAGCTACGGAGCATGGTTGCTGTGAGCAGCCTGTCAAAACTGTCATCAACATGACGTTACTTTGTTGATATTTTTATTAGTCGATTATAGATTTAAGAGCTTGCTTATTAATTTTCTTTTGTAATAATGTTAAAAAATGGCTCCTGCTTCATTCAGGGTCAAAGATCTTAATGAAATTGTAACTTTAGACTTAAGCGACGAACAATCAGAATGTTAGCGCGCTAAAACGAATCGGAACGGTTTTGAGCACTTTTAGCGCTGTGAGCGCTGTAATCGGCAAACGGAACGCAGCAATTGTAGGAAGATGTCTTCTTTTAGCTGTCAAAATGGATTCAAGTAATAATAAGCGTTTAACGAACAGTCGGCATCTATGAATACAATCCTTGCACTAAACTACTTAGCTTTTTTAATGTGATGAATTAAATGTATTTTCCTTTCAATTTCATTAAATTGAAATGAGACGAAAGATTTACCGTTAAACCGATTTCGTGACCAGACGTTTTTCTAACACTTTTTATGTTACTTGCAAACCGTGCAAAGATTTAAAATGGGACAGTCAACTTGAATTATTTGTAGGACGTAATCATGTTGATCATTTTCCAATTTTTTTTTAATTAATGGTTATTATTTGGCGATTGGGTCTATTCTGTGATAACTTAAAAGGTTCGATACCTAATTGTAAAATATAGTGAGTGCAATTCACGAAAACTCACCCAACTTTTTTGTGGTACACACTACGATGTAAGCAAATAAGCAGAGGAGTGGGGCGCGTCTTCGTGTATGACACATAAACTACAAAACTCGGATCTTTTTAATATGTCATAATGCAATCTACAAAACGCACAAATGTACTGCGTAACCTAAAGGCGCTATATCTATTCAGGAAAGATTGCCAGATATGTATTTGTCCTACTCTACTTTTTCAAAAAGTACTTATTTCAAACAGGAGTAATTTAAAACTTATTTTAATTCTGATTCAACTCAAACCCAGTTCATTTAACAGTCACATGACTTCACATTCTTTGTAAACAATTTTGTCGATTGAAACGAGGATCGGTTGCCGATTACATCCTTGCAACTGAAGTTGGTTACAATACAACGACCAACAAACAATGCACACTCAATATTACCACGATTGACAGCTGTCTAAAAAACTCCATAGTATACTATTTCCATTTCTATATTTTCTCGATGACAGCTCCTGTGAAAACTTGTGCGAATGTTTTTTTTTCACATTATGCATGCATTATTTTATAAAAATATGACGTTTACACACGTACAAGGTTATATAATACCAGAGTCGGAAAAACTGATAGAGATGGAGCTATACCGATAAACGTAACAAACGATAACTGTCGTCGAGAAAATAAAGAAATGGAAATAGTATAGCGATTTGTCTTAGACAGTTTCTATATCAATCAGTACCATAAAATTATGAAACAATTGGCGCTAGTATCGCAGGGGTACGAATTATCAATTTGATTGCCAATCGGAATTGTTTTCAAGACTAAGCCCGCAGATCTTTTAAGTAAATGGTTGTGTGACATCGTAATATGTATCTTTCGGACTTAATTAATATTAATCATATTCAAAAATCATTATCTGGTTATAATAAACACACGGTACTAGTAATTGGAAATAACCGAAATAAGTCATTAGATCGATTTCTTGGATAAATCATTTATTTAATTTAATATTAGATTTCATTCAGCAATAGATAATTATAAAATGGAACAGTTGTATATTGTGGACTTAATTATAAATTCGTTATTTATTAGAACAAATATGAAGTTTTATTTATTAATATTTTTATAATGTTATACCTACGTTATTATTCTATTAAATCCTTCAAGCAACTGAGCATGCTTAACAGCCTCAAATAAGTTTTCATTGTCCAAAATAGCACCAAATATCACTTTAGATAATAACAATAATGGTCTGTATTCTACTTATATAGGTCTACTTTAGATAATAATAATAATATAGATGGTCTGACTGTTTCTAATATGTTAATGAATAAACTGATCATCTATGGGTGGCAGTTGTCATCCACAAGACATTGACACATTAGTTTACCACACATTCAGTACAGCGTTTCTTGTTAAGATGAGTTCCTATGTTTTATTTTTTTTACAGAAAACCTCTACAGATTTTGTTTTCTCTTTGATTTTGATACCAAAAGTACTCTATTTCCCTTATCCTTTTTTTGTAATCTCTTCATAAGTTTTGTTTTCTATGAATGCTTGCGTCTGTTTTTCAAGACTTCTCCCCTTATTGTACAAGTACATTGTATAGGTACTTTCTAGGCGGTAATGTCCTTTTCCACATCATCATCACCTCTTTCCACCATGTGATGTGGAAGCCAAACCATAGTAGTTATCTGCATTTTCAAGACATATTACTTTGATTATTAAACCCGGACTATGTTTTATAATTTGATTTATTTTATAATGAAAGTTGCACGCTATACTATGTAGTTCTACAGTAATAATATAAAAAAGCTTTTTTTTCTCAAAATAACCAACCGACACAGACATTTATTCTCGCATTCTTTTTTCAAATTTCCCAATACTAAGACTTATTTAAATAACATCGTTACTGTTAACCGACTTTTTGATTTTCTGTTTTGTTCCATCACGTGTTTTCACGTGTTGTGTGTTTTCACGAGAAAAACCTATCCCATGTAATTTTCCCATAATAATTAAAACGGTAACCTTTTGAAAGGCAATTTATTTCAATTTTCATTCACACTTCTTGTTCTCACTTTGTTCTTATCCAAAGTTCTCCTGAAACCAACACCAGTAAAGCAGAAACTTCACACCTGCCCAAACAAGGTACTGGCAACACTGGTCGCTTTCCATTCAGACTATTTATTTCCAATGGTATTAATTCTGCTGGTTTCCCGCCAACTACTCGCTAATTGGTATTGCCAGCACAAAAACCCGCCAGAACGCGTTCCCCCATAACCGTTGCGATACTTTTTAATGCTCAGATTCGTATTGCGAACGCAGCGCAAGTCAGCCATTAATTACTCATTTATTTATTTATTTACCAAAATGGCGGTTTTATGGCTGAACGTGCGACCTGTAATTTATTATAATTGGTCATTTTATTCGTAATGACGTCTACTTGAGGGGCTCATGTGTTTTAACTTGTCCAGTGTTACTTGAGCTCTCGAGTAGTTGACTTTTTGAATTATTCTAAATGAGGTAATAGTATTTCTGGTGTCTGGGTAAAATTGTCGATGAACACCCCACGAATTGACGGCATTTTTAATAGCATCGACGGTTGATTGCTTTACGAGTACATTTTAATAAGCCTTTTTCGCCATATTCAGGTGTAATGGTTAATTTGATATAGATAGTTAAGCAGTACGGTTAAATAACAGTAAAAACGATGATACAATGTTGTATACGTAGGTGTCTAACCTCCTTACGAGTAAACTCATAGAATGACTGACTAACCAGATATTACTGGATTTTGTTTTTATTTTGCCGTCAAACGAGTACACGATCCTCCTGATGGTAAGTGGCATCTGTGCACATAGACCTCATTAATCGTAGATGTTAAGGATTTATTATATTGTGAATTATTGATGCGTTGCCAACCGCAGGTCTAAGTTAGAATGGCCTTTGTTCGGTTACTACACTGGCTGATTTTTGCCTTTATCTAGAACACAAAAACAGAGTTATTATATCTGTTAAAATAGGACGGACTACAAGTACTGCTTCAAACGACATCTAATCCTAAAAAACTCTAGTACCATTATTATTTATATTTGATTTGTCTGTTTACAAGATGACTGATCATTGGTACATATCAGAAGGTCGTAATATCAACGTTTTTATCGTAATTTTTCAACTAAATATCACGGTTTAGCTGGAAACTCAATACTTTGTGACAAAATAGAAGACACTTATTCAATAATACAATTAATTCAAATTAACATAATTGAATAATAATAATACCTTATGTATAACGCAGAAAGCGGTACAGCTCGACACTGCCCACATTGCACGCCGCGGTTTTCATCCCCTTAGCCCTGATCCTCAATCCACTGGTCAGAATACAGACGGTATTCCCCCCCAAAAAGCCTCCAGTCCTAAAGATAAATAATAATAACTAAGGCAATCTAAACTATATTGTTACAATGAGAAAAGTTTATTTTAAACATGTTGTCATCAACATACCCTAATACTACCATACTGATTTTCAAAATGCTTTCAGCATAGGAAAGCAACACTATTCGGAAGGAACATGAGCTATATTTTACCACAAAATTATTCGTGGAGGAAGGTGGGTGAAACCGGGCGATACTTCTGATCTGTGTAGAATATTTTGTCATGAACTGCACTCCATATCCTCTCCTAAGGCTGCAGGCTTTAAGCCAAATGGAAATCAAAATTGAAAGTGTGTAATTTATATGTCTTTATTCTTAGCTATGTAGCGTTACTATAGTGGAAAATGTACCTTATGGGCAAATCAACATTGATCTCCTATCAGCAAACTGGAAGTTCAAGCCTCTTCAGGAACCCGGATGTAGACTTCTTTAAATGAAAGTGTGACAATAAAGTGTCTGATCCGTTGCAAAAAGCTGTCGAGAAGTAGTCCATATTTTACAAAACGGGACCCTCGTAAGCACCACCCGTTCACTCGTAAAACACGAGAGCCAGCCATAGTCTGACTATACCAATTGGTTACGTGCCCTAGGGCCGTTTTTTCAATGTTCAGACACATTTTATCAGTAGAATAATCTTGAAAATTTGACATAATTCCTAAAGTCTTGTCAAGTGTCTAAATTATTCTATTGATAAAACTTTGAAGAATCATTTAATTATGGTATAGTATCATAGTAACGCTGAATGTACGAAAATGACATAAGCGTATTCATTCAAAGGCATATGTCATTGTCAATTTGATGACACATGTAAATTAGATAATTTGCCATTCTATTCAGTTTTCTATTACATCGACGAATGCCACTTGTCTACCTAGCTTCGCATTCGAATCCTTTGTATTTTCTTCGTCCCCCAGTGCGCAAGCGATTGTCACAGAACTTATTATAGAGAGAGATATAAGAAGTTCTGAGGCTTTTCTAATAATGTATATTAGTAAAAGCCTTTATTTGCAAAAACGTTTATTTGTAAAGATTGATCCTTATAAGCAACAGAATCCATTGATTCAAAAATACAGGATGTAATTTTTTTTAAATCATTCGGGTCCATTTCCGTCAAAAATAAAAGATTTTTGAAAAAAATTAATATGCAGTTATTGTTTTCTCATAAACCGAGGGCATGACTCCTTTCACGACTTTTCCCTAACTCTCGTGGTTTCGGACTTGGCCATCACCGCCCTTCTCAAAAAACCACCCTGTATATAAATATGTGTCACAAGAATCCATAGACAATTGTAGAGTTGTTCATTCCAGGTATAACAATAAACTTTGTAATACTATTTAAAAAAGATAAGTACTCCGTGACAGGTTATTATACTAAATTCTTTGAAAATTGGTTGAAAATGAAATACTGCACAGAAATTAGAAATATTAAAATGGTTTTCTCAAATAACCTCAAATTTAAAATTTAAAAAAACATACTTCAAAATTACTTTACATATCGAATATCCAAGAGTTAATTTATTCTATTGTTTTCAAAGAGAAATTTATATAAAAGACCTGACATTTTGAAAAATACCATGAGTTTTCAAAACCGAAATAATACAATGTAAATAATAATATATTATTATTAATATTTTAATGATATTAGGTAAGCATTTGTGTGGTATTCGCAAATAGCCATATTCTTCACTTCAGAGGCTGCGGATTTGAATCAAGGTGGGAAGGATCCTTCTTTCACACGCAGCGCGATCCAATTGGTTAGAGTATCCATGTCCATGGACATCATCGGTGTCATTGATAAGTACTACGTTGTCTGACGTAGGCTTTAACCGTAACTGTATTTAATCTGTAATATCACTTGCTATTTCCTAATTTTATCCGGAATACTACAACGTGGCTCAAGGTAAGGCTTTAGTAAAAAGAAACTTATATATATATATATATAGTTAGTACCATTGATCTTAATATAACATATCTTCAACGCGCCCCACCAGTTTTTTGATCTATGGTCACAGACTGCGGTGTATAGTGGTAAGAAATTACAAAAAAAAATAGCGGGGCGCGTCTGCGTGATTCCACTCACTATAACTACTATTTTTATGATACAAATATCTTGGGTGTTCGTCGTTGGATAATTGGGGGGAGGGAGACTTGCCGAGCCAACAAATGCAGTTAAGAATAATTTTGTATAGACATAAAAAGACATTAGAAAAAATTATATCCGTGAAGTTTCTTGCCAGTTCTTCATCGCGAAGGTTTTTCCGAACTAGTGGGACAATTTGACTTGTATTGTTGCACCTAAAAAAAATTTTGATAATGGGAAAAAATTGTCTTATTTCTGAATTGCTCACTTTATTGTTCACCAGTGCGTTGTTCACCGACTAGTCTAATTAAACTCATAATACGGGACTAATGCGCCATAGTTAATATCTAATGGCCCGTTTAATGAAATTTCCACGTTTACCATTTAATAGAAAAACTCGGCCTGCGGTAGTTAATTCAATTTACGACCAGTGAACATACTATTAGGTACAGATCATTAGGTAGCAAAGTAAAACAAACAATAAGGGGGGCTTATGTCTCAATTAATAGGTCTTCACTTATGAAACTGCCGTTTTGCCGTACTGGCCATTTCAAATGAAAATATTTTTTTTTTGACTGATTATTCTAATTTCAAATTAATTTTATTTGACAAACATGGAATTCTTTTTCTAAAATCGTCATTTGTTTAATAGTTAGTGTTTTGGTTTCAACGCATTCGAACATATTTCGTCATCATGGATAAGTTAAAAATTCGAGTAATTATGGAGTATGAGTACCGTCGTGGCAGCAAAGCTGCACAAGCGGCACGCAACATCAACGACGTTTACGGAGCGAACACTACAAACGAACGCACCACCCGTTATTGGTTTACCCGCTTCCGTTCTGGAAATTTTGACCTGAAAAATGAACCCCGTGGTCGTCCGAAAACTTTGGTCGACAATGACGAATTAAAGGCAATTGTGGAAGCTGATGAAACTCAATCCACGGCTGAATTAGCAACAGCTTTCGACGTTAGCATCAAAACAATATTGGTCCATTTGCGTCAAATTGGCAAGGTAAAAAAGCTTGACAAATGGGTACCCCACGAACTCAATGACCGCCAGCGCGAAGTACGCGTGGAGACGTGCCTTGCACTGCTCAGCAGGCATACAAATGAAGGAATTCTGAACCGCATTGTTACTTGTGACAAGAAATGGATCCTGTTTGACAATCGTAAGTGCTCAGCAAGTTGGTTGGACCCTGGTTCAGCACCCAAACAATGCCCTTAACGAAAACTTACCCCTAGAAAAGTGATGGTCACTGTTTGGTGGTCTAACGCGGGTGTAATTCATCACAGCTTCTTGCCAAACGGAACAAGCATTACTGCAGATGTGTACTGTGAAGAACTGAACACAATGATGGAGAAGCTCGCACGTCTCCAACCAGCTTTGGTCAATCGTTCGGCTCCACTGCTCCTGCACGACAACGCGCGACCTCATACTGCACAGCAGACGGTCTCCAAGCTACAAGAGTTGGGGTTGGAAGTTCTCCGTCATCCGCCGTACTCACCAGACCTTGCGCCTACAGACTTCTACTTTTTCCAGAATTTGGATAACTTCTTGGCGGGAAAAAAATTCAATACCCGAGAGGCAGTACAAAATGCCTTTGAAGAATTTGTTGCCTCCCGTCCAGCTGATTTCTTCAAGAAAGGCATCAATAAGCTACCAATGCGTTGGCAAAGATGCATTGATTGCATGGGTGATTATTTTGATTAATAGAAATAAAAAATATATAAAAAAATTACGCTTCATTTATTTCGTGAAAAACGGCAATTTCATAGGTAAAGACCTAATATTTAGTATTCATTTGTTTTGCGACAGAAGCGGAACAAGGGGACCGTTTGAGGAAGCCATCTTTTAAGCAGATGATTATGATTTTCAACTTATGACGGACGGACCCGGACCGACAGTAGTAATTCCGTTAATTTCTAAATTGAAAAAAATTCAATAATATTTTTTTTCATATAAAAAAATTTGTTTTATAACTTTTTAAACGAATTTTACCAGACGTTTCATGTAAGTTAATAAAAAAAATGTTATCTACCCAATAAAAGTAAAGTATAAATTGTTCATTTAGAACATGTTGAAAAATAACACTGACCTAGCATAATGTAGCAAAACTAAACCTTATGTTAAAAACTGTTATTCATTTAAAAACTGTGTGGAAGCGCTAACGGGAAACAATATTCTCGAGAGATTTCAACCTAGCTCCAGATCCCTGTTGAATATATACAGCCTATACACCTTCCTAAATAAATAGTCTCATCTGAGGTTATTACCACGGTATTTAGAAATCTTCAGGTTTTACCGAGATATGTCATATGCAGGGCAAGATTTAAAGGCCCTGGGGCAATAAAGGAGTGGAGGCCCCAAATTAACTTCATCTATTCTTCAAATAAATCAAATAATGCGAAACAAACTCTCTAATAGTTTGAATTAACACGTTAATAAACAATTAATAATAGTTTATAGACATATTTGCGTAAGTTTTTACTTTGTAGAAGGGTTAATGGTTATAAAAACTTTTTTTTTAAAGCTTTGCGAAATCAATTTTCTTATTAATCTCTACTGTGGGGGCCCCATTCTTGTGCAGCCCCGGTTGGCCGCCCCTAAGTCCGGCCCTGGTCATAT
Source organism: Marasmarcha lunaedactyla (assembly GCA_923062675.1). Taxonomy (NCBI): domain Eukaryota; kingdom Metazoa; phylum Arthropoda; class Insecta; order Lepidoptera; family Pterophoridae; genus Marasmarcha; species Marasmarcha lunaedactyla. Next base: position 6,504,116 of record OV281361.1, on the reverse strand, counting down.
GATGGCATATCTGAGTATGATATTCATAAATATACCTAACTTTGTTTCTTTTTCGTTACCTATATATTTACTTAAGACCTTTGTAATTTACAACAGACTTTTAAAGTTTAGACCCCAACTGTTTTTATGACTGAAAATTCTTATTTCGAAGACTTCAGTCTCAAGGTCCTGTAAATATCTCGGTAATACATGCATTAGCCGTAGTACCCTATCTCATACGCCGGAGTTACGCGGGTAACAGATCATATATGCTTAAATTCTTTTTCTTACATAGCGTCGCGTCAGATTGTTACGTCAACGCTCAAGATTATATTTAAATGTAACGTTTACTCGGAGTATTTAAAATTTGTTTCCTATGGTGCAAGTATTTGAAAACATCAAGAATCGCTACGTATTATAAAAATAAATAAGTAACTTTTTTATTGACCTGAGATGAAATTTACTCAGCCACAAGCTAACAACTATAAATTTTAATTTTGAAACAATTGACTACAGACAGAGCTATCAAACTACAGACAACACAAACTACAGATTCACTACGTAGAAGCAACGGCAACCTTCTAGAAAAACTTTATATAAAATGATCACATTTGACTTTTGACCTCAGTCTTGGATCACACGTCACGTTTGTTTACTTGATCACAGACCGAAGTACCCGTTTCAGCATTAAATACAGCAGGTATCACTCAAAAATAAAAAAAACAATCAGCAAAGGCCTTATATATAAGTTTATCGGCATATATCTATAGCAACAGTGGGCCAATTTATTTGTTGCACGATACTTTTATTTCGATCGATAACGCCTAAGATATGAATTTAATGTGAATGGTGTAAAAGGTAAAAATATGATGAGTATAAAATGCTTAAGGTAACTAACGTATTATATCCGTAATATTTGTAATAATATTCCGTAATATTTGTAATAATATTCCGAATATTACGGATATATTATATCCGTTTAGATAGCTCTCGAGATACCACATTGTATGTGTTCTTTTTAAATATTAAAATGGAGATCTTAAGCTACTTGTAAAAGATAGACTTTTATTCCCATTATTTCATTATTATTTTGTTAGTATATATTTTAATCCTACAAACAAAAAAGTGGTTAGTTATATGTAACCGCCCGACGCGAAACCGCCCCGATACCGCCCCATTAATGTATCAGCTATGATTTAACAGAAATAATTAGCCTCAATTTATAAATTTCATGCCAAATAAAGCCTAAAAATCATTAGATATGCTGTATAAATAACTCTCTTAAAAGTGCCAATCTCTATAATAGGGCTGCCATAGAAATTGATATGAAATCCTTATCAATATAGAATCTAAGCTAACGCTAACTTGGACTCTATTGCTCGTGAGAATTTACCCTTATATAGAACTTTACGACTCGATACCATTCACAATTTACTAAAAAGACTATTATTGGCCAACACTATGACTACATTTAGTCGAGTCCTACATACTTGAAACATTTATTTTAATTAATCTGCGAGCTAACTTACAATTTGTCTTAATAAAGTGTCCATATTTGAGTTAAAGCTGGTTGCTTTTAAATTTGGTAATAATTAAAATAACTTATTGAATGAATAAACATATTTCGGGTTGAGTTATCAGATCAGGAGGCATATTTAGGGTTAAACCTTTGGTGTGTTGGTATTTTTATGATGGCCGGAAGCGAGTTTGACCACCAATGCGTTGATTTTAATCTAACGGGTTTAGATTTTTGTGTCAAAGATAAGGTATAATTCGGTAATACAGGGCAGTAGTATAAGCTTGGAACAAGTTCTAACCCTAAATATTTTCCGTTGACAAAGACTTATTGCTGGGCGGCTAAATATAGCGATTGTCGCTAAATACTGGACTAACAAAATTACATTTTGGTTCATCGACACGCTTAGAAAGCGATTTAGTCTAAGCGTATCGGTGTCGTGGCTACCACGTGGCAGAATGTGTACAAAAATCTGTTCTTCTTCGTGATCGTTCCCCCATAGTAAAGGGGAGTCATGACATACGTCCGAGTGGCGTAGTGGTTAGTGGCCTTGCCTCAATCGCCGGAGGTCCCAGGTTCGAGTCCTGGTCGGGAACACAGATTTTTGTTCTCAGGTCATGGTTGTTTCTATTTACATATGTATGTATATTCTGGATTCCCCCCGCCCCTTCGCTGTTAGGTCATCCATAACACAAAATCTGCTAACTTTGGGGCCATACAGTTAGTGTGTTTGTTTGAGGCTTTATTACTATTATTATTATTAATCATAAACTTTATTTATATCGTCATGGGCCTCCCAGCCGCTTGCTTTAAGACCTTTTTGGATATCCAAAAATGGCATCCCACAACTATTGTTAAAAACCAAAAAAAATATATATTTGCAAGCAACTATTTGATCCGAAACCGTTGATTTACCGGTCGAGTACTCTGGCTCACTAAGGTTCCGAAACACTTTATAGAGTCAAGTATTCAGTCCTTTATATGTGTAAAACTAATATCTCTTTCTAAGTACCACATCTTTTACAAGAAGACGTAGCAAGGGTGATATAAGACTAAAGTCACAAAAGAAATCGATCAGCCTAATCTTTGAATGGTAGCTCGAAGAGACGGTAGAGAGCCAGTCTTGGCACGATATAAAAATGATCGAATGAATGCGCCATTTCGATTACATCGACCAAATTATGACGTAATGCTTGACATGTATTGTCTTGGCATGCAATACCACGGCGGTAGGGCAGAAGAACAAATTAAATAACAATGAACACAGATGTTGTTCTCGGGTCATGGTTGTTTGTATTTATATATGTATGTTTATTCTGGGTTCCCCCCAGTTCGCTGTATGGTCATTCATAACACAAGCTCTGCTTACTTTGGGGCCATAGAGTTTATGTGTTTGTCTGGTGATTTATTATATTATTTATATTTATTATATTATTATATTTCTATACTCTTTCTCAATGCTCAGGTTACGTTTATCTATAGAATAATTTTTAAGGTTTTACATAATTTTTATGGTAAGTTTTGTTAAGTATCAAACTGAGGATTGCAAAATCAGCCCTAAGTCAAGCAATAATATTACCAAATAAGTTATAATAAATCAATATAATCTTCTCTTAACTACTTTAAAAACTAAAGTTTTTTTTAAAGCCATTTTTTGAAACCTAATCCAATTTGTGAGCAGTTAAACAAGTAAACAGGTTTTTGTTCATTAATTGTTGATCTTCTTCAGATAACACCTTAAAGACGGTGATAAAAGCGTATGTATGTAGGCAAGGCACTTAAAATATAAGATTGAGTTATTAATGTGGAGAATAATTATATGAATAATTAAATGTAGTGATTTTAAGTTAAATATTTATGATTCTGAAAAGTGTATGAGAGAAGTAAATAAATATACTTTTAAAGGCCATCTTGTAAATAACATAAATTTTGAATCTATTGTATTGTACGTAGAAAATATATTAAATAAAAACTCGAGTAATTAAAGGGCTGATATATACTCATATATCATTGATAATCTTGTCTTGTGTCAAAATTATTCCACTAATGTAAGTTATCCGAGCATCGAACAACAGCCCTAACTTGATCATTGATTCAATTTCAAAGTCAATTGATTACTGACAAAGTTCACAAATATACCTTTTGTAACATCGTTTTGAAAATAATAAATTTTTGATATAAATAATAATTTACAATGATTTTTAAATAATAATTTCAATTCAACAAAATGAACGAAGCAATTGTTTAGATGTGTTTATAAACTTTTTTCGGTAAAGATAAAATTATAAGATCGATAACATAGGACATGCAGCCGGATTTGAAATACTTATATACTGGTTAATACTTTTACCGTTTGGAAAAGGGACAAACGGGCTCGGACCTTATTCTGAGCAACTTTCCCAAAAACATCATATAACGGTAAAAATGCCAACCAAGATACACCAAGTAAAGTTAGACCAAGTAAAGATAGACCAAGTAAAGTTAGACCAAGTAAAGATAGACCAAGCAAAGCTAGACCAAGTAAAGATAGACCAAGTAAAGATAGACCAAGTAAAGATAGACCAAGTAAAGTTAGACCAAGTAAAGATAGACCAAGTAAAGATAGACCAAGTAAAGATAGACCAAGTAAAGTTAGACCAAGTAAAGATAGACCAAGTAAAGATAGACCAAGTAAAGATAGACCAAGTAAAGATAGACCAAGTAAAGATAGACCAAGTAAAGATAGACCAAGTAAAGATAGACCAAGTAAAGATAGACCAAGTAAAGATAGACCAAGTAAAGATAGACCAAGTAAAGTTAGACCAAGTAAAGATAGACCAAGTAAAGATAGACCAAGTAAAGATAGACCAAGTAAAGTTAGACCAAGTAAAGATAGACCAAGCAAAGATAGACCAAGTAAAGATAGACCAAGTAAAGATAGACCAAGTAAAGATAGACCAAGTAAAGATAGACCAAGTAAAGATAGACCAAGTAAAGATAGACCAAGTAAAGTTAGACCAAGTAAAGTTAGACCAAGTAAAGTTAGACCAAGTAAAGATACACCAAGTAAAGTTAGACCAAGTAAAGATAGACCAAGTAAAGATAGACCAAGTAAAGATAGACCAAGTAAAGATAGACCAAGTAAAGTTAGACCAAGTAAAGATAGACCAAGTAAAGATAGACCAAGTAAAGATAGACCAAGTAAAGATAGACCAAGCAAAGATAGACCAAGTAAAGATAGACCAAGTAAAGTTAGACCAAGTAAAGTTAGACCAAGTAAAGATACACCAAGTAAAGTTAGACCAAGTAAAGATAGACCAAGTAAAGTTAGACCAAGTAAAGATAGACCAAGCAAAGATAGACCAAGTAAAGCTAGACCAAGTAAAGTTAGACCAAGTAAAGTTAGACCAAGTAAAGATACACCAAGTAAAGTTAGACCAAGTAAAGATAGACCAAGTAAAGTTAGACCAAGTAAAGATACACCAAGTAAAGATAGACCAAGTAAAGATAGACCAAGTAAAGATACACCAAGTAAAGTTAGACCAAGTAAAGATACACCAAGTAAAGTTAGACCAAGTAAAGATACACCAAGTAAAGTTAGACCAAGTAAAGATACACCAAGTAAAGATAGACCAAGTAAAGATACACCAAGTAAAGATACACCAAGTAAAGATAGACCAAGTAAAGATAGACCAAGTAAAGTTAGACCAAGTAAAGTTAGACCAAGTAAAGTTAGACCAAGTAAAGATACACCAAGTAAAGATAGACCAAGTAAAGATAGACCAAGTAAAGTTAGACCAAGTAAAGATAGACCAAGTAAAGATAGACCAAGTAAAGATAGACCAAGTAAAGATAGACCAAGTAAAGATAGACCAAGTAAAGATAGACCAAGTAAAGATACACCAAGTAAAGATACACCAAGTAAAGATAGACCAAGTAAAGATAGACCAAGTAAAGTTAGACCTAGTAAAGTTAGACCAAGTAAAGTTAGACCAAGTAAAGATACACCAAGTAAAGTTAGACCAAGTAAAGATACACCAAGTAAAGTTAGACCAAGTAAAGATAGACCAAGTAAAGATAGACCAAGTAAAGTTAGACCAAGTAAAGTTAGACCAAGTAAAGTTAGACCAAGTAAAGATAGACCAAGTAAAGTTAGACCAAGTAAAGATAGACCAAGTAAAGATAGACCAAGTAAAGATAGACCAAGTAAAGATAGACCAAGTAAAGATAGACCAAGTAAAGATAGACCAAGTAAAGATAGACCAAGTAAAGATAGACCAAGTAAAGATAGACCAAGTAAAGATAGACCAAGTAAAGATAGACCAAGTAAAGTTAGACCAAGTAAAGATAGACCAAGTAAAGATAGACCAAGTAAAGATAGACCAAGTAAAGTTAGACCAAGTAAAGATAGACCAAGCAAAGATACACCAAGTAAAGTTAGACCAAGTAAAGATACACCAAGTAAAGATAGACCAAGTAAAGATAGACCAAGTAAAGATAGACCAAGTAAAGATAGACCAAGTAAAGATAGACCAAGTAAAGATAGACCAAGTAAAGATAGACCAAGTAAAGATAGACCAAGTAAAGATAGACCAAGTAAAGATACACCAAGTAAAGTTAGACCAAGTAAAGATACACCAAGTAAAGATAGACCAAGTAAAGATAGACCAAGTAAAGATAGACCAAGTAAAGTTAGACCAAGTAAAGATAGACCAAGTAAAGATAGACCAAGTAAAGATAGACCAAGTAAAGATAGACCAAGTAAAGATAGACCAAGTAAAGATAGACCAAGTAAAGATAGACCAAGTAAAGATAGACCAAGTAAAGATAGACCAAGTAAAGATAGACCAAGTAAAGATAGACCAAGTAAAGATAGACCAAGTAAAGATAGACCAAGCAAAGATAGACCAAGTAAAGATAGACCAAGTAAAGATAGACCAAGCAAAGATAGACCAAGCAAAGATAGACCAAGTAAAGATAGACCAAGTAAAGATAGACCAAGCAAAGATAGACCAAGTAAAGATAGACCAAGTAAAGATAGACCAAGTAAAGATAGACCAAGTAAAGATAGACCAAGTAAAGATAGACCAAGTAAAGATAGACCAAGTAAAGATAGACCAAGTAAAGATAGACCAAGTAAAGATAGACCAAGTAAAGATAGACCAAGTAAAGATAGACCAAGTAAAGATAGACCAAGTAAAGATAGACCAAGTAAAGATAGACCAAGTAAAGATAGACCAAGTAAAGATAGACCAAGTAAAGTTAGACCAAGTAAAGTTAGACCAAGTAAAGATACACCAAGTAAAGTTAGACCAAGTAAAGATAGACCAAGTAAAGATAGACCAAGTAAAGATAGACCAAGTAAAGATAGACCAAGTAAAGATAGACCAAGTAAAGATAGACCAAGTAAAGATAGACCAAGTAAAGATAGACCAAGTAAAGATAGACCAAGCAAAGATAGACCAAGTAAAGATAGACCAAGTAAAGATAGACCAAGTAAAGATAACCAAATGGTACACACCCCAGGGTTTTTTTTCGAAATGGACAGTTTATTTATGGCCCTATGGGCCTTTTAAATTTCACCGGACTTTGTAGCTTAGCGCTGACGGCGCATAGCCGGAACTTAAAGTGCTCCTACATACGATACGCCTAAGGGCATCTGAGAGGGCACAGACTTCGGCTTAGGACGTGGTATACTGAAATTATCATCGGTTCGGAAGGGTCATCTACTGCCAAAGAACCAGCAAGAACTCAGTAGGAATGCGTACGACACGTTAGCCTGGCCCACCAGTGGGTTAGGCGATTCGAATGCCATCCTTGTGCAGATCTAAGTTGAGAACATAGGGCGGGGCCCCGACGCATTTGCGTAAGAACCTGTATTGAATAACCTGCAAGTGATTGATATTCGACTTGCTGGCGTGAGCGAAAGCCACACTGGCATATGTCATGATCGGGCGGATGCAAGTTTTGTAAAGTGTAAGCTTATTTCTAAGCGACATTTTACTTTTTTGCATACTAGAGGGTGCAGCCTACCCATGACGAAGGCGGCTTGGTCCCGGACGCATTTGATGTAATCCGCGAATGTAAGTCCACTATCTAAAGTGACTCCTAAATATTTGACATTTTTAGCCCAGGAGATCGGAGTACCTAATCACAGTGTAGTACACAAACAGCGTGATCTCACCTAATCTTTTGGAGGGTTTCCTAGAGGTTGCCCTAGAGCAAGTTGAGAGAGAGAGAAGTACACTGCTGCACTTTTTTGCGGGTTGACTTCTACTTTCCATTTCCTAAACCAAGCGCCTAATGCGTTGGCTGTGGATTGGAGCATTCTTGTTAACCTACGTAGATTCTTATCAGATGTGTATAGGGCGGTGTCGTCTGCGAAGAGCGCCAGGTCTACTTTCTCCGTCCTTGGCATGTCACTGGTGTATAGTGAAAACAAAGTTGGAGAAAGCACCGAGCCTTGTTGGAACAAACCAGGGTTAAGAATACGATCTTATAAGGGACTCCCTTATAAGATCCCAACAGAGAAGAACTTATAAAAATGTCATAAGAAACTGAGCAGATATTATTCTAATAAAACTACTAATTAACTACTGATTCAAACCCTGAACTTTTTTTTATCTCCAGCAAATGCACCAGCTGTACGGCTTCAAAGTGAGCAGAGCTTGTGTTATGGATAACCACACATCGAACTTATCACACATACATATTAACTAGCATAACCCGAGAACCAACGTCTTTGTTCATCTCACAATGAATGTCCCGACCAGGACTCGAACCTGGGACGTCCCACGTATAAGTCAGGACTAGTACCGACCATGCCATTTGACCGTCAACTTGTCAAACTTCATTGAAAGTCTAAGAAAAATTTTCAAGTGCCCATACTTTTCTACATAAATTATCTACAAAAAAAAACCCTCTTGAAAGACAGATTCCTTTCTTAATAATTAAGTCTTAAAGACACCAATTATTCACAAACTACCTTAACCATCAAGACAATTTTATCAAATGATAAAAAAAGAATATAACCTTCGATTAAAATCATAAAACAACTTCATCTGGAGCATTAATTCAAAAGGCGTGTAGACAGTTGTGCGTAGCCACGGGCGCCATGCGACAGCTAAGACAAAATATGAAAGATAGTCTGTATGCAAGTGCTTGGAGGATCGGCCGTGATGTTTTAATTAGCCCAAAGGCTATGGCACTTAAGTGGCTGGCGAGCCAAGCCGGGTGGGTAGGGCTGTGCCAAGCACAAACGTTCATCTAATTAATAAAATAACTCATGGAAGTAGTTTCTGATAATGAAACACAGCAACATACATCTTATATCAATACTAAATAATTTGAACTATATTTTTCGGTACACTACTAAACAAAAATGCAACAGAGTACAGAAATATAAGGCCAATTATATCATTATTTTGACAAAAGCTAACTTACCAAATCGAGGACGATGTAAGCTAGCTTGTAGGTTTGTGAACAAGTAAATTAAATATTTGAATTAATTATTATCTACGTAAAACTGCGTTTTTTGTTGTTGGCACATAGATAAAATTGCAGTTCTCACAATTATTACCTACTCGAGCATATTAATGAGCCTAATGATGATACGTTGCCGTCCGTATACTTAAAATGGACTTTACCGTGGTCCTATAATTTTACCGGATTTTTCTTCCTGTACGATAATTAAGTGGGTAAGACAGAAAATACTATAGAGCCGCTCAAGAAAACTCCATTAATATTTTTTTTATTATCTAAGTTGGCAGCCCTACCATCTCTCTTAGTTAGTTACTGCTAAGCGAGCACGAAAATTGTTTTACGCCTTTCCGATGTCGGCGAATATCTTCATTTGCTGACGAAATTGAAACCATCAAACTACTGCCAACTCCGTTGTTATTGTTATTGAAAAAAAAGATGACCAGAAATTATGATCCAAGTCGCGATGAAAAAGTTACGACTTTATTCAGACTTTAGGCTTCTTAATTATTGTTGAAAGGAAAGGAGCTTTAAAAATCGTAAGAGAAGTTTAAATTCTGGGAAACTAGCCAGGTAATTTTAAGTATTTTTGGTATTCATATTAGATTTATTGTAATATTATTTAATTTGGATTACTTAGGTATAAACCGGGAACACCCAAAATTCCGAATTATGTAATTCAGAATTTGAATATTCCGATTTTTAAAATATCGAAGAGTCTTAATTCCGATTATTCAAAAACACGATTCTTATTTTACCGAAATTCATAAATCCCAAATTTTAATTTTCCGACTTTCATTAGTAGGAAGAATTACAAACCCGCTGTCTTACTAGTCCGAAATATGGTATTCCGAATTTTAATTTTCCGAAAGTTCAATGCTAACATTCAGATTTTGTATCTAAGGGTGTTACGTCGACCCGTCGACGTCGATCGACGGACGATCTATTGGTGTGGTAATACCCTTAATAATCACTGGAGGGATATCAGCCTTTCCCAACTCAGGGGTGGTGTCAGACAATTGTAGGCCATCACGCCTACTGCGGGTTGGCGGACTGCACATACTTTCATATAAATTTATAGGTGCATGGGACTATATTACTACAAAATTACCAACTCAGGGGTGGTGTCAGACAGTATAGACCATCACGACTACTGCGAAGTCGACTGCTCTGTTCTGCCATCGATTGACATCGACCGGTCGACGAAATTAAAATTAATAAGGCACATTTTGAAATTATACAAATTAGACACGACGACGAGCGAAGCGAGTTGGTCTGTATGTAGATAATGCAGCGCGGGCCGAGTGAGCGCAGCGTGCGTGCCGCGGCAGCGACCGGCGAAGGGCCAAAAAGCGATTTGCATTTCAGTACATAACATGCAGTTTTACAAGGCGTTTGTTATTGCAACGAATATTATTCGGAATTTCGATACTCGGGATTCGTATTTATGGTATTTCTGATTATTGTTAATACGGATTTTTTATAGGTCGGTAATTTCAAATTTGGCACATTGTTTTTTGTAACTATAAACGTTCGGAATTTTGAAGTTTCGAAGAAGAAAAATTCGGAATTATGAAACACGGAATTTTCATTTTCGGAATTTTGAAATTCGTGATTATAACTATCGGAATTAAGTTTTTCGGATTTATGTAGTGTACCCGTATAAACCGAATGACTTAAAATATAATAAACCGACGTACTTAATGAAAACTGATAAAAATTGTACTTGGCTCGGATCTTCTAGATCCAGGTACAATGCAAAGAGCCAAACTTTTTAAAGTTATTTCCGAAGCGTCAGTGGCGCAGTCGTTAAGGCGCTAGCTTCTTCGTCTTATGGTCTCGGGTTCGATCCCCGTTACTGCCAAAAGTACCAATGAGTTTTTACAACTTAAGTACGTGAAGGCGATTACTCTAACGGTGAAGGAAAACATCGTGACGAAACCCACATAGGTATCTAAGAAATTAGTTCGAAGATATGAGTAAAAGTCAACCTGCACTGAGCAAGCGTGGTGGACTGTATGTGTGACTATTTATAAAAATGTGACAAATGTGCATTTTATATTTTCCAAGTTTGTCTTTGCTTTGTACAAAAAAAGCTTCTTAAAAGCCCTGTAATTGTACAAAATTTTGATGGTATGATGTCCAGATGGCTAATTTTTTAATTAACAAAGATTTTTAACACTACAAAAGTCAATATCAAAGTTAAAACAGCAATAACTAAAAACAATCATGGGCGTGGATCAAATTATTGCTACAAAACGAATCCAAATATATCTTGCAAGTATTAAACTCGACAATCGAATCAGCCATAACCAAAAATCGATCCTAACTCGAATTATAATCGAAACACGGCCTGTGTGGTGACTACGCCCACAATACGAATAATTTATCAGGGGCAATGCATTACACTGGTGCAAAGTAATTAACTATCCGCTTGCTCACTTTATTATTTCTCTCTTATTAATCGATTTTACTGATTTTAATATTCGATTTTGATCGCCGTTGGATGAGTAATGCTTATTTGCTTTACAGTGTTGTACAATCAGCTGCAGTAGGTATCGACATGTCGATAGAATGAAAATTAACGATGCTTTATCTAACGAATGTTTTTTTTATTTATTTATCTAAACTAGTTTTTAGTGATTTATTGAATGTGAACGTTTCTTAGTGTCTTTAAATCAAGTCTTGCAAGAATCAGAACACTTTTTTTGGAGAGAAAATTTCACAGATTAATGAAGAAATCCACACAAATACACCAACTGTATGGCTGGAAAGTAAGCAGAACTTGTGTTATGGATGAATATACAGCCAACGAGAAACCCAGAATAAACATACCTATACACATATCAACAACCATGACTCGAGAACAGAAAAATGTGTTTATCACACCAATGAACGCCGCGACCAGGACTCGAATCTGGGATCTCCGGAGTACGAGGGCTCAATACGCCACACCGTCCTCAATGTAAATTTTGCGTTGAATATAACCATAACTTGCTTGATCTATATAAGGTATGTCTTTCGATCTTAGTAGTAGATCAATAAAATGCAGTCAAAATGCAACGGACACTTTACGATCTTCCATTTTATTACTGTGTTGCTAATGAAAATTACGGCTCCACTATAGTAAAGGCTAAACTTCTGCAAGGATTTTGACGTCTAAATGCGAATGCGGAAAAGTGTTAAAGATCCCGCAGGTTCTTTGAATAAAACTTTTGAAACCGTCTTCGATAGTTCTCTGCACGAAGAAACTCGCAATTTCCTTGAGCTTGTAGAGCTGGTTACATGCCAAGACTAAATTAATCCGACTAAGGACATACTGCTTACCTTCACGAATTACACATTGTCGATGTTTGTTTGGTTTCTCAGAAAATACCTAGTCAATAGTTATAGGGAATGCCATATTGCCATCATCTGCCACTCGGGGAAAAGAGACTTGCCGAGTTAACAAATACAGATAAGAATAATTTTGTACAGACATAAAGAAACACTGTAATTTTATTTGGAAAAAAATTATATCTCTGAAGTTTCTTGCCAGTTCTTCTTCACGAAGGTTTTTCCGGACTGGTGGTTGAGTCATGTTTTATTTGAGTAATTGTCAATGTTGAGATATAAATATTTGAAATTGAATTTGAATCCAGGAAGGAGCGCCCCGCTGCTGTGGTGTACGCTTGACTCAACTTTTTGGTAGACGAAAGATGATCTTTGTTTAATTTACAGTACGAAATGGGAACCTCGATGTCAGTTTATTAAAATTTAAGCTACAAAAAACATGTTTATCTACTTAAGCATTGAAAAACTTACAATAATGAAATGTTGCAAACGCCGTAGATCATCGCTTGTTCATTATCGATGTAACTGTTAAAACTATTATTGAACCTTTTCTGTGTAACTAGGCATTTTAATATTACTATGAGTGATTAATTCCAAACGTGAAATGTCACAAAACTCACTTTTATTACCAATTTTTTTTGTTTTCAGATTGTTACTTGCACTTTTGTCACCTGCTTTTGTTATTGTGTAAATCTCTTCAATTACCATGGGTTGGCTGGAAGAGATCTCTGTAGAGACAAAAAATCATTTACTCGGCGTACGGCATGCAAAAAGAAAAATAAATTAAATAACTTAACAAAAAATTTTTTTTACTGAAACACACTGAAAATATTTCAGTTTGGCATATGCCTCCAGCTTAAACTGAGGTGCTGATTTTCAGCTGAAACCATCGAGTAGTACAGAAAAATAAGAAATGTTTTATAATAAAGGTGAATATAAGGTTAAATTAAATAATATAAACAGACAAAAATTAAACACAAAAACAACAAATTTACTTGTGCTTCTAAAAGTTGGAAACAAACTTAACACAAATTATTCATAATTAAGAAATTACATACTGCCGCGTCGTCTTGCTTTATACATGAAATTAAACAAGTATTTATTATATACTCAGGTGGTATAAATAATAACAAACATTTACCCTTTTCCTTCCACAACTTTTAAGTACGCCTTTACTAAATAATTAACTTACTTTTGTACCTCGTTCTAAAGATTTGATTACGTGCAATAAAGAATATTTATTAATCAGAAAGTAACGATGAATCTAAATTTGTAACAGTCTTTTCCTAAAGATATGAGCCCTTTCTTTCTTTTATTTTTAAAGTCATCAAAAATCAAGACTTTTTTGTATTTACCATTTTGTATAGATAGTTCTAGACATCTGTGGGCGTGGCTCTATATGTGTGTTAAGCTTGTATATATACAGCAACTGCAACTGTGTGTGCGTGACAAAATCTACTGACTGTACACGCACACCAAAGCTACTAAACGGTTCGACGATATGGCGGCCGCCACACTAAGTTAAGTTGCACATATACAAGCACACACACAAAAGGGCGCGCACACAAATGAATTGAACCATCTATAATCAGTTTCCTTTCTAAGGCGTCTCAAAGGGTTCGAGATACTTCATAATATTGTATTTTTTTTAATGATAGAATAATTCAGTTGTTTCTGAGTTTTCAACCACAAACAAACAAACTAATATTTCCTTTTTATAGTAGAGATAATTATTTCTTCAACTCTACTCCAAGAACACAATTTTCCCATTTCCTTTCTTTTACGTATACGCTATAGTTAATTATTGAGCTTTCACTACATAAGTTCAACTAATTACAAACAATGATCTCTCTAATTTCCATCACAATTTGTAGAACAATAAGATCATTTTGATCTGAGAAGATATGTTAATTGATTGTCATGAGAATCGTAGAGTTCAATATCTTAGAAAACTTAGAAAATTATTATATTGATGACATGATGTGTGCACTAAGAGAGACGCAATGTAGGTATGCGTTTAATTATCAAATTGTTCCCAGTCAAAATAGCGCATTGGTAATCATACTGTTGTTCGAAAATTAATCTTATCTAAACTATTTAAAGTGTTGATTAACTTCTTCATGCTTTTGTAAATTACCATCCTAGTTGGGAGAACGAACCCAAAAACGAACTCAAACTTTAACAGTATGTTGCATTGGCTGTCCATCCCGTAAATACAGAAATAAAAAATGGATACAAAATAGACTTTACTTATTTATTACGTCAAGCTTTTTTGAATAATTAACGTTCAATGACAGTCATGACGTAGTCACAGAAATCCCCTCCATCCATGAAGGTGACGTTATTATAATGAAGGTTAAATATACAGAACCTGAATATCGCCCCAAAAAAGTGTCTTCTTTTTTTGGGGTGCCTCTCCAACTAGTGAACACCAGCTTCTCAGATTCCTCTATCTAACTCTTCTACCACCATCAGTATTTCAGTTAGGTCTGTCCATACACAACATTGTATTAATACAAAATGTGTTCTTTTCTTAGGGATCCCGTTTAAATAAATATCCCAGAACTTAGTAGTTTCCCTAGGTTTTCGAAAAACCATTAACGATCCTGTAATAATTCCTAAAGCACATGCAAAACAGATTACTTAACATTCTTTACTGTCGGTAGTATCTTTGACTTTTTTTCTGGAAACATTATTTCCAGTATAGGAATACATTATTTCCTTATTAGCCAGGATTTACAAAGCGTTTTAAAAAATACATGTTTAAAGGGAGAACGCAGGGATGTAACTAGTTGTGACAAAACAACTTTGTTTAGTTGATGAGCCAAACCTAGGTACGGTTGGAACAATAATACCACCATATATTTAGTGAAAGAAAATAAATAATCTAAAAATTATACACATGTCGCAGGCTGACCGGAAAATACGTATAATTGCAAGCTTGCCGGAGTCTTTGCAAAACACCCAATGATTGCAAATAATGACACACACAAAGAAGGTATCACAATCTTTGTGCTTGTTTTAGGAAGTGTGTAAACAAGAGATATCGACTTCAATGTAGCTTAATGCCACATGCTCCACATCTCAGCAGACCTTCGTGTCTAAATTGTGACGATTTCGTAGTATTCAATGATTAGTCCTGTATTTTTCTCTCTCAGGCAACAAAATTGTACATCCGTATAAACTACCACATCGATAGTTTCTACGTTTTTTGTTATCAGGACTCAAAACTAATTAGCTAGCAGCTTACAATTTGCGAAAGTATATCGCAATTATCCATTAAAAATGTATCCCACCACATCTCACATAGCAAAAATTACAATAATGGCAACAGCAATCTTAATTGTTAAACTGTACATTCTTTTTTCGACTCTTACAAACAGTACCACTTTCATGTTAACCTCATTTTAGTAGAGCCATTTAAAGAAAACTTATGTTTGTCCATTCCCGTTTTACGCCTACCATAAGTACCATAGCACTTAACTTTAATTAGCTTGAAAATCTTGGGAGCACAAAAAAGGGGGACTACATAATTAATTATTTTGCCGACGCTACTTTTGGTACATGTGTATTGAGCCTAGCTACTCGCTAATTAGTTGGTTCGATTCCCGGTAACACATTGCACTGGGCGGGTTTTTTAGGGATCCTTTTGTGGGATGAAGGAACTTTGTCCTGTAGATTTATTTTAATTGATTCTTTAACTTATTTTCGTCAACACATCACTGAATATGATAGGGTAAATGCAACTTAATAAAAAAAATTAAAAAGCTGTAAAGTAATGAATACAGGGAAAAAATACCATATCTCATTATGTAATGTGTCCGGCAAACATGTGAACAAACTTTGGATATTGGAAAAGCTGTGGTTGTCGTTCGCAAGTTACACTTCTGCGGTATTTCTTTTTATTAATATTTTCACAGCCGTCAAACCAGCACGCGACCCACCGCAATAGCAAGAGACATTCGCACCTGTAGACACTATTAATCTTAAGTGTTTTAATTAATAATATTGATTTTGATTATCTTGTCGACTTATGACGCGTTACCGATGGTTGGTTTCAGTTGGAATTAGCTTTGTTCCTGTTATTTCACTGACTGTTGGCCAAAGACGAGATTTTTAACTACTAAAATGTTAAAATCATTTGTAATCAATTGATTTTTATGGAAATGTCTGTTAAATTGGAAATATTTCTTATTGATTTATGCAACTAACAAAAATTTTCCGATGGCGAAAAATATTTGTGGAATTTACTTTATATGTGAACAAAACCAACGCCCAAAACAGACTTCTATCTTTAATAATATTAATAGACTCTTTACTTATAAGCGGTCATGTTACAAATACCCACTACCAGAACGTCACCTCGCCCTTTGAAAACATAAACTAGGAGCTCAGCTGTCCCATAATTACACATCAATCATGCGATTGACGTAATTGACAAGTTGACGTTTCACAAACAATGTCCGCTTTTTTCTGAACCTCTGATTGGTCAGTCGTCAGAATTGTGCACGTGATGAAAATTTAAATGCGGAACCCGATTATTATTTATTTATTCGCTCTTGAGGTTTTTTATTCAATATAATTTTTAGCTAATAAAGATCATTATCGTTTAACAAATTAAAGTGTTTTCCTTCCAATTACGAATACCTTTTACATGGAGCCAACTAGTTGGTGTACGCGGTAAAAGTAAGGTTGACGAGAGCGTTTGGTTTTATAATTACTGGCAATTACATATTGAATCGATGTGACCTAGTTGAAGTTTCACAGTTGCATTTTTTACTATGGCATGACCAGAAAACAAGTGACATCCCTGCCTATGAACAGCGATAATGTTAGGCGGGTAATCCTACTGAATTTGATATTGATTCATGGTACTTTTTTTTCCGGCGCTATTTTCCTCTCGGTCTACCTGTAACGTCTTTGAAAAGCCGAACTCAAGGAGTATTTACGCAATCACGATGAAGATGAAGAAAAAGAAGACAATAATGTGTATTTTTTGAACTCATAATGAAATTTTGAATTCAGTTTTTTGTTGCCGTTGACCGTAGGAAAGGCCTTTCAAAGTTATTTCGTCGGCTTTTTCTTGTTATAAACGGAAGCTAACCAAATAAAGGTGGCTGTTAAAATCGGAAAGACTGCAAGAGTTAACGTATCCTGAACTGCCCAGTCATTTGATTGGAATAAAACCCGAATCTAAAACCTAACAAATTCTCATGTATAATACAGGGTGACTCATTTAACCATTTGCAAAATGGGCGCATTGGCTCAAACCATACTTCAACACTTTCCCAGAGAAACTCTTTAGCTAAAATGAAAAGAAAAATTCAACACTTCACAATTAGATATAAACACCTTGTTAAAGTAAAACTACACGCAACAAATTCAGCTACAAAAATCTTTACTCCACTTCACAATTTCACTATTAACCTACAAAGAAATCAATAAAATTCCTTAATAGGTACATTCATACACTCCATGCATGAGTTCCAGAAGGGCGAAAATCGCTTGCGAGTTGTTGGGTGTCCCGCATACTGGGTACAACAACGCTACAAGGGATTCGAACGCGAATCTGACCCTGTAGCAATTCCCCGACTGTAGCACAAGGCTCTACACCACCGAACCTTTGCGTGCAAAATAACAAAAAACTTATCACCAATCAAGAAACCCACACTTTTATTTATTCCTTCTCAGTATTTTAATCGCCTGAATTTCTAAGAAAGCAATTTCACAAATTAGTTAGGGCTACTGGGCTGCGGACACATGCAACTTTGTCGCAGTAATTAAACAGGTCTCGTTCTTTAGTAATATAAAAGGTGGGCGTTGTGCGAGTTGGTGCGACAAGGTTGTTCAGATACAGGTTGTGATAATTATTGTGTAGCAGTGCGAGTGGAAAGTTCGGTGTGGTGTAAAGCATAATGCTGTTTTATTGACTTACCAAACAGTTAGAAATGCTATATTAGTAAGTGGATATAATTAAATTGCAGGATTGGTAAAGCAAGGAACTTTCTTTTCAAATGTAACAAAAACTTCAATTTCAAACTGAAAATATTTTATTTAGTCATAGGTAAAAAAACTACACATAATAAAAATCTTATTTTTTGTTCATCTTCATAGTGGTGGCGTAAATACACCTTAAGTTATACATATTACATGGTATTAAAGGTAAACTGAGAGGAAACAAGCGGGTGGTATTCTTTTCTCAACTATTATGTCTAACTGGTATTATAGATGTCTAACGGCCGTGCTCATAGGCGACAAACAGTCTCTCAAGGCGCTACTATGTATAGATTTTTCTCAGCGAATTTATACTTTAATAAATACTTAGCCTAAGTTTAGATTTGCTTAGCATACTCTATAATTAAGAGAGCCTTGAGTAACCATTTGGCGCCTCTGAGTGTAGCCATTATACGTTGATGGTTCCAATTAGACATATAGTGCCTTAAATTCAATATAAAAATACAAACCAGGCATTTGCAGAACTTCCTATATACACAACACGACTACAACATCAAAAGTTGTGAACAAAAAAACCATCTTTCGCCGAATTAAAATTTGTGAATTTTGTCATGTATCTCTCTTACCAGGAATCTTTTTTATAATTACGTCCAGCAATTAAAACTAATTTGCTAAGAAAACCTGGAAAAATGAATTAAGGAAATTTTCGGAAAAATGCATTTACTGGTAGTTATTAACTATGTTTTTATTACGTGATTAAAGAGTTTTACGATAGCGCAGACAGGAGTCATCCTTCCGTAGTTATAATATCTCACGAAAGGATGTACGCTTTACTTGTAGTAACCAAATGACGTCGTGTACAAACAAGGTGTATATGTGTGCGTGACACGAGAGTTGTTTATATCTGCCCAGTCTCACACACATTAACAATGCTGTGATCGGTGCTTTTACCAACCACCTTCGAACTGCTATCAGTGCATCTTCCAGCCAGATTCCGGTGGATCCTGCCTGAGGATATGAGGGGGTTGTTGAGAGCAAAGAACGCAGCTATCAGGGCGTATGATTACTTTTCAACCGAAGCAAAACGCATCCGTATGAGGCTCTACAGCAAGATGTCAAATCTCGGATACGCGAATTCCGGTCTAACAACTAGGACGCACTTCTTGAAGAGATTTCGCCTTCGCATCTGGCTTACTGGAGCTTGGCAAAGTCTGTCAAGATAGACTCTACTGCGTCATCGATGCCTCCGCTTCTTAGGCCACCACCCATGACTCCTGCCTTCGATGACTCCGAAAAAGCTGAAACCCTAGCCAATAGCTTAGCCCAACAATGTACACCGAGTACAGAAGGCACTAACTCTCTCCACATAGAAACTGTGAATAGCACAGTCGAAACTAAATGCGGCAACCCACCGACTGACACCCTCCAACCGGTAACGGTGGAAGAGGACACTTATTAAAAACAAAATACCGCGGAAAGCCCCAGGTCCAGACGAAATACCAAACAGGGTTCTAAAAGCTCTCTCACTCGCACAACTCATACAACTGTTAGTTAGTAGTTACTCCTTTCCGCAAATATGGAAGGAAGCAATTGTCGTCGGTGTTAGGAAACCTGGAAAACCGGCTAATTTACCTACAAGCTACCGTCCTGTTAGGCTTAGTGCGATAGGCAAATTATACGAAAGGATCATTTTGAACAGGCTCCGAGAGGTCATCCACTCCAAGCACCTGTTACTGGACGAACAGTTCGGCTTTAGGTCCCGTCACTCCTGTGTCCAAAAGGTTCACCACATCACGGAGCACATCTTGGAGCAAAAGAACGTAGGTCGAAAACCGATAGGCACGGGTGCGCTTTTCTTTGACGTGGCGAAATCCTTCGACAAGGTCTGGCACAACGGCTTGTTATTAAAGCTCTTCGAACTAGGCGTGCCAGACAGCCTCGTGCACATCATATGAGACTTTTTACAGAGTCGAACCTTTCGTTACAGATTGGATGGTGCACTCTCTAATCCCCGCCCTGTATTAGCCAGTGTCCCTCAAGGCTCGGTGCTGTCTCCGACTTTGTTATCACTATATACTAGTGACATGCCAAGGACGGAGAAAGTAGAACTCGTGCTCTTCGCAGACGATACCGCGCTATACACATCTGATAGGAGTCTACGCAGGTTACCTAACTAGAATACTCCAATCCGCAGCCAACGCATTAGGCGCTTGGTTTAGAAAATGGAAAATAGAAGTCAACTCAGAAAGAAGTGCAACAGTGTATTCTACTTTTTATACTCAACATAGGGGTCAGCCGCCAATTTTGTAATTTTTCTTTTTTATTTTATGATTTCTTTCGAAAAGTTGCTCAATTGTTGTCTGAGCCCATGTGCCCAGTTCCCAAACGGTAAAAAGTCACCCTGTATAAGGATAAAGATACACGCTTTGATGGCGCCCCCACATATCTAAATAAGTATACCCTAAGTTTACTAAAAAGCTATTAACCCAATTACTCCAACCCATTTCTAAAGGAAAAAAAAACATTATCTTATTCTGTCTGCACTGTTGCACCAGTTTCAGCTAATCGGGTTCATCTATGTCTGCATTCGATTGTCTACCCCTCCCACCATCCGGTTCGGACAAATCTGACAGCTGTCCCGACAACGCGGCTGCTTTCCGCGAAAATGTTGCCCTATTTGCGCTTTTTCAATGCAGAATTTACGCGCGGCATTAGTTTAGTAATAAACTTATTTGTACATTAAGACGTGATGCTTAATTTAAACCTGATAGTGATCGCTACGAAATACGAATACCTTAACAGTTATTGTGATCAAAACCGTATTTAAGATTTAGATGATCACTAAAACAGCTTTAGCATCGGACATCTTAACAGTTTTCGGTAGCATTCTAATTAATATGTAGCCAGAATTACCTGCTTTGTAGCTACCGCATGTGTCGCTATCAGCATATTTTTATCCAATTAACTTGTTACATTCCCGCTTTAAAAAAACACGCTGGAAATAAAAATAACTATCAAAAATGCGTTCCTCGAAATTCGACCATTATCGACCGTTACCTCCCAAATAGTGTGATTGAAACAACTGATAAATCCTTTCGTATGGGCTCTACTAATTGGTGCAATAAATTTTAAAACAAACGCAACATCTTTGATGCCCATTACCCCACTACACCTCGAGTTTGGACCTAATAGGACCTCTTTTGAGACCCCATCATAGACTATGCGACGCTCCAGAATTCTGTCAAATTCCCGGAACAAGCGATTCTCATCTTTATCGACTGCAATTAATGAGCGAACGCGGACAGGATCCCATCACCGAACAGGGACCCAATAAAGAAATGTCATCTCGTTTAAATTCCTATTTCGTGATTCGAAAAAAACTACCGGAACACAAGAGAAACTCGACCTTACGTGTATAGAATTCAGAACCAAAAATCTGTAATGAGTCCGTTTCGAAAACTTGACGTCCAAGTGACAAAATGTTGAACGGATATCGATTCTAAGCGATGAATTTACTGTCTTATTGCGTAGAACTTAAGTGGATTTTCGGTTATTTATTGTGATTGTGTACATATAGAGTCGTTGCGACGCGCAGCGGACTCTGGCCGGAGACGGACGCTTTTTGTCGTTTTTAATTATATTTATTGTTCTCGTTATTTATTTATTGTTTTTGTACCGTTCCCGCTACCGTGCGTGCTTCTTAACGATTACCTGCGAGATAGCGAGTGCATCCAAATTAGGGCGATTTGGGTTTGGATGCAAATGTTCGCCGGATTTACATACGAGTCGCGACGAGCTGGGCTGAGGGCTCACCGAAATGAAAACATCATTAAATTATATGCAAATCACCCTGGGAAGACTTACAAACTACCCCACGATGATAAATCTGTTTTTATAAATGAGTTTAATTAGGTTTTATTTGGGAAATGCTGCATGTAAATAAAAGATGAATAAGTAGGAAAAGTTTTTTTAATCCCGTACAACTTGATTAGTCTAGCCTTATACGCCGGAGGTCCTACGGTCGAGTCCTGGTCGGTGCGTTAATTTGTGTGATGAACACAGATATTTGTTCTCGGGTCAAGGTTGTTTATATTTATAATTGTATGTTTATTCTGGGTTCGATTCGCTGTATGGTCATCCATAACTCAAGATCTGCTTACTTTGGGGCCATACAGTTGGTGTGTTGGATGTTTATCATTATTTTACAGATTAAATATCTATAATAATTTTGATGCTAGTTGCTATATTTATATATTTTTTTTATTTAATATTTTATGTACACACAAGAATAAAAATACAATGAATGAGACTTAGAGACTAAAAATGTACAAAGGTCAGCTTATTTCTTAAAGAAATTTCTGTCAGCAGACCTGAGACGAGAAATAATAGGTAGGTACAATGCAAAGTTAGTGCGTGCGTACTACTAATAAAAATATTAAAAACTTATTTCCAAGTATAATATTACAAAATATACTTAAATACTTATACATAAAATACATATAATATCATATATACAATAAATATATAAATCTATATAATTAACATCATTTAATTTGCATGAAAAAAATGTTTATGAAAGCTAAAATATATTTAAGATAAGTAGTATTCCCTAACTCTTTTCCTAAATATTGTTAGAGATTTTGACTCGCGTATTTTGAAAGGTAATGAATTCCACAATCTGACAACAAGTATAGAAAAGGAGTAGGAGAAGAAATCGGTTTTATGTGTTTTTAAGTACAAGAGAGTACGCGTATGCGCTCGGCATGGCGTATCTTCAGAATGAGTAGGTAAAGGAAAAACGCTCGCTCAAGTATTTTGGAGAATTTGGGTTATAGAGAACGTTAAATATTTAGAACACAAAGAATGCGAGTATTTCTATGGAGACGGATCGGAAGCCACTTTAGTTTTTTGCGATGTTCTGAGACATGGTCGTACTTCTTGAGGTTAAAAATAAAGCGGATGCAGATATTTTGTAAGCGTTCTAGCTTACTCAAAAGCTCCTCAGTGTCGTCCAAGTAACAGACGTCGGCATAATCAATTATGGGTTGAATAAGTGTTTGCGCAAGGGATATTTTCGTTTGAAGTGGTAAAAAGCTTTAAAGGCACTTTAATGTGTGAAAGGAGTGGTGTACCTTACGACTGACTTCATTAACGTTAGCACGCCAAGTTAAATTTGAGTCCATAATAATTCCTAAGTTTTTGGCAGTGTCGGTAATAGCAATCTGTGTGTTATCCAAAACTACAGGAGGGAAATTAGCGAAATCGAGGCACCCGCGCATGTATCGACTTCCCAGTATCATGGCTTGAGATTTGCCGGGGTTCACAAGTAATCCAAATGATTTGGCCCAGTTACTGATACAAACTAGGTCATCGTTAATAGCTGAGATAGCCGAGTCAACATTGTTACTGCGAAATGCCGGTAAATCTGCAAGTCATCGGCATAAAGGTGGTATTTACATGAAATAACTCGAGTGATACA
This sequence comes from Marasmarcha lunaedactyla, assembly GCA_923062675.1. NCBI lineage: Eukaryota > Metazoa > Arthropoda > Insecta > Lepidoptera > Pterophoridae > Marasmarcha > Marasmarcha lunaedactyla. The sequence goes on along the minus strand of OV281361.1, from coordinate 6,480,396 downwards.
ATTAATAAATATAGAGAAAAGTAAAGGAGAGAGAACGCCACCCTGAGGTACGCCTGCAGCTAGAGCACACCAGTTTGAGTAAGACTCATCGAGGCGGACCCGCTGAGACCGTCCCCGAAGATAGGAATTAAACCAAGCTAATGCAGAAGAAGAGACATGAAGTGATTTCAATATTCCAAGCAGGATATCGAAATCTACAGAATTAAAAGCGCTGCTGAAGTCTAGCAGTACAAGCAAGGTAAGGGATCTATATGTTGCTTATAAATAGGTATGTACGTACCAATATAACATCGATGTATGATATGTTTCTACAATACTATTTCCATTTCTTTATGTTCTCGATGACAGCTCCTGTGAAAACTTGTGCGGGCGTTTTTTTACAATAAGTATGCATTATTTTATAAAAATATGACGTCTACGCACGTACAAGGTTACATAATACCAGAGTCGGAGAAACTGGTAGGGATGGAGCTATATCGATAAACGAGATAGATATAACTGTCATCGAGAAAATAAAGAAATGGAAATAGTACAAGAAATATCTTGATACATCATAAGCAATTGCTTGTTCTTGTTGACGTTACATAAAGCATGGCTCTACCACCAGTTCGAAAAGACCTTCGTGAGGAAGAAACGGCATGAACCTTCACGGGAATCATTTTTTTTTTCAAATAATTAACAGTGGCTCTTATGTCTATACAAAATAATTCTTATCTGCATCTGTTAGCTCGGCAAGTGTTTTTCCCCACAAACTATCCGAACGACGAACATCCGCGACCAGCACTTCACAACGCGGCACCCAGCCATCGCCCTCCTCAACCATATTAGAGGGCAGGTTGGTATTTAGTTACATTTGTAGAGTTCGGAAGGCACGACTCAGTTCTAAAATGGAATTGATTTGTCAATTTTATTTAAAGTATGTGTGTATGTAGGTGTAATCGGAAAAGTCGGCGGGGGCTCAGCCAAGGCGAGAATCGCTTGCACGTTGTTCGGTCTTTTGTAAGCGCTCCGCATACTAAAGGGCGACAACATTGTAGGGGATTCGAATGCGTATCCGAGCCTCCGACGGTACATTGAAAATTGTTAAATTTGCATAATAATAAATCATGTATTATTGTGAAATATTACAGCACAGAAGCGTAAACTAAAAATACCTAGAGAAAAACGATTTACTTCAAAATGACTTTTTGCACAAAAATCGCTTTCGAAAATAGGGGCCAATACTGGTAGGCTTTTTGAAAACTTGTTGAGTAATTATTTATTGTGAACAAATAAATCAAAAACCTATCTAAATCATGCAAGTACATGCTGAGTCGTTTAAATATTGGTTCATTCATTCATAAATAGTTGGGCAAGCCGAATGGTCTTGATAGTTTCGCAAAGGCTTTTTAATAAATGTATCTTAAAACCTGCAAAAGACAAATTGTAGACATACAAAAAAACTTATGGATTTCTTTACTTAAAACACATTGCCGACTACAATTAAAGTTGCTTGTACATGATCCATTTCATATTTCAATTTTATGACTGTCATATTCTAATGCTGGTATAATAAAAACGGAAATTATCATAATAACTTTGTACGTATATCGAAGATTTTTTACCGGAACCGCTTAATTAAAACCACCACTCCTATTTACAGTTCATTTCACCAGTTGCGAGGCTAGAGGTGGATAATTTTATCGAGTACATAAAAGTTTTTTGTAATAGAACTATTATCTTCTCACAGAACCTGTTAAGTTAATTCAGTCCTAATTTGCGCTTAATTATAATGTATTTTTCAAGACCTAGGCACTAGACAGCGGCTTCTGACTGTCTTCTGCAGAAATTAAGTTTAAATAAATGTAAAGTATCAAAACTGTTTGCTTTTCTATAAATAGTAAAAATATAGTCACGTCACGATATTCTTAGAAGATTCTGAATTGTAGAAAAAATTGGCAAACCGATATTTTGCCCAAGACTGCCCACAGAGTTATTTAAAATGCAATATCTATTGATATTTGCAATATTACATGAATAAAGAAATTATTTGAATGATTGCACAGTAACTGTCGAGAATTCTGTATCTATAAGGTTTTAATAGTCTGCAGGTAATTTTTATTTGATATTCTCTGTTATGAGGGCTTATTATGGGAGTTAGTTTGAAGATATAGGAGGTAGGTACAACATTATAAATATTAAGTTGCAAGTGTGATGTGGTATTTTCCACAAGTTTCTGTGGATATTGTGGCTATTTGAAATTTGTTAGCTTTGAGGATCGTCGCAGTGTTTAAGGACCTTTAAAATTCTTTATTATTGAGTATTTACCTTTTATCCAGGAATTCTTACGGGATCAGCAGGTCTAACATGAAGCAAGACATAAAATACATAAATCCCCAGACAAACACTCCAACTATATGGCCCCAAAGTAAGCAGAGCTTGTGTTATGGATGACCATAAAGCGAAGAAATAACCAATTTGACAGCTAAATGAAGACATAATATCTTTCTACAATCAATTTCTACAATTCGCGGGAACGTTGTCGTGGCGGAGCAAATGGCCTCGGAGTCCCGTGTTCCGCAGCAGCAAAAACTTCTTTAATAGTGTACCACTCTGCATTGATGCTACTTTGGTTTATTATGGGAATCGATACTAAATACCCCGTTACAGAGAAAAAGCTGGCGATCAAACTTTTTCCAGCATCTCGATCGTTTCCTTCGGTAACAGCAGTCAAAGGATGACCACTTGTTTCTTCCTCCTTCAAATTTAAACGAGCGCGCTTAAACTCGTTATACCAGCGGTACACAGTTGCTTTAGAAGGCGCCTTATTCATAAAAGCTAATTGAAGTCGATTCATCAGGTTTCACTTGAAGTCGTAAAAATCATTGCGTGAAAATGTTTTCCTTTTATCCATTCTTCTATGACACACAACAGTTTCATAATGGTGGTAAAATAAGTTAGAGGTAAATTGAAATTTTTACTTTTCAATAATCGAATTTCCAAAATAATAAATTATAACTCGCTAACGTTCCATAAACCTTTTTTTTTTGCAAAACTTTCTGAGTGGCCTGGTATGTTAGTGAAACTTGTGTAATAAATAAGTTGAATATTCATACATACATTGTCGACGGAGGAACCTACATTCAACGTCATGGTGCTTGCAACAGCATCGAAATATCGGACGCGCGAAATAAAAATTGAAAATCGTGGTAAGAATCCCGTAAATTCATTAAATTATAGAGAAAATAACCGCGATAGTTTAAAACAGTTATTATCCTAACAATTATCAAAATCAGTCAAGGGTTTGGAAAACAAAATTTTAAAAACTATGATGCATTAAGTACTCCCTCGACCACATTGCGATCTATTATCTAACTAGATAAATACATTAAACAAGAGCCTAAATAAATAAATGAATTATTTAGTAAGCACTAAAGTAGAAGTTTAATTAGAGTAACAGTTTGAATTCAAAACCCCACATAAAAAGGTTTACCTCCTTTTCAATTTTAATGAAACATTTTTATTGCATGTTATTAATTAATTAAGTCACAGAAGTACGCATTTCAGTCATAAGTTATGAACCTTCATAAATACGAGCAACATTCACGCGTTAAAAAAAAACATATGTCATTTTAAAAACCTCAAACGAGTGTGCCTATTTCTCAAAATGTGAATGTTTTTATGAAAAAAAATCGATAGTTCAATTCATCACATTTTGACTCCCACGAGATCCAAAAATTATAAATGAAGACATCATAGATTAACTTCGTACAATGAGGTTTGCGTTGGCCGCCATTTTTTTGTGCATGAATGAGTGAGCGTCATGAATGAACAATAGTTTTTTTAGTTTTTTTTATGCCACCTGTATTATAGTAGATATACGTTCTAGGACTATAAAAATTTGTATTGTCATCTGTGTTATTATTTATGACCAAATTTTTTTTCTTTTTAATGGTCGATGTTCCAGTTAATTTTTAAGAATTCCGTGAAAAGATGGAGTGTTAACTTTTGTGTCCATTCATAAATGTGAATGGTTTTATTAATAAATTTTATATTGAAATGAGTTGCGAGTTTTTCGGTAGATTAATATTTTTATTGGATTTAATGGGGTTGCTAGAGAATTCAGGTAAAAATTGTTGCAAGAATTATTAAAAAATTTTGTGTTGAAGTTTTAAAAAACAGAGTTTTAAGTTCAAGGGATTTTTAATCGTACATATATGTAGCTTTTTACCATAATAAAGCTCTGTGAAACCTAAATACGACATTTCATTTACTTTTTAATAATATGGAGTCCAAAAAGCACACATTCCTTTTATAGCAACAATCAGTTAATTACTCCAAACACTTACTGAATAAAAATAGTTTGGTATATCCGCTCTGTTACTAATAGAATTTCAGGTAATCTTCAAAAAAACTAGCAATACATCAGTTTATGGCATAAATAAAATTAAATCATATAAAGACATCAACACAAAATTAAATGACCCGTGAAAACATTTGAATTTTGATCGCCACTCCGACAACGGACAGGTCAGTGAGATGAAAAAAACCATGACTCGATTTGCGTGGGAAATGCTCGCGAAACACCATGACCAAAATAAGAATATCAATTTCTAGTACATTTAACTTGGGTAAAATATTTTGTTGTGCGGTCGAATTTTTCATGTAAACTCGTGGGAATTGTGTATTTACTTTTGTAACCAAGGTCAACCTTCACAAAGCAGGAAATACAATATTTTTGGACTGCTTTAAATTGAATAGAGTAGAATGAACACTATCATAATTAAATTATTTTCTTAATATTTTCTCGAGAGGGTTCTCTCGATGAAAATATGTATGGTACAAATATTTATTTAATTAGTATAGTAGGTAAGTATATTTTAAAGTTAGTAAACTTGACGTGTGTATCTGTTTAGAGGGTAGAGAGTATAAATAGCCATAGTTTATGAAGATCTGGTTAGCAGTTCAAAAGCTATAAATGTTTTTTTCCTGCAATCGAAGGATTTTAATGTGTGTCAAATAAGTTGTTAATGGTTACATAATAAGTTCACTTTTTATATGTATTTAAGTAGTAATTTAAGAGTATATACCTATTTCCCCGAGGTTCTTTGATTTGAATATGGAACCTATCGTATAGCTATAAAAATATTGAACTATTCTGTAACAATCTTATAAAGGGTTAAGTCCATTTTAGGCCGTCAGTAAGCTTTTTGTTTCAGCACTTAATGGACGAATGGAATGCATGATAATTCGTATCATTTATGTAAATGATTATTGAAAAAAGTTTCAGAACTAAAATATTTCCCAATAAAATTATCTCAATTAATAAGAAACGAAACGTGAGGAGTCTCCATACAATAGCTGCACAATGTTAGGGTTACCGATTCAATGCAAAAGAAGTTTTGTTGGTGGCTTATTCTAAAGATAAAGGCATAAAAATTTTCATAAACAGTAAAATAAACATATGAATGAATGATACATTTAAAACTAAATAAATAAAATCAAAAACATATTACAAACTTAATTATGTTAATTGTATAATCTTGCAAAGCAATATTTGGATTGCAACTATAACTTTCTGTGAATTTTGTTTTTTTTTAGTTCGGGATCCCTATCACCAAACTTCAAAATTCAAATACGTCAATCCAATATTCGCTCTGTTATTTTGCAACAAGTGGATGTGCTCTTTCGGTTTCCTTTTTTTTTACTTTTTTTCTTCCCATGTTATTTCCTTTTTGATTTTCCTTTATATTAGAACGTATTTTTTCATAAAATAAACTAAATTATGCCAAAAACTCTCCTGTGTTAGACGATAAGAACTCAAGCTGAAAACAAGCTTCATAAGCGCGGAAGGTTAAACTTTTTTCGTCTATTAAAGTTGCACGGGGCTAGCATATAATTATTCGAGAAGGTGTCTAAACGCGACAAACACTCGCTTAGGGTCGAGAGACAATGTGGCTCAGTAGCATCAGTTTCTCGCATTTTGAGACCTCCTCGACTTGTCGCGGGTACAGACCTCTTCCTTTAAAAGCCTTTAGGTTAGTCTAATGTATAAATGTGTTTTCTTTCTATATTCTAATTAAGATTTTGGACACGTGACTCTAGTGTTGTACGCAAGATTTCCTTTGACTTCATTATTTAATTTAAATACCAAAAACAAAAAAGTTAGTTCAATAACCTTTAAATATGGTTTATGACTTTATAGTCAATCTATTAAAAATAATCATGACGGTATTATATGCTGAAACATCATCGGCCGACGACTCAAACACTATGGACTTAAGCCTTTATATCAATGCCAAAGTACTTCATCAAAACTAAATGTCAAATATTTGTAAAAGTGTTTGTTGATGAATTATGTAATACTTCCTAGAAAATTATAACTCTTGGGCCCAGTTGCGCAGCTCTGTCAGTCCAATAGAAACAGAAAGTGACAGAGGGACATTTTAACAACAGGCCGGCTGGTCAAAGGCTAGTCCAAGGCTAAGCAAGGGGGACATAGGACAACAACGTGAAAGATGTTTAATTTTTTAGTTTTTTTATGAACTGAGGTAATTAGGCTACTGTTATTGAATAAGATAAAAGTTATAATAGATGGTGTTAAAAATAATAGCACATAGAAGAAATATCCAGAGCTTTAAAGTATCGAAATTGACATAAAACTGTTGTCAGGACTTTTCAGGACCCTACTACGTATATACTTAAAAACGGGGCTTAGGTAAATTAGAAAAACGAGCAAATATTCATTGCAATACATTAAGGGCACTTTCGGTAATGAAAAATTTGGAATAGATTTAATTTTTTGCTAGATTATTAATATTTTTATCATAACTGAGAAGTTACTTAAAAATACTATTGCAGAAAACGATGAGTCCTTTTTATTTATTTAAAGTTCGCACACATTAATTTGTACCGGGTGACGTATTGCCACAATGCATTCTCTACCATTCAACCTTTAGGTAGTAGAACGGGTGTGAACAATGTTTCAACGAAAGTTAGTCATGACATAGAACACAGATAAAGTAGGTGTATTAAGTAAAAGCAAAAAAAATTAACCAAAACTAACAGAGAGAATAGCCATTAGGTACAATAGAATATAAACATACCTGTACATACATAAATATAATTGAAATTTGGGGCTTACATAATAACATATCAGCGTTTCAAAGTAAATTTTAGGAATAAGCAAGTCATTTCTTTCGCACCTCTTTTAGGAAAAGCTCTTTTATTTAAAATTTAAATTGATGTTTGTTAGGAGCTTACCTTATTTGAATTGGCAGCGTGTCCCATAAATGCTCTGCTCTTACAGCGAAGGGAAAAGAGTAAGATACAGTGTTATGAACTGGTGTTGTTAGAAGCGGACTCTGGAGTGATCTCAGTTGTCTTTGTTTTCTTTATGTACCTATGCCTTAAATAATGGTTAACCCACAAATTCAAATACTTATCCACTTTGTCCATATTTTATTTTGGATATTTTAGTAACGTTACGTAAAGTGCTGCCATCTGTTAGATATAAACGTAATAAAATTCCTCTTAGGGCCTAAAACTTTCCAGTTAGAACCTTAATAGGATAGAATCGTATTTGATGATAATGTAAAATATTTACAAAGACAAAATGAAAAAAAAGTACTTTAACCATTATGAAATGAAAAAGCATTTAATAATTAAGAATATTTTCAATTTTCCCGTAATAATTATCAATTTAATTGTGACAAATAGCAAATCGTTCGGGTACTGAACCTAAAAACTTTTAATTTTAAACTCACTTTTTCAAAAGATTTTTATTATTTATATGGTTACTGAGTAACTTAAAGAGGAATTTCATTTATCTCTAAAACACCTTGATATTCTTGACACCGATTTTCTCTGTGACAAATGCATTAGTAACCCCCATTGTATTGAATTCATACCTAAACACTTCAACATGTAACTTAAAATATTCAGAACACCCAATACCAAAAAATCATTTCTTTCCAGTCAATTTCCTCATCTCATTTATCCGAATCACCACAGTTATTGCTTTCACCCTCCCTTAATCAAACTCAATTACACCATAGACAATTTAATATTTTTTTGACATCCGCATACAGCGATTCATTCCATAATCCTTGAACGTGCGTCTCCATCCCCCCTTAGCTACTCTGTGCATTACACTAGCGCCTGTATGAATTCAAATTTCCTCTTCGCACACGCTCATTTCCATATCTCGACCGAGCTCCCCCTATGCTTTATTATTAAAACTTCGAAGCAAAAACCCACACCAAAGTTGTACGTTATCTATGCGAGGAAATGGCATTATCGGCCCAGAGGCCCAACACGTCCCACCAATAGGGCATTCTTATCAGAAAATGACTCATTTCAAATGACAGAGTGCTTCAAAATACTTTTCAAATTTAAAACGATTATAACTCTTACTCAAATCATTCAATTTTCTACTTTATTTTCAACTCTCAAAGCTGAATTTCAAATGCTGTTAGTGCAAAAAGTTAGGTCTGCCAAAATGGAGTCGCTAGTAGCAAAAGGAAATTGGAATAAGAAAATTTGGGGTGTAAAATGAAAGATAGACGAGTGCTAATTTCCGGCTATTATTACGTCTCTTTCTTTCCCGCACATTTATCGCGGCTGCATGTAAAGGGGACTCTTGCTTTCCCCTTCTAACATACTGCTTTGTGTTTTCGTTTCGTTATGGTTTCAGGTGCTGAAAATGTTATTCGAAAGTGGTTTGAATTGCAAGTTAATTAATATTACGTATTGTGCTTGTGTAATGTTTGTTATTTTATATTTTAGTAGATTTATACAATAGATAGAGGGCCGGAACAAAACATTGTTACAAATCTTAGGTATTTTGAAAAAAAACAGGATATCTCCAAAAACTAAAAAGGTAAATCTGGTCACTTGTGCAAACTGTAGAAAATATCTTGCGTAACACAGCTCAAATACAGCGTTTTAGAAAGAGGCCGACATTCCTAGATATATAGGTATCTCCGTGGTGTGTCGTGTATGAGCACGGGTGCCAGAAGTTATCGACTACCCGTTCTCATCGCTTCTACTTTATGGCTTGAAAAGCATGTATGTTCGAAAAAATAAAGTTTCAAAACACCTTTGGAATAAAACCATTTTCTTAGGATTATTTTACTTCTATTAATTCAACTTTTTCAGAAGTAATGACATTCTATTCATATTCTCGTTCTATCTTTTTGTATACTACAACGTCAATAATGTCAAATAGCCATAATTGATCGTACATTATTTCTTAATTTCCTTGAAACTCAATCCTGCTCCGATAATAGCTATTAACAAGCTGCCAAATGAAATCCCCGTCACCCCTTATCCAGCTCACATTACACCAAATATTGCACTAAAATTGCTTTATTCATGTACGATCAATAAAACAACAAAAAGAAGCTTTCATTGACCACGAAATCACTACCAAATACGGCAGAATTCAATTTAAAAGCAATAAATAATGGAAAAACGAATTGCATTTCAAATCAATGCAATACCTAAACAATTCCTATCAAATTAAAGTTCCAAAGCGATAAAAACCCGAGGCCCAGCAATTAATTCAAATCGATTTCTACTTAAGCAAACCTCTGCCGCGAGCGATCAGAATTTCAAATTCGACTTCCAGAAAATGCAACTGGATGGGTGTAAAGGTTCTTTTTTGATTCCAATATGCCATTTAAATGGAACGCGCCAAAAGAAATAGTAGTTGCTGCCGAGTTAGGTTGGCCAGCTTGATGCTATCTTGGCAGTTGGCACACCTGACCGACGCTAATTGGACAATAAATCAATTCTTCCCCGCTTCTTATTGGCGAATCGTGGCATTCCAATATTGAAAATTTGGCCGCGCGATATTGACAACATGATAAAAAACAATAGGCGGGTTATCTTTTTCTTTTGTGTTCATCTTTGGTTCCCGGTTCTTATTAAGGCTGAAACGTTTTAATGTTTTGTTTGTGTCCGACCAATGTCTTATCGGTTTGACAATTTGTTTTTGAGAGCTCGTTATTGAATTATTTAAATGGATATTTTGTAACGATTGATATGACATAACAAACAGGGCATTATTATCTACATCTATTAAGGGAGACAATAATTCAAACATTTTAAATTTAGAACGTTACCTAAAAAAATAAAACGGTTTGAATAAAGCATTGTGTGCGTCCGGCGTCTGTTTATTAGACTTATTAACAAAACGGAACGTACACCAGCTAATCTGGGTGCGCTGAGAGCATAATTAAATTCTGAGAACAAGCGAGTTATTAAAGCGAAACGGTAGCGCGACGCCATTACGAAACGGAACGTGCATAATTATTTCGTTCCCACTTTTATTCTTTTTTTCAGGTTTGATTTTTGAAAGCTTGCGCTAATGCACCGTCGCCTCCCTTTAGCACGAAGCCTTGTAAACAATGTTCTCGTAAAAATTCATTCAATTACATTCCACATTCACTCAACTATAATGAGTTAGATCTGCTTGAGAGTTTTTAATTAAACTTTTTAGGTTTTCACAGATGCTTCTTTGTAAAATATTTTTGAAGGCAAACTTAAAAGTTCAGTATTTTCTTTAAGGGAATATTAAACTGAAATTACAAAAATCATTATACTTAAATACTTATTTAATATCGTGAAAACACGCATATGATTATACCAAAGTTCCATACATTTAGTCTAAACTCATATCAATATGAAATATTTACCTTCCTACTAGTGTACAGTGTACAAATGTGGCCTAACACCCTATTGTCGAAGTTTACTAGCACGTCAATAACGAGGTTTATTTTCTTTTGAAATATTAATCTTACAGTTATAAACCCAATCTATAAGCTATTCTGGTTACACAGGAAGTTTTGTTAAAAGTTAAAAGCCACTCTCTTGAGATACTGTACCTAATTTGCAAACGAAACAAAAACCACAAGCTGGTTGTCAAAATATTTCCTCTACCGCTCATGTTTACCAGTTTTTAGACCACCAGCATATTCAAATCAGTGGCATCATTAGCCTCGTATAAACAATGTCATAAAATGACGGGCAGCCATCTTGTCACAGCCTCATTCCGGTTGTATTATCTGTATCAGTGATCGGTTAACATAAATTTTGACAGATGACATAAGTTTGGCGCCATATCGCCTGTTTGTCATCTCGTAACGATGAAACGAACGAATCGGATGTTTGTTATAATAAGCTCCCGTGTTACGAAGATTGAGGAAAATTATGGTAATAATTTAAATTGCCTCATTTGAATACTGTCTTTCTATTTGCGCTGTATTATAAAGAGTGAATAATCTTTATATAATAGATTTGATATTTTTATTTTGTGCAATTTAACTAGAAGGATCATTCATTCAATTTGAAGGGTTAGATACGTTTATGTTTTATTACGGCTATTCTATTATTTTTTTATTGTTACTGTGTTTTTGACATAATTTCTTCTGAGAACACTTGTTTCTTTATTTTAGTTTATGAGACTTTGTCATTCAAAACTATATGTTTGTGTAAACTATCGACCTACACAAGTTTCATGCGTGCTACTATTCAAAAATATCAAAATGGTGGATGTTGCCTCCATACAAAAAATTCAAATCCTGAAAGGGTTAGGTTGGTATGTATTTTTTTGTTTTTATTTTAGTAGTACAACTGGTTCTTAGTATATTTTAAGTATTTGAAGCATACTTATTTGCTTTAAACAATTGTCCAGCCGCAGGTCTGCAAGCAGAAATTTCCTATGAAATTGGCTGTACCTACTTTCGTACCTATACGATCTGTGTACTATAACTGATATTGTGCGTGTCCATGAATGATTAAAATAATTAATAAAAAATGACTCTTTATGTCACAAAATCAATTACTGCAACTACAGGCCTACCATAGTAAATAAATACACTTTTCTTCGTAATATGAAACCCCAAGACAAAAGTCCTATCTCTATATCAATCGATTTTGAGAGAAGAAATAGGCTTTACCTCTTCTATCCCTAACAAGGGGAAGAAATTTGGATTTCAGTCCTTCGTCAAAATTGGTTGAGAAATAGCGAAGACAACAATATTTTAGGCTTTTTATAAGATATTTTTTGTCTTTCAATTTTCAATTTAGTCAAAAGTAAGCGTTTAGTATTTTTATGTCATTTATTTAATAATTTGAGTACCTACTACATAGAAATTGTTGTATTGAAAGTAGGTAACCTTCAAATTTATCTTAATTGTTGCGCTGTTACTCAATTTACACGTTTTATAAAGCTACAGTTTTCAATTTCTAGACAACGTGAATTATTTTTGAACAAAATTGAATGTTTATTTTGTTTCCATTCACAAACTAACTAGTGATGCTATGTTTCCATTGTTGCAAAGTCTTCTTGGAGAGTTCTTTTTCTTTAGTAGAATTTTGTTTCTTTTCATTCATTCTTCGCGTCTCGTGCTAAGAAGCAAGAGATCTTTTCTTCTTGAAAATTGTTATATCTTTTGAAGAAAAGTCTGGCAAATCATTTACTGCACTGTTTACATACCCTACTGCGGAGGAACTAGTCTACGCAATGAGGGATTTTCTGACATCTTGAAAAAATAGTAAATTTATAAGTTAAAGATGACGCAAGTAAAATTTGGTCCTATTACTATTTTGTTAACGTTCATAGAAAAACTAAGCTGACTTCACCTTCTTTTCAGCCCTCGTTTACTATTTGGACCAGCTTTTATTAGCACCATCTGTCGAGGTATTTGTAACTATTTTTTCTTCTTAATTTGAGTGAGAAAATCCCTGGTTAGACAATGTTTGGCCTAATTGCACATCTAATTGCAAAGACTTTCTGTCTATTGACAAGATATTAGATAATTATTACTAACCTCCAGAAGCTTAAAAACATTACTCGTGGTAGCTAGTTATCTTAGAAACACAGATATTTGCTTGATCCTAAAAATTTAAACCTGTAAAATTAAATATATATATATATTTTTTTTATATATATAATTGTATGTATATTAAATATATAAATGTATATATAATTGTAAAACAACACCCATTATGAAGCAAAAGCTTGGAAGTAAACAAAGTACAAAGGAGACGCTTCATTTTTGGCTGGCGCGATGTACACCACTTCGAAATATTTGAAAAAATGTGGTCGACATACTAAACATATTTAAAAAAATATACTCTGCATTATGTTCTACTTTGAAACAAAATCGAAACATCGTATGGCCACACCGTGGTGACGTTTTACTACTCCGCATTGTTGAACAAAAATATGAAACAGCATGCTTGTACTACTGAGTCTGTGACAACTTGTGGTCTTTCTAGTCTGTGGTTTGTTCAGGTCCTTTTGACGAACTAAAGCTATGGGTCAATAATCAATATACACTGCGAATAATGACTTACAAAAATATTTAAAACTTAGGTATAACTAATATTTGAATGACTGGAGGTGTTTAATGTTCGATTACAATAATCATAATAGTTTTGGCAACCTGAAGTAATCAAAATGTCCCTTTACTCGACTACCAATATACTCGATTAAAAATCAAGATGTTTGCTGTTATTATACCAATGGTAAATAATAATAACGGTTATAGTACAATAATAAAATCAAACGAAAAACTTCAAAGCAGTGCGTAAATTGGATGAGCGATAAATTGGAAAATAAATGTAACAACATAATTAATAAAACATTAACATGATAGATAGTGCCATGTTTTCATTATGTAGTGTGGCTGATATAAGGATTTGAAAATGTTTTCCTAAGAAACTGAAATTATGAAATATTGGCATATAATACTCGCTCTATTTATTTGATGCAATCATAAGAACACCCGTACAAAACCTAGCCAAGTGCCCCTTAAATATTGAAAGGTCTCCTTTTCTTTTGTTGTAGTCCTTATAAGCGCTTGCAAATACAGACGGCAATAATGTAAAAGCGAGAGACAAAGAGAAGAGCCTTCCCCCCAATCAGTTTCTTTAAATGATTGAGTTGTACCAACAACATTTTCGACAACATCTTGTAGATGGTAAATGGAGTCAAAACGATAATGTCGTTTCGTAAGTTTCCAATAAGTTGAACGTTCAAAAGCAATAATACTTTTAAAGTACTAAACCAAATGTTAGTGCATTCAATAAAAAAAAACATGCTCTTTAAAATACTAGACTCGTTTTATATATTGGAGTCTTAATGATCGAAGCCTTTATCACAAGATCCCAGAATTTAAATTGATTTCATGCTATCTTTAAAATATTTACTACACGAGTGTACTTACCAGAAACTTTTATCGATAAATCTGGCACGAGGCATCCACGGCTTCAAATATGTGGTAGATGATGGATGGACGGTGCTGGCTGGTCCAGTAAATTTCGTCTTTATAAACTGAATCCACATTCATAATTCGGTTAGTTCTTTGGAAAGGCAATTGGCATGGGTGCACCAAATTTTTGCTTGTGGCTTAAATTATACATTGACGAAATAGATTAACCTACTAATAATAACGATTTTTTGTGCATATTTTATCTGAGTCTGCTAGGCCCTTCGAAACCGGGTTTATCCTTTAGAACATGACAGATGATGATAATCAGTTTTATGTCAAAAAACTTCCTCAGACTATTCTCTAGAGGTGCTTCAAATTGGAAAAAGTATTTTCTGTTATTTGTATGACAAAGCTTGTCCAGTGTTCTTAGAAAATATAGATATCAGTGTTGGTAGTAGCACAAGCTGCCTGTTTCATTGGAGGTCCATGGTTCTCAGACTGAAAGAGACTTTTTTTGCTATTTACGTATGAATATTTCCTACTCTATATTTCACTACTGGTAAGTCTTGTACCTTTGATGAAAGTAAAATAAACGTAGATACGTCATAAGCTCCTGACAAGTCCCGGTTATGTGACTTGTCAATCAAATGGTTTAGTTACTACCCGAAAATAACCTAGACGATACAAAGCACCACGAATGAAACAAACTTTATTCCATCTTGCTCGCACGCCTTGTCATTGCATCAATTTGTCTCTTTCTCAGATTAGTTAATTTAAAGTTTCAACGATGTAATATATTAAGTATGCGTGAGTACCAGATCCATGGTTCATGGACGTCAGGTAGGAACATAACCTCATATTCAAATTCAAATATTTATTTCTCAACATTGACAATTACTTGTTCTTATTGACGTCAAATAAAGCATGACTCGAATCTACCACCAGTTTGGAAAAACCTTCGAGAAGAAGAACTGGCAAGAAACTTCACGGGTATACCCACCTACATTCCGCTTTTTTATTAATGAAATTCTATTAGGTAGATTACTTAAAACCAATGTTTGACTGGGCAGTTTATTATTTTAAAATTAGAGATTAAAAACCAGTATCCTAATGATTTTTATACAAATTTTTTACAGCAACGTCATCCAAAACGTCTGTTACCAAAAGCATCCAAGGAATGCATTAATGACAAATATTGATATCTTGTGTTATGACATCTGTCATCAGCTGCCTATTGGACAATTAATTAATTTAATAAATGCCTTGTCAATTGAAAACCAAATACATATTTTGAGTACTGGTAGTATTGACGTTCTAATTCTCTGCTGTGTGGGCGTTCATTTCTGATTTGGAATATTTATGTAGGTGGAAGCTAAGATAGTTGGCCCGATATGGACGGTCCAAAATAAATAATTACTTAATCATGTAGTGCTGTCAAGTGGATTTTGGTTGTTGGATGTTGAGTTTGCAGGTACAAATATTAGTATAGAATAAGTTTTCAAATATTGAAATGGTTAGTAGCCCTGCCTCATACGCCGGAGGTCCCGGGTTCTCGAACCTCGAACTCAGGACTCGTCCCGGCCGGGGCATTCATTTGTGTGATGAACATAGATGTTTGTTTTCGGGTCATAGATCGTATTAGCTTTTTTTACCCAACGAGCAGGTTAATCATTATTTATAGTATAAAAACATACCTAAGCCTTTAAAGTCAGCCTAGTTATGAGATAAATATAAATGACAGACAAAATATGAATATCCATTTCTCATAGAAATGACGGAACAAATAGAATTATTAGTTGTACAATCGGAAGGAAGTTAGTATGTTCGTGTATAAATTGCATTTACATTAGTGCACGGGAACTCGCAATAAGTTGCCATATTCATAAAACCTCTTGTAATGGATGATATTTTACTGTAGGTAGTGAATTTGTCGTAAGGTACTGGTTGGAATTAGGATCTTCTGTAAGTATGTTCATTTGCAACTATATTTTACTCGTAAATTCCTTACCTCAAGGTTGCTTCAAAGTTTCACTTACATTTTTTAATGTAGCACTGAACTTTTATTCACAAATTAATTAAAAATATTAATAACCTGTTCCGGATCGCTTCAAGTCGGTGTCCAACCGGAAGTTATTCAGTAAAACACGGTTACTTAAAAAATGGTTACTTAAGGAACTTCTAAGTATAGAGTTTGCTAAGCGAATTTTACTTAATGTATGTGTTATGGACCAGGTGATTAATGCGGGCATTATGAATAATGCCTTGCTCTACCGGGCTAACTGATCAATACTTTCTGAATTCAAGATTAGAAGAGATCTCACAAACAGAAGAGTATGTGAGGTCATATATGTTTTATTAATAAAAATAACGTTTAATCTTGCTAGAGATCATTGGGACCAACATTGAGTTGTATGCAGATTGGCCCTTTTTTGGCGCTTCGCCTCCCGCTCGTAAGTGCCGCAGCCGGCAAGCGCTGCATAGCCTACATACAGTCTAACCAGGTCTAAGTGCGAAGTCTAAGATTGACTTAGCGACAGACTTTTCGACAGACTGATTGACAGACTGGTCGCTAGACTGTTCGCTACACTTGTCGATAGACTGGTCGCTAAACAGGTCGATAGACTGGTCGCTAGACTGGTCGCTAAACAGGTCGATAGACTGGTCGCTAGACTGGTCGATAGACTGGTCGATAGACTGGTCGATAGACAGGTCGATAGACTGGTCGCTAGACTGGTCGCTAGACTGGTCGCTAAACAGGTCGATAGACTGGTCGCTAGACTGGTCGATAGACTGGTCGATAGACTGGTCGATAGACTGGTCGATAGACTGGTCGCTAGACTGGTCGCTAGACTGGTCGCTAAACAGGTCGATAGACTGGTCGATAGACTGGTCGATAGACTGGTCGATAGGTGGTCGATAGACTGGTTGATAGACTGGTCGATAGACTGGTCGATAGACTGGTCGATAGACTGGTCGATAGACTGGTCGATAGACTGGTCGATAGACTGGTCGCTAAACAGGTCGATAGACTGGTCGCTAGACTGGTCGATAGACTGGTCGATAGACTGGTCGATAGACTGGTCGATAGACTGGTCGCTAGACTGGTCGATAGACTGGTCGCTAGACTGGTCGCTAAACAGGTCGATAGACTGGTCGCTAGACTGGTCGATAGACTGGTCGATAGACAGGTCGATAGACTGGTCGCTAGACTGGTCGCTAGACTGGTCGCTAAACAGGTCGATAGACTGGTCGCTAGACTGGTCGCTAGACTGGTCGATAGACTGGTCGATAGGTGGTCGATAGACTGGTTGATAGACTGGTCGATAGACTGGTCGATAGACTGGTCGATAGACTGGTCGATAGGTGGTCGATAGACTGGTCGATAGACTGGTCGATAGACTGGTCGATAGACTGGTCGATAGACTGGTCGATAGACTGGTCGATAGACTGGTCGATAGACTGGTCGATAGACTGGTCGATAGACTGGTCGATAGACTGGTCGATAGACTGGTCGCTAAACAGGTCGATAGACTGGTCGCTAGACTGGTCGATAGACTGGTCGATAGACTGGTCGATAGACTGGTCGCTAGACAGGTCGATAGACTGGTCGCTAAATAGGTCGATAGACTGGTCGCTATACTGGTCGATAGACTGGTCGCTAAACAGGTCGATAGACTGGTCGCTAAACAGGTCACTAAACAGGTCGCTAAACAGGTCGCTAAACAGGTCGATAGACTGGTCCCTAAACAGGTCGATAGACTGGTCGCTAGACTGGTCGATAGTTTGTTTCAATCATTTTCGATCGTGATTTTCCAAATGAATTTCGGTTGCAAAATCGACTATACTAACGACGTACTCCATTTACAAGATTTTAAAGTAAGTTTACATTTTTATGATCCTTTTTATATTATTCCACCTCGATCAGAAACCGTGATTGAATGTTCAATCCGAAATCCTAGCCTAAAAGAAGGCATAATCGTAGATCAACATCTTTCAGATCAATTACTCATATCCAATTGCATTGTCTAGGTCAAGGAAAATAATCGAATTAATTTAACTATCGCCAATATATCCGAATCCCCTGTAAACTTAAATGCTAACCTGAACCTAATCCTTGACCCTTTGCAATCAGAAGCTTACCCAGTAAATGAAGTATTGTTAAACACATCGAAGCGCACCCACGAAGTTATTGGTTCATTAAGAACAGATCACCTAAATCCAGAGGAGAAAATCGCCCTCATAGAACTTTGCTCACAATATTCAGACATATTTTATCTTCCCGATGATCAATTAACATATACCCCTATTCTAAAACATCAGATCAAAACAAATAATGACATTCCCATCCACACTAAGTCCTATAGATTCCCGGAGTGTCACAAAAAAGAAGTTGAATCCCAAATTGGTAAAATGCTTGATCAGGGCTAATGCCAGAACCATCATCCTCACCGTGGAGCTCGCCAATTTGGATAGTACCCAAAAAGGCAGACTCTCAAGGTCAACGTAAATGGCGAATAGTTATCGACTATCGTTCACTAAATAACGTGACCATCGGAGAAACTTATCCTATCCCTCAGATTTCCGAAATCCTTGATCAATTAGGTAACAGTAAATACTTTTCGACCCTCGACCTTACTTCCGGTTTCCATCAAATCCTTATTTCTCCCGAAGACGCACCCAAAACAGCCTTTTCTGTGCCCCAAGGGCACTTCCAATTCAACCAAATGCCATTCGGGCTCAAAAATGCCCCTTCAACATTCCAGAAATTAATGAACACCTGCCTTTCCGGACTCCAGGGTTCTCGATGCTTTGTTTATTTAGATGATATTGTCATTTATTCGCCAGACCTTAATTCACAAATCACTAACCTAAAAGCTGTTTTTGATAGACTCCGTAACTTCAACCTGAAACTTCAACCTGAGAAATGCGAGTTTTTAAGAAAGAAAGTAGCCTACTTAGGTCACATTATTGGAGAAGACGGCGTGAAACCAAATCCAAACAAAACAAAAGCAGTCACAGAGTTTCCTATTCCTAAATCTCCAAAGGACATAAAATCATTTTTGGGTCTGGTATCATACTACAGAAGGTTTACACCTGACTTCGCCAAACTTGCCAAACCTTTAACAACACTCTTAAAAAAGGACATTCCGTTCAAATGGGAACTCTTCTCGTTTCATAAAATTGAAACAAACAACAAGATATATTATTTACTATTCACTAAAGTCCAACATTTTGATGTTAGTTCATATCCCGACATCTTCAAAACCGTGCAAAAATTTAGAGATGAACTAGTCGTCCTAACAGACGTCCAGGAAATAGGCATTTCAGATTTTAGGAATCCTTTTGAAAAACATTCATTCCTCAAAATTTATAACATTCTAAATTATCTATTCCACAATACGCAAATCAAGATTAAAATATACCATAATAAAGTGATATATCCAGTTCCAACAGAAATAAAAAGAATTCTTTTTGAAAACCACGATATCCCAACTGCAGGACACTTAGGCTCTACGCGCATGTATAATCGAATTAAAGAAGTATATTATTGGAAAGGAATGCGTGGCGACATAGAAGACTACGTAAAAAAATTTCAATCCTGCCAAGAAAACAAAGCTCTCAGAAAATTAAACCGTGCTCCTATGCAGATTACTAGTACATCAACCGAACCTTGCCAACGTATATCCCTTGACATTGTAGGCCGCCTCCCGGAGGCGGGACCTGCAAAATTAAAATACATACTCACAATACAAGACGATCTCACCAAGTTCTCCTCCGCTTACCCAATCCGCAACACAACCGCGGAGGAAACAAGTGAATGCCTAATCCACTATATTTCCATCTTTGGCATCCCTAAAACGATATTAACAGATCAGGGTACTAATTTCACTTCAGACCTCTTTAAGAAAACTTGTGAATTTCTTAAAATCAAAAACCTATGGGCTTCTCCTTACCATCCTCAAACCCAAGGTGCTCTAGAGCGCAGTCATTCGACACTCAAGGAATACCTCAAATCGTTTGTAAATGAAGACCAGACAAACGCCTCGTTATGTGTATACGGCCATGCTTACCTATAACACTTCTGTTCATAGTACAACCCACTTCACACCTTACGAACTCATGTTTGGAACCAAACCACTTATTCCTAACTCTATTTATAATGACTCCTCGGAAGCTACTTATCCTGACTATGTACGCATGTTACAAAACCGCTTAAGATATTCACGACAAAAAGCTTTAGATTTCATAA
Source organism: Marasmarcha lunaedactyla (assembly GCA_923062675.1). Classification (NCBI taxonomy): domain Eukaryota; kingdom Metazoa; phylum Arthropoda; class Insecta; order Lepidoptera; family Pterophoridae; genus Marasmarcha; species Marasmarcha lunaedactyla. Next base: position 6,459,945 of record OV281361.1, on the reverse strand, counting down.
ATAAATCCAAAGGAATATCAAAATCCTATTATGATACACGTTCCCGTCCAGTTAACTATAAAGTTGGGGATTACGTTTACTTAAAAAATCATTTAAGATTGCGTAAAGCCTTATCTCCACTATGGAAAGGACCTTACAAGGTTGTGAAGATAAAAGGCAACAATACACTTACCCTGTTGATCGGTCGACGCCACGTGACGCACCACTATGACGAGATCAAGCCTACTGATGTTGACACTAGAAAATAGTTGTCAACATAATGGTCTAATCTACTTTGATTAGGTTAAACCTCTCACCTTAGGTTAAGCACTAAAATTTTGTTTATTCTTTAGGTTATGTTTTGATAGATTAATATAATTAGACTCTTTTTTTTTACCGCAGCTATAACTAGCTATATTCATTACAGTTCAGTTCGAGGTCAGTCCTATCCAGACTTCATCCAGCCAATCACCTCAAGTTCCGGCCTTTATTATGATTATTTAGGAACACTTAGGATTAATAGTGTACACCTTAAAGTTATCATACCTGTAGACATTTCACATTTTAATTCACATATAGAAAACATTCAGATTGCATTATCACAAACAAAACGACTCTGTAACAACACTCATATTGCCGAAATAGATACAGAATGCCGCAGTTTATTACAACCATTATTAGCGCGAAATGTAGATATGAACAAAGAATTTTCCTCTATCTCCCATCTGATGGACAATAGAAGCAAACGCAGTGCATGGGTAGGAGCTGGTGGTTCGATTTTGAAGCACATTTTCGGTACTTTAGATGAGGACGATGGACTTAGATATGATAACGCTATAGAAATATTGCAGGAGGATGAAAAGCAGTTAGCTTCGCTGATGAAGGAAAATATTTTAATAACCAATTCAATTTTAACACGATATAATAAAACTTTAGAGAAAATAAGAGAAAACGAAAACAATCTAAACAATGCTATCGACAAACTCTCGGTAAGATTAAGAAATGTAACTGAAACGACCAATAAGCTTATAATATTTAATAATGTCAACGAAATCTTGGATACACTACAAGAAGCAATTTTAACTCTATCTTTTCAAATGGAAGATATTACAAACGCCATTTTATTCAGTTACCAAAATACCTTGCACCCCGCGATAATGACCCCAAGTCAGCTACATCGAGAGCTTGCCGATAATTACCGACACCTACCGAGTGACTTGGAACTGCCTGTAACTTTAGATATAAGCACTATTCACCTAATTTTAAGTATCTCTAAGTTAATTTGTTTTTACACTAATGGTAAGATTATTTTCGTGTTACAAGTGCCACTTGTTAATATAAAAGAATATGTATTATTCCACAGTATCGCACTTCCAACACCATATAATACCAAAGATCCAAATTCCTTTAGCCTTATTATGCCTGATAATAAATACATAGCAATGACCAAAGACAAATCTCATTTTTGCTCCTTCAACAGTCTAGACATTTGTAAACAAATAAGCCTAGGAAACTATATTTGTGACATTGACAACGTGTACTCTACAGACGCAAAACTAACATGTGAAAGTGAATTATTAGCTAAAGTGATCAGTGAAAAACCTTTATCATGTGAAACAAAAATAATATTAGGGAACCTAGACATTTGGAAGCCGTTAATAAACAATAAGTGGATTTATGTACAATCCAAACCAAACAAAGTTTCAATTGATTGTCTTAATTATAAGTTATATGAAACAAGTGTCGTGGGCACAGGTATACTTTCAGTGCCTAATGATTGTATTGCCTACTGTAGAAGTACAACATTAATACCTAAATATAATGTTTTAAATGTTACTTCACCAATCAACCATGTTCCGGATTTTGACCTGATTAATGACACATGCTGTAATGTGGCCAAATTAAACGAAATAATCATAAATAATGTGTCCCAAATTAATTTTCAAAACATAGATCTTGACGACCTCAATTCCGACAGTAAAATCAAAATCAAAAGCATCCTTAACAACCTAAAAGATTTAGAACATCCTCGCGATCTTCATATTGTTAAGTATGGCACACATTATTTAACTTTACTTTTAGTTGTTATTATAATTTTAATACTTTATTTTTCATTTAGAATTTATAAATTATGTAAACCTGGCAACAACCGTAACCGCTTCATAGTATCGTTTAAAACTCGCGAAAATCTAACTACCCTACCAGCCACGGAAATTGATGACGCTGATGATCTCGAAAAGGTTACCAATGTCCCATCGCCTTCCATTAGAAGGAACATCTAATCCTTGTTTCATAAACTTCGAATTGTGTGTCGAAGTTTATTAAATATGGGGGGAGGTGTTATATACCAGGATTGTTACCCTTAGTGCAACCCTGGCTGAAACCGAGCCGTCTCAGCATTATCACTAATCATACTGATACAAGGATCTTTAGTTCGGTTGGTAGTCAGTCTGTTCTGAACTCCTCACGGGCGCGGTTGTCAAAAGGTCCCCTTTTGTAATTAAGTTCTTACATTTTCATTAAACTCTTTCAGTGAAAATAAATTCCTTTTTTTTAAAAACCCAACCGAAGGGGACCGGATAACAGCACGTACCAAGGTGCGTTTGTGGTCCCGCGGCAGAAGAGGTTTTGAACTATGTGCTGTTTGTGCAGGACGGAGGGTTTGGCGTGGGCAAATATTGGCGAGGCATATGTCATGACGGGTGTAACGCAGACCTAATAAAGCTTGCGATTATCTCTGAAAGACATTTTACTTTTTCTACGTAACATACTATATGGGCGGCCTAAGGACTGAGCGCGAGGACTGAACCTAGAGGGACGCTAGCCTTTATGGGATGAGGCGCGGAAAGCGCGCCTTCATGTCTAAAACGAAACGTACGCTCTTTGAAAAGGGACGCTATTATTCTAACTAGGCGATCCGGTAATGCAACCGTTTTGTTACGCCACGGATAAAAGCCGTCGAATATGTACTCGACAATTCGATGGACTTGCTGAGGGCAGGAGTGCTTAGCGTGAAAGCCGAACTGGTGGGGAATGATGAGGGGATCGCCATCCGTTGGAAACAGATGGTTCCGCATTCGAGAGAGTATGACTCTCTCGAGAAGTTTAGACATGGCCTTGAGGAGGCTGAGGGGTCTGTGATTAGCCGGGATATTCAGAGGTTTACCCGGCTTGGGAATACCTATGACTGTCGCTTCCTTCCAAGCTTTTGGAAAGTAGCTAAGAACGAAGCAGGCATTGAAAATGATAGCTAACAAGGTTAGCACCTGTTGAGGCAGGTGCTTAAGTGCGTGGTTGGAAATTCCATCCGCACCCTGAGCTTTTTTGGACTTTTGACTTCGAATGAGAAGCGTGATTTCATCATTAGAGACTGTGACGGGGTCGGCGGTGATGGGGAGAGAGTCTCTGCGGAGGACTTCGTCCTCCACCGCCTGGATGTGGGAGGGATCCGAGGGTTAGGTGCTGGGCGAGCATTGTGAGGCAATGCAGTCAGCGAAGGATTCGGCTTTCTCTTCGACTTCGAAGTGCCATCGGGACGGGTGAGAGGAGGAACGTGAGAGGCGGCGTCCACGCGTAAGGCTCGGGCCATACTATAATATGCTTGGTGGGACGGGGAGATATTTTCCATGAGATCGTTCATCTGAGCGTCTCGGAATCCCGCGAGGCAAGACCTAACTTTACGTTGAAGCTGATTCGCAGCTGATCTATAGGCGGGCATAGGATATTTCTTGGATCTCCGGAGAGCCACCTTCTTAGCTTTAATAAGATTCCTAATGGCCAAGGGAAGCGTGGGTTTGCCTTGTTTAGCAACTTTTTCGTTAAAACTGATGGCAGAGTTGATAGCATCAGTGAAGGAATCGACTAATAAATCTATTTTGTCCAGGCTATTGCCTTTTTTTATGAGGCTATTTTTAAAGCCTTTCCAGTTGGTAAAGGTCTTAGGAAAGGTTTCGTTAACGTTGGGCGATCCTAGGACGAGAGAAACGGGGCGGTGATCAGAGCCTAGGCAAAGGCGAGTTGCTCAGTGATGTCAAGGAGTGCGATACCGCTGGTGTTGGTCGATAGGCACGTCCAGTCAGTATGATTAGAGTTAAAGTCTCCGAACATAATGACTGAGGCCGAGGGCGAGAGTGGCCTCAAAGTCGCTGCGGACAGGTCTGGTGCCACTAGATATGTAGATTGAAGCTATGATGATGGTCGGATTACCCGTCATAGACAATCAACACACAGTGACCTCCATGTTTAGGAGAGGATGGGTAGAGGAGAGCAATGGAAACCTCTTTTATAGTAAATAGCTGTGCCGCCGTGACCGTCGGCGTTGTGCCTGTCGTTACGAGTGAGCGCGTATTTGGGAATAGTGAATCTCCTTGAGCGGTTTGGAGTGAGCCACGTCTCTTGGAGAAGCAATAAGTCTGGCTCATTGTTCTGAACGAATAGTTTGAGCTCAGGAAGATTAGAACTAAGGCTACGAGCGTTAAAAGAAACTAGGGATAAGCCCTTTGGTTTGATACGACCGGACGCGGGATTAGCAGGTCTAGATATTATGTTTAATATTTAAAGAATTTATACTAAATAAATAATTTGCAAGGAAATAAGTAGTGAGTGATGCTCGGCTAACGCGAAGAGACGCTCTTGAGGAGAGCGGGCGGCTCGCAGTTTACGTGTGAGTACGGAGATTTCCCTAATGTCGACGTTTTGAATAACGTCGAAAATGGTCTTCATGTCCTCAGCCAACGACGACTGAAGTTGAGACGACGGAGCGGGACGCGGGCCTACGGGAGCTACGGGAGCTGGGATAGGACGGGAAGGTGGAGCTGGAGCGGCCGGACGCTGTCTCCAGAAGAGAGCCGGAGTAGGCGTCGGCTTAGCTTCCGGGGGAGCCCGGTTGCGTAGCGGCGGGAAATTGGCGGGATTGAGTGGCGGCGCCGGTTTAGGCGCAGCCCTCTTAACGGAGTAGCGCGGAACGCGCGGACAACCCCTGTAGCTGTGTGGCCGGACTGGCTGCACAACACAAAAGCAGGGGGAAGTGGATTCGGGAGTACGAGTGCACTCCTTTGTTATATATGTGGATCCAGGCACTTAACGCACCTGGAGGGAGCTGAACAGTTAGCCGCTGCGTGGCCATAGAGCTGGCAACGGTGGCACTGCCCAGGGTGACCGCGGGGGTTGGGACGTTCGACGGAGATATTCGAAAGTCCGCAGATTGTGCGAGCCTCTCTGAAGGTTGGACAGGATGACAAGGGCTAATGGGAAACGCCTACCGCGGTTGGAGTTCATCTTGTGCACTGCTTCAGCCGGGAAGCCCTGGGACTTAATGTCCTCCAAGATATCTTCGTTCGCGAGCTCAAACGGGACGCCCCGTAATACCGCGGGGATCTTACGCTCCTCCGGGAGAGCGTAAGTGTGATATGCGATTTGTCTGACTGATAAGAGCCTAGTGAACGCGCGGAAGTCGTCGGGAGTCGTGACTTGGATTTTTCGCCTGCGTTTGCCGCTTGAACATAATTAATTTTGTGCTCTTTGCACAAGTTAGAGACCACGGTCCAGAGCGCTTTATTGCAGAGGAAGACGGGTGGAGGGAGCTGAGGCTTAGGTGGGACGGGAGCGCAGCGCATTGCTGGCTTGTACGGAGCCGACGTAGTCGCGGTCACACGTGTAGTGACATTAGCGGCGCGGGGCGGGTGTTGAAGACACCGGGGTGGGCTCGGGTGTTGAAGACACCGAGGCTTTCTTCGAGCTCTTCTTAGAGCGTTTGGCGACTAACTGAAACGCGGGCTCAGGAGAGCCGGTTAAGGTGACGGCATCTGACGACGCATCGGACGCGGGTTCTGAGTCGATCCCGGGAGCGGTACGCTTGCGACGCGACGCGCGAGAGGATGTGACCGATTCACAGTCCATCTCGGAGGGCACGGGAGACGCGGGAGGAGAGCTAAAGACCTGAGAGTTCTGGGCGTTGGTGGCCTGAGGAGCCGGGATTGGAACATGAGGGGCCGAGGACGCGTTGAAAGTAATTACTTTAAAGTAATTACTGCGTTATGACCTCGTCTTTGATCGGAACACCCGACGCGGCGAGTGCCTGGGCGAAGGCCTCCGCAAAGTTTAATAAACTCTGCGAATCCAGGAGGGAGGGGTTGACATTAATTATAAGAATATATATTAAAACCTAGCGAACCCCTACCAGCGGGTGGGGGGGCTGGGGAGAGTAACTTAAGACTAACCGTAGTACGCCGAAGGCCGCTACCTAGAAACCTAAAAAGGGTAGGCAGGTAAAGAGTTTACCGCGTTAGGGTCAACCTGTACCGACTAAAAGGACAAATATGCACGGAAAGGCACAAATATGATAAAAATAAATATAAAAATAGAAAAGTAAATAAATAAAATAGTAGAAAGGAAATATAAATAAAATGAAAGGACTGGATCAGTACAAATTTAGTTGTCACCGTTAGGTATCCTTTGCACTAAAACCCGAATACTTTACGCTGGGCACACACATCACTCAGCACAAGCACAACACAGCACAACACAGCACCACATAGCACAACACAGCACAACACAGCACAACACAGCACAACACTTTGCAGACTAAGAGACTTAGTCGCAAAGAAAAAATCACTTCGATAGCGCTCGGAGGGAGTAAGAAAGCCCAGAAAAACCGTATCACGGAACCAACGCGCTATACTATGACGTCAGTAAACTGAGCGCCACGGAATATCGGGAAGAGACCGATCAGTCGGAGTGGTCCTGGAACGTCCGTACCGGGCGGCGATCGGAGCGAGAATGTTGAGAACATTGAGTTTTAATTACCTACTTATACAAAGCGCGAACTTCAGTAAAAACTCAGCCGACAAAGCCCGACAGTTATTTCGGTTACCCCTAGCACCATGTCATTGCGTGTTGATATTTATTAAGTAATATTAATGTGGTGTTTGTAACAATAATATACAAGGAAACACAATATACAAAAAACTAACAAAGATTTTTTATCCCTAAGCATCATTCTAAGCACAAAACTTTGATCTTTTGATACAAAATACTAGTTTTAAATCCATTGGCATGAAACAGACCCAAGATACAGCGCACCTACGGTAAGGTACGAGGGATGATACATGCTCAATATCGTATAGATATTTACTTATTAATAAATGTAAAGTCAAAAATAAATGGTCTCTACAAGGATATTAAAAAAACAGTATGATTGCGCACATACCTATTTGAAATTATATCACCTGGCTATAATGCGCACTAGGCAACCAGAGCGACATGCGCGCTCTATACCTAATGTGCGGTTTACATATATTAAGTAGTTAAGATGGTAACTAAATTTTAAGTTACTACATGTCACTTGTGTGTCCAAACGGATTAAGTAGTTAACCCTTTCAATGCTGACGTCGAGATATCTCGTTCGCCATAAACTGTAATCATATACTAGTGACGAGTTATCTCGTTGAACAAAATCTACTGTGACATACTGACGCCATAAAACAAAATGTGATCCGTCATACTGAGGTGGTCCGAACAGTGCCGTACTTTTTCCGAATACCTACCGATACTTATATATATATCACGTGTTGCCAGTAATAATATTTCGTTTTAGATGTACATATCTCATATACTATCGACGAGATAACTCGACACCTAAAAATCTATTTCAGTACTGGTGACGAGTTAACCCGTAGTTATATTTTAAAAGAAGGCGTCTATGTTTATGAAGGAAACTAAGCTTGCGAAATTATTTTATTCTTCGTACGACCTTGGTAGTTCCATTGATAATTGTTTATTAGTTTTGAGTCAATTACATGCCTATCGTTTGACACGAGAGTACCAAGATTTTAACATTTTTCGTGCATTACATGTTCGCTTTCAGCAAGCTTCATCCTAGCTCTATCTTGTGATTTGTTTATTATGGGCATACCAGGAAGTTCCCAAAAATGACATTTGTATAGGTATAATATTTAATTTGAGTTTATGAACCATTAGAATAAAGTCCAAATAAGATTAGCTTCCATCATAGACGGAACCCGCATGTTATTCACGATATACAGTTGACCATTTCGATTATGGCAATACTACCCTTTTTATGACGAGTTAACTCGACAGTAGCTTCATAAGAGCGATGTTGTCCAACAAATTAACTCGTCAGCAGTTTGTAGAGTAAGATTTTTTTTGACGAGCTATCTCGCCAGCAGTACCTACATGAATGTAGATTTTGTTTCGATGAGCCAATATGTGAGAGCGTGTTGAGTTTCTAATGCTTCGCATTGAAAGGGTTAAGTTCATAAGTTCAATAATAAATAATAATAAATCCCCAGACAAACACACCAACTGTATGACCCCAAAGTAAGCAGAGCTTGTGTTATAGATGACCATACAGCGAACTGGGGGGGGACCCAGATAAACATACATATATAAATACAAACAACCATGACCCGAGAACAAACATCTGTGTTCATCACACAAATGAATGCCCCGGCCAGGACTCGAACCTGGGACCTTGGCGTATGAGGCAAGGCTACTTACCACTACACCACTCGGTCGTCAAGTTCAATGAAGATGAGCAGTGATGAATGTCAAGCAATTCGTCAATTCTGTACTTAGATTTGTAGTAAACGTGATTGTGGACAAATTCAGAGAAGAATTTGTTTCGGAAATTAAAATCTTTTCAAGATTATGTATTTTTATAAATTTTTTACTTCGACGTAATTTAATTAAACTCAATGGCTATATTACTTCAATCATAGAGATAGGAAAATTTTTTCATATGCTGCGTTCCGTTTGCCGATTATAGCACTCACAGCGCTAAAAGTGCTCAAAACCGTTCCGATTCGTTTGAGCGTGCTAAAAGTTTTATAAGTGCTATTGTAATCGGAACGGTAAATATCGCGCTAACATTCTGATTGTTCGTCGATTAAGTCTAAAGTTACAATTTCATTAAGATCTTTGACCCTGAATGGAGCAGGAGCCATTTTTTAACATTATTACAAAAGAAAATGAATAAGCAAGCTTTTAAAATCTTTAATCGACTAATAAAAACATCAACAAAGTAACGTCATGTGTCAGTTTTGACAGGCCGCTCACAGGGACCATGCTCCGTAGCTTGGGCACTGTGAGCGGGAAGATGGCGGTGTTTATGACGTCATTGATGACGTATCCATATCGCTGTGAGCGCGTTCCAATTGCTGATTATATCGACCAAAGCACTCGTATATCCGAACCGAATACAATTGAGCACATTCACTACGGATATAGATACGTCGTCAGTGACGTCATAAACGCGGCAATCTTCCCGTGCACAGTGCTCAAGCTATGGAGCATGGTCGCTCTAAGCAAATTTGTCAAAACTGACTCATAACATTTCTTTGTTGATGTTTTTATTTAGGTGATTAAAGATTTTTAAGAGCTTGCTTATTGATTTTCTCTTGTAATAATATTTAAAAAATGCCTCTTGTACAACCAGGGTCGAAAATCTTAATTAAGATATAACTTTAGATTTAAGAGAGGAACAGTAAAATTTTAGCGCGTTATTTACCGTTCTGATTGAAATAGCAAAAATATCACTTATAGCGCGCTAAAACGAATCGAAACGGGTATAACTAGTTTAGCGCTGATCGTGCCGTGAGTGGCATTCGGAACGCACCCCTCATTTCTTCAGTAATCCAATCAAATTGAATGTGCCAAATGACACTGACATAAATTAGTAAACAAGCATCTTCGGCGGCTTCATTCATGCGAAAAAAATATTTATATTTTTGTAGGATGCGTCGTTGAAATACTAATAATAATTAAAGATTATTAGAATTTGCGTCTTTACAGTTTTACTTAGATTGTATTGTTCGTTTTCCGAAATGGCGGACGATGAAAGTAAGTTCATTCTAACCTTTTGTTTCTGTCTTGGGCTATACAGTTGAAAACTCAAACAATAAGAAATACTCAATGCTTTTTATTATGTATTTTGAATATTTTTGTTCTTTACAGCACCGTCCGACAGTAGTTTGCTGGTTGTTATCGTGGATACAAACCCAAACCAGCGGTACATCACAGAGGATCCCAAAGTTCTAACCCATTGTCTTGATGCTGTGATAGCATTCTCCAATTCGCATTTAATGCAAAAGTCTAGAAACCAATTAGCAGTTATTGGATGCCATTTTCATAAAAGGTTTGTTAGTAAATAATTGTTTTTTTTACTTCCTGTGTTGCCTAGGTATGTGACATTTTCATGTAGATGCTTCTTCTTCTCAAAGATTTTACACAAAAACAAAAATTATGAGTATTATCCAAATTTCTCTCATATGTTAATAATTTTTTGGGACTTTGAATTCAAATTGAAAATGTAAAGTTTAAAAACTACCATGATATTCCTATATTGGAACTTAATGACTTGTATATTATTTAAGTTACAGTATCACAGTGGTAGAAACAACGTTTTTTATTATTTCAGTGAGTATTTGTACCCAGCCCCTGGAAAACCCTTGGATATAAGACAGATTGATGGTCAATATGAATTATTTACATTAGTAGAGAAAACTATTAAAACTAGGTAAGTAAATCTTATATTGTATGTAAAAGTACTAGTCAAAAAAAATTCATGAAAAAAAAATGTATTGACTAAAGGAACAGCAATAAAAAGTTTTATGGCATAATCTGAAGTAGAGTGGCAGACCAACATTTTACTTGTCTGTTGAATCATCGTCTTTTCCTTAATGCATGTTGTTAAACAATGTCATTATTGTAACATGATGTAATGAATATTTTCAGGTTAGTAAATTTAATAAGAAGTCAGCCTCAAGAGGAAAAGCCAGGTGAATCTCTTCTGGCTGGTGCTTTATCAATGGCTATCTGTTTTATATCAAGGGTAAATATTTTGTGTTTACTAGACAGCAAATCTTGTGCATGAATTCAAAATAGTTGTATCATTAATATTATTTTAGTAAACTACATTGTGCAGGCCTTCTGATATTATGGATAATTAAACAGTTTAATTACACAGACTCAGATGCAGGCCATAAAATATTCCCAGCACATGAAAAACAGTTGTGATAGGTTGCTCACTTCCCTCTAATATGGTTGAGGAGGGTGATGGCCGCGTTACTCGTGAACAAGTGCTGTTTGTCGTTTGGATACTTGGGAGGAGCGAGACTTGCGGGGAAAGGGAGGAGAGCAACAAAATTATTCTTATGTGCTAACAGATGCACATAAGAACAATTTTGTATATACATAGACACTGTAAATTTATTTTGAAAAAAATATACCCTTGAAGTTTCTTACCAGTTCTTCTTCACGAAGGTTTTTCCGAACTGGTGGTAGAGTCATGTTTTATTTGACGTCAATAAGAACAAGTAATTGTCAATGTTGAGAAATAAATATTTAAATTTGAATTAATATCAAACCAGCATGCCTTTAAATCAATGAATTGGAAAATATTTTGACGGTGCTCACTGTAGCCCAATTCTCGTAAAAGCAGACAATTGAAAGATGGCTGTAGTGCCGAAGTCGTTTGATCGAATTTCTATCCAAAATCGGTATTCACGTATTGCTCGGATGCACTTCGATAGGACTTCAACTCAATAGGATCTAAACTGAACGACTTTTGAATCAAACGACACAAGAAGTTGCCAGTTAAAGTTATTACTGAACTACCAAGACATTACAACATATTTTAAATTCTGAATATGGTGTTTAACATGTAATTAGTTAAATAAATTTAAAGAATAACGACTCCTACTAACTTCAACTAGCCAAAGAGAAATAAAAGCTGAAAAAAGCGAGTTTTCACTTTAATTGAGGATATTTGATTGATACCTAAGGTTACTATATTGTTATCTAACTACCTTAGTAGATATCATCATAAACTAATATATTTACGTTTTTATTTGGTATACAATGTGAGCTAGCAGAATAAAAACCTACTAACCTTATCTTTTACTGACAACGAATCCCGTTTCCGTTTTTCCTAAATGAGATTTTGCACCAACACTTCTGTGAGACGGAATGTTTCATGAAGTCTTTCTCCGGCATTGTGAATGCGTCTCATCTTGTGAACCTCAATTCACTTCTTCTTTTTCGCTTTTCGCGTCAAATCTGGCAATTTAGAAACAAACACGCTAAATCTAAGCTTATTTTTAGCCTCTTCAAAAATGAACTTTCGTTCAACGACTTTTGGATCGCTTATTTTGACGCTAAGTCGTTGACATCCGATCGAAGTGACTGTCATTTGTAGAGTAGAATACCATCGTGATATCGTTTTGAAACGTTTTGAAACAATCGACAGATGAGAATACGAAAATGACTTCAACGACTGAGTCGCTACGATATCGCCGCGGTTTTTATTACGAGAATTGGCCTACTGGTAATGCTTTTAATATTGAGATATACAAAATGTAACACCTAACGAAGTATGTCAATTATTTCCTGAAGCTTATTAAATATATTCAAAATTTTTTTGGGCATTCAGAATCAATCTAAGGGTTGGATAATTTACAATAGCAAGTATTGAATCAAACCTAATATTTATGATAGTATTTTTTATATGAATGAAGTTTTACTTTACCCAGAGTAGCTGAACAGACTTTTTTTTAACTGCCAATGCAAAAAAAGGGATTTTATAAGTTTAATGTGTGTCTGTGTATTTGTGTATCTATCTGTGGCATCATATCTCCTTTCTGAATTGGTTTTTTTTGTTTGCAAAATTGTTTGAAAATGTTCTTAGCCACATGTAAAGAAAATTGGTTCTGCCATTCAAAAGTTACGCATACTTTGGCCTGTAAGTGGGCAATTTTTAAATTTATGAAATTGAAAAGTGTTATAAGCAAATGCAATGATCAAAATTAGTCCACTAAGCAAGGTCGTGAAAATGAATGATAAATAATAATAAGCCTAATAGAATTTCCTCAACTGTATGTTTTTGAGTTACCATTATTTGCTTTTTTATGCTGTATATTCTAAATAATTTTAACCATATTTTATTCAAAAATATCTATTATCAATTTTACAGATGCGTCGTGAAACCCCTCTAGGTTTGCATGTATGCAGTAGAATCCTGATAGTGACAGGCAGTGCGGACACAGCGGCACAGTATATCAACTATATGAATGTCTTCTTTACAGCTCAGGTAAGTTTAGGCATTAGTTACATGCAAGCAATAACCATGTTTTCATAAATAGTTATATTATTCAAGAACTGGTTTAAAAGTTGTTTTTAATCAAAAATATTTCTTGAAAACACTTATTTATTTATTTATTTTTGGAGAAAAGAACAGATGCATACAAGGGGTTACATATAAAAAGACAATATTACATTAGTTACAGTATACATCCTTAACATGCTCACTAAGAAACATAAAAAAACAATATTTATAAAAGAACACAGACACAGTTTGCTTTTAAGAAGTAATGGAAAAAAAATACACACAATTACAGCTTCGCTACAGCCAAACACAAAACTGATTATACAAAAAAAATAAAGGCAAAAGAAAGTATAGGTGGAACATGAATCACAATTTACGAATGCAGTTATATTTTGATTGTACAATACCGTTATTATAGGAAAAAGGATTATTCCTTTTCAATAATTAATCAGAATTTCTTATTAATTTTTTTAACCCAAACTTAAAAACTGTTATCAGACAAACCAGACAGCATGTCGAAGATTTCACTTTTAAATCTCTGCAAAGTTGAGTTTAATAAGTCTACAGAACTAAGCCTCTCATTGAATGTAGAGCAAACACGGAATAAGGGGGCGCGGTGACCTTGGTTAGAGTTATGCAGTCTAAATAAAATAAGGGGCTACACCGCGTTCTGCGCTTTGGGACATTAAAATAGACTTGATCTAACAACTCAGGGCAGTTTACTTTATCTTTAAGAATTTTAAAATTGTTCCGCTGTTCTTCTCTTCTTGAGTGACAAAAGTTTATATCTACTTAGTAGTGTAACATAGGATAGTCTTTGTTTCGTCAGACGATAGTGCATAGCCCTCACAAATTTTTTTTTGGTCATTTCTATTTTTTTATTGTACACTTCATAGTGAGGATTCCAGATGGTAGAGGCGTACTCAAGGATAGGACGAACGAGAGCTTTATAAAGTGTGAGGTATGTAGAGGCTTTTTTAAACGCTTTTGCACAACGGAGAACAAATCCTGACATTTTATATGCTTTACTGATTATGTTATCAATGTGTTGGTTAAATATTAATTTGTTATCAATTTATGGGAGTCATACGCAGCATCGTACACAACGCGGCATACTGGCGCGTTGCGCGCGCGCTCCGGCATATTTATACTCGTGTCTGTATCCAGCGCTGCGTGCCCCCACCGGTGATCATCGCTAAACTGAAGCACGGACCGAAAACGCGGCAATATTTATGTGGATGTTGGAGCGAGACAGATGTCGTGTTATTTGTTGTCTTTGTCTAACAATGCTATATAAGCAGACGATTTTGGTAGTAAAAACGATTCCTACTGCTCATTACTGTTTCATTTCTCTCTCCGGCATGGTACAAGTTTCTACAAATTCATATTCCCAAGTCTTTTACGCTTTGAGATTTAGCGATTTGTTCGTCTCCTATTTTAAAGCTAAAACTAATTAAGTTACGTTTTCTACTAAATGTTATGTGAAGGCATTTGTCATAGGCAAGGTAGAGCTTATTTTCAAGACAGTAAGCATTAAACCTATCTGAGTCTTGTTGAATTAAACATCCATCAAGTTGATTTTTAACCGCTTTATAGATTTTAAGGTCATCAGCAAACAATAGGATATTACAATGTTGAAAACAGTTGATTACGTCATTGATGAATACGATATAGAGCAACGGTCCGAGTACAGAACCTTCACGCATTCTCGCTCCGATCGCCACGCGGTGCGGACGTGCAAGACCCCGTTCTCCGTTGATCGGTCCCTGCCCGATATTCCGTGGCGCTCAGTCTACTGACGTCACAGTTTAGCGTGTTGGTTCCGTGCTACGGTTTTCAAGGTTTTTCTACTCCCTCTGAGTGCTATCGAAATGCGATTTTTTCTTTGCGACTAAGCCCCTTAGTCTTCAAAGTGCTGTGCTAAGTTGTGTTGTGCTTGTGCTGAGTGCAGTGTTTTGCCCAGCGTAAGTAGTCTGGTTTCAGTACAAAGGATACTTAACGGTGACAACGAATTTGTACTGAACCAGTCCTTTTATTTTTATTTTATTTCTCTTCTCTATTTTATTTATTTTTCTCCTATTTTCATATTTATTTTTATCATATCTGTGTATTTTCGTGTGTATTTGTCCTTTCTGTCGGTAAAGGTTGACCCTAACGCGGTCAACTCTTTACCTGCGTACCCTTTTTAGGTTTCCAGGTAGCGGTGACAACGAATTTGTATTGAACCAGTCCTTTTATTATTTTTATTTTATTTGTCTTATTTCACTTATTTTCTACTATTTTCATATTTATTTTTATCATATCCGTGTGTATTTGTCCTTTCTGTCGGTACAGGTTGACCCTAACGCGGTCAACTCTTTACCTGCGTACCCTTTTTTTAGGTTTCTAGGTAGCGGCCTTCGGCGTACTACGGTTAGTTTTAAGTTATTCTCCCCAGCCCCCCTACCGCTGGTAGGGAGGTTAGCCGCTAGGGTTCGCTAGGTTTTTAGGAACTAGGCATCCTGTGTCATACTTATTTTATACTTATATTTGTCCCAACCCTCCCTAATGGATTCGCTAAGCGTTATTAACTTCGCGAACGCGTTCACCCAGGCGCTTGCTGCGGCAGGCGTCTCCATCCCGAAAGACATCCTAACGCAGGCCTTGCAGGCATCAATCGCGTCCCCGGCCCCTCAGGCCCCAACCCCAGCCCCTCAGGCCTCCAACGCCCAGACCCCTCAGGTCTATAGCTCTCCCGCGTCTCCCGTTCCATCCGATATGGACTGCGCGTCGGTCTCATCCTCGCGATCATCTCGTAGGAAGCGTACCGCTCCCGGGAGCGATTCAGACTCCGCCACGTCCGAAGCTTCGTCGGTCGCCGCCACCTTAACCGGCTCTCCTGAGCCCGCGTTCCAATTAGTTACCAAACGCTCTAAGAAGCGTTCGAAAAAAGCCGCGGTGTCTTCAACACCCGAGCCAACCCCGGTGTCTTCTACACCCGCCCCCGCGCCGCTCATGTCACTCGAAGTGACCGCGTCTCCGTCGGTCCCATCGAAGCCAGCGACGCGCTGCGCTCCCGTCCCGCCGAAACCTCAGCTCCCTCCGCCCGTCTTCCTGCGTGAAAAAGCGCGCTGGACCGCGGTTTCTAATCTGTGCAAAGAGCACAAAATTAATTACTTAAAAGCAACCGACGCAGGCGATACAATTAAAATTCAGGTCGCGACCGTCGACGACTTTCGCGCGTTTACCAAGTTACTTTCTCTTAAACAAATCGCGTATCACACCTACGCCCTCCCGGAGGAGCGTAAGATCCGCGCATCACTACGGGGCGTCCCGTTCGAGCTCGCGAATGAAGAAATCCTCGAGGACCTTAAGTCCCAGGGTTTCCGGGCCGAAGCAGTGCACAAGATGCACTCTAACCGCGGTAGGCGCTTTCCGTTTGCTTTAGTTATCTTGTCGAATACTCCCAACTCGAGGGAGTTCTTTAGAGAGGCTCGCACAATTTGCGGACGCTCAAATATCTCCGTCGAGCGTCCCAACCCCCGCGGTCTCCCTGGGCAGTGCCACCGCTGCCAGCTCTATGGCCACGCAGCGGCTAACTGCTCAGCTCCCCCCAGGTGCGTTAAGTGCCTGGATCCGCACATAACGAAGGAGTGCACTCGCACTCCCGAATCCACTTCCCCCCCTGCCTGTGTGCTGTGCGGTCAGTCCGGCCACACAGCTAACTACAGGGGTTGCCCGCGCACTCCGCGCTCCACCGCTAAGAGGGCCGCGCCTAAACCGGCGCCGCCGCTCACTCCCGCTCACTTCCCGCCGCTGCGCAACCGGGGTCCCCCGGAAGCAAAGCCAGTTCAGCCGACGCCTACTCAGGCTCTGTCTTAGAGGCAGCGTCCGGCCGTTCCGCCTGCACCTTCCCGACCCATCCCAGCTCCCGTAGCTTCCGTAGGGCCGCGTCCTGCTCCGTCATCCGCACCTCAGTCGTCGTTGGCTGAGGACATGAAGACCGTGTTCGACGTTATTCAAAACGTCGATATTAACGAAATTTCCGTGCTCGCACGCAAACTGCGAGCCGCCCGCTCTCCTCAAGAGCGTTTATTTGCGTTAGCCGAGCATCACTCGCTTCTAAGTTCGTTATAAATTAATTTTTTTATTTTTGTATAAAGTCGTAAATAAGTAAATTATAATGTCTAGACCCGCGAATCCCGCGTCCAGTCGTATGAAACCCAAGGGCTTATCCCTAGTATCTTTTAACGCTCGTAGCCTTAACACCAACCTTCCCGAGATTAAACTGTTCCTTCAGAACAAAGAACCTGACTTATTCCTTCTCCAGGAGACATGGCTTACTCCAAACCGCTCCAGGGGATTCGCTATACCTAAGTACGCGTTTATTCGTAACGATAGGCCCAACTCCGACGGTTTCGGCGGCACCGCTATATATTACAAAAGAGGTATATTACAAGAATATTAATAGTTGTATAATATTAATAGAATATTAATGAATATTATAAGATACTATATATTACTACATCAGATTGTCCTCTGCCAATATCCAGTCAACCTGAGGAGCCATATGTCACTAAGCATGTAGTATCAAACTCAGGTAGTAGCTTAGATAAGAAGTCAAATAAAAGTGAATTAAATATAATTATGTATAGCGATGAACTTGGTAAGAACATGGGATTGCAACTTACTCGGTGTGTTGGGGGGCCAATAACTAATTATTGTTACCCCGGTGCTTCATATTATGACATAGACATAGATCCCGTACATTAACCCTAATACAATATTGATTATATTAGTAGGCAGATGTAAGCAACTAAGTAGGAAAACAATGACAGCATGTTTTGCTAGATTGAATTGCAGGCAGAATATTAGTAAAATTATTTTGTTTGCATTTCCATTTACCCAGAGCCCCTCAGAAAATAATATGAAGCATCGACTAAATATAGATGTACAAAATATGACATGTCGTCATAGTGAAAAATTTCAGTTTATTGATTTAAATACATTTATTAACAAGCCATATATGACCAATGATAGGTACAATTTGTACAGTAATGACCTACGACATATAGCATACTCGCTATCATATATCTTATTCATAACAGTCAATTCGTTGACTACAACCGCTGCTTCTATTGAGCAGTCACTTTATACTTTTGACCCGTTGGAATGTTGCCATTCTCGCCCTCGGCCATTCAGTCATTATGTTCGGAGACTTTAACTCCAAACATACTGACTGGACGTGCCTATCGACTAACACCAGCGGTATCGCTCTCCTCGACATCACTAACTCCCTTGACTTAGACGTCATATCCCCCATCACTCCCACTCACTATCCCAACAACCCGTCCTACTCTCCTGACATCCTCGACTTTGCAATTATCAAGCGAATCAATCTTGATCTAAGGTCTATCGAACCGCTCGATGACCTAGGCTCCGACCATCGCCCCGTTTCCCTCGTGCTAGGACCGCCGAACGATAACGTCTCATCTCCTAAGACCTTTACCAACTGGAAAGGTTTTAAAAATACGTTAGTTTCAGCCTTAGAGGCTCCGAACTCTCCACTCGCGATCTCTCCCGAACAATTAGATAGCCCGGATAAAATCGATTCATTAGTAAATTCTCTCACTGATGCTATCAACTCAGCCATCAGTGACAACGAAAAGGTTGCTAAGCAAGGCAAACCCACGCTTCCCTTAGCCGTTAGCAATATTATTAAAGCTAAGAACGCGGCTCTCCGGAGAGCCAAGAAATATCCCACGCCCGCCTATAGAACAGCTGCGAATCAGCTTCAACGTAAAGTTAGGTCTTGCCTCGCGGAACTCCGAGACGCTCAGATGAACGATCTCATGGCGAATATCTCTCCGTCCCACCAAGCGTACTATAGCATGGCCCGAGCCTTACGCGTAGACACCGCCTCTCACGTTCCTCCTCTCACTCGTCCCGATGGCACTACTGCCTTTGAAATCGAAGAGAAAGCCGAATGCTTCGCTGACAGCATTGCCGCACAATGCTCGCCCAGCACGCAACCTGCTGACCCCTCACACATCCAGGCGGTGGAGGACGAAGTCCTTCGCAGAGACTCTCTCCCCATCACCGCCGACCCTGTCACAGTCTCTAATGACGAAATCTTGCTTCTCATTAGAAATCAGAAGTCTAAAAAGGCTCCGGGTGCGGATGGAATTTCCAACCACGCACTTAAGCACCTACCTCAACAGATGCTTACCTTGTTAGCTATCATTTTCAATGCCTGCTTCGACCATAGCTACTTTCCAAAAGCTTGGAAAGAAGCGACAGTCATAGGCATTCCCAAGCCGGGCAAACCTCTGAACGTCCCAGCTAATCACAGACCCATCAGCCTCCTCAAGGCAATGTCTAAACTTCTCGAGAGAGTCATACTCTCTCGACTGCGGAACCATCTGTTTCCAACGGATGGCGATCCTCTCATTATTCCCCATCAGTTCGGCTTTCGCGCCAAACACTCCTGCCCTCAGCAAGTCCATCGAATCGTCGAGTATATACTTGACGGTTTCTATCCGCGTCGTTATAAAATAGTCGCGGTTTTCTTTGACGTAGCCATGGCTTTCGATAAAGTCTGGCACAGCGGTCTCGTTTATAAACTCTACAAAATAGGCTTACCGGATCGCCTAGTCAGGTTAATAGCGTCGTTTCTCAAAGACCGTACGTTTCGATTTAAACACGAAGGCACGTTTTCTGCGCCTCGTCCCATAAAGGCTGGAGTTCCTCAAGGCTCAGTCCTCGCCCCTCTTTGCCGACGACACCGCACTCTATACCAAAGGCCACAGTGTTCCGCACCTTGTAACCAGACTCAAAAAGGCCGTAAACGCCCTTGGTGTATGGTTTCAAAAATGGCGCATCGATGTGAACCCTGAAAAGAGTTCTGCGATGCGCTTCGACCACAAACGCCGTCGTCCCGCTGGCGATCCCCACGTTCGAATGCTAGGCATTCCCATCCCCTGGAAGCGCAGTACTAAATACTTAGGCGTCACATTAGATCCGACGCTTTCTTTCAAGCCACACGTCGAAAGAGTTTCGAAACTCGCTCGTCACTACTTAGGCCGCCTAAATAGCATGTTAGGTAGAAAAAGTAAAATGTCTTTCAGAAACAAACGTACACTTTACAAGGTCTGCGTTAGACCCGTCATGACGTATGCCTCGCCAATCTTTGCCCACACCAAACCCTCCCTCCTGCACAAACTGCAGGTAGTTCAAAACCTCTTTTGCCGCAGGGCCACAAACGCACCGTGGTACGTGCGTAACGCGGACTTGCATAGAGATCTTGAACTGCCTACAGTACAACAACACCTCAAAACACTCTCTGAAGCGTTCTTCAAACGCTCCGAAACCCATCCCAACCCTCTAGTTCGTGATTCAGTCTCATATACTACTCCTGTCTTAGATTCGAAGTTCAAAGTCGCTAGGCCTAAGAATGCGCAAGCGTACTCATCCACCAGACTGTCAGCCGATCTCGAAGCCCTTCTGGCCGCAAATTCTAATTCTAACGTAAATTCTAATTCTAACGTAAATCCTAATTCTAACGTAAATGTGAATTAATTCAATTTTATTTTGCAATTTTTAATTTTTGTTTTAATTATTGACTTTCATTTTGAGCACCTTCAGGGCTATGTATTCACCTTCAGTGCTATGTAATCCCAGCGGGTGACCCCTTCTGGGCCCCGCTAGCGCGGCCTCTTTCTTCAATTGGCCGTGGCAAAAATGCACGAGCCGACAGGGGGTTTTTAGTGGGTATGGTCCTGGTAGGCGTCGGGACGAGTCCCACATAACTCTGGAATCGCGCCAGAGTATGCGTCAGGGCATTTTTATCCTCCTGCCCTTCCCGCGTAGGGGAACAAAAAAAAAGTACAGAACCTTGAATTACTCCAGAAGGAACATAGACTTTACTGGATTCATGCCCGCACATTATGACCTTTTGATTCCGGTTTTCTAGGCAGGAAGCAAACCATCTTAGGAGATTTCCTTTGATCCCGTTCAACGCTAATTTTTTTAGCAACAGGAGATGATCCACCTTATCAAAAGCCTTCCTGAAGTCTGTACAGACAGCGTCTATTTGTATACGTTTATCCATTGTTTTAAAAAGTGAATCTGTGTAGTAAAGAAGATATGTTACTGTAGATTTTCTTTTTACAAAACCGTGTTGTTGTGCTATTAAGTTTTTGTCGATTGGAACCTCATTGTAATGTACTAGAAAAATGTATTTTTTTGGTAGCGCATTTATTACAAACAGCTGGAGTTAAGTTGAGTCCAATTTAAATGACAAATGTTGTTCAGGTAAATGGGAAAATATCGGAATTAAAAAATTATTTTTTTATTTTGGTGATTAATTATACTATTTCCATTACTTTATTTTCTCGATGACAGTTCTAATTTAATATAATGCTCTCTAGCTCCATCCAATAGCGCCATCCCTATCAGTTTCTCCGACTCTGGTATGATATAACCTTGTACGTGTGTAAACGTCATATTTTTATAAATAATGCATACATAATGTAAAAAAACGCTCGCACAAGGTTACACAGGAGCTGTCATCGAGAAAATAAAGAAATGGAAATAGTGTAAAGATTATTTTATTTAAGCTATTTTTGGTGGTAACTTCATCAATAGTCAATATGATTTAGTTACTTTTTCACATCTTAAAACGATTTTTTCAAGTCAAGTTCTTGCATTTTGTAGCGTCCTTATTGGTTTGTTTTATTTTAACGGTCATATGTGTGATAAAAGTAATATTAAATAGCTTCTGCAAAAGAATCTAATCCGTAACAGTCCCTATTCACTCACACAACTAATATGAAAAGTCACAAGAAGAGTAAGGTTCTACAGCGGTTGCACGTTCTCTCTCTTAAAGTGCACTTCTGCAACATCAGAGGAATGCACTCAAATATCAACGATGTCCACCACCATCTTGAGACAGAGAGGCCTCACCTACTCTTCTTAACGGAGACGCAGATCTGTACCGCCGTCAGACTCGGCATACCTTTGTTACCCAGGGTACATGCTGGAGTCCAATTTCCGCTCGAACGCCGGGGTGTGCATGTATGCCAGTGACGAGATCTGTTGTCAGTGTCTCCGTTACTTGGAAGGTCTGGACTTTTCCGTTATGTAGGTTCACATTGATACCGGCCTTGACCAATTGGTCTACGCCAGTATATACCGGTCACACAGCGGAGATCGGGAGACAACGAGGGTCATGGAGTATCTCAGCGATGCAGCAGATAAGGTTCGGCAACGTTTTCCCTCAGCGCAGTTGGTGTTCCTGGAGGATTTTAACGCTCATCACGGGCAATGGCTATACCCGTATCAGGACACTGACCACGCTGGAAGAGAGGCTTTTAAGTTTTCCGTGACTCAAGGCCTATCACAGCTTGTGCACGAGCCCACGCGCATCCCCGACGTTGCTGGCCACACTGCATATTGCTTAGACCTTCTGCTGACAACTGATCCTGACAGGTGCTCGTGTCCGTAACTGCACCTTTACGGACATCCGACCCCTGCGTGGTGAAATCTGTGTCGCAGTACTCGCCGCCTGACACCAGCCCAAAAGGCGCTAGGCGAGTATGGCGATACAAGTCAGTAGATTGGGATGAGATGCGGCACTTTTTCGCGTCTTATCCTTGGCGGCAGACTTGTTTTACATCAACCGATCCATCGTGCTGCGCTGATGCTGTATCAAGTGTGATGGCCAAGCAATGGAGTATTTCATCCCTTACGCTGACCTATCCCTGAAACCAAAGGTCGCCCATGGTTTAATGCTGCTTGCCTCACAGCTGAAAAGCTTAAGCAAGAAGCGTACAAAGCCTGGGCTGACGCTCGCAGAAGCAAAGCCGTGGATTCGCATGAACTGAAGAAAAGACACAATGCTGCCGCCAAGTCTTGCAAAAAGTTGATCAGAAAAGCTCGCTTTGACCACATTGGCTACATTGGAGACAAGATAGCGTCATAGCCTTCAGGAAGCAAAGCTTGCTGGTCTTTGGCCAAGTCGGTTGAGTCGAACTTCTGTCGCCCATCGCTGCCACCTCTGAGGAAGCCTGACGGTTTACTGGCCCACAGTGCAAAAGAGAAAGCAGACCTCTTTACCTCAGTTCGAACCCAAAATGGGTACCGTTCATATTCGCCAACAGGAGGTTCTTAAATGCTTGCAGAAATTAGACGTGAACAAGGCCAGCGGCCCCGATGGCATACCAGCAGTTGTGTTAAACTGCGCAGCCGAGTTGTCTCCCATACTAACGCGCCTGTATCGACTCTCTTTGGAATCTGGAAAGGTCCCTAAATCCTGGAAGCTGGCTAACGTGCAATTAGTACCAAAGAAGGGAAGCCGTGCAGATCCTGAAGGATTATGGTTAAAATAAAAGTATTCGGTTCGATAGCACTTGATTTATTTTTCATCACACACATACGGTAAACGGAGAGCGAGAGACAAACAAAAGATGCACAAATGACAGCGACACACTTGACATTTTGGCAGCTGTCACCACGTTTACAAATACACACTTATTGTATTTTGTTTACATTAGTAGCTATGCTACAACACTAGCCCTTAAACAAATAGAATATAATTATTACAAGATTATCAATAACAGTTTTTATTGTTAAGTCATAATAGAAAATCCTAAACAATTTTAAATAACTTGGATACAAACTTACAATGTTTCTTTCTAGTTAATAACTTCTAGCCCTTAAACAATTACAATCTAGGTATAACAAGATTATTAAAAACAGTTAAATCAAAACAGAAAAACCTAAGCCAATTTAAATAATTTAGATACAAAATTAAAATGTTTCTCACTAGTTAATGACTTGGTACAAACATCAGCTAGCATTTCATCAGTACATACATATGTTAAATTAACAATTTTCCTATTTATTAAATCTTTCACAAAATGGTGTCTAATATCAATATGCTTTGTCCTTGAATGTGATACAGAATTACAACATATCTTTTGAGCTGATTGATTGTCATTAAACAAATTTATATTACACAGAATACCAGTACATTCATGAATAAACGTTCTCAAAAAAATACCTTCCTTACAAGAATCAGATATTGCCATGTACTCTGCTTCAGTGCTAGAGAGAGCAACTGTCCGTTGCTTCCTACTTTCCCACGAAACAATAGATTGACCAAGTTTAAATACATACCCAGTACATGACCTTCGGTCCAAGTGATCTCCACCCCAGTCTGCATCTGTATATCCTGTAATTCCTAAATTACCTTTTTCAAATGTGAGGCAGTAATCCATAGTACCTCTTAGATACCTCAGGACCCTCTTGGCTGCTTTCCAATGATCTTCAGAATAACAGTCATTGAACTGACATAAATAGCTCACGCTATGTGCTATATCAGGCCTTGAACATACTGCCAGGTACATTACATATCCTATAAGACTTCTGTAATTATGTTTACAAAGTGAATTAGTTACCTTTTGCAATTTTAAACCCACCTCCATAGGAGTCTTAGATATCTTACAATCTGACATTTGGAATTTATCCAACATTTTAGAAATATAACTTGTTTGATCCAGTGTAAATTTTCCATTATCAGTTTGAGTAATTTTCATTCCCAAAATATGATGAGCCTGTCCCAAATCTTTCATTTCAAATTCATCCATTAGTAATTTCTTCATAATATCTTTCTTTACAGAATTCTTCAATGACAACAACATTATGTCATCGACATACAATGCTATAAACATTCTTTCCCCTTTACGATTATAACAATAAACACATGGCTCTGAAGATAATCTCTTGAACTTCAATTTATTGATTAAAACATCATTGATTCTATCATTCCAAGCTCTTGCGGCCTGTTTTAAACCATAAATTGCTTTATTCAACTTGTATACTTTCCCCTTATTGTTTGAATCTACAAACCCATCAGGTTGTTCCATATACACATACTCTTCTAAATAGCCATTCAAAAAGGCTGTTTTAACATTGAAGTGTTCAATTGTCATATCATAATGAGCTGCGAGGGTTAGCAAAATTCGTATAGTTGAATATCGAACAACTGGCGAAAAAGTTTCATGGTAATCAATTCCATGTTTTTGGGTAAAGCCTTTTGCAACCAGACGTGCCTTGTATTTAAGCAATTTCCCATTTAACCCTCTCTTCTTACTAAATACCCATTTACATTTAATTGTCTTATGCCCTTTAGGTAAATCAGTCAATGTGAAACAATTGTTTTTGACAAAAGAGTTAAATTCATCTGCAATTGCTACCTTCCAATGTTTTCCTTCACTGCAACTTAAAGCCTCTTCTTGGGAAATGGCAATTTACTTTGTTTACCCTCTATACATGCTACACAAGGAGAAAAAGAATTTTCATTAAAATCCATACCTGTAACTAGCCCATTCTTCATTAAATTCATACTTCTAGAGTTGAGATGACCAAGCCGCTTGTGCCATGTTTCATGTGAAACAGTCTTCCTGCCCTCTGATGATACCTGTGAAATTGCCTCCCTAGACCCGGAATTTTCACAAACAGAGCTCATGGCAATATTTGACCTTTTTTCATTACCCATATTATCAATAATGTTTAGTTGATAAACACCATTGCGACATGTACCAGTAGCTATGATTTCATTACCATCTAAAATCTGACAATCTTTAGCATTGAATATTACAGAATAACCTTTCCTAATAAGTTCACTTACAGACAGTAAATTCGCAGAAAGTTTTGGAATGTAATACACATCACTAATAGTCTTTAAACCACTTTTTAAACATACTTTTACTTTGCCACGGCCATATGTTCTAATTTTTTCACCATTTGCAACATTTACATCCAATGGCTTTGATTGTTCAAAAACAGTGAAACTTTGCCTTTTATTGCACATGTGATGAGTAGCACCTGAATCAATGTACCAGGTATCTTCCTGTACATTCACCGACAGAGCTGCTATTAATGACTTCTCCTTCCTTCTGAATGGATGCTTACTTTGCTGTTGTTTCTCTGGTTTCTCTTTAGCTTGAGGACAGTCCTTCTTCATGTGTCCTGGCTTTTTACATCTGAAACATTTGTAGGGCCTCTTGACAGCCAAAGCATTCATCTCAGAGCTGTCCGACTTCTGAGCTCGTCGTTGCTGTTCTTGTATTAGTTTAGCCTTCACAGTCTCACTTGTAAGCGCAATATTGGAATTTTCTAATGCTATTATTAGGGGATCAAAATCTTCCGTCAAGCCGCTAAGCATGATAACTGCAACAAACTCGTCATCCAGCGGGGAACTGATATCTGCAAGCTGCTGTGTAACTTCAGATATTTTTGATAAGTAGCTATCCATGTCTGCCATCTCTATGAGCTTCACACTAAACAGCGATCTTAATAAGCCCAATCTCCTGCTCAAACCTTTATCCTCATAGGCAGCCTCTAGACTAGTCCATGCTTCGTAGGGTGTCTTAGCGTTGCGAATATATGACTGCGCTGACGGTCCCACGGACAAGCATATCTTCGCTAGTGCCTTTTGGTTTTTCTTCTCATCCGTGCTTCCCTTTGCCGACGTAATGCACTCGTACAGATCTTCGTGCATGAGAATCATCCGCAAAGTAAATTTCCAACTATTGTAATCGGTGACGCCTCCTAGTCGTTCCATGGGAAACCCGACGGTTGTAGACGACGTACTCATAATTATGTTTGAATACTGACCAATCCAATATGAGGTGAGATGAGCTAACCCGTGTGATGACGTTGCGTTGAGAATCTTCTAGTAAATTTCGAAGACAGTCTTTTCGCGTATATTATCGAAATAAACACGTTACAGGGTACAGTGAACGCCCCTGGGCCCATAACCTGAAGGATTATGGTTAAAATAAAAGTATTCGGTTCGATAGCACTTGATTTATTTTTCATCACACACATACGGTAAACGGAGAGCGAGAGACAAACAAAAGATGCACAAATGACAGCGACACACTTGACATTTTGGCAGCTGTCACCACGTTTACAAATACACACTTATTGTATTTTGTTTACATTAGTTAGCTACTAATGATGCTACAACAGATCCCATCAACTATCGACCTATTGCAATCACCTCCATACTTTGCAAAGTTATGGAGCGTGTATTGAACAATCTTCTCCTGGCATACCTTGAGTCCAACGAGCTCCTTAGTGATGACCAATATGGTTTTCGCAGTGGACGCTCGACTGGAGATCTTCTTGTGTATGCCACTCACTTATGGAGCGAAGCCTTGGAAGGTCACGGTGAAGCTATAGCTGTATCCTTAGACATTTCCAAGGCTTTTGATAGGATCTGGCATGATGGTCTCTTTAGTAAGCTTCCAGCATACGGAATACCTAAAGGGCTCTGCGACTGGATATCTGATTTTCTGAGGGAACGGTCAATTCGAGTAGTCTTAGTCTTAGACGGCTGCTCTTCTGACCTAATGGCAATTAATGCCGGGGTACCTCAGGGATCTGTTCTCTCTGCAACGTTGTTCTTGCTGCACATTAACGACCTGCTAACCCCAGGCATTATTGGTTACGCTGATGACAGCACCGTTGTAGAGAGATACATGTCCAATGCGCGAGCGAGTCCTCAAGAAATCCGGGCTTTGAGAGAGTCCATGATTGAGCGGGTGGATTTGGCCTTAAAGAAAGTGTCCGATTGGGGCGAGTCCAACTTGGTCAAATTTAACCCGTCGAAAACACAGGCGTGTTTATTCTCCGCGAAAAAGATCAGTTTCGACCTAACGCCCACTTTCCAATATGTTTCTGTACCCATAACCGACCACCTAGGGCTTCTGGGCGTAACTTATATATCGTCCCAACTAAACTTCGGGCAACAAATCGTTTCCATGACTCAAACTGCTTCAAAGAAGTTGGGAATCATCTCGAAGGTCCGACGGTACTTCAGCCCTGAACAGCTACTTAATTTGTATACAGCTCAAGTTCGATCTTGTATGGGGTACTGTAGCCACCTTTGGGATGGTTCTGTAAAGCACCAACTAGAAGCGATGGATGCAGTTGACTGAAGAGCCCGAAAAATTATTAACAACTTTGACCTCACCACCAAAAAACTGCAAAGCCTCGACCATTGTCGGTAAGTTGCCAGTTTAGCAGTCTTCTACAGATTACATTTTGGAGAGTGCGCGAATGCTCTTTTTGATCAGGTTGAACCCACACCCTTGCATCGGACTACTAGACGCAGACAGACCTTCCATCCCTTCATGGTAGATATCCCAAGAAGTCGAACCAAACGCTTCGATAGTTCCTTTTTGGTGCGGGTCGCCAAAGTGTGGAATGAACTGCCTGCGTCTGTTTTTCCAGAAAACTATAGTCCTAGTTCTTTCAAGCGTCGAGTGAATAGTTATCTCGTGGATAGACGTGTAACACCTTCGTCTTCATCATCACTTTCCATCAGGTGAGATAGAAGGCAAACGTCTAATCCTTTTTGAATAAAAAAAAATCTAATCGGTAAGCCGTTTTTTATTTTGATCAAAATAGACGCTTATAGTTGGCTGCTTACCCAGGTCCAGACAAAATACCAAACAGGGTTCTGAAAGCTCTCCCACTCGCACTCATACAACTGTTAGTAGTTATATTCAATAACTTACTAACAAACTGCTCCTTTCCCTAAACGTGGAAGGAAGCGATTGTCATCGGTATTAGGAAACCCGGAAAACCAGCTAATCTACCTACAAGCTACCGTCCTATTAGCTTGCTTAGCGCGATAGGCAAATTATACGAAACGATCATATTGAACAGGCTCCGAGAGGTCATCCGTTCGAAGCACTTGTTACCGGATGAACAGTTCGGCTTTAGATCCCGTAACTCCTGCTTCCAACAGGTGCACCGCATCACAGAGCTCACAAGCACGGGTGCGCTCTTCTTTGACATGGCTAAAACTTTCGACAAGTCTGGCACAACGGCTTCGTATTTATTTATTTGAAGCAAAGGAAACAAACAGCCAATACATAGTACTTAAAAAATAAAATACAAATTAGTAACACCAAAGCCAAAGAAGTTTCCAATGATGTTCAATTATTTTAGCTTATCGATAGCAGATTGGAGAAGTTTTAAGCAAAACATAAAATTATAAAACAAAAACTATAAAAGAAGGTAAAAAAATATACCTAAAGAATATAAAACTATTATTTAAAACATACAGCTTGTTTAAATTGTGAAAATGTGAGGTGAAATATATCTAGATTATTAAATTGCTTATTGTAAAAAATTAATAAGTGGTGCGAATCAAAAATGTATATTTATTATAGTTTGTACATGCAAACGGTACTTCAAATAAATCTGTATTGCGGGACGAAGGTCGTTTGAAACGAATACCAATTTGATTAACTAGAAAGGTTGAATCAGCCAAGTTGTGAAGTAATTTATACAAAAAATATTATGTCTCTCCGTTTTCTGCGTTCTTCTAAAGATATCATTTTCAGTGGTTATCCATATTTTTTATTCTAAATCTTAATACACTTACAAATTTTCTTTGAATACGTTCAATAGAGTCTTTATGTACTTTATAATTTGGGCTCCATACAGTAGAAGCGTATTCAAGATGTGATCTTACAAAATCACTATATAAAATTAAGTATTAGGTCTTTACCTATGAAATTGCCGTTTTTCACGAAATAAATGAAGCGTAATTTTTTTATATATTTTTTATTTCTATTAATCAAAATAATCACCCATGCAATCAATGCATCTTTGCCAACGCATTGGTAGCTTATTGATGCCTTTCTTGAAGAAATCAGCTGGACGGGAGGCAACAAATTCTTCAAAGGCATTTTGTACTGCCTCTCGGGTATTGAATTTTTTTCCCGCCAAGAAGTTATCCAAATTCTGGAAAAAGTAGAAGTCTGTAGGCGCAAGGTCTGGTGAGTACGGCGGATGACGGAGAACTTCCAACCCCAACTCTTGTAGCTTGGAGACCGTCTGCTGTGCAGTATGAGGTCGCGCGTTGTCGTGCAGGAGCAGTGGAGCCGAACGATTGACCAAAGCTGTGTGACGGTTGTCTATTTCGACCTCTTTTTGTCAGTAA
Source organism: Marasmarcha lunaedactyla (assembly GCA_923062675.1). NCBI lineage: Eukaryota > Metazoa > Arthropoda > Insecta > Lepidoptera > Pterophoridae > Marasmarcha > Marasmarcha lunaedactyla. The sequence goes on along the minus strand of OV281361.1, from coordinate 6,429,841 downwards.
ATTTTATTTTTTTGTTGTTCCCGACGTAATTTTAAACTAGGAATTACGTAGTGTCGGAGAACGGCAATGTTTTGATTTGACAAGTCAGTCACGAAAAATTATCCATCAAAGCAACTTGAATCTATTTATTTATTATTTTCCGAGTTTATTATTCCAAATTACATAGTTAAGATATTTTATTATCGATAATCAAAGTTCTTTTTAAGAAACCTATATTTATTTTTTACGTTCACGAGTGTGCGTAGCCAAAATTGTTGGTAAGGATTCTCATTCATTAAAATTTATTTTATTGTTATTTTTTCTTTTCAGATCAAATTTAATTGTATTAATATTTCTGTTCTATTTTGTGTGACTATTTTTTATTTCAATTTTGTTTATATTTTTCTGTTTGTATTTACAGGCATCTTTGTATATTTTTAATTTTACCGAAAAAATAAACACAGAAGAGAATTTTGTGTTTTATTGAAACTACGCTACATACTGGCGCCCGAATATTCAAACGTAGTTTATGGAGAAGAGAGGAGAAATTGCAACAGAAGGAACAAAAGGAACAGAAGAATTGCAACATTAAAAATAATTTTTTTATAATTATTATTGAGGTCAGGCATAAAACTTTATTTGTTACCATTTTCAATCATTAACATTCACTATAATATATTTATATATGTATCTACTATAATATATCTACTATAATATATCAAAATACTGCTAAATTATTCAGACATTTAAGTTTCTTTAGTTTCTTTCGTTATAATATCCTTGAAGAAATTTTCTGAAGACACAACATTCTATAACCCAGTAATTTCACTATTTAAATAACATTTTCTATTCATTTTCATCACTTGAAAATACGTATATTTTTAAGGCTCTATTCTGCATAACGACTATTAACAAATTTGTTTCACTTTAACATTTTTTTTTGATTTTGCAATGAATTTTTTCACAATTAAATAAACCTGAAATAATTTATGAATTAAAAATCAGAAATAAAAATTTTTCTTCGACGCAATCTGTAGACGAACTACGATCATTATTATTAAATATTAATGTAGATTCTGAAACAGAAATTTTACAAAATAGCCCTGAAGAATTTTCAGAGAGAGAGAGAATTTTCACGGCGAGCATAAGCCGATTCTTTTTGTCTTATTTTTTTTTTATGCACCTCATTATCGTTTGGCTATACCATTAACATTGACGTTGGTCAAAACTTATAATTAATTATCATCATCGTAGTATTAGGTTAACTTATTGTGTAATTTATTTAATATTTGCAATTCTAGGAGTGTAAACTCTTATTTTCAATATCTGTATTATACTTTATAGTATAATTTGTTAAATGTTATCAATTTTTTTTTTCTCAATTTTTTTTTCAAGCGGTTTGCAACTTGTAAAATTAAGCCTTCTGCACGAGCGTTTATTATGGTAACTCGTTAAACTAAACCATACCTATGTGTATTATTTATACGCTTGAATCACTTTCCTGTGAGAATTATTTTCATATGTTTATTACATAAATATTTTAATTACTTCACAAAAGACCCTTGGATTTTATTTAAAAGTCAATATTTCACGACTGGCTATGATTTTCTTTTCTTTCCGGCATATTTATTTCAGTCTTTAACTGAAACTTGTTTATAGTAATCACCGTGCGGGAGTTAGCGACACGTTAAAGAAGCCATAAGCTATTAATATTTTCAGCGGATGGCAACTATTAAAGCCTTTTGCCGTTGCGTTCAACTCTATTGAGTTGACTTATTTAGGATACGATTCCTCATAAGCAACTCTAACTGCATGACGTTTTATTTCCAGTAGTTGGAATAAGACTAGTATGATAGAGAATGTATGTTGTAATTATAATGTACGTTGATGGAGTTGAACGATGTATATTAACATTGTATATTCCAGGAACATGTTAAAAATTCTATCATTCATGAACCATGTAATTTAAGATAATTATTTAGGATTTTTTTTTTTCTCTCTCTCGTCTGTTTTGTTTTCTTTTTCTATTAAATAACTTGTTGATAAGCATTATATCAGTATTATTTTTTTTTTTTCATATATACAGGATGTTTTTTCAGAAAATTTTTTCTATAGGATGTTAATATTAATTTTCATTTTGCTTTTAATTATTTTTTTTTTTTTTGATTGTTCTTTCATTTAGCAGATTAAATATTAAAATTCGATATGTATATGCGGTTTATTTTGATTTGGTTTGAATTTGAAATTTTACTAAAAAAAATCTTTCAGATTTTTTTTTCCCGGCCCCCGGGGTATTGTGACGGTTGTCTATTTCGACCTCTTTTTGTCAGTAAATTTTATTTTTTTGTTGTTCCCGACGTAATTTTAAACTAGGAATTACGTAGTGTCGGAGAACGGCAATGTTTTGATTTGACAAGTCAGTCACGAAAAATTATCCATCAAAGCAACTTGAATCTATTTATTTATTATTTTCCGAGTTTATTATTCCAAATTACATAGTTAAGATATTTTATTATCGATAATCAAAGTTCTTTTTAAGAAACCTATATTTATTTTTTACGTTCACGAGTGTGCGTAGCCAAAATTGTTGGTAAGGATTCTCATTCATTAAAATTTATTTTATTGTTATTTTTTCTTTTCAGATCAAATTTAATTGTATTAATATTTCTGTTCTATTTTGTGTGACTATTTTTTATTTCAATTTTGTTTATATTTTTCTGTTTGTATTTACAGGCATCTTTGTATATTTTTAATTTTACCGAAAAAATAAACACAGAAGAGAATTTTGTGTTTTATTGAAACTACGCTACAGCTGGTTGGAGACGTGCGAGCTTTTCCATCATTGTGTTCAGTTCTTCACAGTACACATCTGCAGTAATGCTTGTCCCGTTTGGCAAGAAGCTGTGATGAATTACACCCGCGTTAGACCACCAAACAGTGACCATCACTTTTCTAGGGGTAAGTTTTCGTTCAGGGCATTGTTTGGGTGCTGAACCAGGGTCCAACCAACTTGCTGAGCGCTTACGATTGTCAAACAGGATCCATTTCTCGTCACAAGTAACAATGCGGTTCAGAATTCCTTCATTTGTATGCCTGCTGAGCAGTGCAAGGCACGTCTCCACGCGTGCTTCGCGCTGGCGGTCATTGAGTTCGTGGGGTACCCATTTGTCAAGCTTTTTTACCTTGCCAATTTGACGCAAATGGACCAATATTGTTTTGATGCTAACGTCGAAAGCTGCTGCTAATTCAGCCGTGGATTGAGTTTCATCAGCTTCCACAATTGCCTTTAATTCGTCATTGTCGACCAAAGTTTTCGGACGACCACGGGGTTCATTTTTCAGGTCAAAATTTCCAGAACGGAAGCGGGTAAACCAGTAACGGGTGGTGCGTTCGTTTGTAGTGTTCGCTCCGTAAACGTCGTTGATGTTGCGTGCCGCTTGTGCCGCTTTGCTGCCACGACGGTACTCATACTCCATAATTACTCGAATTTTTAACTTATCCATGATGACGAAAAACGTTCGAATGCGTTGAAAACAAAACACTAACTATTAAACAAATGACGATTTTAGAAAAAGAATTCCATGTTTGTCAAATAAAATTAATTTGAAATTAGAATTATCAGTCAAAAAAAATTTTTTTTCATTTGAAATGGCCAGTACGGCAAAACGGCAGTTTCATAGGTAAAGACCTATTGTATGAAGATTTTTAAATTCCTTACCTTGACGAAGCACGGATCCTAACATTTTATACGCTTTACTAGTAACTCTATCAATATGCGACTTAAAGTTAAGTTCTTTATCTAAATATATCCCCAAATCACGAACCTCATCAACTGATGAGTTTCTAATTCTAAGGGTATATTAACAATTAAGGCAGGATGATGTTGAATATCTTCGCTTACAAGAGGGTCTGAACAGTGCGATGCTTTACATGGACAGTTTGACATAACCAAGTCTAAGCATTTTGCATATGCTTTTGCTTATTTAAGCCGTTCTCAGCGGTAATAGCATATTTTACCTAAGATCTAGTTATGATGCATACTATCGGTACATTTATAATATTTTTCCGAGTGCAGTGCATGAACCCTGTGTTCCGAAATGCGATAAAAGTGATTTAACAATAGCCCAGGTTATGAAAGTTTGTGTCAAATTCATAGTTTCATTAATGGCACGGCAGAACTTTTGCCAGAAACTATATGTGCTAACATAGCACCCAGATTCAAATTCTGCCCAGTTACCTCAGTCGATGTGGAGCGAACCTTTTCCACTTACAAAAATATTCTAAATGATCGAAGACACAATCTTACCACTGAAAATTTGGAGATATACTTGATTGTTTACGTTTACAAAAATTTTAAATAGTTTTAATATCATGTAATGTTACTGTATTTATTATCGCCAATCAAAAAATAAGTTACTCATTGTATGCTGATTTTGAAATAAAAAATGAAGACTTACTTTTCTCTTTTTTTGGGGGTTCCTAAAATTTATCATTTAAGCTCGCATATTCTGCCAATTTTCGTGCATATTTCAAGCATTTTTCATGCATAATTGCATGCATATTACAAGCATTTTATGTTGCATATAATCCGGTCCCTAGTTATTATATTGATTCAATTCAGTTACACACAAAAATGTGTTCAAAATATATTCAAGGCTATTTGTGGAGGGTTTGTCAATGTTAAAAAAGATGAATTATCTAAACTAGTCCAGCAAGCATTACTAATATTAAAATCGCCGAGAATTAGGTATTTATATTATGGATCATTAAACACTTGACTGTTATTTGAAGCATAGACTGTTATTTGACTGTTATTTGGAGATAGGCATATCCGGTTTCCGCTTTATTTTACCTCCTTGTCTACCCTGTAGATACCTTTCTTTGTCGCACATGACGACATATCCGCCAGGCAGCGAGTTGGTTGATGCCGGACTCGTCTAAGATCATTGGCGTCCTATTTTCCGCTCCGCGTAGACGCAGTTAAAATTTCTTTTATTCAAACATTTTGTTAATTTTATATTAAAAAGAAAAATTAACAAAGTTCTGAAGTTTCTTCTGGGTTATGTAAGTTGCTTCAAACCTCCTTTATATTTACGAGATTTGTAGAACAACCAAACTGTTCGATTATTAAGATTTTTACAAAAACGGCTATATAACTAACAAGTTTTTAAATAATTTAACGGTTCTACCGTTCGACATTATTTTATGTTTTATCTTTCTTTGTGATTATATTTATATTTCTACCCTAGGTTATGGTTGTGATATCCAAAAATGAATAGTGAACAAAGTGAAAAACTGTGCGATAGCAATCCACATGTTATAGATGAGAGTGATAATTTATTTGTGACACCTCCTGTAAATAACGTAGGTTATTGTGATCCTATGAAAGTGCAATCTAGACCTAAAAAACGTATTAGATCCATTAGTAGCTCATCATCATCGAGTTCAAAAAGCACTTCGAGCTCTAGCTCGTCGTCATCGGACTGTTCACCTAAAAAACGTTAATCTAAGCACCGCCGCCACAAAAACAAGGGGGGCAAGCGTAGCCGTCGGCGTCACGGCGGCCATCTTGATAAGCTTACGCAAGAAATTATTGAACTTCGTAAACGTGTTTCTTTTTGTGAAAATGGCACCGGTTTTTCTCAAAATAATATTATCGAAGATGATTGTAGTATTATTAGTGGTGATTTATATAATGAGGAATGCACGAATAATAATGATGTTCATACGGAATTAGTTTTTGATATCGAAACGAAACATAAAGAACCTACTATTCCAAAAACACCGCAAACACTATTGGATATCTTAAATAGTATTCAGCATTTTAATAGTCCCGAATGGTCGGAAGTACGTTATGCAGAAGTACAAAAATTATATAATCATACTCCCGGTTTCGTTGATTTAGAAATCAATGAGGAACTAAAATCTTTTGATTCTTTGAAACGTTTATGCTATTCGGATAAATCGTATGCTGCGTTAACTTTTTGTGTACTTAAACAGCGTGATGCTTTACAATCTGCTTTAAAAAATCTATTGCAATGGGCACAGTTATCAAGTTTGAGTTTTGAAAGTCTTAATCAAAAAGTAGATGAATTGTTTCTTAACCCTTTCCATGCGGGATCTTACTTTTAATATCGCCGTCTCTATACGGACGACCTTTTATAAGATCACTTCTCTAGAACGATGGTCGAGATATTACGTCCTAACCAATATGCTCCATCTGTACGAAGGGCGTAATATTACATCTACCCAAATCTATCACCAGACGCGGTTGGCGTATTATTACGTTTCCCAAATTATATAGACAACATCGGTGTTGCCCATTGTAATAAATATTACCCAACTATTATTTTTGTTGAGCTAAAAAAAATAGGTGTTTTATTATTGTATGTAACTAAAGATATATATTTTTTTATACTCTCATTTTTTATTTTTTTGGTAAATAAGAGCAATTAGTTTGTTAGTTTTTTTTTTAATTTAAAAGCAATAAAACACCTATATTTTTTGCTATTTAATTTAAAATAAACTAAAACATTAATCGATCTTATTTATTAAAAATTTATGATTATAAAAAAAATTATCGATGGTTATTTAAAACGATAAAAAGTGGGAAGGAAAAAACTGTTATCAGGGTGGGTAAGGTAAATAAAGTAAAAGTTCGACATTTTCGAGTAGTGAACAGGTGTTTCATGTTTATCCTTTTCGGCATGGATAATGGATTTACTGAGTGAAATAAATGTTGCTGGACCTAGTAAAAATAATAATAAAAGTAATAACAAAAATTAAGAACAAATATAAACAACTACTAACCATTCATATTTTTTACACTTTATTATACTTGAATAATCCTGAAACTTGGAACACTTGTAGCATATCATACATATGTATAATAAGTGAGTATTTTTCCACCGTTTCAGTAGCGCTGTTGCGTCCTATAACCTACGCACAGGAGTGCCGTCCTTGTCGTTGATCTGCTCGTTTATGGCGGCAATTTTGTTTCAACGGAATAATACGCCCACCGTATGGTAAACGGATTTTGGTCGGACGTGATATCACGCCAGCCGCATGGAAAGGGTTAAAGGTGATTTGTTTAAAGTTTCTTCAGATCTGATTCAACTTATTTGTGGCCATAGAGCTGAGTAATTCAATTGAGACGTGACGGAATTATTAGTAAGGTTCGAGATCCGATTCATAAATCTATTTTACGTAAAATACCCCCTTCGTGCAATCATATTTTTAACGCTGATTCTTTGGCATCGCCTCAAGCCTCTCAAGCCCATAGGAGCAATAAACCTTCACGTCTCCCCTCGCAGGGGCAGAGTTTCGCAAAATACCCTCGCAGGGTATTATGAATGGATGCAGTGCTTCAACTCACAATCCCCAGAATTATCAGCCCTCACAGGGCTGCTCATATGGTCGTCCCCCGCAGGGACAAGTCAGTCACAATAATGAGTCGCACTCATTAACCAACAATACTCGTGGTTCCTTTCGACCGAGAGGTGGTCTATCGCATAGAGGACGAGGAAACCAAGGGAAAAATACTTACAAATGCGCTGGTTCTCCCTCAGAGGTCAATAAAGGATATAAAAAACGTAAGTATTGACTTCAGGGCCGGCCAACTACTTCTATATCGCAATCATTGGCAAGAACTCGGTGCTCCAAATTATATTCAAAAAATTTCGACTAACGTCGAAAGCTGCTGCTAATTCAGCCGTGGATTGAGTTTCATCAGCTTCCACAATTGCCTTTAATTCGTCATTGTCGACCAAAGTTTTCGGACGACCACGGGGTTCATTTTTCAGGTCAAAATTTCCAGAACGGAAGCGGGTAAACCAATAGCGGGTGGTGCGTTCGTTTGTAGTGTTCGCTCCGTAAACGTCGTTGATGTTGCGTGCCGCTTGTGCCGCTTTGCTGCCACGATGGTACTCATACTCCATAATTACTCGAATTTTTAACTTATCCATGATGACGGAAAATGTTCGAATGCGTTGAAAACAAAACACTAACTATTAAACAAATAACGATTTTAGAAAAAGAATTCCATGTTTGTCAAATAAAATTAATTTGAAATTAGAATTATCAGTCAAAAAATATATATTCATTTGAAATGGCCAGTACGGCAAAAAGGCAGTTTCATAGGTAAAGACCTATTATTATTATTATAAATGAAGTTATGGGGAAATAAAGTATGCCTTATGAGTTATGCGAACTAAATTTATGCATCCCAATACGGACCCCATCCTAACCCGCTGGTCAATAAGTCAGCTGAATACACAGCTAACCCCGACGCGCCGTTATAGGCGTCCGCGTAACGACTAACAGATCCCGACGACGCTATTACAACAAGGAACGCCGGTGTTCCAGTTAGAAATAGGGCAACATGGCATTCGAATCGCCCTAACCACCGGTGGGCCAGGCTAACGCGTCGTACGCATTCCTACTGAGTTTCTTGCTGGTTCTTTGGCAGTAGATGACCCTTCCGAACCAGTGGTAGTTTCAATAAACGACGTCCTAAGCCGAGGTCCGTGCCCTCTCGGGTGCCCTTAGGCATATCGTATGTAGGAGTAGTTAAAGTTCCGGCTAAGTGCCGTCAGCGCTAAGCTACAAAGTCCGGTGAAATTTAAAAGGTCCACAGGGCCATAAATAAACTGTCCATTTCGATAAAAAAAAAATGTTGGCTGCTTAGTTATTAGTCACTACTATTTAATATAATAAATGAGGATGTAAAATAGCTTAAGGATCAAAATAAAATAATTTAAAGTGCTTGTTTTTAAGAGTCCTAGTAATTTTTGCTTTAACAAAATTCCACACACACATCCATCCTCACAAATTTCACATTTATAATAATAAACAAAATATTTAAAAAGAACCTACGTATACATTTCAGTTTACAAAGACAGAACTAAGGCTACCTGTACAATATATATAAACAACAGGAAGAAACAATGTGTTTTCATTTTCTTTAAAAACAAGCAAATAATTTTAAATTCTGCTGCTTCACCAATGTCATCCAAACAAACTGTATTTGCCCTAAAATTTTATTATAATATCTATAAAAACTACTAGGTCCATAATGAAGGAACTGGTACCTTTAAAATATTTATTCTATTTTATTATAATTTTTTTATTCATAATTTTTATTTTGTATGCTCAGTAAAAAAGATTCACTCAGTCTTGTGTGGTTTCTTTATAACTTTTTACCCGACTGTCATATGGGTTATGATTGTCTCATCATACATTACATATGTATGTATGTCGTAGAGTGTCTGTGTGTATATTTCTTTGGCACGCTCTACAGCCTAACCGTTTGACAGATTTCAACATATGAAGTGTCATTAGATACGTCTCAGTTGTGAGAGTGACATATGTTTCCCCAGAATTCCCGTGGGAACAGGATGTCCCGGAAAAATAAATTTGCAGTGGGATTTTTTAATTAGTCAAATTCAGCAGCTTGTTATTATTAAAATTTCAGAAACAACAGATACTAATAGATGTATGTTCACTGGACAGACACTTGAGTTTACTTCAACAAGGCTGTGATATCACCGGAGGGCTGTACTTGAAGGTGCCAACTATTGAAGGTCTTCTGCAGTATTTATTGGTAAGGTGTAAATAATATTAATAATAATAATACATTCTCAGATAAATACACCATCAGTATGGACCCAAACACAAAGAGGTTGTGTTATGGTTGACCATACAACGAACTGGAGAGAAGCCCAAAATAGGCATACATATATAAGTATAAACAATCATGACCCGTGCATATACATCCGTATTCATCACACAAATGAAGGACCTCCGGCAGCATAAAGCACGGCCACTAACGCTGACGCTGCTCGGCCGGCTGTGTTTGTTCATTTTAGAAACAATTCAGTAAGAAGCGTCCACGATGTCGCGCCGACTTCTTTGGTCTATTGATTGTCTGTGAACTCGATACAATAAATAGACCAATGATGGTAGTGGGGTGCGTCTTCGTGGATCACTAACTGTCTCTATATTCAACTCATTTATAAAAAAGATATAATAACAATTTGTCTCAAGAACAATAACAATATCTTATTTATTACAATTCCAGTGGGTATTTCTACCAGAAGTGTCGGAAAGAAACAAATTGGTGTTGCCCGGTCGAGGCAGAGTGGATTACCGAGCAGCGTGCTTCTGTCATAGAGAGTTACTTACTATTGGATATGTCTGCTCTGTGTGTTTAAGTGGTGAGTTAGTTTAAGACAGGACAAGACACAAGATTTTAATGCAAATTACAGTAAACATTTCAGGGTAATAAGTACTGTATGTAGTATTTTAGGTTGTGGTCTATCTAGACTTTAAATACAATTTTTTTAGCATGATGGATTCATAACTTCGCAGAACTTTTACATCTGTATAGATTATTCAAGTAATTTGTCTTGGTCTTGTATATATAAAGTGGAATTTTCGATGCTTTGGAGGGAAAGTAGTCTTAATACTGGATTTAGCGAGTTTTTAGTTTTACTGTTTGGTGTGGAGGTAAGTAGCCTTGGCTTTCATGCCAGAGGTCCCAGGTTCGAATCCTGGTAGGAGCAGATATATTATTATATTTGCTTTCTAGCATAGATGTGTATTTACGTTTATTTAAGTTTATTTCTAATATTTATATATAAAAAAATATATATATCTTTGTGTGTTAATATATTTATTAAGTTTATTTATCCGTTATCTAGTATCCATATGTTGCTCAATATTTGTGAGCAGTACGCTGTGGCTCACGGACTCAAGTATAACCCGACTAAAAGTGAGGTGATGATCTTTAATGCTGGTAACAAATGTTACAAATACCATAACATAACATTAAATGGTAAACCTCTAAAACTCGTTCACCAATTTAAATACTTGGGTCACTGGGTCACAGATACTCTAAGTGATGACATGGATATAGAGAGAGAGCGCAGGGCTTTGTGTGTGCGTTGTAATATGTTGGCCCGTAGATTTGCTCGCTGTAGTATCCCAGTTAAACAGACACTTTTTAGAGCATACTGTCAGTCATTTTACACCTGCAGCCTATGGGTCAACTACACACAGCGCGCGTACAGAGTCCTGCGGGTGCAGTACAACAACGCATTCAGGTTGTTGTTTGGTTTGCCACGATTTTGTACTGCGTCGGCCATGTTCGCGGAGGCGCAGATAGATTGTTTTAATGCAATCATCCGTATGCGTAGTGCCTCGCTGTTGCGTCGGGTGCGCGGCTCCTCTAACACCATTCTGGATGCGTTGGTGAACAGATGGGATTCTCCCTTATTACAGTCATTAGTAGGTATTCATGCGACTGGCTGTCAGCCGGGCGCTTTCATTAATTAAATACTGTCTTTTTTTTTATTTTTTATTTAATTGATTTGACTTTGTTCTGTTCTGACATTTGTATCTATTTTTGACATATACATTATAACCTGACATTATTGTTTCACCTTATATTAATGAAATTGATGTTTAGATGTAATTTTGATGTTTAAAATAATAACTGAAATAACAATAATGCATTTGAGATATGACATATTTCTTAATTCTTATTGACATGTATTGTTTGATTACTGTTTATATAATTATAATTTTTTAAGTGCTATTGTAAACTATGGCTTTAGCTGACAATAAAATGATTTGATTGATTGATAACACAAGTTCTTAATGATACTTAACTTGGGCTAGATAATGTGGTGTGATTGTTAGAAATATTTATTTATTATTTATTTATTATTCCTTTATTTTTAAAAAGAAGAAAAATCGCATTAAACGTTTTTTTAAAATAAACTTGCCACGCCCGGGATTTGAACTGGCTAAAACCCGAAAAATTAACACCATGAATTTATATGGTATCAATAAATATAGTCCATCATAAGGACCCAACGTCTCTTACAAACTTTTTAAATAAAACGAACGGAAAACAATGAAACCCGATATTATTTGAATTGATAGAAAAAAACTAATATTGGTAAACAAATAAACTAAATAACAATTAGTGGCTCGAATTTTGTTGCATCGAGTCATCAAGTGAAGTAGTGTGTGTGATGTGAGAGTCGTAGTGAATATTTAAATCTTAACTTGCCGAGCTAACGGATGCAGATAAGAATAACTTTGTATAGACATAAAGAGACTGTAAATTTATTTTGAAAAAAAAATACCCGTGAAGTTTCTAGCCAGTTCTTCTTCAGGATGGTTTTTTCGAACTGGTGGTAGAGTCATGTTTTATTTGACGTCAATAAGAACAAGTAATTGTCAATGTTGAGAAATAAATATTTCATTTCATTTATTTCATTTTACTAAAAACCTTCGTTTGTAACTCGTTGCATTGTTTCTTTCTTGTCATTTCACCTACTTTTTAGTTTTTTTGGTAAACATGATTTTTTAAATGTCCTCATAAAAAAATTCTAGGAGAAGCCCTTTGATTGTGCCATTTGTACCGATACAGGTATTAAAATGGCCCCAGTGTTATGTTTTCAAATGTGAGTTTTCATATTTACAATACTCATGTCTCACGCAGCTATGTCGCTCTAATAAAAAGTCTGCATTACAAACACGTGTATAGATATTTGCAATTTTGTAACCTGAATAGAGTTACGTCATTTTGATAAATAAATTACGTAAAAAGGTTAAGTAAAGGTGCTTTATTTTACTCTTTTTATTTCATGTAAAATTAGGATTTAACGTCTTTCCTTGCATTTAAATCACCACATTTGTTAGAGAAATTTGACCCTTATCATAGATTCTAGTGATTGACACCATAAAAATTTTCGTATTTTAGGCGGTTGGACTACCATGGCAAGCTTTTTTCAAATTCCTTCAAATGCAGTTTTTCTTCCGTTTTAAAATAAAGGAATATATCCTTGTTTCGATATCTCCAGTATTTAGAGTACATTCCCTCCGGGTGTCATTGCAAAATTCCACCCTGTATATTGTCATTTGTATCTAAACAGCAACTGTGTATGCGTGATAAAAATGCACTGACTGTACACGCACACCAAAGCGACGAGAACACGGTTTGACAAGATGGCGGCGGCCACACAAAGTTAAGTTGCGTATTTACACGCACACGCACAACCACGCGTACCAATGAGTTGAACCATCGTTGCTACCATTATTATGATTTATTTTTTTAGAAATTAAATTACGATTTGAAAAATCCTTTTCCCTTTTTAATAATAATTTTGACAGGTACATAGAAGTTAGTGTTGACTACTTATTCATGAACTTGTATTTTGTGTTTCAGTATTCTGCAAGTTCAGTCCTATCTGCACGACTTGTCAGTAAGTAGAAAAATTTATTTAAATTATATCAGTCCATACCGCTTGCGTAAAATAGTGTAATAGCACGTCTCGTCAGATCTTATAATAATTTTTCAGGCGATATTGATATTTTTGCGAACTGCAAACAAGTTTATAAGAATTCTTGCCCGCATATAAATTTTTACAATTTTGTATTACTTCAAAACTATATCTAAATCACCACTCGAACCAGGGCATAAGATTAGGGATGCCCAGGGATGCTACGGATGTAGCTTACGCTCAGGGGTTTGCCATCCATCTACAATCACAGACACTATCGAATACGCGTAAACTGTATTGAATATAATGTTATTAATATTTTGATAGCAAATTCTTCATGTGTATTTTTATGTTAGTCTGCATGTTACATGTTTTTTTTAGTTAAACTGCCATGGTTCGCGGTGTAAATGGTAGCAGCTTGTACAACAAATGCCTCGGAGTCGAATCCAGGTCGGGCCAAACATTTGTGTCAGCGTGATATTAAAATGAACATTCGTGGCGATTACATTGATTACCTGCCTTGGCCAAATTGTGATAGTAATCCGTGACATACGTCTTGTCTTAGCACGCTATGTCAACCCTTTCGCTGCGGTGTGCGAGTTCACTCGTTCTGTAAAATGTGTTCTTAGTCATCCAAACTGTCATTAGCACCTTATGTGATTTTTATTCTCAGCGGGTGACCCTCTAGGAGGTCCCCGCTTGCGCACCCACCTCCCTACCCGGGTGTAGCTCCGATGAAGGCTGACAGCATTCCCATGCTAGAGCCGGCAAGATGGTGGTTGATGGTAGGTGCCACTTTGGTGAGTCCCACATCACCGTCGCGGAAGTCGGTTGCCTGCGGCGGTATGCATGACGCATCTTCCACCTCCCTCCCGTGAGGGTGTTGCTTAGGCGGCATAAAAAAAAACACTGTGGTCGAGAAAACTCATTTACGGACATCTGTCACCACATACGGCATCGGTAAAAGCGTCTACAGACCAACTCATCGTAGCATACACCGACAGCCCAAGCCATACCACCATTACCAAATATATTTATGTTTTGGTTGGTATTGCTAGCATGAAAAATAGAAAAAAATGTTTGTGTTTCATGCGGAAGGCATAATAATCACGTCTTGATAGATCAGGACTATAAACGTTAGTCGATATAATTCGTTCTAAATAAATCGAAATATAGCCCTTTTATTTGCAAAGTCAGAACAGTAGTCTACGAGAACTTTGAAGAAACGGATGTTAAGCAATAGATATACCTGTTTATAATTTATTATGTTACTACCTTATGAGAATATGTATTTTAATTTAGATTATGTAAAATTTACTTGTCCAGCATACGACTCAAACGGAAGTCGCGGAAGAACTTCCGTGCCAGTATACCTTAATTGAGCCACAGATAGACTAAACTTATAAAGATATTGTGTATTGACGATGCATTTTTTATATTTCAGTACTGTGTTCAAAATTGGTCCAGCGCTACCTATCAAGCCTAAGAAAAAGAAGATAAAGTTGTAAATAACTGTACATAAATTTATATAAGTAATAAAATGTATTTTAAAACTATTCCTGGGCCTTTTTATTAATAAAAATGTATTGAATAATAATACAACTTAACATACCGTTTATAATACCAGCTTGTTGCTATTCGACCAAGCCAACTAGACGACTTTCAAATGTGACTTAAGTAAAATAGCTGAATTTAGTAACGTTCCTAGATGACAGACGTCAAAAATGAAATAAAAAAAGCCATTTGACAAGTCACATCAGGCCACTGAAACAAGATTTTTAAGGAGCTTCTCGCCTATTTTTCATTATTTTACTTCAATTAAAAGTATTTCAGACAGGACAGCTTGCCGGGTTTTACTTTACCTGGCTAATTATTCAGTGGCACTTGTTTTGTTTAGTAATAATTGAGTGAAAGGGGAAGCCGTATTCCGCCCGTTTGACTGGTTTCCAATGGTTGACCAGAGCGATGGCTGCATCCTGCGTTAACTCGTGCACGGGTGCCGTTTGAGGGTGTTCGTCCTTTAGATACTTGGGGGAAGGGAGACCTGCCGAACTAACAGATGCAGATAAGAATAATTTTGTATAGACATAAAGTCACTGTAAATTTATTTTGAAAAAATTTACCCGTGAAGTTTCTTGCGAGTTCTTCTTCACGAAGGTTTTTCAGAGCTGGTGGTAGTCATGTTTTATTTGACATCAATAAGAACAAGCAATTGTCAATGTTGAGAAATAAATATTAGAATTTTACTAGTTCGCTTAGTCGAGTAGGTAGTAGGGCCCCCGATGGACCGACGGTCTGTTAGCAGTCTAATATACGGTCAAGTTTTGATTTGGTTTCAGTTTAATTTCGTTACAGTTGACTTTTGAAGTGTATCAATGACAACGACAATAACAAAGACAACGAGACGAGATAAAACAATTTCAGAACTTCTGTTCTAGCAGCTTACCTACACTACGAATCACGCTGCGACAACCGTCGTCAACCAAAGCACATTATTCCTTACGAAAGATAAGGACAGATATAACAATCGCTCGCTATCGCAATGTAACTCAATGACGGTCAGTTTCTTTACATCTTTTATCTCGTCTCGTTGGCCTGACTTTAGATGGTTCAATTTACTTGTACGCGTGGCCCCATGTGTGCGTGTGCTTGTAAATATGCAACTTAGCTTCGTGTGGCGGCCGCCATCTTGTCAACCCGTGTTCTCGTCGCTTTGGTGTGCGTGCACAATCATTCATTGTTGTCACACAGTTGCTGTATGTATACAAACTTAACGCCGACATAGGGGCGCGCCCACAAATTACAAACTGTCTATACGAAAATACCTTTTCAAACTATCATGAGACTGGAATTAGATCAGAACTGAATTTTTATTATGAGTATTGACGTTCTGCTTAAAACGCACAAGGTTGAGAGGTGTGGATATCCTTGGGCCTCCTTCAATCTCTCAGCTGTTAGAATTTACACACCGTTTCTTGAATATCGCATTGTCATAATTACTTTATAATACTTTTTAATTACTGTATAATTTCAAAAGTAGCTATCAAAGAGTTGCCGATATCTAAATTTTGCGATAAAATTGATACTATCTTAAAATAAGGTAAATTATAAACTGCAGTTTTTATCATAATGAAAAACACGATTTAAACTGTGATTATCAGTCTTTATTATTTAAGTTTCCGACTTATTTAGATCGTGAATATAATAAAATGATTCAGTAATTGATTTACATATATAATGTTGAAAAGAAAAATACAGGATGTCCCAAAACATACTTGAAAGTTATTTGTATACTTGTTCTTTGGCCTCTAAAGTTCTGCTTAATTGTTGGAACCCCGTATGTTTTCAGTGTTAAACGAATTATATTATAAACAAAGTGCGAAAAAAGGAAAAATCTATCGGCTTATAGGTATATATTAACAGAAAATTAAGAATTTATTTGCATTTACAGTTGCATTTGCAATTGTCGGCTTAACATCTTAATTTAAAAACGAATTAATAATTTAATAACAGAAACTTCTTAAACTCACAATAATCCACGTTATTCTAAATATGTCTCAAATTGAAACCGTACTTTAAGACCATGAGAAGTAAATTACCAGGCAGAAAAATAAGTTGCATAAATGAAAATCCTGCTAAAATTGTAAAAAACTATAGTGCCATAGTGTTGGCGAGTAAAACCTCCGTGAACTCTTATAAAAGTAGTTGGCAATGTACCAGCCCGTTGCAGACTCGAATAACAAACTGCTTTCATCTGTCAAGAGATTTTCTGTATGTATTTCTTCGACCTCGCTCAAAGTAAGTGATACCTTCATAAAATAATAGGTCTTTACCTATGAAACTGCCGTTTTGCCGTACTGGCCATTTCAAATGAAAATATTTTTTTTTTTTGACTGATAATTCTAATTTCAAATTAATTTTATTTGACAAACATGGAATTCTTTTTCTAAAATCGTCATTTGTTTAATAGTTAGTGTTTTGTTTTTAACGCATTCGAACATTTTTCGTCATCATGGATAAGTTAAAAATTCGAGTAATTATGGAGTATGAGTACCGTCGTGGCAGCAAAGCGGCACAAGCGGCACGCAACATCAACGACGTTTACGGAGCGAACACTACAAACGAACGCACCACCCGTTATTGGTTTACCCGCTTCCGTTCTGGAAATTTTGACCTGAAAAATGAACCCCGTGGTCGTCTGAAAACTTTGGTCGACAATGACGAATTAAAGGCAATTGTGGAAGCTGATGAAATTCAATCCACGGCTGAATTAGCAGCAGCTATCGACGTTAGCATCAAAACAATATTGGTCCATTTGCGTCAAATTGGCAAGGTAAAAAAGCTTGACAAATGGTTACCCCACGAACTCAATGACCGCCAGCGCGAAGTACGCGTGGAGACGTGCCTTGCACTGCTCAGCAGGCATACAAATGAAGGAATTCTGAACCGCATTGTTACTTGTGACGAGAAATGGATCCTGTTTAACAATCGTAAGCGCTCAGCAAGTTGGTTGGACCCTGGATCAGCACCCAAACAATGCCCTAAACGAAAACTTACCCCTAGAAAAGTGATGGTCACTGTTTGGTGGTCTAACGCGGGTGTAATTCATCACAGCTTCTTGCCAAACGGGACAAGCATTACTGCAGATGTGTACTGTGAAGAACTGAACACAATGATGGAGAACCTCGCACGTCTCCAACCAGCTTTGGTTAATCGTTCGGCTCCACTGCTCCTGCACGACAACGCGCGACCTCATACTGCACAGCAGACGGTCTCCAAGCTACAAGAGTTGGGGTTGGAAGTTCTCCGTCATCCGCCGTACTCACCAGACCTTGCGCCTACAGACTTCTACTTTTTCCAGAATTTGGATAACTTCTTGGCGGGAAAAAAATTCAATACCCGAGAGGCAGTACAAAATGCCTTTGAAGAATTTGTTGCCTCCCGTCCAGCTGATTTCTTCAAGAAAGGCATCAATAAGCTACCAATGCGTTGGCAAAGATGCATTGATTGCACGGGTGATTATTTTGATTAATAGAAATAAAAAATATATAAAAAAATTACGCTTCATTTTATTTCGTGAAAAACGGCAATTTCATAGGTAAAGGCCTAATATATGCCATCATAGTATGGCTATAACTTGTATACGTTTATAGACTCAATGAACTAAAAATGTAATTGAAGATAAGTTTTTTTTTGTTGCTCCTCCATCGGGCGCTGTCAAGGGCAAGTCCCAAGCACCGGTGACTGTAATTACTGCAGTATTAAAAAGTTTATCAACAGTAAAGAAATATTGCAGCAGTAACAGTATGTGTACAATCAATGGTTTTCTAGATACTGCGATATGTTTGAGGAGCTGCTAAGAGTCGGCGAAAAACGCTCCACGCAAAACGGTTGTGACGTCACAACCTGTAAATCATATTAAAATTTGTAAGGGCGTGTGGAAAAAAATATAATAGCTACGTAGATAATGTGTTATAAAAATGCATAATGTAATAAAATTTGTTATATATAACATGAGTCAGTTAATAATATGAAAATATTTACAGATATCATCCCCAATAAGTTTTGCTTCTTTTTTAAGTTTTCTAATCTACATAATTTGGATATTAAATTCAAAACTTTGTTTATCAAAACATTTTTCGGATCAAAATAACTTATATTTTCTAAATTAATAATAAAACTTGTCTTTTGGCGTCAAATACCCAATTTTGCAATGACGAGGCGCGCGACCAAGATGGAATAAAGTATTAATCTTGTCTTGACTTTTTAGGTCGTGCGTCAGAAAACTTTTCACCATCTCCCGCTATTAATTTTATACCTGTTTTTATTTGAAATACCAATTAGAAGTATTGGGTATATTCATACGATGGCATCAAAATATGGCCTGCATTAACAGAAACAAGATTTTTACTTGCCCGTGACGTCATCTAAAACTTAGCCAATGAAAACTGTTTTATGTCTTGATGTTCAAACTCAAAATACATAAATTTATTTGTTTTTTTTTTGCAGGAAATATTAATTATCGTTAATGTCTTGGGCGAATAGCTTTTAAAATACTTCGATAAGATGAAGATGGCAAGGAATATTTCTTCAGTCAGCCATGTTTGTTTACACAATCATTAGAAACTAAAAAAAACGATTAGGATTCGTGATACTATGTTTTCTCGATTACTTCAGTTTTGTCTATCACTTCGAATGCGATGTCGATTTCTTCTTCCGGGCTGTTTGCTTCTATGCTTTTTATTTCATGGTTATTCTCCAAGTGTCTATTTTCTTGTTTAACTTGTATATTTGGAGAGTTCGCTGGGGTCACTCCAACGCAGTATTCAAGAGATTTCGGTTTGTGTTCGATTTGGAGATCCTGAAAAAATAATTTGTAGAAATATAAATCTATTCGTACAGATAGGTATGTTTGGTTTTGCTTTTATTAAGCCGACATACTCAGGTACTTATTATGTTTGCTTGTTATATATTTCAATCTATAAAAAGGAATGTTTAAAATGATATCCAGCTGTTTCTGACTATCATTGGGTCATAATATAATTACAAGGGCACTAATTTCATTCAGACCCAGACATTTATTTATTTATTAAGATACACCAACAGTGAACATATTAAACTTACATTACATAACATTTCTTAAGTCTATATACTGATATGTGCACAATGTATAGGTGTATACAGCATTCACTGTTACAGTGGCATGTAGGCAAACCGATCGATTTGTAATGTGTCGTTTAATTTTTTTATTCCAAGAAACAATTCTACTCTCTATACTGTTTTTAAAATTCGGCAACGTTATAAATATGAAAATCAACCTTCAAATTAGGTATGGTATTTCAGGATGGTAATTCTCATTTTTCGAGATAAAGTTGAAGTTAGAGAAATATGTCGTATTCCGAGATTCTGCGGTGAGATTTAAAATTCTATATTCTCGACATTTTGCGTAGTTTTCCGATCGACATGCAGCGAGTGCTTGTCAGCGGTGGAGAAGTGTCTATAGATTTGCATCTCGAATTCGAGGTATAATGTCACTGATTAAGAATTGCCCTACAAGTCTGCCTTTAAAAGAAACTTCGCCACTCAGTAGCTAAGTAAATAAATACTTAGGTAGGTAAGAAATAACGTTACGAAGCTTACCAAAAACGTGCTGCTTTCTGGACAGGCACATGTAGTATGTATGAATGTGTGTGTGTAGGTATAAGTATGTTTCATTAAACGTGGTCGCAAAAATGATAGTATTTTAATACTTATATACTTACTAATGACTCTATGAAAAGCGTCTGCAAGCAGCTAATGTATAATAGGTATAGATAGTTCAAGGCGCGCGGCCGTTGGCGGCGCGTTGAGCTAAAATACATAATACCTATAAAGCAACTGTGTGGGCATAACAAAAATTTAGCGACTGCATATTATATGTAATACAATGTGTATTATATAGTATATTGACGCACACCAGTGTCGAGAACGCGGTTTGACTAGACGACGGCCACCACACAAATAAGTTACATATTTACAACCACACGCACACATAGACCCGCGAGCACTATACAGATGAACCATCTATAGGTACTCATCCTTTTTTTCGCCAGCCACGACACATGCGTAGGTGCGATTTACAAAGTTTGTTTCTTGTCCCAGCTGGTAAAAGTAGACATTTGAATCCAAGACCCCAATCACAAGTCGGTACCAGTATGTAGGTATGTATTAAGTTTATCATTATATTTTAGGAAAAGTATTCTTAGAGAATGATTTGTCGAAAATTTGTTTTTAATCTATGATAACTAAGGTTAGGTACAATAGTCTACCTACTGAATATATTTTTTTGCCCATTACGAAACATTTTTTGACAAACAAATTACAATCCTATAGCAAACTGACGGATAAAAAAGTTTATAATTTGATTCCTCTAAGTGCGTAGGTAATTTCCTGTACTTACATCTCCATATAAATCCAGAGTAAGAGAGTGTCTCTTCTTCCTCGCTTGTTTCATTCTTCCCGATCTAGAAATCGACAGCTTTCTTCTTCCATCCAACGGAGGAGTAAAGTCTCTGTCTTCTGTATCTTCCGCACGAGAAGTCTTTCTCTTATCGGAGAAGATTGATTTTATGTATTTAGCCATGGCTGCGTTTAGATAAATCTATGTATCGTTAAATTCTAGTTTGGATCTAGAAATAAAATAAGGAAAGTTTAAATTTAAAACGATATTAATAACCATACTATATTTAAATTTATTTGTTTTTCTGCATTATTTTGGGGTAGGTACTATTGACCAGGTTACCTACTACCTATTACTTACAATGATTAGGTACAAAATCTATAGTTTTAGAGTGCTAGGAAAATAAAGACTTCTTTAATTTAGTAGGTACACAAGTCTTTTCATTGTTTCTAGAGCAATTAATAGTTTCCGAACATATCTATGTTGTCAAATCTCATGGACATGTAGGTATTATGACCGGTCTGCGGAATTAAATTGGGACTATTAGTACTATATGACATCAGAGAAATATCTTTAAGATCACAGCAAACAAACATAAAACCCGGCCCAATCCAAACACAAAAACAAATGAACACAAATGCCGACTGGAAAGAAAAAGTCAGCAAACGTGTGTTGGTACAGGTAATATGTAACAAGATAAACAATTAATTAATGTCTTAGCAATCGATTAATTATGATATAACTAACAGCGATAAAAAAACATATAATATGGTGAGAGCCGCCTCCAAAACGCGCCCGGCTCTTTTTTTTTTTAAGTCGCATACTACGATGAGGAAACTTGAAAGAGTTTCTTCCCATCTTGGGCGATAGCACTCTCTATACCTACCTACAACTTAAATCAAGGCAAATCCTTGACACAAGCGACCACTTAATCTCAACACAACCTTATGTTTCCATCAACTACGTGTAGAACCAAATTTTGAAAACAAGCACAAATTGTTTAAACTTACCTTTTCACAAACGTATTGTGTCATTGAAACACGATAACACTGAAAAAACACAAGTGTGCTTAGTTAAGAACAAGTGCAGACTGCATGGGCCATATTATTATTGATAATAAAGCGTATTATCTTAAGATATTGTTATCATTATCTGCGATAGTAAATCAAGATATAGAATTAGCATTATACCAAATAATACTTGAGTATTTATGGGAAATGACGACTGAAGCTTTTGTGTGTTTTAAAAGACCGAACTCTTTTCCATCTTATATCCCTAGTAGATAAGTAAATAGGTGAAATGATAAGGTTAACACCGTGCATCCTTTAGAAGTGTACATAACATTAGTAAGTGCGCTCGGCGTTGGCCCATGCGGCGAGCATTCCTAGAGATTTGTTTGGTGCCTACAAACAGTAGGCGCCCGGCACATTGTGGGTTTACGGCACTACAGGCCATTCGAAAGAGCCTGCATCGAATCTCCCGACTGTACTGATCTAGATGAATTTTTTTCTGATGGTTTGCTTCACAAGCAGTGAGTTAGTAGTCTTCAATGAGTTATAGATGGATGGATCAACTCGCGGCCGTTTGTGTCCATGTGCTTATAAAATGCAACTTAATTTAGTGTGACAGCCGCCATCTTATCAAATCGTGTTCTCGCCGCTTTGGCGTGCGTGTACAATCGGTACGTTTTAGCCACGCATACGTAGGCGTATGCGCCAGCGCATAAATAACTTGAACTTTCTTCACATATCTATTTGCAATCATAGGTACTTCAAATGTAGTCCCACAGATTCCAAAACCAGATCCAGGATGCTACAATGGGTGTATGGGTTTTTAATAACTCTGTGCTAAATGTTGTAATAAACGGACAAACAATTATTAATTATTATTATTAATATTAGTATGGGACTCTTGGATCCCTTACTGCAAGTCATTTTGGTGAAGTCTTGGGGTTTTTGTAATTTGCATCAATATTTTTTTTTATGTCGGGTCCTCATAAATCTTGTATTTTGGAAATTATATTTCTCAACGAGTTCTTTTCAAGATAGCCTAGATAATATCAGTAAAACAATATTTACATTTCTCAAGAATAAGTTTTTTTTTCACTTACCTTCTATGTATAGTGTACATTTACACATTCGGAGTGGCGTAGTGGTTAGTAGCCCTGCCTCATACGTCGGAGGTACCAGGTTCTAGTACTAGCCGGGCATTCATTTGTGAGATAAACATAGATATTTGTACCCGGGTCATAGTTGTTTATATTTATATATGTATGTTCGCTCTATGGTCATCTATAATACATGCCCTGGTTACTTTGGGGCCATACAGTTGCTGTCTGTCCGGGGATTTATTTTATTTATTTAAACAGTTCATGATAACAAGCCAGGCGCCACGAAAATATTTGTCATAAGTCTGAATGGATTATACGTCAATTTGTAACGTAAAGGTACTTCTCTTTGAATTATAATAAATAATAATGTAAGGGTTGATTTTGCAATCGTCAGATAACAATAACCTAAAGAATAACTTTTACACACTTGACATATTGTTCAAAAATTATTCTACCGACAAAAGTTACCTGAGCATTGAAATATCAGCCCTAAGTCATATAGGTAAGATATCTTTTTGCTGGTTCTACAATACTCGATATTGGCAGGAATAATCCGACGCACTGTATGCAAGCAATTTTCAATTAACTAACGAAATTTAAAAACATTTTTCTATGCACTGTTTGTGTGACACTAGCAGAATATTTACGTACAATTTTTTCTTAACAAGTCCAATGCTTACTACCTCTGCGTGTTATCACTGAAAACTAAAATCATTCTTCATAAAATCCCAGTGTTACTGACTGCTCTGCTTTTATATTATTTTTATAATATTTAATTATAAATAGGCAGTAAAACTACACTGGGTATTTAAAATTCAACCCCCTACCCTTTACATACGGATTAGTTTTAGGGAAAAATAGCGGTATAAAGAACAAAAACAAGTTGAGACTCAAAAAATGTCTATAATAACGTCAAATTACACATCACAAGTGGACAATACATGAGAAAACCAGGCATTTCACAAATCCTTTTCGAATTTCGATATTTTCAAAAGACTAGCAAAACTAATTTTATCAACTTTTTCTATTACTTGAGCGAGAGATGTTATATAACAAATTAACATACAATATGGAAACAGATAAAACCTAAGTTTTATTTGCTAGGTCAAAAACTAAAGTAATCTTTGATAAGCTAAAGGCCTACTATTGACAAGCCATTTTTACGCGTACTCCTTCCATATTTTTGTAGTGTAACACTAACAAATTTATTTTACTCGTAATGAAATAATATTTTAAAACCTTAATTCATGACAGTTTGGAACGCACGTCGACGTATCACGCACCGAGCGCCACCGCCGCCGTTGCGTTCTACGACAGCTATCCATTGTTCAAATTCATGGTTCTATCTTATCATTAAGTGCTAAAATTTCCAATTAAGTACTTTACAAGAAAGGAATGTAAATGAATACACATTTAATTTGCTCAAGTAATTCAAATTTACAAAAGTAAGAGAATATAAAAAAACTCTGTATATAAAAAAATATATTATACATTTTTACAATAGGTAAAACAAAAATCCTACTTTAGTAAAAACAAAGTATTGATTAATTAAAAATAATTATGCAATAAATATTGGTGTATGTTTTTACCATAATGGCCCTTTAAGCCATAAATCAAAAATTTTATGAATATTTTTGGAACTGAAAAAAATTCTAACGAGTAAATAATTATCTCCATCTAGAGTTTAATTATAGATATTATACCAACCTGAACAACATATTACTTTATTTTTTGGTTAAGGACACAAATGGGTCAGGCCGTAGATTTTGCCACATCCGAGGTTACACAAGTCTCCGCCTCATTTAATTTTAAATATGGTACTTTCAGAAATTTCTCAATATTTTCATCATGTTTCCTATGAAATAGCAAACCAAGGCTGACAAAGATACTTTGATAAGTTTATAGATTTGGAAAAATATTTGACATTTCCCCCCAAAAGTGACGATTTTTTTTTTAAAACCGCGAATCCGCCTTAGTAGGTGCACAGCTTTTACATCGAAAAAATTCTCATTTTTTAACATATTAATAAACTGTTTCATTTGACGTTATAAAATAATCATAAGTAAGCCATGCCTTTAATACATTTGCGTGTTTCCTAAGAACAAAGATATATTTTCAGCAATAAGAAAAAAAAATTGAAAAACAATTTCTTTGCGCTACTTATATTGCGCAACTATTATCACCCATTTTGTGGTTTTAACCCATTTAGTAACATTTTTTTTGAGTGCTGGCAGCACCAACGTAACGTACTCTATGGTCAATACAGCATTGACAGCCATATTTTTTCTCAGTTCGGTGTCAACTCCGATCAAAGTAAAAAGTGACGCGTTCTTTGCGGAGTACATTTTTTGAGATTTTAAGGTAAATTTTTGATTAAAACTTATAACTTTTGTTGCGCATGGTTTAATTAGATGTGTGTGATCTGTATATGTTAAATTGGCCTTGTAAAATAGTATATTTTAAGAGTTATAATCGATTTCATTTGCGCCTCGGTTCCGCAAAACTGACTTTATGTCACTTTGCGATACCGGTGGCGTAGAAATTGCGCCACTTATTTTACGCTATTGAATAATAGTGCATGCACACTAGGTTTGCAAGTGTTTGTTTTTGTTTTCAAAATTACTTTTAGCTGTGATTCCGCTAAAGAAGCATGACTAGCATTATTATTTATTGATTTGTTTATTTATTTATTTATTGTTTCACAGAGCCAACAGCACTTAGGTCTAATTTACACTTGTTTGTATTTAATTGCTTAAACAGACCGCCAATAACAGGCTCACAATTTTTAAAATGATCTTATAGAGTAGAAAAAATTATAATATTCTATATATCACACATAACTTTTAAAAGTGAGTGAACGTTTAAGCACTCTGAGCACTTTATACGTATAACCTCAGATAGCATAAGGAAAGGTCTTTTGGCATCGATTGGTATTTGAAATACAATTTCTTTGGAATCAACCAATACTAAAATGTAGACAACCCGTGGCACACGCGTGCCACTCGCATTTGACCCGTATTTTTTTGCCGTTTAATTTACCTACCAATGGTCTTAAAGGGAAAAAAAAGTGAGCATACGCTTTAAACGTACGGCTGTAATTACTGTAAGCTTATAATATTTTGTTACAGATGCCTCTTACTCAAGCAGAAAAATCAAAGCGATATAGGGAAAAGTTAAAAAGAACTGATCCAGACAAATATTTAGACATGAAAAAGAAAAATAAAGCAAGAGCAATCCGAGCTTACGAAAATAAGAAAAAATCTTTAACTAATAAACAAAATGTTGAACACAGATTAAGGTTGCGACTTAAAATAAGCAATCAGCAGACTGTTCACACCCAGTCCACGTCCAGTGACCAATCTGCCAATATGCTGCATCAGGATAATATAGAAGACCGCTCAAATGAGAAAAATCCGGATTTTCAAGACATTTTGGTTCCGCCGCCAGTTCCAGAGCCACCTAATCAAAATGAGACAGACAGTATAAACAGAAATTTGTATTTGAACAAGACCGCGATTAAAAATATTCAGAGAAATATTGAAAAGAAATTGCGACGTGAAAACAATCAACTTCGTGAAGATGTCCAAAAATTGATGAGGGGTTATAATTCTCTTCAAAGGGAAATGCGTAAATTTAAAAATGATTATCGTCATTTAAAGAAGAGTCTTCAAGAGAATTCAAATGTAGCTGAACACCATGCCATTGGACCAGAACAAGAAATGTCTCCGTATAAAAGATCAGAAAGCTTTGTTAATGAGCACTTAATTAATGTCGCCACCCCGGAAAAGGAAACTTTTAAAAGAAAGTTGTTAGAATACAATGTTCTCACCGACTCTATCAAATCAAAATTTAAAACATGTCGAAACCAAGATAAAAATACGTTCAAAGATATGGTAGATAACCCAATGGTAAAAAAGTATAAATTGAAAACCTGCCTTACAAAGAGTCTTGGACTTAAAAACAGTTTAAAAAGACACAGAGCAACAAAGACGAAAACACATGAACTGATAGAAAGACTAAGAAAATTTTACGAAAGAGATGATGTTAGCCGTGCAAGTGCAGGCAAAAAGGAATGCCGGACATACAAAAAATGTAAAATGCAAGTACGGTATCTGATAGACAAATTAGAAACTTTGCATAAGAAGTACGTTTCTGAAGTTGGTCCAATTAGCTACAGCACCTTCAAAAAATATCGACCGTTTTACGTAATTAGCCCAGATTTGAAAGATTTGGAATCATGTGCTTGCGTGAAGCATTGCAACATCCAGTTTAAAGTAAATGCTTTAAAATCAGCGGGTATCTTTGAGTCGAACGATGTTAACACAATTCTGGCCAACCTCGTCTGCGACCCTGATTTTAGGCAATGCATGTACGGCGAATGTAGAGTTTGTCAAGCTAATGTTGTACATGTAAGCCAAGAAGAAAATGTTGACATAAAGTGGTTTTCATGGAATGTCAGAGAACACGAGTATGATGAAAAAGGAGAAAGAAAGAAGACTAAAAGAATGATAAAAATTGAAAACAAGGGAACAATAAAAAAAATTGTGGATTTATTTAACCAGGAAATAAGAATATTTAAGATTCACGTTTTCAACATGCGCCATCAATACGAACAATACAAACTCTGCATAAATAGTTTGGACTATAATGAATGTGCAATTCACATTGACTTTTCAGAAAACTGGCTTTGTAAATATCATGAGGAAGTGCAAGCTATGCATTTCGGTGCTTCTAAAAAGCAAATCACCCTTCACACGGGCATGCTGTACATAAAAAATGAGAAATCATTACCGTTTTGTTCAATTTCTGGTGCAAATTCTCACAACCCAGAAGCAATTTGGGCGCATCTAAATCCTGTATTAGAGTATATTAGACTAATGTATCCAAAAATAGACACAATTCATTTTTTCTCCGATGGCCCAACAAGTCAGTACCGCCAAAAAAAAAATTTTTACTTGATGACCCGCAACACTTACGACCTTGGGTTTAAAAATTTTACATGGTCTTACTTTGAGGCCTCCCATGGCAAAGGTGCCGCAGATGGAGTTGGGGGGTCCATCAAAAGATCTCTCGACTTCAAAGTTTCACATGGGACTGATATACCTGATGCTCAAACAGCGTTCGATGTTTTGCAGACAACCGAAACATCTATCAAGTTATTTTTCATAAGACCTGAAAGCATCCAGACCTTAGACATAAATATTGCAAGCAAACTGACTCCGATTCGTAACACACTAAAAATTCACCAAATTATAAGTCATGCCAAATTTATTCTTAAACATCGCATCCTCTCTTGCTTTTGCCAAAATCTTAAAGGAAAATGTGATTGTTTTGGTCCGGACACACACAGTTTTGAATTAAACACTGAAGCTACAATACTAGATGCAAATGGATTAGACAAAAACTATATAAGAATGGAGCTCGATGAAACCACTGGAGAACTAAAAGAATTGATAGAGAAAAAAAATGATCTTATAGAAATAAATGAAAATGAAACATTATCTGGAGAAGAAATGTTTGCCTGGACCCGTGACAGTTATATATTGGCCAATTCAGACATAAAAATAACAAATATTGATGTTGATGCTCTAAATGACTCTGGACTATTAAATGCGATGGAATGTGAAGTGAATGATACAGCGGAAATAGAAAATGACATTGCAGAGAATAACAAAGTGGTGATTTATAATCCAAACTGTTTAAAAATGTTATGCATGAAAGCAGTTAATAATCATTTCAGATTTTCAGATCAAAATGCTAAACAAGCGCAATCATCGGATGTATACGCGTTAAATGAAATTTCAAAGAGTAGCAATCAAAATCTGTCGTTTATAACGATGAAATTAAAACATTTGCCCGTATGTTTACAACCAGAGATACCAACTTCAAAGCTTTCTACAGCATTTTTAGCGGGCTGCTCTAAACCAATAATAACCTCTAATGTACAGATAACCTTAGAAGAAGCTTCCAAAGTGAAGCAAAATTACGTGAAAAATAAAGGGGCTAAAGTTATTACGGAATCAGCACTAAAAATGAAAATAGTTCCGAAGAGAAGAGGAAAAAATGTTAAACAAAGTAATGTTCTAAGAGAGATAAATAGATATAAGGAAAACGCAAGTACAACAAAAGAAACAGCCAATAAGAGGAAACAGAACTATTTAACTGCTGAAAGAACAATTAATTGTGAAAATAATTTAAATAGGGAAGAGAAACCAAGCAAAGAAGCTGTAAAGAAGAAGAAGATGAGAAGAACATATATTGAATCAAGCTCTGAAGATTCCGATATCCTGAGCTTAACCGACACAGATAGTTCAGAATATGAAAGTTTTAAAGAAGATATAGATAAGGAAAACTCTGAATCAGATATACATTTTGGGTTTAGACAAGCCATTGTTATCGATTCTGAGACAAGTGGTGACAAAATTTTAAAAATAGATGACTGGATTGTTGCAAAATTTGCTGCAAAAAAAAGTTTGAAGCACTTTGTAGGACGTGTTCTATCTATGAAAGATAAAATCCCTACTGTCAAATTTGCTAGAAAAGTAAAAAATTCAAGAGGTAGTAAAGGATTAATCTTGACCTATCCAAACGTTGAGGACGTTTGTGAAATGCAGTTAAACGACGTGATTAAAGTATTACCCCATCCAAACATTTCCCGACGTGGCCAGATAATGTTTGACATAGACTTACGTCATTACAACATACAGTAAAGACAATGTTATTTCTGCAAAATGTTCCTTTTGATGTTTCCTCTGAAGTTCATTCTCACGGTTTGTTCAATTAAAAAAAATTACGTTTGGATAGATTACATTAATCACAGTTCTTTTAACTAATTAGTTTTGAATAATACAAATTAAATGTTTTTTTATAAATTGAACAAATCATACATATTTACTAGTTTTTGTCATCCTGTTTAACTTTTCGTTGAGTGATTAAATATAAAAAAATATTAAGTACTCAAAAGTACAATTATTGTTAGTTATTAATTAAACATACTTATATACCAACATCGTGTTTCTTTTCCTAGTGTGATGCAAATCCTCTTGCTAGTAGGTAGGTACATGTTTGTTATATAAAATCACATCAATGTATGTGCTCCTTAATAAATTTTGCGCCACTTTGTGCGACAGACTCCTAGAAAATTTTGCGTCACCTTTGCGCTATTTGTGGCAAAATCTACGGCCTGACCCAAATGTTAAATTAACTTACGATATAGATCATGTACTCGATAGTAGAATGACAGAACAAAATATAGTGACAAACATAGACTTAGTGTGCATGGGAGAAGAGTCTCCTTTATGGAAATGTTCCAAGACAGACAGAGAAAGCAAATCTACGCCATTGTCACCGATATTGAGTGACAGCCGTTATCTGTGAAGTCAAAGGCGGCGCTGCCTTCTATGTTAACATTTCTATTTACAATAAGATGCCATAGGAATCTTTTAGTTCCGATATTGTCTACACAAGAAATTTACGTAGGGTTTGACAAACTTGATGACAAATAAAAACTGGTCACGCATCGCTATGCTGTCAGGCAGTCTGTACGGAGTACACTAAGTCTATGGTGACATGGGGAACGCCTTGCGCAAAGAACGTACTCAGAACTGCTGCTTGGGTATTTGACAACATTTTTTGTATTACATATTTAAATAGTTTATCAACAGTAAAGAAATTTCGCAAAGGTAACCGAATGTTTACAATCAATAGTTCTCTAGATACAGCGGTATGTTTGAGGAGCCGCTGCGAGTCGCCGAAAACTGCTCCATATAAAACGGTAGCAAGTTGTGACGTCACAATGAGTAAATCATACTATGGATTGTAGGGGCATTTGGATAAAGTATACAATTGCTACGTAGATAATCGTTTCCATCGATAATGTGATTATAC
The DNA here is from genome assembly GCA_923062675.1 of Marasmarcha lunaedactyla. Taxonomy (NCBI): domain Eukaryota; kingdom Metazoa; phylum Arthropoda; class Insecta; order Lepidoptera; family Pterophoridae; genus Marasmarcha; species Marasmarcha lunaedactyla. Next base: position 6,398,634 of record OV281361.1, on the reverse strand, counting down.
TTAATATCAGTAAGCTTTTTGCACCTTTTTGAAGTATTCTAATCAATATAATTCGATATTAAATTTAAAACTTTATTTTTCAAAAAGATTTTTAGGTCAAAATAACTTAGGTATATTTTCGAAATCAATGATAAAATCTTGCATTTCCAAATGGTATCAAACACCCAATTAGGCAAAAAATGTATCCCAGATAGTTTTGGGGTGACAGAATTGATTTGGGAAGTATTTTATTACGTTAGCAAAACAGGTTTTGCCCGTCAAGGGATCATGGCCACTAAAAAGCAAAAATCGTCGTGTAATGCATATATCAACGTTTATAAAAATGAGATTAAACAAAACTTTTCCAGTTTTCCTTCACATGGGAGATGCCACAATGTACAAATGTCACAGTCGGGCTGTATATCTCGCCGTTTTACATATCTACTAGTAGTTTTAGTATTTTTTTACCAACTCCCTCCACACGGCTCGGGCAGATCGCAGGATGTCAGTCAACAAGTTCGTAAGGAATCAGATTGCTTGTGGCAGATTGCTTGCTTTATACAGTTTCTGCATATTGGTACGCTATCATTTTGCAAAACAGCTAGCCGGAACATAAAACGGCTGTGACTTTTGTATACCGTTCACAGTAGGTTACTGACAAAATTAATCGCAATAATTAAAGAATTTTTTACATTTCCAAATTGTAGCTTTACGATCGTAATATATATATTATTTGATTATTTAAATTATAATATTTACATAAATTACATTTTATTTATTACATTTCCAAATAATTTTTCTATTTTTATATACGATCTCACATACAAAAGGCACTCTAAGATTTATACAGTATACATTTCGGAAAAAGTTAAAGCATATTTACAAATATACAATGAAATAATAAATATTTCTGTACATAAAACAATGGTACTACAATTGTTTTAAGGATCTAATTCCTTTGATTTCTTACTATATCCATATTCTTAGTACATTTAGGCTTTTTGCAAAAACTTTGTTTGAAAAGTCAGCTATTTTCGTATTTTTACAAAAAAAGTAAATTCAAATGTTCAATAAATTGTCAGTCGTGTATATAAATGGAAGAAAATAAAAAAAATTTTTGGCACAGTTATTAACAATATGGATATAATTTGAAATTTTACACAACTGTTATTAAATAAAAAAATTTTATGGAGACATAGTATAGTTTCTTTAGATCAGGGCATTAATTTATGAATATACTACATACAAAATTAAAATTAATATTAAAAAAACTGATTATCGATGTTGGAGAACCTAAATATAACAAAATAGCAGTCTTCATTACAAAATACTTACATATTTTGAGGAAAATCGGAAATTTTGAAACTTAAGCCTTTAATTTTGAATCACTCTCAGTTAATAAGTCCAGTACTAATTAAATAAAATTTGGTATATTCAAAATTGATTACATTGTTGGTGAAAGATATAATTTGAACACAACAGCTAATCAAACTCATAATTTTAACACAATATTCAGGGAAACATTCCTTGATTAATATGATTATAAGTATTTATTTACAAATCAATCAAAATTGTTTCTCCAATAAAACTGTTATTCACTGGTATCTGTAAATATACACTATAGCGATTTCAATTTCATTTAGATGATGAACATTATCTCTGACAAATTGACAAATTACCCACTGTCCTCCTCACGCTTTTGTATCCACTAGTAAACGATTGTTACACGTTTTGACAAGAAAGAACTTAAGTGGATTGTTTATAAAATATAATATAATATTTGCTTTCAAAGAAAAATGTTCCACCTACCTTTAATTAAACTCGATTTAAACGTATTTTAAATTTAATAAATAATATGTAATGAGGAATTAATCTCAACAGATGGCGCTGTACTGTACATGTACATGATGTCCATGCCATGCAAATGTCAACTGACATTCACTGGAGCCTCAGGTTTTATAATAAAAAGCAAGACTTTTAATTATTTTTTGTACAATCTTCGTTGACTGGCAAAATCTTAAAAATGTATTTGGGTTCAGTTCCATGCCTCTACCAGTTCCCTTCATTGCCCAATTAGATTTAGTCAAAATCTTCTATTGTTCACACTATTTTCAAATTTCTCCTGAAAAACCTCTCATTGGCCAAATATAGGAATAAAACTGAAACTAGACATTATTTATACAAAAAAAAACCCATACTTAACCTATAAAAGAGAAAAAAATATAACTTTATTATTTAGTTATAAAGTAGACCCATGATCGAAAAAAGTACATTTTGTGCATACAGATTATACAAAAACTATTTGATTTTTTACAAACACAAATTTCCGATGTATCAGTAAATACACACATTATCACATAGTTCAAAATAAACATACTCCAAGTAAAACCTAAATATTTTTCTAATAGATATCTCAGCTGCACAGTTAAATTCACAAGTGCAAAGATTAATTTCTTAAATTACCTGTTCATTGTCATCTCTAGGTTCTCTTGTAATGCTATCTGTGGAAGTCATAGTTTTTTGTCTATACAACCTTAAATTAGACTCTGTGTAATCAAGTATTTTCCTACTTGAATGTCTTATATATAGCATTTGTTTATGGTAGATTTTCAAAGCACCTTTGAGAGTAATGTATGTGAGTCCGCCTAAGATAGTTCGATGCAGATTGTTTTGTATGGATCTGAATAATATTTTTCCCATTATAGTTGATATTGTGGGTAGGAGCAGTGCTGAACAAAATATTCTTGTTGGTGAAAGATGGTTACTTCCATTGTTGTGATTTTGTGCTCCTGTGATTATGTTGCCTCGGTCATTGTCAACACTGAAACAAATTTAAGGAGAAGTTGAATAAAATGTTACACTAAATACATACAATACAGAGTTACACTACAAGACAAGTAAATTATTGAAGAAAATAATTTATTTAACAACCATTAGAAACCTATAAAAAAAATGTAATTATAATCCCAGACCCATTTAGAGCCTGAGCTAGGAAATGTATATGTTCTTTTTTGCCTGCAAATATGCAGATATGAGATAGACCACATACAAGTGTCCAATTATCAGTTTAAAACCAACATGGCTTATATTTTTACTAAACGCAAATATAAAAATCGAATTTTTTTGTATAATAACTAATTTCTTTCAAACTTTTATACGTTTGCATATATAATGCATTGAAAATTCTTTAAAAAAAAACTTGTTTCATTTAGGCTGAAATCTATAAAACGTACTTGTTTCAGCAAACAGTCAAATAAAATTCGATTTTGTTTTTGAAGTATTTAGTGTACATATTCTGAAAACATGTGGTCAAATATCATATGTCGAATTTCCATCACTATGTTGTATGAAATAAAGTCGCTTTTCTTTGACCATTTAGCTGAGTTAAGTCTGAGGTGAGTTGAGTCTAAGCACACGGTATGCGAACTGGTAGCGCGAGCCAAGCATTGGTCCTTTAGGCCCCTTACACGATTTACGTGGCTCAGTCCGCAACGAACCAACGTCAAGCCTATATCGTGGTGCATGTGTTAAAAATTATGTGATTGGTTGGATTATTTGATCGTGTAAGTGGCATTAGTGGCACTGTAATTTAATTCAAACAAAGGTATTTCTATTTCTCTATTATAAGTTCTGTGGAAATGAACTTTACAGCCTCCGATTCCTTTGATAAGCTTTTTAAGCTTCGCTATTATTATTTCTCTTTTTGTAAATAAAAGTACAGAAACAAAGGTACAAACTACTCACTTTCCAAAGGGCAGTATGTACTGCAACGCCGGTATCTTCGCACAGTATTTCCTCAGAAAGAGAAGCACGGAATCTTCCCAGTTGTACATCTTGGCGCTGATGAGTGTCACTGGAATCGTTGGTAAGAGCACCAACAGGACCAGGGGGTCCGCTGACTCCATCATCTCTAAACCTTCACGGTGACCTACTACCTGTAATTGAGAAATTCTGTTGGTTATTTTAGGGTAGGGTTATATAAATCTACACTTAAATAATATAGCCCTACTACTTATCGCGTGAAAGGGTAGCTGGATAGCGCGTTAACTCGTGAACGGATGCCGTTTTCGTGGTTTGGACAGTTGGTGGGAGGGAGAGTTGCCGAGATGCAGATAAGAATAATTTTGTATAGACCTAAAGAGCCATTGTAAATTTATTTTGAAAAAAATATTCCTGAGAAGTTTTTTGCCAGTCTCTTTACGAAGGTTTTTCCGAACTGGTGATAGAGTCATGTTATATTTGACGTCAACAAGAACAAGTAATTGTCAATATTGGGAAATAAATATTTGAATTTGAAAATAACATTAGCCTCTCAAATGCCAACCTCAGCGTACCGCTTAACTTCCAGTAAGCATGACTTCACTTGTGAGGGCGTCACAACCTCTAGTATCAGATTAGATCAAGCCGCCTCTGGAAACCTCACACGGCTCAGACGAGGCTTTTCTTTCATTTACGTTTTCTAAATGAATTAATTAAATGTAGCATAAATATATTTTGCCGTAGGCCCAGCGGCGTCAGTGATAGTAGCCCTCCCTCATACGCCGGAAGTGTCAGGTTCCAGTCCTGGCCGGGGCATTCATTTGCGTTCTGAACACAAATGTTTGTTATGTTTGTTGTTACACGGCGTTACAAGGCATCCGGGACTAGCTCCTAATGAGCACTACCCGCTAAAAAAACCCCTGTCGGCTCGTGCAATTTTTTGCCACTCAGCCTTCATCTGAGCGACGGCCAATTGGAGAAAGAGGCCGCGCTAGCGGGGCCCAGAAGGGGTCACCCGCTGGGATTACATAGCACTGAAGGTGCTCAAAATGAAAAGTAAATAATTAAAAATTGTAAAATAAAATTGAATTAATTTGCATTTACGTTAGAATTACGATTTACGTTAGAATTAGAATTTACGTTAGAATTAGAATTTGCGGCCAGAAGGGCTTCGAGATCGGCTGACAGTCTGGTGGAAGAGTGCGCTTGCGCATTCCTAGGCCTAGCGACTTTGAACTTCGAATCTAAGACAGGAGTAGTATATGAGACTGAATCACGAACTAGAGGATTGGGATGGGTTTCGGAGCGTTTGAAGAACGCTTCAGAGAGTGTTTTGAGGTGTTGTTGTACTGTAGGCAGTTCAAGATCTCTATGCGAGTCCGCGTTACGCACGTACCACGGTGCGTTTGTGGCCCTGCGGCAAAAGAGGTTTTGAACTACCTGCAGTTTGTGCAGGAGGGAGGGTTTGGCGTGGGCAAAGATTGGCGAGGCATAAGTCATGACGGGTCTAACGCAGACCTTGTAAAGTGTACGTTTGTTTCTGAAAGACATTTTACTTTTTCTACTTAACATGCTATTTAGGCGGCCTAAGTAGTGACGAGCGAGTTTCGAAACTCTTTCGACGTGTGGCTTGAAAGCGTCGGATCTAATGTGACGCCTAAGTATTTAGTACTGCGCTTCCAGGGGATGGGAATGCCTAACATTCGAACGTGGGGATCGCCAGCGGGACGACGGCGTTTGTGGTCGAAGCGCATCGCAGACTCTTTTCAGGGTTCACATCGATGCGCCATTTTTGAAACCATACACCAAGGGCGTTTACGGCCTTTTGGAGTCTGGTTACAAGGTGCGGCACACTGTGGCCTTTGGTATAGAGTGCGGTGTCGTCGGGAAAGAGGGCTAGTTCGACGCCACACAGTTGGTGTGTTTGTCTGGGGATTTATTGTTATTATAGTTGTGGTAACACCCTAACACACTTCGTTTTATATAAAGGAGTGCCGAGAGGATCTTTTCCCTCTCACTCTACCCATGATACCCGATATTAAAAGCTGAAGTTAAGGTGTATAAATTATAATCTCGATGAAGATGAAGAAAAGAAGACTTTCAACAAGTGTAAAACTTTTACCTGTGTGTTTTTTAGTTTATTTTTGTATCATAACGGTTTGCGACAGAAATGTATGTTAGGCCGCGAACGCGCCACACCTGTCGGTTCGGTATGAAAAAATATATAACTGTTGTCTCTTATAAAAATATATAAGACGAAACCAGCAGCTATTTAATGCCGAAACCAGCAGCTAATTATTTTTTCTTATTTTCAATAGATGTATTTGATCGCTTATAAAACGTTTCACAATGAGTAAAATGTTTTTTAAGCTTAACGAAATACTATTTTACAACCATATTATCGGCGAGCTGATAAGAATTATTGAGAATAAAAATAATTTTAATGCAATACTCTTTTGAAACTAACATTTAAAAGTCGCAGAAAATAATACTATAACAAAAAGGACATTTATTTTTAAACAATTTATAAATGTACCTACAGAAAAGTGACGAAATATCTCCTTTTTTGAGTTTTGAAGTCAAAACATTTACTATATATCAAATGGTTATTCAAGTAAATAATCAAAAAAATTTTTTCATTAGCCTTCCAACGCGGCGATTCCGGCAGCGTTTTGGCCACTTGCCTTATGTACAAAATAATTTAAGGCGTTGTATTCCAGTTAAAATTATATTTCTTTTCTTGTTTTTCTTTTTCCTATTGTTAATTTGTACATATTCTTGTTTGTAAATAAATACATTTGTTGTAAAATATTTAAAATGTCTGACCTCAGTGTCGGGTGGCATCACTACGTCTAGAAAGTAAAGGTGAAAGCTTATGGCAGCATGGTATGCGAATCATTGCGCAACGTTTTCCGTTTTTTTTATTACGTAAATATTTTATTGTTTTTATCGATATATTCATAACTAAGGTTAACAAACAGTTCTTACATGTTACTAAGGAATAAAATATACATATTCTAGTAAAAAAATACTTTCTGGTAGATATCTTTTCTATTTACTATTTCATGGCCACAGAATGTGACATACCTGATGATAAGTGGCATCCGCAGCCACGCACCTCATCATGATGACGCTTATGTCGATTACTAATGCGTCGCCGACCGCAGGGTTCACTTAACCACCCTTTCCAGTAATTGCACTGGCAGTTATGTCCTATAAACCGGAACACTACGGAGTAAATCTAATTATGGCGGTCGAAATAGTAAAGACTGTAGTAATCTACCGCTCTAGCAGAGATCTGAACAAAGAAACCTGTACAACCTCCCAACAAACAAAATTATGTCATTACAATGTCTATTCTAAAAAGACCTTTAAATAATACGCAGTTGTAATAAGTACTAAGTCATAAGAGTCCATTAAATATTATCAGTTTATCTTAATTAACAATAATTGTTTTACTGCACGTTTTCCTACAACAATCCGCCAAGGTGTTTAATTTTTCGATTTGTTTTTTGTTTATAGAATAAAAAGCTTTTAAATGTTCGCATTCTGGTTGCATAATTTGTAGAGTTTTGGGCTTATAACATTTAGACTCGGGATTTAGCTGGTGAGTCAGTTAAAAATGTCCCCCCATCACTGTCAAAGTCTTTGGGACTAACAGAGACATTCAGTAAATTTTAACCCGAGTAAGCTTACATTTTTAACACACGGCACACGAGAACACTACCCGCACCCGAATATCTAAAGCGTCATTGTCACTAAAGTATGTCTTCTTATGGGAGAGTCGGGTGACGGGTCGCTCACATCCCTCTAATATGGTTGAGGAGGGCAGTGGCTGGAACCCGCGTTAACTCGTGAACGGGTGGCGTTTGAGGGCGTTCGTCGTTTGGATACTTGGGGGGAGGGAGACTTGCCGAGCTAACAGATGCAGATAAGAATAATTTTGTATAGACATAATAGACTCTGTAAATTTATTTTGAAAAAAATATACCCGTGAAGTTTCTTGCCAGTTCTATTCACGACGGTTTTTCCGAACTGGTGGTAGAGTCATGGTTTATTTGACGTCAATAAGAACAAGTAGTTGTCAATGTTGAGAAATAAATATTTCATTTCATTTCATTTCACCTATTGACATCATTTAAGTCGTAGATGTTTTATTGACGAGCATTCATAGCGATTGTGATTATTATATCGACAAATGACGCGTTACGGCCGTAGGCTTCAGTTCAAATGGCCTTTGTTCCAGTGCTTTCACTGGCTGTTCCTTCCCCTTTGACCGGAACACAACCACTTAAACGAGATTATAGCGGCGGTGAAAACAGGGAGGACTTTAGCGCCGCCCCAGAGCAGGCCTTAACAAAGAAATTCTACGACCACTTAAAGCAGTTAAGAACTGTCAAAAGATAAAATGCTCAGCCACGAAATTATCATTTTCTCTGTACACCGACCAAGCTGGCATTTTAATCACGACATAATAATCACAACCACTGCTAATAAATAAAATCCCAACGACTAATGGTGTCCATGGGCAAAAATATTTATATAAAAATTCCAATATTTTATTTACGAAAATAAAACTTAAAACTATAAATACGAGCGTAGATAATTTTAGTTACATTCTAAAAAATACATTTTAGCACTGTGTTTATTTGGTAACACCTTATTCACGTATTGTTTTCGTTTTCGCTAATACTGCATAACCACCAAAACATCAAATAGACGGAAAAAAATCAAGTATTGTTTCACGAAATCCTATATGAGCAGCTGAAATTACAGCAAATGGCGTCTGGTTTATAATTCGTTATGGATACGAGCAAATAATACCAATGACGCACTAAAACGAGAGGTTTGCAAACTATTCTATGTTTACATTGGCCTGGCCGAACAATTGGTTCAAACAGGATTCTTGTTCTGTATTTTATTTATTATAGAAGTTTAATAGACATAACTAAACTTATAATAGGCAGACTTATAATAATAGAATCGAGATTTTGGATGAATCATATGTGTTCATTATAATAATTGTATCGATCTTAGATATAAGATGAGGTATAACAGTGCTATGTCTTTCTAAGACTAACAACAAAAAAACATTGAAATCAAGAGACATAACAACTAACTGAGCGCCTGACTCCGAGTTAAATTAGTAACTCAGGTTCGCGCAAGTGGTAATGGTATTTGTATCTGTATGTAAAACCTTTTATGATAGCAATTTACAGTTAAGTTCTACAAAGTACTGTATTAAAAACAATGAATAAAATAATATGAGAAGTCTTTAGCAGATTAGCCTGTATACAAAACAAAAGCATCTTAGACGTATTGGGGTCGAAGTTTATTTTGTCGAACATAAGTTATTCTTTTAAAACCTATTTAGTGCCATCCACAAAGACGCGCGTCACTACTCTATTGGCCTGTACATCGTATTGTGCAACCGCAGAACCAAAAAGTGTGGATGGCACTCACTATACAATAAAATGAAATACCTACTTACTGAATTACCTTAGAAGACAATATGATTGAACTGAAATTTAAACCGTTATTTTGAATGTATAACGAAACTGGTGGAACTGTTCCAAACTCAATATTGTAAAATCAAAATTGATTATGTCTGTTTGTTTGTAATTTATAGGGTTCTGCCAAAACTCGACGGCCGAGGAGCGTAGTAGTTTCAGGTTCGAGTCCTGGCCGGGGCATTTTTTGAGGGATGAACACATATGATTGTTCTCGGGTCATAGCTGTTGATATTATATATGTACGTTTATTCTGGGTTCCCCCCCAGTTCGCTGTATGGTCACCCATAACACAAGCTCTGCTTACTTTGCGGCCATACAGTTGGTGTGTTTGTGTGGGGATTTATTTATTGTTATTTATACAACTGCTTCTATCCGGGGCTTTAACAGCCCAAGGTCAGCTTCATCACAAGAATAGCCTCATCCTGCGTCCGTTCTAACTGTTGGTAAACATCGCTATTGTCAGGGGTTCACAATACGATATCAATGCAAATTATTAATAAATAAATAATAATTCCATACGTTATTTCGAAAACCATTTGGAGACATCACTTTTCTATAATATATTTTGTTAGTAGCAATTCGCACAATGATGCGATTAAGCTTATTTTAACGATAATAAGCTAATTAAATTGACTCTCATTCAACCTCTATGTGACGTCATCGAGTAGCGACAACTTTTTGTTACTCTTGGCTCGCGTCTGTTTACAATAAATATGTGTCACAAGAATCCATAGAGCATTGTAGAGTTGTTCATTCCAGGGATAACAATAAACTTTGTAATACTATTTAAAAAAGGAAATTACGTTATTATACGATTTTTTTTTATTTATTTAAATTAAATACTGCACAGAAATTAGAAATATTAGTTTTCTGGTTAATCAATGGTATACACGATTCGGTCGGACGATTACTTAACAAACGAATTGTAATTTCTTGACAAACGCCTAAGAACCATTGTGGACAGTTTAAGTGTCATATTTTGATGAACTTGAAAAAAAAAAGGAACGGTTTTTAAAACGGTTTTGTCTCAGTTTAACACCACATTACTCGGAGAATTCAAATTTGTACCAAGGCGCTGTTAATTATAAATTTTACTGAGTTAATCTATACTCTATCCTAAGTATATTTTTCCTAAACATATTTTACTTGTAAAAATATACGCCTTAGTACAGTTTTTCTGTTGTTTATTACTCACACGATACAATAGAACTTCCGTTGTTTGACACAAATTTTCGAACATTGCCGATAAGGTCATTAAACTTTAATTTCGCTTGTAACACATTAGTAGATTTCGAGATAACCAAAAATCGTGATAAAATGTCACTACGGATTGGGAACAAAGAAGTTTTAGGATATTAGTCACAACACGAAATAGGTTACTAAGGGAAGTCAAAAAAAATACATAATGTACACAAATTCAAATATAAATCTCTACAGTGTATAGGTAAATAATAGGTCGGGGAAAATTCGTGCAATGTTTATTTCTGGCTGAATTTGTTACCATGGTTACAACAAAAACTATTACTGTTTCCCGTTATTTTTTTATTATTTTTCTGTTTGATGTCTAAAGAAGAAATTCGATTAATTCTGAACCTTAATTTCAGAAAGGGTTAAAATGCGACAAAAGTCGCGAAACTAATTTGCAAAGTTTGCGATCATAATGCCACTTGTCAGAGTAGCTCAATGTTGGTTCAAGCTTTTTGAATCCCAAAATATAGTTTAACATACAGGGTGTTCAAAAAAGTTTTTTGGAAAAAAATATTCCGGATTGTCTAGTAACATTCACCATTTGACTACAAAAAGCTGTTTTATATTTGCGCTTATAGTCTTTCCATAAAAAATTCTAAATATTTAGAGGTAAAGCGGGCGGCCACAAACCTATCCAGATAACGCGCGGGCGGACCTTGCGATCAGCTGGGAGGTAGTTAGACACAAAAGAAAAAACGTAAAAGTAGACAAATAGTTACCTTCCTACTAAATTTTTTATGGAAAGACTAAGTCCAAATAAAAAACCAGTTTTTTGTAGTCAAATGGTGAATGTTACTCAATCTGGATGTTTTTTCCAAAATACTTGAACACCCTGTAGGGTCGCTTTTCATATGACCATTTAGCTGAGATAAGCTTGAGTATACTGCATGGATTTCTAAGAGTTTGCCTCTCCCTTACACGAAACGGAAGAATAGAATTTTATTATGTAATGCCCTGAATACTTTTAAGATATTTCAGAAATAAAATCGATTGTCCGACGGGAAGCGACGACGACCACTTAGCGTGCCCTACGAACGTGGGACTTATATTGAAGTAGATTACGAAACTTCGTCAAATTGTATGAAAACCAAGCATATCAGTTTTTACATGCATACGTGACGTAACTGCCTAGTTCAGTAATGGTAATTCAAGATTTTTTGTAACGTAATGCTTTTAAAATTATTTTTAATCGATTCAGAGATCGATTCGCATGATTTTAATTCAATTTTCTGAGCATTGTGGCACTTGACACGCATTACTACGGGGACGCATTAAATGGATTGCACTTAAACCTGATTTACAATCAACGACTAGACAAGCAGTTAGAACAACTTGCGATCACTTCCCTCTAATATAGTTGAGGAGAGCGATGGCTGCATCCCGCATTAACTCGTGAACCAGTGCCGTTTGAGGGTGTTCGTCGTTTGGATACTTGGGGGGAGGAAGACTTGCCGAGCTAAGCTAAGTTAAGATGCAGCTAAGAATAATTTTGTATAGAGATAAAGAGACACTGTAAATTTATTTTGAAAAAAATGTACCCGTGGAATTTCTTGCCAGTTCTTTTGTACGAAGGTTTTTCCGACCTGGTGGCAGAGTCATATTTTATTTGACGTCAATCAGAACAAGTAATTGTCAATGTTAAGAAATAAATATTTGAAACTGAATTTGCGGCATCTACTTTAATATAGGTGTGTGTGTTACTTCTTAACGTGAAACGCTGAGTTCCTCTAATAGCGAGAACCTGTCTAAGATTTAATCGTAATTTTGAACGTAGTAAAACTAACTTAATAATAACCAGTAGGGCAATTCTCATTCAGTGACATTATATCTCGAATTCGAGATGTACGAACACTCGCTGCATCGAACGGTATACTTCAAAAAATGTCTTGTTTGACATGAGTCGGACGACCCACTCATGAATATCAACACTCAAATCTCGATCAAAAAATCTCTAGATTCGAGATTTTTCTCTAACTTTATCTAGAAAAATGAGAATTGCCGTCCAAGTAGCTTTACATAGCTATATTATAAACTTGTGCCAGTACTTAAATAAAAACTGTCTGTAAATATCCTATTGTATGCGTAATTAGGTACCTATATACCTGTGTAACAGTCCCAAATAAATAAACAAGGTTGTATGCGTTACAAACCGATATCGGTATCTTATCTGTTTGAATCCTTAATTTGATAATAATTAGTTTTGCTTCAGACCGAGTGTAACAATAATTTGAAATCAATGTTATATATTTAAAAACCATGTCAAATTACAAAATTTGGTTCTATTTCATCACCAAATTAGCGTAAAAACATACCTCTTTATGAGTCAGGTTCTTATAATTATTCAAGAATTGAAATAATTAGTTTTTCGCTGACACAATATAAATAAGTAGAAGAACACCTAAGAAAATGTTACCCACATATTCAGCCTCTTCGGTTCGGCAGTATTTGTTCGGCCCGAACCAGTTACTACACATATTCGGCAAGTCGGCTGTCTCGCCTTTTTTTCGAAATGCACAGTTTATTTATGGCCCTATTAGCCTTTTAGATTTCACCGGACTTTGTGGCCTAGCGCTGACGGCACTTAGCCGGAACTTAAACTACTCCTACATACGATACGCCTAAGGGCACCCGAGAGGGCACGGACCTCGGCTTAGGACGTCGTATATTGAAAGCAAGAAATGAGTTTCTACTGAGGTAGGAATGCATACGCCGGCTGACTCGTCAAAACCCAAACAGCATAAGACTATTGAACAGTTTGTTCTTCCAATATTTATATTCGATAATGCCGCTCTACTGTGCCGATATTGTTTTAATCAGTGCAAAAAGTAATTTTTAAATAAACTCATTAAAATCTTTTAGAACATAATATGTTTCTTGGAATTTTTTGTTGTTCTGACTTAAGGTAACTGCGCTTAAAATTATGAGGTTATTTCTAGTACGAAGGCCTTCTCTTGAAAACAATTCCGACGGGTCGGCAATCCAATTTTGATATTTCATACTAGCTAGCGCCAATTGTTTCATTTTTTAACGGCCATTTTGTGGACCTAATTGAGATATTCAATACAACGATGGCAAAATTGTTTTCAAGAGTAGGAAGTCACGTGACGTTTCAATCATCATTAGGTTTGCATTAGTGATAAATTAAAATTAGTTTCGAGAGTAAGCCTGCAGTTCTTCCTTTTCAAACCGGTCCCTATATTGATACACAGATCGTCGTCGCTTTGGTAGTGAAGAGTATCATCCCACTAATGAGAAGTTTCGAGATAATGAGCAATTAAGAGGCGACTTGAGCCTAACCTAACCCACCGGTGGGCCAGGATAACGCGTCGTACGCATTCCTACTGAGTTTCTTGCTGGTTGTTTGACAGTAGATGACTCTTCCGCTCCAGTGGTAGTTTCAATATACGACGTCCTAAGCCGAGGTCCGTGCCCTCTCGGGTGCCTTAGACGTATCGTATGTAGGAGTAGTTTTAGGCTAATCGCTCTCAGCGTTTAAAAAAGTGATTGCTTGCAATGGAATGAAAGCGTCGCAAAACAATTACACGTGACCTAAAATACATTGCAGATTATTTAATAAGCTTATCATAGGCGCGCAAATCCAAAACTGGTCAAGCACTTGAGCGCTGACCTTATATGAAATTTTTTTTAAACTCGCTACTAGTAGGTACCTACTTTAAATTCCGCCTTGCAGTAATAATATCGGATACAATTTTATCTATTAGCCATAAAACTTAATAATTGGAAAGTACGTAATCGCGCACGAGTTTCTGTTACGTTTTTTACACGATTATATTAGCTTTACTGCTAGGAAATAAAACAAAATAAATTCAGTTTTCTCGCCTGCAAGCATTTAATGGCCGACAAAAACGTGCGAGTAAGGTTCTTAACCCCCATTGTGATTGAAATTAAAACGGCCCGATACTCTCGTTTGTATCTGAAGCGATTTCAATTATTCCCACCCTTTTATCATACTGCTATCATATTCTGGTTGTTACTGATCCGATCCCATGAGATTTTTTGATCTATACAAACAATGCAACTATAAAAGGAATGATGTACCTATTTGTTTTTTTTTTAAATATCATAATCGGCAAACGAGCTGATGGTTAGTGGCTGTAGATGTTATTGATAAATTATACTGTTATTTATTGATGATCGATTAATGATGCGCAGCTAATCGTAGGCTTAGGTTAGAATTGCGTTTTTTTCAGTAATTACACTTGCTGATCCTTCCCTTTATACGGAGAACACCCACGAAAACGTGGTTATTTGGCGATAAAGTAGGAAGGACTGTACCTAATACCGCCCCAGACAAAATCTTAACACAAAAACTCTACTAGGCACCTAGATTCTCATACAATTCAAAAACTCCTTCACTAGTAGAAAGTTATATTACCCCGAAGTCACAGGCTATATTTGATCACGAAATCTCCAAAGTAATATCTATTCAAACTCAAAAAGTTTTAAATCTGATTTAAAAATACATCGCAAAAAAAGCGATCTATCATTATAAAGAAAACTACCAACCTGCATAACAGTAACAGCTCCATATGTAATTGCAATCCAATACAGTGACCCAAGCAAGACCCCACCGGCTATAAACGGGCATATCTTATGGGTAATTTCTTCCATGGCATCCAGCATCGCCACGAAGGCACCCATTGATGGGAACACTACTATGTACTCTGCCTTGCATTGTGGGCAAAGGACCTTGCGAGTTATGTTACCTCGCTGTTTCTCATCCACCCATCTTTGAAGGCAGCTTTGGTGTACCTAGAAAAGAGAACGTTTGGTTTATTTAATAATCATAATAAAAATAATGGACCGTAAGTAAAAACTTCCACAAGGAGTGATAACTATTTTCTTACTTTTGTTGTTTCAATAACATACAATTTGAATCAAGATACAATACAGGGTACTGTTCTTAGGGTGTTACCACACCAATCGATCAGATACAGAGCACACTTATAATTCAACACCCAAATCAAAAAGACATCTCTCATGGCCAATTGTTTTACTACAATTGTATCATTTGACAGCCAAGTGGCGTAGTGGGTAGTAGCCCTGTCTCATACGCCGCAGGTCCCAGATTCGAGTCCTGTAGGTAAGTCCTGTGTAAGGTTTTATTATTATCATTCATATTTTCAATAATAAAAGCAGCAATGGTATCATTATTCATACAAATTGCGTTTCACACACCTGCATTACATATCATTTTGATGAATTGTAATAAAGGTTAAAAGAAATTATTTACACTGATTATCAAAATTGGTGCAAATGATTTTTGTTATAAATACTTGGTGTTAAAAATTTACATTACTTAAGATGAACAATAGTCTACATTTTATCAAAAACAGGTTTTAACTATTTTCATAGCAGGCAAACAAGCAGCCTGTTGGTGAGTGGCACCCACACCCATGGATGTCATTAGCCAAAAGTGATTTATTTATAAATATTGAGTTCTGATTATTATATCTATACTGCACTGGGTGTTCCTTTCCTTTGACACACTCATGTTATTACTATACTCATTCAGTATTCATAATGTGGGAATAAATATAGGGAGGACTGTAGTACCACCCTAAAACCAGATCTTAACAAAAGAAACTTTGCTAGTAGTAGCAAAAAACATAGAGAAATTTTCAATATGTTGTAGTAGATGAAATCATGAAACTTCTACATTTACTATTTGAAAGCATGATATTATCATTGTTTTGTTTTTTTCTTAATTTTGTTTTGACCAGACATATTTTTAAAAAAATGTATAAGTACCTATAAAACAGTCTAACAATATTCTAGGAAATATGATGTCTTGTATTTTAACCAACAGTCTAAAATGCATAACTTAGCACTTAACAATAGAAAATTGCAAACATTATAAAAATTGTTATCATTTGTACACAATATATTATGAGTTTACTTATAAACATTCATTTACTTGCTTTTCAATATATATTCTACATACATACATATTTAACAATATTTTAGAATTATTGAATGGATTTTATGTAATCTTTTACCTGTACAAAGCTAATTTATCTTTACAACTAAAATGCAGTCTAAATCCGTTATTTTTCTTCATATTAATTAACCTCGATTATTCCGAATTAGGCTTATATTAGGCTTATATAGGCGAATTAGAAGGCTTAGTTGACTGATAAAGTAGAACAAGGGTATCACATAGATAGTATACCTACATCTAGCAAACATAGAAGTCTTTGTCAAGTTGGTCACAAAACAATAGTGGAGCAAGGCTCAAGCCTCCTCCTTTCCTAAATTGATCTGAATCATGATATAAATGTTGTATACATTACTTAATATAGTAAAAATCTAATATTTTATTTCATCAAGTCAATATGCCTTAAAAAAATATTGTATGTAGACTGAGGGGAAAAAAGAGGCAGTTAGGTCCTGATGAGTCCTATCAAAACCAAAAGTATGTATCTGATATTGTCACTAAACTATATTATTTATTGTCATTATTAATCAATCTCATATACCTAGTATGCATCATGATAAAGTAAATACATTCACTTTTAAGTAGATGCTGTATCACTTTCACTTTTGTCTTGAGACAAGAGCAATATTTCTTACAAATATTTTTTATTTAAATTAACATAACCTTGAAATAGAAATGTTACAGTTACATTGACCTGAGAATATGATTTTATCCAAGAGATCAGATATAAACAATAAACTGAACTCAAATGTGCATTGATCTACAGTTGTCAATAAGATATATACTATTTTATATTTAGAAAAAAAAATTTCAAAATTAATTTGATGTTGTAGTGAAAGTAATGTTCAATGGTAATGAATCCAATGGCATTGATTGTAAGAAGTAATATTCTTTATGTATGGTTATCTGTGTTCCATACAGTAAGAAAAATGCCAGAAGAGTGTCTACTATTACTAATTCAACAAAATCCGTACACAAAGAAACCCTATATAAGTACATTGTATATTGAAGAATACTGCAACAGTATGATGACTGATATATTTTTGGTACAAAAAAAACAGGTACAATTCAACCATTAACATTAATTGTTATCACTTTCAACTGTAGTTATTTACTAAACAACTAAGTGAACTTTGCACCATTCAAACTATTTGTGGACCAAGTAATAATGCTTTTTAAGAGACATGCCTTGAAAGCAATGTTTTAATTTTATATTACTTTAATCATACTTATATTTGAAATTGGCAGAAATAGTTATTGTGTAGTAAAAACAGCTGATTGGCATAAAAGACAAAATAATAACAATAATAATAACCATTTGTGCTCTTCTGTACAATATAATTAACGAAATAACTAGATGTTATAAGGTGTAGTCTAGATATGAGAACGATATTTTTAATGAAATGCTGTTGACCCCGAGTGCACAAAAAAGGTAGGGTAGAAATAAAACATTATGAAATGCAGTTTTTCAAAATTTTTTCTGATTTTTATGACAAGAAACTAAAGTCAATTTCTAATTTTATATTACACCAATAACCGTCAATTAACTTCACAACTTACCCACTTAGTCGTTCCAATACATTTACAAGGTTGAACCCATGCAGCAAGACGATCGTCCGCCTCGGTGGCAAAACAGACCCAGCAATTTTTTGCATTTTCATCGTCTACCGCTTGGAGAGCTTGTGAATTTCCTGGAGAACCCGGGACTGTGGAATTAATTTCTTCTTGGTTGGACATGGCAAATTACGTCTCAAAAAATTTGGACAATAATTTAATCTATGAACCAAATCGCCTGCTATAACAGTAAAAACATAGAATATGGTAATATTTATTGAATTTAATGTAATTTAATCTAGCACAAAAATATTTAGGACTCAAACGATAAAAAAATTATTTTCACAAAATATTTCACTACCACGGATGTTTTCGTAGGTACATGAATAAACTGACTGACTGAATGTAGACAATCATGGATGACGTTCAGGATACGTACGTTCATAATACTTTCAATTGACAGAGCCACTACTGACGGAAGATTGTCACTGTCAAGCTAAACAATGAGGGAATTTCGTTAACCAAATAAGAACTGCAAAGATGCCGAAACGTCGAAATAATTTTAAAATTAACTAAAATATACGCGATAATATCCGGTAAAAAGTGTTTTATTTAAGGTATGAATCGTGAAAATTTAAGAAAATATATAAAATAAGAAATGTTCACGCGTGTGCTTAGCGTATGTGGTGCAAACACGGTTTAAATTATTTATTTTTGGATAAAAATAATTATTGGAGTCATTGGGATTATTATAGTTATTTCACAATCCAGTTGTGGTAAGTAGTTTAAGTAGGTAGATTTAGCTGTAGTTTGTATTTGTACATTTCTTATTTATTTTCGGATGTATAATGGATGGTGACGTCATTCCCCCAAAACCTCCGGATCCTGGCGTTCCGCGCGGTTCGTCACCTCTGGACATTAGGGACGTCTCACAGGATTTGTTCAGCCATTCTTCCCTCTCTCAGTCCAGGAAGCGGCCGAATGCCCTTTCGAGTGATCTTTCAGATGTTACTCCATTCCCCAAGAAAGCAGTTTTAGATACTCCCAGTTTGTCTCAATCTGTGTACTTCCACCCCAGTCTTACTGAAAGTAAGATTTATTCTGTCAACGATTCAGGGCCGTTTATTGTACATGTCTCCAAGGCTGAGGCTAACCCTTCTGCCGGAACTACTCTGAACCCCCTAACATTCGGTAAATTTTTATTTAACAACAAAATTAATGGCATTAAATTAGACGGAGTAAAGAGCGTTGGTAGAAACCGGGTCTCGGTTGAGTTCACCTCCGCCGAGGAAGCTAATGATTTTATTAAGAATCAAAGTGTTGCGTCGAACAATTTCATCGCTATTATTCCAACGTACAATGTCACCCGTATGGGTCTTGTGCGTGGCGTGCCCTCCTCATGGTATATGGAAGAATTTGTGTTGGCAATTTGTCCCTCCCACGGTTGCGGTGTAGTGCTTAAAGCTAGGCGACTCAATCGTAAAGCTGTAAGCTCATCCGGTACAGTTTGGTTACCGACAGGTTCAGTTGTAATCTCATTTTCTGGCCAAAAACTTCCAAAGAACTTACTTGTTTTTAATTCTTCAATTCAAGTAGAACCGTACATTTTACCTACTATCCAGTGCCTAAACTGCTGCAGGTTTGGGCACATAAAAGCACAGTGCCGTTCTAAGCCTCGCTGTTTCCGGTGCTGTCAGCCTCACTCCGGTGATAGCTGTGTAGTGCCTCTCGATCAAGTTTCATGTTTACTTTGTTCAGGTTCTCATTTGGCCACAGATAAATGCTGTCCGGAACATTCTAGGCAAAAAACCATAAAAATGGCCATGTCCCAAGACAATATTTCATTTAAAGAGGCCTCCTCCCGATTCCCTGCCGTGCGTTAATCGTACGCGGATGTCACAAAATCTACTGTACCATTCAATTTACCCCCGTCAACTTCTGCTTCGCCTAATCCATCAGCGATTTCATACAGAAAAACTGTTTTCACTTCAGCTAAACCCAAAGCTCCTCGTGCCCCGGGATTCGATAAAGCCGCACACGAGGCTCTCATTAGGGACTATAATATGCCCTCCTCTAAATCTGATTGTGCTCTCTCGTACCCTCTACCTTCTCAGCCAAATGACAACATCTTGGATCTTTTGATCACCCTCCTTATAAATATGCTTTCTAAATATGAAGATCTTAACTTACCGTCCTACGTAGCAGATAAACTCTCCCCTCTCTCTAACCTTTTTTTAAAAAAAGATCAAACTTCTACAGTGGAATTGTAGGAGTATCGGTCACAAAACTCACGAGCTTTCTTACCTAGCTCACCATCATGACATTTCGGCTATTGCTATCTCTGAGACTTGGCTAGTCCCGGATAGCCGTTTCCGTCTTTCAGGCTATGCCTGTCTTAGGGATGATAGGTCGGATGGTCATGGCGGTGCGGCGATCTTCGTAAGAAGTGCTCTGCCTTATTCTCGTATCGATATACCTTCTCACTCTTTCGAATTAAATGTTGTTGCTGTAAAAATTTTAAACTTTGTTCTACTATCTGTATATATTTCCGACCCTTCGGTAGCTCTTATTAATGAGTTTCAATCTCTACTATCGTCACTTCCTCACGCCCCAGTCATTATTCTCGGTGACTTCAATTGCCATCATCATCTCTGGGGTTTCCACTGCTCCCAATCAAACGATGCTCCTGGTCTTCAGTTGGCAGATTTGATTGACGATCAAAATTTTTGTGTGCTCAATGACGGCCGGCCCACTAGGTCTGTTGGTCCGCACCAAAATCCGAGCGCAGTGGATCTTTCCATGTGCTCATCTTCCCTGGGTGCGTCCCTATCCTGGAACAGGCTTAACTCTCAGCATGGGAGTGATCACTTTCCTGTTGTAATATCCTTACCATCCTCTACTTTTGTTCCTACCTCCCTTCCTCCTCTTCTGAAATATAAGATCTCCAAGGCAGATTGGCCCAAGTATGCGGCGGATACCAACATGTTATGTTCTTCCATACCTTCTGCTAATCAAGATAATATCATGGAGTGTTATGTCAACCTTATGTCTTGTGTTCTCACAGCAGCTAATAACCATATTCTGCAGAAGCGGTCGGACCCGAAAGGCAGAGCTTCCCCTCCTTGGTGGGATTCTGAATGTACAGATATGATCCGAGTAAGACGTTCGGCTGAAAAATCCTACATCGCGAGCATGTCCCTTCATAACTTTTTAGAATATAAGAGGGTGGCAGCACTAGCGAGAAAGTTATTTAAACAGAAAAAGAAGGTAGCTTGGCGTAGTTTTTGCGAGAGTTTATCTCCTCGCTCACCTTCGTCCAAGGTGTGGGGGGCTCTGAAACGTTTCCGTGGTTCTGTGTCTTATTCTCCATCTCCAAACTCTAATTCTTTGGCTTGATCAGTTTTTTGATAAAATTGCCCCGCCTTTTGTGCCTTACTCCGATCTTCTTCCTGTCCCCTTTCCATCGTTAGCGCCTTCAAACTGCTCCTTTGACAGTTCCTTTTCTATGCAAGAACTGAATCTTGTCCTTAGTGGTCTTCATGATTCGTCCCCCGGCCTGGATGGTATCCCGTACTCCCTTATAGCCAAAGCAGGGACAGACTTTAAAGAGTCGCTCCTTAGTACTATTAATATAATTTTTCTTACCGGTCACATCCCAGATCCTTGGAAAGTATACTTAGTTATCCCATTATTAAAAAGCGGTAAAGACGCTTTAGATGCAGACTCGTACCGTCCCGTTGCCCTGGCATCTTGTCTGTTGAAAATTACAGAACACCTTGTCAAAAATAGGCTGGAATGGTACGTAGAATACCATAATATTCTTAGCAACACGCAATTCGGTTTTCGTAAGGGTTTAAGCACGATGGACAGCTTGAGCATTTTCACGGCCGATTTAAGGTTAGCCCTTTCTAGCAATGAATCGGTCGTGGGGGTGTTCTTGGATGTTTCTTCTGCTTACGACAATGTCCAGCTTCCATTGGTTAGGCTTAAGATGCTTTCTTTAGGTATTCCTACAAGGCTTACAACTTTTATTTTCAATCAATTAGTAGAACGCTCTGTTCAAATCAGACACTCTCACGCCAACTTCCAGCCCCGAAAAGTTTGGCGAGGTCTCCCACAGGGGTCCGTCTTAAGTCCCCTGTTATATAACATCTATACGTATGATTTGGATAGATCTGTGTCTTCCTTCTGCGACGTCTTACAATATGCGGACGACATTACTTTATATTTGCGCGTTATGAAAATAGAGGAGGCCCCCTCTCGTTTGAATAATGCCCTAAATTATTTAGGCATCTGGCTAGGTAATCACGGTTTGTCCCTATCTACATCTAAAAGTAAGGCTGTAATTTTTACTAGGAAAAGGGTTTATCCTCCCATTTCAATTGTTTTCCAAAGTCAACCAATTCCGTTTTCCAATGAGGTAAGGTTTCTTGGTGTAGTTTTTGATTCAAAACTTTCCGGGACACCACACCTTAACTATGTTTCCAAAAAATGCGAGGCCAACATCAACGCCATTCGGGCTCTGTCTGGCGTATGGTGGGGTTCTCACCCCTATACCCAGAAGCTTTTATACAACGCATTGATACTAGACATGGAACAAATCATTAGTAACAGTGAAAATCATATGATTTTTTTTTTCATATATCATATCTGCTATCCTGCTTTAGAATCACAGTGATAATGATTTCTGTTGGTGGTGTGATTTTGGTGAGAGAATTAGCACGGCGATAATGCGAGCGGCAGGATCGAGCGAGACGCACTTACTTACAGCGCTATGAGTGCGAGTAGCGCATTCGATCGCACTATGGCTCGCCGTTTCAGTCAATGTTTACATTCTAAATTAAACTTTAAGGCCATAAGAAAAAGGCTTACTCTAAAGATCTGCTATGGTGCTAAAGATGCATTAGTTTCACTAGAAAGTTTTTGTAAAGTAAACTAGATGGCGATTTATTACCTAATTAGCGAGCGAGTTGATATCAACTACTGCAATTTTTTTTACTTTTCATTATTTAATAAAAATAAATAATACAGGTTTCAGATTTTTATATCATGTTATTTTTATAAAAAACAAGCTTTAAAAATTTAGTTTCATTCAAGATTACACCCGAACAAAGTGAAATATGTAGCTAAATACATACCTTGCAAGTTAAATAAAAGCACGTAAAAGCAACAATAATTGCTAAAAAAATCATTCAAATTAATTACGGTGAGAAATCACGGCTAATGAAAAATCACTCCCACATGATATGTCATGATAAATCATACCCAATTAAAAACAGCAGGAGTGAAAAATAGCAGGTGTGAAAAGTAGCAGGTGATTTCACTGTGACAAAAAAAATCATTTTATCATATGATTGTTATTTGTAAATAGCAATCATTTCCATGCCTAATTGATACGGAGTCTAATAGACTATGGCTCTTTCTTATTGGAACCCTGCCATAAACCAGGTTTAGACGCTATTAATAAAATTCAAAGTAAATCACTTCGCATAGTTTTAGGTGCAATGAAGTCTTTCCCAATTAATGCCATGCAGGTCGAATGTGCAGATTCTCCCCTGCATCTTCGACGACAATACCTCTCGGGTCGCTTTCTAGCTAAGTCGTTACAACTTTCATCTCATCCCCTTCATCTTAAACTCATTTTATTAAAACGGTCCATTGAAGACTCTAGGTATTGGTTTAATAAAACTCCGCCCTGTCTCATAAAAAGTTGTGCTAATCTGGACATCTCCCGTACTACAGTTTTTAAAAGCGTCCGTCCTTTTCTTTTTACTTTCCCTTATAATTTGCTGATTTTTACCCCGACTATAGACATAAGTTTTGGCATTGCCAAGAACGATCCAAACGCTAATTCCGCATTCTTGTGTGCTGTAGACAGAAAATATAAGGACTGGCTTCAGGTCTATACAGACGCCTCTAAACTCTCCTCTACGGGAGACGTAGGGTCAGCCGTGTGGATTCCACGATTCTCGGTTCTCTTGTCCTTCAAGTCTCCTCCTCAATCTACGGTCTTCACAGGAGAGGCTATTGCGCTTTTAGAAGCAGTTAAGTATATAGCTGAAAACAACTTAGATAATTCCATTGTATTTACAGACTGTCTAAGCTGTCTTCAAGCCTTGGAAGGCAACCCGTTTAAATTAGGCTCAAAATTCCCTATAATAAACAAAATTAGACATATCCTATTCTGTTGCAGTTCCCGGGCTATAAATATTGTGTTAGCCTGGATTCCTAGTCACTCTGGTATCACAGGTAACGTTACAGCTGATGGCTTTGCGAAAGATTCCATCCAAATCGGCTCCGCAGATTACTACATGTGCTTCGCTCAGGATTTGAGTCTCCTAGCTAAATCCCACCTACAGGCCGTATGGAGTTCCGAATGGGAGGCGTCGCGGAAAGTAAAAGGTAAGCACTACGGTGACATCCAACCTTTGATTCCCGATAGACCTTGGTTTTTTAAATTTAGAAAGGCAAATAAAAGGACAACATCAGTCATCTCTAGACTTCGCTTAGGCCACTGTTGTTCCCGATTTTCCTTAACAGGATTGGAATTCGCTCTTCCCCGTTCTGTGACTGTGGTCAGGATTTAGGAACAGTGGACCATATATTTTTTAATTGCCCGCTCGTTCCGGTATCACTATTTGATTTCCTTCCCCCTAAGATTCAGCGCCCAACTAATATCAAGACTCTCCTTTCTACTTACAGCCCCAAGATTTTAATTATATTATGTAAATTCATTCATCGATTTAATATTAGCCTTTGATTGACATTGTTAGTGAGTATTTTGTTTAATATTATTATTCATTTTTTTTTTCTTTTTTCTTTTCCTTTTGGCAAGTAAGTTTAGTTTAGTTTGAGAATGTATCATACCATATAAATAATTAATCATTCTTATTAGTTTAAGTTATTGTACATGTGTTTTATTTTGTTTTAGTCTATAATATATCCCAATGTAAGACAGAATTAATTTTTTGGCAATTTTTATTTTATTTTGGTACTTTGTCCCACCAATACGCGACACTGGCAGAAATAGCCCGCCGCACCAAGCGCGGCTGATTGCCATTTTTCAATTAACTAACTAACTAAGAAAGATCTCTGAGATAAGCTGGTCCAAATATGTAAGCATAAGCCTATCTTATGCATAAGCATAAGATAGGCTAGAAAGATGCTGATAATACTTCCATAAAACGATATATCTATTTAGTGCTCAAAGAATTTAATAAATGTAAAAATAATACTAAATAAATATGTACGACAGACCAGGTTGTACGGCGTAGTTCATTGCCTTTCTTATACGATAAACGTTAACTAAAAATATTGAACCAACTTTTACAAGCGCCACCTATCGTGTAAATTCTGCATAAAATGTCTCTTGCCAAATCAGCTAAGTGTTTAGTGGTCAGACAGTGTATTTTGTCCCTCATGATAAAGTGGTTGTTACACCTTCCTTATTTTACTAATTTAAATTATTTAATATTAATTAATTAATTAATTCAGTCAGAAGTCAAGCACCCGCCTGAAGGCGGAGACATTTATTATTTCTGTTATTGTTATTCTCGATAAGGGCGAGAGCGCAGCGACGTATACGAAAAATGGAAGAGTTGTTGCAATCAATCTTTATTTCATTTAAAGCTTAAGATTTAAGAGTTTGTAACTGTATAAGTTATGTTATGCATTTATTTAAATACTCATTTCTAAAAATTTATATAAAATTTTACTCAACCAAATTTTATTGTTGTGTAAAATTTTGTAAAACACAATAATATTGTTGTGTCCTTGTCTAGTTGGCAAAAGAAGTAACTTGAATTAGGCAGGAACATATGTAGTTAAGGTAATAAGTATTTTGGAGTTAAAAGGGCTTCACATAAATATCACGGCACTGGCAAATGAGACAATAACTTCATAGCTTGAACTTACAACAAAATACAGGAAAGGGATGTACACTTAGATAATCAAGCCAATTGTTATATTGAAGTCTAGGATGAACATACAAGATCAGCAAAAACACTATTCTATCGGCTTATCTCTTGAATTTGAATGATGTAAACCATAAGTATAGGGTGTGTAAAATGCATATTTTAAACAAGGACCAGCTTTTAGTATACTAGCAAAAGCAGGACCTACTTTTTTAGTTATGAAATAAATAAATTTTTCTAACAATCACACCACATTATCTAATCCAAATTAAGTATCATTAAAAACTAGTGTTACGAATACTAGATAAGGGATAAATAAATATAAGAAATATATAAACACAAATAGAATTTTTTTTTAGAAAGACTAGAAAGCAAATATTATAAAATATCTGCCCGTACCAGGATTCGAACCCTGGACCTCTGGCATGAAAGGCAAGGCTGCTTACCTCCACACCACACAGGCCGTCTAGGCACCTATCACCTACCAAACAGGCACCTATTCAGTGCTTAAATAATCAAATAATTGCTAAAATAATAATAAATAAATAACTACGACAGACCCAGGCTGTATGGTGTATCTCTTACCTTTATTATACGATAAACCTCAACAACAAAAAAATAAGACCAACTTTTAATAGCGCCACCTCTCTTGTAACATGTTTACTATTTTACCAAGCTGTCAGAAAATAGTTGAATAAGTGATTGACCTCAACCAATTGACAAGCCCTACCTACGGAAAAACGTGCATACCTAATCTTGAAAAAAATCATAAAATGGGGTCCATTTTAAGGGTTGCCCAGAGAGTATCGATCGAATCTACTATCGATATTTTAGAACTAAATATTATATAATGAACTTTTGCAAGAGATTGACGTGGATGAAATAATCATAGTTTATTATTTATTTACTTTCATTATAACTCTTTTTGTTACATACGCAACCTGACACGGATTCGGCCTAATACGGACATAGTCATTTAAGTAATTTTGTAAATAACGCTAGTCCACGCCCTAACTACTTGCGCCCCCACTCGAGCACCGGGTCGTTCAAATTGTTGGTAAGTTATATGCTCAGACTCGATTTGCGTGTGGACTTGTTTGAACGTCGATCGCTGTCGCTATTCCGTTCACTATTCCGTTCGCTAGTCCCCGCTCTAGCTAAGCGCGCCAAATTTCAGAGGTGGTTTTTACGATCTGGTCGCACCGTATTAAATTTCACAACGCCGTTTTCATGGCGATTGGTTGGTTCGTAATCCGTTCTGCTTCGCACGAGAGCTACGTCGACAGGATTCGCCGTTCCAGGTGTTGCTTCGTGTGTGTAAGTTCGTCGTGCCAACAAAGCCTGTTGAGCGTTGCCCCGGTGCGCTTTATTGGCCCTTCCGGCCGTAAGAAACCGGAAATCCCGATCCCAGTGCACTGGGCTTTACCCAGGATGACGGAACAGTGCTGTCCGAATTAGGGGCAACACTACGGTCGTCCCCATCCCCCCTACCACTGGTAGGGAGGCTTAGTTAGGTGTTGACTGTTAGGTCGATCATAACGTATATATTTATCAAATTAAACTTATAATTGTTAGTTCCCTTCCCTCTCCCCGCCATACGCAATTGCTTCGCAAGATCATTCAGACCTTGCGAAGCAATTCGTTGATGGCATCGCCGCTTCAGGCTCCCCCATTGACGCTAAAGTAGTGATCCAACTGCTTAGCGCTCTTTGCCCCCAACTCGCCAGCGTACTGGCCCCTCAGGCCCCACCGCTGCCTCACAGCGCTCCCCCTTCTTTGGCCTCCTCAATGGAGGTCAATGGAGGAATCTACGGACGCCGCCTCAATGGCAACCTTAACCTCGGCCTCGTCCACCTCCCGCCGACTCAGACCCAAGCGCACTGCGTCCAGCAGCAGCGCCGATTCCGCGTCTGCGGACACGCTTACCGGTCCACTGAGCCCTACGCCGCCAGCTTCACGCTGGTAGAGCGACGCTCCAAGAGGAGCAAGAAAGCCCCGGTGTCTCCGACACCCACCTCCAGGCCGGTGTCTCCGACATCAACCGCCTGTCTGGCGCCACAGTCGTCCTCCCCCGTCCCTCTTATGTCACTCAATGTGGCAGTCCCTGCCGGCGCAGCCGCCGCACCAGCCAGACCAGCCTCGCGCTGCGCCCCGGTCCTCGCGAAAGCGAAGACCCCTCCCCCCGTGTCCCTACGGGAAAAGGCCAACTGGCTTCAAATATCTAGCCTGTGCGCTGAGAAAAAGATTAATTACACAAAGACCTCCAACATGTCCGAGGCCGTCAAAATCGTAGTCCCGACCATCGAGGACTTCAGAGCGCTGACGCGCCTCCTCACCCAAAGTCAATTCCCTATCATACTAACGCTCTCCCTGAAGAGCGTAAGATCAAAGTAGTCCTACGAGGTCCCGTTCCAGTTTTCGAACGAGACTATCCTGGAAGATATTAAATCTCAAGGATTTCCCGCCGAGGTTGTGCACGAGATGCACAGTTGGAAAGGCCGTCGGTTCCGGCCTTGGTCATTGTGACCAACTCGCCAAGATCCCGAGAGTTCTTCAGAGAGGCCCGCACTATGTGCGGCCGTTCCGGAATCTCAGTCGAGATGCCACATCGCCGTGGCTACCCCTGGCAGTGCCACCGCTGCCAACTATACGGGCATGCGGCGGCCAACTGCTCCACCAGCCCCAGGTGCATTAATTGCCAGGAGCCTCACACTTCTAAGGAGTGCAACCGCACTCCGGAGTGGACCCCCGGCTTGTGTGCTGTGTTTGATATGATATGATATGAATTTACCGCCGCAGCGCCACCGGGTTCCCCCGGTAGCAAAGCTCGCCCAGCCCGCGCCGACTCCAGTGCTCGCCGCTTTACCCACCCGCCCTGCTCCATCAGCATCCTTCAGTTCATCCATCAGTTAATCTTTGTCCAAGAGACTTTTCTTAAACTCCATCACACCAGAGGTTGTAACACTAGTATGCTCTCCACCCCCCTCCCCCTGAGGGTGGGAGTCCCTAAAGGTTTGGTACTCGCCCCTCTATTATACACCACCTACACCAATGACATACCTATCCCGTCAAAAGGTGTTCAACTCTCCCTCTTTGCCGACGATACCACTCTATATGTCAAGGGCGTGAACGTCGACACCCTCATCACCAAACTCCAGAAGGCCGTAAACGACCTCGGAGCCTGGTTTTAAAAATGGCGTATCGATGTAAATCGTAAGGGGGGATGTAAGTCGTCCCTGCGACGCCCAGGACCACGGATGCTCCGTGGTACGTGCATAACGCAGACCTGCACAGCGATCTCGAGTTACCGACAGTACAACAACACCTTAGGACGCTCTCCACCGCTTTTTTCAAGCGATCCGAAGAGCATCCTAACCCCCTCATACGCGAGTCAGTAACTTACACTGCTCCGTCCATGCCGTCAAGGTACAAAGTCCGTAGACCGAGAAACGCACTCTTAGACCCGATCTGGGTCCGGCCCCGTTCGGATGTGTTGACGGTCGCTCCCGGCTGCCGAGTCACGATTGTTGGCTCGTATCAATATTCAAACGCCACTCTCAGATCCGTTCTGCATCTGGCCCCGCTCGGACGTGTTCGCGGTCGCACCAGCCGTTGAGTCACGATTGTCGTTTCACGACGACAACTCGTAGCAGCAATACTCATACGCTGAGATTCGTACAAATCTCGCTTCGTCCTCGACGACTTGAGATAAGCCTTTGTAGGACTTACGCTGCGGCCGGTTCCGACCGGCTGTAACTAAGTCAGTCTCGCAGCAAAAACAGAGTTGAGCTTACTACGGTCGATTAAATTCGATAGTAGTTCGCAAGGCTCGGGCTGATTTTCTGGCTACGTACTTGACGCTGGGCGCTTGTTACGTTAATTAGAGACTCGCTCTGTGGTCGGCTTCGGCTGGTCGTAACGTAGTCAATCCCGCACTCGGTGCACCCCTCGAATAGATACCCCACCTCGGTGGGAGCAGCAACAACAAAGTTGAGCTTACTACGGTCGATTAAATTCGATAGTAGTTCGCAAGGCTCGGGCTGATTTTGTGGCTACGTACTTGACGCTTGGCGCTTGTAACGTAGTCAGAGGCTCGCTCTGCTGCCGGCTTCGGCCGATCGTAACGTAGTCAATCCCACACTTTCAGTGCAACCCAACCTCGTCAGGTCTACGGCCGGTTTTTGTCAATTTATTGACAACACACTCCGTAATAGACTCGCGATGAGCAGGTGGATACTTAACAGTGACAACTAAGCCTGCTAGCGTTGTCCCGGTGCGCTTCCAAAGCCTTTCAGGTTTTGGAGAAACCGGCAGACCGGGTCCCGTAACAGGGGCCTTTCTTCCCAGGGTATAGTGGTACAGTGCTTGTCCAATAGGGGCAACACTTCGCGTTCGCTCCCAACCCCCTACCGCTGGTAGGGAGGTTAGCCGCTAGGGTTTATTATATATTTATTAGGGTTTATTATTATAGGCATTATTATATATTTATATATTCTATATTGTAGTCCCAAGCTCTCCAATGGACCAGCAAAGCTTGGTAAACTTTGCTAGGTCGTTCGCCCAGGCGCTCGTTGCGTCCGGCGTCCCCATTTCCGATGACGTACTAACGCAGGCCTTACAGGCAACTATCGCGCCCCTCAGGCCCCAACCCCAGCCCCTCAGGCCACCAACGCCCAGACCCCTCAGGTCTATAGATCTCCCGCGTCTCCCGTGCCTGTCTGTAAATCGGTCACATCCTCTCGCGCGTCGCGTCGCAAGCGTACTGCTCCCGAACTCCGAAACCGCGTCTGATGCGTCGTCAGATGCCGTCACCTTAACCGGCTCTCCTGAGCCCGCGTTTCAGTTAGTCACCAAACGCTCTAAGAAGCGATCGAAGAAAGCCTCGGTATCCTCAATATCCGAGCCCTCCCCGGTGTCTTCAACACCTGCCCCCGCGCCGTTAATGTCACAGCAAGTGACCGCGACCGCGTCGGCTCCATCCAAGCCAGCAACGCGCTGCGCCCCCGTCCCACCTAAGCCTCAGCTCCCTCCGCCCGTCTTCCTTCGCGAAAAAGTGCGATGGACCGCGGTATCTAATCTTTGCAAAGACCAAAAAATTCATTATGTCTAGCAACCAACGCAGGCGATTCAATCAAAATCCAGGTCACGACCATCGACGACTTCCGCGCATTCACTAGGTTACTTTCAATAAAACAAATCGTGTACCACACCTACGCCCTCCCGGAGGAGCGTAAGATCCGCGCAGTATTACGGGGCGTCCCCTTCGAGCTCGCGAACGATGAAATCCTCGAGGACCTTAAGTCCCAGGGTTTCCCGGCTGAAGCAGTGCACAAGATGCACTCCAACCGCGGTAGGCATTTCCCACTCACTTTAGTTATCCTTACCAACACTCCCAACTTGAGGGAGATGTTCAGAGAGGCTCGCACAATCTGCGGACTTTCGAATATCTCCGTCGAGCGGTCACCCTGGGCAGTGCCACCGTTGCCAGCTCTATGGCCACGCAGCGGCTAACTGCTCAGCTCCCCCTAGGTGCGTCAAGTGCCTGGATCCACACATAACAAAGGGGTGCACTCGCACTCCCGAATCCACTTTCCCCACTGCCTGAGTGCTGTGCGGCCAGTCCGGCCAAACAGCTAACTACAGGAATTGCCCGCGCGCTCCGCGCCTAAACCAGCACCGCCGCTCACTCCCGCTAACTTTCCGCCGCTGCGCAACCGGGCTCCCCCGGAAACAAAGCCGACTCTCTCCTGGAGACAGCGTCCGGCCGCTCCAGCTCCACCTTCCCGTCCTATCCTAGCTCCCGAAGCTCCCGTAGGCCCGCGTCCCGCTCCGTCGTCTCAACCTCAGTCGTCGTTGGCTGAGGACATGAAGACCGTGTTCGACGTTATTCAGAACGTTGACATTAGGGAAATCTCCGTACTCGCACGTAAACTGCGAGCCGCCCGCTCTCCTCAAGAGCGTCTCTTCGCGTTAGCCGAGCATCACTCGCTAATTATTTCGTTGTAAATTATTTATTTAGTATAAATTCTTTAAATAAAAACATAATGTCTAGACCTGCAAATCTCGCGTCCGCTCGTATGAAACCCAAGGGCTTATCCATAGTTTCATTCAACGCTCGTAGCCTTAGTACTAATCTCCCTGAGCTCAAACTGTTCCTTCAGAACAATTAGCCAGACTTATTGCTTCTCCAAGAGACATGGCTTACTCCAAACCGCACCAGGGGATTCGCTATTCCCAAGTACGCGTTCACCCGTAACGATAGGCTCAACTCCGACGGCTTCGGCGGCACTGCTATTTATTACAAAAGAGCATTCCATTTCTGTCCTCTCCCTACCTATCAACCAACACCAGCGGTATCACTCTCATTAATATTTTTTTTAATTTTTTTAATTAATAATTAGCAGGCGTTTGTCTTCCATCTCACCTGATGGAAAGTGACGATGAAGACGAGGATCATACACGCCTGTCCAAGAGGTACCTATTTACTCTACACTTGAAAGCTCTAGGGTTATATTTGTCTGGAAAAACAGACGCAGGCAAATCGTTCCACTCTTTGGCAACACGAACCAAAATGAGCAATCGAACCGTTTAGTTCTGCTCATCGGTAAGCTAACCACAAACGAGTGAAACTTCTGTCTTCGTCTGGTTGACTGGTGGAGAAAGGGGGAAGGTTCGATCAACTGAAAAAGAGCATTCGCACACTCTCCAAAGTGCAATCTGTAAAAAACCGATAGACTAGCAACTTTTCGACGATGCTCGAGACTTAGCAGTCTAGAAGAAGTAAGTTTGTCGTCACTTATGAGTCTACGGTCTTACTTTCGAGTCTAATATCACTAACTCACTCGACTTAGACGTCATGTCTCTCATCACTCCCACTCACTATCCCGACAACCCGAACCACTCTCCTGACATCCTCGATTTTGCAATTGTCAAGCGAATCAACCTCGATCTCAGGTCTATCGGACCGCTCAATGACCTAGGCTCTGACCACCGCCCCGTGTCCCCCGTGCTAGGACCGCCTAACGATAACGTCACCTCTCTTACAAACTGGAAAGGCTTTAAAAATACGATAGTTTCAGCCTAAGAGGCCCGAACTCTCCGCTCGTGATCTCGCCCGATCAATAAGATAGCCCGGATAAAATAGATTCATTAGTCATTTCTTTTATTGATGCCATCAGCCACTCAGCCATCAGTGACAACGAAAAGGTTGCTAAGTAAGGCAAACCCACGCTTCCCTTAGCCGTTAGCAATTTTATTAAAGCTAAGAACGCGGCTCTCCTGAGAGCCAAGAAATATCCCACGCCGGCCTATAGATTAGCTGCGAATCAGCTACAACGTAAAGTTAGGTCTTGCCTCGTGGAACTCCGAGACGCTCAGATGAACGATCTCATGGCGAATATCTCCCCGTCCCACCAAGCGTGTTATAGTATGGCCCGAGCCTTACGCGTAGACGCCGCCTCTCTCGTCCCTCCTCTCACTCGTCCCGATGGCTCTATCGCCTTCGAAGTCGAAGAGAAAGCCGAATGCTTCGCTGACAGCGTTGCCTCTCAATGCTCGCCCAGCACGCAACCCGCAAACCCCTCTCACATCCAGGCGGTGGAAGACGAAGTCCTCCGCAGAGACTCTCTCCCCATCACCACCGACCCCGTCACATTCTCTAATGATGAAATCTCGCTTCTCATTAGTCATTCAAAAGTCAGTTAGAAGTCAAAAGTCCAAAAAGGCTCCGGGTGCGTATGGTATTTCCAACCACGCACTTAAGCACCTGCCTCAACAGGTGCTTACCATGTTAGCTGTTACATTCAATGCCTGCTTCGACGAAACGAAAGTCATAGGCATTCCCAAGCCGGGTAAACCTCTGAATGTCCCGGCTAATTACAGACCCATCAGCCTCCTCAAGGCCATGTCTAAACTTCTCGAGAGAGTCATACTCTCTCGAATGCGGAACTATCTGTTTGCAACGGATGGCGAACCTCTCATTATTCCCCATCAGTTCGGCTTTCGCGCTAAGCACTCCTGCCCTCAGCAAGTCCATCGAATCGTCGAGTACATACTCGATGGCTTCTACCCGCGGCGTTTTAAAACGGTAGCAGTTTTCTTTGACGTAGCCAAGGCTTTCGATAAAGTCTGGCACAGCGGTCTCGTCTATAAACCCTACAAAATAGGCTTATATAATAGGCTGCCGGCGCAAATGGTATTTTGAGATAGTCTTTGTTCTAGAAAGTTCCTTGTTTTTAATTTTATCAAATTGATAATTATGTAAACAGATAGGAATCGTTTCTTTCTATTATTTAAATATAATATTGTAATAGTTTTATTGAATAGTTTGAAAGATAATTCGATGTAAAGTTAGGATCAAAGTAAAACTTAAGTGCAAGTTGCACAAACGCGCCAGCCATTCAGAGCGCTGGAATTAATTAGGGCGAAAATTGTATATAAGGCGCACGCCGAGCTACGGAACTAAGTTCGGTGCCCACAAGTGAAGAAATAAGTACGAAGAAGAAAGAATAGTTCGGTGCCCACAAGCAAGTGAAGAACAAATAATAAGAAGAAAGAAACAACCAACAAGAAGAAAGAAAAAGTTCAGAAGATTCCAATTAGAAGAAAGTGCTGTTTGGTGAATCCGGAGGCTAGTGAAAACCTAAGAAGACGTAAGCGCTGTTCGGTGAATCCGGAGGTCAGTGAAGAGGTCTGAAGTAAGCGTCTGAAATCCAGGAACAATGGCGGTTAAATTCAAGGGGTTATTTATAAGGTTTATTTGTAACCGCAATAAACGTTCCTACTTTGAAGACGTGTTGTTTTTACTCCACTCCAAACCTGCACTCGATCAAGTCGAGTGTCACTCCGTGGTTAGTCAGGTCGTGGTGACTTCGGGGCTACGAAGGGTACTACGACATCTTCCCAGCCGGTGCAAATAAAATTGGTATAGACTGTTTCCGGGATCCTAACCTGGCCCTGCTTTGAGTTAGACCTTGGGTCCTAACAGTCTCCTGGTCTTTCGCGAAGTTGGACTTGGGGCTGATTCTGTATATCGGTTTCCCCACACTTTTAATATAAAAAATAAAGAACTACACAGTTTATTTTCATAAGTCCTGATATAGTCCCGTCAAGTTAGTCAGAAAAATAGTGGTCAGTTTGCATTTTTTCCCAACATGCTGAATTTTGGTACTGACATCGGTACACTATTATAAATAAAATGCTGAAAGATCCCATGTTTGCTTAAGTTATTCAAGGTCAAACATCAAAGTTCATCAAAGAATTAGCCAAGGAAACTTTACCCTTAAACTTAGATCAGTTCATAAGTTTAATGGATAATATAAAAGGAAAACAAAATGTAAAAGACGTAGTTTATTTATATACCGATAACATTAAGGACCTTATTACTATGTGCAATAAGTTACATTCTAAAATGAACAAAAGTCACGAAAACAGATGCTCCCGCCTATCGACAAAACTGCACGAAATATTAAACGACACCATTAACTCTAAAATAACCTAAATTTTTATTCTTATATACTTAATCAAATATAAATAATATAGTTACGTTTAGTTCTGTAATAATTTATACTATAATGAATATTTTACAGTGGATACAATAAAAGGTTAGAAAATATTAAACTACTGATAAACCAGGTAAGTCCAGCCTGCATTTGTTTTCAAGAAACTAATTCCACATCTAACAACTGTGCATCATTAAATGGTTATGAATCATTCTATAAAAATCGAACTCAAAGTGGTAAAGCTAGTGGTGGAGTAACAATTTTTATAAAAGCATACACCATTCCAAGCTAAGTACCTTTAAATACACAATTCGAGGCGTAGCTATTCAAATAAATAATATCTATCTCCCTAATACTCCTTTAAATATAAATGATCTTAATAATTTGATCTCTCAACTTGAGACACCTTTTATTATTATGGAAGATTTTAAAAGCCACCACTTCTATTGGGGTTCTGAAAAGTGTGACACTAGACATAGATTAGT
Organism: Marasmarcha lunaedactyla; assembly: GCA_923062675.1. NCBI lineage: Eukaryota > Metazoa > Arthropoda > Insecta > Lepidoptera > Pterophoridae > Marasmarcha > Marasmarcha lunaedactyla. Next base: position 6,362,724 of record OV281361.1, on the reverse strand, counting down.
AGCGGACTGGTTAGATAGTAACAATGATAATATACTTTTACTTAATTCCGGGCAACCAACACATTTCAATAGCAACGCGGGACTTACCAGTGCTATAGATCTAACTTTTGCTTCACAAAATATAGCATCATATTTTGAATAGAACGCACTAGAAGATATGTGTGGCAGCGATCACTTTCCAATTTAGATTCAATCCCAAATTCCGGAAACGCCTTTAGAAGATATTAAATTTACCCAAAAATTGAAGCTCTGTGATGCTGACTGGTTAAAGTTTCGAGATGAGATTTATATGAACATTTGTATGTAGCACTGGTATTGCCTTTGGTAGTATATAACAAACACAGTTACTTACGGTTTGGACGTATATATATTAAATCCAAAAGAAACACACAGAGTACATAAATTATGCGAAACCAGAATGGAAGCAAGATGAGTAGTAATGCTAGTAAGGCACAGCACAGTCGATATGCGAATTGTACGCGATCGTAGTTATGTAAGCAAAGCAATAGGTATGCGAGCGATAGCGCGGCACAGGTCCGTCGTACAGCGGTCTAATCGCACTGGCGATGGCAAGCGCGCGCGCAGGCGAGATGGATGCGTCAGCGCCTCAGCCTGAGGAATGCGGTCCGGCCGGTTACTATGCGGCGCATTCCCATTGCTCGGAGCGACGCTGGAAATCCATGCAACCGATGAAGTCGGTTAAATAAATATGTAGTTGTTAAGTGTTAATATTGTTTGTAATATGAATTTTACTAGTATGTAATATAATAAATGTATAGGGTTTTATAATACATATGACTGGTTATATAATTAAATATGTACTTATGAATACTATATATGCGTACATACTTATATATTAATGTAATGGTGTGTTTAATAATATTAGGTATATACCTAGAGTGTTAAGTTATGTGGCTTGCCGCCACATGTAGATTAAATGATTTAAAATCTGGCATGGAGTTTTATATCTCTGATATTGTACATCAATTCACTGAAATTTTTAGTGAAGTAGCCAACAAATCAATTCCAAAGACATTCGGTATCAATAAAAAATAGTCTGCCATGGTGGAATTAAGCTGCTAAAGAAACCAAGAAAGCCTTTAGGATAGACAAAAAATATGCAAGACACGATCCAGATACAGATTTAAAAATCGATTATAAAAAAAGAGAGCCAACTGTAGAAGAATACTTAAAGAAAGTAGATGAAAAGATTGGGAGGACTGGGTATCATCTATTTCTAATAAAAAACCAGCAGGTGAAATGTGGCAAAAGATACAAAAGATGAACAACAACAAAACTTGTTTTAATAATATAATACTTGAAAAACCAGATGGTACATTAATATCCGACCCTATTGGCACCGCTGATATGTTAGCTGAAACATTTGCTTCACATTCCAGTTCCAAAAACTACGAAGAGAATTTTATTAGACACAGATCCTCACAAGAAGCTGTCCAATCTGATTTTGAACTAAACAATAATTCGAACTTAATTAATAAGGAAATAACAATGCATGAGCTATCGTATGTACTCTCCCAAGTAAGACCAGTCCCGGACCAGATAACAAACCCAAAACAATAATTAAACAGTTACCTATTAGTGGGCTCAACTATTTACTCGATATATATAATTATATTTGGATAAAACAAGTATTCTCAATCAGTTGGAAAGAGCCTTTCGTGATCCCAATATTGAAACCTGGAAAAATACCTACTTCGCAAAAAAGTTTTAGACCAATAGCTCTCACTTTTAACCTCTGTAAATACTTGACAAAATTGTAATTAGACGAATTAGATGGTATGTAGAAACAAACAAGTACTTGAAGCATTTGCAAATGATAACATCTTGGTAGCTGTAGCATTAGATATCGAGAAAGCATATGAGATAGTGTGGAAGCACAGAGTTGTAAAGTTGTTCCAACAAATTGATATTAAAGGAAATACGTCAGCATTCATTAAACATTTTTTGAATCAAAGATCAATAAAGGTTAGGGTAAACAATGTTTTATCTAATCTACCCCTAAGGAAAATGGTTTGCCTCAAGGCTCAGTTCTTAGTGTGATATTATTCCTGATAGCTATTTTTTTCTACTTTTTTAAAATTTTTTTTCTATTATTCAAAGCCAGTAAAATATTTTTCTTTTTGCTGATGACTTTATTATAACCTGTAGTGGTGGAAAAGTCTGTATTCCAATTCTCAAAATCTAAAACTGAGTTTATTGTCTTTTCTAATAGAAAAAAGAAAGTTAAAAATTACACATTAAATTTTAATGAATGTTCAATTAAAGAAGTTAAACCACAAACAATTTTGGGATTAACACTGGATACAGAACTATCATGGATCTCCCATATAAATAAAATAAAAACCGAGTGTCATAGGAGGTTAAACATCATAAAAATATTTTCATCAACAAAATGGGGGGCTGATCGAAACTGTTTGCTAAATGCCTATCGGGCAATAATAAGACAAAATTGTATTATAGATCAGTCATTTATGATTCCGAAATAAGACGTACCTTAAGTTCTTTAGAAAGCTTACTGGTCAGAAGAGCTCTTCGACTTATATAGGTGCTTTTAAGACTAGCCCTATTCAAAGCATTTTGGCTGAGGCCAGAGAAACACCATTGCATCTTAGTAGGAAAGAACTTACCATAGTCTATGCAGCAAATATATTGGCTCAACCTGAAAACCCGGCGTTTAGTATATTACAGGCTGTATTACCGGCGTAGTATTTACACCAAAAACCCATCTGATTTAGAATATAAGTTTCGGCTTAGTTTGCCACAACCATTAAGAATCAGAGCAGCAAAATATTTAAATGAACTAGATCTGGTTATTCTTCCTGTTTCTTACAAAATAATTTTTACCTTCCCACCTTGGGAAAAGATAGATCTTCCTATTAATTTAAAATTAACAGAAAATACCAAATACGATAAACCTCAATATATCTACAGAAACTTATTCCACGAAATAAATGATAAATATAAACATTATAAGAGTAACTATATAGATGCATCAACCATGAATGGTAAATCAGGATGTGCCATTGTGTCTGGAGGTAAAAAGCACCGATACAGACTTTTAGATTGCCACTCGAGCTTTAGTTGTAAAGCTATTGCTATACTTAAATCCTTAGAATTAATCCAAAATGAACCAAAATTAAAGAAAGCAGTAATCTTTTTCGACTCCAAATAATGTTTGATAGCGTTACAAAATATAAAAAACATAGATCCCCTTATCGTATAGTTCAAGCAAAAAATACTGAATCTTATAAAAAATAACTTTCAACTTGAAATTATCAAGATTCCTAGTCATCAAGGAATAGTTGGAAATGAGAAAGCCGATAGTGAAGCCAAAATTGCAACTAGTACTATTCCTGTTGATACATCAGTTAAAGCTAGTCTTACCGAAATTTAAAAATGTTCATGTTAGAAGTTAGGAAATTATGGGATAAACATTGGAGAACAGAAAACACAAGTAGTCTATTTAATATAAGAAAATCCCTCAAGTAAACAAAAAAACTACCCTCTCAAGCAGAAAAGATCAAGTTGCAGTCACTAGACTCCGTATCGAGCACACAAATTTAACTCATATTCATTTAATAACGAAATCTGAAAAAAACAAAAGTAATAAATGTGGTCTGGACTAACCGTGCCTCACCTCTTAATTGATTGTAATTTGTATGATAGTGTAAAAATCAATTGTAATCTCCCTAACAACTTGAAAGATTGTTTAACTGAAGAAGGATGTACACGAACCCTTCAATTTTTGAAAATAATAGATGTATAAAAACAAAAAAAGGTTGATGTTGTTGTTCATAGCAGGTAGTCTTCATACAAAAAAACTAGGAATTATGTCTATGGTTAAAACTTTTTGATAATTGCTACTTTTCGGGCGTACAAGTGTCATATGTCATGCAATGTGAAATACTTATTAATACTTATAATATACTTATATTAATACTTGAAATTGGCAGAAATAGTTATTGTGTAGTAACTACAGCTGATTGCCAATAAACGCAAAATTTAATTTAATTTTCAATTAATCAGCTCGATCTGCCATTACAGTTTCAATGCTTGACGAGTGAAGAGTTTGCGTTGATCAATTTCCGTAACATAACCTCTCAATTCCCAAATATAGTAATTAATTTGCGATTATGGTGCTTCACAATGTATTTGTTGTACAGTGATGGTAGTGAAGAAAGTAGGTGAAAGGACGTCCTTTTTCATCATTTCCCAAGAACCGTGTCTTGGTGTAAATAGTGTTAACTTACAAGGTTTTAGTGTGGTAGAACTTCGTAGTTAAATTGATTGTAAGCCACAAACATTTTGAGAAGATATATTTTCTGGGTCACTCAATAAGAATAACGGTGTTTAATTGGTGTAACATAATTAGCTGAATATTAAAAGGCACGCTTCTAGAAAATAAAAATTTACCTCCTATGCAATACAAACATGGCACATAAAAAATATATAATAAAGTTTAGAAATACTAACTGAAGTCTATCCCATTGTCTTACAATTAACCCCGATAAGTCGCAGGCTATCGTTAAGGGTGGTGCTAGGCAGGTTGCGTCACTCAAGCAACTAACAATATCACAAATTTATTTAAACGATGTCATTCTGACCATTAGTGGTATCGTCAAGAACCTCGGTGTCCTCTTTGATGAAACTCTTTCCTGGTCGGTGCACATAGCTGAAGTAAGCAGAAAAGTTTTTGCTGCATCGGGATCCCTAAGAAGATGGAGAAACCTGCTTTCTCTCAAGACCAAGGTCGAACTTGCGCAATCTCTTCTCCTTCCGATTCTGGACTATGCTGATGTCTGCCTCATTGACCTCAACGAAGATTTGCTCAGCAAACTCCAGCGTATGCAGAACCTTTGCATTCGGTTCATCTTCGGCTTGCGCAAGTTTGATCATGTATCTGAATGCCGACGCAAGCTGAACTGGCTTCCAATTAAGCTGCGTCGCGAGGAGCACGTTCTCACTCTTCTTTATAAAATACTCTTTGACCATCGTACCCTTATTTATCTTAAAGAGCGTTTTAAATTACTTGGCTCAAGCCATGGCCTCTGCCTCCGATCAGCAACAGATAACATGCTGGAGACTCCTCTGACTCGGTCTGGATACTATCATGAGTCCTTTACTGTGAAAGCTGCCCACCTTTGGAATCAACTGCCGTCTGATATACGACACTCCAAAATCTAATGCCATTTTTAAAGCTAATCTACACAATTACCTTTTGGAAAAATAGTAGTTTGCACGTGTTTATATATAATGTAATTATAATATATATGAATATATATAAGTATTTTTTTATATACGTATGTATTTTGGTATTTATGCATATTTAATAAATAAATTATTGAATTTTTTTTCTTATTGGCACACTAGCCCCCTCTTTCTTCTTGATTTCCGTCAACACAAAGGTTGTCTGAAAGAGATCGCTGCTAGCGATAAGGCCGCCTTTGCCCACCCTAGTTTAACGTTTATTTTTCTAAGGCCGCCTTTGCCCACCCTAGTTTAACGTTTATTTTTCCAATTTTTACATTCAAGTTTGTGAGCAATAAAGTGTTTTTATTATTATTATTATTGATCTCTTTGCTTGTAGTAAGTCTGAATTTCAAAGGCACGTAGTTAATACCCTTACAGAAAAGTCGCAAACTGTATTTATATTTGTTGTGTTTTTATGTATATTGTTTTGAGGAAGTAATAAAACATTGTGTATATTTTATTTATTTTTTATTGAGTATTGTTTGTAAATTTTAGGGAAACCTGTTATTAGTATTATTATATTGTATATATATTTTTTTGTTAAATATTGTAAAGATATGCTGTTGGTTCTCTTAATACAAATAAATAAATAAAAAAATTCATAAATATACAAGTGTCTTATTTATGTTACCTTCTTTATCTTTTATATTGTCAAAATATCTTGTAGAATAGAAGAGGAGCTTTCACGCTGCCACGATGGCATTACGCCAAAATCCAGTGCCGTCATTTTAAAAGAAACGGAGGACAATCTAAATACAAAGAACATAGTTGTCAAATTGAAAAAGTTCGTTCCTAGTGTTGTAGTTAGGAAGACGTTCGTCTGATGCGTAGTACCACTAGTTAGTTTGTGTTGTTGTTGTTTCTTTTCCATTGACCTCAACCAATGGACAAGCCCTAGCTACGAAAAAAATGTGCATACCTAAACTTGAAAAAAAAAACATAAAATGGCGTCCATTTTTAGGATTGCACAACAAGTATCGAATCTACTATCAATATTTTATAACTAAATATTGAACTTGAAATATAATATTGAAAATTAAATTTAATTAACTTTTGTAAGAGATTGACCTAAATGAAATAATCATAGTTTATGGTTTATTTACTTTCATTATAAGTCTTTCAATATAAAAAAATAAAGAAATATACAGTTTATTTTCGTAAGTCCCGTCAAGTTAGCCAGAAAAATAGTGGTCAGTTTGCATTAATTCCCAACATGCTGAATTTTGGTACAGACCTGGGGTTAACTATTATAAATAAAACACCGAAAGATCCCGTGTTTGCTTAAAAAGTTATTAAAGGTCAAGCATCAAAGTTTTCAGTTCAATCAATTAAAGTCTGGCTTGTCTTTAATGATTACGATTCAAAAATAGACAAAAAAACTACCTGCCTCTTCAATAACATAACTATAATCCGCACGCTGAATGATGATCCCTATGACAGTTCGTTAGCGCTTAACATTGTACTGACGTCCTATCACATCAAATCCTTTAGAGGTCCATTAAAAAGACGAAAAAATCATAATTGTGTACAATTGTAAATTATAAAAATGAATATTAAGAAATTATTACGTAATGTTCGGAAATAATAGAAAAAAACTCAATGCAAATGTACATGGTACGTGCTGCAAAAGTTACGTCGTCAAGCTGTTATCGACTAAGAAGGGACACATCGATAAACAAAATATCGATAATTTGTTGGAAATATAAAACAAATGCTTTGAGTTTGTATTTTATTTATATCAATCTGAATCTGATACAGGGTCAATCGGATTTTCAAAATCTGAGTCTGAACTGCAGCTATCCGTGACGTTTATTATTAACGGTTGGTCAATGATATTGTCGTATTGTACATCTCGATCCCAGTCTTGTAAGCATATTTTCTTCGTTCTTTCGACCACTTTTCGCCAATCGTCAGCTGTCACTTGAGCGTATTCAAAAAGAATTTTAAATTCTTTAAATTATGCAATTTGAATAAAAATTAAAGTATAGTAAAATAAAATATAATAAGGCTGTTACTTTTTTATCTAGTGTTTTATGTCCATCAATGCGCGTAGTCTTTTTTTCAAAATAAATAAATATTGCTTATTATGTTGAATGACCTGGCTGAATGACATGACATTTGCCTGAAAAAACAGTATTTTATCGAAATTGTTTCGCATAACTAATACAACTGTCAGTTGAAACGTCATAGGGATCATCATTCGGCGTGCGGAGTATAACAATTCTAAGCAAACTTAATTCCCACTTTCGTCACGCTACTTTGTTTAAAAAATACACGCACAATGCAAAGCAAATACCGTTTCGATATGATTTACTGCGTAAGTGCCTGTTATTATTTGCATCGAAAGTATGAAAAATAAAAACATATTAATAATGATCATTGATATCTGGTTAAATCATCAAAGCTCCGGAACATCACTTTTGACAGCTTTTTTTGACAGAATAGTAACAATAAATGGCGATATGTGGCACCCTAGCCACCTGCTATGACGTCAATATTCAAAAATAGTATAAAACTATCTCTTTCTTTTATTAGCATGTTTGTATAAGTAGATGGAGACAACCAAGTTCTTCCTCTTCAATGATTCGATATACATAACTATTTATTTATGTAGGGCTTTACGACTTCTCCATGTATTTATCACCTCGCTGTTCTTTTCGCTCGTAAAAGCAGGCAGTGTCCAAGACATTAAGCCTATGAATAAGTTGAAAAAGGTTATAATCTGTTTACTGATTGACCAATAATTCTGATTGACGAAGTTACGACAGCTGTTTTGTTTGTCAATTTTGTTTGTCAGTCTATTAGTTCATTTAGTTAGTGTGCACCGTAAATGAAAGTTATGTGTTATAAAGTGTTGTTTTACGAATGATTTTTTTAGGGAAGTTTTATTTATTCTTCTATATTGTCAATTAAAATATTTAGGATAGTATCTCAACGTTTGGCAAGTGAAGAAACTGTTTGATCTGAACGCAGATCTTCTAAGTAGTGTGAGTACTTACTGTAGTATAATTGCATAAGTTTTTAGCTACTTACATAAAAATGGATTGCACATTTGAAGCAGCACATGGATATAATACTCGGTTGAGTTAAGTTTGCACATCGCGCCGTTTACATTACTCTAATGCTGCTCTGATGATATGCGAAAATTACTACAACAGTTAAGAAAAATAAACTAATGTTAAAGTGTTGGCTATGTACTTTTTTGTACAAGATGATTGTTATGCAAGCGAAGTGCAAACTTTACTTACCTGAGTACTCATGTAGTTTCTAACCTACTAAAGGCTATGTGTGCCTTCTGTATTGTATTAAATACGTTTTATTAGCACTTAGGCTAAAAATGTGCTTTCATATTTATTCATACATACTGTACTTTTTACTGAATTTGATCACATTTTACTTTAATGCTGAAACATTGAAGTGAGTACAATCAATAATAAATGTAAAATTAGAATACAATTAAATAATATAAATATTAAATTGATACTAAGTAAAACTGTTTCAGGTCACCTTGTTTATGAGTGTAAAGGCATAAGTAAGATATTTGTGTTATCTCAGGCCTAAAATTGTAATTAATAAAAGTTTAATCTATTTATATAATAATATCTATCTGATTAATAGTAAATATGGAATTGAAAAGGTTTTATTGATTTGGTTTGATTGATATTGGTTCTTTAGCTTTTAATTTTGGTTAATAGTTTATTTTTGAATATCTCATATAATAACATGCTCATCTAATCGCTAATATCACAAAAATAATTAACACTGAAAAAATTTACCAGCTGAATCAGCCATTACTTAACCTGAAAGGATGTAATAACAACATATACTTAAACTAGAAACATAATGTAAGTACTTACATGTAATGTAAGTAATTAAAAAATTTTAAATTTATAAATAAAAATTTTATATTTTATCCCAGGGTAAACTGCTATCAGAGATAAAATATCTAGCTTCACACTGAATATCTAGCTTCATTAACACCTATAGCAAGGGCTTATCTATCATGGACTTTTTTAATTGCTAACTGTTAAAAGATGTACATACAATATTGGTAGCTGACACATAGGAATTAATGAGAAGGGATGGATTTTGTTCTTTTCACTATTTGGTATCTTTGGGAACTTTCCTTAGATATGTGGTGTGAGCGCTTTTTCATGTATGATAAATAAAGTTACCCGGCATATAAAATTTGTGAGCTTGCAGTTGCTAAGTGTGATGAATTCAAAATTGCCAAAAATCACCCATATGTTGGGTGACCTTAATAATATTCCTCAAGTTAAATTTATTTGGGCTGTTGTGGATAGATAAAGAGACTGGCATGTTTCAATAGATACATATATTTGGAATAAAAAAATGGAAAGAGACCCATACAGATCTTTAAGCTTGTAACACTTGATTTTCAGTAATTGTTCTAGTATTCATACAAACATAAGTCTTCAGATTGCTCTTGCACCTTTGTATCTTGAAAAATGCTGACTTTTTTGGTGGAATGATACTTCAAACACTTTCATCATATTTTCACTATATCTTTTAAACTGGGTACAATCTTAATTTGTGCCCTCCCTAACTTTGAAAGAAGTGTAGTGGTAATAGTATTTTCTGTGACAGTCAGGCACATTCTAGCTAATTATATGTAATTGCGATTTTTCACTCTCTTTGGGTTCCATTTTTGCAATCTTGCACCATCTTTCAATAGTTGGAGATTAAATTCCATGTTCGGCCGAAATGGAAATAATCTTAGAGAAAAAGATCCGAATATTTCATTTCGCTATCCGTTTACAATTGAAAATCGTACGCGCGAAAACAAACAACTTAAAACTTTGGCTTTTAAAAGTTATTATTGTTAAACAGAGAGAAAGAAATCCGTCGAAAAACGATTTTTGAAATAAAAACAATAGGGATAAGTAGAGTAGGGATATTTAGGAAGAAAGTTAAAGAATCATTTTGTCAATATCTTTATAAACCTACCTACTCTATTTGAACAAAATAGGACACGCAGAAGAATTGCATTCGTATTTTTATCATACTACCTTCAAAGATCGAAGTGGTTGAACCCTAGTCATGGTCAAGCTCCTATTACATCTATTTAAGAACGAATTTAGCATAACAATGCGAAGCCTGGTTTACTTTCGAACGTAAAATGCGCTGCATCCGCAAGCGCACGATACCTCGTTTACCTTGAACATATTCGCGGGAACTTGGACTGAACGATTGTACCGTGAGGTGGCTGTTCGTAATCCTAGTATTAAACCCTATTTAAAATAAACAGCACTTAAACCATGCGTTATTTCAAGAAACGAGACAAAAATTATTTTCTATACTGAAACCATAGAAACAGTTTAAAAATCTTGCTGTTCCCAGTCTGAACTTATCAAGATGGCGTTATTTTTTGCTTGCCCAGTGAGTTATTAAAATAGGCTTTGTAAGTGACTGCAGTCAAAAAAATTCGAGATACGTCGTAAATAATATTTAGCCCAGATCAAATACTTACGTCCGTCAGAGATTTGAAACGGCTACTAAAGTGTATTAATTATATATTTTGCTTGTCAAATATTGACTAAGGTGAAGTATAGATAAAGTATAAATTTGCTAAGCGATATTAGAAGCGCCTTAAGAAACCATTTGCCGTTTATGAGTTTGTCCGTTGGCTTTATTATAGGATATCGATTAAAAGTAATAATTCAGTGATCCATTCAAAAACTTAACAAGTGCGAAGTACCTATCTACTCTACGTCACACGTGATAAAATGGAAAATCCTGTTTAATATTAAAGTTGATACGATGTTTTTTTTATTAAAATCCATGTTAAAAAGTGCTAGTATTATGAAAACTGTATCTAAGGCGCTGCGCAAACGTAGACAAGTTTTGATGCCGACACGGCACACCATCACAGGGAACCGTAGTTCCGGTTGCGGCGATCGGACACAGTCACCGGTCGCTACTTCTGGCCACTGGTTTCATTGCTTGTTTTCCCTCAGTCTCACCATGGACGTCGATGAAGAAACAATACATCTGCTGGTTGTGTTGATTATACGTTGACGTAGACGCCGTCTTCGCCGTCAATAGTTACAGGCAAATCAACCGCGTCAATGCCAACGGATTGTGTAGCTTGTATCGCACACAGGAGACGGACACCGAATGCAACTTGTCCATATGCGTAGCTCAGGACAATCGTAAGGAAATTGGTTAATGTTGCTTGTGTCTTCAACTGATGACTTTTAGTTTCCAGTTGCCGAAGCCGAACTCTTTTTGATGGTCAATTAGAATGTGTTAAGTGGAAGCAACTGGACACAAAAAATGTTTACGTATGCGCAGGGAGTGGATGATTTCATACTGGTTTTATAGAAATCATATTCATCGTTAGCTTGTATCTGACACAAGACACAAAAGTGTCCACGTTTGCGCCCTGCCTTAATCTAATCTGGTACAGTCGGCGGTGGCCCAGGCTAAAAGGCTTGCGCTTTGTTCTGTCTTTTGTAGGCACCTCGCATACTAGGGAACGACGATTCTGCAAGGGATTATAATGCGAAACTTGAGCCTTCATCAAAGTCCCGATTGTACCAAGTTATCAGCAAACGAACTTAAGGTTAATAGTTATAAGTAGATGGAATAGCACGATTACGAATGATGGGTTGTTAGGAATCGTGCTTAGGGAGATCTTGAAGTTGAGTTGATAATAATGATTTATGCATCATTGACCTTAAAGAATAGTTCCTTACGCGCCATTCACATTGCGATTGATGCGCAATATTTTATTACGTGCAGTTTTGTGCGGTTTTACTCGCAAAGCGCTTGATCCCGTGACAGATTTTGCACAAGTAATTCGTGAACACAAATTAAAAATACCCGGTCCGGGCCAAGTATGCATAACTTGTGAATGGCTGAAACTATTTTCTTCAGACCTGCCTAAGTACACTACTGATTCAGCTTTTAAATAAAAGAACGCTTCAAACTCGGTCTGTTGCGATAGGAAATACGATGCCGCCGTCGGAACCACAGATACACGCGTTATCCTTGTTATGACACCACTCTTTTTGCGTCGGGGTTCAAAAATATAGCCTGTCTTACTACTGGATGCAGTCATTTATGAATTTAATCTATAAATCGATTAATTTGAAATAACCAATTTCTTCTCTGTATGATAATATTGTCGTTACCTATATTAATTTAAACTGCGCTGTACAAATGGTTTATATTGATCGAAATTTTTGCTCAAATTAAGCCCGAAATAAAATTAAGTTTAACATCGGTTATCTATTCTTAATCCAAGCATTTCTTAACCCATTCACTGCCAGGGACGCCGATCGGCGTCTTTAAAATTTCTACTTAGACGACGTCCAGGTTTCAAAATTGATTTTCTATGCCAAAATGACGTTAAAAATCACTGAGATTTTTTAAAATGCGCTATAATATAATAATCTAACCAACTCCTAAACGGCCTTGCGATCCAATGATTAGACTTATGTTATTAAAAATGCGGATTCTTAACTGTTACGCCGAAGCCGCCCCAGGGCGTCTTCGTTTTGAAGTCAGAGTTCAACAAATTTTTTATGCATGCAGAAGAAAATTGGTCATACGTTTAAACAAAATTTTAGGTTTTGTATTTGCATAGTTACATATTTCTTTTGTATAATAACTTATTTTGTATAATAATGATTTGCCTACTTTTGAGGTAAATTATCTTCAGAATTATGATCGCGTCAACATAAAAAAAGCTAAGTTCATGTGCCATAAAATTGATGTGCTTGGAATTTTAACAAAAGAAAGCCGACCTCAAAGTGGGTTAACAATCATTGTTTTAGGTAATTAGTTCTGTTTTCCGCTTCTGTTGCTAATTTTGCACTGATTTAAATAATCGCAAAAGGTATGCCGCTTTGGCTATAGTGTACATACCTATGTGCCATAAAGCAGTAAGTAGATACTTATGCACTGTAGATAATTTTAACAAAAGAAAGCCGACCCGAAACTAATTGAGCACTCATTGTTTTAGTAAATAGTAAATTGTGTGTTGGTTTTTTAATTATATGTATATGTGTTGATTTTAACCTATTTCCAATTGTTGATTTTAAAATAAATACTCCTCTATTTCCTAAAAACTTTAATTCCCTATTTCAAGGCCTAAGCCTTGGTTTCGCGGTAAAACGCCTAAGACACTCTCGAGCCTCCTTACTATCTCCACTAACAAAAATTATATTATGACATCGCTCCGATGTGACGTGAGAGAAGGACAAACATACCAACAAACAAATTTTCGGATATATAGGTAGTATGGATTCTTAACAAGCCATACAATTTGATTCCTTATAAAACGTGATATTGAAATACTTCAAACCTGTACAAAAAAGATTGGTGACCTGACTTTTTGAAAAAAGTTTAAAATTAAGATTTTTTGTGGTGTATTGTATATTTAAGTACATGAATCGTATTGAAGTTGACGCAATTGATATATTACCATTAATTTGGTCCACTTCAATTAAGCGTGTAACTCACTTTCGCAAAAGATCACTATTTCGGTTTTAACCAATTAAATTATATTTGCCAAACCTTACGGAACAAAGATCAACTATTAAAAAAAATCGAAGTGCTTGTTTTGTGTATAAAAATAAACTTAAACTTTAGTACGAAATCTAGAGGCTCACGCCGAGAACGCACATGGACAGCCAAGAAAACTATAACGTGTAGCCGGGGCCGCCGATGGGCGTCCCTTTCTTGAATGTATGGCGGCGTGCGGGTAATTTTGCATTTTTCTGTGTCGGCAGTGAATGGGTTAATTAAGTAAAGAACATTAACCACATTGTATATTGCTTGGGCTTGGACATGGACATGAAAATATTGTAGTTTTATTAAGTTGTTTTGAGATGGTTATAACAAAGAAATCACATACCTGAAGGTGTTTTAGTACCAAGTTAGTTAAATAAAACAATATACTTAAATTATTTTTGATGAATCGTTTACTTATGTCTTATATATATCATCTCCGATGCGTGATCAGTAACATAATTAACACAACGCATTGATTCGTGAGGCGAAATCGGTAAGCCATGTTCATGCGCAGGTCATCATGTAAAGAAGATTAATTATGCCGAGAAATGCCAGAGTCATTGTTTGAAGCGGGATCTAAGTCCGAGGGCATGCCGTGGTCGTTGGGTTGAGATCTATCGGAGTCCATTTTCAATAGCAGAAGTCGTCGTTAAAAAGCAAAAATTAAAAAAAAAACACTCGACACTACGTAAACGCACCAGTACCAACAAACACCACGCGAAATGCGAGCGAATGAGATTGACAGATTGAGAACATTGACATTGACATGAACTATATTTTTGCCAGACTAAAACATTCCACGATAGGTTTGTCGACTTACAGTAGGTTTTCAACCTATGTAAGCAGATGTATACCGTCGTATTGATTATTTTAGTTTTTTAAAATTTTTTGATTATTTTAACATTTTGTAAAATACATCAATACATTTTTGAAGTACTGAAATCACGATAAAATATCTTTTGATTCAACTTTTTACCAAGCGCAATCTGTCTCAACTCTTTGATTGTGCAATTGATGAGGTCGCTATACAAATCAGTTAAAAGCTTATTCAAACTGTTTTTTAAATCTTTTTTTTCCAATGTATTTTTTCCTTGTATTTGTCCAAAGCTCTCACCATAATGGTTGTTCTTCAATACATTGAACGTGTAAAATTATTTATTAATTGTTATCAAGTTGCACGTCAATGTGTACTGTAATATTGTGATATCAATAAAATACCATAATTTTTGTTCATAACATTATATTATGACTACTAAAAATTGTTCTTATCAAAACATTCCAAGCACCTGACTAGTTTTAACTACTAATGGGGGGCTTTATTATTAAGTTTACACTATCGGAAGTTAATTCATCGTCGAACAGCAGGCCTACTCTTGAGAACAATTCCGATGGTGATATTTCGCACTCTTCAATGCGATACTAGCGCCAATTGTCTCATTATTGTTTGGTCATTTTGTGGAACTCATTGAGATTGAAATGGGCATTGGCTAACCCATAAACGCCAAATGGCTTCTCTTGAGGTTGTTTTGACAGCTGTCAATTGTGGACTTTTGACAGCGAGGTGATAAATACATGGAGTAGTCGTAATGTCCTATATAAATAAGTAGTTATGTATATCGAATCATAGAAGAGGAAGAACTTGGTTATCTCCCTCTACTTATACAAAAATGCTAATAAAAGAAAGAGAAAGTTCTATTTTTGAATGTTGTAACTATAATATCAATCGTGTAGTGACGTCATAGCAGGTGGCTAGCGTGCCACAAATCGCCATTTATTGTTACATATCTGTCAAAAAAAGCTGTCAAAAGTGATGTTCCGGAGCTTTGATTATTTAACCAAATATCGATGATCATTATTAATATGTTTTTATTTTACATACTTTCGATGCAACTTTTAACAGGCGCTTGCGCAGTGAATCGTGTCAAAACTGTATTTGCTTTGCTTGCCGTTGTGCGAGTATTTTTGAAACAAAAAGGCGTGAAGAAAGAGGGAATTAAGTTTGCTTAGACTTGTTAATTTTGTTATTGAATAGGCAGGTAGTTGTTTTGTCTATTTATGAATCTTCATCATTGAAGACCAGCCAGACTTTAATTCATTGAACCGAAAACTTTGATGTTTAACCTTGAATAACTTTTAAGGCAAACATGGGATCTTTCGGTGTTTTATTTACAATAGCGTACCCCAGGTCTGTACCAAAATTCAGCATGTTGGGAATTATTGCAAACTGACCACTATTTTTCTGGCTTATTTGACGGGACTATATCAGGAATAAGAAAATTAACTGTATAGTTCTTTATTTTTTGTATTAAAAGAATTATAATGAAAGTAAATAAACCATAAACTATGATTATTTAATTTACGTCTATCGCACGTTTTTTTCGTACTAAGGGCTTGTCCATTGGTCGAAGTCAATGACTTTTGAGTGCATGATGTGTTCATAATTAAATCGTAACTAAACTTCACTCGCAAGGCTGCAATAGTTTACCCCAATTTTCATTACAATAATGTTGACAAAATTGTTTTCAAGGGGAGGATGTGACGTTTGAATTATCTTTGGGCTTGTACTGTGTTGAATTAGAATTAAAGTTAGTTTCGAGAGTAAACCTGCAGGTCTATTTCCAATCTCTTGCAATCATTCTATTCTGTTTTCAAATTCGTTTATTTGTCGTATGTATTGATGAAAAATATTTAGTGGTAATAGAGTTTATTTGGTAAGATCTCGTCTGGGGCGCTAATCCTTCCTTATTTGACCGCCACAATCTCGTTTACGTGGGTGTCTTGTTAAAAGGGAACAGCCAGTATAATAACTGGAACGAAGGCAGTTTCAACTGAAGTCTACGGTCCGCAGCGCATACAATGATCACAACCAATATCAACCAATACAACACCTACAAATAATGATGCCCATGGGGCCAACGCCAGTTACAATCCGCGTGTTTGTTTGTCAGCTAACAAAATAGTAAATAAAATATTGAGAGTGTGGATTTATTATTTATTTATTATTTGTAGAAAAAAAAAAGATAAATTGATTCGCGCATCAATCATAACAAACAGTGTGACGTCAGAGGAAGAAAAAGGATTAGCCATCATCAGCTCTTCTTGCAGTTTTATCATTCGTTTATGTCACAGTTCGAAAATATAAACCGAGTTTTTTACCACCGAGCTTTATTCCATAGAGTACCTATTTTCTGTCCAGCATCTGTCTTTTTACGCTTCTACACTACTACAGTATTTTCACTTAACGTATGTCATTGTATGAAAACCTTTGTACTTACGGTTTAAATGGTTGTACCGATTATAGTTGTTTATGACTGTGTCACTGTTACAAAAAATATATATCTGTTTATTGGTCATTTATAAACTCTAAAACCTAACTTTACGTTAACTAATTGTCAAAATTGTATTAAATGAACCATTGAAAAAATATCTATATTTAAAGCATTACGACTTAATACGACTCGGACCGAAATATAGGTTATCCTAGATTTAGGCACTATGTAGTTTACAAACTCTATATATTTATTCTATATATTACATATAAATATATTTTTTTTTAATAAAAATATTGTAATACGAAAAAGTGTTCTTTTTTAAAGCGGATTCTCCGGAATATTAGTTTTAGTAATCAAAAACCCGGTTTATGGTACGATCTGGATAAGCGTGCGCTGGGACAGCTCCAGGCATTTATTACGAGTATGCATTTTCTGTTTGAGTATAAAAGGGCCTGGGGGTCTTGCCTTATTACAAGCTACAATAGCTTAGGCAATAGAGAACGCTTAAAATATACGGAGCATATCACGTCGCTATCGTTATATCACGTGATATGCTCCAAACAGTTTACGCGTTTTCGATAACGTTAGCGATTGTTGATTGTAATATGGCTAGACTCTAATAAGACGAATTGATACTCCAGTGGATACCCGTTTAGTGGTTCGAACTTATGAAATACCTAACAGGCAATTCCATAGCGTATTTCCAATACGTCAGTTGTGCAAAGATTAGCGCGGGAGACGCTCGTTTTCCCGCCACTTTTTTGCTCAAGTGACATTTTGAACTTTCACTTTATTCGCTGGGTGTAGTGTAACTTTGGACTAAAATTACAAGGTTTGTTATGTTTTTTCTCTTCTGGTTTTGTTTAGAATGGTTATAGGCAATTGAATTTTTTTTTGTGGCGATTAGTAAACTATTGAGTAGTGTTTACAATGTGAGCAATGCGACATTACTTCTTTATTTATCTTGTTGATACTAGTGACAACTTCGTTTGAATTCTGTGATAAGTTTGTGAAGATTGATGTAGTTTAGATTTGTTACCCTTATTTGGGTATTATTTTAGATGTTACTCTAAAAAACTTCAAAATATTTTATTTCATCCTAGGTACAAAACTTTTCCACTTGACGAAAGTTATATTATACTTCGTCTTTGTCAGCACTGCGTAAATAAATCTTTGACTTCGGCCATTGGCTTCGACATAAGTTTATTCCTTGTATTTAGGCCCTAAAGTCCATAACAAAAGAGATAACTTTATAATTACATTTCTGGTGGATCCTCGAAAGATATCATCCGCACAAAAAAAAAATTGCTTGAAATAAAATGTAGAAAATTGAGTAATGAAAATCTTTGGTTCCGAAAATTTTTCTCGAAAAGTTGAAAATGGTCGAGATGTTGCGGAACAACAGTTCTCGCCTTAAAATCAAGATGGCGGCTATTGCAGCGGTCGAATTTGGTCGTGATTTGAATTTACACTACCGGTGACCCTCCTAAATGCTGGTGAAATAAAGTTTGGGAAATAATCTATTGATTATTATTATTATTCTCATGTTTTCCCTGTTTTTATTAGTAAAACAAGACTCATGTCTAATTGTTGTTTGTCCTATAAAACCCATCTTCTTCCTCATCGAACTTTGTAGCTACATATGAAAAGATGACGGCCGAGTGGCGTAGGAAGTCCTGCCGCTTACGCCGGAGCTCCGAGGTTCGAGCCTGTTCTGGGCAAACATTTTTGTGATGAACAGATGTTTATTCTGGGTCCCAGTTTGCTGTAGTGTCAAACATAACACAAGCTCTGCTTACTTTGAGGCCATACAGTTGGTGTGTTTGTCGGGGGAAATATTTTTATGATCTAATCTTGTTAAATAATAATCCACTTTAGCCCTTTTTAGCCATTTTATAAATGGAACTGTAATATGCTATGAATAGCATAGTTTTAAAACACAAAATTCTTTCCTTTGATCAAAGGAAGGAACACGGAATTCCTTCCTTTGATGACTACAGTATTTTTTAGATGGATCCTGAGACGGACTTAGTTTTGTTTGGAGCGCCACCCACTTATTATTTCCGTCCGGCAAATTTCCGTTCGGCAGCATTTGTTCAGTGACAAGATCGGCTAGAAAAAATTACCACGCATAATGTATTGTATTTAGCTGGTGCCGATCAGGCAGTCGGCACGATCATTCACCTACATATGTATATTCGATTTGCCACCTGGCTGTGCCGATTAACGCCTGTTTTACGAATAATTATTTCATTAATTATTCAATAGATGTTAGAACATATTATTCTTTACTTATGAGCAAAAAATGATCCCATTTCGATGATAATAATTTTAGGTTTTAGTAATTTTCATTTCAAATCTAAAACAATAGACAGGGCTGAGTTTTTCCGACGCAAGCGTCTTTACATACGCTTATTTAATATAAACTTTCAATGATACCTTTAAGTCACTATGTATGACACAAGTATCGTCGCAATATTTGCCATAGCTAATCAATGTCGGCAGCAACAAATTGACCGAAGATTTCTTTATTTTTACATAATCAGAGTGGCTTAATGTTTTACCGCAATTTATTGCGAATTTGTGGTAAATTGTAGAACTGTTACTACAAGTATTAAAAAAACCTTTAAAGGCTTACAGACGTAAGTAAAAAAGTGAACCTCGCTCCGTTTATTAATGATGCCGGGCTTAGATCCTGGGACGGACATAAAGTTGTGTAATGAATCGGGTCTAAGATGAAGCCCCAGACAGCGAAGACATAGCCAATTTGCCAACTAAATGGAGACATCTTCCTAGAATCACGTATCATGTAACTAGCATGTAACTAGACGACTTTCGCACGTCACGGATGTTAGAATACGGACTATTATTATTTATTTCACTGTTTTATTCCAGTATTTATTCACGTGCCTAGACTATCGAAGTATCTTATGATTTTGTAATATCTTTCGCAATGTTTGTTTTGTTAAGTAGGAAAGGATTGACAGGGGAGGCCGAATTCTGCCCATTGTATAGTTCGCTTGGCCGAATAGTTTATCTCTTGGAGAAAAGACATCGCTAAGAATTCTAATGGTGTGGGTTATATTTTGAAATAGTTTAATTTTTTTATGATTCCTATTAATAATAAATTTTAAAAATATAAAAAAACATACGTTTAAAGTTTCCAGTAAACAGCCACATCAAAAGTTTTGAATTAAACCCAGTTTGGGTTCATTTAACATCAAAACATTTAGAGCGTCCCTGTATAAAACCTTTCTGATATCTTTCATCCATTCACGTATAAGAACGATTTAAATTATTTTTATGATTCCCAAGTATTGTTATTATTGTAGCAAGACACTGCGCAAACGTAGACAAGTTTGTGTCCTGTGTTGGACACAACACACCATTAAATGATTTATTTTGTGTCGAGTAATAAGTGTTCGGTCTACGTCACTGGAAACTAAAAGTAGTCATTTGAAGACACAAGCAGCATTAACTCTTTACACAATTGTACTGCGCAAACTACGGTATCTTGTAGTGGGCCGTGTCGGCAACAGGCAACCGCCGACTATGTGCTATGTCAACAACAAAAAGTGTCGACGTTTGCGCAACTTCTAATTGTTGCTAAAATCATTCCTACTTCTATAACTGTTTTTTAACTCAAAGCAGAGCAAAAACTAGTGAGATTGTAAGATCACACTTTCTTATTTACAGTCGGGAAAAATTAAACAAGTGACAAGATTACACATATCGAGTTTCATTGACAAAAAGATTTTTCGTTATCTTATCTCATTATTTGCGCCCAAGCTGTGCGTACGCTAATAATTGCCGCACTTCCCCATGAAACGATTTTTTGTTATTGTATTTGTCGCAGGCGGATAGTTAAATTAGACATAGCGCCAAATTTCTAGGTTTCTAAATTTTAAATCAGTACTAATGAATGGTGCGGTGTGAGTGAAAAATCTAGTGGGAAAAAACTAGCTAGTTATTACGGTATGGATAATATCTGAGTTGCTATTTGAGATTCAGAGGCCTGTTTGGTGTGGAGGTAAGTAGCCTTGCCTTCCATGCCAGAGGTCCCGGGTTCGAATCCTGGTAGTGGTAGATATATAACATTTGCTTTCTAGTCATGGATGTGTATTTACGTTTATTTAAGTGTATTTCTAATATATATACATATATATATATATATATATATAAAATATCTATGTGTGTTTATATATTTCTTAAGTTTATTGATCCGTTATCTAGTATCCATAACACAACTTCTTTAATGATACATAATTTGGACTAGATTATGTGGTGGGATTGTTAGAAATATTTATTTATTGTTTATTTATTTATTATCTAGTCAGGGAATTAATATAACAGGAGCACAAGGAAACACAACTGCAGACCTACTCTCGAAAACAATTCCGATGGATCCGCAGTCTAATATTGATATTTCGTTCTCTTGGATGCTACACTAACGCCAATTGTTTCATTAAAGTAAATTGTACGGTCATTTTATGATACTAATTGAGATTGAAATTGTCAGAGGCTCACCCAAAGACTCCAAATCGAAACCCAAATTCCATCAAATGTTGACAAAATTGTTTTCAAGAGTAGGAAGTCACGTGTCGTTTAAATTATCTTTGGACTTGGATTGGTGTAGAATTAGAGTTAAAATTGTATCCAGAGTAAGAGTAAGAGTAAGAGATGACCATGTATTTCTATTAAATACATAGCTTTAAACTACTCCCTGATATACAATTAAAAACTACTTCACAAATACTCAACGCACAGACATCACAGAAACAGCTCATGATTTACCAAACTGTATTAAAACTGATGTCAGATTTGAGCGTTTTGACGGAATTGATTCATCAGAGGTCCTGGGTTCGAAGCATTTTAGGAACCAATTATAAGATGAGCACGTTTGTATGCAAGCGTGAGGAAAGGCAATTCTAACTTAAACCTGCGGTCGGCTACGCACCATTTGTCAATATAATGATCACATGCATCAGGTCACAGGTGGGTCCCGTGCTCGTTTGTCAGATATGCAAATAGTAAAAAAGTTGCGTGATGAATACTGTTCATAGTTGTATTTTATAATAGTTTAAAGTTTATTTGTCATAACTATTAAAGAAACGTTGGAAAATAAACATACGTTTTAAGTTTCTGTTAGTTTATGACGGTCGAGTTTAGGCGAATAAGCCCGAACGGACTATACCATACTCGAATAAAGTACAATATCCGTAGTAAATGCTTCCGGCCGGCCTTGTCGTTCAACAAATGCTGCCGAACAAAATGTGCCGGCCCGAAAAGTGGGTAGCGCCCTTAATGGTGATAGATTATTAGAAACGTTATAATATTATAACTTTCTGAATTATTTCTACTATAAGTTTATGGATGACGAATACACAAACAAACCGTTCCTCTTTTTGACAGTTTATTAATTTAAATTTATGTAAATTTGCCTTAGAAAGGGGTATTTTTAGAAAAACTTCCTGTGCAACCAACGTAGCCGTAAAGTAGAGTCTGTCAGAATATTATTACAAGGGAATATCAACCTTGCTTTTTTATGACGTGCGAACGAACTTCACCCTTAGTGTGATAGACTACACTTTTGGCTACTGTACATTTCTTTTTTGCTGTATGTTCCACTAAAGTTTTGCTAACCTCGGGCCTGTTGATGTATTCGTCCTGCACTTGTTATTTGTTAACTTGTATTCTCAAGAAATCATACCTACTACTAGTGAATGCTGTCATCTGAATTCATCTGATTATATTGCGATCAGTTTCGTTGACCGCGGAGGTTGATGCGGACATCTGGTGCGCTATACCTCACTTCTAGCTGTTTCATATGGCTCGCATTACCCAGCGAAATATTGAACCTTATGTGCTTATAAAAACAGTAAATCGTAATATGTTTTCCCTTGTCGTCCCCATTAGGCCATCTAACCGGTAGTAATCTAGCTATAATCCTTTGTGTTCATAATTGACTTTTTGTTGTTGTTAAATTAGATAACAAAGAGTAGTTATCAATTTATTCGATTGTTAGTTCATCGTCAAAACGCATTACTCGAATTGATATTTCGTGATTTCGACTAACTCGAGTTGCAAGGTCGTACAAATAGTTATTTGAACAAGAATAACTGCAGTAACCAGTGATAATATACCCGATAGACGCCTCGCTGCTTTATTTAATCAGGTTGGGAAAAATAGCTGTAGAGAAAACATGGATACAAGATGCCGCTGTAATTCTTATAATCGTTGTTTCGTTTGTCTTATCCAGCAAAATGATTTAGGGCCACTTACTATTGTTTAAGGGGCTCTACCCACATATTCGGGGCGGAAAAGATTAATATGTGTTATATTAATGAACGTTCGGGAAAAGTGTCTCCGGCCGATGCCATTCGGGTTTTGTGCCAGACGAGTAGAGTGAGCTGACCTGTAAAGCCTGAATGGACTACCCAATCGGCGCTTGCCGAATCTGTTTAGTAGTTGGTTCGGGCTACTTCTTCTTATTGACGTCGAATAAAACATGACTCTATGAACATTCTAGTACCGATAACTTCTCGCTTCAATACCGATCAATTGTCATGGTAACTGTGACCTTACTCCGACTGGCTTCGTAGAAAGGAACCTTAATAGTTAATATACGCTCGTTGCGTATTTCATTAAAGCTGGTTTATAAATCTTTATCATTCGCTAATAATAAAATAAGTTTTTGACTCTTGTGTGTAACTCTTTAACCACTATTATTTATCACACATTTTATTTTGCGTAATATTTGACGCTTTCTTCCGTTAAGGAAGTGAGTTGTCTATCACAAACATTATCTATATGAACTGTGCACGAATCTGTGACTTATGACGCGAATGATTTGAGTTCTTAAATTCTCACAGAACCTACGTGTGAACACAAACTAAAATGTGTTGTTTTCGGGGATTCTGTTAGTAACATGAAAACATAGAAATCAGTAGTAGTAAGGTTTCAATTTCAAAAGTTTTTATCCATGTCACAATATTGCACGTGTTTCCAATATTTTGTAAAAACTATTAAATTTTGGATAAGCCCTAGATTAAGTCTTATAATCGAAAGTCGTCCTACAGGACAAAATGTCCCACACGGATCGCAATATAAAATCCAGTGTACTTCGATTTGATAACATCAAAGTCTATTTTCCTAGACTAGAGGTCAAGTCCGTTTTAAACTGGCAGATCCTTGCAGCTTCATGCGTAGCTCATAATCCCGTGGGACGTTTTAGATAAAATATAGCTTTTCAGGCTTTTTAATTATATAAATTTATTATAGTGAATGAATAATAAAAATTGGTTTAGTTTTTAGTTTTTATCTGACTACAAAAAAGAAAGGAGTTTCTCAATTCTGTTGAATGTTTTTTAATGCTTGTTACCTTAGAACTATCTATGTCATTTGTTACCCGATTTGAAAAATATACTTTATACCATACCTACTCTAAAAAGCTTATTTTATTCACGCAAAACAGTGAATAAAAAGGTGAATAAATCACTGTTTTGTTTTTATTCACTGTTTTGGTGTTTGAATTTGGAACACAAAATATATCCGATCTCCATTTCAATGCTTACACAAACTCCTTGCGCTAAGATTCGAAATTCAAACTCTTTGGTGCAAATAAATTCTCGAGATTTGATTGGTCGATATTTGCGACAAGGAGTTTGGCATTAGATTAAAATCAGTTTTGTGTTCTTTGCTGCCATTATAGAAAAAAAAAAAGTGAATTGGTGCCATTTCAAATACTTACTGTGAATTGTACGGACACAAAGTTTAGTGTTACTTTATAATAAATCGATTGAATTATAATAAATCGATTATTCATTCAAGTGACGAAGAAGATATTGTGTTAACACCTGAATTTATGAAAGAGAAGGCGGCCGATATTGTAGAAAACTTGCTAGCCAACAAATCACGGCTGGTTTACATCAAAACCTACGATGAGTTTTGTAAATGGAAAAATGAAAATCAATCTTCGGGCACATTTTCTGAGTCTGTTTTCTTAACTTATTTTAATGAACTGTCGAAGAAGAGGAAGTCATCGACATTATGGAGTATATATTCTATGTTGCGGTGTACTGTAAAAACAAGGCATAACATTGATATAAAAACATATTCTAACTTGCAAGCCTACCTTAAAAGGCTATCAGAAGGCTATAAACCGAAAAAATCCCTGGTTTTTACCGCTCAAAAGGTTGACCGCTTTTTGAATGGAGCGCCAGACTCGCATTTTTTGGCAGTAAAAGTAAGTAATCTTCAACATATCTTGCTTAATACAAGTAGGTATTTTGAACTATTTAATTGTAAACCTATCAACATCAATTTTGTAACAGTTTTTCTATTTTTGTTTGCAGGTTGCGTTAATTCTTGGCATTAGTGGAGCCTGTCGTTCAAATGAGCTTGTTAAACTGACAGTGGATGACGTGCAAACGATTTCTGACACTGCTTTACTTTAAAGGATACAAAAACGAAAATCGACCGAGCCTTCGTAGTCAGAGATGATTACATGAAAATCGTAGAAAAGTATCAAAGTTTTCGTCCTCCGAATACAAACAATAATAGATTCTTTTTGTTCTATTCTAAAAATAAATGTACAAAAAATCCGACTGGAATAAATAAAATTGGTTCCATGCCAAAAGACATTGCAACATTTTTAAAGCTACCAAATCCCGAGATGTATACAGGACATTCTTTCCGAAGGACTTCTGCCACATTATTACCAAACACTGGTGCAGATATGACGGAATTAAAGCGACATGGTGGATGGAAGTCCACTACCGTGGCAGAGGGTTATATCGAAGATTGTATTGAAAATAAATCGAAACGCAGCCTTCAGATAGCAAGCAGCATAAACCTAAAGAAACCTGAAGACCCATGGACTCCACGCCCTTCAACGTCCAAAGATGCCCCAGAGTTTCCTCCAGCAGAAAGTTCTGACCATCGACAAGAAATAAATATTGTTTCACAAGTTGCCCACCCTAATGATAATAATAAGAAAATTACGCTTAATTTCAGTCATTGCTCTAATTTTAATGTCCATTTCAACTAATGTAACATTTATTATTTCTTGATTAAATTTATATTTTCGCTTAAATTATGTCTTTTTCTCGTAGTCATGGTATAAAGTATAGTATGCAACTCCTGAATAAAGTACGAATTTATATCGAGGGCCATGAATCACTCGCGTCGCTCAGGATCCTAACAGTTGAATCACTCGCTGCGCTCGTGATTCAATCATCTTAAATCACTCGTTACGCTCGTGATTCAATCGTTAGAATCCTTCACTTGCTCGTGACTCATCTACGGCCCTCGCTTTAAATCCGTCCTTTATTCACTAGTTGCATAATATACTATTATGTTGAAAAGGGGATACTTCTAATTTGATCCCATTGTGATCACATCAGGATCCGATGATGGGATCATTGAGAAATCGAGGGTACTCTTCAAATATTATTGTTACACCTATTTGGGTATACTTTTTATTTCTTTTTGTTAGCCTGGAAAAACAGGTAGGCTTAGTATTTAGCGCTATTGAGAAACAACAGAATAAATGCTTTCATTGAAATTCACTCTTATCTTCAAACAGAAGTTAAGCACATAAGTAGTTATTGTTTTGCTACCAATTAGCAAATAAAGTACCAATTATTATTCAATTATTCTTTCCGACGACTTTCACCTTGCAATTAATACGTTTTTAGTTGATAATAACAGTCTGATGACCTTTAGTGTTTATTACAGCAACATTATCTATTGTATTAGCAGGTAAAACATTAATTTAACAGTTTAACAGTTTTTGTACACACATATGAAAACAATATAAAATACCATAAAGACTAAATATGTACAAAGGTACGGCTTATTTCTAAAAGAAATCTCTTCCAGCCGACCTGTGACAGGAGAGATTAGTTTATAACGAAGTAGTGTGTACCTACTTTAAACATACACAAATTATATACTTAACACCATAAATAAACTTACATATACTCATATACATAAATAAATAAAAATTTTATTTAAATTTTTTTTAAACATTATTTTAAATAAAGCAACAAACTAGAATTATACAGTATGAATTTTCAAAAATCAATTCGTCATTTCAATTTTGTGGCAACCAGCTGCCACTAAGCTATCTTAGGACGATCGATTGGTGTGGTAATACCCTTAATAATCACCGGAGGGATATCAGCCTCTCCCAACACAGGGGTGGTGTCAGACAATTGTAGGCCATCCCGCCTACTGCGGGTTGGCAGAGTACAGATATCTTCATATAAATGTATAGATGCATGGGATTATTTTACTACTATTAACAACTCAGGGGTGGCGTCAGACAATTGTAGGCCATCACGCCTACTGCGGATTGGCAGAGTACAGATACCTTCACATAAATGTATACGTGCATGGGATTGTTATACTACTAAATTACCAACTCAGGGGTGGTGTCAGACAGTTATAGGCCATCACGCCTACTGCGACGTCGACTGATCTATTCTGCCATCGATCGACGTCGGCCGGTCAATGGATAATGAGTATGTTCAATGAATTTTTGGCGTAAGTTTACAATCTACTTAGTGCTATTTTTTAAATTATTATTGGCAACAATATATTTTAAAAAAGTAATCAGCTGCGAGCTTGCGGGCAGATCCATGATCTCAGCCTTTTTTTGATTTCTCGTTAAATTTCTCTAATTATTCCTCTTTTTCAATAATACAAACTATTGAAGCAATAGTATAGTATAAACAACTGACTCGTCCTCCTCTACCACATATGACAAAAACAGGATCGTAGAACTATGATAATATTTCACAGATATGATTGTAGAGGTCAAATTATAGAATCAGGGGGTCCTGTATATTATCATAGACATATTATAGTGTAATACCCCTCTAGGCTTAAACCTACAACTTGTCTATTTTTTTACAAAGTTTCTTTTTATTTGACCATTTATCTGAGATAAGTCTTAACACGCTTTATACAGGGTGGAATTTTGTAACTTCACCTGGAAGGAAAGTAGTCTAAGTACTGGAGATAGCAAATTTTACTTTTAAACCATATGTTACTGCTTTCATAGGTTACTGGTACTCTTGTCACGCGTGGTAATACTCTTGCCACGCACAGGAAACAAACTGGCTAAGGCCGAGAAAATTACACCCTGTATTTTTATGGCCAATTATTTATTCTCGGGTTTTACCGCGCCGCAAATATTATAATCAAAATGATCATAATATTATTAATGTATTTCTTAATTTTGGTTCTGTTTTCAATAATAATGTTGAATAAAGAAATGTAAGAAGAAATTCTTCATATAGAAGTTACTGAGTTAACTTAGGTTATGCTATAATAATAAAAAAAAATTAGAGAATAACTATAATGTAACCCAAGGTTACAAGCATAAGCTTATAAATGTCATTTTTGGCAGATGCCATTACCCACAAAAATTTTCTTTCTATTTAATTATTTAAATACCCGGGTTAACCTGATTTCCTTATAATGCAAGGCTTACAATAAAAAATAAAAAAATATATTTATATTGTATATCACTTTGCGCAATATAAGAGGTACGTTCGAGACATTTTTTAACGATCATTCTTCTAATAAATATGGTGTAATTTCGAAATAGCTTTTCCTTGTATTGTTTCGATCTGCCATTACGGCATTTGTCATAATGCCGAAGAGTAACGAGTCAAGCTAGAATCTAAATCTTCTTCTTATCGTGTGAGGGAAGCAGTAACCTATGGTGTCAGAATTGATCGACCCGAGTCAGGACACTCCACAGGCCTCTGACGTGGCTTCACGACTGTTATCTTGCGTCAACAACAACGGGTTCATTTGTATTCTCTTACTTTATTATTATAATTAAACTTCTATCCTTTGTATCTTTTTAAATATTATATAATTACAAAGTATATTTATTTATTTTTATAATAATAACATTTGTTTCAATAATTTCTGTTTTCTACTGAGCCTATTTTTTAAAAATTGTAGGGAATCCTGTTAATGGATTTATGCTTAGTTAAACAAAAACGGTCACCCATCCAAGGTCTGCCGCACTGAACGTTGCTTAACTTTGACAAGCGTCAAACCACAGTGGCAGCCCATAGGCTATGATCGCTCTGGATTCTAGAAGCGAGTTGGCGAGTAACAAGAATAGAGTGTGTCGTGGCTGGTCTGTAAGAAATAAGTTAAATTCGTTCGCGTGCTTTACATTGCACGTAGGTAGACTGCGATAAAATTAGCTTATATTTACACAGGAACTCGCATTTTCAATAATCGTGTGATTAGTGGGATGCCTGTTATGGGCGCTACCACATGTTTGGTTCGTCACATTCGGGTCCGCAGAATTTGTTGAACGACAAGGCCGGCCTTAAGCAATTACTCCACATACCCGATTTGTACCGGTCGGGAAGTCCATATGGACTTTAAGCAGGGCATTCGGTTCATCGGCGCTTTTCCCCAAAGTTCGACACATATACAACTTTGCCGCCCAGCCAGCCGAAGAATGTGGATATGGCGCCTAAATCAACGAACGTCAGTAACACATTCATTTCAATAAAATATTCAATTTTATTGAAACTATCATACCTATTACCAAAATACAAAAAATAACCAATTTTCATTTATTTTCCTATCGTATAAGCTGAAGTTTAATTTATTTTCAAAAGACAACAGGACGTTTCAATAAAGCTATTTGGGTGATCTTCTCAAAGATAACAAATTTATGTTTTCACAAGTGGGCGACTCAGTTTTGTCACGAAGGTCTTCAATTATTAATTGAAATGGTCAGGGTAAATGAATTTAGCTATAAGCTGGGTTTAAGTACACTTTGTTTGGGATGTAATTATGATTGGCGAATTGTTATTGGAGAGGTCAAGCTGTATAGAAGAGACATGTTTATTTTAGGATGATTGAACGGCCTAGTGACGTCAGAAGTAGTAAACCTCCTCATGCTGGGGTTTTGGATTTGTGTGACGAACACAGATGTTTGGTTATCACTTCAAAACCTGGATGGGCTCCTCAATCCCTACGGACATTGTTCTCACGTCATCGTCGTTTGTATTTATATACCTATATATGTATATGTTTATTCTGGGTTAGCTGTAACAACCTCTGCTTACTTTGGTGCCATGCAGTTGGTGTATTTGTCTGTGGATTAATAATTATTATGCTATTATTATTCGGTCTAGGCCGTTATTTCTGTAGAAACATATACCTAATGTAATTGAAATAGGTTTAATTATGATTTTCAAATTATTTCGCTTGCGTGTTGGAGGATAAGTCGACGATTAACTTATCAAAATACAGGTTCATGACCTTCTCAGATTAATAGTTCACTTAAGAGTTATCATAACGAACAAGTTTCGATATTTCAACAGGCCCTATTGGAAAAATAACTCAGTGACAGCCGATACATAAAGTACCGGTATTTTTTGCACAATACTCAAGTGTCTACTTTACTTGTCTACTTTACTTGTGAATGGGGTGTCTTAACACTGGTAGTTCGATCTAAGTTGTGATTTATTTACGGCCGCACTCAATAAAAGATTTTGCTTAGCAAATATATACTTAGATGATGTAGTGCTAAAGTATAAATTCGCTATGAAATATCTGTACATAGGTAAATTTTAGACATCTGAGTGCGGTAGGTAAC
Source organism: Marasmarcha lunaedactyla (assembly GCA_923062675.1). Classification (NCBI taxonomy): domain Eukaryota; kingdom Metazoa; phylum Arthropoda; class Insecta; order Lepidoptera; family Pterophoridae; genus Marasmarcha; species Marasmarcha lunaedactyla. The sequence goes on along the minus strand of OV281361.1, from coordinate 6,331,995 downwards.
CTTTTTTAAGTTTATGAACAGTTTACCTACATATTTAAATCTATTGTCCTAATTAAGGAGTTAAAGTTTTTGAAGTCTGACTACATTATTATACTATTTTTTTTTGTAAAATGTAACTAAAATTAAATATAAGCTCATTCTTAGGTTAGAGGTGTTACAAGATGAGACTATATTATTTCACTAGCTCTTTCGTATAGATTTTGCTTAAGGAATTTAGACATATATTAATTATAGATAAAGCGTAAGTTTGCTAAGCAAAAATCTATACTTAGAGACACCTTAAGTAACCATTTGTCGTCCCTGCGTGGCCGGTATCGTTAAAAGATATGCCTTCCTCAATGCTTACATTTAGTTTCGTCATAACCTTGCCCTGACTCTGTTATTTAAAAACATTCATCCAAATGTATGCGAAATGTATAGCTCGTTATACAAACAGTCTAAATCTGTTCGTAAAGTTATACGATTAGAATACCTAAGTCATTGGTGAAGTTCTTACATGACGCACAAGTATATCACGTTTATTAGACTACACGAATGAAACTGAGAAAGAGACAGAAAGACATAATGACGAGGCGCGCGAGCGAGAAGGGTGTCACGTCTTATAAAATAAATTTACACATCAACGGATCTATTTTACTTGCAAGAAAAAAAAAACCATATATCACTAATGTTCTTCGTAAAAAGCGCATATTCAAGTCGTCATTTATTGTCACTGCCGGGCGGCAAAGCCTAATATATAGATAGATGAACTGTCGGGAAACATGCCGCCGGCTTTTGGCAATACGAGCCGAATGCGTAAACCCCGAACGGGCACAAGCCGATTTTGTGTATCCGATTAGGTTTTATCGCTCAACAAATAATGACAGCCTGAACATGTGGGTAGCATCCCTTTCAAATGAATCACTACGTTTAGAAAATGGCGTTCCCGCCTTTTAACTTAACCGGATCTCTCTGAAGACTGCAAAGTTAACTTAAACGCTAAAGCGATGCGTCAATCTCCTTTGCTAAGGGCTGCTGGCTACCCAGCGGCCAGCAGGTATATAACCCGCAGAACTATACAACATAGCCTACGTCGTGTATAGGCGTATCAAATGGTGGTTTTCATAGTCACTTTCCATTTGATGATAAAGAGACAAACGCCGAAACAATGTAAAGAAAAAATGAATCAAACATATTTCTATTCTAAAGGTGACCCCGTCAAACAGTTCATATTTCCAGTAAACTAGGTATATCACATATCATTAAATAACGATTATACAACAAAAACCTTTTAAACAGTATTGTATTACGTTAGTCAATAACAGTATTAGATACAAAAATTATTGGACCGCAATAAGATCCTTTCTTAAGCCGGATATCGGTACTGCAATAGCAATCAACTAAATTCAGGGCATCAGTTTCTAAAGTTTTGGAAGCCGTACAAGATATATTTAAGTTAGAAATATGAATGGCTTCGTAAGTGGTAGGCTATCCCTTAAACGCCAGGGCCTCGAATACTGGTGGGGTCACAGGTTATTGGTTGTCTGTTGGGTTCGCGTAGGGATTAAAGCATTTGACAAGTAAACTCAAGTTGGGAATCAGGAGCTTGTTACCTATCTGCTGCTATTTTACTTTCAATCAAAGTGATTATTCTTTTTTTAATAATATTCTGACAGTTACTGACTCAACCTCACAGCTGGTTTGGTTACACGGGAAGTTTTTTTCAAAAGTAGTAGACGAATGTCTTGGCTGCTGGCTGTGCGTATGACTAATGGCATTACATAGGCATACCGCCTACCGTATACGTAAATATTGGTTGAGTACTGTTTATTCAAGTTTTTTCATATCAACAAAATATGTTTATCAAAAACTTGTTTCTTTGCATAATTCAAGATATTTTATTAATTTTACTATACCTCCTTATGCAAATTTCGGTATAAATTGTTTTGACGTAACACAATGAAGATGTCTTATTATGAGAATCTAGAATATAAGTTTCTGGGTTATTTGTGATCGTTTTTTCGATTCGTTATTTGCTTCTGTATCGAAAAAACAATTATAGTTGTCCTTGTTGCGAATTTTATACTGAAACTCTTGGGAAGCATTGCCTTAATAATCCCACTGTAGGGATTATTAAGGCTGTAGGGAAGTCAGCCCTACCCAACTAGGGCACGAAACTTGTAGTCCATCTTGCCTTGCCTTCCTTGCGCTTGCCTTCTGCGGATTGGCAGTCTTTAAACATACTTTCGAAGCAGTGTCTTCACAATGTAAACTTTTACCGTTAGTGCTGTCGGTTTATACTTAAGTTCCTCGAACGTCCTCAGGTCGAATGGCCAGTGTCCTTAGAGGCGCCGCAGACGCTTACCTATATTGTGGTATAATAATATATAAATATAATAAATAAATAAATCCCCAGACAATCACACCGACTGTATGGCCCCAAAGTAAGCAGAGCTTGAATAAGCCTTATGGATGACCATACAGCGAACTGGGGGGGACCCAGAATAAACATACATATATAAATATCAACAACCATGACCCGAGAACAAACATCTGTGTTCATCACACAAATGAATGCCCCGGCCAGGACTCGAACCTGGGACCTTCGGCGTATGAGGCGGGGCTACTTACCACTACACCATTTACGACCTCGGTCGTCATGAATGTCTCATAAGTACTAAATTGGTTGTAGAGTTTCTTTTGTTAAGATTATTGACTTGTTCTTATTGACATTAAATAAAGCATGACCCCACCGACAGTTCGGAAAAACCTTCGTGAAGAAGGACTGGCAAGAAACTTCACAGATCTCGTCTGTGACAGTACTACAGCCCTTGCAATAATAATAATAAATAAATATTTCTAACAATCACACCACATTATCTAGCCCAAATTAAGTATCATTAAGAACTTGTGTTATGGATACTAGATATCGGATAAATAAACTTAAGAAATATATAAACACACATAGATATTTTTTTTACATATACATATTAGAAATAAACTTAAATAAACGTAAATACACATCCATGACTAGAAAGCAAATATAATATAATATCTGCCCCTACCAGGATTCGAACCCGGGGCCTCTGGCATGGAAGGCAAGGGTACTTACCTCCACACCAAACAGGCCATTAATCGATATTCCGAGGCGAATTCACAACCAATTTTGATTAAAAACAATTTTAACTAACAGTCCAATGAAAGTCGGAGTATTTCGGTTTATTTCTGCAATTTCCTGTGCAAAATTAAACGAGTTTTTTAAGAATTGTATAAACGTCAGGCTTGTTCATTTTTATTTTGCTTTTAAAAAACAGAATAGGCACTAACAACACAAATTTGAACCAGAATCTGTTTTAGTGGTATTTATAGCTGCCGGAAACAAAATTGTGATGAAACCTTTTTGATCACGATGAAGTTGAACTTGACGAGTAAAAAACCCGACTGCTTCAGTTACTCCAGTGTAATTCCTGTTCAAATATGGAACCGGGAAATAATATTATCTATGTCACACCCACAAGTGAGACGAATCTAATGTCACCTCATTTGTTGTAATCCGTCAAACGGTTTAGGCTGTAGAGCCAAAGAAATATGCATACATACATACACCCGAAAAACAAATAGATCTGGCAGTAGGGTTATTAGTATGATATAGTAAAATTACCATCAAAGGAAACGCGAGCCAAACCGTAAGCGACACCTAAGCAGTTATATTTATACGACATCTCGACCTTTGCGATCGTAAATCGGTGCACGTAAACAATACACTTGAAAACTCGTTTTATTCACGTCACGAACGTTATACTAAAAGTTAAAAACAAGATTACCGTGAGGAAGTTTTTATGAAGCTGTTTAATATTAATTTTTTGGCCAATCCAGATCTGAATACGTCGATTATATGCGGATCTTACAGCAGCCAAGTTTGTTGTTTTACATTAAAAGTAATTTTACCCTAAAATTCGGCATAAATCGACAATGCTGGGCAACATCGGACAGTCGGAAATAATGCGCGGCTTATGCCGTTCGGGTTTTGGCGAGATAAATGAACTGTGCCGATTTATATTTAGCTTTATTTATACTTTATATACTTATACTTACTATACTTTATAATAAAAATACTTTAATATGTTGACATCTTGTTCCACCTGTTAGTATTACAAAATAAAAAAAATTACGATACTTATATATAAAACAAAATTGATAAAATATAGCTGAAAACGAAATAAACTTGTTGAAATAATTGAAGTCAGTAATAAAAAATTTTAATGATTAAAAAAGGAATGACTATTGGGTTTTGTGCAAACGAAGACAATTTTGTTGCCGACTTAGCACACCATCACAAGGAACCGTAGCTGCTGTGTCCAGTGGTTGCCGGCTGCCCGTTGCCGACACGACTCACCGCAAGGCACCACGTACTCTGCGCAGTCCAATCGTTCGAAATATTAGTGTTGTTTGTGTCTTCAACTGACAACCTTTAGTTTCTAGTTGCCTAGTCCGAAACCTTTTTCCGAATGAAAGCGACTCCTTCATTTCACAGTGTTTACGTCCGCGTGGGGAATAATTTATTTCATACTGAATAAAATTCTAATAAAATCGGTGGTGTGTTGTGTCCGACACCAGACACAAAAGTGTGTAATTTAATTGATTGTTTTTCTATTTATATATATATATATATCTTTTCTCCTATTAATCCTAGTTACTATTACCGGCTCACTGCTTAATATGACACGGTTACATTAAGCAAAACCGGACAATAATCATTACTAAGTACGTTGTGAAGGTCCAAAGAACGTACTATCGTCAAAAGTTTAAATTATGTTTATATCCTTGATGTCTTGAGCATAGTTGTCAAGAGAATTATACCTCCGCGGCACTTAACAGCGAAGGGAATGGGTCGAGAACCGGGCTGAGGGTGAAATTCGCGGAATACTAGAGGACGCCGCTACAGGGGGGATTCGATTCCGAATCTGTGCCTGAATAATATAATAAATTATGTTATTTAAAAAAACGAAAAAACTTAATAATTAAAACTGTCACTAAAGACTACACTACGAAAGCGATAAGTTCAACAATATTTGATGTAATCGGCAATGAAAGTAACCTTTTTTTCTAATGCTTACTGGTTTGTGGTAATTAATTTAAAATTTTATAATTTCGAGAAGCAAGGTTGGTTGTCTGATGATTCAGGGTTTTTCTTCAGTTTTATGGTCTACCAGTAGTTTCATGAAACAAGTTCTGTCTCATGTATATTTTTTGTTTTTAATTGTAATAAAATATAGTCAAATATGCATCACTTTCGTTTTTGTTAATATTAGGTCTTTACCTATGAAATTGCCGTTTTTCACGAAATAAATGAAGCGTAATTTTTTTATATATTTTTTATTTCTATTAATCAAAATAATCACCCATGCAATCAATGCATCTTTGCCAACGCATTGGTAGCTTATTGATGCCTTTCTTGAAGAAATCAGCTTGACGGGAGGCAACAAATTCTTCAAAGGCATTTTGTACTGCCTCTCGGGTATTGAATTTTTTTCCCGCCAAGAAGTTATCCAAATTCTGGAAAAAGTAGAAGTCTGTAGGCGCAAGGTCTGGTGAGTACGGCGGATCACGGAGAACTTCCAACCCCAACTTTCGTAGTTTGGAGACCGTCTGCTGTGCAGTATGAGGTCGCGCGTTGTCGTGCAGGAGCAGTGGAACCGAACGATTCGCCAAAGCTGGTTGGAGACGTGCGAGCTTCTCCATCATTGTGTTCAGTTCTTCACAGTACACATCTGCAGTAATGCTTGTCCCGTTTGGCAAGAAGCTGTGATGAATTACACCCGAGTTAGACCACCAAACAGTGACCATCACTTTTCTAGGGGTAAGTTTTCGTTTAGGGCATTGTTGGGTGCTGAACCAGGGTCCAACCAACTTGCTGAGCGCTTACGATTGTCAAACAGGATCCATTTCTCGTCACAAGTAACAATGCGGTTCAGAATTCCTTCATTTGTATGCCTGCTGAGCAGTGCAAGGCACGTCTCCACGCGTACTTCGCGCTGGCGGTCATTGAGTTCGTGGGGTAACCATTTGTCAAGCTTTTTTACCTTGCCAATTTGACGCAAATGGACCAATATTGTTTTGATGCTAACGTCGAAAGCTGCTGCTAATTCAGCCGTGGATTGAGTTTCATCAGCTTCCACAATTGCCTTTTATTCGTCATTGTCGACCAAAGTTTTCGGACGACCACGGGGTTCATTTTTCAGGTCAAAATTTCCAGAACGGAAGCGGGTAAACCAATAACGGGTGGTGCGTTCGTTTGTAGTGTTCGCTCCGTAAACGTCGTTGATGTTGCGTGCCGCTTGTGCCGCTTTGCTGCCACGACGGTACTCATACTCCATAATTACTCGAATTTTTTACTTATCCATGATGACGAAAAATGTTCGAATGCGTTGAAAACAATACACTAACTATTAAACAAATGACGATTTTAGAAAAAGAATTCCATGTTTGTCAAATAAAATTAATTTGAAATTAGAATTATCAGTCAAAAAAAAAATATTTGCATTTGAAATGGCCAGTACGGCAAAACGGCAGTTTCATAGGTAAAGACCTATTATGTAGTCTCTAGCCATAGCATTTAGATTTACTTAAATATTTATCAAAATGCCGATAACACAAACTCGGGTAAAGTAACAAATTATCTCGAAATCTGATCGCCAAAATACGCGAGAAAACTATGTTTTGATACTTTGATAATATTAACTTTCTTCTTATGAGATAATCTACAACATACGTTTTTTAAAGCATTTGGGATAAAATTATAATTCACGAGTTAATTACATGATACCTGTCATAATATCCTTTTATCTATACGTGACCAACGACATGATTAAACTATTATAATCGATCTTTAACCAAAAACCAAACTTACGAAATCCATATAAGAACTGAACCTTATGTCTTTGTAATAAGGCGTTGAATTTAAACTTATCATATAATTTAGATGCAAAATTGAACTTTATGCCTATACAATAAAGTTTATATCAAAAGTTCACGTAGATAGATAATTTATTAGATAAATATTCGCTCATGTGACGTTTTCTGCGCACACGGCTCTATATCCAGCCAGTATTCTTTGAAGAAATTCCACGGAGGTCCAACGTGTGTTTGGTTTTTTTTTTGTGCAACAGTGACATAGGTATTAATATTGAGACTTGAATATAAGTTTTTAGTGTACGTTGATTTGATATAGTTCAGTGATTGTGGTTTATACGACCTTCGAGGTAGATTGTTGGGTAACGCTTATGTGGAAAGTGAATGTAATGGTGCGCTGTATGTCACATGAGCGGAGTTGAACTTGTTTTTGTATGAAGAGTTATTAAGGTTGAAAATTTGGCCTTTATTATGTTCATGCTTGTTTCGTTAGACCAAAAAAGTAATCTATTATATTTTGGACGTTTGGTTTTTTTTGGACACACAATTTTTTTTTAAGAACTATCAAATTTTTTGCCTACAGTGTTTCTATGTAATTTTTAACGTGTATAAAATCTCTATTATTAAAATTGTAACGAATAAACGGGAGTTTATAAATATAAAACACCTTGAAGAAAATAAAAAAAATTTGTGAGACTCAAAAATAATGATTTTGATCTCAATTAATTTTGTTTTGTCAGTGATGTTTAACTTGATCTTAGTATTTTTTGTAACAGTCCTTGGATTTTTTGTCACCCAATAAAAAGAGGCGGTAAATTAATAGTGACACAACCTTTTAAAACATGCAAGAAGTTAATTAAGTTTAGTGTTTTGTGTAAGCTGTTCATAGATTGCGCTTACGTTTCGAGCGCATGTGGATAAAATTGGCATTTGTCTAGTTAAAACTTCGTTTATATCCGTAGTAAGCAAAAAAATAATAATAATAATCGGACTTTTGTTGCAGAGATTAGCGACATCAAATAGAAAATCAATGTCAGCGCATTTATAATAGACGGTTACTGGCTGTATAGGTTGTTACTGCTATGTGATTATAGTGGAGGCAAACGTTGTGTAATGTAGGTCATTTTGTGGCAAGATAAACATTTAAAGCATCGCTTGTCTTGTCTACTAGTTGTTTGAGCTGTTTGTTAAAAGAAAACGTAGATTCAAAGAGGATTATGAATTACACTCGGTGGAGCTCCGGGCCTAGGGGGGGAAGCGCTAGCGCGGGGTTTGTTCTTTTTTAGCCGTCTTGGGTACTAGGGGACGATGACTCTACAAGGGGTTCGATTCCGAATCTCAACTTGTACCGAGTCATCCAACTCCACAGATTGCAAAATTTTTGAATTGTAGTGTTTCTCTAGATTTTACAAGATTATATGTTATTAAAACTGGTTTCTTCTTATTTGACTGCCAAATGGCGTAGCGGGTGGTACTGAATCATACGCCAGAGGTCCTATGTTCGAGTCCTGGTCGGGGCATTCAGTTGGGTGATGAACACAGATGTTTGTTCTCAGGTCATGGTTGTTTGTATTTATATATGTGTTTATTCTGGGTTCCCCCAGTTGGCTGTTTGGTCAGCCATAACTCAAGCTGTGCTTACTTTGGGGCCATACATGTGGTGTGGTTGTCTGGGGATTTATTTATTATTAACATGATTTTAGCAGAGTACAGCTGATATCATTGATTCTTGTATAAGAAGTTGTTAGTTATGTTTATTTTTTATTTCATTACGTGAAAGACGTTCAGTACACGACGCATCAACACTAGGTCTTGTGTGGTCTTGCGTCCATTTTCTATCGACAGCCTTCGCCAGATAATTGTTATTTATTGCGGGGGTCTGTCTACATTGTATTGTGGTCGCCATTGTAGAACTTTACAGCTCCAATGACCATTTGTGCATTGAGGTACGTGGCTACACATCGCTCCCTCGGTTTTGCAATCCTGCCTTAACCAATCACTTTGGTTTGTCTGCTTGTACCTGCATTTCCGATTTAATCTGGCACATCTACTCTTAGAGAAGCCTTTGGCCTCTCTGACCTCTTTAACTTACTACTTCTACACATATCCTCTTTACTATTTTGTAACATCAACTCTTGTCCACAGTCAAGCCGCCATAATGTGTCCAATATGGCCGCTGCACCTGATCTTCCTGTATCTGCTGGCGCTGATGCCGCTGTGGGCGCTGTGCCAGCGGCTGCCCGAGCTGACGGCCACGTTCGTGCCGGTTGAGGTACTCGTACATATGGACACCTCGCAGTACGTGAACGTTACTCTTGAAGGTGAGAGAAGTTTGCAGTATGGCTGCAGTTCAGGAATACCTTTAGAATTCTGTAAATTTCTAACAACCACATCAAGATCCAAAACAGTAAAGGCCTCTACACTATTTGCGCTATAGCATGGTGCGGGTGACAGTATCAGTAACGTTTCGTTTCATTCTTGAAATTTGCCGCGATTTACAAATTATGACTTAGTATTTTAGCTGTACCACTTTCGTAATATATTAAACCATTAATAACTGTAGTAAATTAAATTAACCCAACCAGAATGTTCTAGTCTACAAATAGAATCTAATTGAAAGAAAATTTTAAGCAAAGTTTTATGCGTATAACGTAACGCTATAGACGTATCATGTGGCACTGACAGATGTCAATGTCATACAGGCAACTGTTACCCTCACCATGCTAAAGCGCAAATAGTATAAATTAAGCAAGTTTGACTAAATTGACTACTTAACCAAATTAGCCGACTGGTAAACGTGACGTCATTATATTGTATCAAAGAGCAGTGCCTTAGCAGCCATCTTGATTTTGAGATAGGAACTGTTTTCCACAATAGCTCTCCATTCTCAACTTTTCAAGAAAAACTATAGGAACAAAAGTGGTTCATTATTCAAATGTGTACATTTAATTTCTAGTTGTTTTTTTATGTTTGGTCGATATTTTTTAGATAGGAAGAAAATTATTCCGGTCATGCATGGATATTTGGAACTAAAATCCGGTTAAAAATGTGTTTTTATTTGGAAATACCAACTTACTATTGCACTACATAAAATTAAATCGATTCGATATCGAAATTTATTTATTCCAAAATGAAAATTAAAAAAAATTGCAATTCAAATTAAATTTAGTCCAATATTTTGTTTTGTCTTCAACACAAGAGCAGTACGAATCGATGTTGTATCACACAAGTGTAAGTGAAATATTGATCACAAAAATAAATTCAAAGACTACGCTACTTGACACTGACAATAGGAATTAGGAAAGTTCGGTTTTATCCCAACTGTCGGGTAAAAAAGGAGGGTTATGTTTTTCGAGTGCATGTATATTTCTTTGGCACGCTCTACAGCCGTTTGACGGATTTCAATATATGTGTTGATTCGATTCGTCTCACTTGTGGCAGAGTCGAAGGACATATTATTTCGAGGATATTACATAGGGAAATAACTTTAGGATACGGGTTTTTTAATTTGTCAAACGTCGTAGCTTGGAGAAATCAGATTAGTGTTTGGGTAAAGTGATCGATGTATTTGTCGATATATTTTAATTAATCCGTGTAACTATTTCTTTATAACTTTCAACTTAATTATCTCGAGGAAAATATCATTCAACTTCCTTATTATTAAAAATAAGGAACTCTCGTTATTAGTACGCGTTCCGCTTCTAGAAATTACAAAACTTCCATTGTTTTTTTAATGATAGGTACTGGAATTTTCTCATGTTTTTTTGTATAAAGTTTTGTGGCTCGTACAAAATACTTAAACTTTTAAAATGTGATTATTGTTCAGATCCAGATCGCTGTGTGCGCGTACTTAAAGTCGACATTAGTCGATAAAGCATCGTAAACAAATATTATATTAGGTGTCTTTTATCAATATTAGTCAGTTGAGCACCTACAATGACGTCATGGGCATGGCTTACCAACATGGTGCTGGAATGAAAGGAACCCGTGCTCGTTTGCATAGAAAATTAAATAATAGCACTCATGACTATGTAGGTATATATATCCCAATCGAAACATGGCATTAAGAATTTTAAGTATGTTTTAACAGCTGTATCTATTTGCTTGATACAAATTCGTTTTATTACTTATACGTATAAGATAAATCAATAATAAAAAGTCGCAGCGGTAATTAAACGCGAAATTAGCTTTTAATTATCATGAAAACAAATAAGTATTTCGAATTCATATGAGCTTACATTGCACACTGGCTGGCGACGTTTATAAACATTTTTATTATAAAACTAGCCTATTTCCGCGACTGCGTTCATGTAAATAAAAGCTACAGTGTAGATGGTTCGAGTAATTTGCGCTCGCGCCGCTAGTGTGCGTGTGCTTGTTAATATGCAACTTAACTTTGTGTTGCTGCTGTCATATTGTCAAACTGTGTTTTGTCGCTTTGGTGTGCGTGTTCAATCAGTATCTACGTCTTGTCACGCACACACAGGTGCTGTATATTTACAAGCTTAACGCACACATGGGGTCGCACGCACAGACGACTTGAACCGTCTAAACATATAACAAAAATTTACCTATTTGATGATTTTTTTAAATCACTCCAAATATTTGAAAAGATAAACTTTGCGAATTGAATGGCTTTGAACGTATACAGGACATTCAAACAAACATTTTTCATTTTTTTAACACGCTCAACGCCGGCAACGCGCTAGGCGCGTTTTCGTATACAACGTTGATAAAAGCGAGAGGCATTAAATGAAACCACATATTCTGTGTATCATTATCAGGCTACACAACAAAAATCAGATCAATGTAAGCCATAGTTTAGTCACAGGAATGTTTTTTAGTTTTTACTTAGCTTCATTTAAACACTCTGTATCTTCCCGATCACCTGATCGTAAGTTTGTACTACAGGCATACGTAGATAACTAAACGACAAAATTCACGCGAGCGATGCGACGTTGCCAGTTCGCATCGTAAGTTTACAGTACAAACAAGGAAGTACTTGTACAAAATCTTTCCTTAAAAGAAAGTACAGATCACGGTTATCTCACTCTAATGTAATAAGCGTAACAGAAATAGAAATAGATCAGTATGTTGCTATGGCGCCGGCGGCGGCTCGCCTAAATAGGTCAAGGGCACAATTTTTACTTTGTTTAGTGCGAAGACGCGTTGCATCCGGGGTGCACGTTGCGCAATTCAGCACGGATTATTGTCGCTCACGTTTTTATTGTGATAGGACACGTAACTGAGTATTTTCGGTTTAGTTTTGTGAGTAGTTTTTAATTATTTTGTAAGTACGTAAGACATCCACAATGCCTCGTGCTACATACACGGCGTCAGAATACACTGACATGATTTTAATCTACGGGGAATCCCACGGAACCGCAGCTCTAGCTCTGCGAACTTACCGAGAAAAGTATGGAGACAGCCGCCCATGTCAATGGATTTTTTTATCTGGGGGTTTGTGAAAAGTGAAGTGTACGCGACAGACGTGAATACCGTAGAGGAACATAAAAACCGGACTATTTTAGCGTTTAATAAATTAAAAAGTTTAACAACAAACAGAACAAACCAGAACAAAACATTTTCATTGATCATACCTTCCAACGTTACCTACAACACATGTTTACATTATCATCCACATCAAACCCGGGCGCTCCGCTGTGTAGGTAGGTGTGCGAGCCGGTGAGCCTGCCGCCGCACGCGCTATGCTACTCAAATGCTACGTTGCCAATTTGTTACGCAGGTGGCGGCAGGCTACTCAACAAAGGATGTTTACATTTTAACTTAATTATTAAGCTATTTAAGTTCTTTGAAAAACGTTTTTTCGTATACTTATCGTAAACTTTTTTTTAATAGTTTCGGATTAACAGTAGGCACTTATAGTATATGTGGTTTCATTAAATGCCTCTCGCTTTTATCAATGTTGTATATACTTTAGGATGCCGGCAACGCGCTCAGCGCGTTTTGAATGTTTTCTTAAAAGTACCTAACAAATGAAATGAGTATTGAGACTTCAAAATCATAGAGTTGAACAAGTACGTCACAAACATAACATTTTTGTGGTGGCTCGGGTGTAAAGACCGTTTTTAAATGTAGTGAAAATGTCCTTCAGCTATGCCATGAACGCGCTGGGCGCGGTCAGCGACGTGGGTTCTCAAACTGTAGGTTAGGTACCAACTGGCTGGGTCCACAGTTATGTCCATAACATTACATTAGTATTTTTATCGATATAAGTCATACAAATAATGGATACATTTGTACGATTTTGATATTATATAAACTTTTTTCAACAATTTTTTTTTGGGTATTTTGTATTCTTGTTAATTTTTAGGCATTCTTTATATTTAAAATTATAAGTTTATGAATCAACTGTTAATAGTAGGTACCGCTTTCACGTTATAATATACTTACAAAATATGAATGTATTACTTATTTTTTAGGGTTCCATAACTCAAAAGGAAAACGGAATCCTTATAGGATCACTTTGTTGTTAGCCTATCTGACAAGGACCTTTTTTCAAGGGAACGCGTGACGGTGCTGTAATTTACAAAGAATTTAGTTGGACCTAGCTTATGCTATGGATTATGCCGGCTGGAATTAATATTGGAAAAGTTAACGTACAAAACCTTATGTATACCTTAATCTTTATTTAAAAAGATTGAGAATCTCTGCATAAATTACGAAACAAACTCAGTTTTTATGTTATTTCTTAAGTTGTTTGACATGATTTTGAGTTTAAAATATCACTGAATTTTAATAAAATCGCACCTTGAATGTTACAAGCAATCAAACATTGTTTATGACTCAAAAAATACGAAATAAACTTTTTACCTTCAAGTAATGCCACCGACCGCGCCCGGCGCGTTCATTTATTGCCTCTAGCAGTGCCGGCAACGCGCCTAGCGCGGTAACTACATTTTCAGGCGGCATCGCTTTAGTCATGATCAAAATCACAGTGGAACTGAATGTGTTAAGCGAGGAACGTAAAACTGTACTATCGGGTGACCTAGTGCATGCTTAGACTCGCATTAGAATCCGCTGCATTGTTGTCGCCCCCTTAATATGCAGGGCACCTACAAAAGACCGAACAACGAGCAAGCGATTCTCGCCTTAACCTGGGCCTCCGCTAAGTTTGCCGATTGTATCCATCTCTTCCTCATATATTAACTTGTAACTGTTATTGATATAATTTTTTCTCAAAGTTTTTAAGAAGGCGTTCGTTTTAAAACTTAAATAGTTTAATAGAATTGGTCAAGAAATAAAAAATTTCGAGACCAACATATCATTTGAAGGCACCAAAAAAAGTCTGTCTCTACCAGACTTCGAATCCAACAGCTAGCGTCGAATCAAAGTTATAACCTTCTACTCCACACCTGCACACACTGCCTTTGTATTAAAAAGTACATGAAACTAAGAATATAATGCAAATTAGGCACACGAGCAAAATACTTATACGCATTCTGTGCCTTTGACTGTTAAATATTAGGTCTTTACATATGAAATTGCCGTTTTTCACGAAATAAATGAAGCGTAATTTTTTTATATATTTTTTTTTTCTATTAATCAAAATAATCACCCATGCAATCAATGCATCTTTGCCAACGCATTGGTAGCTTATTGATGCCTTTCTTGAAGAAATCAGCTGGACGGGAGGCAACAAATTCTTCAAAGGCATTTTGTACTGCCTCTCGGGTATTGAATTTTTTTCCCGCCAAGAAGTTATCCAAATTCTGGAAAAAGTAGAAGTCTGTAGGCGCAAGGTCTGGTGAGTACGGCGGATGACGGAGAACTTCCAACCCCAACTCTTGTAGCTTGGAGACCGTCTGCTGTGCAGTATGAGGTCGCGCGTTGTCGTGCAGGAGCATTGGAGCCGAACGATTGACCAAAGCTGGTTGGAGACGTGCGAGCTTCTCCATCATTGTGTTCAGTTCTTCACAGTACACATCTGCAGTAATGCTTGTCCCGTTTGGCAAGAAGCTGTGATGAATTACACCCGCGTTAGAACACCAAACAGTGACCATCACTTTTCTAGTGGTAAGTTTTCGTTTAGGGCATTGTTTGGGTGCTGAACCAGGGTCCAACCAACTTGCTGAGCGCTTACGATTGTCAAACAGGATCCATTTCTCGTCACAAGTAACAATGCGGTTCAGAATTCCTTCATTTGTATGCCTGTTGAGCAGTGCAAGGCACGTCTCCACGCGTACTTCGCGCTGGCGGTCATTGAGTTCGTGGGGTACCAATTTGTCAAGCTTTTTTACCTTGCCAATTTGACGCAAATGGACCAATATTGTTTTGATGCTAACGTCAAAAGCTGCTGCTAATTCAGCCGTGGATTGAGTTTCATCAGCTTCCACAATTGCCTTTAATTCGTCATTGTCGACCAAAGTTTTCGGACGACCACGGGGTTCATTTTTCAGGTCAAAATTTCCAGAACTGAAGCGGGTAAACCAATAACGGGTGGTGCGTTCGTTTGTAGTGTTCGCTCCGTAAACGTCGTTGATGTTGCGTGCCGCTTGTGCAGCTTTGCTGCCACGACGGTACTCATACTCCATAATTACTCGAATTTTTAACTTATCCATGATGACGAAAAATGTTCGAATGCGTTGAAAACAAAACACTAACTATTAAACAAATGACGATTTTAGAAAAAGAATTCCATGTTTGTCAAATAAAATTAATTTGAAATTAGAATTATCAGTCAAAAAAAAATATTTTCGTTTGAAATGGCCAGTACGGCAAAACGGCAGTTTCATAGGTAAAGACCTATTAATTATGTATCAAAATTCACTTCCAAATGTTTCGTATAAATTATACGCAATTTTATGCTGATAAGGGAACAAGCCAGGCATTTATTAATGCTCTGGTTCTCCTAAAAACAATAATAGATTGATGATAAATATAGAAACAATAGAATTATTCTTGATGACTTTATCAAGTTTTCACACGCCTGTACGAGCCTTGATAAGCGTTTATTTTCGAGTTGCCCAGCGGTTCCCCAGACAAACACACAACTGCATGGCCGCAAGTATAGCAGAGCTTGTGTTATTGATGACCATGCAGCGAGCTGGTGGGGGACGCAGAATAAACTTACATATTTCGCAGGCAGATGGTTTGGTTGAACCTTTTATGCTTTATTTATAGTCTGCAGTTTTTATAATGGCGCTTCTCCGGGTGACAACGCACCACGACCACTATGTTCGCTCAGTGTGCGCAAATCACAGGATATCAACAATTTTCTAAAAAAAATCGCATATATCTTGCTTCATGTGTACCTATTTAACATGACAACTAGCCAGTTAACTGAACAAATCTATTCAACTAAACGGCTAGCCGTTTATAGTATATATTATATAAATATATACTATATTACATTTTACTTCTCTAATATCGACAACCACTTGTCTAACCCTTGATTCCTATATCTACTGCGGTACATCATCGGATTACAATGAAATAGAAACTAAAGGGCCCCTTTCTCCGTTCCAGGTTCCGACCTACGAGCAGGGGACCAGTTTATTCTAGAAACACAAGACAAACACATATCAGAGGCGGAATGGAATTCGACGCATACTGTCACGGAGACGGAAGCCAACAGTTCCTCTTGGAGGGGGCAGATACGAGTGTTGGGCAATTTTCTAGGTAAGATTATAACCATGTCGAAATGTATGATCGCTTACGGTATAGAAAACTCACAAACTGCCTGGAGCATATCGTTATACACCGTGATGCTCCGTTTACCAGTTTTCTATAGCGTTCCCGTTTATAGATTGTTACATAATTGGGTATATAGTAGCTTTCGAATAATGTGAAAAAATTAAATCAATTTTGAAAGACTCCTTATTATCACTCAAAAATCATTGAACTATTAAATAGTAGAGAGATATAAACTGGATTAGAAGATATATAAGAGACGAAACACATCAGGGACATTAAAAATAACAACATTTACTATGACGATATATATATAGTAAACGATAAATCTTTCTAGGTTTAATAACATTTGCGTATTGCCATACATTCTGGCTGGATCCCGGGTTAACTCGTGAACGGGTGCCGTTTGAGGGTGTTCGTCGGTTGGATACTTGGGGGGGGAGGCAGACTTGCCGAGCTAAACTGATGCAGATAAGAATAATTTTGTATTGACATAAAGAGACTCTGTAAATTTATTTTGAAAAAAATATACCCGTGAAGTTTCTTGCCAGTTCTTCTTCACGAAGGTTTTTCCGAGCTGGTGGTAGAGTCATGTTTTATTTGACGTCAATAAAAACAAGGTAATTGTCAATGTTGAGAAATAAATATTTCATTTCATTTCATTCAAAGACTATGTTACTCAGTTGTGTGTGACGTCACAATGCAGTACCAATTTAGATGATTTCAATGTATTGTGTAAACTATTGATTTCAATGTATCCTACTATTCTTTGGGTAAATTTTAAGCGTTATTATAATACTTCACAAATATGAAATAAAAAAATTACTCTCTACCCATTTGTCTATGTCCCACAGGACTCCTTTTTAATCCCCTCTGTTATGGGAGTCAAAGCTACTGCAATTTACTCCAAAAGGCCGTCAAGTAGTTTTTCCTGTTCTTATTATTTATTCTATAACGAATGCAGTTTTGTACAAGGACCTATAGTTATTGTTATAGTTGACTAGATAATTTGCGTTATGCTAGAATAGGTAACCTATACAGTTAACTACATAATTATAAAGGTATAAAATGAACTATAGTCTATAAAAAATAGTCCTTACTACACGACCGTCTTAAAAAAAGGATTCATTATTTAGCTTGTTTATTAAAATCTTAATGTAGGATGTGTTTTGTATTTTCCGTCGATTTCTAAACGATCTTACTAGGAAAGATGATGGTCAAACTCAATATGGGATTTTGACCTGGAATGGTCAGTAGTACGCATGAAAGATTAACTCATGAGTAACCTTTCCCCCCTTAAACTTCCCTAATTTTAAATCTAAAAATCTTGTAAAAAATTAATAATTTGCGAAAAATCAATCATAAGTTACCATGTTGTTTTCTATTGAATGTGTCAATGTCAAAAAAAGTAACAAAACGATTTCGAATGAACCCACAAGTAATGGACGTTATTGGCGGATTAGTTTTGACAGTCAATCAACAATCTGTCAGTTCTTTTTTGAATGAATTAACTAGATTGAATCCTAAAAAAATCGGGGAAAAGATATATTTTAGAAAAACATCTTACAATGGTAGGAAGTTCTATATATTTAAACTAATGATTGTATGATAATCTATATTTATTGGCCTTTAATTTGATATACTGACTATTAGTAGGTCATTTTTTGTACTATCTGCTTTGTAAGTTAGAAAAACGATTATTTGCACGACTTGTAATTTGCTACAATTAAGCTGCTAACATAGTTTAAAATAATGTAAGCGTGCAGAATCGAATTAAAAAAGAAACGGGCAAATCATCTTAACGTAAAATTGGTTAACGAAACTCAAATCAAATTAAGAGGATTAAATAAATATAATGAAACCCTTATGATAAGCGGAATAAAGAAGCGTGCCGTATTGTACCTAATTGTGTTAAAGAGCGATTGAAATCTAAACACAGGATTTTTTTGCACTGGTTTTCTACACTAAGGCGCTATACAAACGTGGACAGTTTAGTGTCTAGTTTGAAATAAAAGCAATTACCGAATGTTTTGTTTTCATATAATCAATATGAAATTAATTATTCCCCACGCTGACGTAGGCATTATTTGTGTCCAGTTGCTTCCGCTTGGAATAAAATGTTCGATCTAGCTCACAAGAAACTAGAAGTACTCGGTTGAAGGCACCACTAAATTTTTCTAGCCTTTGTACTGCGCAAACAACGGTATCTTGATGAGTGCCGTGTCGGGCCACAGCAACTACAACTTCTGTGATAGTGTGCTGTGTCGGCAACACAAAGTATATAATAAGTATGTGCAGCGCCTTACTAGGCAATCTCTTTTCAGGCTTGTGGTTTGGCGCCCTGGCAACCCTACTTGTGGTAGATCGTGTCGTTACCGTTTTTCATTAACCAAAAGCGATGTCTTATAGATGGGTTATTCTTAGACATTGCACTATGATTATTATATCAAGATACATTTAAATGATACACAAAAGATCACTAAGACCTCCTGACATTTGGCAATAGGACACTCAAGGCCGCGATATATTCTGTTTTGTGATCATATTTGCATCACAAACAATTTGTTACTTTAAATTCAATTTGGTTTCCAGGTCGAACAAACCTAAACATAAAGAGGGTCGGCGACGCGGCGCCGCTGAATCAATCACTGCCAGTGACTGTCATTCGTCCTGAACGACTGATTGATGACATATTCGTCGCCAGTGTTGCGACTTTTGTGAGTATTCGATGTCTCTTACTGATTGCAACCTATATTGCTATGTAATTTGACGATAACTTAGTATAATGTGTACAATCGATGAATATGTGAAAGATATCCAAGGAAAGGAGCCGCCCGCGCCCGCTACTATCCTGTAGTCGTACACTACGACGTGTAGACCAAAAAAGGGGGTAAGGCGCGACGGATGTCGTTCACTTTACTTTGCTATAGAGTAGTCTAATGTTCCGAGACTGTAAGGGTGAATTTAAAGTTACGCGACGCCTGTGCCCAGAATATTCCTTCTGTTTCCGTTTTAACCATATAATTACTTTAGTGTTCTGATAAAGCTCGAACAAGATTAGCTAACGCTATTAAGTATGTAAAGTAATTTGCAAGTATCTTTTTGATATTTATTTCCGAAAGAATGAGGCATTTCGAAGAAACCGTTTGAGTATTTCTAAAGAATTTCTTCTGATGACGCCACGGAGTAGTTTTTATTTTAAAATCGCATGGAATGGAATGAACAACTCTACAATTGTATATGGATTCCTGTGACAGATACTCATTGTAAACATTGAGGTGACAGATTTTTGAGAAGAGAAAGAGTAATTGAATTGAGTAAATTTAAAATCTTTAGTCTGTATATTTTCTGTAAAAGGGAATTGAAAAAATAATGTGTTACCAGTTTTGGCAAATAAAGTTTTTATCTATGTATCTAATTTGAGTTTAAGGCTACTCGGTGACGTTAAATGGAGGTTAAATATAAGTCAATTTCATTTGCTCACTATCGTTAAAATAAGCTCAATTGTCGCATTATTTTCTGAGTTGTTTAGAATCGGAAGGTTTTTCTTTACATACCGAATTTTAGAGACATGCATCACTAATGCTGTCCATCGATAATAATATGCCACTTACAATAAAGTGGATTGAATAATTTTTAGCAATTTAGGAAATATAAAATTGTTACTTGTTTATTAATATAAAGCTAAAATCCTTAAATAAAATGATAATATCTAGGTCCGAACAAAATTGAATTTGGCATTTTACTTTATTATTATATATAAAAACAATGTAGGTGCACAGTACTGTAGTAGGAATATTTTAAATGTACGATTTTAGCTGCATTTCGTATGTTTTAATATCCTATTTCGTTATGAGGTATAATTTCTCTAAATAATAATTATACATATTTTCAGGTATCCCTTATATTTATAAACTTTGGATGTGCAATGGACTGGCCCACAGTTAAAAAAGTTATCAAAAGACCAATCGGACCAATCATTGGAATGTGTGGACAGTTCATTTTTATGCCTTTGGTAAGTGGAGTTTACTACTCGAGCACGTCAATTAGACGACAGTCAACCGTTACGTCATGTACTCCGAGTATTTCTTTATTTTATGCATTTTATACTGGTATATATTTATATATACTTCACTATTGATACCTACCCGATATATACATTTATATAATTTTATAATAATTTTAATTTTACGTATTTGTCGCAGTATATAGCGTTGTTTCTTTTACTCCCACATACAAAATCATATTACGTCTCGCTCTTTGATTATGTTGTGTAGCCATGTCACTTTTATAACGTGATTTTAAATAGCAAAATAAAATAATAAATAAGATAGTTATAAAAAAATAGTAGGTACTTACGCATGAAAAGAAACGTTTATTCTTTCTTTAACTCTAAGAGAATAATTAGTACACAGTCTAAACTCACAAGAAGGCATTATTGTACGGTATTAAAAACACAGAATTGGGAAAAAGTTTTGTTTGACGTTTAGCCGTGACACTGGGAAGACTAAGTGAAATGGCGGGCAATTGCCTTGCATTTGCGTTGCCATTATTGAGAGCGGACAACTTGTCTCTATACATAATATGTCATTTTTATTAGTAGTAATGGATTGAATGTTGAAGCCGCATTCCACCCGCTCGTCTGGTTCGCATGGTCGATTAGTAGACAATTGTTATGTTATCGTCTATTTGATGGATTGCTTAGTTCTCAATTTATTTGTGCGCGCTACTCTATGAGTGAACGTGCTCGTAAATATGCAACTTATTGTAGGACCAATTTAAAATATTATATTTGACATATCATCTAAATTCAACATCGTGACCTTGTAGAGTTCACGATACTATAAAATTTTTCAAAGTTAGAACTATGATTGCGCAATTTTTTTTCTATGAAATATAAATATTTAATGTAATTATGGTAAAAGAAGGCAACTTTGCGATTAACTTAGTATCCACGGAAGGATGTCAAAAGTGGTCTATTAAATTGGCCTTACAATAACTTTTTGTGGCAGCCGCCATCTTGTCAAGCCGTGTTCTCGTCGCCTTGGTATGCGTGTACAATCAGTACATTTTTGTCACGCACATACAACGGGCTGATAGAATAAATGGTATCATCAGAAAATCTGGAAAAAAATCCATCCCATGTTCTTTAGAAATTGTGGGCATTAAATAAAAAAAAACAAATACAGCTGATTTTCATTAAAAGTATATTGTATTAAAAATATAAATTCATTATATTGTACAATTTTAAGATTCTATCTTTCTTGTTATTATTATACTCACAGATTATCAATGAATGTATGTGTATGAAAAAAATAAATATTGGTAGTAATAAATCCTTTCACATAATTATCTGATAAGAAAGATTGTGCATTGTATTATCGTAGTTGTATGTAAGTTTTTAATATCTGTTAAATAAAAGCGAAGTTTGCTAGATTATACATTGATCTAATATTGTTTACAATTTTATTTTGATATCCATGTGTAATGTTACTTTAATTTAGCGACATCGACTTAGCGACGTAAAATAACCTTAGCGACTAATAATAAAGTCTGAAAAACTTTTAAAATACCGACTACCCTTATTAAAATGAATATTTATCGTAAATTGTCCAAAAAAAAGGAAAAATAAATCATGTCTCTTTATGTACATCAATTTGAGAACTCCAGGCCCGTATTTTGATCAGTTGATGGGCATACAACTTCAAATACAGGGAAATAGAAAAGCTATCGTTTGAATTTAACTGCATTCCGACTGATGCCACATTTGCCCCAACTCCTTGCTTTTAGCTTACACTTCCAAATAAATCGCCGTTCCCGAACAAGAAATAATGAACAATATTACCTTATATATAGCGTTGAAAACCACCGGTCGTGAACCATGCTCACTCATTAACCAATTAGTAAACACATCCCTGGTACTTGTGCGCTGGGGTAAGCGTCGCTTACTACAATTTCCATTGCGGTGTCTTAATAATAATGCTGGCTTTCTATTGAAGTCCAGCAAGCAATGAAAATCAAAATGATCGATTAGAACAAAATGTCTTACTTTAAGGCGAGACACTTGGCGCATGCTACCGGCTTGCATACCATTTCTATATAAGAAGTTGTCTTTGATCGACAACATGTTGGTAGCATTTTATTTTATTGTGCGGTTAGGGTATATTACAAAGGGGTTAATTATATTATATACCTATTTGTTATTTTGTATAAAATTAATCCGTCATAGTTCTAAACCAATTGTAATAATTCTGCATCCTTAAAAAAATATATGCTTGCACTACAGTAAAAGATAACAATTTGGTTTGCATTGCTTGGTGTAAGATCTATCGTGCTTTAAGTACACAGCGATTTTTTCTAAGCGTTAGATTTACATAATGGCTTCTATCCAAATTTTATCATAATATTGATTGACCGAATTTCCTGACTGCATTCATCCCATATATCGTTCGATCTCAGCTTCTCATCATTTGAAATTACTTTTTCCAACTCGTCTAACAAACCATTCACTCATTCATTCCAGATATCGTTCGGTCTCGGGTTCGCGATATTCCCTAACAACCCAGCGATGCGCTTGGGCATGTTCTTCACAGGAGTTTCCCCCGGAGGCGGGGCTTCGAACATTTGGACTTTCATTTTAGGAGGGAACCTTAATTTGTCCTTGGCTATGACTTCCATATCCACGCTCGCTTCATTTGGTAAGTGTATAGGGAAAAATAATTAAATTTTGGTAATAAAATTTAACTAATAAAAATTAAATAAAATACGAAATATGTTAGTAAAGAGTAATCGTTGAGGATAACCTGTTTTAGTTATAGGCAAGAAACGACAGGGAAGATCATACTGTGGCGGGTAAAATACTTATATTTCATGTTTAATACAAAAACTTTAACATTTTCATTTATTAAATTTGTGATTTTTGATGAGAAGTTATTGCTAAAACGAATCCGTACATATAGACATAGACATCAATTTATTTACACTTCACACAATACAATAGGTACAGAAACATTTTTAACATAATACACACTTAAAAGTTCACAACATAAGAAAAAGAAAAAGACAAAAAAATTAATTTATATATATAGGGAAACAGTAAAAAAGCTAAAACTAACAAAATTACGCATATAAACATAGTTTAGACAAATAAAAAAATGTCAGCAAACAAATACCACAGTTTTGGCAGGCATCATTTTCCGCTGGAGGCCCTTAGCAGAGCAGCGCGGATGGAGTAGGTTTAGTTAAAACAGCGGGATCGTTCTATTAGGACGGAGCCGTTTATACAGTAATCTGTAGTTTTGGTCTTGGTGGTCTCAAAGCTCGTCTTGCGAATGACAAGCATATTACACGTACACTCAACAAATCAAATGTCCTTCGAAAATATCGAAAGCTGAATGCTCATCGAGCTTTCATCTTCACATTACGCCGTGGACTAGTTGACTCAGTCAAACCTTGTCACGTGACACGGGATTGTAGAAAGATGTCTTCATTTGGCTGTCGTATTGGCTGTCTTCGTTACGTCTAGAGCCCTTTGCAACACCTGCTATAGTCAAAAATAAACAATTATAATTATTTTTTCTTACAACTTAAAACATACACTCTTTGTCAATATTCTTTAACCAAACATTTTTCGTTTCAGCTTTCATGCCAGCGTGGTTATTCTCCCTCGGCCAAGTAGTGTTTAGAAACGCCAACATTGTTGTGCCTTATAGAAGAATAGCTACTTTCGTGATTGGCCTAATTGTGCCCTTGGCAATAGGGTTGGGCATGCAGA
Organism: Marasmarcha lunaedactyla; assembly: GCA_923062675.1. NCBI lineage: Eukaryota > Metazoa > Arthropoda > Insecta > Lepidoptera > Pterophoridae > Marasmarcha > Marasmarcha lunaedactyla. Next base: position 6,307,676 of record OV281361.1, on the reverse strand, counting down.
AATGGACGCCAAGATTGGCCAAGTTCATGGTCAGAATATTGAAAGGATTTTCTACCACGTTATTGTTGTTTATAATCGTTTTTGCGATTGTAACAAATTTGTATATATTTGAATTATTCACTTGGGAGGTTAGTATTATTTTTAATTAATTTTAATTAGTTAGGTGAATTTATAATAGTTTCACGGAATGCTTAGGCAAATTGACCAAACTAAGCCAAAGTTGTTTAAATGATTATTTAATTAACTTTATTAAATCCACAATCAATGCGCCCACTTCTGTTTTGGTTTATGAACGCACTATGATTACACTCACTATACATATTAATAGAAAATATTCAAGACCTAAAAACACCGAATACCTATATTCTATCTGCCTTTCGTAAAATTATTACATTCTTTGTAGTGATATCTTTGATTAAAACGAAATATAGGAAGATAAACGACAAGCTCCTTTCACACGGACTTCATAAATCCCCTTTGTCCGATTTCACTTTAAGTTGAGCCATAACAATCGTACGAACTGAGTCATAAATCATTTTTATCAGATCTCTCGCTCACACTTATAGGCATATCGTAAGTCGCGCTCGCACTTCTAGCGTTGTGTGTAACAACAAGAAGGGATTTGTTTATGACTCAGTTCGCACGTTTGTAACGGCTCAACTATAGTCGCAATCCGACCGCCACTATGTGAAAGGAACCGAGGCGAAACGACACGAGTACGAACGAACTTGATTCCGTCTTGCTTGCGCGCCTCGCCATTGCGTCATTCTGTCTCTTTCTCAGTTTCACTAATTTGAAGCTTCAACAATGTATAATACGTAAAGTGAGGGCTACCACGGTGTCACGCCTCACATCTTTTTTGGTCTATCTACACATCGTAGTGTGTCTCACTATACTTAAGGTTGTGTGCGTACCAAACCCATTGCTCAATTACGTCATGTAAAAACGTCTCCTATTTTCTGAAATTTGAATTAATCGAAATATATGTAGATAGATTTCACTTGTTTCTCTTAATCATTTTCCAATACAAAAGACTCTGGCTTCTTGATGTAAAGGGCCCGGGTTCTCAAATCTAAAAATGAGTTTCTTCAACTTATGTACACTAAACTTATTGTTCTTATGGAGATGGTAAATACCGTGATACCCACATACCTAAGGAGCTATTTCGGAGGTATGTCTAAACTCTACCGACCCTCAGTAGGCACACGCGAGTGGCTTATAAATTGTCCGAAACCAATCCCGCAGGCGTGGTTACGCCACGGTCGCTTTTTTTCGAAATGGATTGTTTATTTATTAGTTCTATTAGCCTTTTAAATTAGACAGGACTTTGTGGCTCAGCGCGGGGGGGCACTTCCAGACGCTCTGCGGTGATATTATTTAGGCTATCGTGCAAGCAAAATGTTATTAAAGCATTGTATTTTTATCTTTATTTAATCACGTGGCTTAATGAGTATTACTTCCAAATTTGTTAATCCATTTATTTTCCGTTCTTTCAGATAATAGTAGCCGGAATGGGTGTACCTTGGCTGGGATACATAGCCGGATATAGTTTGGCCCGGGTATCGAAGCAGCCACATCCGGACGCGTTGGCTATTTCAATAGAGACCGGCATTCAGAACACCGGGATAGCGATCTTTTTGTTGAGATACGCTTTGGATCAACCGGAAGCGGATTTGACTACTGGTATGTTGAATTTAATTAAAAAACATACCTTTATTATTTACAGAACATATTTGTTTGTGCGATTATTTGTATGTTATCAATAAACGTCAAAAGTACTGAACTAAGTCTAACATGGGAATCGGATAATTATCGGAAGTATTTTTTATTAGATATTTCAATAGTTTTCTAGATACACCGATGTGTTTGAGGAGCTGTAAGTTGCTGAAAAACGCTTCATACAAAACGGTAGCGAGTTGTGACGTCACATCGTAAAAATCACACTTAAAACTGTATGGGCGTTTGTAAAAAATATATAACCAAATAATATTTAAAAAAGTTAACATACTTTATAATTAGTTTTTTGCTACTTTTTTAAGTTTTGTGATCTATATAATTTCGATATTGAATTCAAAAGCTTATTTTTCAAAATACATTTTGGGTCAAAATAACTAATGTTTTCTGTATAAATGATAAAAACTCGCACTTTCAAATGTTGTCAAATACCCAATTCTTACATTTGTTTTCTCCAAGAGACGTACTACTCGCCCAATCGAACTAGACGGACGGACTATCAATCATTTACTGCGGAAGAAGCGATGAAGAACAAACCACGCCATACATATAGCGTATCCTAAAACTTTACCTCAGCTAAATCTTGAATAACACACACACAAATTGTAATACACGTTATTGATTCATTATCAATGTGCTACGCAGCAAAAGCTATCTTTTTGTCTACTTTATTTTGACTGAAAGGTTTGTTTTAAATCGTTTTGCTGGGGTAAGTTACTGCTGCAAGACCTGTATTCCTGAATAACTTCGGAAATACAATTCACACAAATTTTGCTATAAGTAAACAAATTTTACCTCATGAGTTCATGACACACTAATTATCTTTAATACTATTATTTCTCTAAAACATAACATTTTTCTGGGGTAACGCAGACATTACTGTTTTATTACTCGGTTGAGTGGCGTAATTGGTAGTAGCCCTGTCTCGTGGCCGATGGTCCCAGGATCGAGTCCCGATCGTGGATTCATTTGTGCGTAGAATACAGATGTTTGTTCTCGGTTTAGCGTTGTATATATTTATATATGTATGTTTATTCGAGGTACTGAGTTCGATATACGGTCGTTCATAAAACAAGCTCTGCTTTCTTTGCGGCCATGCAGTTGGTGTGTTTGCCTGGGGATTCATTTATTGTTATTTATTTTAAAGGTTATTTATTTTATTTTTCAGTGATACCAGTGTCTGTAGCCATCATGACTCCCGTCCCTATGACATGCATATATATTTATCAGAAGATAAAAGCATGGTAAGTCATCTAAGCTTTTATTTTAATGCTTTTGGTTAAAGGAAATAAATGATGATATCGTAAGAGGAAAAAGAAAAATCAGATTCTAATTCATAAACCATTTCGAAGTATTACATTCATAATACCGCTATCCGGTACCTCCGGTATGTTATCCGTGTTGTTATTAATATATCTATAGATATATTTAACAAAATATACCTTATTGCGTCTGATTTTAGTTCTTACTTCCACCTCACCAAAAAACTAAAAAAGAAAGAAATCCAAAGCTGGTGCCGTCCGTGTCAAAACACAATCATCTGGATTTAAGGGCAGCTGTAGGCATAAGTAGGGCGAAAGTAAAAATGTTACATATTATTTTCTGCTCAATAGATTATGTCTTTTTTGACATTTAAAAAAAAGTATATCAGTCGATCAGGCAGACAAATTCAAAAAACAAAAAAATCCAGGTTTTAATTAAAAAGACATATTTTGTTAGTAGCAGCTCGCAGAAAAAGTGATTATGCTTATTTTAACGAAAATGAAAATGCTCATAGCAATTTGCCATTTACTCGACCTCTATATGAAGTCATCTATTAGAATCCTCTTCTAACATTTTTTTTGGTTCAACTGCAATGTCAATTATCGTCGTTGTTGAGTTTTTGATTCCGGGAATGTAATGTTCATAAACTTTGTAATGCTATTTAGAAAGGTAACTACTCGTCTGACGAATCGAGATAAGAAAGACAACTGACGTCATCGTCGATTTTAGAAAACTTTGAGAAATAATTGTTTACCTCGAAATTGCTTTATTTACCGAATTAGATTTTTCGTTTTTCATCGACTTTTCGTAAAAACTTATCGGTCTTTATTATTTACACATTATATATTCCCATTTGTTTTTTTTATGAAATCAAATTTTCAATTATTGTTATTCAATTCAATTATTTGTTTTTAATATTATGTTTTTCATGGTGGCATTTTGAAAATTCAGTAGCTAGTTCATACAGAAAGGTGTTTTTGTCGTCATCACATTTATTCCTTTCAGTGCCTTCATTTACCTTCACCTTATATTTAAAGAAATATTTAGAATAATACATAAGTCCTTGGTATCATGCTGTCGCTCAAATTTTTACTTTACATTTTTCAATATTTTATGACAATGTTTTGTTTGTTTTCATCCTATGTGTGTGCCTGCCATGACATTAACGTGTGTGTCTGTACGTTTCTTCTCACAGCTGTAACGGAGGTATGTTTTATGTGACACTTGGTGATGGCTTGACTAAAACTTGGTGGTGGAGTTGTTACTAACAAAAATGATCGTTTTAATATGGAAAACGACGGAACTGTTAGTCTATCTTTGATTAAAGTAAAATAGCGGAAGGTGGGGCTCCTGGCCGACCTCATAAATCTTACCCTCGTCGCCTGATTCAACTTAGTTGCAATCATCCTGTCACGAGTACGAATAGACTTGATGCCGTCTTGCTCGCGCGTCTCGACATTGCCTAATTGTCTTAGTACGAATAGACTTGATGCCGTCTTGCTCGCGCGTCTCGACATTGCCTAATTGTTTTAGTACGAATAGACTTGATGCCGTCTTGCTCGCGCGTCTCGACATTGCCTAATTGTCTTAGTACGAATAGACTTGATGCCGTCTTGCTCGCGCGTCTCGACATTGCCTAATTGTCTTAGTACGAATAGACTTGATGCCGTCTTGCTCGCGCGTCTCGACATTGCCTAATTGTCTTAGTACGAATAGACTTGATGCCGTCTTGCTCGCGCGTCTCGACATTGCCTAATTGTCTTAGTACGAATAGACTTGATGCCGTCTTGCTCGCGCGTCTCGACATTGCCTAATTGTCTTAGTACGAATAGACTTGATGCCGTCTTGCTCGCGCGTCTCGACATTGCCTAATTGTCTTAGGTTCATTCATTTAAAGTCTCAGTAAAGTAATGTATTGAGTATGTGTGAGCGCCAGATCGATAGCTCAAGTACGTCTTGCAAGAACGTCGTCTGTCTTTCGCTATGTGAATTTCATCAAAGAAGGCTATGGAATGTCAATTATTTGTATAATCTAATGTACGTCGTGATTAGTAATTATATTCCTGTGGTCTATTGAAACAGGTTTTCCTATACTTCTTGCAACTAACCAAATGTAATAATCATGGGTGCTTCGCTATCAAAAGAAGGAATTTTTGAATGTGTATGAAAGTGTAAAATTTGAATGTATGGTAACTTATATTTAAATTTATTATTATCTTACTCATAATTATTTTACCTCAAGTGTCGTGGAGGACGAACATGTAGGCAACAAATATAGAAATATAATCTTTTCTATGTTTAGTCGCAGCATGAATATTCTTTGATGCTCATTATAACCTTCTGTGTAAGGCTAAGAACTCACGAAGCGGATGTCACCCGCGCCCGCTGCGGTTGCGCAACTTCTGTAGAATGCAGATATACATGTAAAAAATTTGAGTACATTTCACGACGCGTTTTACGCCCGCGGTGTGTGAAATTGGGTAGATGACACAATTTAAAAATGCAAGTTTTTATAATTTATTTATAAAATATTAGTTATTTTGACAGGTACAATGTTTTGAAAAATATAGTTTTGAATTTAATATCGAAATTATATAGATTTGAAAACTTAAAAGAAGAAGCAAAAACTTATTATAGTATATGTTAAATTTTTAAATATCATTAGCTTACTGACATTAAATATAACAATTTTTACTATGACAGTATGTATGTAAACGCATTATCTACGTAGCTATTATATATTTTATCCACACGCCCATACAATTTTAGTATGATTCACAAGTCGTGACGTCACAGCTCAGTACCGTTTTGTATGGAGCGTTTTTCGGCGACTCGCAGCGGCTCCTCGAGCACATCGCTGTATCTAGAAAACTATTGATTGTAAACATAGTGTTACTTTTGCAATATTTATTTATTGTTGATAAACTATTTAAATATGAAATAAAAAAAAATTTGTCATGTACCCAATTGCTTGCCGCTGACCCGGCGGGCAACTATAGGAACTCGCGGGGGTCACCCGCAGCCTCGGCGGGTTGGGCTTGATTGGCGGGTCCTTTTTTTAAACCTTCTGTGAAGTAAGTATAACGCAACTTTTGTGAAGTAAGTATATAACAACTCGTTTCTGCTGCGTGTCCATAGCGGGCTGGTACTCAACTAACATTCTTATCGTAAAGAACCGCCAGACGACGCGACGGTTGCGTAACCGCACAGAACTCTGGTCTCGTGAGTTTGGAAATAAAACAGCTGTTCCTCCACCGCGGCGGGCGCGGGCGAAACCGCTCCGTGAATTCTTAGCCTAAATAACATTCTATAATGTATTTATTTACTAGTGTATTTAAAACCATAATAATAATATCCATAAAACCATAAATATACACATATCTTTATGTATATGTTTATTACTTAGTTCTTAAGATTTACTGAGTGAGTGTGAAATAAATAAATTTCTAATAAATGTAATTATTGTAATTGATATAAATCATAAAATCAAAATGAAATCTAGAAGAAATGAATTTACGTATTTAAGAAAAAAATTGATTAATGCGGATTTTAGACTTCTAAATTATTTGAATCATTTTCAAAGTGAAAGACTATTTAAGAATGTATTTCTTTTACAACATTTCACACATTCATAATTATACAAAATACAAACTGCAAGTGTATATAAATTTTACGGCACTTATATTTAAGTCAGGTACCAGGAGCGGTCGTATTTTGGCGATGATATTCTTTTATTTTTTTACTGAGAACTGTCAAACAAAGCTGTCAAAGTCAGGAATGCTATTCTTCTCCATTAACATGTTTATAAGTATCTGAGCGAGTGCGAGCTATACCTATGGTTATATTAGCGGAAAGTATCAACCACTTGCTGTGTGGAAAGGATATTGAACAATAACCTTAATTTCTCTATCTTATTTGTACATTTATCATATATTTTCTTTCCCACAGTATCGCAAACAGAAATGATCACAAAAAAATCCTCGATGAAGACATCAGCCCCATATCTGAAACCCCCGAGCCAAGCGGACTCGTCTCAACCATTGATGTCCAAAAGTGAACCATTTTTCACAAAAGTCTAAGAAAAATTTCAAAATGTCTAATTTAAATACTTATTTTAACGTTTTACGGTTGCACCCAGCATCATCAAATGGTCAAATAATTGTGATTGAAGTATAGATTTTGCTTAGCGAATCTGTACTATATCTTTACTGTGTTGAAGTCCAGATTTGCTTAGAAAACCTGTACTAAAGAGCACCTTTATTAACTAATTCACGCCTCTGGGTGTAGCCGTTAGTATCTTATTTCAAATGTTGGCATTAAAAGCTGATTTGTAATTAAAATTATAATTTTCTTGACCCGAAAGTCTTAGGTATGTTTTATATGAAAATTAATTAGGCATTTTGAAGTACATTTGCGTATGTTCTGATTAACGTTGTGTATTGTTCCATATTCATGGTATATATTGATATTGGTTAATAAACCTAACAGGCCGACTTATAAATCTGAGTTATAAATTTAAGCAAATTCGGGTTAAATATTGCTTTAGCCTCTGTCAGTCCAACAGTGAGACAAGGATGGCAGGATCTTTTTAAATGACTAACTCCGAGTTGGTTTGTCAACTCACGTCTGCGTCTGCGTTGTTTATAAACTTAAAATTAAATATGAAATAATACATGACTGAATCGAATCGAATGTAGTATTTTCTTGACATGATTTTAACATTGTCTATTCATCTTTATATTACCATTTTTTAGAACTTTTTTCCTCTGGTTGATTGTTTTACATGGGTTATTCTACGATAAGAGGTTTTGAGACCATAGAGGCTACGGTCAAGCGAAAAATTTGGAGATTTTTGTTGAAACGCATATATTACGATGCTAGACCCTTTTACGAACACATTCACGCAAGGGCAAGTCACTTCATACATATTTAGCTACTTTTTAGAAGGCCAGGGTAAATAATTCGGGCAGGGTAGAGACATCAAAATCAGGGTAGACACTTTTTTGGCCAGGGGATAGACTTTGAAGTAGTAAAACAATGAATAAAATCGTTTTTTATTAAACACTGAAGTAACTTTAATTATAATGAAGTAACGATAATACAGTATCGTTAATGAGCCTTTCTTCTAAATCTAAATCTAGAGCATCTTTAGGGTAATATTATGATAAAATTAACATGAACAGGTACTAGAGCCTTTAAGTGGTAATCAGACTTGTGATAAGACATTTTTATTCTATCTTACTCTTACTATATCTTTCAATAAAACAATTTTTTTTTCAATACATAAACCAAAATAAAAACAATAACAAGAAAAATGGCATTCTACCTACATTAAAAATCTTGCTTAAGTAATGCACTGAATAGGCATCCTAGTAAGTCCGTTTTTTTATGTCATAGATTTAATATTATTACAGATCATGGCACCACGAAAAAAGGTAACACGTGAAGAACGATTGGAAAAGAAGGTCAAGCAGAGAGATTACGCTATCAAAAGATTAAAAATGATCCAGAAAAGTATTAAGTCCAAAAATAAAAAGATCAGGAAAAATATTTAAAAAAGAAGGAAAAGGGAATTATAAAAACTTCAAAGATGGCGACATGGTGTACTCATTTCAAAACGAATCTCGTTCCCGTGTTGAGGATGTATACATACCAGATTCAGAGTCCTACCTACATAAAACAAAAAATAAGAATTTGCTTATACTTTCTCAAACACATCCACCGACTTTTTAAAGGAGTAGAACATCCTCTGTCCTTTTAAAATAAGATTTGGCGTAGGAAGTGACTCGACAATTTGGCCCTTTGAGGCAAAGGAAATATCTTGGTCATCAACTTTAAATAACTTCCTAGTCTTGTCCACTATTTTGCAGAAAACTACCTGAACCTCGCCATCTTCTTCTAAACCCATACATATAGCCACATAACGGTACTCTGTTTGTTTCGAAAGTAATTATGACCAGAATAAATTCGCCGTTCTTCAATGTTTCTTTGGATGTTGAAGGGTGTTGTTCCTCTTCTGTCTAACTTTTGGCACCACTTTCCAGCTGTTTCGTATTCTCATTCTCGGACTCGGAATCTGGTCCGTATACATCCTCGACACGGAAACGAGATTCGTTTTAAAATAAGTACACCATGTCGCCATCTTTGAAGTTTTTATAGTATAATTCCCTTCTCCTTTTTTAAGTATTTTTCCTTATCTTTTTGTTTTTGGACTTCATACTTTTCTTGATCATTTTTAATCTTTTGATAGCGTAATTTATCTTCTTGACGCTTCTTTTTGAATCGTTTTTCACGTGTTACCTTTTTTCGTGGTGCCAAGATCTGTAATAATATTAAATCTATGCCATAAAAAAACAGACTCACTAGGATGCCTATTCAGTGCATTATTAAAAATTTTTTTTAATGAAACCTAATCGTACAACAAATAAATAATGTGGGACGTATATTCACACAGTGCCAGTTAGCCCTAAAGCAAGCTTATAATAGCTCATGTAGGTAGGAGACAATGGATATTCATACTTACACTACTTTTTTGTAAATTTTATACATACGAATCGTACATACAATACAATTAACATATTTTTTTTTACCGTAATTATTAAAACGTGTCCGAGAACTTTTATAGAAGTTAGCTATATCTGATTTAGTTTGCACAAACATCTCATGATCCACATTATCTTCCCTGGTCCAGTAAGTATCTACCCTGGCAGTTATAGCGCCAGGGGAAAGATGCCAGGGTAGAGATGTTTTCGTGACAAATTTAAGATTACTAGTTGACATACATTCATAATAGATTAATAATTTATCACTCATCAACTATTACAGTATTGTTTATTTAATGCAGTAAACCCAAATACGCTAAGTCACTTTATTTTCATTTTACAACTTACCAGTGGAGAGACTCAATCACCTTGCGAAAGCACTGCTACATACGGTCGCGTCGCGGCAACTGAGCAATAACAGAAATCTAACGGCTCGCGTGTTTAGCGTTGCTAACTTCACGTTGATGCACGACCTGGAGCCGTGTTGGGACTTTGTGCGTCTAATATTTTCGTTTATATTTACGTACCGAAATTGACAGGGTAGATACGCAAAAAAAGCTAGGCAAAAAAAAAGTTCGCAAATTATTGATACTAAACAAATATTGTGGTATGCTACCTTTAGAATACTTAAATAAAATGTTTAAGTGTGTGGTAACTATAGTTTAATTTGGCAACTGCCACTAATAAAGTATGTTTTGCGTGTATGTTTAACTAAAAACGTCAAGGGGACAGGCCAGGGTAGAGATTTTTTCATACTTACATATAACGAATATCTAGGAAAATACGTCTAATTAGACTGTCAATCATAAGTAATGCATAAAATACACCAAGATGCTGTCATTTATTGCATAAAATGACAATACATAGAATAAAATACCTATTTTACAATACTTGCCGCTCACTTTACCTCTTATCGTAGAATCACCCACATAAACAATTTTATTAATGAGGCTGTGTATAATACAAACCGACAATATTGCATAGTTGTATAGTAATGACGATATATAAATAGTCATGTCAAGAAATCACTTTATGTTTTGCTCCAAAAATCTTAAGAATTTAAATGGTGTTCTATGCATGAATTTTATAACATACTAAATAAAATAATTTATGAACAATAGTATCGAGAAGGTGCTCAAGTCGGATATCTTTTGAGACGTTTATGAATTTTTATAATAATTGGGTTAAGCACTTTGTTGGTACCTGTATAAAAGTAATTTGTTATAAAAAATGAGCCTTCATATGTTTTGGTTCAAAAGAAAACAGCTACATATAAAAATTCACCTATAAATAAAAATGCCAAGCTAAAAAAGCTTTTACTGCCTTCACTTTCGAACACAATTTGCTTTTTTTACAATAATGGTGTGGTAGATTTTTACATATAATTTTTTATTTTCGTTTTTGAATTTAAGTTAAACATTGTTTCAGAGAGAATCAAAGAGGTGTAATTGTGGATTCATAACAATTTAGTTTTGCATTAATTGTATAACGTTTAATTGCGTTTGAATTTGGTCTTTATGTAAACGTAGTTTTGGTTTCAAATTGTTTGGCAAGTCACATGACTCGTTTTATAGGTGGAACAGATGTGATTTTATTATTAAATTATTTATTGATGAGTTGTGAACAAAAAAAGAACAGTATTTGTTAAGTTATGTTGAAAAGATCAATATTTTAAGAGAAATATAAAGCTTTTTAGTTGATAACGCATTTGTTTTATTTCAATTTTTACTTTAGCTATTGATCAAGTTTTATTACATAAATACAAAAAGTAGTGGAGGCGTTTTTGTGGGTGGCACCCACCATATACTTTAACTACCTAGTTTTTCTGGATGAACGGTATTTATCCCTTTTTTCGCCCTTGGAAAGGTTTTCCGTAGCTGCAGCGGTGTAGCATTCAAATAATTATATTATATTATCTATAAGTTTATATCGTGCCATATATAGTAGGAACTTCAATTTGATTGCAGGTTATTTATGAACCCTTTGCAGAATTTCCTTTTAAAGAAATAGTAAAATAAATAATATAATAACTTTTTCAACAACTACAATCAAACTACCTTTTTGATTTAAAAGTCGCTATAAATTCCTACAGAATGACTGCGTCCTCCACTGATATATATTAATAACTCTAGACTGGCTATTGTCAAATCATTATTATGTCTGTTTGAACTTTGCCATTTTGGCGCTGGACGAATAGGGGTTCTCTTGTACTAATATTGACAAATTAAAGTACACAAAAGAACTAACCCAGTTTTGGTCGGCATCGCGGAAATAAAGTTATGTAATTAATTTCAGTATTCAAAAAAGCTTTGGCTGAATTAAAAAAATATCAATCGCAATCTATCTCGATGTAGGTTATCGAGACACATTCTATAGTTCAAGTATCTCCTCGCTAGGGGCGCTGGCGTCAGTGCCACTTGTGGTTGTTGGGAGGCGAGCGCTCGAAACTTGATTGTTGTAATATGGTCATATTTACACGAACTATCAAAAAATTTTTGGATGGAAGAGAATGTGTGTTTTCCGTCGTAAACATTTATTAAGCCGTCTTTATAAATAAGAAAAATGTTCGGTGCTAAGTAGCAAATTACGCCATCTAGTCAATTAATGCAGAACTTTTAAAATAGCTTATTTAAATTTTCTAATTAAAGCTACTTCCTTGGTTTCACCTGATTTCCTAGAGAATTACCCATAAGGCTACTATATTACTCTGCTCTACACGCATATGGCGCCTTCGCTTTATGTTTTTAACCTGCTTTTACCGCCGGACTAAAAATATTCTTGTATAATAAGGCAGTTTCTATTTACTTTGTTGTTATTTTAGCATCTAAGAATGATGTTGGATTACAGTAAATTATTTCTTAGAATTATCATTTAATTTTGGTAAAGTATTCATAAACAAAACTACTACTCGCTCTGTAGATATTTTAATTATTTATCAGGTTTCAAAAAATACTAATTTAAATTAAGCCTTTCAAGTCCCTTTGTAAATCGCCAAATAATTCTTTTTTCTTATTTCATCAACTGGGCAAAAAACCGTCCTTTAGTATATGACAAATGATAATTTAGTTTTATGTCAAATACATCCTGAGAGTAATCGCAAGAGCCTCTTCAAATTGAAGCAAAGCCAGTCCAGTGTTCCTAGAATATATACAGGTCAGTAATACGCTCCCATTATTTTTATTTTTATTTTTTATTCAACATTTCTGTAGGGGCTTTTGTTCTCCCATTGTTTAATACTGCAAGACTCGAGATACAGATATTTTCATTTAAATCAATCCTTAGCCATAGATATGAAAAGCACGTGTAAAGAGTAACAAGCTGGCATGTAACAATCATTCAACTTAAGACTGACTTAACGATAAAGTATATATGACACACAACTTACAAACAAGTAGTCAATAAAAAATATTATCAAACCTATATTACGGCGAGGTTATAATCGTCCCCGCCGCAATAATATCGAAGGTCAAAATGAAATAAAATGCGTAAGTATTCCGGACACGGCCATTCAGACCTGCAATCAGTCTCAAATACGGCCAAAAGAAGGAGCAAATTTGACCCGCCTACTTATAATTTTCCATACAAAATTCGCCGAAGACTAAACGCGTTAAGTATGCCCAAGAAATTGTGTTCGGAATCCTTTGACTACGATTCTGGCGTAACACCACACGGAGTTAGGAAATCGGCGTTACATGGACTACTATCTACAGACAGATACGACGAAGCATCGTGGCCTTACGTGAGGTAAATAAAGTCCCTGATCCCAACATTTTTATTACGTACCTTGGCACTCGAGTCTTCCAGACGGATGTAATCATGACAATGTGTTCTTTAAAAGGTCTAGTCAGTTGGGTGTTAAATTTTGAGTGGTCACACAATGGATACGTGTTGGCAACTTTGGAAGGTAGGCGTGCGTTTCCATCCGCGGATTGATCCCACCAAAATAAGTTGTGTTGCAGCAGTCCGCAAGTGGTTTGGATTAAATTAGTTTCATAACTGCATAAAGTCGGAACCGCAATGGTCACACCGTTAACTTCTTGATCGTGGGGTACCGGGTTCGATCCCGGTTGTGGAACAATGTGCCTTAAAGCCATTTTTCCTTTTTTATTTTTAGCATGCACATTTAGCAGACTGTTCTAATGGTCAAAATCAAATATTTATTTCTCAACACTGACAATGTAATGACGTCAAATAAAGCATGACTACCGCCAGTTCGAAAAAAACTTCGTGAAGAAGAACTAGCAAGAAACTTACAAGATACGAGTACAATTTTTCCAAATAAATTTACAATGTCTTTTTATGTCTATACAAAATATTCTTATCTGCATCTGTTAGTCCGGCAACTCCACTTCCCCCAAGTATCCAAACGACGAACACCCACATACGGCACCCGTTCACGAGTTAACGGGCGATGCAGCCATCGCCATATTATAGGAAGGTGAAGTTAAACACCGTAAGGTAACAACCTATTTCACAAGTAATTTGTTAGGCCCCTACAAGATTTGGTTTGCGACGCGCTTTGTGGTTTATTATTTAAGCCATTATGTTTCTATTTGAAGACTGGGGACAGGGCCTACCTCACCGCAATGCCAACCTCTATTCTTTAAAGCGCACACGGACGATCAACGGATTTTATTTCAGCTATGGATTGCGGGGGGTAAGTGAGTAAGTTATGCAAACGCTCTAGCAAAGTTCCGCTAATGTTGCCATCAGCAAAACCACGTCCTGTACCAAAAAATTTAAAAGTTATCGGAACTTTTATGGAGTGTCTACTTAAATTTTTGCAATTTATGGCAGGTTAGATATGGCATGTCGAAATATTTTCGTGGATTATGTGTTCGGCGATGAACCGGCTTCGGCTCGCAACAAAGCGGGATCCGCGGCCACAAACCGAATTAAAACCACGAAAGCAGTAAAAACAATAAGCTTTGATTTGTCTAGGTAGGTGTTGTTATATTATAATATGATCATCATCATACACATCTCAGACTAACATCAGACTGTGACCAATTCATTTTCACATCGTTTTTTTCTGGTCATTAAACTTGCACAAAGGAAAAGTTGGCGTACAGTAGGAAATCTGTAATTTTGGCTATATTCAGGACTCGATGTTAGACTAATAGTGGACAAGTAGTGGTTAAATTATCGTGTGTTTATTCACGTGCTTAGTACATTATATTAGGATTAGACCGCTGTTTATAACGAATCATGGCCATCACTAACGTAAAGTACTTTGGAACTTAGTTGCATATATTTACCATATTTTTGTAACATTATTATTTTCTCTTTAGGGTCCAAAAAAGAAGTAAACCAAAAAAGAAACCCTCTGTGAACAAAACTACCTAGCAAGGAATTCGCGAACTACTCGGGTCAATCTGATGTCCAAAAGTGAACTGTTCGACAAACTTACCAACTGAAATATGAAACTGGCACTTTTAAAATGACATCGCAAACAAGACTCTGATTGAAATTTTTACATTGTGAAATTATTTATAATTTATTACAGAGTAAGGAGACATTATTAGCTTTGTTTTTTTTTCTTTTACCTACCTGATAAATAAATACCTACAACGTCTACTAATAGGCTATCAAACCTTTTGTTACAGGATAACTTTAACAGATGTCAATACGACAAACTAATGCGCGGTTTACACGTATTAAGTAGTTAAGTTGGTAACAAAATTTTATGTTACTACATGTCACTTGTGTGTCCAAGCGGAATAAGTACCTACTTACTTAATTTCATAAGTTCAATGAAGATGAACGGAGATGAATGTCAAGTAACTCGTCAATTCTGTACTTAGATATGTGATAAACGGGATTTTGGACAAATTCAGAGAAGAATTTGTTTCGGAAATTAAAATCTCTAGAAGAATAAGTTTTATTTCAAAATTTTTTACTTCGTATATTCCACAAGCAGTCCTATTTTAAATATTTAACTAATTTTAAAATTGCAACTCCACTCCGAAATTTAAAAAAAGTGAATTAAATACGACATCTGGCCGCCAACCGCTTTGTCAACTTATGCACTTAACTAAAAAACCCGCCCACCTACTTATACGAAAAATAGAACGAATCCTAATCTACTGAATAACTTGGGTACTAAATTTTAACTTACACACTTAACTGACTGTTTACACGTAATTTTTAACTTAAAATTTTGTTACTGTCTACGATTGCAGAGTGCTGTAGGTATGACTCAGCGGCCTTGGGGAACGCAGACCCACTTAACTTAAACTATTTCGGATGGTTTGATCGCTTAAAAACAAGCCTGATGAGCCATGGAGTCTCTTAACCAACATCATGGCGGTCATCCATGGCATTGGCAGGCATCGTATGGTAATCGTATATCGTATCGTATATCGCAATCGTAGGTAATCGTATGGTACGATGCTGTCGAGCAGTATTTTGGATTTTATTTTATTTTTTATTTTTACATTTTCGGAAAACTTACAGCTACTTAAAAAATAAATAAACAAAATGAATAAATATTAAATATGGCCATTAACAAAGTTTTCACTTATAGAATTAAAAAATAAATTAAACAAATTGTCGCTTAAGTGACACAATACCAAAGTTGAAGAATTTGAAGTAGGTATATACGAATAATATGGACGAAATGAAGAAAAAATAAAGACTTGTCACCAAAACAATAGATTCCATTTAATCAATAAAGAACCGCTTCGCCATGGCTGCTTTAACAAGAAGAACACTAGTATTAAATATGTTGAAGTCTAGCTCGCTGCTCAGCCGGTTCCCCAACCGTGGGGCCCTGACCATGAACGAGTTCTGTCTGTAATTGGTACTAACACTAGGAACATGGAATAAACTGGGATTCCGATAGGATTTGGTGTGCACGCAAATACCAATCCCAGACAAAAGCTCTGGAACTTCTATTTTGCTCTGAGCTATCTTGATAAGGTTGGCGACGTCGCTGATTTGCCTGCGCATAAATCGCGAGACCAAATCATATGTATGTGACTTATATTGTCGTAAAAAAATCATACAGAAACGTATGCGTTCAATACGGTCAACATTTATTCCATAGAGAGGGTTCCATACAGACGAGGCATATTCGAGGTGACTTCTGACAAAGGCGCAATAGATAATTTTTATGGTTTTGATCAAAGTGAATTTTGAGGACAATCGCAATACAAAGCCCAAGGCTTTAGATGCTTTACTAATCATTCTGTTGATATGTTGATCGAAAAGCAACTTCGAATCAAATGTTACTCCTAAGTCAACCATAGTATCTACTCGTTGTAACTCAAGATTATTAATATTATATTTAAATACAATAGATGAGGGTTTTCTCGTAAACGAGCAAACATAACATTTTGATATGTTTAGCTCTTATTTATTTACTAAGCAATAGTCATAAAATTTGTTAAGGTCAGATTGTATCTTTAGGCAGTTTCAGCATTTTCATGTCATCGGCATATAAAATTATTTTAGACGTAAAAATAAGAGATATGTCATTTAGAAATATAACAAATAACAATGGTCTAAGCAGAGATCCCTGTGGAATCCCAGAGGGTATGCTTTTAGGTTTGGAGCTAAAACCGTTTAGTACCACAATCTGACACCTATTCTGTACATAAGATGTACATATAGCCAATGAAATAGATTCCCTTTAATACCAATGTCCTGAATTTTACGCAATAAGATAGTATGATCAATACGATCAGAACATTTACTGTAGTCTGTGTAAATTACGTCTACTTGCGATCGCCTTGACATATGGTCAGAAAAATAATCACTACAAAGTAAAAGATTCGATTCTGTAGATCTACCCTTCAAAAAACCATGTTGTGGATCAATAAAGCTAAGTTTAAGGGCATTGTATGTTTGCGTGTGTACAATTTTCTCTAATACTTTAGAAAAAATACACAATTTCGAGATTGGGCGGTAATCAGTTATGTCATTTTTATTGCCTTTTTTATGTATTGGAGTAATAAAAGCGGTTTTCCATATAGAGGGAATCAGTCACAATTTCAAGGTTAGCTTATACAATAATGTCAAGGGAAGAGCAAGACTTTCGGCGCAATTTTTAATAATGATGTATGTATGTGTACATAAAAGGATGTATGCGGTCTGGTCTAGCCGACTTTGTAATATCTATAGTTTTCAATAGTTTAAGTATCTCAGATTTATTTATTTGTATGTCATGAATGTCACTAATGTCATTAGTAGGGGATCAAAAGTTAGTATTGTCAATTCGGGAAGGTTGCTGGAAGGTGGAAAAAAGTAGTCACTAAACAAGTCACAAATTTCACTGCCCGAGTTCGAGCTTACATTACCGTACTTCATTACATCAGGAAATTAGTTCCCCTCCCTTTTGCTTTTGATATAAGACCAGAAATCTTTAGGATTGCTGGATATCTTAATTTCTATACTTTTTACATACGACTGATACATCTCTTGTTCAAGTTCTTTTGCGTGATTTCGCTTTTTATGATATTTATTTTTCTCTTTTAGTATTTTAATCAATGAGTTCTTAGTGGGTATTTACGATTAGAAAATGCAGTTTTAGTAGGTATGTAGGTATTAATTAAATTGTACAAAATGTCATAAAATAAATTCATCGATTGTTCTAGAGGTATAAATTCATTGATTATTTCAGGCCAGACAATTTCGACAAATTTTTTCATAGTAATAGTATAGTCCCCTTGGTCATATAAATATACAGTGCGTTGTGGTGGTGGTTGATTATACAGTTCGCGATACTCCACGAATCCAGAAAAGCACAAGGCTTTATGATGGGGATCGATCGGTACCAGAGGGCATCCAAACTCAGTGACATCCACATCGTCGTTTCAAAATACTAGGTCCAATACTCGTTATTCACATTTATAATATTATTAAATTGATTGAGGTTACATATATTCAAATTGTCAATAGGTGATGTTTGCGTACGTCCAGAGATATTTTTAGGTACATAGTGAGACGTGTCAGATGGCGTCCAAAACGGGTTAGGCATGTTAAAATCACCTATAACAATGAATTTGTCACACGGTTAACTCAAAACAATGTCAGTGAGTGCATTTGAAAAAAGGAGGGTCTGTTCATTCTGCGAGAAAGGATGGTAAGACATGCGAGACCGTGTCCATAGGCGGCTTACAACGCTATTTAGTGCCAAGAGCAATAGCCACAGTGCGTTGCCTGGGGCCAGCTTCCAACATTCCGATGACTCTTATCATCTTTTCCCGTGTTAAAAGACGCCTTCGCTCAATATAAGTGTATTTTTTTACAGTTCGGAAGCAGAAATTGTAATCATTTTATAAACATGTCATGACATACCTTTGTAGAAATGCTAATTAACAGTTGATTTTCTCTTAATAAACGTAATCTAAACAAACTTCTTTATTTAAATAGTAAAATTCACTAAATAGAATCAAAAGCGATCCAAAAAAGCCAGTATAATAACCCTTTTGATGTGTGTAGTTCAAAGACGCATCCAACATTTTTTGCTAAAACAAGTGCTAATTAAAAAAGCACTTGTTTTGCACGGCCAATTTAAACGATTGCCGTGTATGAGAATATTTAGAAGGTAATTTGTAGAACAACGTACATAAATAATAGCTCTTCTTGGCCCTCAGTTCTCTTCTATAGGCCAGTTTCCAAATTGTGTATCCTAGCAAATGTTTTTGAAAGCCTTATGGCGTTATCAAGGCTCCACTGTTTCGAATTCAGTTATATTTAATCAATGTTTGACCAATCAAATGCAGGGAGTGGGGAAGTACAAGTAGCGTTTGATACCAGGAGTCACCGGGCCCTTCCAAGACGGTTTACGTTACAAATCATTGACAGGTTGGAGGCTGCGGTGCTCCAAATACATTTATAGTTTATAGGGTTACCGTACCTGACGGTGTGCCATACAGTTAGTCACTAGAACTATCTTGTTCACGATCTTCCTAGATGAAATCCGTAAAACACTGCATACTTGCAATTATGGATTGCAGACAATATGAAACTTTTAAGTAGAATAATACAACCAATGACTTTAACGACACTAAGTGCGAGTAGTATTTAGAGTAGCGTAACCCAATCAAAATAGACCTTAATCCTCTCACATGACGTGTAATGAATCACACCGGTAAGGCAACACCAATGTTATCGCAATTCTAGGGTTTAACTAGTGAAAGATCTAGGAGTTCTAAATGATGACGGAAGATTAATTTTGATTCCCACACTTACAATATAACTAATCGCTAAATCATCGAAGTCCTTAGGTTTTATTATGAGAAGTTCTTCCGAATTCTAATACTTTACTGCATATTGTCGGAAGTCATCTAAGGTATGTTATAGAATGGAACCCTCGTTACAGTATAAATGCATAAACCGTATGAAAATATCAAAAAAATATTCATCAATTATTTTAACAAATATTTTACGGACAAGTGGCGTAGTAGCCCTGCCTCATAAGCCGGAAGTCCCAAGCTCGAGTTTTTAGTTTACGTTTAGAAATAAAATATATAACTAGATATTACTTATAATACTAGAATGCATTGTTCATTTAATTTTGAATCATCATAAATATAAGCAATGTAACGGTTGTGTTTCACGGACATAAAAAGCTATTTGAATGGCTGGGCACACATTTCGCATTTAATTAATAAAAAATAATGAGTTCTTTGAACTTTAGAAACGTTTTAATTAATAATAGTAGTTTTTTTATACATTTATTTGTAGTTGATAAAAGATTTTTTTAACTCTAAAATTTTTCATTAAACCTTCCATTCCCCATTAAATTCTAACTACATTCAATAGTGGAACATCGCCCGTCATTAATTAAATATTTTCTTGGGTGATATTACTTTCTGTAATTAAATTTTCTCCTAAAGTTATGAAATCTCCTGAAAAATTTCGAATTTAGCTAGTAATTTAACGCTAATTTATTGATTTTGAATACTTATGCAAATATTTAACCAAAACGCATAAACTATAGATTTAGTCATTAGTAGTATCAAACCATGCCTAAACAAGCTTTGTCGACGAATCCTTCCTTCGTGGAAGACTCTGTCGTCAATTCACTCATGAATGAACCGTTCTGTCAGCGAAACGTTCGTACTTGAAAGGTGCTGTCGTCAAAATATCCGATAGCGAAATATTCTGTTGGTGAATCGTTCGTAGTTGAAAGGTTTTGTCGTCGGAATAACCGAGAGCGAAAGATTCTGTCGGCGGATCATCCGGCAGAGGAAAAGATGAAAGACCATGCCTGACCTGTCAACATTTTGACAACTCGTATTATGTATAGATTAGTAATATAGTACGAAAAATTACTCATTTTTAGCTGAACCATAAAATCTATTTCATGTCAAAAACTACAATGCACAAAAAATGTATTGGGTTTTCTTTTTATAGTAATTTATTGACACGTTTCGTTCCAAATTAGGCTCGAACTTTACAATATTTTGAATTTGTTTATAAATTAATAGAAATATATGACTTTTTAAATTAAATTAATATTCTATTTGTTAATTTATTGAAATTAATGCACATCAAAATGAAATAATCAATTGTTTTTCTTAAATGTAAAATACAGCTTAACTTCACTGTCATATTGACAATGTCAAAAATTACAACGTCAGTTCGGATTTGAATTAAACGTTAGCAGTCCTTCGTTTGCATTTGCGGCATTGTGTACTGTGCGATGCTACTCTGGATTTTTCTAACTTTTGATCACCTTGGCATCCGTACCGGCTAACGTTTCTGGCTTCTGCTTTAATGATTACTTGCGCTAAGATTAACAAATAATAAAAAATAATCCTGTTATTTTATTTTTATCTTGAACTGGAGCAACAATTTGATGGAATGAAAAATGAACATGTCTTTATTGATATGAATTATTGCTTTTTTGTAATGCATATTTTGAGTTTTTATAAGTAGTTAGATGAAATATGCAATATTGCTAATCCCAAGTTTGCATTTTAAGTTCATCTTTCCTGTATTTAAAGCACAATCATGCATACAAGTAAAAATCTACATGGAGGTCGCCTAAGACGCCAGCTATGTGACTCCTGAGGTTGCAAGATTGATCCGGCACAGAACAACAAAAACATGTTCCTGGTCCGGGTTTGTATGTATATTCTAGGATCCTCGTATTTCGCTACATGGTAACCCATAACACAAGCCTTTACTTACTTTGGGGCCATGTGCTCTGAGGACTTTTATTTTCAAATTCACACATACCTACTTATATGTGTAAAAATGTATAATCTAGCTGGATAAAATGAACAGGTGTTTCACTATCTACATTACAATGCCGAGGATTACTAAAAATCAATGAACTCATTTGAAATCGACGTCTTTCATGTCATTTCATTACAGCGATAGAAGATATGTCTACATTTTTACCAAATATGAGTTTTCATACATGAATTTCAACATATTTATTGAGAATACTTAGTAATTTGATGTTTTGAAAGGCTTTTATTTCGTTTGCTTGAAAAAAATAACATATCCGTGAGAATCTGAAACCAAAGTCCTGAAATGAGCTGCACTTTCGTTTTTCCAAGTTAAATATTGCCAAGATGTGCTATAAAAATTGATTGGATTTGACATATAACCTCAAAATATATTTTTCAATGTAACTTTTTTTCTGAATTGCTAAATTGCATTAAGTTGTTACCTTAAGTTTAGGAATATAACAGTATTTTTTCCGCATCATTTTTATATTTAAACATTAGATAAAAAAAACAGGGTGACAGGTCATTGCATATATGAAACATGGGCAATGTTCTTTGTCAGAGTTAAGTTTCAGAATCGTAAATTCATTAAGTTACAGTGAAAAGATCTCTTTCTCCATTTTTACCTCTATCTTTACCTCTCTACCTTTGCAAACCCGAGATCTTTTCTGTCATATGACGAGCCCTTGATAGTGATTGATTATTGATGATTATTGATTGATTATTAAGTAAATGATCCATAATACTTTCGTTTTGAAAGTGTTTATAATATGTTACCTTTTCCAGATTATTAAAATGTAGCATCTTGATCGACTTATTCTTGATTAAGGCAAAATCAGAAGTTCGATTTAAAGTTGCTTTAAAATGTTCGCTATCGAGGAACATGCGTCTGGCACTGGCACTGGCAATCAAAATCAAATTAATCAAAAATTTGTCACCATCTGACACAAAAACAAACAACCAAGCCAAGTAGCCCTCTCGATTTCCCTATTTTTTGTAAAATTTATCCCCGTCGCACTCAAGCAAAAACAGTGCAACGTGGCGCGAAACAAAAAACGCAATCATGATGAAATAATTCACAGACATTTTATGATAAAACCATAAAATGTCTCTACAATAACCAGGACATGACCAAAAATAGCACTTACAGCTGCTATCGGCCCTAACGAAAATGGGGAAAAGTAAATATGACCCTCCTACTCAGACCTTTCCATACAAAATCCGACGAAGATTAAACGTGCTGAGTCTACCCAAGAGGTTGAGTTCGGACTCCAACGAGTGCCTGCCAAATGTGACCATTAATGGAGTGAGGAAATCGGCGTTGAATGGACAACTGTCAGACCGGGTTCACGACGCATCATGGCCGTACATGCGGTAGGTATTTTAAAGACTAGCAAGAAAATTATTCAATAAATTCATAGCATTTTTACCACGATTGTTGGTTATTATTAACCCTGGAACCCTATGCGGGGTGCTCCAGCACCCCACAGGGTTTCGTTTTTGCATTTATTTCGCGAGTGTACAATTCACAGATTTGACCTCCCATGTATTTTACCGTGTGGCCTAGCACTACTCATTGGTCAGGGACAGGGCGTAAGCTTTACGGGGTAGACGCGTGCGCAGGTGTTATGGGGTGCTGTAGTACCCCAGTGTAGGAATAACGTCAGTATTTTTCTTTATTCTGATTATTATTAATTTAGTTTATTGCGACTATTTATGTATGTATATGCATTATTTTAATTGTTTATTACTGAGGCGTGTAACAAGACTCAAGCTGTAAACGCGAATTAATTCATGTCTACAATTTCTATTCAATTTCTCTACAAAATGAAAAAGTAAATCTAATAGGATCATTTCATCATCCGTCATTCTTCCCATGTATCTGTTTGTCCATCTGACTGTCTTTTTTCTGTTTTCTATTTAAAATCCCACAGCAAATAATAAGCCTCCAATAAGTTTCGTCGCACTTTTTTAAAAGTATTAGGACTAAATCTTATACACGAACATTTGGAAGAATGTTTACAAAGGTTAACTTTGAGGAGGGATATAAAATAATGTAATTCTGCCATTCTCAAAAAACCTACGCAAGCTGATCCTTCTGTGTCTGTCCATCACCCACAGGGGCGATGTGGTTTCTGTCCAATAAATAAAGACCATAGAGCAAGACCAGGTGCACCCAATGCAAAATTCCAAAATGTGTGTGGAACACCAAATAAAAGTATGCCAAAAGTGCTGCAATTAATATTTAATTTTAAACTGTAAGGCTGATTTGTGATCTCATAGTGTTATTTAAAAGAATAAAAAATACTTTTAATGACCGGTTTTATTTAAACAATTTATACACACTTTCATTTAGGGGTACCCCATCACCCCGGTGTAGAGACACTGAGTGTGTCAGATAGTGTAGGATTCTAGGGTTAAATTTGTGTTTCCGATTTTCGAATTTGTGTTTCAAGCTCGACTCAATTAGACTCATAACTCCAACACTGCCGAATTGGAAACTTGATTTTTTTTAAATAAACATCGTAATAATCCAGTGAATTTCTTAAACTATGTTTTGAATTCCTTAAATTACGTTTTAAATAACCGTGAGACCATCACATTTAACGAGTGTTTAAAATTCTAAATATCTCCATTACTTGTAACTTCTCGCAAAGTGTGTGGCAGCAGTGCTAGCCTTGCCTGATGCGCTGGAGGCCTCAGGTTCGAGTACTGGTCAGGCCATCCATTTGCAGATGCAGATGATTGCTACCTGATGAGGCAGGTCTACAAACCACTACGCTACTCGGTCGTCCAAAAAATAAAGTGTTTGTTTTGGGGTGTACTAATGTATTATATGAAAGGTAAAGGTTTGTATGTACCTTTCTTTTTTTTGCTGTGGCCGCGGTCAGGTCATCCTACTAAAGAATTGGACTCTGCTTATCGGAGGGCGCGTACAACTTTTGTCCTGCTGGTTCGATTCAAACAATTTGGGACTTGATAAATACTCTATTTCTTAATAACTTATCTGCTCGTATAAATAAAAAATATAACTGGCGGATCCCGTAATTTAAACTTAAAATTCGTAAGCTAAATTCTATCTTGCTAACTCATATACAGAGCAATTAGTATTTCTTAAGTATACATTAATACAATAATGTAATGTAAAAATTACTGAGGTTCTGTTTTATTGTAAGTAGGTATATTAGGACTAGAGGTCATGAATTTTCTACTTAACTTAATCTTAACTTAAAATTAGAGCTGAATTCAGTTTTTCTGAAGGAACGGGGAAAAAAGGCTGTTCTGCCTTATAGTAGTTTTAAAATAGCAGTCATAATTAAGCTAACCTGTATATTCCAGTCAATGTAGTAAAAAATGGGGTAGGTTTGAGAGGGGGTTCGCACTGAGATGAAATTTTAGCAGGTACAGAACTTTGGGACATTATTACAAATAAATTACATACAACCTAAATCCCCATAGATTTCATGTGTGCTTAAAATGTTATTCAAGGTTAAAAGTCGTAAGTATCGTTTTTTTTTTTAATTTTTTCTGCAAAATTGGTTATGTATCTTTTTTTTCTAAAGAGGCGGCACTTCTGGGATAGCGCGATTTGAAGTGGAAGAAGTACATACATGTACTTAAATGCATAAATTTGGGCACCACACCTATGCAGTAATATAGGCGCACCTTTCCCAGTAGACCTCGAGCTATTGTGAGCAAGTTTTATTATAAAATCTATACAATTATAAAGCAAAGGCTGTGTCTGTATGTTTGCACGCGATACACTCAAAGACTACCTACAAAAGACTACAAGAACGGATTTTCATATGGTTTTCACCAAAAGAAAGATAAATAAATAAATAAATATTTCTAACAATCACACCACATTATCGAGCGCAAATTAAGTATCATTAAAGAACTTGTGTTATGGATACTAAATAACGGATAAATAAACTTAAGAAATATATAAACACACATAGATATTTTTTTATGTATAAACATTAGAAATAAACTCAAATAAACGTAAATACACATCCATGACTAGTAAGCAAATATAATATCTGCCCCTACCAGGATTCGAACCCGGGACCTCTGGCATGGAAGGCAAGGCTACTTAGCTTCACACCAAACAGGCCGTCAATATGTAATATGATGTAATATACTTTTCACATTAGGTATAATAAAACATAAATATTGTTCAACTCTACATTACTCGGGTGAGCTGAAATTAATAAACATTCATATTCACCATGCAAATGCCTGTCCTGGATGGATGCCGCCATGGACGTCGATGCGCGCACAGATTCTATTTCACGGTGCTCACTGGCCAGGGTATTTGCACTGGGTTTTGAATTATCAAGCTGTGGATCGCGCTTTAGCTCGACGTAACAGAAAAAAAAAACAAGTGTACGTTGTCTTACCGATCAAACGAACAAACAGAAAATGTTCACAACGTCCTATCAATTATTTTGTTTTATTCGGAAAACAAACAGTGTTCGATAACTAAAAATAACAGACTAAATACATTTCTATGCACCAATTAAAAGTTTTCGCAATCAATCAATCGGACCAAGAGTAAAAAACGTCCTCGTCGGCCTTAATCTATCAGTCGGACAAAGCAGTAGGACCACGCGGCCTCTTTGGCTCTTTGCTAAGAGCATTTCTAGATATCACCTGAAAGGACATATAAACTATTAGCTCTTAGAAATACTTTTAACTATGGTAATTCAACCCGAACGAATTCACTGGCTAGAAGTTCGATAACGTATCTACTCAAACAACAAACCTAATGTTTTGAAGTGGTGTACCTACCTACCAGTCGGAGAACTTGGTCAGGCTCAGATTCGTGTTGTATCGCCCGTTAGTATGCGTCGAGCCTACAAAAGACCGAACAATGGGCAAGTGATTCTCTCCTTAGCCTGACCCTCCGCCGACTACCCTGACAATGACTGTGACTATAGTAATACGTTAAAGCAATTTGAAATTTTTGTGTAAGATCCAGCGATGAATCCTGGTTAATACGTCGTAGATATTATCTGAGATAATGTCCTTTAGAACAGGGTTTCTCAAACTGGGGTACGTGAACCCCTAGGGGTTCGCCACTTGATTTACGAAATGGTGTCTAGACGACTTAAGGTTAAAATTACTTCTAAAATCGACTCAATTTGCGCAAAGAAACTAGCACATATCACATTAACTCGAAAACCTATTTCTTTTTGGTACTGTACCTTAATGTTACTTTTCATTGAAATAAAAAACTTTATTTCGTTCAACAGCCAAGTTTATTGTTTCTTAAGGGTAAGAGGTTCGCTGTCATATAAAAACTGTAACAAGGGTACGTGGACCCATAAGTTTAAGAACCCCTGCTTTAGAAAGTAAAGTTTAGGCTAAGTACCGAGGTATATCTTAAAGGATTACAGCATGATGCAAGTAGTTATGTGTAAATACAACATACGGTATATTTAAGTCTAGATGACCTAGTGGTTTCTTTTGTTAGGATTCTGGGGCAATACTACAGACCTTCTAATTTTTACCGCCAAAACAGCCAGTGAAGTTACTGAAACAAGGACATTCTAACCGAAGCCTGGGTTTAACAATTTATCCATATAATTACACGTAATTAATCGATATAGTTATTACATTCAATACTTAAATACGACAAATGACGTCCATACGTGCGGGTGCCACTTACCTACTATCAGGTGCTTGTTATGAAAATAGTAAAAACATTTGAAACTTACATATTTAAATAATTTGAACTTCCAACATTACAGTCGCCTTCTAGCCATCAAAAGGCAATACAGAAATCGATTCAGCGCAGAGCGTCTAGAAAAAATTGATCGCATGATCGAAGCGGCCAATGGCACCATCTACACGAAACTCGCGAACTGTGCTGTAGACTTGAAGAGGACGGACGCGAAGGACGTGAAAAAGAAGAGAGGCTGGTCTGAGAGCGAGTGGAAGAAGCACATGGATTACATCAGCCAAATTGCTGGACCAAAACCTTCGCATGAACAACCTTCAGTTGACGTAAGTTCGTTTTGTAAGCTTCTGGTTGTTGCCGGCACTAAGGTTAAAATCTGACGACTGAAAAGATTGGTGGCACATCTTTTGAGAATATTTTATTCAATGTTGCACAAAACAAAGTCACTTTTTATTGGACCATTCAGTTGAGATAAGTCTAATAGTGGTTGAAATAATTTTTTGCACTTATTTTGGTAGCTTTTATTTCAGCACTTCCCCTAAAGTAAGCGGTTCAATTTGATGAAAAGAACTTGACAACGCAACATATTTTAGAAAAAAACACATTCATTCTGATTAATCTTAAGTTTACATTTAAAAAAATATATGAAATGTATCGTACCCAATATATAAATAATTTCCTCATTTCAATAGATACATAAAATGGTGCAATTTCGTCGCGTATCATGTATCGAATCACCGGTAACCCTGTATACAGGGTGATTCATATAAATGTGTCATCAGATATAGGAATGTTCGAAATCTATAAATGTTTGTCATAAAATAACATAAAATTTCTTTGGAATATCTTGGGTTAGACTCCCGGGCAGAGTATGAGATTTTTGGAAATCTTTTAGCACCTATTGTTTGTCATAACTCTAAAATCGACCACATGGTTCCTTACAACAAATATCACTATCTCTAGTGGTTCCGAACTTTATCGATGTCGATCGTCAGTGGCACAGTATGTAATTTTTACAATGAATAATCTTACTCCTGTTTCTAAGAATCTTAAAATATAACGCGGGGTTTTGCTCAAACGAAACGGGTATTTTCATATAGATTGTTTAGTAAGGAGCACAAATTTATGGGCTTATTGATATTATTAATATTCCAGCGAGGACCACAAGCTCCGCTTGATACTCTGCTTCCGCGTATCAACAAACTGTGTTGGCTGCCCGAATTCAAGTTCTACAGGAGGACGTCACAGGAACCATGGTACAAAGAACCCGGAAAAGTAAGTCACTCTTAAAGATTAATATTTAGAATCCGTATTTAGCTATATAGCAAATAGTGATTTTAATGCTTTTATAGGTTTTTCTATAAGGACCATAAGGTACTAGCTCTATTTCTGAAGAATAGGGATATTTTAATGATGATTATTAATAATGCGTTACCTACCTGAATCTTTTACTTCACAAAAAAGCAAAAGTAGTTTTGTTAAGAAGATATGTTTTAAAACTTGTAATTCATAGAAAGATTACTTTTCTAGAGCGTAGCTTAACTATACTTAGTATCGTACGCATTGTTATCATTTGATTTTAGTACTGTAACTTTGTTTCTTTTTCAGCCATCACCCAATGCACTGAAATACGTAATTAGTGACCACATAAGGAAACTTGCGCAGCCGAAAGTTAGTCATCAGCAATAAAGTTCTTACAGCATTAATGTGTGTGTTTATTTTATTAAACCACATCGGTGGGACGAGTGCGATCTTTTACCTTCACTTCATTTTATCTACCTCTTTGATTTATCTATGTGGGGTATTACACTATCTCATATCTATGATCATATACATGGTGTCCTAAAATTCAACATCAAGCCGAAACGGGATGATAGTATAGATGGTAACCATCATCAGAAAAATCAGAAAAAAAAATCCATATGTTCTTTAGAAATTATGGGCACTAAACCAAAATAGCAGAATTTCAAAATGTTTTGGTTACTGTGGCTAATTTTGTGTAAAAACCCTAAATAACATATCTTTAATCACAAAAATATGGGTAAAAAGTAAAAAACTTGAAGTAATTCGATTTTATGCAAATCCAGTCTACTTAACTAAAATGTTTTTGTATCGCACACTCTTTGGTGATCCTTAATTTTACGGCAGAATGGAAAATAGATCTCTTACACTACTAGTACTACTAGACTTTAGTAGCGGATTCAATTCTGTCTACTTTAGCATTCTTCTTGGCATTTTAACATCTCTAAACGTCTCTCCTTCTACAGTGGCCTGGTTCACTCTTATCTTCGAGGCCGATCGAAGCGGGTTCGCCATGGTGTCTCACTCTCACCGATGTGATCTTTTAGCGGGCGTGCCTCAGGGTGGCGTTCTCTCCTCTCTGCTCTCCTCAGTATTTTTTGACTCTATTACCACAGTTTTTTTAATGTAATTTCCACCTTTACGCTGATGCTTTGCAGATTTACCGCCATTTTGCTGTCCCAGATACTTCAGCAACTATTGCTGCTTTAAATGAAGATCTCAGTCGCATAAGTACTGGGCTAAGTCATACAGCTTGTATGTAAATCCGAGCAAATCAAAAGTCATGATTATTGGCAGTCAACATTTGCGTGGCTGCATCGATTTCACCAATTTGCCCTCTGTTGTCCTTGATAGTACTCCTATTGATTTCACTGACACAGCTAAAAACTTAGATTTGATTCTAGTCTCACTTTGAATGCATATGTCAGGGAAATCAGTAGAAAAGTATATTATTCTTATCATAAGCTTGTATTATATCATAAGTGTCTTCTGAGTTTTCTGCGCTTTCGGACCAAGATTTCTCTTGCTCAAACCCTCATCCAACCAATTATCGAATACGCAGAAGTCTGTTACTTGGATATTAATGAGGATCTCTTTAATAAACTAGAACGGTTACAGAAACTGTGTAAGGTCGAGCAGGGCAAGTGAAACATACTTTATTTTATTCTCGCTTTAATTGAATATTTTGACTAAAAAAATTGCCCTACGATTGTGCCACTATAGTATGTAATATGACAAAAGCATAAAGAAACTTAAAGTAAACACAATAATATCTTATTTACGTTCATAGTCGATAAAACGCAAATTAAAGTAAGACCTTACACACTGTTTCACTTACTCCTCTGGTGAGGCAACAGAAACACTCCGAGATTTTTAGTATTAACCCACTAAGTGTTGTACCATTTTGGAATCCTGATTAAAGGCGCCAACTTTTGATGGCCCTTGCCGAGGCACTCTAGTACTTAACTTTTTTTTAAGGAGGCTCTGTGATAGTTGAGATATTTTGAGAATGTTGAATTCATAGTTCGGCAAAAAGTGTTAATTCTAAGAAAATTTTTGGGGCAATTGTGTTAATATTTTTTATTGTGGTTTAAGATAATATGTCCTTTAGGGTTATGGAGACATGTTTTAAATGAACAAAATAACCAACATTAACCACAACAACCAAAAAAACTGTTAAAATTTTCATATTTCAGAGAAAATTTTCTTGTGTAATGGCCGTAATTTCTAAAGAATATGGGATGGATTTTTTTTCAGGTTTTTCTGATGATGGTTACTATCTATCCTATCGTCCCGTTTCGGCTTGACGTTAAATTTTAGGACACCCTAAATACTATAGATGGGCAATGCAAAAGAGAAAGCGCATAACGCGACCGTCCGACATAGATGATCGCGACCACTCGCCCACGCTAGAATTACTAAAGGTATGGGCCAACTGTGTAGAAATAAAACATAACGAACGAATCTATCGTTTTATTTACAACTTATAAACTTGACAACAAAATACTAAATTAGAAATACTGGTTTAAAATAAATAGGTATAACATACAGATCAATTTAGAGTCAATAAATTATGAAAAATCTATGTTCATTTGATTTCCTATGATTTCATGGCATTATACATCTTAAAAATATGTTTTGTTTAATAAGTTAGGCTGTGGATTACAGCGTAAGTAAAATCTTTGGTTGTAGACTGTCCACCGAGGTCCTTTGTCCTAACTTTTCCGTCTTTCAAAACCCTGTAAAAAAATTACGTGTTAAATACAAGTCCACAATTTGTATTTTTATTGCACATGGCAAACGACAAAAATCATCCGTTTATACATTCGATAGACAATATTATTTCCCGCCGAATAAGCCATTACCTAAACAAAGTACCATTACCTAAAAGTGTCAGTGATCATACTTTTCTTTAACATGTACCTATCAAATATTTCATACAAAAATCAGGGAGAGGGAAAGAGGGGTGGACGCCAATGTTTAGTGTATATGCGTATAAAAATAGTTGTGTAGGTACAGTTGCCTAAGAAAGTGGTCAACCACTTTTGGTAACTGTCAGAATATTATTACAAGGGAAAATCAACTTTCTTGTTTTATAAAGTACAAATGAAATTGACCCGTGGGGTGATAAAAACCCAATTTTTGCCCGACTGTACATAAACTATCGCTTGTTGCTGACCGAGCACATTTTATTTGCATTTAATAATTACGTACATTGTGTACTTTAAAATTTTTGTTATTTTTGCTTAATTGCTTAATTAAAACATTCGTAAATACTTCTTGTAATTGCTGGTTTGGTCTAGCATCTGTTTCTGTTTGGTTGTCGAATCCGCAACACATAAAATTCACCCTATTTAAAAAAAATGTGAAACGAAAGAAGCATATATATATATTTTTTAAATAAAATGGTTTTTTGACAGACCCTATCTTTTGTCAACCTTTCTAACTCTAAATATTTTTGTAACCGTAGACTTAGGCCCTTTGCGCAGCTCTGAATTAGCTAGCACTGGGTTAAATATTGCTTTATGTCTCTATCAGTTCAATAGAAATAGATAGCGAGCTAGCCCAGAGCTTAGTGGAGCTGCGCAAATGGCCCTTAGTATATTACTCCGAAAAGACTACCTGACAGCGTAGTGACGCGTGGCGAGTTTTGATTTTCATCGTGTCAGTCATTTAGTCCAACCATACGTAAATTTACAGCGCCGCCATCTTATCTTTTCAGTAGACAAAACCGGAACTAAAAGATTCCTGGGGCAACTTATTGTGAAAAGAAATGTTAACATAGGAGCGCCCCACCTTTGACTGCACGGATAACTTGGTCGGTTTGGGACTGTCACTCAAAACGGTGCATTTTGATTTGATGTCTTGGTAGCTTTACGTAAAGGTCTTTCCAGAGTAGTACTAAGTGTATATTTGTTATACAGACAATGATTGTAAAAATGAATGTAGATACGTGTATCTATTCCTCTATAAATAAATAATTATATAAAAATGCCTTGAAACTACGTGGCGAACATAATGGCCAAGTTCTTTCTAGGGAACACAAAACCGGTCGAAATTAAAAACGTTTTTTTTTCGATTTCATGGGAAAAGTCCGGTTTTTGGTAAAACCGTTTTTAATAAAACTAAACAGGTTTCTAATTCTTTGTTTAGGTAATCCTTTGTTTGAATAATATTTTCAGACTGAATGCAGAATTTAGTATTTAGTAGGAAATTTCTTGTGACAACTAATCACAAACTAAGTAGGTACAATATTAGTTAACACGATCTAAGTGATCAAAGGAACAGAATATGTCATTATAAGTCACGTGTAATAAGAAAGTACCTATTGTAAAACACGAAACCAAGATTTTATTACACTGAAGTATCGGATAAAATTATTATTATTTTTCCTCTCAGAAAAATTAAACTTAACTAAAGCAACAAGTCTTTTAAGTGAGATCATTAGGTAAACAATCATTTTCAACACATTTGCTTGTAAAGTGATTCTTATAGCAACACATTTAGGTTCCTAATTAAAAAAATTTTTTTACAATCAGTTTCTGAATAAATAAACTATTTTAGGTAACAGATGCAGAAAAGATAATTTTGTACAAACATAAAGGAAGAGACATTATAAATTTATTTTGAAAAAATGATACCAGTGAAGTTTCTTGCCAGTTCTTCTTCACGAAGGATTTTCCGAACTGATGGTGGAGCCATGCTTTATTATAAATAAGAACAAGTAACTGTCAATGTTGAGAAATATATATATTTGAATATGAATTTATTTTACCGTCGATAAAAACTAGTATTTGCTTGTTCCCCCGCGTTGACCAACAGTTCTTGTATACATAGTTATTTATTTACTCACTTTTTAACAGCATCCTTGATCTGCTTAGCGTAGGAGTGCAGGTTGACGTGGGACAGCATGTTGGCCGAGCAGAGTAACATAGCTGTTGGGTTCGCGATGTTCTTGCCCACCGCTCCAGAGAAAATGTGACGGGCTCCCTGTTGGAAATAACGTGCTTTATTGAGAAAATTATTTATATAAGTTACTTTGAGTACTTTTCAGTAAATTGTATTTTGATGATGATCTGCCGAATAAGAATTTCAAAAAAAATAAACAAAAATTGTGTGTGGAAGTTGTGCTAGGAAACGGCCCACCGAATCAAAGTTTGGTGGATTTTATAACTTGTGGCACCTAAGAAAGGATAGTTTCTTAATCTGGTTGGGCGAACTAGTTTGAGGGTGTTCGTCGTTTGGATACTTGGGGGGAGGGAGACTTGCCGAGCTAACAGATGCAGAAAAGAATAATTTTGTATAGACATAAAGAGACTCTGTAAACTTATTTTGAAAAAAAAAAAAAAATATACCCGTGAAGTTTCTTGCCAGTTCTTCTTCACGAAGGTTTTTTTTCGAACTGGTGGTAGAATCATGTTTTATTTGACGTCAATAAGAACAAGTAATTGTCAATGTTGAGAAATAAATATTTGAATTTGAATTTGAATTAGTAAATACTAAAGAAAAGTCATAGTGAAAAAAATATGATCAAAAAATATTAACTGAAATGTATAAATGATTTTAACTTCATCATAGCCTGTAAACAAACGCGCGATCCACCTGATGGAAATTAATTGTGAATTTCCCCTTCTTTGCATCCAGGGATACTTAATTCGCTAAACAAACAATACTCTTTACCTAGATTATACTAGACTTTACAATACTCTCTTGTAAACAGGATTTTGTTTGTATGTAATCAATTTACTCTGTAAGTAACTATTGGACCAACTATGAAAATTCTTTCAGCATTTTAAACCTACCTTTTAACCTGAATTTTGCAATATTTTATTCCAAAGCAAGCACAACTGTCTGGACAAGTGACACTCGACGTCACAATACAAGTATGAATAGATTGCTATACACTTACGAAACTTTCCATCAAAGTCAAGTCAATTTCATACATTTGTCATTCTATTCGCTTTTCTATTCTGTCATCTTCAATACTTGAAATTGACAAATTGGTTGTCATACTCTCAAAAATTGATTGATTGATTGATTCCATCATGAACACGACATGCTAGGCCCTCAGGGTAGTTGAATTCCACATACCTGTTCGAATACAGCACACTCAGCGCTGTAAGAGGCCCCGGCTAC
This sequence comes from Marasmarcha lunaedactyla, assembly GCA_923062675.1. Lineage (NCBI taxonomy): Eukaryota > Metazoa > Arthropoda > Insecta > Lepidoptera > Pterophoridae > Marasmarcha > Marasmarcha lunaedactyla. The sequence continues at coordinate 6,272,829 of OV281361.1, read as the reverse complement.
CACACCAGCCCCACCGACCAATCCGCTGGCCAGATTGTCCACAATGTTTCCGTACAGGTTCGGAGTCACCATCACGTCGAACTGCTGGGGGTTGGATACCATCTGCATGGTGCAGTTGTCTACGATCATCTTCTCAAATTGAATGCGGGGATAGAGTTGTGCCATCTGTGGGTTAAGATATAAATTTAATATAATAATAATAATAATCCCCAGACAAACACACCAACTGTATGGTCCCAAAGTAAGCAGAGCTTGTGTTATGGATGACCATACAGCGAACTGGGGGGGAACCCAGAATAAACATACATATATAAATATCAACAACCATGACCCGAGAACAAACATCTGTGTTCATCACACAAATGAATGCCCCAGCCAGGACTCGAACCTGGGGCCTCCGGCCTATGAGGCAGGGCTACTGACCACTGATACTCGGCCGTCGAAAAATATTTTTGGATCTGATTGTAATGTGTTTGTGTTAAGAGCGTTTATACAAAATCGTGCAATTTTAGGAGTTTTCAGTGTTTGCTTCCAATCAAAATATTACACGTATGCATCGAAATATGAGTTCAATTTATTCGAAATTTCATCGTCTAAAACATGTATTGAGAAAATTTTCATTTCTGCAGATAGTTTTTTAGTAGGAATTCATTGTTCATGCGCCTTTTCTTGTAATCGATTGAAAAGATTGCTGTGGTCTCTGTTTTGTCGTAAAAGAGTCTATAGAGAAAATAGTACAAAATATTATTTTTTTAAAGGCTAACACACAAAAATCAAAGCGTGAAAAAGTTGGATTTCAGTCTAGTTTGTCGCAGTTTTCGATACACTTTCGATACATAAGTAATAATTTTCACTTCTTATTACTAACAAAGATGTAACTAATTAAATAAAACGGAAATATTATTCAAGTCCATTTAAAAATACTTCTGAAAAATCATTTAAAAAAATGTCTAAAATTGATATTAAATCTAATGCACGCGCTGCTTGTATTTAGTACCGGCCGAGGCCTTCCAGAGTGTGGAATATTAATTTTATTATAAATAATAAAATTAATATTGAAGTACTGCATTTTTCAAAGTATTATTTTACTAAATAATCTATAAAAGTCTTTGTTTTTAGGTACCGTCACGGCTAAGCCTTAGGAAGCACGTCAGAATGCTACGATGTTTCAGTAAAGAGGTCGATATAAATTGAGAAGAAAATATATTTGAATATATGTTTCACATAACGAAAAAATATCAAAACATTCCGACTTGCTCCATCATCGGAGTATGATGTATTAAATAAAAAGATGAAGTTATACCGAGACCAACATTTTATTTTAAACACGAGTGTAGTTACCACCAACTTTTAAAATGGGTAACAAAGGTAGGAAACAGTATAATTTAAAAAGAAAAATCGAAGCGGTGGCCAAAATAATAATATCACGAAGGCTAGAGAAGCAAAAAGGCACGTTACCTTATTATTATTTATTCATTCATTCATTACACATATTATTCAGAGCCGCGAGAACGCTCGCACCCTGCAGTGGGTTGAAAATGGGTTGATGATAATGATTCAGAGCTGTGGTGGCGCAGTGGCTGGCCTCTTAATCCTAGGGTCGTTTGTTCGAACGAACCCAAACACGTACTTTTATATTTGAAAAATGTATGAGCATATAAAAACCTGCACTGACCGGTAAACCGGAACCCAAAGTTCAAAAAGACATTCGCCAATCCGGAGGATGCACCGATGCCTTCTTAATATAATGCGATATTGTCCCTCTGGGAGGAGGCTTTTACCCTGCCCATCCCATTGGTCGAGAATGTGCTGATGATTACTTTTTTACCGGGTACTTAAAAGTTCAGACTTTTAATTAATATACAGCGTAGTCTATATTATGTGCTAAAATCGGAATATATACACCTTCTCCACCTTAAGCTCATTATGTTAACTGAAGGTATGCAATTATGTCAATAATGTTATTTTCGGTATTGTTTTATAGATTGAAAATTATTATGAACAAGGAGCAACCAGCGACTACTATAGTCGAATGTAACGAAGATCTTTCCAGAAGCTCCAAGGCTGTTAAGATAATCTTGTAAGTTAATTATTTATTTTAAATAAAAAAACTATCTGTTGCCCTCAAATCTAATAAAGCAGTGATTAGACAATATGACAAATTGTGACTTTCTCAGATTGACGTTTGAGCAAATTAAAATTGTGAAATTCAATTAAAAGTCTGAACTTTTAAGTACCCAGTAAATAAGTAATCATCATCAGCTCATTGTCGACCCGCTGCAGGGTATTTGACCCTATTTTTTGTCACTATAAAAAATATGTCAACGTAATCAGTAAATTTAATAGCTCTCGTTATTTTCAATTTAATAAACGACATTGCACCTTAAGTGGTTCTCAAATTAAAGTTTGTCAGTTTATTGTATAGTAATAAATAATATTTTTTTCATCTAATTTCATTTATTTTTATTAAGTAATCACTCTTATCTTAAATCATAACTACCGTATAACTTAAGCCCTTATTGTACCCCAATTTTATTTCGTCCCATATTATCCTAACCAGGTATTTAAATATCTTACTTTGCAAAACATAACTCAAGTAATAAATGACATAAATTTATATTTCTATAAATCAAAATTAAAATATAATAACGTAAAATAAGTCAAACATATTTGAAAAAGTATCAAAACCATTGCGACCGCGCTAATTGACGGCCAGCGACTGTATCATACAGCACTGCAGATGTGTGCATGTAATGGATACGTGTGCGTGTTGCAGTTTGGCGATTCGGGAGAGCGTCGATTTGTATAAAGACTCTTAAGAATAGTTTTGGGTTGAAACCAAGAATAAATTCTATGTTTTGCCTAATGATGGCCCATGAGGCCTAAAAGATTTTCAGTTTTGATTTCTCAAGACCGTAAGGTATTTTTATTTGCGTACATTAATTGATAGCATGTTCATATATGTCATTACATTTTTCTCTGTAATGCATACCTCCCACACTTAAACCCTAAAAAGGAAATATCAGCTGTTTCATACAAAAGATTAGTACCTAGTCAATCAAAATGTACGGAACAGGTATTATATTTCTTGGGTATTGATTTTGGTCAGATATCAAAAGTTTGTGTTTTTATTAATAGATTGTGAAATCCGCGTCGAACACCGTATTTTAAAGGAGAAAGCGGACAAACAGGCTGAGTGAAAATGCTGTGTTTTTAGTGAAGCTTCTTATATTACCCGACTGTCAAAAGGAGGGTTATGTTTTACTGGTGTATGTATGTATGTATATGTCTTTGGCTTGCTCTACAGCCTAAACCGTTTCACGGATTTCAACATATGAGGCTTCGTCTCAGTTGTCGGAGCGATAAAGTGCCTGTTTGGTGTGGAGGTAAGTACCCTTGCCTTCCATGCCAGAGGTCCCGGGTTCGAATCCTGGTAGAGGCAGATATTTTATTATATTTGCTTTCTAGTCATGGATGTGTATGTATGTTTATTTAAGTTTATTTCTAATAATTATACCTGAAAAAAAATATCTATGTGTGCTTATATATTTCTTAAGTTTATTTATCCGTTATCTAGTATCCATAACACAAGTTCTTAATGATACTTAATTTGGGCTAGACAATGTGGTGTGATTGTTAGAAATATTATTATTATTATTATATTATTTTTTAAGGCGTATATGCCCCCCCCCCCCCAATTTTTAAAGTTATTTTCCTCGGAATTACCATCGGTGTATCTTTAAAAGTCAGGATTTTATGTCTCAGCGTAAATAAGGCAGCGTGTTCACTTACCTGTTCACAACTCCTCAAAAACAATCCATCGCCCAACTTCATGATGTTGGCCTTGTGTACGGCGGTGACCTTCTTGCGTCGCATCTTGACGGCGTAGTCGAACGCGAACTTCGCTATGCGCTCGGATTTCACGGCTGTTATGATTTTCAGGCATTCCACCACCCCTGAAAAGTAAAGAATATGTTATTGATCAAATAAAATATAGGAGATAAATGGAAATACAAAATGTTATTGGAAATGGTAGTGCCATGTTTATAAGTTTTGATGATAGAGTCTACCCAAGAGGTGCCTCTTGGATTATCCAGGAATATACGTTTCAGAAAAATAGACGCAGGCAGCTCGGTCTACATTTCGGCGGTGCGAGCCAAAAAGGCGCTTGCCAAACTCGACTTTAAGGTGTATTAAGCATGAACGATGAACTTTAGTTTAGGTTTAGGCATTCCATATTTACTCACGGCCTTACAACCAGCATCTACTAACAGTTCGGGTGGTGGCGGCCATATGTTAATAATTGTTGATTAAAATCTAGAATCGACGATTTGGCTTAAAATTCGATGGACCCTTCAAAAGAAACCTACGTCGTTGGAATCGTTATGAATCAAGCTAACCAATAACTTGGGAGATAAACACTTAAAGATATGAACAATTTTCCGTATTATAAGCTAACGTGGAATTAGTGATTTTCTGTAAATAAATCATAATGTCTAGTTAACAAAATTATAGCTTGTTCACATAATTCAAAACTCCTGTTTCACATTTGTTTTATCTATAACAAAAAAAAATCACAACTTATACTTTTTTTTGTAAAATATTAAGTAGTATTATTTTATTCAACAGTTCATTCGGTTCAGATTGATCTTTCGTTGTCTATTGCCCACCTTTTAAAACAAATTGTGCACTTAGTGACATAGAAATAGCACCGGAATAACGAGAAAACCACCTGCAGTGGACCGCAGACGGAATCCGTCCTTGTGCCACTTGTTCGAAAACACGCAACACGGCTTCCGACATCCCGCCAACCAAAGGGTTAACGGTCAGACTGAGAATCCAATTAATCACTACATTTATGTTTTAATGACAAGCTACTCACCAGGAACGCCCTCGTGCTCCAAGGCCGAGTACTCTCCCTCGGTTTGCTCTCTGATGATAATGCAGTCCACATCGGTGTGCCGGCACTTGACGTTCGGTAGCGACTTCACATGGACCACGTTAGCGTACAAGTCCAGGGTGTTGCGCAGCTTCATGTTCAGTGTTTGAAGTTCTCCGGTGTGGGAGAAGTCTGGGGTTGCGAGGATTCCCTGGAATTATTGTATTTGGTTTATTTCGTCCCATATTATCCTAACCAGGTATTTAAATATCTTACTTTGCAAAACATAACTCAAGTAATAAATGACATAAATTTATATCTCTATAAATCAAAATTAAAATATAATAACGTAAAATAAGTAAAACATATTTGAAAAAGTATCAAAACCATTGCGGACGCGCTAATTGACCGCCAGCGACTGTATCATACAGCACTGCAGATGTGTGCATGTAATGTAATAATAGGTTTAAAATTATAGATTTAAGGTAAGATGGTAGTAAGAAGGCATGACAAGGAAATATTGGAAAAAAATTATCCTCTTGTTAGTAATATAATATCTTACAGTATAACTCAAAGTTACGCCACAGACAACTAAGTAAAAGATAAATCACTGTGTGCAAAAGATGCTATTCCCGCCTTTTTAACTAAGTCCACTCTCTCCGCGCGCTAACGACTGCTTGCAAAAATGAACTTTGCTGTGTACGTGACGAGATCGAGTGACAGAGCGTACCTGGTTACGCGATAGGTACGCTACGTAAATCTGGATATGACTTATGTTTAAATTCTACCGAAGACTAAATGAAGGGAAATATCTTTATAGTAAAAATCGAGACCAGAATAATGAAGACTTTTTAGTTTTATATATCTAAATGAAAAATATCGACAGAGCTCCAATATTTCATTTTTCTTGTACAAAATATCATCTGTAACACATGTATAATGTTTTCTCGTTTATTTCGTAAACAAAAAACAAAATTGACAAAAATATAACAAAAACGATATTAGTGGGTTTGAATATTAAAAAAAAAACTTAAGGCACTCCTTTAAGTCCAGTGTATAATATGTCACTCGATGTATTTGCGCGCGCTAAATACATACCGGTCGCTGGCTCTCGGGCCTTAGCAAAGTATTGCGTATTGCCGAATTGCGTTCGTGTTTAAGTTCATTTTTGCATGCAGTCAGCGAGCGGAGAGAAAAGAGTTTCGTCGCATTTGGTCTACTAGACGAAAACGTGTCTATTTCGCATTTGGTCCAATTCGCGTTTGGTTCACCTAGCATTTAGTCCACGTCGCACTAGTCCTTTTCGCATCTGGTCCAATTTGGGTGTTTGAGGTACCATCACTCTGTCTGGTTACCATACTATAAGGAAAAACCTTTCTTTGGGACCAGGACAGTGTGTTATGAGATGTTGTCTTAATTCATTTAGGTATTAGGTTAAGTTTGTATGTAGTTAATACACGCGTGACCCAAGCGAGCGAAGCGACCGTGGTGCGGCAGCACCCGGCGAAGCGCTAGGTCCAATTTAAGTACCATTTCCAGCTTTTCACTAAAAGCGACTTTGGCGAACATCAAGTGTTTATTTTTTTTATGTTATGTATATATTTTATTTATGTTCAGTTTTATATTCGAAAATCTAAAAAAAACCACAGAGTTGCTGCTGAGATGGCGTTAAACGTAGCAACGAAAACAAATTTTAATTAACGCTCTCATTGTAAAAAGTGGACCAAATGCGAAGAAACGAGAGAAAAGGTTTAGTTAAAAAGGATAGAACGCAATTTTTTTCACACAATAATTTGTCTGTTACTAAGTAAATCGAAGATTATTTGATTACCTTAATACATATTTTGTTACGGGCGATAGAATTGACAACATCTTCTAGCGGGGCACTCAGTGTAGGGTTAACTTCAGAGAAGAAGAAGGACTCGAAATCCACAGGAATATTGGCTGCCTGGATAAAACAGATATAAAATACAGATATAAACTAAGCAGTTTGAAACACTTGCAAATTAAAGCATTCATGTTGTTAAAATTGATTTTGCCCTATTGGCTGTGGTTGGCGAGTTAACCCGTTCTGTAAAAGCTTCTACAGACGGACCCATCGTAGCATGTACCGACAGCCCAAGCCATACCTACCAAATATATTTATGTTTTGGTTGGTATTGCTAGCATGAAAAATAAAAAAAAAACGATTGTTTGCGTTTCATGCGGAAGGCGAATAATCACATCTTGATAGTTTAGGATTATAAACAGTAGGCGAATTAAGTCGTTCTAAATAAATCATTTCAAAATATATGCAACGTAAGAACAGTAGTCTAGGAACATTGAAGAAACGGATGTCTCTAAAAAACATTAAGCAAATTAAGGTATATAATACAAAGGTATAATAATGGGAATATATATATTTTAATTTAGATTATCTAAAATTTACTTGTCCAGCTTACGACTCAAACAGAACTTAAACGTTACTTCGGCATTTCTTCATTTCGACACTATTACTACTGATAATCTAGCAAATGTGATACACATTCAATTAGGAGATGTGTAGGTATTAAGGTAGCTCAATAGACCCACCCGTCACCCGATAAGCACCAGCTCGTTGCTTAAAAACTACCTACTCAAAATTTTATACAAATATAGCTTATACATTTATTGTTAAGAATGCACTGCATTGAAATAAATACATTCCTTGGCAGAATGGACCCAAAATCAAACAAATGTTATGGATCTCAAAACAGACCATCTGGTGCCTTTTCAGTGTATTGTTTATTGTAGTAATAAGGCTCAATTTACACTAGTGCATGCGCGCGGATCCTCCTTGAATCGCCCTCGGAACGCACGTGCAACCGTTGCGGTCCACTTCCGCGCCAGTATACCTTAATTGAGCCACACATAGGCTAACCTTATAATAAACTTATAAAGATATTGTGTATTGACACCAGCTAATTCACCATAAATATGAACTCTACGCGTACTAATTTCCACGCGTACGAAGTCGCGGGCATCAGCTAGTCGTTTATAAATTACGGAACCTTTCTTACTCACGCTCACTTTGAGTGGCTCACTCATTTTGATGATATTGACTAAGTATACATTTTTGGGACGAGTTATCTCGCCGATTTTTCCAAACGGCTTATTTCGTCATCCGTGTGTCAAAGCGATTTAATTAAAACGAGTTATCTCGCCACCCGTACTGGGGAGCAAAATTTTTTTTTGTGAGCCCGTCTACAGCGCCTGTTTAGCGTACGGTGAGCCCGAAGCGAAAGGATTAATGTTAGAGAGATTATGTCTTTTTTAGAGCCTGATTAGAATATTTGCTAATATAAATAAACAATTGTGTAAAAAGACAGAATATCATAATTTTGTTTTTTTGGCTCATGTGTAATTGCAAGACAATAATAATAGTAGTAAGTAATTATAATCTTTATTTTCAAGTATAAGAGACACAAAATGACCTAAATTATAAACAGAGATCTGTTTATATAGTCTAACATCAGAATTACAAATAATGGAAATATAAATTTATTCTTAAATTATAAAACTTCATTAACAAAAAGAAAAATATATAAATAATGTTAAATGTTTCCTACTCTATGATGAAGAAAATGTAATGGTTTAAATAACATAGAAACATGATTCATAATAATATCAAATATTCCAATGTCAGGTTAAAATGATTAGTAATGGTACACAGTTGCATTGGAACTTGATAAGTGTAAAATAAAAACAATGTCAAATAATAATTCTAATTACAAAATGAACTTGTTTTGGTTTTGGCAGCAGTTTTGCTAAAGGATTATGGAAACTATGCATTTTTTTGGATAAATGGTACCCTATAACCTTTTCTGAATCTCTGACGAGGTGCAGGCAAAATTAAATGATACATTTTTGCTTGCCTAGTTCTTGCGCGAAAGTGTAACAAATAAACAAATGGGAGAAAAAAATTAAGGAAAATTATAATGAAAAAATTGTTTGGTGCCTAACTATTTTAAAACATACCTTGAACACCTCCTGTACAGAGTACACCATTTCAGGACCCACTCCATCTCCGGGAATTAACGTGCATTTTATGCGTCCTTCCTTGGCCGATGATTGCTGTATGCCAATGTTTATATTATAATATAAATTTTATCTCAACAAGTGCAATTAAAGAAAATACAAATTAAAATTCAAAAATAAAAGTAAATCTAAATAAAAATAATTTCTAAAGTTAATTATAATATAAGGTAGCAATATTCTAAATTTTTTATTACATAAAATATAATTTTGCCTTTAACTTTAGTTTTGCTAAAGCAATTTGCTTGATACCAGTCTTACCTGTAGGACCAACATGATATGAATATGATCCCATAATGGTACTGCCTTGTTAAAATAGACCTATGTATTTGGACTACACAAATGTTGCATATTAACAGTAAAAACTTTGGCGAAAATTATTTATTTATATTGGATATTGTTAGTTTTTTAAAAGATACTATTGGCCAACATGCAACAAATATAAAAGGAACAATAAGGGTTACACCTTAGTACAGTCAAGTTGATATTTTAAATTTGCCAAATGAAGATGATTCCAAAGGAATTGTGGCCAAAAAGAGAGTTTATGTTCACCTTTTAATTTATTCAGAATTTTGTAGAATTTTGGTAACTTGGCTGCACAAGTTATCAGCAGTAATGATATCCAGACAGATTTTCTGAATAAAAATTGATATCTGGATATCATTTAGTTCTGTAATAATGACCTCATTATTCATGCTATGCAACAACACTGAAACTGCAATTCCACAAACAAAGATGTCAATGGATATATTCATGCTACCCCAGGGATAGATCAATTTAAGAACTTACAACTTCTGGCTTTTACGTCTGAATAATTACCTGTCAAACTAACTTACATAATTTAAACAACAAATTAAATATCCAATACTTTTGATTGATACAACTTACAATCACACCATCCCGAAAGAAAGAATGTCTCTCATCTTTGCGCAACCTATTTTCAATAAATAAAAATGTAAAATACAAAAGAATAGGTATACAAAATTATAAACTTGAAATAGTTACAATTTACTACAAACAAAAAATAGTATTTTTCAGTAAAATTTTCATATAATTTCAAAATGTATGTAAAGTATAAAGAAAAGATAATTGATATGTGGATACCAAGGAAGTTATACTTGCTATTAGTGTTACGAGATGTTAGTTGCTCACCAATGTGCTAAGGTTTTGAGGTGCAAAACATACGTTTTTATCGGCGTTTACCGAGCTCGTATGAACTCCTTTACCAACATGTTGGGTGCCCTGTAAATCCAATAAAGGAACATGAATCACGTGAATTACCAAAAAGTAGATTCTTTGCTATTTTACATCGGAGCAGTTTGATAAGTCAAATAAAAATAGCTGATCACTACGCAGAAAGAGGAGTTACGAAACATACTTTTGAAAACAGTAGTATTAGATAATGACTACTAACACTCTAAATATGGAACTAACCTGTAGGAGTGTGCGGAATATATTTCTAGAAATAAGAGACATAATTATTGCAGTTTAAATCAAAAATTAAAATAACTATTTTTGGCTCCTTCCTCCTGAAGGGGCTATAAAAAAAGTAGCTAACCTTTTTCAATCACAAGTTGATCGAGCACGTCAAATAAGATTTTCAATCAACGTAGGTGTTTAGCCTGTCAAACTCGAAGGAAAGACTATGCCATAGCATGGTGCTTCACAACAAGTGCTGGTAGTGAATGAGAAAGTAGGCGAAAGGACGTCATTTTCCATCATTTTCCAAGAACTGAGATAGGACTTTACATTGGTTACCGAGTTTTTGTGCTAATAGTGTTAACTTACAAGGTTTAAGTGTGTTAGAACTTCGTAAATTGTTTGTAAGTCACAAACATTTTGAGAAGAAATGTTTTCTGGGTTATTCTATAAGAATAACGGTGTTTAATTCGTGTAACATAATCAACAGAATATTAAAAGGTACTGATTTCTCGCGTTTAGAAAATAAATATTTGCCTCCCATGCAATACAAACAAAGCATATAAAAATATAAAACAAAGTTAAGAAATAAAAAAAAATATTTTATTTTTTTATTTATTTTTACAGATAAAGAATATCTGATAAAATATCTTGTAGAATAGAAGAGGGGCTTTCGCGCTGCCACAATGGCATTACGCCAAAATCCAACGCCATCATTTTAAAATTAAAAAGCGAAGGACAATCTAAATTAAAAAAGTTAATTGTCAAATTGAAAAAGTGGGTTCCTAGTGTTGTAGTCAAGAAGAGGTTCGTCTGATGCGTAGCATCACTAATTAGTTTGTGCTATGCTTAAGGATTTGTACTGATAAATAAGGAAAGGCTCCAATGCGTCAACATTTTTTTATAACCCATTTAAAAATTAGTGACGGTTTATCTTTTCTATTTTGTTGCTGTAGTAACTTGTGAAATAAATTAGTTTATCTTCAAAATTATTAAATAACATTGGTTGTTCTATTTCAGATGTACGCGTTCTAGTTACATAGAATGAGAATTCCTTTGCGATATTGTTAGTACCATAGGCTCGTTGTAAATTGTTTAGTTATCTGTGATATTATTCCACAGAGAAAGACGACTAGAGCTGAAAATTACCTGGATATCTATACAAAAGGAAATATTTCTGAAAGTTGCCTGAAAGTTTCTAATTTAGAAAGAATTCAAAAATACTTTTTAGGTACACTAAAAATGAATTAGTGAAATTGGGTATATTCTTCACTTAAAAATGTAACGTTGCTCAGTAACATGCATAAGTCTATCTAATTATGATTTTTAATATTACTTCTTCTTCTTATCGTGTAAGACAGTGGCAACATCTGGCTTCAGAGTTTATCGAGCTACTTCTTTTTTATTTTTTAATAAATTCAGCATTCTTAAAAACTAGCTCTACAGGTATAAGACGAATGACGCTCACTTTTTTATATAGGAAATAGGACAAGCGTTTATCGTTTAGTAGTAAATAGTAGCAAATAGCCATAAAAAGGTGCACATGGTCTCATGTCCATATCTCGTTTGGTCCAGCCATCCTGACGCTGACGCGTTTAGCTTCCATCACACCTGATCAGGGCCGGATTTAGGGGCGGGTAACCGGGGCAGCAGCGCCGGGTCTCCACAAACATTGGGCCCCCACAATAGAGATTAATAAAAAAATTGCTTTTCTGTTTTTTAATTAAAAATTGTGTATTTTAACCATTAACACTTCTTTAAAGTAAAATCTTACACAAATATGTCCACAAATTATTACTAATTGTTTATTAACATGTTAATTCAAATAATTTGAGTTTGTTTCGCATTACTTGATTTATTTTTTATTTTATTCGGAAATTAATTTCGGGCCATCACTCCTTTATTGCCCCAGGGCCTCCAGACCTATCTAAATCCAGCCCTGCACCTGATGATGATGAAGACGAGGATGTTACACGCCCTTCTAACGTGCGGTTTACATGTATTAAGTAGTTAAAGTTGGTAACTAAATTTTAAGTTACTACATGTCACTTGTGTGTCCAAACGGATTAAGTAGTTAAGTTCATAAGTTCAATGAAGATGAGCAGTGTTGAATGTCAAGCATTTCGTCAATTCTGTACTTAGATATGTGGTAAACGTGATTTTGGACAAATCCAGAGAAGAATTTGTTTCGGAAATTAAAATCTTTGCAAGATTATGTATTTTTCTAAATTTTTTACGTCGACGGGTCGACGTCGAGCGACGGACGATCGATTGGTGTGGTACCTTTACTAATTAGGTAACCTTAATAATCACTAGAGGGATATGAGCCTCTCCCAACTCAGGGGTGGCATCCGACAATTGCAGGCCATCACGCCTACTGCGGGTTGGCAGACATACCAACTCAGAGGTGGTGTCAGAGAATTGTAAGCCATCATGCCAACTGCGGGTTGGCAGACTTATCAACTCAGGGTTGGTGTCAGAGAATTGTAGGCCATCACGCCTACTGCGACGTCGACTGTTCTATTCTGCGGGCGATCGATTGGTGTGGTAACACCCTTAAATATTCTTCCACAAATTTTAAAGTAGAAACCAAACTCTACTCCGACATTAAAAAAAAAAGAGAAATGCGACATAAAGCTCTTGCCGCCACCCGCTTTGTCAGCTTATGCACTTTACTAAAAAAATCACGTCCAAACTACTTAATCACTTGCGTACTAAATTTTAAGTTACCACTTGTCACTTAATTGTCGAACATAAATTTTTAATTTTTTTCTGAAGGGTACTCACTCAATCCACACGCACACAATCAATGAATACATGAACAGTACCGTGTATTGAGTATTTTCTTTAAGTCGCCCTAGCCCTAATGCGCGGTTTACGTGTATTAAGTAGTTAAGTTGGTAACTAAATTTTAAGTTACTGCATGTCACTTGTGTGTCCAAACGGATTAAGTAGTTAAGTTCATAAGTTCAATGAAGATGAGCAGTGATGAATCTCAAGGAATTCATCAATTCTGTACTTAGATATATGGTAAATGTGATTTTGGACAAATTCAGAGAAGAATTTTATTCGAAAATTAAAAGCTTTACGAGAATATGTTTTTTTCTAAATTTTTTACCCCGTTTATTCTACAAACATACATATTTGAAATATTCTTCAACAAATTTTTAAGATGAAACATAACTCAACTCCGCTATTTATGAAAAAAAAAGCGAAAATGCGTAATAAATACGAGCTCTTGCTACCACCCGCTTTGTCAACTTATGCACTTAACCAAAAATAACGTCCAAACGTGTTAAGTGAGAAGCCCCGCCCACCTACTTATATGAAAAATAAAACTAAAGGTTACCACTTGTCACTTAATTGACGCTTTACACGCAACTTTTAACTTAAAATTTAGTTACCAACTTAACCACTTAACGCGTGTAAACCGGCTATAAGATTAAAAGTCACCCAACTCTTACACCGGTTTTAAATGACAATACATCACAAGTTGGCCCACAAATTTAGAGTCCAACCGAATTGTCTATGTAGTGAAAGGCGGCCATGCCTTCTATGTTAACATTTCTTTTTACAACGTAGTTGCGATAGGGATCTTGAAGTTCCGATTGTGTCCACTTAACAGAAAACATGGTGGCACTATACATTTACGTAGGGTTTGGCTCATGTAATACTAAATAACCCACACTATGACGAATTAAAACTGGTCATGCGTCAATAAGTGACTGACTACGCTGCTGCAATACCTAATACCTATACTTAAATAACTTTAAAGCTTATGTTTAGGACCTATATGGTTGAGGAGGGCGATGGCTGGATCCTGCGTTACCTCTTGAACGGGTGCCGTTTGAGGATGTTCATCGTTTGGGTACTTGGGGGAGGGAGGCTTTCCGAGCTACAAGTTGCAGATAAGAATAATTTTGTATAGACATAAAGAGACACTGTAAATTTATTTTAAAAAAAATAATTCCGTGAAGTTTCTTGCCAGTTCTTCTTCACGAAGGTTTTTCCGAACTGGTGGTAGAGTCATGTTTTATTTGACGTCAATAAGAAGAAGTACCTAATTGTCAATGTTGAGAAATAAATATTTGAATTTGAATTTGACCATGTTAGGATACATCAAACATAATTCTATTAATTTTAAAATCCTTAAACAAATCTATTTAGATACTTCTGGACCTCGCAAAGTGTTACCTTTTGGTATGAAAGGTATTTTTTTAACGCAATATCCAGCCCCAAACACGCTGCGCCTGCATAGAGTGTTTAAAAAATTAAAGTATTTATGTACCTACCTAAATACTAACCGAACCGAATTGTACCTGACAAACAAAAAGCTATATACTGATTGAGATTAGTATGCTGTAAGTTTTTATTTTATACTTCTTCCTCTTATAGTGTGAGTGCCACTCCGGCAACCCGTTATATTACTGTGACACGTTTACTCGCCGCCACTGGTTTGCTGCTCAGAACTTTGAACCTCAGAAGTTCTGAGGTTTGCTGGCTATAATGCGAAGGTTCCCGCGCAAAGCAGGTACCTTGACGCGTAAAAAAGTTGTGGATGAAGGAGGTCTTAAGTCAGAATAACCATTTTATGTTAAAATTGGTCAGAGCAGCGGGTGACGATTGCTTAAAATAATTTCGTGAAGGAACTTGATGCTATCTGAGAATAGGGTAGAAAATAATTTATTTGCATCCACATACAAAAAATACAATAAGCGTAAGATAAATAAAAGAACTTAAAAGTATAAAAACAATTAGAAAACAAACTAATATTCGACAAAAAATAATAAAAATAAGACCGAATCTTACCGAAATATATAAATAATATACATAAATAGATGCAAATCCTCTATTTGTCCAAATAAAGTACTTTCGAGTAGCTAGTGTATCAAAAAAATCGCACGCCATGTTGCGGGAACTATACTATTTCCATTTCTTTATTTTCTCGATGACAGCTCCTGTGAAAACTTGTGCGAGCGTTTTTTTTACATTATGTATGCGTTATTTAATAAAAATATGACGTTTACATACGTACAAGGTTATATAATACCAGAGTAGGAGAAACTGATAGGGATGGAGCTATATCGATAAACGTAACACGATAACACACCCGATATTTTTTTACAAAATGTAAGAAACTAAACTACTGCCGGATACTTTTGTACAAATTTATGAACTAATATTATATTTCATTACAAGATGTTACACGTATTAATTCTTGATTGGTAATGCCAACTCCTTTAAAATTTTCGAAGCTGTTGTAAAATAAGTAGGTATAGGTAGGTACTCGACAATGAAACGAAATAATTACAACGACAGGTAATCTTTATTTATTTAAATCAAAATCTGATGAATCATCACTGTCACTCGATGAGCTCTCCCCAACATTCATTATAAGTTCCTGTACTCCATCGAATGCCACATGAATTTCCCAATCCGACGCTATAATGTTTTGGGTTCTTCCCACAATTTTTTTCCAGTTTTCGGCAGTTACTTCTGCACATGCATTTTTTAATAAATCTAACATCTTGTTTGCCGTAAAAGGGGGATGGGTATTGTTTCGAGCTGCGTGTCCTTCGGTTTGTACCCATATTAGTTCTATAGCATTGTACTGGCAGTGATACGGCGGAAGTCGAAGAACCCAATGACCACATTCGGCAGCTATTTCGTCGATAACATATCTTTTAGGGAGGCTTCTTTTCGATTTTAAAATATTCACTAATTGTCCAAGTGTCTAATTGTCCTATCCACATTTTCGCCATGACGTTGAAGCCAGTCAATTATCTCTTGTTTTTTATGGGTCTGCGTCGGCATTTTATCAATTTGTCTGGAGTGATATGTAGCGTTGTCCATAATAATTATGGACGGTTCTTCCAGAGATTGCACCATTTCTTTAACATCCTTCGTAAATCTCCGCGTTCATTTCTTCGTGGTAGTCCACTGTTTTCTTGGATTTAAAGGCCAGTAAAGCACTCTGACACGAATCCTTTCGTAGACTCTGCCTGGCATATGATAAGGCGTTCACCTTTTCCCATCGGCATTGAACTAGTGGAAGCGGCGGGATCGTCAGTCCAGTTCTTAGATACTGTGTGGTTTGCATTTAACCAAGTCTCGTCAGTGAAAATAACATTTGACCAATCTGATATCTTTTTGGCTTCAAAAATTCGCAGCGAGCCATAGCAACGTCGTGACGCTCCATCAATATTTTACATTTGTCCGATTTTTTATAAGAAAATCCAATTTCTTTCAAAACTAAGCTTAATGACGATTTTTGGCCATGGAACGAACCACATTTACGTAAAGAAACAACAAGTTTTTTGAGTGTTGGAATGTCTTTGCGCAAGTAATAGTCATATATATGACGGCGAATAGCATCAGCGTTGAAGTTGTCAACCGATGTCACACGACGTGGTTGGCGTTTTTTCTTCGGCGTACGAAGCTTATTTTCCTGCATGCCGCTTGTTCCGTAAGCTTTAGTAGTAATTTTTGAAACAGTAGGTCCACTAATTTCTAATGCGGCCGCAACACGCTCTCGCACTTGCGACAGTGGTAATAGCGGGCCACCATTTTGATACTCTGCTTCAAAGTAATTACGAACCTTCATCACCAGTTCTCTCGCCTGCCTTTTCAGAACAGATCCTTTCGGCATTTTGATATTTGACAGCTGGGCAGCAATCAACACGGAGGAACACAAAATACACAACGTAACGTATGGATAATGTGAAAAAACTCAGCGAACAAAAATGTAGTGACTAGCACGACCGTCTTGTTGCGAGTGACAGATTAAAACAAACACAAAATGGCGGTGGGCCATTGAGTGTTCCTAGTAGAAAAATATATTTGAATGTTTTTGTTGTATTTGTCTTTGTTCAAAATATAATAAATATATGCGATGGATATCATTACTTATTGGGTCACAACACTACATTATATCAAATTAGAACTGTCATTGAGAAAATAAAGAAATGGGAAATAGTATGACAGGGCACGGCAGACTTATACCTAAAGCCATAGACTAAAATTTTACATTCCAAATTGACAACTTCCTTGTATACAAAAATCAGAAAATGTTTCGCTAACAAAAATAGTTAAATTTTAATATAATAAATATCTGACTTTTAATTAAAACAGTGTCCGAAACAATCATCATAAGTGCCTTTACATTTATTAAGCGGTACTGGGTACCTATTCTGAATCTTTGAAAACCTGAATTATTAAGTACTTGATTTTATTCCCATGAAGCAGATAAAAAAAAAACTAAGCAAATAAGTGTGTATCAATGTTTTAATTAAAGAATAAGACAACACTTTAACGCGTCCTATGTTTTGTTGTCAGAATCAATATGCCCCGATAAACATTAGAGTATACCTATGTGTTTGAAAATCAACAATTTTTAAAGTGAGCAGAATATACATGTGTATAAGTACTAAAATATATAAGCATTGTTACAGAAGCAAGTTTTTTTCCTAGCACAGGTATGTATAATATTCTCTTTGTATGTTCAAGCATTTTCGACGTAATTTGCTGATTATGTAGGTATCTACCTGCCTGGGTATTTAAGGCTGAAATCTATAGACTTAACCTACGAGCTTTTCTAAATATGTATATTTCACAAACTTATCAGTGCTGTGTTATCGCAGTTTGCTTTTTTGCAGTAAAGCATTTTGTTTTATGTTTGTTGACAATGAACATTGCGCGCTGGGTTTCTAATCCATCACGACATTAAATTTAATTTTTATTTTTACTAGTTAGCTTCTTAGTTAAATTGAGCACGGTTTTCAGGAATCTAAGTTTAAGGCAACACACTTGAAACAACATTTTCAAGACAGATAACTATTCCAATACGTTCTATATTTTTATGTTACTTTATCTCAATTAAAAAACATTGAAGATTGATTTAAATCATACATTTTTAAATAAAAATCTTTGAAAGAAAGGGTGTTTTAAAACATGATTTCAATCGGTGGACCCTAGTTACAACCAATTTATTTTTAAATCAACGAATAAAACCTTCAAACATTGATTACGCGGCTTTAAAGTACGCAAACTTTTGCAATGGATGTCTATACATTTACAGATCGTGGACTTCCTACTTCAATTCCCTGCGTGGAATTTCTGGAATTGCTGTTAGATTCTGTGCAGTAAAACCTTAATTCATAGCTTAATAAAAATAATAATATTTAGTGTAATAATAGTTATAATAATAATAATAACAAATCCCCAGACAAACACACCAACTGTATGTCCCCAAAGTAAGCGGAGCTTATGTTATTAGATGACCGTACCGACCCAGCGAACTGGGGGTGAACATACATATTTACATGACCTGAGAACAAACATCTTCATGTTCATAACACATATGAATGCCACGACCTGGACTCGAACCTGGGACCTCTTGCGTATGAGGCAGGGCTTCCTACTACCCACAACGCGACTCGGCCGTCAAGATAACTCTAAGTACCTACGCTTCATAGATTTCAGTTTAAGAAGGCTAAATCCTTAAGCGGGAATGAAATAATCATACTTGCGTCTAATCCTAGGACGGTTTAAACTTACTTAGAATAGTTATATAAACGTAGAAATGTAATTAAGTTTGTTTTAGAACCCAACTTTAGTCAAAGAGGAAAAAATCAAGATGTCTATTGATATCACAAAACCCCCCTACGACCAGACAACATACTTGGGTCGAGCTAAGCATTTCATCAGGCTGACGAATCCATTGAACCTCTTGGCTACCGACAGACAGTTGGATCATGCCAAGCAAGTTGTCACAGAATTCAAGTGGGTATTGGATTACCAACATACTTTTATATCTTTCCTAATCTCTCGTACGAATTAATGTTGTCAGTACGTCGACGACGATTGTCGTTGCGTGATTCGTAGTAAAGAATGCTCTCAGTTATCATTGATAAGTCCTGTACTGAGTGCATTCCTTGCAAGCCTTCGACAAAGTCTGGCATAACGGCTTGTTATTCAAGCTCTTCGAACTAGGCGTGCCAGACAGCCTCGTGCACATCATATGAGACTTTTTACAGTGTCGAACCTTTCGTTACAGATTGGATGGTGCACTCTCTAATCCCCGCCCTGTATTAGCCGGTGTCCCTCAAGGCTCGGTGCTTTCTCCGACTTTGTTTTCACTATACACTAGTGACATGCCAAGAACGGAGAAAGTAGACCTAGTGCTCTTTGCAGATGACACCGCGCTATACACATCTGATAGGAATCTACGTAGGTTAACAAGAATGCTCCAATCCGCAGCCAACGCATTAGGCGCTTGGTTTAGGAAATGGAGAATAGAAGTCAACCCAGAAGAAAGTGCAACAGTGTACTTCTCTCTCTCAGTACAACCTGCTCTAGGACAACCTCTAGGAAACCCTCCAAAAGATTAGGTCAGATCTCTCTGTTTGGTACTCCGATCCCCTGCGTTAAAAAAGTCAAATATTTAGGAGTCACTTTAGATACTGGACTTACATTCGCGGATCACACAATATGAGTCCGGGACCGAGCTGCCTTCGTCATGGGCTGCAAGGCTGCACCCCCTAATCTTCAAGAAGAGTAAAATGTCGCTTAGAAGTAAGCTTACACTTTACAAAACTTGCATCCGCCCCATCATGACATATGCCAGTGTGGTTGTCGCTCACGTCAGCAAGTCGAATATCAATCAATTGCAGGTTATTCAAAATAGGTTCTTACGCAAATGCGTCGGGGCCCCGCCCTATATCCGCAATTAAGATCTGCATAAAGATCTCGAGCTGCCCACTATTGCCACGTGGATGAAGTTGGTGTCTAGACGCTACTTCGACAACGCTCCCCACCATCCCAACCCGCTGGTCATAAGTCAGCTGACTACACAGCCGACCCAGACCGTTACAGGCATCCGCGTAACGTCTTAACAGATCCCGACAACGCTATTATAACAAGGAACGCCGGCGTTCCAGTTAGAAATAGGGCAACATGGCATTTGAATCGCCTAACCCACCGGTGGGCCAGGCTAACGCGGCGTACGCATTCCTACTGAGTTTCTTGCTGGTTGTATGGCAGTAGATGACCCTTCCGAACCAGTGGAAGTTTCAATATACGGCGTCCTAAGCCGAGGTCCGTGCCCTCTCGAGTGTCCTTAGACGTATATTATGTAGGAGTAGTTTTAGTTTGGGCTAAGAGCCCTCAGCGGCTAGGCCACAAAGTCCGGTGAAATTTAAAAGGCTAATAGGGCCATAAATAAACTGTCCATTCCAAGAAAAAAGAAAGTGCATTATTTCCTACGAATCACGCAATGACAATCGTCGTTGGCCAACAAGACGAGGTAAAGAATGTAAACAATGTTTCAGGGTTTCAAAACCTTAAAATAACATTGTCGTTGGCCAACAAGATGAGGTAAAGAAGTTTCAGGGTTTCATCATACGACAGTCGTCGTCGACAAACTGACAACATTAATGCGTACAATAGTTACAAGTTATCAACCACGTACTGAGAGCATTCTTTACTACGAATCACTCAACGACAATGTTATAAGGTTTTGAAACCCCGATATATTGATAACATTCTTTACCTCGTCTTGTTGGCTTTACTCCACGTACCTACGTGCTTACACTAAAAAAATACTTTTTTATAAATAGTGGTAATAACGTTTATTTTTAAATTTTTTTGTCTAAATGCCCAGACAAACACACCGACTGCATGGCCTTAAAGCACTTGAGTTGATAAACGGAACACAGACAAAGCTTCTTAAGAACGTGAAAAATTGTCACCTGTTTTGGTAGGGTTGTCACAATAGGTTAAGACAAATTAAACAAAACATTTGTAAAATTGTTTCATTATTCAGTATGATAGAACACTTTACAAATTACTTACTCTAATAATTTTCTTTTATAATTTTTGTTTTTAATAATTTATTGTTTCTTTTGATGGTGTGATAAATTCTGAATTTAACATATAGTTTTTTCAAGTAATCTAACGGGAAACACTTACGTAGCATATCAAATTTACAGTCTTGTATACGCTGTAATATTTAATTGCCAATATAGACAATATTTATTTCAAGATCGAAATATTCGCGAAACTTTGGCTCGAGCAATTCAATTTTATTTTTTCTAGAATTATTCATACACACAGTACAATAAACAACCATTATTAATAAAAAATACAACGTTTTTACATTAAAATAATCAAATTTGCAACTAACAAAACAAACAACGTGCGTCGCAATGACCCTGAGATTTTCAACTGGCTGTGCCTTTTGACAATGTCTTTGGACTGTCTCACCATGTACGTGACAAGCGGCCAGTGGTCACGCACACATGCCCCGCGTGCTTGTAGTAGTGCAACCGATTCGTGCGGTTGTATGAAGCTTTGTCTCTGTTCTGTTTATCTACTCATGTGCTTAAAGTAAGCAGAGCTTGTGTTATGGATGAACATACAGCGAACTGGGGGGGAACCTATAATAAACATACATATATAATTACAAACAACCATGACCCGATAGCAAACATCTGTGTTTATCACACAACTGCGTTATATGAGGCAGGAGTACTTACCACCACTCGATCGTCAAATTTTGATAACCTATGTTACCCTACATTTAACCGCATACATAAACTTGTTAAGACGGTTCGCGGTGAAAGCTGGTGTAGTGGTTAAAGGTAAGGAACATCCTGTGAAGTTCCAAGAACAAAGGGAATTGCAACTACAGCTTGCAGTAAATGTAATGAATCAATAAAACCCATGTCTAATTATGTCCATGGGCGTCGACGCCGCATACCACCAGGTGGATCCCATGCTGAATTGGTGATAATTTGTTTATTTACTTTATTGAGAAAACCAACAGCATATTACAATAAAAAGTAATAACAAAATTTTAGCGAAAACTAATGCCAATAACAGGTTTCCCCATAAATTACATATTCAATGAAGAGAAAAAATTGTAGAAGACAACAAAAGCATTTTACAAATAAAAAATTAAAAAAATACTTAAATATATAGATATGTATATAAAATAAATATTGTTTATTAATAAAATACTGTTTATAAATATTGTGAATACTAAATATTATTGATGTAATGATAAGTTAATACTGTGCTAATAAAATCGAAACTGCCATCTTTTTAACAGTATACATACATGTAAATTAAAATGTATAATTATATCTAATATGCAAATAATATGTGTGCCAATGTTTGTTCCGTGTTTTATTTGGCGGTGTCCAAGAGCGCGTGCCTAAATGAGATTTCCTAGTGTTGAAAGGGTTTATATGACTAAAAAAAATATTATAAGTGTGTGCGTGCAATAAAAGTGTTTTTGGAGTAGTTTGTGTAGTGTATCTGTTCGTTTAGTAGATATGCCTTGTGCGGTTGGACGGCGTGCAGTAAGAAATTCTCGAGATTGTTCGGAGCAGTCGACGTGGCTGTGGATTATGTCGTAAAGTAAGCTCATGTCCAGTATCATGCGCCTCTATTCCAGAGATAGAAGACCATGAGTTTTACAACTGTCCTCATAGGATCCGGGGTGTATCTTCTTGCGGTAATTAAGATATTTAAGGAACTTATTCTGGATACGTTCCAAGCGTTCCTTGTATGTTACATGTTGTGGATACCAAATAGGACAGGCGTATTCCAGAATACTCCCTGACATAGGCATAGTAAATAAGTTTAACCACATTAGTGTCACAAAATGGTTTGCACGTACGTAAAACAAAGCCCAAGTTTCTTATACCCTTCTTGGAGACATAATCAATGTGGTCGGAAAGCAGCATCTTGTGATCAAAATACACACCCAAGTCACGAATAGTTTTGATTTTGTTTACTAATACGCCGTTAACGTGTAGCTGAAATCAATGGGCTTAGTTTTACGCATAAAGCTGATCTGCTCACACTTTCGTTTGTTTTGGTTTTATTATTTTTACTGTAATAAAGAAAAAGACAATCGAGATCAGTTTGAATCAGTTCACAATCTTTTACAGAGTTTACTCTACAAAATATTTTTTTATCATCAGCGTACATAAGGTATTTAGCGTGATTGAAGCAGGTGCCGATGTCATAAAGATACGCATTGTAGAATAATGGCCCCAAATGTGAGCCCTGGGGCACTCCATAGGCAATGGCAATGAAATCGGAACTATAGCCACCGATTACCACCGCTTGAGGTCAATTTGAAAGATATGACTGAATCCAACGAAGTAAATCACCGTGTATGCGTAATGCACCTAGATTTTGTAGTTTGCACAAGAATGTGGCGTGACCTACACGATCGAAAGCCTTGTTCGAAATCTGTGTAGATCACGTCAACCTGGCCACCACGTTCCATGTTAGATAAAACATAATCAGAAAAGCATGCTAAATTCGTTGAGGTTGATCGGCGTCTAAGAAAGCCATGTTGTTCCAGACGAATGGATTTAGCAATCACGTGGTAGATTTCGCTGTATACGATAAGTTCAAGAATCTTTGCCACCGTGCAGAACATTGAAATACCCCTATAGTTTTCTATCTTAGGACTGCTTCCCTTTTTATGTATAAGTATGATAAAAGCCTTTTTCCACTCTTGTGGGAAGCTTTACTTCACTTAAGGAGCGGTTGAAAATAATTGTTAAAGGGTGCGTAAGAGGTTCTGCGCATGTGTGCCAAAAAAGGGGGGGAATACCATCACACCCAGCTGCTTTGTTCGTTTCGAGTTTTTTAAGCAAGTTGTGAATAGTATTAGACTCAGTGCGTACCCGTGAACAAGCATCCAACCAAATGCAGTTTTTATCTACCATAGCCTCACAAGCAGAACTAGAGGTGCCGAATGCGTTTTTAAAAAACATGTTAATCCCAT
Source organism: Marasmarcha lunaedactyla (assembly GCA_923062675.1). NCBI lineage: Eukaryota > Metazoa > Arthropoda > Insecta > Lepidoptera > Pterophoridae > Marasmarcha > Marasmarcha lunaedactyla. Next base: position 6,248,671 of record OV281361.1, on the reverse strand, counting down.
CGCATATATATTTCCCTTCAACAAACGTATCATTTCCTAAGCTCATTAACTTTGGATACCTAGAACCCCCTTGAAGTGCTTTAGCGTATGTCCAAAATAATTTAGTATTAGATTTAATATTGTTTTCAGAGCTGGACGTGAAACTTTTGAAAGAAAGTTTTTGTATGCGGTATTCCATAGAACGTAAGAGTTTAAATTCATCGTAGTCGATCAGGTTACCGCATTTCTTCCATCTCCGGTGAGCTGTAGCTTTTTCCTTTATTATTTTTATTAAATCAGGACTTTACCACTTTGGAAACAAACGGCCAGATTTTAAATTAATTTTAAATTACGCAACGGCAAGTATTTATCTACACACGAGTGTAAGGTATCGTAAAATTAACAACCTCTTCATCTCATCGGTACCACCATAAAGGAGGGCCGGACAGTCCTGAGAGCATAAACAGCGATTAATACTTTCGTAATCAACTTTGTGAAATTTTCTTGTCGGGTTCGATGATTCACGAAGTGGCTGAACATTTAGGTCATTTATGTCAATTTTAAAAGATGAATGAGCGTGGTCTTCCTTAATAAGAGGAGTAAGATAGCAGCATAAGTGGGAAGTTTGAGAAAGATAGATCTAAAGTATTGTCTGCATAGTTATAGATAAATTCAAACTCATCCACTAATTTCACCCCAACCGCCTGCATTTCCATAGGACCTTTTTTTAGAAATAGCGGTTGCTCTTTTTCCCAGGAGATACAATTTAAATTAAATCAACAATTACTAAGTAATTTGCGCTAGTATGCGCATTGTTAACAAATAGTACGTGATCTATGATAGCATTGATATTTCCCGGCATAGGACGCGGGTCCGGTGGCAAGTAGACAGCACAAATGTGTAAATCTGCGGTACTACTGCAAGCGCGCGCTGGTAGGGACACCCACAACAGCTCGGCGGCGGCGGGCGCAGCCGGTGCGCACGCGACGAGCTCCGTCCGCATGGCTCTTACCGTGCGTCGCACAAGTATTAAGACCCCACCCCCCGTACTCTTCCCGGTGATCACCAAATCGCGGTCTACTCGATAGACATCGTACCTATCGTCGTAAAGTACGGAGCCAAATATTCCATCATGCAACCACGTCTCTGTAATAATTACGATGTCAAAATCATTATCTAAAATACTTTGCCGTAATTTGAAGCACTTCGTCCGAAGACCGCGTACATTTTGGTAATAAACCGTTAAGTTCTTATCCATCATCACAACGACACAATACTACTAATTGTATAAAAATGAACTGTATTAATAAGCGACGCATAGGTACATTTAATTTATTAAAATCGTTTGTAAAAAATTATTAACAGTATTATATAAAATACGTTTATGAAGTAAATAACAATTCCGGCAATATATCAAAATAAGAACCCGTATTACAAATGCACGCACGCAAAACCCCCACACACCAACCCAAACCAAACATAATAAAGCACAAAATCGAGTGCATTACTATGGCTGAATTCTTTAAGTTACAGTCGTACCCAATACGCATTTCCCATAACAGAGCAATGAAAATGATATTGTTGAGCCTGCCGTAACAAATAAGTGTAACCACTAACTAAGCAAAATCTATAATTAAGACATCCTTGAGTAACCATTTCAGGTGACTGAGTGTGGCCGTTAGAAATATACACTCAGAAAAAGTATAGATTCACTAAGCAAAATCCATAGATAATAATAATAAATCCCCAGACAAACTCACCAACTGTACGGCCCCAAAGTAAGCAGAGCTTGTGTTATGGATGACCATACAGCGAACTGGGAGGGAACCCAGAATAATTAATAAAAAAGAATAACTACCATGACCCGAGAACAAACATCTATGTTCATTGCACAAATGAATTCCCCGGCCAGGACTCGAACCTGAAACCTCCGGCGCATGAGGCAGGGCTACTAACCGCTACGCTATTCGGTCGTCAAATATATTAATGTATAGTAATGAGATGCTTCGTTAGATAAAAAGCACACATTCATAGCGTGTCTGGACACTAACAACTACAAATAAAGCGAACGTCGCTCGTGAGATAAAAGTCCTATACCTCATGATGACGTTCTTTTCTTTCATATACGTATTTATTTATTTTCGCAATCTAGACGTACCGGAAGTCTCCCACCAGGTTGCAGCGAGAAGGTTCTTTGGCAAAATAAGTATCTTTACGACAGTGCTTTCCATCCCGACACGGGCGAGAAGATGGTCCTAATTGGAAGAATGTCAGCGCAAGTTCCTATGAATATGATTATGACAGGAGGTAACAAGTTAAAACACTTAGGGCCTGTTTCACCCATTTTGTATTAAGGTTTTAGACAATGAAAAGTAAGTACCGATACCATTGAAGAACCTTAGCTCAAATTTGGATGTAATTTAAAATAAAAAGGTAACTTTCTTAATAATTTTTTTGTTGGTGTTAAGTTAAATCAGCTTATTTTTATTGGAGAACGGCCACGCCTGAGTTTTGGGAGGGTTGGACGTGACGACGCGACGGCTTCACCCTAATCGGAACACCCACGTAGTGGCAAATCAACCCGTTCGATAATCGACTCTCTCTGATGCTGGATCTGGTTTGGACTCGCTCGCGCATTGCACATATATCTCTGTACAACAGTGCTGTCATCAGCGTAACCAATAACGCCATCCAAAAGAAGGTCATTAATGTGCAGCAACAAAAGTGTTGCAGAGAGAAAAGATCCCTGGGGTACGCTGGGTTGATCGCCATTAGGTCAGATAAGAAGCCATCAACCACAACTCGTACTTACCTTTCCCTCATGAAATCAGATATCCAGTCGCAGCGTCCAGACGGTAAGCCATATGGTGGAAGTTTGCTTAAAAGGGCTTCGTTCTAGCCCCAGTCAAAGGCCTTGGATAAGTCTAAGGATACGGCTATTGTCTTTCCGTTCCCCTCCAAGGCCATGCTCCATAAGGTACACTAGAAGGTCTCCGTAATAGAGCCGCCACCGCGGAAACCATACTGGTGTAGCTGAGGAGCTCGTTGGTCTTCAGGTACGTCAGAAGACGATTATTCAATACATGTCCCATAATTTTGCAAATTATGGAAGTGATTGCAATGACTGACAAATAATACATTGTAGTATTTCATTTCAAAGTTACATGGAGCAACTTTTTCAATAATCCATCAAGAGTTTCTATACAAAGCAACATCATTCAGTTACATAATTCAGATACGGCGCCTCCTGCCTGTTTATATTTGCTCCATGCGTGGCTCTAAACATTTACGTAGGGTTTGACTAAATAACCACTCTAATATGAATCAAAGCAAAGTCACACGGCACTACGCTGTCAGGTAGTCTTGCCAGAGTAATATAATAAGCATATGGTACAGTCGCGGAGGGAGGCGGAGGGTCAGGCTAAAGTGAGAATTCAAATGTGAATCTGCACCTGCACCAAGTTCCTCTACTGTACCTACAACTGTCATAATTCGGTTTGGCGGTTGGTTTGCTTTCTTTCATTGTTAAGACTTCAATGGATACAAATGCATGATTATAATAACCATAGTAGATTATCGTAATTTTTTCAGGAATGTTAACGTTTTACAAATCCACGGCTGGCACAGTATTTTGGCAATGGTTGAATCAGTCTTTTAACGCTGTGGTCAACTACACCAACAGGTCCGGAGATGCAAACCTTTCTATGAGGTGAGTGCTTATTATTATTTTTACCATTTGAAATTCACTATCAATCACATACGCCAGGTTCGCGAAACCAAGCAATGCAAGAATAGATAAGTGACATTCGACGATGTGACAAGAAGATGTGCAAACTTGACATGCCTTTGCCTGAACGTTTCATACGCTTATGTCAATTTCATACATTTCGCATCCATAGTTTCAGGCACAAGGTAGTGATTTATCATTTTAATCCACTCCGCGTCACAAATTTCGGTAAATTAAATATTGAAAATAAATCTATTAACTATTTTGCAAGTTGGAACTTGGAAGATATGCATTTTTAGAGTAAAAACCTGTCAAAGAAAAGTCTGATGGATTCGATTTAAATATTGAACCTACCTACATTCAAAATTCTAAAATTAATACCATTTGCTTACCTTAATTTTGTTACTCTATTTCAGACATCTCCTTGGTTCTTACTTGGCAGCTACCGGTGGTGCTTTAGGCACCGCTCTGTACCTCAACAGCAAAGTCAAGGTACTCATATCCTCTTAATTGCTCAATTTGAAAATAATCAAAACTACAAAGTATTTTAACCTGTCATAGGTAAAAACAATTACACTTGGCGATTACTTCTTTTTCTTCATCTGAATCTTCATCGTAAAAGCAAAAATTTTCCTTCAAACTTCAGCTTTTCAAAGGTAATGCACACCTACAATCGGTCTACCGACCGAGAGGAAAAAGGCAGGGGGAAACAACCTTTGATTGAAGTAAAATAGCCGAAGATTGGGCGAATGCTCTTTTTGATCAGGTTGAACCCACACCCTTCTTACACCGGACTACTAGACGCAGACAGGCCTTCCATCCCTTTATGGTAGATATCCCAAGAAGTCGAACCAAACGCTTCGATAGTTCCTTTTTGGTGCGGGTCGCCAAGGTGTGGAATGAACTGCCTGCGTCTGTTTTTCCAGAAAACTATAGTCCTAGTTCTTTCAAGCATCGAGTGAATAGGTATCTCGTGGATAGACGTGTAACACCTTCGTCTTCATCGTCACTTTCCATCAGATGAGATAGAAGACAAACGTCTAATCCTTTTGCAATAAAAAAAAAGCTTCTCAAATATGCACCTCAAAAATCTGGTTCCCGATCGGATAATTTTGGTTGTCAAATGGTGTAGCCACAATGTGAACCGAACCAACAATATTAACACACGAAAATCTTAATGAATTGGTGACAAAAATTGCTACTCGTGCAGGCGTAAACATACATAAGATATTTTGGAGGTCAACCGAATTACACCAAAAAACAAACAACCAGGTCGTCCAAAAAACATTGTTGTTTAAATACGGAGCCGCGTTTTAAGGGATACCATTATATTCAAAGCGAGGAAAAACCTTCAAGGATGTCGGCGTGCCAGGAAACGGTCAAGGATTATTTGTCAACGAGCGTCTAACGACATTTAACAAGCAATTACTGAAAAAATGCAAGGAAATTGCAAAGCACAAAAGTTTCAATTTGTGTGGCCGAAATACGGACGCATATTTATAAGAAAAAACGAAACTTCAACTTTCATCAAATCAAATCACGGTCGAAACGGACCTTTTAAAAATTTCATAGGTATATCTATAATTTAAATTTTTTTATCTCCTGGTACATTCATATTCATTCGTACTTGATAAAAATGTTACAGTAATCCTTAAAGAATATTGGCAAATCCTTATTTATATAAACAGTGAGCGTTTAGAAAAGTAACTAGTACTTTTGTTTATTCTTTTTTTATGTGAATTTCCATAATATTAGCTTCATGTGTAGAAGTCTCCATAAAAATAGTTGATTTATAAAGCTTGATTTGACTTGATCAGTTTGTTTTAGCTCCTGTCATTTTTTATTACGTTACATAGGATTGATTGTGACCAAGCACAAGTATTTGATTTTGTTATATAGATTTTAAATATAGGAAATTATAGTCACTTCATAATGTAAGGACTCATTTTTGTGTAAGAATAATTTTTTTTTTCATTCTCATAGTGAAAACTATTTATTAATCGCTGGAGTCGTTATCCTTGGCTTTATAGCTTGTGCCTGGCCGGCGAGTTTGAGATAAAAAACATAACTTGAAATTGAAACCGTTTCGTTACTTTTGGACTTGTCACTTGTGTGTGTTGAGTGCCTTGGGTTTGTTCTGACGATTTGCGATTCTTTTAGTTATTTTATGTAACGTGACTTTATAAGCCTCTGTGCCTACGAATTCCGATAGATTGCGCTTACGACGACTTATTGCTGTGATTTTTGGACTAGTTGATTTAGCTAAAGATATTGATGCATTTACGTAATATTATTATCATGGTTAGCTTGGTGATAGTAGTAATTACCTATGGAAGTAGGTAATTTAAAATCATAACCTCAAAATTAGTATTTAATGAAAATGCAATTATTATTGTTCCTAAACATACTCCATAATATATATCTTTTTTGAATGGATCTGGATTTTATGTCCTATAGTTTTAGATATTTTTGACTTCTAAACGCTCCACTTTAACTCCAACTAAAACCATGTATGTCCTTTATATTTATAAATTTATTTTGGTGCATTTTATCGTGGTATCTGTTACCACTGCTTCTGCTTACTCTTTGACAAGACCCGTAACGCTTCTCATTCGCATACCGAAATTAACTACACGACTAAGATGTATGCGATATTTTACTTACCACAATTTTACTTACCAAATTAATCTGGCCATACAACATCATGATGTGGCCAATAGACAATCGATCATTTCATGAAATGGTCGCATTTCATAAAACACTCGTCATCGAACATTTTATGATGTGGCCAATTCTACGATATGGCCGTGACAACTAGGTACATCATTTAAAAAGTAAAATTAGGCGACCGGAAATAAGATTTCTGCTATCTTCCGCTATTTTACCTTAATCAAAGGAAACTACATTTTGATTTTTTCTTTCTTAGCTTTAAATTAATATTAGTTAAATATAAAAAAACTGATAATTTTTTTTCAGAATCTTAACCCGTTGTTTGCGCGGCTAGTGCCGTTTGCGGCAGTTTGCGGCGCTAACTTTATCAATATACCACTCATGAGAAGCAAGTAAGTCTATATTTCCTGGTACTTACTAAAGGGCCTGCCTATGAGATACTTACTCTTTTTTTTATTGACGAAGGATTAGACGTTTGTCTTCTATCTCACCTCATGGAAAGTGACGATGAAGACGAAGGTGTTACACGTCTATCCACGAAATACCTATTGACTCGACGCTTAAAAGAACTAGGACTACAGTTTTCTGGAAAACCAGACGCAGGCAGTTCATTCCTCACCTTGGCGACCCGCACCAAAAAGGAACTATCGAAACGTTTGGTTCGACTTCTTGGGATATCTTCAATTTCATAAGTATGATGTATGTATAGCGAACGGTAAGTTTAGGAGTGTCTCTTGACGATCGTGAGAGGTAAGCAACGTTCGGCACGGTCTGATCTAGGATGGGTGAACGCCACTGTCTTATTTACTTTAGCGTTTAAATGCTTGGGTGGTCGGGACTCAAGGTAAGTTAAGACGACAATCCCGGTTTTTCAAATACCTATGATACTACAGTTCACAAAGTAGTATTATGGGAGCTTGTCTTATGGCCCAAACTTGGTAAAAGAGGCCATACTTATAAAACAAAAGATTTTAATTTTACTATGTCACTCGAGAGGTTAAAGAAACAAAGCCCTTCCAAGCTACTGAGGTGGAAAAAATTCAATGTATGGGGAAATTTATAAACAAGAAAATATTCTTCATCCATATTGTATATAGTAATAATTTTGTCTTGCTCGCAAGCCCATTTTTGCATCAATCTATCAATTTTATGGCAGGAAGCAGTATTATTGAGTGTCTGTAAGTAAATGTATCTGTGTTAGGTACCAGACGGGTCCGTATTGGGATGCATAAATTTAATTGGCATATTATAAGGCAGCATAACGTTTTTTGGCATATTGTTTGTTTCGCATAACGTTCATACGGAATAAATCATAAGGCATACTTTATTTCCCATAACTTCATTTATAACAATAATATAATAGCATAAAATGTTCATGCATTAATGGTTTTACAATAACGATTACTTATCATAACATTTATTGGCTAAATGTGATGTAAATCTCACGCTATGGCATAAATGTGACTAGTCATACATATCTATAGAATACCGTAATTTGACAATTTTTGGCCTACAACTGTTGAGGATATCTTGGCGGTCATTAAAAATCTAAAAGATACCAAAAGTACTGGAAATGATGATATTTCAACAAAGATCATTAAAGAAATTGCACCGTATATAGCACCAGTTTTGAACCATATTATAAATTTGTGTATCGAAAATGGCACATTTCCGGAAAAACTTAAAGTTACCGTTATAAAACCTATGTTAAAGAAATCTGATCCTCAATATATATCTTCGTACAGACCTATCGCATTTATAACAGTGTTTTCTAAAATATTTGAAAGGGTTATATATAATTCTCTTAGTGTTTACTTTGAAAAATATCAACTATTGGCTGTCGAACAAGTTGGATTCAGAAAAAATAAGGGAATAAATTTAGCTATATACAATCTCCTTAAAGAAGTATTAATTAATGTCGATAACAAAGTACCTGTTTGTGCTCTTTTCATGGATCTGACAAAGGCGTTTGACTATGTTGACCATAAAAAATTATTTGACAAATTAAACACATACGGAGTGCGAGGAGTGGCACTTGATCTCATAAAATCATATCTCGATAATAGATTACAAGCCACTCAAATATCTAGATTATGTCCCCAATCCTCTACAGAGAAAAACTACCTTTCACGATTCAGGGCAGTCAAGTGCGGGGTACCGCAAGGTAGTATCTTAGGGCCATTATTATTTTTAATTTATATTAATGACTTTCCAGACATAACTTCGCATTCAATGATTTTATTTGCAGATGACAGTACATTGATCTGTAGCAATAAAGACATTCACATATTAAAATCTGACATTAAATCTACATTAAGTAATATTATGGACTGGCTGACAAATAATAATCTAAAAATAAATTTAAATAAAACTAACATTATGAATTTTAGGAATAGATATGGGGGCTTGACTTTCGGTAATATTGATTGTAATGGACATAAAATTAGTGAAGTAAATACAACAAAATTTTTAGGTTTAACACTGGACTCCAACCTCAACTGGAAGGAACACATAAATATCACTTGTAATAAAATAAGTAAATATTCCTACGCCTTACGCATGTTATCAAACTTAGTCAACGAATCAGCAATAATATCAGCGTATTAAGCCTACATTGAGTCGATTCTACGCTATGGTGTCATATTTTGGGGGAACGCTACTGACAGATTAAACATTCTCAAAGCTCAAAAGCGCTGTATTAGATCGATTTGTCACCTGAAAAGCAGACAATCTTGTAAGCCCTTTTTCAAAAAGTTAGGTATTCTGACTTTTCCCTGTTTATACATTTTAGAAACAGTATTGTTTGTTAAAAAGAACATGAACCTGTTTGAAGGCTTAAACAGCCAAAGGCTTAAAGGCAAAATCCGGTCTCAACCTCGTAAAACTACTCTATATTCTGAGAGTTTCTTTGGTATGGCTTCCAAAATTTTCAATAAATTGCCGAATTGTATTAAAAATATTAATAATGTTACTGAGTTTAAAAAGAAACTAAAAATGTTTTTAGCAGATAAGGCTTACTACACTATTCTTGAATACTTCAATGACATGTAATTAAAATTGTTATAATTTAAGATGGTAATGTTATTGTAAAATGTTAGATATGACATGTAAATGACGTTTATTTGGTCAATTAATATTTCAAATTTAGTAGCAACATTTTACACAAGTATTGTACATACCTCCTAGGTTAGATATGGTGGAACTACCTATTTTTGTGCAAATAAATTGATTTGATTTGATTTGATTTGATTTGACAAAAATTAATGGACTGTAAAATGAATAACCTAAAAATTTTTGCACTTCTTTGGTTGTTACAGACGATATAGCAACGTGGTTTAGTCAGTATTACGTACGGGTAAATGCAACATAGCCACCTATTTTCACACCTAAAGTTTTGAGTACATTCGAATTAGATGAAGAAAACCCTCTCATCTCATAATGCCAACCGCTTGCAAAATGACAACTTCTCAGAATTCCAACTTCTCGAAATGCCAACCTCTCAGAATGCCAACTTCTCAGAAAGCCAATTTCTCACAATGACAACTTCTGAAGGGACAGACGTGATGTTTGTTTGAACCAAATTGAACGGAAGTCGCTTTTCGTGAAAAGCTGGAAATGGTATTTAATTTCGTCCTGGCGCTTCGCCGGATGCTGCCGCACCACGCTCGCTTCGCTCGCTCGGCTCGCGCGTGTATTGACTACATACAAACCTAACCTAACCCAATTGAACGGGTGCGTCTCATTTCGTAGTTTCCCTCCCTCCACGCCTCCGGTTTTATAAAAACACTCTAGGACAGGACATAAAAGTTGCGTGGTTCCAATTCGGTTTTGTATTATTGTGTTATATATTTTGATTATAGTGAGCTGATTATTTACAATTCATCATCAACATTTCTTAAATAATCTTGGTCAAATGTTATTATTTATTATTCACGTGCAAGTAACTTTTTGGCATGACCTACATACTGACTAACCTGCTCCTGACCCCATGTGCCTAGTCACGAAGTCACTAAGTCACGAAAAATATATTCCATTTTATCGCCCGCAGTACCGACCAATGCCATCCTGAATATGTGGGTAACGTCAATGGCTCTTGTTTGTTACGCAATGTTAGCCTTGCTTATTTTGAGGCCACGCACAGAATATGTTCTGGTGCGGACTCCTTTATTATTATTATTTTATTATTATTATTTTATTATTATTCTTTTATTATTATTATTTTATTATTATTATTAATTTATTATTATTATGTCTTATGGATGACCATACAGAGAACTGCGGGGGAACTTAGAATTCTTTATATTTCCAGTGAAGTGGCAGATGGCATTCCAGTGTTCAGTGAATCTGGAAATCGGCTGGGTGAGTCGAAGATCGCGGCCGCTTTTGGTATATTCCTTGTTTGCGTTTCCCGAGTTACTATGGCTGTGCCTTCTATGTGTGAGTACTACTCAGTGTTTAATTTACTAGCAGCCTTGCAAATCCAACGATTACTTAATGCGCTCTTAATCAAGGATTTTGCTTAGAAAACATAGTCTTCGACTAAGTATACATAAACTTTATATACGCCAAGTAACATCTAAACTTAGGAAGACCATTTGACGTCTTTGAGAAGTCCTGCGTGGTGCTACCCTTGTAATTTATGATTCCGTCGAAATATATAATAATAATAGTAAGTCCCCAGACAAACACACTAACTGTATACCCCCAAAGTAAGCAGAGCTTGTGTTAAGAATGGCTATTAAACGAACTAGGGAAGAGCATACCTATATAAATATAAACAACCATGATCTTTGAACAAACATTTGTGTTCATCACACAAACAAATGACCCAAATCTGGGCCCTCCGGCGTATGAGGCAGGGCTACTATCCACGCCATTCTTCCGTCCGCTTGTAATGATGAAAAAAATATTAAATCGTGTTGAGTATCTCTACTTTATGATGCCTAGTCAATATTACTTATACTTACTATATAATACTCAATAGTTTCAGTCAAAAAAAAGTTGTTAATATTTGTAATGTACCTTTATGCTCATCATTATTTAATATAACTTCTTAAGCCACACCATGTATGGTAAGTGAAATGAAGCTTTTATTTTAAACGAGGTTCAGGTATTAAGACGGCAATAATTTTTAAAATAGCAGAGTTCTCCTAATGAAAAAAACTTGTTGGAAACCTTGTTGGAAACCACAAGTATGCGGTTAAGTTTGAAGATACATTATCCATCTTTTTTCAATCGTAACGATTTCCTACATAAAAACTTTAATATGTCTTTTTACTAATAATGTATCGTCCTTGGGACTTTGGTATAAAATAAAGACCATACTGTCATAATAAAAAACCACAACCCCACTTACTGGAGTCACAAAACAGATAGTTACTTCACTATTCATACCTACGCTCGGCGGTCCCGCTAGGGTTGTCAACTTTGGCTTATGCTTCAAGGTTTCCAACAATGTTATAGATAACGCTGCTATTATGAAAATCAATAGCAATTTAAGTTTGTGCACCTAGTTAAAAAAAATAATACTTAAAATGGCTGCCATATGGAGGGGTTTGAGTTTTGAGTCATATGTTTTTATTGATGAAAATAGCAGTACTAATAAATAGCCCTTAGAGATGGGATTCTTAAACTTATGGCTCCACGTACCCTTGTTAATGTTTTCATATGACAGCGAACTCCTAAACCTTATCCCTAAAGATAAAAATAAACTTGGTTGTTGAAGAAAATGAAGTTTTTTATTTCAATAAAAGGTAACAAATACAGTACCAAAAAGAAATAGATTAATGCGATGGGTGGGCAAGTTTCTTTGCGTTTATCGAGTTGATTTTAGGAGTAATTTTAACTTTAAGTCGTCTAGCCACCATTACGTAAATCTTGTCGCGAACCCCGTACCGTCGAATGGCGAACTCCTAGGGATTCGCGTACCCCAGTTTGAGAAGCCCTGCCTTAGAGTATACAGTCGTCGCACACGGGACAGGCAGCAACTCACCGCATTACAGCTTTGATTATTGCTTGTCACAATTTTTCACCTTATAGTAGCTGCAACTAGGAAGTTGACAGCAAAATCACCTTATGCAGCTTGACTACTTCGAGCGTTCAAATTTTGACAGCTTTCAACAAGCAATGTGTCATTATAGACGTGTCGTAAGGCGGCCGAATAAATCAAGACTTGTATGTTATTCACACTATTTTTGCATTTTCATTCCATCTTTGCCCAGACGCTTTTGAACACAGACTCAAAGCCCATTGGTTTGAAATTTAATGTTAGCACTTTATAGTGATAAAAATTGCATTAAAAAGATTTGGTCTTTAAGTATCTAAGAGTTAAACATTAGTCAGGTTTTTCGCAATGAAATAAAATAAAACAATTTAACTCTTTTTCTTAGCACAGTGTGCTAGTTTCCGTCAACATTATTACTAGGTTGTCTCAACTAACTAATAAAGATAGTCTTGGTAAAAAAAACCGTGAATTAAAAGATATTTATTGCAACTGTAGGCAAAAAAGGACCAAAAAGTGCAAAATTTCATAAAAAATCAGAAAAGTGGCAATATCTCGAATACCAGAAAATTTTTACTAGAATCATGTTGGTTTTATCTGATAGGTCTTTAGTCCATCTACCTCCAGTGTCACCCTTACGTGTCATTTCTGGGACACCCTGTACATATATTTAAATGAGAATATATGATATGAGTATCAAATGTCTTATGAATACTCCCCCTGACCAATGAAACGTGAAAATATTTTTAACTTGTATATACTTAAATAAACGCCTTCTATTTCAGTTATTGTACCGACGATCACAAACTGGGCGATAAACCAAGGCTTCTTCGACAAGAAGCCGAAGCTCGTAAATCCCTTTCAAGTGTTATTGGTGGGTTTCGTGTTGACTTTCGCGACGCCTCTTGCCTGCGCTGTTTTCCAACAGAGGGCGTCCCTGAGCGTTGACTCATTGGAATGCAACGCAAAGGTAGGAATTTTTGTTGGTGCGTGTTGATATACGTAATCAAAAAACGAATAAAGTTATACGTAAAGTTTGCGAAGCTGATAGGTTTCAACTCGGAGTAGGGAATGCAAACCAGTTCCAAAAAAACCAAAAACCGGTGTTTTGGCTTTTTTTAATTACCGTTTTTTTTCTCGTGAAACCGGTATTTTCGTTTCTTTTTTTATTATTTATTAGCTTAGTGACTTTGTCGTTTATTCAAGCTATTTAAGTTGTAAGAACACATATGTATTCAATGGCTATTATATACTATATAGCCATCTCAATAGATATTGAGTACATAGAGCAAACCATCTTTGTTTTATTTCTCTTATTTTATTTTAACAGAATCCCTCATAGAAAAAGCTAAAAAGCACATTATTTTATCTTAAATCATAAATACGAAATATTAATTTTCCGACTTTCATTAGTACGAAGAGTTAAAAACCCGCTGTGTTACTAGTCCGAAATATAGTATTCCGAATTTTCATTTTCTGAAATTCAATGCTAACATTCAGATTTTGTATCTAAAACGGGTATATTATAAAAATTTGGCGCGACGATGAGCGAAGCGACGAGGAGCAGTTAGTCTGAATGTAGATAATGCAGCGCGAGCAGAGCGAGCGCAGCGAGCGAGCCGCGGCAGCGGCCGGCGAAGTGCCAAAAAGGGACTTGCGTTTCAGTACATAACCGATATACTCAAGAAATAACTTGGTACAAAAAACGAGATAAACTTGTGTGAAATAATAATAAATGAAAGAATACATCGATTTATTATAATTTCTTGATTATAAGAACCGAATTGCATTTATTTCAAAGATTTTGGGAGGCACACTTTTTTAAAGAAAAATATTCGGAATTATTCCGGATACGTATTTATGATATTGAGGATTATTATGAATTCGGATTTTTATGGTTCGGTATTTTCAAACTCGGCATATTTATTTTCGTAATTATAAACGTTCGGAATTTTGGAGTTTTGAAGAAGAAAAATTAGGAATTATGAAACACGGAATTTTCTTTTTCAGAATTGTGACCCATTCGGTGCTAGAAAATTCGGAATTTTGAAATTCGTGATTATGACTATCGGAATTAAGTTTTTCGTATTTATGTAGTGTACCCACGTTAGATACCATGAGTCGAAGGGATGCAAACGAGTAGGATTAAAGCTCTGCTTGTTTAAATTTAGATACCTGCTAATGGTTATGTTAAATCATTTTTGTATTTTCAGAACAAGATAAAAAAGGAATATCCGGGCGAGTCAAGAGTGTACTTCAACAAAGGTCTTTAGAAATTTAATTGCGACCTTTGTATTTTAAAACTGAACTAAACGTAAACTAGTCACAACAACAGCATTTTCAAGATGTTATAATTATTGTATTGTATTATGTCCATTGACATTGACAGCCGAGTGGCGGTTTGGGTAGCCTCATACGTAGGAGGTCCCAGGTTTGAGTCCTGGTCGGGTGTTGATTCGGTTGTTTGTATATACATAATTATATGTATGTTTATTCGGGGTCCCTCCTCAGTGCGCTGTATAGTCATCCATAACATAAGCTATGATTAAATAGGGGCCATACCGTTGGAAGGTTTGTCTGGCGAATTGTTATTATTTGTATATATTTGTTATGATCTTGAAGAAATCTCATAAGTGTTACAGAATTTATGTGAAATGTAGCTCTAGGTGGAAATGTCACGAGTTGATTTATAAATCGTATCCGAGATTACTTATCGTTGAATAACGCTTATGGCAAAATTAAGAAGGTTCATAGACTTGCATTTAATTTTGTACGTAAAGTAAAAAGTACCCAAATTACCTACGTATTTCATAAATATATTTTATCAATATCACCTGCTTTTAAACCAATTGCGGCATTGTAAATAAAATTAGAAAGATTCAAATTATATTTTATCTCTGAGTTTAAACTTGAACGAAGGGGCTACTTATCTAGATCATAAGGCTAAATATTTGTTATAAACATTAAACTTATAAAACGAATTTAGGGATTCATACCACGGTTTTCATATTTTAACAATGTATCCCTTTAATTCGTTAAACTATAGTTTAAATGTTGAAAACGAAATGTAATGTTCCTATTTATTTTAGGTCTTTAGTTTCTGTTGTAATTTTTTTTTTATAAACCCCGTTAGCGAAACAATTACTTGCTTTTATTTCAATTTCAAACTCGAAGTTATCACACTAGAAACATAAGGTAAGTGCTTTCAATTCTAGCGGCATGGAAGAAATAAAAGGGACCATATATCTACCACTAAAATGCTGCGTTCCGTTTGCCGATTACAGCGCTCACAGCGCTCATATACCCGTTCCGTTTGCCCGTGAGCGCGCTCACAGCGATATCGATACGTCATCAATGACGTCATAAACGCCGCCATCTTACCGCTCACAGTGCCAACGCTACGGAGCATGGTCGCTGTGAACGGCCTGTCAAAACTGACACATGACGTTATTTTGTTGATGTTTTTATTAGTCGATTAAAGGTTTTAAAAGCTTGCTTATTAATTTTCTTTTGTAATAATATAAAAAAATGGCTCCTGCTTCATTCAGGGTTAAAGAACTTAATGAAATTGTCACTTTAGACTTAAGCGACGAACAATCAGAATGGTAGCGCGATATTTACCGTTCCGATTGCAATAGCACTAATAACACTTTTAGCGCGCTCAAACGAATCGGAACGATTTTGAGCACTTTTAGCGCTGTGAGCGCTGTAATCGGCAAATTCCGTTTGCCGATTACAGCGCAGCATAATAGAGGAACAGCAAATGAGCTATTCTGAATAGTTCACTTAGATAGTGTTGGTATACTCATGCGCACGCACTTATGGTTATTGTAATAAAACAAGAATATAAATATGTTCAATTGGACTGAGGAGACGTACTGAGAATCCATACGGATACCTACATAATACACAGAAGTTAGGTAGCAACGAGAGTTTATACTAAAAATATGAGGAGGCACTAAAATAGACACTATTCTGTATCACTCGAAATGTCGGACAATAACAAGGCAATCACTGCTTCGATGTAAATTGCCAAATTCACTCGTAAGTGTACGCCATATATCTGCTAAAGTTTTAATCGTACCAAAAATTTGTGAGAACATAATTTGTAGCAAATTGCTTTGTCTATAATTTTAATTTTTTACATTTTACAAGAAAATTACTTCAGATCAGTCTTGTAGATGGTCTTTTAAGGAACATTTTTTTAATTTTAATGATTTATAACGCTTTTGCAGCGCTCCAAAGTTAACCGGGTTCGTCAATACTCATGAAAATCCGGTCAAAACGAAATGTTTACCTTCATTTTATGTTATTTTTTTTACACCTACTTTCAAATTTTTTTTTATATCCCTATAATTTTACTTATTCATTGTTGACTCTTTTCCCATAAAATTAAAAAAAATATGGTTTCTTACAATAATTTTTAAGAGGAGTGTACATTTTCGAGAATGTTAAGCAGGTAGAAAAGGTCCGAGTTGCGTTTGGGGACAAATGAACATCTGCCTGCTACGACTGTTATTATTATAGGTAGCCTTTTAGTTGTGCTACATATTTTGCCACGTATAGACGTATTGAAAATTGTAGATATTATTTTTAGTTTCATCAATAAAATAGCGAGTTTTATGTGATGAAATTTTTATTTAGTAATAAACATTGCGACTTTCTTTCAGCGTGCATCATAAGTGATCGTTTTATATGTAAAAAACCTCTAACCGCTAAAGGAGTGAAAACTCAAAAACGAGTGTTTCTGAAGTAACTGTTCACATTCCTTGCTACCATAGATAGTCGAACAGATAATGTTGTCTCAGCAGTAGCAGTTCATCGTCTTCAGTATCAGAAAATTTAAATACTTATAGATTTCGATTTCTCAAACAATTGCTTTATTTACGGCGAAGTGTTTCAGGATCAGAGTCAGTTGCGTCGAAGGAAGATATGTCATGTACATCACGAAGATACAAAAAAAGCATTTTGGACCTTGTTCTCAAACGTTCTGACGAGGCAAAGAGCATCGCTGACCGCATAGCTAATGTTTCTAGCTTAGTCGATGTTGGAGCTAGGTATCAATCATAGGAGCAAGGATTGTAGCAAGCAGTTGTACTCCAAAAAATGGTGTGGCGAAAATATAGTGCGACCAAAAAGTTTTGACAAAAATTGAGGCCACTTCAAATATCTGTAGGGAATATGTTAACACCGTTTAGCATGCCTAAAATGGTTTTGATAATTGAGTCATTACTTAAAAAGCAAAACTTTAAAAAAATTGTCTGAGAGCTTAAACATTTTTTATTTTTGGAAGATCCATCTTGCATTATCATGGCTCCAAATATATTTTTCTCAAAAACTTAAATTTTTAAATCGCTTTAAATTAAACTAACCGAATGAATGTGTATTGGTTTCTCCAAGAGCTGTATCGAATGATATTCGTTTGTCAAAATGGCATCTACAATAAGAGGCACGATTATTGTATTTTGTACTAGCTTTTGCCCGCGGAAACCTTTAGCTCGTAAGAGTTTACAGTACGCATATTACTAAAATAGCAAATGTAGTTAAACACGTACTGCTTACTTAATATATTAAAAAACTGACGAATGTTATCAAGAATATCATATATATATTAATAATAATATAATAATAACTACAATTATAACTTTAATGGAGCTCCAATCACCAGAACGGAAACTATTCGTGATTTGGGGGTGCACTTTGATCACAAAATGACACTCTCTGATCACATTAACCATGTCGCGAAAAAGGCTTTCCAAAACCTAGGTTTTGTCATACGTACATGCAAAGCTTTTACCAGTGTGGACGCAATAAAAGTTGTGTATTATGCATAAGTGAGAAGCATTCTGGAGTACGCTAGCCCGATATGGATTCGAGTCCATAGTATATTACCTATAAGGACCGCTTGGAGCGTATACAAAGAAAGTTTCTGAAACACCTAAACTATCGCAGGCGTATTCGACCTGTTTCATACACGGAGGCTTGCAGGGAGCATGGGTTGCTCACTCTGGAGCACAGCCACACGATTCTGGGCATGTCATTACTGTACGACATAGTGCATCTAATTACGGATTTAATGAAATCCATTAAAGAAGATTAGATTCCTGAGAAGCGTATGGTCATAACACGATTGAAGGTGAAGTATTAGAATGATTTCAATGAAAATAAACAAGACAGCCGCACTATCTGCTTTAAAGGTTTTGTATATAAAATAATATAGAAAGTTCATCTCATAAAAAAATGGTCATCATGAGGAGAGATTGCAGAAAGTTAGAGATGAAGCTGCAATTATTTTGGAAGACATCCATTCACGGTGCTACAAAACGATCATTATCCAATTTTTAAGTAGAAAATTTTTTGAGAAATTTTTGCACATTTTTGCTTATAACTTGTTTGTTTTTGATTTTACGATAAAAGATTATATGAACAAAATTGTCCTGTTTGGTATGGAGGTAAGTAGCCTTGCCTTCCATGCCAGAGGTCCCGGATTCGAATCCTGGTAGGAGCAGATATTATAATAGGTCTTTACCTATGAAACTGCCGTTTTGCCGTACTGGCCATTTCAAATGAAAATATTTTTTTTTTTGACTGATAATTCTAATTTCAAATTAATTTTATTTGACAAACATGGAATTCTTTTTCTAAAATCGTCATTTGTTTAATAGTTAGTGTTTTGTTCTCAACGCATTCGAACATTTTTCGTCATCATGGATAAGTTAAAAAATTCGAGTAATTATGGAGTATGAGTACCGTCGTGGCAGCAAAGCGGCACAAGCGGCACGCAACATCAACGACGTTTACGGAGCGAACACTACAAACGAACGCACCACCCGTTATTGGTTTACCCGCTTCCGTTCTGGAAATTTTGACCTGAAAAATGAACCCCGTGGTCGTCCGAAAACTTTGGTCGGCAATGACGAATTAAGGGCAATTGTGGAAGCTGATGAAACTCAATCCACGGCTGAATTAGCAGCAGCTTTCGACGTTAGCATCAAAACAATATTGGTCCATTTGCGTCAAATTGGCAAGGTAAAAAAGCTTGACAAATGGGTACCCCACGAACTCAATGACCGCCAGCGCGAAGTACGCGTGGAGACGTGCCTTGCACTGCTCAGCAGGCATACAAATGAAGGAATTCTGAATCGCATTGTTACTTGTGACGAGAAATGGATCCTGTTTGACAATCGTAAGCGCTCAGCAAGTTGGTTGGACCCTGGTTCAGCACCCAAACAATGCTCTAAACGAAAACTTACCCCTAGAAAAGTGATGGTCACTGTTCGGTGGTCTAACGCGGGTGTAATTCATCACAGCTTCTTGCCAAACGGGACAAGCATTACTGAAGATGTGCACTGTGAAGAACTGAACACAATGATGGAGAAGCTCGCACGTCTCCAACCAGCTTTGGTCAATCGTTCGGCTCCACTGCTCCTGCACGACAACGCGCGACCTCATACTGCACAGCATACGGTCTCCAAGCTACAAGAGTTGGGGTTGGAAGTTCTCCGTCATCCGCCGTACTCACCAGACCTTGCGCCTACAGACTTCTACTTTTTCCAGAATTTGGATAACTTCTTGGCGGGAAAAAAATTCAATACCCGAGAGGCAGTACAAAATGCCTTTGAAGAATTTGTTGCCTCCCGTGATTATTTTGATTAACAGAAATAAAAAATATATAAAAAAAATACGCTACATTTATTTCGTGAAAAACGGCAATTTCATAGGTAAAGACCTAATATTATATTTGCTCTCTAGTCATGGATATGTATGTATGTTTATTTAAGTTTATTTCTAATATTTATATATTTAAAAAAAAATCTATGTGTGTTTATATATTTCTTAAGTTTATTTATCCGTTATCTAGTATCCATAACACAAGTTCTTAATTTGGGCTAGATAATGTGGTGTGATTGTTAGAAATATTTATTTATTTATTTATTAATACTTAAGCAGCGAAAAAAGCTTTCTCACCCCCTTTTCCCAAGACGGCGCCCGCGGGAAGTGGGTGGCAACCCGACAAACTTGGGGTTAAGCTTCTACTGACCCCCCTACATCTCCCAAAAATTAAATTGCTTCCTTAAATAAATGAAAATTTTATGTAACATTTCAATGGACTATTTACATATTAACGAATCTGGTTATTTACGAGGGTGGATTGAAAAGTTCGCGGCCTAACATAGATAGCGTTGTCATATTATTATAAAACTACTCTCATATGAAACCTAGACTCTTTGTCAGTCTCTGTGCAAGTTTTCTCTGAGATGCATGCGTAATTATTTATTATAATGAACATTAAGTGAGAGTAAGTTTCATTAATTTTGAAAATGGATAGTTTAGAGCACCGTGCCGTGATCTAATACCTCCACAAGAAACACTTAACTCCAAAGCAGATTAATGAAGATATGGTGGCTACTTTAGGAACATCTCCTCCGTCGTATACAATGATAAAAAAGTGGACAGCTGAATTTGGCAACGGCACTACCAGTCGTACTACCAGTCGTACTACCAGTAGGGTCGTAGGTATACAATTAAACATACTATTAAGCATATTTTTAAAAATACTGCATAGACAACACAGCAAAATTCAGATATATTCTCAGCTCATTTTCCTAGGTTCTTTTTAGCTTTTACAACAAACTATCCTCCAAACCTTGGTCGAGACTGAAGAATTTCAGTAAGAACTCCGGAATCAATTAACTCTCTGGAAGACAAATATTTCAACCAAGGAGCACGGGTCGTAAGTCGACGGTTAGCAGCGCTTCTCTGGATTTGATAAAGCATAGATGAGAAATTGTCTATGCTATAGGTACCATCAGCGCGTCAGGCTTTCAAAAAAAGGTAAATAAGGCAATATGAAACCATGTATCTAACTTATGCTGCTTTGACACCGCAGTAGTTGAAGTCATTCAGCGTAACAAGGTTAAAAGGCTGAAATCTATATTGCTTGGACTTCTCAGACTTATACTAAAGGCAAAGAAAAAGCGACCTTGTAAAATACTCTCTAGTGATGAAATCGCATTTGACAAGTATTTTCAACCTTTATGTCAAAAGTTTCCAGCATATGAAATGAAATGAAATATTTATTTTCTCAACATTGACAATTACTTGTTTTTATAGACGTCAAATAAACAACTCTACCACCAATTCGAAAAAACATTCGTGAAGAAGACTGGCAAGAAACTTCACGGGTATATTTTTTTCAAAATAAATTTACAGAGTCTCTTTATGTCTATACTAAGTTATTCTTATCTGCATCCGTTAGCTCGGCAAGTCTCCCTCCCCCCAAGTATCCAAACGACGAACAGCCTCAAACGGCACCCGTTCACGAGATAACGCGGGATCCAGCCATTGTCCTCCTCAACCATATTAGAGGGAAGTGAGCGACCCGTGACCAGACGCTACCATAAGAAGACGTACTTTAGTGACAATGATGCTTTAGATATTTATCGGGACGAAGAACTCAACGAGCAAACAGACACATTACACATGTTTTGTTACAAATACTAGTAAAATCCTGTTATCGAGGGGATTATACCCCAAGGGCTTTTATCATCCAAATAAGCTGATAGTTTATAATATGCTTTAGCACACAACTTTTGCTTTATAGTTTCTTTGAATTTGTCAATAGGAAGACCTTGTATATCCTCAGGAACCTTATTATAAAAGCGTATACATTGACCCATGAATGAGTTAGTGACTTTATGAAACCTACTATTATAACCTGCCAGACCTTCCTCTTGTGTGAACATTGTGCAGATTTTTTTTTCTTTTGAACACGGTTATGTTCTTTTTACCAAACATTAAATTTTCTAAAATATATTGTGAAAGGAAAGTAAGAATATTTATTTCCTTAAATTTACTTCTAAGTGACACCCTGGGACCGAGCTGACAGATTGCGCGAACAGGCCTTTTCTGCAGAACAAATATAGAATCGATGTCGACAGCACTCCCCCACAACAGAATGCCATATGTCATGAGGCTGTGGAAGTAACCGAAATAGACTAAACGAGCAGGGCAGAACCAAGCCTTTTCGCTACACCATCAACAGGCGGTTCCCACTGGAGTTTGGCGTCTAAGGTTATGTCCAGAAATACAGTTGAGTTTACAGGAGTCAGTTCCTAGCTCTTAACTACAATGTTTGTATTTACCTGTTTGACATTTGGCAATGTAAACTTTTAGTTTTGTTTTCATTGAGGAGCAACTATTAGCTGAGAACCACTTCTCTGTGTTGAAGATGCGTTGGTTTACTGCTCGATAGTCAGTTTCTTGTCTTTTGATTTTATATAAGAAGAAAGTATCATCAGCAAACAATATGACCTCGCATTGATTCTTAACGACCGATTGATATATACTAAAAATAGGAAAGGCCCAAGAACTGAGGCCTGGGGCACACCCATTGTCACTGCCGATTCTGATGATTTTTCTCCATTTATTGCAACTTTCTGTTTTGTATTAGGCAAGCGCTCGGTTCTTTATGCCGTAATGGTACAATTTCAAGAGTAGAGTACATACTACTCTACTCTTGAAATTGTAATCTACACTGTCGAACGCCTTGGACAAGTCACAAAAGACACCAATAGCATCACACGACTCCTCCCAGGCACTGAATACGTGTTTAATGCGCTCATCACCGGCGTCGGTTGTTGAGCGACCCCGCGTGAAACCAAATTGCTTAAAATGCATTAAACTATTACCATAAAAATGAGAAAGTAATTGATTTAAAATTAATTTTTCAAAAATCTTACTGAGCGTTGGTAGTATAGATACAGGTCTAAAATTATTAGGGTCAGACATACTACCTGCTTTGAATATTGGGATGACCTTACTCAATTTCATTAAATCAGGAAATACACCATTATGAACACAGTCATTAAATATACTGGCTAAGTGCGGGGCTATACCATCAATGACAGATTCAATCATTTTAACAGAAATTCCATCTAAATCGGCAGTATTTTTTAATTTAATGCTTTTAAATGCATTTAAAACTTGTGGAACAGTAACATGTTTAAAGTTGAAATCAATATCGCATGTATTTACATTTTGCATTAGCAGTGACTGCAAGAGTGGAACATTTATTAATACTCAAAGTAGTTGACACAGGGATGGCGGTAAAAAAATGTTCAAATGCTTCAGCAACTTCTGTGTCAGTTGACAACAATTTACCATTAATTTTTAAATTATATTTCGTGTAGGGTCTTTTGCTTTCCCAGTTTGCTGATTAATTATATTCCATGCAGTTTTTGAAATGTTAGTACTATATTTAATTTTATTATTAATGTAATTAGATTTAGCTACACTGCACACTCTTTTAAATAATTAAGAATACTATTTAACATATTCATAAAATGTCTTTTCTGATTATAAGTTCTTTCACTGTACAATTCATATAATCTATTTCTACTTCTGCATATTCCCACTGTTGCCCAGTCTCTAAGCCTAAATAAATTATTATTTACACATATTTTCTTTTTTGTAAAAACAGATTCATATTCATTTTTAATTATATTATGAATAGAGTTATATTGAGTAATAGGATCGCAACAGTGATCTAATTTAAATGTTTTTTCAAATACATAATTTCTAAATGCTAATTTCTACTTTGTGATGTCTCTACTAATAAATCAATATTAAAATCGCCACAAATAATTATTTCTTTGTTTTTGTTATTTACCCTATGTAATACCTCATCCATAGTGCTCTCAAACACTTCAAACGGTGAGGATGGGGTCTGTACACACTTATTATAACAATATACCCTATCTCAATACAGGCTATTTCAACAGATCGCTCAACAGATAGACTTACAATATCAGAGCGTTCTTTAAATGCAAGGCTCTTATGAGTGATGATGATTGAGCCACAAGTTGTTTGTTATCTGCTGAATGAACTAGCAATTACATGATTTTTATATGAAGACATAATTTGACACTGTCTGAGCTATTGTTCTGTAATACATAGTACATAAATATTTTCACAGTTTATAGGCACAGTTTATTAGGCGATTAACTGGAACACCGGCGTTCCTTGTTGTTATAGCGTCGTCGGGATCTGTTAAGACGTTACGCGGACGCCTTTAACGAACCGCCGCCGCTTCTGGGTTGGCTGTGTATTAAACTACGTAGATACCTATCAGATGTGTATAGCGCGGTGTCGTCTGCGAAGAGCGCTAGGTCTACTTTCTCCGTCCTTGGTATGTCACTAGTGTGTAGTGAAAACAAAGTTGGAGCAAGCACTGAGCCTTGTGGGACACCGGCTAATACAGGACGGGGATTGGAGAGTGCATCTTCCAACCTGTAGCGAAAGGTTTGACAACGGAGAAAGTCTCGCATGATGTGCACGAGGCTGTCTGGCACGCCTAGTTCAAACAGCTTATATTAAGCCGTTGTGCCAGACCTTGTCGAAGGCTTTAGCCACGTCAAAGAAAAGCGCACCAGTGCCTATCGGTTTTCGATCTATGTTCCTTTGCTCCAAGATGTGCTCCGTTTTGCGGGGCACCTGTTGGACGCAGGAGTGACGGGACCTAAAGCCGAACTCGAATGAACATCCAATTACCGGATGAACATCCGGTAACAGGTGCTTCGAATGGATGATCTCTCGGAGCCTGTTCAAAATGATCCTTTCGTATAATCTGCCTATCGCGCTAAGCAAACTAATAGGATGTAGCTTGTAGGCAGGTTAGCCGGTTTTCCAGGTTTCCTAAGACAATCGCTTGCGGAAAAGAACAGTTTGTTAGTAAGTTATCGAAAATAACTACTAACAGTTATATGAGTGCGAGTGGGAGAGCTTTCAGAATCCTGTTTGGTATTTCGTCTAGACCTTGGGCTTTCCGCGATTTTAGGTTTTTAAATTTTTGTCTGTACCTCTTCCACCATTACCGGTTGGAGGGTGTCGCAATTAGCTTCGACTGTGCTATTCACAATTTCTATGTAGAGGGCGTTAGTTCTTTCTGTACTCGGTCTACATTGTTGGGCTAAGCTATTGGCTAGGTTTCAACTTTTTCGAAGTAATCGAAGGCGGGAGTCATGGGCGGAGGCCTAAGGAGCGGAGGCATCGATGACGCAGTAGAGCAGCAGTCCGTTTTGAGAGACTTCGCCAAGCTTCAGTAAGCCAGATGCGAAGCTAAATATCTTTAAGAAGCGCGTCCCAGTTGTTAGACCGCAGTTCGCGCATGCGAGATTCAACATCTCGCTCTAGGGCCCTCATACGGATGCGGTTTGCCTCGGTCGGAACGTAATCATACGCTCAGATAGCTGCGTTCTTTGCTCTCAACAACCCCCTCATATCCTCAGGCAGGATCCAGCGGCGATCATTCGGCACCGAAACCTGCCTGGAACATGCACTGATAGTATTTAGTATTTCAAAGGTGGTTGGTGAAAGCACCGATCGCAGCATCAGTCTCCTCGATAGATGATGAGTTGGAAATTTTATGCCTTGCATAGAAAATTGGAGCCCACATTCATAACAACATAAATAAAACTAACTCATCTTCTGAAAGACCTTAACAATATATTATCAACAAACTTATTTTTATTTATTATTTATATTTGGAACATGATTTCATTCAAATTTGCCTCAATTACACTATAAAACTAATATTTAAGATTTATTTCAATCAATGTATTTACAAAATGTAGTGGACTGAAATTACAATAAAATATTCTTCATTCCACAAATTTTACATCAATTTACAATTTAATACTTATAGTAATGAATAATAAGTTATTTAAATATTTGAAATAAAATAATAAATATTGCAGTTATGAAAAGAGCTAGCTGAGTTAAGATCAGTAAGTATACATTTTATGACTGAATCTGTATGCTTATAAAATGTACTGAACATAAGTAATGTGTGTAATTATCTGTCTTTAAGTATTGAATTGGGTTTAATATTAGATAATATCATAGGCCAGAGAAACAGAATATTTACCCTATGAACCAATAAATAATACTGCTCTCTAATATATTTATTTTCTAAGAACTGCAAAGTACACCTTCTTGGAACATTTTCCCAATCACAATTGCAATAAGTCATTAGTTTTTTACATGCAACTAAAGTATCAAAATGAGGTGGAAGTATATAGTCAGTGGTAAAAGTTTTATTACCCCAAATATCTGGTGCCACATTTGGTTGCTTCTTAGAAAATGTTTTTATGGTTTTCCATTGCATATCTATTAATGATTCATATTTGACTCTATGAGGACTCTTTAAAAATGTATCTCGTTTTAAACTAGATTTCAATAGAATTAAGACATTGTGTAAATTTCTCATATTCCATGTAATATTTGTAGAGACAAATTCCTCTGAATCACTTTCGGTATCATCATGAACTTGGCGATTGTACAAAAACATTATAATGGCTCTGTCTATAGTTGCTTCAGTAGAATTTATAGTAATTTTATTCTGTTTTGGTTTGGCAGCTTGAGATGTAGTCGGAAGATTTTCTTGTAACTTTTTAACGGCCGTGGGCAGATCATCATACACTGTAACATTCCGCAGTGTTCGACTTTCTCTGCGAGGAGCTAATGAAATATCCATATTTGGATATCTATTAATCCATTTTCTAAGAGTTATGTATCTTGTTCTTAAATGTGTCCTGTCCTTTCCAGGAAAGTACTTTTCTAAACTTTTAAAGTCCATTTTGGAGTCTTGATTACCTGTTAGTTTTATGAGTGTGCGGTCTTCGTCTACTGTCCATACAGCAGAAACTTTTCGAGACATCAATTTGCATCTACTCAATACTTGTTTGCTTGATCTGCCTGGGAGACATTGTTGGATCTTATAAAAGTCTTTCCCATACTTTTTAAGACCAGTTAATATGACAGCATCTTCATCAGATGAAAATCTACCTTTCCTTTCATTTCTGAATGTAATGTACTTTTGATACACTTGTAACCTTGTTCTATTGTGAAAGGAAGCCGCTACTTTTGACCATGGGATAAAACCACCATCTTTCCACTGGTCAACTACTCGTTTTAGATGCTCAACTTCTTCATCTGACCATTTGCTTGAGGCCATCCGATTTTTAATGTTTGTACGATAGTAAACAAAACATTGATATACTGTTCTACCTGTTCTTAGTTCTTTGGCAATAGCATCCCAGTCTTGACACTTATGTTTATTTGCAAGTTTCTGTAATCGTACATGTTCATCTCTCGTCCAAGTACTTTTATTTATAGAAGGATGGAGGAACAGCTTCCAGAATGAACAGTATTCACCTGGGCTGTGTCTATTGTCCGTTTGTTTTGAAATTACATCCCAGTTATACTCATAGTCTATTGGTTGCACAATTTCATTTAAATGTTTGTTTCTTACATCATTCATTTCTTGTTGAAGCATATCTAAACTAATTTCAGTCTTATGTACAATTTTCTGTTCATTTTTTAGTTCTTTTATTGCATTTTTTAGCTCAGTTCTTTTAAGTTGCTGAGACATTTTTAAAATACTCCTTGTTAAATGTGTCTTATCCATGATTGTCCAACCAATAACATTTAGTGTAGCGAAATCAAACATCTGTAGCTTCTCCATTTGTAAGGTATCTTCGTTAGGCGGAGCAGGGTCCTGTTTATTATCCTTAAAGTACGGCATTCCACATATTAAAACATTGAATGTATTTCCTTGATACTTCTTAAAAGAGGGATGCTGAATTTGTTGCAATTTGGCACGACATTCATTAAGCCGATTAACGAGACAATTTTGCAAGTTTCGAAGTCGTTGTTCATTTAATTTATTGATAGATAAAGCAGTGTCGATCACTGAAAGTAATTCTGGATCAACGTCTTCAGAAAAACCATTTGATAATTCTACTACATTTGAACAGCTTGAAGTTCCTTCCATGTTTTTGTTTTTTTTGAACAAGTTAAGTGCACTATATTGCCAACATTTTATCAAAAATTACTATTTGTAAAAGATTTCATATGTTTTGATCGACAAAAATCTGTGATAGGTACCACACATTTTAAGTAGTGGTTTATTTATGCTGCGTTCCGTTTGCCGATTACAGCGCTCACAGCGCTCACTCATTTGCTGCGTTCCGTTTGCCGATTACAGCGCTCACAGCGCTCATATACCCGTTCCGATTGCCCGTAAGCGCGCTCACAGCGATATCGATACGTCACCAATGACGTCATAAACGCCGCCATCTTACCGCTCACAGTGCCAAAGCTACGGAGCATGGTCGCTGTGAGCGGCCTGTCAAAACTGACACATGACGTTACTTTGTTGATGTTTTTATTAGTGATTAAAGATTTTAAAAGCTTGCTTGTTAATTTTCTTTTGTAATAATGTAAAAAAATGCCTCCTGTTTCATTCAGGGTCAAATATCTTAATGTAATTGTAACTTTAGACTAAAGCGACGAACAATCAGAATGTTAGCGCGATATTTACCGTTCCGATTGCAATAGCAGTAATAACACTTCGAGCGCGCTCAAACGAATCGGAACGGTTTTGAGCACTTTTAGCGCTGTGAGCGCTGTAATCGGCAAACGGAACGCAGCATTAGTCAAAGCCATCAAGTAAATAGTAGTAAATAGCGTTCCGTTTGCCGCTCACAGCGCTATCAGCGCTGAAAGTGCTCAAAACCGTTCCGATTCGTTTGAGCGCGCTAAAAGTGTTATTAGTGCTATTACAATCGGAACGACAAATATTATAACAATATAAAGATTTGATTCTGACATTCGACAGACAGACAGTTACAATTGGGTCGCGTTCCGAATGCCATTTACAGCAGTATCAGCGCTAAAACTGCTCATAACCGTTCCAGTTCGTTTTAGCGCGCTAAAAGTGATGTTTTTGCTATTTCAATCGGAACGGTAAATAGCGCACTAAATCAAAAGTTATATCTTCACTAAGATCTAGAAATATTTTTGAGCAATCATTTTCTGTAAATAAGCCGTATCTCATTACTTCCCAAAAATTGGCCCTTAGCAGCAACACCATCTAAATGATGAAATAATACGGGGTGTTTTTTAAAGTTTTCGGGTTTGATTAAGGGCCACCCCGTACAAGTATAATTACAACAACTCTTACACGTATGCCTTTGGTATAACAGGTATACACTTATGGTGAACCTTGGCGATCGACAAAATTTAGTTATTAGCGAATTTAATGCAAAACGCAAATCGACTTCCATTTAGAACTAGAACGATACTGTTAATCTTTATATTTTCCGTTATCGGATGTAGGATTTAATTTTTCAAATTCAAATTCAAATATTTATTTCTCAACATTGACAATCACTTGTTTTTATTGATGTCAAATAAAACATGACTCTAATACCAATTCAGAAAAACCTTCGTGAAGAAGAACTGGCAAGAACTTCAGAGGTATATTTTTTTCAAAATAAATTAACAGTGTCTCTTTATGTCTATACAAAATTATTCTTATCTGAATCTGTTCGCCAAGTCTCCCTCCCCCAAGGATCCAAACGATGAACAACATCAAACAGCACCCACCATTTGTAAAACTTACCGTTTATTTATAAATTAAGATCTGTGGATTTTGTGATTGTTAAATAAATCAATAAAGGGTTTGTAATAATTATATAATGATTTATTATACATAGTGTAGAAAAAAGTAACTTGTGTTACCTAAGTTGTTGGTTAACTATAAAAATTTCGTTCTCGATATTTTATACCTTATGCGATTTCAAAAGTTGAAAGCTATGTGCAGAGATGTGTTTCTTGCCAAAAAAGAAACCGTATAATAAGAATGTACCATTGCAGCCAATTATGGTAGAACGTTTATTTGATAGGGTTGAAATCGATATTTTCGGTTCGTTTAACCGTTCGCAGAATAGCAGGCATCGAGTGTTTCTCTAAGTGCGCTTTGTGTAGAGGCATTCCCAGAGCGACGGCTCAAGCAGTGAGTGATTTTCTTGTACAGGAAATGTTCACGTAGTTCAGTGTCGTGCGAGGGTTGCTATCTGATAGAGGCTCCATTTGCATGACTATATTGGTTAGGAATATTCTGAGGAAGTTTGGCGTACCCTTGTTTTGCTACCACTATGCATCACTAAAAGTTAGGTTATTAAACTATTTCTCATATTATGTTAACTTAATCCAACAAAGGCAGGTAGGGTATAAATACGACACGGGTATAAAAATGAACCTTTGTAAAAATTATTCACGCACCTATTTTGGCTCATAAATTTGATACGGCCGATCGATCGTGATGGATGGCTTAGCCTTCCAAGTGAATCGGAATGTGGCAGATGTCTATTAAAAATGTTTGAATTTATAAGAAGTAAATAAATTATCTCAAAATATTGAATAAGTCAGTAAGAATTGTACGAGGGTGGGTGAAAAGTTCGCGGCCTAAATAAGAAGACACAGGAATAATGCAATTTTTTATATTTATTTTTCTACATACTCTCCTCCTAGGTCACATCACTTAGTCCAGCGGTCCTCCAAAGCCTTGATCCCATTTAAATAGAAGGTCTCGTCAAGGTCTTAAAAAAAGGTATCTACGGCCACTTTGCCTCCTCATTGGCAGAAAATTTCATTCCACCTGTGTTTTTTTAGATTTGGAAATAGGTGGAACTCTTTTACTCCTACTGAGTTGATAACGTATGGGGTATGATTGTTGAATGAATGAGTATGTTTTAGACATTGTTGTATACTGTATATCATTTGTAATTAGACCTGTATATTTTTGTATGTACCGAATACTATTTGTGAAAATGAGATGTTTTATAATCTGATATGTGGAGTAGAACATTTGGATTGGTCACCTCCCCTCCTTAAGATATGTTAGACAATGCACCTAAACTGGAGCGCGTTATTTGAAGGCGCTATTTCTCACTTTGCTTCTTTAAATTTTTTGTTTTGCGGTAATGTAGGTATAATAATTAGACTCTGACATTATGTGTCTATCAGATAACTGACTCAAAAAGTTTTCTTGTGTCATTGTAACTTATTTGTGAAAAATGAGCCCTTACGAATAATACAAATAAACATGCAACTTGATGCATGTATTTATTTTTTATTATAAAGTGGATTATAATAAGGAATATTAATTCTATGAAAAAAGTATGAATTCGTTCCAAAAATCGGAACACGCCGAATATTGAACACTTCAGCCAAAAGATAGAATAACGCGCAAACTCCCCACGACACATCTGAAAGTGACTTTATAATTGCTGCATTTCTGATATCATAAAAACATAGTTTATGGGTTGTTTTATACGTAATTCGATTATTTTCACAAAGGATATTATTTTACCAGTTATTTTCAGTAAATTCGATAGGAATCAAAGCTTAGTATTACAGAAATCTGTCTACAAAAATTTATGTCATTCTGAGGCGCTTTTCGTATCGTATTTTGTTTTATATTTCCACTATTTTATATATTGACCTCTCTCGATCGATTGATATACTATTATTACACTTATGTTATTCTACAATATGTTTTCTACGAAACAAAGCACAAACTGCTGTGAGTGAAGTAACTGTGGTAAAATGAGGCGTTACCGAATTGGGCTGTAGGCAGGAAACAATGGAGGATTTTCTGACTGCCCAGCAAAATAGTAAATAAATTATACGATTGATAGCGCTTAAAGTTGGTCCTATTTTTTAGTCATCGTTTATCGTTTAAGAAAGAACTACGCTGCAAAACCGTCCCGATTCGTTTTAGCGCGCTAAAAGTGATATAAGTCCTATTGCAATCGGAACGCTAAATATCGCGCTTACATTCTGATTGTTCGTCGCTTAAATCTATAGTTATAATTTATTAAAAATCTTTGACCCTCAATGAAACAGGAGGCATTTTTTAACAAAAGAAAATTAATAAGCAAGCTTTCAAAATCTTTAATCGACTAATAAAAACATCAACAAAGTAAAGTCGGTTTTGACAGGCCGTTCAGAGCGACCATGCTCCGTAGCTTGGGGACTGTGAGCGGGAAGATGGCGGCGTATATGACGTCATTGATGACGTATTGATATCGCTGTGAGCGCAGGCATTCGGAACGGTGATATGAGCGCTGTGAGCGATATAATCGGCAATCGGAACGCAGCATTAGTGTAATTTCACTCGCTGCTCCTTTGATTGAACTGATGGTTATTAACGCAACGCAAACGGGGCCACGGGGCTATAAGCCGTAAGCGTAATGTCTTGTGCTGCGTTTCGTTTGCCGATTACAGCGCTCACAGCGCTAAAAGTGCTCAAAACCGTTCCGATTTGTTTGAGCGCGCTCAAAGTGTTATTACTGCTATTACAATCGGAACGGTAAATATCGCGCTAACATTCTGATTGTTCGTCGCTTTAGTCTAAAGTTACAATTACATTAAGATATTTGACCCTGAATGAAACAGGAGGCATTTTTCTTACATTATTTCAAAAGAAAATTAACAAGCAAGCTTTTCAAATCTTTAATCGACTAATAAAAACATCAACAAAGTAACGTCATGTGTCAGTTTTGACAGGCCGCTCACAGCGACCATGCTCCGTAGCTTTGGCACTGTGAGCGGTAAGATGGCGGCGTTTATGACGTCATTGGTGACGTCTGATTTTGCAACTATTTCGTATTTTATTTATATTAAATATTGTGGGGTGCTGCATACCCCACGCGACTTCTTGGGTAACTTTTTAGGCGTTAAAGGTTAACGGTTAATATTGGTAAGAATGGTACAAGAAAAAACAAAAACACAGAGAATATGTTCAACATTTTTATTACAGTATCATGATTCTACAACATTTCTCGACACATATTATATTCTTTATTGTCTTTAATAACCACTATAAATGAGAGGTTTTCAAAATATCAAAAAAAGGTACCAACTGTAACAATAGATGACTATGACTTAAACTACTATGTCTATGAATGGAATAGGAAGGGTTCATGTAGAGTATGGAACTAAATTTTAATCCTCGAAACGAGCAATCCTGCAATTGAAGATTTAATTCTAATAATAATTTAATGTAAAAACTTTTGCTTTTTATTAACTTTCTTTATTCACATGACATTGACATATGAGTTTACAGCAAGTCCAGTACAGCGCCCTCTGTTGAGTTTAATTCGTAAATCTTTTTTTTTTTGAAACCTCTCATTAGGACACATGTATAAGATAAGTACCATCATGGCAGTTTTCTCGTTCTCTTAAAAATGGAATGTTATATAAGTTTGAAAAATAAATACTGTACAAGCTCTTGAGGATTTTTTTTGAGTTTTTTAAACTACTTACGTACGTAAAGCTGTCTAAAAATACACAACCAAAAAATTGAGCATTACTATAAAAAGAAAAATATATTCAGGTACGTACAAAAGTAAACGAGACAGCAAAATATATCACATAATAAAATAATAATATTTCATTTTTAAAGCAGATTCATATAATTTAGATGTATTATGTATAAAAACATAGTGTTAAGCTTTGAGTAAAGTAAAATAGAGGAAGATCGGAAACGCTCTTACATGACGTACCTGAAAAATGGTTCTGGTAATACGACAGATACATTTTCTCACACTCACGTTAAAAAAGATAGAATGATGCAAAACATGGGCTTGCGAGCAAGATAAAGTATTTCATGTCCGTATAATTTTATTTGTATTCGTGTCGTGTCGTATTTTATCAGCTCTAACCATTTGACAAGCGTGATCAGGCGACCGGGATCAAGATTTTTGAGTTCCTCGCCTCAGAAGCTTATCTCACATATCTTCCGTTATTTTACTTTAATCCAAGATTTTAACCAATAAATTATTTAACGCACAAAACTATCACGTAAACTTACATTAAGCAACAAAGATTTGATTTAAATGTAAAAAAAATACATTTCTAAAAATAAATAACAAATAGAAACATTAAAAAATAGAACATTTTGAAGAAATGCCTTTAACAGAGTAAGCCTTGCCATAAGAAAATCATTAATTGAAAAAACCGTGTACAGTATCATAAAATAAATTAGGAAGTATATAAACGTAAGTAAAGTAAGTAAAATTCAGAAATTGTCTACTAGAGAAAATACGTACTTTGCATCCTATTTGAACGAGATTTAAGATTCATTTACAGACCTTTGTTAAAGTATACAGTATGCACGTGGGGGTGTTCCTTTTTCACTTTCTCCTGCAAAATAAACATAAAGAATTAAAAAGAAAACAAGCCAAAATTTAGTTCTATGATTATGATATGGGAAAATAAGGATTTTCACTGCGTGAAATATGTAAGAAAACTTCCTAATGAATAGAGTTTAGGTCAGGTACCTCAATGAGGGCCTGGTCATTTGGACGATTGCAATCTACTTTTACGTGAACGTGTTTATAAAAAAAAAGAAAAGATTTTATCTCTAAAACAACTGCTTCACAATCATTTATTCAATCGATTTATTTGTTATTTAAAAATATGGGGCCTAAAAAAATGGACCAGCAGGTACAAATAACTTTCAGAGCAATAATCTGCAAGCTTTGCTTTTAGAATGCGGTAAGTACTTATATTTTGCCATTTAGCTCCTAGTCTATTACCAAATTTTACGTCATACCAAAATAAACAATAATTGACGAATGTTGTCGTAGGGTAGATTTTTTTAAAATAGATATGCATCCAACAAACGACGTCACGAATAAAAAGAGTCGAGGCTTTCACAACAGTTCCTGCGATGTTTAGTTTGATAATCATCGGCTGCACATCGTCTGTTGAACATTCAATACCAAACGACATCTTAACGTCCATGTTAATTTTAACAGAGCTTCAGTGAATGTCTGATCTTGGGTCTTAGTCTATTAATATAACGAAAAGGGTGACTAATTTTTATAAAATCAAAATTCAGCCAATAATATCTCAAGGAAATTTGAATGCTTTTCATTTCCTGTGGTCTTATTGGCTAGACACGTTACCACCAGCAGTGGTTATTTACTACATTGTATATTACTACCCAAATGTTCGGGAAAGCACATTCGTTATTAGTTACAACGTCAAGGCTGGCCGCCGGCCCTAACTTATAAATTAATTATAAATTATTGTTTATACAGTATTTTAATTGTAATCCGATTACATTTCTAAAATAAAGTTTAATAAATTCAGAGAAATAGAGGTTAAAGTTAACAAATAGTTCGAATGGCCAAATGCGTTTTTTGAATTTCTTGCAAATAAACGAACGAATAAGTATTCAAATTAGTGTTTGGTAATAAAAAAATATTTTTTACAATACAAATTCTTGATCAATAAGAATTCTAGAGAAAATAACAAACCTTTAGATCTTTATCAAGGCTATTCACCGAAATAGCAGCCTGTTGTTGGAAGAAAGCGCAAGCGAGCGGTGTTGCCAACGTAACGCAAATTCCTACCAAAACCAATTGGAATGGTATCACCATCATTTGCCTTTTGCAGAACCAACCGCGTTTTGTTGCCCAATTTGTTATGGCTGGGGTTATGGCTGAAATAATATAAAATATTTAAAATACAACACTGAATTTACTTTTGTAGTTTTTGTAAGTATATTATAAACTACTTAACAATTTCTTTTCGTTGACGTTTATCTTGTAAAAAAGGCAAAGGAACTACGCCATACAGGCTGGTCTGTCGTTAATGTTTCTTCTTCTTTTTGTTATGTTTGATAATGATGGCGATGAATGTGAATATCAAGAGAAAAGTGATAACGTGACTTTACTATCAACGCGTGGAATTCTTTGAGAAAAACAAAAAAGACTTTCTACACTCCTCATTGGGTTTTCTATTTAATGCACATGACTATGAGTATTCACTGCTCAATACACTTTCACAATTATGCATTGAACACTAACTTACTCCATACAAAAAAGAAAAAAAAAAGCAGAGCACAACTTGCTCCGTCTAATTGCAAACAAATAGTCCTACCCAACAAAATAAAGAACAATATTGTATAAGATTCAACTTACTCATTCCAGGCATAGCCATAATAACCCTTGAAACGCAGACCAAAGCTATGCCGTAGCCCGCGGCGTTCACCGATTCTCCCAATCGCTTACCATCCGCCGTGAACACAGGCGTTCCGTTCATTAGTTCACTGGAATTAGAGATGAGAACCTTAGTTAATGAATTTACTTTATTATAAAGTTGTAAATAAAGTTTTGAATGAGGGATTTGAGCAAAATAGTAAATAAATTAAACTAACGATAATAAAAGGGCGCTAGTAAAAGCTGGCCCTATTTTTTTTGAGTTAACGTAAATCGTATAAGAAAAACAAAGAACTACGCCACACAGCCAGGTCTGTCGTAAATATTTATTTAGAATTATTTTGACATTTATTAAATGAGCGCTGAATAGGCATATTGTGGTATTTTAGAAACATAAGTCTTCTTATATGTACTATATATTCGAACTAGCTTTTCTTAGCGCCATCTATCAAGGTAACTGGACCTTTTTGTCTTAATTTGATTGAATAAAATCCCTCGTTAGTTCCACTTGCACGCTGTGTGATAATGTAAGCTAACTCGGGTTAAAATATTGCTGCATGTCTCTGACAGTCCAATGGAAATTGACAGAGACGGAAGAGAATTTTAACGACCGAGTGGTGTAGTGGTAAGTAGCCCTGCCTCATACGCCGGAGGTCCCAGGTTCGGATCCTGGCCGGGGCATTCATTTGTGTGATGAACACAGATGTTTGTTCTCGGGTCATGGTTGTTAGTATTTATATATGTATGTTTATTCTGGATTCCCCCCCAGTTCGTCATCCATAACACAAGCTCTGCTTACTTTGGGACCACCAAGGGCTGCTCGCCCGCGCCAGTTGAACCATAGTATGAAGTTGAGTATAAAGTCCAATACTTACTTGCTCCTCATCATAGGAATGTTAATTAAATTGGCACCACAAACAGCTGCAAATGGCACCAGTCGGGCATACATAGGGTTCATGTGCTGAAAGTTAAAAGAATGACTGTTTATTTCTTTAAGAAAAGTAAACATTTCAAACTGGGCAAAGACTGTAATGGGCTCCGTTAAAGTACAGTTACTTGGTTTAGCAACGTATATGTACTATTGCCGAAATTTTGACATTTGAAGAAACTTCCTGTGGAACCAAAATAGTTGTAAGGTTTTAGTCAGTAACTGTGAGAATATTATTACAAAGGGTATCAACCTTATGATATACATTGTATGACGTACAAATGAAATCCACCTGCAGGGTGATATACCTCCCACAAAATTGTCCGATATTATCTACCTACTCGATAAAAATACCTTATTTTGTTTCAGTATCTCGAGATGTATAAATCAGACCATTGAAATCCTTTTCTTTTATAATGTTTGTGTTATACTTTATTCCATAAACCAAAAAAAAAAAAAAATTTCATCATAGGTAAAACAATACACTCAATGAAAGTCTTTTTTTCTCTTCATCTTCACCGTGATTACGTAAATACACATTAACTTCGGTTTTTAAAAGGTATTATAGTTAGACCGAAAGCAAAAAAAGCAGGCTGAAATCAAACCTAAATGGCACTCATTTCTCAAAATTGTACAACACGAAATAAGTAATTAGGTACACAGCTTGACTACGAAACATATACAAGTTTCTATTGAAATGTGGACTCACAGATACATGGGTACGAGAGTGAAAGGTAAGTAGGTAGGTACAGTCGGGGAATGCTCAGGGGATGCTCAGGATAAGGCTGCTTTTCCATCAGAGATGTGCAATGCAGCTGTGCTATGGATGCATTTCATATCCACCAATCATATTCATTGACGCGCAATGCGCTTTGCGCAATCAATGAATATGATAGGTGGATATGAAACGCATCCATAGCATAGCTATGTAGCACATATCTGGTGGAAAGGCACGTTGAGGCGAGAATCGCGTGCACTTGGTACAGCCTTTTGTAGGCGCCCCGCGCAGTAAGAGGCGACAACACTACAGGGGATTCGAATGCTAAAGTGCGCCTGCACTAAGTTTCCCAACTGTAAATCTTTACTCTATTTAATAAGTCAATTTCCAGTAGTCACTGCACTTGTACATGCGTATTTACAATAACAATTATTATGCATACGCTAACAAAACTATCATGATCATTATGAGACAACAGTGTCTTATGACAATACTAAGTGTAGGATTAGGTTTCAATAATATTTATATTGCATATTGGTTTTTGTCTCCAACACTACGCAAGTAAACTTGGTCGCTTAAGGCAAACAAATGTATGAAGCTGTAATTTGACCACAATGTTTATACTATGATAAGGTAGAATAAAAAATGGCGTTGCGCAGATAAAATATTGGAGCGTTGAACTTATTTTTTTATTTTATTACAGATAAATGTCGTTATAAAGGATATTGTGAAATAATGCGTCGATGGTTAGGTAGGAGCGCTGGCGTCTTCATCTGAAGGTCTCGGATTCGATCCTCGGTGACAGCCAAATGTGTATTAAACCTGCCAACCTGCATTAGGCAAGCGTGACGGACTATAAATTACCTGAAAGTAACCCTTAGTTGAGTTGGGACGATATCTTTGTAGTGGGATCACTAAGACAATCGTCTAAAATGGAAGTAAGAAGGATCAATTCCATGAGACGCCAAAATGCAAGGTAACAATCGAGAGATGATTCTCTCGATTGTAGGTAATGGTCAACTTTATCAAGTCTTCGATTAGTGCTAAATTTTCTTTATTGTTATTATCTATATCCCTATATGGCAAACATCTAAATAAGAACTTATCTTGTCTTTCTATTAAAGTTATTGGACACTGTATAACATAATTGTAATTTTAAAAGACTTTATTTTGTTGATACTAAATAAGTAATATTAAATGACCTTCACAATATAATTATTATAAGTTAATAAACAGAACATAATCGAGCATCTACAATGATCAGGTTTCAAACTCGGGTAAAACCTTAAAACAAGTTTAGTTTTAATCGTGATAACGAAGTTTTATTATAAATATTCCATATAAAATCCAGTGATTTTTCTATCACGGCAATTTGCTTATCGCGACACACCTCCGAAGGTACCTGTTTTGACGTAAAAATTCCGAAATACCTACGTAGATGCCAATAAAAACCTGTTTCTTTATATACATGTTATCTTTATCAATCATGTTCCGTTTGATATGTCAAATGGATAATAATGACAACCTTAGTGGTGTAGAGGTTGAAAAACCGACAGCCATTCATGAGATTGCAGATTCGATGAATCCGTTAAATGTATGTGAAATACCTAAGCTAATATTTGTTAACTAGCCGACGTTATTTTAGATGTAGAAAAGTTAGTGACAACTCTTCATAATCCACAAGATGGTGTACTTGTACAAACTAGCAACAATTATTTAGGTTTATGCAATTTCAATGAAACAAAATTTTCAGCTAAATAATCGAGACTGCGTACCACAGAGCCAAAAGGCTATAGCTTGTCAGTTCACAATAGTTCAGACGTAATAAGCAAACATCCATAAAATAAAATGAAAAAAATAAAATCTTTAGAAAAATGCAAAATTTATCATTATGTGCAAAAATAGTTTTGGCTTGCACCGATAGACCAGTTCATACAGGCTTTGATCATCAACACCCAACTGACATAAGCCCTTACTTTTTCACATAACGGACGAGTGGCGTAGTGGATAGTAGCCCTGCATTATACGCCGCAAGTCCTAGGTTCGAGTTCTGGTGTTTTGTGCAATGAAAACGCATGGATATGGTTTTGCTGACCAACTGTGCCGATTAGGTCACGATAAGATAGGTTTGCGAAGATGTAGGCCCCTAAATGAATAACTAAGCACATAATACTTTTATTAGCTACCACGTACCCATGATGGAAGTTTTAAAAATCGGCAAAATTCCCCTGTCCTCAAATGGTTTCACATACTCCGTGGTTTTCCCGCACTAATTATGCTTCCCATCCTTCTTGATTTCACGTACTTTGTTGTTACATTTTTTTGGTTTTCTTATTTGACAAAATGCTTGGTATTGCAACCAAAGATAATGTTACCGTTTTTATTACGTACACACAGCGCTATTCTCTATATAAAGATGGGTAAATATTTACTAAATACGGGAGAAACCGTGACAACACAGATAATGAGAAAATACATATCATACCTACGTAATTGCAAATATAATCAAGGCGACATGCGTCTTCCAATACGTTTAAATCACATAACATTGTGTTGTTTTATGTTTAATAACATTATAATTATAAAGCATGATATCAGAATCAAATAAACATGCACTGATTTGCATCGACGATAAGCAGTAAAGCATATTGTTTTTACGCTATTTATTGTATGAATTTGCACAAAAGTAAACAACGTTACAAACAAATGACGTTCAATAAAATATCCAAAAATTCAACATACAATAAAAAAAGTGTTGCTTCAGTTTCAGAGATATTATCATCAAAAAGCATGGAAAGTTGAGCCAACATTACCTAATGTCTGTGTAGCTATTTAGTTGAAAGTCTAATTCAAATTCAACCATCCAACCTTCCTACTATTTAAATTGTCCCTTACATGTAATCGATTAAGCAAATTTGAAATAAAAAAAGATAAATCAATTGAGAAACAAAAACTTCGAAACGTATGTAGGCACCTTCTATTGTAATACTTACTATAATAAATAATAAAATCTTCTTACTTTTGAAAGCAAAAGCATTAACGTAGAAGTCCTTTAAAACCTTATATTAAAAACCTCTATCAATTAAAAAAAATATATTCAAATATATTCAATGGCAGACCCCTTTGCCTTCCCCTTAGGGTAAAGAATTAAAAAAATATATATTCAAAACATATATATCAAAATGAAAACGTCAAAGCGAGTACTTAATAAGCGGAACTGATTTAGTTCTTTGGAACGATTTCTCGCCTTAACAACTTAACCACTTTTAATTAATTATTGCGCACACACGTGAGGGATAGAGAGCAGACACGTGGGTAGAACAGCCCTTTGTTCATTTTAGTTGCTGGCAGTTAAGCTTAAATCTAAAAGATAATATTTTGTTAATACAATT
Organism: Marasmarcha lunaedactyla; assembly: GCA_923062675.1. Lineage (NCBI taxonomy): Eukaryota > Metazoa > Arthropoda > Insecta > Lepidoptera > Pterophoridae > Marasmarcha > Marasmarcha lunaedactyla. The sequence continues at coordinate 6,207,395 of OV281361.1, read as the reverse complement.
CTAACATTGTAACTGATTGTGTTTGGATGGATTTGTAAAACTAGATCGTGGTGTTTTTTAACATGAATTAAACTATTTAATCGTATTTAAAAGAGGGGAAGACTATGACAATTTGATATTTTGTATATAGATCTCTATAATGAACAAGCTGCGGATTTTGACAAAATAAAAAAGGCGACTGCTAAAGTTATTTTCCCGTGTACCTAATTCCTTCTTTCACGAGAATTCCAGGAAGTTATATACCGTAAGTCACTCATGCAATAGAGACCCCATAAGTTGAAATCCGCTAAAAAATTTAGGCTGTAGAGCTTGCCAAAGAAATATAATATACACACACATACATAGATATACTCGAAAAACATAACCTTCTTTCTGACAGTCGGGTGACTAAAAAGTCATTTTTCATTAAAAAATTTCAATTTTGTTGTTTCAGCTAAGTCCGCTTCAATCCCGGGTACTGATCTCCACCACGCCCTTATAGTAACTTTTATTCAGGGATAGAAAAACCGGATCTAAGTATACACGGGAGAAACTGCGCGACTTAATTCTATATTTTTCTAATAATACGAGGTATCATCTATTTCTTCAATTAATAAAACACATAATATTTTAGTATTTAAAATACCTTGACTCTACTATTCAGGTACAAAGCGGTCCCGAGAGCTCCTCCACAAGCGGCGACGTACGATGCAAATAGTTGCCTGCGAAAAAAGAAAGTTACATAAATAATAAGTAATCACTACATAGTATAAAACAAAGTCGCTTCCCGCTGTATGTATGTCCCTATGTATGCTTAGATATAGTTAGTTTTTTTAATAAATAGAGTGTTTCAAGAGGAAGGTTTATATTTATAATACATGCATAATATAGTAGAGGAACATTGATAATCTTAGAGGTTCCTAATGTGATGTCCTAAATAAACACATTTTACTGCGCTTACATTGCAAACGCTGGCTGAACCATACTAGATAGATCAAAATAATATGCTACAGTATTGTACACCTTAAATAAAGTTCGGAAAAACCTGTGTGAAGAGAGATGCACCTTCACAGGTATATATTTTTTTTTAATAAATGTACAATGGCGCTTTATGTCTATACAGAATTCTTCTTATCTGCATCTGTTAGCTCGGCAAGTCTCCCTCCCCCCAAGTATACAAACGGCACCCGTGCGCGAGTCGACGCGGGGTCCAGCCATCTTGGCTTATTCAGAGAAATATTGATTGATCTATAGTCCTAACTAGTATAATAAAAAACTGATTCTCATCATTATAAATTATAGTATCAGTTGCAGGTACTTCACTCCGCTTTGTAATCTTTAAGTAAATTAAAATTATTAGGTTTTCATCTCCTAAACGTACTCGGAAATTAATGAATGAGGTTACTGTCTATTATAATTCAACAAAGCCAAAACGAATTAATGTTTAATGTGCTTCATTATTCTTAGAATTGTAAATTGATTTGGTTCTTATTCGATTCTTACAATGTATAAAAATTGTAGGTACCTACCTATTTCAATGATTCACTCTATCGAATATTATCGCATTCATTTCAAAGTCATCCACCGACATTGATATCGGTTGCCTAATATTTTCTTATAAATCAAAATCTTTGTCAATAAAATCATTGTAAATCGGGTATTCTTCAAATATATACATTTTCAAATATTTATTTATTTATTAGGAATTTCGACTTTAGTTGTACTCACCGTTGACTAATGGGTGCATCTCCGGATCTGTTAGTGTAATTGACTACAGCGTTAAATGTCTGATTGATCCACTGCCAAAATACTGTTCCAGCGGTAGACCGGTAGAAAGTAATCATACCTGAAAACGAATATACGGTACATAAACGGTTCAAATTAAAATATTTATATCTCAACATTGACAATTATTTGTTCTTGTTGAGGTTAAATCAAGCATGACTCTACCACCAGGCGAAGAAACCTTCGTGAAGAAGAACTGGCAAGAAACGTACTTGCAGTGTTGCTTATGACTCTCTCTATCTGTCACTTTTGTCAGTCACAGTTGAGCACCATCTTATTGATTTACATAGAATTTTTTTGTGTAAAGTACTCGTATAATGAGTTCCATATACCATTGCAGCCGGCTACATTAACCACCTCCCTCCGGTTCTGGAGGGTGCCTAAAAAGCTTTGCATAGGCGCAAAAAATAAAAGTAACTATTGTGATCATAAACAACCGAGTAATTGAACATTACCATGTACGGTTGAGGAGTACGAAGGCTGGATCTGCGTTAACTCGTGAACGGGTGCCGTTTGAAGGTGTTCGTTGTTTGGGTACGTGGGGGGATATTTTTGAATATTTTTGTATTGACATTGAATTTATTTTGAAAAAAATCCCGTGAAGTTTCTTGCCAGTTCTTCTTGGTTTTTCCGAACTGGTGGTAGAGTCATGTATTATTTGACGCCAATAAGAACATGTAATTGATATTTGAATTTGAATTTTGAATTTGGGACATCTGTGCATTTGACGAGATTGTGGTAAAATTCCTTGTGAGATACCTCCCTAGAAATTTTGTATGGTATTTATATTTTACACGCTTTGGAGATGTTTCGCATAACTGTTTGCATATGAGTAAAATTAGCGCACGTTGGGTACTGCTCGACATACAGCGTTAACTTGAGGCATTTCTACAGTTTTTGGACCTGTGCGAGGACAATTTATATAGTCACTGCAGGTGCTTGTACTGCTCGAAGCCTTAATATCGGATTCAAAAAAACGTATTATTTCTTTTCATTTAATACCTATGCAAATATATTAGAAGCTAAATAAACACAACGAATCATTTTGATATATAAATTAATTTGAAGTAATAATGAAGAAGAAAAAATAACAAACCTATGTAAGTACATAAATCATCTTAAAATGCAAGACAGATTTTATTTTGGACATCGAAACAATACAACCGCTTTGCTCTGTCTTGTTTTTTCTCCATTCTCCATTCTTGTTCCATTCTCGCAAGATGGAGCGCAATTAAAATAATTTTAGTAATACAAGCCTAAGAGGTATTACGAAGTTAAATAATTTTAACTATTGTCTTTACATCATCATACTTACAACCGGTGATCAAAGTATTCATCGGCGCTTGCGCAGACATGCGACCAATGAGAAGCATCTTCTCTCCCGTGTCGGGATGAAAAGCGCTGTCGTAGAGGTATTTTTGCCGCCATAGCTTCTCCTCATCATAACCAGGTGGCATTTTCCGAGTTCGTCTGTTAATGTAGAAAATGAGGGTAGATTTGTTTTAGTACAGTTTATAAAAAGATCTGTTTTCTGTGGCATCAATGTATTATCGACCAAGAACTTGGTATACCACCCTAAGGTTGAAAGTAATTTGCACATCATAAGATTACAAGGTCTATTTTTGCTTATCATTATTAGCATTACGTCAGAAATGTGTTATGTATGTCTAATTTAAACTCAGAGCTGCTACTGTACGGATAACATTCGTATGACGATTGTGTGTGAATCCCAATAAAGACTACAAATTAATAATACCTAAGCCTTATTGAAAAGTTATTTCATTGTGACCATTGGCGTAGAGAAAAATGGACGGTGGATCTAATACAAAATTGACGTAAAAAGTATCCTAATTTAGGAATATAATAGGATATAATATAGAATTAGGAATAAAATTCATAACTTGTAATTTAAACCCTGTATCATTGCATTACAAAATATTCTTGCTTGTCACAATCTTTCACCCCAAGTAGCTGCAACTAGGATGTTGACTAGCTTCAGCACACCTCAAGACACCTTGAGCAGCTACTTCAATGGTTCCTTTGACAGTTCACACCAAGCAATATCTAATTTTGGACGTGTTGACATTCATTCAATTTTTTGATTTTCATTCCATTTGTCTTTGGTATTTTCAGTCAATGATTGTGACATATAATTAAAATTTGGAAAACACTTCTTGGCCAACCGTACTACCTTACTTTATATTACGTAGATGGGTAGTATCTTAACTATTAAAGATTTAGCCAATCAAAACCTAATCGATGTATTAAAAGTGTAGAAACATTCTATCTGAAATATTTCATCGAAATCCGATCAGCCATTAGAAGGTGAAGAAGCAAAAAAACAACTCGAAACAAAATAACCTACTTTTGTAAGTTTTGTCGTAGTAAATAAATAATGGATTTTGAATAGTATGGCACTATCCACTTATACGGGGCGGCACAGCCGGATGGGAAAATCAATTATGTGTAGATGAACGTTCGGAATGAAAATCCACCAAAGTGCATCTTTGAATATATGGTACAAGCCGTACAAAATGCAAAATATGTACGAGTTTCTTAGGATCGGCCTTGTTGTTTAACAAAAAAAAAATACAGCCAAACCAAATGTGCCGTGCTCTAATAAGCGGATAGCACACCTAAAAGATACTATGATAGGACCCCTACACTGATAGTCTACAAATAAGGTACTTACTTGAACTCGGTGACGATTCGCTTAGCCTCATCGAGCTCGCAGTCAGAAGCCAGTATATTAAGTGGGTTTGTGACCGTAAAGAAGTGCTTAGCACGCCCCCAGTACGTGCACTGGTCATAACGGGGCTTGGTCAAGTCAATATCCATTGCTGAACAGTGCTGAGAAAAAGAAATTGATTTTTTTTGCATACTTACTTATTTGTATCCGACCACTGAGATCACAATCTCTTTGGTTGTAAGGGGATGGGTAGATTTTCTTAAAGCTAAAATTTTGATGAATGACGCTTTGCATTGACTGTCACTACTAATGACAAACTTAAAAAATATCATATCTCCTTTTTTAAAATATGAAATTAAACTAAAAATACCATCTAGATTTTCATAGTAGGTACCAACTGGGAAATTGAGGCAGGCTCTTTACAATCCAATTCCTTGTAGCGTCGTCGTTCCCTAATTTCTCTACAAAAGACCGAACAGCGCAAGCGATTCTTGATCTTAGCCTGGGCCTCCACCGAGTACTTTAATCCAGACGATGTGTCAGTACCACTATCATCATTCAAATAAATTTCTGCATTCGAATTATAAAAATGTTAAGTTAGGTAAAATCGGGTCATTTTGTGCAGGTCCATTTGAATCCCCTGTAGTGTCGTCGTTTCTATTATGCGAACGCCTGCTAAAGACCGAACAACGCGCATGCGGTTCGTGTCCGCAACCTGAGGCTCCGCTGAATGCGCCGAATATACTTACATACCATACTTAAGGCCCATCACGTGACCGTTTGTTTTAAATATGATTTAAGTAATAATACCTTAATTGACTAGCTAGGTACTTTAACTAGCTATTATTATTAATGAAATTCATATGTGTATCTTGAAATAAAAATTTAAAAATATCAACACTGCCTGTCCGTATTGTAATGCCACACAATAACTATTTACTAACAATGTAATTCAAATATGGACTCTATTATAAGAGTAACAATCACGTATTATCTAATTATCTAATGCGTAATTTTCTATACAGCATTAATTAATGAAATAACTACTGATTTATTCATGTTTTATCTAAATGTCAACAAACTGCTAATTTGCTTGTCGTCATTTGTTTGTTTGCCTGGAGACCGTATTATGAAAGAATGATTGATACGCGAGCTTATAGAGGAGAAGCAGAAAAACCTAAATTATGTTTCATCACACTATATTATATAAGGAAGATTTTACTATCATTTGATAAATAGAAACATAAATAGGTTATTTACTTGTAGCGTCTACTTTGAAAATATTCTCACAAAATAATCTACCTAAGTAGATATAAAGGGAAACATACTTTTAGTGAGTCTATGAAACCGCACCACATTACTAATTGGTCGAAGTTATACATCACGATGCATGAATAGACCAGAAGTAGTGGGGCGCGTCTTCACGGACGGCACTCACTATATGATTGTATGTGAATGTTAAACAAATAAAGCCAATAAAGTATTGGAATTAGTTAGCTTAACAACATTACACATATTTTTCTTTACATTCCACAGAATCGTTTATCGTACCTACCACATTTTTTTGAATAGATTAATTTTTTTTTTAAATTCAGTAGATACGGACTATATACGGGATTTTGCGGACTTAAACAAAAGTACGTACTAAAGTTTTACACGTAAGTACGTACAAAATTTGGAACGAATTTTTATTTACAAAGATATAATTTCCTAAGTACAAATAATCTGAGTGATTAACTGTCATTAACTTATGAAAACTTTTAAGATAGAGCTTTTAGCGTTCAATGAACGAATCACACACAACCCGTTTAAGATAAATGAATAGTTCAACAAAACATGAGAACGATATGAAAAACAAAGGTCAACAAAAAAAAAAACAAGTTTTATTAACGTTAGTTAAAGTGAAAACATAGAACTTAACTTGGTGATACTTAAACTAATTGTATCTTTGTCCTTAACAATATCTTTTAGGTAGGTAAAACCGAGAGGTAAGTGAAAAAAATTTAGGATTAAACTTTAGATTAAAAATTATTCCATATGATTCATTTTTTTTAAAACTATTAAGTTAGAAAATACCTAAAATTTCTTACGATAAGTGTCCGAATCTAGTTCTACTTACTGAGTTATAAATAATTGGGCAAATGACTGCAATCGTGATTGTTGTTGGTACAGGTGAAGAAAATATTACTTTGCCGTGACATACTTATAACACTACTTAATAATAAATATGGGCTAATAAAACAAAGACTACGAGTATAAGAGACTAACCGGCAAAGTCTTCATCATTGTGCGCTTGCTTTATAACACTCAAATTATAATTTACTGCAAGAAATAATACATTTTTATAAAGGAATAAATTTACGCTCGGGGTTATATTGTTTTCATTCCTTTACTACGTGAAGTGTGTATTGCTATCAAATTACACGTGTTACGTTAATTTGCATAAAACAGTGTTCTATTAAATAGTGTTTAGGCAAATACAAGTAATTAATTGAACACTTTGAAATTGTAATTAAAGATTTTTGTTTAAATTTAAATTTATATTTATATTTTTAACGTATTGAATAGCATTCACAAACGTGAGAAAGCATTAAAGTATAAGAACAAGTACCTAAGTACCGGTTATGCTGGAAACCTCGAAATAGATACAGTTTAAGTATGTTATCTTACATAACATCCTTGAACTTTTAATCTTTGCTATCCAGAATAAAAACTTAATATGGTGTTACGAGAAATCAATAGGCATTATGTATCGGTAGGTTATCTAATAACAAAAAGCCTAATCAATATTTTTAACAACACTATCCGGAAACAAATCTCTATAAAATATTTTTTTAAATATTGTACTCATGGATCCTCGTTATTTTAATATAATCTTATATGAAAGTACATAAACCATTTTTAGTAATATTTTTAAGTTTATCCGAAAAGTTGCATAAATAAATAATTTTAAGGAAATTAACATATTTATTTAATTTGTGGAGAGAAAATATTTAAGCTTCTTACCTTTATTTATTTCATAAACGAACACTTTTTTCGGCAAATCTTTGCCCGGCGTCGACTAACGTCGGAACCATACCGAAATGTTTTATCGTAACCGCGCCACTCCGGTTTAGACGGGGCCATCTTGAACAAGTTAGTTACATGGGTAAAACTGTAGATGGCAGCACTTAACTTTGACAGCTTAACTGGCTTGACTTAAATATTTTTCCCAAACCCTTTCCGTTCATTGCATGGAATTTGGTCCGTACTCGTCCAAAAAAAGCCAGTTCGAAGAAAAAGGGGATGTTTCTGGATATTTTCTTGATAAGAGAAAAAGATTATCACTTCAAAATACAAACAATAAAGTAGACATGGATTTTTAACCTTATGAATGGTAAATAGGTAGTATAAATTAAAAAAAATATTGTTTGATCTAATAACAATCTTCTTTTATTAAAAGTAAAAGTATTTTAGTAAAAGTACCAATTACGTTAATAATCTAAAATATAAGACAATATAATCCCAAAAAGAAATTTTGCATAAAGATATTACTTATAACAATATTTTTTAGCGCTTAAATTCCAAAGATATGGTGCTTTCATATATCTAGAAAACTTAGTTTAGTGAAATGTTATAGTACCTAAATAGGAACATGACAACCAATAATCCGTTCCAGCAGTAACGGTACAGTCCTATCAAGTTATCTATGCAGTCTGGGACGGCATTGCCTTCTATGTTAACATTTCTTTCTACAACATAGTTGGCATAGGCATCTTTTAGTTTTGATTTTTACGCGGTGTCCACATTCTCGCCGAGATCACCTGAGAAGCGTGCCCGAGAAACTATCCACATTCATGATTCTTGAGTGCTCTCGCATTAAATGTGGCTACCCCATAAGTAGCCACCCTCTCGCGAGACTTCGCCGACACATATTACGTGAGAACGAGGACTTATCTAAACTCATGCAAGAAATATGAGAAACTGTTTGCTCGGAGAACAGGCGAGCTTGAGTAGCGAGACTTGTCCCCAGTCTCGCTTCTCCGGTATAGTCGAAATTTATGTGGACACCCCAATATTGGAAGGTAAGTAACACATCTAGAAGCCCTTCCTGCCTGTGTCAGACATGCACATGTCATGAAACCGTCAATAATGGTCATGAATGAGAGTTTTCGTCAAAGCTCATTCATTCTCGCTTTCATGCTTTCATTTCAGGGAAATCAATCACAACTCATTCACTTCACTCACAACTCAAAACACTTCAAGAGAAACTAAGGAAAATAATTTAAAATTTATTTGTGTCGCTTGCCATAGAATGAATAATATATATTTTTCAAAATGGTTAAAGCCTGTATAGTTTGTCTTAGCTTAGAAGGTCAATTGTTTGAAATTGGTGATGGAGAACTTCGACGACTGTATAATTTAATTTCGGGATCTAAAGTAAATAGAGTGTGTATGTTGTTATTTTACTTTAATTTTTAAGACATATTTAATGAATACTTTCTTTTATTTTAGACGAAGAGCGGCGACGGTTTTCCTGATTACCTTTGTTATATTTGTCTCGCCTACATAAAGCGTTTCAAACAATTTAGAGAAAAATGCCAGCGTTCAAATTTCGCATTTCAGCAAATATTAAGACTTCAAGAGGTGAGACAGTTAACAGATTTATCTTACTTGATTTTCAAGTTACAACTAAAGAACTATTGCACTGAGAGCATAGGCCACTGTGCAATTTGCAATCAAGCTGGACCACTTTTGTATTTAATGAAAAAATATACATCCTCTTATTTATCCAGGTCTTATTTTGTTGAGTTAGATCATGTATAGATTCTGAATATACATTTGTTTTATTTTTTTCCAGATAACAGAAGATGTCATCAAAGCCATTGATTTAAAACAGATAGGTGTTGAAAAATCTATACAGTACATGAACATCAAAAATGCTTATTTACAAGAGATAAAATTTCGGTGGGTTAAATTGAACCGGACAACTCTAGTCAAAGGGGATATAGATATTCTTCACTGCAGTACTATAAAAGGAGATATTCTTTTTGAAGTTGGTGGAAGTAAAACTACTATTGAGGTTCCAATCAAGAATGAAGTGTCAGTTGAATTACTCACAAACATAGAAAACAAAACAGAGGCTGAAAATGAGTTTGGTATTGAAAATGATGCTATACAATGTGATGATGGACCTTATGAAAGTGACCAAAATGAGGATGAAAACAATACAACTTTACCACCTTCTCAATTGACAGAAATTGAAATAATTCCAAATTCATATACTGAAGATCCAGATGTAGATGGAATGAAATTAGATGAAGAGTATGCTACACTAGTTCAATTGTCAGTTAATGAAGCAAAGGCAGTACAGGAAGTACTAAAAGCTACACGCCAGAGTCAGTTTGCTTGTGAGCTGTGTGGTAAATCTTATTTAACAGAAGCTAGATTGAAAAACCACACCCGGCTTCATGATGAGGTAACTATATTATCTTTCATGCTATGGATTTTTATGAACTATACCAAAAGTTAGAGCTTAATTTACTGTCAATGTAGTTATTATCTCAGTAAAGGGTCTTTTTTGAGACTAAAATGAAATGTTAATAACTTCACTTTTGTTGGTCAAGAATAGTGTTTGAGTGTTAACTCAAAGAATGACCCTTTAAATAGGAATAAATAGAATAACTTCTTATTTTGGTTTTTAAATCAAATAATTGTTAAATCAAATGTTGTCGTATTTTAAAAGATCCTTTCAAATAATGATTATTGTACTGTAATGTCTACGGGTACTGTTACTAAAAGAGACTTTACAACTGTCATAGTCATATTAACTGTTTCTAAAACTCTTATGGAACCAAAAAAGCTACTTTTCGCTCCCCACCATCAAAATTTGGAATGACCTGGCAGTGTCAATGGAAGAGAAACTTGTGTCCAATCATTAAACAAAAAAACTGTAAAAGCGAAATATAGTATGAATCAGCCAAGTCTAAATGGCAAAAGTTAAATAAAATTACTTGTCACAGCCTTATGTCAACCTGTTCAATTGTTAAATAAAAAAAACTTATTATGTTACTCATTTTTTCAGCTTATAAGTGGATACTTTGTGTGTGATCTGTGCTTATGTTGCTACAAAACAGAATTCTTACTTAAAGTGCATTTAACAGAGAAACACTATTACAAATATTTATGCAAGAAATGTGATGAAGTCTCATTTGATAGGTAAGATTTTGAATTATTATAAACTAGCAATCACTAACAGTGAGAATGAGATAATAATGTTGTTATCTTATATAATATTGTGATATGAGTTGGTAGAAATACTAAATGATATTCTTCAAATATCTAATTTGTGTACTTAATTTGAACCAAGTCCGTTAAGCTATATCATGAACTATAACAATCCCTGTGTCTTAAAAACATAAATATATACAAGCATATTCAAACTCAAAATAAATATCTAATAGTATGTCAGCTGGATAGTAAAATTAGCTGCTTAGGTACTCACCTAGTCAGGTTGCTAAGTGGTTTTATTCAACCAATCAGCTAGCCTTTTTGTAAAATAGTTCATTATACAGCAAGCATTCTGAGATTTGATTTGACATTTTGATTCTCTTGGAATTTAGTGATAAAATATGTGCACCTGGATATTGTAGCTTTCTAAGTGTGAAAGAATAAAAAAAAAAATGGGCTAGTAATTTTAGAGTTTAATTAAATACAATAAACAAAAAAGATGCAGGTTTGTAATAAAATAAACCGTACATTAAACATTATATACATACAGTATTATGTTTATAACTTAATCCGATGTAACTGCATCTGGATAGAAACAAATGGATGGTGGGTTTAATAGAACATGGACTTAAAAATTGTCCCAAATTAACCCACACAGAATAAATAAAATCACTTTAAATTTACGTCTTGTATCATTGCATTATAGCTTTATTAATTATTCCTAATGATTCCTTGCCACCATTTTTCCTAGATTTAGCTGCATAAGGTATATAGCTAAATCTAGGAAGTTGACTTTAAAATTACCTTATGCAACTTCGACTAATTCAATTATCTATCTAACTAAACAAAATACAATTAAAATGTTGAAAACATTTTTCATCAAGCAAAATATCATTTTAACATGTTGTTTGGCGGCGGACCAATCAAGACTGGTATTCATATCATTTTTGCATTTTCATTCCATTTTTCCGGAGGCTACTACACGTAGATCCGAGTTTATTTGTTTGTAAGTCCAGCGGTCTTATTGTCTAACTTCAACACCTATCGCGATCCATTTCAAAGGGATAGTGGTTGCAATAGTGATTAATAGAATTGTCTAATTTCTACGATCGCATTCGCTTTGGGATTTATGCTGTATTGAATGATACGAGTGATATTGAATGCCATAGAGCATTATCTGCGTTTTGTTGCTTTGATTTTTTCTAAGTCATTGGTTTATTTTTAATAAATATAAACAATTATTTTGTGACTAAAATTATGATATTTTTATATTATCATTCATTCAAAAAGCGTCTCGATCGCTTTCGCCATCATGTGTGAAATATCTGTAGCGTGAAGTAAGTTTATATGCTTCAACTGTCAAATTCAAAGGGATCCTGATAGGTGTTGAAGTTACACAATAAGGCCGCTGTGTGACCTGCACAGAAGTAGTAAATTTTTATGGTGCGAAAATATCTCGATCATCATTGGTCCGATTTTTTGCCATCAGATTTGAGCGAGACAGCACGCATCATTATTTTTCTTGTATTAAAGATCTTAACATAACGCAATAAGGTCTGTATTTTGATTGGAACTCATATTTGGTTTTAGTCGGCGTAGATACTGCTATCAGTACAGTTGTACAGGCCTATGCCTGTACAAGACTATAAAGGTGGTGCTCCTATTTATTCTTTTACCATATAGCAATGATTGACTAGCATTTGAAATATTTAATTGTTACTGTAATGTTACTTTCTACTCATTCCTTGACGGCCTGTTTGGTCTGGAGGTAAGTAGCCTTGCCTTCCATGCCAGAGGTCCCGGGTTCGAATCCTGGTAGGGGCAGATATTTTATTATATTTGCTTTCTAGTCATGGATGTGTATGTATGTTTATTTAAGTTTATTTCTAATATTTATACATGAAAAAAAAATATCTATGTGTGTTTATATATCTCTTAAGTTTATTTATCCGTTATCTAGTATCCATAACACAAGTTCTTAATGATACTTAATTTGGGCTAGATAATGTGGTGTGATTGTTAGAAATATTATTATTATTATTATTATTATTATTATAATATGAAGTAGCCTTACCTTTGGAGCAGTAATAAACCTAGCGAAAAATAATTTTGTTGTAGCCAGACAGACAAAGTGAGTCAGTCATTTTTTAACTGATTGATTGCTTTAATTTATCCCTTTTTATGTTCCAGGGTATCAGCAAAACAGCACTATGTTTGGGCACATCTCAACCAGTCACGTACTGGCGATTGGGGTGAAGATCGACCGGAATGGCTAAGCGCCCGCGGCGGTGCCAGGATCAAAGGACTCAATAAAAAAAAGAAACCCGTTCAAAATAAAAAACCACGTTTACATGAATTTAGAGGATCACAGAAAGAATATATTGATTACACCCCAGTGCCTCAAGCCGAGCAATATCAAATTGTGTTGGAAAGGAAGAAATCTAAAAACTATTTGGACGCTAATTTTAAGTGTGAATTGTGTTTCAAAGGGTTTAGAGAGAAGAATACTTTTGAAAATCATCTTAGGAAACATAATCCGGTAAGTGAACATATATTATTTTTTTAAATAAAGTAATATTAATAAAGTTCTGTGGTGGGAAGCAGTGCTATCTTTGTACATATAAAAATATATACCTAACTACATTCCCGGCCAAAAAAAACATGTAACAAATGATAAAACCTTTACTCACAAAATGTCACTACACTGTTAGCGAATATTTATGTAGTAAATGTAAAGAAATCACTGGAAAACAAATAAATATCTTCCAAAATTAGAATAAATTAATAACGAATTTATAAGTAATAAAATAATAAAAGTTAAAAACTTACCATAATTATATAGAACATAATTTATAATACAGAATGGGTAGTAATCAAAAAACAGTGTATGTTCAATGTACTTGTATAATAAAAGTACACGATAACAGGAAATAAGGTTTCAAACTCCGAAACAATAATCTTCCACTTAGTTTGCGTGGTACTTTACTATAATAACTTTTATTATTATATTTTACTATATTAATTTTAATACTAGGTGCAATAAGACTTTATTATTCACTGGAAGATTATACAAATAGGAAATAGTTTCTCATGTCTTTTTACATTCATATTTGACTTTTCTACTAACTAAATCTTAAGCAGTCTGATTTGTTGTTTAAGCAGACAGTAGTTTTTTTTCTTAATTTGGGTTATTCATAGGTTTGTTTTGTTCATTTTCGTTACTAACTAACTAAAGACCTATCAAGCTATATGTGAAATGGCAATATTTGAAACTCAGCTGTCACCTTGAAATTTGCTGGCCTTTTCATAATTAACAAGCTTTTGTCTTTATGGTATTTTCGGAAAGTAGTATACGTTTTATAAAATGGCAACATTTAAACAGTATTTTGAACGCATCATAAGAAAAAATAATCACATTTACTATTAATAAATAAACCTAAGACTAATGACGTCTATAGGTGCAGGTGGAAAAAATACATGATTTATGAAGGAAATTCCGTTTTGAGTTTTCTATATTTTATTACATTTTTAATTTGATTTATTACTAATAATAAAAGTATAATTCTTTTAGGATATATCTGGACCCCTTCAGTGTGACATGTGTAAGATCCACGTGCAGAATACACGCAAAATGTACATGCACATGACAACCAAACACGTGTTCAAATATTCCTGTAAGATGTGCAGCTTCGTGTGTTATAATAGGTATATATTTTAAAATAATATGCATAACATTTTTTACATGGAGGGTAACTGGTGATTACATGATATCCTCTTAAGTTGCAAGGACGTGCATTCGACTCTACTCTATGATGTGCTATCTAATTTATTTCGAGGTTATTCGATTTGAATTTCGTAAGAAAACTATAGAATTCGTTTTTGTGTTTTTAACTCCTGTTCTGAAATTTTTAAAGGAACTTTTTATATTTGTAAAGATGACAGTTGTACTTTGCTTATCATTTATTTTAAAATCTCAAATTATCTTTTGCGTTATCTTTATACATCATAGAAAGTTTCTTGTTCTTGTTGAAGTTATATAATGCAAATGACTACCACCAGTTTGGAAAGACCTTCGTAAGGAAAACTGGCAAAAATCTTCACGGGTAGAACTTTTTTAAAAGAAATTTATTTTGTATTTTATATATTTACAAAATAATTCTTATGTGTAACTGTTAATTCGGCAAGACTGTATCATTAATAGCTGTCCAAACGACGGACCTTACGAGCATAACGCAGAAGCCAGCTTTCGCACTCCTCAACTGGACAGTTTCAGTTTTAGACACAACAAAAGGTTTTATTTATATTATTATAATATATATTACTTTTGGACAGTTAGACTACTGCAAGTGGTAGAAGAGTTTCTTTGTTAAGATCTTGTCTGGGCGGAACTACACCCATTATTTATATATTATATTTATATATTTTGACCGCCGTAATAATCACGTTTACGTGGTTCTGTTCCGGGTAAAGGAAAGAAACAGCCAGTGCAATTACTGGAACAAAGGCAACACACCATTAATTGATAAATCATCAACAAGACAACCAATCACAACATATAATATTATATAATTTTATGATGGGCGGGATACGGCTTACCATTAGATGAACCACGTGTTCATTTGCGGGCTAAAAACAGCCCCTGCGACTTCTGAAGAGGATAGAATCTAATTGTCCTATCCTATTTAAATATATTAAAGAAATAGAAAACTGTGGATTGGTTATGAGTATGATCAAAATATGAAGAGGCAAACCTCACCTTTTCAACTTATACGTCAAAATAAACTCTCCTAAGTATAGATTTTGATGTATAGGGGGATTAAGACATTTGTGCTTTAAGTGTGCTTTAAGCTTGTATATAAACAGCAACTGTGTGTGCGTGACAAGATGTACTGATTGTACACGCACACTAAAGCGACGAGAACACGGTTTGACAAGATGGCGGCGGCCACACAAAGTTAAGTTGCGTATTTACAAGCACACGCACACAAAGGGGCGCGCACAAACGAGGTGAACCACATATAATTGATTTGTAGTTTAGCTCATGAAGTTGTTAATTTTGAAGCTCTTAGTAAACTGTTCAGGGTCTTTATTTGAATTATAATTTTACGTTCCAGGAATATGATGCTGCTTCATTATAAATGGCATCAAAATGTAACGTACTCTTGTCCACACTGTGATAAGAAATTTATGTAAGTATATAAAACAAAATGTAATAATTTGCACTTGTCGACACGCCATCTAAACGAACAGGCAAAGTGCCACCAATTTTTAATAAAACAAGCGATCCATAACACAAGCTCAGCTTACTTTGGGGCCTCACAGTTGGTGGGTTTGTCTGGGGATTTTTGTTGACTTTTTATGAATTTTCCACTAACACTAAATCACTATTTTTCAGGAAATCCTCCACCTGTTTGACCCACGTTCGGTTAAAACACCCGTCTACGGTCGTGTGCAATCTCTGCGGACATAGTTTTGTTAGCGAAGTCGGATTATATTGTCACAGACGGATTGCGCACACTGCAGAGGTTCGTATCTTTATTTTATTTCACATTGTTTGGGTGGCTCACAGCTATGATTGTTAATAAAATTAAGAATTTAATTAGCAAAGAGTATTTACAAGCCTCCACAGTTTATTCTCCTAGATGAATAAAAAAAAAGTTAAATTTTGTTGAAATACACTAATCGACCAAGCTATCTCTCTACTAAAATTATTTTTTCCGCGCGAACTCGGTCATAAATCACCGGAGTGGGCTAGCGATATTTCCCAGGCAGAGGGTTTCTTGATTTAAATACCAGCACTGACACCTCACAAGTTCTTTTGAATCACAATGATTATCCAGGGTTATTTCTTGTAATAAGAAAAACTTTTGGGGAGCGGGTGGCGCGCGCGCAGTAAGGGTTACGTAGTTGTCCCCTAGGCGGCGCTGATGCTCATGACAGTGACAGTGACATGCGCGGTAAAGTTTATGCTGGTCGGTTTGTAGGTACTAGTCCACTATCATTCAACCAGCAAGGAAACAATGAGTATATGAATTGACAGTAATGCGCAATATTATGAATGGCCAAACCACATATAATGAAATGAGCTCAGATCATTGTTAATTTTTTTCATTATTCATTTGCATTGTATAATTATATTGAAAAAAATTTAACCTATGTACTGTTATTTCATCATTGTAAACCATTGTGATTATTATTTTTTACTTTGTAAGCGGCATTCGACCATTGATGTCCATTGATTAGCTTATCTAATACAGCAGTGTCGACCTAGGCTATTTGACTTCATTACTGGCTGTGCCTTCCCTTGAAGATGAACAAAACCACATAAACATGGTCGTCATAGAAATCGGAAAAACTGTACCGCTAGAAACGAGTTCTTAACAAAAGAAACTCTGCTACCAGTTATTACTAGCACAATTTGAAACAAATAAAAGGTATTGTGAAAAATACGACTTGAGCGTTACAAATTTACTACAATTTTTTATTAAAGTAAAATAGTGGTAGATATCCGATGGGCTCCCGACTCACGGACCTCATAATCTAGTTCCCGTCACCTGATCGAACTTAGTAGCAATCCTACTGTCACAACGCGAAAAAACCAAGTTGGTACCACACGACATACGTCTCGCTCGCGCACTGCGTCTTTGCAGCATTCTGCATCTCTCTCAGATTCATGCATGTAAAATAAAATAAGTAAATAAATCCCCAGACAAACCCACCAACTGTGTGGCCCCAAAGTAAGCAGAGCTTGTGTTATGGATGACCATACAGCGAACTGGTGGGGAACCCAGAATAAACATAAATATATAAATACAAACAACCATGACCCGAGAACAAACATCTGTGTTCATCACACAAAGGACCTCCAGCGCATGAGGCTGGGCTAAGTACCACTACGCCACTCGGCCGTCATGTAATATATTATCTATACCAGATTCAAAAAAATCATTGTAAACAATGAAACGTCAATGACCCTCGGGCATTTTAATTAACAACCAGTCAGTCTACTTTATATTTTTAAAATAGTAGAATCAGACTAAACAAAAATAAATTAATTTTTTTCTTTCCAGACTACACAATCAAAACAAAAAACAAATTTAATGCACTTCTAAAATCAATTTACAGTTTTTATTCATGTTTTATAAGAGTTACTCTTTAATCAGTTTTTGTATTACTCAGAATCAGTTAAATTTACTACATAATTAGTATGAAATTCCTCAAAACAAGCAGGGCAAAGGGGATTTTTGCAAATCTTTCACCTAAACCTCGGTTCCTTGCGCTTTTTCTTGCTGCACAGAAAGCAATTAAGGTATTTAATGTTCCTCTTTGAATTTTCTGTAGTCGGAATATCTTCAGGCCAGTGACCATTGTAAACTCTCTTTGCTGGCTGTTGCCTTGGCCTTTCGTTTGTAGTAGCACTATCATTTGTGCGTCTACTGGAATAAATAATTCCCGTTCAGATAACATCTTTGCCCTTTAAGTTACAATCGACTTTCGTCATCTGCATAATTATCTTATCAGCAATTTTTGCTGATAAGCAAATCTGTATAATTTGCAATCAGGGCAAATTATGCGAATGAGGGGTATGCGTACGCGCTACAGATATGGGTTTGCCATCATAAACCCAATTTAAACTTGCCACATAAAAAGGGAGCTAATTAAACGAACTTCTTTTTAATAGCATTATACACCACAAAAAATCTATATTGCCATCTTAATTAATAACTCAGCCACAACCGACGCCACTAAAAATATGTTGTCGCATGATGATTTAGCTGTAAAATTTTGAATTGTCATCTAATTTCGAATATTGCGCGCGATAAATACAGCCTTACATAACCTAACCCAAATTTAATTACTACGCTTTCTATAGAATATTTAGTCGGCGTTGCAAAGAAAACGAATTGGTTTATTTTCATTTTCCCGGGGCTAGTTATTAAATTAGAAGTTTGATCACGTGGCCAATAAAGAAATATGTGGCTCGACTTATAATTTCCCATAAAAAAATAACATTTTAAATTAATATTAATGTAGAATGTAATTTTATGAATTTGAAGAAAAAAAATTAAAGTAAACAAATTTAATTTAAAAAAGGATATTTTGTTTCCCGAATCGTACTTATTGTACCAAAAAACGACACATTCTAGTGGTACATTAATTCACGGACCTATAAGCAGAAAACATTATGCTCTAAACACTTAATAAAAGATTCAGTAACAACCACAATATTTTTCCAACGACAAAAAGTCTTTGAAAACTATAATTTTACTACATTATACTAATAGCAGACACTGTGCCGGACGAAAAGTATAATAAAGAAACATTCATTATTACATAAACATATTTATCAGACCGATTTAGTCTTATCTTGTTGTATCGATACATCAAAATTTTGATACGAATCGGGAATCGATACCTGTCATTCATTCATTTTCATACAATATCGAAGGCTATCCCTAAAGTTTGCTTTAGAAAAAAAAAGAAAATACCTCAAATTTTTTAAATCTAATTGTATTTTTTTAGTTTTGCAAGTTTTAGCTCCAATTATTACTTAAAAGTTGTTTAATAAAAGGGTGGCAGTGTTTTCTGAGTTACTGGTGTGCAATTTTAGTGTCCTGGAAGTGAGCTTCTTGATGAAATTGATAAATTGATATCCGGCAATGGTTTGTTTACAAAGATTTTTTTTAAACCTGGTATACATTATACTTGAGTTAGTATGAGTAACAGATCCTTTACTCACGTACATCATGTAATACAGTTACCTGCAATCTGTTTTTGTAAATTTAAAAAAGGAAATAACTGTTATAATTTCATAATTTTTTGTGTTTTGTTTACCTAATTACAGGAAATCGAACAGTTGAGCACTTTAATAGAGAACCCGGATGATCCATTTTACTGTAAAGAGTGTTCAATGCAATTTGTTACGAACGAGGCGTACATTACACATTTGGATACCTCGAATAAACACACTTCAGTTAATTAGTGAGTATTATTTAAAGCTTGGCTAAACAATATTAAATTAGTATTATTATTTTTGATAAAATAGTCTTGGGTAAACAATAGTCTTCATATTTATATTGTTATCATTAAACCGTTATTTAAAAAAGTTTGTATTTTACTTGCTTAACATTTTCTAGTCTATAAAATAATATGGTGCGTATATTCGTGATGATCTATCTATTGAATACATAAGTGATTTTAGTTTAACCCAAACGAATCCAAGAATATTAAATTGAATTACAACTCATGATAACCACAGTGGTGGAGCTACAGACGGCGACTCCGCTACGCGGTGGTTCTGAATCGAATAAAATATACGCTGTCGTTTAAATTTATGTTAAATATCTTCGATGGACAGTATTTGTCAGGATAAAGTTAAAAAGATAAAACAGCGGTATGAACGGCGGAAAGAAATAGCACGCACCTTGCTATCTTCTTGGATTTCACCAGCAGCAGAGTAGAAAATTCCGATCACAGTGTTCACCAGCACAAATTGATCACCAAGAATCCACACGAGCGGCAGCGGACTTCAACGACGTTAAGACAAACGTACGTCCAAGCGCGGTAGCGGGCGTTGACTCCCTGCTTCCAGTATGTTCTTCTTCGTTTTAGGGGCGTGCAGGGTAGTTTCCTTAACTGAAGCGCGAGAGTCAATATTTTTAACGTAGGTAGAAATGTATATGGCGCGAACACACAGAATAAAAAACACAAGTCCTTATAATCGAAATCACCATTCCATTGATTTTTGGAGCCACATTTTAAAGCGTTTTTTTTTTAATTCCAGTGTAAAAAAAGACAAATCTCCAGCGAAAATGTCTAAAACCCGGCGTGGATCAAGCCGGGGTCGCCCAGGGTGCAGTCAAGTGCTGAACAACGGACTGCCCACGTCAACTACTTGCGATGTCGTAAGTATTTAGTAGTAGGTAAATGTAGTAGTAGGCGTCAGTGGGAAATGGCTTTGTTCTAGTAATTGACTGGCTGTTCTCTCCCTCTAACCGGAACACGACCACGTTAATGTGATTATCATCCGGTCCAAATAGGAAATACTGTAGTACCGCCCCAGAACAAATATTTTTAAAATGAAGCTATAGTAAAGCTGATGACAAAAATTTTATTTTTCTTAAAACTTGGCAGTTGATTTCAAGCCGGAAGAAGTCAACTTAAAAACATGATTTTATCCTGATTTCTTAACTTTCTTCACAAGTATTTTAATATGTTATTAATAATTACAAAAATACTTCCCAAATATAGGATAATAATAATAAATCTTTATTTATTTTCTCCCATATAAAAAGAAAAAGAAAAAAAACATTAATATACTTTGCTATCAAAAACCGAAAATAAATTAATTTATGTGGGAAACTGGTGTCTGTACTAGGAGGTCCTGTGTGACAGAAGTGTGTTGGGGACATAAGTCTTGTCGTGGTACGCCATGCTATGGCCGCACATCGCACACGCCAAATTTAATTACAATTCGTTCAGCCGTCAAAATACTAAGCAAAGCTTGTATTTAATAAGAGCGTTTGCCCTCGGCTTCACTCGCATTTCTCTCCAGCAGTTTTTTCTTTCTCAAAGGTACTCTACGTTCTGTTCGGTATCGGTGACACAGTGGACGCGAAAAATGACTTTCGTCAGAGTGGTCGTGAGGGCTAAAAGTAAATTTTTTTTTGTTTTGTGCCTAAGCAGGCAACCTCCGCGGGGAGGGTAGTGGTAAGTGCATCATGCACACCTGGCAGCTGGTCTGCAGGGTGATGTGGGACTTACTCGAGTAGCACCTAACCACTAAAAACCACCTTGAAGGCTGTGGCAAGGGTTTGCTAAGCAGCCGTGCGTAGCGTCGGGTGACGGGTCGCTCATTTCCATCTAATATGGTTCAGGAGGGCAGTGGCTGGATCCCGCGTTAACTCGTGAACGGGTGCCGTTTGAGGGTGTTCGTCGTTTGGATACTTGGAGGGAGGGAGACTTGCCGAGCTAATAGATGCAGATAAGAATAATTTTGTATAGACATAAAGAGACACTGTAAATTGATTTTGAATAAAATATATCTGTGAAGTTTCTACCCAGTTCTTCTTCACGAAAGTTTTTCCGAACTGGTGGTATAGTCATGTTTTATTTGACGTCAATTAGAACAAGAATTGTCAATGTTGACAAATAAATATTTGAATTTGAGCCTTCATCGGAGCGACACCCGATTAGGGAAGGGGGTGCGCGAAAACAGACAAATTCACTGCCGAATTTGTTTATAATTTGAGTATCTACCTCTTCCAAATTCCATATATTTGAGGTCTTACTGTATTTATTTATTGAATAAATTTTACTATAGTTCGATTTCATTGGACCATATATGTTATGTTCTAATATGACCATACAGGAACTTGACTCAAGTAACTTAGTAATGCCAAGAATTTTTCTAATCTGTGGATGTTCATAGCGGGCGCTACTCACATGTTCGGCAGTATTTGTTGAATGCTCCGAACTAACGGTTATTGCGGCTCTTATAGTGCATTCGAGCCTACACTTTGGCTCATTTGATTCTTTTCGTCAAATCCCGAACGGCACTGTCCTGGTGACATTTTTCCCGAAAGTTCATCTACACATATTCGGTTTTGCCGGTTGAAGCCGGCCCGAGAATGCGGGTACCGCCCCTAGCATTTTAGATATTATAGTCTGTTATTAGTTTTTCATATAATTTGGAATGATGCCTATTATTATTGTAAGTATTTAAAGCAAATAAAGTAAATAAAGTGTATAATGATTATTTTTTATTTAATACATTTGGTTTCTCCACTCTTAGTTGGTTTATCTACCTAGTTAGTTATTTGAATTTTATTATAGTAATATTATAAATGGTGTGATTGTAAAAGAAATTGTATGTTGTTCTAAATGTCTGGTCTGATATAAAGATTATTATTATTATTATAATCGAACGTACATGGGATATGCCAAGTATTCTGCGTATAAGTAGGTTATGTTATTATTTCAATGTTTTATTTATTGGCAGCTTTAAAATATCTATTTCTCATATCTGCTAATTTTGTTAATAGAAATAATAACGCAGCATTTAATAACTTGCAGTGCGACCAAGTACTGCCGAACGACGTGCAAGCGAGACGGCACTACGAGACACAACACCCGGGACATGAATATCTTAAACGATACATGTGCGACGTTTGCGGACACGTTACTAAGGTAAAAGGCTTTTTTAACTGTAATATTTACATGAAAGTAGCTTCGATGAGTCTGATAAGAATTATATGGAGACCACATTATGCAGGTCACATCCTACGCTTGGAACCACTAAAAGTACCAAAATCGTCAACTGAGATTGAGTCGAGTGCAGGACATTTCGAGTAAACATCTAAGAATACTGGTCCATTACGTAACAGCAAATCAATATTTCCAACAAATAAATTATTCTATACATACTATATACACTTAATCGAGATTCCTCTTAATTCATTGATAATAATAATAATAAATTCCCAGATAAACCACATCAACTGTATGGCCCTAAAGTAACCTGAGCTTCTGTTAATTATTGTAAAGTAATTTGTGCGCACGGCGCTAAGCTTGTGTTAAGCTTGTATATATACACAGCTACTGTGTAAGCTTAACAAAAATGTACTGATTGTACACGCACACCGCAGACGAGAACACGGTTTGGCAAGATGGCGGCTGTCAAGTTGCGTATTTACAAGCACACGCACACATATGAGCTGAACCATGTATACTCGTTTCCGGCCATCACATGAGTTCTGTTTATTTTGATGTGTTATATAGAAAATTAACTTTATTAATAGTTTTTTTATTGTTACAGCAATACGCGAACCTAGTGTCGCACATGCGTACGCACACTCGAGAGAAGCCCTACGACTGTCCGCATTGCGAACGGAAATTCAGTCTGCCTAGCAACAGGGACAGGCATCTGGTTGTAAGTTTAACGTGTTCACCATCCGACCAAGCCAACTAGACGACTGTCAAACGTGACGTCGTCTATTTTTGATACGGTCAGCAGCACTATTATTAGTTATTTCGGTATTGTATGCCGGCTTTTATTTAGCTGACTACATTACGAAAGTATTAAGCGGCTTTTCTTTCGCAGCGCTCTTTTCGTTTATTAGTTGTAAAGGATGGATATGGAGGCCGCCCGTTCGTCTAGTTCGCGTGGCAAAGTAGTATTTATACCAGTTATTTATGAGAAGAATCAAGTAGCAGTAGATGTATTGTTTAGCGGAAAGAACAACAGTTGCTTGAGAATAGAATAATTAACTTTCAAAATTTACTGTCCCCAACTTAATCTACTATAATGTAATAAAATAAAAAGTAAGTCGATCTAACTTAAATGATAATTAACAGAATACTTGTAGTAGTAGATTAAAAAAACTTTAAAGCTTATTTATAGTAAGCACGCTACGACGTGTAGACCAAAAAAGTGTTGGGCCCGACTTCGCGGAGGACACACACTATACCCTCCTCTTTTACCTTTCTTGAGCGTTTTTTCACTTGGAGCCACCGAAACTACACCATCGGTGGTGTCAAATACGATTTTTATTTCATTTAGTATTATTTTTATTTTGATCTAAACATGATATTATTATTAAGCATTAATAAATTTAATACAAATAAAAACTTAGCAAAAGATGTATATGTCATCGACTTTCATAAACTTAGTTGGGTTAAACCTTTGGCTGGTGTATTATCTTAACTTAGGGAATATTTCGTTGTCGAAATTGTATAAAAACTCGCAACCAATTTAGAGATCAACCTATTTTCTGTCATGACATTAGATTCAGACATGTTAAATTGTGAAATGCAATGAATTTTTACAATATTTTTACAAATAAACATTTTTTATTATCATCAGAAATATAAATGAAACATCTTTTCAACTTTCAGGTCCACACGGGAGAAAAACGATACCAATGCCACCACTGTAACAGGAGATTTACCCAAAGCAGTGCCGTGAAACTTCACATCCAGACCGTTCATATGAAGATCCCCTACGCCCCTTGGAATAAAGCACATAGAAAAAGAAAAGCGAAACAAAACGCCATTCGAGAAGCAAAAATGCCCAGTATCTTTGATGCTACGGAACCTAGTGAAATATGTGTGACCATACCAGCGCCTGAACATAAAATAGTATTAGACGCTACGCAAGGAGACTACTTAAATGCCTATATTACTTATAACGAGGATTAAAATAGGACATTAAAATTATATTATTTATTGATGGATCTATATTTATTATCATTATATTTAGGCGATTTATTTAGCACTTTTTCTGATACAATAGTTAATAGTATGGAATGTAAGTAATGTAATGTAATTCATAAAATTTGAAAACAAAATAAAGCGCTCGGTATTTAAAGAAATGTCACAACTTAAGGTTTGCAACTCGTCATTAACTATTTTTTTTAACGTCATTAACATCACTCGTAGTTTGCCGGCTATGGCAGAGTTAAAAAACGATTTAGTTTATGGGTTTTTGTGTTGATGGAAACGCGTAGTGCAAATTCTGCTTCGAACCAGCCATATTTATGGAACGCTACTGATGGTCACATCTACCGCCTTGCCTATCGCCGACCGTCCCACTACAGATTGGGAATTTTCAGCTTCCAAGCTCTTTCTGAACTTGCATCATAAATTGTCTTTTATAGATGAAATATTACATTTATATGAATGAAAGTTAGTAATTCAAAGTGTAATCTTTCTGGATATTAAATAAATAACCTTTTTCTTAGGTACTCCTAAGATTTACAGCAGATAACTTAGACGAAATAATATATTGTTAAAAAGGGCCCAGATGAAACAATGCCGGCGGAACAAAACCCTCTAGGCACCCCTCTGTCTACTCTACAAATAATACGTGTACATACAATTATACATATCGGCTGACATATTTTAATGTTCGGAAAATCTGTGCATATAGCGAAAACGGAACAAGATCGAGAATTGGAAGTTGTATGTAGAGCGTGAAGAGCTGATTTTTTTTCATTTTCGGTACATGGTGTCTTTGTGGTGTTCACCGGATGTAGCTGTTTCTGTAACTAAAAAATATATATAAATACTGTGTAAACAGGTTGGCTGCGGTACGACATTAGCACGCACAATTCGCAGTCAAGCTGTATTACCCTATTTCATGTATTTTACAATGTTGACAAAAGAGTGCCGAGAGGTTTTTTTCATCGGCTTTTCTTCCCCTCAGTTTAACTGTAAAAACTTTGACATGAAGAAAAAAAAAGAAATTTTTCACGTGTAGTTTTTTTACCTTTGATGACATAAAATATTTGGGTTTTGAGAAAGAGTGGATTTTTGTGCCAACAATTGTGATCCGAGCCCATGTTTCAATTTTCTGAACGGTAAAATAGTCACCGTGTATATAATTATATATAAGCAAGACTTGAAATTGCGATAACTGAATCACCACGTATATATTATGTTCCACAAAGTAAGCTGCTAGTGAATTACTGCTACTGCTACTGCTAGTAACCTCTCTTATTATAGAGAGGTTACGTTTCCAATTGGGTAGATGGCAGCATTCGAATATGTAAGGTATTGATATTTGTTTTTGTAAACACAGCTTATTATCACAAAAAATGCTTGAAAATAGTAATTGTTATGATATAAAAAGATATGTTACTTGAAAAAAAAAAACATACAGCAAAGTTAAACTTCAAAATTGGTAAAAATAATAATACCTTGACAGCAATGACATATTACATATAGACAAGTCATACCCAAACATTACCGCACCAAAAAACTGCGTCAACGTAACTATAGATACCTACCCGATATATAGAGTAATATAATTCGTGCGAGAGGGAAAGAATAATACGGTTCACTTGTTGTAAGAAAGAGATACCTATGTAATTCGTGACGTTGCTTCGCACTAATTGGTCGCGAGTGGACGTGACGTAGTACGTAAACTGTCGCAACTCTCTCTTTTACTCCCACACACAAATCATATCACATCTCGCTCTTCGAGTTTGTCGAAACGAATAGCCGTGTCAATTTTAAAACTTCATTTTAAATAGCAAAATAAAATAATAAAAAAGATAGTTATAAAAAAGTAGTATTTACGCATGACAAGAAACGTTTATTCTATCTTTAACAGTAACAGTGTAATTAGTACACTGTCTAAACACACAAGAAGGCAATTGTACGGTATTAAAAACAGAACAGGGAATCAGTTTTGTTTGATGTTTAGCCGTGACACTGGGTTGCACAAGACAAAGTCAAATAGCCGGCAAATGCCTTGCATTTGCGTTGCCATTTTTGAGAGCGGATAACCTGTCTTTATGTAATATGTCATTGCTTGACAGGGAAACTAAAATGACATTTTCAAAATTAGCGTTTATATGCATATAAACGCTAATTTTGTTGTGTTGCACACGCTGAGTTGTGACGTGACAATGCAATACTATTTATTGTGATCAATACTTTTGTATATAGACCTATTGTTTTCGGGGCAAATTATGTGTATTCTAATAATCTTATACAAATATGAAATAAAATGTTTTTGTCATCGACCCAATGGTCCTGATACAAGAGACGCTTACATTGGACAATTTTACTAGATTTAAATCTGAAAGTAATAATTGAAATAAAAATCGATTTTATTTTTAGAAACTAAGGTAGTGTTGGCTAGTATTTATTATTAGTTCCATTAAGACTTTATTTGTAGACTTAATTTATAAATCGAATACAATTACAATTAATTGAGTATAAAATAAACTGTAAGTGTCCTTAGGTTTGTAAATAAAGAACCTTATAAAATATTTTACTACACGTGTATTTTATAAAATTTTATGATTTTCAAATTGAGTTAATATGTAGTGCCTGTATGTATACGTATCGATGTTACAAATGTATAAGCAATCAATCAATAACGTACCGTCATATTTTACGATAATAACTAATGCTACGGCCTTACTCACATACGTTACATTTTTAGAGGAAAGTCACCAAATATGGGATACCATTTTGTTTTTGGGATATAAAAAAAAACTTCGTATAAATTAAATCAGTTTAATGTTTTTACTAATCAGTCATACATTTATATGTAGTAATTAACAGCCTTTAATCAAATATATTAGTTATCAAATTAAAATCTAACACAAAAAACAATATCACAAATGAGTAACCAAATATGGAATAGGTACCCATATATGGAATATAATCATAAATGAACATAACAATAATAAAAATGGACATTAATATCTTTGAGATCAATTAAATGAATATAACATATTGTGATCAATGAAAGAAGTTACATAATTACTTGCAAAAGTCACAGATCCAAGTATCAAACTCCGGACCAGCACAATCATAATGTGCCCAGAGCCCACACATCAAGCATTTAATCCAGCTTTCTCCACTTTTATCCATGGAACAAAGTCTTGAACAGAACATACATTCTGCATCAGCAGAGTCAGGAGGTACTTGGTCCATCAACTCGTCATGTTCACTACCTTCATCAAACTGGATAACGTCTAGTTCCTCAGAGTCTGCTTCTTCACTACCATCCTTATTTTTCTTCGTTTGTTTGTTTCTATTCGCAGTTTTCTTCTTATTCTTTGTCTTGACTAGTTTACTTTCTTTTTCTTGTCTCTTCATATTTTTATTTTCTAAATCATTTTTGTAGGGAGAAGATGTAATGACTGCTGCTACAGCAGCTTTTCTTCCTCTGGTAGATACTTTTCTTCGTTTCTCTGGCACTGGACTTATGGCATGCGGAGACACCAGACCCAAACTGCTGCGATTAAGTCCAGAAGTCGAAGGTGCAGGTTCAGGTTGTAAATTAGCAGTTGTTTGTGGTGCAGGTATTTCTATCAGAACTTGACCAGTTTCAGATCTTGATTCCAGCGGAGGTATATTGGTTATACAACCGTCTATTACAGCATTTTGTTGCGCAGCAATAAATTCCACATCACTGAAGACATTTTTATTTAAAGGCCACAATCCAGTGACTTTGAACCCGTTGGCTGCAATTTCGCCTGTTTGTACTTTCAAATAGGATTTACCAAACAGCTCTACAATATCATATGGACTTAGAGGTCTGTTGTTGTCTCTAATCCACATGCGTATTTCCTCACTATAGTATATTTTTAAAGGCCCCATGAAAGTCTTATCTAACGGCTGCAATTTATGAGTCGTATGAGGAGGTAACGAAACTATGTCCACGTTATTTTCCCTAGCAATATCTATTATATCGATATTGTGAGTATGACTATAGTGTCCATCTAGTATCAGTAAAACCCTCGATTATGGAGTCGGGTTGGTGTGTTGAGCTTGAACCAGTCTGTAAAGATGTTGCAACTCCAACTGATCCTGGAGGACAGCCTCTCATTAGCTGAGCACTCATATTTTTTCTGGGAAAAATAATGAACGGTGGCACAAAATGACCAGTAGCATTCATGCAAACAACTATTGTCATCAGAGATCCTCTTTCTGCTGAAGTCAGTGCAGCTACCTGGCGTTTACCTTTGTGGCCGATGATTTGTGGTATCTAACTTTGTACTATTGTCAGGCCTGATTCATCCACGTTGTAAATACGATTTGGTGGATAGTTATTTTTAGTGTAAAGCTCTTCAAGGAGGTTGAAAAAGGCTTCCACTTTTTCTTGATCAAATCCAAATGCTCTGGCAAATGATGTACCAGTTGGTCTTCTTATCGAAAGTTTATCTTTATGACGATTTAAAAATAACTTATACCACTTTTTTCCAGCCATACCTGATTCACCGAAGTGATTCTGCAAATTGTTTCGCTTTGCTAGCATGAACGCCATACGGCGAAGATCAGTTCTTGTTAAACCGTGAAACTTGCTCTCCATTATTAGTGTGTATTCTACTAGCTGACGTTCAAGTTCGGAGCCTAAGATAGTTTTTCGTCCTAATGTAGTAGCTGCTGCCACTTCTGGAGACTGTTCCTCTTTTTGGCAGAGACGAAATAAAGTTGTCCTAGGCACTTGAAAATGCTGTGCCGCTTTCAAATACCCCATTTTCATTTCCCGGACGAATTTTATAGCTTGTGCCATTTTTTCTTCATCCCAGGTTTTTCGTTTGGTTGATTGTGAACCGGGCATTCTAAAAACAAACATTAAATATATTTTTAAAGAAATAATAGCAAGTATCTATCATATGAAATATTAAGACCTAATTATGGAATATTCCATAATTAGACAACGACGACTGTCCATATTTGGATTTTAATACTAGTTCATACTCTTCTAAATATTTTTCCAAGTCACAATATTTTAATGACAAAAGATCACAAAATGGTGAAATTAACATAATACTGATATGCTAAATAGTATAACACTTATGTATACAAACATAACAGCTGGTAATACTCATTCATTACTTACCTTTAAAATTTTCTTCACGACAACAAAACAAAACACGCCTGCCACACGTGAAGCGTTCGCGCAACTGACTCGATAGTGTGAATGCGATAGTTACCTTAGAATTACATTAATAGTTAAATAGACCGAATGAAACAGAAGATGGTCTAGTGTTGCGTTTCATACTTATAGTCTTAGAGAAATGAAGGTATTCCATATTAGGATACTATTTCATATTTGGTGACTTTCCTCTACGTGACGCTTTCATAACTATATGGATTTAAAGTTTAAATTCTCACAACAAAGGCTATAATCAACCTTAAGTGAGTGAAGTAAGAGTCTGTCTGTCTCTGAGTGCGACGCTTGAATTATTTTTCAGAAAATTCTGATAAACCTGTATAAACCGGTTCTTTATACCATAAGAGTTCATATATTGCTTCGTATAGACTACCTGGCAGCTTCTTACTGAGTGTCTTGCTCGTTCTTTGGCAGTAGACAACCCTGTTTAGGTAGTTTCAATATACGACGTCCTAAACCGAGGTCCGTGCCCTGTCGGGTGCCCTTAGGCGTATCGTATGTAGGAGAAGTTTATGTTCAGCGCTAAGCTACAAAATCCGGCGAATTGTAAAAGCCCCATTAGGCCATAAATAATAAACAATCCATTTCAAAAAAAGAGTACCTGGCAGCGTAGGGATGCCTGATCGGTTTGGGTTTGTTAGTTGATCAAAAACTCACAGAAAGAGGAAAAAGGTTACAAGGGTTATCAATGCAGTATTGTACGGCCACCGGTATTCTCCCACTTTTCGTCTACAATTGCATATTATGCATACAAGCCTCCGCACACATAAAAAGAGACAATCATAGCTCGTCGATATCACGCGATATTATTCAGTCGACTTATGCGCTCACATGTACATGTATACGCACACTGCATTTCTCATTTACACTATTGAAAAACATTTTATCGACATCGACAAAAAACAAGTTTGATAATTTATCATAGCTTTATAATTTTTAATTAATTAAATGTTTAAATTTAAATAATTAAAAATGTTAAATAAAAGTATTGTAACATAATAATGGACCGACTTCTCGAAGCTATAAACATTGAATAGACTATCACGCTCTTTTTATCTTATATTGTACTTCTTAGTCCATAAAATAACAACAGTATTTTACTAACTACTGTACGATTTTTTTAATTTTATCCAAAATTAGTCTATGCGGCACTACAATCACTGACTACACGGTACAACGTCTCAAGAACGTGGTGTGCTTTACATTACGCGTTTTACATGAAGTATTAAAATAGCAGTTAAAATTTTGCGTTTAGTGGATTTCAACTGAAAAACTGTTTATTTGATTAGATTTACTAGCTATATTTGAAAGTAAATTGTACTTTGGCCACCTTGACACTTAACTTTTGTCTGGGCAATTAATTGTTCTAGAAGGCTCTTTTTAATATATTAAACATCGCGTTTCATAGTACTCCCAGCGTGCGAGATCGTGATTCACCGCGATATAGGAGCGTCTGCTCCTAGTTGTACCCACAAGGCCATTGCAACCCTTTTCCTTGTTCTGTGGCCAAACCCTACGTAAATATAGGTATGTATTGTTATAGCTGCTAACTTATCTATAAAATTGGAACTAAAAGATTGTTATGGCGACCGCATTGTAAAAAGAAATGTTCACGTAGAAGGCAGCACCACACTTGACAGCGCATATATCTTGGTGGGACTGTACCGTTACTGCTGGAACGGACTGTGAATTGTGTGCCGACCTGTCATTCAATACCGATTATAAAAGCGTTAGATTGGCATTCCCTTAATGTTTTGGTAAATTTCCATTAAGTCGGTTTTTCTTCTTCGCACACTTTGGTCGTCATTACGAGCAATATTAAGTCTGCATTACACAGACGTTACGCAATATTTACTCGTAAAGGGTATCTGCACCGCCATATTATGTAACAGTTTTGTGGCTAATGTTCAGGCAAATGTGTCATCAAGCGGTTGTCTTTTTCCCAATATATTTTGCCGCGTCTCTACCGATCTTGTGGGAATTCTTTGTGGATAAAATATAGCTTATATTACTTCCATTTTAATCTTTAGGAACTTCCAGTATTGATCCTATGCAAAATTTATTATATATACTATGAGTAGAATATGTGTAAGATGTTCGATTCGGACAGTATTGTAAATATATTTTTTTATTTAGCAGCAAAGTTTTTTTTGTATTTAAGTTTTTTTTTAAATTAACGTATTTATCTGAAAACATTTATTGAACGCATAATGAAATAAGTTTATTTGTACAGTATTTTATGCAGCATACCTATATGATTACAATGATTTTACAATAATAAAATCAATTGAAGTTATTATTTGTTTTATTCAATACTCCATTGATACATATCAACATTGACTTATAAAGTAACTGACTGCTCATCACACTCAAAAGTGTCCATATAGGTGGGTGTTTATAGCGCATTCAAAACGTGCGCTTGTCTAATGTCAAAATAAAACCGGTTTATGCTATTAGTAAATATGACATAAATAAAACAAAATTATTGTCAGACTCCTATTAAAAAAGCGCTTGATTAAGTTAGTACTCCGATGAAGGCTGACAGCATTCCCATGCTACAGCCGGCACTGTGGTTTTTAGTGGGTAGGTGCCACGGTACTCTGGTGAGTCCCACATAACCCCCGCAGAGGTCGGTATTTTCCTGCGGCGGTATGCATGACGCATCTTCCACCTCCCTCCAGTGAGGGTGCTGCTTAGGCGGCTCAAAAAGAAGAAAAAAAAATAAGTAGTACAACTTTATTTTAAATTACGGCTGACTTGCAATATAACTCGGATTTAACTGAATAGCCAACTAAAAATCTGTAAATTTCTATAGAAATAACAAAGACATAAAGCAATAGTTTAACCCGAATGGAAGTGTTCACACCAGTCACCATGACGGACGACCGTCCATTTGTTTCTTTACCGAAAATTTTTATAAAAGTGTTATGTACACAAAATTTTATAAATAATAGCGGATGAAAGTATATGTTTGTATCACATAACTCCTTCATTCACCCAACACACTCAATTGTTTTGATTTACACTGCGTCTACTTCTCGCGCGCTTTCCAATATATACATGCCTAACGGTGGTTTATTTGAGAATATCGATATGTTTTTGA
This sequence comes from Marasmarcha lunaedactyla, assembly GCA_923062675.1. NCBI lineage: Eukaryota > Metazoa > Arthropoda > Insecta > Lepidoptera > Pterophoridae > Marasmarcha > Marasmarcha lunaedactyla. The sequence continues at coordinate 6,174,209 of OV281361.1, read as the reverse complement.
GTCGATTTTAAACTGAACTTGAATCGGTTGATAAAAATATCGGTATTCTGGTCTTATTTATGCATATAATCAATTTAAAAAATACAATTTGCGTTATTATTGACACAAAAATTAAACAATGATTACAGAAAACTATAAAACTGTCAATGGAAGAAGGAGTTATGTATAGATATTTTCTAGTTAAAATAAAAAAAACAACCAAAATTGTTTCATTTCTATCATATTCTTGTAACTACAGGTTATATAAATAACAAAGTTTGTTGACATATTATTTCAAAAGCTACTAAATTTCAAAAACTATAAGTAAAACTTTAACCTTGATTTACTCCAAATTACAGTTGTGCGACTTATCACCTTCATCCACTTACGTCTTTATTTATTCTCTGAGGCTATATTCTTTTTAGTGGTGGTAAAGTTTTTTTTGTTAAGATGTCCTTTCTTCATAATAATCACGTTTACGAGTTTGTGTTTGAGTTAAAGGGAAGGCACAGCCAGTGACATTACTGGCAACTACTAAAAGGCAAGTTCAACTGAAGGCTACGGTTGGCAACGCATCATAAGTCGATATAATAATCATATTTAATATTTATTAATAAAACAACCACGACTAATGGTGTCCATGGATGCGGATGTCACTTACCATCAGGTAGGTCGAGTGTTCGTCAGTCGGCTATAAAAATAGTAAAAAGCCCTGTCTACGAAGTGTGCGCGTGCGATCTGAATGCAGTTGAAACAAGAGGTGTGAGGCAGAAGCGTCCGCCCCGCCGTCGTCACACATTTGGGCTGCGGGACGAGGTTTTGCAGCGGCGGGAGAGCGGTGCGGCGTCTCTCCGACGCGCTCCGGCAAGATTGTTCATTGATATTGTATCTATTAATTTTGATATACATCTTTTACTTAAAATTAAGTTAACTAATATAAAATACTATTAAAAAAACCTATATTACAAGTTCGCAAATTGAGACGCCGTTTCTCTGCCGCGCTCCGGCAAGATTTGATATTGATATTGTATCTATTAATTTTGATATTTATCTTTAATATGTTTATCTCTAACGTCCTTTAACATCCAAGGTTGTTTGAAATGGTTTCGGTTTCCATCACAGGATTCTTGGTTCTTCTAACGTCGAAGACACTTTTGTTGTTTACCTACATATACAGGGTGTCCAGAAGGTCAACGTCCAAATGGAAGGAGTTCACGCACCATGGTCCAAATAGTAAAAAAAATATATAAAAAAAAATCTATGTGGATTAGTTTAATAGATATAGGATGATTTCTAAAATAAGTGAAAAATCACTCCTTATAGCAGTAATTCGTATGCTGAATCTGTAAATGTTGACCGATTTTGATTTTTTTTTCGGTTATCAATTGGTTACTGAATGTTCTTATGTAATAAACTTTTGATACAAGCAAATCTATTATGGTACGATAGAAAGAAAGCAATAAACAAAAAACAAATTCGTCGCAATTTTTTAAACCAAATTTTCTCTGCTCCACCGTGTAAAAAAACATGTAAGAAATGAGGCTGGCATTTGCTCTCAAAAGTTGGCGCATCTACTGCAGTTTCTAAAACGGTATAATACTTGGCACTTAAATTGATCTGATTTTATTTATGATCTTTAAGTTGAGGAAGCACCTATTTTTAAAATTATTAAAAGTGAGTAAAGAGATGTAAAATACTACTAAAAGATTACATGAAAGGGACACTTGCTCAGGTAGACGATCCAGGGAGTCACCCATTCCCGTGCCAGGCACCGAAAATCAGTCAGTCAGACGTCAACTGGTTTTGTTCGTACTTACGTCACGTCTCTCTTGCGCATACATTTTGATAAATACTAACGACCTGGCTAGAACTTGGTATTTGATTACCTTTGTGATTACAAGCACAATAGAAAGCTCAGAGCGATCCAAGTCCAATCCACCAAATCGTACGGGTATCTGAAGTCCAAGTTAAAGCCAAGTCGTTAGTTCCAAGGATATACTAAACCAAATGTATGTGAAGGAAGTGAATAAAATAACCACAAATGTTTTACACTTTATTTTATAAATACCCACAAATCACATAAAGTTGTATCACAAAGTCCCTTAGAATATAAAAATACATTCTTTTGTATACAATTGATAGATTACATTAAGACTTATTCGAAAATTAAAATACTTGAGCAAAATAGGCGAGCTACGAAGTTTATGTGGGTACGAACTTAATGTTATACAATTTGTAAATGTATAAAAATATTTACAATTTCATATAAATGCATGTTTTATTTAAAACTCATTTGGTTTTGAAAGAAAAATTTTATATATAAACTAGGTTTACATAATGGTATAAAAATTCTTAATGTTTATAATTTCACGTCACAGTATATTTCATAACGGTTTTATTTTTATCATTACCTTTTAGTCTAAAGCCTTAGTTCCCAAAGCGGTACAGCTGGACCCCCAGGGGTCCTTGGGAGACTCGACGGGGGTCTTAGTTAGAAATAATCTTCACTTTTTTTGTCTTGTTTTGGGAATATGGTAGAAACGGAACCAGCTAAATTTTGAAAGTGGTCTGTCAGAAAAATGTCTGGGAAGCTCTGGTCTAAAGGGTACATTTATATATTCATGTTATAATGTTTAATGACACTGCTTTATTTTAATGTTTCGTAGCATTCAGCGAATATTTAGATATTATGAATATCTAAATGATTACGTGTATGTTTAAGATTTTCAAAGTACAACAATTTCTATACTTCTTTGTTTTTGTAAATATTATGATTTATTATTCTTAAATTATAAATGTATACTTATGTTTCAAGTGTAATATTCATTCGACCGTAGCTCCATATTATATTTTTTTTTACACCTGATTTTACAAACATTGTACGTAATGTATAGTTATAACTGTCAGTATCTTAAGGTAATTTAATAATAATTTTAATGACATGATTATGGTTTTCATAATAAGGTTTAGTATATTCAATAAAATAGTATATTTAATAATTCAATAAACGTATTTTGTGAACGCTGCCCACATATTTGGGCCAGCATTAACCGCCACCGCCCAATGGCTATGTGTAGATGAATGTTCGGGATATGAAGCCGCCCGGCTTCTCTTGTTCGGGTTGTGACGAGACGAGCCGCAAGTACCGCCCTGCGTAAATCCCGAATGGCACCCGGTTGGTACAAGTCGAATATGTGAAATCATTTTACAGGCCGGCCGCCTTGTTGTTCAACAAATATAGCCGCACCGAATGTGCCGAAAAATATGAGTAGCGCACCTTGCATTTTATATTACACTTAACTTTATCCCCTTCATAACTTAAAGAATACTAGTAGTAATATACTACTAGTTTTTAAGCTAATACATACAATTACTTAATATTATTTTTAATGTAAGGATAACTTGAAACTTTTTACTTTGACACATAATCATTTTACTTGGAAAAAACCTATGTATATTTTCAATAACATTCACTTACCTAGTCTAATTAGTTTGAAAAGAAAAGTTGAAAGTTATCCTTAGATTACTTACCTACCAACCAATTTACCAAAAGAGAGACTTTATAAGTTTTATAACCTATGTGTTATTCCTATATATAAGACGATTATATTATATAGATTATATTATATAAGAAATACCCGAATTCTGTGAAGATTCCACCGGAAATATTTAACAATACTCTGCAGCATTAAACTTAATGACGCATACTGCAACTGTGTTTTGTTCTGAATAACATTATTATTATTATTACAAGCCCGTTGTCCCACGGCTGGGAAAAGGCCTCCCACGTATCCCTGTCTCGTGCATCCCGCATCCAAATCACTCTGGCTAAACAATATTTAATCTAATTGTTACATCTTAATAGAAATTATCAATATTTATTGAAAGATTCTATTTAACCAGACTAATTTCGTTCTGTTTTCTTTACATTATCTAAACGATTTGGTAGAAAATAAAGATAAAAATTTGACACTGGGAAAAGAAAATACATAAACACCGTACTTATGTATCTATTATTTTTCAATTGCAAGACAGATTTAATATCCGATCTGATATATAGTTAAAAGTTTAATATTTTATTTCCAAAAATATTCGTGTAAAAGCTTCGTTAATTTACATTCCTGCCGCACCAACCTCAGTAACATTGTAAAATCACAAGTTTGACAACTCAACATTTTTGCGATCTATCTAACTTACCTATAAAATCTAACCGATACTCTATTTTTTCCGGCAAAAAATTCTAAATAAATACTTTACAAACTAACTAAGTCTACGATTTTCTAAATTTAAGGCTGATTAGACATAATGTTAAGGTGACACCTATCCATCCTAAGGTGATGAGGAATCCGTTGTAGACTCCTGGGTCGGAAATAGGAGACCCTTTCTCCATGATATCTCTCAGAGAAATTGATGGCACGGTGAACGGTAACGTTAGAGCCACCATGCGCAGGGCCTTTGACATTCCTTCGAGAGGCCAGAGGATTCCTGTGAAGAAACGGAAAATATCAACACATTTCTGTTAAGTAAGGTGAACTTCAACATTAAGGCAGTACTTAAGTATCTTTTATTTTTGAGGGCAGGTGAAAAAATGCTCTGACGTATACCTCGCCGCGGTGGCGGGGTGAAGTGGGAATCGCTGCGAGCCTACTAGACCCACTACCCACTACTTACATATCTTAGGTCGTTGTCTGTAAATCTTACTTGGAGCGCGCCATTTGAGAATGAGAAAGAGAAGGAGAAACAACTAGTCATACTGTTTCAGTTTACAAAATATGTTTTGTCTCGCTTGTTGAGATGAGATGAGTGAAGTTTATTATTACGGACTTCAGAGTTAGTTGGTTCAATTGTGACTAAAAAGGGAAAACTGCACTGTACGTTGATTTTTTTTAATTTATTAGTTTCCTATCAAACTACAAGTTTAGTGAAACTATGCAAACAACTTTATTCTCTAAAAAAGGAGGAGTTTTTCAAGTCGTGTGGAAGTAAGATTTGATTTCAATATAGTTTTCAACTTCGTTAATTACATCACTGATGATATACAAATGTAATCAAAACATACTTTTTTTAATAAAAAACGACACCATCCCCAAAGTCTGAAAAAAATTTTTCAAATGATTACCCCAAAATTTTTCAAGCCTTTAATTTTAAAGATAACTATTAATTATTCTTATCTTACCACACAACAAAATCATGGGATAAAAGCTGCCAGTGGCCACGAAGAAGGCTAGGCTGTAGCTCGGACAGCAGATAGAGAGCAGGAACCCGTAGCACATGCCGCTGATGCCTTGCAGGAAGAGGAGACAGCCGCAGGTGAAGAGAGAGCCGCGGGAAGGTAGGTTGTAGCCGAAGAATGCTAGGGCTATCATTTCTATGGTCTGAAAAAGAAAAATATTATGTTGCTGCTAATTTTGTTAAATAAGTTTAAATACAAAAATGAGAATTGATGTAAAAATATATGAACTTCGCTTTCGCACTGAATTGTGTCAAAATAAAATGATTATGAGTACGTAAAAAGGGTATGCATGAGTCATGTAAAAAAAAGTTCAAAGACTGCTCATTTAAAAGCTATGAAATTGCGAAAAGAAACTATTTGCTACTAAAACTGATTTTTATGTCTTTATATAATTATTTAATAACTTCTATACGTATTAGTTATTAATATCATAGTTACAGAATGCATTCTAACTGAGGAAAACTAAAGGATCTTGGAAGAAATAATTATCTGAATCATTGGCGTAAAAACAAATTCGCGGCGTGTTTAGTAGCAAAGTGGTAGCAAAGTTTCTTAGATCATATCTCGTCAGGGGCGGCGCTGCAGTCCACGTGCTTGTGTTCCGGTGTAAGGGAAGCAACAGCAAGTGCGATTGCTGGAACACAGGCAATGCAACTGTAGCCTGCGGCAACGCAGCGCATCGCTAGTCGATGTAATAATCACTTACTTTTACTATTAACAAATAAAACATCTACCGTGACTTATGTAGGTACATGGGCGCGGATGCCACTAACTATAAGTTGGGTCGCGTGCTTCTTTGCCTGCTATGAAAATATTAAAACAATATTGTCATCAAATTCAACAATAAAAAACATTTCATGAAAAATAATTTTCATCCCGTAAGAAGATGAGTGAAGATCGCGTTTATTTCGAATCCTGTACTACATATTGCCAATTGAACCAGGACGCAGACCATCAATTTTCCAGACGATCAAAAACACCACCCGGTATACCATATTTGATCCTATCCCTATCCAACAAAGACTAACTTTTATTTGTACATAACTATCAAATTTCTTTTATTACCTAGTCAAGTGAAATGAGAAAGTCTCAAACCTAGTATGAAATACAAACAAACCTGGAACAGTATCACGCAAGTCTGTATCGCTATGTGCACGTGTAACATCTCCGCCGGCTTGACGCCGGCCACGGCGCTGCGCTCCCACACGCCCTCCAGCCGGTCGTCGATCATCAGAGTGGACGTTACTATGGCGGCTAGGAAGAATATTATTCTGGGGAAGAATTTAGTTAAATAGGTTTTATATTGTTCGTGTTTTGAGCAAGCCAACGCGAGTGCCATCCATGAACAGGGTTACTGCTTTTTTGGGTTATTCATCGTAGAGTACGACTTCGAATAAAAATTAATCGGGAGCTCACTTCCCTCTTATATGGTTGAGGAGGGCGATGGCTGGATCCCGCGTTAATACGTGAACCGGTGCCTTTTGAGGATGTTCTTCATTTGGATACTTGGGGGAGGTAGACATTTCGAGCTAACAGAGGCAAATAAGAATAATTTTGTATACACATAAAGAGATATCGTATGTGTTTTTTTAAAATTATCTTGCAAGCTCTTCTTCACGAAGGTTTCTCCGAACTGGTGATAGTCATGCTTTATGTGACGTCAATAAGAACAAGTAATTGTCAATTTTGTCAAAAATCAAAACTGGATGGCACACGCGACGTCGTCTATTTTGGACAGCAACACTATCATTATTTATTTCGGTATTTTATGGCGGTATTTAACCTGACTAAATTACCGTCTTGACCGCCATTCCTTTTTCGCAGTGCTTGTTTTGTTTACTAATAACTGAAGGACTCAAAGTTTTTTTTAGTTGGCTTGAGCGACTGTAGGATATTCGGGTCAAACGCGTTGAAGTCAACAGGTAGGTATTAGGTATATAAAATAGGAGAACGTATTCGAGAGTAAAAGAGAGTGAGTCTCAAAAGAACGTAAGTAGGTATCGTTTATTTTGGTAGACAGCCGGGCGGAATTAGATTTTTGTAAATAAAAACTTTGTTGATTTTAATTTAACGATTAACAACTGGGCTGTTTATATTAAACTTATTAGGTTACGATAATCTGTGGCTTATGTCATTATTACAATGTAAACGATGCTGAAAACAATCAAAGTCTAATCTAATAGAAATAAAGGATTTCAAAGCTTAGAGCAATTCAAACAAAATGATATAAAAAGGTAATATAAAGGGTATATTTCTATGAAGTCGCAGTAAAATATTTTCACAGGTGGTTTAAACAAAGTTTTGTAATGCATGGTTTATATTAATATTAATTGTAATACTTACGTAATCATGATCCCAGGGGCCATGAAAAATACGATTTCACTGTCTTTCTTTCCATAGATTGGCTCTTGAAAATGAACTGGTATCTGTATCACATAAGAATATAATTTGAAATGTTTGTCTCAGAACATGCGACGTCAAACATACCGTAAAAGTGTCATGTCACGTGTACGCGCGGTCCTGTGTGTGCGTGTGTTTGTAAATAGGCAAAATAACTTGTGTGTGTCACCAACAACTTAAACCATCTTTTGGTAATCTTAACGTGATTGAAACGAATGCATACATAATTAATTCTTTCCTTGAATTATTTTGATTTGACACAACTAAGACGTTCGAATTGGATTCAATAATTTGCTGATTTAAAAAATCGTATTAAGCAAATGTTCTCACTGTTTAGTTTTACCATAAAATATGTTTGTTGTAGGCTTTGTATATGTATATGTTGCAGGTGAATGCTCGAATTAGCCATGAAACTAAACAGGCACAGGGTTATTTTTTAAATTAGCTTACCTAATTGGCTTACCTAATTAATTACTAATTTTTTAAATGAATGCAATTATAAAATAAAACACGTTGCTTAAAAAATGTAAATCTAAGGAAGAAAAATATTATAAAGGATTAAATTCAAATATATTATAACTGACAAGACACATTTCATACAAGTTTTGAAATAAAATTTTGCACATACAACCATACAATAAATTGTGTGGTAGTTATCTGCCTTGTAATACAATGTCCTGAGTTTGAATTCTGAAAGTTAATTTGACTAAAGACCTTAGATATTTTTTTAATAAGCCCTAATATTTTTCAGTTGTTAACGTATTCTGTATTCTCGTTTGTAGATTTTGTGATTGTTAAAGTCACAAGCATTCCGTAGGTTAGATTTGGTGAATATGTAAAGCTTTCTATTCATTTATATTTCATTTTAAACAGAAAAGTTTTGTATGCCTGTTTATTCGTTATCGATGCCCGTGAAACTATAAAATCGATTTCTAAGATTCATTATTTAGGAGTAATAAAGGCTATTACTTATATCGGGGTTGTGATAAATGGTTACTGCAGGTGTTCCTAAATATAGATTTGCTTAGTGAATTTAAACTTTATCTATACATCATATTATTCTATTTTTACTCCGCAAAGTCTTTTATCAAGGCCGTCTCTGAGTGCTGCCATGAGCCGCTTTCACCTCTAGTTATTTAATGTTCCCTGTAATATCCAAAACAGAAAGAAAGAAATAATTTTTTAATAAATAAATTTTTTAAATAAAAAAAAAAAAAAAAAAAAAAAAAAAAATTGACAATATTTAAGACGTCATTAAATAAATATCAAAACACACTATTTTTTAATTCTTATAGTTCCAAAATAAGTGCAATACGTGATTAAAATATGCCTGCAATTAATAAATTCAATGTCAAAAATCATCTTAAATTATAATTTTACGATGACAATAAATAAATTTAAATACAATTCCAAATAATAACTAAATTACTACATTCATTTATAATAAGTATTTTAAATGGTGTAATTCATTAATATTATTAATAATAAAAATCATATAATATTATCATTCATAACAAATTTTCCAAAATCATAAAAACAAATTCCATTTAATAATGATTGTCATATTTGATTAAATTCAAAGGGATAGGTGTTATTTTGATTAAGATGTAAATTTAAAAATTCATTCACACTATATAAGATTTTATCAAATAAAAAATTGAACAATTCGTTCTATAATTTCCTAATTGGCATCTCTTTTTAAATATTTATATGGATACATAAATATAAAAAACATAAATATGGATTGCCACGGAGAAAACATATTTTTTTAATATAGTCGCAATCTTTGCGTGGGCACAAAAGTTTATTTGTATGACTACCAGTGCCCTGAATTCTGTTTTCGTAGTCCAATATTTATAGAAATAATAGGTCTTTACCTATGAAACTGCCGTTTTGCCGTACTGGCCATTTCAAATGAAAATATTTTTTTTTGACTGATAATTCTAATTTCAAATTAATTTTATTAGACAAACATAGAATTCTTTTTCTAAAAAAGTCATTTGTTTAATAGTTAGTCTTTTGTTTTCAACGCATTCGAATATTTTTCGTCATCATGGATAAGTTAAAAATTCGAGTAATTATGGAGTATGAGTACCGTCGTGGCAGCAAAGCGGCACAAGCGGCACGCAACATCAACGACGTTTACGGAGCGAACACTACAAACGAACGCACCACCCGTTATTGGTTTACCCGCTTCCGTTCTGGAAATTTTGACCTGAAAAATAAACCCCTGTGGTCGTCCGAAAACTTTGGTCGACAATGACGAATTAAAGGCAATTGTGGAAGCTGATGAAACTCAATCCACGGCTGAATTAGCAGCAGCTTTCGACGTTAGCATCAAAACAATATTGATCCATTTGCGTCAAATTGGCAAGGTAAAAAAGCTTGACAAATGGGTACCCAATGACCGCCAGTGTGAAGTACGCGTGGAGACGTGCCTTGCACTGCTCAGCAGGCATACAAATGAAGGAATTCTTAACCGCATTGTTACTTGTGACGAGAAATGGATCCTGTTTGACAGTCGTAAGCGCTCAGCAAGTTGGTTGGACCCTGGTTCAGCACCCAAACAATGCCCTAAACGAAAACTTACCCCTAGAAAAGTGATGGTCACTGTTTGGTGGTCTAACGCGGGTGTCTTAATATCTTCTAATAATCACAGCTTCTTGCCAAACGGGACAAGCATTACTGCAGATGTGTACTGTGAAGAACTGAACACAATGATGGAGAAGCTCGCACGTCTCCAACCAGCTTTGGTTAATCGTCCGGCTCCTGCACGACAACGCGCGACCTCATACTGTACAGCAGACGGTCTCCAAGCTACAAGAGTTGGGGTTGGAAGTTCTCCGTCATCCGCCGTACTCACCAGACCTTGCGCCTACAGACTTCTACTTTTTCCAGAATTTGGATAACTTCTTGGTGGAAAAAAAATTCAATACCCGAGAGGCAGTACAAAATGCCTTTGAAGAATTTGTTGCCTCCCGTCCAGCTGATTTCTTCAAGAAAGGCATCAATAAGCTACCAATGCGTTGGCAAAGATGCATTGATTGCATGGGTGATTATTTTGATTAATAGAAATAAAAAATATATAAAAAATTACGCTTCATTTATTTCGTGAAAAACGGCAATTTCATAGGTAAAGGCCTAATATTTTTCTTTGCCCCAACCACTCGCATATGCATTACTTTTTACGTCATACCCACAATAAAAAATCCAGTCAATTAAATAACACAATACAATTGATTCATAATCTCACTGTACGGAGTAATTATTTAATCAACAAATAATTATTGTGTTTACGCAGTTCTGGATTAAATTGGTTTGCGGTTTATAGTGATTCACACTTATTAATAGGCGTTGAATCACAAAACTTGTTCTGACCGCAATAATTTTACTCACTCATTTGACCTTTACAGGCCGTATCCGTTTGAAACGATCAATAAAAATATTATATTGAAAATGAAATCAACACAATTCAACCTCGTGTGCGATTTTAGATGGTCATCGTATGGTTATAACTTGATGTGGACCTGATAGAAGAAACAAATAAAAAAGGCGACTGCTAAAGCTATTCCTGAGAATAGCATGGGATTTAATGGAAATAGCATGGAATCCCCGTGATACCTCTAATCTAATGATACCTCTTATGTCGAAATCCGTCAAAGGGTTTAGGCTGAAGAGTAGAAATAACAAACATAAAAGAGAAAAGAAATAACATACATAAACTCGACAAACATTGACAGTCAGGTAATTAAATTTGAGTAAAGCTTTTATCGCATCAAGTATTCTAATATTATAAAAAGAAAAAAAAATTACGCGTGTAATTGATGAATTCTGAAAGTAACGAAAGAAAAGAAAAACGTTCTAATCGTTTTTGAAATTTCTGTTGCCGTATAGTCGAGTCAAATACGAATACAAAACATTACTTCCAGTATTGAATTTGCGTGTTGTAGTCAATTGTTTGGCAACAAAACTCAAGTTTATCGCAAAAAACATAGTTATTTTAAAATTACCTTTGATTGTTTGAAACGGGTGAACGCACCCATTTCGTTGGAGCGAGTTTGACTCGCTTATTTAGAGATCCGTACCACCGATAGGGATCAAATTAATAAAAATAAGATGAATTTTACATATTGATGTTATAGAGGCAGAGAAATATTGCTCTATTGAAATTAGAAGTGTGTATTTAATTTAGATGGAGGGAAGACATTGGTAACCGTTGGGTACAGAACCCTAAAAACTACCAGGAAAAATATTGCCATTTTAAAGAATATAATTTGAAATTTACTATTAAACACATTTACATACAATGAATATTCAATATTTTTTGTTTACTTGTGATTAGTTCTATTTTTCGTATAAGTAGGTGGGCGGGGCTTCTCACTTAACACGTTTAGACGTGATTTTTTAGTTAAGTGCAAAAGTTGACAAAGCGGGTGGCGGCAAGAGCTCGTATTTATGTCACATTTTCTCTTTTTTTTAAATGTCGGAGTGGAGTTTAGTTTCACCTTTAAAATTTGTGGAAGAATATTTAAGGGCGTTTCCACACCAATCGATCGACGTCGACCGGTCGACGAATCGAATTCTTCATTGAACTTATGAACTCAACTACTTATTCCGTTTGGACACACAAGTGACATGTAACAACTTAAAATTTAGTTACCAACTTATCTACTTAATACATGTAAACCGCACATCAGAGACGTTAATTGACAGACTTAATTCTAGATTTGGCTTAGCGAATTAACTCACTAGTAATTAAAATATTATTATATACAATTTATTAAAATAAGTTATTTAATAACTATAAATATAACTGTTGTTAATATATTTTGTAGTGGCGTGAACTAATCCTCAAAAAGTCTATGTCGATACCACGGTCAAGGTTTTCCCTGTATATTTGTTTACAAAGTTACATGCGCGCTTTAAAATAAAAGTAACGACATCTATCCTTAAGGAACCATTAGACGTTTCTCAGAAAGGCCGTGAGAGAAATAAGAAAGGTGTGATCATGGTGTGATAAAGTACATAGTAATTCAAAACTTTTGAGTAGGTATATACAACAAAATATATGTCAAAGATTTGAGTTATGTTGTCATATAGTTCAATAATAATCATAATAATAAATTCCCAGACAAAAATACCAACAGTATGGCCCCAAAGTAAGCAGAGCTTGTGTGAGCAGCGAACTGGGGGCGGAGGGTTAACATACATTTATAAACGAAAATCATCTGTGTTCATGACACAAATGAATGCTCCGATCAGGACTCGAACCTGGGACCTCCGGCGTATGAGGCTGGGCCACTACGCCCGTACGTACGTACGGTACTCTCGTGAAATACTTATATTTTTTTTCCAAATTAAGTATATTCTAACTTAATTTAATAATAACTAGTCCAACAGCGTCAGTCAAGTTTAGGTCCACTTCGTATATATATTTACAAGCGAGTCATAAGAAATATACAAAAATGAAAATAAATAAGAATACGTACATAGAGTTATGAGAAAATAATACCTTTGACGAACTTTACACGGTTCGAAGATGTCTGAAACTTAGTAAATAAATGTATACATAATAGAAATGGTAGGTATTATAAGCGCCATTATAAGAAATTAACTAAGTATTGACTATTATGTTGCTCAATGCATGTTAAATATTTTTAGTGTAGTTTAGAATAATAATAACAATAAATCCCCAGACAAACACACCAACTGTGTGGCCCCAAAGTAAGCAGAGCTTGTGTTATGGATGACCATACAGCGAACTAGGGGAAACCCAGAATAAACATACATATATAAATTATTAATTTGTTTTAGTTATGGGCAGGATTGAAACAGAAAATATGCGTTTTTCTCTGTAATAAAATCGGCAGTATTATGTATAATAATAAAAAGTCTACAAGTCTATCTCTAATAACGCCAAAATAATCAAATAAATGTAAATGAAAAGTAAAATAGTCACAAAAGTCAGTAAGTATTTCCTGCGAAGACCACAAATATATACAGACTACCGTTTTGTTTCATGACTGTACCTGTATTAAGTTTTCGGGCCTTCCACAAGCTTTCATTATTCTTCTTGTGAAGCTTTCGTAAGCTTTCATAAGTTGAGACTTAAGGAAGAAGGATAAATGGTGATCTGAAAAAGACGAGAAAGTTTTTTAATTACTTTAACCAAATTTTATTTATTTTCTCATTAACTATAGAGAGAAGATATAAGAAGAGATACCTTATATACCAGGTACGGGCTAATGTAACTAAATTTTTAATTGTTTTTGTACTAACATAGATATATACGATTGTATACTAACAAGTGGGCCAACTTGCTACAATAAAGAAATGTATTATTATTATTATTATTAAATAAGAAGTTACGTGGAAGTAGCTCAAAAGGCTAGCTGAAAGATTTAATTAATTAATTTCATTCAGTCTGCGAGTTTTCAATGTCCCCAGACCTATTTAGTTTTGGTGTCCATTTGCTAACAATTTTCTATTGCTAAACTTTATTCAATATTTATTTTATTTTACTTATTTGTCAACATCCTGTCAAAGAATTCTCTACCAGCGTCTGTACAAAGTTTCATGTGTCTGACCAATTTTCAAAGTACATTTTCCAGTCTGCAACAGGTACTTCCTCAACGGCCTTCTCGAACGCAGTGAGGATGATAAAAACTATATCCTTTTTTTATTTCAGGGAACAAGAAGACGTCGCACGTTGCCAAATGAGGGCTGTATGGTAAATGACCCAAAAGTTTTACCGGCGTGGTGTTTAGGAAGTCCCTCATGTTGATCGCGGAGGGCGCGTTGTCGTGGTGGACCCAAAGGCCTCGGAGTCCCGTGTTGGGACACTTGTTTCTCGCAGCAGTGAACATTTCTGGTAAACATTAGTTAGTGTACCGCTCTGCATTGATCCTAGTTCGTTTCTTAATAGCTGGTTTACACGCGGTAAGTAGTTAAGTTGGTAACTGAATTTTAACTAAATTCTTAGTTAAACTTAACTTAAAAGTGAAATCCAGTAACTTAAAATGTAGTTACTGGTTAACTACTTGTAAGTATAAGCCGCGCATAGGTGAATTTAGGGAATACTAAATACCCCGTTTCCTAATAATAACTGCTTTGAATTTCTCAATCATATCATGGCACAATTCCACGCGCGCCTCGCTCCCAGCGCTAAATATCCTCTTTACTAAAGTTGGTTGCGTGGAATATCGTGAACACTTCCCGATCCAATTTGCAGATTGTGCTGAATCTCCTTTTGTTGTTTGAGTTTTGTTGCATCAAATTGTTCACTTGTAGCACGTTTTCTTCCGTAACGGCAGTAAAAGGACGACTACTTCCTTCTTCATCTTTCAAATTTACATTTTTTTTTCTTCTTACACTTATAATACATTTACACTATCACATTCTACACTCATTTACAACGAAACTTTATAAAAATAAAAAAACTAGTAATTTTAAAATATGTATCCCGATCTTTTGTTAAGTTAGTTTTAAAGATTTAAAGTATAACATTAATTAAAGTCATTCACTGGTAACTATGTGTATCAGGCCTGTGTGCCTAGTATAGTGCCACTGTCTCTTTTAAACATTGTAAATATATTTTTGAAATAAACATTTATTATTATTATTAATTTAAGCGACCGCAGTTAAACTCCTTATATCAGCGGTACACAGAAGCTAATTATGAAAAAAATTATAAAAGCTAATTGAGTTGGACTAAAAGCCATAAAAACTCATTGCACGAAAATGTTTCGGGCGCAGATATATTTTTCTAGGACACACAATAGTTGCGAAAAATTTAAACGGTCACGTGAAAGGTTTGCGACCACACAATTGATAGTTCATCACGCTTGCCTACTAAGGTTTGATAGAGTTTATCTTCAAAATAATTCTAAGTATGGCGGTTTTCTCAGGATTTACAGTTGCAGCAGTCGCACTGTTATATTCACGTTGTTGTTAAAACTTATAGTCCATTTGATTGAATGAACCAATTTTTGAAGTCATTATAAGACTAATAATTTTTTCAACCAGTTGCATTTTTATGTACAATTATATTTATGTTACACTATAATTAACATTGTGAGCCATTTTATTTTATATATATACGATACACTTTACAATGTTTTAAACGTTTCTTTTATAAAAGTTAATATGTGGATATCATTATTTTTATATATATTGTGGACATTGTGGTTTAACTTGTAACATTGTATAATTTCATTGTCTGGTATTGTTGCATGTGTCTCTGCGTTAATCATTTCAGGTGACAACTGAAAATCAGTAGTCTGCCTAATCTGCAGACATCAAACTGAGGTGTTGCCTTTTTGCATCCAACTGTGTATATAATATGTCACTGGTAAAATTCTAGTAATTATATGTTCCTTCACTTTTTAAAATCTTTTTTTTGTACATTAAATATAGGTATTTTTTTTAAATGTAGTATTACTTTTTTTCTTGTGTGTTTTGTAATTCTTATATTTATGTGTGTTTTTGAAGCAAACAAATGATATTCTGTTCTATTCTATTCTACTCTATTCTATTCTATTCTCTTCTAATAAGTCTTAACCACAATAAGCTACATAAGCTTAGTATTGTTGCAATTACTATACGAGTTGTCGGAGAGTAATGGATGCTACATAAATCAGAGGGGCATGCAGATCATTTCATGAAAGGCCGCCCTCTTTTGTCCAGCAAGAAACTTAGGAAACATTCTCAATCTATTAAAGTTTTTTCACTATTTTAACCACATTTGCACTGTACTCACTAGTCATATCCAGCCACACAGCGACGGTGCTATCGGTCAGCACATCGTCGTCGACATGGCCCTCCTGTATGCGAACTGCCAGCGCCGAGCTGAAGTTGCGAGTGAAGTGCACGCAGCCGTACAGACTGCCGACGTACACCGCTTCTTTAGCTGATGCTGTCGTGTTGTATGGTACCTGTAAGGGATCGCTTTATTCATGTATCTATCTAAAGACAAAATCAGATCGTTCGTTTTCTGAAATTAGTTTAATCCTTGTGTATTGTAATGGTAATTGTAGAAGTATAAGAAATCAGAGTACCTATGCTAAAGCTGAAACATGCTACAGAATATGAAGCAAATTGCAAGTCAGAAACCGACCGCTAAAGTAATATTTTCAAACTATATACCCTATGTCACTACCACAGTTGAGACGAACCTAATGTCACCTAATTTGTTGAAATCCGTAAAACATTTTAGGTTATAGAGTGTACCAAATAAATATACAAACATATTTATTTATTTATTTATTTATTTATTACAAAAGACATACACCACTATTACAGAATAATTTTCTAATACAGCAGTGTAGTGAATCAAAACAAAATCATTTTATTTATCTATCTACATAATACAGACAAAGTTACTTTTGTAAACTCATATGTACATACATACATACACTAGAAAAACATAACCCTCCTTCGGTTACAGTCGGGTAATTAACGGTAGATAAATAATTGCTTAGACTAACCTAATAACAGATCACCTTTGTATTGAGCAGTGCTGATTGATGCCGGGCTGAGATGCGGGAGGAGCGCCTCTTACGAAAACCAATCTTATTAGTCGATTTTTGTAGTAACGCAGACATAAGGATATCAAGGCCTAGCCGTGACGGTACATTTCGCTAGTCTGAAACCCGAGCGGCATACGGCAACGGGTGGCATTTTTCCCGACCCTTCATCAACAATACTCGGCTTTACCGCACGGCAGTGCCGGCTTTAAATTTGTAGTACTACTTAATATAAATTACTATAAGAAAGGAAAATCTGAAGACTTTAATTGTTAATTCGAGCATTAATAAATACAAAAATACTTAACACGAAGTGAAAATTTCTTACCGGTACTAAATTATGTTTTTCCATTTCTTCCAAATACCAACAGCTCAGCATATAATGGTCGCAGGTTTCGTCTTCATTTCTTATGACTGGTGTTAAACTTGAATTGTGACATATGCCGAGACCCACTGTTGAAAGATAAAGAAAAAAATTAACTATATTAAATATTAAGTTTATTTGAACTATTTAATAAAGACGAATACCTGAAAATTTTTGAAAAGTTTCTAGTCGGGCAGTACATAATATGTATTTTATATATATTTTTATTATTCATACTACAGTACTTATGGAAATTATATTCGACTTTAAGTCATGCACGAAGAGTTGGATTTGCATTAATATGGATTATTATATTATGAATAAAACACTTTTTACCGGATATTATCGCGTATATTTTAGTTAATTTTAAAATTATTTCGACGTTTCGGCATCTTTGCAGTTGCCGTGGTCACGATAGACTCAAAGGTTTTATTATATTATGGCAGACAGATTAAACTGTCCTCAATGACTCTTGTCAAAAAATTACAGTTGGTACATAACAACCTATATTATTGTAAATACAACCCTATAAGCATGCTTTAAAATAGAATTTAGAATGCCGATGACAAAAATTGTAATGTTTTATGAACGAAGCTCAGATTTATAGCTTGAATTAAACTTAAATGTACTGTTTTCTTGACTAAATTCTTAAGTATTTTAATAAATAGATTATAAGTACAGGTCTTCCCGCATATATGATAATTTATTCTTTTTTTGAGAAATATTTACTATTTTTTGTCATGTTTACTGTCGGATTTACATATACAAACTAGATAAGTTTAGTTTTTGAAATACAGTTCTCTGAGAAGCTGACAGATGGTGGAGGTGAAGGCAAAGCAACAGGGTTGTGTTGGCACCCTTTACTTACGGAATGTAAAAAATACCAATGAATTTGCGACTGATACATTCCTTAAAAAAAGTTGAATGGAAAAAATTTTTAACCTTTTCGAGAAAACGGAGTTTACAATTGCTAAGTAAATTTACGACAGGTTATAAAATGACACATTACCATGTTTAGAATATTGAAGGGAAGGTACGCTAATAGTACGCTAGAACGCATAGGTTCATAATTTTCGGTCGAAATGAGTTCGTAAAGTAAATAGTTCTCTGAAGAGGATTGAATTAAATATTGATAAATAATTATTTAAAACTACGTTTTTTATGTTAATATTACGTTTTAAAACTTACAGGTAGAGAATGCGGCTTCATCATTAACGACGGCTACTTGTAAATCCTTAGGATCGTGTCCTACCGCAGAGAAGAACGCGACCACTTGCAATATTGGAAATAACACCGAGAATATTAAACCGCTGTAAAAGAAAGCATGTAGTTAATTTTATACTAAGTAAAATCTAAAGTGTGCCAGAGGCGTAGTGGTTAGTGGCCCTGCCTCGTACGCCAGTGGTTCTAGGTACTGGGTTATGATTGTTTATGTTTTTTGTATGTATGTTTATTCTGGGTTCCCCCACCAGTTCGCTGTACGGTCATCCATAACACAAGCTCTGCTTACTTTGGGGATATACAGTTGGTGTGATTGTCTGAGGATTATTTATTTATTTATTTGTTTGAACATTATTTTGTAGTCAATATGTTGGCTACTTAGTCTTATTCCATTTCATTAACTGTCAAGGTTACTGATGCTTTTTTTCGGAGTATTCGACGACTCGCCACAAAACTGAAGAAAAATATCGTGTAAAAACAAAGAAAAACGTTAAGTTAAAAAAACCGTTTGATTTTATAAATGCTGCGGTGCTCTATTTTCGGTAATATCTAAAAGCGAAGTAATATCAATGTTAAGGTATACGCGTCTACGAATATATATCAGTTATTTAAAGAGCCAAATAATCTAAAATTACCTTTCAAAAATTCTAAGAACAATTTACCCAGGCAACGTATCAATTATCGACATCGTTCAATTTTATCTCATTTATTCTTTGAAAATTTTCATTATATTAACTTATGTTTTTTTAGTTCGATGTAGCCCAGTTTTGAAACTTATACCATCTCCAAACCGGACTGTGAAGATACAACTCAAATTAGATCTCAAAACGATCGCAGTGGAAAGTATTGATTGTTGTAAGTATTTTTTTTATTGAAAAAGGATTAGACGTTTGTCTCCTATCTCACCTGATGGAAAGTGACGATGAAGACGAAGGTGTGGTTGAAGGTGTGATAGTTAAAGTTAAAGTATGTAACGTTATTAATATGTTATTATTTTTTAAATATGTTTACATTTTATTTATGTAGCTATTCGGCAAATTTTTCATTTCACTCATTGACATCGTCACATTTTTCCGCGCGGTTGTTTTTGATAATGACGATCGAGTAGCTAACCACTACGGTTAGTGGCCCTGCCTCATACGCCAGAGGTCCCAGGTTCTGTCCTGGCCCGGACATTCATTTGTGCGATGAACATAGATGTTTGTGCGCGGGTCATGGTTGTTGATATTTATATTTCTATGTTTATTCTGGGTTCCCCACCCAAAACGCTGTACGGTCATCCATAACACAAGCTGTGCCATACAGTTGGTGTATTTGTTTGAGGTTAAAATTTCATAAATCTATTTTGTACAAGTTTGTTTTACAAAACTGAAATATATTAATAAATAATATGAAATAACGGTTTTAATTTAACTCAAAACCTTACCCAGGATGTCTTGCAAACTGCTGAATATTCTTCATAAAAACAGCTTTATACCGCGCCTTGGATTTGCCTCTGCAGTTCTTTGGTCTTTCCGTCTTTGTGAGTACCTGTTTGAAAAGTAAGCTCTAAAAAATTAATATGTGAAACGCTGAAATGCACTTTTTTATAACTGAAATGTGGGAAATCATAAAATACTATGCAGTGTAAAGGCCGCACTCAGTGACCCGAAATGGTTATTTAAGGTACTACTAATTACAGATATTGCTTGGTGAATCTTGAAATAGACGTAAGTAATACATAAAGTTTAAACTCGCTAAGCACAATTTATCTCTGAAAGGCGGCCGTAAGTAACATCTCTTAACTTAAAGTACAAGTTTAGTGATTTTTTGTATAGAGAATATGCAAAATTATTAGGACTACTTTTATACGGCACTGATACTGAAAAAAGTTTTAACGAGACTATTGCAGAGATTACAATTTAGAATGGCACGATTATGGATACGCGGATCTTGAAGGGTTGGCCGTTCTCAATTTACTTTTATGAAAGTTTATAAATATTCTTAATGATTAATATTAATGACCATAAACTAGCTTCAGAAAATAAGGTTTTACTTACATCAGTACTGCTAGTGACAATATTAAAATCTTCCCTCGATTCATACAGGTGGTTGTCCATTTCTGGCAACCGACTGTTTGGGATCACATCTGGAGATCCAGTTAGTGCTGTAAGGAAATGTTTAAATTTATATTTGTATTTATACCACTATTGAAATGAAGAATAATTTGTAATTTATTTATATTATGTATTTGAAAAACTCTAAGGCTGAAGTCTATGAAGCGTGCCTTGACTAATCTCCGCTAAATCGTTAAACAAAAGGCGACTTTGTTTTATTGCACTCTATAGGGATGAAAATGACAGTAAAAAAGTTTTGACAAGATTGGAGTCACATGTTTTTCTGAATATGTGTTCTATTAAGTACAGAAAAAAGACGCTTTTTATTTGACGGTCTGAGATTATTGATTTCTGCCCAATACAAATTCAGAATTAGAAAGATACATTATCCAAAGTAACATACTGATATTTTTTTTTTAAAACGCGTAAACCGACTGATATAAATATATGTTTCCAAGTCAACAATTTCAAATTTGCATACATGAAGGATCTGCGCAAACGTGGTCACTTTTTGTTGCTGACACAGCACACCATCATACGAACCCTAGTTGATGTGTCCGGTGTAGGCAACCGCGCAGTACAAGTGTGTTGCTTGTGTCTTGAACTTACTACGTTTGGTTTCCATTGACCTAGACAAAACACTTTTCGAAGTAGAAGCCACTGGACACAAATTATGTCTACGTCTGCGCTGGAGTGATTGATTTCATATTATTTATATGAATATAATAATATAATAATAAACAATATTTCTAACAATTACACCACATTATCTAGCCCAAATTAAGTACCTATCATTAAGAACTTGTGTTATGGATACGAGATAACGGATCAATAAACTTAAGAAATAGATAGGCACACATAGATTTTTTTTTCATGTATAAATATTAGAAATAAACTTAAATAAACATACAAACATATCCATGACTAGAAAGCAAATATAATATAACATCTGTCCCAACCAGGATTCGAACCCGGGACCTCTGGCATGGAAGGCAAGGGTACTTACCTCCACACAAAACAGGCCGTCTTGTCATATATGATCGTCATATATGAAAAGAAAATATTAACTTGGGCGTTTCGATTCAAGTAACATACACGTTTTTCAAGTAGAAGCAACTGGACATAAAAGTGTCGGTTTTTGCGCAGTGCCTTAGAGAAACATGCATTTTTTTTATCCTCAAGCTAACACTTCTTCTGTGTGGCCCCAAAGTAAACAAAGCTTGTGTATATTTGCTCAGCCCCGATGCACTACACGATACATTAAATAATCTTATACTATATAAATATATATTTTTAGAACTTACTAGATCTTCGTCTCGGAGCGATTTGGTGCTGTCGTAAAGCCAGTTTTAAAAAGGCATCTTCTAAAGTATCGCAGTCGAACTTTCTTAGTATTTCTTCTGGAGAGTCTTCCGCCAAAAGTTGACCGTCTCGAAGTAAACCGATCTTAAAAAGAAGGGAACCTTTTAAATAAAACTCTAATCTTATTTTGACTGACATAATAATCAAGTTTACGTGGTTTTATATATATATGAAGAAAACTACTGCAATTACTGGAACATAGGCAATTGCAACTGAAAGCTACAGTGAGCCACGCATCATTAGTCGATGTAAAAAAAATCAAGCAATATTAATAATGAAAACCTACGATTAATGATGTCGATAGGTGGAGCCACCTACAATAAGGCTCGTCGCGTGCTGGTTGCTGGCTATGAGAATAGTAAAAAAATACTTCGCTGACTGTGCGTTGTCTTACAGCTTAAACCACTGAACCTAGCAACTCGCAACTTTGCACAGAGGTTCCTTATGTAATGTTGTAGAACAAAAAGTAGGGATTTTTGAAAAGGTCAAATCGATTTAGACTTCGAAAATTCCAAGTCATTTATTTTAAAGTGTGTACAAGATTTTGCCTGTATTTGTTTTTTAATTTCAAGTATTTACATGTGTTTGTGTATGTTACCTCAATAAAATTTTATATTTTTATAGAGTAAATCGATTCTTTTGGAGTCATGGGTATTTTTTATTCTTAGATGTTTAGTTTTACATACATTACACACTTTGTTTACACCCGTTCTACTACCTAAAAGTTGGCTGGTAGAGAGTACCTTGTGGCATTAAGCCACATTGTACAATATAATGTGTGCAAATTTTGAATAAAAAATACGTAACAGGAGTTACATTAATTTTGGCCATCCTTGTCACAAATGTTCACACAATACGACAGTGTATAAAACCACTGAAGGTATAAAATGCAATCAACTTAAGTACCCAAAAAAAAAAAAAAACAAAAGCCACACAAACAATGAAAAATAGATTCACAATAAAGTCCCGGTACCTTATGGGCTTGCTTCGTCTCGTCAATATAATGAGTGGTGATGATGACTGTAGTTCCGCCTCTCGCCTGCTCAGCCAGGAACTCCCATATCCTAGGGAAAACAGTTATTGTAGATCGCGATAATAGAATATGTACACAGTAACAATAGAACATAAATAACAAACAATACCTAAATTAGAAAGAAGGGCGAAGTGTTTAAGTGAGAAAACCAAGCCAATGTGGACACACATGACGTCATTTATTTAGAATAGCAAAAAAATGTATTTACTTCAATATTACATATATTTTTGTTAATTTATTTCGTATTATTTAATTTTATTTATTGGTGTAAAGGATTTAAACGGAAAGCCACGTTACATCTGCTAGTCTAGTTGGCTTGGTTAAATACTATTATTAATTCAAATAATATTTCGTAACACTAGATTCCTAAATCTTACTGAAAAACCTTTTAATTACTCATTACTTACTCTAGAACTTGGCTTGGCTTATTTAATTTAATTTTTTTATCCATTACACATGTGTAGTATTTTAGTAATTAGATATTATAGGTAGGTCAATTTTTACGTTTCGGTTGAATTCAGTCTTCTCAGAATCTTTTTGAATAACTTATTTCGAATAAAAATTGATCTCAACGTTATAACTGAGTTTTTACACCATATGCTCATTAAGCCGATTGCTTTGATAACGTAGGAATACATCTTAAGGAAAACCATAAATCCAAGGTTTTATTTTAAAAGTATAAATTGCCGAAACCACAGGGGAGGGTGATATCAAGATTGTAACGCTGTGCGTTGACCTTTGTTTTTTTTTAAAACTTGTTTTGCACAAAACTCCTTTCTGGCAATCGTCAATTTATTTTGCTTATGTGTCAAATGAATTTATTTTGCATTTTCTGTTTAGATAAAACGAAGAACACTTTCTATAAATTTAAGTATTTTTTTTATAGTGATACATTTAGGTTATATTACAAGATATTAGATATAATAATGATGTAAGATTAAATTGTATACGTTGCCATATACATCTCCAATGTCACGTTGTTTTTTTTTATTTTTGTAGGTGGAACACAAGTCTAATATTGAATACACCTTTACAGGCTATATTTTACGAGTAGGGGTGGCTTTAATGAGGTCACCCTTACAAGTTTAATTTTAAGCTTACAGCCTTATAAGGATGCATTTTTAAAACAAAACAATAATAATTTTGAATCTCACAAGTTCAAGTTCAAATAAAAAGTGAATATGGAGAAAAAGTAAATAATAAAAATAATACTCTTCATTACACACCATACAATTACAAAAAATAGCAAAAAATATAGAAAATAAAATGAAGTCGGTTAAAGAGTAGCTTATATAGAATGCAAATAAGGTTGTCTTATCACTATACTAAGTGATTTCTTCAAGACAAAATTAAGTATAACATAAGAAACCTTGTGCTAGGGTGTAAATAAAAATAAGAATAAATATGTCACTTTTATAATTGGAACACTACATATTTCATAAGGAGACACTCAAAAATTCCGAATTATGTAATTCCGAATTTGTATATTCCGATTTTTAAAAATCCGAATTTCACAATCCCTAAGGTACTATCTCAAAAGTAAAAAAAAACCTATTTGCGGAAAAATGTACATAACCGAAACGGGTAGGTTAGGTGTATGTCTGACGCGTATGGCTAACATGATAACAACAACGCCAGAATGAAATAGTCGGAATTTAGTCTCTTAGATATTGTGAAATTCGGATTTTGGAAAATCGGAATATTCGAATTCGGATTTAAATTAATCCCTAGTCTTGCAAATAAAAATAAATAATTTGGTTTATTATTAGGTAAAGGTTCAAGTATTATAATGATCCATAGAGTTAAGAATAAAACATAACAGTCAAATAAATTCAATGCACTTCAGGAATTGTGACATCAAATATTTATTTATTATTTAGTATGTAATCTATAATCCTGACATCACATGGTAAGAAAAATAGTAAGATAATAAAAAAGTCTCCTGTGACACAAATTAAAATTAATAAGGCACGTTTTGAAATAATAAAAATTAGGCACGACGACGAGCGAAGCGAGGAGGAGCAGTTAGTCTGTATGTAGATAATGCAGCGCGAGCCGAGCAAGCACAGCGAGCGTGCCACGGTAGCGGCCGGCCAAGCGCCAAAAAGGGACTTGCATTTATTTCTATATGTATACCTATATACTCAAGAAATAACTCGGTACAAAAAACGAAATAAATTTGTACGAAATAATAAAAAATAAAACAATCAATCAGTTTTACAAGGCGTTTGTTATTCGCGCTTATATTATTCGGAATTTTGATATTCGGGATTCGTATTTAAGATATTACGGATTATTATTAATTCGGATGTTTTATGGTGCGGTATCTTCGAATTCGGCATAATGATTTTTGTGATTATAAACATTCGGATTTTTGAAGTTTAGAAGAAAGTAAATTAGGAATTATGAAACACGGAATGTTCATTCTCGGAATTTTGCCCATTCGGTGTTATAAAATTCGGGATTATGAAATTCGTGATTATGACCATCGGAATTAAGTTTTTCGTATTTTTGTGGATTGTACCCATTTCATAAAAATAAAGTTACTTTACTGCAACATGCAATAATTTAGTTTAATGTTTTCAAATTAAGACTCCATCCTAAGAAACACAAAAGATATATTTCTGATTTGTTTAAAAGGTACTCAACTGTACCGTTAGACATGATGACTGCACGGAAGTCTTCACCGGCGATTTATGTACTATTGCTAGTTTCGTCGTGCACCCTCTCTATGCTAATTTAGATTTATTTGCGCCGGCGATGATTACACAACTTGTATAGCTGCTCGTTGAATCTATTCTCATTATATTTATGAACATAATAACAAAACTAAACTCATTGTACTATTCAAATGATAAATAGGTTTTGAGTCATTCAATCTGTGTCTGGTATTGGCTGGGTTTAGGCGTTCGACGGTAATTTTTGTATGCCTACCTACCTTTTGCTTGAGTAATTTACGAACATTCCAAGGAAAATTAAAAAATCCACGCTTCAAGTTTATTTTATTCTTATGCCCAGCCAATCTTTTCATGTTATTTATGTTCTGATCATTGCTGTATTGCAAATACTTATTAGTATCTGAACAAAAAAACTATCTACGAAGTATTGATACAAAAAAAGTTATAATTTCTAGTTCTTTCAAACTTTCAAAACCTTAAAAAAATGGATAACAATCAAAATACTCGAACAAGGAATCGAACAATCACCAATGTTTTATAAATACAAAAGTACGTTGCTAGTAGTGACATTCGGTTCGGCAAACAATTCAATAAAAGTCAATATTGATTCGCTAATCGCCATGGTTATGTGAATTATGTCGTTGCATGGAATATAACAGAGTATGCGGGTGAATTGTTTGACGCGGGATTTTTTATTTTGTCTTTATGTTTCTTGGTAAATGTTGATAAAACTTCCTTTTTGACTGAAACTTGCACACGAAAAATTCCGTACAGCTCTGTAGACAAAATCGGAATGCAAAGATTCCGGATTCTTATGAAAACTGTGTTGTAAGAAGAAATTTTAACATAGAAGGCAGCGCAGCGCTTGGCAGCACATATAACTTGGTCGGTCTATTCTAAATGAGCAAGCCAACCAGACAGCTGCTAATAGTAAAGTCAAGTTTTGGATACGGATAGCAAAAACTGTTACAGGTAAAAAAATTAAGTAAGGCTTTACTTTTTGCTTATGCATACAGTATGCAAAATATATATATTAGATTAATAAAAGTCGGAACTTTTTATTCGCTTACTATTCTACAAATTTTTTTAAACACTCGCCATTTCACTGTCACTGTCACTCTCCGAGGTTGCGTATATTCTTGATTCCTGACTTTCATACTTCTGCTCCTCCTTCATGGTATGTAATCAAAAATGTTTCCAAACGTCCTGAGTTTTTGTTATCGTACTCATTTTTTCCTTCGCGAAATTTTAGATGGACTCCGTTCATTAATAATTGAAACTTTTTATTTAGCCACAAATTCTGTGACTATTCCCCAAACATTTTCAAATGGATTAAACTGTGGACATTACGGTGGAAAGCGAAGTTCCGTGTGTCTATATTGTCTTAAATCATATAAATTTGGTATTCTACGAATTTTAGTTTGTTTTTGCATACAAGGTCGTATAATTGTGGGTTGTAGATAGGTAGATAATGATCGATATTTTGTTAAGTGAGCCAATCTACCATAACTTGCTTTTTCGAGTGCAAATTCGGCGAATTATGCAGCTGAATTATGGTAACATGCATTAGCCAAACCGACCACACTGTTTAGTTTTAGGTTTGGTATTAATTGAGGTTCAATCCATTTGGAATAGTTGTTAATATTAATGTTATTATGATAGCCACAGGTTTTTTATGAGCTTCATACATTAACACTGCGTTAGGATCACATCCGTCTATTTCACCAGCATGGACTATCACTTGACTATTCCCCTATGAAACGAGTTGCTTCATACCGGAAGTCCTTCCATCAGACCATGATTTTGATTGGAGGATGATGTATCTATATATGTCTCCTCAGTGTATATACATATCATATGATCGGCCGGCCTTGCACGGTATTCGTTAATTTTGGTGAGAAAATTTATAAGTAAATAGCGAATCTTATGTTTTTTCATCCGTCTTCATTTTCTGCCATTTGGACCCCAATAAAGATATGTGTTTTCTCAATATAGTAATGCTGCCTCGATAGTCAATATCGTCTTTTAGTTTTTCAAGGACATGTCTTAAAGTGGCAGGCGGGCAGGTGTGATGCGTGGTTTTAGGTTTCTGTCTTTACGAGTGATTCAAATTATTAATTTAAGGACATATTTTTTATTCTTTTAAAGTTTTGTCAACCACTTTTCTAGATTCACCAGATGATTTTATTACCAACTGTATTGGTGTTAATAAACAATTTAAGTCTTATCGCAAACCTCTGTTTCTTTCATGTCGTGGTCAAGCTGTACACCTAATTACCTATTTCATGTATTTTAAATGTAGACAAAAGAGTGTCGACAGGTTTACATTCGCCGGCTTTTTTTCTTCTATACCTATAGAAACCGTTTAAAAGCCGAATTTAACGAGTATTTACGCATTCACGATGAAGATGGAGGAAAAGGAAACATTAATCACGTGTACTTTTTACCTACGATGAATAAATAATTTTGATCTGATTTGAACCTTTCGGAAATATATATACAAGTTACACAAAACTCTGTTCGTTTGGACATGCAGTGGTCGGCCTCTACTAAGTTCAGGAAATTGTGCCAAATTAATTTGCCTAGCTGAATTCAAATTCAATGATAATTTATTTGATAAAATTAAATTTAGTTGAATATTAATATGAACGATGCGTAAATAAAATGAGTCTGCAAACCGTACGTTATACCAAGAATTTCAAATATGGAATGTCTATTCGAGCACACACGAAAGAGGGGCATTATTTCAGTTTTATACCTATAGAGTTTTAAGTTATTTACTCAGTAGCAAAAACTGGAACTAAAGCGTGACTAAATCTCAAACTTAATTTAGGCATAGAATGCAGCGTCACCCTGTACTAAACACATGAGTTGGGCGGACTGTATTATTATTACTATTATTATACGTAACCTACCCTGAATCGGGTTGAAAGAATTTTGTAATTTACACTTGATTCGTAGCAACAATTTTTTTTGATACGAATTGCTTAAAAGCCATTTCATTGTCAACATATTAGAAATACTATAGTCCGACCAAGCCGTCTGTGCAAAGGAACTTTTTTTGAAATGTAGCTATCATCTTGAGAATTTCTTGCCATTTTTATAATTTACTGGCTTTAGTCTCTATAGTTTTTCGGAAACTAGTCTACAGTTTAATAAAATGGCAACATCCAAACGAAACTAGCGACCCTTGTAAGTTCACAGAAAGCTTAAGTATTACGAAATTATCAGTTTCAAGATCGTAAGATATTGCGTCTTTTCTTTGTACACCTTTAACAAAACATTTATTTCTCTTGTAAGTTGACAATTTTATACTTTGATATCATCGGAATACAAATAAGGAAAAATACCTGAATTTATCATATCATATCATTATCATATCAACATTTATCATATTTCTGTAAACAGAAAAGCAAATAATATAACGTTATGACGGATCTATTTTGGTTCGCAGCGCCAAAATGTGGAATAAGCTACCGCCGTTCATTTTTCCCAAACCTCGAATCTTCAAAAGTAGACTGAATAGGCAACTCTTGGTCTTACATACTCGTCTTCATCATCAGTCCAACAAGTGCGCTGGATGACAAACGCGTGTCCGATTTCCAATACAAAAAGATATTGTGTAAAGTCATATGCAGCCTGAGCATAAGGTTTATTAGTAAGTGCACGAAATATTATTAAGCTTTTGAATTTCTGTAGGTATAAATTTGAATAAATCCAAACACTCGTTAGCTGAGTCAAAATCTACGCCCAAGATAATCGAAGATAAAAATTATAAAAAAATCAGGTTTTAAACTCTTAATTTAATTTTATATTGTTGTCAAAACATGTTTTACCGAAGGTTTCTTGCTCGTAGGCTTGTTAAAGACGGATGTATGAAAATTATATTAATTTAAACTGCTTAATTATATACGATATGAAAAAATGCGGAATTTTATGGTCTTTGCGGAAGTGTCACAAAATTTTTTAATAAAGTATACTTTGCAGTATATTTTCGACAGATATATACAGTGTTAATTCAGTGTTAATTCATGAATCTTTCATAGAGGCTAATGTATTTATAGAATCTACGACTGCAACTAGACATGTACATTTATAACCCAAATTGGGAGTAAATAATTGTTTCCACTAAGAATCTATCTTGATTCAACTCATATATGAAGAGTTCAAAAACTGAAAGTTAAATAATTTTTAAGACCACGAAAGACAAACAAAATCTGGCGCTCAGTGATTTCGAAATGTAATATTAATACACTGGAGCGGCAATAAAATTTTTTTTGAATAACATTATAAAATATTTTGATTACGATTACGATAATATGAACATAACCTTGTCCTTCAAAGAACAATGCACATACATTTTGACTTAAAGATTATTTACTTAAAAGAGTAAAGTCAGCAAAACAGGATGACCCCTACAAAAGCCGCAAACTTGACCTGATTTCCAGTTATTTGTTCACGTAAAACAGAAAACACCTGAATCAACAGTTTTGGCATTGTTTGTCTGGCCTTACTTGATTATGTTATTTTATTTTGTAAACATGAATTACGAGATATATTTCAAAATGCCTATCTAAAATTTTTTTTTTAAATCTGTACATCGTTAAGTAGATGCAAGAATCAATCTTGAAAGTCATAATAATTAATTACAGTTCATAAAAATAAATATTTGATTAAATTAAATACGAAATTTAATCTTAATATCACGAATAATATAAAAAAAATATGTGAGGACATATTTTACGGTATAAAATCCAATGTAAAAAGGACTATGGCTTCCAAAACACAACACCACATAAACGGTGGTTGCCTGTTGCGGCTCGGCCCACTACAACATACCGTAGTTTGTGCAGTGCAATTGGGTACATGACAAAATTTTTTTGATTTCATATTTAAATAGTTTATCAACAGTAAATAAATATTGCAAAAGTAACAGTATGTTTACAATCAATAGTTTTCTAGATACAGCGATGTGTTCGAGGAGCCGCTGCGAGTCGCCGAAAAACGCTCCATACAAAACGGTACTGAGCTGTGACGTCACGACTTGTGAATCATACTAAAATTGTATGGGCGTTTGGATAAAATATATAATAGCTACGTAGATAATGCGTTTACATGCATACTGTCATAGTAAAAATTGTTATATTTAATGTCAGTAAGCTAATGATATTTAAAAATTTAACATATACTATAATAAGTTTTTGCTTCTTTTTTTAAGTTTTCAAATCTATATAATTTCGATATTAAATTCAAAACTATATTTTTCAAAACATTGTACCTGTCAAAATAACTAATATTTTATAAATAAATTATAAAAACTTGCATTTTTAAATTGTGTCATCTACCCAATTGTGTGAAGAGTCAATGTTGCTTGAGTCTGCAACTGACTACTTTTAGTTTCCAGTGAGGTACACCGAACTTTTTCCAAGTGGAAGCAACTTGACACGAATAGTGTCCAAGTCTGCGCGGGTACTGATTGATTTTATATTGGTTATATAAAGATAAAATATTCGCTGGTGTGTTGAGTCCGACCCAAGACACAAAAGTGTCCACATTGCGTAGCGCCTTAAAGTAAATACATATAATTTAAATCACACTATATTCATTATTGCTGGTTATAAGGACTTGTGCATATAATGGGCTGTAAAATACGATTGGTTTCGAGGCACTTTGCCACAATACTCTATTTCGTTTACTGTGATTTATTTGTAATATTAGGTCTTTACCTATGAAATTGCCGTTTTTCACGAAATAAATGAAGCGTAATTTTTTTTATATATTTTTTATTTCTATTAATCAAAATAATCACCCATGCAATCAATGCATCTTTGCCAACGCATTGGTAGCTTATTGATGCCTTTCTTGAAGAAATCAGCTGGACGGGAGGCAACAAATTCTTCAAAGGCATTTTGTACTGCCTCTCGGGTATTGAATTTTTTTCCCGCCAAGAAGTTATCCAAATTCTGGAAAAAGGAGATGTCTGCAGGCGCAAGGTCTGGTGAGTACGGCGGATGACGGAGAACTTCCAACCCCAACTCTTGTAGCTTGGAGACCGTCTGCTGTGCAGTATGAGGTCGCGCGTTGTCGTGCAGCAGCAGTGGAGCCGAACGATTGACCAAAGCTGGTTGGAGACGTGCGAGCTTCTCCATCATTGTGTTCAGTTCTTCACAGTACACATCTGCAGTAATGCTTGTCCCGTTTGGCAAGAAGCTGTGATGAATTACACCCGCGTTAGACCACCAAACAGTGACCATCACTTTTCTAGGAGTAAGTTTTCGTTTATGGCATTGTTTGGGTGCTGAACCAGGGTCCAACCAACTTGCTGAGCGCTTACGATTGTCAAACAGGATCCATTTCTCGTCACAAGTAACAATGCGGTTCAGAATTCCTTCATTTGTATGCCTGCTGAGCAGTGCAAGGCACGTCTCCACGCGTACTTCGCGCTGGCGTTCATTGAGTTCGTGGGGTACCCATTTGTCAAGCTTTTTTACCTTGCCAATTTGACGCAAATGGACCAATATTGTTTTGATGCTAACGTCGAAAGCTGCTGCTAATTCAGCCGTGTGCCAAACCAATAACGGGTGGTGCGTTCGTTTGTAGTGTTCGCTCCGTAAACGTCGTTGATGTTGCGTGCCGCTTGTGCCGCTTTGCTGCCACGACGGTACTCATACTCCATAATTACTCGAATTTTTAACTTATCCATGATGACGAAAAATGTTCGAATGCGTTGAAAACAAAACACTAACTATTAACCAAATGACGATTTTAGAAAAAGAATTCTATGTTTGTCAAATAAAATTAATTTGAAATTAGAATTATCAGTCAAAAAAAAAAAATATTTTCATTTGAAATGGCCAGTACGGCAAAACGGCAGTTTCATAGGTAAAGACCTATTATGTTTCATGATTTCCAAGTAAGTGTTTATTGTGTATTAGTACGTAGTAAGTTAGAACCTATTTAATTATTATAAATCCTTGAATCTTGTATGAGTAAGTCGTAGTTTTAGGTAGGTATAGTGAAATATTGAAACTGTGTGTAGGCTTGTGTTTAAATGTTCATGATTTGTAATAAACCTATTAAAACGAGGCTTTCTTATGTGATGTGTTGAGTTAAATTAATTCTAATCAGTGACTTATAACAATAATGAAATACAGATTTCGAGACCTGGAGTAGCTGCTATAAATTAAATGAGCAACACTTCGGTCGTACCACAAAAATATTTAAACACTTGTTTATCACTGTCTTTGGGCACTGTCTAAATGTATAACACAGGTAAATTAAGAAGGAGTGTCAAAGCATCAGATTAGATTAGCGAGGACTAGTAAACAGGGGTTCCTTTTTTTGGTGGTAAGTTTAAATAAATAATTTATATTTCATTTTCACGGAAATATGTGAAATGCATGTAATGGCCAATTCTTGCCTTATAGACTTATCAACATACAAACAGTTTTGTTTTATTAAAGTTTTCTTCAATTAAACTATTAGAATTATTTAAAAGTAATCGCCCATTACATTGATTAAACATTCTACATATTACAAATCAAAAACCAATTTGACACAGCATTAATAATTCATAAAATTTACCTCTCTCTTAAAACAGGATCCAGTCCAACAGTCGGTTCATCCAAAATCAACAACTCAGGTTCATGTACTAACGCCGCAGCCAACGAAACTCTACGCTGCTGCCCTCCAGATAAAGACTTCACCAGTCTCCCTCCACTTGGCAACTCTAACAGTTCGCTGAGAAATTCATATCTGTCCTTTAACCTTTGAGCTGTCATGCCATATATGCGGCCGAAGTAGTAGACTGCTGACCGTACGGATAGTTCGCCCACCAGGGCTATTTCCTGTAAGGGAGTGGAGTATTTAGTGATCTGGTTTAAATGGGTTGTGGGTTTTGGTGTTATTTTGATTAGAACGTACTTAAATATGTTACAGCTTCGGTGACGTTAAGCTAAGGCGCTGGCTGCTCGATCTTAGTTCCGGGTTCGATCCCCGGTTACTGCCAAATGCATCAATGAGTGTTTACAATTTAAGACTGCTCTGACGGTGAAGGAAAACATCGTGAGGAAGTCCATATACGCAATAAATTATTTCGAAGGTTTTCAAACATACAGTAGGCATGCGTGGTGGACTATAAATTGGCTGTTACCGCCCCACAGTCGGGTGAGGATGTCCCTGCAGTAGGACAATTAAGGCTTATATGTAAGTATGTTAGAAGGTGGGTAAAAGAACAAGGTCAACTTTTTGTGGCAATTTTTGGATATAGGCTTGTCTCCCATTTTATCTGATGGAAAGTGTTGATGATTACTCATAAGCATGAAAAATACATCCATACACTTAACTTTAAATGTCCGTTTGGATTGAGCAGCCACTCCAGATTTTTAAGGGCAGCTAGCACTCTTATTTAGTAGCCATGCAGAAAATTTTGTAGGTAAAATTTTGGAATTTGTAGTAAAATACATCAAAAGTTGTATCACTGCAAGGGTGGCTCCTCAATCTAAACATTATTGCCTTATTGCATTATTGCCATTAAGCCTTATTGCGTTCATGTTTAAGGTCATTTTTGCATGCAGTCATGCGGTGAGAGAAGGTTTAGTTAAAAAGTACGTAAGGGATTACGTTTTTATAAAAATCATGTAAATTATTTATAAGGCGTACTTATATCTATAATTATAAAGGACATTACACGTAAAAAAAATGCGTACGAAATGGCCAATTAAGTCGTTCATCTAAGTGTTTATTTAAAAAGAATCCGCGTGATCAACAATAGAGAAATGCCATTCTGCATCATTTTCAAGACAGGAAGTTTACACGTATATCGACTAAAACTCACCATACACAAAACAAAACTTTAAACAGTTTACTGACATATTTTTGCAGTTATTCAGAAGGTTACATTTCCAATGTCATGGCTCTATAAGATAAGTTTATTTTTTAAAACAAAGAGATCGACGCCTTATGACTTTTTTGTAATCAAAACGTGTGTGCGGAAGTTTCAATTGTATTTGATCAATTGATATCTCGTGCATGAGTGCACATCTTCAAGGTCATCTTCCTTTCATAAAAGGTAGGTAAACGTTGACAGTACCTTCGTGTTGAGTTAAACATCTAACATTGGCTTGAATTGGTAGGAGGAATGCACTATTGCACATTGCATAGTGCATTTCTAACCTATGGAGAGCCTAACTTTACAATTTCAAGATATGAAACAGAATTGAATGTATCTTAAAAATAATTATAAATCTAAAATTAATTTGTTGCCGTAATTGGGATTGTACAGGGTGTTCATTCGTTTGTCTTGATTTCCCATCATTTTTCGTAGTACTATTTGGAGAACTTACTTTTATATTAGTGCCTAAGTATTTGCGTGTACTTCAAGTTGTGAATATACTATACACCGTTTTGAATACACTAAGACCGAGTGGTGTAGTGGTAAGTAGCCTTGTCTCATACACCAAAGGTCCCAGGCTCGAGTCCTGGCCGGGCATTCATTTGTGTGATGAACACAGATGTTTGTTGATGTCATGGTTGTTTGTATTTATATATGTATGTTTATTTTGGGTTACCCCCCAGTTCGCTGTATGGTCATTTCTGGCCATACAGTTGGTGTGTTTGTCTGAAGATTTATTATTATTATATCTTTGATTAAATTAAATTATTTATATCCAGTCAAAGGGAAGAAACAGCGTGTAAACAAGTGCAATTTCTGGAACAAACGCAATTTCCTCGGCAACGCATTCCTAACCTTTTACCTTAACCAATCTTTAGTCGAGATAATGATCACAATCACTTTGAATGAATAAACCGCCTACGACTAATGATGCCCATGAGTATGCGTGCCACTTATGCACGTGTGTATGTGGCTGTGAATATAGAAGAAAATAAAAGAAGAGGTGACATGCTCCTGCGGCACGGACCTCAAAAATCTTGTTCCCGGTCGCCTGATTTTACTTGTCAAATGGTTTAGTCACCACGCGAACCGAACCCACAATATACGATAGGACACAAATACAAACGAAGTTATACGGACACGAAATATTTTGTCTTGCCCATGTTTGGCACCATTCTTTATATGTTGGGCAGCAATATAATTGAGTTTGTGTGATTAAATGTATCTGTGGTAGTGATAGAGACATTTTTTAGGATCATAATGCAAGATTGTTACCCATAAATAAATAAATCCCGAGACAAACACAACTGTGTGACCCCAAAGTAAGCAGAGCTTCTGTTGCAGATGACAATAAAGAAAATTGGGGGAATCCCAGAATAAATATACATATATAAATATATTTTTAATTGTGTTATCCTTATCGGAATTCTTGTTTTTCCTTTGTCAAATTACCTTATTATTTGAAAATATGACCTTTAAAAATGTTTTACGGCGTAGCCAAAATAACGGTATTCAAAAATATTTATATAGCAAAAATATTAAACTGTTATTTACTAGCAAATGTAAACAAACACACGATTTTAAACAAACAGCACTCATTTTTGATAAGCCGCAAATAATTGTCATTATTCCATTACTGTAACATATTTCACTAGGTGGCATAATTTCATATCGTTAAAAGCACGCCCTAAACAATTTATAAAATATTTAGTCACAAAATAAGAATAAGATTAGGGTCAAATACATTTCATGGTAAGTATCTAATCAATATCTAAAGCGTCTTGTTCAGTAAAGTACGTCTTCTTATGGTAGCGTCGGGTGACGGGTCGCTCACTTCCCTCTAATATGGTTGAGGAGGGCGAGTGCTGGATCCCGCACTAACTCATGAACTGGTGGCGTTTGAGGGTGTTCGTTGTTTGGATACTTGGGGGGAGGGAGACTTTCCGAGCTAACATATGCAGATAAGAATATAGAGACATTGTAACTTTATTTTGAAAAAATATATACCCGTGAAGTTTTTTGCCAGTTCTTCTGCACGAAGGTTTTTCCGAACTGGTGGAAGCGTCATGTTTTATTTGACGTCAATAAGAACAAATAATTGAATTAAAACATCCATGCCTATGGATTAATAGTAGTGTTATTGATTCATGGGATACCTACGACCATCCATTTCCTTCACTGGCTATTCATTTCCTTCAAACAGGACATCAGGACAAAATCATCATTTTATTAAGTCCTGTTCTACCAAAGAATGTAAGTGATTGTTCATTCACTACCTCAATAAAAGGTCTCAATTCGCTTACCTGAGGCATATACCCAACTCTCGGTCCTGGTACTCCACTGCCTTTTTCACCCGGCTTTCCTCCTAGCACCCACACATCACCACTGTCAAGAGTTCGTCTACCAACGATGCAAGACAGGAGAGTGGTTTTACCACAACCGGATGGCCCGAGAAGACCGTATCTGAAAATAAAGATTAGTAAAGATTATTTATAGACAACTTTCGATATAGGTTACGCTTAGGTTACATATAAATAACTATTCATGTTGATGATTTGGATATTTGGTGTAAAGGAGTTTGGAGTTTCAATCTTTGTTTATTCATAAATAGTTTAAATTTACTAGGCATGCTTATTTATATCATGTTTGCTTTATTTACATGGTAGCTCTACGGTAAGCTCACATTATAAAATCATATTATTTACATAAACTGTATGTCATAAAACACAACTACTAATATAGAGAAATTGAGAAAGATTGAATATAGAGAAAGACACATACTCCAATTTAGTACACACATCCTCAACCGAACCGCGCTACTTTGGCAGAAGCTTCGCTTACTAAAATGTTCATTGTGATGTCTTAATACTAATGCTGAGTCCAACGAGCAATGAAAATCAAAATGTACGATTCGAACAAATAGTGATCAAATCGAATATATGGCTGAAAATGGCCTCACACTAGATGTTTTCACAAAGTACTGTTCATTATTATTACTAAAATTATAAATATTGAAAAAAATACAAAGGAGCCCTCCGTGCGTCACTTTGACTATTATTTTTACCGATAATTTTTTTAAATATGTCAATAAAATTAGCTTTTGCACAGCAAAACTGTGAAATGTTTAAAAAAAAGAGCTTAGGCAAATTATTTCATTGAATACGTGTAAAGTCACGTTTTTTACTAAAAAAACTCATTTACATAAGCATAAAAATGATTACGACTTGTTTTTTTAGCAAACGTGATGTTTCAAAGGCAGTAAGTTTTATTTTTGTCACATTATGCTAGTTTGATGATAGTTTACTGCCTAACGCTTGCGTATCCACCAAAGCTTCGCGAGGAATTTCGTTAATGTGCGAGAAATAAATCTACCAACAGAGTTACATAATTTGTTCTTGTCTTTTTTGATTTGGCGAAAGAAGTAGTCTTGTTAACGGAGTTTTTCTTAGTATGTACACCGCCGCTTCCTCGCACGACTTTGGTCAAAGTTTTAGAGGCACTATCTGAATGTTAGCAGTCTTTGTTGAACGAACCGAAGTCATTTCCACACGTATACGGCTCGTGCGTTTAGGTATTATATAGGTTTTCAGGTATTCGAGCTATATACTCGTACAGGTCAGCACCTGGTCGGCGCGTACCGTACGTCTCGCCAAAGGCCAAAACCCGATTGACATAAGTCGGACGGATTCGGAGTCGGATTTTTTCAGAGCTTTGATCTTCATTTTGATTTTGGCACCCAGCACTAGCAATCAATGCCAGCCCGAATATGTTGGTAGCAGCCCTTATGGTGTAGGCGTTAGTAGACCTGCCTTCGACAAAAGAGGCTATGAGTTTCAATCCTTGTAAGGACATCGTTTGATGGTAACAGATGTTAATTATCAAGTTATTGGATGTTTTAGGTAAGTATAATTCTTCACTACTTCTGATAATTATCTATGTATAGTGGTGTTTCAAGTCTGTTGCATTCTACTGATTGTAACGGCGGCGCTTGATTCCACTGCTAGGCCTTGCATTAAAAACGACATATAATCACTCGTCTAAATGTGAATTAGAGGATTGGCTGAACCTAACGTTTAACAGTACGCTAACTGACGCCCAGCTCATTGGCTATAAACAAAAATAATTGTTGTCTCAAATAAAACATTTTTTAAATCAGATTTTATAGCGTTTCGGTACCTTTACAGTTACCGTGGTCACTATACAATTAACCGCGATAAAATCCGGTACAAACTGTTTTGTTTAACATAATAAATCGTAAAAACTTAAGGAAATATTAGATTGTTGTCATTCCTTGTCGACGTTTATTCTCAGACCAATGTTTATTCAAAGGGGTGAGCATAAGTTTGATGAATTAAGTAACCGTGCTATACGATACACATTGCGTGATTATTGCCGTGGGAAGTGGGCTTTTAACACCTCTGCCTTCGAATTCCGGAAGAAACGTCTCAGTATCTTTAAATTTATTACATTTAACGATACAATTAGTTTATGTTGAATTTGTGGGTAGTTAATAGTTATGTGGATGCTTTTAAAATAATATAATAACATTTTCACAGCTAATATAAACTTTCCATAGTTCCGTCTTACTCATGATGTCACATTTGACTTTTAGTTAACCTTCGGAGAGCAAGCGGGGTGATCCGCAGCTCCACAATCAAATAAAAATCTCAATATGTTTTTCTGTTGTTGTTTTATTTTTATATTGCTACTTGTATTCTCTGATCTACCTAACAATTTAACCACTCGTTTATTTTTTTGACTTGAAAAACAATTTTTGCGACTGTTATTTAAGCATTAGGGAAGTTATTACGATCAGTTGAAACTAAATCGGACAAAAATTATATTTTTCTGCTGATGGTAAATTAATGTGACAGTCTCGCATGAAATGCATTAAAAATAAATTGCTCAGTTTTGTCATCTAACAATTTAAGTACGAAAACACTCTGGCGGTGTATTAAATAAACAATCAATTCAAATGGTGGAATGGGCAGTTAGATGAGCAATCAGGCAGAGCACTGTGAGCTGTAAATCCTGAACGTAATTTTGATTGAAAAGAGCGACTCACTTCCGTTACAGTGCGTGGGGTTTCAGCGCGGTTATTAAACGTACCGGGTGAAACATTAATCGTAAACAGAAATATGTGTTGCTTACTGTTTGACTTTAGATTAAACGTGTGGACGTGACAACAGGCAGAAATATGCAAACGTTGTTTGATAAACGTTTGTTAAAATGTTTTTTAAATTTACTGAGTCTCATGGTCACCCTAATTACTATGTTAAACTGTCATAGAGCCATAGCATGTTACTGTATTCGAATAGGGTGACCATAAAGTTGGCGTTTTTCCTATTTAAAATTATTATCAATAAAGTTTTATTGTTTGTTTCTAAAGTGAATGCAATGAAATAGCCTGAAACTACTGCTATAGAAACAAAAATTTCAGTTTATGACTTACGTTTCACTCTGTATATTTGTCAACATATCAATATAATTGTCGTAACCTATTATTTGAAAAATAATAAAAATAAGGAAAATTGCCACCCGACCAGTGCAGTTCGGATTTTGTTGAGACAAGCCGAATGAGCCAATCTGTATAAAAGGCAAGTGGACAACCCGATCGACATTTTCCGAATATGAGTAGTAGCTGGGTCGAACTGGCACTGCCAAACAAATCCTGCCGATTTGAATGTACCACTCCAAACATTTTGGTGGCGCCTCTAACTGCAGCTATAACTCAAGGTGCGTAGTAGCTTTTGTCACTCGCATTTCCTTGGGGATCAGTTCTAAGAGTTCTTTTTATAGAAGAGAAGTGCCTTGTATTCCTTTTTGTACAACTGACGACATGTATGTAAAATTTCATGATAATCGGTAACATACTAACACATTCACGTCTCGCTTTATAACACTTGTCACGATTAGGATTAGCACTAATTAGCACTACGTAAAGCTAGAATAACCGCCTTTAAACATCCACTTTCCCATACAACCAAAATGATTCGTAGTCCAACTTTCCATACGGCAGAATCTTAATCAAACATTACTTAATAACTTCAAAGCTACAAGTTCAGTGTCCCACTGACATGGTATTCAGTGACTTAAGTGACTTACATAATGCCGCGTTCGACGGTCATGTCCAGATGTTTCAATACAGGTTTGTAGTCGCTTCTGTCTTGCTTGCCATAGTACTTGCAAGCACGTTGGACGATCACTGCAGCAGCCGCCATCTTGGATTTTCGAATGGCGCGAGGGTAGTAGCAAATTTGAGGTTAGATGAGCATTTTTGTCTGTAACAATGGAGAGGGCGATGAATTAACTAATTCTGAATAATTATGTATTTGGTTTTGGTTTTGATTCGGTTTCATTAAGAAGTTTTGTTACGGATACTATATTGTAACAATGTGAAGTTCTCACAATGGCTGGGAATTTTTCAGACAGATTTATCATTCTTATAAATAAAATCAAACTTTTAAAAGCGCAGCATTAAGTAATGTTGATTGTTTAGGATTTAAGGAAACCATGAGTGTATTTGATGTAATTTAATAAAGAAATACGTTGAAAAATGTTTTACGTTACAAGTTTAATATAGTTTGTAGCTCAAACTTTTATACGACTTAGTCCATTCAAGTTCAACTACTGATATTTTTTTATGCAGTTTACAATTTATTAAATATTTAGGTTTACGGTTAGGGTAGGCCTTACTAAGGTAGGTCGATGGCAGCCCTTAGCGAAGTAGTTAAGTAAATTTTTGCATGCCGTCGTCAGCGCGCGGAGAGAGTAGGTTTAGCTAAAAAGGGCGGGAACTTTTTTTAAAATGTATGATTTATCTGTTACAGAGTAACTTCAATAATCTGTGGTTTAGTTCAAATTTTTTAATACTTTAATGTATAAGAATAATATTTCAACAAAGCTCTACATAAGAAAAAAAAATATTCAGAAGACGGTTGAAGAACCAACTACAGAATTTTATAGGTAGGTAAAGCCTGACATTACAAAAAACTCCCCATTTTGCGGTTAACATATGTAAATGCCGAATGAAAAATAATGAATGATGACGAGCGAGTATCGTTGGGGTTAGAAGCCCTGCCTCATAGGGCCATGCAGTTGGTGTGCTCGTCTGGGGATTTATTATTTATTTATTATTATTATTTTAATTTTTTGTATAAGCACAGCAATAAAAAGGTTCCCTTGCCGAGCTAACACATGCAGAAAATTTACCATTGCAAATTTATTTTCAAAAAACCAGGGATTTTTCATTCCAACTCTTCTTCATGAAGGTCTTTCCGAACTGGCGGTAGCGCCATGCTTTGTATAACGTCAACAAGAACAAGCAATAGTAAATGTTGGTATATAATTATTTGAAAACGAATTGGTCAACCAAAATAATATGTTTATTGGAATAATAAACATATTATTTTGGTTATGTTTAAAACATAAGTCAGTTACAGGAATTGTTGGACAACCTTCGCCGACGACGAGACGTTGCGTCGTCGCAATATCACCTAGCAATAAATTTATTGACGGCGCTAAGAAGAAACAATATACTCATTAGGATTAATCAAAATACTGTAAAATATAACAGAGAGTTATAAAGATGGAAAAAGAGCTAAAAAAAATTAGACATATTTTTTGCATTACTCAGTTTATAATCTTACGTAAATCAAGTAATAATTTACTGAGTTATAAAGTTCAAAGTTAGAAATAAAAAAGGCAATTAGACAAATCACAATTATTGTAAAAATTTACAAATTATACCGGTTTTCAAGGTCTCTTACAGAACTTCATCCTCAATAAATTAATTATTTTAATAACTGGGTACCCAAACAGAATATTATCAGAACATGTTTATTGTGTATGTGTGTTTTTTTAATATTTAATGACTATATAATTCCGGCAACAATGCTATTTCGTTTTTTTATCAAACTAATTAAAATTTAAGTGACGTTTATTATAGACATTTTTAAAGCAGTAAACTCATTTTAAATGGCATATT
Source organism: Marasmarcha lunaedactyla (assembly GCA_923062675.1). Taxonomy (NCBI): domain Eukaryota; kingdom Metazoa; phylum Arthropoda; class Insecta; order Lepidoptera; family Pterophoridae; genus Marasmarcha; species Marasmarcha lunaedactyla. The sequence continues at coordinate 6,131,439 of OV281361.1, read as the reverse complement.
ATATAACAATGTTTCTGAAAGTAAAATAAACAAACTGCCTATTGACATTTTACATTAGCAACACATAGCGTATATTATTCTAACAGCAAGTTGGTGTATAAAGAATAAAATGATCTTCTACTAATAAACATCTTAATAAGTTTCAGAAGTTATTATTTGATTAGAAATTGCAATACAAATATACAGTAAAAGTAATAAAACCCCAGATAAAACCACCAACCGTATAGCCCCAAAGTAAACTTGTGTAAGGATGCTTATACATTTATGCTTAGCCAGCCATGACCCGATATGAAAATCTGTTTTTATCACAATGAATGCTTCCAGGACTCGAACCTAGGACCTCCGGCGTATGAGGCAAAGATATTGCCACTGATGCTACTCGGCAATCTAAAATTGGATTGGATCAAAACAGTCAGTTTATCTTTATACAATGTTTAATACTAAAAGGAAATAAGGTTCAAAAAGAAACTAGATCTTATGGCTTAAGAGACGGTGTCAGCTGCCTACAGCTCATAGAGGATCTGGATCTTTCTTTCATACAAAGAACATTATATTACCCAGGGACATGACTAATAATATATCTTCAAATAAAGAGTTCAAATAATACAAACATTAGGTCACTTATATGAAAAAGTAATGTTTTTTTAATCTTGTCATAGCTGGCAAACGAGCCACGTAATTATCTAATCGCAGATGTTATTAATTCATTTTATTATTATTATTGATATTATCGAGTAATGACGTGTTGTCTGCCGGTCGTAGCTTATAATAATACAGGTATGATAATGAATAAAATTAAATAAACGTTAAGTGACTTTGATAATTTGTATTGTATCAGAAGTTATAGATATATTTTAAACGTACGATCATAATAAAATTTTTGAAATTTCATTCTTTGATTGTAAAAGTACTTCATAAGGATTTTCAAATTTACATTGTTTTAGCTTTGGGACGTGAACTATGATTATTTGTACTGATTATTATTATTATTAGGGTAAGTAAATATTTTAGAATATAATACAAAGAAATTAAGAGTAAAGAGAAGCTATTCTCCCCAATTTCGCTGTACCCGACAGGGTCGTCCATAATGTATTTTTTAAGACCGACTGAATCTAACGAAAATATCTTGTTAACATCAATTAAGAATTGAGTATTGAGTAGGGTTAAGTTGCAATTGCCTTGGTTGCAGTAATACTCTGGGTGTGTCTTCCCTTCATCCGGAATGCAACCACGCGAATGTGGTTAGATAGTGGTTAAAACAGGGGCTGTATTTTATTTTATTTTATTTTATTTTATTCTCAACGGAAAACTTACAGCTAATACAGATAAAGGTAATTATATAAATATTTAAGGCATTTCACAAGTTTTCACTTATAAATACTTGAATTGAGATGTAAGAATACATAACGATTGATAGACATTAATATTTATATATAAAAAAAAAATAGCAGCTAGACAGATTTAAGAAAAAAAGAACTTGTAATTGTCGCTCGCACACTAGGAACACCAGCATTGAAAATGTCTATATCTTGTTCGCGGTTGAGTCGGTTATACAAGCTGCAAGCTCGCAGTATAAACGAATGCTGCCTGTAACTACTGTTAACGAGTGGTACATGTAGAAGTGTCGGATGTCTATATGCTTTCGTATGAGTACATATGCCTATTTTGCTCAAAAGCTCAGTACAGTCCAGTTCACTTTTTAATATTTTAAGCAGTCGTGATAAGTCGGTGATATCTCTACGAATGTTGAGAGGTAAGATGTGATGCCTTTTACAGCGAGTCAAGTAGTTGTCGTCATAAATATTAGTTTTGAATTGCAGAAGTCTCATGAAACGTTTTTGAATCTTTTCAATTCGATCGATATATATATTATAAGTTGGATTCCACACAGCGGACGCATATTCCAGGTGACTGCGAACATAACTACAATATAATATTTTTAAGGTTTTGGCATTTTTAAAGTCGGAACCTAACCTTGTAACAAAACCTAGGGCCCTAGAAGCTTTTTTGACGACAAAATCTATATGTTGGTCGAATAACAATTTATTATCAAAAATCACTCCTAAATCTTTAATATAATTAACTCTAGTTAGTTTCGTACTAAGCAACGTATAGTCAAAAATATGAGGCTTTGGTTTTCTTGTAAAAGAACAAATATAGCATTTTGAAACATTAAGTTCCAGTTTGTTTTTTATGCAGTACTGCTGAAACCTTTCAAGATCCTGCTGAAGGCCAAGAGCATCAACAGGGTCATTGATGGGACATAGGATCTTCATGTCATCTGCGTACAGAAGAATTTTTGAATTAGAAAAGCAATTATGTACGTCGTTTATAAAAATGTTAAATAACAAGGGTCCCAACAATGATCCCTGAGGAATACCTGATGCGACGCTTCGTGACCGTGAATAGTACCCATGCAGAGCTACAGTTTGACTCCTATTCTCTACATAAGACGCAAACCACCTGAGCAAGTCCCCTCTAATTCCTATAAGTTCTAGCTTATGTAACAGCAGTGGATGATCTATTTTGTCTAAGCATTTGGAATAGTCAGTATAAACTATGTCCACCTGCGAGGGTTTGGACATATGACTAGTTAGGAACTCCGTAAGGACCAACAGGTTTGATTCGGTTGATCTACCTTTTATAAAGCCATGTTGGTGTTCTGAAAAAACGGGTGTTAACGTGGCATATAATTGTTCATAGACAATTTTTTCAAACACTTTTGAAAATAAACATAACTTTGATATGGGCCTATAATTTTCAACTTGGTTTTTCAAACCATTTTTATGAACAGGCGTGATAAAGGCACTTTTCCAAACTATTGGTAACTGTCCGAGTTCAAGCGATCGCCGGTACAGTAAAGTTAGCGGAAGGGTGAGACTTTTGGCGCATTTTACAATAAAAATAGGCGAAATATGATCAGGACCGGGAGACTTGTTAATATCGAGCGATTTCAATAATTTATACACCATAGAGCTATTTATCTCAATATTTGTTATGTCACAAATTGTATTTGAATCTAAACTATTTTCGTGAACGTATGCGACAGCGGATAAAGATGCGTGTGCGTTATTTGAAAAAGTAGAGAAGAAAAATTCACTGAACATGTCACAAACAGTCTCCCCCGAGCTGGATGAGCTTTCGCCGTACTTCATGACAGAAGGTATAGCTGCGTTTTGTTTTCTACATTTAACGTAGTGCCAGAATTTTTTAGGGTTCATTGTAATGTCGCGTTCAATCTGTGCCATATACTCAGTGAACATCTCCTGTTCTAGTAATTTAGCTCTTTCTCTAAGTATAACAAAGCTCTGATAGTCAGACAGGTTCTTGTATTTTTTAAATTTTCTGTGAAATTTATACTTTTCCTTGAGTATTTTTATTAGCGGTGTTTTGAACCAAGGCGGGTAAGTATTATTACTTTGTACTATTTTGGTTGGTATAAAGTTATCTCTCAGGTCATATAAATAAGTATAAAATTGTGAAACACAGTATTCAAGTGAATTATTTATAATTAATTGCCGCCAATCAATTTCGTCAAGCTTACTACAAATGGAGTCATAGTCCCCATGGTAGTACAGGTACCTGGTCCGCAGGGCAGTGGGCAGCGCGTGCAGCTCCACCCAGTCGGCGCTGACGCACAGAGCCGGGTGGTGCGGGTCGAGGGGCACGAGCGGGGCCGAACATTCCGTTACTACAACTTCGTCATTACTTAATACTAAATCGAGAATTCTATTATTAATATTTGTTAGAAAATTGTATTGGTTTAGATTGCAAACGTCTAGGCAGTCAATAAATGGAATTTGATTAGCAGCTACATTAGTTGGTAAATAATAGTCAAAGTCAATGCATGATGTCCAAGAGATATTTGGTAAGTTAAAGTCGCCCACAATAATAAATTTATCGCTTGGATTTTGTAAAGTAATGTCGGTAATCATGTCAGAAAAATTAGACAATTGAATATTATTGGAGTTGCCTCTGTTATCATTGCAAACATAAACTACACCGATGTGCATATTGTAGGTAATTCTTGGCCGCTTTCTGTGCAAACGCAATGTGACCCAGATGTCCTCCGCGGATGAGAACCACTCGGGTCGACAGTCGAACAACAGAAGAAGCAACAAAAGAAGCTCTACCACCCCAGAGAAAAACAATCAGCTATATCTACGAATACCTGTTGAGGGTTTCAAACAATCTTCCTAACTTGGAACACTCAATTAGTAGAAGTTAAAAAATTTATAAATATCTTTTGATGTTTTTTTACTAAGAATAGTATTCTCCGTATATTAAGAAAGTTACGAATCACCTTGTTGAGTGTTTTCATAATTTTATTTATAGGTATTATAGTATTAAAGTGGCCTTTGATTCAAGTAAAATAACAGAAGATAGGTGTCGTTCTTATACGTATGTGAAAATGATTCTAGTACCACCGCAGGCATATTACTTACAAAAACTCAATTATGTTTCTCCCCAGCATAAAAGAGGTAAAATGATGCAAAATATAGGTTTGTTATTTGCGAGAAAGACCAAACGTTTAAGTCAATTTATTCTCTGATTTAGCCACATCGTCTATCTCTACAATTAAACCAAACATACAATTAAAACGAATTTAACAATTATTGTGAAGGACATTTGACACAGTATTAAATACCAGATATTTATGGAAATCTCTACGCCCAATCATTAGGTCATTGTAATTGAAAGGCAGCTAACACTTGTAATGACAGTGAATTCAGTATTTCCGTCTACGTTCAACTGTATAGAATCGTAGAGGTAAAGAAAGCGTTAAAATTATACGCTCGTTGGCCGATTGCTACTGAGTTTCTTTTATTGAAGAATTGTGATAGGAGAAGTGGCTTTATAAGAAATAGTTTAATCGTTTATCCTGGCCACTAAAGTCCACTCTTAATGACATCAAATGGATACTTAATGCGCTGCTAAGTACAGATATTGGTTTGTGAATGTAGACTTAAATAAAGTATAGGTAAGGTATACATTCGCTTAGCAAAATCTATAATTAGTTGAGCCCCTGAGTGCGGCCGTAACGTAAGTATATTTATTTTCTTCTAGTAGAATTCAGATATTTTTCTTTATAGCTGTCATCTTGAACGTTTCGATAATCGTTGATTTAAATTGATTGATATTAAAATATTTTCAATATTTAAATTCGTATATATGTATGTTTCTTCAAATCTATAAATTTATAATTTTATTAATGAGGTAGGCACTTAACTTCTCCGCAGTTTTTTATTTCTTGAAACTTTAAAGATTATCTAAGTACCAAAAATTTGTATTACTATACTATTTCCATTTCTTTATTTTCTCGATGACAGTTCTAATTCGACATAATGCTCTCTAGCTCCATCCAATAGCTCCATCCCTATCAGTTTCTCCGACTCGGAGATTATATAACCTTGTACGTGTGTAAACGTCATATTTTTATAAAATAATGCATACATAATGTAAAAATAAAAAAAAACGCTCGCACAAGGTTACGTAGGAGCTGTCATCGAGAAAATAAAGAAATGGAAATAGTATAACTAACTACCTACATATAATAGGTCTTTACCTATGAAACTGCCGTTTTGCCGTACTGGCCATTTCAAATGAAAATTTTTTATTTTTTTGACTGATAATTCTAATTTCAAATTAATTTTATTTGACAAACATGGAATTCTTTTTCTAAAATCGTCATTTGTTTAATAGTTAGTGTTTTGTTTTCAACGCATTCGAACATTTTTCGTCATCATGGATAAGTTAAAAATTCGAGTAATTAGTATGAGTACCGTCGTGGCAGCAAAGCGGCACAAGCGGCACGCAACATCAACGACGTTTACGGAGCAAACACTACAAACGAACGCACGACCCGTTATTGGTTTACCCGCTTCCGTTCTGGAAATTTTGACCTGAAAAATGAACCCCGTGGTCGTCCGAAAACTTTGGTCGACAATGACGAATTAAAGGCAATTGTGGAAGCTGATGAAACTCAATCCACGGCTGAATTAGCAGCAGCTTTCGACGTTAGCATCAAAACAATATTGGTCCATTTGCGTCAAATTGGCAAGGTAAAAAAGCTTGACAAATGGGTACCCCACGAACTCAATGACCGCCAGCGCGAAGTACGCGTGGAGACGTGCCTTGCACTGCTCAGCAGGCATACAAATGAAGGAATTCTGAACCGCATTGTTACTTGTGACGAGAAATGGATCCTGTTTGACAATCGTAAGCGCTCAGCAAGTTGGTTGGACCCTGGTTCAGCACCCAAACAATGCCCTAAACGAAAACTTACCCCTAGAAAAGTGATGGTCACTGTTTGGGGGTCTAACGCGGGTGTAATTCATCACAGCTTCTTGCCAAACGGGACAAGCATTACTGCAGATGTGTACTGTGAAGAACTGAACACAATGATGGAGAAGCTCGCACGTCTCCAACCAGCTTTGGTCAATCGTTCGGCTCCAATGCTCCTGCACGACGACGCGCGACCTCATACTGCACAGCAGACGGTCTCCAAGCTACAAGAGTTGGGGTTGGAAGTTCTCCGTCATCCGCCGTACTCACCAGACCTTGCGCCTACAGATTTCTACTTTTTCCAGAATTTGGATAACTTCTTGGCGGGAAAAAAATTCAATACCCGAGAGGCAGTACAAAATGCCTTTGAAGAATTTGTTGCCTCCCGTCCAGCTGATTTCTTCAAGAAAGGCATCAATAAGCTACCAATGCGTTGGCAAAGATGCATTGATTGCATGGGTGATTATTTTGATTAATAGAAATAAAAAATATATAAAAAAATTACGCTTCATTTATTTCGTGAAAAACGGCAATTTCATAGGTAAAGACCTAATATTTATACTCGGAAAACTTAGCTTCTGGATATCTGGCACGAAAAAAGAATGTTATAATGTATAAATATAAATCTGTCTATCGTTTAAGAGAAAGGGCTCTAACTACTACAAACTATAAGTACTTGTCTGACGAATATATAACCTTACACATACCTTAAATCTACACAAAGCCCTAGAAATCTACTGAACATCTTCTAGCACACATTCGCAACAAATATTGCATCCTCCGAAGTTCCTATTGTCCCGCAGTCAATCATACAAAACTAGGTACACCTGTTTGAACACATTACCCTCCTTTCTCGACCAGTTTGCGGACTACCCACATTTTAGGTTGATGTCTTATGGCGTTTTTGTTGCCTGCGGCTTATCGAAACTCTTGTTCAATTTTCTTCAACGCGTATTGAGGAATTAGTAGTTTGTTATATCATGCAATGTATTGTAGAAAATAAACATCGAAATTGCGTTGAGGATTCAATATATCAAAGGTTTTTTAATAAAGTGTTGCGGATAAGTATAATTTAAAAATGCATAACAATTTTTATATAATAAGAATGACAATAACAATAATGAATCTCCAGACAAACACACAAACTGAATGGCCTCAAAGAAAGCAGAGCTTGTTTTATGGATGACCATACAGCGAAACGGGGGGAACCAAGAATAAACATACATATATAAATATCAACAAACCGTGAACCGATAACAAACATCTGTGCTCATCACAAAAATGAATGCCCCGACCAGTATTGAAACCTCCCAGGTTACCATAGTATACTGCCTCCTGCGTACGAGGCAGGATACTATCCATCCACTAGTCCAGTCGGCCGTTAATACAATAAAAGCTTTGCTGACCTGAAGTCTCACTTGAGCTTTAGATAGCTTCCGCTGCAAGCATCCTATAATTAAAAATAAAAAAGCTCTAAACAATCAAAGCTTTCTAATTATGCGTCCAAAATGTTTTAACGTATTTAAATGTTCGTAATGAAAACAAAAAATTTTCACAAACAACTTAACAAACATAATTTTGTATACCGTTCTATCTTAGGAATAATAAGTACGACTATCTACTTTTAACTTATACACAACATTTTCCGATGCAATTGAGAAAATAAGATAACTTGACAACTTAACTAGGTCAAGATTTATACTTAATCGAAACATGCCATTCAAATATTATTGTGAAGGGGTTCCATGGAATTGTATGACATGTTAGTGTTTGCTGTAACTTGACTATATTTTGTTGATATTTCAATGTATATAAAATCAAATACACCAAATATAGACTTGTGTTGTGACGAATCAACCATGTAGCAAGCAATAAATTTTGTGTATTATTCACAAACATTTACAAAAATATACAACAGAAAAACAGGGAAAGAAAAATAATTACAGATATTACAAATACAACTTCAAAAAACTCCGATAACTTTTAAATGGCAGAATAGATTTCTTTAAAGAACACTCTTGATTCCATCAGCTACCAAACAAAAAACATACCGCATCAAACTCATCAAAATGTGAAATATGATTCTATAGATAGACAGACAAGCGTTAAATTTAAAACACCCCCTGTTTGCATGGCGGGTTAAAATATAAAATAGTTTTTTTTACAAACACAAGAACTGTATGGTCCTAAAGCAAGCAGAGCTTGTGTTATGGATAACCTTACAGCTAACCGGGGTACACCCAGAATAAACGTACATGTATAAACAACAATCATGACCCGAGAACAAACATCTGTGTTCATCACACAAATGAATTAAATTTTACATAGGGAAAAGTGATCAAGTGCTGGCAGAATTACCGCGTTGTTTGTGCAAAATAAGTTTCATCCTCAGTAACGAATTTCATTTACCAACCACCCCGAAATATCGCAGAATAGTCACAAGCCAATGTACCAAATTCTTCCAATCTTCGTAAATTTTTCGTTGATTGTAACAAAAAATCCATGACAAGTTGTGTAATTTATGAAAAAGAAAATAATAAGACTTAATTAAGTTTTTACAATTCATTTTTAATTTTTAATTATATTTTTACATTTTCACTTTAACAAAATCGGTAAATATAACGCTCATACAATCCGGAAAATAATTACCATTCATCAAAGCCTACCGACAAAGCGTACCAATAAACATTACTTATCGTATCAAGGTTTGTGTTAATCATAGCTGTGTTTTGAGATCCATGCTTTTATACTAATGTTGTGACACGGGAGTTGTAATAAAGTATTTTTTAAATTCAGAATCAAAAGCATAAATTACTGGGTTAAAGTCCACTGGATCCTGTTTTCAATATCATTTAAACTTTTTGAATATCATATTTCTTATAAATATAGATTAATAAAAAATAAACCTTAAGAGCAAGAAGCTAAAGAATAAACCGGGCGTGGGTGCGATAAACATTGGTATAAAAGGAGTTATAAAACGAGTTCTCATAATTTAAAAAAATACATCTTAAACTTTTTTTAAGTCTTTATAACAGGTGATTTAGAATTTAAATTAAGATATTATAGTCAATAAATTCATGAGGCTCTCTTGTTTAAGTTTTAATGAATATTTTTTTGGTGCTGTCATTACCTGTAGTAAACTTTTTTAGAAAACACTATCACGCGTACAGGGTGAGATGTGTGATCCCACTCAACTATTTGAAACTAAACAAGATATCGGAAAAAAACATTCTGATCCTGAATGTGTTTCACAAGTTCTATCAGATGGTATTAAAATTGGTTAACAAAATAAACTGGATCTATCCGATGTTCCTACATTTAGTATGGCGACTGCACTCACCCCCTGATGAAGAGATCCATTCGAGCAACAAACTAGTCGCACCATTTCGATAGTTAAAAGCGGTTATTCGCTAGTATGTCTTTAGTAATAAGACTCACAAATCTTTCAGAGGACTAATGAACATTATTGTTTTAAATTTAATACCTAACTACTTAAGATTTTTGGTTATCGCTATGTATTACTTTTTTATTGAAAACAAACAAACTCAATAATGAGAGGCTTTTCCCATGATCCAACAGTCACGATCGGGCAGTACACCTACGTCACTATTGAGATGTCACTTTATAGGAACAAAACAAGATAAGTATAGATTTACGACTATAACGTGGCTTGTATTGGACGTCGTTATTGGATTATACATCGACTTTTTTATAGGTATATTGGGCGATTATTTTAGAAATATTAAGCAAATAAGTTTTAGTTAAAATTCTGAGTAATGTTTTATAATCTATTGAAATGTGGTTTTTTGTGTTGAAATATATCGATCATTTTGAAGGAAGGTTTTTTACTCTACTTTTGCCAAAGTAGTACCTGATTTCCTGTAAATAAAATACAGTTATAACAATACATATGTTAGATTAGTTTACTTTAGGACAATGTAGCATTAAAGAGTTTTTTGACAGCAAATATTTACCAGGGGTCTAGCGTATTACAATGTACAGTCGCTAACGCTATATTGAACGCTTAAACTGTGTAGAGCATATTACGTGAGTATCGTTATATCAGCATTTTCTATAGCGTTAGCGATTGTATATATGGCAGCAATATGGCTAGACCCCCATAGCTTTCCTCTTTACTGTAGTTATAAACATATAACAATCCCACCTACATTCCACATTTAAAAAACGCACCTAAACTAACTTTTGCTAAAATATTGACCACTGGCCACATTGCAAAATGTGACACACAATCTCGGATGGCAGAGTGTCCGGAACCGCGGATTGGTCAATCACGTTATGTCACGCGACCTCGCGTTGGGCCAACCAAAACTGGGTAAATGACCTTTATAAAATGGTGGGCGATTTTGCGGCTTTTAAATTTTTATGTGAGTTTTTAATCAAGTATCAGCCTTTAGGTACGATTACCTAAAGGCAGGTACGATTCCGTGTTTTATTTATGTATTTAGTTTTTTCAAAGCCTCAATTCTTCTCAAAACTTCGGAACAATTTGATTTTAATGTACATATTTGTTTGCTAAAAAAGACTGGCGATTACACGCTTAGAATTTTCAAAACTTATCTTTTAAGAATGTAAAGAAAATAACATTATTACAAACATCGAAAAATCAAAAATTATGTAATTATTCAGTAAGCGTTGATGGTGCAGTTAAAGCGTCCAAATTTTATAAATAAGGAGCTTTCAATTACATTTCCTCAGGTGTAAGACTATGGATGCATCTTAGGTAAATGAATTATTTGTATGTACATATTTTACTATTTTCATAGCTAACAAACATGCAAGCGACCCACCTGGTGGTAAGTGGCATCCGCACCCACGGCATCATTAGTTTTTTTTTCTAAAAAACACCCTGTCGGCTCGTGCATTTTTGCCACTCAGCCTTCATCTGAGCGACGGCCAATTGGAGAAAGAGGCCGCGCTAGCGGGGCCCAGAAGGGGTCACCCGCTGGGATTACATAGCACTGAAGGTGCTCAAAAATGAAAAATAAATAATTAAAAACATTAAAATTTTAAAAATAAAATTGCATTAATTCGGATTTACGTTAGAATTAGAATTTACGTTAGAATTAGAATTTGCGGCCTGAAGGGCCTCGAGATCTAAAGTTAATTGCGTGGGTTCGCCAGTGTACGCGTTTCTCGGTCTAGCGACTTCGAATTTCGAATCTAACACAGGAGCAGTATATGAGACTGAATCTCGAACAAGATGATTGGGATGGGATTCGGCGCGTTTGAAGAACGATTCTGAGAGTGCTTTGAGGTGCTGTTGCACTGTAGGCAGTTCAAGATCTCTGTGCAGGTCCGCGTTACGCACGTCGCATCATTAGTCGTGGGTGTTCTAATTATCTACATTGATTGTGATTATTATATGGACTAATGACGAGTTGCCGATTTCAGTTGGAATTGGCTTTGTCCCAGTAATTGCACTGGCTGTGGCTTCCATTTAACCGGAACAAAAGCACGTGCATGTAATTACGCGTAATATGGCGTTTGAGGTAGGAAGGACGAGGTCATACCAAAATAAACTCTACGAGCACTAACTGTATATTAACAGAATGGTAAATTTCACTCTGTCTCTCATTAGTCTCCGTAGTAAAGTTAACCAATCAAGGCTTTAAAAACTGCATTTAATACGATACGAAATGAATTTCTTACCAATTTATTAAAATAATCATTATAGTATATATACCTGGCCAAGACCATTTCATGAAATGCTCGAACATTTCATGACGTGGGCAATTCTACGACATGGCAACGACATACAGCAAATAACAGTGAGTGACATAAATGCACTGTTTATACTGTCAGCACCATTATACATATCACAATGTACCAAAAATTGGTATACACTGCAGCATGCATAAGTCGCTGAAAAAAAACAGTGCCAAATTTTGATAGTCAAAATAACATTCCAACTTTAGCGAGAAAACATCGTGAACTCCAATAGTTGCTGAACCTTAATTAATTCAAAATAGCTTGACAAATAACTAAAGCCTATTTTCTGTCTCTTTTTATTTCTGTACTAGCGGCCCGTCCCGGCTTCGCACGGGCATTAAACATTACATTTAGATTTGTTAATTTTAACACATTCATAATAATAATAATAATATGACACATATTCATCCCTTTTTGCGTCGAGCTCCTAAAAAAGAGTAAATAAAAAAAAAAATAAGAATAATTAAATTCAGATATTATTTAATGATTTTTTTGTATTTATGTGTTTTTTTTTGTATATTTTTGGGGTTTTTTTTCTTTTTTTTGATATATTTTTTTAATTTTTTGTTTTTTTTTTCAATTATTGAGGTCATAACCCTAAAAGAAAATACATTTATTTTGTTAGAGCTTCTCTGTAAACAATATTTGATGTTGTTTTATTTTGTGGCAGCAAAATAAATTGATTTTCAGGGGCTCCGACTCGCGATAGACCAACATACAGTTGACCATGAGTAAAACATTTCTTTCGCAGATCGATCCCTACTAATTCGAAGGTTTGGCCTTGGGACTTGTTAATTGTTAATGCGAAAGATGTTTTTACCGGAAATTGAAGCCGTTTAAATGGGATTGGCAGATCAGTTGGGATCATCGGTATCCTCGGTATATGAGCTAGTTGACCACCTGCTGGGCCAGTGATAATAGTTGCTACTATTAAATTGTCCTTTAACTCCTTAATAAGCAGCCTCGTCCCATTACACATGCTCGGAGGGTTTAAATTTCTTAAAAGCATGATTGGGATTCCGATTTTTAACGTCAATTCATGGGGTGGCAGTCCAGAAGGGTTCAAGGAATTTAAAAATTCCTGTGGATAATGGACTGCATCTTCAATATTCGTTACAGTGTCGATCGATTTGTATGTTTTTGTTTGGCCGGGGACTTTTTGAACAATCAGATTGTTTATTTCATTGACAGTATCATTCTTAGGTGATACTATAGCCCGAGAACACAGCCAATGGAAGTCTCTTTCGTGCAAATTCTCGATATCAGGGTATACAGAATCTATTAAATTTTCCAAATTATGGAGTATTTGGCCTAGAGACTCATCCAGAAGAATGTCACAATGACCGCTTAAATTTGGAGTTGGAAAAATTCCTTCCCCAAGTTTTAGCAGTTGCTGTGGGAAATCGCTATCAGTGATTCCATGAAGATGAGCTCTCATATTTGTCCTTAATTTTAATGTTTCAATCGTAGTCCATAAGGGAGACGATTTCAAGCATGCCTTGATGATATCTGCTCGCGTGCCTCTGTTAATAACGGGGAGAGTCTGTCAAAAATCTCCAGCAAATACAAAAGTAATCCCGCCCATGACTGCAGAGGAGTTCCTTAGATCCTGTAAGGTTCTGTTCACGGCCTCTATATGTGCTCTATGGCTCATCGTGCATTCGTCCCACATAATCAATGAGGCGTCTTGTAGTAATTTACCAATAGGTCCATTTTTGCGGATGGAACATGTAGATTGTTGTTCAAGATTGACGGATAGTGGAAGTTTAAAAGTAGAATGAGCAGTTTTGCCATCCTTCAAGAGAGTTGCAGCAATTCCTGAGGAAGCAACTGCTATTGCTATCTTCCCTGATTGTCTTATCTTAGCAAGTATCAAATTTGCAAGAAACGTCTTTCCCGTTCCACCAGGTGCATCCAAAAAGAAAACTTTTCTTTTGTCATGAATGACGCTATCGACTATAGTTTCAAAAGCATGTCTTTGATCTGGGACTAACTTTGGCAGGTTTTCATTGACAAAAGCGGTCAAATTATTTGTATCATAGCGATGAGTCATAGTCTCTGCTGCATTGCTTTCTGTACGAACTGATGATGGTAATCCGAAATCACTTAGGCTTTTGTCATTTAATTGCAACAGTTTATTTTCTATTTGTATCAAACCTTCGTTATAAATGTCCTCATTGTATGGTAAGGTGATGTCTTGATTTTGCTGTCTGATTCTGTGTCTAATATCTTCACATAAATCGTCTTTGAAGCTTCTCTGAGAGTATTTTCCCAATGGTCATCGTTTTCTAGCAAACCTCTAGCACGGCAAGCAGCTTGATACGTTTCTTTCAGAACTCCGTCAACGGTTTTCAAGTACTGGAATGAAGTTGGACCGCGTACGTGGTGCAGCAACATCCTAAGATAGAAACACTCGGATTGAGAAGGATGGACACCGTAGACTCTACCTAAAGCGGAATCTTTTTTTATGCCTGGATAGCCAACTACATTCTCACCACGCTTCCTTCTGGTGAACTTATTATTGGCCCATGTGTAGTATTGCGGGACTTCGTGGTAAAGAAGTGTTTTTGCGAATTCATCTTCATTACAGAGCTCAAAAAAAGCCAGCAATGTTGTTTTACGTGGATTTTGGGCCACTTGTACAGCCGTTTCTGTGGTAAAATACACCCTTTGGCCATTTTCTAAGTGGACAGCTAACTGCAAAACTGTAGGATGCCGCTCATGGATCGGGAATTCGAATATTCGCCAAGCAGCTTCGGAAGTACTTATGTAACGGCCATTTACGTAGTTTTCCACTTCATCATTTGGGTTTCTGACGCCAAATGTAGCTTGGTCCGATCCTTTATTTATGTATTTACAAATGTATTTGATGGCTTGAACTGAGTGACAGTACTCTACATTTATGTGAGCATTAAACGTCCTGCACAAAAGTGGAGAATATGGGACAATCCAACTATTATCTATAGTGAAATTTCTGCCTCTGATATTTAGCGAAGCGCTCAGTCCTCCATTTGCGGCATCACGACGACGATAAACTGGATATCCGTCCTCTCCAGTCTGAGTTTCGTTGACTAAACGTCGTGGGTATTTTTTTGTGCAAATACCGTTTTTCATACATGGTGCTGATAAGTTATGTTCTCCGCATGGTCCGTGCACCATATTTTTTGTTACGATATCGTACAATATCGGATCGTTTTGTTGGTTGGGCAGTTCCGCAACTATGACGCTATCAATTTCGTCTGGTTGGATTTTTGTTTCTAGCCAAAACAGCAAATGACAGTGTGGTAAACCTCGCTTCTGCCATTCTACACTTGCCATGTAACATTTCACTTTGCCGAATATTTCATTTTTAACGAATAAATTTAAGAATTTCTTCATTTTCAAATGAAACACCCTTGAAATGATGTCATGACGATCGAAAGATCGCTGATCAGGTAGTAGTTCCGCTTTAATTTCAGGCCATTCGGGGTTGCACGTAAATGTGACAAATAAGTCTGGTCTCCCGTAATTTCGGACATAAGTCATCGCGTCTTGGGTTTTTTCATGCAGGTAACGCGGAGAACCTGTAAATGAAGATGGCAAGATTACGCGTTGACCGATATTTGATGGGTCAACATTTCCGTCTTGATTTAAAGCATCTCTGAGATGAATGTATTCTTCAGCCCTTAGTCTCTGTTGGTTACGACATATGTAATTCAATCGTTCCGATATCATTTTTGCCATCATATCGACAATATATTGACTAAATAAGTCCCTGTAATAATGTAATGCATTAAAACAGTTAGCTCTAACCATCAACCTAAATGCATAAAATTGCATGCACGTCACAGTTTTGTTACGCGCTGTACCTTCCTGCGGAATGGTTAAATAATAACCGTCTTCTCCTTTCACGAACATTAAGGGATACTGTAGTGGATCATACGATCGGTGTAACTCAGAGACCCTTTTAAGTTGGCCGTCTCTTCCGTGGAGCACTATATCTCTGGGGCCTTTTTCTTCGTCAACCAAGAGAACGGCTACCTCGTTTACAGCTGGAGCATTGTATCTACCCGGGTGTGCTGTCTGTGGTGGGCGGTCGGAATGAATAATTAATTTTAAATTATCCGAAGAATTGCGTTCTATGTTTTGTTTAAAGCTTCGTATATATACATTGTGGCTATTCAGTGCGGTCTGTAGTTCGTTAATTAAATCTATTTTCAGCGTTGGAGCTATGTTTGACCTCAATGATAGCTGATCTGCGTCTGAAATGAAATATACCTGCAAGTATTGTGGATTTTGGCCTGGTGGTGGTAAAAGGCTACCAATAAGATGATATACCTGTCCCTCTATTTTAAAAGTTGGCATAAAATTACCCTCTCTTATTTCTTTGGCGCCAAACGAAGTCATTTGAAATAGGCTATTGTACTTACGGATGTTGGTTATGAAATGTCTAGATAGCGAATGATTATTTGTCAAAAGATTTTTTATTGGCTGTGGTGGTTCCTGAATACTGGGGAGACTAACTTTTCCAGAAGCACAGCACATGCCATTAGTTTCATCGACCCATTTTTTGGCTGAACACTTAGGGCAGATCTTATTCATGTCGCCGATTTGGACGGAAGACTGTTGAGCATAATCAATCTGTGGATCGTATCTAAAAGCCGATCTTTTACTGTGGGCTAAAACTTGATTGCGACTTCTCGCTCTTGACGTCTGTTGTCGTTCTCTCTGATCTTGAAGGCGTTGGAAACGCTCAGAGCTTGATTCCCTAGTGCGAGATTGAATATTTCTGATATTTTGCTCTTCAAGCCGCTGCAAACGCTGAGTACTTGACTCTCGCGCATGCACATGAGAGGTTCTTAGATTTTGTTCAGTAAGGCGCTGCGAACGCTCAAGACTGGACTCTCGCGCGCGTACCTGAGAGGTTCTCAAATTTTGTTGAGCTAGACGCTGTAAACGCTCAAGACTCGATTCTCGCGCGCGTGCTTGAGAGGTTCTCAAATTTTGATCAGCTAGTCGCTCTGAACGCTCAAGACTGGACTCTCGCGCGCGGACTCGAGAAGTCCTCACATTTTGTTCAGCGAGCCGTTGAGAACGCTGCAAACTGGATTCTCGCGCGCGTATTTGAGCGGTTCTCATATTTTGTTCAGCGAGCCGTTGCGAACGCTCGGTACTCGACTCTCTAGCACGCGATTGTGCCACATATTGTCTATGAATTGAAAGACGATTTTCAGTTTCTGATGAAGATTCTTCATTTCGACGTATTTTTGATGCCCTGGCCTGGGAACTATTTCTAGAAAGTTGAGATCTTGATCTTTTAGGCATTTCAAAATGACAAAAGAAAAAATGCCTTTGAACTAAATTAGCATAACTGTAAGCTATATATGCTACTATATTACAACGTACACAACTACCTACTATTTATTAAAATTAAATTGAAAATCATGAAAAATATTCAAGTAATTTATTAGGTTAATAACTAAGTGAACAATATTTTATATAAATGGGTTTAGTTCTGAAAAGAACTTTTTAAATCGGTTTAGTTACTTACTAAACGAATTATTATCAAGCGTAAATTCCGCACACGTCCATCACGTAGGGAGCCGACCGCGCGAGTAAGCCGCGCGGCAAGTTTATTTCGTGATCTTAACCCCCCTCTCGTACCCCTGCCCGAGTGACGCCTACAACGCATAGCTAGCCGAATACAGTTTATTTTTTAATTTTTTTTTAACTCGTGATATCTTTTGAATGGATTGTCAGAATCGAATAATTCAAAAATTAATATAAAGATATTGAAGCAGTCTTAAATAATACATCATTTATTTTGATAAGGGTTAATACCAAGGTACAAATAAAGAGCTTTTTGTAGCGGTGGTATTTTAATTTCTTTTTTTCAATAAAAAAACGCTTATTGTGACATGACTGTAATAGTTAGAGATATGCTGCCGCTGATTTTTTGTAGATAATGGTGTGTTCTAAAAAAATGTAGTATATCATTTTGTTCTATCATCAATAGTTTTCGCAGCGCACGCGATGTAAGGTAGTTTTTTGATATTTTTTTCACACCTTGGATTACGTTATCGTAATTTTAGTAAGGATGCCTATTTTTTTTGAAAATGAAATATAGCCTATGTCACTCAGAAATGATGTAGCTTTCCAACAGTGAAAGAATTTTTCAAATCTGCCAAGTAGTTTCGGAGCCTATTCAATTCATACAAACAAACAAACAAACAAAAAATCAAACCTTTCCTCTTTATAATATTTGTATAGATAAACTTTTATGAAAATAGTTTATTCAAGACCGCTTGACAAAATAAATAAATTTACTCATACATACAGCTTAAAAGACTGAAATTTACAAAAATATTTACAATTCCAGAATAAATACTATATAATTTTCAAATTTATTCAGAACAAACAAGATAAGCAAAGAAAAACAAACAAAATGAAAAACTTCAAATAATATTTGTAAGCACAGAAATTATCTTACTTAAGTGCTTTAGTTATGTAAAATAAAAATTATTTCATTCATTCTTATATAAAATTACAGCTTAAATAACAAAACGTTAAGTTGTTAATATGGAACTTTTCGTGTTCTTCGACCTCTGGAGCGCATGATGTGCAGTCAGTTTTGGAGTTTTATTCTTGATCATCATATTTTGGCTTGCATTTGTTGGAGTTCAATGTATATACACATCAAAGCGACGAGAAAACTGTTTGACAAGATGACAGCTGCCACTCAAATAAGTTGCATGTTTACAAGCACGCGCACATTTCTTTATTCCAACGGCAATTTTAGGATTTTTCCATAAGATAAATTCTAAACGTTAAGTCAAACTTTGTCCCCAACAATACTTATTTATTTTATTTTATTTATTTAACAATTTATGCACACATATAAGTAACAATAAAAGAAAGAAGAAAAAACAGAATTATATGTACAATGGTACTGCTTATTTCCTAGGAAATTTCTTCCAGCAGACCTGTGACTGGAGACTTTCGTATAAAGCAAATAAGTGTGCCATTGTGTATTATACATACAAAACGTTACATAAGTACAATTTATACATATTTATTTATAAAAAATACCTATATACATACATATACATACAAACATACATTCATACATATACATAAAACAGTACATACGTATGTGTGGATTACAACGATGCACTCTTTAGCATAGTGATAAATAGTGCTCTCTCACTCTACTCTTGAAAATACACAGTGTTTTAGTGTCGCGTATCTGGGGAGGCAGCTTCTTCCACAGCCTGGCTGCATGGATGGTGAACGAAAAAGAAAAGAAGTCAGTTTTGTGCCGAGGAGACACTAGTAAGTTTCTTTTAAGTGGTCTGCAGATCTCATCACCTGCGTGGGTGTAGGTAAAACAGTTACGTAAATTTGGTGGATAGTGAGGGTTGCTAAGCACATTAAACAAAAGATACAAGATATGTATTTCCTACGGAAACGTACAGGCAGCCACATGAATTTCTTGCGGAAGTGGGAAACATGATCATACTTTCTCAGTCCGAAAATGAAACGAATGGATAAGTTTTGTAGGCGCTCTAGTTTGTTCAAAAGTTCCTCGGTGGCATCCAAAGAGCAGGAATCAGCATAGGTTGAATTAATGTTTGAGCGAGAGATATTTTTGTAGAAAGTGGCAAAAAATTTTTAAGGGTTAAATGGAGTGAAAAGTGAAATTCACTTTGCGGCTAATTTCATTTACATAGTCATTCCAGTTTAGGTCACAATCAATGATCACTCCCAAATTCTTTGCTTTATCAGACCAATCAACTGGGATTCCATCAAGGCAAACTAACGGCAATGTCGAGAAATCAAGGCAACTTCGAATATGGCGACTACCAACTATCATAGCCTGCTTATTTAATGATCTACATTGAACACGTGAGTTTTGTTAAGTTTATTTACATTAAAAAAAAATTTAAATTTCAACTACGAATGTAGTTATGTGAAAAACAGTTAGATCGTGAACAAATTGGAAGACGCTTTTGGGCCGTTTGTAGTCCAAGTCTTGTTCATAAGCTAGGCTAAGTAACTTAAACCTTTTTGGTATAGTAGGGTAACTCGAGAAATGTGGCGATAAGGCGAGAATGGTTTGCTCGTTGTTCTAACTTTTGTACGCGCTCTGCGTATTAAGGGTAGACAACAACGCAGGGGTTCGAATGCGAAACCTTTGGCAGCTTTATTGTCTTTTTGTGTAGAGACATGAACAAGGAAATTTATAATTTAAGTTAAGATGAAATAGAAGAATAAGTTATTGGCGTGTGCAATTAATATGTTATAAGATTTTGCTATGTATTTGGGAGCCGCTAAATGGCCAGTTTAAGTTATGTAAGTTGTCATTTACATTTTGAATATCTAGTCATTTTTCAGTATTTTTACGATTTATGTTTTTGCATTGATTATGTATTAGCAGGCTTCTATTACAATTTTAATAAATAGTTCTACCAGCTATACTGTTTTCCTCTCTTCCCGACCTCGACAACTTTAGTACAATTTGCAAAATTTGATAAATACTCTTTGATCTTGTTCCCGGTCGCCTGAATTTACTTGTCAAATGGTTCAGTCACTAAGTGAGCCGAACCGACAATATACGACACGACACAAATACAAACGGAAGATTTTGCCTGACTCGCAAGCCCAAGTTTTGCATCATCATTTTATGTCTGGGAGCAATGTTATGGAGTTTGTGAGTAACGTGTCTCTGGTGGTACCAAAGCTAATTTTTGGCATACGTGATGTAAGAACGTCATATATCTTCAGCTATTTTACTTTAATCAAAGTAAACAATAAAAAAAACTGACATTCATAGCTCTGTTTATTTGGAATGTTTATATTACGAATGATTTATATTAAGGTAAAAAATATTCCACTTGAAATAAAACACTAACACACTAACATATATATATATATATATATATATATATATATATATATATATATAAACTTTATATTGCCATTAACAAAAAAAAAACAAAATGCAATAAAAAAAATCAATTAATTAAAGAAACTGACATTTGGGCGGCCTTATCGCTTAAAGCGATTTATAAAACCTACTGCAAACGGCTGAATTAGAAGAAATTTAAATTTAGAGATCGGCTATACAGACAGAATTTGACGGCAATAGGAATTCACACAAACCAATTTGCTGAAAATAAAACTAAAACTACATCCAATAATATATAGGTAAACAAACGCCGATTCCTAGGCTGACTTTGTTTCTAACTTTGGGGATGAAAAACGCAGTAAAGTGATTGGTGTCATGTTTTCGGAATAAGTATGCTATTATAGTACAAAACAAAGTCGCTTTTTGTTAGAACATTTAACTGAGATAAGTGATAAGTCGGAGTACATTTTAAAGATTTATTTGAATCTATATTAATATTATAAAGATAATTGTGTGTATTTTTGTTTGTAACGGATAAATAATACACTACTAAAGTGATAAAAAAATAATTCACTGGTATATAAACTTTTACACATACGAGTAGTTATTTAATTGAAATAATTTGAATGTTGAGACCAAGCCTTTTATTAATGGACTGCATTAAAATTAAACACTAATCTAAAACTAACTAAATTTCTACACAACTAATGTTATTTTTTAACAAAAAAAAAAAAAAAATTTAAAAGCGGCGCCGAAAGCATCAAATAGTTAATAACGTAGGTAGTTAAATAATTTTAGAGGATTTAATAATAACAGTTGACGTGTATCCTTGGAGTTTGACTGATAATATAACATTAATATAATTGCTGGCCTAAAAATATGATTAGACTAATCTTTATTATGTTTATTGCAGTTAACACGCTATAAACTGGTACACAACTGTTTAAACTCATGTTTTAAATGACTTGTTTCTAGTTAGAATAATTTATAGATGTGATACAGTTTTACGAATTTATAACAGTTTTTCGCAATTCACCCCAGCTTCTCATTTCTTGGGAATACGTCTATGACATTATTGGACAATTTCTGTCGATGGCTGGTACCCGCATTATGCTCGTGAATCGCGGAAACCGTCGTTTGGATACCACAAAAAATTATCCAAGGACGGAGTATTACCGAGTTTATCAAATTAAATCAACATGTTTTATTTCGTTCCTGGTTTACAAAGAAATGTTTAATGAAAGGGTATTGAAGCCAGTGGAAAACGAAAACCTCTCGGTACTCTCTTATCATAAATGTTTAATACATGGAAAAGATGGTAAACAATTTAGGCTACGACATGGGAGAAACAGTTAACAAATAGAGGTTAAGATTATATTGTGAATTCACTTTGACAAAATTACTCCCGTGAAATTTTTTGCCAGTTCTTTTACGCGACTGATGGATAACGTCAACAAGTAGAAATAATTGCCTAAGTTATAACTAAAAGACAAGAAATTTGACAAAGGTATTCAACTTAAGTTAACATCGATAAAGAGCGATTAAAAGTTATAAAACAGTTTTTACAATCCCATTACAGCAAAATGAGCCTTATACTAAAGAAAAACCGAAAAAACACCGATTTGTCTAAACCGCCTGATTGGCAGACTTTACATATGACTTCGAAATAACTTATAAGGTATACGTGTTTCCTTCAGCTCCAGAGCAGTTGGTGCATCCCTTTTTTTTTTTTGTTCCCCTCCGCGGGAAGGGCAGGAGGATAAAAATGCCCTGACGCATACTCTGGCGCGATTCCAAAGTTATGTGGGACTCGTCCCGACGCCTACCAGGACCATACCCACTAAAAACCCCCTGTCGGCTCGTGCATTTTTGCCACTCAGCCTTCATCTGAGCGACGGCCAATTGGAGAAAGAGGCCGCGCTAGCGGGGCCCAGAAGGGGACACCCGCTGGGATTACATAGCACTGAAGGTGCTCAAAGCACTGAAGGTTAATACATAGCACTGAAGGTGCTCAAAATGAAAATAAATAATCAAAACAAAAATTAAAAATTGCAAAATAAAATTGAATTAATTCGCATTTACGTTAGAATTAGGATTTACGTTAGAATTAGAATTTACGTTAGAATTAGAATTTGCGGCCAGAAGGGCTTCGAGATCGGCGGACAGTCTGGTGGATGAGTACGCTTGCGCATTCCTAGGCCTAGCGACTTTGAACTTCGAATCTAAGACAGGAGTAGTACATGAGACTGAATCACGAACTAGAGGATTGGGATGGGTTTCGGAGCATTTGAAGAACGCTTCAGAGAGTGTTTTGAGATGTAGTTGTACTGTAGGCAGTTCAAGATCTCTATGCAAGTCCGCGTTACGCACGTACCACGGTGCGTTTGTGGCCCTGCGGAAAAAGAGGTTTTGAACTACCTGCAGTTTGTGCAGGAGGGAGGGTTTGGCGTGGGCAAAGATTGGCGAGGCATACGTCATGACGGGTCTAACGCAGACCTTGTAAAGTGTAAGTTTGTTTCTGAAAGACATTTTACTTTTTCTACCTAACATGCTATTTAGGCGGCCTAAGTAGTGACGAGCGAGTTTCGAAACTCTTTCGACGTGTGGCTTGAAAGAAAGCGTCGGATCTAATGTGACGCCTAAGTATTTAGTACTGCGCTTCCAGGGGATGGGAATGCCTAGCATTCGAACGTGGGGATCGCCATCGGTACGACAGCGTTTGTGGTCGAAGCGCATCGCAGAACTCTTTTCAGGATTCACATCGATGCGCCATTTTTGAAACCATACACCAAGGGCGTTTACGGCCTTTTGGAGTCTGGTTACAAGGTGCCGAACACTGTGGCCTTTGGTATAGAGTGCGGTGTCGTCGGCAAAGAGGGCGAGTTCGACGCCTTTCGGTGGGATGGGAATGTCGTTGGTGTACACGGTGTACAGCAGAGGGGCGAGGACTGAGCCTTGAGGGACTCCAGCCTTTATGGGACGAGGCGCAGAAAGCGTGCCTTCGTGTTTAAATCGAAACGTACGGTCTTTGAGAAACGACGCTATTATCCTGACTAGGCGATCCGGTAAGCCTATCTTGTAGAGTTTATAAACGAGACCGCTGTGCCAGACTTTATCGAAAGCCTTGGCTACGTCAAAGAAAACCGCGACTGTTTTATAATGACGCGGATAGAAACCGTCAAGTATATACTCGACGATTCGGTGGACTTGCTGAGGGCAGGAGTGTTTCGCGCGAAAGCCGAACTGATGGGGAATAATGAGAGGATCGCCATCCGTTGGGAACAGATGGTTCCGCATTCGAGAGAGTATGACTCTCTCGAGAAGTTTAGACATTGCCTTGAGGAGGCTGATGGGTCTGTGATTAGCCGGGACGTTCAGAGGTTTGCCCGGCTTGGGAATGCCTATGACTGTCGCTTCTTTCCAAGCTTTTGGGAAGTAGCTATGGTCGAAGCAGGCATTGAAAATGATAGCTAACAAGGTAAGCATCTGTTGAGGTAGGTGCTTAAGTGCGTGGTTGGAAATTCCATCCGCACCCGGAGCCTTTTTGGACTTTTGATTTCTAATGAGAAGCAAGATTTCGTCATTAGAGACTGTGACAGGGTCGGCGGTAATGGGGAGAGAGTCTCTGCGAAGGACTTCGTCCTCCACCGCCTGGATGTGTGAGGGATCAGCAGGTTGCGTGCTGGGCGAGCATTGTGCGGCAATGCTGTCGGCGAAGCATTCGGCTTTCTCTTCGACTTCAAAGGCAGTAGTGCCATCGGGACGAGTGAGAGGAGGAACGTGAGAGGCGGTGTCTACGCGTAAGGCTCGGGCCATGCTATAGTACGCTTGGTGGGACGGAGAGATATTCGCCATGAGATCGTTCATCTGAGCGTCTCGGAGTTCCGCGAGGCAAGACCTAACTTTACGTTGAAGCTGATTCGCAGCTGTTCTATAGGCGGGCGTGGGATATTTCTTGGCTCTCCGGAGAGCCGCGTTCTTAGCTTTAATAAGATTGCTAACGGCTAAGGGAAGCGTGGGTTTGCCTTGCTTAGCAACCTTTTCGTTGTCACTGATGGCTGAGTTGATAGCATCAGTGAGAGAATTTACTAATGAATCAATTTTATCCGGGCTATCTTATTGTTCGGGAGAGATCGCGAGTGGAGAGTTCGGAGCCTCTAAAGCTGAAACTAACGTATTTTTAAAACCTTTCCAGTTGGTAAAGGTCTTAGGAGATGAGACGTTATTGTTCGGCGGTCCTAGCACGAGGGAAACGGGGCGATGGTCGGAGCCTAGGTCATCGAGCGGTTCGATAGACCTTAGATCAAGATTGATTCGCTTGATAATTGCAAAGTCGAGGATGTCAGGAGAGTAGGACGGTTTGTTGGGATAGTGAGTGGGAGTGATGGGGATATGACGTCTAGGTCAAGGGAGTTAGTGATGTCGAGGAGAGCGATACCGCTGGTGTTAGTCGATAGGCACGTCCAGTCAGTATGTTTGGAGTTAAAGTCTCCGAACATAATGACTGAATGGCCGAGGGCGAGAATGGCCTCAAAGTCGCTGCGGATTGGTCTGGTACCACTAGGTATGTAGATTGAAGTTATGATGATGGTCGGATGACCAGTCATAGCCAATCTACACACAGTGGCTTCCATGTTGAGGAGAGCAGGGGTAGGGAGAGGACAGCAGTGGAAGCCTCTTTTGTAATATATAGCGGTGCCGCCGAAACCGTCAGAGTTGGGCCTATCGTTACGAATAAACGCGTACTTAGGTATAGCGAATCCCCTGGAGCGGTTTGGAGTAAGCCATGTCTCCTGGAGAAGGAATAAGTCAGGTTCTTTGTTCTGAAGGAACAGTTTAATCTCGGGAAGGTTGGTGTTAAGGCTACGAGCGTTAAAAGATACTAGGGATAAGCCCTTGGGTTTAATACGACTGGACGCGGGATTCGCGGGTCTAGACATTATAATTTACTTATTTACGATTTTATATAAAAATAAAAAAAAGTTAAAAAAAAGAATATATTTATAATGAACTTAGAAGCGAGTGATGCTCAGCTAAAGCAAATAAACGCTCTTGAGGAGAGCGGGCGGCTCGCAGTTTGCGTGCGAGCACGGAAATTTCGTTAATATCGACGTTTTGAATAACGTCGAACACGGTCTTCATGTCCTCAGCCAACGACGACTGAGGTGCGGATGACGGAGAAGGACGCGGCCCTACGGAAGCTACGGGAGCTGGGATGGGTCGGGAAGGTGCAGGCGGAACGGCCGGACGCTGCCTCCAAGACAGAGCCGGAGTAGGCGTTGGCTGAACGGGCTTTGCTTCCGGGGGACCCCGGTTGCGCAGCGGCGGGAAGTTAGCGGGAGTGAGCGGCGGCGCCGGTTTAGGCGCGACCCTCTTGACGGTGGAGCGCGGAGCGCGCGGGCAACCCCTGTAGTTAGCTGTGTGGCCGGACTGGCCGCATAGCACACAGGCAGGGGGGGAAGTGGATTCGGGAGTGCGAGTGCACTCCTTAGTGATGTGGGGATCCAGGCACTTAACGCACCTGGGGGGAGCTGAACAGTTAGCCGCTGCGTGGCCATATAGCTGGCAGCGGTGGCACTGTCCAGGGTGACCGCGGGGGTTGGGACGCTCGACGGAGATGTTCGAGAGTCCGCAAATTGTGCGAGCCTCTCTGAAAATCTCCTTCGAGTTGGGAGTGTTGGTAAGGATTACTAGAGCTAAGGGAAAACGCCTACCGCGGTTGGAGTGCATCTTGTGCACTGCTGTGGCCGGGAAACCCTGAGACTTAAGGTCCTCGAGAATGTCTTCGTTACTGAGTTCGAACGGGACGCCCCGTAGTACTGCGCGGATCTTACGCTCCTCCGGGAGTGCGTAGGTGTGGTACGCGATTTGATTTAACGAGAGTAACCTGGTAAACGCGCGGAAGTCGTCGACGGTCGCTACTTGAATTTTGATTGTATCGCCAGCGTTGGCGGCTTTTAAGTAATTAATTTTGTGCTCTTTGCGCAAGTTAGAAACCGCGGTCCAGCGCGCTTTTTCACGCAGGAATACGGGCGGAGGGAGCTGAGGCTTCGGCGGGACGGGAGCGCAGCGCGTCGCTGGCTTCGTTGTGACCGACGGAGAAGCGGTTACTACGAGCGATTTTAACGGCGCGGGGGCTGGTGTTGAAGACACTGGGGAGGGCTCGGGTATTGAAGATACCGAAGCTTTCTTAGAGCGCTTCTTGGAGCGCTTGGCGACAAGTTGAAACGCGGGCTCAGGAGAGCCGGTTAAGGTGACGGCATCTGACGACGTATCAGACGCGGGTTCGGAGTCGCTCCCGGGAGCGGTACGCTTACGATGCGACGCGTGAGAGGATGCGACCGATTCGCAGTCCATCTCGGACGAGGCGGGAGACGCGGGAGAGCTGAAGACCTGAGGGGTCTGGACGTCGGAGGCCTGAGGGGCCGGGGTTGAGGCCTGAGGGGCCGGAGTTGAGGCCTGAGGGGCCGGGGACGCGATAGATGCCTGTAAGGCCTGCGTTAGTATGTCATCAGGTATGCTGTAGCCAGACGCAGCGAGCACCTGGGTGAACGACCTAAGAACGTTGACAAGGTCCATTGGAGGGCTTGGTCCTACGATATATGATATATAAATATATAAAAAAAATGCCTAGGTTCCCTAGCACTAGCACCTATTTATAAAGAAATGCCTAGGATTCCTAAATAAAAAACCTAGCGAATCCTAGCGGCAAACCTCCCTACCAGCGGTAGGGGGGCTGGGGAGAATAACTTAAAACTAACCGTAGTACGCCGAAGGCTGCTACCTAGAAACCTAAAAAAAGGGTACGCAGGTAAAGAGTTGACCGCGTTAGGGTCAACCTTTACCGACAGAAAGGACAAATACACACGAAAACACACGGATATGATAAAAATAAATATGAAAAATAGGAGAAAAATAAATAAAATAGAGAAGAGAAATAAAATAAAAATAAAAAGACTGGTTCAGTACAAATTCGTTGTCACCGTTAAGTATCCTTTGCACTGAAACCAGACTACTTACGCTGGGCACAACACTGCACTCAGCACAAGCACAACACAACTTAGCACAGCACTTTGAAGACTAAGGGGCTTAGTCGCAAAGAAAAATCGCACTTCGAAAGCACTCAGACGGAGTAGAAAAACCGCAGCACGGAACCAACACGCTAAACTGTGACGTCAGTAGACTGAGCGCCACGGAATATCGGGAAGGGACCAAACAACGGAGAACGGGGTCTTGCACGTCCGCACTGGGCGGCGGTCGGAGCGAGAATGGTGCATCCCGATTAGGGAAGACTTTAAATAAATATTTCTGAGTATTCAGCTACACTACGTAAGGAACCCTTATACAAAGTTTTTCATTTCTAGGCGCACGGGCTTAGGCTGTGCGTCAGTCAGTCCACGTTGGCATTTTGTTCAGTAGATTTATTAGCCGGTCCGTACCTTCGCCCTAAAGCGTGTGGTATGTAGGAATAGTTTTAAGTGTCGATCTTAGTGCCCTCAGCGCAAAGCTCAAAGTCCGCTGAAATTGAAATAGTGCCATCAATAAACAGTCCATTATAAAATAATGGTATGTCAACATTTTTACTCATCATAGGCTCGTCAAGGAAGCTTTCAACTGAAGGTTACCAAGGTAAAAATAAACTGCAATTCTTTATAAAAAAATTAAAGCATTGAAGCCTTCGTCATTTAATTAGCACGATTTAACTTGCTCTGTTTGCATTAAATTTTATTGAATGGTGCTTTATATTGTCCTTTGTAAAACCGGCAACAAAACCATAAAAGAACGGTTACTACCTGATTTTCGAAGGGTATTTACGATGAAAACATTTATCTGACATTGACAAAATATCTTGAAATCATGATTAAATTACTTATATACTTTTCAGGGTGTTTTTTTCCTTGTTATAGTAGAGACGTAAAACTTAAACAGTTACGAGCGGTTTTCCCGTAATCAGTAATTAATAACGAATAATAAAAATATAAAAACAACTTTTTATATTATTCTAAAAAAGAAAATTCTTAAAAATATTATGAAGTTTCATACTGCTTTATGCCATAAACATTTTTTTGTTTTATTTGAAAAATAGTTTTGCTCGCTTCGAAAGTACTGTTTTTATATATTTAAAATTTCCTTTGCAAAAAAGGTAGTATATAAAATTCTTTTAATAATACATTTTCATAATAAATTTTTACTATTTATTAACATAGTACAGGTCAGATGTTATTCCATGTCGTATCCTATCTTTTACCAAAGGAGGCTGAGTAGTCGTGGGCTAGATAGTTAATAGGTGGAAAAAAAACCTTATTATAAATATAATAAACCGCGAACGATTTAATTACTGGAAATGAAATAAATTCAAAATATGTAAATACACTGTGATTTTTATGATCTGATTTTTTCCAATACTGATTTTTTCCCCCAATGTTACCGACGCTGATCAGTTCACAAATACGTTAGTTATACTTTTTTACTATTCAAGTTTAATTACCAAGCTTGAACACCGCAGTTATAATTATTATGCAAATGCTAAGTTAACAATAACATAACGTTTCTAAGTATGAAGTAACGTTAGATTATAATTGCTTAGCAAACTGCGGCCGCATGATCTAGTGCGTTTGCGCACAGAATACAAACTTAAGTTACGTTGTTTTATTTGTTAAGATTGAAGTAAGAAGATTTTAATTAATGTCTTTTGAACAAGATATTGTAAAAGTTATTTCTAGAAAATCGGTATTTGATGTATAATGGAAGAAAAAAAAATCAAAAAGTTAGCTTATGTGCTTATTCGACTGCCTCAATAATCCCACTACAGGAAGATCTCTCAACTAAGGGGTGGTATACAACAAGTTATAGTCCACCACACTTGCGTAGGTACTGCAGAATGCCAGACATTACATATACCATCGAAACACTTTCTAAGGTATGTGTTGGTTTCCGCACGATGTTTTCCTTCACAGTTACAGCAGTCTTCTTTGTCTGCTCAGGTGTAAAAACTCATTGGTACATTTGGCAACCGCTGGGATCGAGCCCGGGACCTCTGCGTCACCGACACTTTTTTATTTGATTTAGGAATATCCCTTAACGCATTGAATACATTTAAGTCAATTTTTCTTACATATAAGGCTCGCAACTGTTTTTTTGTAGCCGCCTAAGCACGGGGGAGGGAAGTGGAAGATGCGTCATGCATACCTTCGCAGGCACCGGCTTCTGCGGGGTGATGTGGGACTCACCAGAGTGGCAACTACCCACTAAAACCACCTTGACGGCTGTGGCATGGGAATGCTAAGCAGCCTTCATTGGAGCGACAGCCGGGTAGGGAAAGGGGTGCGCAAGCGGGGACTCGCTAGCGGGTCATCCGCTAAGATCAATTATCACTTAAGGTGCTAGTGACAGATTGGATGATGATTCGGCCTGAGCAGCCTTAAGCCGGTCTAGAGGAGATACGAGAGTGCGTTTCTCGGTATACGGTCTTTGTACCCCGACGGCATGGACGGAGCAGTGTAAGTTACTATCTCGCGAATGAGGGGGTTTGGATGCTCTTCGGATCGCTTGAAGAAAGCGGACGAAGCGTTCTTACGAACGAGAGTGTTGTTGTAACTCGCAACTGTGGCTGTTGGGTTCATATATACCTACACACCTTCAGGCTTCTCACATTTATCGAGGTGTTGCTGCTATTCTTTATATCACTAGGTCCTATTTAAAATGTAAGTAACGCTCTTTTCAGCTTGCTTTCTGTCGTTGATGTGTAATTTATTAATGAGAAACAGCAAATGAGTATTTATGTTAATAATGAGTTGACCATTTAATTCAAGTTAACTAAATTTAAATACGTGTACGTTTTGGACACGGCTATAAAAATATTTTATGTGGGTTTTAGGGTACATGTAAATAAATTTAATATAATACTTGACGTTATTACATCTATATTATTGACGTCCCACTCTTGAACTTATCATATATAAAGTCCCATTATTGTATTTTTAAATTTTTGGGTACTAGTTCACTAATATAACAATAGTTTTTTAAGTATAAGATAATCCAGAATTAGCAGCAGTTGATTTATTGTGAAATGAGTTTGCTCGCGAGGAATTAATTTACACTTAGTATTATATTTATACAGTCACCCTGTATAAATATGTTACTTAGTTAATAAGTAAACTATACAAAAATCTGAATAAAATTTATGGAGTTATAGATTACGATCGTCATACTATGTCGCATGTATCTTCGTTAGTATGCATGCCACTGTGTTTTTATTAATGGTCATTGTGTACAAGTTAATTGTTTGTAAAACCTAGGCTTAATTTATAGTGGAGTTCGATTTATTATAATTAAGTTAGGTATGGAAAAACATGTTAAATCCCATCTGGCAGAATTTTGAACATCAAACGTCTCTATCTATGAATACTCTCGTCTTCTTTAGCTTTTAAAATGAAAAAATCGGCATAAAAATCTGTCCTTTCATACGAGAGATTCGCTGCCACAGACTTGTACAAACCTACACATGCTTTGATTTAATTAAGAGAGCATAAGATAGGTAGCTGGTGCTTTTACCAGCCCAATTATATTATCATTCATGAAACTTTATACGAACGAAACCGAGAAAGAGAAAGAAGAATGCAAAGACGTGGCGCGCGAGCAAGACAGATATCGTGTCGTATCGCCTCCGTTCTTTTCGCGAAGTGTCAGTCGGTTTGCAATTAAGTTAGATCAGGCGATGGGATAAAAGGAGAAAGAAAGTTGTGGGCTTGGCGGTTAACAAAACGACATGTATGTTAAAAAGCCACAAAAATATTTGATCTGTGAAACAAAATAAATTGAAATGAATGTTCTATGATTACGACGTCTTCACATTTTTATGATTATTGTTTTGGAAATATCAAGAATTCAACAAAAAAAAAATATGCTTTATACTTTTTTGATTATTTCAAACGAACATTAAAACATTTTTACACATTTTAAAAAGTTGTGAATGAAAAAACCTTTGAAAAATATGTTGGATTAGTTCTGTCAAAACATAAACAGTGTTGTGGTTTTCTAAAACCCCATACTGTCTTTAGAGGTTTCTATGTGGACGAAAGACTTAAAAAATGTGGTAATAATAATTTCATATAAAATTTTGTAATATTATCATGTTTTCATTTCTTAAACTAATCATAATTTGATCATAATGGAGACTTGAAATTAATTATTTATAATTACTTAACAAAAATGAACACACTTTTTTTTGGTATTGGCGACTATTGTATAGGCATACTAAAAAAGGCTATGTGAACAAGTCTTTACAGATTAAAACGACAAGAGATGCATAAAAGATCTGCGTTTTTTATGAATGACCACTAAAACGGGTAATAAGAATAAGTGCATATATGTATAAGTGGATAAACTGCGTTTTATTATTAGGTATAGTTCCAATTATAAACATGATTTTTCCAGAAGACCTTTAAAAGTCAAGAGTATACACGTTATGAAGAACCATAATCACCAGGTTTTATTCGCTATTTTAGTAAAGTGTGTTAAGTATTTATGCGTGCAGCGTATGTACTAAAAAACAAGGGTGTACAAAAACGTTTAAAATGGCCATATACAGGTATGCTTATAAACTGCAAGTTAACCACATAAATTAAAAAAAAAAAACACTTCTACAAATAATTTGAACAAATATTACATGAACATTTGCTTAAAATATGCTTCTTACAAATGTTTTGCATGTCCGCTAGCAAAAACATAAATAATCTGACAAAATAGTCAAAAACGAAATACTTCCTTAATGGGAAACATGCATGACTTGAATATAAAAACATGAAAAAATAAAATAGTAATAACATCGCCTTTTTAAAGTTCCTACAGGCAGAGGGAACGAAAATACCCTCTCGGTAGTCCTTTGTCAAAAATGTTCAAGTATCCGATATGAGTAGGACATAAATAAGTAAATAAATAAACCAGAGCTCATTATGAATTTTTAAGACTCACAATATCCAAGAATCAAATGATATCAAGACATTATCAATTAATTTACAACCTCAAATTCAAAGGGTTTATTGACTCTACAGCTCTCAAACATATAAGGAGTAGTTGTATATTTAAAATGCATATCTACCTTCAGTTCAGCCTAACTTGTGCGTTGTACGTAACATAACTAAGAAAGGAATGCCGTGTACGTGATTAATTTAACGATAATATTGAAACCGAAGCTATTTGCATGTTTCAAGAAAGTGTTTTGTCTGGAGAGCGTAATATTGTTACTATTTAGAAACTATTGACAGTTTGACCGATTTTATCGCACAGTTTGATACGACAATTTCTCATTTTGTCTTTTAAAATTGCTCACTAAGATATCATATGTAATTTTTGAGAAATGGTATTGAATGTTTAATATGATATGCATTATCTTAATATTGTACATAGCCTTTTCTTAAAGTAAACAAACCTCGTGTTCAATAAGGGATATTGCACACGCAGCCCTCTCTTTCACATTTCAAAATTTTAAATCTCTTGTAAATGGTTAATTAAGACGCATAAGTATAGATTGCAAATGTAGTAATGTAATGTAGGTTAAGTGCAAGCAAAATCTATCCAAGGAGTGCCTATGGTAGCCGTAAGCTAGCAAAATACTTTTAGGTTCTCGGTACCTTCTCAGCTACGAAAAAGATTGGATAACATTATCTTTAATATTCTGAAAAAATATATTTCTATAGCTAGTAAGCTATTCTAATTTTATAGAGCTGTAACATTAACGCTATAAAAATCCAATTGAAATAAAATAATCGTCTAGAACACTCCACCATACCGACTACTTTCATAATCACCGTTTGAATCTTCAGTGAAATTAACCTTGTCTACTTAAAATGGATCGCACGCGCATGTTTGCAACCGCGGTGCCCTTGCGCGGGTAAATTAAAGAGTATTTATATGCTGGGAGTCAAATGTGAGTAAATAATGGGGTTGATGGGCTATTGGCCTTGACTTCAGTGGAACTATGAGATTTTGTAATGGTAAAGATTTGGCCCTGTATTGTGGAAGCGTTAGAAGTTTTCTTAGATTGGTTATAAAATAAACTTTGTCAACTATAAAATCCTAAAATTGTGAATAATTAAAACACGTAACACCATTCTCGGTTTGTAAAACTTGAAGATTTGGGCTTGTAATTTATTTTGTTACTATTTCGCACTCCAACGATCGAACGGAATAATTGCGTTACCCACTTAGTCGGACTGGCAAATTCGATTCGGCACTATTTGTTGAATGAAACGGTCCGAAGCAACTACTTAACAAATTGTATTTTATTAGGCTAGTGCCAGTCGGGTCTGTTTGGCCCTATATTGATTGTCAAAACCCGACTGGCATATCTAAGGCTGGCTTTTTCCATTCGATATACGTAATATATTCAATATAATGTCACGCGGCTGTGCTTAAATGCCGGCCAGAATATGTAACATTACACTCAAGCTATCTTTTTTTAGAAAATTTGAATGAAAAGCCAATTGTCAGTTATCCCTTTCAAATACACCATATGATCATACGGCGAACTAAGGTGGAATTATTATGTGGAGTATGATTATTAATTGTATTGTCGAGGGTCTATTTGCGACTCGGAAGATTGGTTGTGAGTATTTTCCCTTTTTTATCTTATATCTTGTTCCAAGTCCCGATCAGCTATGAATTGAAGGATCTAGAAAGTGCGAGTTCGGAGATGTCTTGCGATCCTAAGTAATAGAAGTCGAAGAATTTACTGCGCGCTTGTTTTAAAGCTATAAAACGGATATAAATAGAAAATATAAAGGCCTCCTATGTTGGAAAAATGCAGAATGAACTATAGTATCATAAGATATCCATCCAATTCCTCTCTGAATAAAAACAATTGAAACAATCAGGACTTGGACAAGTTCCAAAGAAAACAATGCATAGAATAATTGTAATACTTTTTTACATATAAATATAACGGCTTGAACAAAGCTTTTATACAGCTAATAGAATATAATGAGGATGTTACCATTAAAATGGTGACATTGTGTTATAAACATAAAGTCTATAATTAATATCAATAAATTAAAAGATAATTAAATTCCATCGTTGTTACTAGTTCCGGAACATGATAGATTCAATTGGCATAAAATAGAGGGTAATAGGAAAAATCTTAGCAAATTAAGAGATCTTTAAGAAATTTACTTTTATTTGAAGGCACTTCTTCCAGCCCGGACGTTTGAACAGCCACTCTGCTACTTTTAATTTCAAGGTTATCCATTCGTTATCGAACACCCGGTATATATTATGGCACCTGTATCATTAACCACCTATAAGATCTCCTTAAGCCCTTCAAGAATGAAGATTTTAGTAATTTTGAGGTTTGCGATAACATATAGAAGTGACCAGTTTACATACTAAATAGCTGTTCTGCTACACTTAAAGTTAGAAAATGGCTCTCGAAATTGTTGATACTCTTATGATTGAATGAATTTCAGAGTCTACACAAAGTACATACAAACTAAAAAAAAGCCACTAATTGATCCAAGATTGATTGACTATATTATATTATATATATATTCTCGTGACTGTATTTTAATTTTGTATGTTTTTTGTATTTTGTATGTGACTGGTTTGGCAATACAGTGTATTTACATTTCATTTCATTTTCATTTTGTATTTAATTGATTTTAACTAAAAGTTTATTAAATGCTTCAAACCATTTAATTTCGTTTCTTCACAGGAGTTTTAATAATAATATAATAGAATATGAATATAGAGTGTAGGTACATGCTCAGATTTGCATTCCAATCCTCTACAGTGTCGTCGTCCCCTGGTATTACTAGACTCATAATACGAAAACGATTCTCGCCATAAGGTCTGGGACATCGCCAAATGCGCGAGTGGGTCAGGTGCGTGTGATTATTATTATGTTTTTTAATATTCAATTTACAATAAACGACAGTCTGACGCTATTTTGGTAGTACGCAAACATGACGACCTTAATTTTTAAACGACGTTCTATAAAACGAATCTGTATTTACACAATGCTTAGTAGTTTCGAGGCATGCCACATTGCCGCTGGAATTATATCCACTGACTTTTTTGGAGTTTCTGTCAATGTCATTTTATTTTCGAGAAATAAGTTACCTTAAGAGACCTAAACAAATATAGAGTCTCTTTATAAGGAATGGATTGTAGTCATTCAACCAACTCTTGAGATGGTGAAATGGGATGGATAGTTTTCTAAGAACTCACTACGACGTGGATTCATATCCTGAAATATTTCGAATACGTGTGATGAATACAGAATACCAGTAGGTACATACGTTTATTTTCGATTCTAGTGACTAACTTTTTTTGTTTAAGGTATTTACTAATGTTTATTTTTTTATGATTGTTCATGTTGGTCAAATCGTGCTAAGGGTGCAATCGACGCAATAAAGATTTTTTATCCAATGTCGTCAGATAAAGATGTTTCATACTATACATTATGAAAGGATAATTGTTCGAAGACAATAGCTCCAATCACGGAAAAGTCCGAACAATGGAGGAATTTTTTTACAAAGAATCATGCCATCATTAAAGGTCAACCGAATTATGTAAATATAACGTAGTGTGTAATTATATGATTGTGGTAGCTGCATTTATCTGTTATTGGGTTAATATTAATAATATTTTTTATTTTTAAGGTGGACAGTGGATTATCGTTGCGTAAGAGTAGGCTTTAGAATGTTTTGAGTTTGTTAGGGATTAATCATTAATTAAATCGTGGCACATCTGTCACTTTAAATCGCTCAGTCAGCAACCGCTCCAGCCACTACTGGTGACTGGAATTGAAAATAAACGTTTGTACTTACTTCCATTCTGTATTCATTCGAAATATATCAATATCGGGATATAAATCCACACCGAAGTGAGTTCTTAGAAAACTATCAATCCCATTTCACCATCTCAAGAGTTGGTTGAATATTTACACTCCATTCCTTGTAAAGAATCTATATTTGTAACTTATTTTTCGAAAATAAAATGAACATTGATAGAAACTTCAACAAAAACGTCAGTGGTTATAATTCCAGCGGCAATGTGGCATGAGAAACTACTGAGCATTGTGTAGATAAAGATTCGTTTTATAGAACGTCGTACAAAAATTAAGGTGGTCATGTTTGCGTACTTCCACAGTTGCATCAGATTCTCGTTAATTGTAAATTGAATATTAAAAAACATAATAGTAATAATCACAGACTGGTACCTGACCCACTGGCGCATCTGGTGGAGGCCCAGACCTTAGGGCGAGAATCGCTTTCGTATTTCGAGTCCAAATTCGTATTTCGTTTCTAGTTTACTGGCCAGCGATACGCAGTTGATATACTTTATCATACGTTTGTTAGAGACTATGAATAATAGTATTGAATTACTATTGTGAAATTGACGGCGATACAGATCAAAGGTAGAGATGGAGAATCACGCCAGCCACCAGTCTCTGTTCTTATGTAATTCTTGACACTCTTTTTATTTTCTTTGCCAGATAAAGAGCTAGAGTTTTTAATTGATGGCATGCAATTGTTTTTTAATATAACCATAGCCAGCAACTGAACAACACCCCTGGACATCATCAGTCATATTTTATTTATCAGTATTGAATGTGATTATTATATCGACTAATAATGCGCTGCCGGCTGTAAGCTTCACTTGGATTTGCCTGCGTTCAAGTTATTGCAATAGGTGTTCTTTCCCTGTAACCGGAACATAACCTAACGTTAAGATGAGTAGGTACATTACAATGTACTATGGCGGTCAAAATAATATGGACTGTAGTAAGGCGATATCTTTATAGATGGAGCCTTGCTACCACTCAAGTTGAGTCCTGCTTAATCCTGGAGGTTAAATAAATTTAGGTACATCGATTAAATGGAACATGTAATCTGAAACATTTAGATTGCCAAACAGATGCACCGGTATTAATTTATTTTTTCTTGTAATTTCCTTCAACTTATTCGGAACAGAAATATGATACTTTGATTATTGTGCCATTTGAAGTGTGAAGAAGAAGAAGAAGAAGTCTGTGTTGCTGCCTGAAACAAGCTTAAAACCAGCTTAAGACAAAACACTGCTAGATGGTCAATTCATGAAATGGAATTTAAGACTGCTTATACAAATTATGAGCTGTTCCAAAAATAGTCATTTAGTTCGTCTAAATACTAAATTCATCTTAAGAAAACAGGTTCAAGAAAATCAAATTTGTGTTAAATTATCTTTCAAGGATTTTTTAAGACGTGAAATCTATTTATGGAGCATAAGAGGTTCTTATTAAAAAGGATCAAGTTGATATTCAAATTTTAGTTTTTTGGTAACTACGTAATCTTTATTTTCGACTGAAATATTATTTTAAATATTTTATGTAAATTTCCAATGTCCATCGAACATTCTACTAACAATGTTTTATTTGTAATTTTAAAAATGGCAGACGTTAACATAGCGACAAAGTTAAACCGAGCTGAAGCATACGGTCGGTAAGGATCCTTAAGAAATATCAATATATTAACAAAATAATGAAGAATAGTAATAAATAATATATAAGGCCCATGTTTCATTAGCAATGACCATGTACACGAATAATTAACCATTTAGGTGGGTTCCGAGTGCCTGCTATGAAAGCTTAAATTTTAGTAAGTTCAAAATTATTGAGTGCAAATCTGTCACACCACGGGAAAAGTTTGTCATGGGTAGGCTGCAGTCATGGGTAGGCTGCACCCCCTAATCTGCAAGAAGAGTAAAATGTCGGTTAGAAAAAAGCTTACACTTTACAAAACTTACATTCGCCCCATCATGACATATGCCAGTGTGGTTTTCGCTCACGCCAGCAAGTCGAATATCAATCACTTGCAGTTTATTTAAAATAGGTTCTTACGCAAATGCGTCGGGGCCCCGCCCTATGTCCGCAATTTAGCTCTGCATAAAGATCTCGAGCTGCCCACTATTGCCACGTTGATGAAGTTGGTGTCTAGATGCTACTTCGATAACCATCCCAACCCACTGGTCAATAAGTCAGCTGACTGCGCAGCCAACCCAGACGCGCCGGTCCGTGACAGGCGTCCGCGTAACGTTTTAACAGATCCCGACGACGCTATTACAACAAGGAACGCCGGTGTTCCAGTTAGAAATAGGGCAACATGGCATTCGAATCGCCTAAACCACCGGTGGGCCAGGCTTACGCGGCGTACGCATTCCAAGTGAGTTTCTTGCTGGTTCTTTGGCAGTAGATGACCCTTCCGAACCAGTGGTAGTTTCAATATACGAAGTCCTAAGCCGAGGTCCGTGCCCTCTCGAGTGCCCTTAGGCGTATCGTATGTAGGAGTAGTTTAAGTTCCGGCTAAGCGCCCTCAGCGATAGGCCACAAAGTCCGGTGAAATTTAAAAGGCTAATAGGGCCATAAATAAACTGTCCATTTCGAAAAAAAACACCACGGGAATACTGTAGGCACCAGAGCGACAATATTTCTAAACATAGGTATTTATATATAAAACATAACCATGAAAATATGTCGGCTTTTACATACACGGGTCGAGCGTCGACTTTTGGGCATCGTTCAGGCACCCGTTATTGTCTAGGAGTCAGTTTTTATTTTAATAATTGTACCTTTGTATGATGATTGCAAAATATCATTAATTGGCCTGTCATTTGTGCATAAAAACTTTCTAATCTAGAAAAAGATTTTTTTAGAATTGAATTGTTTTAATGTTATATTTTACGTAGCCAATTTTTTTCCCCATATGGCCCCAAAGTAAGCAGAGCTTGTGTTATGAATGACCATACAGTGAACTGGGGGGGTACCCAGAATAAATATACATATACAAATACAAACAACCATGACCCGAGAACAAACATCTGTGTTCATCACACAAATGTATGCCCCGGCCAGGATCGAACCTGGGACCTACGGCGTATGAAATATCTCAATAATGTCAGGAAAAGGTCCTCAGCAAAAGAGTTTCTAAATAAATATTCAGGTTTTCTTTCAATTTAGTACCATTAGGTCAGGGGTTCTTAACCTTATGGCTCCAAGTACCCTTGTTAATGTTTTCATATGAAAGACAACCCCTAACCCTTAGATAATAATAAACATGGCTGTTCAAGAAAGCAATGTTTTCTATTTCAATAAAAGGTAACAAATACAGTACCAAAAAGAAATAGATTAATGCGATAGGCTAGTTTCTTTGCGCAAGTTGAGTCGATTTTAGGAGTAAATTTAAGCTTGAGTCGTCTAGCCACCATTACGTAAATCATGGCGCGAACCCCCTACTGTCGAATGGCGAACCCCTTACTGTCGAATAGCGAACCCCTTACTGTCGAATGGCGAACCCCTTACTGTCGAATAGCGAACCCCTTACTGTCGAATGGCGAACCCCTTACTGTCGAATGGCGAACCCCTTACTGTCGAATGGCGAACCCCTTACTGTCGAATGGCGAACCACGAGGGCTTCGCTTACCCCAGTTTGAGAAACCATGCATTAGGTAACTTCGACTGAAACATGTCAAAAAAAATTACAAGTTTCTTTAAAAATTCTTGAATTGACATATTTTCGGGAAGTATATTAGTAATTATTAAAAGAAAAATGTTTTGTAGTCGGCCTTCGAAATTCTCTTTTAAATCATGCACTTAGAGTTTTCTTTGGAACAACATAGGTCGTTGTGTACCAACAGTCATATCTTGACAAACGTTTTGCCACTGTGGACGGTATTATTAAAGTGTCATGTTTGTATAAAACTGTGTATTTAGTTTTTATAGTGATCGAAGCTTATGGCTCAAGAGCTAAAAGCTCCAAAGTGTTATTTATTTGTGAATTTATAACTCAATTTATGGTATTAGTCTGTACTGTCATCGTATATAACTGCTTGCTTGAGCTGATGGCCAATTTAAAGGTACCAGGCACTAAAGTTACGTGAGAACCCGTTATGAAGACCAAGTCGGACAGGAGATGAGCGGAAGTGGAGTCCTGGGATGAGCTTGTTTGGTGCGCGTACATAAACGTGCACCGAAGTCACTATCGGTTTAAAATTTTTATATCAATAAATATAAAAATAATTCAATCATAAAATAAAAAATGAGAAATAATATAACGCCACTACACAGCAGTTTATTACAGAAACCCTTATTTAATAAAGACACCAAAGGTTACTTAGATTTAGTACGTACATATTATATTAAAATTTAATATAACTTTTTAAATACGGAATATTTTAAACTATGAAATATTGGTTAACGTCAACTTTAATTAAACACGATCACTTATTTTAGCAATACATTGAATAAAATCTATTCGATTCAGTTTATTTTTTTTGTTGCTTAGCTGTTAGCTCTTAGATTGATGAAATATTGTTTCGTAAATTAATGACAAACTCTTACAAAAGATTTTTTTGGATTATGAAGAAATTTAGAAGGTAATTTTTTGTATAAATTATGAACCTAGGAATTTTGAGGCTAAATATAGTTTTAAATATTTTCCCAAATCTTTTTTCATTTAAAAATTAATTTTAGAATTAAAAATTAAAACTAAGACGAGGGTCAAACTGGAAGTTCTTAGAAAATCAAAAACTGATTAAACTAGCAGGTCATTAGTTTTGTTACATCTTTTCAAAATAGTGTCCATTCACGTCAATATGGAACCACTGAGAGAAGCACTTTGCCCACTCGTCCTTGTGGGTCTTTTCGACGGCCTTTTGAAACGCAGCCACAGCTTCCGCGGCGTTCATGAAACGTTTTCCTCGAAGTTTATATATTATTTTCCGGTATAAATAAAAATTGCAAGGTGCGAGGTCGGGGCTATACGGCGGGTGACCTAGTAATTCCACGTTTGACGACACCAAATAGTCGATCGTTTGCCTGGCGGTGTGCGACGAGGCGTTGTCGTGGTGAAGAAGGACCGTTTCGTTTCTCCGTGTCGTTTCTCCCGAACTTTTTCCAAGACAAGTGGCAAACAGTTGTTAGTGTACCCCTCCGCAGAAACTATTTTTTGATCCTCTAAAATAATTGTTGCGAAATGACCTGCCCTTCCGAAGAACGAGGCCAACATCTTTTCTCTCTTCACTCTAGTTGGCAACTTCTCGGAAGGAAACACTCACTGAGCAGACTGTCTTTTGGTTTCGGGATCATAACAGTAAATCCAGCGTTCGTCACCCATAAGTATGTCGAACACAGCATTTGAGTCACCTCCATTAAATATTTCAACCATTTCACGGCACCAATCAACACGACTGAGTTTTTGGCCCTCGGTCAAATTATGAGATATCCACCTGGCACAAAGCTTCTTGACCGCTAAATGTTCATGAAGGATTTTGTGCACTTGACTCATACCGATGCCTAAGCTTGTCCGAATCTGCTGATAGGTCACTCTTTTGTCAGCCTCTATCATACGCCGCACAATATACACGTTATCTTCAGTCGTCGCCGCAGAAGGCCGTCCCTCATGCAAATCATCGGTGAGATTAGTGCGACCTCGTTTAAACTCATTAAATCAATTGTAAACAGTGGCGCAAGATGGGACTTTGTCGTCAAATGCCAATCGTAGTCTATCATAACTTTCTTGTTGACTTATATGACATCGAAAGTTATAAAAAATCATATCACGAATTTTCTCGCGTTAAATGCATGCTGACGCGACACAAGCAATTTTCAATTTGCCGCCAAATCGTAAAACAATTGACAAATGAATGAAATACATACTCAATAATATTTGCATCGAGTTCCATTTACAAAATTTTAAACTATTTTGTTATTATATCGTTTACAAGTGACCAGTTCTAAGAACATTCAGTTTGATCCTCGTACTACTTTAAGTAATAATACTTCAAAAATAAGTTGAACTTTTTTATAAAAATCGTTCTGTATTTATTACAATGCTTCTTTGTAAACTTGGGGCTGTGTAACATAGCCACAAAAGAATTTTACATTTGATTCAGTGATTTTAATTATAAATATACTTAGAAACAAATATTGCCCCTTTATAAGAAACA
This sequence comes from Marasmarcha lunaedactyla, assembly GCA_923062675.1. NCBI lineage: Eukaryota > Metazoa > Arthropoda > Insecta > Lepidoptera > Pterophoridae > Marasmarcha > Marasmarcha lunaedactyla. Next base: position 6,088,559 of record OV281361.1, on the reverse strand, counting down.
CTACTGTATATCTAAGATACTCAAATTCAAATGTATACATAAGTGTATTAAACTAATAATTATAAGATAAAATTATGCAAATAAAAAACTACACCACAGTATATAGTATGATATACTACTGTATATCTAAGATAAAATAATAGTTCGGTAGTTAAACAGCATTCATGAGAGAGCGGTTAGTTCTTCCACTGGTTTGAATATTGATAATAGAACAGTAGACTAAATAAGTTCTACAAATTACTCCACGTACTTTCGGAAAAAAAATTATCAAAAAAATACTTCATCATTACTTTACATACTGAATTCCAACAAAAAGTTTCAGAAATGAAGAAAAAACTGATATTTAATTAAAAACCGGTATCGGCGCAATGTAAGCAGGTTGCGTTTTATTTTCAGCCTTTTTTATTTATTAGTGTTGACCGTATTTTTCCTCAACTTGACCGAGATTTCATCAGATTTCTCTGCTGCTTTTATAAATTCAATAATATTTCTTCGTTTGAAGAGTCTGTGTACAACGCTCTAGTTATTTTTATTATAAATCATGTTTAAGTTTTCTCCTTGTAAGCACCTTTTTTTCGACTTTTTAGTCTGAAAGTTTTAAATTAAACTTTCGGATCGTAGACATTTTTTCGCTTTTAATATTTTTTAAACTCATTTCATATAGTATTAAAAGCATTGGTGTATAAAAGCCTGTACCCTGTGCTGATTTTGTTTAATAAAAGAAAGAGCCTTCGAAAATTGAGTGTCAGTGCCATCTTGGGTTGATTAAAAAACGTTAACACACTTAACAAAAGATTCACCTTAGTTCGTCCTTAACTTGTTATCAGGTCCAAAATATTACGTTAGTCATTTTGTGTAGCGTCAATTTAAATTTTTGAGAATTTTTTTACAGTTAGTAAGTTTTAAGATCGATCTTATACCGAAACATAACCATAATTCTTTAAAACCATAGGTGATTATTCTAATTTATATCTAATTATTTTGTTTTTAAGCAAGCATCTTAATGAAATATGATATGTGTAAAAACTGGTTCTTGCCGACCTCTTCTCTTTATAAGACTCTTTATAAGATTGTTACAGATTTAAGTTATCCTAAAGTTAATAAAAACTGGAGAATTCGATGTTGAACGCTTTAATAAATAATAAAGACTCTACCCCGTTGATCTCTTTAATATGACCTTTTAAAAGATTGCAATAAACTCATAAAAAGTATTTTTGTATTTGTATTTCTGATAAGGTTAGGTGAATGACGTAATCCTATAAATATGGAGTTATTAGAGCACCTCGGGCCGTAGCCAAGTTGCCAATCTATGATCGCTTACACTATAAAAAAACTCGTAAGCTCTATGAAGCATCACGTGATACGTTCCACAGTGTTGGAACTTGCACCATTTGAAGAGCAGATAAGAAAAACGACGACCTGTCGTCTGTCTGGCGATTTTGCGCTTGCTTGTTCATCCTATAAGTCCCTAGAACGCTCTATTCGTATTTTGAAGTGGTTTTATCTGTTTGCATATCTCGGAATTTAAATCATCTTCTCACGACCAGAAGATAAACACATAGATCAATGGAAATTTAAGTTAAAATACCATTTTGAATTACAGGGAGGTAGATTTGATTGAATTTCCTAAAATTATATATTTGGAGACAAAGTTATCTAAGGTCGAAGAGAGTCGCTGGCGCAGGAGTTAAGGCGTTGTTCTCGATATTAAGGTCCCGGGTACGATCCTGGTAACTGCTAAATATTACAATGAGCTATACAATTTAGGTACATGAAACCTACTGTTCTGACGGTAAAAGGAAAACATCGTGAAGAGATAAGTAATTATGCAAAGTATGTGTATAGTCTGCCAACCTGCGGTAGCCAAGCGCGGTGGACTTTAAGTTGCCTAATACCACCCCTTAGTTGGGTGAGGCGGATGCCATGCAAAAAGATTATGAAGGCTGTCACAATTAAATTTTTTTGTATCCATTGTTCGCGGCTGCTACGAGCGCCATGATCACGGAGACCGGTAAATGTATGCAGGTGGCGATATTGACGGTGACTGTAATAGAGGCGTATACGTAACGTATATTCTAATTTATTCCCATTTTAGGACATTTTACTAATTATTTTATTTGTACTTTAAGGATTATATGGGAGGGTGACATCTTGGAATAGCATAGATATGAAGTTAAAATCTATTTTTGGCCTTTAGGTCATCGTCAATTTGGCTTGGCCTAGTATCGGATCTTGGTAGAAGGTCCGATACTCAAAACATTTTTCATATTTAGGTACTACATTAAGAATAAACTTTTATTTACTATAAGTTTTACTCATAATTAAGTTAGTGAATTATTTTTTAATATTATTTCTGAAAATAAAACCGCATCACCTATTTCCGTGCTCTGCAATAAAATATTTTTAAACAAGGTTTAAGTAGGCACGTTTCTTTTGATACGTTTACGAATGTCGCGATAAGTAGATGAAATAGGTACCTACTACCGATATATAACAATACATTATTAAAATTTATAAATAATTTTCAAGCTTTATCTGAAATTAAGGAAAACGGGTTAATCTTAAATTCACTGAAGAAACGTAATTTGCAAAAACGTTCAACTGTTTTTGGTCATGATTTTAATCGCCTTTAATAGAATTACGTGTAAAAATAGGAAATAATAGATCAAGATCAGCACGTCTTAAAATTTTATGCAATGCGAACAAAATTGCTTTAAGTTTATTCAACATTGATTTAAATAATTTTACATAATAAGTTGTACACAGAAACTAGGTGCCATAACAGAAAAAATGAGAACAAGACGTACTGATTACTCACCGAAATCAACGTTTCACCTCCTTTTACTTTCGTGAGATTGATATTCACAAAACACTTGAAAAGTTTAATTTTAAATATGTCAATTTACGTTCAAACACTGCACAACAAATCTAAAAATGATATGGAGTAATTTGTGAAAAAATTGCGCCAAAAAATGGCCGCTCGTACTTGCGATCGAAAAGTTACTCCAACACTTGTTTCTAGAGCACGCGTTGTATGAAGACAAAGTTAGATGCCATACTGCCGAGTAGCGGTGACCAACGCTCTCTCCTTACAACCGCGCAGACTTATTTAACTTCAGACAGAGCATGAACAGTAAAGTTAAAATATAATCATCACGTTTGTACCAATGAAGTTGAGTTTATTTAAGCTCCATGTACACGTGCTAATGCACGTAAAGTAGTGTAAATAATTAATGTCAATATTGTTTGATGGTCACTACTTTAGATGTATTTGTTTAAATTATTTGATCATTTTGCTTATATGTTTAGTTAGGATTGATATAATAAATACATTGCATCTGCTTTTTGTATCTTTCAATTATTATTTTTTTTAAAAATGAAATTGTGATAACTCAATAACAATTCTAGTTTTACATTTGTTTATTTATATTATTGACTAATAATATAATTTTACCAATTTCTATTGAAAAATTCCCTATTTTATCTACAGTTATCTATCCAGTAAATACTATCATATATTCCAAAACAATAAAAACAAACAAATATCTATTTTGTTTTATATACTTAAGTAGTTGTAAGTATACAACTTACAACTATCATACTTATAATATCACTATTTTTACTTTGACTAAGATACAAAAAGTTGGCATAAAACACCTTAAAATTCACTTCTGAACTTTCTTGACTCTATATTGTCGGGCTGGCTGGGTCTGTGACGTCATATAATGATACCTTTCTCCACGGCAGAATGGTCAGACAGAACATTATAAATATTACGCATGATAATGTTTTCGATCAGCCCACTTTTGTAACTTTTGTTCTAATTACAAATATAAGAATTGGGTCAATGAAAAAAAAAAATAGTGCAACGTTTTTGCTTTCACAATATTAATAGAAAACAAAACAGTTTATATTGCTTGTACTCAGTGAACAATTTGTAACACATGATTGCTCTTAGATTATTTCGAATTGTTAACATCAAATGTACCAATGAATTTTAAGAACTAAACTACATAAAGCTGACTGCTCTAACGGTAAATGAAAACATCGTGAGGAAACCCACACACCCTAAAACACTTTTCCAAAAGTATGTTTAAAGCCTGCCAACCCACAGTAGGCAGGTGTGGTGGATTATAAATTGCCTGACCCCATAGTGGGACTATTAAGTCTGTTTGTGACGTTAATATCCGTTTAATAAGAATTTAATTCCAAACAATATTTAAAATAAAATCCAATTAATAAGATGAATTTCAAGCACACATACTAGTTTCAACTTTAATACAATAGATATAACCTTTCATTCGAATTTAAACCACTTAAACATTTATATATACGAGTACCTACGGTTAGAGTCCCAAATAAATAGTTATGTTTTTTTAGGTGTGTACGTATATTTCTTTGGCTCTACAGTTTAAACCATTTGACGGAATGAGGAATCATTAGATTCGTCTCACTTGTAAGAGAAACGTTGGATATATTTTTCCAAAATTCTCATATGTACAGGAATTACAAGAATCACACGGCGAAATAACTTTAGCACTCAGCTTTTTTCATTTGTCGAATTCAGCAAAAATAATATAAAACTTCTCGTTTTACTTAATATGAGCATGTCTATTGAAGTAAAATTGAGAATTCAAGTGTAAAAGTATGACTAATTGTGATTTCTTTGAAAGAGACATAAAGCAAAGTTAACGTATTATCATAGATTCCAACCTATTGAACGCTTGGAGAATTAGCAAGTTGACATAGCAATGGGAAAAAATCTTACATAGGTACACTTGAAAGTTGATATATATATAGCACCGGGCGGCAAAGTCGAATATTTATAGATAGGGAAATAAACCACCCGGCAGAGGCCGTACGCGAGCCGAATGTAGCGAACTGCACTCGCTCGAATGCACTACCCAATCGGCCCCTACCGAATATGCATAGTAATTAGTTGGGTTAACCTTGCTGTTTATCTAATGCCGACCGCAATGTGCCGGTTGGACACGTGTGTAGCGGCCCCCATTTAAGTACTGGAGTCCCGTGCGGTTTCACCTTCGTAGCTCTCGGTCCCTTATAAGCTTCTAGATAAAATATGTGACTCCTGAATAATGTAGCTTCTCCATTACTTAAATAATTAGAAACATTCGATCCTCTTTTCGATCTCGAACACCAACCTTATGGTCTCTCTATTCGAATACAGTACCATGCTCTGGGTCTATGACAGTTTAACGTGTCAATTAGGGTGACCATGAGACTCAGTAAATTAAGAATATTTTTTGAATTAACGAATCATCAAACAATTTTTGCATATTTTTGGCTATTGTCAGGACAACGTGTTTAAACTAGTGTTAGACAGTAAGAAACATATATTTCTGTTCACGACTTATGTTTCACTTGGTATTGTTATTTATTGGTTAGCATTAATGCGTCGCCGATCGTTGGCTTAAGTTGGAATTACCTTTGTTCCAGCAATCACACTGGCTGCTTCTATCCTAAAGCTGGAACACAACGACGTAATCGTGGCTATAATGGCGGTCAAAATAAGTAGGACTGTAAATCCTTCTAATACGTAATAAGAAACTACCACTAATATTTATAGTTTTCATGTAAATAAACAAATGTCTTTACATTTATACAGACATGTAGACAACTTCGGCTTTCAAAAGTATTGGTAGACTGTGAAGAAATACGTTAGCTCTCGGTACTGTTCTGTCAAGTATTGGCACATCGGAGCACTCTTGGCATAAAGCGAACCGACGTGCGAGGCTTTCTCAAAAGTAGCGTTCGAGTAGAACGCCTGTCTTCTGTTTCGCCTCGTTTCGACTAAAAGTTTTATTGTAAATAATTGATGATCGCAGGAGAGTCATGTTACCTCTCATTTTTCGGAATTTTACGGCAAGTCCGAACAAAATCGAAATAGAATGAAGTGTTGCTATTTTTGGAAAGAAGCCGTGAAAACAATTAACACTTTTATAGAAATGACCTGGATGTGGATAAAAAAACAAACCAATATTTTTTGTATATTGAAGATGTTTCAGCAATAAATTATTTAAAACAGGTTGAACCTTTTCTCACTCTGATATTTGACGTCATTTATATGATCTTCTTTAATCAGCGATGTAAGTGCATTCGGTGGAGGCCCAGGCTAAGGGTGTGACCACACCATTTGATCGACGTTGGCTGTTCCATTCTACCATCGATTGGTGTGGTCACACACCACACCTTAGGGCGAAAGTCGCATGCGCGATATTCAGTCTTTTGTAGGCGCTCCACATACTAGAGGACGACGAAACTGCAGGGGATTCCAATGCGAATTTCACCTGCACCAAACGCCAATTTTGCTTATGTTATCATACATACATAAATCTCCTGCATATGAGGCGGAGCTAGTGCCACTCGGTAGTAATACCACTCGGCAGTGTCAGGCTCCAATAGAGTGTATTACCTAAATAATAATATAGCAGATTTGTGTGACTTTAACCTTGTATTAATTATTGAAATCGGTAAAAAATTGCCAAGGTTTATTAACTGAATACAATTAAACACTCTTCCTGCTTTGCATTATAAATATAATTAAAATATAGCATTTCGGATAGGATCAAACGCTGACCTAGAGTAAAATTATCTGTCCTTATTAACACGAGCATTTATAAGGCATATAAGAAGTGTTCGCCATCAACAGTTTATTTTAGAACTTTGTGATAGCTACGGACAATTAGCCCAATCTAGATGTCGAAAAAAGCCCTTACCCCGAAAAGATTCAAGGCCAAAATTTTAGGTTGACTTATAGTTAATTTTAGCTTATGTTGAAAAACAGTTTCCACCTTAAAATCAAGAAGGCGGGTATTGCGGCGTTAAGTTTGGTCGCCATTTTGTGGTCACACTCCCGGTGACTGCTCCTAAAAGCTGGTAAAATAAAAAGTTGGACTAGAGTTATTTCGGGATACTTAATAGAATAGACAGAAATTGAGGAAATAAATTATTTATTTCGATTAACCTTCTTTCATCTCTTGTGAAGTGTCCCACTAAGTCTTAGATAGACACACATGGCACAGGTTGCGGGAGAGCAGTTTTTAATCAAAGTCAAAGCCGATTTCTGCACCGCAACTCGTTGGTAGGAAATAATCGCAAGCCGCACAGCTTTTCAAATTCGAATAAACTGATTAATGATTTTCAAAATAGGTGGGTCCTTAATTTTAAGATGATAAATAAAATCAGATCAATTTTAGAGCCAAGTATTATACCTTTTTAGAAAATGCATAAGATGCGCCAACTTTTGAGGGTAAATGCCAGCTTCATTCCGTACATGCTTTTTACACGGTGGAGCAGAGAAAATTAAAGATAAAAATTGCAATAAATTTGTTTTTCCTTTATTGCTTTTTTCTATCGTACCATAATATATTTGCTTGTATCAAAGGTTTATTACATAAAAAAGTTTAATAACCAATTAATAACCGATAAAAAAATTAAAATTGGTCAACATTTACAGATTCAGCATACGAATTACTGCTATAAGGAGTGATTTTTCACTTATTTTAGAAATCATCCTATATCTACTAAACTAATCCACATAGATTTTTTTAAATATATTTTTTTTACTATTTGGACCATGGCGCGTAAACCCTTTTCATTTGGACGTTGACCTTCCGAACACCCTGTTTAAGTTAGTGCAGTGGAGCTGTTGCATAAGAATTGTAGTTGCATATAATAATTGATAACCTATAGTTGTAACTTAGTAATGGAATTTAGATTGTCGGTCTGAGAAAAGTTAAAAAGTTACTGGTTACATCCCAATTATGGGATTCGAATCTGCCACCCACCGGGGATCATAAAAGAGTCTCAAACAAGGCTTTGTAAAAATTATCTAAAAGTTTGTATGGGACAAACTAAATCAACAGATTGTTATATGCTGTGCTTGTGTTATACCATACTTGCCTTAACTATGTGAAGCATACGCAAATAGATAATAAGAGTGATTATGCTGGAAAGTTCCAGTTGCAGCATGAATCCACATTTCTTTTCACATTATAAGCAGTTTTTATGATAGCCACGTGCGTATAAGAAAATTTTGACTTAAGTGAAAATGACTTAAGTGACGACAAACGCGGTCAAATTCCACCAGTTGTTATAAGCAATTCCTGTGGGAAATATTGTATGAAATATGTGTCATATAGCTAAATATTTTATAAAATGATAATTAAATTCCCAGGTAAATGATGTTTTGAATATATCGAAAACGGGGAGAATCTTATAAATTAATGTAACATAATTGACTTGTGAAAAAACATCTATGTACATTTATTTATTGTTATATGAATTATAATGCTCTACGGTACAACACACACATTTAAAGAAAGGGACTGGGCAGGAAGGGCTGTTTTTTGACTTGCAATCACACATTACTACTATTTATTCGCACAGTCCTCTAACGACAACATCGCTCTGCGGCCGGCCACGGCCGGTCGTAACGTAGTCAATCCTGCACTCTGTGCACCCCTCGAATTAAAAACCTCACCTCGGTGAGTGCAGCAACAACAGGGTTGAGCTTACCGCGGTCGATTAAATTCGATAGTGGTTCGCAAGAACCGGGCTGTCCTTCTGGCTGCGTACTTGACGCTTGGCGCCTGTACGTAGTCAGAGACTCGCTCTGCGGCCGGCTCCGGCCGGTCGTAACGTAGTCAATCCCGCACTTTTAGTGCAACCCAACTCCGTCAGGTCTACGGCCGGTTTTTGTTGTCAATTTATTGACGACACACTCCGTAGTAGACTCGCGTTCGATCAGTTGGATACTTAACGGTGACAACTAAGCCTGATAGCGTTGCCCCGGTACGCTTCCAAGGCCCTTCAGGCAAGGAGAAACCGGCTGACCCGATCCCATTGCACTTGGGCATTTCCCAGGGTGACGGTATAGTGCTGTCCGAATTAGGGGCACCACTTCGCGTCGTCCCCAGCCCCCCTACCGCGGGTAGGGAGGTTTAGGTGCTAGGTTTGCTAGGGAACCTAGGCATTTTTATTTATTTTCTTAGGACCAAGCCCTCCCAATGGACCAGCAAAGCTTGGTAAACTTTACTAGGTCGTTCGCCCAGGCGCTCGTTGCGTCCGGCACCAGCATATCGGATGACTTAATAACGCAGGCCTTACAGGCAATTATCGCGTCCCCGGCCCCTCAGGCCTCCGAAGTCCAGACCCCTCAGGTCTTCAGCTCTCCCGCGTCTCCCGCCTCGTCCGAGATGGACTGCGAATCAGTCGCATCCTCTCACGCATCGCGTCGTAAGCGTACCGCTCCCGGGAGCGACTCCGAACCCGCGTCTGATACGTCGTCAGATGCCGTCACCTTAACCGGCTCTCCTGAGCCCGCGTTTCAACTTGTCGCCAAGCGCTCCAAGAAGCGCTCTAAGAAAGCTTCGGTATCTTCAATACCCGAGCCCTCCCCGGTGTCTTCAACACCAGCCCCCGCGCCGTTAAAATCGCTCGTAGTAACCGCGTCTCCGTCGGTCACATCGAAGCCAGCGACGCGCTGCGCTCCCGTCCCGCCGAAGCCTCAGCTCCCTCCGCCCGTATTCCTGCGTGAAAAAGCGCGCTGGACCGCGGTTTCTAACTTGTGCAAATTGCACAAAATTAATTACTTAAAAGCCGCCAACGCTGGCGATACAATCAAAATTCAAGTAGCGACCGTCGACGACTTCCGCGCGTTTACCAGGTTACTCTCGTTAAATCAAATCGCGTATCACACCTACGCCCTCCCGGAGGAGCGTAAGATCCGCGCAGTACTACGGGGCGTCCCGTTCGAACTCAGTAACGAAGACATTCTCGAGGACCTTAAGCCTCAGGGTTTCCCGGCCACAGCAGTGCACAAGATGCACTCCAACCGCGGTAGGCGTTTTCCCTTAGCTCTAGTAATCCTTACCAACACTCCCAACTCGAAGGAGATTTTCAGAGAGGCTCGCACAATTTGCGGACTCTCGAACATCTCCGTCGAGCGTCCCAACCCCCACGGTCACCCTGGGCAGTGCCACCGCTGCCAGCTATATGGCCACGCAGCGGCTAACTGTTCAGCTCCCCCCAGGTGCGTTAAGTGCCTAGATCCCCACATCACTAAGGAGTGCACTCGCACTCCCGAATCCACTTCCCCCCCTGCCTGTGTGCTATGCGGCCAGTCCGGCCACACAGCTAACTACAGGGGTTGCCCGCGCGCTCCGCGCTCCACCGCCAAGAGGGTCACGCCTAAACCGGCGCCGCCACTCATACCCACTAACTTCCCGCCGCTGCGCAACCGGGGTCCCCCGGAAGCAAAGCCCGTTCAGCCAACGCCTACTCCGGCTCTGTCTTGGAGGCAGCGTCCGGCTGTCCCGCCAGCACCTTTCCGACCCATCCCAGCTCCCGTAGCTTCCGTAGGGCCGCGTCCCGCTCCGTCTTCTGCACCTCAGTCGTCGTTGGCTGAGGACATGAAGACCGTGTTCGACGTCATCCAAAACGTAGACATTAATGAAATTTCCATACTCGCACGCAAACTGCGAGCCGCCCGCTCTCCTCAAGAGCGTTCATTTGCGTTAGCCGAGCATCACTCGCTTTTAAGTTCATTATAAATCTTTATTTTTGTATAAATTCGTAAACAAGTAAATTATAATGTCTAGACCCGCGAATCCCGCGTCCAGTCGTATCAAACCCAAGGGCTTATCCCTAGTATCTTTTAACGCTCGTAGCCTTAGCACTAACCTTCCCAAGATTAAACTGTTCCTTCAGAACAAAGAACCTGACCTATTCCTTCTCCAGGAGACATGGCTTACTCCAAAACGCTCCAGGGGATATGCTATTCCTAAGTACGCGTTTACTCGCAACGATAGGCCCAACTCCGACGGTTACGGCGGCACCGCTATATATTACAAAAGAGGCTTCCATTGCTGTCCTCTCCCTACCCCTCCTCTCCTCAACATGGAGGCCACGGTGTGTAGATTGGCTATGACTGGTCATCCGACCATCATCATACCTTCAGTCTACATACCGTGTGGCTCCAATCCAATCCGCAGCGACTTTGAGGCCATTCTCGCCCTCGGCCATTCAGTCATTATGTTCGGAGACTTTAACTCCAAACATACTGACTGGACGTGCCTATCAACCAACACCAGCGGTATCGCTCTCCTCGACATCACCAACTCCCTTGACTTAGACGTCATATCCCCCATCACTCCCACTCACTATCCCAACAATCCGACCAACTCTCCTGACATCCTCGACTTTGCAATTATCAAGCGAATCAATCTTGACCTAAGGTCTATCGACCCGCTCGATGACCTAGGCTCCGACCATCGCCCCGTCTCCCTCGTGCTAGGTACGCCTAACGTTAACGTCCAACTTCCTAAGACCTTTACCAATTGGAAAGGCTTTAAAATACGTTAGTTTCAGCCTTAGAGGCCCCTAACTCTCCGCTCGCGATTTCACCCGACCAATTAGATAGTCAGGATAAAATAGATTCATTAGTCAATACTCTAACTGATGCTATTAACACAGCCATCAACGACAACGAAAAGGTTGCTAAGCAAAGCAAACCCGCGCTTCCACTAGCCGTTAGCAATCTCATTAAAGCCAAGAACGCGGCTCTCCGGAGAGCAAAGAAATATCCCACGCCAGCATACAGAACAGCTGCGAATCAGCTTCAACGTAAAGTTAGGTCTCGCCTCGCGGAACTCCGTGACACCCAATTTAACGATCTCATGGAGAATATCTCCCCGTCCCACCAAGCGTATTATCGAATGGCCCGAGCCTTACGCGTAGACACCGCCTCTCACGTTCCTCCTCTCACTCGTCCCGACGGCACCATTGCTTTCGAAGTCGAAGAGAAAGCCGAATGCTTCGCCGACAGCATAGCGGCACAATGCTCGCCCAGCACGCAACCCGCGGATCCCTCCCACATCCAGGCGGTAGAGGATGAAGTTCTCCGCAGAGAATCTCTCCCCATCACCAACGACCCCGTCAGTCTCTAATGATGAAATCTTGCTTCTCATTACAAAGCAAAAGTCCAAAAAGGCTCCGGGTGCGGATGGAATTTCCAACCACGCACTTAAGCACCTGCCCAAGCAGGTGCTTACCTTGTTAGCTATCATCTTCAATGCCTGCTTCGACCATAGCTACTTTCCAAAAGCCTGGAAAGAAGCGACAGTCATAGGCATTTCCAAGCCGGGTAAACCTCTGAATGTCCCGGCTAATCACAGACCCATCAGCCTCCTCAAGGCAATATCTAAACTTCTCGAAAGAGTCATTCTCTCGAATGCGGAACCATCTGTTTCCAACGGATGGTGACCCTCTCATTATTCCCCACCAGTTCGGCTTTCGCGCTAAGCACTCCTGCCCTCAGCAAGTCCATCGAATCGTCGAGTACATACTCGAAGGATTCTCTCAGCGTCGTAAAAAAACAATCGCGGTTCTCTTTGACGTAGCCAAGGCTTTCGACAAAGTCTGGCACAGCGGTCTCGTTTTTAAACTCTATAAAATAGGCTTACCGGCTCGCCTAGTCAGATTAATAGCGTCGTTTCTTAAAGACCGTACTTTCCGATTCAAACATGAAGGCACGCTCTCCGCGCCTCGTCCCATAAAGGCAGGAGTCCCGCAAGGCTCAGTCCTCGCCCCTCTGCTGTACACCGTGTACACTAACGACATCCCCATCCCGCCGAAAGACGTTGAACTCGTCCTCTTTGCAGACGATACCGCCCTTTACACTAAAAGTCAAGCGATCCCGTATAACATCACCAGACTCCAAAAGGCCGTAAACGCCCTCGGTGTTTGGTTTCAAAAATGGCGTATCGATGTCAACCCAGAAAAGAGTTCTGCTATTCAATTCGACCACAAACGTCGTAATCGCCACAACGATCCGCACATTCGTATGTTAGGTATTCCCATCCCCTGGAAGCGCACTGTCAAATACTTAGGCGTCACCTTAGATCAGACGCTTTCTTTCAAGCCACACGTCGATAGAGTAACGAAACTCGCGCGTTTTTACTTAAGCCGTCTATATAGTATGATAGGAAGAAAAAGTAAAATGTCTTTTAGAAATAAACGTACGCTTTATAAGGTCTGCGTTAGACCCGTCATGTCATATGCTTCGCCAGTCTTTGCCAAGCCAAACCCTCCGTCCTGTATAAGCTGCAGGTAGTTCAAAATCTCTTCTGCCGCAGGGCCACAAACGCACCTTGGTACGTGCGTAACGCGGACCTGCACAGAGATCTTGAACTATCTACAGTGCAACAGCACCTCAAAACACTCTCAGAATCGTTCTTCAAACGCGCCGAATCCCAACCCAATCATCTTGTTCGAGATTCAGTCTCATATACTACTCCTGTGTTAGATTCGATTTACAAAATCGCTAGACCGAGAAACGCGCACACGAGCGAACGCACGCAGTTAACTTTAGATCTAGAGGCCCTTCAGGCCGCAAATTCTAATTCTAACGTAAATTCTAATTCTAACGTAAATCCGAATTAATGCAATATTATTTTTTAATTTTTAATGTTTTTTATTATTTACTTTTCTTTTTTGAGCACCTTCAGTGCTATGTAAATCCCAGCGGGGACCCCTTAAGGGCCCTGCTAGCGCGGCCTCTTTCTCCGATTGGCCGTCGCTCAGATGAAGGCTGAGTGGCAAAAATGCACGAGCCGACAGGGGGTTTTTTAGTGGGTATGGTTCTGGTAGGCGTCGGGACGAGTCCCACATAACTTCGATCGCGCGCGCGGAGTATGCGTCAGAGCATTTTTTATGTCCTCCTGCCCTTCCCGTGGAGGGGAACCAAAAAAAAAAAAAATAACGACAACAATGACAACAATATTTAAAAACAATTGATTTCTGATTTTCGACTCCATTCTCGCTCCGATCGCCGCCCGGTACGGACGTTCCAAGAGCACTCCGATTGATCGGTCCCTTCCCGATATTCAGTGGCGCTCAGTTTACTGAGGTCACAGTATAGCGTGTTAGTTCCGTGATACGGTTTTTCTGGGTTTTCTTACTTCCTCCGAGCGCTATCGAAGTGATTATTTTTCTTTGCGACTAAGTCTCTTAGTTTTCAAAGTGTTGTGCTGTGTTGTGCTTGTGCTGAGTGCTGTGTGTGCCCAGCGTAAAGTATTCTGGTTTTAGTACAAAGGATACCTAACGGTGACAACTGAATTTGTACTGATCCAGTCCTTTTATTTTATTTTTTTTCTTATCTACTATTTTATTTATTTACTCTCCTATTTCATATTTATCTTTACCATATTTGTGTCTTTCCGTGCATATTTGTCCCTTTTGTCCGTAAGGTTGACCCTAACGCGTTCAACTCTTTACCTGCGCACCCTTTTTACGATTCTAGGTAGCGGCCTTTGGCGAACTGCGGTTAGTTTTACGTTATTCTCCCCAGCCCCTTATATCTATAATTAGTCCCAACCCCTCCCTAATGGATTCGCAGAGTCTATTAAACCTCGCGAAGGCCTTTGGCCAGGCACTTGCCGCGTCGGGTTTCCCGATCAAAGATGAGGTCATAACGTAGGCCTTTATTACTTTTCACGCGTCCTCGGCCCCTCAGGCCCCAATCCCGGCCCCTCAGGCCACTAACGCCCGGACCTTTCAGGTCTTATGCTCTCCTCCCGCGTCTCTCGTGCCCTCCGAGATGGACTGTGTGTCGGACACATCCTCTCGCACGTCGCGCCGCAAGCGTACCGCTCCCGGGAGCGACTCGGAATCCACGTCTGATGCGTCATCGGACGCCGCCACCTTAACCGGCTCTCCTGAGCCCGCATTTACACTAGTCTCGTCCAAGCGCTCTAGGAAGCGCACAAAGCAAGCCGCGGTGTCTTGTGTCCGGCCACTCAGCTAACCACAGGGGTTGCCCGCGCGCTCCGCGCTCCTCCGTTAAGAGGGTCGCGCCTAAACCGGCGCCGCCGCTCACTCCCACCAACTTCCCGCCGCTGCGCAACTGGGCTCCCCCGGAAACAAAGCCCGTGCAGCTAACGCCTACTCAGGCTTTATCCTGGAGACAGCGTCCGGCCACTCCACCTCCACCGTCCCGCTTCGTCGTCTTCACCTCAGTCGTCGTTGGCTGAGGACATGAAGACCGTGTTCGACGTTATCCAAAACGTCGATGTTACAGAAATCTCCGTACTCGCACGCAAACTGCGAGCCGCCTGCTCTCCTCAAGAGCGTCTACTTGCGTTAGCCGAGCATCACTCACTACTTAGTTCCTTGTAAATTATATATTTACTATATTTATTTATTTATTATTTATTTAGGTAACATACAGTCATTAACAAAAACAAAGTTACAGATAGTGAACACAATTAGACCTAAAGTACCATTGTATAAAATATATATATATATATATATATATATATATTTTATACAATGTTTTATACAATATACAATAAATTAATATATATATTTTATTCAATATATATATATATATATATATATATATATATATATATTGAAAGGATATTAGCACACGCAAGTAAGAACATATTATATGAAATGCAAACAATAAAAATATTACAAATAAATGACTTGTTGTTGATACATATTAGATTTCCAAAGTATAATAAAAAATAAAAAAAATACATCATTATACAATTAATATGTTTCAAGCAAACATAAACTTTTTTAATTTTAATTTAAAATTATTTAAATCATGTGAGAAAATATCCACTGCATTATGGGAATTATAATAGGAACTAGAACGTCTGAAGAAGGTATTTCTCGCATAGTTAGTATGGTAAGGTAAAATTTAAAAGGTATCCTTTGATCGAGAAGAAGGTCGAGGAATTTTAAAATTAACTTGACTGAGTAGTAGTAGTTGTGTAATATTTTATAAAGGAATAAAATAATAAATTAATAAATAAAATAATAAATGTCTAGACCTGCAAATCCCGCGTCCAGTCGTATCAAACCCAAGGGCTTATCCCTAGTTTCATTTAACGCTCATAGCCTTAGTTCTAACCTTCCTGAGCTCAAATTATTCGTTCAGAACATTAAGCCTCGCTTCTCGAAGTGACGTGGCTCACTCCAAACCGCTCCAGGGGATGCGCTATTCCCAATTACGCACTAACTCGTAACGATAGGCCCAACGCCAGCGGCAACGGTCACGGCGGCACAGCTATTTACTATAAAAGAGGTTTCCATTGCTGTTTTCTCCCTACCCCTCCTCTCCTCAACATGGAAGCCACTGTGTGTAGATTGGCTATGACTGGTCATCCGACTATCATCATATAGACATCACTAGTGGCACTAGACCAATCCGCAGCGAGTTTGAGGCCATTCTCGCCCTCGGCCGTTCAGTCATTATGTTCGGAGACTTTAACTCCAAACATACTGACTGGACGTGCCATCAACCAACACCAGCGGTATCGCTCTCGTCGACATCACTGAACAACTCGCCTTAGACGTCATCTCTCCCGTCACTCCCACTCATTATCCCAACAACCCGAACCATTGTCCCGACATCCTCGATTTCTTTACCAACTGGAAAGGCTTTAAAAATACGTTAGTTTCAGCCTAAGAGGCCTCGAACTCTCCGCTCGCGATTTCGCCCGGTACTCTAGATAGCCCGGACAAAATAGATTTATTACTCGATTCCCTCACTGATGCTATCAACTCAGCCATTAGTGATAACGAAAAGGTTGCTAAACAAGGCAAACCCACGCTTCCCTTAGCCAGTAGGAATCTTATTAAAACTAAGAACGCGGCTCTCCGGAGAGCCAAGAAATATCCCACGCCCACCTATAGATCAGCTGCGAATCAGCTTCAGCGCAAAGTTAGGTCTTGCCTCGCGGAATTCCGAGACGCTCAGATGAACGATCTCATAGAAAATATCTCCCCGTCCCACCTAGCATATTATAGTATGGCCCGAGCCTTACGCGTAGACGCCACCTCTCACGTTCCTCCTCTCACTCGTCTAGATGGCACTATTACCTTCGAAGTCAACGAGAAAGCCGAAAGCTTCGCTGACAGCATTGCCTCACAATGCTCGCCCAGCACCAAACCCGTGGATCCCTCCCACATCCAGGCGATGGAGGACGAACTCCTCCGCAGAGACTCTCTCCCCATCACCGCCGACCCCGTCACAGTCTCTAATGACGAAATCACGCTTCTCATTAAAAGTCAAAAGTCCAAAAAGGCTCCGGGTGCGGATGGAATTTCCAACCACGCACTTAAGTACCTGCCTCAACAGGTGCTTACCTTGTTAGCTATAATTTTCAATGCCTGCTTCGACCTTAGCTACTTTCCAAAAGCTTGGAAAGAAGCGACAGTCATAGGCATTCCCAAGCCGGGTAAACCTCTGAATATCCCGGCTAATCACAGACCCATCAGCCTACTCAAGGCCATGTCTAAACTTCTCGAGAGTGTCATACTCTCTCGGATGCGGAACCATCTGCTTCCAACGGATAGCGATCCCCTCAGCAAGTCCATCGAATCGTCGAGTACATACTCGACGGCTTTTATCCGTAGCGTAAAAAAATGGTCGCAGTTTTTTTTTTGATGTAGCCAAGGCTTACGATAAAGTCTGGCACACCGGTTTCGTTTATAAACTTTACAAAATAGGCTTACCGGATCGCCTCGTTAGAATAATAGCGTCCTTTCTCAAAGATCGTACGTTTCGTTTTAGACATGAAAGCACGCTTTCCGCGCCTCGTATCATAAAGGCTGGAGTCCCTCAATGCTCAGTCCTCGCACCTCTATTGTACACCGTGTACACAAACGACATTCCCATTCCGCCGAAAGGCGTCGAACTCGCTCTCTTTGCCGACGACACCACCCTTTACACCAAAGGCCTCCGTGTCCCGGGTCTCGTCATCAGACTCCAAAAGGCCGTAAACGCCCTCGGTGCATGGTATCAAAAATGGCGCATCGATGTGAACCCAGACAAGAGTTCTGCGATTTACTTCGACTGCAAACACCGTCGTGTCGCCGACAATCTCCACGTTTGAATGTTAGGTATTCCCATCCCTTGGCGCACTACCAAATACTTAGGCGTCACCTTGGACCACACGCTTTCTTTCAAGCCACACGTCGATAGAGTAACGAAACTCGCCTGTTTTTACTTAGGCCGCCTGTATGGTATGTTAGGTAGAAAAAGTAAAATGTCTTTCAGAAACAAACGTACGCTTTATAAGACCTGCCTTAGACCCGTCATGACATATGCCTCACCAATATTTGCCCACGCCAAATCCTCCGTCCTGCACAAACTGCAGGTAGTTCAAAATCTCTTCTGCCGCGGGGCCACAAACGCACCTTGGTACGTGCGTAACGCGGACCTGCACAGAGATCTTGAACTACCTACAGTGCAACAGCACCTCAAAAAACTCTCTGAAGCGTTCTTCAAACGCTCTGAAACCCACCCCAATCCTCTAGTTCGAGATTCAGTCTCGTATACTACCCCTGTCATAGATTCGAAGTACAAAGTCGCTAGATCGAGAAACACGCTTACGAACGTGGCCACGCAACTAACACTAGATCTCGAAGCCCTTCAGGCCGCAACTCCAATTCCAATGTAAATTCGAATTAATTCAATTTTTATTTTCACTTTGAGCACCTTCAGTGCTATGTAATCCCAGCGGGTGACCCCTTCTTGGCCCCGCTAGCGCGGCCTCTTTCTCCAATTGGTCGTCGCTCTGAAGGCTGTGTGGCAAAAAATTTTCATTTTTGGGGTTTTTTTTGTTGGTAGTGCTTATTAGCATCTAGTCCCAGATGTCTTGTAACGCGCGCGAGAGGTATGCGGAAATGCATTTTTTGCCTCCTGTCCAAACGGGGAACAAAAAAAAAGTTTTCGATTAAGATGTTAGCCTCACAATGGGTGTTTTTGTTTGTTAACCATAGTTTCCTACTAAATGATAAAACTCGACCGATTTTCATAGATCTGACATGTTATGTTACTAAAACTTAAAATATTAAAAAAATAGAAACCCACTTCAAAACGGAAGTCAACTGAAAATAGAAAAATAATAACTTTTCTTAGGGTTTAATAGGGTTTTTATCTAAGTAGGTACATAAGCTAAATATGTCGTTTTGAGGTCGGTGCCAGCCTTAGTAACGACATGTGACGTGCGACTGTTCAGTTTTTATTTTCTATTGCATGCTGTCTTAAAAAGAAATATTTAGCTTACATATGCTAAATATAGGTACATACCTACCTACCCCTTTCGCTTTAAAAGTGACTACTTTTCTCTTTTCAGTTGATTTGCGTTTTGAAGTCGTTTCTGTTATTTTATAAATTTACTTCATTTTATACTTTTTAGTGAGATCAAACTAGTAAAATCAGAATTAAAGATTTTCTTGCACTTATCAACACTACCTTAGCTTTCCAGCCTAATAGATTCCCACTTCCAGTACTTGACTTGATCATCAGGAGTTCGCTTTGATGTGTGATTATTTGGATACGATCAGCGTACTAGTGGCCAGTGAAGTGTTCGATGTACATATTCTGAGCTGTATTATCTGACCATCATCCAATGTTATGAGTTGGACACATTATAATTTATCACATGAGCCCAAGTGGTTCGATATAGTTCTCATAAATCGCTCAGTATATACTCGTAAATGCACTGTTTGCCACTGAGGACAACCGTTATCTGCGTCAGGTGCAGTCCAGGAAATTTTATCAACTCGAACATCTAAAATATGACTTCCCAATATAACAGATCATATGAACACGCGGTATGTCGTTGAGGAATTTCGTTGTATGAGTACAGGTTCAGTCCAAGATTTCTTCGAATACAGTACAGTTACTTCAGGTTTAGTCTAGGATATCCTTGATCATAGTTAGCTTTTCTAGTCTAGGATAGCCTTTCTCGTTAACTTAAGAAAACGTCAATTACTAAACACGTTCTGTTTGTTGTAAACACGGTATATCTCCAAAGACCAGGATCAAAAACCCTCAAAATTATTTAAAATTATTTAAAAACGTCGGTCCATAAGTAAAATAGGAATACCCGAACAAACATAAACAAAAATCTTTTTTGGAGTCGGTAAATATGAAAAGGAAATAAACATGCCGACCGTGCGACTGGCATACCTACTGGCAAAAGCCGCCATTTTCAATCCCTTTATTTAAAGAAGAGTGTTCTTTATACACTTAAACATTTATAGACAAATGTGGCTTTAAGCGTATTTATGTTCATTGCAAGTCTTTACCACCAGGCTTTCATCTTAATCCAGGATTTCTCATTTGTATACTCGAATACTAATAAACTTTCTAAAACAATTTCAAAATGTATTTTTTTATTTTAACACTAAAGATGGATCCTCAGTTTACAAACTAGAATATGCAGGTGAAGAATTTACGCATAATTTTTCGAGTTATTGTATTGCGATCGCGTGTGAAATGGTACCTT
Source organism: Marasmarcha lunaedactyla (assembly GCA_923062675.1). NCBI lineage: Eukaryota > Metazoa > Arthropoda > Insecta > Lepidoptera > Pterophoridae > Marasmarcha > Marasmarcha lunaedactyla. The sequence goes on along the minus strand of OV281361.1, from coordinate 6,068,226 downwards.
TTCTACAAAATGGCGCCGACTTAGCACGCAATGCCGTGACAATAACATTGAATGTTAACTATTTGTAGAGCGTCATAAACGAATTATTTTTCACGATTGTAATGATAAAAACTTGGTGCAAAGTTAAAAATAAAATAATTATATTCAAGCAAAGGTGGTCATGTACTGTTTTTGCACACACGTTATGCAACAATTATATTAGCTTATTTACATAGTATAACTTTAGACATGTTCTAAACCAAAACTATTCAAATCGTAAATAAAAACTAAAAAAATCAGATATTGAACTGAAGTAAAATAATAGGAAACTACTAATAATATAGTAATTATTAATAATATGTTAAGATGACCTTGACTCGGAGCATAAAAAAGGACAGTATTCACAATGGATCGTCGAGGTCGCAGTAAGGAGTGGGGGCTTCCTCCCCTAAACCCTCGACAAATCATTAATAATGATAATAATACCGGTCTTCTTACACCTAAATTCCAGTCCCTAAATTAACCATACACAGGTATACCTACACTGCGTTTTTGCCGTTTGACAAAAAGTCTGCCGTTTGGCAAAAATAACAACCCGAGAACAAACATCTGTGTTAATCACACAATGAATGCTCAGGCCAAGACTCAAACCTCATATTGGCGTATGAGGCAAGGCTCTACACTGCGTCGGTCAATCGGTCGTCGAATAATTATAACATGATCTTGTTCAAATTATTTAAAAAGCAAAACGAATGTTTTGAAGAAATAATTATTCTCGAGATCCTTGCTAGTTGTTTCTCACGAACTGAACATTAAAATTGTTGAAAGGGCTAAATCGAAGCGGTTAAATCGAATTAAAAATTAAACCATAGAATTATAATTTAGACAAATTCGATTAAAATAATCCGAATAGTGACAATGACGAGCTATCGAAAAATTTTAAAATCTAGAGACGATATATTATTCTTCAGTAGGTTTCAAAATAGAGCTTAAATAGAGCTGTTCTTTAGAGTTATTATAGTTCAGGGATAGCAGTTAGCCTTTACATTATTTCTATAATTTGTTTTTATGCCTTTTATCTAAACTGCTTAGCCGTTTTTGGCTGGTTGAGTAATAAACTTTCACATTTATTAAATAAGCAGGATTATGGTCACAGCCTCCAATGAAAAGATGTATCAAAGATCTTTTACCTCGCTAACCAAATAATTTCAATATACAACGTTGATAAAAGCGAGAGTTGATAAGTGCCTACTGTTAATCCGAAACTATTAAAAAAAAGTTTACGAGAAGTATACGAAAAAACGTTTTTCAAAGAACTTAAAGCTTAATAATTAAGTTAAAATGTAAACATCTTTTGTTGAGTAGCATAGCATTTGAATAGCATAGCGCGTGCGGCGGCGGGCTCACCGGGTCGCACACCTACCTACACAGTGGAGCGCCCGGGTTTGATGTGGATGATAATGTAAACATGTGTTGTAGGTAACGTTGGAAGGTATGGTCAATGAAAATAATAAACAAAAATAATTAATTGTAACACTTACACATTAAATCTTTAATTGTTCGAGATGTCCGCCGTTTGCAATGGTACACAAATTATAACGACGTATAATATTGTTATTTAATCGTGCAATAAGGTCACTGTTTGTTGTTAAACTTTTTAATTTATGTCTTTGTCTCACAGATATGTTATATATTTATTACAAAAGTCAGGGACTTAACCTGCAAATGTATTTTTACTGTGGATTAAAGATTATTATTATTATTATTTATTAAACGCTAAAATCCATTGACATGCACGGCTGTCTCCATACCTTTCTCGGTAAGTTCGCAGAGCTAGAGCTGCGGTTCCGTGGGATTCCCCGTAGATTAAAATCATGTCAGTGTATTCTGACGCCGTGTATGTAGCACGAGGCATTGTGGATGTCTTACGTACTTACAAAATAATTAAAAACTACTCACAAAACTAAACCGAAAATACTCAGTTACGTGTCCTATCGCAATAAAAACTTAACATTAGTAAATGGGACGCGTGAGCGACAATAATCCGTGCTGAATTGCGCAACATGCACCCCGGATGCAACGCGTCTTTGCACTAAACAAAGTAAAAATTGTGCCCTTGACCTATTTAGCCGAGCCGCCGCCGGCGCCATAGCAACATACTGATCTATTTCTATTTCTGTTACGCTTATTAGATTAGAGTGAGATAACCGTGATCTGTACTTTCTTTTAAGGAAAGATTTGGTACAAGTACCTCCTTGTTTGTACTGCAAACTTAATTTGTGAATTTTGTCGTTTAGATAACTACGTATGCCTATAGTACAAACTTACGATCAGGTGATCGGTAAGATACAGAGTGTTTAAATGAAGCTAAGTAAAAACTAAAAAACATTCCTGTGACTAAACTATGGCTTACATTGATCTGATTTTAGTTGTGTAGCCTGATAATGATACACAGAATATGTGGTTTCATTTAATGCCTCTCGCTTTTACCACCGTTGTATATATTTTTTAAAATTTTAAAATTTTCACGATTTCTGTTTAATAGATATAAAATTTACGAATAGTTAGAAGCTAAAATAACATAGGTAAGTACCTACGTAATAGTCAAAGTGCCTTGTGACAGAACAAAAAGCATTAATTAAAATAATGACTAGACTTTGTACTACTATTATCTTACATCGCCTCCAGCTAAAATACATTAACTAATTATTTTGCAAATTCATGGCTTTTTAGAGTTTTGACATAGTGTGTCAAAGCGCGAAATAAATTATTATCTCTAGTTTAAAAAACATCATTTGCGCAACATGTAGTATTTATTATTTTCAAAGAGGCATTGTTAGTGGGAATAATATAAATGGCGTTAAATCGGAAAAACCACGTAAACTAATTATCAATTGCCACTCTTTTGTGACTTTGTTTCTTTCATGTCCTAGTCAAATAATATTGTTCCATGTATGTAATTTTAACAAAAGATCGACGTCGGGTTTTTTTTCACTGGTTATTTTTTTCTATCTGACTTCCTTTTAGAACCTGAAGTATACAAAGTAAGACTAACAAGACGAGATCAAAAATGTAAACAATCATTCAGATATTTCATACAGCTTAAATACATCATTTGATCTTGCTGACAGCTTTCCTGTACTACGAATCAAGTAGCCGTTGTCAACCAACTGACAAAATTATTGCGAACGAGAGATAAGGACAGATATAACAATCGCTGCGCAATCGCAATGTAACTCAATGACGGTCAGTTTGTTTACGTATTTTATCTCGTCTCGTTGGCATCACTGTAAATGAATCGAAATTAGTTAAGAGTTACAATTTGTGAACTAATAATGAAATTAAATATAAGGGTTATGAGCTTACAAGACTTTACAGCGTTTATGCAAAGTTTACCCACTGATATGCTTTGTATTTCTTTAGGATTCCACACTAAAAGGACCTTGTAAATTTACTATGTGAAATGGAACCCTACAATTAGGGCTCCGTTAGGGTGTTACCACACCAATCGATCGACCGTCGATCGACCAGTGTGGTAACACCCTTAATCAGTTGGAGCAACCAGAAACAGATACATATTTCAGATCGAGTGTTTCTAAGGCGTCGATGGCTCATTGGTAAGGTGCTAGTTTCTTGATCTTGAGGTACAGGGTTCGAATCCGATGACTGCCAGAAATACTAATAAGATTTTACACATTTTGTAGACTAACAAACTATTTTAGAATACCACCATTAGGGGTGGAGGAAACCATAGAACAAACAGCCACATTACAAAGTTCGTTGTATGGTCTTCCATAAAACAAGCTTTGCTTACTTTGGGGCCATTCAGTTGGTGTGTTTGTCTAGGGATTATTTTCATTATTATAGTTTAAGTCCATCTCGTGCTTGGGCGGGTCTACTAGCTTTTAATTCCGATAAATTCATTATCAAAACGAAAAGGGTAGATACCTGCTCTCCAATCTGGCAGATACACTGTCAAGCGTAACGAGTTCAGTGTTTCCGAGGCAAGACAAAATGCGGGTTAAATCTCCAAATATCTAAATTTATAGTTCTATTTGAGCGCATAGTTACTAGGCTGAAATATATAAACCCTACTTAACCTTCTTAGATCTCAACTTAGTGTTCAAATAAAAAGCATATTTGTTATATACTACATAGAACGTTTTCTGAACACATGTGACACAATCTTGTCAAAATGCGATCCATTATGTTTACTGAATTTTAATCACTGAACGGGATGCAACATAGACGCTTTATAATTGACCATTCGGTTGAGATAATTCATAGAGAGCAGAGACATCAAATGGTTTCTTTGCGAATTTATACTTTATACATACTACATCTAAGTCTATATTTGCTAAGCAAAATCTGTTATTAAGGCAGTGATCCCAAATAACCGTTGGACGAGTGCGGCCGTTAGTGTGATCCCAACTGCTAAAGTTATTTTCCCGTGTAATTCCTGTTCTCATGGGAATTCGACATTAAAAAAATATTATCGAAACTAAGCAGACAGAGTTGCACGTAAAACCTATTCTTCTTATACTTATGAAACGTTATGATCTAGTATATTATATCTCGATCGAACACCGGACGGAAGTCCTAATAGTAGTCACTGTTTATCCAAGTACTACCGCGTCATAGCGGAGATTGCCAACATGGCTTATGCAAGAATAAAGTGTTGAGAAAACGCATTGAGATGTCTCGATAAACGGTTCTTTGTTGCGCTGTTGCGTTTGTCTGTGGGCACGTTTTGTTTGTTCAGTACATTTTTATTGATACAGCAATTAGCTTAGTTTTGTCTAATAAGGTTGCGTAATAAAAAGAACATGTTTTTCTATGCGTGTAGCAGTTTTTTCTTATAAACTGTTGTTTAACAAAATTAATAAACCTGACTGCTAAAGTTATTTGTTATCCCCGTTCCGTGTAATTCGTGTATCTATGTCACTCTATGTCACTTCCACAAATAAGACGAATCGAATGAAACCTCAAATTTTGAAATACGTCAAACGGTTTAGACTGATAGCGTGTCAAAGAATTAAAAAAGGTTTTGACTTGGATCGAATTAGACTGATCACCTTACTGAATAAGTTTACTCAGCTGTACATCGCAATCTTTGAACATTTTTTTATAACAAATACCTAATGCTTTATTACACAAGAAAGGGGAAAGTTTCAAACATGTGAATAAATCTTATGCACAATATTACTGTGAGATATATTGAATATGGATTTAAAAAAAAAAAACTCTTATATTACCTATACATATACTAAATTTGTCTACTATACAAGACGTCGAAGAGTTACTTTCAGGAACAACCCAGGGTGACAAATTTGGCTTATCGTAAAAACTTCACCGATATATGTAAAACAATTTAATTAGATAATGTATCTATTGTTATGCAGCACGTTTGAGATGAACATTTTAAAAAGAATTGAAAATTAAAATGAAGTCTTGTAGAAAACATATGACCTTAGTGATAGCCGTCACGGGTATGGCTTAATTTACATACACACATACAAATACATTAAGCGCCATCAACAAGGCCGCATGCCACAACTTGTTTGGTCTATTTATCGCGTTATTTTGCGTTTTCTACCATCTGATTTATTAGTTCAATGGGAACAACCCCATGTTCGACTACTAAACATCGAACTGCTCTTTGATATTTTGACATTCATACTGAAAATACTAAACTTGTTGACAAACAAGCATTTTTTTGAATAACAATTATTTGTTGAACGCGGCTGCCATCTATTATTTTACACTCGAAGTAAAATAGTGTCGTTACCATACAGACTAACGACTTTTTATACAAACACTAAGAGGGAAACATGTTGATAGGTGTGTTTAATAATGAATAAATTTGTGCAATTATGATACGTTTTATTTTGTTGCATAGAAATTGTGTTTAAGTGTAAAAACAAACATTAACAGAGGAAAACCAACAAAAAGTAAAAAACCAAAACACGTCTGCAATATTTTCGCTTAAGATGCTAGTTTGTATGGTGCTTTACATTTCTTTAAGTTTTTAACAGTCGCGATAGATAGCGCTTCTTAGCTACGTACCTAAGAATTCCAACATTAAAGTGCGAAATTGTGCCTATCAACTTCGTGTGGTCCGTACCTAGCGTTACATTTTAACAGATGCATTTTTGTAGAAAATATGTGTTATTAAAAAAAAAGGATCACTTCTAGTGGTTTATAAATACGGCCAAGTGCGACTGCACGTTGGACTTACTCAAAAAATTGTGACGATTGAAATCTGTGATCAAAATTCGTAAGAAATATTACGTTGTCATACAGAACAAAGAATTACTGAACACCTTGCGCACGCGCCCAATGTTATTGCGAGAATCGCTTGCGCGTTGTTCCATGTTTTAAAGGCGCTCTACTATATGTACATTCTACGGGTCGAGGAGTCCTCGGCGAGGACAGGGGATGAAAAATGTTTTTCTTAATTTGAAATTGTGTTTGTTTTCGTTCGTTAACAAAAACTTGTAAACTGTTAATTTATATTGTTCCATTATGCTGCTGACTATATTATTTACGTGTTTATAATTTTAAAAATATATGATTTACATTTTTTTTTCTTTTGCGGTGATTATTACGGATTGTCACCTTTTTCTGTTTCGGCACTAATTCTGAGCCAAACAGCATTCACTTTAGTTTTAAAAACAGTATCCCGAACAGCATGTATTAAAATACCACTGTTGTTAATAAAATATTGTACCATTTTTTGTAACTAAACAAATTTTGTAGTAATTGGTCGTACTATTGTTGGCGGGCTCTTTAATTTTGTAAGCCTCTATAACTTATTGTGACACAGTTCCGTCGCGAGTCGTCGAGAAATAACATTTGCAGATGGACTGAAAGCGAAGCTTAGAAGTGGACACACTTCCGGCCGCACTCAGAGAAATCAAATGGTCCTAAGCATAGATTTGCTTTTAATCTTAGTCTATATTTCCTAAGCTGAGTGCCGCGCTTTGTACGCAGAACTCTTATAACTAAAATTTATACAGTCCGAACAGCATGTTCAGTAAAGGGTGGCGCTGCATTCTACGCGTAAAAAACTTTGACATTTAGTGGTTTAACAATTGCTTTAATTACAGTTTATGACACTGCACATACAAGTTGGTGGTAGACTACGTGTTGACTTTGCTGGCCTTCTATAATCAAATAATCCCAACTAATGTTGGACGCGAAAGTGAGTTTGTTTGTTTTTGATTTTGTATGCATTCCCGTCTTAGGGGCGCTACCCAGATGTTCGGGACTGTGCATTCGGGCTGGGTATGTTTGATGACGGCAAAGGCGGCCCAAACATGCACTTACCGGTATTCGTTAAGTGCCGTGGTCCATTCGGGATTAATAAAGCTCTGCACATTTGGCCCGTTCATCTACGCACAGTCGGGTTTACCGCCGGTTGATGCCGGCTCAGATACCTAGGTAGAGCCCCTTAACTGCTCAGCCGGTCATCACAGATATTGTCAGGTGTACCTACACAAGAGGACAGGGGCCTTCACAATCGTTTCGGATACGTGGGCGAAGCCGCACTCAAAACCTTGTGAGGCATATAATTGAAACTATTTGACGACCGAGTGGCGTAGTGGTAAGTAGCCTTGCCTCATACGCCGAAGGTCCCAGGTTTAAGGCCTGGCCGGAGCATTCATGTGTGATGAACACAGATGTTCGTTCTCGGGTCATGGTTGTTGATTTTTATATGTGTATGTTTATTCTGTGCTCCCCCCCGTTCGCTGTATGGTCATCCATAACACGAGCTCTGCTTACTTTGGGGCCCTACAGTTGGTGTGTTTGTCTGGAGATTTATTATTATTATTATTTAGGTTCTACATAATTTCGGTCTTGTATTTTTACCTTTTCTTACAAATCGATTATTTGTGTATGTGTTGATACATTTTTTGTTATGAAAAAAGAGAATGGACTGATTTTGATGCGATTATTTCAGTTTAAAAGCTGAACTAATCGAGAGCGTTCTTAACCATGTTTAGAGTGAATCGGTTCAGCCATTCAAAAGTTATGCGAGCTTTGTCCCGACAGTCGGAGGTCTTTAAATTTGTGTTCACAAATAACTTGTGTTGTAAAAGCGTTCTGCTTAAAACGTATAATAGTTTAGCTCTATGAAAGATTTGTGAGTCATTTTAAATCATATATATATTTACGGACTTTTACTCACGTTTAACTATCGAAGCGGTCCGACTAGTTTCGAGCCCGTTCGGAGCTTTTCTTCAGGGGGTGAGTGCAGTCGAGGCCGCGCCTCGCCGAAACTACCAAAACTAGAAACTCGGACCGTAAGAAGTCGTTAGTGTATTTATAAATATATTAGTTTATTTTCCTTCCAAAGGGAACTTCTGCCTTAAGACAAATTAACTGCATCATCTTGGAAGAGCAACGTCCATTTTCATTAAAGAGTAAAGTGAAACCTTTTCCGTTAAATTAGAAGTAAAGTTAGTTGATTTGATGGAAACAGATACAGGTACTGCGAGGACAGGAAAAGTTGAAATGTGAAAATGTATATTTGAAATTTATAGGTTAAATTATTTTTATTTTTTTATATATTTATTAGGCAATATTTATTTTAGGCGCGTGTGAGGACTGAGGGCCACTTTTTTCATTTCTTTTAAAATCAAAGAATTGTGGAAATCGGAAACAGTTTTTGTGAACGATCATCGTTCACTTACGGTATTTAGGCATTTGAGTTATAATTTAGAAGGTAAAAAATATTGTACCTACATTTTACTGTTTAAGTACATAGCTGACAAACGAGCTCTCAATCCGCTTGATGCTAAGTGCCATCCATGCCCAAGGACATTAATCGTAGATGTTTTAATGCTAAATATTTGCTTTGTATAATATATTGGAATATCGCTTAAAGACGCGTTTCTGAACCTGGGCTTCAGTCGATATTGTATTTGTTTCAGTGACTGGATTGGCTATTCCTTTACTTTCACTCAACCAAGTAAACCCAGCTGTTTTAAAACATAACATTACGTAACATATTTTATAAGTTTGTACTTATACTTCACTTTGGGAAAATTGACATAGTTTTTCGAGTTTTTCTAAGGGAACAGAAGAGAAGGGAAGAAGAGGAGAGGAGAGAAGTTGCTCTAGCTTTTTAATTTTTTCATGAAATAATACTCTTTACGATGACTTGTGAGATCTAAAAATAAGTTTGAACTTATATTTCCATATTTATATTTATTTTCCCACTCCCATTTGAGACTCCCACCCTTCTTACCAATATAACTAAGCTCCGCGGCCTCTTACAATGACAAAATTATTTTACTGTACAAGTTATCTATTATTTTTGTATGTTCTACACTATTATTTTTACATATCGTACCAACTCACAAGGAAATTCGATTAACTTTAACTTTTTATTACAAAAATTACAGTAAGTCTCAATTTGTTGCTCATCTCGTTCACCCCAGATAATTCTATTGGTCGAAGGTCGCGGCAGCTCCGCCACCTGTGTTACGGTTTTAATATTACATTTAATTTGTAATGTTAAGTGATCTGACCAATACACGTCATAAAGCACTTTTACTTCAGTGACGGAGCTACGCGCAGCCTCAGTCACCAGACAGTGGTCAAACCAACGTCGGCTGCCATTGATATCGCTAACAAAATTATAAGTGTCAGAGCTTAGTCTTACTAAATCTAAACATTCTAAGTTTTGATCGTTTCAAAAACCAATTAATTCTTTACAAAATAGTTCTCCGGGATGAGCGTTGAAATCTCCTAATACAAAAACCGACCCTATATTATTATTTCCTATTACTGACACAATTTCGCTTGAACATTCAACATACTCCACAAAATTATCTGCTGAGTCTGTAGGCATATAGACCGAAAAAACCAACATTGAACGACGTAACACTTCCATCTTGATTGCGATAATACGATCACACGCGCACTGGATCACTTTTGCATTTCGAGAAAACTATCAACTTCTAAAAATCTTGTTCTATGTGGCAGTTCCTGACGGCCAGAGCAGTTCCAATCTGAAAAAAGTGGACATAAGACCTCAAGTCAGAATTTAGATGTAATTTTTTTTATTACTTAGCTGTTGACTAGACTTATAATTTTTGTGATATACAGAAAACCTCCAGGTTTGATGGTTTTCGAGAAAAAATATAATGTAATTTTTGAGATGGAACTGAATTTTTTTTTTTTAGTTGGTCCCATATGGCGCGGATGTAGGGTTTATATAGTGGTAGCCCGAGTAACAGACTAATTTCGCAAAATCTGCAATTAATATTGATATTTCCAACGCCTCGTCACTCGCGGGGCCGCGAGTCACGGCATTATAATTTTTTTTAGTCCACAATTACTTGGGCTACCATTAAACGAACCCTAAACAAGCGCCAAATCCATACAAAAAATGTATGGTAATTTTTTTTATAGAAAACTATCAAACCTGGAGATTTTCTCTGTATTACAAAAGCTGTTAGTCTAATCAACAGATAACCAATAAAAAGAACTTACTATTATCACTAAAGTACGTCTTCTTACGGCAGCGTCGGGTGACGGGTCGCTCACTTCCCTCTAATATGGTTGAGGTGGGCGATGGTTGTCTGCACAGTTAACTTCGAGAAAGGGTGCTGTTTGAGGATATTTGTCGTTTGGATAGTTTATGGGGGAGGAGACTTGCCGAGCTAACAGATGCAGATACAAGATGCAGATTTTGTATAGAGAGAAGAACAGGGCGAAAAGTTATTTTGAAGAAATGACACCAGCTGAAATTTCGTACCAGTTCTTCTTCACGACGGTTTTTACAAACCGGTAGTAGAGTCATGCTTTATAAAACGTCAACAAGATCAAGTAACTGTCAATGTTGAGTATCAAATATTTAAAGGAAGAAGCGAGTTGTAAGCGATATGTCGATAATGTTTTTCTGTATTCGAACAAAAAAAGCTATAAAAATATAAGATCTGTGAAGCAAGAAAACTAAAAATATGTGAAACGATGATTTTTACTATTTTTTTTTCGAAGAATATTATGAATACTGAATAAATATGCCTATTACTTTTTTATAATTTTACACACGATAAATTAAATTATTTTAAGTATTGTACAAAAACAAAACATATAAAATGTTGCGGTTTTCTTGCTTTTATTCCAGAATTAAAGCTGACAAGTTCTAATACACAATGACACATGTCAAATAATCCAAACAAACTTGAACATGGGTTTGATTTATATAAAATCTCATATATAACTGATAGACGTGTACATATATTTTCATTCTCGCTCCGATCGCCGCCCGGTACGGACGTGCAAGACCCCGTTCTCCGTTGATCGGTCCCTTCCCGATATTCCGTGGCGCTCAGTCTACTGACGTCACAGTTTAGCGTGTTGGTTCCGTGCTACGGTTTTCAAGGTTTTTCTACTCCCTCTGAGTGCTGTCGAAGTGTGATTTTTCTTTGTGACTAAGCCCCTTAGTCTTCAAAGTGCTGTGATAAGTTGTGTTGTGCTTGTGCTGAGTGCGGTGTTGTGCCCAGCGTAAGCAGTCGTAGTACAAAGGATACTTAACGGTGACAACGAATTTGTACTGAACCAGTCCTTTTATTTTTATTTTATTTCTCTTCTCTATTTTAATTTATTTTTCTCCTAATTTCATATTTATTTTTATAATATCTGTGTATTTTCGTGTGTATTTGTCCTTTCTGTCGGTAAAGGTTGACCCTAACGCGGTCAACTCTTTACCTACGTACCCTTTTTTAGGTTTCTAGGTAGCGGCCTTCGGCGAGCTGCGGTTAGTTTTAAGTTATTTTCCCCAGCCCCCCTACCGCAGTTAGGGAGGTTAGCCACTAGGGTTCGCTAGGTTTATTTTAGGGAACTCTAGGCATCTTTTATATACTTAAATATACATTCCTTAGTATTCATACCAACCCCTCCCATGGATTCGCAAAGCGTAATTAACTTCGCGAAAGCGTTCGCCCAGGCGTTAGCCACGTCGGGCGTCTCTCTACCTCTGACGAGGTATTCACGCAGGCCTTATCTGCGCTTAACGCGTTCCCGGCCCCTTAGGCCCCAACCCCGGCCCCTCAGGCCACCAACTCCCAGACTCCTCAGGTCTTTACCAGCCCTCCCGCGTCTCCCGTTCCATCCGATATGGACTGCGCGCCGGTCACGTCATCTCGCACGTCGTGGCGTAAGCGTACCGCTCCCGGGAGCGACTCCGATTCCGACTCCGCGTCCGAACCGTCGTCGGGCGCCACTACTTTAACCGGCTCTCCTGAGCCCGCGTTTCAATTAGTCGCCAAACGCTCTAAGAAGCGTTCGAAGAAAGCAACGGTGTCTTCAACACCCGAGCCCACCCCGGTGTCTTCAACACCCGCCCCCGCGCCGTTAATGTCACTACAAGTGACTGCGAATACGTCAGCTCCGTGCAAGCCTGCAACGCGCTGCGCTCCCGTCCCACCTAAGCCTCAGCTTCCTCCACCCGTCTTCTTCCGCGAGAAAGCGCGCTGGACCGCGGTTTCTAACTTGTGCAAAGAGCACAAAATCAATGATCTCAAGGCGAATAACGCAGGCGATACTATTAAAATCCAAGTCGCGACTATTAGCTCTAGTTATCCTGTCCAATACTCCCAACTCGAAGGAGATCTTCAGAGAGGCTCGCACAATTTGCGGACTCTCGAATATCTCCGTCGAGCGTCCCAACCCCCGCGGTCACCCTGGGCAGTGCCACCGCTGCCAGCTCTATGGCCACGCAGCGGCTAACTTCTCAGCCCCTCCCAGATGCGGTAAGTGCCTAGATCCCCATAATACGAAGGAGTGCACTCGCACTCCTGACTCCAATTCCCCCCTGCATGTGTGCTGTGCGGCCAGTCTGGCCACACAGCTAACTACAGGGGTTGTCCGCGCGCTCCGCTTCAAAGAGGGTCGCGCCTAAACCGGCGCCACCGCTCACTCCTGCCAACTTCCCGCCGCTGCGCAACCGGGGTCCCTCGGAAGCAAAGCCTGTGCAGCCGACACCTACTCCGGCTCTGTCCTGGAGACAGCGTCCGGCCGCTCCAGCTACACCTTCCCGTCCTATCCCAGCTCCCGTAGCTCCCGTAGGCCCGCGACCCGTTCCGTCGTCTCCACCTCAGTCGTCGTTGGCTGAGGACATGAAGACCGTGTTTGACGTCAATCAAAACGTCAACATTAAGGAAATCTCCGTACTCGCACGCGAACTGCGAGCCGCCCGCTCTCCTCAAGAGCGTCTATTTGCGTTAGACGAGCATCACTCGCTACTAAGCTCTTTAAAAATTCCATTTTTCGTTTAAACTTAATAAATAATTATTATGTCTAGAGGGCTTATCCCTAGTTTCCTTTAACGTTCGTAGCCTTAATACTAACCTTCCTGAGCTCAAATTGTTCCTTCAGAACAACGAGCCAGACTTATTGCTTCTTCAAGAGACGTGGCTAACTCCAAACCGCTCCAGGGGATTCGCTATTCCCAAGTACTCGTTTATTCGTAACGACAGGCCCAACTCCGACGGTTTCGGCAGCACTGCTATTTATTACAAAAGAGGATTCCATTGCTGTGCTCTCCCTAACCCTCCTCTCCTCAACATGGAAGCCACTGTGTGTAGATTGGCTATGACTGGTCATCCGACCATCATCATAGCTTCAATCTACATACCTAGTGGCACCAGACCAATCCGCAGTGACTTTGAGGCCATTCTCGCCCTCGGCCATTCAGTCATTATGTTCGGAGACTTTAACTCCAAACATACTGACTGGACGTGCCCATCAACCAACACCAGCGGTATCGCTCTCCTCGACATCACAAACTCACTCGACTTAGATGTCATCACTTCCACTCACTATCCCGACAACCCAAACCACTCTCCTGACATCCTCGATTTTGCAATTGTCAAGCGAATCAACCTCGACTTCAGGTCTATCGAACCGCTCGGTGACATAGGCTCTGACCACCGCCCCGTCTCCCTCGTGCTAGGACCGCCCAACGATAACGTCACCTCTCCTAAGACCTTTACCGATTGGAAAGGCTTTAAAAATACGTTAGTTTCAGCCTTAGAAGCCCCAAACTCTCCGCTCGCGATCTCGCCCGATCAAATAGATAGTCCGGATAAAATAGATTCATTAGTCAATTCTCTCACTGATGCTATCAACTCAGCCATCAGTGACAACGAAAAGGTTGCTAAGCAAGGTAAATCCACGCTTCCCTTAGCCGTTAGCAATCTTATTAAAGCTAAGAATGCGGCTCTCCGGAGAGCCAAGAAATATCCCACGTCTGCCTATAGATTAGCTGCGAATCAGCTACAACGTAAAGTTAGGTCTTGCCTCGCAGAACTCTGAGACGCTCAGATGAACGATCTCATGGCGAATATCTCTCCGTCCCACCAAGCATACTATAGTATGGCCCGAGCTTTACGCGTAGACACCGCCTCTCACGTTACTCCTCTCACTCGTCCCGGCGGCACTACTGCCTTCGAAGTCGAAGAGAAAGCCGAATGCTTCGCTGACAGCATTGCCGCACAATGCTCGCCCAGCACGCAACCTGCTGATCCCTCATACATCCAGGCGGTGGAGAACGAAGTCCTTCGCAGAGACTCTCTCCCCATCACCGCCGACCCCGTCACAGTCTCTAATGACGAAATCTCGCTTCTCATTAGAAATCAAAAGTTCAAAAAGGCTCCGGGTGCGGATGGAATTTCCAACTACGCATTTAAGCACCTGCAATGCGTACCTTGTTAGCTATCATTTTTAATGCCTGCTTCGACCATAGCTACTTTCCAAAAGCTTGGAAAGAAGCAACAGTCATAGGCATTCCCAAGCCGGGTAAACCTCTGAATATCCCGGCTAATCACAGACCCATCAGCCTCCTCAAGGCAATGTCTAAACTTCTCGAGAGAGTCATACGTCTGTTTCCAACGAATGGCGATCCCCTCATCATTCCCCATCAGTTCGGCTTTTGCGCTAAGCACTCTTGCCTTCAGCAAGTACATCAACGGTCGCAGTTTTCTTTTACGTAGCCAAGGCTTTCGATAAAGTCTGGCAGAGTGAGCTCGTTTATAAACTCTATAAAATAGGCTTACCGGATTGCCTAGTCAGGATAATCACGTCGTTTCTCAAAGATCATACGTTTCGTTTAAAACATGAAGGCACGCTTTCCGCGCCCAGTCCGATAAGGCTGGAGTCCCTCACGGCTCAGTCCTCGCCTCTCTGTTGAATACCGTGTACACTAATGAAATTCCCATCCCGCTGAAAGGCGTCGAACTTGGCCTCTTTGCCCTTTACACCAAAGGCCGCTGTGTCCCGCACCTCATCACCAGACTCCAAAAGGCCGTTAACGCCCTCGCTGTATGGTTTTGAAAAATGGCGCATCGATGTGAACCCAGACAAGAGTTCTGCGGTTTACTTCAACTTTAAACGCCGTCGCATCGCCGACAATCTCCACGTTCGAATGTTAGGTATTCCCATCCCCTGGAAGCGCAGTACCAAATACTTAGGCGTCATCCTATACCAGACGCTTTCTTACAAGCCACATACAGCCATCCATACTGATAATCTGAAAAGACAAAATCAAATTAATAATGCCTATAAAGTTTTATCATGATTATAACTAAATTTGTTTGTCCAAAATAAACGAGATTACAATTTTTTATTCTTCTACTAAAATATCATTCACATTAATTTTTTTAGGTTATGTTACGTTAAACATACAAATATGAAAGGGATTATTACTATTATTATTTTAAAGTTGATTGAAACAGATTAAAATACAGATACCTATATAGATTCCAAAGGTTTCTTTTAAAGTAAATTTGTCACAATTCTCTTAAAGTAACTCAGCCTGCACGTGTATTTTTAAAAACGATGCTGTACACTGCCCTGTATCTCGAATACTGGCTAATGGTTTTTACAGCTGCTACGAAATAACAGGTATGTAGTAAGGCTCAGACCCTCCTAGCTCCTTCCCCACTTGTCATTTCAATGGGGTAAAATTTTCCGTAGGTCACAGATGTATAAATTATCTTAAAACAGCATTAAATAGGCATCTTCAAATATAATTTAAAGAAGATTTTACAACTCTCTCAAAATATTGTAGATGTCTTATTAAATATTAACTTTATAAACTTATTTGTTTGTTAATTATAGTTGTATATTTTGATTTGAAATTTTTTCGTATATCAATTTGACATGTAGGCAATCTTACGTTTTTTGAGTAATTAATGTGTAAATTTTGATAAATAGCTCAAAATTGTACATAATCATTTAAAAAATTTTCGAATTCTAATTTTTTTCGATTTTTTGCATTATCTGACAACATTTAGTATAATAGTAATGTATATTTTTTTACACCATCAGAAAGTAGAGATTTCAACGAATAAAAAACACACCGACTTTTTGAAAAAAAAAAAACTGATAATATGACGCGAGAATTTCGATTGAAAACTAGGGTGCTTTTTTGATATTAAGTCAAAATAAGGTGAAAAAAGAAATATTTCAAATCAAATACATTACTGTATATTTGGGACATAAAAAAAAGGTTTTCACCAAATTTCAAGAAAAAAACAATTTTTTTAAAGAGAAAAATAAAAAACCAAAGTCTTGGTTATTTTAATTTTTAACATAAATTTTGAGGTTATGTGAAAACATTGTAAATACAAAAGTTGTAGATCCTTTGATTACCTCCCCCCTTCCCGGACTCGGATCGCCCGTAATTTCTATTTCCTTTCATTTTTATTATATTAAAAGGAAAAAAGGGCCTTTTCCAATGGGGTTTATCCTACTATTATTTTTTTCATATTTTACCATTTTCAAGGCTTCAGCCCTGGTCTGCGTGTCAAAGAAAAAGGATCTGCGTCGGGTACATTTTCATGCAATGATTTTTTTAACGACTTCAAGTCCCACTTGGAATCTGAAAAATCGTTTAATCGACTTCAATTAGTTACCTTTTATGAACAAGGTGCCTTCTAAAGCGACTGTGTACCGCTGGTATAATGAGTTTAAGTGCCGTCGCTTAAATCTTTGGTTGCCTTTAATCGGTCTTCCGTTGACTGCTGTTAAGGAAGAAAACGCACAACAAGGAAAAAATTTGATCCAACTGAACCGGCGAATCGCATACCAGGAGATTCAGCATAATCTGCAGATTGGATCGGGCAGTGTTCATGATATTCTACGAAACCACCTTTGCGGAAGGAGGATTGTTTCGCGCTGGGTACCAAACAGCTTCACCGATGCTCAGAAGCAGGCGCGCGTGGAATGGCGCCATGATTGATAAATTCATAGCAGGTTTTTTTATCATTGAATTTGTGATGAATTTTGGTCACCAGTCACGGATATCATGGATATGGCTGTTTTAAAACACACCAACGCCTATGAAAGTGAAACGATTGAGAAGCGCTGGAAAAATTTTGATCGCCGATTTTTTCATCTTAACAGGGTGTTAAGTATCAGTTTCATTAAAAAACCAAAGTAGAATCAATGTTGAGTAGTAGACTACCAAATGCTTGCCAGAAGTTTTCGGTGCTGCGAGAAATAAGCGCCCCAACACGGGACTCCGAGACCTATTGCTCCACCGCGACAACGCGCTTGCACACTGCGCTCACTCACACTAGTAAACATTTTGCGTCACCCACCTTACAGCTCTGATTAAGCATCGCGCGACTTCTTCTTGTTCCCTAAAATTAAAAACCAGCTAAAAAGGATTTCATCGCCAGAAGATGCGCTCATTGCGTTTGAGAAGGCCATTGAGGAAATACGTGTAGCAGACTGCTTTAAAAAATAGGTGCAGATGCATGAAACTTTTATATACGCTGGTGGAGGAGAGTTTTCTTCGAAAAGATGTGACAAAAAAAATGTAACCTTTACAACTTTTTTTCTTCTTCTCAAAACTCTCTGAGTGTTCTACGTAGCAGCCTAAATAAGCACATTAAAATAAAATCCTGGAACTGGTAAAAATTTAGTAGAGTATAGGTGCCAAGGTGTGGAATGAACTGCCTGCGTCTGCTTTTCCAGAAAACTATTGTTCCAGTTCTTTCAAGCGTCGAGTGAAAAGGTATCTCGTGGATAGAAGTGTAACACCTTCTTCTTCATCGTCACTTTTCATCGTTTCATCCTTTTTTAATAAAAAAAACCTAAGTTTACTTTGGGGCCATTTAGTTGATGTGTTTGTACGGGCCAAAAAACCAAATCACTAGCATCTACGAGTACATATGAGGGCCACGGACGGTGCTTACCATCACGTGGATAACACGCTTGTTCGCCGGCTACAAAAAACTGGAAGAAACTCTTTAAAAGTTTTGGTTCCGGATATTGACGCAAGATAAAAGTCGTTAAGGTATGTAAGAGGCATGTGGGACTTGGTCTACGCTTGCAGTAGAGTTCCATCTCACGCTAAGTGCAATGATTAAAAACAAATGTTTGTCTCGCCAGTTGGGTGACGGTGACTTATTAAATTGATGCAGACGAATTTGTTTTACAACTTTTCATGACAAAATTTTTCGATTAGGATCAACATTAGCGTAATAGTTATTTTTTTGAAAATCCGTATCAAATGTCATCTTACGAGTACTCAGTTTTAACCTGCAGAGTACCTCAAACAATGCCTAAATATGTTTATATTTATTTTCACAACCTTGACATATTTGAGAACCTTTCATTGAAGAGTACTTTTCCACAATAGGTACAATATATTTGACGGCCGAGTGGCGTATTAGGTAGTAGCCCTGCCTTATATGTCGGAGGTGTCAGGTTCTAGTCCTGTTTAACTCCGAATTTGTTCTCGTTCTCGGGTCATGGTTGTTTGTACTAATATGTTTATGTTCTGCCCCCCCCCCTCCTCAGTTTGCTATATGGTCATTTATATCTAAAACACAATCTCTGCGCACTTTAGTACCATACAGCTGGTATTGTCACGGTAGATAGTTTATTTACTTATTATTGTACAGGCTGTTTTAAAATTAATTGACAAACTTTCAGGGATGAATCTACTAATAAATAAATGTTGATAAATTCAATTCACGATTCGGACTTCTTTTTCTTTCAGACCATTTTTAATACTAGAATTAAAAAAATAACTGTTCCATACATCTTGCTCGAGTTGGTATGTAACTTTTGTATGAAACAGCTGATAATTTTTTGCGTATGAAGGTTTGTTCCGTAGACATAGTTGTTCGTATTCACATAGATTCATCACTAAAAGTTTCACTTAGATTTAAAATCACCCTGTATAATTATCTTACAATTTTGAAGAACAAAACTTATAGCATAGATTACACATAAAGGGCAAGACCCAGTTAATATTGTTCAGTGACTTCAAATTGTAAATAATGAGAAGTATACTAAGAAACTTTGTGTTACAACATTATTTCAAAGTTGCTTATGTAAATTTCAAATAATAGTTTGCGAGATTTTGTAGTAATGTTATTCTTTGAAACGTTGTTTTTGTGGGCTTTGCAATTTGAAGCAGAAGTTTTGATGACTGAGAGTTTCATGTTATTTTTAAGGCTGAATTATAAAGAAAAAGGCTAATTTTTGTAGATTTGAAATTATAATTCATTTGTGGGTGTTGTTTCATAACGGAAAGTGACACAACTGCGTCAAACATTGCTATTTTAAATTGATAACTCATATTTTAAAGATTGAGCTCAAACCCAGAACAGCGGCTCTCCACTATATAATATGTTACACATTGGTTACACACAATACTGTGTGTAAAACACTTGGATTAGTTTAAACGGCACAATCCGATGGCCTAGCATATCACAAGTCCACATTTAAAAAATTTATTTTTTAATGTCGTATTTACCAAAAAACAAGCAAAATATAAAATATTTTATTTCCACAGAGGTAGTTTTCGCTTGACGAAAGTGGGTTACAACTCTTACTTCATCTCTATCATCATAGCGTAAATACATCTCTAGCTTCGACTTTTAAAAGGTATAGGTAGACCAAGAGGGGAAAAAGCCGACGGAAAAAGCACATCTCGACGATCGCAGGAAGTAATAAAAATTAACCCGTCCTTCTAAAAGTAAAAATATCAAAAGTATGACACAATGTGCCAGAGTATCGAATTGAGAAACAAAAGATTTTTACTTGACAACTAAAAATAAAACGTAACACAATATTTGACCGTCTTGTAAAATACTGTTCAGAATCGCACCGAGATATTTTTTGGATTTATTATTTGGAGACGAATATTCAAATCGAATATTAGTAATATCAATAGCCTAAACGTTCGTTTAACAGTATTTTTTGCTTTATAAACTTTTCACTCTAATTTGATTCCTAAACAAGTCCTTGTCTTTATCATCTTTTTTTTTTTTGCTGCCGAGGCACCCTCGCGGGAGGGAGGTGGAAGATGCGTCATGCATACCCGCCCGCAGGTAAATTCCTCTGCGGGGGGGTTATGTGGGACTCACCAGAATGGCACCTACCCACTAAAAACCACCTGTTGGCTGTAGTTATTACCGTTAGCCTTCATCGGAAGCGACACCCGTCGGGAAGTTGGGCGCGCTGGCGGAGACCCGCTAGCGGGTCTTCCGCCTGTAGTGAAAGTTGCACTGAAGGTGCTCAAAGGGACATGAGTTGATGGCCGTTCTGGGCAGCCTCCGGTGAAGCCGGGGCTGGGCAGAGGTCGGCCGAAGCATGATTTAGGGATCAATTCATTTAAATGAACCTACAATGAATTGAGAAGGGAACTATGCTCCGCCAGAGCTAGCAAACGCTCTGTCGGAGTACGTGAAGCCCTAAGTTTACGGGCTAAGACTGCGATTTCACTAACATCGACATTTTTTATAGCGTCGCAGACGATACGCATATCGTCTGCTACGGAGGATTGAGGAGTGGGTTTGTATGGGCGAGGAGCCGGGATGGGATTCGATGCGGGGCGCTGCCTCCAGTTTTCTGGGGCAGGCCTGGATTGTGTAGGCTTAGCAGCCGGAGGAACCCGGCTACGCAGCGGCGGAAAGTTTTCTTGGGAAAGGCGCGGAGCCTGTTTGGGTGCCGCCCTCTTGGAATTGGAGCGCATACAACGGGGTGCACGAGGGCAGCCCCTGTAATTTGCGGTGTGGCCGGACTGGCCACAAAGCACGCAATCGGGAGGAGAGGGAGTTTCAGGAGTGCGATTGCACTCCTTAGTGAGATGAGGGACCAGGCACTTGACGCACCTAAGCGGTGCGCGGCAGTTGGCCGCCGCGTGCCCGTACAACTGGCACCGGTGGCACTGGCCGGGATGACCGCGGCGATGAGGCGCCTCGATTGAGATCCCAGAGAGGCCGCAAATAGAGCTAACCCCTTTCAGGATCTCTCTGGACTTGGGGACGTTGGCGAGAATCACCAAAGCGAGAGGGTGTTGCCTCCCGTACTTGCTGTGCATTTTATGCACCGCGAGTGCCGGGAAGCCTTGGGACTGCAGACCCTCCAGGATAGCCTCGTTCGATAATTCGAACGGGACTCCCCTGTGTACCGCTCTGATCTTACGCTCTTCTGACAGAGCATAAGTGTGATAAGCATATTGCTTATCGGTGAGGAGCTTAGTCAAAGCTCGGAAATCGTCTATCGACGAGACAGTGATTTTAATAGATTCACCCGAGTTTACCGCTCGGGTGTAATGGATCTTGTGCTCATTGCACAATGTCGAAACCTCAGTCCATTTACCCTTTTCCCGAAGGAAAACGGGTGGTGGGACCTTGGCCTTGACAGAAGTTGGGGCCGGAGCGGGTGTTGAAGACACCGGGGCAGCTGGCGTTGAAGACGCCGCAGGGGGTGTGGGGACGGGCGTTGAGGGCGCCGGGTCTTGTTTCGAACGCTTCTTAGAGCGCTTCTTAACAAGCGTAAAAGAGGGAGACTCAGGGCCAGTTGGGGTGGCGTCCGAGGATGACTCGGTCGCGGGTGCGCGCTTGCGGCGCGGAGGGGCATCTACTTCGCACTCCATGTCACTGGAGGAAGGGGACGCGGGAGGGCCTAAGACCTGAGGGGTCTGGGGAACTGGGGTGGCCTGAGGGGCCATTGTGGACATTAATGTCATGAGATTAGGAATAAGGGAATCTAAAAAACGGTACTTATCAGCATTTAAAGACATGCCTTCAGTACTTTCAATTAACTTCTTCCTAAACTCGTCAAAGCTTAGGGAAGCCATTGCGGAGGGGTTGGGGAGGGACAACAATATATAAATATATATACTATGAACCTATCAACGATGACTAACTTCCTAAAACCACCCTACACGCAGTAGGGCGGTTGAGAACGACGCGGATAACTTACTCGAACACGGCACTTGAAGTCCTGGAACGACGAATTCCCGTCGACGAAGCTCACGTTCCACGAAGTACGGTTAACAAGCCACTGATCGCCGTGAAAACGGCGTTAGAAACTTATTAGAAGTACGGTTAACGAGCCACTGTCCGCCGTGAAAACGGCGTTAGAAACTTAATACGGTAAACAACTATGAATTTATATATTACGACAACAACCAATGAAATTTGGGTGCTCAATTAGCGCGGGGGCTAAAAGAGCGGGAAGGCGTCTGCGATCGACGTGCGCTCGAGAACGCACGCAGACCGAGACTGCTTTATCATCATAATATGGTACAAGAGGTATGAAAACTCGGCGCGCTCGTCAAGGGCGAGGTCGCTTGCGCGTTGTTCTGTCTTTAGTTGACGAGGACGACGGTACAAGAGATTCGAACACGAGTCTGAGCCTGCACCGATGCTCGCGATCGTACATACTTTTGTCGCATAAAACGAAGTGTACAATGGATAGGTACAGTATTTGCCAAAAGGTAACTCACACTCTGCTAGTGTGTCACTTGCCACGTAGAGAAATCAATTATGTGGTGCAGTTTTTCTTAAATATATATCTAATAGGCACCTCTTGGTTAGGCGTGTTACATCCTAGTCTTCATATTTACTTTCCATCTGCTGAAATTGATGACCATCGTATGTATAATGTACGCTATAAAGAAACATATATACACATGTGATTCAGTTACTTTCAGAAATTTCCCATAAAATTACGAATTTCTATCTAAATCTTAGAAGCACAACTATTTTCTCACCTGATTTTGATCCAGATTTTAACAGAAATCTAAATATGGATCCTAAACTTCCAATGTGACAACAAAAATACGAAACGGTTCATTAAAAGTTTTTACTGCCCTCAACACTCAATTGAGTGCTGAATTGCTATCGTCGCGTTTTCCAAGTACACTCGAGGATCTCGACGGTGGCCCAGGCTGAGGGCGATAACCGCTTGTGTGTTTTTCCTTATTTTGTAGGCGCCCCCATGCTAGTGATGTACCTATGTACAGTAAGAACATTTCGCAGACAACTGGTTGTTTTCAAAGTTTTATTCAAATACTAAGAAGCTTTTTTAGTAATCTATAAACTTTCAATGACAAAGTAACTGTGAGAAGAAACTGGACATACAATGTTTTTGAAATTAATATACCTATAGTAAAAGTAGTTGCATAGAGTACAAGATAAAAACTGCACCAATGCACCGCGGGACTACAATACGGGATCTCTTAAAATACTATTTTAATAAGTGAAATAAAAATCGAAACGTATCATAGTTTCATAAACTAAAATGGTTGGCGCGCAATTATGCCGCATACCATAAAAGGGTGAATTTCCCAAACAACTTTTTTTTTTGTCTTCGTTGAAATTCGTTTTTTAAAATAAAAATTTTGCAGTCAATTATTTATTTTAGAATAGAATAAGTAGTAATTGGGTTGTGGCAAAAATATATTTTTTAATTAGGTTATATTTAAGGGTAGAAATAAATACATAAACTCCAAATTTTCCCGTATCGGTGCTGCCCCACAACTTTTTTTACAGACGTAAAAGCTTATAGGTCTATAAACATAACAAAATCAAGTTTAAAACCTATTCTATTTTATGGAATAATAGTTTTTTTATTGAAAAATAATTTATTTTGTTCTATAAATTAACGTTTATTTTTATAAGAGGCACAAACGTACTTGTCCTGGAAAATGCTGTCTTGTCGGTGACCCAAAGTAATTTAGATCTAATTTGGCATAGACGAGTCCCACAGTGTCCCCGCCCCCAAATTTATTTTACGTTAGCAACGTGCTACTACGCAGTCAGGAAGGATGCGAGCCAAATAGCTGCATATTCCCTCCAAACACGTAAGTACGCCTTTTTATTTGCTCGCGGACATTTTTTTTATAATATCGGTGATAGCTTTATCTAGTCTAATGAGTAGTTATTTTGTGGCTTTTTGCTTTTTATAAAGGTAATTAGTGGATTAGTTTGATTAACTGTTATTGAATTTATCCTAGATATTGTGGTTTTTTTGTAATATTTGAAAAAGTGTGTCTTTTATCAAGACGGTGTTTTCAAATCGGTGAAATCGGTGGTCGTTTATTGCCACCGTTGTGATAATTTTCACCGATTCTGTCAGAAAAATCGAATCGGTGACTTATTTCTCATATCGCTGTCTCACTTCATGGTTCAACAGACAGTTTTATCACATCGGTGGATTGCTTTATAGTAACGGTGACTCTTTTTATCAGTTCGGTGAGTCGTTTTATCATATTGGTGGTTCCCGTCGTTTCGTTGCGGAATATGTATGCCAAACTTCATAAGTGTATGTATGTTTGTTTGTTTTACTATATCCCAGGAAATACTTTCCTACTTTACTATTAGTTTGAGTACCTATCTCAACTTAGGGAATGGTAGATAGATAGATAGATAAAATCTTTATTGGTACTACAAACTCACATACATATTACGTTACATTATTATTTGAACACCTTATTATTATTAAAAAAATAAAATAAATAAAAACAAACAACAACAATGGCATATTACACGACGTGTGCTAAGTACGTGTGCTGCAGCAGCGCACCAGGAGTCAGCTCAGCGATGACATTTGCTCGGAGGAGCAAAACGCTGATTTTCAACCGCATCGTACAAGTTTTATTGATATCGGTGCACTTTATCAAAAGTTTATAACTAAAAATAGTGAAATAAAAATGTTTAAATAAAACATCTAACCGACTTCAATGAAGTCAGAGCCCTGATGATCTTAAAATAGCGAAGACTTTATTCAAATCGGTTATGTTAAACATTCGTAATGTTATTGACTTTACATTAAACCAGTAATTTATATTGACAGATGTATGCACAAACTCGTCATACACGCCCGCGTTCCATAGCTATCTCTTTAAATACAACACACGTGGTAGCATGCACCTACAACGTACGACCTTCAAGTGCATGTCATTTGGGGAGGTATCTATTCAATAAAGCTAACATAATGGTGAGCTATTTTTTATTTCATTGAAGCCAGCAAACGAACACTGGATCCATCTGATGGTAAGTAGCATCCAGGACATCGTTAAAGGGACGTGCAATGCTTAACGACGCGTTGCTGACCCAACATTTAAGATGGTCAAGTCTTATGTTCCTGTCATTTCACTGGCTGGCCCTCCCCTTCATCCGGAACACAACTACGCTTATACGAAGTTATTTAGCGGCTAAGATAGGGAGGATGGTACCTACCCTGGCATTTCTGAATATGTATAGCAAATATATATTTTAACTAAAGATTTTTAGAGGAATTTTTTAAGAGGTTAAGCGAAACAAGAAGAAAAGCTAGAATCAAAAGCGCCCCAATTTTGAGAGAAGAGTTTTTACGGAAAGACAGAGGACGTTTAACTAGACGAAAAGCAGCTGGACTTATCCTATCACGAAGCCAAATGACTACACATGCTCGTCGGCTCGCACAAAAATAAGACCAAATTTATGCCCACGCATATTATCAAAGGAAAAAAGCTAAGGCGGCTGCTGCCCGAAACAAAAATAGTGAAATAAGTGTTCCAGAGGCCAATGATGTAGTAACAGAATTACTACCGAAGCATTACGAATTACTTAGTGTGTAAGTTTAGACCAGTTGAGGAGTGTATTTCCATTGTGATTAAAGTTTAATTTAAAGTCTGATTAACTTTAAAACTAAAATAATTATGCTGATCAGTATCGGTTATTATTTTTTTATTTAAATAAGTAAGTTTAATTAAAATAATTATATACTGTTACATTAATAAATACAAATATGTCAAGTTCCAACACTGATAAATGTTCGCGCTACAATAGGTGGACTTTACTTATTTTAAATAAAGACAATGATAATAAAAATAACCATATTTTTTTTCTTTGTAGTATAAAACACTTGAATTGGATTACTAAGAACTCAGTTCTCGTTAGATCAGAAGGTCTTATGTAAAAAGATCACATCTAAGTTTCTGTTGTCAAAATACATAGGTACCACCTATGTTTTTACACCGTTTTGGTACATTAAGGTGCATGGTTTAATTAGTGATTAAACGAACTTACCTGTAAGTGAAGTTCTATCGTAATTATACGAAGGCTTCGTCCGAAGAGATTAGCAAAAGGTACAATACTTGTAGTAACGCATAGCGATCGCCGTTATAGCACTCTCTTGAGGGTATTTTTGATTTTGTTTTTTTTTTTTTTTTGTAGGTAGGTTTGAGACCAGCTCTTTTCAACATTTATTGAGGTCGTCATTTAGTTTAGAGTAAAATATTTCACGATTTGGGTAGGGTCGTAGGTTAAATTATATACCAATAAAAGATCTATTGGGTGGGTTGCTAATCTCTTCGGACGAAGCCTTCGTATAATTACGATAGAACTTCACTTACAGGTAAGTTCGTTTAATCACTAATTATACTTGGCTTCGTCCTCGAGATTAGCAAAAGGTACAATACTTGTAGATATTTAGAGCATCCATCGTGGAATATTTGTTAATTGCTACAAAGAAAGAAAACCAAAGTCATTAACATATATATAATTTTTATTATAGTTATTTTTCTAAGCTTTTCACAATGGTACGAGCGAATGATTCATTTTCATTTGAAATCAGTGGTCTATTATAATATCTAAAAAAGGTATTAGAAGTGGTACTCCAGCCAGCCGTATTTCTTATAACGTCCAGACTCACGCCGAGTCTGTGTGCGCAAGAGGCTGAGGCGTGTCGAGTGCTGTGCGCTCCGAACGTTTGCACCGGCACGCCGGCTGCGCTGAGCGTACTTCGTATCCAACGACTTAGTGTCTGGCTGGAAACTCCAATGTAAGGCCTCTTTAGACTAATGAATAAGTGATCAACATTACCACGTAAAGGTTTGGTGACTTTTAAATAATCTTGTAATACTTTCCCAGGGCATATTTCTGGTTTTTCAAAAAAGGGTAAAATTAAATTTGGTTGTGGATATCCGACGCGTGAAGTTTTTATTAATTCTGTTATTTTAATTGATATCTGAGTACAAGTAATTGAAACATTCTTAATATTAATTTTTGACAACGTTTGAACTCTATGCGCGGTAATTAAACTTAGCAAGGTTATTAACTTATTAGATATCATTTGAAGCGACAAGGTTTCATGTGGGTATAGGCTTTCTAAATACTTTAAAACTAAAGATGGGTCCCATGTGAGGTTATATTTCGGCATTGGGGGACGTAATCGAAATATGCCCTTAAAGAGACGTTTTAAATTTTGATTTGATCCTATATGGTCTCCGATAATCAGCGACAGAGCCGAGCGACAAGTATTTAAACTACCATATTGAGCACCATCATTATACAAATCACATAGAAAGTTTTGTATTTCAGCTATTTCAGCATTATATAAATCAACATTATTTTCATTACAGTAATTAAACCACTTTTTCAAATAAACATCATATTGTTTGATCGAATTAGGAGATAAAGATGCCATCATTAACTCTAACGACTTTTGTGGTGCGTTCCTTTTTAAGAACGCCGACCGGATAATATGGCTGCAACCAGGGTAATCTGGCTGTGTATGCTGGGACGGCTGGAATGAGAAGAAATAATAGCATTTTCATCTGGTTTAAAAATTACTAGTTCAGAGACCGCTAGGTTTTTGAATATAGGGTACCAGGGCTGCGTAGGCCATAAAGGCACGACAACAATCCCTTTAGCCTTATCTGAAATTATTTTACGCAAACTTTTAAGAATAATGGAGAATGGAGGGAAAGCATAGAAATAAGATGATTTCCAAGTAACCGTAAAGGCATTTACCTTGTAGGCATCAGGGTCAGGGTGCCAAGATATATAAGTTTCACATTTTTTATTCAATCTACTTGCAAAGAGATCAATTTCCGGATTGCCAAAATGAGTAACAATTTTTTTTAAAAGCTTTATCTGATAATTCCCATTCGATATCTGGGTGTATGCGTCTAGACTCTGCATCAGCTTCATAATTTTGTATAGAACTAATATAAGAAGCATAAACAAATAATTCTTTACTCTCGCACCACTGCCAAAGTTTTCTCGTTACCTCCGTAAGATGTGGGAACTGAATGCCTCCCATACGGTTTACATACGAGATGGCGGTTGTATTGTCTATCCTTAATAGGATTTGCCGGTTCTTTAAATCCTTAGCGAATACTTTTAAGCCGAAAAAAGCGGCTAAGATTTCCAAATAATTTATATGCATAGCGCTTTCTGCTTCACTCCACTGACCACTAGCCCTACGGTCACCACACACTGCCCCCCACCCCGTAGTTGAGGCATCTGAAAAAATCTCCAAGTCATAATAGTCGTATTTTATTTTACATACAGAATGTTTGATTGCTTGCTTCCACCACTGAAGGTCTGGTGTAAGTGATTTTGGTATATTCATTAGCTTATCATAGCTATTTTCATTATTCATTAGGTTAAGAAATTTTGTTCTTTCAAATGACTTTGTATAAAGCCATCCATATTCGATGGCTGGGCAGGCTGAAACAAGCAATCCAACAAGTCGAGCAAATTCTCGAATTTTACAACTTTTTTTTGTTAATATTTTTTGAATCTCTGTTAAAATAAGACTCCTTTTTTCTGGGGGTAAGCTGACTTGGAAATTTCTTGAGTCTATATTATATCCTAAAAATAAACAGGATGTATTTGGAATTAATATGCTTTTGTCTTCATTTATAACAAAACCAAGAGAAACTAGAAGTAATTTAGTCTGTTTCACATTTTCTAAGCATTGCTCGAAAGAATAACCTATCAAACACCAATCGTCCAAAAATAGGGTAGATATGTATCCTGCAGATCGTAGGAGCTTTGCTACTGGCTTCATAATTTTCGTGAAAACGAATGGTGCTGTGCTAAGACCGAACGGCAAAACATTAAATTCGTACAAATCATTGTTCCATAGGAATCGAAGGTATTTTTTAAATTTAGGATGAATTTTTACAAAGAAATATGCATCTTTTAGGTCAATTTTGGCCATAAAGCAATTTTTAGACATTAATTTTATTACAGTTCGAAAATCTTCTAACTTAAAATGTTTAGTGTCAATGAATTTATTTAATCTTTTCAAATTAAGTATGAATCTCATTTTTCCGTTCGGCTTTGGCACCAAGAAAATACTGGACAAAAACTGTCCTTCACATGGTTGGCATTTTGAAATGGCGCCACACTTTAAGAGTCCATCAATTGATTTTATAAAATAAGATTTCTCTTCTGCAGAGTAATCTTTCATAGGTGGCGGTAATTCATTCTGAAAAACAGGCCGCGAAAAGGGTATTTTGTAACCTCGAATGTATGAAAGCACAACAGGGTCGCCAGTAATGCGCATCCATTGTGTGTAAAAGTCACCTAATCTACCTGCATAGTTTACCATAGTGGGCGTTGGTGGCTCTAGCGATGACTGCGTGCGGGCGCACCTCGATGCGACCGCTGGTTGCGTGACGGCACGGAGTATTCGCCGCGCACGCCGCTCGTCTGCGTGGCAGTCCTGGGCGGCGGCGTCGTCTTCGGTGGTTGCTTCCGCGGGGGGTATGAGCTTCGCCAGTTTTTTGAATTTACTGAGGTATTCTGCTTACTGGTGCCTGGTTTTGATGCAGGGGGCTTTAATTCTGCGCCAGATCTATTTATAGCTTTGGCGGTCTTTAGGGTGTCGGATAAATCTTTTCCAAACAAGAATTCGTCAATCTTTGTGTTTTGGAGGGATTCCTTCATGTCTTTTTTAACGGAGTATAAAATAAAATTGCGTCTGGCGTTTGAATCGTTATGCTGACAGTCGCACATCATGCGTCCTGTATTCATAAGTATTCGTAAAAGGTCTTTGTTCTTTTCAGAGGACGAAAGTATCAAGCTTATTGCGTCTCCAAGGCCTGAAATTGCCGACGCCATTAAAGATTGTTTAGAAGCAATGACTTTGTCACGCTTAATTACACTTTCTGACAAAGCGACTTTAATCTCAGGGTTTAGAGATGGTGCTCCGATAAGTTTACAGTTACTTGGTACGAGGAGTTTATCAGAAAGTTCCTTTCTTTCCTCTTTGGTTAAACCTGAAGTCGCTGCGTGTTCAAACCTTATAGCCACATCCTTTTGAATGACCTTACCATATTGTACGGTTTTGTTTGGGTCTACTCCAAGAATTTCGAGGATATCCTCATCTAAATATGACACCGTGTTGTCAGATAATTCCAAAAACGAATGGTCATCTTGAGTACCGACGCCGGTAGCGGGCCCAACGCTGGCAGGCTCAGATGTCACCTGGCCGACCTGGCCGGGTGTCTCAGGCGATGCCAGCAACTGATCCAGATCTAGATCGGTTACCCCTTGTTGTTTATCAGTGGCGTCTGTAAAAAAAAACGTATTAAAACGTTATTTTTTACAATATAGGCAGTGAAGAAATAGCCCATCAAGCTATCCGCAACACATATAATTTATCATTATGGCGCTGTTTATTGTGAATTTGTAAGTACCCTTATTATAATAGGGCGCTTGGATAGTAAAGGATTAGCCCCACAAGCTAACCGCAGCACTATATAAGCGGCACGAGACAGCCCCTCGAGCTGCCCGCAATGCCTTATACTTAATTCACAATAAATAATGAAGCATATTTTTCACTTTAATTAAAAAACTTTAAAGTACTTACTGTTACGTTGTAACGCTTCTACAGATGAGGCTTCCGAGGACGATGACGAACTGGATAGGGCACGTATTCGTTTTCGATTATTTTTTAATTGTTTTTCGATAATTTTTAACTTTTTTTGAAGTTTCTCATACTTTTGGTCACTAATTTTATCACTACTTTTCCTTTTAGGCATTTTAGAACGATAGTATTTAATAAAAAAGTTGTATTACTTTAAGAAATGAAAAAGAGTACGTAACGGCCGAGCACTAAAACGCGAATGACGACCTCAATAAATGTTGAAAAGAGCTGGTCTCAAACCTACCTACAAAAAAAAAAAAAAAACAAAATCAAAAATACCCTCAAGAGAGTGCTATAACGGCGATCGCTATGCGTTACTACAAGTATTGTACCTTTTGCTAATCTCGAGGACGAAGCCAAGTATAATGATATCGGTGGGTCAAAATATCATTTCGGTGGAAAAACTTATCACCTCGGTGGTCACCCTTCTCATATCGGTGCCCAGAAAAATTAATCGGTGGTTGGTTTATCAGATCGTTGGCAACCAAAATTCAATTTTAATTTTCTCCTTGGTCTTTAATGGTAGGTTGATATCCATAAATCTGGAAATATATAATGTCCTAAAGAATACATAAAAACTAAAAAATACACAAAAAACACATAAATGAAGAAGTTCACCGATACGATAAAAAAAACACCAGTTGTTGAAATTCACCCAAAAAATCTATTGATCGATGTTTAGTTGTCGCGATGTTCACACACGGTAACTGGGTTTATGTATTCGTGCTTGAGTTATGTTAAAACGTTGCAGCAGTGAGTAGAAACCATTATACAAGTCACTTTGAAATTCACTTCATTTATTTTATTAAGGCGAACACAAAGGTAACAATCACTTATAAATTAAAACAAGATATAATATTTGGTTTGGAGCCAGATTGGAACCCAGAAATTGTGCACACACAGCATTATTATACTTGAACGCGTAAACATAAGCATCCTAGCAGGAATTAATTTAAATTCAATTAAATAACGTTAAATATTTAAAGTGCTCCGATAGTAAGAATTAGTTAAATATAGATAAAAATTATTCATAAAATAATCAAAGCATTTAAAGTAATTACAAAATTGGAAAATTTGTCTTTAATAAAAATAGAGAGAAAAAAATATAAATATTTTAACAATGATTTAAAGTAATGAAATTACTTGATTATACTTTGTCAAAGCATAAGAAATAGTACAAAATCACATAGTCGACTTCAACTCCAAGGTGACTTTTTTTTGCATTTGGAAAATGGGCACATGGGCTCACACCACCGCAGCAACGTGCCCAAATAAAATTTATAGCGAAAATGAAAAGCTTCATATCACTTTCCATACATGGTCTGGCTTAAGAGTGCCCAACATCTTTCACATACAATTTTATATTGTCTAGGTAAAGCAATGTACTGGAATTAAGATTTTAAGAGTTATTTAGTGGAATAATCAAAAGTTTGATTTTGTAAGCTCAAAATACGTTTGGAATCGAAGAATATTAAAAAGTTAGAAAATAAATAAAAGACATCGTTTTTTATATATTTATTCTGATTCATATAATAATATGAGAAATACATTATCTAATGAATGACATTATTTTTATTCCTTGCCCAACCAAGGTACCAAATGATTGTGGCAAGGTGTGCTCAGCAACCCACTGTCTTACGGCCTGCCTTGCAATTACAATAATATTGCTTTATAGTATCTGTATTTTATTAATTTGTTGCACCACGATTACCTAATCATTAAATTAAGTAAAAAGTACTATTAACTTTAACATATAACATTATTTTATTCCTAAAATGGGCGGCCGAACGCCAGGAATGAAATGAAGCATTTAAAATATCGACTCTTCATATAATATTGGCAGAGGCTCAGTATATTTTTCTTCTGAGATAAGTGGCAAATGAGCATGTGGGTTACCTGATGGACCATGGACACCAGCAACACCGAGGTGATTCCTGATGCGTTAGAGAGTCGAATATTATTCTTTTTCGCTACATGGTTTCTTCTGAGTCTGGTCGACGTCGTATTAAGTCAAATAAAACTGAATCTACGATTTACGGTTTTCTGCCTTTTCGTAGCTAATTAGTTATGTATTAGTTTCGTAGCATTTTTGTTAATTTGGTAATCTAAACGATCAAGGGTTTTTTAATAACGATTTGTATTTTATTCAATACCGATAAAACTTCTCAAAGAACAATCAGGTCTTGAAAGATGGTACGAGTATATGGGCCGGCTATCCACAAAATAGACCCATGATCTAGATTCAGGTGATTTTAAAGCAATAGAATCGGGTCTTAAGGCCAAACCCTAAAGATATCTTTTAGAGAATTATTTATTTTGCAGACTTTTTTCACCCTAAATATTGTAATAAAAACATTTACTCGGCTGGAACTATCAACTCAGACGACACCAAATACTGTACGTTTCCAATCTATCCTTACAAAATCCAGATACAACTCTGAATTCAAGAACCATTCCATTTTACGTTCGGTACGTGGCAGCAGCAAATCTATTAAGAAAACTAGTACGTGAGTGGAAAAATCCTATCAAAAGTGACATTTGGGTCGCTTCAAGTGTCACGGCGACGACACGGCAACGGCACGGTGAAATTCGATAACAATAATTCACTTTGATGAAATGCTGGGTTTTTTCGACAAGAAAACATTAACATTTTACATTTCGTAAAGTAATAGATTATTAAAGCGTCATAAATTTTACAATATCGTGGACAGGTTTAAAAAGAATCCTTTTGTATATTTTAATAATTTATGGAAACTGTATACGTATTGAAAACGAATATTTAAATTCTACTTTTAATAATTTCACTAATGGACGCTAAGTTCCTGGACGTGAAAATTATAAAATCTTCAGATAGTTTGGCTTAATTATTTGCACAAGAAGTAGATAGTAATTCGAATCTCAACCCCTAAGGTGTATTTTGCCAGGGACCTCCTATTCCTTGCGAAAATGATTTTGACTATGTCACGCCATTTTGCCCTGTCTTCGGTGGCGTGGATGGCATCATATACTGTGGTGTCGAGAGTGGATCGGAACTATCTGACTATGGCAACGGAGATCTGCCTCGGGGTCGCTTACATGACAGGGCCCTAGTTACATATACATATAATAACGAACAAAGATACTACAGCGAGGTCATGAAGTCATAGGGGATGGGTTGAAGGGAACTCAATACTCATACATAACAAACCTTTCTTATTTAAATCCCCAAACGAACACAGTACGATACGATTTTGTGTATTTCCATACGTACTACATTGAAATACACAAAATCTTATCGTAGCGATGTGAATGATAAGGCAAAGTTTGTAAATCTAATCTTGTACATGTGCAAGTGACACCAGAGACACGCCGTTATATAAATCTAATTAGAATCTACAGGGAAAAAACTTGAAGTAATTCTGACGGAGTACTAACTTTTGTAATTACAATAGTTTTGTTGGGCACCTTGCATTACTCAGTCTTAGATTAGATTTTCCTAAAGTTTTAGACTTTTTTTCATAAATAAAAGGACATTTTTGTTCAAACTTGTCTTTGCCCGCGAGTTTACTCTAATTTACGAAAATAGAAAAGTTTTCATTTACACTAGATTCTTGAAAGTAGAACCAAACTTATCAATAGAATGAGTCTAGGAACAGAGGAAGTAGAATGATGCACAGGATTCAGCGACGATATAACGAGACATGATTAATAAATAAAAATAGAGGAAAAACAAAAGTATCAAATAATTGCTTTAGACAAGTGGCATTCGACGATGGAATAGAAAATTGAATATAATGCGTAATATATGAAATTGACAAACATTGAAATTGAATTTTGAATTGAAATTGACACAAAAAAAGAGCCTTCACTTGGAAAAGTCGAGATATTTTTTTCATGTTAATTTATGATGGATTATTTATTGCGTGTTTGTAATCATTTGAAAACACATATTTTTAAAATGAAAAATCTTAATATTCGTTTTATTTTTCCTAAAAAGGAAACATGATTTTTCAATATCCATTAGCTCTTGTGGTGACCTGTGCGATTCTTGAATGGCGTCTTCCTTGATCTTTGAACAGAGATCTTGGAGGCGGCTGACGACTTCAAACAGCTCGCTTGAGAACGTCCCATGCGTGCTCGATTGGGTTTCAGTTCGGAGAGCCGGCAGGCCAGGTCCCGGAGAGCAAAGTCCACTCGTTGAGCTCGATGTGCCGGCGCATTATCGTCGACCAACGTGAATTGGTTACCATACTTTATGAATAGTCTGATGGTTCTATCAATAACAGCTGTCTTCTACAAATTAGATGTCATAGATCCTTGATACGGGATCAAAGCAGCTCAAGCTCCAATCATTGTTCCGCCACAAAAACAATTCTATTGGCAGTTCTTTGCCTTTAAGAACTCTCAGGCCTTGTCCAGACACGGACACGTTGGTTATCAGGGTGCGCACTAATCCGAGTTGCGTCAACGAAAAGGCAATTACGTCAGATGTTTTCTTCTTCGTCTTCATCTTTTGAAGCTGCCTGGCCCACTGCAATCTGCGTAGTTGTCGTTCCCGTGTATTCAAAGGTGCTCACCGGGACCTTCTTGAGCGTTATACAAAGTGGTGTAAACATCTAGTTTGTGCAAGTAACAAGATGCAGGGTAGGTGCACAGGGCAGTAGGTTTGGTGCTATTAGGACAGTACCATATCTATTCCCTTACCATGTCTACGAAAAAAATTGCACTTTTGTATCTTTAATAATATTAAGAAATAGACTAAATAGTACATTTATAATGCAACAAGAAGGTACTGAACTATTTTGTAAACGGGTAGGTTTTATTCGAAGCATAATCAAGAATATTCAAGAAAATCAAAATCGAATTCACGGGTAAAGCTAAGTATCCAATTTATAACAGCAAAGCTAGTCCTATCTGGGCGCTTAATGTCTTGATAAGATTTTATAGATCACTGTGCGTCTGCCTGTTAATCGTTATGAAAAAAGAGTTAATCATTATGAAAATGTTTTTATTTTTAAAGCAAACCTTATACCAATAAAATGCGTCCATACCAAGGATTCTCCAATTACTCAAAGTTTGAAATTTTCATGACCCTACTGGTCGCGATAGCAAAGTGACAAGATACCGTCTTGCTTCATTCGCACATAAAGGTGGTCCATTTATAGTGGTCCAAAAATTTATGGCACAAATTATTTGCTGTTACATTTTAAAGAAGTTGCAAGGTTGTGAAAATTTAAATTTAAGAAATAAGAATAGATTAGTTCAAATTACGATTACGGTATACTTCGTAATTTTTTATTTTCTCGATTTAATGCGCCTGATGCTATTTTTGAAGATGTTACTATTGTTCGACAGTTAAAATTTTTTGTGTCAAGAATTACCATATGTTAAGACAATTTTAAGAAGCATGAGCAAAACTTTGGTAGTACAATTTTTTGTTACAAAATTTAATTGGAACTTTGTTAATTTTTTTTTCAAATTTGCAAAAGTTGCAGGTGAAGTAAAATTTTAAAAAGTATTTTCATAATTTACACTTCCAAGGCATTTGACGTGGTAGACACTTTTATAAACTACTCCTATACCAATTTTCATTTGATTCCAACGAATATTTTTCAGACTAGAGTAATTTATGTGAAACGACTAGAGAAATTTCATTTTTTTTTTCAAAAATTCGTTAACATTATTCTTTACATTCTTTTTCAAGTAACTATTTTCTAATGATTAGTTAGGATGTCTTTTACATAAAAACAATTTTTGGACTACTATAAATGGACCACCCTGTATATAAATTTTTTGTATCAGTGTCGGTACTTGTAAAATAACTTGTAAATCTTGCAATGCATTCAATTTCTATAATAACTTGAAGTCGTAGATTCCAATTGTTTACAATGTACAAATAAAATTGTTTAAATATCTCTCAGGAGGAAGAAAAAAGTGTAACTAGTTGTCTTTCGAAGAATTTCATTTATTAATTTATGTAAATTAAAGAATCAGTTTTTATGAACCTGGGACCTGAAAAGCTCCAAATCAGCTCCAAAGCTCCATTCACTTGTATATAATGTTAGAAATTAGGATTTATTTAATAGCTTAGTGTGAGTTGGTTAGTTTAGTATTGCACAGTTTAGGAGTAATTTCTTAAGTGAATATTTTTAGAGCCTTTGACTCTTAAGAATTGAATAGAATAGAATAGAAATACATTTATTGACAGACACAACACTTAACAATGAGCGTACATTAAATCAAAAAACACAATTAAAAATTCACAAAAAAGGAGACATAAAATACACCGTCGAAATTTATAAGCAAATCATGCACATTGCACGTGTTGAGCCAGCCAGCTACGACTCTTTTTTTATTGCACAGTATTTTAACCATTGAAGTAATCCTATCACAATCCGGTATGTAAAGAAAGAAAATCTGATTCTAATTCAAAAACCGTTTCCAGATATCACTTCATTTTGGGTCGAACGGGCCAGTCCTGTTTATGTATTTTTGGTAGCCCGTTTATTTTAGGTGGCGTTGGGTTAGTTAGCATGATAGGATGTGGGTCCTTTAAAAAAAAAACACTTTTTTCACTGCCGAATATTTATTTGAGATGTTACTCTAACAACAGTCAAACTGCTACTAAAATTGAAATACAATTTGTAAACTTATTGATTAAAAATACATAACAGCATATTTACTGAAAAACATGCTATTGTAGAATAAATGCATCATTGCAAGTACATTGCTTGGTTAGCATTAAATATATATTATTTTTGAACATAACAGCTCGTTGATAGTTTAGAAAGAATTTTATTCGTCACGCAGTCAGGTTGTTCTATGCAACATTTTTTAATATCTGGATCACTAACTATCTGTGTGAGTTTCTGTTCATATTGTGATGTATCAACGAGTATTACCGGGTTGCCCTTATCTGCAGGTAATATTAAAATGTCAGTATTACCAAAGGCAAAAGAGCTGCCATGCCTCGTTTAGTAGTGTAATCTTGGGAGGTTTATGCCAACTTATAATAGAACTGACATCTTGCCTTAGACACTCTGCGTCGACGTCCGGTAACCTGTTACGAAAGATGGTAACTTCAATGTTGGATATTATAGATTCCATGTTGGTCGGAGTAACACCAAAATCCGATCCCTTAGCAAGCACGGCTTTTTATCCAATGATAGTGTATGTGAAGGATGATAAACGAATAACACCCCTCTGAAAAATTTGTGAGCAATGGTTTTTATAAGTAACATTGTTTGTTTCTTCACACAGCCGCATTAACTTGTGTTCATTCTTGCTAATTATTTTCTACTCTACTGTACTTGTCCTCCCATAGGACATGGGGTTAAGTTTATTCCACAAAACAGGGTCGAGTAACCGAGATACTCAAGATGTAAAGAGTATAAATTAGTATTAACTAGCAAGATTTTGCGATGATATTCTCTTTTTGCACATAAAACTCGTTATTTGCCGTTTTCAAGCATAAATCATAATAAGGTACGCAGTTTAACACTTTACTGCGCACGAGTTTCGGAATAACACCATGATCACGACGCTCAATCACAAAGTTTAAGTCACACCTGAGTTCTTTACGCTTTATTCTTAACGCTGAAAACGATTTCACTCGCGATTACCATACGTTGCCGTATAGGTCAGCAATTATATCCATGAAAGATTTGTAATTCATTTTCAATTATATAGTATACTTCTAACAGGTAATATAACACACTTTGCAATTTTAAACTAAATACTGCATAGAAAACAGAAATATGCAATTTGTATTCCCAAAATACCTATTCCTTTCTTATACATAATTAGAACTATCTCAAAATAACTTTAACCGAATTGTCTTTTAGTTAAAACTACGGCAAATCACAGAAAATAATTGCCTTTTGATGAATGAAAGTCTACAATCAATGAAAAAACATACGAGTGATTGCTAAATGAATAAAGCACGTTTCTGATTTAAACGTCAAAAGAACTTTTTCTTTGGTTTGAAGAATTCTTTGTTTCACAAATCGTAGCCTAAGTTTTATTATTAACTAAGGGGAATATTGCACTCGTGCTGCAAAACCTTGCGTAGCGTCATACATATATAAGTATATACATCTGTAAATTCACAGAATATGCCGCTCCGAAGAACTATACATACGACACCAGGAACAGAGAGAAATCAGGTTTTTTTGGCGGAAGTACATATATAAACATAAAAAGCAGCTGACTTTTCCGTTTTTCCTCTTTTAGTGCATTGTGCGAGGACGTGCGAAAAATTTAATGTCATATTTTAGCTTTGCTCAAAATCTGACGATATTTCTATCTCAGTGATACCAAAACTTTAGCGAATATTTCAAGAAAAAAGAAAACGACAGCCAGAGAGGAAGGAAAATCGGGGCCCCAATCTTTATTGTTTAGTAGGTATATAAAAATAGTTATAGGTTAGTTTAACCAACTGAAATTGATTATCTCAGCAATGCAACCCTGTTATGTTCAAGTAACGCAGAGCTGATATTGGATTACATCCGTTTTGGGAAATCCGTTAAAAATTCTAGGTATTAAGCTAAATCTCATTCTGACTACGCTTAGGGTGATGTTAGCTTTTTTATAACTTATTCTCTCTGTGCTCACTAGAGGCTTACCACATTTACTAGATCCAAAACGAACATTCTATTGGAAAAGTATGTGGTGTAAGTTTAGTTGTATGTAGACTTGATTTGTTTATTTTAGAATGCCTATCTGACAAATCGGTGTTGAGTGTTCGTATTTTGCTAACATGGGTAAATATGTCTTTTTTCCATATTATGCTTGGCGCCGTTTTCCATGTTCATACCGTACATTTAAAAGGCAAACAGTTTTAATTAATAAACCAATATTGTCTGTATATTTGCGTCTGTTTTTCCAGATAAATATGTCCCTGGGATTTAAGTCTTCGTCATAACTTTCCACCAGGTTAGATGGAAAAGAAACGCCTGCTATTTTATAATTAACATATAACATCGAAATAAAAAGTAAACCATACAGCAATCTTTCTAATTTTCTTACCCTTAAGAAAACCAAGGGTAAAAAAATAATTTGCTCAGTAAATCGAAAATACGATAAAAACTCAAAAGAATAAGAAAAAGCTCTTATCAACGGCGACCTTTTAACTAACGAAAATACCAAAGAAATACAATTAATAGGCAAAAAATACGCACACAGTTAAACCGAGACTAAATTTACTAAGCGCGTTCCAAGTAGAGTAATAATAAAAAAAACTCTACAGTGAAATTCTAGCAATGTAGTGGAATCTTTTATTAAACTAAAATTGCGGAAAAGTTTTTTTGAAGAAATTTACAAGCTCCTCAAAAACTGACCCAAAAACTTAGCCCCGGCCGCCTGATGAGACTTGTGGCTTAGTCACTATGCGAACTGAAGTGACAATATACGACGACACAACACTTTCCGAATACAAACGGAACTACACGGACACGAAATATTTTGGCTTGCTCGCGTCCTTTGTTTCGCATCATCTTATCTCTTCTATCTCATGTCAGGGAACAATATAATTGAGTTTGTGTAAGAATATCTGCGGTTATGTAAACATTTCATCTATCCTCCTTTTACTTTGATCAAAGAGTGCAAGCTCCACGACGATTCGCAGGCACACACTTCCATGCACACAACTCCATCTAGGCGACTGCGTATCGGGCAAGGTTGTACGGGAAACCACAGATTGACAGTCTCGTGGAAAATTTCACCGTAGCTTTAGTGTCATTTGCCACAAGCTCCGAATGTCAGCTTTATTGACATGACAGATAATGTTGTTTTTGAACTGGTTTGTTCAGCCACCAATAGTGATATCTCTTAGGCCGGCCCTAGACCTACAATAACTTTGCACAATATTTTAATGGCGCAAAATCATTGAACGACCCCTTGAGATCAAACGATCATATCATCACGAAATAAACCTGTGCAATAACTTGGATGAGTCTGCGGCTGCTGTCATAGTGTAGTAATTTCTTGCGATAAAGACCAGCCAAAAGTTTAGTGTTTCCCTGTACTTAGTGAGCAAGATGTCAGACCAAGACTTGATGGCAGCTGTCGTGTTGCTACTTCTAGCTAGACGTAAAAAAAGACGAACTGAATATTCCACAGAGTCGGGAAGTCTCTATATAATTGTATACATTCGAGAACAAATTCCCGTTCTTAAATTTTTCCTTTTTGCGGTTAAAAATAGATTAAAAAAATATTTCGCAATACTGGTCCTAGAAGGTACAATAAAAAAATTTGGTGCAATAAAAATTTAACTTGCCCAAACTTTTGTTCAATCATTGCACAATCTTCAATACTAATCCTAAACGGTCAAAAACATTGCACAATTCGTAATTTTGTGCAATTTCATTGATCGTTAAGGGCCGGCCGGATATTGATTAGATATTGCACCATCCGTAAATCGTCAATAATAGGTGCATAGGTCCTCTAGTATATTAGTATAAATAGCCTGCTTACATTTTTGCTGCCAATAAGGTCCTACTTTGTGAACTGGTGCATTTCGTCGTTAGAAAGCTTACTTCGTAAAATTTACTTTAGAAAAGCTGCTGATTTTGACAAACGTCGCTCTTAAAACTGATATGAATCTAATAACAGCTAAAATGTTCAAAGCCGTCTAACGGTGTAGGATGTAGAGGTAGAGCGTGCCAAAGAAATATACACACATACACTCAAAAAACAGAGACCCGATCTGCGTCCGGACCCGTTCAGACGTGTTGAAGGTCGCTCCCGGCTGCCGAGTCACGATTGTTGTCTCACGACTTCTCTCGTAGCAATACTCAAACGCCACTCTCAGATCCGTTCTGCGTCCGGCCCCGCTCGGACGCGTTCGCGGTCGCTCCAGCTGTTGAGTCACGATTGTCGTCTCACGACGACAACTCGTGCGCAATACTCATACGCTGTGATTCGTACAAATGTCGGCTCATCCTCGACGAATTGAGATAGCCTCTGTAGGGCTTACGCTGTGGCCGGTTTCGATCGGCTGCAACTAAGTCGGTCTCGCACAGCAACAACAGAGCTAAGCTTACCGCGGTCGATTAAATTCGATAGTAGTTCGCGAGGCTCGGGCTGTTTTTCTGGCTGCGTACTTGACGCTTGGCGCCTGTTACGTAGTCAGAGACTCGCTCTGCGACCCGCTCCGGCCGGTCGTAACGTAGTCAATCCCGCACTTTTTGTGCAACCCAACTTCGTCAGGTCTACGGCCGGTTTTTGTTGTCAATTTATTGACAACACACTCCGTAGTAGATCGTTTGATCAGGTGGATACTTAACGGTGACAACAAAGCGTGATAGCGTTGCCCCAGTGCGCTTCCAAGGCCCTTCAGGCCAAGGAGAAACCGGCTGACCCGATCCCATTGCACTTGGGCCTTTCCCAGGGTGACGGTACAGTGCTGTCCGAATTAGGGGCACCACTTCGCGTCGTCCCCAACCCCCTACCGCGGGTAGGGAGGTTTAGGTGCTAGGTTTGCTAGGGAACCTAGGCATACATTATATATTTACATATTACATATTGTAGTTCCAAGCCCTCCAATGGACCTTGTTAACATTCTTAGGTCGTTCGCCCAGGCGCTCGTTGCGTCCGGCGCCAACTTATCAGATGACGTAATAACGCAGGCCTTACAGGCATCTATCGCGTCCCCGGCCCCTCAGGCCTCAACCCCGGCCCCTCAGGCCTCCAACGTCCAGACCCCTCAGGTCTACAGATCTCCCGCGTCTCCCGCCTCGTCCGAGATGGACTGGGAATCGGTCGCATCCTCTCACGCGTCGCGTTGCAAGCGTACCGCTCCCGGGAGCGACTCCGAACCCGCGTCTGATACGTCGTCAGATGCCGTCACCCTAACCGGCTCTCCTGAGCCCGCGTTCCAGCTAGTCGCCAAGCGCTCCAAGAAGCGTTCTAAGAAAGCCTCGGTATCCTCAATACCCGAGCCCTCCCCAGTGTCTTCAACACCAACCCCCGCGCCATTAAAATAACTCGAAGTAACCGCGTCTCCATCGGTCCCATCGAAGCCAGCGATGCGCTGCGCTCCCGTCCCGCCGAAGCCTCAGCTCCCTCGGCCCGTCTTTCTCCGCGAAAAAACGGGATGGACCGTAGTATCAAATCTTTACAAAGAGCAAAAAATCAATTATCTAAAAGCTACCAACGCAGGCGATTCAATTAAAATTCAGGTCGCGACCATCGACGACTTTCGCGCGTTCACCAGGTTACTCTCGTTAAAACAAATCGCATATCACACCTACGCCCTCCCGGAGGAGCGTAAGATCCGCGCAGTACTACGGGGCGTCCCGTACGAGCTCGTGAACGAAGAAATCCTCGAGGACCTTAAGTCCCAGGGTTTCCCGGCCGAAGCAGTGCACAAGATGCACTCCAACCGCGGTAGGCGTTTTCCTTTAGCTCTAGTAATCCTATCCAATACTCCCGACTCGAAGGAGATTTTCAGAGAGGCTCGCACAATTTGCGGACTCTCGAACATCTCCGTCGAGCGTCCCAACCCCCGCGGTCACCCTGGGCAGTGCCACCGCTGCCAGCTCTATGGCCACGCAGCAGCTAACTGCTCAGCTCCCCCCAGGTTCGTTAAGTGCCTGGATCCTCATATAACGAAGGAGTGCACTCGCACTTCCGAATCCACTTCCCCCCCTGCCTGTGTGCTTTGCGGCCAGTCCGGCCACACAGCTAACTACAGGGGCTACCTGCGCGCTCCACCGCCAAGAGGGCCACACCTAAACCGGCGCCGCCGCTCACTCCCGCTAACTTCCCGCCGCTGCACAACCGGGGTCCCCCGGAAGCAAAGCCCGTTCATCCGACGCCTAGTCAGGCTCTGTCTTGGAGGCAGCGTCTGGCCGTTCCGCTTGCACCCTCCCGACCCATCCCAGCTCCCGTAGCTTCCATAGGGCCGCGTCCTGCTCCGTCATCCGCACCTTAGTCGTCGTTGGCTGAGGACATGAAGACCGTGTTCGACGTTATTCAAAACGTCGATATTAACGAAATTTCCGTACTCGCACGCAAACTGCGAGCCGCCCGCTCTCCTCAAGAGCGTTTATTTGCGTTAGCCGAGCATCACTCGCTTCTAAGTTCGTTATACATTTTTTATTTTTGTATAAATGCGTAAATAAGTAAATTATAATGTCTAGACCCGCAAATGCCGCGTCCGGTCGTATTAAACCCAAGGGCTTATCCCTAGTATCTTTTAACGCTCGTAGTCTTAGCACCAACCTTCCTGAGATTAAACTGTTCCTTCAGAACAAAGAACCTGACTTATGCCTCCTCCAGGAGACATGGCTTACTCCAAACCGCTCCAGGGGATACGCTATTCCTAAGTACGCGTTTACTCGCAACGAAAGGCCCAACTCCGACGGTTTCGGCGGCACCGCTATATATTACAAAAGAGGCTTCCATTGCTCTCCTCTCCCTACCTCTTCTCTCCTCAACATGGAAGCCACTGTGTGTAGATTGGCTATAACTGGTCATCTGACCATCATCATAGCTTCAGTCTACATACCATGTGGCTCCAGACCAACCCGCAGCGACTTTGAGGCCATTCTCGCCCTCGGCCATTCAGTCATTATGTTCGGAGACTTTAACTCCAAACATACTGACTGGACGTGCCTATCGACCAACACCAGCGGTATCGCTCTCCTCGACATCACTAACTCACTTGACTTAGACGTCATATCCCCAATCACTCCCACTCACTATCCCAACAACCCGACCTATTCTCCTGACATCCTCGACTTTGCAATTATCAAGCGAATCAATCTTGTTCTCAGGTCCATCTAACCGCTCGATGACCTAGGCTCCGACCATCACCCCGTCTCCCTCGTGCTAGGTGCGCCTAACGATAACGTCACATCTCCTAAGACCT
This sequence comes from Marasmarcha lunaedactyla, assembly GCA_923062675.1. Classification (NCBI taxonomy): domain Eukaryota; kingdom Metazoa; phylum Arthropoda; class Insecta; order Lepidoptera; family Pterophoridae; genus Marasmarcha; species Marasmarcha lunaedactyla. The sequence continues at coordinate 6,023,420 of OV281361.1, read as the reverse complement.
TTACCAACTGGAAAGGCTTTAAAAACACGTTAGTTTCAGCCTTAGAGGCCCCGAACTCTCCGCTCGCGATTTCGCCTGACCAATTAGATAGCCCGGTTAAAATAGATTCATTAGTCAACACTGTCACTGATGCTTTCAACTCAGCCATCAGCGACAACGTAATTATTGCTAAGCAAGGCAAACCCCGCGCTTCCCTTAGCCGTTAGCAATCTCATTAAAGCCAAGAACGCGGCTCTCCGGAGAGCCAAGAAATATCCCACGCCCGCATACATAACAGCTGCGAATCAGTTTTAACGTAAAGTTAGGTCTTGCCTCGCGGAACTCCGAGACACTCAGATGAACGATCTCATGGAGAATATCTCCCCGTCCCACAAAGCGTATTATCGAATGGCCCGAGCCTTACGCGTTGACACTGCCTCTCACGTTTCTCCTCTCACTCGTCCCGACGGCACTATTGCCTTCGAAGTCGAAGAGAAAGCCGAATGCTTCGCCGACAGCATAGCGGCACAATGTTCGCCCAGCACGCAACCCGCGGATCCCTCCCACATCCAGGCGGTGGAGGACGAAGTTCTCCGCAGAGAATCTCTCCCTATAACCGACGACCCCGTCACAGTCTCTAATGATGAAATCTTGCTTCTCATTAGAAAGCAAAAGTCCAAAAAGGCTCCGGGTGCGGATGGAATTTCCAACCACGCACTTAAGCACCTGCCCCAGCAAGTGCTTACCTTGTTAGCTATCATCTTCAATGCCTGCTTCGACCATAGCTACTTTCCAAAAGCCTGGAAAGAAGCGACAGTCATAGGCATTCCCAAGCCGGGTAAACCTCTGAATGTCCCGGCTAATCACAGATCCATCAGCCTCCTCAAGGCAATGTCTAAACTTCTCGAAAGAGTCATACTCTCTCGAATGCGGAACCATCTGTTTCCAACGGATGGCGAACCTCTCATTATTCCCCACCAGTTCGGCTTTCGCGCTAAGCACTCCTGCCCTCAGCAAGTCCATCGAATCGTCGAGTACATACTCGAAGGATTCTCTCAGCGTCGTAAAAAAACAATCGCGGTTCTCTTTGACGTAGCCAAGGCTTTCGACAAAGACTGGCACAGTGGTCTCGTTTTTAAACTCTATAAAATAGGCTTACCGGCTCGCGTAGTCAGATTAATAGCGTCGTTTCTTAAAGACCGTACTTTTCGATTCAAACATGCAGGCACGCTCTCCGCGCCTCGTCCTATAAAGGCTGGAGTCCCGCAAGGCTCAGTCCTCGCCCCTCTGCTGTACATCGTGTACACTAACGACATCCCCATCCCGCCGAAAGGCATCGAACTCGCCCTCTTTGCAGACGATATCGCCCTTTACACTAAAGGTCAATCGATCCCGTATAACATCACCAGACTCCAAAAGGCCGTAAACGCCCTCGGTGTATTCAATTCGACCACAAACGTCGTAATCGCTACAACGATCCCCACATTCGAATGTTAGGTATTCCCATCCCCTGGAAGCGCAGTATTAAATACTTAGGCGTCACCTTAGATCAGACGCTTTCTTTCAAGCCACACGTCGATAGAGTAACGAAACTCGTGCGTTTTTACTCAAGCCGTCTATATAGTATGATAGGAAGAAAAAGTAAAATGTCTTTTAGAAATAAACGTACGCTGTATAAGGTCTGCGTTAGACCCGTCATGTCATATGCTTCGCCGGTCTTTGCCCACACCAAACCCTCCGTCCTGTATAAACTGCAGGTAGTTCAAAATCTCTTCTGCCGCAGGGCCACAAACGCACCTTGGTACGTGCGTAACGCGGGCCTGCACAGAGATCTTGAACTATCTACAGTGCAACAGCACCTCAAAACACTCTCAGAATCGTTCTTCAAACGCGCCGAATCCCATCCCAATCATCTTGTTCGAGATTCAGTCTCATATACTGCTCCTGTGTTGGACTCGAAATTCAAAGTCGCTAGACCGAGAAACGCGTACACTGGTGAACCCACGCAGTTAACTTTAGATCTCGAGGCCCTTCAGGCCGCAAATTCTAATTCTAACGTAAATTCTAATTCTAACGTAAATCCGAATTAATGCAATTTTATTTTTAAATTTTTAATGTTTTTAATTATTTACTTTTCATTTTGAGCACCTCCAGTGCTATGTAAATCCCAGCGGGTGACCCCTTAAGGGCCCCGCTAGCGCGGCCTCTTTCTTCAATTAGCCGTCGCTCAGATGAAGGCTGAGTGGCAAAAATGCACGAGCCGACAGGGGGTTTTTTAGTGGGTATGGTTCTGGTAGGCGTCGGGACGAGTCCCACATAACTCCGATCGCGCGCGCGGAGTATGCGCCAGAGCATTTTTTATGTATTTGTATACATTCGCCCTTCCCGTGGAGGGAAACCAAAAAAAAAAAAATCAAAAAACATAACCCTGCTTCTGACAGTCGGGTAAAAAGTTAGACTATCTAATGGATATACGTAAAGTGAAACTATAGCGAAATTAGTGAAATATAAACGTAATAGAAATGAATACTCAAATGTGAGTAATTACTGAGTCAAAGTAAATAGTGACAAAAAATCAGTTGTAAAAAAGTTACTCTATTGCACAGAGCTCCGTCATTGTAGAAAGAAATGTTTTTGCTCAAAGCGCGAATTTAAATCGGTGACTAGACACTTTTTGATGTAAATTTATCGAATTAATCACCCGTGACAGGAAGATCGGTAGCAGATTTGGATATTTTCCTCAGTATCATTATTGTGATAGATTTCCCAACTTTGTGTTGTTATTTCAGTTGGTGATTGTAAGAAAGAATTTTCAGTTCTTTTACAGAGGATTGGGGTTTTTTTTGTATTATGTCATTCAATACTTTAGTAGGTTACTGTTATATTATAAGTGCAAACTTTTTGATGTATTTTTGCTTCTTACTTCTTTATAATCATGCCCAAATAGCTGAGCACTTAGATAGCTTAGAGCCTGGTTTACAAATACGCTTTTATATTCAAATTGGCTTTGAGATTGTGCCTTCAAGTCTCATCAGGTGCTTGGTTAATTATGTGAATATTAACCACTATAATCAATTTTACTGTAATGGGTACTCCGAAACCTAACAATAGTTCGAATACAATTTTTGGGTAATTGAATATCTGTAGTTGAGTAAATCAGTATTATCGCTCCTGCAATAAACTTTCTGAAGCGATAAATTAATTGAATACGAAAGGAATGGTCAATACTGAGTTTATCTAATCAGAGAAGCAATAAATTAGAAGAATGTCAGCCATTTTAAATTGAATAGTATTTTGAATGACAATTTTAAATGGATGTTCCATTGTAAATAAAACTGTTTAAAAGGTAATGAAATACCACCTCCACCGACACCGACTTCTGTTAATCGTAAATTTTGTGAATCAGAATTATTAGTATTAGATAGCCAAATTTTCTATTTATTTATTTAAGGAAACATTGTAATTATGCACAATAAATACTTATTGACCTAGCAGTATAAAATTGGTCATAAAATGGACAAAAAGCAAAAAAAAAATTAAATTAAAAATATTTTTTTTTCATCATAGGTAAAATTACACTTGACACTTCTTTTTTTAATCTTCATCAAGATTGCGTTAATACACCTTAACTATACTAATGTATATTATTAATATAATAAATGTATAATATAATATACCGAGAGGAATAAAAGCAGGCGGAAACAACCTCTATTGCACTATTTTATAAAAAAATGTTTAATACGTGGGATAAACAGCACACAATTTGATATAGACATGTGGCCGACCATATGTAAAGATTTTGTATTTTTTTTAATTGAGTTTGAAATCAATATTAAGGCAATAGTAGATTATGGTAAGTATAATAAATTATAATAAATAAATCCCCAAACAAACACACTAACTGTATGCCCTACAGTAAGCAGAGCTTGTGTTATGGATGACCATACAGCGAACTGGGGGGAACCCAGAATAAACATACATATATAAATATGAACAACCATTACCCAAGAATAAACATCTGTGTCATCACACATGCCCCGGCCAGGACTCGAACCTGGGACCTCCAGCGTATGAGATAGGGCTACTGACCACTATGCTACTCTACGTCTACGCTACGTCTGGAAACGTAGGTATAGTGAACTTCATTCTCGATATCGCTCCCAGATGCAGACCAGAACAGTAGTGGGGTGAGACATCGCGGAGTGCGCTCGCTATGGGTCTGACAAATACAGGGAATAGTGGATTTTGTCAAAATTTTTTTTATATCTTCACAAATATTCAATTTAGAGGTTTTTGACTTTATGCTTATATACATATAACGGATAAACTCTGAAAATACAAACCGCTAAATAACCTCGTTTACGTATTGTTCCAGGTGAAGGAAAGGAACAGCGACTGAAATTACTGGAACAAATGCAATTCCGAATTAAGCATATAGTCTTTTTTTTTTTTTTTTTGCTGCCGAGGCACCCTCGCGGGAGGGAGGTGGAAGATGCGTCATGCATACCCGCCCGCAGGTAAATTCCTCTGCGGGGGGGTTATGTGGGACTCACCAGAATGGCACCTACCCACTAAAAACCACCTGTTGGCTGTAGTTATTACCGTTAGCCTTCATCGGAAGCGACACCCGTCGGGAAGTTGGGCGCGCTGGCGGAGACCCGCTAGCGGGTCTTCCGCCTGTAGTGAAAGTTGCACTGAAGGTGCTCAAAGGGTAATGAGTTGGTGGCCGTTCTGGGCAGACTCCGGTGAAGCCGGGGCTGGGCAGAGGTCGGCCGAAGCATGATTTAGGGATCAATTCATTTAAATGAGCCTACAATGAATTGAGAAGGGAACTATGCTCCGCCAGAGCTAGCAAACGCTCTGTCGGAGTACGTGAAGCCCTAAGTTTACGGGCTAAGACTGCGATTTCACTAACATCGACATTTTTTAAAGTGTCGCAGACGATACGCATATCGTCTGCTACGGAGGATTGAGGAGTGGGTTTGAATGGGCGAGGAGCCGGGATGGGATTCGATGCGGGGCGCTGCCTCCAGTTTTCTGGGGCAGGCCTAGACTGTGTAGGCTTTGTAGCCGGAGGAACCCGGCTACGCAGCGGCGGAAAGTTTTCTTGAGAAAGGCGCGGGGCCTGTTTGGGTGCCAACCTCTTGGGATTGGAACGCATACAACGGGGTGCACGAGGGCAGCCCCTGTAATTTGCGGTTTGGCCGGACTGGCCACAAAGCACGCAATCGGGAGGAGAGGGAGTTTCAGGAGTGCGATTGCACTCCTTAGTGAGATGAGGGACCAGGCACTTGACGCACCTGGGCAGTGCGCGGCAGTTGGCCGCCGCGTGCCCGTACAACAGGCACCGATGGCACTGGCCGGGATGACCGCGGCGATGAGGCGCCTCGATTGAGATCCCAGAGAGGCCGCAAATAGAGCTAACCCCTTTCAGGATCTCTCTGGACTTGGGGACGTTGGCGAGAATCACCAAAGCGAGAGGGTGTTGCCTCTCGTACTTGCTGTGCATTTTATGCACCGCGAGTGCCGGGAAGCCTTGGGACTGCAGATCCTCCAGGATAGCCTCGTTCGATAATTCGAACGGGACTCCCCTGAGTACCGCTCTGATCTTACGCTCTTCTGACAGAGCACAAGTGTGATAAGCATATTGCTTATCGGTGAGGAGCTTAGTCAAAGCTCGGAAATCGTCTATCGACGAGACAGTGATTTTAATAGATTCACCCGAGTTTACCGCTCGGGTGTAATGGATCTTGTGTTCATTGCACAATGTCGAGACCTCAGTCCATTTACCCTTTTCCCGAAGGAAAACGGGTGGTGGGACCTTGACAGAAGTTGGGGCCGGAGCGGGTGTTGAAGACACCGGGGCAGCTGGCGTTGAAGACGCCGCAGGGGGTGTAGGGACGGGCGTCGAGGGCGCCGGGTCTTGTTTCGAACGCTTCTTAGAGCGCTTCTTAACAAGCGTAAAGGAGGGAGACTCAAGGCCAGTTGGGGTGGCGTCCGAGGATGACTCGGTCGCGGGTGCGCGCTTGCGGCGCGGAGGGGCGTCTACTTCGCACTCCATGTCACTGGAGGAAGGGGACGCGGGAGGGCCTAAGACCTGAGGGGTCTGGGGAACTGGGGTGGCCTGAGGGGCCATTGTAGACATTATCGTCATGAAATGAGGGATGAGAGAATCTAAGAAACGGTACTTGTCAGCATTTATATACATGCCTTCAGCACCGGTACTATCAAGTAACTTCTTCCTAATCTCATCAGAGCTTAGGGAAGCCATTGCGGAGGGGTTGGGGAGGGACAATATATGAACCTAACAACGATGACTAACTTCCTAAAACCACCCTACACGCAGTAGGGCGGTTGAGAACGAACTACTCGAACACGGCACTTGAAGTCCTGGAACAACGAATTCCCGTCGACGAAGCTCACGTTCCACGAAGTACGGTTAACAAGCCACTGTTCGCCGTGAAAACGGCGTTAGAAACTTATTAGAAGTACGGTTAACGAGCCACTGTGGGCATATAGTAGGCGACGCAATCAATAAATACAATATAAATTAATCAATAACATCTACGATTATTGATGGGCATGCGCATAGATGCCACGTACCACCAGGTAGATGGCGCGTTGGCCAGCTTTGACAAAAAAAAGGCACATTATCTAGGATTAACATAAGCTATATTTTATCCCAAAAACCCCACTGGAGCAGGCACTACGCGGGTATAACTGTGACGGGATCTTTAGTATGTGATAAAGAACCATAATACAAGAATATGTTTCTTCCATGCCGTAGTTAAGATATATACCTAATTACGTATTTCATGTATTTTCAATGTTGACAAAAGAGATTTATATCTGCCGGCTTCTTTTTTGCACTCGGTCTATCTTTAATACCGTTTAAAAGCCGAATTTAACGAGTTTTTACGCCGTCACGATGAAGATGAAGGAAAAGGAAACATTAATCACGTGTACTTTTTTCACTTATAATTTATTTATTTATTTATTTATTTATTTATTAGATCACCAACAAGTTTATAACAACTAATGCACATTTGGACCATAGTTTTAACAAGTTATTGCAAGTCGTAGACTCAATTATAGGTGACAACAGCATGCAATGTTATGACAACAATCAACATATTTAAGTATATAAAGAAGAAATTGTTTCTTTTTTTTTCAGTTAATTACATTATGTTAAAAAAAAAATGAATGAGACTTTTCTTATTACTTATACTTATACAATTCCTAGATAGATCGTACAAATATAAACAGTCACTCGTGCATTTGACCAAGGATCAAGGACTTAAACTGATTTATTGAGTTACATAAAATATCAATATTAATAATACCAGATTTAGACATTGAATTATAATAAGAAGACATTCTGTTTAGGGGAGAGAATGAGCCTAAGTTTGTTTTGGAACTCCAAGGTGTTATTAAATTGTAACGAGAAATTCGAGGCAGTTTAAAAGTTTATCCGTGATAGTAATTGTGGACTGTCAATGAAGCCATTTATAAGTTTGTGGAGAAATACCGAGTCTAGCATGTTACGTCGACTTTTTAGGGAGTTCATTTTAAAATAACTCAACCTTTCATTGTAGTGAGGTAGCTTTTTTGCTAAATTGTGGTTGTACGTTAAGTGCCACAGAAATCTTTTTTTGAACACGCTCAAGCTTTTTGATATAAACGTCATAGTGTGGATTCCATACCACACTACAGTATTCCAATCCACTCCGGACGAGGGTGCTATATAATATTATTTTTGTTTTAGGGTTTTTAAATTCTTTACAATTCCTTAAGACGAATCCGAGAGTTTTAAAACCTTGTGTGACTATATTTTCTATATGTGTATTAAAACGTAATTTAGTATCTAAGGTAACTCCCAGATCGCGAATATATTTTAAATTTTTTAGCTTTTCCTGTCCAATAGTGTATTCTCTACTAGAGGTTATCCTGCTGCGAGCAAAATTGACAACAAAACATTTATTTGTATTTAGAGACATGTTATTCTGTTCACACCATTTAACTAAGTTATTCAAATCACTTTGTAGGAGTAGATTATCGTTTGGCAAGTCAATTTGTTTAAGGATTTTGAGATCGTCAGCAAATAAATAAAATTTAGAATAATTGAAGCATTGGTAAATGTCATTGATGAAAATGTTAAAGAAGACTGGTCCGAGAATTGAACCCTGAGGAATTCCAGAAAAAGCATGAATAGGGTCAAATTTGTAACCGTTCACCACCACCATAGACCTACGATCGTACAAATAGGATTCACACCATTTCAGCAAGTTACCAGTTATACCAATAGAAGATAATTTCTTGATTAATAGTTTATAGTTGACTTTATCAAACGCTTTGCTGAAATCGGTGTAAATAACGACAAACCACTTTTCTTTGGTCGACTGCTCTTGAAAGATCCTCCATCAGGGCAACTAGGTTTGTGGAAGTTGATCTTGTCTTTACAAAGCCATGCTGATGTGGTGACACCATCTGCCGAAAATGCCAAGTAATTATAGGCCGTAACAATGCCTCAAAAACTTTTGCAAATGTAGAAAGAATAGATATGGGTCTATAATTTTCAATACTACCGACGCGACCTGTTTTGTGTAATGGTATTATTAACGCGGTTTTCCAACTTGAAGGAAATATACCTGTGCTTAGGGATTTATTGAAGATGCGCGAAAGTGGATATGCAATAACTCCAGCACATTTGATAACAAAAACTGATGGTAAACCGTCTGCACCTGCCCCTTTGCGTAAATCAAGTCTTTTTAAAGCTTTATAGACCTGATCCCTAGTGAAAGAAATAGAAGCAAGATAAGTATTTCCAACATTTTCGGTATAAGTGGGTAAGTCATTGGTACGTTCTGGAGAATCGTTACAATACACGGATGAAAAATGAGATGCGAAGAAATTACAAATATCAGAGCCATTCGAAGCAACCCTTTCTCCAAGAGTCATTTCCGCGGGGAAAGTACTTTTGTTTTTTCGTTTACGTTTTATAAAGGACCATAAAAGTTTGGGGTTACTAGTTATGGATTGTTCTAAGGAAATAAAACACTTTTTACCGGATATTATCGCGTATATTTTAGTTAATTTTAAAATTATTTCGACGTTTCGGCATCTTTGCAGTTGCCGTGGTCACGATAGACTAAGGTGTTGTTCATCTATTGCCAGTAATAAAAACTACATGATTGTCAATACATATTAACGCCATCTGTTTTTAAAATTAACTAAAATATACGCGATAATATCCGGTAAAAAGTGTTTTATTTAAAGTATGTATCGTGAAAACTTAAGAAAAGATTGTTCTAAGGAACTTATATACCTATTATATGAGACTTTCTGTAATTTTTGAACTCTTCGTTTTAATAAGTCATATGCTAAGACGTCTCGTGGGTTATTATTATGTTTCTTAATCTTCATTCTGTATTTATATTTTTCTTTAATTAATTTTATCATACCCGAAGAATACCACGGAGGAAAGTTATTGTTGGGGGGGGGGGGGTGGATTTGGGTATATGTTTATCTGTTACTGAATGAAGTATACTATTCAGCTCATATGTCATCAAATCAACGTTTAAACTATCTGGTAATACGTCATCCCAAGATATTTTTTGTAATTCGTCAATAATTTTGTCATAGTTCGCTTTAAAAAAACCTGACTATGTTACCTGACTATGTTATTTTGAGTGAGAGTAATGGGGGTCACAGCAGATATGAAGAATTGAAGCGGTGGATGTAACTGGTCAATTAAAGACAAGGGATTCACGTCTAAATCCAAGTCATTTATGTCTATATTACTAAGTACTAAATCTAATATTTTTCCTTTATTATTTAAAATAAAATTATATTGTTTTAGTGAATTTAAGGCCATAAAATTTAATAGATCTTCCCCGAATTTACCACCATTATTACAACCTTTTAAATAGTTCGATTGTTCGCATTGGCTCCAAATAATATTACTAACATTGAAATCGCCTAGTATTATCGTTTTACCTTGGTTTCTCTCCATGGATCGGTTTGAGTTTTCAATAAAATGCTCCAATATGTGAGATTGCAAAGGTGGAGGTAAGTAAACACAACAAATGTATATTTTCTCAATCTCATTTTGAGAGTTTACTACATTTATGGAAATCCAAAGATCCTCGCACTTCGACTCTAAGTTATCCAGTCTCATAGAATTCAATTGGACAGAGACTGCTATGAGAACTCCACCACCGTCTTTATGAGAGTGGAAACCAGTGCTTTCTCGGTCTCTCCTATACACTATATAACGATCATCGAAGAGCTCGGAATCATAGACACTAGAGTTCAACCAAGTTTCGGTGAAAATTACAACGTCATAACTGTTACAGACTACATTATTAAACAAATCCACGGTCTTAGTTCTTAAACCTCTTATATTTTGATAATATATTTTAAGATTATTGAATTTTGAAGAAAGATATTCCAACTCATTTTAAGAAAAGTTAACTAGTGTATCAATTTAGTTTATAAAGAGTTTCCAAGTTACGTATAAAAATGTAGTTCGATTCTTCATTTTTGCTCATAAAAATGTTACCATCCCTAACCCATACGAATTTATAATGTAGTTCTTTTGATTTACGACGAGCAGCAGCGTGAGTTTCCTTATTTTCTAGGGTTAAATGTTCCATAACGTATACTGGTTTCTTTTTCTCGCAACCTAAGCCGAGGTGACTTGTGTTTAGCTTGTCAGTTGGGTGATATTTTTTTTTTATAATGAATCAAAATATTCTGATTTAGCTTGTAAATTAGACACATTTTCTAAAGCACCACAGTATGCTAATTGAGTACTTAAAAAATTTATGTATGCGTAGCGGTAATAGCTGAGCTGTGTGCCCTGCCCATTGCCACTTCAGTGGCAATCCTTAGAGCTATGTCGGTGACTGTGGTTCGCTTGCGGATTTCCTCATTCCTGATTCGATCTCGTCTTAATTTACAAAGTTGTAAATCCCTCTTGTTACATTTTGCGATCATGTTTGGAACCTGAAACTCTCAAAATATATATTTAAAAAATTCATATTTGAACGATTTTTAGCAACTATTCAATTAAGATATTAATAAAGAAAATTGTTGTTATCATCGTCGAACAATGCGCGCTGAGAATGTGTAGTTTGTTACGGAACTATTTTGCGCAAAGTAAAAAAATACGTTGCTATATTCAACGTTTATTGAATAAATTTTGCTGCCAATGGTTCAAGGATTATACGACGTTGAGATCAAGATCTTTTCTGACGTTATATGTAATCATTAGCTCTGTGTTGCGAAACATATGTTACTCTGAATAATATACTAAGTAAATACTAAGAATACTCTGTTATTACCTATTTAGTGGTATTATTTTAGAAAATCAAAAGTCTAGAGATTGTCGTGGTGATGTATTGTTGGTTTCAAGCGATTGCACGAGCATGGAATATTAAAAAAACATAAAAAAGAACATACATTTGTACCATTTTAGATAGCGTAATTTATATTTTTATAAGTAATAGAATTTATTAAAGTATTTTTTCCATACACTACATAAATTTTTTTAAACAGCATGGATGTGTTTTTCGTGTACTTTATTTTGCGTTCTGCAGCTCTCTTCTTCAAATTTAACTAAACTCCTTTAGTTTTATGTCATTTCGAAGAAGTGTTAGCTACCAGAAAAGTGCAAAGAAAATTTATTTTAATATACAAAAGAAGTTCCAAATTTTCTTTTTGGCGAACATCGGAATTATTTTGAAAGACATTTGTATTAAAATACGTCGGATACTAGCCATTTCCTTTAAACTTTGCTAAAGGAGTGTATCTTATTACCAGAAACCCTACATACAAAGGTACCTTTATTGCACAGCCTTAATTACGAGTTTCTTCATTTATTTTTTCACCCTCAATATAAAGGCTAAGCGTCTGCTAAAATTTTAGCGGTGGTAGAATTTCTTAGTTTAGATCCCCTCTACCACAATCCTTCTTATTTTGACTGCAAAATACGTTACGATTACGTGGTTAAAAGGCAAGGAAATTGTGCACATATCAGTATGTAGGCTTAAGACATGTTATATAACGTAACATTTAATATGTTCACTGTTGGTGTATCTTAATAAATAAAAAAAATAAAGTGACAGTGCAATTATTGGAACAAAGGCGATTTCAACTGAAGCTACGGTCGGCAACGCGTCATTACTCGATATAATAATCACTTTTACTATTAATAACCAGAATATCTACGATTTATGGTATCCATGGGTGCGGATGCTACAATAATGGGTGCGGGCCTCGTTAAACCGGATTATTATTATTATTATTGTTTTTTAGGGCAATCTGCAGTTGTTACTAAACAACAAATATTTCTGCCAATTTCAAGTATTAGTATAATAAAATTCAAACATTGCTTTCAAGACATGTGACTATGGCAAAAAAAATATGTTAAACCGAAAATGAAATTAGCAAAAAATATAATTAAATAGAAACATGTACAAAAAATATCTAAAATTAAATAAGATTTTAAGTAAAACATATTTGACTCATCTTTCAAGTAACACAATTGAACTATCTAAGAATAAAGTACAGACACAGTATTATGAGAATTTTTCTTTGTAACTAGTAACAGAAGAATGGAAGTTTCCCAGCTGCGTTTAAAGTAATAGCTGGCAATTCTGTAAGAGAATCAAATTGCTTAACTTATTTTATTAGTCTACGGCTGCAAATGATAGAAAATGACTGAAACAATTGCTATGCTTGACTTTGAATATTTTAATTTATTTACGATTTCAAACTGTTTTTTTTTTATAAATGTTTGATAATTAGTGGCTCGAGAAGATTAAGTGTTAGTTCTATTTTCAAAAGCCAAGTGGCGCTTTGGCTGTCCGACCAAGACATTATAAAATACTTCCATAACTAGTGAGAAATAATGATATTTTGTTTCCAAATATAGTCTACCGGTATTCACACTTCGACAGGCGACTTTTTTTTTTTTTTTTTTTTTTGCTGCCGAGGCACCCTCACGGGAGGGAGGTGGAAGATGCGTCATGCATACCCGCCCGCAGGTAAATTCCTCTGCGGGGGGGTTATGTGGGACTCACCAGAATGGCACCTACCCACTAAAAACCACCTGTTGGCTGTGGTAAGCGTATACCTTTAGCCTTCATCGGAAGCGACACCCGTCGGGAAGTTGGGCGCGCTGGCAGAGACCCGCTAGCGGGTCTTCCGCCTGTAGTGAAAGTTGCACTGAAGGTGCTCAAAGGGACATGAGTTGGTGGCCGTTCTGGGCAGCCTCCGGTGAAGCCGGGGCTGGGCAGAGGTCGGCCGAAGCATGATTTAGGGATCAATTCATTTAAATGAACCTACAATGAATTGAGAAGGGAACTATGCTCCGCCAGAGCTAGCAAACGCTCTGTCGGAGTACGTGAAGCCCTAAGTTTACGGGCTAAGACTGCGATTTCACTAATATCGACATTTTTAATAGCGTCGCAGACGATACGCATATCGTCTGCTACGGAGGATTGAGGAGTGGGTTTGTATGGGCGAGGAGCCGGGATGGGATTCGATGCGGGACGCTGCCTCCAGTTTTCTGGAGCAGGCTTGGGCTGAGTAGGCTTTGCAGCCGGAGGAACCCGGCTATGCAGCGGCGGAAAGTTTTCTTGAGAAAGGCGCGGGGCCTGTTTGGGAGCCGCCCTTTTGAAATTGGAGCGCATACAACGGGGTGCACGAGGGCAGCCCCTGTAGTTTGCGGTGTGGCCGGACTGGCCACAAAGCACGCAATCGGGAGGAGAGGGAGTTTCAGGAGTGCGATTGCACTCCTTAGTGAAGTGCGGGACCAGGCACTTGACGCACCTGGGCGGTGCGCGGCAGTTGGCTGCCGCGTGCCCGTACAACTGGCACCGATGGCACTGGCCGGGATGACCGCGGCGATGAGGCGCCTCGATTGAGATCCCAGAGAGGCCGCAAATAGAGCTAACCCCTTTCAGGATCTCTCTGGACTTGGGGACGTTGGCGAGAATCACCAAAGCGAGAGGGTGTTGCCTCCCGTACTTGCTATGCATTTTATGCACCGCGAGTGCCGGGAAGCCTTGGGACTGCAGATCCTCCAGGATGGCCTCGTTCGATAATTCGAACGGGATTCCCCTGAGTACCGCTCTGATCTTACGCTCTTCTGACAGAGCATAAGTGTGATAAGCATATTGCTTATCGGTGAGGAGCTTAGTCAAAGCTCGGAAATCGTCTATCGACGAGACTAAGATTTTAATAGATTCACCCGAGTTGGCTGCTCGGATGTAATGGATTTTGTGCTCATTGCACAATGTCGAGACCTCAGTCCATTTACCCTTTTCCCGAAGGAAAACGGGTGGTGGGACCTTGGCCTTGACAGAAGTCGGGGCCGGAGCGGGTGTTGAAGACACCGGGGCAGCTGGCGTTGAAGACGCCGCAGGAAGTATAGGGACGGGCGTCGAGGGCGCCGGGTCTTGTTTTGAACGCTTCTTGGAGCGCTTCTTAACAAGCGTAAAAGAGGGAGACTCAGGGCCAGTTGGGGTGGCGTCCGAGGATGACTCGGTCGCCGGTGCGCGTTTGCGTCGCGGAGGGGCGTCTACTTCGCACTCCATGTCACTGGAGGAAGGGGACGCGGGAGGGCCTAAGACCTGAGGGGTCTGGGGAACTGGGGTGGCCTGAGGGGCCATTGTGGACATTATCGTCATGAAATGAGGGATGAGAGAATCTAGGAAACGGAACTTGTCCGGATTTAAATGTATGCCTTCAGCACCGATACTATCAGCTAACTTCTTCCTAATCTCAACAGAGCTTAGGGAAGCCATTGCGGAGGGGTTGGGGAGGGACAATATATGAACCTAACAACGATGACTAACTCCCTAAAACCACCCTACACGCAGTAGGGCGGTTGAGAACGACGCGGATAACTTACTCGAACACGGCACTTGAAGTCCTGGAACAACGAATTCCCGTCGACGAAGCTCACGTTCGACGAAGTACGGTTAACAAGCCAATGATCGCCGTGAAAACGGCGTTTAGAAACTTAGAAGTACGGTTAAAGAGCCACTGTCCGCCGTGAAAACGGCGTTAGAAACTTAGTACGGTAAACAACTATGAAATTTGGGTGCTCAATTAGCGCGGGGGCTAAAAGAGCGGGAAGGCGTCTGCGATCGACGTGCGCTCGAGAACGCACGCAGACCGAGACCCAGGCGACTTCAGTGATAGCCTGGTCTTATTTGATTATTCCTCTACAGGGTTATCAGCCTAACCCATTAAAACTGGTGGCTTCGGGTAATTTATGGTCCTCCACCACCCTTGTTTACCGCAGATTGGCAGACTTTAAAATATATATAATATAAACCATCAATATATTGTTAGCGGGTCAGTCTCGGTCTGCGTGCGTTCTCGAGCGCACGTCGATCGCAGACGCCTTCCCGCTCTATTAGCCCCCGCGCTAATTGAGCACCCAAATTTCACTGGTTGTTGTCGTAATATATAATTTCATAGATGTATACCGTATTAAGTTTCTAACGCCGTTTTCACGGCGGAAAGTGGGTTTTAACCGTACATCTAATAAGTTTCTAACGCCGTTTTCACGGCGGACAGTGGGCTGTTAACCGTACTTCGTGGAACGTGAGCTTCGTCGACGGAATTTCGTCGTTCCAGGTGCCTCGAGTCTTCGTGTTCGAGTAAGTTATACGCGTTGTCCTCAACCACCCTACTGCGTGTAGGGTGGTTTTTAGGAAGTTAGTCATCGTTGATAGGTTCATAGTATATATATTTATATATTGTTGTCCCTCCCCAACCCCTCCGCAATGGCTTCTCTAAGCTCTGATGAGTTTATGAGGAAGTTACTTGATAGTACCGGTGCTGAAGGCATGTCTATAAATGCTGATAAGTATCGTTTCTTGGACTCTCTCATCCCGCATATCATGGCGTTAATTCCCTCAATGGCCCCTCAGGCCAACCCAGTCCCCCAGACCCCTCAGGTCTTAGGCCCTCCCGCGTCCCCTTCCTCCAGTGACATGGAGTGCGAAGTAGACGCCCCTCCGCGCCGCAAGCGCGCACCCGCGACCGAGTCATCCTCGGATGCCACCCCAACTGGCCCTGATGAGCCTCCCTCTTTCACCCTTGTTAAGAAGCGCTCTAAGAAGCGCTCGAAACAAGACCCGGCGCCCTCGGTGCCCGTCCCTACACCCCCTGCGGCGTCTTCAACGCCAGCTGCCCCGGTGTCTTCAACACCCGCTCCGGCCCCAACTTCTGTCAAGGCCAAGGTCCCACCACCCGTTTTCCTTCGGGAAAAGGGTAAATGGACTGAGGTCTCGACATTGTGCAATGAGCACAAAATCCATTACACCCGAGCAGCCAACTCGGGTGATTCTATTAAAATCTTAGTCTCGTCGATAGACGAATTTCGTGCTTTAACAAAGCTCCTCACCGATAAGCAATATGCTTATCACACTTATGCTCTGTCAGAAGAGCGTTAGATCAGAGCGGTACTCAGGGGAGTCCCGTTCGAATTATCGAACGAGGCTATCCTGGAGGATCTGCAGTCCCAAGGCTTCCCGGCACTCGCGGTGCATAAAATGCACAGCAAGTACGGGAGACAACACCCTCTCGCTTTGGTGGTTCTCGCCAACGTCCCCAAGTCCAGGGAGATCCTCAAAGGGGTTAGCACTATATGCGGCCTCTCTGGGATCTCGATCGAGGCGCCTCATCGCCGCGGTCATCCCGGCCAGTGCCATCGGTGCCAGTTGTACGGGCACGCGGCGGCCAACTGCCGCGCACCGCCCAGGTGCGTCAAGTGCCTGGTCCCGCACTTCACTAAGGAGTGCAATCGCACTCCTGAAACTCCCTCTCCTCCCGATTGCGTGCTTTGTGGCCAGTCCGGCCACACCGCAAATTACAGGGGCTGCCCTCGTGCACCCCGTTGTATGCGCTCCAATTTCAAAAGGGCGGCACCCAAACAGGCCCCGCGCCTTTCTCAAGAAAACTTTCCGCCGCTGCGTAGCCGGATTCCTCCGGCTGCAAAGCCTACACAGTCCAGGCCTGCCCCAGAAAACTGGAGGCAGCGCCCCGCATCGAATCCCATCCCGGCTCCTCGCCCATACAAACCCACTCCTCAATCCTCCGTAGCAGACGATATGCGTATCGTCTGCGACGCTATGAAAAATATCGATGTTAGTGAAATCGCAGTCTTAGCCCGTAAACTTAGGGCTTCACGTACTCCGACAGAGCGTTTGCTAGCTCTGGCGGAGCATAGTTCCCTTCTCAATTCATTATAGGTTCATTTAAATGAATTGATCCCTAAATCATGCTTCGGCCGACCTCTGCCCAGCCCCGGCTTCACCGGAGGCTGCCCAGAACGGCCGCGCGCCCAACTTCCCGACGGGTGTCGCTTCCGATGAAGGCTAACGGTAATAACTACAGCCAACAGGTGGTTTTTAGTGGGTAGGTGCCATTCTGGTGAGTCCCACATAACCCCCCGCAGAAGAATTTACCTGCGGGCGGTATGCATGACGCATCTTCCACCTCCCTCCCGCGAGGGTGCCTCGGCAGCAAAAAAAAAAATATATTGTTAGAATTTAAAGTACTAGAGTTTTAGTACCAAAAGTAAACCGTATATTTAGTATGCGTGGCCAGACTCCTACTGTCTGGTAATGTCAGCACGTACTCAACACAAATTGATCAAATTCAAGTGTTTTACATTAAGATCAAGATTTATTCATATATTATGTAAAAACATCCTAACACTGTTGTACTTTATACGATGTTTTATTGTCTAGTGTGTCTGTCTTGTGTATTATTAAGAAGTGAGTTTTGGATGTCTCAAGTTATGTAATAAATAAATACAAATTCAAATCACGGCTAGGAAAATTAGATGTTTGAACCAGAAAACGAGAGAAAGTCCCCAAATAGCAGGAAAGCTCGCATTACTTTTAATAAGCTTAACTGATTCTCATCAAGCATGGCTAAGAATGCTCTCGAAATATTTAGCTTTCAAACAAGAATAAACCCCCGCAAAATCTATCCATTCCCATGCGAGATAGACACATTAAGATGATGATGAAGTAAAAGATAACATTCTTACAGTGATACATATGAAAAAGTTTGTTTTTTTAATGTTGTCACACACATCAAACTTATAACACCGCTCTTTTTACGTCAGGGTTAAAAATCTCCCATTCAATTACGTACACATGTTTTTAAATTTAAATCAAAAGTAATACTGTTATTTATGTGATTTAAAATAAACATTATTCTTGTATATTTTTTGTCTTTTTTCCTTTTTCCATTGAGGGTTTACTTTAATAATGCTAAGGGCTTTCACCAAGTGAAAATTATTATTTGATTAATTCAACTAAAAATTAAGTAAAATTATTAGTTTTATTAAATTTTTAGTTAGTTTCTCTCTTTCGTCAGAAGTATCTACCACTATAATAATAATTATTTATTCAAAGGTCTGCATGAATTTTAAGGCAGAACCAGCCGGCGTTCTGACAAGTCTGCTGAGCATCAGGCCAAAAGGAACAGAAACTGCCGAAAAGTCCGAGAATTTATTATCATTATTATTACATGCAAATCGGAAAATTTATCAAACGTGAACTTTATATGTCTGATAAATTTTTGATATTTGATAATGATATGTCTCTTTATATGCTGGACCACGTATAAGACATATCCATGCATTACCCATCTCGTTTTTAACTTGAGTAGACAAGAAGTCAGTGATCTTACTGCCAGTCCTAGACGTGCATATAATATTTGAAAACTCGTCGGGGATCAGTCTTATGAATACATGATTTAACGTGTAAAAGTACAGTGAAACGAAAAAATTTTTTTAAGGACAATAAAACAACACTAACTATCGAACTAATTTAAAAAATATGATTAAGTAACGACCTTGTATACCTTCCAGCATTTCTTCATACACCAGAGTATATAATATATATTATATATATATAAATTTCGCATGACATAAATATTTCCGTCATGAACGTTTCTTTTTGTCAAGACACAGATGTTTTCTAATTAAACAAAATGGGTGGAAGTACATTTTTATACTGTATATCTCAAAGTTATGTAATAAATAAATATAAATTCGAATCTCGACTATGAAAAATTTGCTGTAAAAAGTCCCCAAATAACAGGAAAAAGCTCGCAATACTTTTACTAGGCTAAACTGATTCTCATCAAACAAAGCTAAGAATGCTCTCGAAATATTGAGCTTTCAAACTAGAATAGACTCAGCTAGGCACACATATGAAGATGATGATTATAAAGAAGTTTAAGGTGACATGCCTTAAGTTTTTTTACCTATTAAGAAACAAACATATTCTAGAAATTTAATGACACGCGTCAAAAGAGAATGGCAGATTGGGTACCCTGTAATATTTATAAATTGTAATCATATCAAAACCGGGCTATATTTAGTTCATAGGTCAATATTAGACACGTATTTATCAAGCTCAAGTATTGAGATAGTTGTTGGGAATACTTAGAAATATAATAATCAACAACGCCATTTATTTTTTCTATCTATATATTTCTATCTATATATTTCTATGATATCTAAAAAAATTATATATACTGTCAATCTGTCAAACCTCAAAGACATTGAGCCGTCATTTCAATGAGCCCTTATGTCGGTTCGCGGTTGTATGAACAATAATTGAAATGTAGTGTTTTTTAATTTCAATAGCTTCATCTGATCATCCTATGAACGTATTAACCCTCTAAACGTATTCGTTCTATTGAGTAAACAACGTTTTCACGTCTTTTTCACGTGTTTTTTGAGGTTAGATTATAATTTCTGAGTTTTTATTCCCAACTTCTATATAAATCTTAGGATTGCATTTCGATTATCGATCATTCAAACCATTTATTTATGTCGGGGTTAAAACCTATCAACATTTGGTCGGTTACTAAGTGATCCTGAACTCCCAATCGATTTGTAATCAAAAGTAGTGTTTTAATTTATATGATTGAAATAAATTTGTTATGTTTACCTTTCATTTTTTTTCTTCTCCGTTTTGGGTTTATTTCTGATAATGCTACGGACTTTCAGTTTACTTTATCATTATGATCATATATAATACAGAGGACAGTTCTGCGCACATAAAAACTGCGCACTGGATCCGAGAGATGCGTCAAGGTACTTATTGTAATCTGAATCCAAAATAGTAGTCCGGGTTAATTTTTTTTACAAAATATTGTAAATCTATTTGACAGTAAAATTTTCCATTGGATTTTTGTCGACACATTTAATTTTAAAATCTTTTTAAATTCCTTCTTCCGCTCTTTAACTTATCTTAAGGTCAATAACACTTAAGACCCGCGGTTTTTTGTTACTTGAGAAAGATAATATCTTAGAGGAAACTTCGAAGTTGAATAAAAATGTTTTTATCATAGAATGTAGTTCTAAAGGTACAGTAAGCTAGCTACAATTACTATTGCATTTTCTACATAAAAAAAACTATCGGTAGTGTTACTTAACTATCAGTCGTTATCGAAAAGCCGTTAATTTCTGTAACATTCTGAAAATCAGTGTGTAAGGCCACCACACTCCGACCGGCTTATCTATTCAGTCAAGGGTGGCGCTGCATTCAACGCAAAAATGAAGTTTGATATTTAGTCACATGACAAATGATTGTATTCTAATTTTTGTTACTAAACAGATAAAGGAGGAAGCGAGTTGTAGGTCCTGTGGTTAACAAAAGGAGATGTATGTTAAAAATCCCTTTTATTTTCCTGTATTTTTGTAAAAAAAACCTACAAAATTATTTTATCTGTGAAACAAGAAAATTTTGAATTTGTAAAATGTCTTAAATTTAATTTTGTTTTGAAAAAATATTATAAATATTGAAAAACTAAGCTTATTACTTTTTTGATAACTTTACACACGAGAAATGGATATGTTTTAAGTAGTTTACAAAAATCTTATTAAAATGTTGCGGTTTTCTTGCTTTAATTTCATTATCACAGCAGTATGACAATTCTAATCTACAAAAAATAGAAACAAACATGTACATGGATTTGATTTATCTAGGATGTTCAATAAAATTGCTAGCCGAGCTACTTGACGTCAATTTCAACAATACTGCGAATTATCTCTAAAGTTGACCACGTTTTTCAATACATAAACTTTCTTAGTAAATTTTCCAAAATCCTGTATAATTTCGTCACAATAATAATCCTTCCGTCCGGATACCGTATGCATATTAAATAGATTTGCCCGTTAATTTCAACATTTAAAGTTTTACAAAGCTTTGGTCAGTAAGATACGGCGTCAGTGCGTGCAAAGCTGTTGATAATTGTCTATAATTATTAAATTAAATATCAGCAGTCATAGCTGCATAGGGTGCAGCTATGACTGCTGATGATGATTCATCGTCATATTATAGCAGATTACTGTCAGCTTACTAGTTGCAGGAAGTATTTCAAGTGGTTTAATTTATTCATAATTCTGTACAGTGTAGATTAATTGGGGACGTTTGCTACGTCAATTTTGTATTAGATCCACCGTCCAATTGTTTTCACACCATAAACGGAAACCATCCACGGCTGTTGGAGTGGCGAAGCATCGCCATGAAAAATATCAAACAATTAATTAGAAGCAAGTAATTTAAAATAAAAAAATAATAAATAAAATAAAAGGTCAATGTTGTTAAAAGGGTGATATTCGTCATTTGGGTATAATTAAGAAATTTATGCTCAGTGTAGCACTCCAGCTTAAATGTCTTGAGGTTGCTGAATATTTTCGTTCACGTTAGTATTTTCGTTTTCAAATACAAGATATTTATCGGTATAACACCAAAATATAAGAGCATCGTTCCCGAAGTCTAAGTTAAAGTTCTTTGCACTATTTGCTGAGAAGTCAAATAAGAGACGCAATCTTGGGATATTACTATTGCATTGCCAAGGGCTGCCAAAAACTTTTGTAGGAATTTTTTTCGTCAAAATAGATTAAAGTAATTTAAGTGAAAATCTTTATGTGAATGTCATACAATTTTGGTACATGCAGACCTTAGTTTGGTTAAGGGATAAATTGCGATCAATATTGTTTGTTACCTATGTTTATTTAGAACAACTAAAGATGTTTAGGCATCACATTATTTAAAGTTTTCTTCAAATTCACTATGACATGTAACATTTATTGTAATTAAATTTAAATGAAGCATAAGGAAACAAAAGGAAAAACAAATATCAATTGTTCATAAAATTGCAATTAATAAATCAGATTGCATTATTTTCAAATACTTGTAAATAACGGAAGGCTTCACTCGAGCAACCTGCGTAAGCATATTTAAACGTATGTATAAACTGGTTTTTAAATCGATAGTCACAAGAATAACGAATATACATAAACATTTTTATCATAAAATTTTACGTTTCTAAAAAATATACAAAAAAATGCCATGAGTAATATGAGGTACTTTTTTACCACGGACGCAAAAAGGAAGACTTTATAAGTTTAATGAGTGTTATACTGTGTGTCTGTCTATGGTCTCGTATGTTACACGCGTAGACCGATTATGATGCGTAATTTTTTTGTTTCAAGTTGAATGAAACGACAATTTTCTTGATCTAATTTGAACTAAATCGTTTCATTAGTTGGTGGTTTTTTTATTTGTTCAATAAGCAATTTGCTAACGTATAAACCAAGTTAAAAAAAAAACGAAAAATAGAGTTTGGTAACAACCCTACGCCATATTTTACACTCACAAACAACGTTATAAAACAGAATTGAGCTCGAATATATGAGAATTAAATATTCTAAGAAATTATTAGGAATTCGTCATAGTTTTGACGATCTTATTTTTAAGTGTAATTTATTTTGAAACCCCAAATATATTCATTAAAATGTTGGGGTGAATATTATTGAGAAAAATCTCTTGTGCCTGAGCTTATGTCAAAAAATATTGTTTCTGGTAATGTGTAATAAACCCATTGGTGATGTGAACTTGTGTCTTTCTCTTTTAAAACTAACTTATCCAACACTTATTTGAAGTTGACAGGCGAGTATATGTAGCCATGCCACATAAGCCGTAGGTGCCAGGTTCGAGTTCTGGTCGGGGCTATCATTGTTGATATTTATATATGTATGTTTACTCTGGGTCATCAATAACACAAGGTCTGTTAAATTTGGGGCCATACAGTTGGTGTGTTAGTCTAGGGATTTATTGTTATATTATGTATTTATAGAAATCGAAACATTCGCAAACACTTATTTATAGCAATAACATTAGTCTAGCTAAATCATATGGGATCTTTCATTTTTTATATAAAGATACTTATAAATGGTTTAGCGTCAGCCGCAGATCTATCCGGATCTAAAAAAATGCATGTTACAATCACGTTACAAAACAAAATACTCAACCGGTTTGAAATATCTTTCTGTAAAGATCACTTCGAGAGAGTAGTTTTTAGATAGTAAGACTGCATGTCCAGTAAAATTGTACGGTTAAACTCGGCAGTGTGTTATGTACAAAACAAACAGGAGCAGATCCTAAATCAGCCAACCTTTTGGCGCAAACAGTACATTCTGTCACACTGTACAGTAACCCAGAAAAGTGGTCTACCACTTTTGATAAAACGTCCTTTGTCACCAAAAAAGCTGTAAGGGAAAAACAACCTTGTTTTGCGTGCAAATGAACTTCACCCATAGTGATATACCACATTTTTGGCCGACTGTACCTATGTACAAAGTAATTTAGGCGATTTATTCTATCGTACGTAACTGAATAAATATCACAAAAACAGTTTGTTTCTAATCACATGCTTTAGAAACCTCGTAATAGAGGTAAACTGGAGGTGCCTTAACATGTTAGTACCCCCAAAGCTTCGTAAAAATTACACTCGTAACAACTTTTGATTTCGTTGCGTCAATATCTATAATAAGGAATTCTTTGATAATGACCTTTTTTGTAATTCTCTTGATGAATTTAAGAAAAAACTTTTGATAAATTGTTTGATAAAAACATTTATAACATACGCTATTTGACTAAAAGAGATAATTTGTAATTTTTTAGTACGCTAGCATTAAGTACAAGAAGTAAAAACAAAATATTATGTATAATAAGTGTTCGTTGGAATTTTAATTCGCCAACGAAGATATAGAATTTTTATTTCTTTTTATAGAATTTTTATTTCAGTTTTTATAAGTACGTAACGCTATCCTCCTGCGGGTTGGCAAACTTTACACATAATTTTAAAATCATTTTAAGAGTATGTTGGTTAACTCACGATGTTTTGCTTCATAATTAAGTTGGTTGGCTCAATGTAATTAAGGAAAACTCATTGGTAGATTTGACAGTAACCAGGCTCTAATCCGCGATCTTATTTCGAGCTAGCTATGGCTATGGAAGAGCCACCTCTAAGTTGTTATTTTATTATTTTCACAAACCAATCTGTAATTTTACTTTTGCTAAGCGTGCGATATCTTCATGTGTATGAGACTAAGGCTTTTAAATATTCGTAGAGTTTAGTCAATGGGTGTCAAATCCCTGACCCTATGAATGATGAAGTTTCCTAGCTCCACGCGGATGCGACCTATGACGTCTTTTGTGTGTAAAATTATAAATATGAGTCATAAGCCAGGGTCTTAGCTCTTTTTCCTCATGTTATACGAATCTAAGAAGCTGTGTGTTTCAAAGATACTAGAAGATCTAGGTATAGAGTTATTTGAGATTTGTAAATTTCTTTTCTTTTAGAAATTTTTGTTAATGATTTTTACAAAACTTGTTCTTGTCTTGTTTGGGTTGCATAGTGAAGGTCTATGAATATACCGTACGTTGGACCAAAGGTACAAAACTATAAAAGATTAATTTCCATTTACGAATAAAATATTAATCATGATCATTGTATTTTGAAAGGAATATTAAATTTATTTTTATTACATATACAGAGTGATTACTCGAGATGTGTCATTATGGCAAATAATTAAATTACATCGATTTTAGAGTTAGGATTTTAAGATTTAAAAAATCCTTTTCAATACTCAGGCAACGAATCCGGATATATTCCAAAAAAATCGCTTTATTGTTTTATTACAAAAATGATTGTGGGTGTTATAAAAAATGTAAGTTACCTAGAAACCATAAGTCTATTCTTAAATTTTTATGCTTAAGTCCATGAGATTGTTGCAACAGCGTTAACTTTATCTCAAGAATTTAACCAGCGCACTAAGATGGTACTCTTTAAAGCACTGGTGCGTAGTCATTTGGAGTATGCCAGTACAGTGTGGAACCCGTGGTAAACTGTTCATTTTCAGCGTGTGGAAAGGTTGCAGCGAGCGTTCACCCGACATCTCGCTTTTGTATCTCAGGATATTTCACATCGGAGACCCTACGATGAGCGTCTTTTGTTCTTTAAATTATCTTCTTTGCGAGATCGTAGAAAATTGCTTGATATTGTGTTCCTATATAAAATTGTCAGGGACTGTAGTCATAGTCCAGAAATTTTAGAACAACCTAGATTTACCGTCCCCAGAACACTGCCACGTCATCCTGTAACTAAAGACTTCAGTCCTCCTTTTCTGCGTACTAACGTAGGGAAAAGCTCACCCATTGTTAGAATGGTAAATCAATTTAATGCTGTCAGTAACACATTGCCAGATATTGATATTTATTTTGACTCATTTTACAAATTCCGTTCCAAAATTAAAGATGGTCTCTAGACTCTGGCACTTTTTCTTTCCTTTTAAATTTAAGTTATGTTTTCACTAATGTACTGTACTTCATCACACATAATTTGAAACAATAATTTGATTAAATAATGTTTTTATTGATCATTTACAAAATAATTGGTGCGCACATAGGTTGTTATATACCTTATTTATTATCTATTATAGTGAAAGTCATGTAGGTTGAAATTCGTATACACTGTTGGTGCGTCCTTATAAATAAACTTAGGTTAGGCTCACTTTAGAGAGATCAACAGCAGCTTCACCCAACTTGGCACATTATAGTCCATCAACCTTGACAACTGCAGGCTTCCAAACTTTGCACATACGATCAACAGAATTTCTGCAGTCTGTAAATTTCCTCCCAATGTCTCTTTATCTGAGTTATACATACTCGTTGGCAGTTACTGGAAGTGAACCAAGGTACATTAAAAAAAAAAGGCCACCGCCTTAATTACTGCACCATCGAGGCTCGTGTACTGATGTGTGTAAATGTTAAAAATGATTTTCTTGAACACAATAATCAACTCTTTTAGGTTAGGATTGTGTATTTGTGATAAATATGCGTTAAAATGGTCTCTACGCTGATGCTACAAAAAATAATCAAGTTCTTGATGAGGGGTAATAAAGGTTCTGGAATAAAATGAACCATCAAATTTTATTTTTGAAATAGGATTCCCTAATCTATCATTGTTATAAAATGCGATTCATTTGCAATATGGGTCCATGCTGACCCATCTTGATGAGTCACAATGTCTAAGTGCCTAACGCCTACAAAATTATAAACGATTAATTGCTCGGTCTACATGGCAACAAAACACGACATACTTTACATACAAATTGGCCTCTATCGAGGGTTTGTGAGTGTACTTTGGAATTTATATAATACAGGAACTACCGCTAGTTGAGTAGAAATCTGCTGAGATAAACTGGCCAAGGACACCGAGGATAAATAAAGGGTAAAGATTTTTGGATAATTATAAACCATTAAACGGTTAAGTTACAGAACCGACTTTTATCATTATTTCTGTATCAGAAAGTTTCATTAACTTACACTGTAAGCTATATGTTATCAAGTAAAAGGCACTACTTACCTTAGGGGCCGTCACATTCGGGTGGGCAATATTTGTTGATAAGCGGCCCAGTCCATTTAAACAGGTCCGCTCATTTGGCCAAAGCCCGAACTGCACTGGCCGGGCGGTATTTCTCAACTACCTTCATCTACACATATTCGACTTTGCCACCTGGTAGCGCCCATTGATGCCAGTTCGAATATGTGAAAAGCCCTAATACCCCTGGGATCAAGGGGTTGAAGCTGAGCAAATTTTTGTTGTTTTCGAGACACGAGCGAGATCCGGCTATGTACAATCGGGGAACTTGGTGCTGGCTGAGATTCGCATTCAAGTCCATTGCAGTGCTGTCGCCGCTTTGTATGCCAAACACCAACAAAAGAACGAAAAACGTGCAAGCGATTCTCGCCTTAGCCTGAACGACCGCCAAACTTCCCGACTGTATCTCCTCTTTAAGCCATAAAAACACAAAAAGACTATCGTAAAAATACTTATTAGTCTACCTGCGCAAGTTCATACTTGGCTGCAGACTATGACGTGGTTATACGTTATTTTCCGACCTTATATCTAACTTAACATTGAAGCTATGGCTCCCAATAACCGGTTTCTTGACGTCAGCAATCGGTAAACAATTATGACTAAAGTTATTCTTAGTTGCGTTTTTACACTCTGTTAAATGATAATCGAAAATTAATGGATACGTGTTTAAATTTCTTCCAAACCGGTACGGTTTATATCTGATTCGCTGAGAAGAAAAAACCCTCGACTTCGTAAGCGTGAATTCCAATTTTTCGTTAGGATTTCGGGAATACAGGGATTTTATGTAATATAATGTAAAGGTCATACGACATCTAAACATTAAATCTTTTTGATGCCTTTCAATTTCTTTTAGGAACAAAGAACAACGACATAAATCCACACATTATTTTCTCGCTTTTTGCGACTCTCACTACCACCAATACGAATTGCGTGCCCTAAAATTTATTAAAAGACTAAGGTTCTGTTTAGACCAGAGCAAGGCAACTCATCGAAGTGCTAGAAAAGCATCAACCAACGAGATCACTTCATTAAACTAGACAAAAATACAATAAAGTATCCCTTGGTCAAGTTTTTAGCCTTTAATGAATTGAAAATTGAACATAAAAGAAAATACTGCCTCAAATTTTAACAAGTTGGCTTTGTGGCTCTTGTGCGTTTTTCAGTTGGAATTAGGTTGGACAGAGCAACGCGAGGCTAAGGCAATTGTGTTTAATTTTTATTGTTAAGATAGAATATCGACTATTCTTTGAAAATAAAATTTCCATTTAAAATGATTCAGAATGTTTTACAGTTTGCAAGTAGATCATTCATCAATCACGACACTTAGTACACACGTCACACACAAATACATATATTCACCATACTTCTTTAAAATAGGCCTAAATAGATGAACCTATTTTAAGGTTATATCTCGATAAAAATAAACTGGTGCGAAAAAATTCATCTTAGTATGCAAATGTTTTTAGAGATAGTTATTTAAGTTAACAAACGTTCACTCACGTCTCCTTTTTAGACGAAAATACCTTTTATTGTTTTTAATCTTTATACCTGCATTGTATTTTTACATCTTTGAACTGTCTTTTTGAGTCACAAAGGTTACAACTATTTATAAATCCTTGAAGCTATGTATTTAATAATAGGTAGTAAAGGCTCTTACAATTTATAGCAGTAATACAGTACTAAGTAATTTGCACAGAACATTGTGCTCGTACTAGACATCTTAGCTTTGAAAAAATCAAAAAACTACAAGATATTGTGCTTCTCGATTGGTACATGAATACTGGAATCGTTTTTAAGGTATGGGTAGACATAAACATTGTAACTTGTAAAAATATTTTCTGCACAAATGGTTGAAAACATTAAATTTTTGTTTGTAACATTTTAAAACGTTTTCACTTAGTCTTCTTTTTTTGACTGTCCCTTCCATTTGACTTTTGGTTATTATAGCGGTCAAAATAGATAAGAATGTAGTACCACCCCCGACTACCACCAACAGACTCTACCACCAGTTCGGAAAAAACCTTCGTGAAGAAGAACTGGCAAGAAACTTCACGGGTATATTTTTTTCTAAATAAATTTACAGTGTCTCTTTATGTCTATACAAAATTATTCTTATCTGCATCTGTTAACTCGGTAAGTCTCCCTACCCCGAGTATCCAACCAACGAACACCCTCAAACGGCACTGTTCACGTGTCAACATGGGATGCCATCGCCCTCCTCAACCATAACATAAGAAACTCTACCACGCCAGCCTAAAGACTAGCTGAGAATCAGCTACAACGTAAAGTTAGGTCTTGCCTCGCGGAACTCCGAGACGCTCAGTTAAACAATCTCATGGAGATCATCTCCCCGTCCCACCAAGCGTATTATCGAATGGCCCGAGCCTTACGCGTAGACACCGCCTCTCACGTTCCTCCTCTCACTCGTCCCGACGGCACTATTGCCTTTGAAGCCGAAGAGAAAGTCGAATGCTTCGCCGACAGCATAGCGGCACAATGTTCGCCCAACACGCAACCCGCGGATCCCTCCCACATCCAGGCGGTGGAGGACGAAGTTCTCCGCAGAGAATCTCACCCCATCACCGACGACCCCGTCTCAGTGTCTAATGACAAATCTCTCTTCTCATTATACTTCAAAAATCCGGTCCGGCAAAAAGGCTCCGGAGGCGGATGGAATTTCCAACCATGCACTTAAGCATCTGCCTCAACAGGTGCTTACCTTGCTTGCTATCCAAAGGCTTGGAAAGAAGCGACAGTCATAGGCATTCCCAAGCCGGGTAAACCCCTTAATATCCCTGCTAATCACAGACCCATCAGCCTCCTCAAGGGTATGGCTAAACTTCTCGAAAGAGTCATACTCTCTCGAATGCGGAACCATCTGTTTCCATCGGCGATCCTCTCATTATTCCCCATCAGTTCGGCTTTCGCGCTATGCACTCTTCCTCAGCCTCGTCTATAGTCGAGTACATACTCGACGGCTTCTATCCGCGGCGTCAAAAAGCGGTCGCAGTCTTTTTTGACGTAGCCAAGGCTTCCGACAAAGCCCGGCACGAAAAAAGAAAAAATATCTTCTAAAATGTTTTTTAGAACTTAATTTGAATTTTATTATTTACAAGATTATTATTTATAGGTAAGAAAGCGATATGTACGGTAAAAGTTGATTTCATAGTTATTATTATTCCAATATTTATTGCTTATTTTATATTAAGAACTTAATACAAAATAAACATTCATGATGATTTTTCAAAATTGTATGTTCATATTCTGTCGCTTTTGAGATAACGATTTTCTTTTCAAAGACCAGTTATTTAGAATCCACGAAGCAAAATAATCTTATTCAAAATTTTTTTTTAATTTTTATGAAAGGTTATTTTCAAGTATAATAACGTTACATAAGAACATTTGTTATGTTTTCCTTGTCTTTATATATTCATATTGTCATATGTATTCATAAATATACATAAAAGTTTGTATACAGTTCAAAGGTTAATAAGTAATAATTAATTTATACCTAAAGTACGACCTATGTTTTGTTATTGAAATGGACCCATAATATTACTTTTGGGATAACGCGTGACAATGGCCTTAGAAGCTATCAAGCTCAAAACGTAGAAGTCTGCTACTCTTGTCGTTCGACCAACCGCCGGTATCATAATGTCGCTTGTGCATAAATTTGTTTCAAACACTAAAATCCGAATTCTTTCAGATAAAGAGTATAATTAAATATAAGAGTATAAGTAAAGTATAAGTAAAAGTTATAATAGTTATTCCTCGTTTGCTAAGTTTAGAGTTTCTTATGTTAAGATCTTCTAGGTATAACAGTCCTTCTTATTTTGACAGTGATGTGGTTGTGTTCCGGTTAAATGGAAGAAACATGCCACTTACTATCAGAAGGGCCGCATGCTCGTTTTCCTTCCGTGAGAATAATAAAAAAAAAGTGTAAGAGACACTACATTTATTTGCAAGTCAGCGTGACTCTAGTTGACATGTCTCAATATTTGTGCAATATTGTTTAGCAGTTTAACAATCACTCAACCGTATAGCTACAGATGTCAAAGGAATTTTGAATAAATTATACCCAATTATTTCTGAATAAAGGTTACGTTAATGGTAAAAGAATTTGAAATTAGGAATTGCTTTGGTTTTTTTACAGTATTTCAATTACTAATAAACAATGAAATAATATGTATTCTTTACTATACTCGTCTAGATAATAATAATTTCAGAAATAAGAAACATATACTAAATGAGTTCACGTCTATAACTGGCAGGCGCCTTTTTTGTTTTCATCTCAATTATCATCAAGTGGGATGAAAAACCGGAAATTGGAAATAGGTATGTTTTTATTTACAGACAGTAATATTTACAAAGAAAGACTAGGAAAACAAAATAATTAAAATTAGAATACAGCGCCTAAATTAATTTGTAAGTACACAGGACAAAATTGCCACGTTGGATCACTTCATATAAACGTGGTTGCGCAAATTAAGTTCCAACCTTAGGGTCATGAGTTTAACTAAATAAATCTATGTAAAATAATTCAATGAATTTAAACTAAACATGGTTAACATTTAAGCCATTCTAAACTTGAATAATTCCTCCTTATGCGGACCAGAAGAACTTTAGGGGTTGAGAAGGTAATTTTGGTCTAGATATTGCATGCTCATATGAATTTGGAGGTCTTTGCTGGAGGACTTCATCCCGCATTGGACGTCTTTCGGCTAACCAAACGAACTTGAGTTCAATTTGTAAATGGAATAAAATCTTTAGCCGATCACAACTGCCATTGTACTTATTCCCATCTCAGGATCATCAACCGATCCAATTACGGGTGTGGTCTTAGTACATTTAAACAATGTATCATACTCGTCAACTGCATTCTGGAAGATTTGATGTATTGGAATTAACAACATAGATTTGTGGGTTTTCTTACCTCTTATTGTCCGATCAGTTGGCTTAAAACACCGACTGTGAGGCCCCAAAGTAAGCAGAGATTTTGTTGTGGATGACCATACAGTGAAGTGGGGGTAGAGAATAAAGAGAGACATAATAACAGAGTTTTTTTTTATCTTGTCTTAGGCAGTAGTCTTATTTTATGTGGTTGTGTTCCGGATAAAGGAATGGCACAGCCAGTGTAATTACTGGAACGAGGGCGATATCAAATCAAGCCCACGGATCGCAACGCATCATTTATTGATAAAAAACTAATAACGATAGCTTATAATTATCAATAACATATACTATTAATTATGTATTCTATGGGCACGGATGCCCACGGATGAAGGCCAAAAAATATTATTATCATTATTATTAATGCCAAAAATTACTTTAATACTTTCTGCAATGGAATGGAAATTTTAAAGGAAATGTTTTATGAGTAAATTGTACAATAAAATAAATCAAATATAAATATATTGATAGATAAATTGAGATCGATAAAGACGTGTTTACAAGAAAAATACAAGACTAAGTTTTAAAATTCGTGATCGTTCATCAAATAAGTAAGATAAAATCTGAATAAAATCGCGAAATCAATTAACACACGTATGATAATTGCAAACGTCATTACGAGAGCGGCATTCCAAAATAAGCATAGTATATAAGTAATTAAAGGCAGTAATTCCACAATAGGATGTTTTGAAGGCAGTCTTGTTGCGCGTGCGCTGCCTCAGAGCCTCTCCAAGTTCAGTGCTATTCTGAACGTCTCGCTGTTTTGACGCTCGTGAAAAAAAAACGTGTTCGTATTTTAAAATACGCGCGAGTTTTGGTTTTCGCAATCGGATTTTGTGTTCCTTTTTTTTGTGCTGCCAGTTATTCGTTGTTTTTTTGTTTTTCATGACTTGGAATAAGTGATTTCGAAAAAGCTCCTTCATAAATAAGGTAAGTTTTTAATGTTTTTCTTATTATGTAAATGGGAGAATTAAAGCTAATTGTTCTTGTGGAAGTTGAAAGATGGTGTCAAGGGTCTGTTTAGACAATGGTAGTTGAATAAGTTGCATAATTATGTCCATAATATATGAATACATTATGAAACTCTAAGGCTGAGTTATAATTTATTAATTTTCGACTTCCTTGGTGACTCGAAGGTCAGTGTTTACACCTAAGAAGTCGTAATCCGGTTTTTGCTTAGGATTAACATTGATACTTGATTCTTTTAAGATGGTAGTAAAAATAGTTTACATCTTTAATAGATCTTTTGGATTTTTTTTTCAAAAACGTGTCTCTACATAATAAGACCTCTTTCCAGTTTTTTCTGTGTAAGCGCATCAAACATTCTAAACTAACGCAATCAATCAAACTCTACAGCATTGTTTGAATTACAATTAAAAATCGTTTATCTTAAATCTAGCACAAACAGCATTATTTGATTTATTTTAATCTATTATTGTCTATATTATTCATATATTACACGCTATTGAATTCAAGAGAGTATCTTAACCTATACCGGCGCCATTCTTTTGTTTGAATATTTTGACACTTATTTTAAATTTAATTTAGTTATTTTTACAACCGATTCTAATTTAAATCTTATTATAGAGGCTTTACATCCATCAAAACTTTGCGAGAAAGCTCTGGAAAAATTTGGAAAAATTGACCAATGGAGTTTCTTTATTTATTTTTGTCTTTTATCACAGGGATCCTATTAGTTGGTTTTTAAAGCACAAAATTTAAGTGGATTTGCAGCCTAAATTTAATTTTTTAAGGTACGTGATTGAATTCCGGTTCCTTAATAAGAAAAAGCCCTAACTTGAAATCTAATAATTAACAAACAATTAGTAACGACCTTTAATTATTAGAACATTAGACAATCTAGCTTTTGATTAAATATGACTAACAGGTCTATAATATATTTCCTTAATTTTGTCATTATATCAATTTGGTACTAAAATTCTAGTTTTAAAGGACTAGGAAGTGGCTTTTATTAATAATAAAAAATATGAAATGTTTCGAAAACCTTAGTTTCAGTTTCTAACCAAGAAGACTTATGCCCGTCTGCACTAAATTCTACAAAGCATAGACTTAGTTAAGTAACGCCTAAACTAAGTCACACATAAGCATCGACTTACTCTGCGTTGCTCTGCACTAACCAGTTTAAGTTAAGTGACTCCTAGAACGATCGTTGCCTAACAAAGCGAACGAAAGAACGAAAATGTCTATTTTGTCTTTGATTTTGATCTATGATTTGATTTTTCTTGTCACTTTAACTGCTTGACGGTTTATTAAACCTTCCTATTCCCGCGCGTTGGTCTGTGAGACCAAGGAAGTAAATTTTCGTATTTGTTTTTTCTTTCATATATTCTAGAGGTTTGCATTTTTTGTTAGCTGCATGATTTGTTGCCGCAATCGTATACGGTGCCAATTGGTCTGTGCGACCGACGCGGGTGCAGTTGAAACTTTTTGTGTAAGTAATAATTTCTGTTTTATTGATTTTGATATCATATTGTGTTATTTAGCGTAATGAAAGTAATTTTTTTTATTTTTAGGTCTTAGTTTACGACAAGATGAATGATCATCAATTAAGTTTGTTGTTTGATGATGATTTTCAGACTCTGACTATGAAGATCAAAACGACAGCGAGGTGGAGGATTTTAAGAAGACGAGCTGTCAATTCCTCTTTGCTAAGACTGATAAAGCTAAGTCTTCTGAAATATGTATATTAGATGGTCCAGAATCCTCAGTAAAAGTTGCCAATAGTACAATTGGCCGTTGTGCATACTGCCATCAAAAAAAAAACCGTAAGACGTGGTACATCTGCGCTAAACGCAAAATTTACTTTTGTATGGAACATGCTATTATGGTATGCTCTGCTTGTTTTAGTGAGACTTGTGCCCAATATTATTTATTATTTTATTCTTTGCCAACAAATAGTCTATAAGATTTGACAGTTTATTTTTTTTTTATTAGAAGAATAAAATTATTTTTGTTAACATTTTTATTCAATAAAACATATATTTTTAATATGCTGTGCTTATTTCATTTATGATATCCCCTATTTTTAGTATACATCTAAAAATCTTTCTATAGGTGTTCTTGAAAAAAAAAAAACAATGAGATTGTTTCCTGAATTTTCGGTCCGTAAGTCCATGCGCGGGTATAGGTGTTACACAATTTGACGCGGGTATAGGAAGGTTAACTGAATATCCCTTCAATCAAAAATTCAAACAAAACGTAAGAATTATTTATTTTGAAATAGATATATTTTATTACATCAACACATAGTGCAGCTGCTAGTTATAGTGCATAATGCGAGAATATTTTTTTCAATCTTAAATCAATGAACGAAAATATCTTATAACAATATTTACAACGTACTTAGGTCGTTCGAAAACTAATGAGAAATAGTAAAAAGTATTGTGAGAACTTGTGTAGCTCAGGTTTCTTCAATATACGAACGAACACTGAAGGAGAAAGAAATTTTCGCGTTAGAGATATGATGTTTCATGTTTTTTTTCTAATAGGTGACTTCTTGGAAAAATATTAATATAATAAACGTAAATTTTTTCTAACTAGTGTATTCGCATAACTTTTTGAACGCCGTGGTACCTATGCTTAAGTTCTTGCTTAATGTAATGACATGGGAAATCGGTGTCCTAAAGTTAGGAATGTCTTAAGCATTTAGGCATTGACTTAAGTTTAGTGCAACGCAATTCTCGTTGCTAAGCACGTCGTAGATACTTCAGTATCAACTTAGGCGCTGTCAAAGTTTAGTGCAGACGGGCATTACTTAGTTTTAATAATTTTAATTCTAACTTAGGTTTGATAATTAAATGGACGAAAGATATTCGCCGAAAAGTGGATTTATTTACAATTACATAAATACACAACCATTTCAATCAACATATTATTTTTTATTCGTTTTAAATTTACAAAAATAGAGCTCCAAAGCAATTTACGATGAACATTTCTTTGTGACAGCGTCAATCCAATATGAATCTTAAGATGTTGATCACTAGTGCGATAATAATATGTCAAAAATGTTCGATAGAATTTTGGGACAACCCTGTTAAGGCTTCCATATCACGGCTCAACCAAGGAGCGTCGGTGACACAGTGGTTAAGCCGCTGGCTTCTCGACCTGAAGGTATCGGGTTCGATCCTTGGTGGCAGCCAACGGTACCAATGAGTTTTACTGACTTAATTACATAAAGCTATCTGCACTGATGGTGACGGAAAATACAATGAGGAAACCCAAATACCTTAGAAATTATTTCCAAGGTATTTGTCAAGTGTGCCAACCCGCAGTAGGCAAGCGTGACACCACTCCATAGTTGGGTGAAGCTGGAGTGGGATTATTAAGGCTGTTGTGATGTGATTTGATCCACCAATGCTTTGTTAAAAAGCTACGCTTTACGAGGATGCGTAGCGAACCCGTGAAATGATTTGACTCTTTCCTTCCTTCACAACGGGGACCCTAGCCAAGTTGCAACCTGTGGTCGCTAACGCTATAAAAAACGCTCAAACTATATGGAGTTTCACGTGATATATCGATAATCACGTGAATGCTCGATACAGTTTAAGCGTTTTCTATAGCGTTAGCGATAAATTGCAACTTGACTAGACCCCAGGAGATTTAAAATGAGTCTAAAAACATAGAAAATAGACCCTATAGACTAATGGATATGAATAAAGAATACTTCGTCCTAACAATTATTAGGAAATATTGTCCACATGGGAGCCTCTCCAAAAAAAACATTGTATCCTGATTGTCATTCATAAAAAATATTTATGTATGATAAAAAAATATGATTTGATTTAATTTTCTTATCAGTTTTTTACAGAAGGTTCTTCCAAATGATCTATCTTTGACATTAACACGAAATAGAAACAAGATACTGAAATACAGGCTCATTTAATATAGAAAAACAACACAATACAGAATCTATGAATTAAAAATAACTGACAGAGGTATGGAAAACTCGGTTAACGTCACAAAAGTCTAAGTTTTGAAAGTATCTATTCTAAACTGCCTGGATAGCATACTGTGCAAGAAAAGGTTGACAAAAGGCCAACAGCTTTACAAATTATACAAATTTCCTGTAAAGAAATGTCAAAAATAAGCCTGTCATTGTTATTTAAAAACTATTGTTAAATCTACAAATAAATGGCATTCACAAATAATTTGGTATAAGTATAAGAGTTTCTTTGTTCAGGTCCCTAGTTTGATTGCCATAATAATCTGCTCGTTTACGTCGTTGTGTTCCAACAAAGGGAATACAGCCGGTGTAATTACTGGAACAAAGGCAGTTTAAACTGAAGCCTACGGTCATTAACGGATCATTAGTCGATATAATAATCACAATGATTATTAATAATTAAAGCACCTACGACTAACGATGTGCATGGGCGCGGTTGCCACTTACCACCAGGCGGTTCACGTGCTCATTTGCCACCAATGAAGATACTAAAAAAAACTACAAACTTCTTTGATTAAAATTTTAACCAAAGTCGGTTATATTTTTATGTTAATAGCCAAAACGTATATAGTTAATCACGGAAGGCAATCAAGTTTATTTATAGAAGCTTAAGGAAAAGAAAAATGAGTTATTGTAGTACATTATTTTGGAGAAGGTTAAATAAAACACCTTTTTACTGAATCGTTGCAATTCGTGACCCGGCGCCTGCGGAGGCATCGAAACGTGGAGTTTAAATATAAAAATATACTTAAGGTACACGCAGGAGTAAGCATGCTATTTTCAAGACTATGCGTAACAAAGATTGAGTATTCTTAGTTTTGAGAACAAACAATAAAAAGAGTTCTGGTAAATAAAACAAATGAAGTACAAAATAAACTTCTATTATAGTACATTTTTTATTTTATAAATATCACAACACAATAAGATAAGACACATTGAATTCGAGCGCGATCAATTTACATTACTTGTGATATTCCACAACAGCCTTAATAATCCCACGGCACCCGACTAAGGGGTGGTTTAAGCCAATTTATTGTCCACCCCGTTTGCCTACTGTGGGTTCGTTTACAGACTTTACCTTCGGACTAACTTATTACATATGCGGGTTTCCACGATGTATTCCTTTACTGTCAGAGCAGACGGTTTTATGCACTTAAGTTATATCATATAGTCACCTGTAGGCTTATACTAGGCGTAACTTGCGATAGAAAAGCGATAGCAATAACCCCGCGATATTTACTCTTCAATCGCTGATTTTCAAAAAAAAAACGTATTACATACCAGCGACAGCAAACAAATTTTATCTAATATAAAGTTTTCCGATTTTCTTAAATACTTTACACCAAAGCGGGATCGACCCCAGGACCGTTGTATAAAGCCAGCGCCTTAAAAATTGCGCCACCGACGATCTACTTGCGATATTACTGTTATGAAATTGGTTTAACTATTATAAAAGTACATAGCTCAGCAACAACTATTCTAAAAATGAAAGATTAGTTACAAATAATGGCCGATATTTAGTTCTAAGTTTGGTTGTTCTCTGTAAATACTTTAGAAACAACCTTATTTACCTTTAGAAACAACTAGCAAGCATTATAAATATGTAATTCAAAAAGGCAAAAACTTTTATGAATGGTATTTTATGTATGTACTGTTTTAGGTGTATGTATGTATATATGTATTTTATATGAGTATATATATGTATAAATTGTTCTTATGTAATGTTTTGTACTGGCAACTTAATAATGGCACACTTATTTGCTTTATACGAACCTCTCCTGTCACAGGTCTGCTGGAAGAAATTTCCTAGGAAATAAGCAGCACCTTTGTACATATAATTCTGTTTTTTTTCTTCTTTCTTTTATTGTATTTTATATGTGACCGTAAATTGTTAAGTAAGTAAGTAAGTAAATAAATCTTATTTGGTAATGGCGAAATAACACAGACAAGAAGTATCTGAACTTAAACTTACTCGTACAATTCATGTTTCATTGTTACGATGAATATTGCAAAATTAAAATCAAGGTTACAAACTAACTGTCAATCAGTCACGGAAAATTTAAAAAAATATAAAATTTTTGAAATTCAATAATAAAGCACTAATCTAGATAACGTTCCTGATAAAATGAAAAACAATTACAGGAGCAAAAGTAACTCCCAATATTGATGTATATCTTTGGCACTAAATTGGTTAACAATAATAACTTAGATTAAAAGTGTCCAGAGGCACAAGTCCCACCATGAGGTGGATCTAGTGCCTTTGTAGTCCACTATGAATATTTAAATGTATAGTCAGACCTTGCACCCGAGGCTGTCCCAAACTTCAGCATACGACCTTATATTTCACACCTTGACCATCAAACAACGTTTGAATATTTCTGCCTGTTGTCACGTCCACGTGTTTAAACTAAAGTTTAACAGTGAGAAACACATATTTCTGTTTACGACTTATGTTTCACCCGGTTAGATCTACGCAAGTGATTAGACCATGACCTCATCGGTTAACAACCTTAATCTTAAATAAGTTCTTTAATCCTTTGCATAAACATCAAAGTTATTTTTCTAAGTCGTTTGATAAATAGAATTCATAATTTTGAATAAATCCACATGTCTTAGATATTCCTCTTTTTATATTATATATTTTAAGTTCGAATTGTAATTATATAGAATACCATTTTATTTTTCTGTCATTTGTAACAAGAATATAACCAGCTCTTAAATTTGTAATTTGACAGTGGAAACTTTACCGGCCTATGTAATATTTATTTGTTTAATGTTTAAGAAATATTGTTATGCTGTTTGTTTCCCTAATATGTAAATAAATAAATAAATAAAATAAATAATTTTATCCCCACTCCATAAATATAAACTTTATTTTTCTAACGGCTACGTCAAAGACTACGTCAAATGATTAATTATGACTAAATTAAGTATAGATTTTGCTAAGCGAATCTGTACTTAATGACTGCAAATTCAAACTCTAGATTTGCTTAGCAAAATCTGTACTTAAGAGCCCATTCATTAACTATTTGATATCTATGAATGCGCACCACTAATCGTAAATAACATTTAAATTTATTTATGCAATATATAAAGGTAAAAAAAAATTCTTAATATATTTGTAAAATATTAATAAGTAAGTATACTATTGATAAATAATGGTGTTTTCTAAAAGAAATGAAATAAATCGATTGCTAACATTCACGGATTTGTCTTTAACAATGTAACTATGCGGTTATCTAAATTTGTTCTAATGAATATGGAAATGCTAATCTTTACAATCTTTTAACGATATTGTGAAGAAAAATGATTAATGTTAAATGTCTTCCCTTTAAGTTTCCAATATTGATGTATCAGCGCCAATGATATAACAATATCAATCCACATAGTTGATATAGTTCTATCTTGTATTGCAAAAGTGATTGATCAAAACTTTGTTGGATTAAATTGGATAAAATTTAACAAATGGAATTCCATCATTCTGTGACATAAACGGTTGAATAATTTCAATTTTTTATTTGTTTTACCATCCTTACTTTATTGCGACTGTTATTACTAATTTAATATTTCTTAAAAATATCTGCCAAATAATATGGCTTTTTTTAAATGTTTTAACAAATCGATTATAAAGACACCTAAACAAGCGAACAATTCTTTTCTCTTCGTATTAAAAATATACATTAAAAAAGCACATACGGATTAAGATTATCTTAAATGAGTATTGTTTTCAAGTTACAACAAGAACTCAACTAATCATAAAGCAGGGTTCACACGCACAAACATAAGTATTGATTTACTTGAATTTGAAGTTATATCTTACTTTGTAAGATGCCAAATTCATTTAATTGGTCATTGAATTAACATACTTGATTAGCTCGTTCCAGTTTTGAATTTTGCGTAAACACCAATTTTTTTTATGTCGAATCCACGTACTGTTATTGTTTATTTAGGTTGGTTTTGGTTTTTTGTCATGTGGTATTAAAAAAATTCATAAAGTTTCCTTAAAAAAACATTCCATATAAATAGTGTTTAAAAATATCTAACGACTAAATTACAATATTATAAAAATGAGGTGTTTGAAGCTGACGCATATCCTTGAACTACTTTGACATTCCTTAAAAATCTATTTATGGAAATACACTAGTTTCAATTTTAACATGTTTTTATTTATTAATTTTGATAATCGCAATTTTTCCTTATCAAATTGAGTTTGTATTTGATAAGGAAAAATTGCGAAAACAGATTAACTAGCGATCCGAAGAAACTCACTCATTGCTGCTTGAAACCTAATTTTTCACTTTATAAGAGTCTCTTTATATTTTGCACATTAAATATTACTGATTTGAGATTAAACCCTCAAAAAAAGAAATGAAATAATAAAGAATTTTGATGGCCTGTTTGGTATGGAGGTAACTAGCCTTAACTTCCATGCCAGAGGTGCCGGGTTCGAATCCTGTTAGGGGCAGATATTTTATTATATTTGCTTTCTAGTCATGGATGTGTATGTATGTTTATTTAAGTTTATTGCTAATATTTATATATAAAAAATATGTATGTGTGTTTATATATATCTTAAGCTTATTTATCCGCTATCTAGTATCCATAACACAAGTTCTTAATGTTACTTAATTTGGGCTAGATAATGTTGTGTGACTGTTAGAAAAAAAATAAAAAATGATATCACAGATTTTTCAACTAACCTTCTTCTTACTTATCATAGAATTCCATATTAGTAATTTCACTGTATAGTTAATGATAAGGTATTGTTAATTAAATTTATAAAATAAACTGAAAAAAATCATTTACCATATTATTATTTACACGTTCAATCTTTTATACTTTTCGAACATAAGTCGCGTGTAAACGCAGCTTAAGCCACTTTACGAAGATAAGTGTTAGATATAATGGATGAAATTATTGTCGACCTCGACCTGTAATGATTCTTCACTCTAATTATTATTAATTTTATACACGAGGATTACTCCATTTCAATCCATTAAAAAAAAGCGCGCCAGAGAATGTCCGATCTCGAAGATTTGGAAATTTAGTCATGTTAATAAATTTTAGCATAAAATACCGAAATAAATAATATTAGTGTTACTGTCATAAATCCGAAGTAAATGAAATTACGATTGATCGTCGTATACTTGGCTTGGTCGTGTAGTTTATTCTCTTCTTCACTCGTCTCGATTGGACTTTATAATAAATCTTTGCAAGTTTTGCCATCATATTTAACATTTTTAATACGTTTATATAATAACAAAAAAGGTAACATCTATATATGAAGATAGCATTTTAAACTTTTTGGTTATTCATTGGAACACCGTGTATTATCTACAATAAGTTTGAAGTTTTAACAAATAAATAGTATAGGTACTTTATTACTACAATGAAAATAGTATAACATTTTAGAAAATTCATAATCGTTACTTTTAAATCTAGTACATTACATTTTATATGTGTTTTGCTAGCTATTCATCCTACCTGATTTACGAATAATTTATAAGAAATTACTGTTCCTATTTCAGTTTTTTTTCTTTTGTTTTACTAAACTAAGTTAACATAAACACACAGAATGAAGTACTCTAAAAACACTTCTAATAACACCAAACATAAATTACAGACTCAGCTAAAATTCCAATTTAAAAAGAGATAACCGAATTATGTCACCGTATTCACTGTTATTAAAAGTCGCCCGTGAATTTGATTACTCGAAAAAATCCCATACATATAGATTTTGTAATTTCCATTTTATTAAGGTCCAACAGTCCGGGTGAAAATGCAAATTTTAATACTTCACGTCCGTTCTCGAGAATGAAATGTTAAAAAGATTCCCTGTACTAGGGAGGTACCTACTCCGTTACAAATTCAAAGAGATTTTAGACATTTTACATATAAGGTTCGACTTGTTAACTAATGAAGCGTTAGGGGCAGTACCCACAATTCGGAGCCGGCAAATTTCGGATGGTAGTATTTATTCAATAAAATGCCAGCCCAAACCAATTATTAAGGCCGCGTTTCCACTGAAGCGGAGACGAGCGGAATAGAGCGGAATGGAACTTAATGCTAACTAAATTTTCGAGCGAGTCAGGCGGTGCGGCCCCGCCCGCCACTCCAGTCCGCCCCGCACCGCACCACCCTGCTGTCATCCGCTACGCACGTATTTTATATGAATATCCGTTCAGCTCTTTTCCGCTCCGCTCGTACTGTTTTCATTGAAGCGATGCGGAGATTTTGAGCATTGTGATTGGTCTATTCGTTCACCGCTAAGTTCCGCTCCTCTCGTCTCCGCGTCAGTGGAAACGTAGGCCGCGTTTGGGTTTTGGCGAAACGAGACGAATGTGCCAACCTGCATAGAGCCCGAATGGACCGATCGACACAAACCGAATGTAATTAGTACCTAGATGCTTCGGCCTTTTCGTACAACATAACATGTGCCGGCTCGGGTGAGTGGCAGCGCCCCCTTGTGGCTTATACAACATTATTTTTTTGATTCTTACTTTTTTTGACTATTTGCTTGCGCATCCAAGCCCAGCTCATCCTTATACCTAAATTGTAAAATACTCTATTAATTATTTGTAGTATTTTATTATAGTATTTGTTTATAATATATTTGTAGTTTAAAAAACTATCTATGACAATGTAAGCAAAAAATTATCAATTCATAATGTTTTACAACAATGATTATATTTGGACGTTTTGTAAACACGTCATTCAAATCATTGAGATTCCTTAATTATTTGAAATTTATACATTTTATTCGATATTTATCAGTCAGGTAGGATTGTGATTGTAAGTGGTTGCAGTAATAAATTATTTTGATTTTCTTACAGTAATTTATTTACTATCGTAAAGTAACCTTATTTTCAGTCATTTTTAACACGTGTCTGAAAATAAAATAAATTGAAACCGACTACCCTATTAGACATTTTCAATTGTTTGCAAACAGCTGATCGCTGAACGCTTATCTTACGAACATGCACATAAAAAAACTCATATTAAATACAATCTCTTTGATATCGCGCTGTTATTGCTGGTAAGTATATCGGGTTTTTGCCGATTAGCCATTGAAGACCGAAATATCGTGCGATTTTGCTATTGCAAGTAATGTGATAAAGCCTACATCATGTCAAAAGTAAGAGATATTTTCGTCCTTAGTGCCTATACGTTTTCTGAAACTACTTATAATAAAATTTGCATTTTATTAAACATCAAATTCGAACTACATATATGATTAATATCACTTAAAAGTAAGTCGAACAATAAAAAATGTTTAGTTAAAGTTAAAGTGGCAAATATGAAAATAGTAAAAAACTTATCAACTTCACTTTATGCAGCACTCAAGGCGAACCCGTCTTTACTCTTTTCCTCATATACTCTTTTTAACATTAGCATTTTGTATATCTTGCTCCTGCTGCTTGGCGTATTAGCTCTGCAAGTCTTGCGTATTTTTAATAATAAATATGTGGTTGGCATTGAAAATACATTTCTTTCAAAGATATGAATATAAACGAGAGAATCCGGAAAACCCAGTATTTTGAATTTGTAGTGTCTGAAGGGAAATATTCAATTGACGCTTGTCTGATTTTATGAGCAAGCTGAACATTGTATTGTCTTAAATTAATTATAATTAAACGATACTAAGTGGTCATCGAGTTTCTTCGTTAAGATCTCGTCTGCGACGGTACTAATGTTATTCTCTTTTTGACCGCCATAATA
This sequence comes from Marasmarcha lunaedactyla, assembly GCA_923062675.1. Lineage (NCBI taxonomy): Eukaryota > Metazoa > Arthropoda > Insecta > Lepidoptera > Pterophoridae > Marasmarcha > Marasmarcha lunaedactyla. The sequence continues at coordinate 5,979,028 of OV281361.1, read as the reverse complement.
ATCCGGTTTACGTGGTTGTGTTCCGATCAAAGGGAAGGAACGGTTATTACCACTACCGGAACAAAGGAAATTTCAACCGAAGCCCAGTTTTTTTGTCAGTGTTCTCCATCTCAGTATTGAATATTAAATATTTTTAGCTTTGGTAATTTGTTATATGAATGTGAATGAGCCTTAAAACGAGTCCTTGTTAAAAAACTAATTTTTTTCTTAAAATATCTAAAACAAATATGTCTTAGGACCTCGATAAAAATATAAGTAGCCCTATCAAGAAATATAAGAGGCAATTTACGAGAAACGCGTGGTAGAAGATCACAACTTTTGCGGTGATGCCTAATTTGCGGCACTTGTTGACAAGACATACAGACGCCATTTTGGCCATTCATTACTATCTGCCGAAAACTTCCCTTTTTAAGCTTGTGGTAGATCATGTTGCTCTCGCACCAAAAGCGATGGCTCACAGATGCATCATAAATTTTCTGTAATTAACGCATATGTAGAGAAACTAAGTTAACCCATGTATGTAAATATAGTTAAAGCACCAGATACGCTTCTTCAAAACCACAGAGACCGTGAAAATTAAAATCTTGGGGCTAAAAAAGTGTGCATTTTTGTGCACCCCAAAGTAAGCAAATTTACTGTAATCAAGCGGTTTGGAACCCAAATAAAAGATATTATTTCTAACTAAGACGATAAGCTAAGGGAAATTAATCTTTTGAAGAATAATTATTATAGTAAATGCTTATTTATTAAACTTTCGGATTTCATGTAGGTATAAATAATATGGCATAATATTTTGATTGCTGCAGTTTATTTTAAAACTAAAAATTTTACGCTGATAGCATAAAGCGTCATAGTCACTAAAGTACGTCTTCTAATGGTAGCGTCAGGTGACGGGTCGCTCACTTCCCTCTAATATGGTTGAGGAGGGCGATGGATGGAGCCCGTGTTAACCACGTGTATAAGGATTTTTGTCGTTTGGATAGTTTATGGGGAAGAACACACGCCGAGCTAACAGATGAGAATAGTTTTGTATATAAGAGCATTGTTTCAAAATTATACATGTTGGGATTTGAAGATCGAGATCAAAGCAAACAACTTTTCTTCTTATTAGTTTATTATTTTTCACACTCAACTTTTATTAAATAAGCACCGTAGCTATCTTACATCCTCACTTCCACCTTAAAAACTAATAATCCCTTCCACACTTTCCTTGCTCGCTCACTCATTCATCAATCCTTGTACACATTCACTTCATTCACCTTGCGTTCCGTTACTACATACATTAATTTTGAAAAAGTGATACTCGTAAACTTTCTTGCCAGTTCTTTTTCACGAAAAGTTTTCTGAACTGATGGTAGAGTCATGCTTTATATAACGTCAAAAACTAATAAATATCAAAGTTGAGAAATGAATATATGAATAAGAATTTTTACCTAACCTTGCAATCCTAACTATGACAAATCAAACATCTTAGTTCAATGAAATATTATTTTGATTTAATAACTTTGCTTCCAGCACATGTCTGTACGGCAATAGCTCGTTATTGAAAAATCTATTTGTAAGATCATAAACCTTAAGTGCATATTATTAGCAGAACCGAATGGCAATAAAACTATTTGACATCCATCCTTAATAGACTACGTTTATTTATGTTTGCGAATACTCAGTTGATGTAGTGAAACCACAAACCTTATTTTTAATTTCAAAAGCTAACCTAGCAATCCTAACTTTGACAAGTCAAACAACTTTGTTCAATTTAACTTTATTTTGATTTAATAACTTTGCTTCCAGCACATATGTACAGCAATAGCTTATTATTTAAAAGGTATTTGTAAGATTTGTAGCTTAGCGCTGACGGCGCGTAGCCGGAACTTAAAACTACTCCTACATTCGATACGCCTAAGGACACCCGAGAGGGCACGGACCTCGACTTAGTACGTCGTATATTGAAACTACCAATGCTTCGGAAGGGTCATCTACTGCCAAAGAACCAGCAAGAAACTCAGTAGGAATGCGTACGACGCATTAGCCTGGCCCGCCGGTGGGTTAGGCGATTCGAATCCACGTCTGGGTCGGCTGAGTATTGAGCTGACTTATTGACCAGCGGGTTGTGATGGTGTAAAGATCGTAAACCTTAAGAGTATATTATTAGCAGAACCGAATAGCAATAAAACTATTTGACATCCATCCGTAATATGTAGACTATGTTTATCTACGTTGCAGATACTCAGTTGATGTAGTAAAATCACAAACTTTATTTAATTCTAAAACTATTATATTTATTTTTTATGTTACAATAAGATCGCTATGGGATTCGCCCATAAACATTATTGATTGTAAATATTAAATTGATCGATATAGGTACTAGACATCCTTAGGTACACATGCATTAAAGACGTGTTACCGACAGGAGGCTTAATTTGGAATTGTCTTTTTTCCTGTAATTCGACTGTTTCTTTGCAGTAGTCAGATCCGGAAGAGGAGTGGGAGAGCCCCCGAAAATACTATTACCGCTTCATGCTACACTTATTTCTTTGGTGTTTTAGAACTATGGATACTTTTGAGATATAAACTATACCAAATCATTTAAAATATACCAAGTTTTCTTATCCAGTAGTTAGATCTAATATTATCAGCTGCATATAATGAAATCAACAACATGTATGTAACCAGCGATAGCCGTCTACAATCACAGCATCGTATGCGTTTTATACGTGTAAATATGCAAGTATTACAATACAATAATTTGAAACAATAATAATCATAACTGGCCAAGGCTGTATGACGAAGATTTTGTATGTATTTTTACAAGGAAGAAGTTACGCGAAATATTTGCATATTTTTATCAATATATGTCTTACTTTAATAAATTAAAAAATACAGCTAGTTCTCAAAAAGTGGATACATGCCACTGGCAATTAGTGCAGCCGATGATCAATCAGATTGACAAAAGTGCGCTGTCAAATAAATGTCACCACGAATTATAGTCACTTTTACTATTTGCTAATGTCATGTAGTCCTGGTTGGAGCCTTCTTTATTTTTGAAATCAGCTGTCAGAAAATACCTCATTCGTATATTATGATTGATACGACCAGGAATCTGCTGCTAGTTTTCTTCTTCGTGTTACTTTATTTGATAGTCATAAAGATTAATTTGTTCGAATTGGTCTGGAACACAGAGCCTATTGCGCTCCTAAGTGTAGATTTTGTTTAGAAATTGTATACTTTATCTATTCTTTATTTAAGTCCAGATTTACTTAACAGTAGGCGGCGCTTTATGTAACCATTTGAAACCCGTGCAGTTTTTATTCTTAGTATCTTAGTACTTTAAATCGTAACGAGAACCTTGCACCATGTCACATTTACAGTAAGAATGACAGTACAGAGCAACCGATTTCTATGTTAAGTAGCCAAATATTGAACTGAACCATTTGTTATGTGACTAAATGTCAAACTTATTTTACGCGCAGAGCGCAGCGCCACCCTTTACTGAACTATGAGTAGCAGCTACATTCAAAACTCCATTATTATTATTGCAATGATGTAGCATTTGCCCACGACTTCGCTCGCGTCGAAAAACCTCGTTTCACTGCCTGTAGGGATTTAATTTCGAAATATACATTTTATTCATAAACAAAATTTTATCAAATTTTTAGGCTTGACCTGTGTAGACTGATTAAATCGGGCGGCAAGCGTATGTTGAAACAAGGAAAGAGAAATACTTAGTTACATATAGTATACAACTCCTCAATAACCACGATTGAATATCATTTTAAAGTATACCTACAGGTAACCATAGTTTCTAATTCTAATTATTGCCAATATTTTAATTACATTTCCAATAACCAGTAAATTTAGTTTCAATTTGGAATTACGATGTTAACGTCAAAATAACTGCCAGATCAATGTCAAACTTTTGTAGCTCCTTCCAATGACTTAATTTTGACCTCAAGTTTTATTAATTATCTTCCACTTTCGTAAATACTAAAAATAATACTAATACACTCTAACTGATTGTTTGTTTGATTATTTTACAAGATTATAAGTTGCTTAGTCGCAGTTGAAGGTTTGTGAATGCACAATGAAGAAACTAATGTAATAGACTAACATAGCTAAGAAACTAATAAGTAATTTTATAGCTAAGTTTTTATTGTTAATGTCAAAATTATTTAATGCAAGAACTAGCTTATGCTACTCTTAACAAGATATAAGTTGTTCATTGATCATAAAAAAGATACAAATTTTTTTCAAGATTAAGTACCGTCAGGGAATTTGGTGCAGGCTCAGATCAGACAGACCCGAATCGCCTGCAGTGTTGTCGCCCTTTGTATGCGTAGCGCCTACAAAATATCGAGCAATCTATTGCAGTCTATAAATTTCAACACAAAACATAACCCCCGTAGACCAAAAACCTTCTCCTGGTCGTTATATCGCAACAACATCTCATATAACCAGCCTTTGGCCAGGTTTTGTCGCTTCTATGAAGAGTACGATGGTCGATGCTCTTATCTCGATATATTTAATTCATCACCTCTCCGTTTTCGCTCTCTGCTTGTCCGCATCCTCAGGGACATTACTTAAGAATAATTTTTATAAAAGTCTAATAAGATATTTCCAACGTATGTAAACTATAGATTAACGAAAATTTTACGTAAAGCCTTGTTTCTTTTATGTTTAGCTTCATACTAACCTATCGTATACTTTAACTAACTTTTTATTAACGAAGTTGTCGTAATATTACTTTTAGGATAACAATTTGGATCTGCATGATTGTAATCTCGTCTGGTATATTATTGATTGTTATCTGTTGTGCTTTCCAAATAAATAAATAAATGAACAACGCGCGAGCGATTCCCGCCTTAGCCTGACCCTCCACCGAAATCCCCGACGGTACATACCGGGTGAAAATAAATATCGAACTTTCATACAATTGGAAGCCGACCTAAATGTAAAGTATTTAGTATAGAGTAGATATTTTTTTTACATTGCGCTGTATGGTTTTCTTTTGGGAAGTTACCCAGAATCGCTGTCTGAACCCATGTGCTCTTTTTCCAAACGTTTAGTTTTGTTCAACAAGTTCTCTTGCATAAGATAATACTTATAATATAGATATGATTTTGTGGTATTCGATTTAAATAATTTCAACTATTTTATCAGCATTCGAAAGCATTTTCTAAAAGTTACATGCCAAGCAAACTATATTTTAAAATATCCTCTGGTTTTTCATAAAACTGCTAGTATAATCATTAAATTTCCATAATTAATCAAAAGTAAAATCTAGATCAAATGGTACATATCGTCATACAATACCCACAGTACAAAAGAACAATTTTATTTGGACAGGCGTGTATGATCCTCGTCTTCATCGTCACTTTCCATCAGGTGAGATGGGAGACAAACGCCTGCTAATTATTAATAAAAAAAATATTGATGCGAACGAACTCCGGAGCTGTCAGTAGTATATCGTAAATCCCGATACACAAACATTTACGTTTATATTTGTAACTCAAACAAAATGTATCTGACCTCCAAGCGAATATTGAATACACCGGCTAGGAGTGCAAATATTGTGTAATTTCACCTTGTCGAAGTGATTGTACTAGGAACCGTAGCGTAATAGCGAATAATTTTGATGCGTTATAGACAAATAAATTAAAAATGATGCTTGCTTGGTTATTAATGAATACATTAAAATTTTTACTAAATTATACCTCATCTATACTTCAAAAAAGTTTATATTTGCTAAGCAAAATATAAAATGAAGAACGGCTTTTATAACCGTTAATGTCTCTGAGAGTGGTACAGAGTTGTTTTCTAAAAAAGAAAAAAATTTGGTATTCACAAGAATATTCGTTTTTTTTTAAGTTTGTTAATTTTTTAACATCCTAATTATGGTATGATATGTCGTCCTTGTGTCGTGGTCAAGTATCTGAGGCCCGTGTTCACTCAAATCAAGCGTTATCTCAACAACCGACACCAATATCATTGTCTTCAACGAAAAACTATGTCTGTATTGCTCTTTCTCACTCTCAAGGTGGTGCGTAATTAGATTTATTAATAAGGGCTGAAGGGCCTAGGTAGCTTACTGACCCACTCCACTCGACCGCGGTTTCCAGTTTTGTGTTAACAATTGTCGTAAATATTTTATATATATGTACAGTATGTTATACTGTACAGCTACCAAACAAACAATAGCAATATGAAATAGGACTTCATTCATTTAACTTTAATTGAAAACGATAAAAAAAAGGGCCAGAGAGTGACAGCAACATCAGGTGACGACATACAGTTTCCAAATTTTATTCAACAGCTGACCCTGACCTTGCCATTTTTGAAATATCTTACTTAACCTTAACCTATAGTAAAACAACCAACTGGGATTACCCATGAAAGTAAAAAAAGTCATTATAAATTAATTTCTCACAGTATATCTTGAACAATAAAAACTTGTTTGCGTTGTTGCAACTTACTCTTTAAGAAGAAACGTAGAGTCCAGTGGTTTTGTAATATTGCTGACTCATGCTTAAACGCATTATTTCTTGAAATATGGAGTTGCAAGGTCGCCTTCTGACAATATTACGTTATATCGGATCAGGTGATTTAAAAGATAGATTCTATAATTATTGTTTAAAATACCACGGGTTTTACCCAACTGTCAGAAGAACGGCTATGTTTTTCGAGTGTATGTTCGACGGATTTCAAAACATGAGATATCATTCGATTCGTCTCAGCAGTAAGTGTGATTTTTACAGTCGGGATTTTCAGTAGTTTGTTACAAAATAACCTTTAAACGAATTTTATTTTTTCTGAGTCAAATATTTATTTTATTTATTCAATTGAACAATAGTGAATATTTTTTCCCGAAAAACAGAAGCTCGTGTTTTCTTGCCCTCATTTATTTATTTTAATTTTACTAAAAGGTGACCTTGTATTTGGCATTTAAATTGTTGGTAATTTCATACTTTTACTCATTAAACCTGCTACGTCATATTTTTGATATTATAATCGTGTAAAAATAATGTAAATTACATTTGTAGATAAATATATTGTATAAGTACACCTCAAAGGCACGGTGGCGGTGGTAGCTCTGTAAACATGTATTTAATTATTTATTTAATTAGACCATAGACGACCAAGTAGCCTAGTGGCTAGTAGCCCTGCCTCATACGCCGGAGGTACAAGGTTCGAGTTCTGGCCGGGGCATTCATTTGTGTGATAAAGATAAATGTTTGTTCTCGGGTCATGGTTGTTGATTTTTATATATGTATGTTTATTCTGTGGTCCCCCAGTTCGCTGTATGGTCTTCGATAACACAAGCTCTGCTTACTTTGGGGCCCTACAGTTGGTGTGTTTGTCTGGGGATTTATTATTATTATTAATTAAGTTAGAAAATAAGTATTTATGTAAGGACCATGCAGAAGTCTTAGTTAAGATCATTTGGCTGTCTTAAAATTGATACTTTCATCGCCGTAATAACTACGCTGAAACGCTTGCGATCTTTTTTTCAGGAAGTAACTGACAGAGGAGTTTCAGAAACAGAGGCAAATTCCAATATGTATTTATCAACTTAATACCTACGATTAATGATGTCTATAGGAAGCATACCACTTATCACCTCATGGTACCTTTTGACTGAATTCATAGCCGGCCAACGAGCACCCGATCTACCTACCCGATATTAGTTGAAACTCGCACCCAACAGTAGGTATTTTATTTATAAATGTTGATAATTCTTTTATCGAATAACGATGCGTTGCTGCCTTGAGTTGGACTTGCCTTTGTTCCACTGGATTTTACTTTCCTTTATCGAAACCCAATCAGGTAAGCGTGATGACAAAATAGGAAGGATCGTAATACTGCCCCAGACGAGACCCTAACAAAAATACTCTAATACTACTCTAGTATCCAGTTTAATGGCTTTGAAAACAAAAAAAATCACTATTTATGAAATTTGGTTACTCAAAGATATATATAAGATATGTATATATATATATATATATATATATATGTTTGTGTATAGCTTAAATGTAGTTACAATTATTAAGAATGCAATTCAATCCTAACAAAAAACTTAAAACACAATGTTTTTCTCCTGTACACAGATCTAATTTGATTTCTAACAACTTAATTTATTGTACTAATTCAAAAACAAGTTTTTAATTATAAAACTCTAGATCAAAGCCATGGTGTGAATAACCTGGGCTGGGTCAATAACTTGTCTGGAATAACCCAACGTCTCGGAGGACGCGTTCGCATATACCCGTGTCACATAGGATATTGTAAATGAGAAATTGAGTTCATTGATATTATTATTATTCATTGTATGGAGCCTTCAATACTTACCTTGAATTTTTCTAACATATTTTTGTGGTATGGAAAATATGTTTGACCAGAAAAGGTACAATTCATGATACTCGAGTAAAAACTCTATTCCTTCATAGATTGGATGTACCTTAAAATTCTGCCATAGGGAAAATTAGTGTTTTTAATTTATTGACTACTCTGATGACGCAAGAAAATATTGAGAGGTAACCCGGAAACATAGTTAATTCTAAACTCTACTCCAAACAAAATCTAGACACACAGTTATGACATTAGAAACTGTCTACAATGGTTTAGAAGTTTGTCAATAAAGGACAATTGGTACAATCCAACGTCTTTAAATTGGAATTAGTAAGCCTAGGTACTAAAAGAGTGTCAAAATACTCATTTAGTAAGGATCTTTTTCGGCCACTGGTTGTATCAAATTTTTTTTTAAATTTATCTAGTTTTAGCCTCTCTGCAGTTTGCAAGTGTGAAATCACCATTGTTAACCTTGTGGGGTTATAAACAATAATCCAAATTATTGATTTTGTATTTAAATTGCTGGTCTAGATGACAGTAATCTCGACGGGGAATATTATCATCATTTGCGAAGTCCATTATGAAACATCAAAAAACATATACTCGTAGTTTTTGTGAATAGATCCAATAGTTTTGTGTACTTTTCAAAAGACATCATAACTTGAAGAATATCATTATATTACTTTAATTCATACAGGAATGTAATGGAAAATAAATCATTAAATAATAGTAAGAAATTATATTTTATGTCTTTAAAACCAATGTACGTCTTTTAAAACCATTGGTTACTTAAGTTGCTTTAACAACAAGACACAGTAGACAACGACTTAATGGGCCAGGACGTTGATCACGTATAACCAGGTCTTCAGGTATTCATTTATTGACATTTATATTAATACCTTTTCTGATACAAATATGTCGCTTAAGCGAGTTTTGTAATCGTTACATTCATTTAAAAAGGAGACTGGTATACTTGTTTATACATAATATATACGATTTTTTTAAATTGTGGTCATCTACCCAACGGGTGAAGTTTATTTGCACGTTATAAACAAGGTTGAAATTCCGTTGATCAACTCAACTTTACAGCAATTTTGGGGACACAAGAAGTTCTGTCAGAAGTGGAAGACCAATTTCTTAGGCGACTGTAAAAAAAAAAGTGTTCGAAGTGACATTTCCTTTTATAATGCAGATATTTTGTAGCGTAGTTTCAATAAAACACAAAATTCTCTTCTGTGTTTATTTTTTCGGTAAAATTTAAAATATACAAAGATGCCTGTAAATACAAACAGAAAAATATAAACAAAATTGAAATAAAAAATAGTCACACAAAATAGAACAGAAATATTAATACAATTAAATTTGATCTGAAAAGAAAAAATAACAATAAAATAAATTTTAATGAATGAGAATCCTTACCAACAATTTTGGCTACGCACACTCGTGAACGTAAAAAATGAATATAGGTTTCTTAAAAAGAACTTTGATTATCGATAATAAAATATCTAAACTATGTAATTTGGAATAATAAACTCGGAAAATAATAAATAAATAGATTCAAGATGCTTTGATGGATAATTTTTCGTGACTGACTTGTCAAATCAAAACATTGCCGTTCTCCGACACTACGTAATTCCTAGTTTAAAATTACGTCGGGAACAACAAAAAAATAAAATTTACTGACAAAAAGAGGTCGAAATAGACAACCGTCACAATACCCCGGGGGCCGGGAAAAAAAAAAATCTGAAAGATTTTTTTTAGTAAAATTTCAAATTCAAACCAAATCAAAATAAACCGCATATACATATCGAATTACAAAAAACTACGCTACAATTTAAAATCTAATTTGATTTCAATATTTGGTCGCTTTACCTAAAATACTAGTCCGACTATTATATGAAACTCAATAGACGATTAGCAAAAATTAAGGTATTTACAATGTCAGTAGTATGGGTTTTTTATATTTATAGAGAGAACCTTTAAAAATGTTGAACTGGTAACCTACCGGAAAATTATATTTTGATTTAATTGTTATGATGACAAGACATGTTTTTGAATTAATAAATGAATCAGAACATTATGCTCCATATCTTTACCTTTCATTCACTCTAACATTTAAAAGCGTAATATGGGTATATATGGCGTCCAAAAAGTAAAGAATTTAATACAACAACATAGTTTCACATTAAGTTTGATAATATTAGTAAGGGTTTACCGATATTCATATTAATTTCTTTCAAGTTTAGTCGGTATGTATGGTATCAAGTAATATTAATTTGAAATGTTTTCTTTTCTTCTTTATAACTTTTTTATTACACATGAACGATCAGTAGGTGCGTTGTCACGTAAGGGGCTCTACACACATATTTGGGCTGGCTTGGGATCGGCACTGCCGGACGGCATAGTCGAAGAACATAATGTAGATTAACGTTCCTGAAAAATGCCCGGCAAAAACGGTTCGGGTTTTAGTGGAAGGAATGAGTAAAACCCGAATGGTCTGCCCCATTGGCAGAAGTAGGTAGCGCCTAAAATATGTTCAAGTACCAATTGTTAATCTTAGTTTTATTTGAAATGTAAAGTACCATTATAAATAAAAAAAGTAATTGAGAATATTGTGAAGCCTCCACGGCTCCATCCATTCAACCTTACAACGCGGTATTTTAACGAGTTTAAAACCACTTGGGTACAATTGGGTCTGAATTATTTTTGAATGTGGATTGACTGTGGGATCCAACTAGGTTTTTCCATTTGTTGCTTGATTACAATTTTAACAAAAAGCATTTAAGTATGATAACTTGTACGATTCTATCTGTTGGTGTTTTTAATTAATATAATTAACTCGCTAGGGTTCGTTCGTTTTACTTTTCATAAGTTTTGTAAAGAAGAAAAGTCGAACGTTTATTGAGATCGAATCAACTATTTTCAAAAGCAAAACTTTTCCCAAAAGCGTTATTTGAAATGTATAAGGCAAAAATTTTCTAAATAAAACGCACAGCCTACGCCAGTGGTCATAAAAACATGAAACGTACAGGAGTTCCTTACGTGATGAACTAAGAAAGGATTTTGTAAGGGATAAAACCACAAAATCGTTTGATACTCAAATATACAGGAAAAAACTTACATAGGTGTTTGTGTTCATAAATGGTATAGAGTTAGTTAACACTTCTGCAACTATAGCTTAAATTTGAAAGGTTTTAAGTCCATAAGTCTGCTTTCTATATAAATTTTACTCTTATTTAAGGTTTTTCAAGTATCCATGGTAATGCTCTATAGAGATAAATAAGACTTTGTCGAGTAATATTCAACATGCTGCAGGATTAAACATGTTATGAAACCCGACAGTTAAAGTTGTTTTCCCAAGTAATGCCCTTTCCCGGAGAATTGTTCCACACCTCAGACGAATGAAATGTCATCTTATATATCGAAATCTGTTAAACAGTTTGGGCTTTAGAGCGTCCCAGAAAAATATATGTACTCTAAGTGAGCTCGAAATACATAACCGTCCTTGTGAGAGTCGGGTAAAAAGTAATTGTAAGTACCTTTGCTATAAAGTTTATCGGGTGCAGTATAATATTTCTTACTGTCACATTCTGGGATGTAATTTCAAATTTCACTTCTCTTAATATTCGGAAATTACTAGGACCACGTTCAGACATGCCAATTGGTTAATTTTGCTGCTCCTAAGTATAGATTTTGGTAAAAAAATATAAGATAAGGTACTATAGTGTCGCTTGGCATAACCACATGGCGAATTAACCGTAGAATACCACGGTGGAAATCGGAAAGGCCCTAGTCAAAAACATATTTTTAAGTTTTCTAAGTTGGGCACGGATTTCTCTTGCTAAAAGATGGATCACTTGCTAATTTGCAGGATGAGAAAATGAAAAGAAACATGCCAATATTACGTTTTAATATTTAAAACGTCAAATTGGCCTTTTTAGCCTTAACTTCTTTGGCATTACAAACTATTTACATTTAAATTAGCATACTCTCTTAGCAATGCTAGTTTCTGCAGTTAGTATATAATTTATGCTAATTATCTTTTACATAAAAGGTTATTTGGTTTAGCCCATTACATAACCTAATAAAGTGTTTCCGGTACGAATCAAGGTATCAGTGCTAAGGGCATCAGGTTTTGAATCACTGTTAGTTGTGAGGTCATTATTTGTTAAATATTCGTTTAACTTAAGTTTTAAAGTTATTTATAAGGATAATTGAATGCGTAAACATGAATATTTTTTTATGAAGAAACATAGTTCAATTTCGGCAGTTTGGTTTTTTAAGCTTGGCCTGTAATGGCATGAAAATACAATAAATATATGTATCTAATGACTTGAATATTTCCATTATCTATAATAAATAAAAAAAATATTTATCGACACAATATTTTTTTTTTTAAATAGGTATTTTCGGCTCGTGTTACATTTACTACATAATGTTAGTAAATTGCTTAACCAATACAGTTTTATTTTGGAGTAATTCAATTATATTTCTATTTTTGGCAAACCCATATATACCTACAACTTAAGTACAACTTTTACAACTACTAGTGTGACGCTTTTCTACTATCAAATCAAAATTTCTATTCGACAGATCTCACTTGAACGTCATAAACTTTTCAATTTTTTGTGGTTCCTACTGGTAAACTAGCTTTAAACCTGCGTATAAAATAAAGCAAAACACGTGTATAAAATAGCAAAAAAGAAAATATTCGAGAAGTAATATCGAGTTTCTTTTTTTTGTAAACACCCGGAACATTAACGAGTGTGCTATGACGTAAAATAACTCACGAATTGTAGTTTTTCTTAACAAATTTCCTTATACGTAATTACTTATTTGGCTAAAGATTAACAACTGAAGTAACAAAATATATATAATTATTGTAAATACGTCATTCATAATATGCTTTACTAATATTTAGAATGGAAGTGAAAAATATATTAAAAAGAAAAAATCTTTGCCCTATAAAACAAGTAACTGTAATTTTCACATGAAAACTATCATTTTACAGATGGATATTACTCTCATTTTCCTGCTTTTCTCGTTATGTTCATAATTGAACCGATTTTTAATATTTCTAGTCGTTTTCTCAAACATTTCTGGTATAGCTTAATATCATCATATATCTATTTTTTGTTTATAACTAAAATTATGAATATTATTAAATTGTCTACGACGTCGGTCAATCTGACGGATATATTTTGTTTCACTGCTTTTTGTCTTGGCTCAAAAAAAAAATATAATTACGAGAAAATCTGCAGACAAAATATACGCACAGCCCGTGCGTACATTTTGTTATGTGCGTATATTGTATAAAAAAATTATCTAAACGTAACCAATTATTATTGGAATTATTTAAAGCTATGGAGTTTTTATGTTGTTAGTTGTTAGTAATTTAATTTGTCTGCATGAAATATCAAACGTGCGTTACTATCGACTTAAAAATAGATAAATGAGATAGTGACATAAATAATAACCAATAACATCAATGACATATTACACATAGACAAGTCATACCCAAACATTACCGCACAAAAAACAGCGTCAACGTAACTATAGATACCTACCCGATATATAGAGTAATATAACTTGTGGGAAAAGGAAAGAATAATACGGTTCACTTGTTGTAAGAAAGAGATACCTATGTACTTCGTGACGTTGCTTCGCACTAATTGGCCGCGAGCATACGTGACGTAGTACGTAAATTGTCGATCCTCCATAGCGTTGTCTCTTTTACTCCCACATACAAAATCATATTACATCTCGCTTTTCGAGTTTGTTGAAACGAATAGCCATGTCAATTTTAAAACGTCATTTTAAATAGCAAAATAAAATAATAAATAAGATAGTTATAAAAAAATAGTACTTAGGCATGAAAAGAAACATTTATTCTAACTTAATCAGTAACAGTGTAATTAGTACACTGTCTAAACACACAAAAAGGCATTGTACGGTATTAAAAACACAGAATACGGAATGAGTTTTGTTTGACGTTTAGCCGTGACACTGCGTTGCACAAGATTGATTCAAATAGCCGGCAAATGCCTTGCATTTGCGTTGCCATTTTTGAGAGCGGATAACCTGTCTATATGTAATATGTCATTGAATAACATTATGTCAAAAGGGCCTCCGGTTTTGGTCTGAGGAAAATTTCGTATATGAATAGTTTTCCTGGTTTCCTTTTATTTTATTTCAGTTTTTATTACGTTAATATGTTTATGAATTTTTTATTTATTTATTTTTACAAAGATTTAAAAAAAACGTAGTAATGCATTTATTGACAGATTGTTAGTCCTATGCTATTAACAAATCTTCACCTTTGTGAGAGTACATTGACTACACATTAGTACATTTATTGATTCGCAGTCATACAAAAATGAGGTGTTAATTAAAATTTTATAGATTTTTATCATCATTTTCATATAGCAGTCTTAAACGTCACAAAGCGAAAAAAGAATTTTGCAGCCTTGAAGATCCACAGAGACAAGAAACAGGAGTACAAAGTCCTTTGAAATAAAAATAAAATAAAAACAAGTTTTTGCTCGCATGTACTGATTACTAATAAGCTGATGAGGGAGTTTTTTTACTATATTCAAATCTCGGCAAATGAGCGCGTGACCCGCCTAGAGGTAAGTAGCATCTGTACCCATAGACATCATTAGTCATAGGTGTTTCATTGAAATGAAATTAATGTTTATTTTCTCAACATTGACAATTACTTGTTCTAATTGACGTCGAATAAAACATAACTCTACCACCAGTTCGGAAAAACCTTCGTGAAGAAGAACTGGCAAGATGCTTCACAGGTATATGTTTTTCAAAATAAATTAACAGTCTCTTTATGTTTATACAAAATTATTCTTATCTGCATCTGTTAGCTCGGCAAGTCTCCCTCCTCCCAAGTATCCAAACGACGAACACCCTCAAACGGCACCCGTTCATTAGTCAACGCGGAATCTAGCCATCGCCCTCAACCATATTGGAGGGAAGTGAGCGACGCGTCACCCGTCGCTACCATAAGAAGACGTACTTTAGTGACAATGGCGCTTTTAGATAGTCATTTATTAATAATGTTCGTGGTTATTGAATCAACTTATATTTTGCTGCCAACCGTAGGCCTCAGTTGAAATTACCTTCATTCCAGATATTGTAATGTCTATTCCTTCTTTTTAAACGGAACACAATCACATTAACGTAAAGATTATAGCGGTCAAAAAGGACTGTAGTATCGTTTGTTCATGAAACTGTGAAGCTTATCTTATTTTGCAGTGAATAAATCGTATGTTCAATGAACATTAAAATATTTGAATAAATGTAGATATACAATGGACTCTATGGTTCATTTAAATGCATATCTTTTACAACTTAACATGACGCTAACCCAACTTAAGCTATGTGCATGCGCTATATACTTAGAAACTGAAAATTTTAACCTTTCGATCCTAACGTAAGGATTGCTAGTTTTGTTGGCACTATTCGAAAATCGTATATGTTAAAATGCTTGCAAGATTTCGTAATAAGTCGCAAATATCTTTTCACAATCATTACATTAGTTATGACTAGGAATCTATACCTCAAAGAATGTTAATTTTACAGTAAAGAATCGGACCGGTATTTCTTAAGACAATCGCAAACTTTAAACCACAAGGCTCATTAACTAACTTAACCTTTTAAAACTCGATTGTCAAAGGGGTATCGATGTATTTAGAAGATACTCCTCGCATATCTACTCGATACTATCACATTATTCGTATAAATAAAGTCGTAAATTCTAAATATAATATCAATACAATTAGAATACAGTTACTCATTACCGATAGACCATAGAGCGTAGTGACGCATTCAAGGATAATTATCGCAGCACTTCCGCTGGAAAATTATAACTATTTAAACAAAATAACTTGTAAATGATTAAGTTTCTCGTTAACTGTTTTAATTAATTCTCTTGTATACAGAGATATCCTTAGAAAACAATGATGCATCGGTTTTTTTGTATTCCCACATTATTTATTCTAAACACAGTCAAGTTTAAGAGAGCGCTTTCTTGTGGTAAGTACTAAAAGGTAGAGATGAAAAACTCCTCTCATTCACTTAACATGTATTACAACATCACGCGAACTGCGTGTTTAATGTAATAATTATATTAAAAATCCCTAGACAAACACACCAACTGTATGGCCCCAAACTACGCAGAGTTTGTGCTTATGGGTGACCATACAGCAAACTGGGGGGAATCCCAGAATAAACTTATATGATTATATATAGGCTACCCACTATACCACTCGGAAGTCAAGTTGTGAAAGATACAAGAAAAAGATTCGTCTATCTTCCGATTTTATTCAGAGCTAAGCGCAGCTAACAGCTCCTAAGAGTTTTACGTGTTTTACGCGGATTGACTAAAATACGTATAAACAAAGTATTTATAAAGTTGTTTAATCATACTCCAAGGGTTCGAAAATGTTTGGCTCCAAATTTATACGATAAGTTAAGCTACAATGATCTAGCTTAAATCTTAAAAGAAACCACGCGGATACAGCAAGCGTTATTTCTGTATATATTTCAAGCAAAACCCGTTTTTTTTAAATAGCAAGAGGTTTCATGGTCATGGCTGGTTGCGTATAATTTTAATCCGCAAGTTTTTTTTATTGATTATAACTGTCTCAAATGTTTCACAACATTTTTTGTGGTAGAAAAAGTTCAATCAATAATAATATTTAACCTAATATTGTTTTATGTAAATAACTTTTAACATTAAGGGAATTGCAGAAGGTGCTTGGCAAGTGGTAGCGATTTGTAAAATTATGTTGAAAAATGAAAAAAAGTATTGTTATACAGTAAAAACAAAAATTAATATAAACAGTAAAGTTCATTATAATTGATGTTACAAATTATGTTTAGATAAATCATTATATAATCGAGCCGTTCGCAAGATTGACATACCTACCGCAACACAAAAAAATGCCCTTTTATGGTCCATAAGCAGGTTATAGACCCCATATTAATGTCAAAATTATAACCATGCTAATAGCTCATGGTAACTTTACAATTAAAAAATTGCAGCAACTTTCTGTAGTACTTGCCATTTAAATTAATGTTACTCCATCATGGCTACATGTTAACAACAATATTAAATTGCAACTGGTATTGTATTTTTTAATTAATATTAAGTAATTGTATCTAGTCCTTACTATTTTGACCACCATGATAACAAAGCTTACCTTCGCGGCTGTGCTTATGTCAAACAAAAGGAACGGTACCAATATTCCAATAACATTGTTACCTACAAAATAGTACCTTTATTTCAATAAGGTAGGGTTCACCCTTCAGGTTTGTGATTTCCAAGGCCGCGGAAGCCGCTTATGGCGCACTCAGGGTCATCAAATTGTGACTTAATGCACTTCTACATACATTTTGCTTAGCGAATTTATTCTTTATGTACACTTGATCTTAGTCTTTGATTGCTAAGCAAAATGTTTAATTCACAGTGTCGTGAGTTCGTACCCATTTGAAGTATCTGGAAGCGGCCATTATTCTCAGCTTGAAAGGAGAGCTCTGTAGGAGAAGCTCTGTATTCCGTATAGGGTAGGATGCAATGACGTAAAAACGTAGCTGAATTTGTTAACAAGTAGCAACTGGCCTACAATAATGATGGCTGGATCCTGCGTTAACTCGTGAACGGGTGCCGTTTGAGGGTGTTCGTCGTTTGGATACTTGGGGGAAGGGAGACTTGCCGAGCTAACCGATGCAGATAAGAATAATTTTTTCATATTAATCGTCAATAAGAACAAGTAATTGTCAATGGTGACAAATAAATATTTCATTTCATGCATTTCTATCGTTATTCCTCGTACACGCAACTGTCTTCTATTCCTCTTTTTTTTCCTAGTTAAATATCTGGTCGCGTGCTCATTTGCTGGCTGTAAGGCATTCAAGTCTTCTTTATTTTGAATTTGGAACATACACAACAAAAACTATATAATTGTATCAACCGACAACATGAACACTCCAGAAGGTTTTATTGCAATACTTTTCATGGTCTTAAACTTACTGATTATGACAGTGGCGAAGCGGCCGGCAATGTATACCATACGAAGTATTTAGACCGTGCTCCGGGTCGAACTTACGTAATATATACTAACTAAATTTTTATTACTAAACATAATGTAACTCAGTGTTTTGTTGCGTTCCGGTACTTGGCTATAATTAACTGTAGTTAGACACGAGTATTTAAGCTTTATTTATTAGGGGGTTATTTTATGTAGATGTATAGTTTTTATTAGTATTTAATTTAAAATGAAACCTAAAGACTTAAAGACGTGATACTTAAGTAGGTATTTTTTAAAGGATGCTACTAGTCAAACCAGTTTTATTTGTATTATTCGATAGAGCTACTTTAAATAAGATTAAATAATTTTCTATAAAAATCATTGAAAATAATCGTACATTCAAATTAAAGTCCAAATATTTATTTCGCAACATCAAAAATAACTTGTTTTTATTGACGTCAAATAAAACATGACTCTACCACTATTTCGTAAAAACCTTCGTGAAGAAGAACTGGCAAGAAACATCACGGGTTTAATTTTTCAAAATAAATGTACATGCGTACAAACTTTTTCTTATCTGCATCTGTGAGCTGCTGGGAACTCCAAACTGATGGGGAGCCGCTCACGTAAAATGTCCCCATATAAATACTTCTTGAAACCACCTGCACGATAAGACGTCATTAAATCATAAATTTTTCATACACAAAAACCAATGTTGACGATGTAAAACATGCTTTCTCTAATGTGCTCTGCCTACCCACAATACCCTGTAAAAGTCGAAGTTAAGTTATATCTACGATGAGTATGAAGAAAAAGAAGACATTCAACAAGTGGAAACTTAACTTCCCTGCCTATAAGTGCGGAAACTATTTAATTTTATTTGGCCAGCTTCAATACGTGTTGTGGACGAGTTGTTATGAAAGAATATAAAAAAATGTACCTAGCTGTAAGTTTCCATAAAAGTCATAAAAAAAATAAGTGTAATAAACATTATGAAAAAGAAACAGTCTTCATTAAGGTTATCAGGCTATCCCCGGTTCAAAATATTGTACCGAATTTCAAAACTAACTTCCGGTCCATTATGAGCTTTGATTTTGGAACGTCGACTAAGAATGTATAAAAACAATACAATAAAAAAAATTTACGAGTTATTCAAGAATAAATATAAAGAACTAATTCTAAATTTGATCTCAATACGTACTCGAAATATTTTATTAAAAAAAGGCTGTACGGCTCTGTCCCTTGCCTCAATGGTTTTAATCTATTTATTAAAATATTATTTAAAAAAGAGCAAAATGGCACGATTTTCAGATATTTGCTGCAAGTTCAGCAGCAACACAATAAAAATGTCTAGTGCCGACAGCGATATGTCTCCGGAGTATATTAAATTGGAACCTATGTACATTGTTGATGGTATTCTTCATGAGAATTCAAAGAATGTGTACTTAAAATCTATGAAGAATTCAACAAATGGAAAAATAATAAATAAATTTACTCTTCTAAATTTAATCTACTTAAATTTAATTTACTAAATTTACTAGTTTTTTTACAAAACGGTTATACGTATAAAGAACCTTTACCCTCATGCCCTTTTCTAGATATATCTACTGATGATACCCTCCGTCACCAAACATTTATTCCATGTTTTTTTTTATTGTATAACAAGCCCTTGACCCACCTGATGGTAAGTGGGATCCGTACCCACGGACATCATTTCTCGTTGGTGTTTTAATTGTTAATAATGCATCGCTGACCGTATGCTTCAGCTGAAATTGCCTTCGTTCCAG
Organism: Marasmarcha lunaedactyla; assembly: GCA_923062675.1. Lineage (NCBI taxonomy): Eukaryota > Metazoa > Arthropoda > Insecta > Lepidoptera > Pterophoridae > Marasmarcha > Marasmarcha lunaedactyla. The sequence continues at coordinate 5,958,852 of OV281361.1, read as the reverse complement.
TAACTGTACTGGCTATTCCCTCCCGGAACACAGCTATGTAAAGGCGATCATTATGGCCAAAATAAAAAGAAGTGTAGGTACTAAACAAGATTCAGACAAGATCAGACAAATGGACATAAATGTCATGGGTTATTTGAATGGTTACACAGTTACTCACTTAACACCAGGGAAGTACACCTAATTATTACTAATTACAGTTCTCAGCATCTACATTTTAAACAATTAGTCATTTTACTGTGAATGTTAATTATAACACTAATGTTCTGTACTGTATTTAATTGCATTGTTGCATATATACTTATATTTAGTTATTTTAAGTTTCTTATTTTATCGTTATGTTTAGGTATGTTTGAAGCTTCTACCTCGCCTGAAGGGCTGTCAAGAAACGTTTTACCATTTCCTTATTTTTTATTAATAACAGATAAACATTGGCAAACAGCGAACTTATCCAGAAGCGTTCGAAAAAAAATATCAAAAAATATCAGAATCAATGTGCAATTAATTTAAATTATGTTAAAAATAAAACTAGCTTTGAGGAATAACAGCTTGTTTATCATTATTTTGTTTGATATTTTACTCTTACAAAGTTTTTAATGTTATTATTTCTTTAATTGCTTAAATGCTGATTTTTGTATTGTCAGACAACTGTACACTTCACAAGACGTTCCTTAGAAATTATGTCAAATTATCAAAATTATTCTACTATCGAAAGTTATCTAAATATTGAAAAATCAGCCTAAAGTTAAGATAAAGTCAAACGAACGGTTTTCATGACGTGACAGAACATAATGTGCTTATAAATATACGAAAACAGCTTTACTGGGCTCTGGTGTGACATTCACCGGTATTTGTTTGCCCTCACAGTGCAATAGTATTTTAAATAATCATCACCTTTGCTGACACCCATAAATTTTATATCATACTAGAGTAAAGGGCAAAAAGATTACAGCCCGCAAAACCATTATTGATAGCAGTTGGTAGCCCTGACATGAAATATTATAATTAGTAGGGAAAAGTCAGAGGACAGTAATTAGCTTCACCTTGCCACTTCAAATAAGTGGAAGAAACCATATTTTCTTGAAGACACCGGTCTACCTTGGCACTATTTAAAAAAAAAAGATTTGCGGTGTTGTGTAGTTATTTGCGTCTTTATTTTTGAAAGGAAGAAAAAATCTGCGTTTACTCAATGCAGGTAAAAGTAGGAATGTATTTGTGATGACTATCTTGCAAAAATCTATAAAATGATATTGTACCAAGGTACAATTTGCATTGCACCCGGGTATTAATATACAATAATTCAGATAAATTATTCATTGCTGTGTTTTTCAGATTTTATTTGTAATGGCAAATTATTACTTTTTTTGCACAACATTTACCTTAGCATTCCAGCGTGACAATTCTGCCAGCCTGTCAGACTTAACGTTAGTTTGCCGGGTTTAAGGGACAAAAGTATATCGTGCGCGCGTTCATTAAGTCCTAATCGACCAAGCTCTTTTTATTTAATTTTACTTTTGTCACGATACCTTATAAAAAAGTTGAATAGTTCTAAAGTTGTTTAAAAATACATTGCAACATTAACGCCTATTCATTGACCAAAATGTTTGTATTGTGTCAAAACAGGCGGTATTTGTACCGAAGGTCAATGTTCTAGGTTATTTGCAAAACTGTTTTGTTGTTTTTCATATGCCTTATCGTGTGAAAAATAAAGTGCAAAATAAAGTGTAATGTATACGCTAAAAGGCTTTTTCTATTTATTCGTAAAAGCATAAAATACGTTTGACTCTTCTTTGTGCCCTACCTATATGAAATTTTGAAAAAAGGTCTATAACAGGATTTTGTAAAGTTGAATCATAACGGTATTTAAAGACATATTCATTCAAAATTTAATTTAAAATAATTTAATTAGTCTTACCTGATTGTATAACATTCATTTTGTGCACATTACTTGGACGTAAAGCGTGGAATTTTTTTCAAACTCTTTCGGGTTTCGCAAAACTTTCACACTAACAAAGCGAATTGATAAGGAATGTTTCAATTATATTCTAATTAAAAATGAATTTAGAAAATTCTAGAATCAGACAAAGAAAATAACCAATGTAGGTATATGTAATGATAGATATAACGCATTTAGAGTTGTCAGAAAGAGATCACAGCAACGCAGACACTTATAAGCTTTTCTTTCCCATTCATTTATTTTATTGGATACATCCGTATTATACTATTATATATATTTTATATATATATTATACATCCGTGTATTGGATACAGTAAATATATCAAATGCTTATTCCTTTTGCTAATACCAAATTTTTATTCAACAGAAACCATGCCAGCATATGACAATGAGGGGGCCACGATATCAATGGAGGATGTTCGGCAGGAGGCACCCATCACTATTAACACCATACAAGACGAAGTCCTCAGGGTCAGGCGTCGCCAGTTCAAATCCCAGCAATCCACTGTAGCTTCTAGAAAAGAACAGGCAGTATGCGTCAGAAGGGCCCATAAGACTTATGGCCCTAAGAAGAACCCTAATGTTATTTTGGACGGGTTGAATATGACAGTTGCTAAAGGTGCCATGTAAGTACATTCCCCATTTTCCATTCTCGATTTTAAGACTGCGTTTCTACCAAAGCTTTGAGAGGAAACTAAGCCGTGTGCTAAGAAAAACTCATTAATAGCATTGCCAAGCCTATGTCACTCGATGTAATTGCGCGCACTAAATACCTACCGGCCGCTGGGTCGCAGTAGATTATCGTATCGCTTTCGCGTTTAAGTTAATGAGTAATTTTCTTCAGTAAAAGTAAGAAAACAGAATAGTTAAAATTATCTTGATAGATGGCGCTAAGAAAAGCTGGTGCAAATATAGTCTATATTATGGGTACACTACATAAATACGAAAAACTTAATTCCGATAGTCATAATCACGAATTTCAGAATTCCGAATTTTATAACTTCGAATGGTTCCTAATTCCGATACTGAAAATTTCGTGTTTCATTCCGAATTTTTCTTCTTCGAAACTTCAAAATTCCGAACGTTTATAATTACGAAAATCAATATTTGAAAGTACCGAACCATAAACAAATCCAAATTATTAATAATCCGCAATATCATAAATACGAATCCCGAACATCGAAATTCCGAATAATATTAGTTGCAATAACAAACGCCTTGTAAAACTGCATGAGCACATCAATTTATACGTTCGAGCATTCGAGTAGTCAGCTAGAAATGAGAAAGTTTATTAAGTTTTTTGTACCGAGTTATTTCTTGAGTATGTAGTTTATGTAATAAAATTCAAATCCCTTTTTGGCGCTTCGCCGGCCGCTACCGCGGCACGCTCGCTGCGCTCGCTCGGCTCGCGCTGCATTATCTACATACAGACGAACTGCTCCTCCTCGCTTCGCTCGTCGTCGCGCCTAATTTTAATTTTTTCAAAATGTGCCTTATTCATTTTAATTTGTGTCACAGGAGATTTAGATTAAAATGTTTAATATATACCCATTTTAGATACACAATCTGAATGTTAGCATTGAATTTTCGGCAAATTAAAATTCGGAGTACCATATTTCGGACTAGTAGCACAGCGGGTTTTTAACTCTTCGCACTAATGAAAGTAGGAAAATAAAAATTTCTTATTTATGAATTTCGGTAAAATAAGAATCGTGTTTTTGAATAGTCGGAATTAAGACACTTCGGGATTGTGAAAATCGGAATTTTAAAAATCGGAATATTTAAACTCAGGATTACATAATTCGGAATTTTTGGGTGTTCCCCTATATTATAGTGTAAGATAGGTTGGCTGAAAAGAAGTCGAAGTAACTTCAAGAAAACTACATACCTATTCAGTGCGCAAATAATTAAATAAATATTTACGTCAAACCATGCTGTATGGCGTAGTTCTTTGTCTTCCTTATACGATTATCGTTAACAAAAAAAGTTTAGTTAAAAAGGCGGGAATGTAATTTTATCTCCTACGAAGTAATTTCATTAATCTGTAGTATACCTTATTTTTTTTAAATAGACTTAAAGAAATTACGCTGTAATTGCTAGTATTTTTTCTCATACCAGTGATTTCTAGAACAGCTACTGTCCTTTACGAAGGACTTAGAACTGAGAATCGACGGCATTTAATTAGGCCAAAGCATTCTTAAAATATTAGAAAAAGATTTATATAGAAGTAGACTATTTTATTTCATTAAAGAGTGAATAGTGAACTTTGATGATTTTGAAACGATTGGTCAACGGTGTAAACATATTTAGTCTTAGAAACTCATGTGCATTATAAACCGTTCAAGTGCCATTAATAAGTTAAGAGACAGAGTAAAAATAAATTTTAAAGTAATTTAATTTAATTCATTAATGGCCCACTCAGAGACGTCAAATGGTTACTTAAATTGCGCCAAAATATTGAATATATCTACGTCTGATTTGATAAGCAAAATAACTGTAATTAGTGCTGCCGTAAGCTAAGGTTGTAAACGTGAAGGACTTATTATTCTTTACTCGACAGATTTTCTTTTGTTTCATTTTTAGACAAGATCGAACTATGGTATTAAATTATGCTCAGTTTTTGATATGATTTTGAATAAGTCGTTATGTATAGGACTTCAGCAAAGGATTACAACAAAATAATTATAACTCGCAAAAATATCTTTACCATTAATAGATTACTTAAGAATCCAAAAACCTAAAACATTGCATGGTTTATTTCAAAGTTACCTAATTAACAGACCTTTACAAATAAACCAAGGGAAACTCCACCCGTAATGATGAAACCCTTGCAAGGATCATTCTAAGTCTAGGGCCAATCCCTTTTTGGGACGTGTATTGTTACGTTAAAGCTTTTAATCCTTGGCAACTTTTAAATATTAGAACTGGGTAACGTTTTTAATATATAAACTTCATTCATTGATATTTATTTATTTAATGGCACAGCTAACAGTGTACAATCTAAAACACCTTAAACTTAAACATCTAAAAAATAAATCTGAAATAAATCTTTTCAAAAATGAACAAAGAATCTTCCTTTTTTGGATTTTCGAGTATATACTTTTTTAATAAAATAAAATATAAAATTATTTACGCATTAGTCACAAATTGATTTGTGACTAATGCGTCACTGTTTAAAAGGTTCCCGTATTCTTTTATTTATTTATGTATGGAAAACAACAGTTACATTATAACATGATAAATGAATGTAAAAAAATAACATAATACCAATTAATTGGAGGTCTTCACTTCTAACAACTGAGTGGTTATATGTATTAGGGTACTCTCAAATGGCTCTCACATTCTGTCCTATATATATATATATATATATATATATACACTGTTTTGCGCCCGAAAGTTGCGCTGCAGCTGCAGGGTGTATATTGGGTGTAGTTTGTACCCACAAGGTACATTTACTACGGACAGTACCATAATTCAATGCTTCCTTCTATATTCTATATTCTTTTTATGCTTTTCTTTTTATTCTATATTCTTTCTTCTATATTCAACAAGAAGTTTGACACAGTTTTAGCTTTTAGTTTCTTTAACAAGTACATTTTTGTTTACATAAAACCTTTAAACGAAACTAAACAATTTATTTATAATACATTTTTTTTATCACTCTTTGCGTACATTACTATAATTGGGTATATGACAATTTTTTTTAAATTTTATATTTAAATAGTTTATCAACAGTAAATAAATATTGCAAAAGTAACAGTATGTTTACGATCAATAGTTTTCTAGATACAGCGAGGAGCCGCTGCGAGTCGCCGAAAAACGCTCCATACAAAACGGTACTGAGCTGTGACGTCACGACTTGTGAATCATACTAAAATTTTATGGGCGCTTGGATAAAATATATAATAGCTACGTAGATAATGCGTTTACATGCATACTGTCATAGTAAAAATTGTTATATTTAATGTCAGTAAGCTAATGATATTTAAAAATTCAACATAATATATTATAATAAGTTGTTGCTTCTTTTTGTTTTCGAATCTATATAATTTCGATATTAAATTCAAAACTATATTTTCAAAACATCGTACCTGTCAAAATTACTAATATTTTATGACTAAATGATAAAAACTTGCATTTTTAAATGGTGTCATCTACCCAATTATCATACTGAAACGAAAATTAAATCGTAAATCTAAATATATGTAAAACAGAATGTGATAATGAAACAAACTGTTAAAGACAGGGAAAAATAACTTTAAATTACTAAAGTTGTTGAGACGATACTCAACATGGCAACACTACAGTACTGCGAGGTGCCGAGTCGGGATGCAACTGTCACCTGTCACCGAGCGCCGCCAGCTGTCAACGGGTTCGGCTGTCATCGCTTACACAAGCCAGTCGTGCGCTCACGCATTTTCAGAAACATTTTTTGCTAATAATATTGTTTAACGCTCCGAAGACGTTACCTTGGTACAGTGCTGTAATCGAATTCTTCAATACATATTTAACCTACAGTCCACTGCGTGTTATTTAACCACACTGAGTTCAGTACAAAAGTCTATGTTTTAAAAGATTCTTAAACGGCTGGACAGCGTATTGAGCAAAAAATAAAGACTTAGTCATTGACGTTAAAACAAATAGACTGTGGGTTTAATAAAAAATTTACGTAAATAGTGTCCCAAGTTAACCAACACATTTACAGAATTATGAATTGATTAAACTACTTGAAAATTTAAATCGTGTATCGATGCATTACAGCTGATTATTGCTTGCTTGATTATTGTTTTTCACCTTATGAAGCTGCAACTAGGAAGTTGAGAATAAAATCACCTTAGGAGCGTTCAAATTTTGATAGTTTTCATCAAGCGTCGTGCGACCGATCTAATCAAGAGTAGTATGATATTCTCCATTTTTGCCCGGACGCTGTTGAACGGAGCCTCGAAGTCCATTTGTTTGCAAGTCAATGGTTTTCGTTGCCAAAAGGTTAACGCACAGCATAACAAACGTAATCATCCCAAATTTTACATACATTTCTGTATCAACAAAACTTTGCACACAAAGCTAGAGCATATATACTTATCTACTTGTCAAAAATCTCTTTACTTAGTGAGCGTCTTGTGTATTATTAATGCTTGTGTTGAACAGGTCAAGGTGACTGTCTCTGTTATATTTATTAAAGTTTTTAGCGCGAGGCTACAAAAACGAACTTTGATTGTTTGAAATTTATTGCTACTCCGCTACTTTAGCGGGAGGAAAAAGTATAGGGAAATCCATATTTACTCAACCTTATAGTTTTGTTTAATTTTGGACGAGAATCAGGCGGGTCCCAAAAAACAAAACCTTTATATATCGCAGTTAGAAAAATGGCTGACATTTTGATCACTGTAAAGTAGAAAAAAGCCGCTGTTCATTGATCCTTTAGTTAGGAAAAATCTGAGATGAGTCTAAGCACGTTCTATAGATTTTTACCCTTCTCATCTCTGCCCAGATATGGTTTGCTCGGCGCTTCCGGCTGTGGCAAGACTACTCTACTGTCCTGCATAGTTGGGAGAAGAAGACTGAATTCTGGGGACATCTGGGTGCTCGGTGGAAGACCTGGAAGTCCTGGCAGTGGTGTCCCAGGTTCCAGGATAGGCTACATGCCTCAGGTAAGTTGCTCAAGGAAAATTGGAGTTTTGAATAGTTTTGCATTAAAACAGGCAACAATACAGCTACATAGCATTTTGCACAGAATTACTTTGGTTGGCAAATTTATTCGCGTGGCTTTAAATTATGAAGCACGTAACATTTCGATATGTGAGACTTTCATGAATTGAGGATGAATGTAGAAAAATTGTGCCTAACTTCATGCTAATTTAATAATATATATCTTACGCTACAATATCTACGATACGCTCTGTAGTATATATCTAATAGAACGAAGCCTCGATATTGAAATAAACTGAAAAGGTATGACAAAATGAATCGGATTAAGATATTTTTTTTCATTTTTGTAAATCACTAGAAGAACACAACAACTTAATGGACCCAAAATAAACAGAGCTTGTGTAATGGATACAGCACACGTGGAGGGTACCCAGAATAACACATAAATATAAATTTAAACATCTGTGTTCATCACACATATGGATACCCCGACCAGGACTCGAACCTCTATAAAATATCTTCTGTAGGTTCCAGAGCTTCTAGCTCGTAATATCCTACCTTAAGTCGTGAAGGGGTGTAAGAGGGAGTCGCCTACCATCAAGACTCTCCAAATGCCAACCTCACCTGCTCGTGGTGCACCCTGCCGGAAAGCGGACGAGGCTCTGGCGACCGATGAATGGTGGGATAACCATTTTGCAAGTGGTAGATTTCGACCGCGGCTTGCAACCACCCTCTAGACAAAGCCATGCCGCCAAGTGACCTAGTCACGTTCCGGCATGATGTCTTGAGTAGCCATTGGAGGAGAATAGGTCCGAGTAATTGCGCAACGTATGAGAGCCGTTTGAACTCGAAGGATTATGATGCACCGAGTGGCTCATTCTGGAGGGCAGCGGGATCCAAAGAAACGGTGCACCGCTGGTCGACCGCAGGTTGTAGGGGGCCCAACTAGCGTTCTAGCCATTCGTGAAAGGATTCCCTACCACCTGTTTAAAATCCCGGGAATGCTCCATCGTGCCGGTTGGCGACCGGATGGAGAGGGCCCGATGGCGATCCCCGGGGGTTTTGGGCGTCCCCGCGGTCTCCATGTGAGTCCCCCACCATTGGGTCTGACCACTCGAGTTGTTTGGTTCCAAACCTTGCGCTTCACTCAACTTCTATTTCTCTCCCCTATTCACCCTACCAACAACGTAATGGAAAAGTCAAAAAAGAAAAATAAGTGCGACAGTGGATGCACTCCCTCTCCCTAAAAGTACACTTCTCTAACATCTGAGGAGTGCACTCAAATCTCCACGATGTCCACCACCACCTTGAGACAGAGAGGCCGCACTTATTCCTTCTGACAGAGACGCAGATATGTGATCGTTCGGATCTGGCATACCTGCATTACCCAGGCTATATCCTGGAGACTAAATTTCACCCCAAAGCGGGCATGTGCGTGTATGTCAGAGACGAGATCAGTTGTCGGCGTCTCCGATACTTGGATACCGATACCGGATTTTTCTGTTTTATGGGTCTATGTAGATACTGGCCTGGACCGAATTGTATACGCCAGTATTTACCGATCACACACGGGAGACAGGAGACAACTCGACTTATTGAATATCTTAGTGATACTGCAGATAAGGTCCAACGACGCTATCCCTCTGCGCAGTTGGTGTTCCTTGGGGACTTTAATGCCCACCATGGAGAGTGGCTGTACCCGTTCAAGGACACCGACCACACTGGCATAGAAACCTATCGGTTCGCAGTAACTCATGGTCTCTCCCACCTCGTCCACGAACCTACGCGCATTCCTGACGTTTTTGACCATACTGCGTATTGCTTGGACCTTCTGCTGACAACCGATCCAGACAGATACGCGGTGTCCGTATCTCAGCCATGAGGGACATCCGACCACTGTTTGGTGAAATCTGTGTCGCAATACTCGCCAACCGATACCAGCCCAAAAGGCAATAGGCGAGTATGGCGGTTCAAGTCAGCAGATTGGGATGAGACGCGTCACTTTTTCGCCTCTTATCCTTGGCGGCAAGCTTGCTTTAATTCTGATGATCCATCATGCTGTGCTGACGCTGTCTCCAGTGTGATATGTCAAGGTATGGAGTCCTTTATACCGTTCTCTGATGTATCCCTGGAGTCCAAAGCCCGCCCATGGTTTAATGCTGATTGCCTCCTAGCTGAAAAGCGAAAGCATGTAGCATACCAAGCCTGGGATAGTGCTCGCAGAAGCAAAGCTATGGATATCCCAGCTAAGAAGCAGGCGTACAATTCTGCTGCCAAGTCCTGCAAAAAGGTGATCAGAAGCGCTCGTTTCGACCACATTGGACGTATCGGGGACAAGTTAGCCTAGTTAGCTACCCTATCCCACGGGGAGTAAAACTTTCTGGTTCCTTGCCAAAATTGGTTGAGATGAACTTCTGTTGCCCATCACTGCCACCACTGCAAAAGCTCGACGGGTCTTTGGCCCACAGCGCAAAAAAGAAGGCAGACTTGTTCGCGAATCGCTTCGTGGAATGTTTACGTCTAGATTCCAAAGGTAAAAGCCCACCTACGTTACCCCCATTCGGCCCCAAGATGGAGGCCGTCTAAATTCACCAGAAAGAGGTACTCAAATGCTTACTAATTCTAGACGTAAATAAAGCCAGTGGTCTAGATGGCATTCCCGCAGTGATTTTAAAGCACTGTGCAGCCGAGTTATCTCCTGTTTTGACACGCTTATATCGACTCTCTCTAAGGACTGGAAAAGTTCCAAAATCGGGGAAGTTTGCAAACGTAGAGCCCGTACCAAAAAAGGGCAGTCGAGCCGACCCAGTCAACTATAGACCTATTGTAATCACTTCCATAATTTGCAAAATTATGGAACGTGTATTGAACCATTGTCTCCTCACGTACCTAGAGACCAATGAGCTCCTCAGTGACAACCAATATGGTTTCCGCGGAGGACGCTCCACAGGAGACCTTCAAGTGTACATCACGCATCTATGGAGCATGGCCTTGGAAGGGCACGGAGAGGCAAAAGCCGAATCCTTAGATATCTCCAAGGCCTTTGACCGGGTATGACACGAAGCCCTCTTGAGCAAGCTCGATTAAGGTCGTCGATGGCTTCTCATCGGACCTAATGGCGGTCAACGCCGGCGTACCTAAGGGATCTGTTCTCTCTGCAACATTATTCCTGCTGCACATTAATGACCTTCTTTTATTGGAAGGCATTATTGGTTACGCCGATGACAGCACTGTTGTAGAGAGATATGTGTCCAATGCGCGAGCGAGTCCAAACCAGATCCAATTTCAGAGAGAGTCGATGATCGAAAGGGTTGATTTGACACTATGTAGGGTTTCCGATTGGGGTGAAGCCAACCTTGTCAAGTTCAACCCTTCCAAAACCCGGACGTGTCTTTTCTCCGGTAAAAAGAGCAGATTCAACTTAACGCCCACTTTCCAAGGTGTATCTGTACCGATCACAAACCATCTAGGGCTTCTAGGCATGACCATCACGTCGAAACTTAATTTGGGTCAACAGATTGAAACCATGGCACAGTCAACTTCCAAAACTCCGTTCAACTCCGAATAGTTGCTCAACCTGTACACAGCCCAGGTTCGATCTATATTCGATGTATGGAGTACTGCAGTCATCTTTGGCACGATTCCGCTAAGTACCAGCTTGAAGTGTTGGATTCTGTTGACCGAAGGGCCCTTAGACTCATAAGTGACGACAAACTTACTTCTTCGAGACTGCAAAGTCTCGGACATCGTCGAATAGTTGGTAGTCTATCGGTTTTTTACAGATTGCACTTTGCGAATGCTCTTTTTTAGCTGATCGAACCTTCCCCCTTTCTCCACCGGTCAACCAGACGCAGACAGAAGTTTCACCCGTTTGTGGTTAGCGTGCAGAAGAGCCGAACTAAACGGTTCGATAGCTCATTTTTGGTTCGTGTTGCCAAAGAGTGGAACGATTTGCCTGCGTCTGTTTTTCCAGACAAATATAACCCTGGAGCTTTCAAGTGTAGAGTGAATAGGTACCTCTTGTACAGGCGTGTATGATCCTCGTCTTCATCGTCACTTTCCATCAGGTGAGATGGAAGACTCTTTGTTTCTATACAAAGTTATTCTTATCTGCATCCGCTAGCTCGGCAAGTCTCCCTCCCCCCAAGTATCCGAACGACGAACACCCTCAGACGAAACCCGTTCACGAGTTATCACGGTATCACGAGGCCATCGCCCTCCTAAATCATATTCAATGAAACCTCAGCTCTTTATCCCTTAGATTGTATTGGTGACTGTCATTCTTATATCAAGAAATTTAATATATAGATAGATAGGTAATCATTTTATTTGCACCAGGCACACATTACAAAAGAAAGTACAAAAATAAAAATAAGAAACTTACAAATAACTAGTAGGTAAAAAATAACAAACAACAATATGCTATAAAAACTACTTATCTGTCTTAAATCATGTATGCCGATGCAAAATTGCGATACCTAAGTGAAACGTTTGCCATAAGGCCCGTAACTCATAGTTACTTTGTTTATCGCAGAGAATAAATAATTGACACAATACCACTTAACTTTAAATAATATTATTAGTAAATACCTACTTATTTATTATTAAACCTTATTAATACGAGAAAAAATTCTTAACATTTTCAATGAAAACAAGCTGCCGAATTTGGCAAATTAGAAAACCAACGGTTAAAATTATTTTTACTTCCCGTGGGAATGTTAAATATGTTCCATGTCACTCTTACAACTGATACGAATCTAATGAATCATTATTGAAATCCGTCAAAGTTGAGGCTGTAGAGCGTGTCAAAGAAATGAACATTTAATACATACCTACATAAAGTCGAAAACATAAAAACTCCATAATTACTTAACCCCATAAGTAATATCAAACATAATACTGCCAAATGATTTCCAATTAACGATATCATTTCCTATGTACAATATTTCATACATCCAATAATAACTCTTGTTTCTAATCATCTCACCTCCCAAAAACCAATTATATTACAATTTATGAGTTAAATTATAAATCATACCTTACAGGGCTAACAAATTGACGAGATAAAGTAAAATAATGGATGCCATCATTAATTCATTGACAGGACTCAAATATTTAATGGTATTTTCATAACAATGAACGAAAATTTTATGGAGTATTAATTTGCGTGATATCTTTTTATAATAGTGCCATAAAAACTTATAAAAATATTTGCTGTTCTATGCATGTAATAAAAATTATACTTCATAACAAAGTTGAAATTAGGCAGGTGTATTCAGTTAAGTTCTAACCGTTCTGAGAAGCCCTGTCTCATACGCCGGAGTTCCCAGGTTCGAGTACTGGCCGGGACATTCATTTGTTGAGAGAACCACATCACCTTTTCAAAATTTAAATACATAACTAAATTACAACAGTAAATTACAATAAGTGGTTATAAATAGTCGCTGTGATTTTATTTAATTTGGGCTATTAATAGAAGTGTGCTGAATAGGTCTCAATAACATGCTTTCATAATTACTTAAGTATTAAGGTGTATTTCTTTCTTGCCAAACACATTAATTAGTCTGGTCCGTTCTATCTGTATCTATATACAATAGTTTTATTAGATATCAATACAAATGCGTCAATTGTATAGTTAAAATTAAATAACTAATACAGACCTTTAACATTTTGAACATTAGTTTTTCGTCTAGATCAATAAGATTTAACAGTTTCATAGGAAAAGGCCGATCGTTGATAAATGTGATAAATGTTTCTATATGTTGCCTTTTCGATAAATCTGTAAAAAAAATAACAAAATATGCCCTTAAGTTTTCATTATATTTAATAAAACACTTTCTAACTGGATGGAGAGGATTGAATGTTTTAATAACTGTCAAGTGGACGCCTGTCGAGTTAGTCGCGCGTGACCCCGGTGTTCGCAAAGGCACCGAAACGTTCACTCAAAATGTGATCAGATATGATTAAACGTGATAAAATCCATTTTACAATTTTGATTTTAAAAAATAACACTTAAAAATAATTTTTAATAATTCAGTTTTAGGTTATTTATACAAATGATTTGACGGCCGGTGGTTGGCGATTTGGTGGCTAAATGGTTGCAGTGCTGCCTCACACACCAGAGTTGCTAGGTTTGAATCTTGGTAGGGACAAACGATAGAGTGATCCGCATGAAATATTGTAACATAACTACTTATATAGCTCACAAATTTATTGGAATTATGACTACCGATGTTGTTGCCGACCGACTTCAAATAGACCTACCTATATTCCTGTAATTTTACTGTCTGTTTCCTCCCTTTAAACCAGAATACCACACCAATACCACACCAATACCACATTAATGTGATTATTACAGCGGTTACTATTGACTGGACTGTAGTACTTTTCCAGAAGAGATCTAAACCAAAATCCCTACTACCACTAATTAGTCAAATTTCCCGCTAAGCCATAGCTTATTGACTTCTATATTCAATTATGTAACTTAAATTAAATTATTAGATGATTGCCAATAAAAAAATAGGCATGCTATAAAAGTTTAGGTCCATGAAAGGGACAGAACAGACAGACAAAAATCGAAGATAATTAAAATTTTTTTACCTCTTTCAATAATTTGTAACTCTCTCAATTCAATTTTAATATTGTTCACTTCAGACAATAACTTTCCGGCATAGGCAGCTGGCATACACAATAACATGAACGTTTTTATGACGTATACGTATGTTACGGAATACGTGTAAATTTTTGCCTGAAAAATGTATGCATGAGCACAATTACAACAATAGTCATATCAAAACATCTAACATAGCAAAGCCAAAAGATTTGACTCGTAATTAAACAAAAGCCAACATAGATGGACGTCACAAATACAGATCTGATGTCAGGGTTTGTCATTTATATACAGACATATGAACATAAATCAATATTAGTAAGCGTACAGATGCGTCGGTAGCACAGTGATCAAGGTCCCGGGTTTCATCCCGGTGAATGCCATATGTACCAATGAGTTTTTAAAACTTAAGTACATAAAAAAATAACATAAACCACCATACCTTAGAAACTATTTTAAAGGTATGTGCTAAGTCAACAGTCACAGGATGCAAGCGTGGTGGCATTTTAAGTTCATGAAACTACCCTCTTAGTTGGTAAACACAGATGTTTGTGCAGGTGTGTTCCTGCAATGGGATCAATAAGGCTATCGTAGCAAATCTATTCTCGTTATAAAATGCACATAAAAAACCCTTTATGTAGTTCTGGAACTTTCAAAAGTAGAGTAAAGAAGCACCTCGTAACATCCCTCGTCTTCGTCGTAGCTTTCCAGCAGTTGAGATGGAAGTCAAACGACTGCGCGATGCCCTATGAAAATAAGGCGCAGTTTAAAAAATAACGTAAATAATATTTTAGGTTTTGAAACTTACCCCTTTACTTGTCACTTGATTTAATGAGAAATATATAATACACGTCATTACTGGAACTTGTAATACGATTTTCATAAACAACTGAAATAAGTTTGATGTCTCAATAACTAGTAAATAAATCCCCAGACAAACACACCAACTGTTTGGTCCCAAAGTCAGCAGAGCTCGTGTTATGGATGACCACACAGCGAACTGGGGGTATCCCAGAATAAACATACATACACACAACCATACATACACATAACATACACATATTATATAAATATAAACAACTATGATAAAACTTCGGTGTTCATCACGTAAATTAATGCCACAACTAGGAGTTGAACCTGGGACTTCCATAATGAGGTAAATTAGTATAGATAGATATTATGAATGCTCGGGGTTAATCTTGTATATACACAGCAATTGTGTGTGCGTGACAAAAATGTACTAATTATACACGCACATCACCGCGAAAAGAACATGGTTTGACAAGATGGCGGCTGCCACACAAAGTTACACACATTAGTTGAACCACTGTTTAATAGGATAAAACTTTGAAATTTGATTTAGAAGATAATTTCCTTCATTCATACGTACTTGTACCTCATATCTTTTAGTAATTTTCTCAGTCATTTCAAGTAAAGTTGCGTATACATTATGACTTTCAAAAACAACTGTAGTCTGTTTGTTGTGGAGGTTACTTCGAATTTTCCTAAGTCGATAGCAAACTGCGTATAGAATTAGGGTATACACTATCTGCACGATACCTAATGGCGCAGTGACAACGAAATTAAGGACAATCTCAAGAACAGAAAACATCGCGAACTCCGGAAGTAAATACGAGTGTACAAACTCATTTAACAAATCAGTCAATGGTACAAAAATCACCAAAATAAGTGTTTTAAGTTCAAATCTTAAGGATTTCGTATCAAATCCAAGTTTTTTATCAATAATATTCATATTATCACAGAAATCGTAAAAAGTATATTTTTCCCTTGAAAACGTATTTGCAAAAACTGTAAAAATGTATTGAAAAGCTATAAGAAATGTTATTTGTGTAGGTAACGCGCTGAAATCCGGCGACGAAAAAATATATATTCGTAAATGATACAAAGTCAATGCAATAGATGAAACAATAATATAGGAACACAGGAAGTATTGCTTTTCTTTTGTTTTGTATTTAAAAAATCCAAAGTCCAAAAGTAATGTTACAGTTATAAGTTTAAAATACCACCCAAATAACGATCGTATAAAATACGAATTTCTGAAAGTAGTTTTTAAGGAATCGATTTTACACGACATTTTTTTTAAATTACGTAGCTGTCACACGCTACAAAATAAGAACGTGAAATAGAAGTAATAATGTATGAATAAAAGTAATTTATTAGTTGCTGCGTTCATATTCATATAAGTACATTCATAAAAGCATTAATAACTTATATTCATTTCAGTAAAAACACTTACTTATATTTATAGTTTTCATTTACTCATTTCAATAATTTCGTTTCAATAACTTAGTTCGAAGGTTACTATGGATCGTTTAACACGTCTTTGCACGCGTTCGTATGTGTGCGTGAGTTTGTAAATACGCAACTTAATTTTAGCACAGAAGACGCGTATTTACAAATAAGGAAAATAATAATTAAAAGTTTGACCCTAATAATGGTATCTTAGAGTAAGTTAGGCGCCTTCCACGTATACCACTAAACGAACCGTTGAAATTATAAAATTTTTATTTTTCTATTATCAATAAAGATATACTAAGTAACTCCAAAGAGGGTTGTACTTTAATTTGTATGTGTACTCAACTTAATTTGAACCTACTCCACACGAGACACGACGTGATTGCGTGGTGTATTATTTTACAAAGAGTACTTAAGTATACATAATTCTAGGCAATTTGCTTATAACCCGGAAGTCTTTGTTATTGTTATGTGACTTAGAAAATATGAGCTACGATCCATGAAAAGAAAACCCTTCTTAAGAATGTTAAAAAATAATTAAAAATATTTATTTCAGCGTAGGTAAAAAATTACTCTTTTTTTTATCGAAAAAGGATTAGACGTTTGTCTTCTATATCATCAAAATGTAACCTGTAGAAGACTGCTAAACTGGCAACTTTCCGACGATGGTCGAGGCTTTTCAGTTATTTGGTGGTGAAGTCAAAGTTGTTAATAATTTTTCGGGCTCTTCGGTCAACTGCTTCCATCGCTTCTAGTTGGTACTTTGCAGAACCATCCCAAAGGTGGCTACAGTACTCCATACAAGATCGAACTTGAGCTGTATACAAATTAAGTAGGTGTTCAGGGCTGAAGTACCGTCGGACCTTCGAGATAATTCCCAACTTCTTTGAAGCAGTTTGAGCCATGGACACAATTTGCTGCCCGAAGTTTAGTTGGGACGATATAGTTACGTCCAGAAGCCCTGGGTGGTCGGTTAAGGGTACATAAACATTTTGGAGAGTGGGCGTTAGGTCAAAACTGCTCTTTTTCGCGGAGAATAAACACGCCTCCGTTTTCGACGGGTTAAATTTGACCAAGTTGGACTCGCCCCAATCGGAAAATTTATTTAAGGCCAAATCCTACCGCTTAGTCATGGACTCTCTCAGAGCCCGGATTTCTTGCGACTCGCTCGCGCATTGGACATGTATCTCTACAACGGTGCTGTCATCAGCGTAACCAATAATGCCTGGGGTTAGCAGGTCGTTAATGTGCAGCAAGAACAACGTTGCAGAGAGAACAGATCCCTGAACAGATCAGAACAGACACTTGTTGAAAGTCTTCTTTTTTACATCTTCATCGTGATTGCGTAAATAAACCTTAACTTCGGGTATTAAAAGGTATTAAAAGGTAAAGGTAGGAAAAAAACCTCCCAGCGCTCTTTTGTCACAATTGCTTATAGCATGTAATAAATATGTAGGTATACAGTTTGTCTACCGAAAGATCTGAACCTCATCGAGCCTCTAACGTTTATTTTAGACTAGAATATTTTTTACTACTATTATGTTGTATATACGATTTTTAAAATCTCCTAAAAGATTTTACTCGCTGAATACTTTTCCTTTGAAATAGTTCTGAATAATTTGCTGTCTGTTTATGTTTCTAGAGAATTTTAACTCAGAAAGTCTACACAGTACCGAGTTACCGAAATAGTAGTGTCCTTTTACTACTATTTCATTTTAATTTACTTATTATCAAAACCCTTATACAAAAGCGACATAGTTTTTGACACACCGAGACCTAAATTAAATTAGATTTTGCTACAAGTCCTTTCTTTACTTTCAGGAAATCGCCCTATTTGGAGAATTCTCTATCCGTGAAACGTTGATATACTTCGGATGGATATCTGGGATGTCGACCAAGGACGTTGATGAAAGGATAGACTTCCTCATCACGTTACTACAGCTGCCCAACCCTAACCGGTAAGTAACAGAATCGCGCTTAAACGTAACCGTCTCATTTGGTGGAATCAGATCATCACAGACGTAAAAAGGCGTGAGTTTTCACGACCTTTTTTGGATTGCCTTTGTGAAGTGCCACAATAGGTTTGTCACTTATATTTATCTGGAAAACAGACGCAGCCAGCTCTTTAGGTAAACAGCTTAACATAAGGAAGATTTTATCCCAAATTTGTCACGCGAAATCCAAATGTATACAAAGCTCAATCAAGTTACAGGTAAACGTTATTAGGCATATCATTAATTATAGTCTAAAATGTTTGTAACCTAATAATTTTTACTGCCTGCACGCCTTTATCGTGTTTTTTTAAACTTAATGAAACTGAATTATTTACACAAAGAATAAGGATATTCATATACCGAAATCTTCTGCAAACTCTTTAAGTTGACATGCCCAAAAATACTTTCTAAGCGGACGCTAATGTTATAAAGCAATGCCGTATCAAGTCCTGCTTTCCAGACGAAGAGTACTTGTTTGTACTTTATGTGTGAAGACCATTTGACAAGACTAGGTACCGACCCCGAGAAGATAAGATATCATGACCGAGGTATTGTCGGGAACTCGGGCTTGGAGGCTCAGGCAGGCTAAACGGAGATTCGGTCGCGCGTTGTTCGGTCCTTTATATGCGCTTCGCATACTAAGGGATGACGCGACACAAATCCAAATATTTATTTCTCAACATTGACAATTACTAGTTCTTTTTGTCGTCAAATAAAACATGACTCTACCACCAGTTCGGAAAAACCTTCGTGAAGAAGAACTGGCAAAAAAACTTCATGGGTATATTTTTTTTAAAATAAATTTACAGTGTCTTTTTATGTTTATACAAAATTATTCTTATCGGCATCTGTTAGCTCAGTAAGTCTCCGTCCCCCCAAGTATCCAAACGACGACCACCCTCGAACGGCACCCGTTCACGAGTTAACGCGGGATCCAGCACAGCAAAGATGTAAATCTGAGCCTACGACGAGTTCCCTGAGTGTACCACCTAAATGCAAAATGGATCGGGTCCCTTTAACGAAATAACAACCTGTAAGCAACAGATATGACAATCTTATAGGACGCGTCCAAAATTATTATTTTCCTTAACAACAACATTTAATTTTGCTTTTTTTTACACTGCTCACATAATTTGTTTACAACTTTATTTCGCATTTCAATAACACGTTAGCAGTTGCGAAGGTATCTATTTTTAACTTGAAGTCACGGTCTTAACCTCACACGGGTTATTAAAAAAATTATCTACAATGCAAACTTTACGAGTTATGTGGCAATATTCATTTATAGCTATCAAAGGGTAATAAATTTATACATAATTACAATAAAACCTGTAGTTGTCAGAATTGAAATTTTTGATCTTTTTTCCTTTCGATAAATTGAAAAAAAATTGAATATATTATATTGAAAAAAAGATTTGTCTTTTGAATAAGGAAATATCACTTCAGAGACAAGAAAAATTTAAAGTATGATTGGATATTATCTTTAAATGTTGAGACAAAATATTTTAATCAAAGACGGCCAAATTGCGTAGTGGGTAGTATAGCCCTGTTTCATACGAGGGAGGTCCCAGGTTTGAGTCTTTTATAACCCATTCATGATTATTGGTTAAGTAGTTATAGCCTGCAAAAAGCCACAAGGAAATAAACTTAATAATTTCTCATAGTAGTTAGGTTGTAACTTACAACGTATCCACATCTGCTTGGAAAGTAATTCATTTCTTGTATAAGATTATACATATTTAATAGAACACCTTGTATATTGTACCTGTCACAAGATATAAAAATATCCACGTTAGCGTAGCACATAAAACCATGTTATCTTTCTACAACCGAATAGAATTTCCAGACCGCCTATTGGCAAAAGGTGCACAACGGAGGTTTGAATTAGGAACTTAAAATATTGTAGAACTTTTAAACTGAAGTCTGGGTATTGCACCTTGACGGCTGAGTGGCGTAGTGGGTAGTAGCCCTGCCTCATACGCCCGAGGTCCCAGGTTCGAATACTGGTCGGAGAATTCATCTGTGTTATTAACACAGATGTTCATTCTCGCGTCATGGTTGTTGATGTTTACATGTCTATGTTTATTTTGGGTACCCCCAATTAACTCTATGATCATCGATAACACAAGCTCTGCTTATTTTGGTGTGTTTGTCTGGGGTTTATTATTGTTATTATGACCGAAATAATTTAGTTCAATTGATTTCGTATTAAAATCGATTTTATTTCATTGTATAAATTATATTGTATTATTTTGTTATTAGATTTGTACTAACAAACGAAACGTTTACAACCCTATCTATTCTTTCTACATCATACCCTGTTGTCCGGAATTTCCGAAAACAAATGGATTATTTTTGAATATTGTTTTTAAAAACATACTTCTTAATAAAATGTACTTGCTGGCCTAAAATTTGCATGTGTTATATTAAATACATTTTTTTTAGGAAGTAAAGAAAGCCTTACGCCCATCCCCGGCCCGTTCCTAACCGTACGGAACACTATGTATAATTTTAGCTCCAAAGTAAAGCTAGCCTTTTCAACGTAAAGCCTAATAAATCCCTGATGATTTATCTGAATAAACTTCTCAAGAGAACAATGCCTGTTAATCTAATCTAAGACAAAGTAGTTCTATGACTGGGAATTAGCCATTTTAATTCAGCAATACGCTCCATTCGGTCTCGATCAATCAGTCAGCTGTCTGCCAATACCGAAATCCTATTGAGATCAACGATCACCTATTTTAGTCTTCAAAGACCTTTAATCAAAGTTGTAGAGTCACAGTGTAAGGATAACAGTTATCCTATAAACACAACAGGCTTGGATTTTTATTATGCTATGTTTGCTGTCTACGAAAAGGGTCATGATGACGGTGCTATGTCCATATCAAAACAACATTTTAACACTTCGTTAAGATATACAATGATTACACATATGTCTTGCTGAAAAAAGGCGTCTATAGATGACTCAATTACATCTACCGCTAACTTTTCTTGTCAGACCGGTGCAGTGTTGAAACTAAAAATTTTAAATAGGAACATTCCCTTTGCATTTTTTTATTACTATAGTTCTACAAGTAGGTCAATAAATTCTACATTGAAATATTTACAAATGACATGAAAACAACCTATAAAATGGTAAAATTGTATGAAATTATTTATTTATGTTTTTCCATGTTTTTAATTTCTAGTGTTATGACCATTACCAACTTTGATATGTCTTATCATATGACATATCTTTTTATTTCAAGTTTTTTTATTTTATTTCAGCTTAAATAAAATGGAACTTTAATACCGCTTTCACTTGAAGAAGGAAAGTGGTAGGGATAACAGTTTATATATTATTTACAAAAATATTAAATAAACTGTTATCTCTACTCTGTGACATGCATTTAATTAATCAATGACATTTACCAGTCGAATGGTCCTTCGATGAAGTTCATTCAAAGTGTGAAGTTGAGAATGAGGCGTTGAATGATAATACTTTATTGAATGATTTGAATGTATTCAAGCACTTATCAAGAAAACGATCGTTTTGGGCTTCTTTTTCTTTGCATAACTTTTTGCTTTAGACTTTAGATTAAAAAAAAAATATATTTAGGAGGTCTCTGTAAGTTCCCTAGCCTTCTATTTCTATGACTGTCAGTACTAAGTAGATAAATCATATTGAAGCTTAAAAATTAATCTTTATTCTTTTAGCATCAGTACATATATCAGTAAAATAAGAATTATCAAAAGATGTGTTGACGTCAAACCGGTAAGCATTTTATATTATTGGTCATAAATGCGATAACAGTGGGATTCCTTAGTCAGTTGATATAAAAATCTATCTTTTTCCCACCGAGCACAGCCGAACGTCACCTACGCGGAAGGCACATCGTACAGAAATCTCTTATCATAGTTTAGATTAAACCCCGAAGGTAAAAAAGAAGACTAAAACCCAACAAAAATTATACGTTCTCAACATTTTTCTTCTAATTCCCGTAAATACCCAGCAGAAGACCTTGAAGCTCAGTAACAATCAGTGTAATGAGCTAAAACGTGCTCTTGTGATAGCTGTCATTTAGAGACGTGATTGTGTTGACTGTATGTGCAGTTTATTAAGCATTATGCATGTTAGCTACTTTAAGATTATTTTGTGTTTAAGGAAATGTTATATATATAATAGACTATAAGAAAAAAAAATCTTTTAATGGACTCATTGTTTAATTTAATACATTGTCATTAATTCGGGTTTGCGATTACAGTAAAACTACATACATGCATCTACTTAATGCGTGAGTACTGCTTGGATAGGCGTGTGACATCTTCGACATTATAGAATATGTATTATCATATAATCTATAAAAAATTATTAATCTAAAATATATCTAAATGTATGCTAGGTTTGGCTTGGTTTCTGATACAAAATATGGATTCATTAATAATATAATAATAATAATATATCCCCAGACAAACACACTAATTGTATGGCCCCAAAGTAAGCAGAGCTTATGTTATGGATGACTATACAGCGAACGGGGGGGGGGACCCATTATAAATATCAACAACCATGACCCGAGAACAAACATCTGTGTTCATCACACAAATGACTGTCCCGGCCGAGACTCGAACCTGGAATGAATTGAATTTCAAAGACCAATGGCCGTCTTTGAAATTCAATTCATTCCAATTTCAGAAGATAATGAACAACTCCAAGTATAAAGCTCCCCAATCAGAACATTTTAAACTTGTTTAAAATTAGATGTTAAAGAGAATACAATGTTTATTATATTTATAATTGACGGCCGAGTAGCGTAGTGGCCAGTAATCCTGTCTCATACGTCGGAGGTCCCAGGTTCGAGTCCTGGCTGGGGCATTCATTTGTGTGATGGACACAGATGTTTGTTCTCGGGTCATGGTTGTTGATTTTTGTATATTTATGTTTATTCTGGGTTCCCCCCAGTTCGCTGTATGGTCATCCATAAAGGCAAACAACAATTATTGATGAAACACCTTAAATTCTGCGGCTTATTTGTATGAATACTAGATTTTCCTCAAAAAGGCCGTTTCCTAACGCCTGAAAAAAATATATATAAAAATTTAATAGGTTTTATAATTAGCGGAAAACAAAGAAACTGATTTTGCATTTAATCACATTTGCTCGGATAAAACTAATTCCAGTTATATTGAATTGCAGCCAAGTGAAGAATCTGTCAGGCGGGCAACAACGCCGCGTGTCACTGGCTGCAGCGCTGTTGCACCATCCTGAACTGCTCATCTTGGATGAACCCACTGTTGGAGTCGATCCTGTACTGAGGCAAAGGTATTGTACTGCTTGAATCATCATGACAAAACCATCCATTTTTGGTTTATTTTTGTTTGTTTTCTATTAAGTGATTTTTTTAAAGATGAAAATCGTTGGTTCTGTATATACTTCTGTCGGTCTCGTATGGTTATACGTATATATATTATCATGTAGTTTGCCCTTAGTGCAGAGCTTCACAGACGTTTCACAAACATTATGTAGTTTACGTTTTATGTAAAGAAAATATACGTTGCTTCACCCTGTAGGGTCAATATAATACACAATACCTGAATGTGTACGCATACTTTTTGATGTTTTGCTTGGAAAAAACGTATTGCTTACAAAATTAAAAATCAATTAGTGACCCATAAAAACAGCGGAAAAAGGTGACGTTTTTACAAAACTTACGTGGTAAGTGGCTTTGGTATCACCACAGATATAATTATTCACACAAACTCAATGTGTGATTTAGTTTGTATTCGTGTCTTGTCGTATATTGTCGGCTCGGTTCGCGTAGTGACTAAACCATTTGACAAGTAAAATCAGGCGACCGGGAACAAGAGTATTAAAGTCCATTTTTGAGAAGCATGTATCTTTCGCTGTTTTACTTTAATCAAAAGGTACAAGCATTTGTATTTAACACACTGATATTTAAAAAAGTTTTATGGTAACCGGTAAGTTAGTTAAATTAAGAAAAATTAAGCTGAAATCACTGTTACTTTCACAATAATTTAATATACGTCAAAAAAACCAACATGATGAAAAATTATTTATTCTATTTTCCAGTATATGGGACCACCTGGTGGAAATCACAAAGGGGGGCAGAACTACCGTCATCATCACTACCCATTACATCGACGAGACGAAGCAAGCTAGTATGGTAGGTTTGAAATAATTTCGGTTATGTATTCAGTTCTCTTAAGAAGTTTTTTATTTTTTAACAGAAATTGTAATAAATTATGTCTATGTATTTATTTAGCGTTTGAAGGAGTGGCAACCTCTAGGGTCAGAGTTAACCAAGCCAACTCTGTGGAACCTACAGGCGTATGATGTGGATTCATTACTGTTATGTTTCATCTACAACTGGGACCGACGTCTTAACGTACCCTCGGAAGAAAAAATGTTTTTTGTTTTTTACAATCTTGTTATTTTTTATACATGAGTTCATTCAATTTTCGAAAATTAGGCAACACAGCATAAATGATGTATTCCAACATTCATGTAACGCCATACATTTCGTTATATTATAATCGAAATCCTAAGGCGAAATATTTATACATTTAACCATAATCATATTTTTCCCAAAAAACCTTTTACGACGGAAATGTCATGTACGTAGATTGCAATGAATTTTTGAATATATCCAGGATAGATACGTATTTGTGACCTTACTAATTGCCAAGAGCTCTGATTGGGGCGGTTTTGGGTAACGCACTTATGTAGTAGCGTTGTAGTAGTAGCGTTAAATTCAAGCTTGGATTATAACGTGCCCGGAAAGAAGTTTTGCCTACCAACTGTCAATTAAATATTTTTCCATAAACTTTAAGCAGACATTTTTTTACGATACTTTTCACACACAATTTAGCTATACTTTAATTAAGTTTATTTAAATTAAAGTATTATTAATTTTCAAGTAAGTGAATAATCTGCATCACTAAAAAAATATTTGAAAATCATGATCACTAAGATGGAACGGAAGTCCGAGACCACTTCGATTGATCAGTTCCTCCCGCTTGTCTCCTGTGTGAGCTGTTGTACACACAGCCAACTACCTTAGTTGCCCCAGGGTCCCTAAACCGAATCCCCAGAAGGTGAAGCAGAGGTCGCTACCCTCCGCTTCTGCTGCAAAGCCAGCCAATCCCTATAACCGCAGCCTCCGCTACGCTACCCCTCCCCCGCCTCCCACGAACGTTTATGGTGAGGAAGCCCTTCGCTGCCCTCGCCTCCCCGCCTTTTCAGGTACAGCAGGCCAGGTTGATACCTGCTTGATTGCCTTCTCCTCCACCGGCCAGCGGCTGTGGGGAGCCACTTTCGGACTTCGCACTTGCAAGCGAGAATATATTTAATATAGTTGGGCCTAGTACCATAGGCAAAAAATGTAAAAGGTCAATAGGGGCATAAATAAAAAGTCAATTTCGTAAAAAATTATGTATATAAAAAAATAAAACCTTATATTTGAACTACCAGGTATATAGAAAGTACAACGTCAAACTGATGATTCAATTGTTTCGTTGCTAAGACGGTATAGGTATGGCAAGTGCTTCAACAAAATATGACAATTTATTTTTGTTAATGAATTTTTAGAAACCTTTAAATATTCAAGCCAAAAGGTAATTAGTAGTAAACTTTCATTTTAAATCTAGATTTATTCAAATTTATATACATATAATATATTTTTTTATTTATAACGTGTCTTTTCCCAGATTGGTCTGATGCGAGGCGGACGATTCTTAGCAGAAGAGTCACCAGCGGAGCTGATTCGAAGGTACCAGGCAGAAAGTCTTGAAGATGTCTTCTTGAAACTGGCAGTTCTACAGAATATGGGGAAGAGGAGGAGATCAAGCATACTTGCGGACATCGTGGAGAAGGTGGAACTGCCTACTATTCCTGTAAGTTGCGATTAATATTTATTAACAGTAAATTTTATATTAGCAGTATTTTTATAAGAGCTGTTTTGGTATTTTGACCTTCATAATAACGTGCAAATCTGCTAGAGAAATCAGAAAAACAAATGCAGTTCCAAACTGACATCAGAGCAACTCTTTATAATATAATAAACGTGTCTAAAATTAGCCCTTACCTCGTCGTTCTTAGATTTTCACGATCTATTTTCAACTCGAACCTTTCATGAACATTTTTGACCCATTTATTTTCGTCTGTCGTAATAAAATTTCAAAACTTTTAGCTGTAGGTACCTAGGTGTTTTAGTATATTACTTTGCTATATCTTATTTCAGCCAAGTGAAAATGTGTGAATATTAATAATTAATTCATTAATTCATTAATTTTCTGAAAATTTAAGAAAAAATTGTTTTTTGAATGTATAGGATGTGTTCAGATATATATATTAAAAAGTAAGAGATCATAGGTTTCTGCAATCAATAGTTAAGAATGTGGTTCGTTAGCTTTTAGATATATCCCGATGTTTAGACATTCTTCCAAGGCCTTTGCCATTTCACGTAAACTTGTTGTGTTAAATATTTTTGTCACAAGAAGCACCTATCGCGCTAATGGCTGGTTTACACGCGTTAAGTGGTTAAGTTGGTAACTAAATTTTAAGTTAAAAGTTGCGTGTAAACAGTCAATTAAGTGACAAGTGGTAACTTAAAATTTTGTACGCAAGTGATTAAGTAGATTAGGATTCGTTCTATTTTTCGTATAAGTAGGTGGGCGGGGCTTCTCACTTAACACGTTTGGATGTGTCTTTGTATTTAAGTGCATAAGTTGACAAAGGGGGTTGCGGCAAGAGCTCGTATTTATGTCGCATTTTCTTTTTTTTTTAAATGTCTTACTACACCAATCGATCGACCGTCGATCAATGGCAGAATAGAACAGTCGACGTCGCAGTAGGCGTGATGGACTATAATTGTCTGACACCACCCCTGAGTTGGTAAGTTTGCCAACCCGCAGTTTGGCGTGATGGCCTACAATTGTCTGACACCACCCCTGAGTTGGTAAGTCTGCCAACCCGCAGTTTGGCGTGATGGCCTACAATTGTCTGACACTACCCCTGAGTTGGTAAGTCTGCCAACCCGCAGTAAGCGTAATGGCCTACAATTGTCTGACGCCACCCCTGAGTTCGTAAGTCTGCCAACTTGCAGTAGGCGTGATGGCCTACAATTGTCGGACGCCACCCCTGAGTTGGGAAAGGCTGATATCCCTCCAGTGATTATTAAGGGTACTTAATTAGTAAAGGTACCGCACCAATCGATCGTAAAAATCGAAAGTATTTAATTTCCGAAACAATTCCTCTCTGAATTTGTCCAAAATCACGTTAAACACATCTAAGTACAGCATTGACGAATTGCTTGACATTCATCACTGCTCATTTTCATTGAACTTATGAACTTAACTTAATTTTTTAGTTTTAAAATAATTTACCAATTAAAAATTAATTTTTTTTTTAAATTTAAAATTAATTTTTTATTTTAAAATTTTATTTTTTAATTAATTTAAAATTTAGTTACCAACTTAACATGTAAACCACACATAAGGGAGGCATGCAGGCAGTTCATTACTATAAAGCATACATTTTTATGTGATTTTAAGTAAAAAAAACACGGGCTAGTTTTAAAATTTTTCTTGATTTATTGTTTCAGGATCCAACAGCAATAGACCTGGAGGAGGCTGAGCTCGGAGAAATATCCGGAGAATTTGGTGACAACGTCTCCATGAGTAGTAAAGGTATGATTTAATTTACATATTTAAAAAAAATTGCTCAGTTGATTGCTCTTGAATTCTTGTTATGGATTTCGTTCGACAATTTTATTCATTTATGAGACAATAATCTGTGAGCATAATAGACCCAGGAGCCAAAAAAAAAAAATTAAGCGTCTTCTTATTCCAGAGTGCATATCTGTGCATGCTTCATGAAAGCATTATTGTACAAACACATTGACGTTACGAAAGTTTCTCCAAACTAATTAAACAATTTTGATAAAAATTTTGTCAAAATCACCATGAATTTTGTTATAATACTGCTTTGTTTTTAACCATGTCTAAGAAACTTCGTAATTTTAATCTAAAAATTGTCCAACCTTTCAAATTAGGGTGCGTAGGTCCGTCAAACTTCCTTAATTCCAAGAATTTGTGTTAATTTGATATTGTTAAAATCTTAGAAACCTCAAAAGTTTTGATGCTTTGTCTGACACTGGGAAGGTATTTTTTTTGAAGTTTTGTCAAAATTCTTTCATAGATTTGTAGGTTTAAGTCAATATTTTGATTAAAAAATCTTTAGCGGAGGGAACTTACGACAAAGTTCACTATACATTCTTACAAATAGATATTAGCTAAGTGTATTTTTTATTACCAAAATGATAAGATCTATAAATCAGAACAGCATAAAACTTTAAACTAGCCATCTAATTATTTTGGGAGTCTTTTGTCCCAAAAAAACAAACAGCATTTTTACTTAATAGTAAACATTAATGTACGCAAAGAAAATATAAGATTGTTTCTGTTTATAAATATAAAAAACAAATCTTGTTCTTTTTTTATATTATCCCCCAATTTTCACCTATTATAAATGCCTCTAGAAATAAACAGTTCCATATTTAAAATATCAATATATTGTTCTTCAGGTCGAGTGGTGGTAACACCAGAGCTGGTGGGGCCAATAGAAGCGCTACCTCCTGAAGAGATTCCAAACAGGAGTTGCATTGAGAGGATCAAGCCGATGAAGATGCACCATATGAAGGCCCTTGTCTGGAAGAACTTTCTTGGTCTTTTGAGGAATTTCGGGTTAGTTACCACACGTTACACGGATTATATTAAACTTCTCCTTTGCTAGTAGTGGCTTTGATCGCGATCACGATATTATTTGATTCAATTATTTACCATTGTTTCTTATGACGTTTTGGTTTTGACTGCTCTAGTATTGCAGAAATGCAGGGAATTAAATATATTGATGAAAATTAGAATATTTAACTAATTTAATTATAGTAGGCTATCTTAGGCTATAAGAGGTTGTCTTATTGTCGAAATGTGCGATTTAATGTACAGGCAGAGTTATCTTTTTTAGGATTCAGTTAATTTTTGTTGCGTAAAGGAAATAAAATTATGAAATAGAATTGCGTTATCAAGGCAAAAACAAAACTGCAACCATATTTGTTGGTTTCTTTTTTATTAGAACATATACTTACGACTACTTTGACTGATTTCTTTTGAGCTTTTGGAGACCACCAAACTGGTAGTAAGGTCATGTTTTATACAAGGTCAACAAGAACAAGTGATTGTCAATATTGAAAAATAAAAATTTGTATTTGATTAGTTTGGTATAGTATACTAAAACCCTTTAATAGTACAGGAGATAAAAATGTCTGTTTGCTTAAGGTCGTAAATATTATATCCATTACCTAATACAGGACTAATGAGCTAAAACTTAAAATAATATATCTTCTCAACGAATGCACCGAACAAAATTCTATAAATTTGCTAACTTCTTTTGAAACCGTTAATAACGTGTTTCTTTTTCTCTACCAACAGTTTACTAGCCTTCATCATCGGTCTGCCAGTCTTACAAATGGTGCTCTTCTGTCTTGCCATCGGCCACTACCCCGTAGGCCTACCACTAGCGGTCGTTAACTATGAAATCCGCGAGAACAGAACGACAACACCCTGTACATACGACAAGACCACTTGCCCACAGGACATGGAGACTTATGAATGGAACTTAACACGGTTCAGCTGTCAATATCTGGACTTTTTATCGACTCGGCAGAATAACTTGGTGAGTTTAAAATTTTTTTTTGAAATATTAATACTTGAGTCAAGATATACTTTATATATACTGATATTATAAATCTTTGTAGACAATAACTGTCTTTCCAAAGAATCTGGCCATAGCAAAAATTTGATTACCGTTTTACACGCCATTTTCTAGAGGCCAAGACATCATATAGGCGTGGGATTTTCATGAATTATATTACTTTATAATGGTATTAATATTTTGCAGTTGGTTATCGTAATAATGAAACTATGATTTTACCTTTAATGATATGCTTATCCAGCTATTTTAGCCAAAACTTAATTGAAATAAAATATTCTGTACTCATTTAAGCGAATTAAGCGAAACAAAAAAAAGGAAAACAATAATATGTTATGTTATGTAATAAAAAAAAAAAATTATAATAATGCAGTTGTGACTCAGCCTGAATTTGTATTTTTGATACCGTGAAAAAATTGTTGTGTCTAAATAATTATGCAAATCAAAGATAGCAATTATTTAAGTAATCATTTACAAAGGGCGGAAACAATAACATTAAAGGGTAGAGTTATAATAAATAATAAAGATATTTCAAATCCTTTCTGTACTGGATTGTCTTGTAGACTCAGAGGTTTAGCTTCAGCAAGGATATATCACGAGATAAATTAAAAAAAATCCTTTTTTGTTGATGTACAATCAAATGAAACCTCATCTTAGATAAAACAAACATAACTTGTACCAAAAGATACCCAAACACAACTTGAAATCACAGAAAATTCACTTCTCCACCGATTTTTTTTTGTCGAGTAATTAAGGCTCCTTTCTAACAGAAACACTTCGTTATTCTTAAAATATAGTTATTTTTAGTTTTTCAAACATTAATTAAATCCTACAGATATTCTTTGACGACGCGGAATCAGCGAAGTACGCAGCGTACCGTGGCAAAGCGCGCGCTGTGCTCATCTTCCCTGCTAACTTCTCCACTAGTTTGCAAGAGAGACTCCGAGACCCTAGACACGTTGACAAGTACACCATCGCCACTTCTGACGTACAGATTCATATGGATGACACTGGTTAGGATTTAAATACATTATCTTGCTAACATTTTTCCAACAGATGTCCTCTATAAGACAAAGGCTTGAGGATACATTTCCTTATGAAATTTGATTGTAGGAAGATATTGAACGCGAATCAGGAAAGCTTGTCATTTTTATTAACTCTTATACACAGTCTGCAAATTTGCTTTGAGGGAGCGTTGATGTCTGGGTTGCTTAATATGCGTGCAAAGAATCGTCTTTACGTATCTTTTCTTACCTTGCAGCCCTCTGCGGGACCCCAGCATCTATTTCTATTGTCATTTCAAATAACCTATCTATTGATATTGTTACGACTGATGTAAACAGATATTTTAGACGCAATTGTGAAAAACTTCTTTACTATGAATTATTATAATTGATCATATATACCAAATCATTTTAAATACGAACCGAAACCTTGGTTGGTTTTAATCCACATTTTTATATCGCATAGTTACGTAGGGACTGAAAACGACATCAATTATCAATATTCTCTTGCTAATACCTGTAAATGATTTTTCCACTTCGGAAATAACAAAAATTTAGAAACATTTTTATCTTATGGCAAGTGTACCAGTACCATATAAACGTATTTATAAATAACAATCGGCCTACATTTGACAGTAATTAATGTTCAAACACGTCCTAATCTTCGTTTTAAATTACAGAAATGAATGAAACAAAAATCTGATGCTAGTTTTGTCAGTTCCTTAATAGTGTCTTATTTTTTTATATTTTATCAAAGTAATTTTATAAATCTCATCCTTAATAATTTGGTAACAAAATAAAGTACTTCATCGACAGTCCGAGTGAAAAATCTAAAACTTTTGAAACAACTCGGTCGTCTGCCTCTGCAACAAATTTGAATGAATAATTTTATCAACAGATTAAGCTTTCTAAAACTTTATAAGTAAATTCGAATATATTCGAATCACCACTGTGCCGTCGCTGCATCGCGGTTGTTTCACGGAACTTATCAAGCACAAAATTGAACGATCGTGAAATTCATACTTTGAGACATAAAATATTAGATGGTACAGTATCATCTTTTGTTTCATCGCTAGTCTGGAATGGACGTAACATGTGATATGCCTGAAAATGACATAGTCGTGTATTACAAATATTACTTTTTTTGCATAAAGGTCCGCATTGAGTCATTGTTAAAATTCTCCATGTTGTTAAAAACAGGTGTCACCTAAACTTGCAAGTAATGTCAATGCCATTTTTTTTACAGATAAGCAAGTGGAGTGGATGTTGAACAGAGATCTTCAACTAGCCTTTATGGATGCTGCTCAGCATCTCAGTGAGGTCTGCATGCTTCCCAAGCGACTCCTCTCCATCCCAGTCAATGTAAGTTTTAACTGGTGAAAGAATATTGTATTGGGAATATCCCTTTATGTTCATTACATGATTTACATAATGTTTTAGTTTTGAGTTG
Source organism: Marasmarcha lunaedactyla (assembly GCA_923062675.1). Lineage (NCBI taxonomy): Eukaryota > Metazoa > Arthropoda > Insecta > Lepidoptera > Pterophoridae > Marasmarcha > Marasmarcha lunaedactyla. The sequence continues at coordinate 5,926,168 of OV281361.1, read as the reverse complement.
TAAGAGTTGGTAGGTTGTTGAATAATGACGTCGAATTTTCTATATTTAACTTATTTTTACTTGGAAGAGACTAATTGCTGCGAATACAGTCATAAGTAATATTTGAAAAAAAAAAAAAAACAGCAGTCATCAAAATATCAACACATTCCATCTTAAATTATAATTCGTATCATATACGTTTATACATAAACTGGTACAATACATAAATCTCTAAAACGTTAATAATGATCATAACAGCTTGTACAAAAAAAATTAACCGCTTCTATTTAATAAAAAATGCAAATCTTTTTTTTTCAGTTCCATAAACCAATCTACGGGCTGGACGTCCCGAATTTCACAGACTTCGCAGGGCCTGGAATTATACTTACGTAAGTTATTTTGTTTTGTCAACAGGGTCGTAATAAAACTTACGGCAGGGTAGGGATGGTTCACTGAGCATCTAACATGTGGAGTACAAGAAAACTTAAAGGACCATGCCCATATTAGTATGGAGCTGAAAGTCAGCAATACCATGCAATGCCCAAATTACAGCTCTGTGTCATATGATAACTTTTTAAAAGTATTTATATGATATCTAGATTTAATGGCGTATAAAGCGCCGGTTCAAAAGATATTGGACATTAAACTTGATAACTTCCTACTGGTTTTTTATACATTTTATTGTTTACAGACAGCATTGCTATTAGTTTTTCACTAGGAACTTCATGATCATCACATAAGCTAAGCCAGATCAGTGTTCTTTTATATACTTATCTGTATGTTATCAGATAAACATGTCAGTTATTTGGAATTATCTAGTCTGTCTCCATTGTATAGTGTCAATATGTATGTGAAAACAATTTGGTTAGATACAAAGTATTACGACCGGGAAAAGGCTTGCGAATTAAGACACGATTACATGTTGAATGACAATTTATTTGTTAAAATAATGAGCTTATATACTAGATATCAACGTGTGAAATACAGAAATATTTAATCATCTCATGATCTTCCTCTTATCACGTAGGTTCCTAAATAGATAAACTGATTCTCTGTAAGTCACGTCTGGGGACGCCACACTAAGCTTTAAGTACTCGAGTAAATAAATATAATAATATCAATCTAACTACTAATATCAGTCATGTTGAGTTTTATCTGGTCGATCGTATCAATAATAATACGCAAATAAAACCGCAACTCTATAATAATAGGTATTCGTTATCATTGGTAACAAAACTATCACAACGAATGAATATACATGGACCAAAAGACATGATTCCAGACCGTAATAAATAAAGCATGAATTAATGACTGAAACGATGATACGTACTGCGATGTCAACAAGAACGTCTTATTTTTTTAAAACTTTTATCCAGTGCTTCATATGATTTAAAATTAACAACATAATTCTAGTTTTTATTTATTAGAGCAATCTTGTAATATACTTTATCTGGGCATTTCTGGGGCACTGATGGGCATTGACGTTTGAGATTGTATAATCTGGAAAATAGTTTCTTTGTATATAACATACAAACGAAAACAAATTTTTTCTTAGTATATTTAAATTTAACTATAATAGATATAAACCATTATGTTCAATAATTTGTTGACTTTGCAGTTTGTGACTCTCTTTGTGAAATCTTGAAACTTGTGATTAAAAGAAAACTAAAGTAGTTTTGACAGCCCTCTTTTTACATCAAATTTATTTTGTAGGGACCAAAACTGTAATAAAAAGGGTAAAATTAATACTTGTGAAAACACATCTGTGTAATCACCGTCATTATTTTAATCACAAGTTTGTTTTTAGCAATCGTAATATTGTTAATTATGTATACAAACATGACCTACAACTATCACTGAACTCGTTTGATTGCTTAGTAATTATTATGGATGGTTAGTAATAAAAGTGGTAACGTATAGTTTAGAGATTTCTGGAAATTTGCAACATGCCTTCTATGGAATCTCTAAATTATCACACTATCATACATATCATAAAACTTTATTTGTCTTAGTTACAAACATAAAGTAAATTCTCTCCAAAGATTATCCGTCTACAGTTGTATAAATTAAAAAATAGCTAAATAGTCTTATGTGTAGCAGAGTTTTAATTCTGTATTATAGTTACTCTATAGATTTCATATATTTAGACCGGGTCAGCATTAATGTCAATGTGCAGTAATTTCTTGAACAACCCAGTTTTGTTTGTTGAGTCAGTGATACAATCTATAAAAAGGCTTTTGGATAAACACGCATTAATTGCTTGTATGTCAGAGACAAATTTGACTGAGTTTTTTTTTTTTGAACAGCTGAATTTTCTCGGACTAAAAGTAGGCATAGTTTTCTTGCTTTATTTGGAGCTTAAGAAATCTCAAAATAATCCAACTAAAGGACATTTTAGTTTCCTAATCTAAATAACAAAAAAATAATTGAAGAACCTCTCTCACAACTGTAGATGATAAGCGTCCTAAGTCTTATGAAGACCGTGGGCACTTTGACGAAGAAATATAACTTTTAAGATGAGTGCTTCATTCAAGTTTGTTTTGTTAGTAAAATAATAATCGTTTGAAACGTTTGAATGGGTAAAAGTATTAATCGTTTACACGTTCGATTATCTATTGAGTTGAAATACAAATGTTAAAAATAATAATCGTTTGAAACGTTTGAATAGGTAAAAGTATTAATCGTTTACACGTTTGATTATCTATTGAGTTGAAATACAAATGTTAAAAATAATAATCGTTTGAAACGTTTGAATAGGTAAAAGTATTAATCTTTACACGTTCGATTCTCTATTGAGTTGTGATACAAATGTTGAAAATAATAATAGTTTGAAACGTTTGAATAGGTAAAAGTATTACTGGTTTACACGTTCGATTCTCTACTGAGTTGAAATACAAATGTTCTGCAAAATGCTTGAGTTTTTTCAACAATACAAAACACTTAACTTGTTTGATTGATAATTTTTACACTCCCTAAATAATAACGCCCAACTACACTAATAAAACCTTTTTTGCTTTAGTAAATACATGTAAGAAAAATGTAAAATCAATTCGTTTTATGTTCCAGGATCATATTCTTCTTAGCTGTTGCTTTAACTTCCGGTGCTATGTTGTCTGAACGTAATGAGGGCATTCTGGAAAGATCTCTGGTTTCCGGGATTACAGGTAAGGCTTTTTTGTATTCCTAGATAGTTATCAGTTGTTTTTTATTTGCAGAGCCGGCAAACTAGTGCTCTACCAACCTGATGGTAAGTGGCTTCCGTACCCATGTACATCATTAATCGTAGGTGTTTTATTTACAGTAATTGTCATTATTATTACAACTACTGATGCTTTGCCGGTCGTAGACTTTTATTGATATTGCCTTTGTTCCAGTAATTGAATTGACAGTTCCTTTCCTTTACTCGGAACACAACCACGTTACCGTGATTAGTGCGGTAGAAGTTATATTTATACTAAAATTAATCTTTGCTATAGTAACAAGATCATATTTTAGTATTCATTGATAGTCGCAAACTATAATCCTTAGAATGCGTGGGACAAAAGTAAAAAAAATGTCGAACGATTTTTATAATCCAATTTTCCTTTGGTACAACCACATAAGACAACTGGAATCACTTCCCTCTAATATGGTTGAGGAGGGCGATGGCTGGATCCCGCGTTAACTCGTGAACGGGAGCCCTTTGAGGGTGATCGTCGTTTGGATACTTGGGGGGAGGGAGACTTGCCGAGCAGAAAAGAATAATTTTGTATAGACATAACGAGACTCTTTAAATGGATTTTGAAAAAAATATACCCGTGAAGTTTCTTGCCAGTTCTTCTTTACGAAGGTTTTTTCGAACTGGTGGTAGAATCATGTTTTATTTGACGTCAATAAGAACAAGTAATTGTCAATGTTGAGAAATAAATATTTCATTTCATTTCATTTCATTTCATTTCAATAGTTTAATATTTTGACAACAAAAAAGTGCAATATAATATTCAAACAAACATTCAAAACTATTAACAAACAGACGAAACGGGATGCAACTGCATGATTGCGATTTGTCCAGCCATTGCAAGTCGAGTAATACAAACTCGCTGTTCTAACTTTCAGTGCACTGATTTGTAGGTTTTGTTGTATCATTGCAAGTTCAGAGATAAAGGTTTCCGTTTCTGCTGGGAGTTGATTTTTGCAGTGGATATAGAGGTACATTTACGTCTGTGGTAAATAAATAATTTATATTTGACTGAAACTTAAAACACGTGAAAGTTGCAATGGCGCCGACATATTGAAGTAGAAAGCCATTGAAATAAGTTAATATACTAGTTGCGATTGATTTTATTGACTTTTGACGTGTTATTTAACTAAATAATTCAGTTTGTGTGGTTCAATCAACTATTACATATTTATCCTCTTTCTTTTTTTTTTCAAAGCCATTTAGTTACATCTCCTATGTCGAATTTCAAATTTTAAATTATTTACACCAGCTTAGACTACTCTTGTGAAATGAATTTTTCTATGCATCTTTTAATACGAAATTATTCTTTATTACCAGGCACAGAGATTCTATTCTCCCACGTACTCGTGCAGACTATCGTGATGTCAGTGCAGTGCTGCATGGTGCTGGTGCTGAGCTTCGTGTTCTTCGACCTGACGCTGAAGGGTCCGCTCGGGTGGGTGATCGTGTTGACGCTGATTACGGGGCTGTGTGGCATGACTTTTGGTAAGCTTTTGTAATGTACTTTATACTGTATCTTTCTATAGCACACAAAGAAATGGAGTTTGGGTGTATGCTCAACAGTAGCTGAACTAATAACCTAGTAATTGAACTAATAGCTTCATTACATTGCAGGACGGCAATGTAATGAAGCTACGTAAATTGTTTTAAAGTTTAACAATAAGCAGTAATAAAATACTAAATTATATATTTATTTGGTTACATTTCTCGGAATATTTTTTCATAATTTTTCTGTACGGCCCGCCATCTATTTGTTTCTAAGGAAATAACATTATGTGGCAACTTGATGTGGCATTATCGCAACTAGTATCATTGGATCTATTGTGTCAGATTTTCAATAACGCAGTGTTATGAAAATTAGTGTTACATATGGCATTTGCCCAAAATGGCCGATATTTTGTTATTGATAGATTGATTAGATATCGATAGATTGTTATATTTATAGACCAAAAATTAATATTTATATTTTTGTTTTGTTCTTCTTTTATAGCCAGCTTGACCGATTGTTCTTTGTACAGTTATTCACTGTGCAGTCACTGTTAATAGTCTTTATTGCTTGATTTTGTAGAATCAATAATAAACGTCAGTCTGTGGCCATAAAAATAAAAATTAACAAAACGATCAAAACTGAGTATGATTGAAGAATTGCTATTTCAGAAATTTGGATTTCCCAAGGAAATTGAGATATCAAAAAAAAAAAAAAAAAACAAATGGCGACGATAAGATGTGTAAACGGTAAGATGTGTAAACGTGTCTTTAGAATATTGTGACAAACTTTCAGATTTTTTTATTTGAACAAACAGGAACTCTGACTTCTGAGTCAAATTGTATACATCGAGAAAAAAGTTCTACGAGAGTTCTGTTTATTTTTAAAAGCTTTTTCTTGCTTTGTTTTGAAAGGTTTTTTTTCTTTAGATACAAGTTTTTGGAAATGATAAACATAAATAAAAAGGGTTTTTCAATAATGACTTTTTTTACATTGCTTTTCAATGATTTAGTTCACTTGTTCTAGCCATAGGTTATAGGTGTATAGAACAAGTGAACATCACACTGAAATATGCCGAACAGAATTTCGTGCCTGCTTACAATAATTTATCTAGATATTAATTTATTCAAACAACATTTAGAGGCCCAATATGCTTGTCATGTGCTGGTACAAAATCAAACGCTGCATAGCCTATGAACTTTCAGGAGCGTTTTCATTCAATTTTTACGTTTTACCTCGACGTTTCGGTATCTTTACAAATATTCATTACCGCGTGAAAACTTAAGGAAATATTAAAACTTAAAATATTCTATACGAATAACTCTTATGGGTAAAGTAGTTTATTATTAATTTACATAAAAAGTTATCTTATTAGAAAGCATTTATATCAGCTCACTGATTCAAAATTCCTCGTTGTAGTCAATTGCTAATATTCACTTATGAGATTCCGGAATACAGCCGCATTGCAGCACTAATTTTTGCGGTGAGAACGCCACTTGCTGACATTCAATAAAGAGGCTTATGCCGTTTAATTTCTTGCAAATTAATAAAAGGGGGTGAGTGCTGTGCCTCGCCTTGCACTTTAGTATAGCTATAGTAAAACAATACTCACAAATGTTTCATAGACCTAAAAGCAAGCTTATGTAATTTACGTTAATCTTTTATCATACATATCCCGTAGTATCTGAAGTTACGTGCTTGAAACAGAAAGAAAATGCTTGTAATTTTACGTTTCTAATAACTCCAATTAATTTTTCACTTGAAAGCTTAATATCTAAGTGAGTATGTTTATCATATGTTACACTACAATAAAACGCGATCTATTAAACGTGTACCACATTTACAGGTTACAATACAAACGATTCTAAAGCGGTAACATGGTTTGTGTGATGAGACCCGTCTGTTTACGCCTTTATTTAATGAAACCTGATTGTGTGAGTCCCAAAGAGAAAATGTAATTAATTTGGGCGATTTTGAAATCTTAGGCTAATAATGAACTAACTGGTGATGAAATTTAATCGTATGGTTTTTGTCTTAAAATTTTTTTGTCTCATTTAGTCGTGCCTTTTTGGTATTTCGAAAATCTTGTATATATTTACTTAGTTTTAGTCTGTAAATAGTATGTAACATTATATTTTATTAAATATTTATTATTTTGTATTTGTAAACATATTCTAATTTTCCTTTATCGTTTGACTTTTAAAAACCTAAAACGTTGCAGGACTGCCACCGTTACCATCATTAAAATTCATTTTTCAAAAATATTTAAAGATTTTTTTTCATTTCACGCTCACAATACCGGGTAAGAGAAATATATTTTTATTCTGGGTCACTTTTTGAAACAATACAATAAATTTTCTTTTCCGTCAGTCAGAATTGTTGTAACAGCAGAGTTTATCTTTAGATTTTGAAAGCAAAGCGATGGTCAATACATTTTTGTCATATCATAAATCCTGTTGAAAACTTTTTTTGTGTACCTATGAAGTAAAAAACCAATTTTTTCCGCAGTAGAAAAAGCTAGTCCGTTTTGGGCAATTTCTGTTAAAGTGCTCCAGATAATGTTTTTCTTTAAAACTATAGGATCAAAGTAAACTTCACAAACTGCGAGTTAAAGGCAATAATAAATTCCCCGACAAGCACACCAACTGCATAGCCCCAAAATAAGCAGCGCTTGTTTTACGGATGACCTTACAGTAAACTGGGTGGAACCCACAAAGAACGTAAATATATAAATAACAACCATGACCCGAGAACAAACATCTGTGTTCATCACACAAATGAACGCCCGGACCAGGAATGGAAGCTGGAACTCCGGCGTATGAGACAGGGCTTCAACCCGCTACACTCAACCATCTATTATTTACCAGTAATACAATTAAAGTTAAGCTCTTAGTGGTGTATGTCAATTTGCTGACGTAACCATGTTTGTAGATCGAATGAAAGCCCGCATCTGCACGATAGGTGCAGTTATAGACTAAACTGTGCTGAGCAGAACCTTACAAAAATTTCGCATATTCCGATTTTGATTTAGGGAACTTTGAATAAATGCATGTGTAAGATTACAGTTGTGGCTTTGTACTAAACACATCTCAGCCAATCGTGCACGACGTTGACATTATTTGTATTACTAATCCCACTATTCTTTGACGTAGGTTTCGTTGTATCCACGGTGTGCGACACAGACCGCACCGCCACCTACCTCGCGCTGGGCTCCTTCTTGCCAATGGTGCTGCTTTGCGGAATCATCTGGCCAGTTGAAGGTAAGTTCTGCTTTATCACATTAGTTCAAATTATATTTCCGAATAAGGAAATTGCAGGTTTCACTGTTAAAAGGGCTCTGTGAGTCAAAAGCAGCCTGCATCGAACAGCTTGTCACATTTTCTGAATTGCAATTGAAGTGTATTAAAATATTTTTTATCCGTATTAAAAAGGCGCGTTAACAAATTCTATGGAGTTTTACCAGTTCTTTCCACACGCTTCCAGTATGTTACAGATTTCTAGGAATTGACAATAGTTAGTGAATTGAATTAAATACCGGTATTTTGTGGGAGATAATTTAATAAATAATAAATAAATTCCCAGACAAACACACCAACTGTATGTCCCCAAAGTAAGCAGAGCCTGTGTTATGGTTGACCATACAGCAAACTGGGGGGGAGCCCAGAATAAACATACATATATAAATATCAACAACCATGACCCAAGAACAAACATTTGTATTCATCTCAGAAATGAATGCCCCGGCCAGGACCGAACCTGGGACCTCCGGCGTATGAGACAGGGCTCGGCCGTCAAAATTGTTTTAAATAACGGTATAAAACAAGTTTTTCTATTCGCAGGTATGCATATAATCCTGCAATGGATTAGCTACGTGCTGCCACTCACGAAGTCCACAGAGTCCCTAAGATCCATGCTGCAAAGGGGCTGGACCATATCCGTACCAACCGTGTACTCCGGGTTCATATCCACTGGGATCTGGATCGCGATATACTTGACCACAAGTATCTTACTATTGAAGTTCAAGAAAGGCTGAGCTAACCTTTTTTTGTAGTTTTAAATGGCCGCGTTTCTGTTTTATTTTTTAAAAATGAGTGTTAAGGTCAGGTTTCAACTGTTTTAGTTTAGGGACAAATATTTTGTGTGAAATTAGAAATTATTGTATAAGTACATGAATAATAAAAATTGTGTGACAGGAATAAAGCCGACATAATTATATACAAATATTGTTTTTCCATACTTTATTATTATAACTGCACTCATATTTTAGAAGAACAAAACAAAAACTGGTTTACTAAGTTAAGTTTCGTAAATAATATTAAATAATTGAACCTATTGGGCTTATAAAGGTTGTATGATGTGTGATGGACTTAAACTATAAGTAGCGTCTTTAATTAGTCATTTATAATTTTAATTTATTTTAAAAAATTTAATAAGTTAACACATTAATTTTAGTTTGGGAAATACATTTGAATTTAAATGATTTATCATTCAATAATTAGGTATGCTACCTAAACAGAACTTTGGTCAAGGATTGTTTCAACATCAAAATATTTATAAGAATAATAGATCAAACAAAAACTCAAATAAAAAATATTGTTAAAATGCTGTAGAACCCACAATGCTTTACATCAATTTATTCCTATGTTGTTATTGTAACTATTATTGTAAAATGATACTAATAAACATAAAATGATCACTGTTATTTTTTTGCACGATCAATCACGTCAAATCGTTGATATGATCGTGAATCGTTGATCAAAACGTTGATACAAAATCAGCACACTATTGTTATTGTTGCTTTCTTGGCCTATTTTTTCACAAGATTTTATTATTTTCATTTATGTTTCATCGGGTTTCAAAATACTATATTGCTAGTGTTTCCTTTAGGCTCTTAAGATATGTTTTTATCTCTCAGGCTGCTTCTATACCGAGCAGGGCAAAAAGCACCAGAATATAGCAAGTTGTTCTTTAATAACTTGTGAAAAAGTTTTGCCACGCATCTGTATACTGAACCTTAAACATTATGAAATGACAATGTACAAATATAACTAGGCATTAATATACTTACGTACATATATTTTTATTTACATATTGCTCAAATGACTGTTTGTTTAGTATAAATTTCAATGTGATACTTAGATAGTTATAGGGATTTGTAAATAAAAATAATAATTAAAGTATTTGTTTTATTTGACACCTGTATCTATCTCTGTCTAATTATATCTATATAATTGTATACGATAACTTACTACTTGATCAAGTCAACTAGGCGAACGGGCGGTATAAAATCGCCCTTTTGAATATTTTGCCATAAATAAGTAAAACAAGTAATGCGAAAGTATTGCTACTTATTAATTAAGTCATTTTGTCAACACCAAAATACTGGTAAAAAAGGGACTCCAAGGATCAATCTTTAAAATCATATATGAATTCAGAATTTTAAAATGTAAATGTGAAGGGACAAAGGGCATAGACTGGGTTTTTTTGATTCCCCTCCACGGCTCTGACGCATACTCCGCGCGTGCGATTGGAGTTATGTGGGACTCGCTCCGAGCCTACCAGAACCTCTACCCACTAAAAAACCCCCTGAATGACTCGTTCAATTTTTTGCCACACAGCCTTCATCTGAGCGACGACCAATTGGAGAAAGAAGCCGCGGTAGCGGGGCCCAGAAGGGGTCACCCGCTGGGATTTACATAGCACTGAAGGTGCTCAAAGCACTGAATGTGAATACATAGCACCGAAGGTACTTAAAATGAAAAATAAAAATTAAATTTATTCGAATTTACGTTAGAATTAGAAGTTAACTCGTGAACGGGTGCCGTTTGAGGGTGTTCGTCGTTTGGATACTTGGGGGGAGGGAGACTTGCCGAGCTAACAGATGCAGAAAAGAATAATTTTGTATAGACATAAAGAGACTCTGTAAATTTATTTTGAAAAAAAAAAATATACCCGTGAAGTTTCTTGCCAGTTCTTCTTCACGAAGGTTTTTTTTTCAAACTGGTGGTAGAATCATGTTTTATTTGACGTCAATAAGAACATGTAATTGTCAATGTTGAGAAATAAATATTTGAATTTGAATTTGAATTTGAGTTGCGGCCTGAAGGGCTTCGAGATCTAATGTTAATTGCGTGGGTTCGCCAGTGTGCGCGTTTCTCGGTCTAGCGACTTTGAGTTTCAAATCTAAGACAGGAGCAGTATATGAGACTGAACCTCGAACTAGAGAATTGGGATGGGTTTCGGCGCGTTTGAAGAACGATTCTGAGAGTGTTTTTAGGTGCTGTTGCACTGTAGGTAGTTCAAGATCTCTGTGCAGGTCCATGTTGCGCACGTACCAAGATCCGTTTGTGGCCCTGCGGCAGAAGAGATTTTGAACCACCTGCAGTTTGTGCAGGAGGGAGGGTTTGGCGTGGGAAAAGATTGGCGAGGCATATGTCATGACGGGTCTAACGCAGACCTTGTAAAGTGTACGTTTGTTTCTGAAGGACACTTAACTTTTTCTACCTAACATACTATAAAGGCGGCCTAAGTTAAAACGTGCGAGTTTCGTTACTCTATCGACGTGAGGTTTGAAAGAAAGCGTCTGGTCTAAGGTGACGCCTCAATATTTGGTAGTGCGCTTTCAGGGGATGGGAATGCCTTGCTTTCTAACGTGGAGATTGTCAGCGATACGACGGCGTTTGCAGTCGAAGTAAACCGCAGAGCTCTTCTCTGGGTTCAAATTGATACGCCATTTTTGAAACCATGCACCTGTGAAACCCGGGACTCTGAGGCCTTTGGTGTAAAGGGAGTGTCGTCGGCAAAGAAGACAAGTTCGACGCCTTTCGACGGGACTGGAATATCGTTAGTGTACACGGTGTACAACAGAGGGGCGAGGACTGAGCCTTGAGGGACTCCAGCCTTTATGAGACGGGGCGCGGAAAACGTACCTTCGTGTTTAAATCGAAACGTACGGTCTTTGAGAAAAGACGCGATTTTACGCCGTTAGGCGATCCGGTAAGCCTATTTTGTAGAGTGTATAGACGATGCCGCTGTGCCAGACTTTATCGAAAGCCTTGGCTATGTCAAAGAAAACTGCCACCGTTTTAAAACGCCGCGGGTAGAAGCCGTCGAGTATGTACTTGACGATTCGATGGACTTGCTGAGGGCAGGAGTGCTTAGCGCGAAAGCCGAACTGATGGGGAATTATGAGAGGATCACCATCCGTTGGAAACGGTTGGAAACAGTATGACTCTCTCGAAAAGTTTAGACATTGCCTTGAGGAGGCTGATGGGTCTGTGCTTAGCCGGGATATTCAGAGGTTTACCCGGCTTGGGAATGCCTATGACTGTCGCTTCTTTCCAAGCTTTTGGAAAGTAGCTAAGGTCGAAGCGGGCATTGAATATAACAGCTAACAAGGTAAGCACCTGTTGAGGCAGGTGCTTAAGTAGGTGGTTGGAAATTCCATCCGCACCCGGAGCCTTTTTGAACTTTTGACTTTTAATGAGAAGCGAGATTTCATCATTAGAGACTGTGACGGGGTCGGCGGTGATGGGGAGAGAGTCTCTGTGGAGGACTTCGTCCTCCACCGCCTGGATGTGAGAGAGATTCGCGAATGGCGTGCTGGGCGAGCATTGAGAGGCAATGCTGTCAGCGAAGCATTCGGCTTTCTCTTCGACTTCAAAGGCGATAGAGCCATCGGGACGAGTCAGAGGAGAAACGTGAGAGGTGGTGTCTACGCGTATGGCCCGGGCCATACTATAATACGTTTGGTGGGACGGGGAGATATTCGCCATGAGATCGTTCATCTGAGCGTTTCGGAGTACCGCGAGGCATGACCTAACTTTACGTTGTAGCTGATTCCTAGCTGTTCATCAGTGAGAGAATTTACTAATGAATCTAGTTTATCCGGGCTATCTAATTAATCGGGCGAGATCGCGAGCGGAGAGTTTGGGGCCTTTAAGGCTGAAACTATAAACTATCGGCGTTATTGTTAGGCGGTCCTAGCACGAGGGAGACGGGGCGGTGAAATTAGTAGCGAGTGATGCTCAGCTAACGCAAATAAACGCTCTTGAGGAGAGCGGGCGGCTCGCAGTTTGCGTGCGACTACGGAAATTTCGTTAATGTCGATGTTTTGAATGACGTTGAACACGGTTTTCATGTCCTCAGCAAACGATGACTGAGGTGAAAACCGCGGAGCGGGACGCGGGCCTTCGCGAGCTACGGGAGCTGGGATAGGACGGGAAGGTGCAGGTGAAGCAGCCGGACGCTGCCTCCAGGACAGAGCCGGAGTAGGCGTCGGCTGCACGGGCTTTGCTTCAGAGCGACCCCGGTTGCGCAGCGGCGGGAAGTTGGCAGGAGCGGTTTAGGCTCGGCCCTCTTAGCGGAGGAGCGCGAAGCGCGCGGACAGCACCTGTAGTTTGCTGTGTGGGCGGACTGGCTGCACAGAACACATGCAGGGGGGGAAGTGGATTCGGGAGTGCGAGTGCACTCCTTTGTTATATGTGGGTTCAGGCACTTGACGCACCTGGAGGGAGCTGAGCAGTTAGCCACTGCGTGGCCATAGAACTGGCAGCGGTGGCACTGCCCAGGATGACCGTGGGGATTGGGACGCTCGACGGAGATATTCGAAAGTACGCAGATTGTGCGAGCCTCTCTGAAGATCTCCCTCGAGTTGGGAGTATTAAATAAGATAACTAGAGCGAGTGGGAAACGCTTACCGCGGTTGGAGTGCATCTTGTGCACTGCTTCAGCCGGGAAACCCTGGGACTTAAGGTCCTCGAGGATTTCTTCGTTTGCGAGCTCAAACGGGACACCCTGTAATACTGCGCGGATCTTACGCTCCTCCGGGAGGGCGTAGGTGTAGTACGCGATTTGTTTTAATGAAAGTAACCTATTGAACGCGCGGAAGTCGTCGATGGTCACGACCTGGATTTTAATTGAATCGCCTGCGCCTTTGACATAATAAATTTTTTTCTCTTTGCAAAGATCAGATACTGCAGTCCATCGCGCTTTTTCACGGATGAAGATGGGTGGAGGAAACTGAGGCTTAGATGGGACGGGAGCGCAGCGCGTTGCTGGCTTGGGTGGAGCCGACGTAGTCGCGGTCACTTGTAGTGACATTAACGGCGCGGGGGCGGGTGTTGAAGACACCGGGGTGGGGTCGGGTGTTGAAGACACCGAGGCTTTCTTAGAGTGCTTCTAAGAGCGTTTGGTGACTAACTAAAACGCGGGCTCAGGAGAGCCGGTTAAGTTGACGGCATCTGATGACGCATCGGACGCGGGTTCGGAGTCGCTCCCGGGAGCGGTACGCTTACGACGCGACGCGCGAGAGGATGTGACCGATTCACAGTCCATCTCGGACGACACGGGAGACGCAGGAGAGGTATAAACCTGAGGGGTCTGGGCGTTGGTGGCCTAAGGGGCCGGGGTTGAGGCCTGAGGGGCCGGGGATGCGATAGTTGTCTGTAAGGCCTGCGTTAGTACGTCATCGGAAATGGCGGCGCCGGACGCAACGGGTGCCTGGGCAAACGACCTAGCAAAGTTTACCAAGCTTTGCTGGTCTATTGGAGGGCTTGGGACTACAATATATAATATATAAATATATGAAAATGCCTAGGTTCCCTAGCAAACCTAGCACCTAAACCTACCCGCGGTAGGGGGGCTGGGGACAACCCGAGGTGGTGCCCCTTATTCGGACAGCACTGTACCGTCACCCTGGGAAAGGCCCAAGTGCAATGGGATCGAGTCACCCGGTTTCTCCTTAACCTGAAGGGCCTTGGAAGCGCACCGGGGCAACGCTATCAGGCTTAGTTGTCACCTTTAAGTATCCACCTGATCAAACGCGAGTCTACTACGGAGTGTGTTGTCAATAAATTGACAACAAAAACCGGCCGTAGACCTGACGAGGTTGAGTTGCACTAAAAGTGCGGGATTGACTACGTTACGACCGGCCGGAGCCGGCCGCAGAGCGAGTCTCTGACTACGTAACAAGCGCCAAGCGTCGAGTACGTAGCCAAAAAATCAGCCCGAGCCTTGCGTGCTACTATCGAATTTAATCGACCGTAGTAAGCTCAGCTCTGTTGTTGCTGCGAGACTGACTTAGTTACAGCCGATCGAAACCGGCCGCAGCGTAAGTCCTACAGAGTCTTATCTCAAGTCGTCCAGGACGGAGCGAGATATTGTACGAATCTCAGCGTATGAGTATTGCTACGAGTTGTCATCGCGAGACTCAACGGCTGGTGCGACCGCGAACAAGTCCGAGCGGGGCCGGACGCAGAACGGATCTGAGAGTGGCATTTGAGTATTGCTACGAGAGAAATCGTAAGACAGCAATCGTGACTCGGCAGCCGGGAGCGACCGTCAACACGTCAGAACGGGGCCGGATGCAGATCGGGTCTGTTGAGACACTGGGCAATCAGGATTCAGTTTATATTTTCTTCGTATTTAACGTACCTTGGGTATATCTGCATCTGTTATACGAGGGTGGATTTAAACGTTCGCGGCCTAGCATAGATAGCATTGTCATTTTAATATAAAACTATCCTCATATCAAACCTAGACTCTTTGTCAGTTTTTGTGCAATTTTTCTCTGACACACATGCGTAATTATTTATATTATTGAACATTAAGTGAGAGTAAGTTTCATTAATTTTGAAAATGGATAGTTTAGAGCACCGTGCCGTGATCAAATACCTCCACGAGAAACACTTAACTCGAAAGCAGATTCATGAAGTAAGGTGGCTACTTTAGGAACATCTGCTCCGTCGTATAAAATGATAAAAAAGTGGACAGCTGAATCTAAACGTAGACGAGAGAGCATCAAAGATGACCCCCGCTCTGAACAGCCTTCTACTATGATCTCATCATGGGAGACAGAAGATTTAAGGTATCTGAGCTAGCTGAAGCTTTAGGAATTTCATATGAATGTACACAAAACATTGTTGTTACCGAATTAGGGTTCCACAAGGTGTCTGCAAGATGGGTTTCGCGGCTCCTTTCAGTTGAACAGAAACGAACTCGGCTCACGATTTTTTGAGACTGTTAATATAAAATAAAAAGTCAGAGTCACATTGCTCGGTTAGCTCGAAGGATTTTAAAAAAAGGTTAGAAGTTATGAAGAAACGAGTTTCAAAACTTAAGTTGAGCTTTCTTAGATCTTTTCCATGTATTAGGGTATTGTAATGTATACATTTGTTGTATATTATACAGATTGTATTTATAGAGAAATAAATAATTATATAAATAAATAATTGAAGGTTGAAAGAAATAAGCAAATATTTCTTTCAACCTTTATTTAATATCTTCCTCAAAAATTATTACAGTATTTTGTTTTTACACTCGGTAACAAACATTGCCTGCCAGAATTGTTTTTATTTTTTTCAGCCAAACAACATATCGCACCTTTCATATTATAGGGGCACAATTCGAAAAACATGATTTTTGGGAAAACGCATTTAAAGATTTTTGAGCCTCTGTATTTTTACTAAATCGCTCATAAAAATTAAACCATTCATAGCAAAACCGTGAAACTTGATACAGAGTATCTTCACAAAGCATAAAATATGTACTGCATCTAAAATTTATTCTAGCTCTATTTTAATTAACATAAAAAACGCTTATTAAATCAACCGTCATAGTTAAGCCCTTATATCATTAAAAAATGATGTCTCTTCTAGGACATTATTTAGACTTGAGCCTATATATTCTTAACTGATGGACGTGCCAATTTAATTGATTTGGAAATGGATCCCTGTATTAGTAAACTTTATAAATAAAATTATAATTGGTTTCTTATATTATAACTATCATATTAAATAATACACATCAAAATGTATTGAAAAGTATTTATTATGAGATAAAAAAAAAGAATTTGCTTAATAGGTATGTAACAAATATTATGAGCATAACTTTCAGAATATCCTCCACACTTGCATTCAAATCTATACGAAAAATATATTTCTTAAGAATGAGTGGTATATAAAAAAAACTAAATGTATCTAATACAGAGAATGCCTTTAAAATATTGAAGCTGTAACTTTAATAAACGCAACAAAAATAACACAAAAATACATTAAAGTATTTTTTACTAAACACTAATCAACAGAATTAGAATCAGTCATTTCTAAATTTACTACTAAACACTTAGGTATAAACTATGTCATAAAAACACAACAGTATAGAGGTACTTACTTACTTAACCATAATTAAGATACCTACCTATGACATAAAATAGTTTTAGTCATGTAAATATTTGATCATTACCATATACATCACTATAAATCAGTCTCAAAAAAATTTGCCATTAAAGACAAGTTTGAAAAACGTCATTAATACTATTACTTATCAACACTACTAAAACTAGAAATCTTGTGAATAATTAAAGGAGGTAGATACGTACTTATTAATTACCTAATGAGTCTCAATACACATTGCAAATGTTTTCCAAGATAAGTTAAAGTAATTTTACTGACATAGGAACTTAGGACATCATGCTAACATGTCTCGGAAGTAATTAGCATGATAGTGATCAATTAAATTCTTATCTACGAGATCTTTAAGATCGCGTTTCTTGTTTGCGTTTAGCTCAAAAATACCCGAATATGCTTTTGAAATTGTAATTTCACCCAACTCTATCGTTTTCTTTCTTTTATTTCTGACTCGAACTTTGTTAAACTCATCTTTATAGGAACTCTTATATAAAAAGGAAAAAGGTGTTTGTTTGTTAAACTTCAAAACCTTAATATCGTTCCAAATCACTAAACTTTTCTGTCTGAATGTGCTGGAAATCTCTGAATAGATCAGCTATACTTTTACCACTGCAAATGTACTCTTTAGATGTAGCTTCTCTCAAATAATGAGATTCTATGCGTGGGATACTATGTATGAAGTTCTTAGTATCATTTAATAACTCTTCATTAACAGTAGGTTAGTGTCGATGCTTGCTTCTTTGGTCAGCAGGGACATAGCCATCTTTGTTTTTTTCTAATACGGTTCGAATCATTTTAGCACTTATATTAAAAGTATTCATGAAAAATGTCTTACAGACTCTGACTCGACGTTCATCAACCTTGATCTGAAAAGCGTGATTGGGTGCTCTTGGATGTTCAGCGTTGGTGTATTTGTATTTAGGCACAAACATGCGCTGGAGATGTAAGTCTCCTAACTTCCAAAATGCCAAAGTGTTTGAGCCTTTGAGTTTTGTCAAAGTTTTTTCGACATTTTAATCTACAATTCTCAGAACAGGGTGGTTTTATCGTTCGAGCAGGAATTACTTTATTGGTATGAACGGCAGTATAACTTTCTCACATGTTCCGAAGAACTTTTTGCATGTTCTGCTTCCATTTAGTTGGGTCTGCTTTACGTTTCCTAGTTTTGGTAATGATAATGTTAGACGCAGAATCAATACTTGCTGTCGATGACGTGCTAGAAGAACGGAACCTATTCTGATTCCTATTTATTTGAAATGAAGGATCACCATCACTTAAGTCAGCATCACTCTCATCGCTATTTATTGGCGAAATCTGATAAGATACTATTGGTCTACGAAGTGAAGATGGTGTAGGTTCATTTTGGGACTGGGATGATGTAGTTTCATTTTGGGGAACGTATTCTATTTGTTTATCTAGAGAGCTGCTTCGACTGGATGAAGAAGAAGAGCTGGTTGAAGAACTATTAGAAGCTGGTGTCTTCTTTTCAAGGAAAATATTTGTAATAATTTTGTGTTGATTGGCTGCAGTTGACTCGTAATTTTGCTGCTGATTTGCTGTTGGATGTTCATTATTCTGATAACAAAAGGATAGTGATTAGTCGGTAAGTTTATTATTTACAATATTATTTTGCTGTTAAGACATTATAACGTCAATAGTTTATAATTATAACCTTATGAATAATCAGGTACCTGCTTAACTGGAGAACAACTGCGACTGAAAGAACTTGAGCTCGACGAATTACTAGAACTCGAACTACTACAAGAAGTACTAGAGACTGGCGCTTTCATTACAGCTATCGGTTGTGTACCTTTGCTGTCTTGGTTTGGATCATCCTGATTTAGAATTTCTGCTGGTTTTGAATTAATCTGAAAATGAAAGGTTTCTTATGATGAGTAATAAAGTAGAAATTATATTTGTCTAAGAAGAGATAAAAAACTTAACAGAATAATAAATGGCAACTGTGATTCGTCGCAGTAACGCACGCTGCAACTTTACAGCGTTGCATTAGTTAGATAAGTAGGTACCTACATGTTCATGAAGGATGAGATCCTGAATGTCTTTGACTTGGTTGGCTATAAAACACGCATCTTGTTGTTTTATAACTGTCGTAGTACTTGCATTCTCTGTTTCGATCTGTAAATTCAATTCAATTGTGAAACATAATACTCTTATACCTTTTTTAACTTAGTAAGGTAGGTAGGTAGGTAGACAAACTTTGTTACAGATATTTAACCGAACCGACAAACAATAGAAGATAACACAAAATATTCTTTAAAGTGGGTAGGAAACTCCCTACTAGAAGCTTTGTTCATTTTTACAACGAAAATAATTGTTTTATACCTTACTTTCAGAACGCGCCAAAAAGTTAATAATTTTTTGTGCCCGTGACTCCATCTTCCTGTAAAATGAGAAAATAGGTACGAAAGTAGCAAGCAAAGTTATTAACCAGAGATTGGACATTGGGCACACACAGCAAATAGACCTATATCCCAATTGAACTCGGTAATTAATAGCGTTTATGTAATATACAGGGTCATTCAGAAATGTGAACTTGGTAGTTTACTTCATAAATATAATATATAGATTTAATTAGAGATGTGAAAAATAAAATTCAAATATTTTCGCAGTATATAGGCATTTTTTGTAATAAACCACTTTTTATACAACTTTTTCCCAACTTAAAGAACTAACTCGAAATGATCCCCTCTATTACGAAGACAAAAATCAGTACTTACCCGATTTTTTGTAATAAACCGGCATAAACACAATTGAATCTCTGCGCGTGCGGTCCTTCTTTCTCAGCTACAGATCCGACACTAAATTGTTCCTTGTATCGCGGAAACCGAGACGCGGCACTCGGGAATGTGAAAGAGACACAATTCGTTTTCTAGGCTCCACAGTGTGCTCTGACTCTTTCTGTCAAGAGCATCATGTAGAACTATTAATTTTATGCCCATATGTTGCAAAAACTCGAAATCCTAAAATTTTGAAATGTGCCCCTATATTACGAAAGGTGCGATATTTTATTCAAAACGAAGCTGTAAAGCCTTGATAACGTACTGCTGGTTGCTAAGTTTCATTCATTGAAATTGAAATTCAACGAAACCATTTTTAATTGTCAAACTCAACTCAACTCAACTTCTTAAAGTATGTTAACAATACTTTAAAAATAGGTCAGAACATTTTATTAATTTTTTAAACTTGGCTGCACTACTTTTTAGCAGTGCAGGTGCAATATATTTAAGCGCACACGTACTAGAATTAATAATTTTGAATTGCAGACGTTAGGATTTGGAGTAATTCCAAATAGGACTAATTGGACTGTTACAGTGTACTATTTTTGAGCTGGAAATACTTCCTTGTGTTGCTTAATTATTTATTACTAGATTTGCCCACGACTTCACTCGCTTATTCCTTGGGGACAGTACTTTCCTGGTTGAAAGTTAACCTATCAAATAAATCTTAAAAATGTATTATTCAGAATAACAGTTAGGAATCATTAACATTTATTAAACAATTTTTTTACTGAACTAGATTAGATATTGATATTGATATTAGAATAATGAAATTAAAGAATATTGGCGAATGCTTATTTAAGAAAACAGTGAGCGTTTAGAAAAGTAACCAGTACTGTTATTTATTCTTTTTTAAATGTGAGTTTTCATAATATTAGCTTCATGTGTAGAAGTCTCCATAAAATAGTTGATTTATAAAGCTTGATTTGACTCGATCAGTTTGTTTTACCTCCTGTCATTTTTATTATGATACATTGGATTGATTGTGACTACGCGCATGTATTTTGTATTTTGTATAGGAAATAATAATCACTTAGGAATGTCACTCACTTTTTTGTAAGGATATTTTTTTAATATTCCTCATAGTGAAAATGATTTATTCCTCACTGGACTCCTTATCCTTGGCTGTATATCTTTTGCCTTTGCCGGCGAGTTTGAGATAAAAACGTAACTGTTCAAAAAAAAAAAACGAAACCATTTCGTTACTTTTGGACTTGTCCCTTGTGAGGCCTTGGTTTTGTTCTGATGATTTGCGATTCTTGTAGTTATTTTATTCGGCCTGGGATGTTTGTTGGACTCAGATAATTCATAACGTGACTTTATAAGCATTTGTGCCAAAGGATTCTGATAGATTGTGCTTACGACGATTGATTGCTGTTATGTTTTGGACTAAGAAGCTTTGTTGTTTAGAATAGGTTTTTCTTGATAACGTTATCATGGCAGACAAAATTACACGAATTCAATGCATATATTGTAGGTACGCATTTAGTTAAAGATATTGATGAACATTTACGTGTCATTATTATCATGGTTGGTGGTGATAAATGTATATGTAAATGTAATAAAATAAATGTAGGTAATTTGAAATCATAACCTCAAAATTAGTACTTATTGATGTTGTTGTTGTTTCTTTTCGCTCGTTAAAGCAGGCAAGGGTCTAAGCCATACAGCCTTGTACTTATTGAAAATGCAATTATTATTGTTCCTAGACATACTCCAAAGTGTATTTTTTTTTAAGTGAATCCGATATTTATGTCCTACAGTTTTAGATAGTTTTGACTTCTAAACGCTCCACTTTAACTCTAACCAAAACCATGTATGGCGATCTGCCAATTTTCTTTCTTGACTAACACGAATATTTAAAGTAAATAGACTTCTATAGACGACGATTTAATGCAGTCGGCTTTTCTCGGACAGCCCTTTAGCTAAAAAAATCGAACTCATCCGAAGAAACCGTATTCCTCGTCATATTGTAGTTAAAAAGAAATCAATACCATATTACATACACAATTCACAAATAAGCAGTTGGAATCAAGATATAAAATTACAGGAAACAAAAAGAAAACAAATTATCTTCTATATCGCATACAAACTTATCACATACAAAACTTATAGTGACAAAAACTAAAAAAAGAACTAAAAAATTTGTTGACTTATTGTATTTCTCGTAATCTTTTTTATTTCTTGTAATCGCTATGAGAAAAAGAAAACCAGCAAAGACTTCGTAAGTGCAGAGTTAGCCAAGTGATTCCAGTTAATCAAGCAACGCGCCGTACGCAAAGAATGCGTTCCAAACAAGGCGAAAACCATATTCCTCGTAATATTAAAGAGCCAAACGAAAAGAAACGAACATCGCATGAAAAGCATAAATACTTCTCTGTCACACAAAAGACCGCAAGCAAAAAAAAGACGTTACCAAAATTATTACCAAAACACAAAGTGAACGTAAACGAACTCAGGACAAACCTTCACACCAAACCCTTAACAAACCTCTATCGTTTTAACTTTTTTGACAGGATTCAGATATTGAAGTGTTCAAATTAATAGTACATCTAAGTTCACTCACATGATTGTTCAAAAAGAAATAATTAATAATAGAACAATTAACAATATTGGATTGATTTAATGGTGTTTGAACATTTAATTATTTATGCACAATAAAAAATAAAATTAAGTTAATGAATTATGAACTACAAAGGACACTGTAACGTTCATTTATTCAGCGTTAACTGTGTTAATATTTTGAGATGCCTACACGTTTATTCACTTTATATGTGCAAAAAATCATTCAAACTGTCCAGCAATTCTTGAGTGATTGGGTAACAAACATCCATACATCCACACATCCATACATATATCCATCCATCCATTTCATAGTTTTGTTGTTAAATAGAGCAACTTTTACAACAAGCTTTTAAAACTCTAAACAGATAGCAAACATTTAATGGTGATAACCATCGCCTATTCATTTCTTGCAGTTCCTATTTCCGCCTGACCTCATCGTTTGCCATTGATATATTTTTTCAATTCATTGTTCAGTGGTAGCGTGTCCTACTAGTGATAAGACGAATGATATTGCATTTACAATAAGACAAAAGAAAGGTACCCACATAAATCACCCTTTATACAATAGAACGAGGAAACGTAGAAACAGTCCTTTTTATAGAAGTAGAACTATTTTCATTCATAAAAGTAGACAAAGAATCATGAGAACATTTTATTTATTTCGATTTTAATTAATAAGTGGGAGTTGAGTCAATTTTGTGTAAAGTTTTATTTATTGGTGATTACCATGATTACCTTGACAGTGCCTAAGTTGATACTTAAGTATCTACGACGTGCTTAGCAACGAGAATTGCGTTGCACTAAACTTAAGTCAATGCCTAAATGCTTAAGACATTCCTAACTTTAGGACACCGATTTCCCATGTCATAACATTAAGCAAGAACTTAAGCATAGGTACCACGGCGTTCAAAAAGTTATGCGAAAACACTAGTTAGAAAAATTTTACGTTTATTACCTTTTAAAAAAAAACATGAAACGTCATATCTCCAACGCGAAAATTTCTTTCTCTTTGAGTGTTCGTTGATATATTGAAGAAACCTGAGCTACACAAGTTCCCACAATACTTTATACTATTCTCATTACTTTTCGTACAACATTCAATTTAGGGCCGTTCGAAAAGTGCAAATATTGACATTTTCGTTCATTGATTTAAGATTGACCAAAATAACCTAGCATTTGTACTATACCTAGCAGCTGCACTATGTATTTATATAAAATATATCGAATTTGAAAAAAATATATTTACGTTTTGTTTGAACTTTTGATTGAAGGGATATTCAGTTAACCTTCCTATTCCCGCGTCAAATTGTGTAACATCTATACCCGCGCATGGTCTTACAGACCGAAAATTCAGGACACAATTTCATTGTTTTTATTCAAGATCACCTATAGTAATATTATTATATAATTAAAATAGGGGATAAATAAATCAAATAAGCACAGCATAAAAAAATTTATAGTTTATTGAATAACTAACAGTCTTTCAATACGGTCTCTGAAATATAGGAACTATTTCATACGTGCTACGAAAATGTTAACAAAAACAATTTTTTTCTTCTAAAAAATAAAGATAAACTGTCAAATCTTATAGACGTTTAGTTGGCAAAGAATAAAATAATATATAATCTTGGACACAAGTCTCACTAAAACAAGCAGAGCATACATAATAGCATGTTCCATACAAAAGTAAATTTTGCATTCAGCGCAGATGTACCGCGTCTTACGGTTCTTTTTGATCTAATATACATATTTCACAAAGGTTGGCAAAGAGGAATTGACAGCTTGTCTTCTTAAAATCCTCCACCTCGCTGTCGTTTTGATCTCCATAGTCAGAATCCAAAATATTGTCATACAACAACAAACTTATTTGAAGATCATCTATCTTGTCGTAAACTAAGACCTTAAAATAATAAAATATAATTAAATTACGCTAAATAACACAATATGATATCAAAATCAATGAAACAGAAATTATTACTTACACAAAAAGTTTCAACTGTACCCGCGTCGGTCGCACAGACCAATTGGCGCCGTATACGATCGCAGCAACAAATCATGCAGGGTACAAAAAGTGCAAACCTCTAGCATATACGAAAGAAGAAATAAATACGAAAATTTACTGCGTCGGTCTCACAGACCAACGCGCGGGTATAGGAAGGTTAAATAAACTGTCAGGCAGGAAAAGTGACAAGAAAAATCAAATCATAGATCAAAATCAAAGACAAAATATACTTTTTTGTTCTTTCCTTCGCTTTGTTTTGTTAGGCAATGATCGTTCTAGGAGTCACTTAAGAGGCCCGTCCCTAAGAAACGCGCGAAAAAGCACTAACGATTTTGAAAATAATAACAAACTCTCTTCATTAAATGACACTATAAAAAATCTTAGTTACCTTATAGATGTGTCTACATGGACACCGCCTGATACTTTTAAAATAGTTCGAAACTCGAAATTGGAAATTCGAAACTTTTCCGCTAGAACAACGCACGCTGTTACTTGTAGTTTTCAAACGAATAATTTATTATAATTTATTAAGCAATGTTAGTACTTTAAAAACCTATTCTTATATTTCAACTCATTTTAGGTAGATATGGGAAAACGTAAAGAAAACTATTACAAACACAAAAAAAAGAAAGATTTAAAATAGCGCAGTAAGTATCAAAGTAACAACTTTGACAATGGCGTTTACAAAAAATATTCTTAATACTGTTGAACCTTAACGACGGCTGATTACCATACCTCCAAAATAATAATAATTTTTAATAATTAAAAATAGTATTACTATACATAAACACCTTCAAATAGACTTATTTAAAAATTGATAAATTAATGAAAAACGCATAACACAAAGATATTTTCAATTAAATACGATTATAATTGTTACATGAGAAAAGAAGTTTCAATACAGGATAGCAAAAGCTTGAAAGATGATATGTGCACTGTAGCTGTAAGTTTTGTCATGACATACGGTCTACCTTATTTATTTATAGTATGAAGACTAACAGCCAGTATAACAATAATTTTTTGCATATTCCTTATACTGCGTGTGTATAATTAATATTCAAAAGATTACTGAGTAATATTATAGTTATTAAGAACAAGTCACTAGAAATTGAATATATTCCTTTTAGCCACGTAGTCGCTTCGCACTTTTGGCTTGCTTCATATTTTTAGGAAATCCAAAACATGCAAGATTCTATGTCCGCGACAGCTGTTTGACAAAAAGAAGCATTATAAACCCATATCATACTAGAATCATTAATTATATTTAAAATTTATTCAAGTAATACAATAATATAATTTCAGATATCGTCTGAACGGAATACTCCACATTTTTTATAGCAGAAGTATACCTAAGAGAACGAAGTATTAAAAGTAGATAGACGGAGATTGATTGACTTCATGTACTTTTTGAGGAATTGCAAACAAAACCAAACACAAATTACGTCTAGGTTGTGATTTTAGTCATTTACAACTTATCTCTGCAAAATGTGTAATATCGAATTACATGTGAAGAATTGTGAACGTGATGTAAATAGTAAAGATCTAAATCTTAACGAGACAGCAGTCTCTAGTATTTTGTCGATAGGAGCTGGCTATGCAGGGTTAGGTTAGGTATAGGCTTCTTTCGGGATACCAACAATGTCTAGAAATCTTAACGTTAAATGTCATACAATTTAAAAGTTCCAAAGGATTGTATGGTATCTTAATTGCTGATGGAAATTCCAGTATCTACAAAAGTATACTAGATGCTAATCCTTATCATAGTGAAAAATTTGCTTATTGGATCAAATTTAGAAAACTTGAAATCTATATAACATGACAAAGACCACGAAAATATTGCGCTAGAACAGCTACCCCTGTGAAATAAAAAGTGCGGGTTATTTTTAGTCGCATAAATACCTTATTTAGGCGCAAGCCCAGACGGATCATTGGGTTAAGACAAGATAATTGAAATTAAGGGTGTTACCACACCAATCGATCGACTACCGAAAGACGAAAGATGAAAACTCGATGAATATCTAACTTAAATTCGACGTTCGATCCTCGTTAAGAGTGGTGGTGCTACCGAATTTACATAAAATTTCTAGTTTAGTTGCATTTAATAATAAACTCTAAATAAAAGTGACAAGTGTCATATTAGTGTAAAAAACTTATCAGTGAATCTTAAGGAACAAACTTACAAAGTGTTTTTGTCTTGTTTTCGCTACGGTGATTGCAGTCGTGAGTCGATTACCCTCACACCTCACCGCTTGCATAGCGGCTAAAGCCACGCGTATTCGCGACAAACTTATTTAATCAACACAAAAATGAGTAAACTAGAGCGAACGCCTCCTAATAAGTTCTCATCAAATCCTGACATACCGTCATCTATGGAGGCGGCCGACTTCGTGAATATTCGCAAGCGCAAACAGCCCGACAGTGAAGGCGACTCGCTTGTAATTTTTGAACAGAAATTCGAAAAACAGATGATATTATGGAATGAAAAATTGACCAGTAACATAACGGCCGCGGTGCATTCGGCTTTGGCTAATGAGTTATCGAAGATCACATCGAGTCTTGCTTTTATAAATACCAGTTTACAGAAACTTAACGATGACAGTGTATCCATTAATAAAACTATCTCGGAGACTACTATGAGGTTAACCGACATGGAACAATCGATTAGTTTTCTGTCTAAAACACAAGATTCATTCGAACAACAGATTAAAATAATCAAGGACAATAAACCAGCTGTGTCGGAATTAACAAATCATATACGTATACTAGAAAACAAAATAACCGCCATGGAACAACAGTCTAGGCAAAACAATCTCGAGATTTGTAATCTGCCTGAGCGTCGTGGTGAGAACCTTGTAACCATACTGGAAAATATATGTAACATCATTAAGCAGCCAATTCGCGCATCAGATATTTTGTCTATTCACCGGGTGCCGCACGCTGATCAAAAGAACACCAGACCTAAGAATGTGGTAGTGAAGTTCACCTCCAGGCTTCAACGTGACAATATATTGTCATCATACCGCTCCGTAAAGGGACTGGACACCAGCAAGTTATCAATCACAGGTTCTCCGTGCACCATATATCTCAACGAACATTTGACGTTAAACAATAAAATACTATTTCGTGAGTGCAGAGAAGCGGCAAAAAAATACCAATACAAATTTGTTTGGATTAAGCATGGACTTATTCTCGTTCGTAAATCGGAAACCTCTGCAATATTCGCGGTTCGTTGTACACAAGATGTCTCAAAAATTAAGTGAATGTGTTAAGTTAAATAATTCAAGTGTAGTTTATATTAGATTATATCCTCATTATTTACTATCAATAGGGATTATAGTTTTATGTGAGTACTATAATATGTTGGTATATATAATAATCTTTTTAACTTTAAGGTATGTCATAAATAACGTTTCAATAATATTGGAAAATACATGTGAGAGTCATTGGTTAAGCAGTGCGTACTTAAATATAATAAAAACTAACTACAATAAATTTAAATATGTAAAAAAGGTATATGTTGTTGTTGAAGGGTTTTTGCACGGGCATGGTATATATTTAAACTGTATGAAATTAAAAATAACATTTAGTATTATTCATTTTCATTACTATACTATACATATATATCTTTATCATTCTGTCAATCGCCGTGAATAAACAATCATTATCAGTGTACTATCAAAACTGTCGAGGGTTGAGAACTAAACTAAACACAGTTTATGTAAATATATTAACACATAATTACGACGTAATTATTTTAACGGAAACGTGGTTGCACAGTGAAGTTCTGGATAGTGAGTATATAGATTGTAGGTATTGTGTATATAGGTGTGACAGGGACCGCGCGGCCAGTGGCCGGAAGGACGGCGGCGGCGTGCTGGTGGCGGTGCGCCGCGAGCTGGGAGCGACGCCGCACCGTGCGGCGGCCGCCGCAGCTTGCCTCTCGCCGCTGGTGGACTGTGTCCTTGTCGAAATACGTGCGCGTAATTACTGTTGTGTCATAGGTGCCACCTACATTCCACCAAATTTAAATTCTGAGGACTATGCATCGTACCTTAATTTCATATCCGATAAACTACTGTTACCTGACGTTAATGATTTTATACTGGCAGGTGATTATAACCTGCCAACTATTGAGTGGCAAAGCAGAGGTAAATATTCGGAGCCTATTGTGTGTGCAACTAACTCAACAGCTGTTAAGCATTTAATTAACTTTATGTCACTGTCAAACTGTTTTCAATTTAATCAATTTAAAAATAAAAATAAACGTATACTTGATTTGTTTTTCAGTAATAAATATGACTGTGATGCTTTTCCTACGCCACTATCGCTTGTACCAATAGATGAGCATCATCCGCCTTTCTTTGTGCTCGTTAATATAGACACAAATGTGAAACCTACCTGTAGCAGGCCACGCA
Organism: Marasmarcha lunaedactyla; assembly: GCA_923062675.1. Lineage (NCBI taxonomy): Eukaryota > Metazoa > Arthropoda > Insecta > Lepidoptera > Pterophoridae > Marasmarcha > Marasmarcha lunaedactyla. Next base: position 5,897,515 of record OV281361.1, on the reverse strand, counting down.
TACAATATAACTTTAAAAAAGCTGACTACACAGTTATAAATGCAGAGTTGAATAAAGTAGAATGGGATCTATTATTTAAGAAAAAAACAGCGAATCAAGCTGTTGTGGCTTTATACGAGGTGATTTCATCCATTATAAAAAATCATGTACCAACAAAATTAGTTAAGGAATCCTCTTTTCCTGTTTGGTTCTCACCTGCTTTGATTCATATATTTAAGAATAAAAATCTAGCTTGGATAAAATGGAAGAAATATAGGAATCAGAGTGATTATGAAACATTCAGCATTTATAGAAATAGGTTCAAAGTTGAGTCTAAAAAGTGTTTTAAACATTACATTCAGTCAGTAGAATGTAGTATTAAGGACAATATTAAACATTTTTGGACATATGTTGAAAACCGCAAAAAGAACACCAATATACCTAATAGTGTTTCATATAAGAATGTAATTGCAAGCGATACAACAAGCATATGTGACTTATTTTCTAATTTTTTTCATTCGGTTTATGAACCTTCCAACATAGATGAGAAATTTGATATAGCTGACATACCAGACACAAATACTAATAATAATCTGAATATCAGTGACTTATACATTACTAAAGAATCGATTATCAAAGAGTTGCTCGCACTAGATATATCTAAGGGCTCAGGCGTTGACAACATTCCACCTCTCTTTTTTAGATCTACTGCTCATTCTCTAGGTTACCCACTGCATCATGTCTTTAATATCTGCCTTTGCGAAGGTGTTTTTCCTACCATTTGGAAAACCGCAAGAATAGTGCCAGTACATAAAGGAGGTTCGGTTAGCAATGTGGAAAATTATCGCCCTATTTCTGTACTACCGGTATTGTCAAAACTTTTTGAAAGATTGGTGCACAACATTATTTATCCTATATTGCACAACACTATTATTGAAGAACAACATGGTTTTGTAAAACGGCGCTCGACAATCACTAATTTACTAGTTTATACAACTTACCTTTTTGAAGGATTAGACAAAAATAAGCAAACCGATAGTGTGTATACAGATTTTCGTAAAGCTTTTGACCGCGTAGACCATAGATTACTTTTAGAAAAACTTGCCTTTAATGGTATTCGTGGTAATCTGTGGCGTTGGTTTAAATCCTACGTCTCAAACCGAACACAGAAGGTGGTTATCAATGGTTATGAGTCCGATTATGTCTCTGTTAGTTCTGGTGTTCCACAGGGCTCCATATTAGGTCCCTTGTTGTTTATCATCTTCATCAACGACGTCCGCAATTGTTTTAAATTTTGTAACTATATATTATACGCCGATGATCTTAAAATTTATCACACTATCAACAACACTGAAGACTATGAAAGATTTCAAAGAGACTTAGATACTTTTAGTAACTATTGCAAACTGAATAAACTTAGTCTAAGCATAAACAAATGTAAATCTATAAGCTTTACAAAAAAAAACAAAGTTAGTCAGTATTCATACAAGTTATGTGGTGTTCAGATCGATATTGTTGATGAAATTAAGGATCTTGGAGTCACTTTGGATCGGAAATTGCACCTAGACACGCATGTAGATAATGTCATTAATAAAGCCTATAAAATGTATGGGTTCACAATGCGCTCCAGTAATGATTTCAGACAACCATCTACTTATTTGTGTTTATATAAATCACTGATCCGCTCGCAGCTTGAATATGCCGTGCCCGTGTGGAACCCCTTTTATAATAAATATGTTAATGCACTTGAATCCGTCCAAAAACGATTTTTAAAAACCATGCATTATAAATGTTTTCATATGAAGTTAACATATGACCAATTACTTGTTAAATACAAACTGTTTAACCTAAAATCTAGACGTCTTCAACTTGAAACAATGTTCCTATATGACTTGTGTCATAACCGATATGACTGTATTGATCTAAACAATAAATTATGTTACCGAGTCCCTTACAGGACTCACTCTCGTAATAGGTCTAGATTATTTGCTACTAGTCTTTGTCGCACTAATGCTGGCAAACGTTCACCTTTACATAGAATTACTGATTCGTATAACACTCACTTTAATTCAGTGGATATATTTGATAAGCATGTTGTTACTTATAAAAAACAGATAAATAAATTGCTCAATAGTTAGTTATAATTTGATCATTTTTTTTTAAAACGCTAAATAGCTTGAATTGTTAAAATATGTTTAACTTTTCTTTAAATTTAATAATAGTTAACAACACCTTATTAGTACGTAAAGCAAATTTCATTATTTGTTACATTTTCTTAAAACATTAATGTAGTTAGTATCATCATCTCTTAACTCATTATTATATAAAATGCTGTGGTTAATGTTATGGGTGGCACAATGAGTAATTGTTTTGTATACTACTTTAATAGCAAATATATATTGTGTTCACTGTTTGTTAACCCAAATAAAGTAAAAAAAAAAAAAAAAAATAAACGAAAACCCGGAATTAGACTGATTTGTTGCCAGGATGAGTATATGAATAGTGCGCGATGCGTGTGTATGCATTTAAAATATCAACTTTTCTTTTTCTGTTAGTATCAGTTACTTTTATACTTATCGAACGGCAAGGTACGCATGTTTCGTCGGATTACAAGGAAAGGCGTATGAACAATGAATTCCTACTAAAAAACTATCTGAAGAAATGAAAATTTTCTTAAACATGTTTTAGACGATGAAATTTTAAATAATTTGAACTCATATTTCGATGCATACGTGTAATATTTTTTTTTTTATTTAATTTTATTTATTAATTTTATTTATTTATTATGGCATCAAACAGTCATACAATGAAAAAAAAATTTTACAAAAGTTATTTCATAATAAGAAGACAACGAGTGCCGAAAAGTATATAAAGTTAAGTTGTTTGTTACACTTATAATGCATTATATTTTGTTTTGACTTCTTGTACTTAATGCTAGCATACTAATTACAAATAATGTTTTTTAGTCAATTAGTATATGTTTTAAATGTTTTTATTAAAAAATTTATCAAAAAGTTTTTCTTAAATTCATCAAGGGAATTACAAAAAAGGTCAATATCAAAGAATTGCTTATTGTAGTTAGTGACACAACGATAAAAAAGTTATTACGAGTGTAATTATTACGAAGCTTTGTGGGTACTATACTATTTCCATTTCTTTATTTTCTCGATGACAGTCCTAATTTGATATAATGCTCTCTAGCTCCATCCAATAGCTCCATCCGTATCAGTTTCTCCGACTCTGGTATTATATAACCTTGTACGTGTGTAAACGTCATATTTTTATAAAATAATGCATACATAATGTAAAAAATACGCTCGCACAAGGTTACACAGGAGCTGTCATCGAGAAAATAAATAAATGGAAATAGTATAATATGTTAAGGCAACGTGAGGAGCGAACTGGAATGCGAGATTTTGATCGAAAACAAACACTGAAAACTCCTAAAATTTCACGATTTTGTATAAATGCTCTTAACGTAAACTGGTCAGTGCAGAGCAACGTAGAGTAAGTCGATGCTTACGTGTGACTTAGTTTAGGCGTTACCTAACTAAGTCTATGCTTGGTAGAGTTTAGTGCAGACGGGCATAAGTGTTATGTTGAATAGTGACTTTTCACTCAGTACAATGATTTTTACATATTTTTTTAATACTACAACACTGCAGTAGATTTCGCTCCCAGTGTACTAAATCGCGCTGTGTACTTTATCAATGGGATAAGGTGGTTGTCACAGAGTAGGTGCCATTGAATTTATTATTATATTTATTGAATTCTACTAATCCCAAGCAATATGCATAATATAGTATATGATAGATAGACTGAAGAGATGATGACTCAATTGATTTATTGTTGTCCATATACCGACAGAGTGCGCTAGTATCAGATTTATTACTGATGAGTCTATACCAGTATATAATAAAATCCCCTGTGTTTAAAAGTTAATTATTAAACAAGGAATATGCGATTTGTTAGTTATTTTCTTACAAAGTTGTTTATATCGTGCTATTTGCCATTATAAAAGTTAAAGCCTAAAAATAAAGCATAAAATGATCAACAAAACGGCTAGCTGTTTATTTAAATGTATAATTCAATCCGACTGCGACATATGTACCAATCAATTTTCACCTTCTGATAAGCTTGGTTTTACAATTACAAACCAAAACATTGGTATCTATACGATGCTATACACCATGAAGGCATTTGCATATTATTTATATTTTAATCGCGTTGTGGACGATTTCCGCTTCTATTTCCAGATATAACGTACAGTGAGTCCCAGAACGAAGTGATGAACCAACACGTACGTAGAAAATCATGAATACCGGTCGCAGTTTGTAAAGTTCTGATATTTGAAAATCTATTGAAAGTAGCTATTAATATTACTGTTATTTACTCAATAAAATAATTCCCAATTCCTTAATTCAATATCGCAAAGTATATGTATCAGGATAACGATTCTGAAGCGACCCGGAATTGCCTTCTGATATACGGCTTAAGTCGATTAATTTGACAAGTTTAAATCAAAGGACATCTTGTACATCCTGAAATACATTTTAAAGTCTATTAGAAGTTGCACAGGGTTTCACGGACGACAACAAAATATATCCCTTGGTAGAAGCCTATGTTATTTTTGAATAATGCAGCTTTTGTAATAGGGAAATAATATTTAAAACTGTTTGCATGATTTCATATTTCATCGATTAAAATTAATAAGCCATATAAAGCCTGACCAATAATTTTAAACACCTCGCCATTTGTGGAACACGTATGGAACTAATTTCTTGTACGAATACACAATGTTGCAACAAAAAACGTGATTGACGCGTTCCTAGGGCAGTTTATTTAATTTTATTGGTCAGTTAGATTATTTTTACATTACAGGTACATTTAGTCTATACTGATTTTCACGACTGAAAACAAAAGCTAGTCGCATATTTTAATTTAGTTATTCAAACTAATAATTATTAAAGCATGAATGTAAGCTTAGCGTTAGAAGTGATAGTTACGGTCATGTCAAATAAATTGTGACCGTACAGTACCAAAAAACCTTAAAAATTTGTCATTGTGAGAAGTTAGCATTATGCGAAGTTGGCTTTCTGAGAAGTTGGCATTTCGAGAAGTTGTCATTTTGCGAGCAGTTGGCATTTTGCGAAGTTAGCATTATGAGATGAGATGAATTGTAGGCTATTGTGGAAGCGGATTCATCGCAAACCACGTCCGAGTTAGCTGTAGTCTGCGGTGTTAGTCACAAAACTGTTTTAATCCACTTGAAGCAAATTGGGAAGGTGAAAAAGCTTGAGAGGTTGGTACTTCATGAATTGAGTGCCGCAAACCGACAAACGCGCGTCGACTGCTGCGTTACATTACTCAACCGGCACAATAATGAAACACTTTTAAATCTAATCATTACCTGTGATGAAAAGTGGATCCTGTAAGACAATCGGAAACGCTCATCGCAATGGTTGAACCCTGGCAAGCCAGCCAAATCCTGCCCCAAGCGAAAATTTAATCAAAAAAAGTTACTTGTGAGCGTTTGGTGGACTAGTGCTGGTGTCGTTCACTACAGCTTTCTTTAATCTGGCCAGACGATTACGGCAGATGTCTATGGTCAGCAACTGCAAACCATGATGGAAAAGCTAGCTGCTGCTCAATCGCTCTAGGCCACTGCTGCTTCAGGACAACGCTAGAACACACACTGCACAACAGATGACTACCAAATTAGAGGAGCTTCAATCGGAATGTCTAAGACATCCACCGTACTCCCCGGACCTTGCTCCAACAGATTACCATTTTTTCGCAATTTGGATACCTTCTTGCAAGGGAAAAATTCAACTCCGATGGGGCAGTCCAAAACGCCTTCACATATTTTATTGATTCCCATCCGAATGGTTTTTTTAGTAAAGGAATCAATGAACTGCCTATGAGATGGCAAAAGTGCATAGATAGCCATGGTGCATACTTTGATTAAATAAATATATTATATTAAAAAAAAATTGACTTTATGTTCCTCCCTTACAAAACGCCAATTTCATATGTAATGGAAGGTCTTGGAAGCTATAGATGTCGCTTTTGGATGCAAATAATTTGAAGTAATTGTGGTCATATAATCTGTAAAGCACTTTTAATCGTGATAGTTTCATCTAAATACCTATAAGAAGTGAAGTCGGGATCATTCCTCCATCACAACCGGAGATATACAAGGCCAAAAAAGTACTCAAACAAACACCGCGACCCTGTGAGCTCGTGAGTACTGTACGTCACTTCTTATTTGTGCATCACAACACAATACACTATCTGGCACTACGCTACAAATCACGACACTCCATAGTGCAAGGTTGAATACAAGAAGCTGATAGAATAAATATAACAACACATTGAATAAATAATCTCCAAATAAATAAACACACATAACAAAGGAAATAAAAGACTACCTCCAATACCGTGAAAGTTAACGTTTTTTTTGGAAACACTGACATCTATCTGCGACCTGTCTAAATAAAACAGATAATATACTTTCACCTTAATAATTATCTCTACCAGACGATAGATGTCACCACCTGTAATGAATTGCCATAAATGTACAGGAACAGTCAAAGTGGATGAGTTACTACGATGCGCTGGGTGTCAATTACCAAATCATTTTTCTTGTGCAGGACTATCGGAACATGATTTTAAAAAAATACTTCCCATGAACAAGCCAAAATGGAAGTGCACATCATGCAAACAATCAAAGCAGCCCAACAGACCTAAAATAATTATTAAATCACCTGAGATAATCGATGCAGATATTTTATCGCAAACGTCATCATCCCCAATGGCCTCAATGGTAAATATAGATACAAATGCACTGATTAGATATATTGACACCAAATTTAACAAAATAATTCATACGATGACGTCTCTTAGAGAGTCTGTAGATGCGCGTCTAGCCTCATTGATGGAGACAGTTACTATCCAAGAGGAGCGAATAAAAAGTCTTGAATTCGACTCGTTTAACATCACACAAAACTGCACAAAATTGTTAGAACAAAACCAGAAATTACAGTCACAAAATTAAAGTGAACAAAAATCTCGTCTGTACAATGTAGAATTACAAAACCTACCCGAAAAAAAAGGAGAGAATCTCACAAATATTGCCATGACCTTAGGAGAGATATTGAGCGTGCCAGTTGCTGCCGAATGTATCAATCTCTCAAATCTCTCAAAATCTGTTCACCGTGTTGCACCTAATCAAAAATCCGACCGGCCTAAAAACATCATAATACAATTCACGACTGGGAGACTTCGCGATGACATCGTAGCAGCTGCACGGGTTCGTCGACACCTGACGGCTAGTGACATTCTACGAGCTTCAGACTCAGCAGCGGTGTCGGCTTCTACGCCTGTGTACGTCAATGAACACCTTACACTTAAAAACAAGATCCTTTACTCTAAGTCTCAAAAGTACAAATATCTATGGGTATCAAATGGCACAGTCTTACTTCGTAAGGAAGAAGCCTCTAGAGTCATAGTTTTCCGTAAAGAAGAAGATCTGCCGCGCCTTTGACTGTCTGCGCTTCCTCTCCCAACTACCTCTCATATCTCTTTATTTTTTGTGTACAGACAAACCAGACCATTCTTAGATATGCTTTACTTTAAAGATCTCATTTATCAATACAACTAGTTAATCCTTTGTTAATCGATTGATCTTATGTTATCTCTATTTATCACATAAAGCCAACCAGGATTTGAACATTTGGAAAGGGCAAGTCATCACACTTTTGAGAATTTCAATAACATATAAGTGTAGGAAACAAATATACAATGAAAACTGAATGATTCGTTTGTATTCAAATGATTTTTAGGCGTAAAAGGGTCTCAAATAATTAATTATCCTGAAATTGAAATCTATAACAAGGTTTTTATAAACATAACAACAAGCGGTCACAATATTTGAAACTGCAAAATATATCTTGAATTGTTTGTCGAAATTCCTAATACCTCATTATGAAATAATATAATTCAAACATTGAATGTTAGCTCGATTTCATCGAGAAATATATGATAATAAATGCTCCAGATTTAGATTGATCCAATCATTCCGGTCCTTTATGCTTTATTGGAAAATGAAAATTATTTCATAAAACACTTATTGGCTCTAAAAGAAGATCACAGTAAATGAAAAAGCTTTTAACGATTTCATGATTGGATTGCTAGGATGATTAAATAAAATGGTTTTCTATAAAAGTGAGTTTTTTTCCTAACGCTTCCAAGTTTTTTGGCAGAAAACTTGGAAGCGTTAGGAACAGGTTTGTGTGTGTAGATTTGTAGTTTTAAACAATCGTATCTTTATGTCCATTGACGTAAGTAATAGAAATCTTGATATAAATTCATGGAAAGGTACCAGGTTACTGCTGCATCACTCCCTACAAAAATTCCATACCTATTGTTTAATTACAAACACTTTCTGAGCGCCAGCAGCTGCATGCGAAAATTAACTTAAATGTTCGTTCGTACGATTATTATCACCTTGCATTTTGAAATTTTAGAAAAATATAATTTAATAATAATATGAATGACCAATCCCCAGACAAACACACCAACAGCGAACAGGGGGGGGGGACCAGGGGCAGAATAAACATACCTGTATAAATATAAACAACCATAACCCGAGTACTAGTTGAGACAATCAATTGTGCTATAAAAAAAGAGGAAAACACTTTCTTATAATTTTAGATAACTTCAATTTAAGTTTCATCATCATAAATTTACTTAATAAGAAAACGCGATAACCAAGAAGTCTAAGGAACGAATTCCGCTAGCGGCATAGATGGTTAATACATATTATGTTTCTTTAAAAGTGAAGTTTCTTATTTTTTTTAATGCAACTTAAGGCTGTTCTTGTGACTTTGCAATAATAAAGATGTAGTACATTTCTTAGCCCTACTACGGATAAATCTCCTTATAATTACATCCACAAAATTAGTATAGGCGTAGGGGAGGCCGAACTCAGAGTGATAAATTAGTATAAAAGAATGTAGCCCATGATGGCTACCATTCATTTGGTCTAATTCGCGAACATTTATATCTTCATTGCTTGGCTTTGTGTAACAATACTTTTTCTGGGTATTTGTTGTAATTTTTTTATATAATTTTAATTCTTATTATAGTAAGATGATGTTATAAATAAAATAAATAAATCCCAAGAAAATTCACCAATTGTATGGCCCAAAGTAAGCACGTACTTCTCTTTAGATACTTGCTAGTTCACTAACCTCAAAATTGATCAGGAATTTAATTCCATGCTTCTTATTTTTAAGCGGGTTCATACAAATATTATTTTAAATAATATTATATAGTGAAAAGATAATCTCACATTTCCCTTGTTTAACATTTCCCTGTAGTGATATCGGGAATAAAAAACCCGTGGTTGTGTTATTTAAACAGCTTACTCGACTTCTATGGGATTCTATTTACCCGCTGTAAATAGAATCCCATAGAAGTTCCAAGCAATAAAAAAGTATTGTAGGGTATAGGAGATTGCCTACCATATTTGAGATTTGGTATTTATCACAAGACTAGTGACTATATTAATCCAAATCATTAAACGAATAAAACATTGTCCTTAAAATCTAGCTTTCTTTCTAATCTATTGAAATACCATTACCAGGTTCTACGAAGCTTGAATCTATTATTCATTATTTCCTAAAATATGTATTTCAAAAGGTATTCTTTCTAAATTTATTTGGTCTGTATATAGACGATGACGTTAGGATAGCTTAGAATAGAAAAGATTCATTTTAGGGCTTCTAGGTTTCATAATGATTCCATTTGACCGAAATATATGTATTTAAAAAAAACATTGCAAAGACTACACCGTGGAGCAACATTAAATTTACGAGTCACTTTAGATAGTGGACTTACATTCGCGGATCACATAAAACGCGTCCGGGATCGAGCCACCTTCGTCATGAGTAGGCTGCACCCTCTTATCTGCAAGAAGCGTAAAATGTCGCTTAGAAATAAGCTTACACTATACAAAACTTGCATCCGCCCCATCATGACATATGCCAGTGTTGCTTTCGCTCACGTCAGCAAGTCGAACCTCAATCACTTGCAGGTTATTCAAAATAGGTTTAGGGCCCCGCCCTATGTTTGCAACATAGATCTGCACAAGGATCTCGAGCTGCCCACCATTACCGCATTCGTGAAGTTGGCGTCTAGACGCCACTTCGACATGCTCCCCACCATCCCAACCCGCTGGTCAATAAGTCAGCTGACTACACAGCCAACCCAGACGCGGCGGTTCGTTATAGGCGTCCGCATAACGTCTTAACAGATCCTGACGACGCTATTACTTGTACAACAAGGAACGCCGGTGTTCCAGTTAGAAATAGAGCAACACGGCATTCGAATCACCTAACCTACCGGTGGGCCAGGCTAACGCGGCGTACTTACCCACTGAGTTTCTTCTTTCTTTCTTTGGCAGTAGACGAACCTTCCGAACTAGTGGTAGTTTCAATATACGACGTCCCGTGCCCTCTGGGGTGCCCTTAGGCGTATCGTATGTAGGAGTAGTTTAGGTTCCGGTTAAGCGCCCTAAGCGCTAGGCCACAAAGTCCGGTGAAATTTAAAAGGCCAATAGGGCCATAAATAAACTGTCTATTTCGAAAAAAAGGCACATTAAATTAAATAGACCTCATTATCTTAGTACTTTATTTAACTAAGCCTTTGACTTTTTGTAAAGGAATGATAACAACTATTTGAAAAATTAAATAATTAGATTCTTAATTTTCAAATGCTACTCTTCTTTGTTAACCCATTGGCCGGTAGCTCGTCGTTCAGTGAATACTCCTAGGTCAATAAATTCAACGCCTAAATAGATCGTTTAGAAGATTTATTCTCGTGTAATTCGAGCCCTTACGATTTCTTTATAGCTCCTTTTATATCCCTTTGGATTCATTTGTCTCAGGTAGAAGTTAAATTGTATGTTGCTTGTTAATTGGATTTACTTATATATCGAATGTTATACAAATATTACGATTGACATCTAAAGATTTTGCATTCGCACAAAATGGTATGAATACTTAAATAGGGTATGAAAACCAATCTGCCGGAGGTAATTATAATCTATATTTCTCACGCAGTTTAGTTTTCGTTGTCTTTCACGTATCAGGTAAAACACTTAAAAAAGGTCAAAAAGTGTCAAATTATCATTAATATCGATTTGATTACACTTTTTAGGGTATTTTTTGAATTTTGAAATTAAAAACGCCGTTAATTTGTTTCTACTCCAAAGCACAGTTTTATCATATCAGCACATCTAGATTTGAGATTTTCCTCTTCGACATTTTCTCGAGAAATGAGAATTTCCGTCCACGTTTTATTACAATTATATTGGAAACTTTTTTTTTTGCTAACTTTACCATTATTTGAAGTATAATACTCTTCTGTGTAGGCACTATTTAAGTTATTATAGTGAATAATTTTTAGCGCATTCAGTTGTGAAAGCAATCAAAGGAGGCTGAGTAGTTGTGGGCTAGACAGTTAATTCGTGTCAAAAAATAAGTTATATTAACCCTATTATAAATATAATAAATAGCCAAGATTTAATTTCTGGAATACAAATAAATTCACAATATGTAAATTCACTGTGATTTTTATGATTGGAATTTAGTTTTAACGTCGGCAATACTAATTTTTTCCTCCAATAACGAGCGAAAAGAACGAACGACACGTACGTGATTGTCGAGTCACTCACTTATCCATGTGTTCAAATAAAACCTAAAATGACAGCAAAGCAATGGCAATACTGATTTATAAACAAAAATTATCCATAAAATTTATCTTCACATGAAAAATTAAAATTTTTTTGGAAAAAAATTATTTTTTTTTGTTAATTTTCAGGAAATTGACGATTTTTTCAAGCACAATTTTATCATATTTTTGGCTATTTAGTTTAAATGTTATAACAATTAATTTAAATAGCTTCCAATCCTCCGAATAAAAAATAAAAACATTATACGTCCTCAAATTTTTTTTTAAATTTTTTTAATTTTTTTTCTTACGATAAAATTCGGTCTTGTTTCTCCCATTTTAATACGTGCACATTATAGAGATTCACCCTGCATATTAGTTGACAGCACTCTAAGGGGCAGAGAGTTCATCCTACAATACGTATACGTATCCTACATCCGTTTGAGGGTGTTCGTCGTTTGGATACTTGGGGGGAGGGAGACTTGCCGAGCTAACAGATGCAGAAAAGAATAATTTTGTATAGACATAAAGAGACTCTGTAAATTTATTTTGAAAAAAAAAAAATATACCCGTGAAGTTTCTTGCCAGTTCTTCTTCACGAAGGTTTTTTTTCGAACTGGTGGTAGAATCATGTTTTATTTGACGTCAATAAGAACAAGTAATTGTCAATGTTGAGAAATAAATATTTGAATTTGAATTTGAATTTGAATATTATTGTAATTGTATTGTAGGTAGGAGGACTATGGGCTGCTGCGCCCATGTGATGTCGATGAAATGGTACCTAAGCTGGACTAAGTACCAACAAAATATTGTACCATCAACTCAATCCTTACTTACAATATTTGAAGATGATTAAATAATTTAAAGATGAATATGTTATGGTTTTATTTACACAGACCTATCAATTTATTTATAAACTCCCATACATTATATTCTTATATTTATGGCAAACAAGTAAGGAAGAAGCCATGTGGCCTGATTAAAGACTGCCAGTCTTAAACCACTTACTTGTTTCCCAGTCAGAATTATTTTTAACATTCAGTTTAGTTTTACTTTAAAAAGTATGTTGAATTTTGTATAACTTTTTGTTGTCTATCTGTATAAATTTATATGTTTAAAGGATATTTATATATAAATATGTACGAGTATAACCAACATTAGTAATCTGATAAATAAATCTCGTCACAAAAACATATATTTAGGTAGAGGCTTTAAGATAGACATCTGGATGTTAAGACCTAGAAATAATGTTTTATACATACACTATTCGTTTTGGGACTTCATTCATTATAGTATATTTAAATAATTTATTGAAAAGTCCAACGAAATAATTTAAAATAACATTCTCATAACCTAATGAAACTTTTTATGACACTACTAAAATATCTTATATCTTAATTTAGAGAAGTACAAATGTTTTCAAATTTTAGGTGAACACTACAAATGTATGTTTCTTATAGAAAACACGAATTTCAAGTTGTTAACACCATAGCCCAGAAATGTATGGAACGGTATTTTTTTTTGTTCCCCTCCACGGGAAGGGCAGTAGGATAAAAAATGCTCTGACGCATACACTGGCGCGCGCGATCCATCTGCCACCATCCGCACCTGGAGCCTTTTTGGACTTTTGACTTCTGATGAGAAGCAAGATTTCATCTTTAGAGACTGTGACGGGTCGGCGGGGATGGGGAGAGAGTCTCTACGGAGAACTTCGTCCTCCACCGCCTGGATGTGAGAGGGATTCGCGGGTTGCGTGCTGGGCGAGCATTGAGACGCAACGCTGTCAGCGAAGCATTCGGCTTTCTCTGCGACTTCGAAGGCGATAGAGCCATCGGGACGAGTGAGAGGAGGGACATGAGAGGCGGCATCTACGCGTAGGGCTCGGGCCATACTATAGTACGCTTGGTGGGAAGGGGGGATATTTTCGTTGTTAAATCGTCGTTAGATCGTTCAACTGAGCGTCTCTGAGTTCCGCAAGGCAAGACCTAACTTTACGTTGTAGTTTGTTGGCAGCTGATCTATACGATCAGATACGATCGATACGATCTTCGGTGGGACGGGAGCCCAGCGCGATGCTGGCTTCGACGGAGACGCGGTCACTTCGGCGCGGGGCGGGTGCTGAAGGCACCGGGGTGGTATCGGGTGTTGAAGAGAGACCAATGTGAATGGGGGCTCAGGAAAGCCGGTTAAAGTAGCGGCGCCCGACGACGGTTCGGACGCGGAATCGGAATCGGAGTCGCTCCCGGGAGCGGTACGCCTACGCCGCGACGCGCGGGATGACGTGACCGACGCGCAGTCCATATCGGATGGAACGGGAGACGCGGGAGAGCTGGTAAAGACCTGAGGGGTCTGGGAGTTGGTGGCCTGAGAGGCCGGGGTTGGGGCCGGGGTTGGGGCCGGGGTTGGGGCCGGGGTTGGGGCCAGGGTTGGGGCCGGGGTTGGGGCCTGGGTTGGGGCCGGGGTTGGGGCCTGAGGGGCCGGGGACGCATTAAGCGCCCGACGCGGCAAGCGCCTGGGCAAACGCTTTCGCGAAGTTAATTACGCTTAGCGAATCCATGGGAGGGGTTGGTGTGAATACTAAGGAATGTATATTTAAGTATATAAAAGATGCCTTGAGTTCCCTAAAATAAACTTAGCGAACCCTAGCGGCTAACCTCACTACACTACACAGCACTCAGCACAAGCACAACACAACTTAGCACAGCACTTTGAAGACTAAGGGGCTTAGTCACAAAGAAAAATCAGATAGCGCTCGGAGGGAGTAGGAAAACCCAGAAAAACCGTATCACGGAACCAACACGCTATACTGTGATGTCAGTGAACTGAGTGCCACGGAATATCGGGAAGGGACCGATCAATCGGAGTGGTCTTGGAACGTCCGTACCGGGCGGTGATCGGAGCGAGAATGATTATTCGGACGGTATATATTCTGCCTCCTTTATATATGCTAGTTAAATACGCCTATTCAGCAAGTGCTGCAATATAGTCCGCGGTGCTTGTATTCTGCCAGGACTAAGTGAGGTAAAATACATTACTATGTAGTTTCAAAGCCAAGTACTACATAAAAGTATCTACTATAGTAAAGCTCTTTTTTTATCAAGTTCGTATTTTTCGAATTATCCGCTGAGATTTACTTTAATGTGGGGTTTGTTTACAGTTTCGTTCCAATATTAATTTCACAAATGTGGTTTCGTGATTTTTTCCATTTGTTTCCGAAATTAAGCACGATGATAGCAATTGTCACGTCACTATATACTAAGATTTAATTTATGTACTAAACTGATTAGTCTTCTCTATTTAAGTTAGCAATGAGACATTATTTTTTAATAAAAACTATTGTCGGTCTGTGTATACCTGTGTTGCAAGTGAATTTTATTATATTACTGTTTTACAAAGCAACACACCTCTAATGTTACAGGCATTTTTATAAAAATCCAATTTAGTTTAGTCACAGACCTCATTGTTACATATTAGTATTCCTTCTCAAATTAGTCAGGGTACAGCAATTATGTGTGAGCCAGCTAAATTATTTGTATATGGTCGAGCAAGGCTAAAGGAGACGCCTCGACAGCGCCTCTCCATCGTAGGCCGAGGGGGGAAGGAGAAGGAAGTACGCTCGCCTTCTCCCTCTTGATAACCAGCCATAGCAGGTGACCATCCCCTAATTGAGGAGCTGGGCTCCTGCGGCTGGGCGTAATGCCAATGGCAATACCGTGAGCCTCAGCAATGACGACGGATGTATACCGTGGTGTTTTTAGTGGGTCAAGTCCCACATAACCTGACACTCCCCCTTCAGTGTCGGGTAGGTGAATGCACCTTTTTCAACACACTACAAAAAAAAACAAAACAAAACGACAAACAAGATAATTGCTCATTGAAAAAAAACGTAATCGTTAAAGATGTTAATTAACAGAAATAATTTGCATTAAATAACATTCATACAACATATTTTTTTTCTAGAATATTCTAGTAAATTTTTGGAGATCAATGAACAAAAACAATGGTCAGACTGACCTCCATTAATCTTCGGCCAACTTTGTTTTAGGAAAGGTTTCAACCCCTTCCGCTTCATAAATATAAGGATGGCAGCAAAAAAAACTGGACTTCTTTTGTAAGACAGCTATAAGAGTGCATAATTGAACACGTTCAATGAAACGAAGGTAGTGTAACTGAGTTGTTTAATACGAATCTCCTTTTAGGTAATAATGCATCAGCTATTTTTGGTAAGAGATAAGCATGTCCGATATTAGCTTGCATATTTCATGTTAATTTGAATAGAGAATTACCTATTTCAGTGTATTTATATGTTTTGCTGTGGATATGCAAAAAAATAAACACTTTTTAATGGAGGATTTGAAATTAAATCTTTAGTATTTAAATATTTGAAATTAAATATTTAGTAGTACATCACAGATTTTACCAAATTCTACAAGTTACGTTTGTTATATATGTTGTTTAGTTAAATTAACACAGAATTGGATGTGAACTTAATTTTTTTTATCACTTTATGGATCTCAACTTTAAGATTCTTCAATATAGTTTTGGAGATCATTTATATTTGTACTAATTCCAGTCCTTAACCTTTACGATTACTTTACGATGCACGTTACAGACGTTTAGAAGTAAAGTAAATTGTAAAACTTAATTTAAAAAAATGTATGAATATAATATGAACAATATGTACAGAAGTGTTCAGTTTGGTGAATTTTGTCGAAGAAAAAAGTCGTTGATTTAGGTCTAAATAACTCGAAGCGAATACAATCATACTTGCCGAGGAGTTTGAGTAGAACTTGTGTAAATTTATAAACATTTTTTCTAGTAAAGCGATATTAAGGCATACTGTGAGGTTCTGACATTCGTGCGTAATAGAAAGCTTTTAATTTCTTTTCTTGGCTTTTTGGATGAGAACAGTAACTTTTTTTATATCATTATCGCAATGTTGAGTTAATAGATTTTATAATTCTGAAATAAATAAAAAAAACATTCTTTTTTTTGTGTTCAGATATTATTTTCCAACTAATAAATTAATTCTTACTCTCAAATAGTATTGACTAGCCAAAAAAGGAACTAGAAGTTAAAGGAATATCCATTAGCTTTGAAAGAAAAATTGAATTTAAACTAAAATAATTGTCTAAAATATTGCAAAAGTTGTCGAAATCGAGGATTTATTTAATCTAACCAACTGTAAACTTGGTGTCGTTCTAGAATTTATCGTGATTCTACAAAACGAGTTAACTCCGGTCCGGTCATGTTCTCTTTGGTGATATGCGCTTTCTGTATCTACAGTGTATGCGGTGAAGATTGGTGCAGTCCAGTTTATTATCATTATCACGATTGTGATATTTACAATTCTTGGTGAATGACGTTCTAATATTTAATATTTCCGTCACTTTCCTCTTTTCATTATATTAAATAAAATACTTTTTAACCGGGATGTTATCACATTTAATTGTAGTTTTATATTTTTAATTCGCCGTTTCAGTATCTTTACAGTCAGGTCACGAGTTTTAATACTTACTACTTACAACAAATAAATCGCAGGCGAGGCGCCCCGGTGCTATTGCTTAAATATATTCTCAATACATAAAATCAGCACACTAAAGATTTAAGGGATTATAAGTAACACAAATAATATTATCATTTTATGATATGGAATAAAATTAACAACAGATGAACTAATGTCAAATGTGTTTTTGTACGGTTACTTTATGATTTTGTCGTCTATAGCGGATGAAAAATAGTACCGTTCATCCTGAAATAGGTGAAAAGTTGCTCAAGCTAAACTACTAATCTAAAGCAACATGGGATCAACAAAGCATAAAAAAATAATTCTTATTAAAAATAATGGATTACCATGCGTTTTCGACGCATGTAGCAAGAACGCCCGCGCTCCGCAATATCTTGTTAGTCAGTCAAAGTAGTTAGAGCTTTAGCTAACTTGAAAATTGTTCTTCCTATTTTATGCATTGGATTGTTTTTTCCTTCAAACCAGTTGTTCATTTCTTGATAATAAATAAACCCGGAATTAAAATTAAAAAACATACTTTACTAAAACACAATTAACGATTTCAATGTCCTTGGGAAAAGTTGTTAAGTAAGAAAAACACTTTCACCTGTTTTGGGATTAACATTGGTTTTTGAATTCCGTATAGTTACGAACGCCTCGGTTAGCAACTAAGTATATTTTTAAGATATTATTGGGTTTGCACTTGTTTTGCATCGTTCGTTTTTTATTTATAAATATTTATATTTATAATTGCAAATAATTTACGTATGTAAATTATTAAAATCTCTATGTGAGTCTTAATATTGCTGCTACATAGATAGCAATTAACTAAGTGGCTTGCAGGCTTGACACATAACTCCTAAATACTTTTTTAGGTAAATGGGTTTTATCACGATGTTTTCCTTCACCATTATTTTAATTAGTCGTGCTTGACTAATCATAAACATTAAGAAAAATAGTAGTAACTTGTATTGAGGTAGAACTCATGTACTCATAGAACATAATGCTGTTTAAGCTATTATCATAGTGCAATATTACCGACATATTTAGTTCACCGACTAGCTGAAAAATAGAATAGTCAGCCAAAATGTCGCACCTGCTTGGTCCTATCTATGTTCCGCTAGATTGCTGTGCGATCGAAAATAACGTTGGTATTTTTTAGTATCCAATATCTTTGAAGAAGGTTCTTAATTGACTTATCCCCTTTAACATGAAAATTGACAAGGATACTGTTTCTATATTTTGTGTAAGGTACATAAAATATTAAAACATAGACCGTTAGGGACACTATAGGTAAGGTGCTGGTTTCTTATTTGATTCGATACCGATTACTACTATACATAGTAACCACGTTTTAAAAATTATTTAAGTTCGTTCATTAGTCAGAACAGTCAGAACTTGAGGAGAAGTCTAACACAAATCTCCAAAAATTGAACTCGCCTCTGGATTATATAAAATATAAGAATTACTTACCGAGGGCAGTACATATTTCACAAAGTTACCATTTTGCTCGCACTAGGCAAGCCCGTATCACGAGAAACTACGTTGAGTCGAAAATATTATTCAAAAATTCGAAAATATATTCGAAAATAGTTTCGCACTTAAATTATAGTTTTAAAAGTAACAAAATGAACATTTAGTATTATAAAACACTACTCACGATTTAAGGCCAGTACAAACCTAGATACATAGTATATTTGCAAACTGCGACATTATAAAGTCAGACAAAAAATCAGAATCTGAAATCAAATAACTTTGTACAACAAAAGCAGCTTGAAACTCTTCTCGAGTCATTTTGCAAAGATTTTCCATAATTGCTTAATTTTCCTGGCATTCTTTTTGTTCCGAACGTTTCGAGAATATATCATTTTCGCAATATGCTCGTGACATTATGCTCTTTCTTTGCTCTTCTTAGATTTATGAAACTACTAAGGAAGAATTTTCGAGTCGTTTCTTATAAAATGTTGATTTAAAAGTGCAGTTTTTAATTTGAGTTTTTGTTTGTGAAATTTAGAATAATCTTTTTAATTTTTTTAATAAGGTAAAGTCCAATAATTCTGCCTGGAAGAGGCTGTCCAATATTGTCATTTGGCTTGTAGTAGCCCTTAAAACCTTCTCCAGAAAACCCCTGTAGGAATCCTGAAAGGAAAACCAGATATTTTTGTGAATTACACAGAAGTCTGTTTACGAATGCCACATGTCCTTAATGTTCATACGCTTGTAATTCTTTGGTGAGCTCCCCAATTGTAAGGTGATCTGCAACATTTACGTTATCAGAATTTTTTTTCGCGGCTATATTTATTGATTGCTGCTCTCAAAATAATGTTAAATACAAAACTCTGCTATATTTATGAAAACAAAAAGAAAATTACTAAAATATGTGTACAATTTTTCAATATACAATGTTTTACACTTAGTTAATAGATATTTTATATCTTCACAACATATTTATTACGTTTGTGCTAAATACATACATACATATTTTACTCTAGTTTGTAGCAAGAATGACTTAGTTTGAGAATTCTTAATTTTATATGGAATATATAATTTCTTTTTCAGGTTATATTTATTTTAGAAATATTAAAGTTTAAGTACGAGAATGTTTGTTTTAAATCCTACTAATATTATAAACGCGAAAGTTTATAGGTATGAATGGATGTTTGTTACTCTTTCACGTAAAAAGTACTGAATAGATTTTATTGAAACTTCACACTAACATAGCTTCTACATCAGAATAACACATAGGCTACAATTTATAAAGATATTGTGTGAATTGTCCAAAATATCAAGTAAGTAGGAAAAAATCTCTGCGAATATCTGCGAGCTATTCTGGCGTGCGCTGCCAAAACCGCTAGAATTACACATATCTAATGTATGATGGAAATGTATGTCTTTTTATAAAAAGCGCGCCACAGTATGTATCTTAGTATCTAGTATATATCTTATGTATTAGCCATTATAGCCAAAATAGAGAACCATAACTACAATAAAAATTGATAATTTATTCAAATGCACATTTGGTAGTAATAAATTGAAACCTAAATGAAAATAGATACTTTTATCGCTTCTGGTATTTAAAGTAGATAAAATATGTCTTTCACGCTACATAATTTGGCCAAATGTTATTTTAATAGTTATGTTGATGACAAACTGAGAGCGCGATACTGCGGTGCGGTCCAGCGGCACCTTGGTCCTTATTTGGTTGTTTTTGTTCATTTATAATATGTGAATATAATATAAAAAAATGTGAATAACATAACAGCAATAATAATATAAATCATATAATATAATTGAAGAAACATGCTTTCTGTACATTGAATATAAAAAATAAAATCATAGCAGGGGTTGTTATTATATCGATGCCGAACCCAAAAATGTAATTAATTTTTTTTGTCTGTTTGTCTGGAGTTTGTGCACGCTAATCTCAGAAATGGCTTATCCGATTTTGATACGGATTTCATTAATATATTGTGGGTAGTTTCACTTAACATCAATCGGTTCAGAAATAAAAAAAATATGTCAATTTAATTAATCAAGTCGGACATTCAAATTCAAATTCAAATATTTATTTCTCAACATTGATAATTACTTGTTCTTATTGACGTCAAATAAAACATGATTCTACCACCAGTTCGAAAAAAACCTTCGTGAAGAAGAACTGGCAAGAAACTTCACGGGTATATTTTTTTCAAAATAAATTTACAGAGTCTCTTTATGTCTATACAAAATTATTCTTTTCTGCATCTGTTAGCTCGAAAAGTCTCCCTCCCCCCAAGTATCCAAACGACGAACACCCTCAAACGGCACCCGTTCACGAGTTAACGCGGGATCCAGCCATCGCCCTCCTCAACCATATTGAGGGAAGTGAGCGACCCGTCACCCGACGCTACCGTAAGAAGACGTACTTTAGTGACAATGACGCTTTAGATATTCATCGGGACGAAGAACTCATCGCACATACAGACACATTACACATGCTTTGTTACAAATACTAGTACAATCCTGTTAATGAGGGGATTATACCCAAGGGCTTTTATCATCCAAATAATCGGATAGTTTATAATATGCTCTAGCACACAACTTCTCCTTTATAGTTTCTTTGAATTTGTCAATAGGAAGACCTTGGATATCCTCAGAAACCTTATTATAAAAGCGTATACATTGACCCATGAATGAGTTAGTGACTTTATGAAGCCTGCTATTATGAGCTGCCAGCATATTTTTACTTTATACTTTTTTTTGCGGGGGTAGTTGTAAAGTAAGCATCAAAAATTTGTCTCTCCAACATTTTATTTAAATAAAATAGGAAAATAATATATTTCTATTTATTTACTTTATCTTCATGTTTGTGTAACTATATACTACCCACCAGCTATAAATTCCTTTGTTGGAACACAATAGAACACAACACGCAAAGTTAACCTCAAAATTGGTGAGTCATGGAGGCTGTACAGCAGTCAGTCAAATCAGCAATGGAATTCTTCACAACCAGTATGGCACAATTCCAAGAGGAATTAAAAAAAAACAGTACTACATCACCAACATTGTCATCATTGGCTGCTGATTTTAACACTTTTAAGAAGTTAATGCTCACTGTCATCGATGCACTGAAAACTCAAGTCCAACTTCTTATCCAGAACTGTGACCGCTTGGAGATGAGAAGCCGTCGCAAAATGCTTTTAATTCATGGGGTTCCTGAATCCAAAGCTGAAGATATTCTTGAATGTTTTCTTATAATTACAAATCAAAAACTTAAGTTGCCTACTATTATCAAGGATGACATCAGTTTCTGTGGCCGGCTGGGAAAGTCAGTGCGCGAAGACAGACCCAGGCCTATCCTCGTCAAGTTTAATAATCGCAAGACTCGTGAAAATGTCTGGATGTCGAAGACGTCGCTGAAGGGTACGGGCATTGCAGTCTCCGAATATCTCACACGGCTCCGGCATGAGATTTTTATCGCAGCGAGGCAGCGTCTCGGTGTATCACGTTGCTGGACTCGTGATGGAGATATCTATGTCACTGATGCTGATGGGCTTCGACGGCTTATCAGAACTTCGAATGATTTGAACAGCATTCCAGAGGCAGCTTGCATTACGGAAGCACCCAATAAGGAAGGGAAGCAGCTGAAGGTGACTGCTACTGGTAGAAATCGACGTGCCGTATGTAAAAAATAAGACTGTATTTGGAGTTTTCCAAGTAGCCTTTGTTTATTTTTAGAAGTGTTGCTTTGTTTACTTTTTATCAATCAATTATTGATCATAAATCGGTGATTGACATTAAGACAGACTTAATCAATCAATCAATTAAGATGCGTTCTAAATTTGTTATTAAGTTTATTAACTATTGCGAAATTAGTTCTCTCTAATGCTTTTTTTCTCTGCTTTAGATTTCGTAATTCCTATATAGTGATATATTTCACAAAATTGTGTTGAGTTTACTTTCTTTATTTTCTTTATTGTAAGCAGCTGGAGGGTATTCAATTTGTTTTCAGGTTTATTTGTAACATTACATATTTATACTTAAGTAGCTATATAGTTATTCTTATACGTATATAACACACACACATATATATATATATATTATATATATATATATATATATATACATTTATATTATATATTTCTATACATTTATATTTAAATACTTTTATAATTATATACAAACTTTTTTAATTTTTACTTTTTATTGATTTCTTGTGATGTCTGATGATTTATATCATTCTGCTCAAAACTCTGATGATGATAGCCTGTCTCTTTCAGTTCTGCTCTCTCAGTGATACTGATTCCGTTACTCACCTCGAGCCCAAAAATTTCTTGTCACTAACAGACTTTAACATTTGTCATATAAATGCCCAAAGTATCCCACGACATCACACAGATTTAATAAACACTTTTTCACCTGATATAGTACAAGCTCTTTTGGTGTCTGAAAGTTGGCTTACGCCTTATGTTAGTGCTAATCTATACAATATTCCAGGATATACTCTGATTAGAAATGACAGAATTGGATTGCGTGGTGGTGGAGTAGCGATATACCTAAACTCAGATTACAAGTATAAAGTTATATCTATTTCACCGGGTCTCTATTCCGGTTCAGCAGAATATATTTTTATCGAGCTGTATCTGAATAGCTTAAAATATTGTCTTGGAGTTATCTATTGTCCACCGTCCATTACTTATTTCCCCACTTTGGAATCCGTACTCGACGCAGTTGCCACCGAATACACACATCACGTGAATATGGGTGACTTGAATACGGATCTCCTCACAGATGACTCTCGAGCTCGCAAACTAAACAGTTTGATTAGTGCGTTTAACCTCCAAATACTGCCACTTAATGCTACTCATCATAACGTAGGTTCTCCTGATACTTGGCTTGATGTAATCATTACGTCAACTAATTTATCACCTAATTACGGTCAAATGGCTGCTCCGGATTTCTCACGGCATGACCTTATTTACTTATCTCTTAATACTTATTGTCAAAAGCGGCCATCTAAATTTATTGACGCCAGAAACTATAAGTGCATCGACTTCAATCTGTTTAATACGCAATGTGCTGATACTAATTGGTCACCAGTCCTTGAAGCAACTACCATTGACGATAAATTAAAAACATTTTGCGATATCGTTACCGCCATATTTGATCGCCATGCACCGATTCACAAAGTGAAAATCAAAAGGCCTCCTGCACCTTGGATCAACCAAGATGTTCGGATGGCCATGAAAAACCGTAATCGAGCCTTTATAAAATTTAGGAAAAGTAAGACTGGGGAAAACTGGTGCAGGTTTAAACTACTTCGAAATCGTTGCAATCAGGTCATACGTAACGTTAAACGTCGTTATTTTCATAATAATATTGTGGATAACTCCTCGGCCAACATGTGGAAATTCCTCAAATCACTTGGCTTAGGCTCGCAATCTGTTAATTTCAGTTTTTCTAACTTCACTCCCGATGATTTAAATAAACATTTTTTTCCAACCCCCTTTCTCGATATTGGCACCAAATCAAGTACTGTATCTCAATTGGCATCTTCACCAAAATTAACACAGGATACCTTCGAATTTTCGCCAATTACCATAGACGATGTGAAAAAAATACTCAAATCTTTGAAATCTAAAGCTATCGGTATAGACGGAATTGGACGTACAATGATACTTCTAATGCTTGAATGGATTCTTCCAATCTTTACTCACATCGTTAATTTCTCACCTAATCAGGTACCTTTCCTGCCATGTGGAGTAAAGCTCTGGTAATACCTTTACCTAAAACCAATAGTCCCTCTTTGATGAGCCACTTTAGACCAATATCTATTCTGCCATATCAGTCTAAAGTTGTTGAAGCAGTAGTGCACAAGCAACTATCAGACTTTACATTAGCACACAACTTATGGAATCAGTATCAATCCGGATTTCGGCCCGGACACAGTACTTGTACAGCTCTTCTAAAAGTTCTAGAAGATGTAAGAGCAGGAATGGATAAATCAAAGATTACACTGCTGGTTTTTGTTGACTTCTCAAACGCATTTGACGCTGTAGACCATGACATTCTTCTTGCTGCTCTTGAGAAGCTCAATATTTCCCCAGTGGTATCGAAGTGGTTTTCCTCCTACCTCCATGGTCGTCAACAGGCTATTAAAATAAATCCTGATAATCGTAGCACATCTGACTGTATGAATCTTGATGCTGGCGTTCCCCAAGGTGGCATACTTTCTACACTGTTATTCTCTATTTTTATAAACCTTGTCACCCTAAATCTCAAATGTTCGTATCATCTTTATGCCGATGATTTACAACTGTACACGCAAACCAGTACACATGATATTGATATAGCTGTTGACTTGCTTAACGCTGACCTTGCACATATCAACCAGTGGTCACAGCAGTTCGGTATCAGAGTTAATCCCAGCAAGTGTCAGGCCATAATATTAGGTAGCTCACGACAGATTAATAAAATTGTTATTTCCTGTGCGCCATCTCTTTCTTTAAACTCATCCGTTATTGCCTACTATTCTTCCGTCAAAGAGCTCGGCTTACACATTGATGCTACTCTCAGCTGGAACAAGCATATAGAGGAAGTTAGTCGAAAGGTAACAGCTTCACTGCGTTCTTTGTACCGTTTGAAGTATTTTCTTCCTAGGCAGACCAAGATTCTACTTGTAAACGCGTTGGTATTGCCAATAATAGATTACGCGGATATGTGCTACACAGATCTCAACGAAGATCACCTCAACAAGTTGGACCGTCTTCTGAACAACTGCATTCGGTTCATCTATGGGCTGCGCAAATATGATCACATATCCGACTTTCGCAAACAACTTGGTTGGCTGCCTATTAGGCAACGCAGGCACGTTAGGATACTTTGTACATTCTTTTCAATCCTCAACGATCCTCACGCTCCGGAATATTTAAAGTGTAAATTCCAGTTTCTAAGCTCTACACATGATAGATGTCTCCGGTCTTCCTATAATCTGAGCCTTCATATTCCTATGCATCATTCCGGATTTATCTCTTATTCTTTTGTTATCCAGGCTACACGTTTATGGGATACTCTACCGGTGGAGTTAAGGAAAGCTTCCAGTAAACTCTCTTTTAAGCAGCGAATTAGAGCTCATTTTTTAAAGTCACTCAGGGAATCATGAAAAATAATATATGTGTATTTATGATTAATGTGATAAGTTATAATATAATCTATTTTATTATATATATCTTATTTATTTATTATAATTTTTTAAATATCGTTTATGACGTTTATATATTATTATATTAAAAGTCATTCTTATAGTATATAAGTATTAGTATATAAGTATGTACGCATATGTATTTTGTAGGCACCCCTTATTTTGAAAACCTCTCCATTGCTGCGGTAGACTGGTAGAGAATGTCAAATGGCATTAAGTCCGCCGTTTATACAATAAAAATAATTTTATTTTGTGCAATAAAGTTTTAAATAAATAAATAAATATTTCTTCCTCTTGTGTTAACATAGTGCAGATCTTTTTTTCTTTTGAACAAGGTTATGTTCTTTTTAACATACATTAAATTTTCTAAAATATATTGTGAATGGAAGGTAAGAATATTTATTTCCTTAAATTTACTTCCAAGTGACACCCTTAGACCGAGCTGATAGATTGCGCGAACAGCCCTTTTCTGCAGAATAAATATAGCATCGATGTCGGCAGCACTCCCCCACAACAGAATACCATATGTCTGGCTGACCATACTCTGCTCTACCATATATGAGGCTGTGGAAGTCACCAAAATAGACTAATCGAGCAGTTGTTTCATTTGAAATTTGTCTAATTTTTTTAACAGCATATGCGGCAGAGCCAAGCCTTTTCGCTAAACCATCAACATGCGGTCCCCACTGGAGTTTGGCATCTAAGGTTATGCCCAGAAATACAGTTGAGTTTACAGGAGTCAGTTCCTGGCTCTTAACTACAATGTTTGTGTTTACCTGTTTGACATTTGGCAATGTAAATTTAACACATTTCGTTTTTTTTTCATTTAGGAGCAAATTATTAGCTGAGAACCACTGCTCTGTGTTGGAGATGCATTTGTTCACCGCTCGATAGTCAATTTCTTGTCTTTTGATTTTAAACAAGAAGGAAGTATCGTCAGCAAACAATATGACCTCGCATTGATTCTTAACGACCGATGGCAGATCATTAATATAAACTAAAAATAGGAAAGGACCAAGAACTGAGCCCTGGGGCACACCCATTGTCACTGCTGATCCTGATAATATTTCTCCATTTATTGCAACTTTCTGTTTTCTATTAGAAATATATGATTTAATCAAGGCAAGCGCTCGGTTTTTATTTTCATTAAACTATTATACACAATAAACAATAAACTAATAAACTATATGAACAATAAACTATTACCGTAAAAATAAGAGAGTAGTTTAAATAAAACACTTTTTACCGGATATTATCGCGTATATAAAAGTGTTTTATTTAAAGTATGTATCGTGAAAATTTAAGAAAATATATAAGAGAGTAGTTGATTTAAAATTAATTTTTCAAAAATCTTACTGAGCGTTGGTAGTATAGATATAGGTCTAAAATTATTAGGATCAGACATACTACCTGCTTTGAATATTGGTATGACCTTACTCAATTTCATTAAATCAGGAAAAACACCATTATCAACACAGTCATTAAATATACTGGCTAAGTACGGGGCTATACCATCAATGACAGATTCAATAATTTTAACAGAAATCCCATCTAAATCGGCAGTATTTTTTACTTTAATGCTTTTAAATGCATTTAAAACTTGTGGAACAGTAACATGTTTAAAAATAAATCAATATCGCATGAATTTACATTTTCCGTTAGCAGTGACTGTGCAAGAGTGGAACATGAATTAATACTCGAAGAAGTTGACACAGGGATGGCAGTAAAAAAAAATTCAAATGCTTCAGCAACTTCTTTGTCAGTTGACAATACTTTATCATTAATTTTTAAATTATGTTTGGTGTGTGGTTCTTTTGCTTTCCCAGTTTCCTGATTAATTATATTCCATGCAGTTTTTGAAATGTTAGTACTATATTTAATTTTATTATTAATGTAATTAGATTTAGCTACACTGCAAACTCGTTTAAATAATTTTGAATACTTTTTAACATATTCATAAAATGTCTTATTATGATTATAAGTTCTTTCACTGTACAATTCATATAATCTATTTCTACTTCTGCATATTCCCACTGTTGCCCAGTCACTAAACCTAAATAAATTATTATTTATACATATTTTATTTTTTTTAAAAACAGAGTCATATTCATTTCTAATTATATTATGAATAGAGTTATATTGAGTAATAGGATCTGCACAGTAATCTAATTTAAATGCTTTTTAAAATTTTTAAAATTTTTAAATTTTTTTAACTATTCTGTTTCTATCTTGTATCTTTTTTTATCTGTATGTAGCATTGACTGAAACTTTACTAAACTTTATAATAATTGTCTATAAATAATATTATAAATAGAAGTTAAAAATGATCAGTTTCGGAAATACGGTTTAGTTTAGGATGGACGTTTGTAGGTTGTACACGACTGTGCGGGTATATAAAGCGCGCCGAAAATCGCGCCGCTGGTTCGCTTCAGATGAAGGCTGTGAGGCAAATATAGCAAGAGTCATTCAGGGGCTTTTTTTGGTGGGTAGTGGTTCTGCAAGGCTTTTTTTTTTTGGTTCCCCTCCACGGGAAGGGCAGGAGGATATAAAAAATGCTCTGACACATACTCCGCGCGCGCGATCGGAGTTATGTGGGACTCGTCCCGACGCCTACCAGAACCATACCCACTAAAAAACCCCCTGTCGGCTCGTGCAATTTTTTGCTACTCAGCCTTTATCTGAGCGACGGCCAATTGGAGAAAAAGGCCGCGCTAGCGGGGCCCAGAAGGGGTCACCCGCTGGGATTTACATAGCACTGAAGGTGCTCAAAGCACTGAAGGTGAATACATAGCAATGAAGGTGCTCAAAATGAAAAGTAAATAATTAAAAACATTAAGAATTGAAAAATAAAATTGCATCAATTCGGATTTACGTTAGAATTAGAGTTTACGTTAGAATTAGAATTTGCGGCCTGAAGGGCTAAGAGATCTAGCGTCAGCTGCGTCGCTACGTTCGTGTGCACGTTTCTCGGTCTAGTGACTTTGAATTTCGAATCTAAGACAGGAGCAGTATATGAGACTGAATCTCGAACTAGAGGATTGGGATGGGATTCGGCGCGTTTGAAGAACGATTCTGAGAGTGTTTTGAGGTGCTGTTGCACTGTAGGTAGTTCAAGATCTCTGTGCAGGTCCACGTTACGCACGTACCACGGTGCGTCTGTGGCCCTGCGGCAGAAGAGATTTTGAACTACCTGCAGTTTAGACGGAGGGTTTGGCGTCTGCTAGGCTTGGAGCGAGTCCCACATAACCTTGATTGCGTGCGGCAGGGTATGCGTAAGAGCATTTTTCAGATCATCCTGCCCTCCCCTTTTGTTCCCCAGGGGAACAAAATAAAAACGCGCCGCTGCCATATTAGAATTCAGTTATTCGCAGCGAACGCACGCATTCTGGAGGCTAATACGAATAGTTGCATTCGATTTTTGCAATTTGATTCAACACTGACTTAGTATATTTCATTTATTTATATTTTAGCGTTTGTAAATACATATTGTGTGTATTTATTTTGGGTTAGGCATTTCGTTTCTTGATTTTGTTAATTTTTATGTGTAAAAATCTGAAAGTACTTTTTCAGGTAATATTAACACGTCTCATTAGTTAAACCGTAAATAAGTTAGGTTATTTTTATTGACTTTCTTCAATTTATAAAAATCAGGAAGTATCAGATTCCTTTGTTTGTATCAAGTACAAGTTTGTTAGCTCAGGTTAGTAATAATTTAAAAATATATATATCTATTACACATTTCTTTTGTTTTAGATAGTTAATAGGTTAGGTTTATACGTCTTAATACTTATTACTTAACTGTGTAATAATCCGTAAGTATTTATAATTTAATTGTTTATGGTTACTGGTTAGTACGTGTTTACTAAATAACGTTGTGTAAAGTAGTAGGTACGATGTAAGAATGACATGAAAAAAATTCAACCCCTCTCAGTGCAGTAGAAATGCTAAAAGGATGAGATTAGTTCGATCACAGGAATCTTAAGAAGATCGTGAGGCAATACTCACTGCATCTCAGGAACATCAGGCCAGGTTTCGTGCTGCAGAAACTTCGACACAGCGAGAATCTCGATTGAGTTCAAATCATTTTCAAATGATGACCACTTGAAGTAAGGAGAACATTTGCATTTGAAATTAAATATGCAAGCTCAATCGGAGGCAACAAAAATGCTCAAGCGTTTTCAGATTTGCTACTTCAGGTCGGTAAAGGTGTGTATCCACAGGAACAAGGAAAAGTTGTTCTTAATTAAAACCTATGCTGCAAAGTTTCATTAATGCGAGACCTTATATTATCTTTGTATGGAAACGCAACCCAAATACCAACTTGCGAAAATTCCTGGCTTTGCGAAAGAGCTATTTCGACCAAGCAGCATCAATAAACGTTGAAATTTTGAGCTTTGTTCCTGGGGATAATGTAGAGTATATCTCCATTAACAGAGTTATGGAAGAGAACAATCTACCAGCTACCCAGTAGAATTTTTAGAATCCCTCATTGCTCCTGGACTACCATCTCACAAAATAAAATTAAAAGTTGGCGTACCCAACGGTACCAGATTAAAAGTGACCAATTTACAACGAAATCTGAGAGAAGCAGAGATTTTAACAGAGTGCGGAAGAGGTGAAAATGTTTTTATTCCTCGGATTCCTCTCATTCCAAACAATTTTCCATGTATTTTTAAAGGAGTCCAGTTCCACACAATTCAAGGTCAAACGATAAAAGTTGTCGGGGTGGATTTAAGCATTAGCTGTTTTTCGCACGGTCAGTTATATGTGGCTCTGTCACGTGTTAGAAACCCTAGCAGCCTGTATGCTTTCATCCCCGATGGCCATACGTCTAATATCGTGTACAAAGAAGTATTACTGTAAAGCAGATTTTTTTGCTACCCAAAACGACGGTGTTTATGATCCAATATTAACCAAAAGTTATATCCAAAAAATGCTGCCCAAAATCACTATTCCACGCAAACGAAGTTGCGGGCACAGCTAGATATTTATAAAATTATGCGATACAAGATTCGTTCGTCTTTTATTATATGGAAAAAATTATCTCATCAAAGCCGGGGTGGTGTAAAGCTATTTAAATCCACCACCCTAGCTATCTATGGAGTTGTAGCTTAGTTTCACGTTGGCGTCCTCCTTCCTCGGGCAGGGAGATTTAGGTGGCTACGTTCAATAGGTACTAGGCATCAGTATACATTTATATTTTGGTACCTCCCATGGATTCGCAAAGCGTGGTAAACTTTGCGAAATCCTTCACCCAGGCGCTCGTCGCTGCCATCGGCGTCCCTATCAGCGATGAGATCCATGCGCAGGCCCTTCTCGCGGTCATCTCGCCTCCGGCTCCTCAGGCCCCAACCGCTAAGATCCCTTTGGTCTACAGCTCCCCCACATCTACCGTCCTCAGCAAAATGGATTGTGTGTCGAACAGCTCCTTACTCTCCTCGCGCCGTAAACGCTCCAGTCTCGGGAGCGAGTCTGACGCCGTGTCCTAAAGGAGCCCGGTTCTTTTACTCTAGTAAAAAAGAAGCCCTAAGAAGAAGCCAAACAAGTCCCAATGTTTTCAAATACGCTATGGACTGAGGTCGTTAATATCTACAAATAGCTCAAAATTGATTACGCTCACGCGTCCAAAGCAGGCTAATTAAACCTAGTTCAAGTCTTGTCTATCGACGATCTCATGGCCCTCACTTACGCTCTCCCTGAAGACCCGTCCCGTTTGAGCTAGCGAACGAAGACATATTGGAAGGAAGCTGTGCAAAAGTTGCACAGTAACAGGTTAAAGCGTTACTCGCTCGCCCTTGTAATTCTTGCAAACTCCCACATATTGAGGGATATTGTTTGAGTCGCGAACATTTTGCGGCCTCGCTATGATCTCAATCAAGGTCACCTATCCAAGTGCGCGCAGCAAACTACAGAGAGACTTATGTTCATGATTGGAATGTGGCATTCAATAAACACGTTGAGATAGATTGTCTTTATACAGATTTCTCTAAGGCTTTTGAGAAAGTGGACCACAATATTCTCTGTCGTAAGGCACACCACCTTGGCATTCATGACACCCTATTACATTGTCTTTCTTCCTACATATCAAATCGATCACAGTTAGTTACACTCCATGGATTCGACTCTATACCCTTTGTATCTACATCAGGCATTCCACAAGGATCCAACTTAGGCCCGCTATTATTTATATTTTTTATTTATGACCTTTTGAAACTCTTCCTTGTAATTGTTGTTGCCTATGCCGATGACCTAAAAATTTATCAAGAAGTAGTTTCTAATGACGACGCATTTAAATTACAGAGTGGTTGATATTGACAAATTGCATACATGGTGCATAAAAAATAATATGACACTTAATATTAAAAAAATGCCATATAATCACATTCACTAAGAACAAAGATCCTGTACAATTTTCATATCATATTAACAAAATAAAAGTAAGTCGTCAAAATGTAGTAAAAGATTTAGGGGTTTTTTTAGACTCAAAATTAACTTATACCCATCATTATGATTACTTGGTTGCAAAGGTTAATAGAATTTTGGGTTTTATTAGTAGAATTGTTAAACCCTTCAGGCATCCTGATTGTATCATCGTATTATACTATACTCTTGCCAGAAGTATCTTAGAGTACAAAATGATCATCTGGTCACCCTATTAAAACAATCACATTGATAGATCGGAACCATTACAAAGGCGTTTTTTACGTAAGTTACGTACACTAAGTTCGGTATGAGGCGCAAATTACCAACCTATCAAGACCGACTCACCTCCTTCAGAGTAAATACGTTACAATCTAGACGTTCAATCCAAGAAAAACTGTGCTGTATAAAATGTTCAACAAATGGTATGTTATGGATCTACTGAGCCATGTTTTGCTGAGAGTTGGGGGTAGTAAAAGGTTGCCAAAATTGTTTGATGTCAGAATTGTTGTACCATTTTGTAGTAACAATATCACATATAATGATCCGTTGTTTCGTATGTGTAGAGCTTACTGCAATGATTTAGATATATTTTCTCAACATTTACATGCTTCCCTGAAAGTTGTATTAAAAATAATCTATTGTTGTGATTTATATGTAATTGTAATTATAAGTTTGTGTTAACCTACATAAAAGATAAAAGATTTATATATTATTGTTATAATAATACGAGTAACTGCGAATACTGTCGGTAGTCACACTGTGTACACGCGTTCTTTGCAATAAAACCGTTAAAAGTGTCTAAATGTGATACGTGTAATAAAAATATTGCTAAAACCAAACCAGGAGTGGAGTGTAACCAATGTGACAAAATAGTTCACCTTTCATCCGATTGTTCTGGATTATCTACGAAACAGCAGGCTGCACTGCGCGCAAACACTAACCTAGAATGGACCTGCCAAGAATGTAAGGTTTACTCCCCAAAACGTCGATCAGTGATTGTGCCTAATGGAGAAGAAGAAGAATCGGATGACGATCAGATCAAGCGCCATACGACTTCTGCAATTGACATGAAAAAGCTTCTGCAAGATATCTCCACAGAAATGGAAAAGGCAATGAAAAAAGAACTCAAAGAGTTAACCAAATCCTTTGAATTTCACACAGAGAAGATGGATGAAATATTAGACAGTATACAATCCCTAAAAACTACAATACAAGACCTAAAAAAGAAAAATATAGAATTGACAAACAAAAACAACAATCTCGAAGTACGGGTAGGCGCACTGGAACAAAGGATACAAGACTTTGAACAAAAACAGTTATACCAAACCTTAGAAATAACTAATATACCAAACACGTCACTTCAAGATGCCACAATTATAGCCGAAAAGTAGCAGAGAGGGTGAATGGCTCCTACAGTGATATAGAAAACATCAAACACCGTCCTGGAACAAAGAACCGTATGGGTACCCTATACGTTAAATTGCGATCTGAATCTTTCCAAAAAAAGTGGTTGGAATCGGCGAAAGCTACTAGTATAACCGTGGCAAATGTGGTTCCTAACGCCCCAAAGGAAGTATGTAACAATAATGTTTATATACATGAAGCACTCACATCTTTCAATAAAAAATTACTCTGGACAACTAAACAGCAATTAAAAGCAAGCTTTAAGTACATTTGGGGCAAAAACGGGATCATACGCGTCAGAAAAGAAGATAAAAGCGAATCAGTGGTAATACGCTCTGAAGCAGATATAAGAAAATTAGTTAAGTAAACCCGCATATAATGTAAACACTGCACATAACACACTATACTAGTAACATTCGATTTCCAATTAGACGATATAAATGAAATTCCTAACTGCGTTAATATCAATTCCCTAATAAACAACTTAACGCCTAGCCTAATAAGTCTATTATGCTTGCATATTAATATAAGATCTCTTATTAAAAACTTTTCTTCTTTAGAACAAAACATGATTTCGAGTAAAAAATGTATTGATATTATTATAGTGACAGAAGCAAACATAAAAGATTCCCTGAGATGCTTATATAAAATCAAAGGCTACGAAATGTATTCAAAGCTACGTAAAACTCAAAAGGGTGGAGGAATACTTGTATATGTTAACAATAAACACAAATGCACGGTAATTAATTCAAACACGTTACACTATGAATCCTTATTATTTCAAATTAAAACACATTACGGCTACTCCGCTACCTTTTGTGATGTCTATCGCCCCCCGGATACGAGTATACACTTATTTATAAAAGAATTACACGACCTTCTGCGAAACGTAAGTTCAAAAAACGATTTATATGTATTAGGAGACACAAATATAATTGCATGTTATACGGTCTAGGTCTTGCGTGCGGGATAACAGAATAAACACGAATTCAGTTGATTAAGAACAGAATTACAAAAAGTTGTATTGATCATATATACACAAGGTCCCGCACACAACACCTTTTCACCGCGGCACTAGGTACTGTTCTGGCTGATCACTAAGCCGTTGCTGTCGCGTGCATTGGAGACCAAACGCAAAATCATATAAAGGATGCTCCATACTTAAAAAAGAGTTGAATGAAATTAATTGGAGTCAAGTTGATAATGTTCAATGTCCACTAAAAATATACAAATTTATAAAAAATATGTTAAATAAATGTTACAAAAATGCCGAAATAAAAATAAAAATATTGAATAATAAGAGAAACATCAACAAATGGATGAATAAAAAAATTGATAATGCATGCCAATATAGAGATTATCTTTTTAGCCAATGGGTAAAAGACACTAGTAATAACATAATAAAACAAAAGTACAACAAAGCTCGTAACTACGCTAATAAAATAATACAAAAGGCCAAAAATAACTACACTCTAAATGAAATAAATAACAACAAAAACAACCCCAAGAACTTGTGGTCCTTGTTAAATACACTCACGGGTAGAGTTAAACCATCAATCGATAAAGTATCTAATTCTCGATGCTTTTGAAAACCAGCACACAAAGCCAATATACATCGCAAATAGTTTTGCTAAAACATTTACTGACAGTGTCAAAGCCATTATACCTAAATGCAATGTAAATCTTCTCGATCCAAAATCATATCAAAAAAGTTGTAACGTTTCCATGCACTTTCAGGAAGCAAACAGTACAACGATAAATAAAATTATAAATAATCTCGAGCACAACAAAGCACCTGGTGTGGATGGTATTCGCACTATTGTCATTAAATATGTATGCAATAAAATTTCATTTTTTATTGCCCAATTAATAAATACAAGTATAAAAACTGGTAGGTATCCTTCACAGCTAAAAACAGGAATAGTAAGACCTATCTTTAAAAATGGTATAAGAACAAAATATGAAATATTTAGGCCAATAACTATACTATCGACAGTTGACAAAGTTGTTGAGAAATATGTGAGCAAACAAATGCATTCATTTTTAGATAAAAATTGTATCTTGAGTCAAATACAATATGGTTTTCAACCTAAAAAAGACACCACACAACTTTTATCTGCCTTTACCGACCAGATTAATGAACACCTTAATAATAAAAAGCATGTACTAATTGTATTTATAGACTATAGTAAAGCCTTTGACACACTCAGACATTCTACACTTTTGGAAAGGCTAAACGAATGCGGGATAAGAGGTCCACTCTTGCGCTGGTGTTCTGACTACTTGAACGATCGCGCATTCTGTGTCAAAGTCGGAAACGCTATAAGTAAGAAAACTCCGGTATGTGAGGGCACATCGCAGGGCTCCGTCCTCGGGCCGTTGCACTACCTGGTGTACGTCAACAATGTCATGAATATTATAAAAACATGTCAGATTTATCAGTTCGCTGAAGACACATGTCTATTAGCTTCCCACGATAACATTTCGGATGCTCTTGAAAATCTACAAAAGGATTTTGACAAACTCACGCAATGGTCACACGACGCTGGTCTAGTCATTAACACGGATAAAACTAAAATAATGTACATTAGTTCTAGTACCAACAGAAAAAAACACCAGGTACAATTGATAGCTCATTCACATGCCTGCATGCATCAGAATAAAAACATAAGTATAAATAACTGCGGATGTCCTTCAATTGAACTGGTCGATAAACACAAATATCTCGGGTTAATTATAGATAGTCGCCTCAAGTGGACAGAACAAATTAACTATGTTTGTGACAAATTAAAAGCCATTCTTGCCAAATTTAGTATTTTGAAACATAAAATACCAACTCGATATTAATACAACTGTATAAGTCACTAGGAGAATCTATAATCGCATATGGATGGAGCAGCTATGGTCTTACCTTTAAGACCCATCTGAATATGATCTATGAACTACAACTTAGAATATTGAAAAAAATAGTACCACAAAAATCAAGTTCAAGTTCAAAGATGACTACAGCAGGATTTTTCAATACTGCAATGTTCTACCCATTCATGATAAAATCAAATACACTTTACTCGTCGAAAATTATTTTGATAAAAATATTCAAATACCATATAACAAAGACGGGCGAACTCGCAGCACCACCAACAACAAATTAGAAATATCAAAATTTAGCAATCTCTACGGTAAAACCACTCTAGGGTATAAAATTCCTTATTTAATCAATAATTTGCCCAAAGAAGTGAAAATAAATTTAATACCTAAAAATATTAAGGATAAATTGAAAATATATTTTTCGAATTAACTTGAGTATTAAATACATCTTCATAACATGCACAAAACAAACAAAACAAATAACAAACAGATAAACAAAAAAAAAAATTAAAATAATTGAAAAAAAAAAAGCGTAGCAATTCTACAAGCGTTACAATACATTCAACACCCTTTATAGATAGTCAAAAAACAATTTGACCGACGCACACGCGTGCAAATACACAGAAACTCGATCACAATTGCACAAAACCAGTTTTTGGCTTGTAAAAAAATATTTCGTAAGAACTCGTGAACTTGTTCAAGATTGTTTTTTTTTTTTTTATAAAACAATTATCTACCGACGATGTCCGTTTATAAGTGATGTACGATAAAACTGTATTAAGTTTATGTTACATTGTTTTAAGCATAGAAATAAGTATTCGTTTTTTATAATAAATTGAATAAAAAAAAAAGCAATTATCTGTGTGCAGAATTAATTATGTTTTATTTAGTTTATAAGTTGAAAATCTAATGTATTAAATAGTATACTGTAGCTGTGCCAAGTAAAAAATAAATAAATAAGTAATATTTTAAATAAAAATTATAATATGAATGGTAGCATATCCAACTAAAAGAGTGACTAACTCCACACTCATTTCAGTGGACAGTATAAGGTTCATCGCACAAAACCGTCGTCGTGCCGGCGTGGAGTCTTACCAGTATTCGTTGCCCCTAAAACGTATACAAGTACCAACTATGCTTTTTTTCGAAATTGACAGTTTATTTATGTTTAATTTCACCGGACCTTGTAGCTGAGCGCTGACGGTGTTTAGCCGGAACTTAAACTACTCCTACATACGATACACCTAACTTAAGACGTCGTATATTGAAACTACCACTGGTTTTTTTTTTATTCTCATACCTCTGGCATGGAGGCCACAGACTGTTTTTTCTTTTTAAGAGTTATTGCTAAAACATTTGTGTTACATACTTAACATTTTTTTTTTTTTTATTTATTTAATTAAACACATAAATTTTACATATGAAGTGCTTACTATCTAAAAACCTCCAAGGTTTGTCCATCCAGACAGAGCATGGTTAGGTCGAGCTTACAATGTTATACATTTAATGAAATTAAAACATATTAGGTAACAATTAAATCAGTTGCATTTTAGGCACTTTTACTAAATAGCTTTTATATTTTATTAGATTTCAGATCTTTGTTTTTTATTGTCGCATCACTTCGAGCTAATTATTATATTTTATAATTTTAAAGCAGCATTACTTACACGAATGGAATTATCAAAAATATCAGATTATCCAATTATTCAAAAGAAACACATTTATCGATTAGGTCATCAATTGCACAAGTATTAATAAA
The DNA here is from genome assembly GCA_923062675.1 of Marasmarcha lunaedactyla. Classification (NCBI taxonomy): domain Eukaryota; kingdom Metazoa; phylum Arthropoda; class Insecta; order Lepidoptera; family Pterophoridae; genus Marasmarcha; species Marasmarcha lunaedactyla. The sequence continues at coordinate 5,859,160 of OV281361.1, read as the reverse complement.
TAAATAAATCAAATCAAATCAAATCATTTATTTATTCATAATCATAGGTTAATACAAAGGTGGTAGACAATTTAATAATTAGTACAGCTATGATTCGCCGAAGTAGCATATGAAATTAAATATTTGAAATTATAACCATGTCAGTTAAATGTATCTAAATTTTGTACAATACATATTATTATAGCTCATGTCGAGACAAAAAGAGACAAGGAATAAACATCAATTGGTAATCAGATTTAAAAAATATAACAATAATAGAGCAACAATTCATAGACATAACATGTCAAATAAATAAAAACATAACAATTAAAAATAAAAATAATACTGTCATTATTTACATACTGTCATGTCTTGATAAAAATCATTTAAGTATATACTTATTACCTTATTTTACTACTAAGGATATATATATCTATATATATATATATATATATATACCTTTTCAGCAAGGAAACCATTGAATGCAGATTTAAATAAATTGTCATTTGTTATGGATCTATGGACTTTGGACTTTGGTATTTTATTATAAACCTTTGAGGCCATGCTGTTGATGCTAACTCTTTGTAGTAGAGTTCTACGTGTGTGAGTGACCTTGAGTGTGCCCTTACGACGACTACCTATAGGGTATTCTTCAAAGTAGTGGGAGTTTTTCCTAACAAAATTAGCAATTTCACTTAAATAAATTGAAGGTAATGTCAAAATTTTGTACTTTCTAAAATACGATTTATAGGAGTCATCCTGCTTTAACCCAAACATTGACCTAACTAAGGTACCGCTTTTGGGCTTTAAGAGCACTCCCTCCAGAACATTATACCGTATCTTAAAATTGATTGCAACATCGCAATTTGTAGTGTGCGTATGAAAATCTGTTGAGTTTTAAAATTAATTGGTCAATATGAGCTTTCCATGTCAATTTGTTATCTAAATTCAAACCCAAAAATTTGGTAGAATTTAATTCCGTTACTGGATTGTCAAGATAATTAATATTAATTTTTAAGGAATTGTCATTTCTTAGTCTAAAATTTATAAAATTTGTTTTGGTTAAATTCAATATTAAATTATGAAATGTCAGCCAGTTAATCAAAGATACAAGTGTATTTTTAATTCAATTTTCAAAATTGTTAAAAGTGTTGTAATTAAATAACACAGTACTGTCCTCAGCAAATACAGTCATATGATGATTAGTCACATTAAGGAGATCATTAATGTAAATAATAAGTAATATAGGACCCAGTACACTACCCTGTGGGATACCTGTGTATACGGACCTTTTTTAGATGCATAAGTAATGTTAATTCCAGTATTGAAATCAATTTTGTTTATGTGCGTGATCTGTCTTCGATAACCAAGATATGATTTCATGAGTTTAATGGCGTTGCCTCTCACCCCGTAAGATTCGAGTTTTTTAATCAATGTCATGTCATGATTTGCATTGTCAAATGCCTTAGACAAGTCCATAAACAAAGCTATTGTTGGGTTTTTCTTTTCTACATTAGTCATAACTTTCTCCAAAAATTCATATACTGCCATGTTTATTGACTTATTTTTACAAAATCCGCACTGTTTTTTACTGAGTAGCCCATTTGTTTCAGAAAAGTGGTTTAATTGGTTATAAATGACATAACAACAAAAAAAGAGATGCTTATATAAGAGTAGTAAATCAAGCGAGAGAAAATTTAAGGAAAGCTCGTTTAGTACAAAACAGATCATATGATAAAAAAGCTTCTAATATTAAAATTCGTATAGGACAATTAGTTTTGTTACATTGTCCAAAAAGAATATCAGGTTAAAAGTCGAAAACTTAGTCGACCATATAAAGGTTTATTTCGAGTATTACGATATATAGGATGTGACAATTATCTTGTACAAAAAATACAAAATAACCAAGAATTAATTGTACATGTGAATAGATTAAAACCATATAATATTAGATAAAATAAAACTAATGATAAAATTATGTCTATATTTATATACATATTAAAATAAGTTTTTGAATTTTGAAATATTATATTTGTTGAAATATGTTTTGTTTCTTGAAATATTATAATATTATTGTAATTTCTTTATTCTTAGAGTTAATAGAGTAAAAGTACACATATAGGTGTACAATTATATATATCATTCATTTGTAGATATACAACGGTTAGAATTTCGTTGGGGTTTTAGAATAATACATATAAGAAATTAATACTTTTTTTTTTCTTAAATTCTATGTACACTTTACAACGCAATGCTCCGTGTTGGAGCAATAACATATCCTGCAAAGCCAATCCAAACAGCATCACCAAAAAGGAGATGCAATGGATGAACAATGCAGATAAAAGAAAATCAATAAGGAAAAAGTTTTTATATATAGTGACAAATGGGTTTCTATATATATAATTTATTTAATAATATAATAAATTAATTTTAGATACCCGGACAGGAACCTCTAAGGGGCGGCAGGTACACGCGGCACGTATTTACCACGTTACATTTTATTTACGAGTCATAGATATACGTGTGGTGCCAATGCTCTAAAGAAGTAAATTTTCAAACACTAAAATAACACTATTAATAATGTGCACGTTTAATTTGTGCCACGCCTAATAATCTCCATAAGAGAGAAGGTGATAGCCGATTTAGCTATGCGGCTAAAGTTTACGAGCATATATAATATATTGATATTGCTGTCTGTGGGTCAACACGCGGATGTAGAATAGGATCCTCAGTAAGGTAAAATAGTAAAAGGGTTGTGATTGAATAGGTAATGTATTTTAAACGTTATTGGTATTGAATTTTGTCAGGTGTATTTCGGTACATTTTGAAAAGTTCTCTGCGTTGCGTTGTGAAATATAAATTCATTAATATATGGTATCATTTTGGGTTAAGTAAAATACTTTGGATCCAATTTTATGATCTATTCATAGGTAGGTTTATCCGGTAAAAGTTAGGCAGGTAAAATCTTAAAATTTTGTTAGGTAAAATTAATACTTTAGAAAGTTACAAACTGTTAAATAAATTTTTAATCATTCACAAAAGTTTAAAGTTATTATGACAGTTCACGTCAAACGTGTTTGTTTTGCCCACTGAAAAATAATGTAGGTTAATATAATTTGATTAATTTAGTATTAATTTTAGTATAAGTAGGATTAACTGAATTTAATTTTATTTGGATGTTAATGTATTTATTATTTTTTGATTAATTATAATTATACTTTGATTGTATTCAATGGGTTATTGTAACAATAGTTTATTAATTTAATGATATCGGTTATTTGAATTGTGTGGAACTGTGTAAAGTAAATAATTAATGTGGGGTTATTGATTATTCATGAATGTATATGAGAAATTTTATTTATTTAGATTCTCCAACAAGGGCTTACATTAATACTTGCTTTACAATATTAAGCATAATATGTTAGTTAACTGCGCCCTCAATTATAGGCGAATACAGCATGCCTTAACTTTAACAAAAATACACTTTATTACAAAAATAAGAACGTAAAGATCAAAAATTTATACGAAAATACAGAAAAAAAGATTATCGGTACTAAATGGTTACAGTGGTCAAATGTTTTTTTAATTTAATTTTAAACATACTGATTTTATCGGACACAATGCAAAGTTCACCCTCGTTATGTATCCTGTTAAACGTAGTGCACATCCTTCTAATTGGCGAATAATATCCTAAATTTGTCATTACAACTTTTACGTAAAAGAGTTTTCGGTTTTGTGTTCTGCGTAGTTTATGTGGTACATTTAATGAAACCTTGTTCAAGAGATCGTTACTATCAATAGCGCTAGTTAGAAGTTTGTGAAGGAAAATACGGTCTATGGACTGTCTGCGATCTGAAAGTGACTGCATCCCATAATGTTTGAGTCTGTCAGTATAGTGTGGAATCTGTTTAGCCAATTTATATTTATAAGTCAGATGCCATAAAAATCGTCTTTGAATACTTTCTATACGACTTGTGTAGACAGCATAGTGAGGATTCCATAAAGGACTGCAATATTCAAGGGTACTACGTACTAATGTTATAAAGTTATACAGTAGCAAGATGGTATGCGGATTTTTGAAGTTTTTGGAGTTACGCATAATAAATCCTAGCATCCTGAAACTCTTCGATACAATATGTTCAATATGATGGTTGAACTGAAGTTTCTTGTCGAAGACCACTCCAAGATCCTTAATTTTCGAAACCTTGGATAAAGTCTTGCCATCAAAACTGAATCTTATGTCATGGTATGGGTCATTACGGTTTCGTGAAAAGTGCATGTGGAAGCATTTATCGCTACTAAAGTACATTCCGTTAATAGTACACCACTCAAAAAGTCTATCCAAGTCTTCTTGGAGCCCGATATGATCTTCAATGGATCTAATGGTTTTAACGATTTTTAGATCATCGGCAAAAAGATAATAGTCGAAGTTTTTGAAACATACGCCTACATCATTGATAAAAACGTTGAATAGTAGCGGTCCTAGTTTAGATCCTTGTGGGACACCAGAAGAAGCGGTAAAAGCGCCAGAATTATAGCCCCCTACAACTTCAACTGATGATCTATTATTTAAGTATGATTCGAACCACGACATCAAGGTGCCTGCTACACCTAACATACTCAGTTTATCTAGGAGGATCCTGTGCGGTACCTGGTCGAATGTCTTGCTGAAGTCTGTGTATATCACATCAACTGGAATCCGATTATCTATAGACTCTATCAGGGACCAAAAGCTACCAAATTAGTTGTGGTTGATCTAAGTCGCATAAATCCGTGTTGATAAACACTGAGAATAGATTTCATATGCCAGGCAACCGCAGAATGAACCAGCTGTTCAAAAACCATACCTAATACCGGCAATATGGAAATGGGTCTATAATTGTTTATATTTCTTTTTTCGCCGGTTTTATGTATGGGGACAACTCGAGCACGCTTCCACACTGTAGGAAAGACTCCAGTACCTATAGACAAGTTATAAATTTGGAACAAAGGTTCAGATAAGACTTTGACACATGTTTTAAAAAATATAGAAGGAATACCGTCATCACCAGTACCTTTCTTTGGATCAAGTCTTTTTAAAACATTATAGATTTTGCTTCGAGTAATTGATATTGAAGTCAAGACACTAGAATTAACCGAGCTCGAGTTGCTGGTAGGAGTAGGTGAATCAGTAATGGAGGATGTGTTATAAGCTTGTGAAAAGTTTTTAGCAAACAAATTGCATATGCTTTCCCCTGTTGAAGCTATACAGCTTCAATGACATACGTCATTAAGAATCATACGTGAAGGATAACCGATATCTGATTTTTTTACCTTTTATATAGTCCTAAAAGCCTTTAGGATGTGAATGAATAGAGTTTTCGATCCTATTTATGTATTAATGATATTGATCTACTTGTAATTTTTCACATCTATCTCTCAACAATTCGAACGACAAGCGGTCCAAAGGATTTATATATTTGTTTAAACGGGATCGGTATTTATTTTTTTCTTTGAGTAACCTGATTAGATCTCGACCAAACCAAGAAGGATATCCTACCTTATTCTGTTTTATAGGATGCTTAGAAACATGTTCATTGATTAATTTTCGTAGTTTAGCATAAAATACATCAGTCATGGTATTAACATTTTGACAGTTTTCAAACATCGACTTCCAATTAATTTTATCAAGTTTCCCAATGATTGATTCATAGTCAGCCCGAAAGAAGTTATGCTTTAGTATATTATTAGGCTTCAACGAAGTGTTCATCTGAATATCGATATCAAACTCCAAAGCTGGGTGAGCGGTATCCATTTTAACCAACGCATGAATACTTTGATGAAAATTCACTACAGGAATGCTACTCAATACAAAATCCAGTGTGTTACTTTTATTATTAGGAATGCCGTTATATTGTTTTAAATTATTTAAATTAGCGAAATCTATCAGATCTCTTACGAACAAACTGGTCGTCGAGTCGACAGTCAAGTAGTTTAAAATATTTTATAAGAAGAATAAATAATAATAAGTAACTTAAAATATTTTATTTAGATGTTAATTAACCAGCCTGGATCTTGGCTAATTTTCATCAGGTTTTGTGGCTAAGGCTCTATTGATGGAGAATAAATACTATAAGATAATTTTTGGTGTAATAAGATGTTGCCATTTAAGCATGATCAAGTAAATATATTCTTATCGGTAAGGAGCTCATCTGAGAGAAATCCCGATTAATGTATATTGTCCTGATTTAAGTAGGGTTGTTATTTAAGAATGAAATGTATAAAGGAATTTATTTAATCAGTGAAGTTGATTAAACAAGAGGGGCGATTGCAACGTTTGCTTGTGCCGTATCTAATAAAAGAGGTTATCGCACAAACAAACTTGCCGACAATTATGACTGGCAACTTATAAGTTATGTATATGTGAGATGGTTTTATGGGATTCTATCACGGGCACCGGCCCCAACTATAGATATAAAACTGAATGTATGTTTATGAGTCTTTGACCTTTAATAAAAGAAAGTATTCATCAAACCTAGTGCTTTTCCTTGTAAATTAGGAAGTCCTCCCTAGGATATACACGTTATTATAGAATAATACCATCTGCTGGTCCCGGACCTGTAGAGTACCTACCTCAAAGTTTTATTACTACTTGCTTAATTTTGTTTTTAATTTTATTTATGTAACTTTGTAACCTACTTGTATCTTATTTACAGAAATAAATCTTTGGGACCGATCAACCAACTGCTCTGTGCTCTTCGATTTTACGCAACAGGACATCAATTATTATCTATAGCAGATATAAACGGCATTAGTATTTCTACTTGCAGTCGAATTATAAAGAGAGTGTCTGAAGCTACTGTGGGTCTGCAAAGGGAGTTTATTCGATTTCCAGAGACTGAAGAAGAACAACAAATAGTTAAAGAAGAATTTTACAAAATAGCTCAATTTCGCAACTTTTTTTAATTGATCTAATATTTACAAGCCGTAGACCCTCCTTTTTTAAAAATAAAATGGAGTTAATAACGTTAATTTAAGTGTTTTATTTGGTTTTTTTCAGCTAAATATCAATAAAAACGTTAACCCAAATAATTTATCGATAAAAGTTTACGTAGTACCCCCGCCCTAAACGTCACCAATCTAGTGGATGCTTACTTTGGTAGCCCTTAGGATGGTGAAACAGAATTAAGGTTTGGGGATGATTTGAGGGAGCCCCTAAGATAAGGTAACCTTAGTTAGGTTACTGTTTAGAAGCTGTTGGTGAAAACGGGCATAAGTACTTTTTTATTATCTATTTCCCGTTTATTTCTGCATTATTTCTTTCTATTTACTTTCGTACCAAATATATGCTTCATTGGGATATTTTGAGAAATATCCCAAGAACATATTTTCCCATCTACTGTAAGAAAAGCCGTCCAATCATTCTCATTTTAATTCTATGCAGATCAATTTTTATAATAATTTTGGTTTTCGCTGCGCTACTCTATACAGCAGTAAGTTGGTGCTCCCTGTGTATTTCCGGCATACGGGAATTCGTTTCTGTATTTGGATTACCGGATAAGATTTCAATTCCGATATTTCTCCAGAATAGCGGGGCATTGAATCCTCCGCTAATACAGATATCTTTCAGTACCAGCGCCTGGTTTGCCGGTTTTAGCAACATGTTAACTTCATTTATGCATGCTGTCCTAGGATTGCGAGCATTTGTATTTGCAACGGAGACCTCAACAGTACGCAACGGAGGATCTAGCCAGCGCGTCCCATCGCTTTCGCACCGGGCATAGCTGGCTAAATGCGTTATGATCGTGTTGGTCGTACTTAGCGGTGTCAGAGTTGCAGCCTGTCGGGGTCATCCCAGCCAGCCACTTCTCACAACTAGCCCTGAAGTGGTGACCACCGTAATGGCTATACCGGTCTAGGGACGTCTTCCAGTATTTTTTACTGTGGCTGTACTCCAAACAACGGGTACATTGTGCTAGGGGTGACTGATCTTCTACTCTGACATGTTGCAGGTCTACGTGTACTACTCCTGCTTCAGTTGCCCTTCTCCAAATGATGGGTGACGTTGTAAGCACAATATGACCCGTTAGCGGATTTCGTGCCTCCAACCTGTATTTTACTCCAAGACGTTCCTCCCCAGGGCCTACTTCGTTGAAGAGTTCCTTGTTCTGCTTTTTGAGGGCAAGCATTACTTCGTCGTCCGTGTGGAAGGACAGGACGTCTTTGAGGACAAGAAGAGGGTCGCGATTTTGTAGGTCCTCATACGCTAGTTTTTTCCCAGAGTTGAGGATTTTATGCTTTATTGTGTCCTTTTCCTCTTCTGTCCTGCAGTTAAAAATGACCTTCCTGTCCTTCGCTTTTCTAACCCTTTTAACTTTAACCCAGCCTTCCTTAGCATTCAAAACTTCCCTAATTTTCTCCTGTTTTGGTAACGTCCCCGGAGGTGACAGCAATTGATTGCAGTGCGATCTTTGGGGGTTGTGCAATTGCTGGATGTTTAGCTGCAACGTTCGCATAGGTGGTATTTTTGTCTGCAGCCATACTTCGATTTTTGTTTAGCTCCTCTCTAAGGTCCGACATTTGTTGGTTGTTTTCCAACAGGTCATCGCCTCCCACCATTTTTGCCGATGTACGCATCATACTGGCCAGAGGTATGCGTCAATAAATATAAAATACAATTATTGATGTTTGTGATGTCAAATAAAAATAATATAAAAATTATACATAGGCTGTAAGTCTGTGGTGCTGTGCCCATTTACATACCATTTAAGCACGTAGGCGTCAATAAAACAAAAAATTTAATGTAATTATCTCGAAAATCGGCCAGACAAAAACCAATAAAATTAAATATTTTATTGAGTTTTTTCTGTATTATTTGTATAATAACTACCACTGGATCGGAAGGTTCTTTTACTCCCAAAGAATCAGCAAGACATTCAGTAGGAATGCTTACGACGAATAAGCCTGGCCCACCGGTGGGTTAGGCGATTCGAATGCCATGTTTCCCTATTTCTAACTGTAACGCCGGCGTTCCTTGTTGTAATGGCGTCGTCGGGATCTGTTAAGAAGATACGCGGACGCCCATTACGAACTGCTGCTTCTGTACCAACTATGTGCGCAATGCTCCTTTGTCTCGTTTCCCGCAAACCTATAATGCTTTATTTCATGAAATATATTTGTTTATTCACTCAAAAATACAATCAAAACTAAAGCTATTGAGTTTCTTGCCATGCAAACATAGTTTTAGTTAAAATCAGTAAAAGTAAAACATTCTAAACCTCAAATTATAAAATTAAGGTGTAGGTAAATATAAGACTATGTATAAAACTATATATTAGGACCTACAACTGTGTAAGTTTTTTTAAAGTAAATGTATTGTAATGCATCTATTCGTAAATTATTAATATTATTATAGTTATCATTACTGTAATAATTTAATCACACAGAACACGTCTTTTCTATTAGTGATTTTTAAGGGAAACCTGTTATTTGCCTTTTATAGATATAAATAACTAGTTTAAGATATATTGTAAAATTACGCTGTTGGTTTTCTTAATAAATAAAAAATAAAAATAAATCTTATACAGGTGACCCAGTATAAAGAGTTTATTACTGTAACTTTATATAAGTATTGGGTTTCGAATTCGTGAAGGATTTTGATTGACAAACGATCAGAGTTGAATGAATGGAGTTGCTACGACGCAACCTTTTGTTAAATCGTTTAGAAAGTTTTACGGTCTTTGTGAACATGTTTTATTACCAGTGACATTCGAGTTTCAATGTTATTAATAGGAATAATGATTTGTCTGAATAATGTTTGCGTTACATAAGTTTTTAACTATTTCTTTGCTTACTTTGAGGGTAACTTATACGAGTATTTAATTTAAGTTTAGTTTATACATTAATTGGCAACTGCATATTTATATTTCAACTAAACTGCAATAAAACTAATTAGAGCGTGTTATTGAATATTTGAGATAGTGGTTATTCCATGGTTTTAAAATAATCTTCACTTTGTAACTCGATTGGCATAACGTGAGTTGTGACTATGAAGAACAGTAATTAAGATTTTCAGTGCGCACTTAAATTTTACAGAGCGAAAAATTACCAGTTTCATGTATTTTACGTTTTTCTTCTCTGTCCTACAATACCTTTTAAAATCCAAAGTAAAGGTGTATTTAAACAATTACGATGAAGACGAAGAAAAACAAGACTTTTATAATTTTTTTTCCTTTATTGAAATAAATTATTTTTATTTTGAATTTTAATAATTTTTTATTTTAAAAATATAGTAGCCTTTTTCGTAAATTTATTTTGTCCCCAAGATCTTATTTATAACGATTTTAAGCGACCTTCAAAGTTCAATAACTTCATATGTGAATTCGAGCTTTATTTTTGAGTATATTTGTAAAAAAAAAATGATAAACGAGAGTAAATAACGGCGTCAGATTAGCAGGATAAAATAGGATTATAGTGACTTTGTCATCATTTAAATAAGTAAATTACATTCAGTCATGAACAAGACGGGCTTCTTTATACGTATTATAAAACATTTATTTATTTAAAATGTTATTAAGACAAATTCATCTAAAGAGGTTATTAATGTGACAGCTATACAGGATGTCCAAAAAGTGAAGGAAAATCCTGTGACTGCGGGTCCTACCACATCCAGTATCCACATACAATCAAGTATACTTCCGCTTTGATGGTTTTCTTAACTAAGTATCTGTAATTCTAAGCATCTGTAAAAAGAATCTGCTGAAATTCATATTGAAGTTAAAGCTTATCGGCGTTTTGATCTTGATTCAAATATCCCACGATTGTTTTGCTATTGATAGGATCTTTTCAAGTTTCACTAATATAATATAGGAAACAAGGTCACCTAGATTGATATTTTAGGAATATAAACCACACATTCCGAAATATGTTATTGTGGTGACCAGCCGCGTTCCACGGTCTGGAATAAGGAATACTTTTTATAGCTATTAAAATTGTTGAAATGACGATTTAGAACTCAAGTCATGATTGGTTGATTTTTTTTGCCGCCGAAGCAATACCCTCACGGGAGGTAGGTGGATGTTGCGTCATGCATACCGCCGCAGGAAAATACCGTCCTCTGCGGGGGTTATGTGGGACTCACCAGAATGGCACCTAACCACCTCTTTGGCTGTGGCTAAATTTTAACGTTATTCGTCATCGGAAGCCGTTGGGAAGTGGGTGCGCTGGCGGAGACCCGCTAGCGGGTCGTCCGCCGGATGTGAAAGTTGCAGTGAACGCTGCTACGCAGCGGCGGAAAGTTTTCCTGGGAAAGGGGCGGGGCTTGTTTGGGTGCTGCCCTCTTAGAATTGGAACGCATACAACGGGGTGCACGGGGGCAGCCCCTGTAATTGACCGGCCTGGCCACAAAGCACGCAATCGGGAGGAGAGGGAGTTTCAGGCATGCAATTGCACTCCTTGGTGAAGACCTGGGCGGGGCGGCGCAGTTGGCCGCCGCGTGCCCCTACAACTGGCACCGGTGGCACTGGCCGGGGTGACCGCGGCGATGCGGCACCTCGAACTTGATCCCAGAGAGGCCGCATATGGTGCTGACCTCTTTGAAGATCGTCCTGGACTTGGGGACGTTGGCTAGAACCACCAAAGCAAGAGGGTGACGCCTTCCGTACTTGCTGTGTATTTTATGCACGCCGAGTGCCGGGAAGCCGAAGACTGCAGATCCTCCAGGATAGCCTCGTTCGATAATTCGAACGGGACTCCCCTGAGTACCGCTCTGAACTTACGCTCTTCTGGGAGAGCGTAAGTGTGGTAAGCATATTGCTTACCGGTGAGAAGCTTTGTTAAAGCACGGAAATCGTCTTACGACGAGACAATGATCTTAATAGCTTCACCCGAGTTGGTCGCTCGGGTGTAGAGGATCTTGTGCTCTCTGGACAGTGTCGAGACCGCGGACCATTTACCCTTACCCCAAAGGAATACGGGTGGTGGGACCTGAGGCTTGACTGAAGCCGGGGTAGGGGGTGAAGTCACTTTGAATGACATTAATGGGGCCGGGGCGGGTGTTGCAGGCACCGGGGTAGCTGGCGTTGTAGTCGCCGCGGTGGGTGTTGAAGACACCGGGACGGGCGTTGAGGACGCTGGGGCTTGTTTTGAGCGCTTCTTAACGAGGGTGGCCTCAGAGCCAGTTAGGGTGGCGTCCGAGAATGAATCGGTCGCGGGTGCGCGTTTGCGGTGTGACGGGGCGTCTACTTCACACTCCATGTCACTGGAGGAGGGAGACGCGGGAGGGCCTAAGACCAGAGGGGTCTGGGTGGCTGGAGTGGCTTAAATGGCCGGAAGGTTTAGTGGAGCGAGTTGAGGGAAAATAATGCAGAGTGTCTGCAACAGTACATTTGATCAGACATGGGGCCTTAAACGGCAAGGCCATCAGTGAGTTTCTTCACAAGGTCTTGAACTTTCGGAGACATTGTGGAGGGGTTGGGGAGGGACAATGATATATAAATATATATACTAAGAACCTACCAACGAAGACTAACTTCCTAAAACCTCCCTACACGTTGTAGGGGGTTGGGGATGACGCGGATAACTTACTCGAATTCGAAGTCCTGGAACATTCCCGCTCCGATCGCCACCCGGTGCGGACGTGCAAGACTCAGTTCTCTGTTGATCGGTCCTTTCCCGATATTCCGTGGCGCTCAGTCTACTGACGTCACGGTCTAGCGTGTTGGTTCCGTGCTACGATTTTCAAGGTTTTTCTACTCCCTCTGTGTGCTATCGAAGTGCGATTTTTCTTTGCGACTAAGCCCCTTAGTCTTCAAAGTGCTATGCTGAGTTGTGTTGTGCTTGTGCTGAGTGCAGTGTTGTGCCCAGCGTAAGTAGTCTGGTTTCAGTACAAAGGATACTTAACGGTGACAACGAATTTGTAGTGCACCAGTCCTTATATTTTTTTTTTATTCCTCTATTTTATTTATTTTTCTTATTTTTCTTTAGTGTATTTGTCCCTTCTGTCGGTTAAGGTTGACCCTAACGCGGACAGAAGGGACAAATACACTAAAGAAAAATAAGACCGTGGAACGCGGCTGGTCACCACAATAACATATTTCGGAATGTGTGGTTTATATTCCTAAAATATCAATCTAGGTGACCTTGTTTCCTATATTATATTAGTGAAACTTGAAAAGATCCTATCAATAGCAAAACAATCGTGGGATATTTGAATCAAGATCAAAACGCCGATAAGCTTTAACTTCAATATGAATTTCAGCAGATTCTTTTTACAGATGCTTAGAATTACAGATACTTAGTTAAGAAAACCATCAAAGCGGAAGTATACTTGATTGTATGTGGATACTGGATGTGTTAGGACCCGCAGTCACAGGATTTTCCTTCACTTTTTGGACATCCTGTATAGCTGTCACATTAATAACCTCTTTAGATGAATTTGTCTTAATAACATTTTAAATAAATAAATGTTTTATAATACGTATAAAGAAGCCCGTCTTGTTCATGACTGAATGTAATTTACTTATTTAAATGATGACAAAGTCACTATAATCCTATTTTATCCTGCTAATCTGACGCCGTTATTTACTCTCGTTTATCATTTTTTTTTTACAAATATACTCAAAAATAAAGCTCGAATTCACATATGAAGTTATTGAACTTTGAAGGTCGCTTAAAATCGTTATAAATAAGATCTTGGGGACAAAATAAATTTACGAAAAAGGCTACTATATTTTTAAAATAAAAAATTATTAAAATTCAAAATAAAAATAATTTATTTCAATAAAGGAAAAAAAATTATAAAAGTCTTGTTTTTCTTCGTCTTCATCGTAATTGTTTAAATACACCTTTACTTTGGATTTTAAAAGGTATTGTAGGACAGAGAAGAAAAACGTAAAATACATGAAACTGGTAATTTTTCGCTCTGTAAAATTTAAGTGCGCACTGAAAATCTTAATTACTGTTCTTCATAGTCACAACTCACGTTATGCCAATCGAGTTACAAAGTGAAGATTATTTTAAAACCATGGAATAACCACTATCTCAAATATTCAATAACACGCTCTAATTAGTTTTATTGCAGTTTAGTTGAAATATAAATATGCAGTTGCCAATTAATGTATAAACTAAACTTAAATTAAATACTCGTATAAGTTACCCTCAAAGTAAGCAAAGAAATAGTTAAAAACTTATGTAACGCAAACATTATTCAGACAAATCATTATTCCTATTAATAACATTGAAACTCGAATGTCACTGGTAATAAAACATGTTCACAAAGACCGTAAAACTTTCTAAACGATTTAACAAAAGGTTGCGTCGTAGCAACTCCATTCATTCAACTCTGATCGTTTGTCAATCAAAATCCTTCACGAATTCGAAACCCAATACTTATATAAAGTTACAGTAATAAACTCTTTATACTGGGTCACCTGTATAAGATTTATTTTTATTTTTTATTTATTAAGAAAACCAACAGCGTAATTTTACAATATATCTTAAACTAGTTATTTATATCTATAAAAGGCAAATAACAGGTTTCCCTTAAAAATCACTAATAGAAAAGACGTGTTCTGTGTGATTAAATTATTACAGTAATGATAACTATAATAATATTAATAATTTACGAATAGATGCATTACAATACATTTACTTTAAAAAAACTTACACAGTTGTAGGTCCTAATATATAGTTTTATACATAGTCTTATATTTACCTACACCTTAATTTTATAATTTGAGGTTTAGAATGTTTTACTTTTACTGATTTTAACTAAAACTATGTTTGCATGGCAAGAAACTCAATAGCTTTAGTTTTGATTGTATTTTTGAGTGAATAAACAAATATATTTCATGAAATAAAGCATTATAGGTTTGCGGGAAACGAGACAAAGGAGCATTGCGCACATAGTTGGTACAGAAGCAGCAGTTCGTAATGGGCGTCCGCGTATCTTCTTAACAGATCCCGACGACGCCATTACAACAAGGAACGCCGGCGTTACAGTTAGAAATAGGGAAACATGGCATTCGAATCGCCTAACCCACCGGTGGGCCAGGCTTATTCGTCGTAAGCATTCCTACTGAATGTCTTGCTGATTCTTTGGGAGTAAAAGAACCTTCCGATCCAGTGGTAGTTATTATACAAATAATACAGAAAAAACTCAATAAAATATTTAATTTTATTGGTTTTTGTCTGGCCGATTTTCGAGAAAAAAGAAAGAAAAGAAAGAGAAAGAAAAAAATCCGGGTGATATTACTGATGAAAGTTATGGGAACGACTTTCTTGCATTGCCGTAGTATTTTGATGGCCTTGTTATCCTCTGGAAGGTGGCTCTGGCGTGACATCTTTCTGCCTGTAAGTTGAAAGTAACGATACCGATGCTGTGGTTTGCCCAGGTGTTCTACTTGAAGTCACCACTTTGAGGAACTAAACTATTAAATATAATTTGTGTATCGATTCGAAAATATTGCCAAAATATTGAATAAGAGAAATATAAATGGCTTCAGGTACAAAACATGCATTACGGGTACAAGAGGATCAGTTTATTAAATAAAACAGTTTTTACGGAAAACCCCAAAAATGGTATAGTCAACTTAGTCACTCGTGACCACGGTGTCTGTACAGATACCGAGATGTCGAGTTCAAATGTGAAATTATAATTAAACACCAAAAAACCGGTAATTTTTTTTTTTATTTAATAAAATGAATCGTGAAAAGTCTGTTCAGCTAAAAAGTTTAATAATAGAGACCACGTCGTCGAAAAACAACACTAGCTGTAAACTTGTATCGGCTTTTTTTTCTTTAGTTACATCTTCTTTATTTATCTATTTATTTACTTTTATTTGGGCGGTTTACAGCCATTTACACACATTTAATCGCTGAAGGCTAATAACAAACCTCCACATCTAGTGATGATCTAAAAAGGCAACTAGTATGTAACAAAAAACTAAGATAAATCAGCTGAAATTAATCAAAATACTGTAACAAGTTAGGTTAAAATTATATGACATGCTGACAAAAGTAAATGTTGGCAAAATAATTAGTTATAAAGATAGGCTTACTGTTGAATAACCGGGGCATTTTTAACAGTAGGTAACATTAAACGTAGAGCAAGCCCTTGCCCTGCCTAGTACCAAAGATCGACATAGAACTTTGCAAGAGACCTTTGTGCAGACATGGATGTCGTTTAGCTGATTAACCACTAAGTATCATCTTACGTACCAATGATAGACTTTATGGGAACCTTTAAAAAAATATAATATCAAACATACATATTTATCTCAGTAGTTGAATACTAATTCCGTACCGTCTTAACTTGCAAATTTCATTTTAGTAACAAATCTAGTGCCAACAGCTGTCGGGGCCTTAAGGCCTACCATCAACTTTTAGTTAGCCATTCAATTCCGATGCAATCTAGTTTAGGTACCTAAACTGAATCGCTAAGATTCGTACCATGAAGTGCCTTTATCTAACTGGCGTTTGAATCGCTCGCGGAGGAATGAAAGATCGAAATTTGTCTGTGGTCCGCGTGTGAGAAAGAGATGACGCTGTACACTCGTTGCATAAGTCTGTCTCTTTTACTCGAACCATATGCGTTGCGTTTCGAAATCTAGTTGATATGATTTTAGCGGTGTTTTTTTGTGTAAAAATAACAACAAATATATTTTAAAATTGCGCTTTTTAGTGTCAAATTATATACCATAAGCCCGTTTTAGTACTCATTAAATAATAGCAATTTATATAATTCTTTAAATTACAAATAATTAAAGGTTTCCTTAGTGTTGACGTAAAAATAAATTGAATATTACGAGTTTAGAACGCACCCAATTTGACTTCTACCTTTGTCTCTAGTGATAAATCAGTTGATTTTGTTGGATTTTTCAACAATGGGCTCAGCTCATCACACAGTTCTTATACCAATCGTTTAGACAACCGATATCCTTTTTATATATTCTTCATCTTCCAAATAAAAGGGGTCAGATTGTTTCAGTGTTGTGTTTATTTCATTATCATTTTCCAAGAAAATAAAAAAGACTTAATTCGTCAGACACCTACAATAAAAAACAGCTCTAGAACTCACTTTTTCACATTAACACATAAGAAACACTAAATATCCAACTGAAATACCTTAAATTACCTATATTTTCAACCATTTTTTTAAAGATAAACCGAAACGATTCACTTCACGCCAAGAAAGTAGCAACTTTTTTTGAATCGCTTATTTTGACATTTAAGTCATCCAATATAGGTTGAAATATCACCTCATGGTACGAAAAATGAACGAACTAAAACAGTTTGCGATCCAATTGCCGACTAGATTTGGCGTCAACCTAAACTGGATCGCTTTAATGACGTCGTGGTATGAAATAGCAAAGCAGTTTATTTTAGGTCGTCAATTGAATCGCAATAATAGTTCATAGTAGGGCTTCTTATCTTATTTAAATTGAGCGCAACCGCTTATCCTTTAAGATGTCGGCATTGTTGTCTTTGAAATTAAATGTTATTTATTGCTGCGTTTTTCTTGAAAATTTGGCACATAAACAACTGAATTTATCCGCATGTAATTTTCATTATAAACTCTATTTGAACGAATATTCAAACATATTCCATATATTGTCAAATTCGACTTTAGATGCCAAAGACCAGTTAAGATGTTTAAGACAATGTAAAATACGAGGTCTTTAATTGAATGTCTTGTCTTCTTTCAGCTATATTATAACATAACAGTAGGCAAAACTTTTAATTGATGTATAAACTAAAAAATGCGTTTAAGCATTTCATTTAAACAGTAGGAAGAAAGGTAATTTTGACTTTTCAGCCTGCTTCAATAAGTGGTATTACTCGTATAATGTTATGAGAGGCTTTTTTATCTTATACGTATGTTAGGTTTAATTTAATGTAATGATTATTTAAAAAAAAAAAGGTTATCATTTCCGGTTTTGACTAACTCTGGTCGATCAGGATTGGTCGGTAGATAGCCAATAGGCGTGCAGTTAATTCACAACGTGGTTTTTGGCGGGAATCGAGCACATGGTTGGTTTCGGTACCCTGGTAAGGGGATTCGGATAGGAGGATGATTGTGTGACGGACAGCGGAGAGCAATAGTGAAAAAGTAATATTATACTTATTAAAATATTATAATACATTGTAAAAGTAAAAAAGTTCTAAGTGTTTTCTGGAATAAACTAAACAAATAACATTATTATTATTATATCCTGTGGTTTTACTACAAATCAGAAGTGGTAAGTACCTGTGTCTCTTTATTTTACTCACACTTTTGTTTTCGGCCTATGGAAATAATTTATTTGTCTTTGGAATCGAGTTCAGTCTTATTGCCATGGCTCCTGTAATTGCTAATTAAACAATATTTGTTCTTGTATATATATATATATATATATATAACTTTGAATATAAAATGTCTGACTACTCTTATATGCAATCATTGCTTCGGGGTAGTCCACATATTACCTGATAATTTGATCACAGGTATATTTAAGGCTATGCAGTAGGCTAAATGTAAGATCAGTGGCAGAAACGCAGTAAGAGACCTCCAAATATGCATTCGAACAGCTTGAATAGTACACCGTGAAAATTAATGTCGGTTCAAGGTCACCAAAGACATGTTAATATTAAGTTCATAGTTTATTTCGGGGGTTTAAGGGGGATGTAAATTTTGGTTATTTTTGACGTCTGACGCCTAGTTTTAAATGAAATTAAGATAAGTCTAATTACTTCTAAATTATGTGGTGCTGATGTGTAATGACTGCTAAAGTAAGCCTTATTATGACTTAAATGCAAATATTAATGGAAAAACAATAGAGATAAAGGTACAGTCCAAATGTTTCAATAATTTGTATTCTTTAATTAAAATAAATATTACAGCAAACTTTTATTAGGTAATCAGGCTTAATGATCATAAGGTGCCATTATGTAGTGTCTGCTGAAGCTGGCGACATCACTTTAATGTGAATATTAATTAAACAAAAATAATGATTAAAGTACAGATAAAATGTCTCAATAGTTTGTGTCCCTATTTTAAATTAATTGAGCTGTAGAGAGATTATAATATTTAAAGTGAACGTTTAGTAAAAACTACCATTTTATAGAGAGAATGGTTTAAATTACGTTTGATTGCTACCTTCAAATATATGGGATTGCTTTATTGCTGTGATCCTTATTGCACTTTTAATATTTTAAATGAAATTCACGTTTCTGTTTCTGAGTTCCAGAATATGGAGAACTTCCGTGAGACATCTCAGAGGCGGCGCCTTGGTACTCCTGAACAAGGAACGTCGCAGCTTGATCGAGATATCAGGCGTAGCCGCAGCCGAAGTCGTCCTAGCAGCGCACGGCGATCTAGAAGTCGAAGTCGCATTCACGGCCGTGACCAAACAAGCCCCACCCTTAGCCACGAACGCTTGCGGGAACGCGAGCTGATGCTGGAGCGTGAACGCGAGCGACTTCGAGACCTGGAAGAAGAAGTCCGTCGTGGGCGTAGCCAACTACGTTCAGGACTCACCAAGCATGACGATCGACGTCCAAGACAATCTGCCTCGCCCACTCGTCATCAATACTTGCAAGATGCGCCTTTTTCGGTTAGAGATGTGGTAGATATACTTAATGGCATTAGATATTCTAATCCCCGACATCCTCAGCCGTCAACGTCAGATGCACCCGTTGGCAACAGCAGCCATATCATTCACAAAAATATTTTACCCGATTTTGACCCAACTTCTAAAAACCAAAGAGTTGATATATGGCTTAAAAAGGTTAATGAGTGCGCCTCCGTTTACGGTTGGGACGAACGAACAACGATACATTTTGCAATGCAAAAACTACAGGGATTGGCCAAAACTTGGTACGAAAGTTTGAACACTATTATGTTTAGTTGGACCGAGTGGCAAAGCAAATTGTCAAGCGCCTTTCCATACGAACAAAACTTTGGCCAATCCCTGGAGGAAATGCTACGACGTAAAAGTAGGTTCAATGAACCCATAGAAGTTTATTTTTACGATAAGTTAGCTTTGCTTAACCAATGTGACATCGAGGGCAAGCGAGCAGTTGATTGTCTTATACATGGCTTAAGTGACAGGACACTCAAGTCAAGCGCCCTTGCTTTAAGATGCACTCACCCGGACCAGCTTTTGCAATTTTTAATGAGTAATAAAGAAACTCCTCAATTTGTTGAACGTTCCTCTTTTAGAAATAAAACGAATAACTTTACTGTTACAAATAATAGAATCATGAATAGGGCTAGCACGAACTCTTCTGATAAAGTCTTTTGTTTCAATTGCAAAGAAGTAGGTCATCCGTTCCTACGCTGTCCGAAACAACTAGTTAAGTGCGCATTATGTTTTAGAGTAGGTCATAAAGCGGAGGATTGCAGAGTCAAACCTGACACCCATAACAAAACTCTGGTTAACAATGTTCAACAATCTTCCGGTTCAGTTAAGAAAACGATGTGTATTTCTAACTCTACAAGCTCTAACTCAAAATTTTTTAAGGAAGTCAGTGTCAATAAAACTCAGATGAAAGCATTTATTGACTTTGGTAGCGAGGTGTCCTTGTTGAAGAAAACAACTGCGAAATCCTTAGGCCTTGTTTGGGATAATCTTCCGACGGTACTTAAGGGCTTCGGAAATGAAAAAGTACCTACTTTAGGTCAAGTAAATGTTGTCCTGTCTATAGATGGAGTAGAAGCGGATGTGTCTTGTCAGGTAGTTGAAGACAAATATCTTGATGTTCCGCTGCTTGTGGGACAAACTTTTACGGAGCAACCACATGTGGTAGTTTATAAAAATACTAATCAATTGAATTTCTTTAATATTAGTGGGGAAATGCCTTTTTATCAGACTGAAGTTAAGGACGATCAATCAGTGAAGGTTTCGGTTGTTTCTCGTATAAAGCTATGCGGCCCAGCTATAGTCAGGGCAATTGTAGACCCTCAGTCCAATGGTGAGATCTGGCTGCAAAGTAAAGTGGCTGGAAGGCCAAATCAGCAGTATATAATCGGTGGAGGGATCTATCAAGAACAGGATGGGAAAATCAATGTTTATGTCGCTCCCCTTTCGGTTTTTGGCATTATTAGTGAAGGTATTTTCAGCAGAGCAACTAAAGTCCAGGTAGTTAGCAAAATTATTTCATCTCCCATGGTAAATCGTACAGCTTGTCGTCCTGTAGATGAAAAGCTGGTAAAAATAGGTGATACAGTGAATGAAGACGACAAGGTAAGATTATTCGAACTGCTCAATAGTTTTAGTCATTGCTTTGCATCTACGCTAAAGGAGCTTAGGTGCACTCATGTTACCGAGATGTCTTTAGAGCTGAACAGCAAACGTCCAGTCGTTTATCGCCCGTACCGACTGTCCCATAAGGAACGCGAAATAGTAAGAGAAATGGTTGGAGAGATGCTTGACGCAGGCATAGTCAGGGAATCTGTGTCGGAATATGCCAGTCCGATAATACTAGTGCGCAAAAAGGACGGAAAATTACGAATGTGTGTTGATTACAGAATGCTAAATTCAATTACTGTCAAAGAACACTATCCTATGCCAAATATTGAGGATGAAATTGCTCGATTATCAGGACAGGCATATTTCCTCACATTAGACTTAGCATCAGGATACTACCAAGTACCAATTTCAGAGCAGTCTCGGCCGCTTACCTCGTTTGTTACACCGGACGGCCAATACGAATTCAATCGGATGCCGTTCGGTCTAGCAAACGCTCCCGCAGTTTTTCAGCGTATGATGCATAAAGTGCTAGGTTCGTCACGCTTCACGGAAGCTACTTCTTACATAGATGATGTACTTATTTATGGCAGAGATGTAGATGAATGTTTGCAAAGACTTAAAAAGGTCCTTAGTCTGATAGAGGGTGCTAATTTGACTTTGAACCTGTCCAAATGTGAATTTCTCAAAGACAAAATAGGTTATCTCGGTTATGAGATAAGTGCGGCTGGTGTGAGACCGGGGACAAATAAAATTGAAAGCGTTAAAGACTTTCCACGCCCCACTAATCAGCACACTGTACGTCAATTTTTAGGACTTGTCGGATATTTTCGTAAGTTTATTAGAAATTTTGCCATCATAGCCCATCCTCTAAATGTTTTGTTGAGAAAGGAAGTAGCGTGGACTTGGTTGGATGATCAAGAACAATCTTTTCAGACCCTCAAGGAAAGGCTAGTTGACAGGCCCATTCTGGCGATATTTGATCCTGCGGCTGAAACTGAGCTTCATACTGATGCTAGTAAAATTGGTATCGGGGGCATACTTTTACAGCGCTCCTGCGTCGATGAATCGTTTCGCCCGGTAGCATTTTATAGTCGTCAAACATCCCCGGAGGACAAACATTTCCATGCGTACGAGCTGGAAACTCTTGCAGTGGTATGTTCACTAAGGAAATTTCGCGTCTATCTCTTGGGACTAAACTTCAGGGTCGTCACCGATTGTAGTGCTTTGCGTTCAACATTCTCTAAACGTGATATTATACCACGCATAGCGCGATGGTGGTTGCTTATACAGGAGTTTCAATGCACGGTCGAGTATCGCCCGGGTGCGAGGATGTCGCATGTCGATGCTCTCTCCCGTAATCCAGTTCTCGATACGGAAGGTGAGTCCCCAGGTCAGTACCCAGCTGTGATGTCAATATCGAATGAAGATTGGCTACAAACTTTGCAGCTAGGTGACATGGAACTAAATAGGATTCGGGATATTCTCTCGTCTGACGTAGACGCAGAAGGGCTGAAGTACATAAAAGAAAACTACATTCTGAAAGATCATAAATTATACTATTGTGTTGGTGGCGACAAAAGTAAGCTACGTTGGGTGGTACCAAAGGGGGCAAGATGGCAACTTTGCCGCATGAATCACGATGACATTGGCCATTTTGGGGTGGAAAAGACCCTCGAGCGCATTAAGAAGTCTTATTGGTTCCCCAAAATGACCAGATTTGTAAAAAAGTATGTTAGTGCCTGCATCGAATGCGCTTTCGTCAAAAATACTATATCTAACGAAGGATATTTGCATCCTATTCCTAAAATAGATATTCCTTTCCACACGCTGCATGTTGACCATCTTGGACCTTTTGTGAAATCTAAAAGAGGTAATACTTACCTTTTGGTTGTTGTTGACGGTTTTACCAAATTTATACTTACACTACCAGTCAGGAACACAAAATCGCAAAACACAATGAGAGCGTTAGAGGATGTTTTCTGTATATTTAGAAATCCGGATAGGATAATTAGTGATCGTAGTACCAGTTTCACATCGCATGCTTTTAAACGGTTTTGTCTCGATAAAGGAATAAAGCACATCCTAAATGCAGTGGCTAGCCCGCGGTCGAATGGACAGGTGGAGCGATATAATCGTACCATCCTCAGCTCATTAACTGCTCAAAACTTGAATGGCAATGAGAGAGAATGGGATGAAAAGGTAAGAGTAGTCCAATGGGGCTTAAACAACACTATACAAAAGACTACTGGGAGGACACCAGCGGAGACCATGTTTGGCACTAGTATGAACTCCGAGGTAGATCCAAGGCTAAATGAGATTAGGAGAGAAACACGAGATACTAGCGATGTGATCTCAGTTCGTGATGAAGTCAAGGATAGGGTAGTAATCGAGCAGGAGAAGCAAAAGAAACTGTATGACAAAAACAGGCGCCCAGCGCGTGTTTATTCTGAGGGTGACTTGGTAAAGATTACTAAAACGTGTTTTCAAAATGATGGAAAAAGTAAGAAACTCTTACCATCATTTCTTGGTCCTTACAGGGTGGTATCAATTCTACGTAATGACCGCTATAAACTTGCAGCCGTTCCGGGGTTAATTGGTACTAAAAATAAAAGAAAAACAACAGTTGCTTCCGATAGAATGATGCCTTGGGTTCATGTTGCTGCTTTAGAAATCAACTCCTCTGATAATGATAGCAATAGTGATAGTGATAAGTCAACTTAGTTCATAACTACAAACACTCTGTACATTTGGAAAGCATAAGTAACTAATGATCTTTTTTTTAAAAAAAAAATATTCTGTGTATGTTTTATAACAATAATTTTATATAATGTTTAAGTATATACAATTCTTATTATTGCTTTTTTTTTTCAAAAACTTGTAAATGTTAAAAACTGTAATACACATACAATACTAAATAAATAAGTTGTAATAAAGTTATAATAATAAGTCTGTAGGTTGTAAATAGATGTTGGCATTCAATGATTTAAGATTAGAAAGTGCTACAATTTACTTGTGTGATTAAGTATGTAATTGAAAAATGATGTCCAGATAAATGGATTTAGAGTTTCAGAAAATGAATAACATAACCTTATATAGTTGTCAATAGTTGGACATATGTATATAATTGTACAGCGAGAAGTGATTGGTTCGCTGTTACGTTATGCATCCGTAAGAAGTGATTGGTTTACGCATGTGTAACGGTGTGTAACGAGAAGTGATTGGTTCGTTACACTGTCACTGGATTGTACCCGTAAGAAGTGATTGATTTACGGATAATAAACTGTGGGTAACGAGAAGTGATTGGTTCGTACCACCACCATGATTCTACCCGTGAGAAGTGATTGGTTCACGGTTAGTAATCATAAAAGTCTAAGTGTTGTGAGAAGTGAATGGTTCACAACATATTTTAGTTTAAACAACATAATTTATTCTTAAAGTATTAATTGATTGTGTTTATTTTTTTTTTTTCTCTTTTACTATTTGTTTTTATTGTATGGTTTTGTTATACTTATGTCGCCTATCAATTCTTACTGATGTTGTTAGATTATTATTGCACGAGGCTGGCCATGTGTTAGGTTCCTTCTGTTCACGTGCATGAGGACATGCACGAGGTCAGGATGGACGAATGTTAGGTTTAATTTAATGTAATGATTATTTAAAAAAAAAAAGGTTATCATTTCCGGTTTTGACTAACTCTGGTCGATCAGGATTGGTCGGTAGATAGCCAATAGGCGTGCAGTTAATTCACAACGTGGTTTTTGGCGGGAATCGAGCACATGGTTGGTTTCGGTACCCTGGTAAGGGGATTCGGATAGGAGGATGATTGTGTGACGGACAGCGGAGAGCAATAGTGAAAAAGTAATATTATACTTATTAAAATATTATAATACATTGTAAAAGTAAAAAAGTTCTAAGTGTTTTCTGGAATAAACTAAACAAATAACATTATTATTATTATATCCTGTGGTTTTACTACACGTATAATCCTAAACTATTTATTAGGCGTAACCGAAGCCTGCCAAATTAATGATAAAAACCGAAAACGCAATTATACCCTCAATTACGATTATTCTTTGCGTCCAGTAGCCTACCGTTAATAACTTTTTGTTTGACTTTTTGTTATACCTACTTTTATAGGAGTAAATGAAGTGAATATCTTCAATGAAATTATTGTCACGTGAAAGTTGATAATAAAAGTATACTAAATTTTGACTTAATATCTGCGTTCGGTAGTGATAACTACTGCATGTCAACATCTTGATCATCACGTTCATAAACAGAGACGCATTTTCACAAATTAATGCATAATTTTCGTGCTTATCCAAGTAGTTTATGGTGATATCAGTTTATTATATTACATTAACAGAGAGGCATTGCAGCCGTACCCACCAAGGTTTGCAGTCTTTCATGGTTCTTCAGTCATCGCGTCTTCCAGGAACCCGAGCGATTGTTGTTCAAATTATTTCGAAAGAAGTTTCGATTACTATACGACTGAGTGGTAAGGATGATCCCTGCCTCATGGGCCAGAGGTCCCAAGTACGTATCCTGGCCAGGGCATTCATTTAAGTAATGAACATCTGTAGATGTTTGTTCTGGGGTCATGGTTGATGGTACTTTTATATGAATGTTTATTTTGGGTTCCCTTCGATCTGCTGTTTGTCTGCGGATATATTATTATTATTATTATAATGGTCAATTCATTTGAAACGGGTCAAAACACAGACTATTGTTTTGATAATATGTCTGTTTGCTGCAAAGTTGAACAATGTGCAAACTAAATCCAATTAATTACTTGACAATTAAACTTGGTACGGCTTAGAAGGTTCTGCGTAGTTAATTCTTAGTTAACGAGTTTATTAACAAAGCCTATGCTTAAACCCCGATTCTTGATCTAGATAATGTAATATAACTTCGTGTGAGTAGTGTTAATTTAATTGAGATATTCGTATTTATTTACCAAACTTTTAAAAATATTTACAATCGACAATATACATATAAGTGTATTCAAAAAATAATTGTAAGATAAAAATTCGCTACAAATAAAAAACTACACCTAAACTAAAATCTATTGAAGGCAACGTAGTTAAAAAGCTGGCCGAATTACCACGCTGGATCACAATAGACATTCGTTGTGCGAGGTAGGTGCCCGCCTTAGGATCACAAGTTTCATGTGTTCATGTGTTATTCGACGTTTCAAAGTACCTCAGTACTTTTAAATATTGTTTTATGATCATTATAATCTCTCAATAAACTCCCATTATTTGTAATAACATTTATGTAACTTTTAGTTCTTGTTTGTTAATTTAGGGATTAGCCATTTACTCGAGGCAACAAAAAAGTATGTCCAAAAAAGTTACCAATTTATGGAGGCTCTAGTTGATATTAACTTTATAGTTTATTTCGGTCTTGTTAATATTTTGATTTAAATTGAAATCTTCTATGACTCCAGTTCCTTATAAGAGTTTTCTACTGCAAACATTTATATTATTGCGATAATAAATTTCAAAAAACAAAACACTTTAAGTATATAGAAATTCCAATAGTGTAACGAAATTTATAACTGCAAGTTGTATGTAGCTTACGCTATGAATACGTCCACCGAATTGAATTTAGAATATATCTTAGGTATTGAACAATTAAAGTAATATAGCGCTTGAGAACAAACATCTGCACACAAATCGAAAGTGAAATCATATACTTCTGGTACAGAAGTGTGGGTGATAGACCACATCAAACAAACCATTCAAAAAAGGAATTATAAGTAACCGATATATTTACCAAAAGGACGGTTGACATCTCCCATTTGAATCGCAACACAATCAAACTACAGATTCCTGAGTAACAATTGGTAATCACTACGAATATCAGCTTTGGTTGTATTCATCTTAAATGTCATCAATAAATTCAAACTAATAGCTAACATTGACTAATTTCCGTTCATTCCCGATCGTTTACAAGATTTATGGCATCCTTTAGTTTTTTACAAGTTGTCATTACTATCTTCGTTATTCTCCGGATGGTTTTGGCTTGTACGTGTCTTTCTTGGGCGAATTTTAATTCGACTCTGAAAGTAAATGCCTAACCCAACGAGATATTATGATATACATTTATTTTTTTGAAATACAGATTATAAACAAACTAGTAAATAAAGCTGCGATTCCAAAATGTACATTAAATTAATTATAATAGGAAAGATAAAAATACACTACCAATTTAAAACTGTCAATAGTTTAATAATAGGTTAATAGTTTCAATAGTCAACTGAGTAGCGTAGTGGTTAGTATCCCTGCCTCATACTCCGGAGGTGCCTGGTTCGACTCCTGGCCGGGGCATCTATTTGTGTGATGAATGTTCTTGGGTCATGGTTGTTGATGAAATACGGGGCCTTACAGTTGGTGTGTTTGTCTGGGGATTTATTATTATTACTACGCTTAAACAAGAATCTATCGTAGGCATCGTAGCCAAAAGCTTAGCCCGAATTACCACATATTTGAATATTGTACTCAATTTCTGCATAGATGCTTCGGTAATTAATATTTTTTCATCTTATACGCACGCTGATTCAATATGATTTATCAACTGAACAAACTGTATCGTTATTTAAAGCCACAAATATATTTTTTAGCCCATTACAGTAAAAAAATTAAAAAAGATATTATTTACATTAATCTACAGTTTACCTGATAACCAAGCTAAATTATACTTCATTTCAAAGTATCTAATTAGTCTCGAGTCGCAAGCTTCTTGGAGCTTTTTTCCGTTATTTTTTTAACTCAATGTTAATTATGAAAAGAACGTTATTAAAGTGCTGTTTACGTTTTTTAAAATGCATTTTTAATGATTCACAGATATGATAAGTTAAGTTTTACTGGTATTATAATAGGTCTTTACCTATGAAACTGCCGTTTTGCCGTACTGGCCATTTCAAATGAAAATATTTTTTTTTTGACTGATAATTCTAATTTCAAATTAATTTTATTTGACAAACATGGAATTCTTTTTCTAAAATCGTCATTTGTTTAATAGTTAGTGTTTTGTTTTCAACGCATTCGAACATTTTGCGTCATCATGGATAAGTTAAAAATTCGAGTAATTATGGAGTATGAGTACCGTCGTGGCAGCTAAGCGGCACAAGCGGTACGCAACATCAACGACGTTTACAGAGCGAACACTACAAACGAACGCACCACCCGTTATTGGTTTACCCGCTTCCGTTCTGGAAATTTTTACCTGAAAAATGAACCCCATGGTCGTCCGAAAACTTTGGTCGACAATGACGAATTAAAGGCAATTGTGGAAGCTGATGAAACTCAATCCACGGCTGAATTAGCAGCAGCTTTCGACGTTAGCATCAAAACAATATTGGTCCATTTGCGTCAAATTGGCAAGGTAAAAAAGCTTGACAAATGGGTACCCCACGAACTCAATGACCGCCAGCGCGAAGTACACGTGGAGACGTGCCTTGCACTGCTCAGCAGGCATACAAATGAAGGAATTCTGAACCGCATTGTTACTTGTGACGAGAAATGGATCCTGTTTGACAATCCTAAGCGCTCAGCAAGTTGGTTGGACCCTGGTTCAGCACCCAAACAATGCCCTAAACGAAAACTTACCCCTAGAAAAGTGATGGTCACTGTTTGGTGGTCTAACGCGGGTGTAATTCATCACAGCTTCTTGCCAAACGGGACAAGCATTACTGCAGATGTGTACTGTGAAGAACTTAACACAATGATGGAGAAGCTCGCACGTCTCCAACCAGCTTTGGTCAATCATTCGGCTCCACTGCTCCTGCACGACAACGCGCGACCTCATACTGCACAGCAGACGGTCTCCAAGCTACAAGAGTTGGGGTTGGAAGTTCTCCGTCATCCGCCGTACTCACCAGACCTTGCGCCTACAGACTTCTACTTTTTCCAGAATTTGGATAACTTCTTGGCGGGAAAAAAATTCAATACCCGAGAGGCAGTACAAAATGCCTTTGAAGAATTTGTTGCCTCCCGTCCAGCTGATTTCTTCAAGAAAGGCATCAATAAGCTACCAATGCGTTGGCAAAGATGCATTGATTGCATGGGTGATTATTTTGATTAATAGAAATAAAAAATATATAAAAAAATTACGCTTCATTTATTTCGTGAAAAACGGCAATTGCATAGGTAAAGACCTAATGTTACGTTTAAAGTTTAAAATGTTTAGTGTTTACTCAATCACATTTATTTATGTGAGTTTTTGGATCTTGACGGTTAGTAATGCTGTTCGAAAAGATAACCCTTTTCGTAGGCTGTATTTATCCTCACTTTTGTTATGATTGGTAAATGGAGCAAAGGAACTAAAAAAAATAGTAATGAAAGTCGGAGCAAATACACAAATTTAACATCAATTTGGCTCAAGTAAATAAATGCTTATTTACGAATTTAATTGGAATTAGTCTCCTCGCTCCTTTTATCTATTTATTTAATTGGTTGTTTCTTAAATAAATAGTATGTATAAACAAAACTAATAATTTTATTATATAATTTACTTTTCAAGCCTGAGAGATGCTAAGTTTTTGTTTGATAACAGCAAATGTCTGAACCATATAAGATAAGTATTACTAAACAAATGAATGTTGGTGCTATATGTTCTCACACAAACAAATATTGAGTTATTTAAATGAGCAATTGACAGACGCGTCTGCTCGTTTCACATTAACTAAGTAAGATAATATTTACATTCAATTCTATTGTAGGTTTACGGTAGTGCCTTGAATAACATGAATATACTTTTATACGATAAGAAATTACAACCTACGTATCACCTATCGTGCCGTCGTAGAATTTTTTTACTGTTTTTATACCTGGAAAGACGAAGATGTGATCGACCGATGCTGAGTGGCGTTCGGACACATTCCATGTTATGGCGTTAAAAACATAAGGTTAAGATCTTAACAGAGAATTTCTACTACCATCAATAGAGATATGGCTATAGAAATTTATGATTCATGATCAATTGGAATAGCATTGTGTTATATTGTGGTGTAACATTACAAGAGATCAAGTGGCTCAGATGAAACCTTACATTGGACTTAAGTTTTGTTCACATTAGTATTAAAATTAGAGAAAAGATATTATGTTTGATGCAAATGTATTAATTACGTTACGATCAAATTTTAAGCACATTTTTTTGTAACATTGTTTTGATAAAAAAAAATAATCTAACTTTTTACCCGAATGATTGAAACCTATCTTTCAATCTATTCGATACAAAAGAATAACATTTTATTCAAATATAAAAAAACCGACAAGATAAACATTGATGCAGTCAGCAAAATCATACATTAAACAAGTAAATATTTGCTTATTTTTTTAATAAACTTTTCTGCTAGTTCCTAACCAGTATATGTTATTATAAGAAGCCGAAAGTGTTCTCACCTGTACCATTAATGGAAAAATTATTCAACTAACAATCTAACAAGACATTGTTTATCTAGGATGAGTTGAAAAGAAACTCACATGTTAAAACGTTTAATTACTTTGCATTGATCAATATTTAATAACCTATTAATCCCGAATTTACCCGACTGAAGTTTCGAGATGAATATCATGTAGAATATTTATTTCTTTATTAAAACATAAGTATGATTACCAACTGCACTCAAAATAAAGGCTTAATTCAACAAACAATCTTGGTGATACTGGAACTGTTTTGGTCAAGATCCACATACTATTTATTTATTTATTTATTAGGTCACCAACAGAGTGTACATCTAAATAAGCATAGTATAACAAAAACAAAATTACATTCTAAATGCCACTCTAATTACAGGTGACGTCGACATCCTTAAATTATACAACTGTAACACACACTATAAGTAATTGTAAATTATTATTCAAATTAACTAATTTATTTATTTATAAAAAAAATAATTTAATACAAAAATATACAGTGAACAAGAGAATAGGGAGGAGGTTATCAATATAAGTTTAAAGTTATTTTAATAAAATTATATAAATACAAAAATATGCAACAATATAAAACGATCAAGAGAACACGTGTAACGTTTTAATTAATTAATAATTATAATTAATTAATTAATTAAGAATCTTTTCTGTCAGTGTAAAATTATAAAATTATTGTTGAAGTTATTTTTATTGAAAGGGTTTACTAAATTTAATTACCCTAGCTACAGAGTCCTTGAAGAGATTGAGGCCTAGTCCAAAAATATCCACTTCAGTTCCTCTGGAAATTGAGTTGTACATTTTCATCAGCCTGTTTATTGGTGAATAGTGTCCAAGGTTTGTTTTGGCTCGGTTTTCCGTGAAAAGTATATATTTTCCTGGGCGAGGTAACCTGGAAGGTATCCGGAAGTTTAAACGCGACAGCAGCAAACTCGAATCAATTGCACCATTCGCCAATTTCCAGAGAAACCGAATGTCCAACAGGGCGCGACGCTCGTAAAGAGACTGCATTTTAAAATGATGCAGTCTACTTTTATAGCTTGGTAGCTTAGTAGCCAAGTTACAATTAAATGCTAAAGCCACAGGAATCTCTTTTGAACGCTCTCAATACGCTTGATATAAACATCGTAGTGTGGATTCCACACTACACTACAGTATTCTAACCCAGATCTAACCAGAACATTGAACAAAACTATTTTTGTCAAGGGTTTTTTAAAATCGCGACTGTTACGCAAAACAAAACCAAGAACTTTGAAACCCCTAGAGACAATATGTTCAATGTGATAGTTAAACTGCAGTTTTTGGTCCATAATTACACCCAGGTCGCGAATATTACTGAGACCAGTCAATGCATTGCCCTCAATGTTGTAGATGAAAGGCTCATTTTTCTTTTTGCGAGAATAACGTATGTGAAAGCACTTCGAAATGTTGAGAGCCATTCCATTGTTTTGACACCAATCGCATAGGCGATCAAGATCTCTTTGAAGATCAGCGCAGTCTTTACTAGAGTGAATGATTTTGAACAGTTTTAGATCGTCTGCGAATAAGCAGGCCTTAGATGATATAAAGCAACTTTCAATGTTGTTTATAAAGATGTTAGAAAATAACGGGCCTAGATGTGAACCTTGCGGCACACCGGATACTGCTGTGAAGCTGTCGGACGTAAATCCATTGACAACGACCCTTGACGAACGACTGAGTAGATATGACTTGCACCACTTCAAAAATTCACCAGAAATGCCCATAGAGCTAAGTTTTTGTATTAGCACAGAGTGCAGAACTCGGTCGAATGCCTTGCTAAAATCAGTGTAAATGACATCGATATCGAGGCGAGAGTCAACAGCTTGACTTAATTCCTCTGTAAAAAGTAATAAGTTTGTAGCTGTAGATCGTGCCCTGACGAATCCATGCTGGAAAGGGGAGAGGAGATGTTGAAAGTGATTACAGATTACTGGATAAATCAGTTTTTCAAAGACCTACGCAAACACAGGCAAAATTGAAATTGGGCGGTAGTTAGTAATAAGCTGTTTAGCTCCATTTTTGTGTAGCGGTATGATCAACGCTTCCTTCCATTTAGCAGGAAAAACGCCTTCTTTCAACGACCTATTGAATATTAGGGTTAGAGGATGAGCTAAAACATTAGCACACCTGGCTATGAAAATTGGAGGAATGCCGTCACTCCCAGCACCGTAATAACCACCTTTAACGCAGAAGTTTTACAATTAAGTGGGTAGTATAGGCAGTTAAAATATAGGAGCAGAAGTGTTTCTATACCATAAGAAGCTCTTATTAATCAAGCGCCTCCAGGGAATAATATCCATAGATAAGGTTGCCACTTACGACCAGGTAAAGGGTGGGCTTGTTTTCGTACTATGATAAAAAAACGTGCTCACCAATTAATTTAATAATTGAATTTTACTAGGAGATAATATAAACTATTTTTCATTATCCGAATATTTCTTCTGCTAACCATACAAGTATTTTCCGTCATCTGATATTTTATGAAACATATCTGGCCTAGCATTGGGTTATGGAATTGACAGTTGGGATATTATAACCAAAATATGTAGTACACTGGTATTTTGACAAGTCAGAAACAATTGTAACCTTGTAACCTTTACTATGTAGGTCACGCTTGATGCCACACTTGGTGTGGAAATTTACTACATAACTTTACATTGTAACTTATATTTATTTTCTGTAAGGAATTGTCAATAAAATATATTTTATCTTATTTATTTTTATTAGGTACTAACAGTTTCTTTAAAATTAACCAAAAACTTAGATAAAAATTAGTAAGCAAATTTTCGGTCCCCTCAGTTAAAAACTGAGATACAAGGGAAGTAGGTTATGTTGATTACATGACTCTAAATATCTGTCAAAACTGTACTCTTGGTTAGCTCGGTAAAATAGTTGACGGTTGAACTTTTTCGTACCTTTTTAAACAGCTGAAGGCCTACTATGAACTATTATTGCAATTCAATTGACGACCTAAAATAAACTGCTTTGCTATTTCGTACCACGACGTCATTAAAGCGATCCAGTTTAGGTTGACGCCAAATCAAGTCGGCAATTGGATCGCAAACTGTTTTAGTTCGTTCATTTTTCGTACCATGAGGTGATATTTCAACCTATATTGGATGACTTAAATGTCAAAGTAAGCGATTCAAAAAAAGTTGCTACTTTCTTGGCGTGAAGTGAATCGTTTCGGTTTATCTTTTAAAAAATGGTTGAAAATATAGGTATTTTAAGGTATTTCAGTTGGATATTTAGTGTTTCTTATGTGTTAATGTGAAAAAGTGATTTCTAGAGCTATTTTTTATTGTTGATGTCTGACGAATTAGTCTTTTTTAATTTCTTGGAAAATGATAATGAAATAAACACAACAGGGAAACAATCGGACCCCTTTTATTTGGAAGATGAAGCATATACAAAAAGGATATCGGTTGTCTAAACGATTGGTATTAGAAATGTGTGAGTATCAGTAGAGACAAAAGGTAGAAGTCAAATTGGGTGCGTTCTAAACTCGTCATAATCAATTTATTTTTACGGCAACACTAAGGAAACCTTTAATTATTTGTAATTTAAAGAATTATATAAATTTCTATTATTTAATGAGTACTAAAACGGGCTTATGGTATATAATTTGACACTAAGAAGCGCAATTTTAAAATATATTTGTTGTTATTTTTACACAAAAAACACCGCTAAAATCATATCAACTAGATTTCGAAACGCAATGCATATGGTTCGAGTAAAAGAGACAGACTTATGCAACGAGTGTATAGCGTCATCTCTTTCTCACACGCGGACCACAGACAAATTTCGATCTTTCATTCCCCCGTGAGCGATTCAAACGCCAGTTAGCTAAAGGCACTTCATGGTACGAATCTTAGCGATTCAGTTTAGGTACCTAAACTGGATTGCATCGGAATTGAATGGCAAACTAAAAGTTGATGGTAGGCCTTCTGGCCTCCATAACTGGGATGCATACACTTTGCTACTTCTGACAAAGGTACAATAAAGTAGTTATTTTAAATGTTTTAACTTACGAGATATCCCTGAAAATTCGCAGGACAAAGCCTAGAGCCCTAAGTGCTTTTGCCTTTTTGTTGACGATAAAGTTTTATTTCAACATCCCCTTAACCTTTAAAATAAAATGAAATTTTGAATACGGCTAAAACTTGTAAATAGTAACACAAAATTGCATAAATTGTGTTTTTAAAGTTGATTTTGCATGTGTTTTAAACAAGTTTAATAAAAGTTGATATATTATAAAAAAACGTATTTTTATTTATTTTATCCTCCTAATAATAACACATCAGGCTCTTGTTATCTTTTTATTATTGTATGTTACTAAAAAAAGGCAGGCAAAATTTGGGTCACCATGACCCGGCGTCATAGTCCACGTAATTATTTTCACGTCATTGGCGCCGGGTCAATAATATTAACAAACTTTTTGAAGTTTTGATTTTTTTAAGAAGTGTTTCATTGTTAAATATAGTACTGCATTTTGCTTGGATTTTGCTTGTATGACTGAACTTGTGAACTTATGCAAAAGTAAGAGGTAGATAGTAAGAGATACTAATATTTGACATAATTTAATTCCGCTTAATATATTTAATTTAACAAAAACCGCTCCAAGGATAGAACAAACATGTAGGTGTAGGTTTAACAGGGCTTGGCGCAATACCAGGAACACTTCAACGAACTAAAATAAAACGCGAACTAATAACGCCCACGGTTTCTGTGAATTCTAAAAAATTACTTTGTAATTAATTGCTTTGATAAGGGATTCTAGGTGCAGTATGACCTCGTTTAATGTATAATTCAGTATATGGTTTCTCAAACTAATTACAGTAGAATATGACTTAATCCCTAGATATTCGTTGGCTGTTATGCACACAGTCAAGCTTATTTGCATATCTTTGATGCAAACGTCATCATATACGGGGACACCATTAATAAAAATAACGATTCATCGGGATCTATATTACTTATAGAAGCTTTGTTCCCAGTTCTTTCAAGCGTCGAGTGAATAGGTATCTCGTGGATAGACGAGTAACTCCTTCGTCTTTATCGTCACTTTCCATCAGGTGAGATAGAAGACAAACGTGTAATCCATTTTCAATAAAAAAACCATCACACTGCGAGGCTGTAATAAGTCCTACATTTTTAACTTTTTGGCAATACAATATTTTTATTTTGAACAACAATTATGAAGATATGAATAAAATAATAAAATAGAATCAATAATAAGAAAGGCTCTATTTCATTTATTATCTAGGCACTGAGTTATGCTCAAATTATAAATAAATGCTTTTAGATACCTGCTTGGTGCCTTATAATTGTAACAGTCACCCTAAGATCGTTTCATATAAAAAGGGGCAGCTTCTTTTTTTATGAAAATGCAGCAGCAGCAGGTTCAAAAAAGGGGTGGTCTTTATAAATAATTCAATAATTTATATTTCAGAGTATGTTTCACCTTGTTTATTTCCCGAGTGTGATGCACACAAATTCACATGAAAACGGAAAATATAATTTATATCAAGTTATGTAAACAAATAAAACAAATACTGCAATTTTTTTATAGAGTACCTTCCATCCAAATTGACCTATATACCAGACTTTTTCATTATAAAAAATGTAGATTTTTCCCAAAAATTTAATTGGATTAACCATACCCTACATAAAATAAATCCCGTATTATGTGTAAAATTATATCACCTTATCCTAAACAACCCTTTTTTTTTAATTTAATCTCCAAAATGAGAAAAGACACAAAACTTATTTAGACAACTCAGTGATTTGGTTTTATAAGATTGACTAAAAGTTCTTGCAAAATTTTATGGAGAAAATACTCGGTGGCGAAGAGGAAAAAGGCCAAAGAACAAAAAAAATATTATGAGCCAATAATTTCAGTATTACTATTTATTTATTTTTATTTATTTAATTGCTATATGCAATCGGCAGTACTTAGGTAAGTATATAAACTTACTATATAACTTAGGTAGCAACTCCATTTCTAAAGACGATTACGACAAGCTGGTAAAGTCATAATTACTGTATTATAGGAACAAAATTATACGACTTATAAAATTTAAAACTGTTAGGTACATTATTTTGAAGTAATCACAAAGTGTTAATCAGCTTACACAGTAACTTTTTCGAAATTGCTTTTTTGTGTCCGAATCTGAAAAGTCCTAAATTCCAGATGGCTAATTAAATAAGGTTTCCTGCACTCTGCAGTTTCTAATTGAGACGTGAACTACATATATTTACGTGACCTGATTTATTAACAGGGGTTGACCGTTCATCTGGAGAGAAACTCATTTATTTGTAAGACACACAAGAAAATAAGCGGGTGAATTTAAAAATGATGATATTTCCAATATTGGAACTAAGGCAGCAGACAGTTGCTTTTTATCTATATACAGGGTGTTAAAAACCCTCGAACTAAATTAGGTACCATTATACATTTTGAATCAGTGTTATTGTGGCGAATAGTTTATTTATTAAGTAAAAGGTGAAAATAGGTAATGTCGTATCATTATGAAGGTAAATAAATAAAAAATTAAAAAATTCGAGACATCATTTTCGTTAATACACACACAGCAGCTTTAATAATGCCATAGCAGGGATGTCAGCTTCACCCAACTAAGGGGTGGTATTAGGCAATTTATAGTCCACTACGCTTGGCTACCGCGGGTTGGCAGACTTGTACGCATACCTTCGAAATAATGTCTAAGGCACTTGGGTTTCCTTGCGATGTTTTCCTTCAGCGTAACAGCAGTCGGCTTTATGTACTTAAGTTGTAAAAACTCATTGGTACATTTGGCAGTCACGGGGATCGAGATCTCAAGATCGAGAAGCTAGCGCTTTAACCACTATGCTACCGACACCCTCTTTAACACAGTTTTTTAAGATTATAATGTTTTTTTAAATAGCAGTAGTTATCTAAAAAATTAATTAAAAATGTATCCAAAAAATATTAGGCTTTAGTTCTATTTATCTTATTATAGCAAAAGTGCGCTAATAATTATGTTATGGGCTTCTCCCACTTGTTTCACTAGGTATATACAGGGTGGCCAGAAAAATGACGTCCGAAAATTTTTTTTAGGTGCCTCGTGTTGAGAGTTATCCCTATGTATGTTATACGATTTTTCTAAAGTTTCTTAGTAAACTGCAAGCGTTTAATAACGCCGCGGATAGACGCCATCGAGTATGTACTCGACGATGCGATGGACTTGCTGAGGGCAATAGTGCTTAGCGTGAAATACGAAATGGTGGGGAATGATGAGGGGATCGCCATCCATTAGAAACAGATGGATCCGCATTCGAGAGAGTATGACTCTCTCGAGAAGTTTAGACATGGCCTTGAGAAGGCTGATGGGTCTGTGATTAGCCGGGATATTCAGAGGTTTACCCGGCTTGGGAAAGCCTATGACTGTCTTTCCAAGCTTTTGGAAAGTAGCTAAGGTCGAACCAGGCATTGAAAATGATAGCTAGCAAGGTAAGCACCTGTTGAGGCAGGTGCTTAAGTACGTGGTTAAAAACACCATCCGCACCCGGAGCCTTTTTTGAC
Organism: Marasmarcha lunaedactyla; assembly: GCA_923062675.1. Classification (NCBI taxonomy): domain Eukaryota; kingdom Metazoa; phylum Arthropoda; class Insecta; order Lepidoptera; family Pterophoridae; genus Marasmarcha; species Marasmarcha lunaedactyla. Next base: position 5,820,953 of record OV281361.1, on the reverse strand, counting down.
TTTTGACTTCTAATGAGAAGCGAGACTTCATCATAAGAAACTGTGACGGGGTCGGCGGTGATGGGGCGAGAGTCGCTGCGGAGGACTTCGTCCTCCACCGCCTGGATGTGGGAGGGATCCGCGGGTTGCGTGCTGGGCGAGCATTGTGAAGCAATGCTGTCAGCGAAGCATTCGGCTTTCTCTTCGACTTCGAAGGCAGTAGTGCCATCGGGACGAGTCAGAGGAGGAACGTGAGAGGCGGCGTCTACGCGTAAGGCTCGAGCCATACGTTTGGTGGGACGGGGAGATATTGTCCATGAAATCGTTCATCTGAGCGTCTCGGATATCCACGAGGCAAGAACAAATTTTGCGTTGTAGCAACTTTTTCGTTATCACTTTTTCGTTATGGCTGAGTTGATAGCAATAGTGAGGGAATCAACTAACGAGTATATTTTGTCCGGGCTATCTAGATAGTCGGGCGAGATCGCGAGCGGGGAGTTCGGGGCCTCTACGGCCGAAACTAAAATATTTTTAAAGACTTTCCAGTTGGTAAAGGTCTCAGAAGACGTACTGTTGTCGTTGGGCGGTCTTAGTATGAGGGAGACGGGGTGATGATCGGAGCTTAGTTCATCGAGCGGTTCGATAAACCTGAGGTCGAGGTTGATTCTCTTTACCGTCGCAAAATCGAGGACGTTGGGAGAGTGGTTTGGGTTGTCGGGATAATGAGTGGGAGTGACGGGGGAAATGACGTCTAAGTCAAGAGACTCAGTGATGTTAAGGAGTGCGACACGGCTGGTGTTGGTCGAAAGGTACGTCAGCATGCTTGAAGTTGAAGTCCCCGAACATAATGACTGAATGACCGAGGGCGAGAATGGCCTCAAAGTCATTACGGATAGGTCTGGTGCCACTAGGTATGTAGATTGAAGCTATGATGACGATCGGATGACTTGTCATAGTCAACCTACACACAGTGGCTTCCATGTTGAGGAGAGGAGGGTTAGGGAGAGGAGAGCAACGGATAACTCTTTTGTAGTAAATAGCTGTGCCGCCGAAACCGCGTTGGGCCTATCTTTAGGAGTATACGCGTATTTAGGAATAGCGAATCCCCTGGAGCGAGATGGAGTGAGGAGAAGGAGCGTCTCTTGGAGGAGCAATAACTCAGGCTCATTGTTCTAAAGTAACAGTTTGAGCTCAGCAAGTTTGGTACTAAGGCTGCGAGCGTTAAATGAAACTTTGGGTTTGATACGATAGACGGCCAGCGTGTCATCAGTAGGCTTCGCTCGGCTAAGTTCGGGCGAGCGCCAAACAGAGCTCCATCTCGACGCGCGCGCACGTATTCCTTTGTCTTGCGCTAACTATTGTTTACCCTTAGAGTACACCAAAGCAGATGTTACATGATCACATATTGGCGGCGCATCTATGTAGCGGATCGAGCGCCATGCCAGTGACGTAGTAAACTGGTTTCGTCCCCGCAGCCCCAGTCGTTCGCATCGAACACTCGGCTCTTCCGCGCTTGATACTGCGGTCACTTATAGATTCACAAGCTACATTGTAATACAGCATCGAACCTTTTATTCTACAGTCCATTGTTTGTCTGAGCTATGAACCGTCCTCTTAAGGCCTAATCATTGGTCCTTAACGAGCATTAAATGAAGATGGTCGGTATTTTGCTCGTCGTTTTCTCGAAAAATTCCGTGTGGTAGTCGTGTGGACTTTGACCGCGATTGCATGGAGATTCCAGAAAGAAATCGACAAGAATGTAAAGAAGACCTTGCGTCGCCGCAGCAGTCTACATTAGTGGAGCCAGTGTCATAAGTGCCTTGGGATAAGTATAGTTTGAGCGTGTCGTTCCTTTTGTTATCCTTACTTACTACTTTCTTTGTTGCCGGAAAATTGTTCTTATAATATTTAAATAGATGTTTTCCGTTAATTTAAAGTGAACATCTTATTCCTTTACTAGTACCTATTTTTTTTTAAATTAATCTTTTAAATAAATAGTCCCCAACAAAAAGTACCTTATACGGCAAGTGCTTACGTAACATAGCCGGCCACGTTTTTTGCATGAATAGATGTTTAACCTTGAACTACTTTGATCATTGATAACGCGATCCTTTTTGTTTATGCGTTCATTGGCATATTTTATTTACATTGTTTTACGATGGCAGACAATCTTAAAACTGTAATGAAGAAACGTAGTTCCATCAAATGTAAATTAACTATGTAAAGTAATTACGTAACTTTAGTGAAAAGCAATCCTGAAATTTCGGAAATAAAGCGCTTGGACTTGCAGGAACGTTTTAATAAATTTGAATATTTATACAATGAATTTGACGATTTACAGACGAATATTGAGGTGTTATCTGACGACGCGGGGTCCGTGTTCGCTGAGCGCGAGGAGTTTGAACGTCAGTACTTCGCGCTGGTGACTCTTACGCGCAGCCTCCTGGGCGCGGCGGGCGCCGGTGCCACTGGCCACGACAGTGACGGCTCGGTGGCAGGCTTCGGTGACGCTAACTTAGGTGCACATCATTTGAATAAGAATGACTTTGTTCGTTTGCCTAAAATCGACTTACCTCATTTCTATGGGTACTACCAATGCTGGCTCGAGTTTCGAGACATCTTTACGTCATTAATTCACGACAATTCTAGCATAATTGAAATAAATAAATTTCACTACCTCAGAGCTTCACATTAAGGTAATGCCGCTTTTATAATAAAAAATATAGATCTCAAGGGCGATCACTATAAAATTGCTTGGGACCTGTTGTGTGAACGGTATCATAACAACCGCTTGCTTATTAACAATCACTTAAAGACATTGTTTGACGTCGAATTTTTATATTGTGAATCCAGTGTCTGTATCAGAAAACAATTAATAAAAATGTAAGGGCCACTCAACATTGGGACCTAGATTCTTATTTATTTTATGTCCAGAAAATTAGATTTAAAAATAAAAACGGCTGGTTGAGCCGTGATTGGGAAGAGCATAGAAACAATTCTCTAAAGGATGAACCTACATTAATACAATTTTGTTCTTTTTTAATGGTGATTTAGGTGTTTAAGGGTGATTCATTATACACGATACAAGAATTAGACGAAAACAAAATAGCAGATGCAGTTGAATGTGAAGGAACAGATCTTAAGGGGCGCATATGTATAAATAAAAATGATTTTACTTTGATAGCACAAAACATCGTTAGTATATATAAAAATTTTCACGATTTTACATTGACTCTATCAACTGTATCATTTGAAACTGACATTATTACTTTTACTGAATGTAGGTTAAATCATAACAATAATCTCTCCCACAGCTTAATAATTACGTAACATATTATACTACTTGCCAGTTGAATCAAAATGACGGATTGGTGGTCTATATTAAAAAATCACTAAAACACAAAGTGAAAGAAATTACATTAAATCAGGCATCTTGCCTACAAGTAGAGGTTTTAAATAACACTGTGCTATGTATCTATCGGTCTCCATAGTTTCCAAATGCTGAAAACTTTGTTATTTCATTGAACTCTCATCTAGAGTCACTTTCTTCACAAAGTAGTATCATAATAGCAGGTAATATTAATATAAACATCAGGCCTCAAACTCTGGAACGACCAGATGCATATGAAAACAGAATGTCTTACCTAGACATGCTTGCAAACCACGGTATATTAGCTGGACACACTTTACCTACAAGGCAGCAAAGCTGCTTGGATCATTTTATGTTAAAAATAAATAACATCAAAGAAAAAGCGTCAATAGCTATTATGCACACCACCACTACGGATCACTCTCCTACTCTCCTTTCAATATCTAAGTTAAAAAAACAACTGAAACATAATAAATTTAAACAGAAAATAAATTTTGAAGCTGCTCTAAAATACCTACAGAATAAAAACCTTTCAGAATTATTATTTTGTGACTATCCGTTGGCTGTTATTAATAACTTAATAAATAAAATTATTGAAAGTCTAAAACTAAATACAACTATACTTAATATTCCATGCAGAAAAAGACTCATACAACCGTGGATGACTCCAGGACTTTTAAGATGCATAAGAACCAGAAATAAATTACAAAAGCGCCTACGAAATGACCCTGATAATGATATTTTTCGCATTACATATAGACGATACAGGAATTATTGTAATAATTTAATAAAGAAAATTAAAAGAAAATATAATAGAGATAATATAATTAAATCCTTAAATAACAATAAATTGCTGTGGAAAAATATTAAAAACATAACATATACCAATAAACAACTAAATACTAACACTGAACTACTAAATTTAAAATCTCCGCTCTTTGAATCTGAAAATTGAACCAATAGTTATTTTATTAATATAGGAATGCAACTTGCAAATAAAATCCAGAATGAAAACTTAATAAGTTCAACCTTAAATAGCATTTCGGAGCCACTGCATTCCTTTGTTCTACTGCAGACAGACATAGAAGAAGTTAAAAATACTATACTTAATTTAAAATCAACCAGCGCTCCAGGTTGGGACGGTATCCCAAACGAGTTCATGAAATTGGCAGTCAACGACTTGGCTCCTATTTTGACCCACTTAACTAATCTTTGTTTTAATAAAGGATATTCCCCGCACCATTAAAGCAGTCTATTATTACACCAGTGCTCAAGAGTGGGGATAAAGGCAACATTAGTAATTATAGGCCAATTTCCGTTTTGCCAGCAATATCTAAAGTTTTATAAAAGTTACTGAATACTAGATTACTAAATTACTTTAATAAATTTGACATATTAACACCTACACAGTTTGGCTTCAGACAAGGAAGATCCACAGAGGATGCTATTCTTGAATTGAGCTCATTTATTACAAACCAACTTGATTACGGTAAAAAATGCCTGTCGGTCTTCCTTGATCTGAAAAAAGCTTTTGATACCGTCTCTGTTCCTATTTTTGTGCATAAGCTTGAAAAAATTGGAATAAGAGGGACTCCGCTAGCTCTTTTTGCAAACTACCTCGCGGAAAGGAAACAAAAAGTTAAACTTCCTGGGTTCGCTAGAGCGGATGCGGGGGTGTCATACGGCGTGCTACAGGGCAACGTGTTGGGGCTAGCCTTATTTTTGATTTATATCAATGACTTGTGCAGTATGATCATGCCAAATGCCAAAATCCTGTCGTATGCCGATGACACTGCGGTGGTTTTCGCTGGTGAATCGTGGGACGATATAAAGGCTAGTACTGAACGTGGTCTGGCTAGTGTAGCTCTGTGGTTGCAACAAAATCTTCTCACTTGAATACAGCTAAGACTAATTTCATTTGCTTTGGCATTTATAACAGCTCACGGCCACCTACTAACTTTAGTCTAAATATACACACGTGTAATGGGAATGCAAGTAACAAGCCCTGTGGATGTCCATCTCTTGTAAAAGTCTGTCAAACTAAATATCTGGGCGTTATTGTGGATCAGAGACTATCGTGGTATCCTCACCAAGAACACGTTATTAGTAGGACCCGAAAATTGGATTGAATGGACCCGAATTGAATCTGGATGTTTAAAACCCTAAGACACGTTATACCTGATAATACCCATCAGCTGGACGCTTCCAGATCTCTTCTCAACCGAATATACGTTTCTCTTGCGCAATCCATTATAACGTACTGTATACCAGTCTGGGGTGGAGCTGCAAAGACTCAGTTTCTCCATTTGGAAAGAGCGCAACAAACCCTTATTAAGGTCATGTATTTCAAAAAACGCCGATTTTCCACTGAAAGACTTTATTGCATCAGTGGCCTTCTCTCTGTAAGAAAATTATATATCCTTATAACAACCTTAAAAATACGTAAGTCCCTGCCTTTTGACCCTAGCATATTGAATAAGCGACGAATAAAAAATGTGGCCAAGCCTTCCAGTATCAAAACTGAGTTTGCTTGGAGACAATTCAACTCTCGCTCCACATTCTTATATAATAAAATAAAGAACTATATTTATACGACAAATCCCATCGCGAATGTAAAAATATCTTGACGCAATGGGTGCAACTAGAATGTTTGCTTAACCGGAGTTCATAATAGCTAAATAATAAGTACCAATACACACTTATATTTTTGTATGCACACAGCAACACGCTTTCACATACACACGAACAAACACTTTCACATACAAACACACTTATTGTACACGCACTACACACATCCATCTGAGATACCTAAGATTCTGAATGTATTTAAAAAATTTAAATTGTAAAAATTGTTAAAAACGTTCTAAAATAAAAATAAAAATTGTCTTTAAAATAGTTAGAATAAATTTTATTGTAAGTTAAGGAAGAGCGGGGTCTCAAAATACAGGCATTACTTGCTTACATTGGGACCCCAATCTACATCTGTATTAGAATAAGATTTTAATGAAATAAATTATTATTATTATAAATTATTATTAATTAAGCAGGAAGGCGGACTGGTTAGAATCCGTCGAATCAAATAATAATTTCCGTATCTGTCTACAGCCGAGCTGCATTGTAGCCCTTAATAATAATCATTCAAATAACACTTTCAATTCAAAAATCACTCACGCAAATAAAACGTCGAATTATACTTTAAATAAAATAAATAAATGCTCACTTTGTTCCCAAGGTCAATGGTAGTACGGCGAACTTGGTCACGCAGAGCTTCGAGAATAAACTGGGTTTGTCTCTATGCAGTATGAACACTAAGGTAACGGGCATTAATAATAACGTATCCACTAGTACACAGTCTTGTCACCTTACATTAGTCGTTACGCTGTGCTTACGCCGTAGATATAGAGTGTCACGTTTTGCCCGAAATAACAAAAGTTCTACCGTCTTCATTCGTACACATCAATCATGTCCCCATACCTCCAGGCCTTAAGTTAGCGGACCTGAAGTTTAACGTTCCGTTGGTCATAGACATCCTGGTAGGGGCTGAAGTGTTTTGGAATGTCTTAGGCAATATAATACGATAGATCTAGGAAAGAACCTGCCTAAACTATGCGAGACCAAATTTGGATGTTTGGTTTCAGGTTCAGTTTCAAGTAAGTCTGACTTTTCCTACTCATACGTATGCCATCATTCTTTTGTCAGTTCCGACCTTTCTCAATTTTGGGTGCTTGACAATATTTTACCTAAACATTCACATTCGCTTGAAGAAAAACTGTGTGAAAAGATTTTTCTTCAAACCACATCCCGTAGTAGCGACGGTTATTTTGTGGTTACCATGCCTTTAAAAGGCGAACCGAATTTTTTAGGTGATTCATATGATAACGCGAAAAAACGGTTTTTATCTTTACAATGGCGATTTAAAAAGGATCCGTCTTTTAAAAATAAATACACCGAGTTTATGAGAGAATATGAATATTTCTTGCTTGAAAACCCCAACATAAATCATTTTATTCCACATCACGGCGTTATTTGCAATGCTAGCACCACTACTAAACTACGCGTAGTATTTGACGCATCAGCACCTACCAGTTCGGGTATATCACTTAATGACATTCAGATGGTCGGTCCCGTAGTTCAAGACGATCTATTTAGCATCCTAATACGTTTTCGTCAGCATAGGTATGTAGTTTCGGGTGACATTGAAAAGATGTACAGAGCGATACAGTTAAATCCGAGTCAACGATCTTTACAAAAAATTATATTCCGTTTCGAACCGTCAGAACCTCTTAAAAGCTACACATTAAACCTTATTTGGCCACGAAGTGTTTGACGAGTCTGGGTGATAGTGTAGAAGATAGTCAAGTCAAATTTGCCATCCAACGTGACTTTTACGTGGATGACTGTATCAGTGGCGCTAGATGCATAACGGAAGCTGTAAACATTTCAAAAGGGGTTCAATCAGTTCTGTCTTCTGCTAATTTCAACTTACGTAAATAGCGATCTAACAATCCAGAGATTTTAAAACAAATTACTAATAGAAATGAAAATTGTAACATTTTACATTTTTCTGAAAACAATTTAAATTCAAATTAACCGAAAACTCTAGGCATTAACTGGGTCTTGCGACAGTGACTCATTGACATATACTTTAAATATAAAACCCACAGTTAAAATCACTAAACGTCATGTATTATCTGTGATTATTCAGATCTTTGACCCACTGGGCCTAGTTGGTCCGTGCGTCGTCGAAGCCAAAATCATAATGCAACGTTTATGGATAGAAAATTATGACTGGGATGGTGTAGTTTCTTATTTGAAAATTCAATAATCTCTTTATATAATTTATCTATTCCTAGGTGGGTCTTAAAAGCAAATTCGACGGTACACGAGTTACACGTATTTACAGATGCGTCTGAAAAGGCCTACGGTGAGTGCGTGTACATTCGTTCGTGTGATAGCGTGCGAGTCACAGGCATTCAAATTCTAGTCTCTAGGAATCGAATATCGCCTTTAAAACCAACGACGATTCCAAGGCTTAAGCTTTGCGGCGCCTTGTTGGGTGCAAGGCTGTGAACTAAGGTTCAGGAATCGCTTACCAAACCTATTAGTAGATGTAGATTCTGGTGTGACTCTACTATAGTCTTAGGTTGGCTCTCTACTCCATGTGAGCAACTGAAATCTTTTGTAAAAAATAGAGTAAGTGAAATACAAGAGAGCACGAACGGTCATACCTGGAGCTACGTACCGTCAAAGTACAACCCAGCGGATCATATTTCTTAGGGTCTTAGTGCAAACATCACTAAGGACACCCCCCAATGGTGGCCCGGACCTTCCTTTTTACAACATGATGAAAGTCAGTGGCCAAAAATGCCGAACACTTAGAAGCATAATCTTCCTGAAGTAGTGACTCATTTTATCATCGATGATGGGGAAAATAATTCATTTAATCCTCATCATTTAGACTTAACCCATTCATCAGTCATACATAGTTTATTAGAAAAATATTCTAACTTTACAAAGATTCATAAAATATTTACGTATGTACAAAGATTTATATACAATTAAAAAAATAAAAATAAGACTTTTGGTACTTTTACGTCTGTAGAGTTACAAAATTCTTTAAATTTAATCATTCATAATTCTCAACTTGAAATGTTTTCTGAGGAATACAAACTTTTAAAATCTAAAAAAAGAACTACCATTGAAAAGCAGATTACTTCCTTTGACACCTTTTGTAGATGACTATGATGTAATTCGCGTGGGTGGGAGGCTTGGTAACTCGCCCTACGATTTCAATGTAAAATATCCCATTGTTCTATGTAATAAACATTCACAAACTTTATATTTCAAAGTGAACATTTAAAGCTCTTACACGCTGGTCCTCCAGAGGTAGAAATTTGTCTAGATTTGTCGTGAATAAATGTCTTAAATGCTTTAGACACAAATCTGAAAATTTTCAGCCCCTTCTGGGTCAACTACCTAAGTCAAGAACTCATTTAGAGTTCCCATTTCTTAACACCTACGTTGATTATGCAGGTCCAGTATAGATAGCCGATCGCAAAGGTCGCGGTTGTAAGTTAATAGTCTTATATAGTAAAGTCTTATATGTGCATCTTTGTTTGTTCAGCATTGAAAGCCGTACACCTGGAGCTTGTCACCGACCTCACCTCTGAGTCTTATATGGCAGCACTAAATCGTTACGTGGCGCGTCGATGCAAGCCTAGAAGCATCACGTCCGATAACGGCAAAAGCTTTGTAGACACGTCGAATGATATTAAGAAAGTATTAAAAACATCAAATATTTCATCCAAATTAGCGCAAGAATAGAGTTCATTTTCACACCTGCATATAGTCCTCATTTTAAATCACTTGCTGAAGCTGCCGTAAAATTGTGTAAACATCATTTGAAAAGATTACTTACACTCACTCATTTCACTTTCGAAGAGATGACAACCTGTCTTACTCAAATAGAAGCGATCTTAAATTCTCGGCCGCTTACTCCACTTTCTTCCGACCGTAACGACTATTCGGCACTTACTCCTTCCCACTTTCTAATCGGACGCACACTCTTAACTGTACCACATCCTCAGGTAGTTTATGCTTGCATCACGTGGCTGGATGCGTCTGTTCGTTGTAAATTCTTTTATTTCTGTATCAATTCGTAAATAAATTAAATTTTAATGTCCAGACCCGCAAATCCCGCGTCCAGTCGTATTAAACCCAAGGGCTTATCCCTAGTATCTTTTAACGCTCGTAGCCTTAGCACTAACCTTCCCGAGATTAAACTGTTCCTTCAGAACAAAGAACCTGACTTATTCCTTCTCCAGGAGACATGGCTTACTCCAAACCGCTCCAGGGGATACGCTATTCCAAAGTACGCGTTTACTCGCAACGATAGGCCCAACTCCGACGGTTACGGCGGCACCGCTATATATTACAAAAGAGGCTTCCATTGCTGTCCTCTCCCTACCCCTCCTCTCCTCAACATGGAGGCCACTGTGTGTAGATTGGCTATGACTGGTCATCCGACCATCATCATAGCTTCAATCTACATACCTAGTGGTACCAGACCAATCCGCAGCGACTTTGAGGCCATTCTCGCCCTCGGCCATTCAGTCATTATGTTCGGAGACTTTAACTCCAAACATACTGACTGGACGTGCCTATCGACCAACACCAGCGGTATCGCTCTCCTCGACATCACTAACTCCCTTGACTTAGACGTCATATCCCCCATCACTCCCACTCACTATCCCAACAATCCGACCTACTCTCCTGACATCCTCGACTTTGCAATTATCAAGCGAATCAATCTTGACCTAAGGTCTATCGAACCGCTCGATGACCTAGGCTCCGACCATCGCCCCGTCTCCCTCGTGCTAGGCGCGCCTAACGATAACGTCACATCTCCTAAGCAATTACCAACTGGAAAGGCTTTAAAAATACGTTAGTTTCAGCCTTAGAGGCACCGAACTCTCCGCTCGCGATTTCGCCCGACCAATTAGACAGCCCGATTAAAATAGATTCGATAGTCGATAATCTCACTGATGCTATCAACTCAGCCATCAGCGACAACGTAATCATTGCTAAGCAAGGCAAACCCGCGCTTCCCTTAGCCGTTAGCAATCTCATTAAAGCTAAGAACGCGGCTCTCCGGAGAGCCAAGAAATATCCCACGCCCGCATATAGAACAGCTGCGAATCAGCTTCAACGCAAAGTTAGGTCTCGCCTCGCAGAACTCCGTGACACTCAGTTTAGCGATCTCATGGAGAATATCTCCCCGTCCCACCAAGCGTATTATCGAATGGCCCGAGCTTTACGCGTAGACACTGCCTCTCACGTTCCTCCTCTCACTCGTCCCGACGGCACCATTGCCTTCGAAGTCGAAGAGAAAGCCGAATGCTTCGCCGACAGCATAGCGGCACAATGCTCGCCCAGCACGCATCCCGCGGATCCCTCCCACATCCAGGCAGTGGAGGACGAAGTTCTCCGCAGAGAATCTCTCCCTATCACCGACGACCCCGTCACAGTCTCTAATGATGAAATCTTGCTTCTCATTAGAAAGCAAAAGTCCAAAAAGGCTCCGGGTGCGGATGGAATTTCCACCCACGCACTTAAGCACCTGCCACAGCAGGTGCTTACCTTGTTAGCTATCATCTTCAATGCCTGCTTCGACCATAGCTACTTTCCAAAAGCCTGGAAAGAAGCGACAGTCATAGGCATTCCCAAGCCGGGTAAACCTCTGAACATCCCGGCTAATCACAGACCCATCAGCCTCCTCAAGGCAATGTCTAAACTTCTCGAAAGAGTCATACTCTCTCGAATGCGGAACCATCTGTTTCCAACGGATGGCGACCCTCTCATTATTCCCCACCAGTTCGGCTTTCGCGCTAAGCACTCCTGCCCTCAGCAAGTCCATCGAATCGTCGAGTACATACTCGAAGGATTCTATCCGCATCGTAAAAAATCAATCGCGGTTCTCTTTGACGTAGCCAAGGCATTCGACAAAGTCTGGCACAGCGGTCTCGTTTTTAAACTCTATAAAATAGGCTTACCGGTTCGCCTAGTCAGATTAATCGCGTCGTTTCTTAAAGACCGTACGTTTCGATTCAAACATGAAGGCACGCTCTCCGCGCCTCGTCCCATAAAGGCTGGAGTCCCGCAAGGCTCAGTCCTCGCCCCTCTGCTGTACACCGTGTACACTAATGACATGCCCATCCCGCCGAAAGGCGTCGAACTCGCCCTCTTTGCAGACGATACCGCCCTTTACACTAAAGGTCAAAGGATCCCGTATAACATCACCAGACTCCAAAAGGCCGTAAACGCCCTCGGTGTTTGGTTTCAAAAATGGCGTATCGATGTCAACCCAGAAAAGAGTTCTGCCATTCTATTCGACCACAAACGTCGTAATCGCCGCAACGATCCCCACATTCGAATGTTAGGTATTCCCATCCCCTGGAAGCGCAGTATCAAATACTTAGGCGTCACCTTAGATCAGACGCTTTCTTTCAAGCCACACGTCGATAGAGTAACGAAACTCGCGCGTTTCTACTTAAGCCGCTTAAATAGTATGATAGGTAGAAAAAGTAAAATGTCTTTTAGAAATAAACGTACGCTTTATAAGGTCTGCGTTAGACCCGTCATGTCATATGCTTCGCCAGTCTTTGCCCACGCCAATCCCTCCGTCCTGTATAAACTGCAGGTAGTTCAAAATCTCTTCTGCCGCAGGGCCACAGACGCACCTTGGTATGTGCGCAACGCGGACCTGCACAGAGATCTTGAACTACCTACAGTACAACAGCACCTCAAAACACTCTCAGAATCGTTCTTCAAACGCGCCGAATCCCATCCCAATCATCTTGTTCGAGATTCAGTCTCATATACTGCTCCTGTGTTAGATTCGAAATTCAAAGTCGCTAGGCCGAGAAACGCGCACACGGGCGAACCTACGCAGTTAACTTTAGCTCTCGAGGCCCTTCAGGCCGCAAATCCTAATTCTAACGTAAATTCTAATTCTAACGTAAATCCAAATTAATGCAATTTTTATTTTTCATTTTTAATGTTTTTATTTTTACTTTTCATTTTTGAGCACCTTCAGTGCTATGTGAATCTCAGCGGGTGACCCCTTAAGGGCCCCGCTGGCGCGGCCTCTTTCTCCAATTGGCCGTCGCTCAGATGAAGGCTGAGTGGCAAAAATGCACGAGCCGACAGGGGGTTTTTTAGTGGGTATGGTTCTGGTAGGCGTCGGGACGAGTCACACATAACTCCGATCGCACGCGTAGAGTATGCGTCAGAGCATTTTTTATGTCCTCCTGCCCTTCCCGTGGAGGGGAACCAAAAAAAAAAAAAAAAAAAAATGGATGCGTCTCGGTCTGCGTGCGTTCTCGAACGCACGTCGATCGCAGACGCCTTCCCGCTCTTTTAGCCCCCGCGCTAATTGAGCACCCAAATTTCACTGGTTGTTGTCGTAATATATAATTTCATAGTTGTATACCGTAATAAGTTTCTAACGCCGTTTTCACGGCGGACAGTGGCTTGTTAACCGTACTTCTAATAAGTTTCTAACGCCGTTTTCACGGCGTACAGTGGCTTGTTAACCGTACTTCGTGGAACGTGAGCTTCGTCGACGGGGTTTCGTCGTTCCAGAGTTCCGTGTTCGAGTAAGTTATCCGCGTCGTCCTCAACCGCCCTACTGCGTGTAGGGTGGTTTTTAGGAAGTTAGTCATCGTTGTTAGGTTCATATATTGTCCCTCCCCAACCCCTCCGCAATGGCTTCCCTAAGCTCTGAAGAGATTAGGAAGAAGCTACTTGAAAGTACCGATGCTGAAGGCATATTTATAAATGCTGATAAGTTTCGTTTCCTTGACTCTTTTATCCCGCATATCATGGCGTTAATTCCACCAATGGCCCCTCAGGCCACCCCAGTCCCCCAGACCCCTCTGGTCTTAGGCTCTCCAGCGTCCCCTTCCTCCAGTGACATGGAGTGCGAAGTAGACGCCCCTCCGCGACGCAAGCGCGCACCCGCGACCGAGTCATCCTCGGACGCCACCCCTACTGGCCCTGAGTCTCCCTTCTTTACGCTTGTTAAGAAGCGCTCTAAGAAGCGTTAAAAACAAGACCCGGCGTCCTCGACGCCCGTCCCTACACCCTCTGCGGCGTCTTCAACGCCAGCTGCCCCGGTGTCTTCAACACCCGCTCCGGCCCCAACTTCTGTCAAGGCCAAGGTCCCACCACCCGTCTTCCTTCGGGAAAAGGGTAAATTGACTGAGGTCTCGACATTGTGCAATGAGCACAAAATCCATTACATCCGAGCAGCCAACTCGGGTGAATCTATTAAAATCTTAGTCTCGTCGATAGACGACTTTCGAGCTTTAACTAAGCTCCTCACTGATAAGCAATATGCTTATCACACTTATGCTCTGTCATAAGAGCGTAAGATCAGAGCGGTACTCAGGGGAGTCCCGTTCGAATTATCGAACGAGGCTGTCCTGGAGGATCTGCAGTCCCAAGGCTTCCCGGCACTCGCGGTGCATAAAATGCACAGCAAGTACGGGAGGCAACACCCTCTCGCTTTGGTGATTCTCGCCAACGTCCCCAAGTCTAGAGAGATCCTGAAAGGGGTTAGCTCTATTTGCGGCCTCTCTGGGATCTCAATCGAGGCGCCTCATTGCCGCGGTCATCCCGGCCAGTGCCACCGGTGCCAGTTGTACGGGCACGCGGCGGCCAACTGCCGCGCACCGCCCAGGTGCGTCAAGTGCCTGGTCCCTCACTTCACTAAGGAGTGCAATCGCACTCCTGAAACTCCCTCTCCTCCCGATTGCGTGCTTTGTGGCCAGTCCGGCCACACCGCAAATTACAGGGGCTGCCCTCGTGCACCCCGTTGTATGCGCTCCAATTTCAAAAGGGCGGCACCCAAACAGGCCCCACGCCTTTCTCAAGAAAACTTTCCGCCGCTGCGTAGCCGAGTTCCTCCGGCTGCAAAGCCTGCACAGTCCAGGCCTGCCCCAGAAAACTGGAGGCAGCGCCCCGCATCGAATCCCATCCCGGCTCCTCGCCCATACAAACCCACTCCTCAATCCTCCGTAGCAGACGATATGCGTATCGTCTGCGACGCTATCAAAAATGTCGATGTTAGTGAAATCGCAGTCTTAGCCCGTAAACTTAGGGCTTCACGTACTCCGACAGAGCGTTTGCTAGCTCTGGCGGAGCATAGTTCCCTTCTCAATTCATTATAGGTTCATTTAAATGAATTGATCCCTAAATCATGCTTCGGCCGACCTCTGCCCAGCCCCGGCTTCACCAGAGGCTGCCCAGAACGGCCACCAACTCATGTCCCTTTGAGCACCTTCAGTGCAACTTTCACTACAGGCGGAAGACCCGCTAGCGGGTCTCCGCCAGCGCGCCCAACTTCCCGACGGGTGTCGCTTCCGATGAAGGCTAACGGTAATAACTACAGCCAACAGGTGGTTTTTAGTGGGTAGGTGCCATTCTGGTGAGCCCCACATAACCCCCCGCAGAGGAATTTACCTGCGGGCGGTATGCATGACGCATCTTCCACCTCCCTCCCGCGAGGGTGCCTCGGCAGCAAAAAAAAAAAAAATGGCTGGATCGATGGAAAAGAATCCAGTACATCAGAGATCATTTCTGGCGTCGATTTCATGACGAGTACACATGTCTGCTGCAGGCAAAATCAAAATGGTTTCATTCCAGAGGAGAAATTTCTCCGGGAGCCATGGTCTTAATCAAGGATAAAACCACGCCACCGCTGCTCTGGTCCCTGGGTCGGGTCGTTAATACCTGTCCCGGCGTTGACGGAGTCACGAGGAATGCAGAGCTGAGGACAAAGCGGGGTCCCATTCGTCGGTCATTCAACTGCATCTGCCCACTTCCGGTTGACAATTGAAGATATTACTTCAACCTGGGGAATATGTCAGCGCATCTATGTAGCGGATCGAGCGCCATGCCAGAGACGTAGTAAACTGGTTTCGTCTCCGCAGCCCCAGTCGCTCACATCGAACACTCGGCTCTTCCGCGCTTGAGACTGCGCTTATAGATTCACTCTCACTTATAGATTCACAAGCTACATTGTAATACAGCATTAAACCTTTTATTCTACAGTCCATTGTTTCTCAGTTTCATTGTTTCTGAGCTATAAACCGGCCTAACCATACTGGTAACAAAATAGAATTGAGTGGCACTCGACATCAGGGCTTTCAAAGAGGCTTTAACCAAACTCTGCGTAAATAATTATACCATCGTTAAAAAAAATAAACATACTGGCAAAATCTCATACATAGCTTCACTAGTACCCAGTCTGCCATTCTCTTTTACGACTCAAAGGTTATTAAAATTCTTGTATGAATGTTATCTGCCAGGAAATTATAGTATCATTTATTTTGACAAATCGTTTAACTTTTTTTTTGTATTCTCAGATGTGTGTGCTTGCTTACCCCTGATATAATTATTACAAATAATATAAAATAAATAATAATTTATAATATTCTGTTAAAACTTAGAGCATACAATTTTGACCGCTATTGTACAGCAATCGCTAGTGAAATGCGTTTGAATGATTCCTGTGAAACTTGAATAGGATTCTATATTATTGTAGTATAACCGTTTAAACAATGTCGTCTAAAATAATAATTAGATAAAAAAATGCTGATTTATTTTAACTGGACTCAAAAAACTGTGGTAGAACGGCGTGTTATTCATAATAGATAAGCTAGGATATACTTTAATTAAAAATCGTTTATATTGATATAAACAAGAATTGTGTTAGAATTTCACAAAATTAAATGTTTTTTTAACCGTGATAACAGTCTTTTTTTGGATGTAGACATGTATTTTCTGAATGTGGTTCACATTAAAATAATTTGTGTGACTAAAATTTCAATACCTAAACGTCATTATTTAGACGTAGATATAGTAAATCTTTCATGGCAGTCAGACATTTTTGCGTACACTTTTGTTAACTTTACTCCAGGGAATATAAAAAGTGGAAAGTTATTTCCGCCTGCACACAAAACTTTTATGTGGCTAGTCAATTTGGGAAACCAAAAAATTTTTGTTTTCAGAGTTTTTTCCAATTGAATTGTCAAAAGTTTGGATGCCTGATAAATGAAGCGTTGCCAGACCCGGGCACGACATTTCAATAACATTTGATTAGCTTGCTTTTTTTTTACAGTTATTTATCTTTTATTTCGGGATATAATGCCGTAAATAAAGTATTAAAGTAAGTGAATGTTTTTTTCATTAGCATTCAAGGATTCAAAATTATGCCATCCTCCGAACTCTTGCCTTCATTCTGACCTTGGAATGTGTTTCACGTTCATTTCGAGGAGCTCTATTATTCTAAAATTGAATATCAACAATTTCAAATCTGTCATCTTTATGACTTCTGTTTTATTTCTTTTATAAAGTAAGTGGAAGAAATTAAAAATTATTTTCAGGAACACGTTCGTAACTCCTACACTCATAAAAATTATACACCACAATAAATTTAAATTCCTGAGAATGAGTATCACGGTCGTATGTAATACGTTATAAAAATGAAACCTCTCTTTCACAATTCACGCTTCAAACGCAATCCTGAAAATCGTTTTATTCATTTAGTTTTTAGTTTTAATATGGTTTTAGACGTCGATGTCGTGGCCGGGCCTCGCCACCATCTTACCGCATGAAATGTAAGTTGCGAGCGAGGCTGCGACCGCGACATATTTCAATATAGGGTTGGGCAAATTATGCACTTTTATTTGGAATTGTTTGGTAAAAGTATCCATAATTAGTTCTTTTTTGGGTGACATATCCTTTTCTTAACTCAGATTAAGAAATACATACATTTTATTTGTTTTTTACACAGTAGCATTAATTAATTTTATTGTTTTTTTTGGTTTTTCAGAAAGTGGCCTAAATCAACTCAATGTACAGGTCAAAAATAATATTTATGTAAATAAAGTTAGCTAAAATTTAAACAAAGTTTTTTAACTTCATTTGCCTAGTTGCCTTGTTGTAATAACGTTTTAAAATGACCAATTAAAAAAAAATGGGTTATAAAAATTAAAAACTTGAGGCGTGTGACAGTGTAGGTAATTTTATTTTTACCTTCGTTAATCTTCTTGCAGTTCATTTAAAAACTAAAAACACTTTTACATTTTAATTTATACTAACCGGAATTATTTCTACATATATTTTATAATTTGTTGGAATATAAGAATTTGAAAGTGCAAAAAAAGATGTTGAAATGATGCGAGGATAAAGATGCTGATGTTGAAGTTACATACATTGCTCATATTCATATATATTCAAGCATCTCCTTTAACTTTGGGCGGTAATGAACGCCAAGTTTGAAAGCGCAAAGATATGTTCACTAACGGTTCATATTAATCATGGTTAGATTTTTTGCGATTTAAAAATACTGCAACATTGCAGTAGATGTCGCTACCCATACATTAAATCACGCAGTGTACTTTACAATGGAATAAGTCATATAGATAGATGGTGACTGGCGCTAAAGATAAGGTTGTTCGAATTTGCATATCAGAGTCATGTGATAGGAAAACAACAACGAAGACAGGATCAATTGATTTATCGTTGTGTCCATATACCGACAGAGTGCGCTAGAATGACTTTATACCCAGTGTACAGGATGGCCAGAAAAGTGACGACCAAAAAATTTTTTAGGTGCCTCGTGCTGAGAGGTATCTTCGTCACCCCTATATATGTTATATGATTTTTCATAGTTTTCAAGTTACTATTTTTTATGAATTTTCGCAAAATTGCGAGCGAATCAGTTTTGAAAATTTAAAAAAAAAACAAATAGAAGGTTTCTTCGGATTTCTATTTTTGCTACTAAACTTCCATGAACTGTGTGTTTATGCATAAAATAAACAGCTTCATAACTTTAATAAAAGTTTATAAAAAAATACCTTAAGTTGAGAACTCCCCCCCCCCCCCCCCCGCACAGTAATGCGCAATCTACACCTGTGTAAAAAATTATCTTTGAAATGTCTGAAGGCTTCACGATTCACTCTTATTACTTCAAAAAATTATAAAATTTTTGAAACTAATTTGGTCAAAGAAAACTATGAAAAATCTTATGACATACATAGTGGTGATACAGATACCTCTCAAAACGTGGCACCTAAAAACAATTTTTTAACATCAGTTTTCTGGCCACCCTATATATAAATTGTACTATATAAAGGTAAGGTACTTTGTATCAATAACAATTGAAATAAATTAAACAGATTATGACTCAGGCATGCTCGCATCATGTTTGAGAGGCTTGTCAATAACTCTTAGTGGGACAAGTGTCTTAATCAAAGTACTTGTCTCACGAAGCAAGTGGTATTTATATTGATGCTGAGCACGTAATTCGTCCCGTTATACCCTCACCGGGTCCGCGGAGTTTTGTCATCTATTGTTAAACCTATTGATTTAGCACCGATAAAGCCATTCTGCGTAACGGTCACCCACGACCTGCAAAAAAAGGAAACACACAGCATACATGGTAAATAACACATTGTAATAAGGTGGAGACTGTCCTCAACTTTACAATAGTAAGGTGGCCCCGTTGACGTCTCAAATTATTATTTTGTACTGTAAAGTGGCCCCTGTACTCAATTTACTTAAATAATTGCAATCGTAAGCTGGCCCCTGTCCTCAACTTACGCTAATAACTCCAAACAGTAAGAAGGGCCCTGCACTCAGATTGATTCAATAACTGCAATTTTAAGGAGGCTCCTGTTCTGGGCCTACATTAACAACTGCAATAGTATGGAGGCACCTGGCCTCAAGTTATGCTCATAATCACAATAGTCAGTAACTACAAAAGTTAAAATAAGCAAGTTTTATTTTCCTTTACTATTGTGTCATTTGGCTGCCTTGACTTTCTGTTGATTCAATTTGGATCTAAATTGATTCATCCCCCGTGATCACCGACACGGTATCCTGATTTATAACTTCATTTGGTTTGGAAACAAGCTGTGATTGGTCGTGTGCTTTCCGTAGAGCACGCACGACCTTTTATTTTCTTTACTAAGTAGCGTCAGTAGCGATTTTTTGGCAGTATTTTTCAAACCACGTAAGCATCTGGATATTTAAGGTCAAGTCCAATTTGTGATGTAGGGTTACTTTTAAATAAGATAATGTCTTCCTTTTAATACTTCCTGACTTCAGCTATATGAGGGTCAAACCTCGCCTTGTGAATTTTTTTCTCGTGCCTCTATTTTTATCCGTACGTAATTGTTAGGCTGATTTCGAATAATGATCCCTTCTTCCTCGTCAATAAAAGATACTAGGTTCTGGTGGTTCTGCACATTATCTTCCAGTAAGAGTTTTAATTGGACTTACGTTAGTGGTTTTGTTTTTAGTCAAGTTGATTGCCATTTGTAGAGCTTTTAGACTTCTCTTACCGTCTTTGACAGCCATCATTCTTTCTACTTGGTCATTAGCCCTACTCAAACAAGGACCTATGAAGTACTGGTGGATATAATTGTTCTTACAAAACTCTTCAAATTCAGCTCTAAATGCAGTATCTTGGTAAAAATTTGTCTTGGTGCTCCAAATAATACTGAAACACGTGTTAATGCAAGAATAATTGAGTTTGCTGTCTTATTATTGGCAGAGGTCAAAAACACGAATTTTGTGTCATGGAAGTTGTTTTGCTGTAACCTTTTGTAAGATACGTAGATTCGCAAAACAATCAGCCAGCAATTAAATTTCACTGTGGAATACAATGAAATCACTAAGATAACTTGTTCAGGTAAAGATATGTTATATAAGACGAAACAGCAAACCAAAAAAAGATTTTTTAGTACGCGCGTTGTACTAAATCTTACATATACTCTTACGTAGTACAGAGTAAGTTATTTTATTTTATTCATAATAAATATTCGTGAATCATAATGATCTGATCGGAATGTATAACTTTCAGTATTCGCAAGAAACACGGTTGAACCTAATCTGTGATATAAAATGTTGGTATCAACATAAGCGTATGCGCAATGTTCCTGTAGGTCTCTATTGCTTTTTATGGATGCACTAAAATGTTCTAAACATATTGATAGACAAAAACGCAATTGTACAAATAGTTCTTATTGAAACGTGTTATCTTTGAAACTGAGCTTAAATATGTATTTGTATTGCTTTTTTGGTATGAATTTGGCACTGCATATTAAGAACGCAAAACGAAGTCTTAAAATCTGCGTCGTTGACTTCATAGGTACTTGGCTTAAACTTTGAGATCAATTCAGCAACAAGGTATGTTCAAAAGTATTGGGACACACTTGCAAGGGAGTATCTTTCTTGACTTTACTTTGAATTATTTTTAAGATGTATTACTTAACCTGTACCTGAGTTTTAAGAATAGATTTCTGTAGATGGCTAAACAGGAATAATGACATGGCCTAATTTTCTCTATGGCTGAACAAGAAATGTATTCATAAGTTATAATACCCATAATTTTTCACCACAATTTCTACTTACGAAAGACGTAGGTCAAAAAATACTAACTCACAAAAAAGCAAAATATCAGCGATTTCAGCTTAATGTGATTGCATCAGATGAGGACGCAATACAATCAAAATGTTGCGTCACGATGGCTCACATGAAACTGAATGATGGAAAAAGTCTTGAAAGGAAAAAAAATGGCGGAACGACATCTGCGCGGTCACCTAGTAAATATATATAATATATATAATAAAGCACTTGTTCTCATAAAGTTTCAACCATTTTAAAATGTAATAACGTTACAAAATGGTTGAAATTTAATATAAAAAAAAACAAAAAACGTGTTTTTATAATAAAAAACGAATGCTTTTTTAATAATGTTCACCAAAAATACATTAAAATGTTACTCTAAAAATAATGTAAGTAGACAACGTTAATTAATTGAGTTTGATTGAACAAAGCCCGTAAATAAATAAGTTTTTGGCAGTTTAGGTATCGGTCATTTAAGTCTAATCAATATTATAAAAATTTTTTTATTTTTTGTTTTGCACCTAAGAGGCACTCTCCACGGAGAGAGAGGTGGTAAAATAAATGCATTATGCATACCCCGCAGCGGGTCTGCAGGGTGACGTGGGACTCATCCGAATAGCACCTACCCACAAAAAACCACCTTGATGGCTGTAGCAAAATTTTTCCGTTAGCCTTCATCGAAAGCGACACCCGATTGGGGAAGAGGATGTTGTTTTCCCTTTGCCCTTTATCTATTAATAATGAAGAAAACATAACTAAAGAGTTATGTATTGAGCACCAAATATATCTTTCTACGAATGTTAGGATTAGGGAAGAAAACCGTAACCAAACATATTTATTATAACTACCCAGGTCTCTTGGTATTGAATACTACAACATAAACGTGAAAACTCTGAGTATTGTCGCATGTTGTTCGTAACAAAAAATGCCATTTTTGTTAACATTTTTCATAAAAGTGAGTTTGGCTATTCCTTTCTACGAGTATATCACCTATTTTGCCAATACACTTATTACCAAATATTTTGGTGCTATAAATCTGAGCAAAATATTATTTATTTTTCCCTGGCGAATTTTTACACAGTAAACGTGATAAAATCATATTTCGTATCACTTGGGAGCTGTTTGATGGAAGGAGAATTTAAAGCTGTGGAAATATTTTTGTGAGATAAAACATTTTATGACCCACTGGGATAAAGTTCTTATACCAAAATCTAAGTTGTTATTTTCTGTTATGTTTTATACCTATTTGGATTTTGTAGAAATACTCGTAAGTATATATCACACATCTTTTATAAAAATTAAGAATTTATACTATCTGGTGTAGATTGTTTCAACTCATTGTTTGATATTTAAAAAAAAAGAACAGTTTTATATATTTTTTGGCCCGCTAGTTCAGTTTTCATTATAGTAATTATCTCGTTAGTAATTGATTGAAATAAAATAAGTATACCTGTATGTCAGAAGGTGAGTATAAACAATTTCAATAAATAGGGGTGTTTAAATATATTTATTTAAGCTCTTTATAAATTATTTTGTTCGCCTTAACTTTTCGAGATGAGTCATAGAAATGGTCAATAAACTGTACGAAATAATCCTATAAAGATCAAACTGACCGTAGTGATTTCGTTTTATTAATCACAGTCTAGGAGGTTAACTTAATTATAAATACTGAATGACTTATCGTTTCATACAGAAGATCGTATCTTCGGTGCTGGATATTATAGTTTACAATGGTACGTTACACGAAGTAACAGCATAATCCATTCCCTCGGGCAGGACGGCTTTTCAACCGCATTTCAAAGCAACGAGTATGAGACTAGCAAACACGAGTAGGAGACAACCTCCTGTCACGGTAGACGGAGTGCCTGCCTACCTACCGTTCATAAAGGGGATAACGGGCTTCATTTGATTCGTTCTTAAACGTAAAAGGATTTGATTTTTTGTATGGAGAGTGTTTCAGGCACCCTCTGAAACTTTGATTATTGTATAGTTAACCCACACAAACCCGTAATAACTAATTCAAATCTTGTAAATACGTGTTATGAAACTGTTATAAGATGTACATGCGCCACTACAGAAAATTTTGTTCGTTTTTTAATTTCCACGGTATATCAAAAAACCTGTCACGTTGCCATTACCGGAAGTCAAAACAATATCTCTCTCTTTGAAATTAAATATGGTGCACCAAGTTACGGCATCTAAAACTAAACTTAAATGGTCATAAAGTATTTAATTTTCGTGAAACAAATATGGGTAGATTTTATTTAGAGCAAGTATCGTGTAGCCAAAAACTAAACCCATAAATTATTAAGACAATATTTATTTGAGTATTTAACCACGAATTTTCAAAAAATATTTTATAATTTAAAAGTGCTTACAGAACACATCCAATTCGTATATGACTGATGTGTTGAGTTTACTTTTATTTAATTCAAGTTAAGAAAACAATATAAACAGAACATCTATGTGTTCATCTCAGCATTTAGAAATTAAGTTTGTGTTAAATATTAAGAAAAGATTTGTATGATGATCAATTTTAGGTAAGGTTTATTTGGAGCTTGGATTAATACTTTTAAGACTTCCGCTTTGTTATGATTCCCTCCGTTTCTGTGAAATTGGATTGTTGTGTCAATATGGAATATTGTTTGCCTAGATATGCAATTTCAAATGCAGTCTGATTTTGTTTGTCAGAATGGTTATTGGAATATAGGTATTGCATTGAGTAATAAGTAATAATAAATCCCTAGAAAAAACATTAACTGTATAGATAAATTATTTAAAGCCGTAAGAATATGCAAAGTTTTCATTAAATACAATTTTCCTCACCTGACAGTTTGAAGACCTTCAAAACAAAGAACAATGCCCATGTTTCATATATGCAATGACCTGTCAGCCTGTTTTTAATTGATCTAATGTATAAATATAAAAACGATGCGAAAAAGGTAGTTATGTTCCTAAACTTAAGGGAACAACTTAACGCAATTTTGCAATTCAGAAAAAAGTTACATTGAAAAATATAGTTTGAGGTTATATTTCAAATTCAATCAATTTTCATAGCGCATCTGGGCGATTTTTAACTTGGAAAAACGAAAGTGCAGCTCATTTCAGGATTTTGGTTTTAGGTTCTCACGAATATGTTATTTTTTTCAAGCAAAAGAAGTAAATAGCCTTTCAAAGCCTCAAATTACTAAATATTCTTAATAATTATGTTGAAATTCATATATGAAAACTCTATTTGGTTAAAATGTAGACATACCTTCTATCGCTGTAATGAAATGACATAAAAGACGTCGATTTCAAATGAGTTCATTGATGTTAAGTAAGCCTTGGCATTCTTATGTAGATAGTGAAACACTTGTTCATTTTATCCAATTAGATTACAGATTTTTACACAGATAAGTAGGTATGTGTGGATTTTAAAATAAAAGTTCTCAGACAACATAGCCCCAAAGTAAGCAAAGGCTTGTGTTATGAGTTACCATGTAGCGAACTACGAGGATCCTAGAATATACATACAAATCGTATCGTGAAACAAAATCCGAAATCCGTGTAAAACTAGCGCAAGTAATCGTTGAAGCAGAAGCCAGAAACATTAACCGGGAGGAATGCCAAAGTGATGAAATGTTAGAAAAATCCAGAGTAGTATCGCACTGTACACAATGCTGCAAATGCAAACGAAGGACTGCAAACGTTTAATTCACGTTGCAATTGACGTTGCAATTTTTGACATTGTCAATATGACAGTTAAGTTAAGCTGTTAATTGATTTTGCATTTTGCTTTGCATTAATTTCAATAAATCAACAAATAGAATATTAATTTTATTTAAAAAGTCATATAGTTCTATTAATTTATAAGCAAATTCGAAATATTGTAAAGTTCGAGCCTTATTTGGAACGAAACGTGTCATAGACCATATATTTACTGGGCGCGTTTGTGGCAAACCAAATGTCAATAAATGGCTATAAAAGAAAACCCAATACATTTTTTGTGGATTGTAGTTATTGACATGAAATAGGTTTTATAGTTCAGCTAAAAGTTTGTAATTTTTCGTACTATATTACGTAGCTATACATAATACGAGTTGTCAAAATGTTGACAGGTCAGGCATGGTCTTTCATCTATATATGACCCAAATCATCGACAGGACTTGACCGTTCCGGGGACTGGATCCCAATCCATGGTTGTTGAAGCCTATTAAGGAAACCATGCTCCTTAGTGAAAATGCTAAGATCAAACATAAACGATGGCAACCTGAAAGCAACCTTTTAAAATTGTACTCTATGAAATATTCGCAGCCGTCTGTGTCGCGATCCCTAGAAACGCTACTTTTACGATTCCCGTCATAGCCTTGAAGAAGTGTGGAAATATTTGAAATCGGTAGATATAAGCCAATTTCCTATCACTTCACAATGACTTTGATTTAAATACTTTGAACCCAGAATTTACCGAACCTGATGTTACTTTAAGCTCTACTTAAAACTTAACACCTTAAATTTACACCTTCAACGTCATATCCGCAGTTTGTTTATTGACTGTCTATGAAAATAATGTTAAAAAATCAATACTCTCCATATCGTTGACCGCAGTTAGAGCAGGTAACCTGTGCTCATCAACGGTCAACGGTTTGATTCTATCCCTCCTTTTAATAGAATTTACGCGCATTTTTAATTATTCATTTTGTACTAGCATCTTCCCCACTTCCTACAAGCTTGCTTATGTAATCCTACTACCTAAAGTCTATAATGCCTGCTCGTTATCACAAGTTTTATATATCCATCCCGTCATTTCTGTCCAAAGTCCTCGAAAATGCTGTACGTGATCAATTTTTAAATTATGTCATTTCCAACAATCTCCATAGTCAATAGTAATCCGGTTTCCAAACTAGCCATGGCACAGTATCTGCACTCGTTAATGTTGATATCCGATGAAACGGATGATATCTGTTGACTATAAAAAGTAGGTATCTGATATTGTAACTAAGAAACAGGTAATTCATAATTACTTAGTTTAGGTATTTGCCTAGTTATTGTTACCCTAGATCATGATAAGCCGATAGTATCACTTATTATAATTATAGTATCAATTGTTAATTTTTAGACACTTATTATAATTGATTATTATGTAGTTTATCGCAGTAATAAATTTGTAAGTTCTTTTTCAGTTCTTTTTTTTTCTCTTTCTTTCTCAGTTTCTTCGTTTTTCAGAAATACATTTTTCTTATTCTTATTGTTTATTGTTTGTGTTACTTCATTTTTGCTGTGCATCTAATTCTGTGGACTACCATATTCTCAATGGTATACTGGAATCCTTGAATGTTTCTACTTCTGCAGTGGAATGTCTCAACTCTTATCTTCGAGGCCGCTCTCAAAGTGTGCGCCATGAGCAGTCTTACTCCAATCATAGATTATGCAGAGTTGTGCTACCTAGATGCATCGGAAGAACTACTCAATAAACTGGAATGGTAGGAAAAACCATGTATTCTTTACTACTATAGGGTCTGTTTGAATTACTTAGTAAAAGAGTCTGTTAAGTAAAACCATAGGATAGCACGAGTGCTATTTATTTCATGTGACACGTATGAATTCTACGCCGTCTGGATGCGCAGTGCCTGCGTATGCTTAACGTGGGCGTAAGTACATAGTGTGTCCCTACAACACTCCCCCCCATCATGGTAAATTCATATTAAACCCAAAAATCTTAAGCTAAGTGAATACATAAAAGGATGAAACATCCATCCAACAAATATAATTCTTGTTTAAGCTTTGAATCATTAAAATAAAAGTTTGTTATATGTAACATGTTACTAATGATAAGTTTGTTTCGTTTACGTATTAGCTATAGGTAGAACAATTCTTAACACAACACGAAAAGCACAATTTAAAATTAATCACCGTGTATAAGGAATATACAAAAAAATGATTACAAGTAGAAACTCACACCACACAAGTTTTGCTTTGCTTAAAAACAACGGGCATCGGGTTGTTAAGATTACTATTCAATTGTTTTTGGAACCAACTATTTACTCCATTGTGACAATGCCTCCACAGAATATAACATGTCGCCAAGGTTACCACTACTGCTATGGCAATGATGACGTAACCAACATTATCCACTTTCTTTTAAATTTTGAATAGTTGAGCTAATAATTGAGCGGAAACTGAATTATCTTCCTCGTTTTTGCTTCTATTTAAACCCATTTTTATAAAACAAAACTTTTTTAGAAAAAATAAAAATAAAAGTATATAAAAATACTTGCTCCAACGAAATCCAATGCAATAACGAAGTTAATTACACGCAATCTTAATACATATTTGGAAATATTTATTAGTTAACGATGCATTAGGTATGATGTGAAACATTGCGATAATAAAATATTTTTTTAAGTAATCTACCTTAAAGAATACGAAAGGTACAGTCGGCCGCGTAAGTAGCTTAACAGAATCAAAAGTTCGACTTCTGGAATGAAAGCTTTTAGCAACTTATGAATCAGTTGTGTTATGCTTATTATGAACGTTTGTAAGTTAAGTTTATTCTACGCCCTTGTCACGACAACGACTTATAGTTCGTTGGGTGTTCAGTTGTTTTGCACTTTTGATTCTGTAAAGCGACTTATGCGGCCGACTGTACATACTTCTTTAACTTAAAATAATTATCCTTAAGTAATAGAATTTTCTTATAAAAGTAGTCATTTTAAAATCTTACAGGATTTCTTATAATACGAACTCTACTGGATTTTTAAAAAAAGGAATAGGTATAGTTTCTAAACTATCTTTTAATAAAGTGGAGTCGACTGTACTTTTCTTAGGTTCACTATTAATATTTTCGTCATTTAAAATATAGGCTGGTTTCAACCTATCGATAGAAATGTTTGCATTTTTGTTAGGTATTGTATAAACATATTGCGTCTATTTAGTATACGGAAGGGTCCATCGTAAGTAGGATAGAGAGGTTTACGTACAAAATCATTCCTAATAAAAACGTGTGTACATGTCATTTTTTTATTTTTTTTTGGTTCCCTTCCACGGGAAGGGCAAGAGGATATAAAAAATGCTCTGACGCATACTCCGCGCGCGCGATCGGCGTTATGTGGGACTCGTCCCGACGCCTACCAGAACCATACCCACTAAAAAACCCCCTGTCGGCTCGTGCATTTTTGCCACTCAGCCTTCATCTGAGCGACGGCCAATCGGAGAAATGGCCGCGCTAGCGGGGCCCTTAAGGGTCACCCGCTGGGATTTACATAGCACTTTGCTCAAGATGAAAAGTAAATAATTAAAACATAAAAAATTGAAAAATAAAATTGCATTAATTCGGATTTACGTTAGAATTAGAATTTACGTTAGAATTAGAATTTGCGGCCTGAAGGGCCAAGAGATCTAAAGTTAATTGCGTCGGTTCGCCAGTGTGCGCGTTTCTCGGTCTAGTGACTTTGAATATCGAATCTAACACAGGAGCAGTATATGAGACTGAATCTCGAACAAGATGATTGGGATGGGATTCGGCGCGTTTGAAGCACGATTCTGAGAGTGTTTTGAGGTGCTGTTGCACTGTAGGTAGCTCAAGATCTCTGTGCAGATCCGCGCTACGCACGTACCAAGGTGCGTTTGTGGCCCTGCGGCAGAAGAGATTTTGAACTACCTGCAGTTTATACAGGATGGAGGGTTTGGCGTGGGCAAAGACTGGCGAAGCATATGACATGACGGGTCTAACGCAGACCTTACAAAGTGTACGTTTATTTTTAAAAGAGATTTTACTTTTTCTACCTATCATACTGCATAGGCGGCTTAAGTAAAAACGCGCGAGTTTCGTTACTCTATCGACGTGTGGCTTGAAAGAAAGCGTCTGATCTAAGGTGACGCCTAGGTATTTAATACTGCGCTTCCAGGGGATGGGAATACCTAACATTCGAATGTGGGGATCGTTGTGGCGATTGCGACGTTTGTGGCCGAATTGAATAGCAGAACTCTTTCCCGGGTTGACATCGATACGCCATTTTTGAAACCAAACACCGAGGGCGTTTACGACCTTATGGAGTCTGGTGATTTTTTACGGGATCGCGCATCCTTAAGTGTAAAGGGCGGTATCGTCTGCAAAGCGGGCCAGTTCAACGCCTTTCGGCGGGATGGGGATGTCGTTAGTGTACACAGTGTAAAGCAGGGGGGCGAGGACTGAGCCTTGCGGGACTCCAGCCTTTATGGGACGAGGCGCGGAGAGCGTGCCTTCGTGTTTGAATCGAAACGTACGGTCTTTAAGAAACGACGCTATTAATCTGACTAGGCGAGCCGGTAAGCCTATTTTATAGAGTTTAAAAACGAGACCGCTGTGCCAGACTTTGTCAAAAGCCTTGGCTACGTCAAAGAGAACCGCGATTGTTTTTTTACGACGCGGATAGAAACCTTCGAGTATGTACTCGACGATTCGATGGACTTACTGAGGGTAGGAGTGCTTAGCGCGAAACCGAACTGGTGGGGAATAATGAGAGGGTCGCCATCCGTTGGAAACCGATGGTTCCGCATTCGAGAGAGTATGACTCTTTCGAGAAGTTTAGACATTGCCTTGAGGAGGCTGATGGGTCTGTGATTAGCCGGGACATTCAGAGGCTTACCCGGCTTGGGAATGCCTATGACTGTCGCTTCTTTCCAGGCTTTTAGAAAGTAGCTATGGTCGAAGCAGGCATTGAAGATAATAGCTAAGAAGGTAAGCACCTGCTGGGGCAGGTGCTTAAGTGCGTGGTTGGAAATACCATCCACACCCGGAGCCTTTTTGGACTTTTGATTTCTAATGAGAAGCAAGATTTCATCATTAGAGACTGTGACGGGGTCGTCGGTGATGGGGAGAGATTCTCTGCGGAGAACTTTGTCCTCCACCGCCTGGATGTGGGAGGGATCCACGGGTTGCGTGCTGGGCGAACATTGTGCCGCTATGCTGTCGGCGAAGCATTCGGCTTTCTCTTCGACTTCAAAGGCAATAGTGCCGTCGGGACGAGTGAGAGGAGGAACGTGAGAGGCGGTGTCTACGCGTAAGGCTCGGGCCATTCGATAATACGCTTGGTGGGACGGGGAGATATTCTCCATGAGATCGTTAAACTGAGTGACACGGAGTTCCGCGAGGTGAGACCTTGCTTTACGTTGAAACTGATTCGCAGTTGTTCTGTATGCTGGCGTGGGATATTTCTTGGCTCTCCGGAGAGCCGCGTTCTTGGCTTTAATGAGATTGCTAACGGCTAGGGGAAGCGCGGGTTTGCCTTGCTTAGCAATAATTACGGTGTCGCTGATGGCTGAGTTAATAGCATCAGTTAGAGTGTTAACTAATGAATCTATTTTATCCGGGATATCTAATTGGTCGGGCGAAATCGCGAGCGGAGAGTTCGGGGCCTCTAAGGCTGAAACTAACGTATTTTTAAAGCCTTTTCAGTTGATAAAGGTCTTAGGAGATGTGAAGTTTTCGTTACGCGCACCTAGCACGAGGGAGACGGGGCGATGGTCGGAGCCTAGGTCATCGAGCGGTTCGATGGACCTGAGATCAAGATTGATTCGCTTGATAATTGCAAAGTCGAGGATGTCAGGAGAGTAGGTTGGGTTGTTGGGATAGTGAGTGGGAGTGATGGGGGATATGAAGTCTAAGTCAAGGGAGTTAGTGATGTCGAGGAGAGCGATACCGCTGGTGTTGGTCGATAGGCACGTCCAGTCAGTATGTTTGGAGTTAAAGTCTCCGAACATAATGACTGAATGGCCGAGGGCGAGAATGGCCTCAAAGTCGCTGCGGGTTGGTCTGGAGCCACATGGTATGTAGACTGAAGCTATGATGATGGTCGGATGTCCAGTCATAGCCAATCTACACACAATGGCTTCCATGTTGAGGAGAGGAGGGGTAGGGAGAGGACAGCAGTGGAAGCCTCTTTTGTAATATATAGCGGTTACGCCGAAACCATCGGAGTTGCCTATCGTTGCGAGTAAACGCGTACTTAGGAATAGCGTATCCCCTGGAGCGGTTTGGAGTAAGCCATGTCTTCTGGAGAAGAAATAAGTCAGGTGTGTACATATCAATAGGTCAGGGTGTATAAATAGTGAACGAGAGTGTCGAGATTATGACGATACGGGTTCCACGTTTTTTAATACTTTCCTTCAACTGTTTAACAAAGGTATAACAATCGCCATTGACGCTATGATTACTCCTCGGCTCGAAAAATTCACCTGGTAAGCGTATTGTGTGGCCATAACACATTTCCGCTGCGTTCAACCCGTTATCGCTTCTGGACGCAGCTCTAAGTCCTAATAAAACGGTATAAATTTCCTTAATCCACGCAGAAGACGATGAAATTAAACGAGTAGTCAAAGCGACCTTAAGTGATCGATGGCATCTCTCCACCTTACCATTACACTGTGGGTGGTACGGTGTCGTTCGAGATTTATAGATTCCTAAGAATTTCATTAGCTCTCTAAACAACTCGCTCTCAAATTGTCGTCCTTGATCGCTAGTTAACATGATGGGACAACCAAATCTTGAAATCCAGCCAGTAAATAATGTTTTTGCTACCACCTCAGCTGTAATTTCACAAAATGGGAAAGCCACCTTGTGTTACGGCCTATCATTGTAATACAATATCTGTATCCTTCCGGAGAAGTAGGCATGGGGCCTATAATGTCAATATGTAAATGTTCGAACCTGTTACAATTAGCAAATTTCTTTAATCCTGAAACATTTTGTCTGTGAACCTTCGAGCGTTGACATGGAATACAACTCTTAGTCCATAGTCCAACTTCACGATTCATGTTGGGCCAGAAAAATAATTTCTGAGTCATTTATTTCATATGATTCAGTCGCGTGGCTCGTACGCTAGTATGGCTTAGGTTATGAATAGATTCAAAAGCTACTCTACGAAATTCTGTAGGTAAGTAAGAGCGTGCGCTTTTAGTAGAAATTTCACAAAAGATAGGTTTATTATTACTACTCTGAACGCAACTCTTTTTAAGAATAATTTTACTATATTGACTATCTTGTTAACAGTAATTTAAAATGTAAGAATCTTTACTTTGTGCTTCTGAAAGAGAATCATAATCAATTGGTGAGGGGCAAGATATTTCATATATGCATGATAAACCGTCATTTCCTGGACAAACGTAACGTATATCAGTTGTGTATTCGCTGATATAGGTAAGGTGTCTAATTCGCCTAGATGTATCGTTATCACTTTAAGATTTACTTGACGGCGCTCTTTAGACTAAGCTTAGATTCCAAAAACGCTTCTTCAGCTTGTTGTGTCCATTGAATTAGAGTCTTATCTCTCTTTTTAGAATTGGGAATATAATTATTTAAAATGGATTGACATAATGCAGCTTTAGGGATGTGAGATCTATAAAAATTAACCATTTCCAAAAACCTTTGGAGCTCTTCGACGGTATTTGGTTTAGGGTAATCGATTATAGCTTGAACTTTATCCTCTAAAGGTTTAATTCCATTTGGCGAAACTAAAAATCCTAAAAACTCTAATTCTGTTTTACCAAAACAACATTTACTTCAATTGATAGTGATACTAATATGATCAAAACGTTCAAAAATTAATCTAAGGTGTTATAAATGCTCCACTGCCGAGTTAGTAGCTAAAATGACGTCATAACACAAAATCCAAACCCTCCAATACAGTATGGTTCATGAATCTTTGGAATGTTTGAGCCGCGTTACCTAATCCGAACGACATTCGCGGAAATTCGAAAAGTCCGAATAGTGTAATAATAGTGGTCTTTTCTACATCATCAGGAAAAACTGGAATAAAATGATAAGAACGATTTATGTCAATTATAGAATATATAAGTAGATTTACCTGCAGCTAAGTATGTAAAATCATGCACTCTCAGAATAGGATAACGATCTGGCTTGTTTATCGCAGTTAACCGTCTATAGTCACCACAAGGCCTTTAGTTTCCGTCTTTCTTAGGTACTACAAGATGGCCTACAAATGCCCATGTCTTGCATAACTCGAAACGTCTCTTTAATTTTAGTGTACCTACCTGATGGTATGTAATAAAAATTTTAAACCAGTACCTCGATCCATGACAGAGAAGCGGTGGGAAACAGCCACATCGCAGACAACCACCAACGTCTGCTGCGTTTCTAATTTACCGACGTCTTTTTCCAGTGGCAAGGGTTGACGCATTTTGTAGCTCTATCTACGTACCGGAAATGATACCAGCACAGCCAATTAGGGTTGGCGCGCTTGGAGTAACGGATGTTAGATGACTTACGGTAACGGGGTCACGAATGGTCTCGTTGACTGTTCTTCCGGTGGCTGTTGCTTCTTGCACGTACCGTACTGGGACAGCTGTGTTAATTGTGATCGTATCTGGGCTTTTTCCTTTACTAAGTATGAAGAACCATGGAACGGCATTTCCTGGGTGATGCTTGCAATTTCCATAGTTTGTTTGTCTCCATAAGCTTGTCAGCTACTACGGCCTCTTTCTCCAAGTCTGTAATATCCGTGACTGCCAGGACTGCTCGGGCTGGAGATGCCCTTGCTGGAGATGTCCTTCCCACAGCATGCGGAGTGTACTATCCGGGATCTTGCCACGTGCTTAATCACGCATTCTGCGTAAAAGCTGTGTTGTCTTCTGATCTCCAAGTTCCAGGTCACTGAGCAGCTTGCGGAACTGCTGATTTTCAGATTCCTCATAAACCTCAAGGAGACGTAGCTTCAGTTTCAGCTTCAACGTACTTGTTGGAAGGTGGTGGTGCTTTCATTATATCAGCAACCTGCTGGATCACCTCCTTACCCAACCTGGGCACCACTAACTGGAACTTGGCTTCATCTGAAAGTTTCTGTGGTCCAAAGATGGATCCTCCTTGTAAGAACCACAGTTTGGGCTAAACAGTCCAGAAGTCGGGGAGCCGTTCCTTGACTGATACGGCATCTACGTGTTCACAGCAATCATCCTGTTGTTATGGATCTGGACCTTTATGGATCCTGACGGAGGTGCAATATACGACGGTGGCGGCGTAATTTTTGTGCTAGGATCCGTCATCATCACAACTTATTATTAACGGTCACAATTGAGTTCTTTAAAAACAAAAAAAAACACTGTTCTTTTAACGTGGGGTCACCAATTTAGCACTATAGGGTCAGTTTGAATTACTTAGTAAAAGAGTCTGTTAAGTAAAACCATAGGATAGCACTAGTGTTGTTTATTTCATGTGACACGTATGAATTCTACACCGTGTGCATGCGCACTGCCTGCCTACGCTTTACGTGGGCTTAAGTACATAGTGTGTCCCTACAATTACATTTACGTATCTGAATACCGAAAACAACTAGGGTAGCTACCAATACAACTCCGTAGGAATTCCGGTACTCAATATTTTTTGTATAATAACTTGTTCAACGCGTCCTCCACACTATACCTCATTGAGAATTTCCCATGCTGTGTGCTGAAAGTTACCCTTTGCAGAAAACACTCTCCTATACCAAAAACCACACAAGACTTATTTCTACTCCTACTGGTTTACATTTCACATGGTCAGCTTGTGGAATTCTCTACCCTATGAAATACGAGAGGCAAAATCATTACGTATCTTTAAAAAAAGATTTAAATAGCAAAAATTTTAATAGCACTTAGCTCAAACTAAGTTCTATTTTACGTATTGTCTATATGGGTAATTTATTTTGTAGGAAACAAGTCAACTTTTATATTTTTGCACTTGTTTAATAATAATTATAGATATCTAAATACGTATTAGTCTAAATAATAATAGTAAAAAATATTTGTGTATTTTATAGACATTTTTATTAAGGTATATTATAAGTCACGTGCTCTTATTAGTATTTCAGTACATAATAGCTCCCCAGTCGCAGGTCTGCTGGTAGAAATTGCTATTAGAATTAAGTAGTACCTTTGCACATTTTTTAAACAATAAGTAATTTTATAATTATTTTTCTTTTCAATGATGGTGTTCATAGTATTATTGCGGTGGTGTCAGGAATTTTTAAGCCATACGCAAAAGTAACTGTGTGTTTGTCTGTGAAATTATACTTTCATATATAACTGATCCAATTGAAAAGGAATTTTTGTTTTAAATTTGAATTTGTCGAGAGTGTTCTAAATCAAGTTTGAAGAACGTTGCTTGTACCGTCCTTAAGTTATCGGTTTACTTTTCAACGAAAGATCTTAGCAAGTTATCAAATTCATATCGTTATTTTCATTGATATCTTGAGAATATCGAGATGAGAAAAAGCCTTTATTACTTCGGGTTCGCGTTTATTTCCAAATCTGGTTTACCGGCTTCAGAATTTACGATTACATATATGCAACCTTTTTTAGTTATAGGTTTCTTATTTTTTTTAAATTGATTTGACACTTAAGATTTTGATGTTTTTGGTTTTTGTTGTCTAGTGTTATAACTTGCCTTTCTGATTCATTTTGCTTTTCTGTTGTATTTAAGTGTATAAATATAATTTAATGTATTTTACAACAGTGTTTTGTTTCTTTGGTTTGCTTCCCCTATTATCTGAACATAGGAATACTGCATACATTTATTTCTATCCTTTTCACTTTACTTTTTATAAAAAGACGAGTTTGTTTCAATCTTTATAAGTTGCCTTAACGATATTTAATGCTTTGATAACCGTAGATTTCAGTTTGATTTACTTGGGTCGCCATAATTTGGTGCATGTGGTGATAAAACTGATTCGTTCGCGTGTACATCAAAATGCTAAGATAATGAAAAAATAATGAAAAAAATATTTTTATTCAGCATGGAAAAAAATATATACATATATACGTAATGAATGCTTTTTTTTCATCATCGTGATTGCGTAAATACGCCTTAAATTCAGGTTTTTGTAGGGCTTATTATTTAATAATTTATTTTAGTGGATATATTTGAATAAGATAAAATTGTTTTTGTATGATTTATTTGTTCATAATTAATTATTATTTTAAAGTTTTGAAAACAATTAGCATTTTTTGGCAAAAATCACATGAGATCATAATTCACTTAGTATTTATAAAAAAAAAAATTAACTTAAAATCTTAATTTTAAATAGTATTTTTAGCAAATGGCAATTTAGTTCTTATAATACACTCGGCGTCACAAAAATCGCACCTTTCGAAAAAGCAACTTTAAAATACTTTTACTCAAACTTTGTCCATAGTAAGGGTATGATTGTAGGATATCATTGGAAAGGTTATTTAATTGCCTATTAGAAATTACAAACATGTGTATATGTTTTAAAGCTTTTAATAAAAAAATCTTAAAAAGGATAAAAGTTACAAAA
Organism: Marasmarcha lunaedactyla; assembly: GCA_923062675.1. Classification (NCBI taxonomy): domain Eukaryota; kingdom Metazoa; phylum Arthropoda; class Insecta; order Lepidoptera; family Pterophoridae; genus Marasmarcha; species Marasmarcha lunaedactyla. Next base: position 5,784,359 of record OV281361.1, on the reverse strand, counting down.
ACTAAATTTAAAAAAACATAAAAAAATCTCAAATCAGTCCTTAAAATCTAGTGTTTCCTCCCCTTGCTTTCATCCGATCCTTCATGGACCTCACGAGGGTCACCACTCTCTCTTGGGGTATGTTCTCCCATTCTTCCTTCACGGCATCCTGAAGCTCTTGGAGAGTGGTGGGAGCAGGATCACGTGCTCGTACGTGTCTCTTTACATCGTCCCAGAGATGCTCGATCGGGTTTAGGTCTGGGCTTCGTGCTGGCCACTGCATAACAGGAATCTCAACCTCTTCCAAGTAGTCCCGCAAAGAAAACGCAGTGTGGCAACGGGCGTTATCGTGCATTAACATGAAACCATCGCCAACAAAACCGGCATACGGGACCACATGGTCTTGTAAGATTTCTGTTATGTACCGCCCAGCATTCAGCGACCCTTGCCCGCGACCACCACCAGTCCGAGAGACGCACACAAGTTCCGTTTTCCCTTCAACGGATATGCCACCCCAGAACATACAGGAACCACCTCCGTATTCGACGGATTCATCTATACACGCTTGGGTAAAACGTTCCCCTCTTCTTCGGTATACCATTCAGCGTCTATCGTTGCAGAAAAGACATACTCGTGTCTCATCGGTAAAGAGAACGGCCCTCCACTGGTCAAGCGTCCAGTTGACATGCTCCTGAGCAAATTGTAACCGCTCTCTCCGATGTCGCACGGTCAATTTTGGGCCTCTAGCAGGTCTGTGAGCTCTAAATTCCTTTTCTTTCAATCTTCTTCTAATCGTAGAGACACTCACAGACGTTCTACGAGCTGACCGGAGCTCTTGTTGCACCTCAACAGCATTGCTGAAGCGGTGGCGCAACGACGTAGACACAATGAAATGGTCGTCTCTTTCTGATGTACAACGTTTTCTTCCGGATCCACGTCTTCGGGTATAGCCACTAGTCTCACGGAACCGTTGGTATACTCGTCGTACTGCAAATCGGCTAAGGTTCAACTGTCGAGCAACGTCAACCTGTCGCAGTCCTGTTTGCAATAGAGCAACGATTTGAGCGGCTTCTTCAGGGGTTGTATCCATCTTCAGGTACAGTCCCTGGTTAGAAATGGTAATTGATTTTTTAATGATACAGGTAATGAACGTAAAGGTATTGAAGTGCACTTTACAATGATATTTCTTTTTCACGCGTGGTATTTATGGGCCAGATTCTAGGAGCAATTTACTGAAAAAACATAAAGGTGCGATTTTTGTGACGCCGAGACAAAAAAATTACAGACAACAATTATACACAATCTGGGCAAACTTGCTTTGCACACTGAAGGCATACATGTTTTTACATGCATAACATGTGTGTGTAGATTTCCTTTGAAGCTTCAAAGGACATGTGTGGCAACTTTTTCTTTTTTTAGCAGCTTCCTCATCAACTTTTTGAAAGTCAGGTACCGGTATATCCTTACCTAGCACACGTGCCAAGCTGAAACGTAGCTCACGTGCCAATCTTTCGTTTAACGCTTGCCTTTTCAATTGGGGTAGCACTAAACTGCGAGCTAACTCTTTCACATAACTTCCCCTTTCAGTAGCCTTTTCATGGTGTATGTCATATAGCAAGTGACTATTGACGGAACTGATGTCTAACATGCGATAAAAAACCACCATTGGCCAACGACGAGTCCTACGACTTGAAGTATAGATAGAATATTTGTCTATCTCGTCCACACCACCTTTGGTTTTGTTGTAAAATTGTATCATTTCTGCTTTTCCAGTAGATTCATCAATAGCTTCTGCGTGATGCATTGAAGATAGGAGGACATGTCGGAACATGCGACAATAGAGTATTTTGACCAGTAAAACCGTAAAGCGTGGATCCGACATCTTTGGTATCTCTTTTTCATTTTTTTTTAGGGTACCAACACATGTAAGGACCTTTTTTCAAGTATTCAACAAGCTCTATTGATGTAAACCAGTTGTCGCAAGTGATGTTTCTATTACTGCCGAACAATGGTTTTGCAAGGTGGATCACAGATTGTGTTGGTACCATAAATTGTTTTTCCTCGTCAGTCAAACCCTCACCATCTGTTCCACATCCGGTGTAAATATAGCAGTTATAAAAATAACCATTCTTTGCATGGGCTCCATATTTGTAAAAGATTTTAAACTACTTCAAAAAAAAAAGATAATATCTAAATTAAGATGCATTACAAAAAAGTTACGTAAATACTGAGGTGGGGTCTGAGAGGTCTACGAGCAATTTCAAAATGAATTTACTTACCAAAATTGCGCGCGCAAACACAAGCACAGCCGTTGACTGCCTATGCGCAACTAAACTCGAAGGTACACGCGTGTCATGCGCGAGGGAAGAGAGTAATTAAAAAATTTTACTTTACTTGCTTGGGAGGCCCCCACTTCAGTAGTTAAAGGTTAAGAGACCAAAGTATCATCGATGCAGAGTGGTGGCACACTACTAAATGCTTAGCAGAAGTCTTTGCTACCGCATTCTCGCTCCGATCGCCGCCCAGTACGGACGTGCAAGACTCCGTTCTCCGTTGATCGGTTCCTTTCCGATATTCCATGGCGCTCAGTCTACTGACGTCACGGTTTAGCGTGTTGGTTCCGTGCTACGGTTTTCAAGGTTTTTCTACACCCTCTGAGTGCTATCGAAGTGTGATTTTTCTTTGTGAATAAGCCTTCAAAGTGCTGTGCTAAGTCGTGTTGTGCTTGTGCTGAGTGCAGTGTTGTGCCCAGCGTAAGTAGTCTGGTTTTAGTTCAAAGGATACTTAACGGTGACAACGAATTTGTACTGAACCAGTCCTTTTATTTTATTTCTGTTCTCTATTTTAATTTATTTTTCTCCTATTTTCATATTTATTTTTATCATATCTGTGTATTTTCGTGTGTATAACGCGGTCAACTCTTTACCTGCGTACCCTTTTTTTTAGGTTTCTAGGTAGCGGCCTTTGGTGAACAACGGTTAGTTTTAAGTTATCTTCCCCAGCCGCAGGTAGGGAGGTTAGCCACTAGGGTTCGCTCGGTTTATTTTAGACAACTTTAGGCATCTTTTATATACTTAAATAAACATCCCTTACTTCGTCCTCCACCGCCTGGATATGTGAGGGATCAGCAGGTTGCGTGCTGAGCAAGCATTGTGCGGCAATGCTGTCAGCGTCTCGGAGTTCTACGAGGCAAGACCTAACTTTACGTTGAAGCTGATTCGCAGCTAATCTATAGGCGGGCGTGGGATATTTCTTGGCTCTCCAGAGAGCCGCGTTCTTAGCTTTAATAAGATTGCTAACGGCTAAGGGAATCATGGGCTTACCTTGCTTAGCAACCTTTTCGTTAACACTGATGGCTGAGTTGATAGCATCAGTGAGAGAATTGACTAATAAATCTATTTTATCCGGACTATCTATTTGATCGGGCGAGATCGCGAGCGGAGAGTTCGGGGTCTCTAAGGCTGAAACTAACGTATTTTTAAAGCCTTTCCAATAGGTAAAGGTCTTAGGAGAGGTGACGTTATCGTCAGGCGGTCCTAGCACGAGGGAGACGGGGCGGTGGTCAGAGCCTAGGTCATCGAGCGGTTCGATAGACCTGAGGTCGAGGTTGATTCGCTTGACTATTGCAAAATCGAGGATATCAGGAGAGTGGTACGGGTTATCGGGATAGTGAGTGGGAGTGATCGGAGAGATGACATCTAAGTCAAGTGAGTTTGTGATGTCAAGCGATACCGCTGGTGTTGGTTGATAGGCACGTCCAGTCAGTATGTTTGGAGTTAAAGTCTCCGAACATAATGACTGAATGGCCGAGGGCGAGAATGGCCTCAAAGTCGCTGCGGATTGGTCTGATGCCACTAGGTATGTAGATTGAAGCTATGATGATGGTCGGATGACGAGTCATAGCCAACCTACACACAGTGGCTTCCATGTTGAGGAGAGGAGGGGTAGGGAGCTCCTCTGCAATGGAAACCTTTTTTGTGATAAATAGCTGTGCCGCCGTAACCGTAGGGCCTATCGTTACGAATCAACACGTAATTGGAAACAGTGAATCCCCTGGTACGGTTTGGAGTGAGCCACGTCTCTTGAAGAAGCAATAAGACTGGCTCGTTGTTCTGAAGGAACAGTTTGAGCTCAGGAAGGTTAGTATTTAGGCTACGAATGTTAAAAGAAACTAAGGATAAGCCCTTGGGTTTTATACGACCGGACGCGGGATTTGCGGGTCTAGACATTATATTGCTTATTTACAAATTTAAACAAAAAATACAATTTATAACGAACTTACAAGCGAGTGATGCTCGGCTAACGCACATTGACGCTCTTGAGAAGAGCGGGCGGCTCGCAGTTTCCGTGTTAGTACGAAAATTTCCTTAATGTCGACGTTTTGAATGACGTCGAACACGGTCTTCATGTCCTCAGCCAATGACGATTGAGGTGAAGACAACGGAGCAGGACGCGGGCCTACGGGAGCTACGGGAACTGGGATAGGAGGGGAAGGTGCAGGTGGAGCGGCCGGACGCTGTATCCAGGACAGAGCTGGAGTAGGCGTTGGCTGCACGAGCTTTGCTTCCGGGGGACCCCGGTTGCGCAGTGGTGGGAAGTTAGTGGGAGTGAGCAGTGGCGCTGGCTTAGGCGCAGCCCTCTTAGCTGAAGAGCGCGGAGCGCGCGGGCACCCCCTGTAGTTAGCTGTGTGGCCAGACTGGCCGCACAGCACACAGGCAGGGAGGTAAGTGGATTCGGGAGTGCGAGTGCACTCCTTGGTAATATGAGGGTCCAGGCACTTAATACACCTGGGGGGGAGCTGAACAATTAGCCGCTGCGTGGCCATAGAGCTGGCAGCGCTGGCACTGCCCAGGGTGGCCGCAGGGGTTGGGACGCTCGACGGAGATATTTGAAAGTCCGCAGATTGTGCGAGCCTCTCTGAAGATCTCCCTCGAGTTGGGAGTGTTTGTGAGGATAACTAAAGCTAGTGGAAAACGCCTACCGCGGTTAGAGTGCATCTTGTGCACTGCTCCAGCCGGGAAGCCCTGAGACTTAAGGTCCTTGAGATTGTCGTCATTACTGAGTTCGAACGGGACGCCCCGTAGTACTGCGCGGATCTTATGCTCCTCCGAGAGGGCGTAGGTGTGATACGCAATTTGTTTGATCGACAGAAGCCTAGTAAAAGACCGGAAGTCGTCGATGGTCGTGACCTGAATTTTAATTGATTCGCCAGCGTTGGCGGCTTTTAAGTAATTAATTTTGTGCTCTTTGCACAAGTTAGAAACCATGGTCCAGCGCGCTTTTTCACGGAGGAAGACGGGCGGAGGGAGCTGAGGTTTCGGTGGGACGGGAGCGCAGCGCGACGCTGGCTTCGAAGGGACCGATGGAGACGCGGTCACTTCGAGTGACATTACCGGCGCGGGGGCGGGTGTTGAAGACACCGCGGCTTTTTTCGAACGCTTCTTAGAGCGTTATTCACGTTAGAATTGGAAGTTGCGGCCTGAAGGGCTAAGAGAGCTAGCGTCAGCTGCGTCGCTACGTTCGTGTGCACGTTTCTCGGTCTAGCGACTTTGAATTTCGAATCTAAGACAGGAGCAGTATATGAGACTGAATCGCGAACTAGAGGATTGGGGTGGGATTCGGCGCGTTTGAAGCACGATTCTGAGAGTGTTTTGAGGTGCTGTTACACTGTAGGTAGTTCAAGATCTCTGTGCAGGTCCGCGTTACGCACGTACCACGGTGCGTCTGTGGCCCTGCGGCAGAAGAGATTTTGAACTACCTGCAGTTTGTGCAGGACGGAGGGATTGGCGTGGGCAAAGACTGGCGAGGCATATGTCATGACTGGCCTAACGCAGATCTTATAAAGCGTACGTTTGTTTCTGAACGACATTAACTATACTCGTTCAGTTTGAACCTTTTATTTATAGGTTCCCGACATATCTAAACGAAAGTACTTTTTTTCTGAGATTTTTTGAAGACTGATCAGTTTTATAATTCCCCGTTCCTTGGTTTTTATTAATATATTTGGTGTAAATCAAAAACTGTAAACAATACAATACCCCGATAATGCTACGTCATGCTGTAAAAAATTAAAAGGATTCATACTGTGGTATTTTAGTTTATAATTTCCCTATTACCAAAATGCAATCACCTTTTCATTAAATTTCATAATTTTACCGAAAAATAAGAGAATATGAAAAAAATTTGTGACTAAACTTGAGCTAATGAAATTGCTAAAGAGGAACACAACCTGTCTCATGAATACTACTTCTTGAAGGTTATATATAGTTAAACTTAAACTAACGTTTACCAAGAGTAACGTAAGTTACTAACTATTTTTTTTTTACAACGCTAAGAAGTCATCAATAAATTTAAACTAACATAGCTAACATTGATACATAATTGTTCTCACACAGCCTAATCAGATCGTTTCAGAGATTTATTTTGGTGTAGTTCGAGCCCTTACGAGCCCTTTATGACTCCCTTTGGTTTCATTTGTCACAGGTACAAATTGTATTATTTGTTGATTGGAATTTATTATTGATTTCATGTTCTTTCATTATGTTGTTTTAAGTAGAATTTTGCATTGCGTATTTTTTTGGTTATGTTTTGTGATATGCTTATAAAATACTAACTAAGAGTCATGGCTGTCATGGCATGGGTATATAGTCAGTCAATACACCGAGCTGAAAAATATATTTATACAAAGTGTAAGTTCTGCATTAACAAAAATAATTATTTTCGAGATACTACTGGTTCATGTAAAAACTACATACCAATTTTAAAAGTACAAAGGATACTTATAATATATCAAAATTTGGATAGTGGGTATATTTTTGAGGCTTTTGGCGTTGAAACCATGGGGTCCTGGGGACCAGGGGCTCATCGCCTTTTTTCGGGCCTATCGAGGCGATTGGTGAGTGAAACTCGTGACCCTAAAGCTGGCACCTACCTCGCACAACGAATTTCTGTTGCAATCCAGCGTGTTAATTCGGTAAATATAAGTATAATTTTTAATTTGTCAATAAAAAGACAATTTAATTAAAAAACAAAAAAACTTTATTTAAAACCAGAAGAAGTAAATTTATTATTAATTCTTTATTTGCTTTTTTCGTGTCCTCATTGCCTATATGCATTTCCACGTATTATCTTTACCAGATTATAAAAAAAAAACTTTGTAAACAATGAAACGTCAATGACCCTTTTGCATTTTAGTGATGGTAAGTACTGCAACGTTTGCTTGTGCCGTATTTAATAAAAGAGGTTGCACAAACAAACTTGCTGACATTTATGACTGGCAACTTATAAGTCTGTCATTATTTTATTTTATTTGTAAATTGTAAAATAGATAGAATATGGAAGATTGTTCCATGGAATTCCATTGCGGGCTTCGTCCCCAAAAAGAGTCTAATAATTATTGATTGTGTTATTTATTATAAAATAGATTCATCATTAATAAAAGTAATTTAAAGTTGTATGTGTTTTTCCTTTGTTGATTAGGAAGACCTCCCTAGGTTAGACTTGGTCCATCTAGGGTCCCGGACCGCTAGATGGTGGAGGCACCGCGTAGTGTTTTGCCTTTTTTCAGATTATTTTAGGTTTTACGGCAAATAAAAAATTAAAGAAAGTTTATAAGAGATGGCCATGAACATACATAGATATTCTGGCAGTTCGACGGTTTTGGTGAGCGAGTTCTTAGCTCAGTTCGAAATCATTTCGGCGTTACACAAATACGACGATGGAAGTAAAAGGCTAATTATACAGACGTATTTAGAAGGACCTGCGTTGTATTTTTACAAAACCATAATTGATACGTGTGAAACATTTGATGAAATCAGGAATAGATTTATACACGAATTTGGTAGAGAAATAGATCATGTGGCTAATTTTTATTCACGGAAGCAACAAGGCAATGAGGATTTGATCTGTTATTACTATGCATTGGACATGTGCGCAAATAAAGCTGGCGCGGTAATAACGGAAAACATATTCGTGAAGCATTTCCTGCAAAATTGTAAATACACGTATAAATGCCGATTAGCGTCTCAAATCTATGTAAATAAAAAATCGTTAACAGAAACGATCATGCAGATGCACGAAATGTTCACTGGAAAGCAGGAAGAAAATTTATATCTTCAAGACAACGTACAGATGTCACAAGAAATAACAATAAATTCTACAACACCACCGAGGAGTGAGAAGGAAGATTCTCAAAGGTTAACCAACATGGACTACGGGAACGCGAGAGGAAGATTCGCAAACGACTACAACCGATCTCCATATGCTTTAAGAAGGAGAGGAGACCGTGGCGATGCATACAATGGATCAAAGATGGATGAACCTGGAGTACAATCGGCGTCAATCAGACAGATGGAGACTCAATTGATGCCAAATAGTCTAGAAAATAATTATACAGTGAGTTTTCCCCATCCATTAGTTTAAAACTAAAAAATAATAATATTTCAGCTTAACTTGATACAGGCGCATCAGTTTCTGTAATCTCCCAAAACTTATGTAACCAATTGAATGTAACAATACATAAGGTTGAGATTGTAAAGATTTGAGCCGTTAATGGTAATCGAATGGATATAGTAGGTAAAGTACAACTATGTTTGGAGATTGAACATGTTGTGTATGTACAGAATTGTTATGTAGTTGACAATATTGAAAGAAATTTAATTCTCGGGCAAGACTTTCTTCAGAAGTCTGGTGCAATATTAAACTTTAAAGAAGGTCATGTTCAATTGAACAACATTATTTGTAACTTTATTATAAAAAATAAAATAAATAATCTAAGTAATAATGATATTACCGAAAATACTCTTCAGGTAATACAGGTTTCAAATGAATTAAGTAAGGATGAATATGTTTATTTTTCTGATTTAGTAGTTAGTAATGATGATAAGTTAGTGGTAACTGAACCCAGTGAAAATGAATTTAATTTATCCCCGAGTCCTCAAGACTCCAAAGTTGTGTGTTGTTCTGAGAAACAGAATCTTAAAGTAGATGTAGTGGAAAAGGTTCAGAAAGATATTAAGAATCGTCTGCCATGTAAAGAAAAGAAATTGTGTAATAATGTAAAATTACTACGCCCAGTTGTAACAGAACGTTTATTTGAAAAGATAGAGATCGATGTACTAGGTCCTTTTAATCGTTCAGTAGATGGTAATAAATATATAATAACGTCTATAGATTGTTATTCAAAATACGCTATTTGCAAAGCAGTCCCACGAGTGCCAGCTCAAATAATATATAATTTCTTTATTAATGAAATTTTAACAAAGTTCGGGACGGTATGTGAAGTATTGTCAGATAAAGGTTCCATCTTTTCTTAAGTTTTCACGATACATACTTTAAATAAAACACTTTTTACCGGATATTATCGCGTATATTTTAGTTAATTTTAAAATTATTTCGACGAATAAAAGGGCGTACTATGTCTACAACATCTATAAAAATAAACAAATTAGCAAATTTCAAAAACTCAATAACAAAAGGATGACTCATGAACCCTTTCAGCCTTCAATCAGCTCAACCACAGAGAATCAATCAACTTTTTCGCTTAAACGTACAGTTGTCAATGTGTCAAAACAAACATTGGAAACAAATGTTATAAAAGTTTTATCGAAGGGCTTAAATTTTGCACCAACTCCGTCTAGAATACCGGTAGAAGACATAATCTGTCGCGTAGAAGACTGTCTTTTCATAAACAAACTTTCAAAGGAAGATTCTGAAAGTATACGGCAAGATATCTCCGGCGTATTAAGACGCAATAGTCTACCGAAATCGAATCTTTCCAGAGAAGAACGCCTTGCATTGAAGACCTTACGCAATAATGACGAGGTAACAGTTCTCCGTGCAGATAAAGGAAATGCTACCGTAGTGATGGATACATCTGAATATAACGAAAAAATCTTGGAGTTGTTAGCGGATGAAAACACATACAAAATGGTGAATTACGACCCCACCAACAGGATTATGAAGAAAACATCCACTTTAATACAAAAACACAAAGATTTGTTACATTTAGATGTGAAAAAGTTAACACCAGCAAGTGCAAAACCACCAAAATTGTATGGGTTACCAAAAATACACAAAGCTAAAGTACCTTTGAGACCTATTGTGAGCCAGCTAGACACACCAACTTACAAGCTGGCCCAGCACTTAGCAATTGTGCTCTCACAACTGCGAGGAAAGACAAGTGCATATGTAAAGGATTCTTACCATTTTGTTAGTGACCTTAAAAATCTCAAGTTAACTAACAATGAAACTATGGTTAGCTTTGATGTGTCGTCTCTATTCACCTCACTACCTGTTAGAGACTGCATTGATATAGTAAAAAGGAAGCTAAGTGAGTCAAACTTGCCCGAGGAATATGCAGAACTATTAGAGCTATGTTTAACATCTGGCTACTTCATGTGGAATAACAATTACTACATTCAAATTGATGGTGTTGCCATGGGGTCTCCGGTGTCACCTGTTGTAGCTGACATTTACATGGAGAACTTCGAGGAGCAAGCGCTCCGAATGGCACCTGTTGTGCCGAAGATATACAAGAGGTACGTTGATGACACCTACACTATATTACCTAAGCATGAAGTGACTGCATTCCTAAACCACCTCAATTCCCTTAATTCTAAAATTAAATTCACTATGGAATTGGAGCAGGAGAACAAATTAGCTTTCTTAGATGTCTTAATACAAAGAAATCCTGATGGTACACTTAGCCATACTGTTTATAGGAAACCCACCCACACTGACCGATATCTAAATGGGAAATCCCATCACCACCCGAGCCAATTATCTGCCGTAGGCAACTCTTTGTTTCAGAGAGCACATGGAATCTGCGATCCCCAACACATTAATGAGGAACTCAACCACCTGGTTAAAGTGCTGCGGGATAACGATTTAAAAACACCGCGTCGCCGTCGCAGAAACCGCGTAAAGCCACTCACAGTTGAACGAAGACCAGCATTCCTGCCTTATATAACGGGTGTTACTGACAAGATAGGAGGCATTCTTCGGCGAGCTTCAATCAAAACTATCTACAAGCCGCACTCAAAGATAAGCCAGCATCTTCGTCCAATAAAATCAAGCATCCCTTTACAAGATCCAGGCGTTTATAAAATCGACTGTGACTGCGGGCTCTCTTATATCGGTCAAACCAAACGAAATGTGTCAACTCGCATTAAAGAACACATCTCTGATGTTAAAAATAAACGAACCTCAAAATCTGCAGTTTGTGAACATTCCATAGATAAGCCCAACCATTATTTAAGATTTGATACCGTGAAGATCCTAGCAAAAGAGAAACATTTTATACCTAGGATGATCAGAGAAACTATTGAAATTAAAAAACATCCAAATTTCAATAGAGAAGATGGTTGGAAACTTTCATCAACATGGGATCCAATACTTAAAAACATCAAAATGAAAAACCAGCAAACTGTTAGACTGCAAACTCAGGACACAGTCAGTGCCTTTTGTGTCAATCCGGGACGTTATGCGAGAAGATTGAGAAACAGATGGCGTTAATATGTATTGACAATCATGTAGTTTTTATTACTGGCAATAGATGAACAACACCTTAGTCTATCGTGACCACGGCAACTGCAAAGATGCCGAAACGTCGAAATAATTTTAAAATTAACTAAAATATACGCGATAATATCCGGTAAAAAGTGTTTTATTTAAAGGTTCCATGTTTACGTCTAGGTTAATTAAGTCTTTATTAAGACAATATTATATATAAAACATTCCTTAGCTACCACTATGCATCATCAAACTTTAGGTTTAGTAGAAAAATTGAATCAAACCATTTCATATTCATTAGCTAAATATGTAAACCAAAGTCAAAGGGATTGGTGTCAAAGGGTTAAGTCCATTTTAGGCCGTCAGTAAGCTTTATGTTTCAGCACTTAATGGACGAATGGAATGCACGATAATTCGTATCATTTATGTAAATGATTATTAAAAAAAGTATCAGAACTAAATATTTTCCAATAAAATGATCTAAATTAATAAGAAACAAAACGTGAGGAGTCTCCATACAATAGCTGCGCAACGTTGGGGTTACCGATTCAATGCAAAAGAAGTTTTGCTGGTGGCCTATTCTAAAGACAAAGTAAAGTATGTTTCATAAACAGTAAAGTATACATTTAAAACTAAATAAATAAAATCAAAAAAATATTACAAAATTAATAATGTTAATTGTATAATCTTGCAAAGCATTATTTCGATTGCAAGTATAACTTTCTGTGAGTTTTATTTTTTTTTAGTTCGGGATCCCTACCACCAAACTTCAAAATTCAAATACGTCAATCCAATATAATATATTCGCTCTGTTATTTTGCAACGAGTGGATGTGCTCTTTCGTTTTTCCTTTTTTTTTAGGTTTTTACTTCCCATGTTATTTCCTTTTTGATTTTCCTTGTGTGAAGTCTAAGTGCGACAAATACTCGCTGCTGGTCGAGAGATAATGTGGCTCAGTAGCGTCAGTTTCTCGCATTTTGAGACCTCCTCGAATTGTCGCGGGTACAGACCTCTTCCTTTAAAAGCCTTTAGGTTAGTCTTATGTATAAATGTGTCTTCTTTCTATATTCTAATTAAGATTTTGGACACGTGACTCTAGTGTTGTACGTAAGATTTCCTTTGACTTCATTATTTAATTTAAATACCAAAAACAAAAAAGTTAGTTCAATAACCTTTTAAATATGGTTTATGACTATATAGTCAATCTATTAAAAATAATCATGACGGTATTATATGCTGAAACATCATCGGCCGACGGCTCAAACACTATGGACTTAAGCCTTTTACCTTTTATAATATATGCTTATAATTGCTCAAAACCAGCTTCAACTAAATTTTCTCCTTATTATTTAATGTTTGGTAGAGAACCTGAAGTTCCGTTTGATGAAAGGTTAAATCCTAATTGTAATATGACAGTTCAACAAAAAAAGATGCTTATATAAGTGCAGTAAATCAAGCGAGAGAAAATTTAAGGAAAGCTCGTTTAGTACAAAAAAGATCGTTTGATAAAAAAGCTTCTAATATTAAACTTCGTGTAGGACAATTAGTTTTGTTACATTGTCCAAAAAGAATATCAGGTAAAAGTCGAAAACTTAGTCGATCATATAAAGGTTTATTTCGAGTATTACAATATATAGGATGTGACAATTATCTTGTAAAAAAAATACAAAATAACCAAGAATTAATTGTACATGTGAATAGATTAAAACCATATAATATTCGATAAAATAAAACTAATGATAAAATTATGTCTATATTTATATATATAAAATAAAGTTTTTGTAAATAGATTTATTTCTTGAAATATTATAATATCATTATAATTTCTTTATTCTTAGAGTTAATAGAGTAAAAGTACACATTTAGGTGTACAAGTATGTATATCGTTCATTTGTAGATATGCAACGGTTTGAATTTCGTTGGGGTTTTAGAATAATATAAGAAACCAATATTTTTTTTTTCTTAAATTCTATGCGCAATGTTCCGAGATGGTATATCCTGCAAAGCCAATCCAAACAGCATCACCAAAAAGGAGATGCAATGGATGGACAATGCAGATAAAAGAAAATCAATAAGGAAAAGGTTTTTATATATTGAGACAAAAGAGTCTCTATATATATATATATATATAATTTATCTAATGATATAATAAATTAATTTTAGATACCCGGAGAGAAACCTCTTAGGGGCGGCAGGTACACGCGGCACGTATTTACCGCGTTACATTTTATTTACGAATCATAGATATACGTGTGGTGCCAGTGCTCTAAAGAAGTAAATTTTCAAAGACTAAAATAACACTATTGATAATGTGCACGTTTAATTTGAGCCACGCCCAATAATCTCCATAAGAGAGAAGGTGATAGCCGATTTAGCTATGTGGCCAAAGTTTACGAGTATATATAATATTGTGATATTGCTGTCTGTGGGTCAACACGCGGATGTAGAATAGGATCCTCAGTGGGGTTAAATAGTAAAAGGGTTGTGATGGAATAGGTAATGTATTTTAAACATTATTGGTATAGAATTTTGTCAGGTGTATTTCGGTGTATTTTGAAAAAGTTCTCTGCATTGCGTTGTGAAATATAAATTCATTAATTTATAGGTATCATTTTGGGTTAAGTAAAAGACTTTGGATCCAATTTTATGATCTATTCATAGGTAAGTTTGTCCGGTAATAGTTAGGCAGGTAAAATCTTAATATTTAGGTAGGTAATGTTACGGTAGGTAAGGTTACAAACTTTCAAATAAACTTTTAATCATTTAGAAAAGTTTAAAGTTAATATGACAGTTCATCAAATCGAACGTTCAATCAAACGTGTTTGTTTTTTTTTTTTTTTATTCTTTATTTTGGAAGGGCTTTTGTACTTAACATGTCAGCCCTATTGTATGACACAGTTGAGCAAACTCATTGAAAAAAAAAACTACTTAATTATCTATCTGATGAGCACTCGCCACCATATCGTTATTCCTGGGTTACTTAACTGGATACTTTTGTGTTGACACTGAATTGATTTGTGAGCTAGTATTGCCACTCCTCCGTACGAGTCCAGTCTGTCTATTCTAAATATATTATAAGTGTTACTGCCAAGGATGGTGTCTAAGCTCAGCCATGTTTCTGAAATAATAGCCACATGGATTTTCTGTTGAATCAGTAGATTTCAATTTTCAGCCACTTGGGGTAAAGACTTTGTGAGTTCCACTGAGCAAATTGTAGATTAACTAAAGTGTTGTATGTGCTGCTATCCATTAAACGTTGTAAGAATGGTTTTCATAAGGTCCCCTTTTGATATATAGTTAACTAATAATGTTTTAATTTCACTTATTAAAACTTTAATAAATATAAGGATTTTTTCTTCCCAAGATCTTTTTGAAAGTATTACTTCTTTTAACTCTCTTAAGAGGTCACTTTTTTCATTATTTGTTTGGTTTTCTTCTTCATTGTTACCGTACTCAAATTCCATATTATGTATATTCGATTCTTCTATTTCTATATTCTCCATATACTGTTTTTCTAATTCCTCAAAGTTTTGCTTTCGATGTGATGATTTGTGCATGTTTGACTTGAATTGTATATTCTTATTGTTTTTATTTTGAGTCTCTTTTTTATCTGTGGTATTATTTTCTCTGTGTACTGTAACTTTTGTTTTAACTGCACTGCTATATAGCTTCTTTGCTTGTAAGGCACTTGGTTGATCATCATTAAGCGGTTGAAAATTTTCATGAATTTGGGGGTTATTGTTTATATTACTAGGGTTTTGTGTTTTTGGAGGTTTTATGGTTAAAAGCTGTTGTAGTGCTACTCTGTACGTAACGTTACTATCGCTCATTAGTTGACGAATCTCTTTTTCTTTCAGAAAAGCAGGGCAAGATCTGTCTATTGCCATATGAGGGCCTTTGCAATTGACGCATTTATATACCTCAGTTTCACATGTACTATGTTCTTTGCTGCATTTAATGCATGTTATCTTTTTGAATGGGCAATATTTTATGAAATGCCCAAATTTCCAGCATCTCGTACATTGAGTAGCTTGAAATATGTACGGAAACACTTTGAAATTAATACTGTAAATCTTAATATTCTCAGGTAGATTTGAACTTTTAAATCCAACTCGAACTGACTCACTATCAACCCATTTTCCGTTTTGATCCAATCTTTTCAATCTCTTTATTGATAATATTTCCAATTTAAACTTTAGAAAGTTACAAACTTTTAAATAAACTTTTAAACATTCAGAAAAGTTTAAAGTTAATATGACAGTTCATGTCAAACGTGTTTGTTTTGCCAACTGAATGATAATGTATGATAATATAACTTGATTAATTTTGTATTAATTTTAATATAAGTAGGATTAACTTAATTTACTTTTATTGGGATATTAATGTATTTATTATTTATCAATTAATTATAATTATAATTTGATTGTATTCAATGGGTTATTTTAACAATTGTTGATTAATTTAATAATTAGTATTGGTTATTTGAATTTGCGTATAATTGTGTAACGTAAATAATTAATATGGGGTTGTTAATTATTCATGAAATGTATGAGAAATTATAATAACTTACACTGTTTTATTTAGATATAAAAAAACCAGCCAGGATCTTGGCTGATTTTCATCAGGTTTTGTGGCTAAGGCTCTATTGATGGAGAATAAATACTATAAGATCATTTTTGGTGTAATAAGATGTTGTCATTTAAACATGATCGAGTATATATATTCCTATCGGTAGGGGGCTCATCTGAGAGTAATCTCGATTAATGTATATGGTCCTGATTTAAGTAGGGTCGTTATTTAAGAATGAAATGTATATAGGAATTTATTTAATCAGTGAAGCTTAATTATTATAATTTGTGAATTAAACAAGAGGGGCGATTGCAAAGATTGCTTGTGCCGTATTTAATAAAAGAGGTTATTGCACAAACAAACTGGTCGACATTTATGACTGGCAACTTATAAGTCTGTCATTATTTTATTTTATTTGTAAATTGTAAAATAGATAGAATATGGAAGATTGTTCCATGGAATACCATTGCGGGCTTCGTCCCCAAAAAGAGTCTAATAATTATTGATTGTGTTATTTATTATAAAATAGATTCATCATTCATAAAAGTAATTTAAAGTTATATGTGGTTTTCCTTTGTTGATTAGGAAGACCTCCCTAGGTTAGACTTGGTCCATCTAGGGTCCCGGACCGCTAGAGTACCTTTGCTGATAATTGAATTATTAAATCTAATCGCTTTGGCAAAGCGATAATCAACATCAACCAAATTATTTTCTTATCAGAAATATAATTTCTTCTTATTAACGCAATAGAATTAACAATCAATCGGTCTTCAATAAAATTTTTAAATAGTAGAATCAGACTAAAAAAAAATATACTAAATGTTATGTTTTCTTTCCAGATTACACAATCAAAACAAAAAAAAAACAAATTAAATGCACTTCTGAAATCAATTTATATTTTTATTCATATTATATAAGAGGTACTCTTTAATCAGTCTTTGTAATACTCAGAATCAGTCACATTTACTACATAATTAGTATGACGTTCCTGAAAACAAGCAGGGCAAAGAAGATTTTTGCAAATCTTATACCTAAACCTCGTTTCCCTGCGCTTTTTCTTTTTGCTACACAGAAGGCAATTATGGTATTTAATGTTCCACTGTGAATTTTCTTTATTCGGAAAGTTTTCAGGCCAGTGACCATTGTAAACTCTTTTTGCTGGCCTGGCCCTTCGATTGTCGCACTATCATTTGTGCGTCTATTGGAATAAATACTTCCTATTCTGATAACATCTTTGCCCTTTAAGTTACAATCGACTTTAGTCATCAAAAGTTTGTCCTTCTAGGTAGATTGCAATCAGGCAATAAGGCCTACCCCCCCCCCACGAATGAGGGTATGCGTAGAAAAAATAACATTTGAAATTAATATTAATGTAAAATGTAATTTTATGAATTTGAATTAAAAAAATAAAAGTAAACATATTTAATTTAAAAAGGATTTTTTTTCTCGCGAATATGACTTATTGTACCAAAAAACGACACATTCTAGTGGTACGTTATTTCACGGAAATATAAGCAGAAAAAATTATGCTCAAAACTCACCTAATAAAAGAATCAGTAACAACCACGATATTGTTCCAACGCCAAAAAGTATTTGAAAACTGTAATTTTACTACATTATACTGAAAGTAAAAACATAAATGATAACATAAACATACTTATCTGAGCGATTTAGTCTTATCGGATCTTGTTGTATCGATACATCAAAATGTCGATACGAATCGGGAATCGATACCTGTCATTCATTAATTTTCATTTTATGTCGATGGTTATCCCTAAAGTTTGTATTTAAAAAAAAATAACCTCAATTTTTTTTATATAATTGTATATTTTTTATGTTTGCAAGTTTTAGCTCCAAGTACTACTAAAAAGTTGTTTAATAAAGGTCGGCAGTGATTTTTGAGTTGTAGGTGTGCAATTTTAGTGTTTTGGAAGTGATATTCTAGATGCAATTGACGACTTTATATCCGACAATGGTTTGTTTACATAGTTTTTTTTTAATTTGGTATACTCTATACTAAATGTAATAAACATGTTGGACTGAAAATTGTCATGAATAAGTATTTTTTCTGCGAAGAAAATTTGCTTTCGTTCTACTTGTAATAGAAGGGTTAATTCAAAGTTGCGTAAGAAAAGAGAGGTAAAAATGAGAGTTTCAAAACCAAAGTACAAGTGTGCAAGAGTAAAAGAAAAGTTACTCTTATTGCTTATAAATTAAATGCAAACTAAACAGAGAAGCTTTTAGTTGTAATTTAAACTGATTTGAGTTTTTCCAACATATATTTCATAACTAGCTGAGGTGGTCCGTATGATTGTACATGCATTACGAACTCTTTCTAGTTTGCATGGCAACCACCTTGATTTGTTTGTTCGTAAAATAATTTTACCGATCACAGGCAGCTTGCAAGTAAAAAGAAGAGGTTTTGGTCTTCCTATTGACAAATTTAAAGAAACTATAAAGGAGAAGTTGTGTGCTAGAGCATATTATAAACTATCCGATTATTTGGATGATAAAAGCCCTTGGGTATAATCCCCTCATTAACAGGATTGTACTAGTATTTGTAACAAAGCATGTGTAATGTGTCTGTATGTGCAATGAGTTCTTCGTCCCGATGAATATCTAAAGCGTCATTGTCACTAAAGTACGTCTTCTTATGGTAGCGTCGGGTGACGGGTCGCTCACCTCCCTCTAATATGGTTGAGGAGGGCGATGGCTGGATCCCGCGTTAACTCGTGAACGGGTGCCGTTTGAGGGTGTTCGTCGTTTGGATACTTGGGGGGAGGGAGACTTGCCGAGCTAACAGATGCAGAAAAGAATAATTTTGTATAGACATAAAGAGACTCTGTAAATTTATTTTGAAAAAAAATATACCCGTGAAGTTTCATGCCAGTTCTTCTTCACGAAGGTTTTTTTTCGAACTGGTGGTAGAATCATGTTTTATTTGACGTCAATAAGAACAAGTAATTGTCAATGTTGAGAAATAAATATTTGAATTTTGAATTTGAATTTGAATTCGAGGCACAGTTTAAAATGAGTACTACCGTATTTTTACTCCTTCTCATAGCTGCATCCATTTATCAATTCAGTTTGATGTTGCAACTTCGCAACTTCTACGTCTAAATGACGTGACACGATTTATAAACAAATAAAAAAATACAATGAGTTAGAAACGTCGGATTTTAAATGCAGCTAAGTTTTACTTGACATCCATTGGTGCTGCTTTTTATTGATTTAAAACATTATAACGTATATTTACGAGGGTCAAACTGAAAGTTCTTAGAACTGACCACTTGTAAACAATATAATAAAAAATAATTTTTAATTTGGAAAATGGAACTCTTTCCCAATATTTCATTCATTTGTAATTTGTTTTACGATTTGGCGACAAATTGAAAATTGCCTAAGCCACGTCAGCATGAATTTAACGCGAGACAATTTTGACAAAAGAGTGTTATCAGCAGATTCGGACAAGCTTAGGCATCGGTATGAGTCAAGTGCACAAAATCCACCATGAACATTTAGCGTTGAGGAAGCTTTGTGCCCGGTGGATACCTCATAATTTTAACCGAGGGTACAAAAACTTCGTTATGTTGATTGGTGCCGTGAAATGGTTGAAAGATTTAACGGAGGTGACTCAAATGCTGTGTTCAACATACTTACGGGTGACGAAATCTGGATTTACTGTTATGATCCCGAAACCAAAACACAGTCTCCTCAGTGGGTGTTTCCCTCCGAGGAGTTTTCAACTAAAGTAAAGAGAGTTCGAAGCGTGAGAAAAAAGATGCTGGCCTCATTCTTTGGAAGGGCAGGTCATTTCACGACAATTTTTTTAGAAGATCGAAAAACAGTTTCTGTGGTTTGGTACACTTACAATTGTTTGCCACTTGTATTGGAAAATGTTCGGCAGTATCCTCCTTCACCACGTCATCGCCACGTCGCACACCGCCAGGCGAACGGTCGACTATTTGGTGACGTCAGACTTGGAATTAATAGGTCACCCGCCGTATAGACCCGACCTTGCGATTTTTATTCATTCCCGAAAATAAAAGAAAAACTTGGAGGAAAACGTTTTATGGACGCCGCGGAAGCTGTGGCTGCGTTTCAATAGGCCGTCGAAGAGACCCCTAAGGTCGAGTGGGCAAAGTGCTTTTCTCAGTAGTTCCATTGGATGCATTGGATGTATTGAAGTTAATGGACACTTCTTTTTTGAAAACTATATGTTTTCAAAAAGTATACATAATCTAAATCAAAATAGATCGGTTTTTGTTTTACTAAGAACTTTCAGTCTAACTGTGGAGACAGTGTCACGGTCTATGTCTCATATTTATTTATCCCGCTTACTCCTATTTTACAGTTAACTTTTTTCTCTTCATTATAACTGATATTTTATTACTATAAAATGATACATTGCATTATGATCTTATTGCATTTCAGTTTTTAAATCCACATTGTTATACTTTTATTAGTAAATTAAATTTTACATATTACGACCGTATTAAAACTAACAAAAAACTAATTTAATGTTTTTTCGAGTCTTTCGTTTTCCGATATTCCTATTCAAGTCTAAATAACCATTTATCTATAAAATGATAAATGGTTCAATGTTTATGATAAGAAAATCCCTAGAACGGTAAAGAAAGGGTTAATCTTAGATTTCCTCAGAAATAATACGTCTGTGGACAAATGGAACCATTACCACGTCAGTTTGATATGAATAGGTTATTTCGCACTCAGGCCTTGATTGATAATTGAAACTATTACATGCCTAGATTTTGTGGTTGCTAATCCTTTCTTAATAGTTATTATTTAGAAATTTTTATTTTAAAATAAAAAAAAAATAATTAAATAAAAATAATTAAATTATTATTTAGAAATCGCACCATTGAAATTTGGTCTTAAAATGCGACATTTTTTTACTTATCTCAAGAAACTATGACGAACGAAATAAATAATGAAGAGAGTGATCGAATAAAATTCACCCAATTCATGGACCGCGTCTACTTCATCAGTACATCATGCGTTTGCGAGCCTGGTAAAGGAGAAACTGTAAAGCATATCTTATGCAAGAGCGGTATGTACACAGTGTAAATACAATTGAAAAATCTGTTGGAAAATGATCGTGTAAGCATGTTATTTAATCATTTACAAAAAAAAATAATACAAATACAAGTCGACACTAAGAGTAAGTGATAAACACAGTAAGAGAAAGTTATTCTTGATTTTGCAGCGTAGTTTTACAAATATTATCAAATACGTAAACTAAATAAGTTCTGACTTCAACATTTAATATTTTAGTAATCATAGAACACATAACTTAAAAAACAACAATAGAAACACTCACCACCAGAAACTGCAAAGCCTCGAACATCGGAAATTCGCAAGTTTAGCAGTCTTCTACAGATTACATTTTGGAGAGTGCGCGAATGCTCTTTTTCGTCAGGTTGAACCCACACCCTTCTTACATCGGACTACTAAACGCAGACAGGCCTTCCCTATAAAGAAGATATCCCAAGAAGTCGAACCAACCGCTTTGATAGTTCCTTTTTGGTGCGGGTCGCCAAGGTGTGGAATGTACTGCCTGCGTCTGTTTTTCCAGAAAACTATAGTCCTAGTTCTTTCAAGCGTCGAGTGAATAGGTTTCTCGTGGATAGACGTGTAAGACCTTCGTCTACATCGTCACTTTCCATCAGGTGAGATAGAAAACAAACGTCTTATCCTTTTTCAATAAAAAAAAACTCAAATATGGCTAAATTAAATGTTTTGAATATTGTACGAATTTCGTTATCGTAGCTGACGCCACTTTGATATATATATCTATTTGAGTTGAATGAACAATCATTTAAAAGATGAACTAACACGACGCTCTTATAGGTGAGATTGAACCTTTTATCAGGAACACTTTCAATTTGTTCAATGAAATATGAAGGTTTCTATGAATATTGGGTAATTTATTGACTGTTTTCCTAGATATTCAATTTCAGTTGCACTACTAACTTATAAATTATATACTTTTCAGCGAATTCTGGAATTAATCACGTTATTGTTAAATCCCTGAACAAAAACATACTCTGTAGTCCACTCAAAAGAAAGCTGAATTTTTTTATGAGTGAACTACTTTATTGTGAACTGCGGGGAACCCAGATAGCACACAGCTATAGCCTTTGCCAGCGAATTTGTTTACGTAATCAATATTTATACCAAAACTCATAAAAATCTGTTAATCAGGCGTTGTGTGAAAAAATAACAAACATTTAAAATACATGTATTCATCAATTCATAACCAAAAAACTTTAATTCATAATGTTAAAAGGATTCAGAGGGTAAGGAAGGGATTAACATAAATAACATTCACCCCCCTAACAGTCACCCCCACCATTCTAGGAATCGTCCCGGTAGTTATGTTGCAAGAGACTGCAACGATGAAACTCACTATTTAAAAAAATGTTAAACAATTTGTATATTTACAGAAAATTACTTAAATATGTTGCGAATTAGAAATTTTGCACTGCTACAAAAATCTTGTGGAAGTTGAAATGTCTTCTGTGTTACTGTAAATAATCTAAACACAAAAAAACCTGTCAGAATGGTCCTGATCTTCTTAAACCCTTTTATTTCTTTGAAATGTAACCCTTTTAGTAACGAAAAGGATAAAAGTAACAAAAAAATCACGATACTTTTTTGATTTGCTTTTATTCGATTTACTTTAAAATTACTAAAAATGGGCGCTCTTAAAGAAAAAAAATTACTTCATTGAAATTTGTTTAATTTCGTGCGACTGACTATTACCAATATTAAGAGCTTGATTAGTAAATGGACCCAACCGATTCATAAAATTAAACATATGGGTATGTTCAAAAATTTTTCATAAGGCCTGCAAATATTTCGTGTTTCGGGGTTGGTAAAAAAAATTATCTAAAATTGACCAATTTTTTTTCCAATCCAAATAAAATTGAGCTTAAGGAATTATTTACATAAACATTTCTTTACCAACCGAGACCATAAATTGTTCAAAGCAAGAATAATATCCTAATATTTTTCAATAGGCATAAATTTTTGGTAAAAGATTAAATAAGGTTTTCCTCTGACGGCAGTTTCCTGTTGACACGTTCTAAATATTATATTGACGTGACCCGAATTGGTGACAAGACTTGGCCGTTCGGCCTGAAGGAAGCTTATTTATTTGTAAATAAATACGTAAATTTTGAAATGCTGATGTTGCCAGTATTTTTGGCCGAGTGGCGTCAGTGATGGCCCTGCCTCATACGCCGGAAGTTTCAGGTTCGAGTCCTGGTTGGATCACATTATCAGTGCGATGAACACAGATGTTTGTTCTCGGGTTCCGGTTGTTTACATTATATGTGAATGTTTATTCTTGGTTCCTCCCCAGTTCGATGTATGGCCTTCCATAACTCAGGCTCTGCTTACCTTGAGACCATAAAGTTGGTGTGTTTGTCTGAGGATTTATTTTGTTATATTGAAGCGCTGTAAGCTTTTTTTATTTTTTAATTGGCCAGTGCAGTGTCACTCGCGCAACCGCTTTTCTTAAATCGTCGAAATCGTGAAGATACCGAATTTTAATATGCCAATGTTACTCCTGGAAAATTTAATGATGAAATAATTTTTAAATGGGTTTTGTAATTTATCCAATACAAACAAATGAACAAACACACAAATCATTCCTTTAACAGTTAATTTATTTTTGTTTTCATAGTCCGCGTAAATGGCATCATGACGTGAACTTTCATTAAGACCACAGACAAAACAGCCGGACTCCTTTAATTAAAATATATACGAACCATTTTGTTCGATACCCTGTTGCCCTCTTGTAGTTAGTGGCGGGATGTTATTGATGAAGAAATTTTGAGACTTATGTTAAAAGTAGTTTTGCCAGCTATCAACCGTACTTTACCTAAAGAATTACGAGGAGACCAAAACAAGTGGAAGTCTGTAGGTTTGGATTGGATGATGCATTGTCAACCGCATGCTTCTGCATGAGTTTGTTTGTTTGTCTTGTAATTGCACTGAATGATCCTTCCCTTAAACCGGAAAATAGCCATGCAAATGTAGTTATTATGATACATACATACTGTTTGTACGGTCACATTAAGTATCCTTAAGGATACACTTTTTTTAGGATACACTTTAAGGTTACACTTTTGTGTTCCTCAAAATGTCCCCAATCGATGTAAGTAGGTATTACCGTGACCCGCGATTAAACAGAAAAAAAACAAGATCGGAGATGATGCCAAACAAGGATATTGCGCGGCAGTTGGTCGCCGCGTGCCCGTACAACTGGCACCGATGGCACTGGCCGGGATGACCGCGGCGATGAGGCGCCTCGATCGAGATCCCAGAGAGGCCGCATATAGTGCTAACCCCTTTCAGGATCTCCCTGGACTTGGGGACGTTGGCGAGAACCACCAAAGCGAGAGGGTGACGCCTCCCGTACTTGCTGTGCATTTTATGCACCGCGAGTGCCGGGAAGCCTTGGGACTGCAGATCCTCCAGGATAGCCTCGTTCGATAATTCGAACGGGACTCCCCTGAGTACCGCTCTGATTTTACGCTCTTCTGACAGAGCATAAGTGTGATAAGCATATTGCTTATCGGTGAGGAGCTTAGTCAAAGCTCGGAAATCGTCTATCGACGAGACAGTGATTTTAATAGATTCACCCGAGTTGGTCGCTCGGGTGTAAAGAATCTTGTGCTCTTTGCACAAAGTCGAGACCTCGGACCATTTACCCTTTTCCCGAAGGAACACGGGTGGTGGGACCTTGGCCTTGACAGAAGTTGGGGCCGGAGCGGGTGCTGAAGGCACCGGGGCAGCTGGCGTTGAAGACGCCGCAGGGGGTGTAGGGACGGGCGTCGAGGGCGCCGGGGCTTGTTTCGAGCGCTTCTTAGAGCGTTTCTTAACAAGCGTAAAAGAGGGAGACTCAGGGCCAGTTGGGGTGGCGTCCGAGGATGACTCGGTCGCGGGTGCGCGCTTGCGGCGCGGAGGGGCGTCTACTTCGCACTCCATGTCACTGGAGGAAGGGGACGCGGGAGAGCCTAAGACCAGAGGGGTCTGGGGGACTGGGGTGGCCTGAGGGGCCATTGAGGGAATTAACGCCATGATATGCGGGATAAGAGAGTCCAAGAAACGATACTTATCAGCATTTATAGCACCGGTACTTTCAAGTAACTTCTTCCTAAACTCATCAGAGCTTAGGGAAGCCGTTGCGGAGGGGTTGGGGAGGGACAACAATATATATATGCCTAGAGTTCCTAAATAAAACCTAGCGAACCCTAGCGGCTAACCTCCCTACCAGCGGTAGGGGGGCTGGGGAGAATAACTTAAAACTAACAGTAGTACGCCGAAGGCCGCTACCCAGAAACCTAAAAAAGGGTACGCAGGTAAAGAGTTGACCGCGTTAGGGTCAACCTTTACCGACAGAAAGGACAAATACACACGAAAACACACAGATATGATAAAAATAAATATGAAAGTAGGAGAAAAGAAAAAATAAATAAAATAGAGAAATAAAATAAAAATAAAAGTACTGGTTCAGTACAAATTCATTGTCACCGTTAAGTATCCTTTGTACTGAAACCAGACTACTTACGCTGGGCACAACAGTGCACTCAGCACAAGCACAACACAACTTAGCACAGCACTTTAAAGACTAAGGGGCTTAGTCGCAAGAAAAATCGCACTTCGATAGCACTCAGAGGGAGTAGAAAAACCTTGAAAGCCGTAGCACGGAACCAACACGCTTAACCGTGACGTCAGTAGACTGAGCGCCACGGAATATCAGGAAGGGACCGATCAACGGAGAACTGGTTTTGCACGTCCGCACCGCGTGGCGATCGGAGCGAGAATCCCAGAGTATCTCCTAACCGTGGGTTTAAGTTTGCTGAGGATAAACTCAGTCAGGCAGATCTCGCATCGCGCGGTTCTTTGCTTTAAATACAAAGAAATACTGCCAAGCGTGGATGCTAGCGTCGCAAGCAACGCGCCTATTTAAAAGCACCATAAACATACCTTTACATCAGAACTTATATTATATATATGCCTTATATATATATGAAAAAAAAGTCGCTTACATTTTCTACAGAAGGAACACGTAACCATTGTGACCGCGAGTTAAAACTGCTTCTTGATATCTGGTCCAGATAACAAGGAGCGGTTTTAACTCGCGTC
This sequence comes from Marasmarcha lunaedactyla, assembly GCA_923062675.1. Taxonomy (NCBI): domain Eukaryota; kingdom Metazoa; phylum Arthropoda; class Insecta; order Lepidoptera; family Pterophoridae; genus Marasmarcha; species Marasmarcha lunaedactyla. The sequence continues at coordinate 5,758,121 of OV281361.1, read as the reverse complement.
TAAATTTAGTTTGTTAAATAAATTTGATGCGGGCCGCACAGAACAGGAATAAGTTTAGTGGAAGGATGAAAGGCTTTGACCAATAAACATTTTCTTTTTTCAAATAACGATTCTAACAGTTTCCCACCTACCTGTCTTTGAAGACCAATTTTAGCCAATGTAGCCCATTAAGTTCTATTTCTTTTTAAAGTTTTTTAAAGCGGAGAGTCTGGTGCATTCTTGTGGCTTACTTAGGAACCATGAAGTCATTAGTGAAAATGGTTTCTTATAGGTTCCATTGTTAAATCACCGAATGTCATTTTTTTAAGTTTGGACCAAAATTTTTTTAACTTTCATCAAAGCTGAATATTTGAGCAATTAAAGCACAAGCTATGAACATACAGTTGAAAAAAAAGACGAAAAGTGTTTTTTAAATTTTTTGATGATTTTAGTTAATCAGTTCGAGAAATCTTAAAAACTCTTTTTCCTTTAGATGTCAATGTTCCGGCCACCCTGTATAAGAAATCACAATCACAAGTAAAAAAAATAGTGTTCCCTAAGTGGTTCATTATTAATTTTATATACTTGCTCCCAACTCAGGACATTAAAATCAAAGCACATCAATTCAAGATATTTTTTTGTTTACCGTACATCTACATTTTTAACATTTCATTCAAATTTGTTGAGCTATAACTAACATCAAAACAAAGCAAATTTTACATTTCCAATAATGTTAATATTATTGCGCTAGTATTAGAACTTATTACAAAGCTACATCCATTAGAAACCGACATTGATTGATGAGGTTATTACAAATAGAGTAAAGTTTTGTGTGCGATAGATCATTTTGTAAATATATGTCAATTTACATTACAATAATATTTTCATAATAGTAATTAAAAATGATGTGCGGTGGATGTTGTGGGGCCTGGGATGATAGATAAAGACCTAGCCAATCCACCATTTCAGTTTGGCCAACGATGCACCAAAAACCCTGTATTATGTATATTCAAGAAACTTTTCTTTGACGCCGCACAAACTATCAGGCTATCGACGTGGAACAAACTTTATTTTTAACTTGAAGGAGCTTGATGCCTTGAGAATAGCGGATATGCAAGGCACCTACTCTGTGACAACTGCCTTATCCCAATTTTATGTTTAATTTAAATTTTATGCATGATTATATATATCCCATATTTAAATGTATGTTTGGGTAGGTACGAAAATCTTATTGTACACTAAATGAATGATTTATGAAAAGGAAAAATACACACAAGTAACACAAGTTTCATATTTTTTAAACTTTCATAGTCGAAGAGTCTTTTGAATTGAGCCTGTTTTTGTCAACGCTGTAACGTAAATGGGGAGTGTTGTTGACAATAGTAGTTATTCCTAACAAATAATATTTAACACATGTTCTCGAAGAAACTTATATGAATCTTACAAGATTTGAACCGAATTATATCCCAAACCTACATAAATCTACATAAATAGGTTGTATAGTTTTTCTGAATAATATTACAATCAGGTAATAACTTCGAAATATCACTTTAAACATCGCGTGATAGCTCAGAAACTTAAATTCAGGATTATCGGGAGATGAAGTGATTTACGAGCCGCAAAGGCGTTCCATTAACACTATGAATATTAAACTTACGACCTTTCATTACTTTTATAAAATAAAAAGCCACACATAACATGATTTGGGGGTTCGTTTATTTGCTGTTCCAAAATGCCACAACGACTTATCCTACCTCAAACCTGGCAAGGAAGCATGAGCGTACTAACCTGCAGGGCTTCTAAAAGTTTTTTTAAAGGAAAATTGTAAAACGAATCCAACATTTCAACTGCTACATAGCAAGACCCCTTGAGAGCATGATTATTCAATGAAAGATACGTGGTCTCTTCTTTCTAGTTTTTTTTTTTTTTTTGGTTCCCCTCCACGGGAAGGGCAGGAGGACATTAAAAATGCTCTGACGCATACTCCGCGCGCGCGATCGAAGTTATGTGGGACTCGTCCCGACGCCTACCAGGACCATACCCACTAAAAAACCCCCTATCGGCTCGTGCATTTTTGCCACTCAGCCTTCATCTGAGCGACGGCCAATTGGAGAAAGAGGCCGCGCTAGCGGGGCCCTTAAGGGGTCACCCGCTGGGATTTACATAGCACTGAAGGTGCTCAAAAATGAAAAGTAAAATAAAAAACATTCAAAATGAAAAATAAAATTGCATTAATTCGGATTTACGTTAGAATTAGAATTTACGTTAGAATTAGGATTTGCGGCCTGAAGGGCCTCGAGATCTAAAGTTAACTGCGTTGGTTCGCCAGTGTGCGCGTTTCTCGGCCTAGCGACTTTGAATTTCGAATCTAACACAGGAGCAGTATATGAGACTGAATCTCGAAGAAGATGATTGGGATGGGATTCGGCGCGTTTGAAGAACGATTCTGAGAGTGTTTTGAGGTGCTGTTGCACTGTAGGTAGTTCAAGATCTCTGTGCAGGTCCGCGTTGCGCACGTACCAAGGTGCGTTTGTGGCCCTGCGGCAGAAGAGATTTTGAACTACCTGCAGCTTATACAGGACGGAGGGATTGGCGTGGGCAAAGATTGGCGAGGCATACGTCATGACGGGTCTAACGCAGACCTTGTAAAGTGTACGTTTGTTTCTGAGAGACATTTTACTTTTTCTACCTAACATGCTATCAGACGTCATGACGGAGACGTCATCGTTCGGCGGTCCTAGCACGAGGGAGACGGGGCGATGGTCAGAACCTAGGTCATCGAGAGGTTCGATAGACCTGAGTTCGAGGTTGATTCGCTTGATTATTGCAAAATCGAGGATATCAGGAGAGTGGTTCGGGTTGTCGGGATAGTGGGTGGGAGTGATGGGGGAGATGACATCTAAGTCAAGTGAATTTGTGATGTCGAGGAGAGCGATACCGCTGGTGTTGGTTGATAGGCACGTCCAGTCAGTAGTAGTCAGTATGTTTGGAGTTAAAGTCTCCGAACATAATGACTGAATGGCCGAGGGCGAGAATGGCCTCAAAGTCGCTGCGGATTGGTCTGGTACCACTAGGTATGTAGATTGAAGCTATGATGATGGTCGGATGACCGGTCATAGCCAATCTACACACAGTGGCTTCCATGTTCAGGAGAGGAGGGGTAGGGAGAGGACAGCAATGGAAGCCTCTTTTGTAATATATAGCGGTGCCGCCGAAACCGTCGGAGTTGGGCCTATCGTTACGAATAAACGCGTACTTAGGTATAGCGAATCCCCTGGAGCGGTTTGGAGTAAGCCATGTCTCCTGGAGAAGGAATAAGTCAGGTTCTTTGTTCTGAAGGAACAGTTTAATCTCGGGAAGGTTGATGTTAAGGCTACGAGCGTTAAAAGATACTAGGGATAAGCCCTTGGGTTTAATACGACAGGTCGCGGGATTCGCGAGTCTAGACATTATAATTTACTTATTTACGAATTTATACAAAAATAAAAGAATTTACAACGAACTTAGAAGCGAGTGATGCTCGGCTAACGCGAATAAACGCTCTTGAGGAGAGCGGGCGGCTCGCAGTTTGCGTGCGAGCACGGAAATTTCGTTAATATCGACGTTTAGAATAACGTCGAACACGGTCTTCATGTCCTCAGCCAACGACGACTGAGGTGCGGATGACGGAGCAGGACGCGGCCCTACGGAAGCTACGGGAGCTGGGATGGGTCGGGAAGGTGCAGGCGGAACGGCCGGACGCTGCCTCCAAGACAGAGCCTGAGTAGGCGTCGGCTGAACGGGCTTTGCTTCCGGGGGACCCCGGTTGCGCAGCGGCGGGAAGTGAGCGGGAGTGAGCGGCGGCGCCGGTTTAGGCGCGGCCCTCTTAGCGGTGGAGCGCGGAGCGCGCGGGCAATCCCTGTAGTTAGCTGTGTGGCCGGACTGACCGCACAGCACACAGGCAGGGGGGGAAGTGGATTCGGGATTGCGAGTGCACTCCTTCGTTATGTGCGGATCCAGGCACTTAACGCACCTGGGGGGAGCTGAGCAGTTAGCCGCTGCGTGGCCATGGAGCTGGCAGCGGTGGCACTGCCCAGGGTGACCGCGGGGGTTGGGACGCTCGACGGAGATGTTTGAGAGTCCGCAAATTGTGCGAGCCTCTCTGAAAATCTCCTTCGAGTTGGGAGTATTGGACAGGATTACTAGCGCTAACGGAAACCGCCTACCGCGGTTGGAGTGCATCTTGTGCACTGCTACTGCCGGGAAACCCTGGGACTTAAGGTCCTCGAGGATATCTTCGTTCGCGAGCTCGAACGGGACGCCCCGTAGTACTGCGCGGATCTTACGCTCCTCCGGGAGGGCGTAGGTATGGTAAGCGATTTGTTTCAGAGAAAGTAACCTGGTGAACACGCGGAAGTCGTCGATGGTCGCGACCTGAATTTTAATTGTGTCGCCTGCGTTGGTTGCTTTTAGATAATTGATTTTGTGCTCTCTGCACAGGTTAGAAACCGCGGTCCAGCGCGCTTTTTCGCGGAGGAAGACGGGCGGAGGGAGCTGAGGCTTCGATGGGACGGGAGCGCAGCGCGTCGCTGGCTTAGACGGGACCGACGGAGACGCGGTCACTTCGAGTGACATGAGCGGCGCGGGGGCGGGTGTAGAAGACACCGGGGTTGGCTCGGGTGTTGAGGACACCGCGGCTTTTTTCGAACGCTTCTTAGAGCGTTTGGCAACTAATTGGAACTCGGGCTCTGGAGAGCCGGTTAAGGTGGCGGCGACCGACGAAGCTACGGACGCGGCGGAGTCTGATTCGCTCCCGGGAGCGGTACGCTTCCTACGAGATGAGCGCGAGGATGAGACCGACGCGCAGTCCATATCGGATGGAACGGGAGATGCGGGAGAGCTATAGACCTGAGGGGTCTGGACGTTAGAGGCCTGAGAGGCTGGCGTTGGGGCCTGAGGGGCCGGGGACGCGTTAAGCGCTAGTATAGCTTGCGTAAATATGTCGTCAGAAATTGAAACACCCGACGCGGCGAGTGCTTGGGCGAACGCCTTCGCAATGTTAATGACGATTTGCTTATCCATTTGGGAAGGGGTTGGGATTATGATAGTATATATAAATATATAACAATGCCTAGAGTTCCTAAATAAAAACCTAGCGAACCCTAGCGGCAAACCTCCCTACCATCGGTAGGGGGGCTGGGGAGAATAACTTAAAACTAACCGTAGTACGCCGAGGGCCGCTACCTAGAAACCTAAAAAGGGTACGCAGGTAAAGAGTTGACCGCGTTAGGGTCAACCTTTACCGACAGAAAGGACAAATACACACGAAAACACACAGATATGATGAAATAAATATGAAAAAAGTAGAAAATAAGTGAAATAAGAGAAATAAAATAAAAATAATAAAAGGACTGGTTCAATACAAATTCGTTGTCACCGCTACCTGGAAACCTAAAAAGGGTACGCAGGTAAAGAGTTGATGGCGTTAGGGTCAACCTTTACCGACAGAAAGGACAAATACACACGAAGAACACACAGATATGATAAAAATAAATATAAAAATAGGAGAAAAATAAATAAAATAAAGAAGAGAAATAAAATAAAAAATAAAAGGACTGGTTCAGTACAAATTCGTTGTCACCGTTAAGTATCCTTTGTACTGAAACCAGACTACTTACGCTGGGCACAACACTGCACTCAGCACAAGCACAACACAACTTAGCACAGCACTTTGAAGACTAAGGGGCTTAGTCGCAAAGAAAAATCGCACTTCCATAGCACTCAGAGGGAGAAGAAAGACCTTGGAAACCGTAGCACGGAACCAACACGCTAAACTGTGACGTCAGTAGACTGAGCGCCACGGAATATCGGGAAGGGACCGATCAACGGAGAACTGGGTCTTGCACGTCCGCACCGCGTGGCGATCGGAGCAAGAATGTTCTTTCTAGTTTTTTTTTTTTTTTGTTCCCCTCCGCGGGAAGGGCAGGAGGATAAAAATGCCCTGACGCATACTCTGGCGCGATTCCAAAGTTATGTGGGACTCGTCCCGACGCCTACCAGGACCATACCCACTAAAAACCCCCTGTCGGCTCGTGCATTTTTGCCACTCAGCCTTCATCTGAGCGACGGCCAATTGGAGAAAGAGGCCGCGCTAGCGGGGCCCAGAAGGGGTCACCCGCTGGGATTACATAGCACTGAAGGTGCTCAAAGCACTGAAGGTGAATACGTAGCACTGAAGGTGCTCAAAATGAAATCAAAAATTAAAACAAAAATAAAAAAATTGCAAAATAAAATTGAATTAACTCGCATTTACGTTAGAATTAAGATTTACGTTAGAGTTAGAATTTACGTTAGAATTTGCGGCCAGAAGGGCTTCGAGATCGCGTGACAGTCTGGTGGATGAGTACGCTTGCGCATTTCTAGGCCTAGCGACTTTGAACTTCGAGTCTAACACAGGAGTAGTATATGAGACTGAATCACGAACTAGAGGATTGGGGTGGGTTTCGGAGCGTTTGAAAAACGCTTCAGAGAGTGTTTTGAGATGTTGTTGTACTGTGGGCAGTTCAAGATCTCTATGCAAGTCCGCGTTACGCAAGTACCACGGTGCGTTTGTGGTCCGGCGGCAAAAGAGGTTTTGAACTACCTGCAGTTTGTGCAGGAGGGAGGGTTTGGCGTGGGCAAAGATTGGCGAGGCATACGTCATGACGGGTCTAACGCAGACCTTGTAAAGTGTACGTTTGTTTCTGAAGGACATTTTACTTTTTCTACCTAACATGCTATTTAGGCGGACTAAATAGTGACGAGCGAGTTTCGAAACTCTTTCGACGTGTGGCTTGAAAGAAAGCGTCGGATCTAATGTGACGCCTAAGTATTTAGTACTGCGCTTCCAGGGGATGGGAATGCCTAACATTCGAACGTGGGGATCGCCATCGGGACGACGGCGTTTGTGGTCGAAGCGCATCGCAGAACTCTTTTCAGGGTTCACATCGATGCGCCATTTTTGAAACCATACACCAAGGGCGTTTACGGCCTTTTGGAGTCTGGTTACAAGGTGCCGAACACTGTGGCCTTTGGCATAGAGTGCGGTGTCGTCAGCAAAGAGGGCGAGTTCGACGCCTTTCGGCGGGATGGGAATGTCGTTGGTGTACACGGTGTACAGCAGAGGGGCGAGGACTGAGCCTTGAGGGACTCCAGCCTTTATGGGACGAGGTGCAGAAAGCGTGCCTTCGTGTTTAAATCGAAACGTACGGTCTTTGAGAAACGACGCTATTAACCTGACTAGGCGATCCGGTAAGCCTATCTTGTAGAGTTTGTAAACGAGACCGCTGTGCCAGACTTTATCGAAAGCCTTGGCTACGTCAAAGAAAACCGCGACTGTTTTATAACGACGCGGATAGAAACCGTCAAGTATATACTCGACGATTCGGTGGACTTGCTGAGGGCAGGAGTGTTTAGCGCGAAAGCCGAACTGATGGGGAATAATGAGAGGATCGCCATCCGTTGGAAACAGATGATTCTGCATTCGAGAGAGTATGACTCTCTCGAGAAGTTTAGACATTGCCTTGAGGAGGCTGATGGGTCTGTGATTAGCCGGGACGTTCAGAGGTTTGCACGGCTTGGGAATGCCTATGACTGTCGCTTCTTTCCAAGCTTTTGGAAAGTAGCTATGGTCGAAGCAGGCATTGAAAATGATAGCTAACAAGGTAATCATCTGTTGAGGTAGGTGCTTAAGTGCGTGGTTGGAAATTCCATCCGCACCCGGAGCCTTTTTGGACTTTTGATTTCTAATGAGAAGCAAGATTTCGTCATTAGAGACTGTGACAGGGTCGGCGGTGATGGGGAGAGAGTCTCTGCGAAGGACTTCATCCTCCACCGCCTGGATGTGTGAGGGATCAGCAGGTTGCGTGCTGGGCGAGCATTGTGCGGCAATGCTGTCGGCGAAGCATTCGGCTTTCTCTTCGACTTCGAAGGCAGTAGTGCCATCGGGACGAGTGAGAGGAGGAACGTGAGAGACGGTGTCTACGCGTAAGGCTCGGGCCATGCTATAGTACGCTTGGTGGGACGGAGAGATATTCGCCATGAGATCGTTCATCTGAGCGTCTCGGAGTTCCGCGAGGCAAGACCTAACTTTACGTTGAAGCTGATTCGCAGCTGTTCTATAGACGGGCGTGGGATATTTCTTGGCTCTCCGGAGAGCCGCGTTTTTAGCTTTAATAAGATTGCTAACGGCTAAGGGAAGCGTGGGTTTGCCTTGCTTAGCAACCTTTTCGTTGTCACTGATGGCTGAGTTGATAGCATCAGTGAGAGAATTTACTAATGAATCGATTTTATCCGGGCTATCTAATTGTTCGGGAGAGATCGCGAGTGGAGAGTTCGGAGCCTCTAAGGTATTTTAAAACCTTTCCAGTTGGTAAAGGTCTTAGGAGATGAGACGTTATCGTTCGGCGGTCCTAGCACGAGGGAAACGGGGCGATGGTCGGAGCCTAAGTCATCGAGCGGTTCGATAGACCTTAGATCAAGATTGATTCGCTTGATAATTGCAAAGTTGAGGATGTCAGGAGAGTAGGACGGGTTGTTGGGATAGTGAGTGGGAGTGATGGGGGATATGACGTCTAGGTCAAGGGAGTTAGTGATGTCGAGGAGAGCGATACCGCTGGTGTTAGTCGATAGGCACGTCCAGTCAGTATGTTTGGAGTTAAAGTCTCCGAACATAATGACTGAATGGCCGAGGGCGAGAATGGCCTCAAAGTCGCTGCGGATTGGTCTGGTACCACTAGGTATGTAGATTGAAGCTATGATGATGGTCGGATGACCAGTCATAGCCAATCTACACACAGTGGCTTCCATGTTGAGGAGAGGAGGAGTAGGGAGAGGACAGCAGTGGAAGCCTCTTTTGTAATATATAGCGGTGCCGCCGAAATCGTCGGAGTTGGGCCTATCGTTACGAATAAACGCGTACTTAGGTATAGCGAATCCCCTGGAGCGGTTTGGAGTAAGCCATGTCTCCTGGAGAAGGAATAAGTCAGGTTCTTTGTTCTGAAGGAACAGTTTAATTTCGGGAAGGTTGGTGTTAAGGCTACGAGCGTTAAAAGATACTAGGGATAAGCCCTTGGGTTTAATACGACTGGACGCGGGATTCGCGGGTCTAGACATTATAATTTATTATTTACGAATTTATACAAATATAAAAGAATTTACAACGAACTTAGGAGCGAGTGATGCTCGGCTAAAGCAAATAAACGCTCTTGAGGAGAGCGGGCGGCTCGCAGTTTGCGTGCGAGCACGGAAATTTCGTTAATATCGACGTTTTGAATAACGTCGAACACGGTCTTCGTGTCCTCAGCCAACGACGACTGAGGTGCGGATGACGGAGAAGGACGCGGCCCTACGGAAGCTACGGGAGCTGGGATGGGTCGGGAAGGTGCAGGCGGAACGGCCGGACGCTGCCTCCAAGACAGAGCCGGAGTAGGCGTCGGCTGAGCGGGCTTTGCTACCGTGGGACCCCGGTTGCGCAGCGGCGGGAAGTTAGCGGAGGTGAGCGGCGGCGCCGGTTTAGGCGCGACCCTCTTTACGGTGGAGCGCGGAGCACGCGGGCAGCCCCTGTAGTTAGCTGTGTGACCAGACTGGCCGCACAGCACACAGGCAGGGGGGGAAGTGGATTCGGGAGTGCGAGTGCACTCCTTCGTAAAATGTGGATCCAGGCACTTAACGCACCTGGGGGGAGCTGAGCAGTTAGCCGCTGCGTGGCCGTAGAGCTGGCAGCGGTGGCACTGCCCAGGGTGACCGCGGGGGTTCGGACGCTCAACAGAGATATTTGAGAGTCCGCAAATTGTGCGAGCCTCTCTAAAGATCTCCTTCGAGTTAGGAGTATTCGACAAGATAACTAAAGCTAACGGAAAGCGCCTACCGCGGTTAGAGTGCATCTTGTGCACTGCTTCGGCCGGGAAACCCTGGGACTTAAGGTCCTCGAGGATTTCTTCATTCGCGAGCTCGAACGGGACGCCCCGTAGTACTGCGCGGATCTTACGCTCCTCCGGGAGGGCGTAGGTGTGGTACGCGATTTGATTTAACCCGAGCAACCTGGTAAACGCGCGGAAGTCGTCGACGGTCGATACTTGAATTTTGATTGTATCGCCAGCGTTGGCGGCTTTTAAGTAATTAATTTTGTGCTCTTTGCACAAGTCAGAAACCGCAGTCCAGCGCGTTTTTTCACGCAGAAAGACGGGCGGAGGGAGCTGAGGTTCGGCGGGATGGGAGCGCAGCGCGTCGCTGGCTTCGATGGGACCGACGGAGACGCGGTTACTTCGAGCGATTTTAACGGCGCGGGGGCTGGTGTTGAAGACACCGGGGTTGGCTCAGGTGTTGAAGACACCGCGGCTTTTTTCGAACGCTTCTTAGAGCGTTTGGCAACTAACTGGAACGCGGGCTCAGGAGAACCGGTTAGGGTGGCGGCGACCGACGAAGCTTCGGACGCGGCGGAGTCTGAATCGCTCCCGGGAGCGGTACGCTTCCTGCGAGATGAGTGCGAGGATGAGACCGACGCGCAGTCCATATCGGATGGAACGGGAGACGCGGGAGAGCTATAGACCTGAGGGGTCTGGGTGTTGGAGGCCTGAGGGGCTGGGGTTGGGGCCTGAGGGGCCGGGGACGCGATTGATGCCTGCAAGGCCTGCGTTAGGATGTCTTTTGGGATGGAGACGCCTGCCGCAGCAAGCGCCTGGGTGAACGCGTTCACGAAGTTGATAACGTTTAGCGAATCCATTAGGGAGTGTTGGGACAATAATATATATAAATATAAGTATAATAAAAGATGCCTAGTTCCTAAAAACCTAGCAAAATCCTAGCGGCAAACCTCCCTACCAGCGGTAGGGGGGCTGGGGAGAATAACTTAAAACTAACCGTAGTACGCCGAAGGCCGCTACCTAGAAACCTAAAAAAGGGTACGCAGGTAAAGAGTTGACCGCGTTAGGGTCAACCTTTACCGACAGAAAGGACAGATACACACGAAAACACACAAATATGATAAAAATAAATATGAAAATAGGAGAAAAATAAATAAAATAGAGAAGAGAAATAAATAAAAATAAAAAGGACTGGTTCAGTACAAATTCGTTGTCACCGTTAAGTATCCTTTGCACTGAAACCAGACTACTTACGCTGGGCACAACACTGCACTCAGCACAAGCACAACACAACTTAGCACAGCACTTTGAAGACTAAGGGGCTTAGTCGCAAAGAAAAATCGCACTTCGAAAGCACTCAGACGGAGTAGAAAGACCTTGAAAACCGTAGCACGGAACCAACACGCTAAACTGTGACGTCAGTAGACTGAGCGCCACGGAATATCGGGAACGGACCAAACAACGGAGAACGGGGTCTTGCACGTCCGCACTGGGCGGCGGTCGGAGCGAGAATGCGTTCTTTCTAGTTTTTTTTTTTTTTTTTTTGTTCCCCTCCGCGGGAAGGGCAGGAGGATAAAAATGCCCTGACGCATACTCTGGCGCAATTCCAAAGTTATGTGGGACTCGTCCCGACGCCTACCAGGACCATACCCACTAAAAACCCCCTGTCGGCTCGTGCATTTTTGCCACTCAGCCTTCATCGGAGCGACGGCCAATTGGAGAAAGAGGCCGCGCTAGCGGGGCCCAGAAGGGGTCACCCGCTGGGATTACATAGCACTGAAGGTGCTCAAAAATTAAAAGTAAAATAAAAACATTAAAAATGAAAAGTAAATAATGAAAACATTAAAAATTGAAAAATTAAATATGCATTAATTCGGATTTACGTTAGAATTAGAATTTACGTTAGAATTAGAATTTGCGGCCAGAAGGGCCTCGAGATCGCGTGACAGTCTGGTGGATGAGTACGTTTGCGCATTTCTAGGCCTAGCGACTTTGAACTTCGAGTCTAACACAGGAGCAGCATATGAGACAGAATCACGAACTAGAGGATTGGGATGGGTTTCGGAGCGTTTGAAGAACGCTTCAGAGAGTGTTTTGAGATATTGTTGTACTGTAGGCAGTTCAAGATCTCTATGCAAGTCCGCGTTACGCACGTACCACGGTGCGCCTGTGGCCCGGCGGCAAAAGAGGTTTTGAACTACCTGCAGTTTGTGCAGGAGGGAGGGTTTGGCGTGGGCAAAGATTGGCGAGGCATACGTCATGACGGGTCTAACGCAGACCTTGTAAAGTGTACGTTTGTTTCTGAAGGACATTTTACTTTTTCTACCTAACATGCTATTTAGGCGGACTAAATAGTGACGAGCGAGTTTCGAAACTCTTTCAACGTGTGGCTTGAAAGAAAGCGTCGGATCTAATGTGACGCCTAAGTATTTAGTACTGCGCTTCCAGGGGATGGGAATGCCTAACATTCGAACGTGGGGATCGCCATCGGGACGACGGCGTTTGTGGTCGAAGCGCATCGCAGAACTCTTTTCAGGGTTCACATCGATGCGCCATTCTTGAAACCATGCACCAAGGGCGTTTACGGCCTTTTGGAGTCTGGTTACAAGGCGCCGAACACCGTGGCCTTTGGTATAGAGTGCGGTGTCGTCAGCGAAGAGGGGGAGTTCGACGCCTTTCGGCGGGATGGGAATGTCGTTGGTGTACACGGTGTACAGCAGAGGGGCGAGGACTGAGCCTTGAGGGACTCCAGCCTTTATGGGACGAGGTGCAGAAAGCGTGCCTTCGTGTTTAAATCGAAACGTACGGTCTTTGAGAAACGACGCTATTATCCTGACTAGGCGATCCGGTAAGCCTATCTTGTAGAGTTTATAAACGAGACCGCTGTGCCAGACTTTATCGAAAGCCTTGGCTACGTCAAAGAAAACCGCGACTGTTTTATAACGACGCGGATAGAAACCATCAAGTATATACTCGACGATTCGGTGGACTTGCTGAGGGCAGGAGTGTTTAGCGCGAAAGCCGAACTGATGGGGAATAATGAGAGGATCGCCATCCGTTGGAAACAGATGGTTCCGCATTCGAGAAAGTATGACTCTCTCGAGAAGTTTAGACATTGCCTTGAGGAGGCTGATGGGTCTGTGATTAGCCGGGACGTTCAGAGGTTTGCCCGGCTTGGGAATGCCTATGACTGTCGCTTCTTTCCAAGCTTTAGGAAAGTAGCTATGGTCGAAGCAGGCATTGAAAATGATAGCTAACAAGGTAAGCATCTGTTGCGGTAGGTGCTTAAGTGCGTGGTTGGAAATTCCATCCGCACCCGGAGCCTTTTTGGACTTTTGATTTCTAATGAGAAGCAAGATTTCGTCATTAGAGACTGTGACAGGGTCGGCGGTGATGGGGAGAGAGTCTCTGCGAAGGACTTCATCCTCCACCGCCTGGATGTGTGAGGGATCAGCAGGTTGCGTGCTGGGCGAGCATTGTGCGGCAATGCTGTCGGCGAAGCATTCGGCTTTCTCTTCGACTTCGAAGGCAGTAGTGCCATCGGGACGAGTGAGAGGAGGAACGTGAGAGACGGTGTCTACGCGTAAGGCTCGGGCCATGCTATAGTACGCTTGGTGGGACGGAGAGATATTCGCCATGAGATCGTTCATCTGAGCGTCTCGGAGTTCCGCGAGGCAAGACCTAACTTTACGTTGAAGCTGATTCGCAGCTGTTCTATAGACGGGCGTGGGATATTTCTTGGCTCTCCGGAGAGCCGCGTTTTTAGCTTTAATAAGATTGCTAACGGCTAAGGGAAGCGTGGGTTTGCCTTGCTTAGCAACCTTTTCGTTGTCACTGATGGCTGAGTTGATAGCATCAGTGAGAGAATTTACTAATGAATCGATTTTATCCGGGCTATCTAATTGTTCGGGAGAGATCGCGAGTGGAGAGTTCGGAGCCTCTAAGGTATTTTAAAACCTTTCCAGTTGGTAAAGGTCTTAGGAGATGAGACGTTATCGTTCGGCGGTCCTAGCACGAGGGAAACGGGGCGATGGTCGGAGCCTAAGTCATCGAGCGGTTCGATAGACCTTAGATCAAGATTGATTCGCTTGATAATTGCAAAGTTGAGGATGTCAGGAGAGTAGGACGGGTTGTTGGGATAGTGAGTGGGAGTGATGGGGGATATGACGTCTAGGTCAAGGGAGTTAGTGATGTCGAGGAGAGCGATACCGCTGGTGTTAGTCGATAGGCACGTCCAGTCAGTATGTTTGGAGTTAAAGTCTCCGAACATAATGACTGAATGGCCGAGGGCGAGAATGGCCTCAAAGTCGCTGCGGATTGGTCTGGTACCACTAGGTATGTAGATTGAAGCTATGATGATGGTCGGATGACCAGTCATAGCCAATCTACACACAGTGGCTTCCATGTTGAGGAGAGGAGGAGTAGGGAGAGGACAGCAGTGGAAGCCTCTTTTGTAATATATAGCGGTGCCGCCGAAATCGTCGGAGTTGGGCCTATCGTTACGAATAAACGCGTACTTAGGTATAGCGAATCCCCTGGAGCGGTTTGGAGTAAGCCATGTCTCCTGGAGAAGGAATAAGTCAGGTTCTTTGTTCTGAAGGAACAGTTTAATTTCGGGAAGGTTGGTGTTAAGGCTACGAGCGTTAAAAGATACTAGGGATAAGCCCTTGGGTTTAATACGACTGGACGCGGGATTCGCGGGTCTAGACATTATAATTTATTATTTACGAATTTATACAAATATAAAAGAATTTACAACGAACTTAGGAGCGAGTGATGCTCGGCTAAAGCAAATAAACGCTCTTGAGGAGAGCGGGCGGCTCGCAGTTTGCGTGCGAGCACGGAAATTTCGTTAATATCGACGTTTTGAATAACGTCGAACACGGTCTTCGTGTCCTCAGCCAACGACGACTGAGGTGCGGATGACGGAGAAGGACGCGGCCCTACGGAAGCTACGGGAGCTGGGATGGGTCGGGAAGGTGCAGGCGGAACGGCCGGACGCTGCCTCCAAGACAGAGCCGGAGTAGGCGTCGGCTGAGCGGGCTTTGCTACCGTGGGACCCCGGTTGCGCAGCGGCGGGAAGTTAGCGGAGGTGAGCGGCGGCGCCGGTTTAGGCGCGACCCTCTTTACGGTGGAGCGCGGAGCACGCGGGCAGCCCCTGTAGTTAGCTGTGTGACCAGACTGGCCGCACAGCACACAGGCAGGGGGGGAAGTGGATTCGGGAGTGCGAGTGCACTCCTTCGTAAAATGTGGATCCAGGCACTTAACGCACCTGGGGGGAGCTGAGCAGTTAGCCGCTGCGTGGCCGTAGAGCTGGCAGCGGTGGCACTGCCCAGGGTGACCGCGGGGGTTCGGACGCTCAACAGAGATATTTGAGAGTCCGCAAATTGTGCGAGCCTCTCTAAAGATCTCCTTCGAGTTAGGAGTATTCGACAAGATAACTAAAGCTAACGGAAAGCGCCTACCGCGGTTAGAGTGCATCTTGTGCACTGCTTCGGCCGGGAAACCCTGGGACTTAAGGTCCTCGAGGATTTCTTCATTCGCGAGCTCGAACGGGACGCCCCGTAGTACTGCGCGGATCTTACGCTCCTCCGGGAGGGCGTAGGTGTGGTACGCGATTTGATTTAACCCGAGCAACCTGGTAAACGCGCGGAAGTCGTCGACGGTCGATACTTGAATTTTGATTGTATCGCCAGCGTTGGCGGCTTTTAAGTAATTAATTTTGTGCTCTTTGCACAAGTCAGAAACCGCAGTCCAGCGCGTTTTTTCACGCAGAAAGACGGGCGGAGGGAGCTGAGGTTCGGCGGGATGGGAGCGCAGCGCGTCGCTGGCTTCGATGGGACCGACGGAGACGCGGTTACTTCGAGCGATTTTAACGGCGCGGGGGCTGGTGTTGAAGACACCGGGGTTGGCTCAGGTGTTGAAGACACCGCGGCTTTTTTCGAACGCTTCTTAGAGCGTTTGGCAACTAACTGGAACGCGGGCTCAGGAGAACCGGTTAGGGTGGCGGCGACCGACGAAGCTTCGGACGCGGCGGAGTCTGAATCGCTCCCGGGAGCGGTACGCTTCCTGCGAGATGAGTGCGAGGATGAGACCGACGCGCAGTCCATATCGGATGGAACGGGAGACGCGGGAGAGCTATAGACCTGAGGGGTCTGGGTGTTGGAGGCCTGAGGGGCTGGGGTTGGGGCCTGAGGGGCCGGGGACGCGATTGATGCCTGCAAGGCCTGCGTTAGGATGTCTTTTGGGATGGAGACGCCTGCCGCAGCAAGCGCCTGGGTGAACGCGTTCACGAAGTTGATAACGTTTAGCGAATCCATTAGGGAGTGTTGGGACAATAATATATATAAATATAAGTATAATAAAAGATGCCTAGTTCCTAAAAACCTAGCAAAATCCTAGCGGCAAACCTCCCTACCAGCGGTAGGGGGGCTGGGGAGAATAACTTAAAACTAACCGTAGTACGCCGAAGGCCGCTACCTAGAAACCTAAAAAAGGGTACGCAGGTAAAGAGTTGACCGCGTTAGGGTCAACCTTTACCGACAGAAAGGACAGATACACACGAAAACACACAAATATGATAAAAATAAATATGAAAATAGGAGAAAAATAAATAAAATAGAGAAGAGAAATAAATAAAAATAAAAAGGACTGGTTCAGTACAAATTCGTTGTCACCGTTAAGTATCCTTTGCACTGAAACCAGACTACTTACGCTGGGCACAACACTGCACTCAGCACAAGCACAACACAACTTAGCACAGCACTTTGAAGACTAAGGGGCTTAGTCGCAAAGAAAAATCGCACTTCGAAAGCACTCAGACGGAGTAGAAAGACCTTGAAAACCGTAGCACGGAACCAACACGCTAAACTGTGACGTCAGTAGACTGAGCGCCACGGAATATCGGGAAGGGACCAAACAACGGAGAACGGGGTCTTGCACGTCCGCACTGGGCGGCGGTCGGAGCGAGAATGCGTTCTTTCTAGAAAATCAAAGGCCTTTTTATACGTTTAGAGCAAAATTTTAAACTTCAGAAAGCTTCCACTCAGGACACTTAAAATTACCAATGATGTTATCCCTATAAGGGACAACATTTAAAGTAGAAATTTCATAATTATTCAACGCCTATTGATCTAAACATTGAAAACTCAGTCTTTTATCAGGAGAAGTTTTATGTAAGTATATTTACTTTTTTCTTTTTGATCACACAAGACTTCATTTTCAATGATCAAATCACATGAGGAAAAAATATCTAAAATTCATAAGTCCGGCACTATTTTAAATAAGAAAGCTTATCCCTTTCGCCAATCGAAATTCATTCACATGATTTATGATCGCAGTAAAAAACAAATGACTCTGTAAACGATTCTCTTTCGGAAACCAATACTTTGTTTTCGAGAAAATGAACGAGAAATGAATATTGGTACAGTCTGAAATTTATATCACGTGTTCCTTAATTCGGAATTGTATTATTAACCATTTTGAAGTTGTTACTTGAAAATGTATATTGAAAAATGACTCCCATGAATTATTTCACTCAGAGGTCTGCCCAAACTGCCCGCCTAAACAAGAAGCAGATGAAAGTGGTAGACTACATGGGAACAATAAAATTGTCAATATTCAGAAATAAGTATTCAAATTTGAATATATAAAAACATAACTTAATATTTTATTTCATTCTACTACCCTTTTTAGCTTGGTGGACTATGATTTACTAGAAACCACCCTGTTAGTTTGGTGATTTCCCTGAAGCGGGATTATTTTGGCTGTAGCAAAAAATGGTAAATACAGTTAAGCCTGAGTTGCGCTGCCTTACTTTAAGATTTAGCAACAGTAATATCTGTCAAATCGCATATTTTATTTATGAAACTGACAGCCGCCAAATTCTCTGTTACCGTGAAATGTAAATAGTGCAACTCGAGCTAATAGATCAAAATAAAAAAAAATGTTTTAATACCAGTATATATATATTTTAATTTTCACCTATATGTAGTTGTAATATTTAACATATATCAATTTGTTATCATAATTTTATGTTTGATGTAAATAATTATAAAGCTATGTATTAAACCACGATTTCGCGACACCTTATCTCTAAGTCTGCGCTTAACCACGTCAAGGTTTGACCAGTTTGCAGCCAGTGACGCTGGCGTAAGAGTCGGAAAGAAGAAGTTCACAAGAGACTGCGTTGTTGTGGTAGTGCTGCTCAGCTATTCTGGCGTGCGGGTTTACTGCAACCTGAAGCAAAAATTAATGATTTTAACTTGATTGTAAAAAAACACAAAACTGAATCTTTCGTGTATCATACTTGAGAATGTTATATTTTTAACTAGTGACCCTCCCCCTTCGGACAGGTAACAGAGTTTATATGCCTTAATTCATTTTCTGTCGCAGATATTGTTGCGTCGAGCATGTAGACTGTACTTAAATATAACGTTTATTTTTCTTATTTGAAGTATATTTTGCCTATCCTACAATAATCTAAAAACGTATGGATACTTATTATAAAACAATTAACCTTTGGCGAAATTTACTCAATCAATGGTAAGGTTCACAATTGAGGACTGACTTTACAAAAGGGGATATCTGCATCTTATCATTTTTTTTCAGAAAATTAAGAAAACCGACAAAGACAAGACACACAGATCTACACAAAGCCTGCATAGCTAGGTACTATGTAATAAGATTAATAGAAGCGCATATACAAAAAAATATTTGGCTTTCTGATTTAGTGGTACAAAATAAACAAAAAATTAAATATCCCCTTTTGCATTGATAAGATATATATATCCCCTTTTGTAAAGTCACTCCTCAACTATCAATATGAATTTTTAATAAGTTAGTACCCACCCTCAAACTAAAGCAGCATAACCTAACACTGCACCTTAAACTTTAAAGTGACTCACAACGTAAAACGTAACCAGCGCAACTGCAACCTTCCACAAAACCATACATAAATGTTATCAAAACAAAGGAGTTTGAAGATTTTTTTACTGGGCTTTTGTCATCAAAAATATCTAAAATTTATATGGAAAAAAAAATTTGTAAGTACTATTCTTGATACCACGTCGTGTCCTACCTATAAACTTGGCACATCTAAACGACCATAAATTTTAGAGATTTTAAAGATTTTGTCTCTATGCCGGATTTATGTGCAAAAAATGGGCTATGCAAGTTTTTCTATTAAAATGTATATGTTATTGTTTTATTTTTTATTTTATTTGGGACAATACACAATTACACAGTACATACAGATACATACAGATACATTGAATGCATTAATACAATGAAGGCATAAGCTATGTAACCAGCGCCATTATACCCTTATGATTTATCAATACATCTTAAGTGAGTAGATGACAAAGTTTGGCTTAAAAGTAATAGCTAGCTTAACAGTAATACGAAATACAAATAACAAATAAAAATAAAATAATTACGCTTTATTTTATCGTTTTATGAAAGTGCAGTGTTTAACATTTTATGTGTACAGTTACTGAATAAATGATTTGGTTTGATTTGACACAAGTTAAGCTTTAAAATTATAAATTTTGAATTCTTTATTGTAACTAATATAAAAATATTATTAACAAGGATATAGGTTACTTGACTTAATAATTTCTAATACAATTGAACAAGCAATTTTTGTATTGTATGATTGTATATTAAATTGTTTTAAGATGAAATTTGAAAACCATTTCGCTATATTTGTCGGTGGCAACGCTATTGCATTAGAATTAAGTTTCTGTAACGCTGCTGTTTGTTTACAATTAAAGAAAAAAAGAAATAAATAAATAAAACGTGAAAAAATATTCAAGGATTTTTCTATTGCTGATTTTCGCAGAAAAAAAGTAAAAAACCAAAAATATTTCAATGACGTCACACCGCGGCTTTCTTCCTGTCTTGAATAAAAATTATTTTGAGAAATTAGTTGCACAAAAATCCATTTAAGTAATTATTATGGAATACTTCATTGTAGAAATTTAAAAATAATTATTGAATTGAATGAATGAATTAATCATATTAAAAAAATTACGAAGCCTGATAATAATATTGATTACGAAACTATTCATCATTACTGTCAAAAAGTTTTTTGTATATTGGGCAAATCGATGTCTGTTTAGTGAGCAACGGCGTGTCGTCTCTTGGCTTTTGGCGAAAACTGAATACGAAAACGTGTATATTTCACAAAATAAAAAAATACGGGTACGTTTTTTATCTTCTCTTTGAAACTCAAATAAATACTCACGCATTTTTTTTAAACTTGTTAAATTGAGGTATGATGGCATACATAATTCCATTTGTTTAAGTTTTCCTTATGGATTTGTATAAGTTTCACTGTGCGCTGACATTTAAGTTCTTTATTGACTTGCAACACTTATTGACTACGCGGTAGTTTGGCAATGGTGATTCTTATTTTAAAAGTAAGTTAATGTACAGGGTGGACAGAAAAATGACGTCCAAAATTTTTGTTTAGGTTCCTCGTGTTGAGAGGTATCTGAATCACCCCTATATATGTTATACAATTTTTTGCAAAATTGCGATCGAATCAGTTTCAAAAATTTCAAAAAAAGGTATAAGGTTTCTTCGGATTGCTATTTTTGCAACTAAATCTCTATGAACTGCGTGTTTATGAGATTTAAAAAATTACCTAAAGTTGAGAATTTATGTTAAGTGAGTTGTCATATAATGCTCAACTTAAAATTTAAAATCTGAACTGGTAGTTTCTTCGTCTCTAAGTAGCTTCAGAGAATGCGTTAGACTCTAAGCTTACATAATAGTAATAATAAAGACGACCGAGTGGTGTAGTGGTAAGTAGCCTTGCCTCATACGCCGCAGGTCCCAGGTTCGAGTCCTGGCCGGGGCATTCATTTGTGTGATGAAAACAGATATTTGTTCTCGGGTCATGGTTGTTTGTATTTATATATGTATGTTTATTCTGGGTTCCCCCCCAGTTCGCTGTATGGCCATCCATAACACAAGCTCTGCTTACTTTGGGGTCATACAGTTGGTATGTTTGTCTGGGGATTTATTTATTTATTTATTATTTATTTAATAAAGTAGTACTTCATGGGCTATTAATCGCTGAAATCAGTCATGAAAGACAGCGAGGTGGAAAATTTTAATAACATAAATTCCTTTTTTATCATTTGTAAGGTTGATTAATTTGTTAACTAACCAAAAATAACTCTAGAAAAGTGAAAACATAGTTTGAAAGTTTATTAAATTTAAAGAGTCCCCGTTCTCATGGCTAGAGAGTTCAATGTTATCTTTTTTTACCTGCGTTAACAACGGACCTGGTAAAGAGTATATCTCACTCTCTCACTGTCGGCTTTGGACCGGTCTAAAGGTCTATCCTACACAGGGGATATACATAGTTGTGATTAAGATACCTCTCAACAAGAGGCACCTAAAAAAATTTTTGGACCTCACTTTTCTGGCCACCCTGTATGTTAATATAATACTTCAGTATCAGACTACTATATACTTATGTAGATATACTACAGTTCGCAGCAAGGCTTTAGGTACTTTTTGTAGGGTCATATAGCGACACTCTAGTTAAAGCATGGTGGTTTTTTTTTCTTGTGTTCCTAAGATTTTTTTTTTTTTTTGCTGCCGAAGCACCCTCTCTCGGGAGGGAGGTGGAAGATTCGTCATGAATACCACCGCAGCCGTCTGCGGGGTTATGTGGGACTCACCAAAGTGGCACCTACCCACTAAAAACCACCCAAATGGCTGTAGCATGGGAATGCTGTCAGCCTTCATCGGAGCGACACCCGGGTTGGGAGGTGGGCGCGCAAGCAGGGACCCGCTAGCGGGTCACCCGCTGAGAATACTTAATCACTTAAGGTGCAAATGACATTTATATATTGGTGATTATACGGCCTGGGCAGCCTTAAGCTGGTCCAGATTAGCCGAAAGTTGATCGGGGGGATCCGAGAGTGCATTTCTCGGTCTACGGACTTTGTACCTCGACGGCATGGACGGAGCAGTATAAGCTACTGACTCTCGTATAAGGGGGTTAGGGTGCTCTTCGGATCGCTTGAAGAAAGCGGTGGAGAGCGTCCTAAGGTGTTGTTGTATAGTAGGCAGTTCGAGATCTCTGTGCAGGTCTGCGTTTCGCACGTACCACGGAGCATCCGTGGCCCGGCGGCAAAAGAGATTCTGAACTACCTGTAGTTTATACATATCGGAGGGTTTAGCATGTGCAAAGATTGGGGAGGCGTACGTCATGACTGGTCTCACGCAAACCTTAAAAAGCGTTCGCTTGTTCCTAAGAGACATTTTACTGTGCCGGCCTAACATACTGTTAAGTCGGCCCATGTACAGACGGGCGAGTTTGGTGACTCGGAGAATGTGTGGTCGGAATGAAAGCGTACGATCGAGCGTTACGCCTAGGTACTTGGTGGTACGTGCCCACGGGATGGGCGTACCTAGCATTCGGATGTGGGGGTCGTAGGGACGACGGCGTTTATGATCGAAGCGCATCGCAGAGCTTTTCTCTGGATTTACATCGATACGCCATTTTTTAAACCAGGCTCCGAGGTCATTTACGGCCTTCTTTAGCTTGGTGATGAGTGTGTCGACGTGCACGCCCTTGACGTATAGGGCAGTGTCGTCGGCAAAGAGGGAAAGTTGAACACCTTTAGACGGAATAGGTATGTCATTGGTGTATACTGTGTATAGTAACGGGGCGAGTACCGAGCCCTGAGGGACGCCCGCCTTGAGGGGGCGGGGGGTGGAGAGCGTACCTTCGTGTTTGAATCTAAAGGTGCGATCTTTAAGGTAGGAGCCGACTAGTTTGACTAGTCGGTCGGGCAAGCCTGTGTTGTGAAGCTTGTAAATGAGCCCTGCGTGCCAGACTTTGTCAAAAGCCTTGGCTACGTCAAAGAAGACCGCGACTGTTTTCAGTCGTCTGGGGTAGAAGCCGTCGAGTATGTACTCGACGATTCGATGGACTTGCTGAGGGCACGAGTGTTTGGCTCGAAAGCCGAATTGGTGGGGGATAATGAGGGGGTCACCGTCCGCTGGGAACAGGTGGTCCTTCATTCGAGCTAGAATGACTCTCTCGAGAAGTTTGGCCATTGCCTTGAGTAGACTGATGGGTCTGTGATTAGCCGGGTTATTCAAAGGTTTACCCGGCTTGGGAATGCCTATGACTATAGCTTCTTTCCAAGCTTTTGGAAAGTAGCTTAGGTCAAAGCAAGCATTGAAGATAATCGCAAGTAAGGGAAGCACCTGCCGAGGCAGCTGCTTAAGTGCTTGGTTGGAAATTCCATCCGCACCCGGGGCCTTCTTGGATTCCTGTTTCCTAATGATGAGTAGGATTTCATCGTTACAAACTGTGATGGGGTCAGCGGTGACTGGACGGGAGTCTTTGCAATCGACTTCGTCTTCCACCGCCTGGATGTGAGCTGGGTCTGTGGGTTGGGTACTCGGAGAGCATTGTGAAGCAATGCTATCGGCGAAGCATTCAGCTTTTTCGTCGTCCTCGAATGCGGTAGTGCCATTGGGACAAGATAACGGAGGGGTGTAAGTACGGGCGTCTAGTCGGAGGGCTCTCGCCATCCTATAGTACGCCGTGTGGGACGGGGAAATATTAATCATAAGATCGTTCCTTTGAACGTCTCTGTATTCCACGACGTTACGTTTGACTTTACGTTGAAGCTGGTTAGCGATTTGCCTGTAGGCGGGTGTGGGATATTTTCTGGCTCTGCGGAGAGCGGCGTTTTTAGCTTTAATTAGGTTGCTAATGTCCAAGGGAAGCTTGGGTTTGCCATGCTTAGCAACCTTTAGATTCTCACTGATGGCCGAGTTGATGGCGGTAGTGAGAGAATCGAGTATCGAGTCGATTTTATCCGTGCTATCGAGATAGTCGGATGAAATCGCGAGTGGGCAGTCTGGGGCTTCCAAGGCCGAAGACAGGGTGTGTTTGAAACCTTCCCAATTGGTATAGGTTTTCGGAGCAGGAGGGTCGTTCTGGGGTCCTAATATTAGAGACACCGGACGGTGGTCTGAGCCTAAGTCGTCTAGCGGCTGTATGGTCTTTAGGTCTAGATTGATACCCTTGACGATGGCAAAGTCAAGGATATCAGGGGAATGAAGCGGGTTATCCGGATAGTGAGTTGGTGTGACCGGTGAAATGACGTCAAGATCGAGTGACTTCGTGATGTCTAGTAATTTAACACCACTGGTGTTGGTCGACAAGCACGTCCAGTCAGTATGTTTGCAATTAAAATCGCCGAACATAATGACGGATTGCCCAAGTTCGAGTAAGGCCTCGAAGTCACAACGAAGGGGCGCTGTACCACTAGGTATGTAGACTGAGGCCAAGACTATGGTCCTGTGACCCGTCATAGCCAGTCTACATACTGTGGCCTCCATGTTGGTGAGTGGAGGCGTGGGAATCGGTGTGCAGTGGATACTTCTCTTGTAGTAAATGGCAGTGCCGCCCCGTTGGACCGAGGCGGGCCTGTCATCACGCACAAGAGAGTATCTAGGAATGTTAAGACCCCTGGTGTGCTGGGGTTTTAAAAATGTCTCTTGAACAAGGATTAACTCGGGCTCTATGTTCTTAATGAACAGTTTGAGCTCCGGAAGTTGGTTGATTAGACCTCGGGTGTTAAAAGAGATCAGGGATAAACCCCTGGGTTTGGTGCGACCAGTCGTGGCGCTAAGTGAAGTATTCATTATAGTTGTACCTATAATGAATTAATTAGGGATTGGTACTCAGCGAGTACCATAAAACGGTCTTGCGAGCAACGGGCCGCGCGCAGTTTGTTCGCGCACTGCGCAACTTGGGACATATCAACACCTTTGAAGGTGTCGAATATTAGTTTGAGGTCCTCAGCCATCGAAGGCTGAGGAGAAGATTTAGGGCCTGCTGATGGAGCAGGGCGGGTCGGAGCAGCCGGACGCTGTCTCCAGGCAAGCACTGGAGTGGGCGTGGGCTGGGCGGGCTTTACTGCCGGGGAATCCCGGTGGCGCAGCGGCGGGAAATTAGAGTTACTAATAAGGGGCGGGGCTTGTCTGGGTGCCGCCCTCCTGTTAGTATGACGAATTGTACGGGGTGCTCGAGGGCAGCCCCTGTAATTTGTGGTGTGGCCGGACTGGCCACACAGCACACATGCTGGTGGAGAGGTCCACTCCGGAGTGCGGTTGCACTCCTTCGTGTAGTGTGGCTCCAGGCTCTTTACGCACCTGGGGCTGGCGGTACAATTAAGCGCCGCGTGCCCGTAAAGTTGACAGCGGTGGCACTGTCCGGGATAGCCACGGCGATGTGGCGTTTCTACGGAGATTCCGGAGAGGCCGCAGATAGTGCGGGTCTCGCGGAAGAACTCTCGGGACTTAGGTGAGTTGGTCAGTATGACCAAGGCTAAGGGAAAACGGCGGCCGTTTTTGCTGTGCATCTTGTGCACAGCTTCGGCGGAAAAGCCTTGGGCTTTAATATCCTCTAGGATGATCTCGTTCGAGAACTCGAACGGGACTCCCCGTAGGATGGCCTTTGTTTTACGCTTTTCTGGGAGAGCGTACGTATGATAGGCGATCTGCCTTTGGGTGAGGAGTTGTACCAGACTTCTGAAGTCTGTTACTGTGGGAACAGTGATTTTGACGGCCACGTTCATGTTAGTGGCCTGTGCATAATTGATTTTTTGCTCGCGGAAAAGGTTTGAAACTAGAGGCCAGTTGGCCTTTTCCCGTAGGAACACGGGGGGAGGGGTCTTCGCCTTAGCTAAAACCGGCGCGCAGCGCGAGGCTGGCTTGGTGGGGGCGGCTGTTGAGCCGGCTGGGAGAGTCACGTTGAGTGACATCAGGGGGACGGGGGAGGGGGGCGACTGTGTCGCCGGGCAGGCGGTTGGTGTCGGAGACACCGGCCTGGAGTTGGGTGTCGGAGACACCCGGGATTTCTTAGTCCGCTTGGAGCGGCGCTCTACGAGCGTAAACGTGACGGTAGGCTCAGGGGAGCTGGTGAGGGTGTCCGCTTGGGAAGCGGACTCGGCGCTGCTGCTAGACGCAGTGCGCTTGGAGGGGCGGGCGGCGGATGAGGCCGAGGTTGAGGTAGCCGTCGAGGTGGCGTCCGAGAAGTCACACTCCATTTCACTGGAGGTGGAGGAAGGGGGAGCGCTGTGAGGCAGCGATGTCGAGGCCTGAGAAGCCGGGGCCTGAAGGGCCAGTGGGGCCAGCAAGGTGGCGAAGTCGGGCGAGATGGCACAAAGCATTCGGAGGAATGCTTTTGCTTCGAAGGGGGCGCCTGAAGCGGCGACGCCATCCACGAATTGCTTCGCAAGCTCAGCATGAGCTTGCGAAGCCATTGCGTACGGCGGGGGAGGAGAGGGGAGCTATCAAAATAATTAATATGATAAATATATACTTTATGAACGACCTAAGTTCAAAACCTAACTAAGCCTCCCTACCGGCGGTAGGGCGGGGTCGGGACGGCCGCAGCGGTGCCCCTAACTCGGACAGCGCTGGTTCCGTCACCCTGGGTAAGGCCCAGTGCAATGGGATCGGGACTTCCGGTTTGTTGTTTGCCTGAAGGGCAGAACTGTGCGCACCGGGGCAACGCCGACTGGTTTCGTTGGTACCGTTACGCGTATCCACCAGCCCACGAAGTCTTGAACTCGGCGAACTTACTCCACGAAGAACACCTGGAACGTCGAAGCCCGTCGACGTAGCTCACGTTCGACGAAACACGAAGTACGGTTAACAAGCCACTAATCGCCGTGAAAACGGCGTTTGAAACTTAGTACGGAAACGTCTATGAAATAACTTAATACGGTACGACCTTTGAGAATTGAAAGCTCGATTAGCGCGGGGGCTAAGGGAGCGGAAAATGCGTCTGCGATCGACGTGCGCTCGGGAACGCACGCAAACCGAGACTTCTTGTTCGTTCCTAAGAGTGTCCCAAATCGATATATACGGCTTAAATCGTGCGCAGCAATTTTGAAAAAAAATAAAAAATTACATTAAAAAAAAAGAATTATAGACAACTTTTCTCTTAAATCACTCTATCCATTGGTTATATTAGTATTACCAATGGATATACTAATAAATAGTATGAAAAGTCTTTGAGTTTATCGCGATCAAACAGATAGACAGACGTGGCCGGGGGACTTTGTTTTGTAATATGTATTGATGGTTTTTATACAACACCAATCACTCGATATTTGCCTCAGTCCTATCAAATAGCTTTACGAAAGTTTTACACGCAATTTTTAAATTTTTTTATTTACCAACGTAACTTATTCAATCGAAACATTTTGTATTTTGTACAAACAAAACTTTATGAGGTCCGAAAAGCCCTCGTAGCAAATTGGGAAGGTGAAAAAGCTTGAGAGGTGAGTACCTCATGAATTCAGTGCAGCAAACCGACAAACTACTGTGTTATATAACTCAACCTGCACAACAAAGAAAGAATCAATCATTACCTGTGATGAAAAGTGGATCCTGTACGACAATCGGAAACGCTCATCGCAATGGTTGAACCCTGGCAAACCAGCCAAATCCTGCCCTAAGCTAAAAATTTACTCAGTAAAAGTTACTTGTGAGCGTTTAGTGGACTAGTGCCAGTGTCATTCACTACAGCTATCTTAAAACTGGCCAGACGATTACGGCAGATGTCTATTGTCAGCAACTGTAAACCATGATGGAAAGCTAGCTTCTAAATAACCGAGGCTGGTCAATCACTCTAGGCCACTGCTACTTCAGGACAACGCTAGAACACACACTGCACAATCTATGGCTACCAAATTGGAGGAGCTTCAATCGGAATGTCTAAGTCATCCAACGTACTCCTCGGACCTTGCTCCAACAGAAATTTGCATAACTTCTTGCAAGGAAAAAAAATTTAACTCCGATGGGGCAGTACAAAGTGGCTTCAAAGATTTTATTGATTCCCGTACCCGTTTTTTTTTTGTAAAGGGATCAATGAGAACTACCCATGAGATTACAAAAGTGCATAGGTAGCAATGGTACATACTTTGATTAAATAAATATATTATATATTTAAAAAAAATGACTTTATGTTCCTTTATTACAAAACGCCAATTGCATTTGTAATGACGTAATATATTAAACGTTCGAATTATTTAGGAGGTGTTGAATGATCGATAACAAAGATCATAATCGTTTTGGCAATCTGAAATAATCAAAATATCCTTGACACATCATCAATTACTCGATTATAAACTAAGATTATTGCAGTTCTTATAGTTAAATCAAACGGAAAACACCAAGGAAGCTCGTAAAAAGGAAATATAAAAGTAACAGCAGAATGAACCTCAAAGCTTGAAATAAAAATAAACAACCAACTTGACAGATAACGCCAAGTTTTTGTTATGTAGTGTCGCTGTTTTCCGGATTTGAAATGTTTTCCTAAGACAAAAATAAACAAAATTATGAAATATTGGCATATAATACTCGTTGTATTAATTTTTTTGAATCCACCGTACAAAAAACTTGCCAAGCGCCCCTTAAATAGTAATGTCTCCTGACAATCACACCAACTGTATAGAGTAAAACAAAATAAGCGCACCAAAGTAAGCAGAGCTTGTGTTCTAGATTACCATACAGTGAACTGCGGGAACCCAGAATATACAACAATGACCATAGAACAAACGTGTGTTTCATCACACAAATGAATGCCCCTTCCAGGATTAGATCCTGGGACCTCCAGCATATGGGTCAGGGCTACAACCCACTATGCTACCTAAAACAAAAGTTAAGTACGCTTAACATTGCTTTAAGAGTTATTCCCCTTTATAAAGGATCCCCTGCAATTTTCGATGTGTAAAATCGATTCGTAGCTGCAAGCTTAGATGCAAAATTAACTAAACTTTAAATAAATTTACTTAAGATTCTGTTTCCCTCATTAGCAATGTTACTATGAATAAACTACATACGCAAATACGAGTATGTGGTAACTTTGACTAAAACGTACCTTGAAGAAACGCTAAAAATTGTACTTTGTATACTTTGGTTATGACTGTAGCTTACTTACCTTGAAAGTATAGTAGCCAGCAGCGACATCAGTGACGTCAACCCACTGGCAGTCGATGTTGTACTGATACACGTCTGAACAGTTCACTGATATTCCTGCAATTTCAATATATTAAATATTAATATCCAGTTTAGAGTTTAGAAATTTGAATACATTTTAATTTCGTATATCATTATTTACGATTAACATTCTCAATTTACTGATAATGAGATCACTATTGTTACCACTGTGCAATATTTTTATTTATTGAACTCACTAACACAATACAGTAAATCTATAAAAGGCGGCCCTAACGTTAAAAAGCAATTTATTCTTGGCAACCAGCAACGGATACAAAATATTGTTTGTGTCTGAAGCTGTTAATAATTTCGGAAGCCATCACAAGTGTTATTGTGTCAATGGAAGTAAAGTCCACATTTGCCTAAAATAAATTATTGATATTTCACCCTGATCCCCGTAGTTTTTGCAAGAGAATTTCTTTTCCACTCCTTCAAGGCAAGTGTTATCTTCTAAGCAGAAAGAAGCTTTGTGGCCTTCTGCAACTCTGTGTCCGGATGAGTTCAAAATGTCAAATGTAGCGAACACCTCCATACTGTGGTAATGCCTGTGAAATAAATTATAGGTATAAGTGCATTAAATGAATAATTATAACATAAGAATATGCTACAAATAAAAAACTATACCTAAATTTTAATATGAATCTATTGAAGGCAACGTAGCCAATAACATGATGGCCAAATTACGACGCTGAATCGCAATAGAAACTCGCTGTGCGATGTAGGTTAAATAAATATTTGTAAGTGTACATATTATTATTAGTATTATTATTATTAGTAGTAAGTACTGTTCTACCTATTTTCCCTTCCGAACCAGTGGTAGTTTCAATATACGACGTCCTAAGCCAAGGTCCGTGCCCTCACGAGTGCCCTTAGGCGTATCATATGTAGGAGTAGTTTAAGTTTTGGCCTAACGCCCTCAGCGCTAGGCCAAAAAGATCATTTGAAAAAAGAAAAAAAAGTTCTTTCTATATTAATAAACGTATTATTACTATTAGAAGGGAAAATAGTTGTGATAATGACTTGACCTAAGGCTATTCCACATAAATTGAACTTAAGAATAATGTTTTCCACAGTATATAATATTATATATGTATGTTTACTCTCGGTACGTTTGCAGTTTGCAGTATGGTCAATAATAACTTAAGCTCTTGTTATGTTGGGACCATATAGTTGTGTTTGTCTGGGGAGTTATTATTTGTATTATTATTTTTTCTTTAAGCACACTTTAAGACCGAATAACCTCGGCAATATGACCATTATTATTATTACGACTTATTCTTGTAACGTAAATATATAACGTTTGTGGAATCACATCTGATCTGACTAAGAGAAACACATATCAGTCAACGTTAATACCAGACGAAATACAAAACGATTTTCGCAACGGATTTTTAAATTGAGAGTGCATATCAGCGGCTTTGATAACTAAAGGAAAATTTAAACTAAAACTTAGTTAAAATGATTTTTTTTTTGTTTTCTGTGAAAACATTGACTTCTCTTATTGGTTATATTATTCGAAAAAGTTTCTTAATGTTATTAAAATAAATTAAATGTGTTTCTTATATCTAAAATATCTAGTCCATACGAATTTCCACAGACACGAAAATATTACACTAGCAATCAATAATAGGTCTATGAAAGTATAACAGAAGAAAAACAAAGGTTTTACTTATCAAGAAGAATTAGAAGTTAGAATTTAGTTAGAAAAGAAAAGAAATATAGAAATAAGTTACGAAACCTAAGGATTTATATAGAAAATACGTATTAGTCGTTTTCTAGATAAAAATCTTGTTCTGAAAGAACATGTCTATATATGGCAGTTCCTCTATAAACAACCGCAACCAAAACACCTCGTAACTTCATTTTTTTAATGAAAAAGGAACATACACATAGGTTTGAATGTTTTGTCCCAAGGACCATCCTCCATTTTGATTCCTTTTTGAAATGGCGGCGTGAAACGTTCAAAATCATTAATCAATTCATATAAAATCTCGTATTTTTTCATAACTCTGCGTCTTGTCAACGAGCTTTCATAGATGGCGCCACAGGATTTCTTTTGTTTTTAATTGTTTTAATTAACACATTTGTTACGGATATGCCTTTATTCGCAGGATCTCTGTGATTTTATGTATGTGTACAGACTAATATAAGCATCAAACACAGGAAAATTTTCGAAAAAATTTTAGCTGTTAGGGAAAAGCGAGAAATAGTGTTTGATATAAGGAACGCTAGTAATATGAACTGTCTTTCATTTTGAATTATGTATTCAAAGTAGTTTTTGTGACATTACCTTACAGCACATCGAAATATTCACTTCCATAGGTACGTAATTGAAATGCCAATGACGAACGTCATCAAAGCTTGATGTTTCTTGAATATTGTGTGGTGTGCGCCCAGATTTTCACTCTTCATCTCTAGGTTCCTGGTTTTTAATAAGCATGTTTCAATTATCTTCTATGTTGTAGGTGTATATTCTCCCTCTATTATATTATACAGCGCTAATCCGTTGTGCAAAGCTGTATCTAGGCAACTGAGAATAGACAGAAACACCACTGGTTTTCTCAAATGCTTTTGCGATATAAATCAATGTCTTGTCGCTACTTTCCAGATTTTGTGCGTTCACTTTAATTTCGTCATTGAAGTTTTCATCAATTACCTCATCGTAACAATTTTGGCGTATAAATTGGGGTTAAATTGGGATTAGACTCAGGCTCCAATTTATTTGTCTCCAACTTCCCGGTAATTTTACAGAATAGTTTTCTAGACCGTGAACAATGAAGCAGTCCATATTACTAGGGTTCCTTTTAATGAACACTATATTAATGATTGAACTATGAAAATATATTATTAGAAAGTCGATTAATTTGCGTTTAAAAACAACACGTAGAAACACAATAAAACGTTTGATGTCTTTATTCATCTTGAAACACTGATCATAATATTGACAAAAATCTATTTTGAAATTTTCTATTTTTTTTTTGTTGTGTGTTTATGTCGATAAATTAGTCATTCATTCGAAATAACAATGCATACATTCTTCAAATATCTTAATAATTTTAAGCACGAAATACAATTGACCGACAAAGGAACACAAACCCCTTAGTTACCAAGTAACACAAACAGTACTATTTGAAACTATCCACATTGTGTGCAGAAATTTTATTTCTTTGATGATCCATATATCAAACATTAGTAACAAGTTGGTTAATAAATGATGATAATTAAATAAATTTAATGAGTAACTACCCGGAAACTACGTTACGGGAGCATTTTTATAGTTTACTTTGATTTCTTTTTGAATGTGTTTATTTATTTACTCCATTTTACTCCTGACAATCTGACAAGATCCAAGTAGATGAAAAAACTCGTAAGAACCAAAATGTCATTAACTTATTTAAGAAGAATTTCTTATTATTAAACGGAAAAAAAATTTAAAATAAGAAAATATTGCGTGACCCCACTTATATGTGCGTCTTTGACAGTTAATAACTTGGAAACATTAATTTCTACAAGAATTAATCAATTTATATTTATTTTATCGATATGAATTATCGTTTTTTATGATGTATTCATTTTCAGGCCACCATATTGAAAAAAAAATCAAAAAGAGGTAGTGACTGGGACACTTGTACTGAGGCATATTCATTCCACCCTTACATTTTAGGTCATAAGGAAAACCCTAAAATTTTTACTTACTAAGTTAAGATAAATAAGTGTTATAACTTTTTATTTATAACATGAATTCATAACAAAACTATACAAGTTTCAGATGAATATATATCATGCTAATACTTACATATGACAGAGATGCCACTGCCACATATGTTTTGGTAAATATGGTCGGAACTCAGCGTTTCCTATATTCACAGAAGACGCAGTGAACCTTAGTAAGCGGCGGGTTTCGAACAGCCAATTATCACCTGATTCTTTTAGCTGAAAGCCATTTTGAAAATATCAATTACGTATGAAATATATAGTTAAAAAGAACTAAAAAAATATTGTTTTTTTATTGCAGAGATTTAACTGTATCCATTGCTTTATTGTAAGGTTTAATTTTGTACAGACAAAGTTTGATACTTTTCGTTTTTAAACTCATATTTTAGAACGAAAATTTATTTTTAAACGATTAACATTTGAGGTTAAATCGACATGAAAACATATGTGTAAATCTAAACTAATTAATTAATCATATCTATCTTCAATAATTTTGTCAAATGTTGTCATATTACGATATTAAACATTACTTATTTATTGATAGCGACAAGCACCTTTTGAGCAGATTTGCTCAAGCAGTTCTCTTCCATCGCGCACTTGAGTTGGTACATCGGAACGTCTTGGAGATGAGCCGTTCTTTCAATAGCCTGGCCATCGAGCACAAGGTCTGCTAATTGCTCTGTACATACTACTGCTGCCACGTGACCTACAAATTAACTATCGAAATTAGATACAATAATAGAGTTAAAATATTTTCAACTAAACACAAAATAAGGATTAAAATAATTGCAGAAAATAATAATTATAATAAATTCCACAGACAAACACACCAATGACAAGACAGCAAAGTAAACAGAGCCTGAGTTATGGATGACCATACAGCGAACCCAGGGGGAACCCAGAAAAAACACAAACATATAAATAAAAACAACCATGGCCTTAGAACAAACATCTGTGTTCACCACACAAATGAATACCCAGACCAGATTGTGTTTTCTCATTAGTTTCTTATCTACCTTGTGCGTTTGTAAGATTTGAACACACTAGCATAATATTTCTAACTATAATATTTTCTGCTCAATTACCTTATTCATATAATAAAGAACATTTCTAAAGTCTTACAAGAATGCATATTTTGATAATTATAATAAATATATCCTTTAAAGTATCAAAATTGCTCACATCCACGCACGCGTAAAATGGAACAATGATAAAATATTTGCTGAACATATGAGAGTAGCCAGTGCATAGTGTGATATTGAAGAGCACATTTTCATCACAACCACAGAATACATTCACAGAATACAACAGCCACTTGATTTTCAAGGAAGGACGTAATTGTTCAAACCGCAGAATCAAGGTCGCATGGTAGTAATGAACGTGCTTTGCCTACACACACTCAACCGTACCAGTTCTGGGAAATTTAACGTTGAATTTGTGTACCGGTGTGTTTGTTTAATAGCCAAACCGTTTTCTGTTGAATCGACGTTAAGTTATAGCGATTTTTTCAATAGTTTTCATTTTTTTTGCTTCTGTTGCTTGTACTCTCAATTTAAGAGTTACAGTCATTGTAGTAGCGACCTCAGATTTAGTTAAGATTAAATAGATTTTTGGAATATTTTTTTTTTTACCTGACCCATTTATAGAATAATGGTTTCAAATGAATAACAATTTAAAAAACAGTCTCAAATGTGTGTCTTTTTAATTTCTTTAATTTGTTATTGTTTATTATTTTCAATGAAATTTGTTACTTACTTATTTTCATTTCTTTTTACGTTTAATTAAATTTTTCTTTTTTTTTAGCTTTTTTCATGTTTTTTTTTTTAATACACATGCAATGTAATGTAACTCAGTATCATCGAAATATATAATTAAACTTAGTACATTTTTGACATGATGTTGAGAGAATCTAAATTTTTAAGCTGATATTATGTCAACAGTATTTTATGTATGTAATGACCTATAAAGCTATTTAGTTTTTTTTTACTTATACTGGCAAATAAAGAGGTTTTTTCCCACTCCTGGTCGATAAAAGCAACCGGATATGGGCAAAGCCAAGAATTCTGTTCGATAATTACCATTGTAATATTTTTACTATTTAATTTTAGGTAAGGCTGTGTACACATGGGTTTAAATAATATGAAAGTAATGTTTGGAATTACAGTTTCATTTCTGTGATTTATTATTTTTAAAAAGACTTTAAATTTTGTTAAAAAATTATAAAATGCTTTTTAGTTAGTGTAAACAACATATTTTGACTTAAAGCTACTTCATATAAAAAAAAACATTGACAAACCTTTATCCCCAGGACAAATAACTTTACCAATATCTCGATAAAGGCAGGCAAGTAGATTCATTTCGTTGCCTTCACATTTCACTCCACCAAATATTAAATCAGAAGTGCCAAATAAGTCCGTTTGTATAGCCTGTGCCGCGAACCCTAAACCAAGATGGCGACAGACGACTGAAGCTTCATAAATAGTCCAACCATCGCCGCAAATACTGCCCCACGTGTTGTTGTAGAAGATCTTTAAACAAAGATGAATAGAAGCAAGTGATGAATCAACAATCCCTTTGTATTAAGTTCATCAAAATGCAAATATTATATGTTTGAAACTGTTTAAAAAAACAAATTAGCGATGCACCTTAATATGTTATATGTTTTAAAATGGGTCGATATTTTTATCTGGACTGTATTAAAATATTGTCATGCTATATGTCAACGAAAAAAATTATAATTCTAATTATTTTTTTGGATGATATTGTATTTGAAAATTTTCTGTTCGAACCTTAAATGCTTAAGCTAAAGCCGGAATGAAACAAATGTCATCAATCATTAACTTAGGCCAAGCACTAAATAGTTTAAATTATGAATTATGTACCCGGAATTACTAAACAAATTATGTATGTCTTGAGCGTACATTATTGAGAATAATTACAATGAGGGTCTTTCTTTCCTTTTTTTTAGATATTTCATTCGAAACTAGATGGCGTTGAACAAAACTCAAGAGTCAATGTCAATTTCTTTGTTTGTTGACTGATCGTATGTTTTTATTATGATATATATATTTATACCAGTTACATATTTATCGTATATTTATTTTCATTGTGCACCCGTGTAAAAATATCGGTACTCATCGTTTGCCCATATTCATATTCAAAAGAAGCACTTTCGGGCACATATATTTTTTTGTCTATCACTTATTCAGTCATTGCTGTCATGTCATACTTTTTTTGACTTGATCAGCGCCATCTAATGTTGGAAAAAAACTATTTTTTTATTTTTAATCGTAGAATGAAAACCCCTCATTGTAATGCTACTTGAAGTTCGCTATCGGCTTTAAATAAAATTTTGTTTCATTTTTTTTATATTGCACTATATTAGGTGTAGAAGTATCCTAAATATGGTCGCCCGTGGAATAGTCAATATTTAGCGGCCTCTAAGAAGACAAATATTTAAAAATTACCTCAAGTCGTCCTGCATTAATACTGTTGCCTCCAATAATCCTGACATTAGTCGAGTTCTCAGAAACTACTTCAGTAATCCTTCGCAGCACTTTTCGCATTGGCTTTTCCGCAACAGGTTTTCGATGTTTAACGCCATGGCAGATGACGCCTGCAGCTTCAGAAGCGGTACAGTCTGACTGGCCCCAGTCAGAAAAGATGCAGTGCCTGATGGTACCCTCAGTACCTTCGCAGACAACATCGTCCATCCAGAATTTTTCTGTGAAAATACACTAAGAATTACAGCGTAAAGATTAAATATAGTTGCTTTTAACATTCATGCACACATAAAATTCCACGTTAGTGGCATCAGTCTCTCATAACAAAATTGTTGTTGGGTGAGATGTTTGTGTTGTTAATAAATGTGACAGAAAGAACAAAAAAAAAATTATTTCTAAAGGCTTGACATACTGTGCATCTTTGAATTAATTTAGTGTGTGAGTCAACTAAATCGCCAAAATTGAATAAGTTTCTACTATTTTCAGCTTGTTTCACAGTCCAACGTTTTCTCCTTCCAAAGGCATCTAATGAATTGTTC
This sequence comes from Marasmarcha lunaedactyla, assembly GCA_923062675.1. Classification (NCBI taxonomy): domain Eukaryota; kingdom Metazoa; phylum Arthropoda; class Insecta; order Lepidoptera; family Pterophoridae; genus Marasmarcha; species Marasmarcha lunaedactyla. Next base: position 5,721,449 of record OV281361.1, on the reverse strand, counting down.
TATAATCCTCAACGAAATTCTAAAGAACATCACTTGTTTTATAATATTTGAAACTCCGAATTTTGTTTTCACTTACTCGTTATGTTAGTTTTATTTATCATTTTTATAATTTTATTTTTCATAAACACGTAAGTATTCTTAACGCTGCAGGATCACTATATCGCCTAATGATGCGCTGCCAATCGCAGGCTTTAGTTGTGACTGTCTTTATTCCAAAAAATGCACTGGCGCTACCCTTTGACACCCTTTGACATACCCGGAACACAATCATGTACACGTAGTTATTATGGCGGTTGAAATAAGAAAGACTATAGCAGCGGCTCAGGCGCGGTCCTTACAATAGAAACATAAAAAATTAAAAATCATTAAACTTCTGTTCAGGTTCATGATTAGGTTTAAAACTTATATAAAAATGTTTATAATTAAAAGATATATTTATTTATGACACAAGAATTTAGAGTTTTCACCGATGAGGAATTTTTATATTATGGGTAATCATATTATGTCAGACAGTATTATTTCGGACGTTCGATAGTTGACATGGAAATTTGTGTCATCTGCTAATTAATTAAAAACGTAACAAAAATTTATGAAACAAAATAGACAGCCATCAATTGTACATGTCTATGTAATATTACACCCGATTGTATACTCTATAAACACTCAAATAGTCTACCTATTTATAAACGAGCCTTATTTTTATTGTATTTATTTATTCATTAGAATATGCATTGTGTAAACCTAAATTACTCTCTCAATTAAACGACAGGTGTTGTATCCTACATGCTGGGATCATTAAGGATGTATATACTACCATACAATTTCGCTTAATGGTCTGTATGTGAATGTCGCTAATTTGTTTTTAACGATACAACGTTAAGTATTTATATTAGTTTCATGTAACAGTAGACGTAAAAAGCTTTTGCAACTTATTCGATAGCTTTCCATATTTTTTTCTTAATAAAGGCAAAATGTTTAACCTAAGAGTGCATCAGAAAGATTTTAATATTTTAACGGCACATGTAAAACAAAGATGAAACGATATATTCTACCCACACAACCAAATCCAATAGTTAAAATTTCAGTAACAAAATAAGATAGCTACAAATTCTAGTCACATTAAGGTAACTTGTACTTCTCTTTGTGTCTACATTAGGTTTGTCCCTAAAATTTGGTAACAGAGTGTACACTATGCGACCGAGATGTGTCTGAAAATAGAATATATAAATATGTGTGGTGCCTTAAATTTTCACTCATATTGTTTTGATCAAATAAAATCAAAGAAAACACTTTAATTTTGCGTAGTTTTATTTTCATTATTACTAATTTCTTTAATAATATCAATATTATTTTAGGTTTTTTTAGGTACATATCTCAGTCACCTAGAAAACACGGAAAGACTTTCGTGAAGAAGAACTTTCTTATTATTGTTAATCAAGAAAATATTTATTTCTTGTTAATTTCCTGAGTTGCGTTGTGTCGACTATTTCAAGGATAGATCTCTCATTTTGGTGTAATAATATTTCAGAGCCATATATTTCTTGTTTGTTTTCGCTAGTTCGTTTGACGATAACCTGGATATGAACTTGAGAAGTAAAGTTGCCATTTGTATCTGCTAAAGTAATATACCCTGTGTAATTCCAGTTCCTATGGGAATATCGTAAAAAATACATACATGTAGTCGAAAAAGGTGTGCCTTAAGTACCATTTAAAAGTTAAAATTTATATTTATTCTAATATATATCTATTTGATGTACCGTTGTGCTCGTAACGAGCATATACTTATGGTAGGTCCATTAATAAATGAAACGTTCGGCAAACGTTTGGTAATACTGTAACATAAAAAAAAATTACAAGTTTTTGCGACAGTTCTTGGATCTAGATATTTAAGACATTCTAATTTGTATTTAAAGTACTCATGAACTACACATTATTTTTATAACATAATTAACATAAATATATATATATATATGAACTTCTTTACATCTTTATGAATCACAGTGTGCTCTATTAATTAGAAAATTCTTCCAAATTTCCATGACAAACATGCTTGCGCACTTTGCTAATATCAAAAAATACCTAAAAAACCTCGGTAAGTAATTGTAATTTTAAATGTCTGACAACAAGATATTGATATGAAATTATAATGTATCCATTTGACATCAGAACAAAACATTGACTCAATTCACATTGTCATTAAAAAAAAACTAGCAACAATCTAGTAAATAGTTGTTCAAATTTTTCGAAACATTGTTTCTAAAATGGAACCATCATTATGTTTCAAGAACTCCCCACTTTTGGTCGAGGTGTGGAAACAAAGTAGACGCATCGATTAAGTTTGTTACCAGAGTAGAAACGTGAATAAGTTACTGTTTCTACACTGCGACCATAACGGTTGTTTGGGTATTTTTCGTCAAAGTAAAACATAATGTTTTCAATAATTTTTTGCAAGCTGTATTCAACAGATAAAAGTTGTTTTTGAATGATTGTTAAGAAAAAAATATTTAACTTATATTAAACAAATATCTTTTAATTTTCAAATAATAGATTGTCTGATTCGCTTATCTCTGGTCTTACTTTGATAAACTGAAGATAGAAATACCTTTCGCGACACCAAAAGTGGATCCCACAGTAGGTTCTCCAGTTCTGTTAAACATCTTGCAGACGACATTGGCAGAATTGTGGTCCCAAGAGTCATCGCAAACTGCTCCCCACCGCCCCGCGTGGTATATGTATACATTTCCTATCGAAGTTAATTGATTGTTAATGTTTTTTTTTTAAACTCAGTCCTGGATTGAAAGAACTGAAGGACACAATGTAGCCATGTAGACATCTATATTTATATTATTCTTATATAACTATACCTGCCTATAGTTATATTATTATAATATTACAGGCATATCCCCACAAAATAGACCGATAAACGTGTAAGTGCTACTAAACCAGTAAATGTTACGGTCGCACAAGATCGAACGACGCGAAAACTTTGGAGGTGGCCTTTGGCTTTTAGAAAAAAACTTTTGAACTTAATATGTAATTAAGAAAAATACCGTTCAATTTGAGAAATGAAAACAGATGAAAACACATAAACCTGCAATTATTAAAGGGTCATATAACTATGCTTAAACTTTAAGATCAATGCGCATGTTGAACAAAGTTGACAAAGTGGTCAAAATGCTGGCTAAATTATTTTTAATACAAAAAATATACGTTGTCATTTCTTAGTTTAGATTCTGTGGTGATTACATTAAACATTATTAGTGAAGACCTGTAATTGATTTATTATTGTTTTTTAATATTAGTTTATTATGTTATAATATAACTGTTGGTCTTCCAAAGATAAATTAATAAATAAAATACCCCGTTAAAGAGTTAAAACAGGTGAAAAAAATTTCTAGCGCTGCTCGATTATTTCACTTTGTAGGCGTTGGTTCGTGTTGAAACAGCCGTACTGTTGACTGGCGTTTTGTTTTTAGATCATAATAATAAATTCAAATTCGACACTTGTTATGATATCGTGAACACGCTGGGAATCATCATATCATGACACCATTCCATGCGCGCCTGCTTCTGAGCATCGGTAAGGTTGTGGGTACGGGTAACGAGCGTGAAACAATCCTCCTTTCGCAAAGGTATAATAGTAGAAAAGGTAGAATATGATGAACATTTCCCGATCCGATCTGCAGACTGTGTTGAATCTCCTTGTATCGGATTAGCCGGTTTTGTTGAATCAAATGTTTCACTTGTTGCACGTTTTCTTTACTAGCGCTACACATTGCTTAAAAAGGCGTCTTGATCATAAAAGTTAATTGAAGTCTATTAAACGATTCATCAGGTTTCAAGCTGGACTTGAAGTCGTAAAAAATCATTGCACGAAAATGGTCCCGATGCAGATACATTTTTCTATGACACATAATAGTTGTATAATGCTGGTAAAAACTTTTTGCGGGAAATTTAAATTGTGAGCAAAATAAATTATAACTTGCCAGCGTTCCATACTTAAAATCTAATTTTTGCAAAACTTCCTATTCGGATGTAGTTTTATGAGAAATAGGTAAAATTAAGTAAAAATTTAATTTTAGAAAACATATAGTTTCATCAAATCCCCAGAGAAATTTACTCAAATTAGACACCTTCGTCTTAACCGTATTTATTTTATATATATTATATATTTATATATTTATCATTAAAAAATGCTTTTGTAAATATTTGATATGAAAAATATTTATGCTCCTTGTAATAGATTTTATACATATACATGAAGTATTAAAACTAGAAACAACGAAACACTATTATATAAAAAAATACGTAAATAAGGCTTTCCGATAGACACTTATTTTCTTTAATTACACATCTGTGTTACCACAGTATGATAAAAATACGATCTTTCAGCTAATGTTTTTTTTATATTTGATTATATAATATCTTACCTTCAAATCGATTAGATCCTCCTACGAGTTTAATTTTTCCTTCCAAGTGACTTTTTCTTCCCAACAGGTTTTGGATAAAAAGCGCCCTCGAATTCCTGTCTGTTTGAGACCTGTTTCTATTTAGGACACCATTTATAACAAAAAATAATATGAATAATACCGTTTGTAATTTAGTTGGTATCATCGAGAATTACTTGTTGCTTTACCAATTACAAGTGTCAAAAGCTGTTTTTATATCCCAAAACTGGGAAACTAGGAAATGTATTAAAATATTTATTTACTAATTTGGATTAACACAAAATTATTCCGGCTTCACACTTTGTGACCATGTTTTGCCCGCAGATGTACATACAAAACTACAATAACGGCTGAACCAGATTTGATGTTAATGAGTCGTTGATAGCTAGTTCAATGTCAAATGATTTGTATAGTACTCTCAACAAATTAATGAGGTGATCTAAATGGTCTTAAGACGAAGATGAACTCTACGTTGCTACAACTATATTTCAATAACTTAATCACACTAGTTTCTTAAAATGATTATTTAAAAAAACATGAGACTTGTTTGATAAAATATTTAAAATTGACTACATACACATCCTTTTCAATGGATGTGTATGAAGTCAATGATCTTTGTGTTGCTTTAAACTTCTAATACGCACGTATGAGATTGTTGTATGATTATGAATAAAATGTTTAATTCTATACTTATAAAGTTCCGAGGTGAATGCAACAACGAGAAAATTAGAAACAATTTTGTAATCATAGTTTCAAATTGCTGAAACGGGTTCGCGCCGCAATTTTGGACTTGAAATTTAAACAACCTTCAAATGTGTACGTTCTGGTAGACAGTTGTGCCGAATATTCAATTTTTGCTTGAAAATCCCTTTAGATTTGTTTGGAAAAACCAACACAAGCAGTTAGTTAACGAAATAAAAAAATTTTTTTCGATTACTGATTTATTTCAAATTTTTAATTATATAGAAATATTATAATGAGTATCTACAAGTTAAAGCTTTAACCATCGTGATCTATCAATGTTCACAGATGGGTAAGGGAGACTTAATTACTAACTACAAATCGTGTCAGCTAAGCTTTAATTCTGAAAGGAAAAATTCAGAATGGTGTGACAAGTGGTCACAAGAAGCAATCCGAGATGGCTATAACAGGACACGTAAGTGCTGACAGATGGCTTCCACGGTTTTACAACCCCCTGACAGATGACAGATGCAGTAAACTTGATATGTAATGGAAGTCACATCGTAGTAAATAAAAACACGTATTGGTGATAAGTTACTTATAATTAGTTACCCAATAGTTAAAATAGTAAGATTTACGGCTGTAACTGAAGGCGTACGGATGGAGCAAGGGAGACTTTTCAAGGAAGATTTTCCAAAGCAGAGCTAGCATAAAAGCAATTTTGTGTCAAGATATATGTTTTGTTGAGTGTGTGCGGGTGAAGGTCGGTCAAACAGTTTAAAAAAATTAATTACCACTCCATTGTTAGTTTAAATTGAATGACTTGATAATTCGAAAGGATAGCTCAAATCTGAACTGTCCGTGACGTTGGGATCTCAGAATGCTTGCTTTGAAATGTTTAATCGTACCACTTTAAAATTATCTTGTTGCAGCAACGAATCAAATACTCCTAAATTGTAATTTCAAGAATATGCAAAATAATACTCTTCTGTTTTATAAATATCCACTAATGAACTGAACGGCCACTGGCCGTCAGTTCTGTAAACATAAAAAAGTGTAGGTTACAAAATTATTGGTTCACTATAGACAGTGGCTGATTTAAATTTACTAGCATATCGTCTGAAAAGCACGCTAAGGTTAGTATAAGGAGGTGCAAAAAAGCTGCGCGGAAAAGCTCGGTGGATATGAAAGTTTTAAAACTACAAAAGATAAATAATTCGTTATAAACAACTGTTAGGGATTAATTAAAAAAATATCTGTGAAAGCGGCTCATCCACTATTGAAATCGATTTTATTTTTGTTTAAAAATTCCTCACCGAGTTACATTAATTTGAATAAAGAATATAACTTATTTCAAAAAAGAAGAAAAGTTTTACTCAATAAAACCAAATAAACCGAGATTTTAATTTTGTTTTTTTGTATTTGATATCAAGTCAATCTTCGCCTTAATAGAAACAGGGAACCGCAGTTTATTTGACCTAAATATCTTATTAAAAGCGAGATGGAATCGTTCTATTTAATATTTAAACTAGCCACCGCACCGCCGCTGCTGGCCTTTTGAGCCGTTATTCATAACAGTGAACTAAAAATGTTTTTAAAAATTTTTAACTAATTTTAAACCGCAGCAAATATTTTTGCGTCTATTACGCTCTTATTTCTTTCCGCAAAAAAGTACGCTTGTTCTAATTGTCAACATGTCTTTAAAAAAATATGTAATTTTACAGCTTTGTTTGTAATAAAATAAAGATTGATTATAAACTCTGAAAACGAGCTTCGGTTGCGCAGTGGTAAAAGGGCTGGCATTTTGATCAGACATGCATATAACAATAATAGGTTGGATCCCAGTGACAAAAAATTGCACTTATAAGATTTTACGATTTAATTAGTAGTTAATATTTCAGCAGACTGATCTAACGGCAAAGTAGGTAGAAGTTTAGTTTGACGGTATTTCTCCAGGCTGCCAACCTGCTGTAGACACTGTGGTGGGCTAAAAATTCCCTGAATTCAACGCATTATTTGGGTGAGGCTAATATCTCTGTATTAGGATTTTTAAGCTATCTTAGTGTAAATTCTAAAATTATTAACTGCCACTTATTTGTAAATAAATTATCCAAATACGTGACCTGGAAGAAACATATAAAGTGACTTTGTAATTGGCACATTTACCTTGCGTATCACGTTATATAAAAATACTATTATGACAAGAAAATTAGTTCTAACCTAGCTGTAACGCTGATTAAATATATTTTCTAACAAGGTAATTTACATCAATGGTCGTTTTCACACCTTTCATTTAAATTTAATCTTTAGTAATCTTGGTATTCATTACAATACCGGTGTATAAAACTTTTAAATTGTCGATACATTTGTCTTCATGCCAAGATTTAGTTTTATGATCTTGTTGACTTATAAAAACATTAATTTTTTATAATACCCTCATCTTAAATACGATAAATAATTTCGTTGGCAAACATACTGGAATCTTTTCGCGAGTCCAATGATTGTAGGACAAAGAATATTTCGCAGTCGTTCTAAAAGTAATTAGGGTATTTTTCCAAAAAAATGACGTCATTTTAGTTGGTTAGAAAATACGCAAGCGTATTGTTTTATTATAACTTTATAATCTATAACAATGTGATCGATTAAGTGTGAAGAACACTCTATCAATATTTATTGAAAATTCAATTTAATTAATACATTTTAGTTTAATATACCTTACTTACGCTCCTTCAACTATTATAATCTTTCTTCTTTTTCATAAACAAATCACAAATGAGGTAAGTTGAGTATTAAAGGACCTTTCTAGGGTTTTGAGATCGTATTTTTCAAGTGAAGTACCAAATAATAAGTACAACGTACCTGAATTGCTTTACTTCCTTAGTTACTTAGAAATGTTACTTATGTGTCTTCTAACTCTTACGAGGAAAGATTGATTTCAAAAACTTTTCCATAGCTACGCTAACATAATCCATTCCTACTAACTTAGCTTATTAATAAGCTCAGTTAATTGTACAAAACTTAATATTTAGGCAAAGTATGGTACAACTCATTCGACTGCCAAACAAAAACAATAATTCATTCAGTGCAAAATGAATTAACTGTAGTTCGACCAAGGTGTCTGTAAAACGACATATTTTTATATAAACTGTCAGCTTAAGATTTTCTTGCCATTTGTATAAATTACTACCTTGGTCTGTATAGTATTTCTGAAATTAGTACACAGCTTCGTAAAATGGTAAAATTACAAAGATACTAGCGACGCCTGTCAGGTCACAGTTGTGTTAGTCGGACTGTCATTAATAGACGGCGATATTTACCAGTATCAATTCTATTATTGTCATTACCTTTCTGTATTCTTATTTACTTAATGTAAAATGGCGAGGAGCCCGCGGCCCACGAGCCGACGGTCGTTGCCGGAAAGTTCGGGAAGTTCTATAAAAAGCTATCGCTATTCAAATTGACAAAAGTCCCTTCCTGTCCTTTTCCTTTAACTGGAACACAATGATTTACATACGCATGGTTATTATGGCAGTCAGAACAGGAAGGATTGCAGTACACACCAGGGCAAAATTACAAACTTTATTTCAAATACCGAAAATACAACAAATGAACAGTTCAGGCCATGACAATGACAATATTATCTCATTCATAAAAGAATCTTCTTGAATTATCTGTAATAAGAAACACTTGCAAAAATATTGCATTTTGAGGAGCAAACGCTAAGGAGACTGAATAATGGCGGGTTAACAAGATATAATTAATGGCGAAAAATAAATCATATCATTCTTAAATCAAGAACAAAAACCTCCAACAACGAAGACAAGAGAAGAAAATTTAAGATATGTAAAATTGCCACCATCGATTATGAACGTGAATGATTTTATCATAAAATAATCGAAAATGTTGTATGGAACCTGCCTCCTCAAGGCCATGGCTAAACTTATCGAGAGAGTACTCTCTCCAATGCGGAGCCATCTATTTCCAACGGATGGCGATTCCCTCATCATTCTCCATCATTTCGGCTTTCGAGCTAAGCACTCCTGCCTTCAGCAAGTCCATCGAATCGTTGAGTACATACTCGATGGCTTCTATCTGCGGCGTAATAAAACGGCCGCAGTTTTCTTTGACGTAGCAAAGGCTTTCGATAAAGTCTGGCACAGTGGTCTTGTTTATAAACTTTATAAAATAGGCCTACCGGATTGCCTAGTTAGGATAATCGCATCCTTTCTCAAAGATCGTACGTTTCGTTTTAGACATGAAGGCACGCTTTCCGAGCCTCGTCCCATAAAGGCTGGAGTCCCTCAAGGCTCAATCCTCACCCCTCTGTTGTACACCGTGTACACTAACGACATTCCCATTCCAACAAAAGGCGTCAAACTTGCCCTCTTTGCGGAAGACACCGCTCTTTACACCAAAGGCCACGAGGTCCCGAAGAACGTCACCAGACTCCAAAAGGCCGTAAACGCTCTCGGTGTATGGTTTAAAAATGGCGTATCGATGTGAACCCAGACAAGAGTTCTGCGGTTTACTACGACTTCAAACGCCGTTGCATCGCCAACAATCTCCACGTTCGAATGTTAGGTATTCCCATCCCCTGGAAGCGCAGTATTAAACACTTAGGCGTCACCTTAGACCAGACGCTTTCTTTCAAGCCACACGTCGATAGAGTAACGAAACTCGCCGTTTTTTGTTTTTTATTGTAAAAGAATGAGACGTTTGTCTTATATCTCACCTGATGGAAAGTGACGATGAAGACGAAGGTGTTACACGTCTATCCACGAGATACCTATTCACTCGACGCTTGAAAGAACTAGGACTATAGTTTTCTGGAAAAACAGACGCAGGCAGTTCATTCCACACCTTGGCGTCCCGCACCAAAAAGGAACTATCGAAGCGTTTGGTTCGACTTCTTGGGATATCTACCATGAAGGGATGGTCTGTTTGTACTTAATGTCTTGTAAAATGTCCTTTAGAAATAAACGTACGCTTTATAAGACCTGCGTTAGACCTGTGAGACATATGGCTTGCCAATCTTTGCCTACGCCCAACCCTCCGTCCTGCACAAACTGCAGGTGGTTCAAAATCTCTTCTGCCGCAGGGCCACAAACGCACCTTGGTACGTGCGTAACGCTGACCTGCACAGAGATCTTGAACTACCTACAGTGCAACAGCACCTCAAAAGACTCTCGGAAGCGTTCTTCACACGTCTCGTATACTACCCCTGTCATAGATTCGAAGTTCAAAGTCGCTAGACCGAGAAACGCACACACGAACGTAGCCACGCAATTAACACTAGATCTCGAAGCCATTCAGGCCGCAACTTCTAATTCTAATTTAAATTCAAATTAATAAAATTTTTATATTTTTATTTTTAGCACCTTCAGTACTATGTATTCACCTTCAGTGCTTTGAGTTTTTTTTTTTTTGTTCCCCTCCGCGGGAAGGGCAGGAGGATAAAAATGCTCTGACGCATACTCTGGCGCGATTCCAAAGTTATGTGGGACTCGTCCCGACGCCTACCGGAACCATACCCACTAAAAACCCCCTGTCGGCTCGTGCATTTTTGCCACTCAGCCTTCATCTGAGCGACGGCCAATTGGAGAAAGAGGCCGCGCTAGCGGGGCCCTTAAGGGGTCACCCGCTGGGATTAACATAGCACTGAAGGTGCTCAAAAATGAAAAGTAAATAATAAAAAACATTAAAAATTGAAAAATTAAATTTGCATTAATTCGAATTTACGTTAGAATTATAATTTACGTTAGAATTAGAATTTGCGGCCAGAAGGGCCTCGAGATCTAAAGTTAATTGCGTACGTTCGCTTGTGTGCGCGTTTCTCGGTCTAGCGACTTTGTATACTGAATCTAAGACAGGAGCAGTATAAGAGACTGAATTTCGAACTAGTGGATTGGGATGGGATTCGGCGCGTTTGAAGAGCGATTCTGAGAGTGTTTTTAGATACTGTTGTACTGTAGGCAGTTCAAGATCTCTGTGCAGGTCCGCGTTGCGCACGTACCAAGGTGCGTTTGTGGCCCTGCGGCAGAAGAGGTTTTGAACTACCTGCAGTTTGTGCAGGACGGAGGGTTTGGCGTGAGCAAAGACTGGCGAGGCATATGACATGACTGGTCTAACGCAGACCTTACAAAGCGTACGTTTGTTTTTGAAGGACATTTTACTTTTTCTACCTAACATACTGTAAAGCCGGCCTAGGTAAAAACGTGCGAGTTTCGTTACTCTATCGACGTGAGGATTGAATGAAAGCGTCTGGTCTAATATGACGCCTAAATATTTGGTACTGCGCTTCCAGGGGATGGGAGTGCCTTGCATTCTCACTTGGAGATTGTCGGGGATACGACTGCGTCTGTAGTCGAAGTAAACCGCAGAGCTCTTCTCTGGGTTCACATCGATACGCCATTTTTCAAACCAAGCACCGAGGGCGTTTACAGCATTTTGAAGTCTGGTGACGAGACCCGAGGCTCTGCGGCCTTTGGTGTAAAGGGCAGTGTCGTTGGCAAAGAGAGCGAGTTCGACGACTTTCGATGGAATGGGAATGTCGTTAGTGTATACGGTATACAAAAGAGGACTGAGCCTTGAGGGACTCCAGCCTTTATGGGACGAGGCGCGGAGAGCGTGCCTTCATGTTTGAAACGAAACGTGCGGTCTTTGAGAAACGACGCGATTATCCTAACTAGGCGAGCCGGTAAGCCTATTTTATAGAGTTTATAAACGAGACCGCTGTGCCAGACTTTGTCGAAAGCCTTGGCTACGTCAAAGAAAACTGCGATCGTTTTCTTTCGTTTCGGATAGAAGCCGTCGAGTATGTACTCGACGATTCGATGGACTTGCTGAGGGCACGAGTGCTTAGCGCAAAAGCCGAACTGGTGGGGAATTATGAGAGGATCGCCGTCCGTTGGAAACAGATGGTTCCGCATTCGAGAGAGTATGACTCTCTCGAGAAGTTTAGACATTGCCTTGAGGAGGCTGATGGGTCTGTGATTAGCCGGGATATTAAGAGGTTTACCCGGCTTGGGTATGCCTATGACTGTCGCTTCTTTCCAAGCTTTTGGAAAGTAGCTAAGGTCGAAGCAGGCATTGAAAATGATAGCTAACAAGGTAAGCACCTGTTGAGGCAGGTACTTAAGTGCGTGGTTGGAAATACCATCCGCACCCGGAGCCTTTCTGGACTTTTGACTTTTGATGAGAAGCGAGATTTCATCATTAGAGACTGTGACGGGGTCGGCGGTGATGGGGAGAGAGTTTCTACGGAGAACTTCGTCCTCCACCGCTTTGTTGTGAGTGGGATTCGCGAGTTGCGTGCTGGGCGAGCATTGAGACGCAACGCTGTCAGCGAAGCATTCGGCTTTTTCTTCGTCTTCAAAGGCGATAGAGCCATCGGGAGGAGTGAGAGGAGGGACGTGAGAGGCGGCGTCTACGCGTAAGGCTCGGGCCATACTATAATACGCTTGGTGGGACGGGGAGATATTCGCCATGAGATCGTTCATCTGGGCGTCTCGGAGTTCCGCGAGGCGAGATCTAACTTTGCGTTGTAGCTGATTCGCAGCTGTTCTATAGGCGGGCGTGGGATATTTCTTGGCTCTCCGGAGAGCCGCGTTCTTAGCTTTAATAAGATTGCTAATGGCTAAGGGAAGCGTGGGTTTGCCTTTCTTAGCAACCTTTTCGTTTACACTGATGGCTGAGTTGATAGCATCAGTGAGAGAATTTACTAACGAATCTATTTTATCCGGGCTATCTAATTGATCGGGCGAGATCGCGAGCGGAGAGTTTGGGGCCTCTAAGGCAGAAACTATCGTATTTTTAAAACCTTTCCAAGCGGTAAAGGTCTTAGGAGAAGTGACGTTAACGTTAGGCGGTCCTAGCACGAGGGAGACGGGGCGGTGGTCAGAACCTAGGTCATCGAGCGGTTCGATAGACCTGAGGTCGAGGTTGATATGCTTGACGATTGCAAAGTCGAGGATGTCAGGAGAGTGGTTCGGGTTGTCGGGATAGTGAGTGGGAGTGATGGGGGAGACGACGTCTAAGTCGAGTAAGTTGGTGATGTCGAGGAAAGCTATACCGCTTTGGTTGGTTGATAGGCACGTCCAGTCAGTATGTTTGGAGTTAAAGTCTCCGAACATAATGACTGAACGGCCGAGGGCAAGAATGGTCTCAAAGTCGCTGCGGATAGGTTTGGTGCCACAAGGTATGTAGACTGAAGCTATGATGATGGTCGGATGACCAGTCATAGCCAATCTACATACGGTGGCTTCCATGTTGAGGAGAGGAGGGGTAGGGAGAGGACAGCAATGGAATCCTCTTTTGTAGTAGATAGCAGTGCCGCTGAAACCGTCGCAGTTAGGCCTATCGTTACGTGTAAACGCGTACTTAGGAATAGCGAATCCCCTGGAGCGATTAGGAGTGAGCCATGTCTCCTGGAGAAGTAAAAGATCTGGATCGTTGTTCTGAAGGAACAGTTTGAGCTTGGGAAGGTTGGTGCTAAGGCTACGAACGTTAAAAGATATTAGGGATAAGCCCTTGGGTTTGATACGACAGGACGCGGGATTCGCGGGTCTGGACTAGACTTTATAATTTACTTATTTACGAATTTATACAAAAATAAAGCATTTACAACGAACTTAGGAGCGAGTGATGCTCGGCTAACGCGAATAAACGCTCTTGAGGAGAGCGGGCGGCACGCAGTTTGCGTGCGAGTATGGAAATTTCATTAATGTCTACGTTTTGGATGACGTCGAACACGGTCTTCATGTCCTCAGCCAACGATGACTGAGGTGCGGATGACGGAGCGGGACGCGGCCCTACGGAAGCTACGGGAGCTGGGATGGGTCGGGAAGGTGCAGGCGGAACGGCCAGACGCTGCCTCCAGGACAGAGCCGGAGTAGGCGTCGGCTGAACGGGCTTTGCTTCTGGGGGACCCCGGTTGCGCAGCGGCGGGAAGTTAGCAGGAGTGAGCGGCGGCGCCGGTTTAGGCGCGACCCTCTTGGTGGTGGAGCGCGGAGCGCGCGGGCAACCCCTGTAGTTAGCTGTGTGGCCGGACTGGCCGCACAGCACACAGGCAGGGGGGGAAGTGGATTTGGGAGTGCGAGTGCACTCCTTAGTGATGTGGGGATCCAGGCACTTTACGCACCTGGGGGGAGCTGAACAGTTAGCCGCTGCGTGGCCATATAGCTGGCAGCGGTGGCACTGCCCAGGGTGACCGCGGGGCTTGGGACGCTCGACGGAGATGTTCGAGAGTCCGCAGATTGTGCGAGCCTCTTTGAAAATTTCCTTCCAGTTGGGAGTATTTGACAGGATTACTAAAGCTAAAGGAAAACGCCTACCGCGGTTGGAGTGCATCTTGTGCACTGCTGTGACCGGGAAACCCTGAGACTTAAGGTCCTCGAGAATGTCTTCGTTACTGAGTTCGAACGGGACGCCCCGTAGTACTGCGCGGATCTTACGCTCCTCCGGGAGGGCGTAGGTGTGATACGCGATTTGATTTAACGAGAGTAACCTGGTAAAGGCGCGGAAGTCGTCGACGGTCGCTATTTGAATTTTGATTGTATCGCCAGCGTTGGAGGCTTTTAAGTAATTAATTTTGTGCTCTTTGCACAAGTTTGAGACCGCGGTCCAGCGCGCTTTTTCACGGAGGAATACGGGCGGAGGGAGCTGAGGCTTCGGCGGGACGGGAGCGCAGCGCGTCGCTGGCTTCGATGTGACCGACGGAGACGCGGTTACTACAAGCGATTTTAACGGCGCGGGGGCTGGTGTTGAAGACACCGGGGAGGGCTCGGGTATTGAAAATACCGAAGCTTTCTTAGAGCGCTTCTTGGAGCGCTTGGCGACAAGTTGAAACGCGGGTTCAGGAGAGCCGGTTAAAGTGACGGCATCTGACGACGTATCAGACGCGGGTTTGAAGTCGCTCCCGGGAGCGGTACGCTTACGACGCGACGCGTGAGAGGATGTGTCCGATTCGCAGTCCATCTCGGACGAGGCGGGAGACACGGGAGAGCTGAAGACCTGAGGGGTCTGGACATCGGAGGCCTGAGGGGCCGGGGTTCAGGCCTGAGGGGCCGGAGTTGAGGCCTTAGGGGCCGGGGACGCGATAGATGCCTGTAAGACCTGCGTTAGTATATCATCGGGTATGCTGTAGCCAGACGCAGCGAGCACCTGGGCGAACGACCTAAGAACGTTGACAAGGTCCATTGGAGGGCTTGGTCCTACGATATGTAATACATAAATATATAAAAATGCCTAGGTTCCCTAGCAAACCTAGCACCTAAACCTCCCTACCCGCGGTAGGGGGGCTGGGGACGACGCGAAGTGGTGCCCCTAGCTCGGACAGCACTGTACCGTCACCCTGGGAAAGGCCCAAGTGCAATGGGATCGGGTCAGCCGGTTTCTCCTTGGCCTGAAGGGCCTTGGAAGCGCACCGGGGCAACGCTATCAGGCTTAGTTGTCACCGTTAAGTATCCACCTGATCAAACGCGAGTCTACTACGGAGTGTGTCGTCAATAAATTGACAAGAAAAACCAGCCGTAGACCTGACGGAGTTGGGTTGCACTAAAAGTGCGGGATTGACTACGTTACGACCGGCCAGAGCCGGCCGCAGAGCGAGTCTCTGACTACGTACAGGCGCCAAGCGTCAAGTACGCAGCCAGAAAGACAGACCGAGTCTTGCGAACCACTATCGAATTTAATCGACCGCGGTAAGCTCAACCCTGTTGTTGCTGCACTCACCGAGGTGAGGTTTTTAATGTGAGGGGTGCACAGAGTGCGGGATTGACTACGTTACGACCGGCCAGGGGCCGGCCGCAGAGCGAGTCTCTGACTGCGTAGCAAGCGCCAAGCGTCAAGTACGCAGCCAGAAAAACAGCCCGAGCTTCGCGAACCACTATCGAATTTAATCGACCGCGGTAAGCTCAGCTCTGTTGTTGCTGTGCAAGAGACCGACTTACTTGCAGCCGATCGAAACCGGCCGCAGAGTAAGCCCTAAAGAGGCTAACAGCGTATGAGTATTGCTACGAGTTGACGTCGAGAGACGACAATCGTGACTCAACGGCTGGAGCGACCGCGAACACGTCCGAGCGGGGCCGGACGCAGAACGGATCTGAGAGTGGCGTTTGAGTATTGATACGAGAGAAGTCGTGAGACAACAATCGTGACTCGGCAGCCGGGAGCGACCGTCAACACGTCCGAACGGGTCCGGACGCAGATCGGGTCTCGGTGTGCTTTGAGCACCTTCAGTGCTATATAATTCCCAGCGGGTGATCCCTCCTGGGCCCTGCTAGCGTGGCCTCTTTCTCCCATTGGTCGTCACTCAAATGAAGGCTGTGAGGCCGAAAATTGCACGAGTAATTTAGGGTGTTTTTTAGTGGGTAGGGCTCTGGTAGGCTCGAAGCAAGTCCCACATAACCTGGATCGCGCGCGGCGGGGTACGCGTAAGAGTATTTTTAAATCATCCTCCTGCCCTCTCCGTGCAGAGGAACAAAAAATAATAATAAATGTTCCGTTCATATTCTCACAGCTGTTTTAATTCCCCACCTAAAAGCATCCGTATCTCGCTACCTACAAATTAATTAACCTTGATCGACTGACTCACTCACACATTCAATTACTCGTTTGTTTGGATTTGTTACTTGCGTCTCAATATGATTGTCTATGTTCCAATTATCAAAAACTTAAGCTTCCAGAAGCAGGCGCGCGTGGCATGATTTTTCCCGCCGTATTTACGATATTGCAACAAGTGACGAATCTTGGATTTATCAGTTTGACCCAGAAAAAAAAAACGCTAGTTAACAGTGTGGCCCCTTCAAAACAAACCAACGCTTACGGTAGTGAAACGATCGAGTAGCGCTGGAAAATGTTTTATCGCCAGTTTTTTCTCCTTAACGAGGTATTTAGAATCAAATCCCTTAAGAAACCAAAAAATAATCAATGCAGAGTGGTACGCTACTAAATGCTTGCCAGAAGTTTTTGCTACTGCGAGCAATAAGTGACCAAACAGCTCTTTTGCTCCACCACGACAACATGCCAGCACACTCCGCAATCAAGACGAGGGACTTCCTAAACACCACACCGGTAAAACTTTTGGGTCATCTATCTGACAGTGGTGCTACGGTAGAACTTTTCCATTTTGTAAACTAAATGACGCAAAAAAAACCAAAAGAGGAAACAACAAAGGAATTACGGTTTTCGAAACACAAATACGTAAGTAAGTAGCTGAATAGAGGAGATATTACAGATCAAATTGTCTAGTACAATTTCCAATTTCATATGTAAGGACCTAATATGTAGCTATCAACTTTATGTTTCAAAACTTGTAGAATACTATTAGTAAAAAAAATTTAAGTCCACTCGTATATGACATCGCCAGAGTAGTCTAATTGATAGAACATTGCTCAAATTTTGTCGTCACAGTCAAGATGATATTTTTGCTGTGTTAGTTTTCATTTATCAATCATTTCTCTAAGTCCGACAAGTTCCAGTATTACCTCGAGAACTAAGGGCCGCTACACATTTAAGCAACCCGTCATTAAACTGGCACAGCCAAGTGGCAAAATCGAATATATGCAATTTAATTGTCGGGAAAATGTCAGTCTGGCTTTGTGCGGTCAATATTAGTTATGTAGCGCTTAGAAGTTGACTTGTTGTTAATTTGCGCACCTTTTTTGGATATCGCGGGATTACGAGGACATTAGAAGCGACAAGGTCTTCAAAATCGGAATAATGAAGATTTTTTAAACATATTACTGCCTAGCTGAATGTGCCGTTTCGCTTAAGTACAACATTTAAAACATCTACCGCCTCAGTACGAATTATCTACTGCCAAGGTCCACATTTTAAATTTACGTGTT
This sequence comes from Marasmarcha lunaedactyla, assembly GCA_923062675.1. NCBI lineage: Eukaryota > Metazoa > Arthropoda > Insecta > Lepidoptera > Pterophoridae > Marasmarcha > Marasmarcha lunaedactyla. The sequence continues at coordinate 5,703,472 of OV281361.1, read as the reverse complement.
TATTTATGAAGAAATGAGTTTTCCACAGGCAGGACGGTCAAGCCCAGTCAATAATTCGGGTCACGTAAATAAAATTTGAACGTGTCAACAGGAAACTGCTGAGTCCAGGAAACATTATTTAATATTTCTCTAAGAATTCGTAGCACCTACGGAAAAATATTTAGGAGTTTCCACCTTTTTATTTTAAAATTGATTTGAATAATTTCTTGCTCAGGTACACTAATGTTTGTGCTTATTTACGGGGCAGATAACATTGTGATACCAGTTTTTCGACATATAATTTCGTCTACGATAATGACTGTGCTTGTGACAATAACTAGCTTATCATAACTGTCTTAATTAACAACATGCATTTGTATTTACTGACTAATAGTATAAATGTGGTTAAATCTGACTAGAGATCAAACCTTTTACATTACACCAAAAGAAATTCGATGTTTTTAGTCTAAAAAAATCCTACCTAGTGATTTTCTTACTAGTAAGACGACAATAAAGTTAGCAAGACCTCTAAGTACATCGAATAAAACCCAATCACTGAGTTATCGTCCAAAGTTCTACTTCTTTTATCCGTTTTGTTACTAAAAGGGTTAAAATTTCAAAGAAAAGAAAAGGTTTTGGGGATTGGGTGCCACCAATACGAGATTTATTTTATGTAGGGTATTCTCTGATTGTAACAGATAAGAAAATTTAACTTTTGCAAGCTATATATTTTCTATTCGGTCAGAGAAATTCGCTTAATATATTAAGCGGCAGTGCAGGCAATGCTGGGGTTAGATAATTTGAAAACTTAAATGCCTCAAATAGACGTCATGAAAATTGATAAGCAAGTAACTCTATTTTGTTTTATGTAGTGATTTGGACAGGCCCCTCTTTTATATATGTATTATCATGAATAGGTAGTTTGTGTCTAATAGTTAATCTTAAAAAGAAAAGAAAATTGTTTGCGCTTAAATAAGGTTTAAAGTGCAAAGATATGGAGAGAAACACCTAAACATAATAGATACGATTTAAAATAAGAACGATTATCCACATTTTTTGAAATCCATTAGCAGGAGTCGTTTTCATACGATCACTTGATGATTTAAAATTGAATCTAATAAATAAAGAACTGTAAGCATTCGCTTAATAATATAAATGCAAACATTGGAATATAACTTGGTGCCTAGGTTTTCATTAAAACAAAGTTGAAGCTTTTGAGAATTGCGAATGGAATCCATCCTACCAGTAAAATATCACTCAGTTATTCTGCTTTTAGGTTAATAATTATCTCATTATGTTATTTATTTTATTACTTCATTCAAAGTGCAATACTTTTTGTAATTAAAACATAATAAAGACATGAAAATTAAGAAACGTTTTAATTTTTATGCCATGTAAAAAAACGAGCTGTGAGTATGATACCTTTGCTGCAATAAGACCCCGTTCGAAGTCCCTCTTTTGTGTAGTTTTTGTCATGTTTTATTCAGGGTTCCCTTAGGTTACAGAATTCACCATAAAGAATAACTTATCTATGAGCTCCAAATCAGCTTTAACCCGTTTCCCAACATTGTCTCGACCTTACCTAGTTTTGGGGTAGTTCAAGCCAGTTTAAAGTCCACAACGCTCGCTTACTGCGCGTTTTGCAGATTTGACGCATACTTCTAAAATAATTTATTTGGTAAGCGAGGTTACTGATATTAAGCCTTAGTGTTTTCTTATGCTAATTTGCCTTTTATTTTTTATATGATCATAAATGAATACAAAAACTACTAATTACTACTAATATTACTACTAAATTACTAATACTAAAAAAAACTAACAATTATTTTCTTCGGTAGTCGACGGCTTTATGAACTAAAATTGTAAAAACTCATTGATATATTTGGCCGTCACCTGCAGTTAATTCAGATCGTACTGAAACTGAAATTGCTTATACAAGCAAATAAATACCAAGTAGTAATTTACTAGTCCCAGAAACCGTGGGCGATATTAGTTCACATTTCATTAAACAAATCGAGATAATTGAATGTTTTCATAACGATTGATTTCATGTCAAGACGCCTGTCACCTTCTTTACTCTCACGTAACACGAAATGTATAGTAAAATTTAAAAAAAAACAATGTATTAACCATGATAAAATCCGGTTAAAATTGTTTAATTAAAATTCCTTCAATATTTATGATTCAGTAATCCCCCGAGCTGTAAAGAAAGGGGTCTTCTTAGATTGTCTTATAAATAGTACAATTGTTATTAATGGAACGAATTACCACGGTCAATTCTCTATTTGGCATTGCTTTTTTATTTTGAAGTCTCTTTAATTCTTTTATATTAAAATATTTTTTTAAGTATAAAATATTCAATTATATTATCGATATTGTTATTTGAGTTTTGTTCCATTGGGACAAAATAATGTTTTATCTCACAAAAATATTGTTAAGGCTTTAAATTTCATCTTTCTTTAACCAAGTTGCCTGGAGATATAACTTTATTACTTTAATGTCTACGTGCAAAACTAAATTAGTGGAAGATAGGTGACTTTCTTAAATTCTGTACTTGGAAAATGGCTTTAGCACTGCATCAGATACATTTATATTGCTCCCCGACACAAAAGTGTCAGAATGACACAAAATATTTCGTATCCATATAACTATATGTATCAATAGTATAAATAGTAATGTATATTTATATAAGCAAATAAAATGAAGTATATGTGTATATTTATGCACGCCTAAGGCACCCAAGTACATGGCCTCCAATTTCCCACCCAAAGGTTGTCTGGAAGAAATTGCTTGTTTGTAATAAGACCACCTTTTGTACCTACTTTATTTTTGTTCACTGTTTTTCATTTGTATCTTTTTATGGTGTACAATAAATAATAAATAAAGAAAAAATAAATAAACTTAGTTTGTATTCGTGTCGCGTCGTATATTGTCGGTTCGGTTCGAGTAGAGACTAAGCGATTTGACAAGTAAAATCAGACGACTAGGACCGACTCTTGAAGTCCGTGAGCTTGTCGCATATCTTCCGCTATTTTACTCGAATCAAGGGTCATGGCTGATAAAATATTTCATAAAAAAATTAAGTTGAGGTCAAACAGAATTTCCAAAGTGACTGTGAGTAGCAACCTACTGATGATCACCTGTTCGCTGTGTCCATAGCACAAGCTCTGTTTACTTTGAGGCCAAACAGTTGGTGTGTTTGTCTGGTTATTAACAAAAGCAGAGCTTTTTATAAATTGTCGCATTCATTCATGATTTACTCATTAAAAAATGCATACATAGGCATTTGATTTGGTTTGGGAAAAAGGATAAAACTTTAACTGCATATATCATTATTTTTAAATGACGTATAATTATATTGCTGGGTCGCGATAGACATTGTGCGAGATAAGTGCCAGACTTAAGTCTCCAGGACCCGATGGTTTCAGCGCCGAAAGCATAAAAAATATATCCATTACCTAGATTCGCATGTTTTCTATGATTTTTATTTTCTTTACGTTGGTCTACTCGTCCACGGAACTAGGATCATGAGGCCACTTGCCTCTTGCAAGAATGTTCACAGTTGTAATTTCTTTTTAATGAGAATGCTATGTTTAGTTTCAAAATCATGACGCACGGTATATCTCTTATACATTATATCAGTTGAGGACACTATGATCCATTATGGTCTAAAATGTCACATTTCAGAGTTATGCACCGAAATATAGCAATAGAAAAAAATATATAACATCAAAAAAGGACTTTAAGCCTTTCTTTGCACTATATTGTAGTTCCGGCTCAATGAAATATTTAACTATTTAATAATATTAACTTCTTTTTAATGCAAGCACTATTGCCAAATTACCGCGTAGATGATACGTTTTTCGTAATCTGTGAAACAACTTTCTTACGACGCACAATAAAACTCGTAGAAATCGATTAAGAACACTTAAACGTAAAAGTACATGCAGCTGTGCTTTAAAGTGTCACATTTCAGAGATAGATATGCGCAAAAAGATTTTAATAGAAACAAAATGTAGCCCTATAAAATAGGTTCAAATAACAATTCTTGCCTTGATCAGACTTTTAACTAGCCATTTTACTACTAACCAGCAAATTTGAACTTTTATGATATTTTGAACTTACTTTTAATACAAGAGTCACCATTGCAAAAGTTTCACATGGACAAAAGTTTTTGCAAGTTCATGAAGAATTTAAATAACTGCATACGTTAACAAATCTATTAAGAACACTTGCTATTTGCACCATGCCCAAAAATATAATGGATTGGAAAGGCTTTAAAGTAACTTTTGTATTCGTTTCTCTACAATACTTAATCTTCCTCTGTGAATAATTCTGAAATATGACACTTTAAAGCACAGTCGCGTATTGGCGATTTTTAGATTTGAAAAGTGTTTATATTTATTGTTCTTCATATATTCGAAAACTTATTGACTAAGTAAGTACTCAGCATATGCGCAATGGTGCCTCTTGCATTAAAATTAATTAAAAAATATGTTGATTAAATACTTGAATATTTTAGCCAAAAACTACTATTAAGATCTAATAAAGCCCATAGAAAGTCCCGTTTTTAAGTACATATTAAGTATCTATTACAATATTTTCTGCGCCTAAATTTGAAATTTGATTTGAGTTCTGAGCATATTGGTTTATATTTTTGTGTTATTTAGACTGTGCCTAATCTGTAAACATAGGTTTAATTGTGTATTGTGCATTGTGATTTTGATTCTTAATCATCGTATAAAACTTATTTGCGTGATACATTAGTAAAGCTCCTATCATTTTTAAACTAAGTTAAAGGTGTGCTTATTTAATAGTTAAATGTTGGATAATGGTCAAGGAACTGCTAATTGGTCCACTACATAATGTATAAAAGCTTTAAGTATTTTAGGTCTACATAAAGTTTTTCTGTTACGACCTTATTCTCCGTATAACTCTTGCTGTTTTTATTGTATTTGTATGAGTGTCCCCAATTGTCATTTGTAGGTAAAATCGTGCCCCGCAAATTAAAAAAAAACAATAGACGAATGGAAATGATGCCAAAAATTTAAGCCCCTTTACAATGGCTCTTATGTCTATACAAAATTATTCTTATGTGCATCTGATACTTCAGCAGGTCTCCTTCCCCACAAACTATTCAAACGATGAACATCCGCAAACAGCACCCGTTCACAGGCTTAACGCGAGAACCAGGCTTCGCCCTCCTCAACCATATTAGCGGAGAGTGAGATTTTATTCTAAACACAGTTTTTGTGCTTGTGTATGTCACTTAATTATGTTGCATTGGTCGCTTGCTTGCTTAACTATAGATGGTCCTTTTCAGTAATACCCGACAATTTCTTACTTGATTGCGGTTGTAATATAAAAATATTATATTCTCTGTTCGTAACTGATAAAGACCGTTGAAGTAGAGGGAGTAGATCATGGACAAAAATATTTCCATTAAATGCACACTATTAAATAAATATTTTAGTGTAATTTATTATTATTATTACTTTAAAAATATTATGGATTTATATGTTTACATGCATTAAAAATAAAAAGTTAATGCTTTTGTCAGTCACAAATAATGGCTTACTGACCATTTTACTGTTTACTGTCTTGTTTACTGTCCACTAACGAGTTAAGTATAATACCGAAAATTAAACTGTATTGAAACCTATTCGAGGAGACTTTTATCTAACCTGTTGGTAAGAACCACAACGCGTGAACTCTTTTCATATTAGGTTTTGAAGCATACCTTTTTTCCTTCCCGATGTCTAATATTTTGCGGAAGTCTTACCGCCAAAGTCACTCAGTAATCGTTACGGGCTACAGACATATCTTTTGAGATACATCTTTCGTGTGTAATAATTGAGGTTCCCGCAGGGATTTTATTTGAACCGTTTTAGAAACCATGGTTGAGTTTTTATTCAAAGCATCTCGAGTTTTATTTTACTTTCTTTCTGATTCTGCATCACTGGCAGTTTTACGTAGTCAATCACGCTTTCCTTTATGCTGAATAATTTATAAGTTATAGAGTCAAACATATTTTTTAAATGAGTCTTATACTTAGTGCCAGTTAATAACATAATCAAATAGATCTCCTTAGCTAAATCATGTAAGTCACACTGATTTGTTTACGTTTTTGTCAGTTCCGCGGCATTCACTTCCAACTTCAGACATGTCAAGGGCATCGCGCTATTGCCGTAAAGGTATTTTCACCAACGTGCGCAAATGATAGCCAAGGAAGGTGCAGAGCGAAATTTTGAATTTCGCTACTTCTTGCACTTACGAGGTATTGCAAACTGCTGTTCAGCGCTACTGCAGTATCGTCGACGATATTATTTCCTTTATATGCATAGTATTTTATACTTTTTAGTATAACTAGCGGGTACGTGCGTCGCTACGTATAAAATGGAATAATAAAAAAAAATTAATTGGAACATCAAATTCATTTATTTAAAAAAAAAAATTATTATCAGCTAGCTATTTTAAAACTTAATCCTAAACATTTGGATAAACAATATTTTCTGTTTTTTCCATTTTGAGCATGAATAAACAAACGGGTACCGACTCTGGAACAGGCAACTTAAAGTTGGCCATATGAAAAACATGATTCCTCTAAATTCACACCACAAACGTGAGGTGTTGGCCCTTGGGCCTTGTTGATGGACATCGCAAATGATAAACGCACAGGATATTGTAATCGTTTGAACTCAAATGGCATATCAGTTGGAATAATAAGGATACGCGGTATCAAACAAACTTCTCCTTTTGATTTACCAGTTAAGATGGTAGCTTCAATTAAATTTGGCAATAACTTTTTAACTGCCAATCTAGTGTAATTTTGGTTGCACACAGTTTTGGTGAATTAATATTTCGCAATAATATAATCAAAGAACCAACTTTCAGATTCAAGCAATGCGGGGGCATACCAGCCGGGTTCAATGAATTTAAAAATTCAAGTGGATAATTCATCTACTCATCTCGATTCATAACACTGTCAATTGATTTATATGTCGTGACTACACCTGGCAGTTTCGCTTACTTTGAAAATTAATGGCATTGATATGAATGTTCTTCCGTGCTAAAATGGCGCGTTCTCTCAACCAATCATGATTTCTGTAATTCTGAAGAATATTCGGAAAAACACATTCAATCAACTCATCTATCGATTGCGCAATTGTACAAAATTTTTTCGGTACTGCGATCAATCCGTTGGTACTGTCGACTTGTATTTTGCCATCACCAATTTCTAACAATTGTTCTGAAAACTCATGGGCAGCTGAATATTTTGTAGGTGAATACTCATAGTAAATTTATTTCATCAGCAGGAGTTGATCGAGGAATGACAGGTAATGTTTGACGAAAATCCCCTGACAGTAATATCAAAGCACCACCAAAATTGCTCGAAAATTGCATTGTTCGATTAAATGCTTCTTGTGATTTTTCATTCGCCATTATACACTCATCCCATAAAATAATTGACGTTAATCGCAGAACTTTTGCCATAGCAGAATTTCTCTAAATATTGCAGGTTGGAGTTTCAATCAACTGTACATTCAATGGCAATTTTAATGTAGAGTGCGCGGTCTGACCACCTTCTAATAATGTAGCAGCAATTCCCGAAGATGCAAGTGCCAATGCAATTTTCTGTTCCGATCGAATAGTCGCTAAAATCAATGATATAACGAAGGTTTTGCCTGTACTACCAGGTGCATCCAAGAAATGTAATCCACCTCCATTATTGGAAACGGCTTGTATGATTGAGTCATATACATGTTTTTGCTGAATATTCAATTTGGTTATATTCGATTGTACAAATAAACGCAAATCATTATGTAACGACCACCCCTTCCTGATCTTCTCTCTGATCATATAAGGGAATGTCATAAATAAAAATTTGAAATAGATACATAAATATAATATAAAACCTAACATATATCTGTCAACTTTATTCTAATACTTCCTATTCAAAATATATATAAAACCTTCAGTTATAAACTACAGAATGAGAAATTGTAATTGGCACAATATAAAGATTTATCAATAAAAAATACAATATTTATTTGGCGTGATCGTCTAAGGTTGGGTAGGACTCTTCGTTGTGTTGCATAGTAACCAAGTTCTTTTCCGAGGTATGTGACAAAGATAAGAAACAAAGAATGTTTTAAGAATGCAATGTAAATTATTATAGTAATAAAAATATATAATATAATAAATACATACAATATATAATAAGAGGTAATAAAGAACTGTTAAAATGGATTTGATAAATTAAAATGAATTGGAAATTTATAAAAAATGGGTGTGAGTAGGGCCCCTATCCTCGCCCTAGTCATGTGAGAGACATCCTTTCATTTTTTTGAATTTCTCTCTCCAGGATTCACCAATCCAACACCCGAGTGTTAGTACTGAATAATAATGATAAAATAAAAATACTTTGTAAGTAAATAAGTTTATAAAGATAAGTAGAGGATGGAATATGGTGAGATTGTAAGAATAAATAAAGCTAACAATAAATTCCACAATCTTGAATAAAGTTATTTATATCACAAACCCAAACCTTGCAGATACTTTAATTTAATCTAAGTAGTGTAATCTCCAAGTTGGATCATTTTCGGAAGGGTAACTCTAATATCCATTTCATGATATTTGTTATTAATTCAGTCAAGAAGTTCTAGATCCAACTTTCTGCCTGAGTCTGATGAGCCGGAACTCGTCCTTGTCGCACCAACAGATAGTCAGATCAATGAAAGTGAAACCAGAAACTCCAATGACTTTAGTATTATGTTCGTTAATAATTCATGAAATAAATATATTAATGAAGGAGAGGAATAAATAGATTTATAATTCATTCCATGACATTGTTAATTATACAGCCAAGAAGTTCACGAACCAACTTCCTCACTGAGTCTGATGCACCGGAGTGTCATCCTGTCGTAACACCAGAAGCTCAGATCATTGAAATTGACAACAAGAGACTTCAACCACTGTTTGGTCTTATGCCAGATAACAAGTCGCAGAATGAACATAAATGAAGGAAGGAAATGTGAGTTTTTAATATTTGTCAATTATTCAGCCAAGAAGTTCCTGAACCAACTTTCTCCCTGAGTCTGATGAGCCGGAACTCGTCCTTGTAGCAACAACAGATAGTCAGATCAATGAAAATGGTTACAAGAGACCTCAACGACTGTGTGGTTGTGAGCCAATTGACATGAGGATAAAGGGAGAAAATAAAGAGTAAATAAACTTCACCAAGTTGGAGATTAGCACGCTGAGTGTGTTAAATAAATTATTTTGACTCAATCAAATAACCTTCTAGTATATCTCACCATTGTAATGCATTACATACATTATATTTAGACGAATATAAACACGTCACAAATGAGCATTTTTAGTTTATCAGTACCTATAGATGTATTGTGTTCTGTGTGTGTGTGCGTAATTACTTTTAATACAAAGTAAGATAAAATATAACATGTAAGTATATATACTTACATATATAAATAAGTATATATAATAAAATACATATAAAGAATAAAGTACACGAAATATTAATATATAAATCAAGACCTTAAATAAATATACTATAAAAGTTAATTTCCCTGTTAAATTACCCTACAGTATTAAACGAAATAAACGCTCTTCTATAACAGGATTCACCTTCTAACGCAATAACGTAATCTAATATTAAAATACTCAAAAATTAAACTTTTATCTACGAACTGGCAGAACTTTCCTGAAAACGAAATTCCCTATTAATGTGTACTAAAATAAACACTCACCTAAAGACTGGACCCACGTTCAACACAACACTATATTCTATTTTTAAACAATTGAAAAACTAAATATTAAACTGGGTACAAACTGGCAGAACTTTTGGGTTACTTTCGTTTCCCGACCGAGACTCAAACTTCCATTCCCCGAGACTGAAATTCCGACCCCTGCTCTGTTTTTTTTTTTTTTTTTTTTTGCTGCCGAGGCACCCTCACGGGAGGGAGGTGGAAGATGCGTCATGCATACCCGCCCGCAGGTAAATTCCTCTGCGGGGGGGTTATGTGGGACTCACCAGAATGGCACCTACCCACTAAAAACCACCTGTTGGCTGTGGTAAGCGTATACCTTTAGCCTTCATCGGAAGCGACACCCGTCGGGAAGTTGGGCGCGCTGGCGGAGACCCGCTAGCGGGTCTTCCGCCTGTAGTGAAAGTTGCACTGAAGGTGCTCAAAGGGACATGAGTTGGTGGCCGTTCTGGGCAGCCTCCGGTGAAGCCGGGGCTGGGCAGAGGTCGGCCGAAGCATGATTTAGGGATCAATTCATTTAAATGAACCTACAATGAATTGAGAAGGGAACTATGCTCCGCCAGAGCTAGCAAACGCTCTGTCGGAGTACGTGAAGCCCTAAGTTTACGGGCTAAGACTGCGATTTCACTAACATCGACATTTCTAATAGCGTCGCAGACGATACGCATATCGTCTGCTACGGAGGATTGAGGAGTGGGTTTGTATGGGCGAGGAGCCGGGATGGGATTCGATGCGGGACGCTGCCTCCAGTTTTCTGGAGCAGGCTTGGGCTGAGTAGGCTTTGCAGCCGGAGGAACCCGGCTACGCAGCGGCGGAAAGTTTTCTTGAGAAAGGCGCGGGGCCTGTTTGGGAGCCGCCCTTTTGAAATTGGAGCGCATACAACGGGGTGCACGAGGGCAGCCCCTGTAGTTTGCGGTGTGGCCGGACTGGCCACAAAGCACGCAATCGGGAGGAGAGAGAGTTTCAGGAGTGCGATTGCACTCCTTAGTGAAGTGCGGGACCAGGCACTTGACGCACCTGGGCGGTGCGCGGCAGTTGGCTGCCGCGTGCCCGTACAACTGGCACCGATGGCACTGGCCGGGATGACCGCGGCGATGAGGCGCCTCGATTGAGATCCCAGAGAGGCCGCAAATAGAGCTAACCCCTTTCAGGATCTCTCTGGACTTGGGGACGTTGGCGAGAATCACCAAAGCGAGAGGGTGTTGCCTCCCGTACTTGCTGTGCATTTTATGCACCGCGAGTGCCGGGAAGCCTTGGGACTGCAGATCCTCCAGGATGGCCTCGTTCGATAATTCGAACGGGATTCCCCTGAGTACCGCTCTGATCTTACGCTCTTCTGACAGAGCATAAGTGTGATAAGCATATTGCTTATCGGTGAGGAGCTTTGTTAAAGCTCGAAAGTCGTCTATCGACGAGACTAAGATTTTAATAGATTCACCCGAGTTGGCTGCTCGGATGTAATGGATTTTGTGCTCATTGCACAATGTCGAGACCTCGGTCCATTTACCCTTTTCCCGAAGGAAAACGGGTGGTGGGACCTTGGCCTTGACAGAAGTTGGGGCCGGAACGGGTGTTGAAGACACCGGGGCAGCTGGCGTTGAAGACGCCGCAGGAAGTATAGGGACGGGCGTCGAGGGCGCCGGGTCTTGTTTTGAACGCTTCTTAGAGCGCTTCTTAACAAGCGTAAAAGAGGGAGACTCAGGGCCAGTTGGGGTGGCGTCCGAGGATGACTCGGTCGCGGGTGCGCGTTTGCGTCGCGGAGGGGCGTCTACTTCGCACTCCATGTCACTGGAGGAAGGGGACGCGGGAGGGCCTAAGACCTGAGGGGTCTGGGGGACTGGGGTGGCCTGAGGGGCCATTGTGGACATTATCGTCATGAAATGAGGGATGAGAGAATCTAGGAAACGGAACTTGTCAGCATTTATATGTATGCCTTCAGCACCGATACTATCAGCTAACTTATTCCTAATCTCAACAGAGCTTAGGGAAGCCATTGCGGAGGGGTTGGGGAGGGACAATATATGAACCTAACAACGATGACTAACTCCCTAAAACCACCCTACACGCAGTAGGGCGGTTGAGAACGACGCGGATAACTTACTCGAACACAGCACTTGAAGTCCTGGAACAACGAATTCCCGTCGACGAAGCTCACGTTCCACGAGGTACGGTTAACAGCCACTATTCGCCGTGAAAACGGCGTTAGAAACTTATTAGAAGTACGGTTAACGAGCCACTGTCCGCCGTGAAAACGGCGTTAGAAACTTAATACGGTAAACAAATATGAAATTTGGGTGCTCAATTAGCGCGGGGGCTAAAAGAGCGGGAAGGCGTCTGCGATCGACGTGCGCTCGAGAACGCACGCAGACCGAGACTGCCCCTGCTCTGCGGCCTACTGCCCTATTTATACCCAAAAGACCGAACTCCCTCCCACGGGGCACCATGCACCACGCACCCGCGACAATCTCAAGTCATATTTCCGGGCAAAGTACAATAAATTGATATAAAAGAATGCACCCTTGAGTTACTTATTTAATTTAATTTATGTGTAACTACTGTAAAGCTGTTTTGTTTAGCAAATAAATAAATAAATAAATAATGAATAAATAAAATCTATGTGTAAATGCGAAAGCATCATCAATTATTTTTCCTGCAAACAATTACCACCCATAAGATCGTATCAACAACGGAAGAGAAATTTAGATAACAAAGTAGGCATCCCAAACTGCTATACTTTTTAACCTTTAGGAACATTAATTAGATGTATCTATCTATATCAAATTAGTACATAAATTCTGAGAAACAGATATCAATATTAAATTAATAATTTTTTCTATTTTTTATTCTTTAGCAAGGTAAATGCATTTAACTGAACATCCTTTTATGTGTAATTTTTCTTCCATTTAAAGATTCTATATATCAACAATTATATCTGTTAACATATACTAATATATAAACAGATATTTTTATGGTAACTTTAGTAAATTAGTATTGCCAAATGCTATTAGTAGGTATATTGAGATTATACTTCCGTTTTATATATAAGACTCGAGCTTGTTCCGTCACAATCGCCCCCTAAATTATTACGAAATTCACTGGAGTAATAATTTACAATAGAAGGGAACAAATGGAAGTATTTATACCTATATCAAAATTAAATGGCACCTTTAAACTTACAAGACAAATATTATTCTTTCTAGTTTTAGTAAAAGAACCAAATTAAATCCCTCCCCTTTTTTTCGGAAATGACCACCCAATACCCCTCCAGATATATCTATGTGATCTATGATCAAACTTGCAAAACCCAGTCAAAATTAGTACGATGTATGCCCCATGTATGTGATATTAAGTAAAACGTTGATGAAAGTGATAAGGCGACGAAATAATAAATCTAACTTTTATAAAGTTAATCATGTAACTAAAAAAAAAGGTACTTGAGTCACCAACCCATTCTTTCTACACATAGGTAATATAAACCTATAAAAATACCAATACATTTTCCTTTTAAATCGTGCTAATTGGTAAAAAGTGACGTTACGAAATTTAGAAAAATATTAATATATAAAATTATATGCAATACTTGTTGTTCATGTTCCTATTATAAATAAATAAATAATGATATAAACAACATTACTAACTATCACACCACATTACCCAGAGCCAAACCAAGTATCATTAAGATACTGTGTTATGGATAATAGTATCTAGATACTGGACTATTACAATGTGTTTTTATTTATCAGATATTAAAGATTTATTTCCATTAACTTCCATGTAATGAATTTCGGGACAAAACACTGTCCATCTTAATTCGGCTCCTCTTAATGCCCTTCTCCTAAACTATTTGATTGCAAATATAATGGTTTTGTATAATCTGGATGATGTAACGTTATTGTATGCCACGGGTCACCACACAGCGAACGGTGGGGAAACGCAGAACAAAATCTCATCAACCTTGACCAGTGAACAAACACCCATCCCCAACACACAAACTAACGCCCCAGCCAGGACTCGAACCCCGGAACCACCGGCTCACGAGGCAGGACCACCAACCACTACGCCACTCGTTCGTCTCAGTATATAACCTAATAATTTTACTTCCTAACAAATAAACCTATAAAAAAAATACACTGATTAATTTCATCCACTCCCACGCGCAATTGTTAATTGAAGTTTAAATTAATAACACTATCATTCACTTTTCAGACAACTACCCATACACTCACTGAATACCTAAAATGGATTAATAATTTTTGATAGACACGAAACAAAGTATTTGTCTGTAAAAAGTTTATATTAACTCCAACACTATAAAAATGATAATCTTTGTAGATACTATTATAAACACCGAAATAACATTCCACTGAAAATATTAAAAAAAAAAAAAGACCAATCAACAAAGTAGGCACATATAATTCTTTCAATCATTTAAATTGTGGTTAATAAGTAGAACTTTGTTATTTAACTACCTTTAATTACCGGAACAATTATATTCAAAAGATAAAGTCACTACATCAGAGAATCTAAAATGTCCACAATGGTCAATTTGTGTAAATGTAATTCATTTCCCGAATTACTTGCCAATCCTCAACATTTTCTCAAATTTTTGTAAAATGGAGATATAATTGTCATTCTTATTCAATTCATTTCATAATCTAACTGACTCATATTTGATTCTATTGAAATTATTTATCAGCACACCGAAAATAATAAAACCGTAACTGTGCCGATTATTTTAGATTTCATAAAGATGTAACAGTTATGTTTATAAATAACTGTTGGAACGTTACATATCTTAACTAACAACACAACTTATCATAAAAACAATGGTGAATTGGTGATTACGACTCAACACATAAAATCATTTCGTATTAGATTGCTGTCAACTATTCACAAGTATGTCATCGCACTTCGCAGTAATAAAAAAAAAGTAAACAACAGGTTGCATGGGCTAGATCCCTTTGCCTTCCCATAAGGGTAATAAAACCAAAAAAAAAGTAAACAAACGCACGCATGTCCTAATATAAATAACTGTAACTATATGCCGTAACTCTTAACATTATTTATTTGAATACTTTTCCAAGTGGATCCTTTTACACGCTAAACTAACCCGTCTTGTGCTTCGTTTTAGTAACCAAATGCTGTAACATTTAAAATTCTCCACTTGTACATGTTTAACACTAATGAAAAATATCCACTCAAGTGGTCAAATGTGAAAAAGCTCAATTATTCGGCATTTGAATTACGTGTGAGTTGAAACATTTTATTTTGAAGTAAGTGAGTGTTTGATTTATACAATTTTTTCTTCAAACATTGCTCTTGGGTAACTTTTTATGATTCAGCTATTTGATACCTACGCAACTCATACTACATGAAACATTTTAAGAATTTCTTTGTAAAACTATAAACAACCGAATTACAAGATATGAATTGTGCGTGCTTCATTTCATGAATTGCCCACTATGTTACCATTTTGTGTTTAGTAATACGAATCATAATAAGATCCTATTACGATTAACTTGGAACTGCCTATCTAGACTTCCAGTAAAACAAAATAATATAACAGTTATTATAAACTATTCAATTTTGTAGTTATTTTAATATTCAATCACCTAATCTATATCTAATAAAAACAATAACTTTCCTAAATAAGTAATTAAAAGAACTAAAACACCCTGTAGGTGGTGGCGGAATGAAAATAGGGAATATCACAAAAAGGCGCCTCCGGGGTGAGAACGGACGTTGGGCGCGTGCGTGTTGTTACCATGAAAGCTGGTTTGAAACTAAACTGACTCGACGATCGAGTGAGTGAGATGAAGGGACGCGAACGGCGCGCGGGCCGCAGAGGTGTGCCATGCGCAGGCGCGGGTGACGGCTGTTCTCTTCCCATTGGCTGACCAACTTTATTTACGTTCAGAAACTCAAAACATTCATAAAGCACAAACAAATGACAATTGAAAATGAAGATATTTTTTACGCTTATAGTTTTATGAAATACATAGGTACATAATTAAAACATTACAAGGTTATTTGACACAGAAAAACAGAATTAATACATTTAGTACGGTGGACATCCATTTAAGAGGTTCCATTCGTAACATCCTCCCCCTCAGTGTCGCGTCGGCGACACTCATTAACCGCGATGAGTTTTGCGATACGAGTTGCTGGCCGTTTTATCACGCCCGTCTTAGTCCGCACGTCGACGATTCTAACCCTACCGTCCGCTCCCGGATATACCCTATCTATGATGCCTCTAGGCCACACGTTCCTAGGCGAGTTAGGATCGACGATGACAACTACGTCGCCAACACTAAGCTGCGGACCTTCTACAGGCCACTTTGGCCTCGGTAAAAGAGTAGGTAAGACTTCTCTCAACCATCTCTTCCAAAACATGTCTGACAGTCGCTGCGTTATCCTCCACTGCTTGCGAAGATACAAGTCAGTGTCGTCGAAGACACCGCACCTAGGTAAGTTGGATGAGGAACCTATCAGAAAATGGTTCGGCGTCAACGCTTCAGCGTCTCGCGAGTCAACGGAGACGTGTGTTAATGGTCTACCATTTACCATGTTCTCCACTTCCGCCATGAGTGTTATAAGTATCTCCTCCTTAGGCGCTCTTTCTCTTAAAACAATTTTTAACGAAGTTTTTACGCTACGTACCAGGCGTTCCCAAGCGCCACCCATATGAGGGCTAGCTGGGCTGATGAACTTCCACTCAACTCCCAGAGCGGCAATCTCTGATGGATCAATGGCCTGCAGGGACTTTCGTAGCTCGACATCGGCACCTCTGAAGTTCGTGCCATTGTCGGAAAACATCCGACAAGGCCAACCTCTCCGCGCAGCCATCCTCCTCAGCGCCATTATAAAGGAGTCGGTCGACAAAGAGGGTACAATTTCCAGATGTACAGCTCTGACTGTAAGACAGGTAAATAAAACCCCATACCTCTTTTCTCTACGGCGACCGACCGTGACATCCATGGGCCCGAAGAGATCCACGCCACAATTGCTGAATGGCCGCTGATGGTGCGAAAGTCGAGCATCCGGCAGGTCACCCAGCCGGGGTGGAAGTGGTCGCGCCTTCCTGTTACGACAAAATTGACAACTAGCCGCAATATTGCGCACAGTAGGACGCAGCTTCAGGATCCAGTACTTCTGACGCAGGTCGTTGACCACCATCTCAGTCTGACTATGAGCAGCTCTCTCGTGATAGTAGTGGACTATCAGCTTGGCGACTGGATGATGGCCGTCTAAGATGACAGGTTGCTTCACGTGCATGCTGACGTCCTTGGCTGCGTCTATGCGACCACCTACACACAGAAGTCCCTGATGATTGATCACAGGCGTCAGTTGTAGGAGTCGGCTTCGCTTATCTATTGTTTCACCTCGACCTAATAGCTGTAAATCAGTGGAGAAACAATCCGTCTGCGCTTGCCTTATTATTAATGTTTCAGCTCTCAGTATCAAGTCGCAGTCAATATAGGAGTGACCAGGTAAGTTATTTTTTTTTATTTTATTTTTCCACCTCTTAACAGCCAGCAGGACACAAGCCATACTACGAAGCAACCGAATCCACGAAGAGAATCGCAAAGGATCAGGCACTGGTAAACAAGGCAAGTTACATTTTTTATCATCGTTTACAGCTAATAAATTAATCATTTCTAAATCGTTAATTTCCAATTTACTTTTTATTTCAGGTTGGCTCGGCCACTCATCTGAACATGCGTACAAAAACGCCGGACCGCACAACCACTCACAATCTGAAGTTAGCTCGTAGGTATTTCCCTTAGTCGCGGTATCTGCAATGTTCAGATGCGTGGGAACGTAATACCACTCGTGCGCGCTGCTCAGCTCATCTATTTCACCTAACCTATTAGCAACGAAAATTTTATAATTCCTATGCGTGTTATGTATCCAATGTAGCACAGTAATGGAATCGGTCCAATAAAATATTTTGTCGGGCTTAATGCGATGTTCCTGTTTAACAGTGGTAGCCAGGCGCACCGCCATCACCGCAGCCTGCAGTTCGAGTCTCGGCACGGTCACCGGGCGTATCGGCGTGACCCTGCTTTTACTCGCTATAAATGAGACGGCGGCAGCAGCGCCGCTGTCGCCACACTTACCTTTTCTCCAGTAGGCAACGCACGCGTACGCGTTCGGAGATGCATCGCAAAAAACATGTAGTTGCATCTCGCTCGCACATTCGACTCGAGGCGGTGGTGACGTCGTGGCGTCTCGCGCTGCGCAGTGGTGAGTGTCGTTATCAGTTTGATGACGGAAGTACCAGCGCGGGATTCGAACCCGGCCTATATTTTGAAGTTGTAACAACCATGACTTAAAACCTTCGTAAATACCTACTGGTATTTTATCATCCCATCCTAATGAAATCTTCCAAGTTTCACGTAAAGAAATCTTAGCCCTAATCGTAAAAGGAGCTAAAAAGCCATGTATATCATATAAAGACATTACTATACTTAACAATTCACGTTTAGTAGGTATACGCTTCAATTGTAAAATATCTTCGGGAATGCGCCGAAAAGTTACGTCGAAAGCAAACACATCAGCATGTGGGTACCACAGCAGTCCCAGCGTTCGCTCGGATTCCTCCGTAAGTCTAATCGCCTTGGCGCTTAGCGACTCGCTAGGTATATCGCTCATGACAGCTGGACTGTTGCTAAGCCAGTTTCGCATCTCGAACCCGCCCTGTTTATTAATATAAGTAATATCACTGACTAATTGTGAGGCTGTAGTTTCACATTCGACGCTATCGATATAGTCATCCACATATTGATTTAATTTTATTGCAGCCGTGGCGTCGCTCATAGAATCCTTAAAACGCTCTGTATTTTTATTTTGATTTATGTACTGAGCTATGAACGGCGAACAGTTCGCTCCGAATATGAGTGACGTCATAACATACGGTGTAACGGCCTTATCAGGTTTATCTCGCCAAAGGAAACGCAACGCATGACGGTCTGGTTCGCGAATTTTGATTCGTAAGTACATATCTTTAATGTCACCTACTATACCTATAGAACATTCGCGGAAACGCATCATGATACCTATTAACGATTGCAACAAATCAGGACCCTGCAAGAGAAAGTCATTTAAACAAATATTATGACACTTCGCAGCCGCGTCAAAAACCAACCTTAACTTCCTCTGTTTCGTACTAAAATGAGGTAGGTACCAAACGTGGTCGTTATTGTTATCACTGATAGGGTCACTCAACGGTTCCGCAAAGTTATTTACCATTAAGTGCTGTACTCGTTCAGAGTACTTATTATAGTAGTCAGTATCCAAAACGAACTTCCTTTCGATGGAACGCAACCTATTTAAGGCGTTATTATATGAATCTGGGAATTTAAAACTATCAAACTTCCAAGGAAGGCCTACTGTCCACTGATTGTTACGCAATATAGCGGTTTTATCTAATATCTCTAAGGCTCGTAATTCATCACAATTTTGACGAACTTTCCGACTAATACCTAAAGATTCGAACTCAAAGTTATATCGCACTAACTCGTGTATATTATCATAAGACGGATTTTCTATAGTGAACACATAAGCTGTAGATACTGAAATATCGCGCGTATCGCATCGCGCGCGCTGGATTGCCGGGTCGGACGGAGTGATAACGCAGCCAGGACTAGAATGCTTATTGTTAGCTGAAAGATAAGTGTTCCCGTGAACACACCAACCTAGTCGGGTTTGAGTTACGTATGGATCGGCGCGTTGACCTTTTAAACATATAATTGGAGCAATTAAATCGTAATTGTCTTGGCCGATAAGTAACATAGGTTTCACCATTTTATAGTCAGAAGGACTAAAACTAACTTTATTGTCTTTAACACTAATTTCAGGCATAGGTTGCCTAGGTAGATCTAGTTCACTGATTTTACGCGCACAAACACTAAATTTATCGTTGTTTTTACTTACAAGCTGGAAGTTGACTAGCTCGGCGGTACAAACCAGGTCGCTGCGGTCCCAGGCGCCGCGGGCGCGCATGGTGACGCGCTCACCGCTGAGCCCAGCCGCGGCGGCCAGCTCACCAGCCACCAGCGACACGGTGGCGCCGTCGTCGAGCAGCGCATACGTATGCACCAACTTTAGAGGTCCGCACACGGACACCGGCACAATCTTCAGTAGCACCGTATCGATGCTGGTGACGCTAGCCACGGTCTCCTCGGGGCGCGGCTCCGGCCGCAGTGGCGGCGGCGGCGGCGGCGGCGCCAGCTGCTGCTGTTCGCCGACCGCTTCCTGTATCCTCTTCCAGTGCAGCAACTTGTGGTGGGACAGACCGCATCCATCGACGCTGCATACAGGAGCATCACAGGTAGATGTGTCGTGTTTATCTGTAAGTAGACATTTGTAACACAACCTTTGGGCGCGAACGTATGTCCATCTTTGATTTCTCATCGCGCGCTTGAAGCGCTTGCAATGATCTAGCGCATGTTGATCGCCTCGACAAAAGCCACATTTGTTTTTCTTCGAGATGTGGATCGTGGCGCGTTCATCTGTGTTTGTATGAAAAATTTGAATCTTTCTTTCATCCTTTTTATGATTATAATGTAAATGAGTCACACCGACTTCGGCAGCTTTTACGGCTTCGCTGTGAATAAATTCAGAAAAAAGTTCAATTTTCGTTCTAGTTTTCAAATGCAGCATTGTATGAGCGTAATCTGCCCATTTAGATAAAAGCGATGGTGGACATTTGGACACCATAGTGTTCAGTAGTTCGGGGCTTGATAGATATTCGGTTTGTTTGATCGCCTTCACGGCAGCAACATAGTTTTTTACTTTTATAGCGAAGTTAACAATTTCACTTTGGTAAAGACTTGGAAGCGGGGTGGTTTTCTTTATCTGTGACGTCACTTTATTCAGAATTACTTCTGGACGACCATACCTCAGCTCTAGTGCTTCTATGATAGTATCTGGAGATGTATTTCCTATTAATAGTGATGATACAGTTTCTCTTGCTTCACCACGTAGGGACTTCCTGAGCCTCCATAAGTTTTCACTCTCAGAGTATTTACAGAGATCTGTTGATTCATAGAACGCCTCTTTGTATTGTAGCCATTCTAGGGCATCTCCAGTAAAACTAGGTAAGTCTTTGGATGTCGCTATTCTCGTGAGGAGCTGCTGGTTTCCGATCTTGGTCGCAGTTACTGACGTGGAGATGACGTCTCTTAGTACATCAGCTAGCCTGTTGATGTCATTCGTGGACTGTCTATTATCGTGTTGGACTTCATTGCAGGCTTCTCGACTTTGTTCCATCCAGGTCTCCACTTTCTCCTTGGTCGCTGTGCTGGATGGGGATCTGGAAGATCTAGATCTGGCTGACTCCAGCTCTTCTAATTGAGCTTCTAGTTGCTGTTCGACCAGCTGTTTACTAATTCGTGCCTTTGTTTCGGCGGCTTCAAGGTCGATTTTCGCTTTTGCTTCTGCAGCAACTCGCTCAAGGTGGCGCTTGCGCGCCGATGTAGATGATTTCACGCTTGATTTTCCCTTTAGAGGCACTGAAGGAGAACGATAGCAGTGCTCTAGGTTCTTCTCCGCCTTTGCTGGTTCACTTTTTACTTCGGGTTGAGCTAAAAGTTCGGCCGCCATTTTGTCGACGTTACGGCCGCCGCGTGTTTTTACGGAGCGCGGCGCCGGCGGTGTCGCGAATACAGACATTGCCGATCCTGAACACAGGTTTCTAACCCGGTAAACAAACGCGATCTGGCTAGAAGACCAGAAATGTAGGTGGTGGCGGAATTAAAATAGGGAATATCACAAAAAGGCGCCTCCGGGGTGAGAACGGACGTTGGGCGCGTGCGTGTTGTTACCATGAAAGCTGGTTTGAAACTAAACTGACTCGACGATCGAGTGAGTGAGATGAAGGGACGCGAACGGCGCGCGGGCCGCAGAGGTGTGCCATGCGCAGGCGCGGGTGACGGCTGTTCTCTTCCCATTGGCTGACCAACTTTATTTACGTTCAGAAACTCAAAACATTCATAAAGCACAAACAAATGACAATTGAAAATGAAGATATTTTTTACGCTTATAGTTTTATGAAATACATAGGTACATAATTAAAACATTACAAGGTTATTTGACACAGAAAAACAGAATTAATACATTTAGTACGGTGG
This sequence comes from Marasmarcha lunaedactyla, assembly GCA_923062675.1. Classification (NCBI taxonomy): domain Eukaryota; kingdom Metazoa; phylum Arthropoda; class Insecta; order Lepidoptera; family Pterophoridae; genus Marasmarcha; species Marasmarcha lunaedactyla. Next base: position 5,681,571 of record OV281361.1, on the reverse strand, counting down.
ACATCCATTTAAGAGGTTCCATTCGTAACACACCCTACATTCACTAACTACATAACCTAATTTGCAACATTTCTAAATCTGATTAAATCTAATAAACAAACCTGTAAAACACCTCAGAATTCTAAAATAACCTATCAACGAAGGCTGTAAAAATCAAACTACAATAAGATCATTCAATTGATTGCTCTAACAGAATGACAGAATATATTGAACCATGTTATCAAACCCAAAAAGAAAATTGATATTATGTTGAAACAGTACATTTGAATATAGTTGGATTATAAAATTACTATCTATTACACTTTTAACCTCTAGTCATAATACCATAAAATGTTAAATAAAATAAATTAAATGCTGAAAAGAATACAAACAATGAAAAAATAATTATAAATAAAAATTCCTGAAAATAACACTCAAAATAAATTGTAAAATAAAAAACAAGAAATAATAAAATAAAAATAAAAAATAGAAACACAGTAATTGAATATTTCAGTTATTATTGATAATAAGAAAACAAGTAGTTAAAAATAAAGGCAGTGAAGCAAAAATTATAATCTATGCAAGAAATATCTACCTAAATTTTCTGAAAACTTACAATTAAAATTTAAATAATATGCCAATTGTCAATGAAGAAATATACATATAACATCTTCACAATATTACCTAAGTTTTACCTAGACTACCACTTTGCTTACTAATTCACTACTTGTACCTTCCAGCTAATTACTGTTAAAGAAAAAAGGAAAAATACCATCCAAAGGCCATATAAACTAGTATGTATGAAGAACTCAACATTAAACTGTTAAATGGTTGAATCCAAAATATATAACAGAAATAAATAAAATATATAAACTTACTAGTGTGGTGGTGTAATAATGTGTTGAATGTTTCAGTGTCATAATAATAATATAATTGTCTTGATGTATATATACACAAATAAATACTAAATATATTTAACATTAAAATAGTCACCCCCACTTATTTCAAACCCTTGTCACATTTTCAAACCTCGACCTAGGTCACAAGCAACAAATTGTGGCCTTGAAGCCACTGGAATTATACATTTTAATCAAAAATTATGCCAATAATACTCATTCTACCAACAGACACTTAGCTACTACTGAGGTAACTATACTAAACCACAGTAATATTTAACTAATTTTACTGATGATCTACCTTTTTTTTACTTATCCTGGTCACGGCACCAAATTGTAACGACCACCCCTTCCTGATCTTCTCTCTGATCATATAAGGGCATGTCATAAATAAAAATTTGAAATACATACATAAATATAATATAAAACCTAACATATATCTGTCAACTTTATTCTAATACTTCCTATTCAAAATATATATAAAACCTTCAGTTATAAACTACAGAATGAGAAATTGTAATTGGCACAATATAAAGATTTACCAATAAAAAATACAATATTTATTTGGCGTGATCGTCTAAGGTTGGGTAGGACTCTTCGTTGTGTTGCATAGTAACCAAGTTCTTTTCCGAGGTATGTGACAAAGATAAGAAACAAAGAATTTTTTAAGAATGCAATGTAAATTATTATAGTAATAAAAATATATAATATAATAAATACATACAATATATAATAAGAGGTAATAAAGAACTGTTGAAATGGATTTGATAAATTAAAATGAATTGGAAATTTATAAAAAATGGGTGTGAGTAGGGCCCCTATCCTCGCCCTAGTCATGTGAGAGATATCTTTCATTTTTTTTTGAATTTCTCTCTCCAGGATTCACCAATCCAACACCTGAGTGTTAGTACTGAATAATAATGATAAAATAAAAATACTTTGTAAGTAAATAAGTTTATAAAGATAAGTAGAGGATGGAATATGGTGAGATTGTAAGAATAAATAAAGCTAACAATAAATTCCACAATCTTGAATAAAGTTATTTATATCACAAACCCAATCCTTGCAGATACTTTAATTTAAACTGAGTAGTCTAATCTCCAAGTTGGATCATTTTCGGAAGGGTAACTCTAATATCTATTTCATGATATTACTACTATGACTAGAACTTCTTGACTGAATTACAGTCAAGAAGTTCTAGATCCAACTTTCTGCCTGAGTCTGATGAGCCGGAACTCGTCCTTGTCGCACCAACAGATAGTCAGATCAATGAAAGTGAAACCAGAAACTCCAATGACTTTAGTATTATGTTCGTTAATAATTCATGAAATAAATATATTAATGAAGGAGAGGAATAAATAGATTTATAATTCATTCCATGACATTGTTAATTATACAGCCAAGAAGTTCATGAATCAACTTCCTCACTGAGTCTGATGCACCGGAGTGTCATCCTGTCGTAACACCAGAAGCTCAGATCATTGAAATTGACAACAAGAGACTTCAACCACTGTTTGGTCTTATGCCAGATAACAAGTCGCAGAATGAACATAAATGAAGGAAGGAAATGTGAGTTTTTAATATTTGTCAATTATTCAGCCAAGAAGTTCCTGAACCAACTTTCTCCCTGAGTCTGATGAGCCGGAACTCGTCCTTGTAGCAACAAAAGATAGTCAGATCAATGAAAATGGTTACAAGAGACCTCAACGACTGTGTGGTTGTGAGCCAATTGACATGAGGATAAAGGGAGAAAATAAAGAGTAAATAAACTTCACCAAGTTGGAGATTAGCACGCTGAGTGTGTTAAATAAATTATTTTGACTCAATCAAATAACCTTCTAGTATATCTCACCATTGTAATGCATTACATACATTATATTTAGACGAATATAAACACGTCACAAATGAGCATTTTTAGTTTATCAGTACCTATAGATGTATTGTGTTCTGTGTGTGTGTGCGTAATTACTTTTAATACAAAGTAAGATAAAATATAACATGTAAGTATATATACTTACATATATAAATAAGTATATATAATAAAATACATATAAAGAATAAAGTACACGAAATATTAATATATAAATCAAGACCTTAAATAAATATACTATAAAAGTTAATTTCCCTGTTAAATTACCCTACAGTATTAAACGAAATAAACGCTCTTCTATAACAGGATTCTAACGCAATAACGTAATCTAATATTAAAATACTCAAAAATTAAACTTTTATCTACGAACTGGCAGAAATTTCCTGAAAACGAAATTCCCTATTAATGTGTACTAAAATAAACACTCACCTAAAGACTGGACCCACGTTCAACACAACACTATATTCTATTTTTAAACAATTGAAAAACTAAATATTAAACTGGGTACAAACTGGCAGAACTTTTGGGTTACTTTCGTTTCCCGACCGAGACTCAAACTTCCATTCCCCGAGACTGAAATTCCGACCCCTGCTCTGCGGCCTACTGCCCTATTTATACCCAAAAGACCGAACTCCCTCCCACGGGGCACCATGCACCACGCACCCGCGACAATCTCAAGTCATATTTCCGGGCAAAGTACAATAAATTGATATAAAAGAATGCACCCTTGAGTTACTTATTTAATTTAATTTATGTGTAACTACTGTAAAGCTGTTTTGTTTAGCAAATAAATAAATAAATAAATAATGAATAAATAAAATCTATGTGTAAATGCGAAAGCATCATCAATTATTTTTCCTGCAAACAATTACCACCCATAAGATCGTATCAACAACGGAAGAGAAATTTAGATAACAAAGTAGGCATCCCAAACTGCTATACTTTTTAACCTTTAGGAACATTAATTAGATGTATCTATCTATATCAAATTAGTACATAAATTCTGAGAAACAGATATCAATATTAAATTAATAATTTTTTCTATTTTTTATTCTTTAGCAAGGTAAATGCATTTAACTGAACATCCTTTTATGTGTAATTTTTCTTCCATTTAAAGATTCTATATATCAACAATTATATCTGTTAACATATACTAATATATAAACAGATATTTTTATGGTAACTTTAGTAAATTAGTATTGCCAAATGCTATTAGTAGGTATATTGAGATTATACTTCCGTTTTATATATAAGACTCGAGCTTGTTCCGTCACAATTAGAATTGAATTCTTGCTCACGTTGCAATTCACGATCAAACAAATCATGCATATCATTTGGTGCGGTCATACCCAATTGTACTAATGGTTTATTAACAATCGTTAGATACATATCTTCAATTATTATCAAAGCTTCGTTGTACATTTCCAAGGTAATCAACAAACCAGGATTTCTTGCATGATGACGCATACGAATTAAAATCTCTTCTGCCATATAATATTTATATTTATTCCATAATTCAAGTGGATTTGATGGCATACATGTTGATAATATAATGGCAAATAGCATTCGTATTTGTTGTGGATGAGCAGAAGTAGATGCATCATGAAGTGTTGAATCCCAATGTGCATCATCATCCAACAAATGCAAGAGTTGACCTGCTTCACGATATGTTTGACACAAATGACCGTTGACTGTTCTCAATTCTTGAAATGATTTTGGGCCATTGACGTTAACTAACAACAATCGCAAATAAAACACTCAGCATTGTTTTGATGTATTGTATATATTCTCCCAATTGCATCTGTTTGGAAAAGCCTGGATACCTATCGACTGCTTTTCTTGTTTACGTTTTTGAAATTTTTTCGAAGACTCATTCCATGTGTAATACTGAGGCACTTCAGAATATAACAAATTTATCGCAAACGTATCACCTCTTGTTTCGCATAATTTTAAAAAAGAGGTCAACTTAGTCGCTGCTGCTGGTGGTGCTGCTCTTTGCAATACATTTTCTTCATTAAAATAAACACGTTGGGCAGTACCAAGATGCACAGTCAAGTGAACAACCATAGGATTTCTTTCGTGCATTGGAAACGACATAATCCTCTAGACAGCTTCATTACTACTAATATAGCGCCCCATTTGATACTGTGTAATTTCATAATTTCTATTATCACCAGCAACACCGAAAACAGCCATATTGCTCTCTTTATTTACATACTTGCAAATATATTTAATGTATTTGACTGAATTACAATACTCCACATTTATATGAGCACTGAATATTTTCGATAATAATGGACAATACGGAACCACCCAACGATTATCAACTTATTTATTTTTATGTACCAGCCAAATTAATATATGTGCGTGCGGCAATTCCTTTTTTTGCCATTCGATGGAGTACATATGGAAACGCACCTCTCCAAATACACATAATGTCACAATTAAATCTATAAGTGCTTTCAATTTTTGCCGAATAACACGTGCTGTAATGTCATGACGATCAGTTGTAGACTGTCCTTCAAATAAATTGTTTTTGATGCCATCCCACTACGGATTACATGTGACCGGTCGACCGTATTTTCATACACAAGACATTGCGTCGTGTGCATATTTGTTCATATGCCGTGGGCTACCAATATACGAAGATGGCAATTTAGTTAAACGTCCGATGTCATTAACATTAGCATCATTCGCTATCGCATCTTGCAAATGAATATATTCTTCGGATCTTAATTATGCTTGGTTCAAACGAATAAAATTTAGACGTTCAGTTTCTATTTTGGCATACATATCAATGATGTACTGATGATATAGTTTACCACATCTCAAGATATAATTTTGTTCTTGTGGACGAACCATCAATCAATACGAATAAATATTCATGGCACTAACTTTTTTCTGTACATATTGACCTGAAAATAAGTGCAAAATGTGACTTTAGAAAATTATACAAATGAAATGTCAACACACTGAAAATAGATCAATTATTTACCTGTTCGTGGATCAATCATTGGTGTATTTATATGGTAGCCATCGTCACCTTTCCAATGCAATATTGGGTATTGTAATGCATCGTAACTACGATGAAGTTCCAAAACACGTTGCAATTGCTCATTTCTGCGATGAAGTACAATTATCACGGGATTGAAACCGATCACCAAGAATTACAATTGCAACCTCATCAATCGTCGGTGCATTGAATCGCCTTGCATGCTCTCCAAAAGGTGTTCTATCGGCCCTTATTACGATTTTGTGATCATCAGATGGCATACGATCGAGAGCAATTTTGAACAATTGAACTAATGCGTTATGATGATGGAAAAACCTTTGTAGCCCACGAATAATTTCTCGTCTTATATTTGAAATAATTGCACAACGTTGATCCAATTCATGATTTTCATCACCAGTAAAATAAATTTGCAAAAATTTATAATCAGCGTTGGGGTATGGCAATAACGAACCAGCTTGATGATAAGTCTGGCCCTGAATCTGTAACATGTATGCAATTTTAGGTAGATGTTGGATCAGAATTTTTAAAACTATCGAATACTTTATGATTCAGATTGATATAAACATGGGACAATCCCGTTGAAGTATTTACCTTAAATAATTTTAGTAGCACCAAAATAATTCATTTGAAATGCCGAATTATATTGTTGAATATGACTCAAAAAGTGCATCGACGTTTAAGATGTCCCAAAAGTAATTGAATACAATGGTATGGGTGGAGTTTCTAATGCTGGCAATCTCACTTTGCCATTAGCACAACAGATGCAGGGCGTTTCACCTGGAAAGTTAGCCGCATCACAATGCGGACATATTGCGTCCATCATTCCAATGTATCCGTACATACTATAATCAATCTGACTGTTGTAATTAAAAGCAGCACGCATCATTTCAGCCAAAACAGCACGACGTATTCTTGATCGCTGTGCTAGATTCAGTACACGTACAGGGTCAACAGATCTATTTCGTGCATTACGTTCACGCTGCGATGCATTAGCTTGTGCGCGTTCATCTGCAGTCTGTGATCGTCTTAGTACTGCCACATCATTTGCATTACGCGTTCGTCGATCTATATCTGCTCGTCTGGCTCGTGGCATTTTTCCTTCATATTAAAAAGAATAAATCAAATTAAAAACAAATTGCTACATTGATAGTGGTGTATCAGTATTTATACATGTGCGTATATGTGTGTATGGAAATATACACACATATACGCACATATATATAATATATATATATGACTGCATATACATAGTACATTTGAACAATTCCAGTCTCACCGTATGTATGAATGCACTCAACAATATGTTAAAAAATTTAATTTTTTTATGGCATTCATCTGTTGTTACTATACAATAAGTATTTCTGGCAATTTCAAGTATTAGTATTAGTTAATTAAAACATGGTTTTCAAAACAAAATAAATCAAAAAAAAACTCGTGTAAAATTCAAACTTAATATAAACACAAAGCAATAATTATGACCGCATGAATGACATAACAACATGCTGGTACTATCAACACTGAAAAAAGTTTTAATTTGACACCACAATCCCCATCTGAAAAAAAGTTTCAATTTGACAGCAAAATCCCCATTGACAAAATGATCCGCCATATATTGAATTAATTTGTTACAAAAAATGTGATAAACGAAGAACCGTTCACCGATTTTGTGCAAACTTCACATAAACCATTTACTAAATAGTCTGAACAAAGCCTAAACATTTGGTTTGGATAGGTGAGCCCGTTCTTGAGTTATAAAATTACATCGAAAAGTGGCATTGATTTATATATATATAGATAGATTATTTTTTTAATATACTTATATGTATATCCTGGAATTGTAAATGTTTTAGTAAGTTTTAGTTTATAAGGTAGTATATAATATAACTGAATATGGAACACATTCCTTTAATATTTTCCAGGCTTGGAAGATCGAATGCATATGATTCAAAGAGTCGTAATAACCATGAATAAATTTAACAGAAAGATCCTCAAAAGAGATGCTCTCTTTAAAAGAGTTGAATGAAAGGGGAATGAATATAAATGTGCAGTCAGTGCAACATAATAATATTATGAGTCTAACGTAGCGTTAATTAATTGTTTTTCGTTGATGGGTGAATTCGTAAAAATAAACTTAAACTAAAAGTGACAGCCAGTTTAAGTTAAAGTTTTTTTTGGTTGTTATTTTCTTACTTAGCTTTTTTATTTATTGACTGGGAACGATGAATCAATCAACGCTATCGGAATGTCGGCAACACAGTGTTTAAGGTGATATGGTTTTTCAATATTTAACGCAAGTGACTCTGAAATGCCGCAAAAAGGTTTTACAACATAATAATGCAACTTAAGCTGATTACTTCACATAATATGAACTAAAATATCCAATAATAATCCGACCAGCAGATAGCAAGTGTGGTGTATAATAAATTGAATAAAACCATGTCGTTGATTCAGTGCTACACTAAAAAATCGTATCTCAGTGAAAATTAGTCTCAAGTGAAGTATTTAATACTTTTTACCCAATAATATTACTGTTAATTTAAGTTAATTTAATTTAATTTTAATACACAATTGTTGACTTGGTAAACATGAGGTGGTTACGCTTAAAAGTTTGTTAAACTGTCAAAAAACAAAACTCTTTTGAGATCCCATCGTTGTACCACCTTAAAATAGTATAAACAAGGTTATTACAGGTTATAAAATTGTCATTCTCTCTCCAGACTTCCCTCACGATAATACCACCAAAATGGATACCACCACCGAGAAAGTTTCTTCCTCTAGAGCTCAGGACCAAAACTCACTGCATAACATCGCAGATACCGCTCACAGTTTGCCTTCGCTCACGTCGCTGAAATCGTTGAACAATAGATAGCTGTCTCGTTCGAGACAAGGGTGTCCCTTTATATCCTGGAGGAACATATAGTCCTGTCGTGTCCTTATCCATGCCGGATTTATTGAACATGGGTTCACGTTATTGCACGACAACGCCCGTACCCACGCGGCCTTGGTTGTTCGGCACTACTTGAAAGAGGCAGGGATCCATTTTTGGCAATGGTCGGCAACAGTTTCGGTTTTAAATCCGATAGTGCAATTATGGGACTATCTAAAACGTCAAATACGATCTCGTGATCCTGCCCCAGCAATTTCACAAGAACTGTATGGTGCGGTTGTTGCAGTATGGGATAACATTCCTCGAGATCGCGTGGATACCGTTATAACGACGGTAAATTGTTAAATAAAAACGGTTAAATTAGTTTTTGCATTATTGTTTTGTTTTTGTTTTTTAATGACAGACTAAGGATTTTAACCAATAATAGAAAGTTTTTGTAAATTTTTTTTTGATTTTCATTTTGGCTTTTTTACCCCTCATTTTTTATGATTTTATTTGTATTCAAAGAATAAGCTTTCATGTTGTAGGTACCTAGTAATCATGATCTTATTCTCATTTCTTCATATTTTTCAGCTAAAAAGTCCATGGATTTTATGACATCACAGTTTTGGGCTTTATCTTAATTAATGGCTTGTTCAATGTTAAAAATTTTTTGATTTTAATGTACTAATGACGCTGAAAATATAGCCTTTAACTCATCTATAGCTGACATTAACTCTCTCTTCTTCTTTATGCGTTGGTTTATATTTATTCAAAATACTTTTTAAAATATAATGATTACAACGTTTTGTGGTAAATGAGAAAACTTAATAAACTATGCGCGATTACATAATACACCGTCAAAAAAGTGGGTGAATTATTAAAAAAACATAAAAGATTCAGATTTCAGATTGTTATATGCATCTCCAAAATAAAGTATCCCCATTATTTTATTTTAAAATTTTCTTACTCAATGTTCTTTATATCCTGTAATTTGTAATTCCAGTATGTAAAAGATATACATCTGAAATGATATACAGGAAAAGAAAACTATTATACTCTTGACTTAACTATTGATTTTCAGTTTTGCGTTAAAAAACATATACCAGTAATATGTTCAACCCTAAATTAAAAAGTTCGCGGCTGCTACCACCTGCTTTGCAACTGACATTTCCCGAGGTAAGATGACGCGAGGCGTGGCCGCGGCATGTTTGCATCTGCCCATTTCAACACTTTTTCCACTAAAATTAATAAAACGCTTTTCAGGATTGCGTCTGTGGCGTGAATCGTAAACGAGAAGTTTCATTTATTTCATCTTATGAAATGTAGAATAGAATATGTACCATATCATAATGGAAGCTTTTTTCAATTATATAATTTATCAGTAAGAGTAATTTTTTAAATTCTTTTTTGTATAGTTTTCGCAGAATTGCTTCTGTTTATATAACTTTACAGCAAGTATTATTTTTACTTTTCCTTTGAAGAGCTAAGATAAGCTTTTATAGCTAGTGCCATCCATGAAGACCCCATTTGCGCGTTTATTGGACCGCGTTTACATGGATGGCACTTACAGTTATATCCTTGACTTTGTTGACGTGCAATCAAAATGGATACAGCTTTCTCGTAGAGACCGTGAAAGATGTAGCGGTTATCGTGTCAGCAAATCCGAGAATGCTAGTGGCATATGTAATTTAAATACTTGTAAACTAAATACTCACACGGGTATACACTATCCAATATTTTTCTGACTTTAGACTTAACTTGGATGAATATTTCATAGTATAAATCTGTAAATGGCAATCATTTACATGAAACATGAAATAGCTTACTTTATTCAAAGTTTATTGAACAATAAATATTAAAGAACAATAAAGAATTTATTTAGAAAAATTAACAATAGTAGGATTAAAATAATGATTTTTGGATTGAAATGAAATTTAGATAGTTCTCTTTCAATTTAGATCCTGCATTAACTCCCGATACCTTTTAAATTTCAAAAGTTAGCCTTTATATTAATTCAGGTTATATGCTATCCATGTGCCAAAATCATCCAAATCTGTTTATGTGTTTTTACGTGATTGAGTAACAAACTTTCACAATTATAATATTAGTAGGGTATTTGTCTTGAAACGATATTTACAAATATATTAATTGTTGCCTCCCGATTCCTTTGCCTGCAAACATGCGGTTTAAAGTGCGCTTTATTAACTTAGAAGACACCACAAACAGAAATTAATTATTTGCTTTTATTCAGGCGATATGTGTTCAACTTCATATTTAATAAGACCGAAACTAAAATTAATTTATTAAAATTGTATCTAAGTAGCTCAATCTAATTAAATGTCAATCTAAATATATTAATCGTCTACGACGTTGTTTACACGGTTATACCACAGGAAAATAGAACTGTATTCAAGTTGCACACAATCATACAGACATATTTCAATAACGATGTCGCCGCTGTGTAAACAAAGTGTTAAAGCGTTTGTGAAATACAAATTAGCATTAATGACATAAGATAAAATTTAGTCAAAAATGTATTGCTAGCAATTACAATTTCAATGTTCTTTCAAAACACAAAGACTTTCATACTAATTTTCCATTTCCCTCCCTTAAAGTGAAAATACCAAAATTACTGCCTAATCAAGCAAATCTTTACTAATATTATGAAGAGGAAAGATTTTATGTTTGTTTGTATAGTATGAAACTAAAAACTACTACGAAATATCGTTCACATTGTAACACTTTCTTTTTTCGTGTGACCATCAGTTTGAATTTTTTTTGTAACGTTTATCTTAAATAAGGGCAAGAAACTACGCCATAGAGCCTGGTCTTTCGTTAACATTATTTTTTCTTCTTTTATGATGATGATGATATTTTGTATGATAATGAAGAAGACAAAGATCATTAGTAAAGCGATAACGTGATTTACTATCAATCTTGGAACAAAACAAAAAACGTTTTCTACACTTTTCAATGGGTTTTCATTTAATGCAGATATCAATGACTATGCACTGCAACTATCATCATTATTCACTGAACACTTTGGCTTTATAAAAAAATGTGCATTGGAACGCGAGGTTTTCAGTCAAAAAAAGAAGTTACAAATAAATCTCAACGGAGGACGCTGTCCTGAATGTCAGTAGTATACTAACCTGTGTACTTTTGTGCATATTTTTAGTCTTTAAGGTAAGTTATATTGTTTTCATATGTGTGTACAAAAACCGTTTAAAAAAAACATTTCTATTATCATACATTATCAGTATTTTGTTTACTTTATATCAATTTTCAATCAAACAATATCTGCATATATTTTGGCCTGCCTGAAACAAAAATGCTTTACGAATTAGTTACAGTACCATCTACAATCTTAAAAAAAAAATAAAAGCATCGCTAACCAAAATCAATACATACCTACATGATTAAATATATGATAAAGATTTTAAAACATTTCAAACAAACAAAGAAACAAGCTTCATATATATTTTAACAGTTGCTTTGGATAATGTGCTTTATATAGAGAAATTTAACGTTCATTACACTATTTGGAGGATAAAATCTTCCAAAAGTCTGTGACTTGAGACTTATGAGGTATTTTGAAATGAAGTATCGTGTTGCTTGGCTATTGGGTAAATAGTGGAGTTAAGTAAGTAAGTTTTTTAACGTAAATATTGTCTTACAATTTCTATTTTACAAACAAATAAACTAGCAGTAAACTAAATAAATAAATTATCTACTAGCAGAAGGGCGTTTACCTACTACGCCACTCGGCCGCATTATATCGATATATAATAAATATTGATTGAAATTGAAAGATATATAATAAATAACAAATTATGTCCTAGCATTTCCTCGATTCTTGGTTAAGCCCTCGTTAACAGTAATTGTTTTTAAAACACCTACCTAATATCTAGTTATGTACCCCTAAACACCAAAATGAAATTTTTTATCATAGTAACTATGATTAGCTAATGCGTGAAAGCCTAACAAACAAACATTTGTGAAGTTTCCAAAAAATATTTTATATTTAAATAAACGTGACGTCACTCATTATTATCTGCATCATGTTTTATTCTTGTCATAAATTTGTTTTCAAATAATTCCGTAGTATACATTTCACGTTAATTAAAAAAATATTACGGTTGGGATAGGTTAGAAGTATGTAGGTAGTACGGTATGCAAAACCGACCAAAGTCACAAGTTTACGTAAAGTTACATCAGTTTTCGCTGAAACCGGTTTCAACAATAAAAAATAAAAGAAAAATTTGCATTATAAATTATTCTCCTATTGCAATTTTTTTTTTATAATAATTAGAAAACTTCTTTAACGTTTCAGGAATGATTTCGGGAAGTTTCCCCGAAACTTCTTTTCTCACATTTTTTACTTTATTGATTTTGCTGTTTCTTTGCATTACTTTGGATTGTTGACTATTTAACAGTTTACGGACACAGTTTAAGTACATTCAGGATCGATTTTTCAAAATTATCAAAAATAAATGATATTAAAATTTGCAACTTTTCGGTGTCATTTAACGCAATGCTTAAATTCATTCCAATATGTATGTTGTAAGTTTAATGTATCTAATTTCAAAGTCGAAGTAAACTTATCCACGCAGGTAACTCAAACAAATCAAAATACTAAACCGATCCGGAACTAACGAACCTAATAAATTGTACCTGTGACAAACTGAAGGAAGCCATTAAGAGCTCGTAAAGACTCGAATTACAGAGAATAAATCCTCTAAACGTTCTATTTAGGCTTTGTAATGTTATTCATAGGTGACATTTAAGTTAAATACCACTTAAGTTGCTCTAAGTAGTAAATACCAACTGTTACTTAGGAATTTGCGGATGAGCAATACGGTGGAAATGAGGTATAAAACGGGTTTTGAAGTAGAGTCGGGAGCGTTGGTGCAATAAGTTGGTATCAAAGTATTTGGGGCGCTTTCAGAAGACCATGCAACGTGCAAGCGATTCACGCCGCGTGTATCTGTGATATGTCAGTAAATATGATTTTTTTACATCTTTGGGGTTTTAACTTTTTAAGAACCGAAGTTCAAACCTGATCTTCATAATGTGTCTACGGCCGAGTGGTGTAGTGGGTAGTAGCCCTGCCTCACACGCCGTAGGTCCCAGGTTCGAGTCCTGGTCGGGGCATTCATTTGTGTGTTGGAAACAGATTTTTGTTCTCGGGTCATGGTTATTTATATTTATATATATATTTTAACTGGGTTTGCCCCAGTATGGTCATCCATAACACAAGCTCTGTTTACTTTGGGGCAGTTAGTGTATTTGTCTGGGGATTTATTTCTTTTTATTTCTTTTAAAAAATTAAATAAAACAAGTTCTATTTATTTATTTTATTCTTTTAAGAGGTAACTGCTGAGGAATTATTAGACTTTATTGTTAAGGCCTTTCTGTTCCTTTAATCTACCAGTTTTCAGTTTTACTCTGTGACCTAAGTGGGTTAATGGTGAAAGCAGTGCAATGTTTTATGGTTAGCTGTGACACTGTAAATCATGTCCCACCAAAAACATTCTGCAAAAAACAAGCCAAGTCTCGATGGAACTGCTTGTTTATCTCTAAAAAGTAATGAAATTGTCTTGAAATTGAATTTATTGTGATAATTGCCCAAGCTTCTACTACGGATATGTTAAAAACTCAAAATTGTCATGTGGTTCCGGTGTGACCATATTGAAAAAAAAGTTCTTGTTGAAATCACTTTATATCTTAATGTGCCATTCTTAAAAAAAAGTAGAGAAATAAATCATGAATATTACATGAATATACACCTATATTGCATAATTTAATCTTTGTGTGATACGCTTTTCTTTTATTCTATTAGGAAATATTTATAAAAAACTGTTTTCACCTTAAATTCTAAATGGCGGCTGAAGCAGCGCAACTTTGGTTGAATTTATATTCCCAGTTACCCCCTAAAAGCTAGTAAAATAATACGCATATTGTCTGCTACGGAGGATTGAGGAGTGGGTTTGTATGGGCGAGGAGCCGGGATGGGATTCGATGGGGGGTGCTGCCTCCAGTTATCTGGGGCAGGCCTGGACTGTGTAGGCTTTGCAGCCGGAGGAACCCGGCTACGCAGCGGCGGAAAGTTTTCCTGAGAAAGGGGCGGGGCCTGTTTGGGTGCCGCCCTATTACAATTGGAACGCATACAGCGGGGTGCACGAGGGCAGCCCCTGTAATTTGCGGTGTGGCCGGACTGGCCACAAAGCACGCAATCGGTAGGAGAGGGAGTTTCAGAAGTGCGATTGCACTCCTTAGTGAAGTGAGGGACCAGGCACTTGACGCACCTGGGCGGTGCGCGGCAGTTGGCCGCCGCGTGCCCGTACAACTGGCACCGATGGCACTGGCCGGGATGACCGCGGCGATGAGGCGCCTCGATTGAGATCCCAGAGAGGCCGCATATAGTGCTAACCCCTTTGAGGATCTCCCTGGACTTGGGGACGTTGGCGAGAACCACCAAAGCGAGAGGGTGTTGCCTCCCGTACTTGCTGTGCATTTTATGCACCGCGAGTGCCGGAAAGCCTTGGGACTGCAGATCCTCCAGGATAGCCTCGTTCGATAATTCGAACGGGACTCCCCTGAGTACCGCTCTGATCTTACGCTCTTCTGACAGAGCATTGGTATGATAAGCATATTGCTTATCGGTGAGGAGCTTTGTTAAAGCACGAAAGTCGTCTATCGACGAGACTAAGATTTTAATAGATTCACCTGAGTTGGCCGCTCGGGTGTAATGGATCTTGTGCTCATTGCACAATATCGAGACCTCAGTCCATTTACCCTTTTCCCGAAGGAAAACGGGTGGTGGGACCTTGGCCTTGACAGAAGTTGGGGCCGGAGCGGGTGTTGAAGACACCGGGACAGCTGGCGTTGAAGACGCTGCAGGGGGTGGTGGAGAGCCTAAGACCAGAGGGGTCTGGGGAACTGGGGTGGCCTGAGGGGCCATTGTGGACATTATCGTCATGAAATGAGGGATAAGAGAATCTAGGAAACGGTACTTATCAGCATTTATAGACATGCCTTCAGCACAAGTACTTTCAAGTAACTTCTTCCAAATCTCATCAGAGCTTAGGGAAGCCATTGCGGAGGGGTTGGGGAGGGACAACAATATATAAATATATATACTATGAACCTAACAACGATGACTAACTTCCTAAAACCACCCTACACGCAGTAGGGCGGATGAGGACGACGCGGATAACTTACTCGAACACGAAGACTCGAGGCGCCTGGAACGACGAATTCCCGTCGACGAAGCTCACCTTCCACGAAGTACGGTTAACAACCCACTAACCGCCGTGAAAACGGCGTTAGAAACTTATTAGATGTATGGTTAACAACCCACTTTCCGCCGTGAAAACGACGTTAGAAACTTATTACGGTATACAACTATGACATTATTAATTTCGACAACAACCAGTGAAATTTGGGTGCTCAATTAGCGCGGGAGCTAATGGAGCGGGAAGGCGTCTGCGATCGACGTGCGCTCGAGAACGCACGCAGGCCGAGACTGAGAATTTGCGGCCTGAAGGGCTTCGAGATCTAAAGTTCATTGCGTGGGTTCGCCAGTGCGCGCGTTTCTCGGTCTAGCGACTTTGAATATCGAATCTAAGACAGGAGCAGTATATGAGCCTGAATCTCGAACAAGATGATTGGGATGAGTTTCGGCGCGTTTGAAGAACGATTCTGAGAGTGTTTTGAGGTGCTGTTGCACTGTAGGTAGTTCAAGATCTCTGTGCAGGTCCGCGTTACGCACGTACCAAGGTGCGTTTGTGGCCCTGCGGCAGAAGAGATTTTGAACTACCTGCAGTTTATACAGGACGGAGGGTTGGGCGTGGGCAAAGACTGGCGAAGCATATGACATGACGGGTCTAACGCAGACCTTATAAAGCGTACGTTTATTTCTGAAAGACATTTTACTTTTTCTTTCTATCATACTATATAGGCGGCTTAAGTAAAAACCCGCGAGTTTCGTTACTCTATCGACGTGTGTCTTGAAAGAAAGCGTCTGGTTTAAGGTGACGCCTAAGTATTTAATACTGCGCTTCCAGGGGATGGGAATACCTAATATTCGAATGTGGGGATCGTTGTAGCGATTACGACGTTTGTGGTCGAATTGAATAGCAGAACTCTTTTCTGGGTTGACATCGATACGCCATTTTTGAAACCAAACGCCGAGGGCGTTTACGGCCTTTTGGAGTCTGGTGATGTTATACGGGACCGAGTGACCTTTAGTGTAAAGGGCGGTGTTGTCTTCAAAGAGGGCGAGTTCGACGCCTTTCGGCGGGATGGGGATGTCGCTGGTGTACACAGTGTACAGCAGAGGGGCGAGGACTGAGCCTTGCGGGACTCCAGCCTTTATGGGACGAGGCGCGGAGAGCGTGCCTTCATGTTTGAATCGAAACGTACGGTCTTTAAGAAACGACGCGATTAATCTGACTAGGCGAACCGGTAAGCCTATTTTATAGAGTTTATAAACGAGACCGCTGTGCAAGACTTTGTCGAAAGCCTTGGCTACGTCAAAGAAAACCGCGACTGTTTTATTACGAAGTGGATAGAATCCTTCGAGTATGTACTCGACGATTCGATGGACTTGCTGAGGGCAGGAGTGCTTAGCGCGAAAGCCGAACTGGTGGGGAATAATGAGAGGGTCGCCATCCGTTGGAAATAGAAGGTTCCGCATTCGAGAGAGAATGACTCTTTTGAGAAGTTTAGACATTGCCTTGAGGAGGCTGATGGGTCTGTGATAAGCCGGGACATTCAGAGGTTTGCCCGGCTTGGGAATGCCTATGACTGTCGCTTCTTTCCAGGCTTTTGGAAAGCAGGCATCGAAGACAAGGTAAGCACCTGTTGAGGCAGATGCTTAAGTGCGTGGTTGGAAATACGTTTTGGACTTTTGACTTCTAATGAGAAGCAAGATTTCATCATTAGAGACTGTGACGGGGTCGTCGGTGATGGGGAGAGATTCTCTGCGGAGAACTTCGTCGTCCACCGCCTGGATGTGGGAGTCAGCGAAGCATTCGGCTTTCTCTTCGACTTCAGGGCAATAGTGCCGTCGGGACGAGTGAGAGGAGTTACGTGAGAGGCGGTGTCTACGCGTAAGGCTCGGGCCATTCGAAAATTTGCTTGGTGGGACGGGGAGATATTCTCCATGAGATCGTTAAACTGAGCGTCTCGGAGTTCCGCAAGGCAAGACCTAACTTTACGTTGAAGCTGATTCGCAGCTGTTCTGTATGCGGGCGTGGGATATTTCTTGGCTCTCCGGAGAGCCGCGTTCTTGGCTTTAATAAGATTGCTAACGGCTAAGGGAAGCGTGGGTTTGCCTTGCTTAGCAACCTTTTCGTTGTCACTGATGGCTGAGTTGATAGCATCAGTGAGAGAATTTACTAATGAATCGATTTTATCCGGGCTATCTAATTGTTCGGGAGAGATCGCGAGTGGAGAGTTCGGAGCCTCTAAGGCTGAAACTAACGTATTTTTAAAACCTTTCCAGTTGGTAAAGGTCTTAGGAGATGAGACGTTATCGTTCGGCGGTCCTAGCACGAGGGAAACGGGGCGATGGTGGCCCTCCACGATGGGCGCACCAGATGGTAAGGTGACTCCCCCCGAGTCTGCTACTAGGAGGCCATGGATACCAGATAACTGGTACCCGGTGGCAGATCAGGTCTGTGGTTCTGCCACCGACCACACCTCGGCCGCAGGATAGGACAAGCGGCGCACCGCAATACCGACATGCCTCTTCCTCTGCGGCCCCACCAGTGCCGTTTCGTCGGAACGGCCCCGCCAGCTCGCAGGAGGTAGGGAGAGTGGCGCCCGTAATACCAAAACGCCTCTCCCCTTGCGATCCCTCCACGGCCGCAGAAGATAGGGAGAATGGCGCACCGTATAAGTGTTTCTACTGGCCGTAGTCATTTTTTTTAACCGCTCGATGACCTAGGCTCCGACCATCGCCCCGTTTCCCTCGTGCTAGGACCGCCGAACGATAACGTCTCATCTCCTAAGACCTTTACCAACTGGAAAGGTTTTAAAAATACGTTAGTTTCAGCCTTAGAGGCTCCGAACTCTCCACTCGCGATCTCTCCCGAACAATTAGATAGCCCGGATAAAATCGATTCATTAGTAAATTCTCTCACTGATGCTATCAACTCAGCCATCAGTGACAACGAAAAGGTTGCTAAGCAAGGCAAACCCACGCTTCCCTTAGCCGTTAGCAATCTTATTAAAGCTAAAAACGCGGCTCTCCGAAGAGCCAAGAAATATCCCACGCCCGCCTATAGAACAGCTGCGAATCAGCTTCAACGTAAAGTTAGGTCTTGCCTCGCGGAACTCCGAGACGCTCAGATGAACGATCTCATGGCGAATATCTCTCCGTCCCACCAAGCGTACTTTAGCATGGCCCGAGCCTTACGCGTAGACACCGTCTCTCACGTCCCTCCTCTCACTCGTCCCGATGGCACTACTGCCTTCGAAGTCGAAGAGAAAGCCGAATGCTTCGCCGACAGCATTGCCGCACAATGCTCGCCCAGCACGCAACCTGCTGATCCCTCACACATCCAGGCGGTGGAGGACGAAGTCCTTCGCAGAGACTCTCTCCCCATCACCGCCGACCCTGTCACAGTCTCTAATGACGAAATCTTGCTTCTCATTAGAAATCAAAAGTCCAAAAAGGCTCCGGGTGCGGATGGAATTTCCAACCACGCACTTAAGCACCTACCTCAACAGATGCTTACCTTGTTAGCTATCATTTTCAATGCCTGCTTCGACCATAGCTACTTTCCAAAAGCTTGGAAAGAAGCGACAGTCATAGGCATTCCCAAGCCGGGCAAACCTCTGAACGTCCCGACTAATCACAGACCCATCAGCCTCCTCAAGGCAATGTTTAAACTTCTCGAGAGAGTCATACTCTCTCGAATGCTGAACCATCTGTTTCCAACGGATGGCGATCCTCTCATTATTCCCCATCAGTTCGGCTTTCGCGCTAAACACTCCTGCCCTCAGCAAGTCCACCGAATCGTCGAGTATATACTTGACGGTTTCTATCCGCGTCGTTATAAAACAGTCGCGGTTTTCTTTGACGTAGCCAAGGCTTTCGATAAAGTCTGGCACAGCGGTCTCGTTTATAAACTCTACAAGATAGGCTTACCGGATCGCCTAGTCAGGTTAATAGCGTCGTTTCTCAAAGACCGTACGTTTCGATTTAAACACGAAGGCACGCTTTCTGCACCTCGTCCCATAAAGGCTGGAGTCCCTCAAGGCTCAGTCCTCGCCCCTCTGCTGTACACCGTGTACACCAACGACATTCCCATCCCGCCGAAAGGCGTCGAACTCGCCCTCTTTGCTGACGACACCGCACTCTATACCAAAGGCCACAGTGTTCGGCACCTTGTAACCAGACTCCAAAAGGCCGTAAACGCCCTTGGTGTATGGTTTCAAAAATGGCGCATCGATGTGAACCCTGAAAAGAGTTCTGCGATGCGCTTCGACCACAAACGCCGTCGTCCCGATGGCGATCCCCACGTTCGAATGTTAGGCATTCCCATCCCCTGGAAGCGCAGTACTAAATACTTAGGCGTCACATTAGATCCGACGCTTTCTTTCAAGCCACACGTCGAAAGAGTTTCGAAACTCGCTCGTCACTATTTAGTCCGCCTAAATAGCATGTTAGGTAGAAAAAGTAAAATGTCCTTCAGAAACAAACGTACACTTTACAAGGTCTGCGTTAGACCCGTCATGACGTATGCCTCGCCAATCTTTGCCCACGCCAAACCCTCCCTCCTGCACAAACTGCAGGTAGTTCAAAACCTCTTTTGCCGCCGGGCCACAAACGCACCGTGGTACGTGCGTAACGCGGACTTGCATAGAGATCTTGAACTGCCTACAGTACAACAACATCTCAAATTACTCTCTGAAGCGTTTTTCAAACGCTCCGAAACCCACCCCAATCCTCTAGTTCGTGATTCAGTCTCATATACTACTCCTGTGTTAGACTCGAAGTTCAAAGTCGCTAGGCCTAGAAATGCGCAAGCGTACTCATCCACCAGACTGTCACGCGATCTCGAGGCCATTCTGGCCGCAAATTCTAATTCTAACGTAAATTCTAATTCTAACGTAAATCCTAATTCTAACGTAAATGCAAATTAACTCAATTTTATTTTGCAATTTTTTAATTTTTGTTTTAATTATTGATTTTCATTTTGAGCACCTTCAGTGCTATGTATTAACCTTCAGTGCTTTGAGCACCTTCAGTGCTATGTAATCCCAGCGGGTGACCCCTTCTGCGCCCCGCTAGCGCGGCCTCTTTCTCCAATTGGCCGTCGCTCAGATGAAGGCTCAGTGGCAAAAATGCACGAGCCGACAGGGGGTTTTTAGTGGGTATGGTCCTGGTAGGCGTCGGGACGAGTCCCACATAACTTTGGAATCGCGCCAGAGTATGCGTCAGGGCATTTTTATCCTCCTGCCCTTCCCGCGGAGGGGAACAAAAAAAAAAAAAAAAATTATGAAATTTTTGCAATACTTTCAGCATTTAATTAAAGCCGATAATTTGAGTTAATTTACCACAACTTGCAAAAACAGCAATTTTTTTAAATTTTTACAATAAATTTATCATTTAAAATATAAATTTTAAAGTAAAAAGACATTCTGGTAGCCTAGATTGATAAATACTGATTGGATAATTCTTTTTGCACAAAATTTATTGATTCCTAAAATTAATTGATTTCTTTTAGAAATAAGCAGTACCCAGGCACACTGTTTTTAATTACTAATTTCCTAAACCTTTATTTTAAATTTGTGTGTACATAAATTATTAAATAAATTAAATGGTTCCGTAAAGCACCATCTTGAAGCTTTAGACTCAGCTCAGTTGCTCGAGGAGCCCTTAAAATTATCAACGATGCTGCGCTTAAAAAGAAAAAACTACAGAGTCTAGAGCACCCTTACAAAGTTTGGTGAGCATGCAAGTGTTCGTTTTTAACTTATTAAACCTTTAACATTTCAACATCGGACTACTACTACTATTTGATTATTGAATAGCTTTAGTCCCTATGATTTTTCACAAAAAGTTGAAAATGCCAGGATGATTGAGGAAAAGCATTTCCTCTTAAAATCAGACTAATTTTCTAACATGTGGCGCAATTTAGTACTTCCGAAATGCATAAGAAAAAAAACAACATGAATGGTCTCAAATGAAATTAT
Source organism: Marasmarcha lunaedactyla (assembly GCA_923062675.1). Lineage (NCBI taxonomy): Eukaryota > Metazoa > Arthropoda > Insecta > Lepidoptera > Pterophoridae > Marasmarcha > Marasmarcha lunaedactyla. Next base: position 5,659,732 of record OV281361.1, on the reverse strand, counting down.
TTTTCTCAAAATATTCTCTTTTTGCGTTAATGTGCTTTTTTTTATCAATTTCTGTTAAAATCAAGAGTGTAGTAACTCAGCAGTCGAAATTGATTACGATTTTGAAAACCTTAAAATCTGCTTAAACTAAAACCTAAACATTTAACCACCCCACCAAGAATGGTCTCCAATAATATTATTGTTGCACAAAATATTTTTCTTTTGCTTAAGAACAAACAATTTTGAAAAAATTTATGTCACTCCTCCGTGGTGATCTCAAACACATATTTTTCATACTCATTGCTAGCGTCTTCTGGTAATAAAAGCCATTGATCACGTATACAGCTCTTAATTTTTTGGAGAATATCACAAGCTGCCTGGCCTGAATTTTATACAGGATTGACCATAGCCATTAAAATAGCTATATGTAGTCGTTAGAAGCGGTTTGAAGCAGCACGATACTCTGCCGAGCTTTCAAATTACAATTGAAATCGTACACAGAAAATCATAGTACACATATTTGCATGAGGTTGTAGACACAATTTTATTTTAATGCCATAAAATAAAAATAAAGAAACAAGCAATAGTTAGATGAAACAAACTACATTATAACCTAAATTCTGCAGTCAAAGTAAGTGGCCATTTATGTAAGTGGCCAGTTACGGAAATATGCAGGGAAATTTTTAAAACAATCCTTAATGAAGTGAAAAGGTAAAAAAAAGAAATATATTTAGATGATATCGTTGACGTATTTCCATTCATACTTGCACGCATCAAGACTTAGGTAAGTTTGTCATTACCCTCGTGGTAATGCTCTACGGCATGACGTCAGCACACTCAAATAGCTGTCTCGAGTTTGTGTCTTTCATGTTGTAGTCAAGCTGTATACCTTGATTTATGTTTTTTACAATGTTCAAAAAAGAGGGCCGAAAGGTATTTTTTTTCCGCTGGCTCTCGGCACCTGTAATATCTTTCAGAAGACTCTGAAAACCCAAAGTTAAGGTGTAAGGAGGAGACATTCATCGCGTGTATTTTTTGAATATTTCGATTTTGATTTGATTTTATAAAGTTTCCACAAGATAGCAACTTCAAAATACATGAAATAAATCAAGTAACGATTAAAATATTCAGTTTTATATCTTTTAAAGTATATTACTAAAAGTTAAAAGTTAATGTCAATACATGTCAATGTCACAGAAAGTTATATTTTATAAATGCAAGATTGGCAGAAATAGCCCGCCACACCGGTCGCGGCTGATTGCCATTTTTCAATTAACTAACTAACTATACTATTTCCATTTCTTTATTTTCTCGATGACAGTTCTAATTTGATATAATGTAGTGTTGTGACCAAATAAGTAATGATATCGATCGCATATATTTATTATATTTTGAACAAATACAACAAATACAACATTCAAATATATTTTTTCAAGGTGGGAACACTCAATAGCCCACCGCCATTTTGTGTTTGTTTTAATCTGTCACTCGCAACAAGACGGTCGTGCTAGTCACTACATTTCTGTTCGCTGAGTTTTTTCACATTATCCATACGTTACCTTGTTGATTTTGTGTTCCTCCGTGTTAATTGCTGCCCAGCTGTCAAATATCAAAATGCCGAAAGGATCTGTTCTGAAAAGGAAGGTGAGAGAACTGGTGATCAAGGTTCGTAATTACTTTGAAGCAGAGTATCAAAATGGTGACCCGCTATTACCACTGTCGCAAGTGCGAGAGCGTGTTGCGGCCGCATTAGGAATTAGTGGACCTACTGTTTCAAAAATTACTACTGAAGCTTACGGTACATGCGGCATGCAGGAAAATAAGCTTCGTAGGCCTAAGAAAAAACGCCAACCGCGTCGTGTGACATCGGTTGACAACTTCAACGCTGATGCTATTCGCCGTCATATATATGACTATTACTTGCGCAAAGAAATTCCAACACTTAAAAAACTTGTTGTTTCTTTACGTTAACGTGGTTAGTTCCATGGCCAAAAATCGTCATTAAGCTTAGTTTTGAAAGAAATTGAATTTTCCTTAAAAAAATCGGACAAACGTAAAATATTGATGGAGCGTCACGACGTTGCTATGGCTCGCTGCGAATTTTTGAGCGAAGCCAAAATTTTTCAATTGATCAAGATTGGTCAAATGTTATTTTCACTGACGAGACTTGGTTAAATGCAAACCACACAGTATCTAAGAACTGGACTGACGACACCGCCGCTTCCACTAGTTCAGTGCCAATGGGAAAAGGTGAACGCCTTATCGTATGCCATGCAGGGTCTACGAAAGGATTCGTGTTAGAAGCTTTACTGGCCTTTAAATCCAAGAAAACAGTGGAATACCACAAAGAAATGAACGCGGAGATTTACGAAGGATGGTTTAAAGAAATGGTGCAATCTCTGGAAGAACCGTTAATAATTATTATGGACAACGCTACATATCACTCCAGACAAATTGATAAAATGCCGACGCAGGCCAATAAAAATCAGAGATAATTGTCTGGCTCCAACGTCATGGCGAAAATGTGGATAATACTTTATTAAAAGTACAATTAGTGAATATTTTAAAACATAAAAAAGCCTCCCTAAAAGATATGTTATCGACGAAATAGCTGCCGAATGTGGTCATTGGGTTCTTCGACTTCCGCCGTATCATTGCCAGTACAATGCTATAGAACAAATATGGGCACAAATCAAAGGACACGCCGCTCGAAACAATACCCATCCCCCTTTTACGGCAAACAAGATGTTAGATTTATAAAAAAATGCATGTGCGGAAGTTACTGCTGAAAACTGGGAAAAAATTGTGAGAAGAACCCAAAATATTATAGCGTCGGATTGGGAAATTTATGTGGCATTCGATAATATACAAGTACAGGAACTTATAATAATGTGGGAACGCTCATCGAGTGACAGTGACGATTCATCGGATTTTGATTAAAATAAATAAAGATTGCCTGACGTTATAATTATTTCGTTTCATTGTCGAGTACCTACCTAAACCTACTTATTTTACAACAGCTTCAAAAATTTTAAAGAAGTTGGCATTATCAATCAAGAATTAATACGTGTAACATCTTGTAATGAAATATAATATTAGTTAATTTTGTACAAAAGTATCCGGCAGTAGTTTAGTTTCTTACATATTGTAAAAAATATCGGGTCTGTTATCGTGTTACGTTTATCTATATAGCTCCATCCCTATCAGTTTCTCCGACTCTGGTATTATATAAGCTTGTAGGTGTGTAAACGTCATATTTTTATAAAATAATGCATACATAATGTAAAAAAAAACGCTCGCACAAGTTTTCACAGGAGCTGTCATCGAGAACATAAAGAAATGGAAGTATTATAACTGCAGGATGAGATTTTAAAGAGTTGGCTACATTATTATTTCGATATGTGGAAGTGTGAAATAAGGTATACATGGTAACCCGTTCATACGTAAGGCATCTAAAGGCCATTTAGGCCAATATTATTTTTTGGCCTTAATAGCCTTTAGATTTAGCCTTTATGATTTTATTAAACAGTTTACACAGATTAAGGTGGTTGTTGAGAGGAAATTGTTTTACAGTTTTGGTAGACTAGAAAGATTAAAGACTTTGTGTGATAAATGAATTGTTCTCATTTTTCAAGTGAGTGAAGTTCTGTGCACTATATTGCTGTGTACTGATTCTGAAGCTACTTTTAGTTATGCAGTTTCTCTTTTAAGTTCTATAAAACATTGCAATGATAAAAAAATATTCGCTGATTGTGCATTTAAAAAATATACAAAGAGTGAAAAGTACAGGCTCTATTTGCGATACTTGTTTTTAAAATTTTTTGAGCCCAAAAAATTATTAACAACTTTGACCTCACCACCAAAAAACTGCAAAGCCTCGACAATCGTCGGAAAGTTGCCTGTTCCACAGATTACATTATGGAGAGTGTGCGAATGCTCTTTTTGATCAGGTTGAACCCAACTTCTTCTAACATCGGACTGCTAGAAGCAGGCAGGCCTTCCATCCCTTTATAGTAGATATCCTAAGAAGTCGAACCAACTGCTTCGATAGTTCCTTTTTGGTGCGGGTCGCCAAGGTGTGGAATGAACTCCCGGCGTGTTTTTCCAGATTTTTTCAAGCGTCGATTGAATAGGTATCTCGTTGATAGACGTGTAACACCTTCGTCTTCATCGTCATTTTCCATCAGGTGAGTTAAAAGACAAACATCTCATCATTTTTCAATAAAAAAATACTGTAGATCTTGATCTTCAGTACCATTATTACATACATAATGAAAAATAAATATACAATTTATCTCTTCCATGATTCAAATCCGGATCCATATTATATAAGGCTGGGCTAAAAACATTTACGGAATAGGGTAATCACGAACATAAACATTTTTTAAATTCAAATCTGTACCTACAACATTTTGTTTTTGTTCTCAAGTATGCCAAAAAAAGCCTTACTTAATGATTCGAGCCATCCAATCATGAAATCAAATACAGATTCTTCAGTGATCGTGATATCCTTCTGAAGCCAATGAGAGTTTTATGTGTATCGGAGTTATTGGATTAACCAAAATGATACACGAAATATGCTGTTTACGAACAATGTATAAGTTATATTGTGACGTAATTATGTTTGAGGAATATCAATTAGGTGAATGAGAGGCATAAAATTATTTTTTCAAACTCACGGGTAACATTACAGCCTATCCAAAAATTTGCAAAGAGTGTTTGCAAAAATAAATCAAAACTATTTCGAAATTGCTTTGTTACCCACTAATTTTATACGACAAAAATATTTTATACCAACAATCATGATTCTTATTAAAAACAACGTTTTCAAAAACAATCCAGTAATTTTTTGGCACATCGCAGGCAGCAACTACAACGAATTTATCAATCATAAATGGACTGCTCAACTAACAGAGGCCGAAAATATAAAAGCACAATTAAACATCACAAATATAGTTTATAGAATGGTAAATTTCGCAGAACTTGTACGAGCCGAGTGAGCGCAGGCAGAGCACGTTCGTTGCTACGATACAACCATAATTCTGAGGTCTGAACAATTTCGTCCATCCTTGAAAATCAAGTGGCTGTTGTGATGGAAATGTACTGGCTGCTGTCGTATGTACGTAGTGTACGGTCTCTTTGTGCTTGCCTAGATGAAAATAATCGTGACACTTTAAGGGATATATTTATCATAGGCCAAATTTATTTGAAAATATTATAGTATATTAACAAGACTCAAGCCACAAGACAAAACATCGGTTGTTCCCTGTATTATGTGGTAAAATGGGATTTAATATTTTGCTGTTGTCTAGGCTACGTTGGCGGGGAATAAAAATGAAGTAATAATGCAATTGTATCGATTGTATTGGCTGAATTGTGATAGAATCTGTGACATAAGTCTTGTCTTGGCACGCCTTGCTGTTGTTACAACAAATAATCGGGTTCCTCCTACGGGATAGATAATTAAGGCTTTTTGAAGTAAAATAGTAAAATAAAACGAATAGAATGTTCGTTGCATCTATGATTGTAGCATATAATTGTCATTGATGAGATGACTTAACTGATTGACGTAATCTTACTTTTACTCCTATAATTTTTTTTATGGTTCCTAGAGCAGCCCGCAACAAAATAAACCTTATCTTCATCTCATTTTAATATTGATTAATTTTATAGATCACGTGCACTTGACTTAGTATTTTACAATGTTCCACAGTGAACTAAGTTCATTGCGCGATGGAAGAGAATTTAAGAAGAAACCCTAAATGTAAACCAACCTTTTTTGACTCAATTTTAGGACAAATTTATCAAGAGTATTTGAACTGTAGTTGAAGGAATAAAAGGAATAAAATTAAGGAATTTAAAGGAATTTTTTAAATTCAAGTTTTTGATATATTGGTGCTGTTACAAGCGCCATGATCATGGAGCTGTGCATTACTCGTCCAAAATCCTATAAAATTTGCTATTGACAAAAACATGTTTCTATTCTTTGAATTGTTCTAATTTATATTTTGTATGCATTGTTGGGTTTAGATGCCCAATAAAACCACAATGCTTTATGATTTAAAAATAATTCTTTTATGATATATTTTGATCAAACTTCATGTCCACAAAATATAAACATACATTAAAATAATGAATAGACTTAAGTACTTCAGGTGCAAAATTAATAATAATATTTAAACCTTTTTTTATTTAACGTCAATAAGAACAAGTAATTGTCAATGTTGAGAAATAAGTATTTGAGTTCGAATTTAGGTCGTGTCTTTAATTGCCGGCTATATATAAAATAACACATATTAAATCCTCAACTGTGTGTACGCGTATCGTAACTTATTCAAGTACAAGCTTATTTTCACGAACAAATTCATACTTCCCAAAGTTTAGCCTCCTTATTCTTTGTGCGTATTAAATCAAACAGCTTTCGAGCCTTGCAAATGGCACTTTGCAACAAGCCTTGCAAATGACACTTTCTATGTTGTTATTGATACTCAAAACCTTCGTTCGTCCTCTTTAGGTTTTGTTTTCTTATCGCTATGCTTAATGCTTTGTTTTTGATCGCTAGTGTAATATTTTCGAGTCCTTGGAAATTTCGGTAGCAATTTTATAACGATAAGAAGTAGTTAGTTTTAATGTATTTAAGTAACCATGCCTATCTCTTTAAATATTATAATCATGATAAGAAAATCAAAGTTTATACAAGCAAATTAAAAATTATTGCTGTTGTTCAATCGCACATTTTGTTTTTGATTTTATTTATTCACTTGTTCAAATCGGGCTTTATTCCACAAACGTTTGCTTATATTGCCATTATCTATTTTCACTAGATTCACATCTATTATACTATTTCCATTTCTTTATTTTCTCGATGACAGTTCTAATTTGATATAATGCTCTCTAGCTCCATCCAATAGCTCCATCCCTATCAGTTTCTCCAACTCTGGTATTATATAACCTTGTACGTATGTAAACGTCATATTTTTATAAAATAATGCATACATAATGTAAAAAGAACGCTCGCACAAGGTTACACAAGGGCTGTCATCGAGAAAATAAAGAAATGGAGATAGTATAGTAACATAATTTTTATGTTTACTTTAATCTTTAACTATTATTGTTTATTGACCTTGACCCTGACTTTGACTTATGTAGTCTTAGAAATATGTAGCTCAGAATATTTAAGTTTACTGCTGCAATAATTTTATACCAAAATGTTGTACACAAACTGTCATTGGAGTATAAACTCATAATGTAGCTATGTGGGATTTGTTATTAAAATTGTTTCAGTTTATACTCTGTTATTTGTGTCTTTGTAATAAATAAATAAATAATGAGAAAACCAGTGCGTCTCAAAGCATCAAGAACCAACAAAATTTAATATTTTATTCATTAAATTATTTCACAGGCATTATTGCAGTATGGAAATAATCGCTACCTTTGCTATTTTGAATTCTTCTATGAATATGTTCCATGTCTTTCTTAAATGTTATATAATAAAAAAATGTAATTCACGAGTTATACAGAATAAGTTATAGTAATGATATATACATATACATTGAGAATAGTAGTGCAATGTACTCTCATACACAGTGAAGCAAGAATTAAAATGAAAATCTTACATAATGGGGAACGAGAATACAATTTTGTACCTGCTCAAAGGTAGGTTCAAGCAGTACAACATCGATGCCAGTCAACGATGTCGCTGCTGGCTTCTCCACGTTCAAGCTGAGCTTCAGTCGTAGGTACAATCGGGGAACTGTAATCGTCATATAACTTGGTGGCTCTGAAATTTGCTGCGGTTCATGTTTGCATAGAAATACTTGGTTACTTTGGGAATATTTCTAATTAATTCATAAGCTTATTCATATGTCGTAACCAGAGTCATTTATAACTACCAAATTGAACACAGGCTCGATTGATTGAAAGTCAAAGGCAAAATGAACAGAGCTTTGACATAGAGTTCAATAACCTCTTTGGCTATTATACGAGATGCTCTAACTTGGATTGTTCCATATTTAGCACTTTAGCAACAAGCGGTTTATGCACATATGATTCCTTTGTGATTTCATACAGATTGATAGCTTTCCGCATGACAGCCTGCGGCGAGCTTCCGTTTTGCTCGTATAGGTTATACAAAGTAGGCTTTTCGGTCAATGTTTGATGGTTTGATATAGTTGCAGGAGCTGCTGAAATCGATAAAGACTTTTTTTCTTACGAATAATACAAAATGTTTATATATGATCTAACAATAATAATAATAACAAACGAGTTGCTTTTATAAATGTAATTTTTTTGGGTAGAGATGCGAGAGAGAGGTAGACATTTCCGTTGTATAGTTAATTTACAGGAATTAGGTTAGGTTAGTGTAGGCTTTTTTGTGTATGTTGCTTAAAAATATAACAATTCCTACAGTATGAGACGTGAAGCTGTTCCCATCGGTGACAAGGTTAACTTATTTAGACAAAATAATTTAGTTATCTCCTTAGTGCAGATTTTGCTTAGCAAACTTAAATAGAGTTTAGATAAAATATAATTTTACTAAGAAATATCTATACTAAGAACCACCTTAAGTTTCATTAAGTAAAGTTGGTGTTTCTCTTAACAAATTGTCGATTTATTAACATAAATGTTTGCTTCAGGTTGCAATGAACCCGCACGCAAGAATAGCTGAGCAGTACTAACACAACAACGCAGTCTCTTGCGAACTTCTACTTTCCGACTCTTGCGCCAGCGTCACTGGCTGCAAACTGGTCAATCCCTGACAAGCTTAAAGATTTGTGGCGTATACGCTTGGTTTAAATATAAGCAGCTATATTTATGTTAGTTAATTTATACGTGATATGGTTTCAAAGAATGTCTGTAGATGAAAAAAAAAATTATGATTTACTATAAATTTGTTTGATTTTTATCACGTCGAATATATGTTTCTTAATATTGTAGAGAGTTTTACCTTGAAGATATTAATGCCTTCTATTAGGTACAATTGAATGAATTGAATGAGAAAAACATTGTGTTTTTTTCAACTATTTAAATTGTTTAAAAAGGAACGCTTCAGTATTAGGAAACACGTGCAATTTAAACGACAGGCTGTGCTAAGATATACATGAGGTTCCTTGAAGTAAAACAAAAACATTAAGATGTCAATAACGATAATTTTTTAGGTCAAATTTTAGCTGCCAGGGCCTTACATTTGAACGAATAAAAAGACCAATAATTGAAACAATATCGTTAACAAGATTATCCATAAAAATACTATCAAGTTTTCAAAAAAAATGAAGGAAATTATACTTCAATCTGATAATTTCAAAGTTTTTAATCAAGAAATAGCTTTACTCACTCTTTTTTACAAATACAAAAGACTTTCGATTATGAATAACCAATTCATAAATAAAAATGATGTATAATCTATACCAAATTAAAAAAAAAAACTTTGTAAACACACCATTGCCGGATATTAATTCGTAAATTTCATCAAGAATCTCTCTTCCAAGACAATAAAATTGCACACCAGTAACACACAAATCACTGCCGCCCTGTATTAAACAACTTTTAAGTAGTAATTGGAGCTAAAACTTGCAAAACTAAAAAATACAATTAGATAAATATTTTGAGGTTATTTCTTTTTTTTTCTTCTAATACGAACATTAGGGATACCCACCGACATTGTATGAAAATTAATAAGTGACAGGTATCGATTCCCGATTCATATCGACATTTTGATGTTTCGTTTTTGGTACAATCAGTACAATTCTTACTTTTATTTTTTTTATTCAAATTCATAAAATTACATTGTACATTAATACTAATTTAAAATGTTATATTTTTATGTGGCAACTTTAAATTGGGCTTATGATGGCAAACCCATATCTGTAGAGCGTACGCATACCCCTCATTCGCAGGGGGGGGGGTCAGCTTTTTGCCTGATTGCAAACTACCTAGAAGGGCAAACCTTTAGAGCTATCGGGATAAGCTAATTATGTAGATGAATATAGTCGATTAAAGTATTTATTCCTGTAGACGCACAAATTATAGTGCTACAATCGAAAGGCCAGGGCCAAGGCAACAGCCAGCAAAGAGAGTTTACAATGGTAACTGGCTTGAAGACATTCCGACTACAGAAAATTCAAAGAGGAACATTAAATACCTTAATTGCTTTCTGTGTAGCAAAAAGAAAAAGCGCAAGGAAACGAGGTTTAGGTATAAGATTTGCAAAAATCTTCTTTGCCCTGAAAATGAAAATCCAAAAATCTTAATTATGTAGAAAATATGACTAATTCTGAATAATAAAAAGACTTATTAAAGAGTAACTCTTGTATAATATGAATAAAAAATATAAATTGATATTAGAAGTGCATTTAATTTGTTTTTTTGTTTTGATTGTGTAATCTGGAACAAAAATATAACATTTAGTTTATTTTATGTAAAAAAGACTGATTGATTGTTAATTCTATTACATAAGAGTCTAACTCTAATATAAAAGAAGAAATTATATTTTTGATAAGAAAATAATTTTGTTGATTGTTGATGTTGATTATCGCTTTGTCAAAACGATAAGGTTTAATACTTCAATAATCAGTATGGGTAACATCACTAAAATGCCAAAATGGTCTTTGACGTTTCATTGTTTACAAAACTTTTTTTTGAATCTGGTAAAGATTATATGTTTACACATGAACAATATAATATATAAACTCTTGTAACGGTAATCAGAATAACATGCAGTACTTTTCAAAGAGATCGCTCAACAATTGAAATTAAAACAAATGAAATCTATTTCTGAATCTACAGCAATTTCATTTCCAATCCGATTTCATCCACACGAGCTATGATCGCAGTAAAAACCACTTCGCTGACTTTTTAAACGATTCTCTTTCGAAAACCCGTCGTTTGTTTTCAGATTAAACTGCGAATGCTTCATTCAGTTCACTTGGCTTCTTTTTATGTAGCGGCTAGAATATTGGAAACGTTTTAACTTTTATTTTTCAACTGTTTACAGACATACTTGTACTTATAATACAGTTATTGCGGACTCCTTTTTGAAGAGAGAGAAATACAGTCTCCTTTTTGATGAGAGAGGATATTCAATATCGTTAAAATATGTAACTTTTAAACCCGAGATAAAAAAATCATTGACACTTATACAACCTCCGTAGTTATGTACACCGTACATACACATGAGTAGATAAACGGAACAGAGACAAAGCTTCATACAACCGCATGAATCGGTTGCACTACTACAAGCACGCGGGGCATGTGTGCGTGACCACTGGCCGCTTTTCGCGTACGTGGCGAGACTTGTCAAAAGAGATTGTCAAAAGGCACAGCCAGTTAACAATCTCAGGGTCATTGCGTTTAAGGGGTCATTAAATTTAAATATTTTAATGTATAAAACGTGGTATTTTATTATTTTTAATGGTTGTTTACTGTTTGTGTATGAATAATACAAGAAAGAATAAAATTGAATTGCTCGAGCAAAAGTTTAGCGAAATTTTCGATCTTGAAATAAATATTGTCAATATTTGCAATGAAATACTTACGTATTAAAGATTGTAAATTTGATATGACATGTAAGTGTATCCCTTTAGATTACTTGAAAAGACTATATGTTACATTCAGAATTTATCACACCATCAAAAGAACAATAAATTATTAAAAACAAAAAGTATAAAAAGAAAATTATTAGAAGTATTCTATTATACTGAATAATAAAACTATTTTGCAAATGTTTTGTCTAATTTGTCTTTACCTATTGTGACAACCCTACCAAAATAGTAAACAATTTTTGACGTTCTTAAGAAGTTTTGTCTCTGTTCTGTTTATCTACTCATGTGGTACATATACATATTCAGGCAAAGGCCACTTTGTATTATTTTTGAACAGAATTCCCAATGAACGATTGAGCGTGAAAAATACAGTTATCCCATAGAAAAATCTTCACCGCTAGTACTCAACTTTACAAAGTAATAGTATTTCTAGAAATGATTTTTTGAATAATTATAAATTAAATAAATGTTTGTTCGAACATACTTTTGCATAGCGGTAAAACCACTTTTATTGAGATCTGATAGATGTTCTACACACAGGCAAAAGATTTGACTTTGATGACCAACACAGATACAGATTGTTTACTCAACTTATATTCGTCTATGTTTTTCGGATGTAAGAAACATCACAGAAGATCATAAAATATTTAAAGAACTAATAGGTCTTTACCTATGAAACTGCCGTTTTGCCGTACTGGCCATTTCAAATGAAAATATTTTTTTTTTGACTGATAATTCTAATTTCAAATTAATTTTATTTGACAAACATGGAAATCTTTTTCTAAAATCGTCATTTTTTTAATAGTTAGTGTTTTGTTTTCAACGCATTCGAACATTTTTCGTCATCATGGATAAGTTAAAAATTCGAGTAATTATGGAGTATGAGTACCGTCGTGGCAGCAAAGCGGCACAAGCGGCACGCAACATCAACGACGTTTACGGAGCGAACACCACAAACGAACGCACCACCCGTTATTGGTTAACCCGCTTCCGTTCTGGAAATTTTGACCTGAAAAATGAACCCCGTGGTCGTCCGAAAACTTTGGTCGACAATGACGAATTAAAGGCAATTGTGGAAGCTGATGAAACTCAATCCACGGCTGAATTAGCAGCAGCTTTTGACGTTAGCATCAAAACAATATTGGTCCATTTGCGTCAAATTGGCAAGGTAAAAAAGCTTGACAAATGGATACCCCACGAACTCAATGACCGCCAGCGCGAAGTACGCGTGGAGACGTGCCTTGCACTGCTCAGCAGGCATACAAATGAAGGAATTCTGAATCGCATTGTTACTTGTGACGAGAAATGGATCCTGTTTGACAATCGTAAGCGCTCAGCAAGTTGGTTGGACCCTGGTTCAGCACCCAAACAATGCCCTAAACGAAAACTTACCCCTAGAAAAGTGATGGTCACTGTTTGGTGGTCTAACGCGGGTGTAATTCATCACAGCTTCTTGCCAAACGGGACAAGCATTACTGCAGATATGTACTCTGAAGAACTGAACACAATGATGGAGAAGCTCGCACGTCTCCAACCAGCTTTGGTCAATCGTTCGGCTCCACTGCTCCTGCACGACAACGCGCGACCTCATACTGCACAGCAGACGGTCTCCAAGCTACATGAGTTGGGTTTGGAAGTTTTCCGTCATCCGCCGTACTCACCAGACCTTGCGCCTACAGACTTCTACTTTTTCCAGAATTTGGATAACTTCTTGGCGGGAAAAAAATTCAATACCCGAGAGGCAGTACAAAATGCCTTTGAAGAATTTGTTGCCTCCCGTCCAGCTGATTTCTTCAAGAAAGGCATCAATAAGCTACCAATGCGTTGGCAAAGATGCATTGATTGCATGGGTGATTATTTTGATTAATAGAAATAAAAAATATATAAAAAAATTACGCATCATTTATTTCGTGAAAAACGGCAATTTCATAGGTAAAGACCTAATATTTACACCGGCGGCGAGCTAATGGAATTATATTTTCTTGATGATACGAAAAAAAAATTTTTTACTATCGGTTTTTTTACTTGAAAAGACAACAAAAAATTTAAATTAACACAGATCAAAAGATTCGACGGTTTAAGTTTCAGAAAAAAATGTCCAATCTGGGGCAAAGACCTCCTCCAAACTTGTAACACGTAAACATATATCAAAGTCCTCTTCTTTTTCTTTAGCTGGCAAATCTGCACGAGCCGCAACTTTTTTCCCCAATTTGTTAAGCACAGCATAAGTTATGAAAATTATGCAAAACTTTTTAATTAAAATGTAAACTTATTGGTCATCTAATTAAATAAATAATTAAAAAAACTTCTTGAATTCAAATATTTTGACAAATCAGTTCCATTTAACCACTAATATCTTCGAAACGAAAGCATCACATATTTTAAGTATGGCCGCAATGAGCGTCACGTTTGAAGTACTAAAAGATGAGATATCATTGAAGTCAGTCACAAATGAGGCTCTAGGTTCTGATGTCAACACAATTTATGCCTTGGTTCACCATGAACCCGTAGGATGAAATCACAGAAAATCTAAAATATTAGATACGGTATAATTTATAAACGTTTAGATACAATCAAGCAATTGTTTTTGCTACCCATGATTTATGTATTTATCTTGTTTCAGGTAAAAATGCAGTTACATTACTATCTTTGTTCTCACTTCAGTGTAATAATAAAAAAGAACATATCTTCAAGGAATAAGTATTTTTCTTTTATAAATTACACTTAGAAATAAATTTTAGGTAAACAATAATTGTATATTATGCTATTAATCTACGACAGTGCAAAGGAAGTCATTAACACCAAGATCTCGTGAATACCACCCGCACACACTTATGGCGCACCCTTCTAGCTTGTAAATATCTATTGACAAGCCAACTGAGTTATGGCATTTAGGTCAAAAAAATATAATATTTATTACTTAATTAACATTAGCGTCAAATTGAGTCCTGGCTTGCGGTTACTAATTCGTTTTTTTTTGATCCCCTCCACGGGAAGGTCAGGAGGCAAAAAAATGCTCTGACGCATACACTGGCGCGCGCGATCTAGGTTATGTGGGGCTCGTTCCGACGCCTACCAGAACCACTACCTACTAAAAAACCCTCTGTCGGCTCGTGCAATTTTTTGCCACTTAGCCTTCATCTGAGCGACGGCCAATTGGAGAAATAGGCCGCGCTAGCGCTAGCGCGTGTCACCCGCTGGGATTTACATAGCACTGAAGGTGAATACATAGCACTGAACGCACATTCTCGCTCCGATCGCCACGCGGTGCGGACGTGCAAGACCCAGCTCTCCGTTGACCGGTCCCTTCCCGCCATTCCGTGGCGCTCAGTTTACTGACGTCACAGTCTAGCGTGTTGGCTCCGTGCTACGGTTTCCTGAGTCTTTCTACTCCGTCTGAGTGCTTTCGAAGTGCGATTTTTCTTTGCGACTAAGCCTCTTAGTCTTCAAAGTGCTGTGCTAAGTTGTGTTGTGCTTGTGCTGAGTGCAGTGTTGTGCCCGGCGTAAGTAGTCTGGTTTCAGTGCAAAGGATACTTAACGGTGACAACGAATTTGTACTGAACCAGTCCTTTTTATTTTTATTTATTTCTCTTCTCTATTTTATTTATTTTTCTCCTATTTTCATATTTATTTCTATCATATTTGTGTGTTTTCGTGTGTATTTGTCCTTTCTGTCGGTAAAGGTTGACCCTAACGCGGTCAACTCTTTACCTGCGCACCCTTTTTTAGGTTTCTAGGTAGCGGCCTTCGGCGTACTATTGTTAGTTTTAATTTATTCTCCCCAGCCCCCCTACCGCTGGTAGGGAGGTTTGCCGCTAGGGTTCGCTAGATTTTTATTTAGGAATTCTAGGCATTTGTTATATAAATAGGCGCTAGGTTTGCTAGGGAACCTAGGCATACATTATAGATTTATATATTTCATATTATCCCAAGCCCTCCAATGGACCTCGTTAACGCTCTTAGGTCATTCGCCCAGGTGCTCGCCGCGTCCGGCGTCAGCATACCCGATGACATACTAACGCAGGCCTTACAGGCATCTATCGCGTCCCCGGCCCCTCAGGCCTCAACCCCGGCCCCTCAGGCCTCCGACGTCCAGACCTCTCAGGTCTTCAGCTCTCCCGCGTCTCCCGCCTCGTCCGAGATGGACTGCGAATCGGTCGCATCCTCTCACGCGTCGCGTCGTAAGCGTACCGCTCCCGGGAGCGACTCCGAACCCGCGTCTGATACGTCGTCAGATGCCGTCACTTTAACCGGCTCTCCTGAGCCCGCGTTTCAACTCGTCGCCAAGTGCTCCAAGAAGCGCTCTAAGAAAGCTTCGGTATCTTCAATACCCGAGCCCTCCCCGGTGTCTTCAACACCAGCCCCCGCGCCGTTAAAATCGCCCGTAGTAACCGCGTCTCCGTCGGTCACATCGAAGCCAGCGACGCGCTGCGCTCCCGTCCCGCCGAAGCCTCAGCTCCCTCCGCCCGTATTCCTGCGTGAAAAAGCGCGCTGGACCGCGGTTTCCAACTTGTGCAAAGTGCACAAAATCAATTACTTAAAAGCCGCCAACGCTGGCGAGACAATCAAAATCCAATTAGCGACCGTCGACGACTTCCGGTCTTTCACTAGGCTACTCTCGATAAATCAAATCGCATTTCACACCTACGCCCTCCCGGAGGAGCGTAAGATCCGCGCAGTACTACGGGGCGTCCCGTTCGAACTCAGCAACGAAGACATCCTCGATGACCTTAAGTCTCAGGGTTTCCCGGTCACAGCAGTGCACAAGATGCACTCCAACCGCGGTAGGCGTTTTCCGTTAGCGCTAGTAATCCTCTCCAATACTCCCGACTCGAAGGAGATTTTCAAAGAGGCTCGCACGATCTGCGGACTCTCGAACATCTCCGTCGAGCGTCCCAACCCCCGTGGTCACCCTGGACAATGCCACCGCTGCCAGCTATATGGCCACGCAGCGGCTAACTGTTCAGCTCCCCCCAGGTGCGTTAAGTGCCTGGATCCCCACTTCACTAAGGAGTGCACTCGCACTCCCGAATCCACTTCCCCCCCTGCCTGTGTGCTGTGCGGCCAGTCCGGCCACACAGCAAACTACAGGGGTTGCCCGCGCGCTCCGCGCTCCACCGTCAAGAGGGTCGCGCCTAAACCGGCGCCGCCGCTCACCTCCGCTAACTTCCCGCCGCTGCGCAACCGGGGTCCCCCGGAAGCAAAGCCCGTTCAGCCGACGCCTACTCCGGCTCTGTCTTGGAGGCAGCGTCCGGCCGTCCCGCCTGCACCTTCCCAACCCATCCCAGCTCCCGTAGCTCCCGTAGGGCCGCGTCCCGCGTTGTCATCTTCCCCTCAGTCGTCGTTGGCTGAGGACATGAAGACCGTGTTCGACGTCATCCAAAACGTCGACATTAACGAAATTTCCGTACTCGCACGCAAACTGCGAGCCGCCCGCTCTCCTCAAGAGCGTTTATTCGCGCTAGCCGAGCATCACTCGCTCCTAAGTTCGTTGTAAATTCTTTTATTTTTGTATAAATTCGTAAATAATAAATTATAATGTCTAGACCCGCGAATCCCGCGTCCTGTCGTATCAAACCCAAGGGCTTATCCCTAATATCTTTTAACGCTCGTAGCCTGAACACAAACCTTCCCGAGATTAAACTGTTCCTTCAGAACAAAGAACCTGACTTATTCCTTCTCCAGGAGACATGGCTTACTCCAAACCGCTCCAGGGGATTTGCTATACCTAAGTACGCGTTTATTCGTAACGATAGGCCCAACTCTGACGGTTACGGCGGCACCGCTATATATTACAAAAGAGGCTTCCACTGCTGTCCTCTCCCTACCCCTCCTCTCCTCAACATGGAAGCCACTGTGTGTAGATTGGCTATGACTGGTCATCCGACCATCATCATAGCTTCAATCTACATACCTAGTGGTACCAGACCAATCCGAAGCGACTTTGAGGCCATTCTCGCCCTCGGCCATTCAGTCATTATGTTCGGAGACTTTAACTCCAAACATACTGACTGGACGTGCCTATCGACTAACACCAGCGGTATCGCTCTCCTCGACATCACTAACTCCCTTGACCTAGATGTCATATCCCCCGTCACTCCCACTCACTATCCCAACAACCCGTCCTACTCTCCTGACATCCTCGACTTTGCAATTATCAAGCGAATCAATCTTGACCTAAGGTCTATCGAACCGCTCGATGACCTAGGCTCCGACCATCGCCCCGTTTCCCTCGTGCTAGGACCGCCGAACGATAACGTCTCATCTCCTAAGACCTTTACCAATTGGGAAGGTTTTAAAAATACGTCAGTTTCAGCCTTAGAGGCTCCGAACTCTCCACTCGCGATCTCTCCCGAGCAATTAGATAGCCCGGATAAAATCGATTCATTAGTAAATTCTCTCACTGATGCTATCAACTCAGCCATCAGTGACAACGAAAAGGTTGCTAAGCAAGGCAAACCCACGCTTCCCTTAGCCGTTAGCAATCTTATTAAAGCTAAAAACGCGGCTCTCCGGAGAGCCAAGAAATATCCCACGCCCGCCTATAGAACAGCTGCGAATCAGCTTCAGCGTAAAGTTAGGTCTTGCCTCGCGGAACTCCGAGACGCTCAGATGAACGATCTCATGGCGAATATCTCTCCGTCCCACCAAGCGTACTATAGCATGGCCCGAGCCTTACGCGTAGACACCGTCTCTCACGTTCCTCCTCTCACTCGTCCCGATGGCACTACTGCTTTCGAAGTCGAAGAGAAAGCCGAATGCTTCGCCGACAGCATTGCCGCACAATGCTCGCCCAGCACGCAACCCGCGAATCCCACTCACATCAAAGCGGTGGAGGACGAAGTCCTTCGCAGAGACTCTCTCCCCATCACCGCCGACCCTGTCACAGTCTCTAATGACGAAATCTTGCTTCTCATTAGAAATCAAAAGTCCAAAAAGGCTCCGGGTGCGGATGGAATTTCCAACCACGCACTTAAGCACCTACCTCAACAGATGCTTACCTTGCTAGCTATCATTTTCAATGCCTGCTTCGACCATAGCTACTTTCCTAAAGCTTGGAAAGAAGCGACAGTCATAGGCATTCCCAAGCCGGGCAAACCTCTGAACGTCCCGGCTAATCACAGACCCATCAGCCTCCTCAAGGCAATGTCTAAACTTCTCGAGAGAGTCATACTTTCTCGAATGCGGAACCATCTGTTTCCAACGGATGGCGATCCTCTCATTATTCCCCATCAGTTCGGCTTTCGCGCTAAACACTCCTGCCCTCAGCAAGTCCACCGAATCGTCGAGTATATACTTGACGGTTTCTATCCACGTCGTTATAAAACAGTCGCGGTTTTCTTTGACGTAGCCAAGGCTTTCGACAAAGTCTGGCACAGCGGTCTCGTTTATAAACTCTACAAGATAGGCTTACCGGATCGCCTAGTCAGGATAATAGCGTCGTTTCTCAAAGACCGTACGTTTCGATTTAAACACGAAGGCACGCTTTCTGCACCTCGTCCCATAAAGGCTGGAGTCCCTCAAGGCTCAGTCCTCGCCCCTCTGCTGTACACCGTGTACACCAACGACATTCCCATCCCGCCGAAAGGCGTCGAACTCGCCCTCTTCGCTGACGACACCGCACTCTATACCAAAGGTTACGGTGTTCGGCGCCTTGTAACCAGACTCCAAAAGGCCGTAAACGCCCTTGGTGCATGGTTTCAAGAATGGCGCATCGATGTGAACCCTGAAAAGAGTTCTGCGATGCGCTTCGACCACAAACGCCGTCGTCCCGATGGCGATCCCCACGTTCGAATGTTAGGCATTCCCATCCCCTGGAAGCGCAGTACTAAATACTTAGGCGTCACACTAGATCCGACGCTTTCTTTCAAGCCACACGTCGAAAGAGTTTCGAAACTCGCTCGTCACTATTTAGTCCGCCTAAATAGCATGTTAGGTAGAAAAAGTAAAATGTCCTTAAGAAACAAACGTACACTTTACAAGGTCTGCGTTAGACCCGTCATGACGTATGCCTCGCCAATCTTTGCCCACGCCAAACCCTCCCTCCTGTACAAACTGCAGGTAGTTCAAAACCTCTTTTGCCGCCGGGCCACAGGCGCACCGTGGTACGTGCGTAACGCGGACTTGCATAGAGATCTTGAACTGCCTACAGTACAACAATATCTCAAAACACTCTCTGAAGCGTTCTTCAAACGCTCCGAAACCCATCCCAATCCTCTAGTTCGTGATTCTGTCTCATATACTACTCCTGTGTTAGACTCGAAGTTCAAAGTCGCTAGGCCTAGAAATGCGCAAACGTACTCATCCACCAGACTGTCACGCGATCTCGAGGCCCTTCTGGCCGCAAATTCTAATTCTAACGTAAATTCTAATCCTAACGTAAATCCTAATTCTAACGTAAATGCGAGTTAATTCAATTTTATTTTGCAATTTTTTAATTTTTGTTTTAATTTTTGATTTCATTTTGAGCACCTTCAGTGCTACGTATTCACCTTCAGTGCTTTGAGCACCTTCAGTGCTATGTAATCCCAGCGGGTGACCCCTTCTGGGCCCCGCTAGCGCGGCCTCTTTCTCCAATTGGCCGTCGCTCCGATGAAGGCTGAGTGGCAAAAATGCACGAGCCGACAGGGGGTTTTTAGTGGGTATGGTCCTGGTAGGCGTCGGGACGAGTCCCACATAACTTTGGAATCGCGCCAGAGTATGCGTCAGGGCATTTTTATCCTCCTGCCCTTCCCGCGGAGGGGAACAAAAAAAAAAAAAAAAAAAAAAAAAAAAATAGCACTGAAGGTGCTCAAAATGAAAAGTAAATAATTAAAAAATAAAAAATAAAAAAATAAAATGGAATTAATTCGGATTTACGTTAGAATTAGGATTTACGTTAGAATTAGAATTTGCGGCCAGAAGGGCTTCGAGATCGGCTGACAGTCTGGTGCATGAGTACGCTTGCGCATTCCTAGGCCTAGCGACTTTGAACTTCGAATCTAAGACAGGAGTAGTATATGAGACTGAATCACGAACTAGAGGATTGGGATGGGTTTCGGAGCGTTTAAAGAACGCTTCACAGAGTGTTTTGAGGTGTTGTTGTACTGTAGGCAGTTCAAGATCTTTGTGCAAGTCAGCGTTACGCAAGTACCACGATGCGTTTGTGGCCCTGCGGCAAAAGAGGTTTTGAACTACCTGCAGTTTGTGCAGGAGGGAGGGTTTGGCGTGGGCAAAGATTGGCGAGGCATACGTCATGACGGGTCTAACGCAGACCTTGTAAAGTGTACGTTTGTTTCTGAAAGACATTTTACTTTTTCTACCTAACATGCTATTTAGGCGGCCTAAGTAGTGACGGGCGAGTTTCGAAACTCTTTCGACGTGTGGCTTGAAAGAAAGCGTCGGATCTAACGTGACGCTTAAGTATTTAATACTGCGCTTCCAGGGGATGGGAATGCCTAACATTCGAACGTGGGGATCGCCAGCGGGACGACGGCGTTTGTGGTTGAAGCGCTTCGCAGAACTCTTTTCAGGGTACACATCGAGGCGCCATTTTTGAAACCTCTCATCAAGGGCGTTTACGGCCTTATGGAGTCTGGTTATACAGTGCGGAACACTGTGGCCTTTGGTATAGAGTGCGGTGTTGTTGGCAAAGAGGGCGAGTTCGACGCCTTTCGGCGGGATGGGAATGTCGTTGGTGTACACGGTGTACAACAGAGGGGCGAGGACTGAGCCTTGAAGGACTCCAGCCTGAATGGGACGAGGCGCGGAAAGCGTGCCTTAATGTTTAAATCGAAACGTACGGTCTTTGAGAAACGACGCGATTAATCTGACTAGGCGATCCGATAAGCCTAGTTTGTAGAGTTTATAAACAAGACCAGTGTGCCAGACTTTATTGTAAGCCTTGGCTACGTCAAAGAAAACCGCGACTGTTTTATAACGGCGCTTATAGAAACCGTCAAGTATGTACTCGACGATTCGATGGACTTGCTGAGGGCAGGAGTGCTTAGCGCGAAAGCCGAACTGATGGGGAATTATGAGAGGGTCGCCATCCGTTGGAAACAGATGGTTCCGCATTCGAGAGAGTATGACTCTTTCGAAAAGTTTAGACATTGCCTTGAGGAGGCTGATGGGTCTGTGATTAGCCGGGACATTCAGAGGTTTACATGGCTTGGGAATGCCTATAACTGTCGCTTCTTTCCAGGCTTTTGGAAAGTAGCTATGGTCGAAGCAGGCATTGAAAATGATAGCTAACAAGGTAAGCACCTGCTGTGGCAGGTGCTTAAGTGCGTGGTTGTCAATTCCATCCGCACCCGGAGCCTTTTTGGACTTTTGACTTCTAATGAGAAGCAAGATTTCATCATTAGAGACTGTGACGGGGTCGTCGGTGATGAGGAGAGTTTCTCTGCGGAGAACTTCGTCCTCCACCGCCTGGATGTGGGAGAGATCCGCGGGTTGCGTGCTGGGCGAACATTGTGCCGCTATGCTGTCGTTGAAGCATTCGGCTTTCTCTTCGACTTTGAAGGCAATAGTGCCGTCGGGACGAGTGAGAGGAGGAACGTGAGAGGCGGTGTCTACGCGTAAGGCTCGGGCCATTCGATAATAAGCTTGGTGGGACGGGGAGATATTCTCCATAAGATCGTTAAACTGAGCGTCTCGCAGTTCCACGAGGCGAGACCTAACTTTACGTTAAAGCTGATTCGCAGCTGTTCTGTATAAGGGCGTGGGTTATTTCTTGGCTCTCCGGAGAGCCACGTTCTTGGCTTTAATGAGATTGCTAACGGCTAGGGGAAGCGCGGGTTTGCTTTTCTTAGCAATAATTTCGTTGTCGCTGATGGCTGAGTTGATAGCATCAGTGAGAGTGTTGACTAATGAATCTATTTTAACCGGGCTATCTAATTGGTCGGGCGAAATCGCGAGCGGAGAGTTCGGGGCCTCTAAGGCTGAAACTAACGTATTTTTAAAGCCTTTCCAGTTGGTATAGGTCTTAGGAGATGTGACGTTATCGTTAGGCGCACCTAGCACGAGGGAGACGGGGCGATGGTTGGAGCCTATGTCATTGAGCGGTTCGATGGATCTGAGATGAAGATTAATTCGCTTGATAATTGCAAAGTCGAGGATGTCAGGAGAGTAGGTCGGGTTGTTGGGATAGTGAGTGGGAGTGATGGGGGATATGACGTCTAAGTCAAGTGAGTTAGTGATGTCGAGGAGAGCGATACCGCTGGTGTTGGTCGATAGGCACGTCCAGTCAGTATGTTTGGAGTAAAAGTCTCCGAATATAATGACTGAATGGCCGAGGGCGAGAATGGCCTCAAAGTCGCTGCGGATTGGTCTGGAGCCACATGGTATGTAGACTGAAGCTATGATGATGGTCGGATGACCAATCATAGCCAATCTACACACAGTGGCTTCCATGTTGAGGAGAGGAGGGGTAGGGAGAGGACAGCAGTGGAAGCCTCTTTTGTAATATATAGCGGTGCCGCCGAAACCGTCGGAGTTGGGCCTATCGTTGCGAGTAAACGCGTACTTAGGAATAGCGTATCCCCTGGAGCGGTTTGGAGTAAGCCATGTATCCTGGAGAAGCAATAAGTCAGGTTCTTTGTTCTGAAGGAACAGTTTAATCTCGGGAAGGTTGGTGCTAAGGCTACGAGCGTTAAAAGTTATTAGGGATAAGCCCTTGGGTTTAATTCGACCGGACGCGGGATTTGCGGGTCTAGACATTATAATTTACTTATTTACGAATTTATACAAAATAAAAAAATTTATAACGAACTTAGAAGCGAGTGATGCTCGTAACGCAAATAAACGCTCTTGAGGAGAGCGGGCGGCTCGCAGTTTGCGTGCGAGTACGGAAATTTCGTTAATATCTACGTTTTGAATAACGTCGAACACGGTCTTCATGGCAGGGGGGGAAGTGGATTCGGGAGTGCGAGTGCACTCCTTCGTTATATGAGGATCCAGGCACTTAACGCACCTGGGGGGAGCTGAGCAGTTAGCCGCTGCGTGGCCATAGAGCTGGCAGCGGTGGCACTGCCCAGGGTGACCGCGGGGGTAGGGACGCTCGACAGAGATGTTCGAGAGTCCGCAAATTGTGCGAGCCTCTCTGAAAATTTCCTTCGAGTTGGGAGTATTGGACAGGATAACTAGAGCTAAAGGAAAACGCCTACCGCGGTTGGAATGCATCTTGTGCACTGCTTCGGCCAGGAAACCCTGGGACTTAAGGTCCTCGAGGATTTCTTCTTTCGCGAGCTCGAACGGGACGCCCCGTAGTACTGCGCGGATCTTACGCTCCTCCGGGAGGGCGTAGGTGTGATATGCGATTTGTTTAAGCGAAAGTAAACGAGTCATCGCGCGGAAGTCGTCGATAGTCGTGACTTGGATTTTTAAAGTATCGCCTGCGTTATTTGCCTTGAGACAGTTGATTTTGTGCTCTTTGCAAAAGTTAGAAACTGCGGTCCAGCGCGCTTTTTCGCGGAGGAAGATGGGCGGAGGGAGCTGAGGCTTCGATGGGACGAGAGCGCAGCGCGTCGCTGGCTTCCACGGGACCGACGGAGACGTGGTCACTTCGAGTGACATGAGCGGCGCGGGGGCGGGTGTAGAAGACACCGGGGTTGGCTCGGGGGTTGAAGACATACAAAGACAACAAAGGTTAAACAAGTTACTTGTTAGCACCAATTATAAAAACACTAACTGATGGAACAAATGAAATGAAAAATAGTTTATTTGTGACACAAAGTAAAAACACGCTAAACAAATTTAAATAAACACAAAAGAGTAAACAAGGCTTAATATAAAAATTTAAAAAATTAAAATGTCACAAACAGGCCGCAACTCAGCAAGGTGCTAGTCAGCAAACTAGCGATGGGCTTCCATTGCCACCGAGTGGTGACATCATTATACAACCAATAACTTAAGATTGCGTGACCGAATTTTTTTAAACTTGCCTAAGAACACTCGTTTAATTTAACTTGTAAATAAAAAAGTATTAATCTTTATCGGTTCAGCCATTCGGGAGCT
Organism: Marasmarcha lunaedactyla; assembly: GCA_923062675.1. Taxonomy (NCBI): domain Eukaryota; kingdom Metazoa; phylum Arthropoda; class Insecta; order Lepidoptera; family Pterophoridae; genus Marasmarcha; species Marasmarcha lunaedactyla. Next base: position 5,635,217 of record OV281361.1, on the reverse strand, counting down.
ATGGTGTCACAAAAACAAACACGCAAGCAGACACGTCAAACATTTTTGACCCTTTTTTGCGTCAAAGGTAAAAATTATATTTATTCATTTTGTACAACTGCATGAAGCGGTATTTGCTGGATTTAAAATTTATTATAAATTAAAAATAGCCCAAGCACAGCAACTTAGCTTAAAGGTTATGTCTACTTGTTAGCAGTGATATAATGTCTTATAAGTACTTGTTTACAGGTAATGTAGAATTCCGTAATCATTTCACCACCTTATTTATACACCTAAATATCCCATCGGTTGGGAGAAAATTCGATTTGAATTGAATATCATTGAATTTCAATATCCTGCATACACTGAAGCCCAAACAAATAATACAAAAATTAACGCTCAAAATGCTATCAATCAAGTAAAAACTCAATTTAAACCGAAACGAAAAAGTTATATTGTGTTCAGCTGACTGTCATATTTCATTTCGAATGATTTCTAATTTACATAATTCGAGCTTTTTCCCGCGCTTTTTTATGCACATCAAAATATTACAAAAGAGTTTTTATTGCGATACTTGTTTATGATTTTTTGAAAATCTGAAATGGCTTATTTTATAATTTTTATCCGGCTTCAAAAGAGGAAGTTCTCAATTCATCGGTATATTTTTACCCGACTTTTTTGTGTATATTTATTGGCTTAATTTTATTGTTTTCTGACCGATTTTGATGGTATTTTTTTGTCCATTATAATTTCATGGTTGTTGGACCCTTTTTTTTTGTTCCCCTCCACAGATAAGGCAGGAGGATCTAAAAAATGCCCTTCCGCATACCTCGCCGCGCGCTATCGAGGGACTCGTAACTCCGAGCCTACCAGAGCCTCTACCCACTATTTTTGCCACACAGCCTTCATCTGAAGCGACGGCCAATCGGAGAAAATGGCCGCGCTAGCGAGGCCCAGAAGGGGTTACCGCTCAAAGCACTGAAGGTGAATACATAAGAGTGAAGGTGCTCAAAATTAAATTAAAAATTAAATTAATTCGAATTTACATTAGAATTAGAAGTGTTGCGGCCTGAAGGGCTTCGAGATCTCGTGTTAGTTGCGTCACTTATGTGACGTTGAGGTAACAAAAGATCATGTCATTAATTTGCTTAAATCCCTCGACTGCAATAAAACGGCTGGCCCTGACTATATTCCACCAATATTTGCAGTATGCTGTGCTGGTAGTCTTGCTGAACCCTTAACGCTTCTATACACTAGATCTTTGAAACTAGGTTATGTACCGACTCTGTGGAAAACGGCATTCATAACCCCTATCCATAAAAAAGGAGCCAAATGTGACATATCCAATTACAGGCCAATCTCTAAACTCTGCGTCTTCTCTAAAATACTTGAGAAATTAATACACGGGCAAGTATATTCAGCCCTAAAACACAATTTCATTAGTGAACAGCACGGTTTTATTAGAGGCAGATCGACGGAAACCAATCTTTTAGTGTTAACTGAATACCTAACTGCTCAAATGTCCAGACCTTCACAAGTGGATGTGGTGTACACAGATTACTCGAAATGTTTTGACCGTATTGATCACCAAGTCCTACTTTTGAAACTACAACGTATGGGTATAAGAGGGAACTTATTCAGATGGTTTGCCTCCTACGTTGAAAATCGTTCACAAGTAGTTGTATTAAATGGATTCATGTCTCGCTCAAAACAGATTCCGTCAGGTTTACCACAAGGATCCTTACTAGGACCGCTATTATTCTCAATATTTATTAATGACATACGCAATTGTTTTACTTTTTCCAGAATATTATTATATGCGGACGATATGAAGATAATTCACACCATTAACGACTTAAATGACTCGTTTAATCTACAATCTGACCTCAATAATTTCTATAATTACTGCTTGATTAACAAACTTGACTTAAACATAAATAAGTGTAATGTATGCACTTTCACTAGAAAGAATACATTTATAACATACCAATACACTTTTAATAACACAACTATACCGAGAGTAAGTTATATCACCGACCTAGGAGTAACTTTCGACTCTAAGATTCTATACGATCAACACATCAATAAGATAGTTAAAAAAGCATCTAAGGCATTAGGCTTCGTGTTAAGAGTATCATCTGAATTCAGTTATATCAAGACCCTTAAAATCCTTTATTGCGCTTTTGTTCGAAGTCACCTCGAATATGCATCATCAGTATGGAACCCGTCTTATGGGATTTATATTGAACGCATTGAGGGTATACAGAAAAAATTTCTCAAATTCCTTCAATATAGATGTAAAAAGATAGACATAGATTATTTTTCCCGATGCAGACGTCACCATATTCTTCCACTCCAAACACGCAGAGTCATAGCAGATGTCTGTAACATTATCAAAATAGCAAATAGTAAAATTGATGTACCGGAGCTTTTGGCTGTAATTGGTATCTGCGCGCACTCTAAGTTATATAGAAATCCAACACTTCTACACGTACCTACCGCAAGTACCAATTACAGACACAACTCATTTATTTCTCGCGCATGCAACCTTGTGAACAGAGTAGCGCGCAAACTAGATAACTTTGATTTGTTTGAGAGCGGTATCCGAGGTGTTAAGGCGGCCCTCGCTAGAGACTTCTTTTCAAACTCCTAAATATTTAATTGATTTTCAATACTCATTTTGTTAATAATTAATTGTCTGTCCTTCCATTTGATTTGATTTATTATTATATGTTAGACTGTAGTTTGTTTGTTTCTTTAATAACGTGAAACTTGTGCATGTATACATAGTACCTACTAGATAATGTCTTGTGACTGTTTACCTCGCTATTGTTTGTGCTACATGTGGAAACTTGTTATTGGCCCTCTTTTCTTATTTACTTTATATATATTTAAACCTAGCTGTAAGTTTTCCCAAAAGATGTAAATAAATAAATAAATAAATAAATATTAAGAGGTTTACCGGGCTTGGGAATGCCTATGACTGTCGCTTCTCTCCAAGCTTTTGGAAAAAAGCTAAGGTCGAAGCAGGCATTGAATCGTGAATCGTGACTAGGCAGCCGGGAGCGACCTTCAACACTTCTGAACGGGTCCGGGTCTGTGTGTTGGTGGATCGTTTTTTTTTTTTTTGGTTCCCCTCCACGGGAAGGGCAGTAGGATATAAAAAATGCTCTGACGTATACTCCGCCCCATTCTCGCTCCGATCGCCGCCCGGTACGGACGTGCAAGACCCCGTTCTCCATTGATCGGTCGACTTTGCAATTATCAAGCGAATCAACCTCGACCCTAGGTCTATCGAAGGCGTCCAAGAAATATCCCACGCCCGCCTATAGAACAGCTGCGAATCAGCTTCAACGTAAAGTTAGGTCTTGCCTCGCGGAACTCCGTGACAATCAGTTAAACGATCTCATGGAGAATATCTCTCCGTCCCACCAAGCGTACTATAGCATGGCCCGAGCCTTACGCGTAGACACCGCCTCTCACGTTCCTCCTCTCACTCGTCCCGATGGCACTACTGCCTTTGAAGTCGAAGAGAAAGCCGAATGCTTCGCTGAACGCATTGCCACACAATGCTCGCCCAGCACGCAACCTGCTGATCCCTCACACATCCAGACGGTGGAGGACGAAGTCCTTCGCAGAGACTCTCTCCTCATCACCGCCGACCCTGTCACAGTCTCTAATGACGAAATCTTGCTTCTCATTAGAAATCAAAAGTCCAAAAAGGCTCCGGGTGCGGATGGAATTTCCACCTACCTCAACAGATGCTTACTTTGTTAGGTATCATTTTCAATGCCTGCTTCGACCATAGCTACTTTCCAAAAGCCTGGAAAGAAGTGACAATCATAGGCATTCCCAAGCCGGGTAAACCTCTGAATGTCCCGGTTAATCACAGACCCATCAGCCTCTTCAAGGCAATGTCTAAACTTCGCGAGAGAGTCATACTCTCTCGAATGCTGAACCATCTGTTTCCAACGGATGGCGATCCTCTCATTATTCCCCATCAGTTCGGCTTTCGCGCTAAACACTCCTGCCCTCAGCAAGTCCATCGAATCGTCGAGTATATACATGACGGTTTCTATCCGCGTCGTTATAAAACAGTCGCGGTTTTCTTTGACGTAGCCAAGGCTTTCGATAAAGTCTGGCACAGCGGTCTCGTTTATAAACTCTACAAGATAGGCTTACCGGATCGCCTAGTCAGGTTAATAGCGTCGTTTCTCAAAGCCGAAAGGCGTCGAACTCGCCCTCTTTGCCGACGACACCGCACTCTATACCAAAGGCCACAGTGTTCCGCACCTTGTAACCAGACTCCAAAAGGCCGTTAACGCCCTTGGTGTATGGTTTCAAAAATGGCGCATCGATGTGAACCCTGAAAAGAGTTCTGCGATGCGCTTCGACCACAAACGCCGTCGTCCCGCTAGCGATCCCCACGTTCGAATGTTAGGCATTCCCATCCCCTGGAAGCGCAGTACTAAATACTGAGGCATCACATTAGATCCGACGCTTTCTTCCACACGTCAAAAGAGTTTCGAAACTCGCCCGTCACTACTAAGGCCGCCTAAAAGCATGTTAGGTAGAAATAGTAAAATGTCTTTCAGAAACAAACGTACACTTTACAAGGTCTGCGTTAGACCCGTCATGACATATGCCTCGCCAATCTTTGCCCACGACAAACCCTCCCTCCTGCACAAACTGCAGGTAGTTCAAAACCTCTTTTGCCGCAGGGCCACAAACGCACCGTGGTACGTGCGTAACGCGGACTTGCATAGAGATCTTGAACTGCCTATAGTACAACAACACCTGAAAACACTCTCTGAAGCGTTCTTCAAACGCTCCGAAAGCCATCCCAATCCTCTAGTTCGTGATTCAGTCTCATATACTACTCCTGTCTTAGATTCGAAGTTCAAAGTCGCTAGGCCTAGGAATGCGCAAGCGTACTCTTCCACCAGGCTGTCAGCAGATCTCGAAGCCCTTCTGGCCGCAAATTCTAATTCTAACTTAAATTCTAATTCTAACGTAAATCCTAATTCTAACGTAAATGCGAATTAATTCAATTTTATTTTGCAATTTTTGATTTTTTTTTAATTATTTACTTTTCATTTTGAGCATCTTCAGTGCTATGTATTCACCTTCGGTGCTTTGAGCATCTTCAGTGCTATGTAATCCCAGTGGGTGATCCCTTCTGGGCCCCGCTAGCGCGGCCTCTTTCTCCAATTAGCACTGAAGGTGCTCAAAAATGAAAAGTAAATAAAAAACATTAAAAATGAAAAATAAAATTGCATTAATTCGGATTTACGTTAGAATTAGAATTTACGTTAGAATTAGGATTTGCGGCCTGAAGGGCCTCGAGATCTAAAGTTAATTGCGTGGGTTCGCCAGTGTGCGCGTTTCTCGGTCTAGCTACTTTGAATTTCGAATCTAACACAGGAGCAGTATATGACACTGAATCTCGAACAAGATGATTGGGATGGGATTCAGCGCGTTTGAAGAACGATTCTGAGAGTGTTTTGAGGTGCTGTTGCACTGTAGGTAGTTCAAGATCTCTGTGCAGGTCCGCGTTACGCACGTACCACGGTGCGTCTGTGGCCCTGCGGCAGAAGAGATTTTGAACTACCTGCAGTTTGTGCAGGAGGGAGGATTTGTCGTGGGCAAAGATTGGCGAGGCATATGTCATGACGGGTCTAACGCAGACCTTGTAAAGTGTACGTTTGTTTCTGAAAGACATTTTACTTTTCCTACCTAACATGCTATTTAGGCGGCCTAAGTAGTGACGGGCAAGTTTCGAAACTCTTTTGACGTGTGGCTTGAAAGAAAGCGTCTGATCTAAGGTGACGCCTAAGTATTTAATACTGCGCTTTCAGGGGATGGCAATACGTAACATTCGAATGTGGGGATCGTTGTGGCGATTACGACGTTTGTGGTCGAATTGAATAGCAGAACTCTTTTTTGGGTTGACATCGATACGCCATTTTCTGCGAAGAGGGCGAGTTCGACGCCTTTCGGTGGGATGGGGATGTCGTTAGTGTATACAGTGTACAGCAGAGGGGCAAGGACTGAGCCTTGCGGAACTCCAGCCTTTATAAGACGAGGCGCGGAGAGCGTGCCTTCATGTTTGAATCGAAACTTACGGTCTTTAAGAAACGACGCGATTAATCTGACTAGGCGAACCGGTAGGCCTATTTTATAGAGTTTAAAAACGAGACCGCTGTGCCAGACTTTGTCGAAAGCCTTGGCTACGTCAAAGAGAACCGCGATTGTTTTTTTACGAGGTGGATAGAATCCTTCGAGTATGTACTCGACGATTCGATGGACTTGCTGAGGACAGGAGTGCTTAGCGCGAAAGCCGAACTGATGGGGAATTATGAGAGGGTCGCCATCCGTTGGAAACAGATGGTTCCGCATTCGAGAGAGTATGACTCTTTCGAAAAGTTTAGACATTGCCTTGAGGAGGCTGATGGGTCTGTGATTAGCCGGGACATTCAGAGGTTTACATGGCTTGGGAATGCCTATGACTGTCGCTTCTTTCCAGGCTTTTGGAAAGTAGCTATGGTCGAAGCAGGCATTGAAAATGATAGCTAACAAGGTAAGCACCTGCTGTGGCAGGTGCTTAAGTGCGTGGTTGGAAATTCCATCCGCACCCGGAGCCTTTTTGGACTTTTGACTTCTAATGAGAAGCAAGATTTCATCATTAGAGACTGTGACGGGGTCGTCGGTGATGAGGAGAGTTTCTCTGCGGAGAACTTCGTCCTCCACCGCCTGGATGTGGGAGAGATCCGCGGGTTGCGTGCTGGGCGAACATTGTGCCGCTATGCTGTCGGCGAAGCATTCGGCTTTCTCTTCGACTTTGAAGGCAATAGTGCCGTCGGGACGAGTGAGAGGAGGAACGTGAGAGGCGGTGTCTACGCGTAAGGCTCGGGCCATGCTATAGTACGCTTGGTGGGACGGAGAGATATTCGCCATGATCGTTCATCTGAGCGTCTCGGAGTTCCGCGAGGCAAGACCTAACTTTACGTTGAAGCTGATTCGCAGCTGTTCTATATGCGGGCGTGGGATATTTCTTGGCTCTCCGGAGAGCCACGTTCTTGGCTTTAATGAGATTGCTAACGGCTAGGGGAAGCGCGGGTTTGCTTTTCTTAGCAATAATTTCGTTGTCGCTGATGGCTGAGTTGATAGCATCAGTGAGAGTGTTGACTAATGAATCTATTTTAACCGGGCTATCTAATTGGTCGGGCGAAATCGCGAGCGGAGAGTTCGGGGCCTCTAAGGCTGAAACTAACGTATTTTTAAAGCCTTTCCAGTTGGTATAGGTCTTAGGAGATGTGACGTTATCGTTAGGCGCACCTAGCACGAGGGAGACGGGGCGATGGTTGGAGCCTATGTCATTGAGCGGTTCGATGGATCTGAGATGAAGATTAATTCGCTTGATAATTGCAAAGTCGAGGATGTCAGGAGAGTAGGTCGGGTTGTTGGGATAGTGAGTGGGAGTGATGGGGGATATGACGTCTAAGTCAAGTGAGTTAGTGATGTCGAGGAGAGCGATACCGCTGGTGTTGGTCGATAGGCACGTCCAGTCAGTATGTTTGGAGTAAAAGTCTCCGAATATAATGACTGAATGGCCGAGGGCGAGAATGGCCTCAAAGTCGCTGCGGATTGGTCTGGAGCCACATGGTATGTAGACTGAAGCTATGATGATGGTCGGATGACCAATCATAGCCAATCTACACACAGTGGCTTCCATGTTGAGGAGAGGAGGGGTAGGGAGAGGACAGCAGTGGAAGCCTCTTTTGTAATATATAGCGGTGCCGCCGAAACCGTCGGAGTTGGGCCTATCGTTGCGAGTAAACGCGTACTTAGGAATAGCGTATCCCCTGGAGCGGTTTGGAGTAAGCCATGTATCCTGGAGAAGCAATAAGTCAGGTTCTTTGTTCTGAAGGAACAGTTTAATCTCGGGAAGGTTGGTGCTAAGGCTACGAGCGTTAAAAGTTATTAGGGATAAGCCCTTGGGTTTAATTCGACCGGACGCAGGATTTGCGGGTCTAGACATTATAATTTACTTATTTACGAATTTATACAAAATAAAAAAATTTATAACGAACTTAGAAGCGAGTGATGCTCGTAACGCAAATAAACGCTCTTGAGGAGAGCGGGCGGCTCGCAGTTTGCGTGCGAGTACGGAAATTTCGTTAATATCTACGTTTTGAATAACGTCGAACACGGTCTTCATGGCATGGTAATTTTTTCGAACGCTTTTTAGAGCGTTTGGCAACTAATTGGAACGCGGGCTCAGGAGAACCGGTTAAGGTGGCGGCGACCGACGAAGCATCGGACGCGGCGGAGTCTGAATCGCTCCCGGGAGCGGTACGCTTCCAACGTGATGAGCGTGAGGATGAGACCGATGCGCAGTCCATATCGGATGGAACGGGAGACGCAGGAGAGCTATACACCTGAGGGGTCTGAACGTTGGAGGCCTGAGGGGCTGGGGTTGGGGCCTGAGGGGCCGGGGACGCGATTGATGCCTGCAAGGCCTGCGTTAGGATGTCTTTCGGAATGGAGACGCCTGCCGCAGCAAACGCCTGGGTGAACGCGTTCGCGAAGTTAATAACGCTTAGCGAATCCATTTGGGAGGGTTGGGACAATAATATGTATAAAATAAGTATGTCACAGGATGCCTAGTTCCTAAAAACCTAGCGAACCCTAGCGGCTAACCTCCCTACCAGCGGTAGGGGGGCTGGGGAGAATAACTTAAAACTAACCGTAGTACGCCGAAGGCCGCTATTTAGAAACCTAAAAAAAGGGTATGCAGGTAAAGAGTTGCCCGCGTTAGGGTCAACCTTTACCGACAGAAAGGACAAATACACACGAAAACACACAGATATGATAAAAATAAATATGAAAATAGGAGAAAAATAAATAAAATAGAGAAGAGAAATAAAATAAAAATAAAAGGACTGGTTCAGTACAAATTCGTTGTCACCGTTAAGTATCCTTTGTACTGAAACCAGACTACTTACGCTGGGCACAACACTGCACTCAACACAAGAACAACACAACTTAGCACAGCACTTTGAAGACTAAGGGGCTTAGTCGCAAAGAAAAATCGCACTTCGATAGCACTCAGAGGGAGTAGAAAAACCTTGAAAACCGTAGCACGGAACCAACACGCTAAACTGTGACGTCAGTAGACTGAGCGCCACGGAATATCGGAAAGGGACCGATCAAAGGAAAACGGGGTCTTGCACGTCCGTACCGGGTGGCGATCGGAGCGAGAATGTGATGAATGTGTTGGACCCTTGACTGTGGTGGTATATATACCATTGAAAACTTTACTTACTGTTGTTTTGTTATTTTGGGACGGTCCAAACGAAGGTAGTTACAAGTATGTCCAAGGGTACAACAGTACTGGACCTGGGTGCAGAGAACGGAACTCCTCAACGTCAAACAGCAAAAAGAAGGTCTGATGATGAAACCTGTAAGTAAATATGGAACTTTTTAATGGTTATTAGTAAATGTTCCATGTTCACTGTTTTGGCTTATTCTGTTCATTAATACAGCACTATAAGACTTCTATCGGAGCTTCTGTTGATGCAGTCACGAGGTGAATCTGTTAATTGGCTAGTAGTGAATCCCTTGAGTTTTAGTTCTTTTTAAGAAACAACGTTCCAAGTGTTTGTTTGTTGAAAAGAAACTTTCACATTTACAACAATAGTAAAATTATCTAGTATAAGTACATATTTTGAACTTATTACAAAGCCACCGTCATTGTTGATGGGGTTATTACACATAAAGTAAAGTGTCACTGCGTCGCTTTGTTGATATACATTCTACAATATAACATTACTACAATATTTGACTTTCAAGGGTTTTTGAATGTGGAATAATGAAAACTGCAGGTATATTTATACTAGGTAAAAGTATAACTATTTGTTAATAAAGTTACTTTACTCTAGTAAGTTTAGTTAATGAAAAAAATATTTATTTATTACTTCAAAAGGAATTATAATGATTAATACAGGGTGTAGTTTGAACTACGTGCCATACCTCAGGGGCGGGCTAGTTATTAAGGAAAGGTACCAAAACAAAACATTAAAATATAAAAAAATTAAAGAAGAAATTAAAAAAAAATTATAAAATTAAACCGCAGCGCTAGCAACGTCGGCGGGGGAATTAAAGACACGTTTGGTGGTCATTTTCTATATAAAAAAGTAAAGAACCGTGATGCTCGAAATCTGCAAAGATTGCAATAATCATCCCCCGCTAACCGGAACCTGCGGTTACAAGACACAAAAACCAGTTTCCGCTTCGTGTGTTACTAAAACACATTCGCTCCTCCGATACGTGCCGTGGGTTCTAGGCTTAAATACAGACTTTGTTTATAATATCAATAAGGATTTTTATCCATGCACTGTATGTATGCCTGCTTAGCTCGAGGTTTTTTGTTAACTTCTTTTCATAGTATATAACAAGACGCTGTCCCTTTGTACGCTTAGATCTTTTAAACTACGCAACGGATTTTAATGTGGTTTTTATCAATACATAGAGTGATTCAACAGGATGGTTTCTACGCTTGTAAATATAAAGTTTATAAGGTTTATAAGTTTAATATTGCCTTATGTTAATTTGCTGAAATATGACGAAAATTGTTTATGATGCCGAAAAAAATTATGGCGACTAAGAGCTTTGATCCTGTTTTTTTTAATGTAACAAATAAATGCACTACAGGGTTGTTCGTCTTTTACAGGTCTACTGTAATAATAATAAAAATAATATAATAAAATATATTAAAAAATGGTCACATGCAATGTGGTAATAAGAGAGTCAAATCTAGTAACACCTCATATGTTGAAATCCGTCAAACGCTCTCAATAGAACAAAATCTGTAGGACGCACCAAAGAAATAAACATAAATACATTTGAAAAATATAACCGTCCTTCTGAAAGGGGGGTAAAAACTGTTATTTGTTTCCAGATTTTAAATAAATGTTTTTTTAATCATTATTGTCTGACAATATGCTCCTAAATATTTACATATTTTATTAACATTAAATAACCTTGTAGCGTAAACGGTAGTAGAAATTTTTTTGTTGTGTGATTATGACATGCTTTCATCTAATTATTCAGAAAATATTATTTAATAATTTTTTCGTTTGTTCCTTAAATCTTAGGCTGTACTGAGTGATGTTTATTTGTTACTTAAGTATAGATTTTGTTTAGTGACTTTACACCTTTGTTTGAGATCGGCTGGCACTATGTTTTTTTACCTTATATTTATGAACAAAGAAGGGGTTAAACAAGTGGCGATAAATCACTGAACCTTTCTAAATAAAAAAATGTGTGGATGATTAATGGAGGTCCATGGGACGGATTTTGTTTTTGTACGGATTATAATTGAATGTTTCTAAACACCATTTTACCATTATTTTTTTATTTATTTTCCATTAATCTGCTACTGTTCTGAATGGCTGTGTAAATTAAAACAAAAACTATTTCCAATAAGATAATAATATACTATAAAAACAATGGTATATACACTGATACTCAGTATTGTAGAGAAGTAATTTAATCACCGATTGATAATACCGTCATGAAATTCAATTTTGATACTCGTGCAACAAGTCCGCAATGGAAGTTCTTCAAGAGTCGATTCAATAAGCTTAATGTAAACTATACACTGTTTGAGTTCTTCATATTCACATAAACATAATAATCGATTACGTTCATATAGAAAATAATCGCGTACAGGAATTCCAAACGAATTGATAGTTTGAATTGCGTGATAGATTTGCGTGCCTGCAGTCACGATAAAGTTTCTATTTAAGTTCAAATGAACGATGAACTTTTATTGTACCTATTTTAGTTTATTTGAAGATTTAAAAAAACTTACTGTTACGAGATAATTGAGTAAAATTTTAATTAAAAAAAAAATTTACATGAACGCCAACAAGTCAGTTTGGTGGTAGTAGCGTTTTTTTGTTAAACTGTCCTCTGGGGTGGTACTTCAGTCCTTCCTATTTTGGCCACCATAATAACCACCCCTATGTGGTTGTATTCTGGAACAAAAGCAATTTCAACGGGTGCCTACCGTTGGCAACGCCTCATGAGTCGATATAACATCACATCCATAAAACAGCCACGATTAATATTTTAATAGATTTGAAAATAGTAAAAAAAATGTAATTTATAAACTAAAAGCAAGTTTTTAATCAAAACCTCTACTTAGTCAAAGACTTATGTTCAAGCTCCTTTAAGCCACGTGGCTTCCACTTTGACTGCTATAAAAAAATTGTAACGAATTTTCTTTTGAAAAATATCAGCTAAAAGTGTCCTCGTAATTTTATTCAATTTATATTCATTTATGTTCTTAAAATGCCGGGTTAAATTTAACGGGAAACTTGGGAGAACTCAAAATTAATAATGCATTGAATATGAAAGTTAGGTCATGTATTTTACGCTCTTTTCCGTTTAAGTTATTACGCCATAAAAATGATTTTGCTCAGGTGATAAAATTTTATCAAAATAGTAAAAGACAAACTGATACAAATACATAACAAAGTTTTTATAGTGTTTATATCATCGTAATTAAAAGTAGCGTTTGTATTTGTATACACATTTTCAGTCGTTTTCACATTGAAGAGTAACATATTGCTAATATATATTTTTTAAATGATTAAGGTTCACTTTGAAGCTTTATTTCATATATTTCATATTTCATTTATAGTATAAGCATATTATAAGCACTTCCTAAAACAATCACCACAAACAATAGGCACTATGTAAATGGCTATAACAGTTTAATAATAAAAAACGCTTAGAAGGAACGTTATATATAAAAATTCCAATCAACAAACAATATAATTTGCACCTGTAATAAATGAATCTAAAGGGAGTCATAAAGACCTCGTTAAAAGAAAAAATCGTTGAAACGATCTAATTAGGCTTTGTGATATCGGATATGTATCAATGTTAGCTGTTTGTTTGAATTTATTAATGACTTCTTAGCGTTAAACAAATCAAATTATTATAAGAGTTATCTTTACCAACAGTTATTTACCAAATCATAGTTTATGTTAAATATAGTAGTTATCTGATTTCAGTTTATTTAATATTGTTAAAGAATTTAAGTCATATTAATTATTTTTTTCAAAAAAGTGATCTATTGCGCGACTAAATCGAAATATTGGTATTTGAGTCAACGAACAAACACCATATGTATGTGTTTTTTCTTTTTACAAAAAAACATTGCAGTATCTGGTTATTGTATTATTTTTAATTCCAATAGACACCAAATGTATTTATTTTATAAAATTACTAAAACATTATCTAGAAAGTGCTGAATGATCTTATTTGTAACGCAAAAGAAAAGCTTTTATTAAATATATTTGAGAACGTATGAATAAAAGATTAAACTTTCATTGGTACCCTAGAAGACGGTGAAAAGTTGCATCGACTAGTCTTCCACCTTAAAAATTCAACTTGTATAAAAGATCAAGTAGAATAAGGCAAATGGAAATAATCTAATTCTTATATTAGTTTTTTTATTGCCTGTTTGTATTTCTTATATTAGTTTTTTTATTGCCTGTTTGTATTTCTTATATTAGTTTCTTATTGCCTGTTTGTATCTAATGACCTTGGAAAAGGGCATAATGGCTATTTTTAATTAACAGCTGACTAACAAGGATCTGACAGTAAGAAACTCGGTTTCTATAGACTGCTGGTAAAAGCGAGCTACCAAACACAACAAATGGTCCCGAACGAAAACGCTAATTTTTATAATTTTTCTGGAGGGACGACGCATACCTGTGTCTTGAGGCTGTCACTTGATTTGTATTCCTGTTGATTCATTAACTTATTAATCTATTTATCTAGAATGTCGAAACACTGTTACAGCTTTGCCAACTTTATTAATTAAGTCAGTGGATAGATTTGCGCACTGTACTTATTAGCTTGCAGAAGAATTGAAAACCGAGAGGCTTAGTGGGTAGTATCCCTTCCTCATACGCTGGAGGACCCTGGTCGGGGCATTAATTATTTGATAATTCTGATGTTTATTCTCGGGTCATGGTTGTTTATAATTATAAAATATAAAAAAACATTTATTGCTTAATAAAAAAATTATTACAGAACAATTATAATATATAAAATACATGAGGCGAATCAGGCGGCATTCGGGAGATTTCTGCTTATAAAAAAAATATCGATTTTTGTAAGCGATTACAATGTTTAAGTAAAAAAATATATACACATATATAAATTATAAAATAACACATTAATTATTTTAATTTCTTAATATAACTAGGCCTATAGAAAGTATTGCTACAAATCAAAATACTCAAAGGCAAATACATATAAATTATAAAGCAAATAAATAGGAGTGAATTAAAATATCATTTAAAGATTTTTAATACTATGGTATGCAATAGACCCCAGCCTTATTGTGTAACTTCAACACCTATCGCGATCCCTATGATTTGACAGTTGAAGCATATTAACGAACTTCACGCTACAGATAATTCACGAATGGTGGCGAAAGCTATCGAGGCGCTTTTTGATGTAATCATTTCATCTTTTTGACATAACATTGGAACTGTGTATCATAAATGAAGGCCAGAAATTCCTTTGAAGGCTTTTGGTAATGTCAATTGAAAGGGGCTACTAATTTCTACAACCTTTCAGCAGTCGCGAAGTTATTTTTCATAAAAATAAAGAATATTTACTCATATTTTGTAAGCAAGAAACCTTTCGTAGCACATGTGTATGTTCCACACGTCAAAGAGTCGTTATCTATTTAAATATGCGCATTTTGATTGATTATTTTACTTCTAACATGGCAACAGCTATTTTGCATCCCTTCCAATGTTTTATTGAGGAGTATTATGCATATTTGAAGAAAATTGAAGATTTGATTTTAACGACGAAAGTTTATGGAATAAAAATTAGCGGAGAAAGAGCTTGAAAAACCCTGACGCAAGCAAGCCTTAGACATAGAACATCAATATTAACACTATTAAAAGCTCCAGTAACATCAAACTAAACGGACATTAAAAAGTTCTCATTGTTTGAAGTGTTTTTAATATCCAGCTGTAATTGGCTGATACTTTTTTATTTACTTTTACTTATGGTTTTGATCAAAGTGCTGAGTGAGCCAAATTGTTCTTACAAGCCAAAAGATATTCTATTTCAACTAAATAGATTAAATATTTTTACTAAAACCTACTTTATTTAATATATACGCCTAAGGTTAGTACTACCCTACGAGCCATAGGGCCACCATATAAATAAAACTTACAAGCGTTAAAAATAAAAATCAAAATAAAATTTTATTTTTATTCTCAATTTTTTTTATCCAAAAAAGGAAAGCATATTCTTAAATTACCATTTTAAATAATAATTCTAGCCATCCAAACATAAAATCGAATATCCTTATTAAACCAATGAGTTTTTTTAATAACCTTATTGAAGCTATTAAAGCAATGAGTTTTTTTAGTAAAATTTACTGGAAATGCCCGGAGAGCTGTTCAACGAGAGGAAGGGTGACAATTCAAACCTGTACGTTCACCGACCCTTTGAATGTCAGCAATGTTTCTGGACGTTTCATCTCCGGAATCTACGATGGCTATCTTTTCGAAGTAATACAACAAGAACTATCCGTAATCAAGGAACTGAAATCTACACTGGACCATTTATGTGCTGAATCTGATAAAGTGAATACAGAACTCACTTCAACTAAAAATAATTTGGGTGAACTTCAAAAAGTCCAAAATTACTTCATATAAAGATTACTCAAGCAATATAATCGTGAGGGCAAAGTTTACATAACCGGCCTTACAGAGCATAAATCTAAAAATCCATAAACACCTGAATTCCTCAGATCTTAAAAGTGGTATCTTGTCCACTCAGCGAAATTACATTATAATCTGCACTAAATTAAAGAAAATGAATGATATTAATTACCGAAGCTTCGATCAATAAAACTGATAGTGGCCTAAAACGAGAATCCCGTATATTTATTAATGATCACCTAACAATCCAAAATAAGATTTTGCTAAATAAAACTAAAACGTTCGCACATGAAACGTGTTTTTTATATGTCTGGATAAAAAACTGCAAAATACTACTTCGGAAAAATTCTAGTTCTTCTATCCAAGTAATAAAATCCGACGCAGATATCCGCAAAGTATTCTCAAGCTAAATATACCTATGTGTAATCCAGCTATGTTAAGTAAAATAATTCACGACCGCTCCAACAGCTTGAGGACCATCGGTAAGTCAACACTTACAGCTAATTTGCTTTGTTCTCCTGTTTTGCTTCACATACCGCTATTTCGCACACTCCGAAATAGCGGTATGTGAAGTTGAATAATTACGACATAATTTGCTTGACAGAGACATGGTTGTTAGACAGTATTAACGACAGTGAAATATTTGACGATCGTTACGTGGTTTGGCGACGAGGCAGCGCTGATTATATATTGCTGAACCGTAAAACATTTTTCATCGGAAAATACCAAATTTTCAAGCTCGCTACGAACGTGCAAGTGCTTTAACTCCTTAGCTCTTTCTAGGCGAACTGCCTTTTGTGCAAGTGTCAATTCTTGCACTTTTTGTATTTTGTAGGGCTTCAGTTGTAGTTTATTTTTTAATATGCGCCCTATGCTCCGGGCAGATACATTAAGAGCTTTCGTCAATTTAACTGCGCTTTGTCGTGGATTTCGTTCAATTCTAGCCTTTACCTTTCGAACCATTTCTGATGATGTTGCTGTTGTAGGATGTCCACATCCATGGCGTTTTTTGATGCTACCCGTATTATTATAATGCGTTCCGATACACAAACATTTTGTTTAGATGTAAATGTCGTAGCTCATTAACAATGACTGGTTGCGATTTTCCCGCCAAATACAAAGCAATGACACAGTTGCGTTTGAATTCCATAACTATATACATGTTTAATAACGACGAAAAACATTAAGCTTCTGTAAGTTTATAAACAATACAATAGACTTACGACTATGAAAAAATGGGCGCCACATTTTAAACAGTTTGGTTGCTATAGTAACTTTAGAAAAAGTTCAGCAAAAATTCTTAAGATTACTACTTTCAAATGTAATACTTTTGATGAAGACTATATTTTACAACCACACAACTCTTGTAGGAGATTTCTGTGTTGATATCTTGTTATAATTATTAATATTTTTTTCTTTATACGATTGGTTTCTGTGACTATTTCATTTCTTTTTATTTATGTGATTGTGTGAAATAAAAATAAATCAAGTTCAACAACTTTAGAACTTAACTACTAGACATAAATGTATTTGAGCTATATCCACGATGATATTTTTGTGATGACATCTGATTATGACTTGATAAAGCAAGAGTTAAATCGAGAGTCTAAACTGAATGTCAATTCTAAAACGGACCACAAGATTTCCATACTTTAAAACATAATTCATAAAATTATAAATGATACCCTTTAGTACCTAGATTAATGAAACGGAACCTATATGTCCGTTTTAGTTTTCCAAATCATTTATATACATTTAAAACAAAAAAAGTGAGACCGATATACAAGAAATATAAAAATTCAAGTAATCTAATGGAATTAGTTTTTCTCGGGCTTATCATGCTATATGTTCATGTTCTATCTATCATTATTTGTAAAAAATATTGAGAAGTTTTTAGCAAACAACCCGTACCAATTTTGGTCCTAGATAAAACAAAAAAAGAAAACTTGTTGAAAGCCCTGACTGTTGACTCTGGGCAAGATTAGCAACGCTTTTGCTCAGCATTGTTTATCTATAATACCAGCTATGATACAATGGATCAGCCAAATAGCATACTCGATAACTTTGCTAATCAATCCCACGATGTCCTAGCAAAATAAGAGTAAGCATGAGTCTCATACCAGCTCAAAAGATTGGGTGACTTTCTTCATCTTGCATTTCTTTAACCACAATCTTTAACTCTTTCCAGCAAGGGAAAAGAAGGTCAATTTGTTTTAGTTTTTTGAATAGGTGAATCATTCAACTTTAAGAACTTACGTCCGATTTTGCTATTGCTACCCTTGTCTTATGTTTCTGAATCTATCGTTCGTTCAGTACTTACAAACCACAAAAAAGACATGGTCTGCAGCAAACAACATAGATTCACGAGGGTTAAGTCTACGGTAAGTAGTCAGGTGGGGGTGAGTCTAATCTTCTCGGGTTTATTGACGACGTTTCTAAATCTGAAGACTCAAACTCAATTCAGAAAATACGCTTACTAAACCAACCCTCCTCTTAAATAATTATGACATTCACCTTGTCACAATATAAAAGAAGATTGTTTGTGTCCTTACAACCTCATGAGACTATTACTTGGAATTATAACTTAAAATTATACGGATTGTTGTTTAGTATATATAATATAGGTAAATATTCAGGTAATCATTGCAAAATTCCACCTAGTATACATTCATTTATTTTTCAGCCGAATGTTATACCATTGTTTGTCGGAATTAGGTATATTACTTTGCGTTCCCTTAGAGAACAATACCTTTATTGAAATGGTGAACCTTTTGTCCTTTTCTGTATTGAGGACGTAAAATTTCATGACGCATTTATAGTAATATTTGTAAAGATTCATGAGTACCCTGTGTTCACGGATGGAAAAAAGTATTTAGCATGTTCAGTGAATACGCTGTTGCTTCGTATATAATGAATCATGTGCGGGGAGGTGAATAATATTTCAAAGCAATCTAAAAAAATGATATAAACCACCAGCCTTCTCAGTCTGTGCCTGAATTGGAGTTCAAAAACCACAATTTGCACTTAGGATGGCTCCATTTCACGATTAAAAAAATGACACGCAATCGAAACTAAAAGTAAATAATAATTTAGAATACTTGTAAGTACAAGAGGTCATATTAAACATACTGCAACAGCTTAATTACCTGCAAGAACTCCAGACGCAATATATAAATTAAAAAATTACTTATTTTAGTGTAAGATTATAACTTGTATCCAAATTCAACATTAAAAATTACGTATTCTAGTGTTGGGGTATTTATCTCGTATCTGCACTGCAGAAAATTAGTGGTTCCAAGTTTAAAAAAAATAGTACAATATCTAAATTATTTCAGAATGCGTTTAACTTAGCGATAAGGTACAAATAAATAATTTGTTTGACTGCATTTATAAAAATTTGTGTGCTGAAAATAAAAGTATTTACGTCCCTTTTTTATACAAACAACTAAGTTTTTCAGCATGGACACCTCTACTTTAGAATATTGGTAGTTCCCAAAAAAGGGTCCCACCAAAACTAAAAAAAATGTTTTATGTTTCCGATGTGACCTTTATTCAATAGCTAATACGTAGCTAATACTACACACATATATTGTGATATATCATCTTTCAGATAAATAACGGTCGGCCTGAAACTATAATTCCGAAGTAATAAAAAATAATTATTTTAGATTGTTAAAGAAGTATATATGTATGTATAGATGTATTATTCTCACTCAATTCTCCCCAGACAATCACGCCAACTTTATGGCCCCAAAGTAAGCAGAGCTTGTGTTATGGATGACCATACAGCAAACTGGGGGCGAACCTATAATAACTATACATATATAAATATCAACAGCCATGACCCGAGAACCATTTATGTTCATCACACAAATGAAGGCCCCGGCCAGGACTCAAACCTGGGACATCCGGCATATGAGGCAGGGCTATTAACCATTACGCTCATTATATGTATCATACGATACACCCAAAAATGCCAGCAGATCTTATATTTTATAGTAGACAAAGAGCATAGTGTATATTTTATAGTATACACAGAGGACTGCAAAACAATCATTAAAGAACATTAAAAAATAGTAATATAAACATAAACCAAACATAAAAACATAAATATATACTAATTTTTACAAAATAATTCATTCGTTAAATATGATTTGAAGAATTTTATCCGTAAATATTATAAAACTTCCCCAAATAATTTGAAAATACATTTGATACATGATTTCTACATAAAAATATGCTTTTATATAAAACGATTGATCTCTTGGCGAGCAAAAACATAAATAAACTGATAAAATTATATCTAACATCAGCTGACCATTCGTTCTACGCCTCAGTTTGAAGGAGTAAATAAGCTGCCGAGGAAGTGCATAAGTTACCACGAAGATTTATGGTGGCAGAAGGGCAACCGTTACACATTATCCCGAAGTAATACAGGCTATACGAGTATTTTATTTCGACATTCCTACGAAATCACCGAAAATAACGATAGCTTCACCGGCAGAAATCGCTATTTAGTTTAAAAATAAAAACAAAAAAAATCATCTCAGTAATACTGGCAACGCAACATGTAAAGTTTTAGGTATTTATTTGCAAAGCAGTTTCCTTTGTCGCAACGGTCAAGCGTCGTCGATGATTTAGGTCACGTAAACATATTTTGATCATGTCAACTGCCATTGCCGGGTCGGGAAAACCTTGTTTAACAAAATATTAAGATATTTATGTTGCTTTTAACAATTTATCGTTCAAGTTGAATCATGTTTATGAACTATTCCAATGACTTCTGAACCCGATTCCTGATAGAAAAATGTTTATCATTTATTGAGTTATAAGTCAACTTTTCCAACCTCGAAACATACGTGGGACACTCAGAAAGGTTTGAGAAAATAAATGAAAATGTTCTATAGGCTTTATTTTTTTTACAGGTTTTCAAAGAACTCTCCACCTGCCTCTATACAAAGTTTCATGCGTCTGAACCAACTTTCAAAGCACATTTTCAAGTCTGCATTCCAGGCCTTCTCGAATGCAGTGAGCGCATCTTCTGGCGATGAAAACTGTACGCCCTTTTTTTTTTTTTTTTTTGTTTTTTTTTTTGTTCCCCTCCGCGGGAAGGGCAGGAGGATAAAAATGCCCTGACGCATACTCTGGCGCGATTCCAAAGTTATGTGGGACTCGTCCCGACGCCTACCAGGACCATACCCACTAAAAACCCCCTGTCGGCTCGTGCATTTTTGCCACTCAGCCTTCATCGGAGCGACGGCCAATTGGAGAAAGAGGCCGCGCTAGCGGGGCCCAGAAGGGGTCACCCGCTGGGATTACATAGCACTGAAGGTACTCAAAAATTAAAAGTAAAATAAAACATTAAAAATGAAAAGTAAATAATGAAAACATTAAAAATTGAAAAATTAAATATGCATTAATTCGGATTTACGTTAGAATTAGAATTTACGTTAGAATTAGAATTTGCGGCCAGAAGGGCCTCGAGATCGCGTGACAGTCTGGTGGATGAGTACGTTTGCGCATTTCTAGGCCTAGCGACTTTGAACTTCGAGTCTAACACAGGAGCAGCATATGAGACAGAATCACGAACTAGAGGATTGGGATGGGTTTCGGAGCGTTTGAAGAACGCTTCAGAGAGTGTTTTGAGATATTGTTGTACTGTAGGCAGTTCAAGATCTCTATGCAAGTCCGCGTTACGCACGTACCACGGTGCGCCTGTGGCCCGGCGGCAAAAGAGGTTTTGAACTACCTGCAGTTTGTGCAGGAGGGAGGGTTTGGCGTGGGCAAAGATTGGCGAGGCATACGTCATGACGGGTCTAACGCAGACCTTGTAAAGTGTACGTTTGTTTCTGAAGGACATTTTACTTTTTCTACCTAACATGCTATTTAGGCGGACTAAATAGTGACGAGCGAGTTTCGAAACTCTTTCAACGTGTGGCTTGAAAGAAAGCGTCGGATCTAATGTGACGCCTAAGTATTTAGTACTGCGCTTCCAGGGGATGGGAATGCCTAACATTCGAACGTGGGGATCGCCATCGGGACGACGGCGTTTGTGGTCGAAGCGCATCGCAGAACTCTTTTCAGGGTTCACATCGATGCGCCATTCTTGAAACCATGCACCAAGGGCGTTTACGGCCTTTTGGAGTCTGGTTACAAGGCGCCGAACACCGTGGCCTTTGGTATAGAGTGCGGTGTCGTCAGCGAAGAGGGCGAGTTCGACGCCTTTCGGCGGGATGGGAATGTCGTTGGTGTACACGGTGTACAGCAGAGGGGCGAGGACTGAGCCTTGAGGGACTCCAGCCTTTATGGGACGAGGTGCAGAAAGCGTGCCTTCGTGTTTAAATCGAAACGTACGGTCTTTGAGAAACGACGCTATTATCCTGACTAGGCGATCCGGTAAGCCTATCTTGTAGAGTTTATAAACGAGACCGCTGTGCCAGACTTTATCGAAAGCCTTGGCTACGTCAAAGAAAACCGCGACTGTTTTATAACGACGCGGATAGAAACCGTCAAGTATATACTCGACGATTCGGTGGACTTGCTGAGGGCAGGAGTGTTTAGCGCGAAAGCCGAACTGATGGGGTGTACGCCCTTAATTTTAGCGAACAAAAAGAAGTGACATGGTGCCACATTAGTGCTGTTAGACGGATGCTGCAAATTTTTTCCAGTGTGGTGTTTAGGAAGTACGTCGTCTTGACCGCGAAGTGCGCGGGTGCTTTGTTTTGGTGGAGCAAAAGGCCTTGTTCGGTCGCTTGTTACTCGCAGCAGCAAAAAATTCTGGTAAGCTTTTGGTACTGTACCACTCTGCAATGATGCTACTTTGGTTTCTTAAGGGATTTTACTATTTTCATTATTTTATAATAATAAACGTCGACTCGATCAGCAAATTTTTGTCATCCGTTCATACGCTACGATAATAAAAATAAATATTTCATACTGAATACTTCGACAATATTATGATATCATAATTGAAGATATGTTCTCTTACCGGCCTCTTTGGTAACTTAAAAGGGCTAAAACTTATTTAAGCTCATTAAATTACCATACTCACGGAGCGGTTGCGGTTGCAGGACAGACATGCACAGGCATGCACAGACATGCACAGATATGCACGTAAGAAAAAAAGCACTTGCACTCACGGCGCCTGGAACCTCGGCGGCGCGGCGTACCCACTTCTTTTGGCCCCAGAACCGGCGACAATTAGACATTCGTTACTTTACGCAAGTTGAAAGTTTTTTATGACATTAACAGTTTATTGTACTGTCATAATTGGCACATTTTGTTCATTAATATTGGTTGAAATACCATATTGAAATATCGATCAATGTCGCGTTGCGGACATTCGTTCCTGTAATTACATCGGTTGTTTCTTCCCTTTAAACGAAACACAACTCCGAGGTTATTATGACAGTTAATATAAAAAGATATTTTTATTTGTATTTTCTCAGCCAGCAAACGAGCACGCACCCTACCTCATGGTAAGTGGCATCAGCGTCCATGGACACCATTAGTCGTAGGTATTTTATATATTAATTTTGAAAGTGATTATTATATCGAGTAATGGTGCGTTGCCGAACGCAAGATTCAGTTGAAATTGTCTTTGTTCCATTAATTTCACTTGCTGTACCTTCCCTTTTTTTAATAATCCCTAGACTATCACACCAACTGTATGTCCACAAAGTAAGGTTCTGGGTTCCTGGGGGGGGGACAATTGAGAGAAAGTAGCTAGAATGTTCACGAACATCGCTTGATTTTCGAAACGATGAATGTAGTGCTTGGTGGTGAAAATCACGGCGCCGTTTAATGTTAAAAATAAAATATAAAATTCCATCCTGTACCAGAGAACTAGGAAACACTGTGTTTGGATTGGAGTTGAAAAATAAAACACTGTATGCGGTTAGGATTGCCCCATTTACTGATAAACACAAAATAAATGTCACCTAATCAAAAAAAATGTAATTAATAAATTGATAGTCCTAATCAGTAGTGTCAGCTCAAACAAAACATACTGCAACGGTTTAATAATTTTTGGAAGAACTCCAAATTCAATATTAAAAATTAAAAATTACTTATTCTAGTGTAAGGGTATTTATCTTGTACCTGCACTGCAGAAACTAGTGTTGCCAAGTTTTATAAACATAACAAAATTTTCTATACTACTGTCATAATACATTTAATTGCATGATAATGAGGAAATAATTAATTTGTCTTACTGATTTATTTAAAAGAGCGTAATGAATTATGTTTTGCAACATAAGCGGCTCTACTTGAGAATACTGCTTGATATCAAAAAGTCATATTAACACTGTCAATTAATTTGTGTTTCAAATACATCATTCATTCGTTTACCAATACGTTTTACAATAATTTTTAGACGTGCAATGGAGGGATGCTTCAGATGTTCCGAATTAGCCTCTATCAGATCAATAACGGTCCGGCCTGTAACAATAATCCCGTACTAATGAAAGAGTTTATCGCAGATTATTGCAGAGTTCCAAAAATGATTTTGTGATTAAGAGAACGGATGTGGTTTGTTTGGGCTCGTTCACGTGTATCCGAAACTAGAAAGGCCAAGTTACTCACTACATTTATCAAAAAAAGGTATTTTATGACAACTCAGCATGTAGATTACACCTCTACGAAACTTCTGTGTTTCAAAATAACAAACAGTTACCTTGGAGTTTTTTAATAATTAAGATGGTCCGTAGTCTTTAGATAGTAGAAATGCATGGTATTGCATTATTTTAATTTATTTTATTTTCTTTAATAAAGTTATTTTTTTCACCAGTTAAACTTTTCGGAGTAGCTTATTTCATATCACAATATAAATTGGATATCTTTTCAAGGAAAGGTTTAATTTAAATTTAATGATTTTCTAAAATTCTACTATATTTAATTCCTTGAGCAGAAGTTGCTCGTCTTGTTGAAATAAGGAAGTGTCGCGGATTACCAGTTTGTTTCTTTTAATATTTATTATAGGGATTTTCAAGTTTTAGTCGGTTCGATATGCGGGTGCGGTAAACGTAGTAAGATTAAATGCAGTTTATCGTCTTTTTAAAAGTAATATTTCGTTACCTTAAAAGTTACTATCTTCAGTATTAGAAGAGTACTTTCCTTCCAGGTGGCATTACAAAACTCCACTATTTATATTTCGAAATGAAATAATAATATGAATAATTGAAATTATAACGGCCACAACGACATTTTTATTATCAGTCAATTAAAACCTTTTTTAAAATCAGATGATACAAAATGACATTGGAAAGGATGTTTTAAGCTTATTGTCGTTGTAGCATTATTGCTACAAATATCGCGGTCTTTTTATATACATCTAAAATATTTTGGGAACCTGCAACTGTAGCCTACAGTTACTAGCCCATCAATATTCAATAACACCTAAGATCAGGTATGTCCTTTAAGCAAGTAAAAACCCTATACCATCTCACCTGTGCTGGCAAAACCATCATTTTAACATTAAGGTATTAATTAACAAAAGTGTAGGTAAGTTACCCTCATCGGTGATTCGGGTCACGTAAATGTATCAAACGTGTCAACTAGCGACAACCTAAAAACCTGATTTAATAAAATATTTGGATATTTATGTTGCTTTGAACAACTTTTCGTTCAGGTTGGTTAAATAATGATTGTGTACATAATCTAATTCCTTAAATTTCTGAATTCGATTAAAGATTAGAAAAATCTTTGCTTTAAAAAAAAATTTTTGCAACCTCTGAAACCTCTAGGGCTTTTGTAACATTTTATTACATGGATATATAAGTTCATAACATAAAAAAATACAGTAAAAGCAATCTCGTCGTTCGGATCTTATTGCGTTTCAGCTGTACTTAATAATTAATCAGTCGTAAGAAATGAAAGAAACTAGACACTCAGAAGCCTCTTTTTTCCTGACAGCCACTTCTTTAAAGAAGGCATTACAAAGTTTTACGATATCTCTAAGTAAATCATATAAACTGAATCACGAGCTTTTGCAATAAGTTTTTTCTTTTATCCTTTTTGTTACTAAATACATTAGGTAAAAATAATTGAGTTTTTGAGGATTAGGTAATTCTTCAGATAGACAAGACAGTATAGAACAGTATGCAATGCAAAAATATCTATGGTAATTGGATATGTTGACAAACATTAAGGGTTCGTTGCAGTACAGGGTCAGTTATTGTTAGTCCAAATAAGATTACACAAAAGCAATTGTAATTGCTAAAATGGTGGAACAAACAAATATTCGCAGAACGATCAAAGTTTCACAGAAGCCGTGGGCGTTCATATTTCATTTCCGCTTATATGCCGTAGGTCCTAGGTTCGAGTCCTGGCATGGGCATTCTTTTGCGCGATGAACACAATTGTGTATATAATATATGTATGTTTATTCTGGGTTTCCTCTTTCCGCGTTTCGCGGCCGTGCAGTTGGTGTGATTGTCTGGGGATTTATTGTTTATTTATTTAACAAATCAGAAGTGTTCCTAGTCCAAAGCTACGCCAATAATCAAATTCGAAAAATATGCAGCAAATTAAATAGAGCCATATTACAGTTATGTAAACAACATATACAATTTTTTTGTTCGAAGTGGACAGTTTATTCTTTGCCCTATAGGTTTTTTAAATTTCACCGGTCTCAACAACAATTTACTAAATAAGCAATACACCTGATGGCAATTTGCAACCGCTCGCATAGACTTCATTAAACGTAGATGTTATTGATTGGTGATATCGTTATTTACTGATAATCGACTAATGCTGCATCGCCGACCGTAGGCTTTAGAATGTTACCACACCAATCGATCGACGTGGTTCCATGCATCGATTGCTGTGGGAACACCCTTAGTTGGAATTGCTATTGTTCCAATTTTTTTACCTTTTTCAGAAACAAAACCACGCGAATGCAGTTATTATGGCGGTAAAAATAGAAAGAACTGTTGACCGCCCCAGACGAGGTATAATTAAAATAAGAAAAAAGTTTCTACTACCACTTAAATTCCGAAATTAAAAAAAATATTTGTTATTAAATTCTGTAGGGGAAAAATATCGAAATTTCAGACAATTGAATTGTTTGTCAAAATATACTGGAAATTGACCTTAATTCATCTATTGTTTTTAGTCAATGCATTTAGATAGCATTTTTCAATGTATCCTGCCCCGTATATATACACTATGAAATAAGAATTTTGTATTCTTACCACCAATTGAACTAAAATGAAAAAATTATGCCAACAAATAAGTCATAAAACCATGTATTAATGCGTTTTGCTAACTGTGCAGTGCAGTGCAGTAAATTGTGCAGTTGCACAATTAAATTGAAAAATATAACAAAATAGTAATTGAAAACGTCATATACGGAATTTTTTATTTCTATAGGCATAGTTTGGAATAAACGATAATTTCTCCGTATATGTCACGAAAAATATGATTTGATATATATATTGCATTGCATAAATTTCAGTTTTTATATTGTATAAATTAATTTTCCAAATAATGAATTGTAAGAGGTGGCAATATCACCTTAGTCTTTCAAATGCCCAGTCAGAAAAATCATGGCTGATGATGGCAGCATAATTAATTTGTCGTCATTGCGCAAGTGATGTTTTATCCAGTTCTTCTTCACGAAGATCTTTCCGAACTGGTGGTAGAGTCGTTCTCTATAAAAAGCAACAAGAACAGGGAATTTTCAAAATTTGAAAATAACATTTTAATTTGAATTTGAAGTTACAACATTCGTTTTCTTTAAGCCGATTGATGTTGACTATAGGCCTTCTAAACCAACCACATGGCTCGATCTCTTGCATGGATGAACTGCCTTTCGAAGACAAAAAGACGCGACCTATCTTGTAGGCAGGCCGGCAGTGATTCTTCCTGGGCTTGGCTACCATGTTTTTTAAAGTAATGCGAGAAAGCCTTGACACATGGTATGACAATCTTTTGAGAATAAAGTATGTGAACTAAATGTAATCAATATACATTTTTTTAACTGTTTCAAAACAATATTTTAATTTTCTTTATATTTCAAATTAACGATCTTAATATAAATCAAAACCAAATAAGAAAAGACATACTGCATCCTACCAACTGCCACATTTCATTTCAAATGGTTACTAATTTACATAATGCGAGTTTAGAACTTTTTGATAAATGTCCAAAGAATTTAAGAGTTTTATAGGGTTTGTATAATGCTGACAAAATTTTTATATGATCCCAGGTGCACTATGCGTCTTAACCGTTACAGTTTATAATTATATTGTAAAAGAACAATTTTTGTATAAAATGAAGACAACATAAGTGCCACTAATGTGTAAAAATTTAGTACCTTTTTTGTAGACATAATTACATATAGACTATCGTTTGACTACGTCGTTTGAACTTATACCCACACGGCAGTCTTATTAATTCCACGGGATTAAAGCCAGGACATCAAGATCGCAAAGCAAGGGTCTTTAAACCTGGGTACGACGGTTTATGCCACCGAAGCTCCGTGAGGACGTCGTAAATTTCCGTGCCCGTCAAAATCTCCCTTTTGAATTTTGGAATCATAGAAGACAGAGATGTACAAGTATTTAAGCCTATGATGTTTTCTGGGCTTTGAATACCTAAATATGTATATGATTAATGAGTTGTAATGAGCATATTTAAATGTGAATGAGGGATACGATCAAAGGAGATGCTCGAATGAAGAAATTCGAGAATGTCACCACTACACTTATGCTTACATCTATATCTCTGCAGCCATTCAAAATTATTTTCACTTTTATATGCATACAATTTAATAAAATGTAAAATTTTATTACAAAAAAAAGTGCGGAGAGGTCTCTTTAGCTTTTATTTAATTAATTAACTGAAAGAAGATAAGTGAAGCTATAAATATCATTAACTTTCCGACCGCACACTTGCAGTCTGTTTTAAAAAGCCGAGTAATAAAAGGTATTGCAAGTAAAACAAGAGGGAAAAGATAGATTAATTTTAAAATGAAGTAAACTTTTTAGCAAATGTAGTTTGCTTGTCCAATAATTTGTTCAGGCCACTTTTTTAAAACTCTAAACTTTTAGTACAAACTGTTAAGTAAAGTTGCTGCTTCTCAAATAAAAAAAATGAATGCCACTTTTAAAATAATATTTAACAATAACAATAAAAACCAAACAAATGCGCATTATTTGCACGACCCTAAATTGCAATATGCAGCGGCTGCCGCCTCGCTCGCGACTTACATTTTCCGCGATATGATGATTGCGATCCCCGTCGCAGCGCCGCGCCGGCTTATTTGCATCTACCCACATTAACACTTTTTTTACTGAAATGAATAAAACGCCTTTCAGGATTGCGCTCGTGGCGTGAATACCGAATAAGAGGTTTCCATTTTCATCGTTTGAAATATGAGCGTGAAATTCATTTTCATGAATTAGAATTTATTGCGGTCTCTATACTTTTGTTTGGACTTAGAAGTGTGCTCCTAAAAATAAAAATAAAATTAATGTCAATAAATTGTTTACGTCTGATTTAGGTAGATATATTAAAAAAATAAAAATACATATCATAGATATTTTACCATCATGACGTTTCAAATTAAGCCACGGGGTTAACTGTAATTAGTAAAATAACAATGTAGGCATATTCGTTTATAACACTTGTGTGCTATTTAAAATCATCATAAGAACGATTGATAGTTTTGTAAATAACAGAGCGTATATGTAACTCTTGGACGAGTGGGGAACCTAATATGCATCTTCATCATACTTTCCATTAGGTCAGATTAAAGCTTAAAGGTTGGGCAGTTCCATAATTTCAAATCCTTGAAAGTTATCAAAATAAAAATTTACGTTTGTTTATTTCTAAATAACTAATAAATCACTGATATCAAAAGAAAGCTGAGCAATTTCTGTTGAAATTGGTAGTTATCGTGCCGCAGCGGTGTGACACGTTTTATTTTCCAGGCATTTAAACATTCACTAAGCATTAAAGTTTGTGTACAAAATGTGTGACGAAAATGAGGATTTAATTGCTCTTATGTCTTTAAGAATTCAAAATTTGAACTAATTCGCTGCTTATCAGTTATTAAAATTATTTTTTCTATTCAATTTTACTCAATTCTGTAAAATTCATGATGTTTTCAAGTTCAAAGAATTTGTTAATTAAGATACCTTCTATTATATTTGTTACGAAATGTATTCCAAAATACCACAATTCATTTCAGTATATATATTATAATTTTATCCGTATTGCTCTGTTTATTATTTTCGAGGACGTTGTTTGAACGGTTATGCCATAATCGTATAGAATTCTCTTGAAGTTGCAAATGAATATTCAGACGCATTTCAATGGCGGTTCCTGTACAGTGGCGGACAAAATATGTTCATCAGCATTTCAAAATCCTGGTTAGAATTGTGTTCTCAAATACAGAACAAAAAGAGTCTCAAAGTTTTTTTTTTGTATTGATAATATTAATTTAAAATATAAAAAGCGAAAATAAAAAATATATGTTTTTTTTAATATTAAGAAGGAGTTTTTAATTCTACAAGACCTGCTTCTAAATAATGTGTTTGCAGTTCAAAGAAATATTAAGTACGCAGGTAAGTACAAAATTAATGTACAAAACTAAATTAATTAGGAAGGTTAATTGTAATGAATCAAAAGATTAAGCTTCAGAGTGGTGTTCTCCCTTACATAAATGATTTCGGGTTTGTACCCTGATAGGGACGTGTATATGACTAACATAGGTGTTCGACACTTCCTATTCTATCATAAATCACAATTTCAATAATTTTGCTACGCAGTGCACACGTTCATAGTAAAGATATTAATATTTCATATTCTGCTGTATTCCGCTGCACTTCGAGAGCTAATTTTGCTGAGATGTTTGCTTCTCGGTCTTCTCTGAAATAAAATAAAAATGTATATAAAAATAGTTGGAACATTTTGTTAGTGTGTTGTATGTACTTCCTTACCCATTGTTTTATTCTCGAATTATTCTTTTTTAATGTGTAATGTTAAATCGTATTATTTTGTTTTATATCTTAACAGGCTTATCCGCTTAACACTTCTAATAAACAAGTTTAAGAGTATCCGACTTGTTTTATTGAAGCAACGTTAATTGTGATCTGACAAGTTGAATAAATAGTTTTAATTAAAGCAAGTTGCACATCAGTGCACATTTGCAAGTAACTGGTGCACATATAAATGCACCGACAAATATAAATCTAGATCTAGTTGTCATGTGTTTTTGTGATGTGAAGGTTAGGAAAAACGAGCCCTCTAGATTTCCAGATTGGCTTTGAATAGGACTCTACGTTTGTGTGATGAATTTGTTTATGTAAATATTTCTATGTATGTAACTTTAAGGTGTACTCTGAAAATCAATAGGCATTTATGATTAAAGGTAAATGTTGACTGATGCCTAGTCAGCACACATATCTGGCAGAAATTTAATAAAATTATCCGCCATATTCATAGTATGTTTGTTTACAGTGTTTTTTTTTCTTTTTTACAACCACACAATATTATCTAGCCCAAATTAAGTATCATTAAAGAACTTGTGTTATGGATACTAGATAACGGATAAATAAACTTAAGAAATAATATATAAATACACACAGATATTTTTTGTATATATATAAATATTAGAAATAAACTTAAATAAACGTAAATACACATCCATGACTAGAAAGCAAATATAATAACATATCTGTCCCTACCAGGATTCGAACCCAGGATCTCCGGCATGGAAGGCAAGGCTACTTACCTCCACACCAAGCAGGCCGTCACCGCAGTGTGTTACAACGATATCGTACGATGTTGCTACAGATTGAAGCGTGACATGCTTGATGACAGAAAAGAGTTTAACAAGGACCAGTTGATTGTCGTTTCAGTTACTAATTTTTTCTTGCAATCTGCATAGTTTTAATTCTAACTATTCATAAAGTTTTCTGAGTGTTCTAAACCAATGTTTTTTTACATTATTTATTTTAAAATAAAATATCCTTAGGTTTAAAGTGACGCTGTTTCTAAGAACTGTGCAATATTTTAGTTATTGGTATATTATGCGATTACAACGAAAAAAATTCATAGTCGTTAAATCACTGATTACATTTAAAAGCTAATACAAATTATTTAGCAATGCAGGAGTAGAAGTAAACTAAATAAAATAATTATGTTGAGTTGGTTGGCTTAAAAAAATAATTTATAAGTTTAATCTATATGTTGTCATGTGTTAAGGTATTTTTTAACTATCTTTTATAATAAATCTGAAATATAAATTAGCAGCTCTGTTAGAAGCCACTAGCCACTAGAGGCGCTAGAGAAGCAAGTTAAATCCCAAATTATTGTAGAAAACAATTATTGTTTATTGCAGATTAAAGTGTCCACAATATAAGATTTTCTCGTGCAACTACTTTTTCTCCTTAAGCTTGTCATAACAAAGATGATAGATGATAAATATCTCACTTCCTCTGTGGCTCATATTTGACATAAATTCTTTAACAAACTTGACACAGGCTTTAAAGCCCTTTTCTGGATGTGTCATATGGCAGCAGTATATTAAGTAAAAAAATATACGCTCTACACGTCGTGACTGTAATAACCTTTGTGGATATGTGACAAGCTCCTAACGCAAGGACCCCATAAATCTTATCCCCTTATCCTGGTTCAACTTAGCCGCAATCCGACTATATATCACTACACGGAAATGAACTAGGCAAAACAACACGACATCCTTCTTTCTTGCTCATCACGTCATAGCAACATTAGTCTCTATCTCATTTTTATTCATATTTATTTATTTATTTATTTATTTGATGGCACAGCTAACATTGTACAATCTAAAACATCTTAAACTTATATATGTTGAACAATTATTTTCTAAAATTGCACACCAGTTATTGCTACGCACAGCATTAGAATAACACAATTTAATAGAGTAACACAAAGTAATTATTAACATTTCAGAAACATTATTTGTCTTGAAAGTAACAAAACAAAAAATTAAAATAAAAAGAAAATATCTAAATTATTTCTATATTACATTACAATTTTGAGGTATTTCCTATAGGTTTGAGAAAAAATATCAGCATCTTTAAATTTTTTATTATATGCTCTGCACATACGGTATAATGGGTTATGGTATGTAACATTATTATTACAACAAGGCACAAAAAACAATTTTGGTATTCTCTGACTACCTCCCACCGTAAACGAAATATAACATAAATATAAAGTTAGAAATATCAAACATTCGAGTTTTTGTAAGCATCGGATCCATTACTCCATACACCATGTACCAACGTCACAACATGTCACGTATACGCCATTCCACAATATTAGCAAGAATTGTTGTACCATAAGTTAGTCCCATAATAAATTATAGGCCATAGCTTATAAATCACAAAGGGTCTCTTCATTTGTTACATAGCTTTATATTAAAACAGCTGAATTCTAAGTCACAGTTATATTAAAAATAATATTAAGAGTGTACAATTATAGTTCACATAGTGATTATAAGGTAAATATTAAGTTCAAATTCATAATTCAAATCCAAATAGCCATTAAGTTTTCAATTTTTACAACTTGATATCTCATCTACCACCAGTTTGAAGAGACCGTCGTGAAGAAAAACCGGCAAGAAACTTTATGGTAGTAATTTTTTCAAAATAAAACAATGACTCTTGTGTACATACAAATAAATAATTCTGCTGCCTCGACAAAACTCCGTACCCACAATTTAACGAACGGCAACTGTTCAAAGACAGGGATCCAGCAATCATCCTCCTCAACCATATTAGAGACATATTTTAGTGACAATGACGCTTTAGACATTAATCGAAATGAAGAATTCAACTAACAAATTAAAGCATTATTACAAATATTGGCAAGAGCCTCTTATTGAGGGAATTATACCAAGTGAA
Source organism: Marasmarcha lunaedactyla (assembly GCA_923062675.1). NCBI lineage: Eukaryota > Metazoa > Arthropoda > Insecta > Lepidoptera > Pterophoridae > Marasmarcha > Marasmarcha lunaedactyla. Next base: position 5,601,568 of record OV281361.1, on the reverse strand, counting down.
GTGTTTTAAAATTGACTGTCCACAGCCATTCATAAAAAAATTTACTGCAAGTATTTTTAAGGACCAGGAATAGTTATTTAAATTTATGCTAACAATTTTCGATATTTTTCTGAAGTCAATGAGTCATATAGAAACACTGACATTTATCAAAATGTTTGTCTAGACCTAAACTTCAAAATCACATATCAAAATGTTATATAACTAAAGAGATTAAATAGCTTTAAAATCTATTTTGATTATATAGAAATTATTTTTATAATATTGAACAAATATAAACATTATTAAAATATGAACAATCTTACTTACCAATTGAGTTGTGGTGACCAGCCTATAACCACGTACGGTGGGAAATTGTTTTCGCGATGATACATGCGACATTTTTCTGTTGTGAATTTTAATTAAATGCTTATTTGACTCATTTCTTTGTTAAGAAGTATTTATTACTTTTATCATAAGAAACTTTTAATTTGTTGTATCCACCGTCGAGGAAATAAAACGTGTAATATTTAAAGCATGACGTTCGAGTATAAGACACTATTAAAAATAAAGTTACAAAATGCTTCTTTTAATTCCTGGCTTTCAGCTGCCCAGGTTAGGAATAAAATAATGTTATTGTTAAAATTAATAGTATTTTTTCTTAATTTAATGATTAGGTAATTGTAGTGCAACAAATTAATAAAATATTGTTAACTTTTTCTTAGTCGTCAATTCCAAACGTATTTTGAGCTTACAAAATCAAACTTGATTATTCCACTAAATAATGGTTAATATCATAATTCCAGTACCTTGTTTTACCTAGACAATATAAAATTTTATGTGAAAGATGTTGGACACTCTTAAGCGAGACCATGTATGGAAAGTGAAATCAAGCCTTTTTGGTCGATTTTTTTCGTATATATAATCCCTATTTATCTTAAAGACATGTCCCAAATGCCTTAAAACCGACCAATACTTTTCACCTCATATCTTTGCGAGGTATGGCTTAAGAGAAAAGTTTATGTGAAATTTTATGTTTGTTTTCGCATTTTAGATAACAATTTACTATATAATAGACGTCAAAAAAATCAATTAAATTTTTTGAATTTTTCCATCTTTATGCTCTGACCCTCGGGTATGGATGACCCTTATTATCAGGTGAATCATCATTTGCCGAGATGACTAAAAGTAGAATATACAACTTCTGATTTTGACATCATACTTACATAAGTTTGTTACATTTAAATTTCCTCTTCCCAACTTTGACAAGTGCACATAATATGATATTACTTATACGAAAGCAAGAATATTTTTTAAATTGCAGAAAATAAAAGAGAAAAGCATACAACAAGGTGTTAATTTTAAGAGAGCAATAAGTTCCACTGATTATTGGATTACGCACTGTTTGGCTTTTAACACCAATAATACCTGTTGTAACTCGCCTGTTTGACCTGATGGTAAAATAGAAAAATGAAACAAAGACATTTTAAAAAAGGAGTATTTTTTTTGTTATTAAGTTTTAACATCGTGTGTTTAAATTCAATCAAAGCTTACGTTAGATTTAAAATATTTAATTTACTGGAATTTTTTTTAAGAGAAGAAGATGCTAGGTAATAAAACCTCTTAATTTATAATCGATGAGACCAACATCTAGGTGGATTAGTGGTTGCGCTCAATTTAATAAGGCTCCCGAAAGCTGTAGGCACTAGATTAGTTACTTAAGTTCAATTTGTAAGTTAAGACGAAACGGAATTACATCTAAATTACTGAAATAACTGTCGAAGATTTTCATGAATTTGCTTACTGTTTTAAAATGAACTGAAAGAATTCTTAAATAATAGGTCTTTACCTATGAAACTGCCGTTTTGCCGTACTGGCCATTTCAAATGAAAATATTTTTTTTTTGACTGATAATTCTAATTTCAAATTAGTTTTATTTGACAAACATGGAATTCTTTTTATAAAATCGTCATTTGTTTAATAGTTAGTGTTTTGTTTTCAACGCATTCGAACATTTTTCGTCATCATGGATAAGTTAAAAATTCGAGTAATTATGGAGTATGAGTACCGTCGTGGCAGCAAAGCGGCACAAGCGGCACGCAACATCAACGACGTTTACGGAGCGAACACTACAAACGAACGCACCACCCGTTATTGGTTTACCCGCTTCCGTACTGGAAATTTTGACCTGAAAAATGAACCCCGTGGTCGTCCGAAAACTTTGGTCGACAATGACGATTTAAAGGCCATTGTGGAAGCTGATGAAACTCAATCCACGGCTGAATTAGCAGCAGCTTTCGACGTTAGCATCAAAACAATATTGGTCCATTTGCGTCAAATTGGCAAGGTAAAAAAGCTTGACAAATAGATACCCCACGAACTCAATGACCGCCAGCGCGAAGTACGCGTGGAGACGTGCCTTGCACTGTTCATCAGGCATACAAATGAAGGAATTCTGAACCGCATTGTTACTTGTGACGAGAAATGGATCCTGTTTGATAATCGTAAGCGCTCAGCAAGTTGGTTGGACCCTGGTTCAGCACCCAAACAATGCCCTAAACGAAAACTTACCCCTAGAAAAGTGATGGTCACTGTTTGGTGGTCTAACGCGGGTGTAATTCATCACAGCTTCTTGCCAAACGGGACAAGCATTACTGCAGATGTGTACTGTGAAGAACTGAACACAATGATGGAGAAGCTCGCACGTCTCCAACCAGCTTTGGTCAATCGTTCGGCTCCACTGCTCCTGCACGACAACGCGCGACCTCATACTGCACAGCGGACGGTCTCCAAGCTACAAGAGTTGGGGTTGGAAGTTCTCCGTCATCCACCGTACTCACCAGACCTTGTGCCTTCAGACTTCTACTTATTCCACAATTTGGATAACTTCTTGGCGGGAAAAAATTCAATACCCGAGAGGCAGTACAAAATGCCTTTGAAGAATTTGTTGCCTCCCGTCTAGCTGATTTCTTCAAGAAAGGCATCAATAAGCTACCAATGCGTTGGCAAAGATGCATTGATTGCATGGGTGATTATTTTGATTAATAGAAATAAAAAATATATAAAAAAATTACGCTTCATTTATTTCGTGAAAAATGGCAATTTCATAGGTAAAGACCTAATATTTGTAAGATTTCGGGCCGAATTATATCATCGTCCAGAAACTATGTCAATTGGTGTACAACTGCACCAGATCTTTGGTACGATAGGCAGGTAATAAGAAAGTCTAAACCAACAGCGTTCACCAATATAGAACTTTACAGCATCCAATGCACTTCGTTATTTTATCTCTTAAAATATGGTATTATAATAACCAAAATGTCTATTTTAACTACAATGTCTATTTTTGTATTTTTTTTAAATTAAACTTGAAAACCCCATTATTAATTAAACTTGAAAAAAAGTGCTATATTTACCTATATATAAAGTACCTATACAGGGTGTAATCGTCAAGTGTGACCAGGCGATAATTCCGTAACTATTACAGATACCAAAAAACTTTAAACTGATATTGAAAGTACGTTACCTAATGAGTAAAATGACATCAATAACTTTTTTTAAATCAAACGACAAGTATCCAAAATTTTGACATTAAACACTCCCATACATTTAGTATGAGATAGTAGAAAGGTTTTAGTTTCCTTATTTTCAAAGGTTATTTTAGCTTTGTACTAATACAAAAGGAAACTGTTTAGTAAACTAACAAAGTAATAAAACTACCTTTTTATTGAATAATATTTAGTTCTAGTAAGTACAAAATTTTGTATTCAAAGCAGATGTTCGAAGTGACGTCCTTATTGTGCGATACAATGGCGAGCTCTATGAAACTGAACTTTCCCATGTGCATTTGCGGAGTACTTAAAGCAATTGCACGATCAGGGGAGTCCCGTTCGAATTATCGAACGAGGCTATCCTGGAGGATCTGCAGTCCCAAGGCTTCCCGGCACTCGCGGTGCATAAAATGCACAGCAAGTACGGGAGACAACACCCTCTCGCTTTGGTGGTTCTCGCCAACGTCCCCAAGTCCAGGGAGATCCTCAAAAGGGTTAGCACTATATGCGGCCTCTCTGGGATCTCGATCGAGGCGCCTCATCGCCGCGGTCATCCCGGCCAGTGCCATCGGTGCCAGTTGTATGGGCACGCGGCAGCCAACTGCCGCGCACCGCCCAGGTGCGTCAAGTGCCTGGTCCCGCACTTCACTAAGGAGTGCAATCGCACTTCTGAAACTCCCTCTCCTCCCGATTGCATGCTTTGTGGCCAGTCCGGCCACACCGCAAATTACAGGGGCTGCCCTCGTCCGTTGTATGTGCTCCAATTTCAAAAGGGCGACACCCAAACAGGCCCTCGCCTTTCTCAAGAAAACTTTACACCGCTGCGTAGCCGGGTTCCTCCGGCTACAAAGCCTACACAGTCTAGGCCTGCCCCAGAAAACTGGAGGCAGCGTCCCGCATCGAATCCCGTCCCGGCTCCTCGCCCATACAAACCCACTCCTCAATCCTCCGTAGCAGACGATATGCGTATCGTCTGCGACGCTATGAAAAATGTCGATGTTAGGGAAATCGCAGTCTTAGCCCGTAAACTTAGGGCTTCACGTACTCCGACAGAGCGTTTGCTAGCTCTGGCGGAGCATAGTTCCCTTCTCAATTCATTATAGGTTCATTTAAATGAATTGATCCCTAAATCATGCTTCGGCCGACCTCTGCCCAGCCCCGGCTTCACCGGAGGCTGCCCAGAACGGCCACCAACTCATGTCCCTTTGAGCACCTTCAGTGCAACTTTCACTACAGGCGGAAGACCCGCTAGCGGGTCGGTCGCCGCCACCCTAACCGGCTCTCCAGAGCCCGAGTTCCAATTAGTTGCCAAACGCTCTAAGAAGCGTTCGAAAAAGGCCGCGGTGTCTTCAACACCCGAGCCAACCCCGGTGTCTTCTACACCCGCCCCCGCGAGTGACATGAGGTCACTCGAAGTGACCGCGATTCCGTCGGTCCCATCGAAGCCAGCGTCGCGCTGCGCTCCCGTCCCGCCGAAACCTCAGCTCCCTCCGCCCGTCTTCCTGCGTGAAACAACGCGCTGGACCGCGGTTTCTAACTTGTGCAAACAGCACAAAATTAATTACTTAAAAGCCGCCAACGCAGGCGATACGATCAAGATTCAAGTAGCGACCGTCGACGACTTCCGCGCGTTTACCAGGTTGCTCGGGTTAAACCAAATCGCGTATCACACCTACGCCCTCACGGAGGAGCGTAAGATCCGCGCAGTACTACGGGGCGTCCCGTTCGAACTCAGCAACGAAGATATTCTCGAGGACCTTAAGTCCCAGGGTTTCCCGGTCACAGCAGTGCACAAGATGCACTCCAACCGCGGTAGGCGTTTTCCTTTAGCTTTAGTAATCCTTTCAAATACTCCCAACTCGAGGGAGATCTTTAGAGAGGCTCGCACAATTTGCGGACTCTCAAATATCTCCGTCGAGCGTCCCAACCCCCGTGGTCACCCTGGGCAGTGCCACCGCTGCCAGCTCTATGGCCACGCAGCGGCTAACTGTTCAGCTCCCCCCAGGTGCGTAAAGTGCCTGGATCCTCACTTCACTAAGGAGTGCACTCGCACTCCCGAATCCACTTCCCCCCCTGCCTGTGTGCTGTACGGCCAGTCCGGCCACACAGCTAACTACAGGGGCTGCCCGCGCGCTCCGCGCTCCACCACCAAGAGGGTCGCGCCTAAACCGGCGCCGCCGCTCACTCACGCTAACTTCCCGCCGCTGCGCAACCGGGGTCCCCCGGAGGCAAAGCCCGCTCAGCCGACGCGTACTCCGGCTCTGTCTTGGAGGCAGCGTCCGGCCGTTCCGCCTGCACCTTCCCGACCCATCCCAGCTCCCGTAGCTTCCGTAGGGCCGCGTCCTTCTCCGTCATCCGCACCTCAGTCGTCGTTGGCTGAGGACATGAAGACCGTGTTCGACGTTATTCAAAACGTCGATATCAACGAAATTTCCGTGCTCGCACGCAAACTGCGAGCCGCCCGCTCTCCTCAAGAGCGTTTATTTGCTTTAGCCGAGCATCACTCGCTCCTAAGTTCGTTGTAAATTCTTTATAATTTATAAATTCGTAAATAATAAATTATAATGTCTAGACCCGCGAATCCCGCGTCCAGTCGTATTAAACCCAAGGGCTTATCCCTAGTATCTTTTAACGCTCGTAGCCTTAACACCAACCTTCCCGAGATTAAACTGTTCCTTCAGAACAAAGAACCTGACTTATTCCTTCTCCAGGAGACATGGCTTACTCCAAACCGCTCCAGGGGATTCGCTATACCTAAGTACGCGTTTATTCGTAACGATAGGCCCAACTCCGACGGTTTCGGCGGCACCGCTATATATTACAAAAGAGGCTTCCACTGCTGTCCTCTCCCTACCCCTCCTCTCCTCAACATGGAAGCCACTGTGTGTAGATTGGCTATGACTGGTCACCCGACCATCATCATAGCTTCAATCTACATACCTAGTGGTACCAGACCAATCCGCAGCGACTTTGAGGCCATTCTCGCCCTCGGCCATTCAGTCATTATGTTCGAAGACTTTAACCCCAAACATACTGACTGGACGTGCCTATCGACTAACACCAGCGGTATCGCTCTCCTCGACATCACTAACTCCCTTGACCTAGACGTCATATCCCCCATCACTCCCACTCACTATCCCAACAACCCGTCCTACTCTCCTGACATCCTCGACTTTGCAATTATCAAGCGAATCAATCTTGATCTAAGGTCTATCGAACCGCTCGATGACCTAGGCTCCGACCATCGCCCCGTTTCCCTCGTGCTAGGACCGCCGAACGATAACGTCTCATCTCCTAAGACCTTTACCAACTGGAAAGGTTTTAAAAATACGTTAGTTTCAGCCTTAGAGGCTCCGAACTCTCCACTCGCGATCTCTCCCGAACAATTAGATAGCCCAGATAAAATCGATTCATTAGTAAATTCTCTCACTGATGCTATCAACTCAGCCATCAGTGACAACGAAAAGGTTGCTAAGCAAGGCAAACCCACGCTTCCCTTAGCCGTTAGCAATCTTATTAAAGCTAAGAACGCGGCTCTCCGGAGAGCCAAGAAATATCCCACGCCAGCATACAGAACAGCTGCGAATCAGCTTCAACGTAAAGTTAGGTCTTGCCTCGCGGAACTCCGAGACGCTCAGATGAACGATCTCATGGCGAATATCTCTCCGTCCCACCAAGCGTACTATAGCATGGCCCGAGCCTTACGCGTAGACACCGTCTCTCACGTTCCTACTCTCACTCGTCCCGATGGCACTACTGCCTTCGAAGTCGAAGAGAAAGCCGAATGCTTCGCCGACAGCATTGCCGCACAATGCTCGCCCAGCACGCAACCCGCGAATCCCACTCACATCAAAGCGGTGGAGGACGAAGTCCTTTGCAGAGACTCTCTCCCCATCACCGCCGACCCTGTCACAGTCTCTAATGACGAAATCTTGCTTCTCATTAGAAATCAAAAGTCCAAAAAGGCTCCGGGTGCGGATGGAATTTCCAACCACGCACTTAAGCACCTACCTCAACAGATGCTTACCTTGTTAGCTATCATTTTCAATGCCTGCTTCGACCATAGCTACTTTCCTAAAGCTTGGAAAGAAGCGACAGTCATAGGCATTCCCAAGCCGGGCAAACCTCTGAACGTCCCGGCTAATCACAGACCCATCAGCCTCCTCAAGGCAATGTCTAAACTTCTCGAGAGAGTCATACTCTCTCGAATGCGGAACCATCTGTTTCCAACGGATGGCGATCCTCTCATTATTCCCCATCAGTTCGGCTTTCGCGCTAAACACTCCTGCCCTCAGCAAGTCCACCGAATCGTCGATATATACTTGACGGTTTCTATCCGCGTCGTTATAAAACAGTCGCGGTTTTCTTTGACGTAGCCAAGGCTTTCGATAAAGTCTGGCACAGCGGTCTCGTTTATAAACTCTACAAGATAGGCTTACCGGATCGCCTAGTCAGGTTAATAGCGTCGTTTCTCAAAGACCGTACGTTTCGATTTAAACACGAAGGCACGCTTTCTGCACCTCGTCCCATAAAGGCTGGAGTCCCTCAAGGCTCAGTCCTCGCCCCTCTGCTGTACACCGTGTACACCAACGACATTCCCATCCCGCCGAAAGGCGTCGAACTCGCCCTCTTTGCTGACGACACCGCACTCTATACCAAAGGCCACAGTGTTCGGCACCTTGTAACCAGACTCCAAAAGGCCGTAAACGCCCTTGGTGTATGGTTTCAAAAATGGCGCATCGATGTGAACCCTGAAAAGAGTTCTGCGATGCGCTTCGACCACAAACGCCGTCGTCCCGATGGCGATCCCCACGTTCGAATGTTAGGCATTCCCATCCCCTGGAAGCGCAGTACTAAATACTTAGGCGTCACATTAGATCCGACGCTTTCTTTCAAGCCACACGTCGAAAGAGTTTCGAAACTCGCTCGTTACTATTTAGTCCGCCTAAATAGCCACGCCAAACCCTCCCTCCTGCACAAACTGCAGGTAGTTCAAAACCTCTTTTGCCGCCGGGCCACAGGCGCACCGTGGTACGTGCGTAACGCGGACTTGCATAGAGATCTTGAACTGCCTACAGTGCAACAACATCTCAAAACACTCTCTGAAGCGTTTTTCAAACGCTCCGAAACCCATCCCAATCCTCTAGTTCGTGATTCGGTCTCATATGCTGCTCCTGTGTTAGACTCGAAGTTCAAAGTCGCTAGGCCTAGAAATGCGCAAGCGTACTCATCCACCAGACTGTCACGCGATCTCGAGGCCCTTCTGGCCGCAAATTCTAATTCTAACGTAAATTCTAATTCTAACGTAAATCCTAATTCTAACGTAAATGTGAATTAACTCAATTTTATTTTGCAATTTTTTAATTTTTGTTTTAATTATTGATTTTCATTTTGAGCACCTTCAGTGCTACGTATTCACCTTCAGTGCTTTGAGCACCTTCAGTGCTATGTAATCCCAGCGGGTGACCCCTTCTGGGCCCCGCTAGCGCGGCCTCTTTCTCCAATTGGCCGTCGCTCAGATGAAGGCTGAGTGGCAAAAATGCACGAGCCGACAGGGGGTTTTTAGTGGGTATGGTCCTGGTAGGCGTCGGGACGAGTCCCACATAACTTTGGAATCGCGCCAGAGTATGCGTCAGGGCATTTTTATCCTCCTGCCCTTCCCGCGGAGGGGAACAAAAAAAAAAATTGCTTTAGATCATTCTCGCTCCGATCGCCACGCGGTGCGGACGTGCAAGACCCAGTTCTCCGTTGATCGGTCCCTTCCCGCCATTCCGTGGCGCTCAGTCTACTGACGTCACAGTCTAGCGTGTTGGTTCCGTGCTACGGTTTTCAAGGTTTTTCTACTCCGTCTGAGTGCTTTCGAAGTGCGATTTTTCTTTGCGACTAAGGCCCTTAGTCTTCAAAGTGCTGTGCTAAGTTGTGTTGTGCTTGTGCTGAGTGCAGTGTTGTGCCCAGCGTAAGTAGTCTGGTTTCAGTGCAAAGGATACTTAACGGCGACAACGAATTTGTACTGTACCAGTCCTTTTTATTTTATTTCTCTTCTCTAATTTATTTATTTTCTCCTATTTTCATATTTATTTCTATCATATCTGTGTGTTTTCGTGTGTATTTGTCCTTTCTGTCGGTAAAGGTTGACCCTAACGCGGTCAACTCTTTACCTGCGCACCCTTTTTTTTAGGTTTCTAGGTAGCGGCCTTCGGCGTACTATTGTAAGTTTTAAGTTATTCTCCCCAGATATGGGGCTTGTAGGGAGGTTAGCCGTTAAGATTTTGCTAGGTGTTTTTTTAGGAACTAGGCATCTTTTATTGTACTTATAGTTATACATATTGTCCTTAATGGATCCGCTAATCGTTATTAACGCGTTCACCCAGGCGCTTGCTGCGGCAGGCGTCTCCATCCCAAAAGACATCCTAACGCAGGCCTTGCAGGCATCAATCGCGTTCCCGGCCCCTCAGGCCCCAACCCCAGCCCCTCAGGCCTCCAACGCCCAGACCCCTCAGGTCTATAGCTCTCCCGCTTCTCCCGTTCCATCCGAATTGCCTGCGCGTCGGTCTCATCCTCGCGATCATCCCGTAGGAAGCGTACCGCTCCCGGGAGCGATTCAGACTCCGCCGCATCCGAAGCTTCGTCTGTCGCCGCCACCTTAACCGGCTCTCCTGAGCCCGCGTTCCAATTAGTTACCAAACGCTCTAAGAAGCGTTCGAAAAAAGCCGCGGTGTCTTCAACACCCGAGCCAACCCCGGTGTCTTCTACACCCGCCCCCGCGCCGCTCATGTCACTCGAAGTGACCGCGTCTCCGTCGGTCCCATCGAAGCCAGCGTCGCGCTGCGCTCCCGTCCCGCCGAAACCTCAGCTCCCTCCACCTGTCTTCCTGCGTGAAAAAGCGCGCTGGACCGCGGTTTCTAACTTGTGCAAAGAGCACAAAATTAATTACTTAAAAGCCGTCAACGCTGGCGATACAATAAAAATTCAAGTCGCGACCGTCGACGACTTCCGCGCGTTCACCAGGTTACTTTCTTTAAGACAAATCGCGTATCACACCTACGCCCTCCCGGAGGAGCGTAAGATCCGCGCAGTACTACGGGGCGTCCCGTTCGAACTCAGTAACGAAGACATTCTCGAGGACCTTAAGTTTCAGGGTTTCCCGGCCACAGCAGTGCACAAGATGCACTCCAACCGCGGTAGGCGTTTTCCTTTAGCTTTAGTAATCCTTTCAAATACTCCCAACTCGAAGGAGATTTTCAGAGAGGCTCGCACAATTTGCGGCCTAAACCGGCGCCGCCGCTCACCTCCGCTAACTTCCCGCCGCTGCGCAACCGGGGTCCCCCGGAAGCAAAGCCCGTTCAGCCGACGCTTACTCCGGCTCTGTCTTGGAGGCAGCGTCCGGCTGTCCCGCCTGCACCTTCCCGACCCATCCCAGCTCCCGTAGCTTCCGTAGGGCCGCGTCCTTCTCCGTCATCCGCACCTCAGTCGTCGTTGGCTGAGGACATGAAGACCGTGTTCAACGTTATTCAAAACGTCGATATTAACGAAATTTCCGTGCTCGCACGCAAACTGCGAGCCGCCCGCTCTCCTCAAGAGCGTTTATTCGCGTTAGCCGAGCATCACTCGCTCCTAAGTTCGTTGTAAATTCTTTTATATTTGTATAAATTCGTAAATAATAAATTATAATGTCTAGACCCGCAAATCCCGCGTCCAGTCGTATTAAACCCAAGGGCTTATCCCTAGTATCTTTTAACGCTCGTAGCCTTAACACCAAACTTCCCGAGATTAAACTGTTCCTTCAGAACAAAGAACCTGACTTATTCCTAAGTACGCGTTTATTCGTAACGATAGGCCCAACTCCGACGGTTTCGGCGGCACCGCTATATATTACAAAAGAGGCTTCCACTGCTGTCCTCTCCCTACCCCTCCTCTCCTCAACATGGAAGCCACTGTGTGTAGATTGGCTATGTCTGGTCATCCGACCATCATCATAGCTTCAATCTACATACCTAGTGGTACCAGACCAATCCGCAGCGACTTTGAGGCCATTCTCGCCCTCGGCCATTCAGTCATTATGTTCGGAGACTTTAACTCCAAACATACTGACTGGACGTGCCAATCGACTAACACCAGCGGTATCGCTCTCCTCGACATCACTAACTCCCTTGACCTAGACGTCATATCCCCCATCACTCCCACTCACTATCCCAACAACCCGTCCTACTCTCCTGACATCCTCGACTTTGCAATATATCAAGCGAATCAATCTTGATCTAAGGTCTATCGAACCGCTCGATGACCTAGGCTCCGACCATCGCCCCGTTTCCCTCGTGCTAGGACCGCCGAACGATAACGTCTCATCTCCTAAGACCTTTACCAACTGGAAAGGTTTTAAAAATACGTTAGTTTCAGCCTTAGAGTCTCCGAACTCTCCACTCGCGATCTCTCCCGAACAATTAGATAGCCCGGATAAAATCGATTCATTAGTAAATTCTCTCACTGATGCTATCAACTCAGCCATCAGTGACAACGAAAAGGTTGCTAAGCAAGGCAAACCCACGCTTCCCTTAGCCGTTAGCAATCTTATTAAAGCTAAAAACGCGGCTCTCCGGAGAGCCAAGAAATATCCCACGCCCGCCTATAGAACAGCTGCGAATCAGCTTCAACGTAAAGTTAGGTCTTGCCTCGCGGAACTCCGAGACGCTCAGATGAACGATCTCATGGCGAATATCTCTCCGTCCCACCAAGCGTACTATAGCATGGCCCGAGCCTTACGCGTAGACACCGTCTCTCACGTTCCTACTCTCACTCGTCCCGATGGCACTACTGCCTTCGAAGTCGAAGAGAAAGCCGAATGCTTCGCCGACAGCATTGCCGCACAATGCTCGCCCAGCACGCAACCTGCTGATTCCTCACACATCCAGGCGGTAGAGGACGAAGTCCTTCGCAGAGACTCTCTCCCCATCACCGCCGACCCTGTCACAGTCTCTAATGACGAAATCTTGCTTCTCATTAGAAATCAAAAGTCCAAAAAGGCTCCGGGTGCGGATGGAATTTCCAACCACGCACTTAAGCACCTACCTCAACAGATGCTTACCTTGTTAGCTATCATTTTCAATGCCTGCTTCGACCATAGCTACTTTCCAAAAGCTTGGAAAGAAGCGACAGTCATAGGCATTCCCAAGCCGGGCAAATCTCTGAACGTCCCGGCTAATCACAGACCCATCAGCCTCCTCAAGGCAATGTCTAAACTTCTCGAAAGACTCATACTCTCTCGAATGCGGAACCATCTGCTTCCAACGGATGGCGATCCTCGCATTATTCCCCATCAGTTCTGCTTTCGCGCTAAACACTCCTGCCCTCAGCAAGAACATCGAATCGTTGAGTATATACTTGATGGTTTCTATCCGCGTCGGTATAAAACAGTCGCGGTTTTCTTTGACGTAGCCAAGGCTTTCGATAAAGTCTGGCACAGCGGCCTCGTTTATAAACTCTACAAAATAGGCTTACCGGATCGCCTAGTCAGGTTAATAGCGTCGTTTCTCAAAGACCGTACGTTTCGATTTAAACACGAAGGCACGCTTTCTGCACCTCGTCCCATAAAGGCTGGAGTCCCTCAAGGCTCAGTCCTCGCCCCTCTGCTGTACACCGTGTACACCAACGACATTCCCATCCCGCCGAAAGGCGTCGAACTCGCCCTCTTTGCTGACGACACCGCACTCTATACCAAAGGCCACAGTGTTCGGCACCTTGTAACCAGACTCCAAAAGGCCGTAAACGCCCTTGGTGTATGGTTTCAAAAATGGCGCATCGATGTGAACCCTGAAAAGAGTTCTGCGATGCGCTTCGACCACAAACGCCGTCGTCCCGATGGCGATCCCCACGTTCGAATGTTAGGCATTCCCATCCCCTGGAAGCGCAGTACTAAATACTTAGGCGTCACATTAGATCCGACGCTTTCTTTCAAGCCACACGTCGAAAGAGTTTCGAAACTCGCTCGTTACTATTTAGTCCGCCTAAATAGCATGTTAGGTAGAAAAAGTAAAATGTCCTTCAGAAACAAACGTACACTTTAGAAAGGCTGCGTTAGACCCGTCATGACGTATGCCTCGCCAATCTTTGCCCACGCCAAACCCTCCCTCCTGCACAAACTGCAGGTAGTTCAAAACCTCTTTTGCCGCCGGGCCACAGGCGCACCGTGGTACGTGCGTAACGCGGACTTGCATAGAGATCTTGAACTGCCTACAGTGCAACAACATCTCAAAACACTCTCTGAAGCGTTTTTCAAACGCTCCGAAACCCATCCCAATCCTCTAGTTCGTGATTCGGTCTCATATGCTGCTCCTGTGTTAGACTCGAAGTTCAAAGTCGCTAGGCCTAGAAATGCGCAAGCGTACTCATCCACCAGACTGTCACGCGATCTCGAGGCCCTTCTGGCCGCAAATTCTAATTTTAACGTAAATTCTAATTCTAACGTAAATGTGAATTAATTCAATTTTATTTTGCAATTTTTTTTTAATTTTTGTTTAAATTACTGATTTTCATTTTGAGCACCTTCAGTGCTATGTATTCACCTTCAGTGCTTTGAGCACCTTCAGTGCTATGTAATCCCAGCGGGTGACCCCTTCTGGGCCCCGCTAGCGCGGCCTCTTTCTCCAATTGGCCGTCGCTCAGATGAAGGCTGAGTGGCAAAAATGCACGAGCCGACAGGGGGTTTTTAGTGGGTATGGTCCTGGTAGGCGTCGGGACGAGTCCCACATAACTTTGGAATCGCGCCAGAGTATGCGTCAGGGCATTTTTATCCTTCTGCCCTTCCCGCGGAGGGGAACAAAAAAAAAAAAAAATTGCTTTAGTACCTTTCTCGCTCCGATCGCCACGCGGTGCGGACGTGCAAGACCCCGTTCTCCGTTGATCGGTCCCTACCCGATATTCCGTGGCGCTCAGTCTAATGACGTCACAGTTTAGCGTGTTGGTTCCGTGCTACGGTTTTCAAGGTTTTTCTACTCCCTCTGAGTGCTATCGAAGTGCGATTTTTCTTTGCGACTAAGCCCCTTAGTCTTCAAAGTGCTGTGCTAAGTTGTGTTGTGCTTGTGCTGAGTGCAGTGTTTTGCCCAGCGTAAGTAGTCTGGTTTCAGTACAAAGGATACTTAACGGTGACAACGAATTTGTACTGAACCAGTCCTTTTATTTTTATTTTATTTCTCTTCTCTATTTTATTTATTTTTCTCCTATTTTCATATTTATTTTTATCATATATGTGTGTTATCGTGTGTATTTGTCCTTTCTGTTGGTAAAAGTTGACCCTAACGCGGTCAACTCTTTACCTGCGTACCCTTTTTTAGGTTTCTAGGTAGCGGTAACAACGAATTTGTACTGAACCAGTCCTTTATTTTTATTTTATTTCTCTTCTTTATTTTATTTAATTTTCTCCTATTTTCATATTTATTTTTATCATATCTGTGTGTTTTCGTGTGTATTTGTCCTTTCTGTCGGTAAAGGTTGACCCTAACGCGGTCAACTCTTTACCCGCGTACCCTTTTTTAGGTTTCTAGGTAGCGGTCTTCGGCGTACTACGGTTAGTTTTAAGTTATTCTCCCCAGCCCCCCTACCGCTGGTAGGGAGGTAAGCCGCAAGGGTTCACTAGATCTTTATTTAGGAACTCTAGGCATTTGTTATATAATTATATATACTTATCATAGTCCCAACCCCTTCCCAAATGGATAAGCAAAGCGTCATAAACATTGCGAAGGCGTTCGCCCAAGCACTCGCCGCGTCGGGTGTTTCAATTTCTGACGACATATTTACGCAGGCTGTACTAGCGCTTTGCGATTCCCCGGCCCCTCAGGCCCCAACCCCAGCCCCTCAGGCCTCCAACGTCCAGACCCCTCAGGTGTATAGCTCTCCCGCGTCTCCCGTTCCATCCGATATGGACTGCGCGTCGGTCTCGTCCTCGCCTTCATCTCGTAGGAAGCGTACCGCTCCCGGGAGCGATTCAAACTCCGCCGAGTCCGAAGCTTCGTCGGTCGCCGCCACCCTAACCGGCTCTCATGAGCCCGCGTTCCAGTAAGTTGCCAAACGCTCTAAGAAGCGTTCGAAAAAGGCCGCGGTGTCTTCAACACCCGAGCCAACCCCGGTGTCTTCTACACCCGCCCCCGCGCCGCTCATGTCACTCGAAGTGACCGCGTCTCCGTCGGTCCCTTCGAAGTCAGCGTCGCGCTGCGCTCCCGTCCCACCGAAGCCTCAGCTCCCTCCGCCCGTCTTCCTCCGTGAAAAAGCACGCTAGATCGCGGTTTCTAAGTTGTGCAAAGAGCACAAAATTATTAACTTAAAAGCCGCCAACGCTGGCGAATCAATCAAAATTCAGGTTGCGACCATCGACGACTTCCGGTCTTTCACTAGGCTTCTGTCGATCAAACAAATCGTGTATCACACCTACGCCCTCCCGAAGGAGCGTAAGATCCGCACAGTACTACGGGGCGTCCCGTTTGAACTCAGTAATGAAGACATTCTCGAGGACCTTAAGTCTCAGGGCTTCCCGGCTGAAGCAGTGCACAAGATGCACTCTAACCGCGGTAGGCGCTTTCCGTTAGCTTTAGTTATCTTGTCTAATACTCCCAACTCGAGGGAGATCTTTAGAGAGGCTCGCACAATTTGCGGACTCTCAAATATCTCCGTCGAGCGTCCCAACCCCCGCGGTCACCCTGGGCAGTGCCACCACTGCCAGCTCTACGGCCACGCAGCGGCTAACTGCTCAGCTCCCCCCAGGTGCGTTTAGTGCCTGGATCCACACATAACGATGGAGTGTACTCGCACTCCAGAATCCACTTCCCCCCCCTGCCTGTGTGCTGTAAGGCCAGTCTGGTCACACAGCTAACTACAGGGGTTGCCCGCGCGCTCCGCGCTCCACCGCCAAGAGGGTCGCGGCTAAACCGGCGCCACCGCTCACTCCCGCTTACTTCCCGCCGCTGCGCAACCGGGGTCCCCCGGAAGCAAAGCCCGTTCAGCCGACGCCTTCTCCGGCTCTGTCTTGGAGGCAGCGTCCGGCTGTCCCGCCTGCACCTTCCCGACCCATCCCAGCTCCCGTAGCTTCCGTAGGGCCGCGTCCTGCTTTGTCATCTTCACCTCAGTCGTCGCTGGCTGAGGACATGAAGACCGTGTTCGACGTTATTCAAAACGTCGACATTACGGAAATTTCTGTTCTCGCTCGAAAACTGCGAGCCGCCCGTTCTCCTCAAGAGCCTTTATTTGAGTTAGCCGAACATCACTCGCTTTTTAGTTCGTTATAAATTTAATTTTTTTATAGTATAAATTCGTAAATAAGCAATATAATATCTAGACCCGCAAATCCCGCGTCCGGTCGTATCAAACCCAAGGGCTTTTCCCTAGTTTCTTTTAACGTTCGTAGCATTAATACTAACCTTCCTGAGCTCAAACTGTTCCTTCAGAACAACGAGCCAGACTTATTGCTTCTTCAAGAGACGTGGCTAACTCCAAACCGCTCCAGGGGATTCGCTTTACCTAAGTACGCGTTTATTCGTAACGACAGGCCCAACTCCGACGGTTTCGGCGGCACTGCTATTTATTACAAAAGAGGATTCCATTGCTGCCCTCTCCCTACCCCTCCTCTCCTCAACATGGAAGCCACTGTGTGTAGATTGGCTATGACTGGTCATCCGACCATCACCATAGCTTCAGTCTACATACCTAGTGGTACCAGACCAATCCGCAGCGACTTTGAGGCCATTCTCGCCCTCGGCCATTCAGTCATTATGTTCGGAGACTTTAACTCCAAACATACTGACTGGAGGTGCCTATCAACCAACACCAGCGGTATCGCTCTCCTCGACATCACTAACTCCCTTGACTTAGACGTCATATCCCACTCACTCACACACTCCCACTCACTATCCCAACAACCCGACCTACTCTCCTGACATCCTCGACTTGCAATTATCAAGCGAATCAATCTTGATCTCAGGTCTATCGAACCGCTCGATGACCTAGGCTCCGACCATCGCCCCGTCTCCCTCGTTCTAGGTACGCCTAACGTTAACGTCTCAGCTCCTAAGACCTTTACCAACTGGATAGGCTTTAAAAATACGTTTGTTTCAGCCTTAGAGGCCCCGAACTCTCCGCTCGCGATTTCGCCCGACCAATTAGATAGCCCGGATAAAATAGATTCATAAGCCAACTCTCTAACTGATACCATTAACTCAGCCATCAGCGACAACGAAATTATTGCTAAGCTAAGCAAACCCTCGCTTTCCCTAGCCGTTAGCAATCTCATTAAAGCCAAGAACGCGGCTCTCCGGATAGCCAAGAAAAATCCCACGCCAGCATACAGAACAGCTGCGAATCAGCTTCAACGTAAAGTTAGGTCTCGCCTCGCGGAACTCCGTGACACTCAGTTTAACGATCTCATGGAGAATATCTCCCCGTCCCACCAAGCGTATTATCGAATGGCCCGAGCCTTACGCGTAGACACCGCCTCTCACGTTCCTCCTCTCACTCGTTCCGATGGCACTACTGCCTTTGAAGTCGAAGAGAAAGCCGAATGCTTCACTAACAGCATCGCCGCACAATGTTCTCCCAGCACGCAACCTGTTGATCCCTCACACATCCAGGCGGTGGAGGACGAACAGTCCTGTCACAGTCTCTAATGACGAAATCTCGTTTCTCATTAGAAATCGAAAGTCCAAAAAGGCTCCAGGTGCGGATGGAATTTCCACCCACGCACTTTAGCACTTACCTCAACAGATGCTTACCTTGTTAACTATCATTTTCAATGCCTGCTTGGACCATAGCTACTTTCCAAAAGCTTGGAAAGAAGCGACAGTCATAGGCATTCCCAAGCCGGGCAAATCTCTGAACGTCCCGGCTAATCACAGACCCATCAGCCTCCTCAAGGCAATGTCTAAACTTCTCGAAAGACTCATACTCTCTCGAATGCGGAACCATCTGTTTCCAACGGATGGCGATCCTCTCATTATTCCCCATCAGTTCGGCTTTCGCGCTAAACACTCCTGCCCTCAGCAAGTACATCGAATCGTTGAGTATATACTTGATGGTTTCTATCCGCGTCGGTATAAAACAGTCGCGGTTTTCTTTGACGTAGCCAAGGCTTTCGATAAAGTCTGGCACAGCGGCCTCGTTTATAAACTCTACAAAATAGGCTTACCGGATCGCCTAGTCAGGTTAATAGCATCGTTTCTCAAAGACCGTACGTTTCGATTTAAACACGAAGGCACGCTTTCTGCGCCTCGTCCCATAAAGGCTGGAGTCCCTCAAGGCTCAGTCCTCGCCCCTCTGCTGTACACCGTGTACACTAACGACATTCCCATCCCGCCGAAAGGCGTCGAACTCGCCCTCTTTGCTGACGACACCGCACTCTATACCAGGGGCCACAGTGTTCCGCACCTTGTAACCAGACTCCAAAAGGCCGTAAACGCCCTTGGTGTATGGTTTCAAAAATGGCGCATCGATGTGAACCCTGAAAAGAGTTCTGCGATGCGCTTCGACCACAAACGCCGTCGTCCCGCTGGCGATCCCCACGTTCGAATGTTAGGCATTCCCAACCCCTGGAAGCGCAGTACTAAATACTTAGACGTCACATTAGATCCGACGCTTTCTTTCAAGCCACACGTCCAAAGAGTTTCGAAACTCGCTCGTCACTACATAGGCCGCCTAAATAGCATGTTAGGTAGAAAAAGTAAAATGTCCTTCAGAAACAAACGTACACTTTACAAGGTCTGCGTTAGACCCGTCATGACATATGCCTCGCCAATCTTTGCCCACGCCAATCCCTCCCTCCTGCACAAACTGCAGGTAGTTCAAAACCTCTTTTGCCGCAGGGCCACAAACGCACCGTGGTACGTTCGTAACGCGGACTTGCATAGAGATCTTGAACTGCCTACAGTACAACAACACCTCAAAACACTCTCTGAAGTGTTCTTCAAACGCTCCGAAACCCATCCCAATCCTCTAGTTCGTGATTCAGTCTCATATACTACTCCTGTCTTAGATTCGAAGTTCAAAGTCGCTAGGCCTAGGAATGCGCAAGCGTACTCTTCCACCAAACTGTCAGCCGATCTCGAAGCCCTTCTGGCCGCAAATTTTAATTCTAACGTAAATTCTAATTCTAACGTAAATCCTAATTCTGTCGTAAATGCGAATTAATTCAATTTTATTCTGCAAATTTAAAAATTTTTTTTTATTATTTGACGTTCATTTTGAGCACCTTCAGTGCTATGTATTCACCTTCAGTGCTATGTAATCCCAGCGGGTGACCCCTTCTGGGCCCCGCTAGCGCGGCCTCTTTCTCCAATTGGCCGTTGCTCAGATGAAGGCTGAGTGGCAAAAATGCCCGAGCCGGCAGTGGGTTTTTAGTGGGTATGGTTCTGGTAGGCGTCGGGACGAGTCCCACATAACTCTGGAATCGCGCCAGAGTATGCGTCAGGGCATTTTTATCCTCCTGCCCTTCCCGTGGAGGGGAACAAAAAAAAATTGCTTTAGATCAGTCTCGGTTTGCGTGCGGATTCGTTCGCACGTCGATCGCAGACGCATTTTCCGCTCTCTAGACCCCGCACTAGTTGAGCACCCCAAATTTCACGGGTCGTTTTCACGACTCAGGTTTTCGTACCGTATCTCCTGAATTTCACAGTTTTCCTAAATTTCATAGAACCGTCGTTTTCACGACGAATCTTCGTTCGTCGCCTGCAGCCCGTCGTCGCCGACCTGCGTCGCCGTCGCCGTTCCGGCAAGCTCTGCGTTCCAGGGCTTCGAGTCTTCGTGTTCGAGTAAGTTATCCGCGTCGTCCCCAACCACCCCACCGCGTGTAGGGTGGTTTTAGGAAGTTAGTCATCGTTGGTAGGTTCATAGAATATATATTTATATATTACTGTCCCTCTCCAACCCCTCCGCAATGGCTTCCCTAAGCTATGAAGAGATTAGGACAAAGGTATATGCTATTACCCTTGCTGAAGGTATGTCAATGAACGCAGATAGGTTTCGTCTCATAGATGCTCTTATCCCGCATTTCATGGCGTTAATTCCCACAATGGCCCCTCAGGCCACCCCAGTTCCCCAGACCCCTCTGGTCTTAGGCCTTCCCGCATCCCCTTCCTCCAGTGACATGGAGTGCGAAGAAGACGCCCCTTCGCGCCGCAAGGGCGCACCCGCGACCGAGTCATCCTCGGACGCCACCCCTACTGGCTCTGAGCCACCCTCATTCACCCTTGTTTAGAAGCGCTCTAAGAAGCGCTCGAAACAAGCCCCGGCGTCCACAACGCCCGTCCCGGTGCCTGCAACACCCGCCCCAGCCCCATTAATGTCACTCGCTGTGACTCCACACCCTACCGCGGCTTCAGTCAAGTCTAAGGTCCCACCACCCGTATTCCTCCGCGAAAAGGGCAAATGGTCCGAGGTCTCGACTTTGTGCAAAGAGCACAAGATCCTCTACACCCGAGCGACCAACTCGGGTGAATCTATTAAAATCACTGTCTCGTCTATAGACGACTTCCGTGCTTTAACAAAGCTCCTCACCGTCCTCCTCCTCCTCATAAGCAATATGCTTAACACACTTATGCTCTGCCAGAAGAGCGTAGCTTCAGAGCGGTACTCAGGGGAGTCCCGTTCGAATTATCGAACGAGGCTATCCTGGAGGAGCTGCAGTCCCAAGGCTTCCCGGCACTTGCGGTGCTTAAAATGCACAGCAAGTACGGAAGGCGTCACCCTCTCGCTTTGGTGATACTCACCATCGTCCCTAGGTCCAGGGAGATCCTGAAAGGGGTTAGCACAATATGCGGCCTCTCTGGGATCTCGATCGAGGCGCCTCATTGCCGCGGTCATCCCGGCCAGTGCAGTTGTACGGGCACGTGGCGGCCAACTGCACCGCCTCTCCCAGGTGCGTCAAGTGCCTGGTCCCTCACTTCACTTAGGAGTGCAACTGCACTCCTGAAACTCCCTCTCCTCCCGATTGCGTGCTTTGTGGCCAGTCCGGCCACACCGCAAATTACAGGGGCTGCCCTCGTGCGCCCCGTTGTATGCGTACCAATACTAAGAGCGCGGCACCCAAACAGGCCCCGCCCCTTTCTCAGGAAAACTTTCCGCCGCTGCGTAGCCGGATTCCTCCGGCTGCAAAGCCTACACAGCCCAAGCCTGCTCCAGAGAACTAGAGGCACCGCCCCGCTGCACTAGCGAATCCCATCCCGGCTCCTCGCCCATCCAATACCACTCCTCAACCCTCCGTAGCAAACGATATGCGTATCGTCTGCGACGCTATCAAAAGTGTTGATGTTAGGGAGTTTCAGTCCTAGCCCGTAAACTTAGGGCTTCACGTTCTCCGACAGAGCGTCTGCTAGCTCTGGCGGAGCATAATTCCCTTCTCAATTCATTATAGGTTCATTTAAATGAATTGATCCCTAAATCATGCTTCGGCCGACCTCTGCGCAGCCCCGGCTTCACCGGAGGCTGCCCAGAACGGCCACCAACTCATGCCCTTTTGAGCACCTTCAGTGCAACTTTCACTTCAGGCGGAAGACGCGCTAGCGGGCCTCCGCCAGCGCCCCCATTTCCCGACGGGTGTCGCTTCCGATTAAGGTTAACGGTAAAATTTTACCACAGCCAAGAGGTGGCTTTTAGTGGGTGGGTAGGTGCCATTCTGGTGAGTCCCACATAACCCTCCGCAGAGGACGGTATTTTCCTGCGGGTGGTATGCATGATACATCTTCCATCTTCCTCCCGCGAGGGTGCTTCGCAAAAAAAAAAATTGCGTTAGATTCACCTTGTTCCATAAAGCAGCATCGATTTATAAATAAAACATATTATTTTTGTACCGTAATTCAATAAGTAAATATAAGAAATACAAACTGAACTGAACAAATGAGGTATTGGTGTAGACACTGCTAAAAATTCTTTGAAACTCTTGGTATCCTCTTATGTTTGCGATGGTTAGTAAATATGTATTATAATCATAAGTTTCGGGCATTTCAAACTTGTTTGTTCAGAACTACAAAGCAATGTCAACTATTCCATTTTAAATTAACCGTGCAATGACCAACCTTTTTTAAAGTGCCATTAAAGCTCGATTTTCTTTTCAAACTTTGTTACCTATTTATATAATGGTATATTGAATAAGTCGCAAATAAAAATGTCAAAACTACCAAATAGTTTGAGTTATGAGGTAGACATCATATTAAAGCCCGTCGGATTCATCGCAGGAAATTACTGTGAATGCGGTCAGAATAAACGAAAACACCATTTGCATAGAGTTGTTTTGTACACCCTTTGGGACATTATAACAATGTGTGTAAAAAAATATTTTAATTCAAATGCCAAAAATATCAGCTTTTTTTAGTTTCTTGAAGAATCTCATATTTTTGACATTTGACCTTGAATGACTTTTTAACCGTGAGGAGCATCAGTGAGGGCTATCTGCATTTAATTTGTAATAATGGCCTAAAGGTCTACACAACATTTCAGATCTATGCGAATCAGTTTTAACTAAAATGACTATTTTAACCGGTATATGTGCATTCAGTGTGACCTGTATGATAAATGTCTCTGGAATGTATCAATTAAAGAATAATAATAATATTTGTTTGTTTTTGAAAATGCCTCATTTTCACCCTTCCACGTATCCCTGTCCTGTGCGTCTGGCATTTAATGTATATAATGTCTGCCTAGTTCGTCACGCCATTCAACAGTCTCGGTTTGCGTGAGTTCTCGAGCGCACGTCAATCGCAGACGCCTCCCCGCTCCCTTAGCCCCCGCGCTAATCGAGCAATCAAATTTCATAAGGTCGTTACCGTATTGTTATTTCATAGACGTTTCCGTTTTAAATTTCAAACGCCGTTTTCACGGCGATTAGTGGCTTGCTAACCGTCTTCGTGTTTCGTCGAACGTGAGCTACGTCGACGGGCTTCGACGTTCCAGGTGTTCTTCGTGGAGTAAGTTCGCCGAGTTCAAGACTTCGTGGGCTGGTGGATACGCGTAACGGTGCCAACGAAACCAGTCGGCGTTGCCCCGGTGCGCACAGTTTAGCCCTTCAGGCAAACAACAAACCGGAAGTCCCGATCCCATTGCACAGGGCCTTACCCAGGGTGACGGAACCAGCGCTGTCCGAATTAGGGGCACCGCTGCGGCCGTCCAGACCCCCCCTACCGCCGGTAGGGAGGCTTAGTTAGGTGTCGACAGTTAGGTCGTTCTTAAATTATATATTCATATATTTACATATATTGTTAGCTCCCCTTCCCTCCCCCCGCCGTACGCAATGGCCTCACAAGAAGTCTCTGACCTTGTGAAGCAATTGGCCGGCCTAGCCACTCTCGGCTCCCTCTCTGACACAAATGTGCTTGTCCAGGCACTTTGCGTCCTCTTTCCCCAACTCGCCATTACAATGGCTCCCAAGGCCCCTCAGGCCCAGGCTTCTCAGGCCTCATCATCGACGCTGCTTCACAGCACTCCCCGTTCCTCTGCCTCCTCCATGGAGGTAGATAACTCGGACGCCACCTCGACGGCAACATCTACCTCGGCCTCATCAGCCGCCCGCCCCTCCAAGCGCACTGCATCTGGCAGCAGCGACGAGTCCGCTTCCACAGCGGACACTCTCACCTCCCCTGAACCCACCGTTAGCTTCACGCTGGTGGAACGCCGCTCCAAAAGGAGCAAGAAAGCACCGGTGTCTCCGACACCAACCATCGTCCCGGCGACCCAGTCGCCCGTCCCCGTCCCCCTCATGTCACTCGACGTGACTGCTCCCGCCAGCTTCACCGCTGCCCCCGCCAAGCCAACCTCGCGCTGTGAGCCGGTCTTAGCCAAGGCTAAGACCCCTCCCCCCGTTTTCCTACGGGAAAAGGCCAAATGGCCTCTAGTCTCGAGCTTATGCTCGGAAAATAAAATCAATTACTTAACGGCAACGAACCTCTCGGAGTCCGTTAAGATCACAGTCCCCTCCATTGACGACTTTAGGAACCTCACTAGGCTCCTAACAGGCAGGCAAATCCCATACCACACCTACGCTCTCCCTGAAGAGCGTAAGGTTAAAGCCATCCTACGGGGAGTCCCGTATGAGTTTTCGAACGATATCATCCTAGATGATATTAAAGCCCAAGGCTTCCCCGCCGAAGCTGTGCACAAGGTGCACAGCAAAAACGGCCGCCGTTTTCCCTTGGCCTTGGTCATACTGACCAACACACCAAAGTCACGAGATTTCTTCCGCGAGGCCCGCACTATCTGCGGCCTCTCCGGAATCTCAGTAGAGACGCCACATCGCCGTGGCTATCCCTCGCAATGCCACAGGTGCCAATTGTACGGGCACGCGGCGCGACAATGTTTAGCCAGCCCCAGGTGCGTTAAGTGCCTGGAGCCGCACTTCACGAAGGAGTGCAACCGCACTCCTGAGTGTACAACTCCACCCTCATGCGTGCTGTGCGGCCAGTCCGGCCACACAGCTAATTACAGGGGCTGCCCTCGTGCACCCAAGACCATCAGACCAACTATTAAGAAGGCGGCACCCAGACAGGCCCCGCCCCTTAATAGTTACACTAACTTCCCGCCGCTGTGCCACCGGGATTCCCCGGCAGTTAAGC
This sequence comes from Marasmarcha lunaedactyla, assembly GCA_923062675.1. Taxonomy (NCBI): domain Eukaryota; kingdom Metazoa; phylum Arthropoda; class Insecta; order Lepidoptera; family Pterophoridae; genus Marasmarcha; species Marasmarcha lunaedactyla. Next base: position 5,576,469 of record OV281361.1, on the reverse strand, counting down.
CCGCCCAGCCCACGCCCACTCCAGTGCTTGCCTGGAGACAGCGTCCGGCTACTCAAACCTGCCCTGCTCCATCAGCAGGCCCAAAATCCTCCCCTCAGCCTTCGATGGCTGAGGATCTTCAATTAATATTTGATACTATGCAGGGCGTAGATATGAATCAAATTTCACAGTGCGCAGGTAAACTGCGCGCCGCTCGCACTCCTAGAGATCGTCTGATGGTAATCATCCAGTACGAATCTCTTTTAAAAACATTGTAAATTTTATAATTTATAATGAATACAATAAATAATACACCTAGCGCCACGACTGGTCGCACCAAACCCAGGGGTTTATCCCTGATCTCCTTTAACACCCGAGGTCTAATCAACCAACTTCCGGAGCTCAAACTGTTCATTAAGAACATAGAGCCCGAGTTAATCCTTGTTCAAGAGACATTTTTAAAACCCCAGCACATCAGGGGTCTTAACATTCCTAAATACTCTCTTGTGCGTGATGACAGGCCCGCCTCGGTCCAACGGGGCGGCACTGCCATTTACTACAAGAGAAGTATCCACTGCACTCCGATTCCCACGCCTCCACTCACCAACATGGAGGCCACAGTATGTAGACTGGCTATGACAGGTCACAGGACCATAGTCTTGGCCTCAGTCTACATACCTAGTGGTACAGCGCCCCTTCGTTGTGACTTCGAGGCCTTACTCGATCTGGGGCAATCCGTCATTATGTTCGGCGATTTTAATTGCAAACATACTGACTGGACGTGCTTGTCGACCAACACCAGTGGTGTTAAATTACTAGACATCACGAAGTCACTCGATCTTGACGTCATTTCACCGGTCACACCGACACATTACCCGGACAACCCACTTCATTCCCCTGATATCCTTGACTTTGCCATCGTCAAGGATATCAATCTCGACCTTAGGACCATACAGCCGCTAGACGAATTAGGTTCTGACCACCGTCCGGTGTCCCTAATACTAGGACCCCAAAACGACCCTCCTGCTCCGAAAACCTATACCAATTGGGAAGGTTTCAAGCACACCCTGTCTTCGGCCTTGGAAGCCCCAGACTGCCCACTCGCGATTTCATCCGACTATCTCGATAGCACGGATAAAATCGACTCGATAGTCGATTCTCTCACTACCGCCATCAACTCGGCCATCAGTGAGAACCTAAAGGTTGCTAAGCATGGCAAGCCCAAGCTTCCCTTGGACATTAGCAACCTAATTGAAGCTAAAAACGCCGCTCTCCGCAGAGCCAGAAAATACCCCACACCCGCCTACAGGCAAATCGCTAACCAACTTCAACGTAAAGTCAAACGTACCGTCGCGGAATACAGAGACGTTCAAAGGAACGATCTTATGATTAATATTTCCCCGTCCCACACGGCGTACTATAGGATGGCGAGAGCCCTCCGACTAGATGCTCGTACCTACACCCCTCCGTTATCTCGTCCCGATGGCACTACCGCCTTCGAGGACGACGAAAAAGCTGAATGCTTCGCCGATAGCATTGCTTCACAATGCTCCCCGAGTACCCAACCCACAGACCCAGCTCACATCCAGGCGGTGGAAGACGAAGTCGATTGCAAAGACTCCCGTCCAATCACCGCTGACCCCATTACAGTTTCTAACGATGAAATCCTACTCATCATTAGGAAACAGCAATCCAAGAAGGCCCCGGGTGCGGATGGAATTTCCAACCAAGCACTTAAGCAGCTGCCTCGGCAGGTGCTTACCTTACTTGCGATTATTTTCAATGCTTGCTTTGACCTAAGCTACTTTCCAAAAGCTTGGAAAGAAGCTATAGTCATAGGCATTCCCAAGCCGGGTAAACCCTTGAATAACCCGGCTAATCACAGACCCATCAGTCTACTCAAGGCAATGGCCAAACTTCTCGAGAGAGTCATACTCGCTCGAATGAAGGACCACCTGTTCCCAGCGGACGGTGACCCCCTTATTATCCCCCATCAATTCGGCTTTCGAGCCAAACACTCGTGCCCTCAGCAAGTCCATCGAATCGTCGAGTACATACTCGACGGCTTCTACCCCAGACGACTGAAAACAGTCGCGGTCTTCTTTGACGTAGCCAAGGCTTTTGACAAAGTCTGGCACGCAGGGCTCATTTACAAGCTTCACAACACAGGCTTGCCCGACCGTCTAGTCAAACTAGTCGGCTCCTACCTTAAAGATCGCACCTCTCGTTTCAAACACGGAGGTACGCTCTCCACCCCCCGCCCCCTCAAGGCGGGCGTCCCTCAGGGCTCGGTACTCGCCCCGTTACTATACACAATATACACCAATGACATACCCATCCCGTCTAAAGGTGTTCAACTCTCCCTCTTTGCTGACGACACTGCCCTATACGTCAAGGGCGTGCACGTCGACACACTCATCACCAAACTCCAGAAGGCCGTAAATGACCTCGGAGCTTGGTTTAAAAAATGGCGTATCGATGTAAATCCAGAGAAAAGCTCTGCGATGCGCTTCGATCATAAACGCCGTCGTCCCTACGACCCCCACATCCGAATGCTAGGTACGCCCATCCCGTGGGCACTCACCACCAAGTACCTAGGCGTAACGCTCGATCGTACGCTTTCATTCCGTCCACACATTCTCCGAGTTACCAAACTCGCCCGTCTGTACATGGGTCGACTTAACAGTATGTTAGGCCGGCACAGTAAAATGTCTCTTAGGAACAAGCGAACGCTTTTTAAGGTTTGCGTGAGACCAGTCATGACGTACGCCGCCCCAATATTTGCACATGCTAAACCCTCCGATATGTATAAACTACAGGTAGTCCAGAATCTCTTCTGCCGCCGGGCCACGGATGCTCCGTGGTACGTGCGAAACGCAGACTTGCACAGAGATCTCGAACTGCCTACCATACAACAACACCTTAGGACGCTCTCCACCGCTTATTTTAAGCGATCCGAAGAGCACCCTAACCCCCTTATACGCGAGACAGTAGCTTATACTGCTCCGTCCATGCCGTCGAGGTACAAAGTCCGTAGACCGAGAAATGCACTCTCGGATCCCCCCGATCAACTTTCGGCCAATCTGGACCAGCTTAAGGCTGCCCAGGCCGTTTAATCAACAATATATAAATGTCATTTGCACCTTAAGTGATTAAGTATTCCCAGCGGGTGACCCGCTAGCGGGTCCCTGCTTGCGCGCCCACCTCCCAACCCGGGTGTCGCTCCGATGAAGGCTGACAGCATTACCATGCTACAGCCACTTGGGTGGTTTTTAGTGGGTAGGTGCCACTTTGGTGAGTCCCACATAACCCCGCAGACGGCTGCGGAGGTATTCATGACGAATCTTCCACCTCCCTCCCGAGAGAGGGTGCTTCGGCAGCAAAAAAAAAAAAAAAAAAAAAGTCACGCCATTTTCTTTTTGGTCGGCCGTAATGACTTCGGTTGTTCCAGAGTATAAACATTTTACTTACAGTCAATTTGGGTAACTTTGAACATTTTTAACAGTATTTGGGATATTACATCTGATTTATATTTATTACACCTTTATTTTATTGAATGAACAATGTCCTTTTGAATTAAATTATTTTTATTATATAATGAATTTAGGGAAAAAACAATAGAATTAGTGTATTTTCCCAAAAGTCAAATTATAATAAAAATATATTTTTTATAACGTGCAAAAACCTTTAATATTGGAATATTGTAAGGTTTGGGTATAATTAAATGATGTCTTTTTATTAAGGAAAACCTAATCTATGAAAATCACATCTACACTGGTGTACAAATGTGATAGATTGCTTTGTCTTCCCATATAAATCAAAGTAGACCAAATTAGTGGAAAAAATATCATATTAGAACTGAGCAACATTATGCACATATTTAAAGTTACGCAACATACCTAGTATTTTTAGGATACAGATAACTTTGAATCATTCAATATTATCCTAATAACTTCGATTTTGAGCGTACTCAAAACTTTATCAGTTTCACAATATTTAACATCTAAAACAGATAACGATTTCAAATGATTATACAATAAATATATTATAAACTTCATTTTACACAAAAACATACCTGTTTACAGTAAGTTTTATATTTTTAATCACGATTTCAAGTACTAAACACCAGCAACTTCACTACGGAAAGGTGGGTATTTTACAAAATTATAACATTGAGAGTTTATTTTTTTACTACGCATTTGCTACAATACATTTTGGACATTCGATTTACGCAGTCCCGATATTGAAACATCAAAACGTTTCCATGTAAAAAAACTATAAATCTTTTTCACAACTTTGTTCAAAGTTAGACTTCAATTCAAAGTTACCCAACATATACGTAGTCCATTTGTCACTTGACATGCGGTAGTTCGGGGTGTTTGGCAGCTGTTACTAAATGTCAGTGATCGAAGCGTCTATATAAAAAATTAATTTTAAATGTTGTGTAACTTAGATAATCCTTTAGGTCTAAAGTTTACTTTGTGCTTTTAAATCATAAGAATACAAGATCTTAAATCATTAAAAGGACCCTTAATTTCCTATTTTACCCAGAAGACGACCATTGCAGAACAAACATTGCTTTAAAGGAGGACATGCGTTTTCCAAGTTAACTGGACGAGCCATCTTTTGAGCTACGTATTCTGTCAATTGGTATGTTAATAATTGCTATTTCTATGTCTAATATTTTGAATCTTTCTTGATAAATTTGGTTTTTTGACACAGAGCTTCGTTTAATCAATAATAGTTAACCGAAGCCGTCTAGATAAAACCGTTCGTAAAACATGTAATTTTTTTCGATATATTTAGTTATTAAAACAAAATCAACAATTAATTAATTAAAACACTCACTCTCGAAGGTTCATTGTATTGAAATTTTGAAAAATTATTCACTCGAATAAGCATTACTTTAAATTGTATCAGTTTTAAAAGTCATTATTAACTGAGCTCAGTAATCAACAACGAAAAAATCGAAACAAGAGTATATTTCGGAATAATTTAAGTTCTTCAAAAAAATAGGATTAGTATTTTATTTATAATCAAAGTTTATGAAGAGTTTAGTGTGAATGTGGTGCCAATATTTTTACCGTTTACCATCATCAATTCGTATTTTTTTTTCGAAAACTACTTACCTATTAATTGTTACGTAAAAGACTCAAATTAAAAAAAAAAGACTTTTTGGTAAATCTAATGTAAACCAAATCACTGAGTTATCGTAAAAAGTTTTATTTCGTTTACCCCTTTCGTTACTAAAAGGGTTACATTTCAAATAAATAAAAGGGTTGTTTGAGGATAAGGTGTTACCCATAATACGGGATTTATTTTATGTAAGTAGAGTACTTTTTTGTAGTAACAGATAAATAATATAAACTTTTACAAAATAAACGTATTTTTGAATGAAAATTCTGGTATTAAAATATGGAGTCATTGCATATAGAATTTTACTTTGGCTGACACTAACAAATGAAACAAAAAGGTTATCCTGAAATGTATATTAGCTGTTATGTCTTCAAACTTGAGCTTGTGATAGCTTAACTACTACACCAGCAACATGATAAAAAATCTCTTCGAATCAAGTCTTTTTTATTTAAAATTATGATAGTCCATAGGTACTTTTGAATATATTCATTCTACGAAATAAAAGGTTTAATTTACTCGGCTTACAGATACTTTTCCGTCTTCTGCTTGACTTTTAAAAGGTTGCATGGTATTGTCTTATAAAATAATTCAATGGGTATCTCTAAATTTTATATATAATATGCTTTATTTATCAGTAAGAAAATATGAGTTTATATTTAAAAAGATACCCAAATAAATTGTTTTAAATTTTTCGTCAAAATCAACTACGCGTGAACTTAGAACTCTTAATTTGATGCCGATTATGTACTAAATAAAAAATGTGAAAGTCAGTTTAACCGTCTATTATGGTATTTATTATGGTATGGATTATGGTCGGTTTCTTATGGTAGCCTCGTCCCTCTAATATGGTTGAGGAGGGCGATGGCTGGATTCCGCGTCAACTCGGAATGGGTGCCGTTTGGGTGTTCGTCGTTTGGATACTGGGGTCCCCCCCACAGAGAGACTTGCCGTGCTAACAGATACAGATAAGAATAATTTTGTATAGACATAAGAGACACTGTAAATTTGACTGCTGAGACACTGTGAAGTTTGAGCCAGTTTTCCTTCACAAAGGTTTTTTCGAACTAGAGGTAGCGTCATGCTTTATTTGACGTCAATAAAAACAAGCAATTGTCAATGTTGAGAAATAAATATTTGAATTTGAGTATGTCACATTTTTAGTACCCACCGTATTCACACCGGTAAATGAGTAAGTGAAATATATCACTACAGTGCCAGGAAAACTATTTAATTGATGTTCAAAAGCATCCTTCTTAACGTACTTAACTTATTCGTAGTAGAGTTTCTACTTCTATACTTACTATAATAACCATGAAACGGCCATAATAACCATGTTTATGTGATTACTTTCCGGATAAAGGAAAGGACCAGCCTTCCTTTATTCCAGCCAGTGTAGCATAGTGGTAAGTAGCCAGAGGTCCAAGGTTTTTCATTCCAGGTCATTCATTTGTGTAATGACCAAAAATGATTATTTTTGGGTCATTTTTTTTTTTTTTTTTTTTGGTTCCCCTCCACGGGAAGGGCAGGAGGACATAAAAAATGCTCTGACGCATACTCCGCGCGCGCGATCGGAGTTATGTGGGACTCGTCCCGACGCCTACCAGAACCATACCCACTAAAAAACCCCCTGTCGGCTCGTGCATTTTTGCCACTCAGCCTTCATCTGAGCGACGGCCAATTGGAGAAAGAGGCCGCGCCAGCGGGGCCCTTAAGGGGTCACCCGCTGAGATTCACATAGCACTGAAGGTGCTCAAAAATGAAAAGTAAAAATAAAAACATTAAAAATGAAAAATAAAAATTGCATTAATTCGGATTTACGTTAGAATTAGAATTTACGTTAGAATTAGGATTTGCGGCCTGAAGGGCCTCGAGAGCTAAAGTTAACTGCGTAGGTTCGCCCGTGTGCGCGTTTCTCGGCCTAGCGACTTTGAATTTCGAATCTAACACAGGAGCAGTATATGAGACTGAATCTCGAACAAGATGATTGGGATGGGATTCGGCGCGTTTGAAGAACGATTCTGAGAGTGTTTTGAGGTGCTGTTGCACTGTAGGTAGTTCAAGATCTCTGTGCAGGTCCGCGTTGCGCACATACCAAGGTGCGTCTGTGGCCCTGCGGCAGAAGAGATTTTGAACCACCTGCAGCTTATACAGGACGGAGGGATTGGCGTGGGCAAAGACTGGCGAAGCATATGACATGACGGGAGTTGGAGATAATTTTTTTTTTTTTTTGTTCCCCTCCGCGGGAAGGGCAGGAGGATAAAAATGCCCTGACGCATACTCTGGCGCGATTCCAAAGTTATGTGGGACTCGTCCCGACGCCTACCAGGACCATACCCACTAAAAACCCCCTGTCGGCTCGTGCATTTTTGCCACTCAGCCTTCATCGGAGCGACGGCCAATTGGAGAAAGAGGCCGCGCTAGCGGGGCCCAGAAGGGGTCACCCGCTGGGATTACATAGCACTGAAAGTGCTCAAAAATTAAAAGTAAAATAAAAACATTAAAAATGAAAAGTAAATAATGAAAACATTAAAAATTGAAAAATTAAATATGCATTAATTCGGATTTACGTTAGAATTAGAATTTACGTTAGAATTAGAATTTGCGGCCAGAAGGGCCTCGAGATCGCGTGACAGTCTGGTGGATGAGTACGTTTGCGCATTTCTAGGCCTAGCGACTTTGAACTTCGAGTCTAACACAGGAGCAGCATATGAGACAGAATCACGAACTAGAGGATTGGGATGGGTTTCGGAGCGTTTGAAGAACGCTTCAGAGAGTGTTTTGAGATATTGTTGTACTGTAGGCAGTTCAAGATCTCTATGCAAGTCCGCGTTACGCACGTACCACGGTGCGCCTGTGGCCCGGCGGCAAAAGAGGTTTTGAACTACCTGCAGTTTGTGCAGGAGGGAGGGTTTGGCGTGGGCACAGATTGGCGAGGCATACGTCATGACGGGTCTAACGCAGACCTTGTAAAGTGTACGTTTGTATCTGAAGGACATTTTACTTTTTCTACCTAACATGCTATTTAGGCGGACTAAATAGTGACGAGCGAGTTTCGAAACTCTTTCAACGTGTGGCTTGAAAGAAAGCGTCGGATCTAATGTGACGCCTAAGTATTTAGTACTGCGCTTCCAGGGGATGGGAATGCCTAACATTCGAACGTGGGGATCGCCATCGGGACGACGGCGTTTGTGGTCGAAGCGCATCGCAGAACTCTTTTCAGGGTTCACATCGATGCGCCATTCTTGAAACCATGCACCAAGGGCGTTTACGGCCTTTTGGAGTCTGGTTACAAGGCGCCGAACACCGTGGCCTTTGGTATAGAGTGCGGTGTCGTCAGCGAAGAGGGCGAGTTCGACGCCTTTCGGCGGGATGGGAATGTCGTTGGTGTACACGGTGTACAGCAGAGGGGCGAGGACTGAGCCTTGAGGGACGCCAGCCTTTATGGGACGAGGTGCAGAAAGCGTGCCTTCGTGTTTAAATCGAAACGTACGGTCTTTGAGAAACGACGCTATTATCCTGACTAGGCGATCCGGTAAGCCTATCTTGTAGAGTTTATAAACGAGACCGCTGTGCCAGACTTTATCGAAAGCCTTGGCTACGTCAAAGAAAACCGCGACTGTTTTATAACGACGCGGATAGAAACCGTCAAGTATATACTCGACGATTCGGTGGACTTGCTGAGGGCAGGAGTGCTTAGCGCGAAAGCCGAACTGATGGGGAATAATGAGAGGATCACCATCCGTTGGAAACAGATGGTTCCGCATTCGAGAGAGTATGACTCTCTCGAGAAGTTTAGACATTGCCTTGAGGAGGCTGATGGGTCTGTGATTAGCCGGGACGTTCAGAGGTTTGCCCGGCTTGGGAATGCCTATGACTGTCGCTTCTTTCCAAGCTTTTGGAAAGTAGCTATGGTCGAAGCAGGCATTGAAAATGATAGCTAATAAGGTAAGCATCTGTTGAGGTAGGTGCTTAAGTGCGTGGTTGGAAATTCCATCCGCACCCGGAGCCTTTTTGGACTTTTGATTTCTAATGAGAAGCAAGATTTCATCATTAGAGACTGTGACAGGGTCGGCGGTGATGGGAAGAGAGTCTCTGCGAAGGACTTCGTCCTCCACCGCCTGGATGTGTGAGGGATCAGCAGGTTGCGTGCTGGGCGAGCATTGTGCGGCAATGCTGTCGGCGAAGCATTCGGCTTTCTCTTCGACTTCGAAGGCAGTAGTGCCGTCGGGACGAGTGAGAGGAGGAACGTGAGAAACGGTGTCTACGCGTAAGGCTCGGGCCATGCTATAGTACGCTTGGTGGGACGGAGAGATATTCGCCATGAGATCGTTCATCTGAGCGTCTCGGAGTTCCGCGAGGCAAGACCTAACTTTACGTTGAAGCTGATTCGCAGCTGTTCTATAGGCGGGCGTGGGATACTTCTTGGCTCTCCGGAGAGCCGCGTTTTTAGCTTTAATAAGATTGCTAACGGCTAAGGGAAGCGTGGGTTTGCCTTGCTTAGCAACCTTTTCGTTGTCACTGATGGCTGAGTTGATAGCATCAGTGAGAGAATTTACTAATGAATCGATTTTATCCGGGCTATCTAATTGTTCGGGAGAGATCGCGAGTGGAGAGTTCGGAGCCTCTAAGGCTGAAACTAACGTATTTTTAAAACCTTTCCAGTTGGTAAAGGTCTTAGGAGATGAGGCGTTATCGTTCGGCGGTCCTAGCACGAGGGAAACGGGGCGATGGTCGGAGCCTAGGTCATCGAGCGGTTCGATAGACCTTAGGTCAAGATTGATTCGCTTGATAATTGCAAAGTCGAGGATGTCAGGAGAGTAGGACGGGTTGTTGGGATAGTGAGTGGGAGTGATGGGGGATATGACATCTAGGTCAAGGAAGTTAGTGATGTCGAGGAGAGCGATACCGCTGGTGTTAGTCGATAGGCACGTCCAGTCAGTATGCTTGGAGTTAAAGTCTCCGAACATAATGACTGAATGGCCGAGGGCGAGAATGGCCTCAAAGTCGCTGCGGATTGGTCTGATGCCACTAGGTATGTAAACTGAAGCTTTGATGATGGTCGGATGACCAGTCATAGCCAATCTACACACAGTGGCTTCCATGTTGAGGAGAGGAGGGGTAGGGAGAGGACAGCAATGGAAACCTCTTTTGTAATATATAGCGGTGCCGCCGAAACCGTCGGAGTTGGGCCTATCGTTACGAATAAACGCGTACTTCGGTATAGCGAATCCCCTGGAGCGGTTTGGAGTAAGCCATGTCTCCTGGAGAAGGAATAAGTCAGGTTCTTTGTTCTGAAGGAACAGTTTAATCTCGGGAAGGTTGGTGTTCAGGCTACGAGCGTTAAAAGATATTAGGGATAAGCCCTTGGGTTTGATACGACAGGACGCGGGATTCGCGGGTCTAGACATTATAATTTATTATATACGAATTTATACAAATATAAAAGAATTTACAACGAACTTAGGAGCGAGTGATGCTCGGCTAAAGCAAATAAACGCTCTTGAGGAGAGCGGGCGGCTCGCAGTTTGCGTGCGAGCACGGAAATTTCGTTAATATCGACGTTTTGGATAACGTCGAACACGGTCTTCATGTCCTCAGCCAACGACGACTGAGGTGCGGATGACGGAGAAGGACGCGGCCCTACGGAAGCTACGGGAGCTGGGATGGGTCGGGAAGGTGCAGGCGGAACGGCCGGACGCTGCCTCCAAGACAGAGCCGGAGTAGGCGTCGGCTGAACGGGCTTTGCTTCCGGGGGACCCCGGTTGCGCAGCGGCGGGAAGTTAGCGTGAGTGAGCGGCGGCGCCGGTTTAGGCGCGACCCTCTTGGCGGTGGAACGCGGAGCACGCGGGCAGCCCCTGTAGTTAGCTGTGTGGCTGCACTGGCCGCACAGCACACAGGCAGGGGGGGAAGTGGATTCAGGAGTGCGAGTGCACTCCTTTGTGAAATGTGGATCCAGGCACTTAACGCACCTGGGGGGAGCTGAGCAGTTAGCCGCTGCGTGGCCATATAGCTGGCAGCGGTGGCACTGCCCAGGGTGACCGCGGGGGTTGGGACGCTCGACGGAGATATTTGAGAGTCCGCAAATTGTGCGAGCCTCTCTAAAGATCTCCCTCGAGTTGGGAGTATTCGACAAGATTACCAACGCTAAGGGAAAACGCCTACCGCGGTTGGAGTGCATCTTGTGCACTGCTGTGACCGGGAAACCCTGAGACTTAAGGTCATCGAGAATGTCCTCGTTACTGAGTTCGAACGGGACGCCCCGTAGTACAGCGCGGATCTTACGCTCCTCCGGGAGGGCGTAGGTGTGATACGCGATTTGGTTTAATCCGAGTAACCTGGTAAACGCGCGGAAGTCGTCGACGGTCGCTATTTGAATCTTGATTGTATCGCCAGCGTTGGCGGCTTTTAAGTAATTAATTTTGTGCATTTTGCACAAGTTTGAAACCGCGGTCCAGCGCGCTTTTTCACGCAGGAAGACGGGCGGAGGGAGCTGAGGCTTCTGCGGGACGGGAGCGCAGCGCGTCGCTGGCTTCGATGTGACCGACGGAATCGCGGTCACTTCGAGTGACATGAGCGGCGCGGGGGCGGGTGTAGAAGACACCGGGGTTGGCTCGGGTGTTGAAGACACCGCGGCCTTTTTCGAACGCTTCTTAGAGCGTTTGGAAACTAATTGGAACTCGGGCTCTGGAGAGCCGGTTAGGGTGGCGGCGACCGACGAAGCTACGGACGTGGCGGAGTCTGAATCGCTCCCGGGAGCGGTACGCTTCCTACGAGAAGAGCGCGAGGATGAGACCGACGCGCAGTCCATATCGGATGGAACGGGAGACGCGGGAGAGCTATAGACCTGAGGGGTCTGGATGTTGGAGGCCTGAGGGGCTGGGGTTGGGGCCTGAGGGGCCGGGGACGCGATTGATGCCTGCAAGGCCTGCGTTAGGATGTCTTTTGGGATGGAGACGCCTGCCGCAGCAAGCGCCTGGGTGAACGCGTTAATAATGATTAGCGGATCCATTAGGGAGGGTTGGGACAATAATATGTAAAAATATAAGTACAATAAAGATGCCTAGTTCCTAAAAACCTAGCAAAATCAAAGCGGCAAACCTCCCTACCAGCGGTAGGGGGGCTGGGGAGAAAAACTTAAAACTAACAATAGTACGCCGAAGGCCGCTACCTAGAAACCTAAAAAAGGGTACGCAGGTAAAGAGTTGACCGCGTTAGGGTCAACCTTTACCGACAGAAAGGACAAATACACACGAATACACACAAATATGATAAAAATAAATATGAAAATAGGAGAAAAATAAATAAAATAGAGAAGAGAAATAAATAAAAATAAAAAGGACTGGTTCAGTACAAATTCGTTGTCACCGTTAAGTATCCTTTGCACTGAAACCAGACTACTTACGCCGGGCACAACACTGCACTCAGCACAAGCACAACACAACTTAGCACAGCACTTTGAAGACTAAGAGGCTTAGTCGCAAAGAAAAATCGCACTTCGAAAGCACTCAGACGGAGTAGAAAGACTTAGGAAACCGTAGCATTGAGCCAACACGCTAGACTGTGACGTCAGTAAACTGAGCGCCGCGGAATGGCGGGAAGGGACCGATCAACGGAGAGCTGGGTCTTGCACGTCCGCACCGCGTGGCGATCGGAGCGAGAATAGTTGTTTTTGGGTCATCATGGTTTTGATATTTATATATGTATATTTATTCTAACCCCCCCCCCCCCAGTTCGCTGTATTCAAATTCAAAATTCAAAGCTCTCCTTACTTTGATGCCATACAGTTAGTGTGTTTGTATGGGGATTTATTATTTATTATTAGTCCTGAAACAATAACTCATTCAATATCTTAGATTGAGTAATCCCTCGAGCGGTAAAGAAAGGGTTGATCTTAGATTGCCTCAGAAATGGTAAAACTATGATTAATAGGGTGGGTTACCACGGTCAATTTCATCTCTTAAGGTTCTTTAACACGAAGTGTTTATGTAATGTATTTATTGATTAACATAAAATAATATAACCACGAGTTGGTGTTATTCAGTTGTGTTGTCGGTATCTTTATTTAAAATTTATTTTGATAGGACAAATATATTTAAAGCTTTAAATTATTTTTCCTTCAAAGTAGCTAACTTTTTTAAGTCCTTACATAAGTTAGCTCATCACGGGAATAATGGCTCTAGAGACAAACCAACAACACTTTTCTTAAATTTAGTGGCCTTTACAATATCTACTAAAACAAAAAATATTAGATTTTGAAAATAATTTTCTGTTATTCAACTGTAAGTAGCTCTTTCCGAAGATATCTATTGAAAACATTTTTTGCGAAGAAATATTATTTCATTTTCCTTAACAATCCTGCGCACAGGAGAAAATGACCTGTGATTAAAAAATACGATCTTAATTTTTCAGTATGGACTGGACTGCTTAGCTTGTTGCTATGTGGTTAAATAAAATAAAAAATAAAAAGAGAAGAAAAAGAGCGTAGACATTTTATTTATTTATTTATTAAGATACACCAACAGTGAACATATTAAACTTGCATTACATAACATTTCTTAAGTCTATTCCTACTAAGTTAATCCAAATCAAGACTAGGGGTACTGAAAAAGTTCACAAAAAAGACAATAATGATAAAGTATGACAAACATCCATACACTACTGCATGCGAAGAGATGAAAACCATACATTAAAGTTTTACATACATTATAATGGTGGTTAAAATAGAAGGACCGCAGTACCGCTCCAGACAGGAGCTCTTAACAAAATAAACTCTTATATGATTAAAAACGACTACGTATAATATAACAATACTATTGTAAATATAAATAAATAAATTTTATATATCCAATTGTGTTCATATATATATTTTTCTTACTATGAAAATATGATGATAGGGTGCTAACATCAACATCGGCGCGTACCATTTGCATTGACACGTAGCGTTAGCATCGGCACGTAGCAGTAGTGTAGGATTCCGAGTAGTATATTAATTAATAATAATAAATATTTCTAACAATCACGCCACATTATCTAGCCCAAACTAAGTTTCATTAAAGAACTTGTGTTATGGATATTAGATAACGGATAAATAAACTCAAGAAACGCACAAAGATGTTTTTTTTTATATATATAAATATTAGAAATAAACTTAAATAAACGTAAATACACATCTATGACTAGAAAGCAAATATATGAGTCGTTTAGTTTCAAAAGCCCCTAAAATAATTCATAATAAAAACTTTGTTTTGGTTATAATATGAAATTGCGACAAATTTTCTATCAGGCTATGCATTGGCTCTAATTTCCGAAAAAAATGGCTTCAAAATTTAGGTTTTGTTGCTAACCCCTCTAAAATTGCCTTTGTATGTTTGAAAATATGCTTAAAATAGAGCGGCAAACACAGCAAAGCATTTGTGTCACATGGTCAGGTAATCAGTATGGCGTTTTCGAAATACAGGAGAAGTCGATTGTCTGTTACATCTAATGTTACAAGAAAAAATTGTTGAATTACTTAAATATGCGGAAAAATGTGATCCTAAACATACCCGGAAAAAGTATTGTAATAAATCTACCTGGAAACGAGCAGTAGCACAGATAACACGGTAAAAGAAATCCAATATAAAATCCACATATTGAATGACTTTAACCGTTATTCAATATGTGGATTTTATGTTACGCAAAATGAGGCGTATAGTTCGTCCTCGTAGGCTATGTTGCTATGTGCTGTCACTTGAATTCAATTTTTGCTAATGATGAAACAGCTTACCTAAAACAATCATGTAGGATTTAATAGTTAAGTTAAAGATTAAAGTTAGGTAAATAGGTTTATTCCTTAAAAATACTTAGGATATATAATGTTGATGACCCCCCGATGGTTGCCCGCCTTGTCGTGGCGGGGGGGGGGGGGGCTTAATAACCGTGGAGTGGTCACCCACGGTGAACTAAGAGGCAACCAGGGCCGGCCTGTTGGGGCCACCGGCTGGCCCAAGGAGGGCGCTCCCAGCGGGCTGAACAAGTCCGCTGAGGACGCGCTTGGAGGTGGGACCGCAGAAGAAGAGGAGTGCCAGTATTACGGTGCGCCGTTCTCCCTATCTTCTGCGGCCGTGGAGGGATCGCAGGGGGAGAGACGTGTTGATATTACGGTGCGCCACTCTCCCTACCCCCTGCCCATGCCCAGAGGAAGAGGCATGTCGGTATTGCGGTGCGCCCTATCCTCTGCGGCCGAGGTGTGGTCGGAAAAACCACAGACTCGGAGGGAGTCTGCTACAGTACTGGTGGAGGCCGAGGAGGGAGGTGCACCTTACCATCTGGTTTGCCCATCGTGGAGGGCTTTCGGACTTTCGCGATGGAGCCGCTTGTGGTTGGCTGCCGCCGGCGGGCTCGCGGATGTGTGCGAAAGGCGGCCAGGCGGAAGTTGGGGGGGTTTTTTAGTGGGTATACCGTGGGTCTCATTAGCCTATACGGGAGTCCCACATTACCACTGACACACCGCCACACACAAACACACCGGGTGCCCCCTGCGCCCGGGTGTTATGCGTAATGCATTTTATTTATTTATTTAAAACTTTATTGCACAATAAAAATTATTTTTATTGTACAAACGGCGGATTTAATGCCATTTGGCATTCTCTACCAGTCTACGGCAGCAATGGAGAGGTTTTCAAAATAAGGGGTGCATACAAAATACATATGCGTACATACTTATTTACTAATACTTATATACTATAAGATTGACTTTTAATATAATAATATATAAACGTCATAAACGATATTTAAAAAAATTATTATAAATATATCTATATATATAATGTATATATATATATATATATTATATAATATATATAATAGCTTCCAGTAAACACTCTTTTAAGCAGCTAATTAGAGCTCATTTTTTAAAGTCACTCAGGGAATCATGATAAGTAATATATGTGTATTTATGATTAATGTGATAAGTTATAATATAATGTCTGTTTACTTATATATTATATATATATATATATATATATATATATATATATTATATTATATATATATTATATTATATAACTTAACTCCACCGGTAGAGTATCCCATAAACGCGTAGCCTGGATATTAAAAGGATAAGAGATAAATCCGGAATGATGCATAGGAATATGAAGGCTCAGATTATAGGAAGACCGGAGACATCTATCACGTGTAGAGCTTAGAAACTGGAATTTACACTTTAAATATTCCGGAGCGTGAGGATCGTTGAGGATTGAAAAGAGTGTACAAAGTATCTTAACGTGCCTGCGTTGCCTAATAGACAGCCAACCAAGTTGTTTGCGAAAGTTGGATATGTGATCATATTTGCGCAGCCCATAGATGAACCGAATGCAGTTGTTCAGAAGATGGTCCAACTTGTTGAGGTGATCTTCGTTGAGATCTGTGTAGCACAGATCCGCGTAATCTATTATTGGCAATACCAACGCGTTCACAAGTAGAATCTTGGTCTGCCTAGGAAGAAAATATTTCAAACGGTACAAAGAACGCAGTGAAGCATGTTACTTTTGGACTAACTTCCTCTATAAGCTTGTTCCAGCTGAGAGTAGCATCAATGTGTAAGCCGAGATCTTTGACGGAAGAATAGTAGGCAATAATCAAACTGTTTAGTTTGCGAGCTCGAGAGTCATCTGTGAGGAAATCCGTATTCAAGTCACCCATAATCACATGATGTGTGTATTCGGTGGCAACTGCCGTCGAGTACGGATTCCAAACCGTGGAAATAAGTAATGGACGGTGGACAATAGATAACTCCAAGACAATATTTTAAGCTATTCAGATACAGTTCGATAAAAATATATTCTGCTGAACCGGAATAGAGACCCGGTGAAATAGAAATAACTTTATACTTGTAAGCTGAATTTAGGTATATCGCTACTCCACCACCACGCAATCCAATTCTGTCATTCCTAATCAGAGTATATCCTGGAATATTGTATAGATTAGCACTAACATAAGGCGTAAGCCAACTTTCAGACACCAAGAGAGCTTGTACTATATCAGGTGAAAAAGTATTTATTAAATCTATGTGATGTCTTGGGATACTTTGGGCATTTATATGACAAATGTTAAAATCTGTTAGTGACAAGAAATTATTGGGATCAAGGTAACGGAATCAGTTTCACTGAGAGAGCAGAATGTCAGGCTATCATCATTAGAGTTTTGAGCATAATGATATAAATCATCAGACATCACAAGAAATCAATAATAAGTAAAAATTTAAAAAAGTTTGTTTATAATTATAAAAGTATTTAAATATAAATGTATATATATGTGTTTGTGTGTGTTATATACGTATAAGAATAACTATATAGCTACTTAAGTATAAATATGTAATGTTACAAATAAACCAAAAATCAAAATGAATACCCTCCAGCTGCTTACAATAAAGAAAATAAAGAAAGTAAACTCAACACAATTTTGTGAAATATATCACTATATAGGAATCACGAAATCTAAAGCAGAGAAAAAAAGCATTAGAAAAACTAATTTCGCAATAGTTAATAAACTTAATAACAAATTTAGAACGCATCTTAATTGATTTGAATTCCCTCCCGAAAAAAAAAAAAAATGTTGATGAATAAGCCAGATTGATATGATATGAGTACACGCGACGCGGACGACACTTAATTGCATACTCGTTAATAAATCGATAATTACGACCACCGCGGTACCTAAAGTGCTGATGCTTAGAAAAACATAATGTTCGTGGACCGAACATCCTCCCGGGGCAACAAAAAGACAATAATTAACATATTGTTATAGGTATATAAAGTATAAAAGTGAGATTGAAAATGAGACAAGATGATGGGCATTGATAATTATTAAGAAATGAAAACCTTTTTTTTTAAACTAAAGTCTTTACGATAGGTACTAAATATTGTCTTTTATGTTAAATATGGGCCTACGTTGATCGGGCACCGTGCCACGATCTTGGAACTGCACGCGTTTTACTTTAGCGTCACTCTCGCGGTTAAAGACACACACACACATTTCACACTACTAGATTCATAGCTGCTGGAACCCTCCTTCTGGTCCGGTGGGGCCGCGGCCGCCGCCGTGTACCGCGACCCGGACTCCGCTTGCGCATCGCCGCATGTGCCGCCACGTGACGCTTGCACCTGCTATGCTTACTACCGCCAACAGGAAGTAAATGACGGTGTAATGGTGGATGTCGTGGGCAGACACCTCTGTTACATCTAATTCTGCAACTTGCTGCTTCATCCGCTGGATTTTATTATTGGATACAATTATTGAAAACAAAACGCGATGTCGGCAACGCATCTTAAGTTGAGGTTACAATCACAATCACTATAAATAAATACAGCTCCTATAACTAATTATGTCCATGAGCGCGGGACCACTTTCTATAAGGTGGGTCGCGTTTCCGTAAAAAGCTCTAAAACGTTTCTTTGCTCCTAGTTGAATTTATCATGAACAAATTAACATAACACTTAAAACCTGATCTTCTTATATGTCCGCTTCAAATAAAGTATTAGTTTGTGATTGCGTATGATGTTAAGTACTTTACATTTATTGTATACTGTCCTCACGGTGAGTGTTTTTTTTTTCATTCAAATTGACATTAGATCCAATTGTTTGTACAGAGAATTACAAGGTTCAATTCCAAGTTTTAATTAACCAGTATTAGAAATTGGGAGCTCTGCTAATTGCTTTTTTCACTTGTTTATTTGTCACGCCCAATCAATGCACGTGTAGCTTAGAAATGAATATTAGTATATATTCATTAATTTGTAAACGACTCCATAGATGATTGCGGCATACTACAAACTTACAAAATTGTTTACTGAAATGAATATCAGTCACTGCGATATAAAAATTAAACTAAACACGCACTAAGCAAAGGTTTATTTTTTAGACATTCGAGCTTTAAACAATTCAGTTGGAAAAAATTGTCGGTTGAACAAACTGACCAACTGCGTGGACAGTTTTTGAGCATAGGGAAATAACAATCACGTATAAAGTTTCCCGCGAGTATTGGAAACAAAATTTTTATTTAATGTAAAAATTACTACAATATTTAATAATAATATTCAATATCTTTGGTATAGAGAAATGTTCCCTGAACTTAAAGGTCATCTTATTTGCGGATGATATGAAGGTTTTAAAAACGATTTGCATTGCCAAAGGTGTGGGTGACCTGCAGGCCGATCTCCATAAATTTGAAAATTAATGCCTACTTAACAGACTATACTGAAACCTTACTGTATTCTGCTGTATCTGCCTTACTGTTTTGAAACGTTTCTACAAGTTATCCACACGTCGCCATCAAGCAATTGAGTCGAGCTACAAATGGAAAGATCGAGACTTGCAGAGAATAACAGAGATCAGAGGTCTGGGTTTCGTTAACGACTCCAAACTCCTATTCGATGGGCAAATTACCTATATTGTTAAGAGAGCCTCTACATCTCTTGATTTTATACTGCATAGGTCTCTCCATTTCCGAAGCATCAAAACCATTCCAATTCTCTGTTGTACCTACGTCCGCAGTCACCTTGAATACGCCTCTCAGATATGAAACCTTCAATACCACAACTATGCATCCCGCATTGAAAGAGTCCAAGCTAAGTTTGTTAGGTACTGTAACGTACCGGGATGGTGGAGGGTTATATTACTTAATTTATAAATACTTTTAAGCAATTCAAATAATTATATTTGCACATTTCTTATATTAATTACAATCTTTTAAATTATGTTAATGCTCTTGAGGCCGCTCTCAACAATAGAATGCTCTAGAACATTCTTTATATTTTATCTTTTAATCAAATTACAAATAATGACAGATTTGTAAGCTGCCAGCTAGTTTGTTTGTGCGACAATGTCTTTTATTATATAAAGCACAAAAAACGTTGCAGTACTTTTTGTAGCATTTTTTGCCCCTTGAAACTAGATGGAAAATTGGTGTTGTTTGTTACCTCACGAAAATTGCCCAAAACGCAGTTGACTGTCCAGAGCTACTGACCAAACTGCATCTGAGGACCAACACCCTGCGCCTAAAACAAAGGTCAATTTTAAATGTCCCCTTCGTAAAGACCAAGTATAGATCCAACAGCTTTGTTTTACGTGCCAATAAAGGCTTCATATCAAGGTATAGTCTGTTAATAAATAAACAGTCAATTTCAAATAAAAAAAAAATAAAAGAACATTCTTGATTGAGGTTACCTATCAGGAACATATTTTTATAACTAGATCATCCAAAGTAATTTTTTAAGGTTGGTATTAGATTTCCTTGTATTAAGTTGCTAGTAACAGCCAAAATTAATTAAATACTAGCAACCGTCCGGCTTCGCATGGGTAGATAGGTAGAAGGATATATCGGTAATCCAAATTAATACTTTATTTGGTAAAATAGAAGATAATGATAATTCCTTATAATACATTTGTAACTTACGGCGGCTCTGACAATTTTTTACATAAATCGTTAATTGTGGTTTAATTATAAAAGTTACAAATAAATAAATAACAAATTAATCCCAAAATACAAAAACAAATACAACAACTATATGGCAGTAAAGTAAGCAGAATTAGTATTATGGTGACCATACTGCGAGCTGGGGAGAACCCAGAATAAATATACATATATAAATATCAATGACCATGACCCGAAAACAAACATTTGTATTCATCACACAAATGAATGCCCCGACCATAGACTCGAACCTGGAACCTCCGGCGTATGAGGCACGGCTACTAGCAGTATCATAGTGGGTTGTACTACTGGCCACTTGGCCGTCGAATAGTTAGACATGTTACAAAACAGACCGGTCTGCGTCCGGTCCCGATCGGACAGATCGTGGTCGTTCCCATACGATTTGAGAGCAGCCATTTGTGAGTTTACTAACGTCGTTTTCAGGAAGTTCGTTTGCAACGATCAGGCTTCTTTCTGTGCTACGTACGTCGCTTGTCGGCGTACGTGCGGTTGTAATTTTTTGGACTTGTCAAAAATACAAGTCTTGCTTATGACCTACCTTCTTAATAGTGAATTGACAAGCGTCGCAAGAATCCTTTAAGTGTAATCCATTTTATTAATTTGTATACTGATTTCGAAAAAAAGCTATAAAGACCAAAGCTTTTAAATAATAACAATAATAAGCAAATAAGCTATTTCACAGATGGCTTGGTAGGTCTATACCTTTTTTTTACTTATATTACAACTGTCAGTTCCATAATCTGACGGCATGCCAGTTATGTTTAGTAAAATATCTGGTGACGGAAAATACTTGTGTGGTTAGCAAAACAAATATTCGGAAATGAATGACATTTTCTGGCAAAAAATTCTCCATAATCTTTATTGGTGAGTTAAGTATATTTGGCTTAAGCTGGAGAACAAGGAAACGCAGGCACTCGGTAGACCGTTTATTCCCGACAGTTAGTACGAGCCAATTTTGAATTAACTATAGTAATAACTGTTTGGTGTAACTACCCCCTAAACTAATCCATTTTATTTCTTTATAGTAGCTGACAAACAATCCCACCGTTCAACTTTTCGTAAGTGGCAACCTTTTCTATGGATATGATTATAAGTAAGTTTTAATAAAATTAGGATATTGAAATGTTTTTGCTCCTGTTATTTTAACTGACTACTCCACCCATTTAACTGAAAAATAGAAACGTAAATGAGATTATTGTAGCGGTTCAAAAAAGATGGTCCTAATGCAGATGAGGTTTTGGCTAATGAACTTCCACCTCTAAGCTTGTTAGTTGATCGAAGACTTAAATATTATTGTAGTCTCTAATCACGCTTAATCTTAATCACGCTTCTATAAACGCTTTCTAGATGAATAATGTCCTATTCTATTCATGAATGCAAAGTTGAATTATTATCGAATATATATATATATATCAAACAAACTCGCTCTTGGCTTTCATCATATAGTTGTTAGGATTTAGAAATATATTTAGAAATATTTCGCGTGATATACATCAGTTTTTGCTGTCTGTATTTGAGTTTATCTTGTCGGGTCTCTTTTATTTGTAAAAACCGGCTATTCTTTTGTGTCGATGAGTTTGAAAGATTGGCTTTTATTCTAAAATGTAAACGAGTAAAAACAAACGATTATTTTAATTAAAAAAACAACATTATTTTACTTTTTGGTTTTCCTTAAAATTGATATTATAGTTTATCGTGTTTGTAAGTTGTACAAACTGAATTACAATATTTTTCTGAATTCGTTTGACAGAAAAAATAACTGGAGGAGAATTTTACAATTATAAAGATAATTTTAACTCAAACTCTTAAAGGAGCAATTCAAAGAATTGATTTAAATAATTTGTGTACTTCAACTCCAATTATTTCACTTTCTTGTACCTTTCCTTCATATACCAGTCATAACACAGGTGACAAATTACCATATTTTTTGTCTACTAAATGTACGTCATATATTCTCATATAACATGACATGAAATTAACTTTTTCAACACAGAGGTGTCAGTTCTCAAAGGAGAGAAAAAGGAGTTCCAAATCTTGGTAAAATACTTAATTAAAATTGAACAGTGATGAAGCAGCATAGTTTTGTAACTTTTTTAGCAGAAGCTTGGCTTAAGCTTGAGTTTCATAATATTTATATTTTCTAGCGCCAGTTTTATGTATGACACCGGCTATTTTACACTAATAAACGGAACCGATTGTGATAATACTGTAATCTTCAGAAGAACTTAATAAGGAGTTCCATGGAGTTTTACTTTTAATATTCGTAATATGATGTACTTTATTCAATTTAGGTCACAAGAGTTACCTTTGGCTTAGAGAGGTATCTTCTTGATAAATTCGAGGAGCGTAGGAACAAAAGCGGAAACTCGACTTTAGCAAAACATACAGATTTATTTATTTATTTGATGGCACAGCTAACAGTGTACAACCTAAAACATCTTAAACCTATACATGTTGAACAATTATTTTCTAAAATTGCACACCAATTATTGCTACGCACAGCATTAGAATTACACAATTTAATAGAGTAACACAAAGTAATTATTAACATTTCAGAAAAATTATTTGTCTTTAAAGTAACAAAACAAAAAATAAAATAAAAAGAAAATATCTAAATTATTTCTATATTATATTACAATTTTGAGGTATTTCCTAAAGGTTTGAGAAAAAATATCAGCATCTTTACATTTCTTATTATATGCTCTGCACATACGGTATAATGAGTTATGGTATGTAACATTATTATTACAACAAGGCACAAAAAACAATTTTGGTATTCTCTGACTACCTCCCACCCTAAACGAAACATGGCTTAACAAATCCGGGGCATCCCATTTATTGAAAATGTTATGAATGACACCTAGTTCATGGCTCAACCTTCTAGATTGTTGCGTGTCAACTCTATAATATTTGAGCCGTGCTTCATACATTGGCAATTTGCGCCTCATGCCGAACTTGAACACAAGCTACGAAGAAAGCACCTTTGAATTGCTTCCAGCCTATCAATATGGATGTTGTAGAAAGGAGACCAGATGACTGCGTTGTATTCTAAGACATAGCGGACAAGTGAATAATACAATGTCAACACGCTAGTAGGATTCCGGAATGGTTTAGCTGTTCGGATGATGAAACCCACAATTTTATTGGATTTCGATATTATGTGTTCATAATGGTGTGTGTAGGTTAGTTTTGAATCCAACCAGACTCCTAAATCTTTAGCTACATCTTGGCGACTGAGTGCAATATTATTAATATTATATGAATAGTTCACAGGTTTTTTTTCCTGGTAAAGCAGATAACAAAACATGTTTCAATATTTAGTGTCATGTTATTATTCATACACCACTTATGCAATTTGTTGATATTGTTTTGAAGTTGGACGGCGTCTTCATTGTTTTTGATTTTATGATAAATTTTTATGTCATCCGCGTAAGCTATATAACTGCAAGTAAAATAATTAATTAATTAATGAGATCAAATAAAATAAAATTAGGCCACATTTGAGTTATATTTTATAAAATTTAAACAACCCTTGCTGTACAGCTACAAAAATAATGTTAATAAACTGAGATACTCGAGTATGTTTCAGGATTTATCCACTTTTGGTGGTTACTGATCGGCCACGTCCCTTTATGATTGCAATGGAATTTTTTTTTTTTGTAATGTTATCCTCTTTTTATGATGAGCTAGTGTGAAGAATAGTGATCTGTATATTACATGCGCAAAATTATGTAAAAAATATGATTATAAATATAATAATGTAGATATTCTTCTAAAGCTTTAAGTTTGTACGACAAAAGATATTGCGGATCCCAAACAACAGTTACAATTGAGAAATTTTACTTTAATCAGTAGTTTTATTTAGTAATCTTCATTTCAATAGCATATATTCTAGCATACCTGAAACGGACCCAGACACGGTTTAATAATTCGATGTGAAAAGAAAAATATTCAGATTCAAATTTGAAAACCATTTGGAGATTTCACTTTTCTATATTTTATCAGTAACAACTCGGGGTGTGGGATTCAGCTTATTTTAACGATAATAAGCAAATTAAATTGACTCTCAATCAACTTCTATATAACGTCATCGAGTAACATCTTCTAAATTGATTCTTGATTGAATGGCTTCTATCTGTTGATAATTCTGCCAAAGTCACGTTGAAGGGTAAACAAAATGTTGAATGGAAAAACCGAACATCCTCAGTGATAAATATTGTTTAAGTATTTGATGCAACTTTCGGGAACTTAACCACGCGTTCCCACCGATGGAAAAGGGTGAGCAGGCCGCGGCCCACGGCCCGACAATCGTTGTCGGAAAGTCGTATATGTTCTAATCGCTTCAGTAAAGTTGATATTGCGAAGAAGTATCACGCGTTGTAATTGGTCGGTTGAGTAGCGCGTCACCGCTACATCACTCCCCTCCGAGACCGAAGGAAGGAGGACCGAAGAAGTGTTCATCTTTGGTTTTTACGTAAGGTGAAGCTTGTCAGTGGCTCAGCTGATGGTTCCAGTGAGTCGGAACCAGGTGCCGCGTAGTGGTCCACTGTGAGTTGGGACTAAGGCGGTGAATGTCCAACGTTCCTCGGTGTGGGTCCGGGTCCCGTGGAGTACGGAACAAGTTGCTCTAGTGAGTTGGAGGCGGCTTCAGGATGCCGAGGTGCAGACTTCCCCAGTGCGTCGGGGCGGTGCAGTGTCGGTGCGTAGTGGCTGGCGGCTGCGTCGGCCAGTAGAAAGTTGCTCTGCTTAGGACCGGCCGAAAGTACAGGTGCTGTGCCAAGTCGCAGGTGGGTGACGACCAATCTTGCAAGGCGCTGCAAGGTCGTGGTTGCTTATGCCCGTGTTGTCCTCTGGAAGCTGGTTCTGGCGTGGAGTCTTTGCTGTTGGTGTGGAGAGTGATGATGACGACGATGATGCTGCTCATGTGCTCTGCTCGGGGTCACCACTTTAGGGAACTAAACCACACGTTCCCGCAGATGTAATTGTGGTGAACAGGCCGCGGCCTACTGCCTAACAATCGTTGTCGGAAAGTCATATATGTTCTAATCGCTTAAGTAAAGTTGATATTTCGATGTAGTACATGCGTTGTGATTGGTCGGTTAAGTAGCGCGTCACCGCTTCACAACCAGTCTGAAAATAAATTACACAGATATAGACAAACAAGAACTAACACATTATAGTTTAATTTTGTTAAACTGGATACAATTACACAAAAGATTAGTTAGGGTCGAACTATAGAGTGTTATTAGACAGTTCATGTTAGCGGGTCTAGGACAACAACAGGGTAAGACATCGTAGTGGGAAACATTATATTTAGGGCAGGAAAAAAAGATGTGATTAAAACATGACTCTACCACCAGTTCGAAAAAACCTTCGCGAAGAAGAACTGGCAAGAAACTTCACGGGTATATTTTTTTCAAAATAAATTACAGAGTCTCTTTATGTCTTTACAAAGTTATTCTTATCTGCATCTGTTAGCTCGGCAAATCTCCCTCCCCCCAAGTAAACAAACGACGCCCTCAAACGGCACCCGTTCACGAGTTAACGCGGGATCCAGCCATCGCCCTCCTCAACCATATTAGAGGGAAGTGAGCGACACGTCACCCGACGCTACCATATGAAGACGCTCTGCGGCGCTCTGGGGTTAGATGGCCGGCCCGCCGCAGGTAGTGGGTTCGAAATAAAAGATGGAATGATCTTCACATACGATTTATTTATTTTTTCTTAGTTGCCGCCTCACATCAAGATATGTAGATAGAAATAGGTAGGTAGGTAGGCAACACTGGCCTGGCGGTACGGTCCTCCGTTTGTTAGTTCGTCTTTCTCCAACCGCTCTAGATATTATTACTTCGGATCCTGCGTCCCGGGCAGGTACTAGACCGCAGATTCCTCGGGTAATAATAATCCCCGTCAGTTCCAGGTGTAATAGTACATCCAAGGTGTATAGTAAATCGTAAGTCCAAATCGTAAATCCCCAGCGGGATTAACTTCCAAATCAAAGTTAATTATGTACTCTTAAATGTGTCTCAATTACGCAGAGGTCCAGTATGTTAGGCTGTTGAAATATAAAATCGCCGTCGCGTCGTGTTTACTAATCCAGGCGATGGAGGATGAATTTCTCCGCAGAGACTCTCTCCCCATCACCGCCAACCACATCACAGTCTCTAATGATGAAATCTCGCTTCTCATTAAAAGTCAAAAGTCCAAAAAGGCTCCGGGTGCAGATGGTATTTCCAACCACGCACTTAAACACCTGCCTCAACAGGTGCTTACCTTGTTAGCTGTTATATTCAATGCCTGCTTCGACCTTAGCTACTTTCCAAAAGCTTGGAGAGAAGTGACAGTCATAGGCATTCCCAAGCCGGGTAAACCTCTGAATATTCCGGCTAATCACAGACCCATTAGCCACCTTAAGGCCATGTCTAAACTTCTCGAGAGAGTCATACTCTCTCGAATGCGGAACCATCTGTTTCCAATGGATGGCGATCCCCTCATCATTCCCCACCAGTTCGGTTTCCGCGCTAAGCACTCCTGCCCTCAGCAAGTCCATCGAATCGCCGAGTAAATACTCGACGGTTTCTATCCGAAACGAAAGAAAACGATCGCAGTTTTCTTTGACGTAGCCAAGGCTTTCGACAAAGTCTGGCACAGCGGCCTTGTCTATTAACTCTACAAAATAGGCTTACCGGATCGCCTAATTAGAATAATCGCGTCGTTTCTCAAAGACTGTAAGTTTTGATTTCAACATGAAGGCACGCTTTCCGCGCCCCGTCTCATAAAGGCTGGAGTCCCTTAAGGCTCAGTCCTCGCCCCTCTATTGTACACCGTTTACACTAACGATATCCCCGTCCCATCGAAAGGCGTCGAACTCGCCCTATTTGCCGACGACACAGCCCTTTACATCAAAGGCCTCCGAGTCCCGGGTCTCACCACTAGATTCCAAAAGGGTGTAAATACCTTCAGTGCATGGTTTCAAAAATGGCGTATCAATGTGTACCCAAAAAAGAGCTCTGCGGTTTACTTCGACTGCAAATGCGGTCGTATCGCCGACAATCTCCACGTTAGAATGCAAGGTATTCCCATCTCCTGGAAGCGCACTACCAAATATTTAGGCGTGACCTTAGACCAGACGCTGTCTTTCAAACCTCACGTCGATAGATTAACGAAACTCGCACGTTTCTACTTAGGCCGCCTTTATAGTATGTTAGGTAGAAAAAGTAAAATGTCCTTCAGAAACAAACGTACACTTTACAAGGTCTGCGTTAGACCCGTCATGACATATGCCTCGCCAATCTTCGCCCACGCCCAACCCTCCGTACTGCACAAACTGCAGGTAGTTCAAAATCTCTTTTGCCGCAGGGCCACAAACGTACCATGGTACGTGCGCAACGCGGACCTGCACAGAGATCTTGAACTACCTACAGTGCAACAGCACCTAAAAACACTCAGAATCGTTCTTCAAACGCGCCGAAACCCATCCCAATCCTCTAGTTTGAGATTCAGTCTCATATACTGCTCCTGTCTTAGATTCGAAATCCAAACTCGCTAGACCGAGAAACGCGCACACTGGCGAACCCACGCAATTAACATTAGACCCCGAAGCTCTTCAGGCCGCAACTTCTAATTCTAACGTAAATTCGAATTAATTCAATTTTTATTTTTCATTTTGTGCACCTTCAGTGCTATATATTCACCTTCAGTGCTATGTAAATTCCAGTGTTTGACCCCTTTTGGGCATTTTTCTCCAATTGGTCGTCGCTCAGATGAAGGCTGTGTGGCAAAAAATTGCACGAGTCATTCAGGGTTTTTTTTTAGTGGGTAGTGGTTCTGATAGGCTCGGAGCGAGTCCCACATAACTCCGATCGCGCGCGCGGAGTATGCGTCAGAACATTTTTTATCCTCCTGCCCTCTCCGTGGAGGGGATAAAAAAAAATGTTAAGCATGGCGACGTTGGGCAAGCTCGCTGCTGAACCGGTCAGCTGGCTTTCTATTGTCTAATTAAAAATGCGCGCGCGCAAAATAAGATTTATTTTCAACTAGCGTACTTGACGGTTAGGTTGTAAGTTTAAATGATTATTAAGGTATTTGTGTAGATAGTTTTAGTACTAATTCATTTTTAATTTGTAAATTTATTTTATTATTTAACTTTTTATTTTCAAATAGGCACAATGCTACAGTACTTTTGTGACAATGACGCTTTAGATATTCATCGGGACGATGAACTCAACAAGCAAACAGACACATTACACAGTTTTGTTACAAATACTTTTAAAATCCTGTTAATGCGTGGATTATACCCACGGGCTTTTATCATCCAAATAATCGGATAGTTTATAATATGCTTTAGCACACAATTTCTATAAAAGTTTCTTTGAATTTGTCAATAGGAAGACCTTGGATATCCTCAGGAACCTTATTATAAAAGCGTTTTTTGACCCATGAATGAGTTAGTGACTTTATGAAGCCTGCTATTATGAGCTGCCAGCATATCTTTTCCTCTTGTGTTAACATTGTGCAGATCTTTTTTTCTTTTGAACAAGGTAATGTTCTTTTTTACATTCATTCAATTTTTTTAAATATATTGCGAATAGAAAGTAAGAATATTTATTTCCTTAAATTTACTTCTGAGTGACACCCTTGGACCGAGCTGATAGATTGCAGGAACAGCCCTTTTCTGCAGAATAAATATAGTATCGATGTCAGCTGCACTCCGCCTCAACAGAATGCCATATGCCATGAGGCTGTGGAAGTCACCGAAATAGACTAATCGAGCCGTTGTTTCATTTGAAATTTGTCTAATTTTTTTAACAGCATATGCGGTAGAGCCAAGTTTTTTCGCTAAACCATCAACATGCGGTCCCCACTGGAGTTTGGCATCTAAGGTTGTGCCCAGAAATACAGTTGAGTTTACAGGAGTCAATTCCTGGCTCTTAACTACAATGTTTGTGTTTACCTGTTTGACATTTGGCAATGTAAACTTAACACGTTTAGTTATTTTTTCTCATTGAGGAGCAAATTATATTTGCCTTTATTGAGTCCATATTCACATATGTAATTGTTCTTAACCATTATTTTCCTCAGGAAAACTGGAGTGAACACGTGGCCGAGACGCATTCGAATGATGGTTTTTTTTATTGAAAAATGATTAGATGTATGTCTTCTTCTCAACTGATGGAAAGTGACGATGAAGACGAAGGTATTACACGTCGTTTCACGAGTTACCTATTCACCTGACGCTTGAAAAAACTGGGACTATAGTTTTCTGGAAAAACAGACGTAGGCAGTTCATTCCACACCTTGGCGACCCGCACCAAAAGAAACTATCGAAACGTTTGGTTCGACTTCTTGGGACATCTACTATAAAAGGATAGAAGGCCTGTCTGCGTCTAATGGTTCGTTTGTTAAAGTTTTGAAAAACCAGGGGTTGTGTGGGATATTAGTTTGTAGAGAGCCATATGATTTTCCTTTTATAGTCATTGATTGATGCCAAGCTCTGTTTCACTTATCCCTTGTTTAAAGTTGCTTGGAATAGGCCTGGAGGTCAGATGAAAATTAAGTATTTAAGTATTTGTCACAGCCAATGGTAATAGCCTCCTTAGCAAGCCTGTCAACCGTCTCATTTTCACAAATACCAGAGTGTCCTGGGATCCATCCCAGGGCAACTTCCAATGCTATAGAAAAACAATTGTAAATAGACTTTCTTATCTTTAATGTAAGGGAATTTGATTAAGTCCTTAATGGGAACCTCTGAATATCCTGGATGCAGCTCTTGCAATCAGTAAGAATAATTGAATAATCAATTTTATGAGATTTTATGAAAGAAACAGCCTCCAAGACTCACCAGAATACACAGAGGAAGGATAGGGAAGCTTAAAATTAAGTATGATGTTAAATTTAGGAATCCAAACACAAGAACCAACATTACCATCAGGGGAAGATTTGGAAGCATCTGTGAAAATTATTGTCCAGCCATCAAAATCTCTGGCTAATAAAGCATTCCGATTCTTATTTGCTGAAGGGTCATATTTGTCAATACCAACGGAAATAATTCTTGGTTGGAATGTTAAAGAAACAAAATTTGAATTGAAAATAATAGCTTCAGGGGATGTATACATTATAAGATTTAAATTTTTTAAATTTCTCAAAACTTTTGATTAGACAGGGAACAGATTGGCAAGATCTTACATTAGAGGAGTTAATAAGGTTGGAAAGACATGATAGAAGTAAATGTAGGGGTGATCTTTATTTTGAGTTATTTTAAAAAAGTATTTATCAGCTAGTAATTGACGTCTCAGGTTCAGTGGAGGATCAATACACTCAACTTGTAAAGCGTTAATAGGGGTGGATTTACAATAACTTCTAATTAATTATTCTTTGCTAAAACTGTCATGTCAATGTTTAAAACAAATAACTGTCACATTAATCCATAGGAAATTGTAGAGTTTCAGGTAGAATAAAAAAAACTTTGTGATGCTCTTTTAAATCCGTGACGTCACCCTACGAAATCCTTTAAAATATTAATTTAAATCTAAGTACTGGACATAAATTAGAAATGGGAAAATAGTTTTCTTAAAATACCAAAATATTTCGAAGAAAAATTTAAAAAAAGGTAACTTCATATTACTTTACATACCGAAGTACAACAAATAGTTTTTCCTTTGAAACATAATTTTATGGTCTAAAAGAACAAAATTGTTTATATACTAAAGTTATTATATTTCAGTAGGATAAAGTAACTCATGAAGTTTTAAATTTCAAACGCATTAAGATACATTGAAAAAGCCATGGTAAAAGGGCTCCAAAATACCTGCGAAAGTATACTGTAAATATTATTATCTAAATCAACCTAATTGAATTAAATCATAGCACATTTAAATTAAAAGCAATACTAATGAACTAAATTTAAGTGCGCTTAGATACGGTCACTTTTGTGTAGCGCTGTTTTGGTACGTGCCACATCAAGTCAAAGTGTGCTGCCGTATTTTATTCGTATTTTATTACAATTACCATAAGGTGTACCGACCCTATCTAATTGGCAGACTTTACGGAATCGTGAAATCACTAATATATACAAGATAGATGATGTTTTAAAATCATAAAAACAATCTCAGTTAAGTAAGTGTTCACTACACAAAAGACTTTTGAAACATTTAAGTTGCCTTAGTTAACGATAGTGTGTATTAATTTAATAAATAATATCGAATCTGCAATAGGTACGTGACATCTCGTGTGGGTATTTTGTACCTACTTCCAGAATCGAGTTAAAATTTGCTCAGGAATGTGTCTCATACAAAACAAAAATAAATACAAGCTGAATTTATGCACATAGTAATTTGTACCTATAACGTAAACTGCAGGAAGCCGTTAAACGCTCGTAAGGACTCGAATTATACGAAAATTAATCTTTAGAACGATATATTTAGGCGTTGTAACACCGGGAATGTATCAATGTTAGCTATTAGTTACAATTTATTTGTTATATTCAAGCTGAATTTAACTAATGATTCTTAAGGCAGTAAATACCAACTGTTACTTGGAAACCTTGTGGATTAATACAATTCAAGTGAGATCCAAAATAGGATTTCTAACGTACCTGTGATGAATCGGTTGGTACGATTTATTCTTCATTCTTATTCGATTCTTTGACGAGGTCCATATTGAAACCCCACCTATCTATCTTTTTTGTCAGGAAAGAGCTTTTACTTAAATTATAGGCAGATTGACATATCCGAGAGAACATGTTCCAAATTAAATCATTTCAAATCATTCAATAATTCGGATCCTTTTGTAAAACTTTACTTCAACAACAGATCAAAATTTCCGGTTCATAGGATTACGAATTTGAACAACCAACGAAAATGAATTGCAAGTTATGTTAATAATTAGAAAAATCGTGGTAGATTTTTTGAAATGAAATAGTCGAAACGATCACAAATAATTTTTATAAATACTTAGTATACTATAAAAAAAAACTGTATATTATGAAACAAATATTATATAATCTGGATCCAGAATCGGTTTTAAGACTAAGGCTTTGTTTATAAACTCGTTAAACTTCGATTAAACTACGCAGAACCTTCTAATCCGTACCAAGTTTCACATTGATCAAGTTTGCACATTGTTTATTTCTCCAGCAAACAAACGTGTGAAAACGTAAGGCTGTATTTTGTAAGACCCATTTTCAAATAAATTTATTGTGTTTACAATATTAGTCCAAACTTTTCTCTAACTAGTTTTAACAACTTTTTACATTTGACGGTAATGCTTCACTTTTTATGGAATTTCATAAACTGTTTTCACGTTCATCACGACAATTTTAAGACGTTCATTTCTGAGAATGTCTGTTATATACCTAGGTTGTCACAAAAATAATTAACCCAGTCTAAAATGTAATCTCTTTTTGCACGAAACTTATTTGAATTATAGGCAAAAAAAAATTTATGGGTAAATCGTTAGCCTCATAAGTGTAGTTTTTTTTTAAAACTTTTTTCACTCTCCTTTCATTTGCAACCAAGGACGTCTCATGGGAAACTTTCCCTGCTATGATTTACAATGGTTATAAAGGAGAGACATCTAGAATTCTCACGAAAATTTTAAATTATGCTTTTGGGGAGTCCTCTCTTGTACTAAGAAAAACTTGCGTTAATTCAAACGTGTTGGAGAGAGCCTACAACCTGACCCTAGAAGCGATCGACCAGCAACTCTGCTAACTCACGGTATAACATTTTCTCGGGAGAATAGACACATTACACATCGCGAGATTTAGGCTGAACTGAAGATTGGATCACAGCTATTTTCCACCATCCTGCATGAGCACCTTAAAGTTATGAAGGTTCTTTGGCAAATGACTTTTTTATTTCCCACAATAAAACAACTTCTTCGCGGGCGAAAATTAAACTACGCAGACGAGGCCGTCGAAGGATTTAGTCGGATATTTTTTGACTTGCTACAAGATATATTTTTTAAATGTTTAAAGGCTAGTTCACCTGAAAGCATAAATGCCTAACCATGGCTAAAGAGAAATATTTTGAAAAATACAAATTATCTTTATTTTTTTTAGTTCACTAACTATTTTGGAGTGACCCAAGTGCATGACGATAACGATGATGATAAGCATCTCTTTTATTCAGAAAAAAAGGATTGTCTTTAATCAGTATGCACGTGATAATCCTAACAAAGAAAGTATTAACGTCATAAATAAAATGTAATACGAGGATAACAAAAACTCGAACAAAAAGAATATTAATGGCAGGCTGCTACACGATAAGAATAATCGTTATTGAGGGCTTAAATGCTTTTATATCCATTTATCATTCTTCGGCAGGCTTCGTATATGTCTATTCAATGATTAAGGTTTTTGAATCAGAGCAATATGACTCCAAGATTACGTAAATACTACTTTAATATTTTGTGATACTGACTTACCTACGTTATTACGTAAAACTAAGTCCTCATAACATTCTTATACGAATTAGTCGAATTGAAATTTCAGCCCATTTTTTGAATAAATCTTAATATTGGTTATATTGGAACTATATTAATCTATACTTAATTTTAAAGGGTTCCTGTTAAAGGTATTGGTAGTTTTTATTATGTTGAGCTTAAGGGTCTATTGTAAAAACTTTTACTTTCGTAATTTCTAGTCTCAAGTCATTCAAATTCTCATTCTAGTTACGAAGTCACAAAGTACACATGATTGAACTTAAACTTGACAAATTCAAATAGAAAATAGTTTATGGTACGCTTTCGTGAGGTTTCTTACAGTAATTCCATAGTAAACAAGTCCTTGATCTTACTCAAATACTAATAGTGTTTTTTCACCACGTACAAAAACCGGAAACGTTTTTAACCAACTGAACAAAAGGGACTGTCATATCAACAGCGACTATTCAGTTTTGATCATTTGTGAATGGATACCTCTTACGATATCAAAACCTAACAAAAAAGTATACTTTCAAAGTTACAGTAATAAACTTTAAAGTATTGAGCTTCCAATAAATCGAGGTAAAGTTAATGGTAAATCCAAAACTGTTAAGAAAAATAATAATTGCTTACTTTTTACCATTTAACGGGCAAGTTAGTCAAGGAAAATCTTATTTTAATTGCACGCGCATAATTCCTGGGCCTTTGTTACTTCTATATAGTGTAACTTTCTTGACTTGAAATTTTCGTTTGGGGAACTAAACCACGCGTTCCAGTGTGCTCTCCTTTTCCTTTTTCTTTGTCCCCCAAATTGCTGACCCAGGCAGTCAAGATTACAACGGCATTAATCTGATGACGAAACAGTTTAAACAATACCTGAGCTGAGTGATAAAGTCTGGTAAAAATTCATTTTGGAATAAAACTATCGCAAAGTGTATAAATACCTCTTTATAACAATTCTTTTCAAGGACTATATAAAGGTTTTCAGCCAGCACCGCCACCTAATTCCTTTTTAATAGCCATTAAAAAAAGCAATTGAATGAATTCTTGCGAAGATTTCACAAATTTCATATGTTTATTTACGCAAAAAAACTATTACAGCAATGAAACAAGATGAGCAGAATTGGTTTACTTATTTTTGGTGAGGTTTTAAAAGCACCAGTGATGCTGAACTTCCAGGGTGCCCAGTCCCAGTCTACGCACTATTCCAGAGATAATCCATGACATTGAGTTAAACGACCGGAGAAAAAAAGTGTTTGAGACACATCTCAGAAGAACGTGTGTCCAATATCTAACGCCAACATTTAAACATAAAGAAGCTCTACGTGCGATGGGTTCCACGTTTACTGACTGTTGATTGAATTTTTGCGTCGTCTTATAACAGACGACAAAGCATGGATCCACAGTCATACAGTCAAAACCACTCGGATCTAAAGAAATCAAAGCCAATAAAGTGAGGGCTACAGTTTTTAGGGATGATGCATTGAGTAATCCATATTGACTACCTTGAGAAGAATAAAACGATAAATGGTGAATATTATGCTAATCTGTTGGACAAATTTAACAAAAGTTGAACTGAAAAACGACGGCATTTGGCTCAAAATAAACCTATCTTCCACTAAGACAACGCACAACTGCACACCTGCGCTATTTACGCGGTTACAAATTCCCTGAGTTCCGCTAAGAGTTGTATTTTGTAAGAGTTGTATACTCTCCAGACTTAGCCCTTGCGATAATTTTCTATTTCGAAATTTAAAAAAAATGGCACGGTAGAGAAATTTTATCTAGATTTTAAATTTATTTAAAAGATAGTTGGTATGATTAAGAATACAAGTTACCTCCACCACGATAGGAAAAGCTATATACATAAATCGTCTTTTTTCACATCCTGTATTCTTTAACAATTCTATTGCCTGAGTAATATATCTGACAAAGTTAGCGAAGTTCTTTGACAGATATATAAATAATGGTCGACAGTTAAACATTTATGTAATATTTATAATAACACAAAGGGGGATTGTATTAGTAAACGTAACACTGTTTAGAGCACGTATATATTAATAAATTATGTATAAAGACTTTGTGCATCGAAATACATTAAGGAAAGATGCGTGAATGGCACTCTCTGAACATCTTAGTGACCGGTGAGCGGCTGACTGGTTAGGCATTTCAAAACTCAAAAGAAATGTCCCAAAATGCAAGGAGTCTGGGTCAAGTCTTTGTACACTTTATCAAAAAATAGTTAAAAATGCTTAGAACACTTTTTGATTGTTAAAGTGTTATTAAAACACTTTGTTTATTGGTAGGAAATGAAATTGTGCATTATTAGTGCAAGACAAACAAAAAACATCATAGCGAAAAAAGATTTCAATTTGACAGCTAAGGTTTACATACATCTTTTTGTTTTGTAAATCGAGTAGTATCGATGGCTGGTTGCCATTAATTCTAAAGAATTGAATTGAAATGTTTTGTGTATTTTTAGCATATGTAACAGCTGTAAAATTAAAAAGAAACCAAAAAAAAAAAAAGAATTCAAGCGCATTGAACCATCAAAAAGACAGAAAACTATCAATGTGATGTGAATGAAATGTGCTGTGAGTTTGGTGGCTGCCTCCTCTGCTTAGTGAACTCACTTCACTTGACAACTTCTGCCACAGAAAAGACTCATTGTCAATGTTGCCCGCTAAAACGAACACAAATAATGTTGACTTTTTTATTTTCTTACCGTCCAACTACTAATTTAATCAAATTGTTTGTAATTTTCCTATAATTACCATTTACTTTTAAATTTTGTGTGACATTTCTTGTATAACCAATGCAAAATGCTGATTCTACGTAGCCAATAATTTATATTTGTGTACTGTTACGATCTTTGTAAACTATTTATGTGAGGCAATAATATTTAAATTGTTTGAAACTGTTAAGAGGATATGAGCGTGAATAATATTGTGTCAGATGTTTTCAAAGCTTATTGCTTGTGAATCAGTTTATTAATTAGCAGGGATTTATATCGGGCAGCAAAAACGGATGCTTGATAGTATTTAATGGTGTATCTGGCACACAATAAAAAAACTAAAATAAAAATCTGCCAGCAATGCCACTTTTTTGGTTAAATCTTTTTAAATATAGGCCGAAATTAGGAAAACGATTTCAATGGTTAGAAAAGTTTTTAATAAAAAATCGCATTCATATGTAGTTAGAAGTTTAAACTTTACAAAATCAGGCTTCATTAAACTGTACATAAACGTTCTACGGAAATGGTTTAACTAATGAAATCATTCGTATTTAGTTGCCTGTGTAAACCTGAAGTGTAAACTAAACGTTAGATTAGATCGCGGCAGGAACTCGATTAACTGTTTGTGGAAGTGACTTTGGCTAGTTTGAGATGAACAGGAATGAAAGTTTTCACAAGGTTTCAGTTCGTCAATTTGCGGTTGATTAATTTATTGATGCCTGATTATATATTTTTTTGATAAGTTTTTTGGTGGGAATCCGTCGGAGCAAGTTGTACTCTTTTGATAGTGATACCCTTTTGGAAAAAATTCCTTGTATTATTCATGTATGTTATTACGGAGGAGTCATAAATAAAGAAGACATTTTTTATCAGACACTCATGTTTATATTAAGATATTGGGCGATTCGCTTTATAAGCTATGTAGAATCTTCAGCGGCTTCGGTATGAAGCTATAATATATATTAATATTAAAACTTATATTTTTTTGAGTATAACCCTACCTATATTTATATTTTCATAAAAATCTCACTAGTAGTATGAATGCGAAAGTTCGACTGGATTAACTTACGACAAAACCTAGTAGCTTGTACATTATTTTGCCACACAATCATCCACACGAAGTTATTGAAATCTAGATTACAGATACATTTATAGAAGCCGCTAATTACTCATCCACTTGTCATTGAAGATACTCATTACTACTTGATGTTTCTTCGTCGATATTCGTAACATAATATTCTATTAAAATTACATTAGTGTGGTTAGCATTAGGGGTAGACATTATATCTATTTCTATTGAGGATACAGGATTAAGTGCAATAGTGCAGAATGCGTTCAAATTAAATTGAAAATTTCCATGATAAAAAAAAGATCAAAACTTAATTAAAAAAGGAGGCGTTGGTTTTGCAGGCGGACAGTTCAATTAGGCATTTAGTTAAACTGTTAGCCATTTGGGTTAACGTTTTATGCTTTGTCTATAGTCTTTGTTTGGTGTGGAGGTAAGTATCCTTGCCTTCCATGCCAGAGGTCCCGGGTTCGAATCCTGGTAGGGGCAGATGTTTTATTATATTTGCTTTCTAGTCATGGATGTGTATATATGTTTATTTAAGTTTATTTCTAATATATATACATGAAAAAAAAAATATCTTTGTGTGTTTATATATTTCTTAAGTTTATTTATCCGTTATCTAGTATCCATAACACAAGTTCTTAATGATACTTAATTTGGGCTAGATAATGTGGTGTGATTGTTAGAAATATTATTATTATTATTATTAGTTAGTACGTAAGTTAGTGTGTAGTGTATAATTGTGATAGTGTATTTTGCAGTGAATACTCATAGACATGTGTAAATAGAAAACTCAATGAGGAGTTTAGTTGTTTGAGAGAACATGTTTTTCGTTTTGCTCCAAGAAGTCCGTTCGTTGATAGTAAAGTTATGCTATCACTTTACTGTTTCACCTTCATTATCTCCATTATCAAACATAATATCATCATCATCGTAATAAAGATGGAGAAATAGTTTATAAACCAGGCTGTACGGCGTAGTTCCTTTCCCTTTCAAAAACCTTATTTTTGCATATGTTTTTAGATTAAATCAACCAACCCAAGATATCTGTTATGTAGTAGCTATACTGACAGATCAATATAAGTCTTTAAACCTTGAAAATAATTAAATTTTTAGACTTGTATTAAGTGAATTTTCTAAATTCATTTGGTTTTAGTTAAATAAAAGAGAATGTATAGTTTGAATCCTTTTCTTTTTGCTTAACTAAATTTTACTTATACATATGACTGTTTTGCATTTTTTTATTTTATTTTACTTCCAATCTGCCAAACAAGCAAAATTACTAAATAAATAGGCGCATGGCTAAGCATACGAGTATTAAGGCACTAGGTACTAATTAATTTAAACATTCGTAGAAAACTTTGATCTTTTAGTTAACTACGTTCATCACGAAAAAGCTGCTCAGAATGTATGCAATCGAAATATTATTCACGGAATATAGCATAGAAATCACTTATTTGCTTCCAAAACATATCAAAAAATAACAATAAGCACAACATAAATAAGAGATCTCAAAAAAAAAAAAACAAAATAAAATTTTTGAAAAAAATCTTACATTAGATTTAACGTTTCTACTAAATTCATTTAGTAAACCTTTTCGAAATCATATGGTAGTAAGAAGACACAACAAACTATTAAACAAACATACACTTACTCACAGAAATAAAATGCACAGAAATTAAGATTCATGGTGCATAACCAAATCCTGCAACTAAACAAAGCAAGTCAATCTATAAATTATGCAGTTCTGAGGTAACACACAATTGAAAATAAAATTATTAGGAGCCACCAATATATACCAATAGGAGGACACAAAAATTCACTTGTTGGAGAGGCTTGTCAAGAAGAAGAACAATTAAATATTCTAGATTTTTACGGTGGTTCAAAAGGTTAAAGAAAAATTAAGTCTGTTTTTTGCTTGAAAAAATACCTGTCTATAACATTGTGCCTTATTATATGATTTAATTTAACTGCCAAATAAATATATCGTATACATCCAAAGTCGAAGTCAAATATTTGTTTCTCAACATTGACAATTACTTGTTCTTATTGGCGTCAAATAAAGCATGACTCTACCACCAGTTCGGAAAAACCTTCGTGAAGAAGAACTGGCAAGAAATTTTACGTGGGTATGTTTTTCAAAATAAATTTACAATGTCTCTTTTTGTCTAAACAAAGTTATTCTTATCTGCATCCTTACCTCACAGCCTGAAACGGCAATCGTTCACGAGTTAACGCGGGATCCAGCCATCGCCCTCCTCAACCATATTAGAGGGAAGTGAGCGACCCGTCACTCGACGCTACCATAAGAAGAAGTACTTTAGTGACAATGACGCTATAGACATTCATCGGGACGAAGAACTCAATGAACAAACAGACACGTTATATATAATTTATTACAAATACTAGTAAAAGCCTGTAAATGAGGGGATTATACCCAAGGGCTTTTATCGTCCAAACAATTGTTTAGTTTATTATATGCTTTAGCACAACAGTTCTGCTTTATAGTTTCTTTGAATTTGTGAAGAGGAAGACTTTGGACATCCTCAGAAACCTATTATAAAAGCGTATACATTGACCCATGCTCCTTTTTCTTTTGAACAAGGTTATGTTATTTTTTACAAACATCAAATAATAATAAATCCACAGAGAAACACACCAAATATATCTCCCCAAAGTAAGCAGAGCTTGTGTTAGGTGAGAGATATCTAGCCAGGGAATTCATATTGCAGGAGCACGGAGAAACAAAACCGATCGCAGTGATGACCATTTATTGGATGAACATAAAACTACCCCCCTAACATACAACTAAAAACTATTTCACAAATACCCTACGAACATACATCACACCCCCACACTAAATTATCACTTATGTATATATTTAAATCTACTCTATTTCAAATCCATATCTAGTGACTGGCTTTCTCGACCGTTTCAGTGACTGTCCCGGGCTAGGCAGGCTCACGGGCGGCTCACAGGGTGACTGCGCCAGCGCCGCGACGGCCGGCACCTCACGCTCGCACCCATCCTCCTCCTGTAACTCCTGAGGCGCCTGTGCCTCAGAACTTGGTACTTCTGTGTCAGACACTGGTATATCGTACTTATTTGCCCAATTACGCCTTATCTGATCAACGTGTCTTTTCAGAGGTGGCCCGCTTTCCCTACTAACGGTGTAATGACGTGAACCTATCTTTTGTTGAATATTACTCTTACACCATTTCCCCTGGGTGTAAAATCTCGAACCCAGACCTGTTCACCTAAGTTAAAGTCACGAGTTTTACCTATTGAATTGTCAATCGGTTTTTGTTGCATAGTTTTAACCTTATCATCCAACTGCCGCTCTCCTTTTAGAAGGTCGAAGCGAGACCTAAGTCTCCTACGCTATAAGAGCATGGCCGGCGACGTTCTCTGTGGTACTGTGTTCCGCGTTCCTATACGCCATCAAGTTTGCAACGCTGCATCTAGATCACATCGGTCTCTCAAAGATTTTTAAATCGCCCAGTTGCATAACTGGACTGCGCCTTCCGCTGCACCATTCGATGCCGGGTGGTACACGGCCGTAAACGTTCTTTTTATACCGTTGTTTAACATGAAATCCGCATATTCCCTACTGGAAAATGGGGGTCCGTTGTCCGAAACTACTTCTGTGGGCAACCCAAAACGTGCAAATATCTCTCTCAATACTTTAATTACTGCACCGGCTGTGGTTTTTGTCATATGAAATAATTCGATCCATTTTGATGTCGAATCTATTATTACTAAAAACGTTCTTTCTAATAACGGCCCTAAGAAGTCGATATGCAGACGAGACTAAGGCTCTGTATGATAGGGCCAGGGTTGCGGGGGTGCGCGCGGTGGCGCGGCACCCTCTGCGAGCTAAACTTTTCATTTTTACAATGCCTTGGTGTCCTACGTGAAGTTATTTTAATAAAGTTTCGCGTAACTGTTTCGGTATTACTAATCTGTAACCCCACATAATACAGCCCATGTCGATGTACCACTCAAAGCGTCTGTTGAAAAATGGTTGCAAATCCTCGTTTACACACTTTTCGGGCCAACCCGATTGAATCTACATAAAAACTGCCTTAAAAATCGTACCTTTTTCCGTGGACTTCTGAACTATTTGTCTCGTAATAGGCAAAAAGTCCTGAACAAAGTTTATATAAGTCCTTTCTGTTTTGATGCATTTTTCTGGACTTTTCGTTAGCCGAAATAAAGCATCTGCAGCGTTCCTATTACTACGCACATATTCTATATCATAGTTATATCCCTACAGTATTACCGCCCAGCGCTGTAATCTACTTGCGGCCATAGTCGAAATGCCAGTAATTTTATCCCCAAAAATCGTAACTAAAGGTTTGTGATCCGCGCGTAAAATTAATTTGCAGCCATACAAGAATTGATGAAACTTCTTGATCCCAAAAATTATACTTAACGCTTCTCTTTCTATTTGAGAGTAAGCTTTTTCAGCTGAATAAAGAACTCGTGACGCGTATGCGATCGGGCGCTCGCCGTCGGACGTGAGATGCGATATAACCGCGCCGACGCCAGCGCTGCTCGCGTCCGTTGTCGATACTATCGGCAGCGTGGGCGAGTAGTGCGCGAGATTTTGACTCGAAGTAAACAGCTTTTTAATTTCATCGAATGCTGAACTATGACTAGCATTCCACTCGAATTTAACGTCTTTCCTTAACAACTGGTAAAGCGGAGCTGGTATTGAACTGATATTAGGTACAAATTTTGCATAATACATTACTAAACCTGAAAATGCACGCAATTCAGACAAATTACTAGGGGTTGGTATGTTCTTTATTGCTTTTATCTTATCCTGGCAAGTGTGTAACCCTTCTTTGCTAATTTTAAACCCCAAGTATGTAACCGAGTCAGCAAAAAATGTACATTTTTCTTTTTTTACTTTAAGCACATATTTTCGAAGCCTATCAAATACCTCCCGCAACGTCTTTATATGTTCAGTGTCATCGACCGCTGTTAAAATCAAATCTTCAAGAAATACCCGTACCCGAGGCATATTAGCGAAAATTTGTTATAACTTCCTTTGAAATATTCCCGGACTAGAAGCTAAACCATAAATTAATCTAGTATACCTAAAAAGGCCAGTATGTGTATAATTATTAATAACCGCATATATTTTTGAATAATCCAGTTTGAATTGTGCGTAGGCTTGGGATAAATCAATTTTTGAAAACTTTTGACCCCTGTGCAATTTTACTAGCAGATCCTCCACCTTGGGCAAAGGAAAACGGTTCACCTCTAAACATTTGTTAAGCGTAGTGTTAAAATCAGCACAAATACATATGGTACCATCTTTTTTCATCACCGGCACTATCGGAGTCGCTCAGTCAGAGGTGTGCACGGGCGTGAGGATGCCGTCGCGCACCATCGCGTCCAGCGCGCGCTCCACCGAATCGCGCAGCCTGTAGGCCAGTGGCCCCGCACGCAGGAACACGGGCCACGTGTCGGCGCGCAGGCGCAGCCACACCGCGCCACCGGTGAACCTCCCCGGCCCCAGCCAAACACCTCAACGTAACTGGAAATAAATTTATTCACATCAAATACTTTCGTTTCTACCATACTATTAAAATATACTATAGGTATGCCTAACTTCAATTCACTGATCCAGTGTCTACCTAACAAACTAGTTTTTCCATTTTAAACAATATAACGTTCTAAGTTCTTTGTAATACTTCTGAGTTTAACAATTTATTTTATTTTACCAACTGGCTTCACAATTTCGGCTTTATAATATTTCAAATTTAAATTACTGGGCTCTATACACTCTTTTTTGAATAATTTATTATAAATTTCAAAACTTATGCATGATATAGCACTACCGGTATCAATTCCCATCGTTAGCCTTATGTTATTTACGCTCAACGTTACGTAGTAAGGAGGATAATTCTTAAAATCAACACTTTTAATTGAAAAATTGTTTACCTCGAAACTATTGTTATCAAACGACCCCTCCACATTCCGAACAGCCGCCGAGATCGCCGTTAAACTTGGCGTCACTAACCGTCGCGATGACGTCACTCGAGCCACATGCCTGCTGCTCGCCAGCCTGTCTGACGTCAATCTGTTCACCGCCTCTGCACCTGGTACACCATCATCCACGCCTGGGGCACGGTCGTCAATCAGCAACGCGTTCTTCTCGGCTGCCTCCATAGACACTGCCAAACTGTACGCGCGGTTGAACCCGATGTCGTCTTCCGTAAAGAGTCGCTGCCGAATTTCTTCATTGCGTAATCCGCACACAAATTGGTCCCGTATATTTTCATACAAACTGCTCCCGTTAAATTGACAATCCTTTGTCATTTTCTTTAACTCCGCAGCAAAAGTCGCTACACTCTTGTTATTCTTCTGCACCCATTGTCGAAATTTAAACCGCTCGGCCAACGAACTTGGTTTTGGCTGCAAGTGATTCTTTATTAAACTGACGAGAACACTGTAAGGTTTTGTTGCTGGTTTATCCAGTGTGCACAAATTAACTAAAAGTTCGTAGGCTTCCCCGCCATAACCGTAATTAAGGTGGCCACTTTTATTGCCTCCTTCACGTCATTGACGATAAAATATTGTTCTAACCTATCGACGTACAATTCCCAACAGTCTTTTGTTACGTCGTACAACGAAATCTTTCCCACAGACATATTGCGATTGCACACGGTCCCACAATCGTGATTTCACAAGTAAACACGGATTTGCACACGTAAGTTACTTGAAACTCGTCGCCACTCAGAGATATCTAGCCAGGGAATTAATATTGCAGGAGCACATAGAAACACAACCGATCGAAGCGATGACCATTTATTGGACGAACATAAAACTATCCCCCCAACATACAACTAAAACTATTTCACAA
Source organism: Marasmarcha lunaedactyla (assembly GCA_923062675.1). NCBI lineage: Eukaryota > Metazoa > Arthropoda > Insecta > Lepidoptera > Pterophoridae > Marasmarcha > Marasmarcha lunaedactyla. The sequence continues at coordinate 5,531,780 of OV281361.1, read as the reverse complement.
ATACCCTACGCACATACATCACCTTAGGGATGACCATAAAACGAACTGGGGGGTACACACAATCAAACATTCGTCACACAAATGCACGCCCCAACCAGGACTTCGCAGTATCAATTTTACCTAAGCGCTTTTGCGCGGTTTACATGTAATAAGTAGTTTAGTTGGTAACTAAATTGTAACTAAATTTTAAGTTACTAAATGTCACTGTGTGTCAAAACGGATTAAGTAGTTAACTACATAAGTTCAATGAAGATCAGCAGTAATGAATGTCAAGGAATCCGTCAATTCTGTACTTCGATGTGTGGTGTGCGTGATTTTGGACAAATTCAGAGAAGAATTTGATTCGGAAATTAAAATCTTTGCATGATTATGTATTTTTCAAATTTTTTTACGTCGACGGGTCGACGTCTATCTACGGACGTTCGATGGTGTGGTACCTTTACTAATTAGGTACCCTTAATAATCACTGGAGGGATATCAGCCTCTCCCAACTCAGGGGTGGCGTCCGACAATTGTAGGCCATCACGCCTTCTGCGTGTTGGCAGACTTACCAACTCAGGGTTGGTGTCAGACAATTGTAGGCCATCACGCCAACTGCGGGTTGACACACTAACCAACTCAGGGGTGTTGTCATACAATTGTAGGCCATCACGCCTACTGCGGGTTGGCAGACTTACCAACTTAGGGGTGGTGTCAAACAGTTGTAGGCCATCACGTCAACTGCGTGTTGGCACACTTACCAACTCAGGATTTCATCAATTCGTTTTTAAATTTATTTCGAAAGTTTGGTAAGTCTCGTATATTGTGTAACAGTTTATTATATATTTTTATACACATGTAAAAAGCATTTTTTTTAAAAAGCGTTAATTTACAACTGGGAACAATTAATTTGGTTTCGCGGGAATTTCTTACTCCTTGTCTTATGTCATCGTAGCTGGTAAAAAAGTTCTTATTATTTCTAACAAAGTAACATATCTCTGCTATATAAAGGCATGGTAGTAGAAGTATTTAAAAATTTTTAAAATACGCTTTACATGACTCATTATATTTAATCCCAGCAATGGCTCTAATGCACTATTTTTGTGCTTTAAATACTCTTTCAACCTCAACACTATTGCCCCAATTTATCAAACCGTAGCGAAGGATTGATCCAATGTACCCATGATACGCAGAGCTTGTTGGAAAGAAGCTATTTTCCTCAGTCTGTAAAGAGCAAATACAAATTTGTAAATTTTTTGCAAACACTGGCAACATGTATTTTCCAATTTATGTGTTCATCTAAGGTGATACCTAGGAACTTTGTACTGTCCACCAAATCGATATTATCGTTGTCATACTTAATTTGTATACTTATCTTTAATGCATTTGATGTCCGAAAATTTATAGCCTTCGTTTTATTCATATTTATTTTAAGGTTATTGTTGTTCATCCATTTCATTATCGTTATTTATGTATTATTGATTTCGTCTTGTAATTCATTATTATTTTTATTTTTGTCACCCTTAAAAATGATAGTTGTGTCGTCGGCAAAGAGAAAACATTTATTTTTAGTGATTTCCGATAGGTCATTTATTTATAATAAAAATAGGATATGTCCTAATATACTTTCCTGTGGGACTCCGTTTTCGATTTTGGAATAAGGTGAGGATGCAGTTGTTCTTATTTTAGTTTTCGGGTCTATTCTAGATATGTGTGTACTTTGTTCACGGTTTTCTAAGGAGCTCTTAAACCAATCATATGCTATTCCTCCAATACCATAATTGTACAATTGGATAGAAGAAGAGAATGATTAACGAGGTCAAACAACACCTTTGACATATCGAGGAATACAGCTACTACTGGCAGTTTCTCATTAAGGCAATCAGTTACATACTTAATGAGTGAGAAACTTGCTAAGGTCGTGGACTTCCCTCGCTGAAAACCAAACTGCTCTTGTTTGATAATTTAATTTTCCGTCATAGAATGAACTAGCTTTTTCGACATAATTTTTTCAAGTACTTTTGTTAAACCGGTATAGGCGTGATGGGTCTATAATTGTTAAGTCCAAGGGATCGCCGGTTTTGAATAATGGCTTAACAACGGACTGTTTTAGCTTCGTTGGAAATTTACCCTGTTCGAATGAGAGATTTAAAATATGGCAAAGAGGAACAGAGAGTTCTTGAGCGCATAATTTAAGTAATTCTGTGGTAATCTCGTCATAGCCTACTGAACTTGTGTTATTTAAAGACATTATTGTTTGTTTGACTTCGTCTGGTGTAACAGGCGTCAAGAATATGTTCTTTGTCAATTTGTACGTATTTGTGTAAATAAAATTTGAGTCATAATTTTTTGTAATGTCTACAAAGTATTCATTGAATGTTTGTGCTATGTCATTTAAATTATCAATTATTGCATTTTTAAATTAAATAAATTTGATTTCGCTATGTACAGGTAATTTGTTGATGTTGTGCTGAATTATTTTCCATGCAGCTCTGCATTTATTAGTTGATTTTGTCAACTTTTTTGCATGTTGCAATTTCTAGATGTAAAAACACAACACCACAATAAAGAAAGTTTCAGAACGTTTTGCAATCTGAAAACAGAGTTATACATACTTGAAATATGGCAAGAAAAATTTACAGAAGAGGTTGTACTGGCTACATGTTTTTTTGGAAATCATAACTAATACACATAGATCATTAAAATTTGTAAGTTTAAATAAGAAAATAAATAATTCTCATGAAAATATAAGCTTAATCCACGTCCTGTTAACTGATATTGCATAGTGGAGACCCAATTGAAATACTTATTTCACTTCTTTATAGAGAGCACTCGTGATGCACGAAAAGAAACGTAACAAATGACCATAGCTTTGATGCCAAAATAAAATTGAAAAATGCAACATATTCTTTAAATGTTTTTTTGTTGAAGACTGCATAAAATGCGTAAAAATGTTTGTATATGCGTGTGAAATAATCAAAAAGTATTAAGCATAATTTTTTTGATGAATTCCTTATATTTCCAAAACCATAATCATAACAATGACCTTGCACATATCAACCAGTGGTCACAGCAGTTCGGTATCAGAGTTAATCCCAGCAAGTGTCAGGCCATAATATTAGGTAGCCCACGACAGATTAATAAAATTGATATTTCCTGTGCGCCGTCTCTTTCTTTAAACTCATCCGTTATTGCCTACTATTCTTCCGTCAAAGATCTTGGCTTACACATTGATGCTACTCTCAGCTGGAACAAGCATATAGAGGAAGTCAGTCGAAAGGTAACAGCTTCACTGCGTTCTTTGTACCGTTTGAAATATTTTCTTCCTAGGCAGACCAAGATTCTACTTGTGAACGCGTTGGTATTGCACATAATAGATTACGCGGATATGTGCTACACAGATCACAACGAAGATCACCTCAACAAGTTGGACCGTCTTCTGAACAACTGCATTCGGTTCATCTATGGGCTGCGCAAATATGATCACATATCTAACTTTCGCAAACAACTTGGTTGGCTGCCTATTAGGCAACGCAGGCTCGTTAGGATACTTTGTACACTCTTTTCAATCCTCAATGATCCTCACGCTCCGGAATATTTAAAGTGTAAATAGAATATACAAACATAGAATTTTATTTTCTCAACACAATACAAGAAACAACTTATTTTCATTTTAAAAGATACAGAGAAGTTCCAAATTCAATAACTGGACATGCCAAATGCAAAATTTGGATTCCGTAAAATAAAGGAGCAAATAACGAAGAGAAAAAATGGAAGCCTTGCACTAACCTGTCTTCTGCTGATCAGTCCTGGAATACAGCTCACATGGTCGGCTTATCCTGGGGTGGTTGGTGGACTTTGATCGTGGCGCCACGTTATACAGGTTGCTTCGCTTTTCCGACAGGAACGGTAGTCGCAGCGATCAGAGGAAGAATCTTCGAGAGACTGACTTATTGTCAAACGTTCGACATAGTCAAAAATGTTATGCAAGGCGAGGGAAGGGGGGTGGAAGGTGAGGTAGCATACAAAAAAATTGTTTTCTTAATAGATAACTAGATGGCGTTACCATTCCAACCACCCTTAAAGGGTCACCTTTAAAGACTATCATAGCGGTTTAAATTATTACTATATGTAAAGTATATGCGAAGGCGAAAAAATACATATATATTGTAACGCGTTGTTTGCGGAGTGGTAATTGAGGGTCCAGAAAGGAAATACCAAAGCTCTCTTCTATGTTTATTTTGCAGTAAAATTAAAAATATACAAAAATGCCTGTAATTACAAACAAAAAATATAAACAAAATTGAAATAAAAAATAGTCACACAAAATAAAACAGAAACATTAATACAATTAAATTTGATCTGAAAAGAAAAAGTAACAACAAAATAAAATTTTAATGAATGAGAATCCTTACCAAAAATTTTGGCTACGCACACTCGTGTACGTAAAAATAAATTATTGATTTCATGAAAACTTTGATTGTAGATAATAAAAAATTGATAAACATGTAATTTTGAATAATAAACTCGGAAACAATAATAAATAAATAGATTCTAGTTGTTATGATGGATAATTTTTCGTGACTGGCTTGTCAAATCAAAACATTGCCGTTCTCCGACACTACGTAATTCGTAGTTTAAAATTACGTCGGGAACGACAAAAAAATAAAATTTACTGACAAAAAGAGGTCGAAATAGACAACCGTCACAATAACCCGGGGGCCGGGAAAAAAAAATCTGAAAGATTTTTTCAGTATAGTTTTTAAAAAAAATATTCAAACCAAATCAAAATAAACCGCATATACATATCGAATTTTAATATTTAATCTGCCAAATGAAAGAACGATCAAAAAAAATAATAATTAAAAGCAAAATGAAAATTAATATTAACATCCTATAGAAGAATTTTTCTGAAAAAACATCCTGTATATACGAAAAAAAAAAAAATAAATACTGATATATTGCATATCAACAAGTTATTTAATAGAAAAAGAAAACAAAACAGACGAGAGAGAGAAAAAAAAAATCCTAAATAATTATCTTAAATTACATGGTTCATGAATGATAAAATTTTAAACATGTTCCTGGAATATACAATGTTAATATACATCGTTCAACTCCATCAACGTACATTATAATTACAACATACATTCTCTTTCATACTAGTCTTATTCCAACTACTGGAAATAAAACATCATGCAGTTAGAGTTGCTTATGAGGAATCGTATCCTAAATAAGTCAACTCAACAGAGTTGGACGCAACGGCAAAAGGCTTTAATAGTTGCCATCCGCTGAAAATATTAATAGCTTATGGCTTCTTTAACGTGTCGCTAACTCCCGCACGGTGATTACTATAAACAAGTTTCAGTTAAAGACTGAAATAAATATGCCGGAAAGAAAAGAAAATCATAGCCAGTCGTGAAACATTGACTTTTAAATAAAATCCAAGGGTCTTTTGTGAAGTAATTAAAATACTTATGTAATAAACATATGAAAATAATTCTCACGGGAAAGTGATTCAAGCGTATAAATAATACACATAGGTATGGTTTAGTTTAACGAGTTACCTTAATAAACGCTCGTGCAGAAGGCTTAATTTTACAAGTTGCAAACCGCTTGAAAAAAAATTGAGAAAAAAAAAATTGATAACATTTAACAAATTATACTATAAAGTATAATACAGATATTGAAAATAAGAGTTTACACTCCTAGAATTGCAAATATTAAATAAATTACACAATAAGTTAACCTAATACTACGATGATGATAATTAATTATAAGTTTTGACCAACGTCAATGTTAATGGTATAGCCAAACGATAATGAGGTGCATAGAAAAAAAAATAAGACAAAAAGAATCGGCTTATGCTCGCCGTGAGATAATGAGCAATAATTATATATGAATTCATATAAAGTAATTGGTAACAACCAATCTAGTCACTCAAAGAAGAAGTTAAACGCGGTAGAGGTTTAATGTCTCTGATATGCCAACGACCTAATGGGTTATTATTCATATCCACTAAATCGTAAATTAATGGTGAAACTTTATTTGAAACTTTACATTTAATAAATTTGGGTGCAAACTTAGCACAAAAATGTTTTTTAGAGGAACTTATTACATGGTTTCGCCTCCAAACAATATCACCGTTATTAAATTCTAAATTCTGATGATGTTTGTTATAATAAGTTGCATTATATTGATGTGCATTAAATAACCGTTTCTGTACTTCGGAAAAGATAGGTATTAATTGTCCTATGTTTTCAGCATATACATCCCTAGGACTGAAAATTAGTTCATCTCTGGAATCTTTATTTTTGTAGATAGATCCACATGTAACAGCTTCTCTACCAAATACTAAAAATGATGGAGTGAATTTTGTGGTTTCATTAACCGCAGTATTAATAGCAAACTGTATTTTGTTTATATAGGTATCCCAAGTTCTGTGATCTTTATCTATAAAAGCTGCAATCGCTGTTACAATAGTTTTATTGTAACGCTCAACGGTGTTAACCTGTGGACAGTAACGTGGGGTGTAATGTATTTTTGGTATGTTGTAAAATTTAAATAATTCAGATAATTCTGTACTTATCATTTGAGGACCATTATCTAATATAATAGTTTCTGGAACTCCATAAACCATAAAAACTAAATTGTCCAATATATGGCGAATAATAGAAGCGGTTGCATGTTTTATTGGAAATAACAAACAATATTTGGAAAAACAACAAGTAACTACAAATAGAAATCTATTCTGCTTACGTGAAGTAGGAAGTGGACCTATCAAATCTATGGATAAACATTGGAAAGGGCGTGAACAATGTTTGGGTTTGCCCATTAAACCGATTAAGTTTTGATTTTGGTGCTTGGTAGCTAAACAAGTCTCGCACTTAGCAATAAACATGGCTACGTCTTTATACATGCCAGGCCAAAAATAGAGATTTTTAATTCTATGGTATGTTTTAAAAGTACCAAAATGTGCCGTTTGGGGAGTAGAATGATTTTGTGTAAAAAAAAATGTTAAAGTGAAATAAATTTGTTAATAGTCGTTATGCAGAAAAGGGCCTTAAAAAATATACGTATTTTCAAGTGATGAAAATGAATAGAAAATGTTATTTAAAAGTGAAATTACTGGGTTATAGAATAAATGTTGTGCCTTCAGAAAATTTCTTCAAAGATATTATAACGAAAGAAACTAAAGAAACTTAAATGTCTGAATAATTTAGCAATAATTTGATATATTATAGTAGATATATAACCTAACTAGTGAATGTTAATGGTTGAAAATGGTAACAAATAAAGTTTTATGCCTGACCTCAATAATAATTATAAAAAAATTATTTTTAATGTTGCTATTCCTCTGTTGATATTGTTCCTCCTCTCTTCTCCATAAACTGCGTTTGAATGGTCGGCGCCAGTGTGTAACGCGTTGTTTGCGGAGTGGTAATTGAGGGTCCAGAAAGGAAATACCAAAGCTCTCTTCTATGTTTATTTTACAGTAAAATTAAAAATATACAAAAATGCCTGTAATTACAAACAAAAAATATAAACAAAATTGAAATAAAAAATAGTCACACAAAATAAAACAGAAACATTAATACAATTAAATTTGATCTGAAAAGAAAAAGTAACAACAAAATAAAATTTTAATGAATGAGAATCCTTACCAAAAATTTTGGCTACGCACACTCGTGTACGTAAAAATAAATTATTGATTTCATGAAAACTTTGATTGTAGATAATAAAAAATTGATAAACATGTAATTTTGAATAATAAACTCGGAAACAATAATAAATAAATAGATTCTAGTTGTTATGATGGATAATTTTTCGTGACTGGCTTGTCAAATCAAAACATTGCCGTTCTCCGACACTACGTAATTCGTAGTTTAAAATTACGTCGGGAACGACAAAAAAATAAAATTTACTGACAAAAAGAGGTCGAAATAGACAACCGTCACAATATTATACATATAAGAATATAGGTACATACTTATACTACTGATTATACATAAGCTATAATATACAAATGGATGTTATCAAACGGAAGCTATGTCATATGGAAAGCTATATAACATATATTTATTATAATTTTTTAAATATCGTTTATGACGTTTATATATTATTATATTAAAAGTCAATCTTATAGTATATATGTATAATGTTTGTGCTATGTCATTTAAATTATCAATTATTGCATTTTTAGATTAAATAAATTTGATTTCGCTATGTACAGGTAATTTGTTGATGTTGTGCTGAATTATTTTCCATGCAGCTCTGCATTTATTAGTTGATTTTGTCAACTTTTTTGCATGTTGCAATTTCTAGATGTAAAAACACAACACCACAATAAAGAAAGTTTCAGAACGTTTTGCAATCTGAAAACAGAGTTATACATACTTGAAATATGGCAAGAAAAATTTACAGTAGAGGTTGTACTGGCTACATGTTTTTTTGGAAATTATAACTAATACATATAGATCATTAAAATTTGTAAGTTTAAATAAGAAAATAAATAATTCTCATGAAAATATAAGCTTAATCCACGTCCTGTTAACTGATATTGCATAGTGGAGACCCAATTGAAATACTTATTTCACTTCTTTATAGAGAGCACTCGTGATGCACGAAAAGAAACGTAACAAATGACCATAGCTGTGATGCCAAAATAAAATTGAAAAATGCAACATATTCTTTAAATGTTTTTTTGTTGAAGACTGCATAAAATGCGTAAAAATGTTTGTATATGCGTGTGAAATAATCAAAAAGTATTAAGCATAATTTTTTTGATGAATTCCTTATATTTCCAAAACCATAATCATAACAATGACCTTGCACATATCAACCAGTGGTCACAGCAGTTCGGTATCAGAGTTAATCCCAGCAAGTGTCAGGCCATAATATTAGGTAGCCCACGACAGATTAATAAAATTGATATTTCCTGTGCGCCGTCTCTTTCTTTAAACTCATCCGTTATTGCCTACTATTCTTCCGTCAAAGATCTTGGCTTACACATTGATGCTACTCTCAGCTGGAACAAGCATATAGAGGAAGTCAGTCGAAAGGTAACAGCTTCACTGCGTTCTTTGTACCGTTTGAAATATTTTCTTCCTAGGCAGACCAAGATTCTACTTGTGAACGCGTTGGTATTGCACATAATAGATTACGCGGATATGTGCTACACAGATCACAACGAAGATCACCTCAACAAGTTGGACCGTCTTCTGAACAACTGCATTCGGTTCATCTATGGGCTGCGCAAATATGATCACATATCTAACTTTCGCAAACAACTTGGTTGGCTGCCTATTAGGCAACGCAGGCTCGTTAGGATACTTTGTACACTCTTTTCAATCCTCAATGATCCTCACGCTCCGGAATATTTAAAGTGTAAATAGAATATACATACATAGAATTTTATTTTCTCAACACAATACAAGAAACAACTTATTTTCATTTTAAAAGATACAGAGAGGTTCCAAATTCAATAACTGGACATGCCAAATGCAAAATTTGGATTCCGTAAAATAAAGGAGCAAATAACGAAGAGAGAAAAGGGAGCCTTGCACTAACCTGTCTACTGCTGGTCAGTCCTGGAATACAGCTCACATGGTCGGCTTATCCTGGGGTGGTTGGTGGACTTTGATCGTGGCGCCACGTTATCCAGGTTGCTTCGCTTTTCCGCGTTGATTTGGTTTTGTCCAAATATCCAGTTTTTTTTTTTTTTTTTTTTAATAATAACTTTATTTACTCTTTTCAATTTACAATAAGTATACTTAACCTAATAATAATCTAAGATACTTATCTATGATGTAAACAAAATACATATCCAAAATACTTTTATCCTAAATTAATATATTCTTTTCAAACATAAACTTAAGCTTTTCATATAAATATTAAAGAAAGTTGTTTAATGTGTATCCGATATTTTGTAAGAATACCGGCGCGGGAGACGAGGTGCTCAAATTGGCACTCGGCGGTACGCTTAGACCGACAGGAACGGTAGTCGCAGCGATCAGAGGAAGAATCTTCGAGAGACTGACTTATTGTCAAACGTTCGACATAGTCAAAAATGTTATGCAAGGCGAGGGAAGGGGGGTGGAAGGTGAGGTAGCATACAAAAAAATTGTTTTCTTAATAGATAACTAGATGGCGTTACCATTCCAACCACCCTTAAAGGGTCACCTTTAAAGACTATCATAGCGGTTTAAATTATTACTATATGTAAAGTATATGCGAAGGCGAAAAAATACATATATATTATACATATAAGAATATAGGTACATACTTATACTACTGATTATACATAAGCTATAATATACAAATGGATGTTATCAAACGGAAGCTATGTCATATGGAAAGCTATATAACATATATTTATTATAATTTTTTAAATATCGTTTATGACGTTTATATATTATTTTATTAAAAGTCAATCTTATAGTATATAAGTATTAGTATATAAGTATGTACGCATATGTATTTTGTAGGCACCCCTTATTTTGAAAACCTCTCCATTGCTGCGGTAGACTAGTAGAGAATGCCAAATGGCATTAAGTCCGCCGTTTGTACAATAAAAATAATTTTATTTTGTGCAATAAAGTTTTAAATAAATAAATTAAAAACGCCGTTATCATTGTACATTCATTTCAATTTATTTTGTTTCACAGATCTAATATTTTTGTAGCTTTTTTATGCAAATACAGAATAATTTTATGCATTTTTTAACATACATTTCGTTTTGTTAACCGCCAAGCCCACAACTTTCTTCCTCCTTTTAAGTTACCATTTGTCACTTAATTGACTGATTACACGCAACTTTTAACTTAAAATTTAGTTAAAATTTAGTTACCAACTAAACCACTTAACGCGTGTAAACCAGCCATTAGTACATACTATACCATATATTAGACTTCCCGAAAGCGACTGTCATCGTCAGCTCACCCTGTTTTATCGGCGGGAACGCTTTTTTTTTTTGTTCCCCTCCGCGGGAAGGGCAGGAGGATAAAAATGCTCTGACGCATACTCTGGCACGATTCCAAAGTTATGTGGGACTCGTCCCGACGCCTACCAGAACCATACCCACTAAAAACCCCCTGTCGGCTCGTGCATTTTTGCCACTCAGCCTTCATCTGAGCGACGGCCAATTGGAGAAAGAGGCCGCGCTAGCGGGGCCCTTCAGGGGTCACCCGCTGGGTTTTACATAGCACTGAAGGTGCTCAAAAAATGAAAAGTAATAATAAACATTAAAAATTGACAATTAAATTAAATTTGCATTAATTCAGATTTACGTTAGAATTAGAATTTACGTTAGAATTAGAATTTGCGGCCTGAAGGGCCTCGAGATCTAAAGTTAATTGCGTACGTTCGCTTGTGTGCGCGTTTCTCGGTCTAGCGACTTTGTATACCGAATCTAAGACAGGAGCAGTATAAGAGACTGAATTTCGAACTAGTGGATTGGGATGGGATTCGGCGCGTTTGAAGAACGATTCTGAGAGTGTTTTTAGGTACTGTTGAACTGTAGGTAGTTCAAGATCTTTGTGCAGGTCCGCATTGCGCACGTACCAAGGTGCGTTTGTGGCCCTGCGACAGAAGAGGTTTTGAACCACCTGCAGCTTGTGCAGGACGGAGGGTTTGGCGTGGGCAAAGACTGGCGAAGCATATGACATGACTGGTCTAACGCAGACCTTGTAAAGCGTACGTTTATTTCTGAAGGACATTTTACTTTTTCTACCTAACATACTGTTAAGCCGGCCTAGGTAAAAACGTGCGAGTTTCGTTACTCTATCGACGTGAGGGTTGAAAGAAAGCGTCTGGTCTAAGATGACGCCTAAATATTTAGTACTGCGCTTCCAGGGGATGGGAGTGCCTTGCATTCTCAATTGGAGATTGTCGGGGATACGACTGCGTCTGTAGTCGAAGTAAACCGCAGAGCTCTTCTCTGGGTTCACATCGATACGCCATTTTTTAAACCAAGCACCGAGGGTGTTTACAGCCTTTTGAAGTCTGGTGACGAGACCAGAGGCTCTGCGGCCTTTGGTGTAAAGGGCGGTGTCGTCGGCAAAGAGAGCGAGTTCGACGACTTTCGATGGAATGGGAATGTCGTTAGTGTATACGGAATACAAAAGAGGGGCGAGGACTGAGCCTTGAGGGACTCCAGCCTTTATGGGACGAGGCGCGGAGAGCGTGCCTTCATGTTTGAAACGAAACGTGCGGTCTTTGAGAAACGACGCGATTATCCTAACTAGGCGAGCCGGTAAGCCTATTTTATAGAGTTTATAAACGAGACCGCTGTGCCAGACTTTGTCGAAAGCCTTGGCTACGTCAAAGAAAACTGCGATCGTTTTCTTTCGTTTCTGATAGAAGCCGTCGAGTATGTACTCGACGATTCGATGGACTTGCTGAGGGCAGGAGTGCTTAGCGCGAAAGCCGAACTGGTGGGGAATTATGAGAGGATCGCCGTCCGTTGGAAACAGATGGTTCCGCATTCGAGAGAGTATGACTCTCTCGAGAAGTTTAGACATTGCCTTGAGGAGGCTGATGGGTCTGTGATTAGCCGGGATATTAAGAGGTTTACCCGGCTTTGGTATGCCTATGACTGTCGCTTCTTTCCAAGCTTTTGGAAAGTAGCTAAGGTCGAAGCAGGCATTGAAAATGATAGCTAACAAGGTAAGCACCTGTTGAGGCAGGTGCTTAAGTGCGTGGTTGGAAATACCATCCGCACCCGGAGCCTTTCTGGAATTTTGACTTTTGATGAGAAGCGAGATTTCATCATTAGAGACTGTGACGGGGTCGGCGGTGATGGGGAGAGAGTTTCTACGGAGAACTTCGTCCTCCACCGCTTTGATGTGAGTGGGATTCGCGGGTTGCGTGCTGGGCGAGCATTGAGACGCAACGCTGTCAGCGAAGCATTCGGCTTTCTCTTCGTCTTCGAAGGCGATAGAGCCATCGGTACGAGTGAGAGGAGGGACGTGAGAGGCGGCGTCTACGCGTAAGGCTCGGGCCATTCGATAATACGCTTGGTGGGACGGGGAGATATTCGCCATGAGATCGTTCATCTGGGCGTCTCGGAGTTCCGCGAGGCGAGATCTAACTTTGCGTTGTAGCTGATTCGCAGCTGTTCTATAGGCGGGCGTAGGATATTTCTTGGCTCTCCGGAGAACCGCGTTCTTAGCTTTGATAAGATTGCTAATGGCTAAGGGAAGCGTGGGTTTGCCTTTCTTAGCAACCTTTTCGTTTACGCTGATGGCTGAGTTGATAGCATCAGTGAGAGAATTTACTAACGAATCTATTTTATCCGGGCTATCTAATTGATCGGGCGAGATCGCGAGCGGAGAGTTTGGGGCCTCTAAGGCAGAAACTATCGTATTTTTAAAACCTTTCCAGTCGGTAAAGGTCTTAGGAGAAGTGACGTTCACGTTAGGCGGTCCTAGCACGAGGGAGACGGGGCGGTGGTCAGAACCTAGGTCATCGAGCGGTTCGATAGACCTGAGGTCGAGGTTGATATGCTTGACGATTGCAAAGTCGAGGATGTCCGGAGAGTGGTTCGGGTTGTCGGGATAGTGAGTGGGAGTGATAGGGGAGACGACGTCTAAGTCGAGTAAGTTGGTGATGTCGAGGAGAGCTATACCGCTTTGGTTGGTTGATAGGCACGTCCAGTCAGTATGTTTGGAGTTAAAGTCTCCGAACATAATGACTGAACGGCCGAGGGCGAGAATGGTCTCAAAGTCGCTGCGGATAGGTTTGGTGCCAGAGGGTATGTAGACTGAAGCTATGATGATGGTCGGATGACCAGTCATAGCCAATCTACATACGGTGGCTTCCATGTTGAGGAGAGGAGGGGTAGGGAGAGGACAGCAATGGAATCCTCTTTTGTCGTAGATAGCAGTGCCGCCGAAACCGTCGCAGTTAGCCCTATCGTTACGTGTAAACGCGTATTTAGGAATAGCGAATCCCCTGGAGCGATTAGGAGTGAGCCATGTCTCCTGGAGAAGTAAAAGATCTGGGTCGTTGTTCTGAAGGAACAGTTTGAGCTCGGGAAGGTTGGTGCTAAGGCTACGAACGTTAAAAGATACTAGGGATAAGCCCTTGGGTTTGATACGACAGGACGCGGGATTCGCGGGTCTAGACATTATAATTTACTTATTTACGAATTTATACAAAAATAAAGAATTTACAACGAACTTAGGAGCGAGTGATACTCGGCTAACGCGAATAAACGCTCTTGAGGAGAGCGGGCGGCTCGCAGTTTGCGTGCGAGTATGGAGATTTCATTAATGTCTACGTTTTGGATGACGTCGAATACGGTCTTCATGTCCTCAGCCAACGACGACTGAGGTGCAGAAGACGGAGCGGGACGCGGCCCTACGGAAGCTACGGGAGCTGGAATGGGTCGGGAAGGTGCAGGCGGGACGGCCGGACGCTGCCTCCAAGACAGAGCCGGAGTAGGCGTCGGCTGAACGGGCTTTGCTTCCGGGGGACCCCGGTTGCGCAGCGGCGGGAAGTTAGCAGGAGTGAGCGGCATCGCCGGTTTAGGCGCGACCCTCTTGGTGGTGGAGTGCGGAGCGCGCGGGCAACCCCTGTAGTTAGCTGTATGGCCGGACTGGCCGCACAGCACACAGGCAGGGGGGGAAGTGGATTCGGGAGTGCGAGTGCACTCCTTAGTGAAGTGAGGATCCAGGCACTTTACGCACCTGGGGGGAGCTGAACAGTTAGCCGCTGCGTGGCCATATAGCTGGCAGCGGTGGCACTGCCCAGGGTGACCGCGGGGGTTGGGACGCTCGACGGAGATGTTCGAGAGTCCGCAGATTGTGCGAGCCTCTTTGAAAATCTCCTTCGAGTTGGGAGTGTTTGACAGGATTACTAACGCTAAGGGAAAACGCCTACCGCGGTTGGAGTGCATCTTGTGCACTGCTGTGACCGGGACACCCTGAGACTTAAGGTCCTCGAGAATGTCTTCGTTACTGAGTTCGAACGGGACGCCCCGTAGTACTGCGCGGATCTTACGCTCCTCCGGGAGGGCGTAGGTGTGATACGCGATTTGATTTAGCGAGAGTAGCCTGGTAAACGCGCGGAAGTCGTCGACGGTCGCTATTTGAATTTTGATTGTATCGCCAGCGTTTGCGGCTTTTAAGTAATTAATTTTGTGCTCTTTGCACAAGTTTGAAACCGCGGTCCAGCGCGCTTTTTCACGCAGGAATACGGGCGGAGGGAGCTGAGGCTTTGGCGGGACGGGAGCGCAGCGCGTCGCTGGCTTCGATGTGACCGACGGAGACGCGGTTACTACGAGCGATTTTAACGGCGCGGGGGCTGGTGTTGAAGACACCGGGGAGGGCTCGGGTATTGAAGAAACCGAAGCTTTCTTCGAGCGCTTCTTGGAGCGCTTGGCGACAAGTTGAAACGCGGGCTCAGGAGAGCCGGTTAGGGTGACGGCATCTGACGACGTATTAGACGCGGGTTCGGAGTCGCTCCCGGGAGCGGTACGCTTACGACGCGACGCGTGAGAGGATGCGACCGATTCGCAGTCCATCTCGGACGAGGCGGGAGACGCGGGAGAGCTGAAGACCTGAGGGGTCTGGACGTCGGAGGCCTGAGGGGCCGGGGTTGAGGCCTAAGGGGCCGGGGACGCGATAGTTGCCTGTAAGGCCTGCGTTAGAATGTCATCGGATATGCTGACGCCGGACGCAACGAGCGCCTGGGCGAACGACCTAGCAAAGTTTACCAAGCTTTGCTGGTCCATTGGGAGGGCTTGGTCCTACGATATATAATATATATAAATATATAAGAATGCCTAGGTTCCCTAGCAAACCCAGCACCTAAACCTCCCTACCCGCGGTAGGGGGGCTGAAGACGACGCGAAGTGGTGCCCCTAGCTCGGACAGCACTGTACCGTCACCCTGGGAAAGGCCCAAGTGCAATGGGATCGGGTCAGCCGGTTTCTCCTCAGCCTGAAGGGCCTTGGAAGCGCACCGGGGCAACGCTATCAGGCTTAGTTGTCACCGTTAAGTATCCACCTGATCAAACGCGAGTCTACTACGGAGTGTGTCGCCAATAAATTGACAACAAAAACTGGCCGTAGACCTGACGGAGTTGGGTTGCACTAAAAGTGCGGGATTGACTGCGTTACGACCGGCCGGAGCCAGCCGCAGAGCGAGTCTCTGACTACGTACAGGCGCCAAGCGTCAAGTACGCAGCCAGAAAGACAGCCCGAGTCTTGCAAACCACTATTGAATTTAATCGACCGCGGTAAGCTCAACCCTGTTGTTGCTGCACTCACCGAGGTGAGGTTTTTACTTCGAGGGGTGCACAGAGTGCGGGATTGACTACGTTACGACCGGCCTGGGGCCGGCCGCAGAGCGAGTCTCTGACTACGTAGCAAGCGCCAAGCGTCAGGTTCGCAGCCAGAAAAACAGCCCGAGCTTCGCGAACCACTATCGAATTTAATCGACCGCGGTAAGCTCAGCTCTGTTGTTGCTGTGCAAGAGACCGACTTACTTGCAGCCGATCGAAACCGGCCACAGAGTAAGCCCTAAAGAGGCTAACAGCGTATGAGTATTGCTACGAGTTGACGTCGTGTGACGACAATCGTGACTCAACGGCTGGAGCGACCGCGAACACGTCCGAGCGGGGCCGGACGCAGAACGGATCTGAGAGTGGCGTTTGAGTATTGATACGAGAGAAGTCGTGAGACAACAATCGTGACTCGGCAGCCGGGAGCGACCTTCAACACGTCCGAACGGGTCCGGACGCAGATCGGGTCTGGGCGGGAACGCGTGGGTGAGTTTCATATATTGAAAGGGAGAGGCTAAAACATTAAATCATTTCAAAGAAATTTTTTTTAACAAGTTTAAGCATTCATCACAGATATCTTACGTATCTCTCGGGAAACGCAGGCTTTTCCGAATTGATGGTAGAGTCATGTTTAATTTGACGTCAATAAGAACAAGTATTTTGTCAATGTTGAGAAATAAATATTTGAATTTGAATTTCAAATTGAAATATAAAAGGTTTAAAAGGTATATGCAAAATTTAATAATAATCAGAGGCGTAACTTAAGCGTAAACATGGAATAAAAAATCCCTTTCACATTCATAATTATTGTAAATATATCTGCAAAGTAATTCTCAAATTAAAAACTACACGGTTGGAATTATTGTATATTGAATAATTACAAACGACACGAAAATTATTTCTCAGTAGTTCCACAAATGTAAGAAAATTGCAACTGCAACGATCCATTGTCTCACGAGCATATTGCAAACATTATATTTTGTTAAAACATTCAAAACAACAAGAACTCCAGAGAAAATAAATTGTATAAATTCTAAGCGAGCTTCTTTCGATACTGGACCCTATATATGATAAGGTTGACCCTAACGCGGTCAACTCTTTACCTGCGCACCCTTTTTAGGTTTCTAGGTAGCGGCCTTCGGCGTACTATTGTTAGTTTTAATTTATTCTCCCCAGCCCCCCTACCGCTGGTAGGGAGGTTTGCCGCTAGGATTTTGCTAGGTTTTTAGGAACTAGGCATCTTTTATTATACTTATATTTATATATAATACTGTCCCAACACTCCCTAATGGATTCACTAAGCGTTATTAACTTCGCGAACGCGTTCACCCAGGCGCTTGCTGCGGCAGGCGTCTCCATCCCAAAAGACATCCTAACGCAGGCCTTGCAGGCATCAATCGCGTCCCCGGCCCCTCAGGCCCCAACCCCGGCCCCTCAGGCCTCCAACGTCGAGACCCCTAAGGTATTAAGCTCTCCCGCGTCTCCCGCCTCGTCCGAGATGGACTGCGAATCGGTCGCATCCTCTCACGCGTCGCGTCGTAAGCGCACCGCTCCCGGGAGCGACTCCGAACCCGCGTCTGATACGTCGTCGGTCGCCGCCACCTTAACCGGCTCTCCTGAGCCCGCGTTCCAATTAGTTGCCAAACGCTCTAAGAAGCGTTCGAAAAAAGCCGCGGTGTCTTCAACACCCGAGCCAACCCCGGTGTCTTCTACACCCGCCCCCACGCCGCTCATGTCACTCGAAGTGACCGCGTCTCCGTCGGTCCCATCGAAGCCAGCGACGCGCTGCGCTCCCGTCCCGCCGAAGCCTCAGCTCCCTCCACCCGTCTTCCTGCAGGAAAAAGCGCGCTGGACCGCGGTTTCAAACTTGTGCAAAGTGCACAAAATTAATTACTTAAAAGCCGCCAACGCTGGCGATACAATCAAGATTCTAATAGCGACCGTCGACGACTTCCGCGCGTTTACCAGGTTACTCGGATTAAACCAAATCGCGTATCACACCTACGCCCTCCCGGAGGAGCGTAAGATCCGCGCAGTACTACGGGGCGTCCCGTTCGAACTCAGTAACAAAGACATCCTCGATGACCTTAAGTCTCAGGGTTTCCCGGTCACAGCAGTGCACAAGATGCACTCCAACCGCGGTAGGCGTTTTCCCTTAGCGTTGGTAATCTTGTCGAATACTCCCAACTCGAGGGAGATCTTTAGAGAGGCTCGCACAATTTGCGTACTCTCAAATATCTCCGTCGAGCGTCCCAACCCCCGTGGTCACCCTGGGCAGTGCCACCGCTGCCAGCTCTATGGCCACGCAGCGGCTAACTGTTCAGCTCCCCCCAGGTGCGTAAAGTGCCTGGATCCTCACTTCACTAAGGAGTGCACTCGCACTCCCGAATCCACTTCCCCCCCTGCCTGTGTGCTGTGCGGCCAGTCCGGCCACACAGTTAACTACAGGGGTTGCCCGCGCGCTCCGCGCTCCACCACCAAGAAGGTCGCGCCTAAACCGGCGCCGCCACTCACTCTAGCCAACTTCCCGCCGCTGCGCAACCGGGGTCCCCCGGAAGCAAAGCCCGTTCAGCCGACACCTACTCCGGCTCTGTCTTGGAGGCAGCGTCCGGCCGTCCCGCCTGCACCTTCCCGACCCATCCCAGCTCCCGTAGCTCCCGTAGGGCCGCGTCCCGCGTTGTCATCTTCCCCTCAGTCGTCGTTGGCTGAGGACATGAAGACCGTGTTCGACGTTATTCAAAACGTCGATATTAACGAAATTTCCGTGCTCGCACGCAAACTGCGAGCCGCCCGCTCTCCTCAAGAGCGTTTATTTGCTTTAGCCGAGCATCACTCGCTCCTAAGTTCGTTGTAAATTCTTTTATATTTGTATAAATTCGTAAATAATAAATTATAATGTCTAGACCCGCGAATCCCGCGTCCAGTCGTATTAAACCCAAGGGCTTATCCCTAGTATCTTTTAACGCTCGTAGCCTTAATACCAACCTTCCCGAGATTAAACTGTTCCTTCAGAACAAAGAACCTGACTTATTCCTTCTCCAGGAGACATGGCTTACTCCAAACCGCTCCAGGGGATTCGCTATACCTAAGTACGCGTTTATTCGTAACGATAGGCCCAACTCTGACGGTTTCGGCGGCACCGCTATATATTACAAAAGAGGCTTCCACTGCTGTCCTCTCCCTACCCCTCCTCTCCTCAACATGGAAGCCACTGTGTGTAGATTGGCTATGACTGGTCATCCGACCATCATCATAGCTTCAATCTACATACCTAGTGGTACCAGACCAATCCGCAGCGACTTTGAGGGCATTCTCGCCCTCGGCCATTCAGTCATTATGTTCGGAGACTTTAACTCCAAACATACTGACTGGACGTGCCTATCGACTAACACCAGCGGTATCGCTCTCCTCGACATCACTAACTCCCTTGACCTAGATGTCATATCCCCCGTCACTCCCACTCACTATCTCAACAACCCGTCCTACTCTCCTGACATCCTCGACTTTGCAAATATCAAGCGTATCAATCTTGACCTAAGGTCTATCGAACCGCTCGATGACCTAGGCTCCGACCATCGCCCCGTTTCCCTCGTGCTAGGACCGCCGAACGATAACGTCTCATCTCCTAAGACCTTTACCAATTGGAAAGGTTTTAAAAATACGTTAGTTTCAGCCTTAGAGGCTCCGAACTCTCCACTCGCGATCTCTCCCGAGCAATTAGATAGCCCGGATAAAATCGATTCATTAGTAAATTCTCTCACTGATGCTATCAACTCAGCCATCAGTGACAACGAAAAGGTTGCTAAGCAAGGCAAACCCACGCTTCCCTTAGCCGTTAGCAATCTTATTAAAGCTAAAAACGCGGCTCTCCGGAGAGCCAAGAAATATCCCACGCCCGCCTATAGAACAGCTGCGAATCAGCTTCAACGTAAAGTTAGGTCTTGCCTCGCGGAACTCCGAGACGCTCAGATGAACGATCTCATGGCGAATATCTCTCCGTCCCACCATGCGTACTATAGCATGGCCCGAGCCTTACGCGTAGACACCGTCTCTCACGTTCCTCCTCTCACTCGTCCCGATGGCACTACTGCCTTCGAAGTCGAAGAGAAAGCCGAATGCTTCGCCGACAGCATTGCCGCACAATGCTCGCCCAGCACGCAACCCGCGAATCCCACTCACATCAAAGCGGTGGAGGACGAAGTCCTTCGCAGAGACTCTCTCCCCATCACCGCCGACCCTGTCACAGTCTCTAATGACGAAATCTTGCTTCTCATTAGAAATCAAAAGTCCAAAAAGGCTCCGGGTGCGGATGGAATTTCCAACCACGCACTTAAGCACCTACCGCAACAGATGCTTACCTTGTTAGCTATCATTTTCAATGCCTGCTTCGACCATAGCTACTTTCCTAAAGCTTGGAAAGAAGCGACAGTCATAGGCATTCCCAAGCCGGGCAAACCTCTGAACGTCCCGGCTAATCACAGACCCATCAGCCTCCTCAAGGCAATGTCTAAACTTCTCGAGAGAGTCATACTTTCTCGAATGCGGAACCATCTGTTTCCAACGGATGGCGATCCTCTCATTATTCCCCATCAGTTCGGCTTTCGCGCTAAACACTCCTGCCCTCAGCAAGTCCACCGAATCGTCGAGTATATACTTGACGGTTTCTATCCGCGCCGTTATAAAACAGTCGCGGTTTTCTTTGACGTAGCCAAGGCTTTCGATAAAGTCTGGCACAGCGGTCTCGTTTATAAACTCTACAAGATAGGCTTACCGGATCGCCTAGTCAGGATAATAGCGTCGTTTCTCAAAGACCGTACGTTTCGATTTAAACACGAAGGCACGCTTTCTGCACCTCGTCCCATAAAGGCTGGAGTCCCTCAAGGCTCAGTCCTCGCCCCTCTGCTGTACACCGTGTACACCAACGACATTCCCATCCCGCCGAAAGGCGTCGAACTCGCCCTCTTCGCTGACGACACCGCACTCTATACCAAAGGCCACGGTGTTCGGCGCCTTGTAACCAGACTCCAAAAGGCCGTAAACGCCCTTGGTGCATGGTTTCAAGAATGGCGCATCGATGTGAACCCTGAAAAGAGTTCTGCAATGCGCTTCGACCACAAACGCCGTCGTCCCGATGGCGATCCCCACGTTCGAATGTTAGGCATTCCCATCCCCTGGAAGCGCAGTACTAAATACTTAGGCGTCACATTAGATCCGACGCTTTCTTTCAAGCCACACGTCGAAAGAGTTTCGAAACTCGCTCGTCACTATTTAGTCCGCCTAAATAGCATGTTAGGTAGAAAAAGTAAAATGTCCTTCAGAAACAAACGTACACTTTACAAGGTCTGCGTTAGACCCGTCATGACGTATGCCTCGCCAATCTTTGCCCACGCCAAACCCTCCCTCCTGTACAAACTGCAGGTAGTTCAAAACCTCTTTTGCCGTCGGGCCACAGGCGCACCGTGGTACGTGCGTAACGCGGACTTGCATAGAGATCTTGAACTGCCTACATTACAACAATATCTCAAAACACTCTCTGAAGCGTTCTTCAAACGCTCCGAAACCCATCCCAATCCTCTAGTTCGTGATTCTGTCTCATATGCTACTCCTGTGTTAGACTCGAAGTTCAAAGTCGCTAGGCCTAGAAATGCGCAAACGTACTCATCCACCAGACTGTCACGCGATCTCGAGGCCCTTCTGGCCGCAAATTCTAATTCTAACGTAAATTCTAATTCTAACGTAAATCCGAATTAATGCAAATTTAATTTTCAATTTTTAATGTTTTCATTATTTACTTTTTATTTTTAATGTTTTTATTTTTTATTTTACTTTTAATTTTTGAGCACCTTCAGTGCTATGTAAATCCCAGCGGGTGACCCCTTCTGGGCCCCGCTAGCGCGGCCTCTTTCTCCAATTGGCCGTCGCTCAGATGAAGGCTGAGTGGCAAAAATGCACGAGCCGACAGGGGGTTTTTAGTGGGTATGGTTCTGGTAGGCGTCGGGACGAGTCCCACATAACTTTGGAATCGCGCCAGAGTATGCGTCAGGGCATTTTTATCCTCCTGCCCTTCCCGCGGAGGGGAACAAAAAAAAAAAAAAATTCGATACTGTTTACCAACATTTTTTTATGTTTTGCTTTAGAAGAAATGTCATTTTTTTCTGAGGTATTTTTTAATTTATGCTATTTTAATTTAATTGTTGCAGTGTTCAATACAGCGGAGGCCTTGCGATTAAATATTAAACTTAAATTTGAAAATTTAAAAACAATACCCTTGGCAGTTTTATGTTCAAGTAAATAAAGACATTAGAATAACATGTTCAAAATATTGGTGACTTAGATCCCAGGAAGTTTAATCGGAAATTCTACAGGAATTTGAATTTGAATTTGAAAAACCCAGTAGGAAACCAAATTTTATGGAAATGAACCGACGTTTAAATTAGATGCGAAATTTTCGTCAAATATTTTTATTTTTATGATGTATTAGGTTATAGGTATTGTTATAAGTTACTCATACTTGCCATAAATTAGCTTGTTGATAAAATTTCAAATGAGGGTATAGATATAATCTGTAGCGTTTTGAATTTATGCTTTAACACCTATTTACCTAACAGGACTGGCGTGTATACGATAGTACATAATAGCTAACAGGACTGCACCAATCTTCACCGCATACCTTGGAGATGGAAAGCGCAAATTACCAAACCTGACCATCCGGAGTTAACGCGCTTTGCACAATCTTGATAAGTTCTGGAACGACACCAAGTTTAAAGTTGCTTAAATAAAATAAATCCTCGACAGCGACAACTTCTGCAAAACTATGTAAATAATTCTAAACTTTAAATGCAATTTCCTTTAGTTGCTATTGAATACTCCTTTAACCTCATATTAAAAAGAGAGTTAGTCTATTTTTCAGAGCGACTCTTTAGGTTTCAGCTAATGATTCATTTATTATTTGTAAACCATGAGGTACAGTGGTAATTTTTTTGTAGCTTAAAAATATTTTGAATATTCAAATATGACTAAGAAAATTGTAAAATAATACGGTCAGAGTTTGCAATAATTTGTGGGATTTTAGAGCTCAATTTTAGTATAAACTTTTGATACAATTTTACTAATATTTTAATAAAAATTTTAAAATTTTACAATATTTTATGTAATATTTTTTGAAATTTAACATTTAATATCTTTTTTTAGCGCATTTTTGATCGAAGAAGATATGTATTATTGTATTTGTTATAAAATCTAAAGGTCTGTACCAAATTTTAGCTCTTTGCAAATTAATGCAAACTTACCATAAATTGTTTTGTTTATTTTGAATGGACCTATGTAGACCAGACTTTGGCCTTGTGTGGTAATACTTAAAATAAAAACAAAAATTAAAATTACGGCTTAATTTTTAATTAAACGTTTAATTAAAAATTAAGATTTAAATTCTTACAGCAAGGAACCCTGTTGACAGAAGTGAGAAACTAAATGCCCAAATCAATTAATTTCCTTCGCCAATGTTACGACGAGCCATCGCTTTTAGTGTACGGAGACCATCTCATCTCGTCGGAGGTGGGCTGTCAACAGGTTGGGCCGTTTAGGCTCTGCTACTTTTAGTTTAGGTATACATATTAGGTTATTCAGCATATAAATTCAACGTGTGGTATCTTGTCGACGGAGCCGCTGTGTGCTTTCATATTCTCGTAGTGTTGACAGAATATCCCGCCATACCAGTATAAGTGACATCATCCATCGGGCTCTTGTTACCTCCAAAACTTCCTCAATTCTTGAACTGTCGGGTCTGTTGCGTGACGATGGCAAGCGGTCTAATGGTATGAGTAGGATGGGTAGGCCGCTGGTGTAAGATGCAACCTAAGAAGACACTTTCGCGGCTTCCCATCTTTTACAGCAGTATTCACATTTGACTCTAAAAAAATGGAGAAGAAGAAAGTCAATATAAAAATTGAGAAATTAAAATTCAGTTTAAAAATTGAATAGTTATTAAGTACCCGTTAAACATTTGGCTAGCAAGAAAGTTTTGCACATCACATGTATATTTACTAAACTTTCATTTGGCGCAAAAATATTAATTATGGCAATTCCTCTGCTTGCTAACCGATTAAAAATGGGTCACTCATTATAGCTGATATATACCAGGATTACCTTTGCCGTTCGGAAAAATTGCACATAATCGGATTTTTGACAAAAAAGACAAAAAAGAAAAAAAAGCGATTCATCTGATGGTAAGTGGATTCCGCACCCATTGACGTCATTATTCGTCATTATTCGATTTGCTTTGTTCCAGTAATTGCACCGGTTGTTCATATCTTTTGACCGGACCACAACCATGTACGGCGGTTAAAAGAGGAAGGAATGTGGTACTGCGCTAAACGAGATTTCAACAGAAGAAGCGCTACTGCCATAGATGGTACAGGTCAATGAATATGCTCAAGTGAGTTTGGGTGCCGTTTGAGGGTGTTCGTCGTTGGATACTTGTGGGAAGGGAGACTTGCCGAGCTAGCAGATGCAGATAATATAATTTTTGTATAGACATAAAGAGACATTGTAAATTTATTTTGAAAAAAATATACCCGTGAAGTTTCTTGCAAGTTCTTCTTTACGACGGTTTTTCCGAACTGGTGGTAGAGTCATATTTTATTTGAAGTCAATAAGAACAAGTAGGTATTTAAGAATGAAGAATTATTAAATTTGAATAAATTTAAAGCGGATGAAGCTTGAGATGACAAAAACCCAGCGACAGGGACATCGAATTGTAGACTCTTACGGTACATCTTTTCTCTAGTAAAGTTAATCTATACATACAAATATTATAAAGAGGAAAGGTTTGATTTTTTGTTTGTTTGTTTGTTTGTATGAATTGAATAGGCTCCGAAACTACTTGGCAGATTTGAAAAATTCTTTCACTGTTGGAAAGCTACATCATTTCTGAGTGACATAGGCTATATTTCATTTTCAAAAAAAATAGGCATCCTTACTAAAATTACGATAACGTAATCCAAGGTGTGAAAAAAATATCAAAAAACTACCTTACATCGCGTGCGCTGCGAAAACTATTGATGATAGAACAAAATGATATACTACATTTTTTTAGAACACACCATTATCTACAAAAAATCAGCGGCAGCATATCTCTAACTATTACAGTCATGTCACAATAAGCGTTTTTTTATTGAAAAAAAGAAATTAAAATACCACCGCTACAAAAAGCTCTTTATTTGTACCTTGGTATTAACCCTTATCAAAATAAATGATGTATTATTTAAGACTGCTTCAATATCTTTATATTAATTTTTGAATTATTCGATTCTGACAATCCATTCAAAAGATATCACGAGTTAAAAAAAAATTAAAAAATAAACTGTATTCGGCTAGCTATGCGTTGTAGGCGTCACTCGGGCAGGGGTACGAGAGGGGGGTTAAGATCACGAAATAAACTTGCCGCGCGGCTTACTCGCGCGGTCGGCTCCCTACGTGATGGACGTGTGCGGAATTTACGCTTGATAATAATTCGTTTAGTAAGTAACTAAACCGATTTAAAAAGTTCTTTTCAGAACTAAACCCATTTATATAAAATATTGTTCACTTAGTTATTAACCTAATAAATTACTTGAATATTTTTCATGATTTTCAATTTAATTTTAATAAATAGTAGGTAGTTGTGTACGTTGTAATATAGTAGCATATATAGCTTACAGTTATGCTAATTTAGTTCAAAGGCATTTTTTCTTTTGTCATTTTGAAATGCCTAAAAGATCAAGATCTCAACTTTCTAGAAATAGTTCCCAGGCCAGGGCATCAAAAATACGTCGAAATGAAGAATCTTCATCAGAAACTGAAAATCGTCTTTCAATTCATAGACAATATGTGGCACAATCGCGTGCTAGAGAGTCGAGTACCGAGCGTTCGCAACGGCTCGCTGAACAAAATATGAGAACCGCTCAAATACGCGCGCGAGAATCCAGTTTGCAGCGTTCTCAACGGCTCGCTGAACAAAATGTGAGGACTTCTCGAGTCCGCGCGCGAGAGTCCAGTCTTGAGCGTTCAGAGCGACTAGCTGATCAAAATTTGAGAACCTCTCAAGCACGCGCGCGAGAATCGAGTCTTGAGCGTTTACAGCGTCTAGCTCAACAAAATTTGAGAACCTCTCAGGTACGCGCGCGAGAGTCCAGTCTTGAGCGTTCGCAGCGCCTTACTGAACAAAATCTAAGAACCTCTCATGTGCATGCGCGAGAGTCAAGTACTCAGCGTTTGCAGCGGCTTGAAGAGCAAAATATCAGAAATATTCAATCTCGCACTAGGGAATCAAGCTCTGAGCGTTTCCAACGCCTTCAAGATCAGAGAGAACGACAACAGACGTCAAGAGCGAGAAGTCGCAATCAAGTTTTAGCCCACAGTAAAAGATCGGCTTTTAGATACGATCCACAGATTGATTATGCTCAACAGTCTTCCGTCCAAATCGGCGACATGAATAAGATCTGCCCTAAGTGTTCAGCCAAAAAATGGGTCGATGAAACTAATGGCATGTGCTGTGCTTCTGGAAAAGTTAGTCTCCCCAGTATTCAGGAACCACCACAGCCAATAAAAAATCTTTTGACAAATAATCATTCGCTATCTAGACATTTCATAACCAACATCCGTAAGTACAATAGCCTATTTCAAATGACTTCGTTTGGCGCCAAAGAAATAAGAGAGGGTAATTTTATGCCAACTTTTAAAATAGAGGGACAGGTATATCATCTTATTGGTAGCCTTTTACCACCACCAGGCCAAAATCCACAATACTTGCAGGTATATTTCATTTCAGACGCAGATCAGCTATCATTGAGGTCAAACATAGCTCCAACGCTGAAAATAGATTTAATTAACGAACTACAGACCGCACTGAATAGCCACAATGTATATATACGAAGCTTTAAACAAAACATAGAACGCAATTCTTCGGATAATTTAAAATTAATTATTCATTCCGACCGCCCACCACAGACAGCACACCCGGGTAGATACAATGCTCCAGCTGTAAACGAGGTAGCCGTTCTCTTGGTTGACGAAGAAAAAGGCCCCAGAGATATAGTGCTCCACGGAAGAGACGGCCAACTTAAAAGGGTCTCTGAGTTACACCGATCGTATGATCCACTACAGTATCCCTTAATGTTCGTGAAAGGAGAAGACGGTTATTATTTAACCATTCCGCAGGAAGGTACAGCGCGTAACAAAACTGTGACGTGCATGCAATTTTATGCATTTAGGTTGATGGTTAGAGCTAACTGTTTTAATGCATTACATTATTACAGGGACTTATTTAGTCAATATATTGTCGATATGATGGCAAAAATGATATCGGAACGATTGAATTACATATGTCGTAACCAACAGAGACTAAGGGCTGAAGAATACATTCATCTCAGAGATGCTTTAAATCAAGACGGAAATGTTGACCCATCAAATATCGGTCAACGCGTAATCTTGCCATCTTCATTTACAGGTTCTCCGCGTTACCTGCATGAAAAAACCCAAGACGCGATGACTTATGTCCGAAATTACGGGAGACCAGACTTATTTGTCACATTTACGTGCAACCCCGAATGGCCTGAAATTAAAGCGGAACTACTACCTGATCAGCGATCTTTCGATCGTCATGACATCATTTCAAGGGTGTTTCATTTGAAAATGAAGAAATTCTTAAATTTATTCGTTAAAAATGAAATATTCGGCAAAGTGAAATGTTACATGGCAAGTGTAGAATGGCAGAAGCGAGGTTTACCACACTGTCATTTGCTGTTTTGGCTAGAAACAAAAATCTAACCAGACGAAATTGATAGCGTCATAGTTGCGGAACTGCCCAACCAACAAAACGATCCGATATTGTACGATATCGTAACAAAAAATATGGTGCACGGACCATGCGGAGAACATAACTTATCAGCACCATGTATGAAAAACGGTATTTGCACAAAAAAATACCCACGACGTTTAGTCAACGAAACTCAGACTGGAGAGGACGGATATCCAGTTTATCGTCGTCGTGATGCCGCAAATGGAGGACTGAGCGCTTCGCTAAATATCAGAGGCAGAAATTTCACTATAGATAATAGTTGGATTGTCCCATATTCTCCACTTTTGTGCAGGACGTTTAATGCTCACATAAATGTAGAGTACTGTCACTCAGTTCAAGCCATCAAATACATTTGTAAATACATAAATAAAGGATCGGACCAAGCTACATTTGGCGTCAGAAACCCAAATGATGAAGTGGAAAACTACGTAAATGGCCGTTACATAAGTACTTCCGAAGCTGCTTGGCGAATATTCGAATTCCCGATCCATGAGCGGCATCCTACAGTTTTGCAGTTAGCTGTCCACTTAGAAAATGGCCAAAGGGTGTATTTTACCACAGAAACGGCTGTACAAGTGGCCCAAAATCCACGTAAAACAACATTGCTGGCTTTTTTTGAGCTCTGTAATGAAGATGAATTCGCAAAAACACTTCTTTACCACGAAGTCCCGCAATACTACACATGGGCCAATAATAAGTTCACCAGAAGGAAGCGTGGTGAGAATGTAGTTGGCTATCCAGGCATAAAAAAAGATTCCGCTTTAGGTAGAGTCTACGGTGTCCATCCTTCTCAATCCGAGTGTTTCTATCTTAGGATGTTGCTGCACCACGTACGCGGTCCAACTTCATTCCAGTACTTGAAAACCGTTGACGGAGTTCTGAAAGAAACGTATCAAGCTGCTTGCCGTGCTAGAGGTTTGCTAGAAAACGATGACCATTGGGAAAATACTCTCAGAGAAGCTTCAAAGACGATTTATGTGAAGATATTAGACACAGAATCAGACAGCAAAATCAAGACATCACCTTACCATACAATGAGGACATTTATAACGAAGGTTTGATACAAATAGAAAATAAACTGTTGCAATTAAATGACAAAAGCCTAAGTGATTTCGGATTACCATCATCAGTTCGTACAGAAAGCAATGCAGCAGAGACTATGACTCATCGCTATGATACAAATAATTTGACCGCTTTTGTCAATGAAAACCTGCCAAAGTTAGTCCCAGATCAAAGACATGCTTTTGAAACTATAGTCGATAGCGTCATTCATGACAAAAGAAAAGTTTTCTTTTTGGATGCACCTGGTGGAACGGGAAAGACGTTTCTTGCAAATTTGATACTTGCTAAGATAAGACAATCAGGGAAGATAGCAATAGCAGTTGCTTCCTCAGGAATTGCTGCAACTCTCTTGAAGGATGGCAAAACTGCTCATTCTACTTTTAAACTTCCACTATCCGTCAATCTTGAACAACAATCTACATGTTCCATCCGCAAAAATGGACCTATTGGTAAATTACTACAAGACGCCTCATTGATTATGTGGGACGAATGCACGATGAGCCATAGAGCACATATAGAGGCCGTGAACAGAACCTTACAGGATCTAAGGAACTCCTCTGCAGTCATGGGCGGGATTACTTTTGTATTTGCTGGAGATTTTTGACAGACTCTCCCCGTTATTAACAGAGGCACGCGAGCAGATATCATCAAGGCATGCTTGAAATCGTCTCCCTTATGGACTACGATTGAAACATTAAAATTAAGGACAAATATGAGAGCTCATCTTCATGGAATCACTGATAGCGATTTCCCACAGCAACTGCTAAAACTTGGGGAAGGAATTTTTCCAACTCCAAATTTAAGCGGTCATTGTGACATTCTTCTGGATGAGTCTCTAGGCCAAATACTCCATAATTTGGAAAATTTAATAGATTCTGTATACCCTGATATCGAGAATTTGCACGAAAGAGACTTCCATTGGCTGTGTTCTCGGGCTATAGTATCACCTAAGAATGATACTGTCAATGAAATAAACAATCTGATTGTTCAAAAAGTCCCCGGCCAAACAAAAACATACAAATCGATCGACACTGTAACGAATATTGAAGATGCAGTCCATTATCCACAGGAATTTTTAAATTCCTTGAACCCTTCTGGACTGCCACCCCATGAATTGACGTTAAAAATCGGAATCCCAATCATGCTTTTAAGAAATTTAAACCCTCCGAGCATGTGTAATGGGACGAGGCTGCTTATTAAGGAGTTAAAGGACAATTTAATAGTAGCAACTATTATCACTGGCCCAGCAGGTGGTCAACTAGCTCATATACCGAGGATACCGATGATCCCAACTGATCTGCCAATCCCATTTAAACGGCTTCAATTTCCGGTAAAAACATCTTTCGCATTAACAATTAACAAGTCCCAAGGCCAAACCTTCGAATTAGTAGGGATCGATCTGCGAAAGAAATGTTTTACTCATGGTCAACTGTATGTTGGTCTATCGCGAGTCGGAGCCCCTGAAAATCAATTTATTTTGCTGCCACAAAATAAAACAACATCAAATATTGTTTACAGAGAAGCTCTAACAAAATAAATGTATTTTCTTTTAGGGTTATGACCTCAATAATTGAAAAAAAAAACAAAAAATTAAAAAAATATATCAAAAAAAAGAAAAAAAAACCCCAAAAATATACAAAAAAAAACACATAAATACAAAAAAATCATTAAATAATATCTGAATTTAATTATTCTTATTTTTTTTTTTATTTACTCTTTTTTAGGAGCTCGACGCAAAAAGGGATGAATATGTGTCATATTATTATTATTATTATGAATGTGTTAAAATTAACAAATCTAAATGTAATGTTTAATGCCCGTGCGAAGCCGGGACGGGCCGCTAGTACTTTATAATTAGTAAAATCCACGATCAAGCTCCGCATATTTCGTAATTTTCGAAATTATTAAAGATACACTGTGTAAATCAAGTATTTTACTCAAATAATTGTATTTTTGATAAAAAATTTTTTTTTCGAAAGCTACAAGTATTTAACTTCAAATATTTATGAAATGAGCCGCCATAAAAGAGCACTAACCATTTATTTCACAAAAAATTTAGGGACAATCCTAACACTCAAACGGCGCTTCATAATTTAACAAACAGGCTAGGTTTCAGTTTTGGTTAAGTTTGAATGTTTACTACGCCTGTTATGTGGCAACTTCTTGGCATACAGATTTCATTTCAAATCATCGCTAAAATCCATAAAAAAGTGTTACAAAGTTTTTTTACATTTACATTACACTCGTTTTACTTACACGTATTCTCTTTCAGCTGTTTTTCAAAACAAATCTCCGTTTTATTTATCCTTTATAGCAGTACCTACCCTTATATTTGTAAACCAAGAAGGGGTTAAACTCATGACGATAAACCATTGAACCTTTTTCAACAAAAAGTGTGTCAATGATTAATGGAGGTCACAATGAGCTTTGTTTTTGTACATACAATATCAACTGACCTCCAAACAGAATAGAAAATGTTATAATGCTTGTTATTCTTGACTTTACTGGCTTGAAGTTTACTGAATAATGTTAGCAAATTATATGTTTCCAGTTTTTTTTTACAATTTGCCGAGCACTTGTCTTGTTTGTTAACTCGTTTTCATTTCTTGTTAGGGCTTGGACGACCGTGTCAAAATAATGTCAGTTTCACACAAACGTGATGTGCTTTGAGTACTTAGTTAATGGAAAGCTAATAGTCAATGTTTAGTTAGGTTGGGTCTGTAACATTACAATTTTTTATTCTTATTAAGGAAAATTATAACAGTAAAGGATTGTATACACAGACCGGCGGCTTCATTCAATTTCTGCTAACTTCATATTTACCTTATCGGAATTGATTAATCTGATAGTGAAAAGCCTTTAGGACAGCAAATCCAAGGGAGTTGTTAGTTTCCGTATTTAAGTTCGAACGATATGTTTGCTGGTTGAACATCCGAGCCAAAGTTTCCTTATATCTTAGTCGAACGAAGCGACAATGGAAATACAGCGCATTTCTGTATATGGAATCTATATATGGAAATTGCTATATATACATAGCAATTTACACATAGTAAAAATGTTAGAAAAGTCAGATAATAATACTGTAGTAGACCACAGGAAAATATATATTATTGACAAAACCTAAAATTAAGGTTTGTCGAAATATTTTTTTTTTCCTATCTTGCAGAAATATGTTCGAAACATAATTTCATTATACTTAATTTGAACTTTTAAAACGTAGAAGTTTCATCAATAAACGCTTCCTCTATGCGTTTTTTTATTTAGGCTGCAGATGTATGGGTCTTTGCCATCTTTCTATCGGAAAAAATAACAAAAAGAACACCTTTACTTAAGCGATTTTTTGTCATGATAGGTCAGCTCCTAAATTATCTTCTTCTTAAATCTGTTGTCCTATTTACTGAACGCCCTGTATAACTATACTAAAACTTCTGAAATACTTTTTATACTTTCACCAGGCTTTTGTCACTGTGTCGATGTACTTTTGCGCACTAAATACCTCTCAGCCGCTAGGTAACCGTCAGCCCTTAAGGAAAGCCGTATCACGTTTGTTTTAGTTCATTTTTTCATGCGGTCGGCCGGCAGCGCGCGCTGAAAGTGAGTAGGTTTACTTAAAAAGGCGGGAACGCTACTCTAAAAAACGAATTGATCCTTTGTACATGATCATTTAGGCTAGGTTTGTATGTAGTTAATACAGGACCGAATTAAGTATCATTCCCAGCTTTTCACGAAAAGCGACTTTGGTTTAATTTGGTTCACTTGAGTTCTTTCTTTCGGTTTCTTTTTAACTTTGCAACTATTAAATTAGCTAAAAATACACAAAACAATTCAATTCAATTCTTTGGACTTAACGGCAACCAGCCATCGATACTACTCGATACAAAAAACAAAAAGATGTAAGTAAACCTTAGCTGTCAAAATGAAATTTTTTCCGCCATGATGTTTTTTGTTTGTATTGCACACTAATAATGCACAATTTCATTTCCTACCAATAAACAAAGTGTTTTAATAACAATTTAACAATCAAAAAGCATTCTAAGCATCTTAAACTATTTTTTGATAAAGTGTACAAAGACCTGGCCTAGACTCCTTGCATTTTGGGACATTTCTTTTACAATTTTTAGCTAATTTATAATGTAGAATACCAACAAACTACACAGTTAGATAATTTGGATTTAATTACATATTGAATTTAAATTAACACAATTAAACGAGGATTATCAAAGCAAATTAAATTATTTCTTTACATTTACAAAATAAATAAATACGGATAGGTAGTATAAAAATGCTATTAAATTACTTCTTGAGGACTTGTAAAGTTTCTCTAATGCTACGCTTAAATTGCTTTAGAGAGAGATTGAACATATCTAAGTCACTGAACACTTTATTGTTTGAATTACAAGATCTGTAAATAAATGAATTTGTTGCATAATTCGTACGCATTGTTTTTGTGTGATGTTAATAAGGCTAAAGATTAATCGTAGTATGTGAAGTTTACTTTGACGATATTGTTTTAAAGATGTACAATATCAACGCTTGTCTTTAGCAGAAACTTGTTGATATGAACCAGCGTTCTATTTCTGTTCAAATATAAAAGGGTTTTTTTTTAGATTCACAAAAAAATTAACCAAATAATTTATGAGTTATCACCCAAAATTTTTATACTGTTTCTTTCTTGTCAAAATGTGAAAAAAATTTTACCGTTTGCAGTAGGCAGTACTCGTATTGACTGTTCTCAATAAAGTGAATGATATCCTTAGCTTATTATTTGAAAGAGTGACACAATTTTGAAATGTACTCCTTTAATCGCTTAGATCTTTCACAGTTTGAAGTGAAAATAAAATTCTTATCAAGTTTTGAGATAAAGCAAAACTGTTGAAGCAAACAAAATGGCTTTGTTTGCTGTAATAAAATATTTCATTTTCTACCCATATAAATTACTAGCGGCCCGTCCCGGCTTCGCACGGGCATTAAACATTACATTTAGATTTGTTAATTTTAACACATTCATAATAATAATAATAATATGACACATATTCATCCCTTTTTGCGTCGAGCTCCTAAAAAAGAGTAAATAAAAAAAAAAATAAGAATAATTAAATTCAGATATTATTTAATGATTTTTTTGTATTTATGTGTTTTTTTTTGTATATTTTTGGGGTTTTTTTTCTTTTTTTTGATATATTTTTTTAATTTTTTGTTTTTTTTTTCAATTATTGAGGTCATAACCCTAAAAGAAAATACATTTATTTTGTTAGAGCTTCTCTGTAAACAATATTTGATGTTGTTTTATTTTGTGGCAGCAAAATAAATTGATTTTCAGGGGCTCCGACTCGCGATAGACCAACATACAGTTGACCATGAGTAAAACATTTCTTTCGCAGATCGATCCCTACTAATTCGAAGGTTTGGCCTTGGGACTTGTTAATTGTTAATGCGAAAGATGTTTTTACCGGAAATTGAAGCCGTTTAAATGGGATTGGCAGATCAGTTGGGATCATCGGTATCCTCGGTATATGAGCTAGTTGACCACCTGCTGGGCCAGTGATAATAGTTGCTACTATTAAATTGTCCTTTAACTCCTTAATAAGCAGCCTCGTCCCATTACACATGCTCGGAGGGTTTAAATTTCTTAAAAGCATGATTGGGATTCCGATTTTTAACGTCAATTCATGGGGTGGCAGTCCAGAAGGGTTCAAGGAATTTAAAAATTCCTGTGGATAATGGACTGCATCTTCAATATTCGTTACAGTGTCGATCGATTTGTATGTTTTTGTTTGGCCGGGGACTTTTTGAACAATCAGATTGTTTATTTCATTGACAGTATCATTCTTAGGTGATACTATAGCCCGAGAACACAGCCAATGGAAGTCTCTTTCGTGCAAATTCTCGATATCAGGGTATACAGAATCTATTAAATTTTCCAAATTATGGAGTATTTGGCCTAGAGACTCATCCAGAAGAATGTCACAATGACCGCTTAAATTTGGAGTTGGAAAAATTCCTTCCCCAAGTTTTAGCAGTTGCTGTGGGAAATCGCTATCAGTGATTCCATGAAGATGAGCTCTCATATTTGTCCTTAATTTTAATGTTTCAATCGTAGTCCATAAGGGAGACGATTTCAAGCATGCCTTGATGATATCTGCTCGCGTGCCTCTGTTAATAACGGGGAGAGTCTGTCAAAAATCTCCAGCAAATACAAAAGTAATCCCGCCCATGACTGCAGAGGAGTTCCTTAGATCCTGTAAGGTTCTGTTCACGGCCTCTATATGTGCTCTATGGCTCATCGTGCATTCGTCCCACATAATCAATGAGGCGTCTTGTAGTAATTTACCAATAGGTCCATTTTTGCGGATGGAACATGTAGATTGTTGTTCAAGATTGACGGATAGTGGAAGTTTAAAAGTAGAATGAGCAGTTTTGCCATCCTTCAAGAGAGTTGCAGCAATTCCTGAGGAAGCAACTGCTATTGCTATCTTCCCTGATTGTCTTATCTTAGCAAGTATCAAATTTGCAAGAAACGTCTTTCCCGTTCCACCAGGTGCATCCAAAAAGAAAACTTTTCTTTTGTCATGAATGACGCTATCGACTATAGTTTCAAAAGCATGTCTTTGATCTGGGACTAACTTTGGCAGGTTTTCATTGACAAAAGCGGTCAAATTATTTGTATCATAGCGATGAGTCATAGTCTCTGCTGCATTGCTTTCTGTACGAACTGATGATGGTAATCCGAAATCACTTAGGCTTTTGTCATTTAATTGCAACAGTTTATTTTCTATTTGTATCAAACCTTCGTTATAAATGTCCTCATTGTATGGTAAGGTGATGTCTTGATTTTGCTGTCTGATTCTGTGTCTAATATCTTCACATAAATCGTCTTTGAAGCTTCTCTGAGAGTATTTTCCCAATGGTCATCGTTTTCTAGCAAACCTCTAGCACGGCAAGCAGCTTGATACGTTTCTTTCAGAACTCCGTCAACGGTTTTCAAGTACTGGAATGAAGTTGGACCGCGTACGTGGTGCAGCAACATCCTAAGATAGAAACACTCGGATTGAGAAGGATGGACACCGTAGACTCTACCTAAAGCGGAATCTTTTTTTATGCCTGGATAGCCAACTACATTCTCACCACGCTTCCTTCTGGTGAACTTATTATTGGCCCATGTGTAGTATTGCGGGACTTCGTGGTAAAGAAGTGTTTTTGCGAATTCATCTTCATTACAGAGCTCAAAAAAAGCCAGCAATGTTGTTTTACGTGGATTTTGGGCCACTTGTACAGCCGTTTCTGTGGTAAAATACACCCTTTGGCCATTTTCTAAGTGGACAGCTAACTGCAAAACTGTAGGATGCCGCTCATGGATCGGGAATTCGAATATTCGCCAAGCAGCTTCGGAAGTACTTATGTAACGGCCATTTACGTAGTTTTCCACTTCATCATTTGGGTTTCTGACGCCAAATGTAGCTTGGTCCGATCCTTTATTTATGTATTTACAAATGTATTTGATGGCTTGAACTGAGTGACAGTACTCTACATTTATGTGAGCATTAAACGTCCTGCACAAAAGTGGAGAATATGGGACAATCCAACTATTATCTATAGTGAAATTTCTGCCTCTGATATTTAGCGAAGCGCTCAGTCCTCCATTTGCGGCATCACGACGACGATAAACTGGATATCCGTCCTCTCCAGTCTGAGTTTCGTTGACTAAACGTCGTGGGTATTTTTTTGTGCAAATACCGTTTTTCATACATGGTGCTGATAAGTTATGTTCTCCGCATGGTCCGTGCACCATATTTTTTGTTACGATATCGTACAATATCGGATCGTTTTGTTGGTTGGGCAGTTCCGCAACTATGACGCTATCAATTTCGTCTGGTTAGATTTTTGTTTCTAGCCAAAACAGCAAATGACAGTGTGGTAAACCTCGCTTCTGCCATTCTACACTTGCCATGTAACATTTCACTTTGCCGAATATTTCATTTTTAACGAATAAATTTAAGAATTTCTTCATTTTCAAATGAAACACCCTTGAAATGATGTCATGACGATCGAAAGATCGCTGATCAGGTAGTAGTTCCGCTTTAATTTCAGGCCATTCGGGGTTGCACGTAAATGTGACAAATAAGTCTGGTCTCCCGTAATTTCGGACATAAGTCATCGCGTCTTGGGTTTTTTCATGCAGGTAACGCGGAGAACCTGTAAATGAAGATGGCAAGATTACGCGTTGACCGATATTTGATGGGTCAACATTTCCGTCTTGATTTAAAGCATCTCTGAGATGAATGTATTCTTCAGCCCTTAGTCTCTGTTGGTTACGACATATGTAATTCAATCGTTCCGATATCATTTTTGCCATCATATCGACAATATATTGACTAAATAAGTCCCTGTAATAATGTAATGCATTAAAACAGTTAGCTCTAACCATCAACCTAAATGCATAAAATTGCATGCACGTCACAGTTTTGTTACGCGCTGTACCTTCCTGCGGAATGGTTAAATAATAACCGTCTTCTCCTTTCACGAACATTAAGGGATACTGTAGTGGATCATACGATCGGTGTAACTCAGAGACCCTTTTAAGTTGGCCGTCTCTTCCGTGGAGCACTATATCTCTGGGGCCTTTTTCTTCGTCAACCAAGAGAACGGCTACCTCGTTTACAGCTGGAGCATTGTATCTACCCGGGTGTGCTGTCTGTGGTGGGCGGTCGGAATGAATAATTAATTTTAAATTATCCGAAGAATTGCGTTCTATGTTTTGTTTAAAGCTTCGTATATATACATTGTGGCTATTCAGTGCGGTCTGTAGTTCGTTAATTAAATCTATTTTCAGCGTTGGAGCTATGTTTGACCTCAATGATAGCTGATCTGCGTCTGAAATGAAATATACCTGCAAGTATTGTGGATTTTGGCCTGGTGGTGGTAAAAGGCTACCAATAAGATGATATACCTGTCCCTCTATTTTAAAAGTTGGCATAAAATTACCCTCTCTTATTTCTTTGGCGCCAAACGAAGTCATTTGAAATAGGCTATTGTACTTACGGATGTTGGTTATGAAATGTCTAGATAGCGAATGATTATTTGTCAAAAGATTTTTTATTGGCTGTGGTGGTTCCTGAATACTGGGGAGACTAACTTTTCCAGAAGCACAGCACATGCCATTAGTTTCATCGACCCATTTTTTGGCTGAACACTTAGGGCAGATCTTATTCATGTCGCCGATTTGGACGGAAGACTGTTGAGCATAATCAATCTGTGGATCGTATCTAAAAGCCGATCTTTTACTGTGGGCTAAAACTTGATTGCGACTTCTCGCTCTTGACGTCTGTTGTCGTTCTCTCTGATCTTGAAGGCGTTGGAAACGCTCAGAGCTTGATTCCCTAGTGCGAGATTGAATATTTCTGATATTTTGCTCTTCAAGCCGCTGCAAACGCTGAGTACTTGACTCTCGCGCATGCACATGAGAGGTTCTTAGATTTTGTTCAGTAAGGCGCTGCGAACGCTCAAGACTGGACTCTCGCGCGCGTACCTGAGAGGTTCTCAAATTTTGTTGAGCTAGACGCTGTAAACGCTCAAGACTCGATTCTCGCGCGCGTGCTTGAGAGGTTCTCAAATTTTGATCAGCTAGTCGCTCTGAACGCTCAAGACTGGACTCTCGCGCGCGGACTCGAGAAGTCCTCACATTTTGTTCAGCGAGCCGTTGAGAACGCTGCAAACTGGATTCTCGCGCGCGTATTTGAGCGGTTCTCATATTTTGTTCAGCGAGCCGTTGCGAACGCTCGGTACTCGACTCTCTAGCACGCGATTGTGCCACATATTGTCTATGAATTGAAAGACGATTTTCAGTTTCTGATGAAGATTCTTCATTTCGACGTATTTTTGATGCCCTGGCCTGGGAACTATTTCTAGAAAGTTGAGATCTTGATCTTTTAGGCATTTCAAAATGACAAAAGAAAAAATGCCTTTGAACTAAATTAGCATAACTGTAAGCTATATATGCTACTATATTACAACGTACACAACTACCTACTATTTATTAAAATTAAATTGAAAATCATGAAAAATATTCAAGTAATTTATTAGGTTAATAACTAAGTGAACAATATTTTATATAAATGGGTTTAGTTCTGAAAATAACTTTTTAAATCGGTTTAGTTACTTACTAAACGAATTATTATCAAGCGTAAATTCCGCACACGTCCATCACGTAGGGAGCCGACCGCGCGAGTAAGCCGCGCGGCAAGTTTATTTCGTGATCTTAACCCCCCTCTCGTACCCCTGCCCGAGTGACGCCTACAACGCATAGCTAGCCGAATACAGTTTATTTTTTAATTTTTTTTTAACTCGTGATATCTTTTGAATGGATTGTCAGAATCGAATAATTCAAAAATTAATATAAAGATATTGAAGCAGTCTTAAATAATACATCATTTATTTTGATAAGGATTAATACCAAGGTACAAATAAAGAGCTTTTTGTAGCGGTGGTATTTTAATTTCTTTTTTTCAATAAAAAAACGCTTATTGTGACATGACTGTAATAGTTAGAGATATGCTGCCGCTGATTTTTTGTAGATAATGGTGTGTTCTAAAAAAATGTAGTATATCATTTTGTTCTATCATCAATAGTTTTCGCAGCGCACGCGATGTAAGGTAGTTTTTTGATATTTTTTTCACACCTTGGATTACGTTATCGTAATTTTAGTAAGGATGCCTATTTTTTTTGAAAATGAAATATAGCCTATGTCACTC
The DNA here is from genome assembly GCA_923062675.1 of Marasmarcha lunaedactyla. NCBI lineage: Eukaryota > Metazoa > Arthropoda > Insecta > Lepidoptera > Pterophoridae > Marasmarcha > Marasmarcha lunaedactyla. The sequence goes on along the minus strand of OV281361.1, from coordinate 5,491,868 downwards.
AGAAATGATGTAGCTTTCCAACAGTGAAAGAATTTTTCAAATCTGCCAAGTAGTTTCGGAGCCTATTCAATTCATACAAACAAACAAACAAACAAAAAATCAAACCTTTCCTCTTTATAATATTTGTATAGATAACAAAATAGTTACGGACTATTAACAGTCTAAATTAAAGTCAATATAAACAAGATTTTCGGAATACCAACAATACACGTATACAAAATGGGTCATAGCAATTTAAGATTTGCCTAAACGAAAACCACGCTTAATATCTAACGGTGGATTTGTACAAAATTTATCTCCAATTCTTAAATCTGCTCCATTAATTACATTTGCTTCGTGCACCGCACACAATAAGGTTTTATTCAATAAAGTCATAAACAAACGAGTCTCATTTAGTAAGTCACGTTATTTGCTTTAGAATGAAAATTGATTGATTGCATTGTAACCTCGAACCATGTCTAACGTCTAATGCTCGTTTTATTAAAATTTAACGTATGCTACACATACTTACTTAGACATTATTCTCTCAACTGTGACATTAATTGGCGTTTCGTGCGACGTAGCAGATTACAAGCATTATAATATTTCCGTAAGTTTTCACGATTATTTATATTAAACAAATACTTTTTAACCAGATTTTATCGCGTTTAATTATCATTGTCATGCCGTGGCCACGAGGGCCTGAGATGACAGGCGTCTTGACAGTGATGAAGGCATTCAAGCATCTGAAGATGTTTCTTAGTCTAGGAGCATAGCGTTCAGGATTAACACAGAAAGTGCTGACAGTGTCTCGAGCTTGAGGTTTTATCATTTGGTGGATATTGGATTTTATGTTTTTTTAATATAAGATTCCATGTTAGAAAATGCATCCAAACTATTTGTTTAATTGGGGTGTTTCTTAATTTCAATGGCTTTTCTGATCATCCTAGGTATGAAGTGTTTTTCCTTTGATAACATTTTTACAGAGTCAAACTTCAAATATTGGTTGAGCTTGTCTATGGAATGTTCACAGACTGTAGACTTTCTTGCTCTTTCGTTTTTGATATCAGCTATGTGTTCTCTAACGCGGGTTGATACATTCCATTTAGTTTAAATATAAAAATTTTATTAAACGAGGTAAAATCCAGTTAAAAAGTGTTTTATTGAATACAAGCAGTACCTTGTTGTCTACACCTCGTAACTCCTGATCATTTGGGATGTTCGTATAAGTTTTTTTTAATAATATTATGAAGAAGAAGATAACTTTTGGCTTATGTATGTTTCTAAGTTTTTAGTAATAATTTAAGTTGGTACGATGATATTTAAATAGATCAAAAAATGTATATCGTTTAAGGTTCATTTAACGTTCATATAAGGTGACATACTCAGGTCTGACAAGCCATCAGACGAATAAAGTCAGCTCGTCAGCTAAGCATCACTGAAAAATAAATACTGGGTAAGGATTTTTATCCGGGATTGAATATCAGCTCAATACCGTAGTACTTTGAGGGATCAAATCTGTAAGCTATAAAAACGCTAGCTAATTTGCATTTAGTGTAAGTTTATAATAAAAAAAAAACATTTTGCACGTGAGACTTATTCTTATAGCATATTTGATTTGTATGTTAGAACGTTAATAATTTTGTATGCTATGTGCGTTGACCTACACATGGCATAATTGTGCTTTTATAATTTGTTTAAACTAAACCATAACTAAAGTTAAAACCATAGGTACTTGATGTATATGTTTATTCTTAGTTCCCTTTTTCTGGGTAGTTAACTGTACAGCCACTCGTAACACAAGCTCTTACCTTGGGAACATAAAGTTGTTGTGTTTGTCTAAAGATTTATTTATTTATTAAGGATTGCAAAAAACTGGAGGTTTCTTGGTCAGAAGTAACTAACAAATATTTTTCTTCGGCGTGCAAACGTTTGGTTTCTGTTTCGATGCACAACTCTGCTTCAGTATTTACTACATATAAATCAAAGTGTATCTAGTACAAGCAAATTTTAATATTAAAATAAATATCAAACGTAAATATCAAGAAGCCTCGCAAAATCTATTGAGTCCAGTTTTTATCCCCAAAAATACTGTCATGAGGACGAAGACACAAGATTGGATAGGCCTGTGCTATGGGCAATCCGCTCTACCCAATTTCGCTCTAAATCACCATGTCGTCATGGTTCAAACGGAACAAGCGTTAGCTTCTTTGCTAGAGATTGAGGTTCGAGTCCTACCCGGGAAAATTGCATTTGTTGAATCTTGTTTTGCTACAACTAAATATTTTCGTAACTAGATTAAGGGCTGATTGTTCAAAGCTCAGATGAATCTTATCAGTAAAATAGATTTGATGATTTGACATATTTGTATGACATTTCTTATCATTTGTCTAAATTATTCTCAAGATAAAAGCTGTCCAAGCATTGAAAAATCAGCCCTTCAAAAGTAAGAAGGAAGTTAAGAAATCTGTAGAAAATTATATTCGAACATTCTTAGAACAAGCATTTTTGAAACAAAAGAATAAAGAAATGAAGATCACCTGGGTGGGTTTATTAACTCGTCCAAACCAACGAGCTGGGCAGTCAGTGAAAGCTGAAGAGTTAGGAGGAAAGTGTAAGTAAACTGAAGTACATTACTGGTGGTAGAAAGATAGTGTCAGTGCAGTGAAGAGATGTATGAAGGCTAAGTGCCGGAAATCAGAGTTGATGTGGAAGAGGACCACATACAACGTTATCAAAGTCACAAGTCGAAGTCAGTCAAATTCGTGTGAAGATCAACGCTGTTGGCCGTAGAACAAAGTCAAACGTCGTCGAAGTGATGACCAAACCTGTCTTTAGAACAACCTGTCACCCTTGGTTGAATATAATGTATTGTCTATCAGATCTTGTCGTGTTTCCTTCCAAGCCCGTAACCCACTTCCGTAGCAATACTTCTCTAAATAAGAAAACCATTCATGAAACCGTAGTAAAAAATGTCATAAGAATTCTGGCACAAGTTTTCTGAGTTTTGTTTCTTTTACTCAGAACTTAGAGTAACTCACAACAAAATATTATTAATAATAATAGCAATTTGTAGATATATATTTTTCATACTTGATCAGTAATTAAGCAATTTTCAAGTTTATACAAGTACGCTGTACGTACGTGTTAGGTTAGCACAACCTTGTCCTTGAGTATTAAGAAACAAAGATATTCCCATTTGTAAAATTGACATTTGAACAAGAAATAAATTTAATAAAAATCCATACAATACAATGCACTTACTAGATAACATGAATCTCATCTGATGAAAAATTTTAAATATTTCATAAATAAAGTGTTAGTAAAACTTTGTTTAGTTTTGCATTGCACTGCAGCATTGCAATTATTTTCTATTACTGTCTATAACATAATTTTAAAGCAAGCCTAATTTAAGAACATAACGGTTTTACTGATATTTCCTAGCGGTGTGCAATATTGTGCTAACTTCGTTTTATGAACAGTAATAGAATAATTGGCAACGCAAAATGGTTTAGAACAATGGCTTTTACAGTTAAAAATGAGTTTTACTTTATTATAATGAAAAGTTGAATTAAATAGGGTAGGTCAAACGTCCATTATGTAGGCTATATCATGTAAATTTTTAGAATTACGAATTTTAACAAAATATGTTATTAAAATAATTACAAAGTGGGAGAAAAATATCAATAATATGCTTTTTGTAGTATCGTGGTATTATTTCAAATTAATCATGAATGTTTATTTATTAAATAGAGGTAGGCGAAATAAGTGTAAAAATTAGATAAACAATGGATTTTCTACTACGCCAATCGGCCGTCAAGAAACTAAATGAGAGATTTTAGGATCGATATATTTTTTATTTTATTTGTTTCCCTCCACGGGAAGGGCAGGAGGATATAAAAAATGTTCTGACGCATACTCCGCGCGCGCGATCGGAGTTATGTGGGACTCGTCCCGACGCCTACCAGAACCATACCCACTAAAAAACCCCCTGTCGGCTCGTGCATATTTGCCACTCAGCCTTCATCTGAGCGACGGCCAATTGGAGAAAGAGGCCGCGCTAGCGGGGCCCAGAAGGGGTCACCCGCTGGGATTTACATAGCATTGAAGGTGCTCAAAGCACTGATGGTGAATACATAGCACTGAAGGTGCTCAAAATGAAAATTAAAAAAATAAAAACATTAAAAATTGAAAAATAAAATTGCATTAATTCGGATTTACGTTAGAATTAGAATTTACGTTAGAATTAGAATTTACGTTAGAATCAGAATTTACGTTAGAATTAGAAGTTGCGGCCTGAAGGGCTAAGAGATCTAGCGTCAGCTGCGTCGCTACGTTGGTGTGCACGTTTCTCGGTCTAGCGACTTTGAATTTCGAATCTAAGACAGGAGCAGTATATGAGACTGAATCTCGAACTAGAGGATTGGGATGGGATTCGGCGCGTTTGAAGAACGATTCTGAGAGTGTTTTGAGGTGCTGTTGCACTGTAGGTAGTTCAAGATCTCTGTGCAGGTCCGCGTTACGCACGTACCAGGGTGCGTCTGTGACCCTGCGGCAGAAGAGATTTTGAACTACCTGCAGTTTTTGCAGGACGGAGGGTTTGGCGTGGGTAAAGACTGGCGAGGCATATGTCATGACTGGTCTAACACAGACCTTATAAAGCGTACGTTTGTTTCTGAACGACATTTTACTTTTTCTACCTAACATACTATATAAGCGGACTAAGTAAAAACGGGCAAGTTTCGTTACTCTATCGACGTGTGGCTTGAAAGAAAGCGTCTGGTCTAAGGTGACGCCTAAGTATTTGGTAGTGCGCTTCCAGGGGATGGGAGTACCTAACATTCGAACGTGCAGATTGTCAGTGACACGACGTTGTTTGCAGTCGAAGTAAACCGCAGAACTCTTGTCTGGGTAGAGAAGAGAAATAAAATAAAAATAAAAGGACTGGTTCAGTACAAATTCGTTGTCACCGTTAAGTATCCTTTGTACTGACCAGACTACTTACGCTGGGCACAACACTGCACTCAGCACAAGCACAACACAACTTAGCACAGCACTTTGAAGACTGAAGGGGCTTAGTCGCAAAGAAAAATCGCACTTCGATAGCACTCAGAGGGAGTAGAAAAACCTTGAAAACCGTAGCACGGAACCAACACGCTAAACTGTGACGTCAGTAGACTGAGCGCCACGGAATATCGGGAAAGGACCGATCAACGGAGAACGGGGTCTTGCACGTCCGTACCGGGCGGCGATTGGAGTGAGATTCAGGGTCGATATCTGTTCAGACAGTATATATAGGTTTAAGCGATGTTCGTTGATCACACAAAAAATTGTGGCGATTGCACCTTCCACATCGCTTATTGAGGTCCGTTCCACGATCTGTAGAGGCCGTTACAAATATTTTTTTTTGGTTTTTACTTTCTTTTAATTTAACTAGCTATTTCATGTGGGTTTAATTGCGTAGCTCCCCGGTCAATTTCCGATACTGTAGGAATTACTCTCTTTGTTACTATTTGATAGTAAAAGTTTCATTAAATATAATAAATTTCAAAATAAATTGGTGGATTGTTTCAGATAGTTGTGGAGTTTCATGAATTTTAGTTCCATATAAACAAACAACTCCATCTTTTCCCTTTATAATCTGTTTTGTATTGAATTATTTATTCTATTATGAATGAGTAATATAGGTACAGGTCTCCGTTGATTGGCGCGTTTTCGTCAGTGATGCTAAGAAGGTCGAAGTGAGCGGTCGTGTGAAGCAAACACTGGCCTGCACTGAAGCTACCGAGTTGTACTACCGAGCCCACAACCACTCAATCCTGCAATAATAAAAGTATAGGCAAGGGATTTCTTCCGAGTTGTGGTAATTTGTTAATAAAAATATAACCTTAAGCCACGTTTGAATGTTAATTTCTTTTAAATTACATAATATGTTATCCCCAATAAGGTAAAATTATTGAGTTTACTTTTATAATTTAAACAACATCACAAATTCATGAAGTATGTATAATGACTTATACATTATCATACAATTAGCTTTATTTAGTATTCAGTTTAATAAGAGTAAGGGTTAAACTCCTTGTAACCTTCGCTTTATATACTAAAACCTCATTAATTCCATAAATTTTTTATTAATTTTTTTTACAACAAAGTAAGTCTTCTTCAAGACCCTCTATTTATCTTTTTATGTCAGTTTCATGTAGGTAAAACTAAACTTGTTTTGAATCACATGAAACACAACTTTATGCACATGAAACCATGCGCAACTTTGAAGCAGTCTAAAGCATTTAATAAATTACTTAACGCCCTATATTGCGTTTAAAAGCCTCGAAAACTTTATACCTTATAATTTCAAGGATAAAGTGTAATTTACCGTACCGCACACGAATAACTTACCAAGTTTCTTGCGAACTTGCAAGTCTATTGCAAGTCTTAACAGTTTCTGTCTGTAGATAATGTCTTTAAAACTACATACCTATCAAAAAACATTTAAAGTAACATATATATTAAATAAGTCACTGAACAAAAGTCTATTTGATTGTTAACAGTAAAGTCGACGTAATTTTAACAATTTTATCGTCTTAAAGTATAGATCTGTGTGCATACGCCTAAAATATTGATATTGTAGCAGTGACGCGCTACTCAAACGATCAATCACAACGCGTGTTCTTCATCGCAATATCAACTTTACTTAAGCGATTAGAATATATATGACTTTCCGACAACGACTTTCGGGGCGTGGGCCGCGGCCTGATCACCCTTTTCTATCGGCGGGAACGCGTGGTTAAGTTCCCTAAAATATCGTTTTATTAAATTTACTAAGATTATTATAAAATTAGAAATAAATAATAACTCAACTGTTCACAGTTTCTACCAGTTTTCATATTATAAGCCTAATTTAAAAATACGGCACATTTTATTATATTTTGTAACGACCTTTTCATAGATTCTTCTTGAAACAAAAATTACATAAGCCATGAAAATAAAAATATAGATCTAAAAGTAAAACAAATAAATTTTTACTAGCGTCAGAGACGAGTAGTTGTTTGTTGACATTTATGTTTTATGTACAAATTACACGTGTTTGCAAAAAAGAACAGTCAAATTTTAAGACAACCTAAAAGTGTTTGATTTATTACGACCGCGTGGCGTAGTGGTCAGTAGCACTGCCTCATACGCCGGAGGTCCCAGGTTCAGTTCTGGTCGGGGCATTCATTTACGTGTTGAACATTTTTCTCGAGTCACGGTTGTCTAAATTTATATATTACAGTTAGTAGGTTTGTCTGGGGATTTGTTTATTTATGTTTCTATATATATTCTATAGAAAGCATAGTAGTTAACTTTGGGTTACGTAAATGTGAGGCTGCATTTATTTTGCGTGGTGCGGGAGCACCCGCCGAAGCGCCATAATCTAAATTATATGTTAATTAAAATTGGATCATAAAAACATCATGTATTCATACTTTTAGTGGCGAAGATAATAGTACCGTTCAGACGCTCGTAAATTGTGTCTGACTTAATAATTTAGAAGGCAATGTAGACTTTTAGAGGCGTATAATGCTATTAAAAACAAGTCTGTTTAATTAGCACCCTTTTATTTTTACTATATTCATAGACGGTATGCAACCCACCTGTCGGTAAATGTCATCAGCACTCGTGGACATCATTAGTCATGAGTGTTTTATTTAGTAGTAGTTGTTATAATTATTATCTCGACTAATGATGAGTTGCTGACAGAAAGTTCTCTGGCTTTCCCTCTCTTTGGTGGAACACAATCACTTAAACATAATTATTGTGGAAGTCAAAATGTAGTACCATTCCAAGTGATATCTTAACAAAGAAACGCTACTACCTACATTAAGTCAATGATTAATAATTAATTGCCACCCCTAGGATTAAGATAAAAAGTCCTTTTACTCCTGTTTTCACTGCTCTTAATAAGACCAAAACAACATTCAAAGGATTATGGGATAAGGTCCGTAATCCACAAATAAATTTAGTTTTGAATTAGGAAGTATTGTTTTACTGCCCCAAACAAGTTTTTCCGAAATAAACTCTCCTTTCCTACCATGCGATTGTTTCAAACATATTTAATATATTTTAAGAGGGTCCGTATAGGGATGCATAAATTTAATTGGCATCTTATAAGGCTGCATAACGTTTTTTGGCATACTGTTTGTTTCGCATAACGTTCATACAGAATAGATCATAAGGCATACTTTACTGCCCTCGCTCAGCTCGCGTACCCTTTTCTACATGCAGACTAACGCTCCTCCTTGCTACGCTCGTCGTCGCACCTAATATGTGATTTCACAATCTACAGACTTGACAAACATTTTGATGTAAGCCTGTTGTCCATTAGGCAAACTTCGATTCAACAACGGTTAGATCCAACGACTATCAGTTGTTTTGAATTTAGACCAGAAAGCCATTGCTGTTTTAAAGGTTTTTAGGCCTTTCGTCCACAGTTCTTATGTCCTTTGGCATATTAACTTTAGAGATTGTAATACGTAACCTTGCTTGAATAATCTCAGTCATATTTATTATTCATTTATGACTTTATAGGTTATGGATACATCCATTATGCGTCTCGTATTTTATGATAAATTACCTTTAGACCTATATAGCAATTATGTTATTTAAATTTGTGCTAGTTAAAATTATGATTATTAAAATTAGAAGAAGTTAAAGTTATGCCTATGTAAGCATTCTGCGTTTATACCACTCTGCCTATCAGGTTTTATGCAAAAAAACTTTACGCTGAAACTTTTATCCCAAAGTGTGTCGTATGTCGACAAACACTAACATATTTAAAAACACTTTATTACCATCGTCGCCATTTTACGTGGGATAATTGTTTCTGAAATAGTTGTTTCGAAATATTAAGTAATAATAATAGTTAATAATAAGTCACGAGACAAACATCAACTGTATGACCCCAAAGTAAGCAGAGCTTGTGTATGACCATACAGTGAACTAGGGGGAAATCCATAATAAGCATACACATATTATATATGTATAAATATAAACAATTATGACCCGAGAACAAAAGTCTGTATTCATCGCACAAGTGAATGCCCCGACCAGGACTCGAAACTGGGACTTCCAGCGTATGAGGAGTGCTACTGCCCTTTTTGCCACGCTGCCGACTCACAAAATTAATATTCTACTGAACATACAACCCCTAGTCTTGGCTTAAAGGTGTCGCATCGTAGATTCCTATTATTAAAATTTTTTTGTTCAGTATGTGGAACACAAAATTGATTTATGCTTGTTCTGATAACTGATTTGAGATTGATGATTAGAAAATTTATGTTGTAAATATAAAAGTAAGATAGTAATATTAGGAGATTTTAACCTATATTCGTGTAACGTATATCTGTTTTTAATTATTTCAATTATTTTTTAACGTTTTGTGAGCTCATCCAGGGAAACGAGGTTCCGAGTCGTAGTGACAGACAACTCGATCTGGTTTTAAGTGGCGTAAAAAAGGTGCGCGTCTGGTAAGCAGATGAAGCGGTGTTACCGATAGACACCTATCACCCCCACTCTCAGTGAGCGTGAGGGTGAGCGCCGAAGCTGTTGCCACACTCGAATATAATACGGCTCCGATTGCCGCCCGGTACGGACGTTCCAAGACTACTCCGATTGATCGGTCCCTTCCCGATATTCCGTGGCGCTCAGTTCACTGACGTGACAGTATAGCGTGTTGGTTCCGTGATACGGTTTTTCTGGGTTTTCCTACTCCCTCCGGGCGCTATCGTAGTGATTTTTCTTTGTGACTAAGCCCCTAAGTCTCCAAAGTGCTGTGCTAAGTTGTGTTGTGCTTGTGCTGAGTGCTGTGTTGTGCCCAGCGTAAGTAGTCTGGTTTTTTTTTGTTCCCCACCACGGGAAGGGCAGTAGGATAAAAAATGCTGCGACGCATACACTGGCGCGCGCGATCCAGGTTATGTGGGACTCATTCAAAGCCTACCAGAACCCTACCCACTAAAAATCCCCCTGTCGGCTCGTGCAATTTTTTTGCCACTCAGCCTTCATCTGAGCGACAGCCAATTGGAGAGAGAGGCCGCGCTAGCGAGGCCCAGAAGGGGTTACCCGCTGGGATTTACAGAGCACTGAAGGTGCTCACAGCACTGAAGATGCTCAAAGCACTGAAGGTGCTCACAGCACTGAAGGTGAATACAAAGCACTGAAGGTGCTCAAAATGAAAAGTAAATAATTAATAATAATAATAATAATAATAAATTTTTATTTCGGAAATCAAGTTCCATTTGTTTGTAACACAGTATATCTTACAAACTAATGTTAGTAGGCACAGCATAAAATAAACACAACAAGAAGAGGCTGGGGTAAGGCATCAGTCACTTTTTATTTTTTTGAGTATGATACCTCATCCACGCTTGTAGGAAGGGCGAGTCCCATCGTTCGACCAATGTGCTCAGGATGGCGTTAGTGCTGCGGCAAAGTCGATGCAGCAAAGAAGCACTGCGCGCGCGCATTACCGCGAAGAAATCGCGCCTCCGCGAACATGACGGAGGCGCTGTACCACCGCGGCAGCCCCAACATCGCCCTGAACCCGTTATTGAAATGGACTCTTAGCGCGCCGCACACTCGCCGCGAATATTCCACCCATAGCCCGCACGTGTACAGTGTTTGACAAAAAGACTTAAACAATGTTATTTTTACTTCTCTAGTACATCGTGCGAACCTACGGGCGAGCATATTGCAACGCACGGACAGCGCTCTCCTTTCCCTCTCGATGTCGACATTATCAGATAGGTTTTCAGTGACCCAATGACCCAGATATTTGAAACTACTCACCTGTTTTAGTGAGGTGCCGCAAAGAGTGATTGCAGGAGCCTTGTACTGTTTTAAAGAAGAGCCAGCTTTAAAGATCATAAATTCACTCTTTGTGGCATTATATCTAAGTCCGTGGGCCACCGCATACCGCTGACAGACGTCCAACAGACGCCTCAATGCACCTACTGAGGGGCTCAGCAGCACCTTATGTTATTTAAACAAGTGCCATCGATAGAGCAACCAACGCCGGTATTGCTAAGCTCCCCAGCGGCGCCGGCGCCGCGCGTCCCCTTCCACTGCACACAGCCCCACCTGGCTCAACACTACAACAGGGTTATGAACCCTTTTGTTTTAATACATATTTTTTTTTATTACATTTATTTAAATACATATGTCGCTATTGCCAACTCCCTTCTGATCTCTAACTTATTGTATCCGACCATGCCCAAGACAAACAAGGTCGGGTACATCAGAGGGTAACAATGATATACTCTACATAGTATAAATAAAGATATCTTATAAATTTATTTTGGATACGGTCCAACATGAAGCTATATTTAGCTTCATGAGGAGCCCAGACAATTGCATCGTGCTCCAGGTGACTGCGAACCAAAGCCTCATTGCCCGTATTGGGGCGATACTGGTGAAAGCCTGTCTTAGTAAGAAGCCCAGGTTGCGATGCGCTTTCTTGCAAACGAGCTCTATATGTTTACGGTAGTGTAGATCTGCTGTAATATTAAGTCCCAAGTCCTTGACTTCTGTAACCCGCTGCATTGGCGTCCCGTCCACAAGGAATAGATGGTGTAGCGGATCTCGCGCTCGACTCAGACTAAAAATAAAAAATAATTTTTAATAAAACTATAAAAAATAGCAAAAATAATACTGTTGCATAAAAAAGCTCTAGATTAGCCACTCAAATTTATAGACCGATAGCAAAGTTATCAGTATTATCTAAAATTTTTGAAAAAAATTATTAGTACACGGCTTATGAATCATTTTTGTCGTTTTACTTTACTAAATTTAAAGCAATTCGGATACCAGAAGTGCACAGGAACTGGGGAAGCCATTGACAACCTGTTGGACGCGATTATAAGTAGACTTAATGACAAAATGAAGGTGGCTGGTTTATTTCTTCATCTGAGTTCTGCATTTGACACGGTAGACCATGACATTTTAATCAGAAAATTTGAATATTATTCAATTAATGGCAATTTTTTAAGTTTAATTACATCTTATCTTGATAATAGACAACAATTTATAGAAGTAAATGATACGACTAATAAAAAATCCTAACTACACAAAGATCTAAACTTGAGAAATCTGCAAGAGGGGTGCCGCAAGGTTCAGTGCTTGGTCCTGTATTGTTTATAATATTTATCAATGATCTCGTAACTTATATTAATAGCAAATTCTCTAGTATGAACCATGTGATTTTTGCTAATGATACAAATGCCACTAGTAGAAAATTAGTCATACTAAATTATGAAATCAATTTAGCGTTAAGGGAATTTAAAATGTGGTTTTCGGTTAACAACCTTAAGTTGAATCCTGCTAAAACACAAATTATGCTGTTTAATACCACCTCGAGAAATTAAGACAAATTAGAAATATATTCGGGTCCGAAAAATACAGAAACTGTTACTGAAACTAAGTTCCTTGGTATACATATAGACGCAAATTTAAATTTTAAAGTTAAATGCGTTGCGTAATTTACGGGATAAACTAACAATTTCGTAATTAAAAATGGTCTACTATGCATTACTCGAGTCTAAGTTGCGTTATAGCATTAAATATTGGGGTAACAGCTATACATACAATAGTCAAAAAGCTTTCAAACTTCAAAAAAGGGCAGTGCGTACAATGACTGGACTAGCACCATGGGAATCTTGCCGCGAATATTTTAAAAAACTAGACATACTAATATTTAAAACTTTTAACTCAGCCTATATATTTTAAAACTTTTGACAGATTTCATGAGAAATGTGATTTTTAATAAAACCAAATCGGAAAGAGTGGCGTGATTAAATACAAGGCGAAAAGACTTTAAGACTATGATTGAACCCAAACTGACAATAGTTAGGCATTGTTGATAGTCCTAATAAAGCAAAAAGAAATTGTCCTGTATACCAGGCGGTATTACTATTTAACAAATTGCCGACGGAATTAAAAACGACGCATAGTTTTCCAATTTTCAAAAATAAGCTTAGAGCCATCTTGTTAGAAAAATGTTGTTATTCTTTGGACGATTTTAAATAATAATGATTGATTAAGAGATGATGTTTATTGTAATCTCAAATATAATTTAAAATTTGTGACTTAATAGTAATTTTAGATAACGAAATCAAATATGTATTGTGACTTATTTTATACATTCGCATACAATGAAAATGGTTTTTTGAAAAAATAAACTTGAAACTTGAAATAACAGCCCACTTTAACACGTTGAAATACAACTTATTTTCGTGACTCCACTTGACTACTGCTTCTATATCGGCCTGGAGGTGGTGATGTTTCGAACCGCTCGTCACCTCCATCACTAGCTTGAGATCATCAGCGAAGAGCAGGCAAACAGAAGTGGTGACCACTTCAGGCAAGTCATTGATCATAATGATAAATAGCAGGGGCCCAAATTGCTGCCCTGACTCACTCCCGACCTTGTAAATAAGGTTCTGATATGCCACCACAGTCCACATACTGACGCCTATCTTTCAAATAGCCAGCAAAGAACTTGAGTGTATGTGGAGTGCACCCCACTCGTCCCAGTTTTTTAAGGAGTACGTCATTGTCCACCGTGTCAAAGGCTTTCCTGAAATTGAAATACACTACATCTACCTATCTACCTGCATCCGCCGAGGGCACGACATGGGACAGCATATGCGGCAAGTTGCCGGCAATGCTGCGGCCCAGGCGAAACCCGTGCTGCGTTTCTGGCAGCTCCCCCTTTTACTTTGGTACTGGCACTACTCTACTAAATTTCTACTGTTCCGGAAACATGGAACGCTCCAAACAGAGATTAAAGATATAAGTGCAATGGAATTCCTAGCAAAAACCTACAATCCCTTAGCAGGTACGGTGGAAGGGCAGGAGGATATAAAAAATGCTATGACGCATACTACGCGCGCGCGATCGAAGTTATGTGGGACTCGTCCCGACGCCTACCAGAACCATACCCACTAAAAACCCCCTGTTGGCTCGTGCATTTTTGCCACTCAGCCTTCATCTGAGCGACGGCCAATTGGAGAAAGAGGCCGCGCTAGCGGGGCTCTTAAGGGGTCACCCCCTGGGATTTACATAGCACTGAAGGTGCTCAAAAATGAAAAGTAAATAATTAAAAACATTAAAAATTGAAAAATAAAATTGCATTAATTCGGATTTACGTTAGAATTAGAATTTACGTTAGAATTAGAATTTGCGGCCTGAAGGCACTCGAGATCTAAAGTTAATTGCGTGGGTTCGCCAGTGTGCGCGTTTCTCGGTCTAGCGACTTTGAATTTCGAATCTAACACAGGAGCAGTATATGAGACTGAATCTCGAACAAGATGATTGGGATGGGATTCGGCGCGTTTGAAGAACGATTCTGAGAGTGTTTTGAGGTGCTGTTGCACTGTAGGTAGTTCAAGATCTCTGTGCAGGTCCGCGTTACGCATGTACCAAGGTGCGTTTGTGGCCCTGCGGCAGAAGAGATTTTGAACTACCTGCAGTTTATACAGGACGGAGGGTTTGGCGAGAGCAAAGACAGGCTAAGCATATGACATGACGGGTCTAACGCAGACCTTATAAAGCGTACGTTTATTTCTAAAAGACATTTTACTTTTTCTTCCTATCATACTATATAGGCGGTTTAAGTAAAAAAGCGCGAGTTTACGTTTACGGCCTTTTGGAGTCTGGTGGTGTTATACGGGATCGATTGACCTTTAGTGTAAAGGGCGGTATCGTCTGCAAAGAGGGCAAGTTCGACGCCTTTCGGCGGGATGGGGATGTCGTTAGTGTACACAGTGTACAGCAGAGGGGCGAGGACTTAGCCTTGCGGGACTCCAGCCTTTATGGGACGAGGCGCGGAGAGCGTGCCTTCATGTTTGAATCGAAACCTACGGTCTTTAAGAAACGACGCGATTAATCTGACTAGGCAAACCGGTAAGCCTATTTTATAGAGTTTTAAAACGAGACCTAGAAAGAGAGAAAGCCTTGGCTACGTCAAAGAGAACCGCGATCGTTTTCTTTCGTTTCGGATAGAATCCTTCGAGTATGTACTCGACGATTCGATGGACTTGCTGAGGGCAGGTGTGCTTAGCGCAAAAGCCGAACTGGTGGGGAATAATGAGAGGGTCGCCATCCGTTGGAAACAGATGGTTCCGCATTCGAGAGAGTATGACTCTTTCGAGAAGTTTAGACATTGCCTTGAGGAGGCTGATGGGTGTGATTAGCCGGGACATTCAGAGGTTTACCCGGCTTGGGAATGCCTAGGACTGTCGCTTCTTTCCAGGCTTTTGGAAAGTAGCTATGGTCGAAGCAGGCATTGAAGATAATAGCTAACAAGGTAAGCACCTGCTGGGGCAGGTGCTTAAGTGCGTGGTTGGAAATTCCATCCGCACCCGGAGCCTTTTTGGACTTTTGCTTTCTAATGAGAAGCAAGATTTAATCATTAGAGACTGTGACGGGGTAATCGGTGATGGGGAGAGATTCTCTGCGGAGAACTTCGTCCTCCACCGCCTGGATGTGGGAGGGATTTGCGGGTTGCGTGCTGGGCGAACATTGTGCCGCTATGCTGTCGGCGAAGCATTCGGCTTGTAGCGTAGTTTCAATAAAACACAAAATTCTCTCCTGTGTTTATTTTTTCGGTAAAATTTAAAATATACAAAGATGCCTGTAAATACAAACAGAAAAATATAAACAAAATTGAAATAAAAAATAGTCACACAAAATAGAACAGAAATATTAATACAATTAAATTTGCTCTGAAAAGAAAAAATAACAATAAAATAAATTTTAATGAATGAGAATCCTTACCAACAATTTTGGCTACGCACACTCGTGAACGTAAAAATAAACTTTGATTTTAGATAATAAAATATCTTAACTATATAATTTTGAATGATAAACTCGGAAAAAATAATAAATAAATAGATTCAAGTTGCTTTGATGAATAATTTTTCGTGACTGACTTGTCAAATCAAAACATTGCCGTTCTCCGACACTACGTAATTCCTAGTTTAAAATTACGTCGGGAACAACAAAAAAAATAAAATTTACTGACAAAAAGAGGTCGAAATAGACAACCGTCACAATACCCCGGGGGCCGGGGAAAAAAAAAATCTGAAAGATTTTTTTTAGTAAAATTTCAAATTCAAACCAAATCAAAATAAACCGCATATACATATCGAATTTTAATATTTAATCTGCTAAATGAAAGAACAATCAAAAAAAAAATAATAATTAAAAGCAAAATGAAAATTAATATTAACATCCTATAGAAGAATTTTTTTGAAAAAACATCCTGTATATATGAGAAAAAAAAAAATAATACTGATATATTGCATATCAACAAGTTATTTAATAGAAAAAGAAAACAAAACAGACGAGAGAGAGAAAAAAAAAAAAAAAAATCCTAAATAATTATCTTAAATTACATGGTTCATGAATGATAGAATTTTTAACATGTTCCTGGAATATACAATGTTAATATACATCGTTCAACTCCATCAACGTACATTATAATTACAACATACATTCTCTATCATACTAGTCTTATTCCAACTACTGGAAATAAAACGTCATGCAGTTAGAGTTGCTTATGAGGAATCGTATCCTAAATAAGTCAACTCAATAGAGTTGAACGCAACGGCAAAAGGCTTTAATAGTTGCCATCCGCTGAAAATATTAATAGCTTATGGCTTCTTTAACGTGTCGCTAACTCCCGCACGGTGATTACTATAAACAAGTTTCAGTTAAAGACTGAAATAAATATGCCGGAAAGAAAAGAAAATCATAGCCAGTCGTGAAACATTGACTTTTAAATAAAATCCAAGGGTCTTTTGTGAAGTAATTAAAATATTTATGTAATAAACATATGAAAATAATTCTCACAGGAAAGTGATTCAAGTGTATAAATAATACACATAGGTATGGTTTAGTTTAACGAGTTACCTTAATAAACGCTCGTGCAGAAGGCTTAATTTTACAAGTTGCAAACCGCTTGAAAAAAAAAAAAAAAATTGAGAAGAAAAAATTAGAATTGCAAATATTAAATAAATTACACAATAAGTTAACCTAATACTACGATGATGATAATTAATTATAAGTTTTGACCAACGTCAATGTTAATGGTATAGCCAAACGATAATGAGGTGCATAGAAAAAAAAATAAGACAAAAAGAATCGGCTTATGCTCGCCGTGAGATAATGAGCAATAATTATATATGAATTCATATAAAGTAATTGGTAACAACCAATCTAGTCACTCAAAGAAGAAGTTAAACGCGGTAGAGGTTTAATGTCTCTGATATGCCAACGACCTAATGGGTTATTATTCATATCCACTAAATCGTAAATTAATGGTGAAACTTTATTTGAAACTTTACATTTAATAAATTTGGGTGCAAACTTAGCACAAAAATGTTTTTTAGAGGAACTTATTACATGGTTTCGCCTCCAAACAATATCACCGTTATTAAATTCTAAATTCTGATGATGTTTGTTATAATAAATTGCATTATATTGATGTGCATTAAATAACCGTTTCTGTACTTCGGTAAAAATTGTTAAAGTTTTTAACCATGTATCCCAATCTTTTTTGTCAAAATTTGATGATTTAACACTATTATTTTTATTTATACACTCCTCGTAATTTAGTTTTTTTGGAATCGACTTATTACAATTAGGACATTTACTAGTAATAAAGTCTTTTTTTCCACAACGAAAACACACTATATTAGTGTTAGTACAGTCTTTTAATAGATGTGTATTAGATCTACAACGTGGGCAAGTGAATTTATAAAAATTCTGATTTTTATTAATTGCAGCTACAGTATTAGGCAATGGATTAGCTACAGCTGCTATGGAATTATATGTACAAGCTTTAAAAGGAAATTCAGGAATATATGGTTGATTATGTGAAAGTAGAGTATTATTATACGATTTGTTATTAGAATTTGATGTAGAAGGAATAGGAAAAGAATGATAATGATCTGGTGGTGATGATGAAGAGTAGTAAGATGTATTATTAGAAACTTGGAGAATGCTTTCTGTAAATTTGCATGATTCCAAGAGGGAATTTACAGTATGTAAATCAGTAGGTGAAAGACGTAATGTGAATTCAGGTTTAAGATTTCTAACAAGAGTATTAATTTTTTCTTTTTCGGACATTGGTTCCAAGAGCTTTGAAAAAAGAGATTCCATTGTAGCAAAGTAGATGATAATTCTCTCATTATGTTTTTGTTTACGAGCATCGATTACTTTTTTTAGTTTATAATCGTAATCGGTAATTGCAAAATCATTCAACAATGCCGATCGGAAAGATGACCAGTCATTAATAGTCGACTTTCTAGCTCTAAACCAATCAAGAGCAGATCCAGATAAAATATCATAAATATGTGAGAATAAAGATTTTTCAGAAATATTTTTTATTTGTGAAAATTCTTCAAGTTTTTGAATAAAATCCTTTGGACAACCTTCACCTTTATAAATAAATCTTTTTAAATCATTGTTAGTTCGATTTTCTGTAATTTTACTGACCTTATCAGTTAATGCTTCGAAAAAAGAAAGGGGTTGTAGATTAATATTTTGTATAGATTCTGCGGAATGATATGTGGAATGTGTTGGTGATTTTTCCAAATTTTTAAAACGTGAGTCTAATTGAGTTAAATCATTCCAACATGAATTTATTAAATCTAACTGCTCTGAAGATAAATCTGATGTAATGTCAATGAGGCCTAATCTTGTTCTTATATGAGTTAAATAAGGTGAAATTTTTTGTTTCCTAATAGGATAAGAGTTTATACAAGCTTCAACAAGTTTTAAATTTTTTTTAATGGCATTAATATCTTCTGAAAATTCTTCAGGGCTATTTTGTAAAATTTCTGTTTCAGAATCTAAATTAATATTTAATAATAATGATCGTAGTTCGTCTACAGATTGCGTCGAAGAAAAATTTATATTTCTGATTTTTAATTCATAAATTATTTCAGGTTTATTTAATTGTGAAAAATTCATTGCAAAATCAAAAAAAAATGTTAAAGTGAAACAAATTTGTTAATAGTCGTTATGCAGAATAGAGCCTTAAAAATATACGTATTTTCAAGTGATGAAAATGAATAGAAAATGTTATTTAAATAGTGAAATTACTGGGTTATAGAATGTTGTGTCTTCAGAAAATTTCTTCAAGGATATTATAACGAAAGAAACTAAAGAAACTTAAATGTCTGAATAATTTAGCAGTATTTTGATATATTATAGTAGATATATTATAGTAGATACATATATAAATATATTATAGTGAATGTTAATGATTGAAAATGGTAACAAATAAAGTTTTATGCCTGACCTCAATAATAATTATAAAAAAATTATTTTTAATGTTGCAATTCTTCTGTTCCTTTTGTTCCTTCTGTTGCAATTTCTCCTCTCATCTCAATAAGCTACGTTTGAATATTCGGGCGCCAGTATGTAGCGTAGTTTCAATAAAACACAAAATTCTCTCCTGTGTTTATTTTTTCGGTAAAATTTAAAATATACAAAGATGCCTGTAAATACAAACAGAAAAATATAAACAAAATTGAAATAAAAAATAGTCACACAAAATAGAACAGAAATATTAATACAATTAAATTTGCTCTGAAAAGAAAAAATAACAATAAAATAAATTTTAATGAATGAGAATCCTTACCAACAATTTTGGCTACGCACACTCGTGAACGTAAAAATAAACTTTGATTTTAGATAATAAAATATCTTAACTATATAATTTTGAATGATAAACTCGGAAAAAATAATAAATAAATAGATTCAAGTTGCTTTGATGAATAATTTTTCTTGACTGACTTGTCAAATCAAAACATTGCCGTTCTCCGACACTACGTAATTCCTAGTTTAAAATTACGTCGGGAACAACAAAAAAAATAAAATTTACTGACAAAAAGAGGTCGAAATAGACAACCGTCACAGGCTTTCTCTTCGACTTGGAAAGCAATGGTGCCGTCGGGACGAGTGAGAGGAGGAACGTGAGAGGCGGTGTCTACGCGTAAGGCTCGGGCCATTCGATAATACGCTTGGTGGGACGGGGAGATATTCTCCATGAGATCGTTAAACTGGGTGTCACGGAGTTCCGCGAGGCGAGACCTAACTTTACGTTGGAGCTGATTCGCAGCTGTTCTGTATGCTGGCGTGGGATATTTCTTTGCTCTCCGGAGAGCCGCGTTCTTGGCTTTAATGAGATTGCTAACGGCTAGTGGAAGCGCGGGTTTGCTTTGCTTAGCAACCTTTTCGTTGTCGTTGATGGCTCTGTTAATAGCATCAGTTAGAGTATTGACTAATGAATCTATTTTATCCGGGCTATCTAATTGGTCGGGCAAAATCGCGAGCGGAGAGTTAGGGGCCTCTAAGGCTGAAACTAACGTATTTTTAAAGCCTTTCCAATTGGTAAAGGTCTTAGGAGGTGTGACGTTAACGTTAGGCGTACCTAGCACGAGGGAGACGGGGTGATGGTCGGAGCCTAGGTCATCGAGCGGTTCGATGGACCTGAGACCAAGATTGATTCGCTTGATAATTGCAAAGTCGAGGATGGCAGGAGAGTAGGTCGGGTTGTTGGGATAGTGAGTGGGAGTGATGAGGGATATTACGTCTAAGTCAAGTGATTTAGTGATGTCGAGGAGAGCGATACCGCTGGTGTTGGTCGATAGGCACGTCCAGTCAGTATGTTTGGAGTTAAAGTCTCCGAACATAATGACTGAATGGCCGAGGGCGAGAATGGCCTTAAAGTCGCTGCGGGTTGGTCTGGAGCCACATGGTATGTAGACTGAAGCTGTGATGATGGTCGGATGACCAGTCATAGCCAATCTACATACGGTGGCTTCCATGTTGAGGAGAGGAGGGGTAGGGAGAGGACAGCAAAGAAGCCTCTTTTGTAATATATAGCGGTGCCGCCGTAACCGTCGGAGTTGGGCCTATCGTTGCGAGTAAACGCGTACTTAGGAATAGCGTATCCCCTGGAGCGGTTTGGAGTAAGCCATGTCTCCTGGAGAAGCAATAAGTCAGGTTCTTTGTTCTGAAGGAACAGTATGAGCTCAGGAAGGTTGGTGCTAAGGCTGCGAGCGTTAAAAGATACTAGGGATAAGCCCTTGGGTTTAATACGACCGGACGCGGGATTTGCGGGTCTAGACATGGCCGGCTGAACGCTTCGCCGACAGTTTGGCAAGCGCACGGCTTACATCCGCGCGGGACAGAGCGGCGAATTGCGCGTGCGCCGCGCCCTTCTTGGCTTCCACCACGCTCGCACTCGCCTCGTTCACGTTCATCTCAGCAGGAAGTGGATTGTACACAGAGTGTGAAAGTAGTCTGCGAACAATTTCGCACACTGCGAATTCGTTAGTGTTTGTCCATCTTTCATAAGGTTAATATTAATTAAATTACCCCTTTTTTATCTAATATAATTCCAAAAGGACCTTTGGATCTTTAGCTAAATTCTTTTGAACTATTTGGCAATGTTTGTCATGCGCCCTTATTGAAAATTGCATTAGAAAATTATTCTGTAATAGTGGTGTAAAATAAAAAATAAATAAACTCCACATGAACATGTTTGCATTTTCGTTTTGCACCTACGTAAATTAAGAGAAAATACGTACTAAAATATCGTAACGTAAACTACTACATGTGATTTTGGATAATACCTTCTCAGTGGAGCAGAAAGTAAGTAGTCCTGTGTCCGTACAGGGCACTTTTTATACAGATTTTTTTAAAATTCTTTCTCACGTAAATAGCGCCATAAATATTTTGATTTAAAAAAATAAATAAATCTGAGACCATCATAGAACACAAACGACTCAACATCAGGTGATATGTAGTTTTCATAAATTTCATTAAACGTGATATGTTGTTAGATATACGAGTATACTTATAAATGGTATACAAGTATATTTACGATTGTTCTGTTTCTTATGTTCTGTTTTGATAAATTCCAAACAGAATTAAGGACTTAAAACATAATATATGTAAATCAACAAGATGTTTTTTTTTACTTTTGTGACAGTTTAAAAAGTTATTTTAGATAATTTTCTAACATATTTTGCCTATCGATGTTTGAATTGTATCTGACACACGTGACATTTGTTAAACTACCATATTGTAATAGTAATCCCATTCCAAAATCTTGTTAACGTGTCATAAAACGAATTTTAACGCCATTTCACATTACAAAACAAACGTGTTTCGGAAGCCATAAAGACACCAAAATCTCATAAATACACGGAAGCAATTATCCGCAAACGACATTGTAAATTACAAATAAATGGACTCGCGCTGGGAGACAATAATAAACTTGGTATTAACTTCTTTTAACGGAGCTTGAAGTTGAAATGCAAAATAATACTTATAATTTTAACCTTTAATTTTTACCTGCGTTTTAAAGTATGATTAAACATCACTGTGTTCATTTTTTATACGTCTTCTAATGGTAGCGTCAAGTGACGGGTCTCTCGCTTCGCTGTAATGTGGTTGAGGAGGGCGACAGGTGGATCCCGCGTTAACTCGTGAACGGGTGCCGTTTGAGGGTGAACGTCGTTTGGATACTATTAGGGAGGGAGACTTGCCAAGCTAACGGATACAGATAAGAATAATTTTGTATAGACATAAATAGACACTAAATTTATTTCGAAAAATTTAACTCTTGAAGTTTCTTGCCAGTTCTTCTTCACGAAGGTTTTTCCGAACTGGGGGTGGAGTCATGTTTTATTTGACGTCAATAAGAACAAGTAATTGTCAATGTTAAGAAATAAATATTTGAATTTCAATACTTCTGACACTTTAATAGAGCTACCGAATTAAATACAGCAACAATAAAAATGAAAATTATTTGTGTACTTACTATAAATAAACTGAAAAAAAGGATAGAAAATAGTTACAGGTGCTATATTTGTTTAATTAAAAAATTGGATACGGAACTCTTACTTTTTTGCATTAAAATAACTAAATCAAACCCTGAAAATTACTTTCGTGTGTCCAAAATTAAGGGATTTTATCTGTTAGTTCTCATGTTCTGTAACACAGTTATAACAAAAGAGGATCTCATGTGCAAAATCTAAGTTATCTTAAAACAATAAATATTTAAAAATTGCCAAAAACTTACAGTATATATATATGTAATTTAACAAATTTGAAGTTCAAATTTTACATTAACCATTTCTATCTTTTAAATACCAAATCGTTTTTTTAGTTGTTCTAATTTTATAAAAATAAATCATGTACCTATTTGAGTTTTAAATCGTTTTCCATTAATTTAAAGCGTTCTATCCAAGAGGTAAATGATTTTAGTTTGCACGGGGTTTCAATCGAAACATACAAAAAGACACATAACTTATAATTTAAACGTATAATATAAATTCCATATTATAACCACTCAATTTTACTCGAAATTCCCTCTTCCAATTTACATTTTAATTCAGTTTACAATAAACAAAAACTAAGCAGGTGGAAATATAATCCTCCACTTTAATATCATGTAAAATATTTTATAAGATCAATTATTTAAACGCTCAACAATTTCTACGATTTCGCACCCTCTTTGAGGTGTGAAGTGTGGTCAAAGCGAATACAGGCTAATTGAGTGAACTTTTCTGACTTTGATTCACTAGGGTTGTCACAATTTTATGGATTTTGGGCGTAAATTTCGTTTAAAGTCACCGTAGTTCGTGAGCTGGTGTAAATTTTCGATTGCACAAATATTTGAACGTGGAACGTAGGTAGCGTAAAAATCTTAAGTTTGGCATTCTCGTGTTTTTAGAGATACCAATTATGTTTTATGGTTATGGGGTATTGGCATGTTTGTAAGACCACATACTTAATTAATTTTTGCTAGAGAAAGAAAATATGTTTCCAGAGATTTTACCGTAGTTATTACTGTATTTTGATTTACAGGCAAGTTGGTAATTGACCTATAGATAAAATTTAAAAAAAAAGTATTGTTTGAAGCTAACGTCAAAAGCTGCTACTAATTCACCCGTAGATTCAGTATCATCAGCCTCCACACTTGCCTTAAACTCTTCAGCATCGACCAAAGCTTTTAGACAACCACAGTGTTGAAATGAAATGAAACATTGAAATGAAATGAAATGAAATATTTATTTCTCAACATTGACAATTACTTGTTCTTATTGATGTCAAATAAAACATGACTCTACCACCAGTTCGAAAAAACCTTCGTGAAGAAGAACTGATCCTGTTTCAAATAGAAATTACGCAAACCAATAGCGGGTTATGCGTTCGTTTGTAATATTTGCTTCGTAAATAAGGTAAAGAAAATCGTATTCAAGAATATAACAATGCAGGGTGTCACACGGCTATGGCACATGGAGGGAGTACCTTGAATATTGTAGATGGAACATTTTACTGAAAGTTGACATTATTTTAATTTAAAAAACAATTTAAACTTTTAATTTTATCTGGTATCTTAAACTTCAGCCAGAATGGTATTTACTACCGACACAATAATCGCAATTAGTCCAGGAAGTGTCCCTTACATTACTCGCGGATATCCGCGAGACTAATAGTCAAGTGCGTTTTTCGTTCAACTTTTGGTGTGGGATTGTAAAAATCTTAGTACATTTTTACGAAAGGAATCTGAATACGGAAAGGTATTCAGAAAAACTTGAGATTTTAACAAGTGAGATAAATAATCTTCCGGTTGCAGAACGACAAAACCTTACTTTTCAGCAAGATGGGGCTCCGGCTCATAACAGTCACAGAACAAGGGAGTATCTTAAATATTAATAATAAGAATATTTGTTTAGTTAGTATGAAAATGCGGTTGATTTATTTTCTAAGTAGTTTAATTGTAAAGTATTGTGTTTTTAATAATTTCGTAAACTATTATATTGATTCGACGTACGACTATCAATTAAAACAAATCTTGGAAGTCAAATTGAATCATTCATCAATCTTATTGAAATATCAAGTCTAAGTAAACGTATAGCTAGTAGAGCAGATGCTAGTGCAATAATTTGGTTTCTGCGAGCTGAGCTGATGATAAAACCGGAGGACGAATAATGGATTTCTTCAATTTCTCCAGAAGAAAGGACGGTACTGTGGTGGTTCCCTAACGTGGGGCTGATGACGCATGTTCTGTGAAAAAGCGGAGTATTTTAGTTTCCCGTTTTTATAAACCTTCTCATAGAACAATTGTCTTTTAGGTTAAAAGTAATTTCTTCTTTTTATTCAATCATCAGTTGCTGTAAATAAAAGGCTGCGCCCACAGGATAGATACGATTTTACACTATTAAAAAGATAACTTGTCTGTATAATTCAAAAGATGATAACGTTTGTCCAAACATTGATTTTCGGAGTGTTTTGGCCAGGATTGAACGATCCATTATTTATACGTCATGGACTCGGGTAAGGGACTAAAACGAAAAAGTAATGATGAATTCCGTTGACGATATATGAATATCAGAGCGACTCGGAAGCATGTTTTTGATTAAAAAGGTAATCGCTGTGATGAAGAGGATGGGTTTTGGTTGAAAATTTATGTTCAAATTGCACATACACGTGTTACTTCGTAATTACGGGTATGTACCATTTAGAGTTTTATTTTTTATCTTAACGTGATCTCATATGATTAACTACAAAATTATTAAACTTTGAGCTCCATTTTACTTGATTGCCAACAAACTCAAAGGTTGATTGTGGCATCTAACATGATTTGCTAACTTGGTCAGAGTTTAGTTAAGTAGAGTTTAATTTTCAATGTTATTTAACATTACATAGAAAATAATATTGTTAAAACCACAACTTTTGCCTTAAATTAGGTGCTACGAAGAATTTATTTTTGGTGAAACAGTGGAAGGAATACAGCACTACTTATCTGATTAGCAGTGCACCAAGAAACTATTATGAAAACTTTGAATAATATAAAACAAAACAGCAGTTAACATTTATTGTTACATATTTGCACTGTATACATACTTTTGAGGAACAAATAATAGAGTAGAGTGATAAATCTTTTTAAAAGGCTTTGAAAAAGATTTCAGTGAATAGTAAGTACCGTTAAATTCTATTTTATAAATTCACCGATATGAATGATCTAATTCTAAGCTGAAAAGGTAATAATTTCTTCGATCAACAGCTTTATTAGTAACTGTAATGGTTTTGTTGGCAAGTTTACCTGAATTGAGGGAATATTGTAAAGTTATAACATAAACAGAACTAGCCGTGCCTGTAGGCATCGGTTGGCTATGAACAATAATATCAATAATGTAAATTGGTTTGTACTGAGCCAAGTAAACAGTACACGGATCGTATTTTCAACGTAATGTTACCTGTGTTTGTTTTTCTGGTTATTTGTAAGCGGTAAACTCTCTAATATAATATTTTTTTTTTAAATCTTGTTTTTTAAAAGAGGCTTTTATTCAATGAGAACATGTCAGCCTCATCATAACTTATACATAAGATAAACCACAACTCTAATTATATTATAACTGAAGGATCAGTGAGAGAGGCTTGTATTTGTAAGAATATATGAATTAGAAAGTCAAAGACATCTGAATTTGGATTTGCTAATATGGTCATGAATATACCTATATCTAATTTATTAATATTATATTTTTGCAATAAAGATTCCCTTTCTCGCTGATACTTTACACATTCTGAAAGCATGTGCTGGACATCATCTACAATATTACAGGTTTCACAATAAGGCGATTCTAACTTTTTCATTAAGTAACCAAATTTCTTAGATGGATAATGATTGGATCGAAGTCTGTGGGCTGTTATGATATACTGTCTACTTTTAGGTTCACTTATAAACCATGGGATCCTTAGAGGCTGACATTGTATTATCTTATACCAAACGCCCTTTTCTTTGCTTCTTTCATCATAATATTCTCTAAATTTGTCATAACATTTATTTTTGAATTTATATAAAATCTCCGTATAACTGTAATAATATCGCTTAGTGCGACAAAACCGTGACATCTCAGAAAATCCGAATTTTTTTTTCGGTAATTGAAAACCGCCGTGTCGAGCTTTATTATCTACAAAAACGAGGTATTTTTTAAGCAAAGAATGAGAGAGTTATGTGAAAAAGAGACAAAAAAATCGTGTCATATCAAAATGTAACGTTTTTTATGTCGCGCAAGTGTTTCGATTCAAAAACGTGATACCTCAGTTGCCCCATGACAATCGAACGAAGAGGTGCTCTCGCTTTACTAGAAAAACGTGACATCACGAGTATACCGCGATTTACATGAAAAGGTATGTTTTAATTCCATTAATTTTTTTTTTTTTTGTAAAAAGTGATATTTTTATTTAACACAGTTTTCTTAAAAATAAAACTTTGTAACATCACCAAATATCACGTTTTTTAGGAAAATGTATGTATTTTAAACTGTGACATATCCAAACGAAACATTGTTGATGTTAAGAAAAAATCCAATACCACTAACTATTTTTTGTTGTTACGTTTTAACTGATATTATTTAAAAAATATCGGATAATATTTCATAATGTCACATTATAAGCACTAAGATTAACATTAATTTGTACTTATCTTTTCAGATGGAATCACGTTCTAAAAAACTTATTCGTTTAGCAACACAGGATTCATCTCATATTACGGATATTAGTAATAATATTGTCATACCCAACTATCAAAATGTGTACTCGTGTAATGCGTTTCCTAGTACTTCAGAGTAAACAGGTGTATTTTTCTAGTACTTGTAATAGGTACGAGTAGTAGTTTGATTTGTTTAGAAACGCCTGGGTAGGTTCCTCCTATTCCTCTCTATTTTAACCGCCATAATAACTACGTGTATGCGTAGTTGTGTTCCGGATAAAGAGGAGGGCCAGCCAGTGACATGGCGGGAATGCAAGGCTTGAACATCGTAAGCCTTGGGTCAGCAGCGCATTGTTAATCATTGTTCATTCGATTGACGCAGTCCATGGGCCTGGATGCCACTTACCATCAGGTGCATCCTGTGTTCCTTTGCTGGCCATGAGATATAATATTAAAAAAAAACATTGTTGTATTAACATACATATAATTAACATTATACTGAATATTATCATCATAATTAGATTATTTGTTATAGACTATAATAATGACTTTTGCTCCAGTCATCGCTATCCTAAAACCTTTAGTATAAGTCCTAGCAGTACATCAAAGAATTGCCATTCTGTCTATGAAGGTAAATTATAAATTTATTAACAACAGTGATAATTGTTGCGAATTGTTAACTTTTATATAACGAATGTGACGAGAACAAAAGATGAAGATCAGAATACAGTAAAGATAAAATAATATCCAGAAAAAGATAATCCAGATTCCATATTTATTTAAAACATCGTATTCTACGATGAGTTTAAGAGAGCAATCGTATTAAAGAGGAGGAGGAATGTTAATATTATGAATATCGCAGTAAAAAAGGCACACCTATACAAAACCTGGTCTGGCTGAAAGAAAAAAGTCGCACTTAATGGATTTGGTTCATAAAAATCAAATTCCAAGATACCATAAGACGTTTGATGAATCTTTATAGTGTGTGATTAGTACGAATTTTATTTTTAGTTCATAAGAGATGATTATTTCTATGACAAATTACTTTTTATTGATATTTGAAGATACTTGATTAATTTTTTATTTCTTGATTAATGCTCACGTTAAAGACTGATTAAATAGGAAAAACTAAACGTATTTATCTCTTTTCTCTCAATAATCTTAATTGTAACAAAATATAAATCATTTTTTATTACTTTATGTAATAAAAATGGGCTGGTACAGTACCATTATTTTACCCCTATTTTAAAAGATTTGTTTTTTTTTTTAAAATGATTATTATGACTAATTTAAGTATCTACCTGTAGATAGAATAGGATTCTATGTGATTTTATTAAGATTTAAGAGATGGTAAGAATGTTAAAAACTTTAATGAGAATGTATGTAAATTTTCACAAATTTCATATTGTGTTTAACCAAAACTTTAAAGAATATTTTTATTTTGTATTGATTTTACAATGTTTTGTACTTAATTTAACTGATTTGATATTTTTTGTAGGTTTTTTGATGAAAAGCAAAACATTTTAAATAAAAGTTTTTATTTTCAAAAATGTTGTATTATTACATAACACAGGATATACAATAAATACAAACAATAGAATATCATCTAAAACGTGACAACTCAATTTATAACAGCTAAGTAAACTTAATTTTTCAAGAAAACCGTGTTATTTGTTCCCTTTCTTTTTCATATCCTAGTTTCACTTTGAAACCAAAAAGATGTAGGATCTTTATGAACTCGAAAACGTAGATTATTAGATAACCTTTAAAATAAACTTGGTTCCCACAGTTAAAAATATTATCCTTTGGAAGATATTCACAAATGACAACTTTAAAATGCTCTCCTGTAAATCGCGATTATTGAGATGTCACGGTTTAGTCGCAAAGAAGCGATATAATAATTAAGCGCATATTAATGAATTAATTCAATTATTTTAGAGATTTATTCGGCTACATGAAATATCGAATTTTTTAAATATTATTTAAAAAATCAAGTACCTTTTTAAAGCAAAATGGTGAATCATAAGTGTATGTTAACGATGATTTCTTATAGATACAAAATTCGATTTTAATTTCATTGAATGACGTCCCAAACAGGGATACCATTTACTATTAGATGAATCGCATGCTTGGTTGTCCGTTATGATTATTATAAAACGCTTTTTTGTTTTAACCCTACCGTGTACACGTTTTATCGTTCAAATATTAATCGTTAAGGGAGTGAAATCACGCTATACTCTGGATTTTACTCGACCAAAAACAATCTGCCCGATATCGTGGTACACATTTTGCATAATTTATAATCGGTGACACGGGCTCCGATCAAAGTTCTGAAGGTCGAGTGAGGCTTATTTACATAAAGTTTAACATTGTAATGACGATTCCTGATTTACTTCTACACGTGCTCGGTATCGAGTAATGAAAGATTGCTTAATCAACAAGAATCGGGGTTGTGGAGTATTGATTCATATTGGAATCTTAGATTTTAATAACTTAATTACTCTATTACTTTTTTGTTTTTAACTGAGCAAACCCACGTAACTTCGGATAGCGTTGGATGATCATTGCAGAATTCTACTGCTATTTGTGTATTCGCAATATACCTATCAACAAAAAAATCTTTTCTTTATTTAACAATAGTGAAGACCTTTAGCGACACTGGCTATTTCAATAAGTTTGAAATCTGGAGAACTTACTGTGAAATATGACCTCCTCTTTTCTAAGCCAGTTTATATTTTTCTTGCTTTCTAAACTACTATTAGTAATAGTTAATTTACGTTACCGGCTATGACAATGTAAAAAATTTGTGTATACATAATTGCTGGTTTGGAACAGTTCAAACTAGCAATTTGGCTACTGTAACATAATAGTATACCCGGTAAGGATGCATACCATTCAAAATAAACGACAATTTTTGTACCCGCATGTGATATCTATATTGATTTCACCCGGATAGACAGTAAAATATTCAAATAGTTTCAAATGTGTCCTTAGATCAATGTCCTAATTTGTTAAAAACATCCCGAAAAAAGGGAGTGATGTAATAAATTTTACGTGTGTTACTGCGTGTCTGTCTATTGGATCATATGTTTCATAAGAATGGACTGATCGTGTTCCGTTCATGTTTAAAAGCTATAATATGATGAAAATTGGTGCAACTGATAAAAACTGAGAATCTTCCAATAATACTACAAAAGGTATTGTGGCATTTCCGTATTTTCTCATTTTCTTCACGATAGTCAGAACAGAACCTTCGATTGAAGTAGTGCTCCGGACTAAACATTTCTTTAGAGTCTTGAGAAATCCACTTGTGAGCAAATCCACAAAAATGAAATTAAATTTCAAGTAACAACCTCCTTATTTACATTAACCCTGGACCTATAAGGTCCTTGGAAACTTAAGACCCGCTTACTTTACAAAACCATCTCCTATATTTTATCTGATATTGAGAAGGATTGGGATTCGAAAAAAACATCACAAATCTATACTTTCATAACCTTTTGAATTTCGAAGGACCTTGAGCAAAAAGTCAACAAGGGTTACTTACCCTTTGATCGGTTAAGTCAAGGGCATGTCAATATATTTTCATACAAATACGCTTCTCATCTGAAAAATTTCAATTATTTTTTAGACATTATTGCAATTTATGAAAATAAAACATGTTTGAAATATAGTTAATTTTTATCATGAAATAAATTTTATTGATTTATTCAGTGTTGCAATTAAAAAAAAGAACAAAAAATTATTTAAAAAACACGATACGATAAGAGCAAATAATTTAAAAATTAACAATTAAATAATTTGCCTATCACCGTTGCCAATAATCTGACTAGCGCTGGATTCACCCACATCTGTAAAAGGCCCTTGTAAATGTGAAAAGATATGAAATAATGTCAATGTTACAACATTTCCACCTTCAACATTCAAGTCATTTTTCATACAATTCCTTATAAATACAATAATGCATCCCCACACCAAATACGACTTAAATAAAATATAATTCAACGACCTAATTACATTACTTCAAACGACATAACAACGACAAGAATGAAGACAAATGTAGAAGATCAGTTACTCCGACATATCAAAAGCTGCATTAGGGAGAAAAGGTATCATAACACAGTTTTTGGAGTTAATGTATTATCCCAAATATCACATTTCACGAAAGATCTCATAGGATCTCTCATATTTTCTCTTGAACATTAATATTTATCAAAATTAAGACTGTTTTTTGTGTTTTTTATTCAAGTTCACATTTTAAAAACCGTTATTTAAGTCATTGTAGTTTTACCTCACACAAAAAAAGGTTGGATAATTATCTAAGTTCTAATTAGTGTTGATATAATGAGCATTAACATTGGCATCGGGTCATGAATATAACTTAATGTATAATGTGCTATGTACCTTCGTTTACACATACGAATATTGTTGATTACACGTAGTAGGTAAGTACAGATTTGAACCTGCTAATTCTTCATTTGGAGGCAAAAGTCTTTGCGTTAACTTTGGTCATATTGTATTTACAGATATATCAAATTTCAACTTGATTGCGATATGAACGTCGAAACAGCCAAACTTCTTATTCGAACAAGTTTTAGTAGTATCGAAGACCTAAATAAGTCTGGATCATGTTTAATTTGAGCTAAATAATTAGTATTAAAACTAGTTACACAGTTTATAAATTTAATTAATTTATATCAAATATTTTTTCTCAACATTGGCAATTACTTTAATTACAATTTTTCTGCTGCTAATAACGTTGAAAGCCTTAAACGTAGAAAATATAAGTATTTGGGTAGCGGGTATATTTTTGAGGCTTTTGGCGTTGAAACCAAGGGGTCCTGGGGACAAGGGGCTCATCGTCTTTTTTCGGACCTAGCGAGTCGATTGGTGAGTGAAACTCGTGACCCGAAGGCTGGCACCTACCTCGCACAACGAATTTCTATAGCGATCCAGCGCGGTAATTCAGCCAGCCTTTTGGCTACGTTGCCCTCAATGCATTCAAGTTTAGATTAAGAGTTTTATTTGTAGTATAATTTTAACGTATAATTATTTATTTAATTTAAATTTTAAATTTGTCAATACACAACTAAATGTAAATTTACCATAAATAAATTAACCTCCATTATTACTTGTTCTTATTAACGTCAAATAAAACATGACTCTACCACCAGTTCGAAAAAACCTTCGTGAAGAAGAACTGGCAAGAAACTTCACGGGTATATTTTTTTCAAAATTAATTTACAGAGTCTCTTTATGTCTATACAAAATTATTCTCATCTGCATCTGTTAGCTCGGTAAGTCTCCCTCTCCCCAAGTATCCAAACGACGAGTAATCCCTTCAAACCTCTTGTTAACGTTGTAGTGCAAGGTGACGTCGGTTTGCCTTACTATGTAACGTCAAATTGATGTCAATATTTTGTTCGCATAGAATTAAAGGAACATTATCAATCACACACGTCTGAACAGAAATTTACAAATTGAGAGAATATTGTTCGTAATAAACTAAATTATATTTTTGATTTACTCTTCACAACTCACATTTGCGATGTAATTAACATTAAATGTTATAATAAAATACTTCATTAGTAGGTGATTGGGAGCTCTGCGTCATCCATGTTTGTTTCTTTTTCTAATATGAACCTCACTCCGGTTATTATTTAATAGGTCTTTACCTATGAAACTACCGTTTTGCCGTACTGGCCATTTCAAATGAAAATAGTTTTTTTTGTGACTGATAATTCTAATTTCAAATTAATTTTATTTGACAAACATGGAATTCTTTTTCTAAAATCGTCATTTGTTTAATAGTTAGTGTTTTGTTTTCAACGCATTCGAACATTTTTCGTCATCATGGATAAGTTAAAAATTCGAGTAATTATGGAGTATGAGTACCGTCATGGCAGCAAAGCGGCACAAGTGGCACGCAACATCAACGACGTTTACGGAGCGAACACTACAAACGAACGCACCACCCGTTATTGGTTTACCCGCTTCCGTTCTGGAAATTTTGACCTGAAAAATGAACCCCGTGGTCGTCCGAAAACTTTGGTCGACAATGACGAATTAAAGGCAATTGTGGGAGCTGATGAAACTCAATCCACGGCTGAATTAGCAGCAGCTTTCGAAGTTAGCATCAAAACAATATTGGTCCATTTGCGTCAAATTGGCAAGGTAAAAAAGCTTGACAAATGGGTACCCCACGAACTCAATGATCGCCAGCGCGAAGTACGCGTGGAGACGTGCCTTGCACTGCTCAGCAGGCATACAAATGAAGGAATTCTGAACCGCGTTGTTACTTGTGACGAGAAATGGATCCTGTTTGACAATCGTAAGCGCTCAGCAAGTTGGTTGGACCTTGGTTCAGCACCCAAACAATGCCCTAAACGAAAACTTATCCCTAGAAAAGTGATGGTCACTGTTTGGTGGTCTAACGCGGGTGTAATTCACCACAGCTTCTTGCCAAACGGGACAAGCATTACTGCAGATGTGTACTGTGAAGAACTGAACACAATGATGGAGAAGCTCGCACGTCTCCAACCAGCTTTGGTCAATCGTTCGGCTCCACTGCTCCTGCACGACAACGCGCGACCTCATACTGCACAGCAGACGGTCTCCAAGCTACAAGAGTTGGGGTTGGAAGTTCTCCGTCATCCGCCGTACTCACCGGACCTTGCGCCTACAGACTTCTACTTTTTCCAGAATTTGGATAACTTCTTGGCGGGAATAAAATTCAATACCCGAGAGGAAGTACAAAATGCCTTTGAAGAATTTGTTGCCTCCCGTCCAGCTGATTTCTTCAAGAAAGGCATCAATAAGCTACCAATGCGTTGGCAAAGATGCATTGATTGCATGGGTGATTATTTTGATTAATAGAAATAAAAAATATATAAAAAAATTATGCTTCATTTATTTCGTGAAAAACGGCAATTTCATAGGTAAAGACCTAATATTAACCGAAACTAAGCATTTAGAGAGTGATTTAATTTCATAAATTATAAAAAACTAATAACAATAAGTTTGATTTATTTGTTTGTTTTGTAAGCTTTAAGCTTGCCATGAAAATATACGAAACTTTAATTAGATTTTAAGGATTTTTGGGTGCTGTGTTCTCTTCTCTTCTTCTTCGGATTCATCGTTTAGATAATAAGTACAGCTCAATATACTCATTAATAGATAAATTATACAGGAATTACAGAACCTACAAGTCTCCTAAAAGGTTTATACATACTGTTTATGTATATTAAGCACAACAATAAAATAATCATAAAAATAAATGACGTTTAATGTTTCTCTAATCTCGTGTTTATTTGTTTTCTTACAGTCATTAACTGTTATCAGTATATAAAATGTGTTTTTTTTATAAACTCATAAGGAATTAAGAAGATAAATATGAGGTTTATTGTTGTTTAAATGCTATGTTTTATTGGTCGTGTTCCTCTTTATCTTATTTTGGTAAAACTTTGGAAAAAAGAAGTAGAAAAAAGAAATTGTTTGTGCTTTTTAGTGTAGTAAGACGTTTATAGTATTTTAAAGATTCTCAGGATATATAGCAAATTTTTTACATATTTAATTGAACTTTATGCTCAGAGCGCAATTATATACCTATAATTTGTGAATATTTGCTTTATACAAATGTCTTTTTTTATAAAATATTACAAGAGGGTAGAATAATTACTATATGCCCGAACGAAAAAGTTAAGTCAAATTATAAGATTGTCAAAAAATATTAGATGCTTACATATGAAATTGGCGTTTTGTCGTAATATTTAATAATTCCAATTTCAAATTTATACAGCTATTTACTCACGCATTTGTGTTTCGAAAACCGTTATTCATGTGTTTTTTCCTCTTTTGGTTTTTCTTTGCGTCGCGTTATTCGACGGCCTGTTTGGTGTGGAGGTAAGTAGCCTTGCCTTCCATGCCAGAGGACCCGGGTTCGAATCCTGGTAGGGGCAGATATTTTAATATATTTGCTTTCTAGTCATGGATGTGTACGTACGTTTATTTATTTCTTATATTTATATATTTAAAAAATATACCTATGTGTGTTTATATATTTATTTAGTTTCTTTATCCGTTATCTAGTATCCAAACAACAAGTTCTTAATGATACTTAATTTGAGTTAGATAATGTGGTGTGATTTTTACAAATATTTATTTCTTATTTATTATTTACTTAATTTACAATATGAAAAACTTGAACCCGTGGACGGCCGGAGACCAAAGTTGATAATGAAGAATTGAAGACTATTGTGGAAGCGGATCCATCGTAATCCACGTCCGAGTTAGCTATAGGATGCGAAAAAATTGTTTTAATCCACTTGAAGCAAATTAGGAACGTGAACTGAGTGCATTAAATCGACAAACACGCGTTGACTGCTGCGTTACATTACTTAAAGGATTTTAAATCGAATCATTACCTGTCATGAAAAGTGGATCCTGTACGACAATCGGAAACGCTCATCGCAATGGTTGCACTCTGGCAAACCAGCCAAATTCTGCACCAAGCGGAAGTTTACTCAAAAAAAGTTACTTGTGAGCATTTGGTGGACTAGTGCCGGTCTCGTTCACTACTGCGTTTTTAAATATGGCCAGACGATTACGACAGATGTCTATTGTCAGCAACTGCAAACCATGATGGAAAAGCTAGCTGCTAAACAACCGCGGCTGGTCAATCGCTCTGCCGCTGCTGCTTCAGGACAACGCTAGACCACACATTGCACAACAGACGGCTACCAAATTAGAGCAGCTTCAATTGAAATGCCTAAGACATCCACCGTACTGCCCGGACCTTGTTCCAACAGATTACCATTTTTACGAAATTTGGATAACTTCTTGCAAGGGAAAAAATTCAACTCCGATGGAGCAGTCCAAAGCGCCTTCAAACATTTTATTGATTCCCGTCCGAATGGTTTTTTTAGTAAAGGGATCAATGAACTATCTACGACATGGCAAAAAAGAATAGATAGCAATGGTACATACTTTGATTAAATAAATATATTATATTTTTTTAAATTTAAAATTATCTTCCGACCTTACAAAACGGCAAGTCCATATGTAATGACCTAATGATAGATTAATAGATGTACATTTTCCAATTCAAAAACTTTTAACGAAGTATTTTGTAACAGTATCCCAACCTGTTTCTTATAACATATCTATGTACTACCATCTAAATGTAATACAAACTTTCAAAGCCGCTTAGGAAACCGCCATGTTACTTTAGATATCTACTGACAGAAAGTAAGGAGCGGCTTTCATACAAGCGGAAACAAAGTGGTAAACTTTAACGGACTAAAAAACTAATAAGATTTATTCGAGACAAATATACTTAAACTGTTTCGTTGTGTATAAGCTTTTAATACTTTATAATAATCATGTTTATAATAAATGTAAAACACAAGTAAATTTTTATAAAAATCATTTTAAGAAGTGTGGCGCACTGGTTAATGTGCTGGCTTCTCGATCTTGAGGTCTCAGGTTCGATCCCCGTGACTGTCAAATAAACGAATGAGTTTTTACAACATAAAGCGGACTCTCGCTCAAACATTAATTTAACCTATGCTGATTCCTGCTCTTTGGATGCCACCGAGGAACTTTTGAACAAACTAGAGCGCCTGCAAAACTAAACTTATCCATTCGCTTCGTTTTGGGACTGAGAAAGTATGATCATGTTTCCCACTTCCGCAAGAAACTCATGTGGCTGCCTATACGTTTCCGTAGGAAAAACATTTTTTGTATCTTTTGTTTAATGTGCTTAGCAACCTTCACTCTCGACCACATTTACGTAACCTTTTTACCTACACCCACGCAGGTGATGAGATCTGCACACCGCTTAAAAGAAACTTACTAGTGACTCCTCGCCACAAAACTGACTTCTTTTCCTTTTCGTTCACCGTCTACGCAGCCAGGCTGTGCAACAAGCTACCTCGCCAGATACGCGAAGCTAAAACACTGTCTATTTTTAAGAGAAGAGTAAGAGAGCACTATTTATCACTTTGCTAATCATCGTTGTAATCTATAAGTATACTACATGTTTGTACTGTATTTTTATATAAGTAAATATGTATAAATTGTACTTATGTAATTTTTTTTGTATTTATAATACATAATGGCACACTTATTTGCTTTATACGAAACTCTCCAGCCACAGGTCTGCTGGAAGAAATTTCTTAGGAAATAAGCAGGCACCTTTGTACATACAATTCTGTTCTTTTCTTCTTTCTTTTATTGTAACTTATATGTGGGCATAAATTGTTCAATAATTAAATAAACATTAGTACCGTACCAAAAGTAAGCTGCGTCCACAGATTTAGCAAAATGGTTCTAAATTGAGTGGCTACAAGTATCATCTAATTGCCAGACAACATTCCATTTAAGTGCAGTGAACTTGGCTTGCTTGTTTTTGAGTAAAGTATTTACAGATTAAGATCGTTCATGATTTTGGAAAAGGAAAATGCCTGTCAGTGTTACTCACCTTTAATATAAGTAAAGGTTTTTGGTGTTATTGACTTTCTTTCCAAAAAGTGGTATAAAAACAGATCGTTGACATTTACATTACAATTTCCATCAAAACAGGCATGTATAGGAACGCGAAAGTGATTCATTTCACGATCCGTTTGTTTCTCGTTAAGTATTTATGCAATGGAAAATCCATACCAGTTCCGAAACTCCGGTGAATTTTTTCGATATTTTAGGCTCAAAATTCAGCAAAGCGTAACAGTTCAAGTGGATCCAAGTCAAAATATATATAATAAATAATAATAAATGATTTCCAACACTCACGCTACACAAAGAAAACGCATTAAAATTCAAAAACATGCATTTGCTTAAAATTTTGTGAAAAAACAAATGATAGTCAAATTTTTTTGTTACAACCAGCCAGTATGTCCTCTAGAACAAAATTTTTTTTTTAGTTCTACCTACTTGGTTAGAAAAGATATAATAATGAGTTCCATGATAATAATGAATCCATGAGTTAGCAACTCCGTAATACAATGCACACTATTCTAATAACATTAATGAGATAATGAATGGAACCGAAAGCATGCTAACCAATAGGTAAAAGAAGCATAACTTGAACCAAGAAACTCGCAAGTCCTATATTTAAGCGCAGTGTTAAGTCGCGGAATGCTCATTACTTATTTTACATAATAAAATATTGCTATCAAATTTTATAAGGCATCATATTTCGGAAAATATTTTGCTGGGAGTAATAGAAATTTTGTCACGCTGTTTGTGCTTAAAAACAATAATTTCTAGTACGTTGGAACTTAGGTGAAAGAACTTTTCACTGATGGATGACCTTTGCAGCCTTTAAAGCCACTTAGGTTATTAATTATTTCAATTTCAATAGAAATTCTTTATGGACAAAAACACTGTCCAATGCAAAATGCATGGGTATATGTCCTTTACAGAATGTGAAGCTACAACGATTTAAACGAAATATTTGAAAATTTTAATACTTCAGAAACATTAATAACCAATTTGTGAAAGTCGCTTCCGGTCACACAATTATCTCCTCAAGAGTTAATTGTTTTACAGAATTTAAATTTATTTTACTTGAATGTGAAACACAAAATCCTAAATATTTAAAAAATAGATTACATTATATAAGGTTAAAAAATCCTTAAATAAGCGCATATCCACGTTTTACTTATTTATTAACCAGGTCGACTGACAACCTAATTTTAAAGTTCCTAATTTATCTCGAACCTATCTAATCCTACCTAACCTAGTCCCATGAACTGAGCACTAAAGCGCAAGTCGAATTTAATGGACTTAGGTGAAACGTTGACATTAGTAAAACTTCAGACTTTTCAGACTTGCAGGTCGTATAGATTCAGAGACCTGTATATACGTATTACGTTTTTTGGGTTTTTATCCCGAAATGATAATTTTTTCTGGAATTTTATTATCTCAGGTGTCGCTCGAGTATATAAAATAAATGTCTCTTTATGTGCCAAAATTTAATTGGTCTAATGGTTTTTCCGTTACACGCATACACACATATATACATACAGACAGACAATAAATTCAATAATAAGCAGTTGTTATCTATAAGGATTACTTAACACGCCCTCATCAACGTTTAAAAAAAATGTTTTGTTTACAGACTCGGCTTTGTAACAGTTTTGTTATACTTAGATCTGAAAGACAGAAACAGCCCATGAAGACCTCAATCCATCGCCCTTCTGTTATTCAAATAATCTTTGATTTTATAAAAGTTGTTTTATGTTTAGAGTCCTCACTACATAATTATTTACATAGTCAGAGCTTTGTCTGAAGCAAAAGCGTGGTAACTAACAAGTTGAAGTTTTGTAATAAAAATCATAAGCAATACTTTATTTCTTATATCTACATTTTTAAATCAAACATAGAAACACAATGTTTTGGCACGTTGCGTTCCACAAGACATTGGCATAACTCTGAGATACATACATAATTATTTATTTTATTGAACATTTAGTTACAATAAGTTTCATTAATTTTCAAAATGGATAGTTTAGAGCACCGTGCCGTGATCAAATACCTCCACAAGAAACACTTAAATCCAAAGCAGATTCATGAAGATATGGTGGCTACTTTAGGAACATCTGCTCCATTGTATACAATGATAAAAAAGTGGACAGCTGAATTTAAACGTGGACCAGAGAGCATCAAAGATGACCCCCGCATTGGACGGCCTTCTACTGAGTTAGCTGAAGCTTTAGTGATTTCATATGAACGTACACAAAACATGATCGTTAACGAATTAGGGTTCCACAAGGTGCCTGCAAGATGGGTTCCGCGGCTCTGTTTAGAGCTTTTTCAAGCTGATCCAAACGAATTTTTGGCAAGGTTTGTTACTATGGACGAAACATGACGAAACACTTTACTCCTGAATCCAAATAACAATCCAAACAATGGAAGAGACCCGGATCTCCAACCCCTAAAAAAGCCAAGGTGTGTTTTTCAGTAAACAAGGTAATGGCATCGGTTTTCTGGGATTCTAAGGTGTCATCTTGGTTGATTACTTAGAAAAAGGTCAAACTATAAATTCTGCATCCTACTGCACACTATTACGTTGTTTACGCGAAGAAATAATGTCTAAAAGACCAGGATTGTTGGCCAAGAAAGTTTTGTTTCATCAGGACAATGCTTGTGTTTACTCGTGGTTTCGAATTGCTTCCTCATCCCCTTATTCACCTGCCTTGGCACCTTCTGACTTCCACCTATTTTCAAAACTAAGTAAAACAGTTAGGTGGAATGAAACTTTCTACCAATGAGGAGGTCAAAGTGGCCGTAGATGCTGTTTTTGAAGACCTTGACGAGACCTTCCATTTAAATGGGATCAAAGCTTTGGAGGACCGCTGGACTAAATGCTGTGACCTAGGAGGAAAGTATGTAGAAAAATAAATATAAAAAATTGCATAATTCCTGTGTTTTCTTATTTAGGCCGCGAACTTTTCAATCCACCCTCGTATAAATGTAAAAACGATTACTGTGAAGTTTCTTGCATGTTCAGACAGACTGTTTTGTAGAGTATTTTATTTAGGTTTCTAAAATAACAACAGTTTCACAATTGAAAATTATCACTTATAATATAAAATAAAAAATAATATATAAAAAAGGGGGACCCAGAATAAACATACATATATCAACAACCATGACCGAGAACAATCATGTTTATCACACATATGAATACGCGAACCTGGGACCTCCGGCGTATGAAGCAGGGCTACTAACCACTATGCTACTCGGTCGTCAAAATTCAATGAATATACACAGAACCACTCATCTTCGCCATTAGGAAGGTTTCTCCTTGTGCAATGTTACCACCAAATTCCGAACAAACTTGCTATTATTACCTATTGTGATCGACCAGAAGAACGAATTATCAAAACATGCATAGCCATGAGAAGACATTCTAATTATACCAATAATTAGGTTTCGACGGCGCCAATAGTCGAGTCAAGGTATCCTGCTGAATACGAATATTAAGTTTTTATAACTCGGACATATTTTATTAAGTATGTGATTTCGAAGTGTTAAAAGTAATTGCAGGTCTTTCTCCAACAAAATGTGGATTTTATGTAAAATACTTGTGTACTTTATTTTATTTAAACTTTGAATAAAAATTTACTCGATACGATAATATGAGGGTCAATAATCTAAATTTTTTACGACTGACATGCCTAACACCCAAAAAGAAATTGTTTGGTTTTTAACCACGGGATTTAACGAGCTATCGTCAGGTCATTTTAATAGGTAATATTTGACAATTCATCTAAATTCAACAATGTAACATGTAACGGCGAGCATAAAATAATATGTTTTTTCGTTTTGTTAGAACTGCACAATTGCTTAACTTTTTTCAATTACGATTACATATTTATTGTAATAATGACTGATGCGAGTAATTTTACGATTTGCTTTCACTAATAAACCATTTTAAACATAATAAACAATTTCTGATCTGAAGAACTGAACGTCGTTAAAATATTGCGTCAGTTAACCCTTTTTCTTTTTAAACACTAAGGATGTTACTCTTAAAATCGAAAGCTGATAAGTTGAATCGAATGCAATGATAACTTGTGAAGAAATATCATCATAAATTAATAACCATTGTGATTATAATAAAACATAATTATATTTATTATTCTTTTAACTAACTATAATAATACAAAAAATAACTAAATAGAGAATCATTGATGCTAGGTACAATTTAGGTGGGATGTTGCTGGCAACACCACCAGTGCGTGTCGATGACGCCATTACATGACGGTCTTTTGTCGTTGAGTGAAATGTCTGTGCGTTTATGGTGTGCTCTCTGTTATTTTCTTCTAACCCGGCTTTTTTATTGGACTGATCTCACTGACTACGTTTACCTGGCTATAAATTGGACTCCGATTGCTTAACAATTAGTAAACAAGAACAACATCACATTTTTCATTTCAAAACGGGGGAAATCGCTAAACAGTCAATCTCGCGAACTAGTGGTAAAATTGTACAATTATTTTGACCGTGAATCAGTTAACGATGGGCGGCCTCTTTTATCATTGACACAACCGAGAGAACGCGTTGCCGAAGCATTAGAAATAGGGAAGAGGACAGTAACTCAAATTCTGAAAGAGAAATACGGACTATCAGGCTCAGAAGATAATACTTTACGTACACCGAAAAATTAAAGAGAGCCAAGAAAATTGTTGGCGTTGATAATTTTGATGCTGCTGCAATTCACAACCACATTTATGGATATTACTCGAGAAAAGAATATCCTACACGGGAAAAGTTAATGAGTTCGCTAAAAGACGCAGGCTTATTTTTTGGCCGTAAATCGTCTCTGTCAAAGGTTTTGAAATCGATTGGCTTTATATTTAAAAAATCTGACAAGCGGAAAATCTTATATTGAAGAGAGAGAGAGAGAGATTTTGAACATTCTTACGTCAAGTAAAGAAAATTACAATGTCGTGTTTATTGACGAAACATGGTTGAATGCGAACCATATGGTTTTGCATACATGGACCGATAATACAGCGACCTCAACCTCAAAAGTTCCATCGGAAAACGGAGCCTGACTTATTATATGTCACGCGGGATAAGCTTCTAAAGGTTTTATTCCAGACTACCTCCCCGCGTTCGCCTCTAAAACTACAAGTGATTATGGAGGAAATGAACTTTGAGGTTTTTAAAGAGTGGTTTGAGAAGCTGCTAGTCAGCTTAGAAAACCCATCTAAAAATAAAATGGACAATGCCCCGTATCATTCTGTACAAGTTGATAAACCACCAATTCTCGTGGCTGGTAAGAAATGGTGTGGATGCAAGTCCAACTTTATTAAAAGTTGAGTTTTTAAATCTGGTAAAAGCAACTAAGCCGTCCAAGCTCCGCTATGTAATCAATGAACTAGCCCTAGAGCATGATTACGAAGCTACTCGATTGCCTCCCTACCATTGCCAGTTTGAACGAGATGTGAGAATAGACAAT
This sequence comes from Marasmarcha lunaedactyla, assembly GCA_923062675.1. Taxonomy (NCBI): domain Eukaryota; kingdom Metazoa; phylum Arthropoda; class Insecta; order Lepidoptera; family Pterophoridae; genus Marasmarcha; species Marasmarcha lunaedactyla. The sequence continues at coordinate 5,448,366 of OV281361.1, read as the reverse complement.
ATTATTGAAAATGAATTAATAATACCTCTGAGTGCTGACAGCAGTGATGAAGATAACAATACTAATAACAGTTCTGATAGTTCAACTGAATAAATGCAATTTTTTTTATATATTATGTACTTGTCTTATTTTGCTCCTTAAATTTACGAAAGAAAAAATAATAATGGGACAGGGATTCGCCTGATGATTTTTAAAATTCACAAGTCATACGGACTTGAAACACATGTGAATGAAAACGATTATTTCACTTTAATCGATGTTTTTAAACAGGTCACCTCACTATCAAGATAAAACTGACAGACGTCAAATGTTACCTATTGAAATGGCCTGACTATAGTGACTAGTAAAATAGTTTAAATCCTGAAACGGTACTTGTGCGGTAAAAGTTATATAATCCACGAAGTCGGTGCAGTAATTTTTATCGATTGCACATAAACAAATTTAAACAAACCTTACTTCTTTGTGCTAAGACAGTATATATAAAATGTTACAATTTTGTTGATAAAATATGAATACAACCTTTTAGACAGTTTGTGATTGTCATGTTTCATATTTATGAAACTGAATAACTGTCCTTGGGTTAAATAAACAAGGGTTGAAATATGAAAAATTTTTGGCCTTCCATTACAAAGTCGATGCAACCGATTATGCAATTTGTATTGGAAGTCCCGACCCATGCTTCTGTTTAGTAGTGTAGTTTTACGAATATATCTTCTATACCAAATAAAACCAACGGTCTAAAAAATTACCCTGTATTTATCTGAAAGGTTATTAATCAGTACAAAGCCGAAGACAAGAGCTTTAAATTCTAAGTTGGAGGGAACCAACATTAAACTCCATTTAAGCGACATAAAGTATTTTGTACAAGATTTATGATGCTTTATCTGAAAGACATCGCATTTAGAAAGTTTATAAAAGTGAACTTTTGTAAATTGTTGGTTGACTGAAAAAGTACAGTTTTTCTCTGTGGTAACGATTAAGTTTATTTGGTTCTTTTTCTTACTGTACTTTTGTTTAATATCACTTAAACATTCCGAGTTGCGTTTTCTTGTGCCCCTTTGACTAATATTAATACAATATTATAAATTTATGACAAAACCTTAACAAATTGTACATGAATTCTTTATATTCATGAATTTATTATTACGATAAATACCAAGGTCATAGTTCAAGAACCGCGACGCGAAAATACACTGTTTTATCTAAATTGCGTTTAACTTTAAACGCTTTTTGATAGTAATATAGTTTTAAAGATTCCCAAGACAGAAACTATTGTGAAAGTTTGCAAAATGCTTGGTTACTTATACGTAAGGTGGATAACACAATAAAATGGACTTCAAACAGAAGTTTTAAGGAATTATGTCGTGTGGAGATTTAAGTCTTATATACTGTGAAATAATGCATTAGTATATTCTATTATTTTTTTATTCTGAGAATGAAATAAGAAGATGTAACTAAAAATATATATTAAACTTTTGCAGCACCTTAATATACGTAATATTTACATAACAGTTTAATAACCCCGTAAAACGTAACGATCGATGGTAAAATTTTTGTAGTCTATTTGGGTCTGTTCTGGTTATTTTATTGTAAGTTTTTTTTTTTTTTTTTTTGTTCCCCTCCGCGGGAAGGGCAGGAGGATAAAAATGCCCTGACGCATACTCTGGCGCGATTCCAAAGTTATGTGGGACTCGTCCCGACGCCTACCAGGACCATACCCACTAAAAACCCCCTGTCGGCTCGTGCATTTTTGCCACTCAGCCTTCATCGGAGCGACGGCCAATTGGAGAAAGAGGCCGCGCTAGCGGGGCCCAGAAGGGGTCACCCGCTGGGATTACATAGCACTGAAGGTGCTCAAAAATTAAAAGTAAAATAAAAACATTAAAAATGAAAAGTTAATAATGAAAACATTAAAAATTGAAAAATTAAATATGCATTAATTCGGATTTACGTTAGAATTAGAATTTGCGGCCAGAAGGGCCTCGAGATCGCGTGACAGTCTGGTGGATGAGTACGTTTGCGCATTTCTAGGCCTAGCGACTTTGAATTTCGAGTCTAACACAGGAGCAGCATATGAGACAGAATCACGAACTAGAGGATTGGGATGGGTTTCGGAGCGTTTTAAGAACGCTTCAGAGAGTGTTTTGAGATATTGTTGTACTGTAGGCAGTTCAAGATCTCTATGCAAGTCCGCGTTACGCACGTACCACGGTGCGCCTGTGGCCCGGCGGCAAAAGAGGTTTTGAACTACCTGCAGTTTGTGCAGGAGGGAGGGTTTGGCGTGGGCAAAGATTGGCGAGGCATACGTCATGACGGGTCTAACGCAGACCTTGTAAAGTGTACGTTTGTTTCTGAAGGACATTTTACTTTTTCTACCTAACATGCTATTTAGGCGGACTAAATAGTGACGAGCGAGTTTCAAAACTCTTTCAACGTGTGGCTTGAAAGAAAGCGTCGGATCTAATGTGACGCCTAAGTATTTAGTACTGCGCTTCCAGGGGATGGGAATGCCTAACATTCGAACGTGGGGATCGCCATCGGGACGACGGCGTTTGTGGTCGAAGCGCATCGCAGAACTCTTTTCAGGGTTCACATCGATGCGCCATTCTTGAAACCATGCACCAAGGGCGTTTACGGCCTTTTGGAGTCTGGTTACAAGGCGCCGAACACCGTGGCCTTTGGTATAGAGTGCGGTGTCGTCAGCGAAGAGGGCGAGTTCGACGCCTTTCGGCGGGATGGGAATGTCGTTGGTGTACACGGTGTACAGCAGAGGGGCGAGGACTGAGCCTTGAGGGACTCCAGCCTTTATGGGACGAGGTGCAGAAAGCGTGCCTTCGTGTTTAAATCGAAACGTACGGTCTTTGAGAAACGACGCTATTATCCTCACTAGGCGATCCGGTAAGCCTATCTTGTAGAGTTTATAAACGAGACCGCTGTGCCAGTCTTTATCGAAAGCCTTGGCTACGTCAAAGAAAACCGCGACTGTTTTATAACGACGCGGATAGAAACCGTCAAGTATATACTCGACGATTCGATGGACTTGCTGAGGGCAGGAGTGTTTAGCGCGAAAGCTGAACTGATGGGGAATAATGAGAGGATCGCCATCCGTTGGAAACAGATGGTTCCGCATTCGAGAGAGTATGACTCTCTCGAGAAGTTTAGACATTGCCTTGAGGAGGCTGATGGGTCTGTGATTAGCCGGGACGTTCAGAGGTTTGCCCGGCTTGGGAATGCCTATGACTGTCGCTTCTTTCCAAGCTTTTGGAAAGTAGCTATGGTCGAAGCAGGCATTGAAAATGATAGCTAATAAGGTAAGCATCTGTTGAGGTAGGTGCTTAAGTGCGTGGTTTATTGTAACTCAATGAGCTTCTGTATTTAAAGCCCCTTCTGGCGTGACCTACACACTACTAACCTGCTCCTCCTCGCTACGCTCGTCGTCGCACCTAATATTATTTGTTACTTTCAAGACTCAACATAACTACGCGTCACCTCAATTTTGCTTCCTCTCATGTTATTTATGCATAAAAAATGTAGAAATATTTTTTTACCCCGATTTTAGCAGCCCCACTTACGAATAATTACCTTCTTTTTCGCCGGGCACATCCCTCACACACCGAGCGATTGCATGCTTTCGCATTTGAAGGTTTGAATTTTTTTTTTCGAGAATTTGAGATTTTGTTTTTGGCAAAAAGGTCATGCGCCATCATAAGAACACTAGTTATGGTGCGGAGAACTCATGACGAAGTCATAAAAAAAATCAGCCTCAAAATCGCTGGTGGCGCGATACGGAATATTTACCCGATCGATTATACAATCAGAAGAAATGAGATAACATTTCATCTAAAAAAGAGACATCTTATTTTACATTTTTCTGTAGCTTCTTTTTAAAATGGAATGTAAAAAATACAAACGCATCTTAGATTTCATTAAGTGGCAAGTTTTAGTAAACTTTAAATAAACTGTTGCGAATACAAATAAAGTCTATTCAAATATTTTAACAGCTCGACACTACGTGCAAGGATGAAATCCATTAAGTAGTACCTGTAGTTACTATTTACCCAAAAAACCGCACTAACATTGATTTGGTACATATATAAATAAATTTTGGCTGGCACGACTTCAAGAATATACGAACTTATGCATTGACTTCTCATGTTAACTCCACGTTCCGTCGGTCGATTTCAAACCACTTGAAGAATATTTCTAAGGTCTGACCCGTTCAAGTGTACTTGACGTAATACAGGGTAGAAGAATGTATGAATATACAGGATGTTAATGGAACATTCATTTAAACTTACTCCTTAGCATATTCTTAACAAGTTATTTGTGAACCCAAATTTCAAATGTATGCTTAATTCTAGAACCGATTTTCTTCAAACATGGCTAGAAAACTTTCGATACATGCATCTTTCAAAAAACATGTATATAACTAAAACTAAAAGCAATTCACCTTTTAAATTTATTTAAAAACTATTATATTAAGATAAAAAAAACTAAGCGCATAAAATATTCACTTGATGAAATAAAAAAAAAGCAACTGAAATAATATTTGTGAAATAAAGGGATGTTTCTAATTAACCTTACTCCAGTTTTAAAAAACGTGCATACTAGAGTATTCTGGAGTATTCTAACAAGCTACATTGAATTAAATATTTCACCATGTCTTGAAAATCGGTGCAAGGAGGAGTTTAATCAAGCTTTATATGTTAGCATTTATATTCTAGCGTTTTGTTACGAGAGTCCTATTCTAAAATCTTTTTATCATCGAATATCGCACGATAAGTGAAAGTGGTAAGTTAATGTCGTTTTATGTAAAATAGACAAAAATGTGTCTATCACAATGCAATCTTATCTAAATAGATTATAAAGGAGTCTGATTTTGTGCACTGTAATTTTCTTGTTGATATTTTATAAATTTTTACAATAACAATTAATAATTTTCATCGACTGCTTATACACAACTCTTCATAAATAAGTTATTTATAATGATTTAAACTGATAACAGAAAAACAGAATTATGTTTAAACACAAAATATATTCCCAAGTTGAGCATATCGAAATTTTGCGAATATGCCTCTCAAAGAATTAAAACAATTTGGATCCCTATCAGCGGAGACACAGAGAAAGAAAATATTTTATATTTCTATTTCTTCCTACGATAAAACGAATTGCTTCTTTTATTTCAGGAAATATTACCATATACGAGACAGCTTTTTAGCTTGACAAAGAAACGTTTCATTGCAATTCTGAGTTTTTTGTTCAATTTCAAATATCACTTGAGTTTGAGTAAAGTACTGCCGAGAGCAATTAGGGCAAAAAAAATCTGTAAAATATGTCTTGTGGTCATTTCAATATTTATATTGATTAATTTAAGAGCCTTTATACAAATCAACACTCTTCCGAATCGGCAAACTGCAACACGCACACGTATCCATTACATGCACACATCTGCAGTGCTGTATGATACAGTTGCTGGCCGTCAATTAGCGCGTCCGCAATGGTTTTGATACTTTTTCAAATATGTTTGACTTATTTTACGTTATTATATTTTACTTTTTATTTATAGAAATATAAATTTATGTAATTTATTACTTGAGTTATGTTTTGCAAAGTAAGATATTTAAATACCTAAATAGGATAATATGGGCCGAAATAAAATTGGGGTACAATAAGGGCTTAACGAAGAGTGTAATATCGTACAGCAAATTGATAATGACTAGAGCTATTAAATTTACTGATTATGTTGACATATTTTTATCACTGACTAAAAATAGGGATAAATACCCTGCAATGGGTTGACACTGAGCTGATCTTTTTTTCCGGGTACTTAAAAGTTTAAACTTTTAATGAATATACATTGTAAACTATATGTGCTTAAATCGGAATATATACACCTTCTTCAGCTTAAGCTCATTATGTTAACTGAAGGTATGCAATTTTGTTAATCATGTCATTTTTGGTATTGTTTTATAGATTGAAAATCATTATGAACAAGGAGCAACCAGCGACTACCAAAGTCGAATGTAACGAAGATCTTCCCAGTTGCTTCAAGGCTGTTAATTATCCTGTAAGTTAATAATTTATTTTAAAAATTTTAAATAAAAAAACCAGCTGTTGCCTTCAAATTTTAACTTGTATCTCGTAACTTGTTCGTATGTCTTAACAATTTTAGGAGGAGAATTGTGTTGGTTAAAATAGTAATTAGACTACAATTTGTAGTACTCCAGATTGTCACAATCTGGCTTACTAAGCGATCTGCATGCACTGTAATCTACGATCTAAAGGTTTTCCCTTTCCCTTGCTACAACGTCAATCTGAGAAAGTCACAATTTGTCATATAGTCCAGAGGGACAATATCGCATTATATTAAGAAGGCATCGGTGCCTCCTCCAGATTGGCGAATGTCTTTTTGAGCTTTGGGTTCCGGTTTACCGGTCAGTGCAGGTTGTTATACGCTCATACATTTCCAAAGATAAAAAATCATTAGTACGTGGCAAGGTTCGTTCGAACAAACGACCATAGGATTAAGAGGCCAGCCACTGCGCCACTACAGCCGCCTTTACTACAGTGCCTGTTTGCTTCTCCAGCCTTCGTGATATTATTATTTTGGCCACCGCTTTGATATTTTCTTGTTAAATTATATTGTTTACCTACTTTTATTACCAATTTTAAAAGTTGGTGGTAATTACACTCGTGTTTAAAATAAAATGTTGGTCTTGGTATAATTTTATATTTTTATTTTATATATAACTGTAATTTAATACGTCTTACTCCGATGATTGAGCAAGTCAGAATGTCTTGATTTTTTTATTTCTTTTATTTAAAACATTAATCAAATATATTTTCTTCTTAATTTATATCGACCTCTTTACTGAAACATCATAGCATACTGACGTGATTCCTAAGGCTTAGCCGTGACGGTACCTAAAAACAAAGACTTTTATAGATTTGTGTATTACTTATTAGTAAAATAATACTTGGAAAAATGCAGTAATTCGATATTAAATTTATTACTTATAATAAAAATAAATATTTATACTAAAAGTATCAAAATTGATGGAAAGTGTTCGATATTTACGACGGAGTTCGATAGCACTGGGCAAAAGCGCGGGAAAAAGAGCTATACATCCACACTCTGGAAGGCCTCGGCCGGTACTAAATACAAGCATTTTTTTTTGTTTCACTCCACGGAGAAGGCAGAAGGATAAAAAATGCTCTGACGCATACTCCGCGCGCGCGATCGGAGTTATGTGGGACTCGCTCCGAGCCTACCAGAACCACTACCCACTAAAAAACCCCCTGTCGGGTCGTGCAATTTTTGCCACACAGTTTTCATCTGAGCGACGGCCAATTGCAGAAAGAGGCCGCGCTAGCGGGGCCAAGAAGGGGACACCCGCTGGGTTTTACATAGCACTGAAGTTGCTCAAAGCACCGATGGTGAATTCATAGCACTTAGGGTGCTCAAAATTGCAAGAGAGGTTAAATTACATTACATTATTAGAAGTTAAGTAATTCGAATTTACGTTAGAATTAGAAGTAGCGGCCAGAAGGCATTCGAGATCTGATGACAGTCTGGAAGAAGAGTACGCTTGCGCATTCCTAGGCCTAGCAACTTTGATTTTCAAATCAAGAACAGGGGTAATATACGAGACTGAAGCTCGAACTAAGGGATTGGGGGGGGGGGTTTCGGAGCGTGTAAAGAAGGCTTCCGAGAGCGTTTTGAGGTGCTGTTGAACTGTAGGTAATTCAAGATCTCTGTGCAGGTCTACGTTACGCACGTACCATGGTGCGTTTGTGGCCCTGCGGCAGAAAAGAGTTTGAACCACCTGCAGTTTGTGCAGGAGGGAGCGTTTAGCGTGGGCAAAGATTGGCGAGGCATATGTCATGACCGGTCTAACGCAGACCTTATAAAGTGTACGTTTGTTTCTAAAAGACATTTTACTTTTTTCTAACTAACATACTATTTAGGCGGCCTAAGTAAATACGGGTGTGTTTCGATACTCTATAGACGTGTGGCTTGAAAGAAAGCGTCGGATCTAAGGTGACGCCTAAGTATTTAGTACTGCGCTTCCAGAGGATGGGAATGCCTAACATTCGAACATGGGGATTGCCAGCGGGACGACGGCGTTTGGGGTCGAAGCGAATCGCAGAACTCTTTTCAGGGTTTTCATTGATGCACCATTTTTGAAACCATACACTGAGGGCGTTTACGGCCTTTTGGAGTCTGGTGATGAGCTGCGGAACACTGTGACCTTTGGTGTAAAGGGCGATGTCGTCGGCAAAGAGGGTAAGTTTGACACCTTTCGGCAGGATGGGAATGTCGTTAGTGTACACGGTGTACAACAGAGGAGCGAGGACTGAGTCTTGTGGGACTCCAGCCTTTATGGGCCGAGGCACGAAAAGCGTGCCTTCATATTAAAATCAAAACGTACGGTCTTTGAGAAACGACGCGATTATCCTAACTAGGCGATCCGGTAAGCCTATTTTATAGAGTTTTTAAACGAGACCGCTGTGCCGGACTTTATAGAAAGCCTTGGCTACGTCTAAGAAGACTGCGACCACTTTATAACGTAACGGATAGAAGCCGTTTCGACTCTATGACTCGATGTCTCTATTTACTCGTATGTACTTGACTATACAGTGTACTTGCTGAGGGCAAGAGTGCTTAGCGCGAAAGCCGATCTGATAGGGAATGATGAGGGGATCGCCATCCGTTGGTTGGTTCCGCATTCGAGAGAGTATGGCTCTTACGAAAAGTTTAGCCAAAGACTTGAGGAGGTGGATGGGTCTGTGATTAGCCGGGATATTCAGAGGTTTACTCGGCTTGGGAATGCCTATGACTGTCACTTCTTTCCAAGCTTTTGGAAAGTAGCTAAGGTTGAAGCAGGGATTGAAGATGATAGCTAACAAGGTAAGCACCTGTTGCGGCAGATGCTAAAGTGCATTGTTGGAAATACCATCCGCACCCGGAGCCTTTTTGGATTTTTGACGTATAATGAAAAGAGAAATTTCGTCATTAGACACTGTGACGTGGTCAGCGGTGATGGGGAGAGAGTCCCTGCGGAGGACTTTGTCTGCCACCGCCTCGATGTGGGAGGGGTTCGTGGGTTGCGTGTTGGGCGAGCATTGAGAGGCAACGCTATCAGCGAAGCAATAGGCTTTCTCTTCATTTTTTAAGGTGGTAGTGCCGTCGGGACGAATAAAATGAGGTACGTGCAAGGCGGAGTCTTTACGTAGGGCTCGGACCGTGCTATAATACGCTTGGTGGGACGGGGAGATATTCTCCATGAGATCGATCATTTGAGCGTGTCGGAATTCCGCGAGGCAAGACCTAACTTGACGTTGAAGCTGATTCGCAGCTGATCTATAGGCGGGCGTGGGATAGAGCTTGGCTCTCCGGAGAGCCGCGTTCTTAGCTTTAATAAGATTGCTAATGGCTTAGGGAAGCGTGGGTTTGCCTTGCTTAGCAACCTTTTCGTTGTCACTGATGGCTAAGTTGATAGCATCAGTGAGGGAGTTGACTAACGAATCTATTTTATCCGGGCTATCGCGAGCGGAGAATTTGGGGCCTCTAAGGCTGAAATTAACGTATTTTTAAAACCATTCCAGTTGATAAAGGTCTTAGGAGAGGTGACGTTATCGTTAGGCGGCAATAGGGAGATGGGGCGGTGATCGTAGCCTAGGCCATTGAGCGGTTCGATAGACCTGAGATTGAGGTTGATTCGTTTGATGATCACAAAATCGAGGATATCAGGAGAGTGGTTTGGGTTGTGATAGTGAGTGGGAGTGACGGGAGAGATGACGTCTTAGTCAAGTTGCTCAGTGATGTTAAGGAGAGCGATACCGCTGGTGTTAGTCGATAGGCACGTCCAGTCAGTATGTTTGGAGTTAAAATCTCCGAACATAACGACTGAATGGCCGAGGGCGAGAATGGTCTCAATATCGCTGCGGATTGGTCTGGTGCCACTAGGTATGTAGATTGAAGCTATGATGATGGTTGTATGACCAGTCATGGCCAATCTACATACAGTGACTTCCATGTTGAGGAGAGGAGGGGTAGGGAGAGGAGAGCAGTTTTTTGTAATAGATAGCTGTGCCGCCGAAACCGTCGGGGTTGGACCTATCGTTACGGGTGAACGCGTAATTGGGAATAGCAAATCCCCTGGAGTGGTTTGGAGTGAGCCACGTCTCTTTAAGAAGCAATAAGTTTGGCTTGTTGTTCTGAAGGAACAGTTTGAGCTCAGGCCGGTCCTCTTAGTAGAGGAGCGCGGAGCGCGCGGACAACCCCTGTAGTTTGCTGTGTAGCCGGACTGGCCGCATAGCTCATATGCAGGGGGGAAGTGGAGTCGGGAGTGCTAGTGCACTCCTTCGTAATATGGGGATCTAGGCACTTTACGCACCTGGGAGTGGCTGAGCAATTAGCCGCTGCCTGGCCGTAAAGCTGGCAACGGTGGCATTGCTAGGGGGCCCACGATGGCTCGGACGCTTGATGGAGATGTTCGAGAGTCCGCAGATTATGCGAGCCACTCTGAAGATCTCCCTCGAGTGTTGGATAGGATGACAAGGGCGAGTGGAAAACGCCTACCGCGGTTAGAGTGCATCTTGTGCACTGCTTCAGCCGGGAAGCCCTGGGACTTAAGGTCCTCGAAAATGTCGTCGTTACTACCTTCGAACAGGACGCCCCGTAATACCACACGGACCTTGCGCTACTCCGGGAGGGCGTAAGTATGATAAGCGATTTGATTGATCGATAGAAGCCTAGTAAAAGACCGGAAGTCAACGATGGTCGCGACCTGAATTTTAATTGATTCGCCTGCGTTGGCGGCTTTTAAGTAGTTAATTTTGTGCTCTTTGTACAAGTTAGAAACCACGGTCCAACGCACTTTTTTGTAGAGGAAGACGGGCGGAGGGAGCTGAGGCTTAGGTGGGACGGGAGCGCAGTGCGTCACTGGCTTCGCCGGGACCGACGGAGATGCGGTCGCTTCGAGTGACATAAGTGGCGCGGGGGCGGGTGTTAAGGACACCGGGGAGGGCTTGGGTGTTGAAGATACCGCTGCTTTTTTCGAGCGCTTCTTGGAGTGTTTGGCGAATAATTGGAATGGCGGCTCAGTAGAGCCGGTTAAAGTGGCGGCGACCCACGAAACTTCGAACGCAGCGGAGTCTGAATCACTCCCGGGAACGGTACGCTTCCTACGTAATGTGCGCGAGGACGTGTCCGAAACATAGTCCATGTCGGAGGGCACGGGAGACGCGGAAGAGCTATAGACTTGAGGGGTCTGGGCGTGGTTGGCCTGAGAGGCCGAGGTTGGGGCCTGAAGCGCTGGCGAAACGATTGTTGCCCGTAAGGCCTGCGTTAGAACATCGCCAGATATGATGGCGCCGGACGCTGCGACCGCCTAGGCGAAGGCTTTCGCAAAGTTTACTAAATTCTGCGAATCCATAATGGAGGGTTGGGACTATAAATATATAATTATATAAAGTATGCTTAGAATTCTTAGTAACCTAGCTAACCCTAGTGGCTATCCTCCATACCAGGGGTAGGAGGGCTGGGGAAAATAACTTAAAACTAACAGTAGTTCGCCGAAGGCCGCTACCTAGAATCCTGAAAAGGGTACGCAGCTAAAGAGTTGACCGCGTTAGGGTCAACCTTTACCGACAGAAAGGGCGAATGCACACGAAAACACACAGAAATGATAAAAAATAAATATGAAAATATAGGAAAAATAAATGAAATAGAAGAACGAATAAAATAAAAAGACTGGATCAGTACAAATTCTTTGTCAGCGTTAAGTATCCTTTATACTGAAACCAGACTACTCACGCTGGGCCCACACAGCACTCAGTACAAGCACAACACAACTCAGCACAGCACTTTGAAGACTAAGATACTTAGTCGCAAAGAAAAATAATGACTTTGACAGCGCTCGGAGGGAGTAAGAAAATACAGAAAGTCACGGAACCAATACGCTATACTCTGACGTGAGGAAACTGAGCGCCACTGAATAACAGGAAGAGACCGATCAATCGGAGTCGTTTTGCACGTCCGAACCGGGCGGCGATCGGAGCCAGAATGAAAATACAAGCAGCGCATTGCATTGCATTGCGCATGCATTCGATTTTATATGAATTTTACACATTTTCATAACTGATTTTTTAGAAGTATTTTTAAACGGTCTTGAATTATATTTCTGTTTTATTTAATTACTTATATCTTTGTTAGTAACAAGAAGTAAAAATTATTACTTTTGTAACAGTACAAATGTTTCGAAAACTGCAACAAACTGAAATCTAACTTTTTCGCGCTTTGATTTTTATGTTTTGGCCTTTAAAAAAATAATATATTGGATTTTCTCTAAAGACTCTTTTGACGACAAAACAGACACCATAGCAAACTTTTCTTTTTCTGTTTGCGTCAGTTACTTTTATATTTATCGTTTGGCAAAGTATGCATGTTTCATTTATTAGGATTACAAGAAAAGGCGTATGAACAATAAATTTTCCTACTAAAAAACTATCTGAAGAAACGAACATTTCCTCAATACATGTTTTAGACGATGAAATTTCAAATAATTTGAACTCATATTTTGATGCATACGTGTAATATTTTGATTGGAAACGAACACTGAAAACTCCTAAAATTGCACGATTTTGTATAAACGCTCTTAAGTTAGTATTATTTCACTATTTGATTATATATGACTCTATGAGTTTGAATTTAAAAAAAAATGTTTTTATTTGATTTGATTTAACGACATTTTCTGGCATGAAATGTGGAAAGTTATAATTGTGTATTTTTTAATAATTTTGATTAATTTTATTGGTTTACTTCATTTGATTTATTATTTTAATATCTGACTTTTAAATTAATAATATGCTGAATTGATTGTCACTTTTATGTTAACCTTTTATTGTTAATAATTTTAATGTTTATTCGAATATTCACTTGCCACTTCGGTGATTTATGGCTGTAATAATTAATCTTTATTATTCAATCTCTACGTATTACTTGTAATTATGAAAAAAAATTTGATTAGATTTAAAAGATAAGAAAAACCTTCAGATATACAGAAATATTAAGCCCTTAATCTTTATTTTAATTAAATCTTTACTCAGCTGCGTATTCAAGGAGTGCTCTACTGCTTTTCTGTATTACTTTGTCCTTTGGTAAATCCCTAACAACGTGGATGCAATGTTTGTTCAGGCGTAAAATTGTAAGACATAAAACTTACTTTCGCATTGGCAATATTAGTGACTAAAAACAACCGATAATCGCTAGCTATAATAAAGTAGGTCTTTATACATATTATCAGAAAGCTTCTTCTATTTTTAATGTAATTTAAAATTAACGATTTGATTTTTCTATTACAAAGATGTCTCAAATAACCAAGTATGATCTACACAGAGTTATTTGCAATTATACTTCACAAACTTTTTTTTTTCGGAGGGGAAAATGCATTACGCATTCCACACGGGCGCAGTGTGCCCCCGAGTGGCTATTTGGGACTCCCGTATAGGCTAATGAGACCCACGGTAAACCCACTAAAAACCCCCATCTTCCGCCTCGCCGCCTTGTGACGGGGTTAAGGGAACGCTTTCGCACAAATCGCGAAAGCCCGAAGGCCCTCCACGATGGGCGCACCAGATGGTAAGATGCGCCTCCCTCCTTGGCCTCCACCAGTACTGTAGCAGACTCCCCCCGAGTTTGCTACTAGGAGGCCATAGATACCAGATAACTGGTACCCGGTGGTAGATCTTGTCTGTGGTTCTGCCACCGAGCACACCTCGGCCGCAGAGGATAGGGCAAGTGGCGCACCGCAATACCGACATGCCTCTCCCCCTGCGATTAGGGCTTGCAACCCGATTAACTGAATAACCGACAGAATTAAAACTCGGTTTTTTTTCTACACAAAACCGGGTATTTCGGGTTTTTCGGGTTTTTATATTCATGCATGTCAAATCAAATCAAATCATTTATTTGTTTGTACGAATATAGGGAAATACATAAGATATTTTATAATGTTAACATAAATTGAGCTCGTGCCGTATTCTACCATTGTGGCATGTACATAAGTAGTGTTACACAGTCATTTTTAGTTTGTCTAGAAGCTTGTCATTTTACCCAGATTCATTTTAATTTATTTATTTACAGAGAGTTACTTTTACAAACAGTCATTTAAGAATTTATTTATTGGTCCAAAGATGATAAATAGTCATAGTACAATTGAATTTGTTTTTACCTACATTCTTTGTCATTGATATAATCGAGTACAGTGTAATAACATTTATCTAGTAGAAACCATTTTTTAGTTCTTTCTTCTTCTGTTCTTAGTTATTATACCTAATTATTAATTTCTTTAATGGATTTTGGTAATTTATTATATATATTTGGGGCCATTCCAAAGAAACCTTTAGCAAACAATGCGGTACTCCGAGGTGGAGCACAAATAGTATCCTTGTGTCTTCTACTATTTAGTTTTTCTAACAAGTTGTGATTAATTTTTACAAATAGGGCTGTTTAAAGTATATAAAGGCATGAGAAGGTCAGAATTCTTAACGTTTTGAAGCAGGGTTCACAGGATTCTATGCTTTTAAGGTTATATATAGAACGAATACAACGCTTTTGGGCTTTAAAGATTTTTCCCTTATCTGTCGAATACCCCCAAAATATTATTCCATATCGCTGACTGACGTCTCGCTGACTACTTTCGACAACTTACGTAGCAAGTATGAAAATTTATTTATTATGCTGCATGCACTCTCTTTATGCTCTTTCCATTTCAGATTAGAGTCAACTATTAATCCTAAAAATGTTGTACATTTAATTTCTTTTATTTCTTGCCCGCAAAAGTAAATATTAAATGAAGTTGAATTATTATGTCTATTTGTGAAATTTATAATATGGGTTTTACTCAAATTAATTGTTAGATTATGTGTCATTGGCCAGTTCATTACTGAAGTCAATGTATTTTGAATGTCATTTTTGAGTATATTTATGTCCTTATTGTAGAAAATTAACGAGTGTCATCTGCAAATAATACCATGGAATGTGTAGTTATACTGGGGAAGTCATTTATATAAATAAGAAATAATAACGGCCCTAAAATACTACCTCGAGGAACGCCGTGCTTGACTTCTCTGTATTTGGAGAAAAAGTCAGTTTTGTGAGGGAATATGGGCACATTCTGGTAATTTGGGTAGCTTGCATTCTATTATGTATTTCACTTACGCAAAAAAACATTTTTGTACATTAATACAATAAAAATAAATCAAACTGAAAATGAGTCGTGTAACACGTATACTCTAATCATTTTATAATTCTCAAAAGAAAATTTTTATTAATATTTTTTCTTCAATTTTTTATAACGAATATTTTTACATGTGTATCTCAATGATTATGATTGTTTTTAATGTAAATATGTTTTATGTTTACGTAAAGAAGGTTAAATTTAGTTCGTTAAACTAATAATGAATATTTCTTTAGTTGATCTCATTTTAAAGACTCAATATAATTATTTTTCATTACAAGGTTTTTTAGAAAATTGTTGCTAAAGTGTGTTACTTTATTTTTTACATGTATTAAAACGTTATTATGAGCATAAGTATTATTGAAAATACTTAAAAAAGAAATGATAATCAATGTTTTTCACCTTTTTTTATATTAAAAACCGAAAAACCCGAATTCCCCGGTTTTTCAATATAAAAACCGAGTAATTCGGTATTCTGTGAAAGTCGGGTTTTTGCAAGTCCTACCTGCGATCCCTCCACGGCCGCAGAAGATAGGGAGAATGGCGCACCGTAATACCATCACTCCTCTTCTTCTGCGGTCCCACCTCCAAGCGCGTCCTCAGCGGACTTGTTCAGCCCGCTGGGAGCGCCCTCCTCGGGCCAGCCGACGGCCCAAACAGGCCGGCCCTGGTTGCCTCTTAGTTCACCGTGGTTGACCAGTCCAGTCACGGTTACTAAGCCCCCCGCCATGACAAGCCGGGCAACCATCGGGGAGGAACATATTTTTACCATGGGTTATTTTATATTTAGTGAAATAGCCTCTAAAATCTATATTACAAACTAGTCTAACCCTGAACTACTGTCCTGAACTTTGCTAGCAGTTAACAAATAATAGGTAAGAACTTTTAAACTAACAATTCAAAAATATAATAATTTTTGTTAGGAGGGATTACACTATCATATATCTAGGATCATGACTACTGATAATGTACTATAAACATATGGGTCATATCGTCTTTGATTAAGAATTTTTGATATTTGCTCTGATCATAGACATGGGTTTTGCCATACCTATTTAATATTATATATAGAATTTTCATTTTATCCTGAAACAAAGTTCGTCTATATCTAAATTGTAAGGCAATTGTGGTGGTTTTATTGACTGATAAACATTAAGTACAACAAATTTTTGCGTAAATTCACAATATACTTAGTGTTATTCTAAAATTATTGTTGACAATACTGCTGTAATAAAAAAAGCAATCTGCTGCATCTGTCATGCAGATCCATGGACTTAATATTTATATTATTCACACTACTTCATACACTACTGAAGCAATACCCAACACAACACACAACCGACTCTTCCTCCGTAACCACATATTATGACAAATAAAGGCTCATAGAACTATAATAATGTAATACATAGATATAAAACTAGAGGTCATATACATAATATGGAATCAGAGGTAGGATCCTGTTTATGATGATAGATATATGACAGTGTAATACCCCTCTTAATAGTAAAGGACCGCATTAGATTGTACCTTATAAAATATTTTCAATTTGTTCTCAATAGAGAGAGCAAACAAGCAAAGGATAGCGTACTATTGACATGCAGCCTACTGCGTAAGACAGAACGTAAACTAAAACTTTGAATTTAACGGTAAGTCCTATAAAGCGTGACAAATTACAGTCGAGCATTTGATACGAGAGACCATACACTTAACTTAAGGTATAGTATACTGTTTAGAAGAAAAACCTATGAATAGAGAACACGAGAGAGGAGTTACTACAAATAATTTATTTATTTGGTGGTTTTCGGAGGCATTGTGCCATAGATAGTAAAAAGGTATGTCATAATTAACACACTTTTTAATTGTTTACACATGTATTTAATCAAATAAAAAGCACAGTTTTAGCTTTACAAAGTATACAAATGCTTTTGGGTTGCCAATAATTCTATTACTGTTCAGCAAAATGAAGTTAGCACAATATTGCACACCGCTGGGGAATATCACCAAAACATTATTGAAATAGGTTAGTTCAAACTATAATTGAAACTTTATTTTTGGATCTCTTTCTTAGTTATTTTTTTTTATCTTTCAAATACAGCCTATCATTATACAAATTTTTATGTCCGTTTTAACCCGTGCTGTTATCAAAGATTACATAGAAACCAGAATACAAAACAAATCGTTTCGTGAAAACGAGGTTCTATTGTTTTACTTGGCTAAATAAAGATAATTTTCAGCTCATTATAAAGACTTGTGGTGTAAAATAATCCTTTTTAACTACCTTTGCTCCTGGCACCTTTTGTGGGTTCTCTGATTAATGTTTCAACGAGCACGCAATGCTGTCATAATTAACGCTCAGTAAGTACACTATTTATCATTGCTAAGTGAAGTATAAATCCTTATAGAGATCATTTTAAGCTATTCAGTCATTTTTTTGGGTAAATAATGAATGAAAAGTCAATATATTATAGCTCGTCAATAATTTAATAAGCTATATTACTGTTTATATATACTGTAACTGGTGTATATATACTATTATTCACCATAACAGCATTCTGTGTTACAGGTATTTTTTAACTGGTTCTGTTACAATATCAATCTGGATATGTTGGATCAATTTTAAGATATGGGATTATGTTTTGGGGCAACACCACAGATAAACACTCAGTTTTCAGGGCTCAAAAGAGATGTCTTAGGTCTATGTTTGGACTCAAGCAAGAAGAAACCGTAAATAAAAGTAAACCGTACTTCCGTAAATACAAAATCTTAACATTACCGGCTATGTACATTAGCGAAATCGCACATTTTGTAAGGAGTAACCCACATTACTTCGAGAAAAATTCTATAGGCACTCGCCGTGAGGACACTATAAAACGTACAATTACGCGCAAAACTCTTCTTCAAAGGATTAGCATTAAAAGCATGGCCCCTATTGTCTATAATAAACTACCGCGAGCTATTAGGGCAATCCAGACAACACACAGTTTAAATCTGAGCTCAATGGTTTTCTTGCTGAAAAAGCATATTATGATATAAAAGATTTTTTTGATGACATGACCCATAATTAAAATTGATATTAAATAGATATTAAATTTTTATTCTCTTTTCATTCTAAATAATGACATTGTATTACATTTGAAATTCATAATAAGTTGACTGTAATTTGACATTAATGATCTCATTTTTTGACAACATTTATACATTAATTGTTATTATCGTTATTGTCTTTTATTCCTAATTTTTTATATTATTATTATTGTTATTCTTATTAATTAATGAAATTGTAATACATTTAATTTTTTATAACTATTAGAATTCATATGCCATTAAGGCGAATCATAGCTGTACAAATAATAACGTCTCACCACCTGTAAAATCTTCCTATGATTATGAATAAATGATTTGATTGATTTTTTGATTGATTGATTAATCAAATTCAAATATTTATTTAAATTAAAATATTCAATATAACGTTGATAGTTAGTTGTTTTTATTGACGGTAAAGCATGACTTTTTACCGGTTTGGTAAAAACTTCGTTAAGAAGAACTAGCAGGAAACTTCAGGGGTATATTTTTTCCAAAATAAATTTACAATGTCTCTTTACGTCGATACAAAATTATTCTTATCTGCATCTGTTAGCTTGGCAAGTCTCCGAACACCCTCAAACATCACCTGTTCACGAGTTAACATGGGATTCTTTCTTAGCAGATGTGACTTATATGCGGAAAATGCAGAGGATTTCATTTAGCTTGCGAGAGCCTTTAGACCTGCCGAAAATCCATTTTTAGTCTTTTAGTCATAAACAGTCTACTTTTACTATATAGATCTTCAAGCTAATGATAAAAATCAAAGTTGTTAGCGACGCAACATGAAACGGATTCGGCATAATAGGGACATAGTCATATAATGGCTTTGTAAATAACGCTAGTCCACGCCCTCACTACTTGCGCCCACACTCGAACCGGGTCATTCAAATTGTTAGTAAGTCATATGATTCAATGGTAATATTTGCTGGTCAGTGCTATCGCTACTTGCGCCCGTCCTCGGATGGGTGGTTATTTTCGAGTGTGACGTAAGCAAGTACTAATAAGATTCTTATAGGAAATTAGGATGTTTTAGGAACCTAGGTATAGGTATATTTTAATGCTATTTTGATAACATTGATTTATGGTTGAATTGATGATATTTGTGTTTAAGTTCTTAGAGATTTCATTGGTAGATAAGCGTAATATGAGAAGCTTTATGTGTGTCTTAGATAGAAATAAGACCTAGGTTATTTGTCAAATACTGATTTGTTTAGATTTGTCATAATTGTGGTAATTTTATGGTTATTTCGTATCAGATTAGGTAGATAATGGTAGATATAACGTTATTGTATATAGGTTCATATAATAAAGTACTTATTTGAAGTAATAAATTACGTAATATGGTTAGATATTTTCTCGTTGAATAACTACGTAATTATAGGGTTTATTTTAATGGTTTATTGTAATGGTTTATTGATTATAATGTGTAAATTGCTTTCTTTTATTGAAATGTAATAGTTTTTTTCATGGTGTTTTACGTATTTGAAGAGAATAGCGAGAAAACCTTTGTTGTTGTATATGTTCCTAATTGGTAGTTATATCTTGTTTGATTATGTTAAAATCTAATTGTAATTAGAATGTTTGCATATTTTAATAATGTAAAATAATAAAATTATGTTTGTAACCGTTTCGCCTTAGGTACAATGTTAGGCTAAGTAAGTAGTCTGCCGGCGCAAACGGTGTTTTGAGATAGTCTTTGTGCTAGAAAGTTTTTGGTATTTAATTTTATCAATTGATATTTATGTAAACATATAGGAATCGTTTCGCTTTATTATTTGAATATAATATTGCAATAGTTTTGCTTAATAGTTTGAAAGATAATTCAATGTAAAGTTTAGAATCCAAGTAAAACTAAAGAGTAATTAGGTGCAAATTGCACAAACGCGCCAGCCAATCAGAGCGCTGGAATTATAACAACTAATAAGAAGAAAGAAAAAGTCTAATAAGAAGAAAAGTTCAGAAGAATCCAGCTAGAAGAAAGAAAGTGCTGTTCGGTGAATCCGGAGGCCAGTGAAGACCCAAGAAGACGTAAGCGCTATTCGGTGTATCCGGAGGCCAGTGAAGAGATCTGAAGAAAGAAGCTGAACTACAGGAACAATTGCGGTTCATAGGGTTGTTTATACTTCAGGTTTATTTGTAACCGCAATAAACGTTCATACTTTGAAGACGTGTTGTTTTCACTGCGCTCCAACCTGCACTCGATCAAGTCTGGTGTCACTCCATGGTTCGTCAGATCGTGGTGTCTTCGGGGCTTCGAAGGGTACATACGGCGGCATCTTCCCAGCCAGCGCAAAACCCCGCAACAAAAATATTTCATGGAAGACAGGAGTATACTGTAATAAATATTGTGAACCTTTAAGGAGATGCGAGACAGACATCTTAATTTTTAAAATTTAGACAAGTATAATATTAAAAGAGTTAATAACATATTAAAATTATCTTGAAGGAACCATACTTGAAGTAAAATTACAGGTAATGCTTGTTTTCTAATGGTTGCCTTTTCTAAAGGCCCATCATATTCAAAACTTCGTCACGTGAATATATGACAAAGGTTATTTCAAATCATATTTTGAAATTACACTTTCACAATCCAATCGCTAATCTTATTTAAAAACAAAAAATCGTCAATATTGAAGTAGCCTGATATCTAGGCAATTAAAATCAAGTCAAGTACAAATTAATGTGGGTTAAATTCAGTAAAAAAAAATTCATAATTTACTTTACAACTTACTATATTGTAGTTTGACATAATAAAGTTTTTTGCGAATTTGAACGATATTTCATAATGCTGAAATAATATGTTGTGTTATCTCCTATTCAACATTGTAGTTTGTTTTTTATGTATAAGTAGTACCAGGTATATTCAGACACTTATTTAAAAAAAATCTTAGCTGTTCAAAACTGCAAAAAAGTTTTTCCGTGCCCTTTATTACTATTTTACTCGCGAAATAACCAGGCTAGCTATTTGAAACGGGAAGTAAATTTGAGACCGTGGTAACGCCCTAATTCAGTTTTTTCAAAAAGAGGCTAGTTTGCAAAACCATTTTTTTAAATTGAAAACTTCAGTAAACTATAAATGATTATCTGATAGTAAATGGGGATTGTCTTTGATTGATGGCCTCATGGCGTCAGCATACACATTTTTCAAGATCGTTGCTCCTCACGATAAGGTTTCTGCTTCAAATCCTGCTCGGGACATTTGTGACTCAACGATCTTTTATGCATATTAAATATTTTGTGTATCTATTCATTAAATAAACTTTATATAACTTTGGTGGCATATACAGGAGCCAGTAGGTTTAACTGACTAGATATCATATGATTGAGTATAATAAATAATTTAACTTCAAATCGGGTAGATAACAACATCTTCACCATCCAAGCAAGTCCATCAGATATTGAGCTGTACTGCAATACACGTAATTTTACACACAAACGATATTTTACCCGATTATCACGTATCCTTACAAGCATTATCAATACGCAATAAAAAGGCTAAACATGTGTACGTTTGGTTAAATTAGGTTATATCCACATTTGTTGCTTCGTGGAAGATTTTGCCGTTTAAAATTGACTCAAATGTATGTGAAGAGACCCTGTACCCTCAGTTTTCATTTTATATTTATATTTTTATTCTAAATGCTTAGAACTGTCTCAAAATATTTTAATTAGTAATTACGATATTATTTGCTTGACTGAAACATGGTTGGATGGTGATATTAATACTCAAGAATTATTTGATAACAGATATATAGTATACCTTAGGGATAGAACCTTAGATTTTAAAACATTGTATAATAAACACCATGGTGGAGGTGTAATCATCGCGGTTAAAGCTAATCTAATATCCCAGGCGGAGGAAGAATGGCAAACTTTGATTGAAGACGTTTGGATTCGAATCAAAACAGACAATAAATATATAAATCTTTGCACAGTGTATCTACCATCCTATATATCATATGAACATTTTAACAACTTTTTCAACAAATGGGAAAATATAATAGAATCTTATCCCCATTGTCAAAATTTAAATATGGGTGACTTCAATTTACCGACTGTGAACTGGTATGGGGGGCCACTTCATTTAGGTGACACTAAAAGCCCTCCTAAAGTGACGCGTCTTCATGATTTTTTATGCTTGACAGGTATGGTACAAGTGAACTCTATAAAAAACAGCTTTGATAAAGTTTTAGATTTGGCACGAGTAGGATTTGCAAATGGCGTCTCTACACAACCTGCGCATAAGCTCTGCCGTATTGACAAATATCACCCACCATTTGAAGTCATTCTTGATAACATAAAAAATAATAATCTTAAACCTAACAAGGCTAATATAACGCATAATTTCTACAACGTGTAAATGAATTAACCCAAAACCAGAAAGTAGTTTGCTCAGAATCGTATTGCGAATCGATCGCACCATGTTTTAATATAGATTATATGAAGTTAAAGGCAATCTCTCGGACTTCAGTGTGAACATAGCCTTATGCAATAATAATTCTTTAATATTACAATTAATAAATAACTGTAGTTCGGTGAGACGCGCGGCCGTTAAACTCGCCTGGCTATCACGTTACATAGCATGGTTGCGTAATAAACAAAGTGCACTGCGACTTAACTACCTAACTCCCTCAGAAATGCAAATTTGCTATAATATTATTATAAAATCTGTGCAAATGTGCGAATTTGAGGAGGACTATCAACGTTTAATTTATAACAAAAACGTTAGACAAAATAGTAAATTAGCTAGCCTTTGTCCTTATATCGACAAAAAGGATGGGCTTATGCGAGTTCAGGGAAGGCTCAGTAACTCACTTTTAAGCTCGACGGCGAAGCATCCTGTAATACTTCCTAGCCACAGTCGACTAACAGATCTAATAATTTCTGAAGCTCATACATTGACGCTTCACGGCGGTCCTCGCCTCACTCTTTCATTTATCAGAGATAAATATTGGATCATTAGTGGGCTGCGCACAGTTAAAAGGGAGTTGCGGAAATGCGTTAAATGCAGACGTTTTAGTGAACAGAAGTCACAACAGTTCATGGCTGATCTTCCGCAACCCAGGGTTACCCCATCTCGTCCGTTTACCCACACCGGTGTGGACTTTACGGGACATTTCGACCTAAAAATAAACCAAGGTCGCGGTGTTAAAACCTCAAAGGGTTACGTAGCAGTTTTCGTCTGCCTAGCTACCAAGGCTGTTCACCTAGAGCTGGTTTCTGATATAAGTACTCCTGGATTCTTAGCTGCATTTAAAAGGTTCTGTGCTCGACGTGGACACCCGCGTCGAGTTTACAGCGACAACGGAACCAATTTTGTGGGCGCTAACAGGCTGCTCAAAAAAGAATACGAGCAAATCATAAAAACTATAGATCAGAACTTCTTTCATGATATAAATACATATAACGTTGAGTGGATATTCAACGCACCAGGGAACCCAGAAGCCGGTGGTTTGTGGGAAGGAGCTGTTAAGCGTATGAAATTCCATCTCAAAAGGGTAGTTGGTGAGCAAAAACTCACCTACGAGGAATTCATCACGGTCCTCCATCAGGTGGAAGCCTGCCTTAACTCCCGCCCACTGGTTGGATTAACAGAAAACCCAGAGGATGAATGTCTGACCCCTGGCCATTTTCTAGTGGGAGGACCTTTACTCTCTCGACCACAGACAGACCCTGACTTTAATATTAATTTGAACATCCGATGGAAGATGATCCAATCCATGAACAAACAGTTCTGGAGAAGGTGGTCCGCCGAGTACTTACAGGAGTTGCAATCTCGCTCAAAATGGCGGAAATCAACAAAAAATCTAGAAGTAGATGATATAGTTATTATCAAGGACGAAAACCTGCCTCCCGGTAAGTGGGCTCTGGGAAGGATTATGGAGACGCATCCCGGCAAAGACGGTCGAGTTCGGGTTGTATCAGTCAAAACAAAAAATAATATTATAAAAAGACCAATAATTAAACTCGTCCCCCTACCGGTGAAACAGGAAACTAACGCAGTGACGTCATCTACTGACGCCCCAACCAAAGCTTGTGACGTCACCGCCGCGTCTCAACCGACACAAACCAGAGTGCGCAAAGCCTCTCGAAATCGTCTTTGTAATTTTGTAGTAACATTACTTATGCTATTTCTTTTTACAATACCTTCAATACAAGGGTTATACAATATTTCTTATTTTAATAAAAATGAAAGCGTTTTCTTTCATAAAATAAAGGATATGAGTCTCATTCGCGACGAATGGAAATTAGTCGTATTTTATAATATGTCTACATATAGGTTAGGTTTACAAAGTATAAACAAATACGTTAGTCATTTAGGTAAAAATACTCGCGAACTAGAGTTATCACCTCAATACAAAGGTATCCAATTTCAACTTGAACATGAGTTATCAGAATTAAATCACTATAACAATATTCTTATGACACACAATAAAAATCGTAGGCAAAAAAGGGGCTTGATAAACGGAGTCGGTTACTTAGCTAACAGCTTATTTGGTGTACTCGATGACAGGTTCTTAAAACAGTACGAAAAAGACGTAGAAAAAATAAACATGAATGAAAATCACTTGCGAATCTTGCTTAAAAACCAAACTAGTGTTATAGAGTCGGAATATAATATTTTACGCAGGAATGAGGATATAATGAACAAACAGTTTGGTGTTATACAAGATCATATTAGAAATATGTCACTATCATTAAATCGAGCTCAGTTACAAAATAAAGATGAATTGTATATTTTATCCTCTTTGTTATCTGCTCAAATAGTTATATCTAATATTAAGACTATACAACAAAATTTGATTAACACTGTAACCGATATTTGGCAAGGTCACCTAGACCCGCACATCTTGTCTCCTAAGCAGTTGGAAGAACATATCAATATGATATCAGCTCACATTCCCAGCGATTTGGCTTTGCCTGTAGATACGAGCGATATCCTAACTTTTTATAAATTACTAAAAATTAAAGCTAAGGTAGGGACTAGATTTTTAATTATAGAAATAAGAATACCATTAGTTAGAAAAGAACAATATGAGGTTGATTATGTATACAGTTTGCCCATAAATAATTATGTAATGGAAACCCTGACTCCATATCTCGCGTTTAATTTGCACAAAGATTTACTCCTCTTATTGACAGAGAAACAGATAGAATCCTGCATCCATATATCTTCAGAAAAAATATTATGTTCTCATGACAAACAAATCTACAATGTTAAAATAACACCACATATATCATGTACGCACAGCATGTGGAGATGCCCCATATCGCCCCACGGTCTGTGCGACTCGACATTCCATCCGTGAGTGATAGTGAATAGTGACAATTAGTAAGTGAGGTGAAATGAAACCCGGACAGGACCAATTTAATATAAATAGTATAAGATTTTTGCATATTATTTTACTACTTAAATGTTTTTAATCATTTTATGCCATCATGGCAATATATTATTTTGTTACATAATTTTTCCTCATTCTATTCGTTTTGTAGTGGGCAGGATGTACGAAGTACATTAATACATGTTAATTATATTTCGTATTATAGGTATTAGCTGTATGTGTGCGTAATGCACATTTTGTAATATTTGCTCGAACTGCGATACAAGCAGTTTACCTAATAATTATAAATCAATAAAAGTAGTGTGCAAACAGCATTCGTGGAGTTTGGTTATTTCGTCACCTAACACTCCCCTTTTATTGTACGTGTACAAACGGTACCGAACATGGCCCATGTCTAAACTATTTATACTACAACATTTCTTGCTAGCGCCCGGCCGCCCATAACTAGTAAGCATCGAACGAACGACACCGACCGACAAATAAGTCCGGCACGCACCGAGTGATTACCGACGGCCATGCTAAAAGCTAACCTTATTATTATAAAGTTAAAGAACAAGCCGCCCGCGTCCGCGCACCCCACGCCGATCGCCTGTGTTCGCACCTCCGAGAGCGAGGCGCCGCCGGCGCCGATCACACACAGACCCGATCTGCGTCCGGACCCGTTCGGACGTGTTGAAGGTCGCTCCCGGCTGCCGAGTCACGATTGTTGTCTCACGACTTCTCTCGTATCAATACTCAAACGCCAGTCTTAGATCCGTTCTGCGTCCGGCCCCGCTCGGACGTGTTCGCGGTCGCTCAAGCAGTTGAGTCACGATTGTCGTCTCACGACGACAACTCGTTCGCAATACTCATACGCTGATTGCCTCTTCAGGGCTTACGCTGGGGCCGGTTTCGATCGGTTGCAACTAAGTCGGTCTCTTGCACAGCAACAACAGAGCTGAGCTTACTGCGGTCGATTAAATTCGATAGTGGTTCGCGAGGCTCGGGCTGTTTTTCTGGCTGCGTACTTGACGCTTGGCGCCTGCTACGCAGTCAGAGACTCACTCTGCGGCCGGCCCCGGCTGGTCGTAACGTAGTCAATCCCGCACTCTGTGCACCCCTCGCATTAAAAACCTCACCTCGGTGAGTGCAGCAACAACAGGGTTGAGCTTACCACGGTCGATTAAATTCGATAGTGGTCTGCAAGACTCGGGCTGTCTTTCTGGCTGCGTACTTATCGCTTGGTGCCTGTACGTAGTCAGAGACTTGCTCTGCGGCCGGCTCCGGCCGGTCGTAACGTAGTCAATCCCGCACTTTTAGTTCAACCCAACTTCGTCAGGTCTACGGCCGGTTTTTGTTGTCAATTTATTGGCAACACACTTCGTAGTAGACTCGCGTTTGATCAGGTGGATACTTAACGGTGACAACTAAGCCTGATAGCGTTGCCCCGGTGCGCTTCCAAGGCCCTTCAGGCCAAGGAGAAACCGGCTGACCCGATCCCATTGCACTTGGGCCTTTCCCAGGGTGACGGTACTGTGCTGTCCGAATTAGGGGCACCACTTCGCGTCGTCCCCAGCCCCCCTACCGCGGGTTGGGAGGTTTAGGTGCTAGGTTTGCTAGGAAACCTAGGCATTCTTATATATTTATATATTTTATATTATAGGACCAAGCCCTCCAATGGACCAGCAAAGCTTGGTAAACTTTGCTAGGTCGTTCGCCCAGGCGCTCGTTGCGTCCGGCGTCACCATTTCCAATGACTCATTAACGCAGGCCTTACAGGCATTTACCGCGTCCCCGGCCCCTCAGGCCTCAATCCCGGCCCCTCAGGCCTCAACCCGGCCCCTGAGGCCTCCGTCGTCCAGACCCTTCAGGTCTACAGCTCTCCCGCGTCTCCCGCTTCGTCCGAGATGGACTGCGAATCGGTCACATCCTCTCACGCGTCGCGTCCCAAGCGTACCGCTCTCGGGAGCGACTCCGAACCCGCCTCTGATACGTCGTCAGATGCCGTCACCTTAACCGGCTCTCCTGAGCCCGCGTTTCAGTTAGTCGCCAAGCGCTCCAAAAAGCGCTCGAAGAAAGCCTCGGTATCTTCAATACCCGAGCCCTACCCGGTGTCTTCAACACCAGCCCCCGCGTTATTAAAATCGCTGGAAGTAACCGCGTCTCCGTCGGTCCCATCGAAGCCAGCGACGCGCTGCGCTCCCGTTCCGCCGAAGCCTCAGCTCCCTCCGCCCGTCTTTCTCCGCGAAAAAGCGCGATGGACCGTAGTTTCAAATCTTTGCAAAGAGCAAAAAATCAATTATCTAAAAGCAACCAACGCAGGCGATACAATTAAAATCCAGGTCGCGACCGTCGACGACTTTCACGCGTTCACCCGGTTACTTTCTCTCAAACAAATCGGTTATCATACCTACGCCCTCCCGGAGGAGCGTAAGATCCGCGCAGTACTACGGGGCGTCCCGTTCGAGCTCGCAAACGAAGAAATCCTCGATGACCTTAAGTCCCAGGGTTTCCCGGCCGTAGCAGTGCATAAGATGCACTCCAACCGCGGTAGGCGTTTTCCTTTAGCTTTAGTAATCCTGTCAAATACTCCCAACTCGAAGGAGATTTTCAGAGAGGCTCGCACAATCTGCGGACTCTCGAACATCTCCGTCGAGCGTTCCAACCCCCGCGGTCACCCTGGGCAGTGCCACCGCTGCCAGCTCTATGGCCACGCAGCGGCTAACTGCTCAGCTCCCCCCAGTAGCGTTAAGTGCCTGGATCCACATATAACGAAGGAGTGCACTCGCACTCCTGAATTCACTTCCCCCCCTGCCTGTGTGCTGTGCGGCCAATCCGGCCACACAGCTAACTACAGGGGTTGCCCGCGCGCTCCGCGCTCCACCGTCAAGAGGGTCGCGCCTAAGCCGGCGCCGCCGCTCACTCCCGCTAACTTCCCGCCGCCGCCCGCTCTCCTCAAAAGCGTTTATTCTTGTTAGCCGAGCATCACTCGCTCCTAAGTTCGTTGTTAATTCCTTTACTTTTGTATAAATTCGTTAATAAGTAAATTATAATGTCTAGACCCGCGAATCCCGCGTCCAGTCGTATTAAACCCAAGGGCTTATCCCTGGTATCTTTTAACGCTCGCAGCCTTAGCACCAGCCTTCCCGAGATTAAACTGTTCCTTCAGAACAAAGAACCTGACTTATTCCTTCTCCAGGAGACATGGCTTACTCCAAACCGCTCCAGGGGATACGCTATTCCTAAGTACGCGTTTACTCGCAACGATAGGCCCAATTCCGACGGTTTCGGCGGCACCGCTATATATTACAAAAGAGGCTTCCATTGCTGTCCTCTACCTACCCCTCCTCTCCTCACTATGGAGGCCACTGAGTGTAGATTGGCTATGACTGGTCACCCGACCATCATCATAGCTTCAGTCTACATACCGTGCGGCTCCAGACCAACCCGCAGCGACTTTGAGGCCATTCTCGCCCTCGGCCATTCAGTCATTATGTTCGGTGACTTTAACTCCAAACATACTGACTGGACGTGCCTATCGACCAACACCAGCGGTATCGCTCTCCTCGACATCACTAACTACCTTGACTTAGACGTCATATCCCCCATCACTCCCACTCACTATCCCAACAACCCGACCTACTCTCCTGACATCCTCGACTTTGCAATTATCAAGCGAATCAATCTTATTCTCAGGTCCATCGAACCGCTCGATGACCTAGGCTCTGACCATCGCCCCGTCTCCCTCGTGCTAGGTGCACGTAACGATAACGTCACATCTCCTAACACCTTTACCAACTGGAAAGGCTTTAAAAATACGTTAGTTTCAGCCTTAGAGGCCCCTAACTCTCCGCTCGCGATTTCGCCCGACCAATTAGATAGCACGGATAAAATAGATTCATTAGTCAATACTCTAACTGATGCTATTAACTCAGCCATCAACGACAACGAAAAGGTTGCTAAGCAAGGCAAACCCGCGCTTCCCTTAGTCGTTAGCAATCTCATTAAAGCTAAGAACGCGGCTCTCCGGAGAGCCAAGAAATATCCCACGCCCGCATATAGAACAGCTGCGAATCAGCTTCAACGTAAAGTTAGGTCTTGCCTCGTGGAACTCCGAGACACTAAGTTTAACGATCTCATGGAGAATATCTCCCCGTCCCACAAAGCGTATTATCGAATGGCCCGAGCCTTACGCATAGACTCCGCCTCTCACGTTCCTCCTCTCACTCGTCCCGACGGCACTATTGCCTTCGAAGTCGAAGAGAAAGCCGAATGCTTCGCCGACAGCATAGCGGCACAATGTTCGCCCAGCACGCAACCCACGGATCCCTCCCACATCCAGGCGGTGGAGGACGAAGTTTCTTCATTAGAAAGCAAAAATCCAAAAAGGCTCCGGGTGCGGATGGAATTTCCAACCACGCACTTAAGCACCTGCCACAGCAGGTGCTTACTTTGTTAGCTATCATCTTCAATGCCTGCTTCGACCATAGCTACTTTCCAAAAGCCTGGAAAGAAGCGACAGTCATAGGCATTCCCAAGCCGGGTAAACCTCTGAACATCCCGGCTAATCACAGACCCATCAGCCTCCTCAAGGCAATGTCTGAACTTCTCGAAAGAGTCATACTCTCTCGAATGCGGAACCATCTGTTTCCAACGGATGGCGACCCTCTCATTATTCCCCACCAGTTCGGCTTTCGCGCTAAGCACTCCTGCCCTCAGCAAGTCCATCGAACCGTTGAGTACATACTCGAAGGATTCTATCCGCATCGTAAAAAATCAATCGCAGTTCTCTTTGACGTAGCCAAGGCATTCGACAAAGTCTGGCACAGCGGTCTCGTTTTTAAACTCTATAAAATAGGCTTACCGGTTCGCCTAGTCAGATTAATCGCGTCGTTTCTTAAAGACCGTACGTTTCGATTCAAACATGAAGGCACGCTCTCCACGCCTCGTCCCATCAAGGCTGGAATCCCGCAAGGCTCAGTCCTCGCCCCTCTGCTGTACACCGTGTACACTAACGACATCCCCATCCCGCCGAAAGGCGTCGAACTCGCCCTCTTTGCAGACGATACCGCCCTTTACACTAAAGGTCAAAGGTTCCCGTATAACATCACCAGACTCCAAAAGGCCGTAAACGCCCTCGGTGTTTGGTTTCAAAAACGGCGTATCGATGTCAACCCAGAAAAGAGTTCTGCCATTCAATTTGACCACAAACGTCGTAATCGCTACAACGATCCTCACATTCAAATGTTAGGTATTCCCATCCCCTGGAAGCGCAGTATCAAATACTTAGGCGTCACCTTAGATCAGACGCTTTCTTTTAAGCCACACGTCGATAGAGTAACGAAACTCGCGCGTTTCTACTTAAGCCGCTTAAATAGTATGATAGGTAGAAAAAGTAAAATGTCTTTTAGAAATAAACGTACGCTCTATAAGGTCTGCATTAGACCCGTCACGTCGTATGCTTCGCCAGTCTTTGCCCACGCCAATCCCTCCGTCCTGTATGAGCTGCAGGTAGTTCAAAATCTCTTCTGCCGCAGGGCCACAAACGCACCTTGGTACGTGCGCAACGCGGACCTGCACAGAGATCTTGAACTACCTACAGTGCAACAGCACCTCAAAACACTCTCAGAAACGTTCTTCGAACGCGCCGAATCCCATCCCAATCATCTTGTTCGAGATTCAGTCTCATATACTGCTCCTGTGTTAGATTCGAAATTCAAAGTCGCTAGGCCGAGAAATGCGAACACTGGCGAACCCACGCAGTTAACTTTAGATCTCGAGGCCCTTCAGGCCGCAAATCCTAATTCTAACGTAAATTCTAATTCTAACGTAAATCCGAATTAATGCAATTTAATTTTTCATTTTTAATGTTTTTTATTTACTTTTCATTTTTGAGCACCTTCAGTGCTATGTAAATCTCAGCGGGTGACCACTTAAGGGCCCCGCTAGCGCGGCCTCTTTCTCCAATTGGCCGTAGCTCAGATGAAGACTGAGTGGCAAAAATGCACGAGCTGACAGGGGGTTTTTTAATGGGTATGGTTCTGGTAGGCGTCGGGACGAGGTAACTTTGATCGCGCGCGCGGAGTATGCGTCAGAGCATTTTTTATGTCCTCCTGCCCTTCCCGTGGAGGGGAACCAAAAAAAAGCGCCGATCAGTCTCCGCGTGAACTTCGTCTTGGAAGGTATCGTCCTTTCGGTTCCGATGGACGCGCGGCTGCAGGCGCCACCGCTTTCACAATGCCTTTTCGGTACACAAGTGTGCAATACACTGAAATGGTGAGAACGCTTGCGCGATATAACGACAACGTGAGTTTGTCAGTGCGACAATTTCGTGAGCAATTCGGTGTTTCCGTCTCCAACGAGACAATGTTAGCAGCCACTCAAAGGCTTAGAGACAGTGGAACTATTTTTCCTCCTACCGGAATGGACAGAGGCGACGACCCCTTTGACGTACGGATTCAAGAAAGGATTTTGGAGTATTTCCATGAGAACTGAGAATCCAGTACACGTGAAGCAGCGAGAGTTATCGGCTGTAGTCACGCCTACGTTCGGAGAGTTTTACAAGACGACGGACAGCACCCTTACCACTTTCGTCACTGTCAAGAATTGAATACTCAGGTTCTAGCACCACGTGTTGCATTCTGCGAGTGGTATTTAACGAATGAACATAAGAACATTCTTTTTACTGATGAGTGCACGTTTACGCGCGCCGGTATGTTCAATCAACATAACAGGCACATATGGAGTCATGTTAACACCTACGCATCAGTAGAGAATTCCTACCAACATAGGTTTTCTCTAAATGTATGGGCAGGTGTTACGGGGAATACGGAATACCGCGGAATACGGGGAAAACTGGATCGGACGTGGTGGACCTGTGCAGTGGCCTGCCAGGTCGCCGGATTTAACTCCACTAGACTATTTTGTGTGGGGTAGAGTCAAAACAATTGTTTATGACAGTGGACATAGTGCCAGAAACGTTAGTGAATTATGCGAGGCCATTTTGAGTGCTTTTGAAATAGTGAAAACAGACACTTCAGTGCTAAACAAACTAAAAAGACACCAAAGAAAGCGCGCGAGACTGTGCTTGCAGCAAAGTGGTGGACAACAACAACTTTTAACTAGCCGCCAAAATTAGACTTCTAATAATTCATTTTGTAAGTAGGTTATAAGTGTACATAACAATCAGTGTAAATAATTTGATTCAAAACTTTTAAATACGCCAACTTGTTTGTACCTGTAATATTTTTTTTATTCCATTTATACATTTGTTTCTTTACAAACGTACTAGGTACTTGGTCAAATTAACATGACACCTGCGAAGTAGCGATAGCGTGTCTGCGCTTTATAACTTTCGAGTTAAGGTGTTTTGATATAATGCCGCGGCCGATGCATAAGGCTCCCCTGGATTTTTAAGCGGCGGCTGCGGCGGCGCATCGGTGGCCGATGCATAAGGCTCCCCTGGATTTGTAAGCGGCGGCTGTTGTTGTTGTTGTTAAACGGTTATTGGATTTTCTTGAGTTCTCGTTATTATTGTTACATTTAGAGGTTTTCTTCAAACTATTCGATTTTTTAACATTTAACAAAATGGTTTGAAAAATGAGAATTTTAAAGCTTGATATGCAAAAAAATACCTATCAGTTACGAGGTACTTAATAACTACCAATTATGTAACCGATTTAATAATATAACTTTAAACATGCTTAAAACAGTAAAAATTATAATTTTCGTAATTAAAATAAATTAGGTACCTACTAAAAAACTTTTTAGCACACTCAACGAGCGTCATTTGAACCAGGTGTCATGTTTAATATGACCGAGTATGCAGTACCTAATAATTTAAATCGATATTATGTGACATACTATTACAAATAGGTTGCCAGTCCAAAGCCTGGGAAAGTATGATGGAAAGTTTTGAAATTGCTTTTGAAGTTTTTTTCGAGCCATAGTTAGGCCAAGGTTTAGTTCTTACAGTTCACTCACAATAACTTGGCCGGTGTAAAGTGAACGTCTGTTAAACTGCTGACTAGTAGTCAGCTGTCCCAGCGCTGCGCTGTGCGACGAGACGCGGAATACCTACGCCGTAGAGCTCGAAACTTCATAGAAAGGTTACCTCCGATCTAATGTTGAATAACTTTTAAAATATTATATATTTCGGGGCAATTTATATTTTAATCATATTATTACTTATTTTTTTAAATGAGGTGTATCAGGTTTTGGGTTAATTCATTTACACGTTGTAAAAAACTGATTACGTGATGGCTAATAAATTGCTGGCTGATACAGATTGGGAAAGTTATAATAATCTACCGTGTGAAAGTTTTGTACAGGTTTTTTTACGACAAATTATGGAAAATAATAAAAGAAACAACACCTATCAAAAAACACAGCAATAATCAATACCCAAGTTGGTGAACATCCAGTTTAAAAAAGATCCCTAAAGAAATAATAGAATACGTGAGAAATGCCTTAAATATAATAATCCACGTGACTATGATAAATTTACTCTTATGCGTAAACGATATAAAAAGATAATGAAGGAATGCTTTCGCAACTATATAAACTTTATTGAAAATAATTTAAATAATAATATAAAAACTTTTTGGCAGTGTACTAAATCAAAAATTAATAGTAGTAACGTACCCAAACAAATGCAGTTGGATCAAAAAATAGCAAATAATGGACCGGAAATAGCCAATTTATTTGGAGATTACTTTTCATCTGTTTATAGAAACAATTCTTATATTAATTATGTCCCAGATTTCCCAGAAAGTAATTATTGTATAAGCAAGATCGACCTTGATGTAAATGAAGTGCTAAGAATAATAAAATCATTAGATGTCAAAAAAGGTGCTGGGCCTGATGGTGTACCTGCCTATTTTGTGAAGAATTGTGCAAAAACACTAGTAAAACCATTGAGAATGTTATTTAACAAATCTTTGTCAGAGGGTGTCTTTCCCAGTTTATGGAAATTGACATAGATATTACCTATACATAAAAAAGGAAACAAAAGGGATATGTCAAATTATAGGCCTTTTAGCATCTTAAGCACCTTTTCTTAAATATTTGAAAGTCTAGTTTATTCATATTTAAATAACCATTTGTTGCATGTACTTAGCCCTAGACAACATGGTTTTACTAAAAATAGATCAACACTCTCTAATCTCCTTTGGTATTGTAATAATTTATCCTATTCATTTCATAATAAGTTGCAGACGGATGCCATATATATAGATTTTGCTAAAGCGTTCGACCGCGTTAACCACAGTATCTTACTGGTGAAACTGCATCACTTGGGTATAAATGGCACTTTGCTTCGATGGCTGGAGTCATATCTTTTAACCGTACACAGCTTGTAAGCATGTATGGCTACGATTCTGTACCATTCGTGGCTGATTCGGGTGTACCACAAGGTTCTAACCTAGGACCTCTCTTGTTCGTTTATTTTGTAAATGATTTGGTCGAAAGAATTGAAAGTGATTGTCTAGCCTATGCTGATGATATAAAAAATTTTAAAGTTATCAAAACTATTAAATACTGTCAACTTTTACGAAGCGATTTAAGTGTGATTGATGATTGGTGTGAACGTAACTGTGTGACGCTTCGTGTGGACAAGTGCCAAGTAATAACCTTCACTAAAAGGAAAAATATATTTAACTTCCCTTATAAAATTAAAAGTGTTCAGCTACAGCTACCTAGGATCTAGGAGTTACGTTTGACAGTGAGTTAACATTTCGTTCGCATTTTGACAACATTGTCAAAAAAGCAAACAAAATGCTGGGATTCATTACATGGACAACAAAACCATTCAAAAATATTGATATCTTGAAAATTCTGTTCACTTCACTCGTGCGCACCATATTAGAGTACTGCAGTCCTATTTGGGATCCTATATACACTGTGCATAGAGACCGGATTGAATCTGTTCAAGTTAAATTTATCCGATATCTTTGTAATAAAACAAAACTGAGAAATACTCTCCCAGACTATAATGACAGATTAAAACATTTCCACCT
Organism: Marasmarcha lunaedactyla; assembly: GCA_923062675.1. NCBI lineage: Eukaryota > Metazoa > Arthropoda > Insecta > Lepidoptera > Pterophoridae > Marasmarcha > Marasmarcha lunaedactyla. Next base: position 5,412,699 of record OV281361.1, on the reverse strand, counting down.
TGTGTCTTTACACTCACGTAAGTCTATTGCATCTTTGACACATTTGTATAAAATTGTAAATAATCATTCAGATGGAAATATAATTCATAACCTTTCTTTTAAACTTCGATGTAAGTCTGTAAGGCACCAAATTTTATTTGATATACCAATGGCAAATAATAATATTTCATACAATAGTCCACTCCAAAGAATATGTAGACTGTATAATAACATAAATAGGGATACTGATTTGTTTAATCACTCATTGAATAGTTTTAAACGCAAAATATTCAGCTTAGTTGATGTGTAACTTAATTTTTATTAATTTCATTTCCCCTTATAGTTGTAATTTAAGATTTTAATATTAAGCATGTTGTGCATAATTATAATTGAATTGTAAACTAGACAAATTGTTTTAAAATGTTATACTTTATGTTAGTTTTATATGTTTGCAATTTGTTGTTATGCCTATAAAATAAATTTAAAAAAAATAAAGAAATAAACATTATTATAACGTATTTCATTGAAACTGCCAGCACGTATACATTACATATTAAACATTCGTTAACCAAAATCTTTATTTTGGTTGCAAATGTAACAAATTTACATTTTATTACGAATGTTCTTTATCTTTATTTGTCTAGAGTCCAGAATAGTAAAATCTTGCGAAAAGATATACCCTTGCGAATATTATAACTTGAACTTGAATCGCATAAAAATGACTACTAAATAATTTATACATGAACGAAGTGTACACTATTTCGTGTTTCGGTTCTTTGGATGTCTGGTTTGTAGCTATAGATAATTTTTTAAGTTAAATGACGCATATTCTTGGAATGTACCCGTTAAATGTAATCTCATTAAAAGATAATTAAATAAGAGTTCCGTTGTTCGCTGAACTTTATATTTTATCATTAATAAAAGTAGCATTTGAAAACAAAATTTTTGCTTAAAATCCAATTAGTTCGTTTTTGCGAAATAAATACAGATGTTTTTATTGTATTGTCATTAAGGATACCCTTGGGTAATCTTGTACACATGATGTGAATATATTTTTAATTAAATACATTCATCATCAGATTCTATAATTTTTATTTAATACTAGTTTTTGAACCACAGCTCTTAATGCTTATTACTATTACAATTAGTTACGGGACTAATGTGTATGGTATTTCAGTACGATATAGATTTATGACATAAATTACTATCCAATTATTTGCACTTAATTGTAATGCTGTTTAATATAAATTTTGCAATTTATATTTGGAGATTTATAATTATGCTTTGACATTTATATAAATTCAATATAATTTAAATTGTAGATCCGGACTTAGCATGATAAACTATTTTGAGATACATGTATATTGGCACGCTGAAACGCCAGCAGTATATGTCTGGACTTTAAACTTAATTTAAGACCTATTTTTAATACCATATACCAGCTAATAAATAATTTATTATTAATATTATTATTTTTACATGTGTATTAATGTAGTTATCAAGATATCAGAGTTTGTTAAAGCGTCACTCTAATTTCTGTAGTAGTTCCAGGGTATATCCATACTATAATTATAAAAACGAAAATTTGTTTGTTCATTGAAATGTAATCGATTGAATCTCAAGTCATTGATTTTCAAATAACTTTTCACCATCATCCGGAAACAAGAGGCCTTTTTACCCCCAAATTTCCCACAGGATCCCATTAGTTGATTTTAGACCAATGAAAATAAACTTTACTTTTTTTAATTTTATATATTTCCTTAGATACATAGGTATAACCCTATCAAGCTGTAAAATAGCTGTAATTTGAAAACCAGCTGTCATATTGATATTTACTTACCGATTCTATAATTGAAAATAATGTTTTTTCCAAAGTTATTGTACTTTTTAATAAAATGGTTATAAACGATACTAGCTACGCTTGTCAGTTCATAAATAAGTTTGAGGGTCCAAAAGTAATTTGTCTTCTGCCTTATGTTGTAAAAAGTGACGCTGAAGACTAATGTTATTATATTCTTACCAAGGGAATGGTACCTAGAAAGATATATAATTATTTTGTTTTTATTGATTCACTGCGCTAACAGCAGACAAAGTATGAAAATACATATTAGGTTTTTTTAACTGGAAAATGAAACATCCTGCTTGAATATCGTCGCATATTTCGTCAAGTCCAAGTCTAGAAACGTTTCGTTTATGATATAGAAAATCAAAGACAAACTGATGCCTCTTTTTCAATATGCATTGATTTGCCATTCTGTGGTTACATATTTGACGAAATAAATGTCCAAAATAAATCCATGCGACATTCGATTTATTTACCCAAATTTGTTTATTTCATTGACTGAAGTTAATTTTCAGAGCCAACATATTCCCAAATGTTGAACCAGAAGTGCTTCCTGAAAATATGTGTTTTGTTGCATCTATATTTGTTGTCAAATTGGATTCTACCGATAAAACTTAACAGTTGGGTAATTATTTATTTATTAAGATATCCAACAGCACACTTAACTGTAATTAAACTTAACTATTTGATTAATTTATCTAAATTCAAATTCAAATATTTATTTCTCAACATTGACAATAACTTGTTCTTATTGACGTCAAATAAAACATAACTCTACCACCAGTTCCACTCTCAGACTCTACCACTGGCAAAAAACTTCACGGGATTTTTTTTTTCAAAATAAATTTACAGAGTCTCTTTATGTTCATACAAAATTATTCTTATCTGCATCTGTTAGCTCGGCAAGTCTCTCTCCCCCAAGTATCCAAACGACGAACACCCTCAAACGGCACCCGTTCACGAGGTAACGCGGGATCCAGACATCGCCCGCAACCATATTAGAGGGAAGTGAGGGACCCGTCACCCGATGCTACCTTAAAAAGACGTACTTTAGTTATCAAGGCTAATAAGAGGTTACCACAACGTGAATAAAGTAGGTTCGTAAGTATGCTAAGGCGTTTTAGTCGCAGGTAGGTGTGTTCCAAAGGTAGGATCGGGGAACTCAATGCATGCTCAGATTTGCATTATGATTCCCTGCAGGATGCGGGGCGCCTCCACAAGACCGAATACTGCGCAAGCGATGCTCGCCTTAGCCTGAGCCTCCAGCGACTTCCCCGAGTGTACATATGCCTTTTTATATTAATATAATGTAGGAAAGAGTTTGTAGTTAACGTTCAGGTAGGTGTTTCAGTAATTAAATGTGTACAGATGTTATTTTAATGAATTAATCAATGCCGCAAATTTACATGTGATTTTTTTTTTGAATTAGTATCAAGAAATAATGTATCAAGATTACAATGCGTTGAGTAAAAATTGTTCACAATAATTGTGTTAAATATAAAGTACAGTAGTTGTTAAAGATGAGTTTATATTTAATTACGTAGAAACAGTTGTTAAACGCAGTTTCAAAAAAATTTTCACATGCACAATCACTGCATGATTGCTGATGTAACAAAAAAAAAGAAAATAACACACAAATTATATCTAAATAGAACTAAGAACTTAAATATTATTATTATTAGCACACAAGGAATAATACTAGTCACGATTACAATAAATAATAATAATAAATAGTTTGAAACACGAAAATTGTATTATTATCAATTATACAATCCAAATACAAATTGTACTCTTCACAAAATATATGCAACCGCTTTTACAATCGTATCGACGGTAATATTCTTTTCTGTATGAAAGACTTTGAAACATACATATAGTTATAGTTAAATAATTAAATCATTATTGAATAATCAATTAATTAAATCATTTTTCGTTGATAAAATAGATAAAGGATTATTTCAAAATTGATATCTTTTTTGTATTCACTATCAAATATGTATAGTTCGGTAGTTTCTATTTTAATATTCATTTAAATTTTCTGAAACAGGTTCACTTAAGTACGTTTATGATGGTTACAAAAAAGTTGCAATTTTTATCAATTTTTTCGGTAAATAATCGTTTTTATTACATTATTAAAACATATGTACATACATACACAGAACGCTTGATATGTTATATGCAATGAAATGCACAAAAAAAAAAACCCTTACTATAAGGTGGAGAGATTACAGAGAAATTATAATCTGATGTATGTATGCCTAGTTTAAAACTTAAAGCATTTATTTTTCAAGAAACGTAATACAAAATTTTGTATTTTTTTTTAATAGTCCTAATGCATTGCCTATTATAGTGGCACGCAAATTCATTTAAAAAGTTGAATATGTGTTGACATTCAAACTATCATTAACTATCTTGAGTGCTTAAACTTACTACTCACTTTTGTTATTTTTCAGAGTTTCAAAGATATTATATTTAATTCTCACTTAAATAAATTCTTGCAAATTACTTCCCGCAACATCTTAATATTTGATCATTTGTTTGTCAACATATATGTTTTTATTACTTTTTGACAACAAGTTTAGGATATTGTAGATAATTATTAATACAGCAAAGTATGGAAGAAGCCTATATATTTTTTATACTGTTTAAGATATTGCCCGGAGAAGGACTTAAAATACTTAGCGGAATTAATTGTCTATTTCTACCCGGCTACTCAGAAACTTTTGCGAAAAAAGTTTCTTTCAAACCTCACGTCGATAGAGTAACGAAACTTGCACGTTCTTACTTCGGCCGCCTTTATAGTATGTTAGGTAGAAAAAGTAAAATGTCCTTCAGAAACTAACGTACACTCTACAAGGTCTGCGTTAGACCCGTCATGACATAATATGCCTCGCCTGCATCAAACGTCCCACAAATTCAGAGGACAAGAAAAGCGCCCTCAAAAACACCGCCGCGTAGAGTCTCTATAGAGAGCCAGGAGACTACTCCTCCTAAGACTGACAATCCAACCGGACCAGTTGATAGAGTATCACAAGCAAGAAGCTGCATGAATAAGACCAAAATGCAACTCAGTATATCAAGAAATCTCAAGACTGAGATAAAAACGGAAATTCTTAAACAAGTCGAGAGACTCTATCAACTGGTCAAGGAAGCAGAGACAAATAATGACGGAGGCCAAACACCAGCCATAAAAACAGTCGAAATAGTGACTAATCAGGTGAACCAGGACCTGATGAAGACTTTACAAGAGCATAGCGACCTATTGAAAGACAATATGTCTAAAATGGAGAAGATGGCAGAGGCTCAAGAACAACAAAAGGCCACATATGCTAGCGTCACAGCGGCCCAGCCAAGCAAACAGTTCTCCCGCCCGACTGCACTACACTCCCTAATGATCAGCTCAGAGGACGAGAAGGAAACAGGGGACCAAGTGCTGGATAAAATAAGGTTAGCAGCACGAGCAAAAGATGGAGGCATAGCTGTAGAAAGGGTAAGGAAAGCAAAAACTGATATTAAGAAATTACAGGAAAGAATAGCAGGTGCAGGACACAAATTGAGAGTAGAAGAAATGAGGAACAAGGACCCGCTTCTGGTTCTAAAGGGTGTGTTACACAGTAATAGTGATGAAGAAATAGTGGCGGCCCTGAGGAACCAGAACGGGGACATATTCCTTGGCCTCAGCAAGGAGGACAACAGAGTGGTCGTGAAATACCGAAGAAGAAACAGAAACCCACACACCAGCCACGTGATTATAACCGTGTCCCCTATTATATGGACCAGATTGGTAGAGAAGGAGACGGTCCATATTGATATACAAAGGGTGAAAGTGGCAGATCAGTCTCCGCTCATACAATGTTCCACATGCCTAGGCTACGGCCACGGAAAGAGGTTCTGCACGGAGACTATCGAAAAATGTAGCCATTGTAGGGGACCGCACATGAGATCTACGTGCGAGGACTGGCTATCTGGCGTCCCACCAAACTGCGTGTACTGTGTACAGGCAAAATTAGCTGCGACTGATCACAACACTTTTAGCGAAGTGTGCCCGATACGCAAAAAGTGGGAGGCCATAGCCAGATCCAAAATATCGTATTGCTGAGGAGGGCAAGAACAGTCAAAGGGTAGGCAACTCCACCAAAGTTTATACAATAGCCCAAGCGAATCTCCAAAGGTCCAAACTGGCTACCATGGAACTTATTTTGGAAGCCAGGGAAAAGAACATTGCAATAGCACTGCTTCAGGAGCCATATGTGGGAGGAATTCGCAGGTTAAAGAGCTACAAAGGAGTGAGGATCTACCAGTGTGCGGACGATGGAAATAGGACTGTGAAGGCGGCGATTGCAGTTTTTGACAGCGAACTCACCGTCGTCCAGTACCCGAAACTCACCACAAACATCGTCGTGGTGGGGATCCAGTCCAGCACCTGGGAAATCACACTAGTCTCTTATTACCTAGAATCGGACCAACCTATAGACCCGTACCTGGAGCAGCTGCGGAGCATCGGAGATGAGCTGGGCTTAAGATCACTGCTGATTGGAGGTGACTCCAACGCTAAGAGCACATGGTGGGGGAGCCCAAAAGTGGATGATAGGGGAGAAAAGCTGCACGGGATTCTGGAAGACCTCGATATGCAGGTCCTAAACACCGGATCAACGCCCACATTCGAAACGGTTAGAGGTGGAAAAACTTTCACAAGCTTTGTAGACGTGACAGCTTGCACATTGGACATGCTGGACTTGGTGGTAGACTGGAAAGTTGAACGCGGATTGACCTCTTCTGACCATAACTCTATCCGACGCCATGACTGAAGCCTGTAAACACAGCATTCCCTATAAAAATAGGAAGGAACACCTGACTGTGCCATGGTGGTCGGAGGAGACGAAATGTCGCCACCAAAAAGCGGAGAATTCGATGCGCAGCCCACATTCGAAAAGAGCACGTCGTGGCAGAATACCTCAAAGCCAAGGAAGAATACGAATGTGCAGCCAAAAAAGTCCAAATACTGTCTTGGAAGGGTTTCTGTGAGAAGCAAGATAGAGAGGGGGTCTGGGAGAGTATTTACAGGGTGATAAAGGGGACTGCCTTGAGAGTAGAAGACCCGCCCCTTGTACGGAATGGCATCCATCTTGATTCCAAGCAATCGGCGGCACTGTTGGCAGAAACTTTTTACCCCGTAGACAGTGAAGAAGGGGAAAATGAGGAACACGGAAGAATCCGCGAAGCTGCAAAGCAAATCAACTTACCGGTCGAAAACGAGCGCCAAGATCCGCCATTTACTTTGACAGAGCTTAAAATGGCTGTAAGGGGTTTTAACCACAAAAAGGCTCCAGGTGAGGACGGCTTCAACGCTGATATCTGTAGTCGAGTTATAGAACGGGATCCAGAATTGTTCCTTGCCCTTGCAAATAAATGTCTCCAGCTGGGACACTTTCCGTCTATTGGGAAAGTGGCCACAGTAGTGGCTCTCAGGAAACCTGGCAAGGACAACTATCTGGATCCCAAATCCTACAGACCAATCGGTTTATTGCCGGTCCTTGGAAATGTGTTCGAAAAAATGATTGTGGCTTGGTTGAAACACCATCTGATATCGCGGATTAGTACTCGCCAGTACGGCTTTATGCCCTAGAGGAGTACAGAGGACGCCCTCTATAACCTAGTCGGACACGTACAAGGTAAGTTGAGGCTGAAGAAGCTAATTACCTTGGTGTCCCTAGATATAGAGGGCGCCTTTGACAGCGCGTGGTGGCCGGCCATAAAAGTCAGACTGGCTGAGGAAAGGTGTCCCGCGAATATCAGAAGGGTGATTGATAGTTACCTCGAACACAGAAAAGTGAAAGTGAGGTTTGCCGGGGAAGAGGTCACAAGGAACACAAACAAAGGATGCGTCCAAGGCTCTATAGGCGGTCCAATCCTCTGGAACATCCTCCTTGACCCACTTCTTAAGGAAATGGAGGGCAGCAATATCTATTGCCAAGCTTTCGCAGACGATGTCGTCATTGTCTTTGATGGCGATACTGGGTTGGAGGTACAGAGACAGGCCAATGCCACTCTCGCCCGTGTTCGGGAGTGGGGCCTTAGAAATAAGTTGAAGTTTGCACCACATAAGACCTGTGCAATGGTGATAACCAACAAACTTAAATTCGACGCTCCGCTCCTGAAAATGGGGGCGATTGACATTGGCATGTCTAAGGAAATGAAGATCCTGGGAGTAACATTAGACAATAAGCTTACATTTCACACTCACGTTGCTAATGTCGTACGAAAGGCGCTCAACGTATACAAACAGCTCTCCAGGGCTGCAAAGACCACATGGGGACTCCACCCAGAAATTGTAAAAATTATTTATATAGCTACAGTTGAACCCATAATCACCTATGCGGCCAGCGTGTGGGCACCGGCAGCAGAAAAAATTTACGTACGCAAGCTCCTGGATTCGGCCCAAAGAGGTTTCGCGCAGAGGGTGTGCAAGTTGTACCGCACTGTCTCTCTCCACGCAGCGCTGCTTCTGGCCGGGATACTTCCTCTTGATCTCCGCATACAAGAGGCAGCCCCTCTGTACAAAGCGAGAAGAGGGTTATCCCGCGCACTACCGGAAGACAGAGAGACAGAGCGTGTGGTGCGATTTGCGGACCTTCCACATCCGGCTACGCATTTGAACCTGGAGTTTATATGCCTGGAAAACCAGGACCTGGTAGACATACACAACTTGCAGTCCGTCAGAATATTTACTGACGGAAGTAAAATCGATGGAAAGGTTGGAGCAGCTGTATCTCTATGGACAAGCGATACCGAGACCCGTGCCATCAAGCTCAGCCTTTCCACATACTGCACAGTCTACCAGGCCGAACTACTCGCCATATGTAGGGCCAGCAGCGAAATCCTCAGTCGAAAAGAAGCAAGCTTTGGAATATACACAGATTCCAGGGCTGCTTTGGAGTCGATAACCGGACTGGAATCCACACATCCTCTGGCGGTGCAAGTTCGTAGTAACCTACAAAAAGCATTCATCCAAAACAAAACTGTGCATTTGTTTTGGATCAAAGCACATGCAGGGCTGCCGGGAAATGAGCGAGCGGATCAACTGGCGAAGGAGGCGGCATTGACGTCACGGAAAAGACCTGATTATGACCGGTGCCCGGTTTCATTTGTCAAACGGCAAATCCGTGAAGACTCTCTTGACAAGTGGAACCGGAGGTATAAAGCAGGAGAAACCGCGTCGTTGACAAAGATGTACTTCCCGGACGCCACAAAAGCATACAAATTTGTTAGGAAGCTGCAACCAACCGGCATGCACACGCAGATGTTGACGGGACACGGAGGCTTCGCACAGTACCTAAATCGCTTCAAGTGTCGCGAAAGTCCTGCATGCGCATGCGACCCACAAATGGAAGAAACTGTGCCACATGTACTTCTAGACTGTCCAATTACAGCTGGACTTAGGTTTGACCTAGAACAAAAGTTAAAATGCGAAATCACCATGGCAAAGATAAGAGAATTAATTGTAAATAAAAACACTACAGGAGAAATTGTCACATACCTAAACGAGATAGGAAAGCAAGTAAACAAAAGAAACAAAAATTGATATATAATAATATTACTAGATAATATAAATTAGGTTTATATTAAATAGTAATAGCCATTAAAAATATTGTAAACATAAATAGTATAGCATGGGTAAGATGATAAAGATCAGGAAACATCACATAAGTAATAAAATAGGCAAATGTAACTGCTGCTAAATAACGATTTAAAAGGAAAATGTAAAATCATCATACGTAAACACGAGTATCTCAGTAAAACTGCAACAAGATTAAAGCAAAACATTTTTTAAGCCACTCTGTGGTTGTTTTAAAAATAATGTAAAAAAAGACAAATAAAAAGGCAGAAACAAACTTATAAATAGAATAAAAAAGGTCTCTGATCAAGTCAAGATCAAGATAAGAGAGCAAAAAAAAAAAAAAAATATGCCTTGCCAATTTTTGCCCACGCCAAACCTTTCATCCTGCACAAACTGCTGGTAGTTCAAAATCTCTTCTGCCGCAGGGCCACAAACGAACCTTGGTACGTGCGCAACACGAACCTGCACAGAGATCTTAAACTGCCTACAGTACAACAGCACCTAAAAACACTGTAACACGTTGTTTGCGGAGTGGTAATTGAGGGTCCAGAAAGGAAATACCAAAGCTCTCTTCTATGTTTATTTTGCAGAAAAATTAAAAATATACAAAAATGCCTGTAAATACAAACAAAAAATATAAACAAAATTGAAATAAAAAATAGTTACACAAAATAAAACAGAAACATTAATACAATTAAATTTGATCTGAAAAGAAAAAGTAACAACAAAATAAAATTTTAATGAATGAGAATCCTTACCAAAAATTTTGGCTACGCACACTCGTGTACGTAAAAATAAATTATTGATTTCGTGAAAACTTTGATTGTAGATAATAAAAAATTGATAAACATGTAATTTTGAATAATAAACTCGGAAACAATATTAAATAAATAGATTCTAGTTGTTATGATGGATAATTTTTCGTGACTGGCTTGTCAAATCAAAACATTGCCGTTCTCCGACACTACGTAATTCGTAGTTTAAAATTACGTCGGGAACGACAAAAAAATAAAATTTACTGACAAAAAGAGGTCGAAATAGACAACCGTCACAATACCCCGGGGGCCGGGAAAAAAAATCTGAAAGATTTTTTCAGTATAGTTTTAAAAAAAAAAAAAAAAAAAAAATATTCAAACCAAATCAAAATAAACCGCATATACATATCGAATTTTAATATTTAATCTGCCAAATGAAAGAACGATCAAAAAAAAATAATAATTAAAAGCAAAATGAAAATTAATATTAACATCCTATAGAAGAATTTTTCTGAAAAAACATCCTGTATATATGAAAAAAAAAAATAATACTGATATATTGCATATCAACAAGTTATTTAATAGAAAAAGAAAACAAAACAGACGAGAGAGAGAGAAAAAAAAAAATCCTAAATAATTATCTTAAATTACATGGTTCATGAATGATAAAATTTTAAACATGTTCCTGGAATATACAATGTTAATATACATCGTTCAACTCCATCAACGTACATTATAATTACAACATACATTCTCTTTCATACTAGTCTTATTCCAACTACTGGAAATAAAACATCATGCAGTTAGAGTTGCTTATGAGGAATCGTATCCTAAATAAGTCAACTCAACAGAGTTGAACGCAACGGCAAAAGGCTTTAATAGTTGCCATCCGCTGAAAATATTAATAGCTTATGGCTTCTTTAACGTGTCGCTAACTCCCGCACGGTGATTACTATAAACAAGTTTCAGTTAAAGACTGAAATATGCCGGAAAGAAAAGAAAATCATAGCCAGTCGTGAAACATTGACTTTTAAATAAAATCCAAGGGTCTTTTGTGAAGTAATTAAAATACTTATGTAATAAACATATGAAAATAATTCTCACGGGAAAGTGATTCAAGCGTATAAATAATACACACAGGTATGGTTTAGTTTAACGAGTTACCTTAATAAACGCTCGTGCAGAAGGCTTAATTTTACAAGTTGCAAACCGCTTGAAAAAAAAATTGAGAAAAAAAATTGATAACATTTAACAAATTATACTATAAAGTATAATACAGATATTGAAAATAAGAGTTTACACTCCTAGAATTGCAAATATTAAATAAATTACACAATAAGTTAACCTAATACTACGATGATGATAATTAATTATAAGTTTTGACCAACGTCAATGTTAATGGTATAGCCAAACGATAATGAGGTGCATAGAAAAAAAATAAGACAAAAAGAATCGGCTTATGCTCGCCGTGAGATAATTAGCAATAATTATATATGAATTCATATAAAGTAATTGGTAACAACCAATCTAGTCACTCAAAGAAGAAGTTAAACGCGGTAGAGGTTTAATGTCTCTGATATGCCAACGACCTAATGGGTTATTATTCATATCCACTAAATCGTAAATTAATGGTGAAACTTTATTTGAAACTTTACATTTAATAAATTTGGGTGCAAACTTAGCACAAAAATGTTTTTTAGAGGAACTTATTACATGGTTTCGCCTCCAAACAATATCACCGTTATTAAATTCTAAATTCTGATGATGTTTGTTATAATAAGTTGCATTATATTGATGTGCATTAAATAACCGTTTCTGTACTTCGGAAAAGATAGGTATTAATTGTCCTATGTTTTCAGCATATACATCCCTAGGACTGAAAATTAGTTCATCTCTGGAATCTTTATTTTTGTAGATAGATCCACATGTAACAGCTTCTCTACCAAATACTAAAAATCATGGAGTGAATTTTGTGGTTTCATTAACCGCAGTATTAATAGCAAATTGTATTTTGTTTATATAGGTATCCCAAGTTCTGTGATCTTTATCTATAAAAGCTGCAATCGCCGTTACAATAGTTTTATTGTAACGCTCAACGGTGTTAACTTGTGGACAGTAACGTGGGGTGTAATGTATTTTTGGTATGTTGTAAAAGGGTTAAGTCCATTTTCGGCCGTCAGTAAGCTTTATGTTTCAGCACTTAATGGACGAATGGAATGCACGATAATTCGTATCATTTATGTAAATGATTATTAAAAAAAGTATCAGAACTAAAATATTTTCCAATAAAATTATCAAAATTAATAAGAAACAAAACCTGAGGAGTCTCCATACAATAGCTGCGCAACGTTGGGGTTACCGATTCAATGCAAAAGAAGTTTTGCTGGTGGCTTATTCTAAAGACAAAGTAAAGTATGTTTCATAAACAGTTAAGTACACGTAAAGTATACATTTAAAACTAAATAAATAAAATCAAAAAAATATTACAAAATTAATTATGTTAATTGTATAATCTTGCAAAGCATTATTTCGATTGCAACTATAACTTTTTGTGAGTTTTATTTTTTTTTAGTTCGGGATCCCTACCACCAAACTTCAAAATTCAAATACGTCAATCCAATATAATATATTCGCTCTGTTATTTTGCAACAAGTGGATGTGCTCTTTCGGTTTTCCTTTTTTTTTAGGTTTTTACTTCCCGTGTTATTTCCTTTTTGATTTTCCTTGTGTGAAGTCTATGCGCGACAAACACTCGCTGCGGGTCGAGAGATAATGTGGCTCAGTAGCGTCAGTTTCTCGCATTTTGAGACCTCCTCGAATTGTCGCGGGTACAGACCTCTTACTTTAAAAGCCTTTAGGTTAGTCTTATGTATAAATGTGTCTTCTTTCTATATTCAAATTAAGATTTTGGACGTGTGACTCTAGTGTTGTACGTAAGATTTCCTTTGACCTCATTATTTAATTTAAATACCAAAAACAAAAAAGTTAGTTCAATAACCTTTTAAATATGGTTTATGACTATATAGTCAATCTATTAAAAATAATCATGACGGTATTATATGCTGAAACATCATCGGCCGACGGCTCAAACACTATGGACTTAAGCCTTTAAATAATTCAGATAATTCTGTACTTATCATTTGAGGACCATTATCTAATATAATAGTTTCTGGAACTCCATAAACCATAAAAACTAAATTGTCCAATATATGGCGAATAATAGAAGCGGTTGCATGTTTTATTGGAAATAACAAACAATATTTGGAAAAACAACAAGTAACTACAAATAGAAATCTATTCTGCTTACGTGAAGTAGGAAGTGGACCTATCAAATCTATGGATAAACATTGGAAAGGGCGTGAACAATGTTTGGGTTTGCCCATTAAACCAATTAAGTTTTGATTTTGGTGCTTGGTAGCTAAACAAGTCTCGCACTTAGCAATAAACATGGCTACGTCTTTATACATGCCAGGCCAAAAATAGAGATTTTTAATTCTATGGTATGTTTTAAAAGTACCAAAATGTGCCGTTTGGGGAGTAGAATGATTTTGTGTAATAACAGATTCCCTAAATTCTAATGGTATTACTTGTTTCCAATTAAATTCAGAGTTAAATAATGTGTTAGATCTACAAAATCTAAACAATTTATTATTATGAATCATGTAATCCGGAGTACTAGAAGGAGATGATAAACATTTATTATAAATTGCTAAATACCAAGTGTCTTTAGTTTGAGAAGTAGAAAAATTAATTAAATCAATTGGTTTTATACGTGATAAAGTATCTGGTACGACATGATCTGAGCCTTTTTTGTGTTTAATTACGAAATTAAACATAGATAAACGAATACTCCATCGAGCTAATCTGCCAGTAGGATTATTTAAATGCATAAACCACTGAAGGGCTGCGTGATTAGTATAAATTGTAAATTGTAATCCATTATCTAAATAACAACGCCAATGCTCTAGTGCCGTAATAACACTTAAAAGTTCACGTTCAGTGACTGAATAATTCTTTTGAGCGCCTGTAAGTGATTTACTCATATAAGCAATAGGTTTATCAATATTATCGACTTCCTGAGTTAACATTGCGCCAATGCCATAGGAAGAGGCATCACAATGAACAGCAAATGGTTTAGAGAAATCTGGACATGCCAGAACTGGTGTACTAATTAAAGCTTGCTTAATAGCCTTGAAAGCAATTTCAGCTTCATCAGACCACTTAAATGGAGGTGATTTTTTGCTTGTAGAAGTTAATTTAGTTAACGGTGCTGCAAGAGTGCTTAAATTAGGTACAAAACGTCTGTACCAGCTGGCAGTACCCAAAAAACGTTTGACCTCCTTAGCAGATTTTGGAGTTTGTATATCAAGAATAGCTTGAACTTTTTTAGGATCCGTTTTTAAACCATTTTCATTAACTACATAGCCTAAGTACTTTAATTCTTTCCGGAAAAATGAACATTTTGGAAAATTGACTGTGAGATTGGCATCTGAAAGTTTTTTAAGAATTTTAGTAAGTATATCGACATGTTGTTCAAAGGTTTGAGAGATACAGACTATATCGTCGATAAAATAGAAAACATTATTATCATTTGTAAGGTCATTTAGTAGATTTTCAATGAATCTTTGTTGGGTAGCAGGTGCATTAGTTAAACCAAATGGCATAACTTTAAATTGAAACATTCCTCGGCCTGGAACATGGAATGCAGTTTTGAGTTTATCCTCTTTTTTTAAGGGAATATTCCAAAACGCTTTAGCAATGTCAATAGATGATATAAATTTAGCATCTTTAAGGTTATCTAATATATCAGAAATGAAAGGAAGTTTGTAAGCATCTTTTTTTGTGATATCGTTTAATTTACGACTATCAATACAAAATCGCCAAGTACCATCTTTTTTAGGTGTAATAATAACTGGGTTCAGCCATGAGCTGTCACTGGGTTCAATGACATCTAATTGTAACATATCATCAACTTCTTTACAAAGAGCTTTTTGTTTCTCAGGAGAAAGTCTGTAACAGCGTTGACGAATAGGTGGATGGTCTCCAGTGTCGATGAAATGTTCGACTAAATGAGTACGACCTAAAGGTTTACATTCAGTTGAAATCAACCTAAACTTTTCCATAATTGCATCTGCAATAATTTTTTGTGTATCTGTTAAAGAATGGTATTCATGTAAATGAAAGTTAGGATCTGTATTAATGAGAAAAGATGAGTTTAAATTTGAAGGTTGTAATGTGATATTACTAAGAATATCCGGAGCAAGATTAAAAGTTTTCCAAAAATCAATACCCAAAATAAGTGATTCAGTGATTTCTGGGATCACATGAGCTGTAATTAACGCAAATTTATTGTTATAAAAAGTAGGAAGAGTAATAATGCCGATAGAAGAAATAGTTTGTCCGTTTGCAACATTACCTTTTATTAAACAGCTTTTTTGCATAAAAAGACCATGTTGTGATAAAATTTTATGAGAATTATTACCCACTACCACTATCTAAAAGACCATTTAAAGTTAAATCGTTAACTTTTATATGTAAATAAGGACGTTCAAAATCTGATGTTTTATTAAAGAGGAGAGCACAAGTGTTATAAGATTTAAAAAAAATTGTTAAAGTTTTTAACCATGTATCCCAATCTTTTTTGTCAAAATTTGATGATTTAACACTATTATTTTTATTTATACACTCCTCGTAATTTAGTTTTTTTTTGGAATCGACTTATTACAATTAGGACATTTACTAGTAATAAAGTCTTTTTTTCCACAACGAAAACACACTATATTAGTGTTAGTACAGTCTTTTAATAGATGTGTATTAGAACTACAACGTGGGCAAGTGAATTTATAAAAATTCTGATTTTTATTAATTGCAGCTACAGTATTAGGCAATGGATTAGCTACAGCTGCTATGGAATTATATGTACAAGCTTTAAAAGGAAATTCAGGAATATATGGTTGATTATGTGAAAATAGAGTATTATTATACGATTTGTTATTAGAATTCGATGTAGAAGGAATAGGAAAAGAATGATAATGATCTGATGGTAATGATGAAGAGTAGTAAGATGTATTATTAGAAACTTGGAGAATGCTTTCTGTAAATTTGCATGATTCCAAGAGGGAATTTACAGTATGTAAATCAGTAGGTGAAAGACGTAATGTGAATTCAGGTTTAAGATTTCTAACAAGAGTATTAATTTTTTCTTTTTCGGACATTGGTTCCAAGAGTTTTGAAAAAAGAGATTCCATTGTAGCAAAGTAAATGATAATTCTCTCATTATGTTTTTGTTTACGAGCATCGATTACTTTTTTTAGTTTATAATCGTAATCGGTAATTGCAAAATCATTCAACAATGCCGATCGGAAAGATGACCAGTCATTAATAGTCGACTTTCTAGCTCTAAACCAATCAAGAGCAGATCCAGATAAAATATCATAAATATGTGAGAATAAAGATTTTTCAGAAATATTTTTTATTTGTGAAAATTCTTCAGGTTTTTGAATAAAATCCTTTGGACAACCTTCACCTTTATAAATAAATCTTTTTAAATCATTGTTAGTTCGATTTTCTGTAATTTTACTGACCTTATCAGTTAATGCTTCGAAAAAAGAAAGGGGTTGTAAATTAATATTTTGTGTGGATTCTGCGGAATGATATGTGGAATGTGTTGGTGATTTTTCCAAATTTTTAAAACGTGAGTCTAATTGAGTTAAATCATTCCAACATGAATTTATTAAATCTAACTGTTCTGAAGATAAATCTGATGTAATGTCAATGAGGCCTAATCTTGTTCTTATATGAGTTAAATAAGGTGAAATTTTTTGTTTCCTAATAGGATAAGAGTTTATACAAGCTTCAACAAGTTTTAAATTTTTTTTAATGGCATTAATATCCTCTGAAAATTCTTCAGGGCTATTTTGTAAAATTTCTGTTTCAGAATCTACATTAATATTTAATAATAATGATCGTAGTTCGTCTACAGATTGCGTCGAAGAAAAATTTATATTTCTGATTTTTAATTCATAAATTATTTCAGGTTTATTGAGTTGTGAAAAATTCATTGCAAAATCCAAAAAAAAAATGTTAAAGTGAAATAAATTTGTTAATAGTCGTTATGCAGAAAAGAGCCTTAAAAATATACGTATTTTCAAGTGATGAAAATGAATAGAAAATTTTATTAAAATAGTGAAATTACTGGGTTATATAATAAATGTTGTGCCTTCAGAAAATTTCTTCAAAGATATTATAACGAAAGAAACTAAAGAAACTTAAATGTCTGAATAATTTAGCAGTAATTTGATATATTATAGTAGATATATAACCTAACTAGTGAATGTTAATGGTTGAAAATGGTAACAAATAAAGTTTTATGCCTGACCTCAATAATAATTATAAAAAATTATTTTTAAAGTTGCTATTCCTCTGTTGATATTGTTCCTCCTCTCTTCTCCATAAACTGCGTTTGAATGGTCGGCGCCAGTATGTAACACGTTGTTTGCGGAGTGGTAATTGAGGGTCCAGAAAGGAAATACCAAAGCTCTCTTCTATGTTTATTTTGCAGAAAAATTAAAAATATACAAAAATGCCTGTAAATACAAACAAAAAATATAAACAAAATTGAAATAAAAAATAGTTACACAAAATAAAACAGAAACATTAATACCATTAAATTTGATCTGAAAAGAAAAAGTAACAACAAAATAAAATTTTAATGAATGAGAATCCTTACCAAAAATTTTGGCTACGCACACTCGTGTACGTAAAAATAAATTATTGATTTCGTGAAAACTTTGATTGTAGATAATAAAAAATTGATAAACATGTAATTTTGAATAATAAACTCGGAAACAATATTAAATAAATAGATTCTAGTTGTTATGATGGATAATTTTTCGTGACTGGCTTGTCAAAACAAAACATTGCCGTTCTCCGACACTACGTAATTCGTAGTTTAAAATTACGTCGGGAACGACAAAAAAATAAAATTTACTGACAAAAAGAGGTCGAAATAGACAACCGTCACAACACTCTCAGAATCGTTCTTCAAACGCGCCAAAACCCATCCCAATCCTCTAGTTCGAGATTCAGTCTCATAGACTGGTCCTGTCTTAGATTCGAAGTTCAAAGTCGCTACACCGAGAAACGCGCATACTGGCTAACCCATGCAATTAACATTAGATCTCGAAGCCGTTCAGGCCGCAACTTCTGATTCTAACGTAAATTCGAATTAACTCAATTTTTATTTTTCATTTTGAGCACCTTCATTGTTATGTATTCACATTCAGTGTTTTGATCACCTTCAGTGCTATGGAAATCCCAGCGGGTGATCCCTTCTGGGCCCCGCTAGCGCGGCCTCTTTCTCTAATTAGTCGTCGCTCAGATAATGGCTGTGTGGCGAAAATTGCACGAGTCATTCAGGGGGTTTTTTTAGTGGGTAGAGGTTTTGGTAGGCTCGGAGCGAGTCCCACATAACTCCGATCGCGCGCGCGGAGTATGCGTCAGAGTATTTTTTATCCTCCTGCCCTCTCCGTGGAGGGGAACAAAAAAAAAGCTCTCATGCTCAGATGAACGATCTCATGGAGAATATCCCCGCGTCCCACCAAGCCTTACGCGTAGACGCAACGTCTCACGTTCTTCCTCTCACTCGTCGCGATGGCACTACTGCCTTCGAAGTCGCGGAGAAAGCCGAATGCTTAGCTGACAGCGTTGCCTCACAATGCTCGCCCAGCACGCAACCCGCGGATCCCACCCACATCCAGGTGGTGGGGGACGAAGTCCTCCGCAGGGACGCTCTCCCCATCACCACCCATCCCGTCAAAGTCTCTATTGATGAAATCTCGCTGCTCATTAGAAGCCAAAAGTCCAAAAAGGCTCCGGGTGTGGATGGAATTACCAACCACGCACTTAAGCACCTGCCTCAACAGGTGCTTACCTTGTTAGCTATCATTTTCAATGCCTGCTTTGACCTTAGCTACTTTCCAAAAGCTTGGAAAGAAGCGACAGTCAAAGGCATTCACAAGCCGGGTAAACGTCTGAATATTTCGGCTAATCACAGACCCAGCAGCCTCCTCAAGGCCATGTCTAAACTTCTCGAGAGAGTCATACTCTCTCGAATGCGAAACCATCTGTTTTCAATGGATGGCGATCCTCTCATTATTCCCCATCAGTTCGGCTTTCGCGCTAAGCACTACTCAGCAAGGCCATCGAATCGTCGAGTACATAATCCGCGGCATAAGAAAACGGTCGCAGTTTTCTTTGACGTAGCCAAGGCTTTCGATAAAGTCTGGCACAGCGGTCTCGTTTATTAACTTCAAAAAAATAGGCTCCGGATCGCCTAGTAAGAATAATTGCGTCCTTTCTCAAAGACTGTACGTTTCGTTTTAGACACGAAGGCACGCTTTCCGCACCACGTCCCACTCAAAAGGCTAGAGTCCCTCAAGGCTCAGTCCTCGCCCCTCTATTGTACACAAACGACATTCTCGTTCCGCCGAAAGGCGTCGAACTCGCCCTCTTTGCCGAAGACACGTCCCTTTACACCAAAGGCCTCAGTGTCCCGGGTCTCGTCACCAGACTCCAAACGACCGTTTACGCCCTCGGTGCATGGGTTTAAAAATGGCGTATCGACGTGAACCCAGACAAGAGTTCTGCGGTTTACTTCGACTGCAAACGCCGTCGCATCGCCGACAATCTCCACGTTCGAATGTTAGGTATTCCCACCCCTTTTTTTTTTTTTTTTTTTTTTTTGTTCCCCTCCGCGGGAAGGGCAGGAGGATAAAAATGCCCTGACGCATACTCTGGCGCGATTCCAAAGTTATGTGGGACTCGTCCCGACGCCTACCAGGACCATACCCACTAAAAACCCCCTGTCGGCTCGTGCATTTTTGCCACTCAGCCTTCATCTGAGCGACGGCCAATTGGAGAAAGAGGCCGCGCTAGCGGGGCCCAGAAGGGGTCACCCGCTGGGATTACATAGCACTGAAGGTGCTCAAAGCACTGAAGGTTAATACATAGCACTGAAGGTGCTCAAAATGAAAATCAATAATTAAAACAAAAATTAAAAAATTGCAAAATAAAATTGAGTTAATTCGCATTTACGTTAGAATTAGGATTTACGTTAGAATTAGAATTTACGTTAGAATTAGAATTTGCGGCCAGAAGGGCCTCGAGATCGCGTGACAGTCTGGTGGATGAGTACGTTTGCGCATTTATAGGCCTAGCGACTTTGAACTTCGAGTCTAACACAGGAGTAGTATATGAGACTGAATCACGAACTAGAGGATTGGGATGGGTTTCGGAGCGTTTGAAAAACGCTTCAGAGAGTGTTTTGAGATGTTGTTGTACTGTAGGCAGTTCGAGATCTCTATGCAAGTCCGCGTTACGCACGTACCACGGTGCGTTTGTGGCCCGGCGGCAAAAGAGGTTTTGAACTACCTGCAGTTTGTGCAGGAGGGAGGGTTTGGCGTGGGCAAAGATTGGCGAGGCATACGTCATGACGGGTCTAACGCAGACCTTGTAAAGTGTACGTTTGTTTCTGAAGGACATTTTACTTTTTCTACCTAACATGCTATTTAGGCGGACTAAATAGTGACGAGCGAGTTTCGAAACTCTTTCGACGTGTGGCTTGAAAGAAAGCGTCGGATCTAATGTGACGCCTAAGTATTTAGTACTGCGCTTCCAGGGGATGGGAATGCCTAACATTCGAACGTGGGGATCGCCATCGGGACGACGGCGTTTGTGGTCGAAGCGCATCGCAGAACTCTTTTCAGGGTTCACATCGATGCGCCATTTTTGAAACCATACACCAAGGGCGTTTACGGCCTTTTGGAGTCTGGTTACAAGGTGCCGAATACCGTGGCCTTTGGTATAGAGTGCGGTGTCGTCAGCAAAGAGGGCGAGTTCGACGCCTTTCGGCGGGATGGGAATGTCGTTGGTGTACACGGTGTACAGCAGAGGGGCGAGGACTGAGCCTTGAGGGACTCCAGCCTTTATGGGACGAGGTGCAGAAAGCGTGCCTTCGTGTTTAAATCGAAATGTACGGTCTTTGAGAAACGACGCTATTAACCTGACTAGGCGATCCGGTAAGCCTATCTTGTAGAGTTAATAAACGAGACCGCTGTGCCAGACTTTATCGAAAGCCTTGGCTACGTCAAAGAAAACCGCGACTGTTTTATAACGACGCGGATAGAAACCGTCAAGTATATACTCGACGATTCGGTGGACTTGCTGAGGGCAGGAGTGTTTAGCGCGAAAGCCGAACTGATGGGGAATAATGAGAGGATCGCCATCCGTTGGAAACAGATGGTTCCGCATTCGAGAGAGTATGACTCTCTCGAGAAGTTTAGACATTGCCTTGAGGAGGCTGATGGGTCTGTGATTAGCCGGGACGTTCAGAGGTTTGCCCGGCTTGGGAATGCCTATGACTGTCGCTTCTTTCCAAGCTTTTGGAAAGTAGCTATGGTCAAAGCAGGCATTGAAAATGATAGCTAACAAGGTAAGCATCTGTTGAGGTAGGTGTTTAAGTGCGTGGTTGGAAATTCCATCCGCACCCGGAGCCTTTTTGGACTTTTGATTTCCAATGAGAAGCAAGATTTCGTCATTAGAGACTGTGACAGGGTCGGCGGTGATGGGGAGAGAGTCTCTGCGAAGGACTTCGTCCTCCACCGCCTGGATGTGTGAGGGATCAGCAGGTTGCCTGCTGGGCGAGCATTGTGCGGCAATGCTGTCGGCGAAGCATTCGGCTTTCTCTTCGACTTCGAAGGCAGTAGTGCCATCGGGACGAGTGAGAGGAGGAACGTGAGAGACGGTGTCTACGCGTAAGGCTCGGGCCATGCTATAGTACGCTTGGTGGGACGGAGAGATATTCGCCATGAGATCGTTCATCTGAGCGTCTCGGAGTTCCGCGAGGCAAGACCTAACTTTACGTTGAAGCTGATTCGCAGCTGTTCTATAGGCGGGCGTGGGATATTTCTTGGCTCTCCGGAGAGCCGCGTTTTTAGCTTTAATAAGATTGCTAACGGCTAAGGGAAGCGTGGGTTTGCCTTGCTTAGCAACCTTTTCGTTGTCACTGATGGCTGAGTTGATAGCATCAGTGAGAGAATTTACTAATGAATCGATTTTATCCGGGCTATCTAATTGTTCGGGAGAGATCGCGAGTGGAGAGTTCGGAGCCTCTAAGGCTGAAACTAACGTATTTTTAAAACCTTTCCAGTTGGTAAAGGTCTTAGGAGATGAGGCGTTATCGTTCGGCGGTCCTAGCACGAGGGAAACGGGGCGATAGTCGGAGCCTAGGTCATCGAGCGGTTCGATAGACCTTAGATCAAGATTGATTCGCTTGATAATTGCAAAGTCGAGGATGTCAGGAGAGTAGGACGGGTTGTTGGGATAGTGAGTGGGAGTGATGGGGGATATGACGTCTAGGTCAAGGGAGTTAGTGATGTCGAGGAGAGCGATACCGCTGGTGTTAGTCGATAGGCACGTCCAGTCAGTATGTTTGGAGTTAAAGTCTCCGAACATAATGACTGAATGGCCGAGGGCGAGAATGGCCTCAAAGTCGCTGCGGATTGGTCTGGTACCACTAGGTATGTAGATTGAAGCTATGATGATGGTCGGATGACCAGTCATAGCCAATCTACACACAGTGGCTTCCATGTTGAGGAGAGGAGGAGTAGGGAGAGGACAGCAGTGGAAACCTCTTTTGTAATATATAGCGGTGCCGCCGAAACCGTCGGAGTTGGGCCTATCGTTACGAATAAACGCGTACTTAGGTATAGCGAATCCCCTGGAGCGGTTTGGAGTAAGCCATGTCTCCTGGAGAAGGAATAAGTCAGGTTCTTTGTTCTGAAGGAACAGTTTAATTTCGGGAAGGTTGGTGTTCAGGCTACGAGCGTTAAAAGATACTAGGGATAAGCCCTTGGGTTTAATACGACTGGACGCGGGATTCGCGGGTCTAGACATTATAATTTATTATTTACGAATTTATAAAATATAAAAGAATTTATAACGAACTTAGGAGCGAGTGATGCTCGGCTAAAGCAAATAAACGCTCTTGAGGAGAGCGGGCGGCTCGCAGTTTGCGTGCGAGCACGGAAATTTCGTTAATATCGACGTTTTGAATAACGTCGAACACGGTCTTCATGTCCTCAGCCAACGACGACTGAGGTGCGGATGACGGAGAAGGACGCGGCCCTACGGAAGCTACGGGAGCTGGGATGGGTCGGGAAGGTGCAGGCGGAACGGCCGGACGCTGCCTCCAAGACAGAGCCGGAGTAGGCGTCGGCTGAGCGGGCTTTGCTTCCGGGGGACCCCGGTTGCGCAGCGGCGGGAAGTTAGCGTGAGTGAGCGGCGGCGCCGGTTTAGGCGCGACCCTCTTGGCGGTGGAACGCGGAGCACGCGGGCAGCCCCTGTAGTTAGCTGTGTGACCAGACTGGCCGCACAGCACACAGGCAGGGGGGGAAGTGGATTCGGGAGTGCGAGTGCACTCCTTCGTAAAATGTGGATCCAGGCACTTAACGCACCTGGGGGGAGCTGAGCAGTTAGCCGCTGCGTGGCCGTAGAGCTGGCAGCGGTGGCACTGCCCAGGGTGACCGCGGGGGTTGGGACGCTCAACAGAGATATTTGAGAGTCCGCAAATTGTGCGAGCCTCTCTAAAGATCTCCCTCGAGTTAGGAGAATTCGACAAGATAACTAAAGCTAACGGAAAGCGCCTACCGCGGTTAGAGTGCATCTTGTGCACTGCTTCGGCCGGGAAACCCTGGGACTTAAGGTCCTCGAGGATTTCTTCATTCGCGAGCTCGAACGGGACGCCCCGTAGTACTGCGCGGGTCTTACGCTCCTCCGGGAGGGCGTAGGTGTGGTACGCGATTTGATTTAACCCGAGCAACCTGGTAAACGCGCGGAAGTCGTCGACGGTCGCTACTTGGATTTTGATTGTATCGCCAGCGTTGGCGGCTTTTAAGTAATTAATTTTGTGCTCTTTGCACAAGTTAGAAACCCCGGTCCAGCGCGTTTTTTCACGCAGGAAGACGGGCGGAGGGAGCTGAGGTTTCGGCGGGACGGGAGCGCAGCGCGTCGCTGGCTTCAATGGGACCGACGGAGACGCGGTCACTTCGAGTGACATGAGCGGCGCGGGGGCGGGTGTAGAAGACACCGGGGTTGGCTCGGGTGTTGAAGACACCGCGGCTTTTTTCGAACGCTTCTTGGAGCGTTTGGTAACTAATTGGAAGGCGGGCTCAGGAGAGCCGGTTAAGGTGGGGGCGACCGACGAAGCTTCGGACGCGGCGGAGTCTGAATCGCTCCCGGGAGCGGTACGCTTCCTACGAGATGATCGCGAGGATGAGACCGACGCGCAGTCCATATCGGATGGAACGGGAGACGCGGGAGAGCTATAGACCTGAGGGGTCTGTGTGTTGGAGGCCTGAGGGGCTGGGGTTGGGGCCTGAGGGGCCGGGGACGCGATTGATGCCTGCAAGGCCTGCGTTAGGATGTCTTTTGGGATGGAGACGACTGCCGCAGCAAGCGCCTGGGTGAACGCGTTCGCGAAGTTAATAACGCTTAGCGAATCCATTAGGGAGTGTTGGGACAATAATATATATAAATATAAGTATAATAAAAGATGCCTAGTTCCTAAAAACCTAACAAAATCCTAGCGGCAAACCTCCCTACCAGCGGTAGGGGGGCTGGGGAGAAAAACTTAAAACTAACCGTAGTACGCCGAAGGCCGCTACCTAGAAACCTAAAAAAGGGTATGCAGGTAAAGAGTTGACCGCGTTAGGGTCAACCTTTACCGACAGAAAGGACAGATACACACGAAAACACACAAATATGATAAAAATAAATATGAAAATAGGAGAAAATAAATAAAATAGAGAAGTGAAATAAATAAAAATAAAAAGGACTGGTTCAGTACAAATTCGTTGTCACCGTTAAGTATCCTTTGCACTGAAACCAGACTACTTACGCTGGGCACAACACTGCACTCAGCACAAGCACAACACAACTTAGCACAGCACTTTGAAGACTAAGGGGCTTAGTCGCAAAGAAAAATCGCACTTCGAAAGCACTCAGACGGAGTAGAAAAACCTTGAAAACCGAAGCACGGAACCAACACGCTAGACTGTGACGTCAGTAGGACTGAGCGCCACGGAATGGCGGGAAGGGACCGACCAACGGAGAACTGGGTCTTGCACGTCCGAACCGCGTGGCGATCGGAGCGAGAATGATTCCCACCCCCTGGAAGCGCAGTATTAAATACTTAGGCGTCACCTTAGATCAGACGCTTTCTTTCAAGCCACACGTCGATAGAGTAACGAAACTCGCGCGTTTTGCTTAAGCCGCCTATCTAGTATGTTTGGTAGAAAAAGTAAAATGTCTTTCAGAAATAAACGTACACTTTATAAGGTCTGCGTTAGACCCGTCATGTCATATGCCTCGCCAGTCTTTGCCCACGCCCAACCCTCCCTCCTGCACAAACGTCAGGTGGTCAAAATCTATTCTGCCGCAGGGCCACAAACGCACCCTGGTAAGTGCGTGACGCGGACCTGCACAGAGATCTTGAACTACCTACAGTGCAACAGCACCCCAAAACACTCTCTGAAACGTTCTTCAAACGCACCGAAACCCACCCCAATCCTCTAGTTTGAGATTCAGTTTTGTATACTGCCCCTGTCATAGATTCGAAGTACAAAATCGGTAGACCGAGAAACACGCACACAAACTTAGCCACGCAACTAACACTAAATCTCGAAGCCCTTCAGGCCGCAACTTCTAATTCTAATTTAAATTCGAAATAATTCTATTTTTCATTTTCATTTTGAGTGCCTTTAATGCTATGAATTTACCTTCAGCTCTTTAAGCACCTTAAGTGCTATGTTATTCCCAGCGGTTGACCCTTTCTGGGCCCTGCTAGTGCGGCCTTTTTCTCCAATCGGTCGTCTCTCAGATGAAGGCTGTGTGGCAAAAATTGCACGAGTCATTCGGGGGGTTTTTTAGTGTGTAGAGGCTCTGGAAGGCTCGGAGCCATTCCCACATAATTTCGATCGTGCGTGGCGATCCTCCTGCCCTCTCTGTGGAGGGGAACAAAAAAAATGTCGTTGTTGAGAGACATACTTTAAGAGTATATAAAAGG
This sequence comes from Marasmarcha lunaedactyla, assembly GCA_923062675.1. NCBI lineage: Eukaryota > Metazoa > Arthropoda > Insecta > Lepidoptera > Pterophoridae > Marasmarcha > Marasmarcha lunaedactyla. Next base: position 5,386,381 of record OV281361.1, on the reverse strand, counting down.
AAATTCCAAGACTACATCATAATGTGGTGAGAGTAAGGGGAAGGATTTCACATATCATGAAGGATCATGATATATGAAAGTCCTCAAAGTTTCTAGAAGAAGCTAATATTTTTTTTCAAATTGATATTTGTCATGGACTCCTGCAACATAACTCTTATTTTAATAGATTACTTTCAGGGTTTAGTTTACAAACCAGTGGTGACGTACATACAAATTTTTGCCACATGTTCGTGTTTCATTAATGTTAAAGCATGTATTTGATGTGCCTACACCTGACCATGAACTTTTCCTTTTTTTTTTTGACGCAGGAAAATCTTCATGGATACCCAGCCGAGAGAGACTGCGGTCAGGTGATTTCGGACTCTTACTGGCTAGAAACCCTGGTCACGAGGAGCTTGCGCATTTCGTTTGCGGCCCAACAGTGTTAGCTGGTGCTCTGTGCAGTGCCGGCGATGTCCTGAGAGGGAGGCTTCTCTGTCCCTCATGAGATGGTACAGTAATGTTCAATTAAAATATTGATTTTAATAACTTATTCATTTTATTTTCATTTTGTTTGTCTACCTCATCTTAATCCGATGATTATTTTATTCTTTTATGTCATTGGATATATTCAAATATATCTTTTCTTTTATATCGACCTTTTTACTAAAATATCGCGGCATTCTGACGTGCTTCGTAATGTCTACGCATGACAGAACGCAGGAAGCCCACGCACCATCTCAAGTCCTCTTCTCAAGGACAGCGCGGAGGGAAGGTTGAAGCTTTCAGCGCCAATGAACGCTGCCTTCCAACGTCTCGTGCAAAGGCGATGAAGCGGAAGTGAGGATACAGCTTCTTCCCTCACCTTCCCCGCCGCCTCCTTTGCGAGCATTACCGCTTTGCCGAAGGATCGCACTGCCTGCCACGACCTCTCACTCGCAACCATTGCGCGAAACATGGTCGAGAGCGCGCTGAGCACCTGAGTCAGACAGTAGGTCAGGAAACCGGATCACCTACCCAACCATTGCTTAAGACCGGAAGCATTTAACCTGGATCGTCCAGAGTCCGGCGCTCGGAAGCGGCAGCCTGGACCTAGATCTCTGATATTTTATTGGTAAGTAAGTAAGCATTATGATTATGTATTTAATTAATTATTGTATTTTTTGCTTTACTGTGTGTCAGTTTCAATATAAATTATGATCTATCAAAACAATGGCTGATTTTACTTTGGTGAATGATGCCTGTTTTTCCATCTACGAACATTTTTAAATATGCCAACATGGGGGTGCAATAGGTCAAACAAATGAGACGGATTGTAACCGAAAAGTTAGAATTATGTGAAAATGTAAAAGTATTGGAATTATTTTATTCTGTATTCACTGGATACAGGAAAATTGTTATTGTTTGTTTTTCAATTCCTTTTTACATTTCATATTATACTTATACGTTTCATCCCGTAGCTGTAGCTCAATTAATGCATATATTTCTTTTGAACTAAAAAACTCGTTTGTATAGCTTTGGAGTTTATTGGTTACGATTTTGCAAATATTTTAATAGATTTAAATGTTTTTTTCCTAATGTTATATTCTATCTTTAACTAATATTTACTAAAAGCTTCATTTCGGCTTATTAAATTAGAGGTGTAAATTATGTCATAAAATTAAAGCAATAAAAAAAAACCTTCATCGTTACATCAAACAGAAAAATAATTTATTGACTCGGTCGTTACTAATTTTTTCGTCCTTTTTACGTCTAGTGCTACCAAAATACCAAACAGTTTCAAAAACATCAAAATTTTATATAAACATTTTTCATTAGTATTCTGACTAAAGGACCACTACAGCATTAATCACCTTACGCGCATATACAAAACTTATGTCACCAACGTCATTTCTGGAACTCCAAAACTAATTTATTTATTTGGTTAATAACGATATAAATACATAAAACGTTTTGTGTCGTACATATAAGAAATAAAATTCATCCGAGTAAACCATACGACACTACACATCTTTTATTTTATTAACGGTAATTTTAGTAAAGGTAATACGAGGGACGTTTAGTGTTGGTAAAAATTAAAAACGTAGCTCTATATCATGAAATTTATGAATATTTCTATGCTTTGTGGAAATTGTCATTATACAATTTTGTATTAAAAAAACATATACAAATTCCTTTAGCTTACTTCAAAAAGATTCACAATAAAGCACATTGTGACAAAAATTATTACTAACGCCCAATGCCTAAATAGTCGACGTTTCTGAACTAAAGCAAGTTGTCTTTCTCGAAAACTAAATTGCTCAATAATATGTAACTTCAGTTAAACAAAAACTTGGTAAGAATCATATTCATTAATTTGACGACCAGAAGAAAAAGAACATTTTAGCATTTTATTGCTTCAACTCTGAAAATGGACGCCATCTGTTAATTTAATTCCGACAATTTTAACTTTCAGGATTGGAAACGAAAAAAAAAATTATTATTTGACTTAAAGAATCACCAGAATTATTTTCTTAACGTTTTTACTTAAGTGAATTTCTTTTGGACTATTAAGAGGTTCGTTGAGTAATTAAAAAGTTTTTGTTTATTCAGCGTGGCCATTTCAAGTACTCTTCTCTTTTTTGTAGCTTTTTAAATTTGAATGATTAAGTAGATCAAGTAAATATAATTGAATTCATTTATAAAATTTAAGTAGAGGAAGCAATCCAGTCAGTAATTTAGGGTATCATTTTGTTAAAATAGTTACTTACTTAATTATACATTAAATTTTTTTCGACACTTAAAAAGATTTACTTTACCTTCACGAACATGCATGTATATTTATAACCATAACACGCAATAACTTATCGGTACATTTGTCAGCGTATGGAATTGTAAACTCAGCCAGTTCTGAACTGAACCACCGCCGCTTTACAAATGCTAAATTTAACAGCTCTTGATATTAATGATAATGATATTATTAGTATTAAGCGATATTATCTTCAATAAAACAATCATCAAACTAAATCTTTTAACTAATTGTGAGCAAGTAATAAATCGACCCATGCAGTAAGGCAACATATCCTTCAAACTTATGCAAAAAATGTATCCAAGGAAATTGCAAACAACAAAACTACTCTATTTATTTTATGGAAGGACCATACAGCGAACTGGTGGGGAACCCAAAATAAGCATACATATCGACGCTTGAAAGGCAATCCTCACTAAGCGACATTGAGTAAACTTTACAGGAGAGAGATTTAAAGTTCAAATATTTAAAAAAAAATCATAAAATTGTGTTAACTCTCGTTCAAATCATTTTTATAGCTCTCCATAGTGTCAAAATAAGATACCTGACACTTTTATAAGCACCGGTTTGTGTCGGTTAGATAAAATTTACCTGATTTGATAAACAGCTAAAATTATCTAAATCATCACTGAAGTGTATGTAGTAACGTGCAAAAATAGGTAAACTTACCTTGTTTGGAATTTTGATACCGAAAGATTGATCTAAAGAGATCTGACAGTTTAAAAAAAATAAAGTAAATTTACTTATGCATTATTTAATGATGAGTTGCGATTGTGGAAATTTTATCTTAGTTATTAAAATCACCCCAAAGTTCCCTTCAAAATTGACATTTAACCAAGAACTGCATAACAAGTATTTATTATCATGCACTAAAATAAATGAAATTAATTTTTATTTATAAATTAATATAGAAATAAATTATTTATTGAAAATTAAACATACGCTACGTAGTGTATAAGTAAATACATTTCTTAATTACCCACACAATCACTGTCATCACTCAGTTTCTAAAAAAATATAATTCGCAATTGTCTGTAAACGAATCATTAATAAACTATAAAACATAGTAAAGTTGCAAGATTAAGCTACTTAATATCGCTAATTGTTAATATCGCTGTAGTAATTATAATAACAACACTTATATTATTTTCACAACATAATCAGTCTCTAGAAACAACCAAGATATGTTTCAAATAAAAAATATAGCAAAAAAAAAATCCTTAATTGAACGGTACAAAATAAATCTTTAGTATGAATCGCCATGTGAGATCTCGTTAGTTACCCAGTATAAATATTGATATCACAATCTTCCATGTCTGAGTCGGGTAATCAATCTTTGACATTTGTTGCGCGTAGATTGTTCACAAATGCATGTTTAAAGCAGTTAGGAATAATTTTGTGCACACAAAGCTTAACCAAATCGTCGCTTTTTGCTTTTGATATGGGAAGTAAAAGAAATGCCTTGGTTTTAGACTGGATTTCAACATCAAAGAACGCCGCAGTAGGATTCATATTGTTGTATATTTAACGCTTTGCTTGTCTTTTCTGAAAGTCATAATACGGATCTTGCATATCTTTCCACTTAAGTTGCCTAATAATATTTGTCACTAATACTATCCCATCCGTAAAAATCTTCATAACTCAGTCTTTCTACCTGGAAAGGCGCTGGTCCTTGTTTCAAAAATACAATAAAAATATCTAAGCTCTAATATTATTCCAGTTTATTTCAGGCTAACTTATACAAACGACACTGTCAAAAAATAAATTTATCAAGTTAAAATGTGTAACCACATAAATTACAATTGCTTTGTGTAGGTAAAATCTACAAATTGATTTCATACGAAAATTTCATAACAGGTATGTTAATACACATAAATTAAAAAGTCATTACAAGAAAAACCGACTAAGTTCATATTCAAAATTGTTAGACTGTCGTAACTGCTGTATTTTCTTAAAACCAATCTTTTTTGGTCGTTTAGTAAGCACAAAATGTAGATTTGACCGAAATTACGAAATATCTAAGCGACAATAAAACTCGTCGTAGAACTATGAGACCCAGACCAAACGACGCAGAAAAAAAAAATTTACGATTTTATGTCGGTTAGTAAGGATTGCTTTCAAGGGTCGATATATAAATATCAACAACCATGACCCGAGAACAAACATCTATGTTCATCACACAAAAATGAATGTCCCAGCCAGGACTCGAATCTGGGGCCTCCGGCGTATGAGGCAGGGCTACTTACCACTATGCTACTTGGTCGTAGAATAAATAGTCAATTTTAATATGTACTGTACAATGACTCTTGATCTGAGCTTCCATGCTAGATCCCGGCGACGGGCAAACGTAATAATGCATAATATATTAACAATAAAAGAAGACTTGTATGGAGGAACATATCGTGGAGATAAACAACAAACAAAGTTTACAGTAGGTATTATGTAAGATTAAGATGGAGGAACATATCGTGGAGATAAACAACAAACAAAGTTTAGAGTAGGTATTAGGTAAGCATGGCTTAACTGTCTGGAACCAAAACCCATGTTGCAAAGCTCATATCCCATCAGTGTGATAATTGTGGCTGTTGTGAATTAATGCCTTTGCTTCCAAAGTCCGTTCACATACTGCTTATTCAGTTTTATATTTTTTAGACAAAAACTAATTACAGTATGAAATTTAAAACATCATCTAGCAAATTTTAATTTGAAATATTTGTATCAAAATAATTTAATTAAATTTAAATTGAAACATCATTTTTAAAACGACACTGTTGCGATTTCCGAATTTGTATGACAGTCACCATCAAACCATCTAACTGTTCACACGTACTAGTTTCCTTTATCTCACAACAAGCTAATTTGAACCTTAACTTTAACTCTTTAAGACTCATTATAACAAAATGGTCGTGATCGAGCTGGATTATATTTTCGAGTTATTCGAAGAAACAGTGCATAAAAAAAAATTTGTTTACGCATTTTGGAAGTCCTTGTTAAATACTTAAAATCTGATAAGAAAAATAGTTTTTTTGTGCTAATTAGGTCAGTGTCATCATTACGTAACTTTGTTAGTTAACCATTATAAAAGTGATATTAGAGAAATATGAACATGGCTACTGTAAAACAACACGTATAATTACTTGAAGATACGGCAAGTTTGTTAAAAAAGGCTCAAACGAACTTGAAGAAACGTGCTAACGTCAGATTGACTAAAGGTTATTTAACAGCGAGACTACAATGCATTGAAGATTAGTGGAAAACATTTATGTCAACTCATCAAAGTTTAATACAAATGACTCCACGCGAGAAAGAAAATGAAATTCCATATTTTGTTAATGATGAATTTAGCACATTTGAAGACTTGTATTTATGCATCAAAGGAGATATTGAAGATATACTTTTACAATCAAGCTCGCCGCTTAATAAGGCACAGCAACAGTTAACCAAGAATGTCACGTTGGAAATTCATTTAAGTCAAGTTAGGTCACCTAGGATTGAACTACCTACTTACTCGGGTATTTATGAAGACTGGCCTACTTATAAAGACTTATTTGTCAGTTTAGTGCACAATAATACGTCATTATCCGAAAAAACTTCATTACTTAAAAACTAGTATAGTGGCCGAAGCTGAAGCATAGCTTGGTAGACACTGAAACGGCGCTATGGAAACAGAAGAATTATAGTGAATTCTCTTCTCAAGAGATTCTTTTCGCAAAGAAAAATAAACGTACAATCCGCCAATCAAATAAAAATGTTACTCGATACTAGAACCGAGTGCATTAATGCATTGAATAATTTGAATATCAACACCGACGCTTGGGATCCTGTATCATATTTCTTCTTGAGAAGAAATTGGACCAAGAGTCACACAAAGATTGGCAGAGTAATGTGTACAAGGGCAATTCTGATGACTTACCTTCGTGGAATGACTTGAAATATTTCCTGGAAACCAGGTTTAGAACACTTGAATTGGTCGCCACGCCGGCATTTGGCGTTTGAGTTCCGGCAGTTGAGAAGAAGAAGGAGAAACATACAAGTGAGCGATCGTACCATAGTGCTAATCCTATAGTGAAAAAGTGTGTGTTGTGTAGTGACAATCATACATTGTGCCATTGTAAACCATTTACTAACATATCGGTCGCTAATAGAAATAATTTTGTGAAACAAAAAAACCTGTATTTTAAATGCCTGTTGGTAGGACATTCTGTTTTATCGTGTCGATTGCCAAAGTCCTGCCGCATTTGTAACAAACGTCATCATACTCTTCTTCATCAAGTCAAAACAGGAGGAGCTGTGGCCTATGCTAGTGTTAATCAATTACACCACAGGCTTCAAATAATACAAATGAAGAAGAGTTAAAGGTGCAAGTCAATACAATGATGATATTATCATATTTAAATTCAGATGGTGGCTTTGCTCTATTGGCTACTGCATTATTTACTGTGCGCAGTGAAGAGGGTCACACTATCATTTTACGTGCGCTAGTAGATCAAGGCTCACAGGCTTCATTCATTAGCGAGCATGCTACGCAATTATTGAAACTAAGAAAGAAATGCGTACGAGGCACAATCACCGGTGTTGGTTCCACCCAGACCGCCATAAACAGTGTTGCAAATTTCCAAATGCTTTCCACGTACGATTCGAAGTTTTGTTTACCTATGGAAGCTTATGTTATATCAAAACAATTAAAAACAAAACTGCCGACTAAATCTATTGATGTGATGGAATGGGCACACTTACAAAACCTCAAACTAGCCGATCCAGTTTATTATAAATCAGCACCTGTAGATCTGTTACTGGGAGTCAATGAGTTTGCTGTAATTATCCAATCCGATGTGATTAAAGGACCTCCAGGAACACCATGTACACAGTAAACGATGTTAGGCTGGATATTATTTGGTCAAATAAAACAAAGAGGTACAGATGAGCCTAAGCTTATAGTAATGCACCATCAAGTAGATTTAGATAATATGTTAAAAACTATGTGGGAATTAGAGCATGAAAAGGAAAGAAAACTAACTAAAGATGAAAGACTTTGTGAAGAAATATATGAAAAGACACATACTAGAGACATAAACGGACAATATGTTGTCAATTTACCTTTTAAAACATCAGAACCAAAATCTCCACATGGGAATAGCGAAGAAATAGCTTTAAGAAGACTTTTACAACTTGAGAGAAGATTGCAAAAAATACCTAAAATAAAAGAAGACTATACTAAAGTAATTGAAGAATACATACAAATGGGTCATGCAGAAGAAATACCGGAAAGTGGATATAATAACAGATCCGTTTATTTGAGTCATCATGCTGTAATAAAGAGCGATAGTGAAAGTACGCCGACTCGTGTCGTGTTTGATGCATCATGTAAAGATATGAATTGGGTTTCCTTAAATGACCAACTATTAGTCGGACCAGTCTTGCAGGAAGATCTACAAAGTATCATTATGAGGTGGAGAATACACAGAGTATGCTTTGTAGCCGATCTAAAAAAATGTACAGAATGGTCTTCGCTTCAAAACAGCATGAAGACTATCAAAAGTTCTTATGGAGAAATTATCCATCTGAAAATAATCGAGAATACTGTTTACTTACCGTAACTTTTGGTTCAGCGCCTGCTCCTTACCTCGCAGTGAAGACCTTAATACAGTTAACTCATGATGAAGAAGCTGACTTTCCACTGGCCTCTAAAATCATAAAAGAAGACTGCTACATTGATGACGTAAATTTTGGCTTCGATCACAGATAGTGTCTCGTTTCAAAAATGGTATCACATCGATTCAGAGAACAATCCCGCCGACATCGCATCTCGTGGGGCTTCTATAATGGAATTAAAAGCTTGCAAGATTTGGTGGAAAGGGCCAAAATGGTTAAAAGAAAAAACTATAGAGTATAATTATCCAGAAGGAATAACCACAAATGTGGAAAAGAAGAATATTCAAGCAAATTTAAAAATAATAGAAGAAAATACAATCAACTTTGAGAACTTTAATAATCTTAATGAACTTTTGACAACAATAGTATACAGTTTAAGATTTTTACATAACAAAAGTAAGTATGAACCATTTATCACAACAGAAAGAGTATGAAATAGTTTTAAAGAAATGTATTTAAATTGCACAAAAGGAGTTTTATGAAGAAATAGAAAGGTTAAAAAACAAAAAAAAATATTATAAAAAAATATTAAAGTAAATATGTTAAATGCTTACCTCGATGAAGACGGAATCCTCAGGGTAGGCGGACGTCTACGGCACTCTGACCTGCCAGAGCACACAAAGCATCCTGTAATTTTGGGAAACTAAAATTACTTGGCTCACCTGATTATCGCCGACGCTCACAAGAAGACTCTTCACGGTAATACACAGCTAGTCTTGAGTTACTTACGTTCAAAATACTGGATCATACATGCAAAAAACACAGTAAAGGCTTATATACATAAGTGCACTATATGTGCCAGACAAAAAGCTTTAGTAAAAATGTAACTGATGGGAGACCTACCTAAAGCTCGAATAACACCTGTACGTCCTTTCTTACACTGTGGAGTAGATTACGCTGGTCCTTTGAATGTCTTGATGTCAAAGGGACGTGGAGCTAAGCAGAACAAAGCATACATTGCAATTTTTGTTTGTATGGCCACTAAGGCCATCCACTTGGAGTTAGTCGGTGATTTAACATCAGCTGCATTCATCGGTGCATTTCATCGATTTGTAGCACGTAGAGGTAAATGCACGCATGTTTGGAGTGACCATGGCCGCAATTTTGTTGGTGCCAATAAAGAACTAGCAGAGGCATTCACTGAGGCAAAATTACGACTTCCAGGTCACGTAGCAGATATGTTGTCAGCTAAAGGAACACAGTGGCATTTCATTCCCCCTTACAGCCCTAATTTTGGAGGTTTGTGGGAGGCTGGTGTCAAATCTACGAAATACCACTTGCGCCGTATACTTGACACTAGCCTTACTTTCGAAGAAATGACGAGTGATCCTGATGCATTGGAGCCTTTAAAACCAGGTCATTTCTTAATAGGTGAAGCAACTGTTACCATCACTTTTCCAGACCTGAGAGACACTGCTTTGAACCGGTTGGATTATGGCAATTGACACAAAAACTTGTAGGTAATTTTTGGCATAGATGGCAGGCTGGATATTTGACTCGTTTGCAAACAAGATCAAAATGGTTACAACATAAGGCAGAATATGATTTAGGCGATATTATACTTCTAAAAGATGATCAAATACCACCAAGCAAATGGTCGCTAGGTACAATAGTTGCAAAACATCCCGGAGAAGATGGTTGCACTAGAGTGTTTAGCATAAAATGTCATGGTGATATTGTAAAACGATCAGTTAGCAAACTATGTGATTTCCCAGTTAAATACGATTAAAATTACAATGTTCTTAAGTTGCATATACTTTTCTAATTACTTAATTATTAATGTTAACTGTACTTTCAAAACACATGACTTACCTTTAATTGCCCTTACAATAATTTGTAAAATTAATTTTTGCCATCATAAATCAAATCACTGTTATTTTTAATAAAACAATCAGTAATGCAAACGTATACTTTACCTGTTCATAATTCGTGATATATCGTTATATTATATGAAATACACGTAACTTACAACTAGATATTACATAGTAGTAGATAATAAAGTTTATATATCTATTTTGATAACATACTTTGTTACTTCTCTAGTAAACCTATTTGAAGACCTACTTATATGTTAAGGATTACTTCGTATAAATATTTGTTTTCTTAATGAAAACACTACTAATTCTTTGTCAAAATAACAAAATGTGATTTAAGTCATTTAGAAAGACTTGCAAACTAAACAAAATAATTGTGTAGTTAATTCATCACAACTGTATGTTGATTTACTTAGAACCTATGTTTGGTGTCCTTTGGTGGGCGGTATGTTGCGATTTCCGAATTTGTATGACAGTCACCATTTAACCATCTTACTGTTCTCACAACAAGCTAATTTGAACCTTAACTTTAACGCTTTAAGACTCATTACAACAGACACCATGTTAATAAACGGAGTACATGTTCTTATTTTTAACGTGGTCTTTCTTTTACCTTTAAGGCTTTTATTTATTTAGACCTGGAACAAATTGTGATTACATGCAGGCCTGGAGATAATCCTTTGAAAACGATATTAAAAAAAAAGAAAGATTATTTTATTCATATTAAAGAATAACTTTAAAATGTTCGAGTGCTAATTTTTTCTAGAAAAGAATACAGTTCCAATGTTCTTATACATCTATGTTTTAATTTAATAAAAAAACATTTTAACATTCACTGCCTTAGGAACGCTACCCACTCATTCGTGCTGGCATCAATGAACAGAGCTGGGCGGCGAAATTGGGAGAAAAGCCACCCAGCTATACCATTCAGGTTTTGGTGAGATGAGCTAAGCGCAGATAGCCCTAATATCGATTACTTTAAATCACTTTTCACCTAAGTTGTTTTTAAATGGGTGTCGCAGACAGATAGTTGTATCAGACATTCTACTTGGCTACCACTTGGTTGAACATTTATGCTTACGGGGATTGCCCCGTCCTGTATTAGTCGGTATCCCTCAAGGCTCGGTGCTTTCTACGACTGTGTTTTTATTATACACTAGTCACATGCCAAGGACGGAGAAAGTAGAACTCGTGCTCTTTGCAGGCGACACCGCGCTATTTCATCTGATAGAAATCTACGTAGGTTAACTAGAATGCTCCGGCACCCAACGCATTAGGCGCTTGATTTAGGAAATGGAGAATAGAAATCCAAAAAAAAGTGCAGCGGTTTACTTGTCTCTCTCAACCTGCTCTAGGAAAACCTCATGAAAACCCTCCAAAAGATAAGGTCAGATCACTTTGTTTGGTCCTCTGATCCCATGGGCTAAAAAGTCAAATATTTAGGAGTCACTTTAGATAGTGGACTCACATTCGTGGATCACATAAAACGGGACCAAGCCACCTTGGTCATGAGTAGGCTGTACCCTCTAATCTTCAAGAGAATAAAATGTCGCTTAGAAATAATTTACATTTTCAAAACTTGCATCCGGCCCATCATGATATATGCCAGTGTGGTTTTTGCTCACGCCAGCGTGTCGAACCTCAATTACTTGCAGGTTATTCAAAATAAGTTCTTACGTTGCGTAGCGTTCATGCCCGCTCTATGTCCACAACCTACATCTGCACAAGGATCTCGAGCTGCCCACCATTGTCACATACATAAAGTTGGCGTCTAGACGCCACTTCAACAATGCTCCCCACCATCCCAACCCGCTGGTCAATGAGTCAGCTAACTACACAGCCAACCAAGACATGGCAGCGTCGTTACAGGCGTCCGCGTAACGTCTAACAGACGCTTTTACGACAAGGTACGTTTCCAGTTAGAAATAGGGCAACGCGTTATTCGAGTCGCCTAACCCACCGTGGGGTCAGGCTAATGCGTCGTACGCATTCCTACTGAGTTTCTTGCTGGTTCTTTGGCAGTAGATGACCCTTCCGAACCAGTGGTAGTTTCAATGACCTGACAGCTAACCTAACCGGTTAGCTGATTAAACAGTTTTAACCAAATGAATATCTAATTCAACCAAATTATCATTTGTTTCACACAGATTATAGAAATCTGAGGAAGAGCCAAGGTAACTTAAATAAACATGAAAGTACTTTCGAAATTGTATAATAGGTAGCATTAATGTCAACTCAAAATATTCATAGGTTTTACTTCTATAATATACCTAAATAGGTTGTCTTTGTTATCTTATAAACTTTTTCCTCATAATATACGCATTCATTGCATGCCTTTAAGCATGTTTAAGCAAAATTCTTACGAGTGTGCTCCACCACAAACCTCGATTCATCAGCCCTTCGTTTCACTTTGCACTCTCAGCCAATACCCATACCTCAGGACTTTCTTTCGCGAGCTTCCGGCTATAAGCTTTAAAATTGCACTCAAGGATTGAACCAATTCGGACCACGACATGGGCGGATGGTTCAATTTGGATCGCAATAACAGCTTTTAGGAAGAAAGTTAAACTATTTCAGGACAATCACGTTTATGGTAGCCAACATTAGAAAAAAAATCTATTATGTAAATCAAAATTATGTGCTTTTTTGGAGTTACAAGCTTTAGGTACTTTACCAAAAAAAAAACCAATATCTACTCTTTGTTCCTTCCTACCTACCTACGGGAGCTGGGACTGGGTGGAGAGGTGTGGCGGCCGGACGTTGGCTCCAGGCTTTAGCTGGAGTCGGCTTCGGCCGCGTGGGCTTTGCTTTCGGGGGAGCTGGATTGCGCAGCGGTAGGAAGTGAGAGGGACTGAGTGGCGGCGCCGGTTTAGGCGTGGCCGTCTTGGCGGAAGAGCGAGCAGTGCGAGGAAAACTCCTGTAGTTAGCTGTGTGGCCGGATTGACCGCACAACACACAAGCAGGGGGGATGGTGGGTTCGGGAGTGTGTTTGCACTCCTTCGTGATGTGGGGATCAAGGCACTTGACGTCCCTGAGAGGTTTTGTCGACTCTGAGGCTGAAATCTATAAAACACCTTAGACTTATCGCAGACTTATCTCAGCTAAAATATCAAACAAAAAGTTATATACAAATAAGTTATCATGTTCTGAAAAAATGTGACTGCACCTTGTCAAAATGAGAGCCATTATTTTTGAACAGACAAGTGTATAAGTATATAAGCAGGCTGTGTAGATTTCAGACTGAGTTAGGTCGTTAATGACAATAACTGATGTAAGCTTTAAAGCAAACAAGTTGATAAATTTAAGTCAACCAAGTGACGTGCTCTGCCTCAAACTTTCCTGCACTTGATATAGAAACGTTTTTGATGTCAGATCCATGTCTTGCAAAGTATGTCCCGAAACTTAGTTCCTCGCAAAACTTTGAACAACTTCTAGACTTTACTTTTCAAATAATAAATCATACAAGTTCTAAGGTTTTCTGGGTACAATAATAAGAACAAAATATATGTCATAAAACATAAATTAATTATCATTGGTTAAACAGGAAGTTATGAGAACTAAGGTTCTGTAGGTGCTGCTAATCGTTTTAAATACGATTAAAAAACAAAAATTATTAGAACAATGGTTAAATATTACCATTTTACCGTGGTATAACAAAATATATATAAGAATAAAATAATTTTAGACACCAACTGGTTTGTGTTTTATTTTTATTTTTATTTAGGTTACAAAAAGTTTTTTCTGACAATTTTACAAAAGTTATATATGACTTAATAACCAAAAAGTATTAGAATTATTTAATATTGTATGTGCACACTTGTGACTATCCGTAGCCCTTAAACTATAAACATAATTGAATACGAAAACAAAAAATACACGCTAATCGATAATCTATATAATGGGCGCGCTTTCGAAACCAATTCTAAACAAGTGCGGCCCTGGGACATCGCTTCCTATGACCTCTCCATATTATTCATCTCGTCCATCTCGCGACCCCAACTGACCACCATAACGAAAAATCTAATTGAAGTGCTACACTTGTAAAATAAAACATAAACATGTTTAGTTTGAAGATGGACCTACTCGTGTTAGACGTACTCTAAACATTTGAATATTTAGACAGTGAAGATATCAAAACTTTCAAAATTTTATTCGTGTTTATTTACTCTTACATACATACTTCCAACCTAATAATATACTTAATCATTGTTATATTTTACTAAGCTGACAACATTCCAAAGCGTCCCTTGGTAGTTCCAAATGAATCCACAAATTATTGGATGGAATACAAAGCGACTCAGTTTCAACGAACAAGTTTTAAGTGCCCATAATCCCCAAAAACATCGCTGACAACATTGAAAAGACCCTTATGTAAACCTTTTTACGAATGACTAATGGTAGTATTCTAAAGGCCTTATTTAAATCAATTTCTCTTAACGGTCTGCTTTGAAAACTTTATCACTTAGGCACAGGTAATCCATTAAACCTATGTTATGGAAAAGTTTTGTTTCAATATAAATATTTTCCAAGTTTTTGGGATTATTTTTTTGTTTTAGCGGGCAATTCTTTGAATATCAAACGAGCATATTTCGAAAAGTATTAAATAGTTTTACTTAGCTAAACCTAACAACTAAAAACTTTCACTTTAATGACCGTCTCTACATTTAAGCGTGTTGTTTTATGCAAAAAATCATTTAAAAATCAATTTTACCGACATATACTCAAAGGAGAAGATTGTCATTTCCATTTAGTTTTTTGGCCCTGATGACAACGAGTTTGTTAACGAATATATTATAATGTAATGACTCGGAAAATAGGTATCTTCACAGTCACAGACAAATTATTACGCTTTACTGTTTCTATGAAATAGTAAATATGTCCTTTTTTGAATTATTTATTAAATTTATACTTTCTTGATACAGTGGTGAGATCTTTGTCAAGGGTTGGGGCTAAAAAAAGAAAGCTTCGCTCGCACGAATCCAGTATTGTTCAGCAAAAGAGATTTTATAAGCCACGTGAAAGGCAAGCCATTCACGAGCAACCGAGACTCAGATGCAAAACGCTGAAACATTAGGCCGTATGTCTAATGTCCACTTTAAACGTTTCAATCTCAAGACGATCGAGCTGCTCGTTTCCAGTCTATGAAAGAGGTCAATGTTTTTGAAGGTTATGGGCACTTAAAACTAGTTCGTTGAAACTCTGTCGTTTTGTGTTCCATCGAATAATGTGTGGATTCATTTGGAACTACTACTACTAGGGAGGTTTTGGAGTTTTGCAAGCTTAGTAAAATATGACGATGGTTAGGTATATTAATAGTTTGGAAGTGTGTGAGTAGGTGAACACGAATAAAAAATAAAAAACATTTGAAAGGTTTTGAAATATTCATTGTCCGAAATTCAAATGTTTAGAGTAAATCTAACACGAGTAGGTACATCTTTAAACTAAACAAGTTTTTGTTATATTTTGCAAGTGTAGCATTCCGATAAAAAATTTCTTTATGTTTCTTACAGTTTGAGTATTCTGTTCTGGAGGTCATGAATTAAAACAATTATTTAGTGGCCAACTGTAAAAAACAATGGACCAGAATTTGCAGAGGTCAGAGAAGTTGTTTGGAACTGGCTTCGAATGCGGGCCCGTTAAATTGATATTGCACGATAAACCTTATCGACTGCGGTCTAAAGTATTTTTAATGTGTTATTATTTTTTTGTTTTAACTTTATTAATTGCACAACACAAAATCAGTATCCAAACTTAATGCCAATTGGCATTCTCTGCCGGTCTACCACAGCAAGGAAAAGATCTTCAACGGATTAGGGGGTGCGTACAAAAATACATTATTTAATATAAAATTTAATAAAATATGTATTATAGGTTTATATGGAATGTCATTAACTATCTAGGTGAATACACTTGACTTCTCCATTTGGTACCTTTGTAATGAACCGTGAAAGAGGGTATTGACCCCAAGTTTTGCGAAACATGGGAAAAATCACCTATTGGTGGATTTTCCATAATACATGTTTTTAGCCGGCAAACGAACACGTGACCCACTTGATGGAAGTGGCATTCGCACTGATGGGCATTGTAATTCGTAGGTGTCGTATTAATGAATAGCGATTGTGGTTATTATCGCCACTAAAGATGCGTTTGCCGACCGCAGTCTTCAGATGATATCTCCTTTGTTTCAGTAATTGCACTGGCTGTTTCTTCCCTTTAGTCGGAACACAATCACGTAAACTTATAGTCCGGGAGGTAGCGTTGCATTTTAGAGAGTGATTTTACGCCAATTGTTTGCCATCTTTTTTTTCTGGTAATCAATTCCTCCTTCAATTCCTGTTAATCTTTTACCTGATGTTTATTATTAAAAACTTAAATTTCGCTTAGTCGAAAAGATGCAGAAAATACGTGTAATCTATAATAGATATATCTCGTTATCCGCATAAATTACTGGTAGTCTTCTCCCTGATGTTTCCTATTCCGATTAATGCTGTATAGTACTCGTATTGTTATTTTTGACTTTTTTTTCAATAATGTTTAAATATTTTAATACGAATACAGAAAATGCGTGTAGTCTGAAAGAGATTTAACACGATATCTGTATTACGTAATATTCTATTATTTCTATTTTGTTTTAAAATTTGAAAGTCGTCATTAAAATTATTAAAATATAATGATGAACCCAGTGGACGAATCTCAGGCTAGCCATTTCGGTTACCGCAATACCTGAGTCCCCTATGTAGACGCAGAAGATGCTGGAAGCGTCGACCTCCGAGAATGAACCGAGCCAGTCGGGAAAATTATTTCCGACATGGATCCAGAGATTCTTTCTAACCTCGGGGCTTAAGGGGCTCCAATTATGGAATTACCGCTATAAATAGGGCGATGAACTTACTTCTTGAAAAAGGAGATAATAAAGTAAAAAAAAAATAGTAATAATAATAAAAAAGTACACCGAAGTTATCTAAGTACTTCCCAAACATCGACAACCGATCAACCCAGTCGGGAAACTGGATGGGACCTCCTCGTTACCCGTCAAACAGGGGGTGACGTCAATGGAAAGTTGCAGTGCCTCCACTTCGGCGTCCACATCTGAATTCGGCGTTCAACGCAAAATTCAACCAGTCCGGGACTCGTGCACCGAATCAACCATAATTCAGGTACACGCAAGTCGAATCCATTACTTTTACGATTATTGGCCTTAAATGACAAAAAAGGAAACGATTTTAAAATGGATAAACAATAGAGTTGATAATTTTTATTCCATTTCATGATAAAATTACACCAGTATATACTCCCAAACATATTTTGTCGCATAGTGAAAAACGAAATATGATAATAGCGTGTAATAAATTGTTACACTTAGAGGCTAAAACCTCGTTATACTTCGAGTGACCAGTTTATATCAAACTAATATAGTAAATAAATATTTTTGGCGCTGAAACTCAACAGCGAAAACGGTTCATACTAAACAAAAAAAAATTAATAAATAATATTATACAATTTTGTACAAAAAGTACACTTTAAAATGGAATCTTATAAAACAGCCTCTAAATTAATTCCCCATAATGGTTTCTTAGCTCACATAGATAAGATAGATCATATCTACTCGTGCCTATATTTGTTAATTGCAAAAATACCTACGCACTACGTTTTGAATTTCAAGAAAACGATATGTTTGAGCCAATCACATACGAGTTTACGGCCATGCCGTATGGATTATCCGTTGCTCCGGGGTTATTTACAAAAATTATGCGCGAAGTTATTAGTCACTTGTTGTGAATTTAGACAACAATCGACTAGTACCGACTTTGTCGGTAACATTTTTGGCTTTTTGTTTAACATCGAACAGAACCTGACGATACGCGTTATAATAATAAATAATTTATGAAACTTCAAATATGCGCGATACGAGATTTTGCCAAACATATATGTGTAAATACTGGTCGCAGCCTGTCTAGCTACAAAATAAGTACAACTATGAGGCAAAAATTAAACTCCCTAAATTATTGTTAAAAGATTTAATCTGGTAGAAAAGTATAAGTAAATATACCATTTTCTGTTCAATTACTTCACAAATTTATAAGATAATAGGTCTTTACCTATGAAACTGCCGTTTTGCCGTACTGGCCATTTCAAATGAAAATATTTTTTTTTGACTGATAATTCTAATTTCAAATTAATTTTATTTGACAAACATGGAATTATTTTTCTAAAATCGTCATTTGTTTAATAGTAAGTGTTTTGTTTTCAACGCATTCGAACATTTTTCGTCATCATGGATAAGTTAAAAATTCGAGTAATTATGGAGTATGAGTACCGTCGTGGCAGCAAAGCGGCACAAGCGGCACGCAACATCAACGACGTTTACGGAGCGAACACTACAAACGAACGCACCACCCGTTATTGGTTTACCCGCTTCCGTTCTGGAAATTTTCACCTGAAAAATGAACCCCGTGGTCGTCCGAAAACTTTGGTCGACAATGACGAATTAAAGGCAATTGTGGAAGCTGATGAAACTCAATCCACGGCTGAATTAGCAGCAGCTTTCGACGTTAGCATCAAAACAATATTGGTCCATTTGCGTCAAATTGGCGAGGTAAAAAAGCTTGACAAACTCAATGACCGCCAGCGCGAAGTACACGTGGAGACGTGCCTTGCACTGCTTAGCAGGCATACAAATGAAGGAATTCTGAACCGCATTGTTACTTGTGACGAGAAATGGATCCTGTTTGACAATCGTAAGCGCTCAGCAAGTTGGTTGGACCCTGGTTCAGCACCCAAACAATGCCCTAAACGAAAACTTACCCCTAGAAAAGTGATGGTCACTGTTTGGTGGTCTAACGCGGGTGTAATTCATCACAGCTTCTTGCCAAACGGGAGAAGCATTACTGCAGATGTGTACTGTGAAGAACTGAACACAATGATGGAGAAGCTCGCACGTCTCCAACCAGCTTTGGACAATCGTTCGGCTCCACTGCTCCTGCACGACAACGCGCAACCTCATACTGCACAGCAGACGGTCTCCAAGCTACAAGAGTTGGGGTTGGAAGTTCTCCGTCATCCGCCGTACTCACCAGACCTTGCGCCTACAGACTTCTACTTTTTCCAGAATTTGGATAACTTCTTGGCGGGAAAAAAATTCAATACCCGAGAGGCAGTACAAAATGCCTTTGAAGAATTTGTTGCCTCCCGTCCAGCTGATTTCTTCAAGAAAGGCATCAATAAGCATGGGTGATTATTTTGATTAATAGAAATAAAAAATATATAAAAAATTACGCTTCATTTATTTCGTGAAAAACGGCAATTTCATAGGTAAAGACCTAATATATACAGATGATTCAGAACAGGCTGGGGCGTAGTATTCCAAAACAATAAATTTTATTGTGAAAAAGAATACCAAATCAATTACCTAGAATTACTAGCCGTTTCCTTAGGCTTCAAAAATTCACCCCTGGAAGAAAAAAATTGTGCAACATTATTACTAATTGATAATACCACCGCTAATAGTTACGTCAATAGGATGGGTAGTATTCAATTTCGACATTAAAATAATCTTAAGTATACACATTTGGCTTTGGCATTTGGCGAGGAACGTAATTTATGGAGTTTTGTTTTAATGTTTGTTTGCAAATGTGTATTTGTAACTAGGTATCCTGAACCAGATGCAGTCGCAGTCGATTTGTTTACGATTAATTGGGTCTCGGCGTATTTTTACCAATTTCCTCCATTTTCCCTTGTCTTAAAATGTGTAATAAAAATAATTGATTCGAATTGAAACAAAAGATATAAATAAACCCCCATAACAGCATCAAAGCAAAGCAGTCCAGCCTTACCCTGGGTGCCGCGAGACGCTCAAGGCGGAGTTCGCGCCGTGCGGCTGTCCACCAGAGACCCTGACGTAGATGCTCGCTTCTCTGGCATCCATGATGACAAATGTCAGTACAACATCAAGTTGAGTTCATGGTGGGAGTTTTGTACGTTACGTAATACTAATATAATCAAAAACCTGTTTTATTCGTTCTTTGTTTTTTAAATTAGCAATTTAATCAGGGTTGTTTATTCGGTTCATTAAATTCACACCATTCAGCCTTGTATCTTTTGTTAGGCGAAGATATGAGCTAAGATGAGGCAAATTTTACAAGAAGCCTATAAAATTAAGCCAACTAAATCGAAGTACACATTTTCTTGGGATCCAAATTGATTATGGGGGATTTAGTTCTTAATCAGCTCTCTCTATGATATTATTATAATTACTTTTACTTTAGAAAAAAATACCAATGTTACCGTTACATCGTTAGCCGTATGCACCGGACATAGGGTTCCGACATTAAAGTAGAAAATATTGTTTTTACATCCGTACACATAATAATAAACATCATTAAAACCACAGCCCCAAATAGTAAACAACCTATGTTATCCTTGCAAATCTTTAAAAATAACATAGTGATATGTCCTGTATCGAATCTAAAAGATCATATTTTTGTGACGAAAAATATTAGAGCTTTGACCTCTGAATTCTTGTTTGTAATATGAAAGGCCCTTCACAGAGCCGCGTCAAGTCAGACGCTAAGTCGGTGGATAAAGCAGACGCTAGGTACGAGCGGCGTTGACATTTCAGCGCACACAGCATGCGGCACGGGCTCAGTGTTGATTATCCGAGAAACGGCTGGGTGGACCTAAAACTCTCAGTCCTTTACAAAATTTAACCATAAACCTATATTAAACCTACTAAAAGACTTTGCCTTGTCCACACTCAATAAAAGTACAAACCACTTAATACCTTCCGATAAAGAGATTCATTAAAATTAAATTATTCTGTTTATTGATTTAATTAATTTGGTTATTACCAAGTGTATAATGAATGCCTAAAGGTTACTGGATTCTTGAATTATGTACTAAAGTAAGGAGTTTAATGAATAAACGTATTTAAATAAATTATAATTTGTAAAGACAAAACAAAAACAAAACTTAGTCTCTAAAAATCTACCTGTTTAATTATATACTATCTGAAGAATGAAGCAACGAAATATAGATAATTAAATGAACTTCAAAATGAAGTTCTATCGCTATTATATGAGTCGCTTCATTCGAAGATAATAAAGGACCCATCCCTCCGGAACCCATACAAAAGTTTTGTTTTGATCTCTAAAAAATGAAGACTTGCCGGGACCGCGGTTGATCAAGTAAAAGACGTAAAGTTTTTTGAATAAGTCAAATGACATACTCTAAAACTGTGCAAAGTTACCTAGTACCTTAAAAGGACTACCTGTTTAGTTACATACTATCTTCGAATGAATTGACTCATATTATACCGATATAACTTCACTTGGAAGTTCGTTGAATCATCTTAAATAAATCAACCCCAACCAATACATATAAATCGTAAAGCAAGCAGTTGGCAGCCAAATAATATAGTAAAGAGAACAAAAAAGAAAAACCATTTAATTTGGATTGCAGTTCCATCCAGCACACAAACTAATCACAGACCAAACTGTGTAAGAGAAAACAATCAAAAAATTTCGCTGATTAATCTTATTTCTTGTAAACGCTAAGCGAACAAAGAAAAACGAAACCAACTAAGACTAAAGTGCAGAGTCAGCCAGCTCGTGGTTCCAGTGAACCAAGCAGAGCACCCTAATCAAAGATTACGCTTTTATATTGGTGTCGAATGTTGTTATAATAACAATTCTGTTACTATGCCAAGAAAATTGTAAATGAATCTTATTTAGGGCTTAGATCCATGTTTCACGCTTGGATCCGCTACAAAATTTTACATGATTAAGAAAAGTACATCTCAATTCTTAATTACGGTAAACTATACACTAACATTTATTTCGAACGATCCATATTCCTCGCAATATGAAAGCAAAAAACGCTAAAAAAACAAAATCTTTACTAAATAACAAAGTAAATAATTGTAACCCAGGAATAAAACTTTTTCGTTTATACAAAATTTTTCAATAACTCTCAAAATAATTATTGAACGATAAATAAAGAAAAATTAAACAATAGGACACCAGATGTGTGATGATGATATGATCAATAAAAAATCCAAACGAATAATTAATAACAAAGTTCATTCTGTAAGTTTTATTGACTCTGCTTCAATTCCCAATCCCGTTAAAATTTCGGGATAAAAGTCAGCATATTTGTGTTTCCAGGTTATATCCTATTCCTCCATAAGACATTAAATTATACTAAGCGGTTCAGCTATTTTTGCGTGAAAAAGGTTACAAACATCCATAATACATCCAGACATCTATAGATACATAATCACCAGATACGCGACGCTAAAACACTGTCTATTTTCAAGAGTAGAGTAAGAGAGCACTATTTACCACTATGCTAAAGTGTGCATCGTTGTAATCTACACAATACGTTTGTACTGTTGTATGTATATGTATGTATATATGTATTTTAATATAAGTAAATATGTATAAATTATACTTATGTAAAATTTAAAAAAAAATGGCACACTTATTTGCTTTATACGAAACTCTCCAGTCACTGGTCTGCTGGAAGAAATTTCCTAGGAAATAAGCAGAACCATTGTACATATAATTCTGTTTTTTTCTCCTTTCTTTTATTGTTACTTATATTTGTGCATAAATTGTTACATAAATAAATACATCCATCCACAAAATTTTTGGCAATTATAACAGTAGTAGTAATAGATAAAATTAAAAGTAATAGTAAAAAAAAGCTAGCATATACCGTTTTTTATAAAATATAACATAGAAACCTTTTGAAAATTTATGAAAAGATCCAGATATTAATCAAAGTTTTTTTTTGTATAAGGACTTTTATTATATTAATACTTATTTTATTATTCAAAATTTAATTTAAACTAATAATTATAAGACAAAATTATTGGGCAAATTAAGTCTGAATACCTAGGACACATTTGGCCAAGAGCCACAGTAATTTTACTTTAAAACACTAAAAACAATTTAAAATTAAATAAACGTGGTTGTTAGTGAAACAGAGGTAAGTAAGTATTATTTTTGGTTGGCAAGTGGCCCGATTCGAATGGTAAAGTGAAATTCAAGACATAGGTTTGGAAAGCGAATATTACCAGTTTCGAATTTGATTTGAGTTCTCGATACTTCAGGTTATTGCTTGGATGGCCTAAGCAATAAGCTCAAGTTTTTGTAATAATTTCTGAAACAGGAAAACAATTGTGTAGCTTGTGATTTAAATGCATATCTTGTTTACCGAACAGATATTTAAAAGAAGTGTTTGGCATGAATATTTTGTTTTGTGGAAAATTTATCCGATATCAATAACAAGTATAATGAACAATAATGTACTTTTCAATTTCATAATAACGAATTTTAATTGAAAAAGGATTTCAAATTTATACTTGAATTCTCTGAGCTCAGCTTGGAAATATGTTTAAAAAGAAATAAAGATTTAAAAGCTTATTAATCATGCTATCGACACGTACATAATATCGAAATACAATTTTTAACAATGTGTGTATTCTGATTTTTTAAATTTCCAAGTTCCAAGTTCAAAATTTTGGATTGCAGGCCTTTTAAGTTCGTGATGCCCCATAAAATAAAATTTTCAGAAGATGCATACACGACAAATATGATCAATTACTTAAATAAATATTCTAAATATGTTAAAATTCAAAAAACTTGCCTTACACCTTTCCTAATCTTTGCTTGCGTTTTTTCCTCACCATTTTATATTATTGTTTCGTAATTTTTGTAAAGTTGGTATATCATTCTTCTATCTCTGTAACCTTATTCTAGATCTTTTAGCTTTTTCATTATATTTTTACTTTTTTAAAAGCTTTTGTTTACGTCAAGAAAAGCAATAAATGTTTTCCTTTCAACAATTGGGTAGATGAGAAAAATAAACGATGTTATATTTGTATAAAATTAAAACTATCCATAAAATCTGCTCAACTAAGAATAACACTAAAAACAATAGATTACAGCACCCCCTGCTAAGTATCTAAGTACAGCTCGTATCTTGGTTTTAAATATAATAAATATTAAAAAATATATTTAGACAAATAAAATAAAATAATATCTCATAACAGATAAAGCATCAAATGTTACCCAACATCTTAAAAACAATTCTGAACACTGTTTCAAATGAAGGCTGGCAGACTTGGCTCAAATGTTCTTAGTACAGTCTCAAGACTTGGAGAAGTTTTACAGAAAAAATATTTGGATCATTAAGTTGCAAATCCCCGGATATGCAACGTAAGTTTTTAGACGGCTACCCAATTGATATTGTTTCAAATATTTAGTTTTTAGTTTCATTGTATTTTGAACTTAAAATTTAACTCTCAGTCAATGTTGTCTTTATTCTTTTTTCCAAGTATAAACATTCCAAGATCGCGAGTGTAACAAACTTAACAATAAATATATAAGTACAACAATGGACGATTGATATCATGCGTTTTGTAATTTTCCACAGACATTATTATTATTTTTATTTTTTTATTTATTGCTTGGCACAGCTACAGTTTAAAACATTAGATTTTCAACTTATAAACTAAATAAAACACAACTAAACTGCACACCGATAATTGCTACGTACAGCATTATGTACTCGTATCTACTGTTCAGCCACTATGATAAAGTTTATCTTTAAAGGATTAACAAAGTTACTTATATTTTATCAAAATTATCAATAAAACACGCACATTTATCATAATGAATTATTTTGAACATATCAGTAACTCTTTTTCTCGAAATGGTTTTTCATTACGACACAAAAAAAAATATATAATTGAAAAATAAATAACATGATGATTTCCACTAGCGTGAGCGTCTGCAGCACAACCATATTGCTTTGAAGTTATCCACAAAACTTACAATATATAATATTTTAAATAATAATCGAGTTTTATAAAAATATATAATTTTTTTTATTTAATTTATTCCTTTAAATTAAAGATTACACATTAGATTACTCTACACAGCATCATGTGACTTCATGAAATTTTTATTAACTCTCTATCATGAGAATATTCTCTAGTAACAAAACGGAATTAAATGGCACTCAACAAAAAAAATGGGCTTTATGCAACTCACTATTTGGACAGTTAGGGAGTAGTTTCATTCGACCAATCATCGAAAAGATATATACCTGTTTGCAATAAATGTCAAAGTCAAAGCCCTTATGAATATCAAGAATTGATGAGATACATTAGACCTGAGCCAACGAATGCGATTTAAATCACGTCTTGCTTCACGCAAGCCCTTTGTTGACAATAAAAAAAACAAAACAGCTTATAGTTGCCCTTTACAAATATGAAGAAAAGTTTATTACAAAAAGCTCGTTCAAGATGTATTCAAAGTAATTTATCTAAATGACTTTAGTTACAAAATTTGTCATGAATTACGATTAAATTGTTAATCGCGTAAATTAAGACACCTCAAGCTTATAATAATACCTTCTGTATGAGACTAAAGCTAGTCTTAAATATATTATTGTTCATTTAGAATTGAGGATCACGCAGTGTTTTGAATTGTGAGTCTTCTATTTGTTTTTGGGCGGCGTACTTAAAATAATTCGATTTGTTCATCGTTGTATTGTTAAGCTCGGTGAATAAACTCAAACGATTTGGAGTTATGTTTATTCAAGTTAATAATTTTACAGAATTTAAATGCAATGAAATTGTTTTAATAGCTTGATTATTAGATACAATTTTAAACAAGCTTGTTTATTTCACATGTATTATGTGATATATATTTGCTTTCAAATTTAATTCACTTTTCGTAATTAAGGGTAGTTTATACAAAAGTATTAATTTTGTCTGAAAACTAAAATCTTAAGTCTGTAAGTATGATTGTATCGCTGTTTCATGCCTCATTTCTAGTTATCAGCGTAAAACCTTTTCCTTCTCAATTATCTGTATTGGCTAATTGTATCATACTTTCAAAACTTTAAAACTTTTAAAATTACGGGTTATTTTTCATCAGAACGGAGTTCAAGTCCGGATCGATCAATGCGTCACTTCATCAAAACGCATCAAAGAAATGATCAAAGCGAAAACTCCATCCCAAAAATACCCATGTTGTTTCCAAGCCGAAAAAGAATAAAAAAAGCGTTCAGGAACTATCACAAAGTTACTTTGAAATCGAATTTGAAATACAAGAATACAACGAGTAGATCTGTTAAAGGGAATATTACCAAGAACAATATATTATATATCTTTAAGTACAGATGCTAAAACCGCGCAGACTCTTAACTTGGTTGTCGGAGGATTTGTCGCGTGTTGTATTTTTTTATATTACTTTTCGTAACAAATATGTAGCTATAACAATATTTTTTAGCTTTTTAGCTCTAAACTCAATAATAACCAGTTGTGAAATTATATTCCAATAATATAAAATGAAAATCTAGGGAAATAATATATAAGTGGATTGTCCATTCTATTTAAGTAATGAAGTGGTTATGAAAAACAAGACGGTAAATGATATAACAAAGTTATATATTATCCGTGCAAGAACAGATAGGTTGAAGAGATCTACGAGTATAAGATAGAGTAGTGGACACGGTTTTTTTTAACAGCATATGTGACAAAGCCAAGTCTTTTCGCTAAACTATCAACATGCGGTCCCTACTGGAGTTTGGCTTCTAAGGTTATACCCAGAAATACAGTAGAGTATACAGAAGTCAGTTTCTGGCTCTTAATTACGAGTACAATGTATGAGTTTACCCGTTTGACATTTGGCAAAGTAAACTTTACTCATTTAGTTTTGTATTAATTGAGGAGCAAATTATTAGCTGAGAACCACTTCTCTGCGCTGGAGATGCATTTATTTACTGCTCGATAATCAGTTTCTTGTCATTTTAATTTAAATAAGATGGAAGTATTAACAGCAAACAATATGACCTCGTATTGATTCTTAACCGCCGATGGCAGATCATTGACATATACTAAAAATAGGAAAGGCACAAGAACTAAGCCCTGGGGCACACCCATTGTCACTGCCGTTTTTGATAACTTTTCTCCATTTATTGCAACTTTCTGTTTTTTATTAGAAATATTTGATTTAATCAAGCCAAACGCTCGGTTTTTATGCCGTAATGGTGCAGTTTCATGAGTATTGTTGTCATTAAAGTTGACAGTTTGTCGCACAGCACCGCACTGCAAAACAAACGATGTAGAGCGATAGTGCTCTAAGATACTAGCAAACTTACTTTTGCTGTATACTACGCGAAATATATTGTAATGAAATTTAAACAAACGTAGTTTTCCTTTTGGCTTTGAGGCTCCAAGATGGAGCCACTTCCTACTGGACCATTGTTTTCTTTTTAAAAACTTATTGCCAATAAATCGCTTAGAGTTGGCGCGATGTCGCAAAAGATTAATGTAATATCAAGATTTTTTTTGGATTTTCGGTCATTTTTTGGATATGTCATGTAAATAGATAGGCAGGTATCATTCACATTTTTTTTTATACATTACTTGCCATCAGTTCGGTATCAAGTGGTATATATTGATTAAAACATTATCATTTATTCTAATAAAAAAAAAATATTTGGACTCAATTCAAACCTGTCATGGTCCTCCAAGACAGCATTAACCAAAATTATTATTTTGCAAATAATTTTACTTTTTTCAACAAACTGTGTTTCCATTAAAAGCCTTATAGACCTTAATAGACCTTACAAAAAAGGAAAACTTTATTTCTGTAACTTTAGCGTCTCTTTTATAGAAAAGTTTTTAGGTGTTGATTTTATAAGAGGGATCAAATTTTTTGAACAATCGGAATTGAATGTATAAAGTTGATACGACCGTTACTTTTGATCAATTGCTGAGAAATTTTTACGCTTTTTGTGAATATCTTGATTTGTTATTTTTAGGACAAACATTTGTCTGATAAATGTTTGTTTTAGACTAAGATGTTTTTCATATCTCAAAGTAAACATTGGCTTTGTTGACTTTGAGCTTGTATAGACTTTTTTCTGTTGTTCTGAAAATATATAAGAAATTGTTATTTGTTTTTGATACCTAACAAATAAATAACCTAACCTAACAAATTTGCCAACTAAACCTAGAAATAACAAACGTTTTGTTTTATTAGTTGCTCTTTTAAACTAAATAGTCTGAAAATGACCGCCGTATCGAACGAGAACCTGTTAATATTATGAACATTTTGAAAAAGAACAAATTTTTGTATCGAAGTCCTTATTTATACGATGTTCATGCAACCCTTGAGTATAATAACTTCTTGTGTAAGTCCGTACAATGTAAGTGTAAGTTACCAAAAAGAGATAAAAAAAGACACACGAGGCTTTACAATCACAAAGCAGTAAGTTTATGCAACGTCTTTATGTTTTAAAGGTGAAACATGAACCAAGTGGAAACGTCGACAAGGCACAATAGCCAAATTGTGGTTTTAGAATGCAGCTGAATAAGGAATGTGGAACCTTCTTATACTACCATTTTAAAGCTTACTGGGAAGCTTCTATGTTTATGACACTGTGATCATCAGAGACCGAGTAAAATATTTTTTTTAATCAAAATTTTTGGTTATAAAACAGGACAGAGGAGCATTTCAATCGAACAAGTTAAATTTAAGGCACTTATTGCAAAATCTCCTTAACTTTAGCGAAGACGCTATCTTTGAATGATGATGACCATTCCCATCCATAGAAATCCAATTTAAGTTGAAATATTTTGCATCTTTGTTTTAAATTGGTCAAAAGTTGAACATTGTGCAAACCAATTCCAATCACCTATCTATCTAACTATCAACTAGACAATCAAACTTAGTACCTTTTACAAAATAAGATAGTGATTCAATGGGCTAACTAACTGAGCCTGTCTAAAAACTAATAATTGATCCAGTTATTAATTCATGAATGAGGCTGTGTAATAGCAAACCAAAGGGTTTACAAGTTGTAATTGTGTCAAAAAATAGGTCATATCTTTCTTGCGTAAAATACAAAAACTCAAAGTTTCTAGAAGGAAAGAAATTTAAAGATACGTAAAACCGCTGCCATCGATTACTGTGAATGGTTATATGATAATACACAATGTGAATTATTTTATCTTAAAATAATCGAACATGTAGTTGAAAATTAGTGCGCACGATAAAATGAACGACAATAAGAATTGCTTTATGTTCGTGTATAGCTCGTGCTGGCAATACTGATTCACTCACTCCGAGCAGAGAACGGATCGAATCTGGGAAAGGAAAAATTGTAAATTTTTTTGTTGTACTTAGTTTCCCAACCCGCCGTTTGCAGCGTGAATTCTTGACATTTTCTGACACTACTCCTGAGTTAAAAAGCTGTTTTGCGAATGAACCATTATCAATGACACGAATTCATGACTCATATTTGCAAAAAAATCGAACAATTTCTGGTCCAGAGAAATAGTTCCACAAGCCTCTTTAAATTGGAATATAACCCTTTCTAAAGATGTCAATTAAACGTGAATCTGGAGATCATAGGAATGATGTTAACCATTTTAATAATTACGTGAAAGTGCCGTTGATGTAGTTTGAGACTGCTAAAATTTAATGATGTAAACGTGATATGTTAAATTAATAGCTTCTTGTTAGCAAACGTATAGCTGACGTTGAAAATTTTCCGGTTGTGCAACGCCTAAATAAAACGTTTTCAGACATTTTTGCTCGAGTAAATCCCTCACTTAAAAGCTATTGATGGATTCCTTCAGTTTATCATAACTGAATCTGTTTATTATATAAAATTGGGTTTAATTATTATCTGTTCAGTTTTAAAAAGTATTGATATCTCAGTCACAAAAAAAAACGGTTTTAGAAATACGTTATTTTACTTAAAATTAATAACTAGAAACTAAATACAACACAACAAACCAAAGCAATAAATCGCAAAAAGTATAATCAATCATGCTAGTCAAAACAGCGTATCTCACCACATAAAACAAGCTGTATTTACAGATTTCCATAAATAAATATCTGCTTCAAAAGAATAATCCTTGTTGCAAGTGTACGTGTATGTGTTCTACATGCGTTTGTAGTTTATTACAATAAAATAATTATGAAAGTAAAAAACTTTTCAAAGAAAAGATGCTATAAACCCAAGCAAGCGCCACGAGAGATCCGCTAGAGATGCCAGTATCTAGACGACGCTTCTCGGATATAAGAACAATTTCTTTGTAATTTGTAATTTTCTGTGTTATTTATTTTTTATAAGATATTATAATTTCGCAAATTGTGCTTCATCGCAGTACGAACAATATTTTTAAACTACACTCTATTTGATATAAGTTAATTAGTAATCAAAATTAAATTTAATAACGTTAACATTGTGAATTTCTCTGATTTTTATTATATATAACAATCTAATTAAAAAAAAATCCAATTAGTATCAAGAGCTCGTTTTTGAAAATAAGTTTCTCAAACGTTATTAATCTTATGTCAGTAATTTAACGATCATAATAATAAAATCACAAAGACAAATAAAATGATAAAAAGTCGCTAAATTTTAAAATTTGATGATGATACATTTGCTCCCTTTTTAAACAAGTATCAATGAAGGTATTTGAATTAAATTATTATTTCGTAATAGAAGGTAATTTGCCGTTATATTCTTTAAGTTTAATATTTAATTAAAAAGCTTTTGTTGAAAAATTGTTTACGTCCAAAAATTTAAGTTTATATCAAATGCTTTAAAAATACAAAAAAATCTAATTTTATTTGATTTAAATAAGTCAGCATCGTTTATATCGATTTCGGTATGGATGTATTTTTATAATAAAAGACTTTTTGGTTTAAACAATAATTACAAAAGTCAATTAACTCAAAAACTGGATCTACTTCGCACAATCCTCGTATTGGCTTTCTAAATGTTGTTTCAAAAATCACGTGTGAACGTCCTTAATGAAATCTATCTATGACCGTAAATATGCTCAAAATCAAGTTCTTGAAAATCAGTTATCGGATATATTTTTCTTTACCTGAAATTGTATTTGCATTTATTATAAAAGTTGTAGCGTATAATATCTCTACAAATTTTGACTGAAGCGACTTTTAAGATTTTTTGTAGATAGCTACTAACCACAACCACATTTTATTTTGCTAACTGAACATATCAAATACGAATCGTGGTTGGCGGCTTTCGACAGCCATCTAGATAGAATATGGAAACGGACGTTACAGAATAAAAGTAGAATCACTTGAAAATGTTTAATGTTGACGTTATTCAAAAACGCATATCAAAATCATTAATTCGGTATGTAAAGAAAAAATTTTAAGATTCAAATTCGGAAATCATCGAGAGACTCTTTGGTTAAACTGTCATGTCGCTGTATCCAATAAATATCTAACAGAAGAATCCATAGTAAATTGTAGAGTTGTTCATTCCAGGTATAATAATAATAAACTTTGTAATTCGATTTTAAAAAGAAAACTACTCCATGATGTCATCATACGAAATTCTTTTAAGATTTATTTATTTGCTATTATATACTGCACAAAAACCAGAAATATTCAAATTTTTTGTTCAAATACATCATCCTTTCGGAACAAAATATAAAAAAAAAACATTCTTCAAAATTAATTAACATACCTGGGCTGAAGATTATGAAAACATGCTACATTGTAGTTGCACAGATTTTTGCTATGATTTTATAATTCAGATCAAATAGTGGAACGTTAGCACGTTGAACTTAATGAGTTACTTAACTGAAAAAGAAACGATAATGAAACTATAACCTTTGTGTTACCATTGTTTAAAATTTCTGTACTGTATTTTCACCACATCAAGCATCTGAGGACCCTCTCTGAGAAACGGCGGATGTTACCGCCGACCCAAAGATATATCGTGGTGCCCCATTGGAAGACTAGGAAGTACCTTTTAATTTGTCAAGTTATTTATTGAAACAATGGTCACAGTTGTGTGCTTGCTTAACAAAACCCAAGAATGCATGTTTTGTTGCATTAGAGTAGAGCATAAAATTAAATATACATGTATACTTTACACAAACGTATGGCCAAAAACTTATTTTTAAATAGGTTAGTTAGGATAGTCGAACAATACCTACTCTGAGATAATAATCAATTTATTTTTGACAAAAATCTTTTCACATTTCATTACAGGCAAGACCGCCTACGTCAATATCCAGAATGTTTTTGATTAGCAACTCAAGCCGATGTAAAATGATAGGGAGTGCCATCCTATCTATTTATTGTGGTTCAGCGATTTTTGGTATTTTTCGAATAATAGCTTCTTTTAATTTTTTAAGGGTCGTTTGGTAAAGTTACAGTTATAGGTTATTTACACGTGTAGTATATAAATGTTGTTATGTTACTAATATTTTTTGTTGTAAAATGTCATAATTATGAAAACTGTTTGTTATCCGATTAAAATGAAATAAAATAAAATAAAATAAAAAACAACGTTTAATAAATTTTACTTGAGGAAAGACCTGTTTGCAGTGGTCTGCAACGTATATATGAAATATAAAGTATTTCGTCATTGTTTTAACTATTAATTATTAAGTGTATTATTTACAGAACTTATAATTATTTAAAAATTTACAACGAACTAAGAAGCGAGTGATGCTCGGTTAAAGCTAAGAGACGCTCTTGAGGAGAGCGGGCGGCTCGCAGACTGCGTGCGAACACAGAGATT
Source organism: Marasmarcha lunaedactyla (assembly GCA_923062675.1). Taxonomy (NCBI): domain Eukaryota; kingdom Metazoa; phylum Arthropoda; class Insecta; order Lepidoptera; family Pterophoridae; genus Marasmarcha; species Marasmarcha lunaedactyla. The sequence continues at coordinate 5,353,549 of OV281361.1, read as the reverse complement.
TTCCTAATGCCGACGTTTTGAATAACGTCGAATACGGTTTTCATGTCCTCAGCAACGACGACTGAGGTGAAGACGACGGAGCGGGGCGTGGGCCTACGGGAGCTACGGAAGCTGGGATAGGACGGGAAGGTGGAGCCACCGGACGCTGTCTCCAGGAGTAAACTGGAGATGGCTTCGGCTGCTCAGGCTTTGCTTCCGGGGGAGCCCGATTGCGCAGTGGCGGGAAGTTGGCGGGAGTGAGGAGCGGCGCCGGTTTAAATGTGGCCCTCTTATCGGCGGAGCGCGGAGCGCACGGACGAGCCCTGTAGTTAGCTGATTGGCCGGACTGGTCGCACAGCACTCATGTAGGGGGGGAAGTGGATTCAGTGCGTGGCCGTAAGGCTGGCAACGGTGGCATTGCCTAGGGTGTCCGCGAGGGTTGGGACGCTCGACAGAGATATTTGAGAGTCCGCAGATTGTGCGAGCCTGTCTGAAGATCTCCCTCGAGTTGGGAGTGTTAGTGACGAGAGTGAGAGGAAAACGTCTACCGCGGTTAGACTGTATCTTGTGCACTGCTTCAGCCGGGAAGCCCTGGGACTTAAGGTCGTCCAAGGTATCGTAGTTCGCGAGCTCGAACAGGACGCCCCGTAATACTGCACGGATCTTACGCTCCTCCAAGAGGGAGTAGGTATGACATGCGATTTGTTTGACCGATTAAAAGACCGGAAGACATCGATGGTCGCGATCTGAATTTTGATTGTATCGCCTGCTTTGGAGGCTTTTACGTATTTTATTTTGTGCTCTTTGCACAATTTAGAAACCACGTCATCGCGCTTTTTTGCGGAGGAAGACTGGAGGAGGGAGCCTTAGCCGGGACGGGAGTGCAGCGCGTTGCTGGCTTCGTCGGAACCGACGGGGACGCGGTCACTTAGAGTCACATAAGCGGCGCGGGGGCCGGCGTTGAAGACACCGAGGCGGGAGCGGGTGTTGAAGACACCGCGATTTTCTTTGAACGCTTCTTGGAGGATTTAGCGACTAAGGTGAATGGGGGCTCGGGAGAGCCGGTTAAGGTGGCGGCGTCCGATGCGTCAGACCCGGATTCCGAGTCGCTTCCGGGAACGGTACGCTTACGGTGCGACGCGCGAGAGGATGCGTCCGATACACAATCCATCTCGGATGGCACGGAGACGTGGGAGAGCTGTAGACCTGAGGGGTTGTTGGGCGTTGTTGGGCTAAAGGGCCGGGGTCGGGGCCTGAGGGGCCTGCAAAAGCGCTGATAAGGCCTGCCTGAAGACCTCGTCAGAGATTAAAACTCCACTAGCAGCGAGTGCCTGGGTGAACGCCTTCGCAAAGTTGACCACACTTTGCGAAGGATCCATGATGGGGAAAAAATACCTTAGTTCCTAACAAACCCTAGTGGCTCACCTCCCTACCAGCGGTAGGGGGGCTGGGGACGAACGCAAAGTGTTGCTCCTATTGGGCAAGCTCTGTACCTTTACCCTGGGAAGAAAGGCCCCTGTACCGGGATCCGGTCTGCTGGTTTCTCCAAAACCTGAAGGGCCTTGGAAGCGCACTGGGTCAATGCTAGCAGGCTTTGTTGTCACCGTTAAGTATCCACCTGCCCAAAGCGGGGGTCTACTACGGAGTGTGATGCATTAAATTGGCAACAAAAACCGGCCGTAGTCCTGACGGCTTCGCGACGTGAACCATTCGCCAAGTTGGGTTGCACTGAAAGTGCGGGATTGACTTCGTTACGACCGGCTGAAACAGGCGGCAGAGCGAGTCTCTAACTAACGTAACAAGCGCCTAGCATCAAGTACGTAGCCAGAAAATCAGCCCAAGCCTTGCGAACAAACGTCGGATACCGACGTAAGTAAGCCCAACCCTGTTGTTGCTGCTCCCACCGAGGTGAGGTATCTATTCGAGGGTGCATGGAAGTGCGAGACTGACTGTGTTACGACCGGTTGAAACCGGCCACAGCGTAAGTCACAAAGAGGCTTATCTCAAGTCGTCGGGTACGAAGCGAGATATTGATTCGATCTCAGCGTTTGTGTATTAGTTGGACCCAGGCTTAGTTTCTTTTTCCCTTATTGCTATAACTTTAGCGTCGTTTCATAAAAAAATGTTTTAGGTTTCATTGTGAAAGGGATTGGAATTTACAAACGATCAGAATTGAATGGATAAAGTTTATGTGAATGTCCTTGTTGTTCAGTGGTTTTGATATATGGGAAAACAAACATGTGTCAAAATAATGTTCGTTTTCAAATCTGAACTATTTCTTCAATTACTATGAGAACAAGTGTCTTTCTATTAGGTGACAATAAAATTTTTGGTGAATTTTTTTGGTTTTCTTGTGAGAAAACTCCTAAAGTGTATCATAACATATTTTTGTTCAACAGTAGAAAAGTATAATTTTCCCTTTTCCCATTTTAAAAAAATAAATTTTAATTGTTCACTAAAAGTGGTCATAGACACTTGAATAACTGCGTATGAAACTCCTACAACATTTTTATAAGGGCATATTTGTTAAAAAAAAAAAATTGACGAATATGATTTTAAAAACCATATAATAATTTCAGTATACATTTAATAAAATAAAACAACTTTATTATGAAATTAAATAGTCCTGTATGTATTGATAGGACTTTTATAAAAAGCGATGTTTCTTAACTATAAATAAATCAAAACGAGACAAAATTATTAAAATACAGAAAAACACAAAAAGTTATTTTCAAGAACATTGTTTACACTTGGGTCTTGATGGTTATCTAAGTAATCTGAAATTCAAATTGAAGGTAAACCTTATCGTCCCTTTGTTCTTTGCATAAAAAGCCTTGTTTGTTTCGCTATTTCTAGGCCCATTTCAAGTTGTATTAACAACATTTGGAACATTATAACTTTGCGAATACTACATAGGAATAAGTTTGATAGCGGATTATTGAATTTTAAAACTGAAAAGTAATTCCTTATTGATTCGTTGCTGGAGCCAGTGTCGGTAACTTTCTTTATTAGAATGAACAAGGTATATCCGCTTACATTTATTAGCGTCCCGTCACTAATTTTTTATTTAAGTCTTATGTGAATTTAGACTCCAAATTTTGGAGCTTAAAATCTACGATTTATAATTTGACAGCTGTGAATGAAAATCAAATATCATTGATTGATAATAGCAATATCGTTTTATTACAATAATTTGAACACTAGGCCTACCTAAAGTATTATTTACACATTACAGTTACGGTAACACTGAGTGAAAACCTCATCTTATCTCGACGGCCTAGTGGCGTAGTGATTAGTAGCCCTGTCTCTTACGCCGTAGGTCCCTGGTTCGGGTCCTGTTCGGGGCATTTATATGTGTGATGAAAATAAATCTTTGTTCTTTGGTCATGGTGGTTGATATTTTTATATGTATGTTTATTCTGGGTTCCCCTCCAGTTCGCTGTCAATGGTCATCTATAGCACAAGCTCTGTTTACTTTGAGGATGTACAGTTGGTGTGATTGTCTTGGGATTTATTTAATTATTATCTTATCCTGCATATAAGTATAGCATTGAATAATTCTGAATAATGATACTGTTTCCGAAATTTTTTTTTTCTGTTCAATATATTTAAAACACCACTTATAAAATCGGGACTTAGTAACTGATGTTTTGCCTGATAGCAACTATAACTTAATATATTATCTAATTTTTAGTAAGCATAGATATGCATAGTTAACTAACTCTATTAACTGATCCATACCCAATCTCAAAAACAACCGGACTCACTGTTTGATAATAAGTATATATCTTCAGTATACCTGGTATTGTAAAAACGCTATTGGCACACCAACCACGTTGCCTATATTTAAATGGTTTTTTGTCTATAATTATAGCGAAGGACCAATCCTCATTCGGGTACTGCCGGGCAAAATTTAAACAAGCTGCCATTTAAAGACATCAATCATGTGATTATTCTAGAATTATCTAGTTTCATCATTCAAGTCATATAATGTTATTTTCATAAATTAATTTATCATTTATTTGGTCAGATTGGTCCCTATTATCGACTCTATCGATGGATCAATATTTTTCCAATTTCAACTTGGTTTTTAAAGAAATGTATCCTTATAGTAATACTTTTTATCTCCAGTATTTAGAACACTGTCCTTCCAGGTTACCATGAGAAATTTCACACTGTATGTACTATTTTAAAGATTTGAAAAGTTCCACAAACCTACTTTCATTTGATTGCCAAAAGATGTTTTACATACCAAAAGCTGTTTTTCTCTTTAAGATTAAAGTATATTTTAGTTTCACCCAATATTTATGAACTAGAAAGGGGCTACACACGTAAGATTAATTGAGATTCAATACCTTCAAACTTTAAATTTTTTTTGGAAAATTAGAGAAATAATATAATACAGCTGACCAAACATACGTTAAATGCTAATTTAATTTTTTCTCAGTGCTTGAAACATAAAGCATCCATTTTGCGTCATTTACGAGGGTGGATTGAAAAGCTCGTGGCCCAACACAAATAGCGTTGTCATATTATTTTAAAACTACCCTCATATGAAACCTAAACTCTTTGTCAGTCTCTGTGCAGTTTTTTTCTGAGATACATGCGTAATTTTTTATTTTATTCAACATTAAGTGAGAGTAAGTTTCATTAATTTTGAAAATGGATAGTTTAGAGCACCCGTGCCGTAATCAAATAGCTCCACAAGAAACCCTTAACTCCAAAGCAGATTCATGACGATATGGTGGCTACTTTAGGAACATCTGCTCCGTCGTATACAATGGTAAAAAAGTGGACAGCTGAATAAAAACGTGAACGAGAGAGCATAAAAAAATATGTGATTTCATCATGGGAGACAGAAGATTGAAGGTATCTAAATTAGCTGAAACTCTAGGGATTTCATATGAATGTACACAAAATATGATCGTTAACGAATTAGGGTTCCACAAGGTGTCTGCAAGATGGGTTCCGCGGCTCCTTTTAGTTGAACAGAAACAAACTCAGTTCACGATTTCTAAAGACTGTTTTCAAGCTGATTTAAACGAATGTTTGGCAAGGTTTATCACTATACTCCTGAATCCAAACAACAATCCTAAGAGACCCGAATCTCTGACCTGAAGGTAATGGCATCGGTTTTCGGGCATTCTAAGGGTATCATCTTGGTAAAGTACTCTGGGGGTACGGAACCCTAGATGGACCTAATCTAACCTAGGGAGGTCTTCCTAATCAACAAAGGATAAACACTTATAACTTGAAATTATTTTTATTTAAGATGAATCTATTTTATAATAAAATACAATGATAATTATTAGACTATTTTGGGGACGAAGCCCGCAATAGAATTCCGTAAAGGAATTCCTTAAAGGAATCCCGTCCAGGGATGCCACGGAACCATCTTCCATATTCTATATATTTTACATTTTACAAATAAAATCAAATAATGACAGACTTATAAGTTGCCAGTCATAAATGTCGGCAAGTTTGTTTGTGCAATAACCTCTTTTATTAAATACGGCACAAGCAAACGTTGCAGTACTTAGAAAGAGGTCAAAATATAAATTCTGCATACTACTGCACACTATTACGTCGTTTACGCGAAGATTTAATGTCTAAAAGGCCAGGATTGTTGACCAAGAAAGTTTTGTTTCATCAGGACAATGCTCGTGTTCCCACATCTGCAGAATGGATGGCTCAAATAGTGAATTGTGGTATCGAATTGCTTCCTCATCTCCCTTATTCGCCTGACTTGGCACCTTCCACCTATTAAAACACTTAGATGTAATGAAATTTTGTACCGATGAGGAGGTCTAAGTAGTTGTAGATGCCTTTTTTGAAGACCTTGATGAGACCTTCTATTTAAATGGGATCAAGGCTTTGGAAGACCGCTGGACTAAGTGCTGTGACCTAGGAGGAGATTGTGTAGAAAATAAATATAAAATTTCCTGTGTTTTCTTAATTAGGCCGCAAATTTTTCAATCCACCCTCGTACATAATAGCTGCCACAAATGACCTGCTCCAATTTAAGCTTTGTCATTTCCTTTGTTATTCTTTTTTGCAGTAGATGTGAACGAATAAGAATTTTGTTAATTTAGAGCTATGAATATTAATCAAAAGTAAAGAAATCTCCCAAATTTGATAATATTTACTGGATTCCTGACAACGCTTTCCTGTCCCCATTTGCAATCTAAATACCTAAAAGAAATATTTTTTCATGAAAATAGACACTCTTGCGACTTGTACGAAATGTGAATTGAACAAGAGAACTAGCCATGACAACTAGACATTGTGTTTAAACAATTTCAAGCATGAGTTTACTCATATAGAGTAACTTTGTATTATTTTTTTTGATGTCAAAATTTAAATGAACGATGTCATGAATAAAGCTACTAGAAAAACTTTTCATTTTCATAGACTAAAAGCATATTTTAAATTAAAATCTCTACTTGGGCATTAAAATCAACTACTTTTAGCCATGAAGCTTCTATTAAAATTTTTTTCATCACAAGCTTTCCTCATTTCTTTTTTTTTATTTTCTTTTGAAAAGATAATTAATATGAAGGCAGGTTTAGTTGAAAGGGGCCTGCTTGCTTTAATTTCTGATGTTCTTTAAAATGCTGGTAAAAAAGTTATAAGGTGTCCAGCGCCAAGCTAACATGTTTTATCATATATACGGCAGCCTCAAGCCACCCTGAGCCGCAAACTCCTATAATATTAGGTCTTTACCTATGAAATTGCCGTTTGTCACGAAATAAATGAAACGTAATTTTTTTATATATTTTTTATTTCTATTAGTCAAAATAATCACCCATGCAATCAATGCATCTTTGCCAACGCATAGGTAGCTTATTGATGCCTTTCTTGAAGAAATCAGCTGGACGGGAGGCAACAAATTCTTCAAAGGCATTTTGTACTGCCTCTCGGGTATTGAATTTTTTTCCCGCCAAGAAGTTATCCAAATTCTGGAAAAAGTAGAAGTCTGTAGGCGCAAGGTCTGGTGAGTACGGTGGATGACGGAGAACTTCCAACCCCAACTCTTGTAGCTTGGAGACCGTCTGCTGTGCAGTATGAGGTCGCGCGTTGTCGTGCAGGAGCAGTGGAGCCGAACGATTGACCAAAGCTGGTTGGAGACGTGCGAGCTTCTCCATCATTGTGTTCAGTTCTTCACAGTACACATCTGCAGTAATGCTTGTCCTGTTTGGCAAGAAGCTGTGATGAATTACACCCGCGTTAGACCACCAAACAGTGACCATCACTTTTCTAGGGGTAAGTTTTCGTTTAGGGCATTGTTTGGGTGCTGAACCAGGGTCCAACCAACTTGCTGAGCGCTTACGATTGTCAAACAGGATCCATTTCTCGTCACAAGTAACAATGCGGTTCAGAATTCCTTCATTTGTATGCCTGCTGAGCAGTGCAAGGCACGTCTCCACGCGTACTTCGCGCTGGCGGTCATTGAGTTCGTGGGGTACCCATTTGTCAAGCTTTTTTACCTTGCCAATTTGACGCAAATGGTCCAATATTGTTTTGATGCTAACGTCGAAAGCTGCTGCTAATTCAGCCGTGGATTGAGTTTCATCAGCTTCCACAATTGCCTTTAATTCGTCATTGTCGACCAAAGTTTTCGGACGACCACGGGTTCATTTTTCAGGTGAAAATTTCCAGAACGGAAGCGGGTAAACCAATAACGGGTGGTGCGTTCGTTTGTAGTGTTCGCTCCGTAAACGTCGTTGATGTTGCGTGCCGCTTGTGCCGCTTTGCTGCCACGACGGTACTCATACTCCATAATTACTCGAATTTTTAACTTATCTATGATGACGAAAAATGTTCGAATGCGTTGAAAACCAAACACTAACTATTAAACAAATGACGATTTTAGAAAAAGAATTCCATGTTTGTCAAATAAAATTAATTTGAAATTAGAATTATCAGTCAAAAAAAAAATATTTTCATTTGAAATGGCCAGTACGCTAAAACGGCAGTTTCATAGGTAAAGACCTATTATATGTGAAATATCATACATATATTGTGTTGTGATAGTTATACTTTATTGCCGAAGTTATACTATTTCCATTTCTTTATTTTCTCGACGACAGTTATCGTTTGTTACGTTTATCGGTATAGCTCCATCCTTATCAGTTTCACCAACTCTGGTATTACGTAACCTTGTACGTGTGTAAACGTCATATTTTTATAAAATACTGCATACATAATGTGAAAAAAACGCTCGCACAAGTATTCACAGGAGCTGTCATCGAGAAAATAAAGAATTGGAAATAGTATAACATGGAATACCTGTGTTGTTGTTCTTGTGGTTTAATTTTCTCAAGCATTTCTTTATCCGTAATGTAAAAACATGAACATGACATGACATTATATTTACAGTTGCGCGCGAGTCGTGTTGACGACCGCACGTAGCGGTGCGATACTACGAGTTGTGAATTTTTTTTTAACAACTACCCACGATAAAAAAATAAACATGATTGAGGACGATGCTAGTGACTCTGATATTATAAATGTACGTGAATGGGAATTGTTAGAGATTTTTTTTTATTGAAAAAGGATTAGACGTTTGTCTTCTATCTCACCTGATCGAAAGTGACGATGAAGACAAAGTAATCTGTAGAAGACTGCTAAACTGGCAACTTTCCGACGATGGTCGAGGCTTTGCAGTATTCAAATGCAAATATATCCGAAACGTGTGAATTGAGTAATGGTGGCGAGAATAAGAGTATATCGTTAATGGTACAAAAGGCGGATAAAAGAAAACGAGAAAGTGAAGCTGAAGGCAGTAGTGAGGATGGGTTTATAACAGTCACAAGGAGAAGATCTAAGAGGGTTATCAGAAGCGAATCTGTGGAGATGTATATTAATCATTACATGGAAAATAACTTAAGTTCTTACGAAGTAAGTTTGTTTTCATTACAAATACTGCCGAAAAAAAACTCTTTGGAGAGATTGTTGAGAGACGAAGAGAATGTAAGCGTAACAAAAATAAAATAGTCCATATAAAGTATTTATCAAATTTAGTGATAAGACACAAGCTGAAAAACTCATAGCTTATAAGAAACTTTCCGAAAGGGACATAAGGACACAGTTCACTGACTTAAGAAATATGACATATGGCATTACTAAGGGCGTAGATCTGGACATAAATGAAAATGAATTATTGAAAAATTTGGAATGTTCTCAAGAGATTATTTCGACAAAAAGATTGAAAAGGATGAATAATGACGGCAAATGGATTGATAGCGAAGCTATTAGACTATGTTTCAGGGGCCCGTCTCCTCTTCAATTCATATATGCGTACAAAATGTAGATTTGAGATAGAAAAGTATGTGTTCCCTGTAACCCAGTGTTCTGGGTGCTGGAGATTTGGCCACATCAGAAAATTTTGTAGATTGAATAAGAACATCTGTCCGAAATGTGGCGGTGATCATAGCAATTGCGAAACAGAACCATTTCATTGTCCAAATTGTGGTGGTAAACATATGGCTCTTGATAAGAACTGTCCATGTTTTAACAAAAAAAAGAGGCTTCGATTTATAATGATTGAGCAAAATATGACATATAAAAAGGCGTTGGAATTTTATTCACAAAGCCAAACAAAGCATTTGGACAAAATAAGGGAAGACCCAACGATTGAGCCCGATACTAATCAGGGATTGCCAATTATTAACCCAGAGAAAACGTATAGCAGTGTAGTCAAAATGACAGCCATCGTTCATTGAAGCAACGAGGAAAAAAGAAAGGGGTGGATAAGTCGAAACCAAAAAAGTTAAATAGGAAACAGAGTGACAAAACAAGTAAAAACAAGAGTTTGAGAAAGAATGAGGAAGAAATTACGAACATGGAGTATGAAGAAGGGACAACTAGTGGGAAAGGAGGTGATAGTGAGTCAAGGGATAACATAAAGAGAACAATGAAGAAAAAACTTGATGTATGGAAATTATTATTAAAACAATAGTGTAAGCGGACAATAAATTTGAGGGTAAGATATTATTAGTGCTGAGGGCTGTTTTCGAAGAATGTAAATTATTAATATCAAATATTTTGAGTAGTGTGGGTTTATCTGAAGGTTTTTTTAAATTTTATTGATGGATAAGGTAAGTTTTTTAAATATTTTCCAATGGGATTCACAAAGTTTGATGCCGAAACTTGTAGAATTTGATGCATTGCTTTCTCAAGAAAAGATACATATAGCTATTATCTCCGAAACTTGGTTGAACTCAGAGATCTTTCTCCGTCTAAATGGTTATAAAATACATAAGAATGACAGGTCTGACTCTTATGGGGGGGTTGCTATAATTATTCACAAATCTGCTGAAGTCATATTTGTCCGATTCAAGGAATTCATTCTGGCGTAGAAACAATTCACATCAAAATAATGAACTTTAAATGGATAGAAAATACTATCGGTATCTACTGTCTTTCTTCTGTGCGCACCCATCAAGCAGACTGGGATAATATTTTTGCTCTTGCGGATAACAAAACATTAGTGTTGGGTGACTTTAACGGATATCACACAAATTGGTCTTACAAGACAATTCAGAGAGGTACACAATTATTTAACGCAGCATTAGATTATGGTATTATATCTCTTAATAATGGTAAAGCTATTAGAGTGAAATTAGTAAATGGTTTGATTCAAAAGTCGTCGCCCGATATTACCTTTGCGTCAACTGATATAAGCATTAATTTTGACTGGCAAGTTTAAAGTGAAAATTTAGGAAGCGACCATTTAATAATTAAAATGGCTATCAAACTTGATGTTAAACCTTTTCAGTCCGAAAACAGGGACTTCAAAAAGGCAAACTGGTCAGCTTACCGGGATCTGACGAATTTCTTCAAAGATAAGTTTAGTCAATTCAATTATTGCCAGCCAATCTGACATCCAAAAGTTGTATGACGATTTTAAGAGCCAAATAATAGGTCTTTACCTATGAAACTGCCGTTTTGCCGTATTGGCCATTTCAAATGAAAATATTTTTTTTTTTGACTGATAATTCTAAATCTTTTCTTAAGTTTTCACGATACATACTTTAAATAAAACACTTTTTACCGGATATTATCGCGTATATTTTAGTTAATTTTGATAGACTAGTTGGTAGACTATCGTGACCACGGCAACTGCAAAGATGCCGAAACGTCGAAATAATTTTAATTTTAAAATTAACTAAAATATACGCGATAATATCCGGTAAAAAGTGTTTTATTTAATGATAATTCTAATTTCAAATTAATTTTATTTGACAAACATGGAATTATTTTTCTAAAATCGTCATTTGTTTAATAGTAAGTGTTTTGTTTTCAACGCATTCGAACATTTTTCGTCATCATGGATAAGTTAAAAATTCGAGTAATTATGGAGTATGAGTTCCGTCGTGGCAGCAAAGCGGCACAAGCGGCACGCAACATCAACGAAGTTTACGGAGCGAACACTACAAACGAACGCACCACCCGTTATTGGTTTACCCGCTTCCATTCCGGAAATTTTGACCTGAAAAACGAACCCCGTGGTCGTCCGAAAACTTTGGTTGACAATGACGAATTAAAGGCAATTGTGGAAGCTGATGAAACTCAATCCACGGCTGAATTAGCAGCAGCTTTCGACGTTAGCATCAAAACAATATTGGTCCATTTGCGTCAAATTGGCAAGGTAAAAAAGCTTGACAAATGGGTACCCCACGAACTCAATGACCGCCAGCGCGAAGTACGCGTGGAGACGTGCCTTGCACTGCTCAGCAGGCATACAAATGAAGGAATTCTGAACCGCATTGTTACTTATGACGAGAAATGGATCCTGTTTGACAATCGTAAGCGCTCAGCAAGTTGGTTGGACCCTGGTTCAGCACCCAAACAATGCCCTAAACGAAAACTTACCCCTAGAAAAGTGATGGTCACTGTTTGGTGGTCTAACGCGGGTGTAATTCATCACAGCTTCTTGCCAAACGGGACAAGCATTACTGCAGATGTGTACGGTGAAGAAATGAACACAATGATGGAGAAGCTCGCACGTCTCCAACCAGCTTTGTTCAATCGTTCGGCTCCACTGCTCCTGCACGACAACGCGCGACCTCATACTGCACAGCAGACGGTCTCCAAGCTACAAGAGTTGGGGTTGGAAGTTCTCCGTCATCCGCCGTACTCACCAGACCTTGCGCCTACAGACTTCGACTTTTTCCAGAATTTGGATAACTTCTTGGCGGGAAAAAAATTCAATACCCGAGAGGCAGTACAAAATGCCTTTGAAGAATTTGTTGCCTCCCGTCCAGCTGATTTCTTCAAGAAAAGCATCAATAAGCTACCAATGCGTTGGCAAAGATGCATTGATTGCATGGGTGATTATTTTGATGAATAGAAATAAAAAATATATAAAAAAATTACGCTTCATTGATTTCGTGAAAAACGGCAATTTCATAGGTAAAGACCTAATATTAACATCCGCTGACAAAAACATTTCCATTATTAAAGCGTGCAAAAATCCCGCAAATTCATTTAAACCTAAAGCTTATTTGAGTTTGAAATTGTCACAAGTTGTAGCAGAGCGTAGACTGGCCTTAAGCATTTTTAGAAGGAACCATACACCTATTGAGGAGGTTCTTTTCAAAACTTGACTATTCCACTTTTCTATTTTTTCAAAATTTGAGAAAAATGTATTTTAGGTATGCAGCAATGTACATTGATAATTTTTATTGTTGAATGTTGTATATGATTATAATACTCATTGCGTGGTATAGGCTTCAAAAATGTAGCATTAATATAAATACTGAATAAATTGACAATTTAAAATGGAATAATCTAGTTCTGACGCAGCTGATTGGAATAATCAAGTTATGTTATGAGCTCTAGAGGAATAATAATGTTTTGATTAGTCTGTTGTAAGATTAATCTTGCTTTGCTGCAATCAGAAATCTTATTTTTTAATGTTAAACAATTTGAGGTTTATTTTCTTCTATAAATAAATAAAACAAAAAAATTATTATCAAAGTATGTTTTATTTTTTTTTAATTCTTACAGCTATCTCATGGTCTAGGCAATTACAATCCTCTGTATGTTCATGATCATTCACATCATCATTTTCATCATCATTTTAAACATTATTATTATCACTCATTATACTGACATACGAAAAGAGCTCTTGGTTTTTAGCCCACTCCTCGCCGAATTGTTTAACAAGCAAATTTTTGACATCATTTTTCTTTTTTAAATGCAGATGCTTTTGTATTGTAATTTCAGGTAAAGTAAAGTTAGCTAGACTTCTTGGTTTTAGAAGGTTTAATTTTGTATTATTTTCAGCATCTGATGTAAATATGTAATTTTCAAAAGTTTTAATGTGACATTGATGTTGGCTTCTTTTATTAGTTGTTTTAACAAAAGTGATTCGTTTTAAATTCTGTATAACTGAAATTTTTTTTGTCAAATGTTTCTAATTCCTTAATATTGTATAACTTCCAATCCGATCCCAACTGTTTAACCGTTCCAAACTGAGAGTAATATTCAACATATTCTTCGGGGGTCGTAATAATCGGATGACGCCTAAGTTCCTTTTCTGCACGCCCAAAAACCCTGTCAGTAGGCAAAAAGCTGTGCCCTCTAACAGGGCGGAACAATTGTATTTTTTAATGTTTCGTGGTGACAACTGTTGAAGCCAGAACAAAAGTACATGCACATTATGTGAATTTTTGTTCTTGCCCCCACAGCCATCACAAAACAACCTGAAAGTATGAATATTAATTAATTTATGTATCAAATTCATGAGTTTTTAAAAAATCTAGCAAAGCGGAACCTATTTCTGTAGCACCTCTGTTTGCCTGTAATTCTGTCCAATTATAAAATAAAGGATGCCTGCTATTTTTTCCTACAATACAAAATACATAAAAGCTTATCTGTCTGCTGTAAAATGCTTCTTGAATCGGAATGCGAGGGAGCGGTTGAACTTGTTAAAGGTCAAAGCAGGAAGTTATAGTGCCTACTTCCTCTATTTTCATTAAGTCATAAAATGCTTTAGCTTGTCTGCTATGGATTCTTTTTTCAATCATAAAATTAACTTTTTCGCTGTTAGTAGTTGCTGTTTTTATTTTATTTTTCATAAATGTGCAATAAGTGGACGCATCAGAAGATGGAGACTGAAACCCGATGTTAAAGTTTTTAATAAAAACATTCCTGAAGAATGACTTTTTGGCTCTAAACGGAATTTCTACTGAATCATTGTACATTTTTCTGAGTTTAGCTACACTAAGCTCTGAACTTAAGTATACACGTTTGGATTTTGACCTATTATAATGGCTTTCAACAGCATCAAATTTATTGATAAATTCTATAATCTTCTGCTTGATAACTGCTGACTTCATGCTTTTTCGGTCTCCTCCTCTGTTTTCTTTTATTATTTCTCCATTGCCGAACCGTCTTACAAGAATATCTACTCTTCCTCTGCTTAAACCCATAGCTGTTATAAAAAATCTCTTGCATACTGTCTAAGGACGACGATTTATTGTTAGAAAAAAAGTGACAAATTTTTGCTTAGGTCTGGCCGTCTGAGGAACTGTTTTACTTTGGCGACGACGCACAAGGTCATATACTGAATTTGTGTGCTTTCCGATTTTTTTTAATATCTCTGGTCACAAACTTGTCATTGTACACCATGGCTATGTCTTTGTGCACCATCTAAAAAAACAGACAAATTAATGGTAATTATAGGGAAAATACAAATAATTTGATTTAATCAGTAGTTAGATGTCAACATTATCAAAGTCAACATTATTTGTGTTCGTTTAAGCGGGCAACATTGACAATGAGTTTTTTCTATGGCGGAAGTTGTCAAGTGAAGTTAGTTCACTAAGCAGAGGGTACAGCCACCTCACTCACGGCACACTTCACTCACATCACATTGATAGTTGTCTGTCTGTCTGTTTGATTGTTCGTTGCGCTTGAGTTCTTTCTTTCGGTTTCTTTTTAACTTTACAACGGTTAAATAAGCTAAAAATACACAAAATAATTCAATTTAATTCTGTGGACGTAATAGCAACCAGCCATCGATACTACTCGAAACACAAAAAAAAGAAGCAAACCTTAACTGTCAAAATGACATTTTTTCCGCCATGATGTTTTTTGTTTGTGTTGCATACTAATAATGCACAATTTCATTTCCTACAAAAAATAAATAAAGTGTTTTAATAACAATTTAACAATCGAAAAGTGTTTTAAGCATCTTAAACTATTTTTCGATAAACTGTACAAAGACCTGGATCAGGCTCCTTGCATTTTGGGACATTTCTTTTACTCCTTTCGCCATGATTACACGGCTTCACAAATTCCTGTGCACATGGGTCACGGTCTGAGTAGGCCCTAAAATAAAAATTCGGATCAATAAGTTAAATAGGTAAGACAAAATAAATTAACAAAATAATATACTTACAGGTCCACGCTGCCTACTTCTTGAGCCTGTGTTATTGGGATGCTCCATTGTCTAAATTAAATGAATAACCGTTACGATTGGGCAAACACAATTCACTAAACTTTGAAAATACGTTAGACATGAAATTACAAAACATCACAATAAACACTCTGCAACTGTGATTGAATTATTCAACGTGAATTTGATGTGTTGTTGACAGTGACACTTTGACAATGACAATCATGACGTGACTTTTGTGTCAAACAAACGCCACCTACACGAGTGTTGTGCAATCGTTCAAAAACAGCTTGCCATATTAAAAAGTAAAGAGCATAAAGTTCTAACTGAAAAATGTAGGGATAAAACATGTTTTGTTGCAATTTAGACTAAAATAGTTTACTTCAGGATTAATCATATTTTGATCCAAAAACGAATATTTGAAATTAGTAACGCCATTTCGAAGTGGATTTAACTACTCTCGATCAAATCGCGTGTGTTGTTTTTTTTTTCTTAGCGGATTTATCACGTTTAGCCAACCCAAAAAAAATAATAATAATGTTTTGTCTATAATGTTATGTCTAAAAATAATGAGTTTGCTAAGATTAATAATTAATCTTAGCAAACTCGAGCAAAAAGTTAAAGAAGCAAAAACTCTCATAAAAAAGGCTAAGTCAGACAGCTGGAAAGCATTTTGTAACAGTGTCAATGAATCCATGTCAGCCTCTAATATGTGAGATAGTATGCGATGGTTTAAGGGATTCAGAAAGAGACACTTTACCGTACCTATAGAAAAAAAAAGAAAAACTATTAAGATCCCTTAGCCCTGATTATATGATGAATTCTCCTCCTACGTTCAATTCCACTTATGAACAGATGCAATCATTATTTATGGTACAGGAGCTAGAGAGTAGTTTGAAAAAAAAGACACTGCCCCAGGATGTGACAACATTACCTTTTCTATGATTTACAATCTACCTGTGACAGCTAAAATTTACCTTCTAAACTTGTATAATGCTATATTTAAAACTGGTGTTTTACCAAATAAGTGGCGGCAAATTTCGATAGCACCAATCCCCAAATCCAATTGTAATATAAATAGTAATTCTAAACCTAAAATAAGACCAATTTCACTAATTTCCTGCCTATGTAAAATTTTTCACTGTTTGTTAGGAGGAAGAATTGAGTGGTATTGGGTTCTTTCATCTGGCACGACTGGATTCAGAAGAGCACAATTATGTTTGGACTCTCTTTCAAGACTTGTTACTTATGTACTGATTTTTTAGACATTGAAAATGCCTACAACAATGTTTTAGCAGAAAAGGTAATGGAGACGTTGGATGATTTAGGACTTGGAAGTGATATCTGCAGTTATCTGTGGGCTTTCCTAAGCAATCGGCAATTGATGATTAGAGGCGATGAGTATATTAGGTGCACAAGCAGGGGTCTGGCTCAGGAAGATCCATTGTCACCCCTTTTATTTAATATAGCTACCATTCAAATATGTCGTCAGTTGCAGAATGTTTTAGTTGCTCAATATGCAGATGATTTTGTCTTATTTTTAAGTAATAAAGATTTAAATTATTGTAAAAGTATGTTGCAGCAAGCCTTAAATTATATTATCACCTTATTAGATGCAATCGGTCTTCGAGTGTCTGCTACAAAGACTAATCGTTGTGTATTCAATAAGGGTTATAAACGGAAAGAGGTAGATTTAGTGACTGAAAATAATATTTTATCTGTAGTTGAAAATGTGCGATATTTAGGATTATGGTTGGACAAAAATTTTAAATGGAATAAACATACAAACAAAGTTGCCGAGAAAACGACTAAATTTCTAAATTTACTTAAAGTGTTAACAGGGCCAGGATGGGGTGTACATCCCAAATACCTACGTACTATTTACATTTCTTTAATACGAAGTAGACTTGACTACGGCTGTTTTTTAAATGATATTAGTGCAAAAACACATTTAAGCAAACTAGATAGAATACAAAATCAGGCTCTTCGCATCATAGGTGGTTTGATTAAAAGCACACCTATCCATGTGATGGAGAGTGAGCTCAGTGTCAAACCAGAGATTATACCTAGCTTTTAAAAATTGTGTCAAAGTATGTCTCCTGGCGGAATAATGATAGTATTCAGCTTCTAGATTGTTTGAGTTCTGAAATTCATAATAGATATAGGCAACCTAAAAAAAACCATTAGTGTAAAGAATATAACATTCATAAGTCTAATCCCTTAGAAATGTTTAAATTGTTAGTTTGGTTATCATATGTTAATATAAAAGACATTATAGTAGATAACTTAGAATGTATTGTAAAACCTAAAAATAAATGTATAATTGATTGTACGAGAGCAGACGTATTAAGAGAGTTAAGTGACAAATATACAGGTTGGTCACATATATTTACTGATGGATCTAAGAGTGGGGTAAGTCTGGGCGCAGCCTATTGTGATGCTATGGGAAATACAAATATGTTCAGAAACAAATTTTATGTTTCTATCATGACGATGGAACTCATTGAAATCTTTGAGGCATTAAAATTTATAGGCGGAATAGAAGGCCACCAATTTGTTATCTTTACCGATAGCAAAAGTGCCTTGCAGCATTTAGCTCGATGCACCTCTGGATATAGTAGAGGTACATCGATAGCTTACAGAGTTCTTGATCTAATTCATGATTTCAGTAAACGCGATATAACTCTGAGGTTGCAATGGGTTCCTTCTCATATAGGATTAAGGGTAAACGAAGAGGCTGACAGATTGGCAAATTTAGCATTTAGGTTTAGAATTATCAATTTTACCAATTTATATAGAGATTTTATATGAATTTAAAAATAAATGTTATGACAAATTTAGAGAATATTATGATAAAAGGAGCAAAGAAAAGGGCATTTGGTACAAGATAATACAATGTCAGCCTCTAAGGATCCCATGGTTTATAAGTAAACCGAAAAGTAGAGAGTATATTATTACAGCCCACAGACTTCGATCCAATCATCATTCATCTAAGAAATTTGGTTACTTAATGAAAAAGTTAGAACCGCCTTATTGTGAAACCTGTAATATTGTAGATGATGTCCAGCACATGCTTTCAGAATGTGTAAAGTATCAGAGAGAAAGGGAATCTTTGTTGCAAAAATATAATATTAATAAATTAGATGTAGGTATATTCATGATCATATTAGCAAATCCAAATTCAGATGTCTTTGACTTTCTAATTCATATATTCTTACAAAAAAAAGTCTCTCTGTCTGATCCTTCAGTTATAATATATTTAGAGTTTTGTTTATCTTCAGTATAGGTTAGGATGAGGCTGACATATTCTCATGGAATAAAAGCCTCTTTTAAAAATACGATATTAAAAAATACATTATATTTAAAGATCGGTGACAATTATATATACAATAGATCATGACGTTCGATGACGTTCATTATAACGTTTATATAAGTAGCAGTAGTTTTATTAACAAGTAATTTTTGAGAAAAAACCTTTGATATATTTTAAGTTTTGATAAAAATAAAAAAAGTTGGATTTCCTAACCTTTTCTAAGGTAAAAGGAAGAAAAGGTCGTTCTATTCCTTTGAGACGCTTAATGCAAACAACATTTGCAACACAGGTCTAGTGCTCTACGGTGTTTAGCTGGATTACTGCTGCTGGACCACACCGTCGAAAACAAGCTGCTGTAATTTTTTTTAATAGCCGCCAAATACTTTTGTTGGTAGCTAGTCCTCTTTAATCATCTGTTGCTTTACGAGAAGATTGTAGCTTTTCGCAAAGTGACATTTTGCGAACTTCCTTTTTTAAACTTCTTCAGCATAAATGTGCATAAAAGAACACGACAGGATTTGTCTTGTTCTTTTAGAGAGTGAGGTATCCATCGCGAAGCAACAAGGTGTTCATGCAGAATGGTGGAAACTGCCTTTGATCCTATCTTCAATTTAGCCTACTCGTATATGTGTCTATTCTCCCACAATAGCCATTCAATTCTGATGACATTTTTAGTAAGTAGTGGGTTGGTTAGGATTCGACTGGGTCTGGGGTCATCTTGCGGTCTCTCTCAACCACGTTTAAATTTGGAACTCCATTTGTTGCAAACTCATAAGCAGAATGATAATTAACATGAGATTTATTGAAGATTACAATCATTTAAAATAAAGCACGTAAAGATTCAACAACAACATTTATGTGGCCAATTATTTTAATCAAGGAGATTTGTATTGATATTGCCATCAATTCGAAATACTTAAGTAGAAAGAGAATTATTTTTACTCTAGCTAACAATTTTCGGGACAACTTGGACATATCGCAGTCAGATGGTACAAAATAGTAAGTCAGTTTGCATAATAAAATTATTTAAGAAATAATTATTTAAGACATTACATAGAATAGTTAATTTACAGATTAGTTATACATATAGAGCAAGCAGTCTGCGATATTTCAAATAGTTTCTACCAAAGTTGTTGATATTCTGCGATTTGCGAGAGTCAAGCGAATGAAGTGAACATCGTCCCACAGCTGCACTCGTTGAAGTGCTGGTATGAAAATTCAATAATATATAAAAAGAAAAACAAAAAAAATTTCATTGTAACACACTTTACCTTCACCGTTTACCACTAAGTATTCTTGTTCCGGCATTTTGGAAAGGTTAACGTATCTCTCTCTCAATTTTTCAAAATTATATCTTGCGCTGCAATATAGATATCTAAGGCCTCGGTCTCCTTGTTTTTTTTTTTTTTTTTTTTTTTGCTGCCGAAGCACCCTCTCTCGGGAGGTAGGTGGAAGATTCGTCATGAATACCTCCGCAGCCGTCTGCGGGGTTATGTGGGACTCACCAAAGTGGCACCTACCCACTAAAAACCACCCAAGCGGCTGTAGCATGGGAATGCTGTCAGCCTTCATCGGAGCGACACCCGGGTTGGGAGGTGGGCGCGCAAGCAGGGACCCGCTAGCGGGTCACCCGCTGGGAATACTTAATCACTTAAGGTGCAAATGACATTTATATATTGTTGATTAAACGGCCTGGGCAGCCTTAAGCTGGTCCAGATTGGCCGAAAGTTGATCGGGGGGATCCGAGAGTGCATTTCTCGGTCTACGGACTTTGTACCTCGACGGCATGGACGGAGCAGTATAAGCTACTGTCTCGCGTATAAGGGGGTTAGGGTGCTCTTCGGATCGCTTAAAATAAGCGGTGGAGAGCGTCCTAAGGTGTTGTTGTATGGTAGGCAGTTCGAGATCTCTGTGCAAGTCTGCGTTTCGCACGTACCACGGAGCATCCGTGGCCCGGCGGCAGAAGAGATTCTGGACTACCTGTAGTTTATACATATCGGAGGGTTTAGCATGTGCAAATATTGGGGCGGCGTACGTCATGACTGGTCTCACGCAAACCTTAAAAAGCGTTCGCTTGTTCCTAAGAGACATTTTACTGTGTCGGCCTAACATACTGTTAAGTCGACCCATGTACAGACGGGCGAGTTTGGTAACTCGGAGAATGTGTGGACGGAATGAAAGCGTACGATCGAGCTGTTATATACATACAATGCTCTTAGAAAAGCTGATGAAATGTAAAGTCAGCATTCTGCTGACTTAGGCTAGTCTAAACATCCTCCTCAACCTAATGTATTTTAAAATAACAAAAGTTAGTTCAGCTCGGGATTCCATTCATGTAACATCGTTTTAATTCATTATTTTATTTTATTTCTAATTCTATATTGTGAAAGTGTACCTAGTTCCTTTCAGTTAATAAAAATAATCTTTTTTTAAAAAGTGTTTTACCAAACCCCGTCTAACATTTGGTGGCAGCGGTGGGATCAGTTAAGATCTCGGGTACCTATCCTGAAATCAGTGCAAGTGAATGTGTCTAAAGTGTTACAAATTGTGTATAATTATCCAAGAATCCCAGTTGATACTCCGGTTGTAAGCATCAATCACCCAACCGTAATCCAGGTAGTGAGTTTGCGCTGTCTGTGCAGACTCGCTCCAGCATCCAGCCCATTGGTCCACTGTACCGTAAGCGGTACCAGGCAACAGCGCTTTCTGCGTGTCCCACGGGAATCCTGGCTATCCAGTACCGATCAATTGAAGGCATATATCCTACATCTAATTCTACTGTTCAAATGTATCCTGTTATCCTGTAAGTCAAGATTTATCCTATTATTCTATTCGAAAGACTATTTCTACAATTTATTCAAGAAACTATTTTTCTATCGTCTAACATTTAGTGGAACCGTTCTAAGGTTCAAATCTATAAATAGAATCCATCAGTGAAGTTACAAAGTGTTCCTTTATTTCGATAAGCTACAATCAACAACGGCTATTGTTCAACGCCGGAAGCTAATCACTAATTTCGTAGAGTCGAAATAATTCCTAGCTATAAGTTTGCGTCGTGACTTTTGTTTTACATTTTTTATTTTTTTACATTGTTTATTGTTGTGTTGTGTTCCTTTACAGATTTTATTTCTTAACATTATTTTATCCAGATTTATTTGATATATTAACTTTTTAATTATTTTGTTGCGGTTATACAAAAACTAATCCTTACAATTATATTTACATACAAACCTAACTTCAAATCTTATTAATTCTAATCGTTTTAAATAATCATATCCACAATGTCGACTAAAGAAGCAAAAGAAATAGATTTAAACATTTTAATTAAATTCATTAACAAATTCGACGGCAACAGAGAAAAATTAAATGCATACATAAATAATTGCCGTAATGCCATTAATCTTGCTAGTATTCAACAACAAGACATCCTTTTAAAGTACATAATTAGTCAACTCGAAGGTCGTGCCGAAAGTGCATGTTCCATAAAAGAGTTTGAAACGTGGTTCCAATTAGAAGAATTCTTAAAAGCACAGTTTGGAGATAAGAAACATTACGCCGCATTATTATCCGATCTTCAAGACTGTAGACAATCAAACAGTGAAACGGTAAACCAATTTTCCTTACGTATAGAGTCATGTTTATCCAAATTGCTAACCGAAATTAATATATCTATTCCGACTAAGAAAAAGGCCGAATTAGCAGGTCGAGTCGCTGCTATGCAGGACCTAGCCTTACATACTTTCGTGATAGGTTTAAATCCAAAACTCTCGACTGTTGTCCGGTGTCGTGATCCAGAAACCCTTAATGATGCAATTAATTTCGCGGTATCAGAAGAAAAAATTTTACAAGCTACTCTTAGGCGTACACCGTCTTCATTTAATAGTACCAATACGAATTCCATACATCAGCGTGCACCTCCGCGTCAATTCCAATTCCATAAAAGTTTCCAGCAACAAAGTTCTAATTTTAATAGACCTCAAAACCAGGCAGTACCTCATTCTTCTCCTAATTTCCCTTTGTTCTGTAGGTATTGCAAGAGTCCAGGTCATACTATTAATAACTGCTCAAAAAGAGAATTTAATAACAAACGGTATGGCGTACCACAATTTCAACAACGCCAACCTTCTAATAATCCTAATAATCGCCAATGGCCAAATAAGCCTATTAATGCAGTTAATTTCTTAGAATCCGATATTCCTAATGAATCCGAATCTGAATATTTAAACGAACAAGCCGACCCGTCCAGTGCCGTGCGGGAAACATAATCGGTAAAGTCGGTACAACCAAAGTCCATTTTCCTATTTCTAATTCAAATCCTAGCGTTATCAAATCAAATTCTAATCCTATTTCTAACATAAGTTACACTTCTAAATCCAGTCAACCTATGCGACAGGGTAACCAGCCCCAAAATGAAAGGTTGCATATTTCTAAATCCAGTCAATCTACGCGACAGGGTAACCAGCCCCAAAATGAAAGATTGCATATTAATTCCAAATCCAGTCAACCTATGCGACAGGGTAACCAGCCCCAAAATGAAAGGTTGCATATTTCTAAATCCAGTCAATCTATGCGACAGGGTAACCAGCCCCAAAATGAAAGATTGCATATTAATTCTAAATCCAGTAAACCTATGCTTCAGGGTAACCAGCCCCAAAATGACAGGTTGAATAAATTTAAATCCAGTCAATCCATGCGACAGGGTAACCAGCCCCAAAATGAAGGATTGCATATCTTGAAATCCGATCAATCTATGCAGCAGGGTAACCAGCCCCAAAACGAAAGATTGAATCCTATTTCTAATAATTCTAATTCCAAAGATGAAATACAAAAAACCTATAATATAACGACTAATCCATCAAAAAACTTCTTACCTTTTATTGAAGTACATACCTCGTTGTCTTCCAAAGCAATTAGTCTCCTTGTTGATAGTGGAGCATCAATTAGTTTAATAAAAGAAAAATCCTTAATGAATTTATCCAATATTTCAAAAGAGATAGTCTCTTTCAGTGGTTTAGGCAATTCAAATCACCCTATGCATTCATTAGGTTGTATTACTGTTGAATTTAATTCTTTAAAACATAAATTCCATGTAGTTCCTGATTTAGACTTTCCTTATGATGGTATTTTAGGCAACGATTTCCTTTCGAATTTTAATTGTAAAATTGATTACCACAAAAATTTCCTCATTATAAACAATCTTAAACTTAATTTAAAATTCAATGATCCAGTTTACACAATTCCTCCTCGTACAGAAACCATCATCGAATGTTCCGTTTCTAATCCAGAAGTCCAAGAAGGACTTATCCTTGACCAGAATCCTATCGATTCACTTTTAATAGCAAACTGTGTTGTAAAAGTAAAATCTAATTCTAGAATAAATATTTCTGTCGTAAACATTTCCGAATCCCAATTATGTGTAAACTCAAATTTAAAACTTAATATTTTACCTTTAGAAAAAAATCATGAACATACTATATTGTATACTACATCATTAAATAATACTGAATTAAATGCTATAAACAGGACTGAAGAAGTCCTTAAACTTTTAAGAGTCTCACATCTAAATAATGAAGAAACAAATGCTTTATCTGAACTCTGTGCTACTTATTCCGATATTTTTCATTTGCCAACTGACAAATTAAGTTTTACTGACATACTTCAACATGAAATTACTACAACTTCTTCTATTCCTATAACTACTAAGTCTTATAGATTTCCTGACGTGCATAAATCAGAAGTACAAACCCAAATAAATAAAATGCTTGATGAAGGTATCATAAAACCTTCTATATCTCCTTGGTCATCCCCAATATGGGTTGTACCAAAGAAACTCGATTCTTCCGGTCAGCGCAAATGGCGAGTAGTAATCGACTACCGAAAGCTCAATGATATAACCATAGGAGACTCTTACCCAATTCCAAATATTACAGAGATACTAGATCAACTTGGAAAGAGTAAATATTTTACAACACTAGACTTGGCGTCTGGCTTTCATCAGATTAAAATGTCGCCGCAGGATGCACCAAAAACCGCATTTTCAGTACCGCAAGGACACTTTGAATTTACTCGCATGCCCTTCGGACTCAAAAACGCTCCTGCTACTTTCCAAAGAGTTATGAATTCTGCTCTTACTGGCCTCCAAGGCGTCCAGTGCTTTGTCTATCTTGATGACATCGTTATTTATTCTTTTGACCTCGAAAAACACATTAAAAACCTATCCAATGTCTTTGACAGACTTCGAACTTTTAACTTGAAACTTCAACCTGACAAGTGTGAGTTCCTCCGTAAGGAAGTCTCATATCTTGGTCATATTATTACAGATCAAGGTGTCAAACCAAATCCTGACAAGATTAAAGCCGTTCAACAATTTCCTATTCCTAAAAATCCAAAAGATATTAAATCCTTCCTTGGCTTAGTGTCCTATTACCGAAGATTCATCCCTGACTTTTCAAAGACTTCGAAACCACTTACTAACCTTCTTAAAAAAGATATTCCTTTTGTCTGGCAACACCAGCAACAGCTTGCTTTCGAAAACCTTAAAAATTCTCTTACCACTGCTCCTGTATTAGCCTATCCAGATTTTTCCAAACCTTTTCTCCTTACCTGTGATGCATCCAATTTTGCAATTTCTGCCATTCTTTCCCAAGGCCCTATTAATAATGATCGTCCAATCGCATATGCATCGCGTACATTAAATAAGGCAGAATCCAACTACAGTGTAACTGAAAAAGAATGCCTCGCTATTATCTTTGGAACTAAAATATTCAGACCTTACCTCTATGGTCGCCGCTTCAAAATCATAACAGACCACAGGCCTTTAAAGTGGCTATTCAATTGTAAAGAGCCCGGCTCCAAACTTGTTAGATGGAGACTAAAATTAGAAGAGTTTGACTATGAAGTTGAATATAAAAAAGGCAAGGTTAACAGTAACGCCGATTCCTTATCCCGATATCCTGTTAATCCAATTATAGAGAATAACCCAGATCCTCAACCTTCAACTTCCACTCACAATCCAAACTTAGGAAAAGAATCCGAAATCCCTTTAGATCTCTTTGAAGATCTTACTGAACTTGGCGCTCTAGATTTAAGCCCTCAACAAAATGTTGACTTCTATCCCTTAGGTTCTCCACCTGAACCAGAATCTTTTCAACAAACAATTAATCCAATAACTGATGAGATCTCTCCTTATCCCTCTGACTCTAGCAATACAAATATAACCAACCGAAATGTCGACTATTCAAACTTTTTAAAATCTTTCAACGACAAAAACAAAACTTTTACTACACAAATTATAGAACATAACGAGACATTACTTAAGAGCCCATCTAAAACCATTCTTATCCCTGTATCCATTGACTTCGACGACTCTAATCCTTATATTGAAGATATACTAGCCACTTCAGAAGATAGAAACAGCATAATTGACGGTGAACGTATCCTTCACCACTTTAAGAAAATCATTATCAAAGATAAAACTTACTATATCCTTTTTACCAAAGTCTATTATTTTGATAACTGTACTTATCCAGATTTATTCAAAACCATAAAATCTGCTCGAGATGACATTTTCCTCAACGGTAACATAAATGAAATCAGTATCTCAGATTTTAAAAACCAATTTGAACAACATTCTTTTACTAAAATATATGGCATGCTAATGTACCTTTTTGATAACTCAAATATTGTTGTTAACATTTATCACAATAGTATAATTTATCCCGTTCCTACCGAAATAGCCAAAATACTTAAAGAAAATCATGATATACCAATTGCTGGTCATTTAGGCTCTAATAGAATGACTAACAGAATTAAAGAAAGGTATTACTGGAAAAATATGCGCTCAGACATAGATGACTATATAAAAAATTGTAAATTGTGCCAAACAAATAAAGCTTTAAGAATGTCCAATAAATCTCCAATGCAAATCACTACTACTTCCAGTCGCCCTTTTGAGAGAATCAGTTTAGACATAGTTGGTCCTTTACCTGAAGCAGGACTTCAGAAATTAAAATTCATACTCACCCTTCAAGACGATCTAACTAAATTTTCAATTGCGTATCCCATTTCGAATGCTACTGCTGAAGAGTCTTGTGAGTGTTTAGTTCACTTCATTTCTCTATTTGGAATTCCAAAGTCTATACTTACAGACCAAGGAACCAATTTCACTGCCGAATTATTCAAAATGACTTGCCAATTTCTGAAAATAAAACAAATATGGTCCTCACCTTATCACCCCCAAACTCAAGGAGCCTTAGAGAGAAGTCATTCCACTCTCAAGGAATATTTAAAGTCTTACGTAAATGAGAACCAAACAAACTGGCATAAATTTGTTTATACCGCTATGCTTACCTATAACTCTTCTATACATACTACAACAAAATTTACGCCATATGAACTCATATTCGGCCATAAACCGTATCTTCCTGATTCAATCTTCGATTTACGATCCGATATCACCTATCCAGATTATATAAAAATGCTGCAACATCGTCTGAAATTATCTCAACAAAAGGCATTAGAAAATATAAATATTTCAAAAGAAAAATCAAAAACGTATTATGATAGACATTCCCGTGTAGTTAAATATAAAGTAGGCGAATACGTTTATTTAAAAAATCATCTTAGACTTCGTAAAGCTCTTTCTCCAATCTGGAAGGGTCCTTACAAAATTGTGAAAATCCACGGCAACAATACGTTGTCTCTTTTAATTAACCGCCGTCATGTTAAACATCATTATGATCAAATAAAACCGGCATATGACGTCAATGAATGAATTATATGCACTTATATAATTTTAAGATTTTATACTTTTACTTTTATTTACCTTTTTGCTTTAATATTATTTTATCCTTTTACACATTTAAAAAACCATATAGTTATTTTAAATCGTTATTGCAGAAAGATCGTGGCGTATAGCGTCCTAGCTACTGCTTATGACACCCAATACATCAGTTACATCACCAGAAGCCCTGGCATGCTTTTTGATCCTGTCGGCACGGTCAAAGTAGTCAATGATATATTTCATGTAGTTATTCCTTTAGATATAACTCCTTTTAAACACCATGTCGATGATATCCAAAACATTTTTAACTCAATAAGAATGCAATGTCGAGATAGTGAAGATATAGACTACACCCTTTGTCAAAATATGTTGCAACCCTTAGAATCACTATATAACGATATCTCCCATGATTATAAGTCGATTTCTCACATCATTTCCGATAGTCCCAACAAGAGGTCCGCATGGTTTTCTGGTATCGGTACTATATTCAAACATATATTTGGTACATTGGATGAAGATGATGCACTAAATTATAATAACGCAATTCAGGTTTTATATAACAATGACAAAACGCTTACCGAATCAATTAAAAAGAATATTATTATTTCCCAAACTGCAATTTATAATATGAACGACTCATTATTTGAAATTAACTTGAATCAAGCAAAACTTAATAATGTAATAGATGAAATATCCGGTAACCTGAGAAACATGACAAAAAATTATTGAAACCGACAGTTTCAAAATCAAGCTTAACTACGTCATAAATGCATTGCAGTCACATCTTCTGACTCTTTCTTTCAAAACAGAAGATATTCTAAATTCAATACTTTTTGCAAAAACCAATATTTTACACCCTTCAATTTTATCCCCTAAACAACTGTATTATGATATTGTTAATAATTTTAAGTCGATCCCAAAATTTAGGGACTTTCCTATTAATTTAGAATTAAGTAACATACATATTTTAATGAATATGTCTAATCTAGTATGTTATTATTTAGATGATAAGTTAATATTTGTTGTTAAAATACCCCTTGTGGATGCCCAGAGCTATGACTTATATAACACTGTACCTTTACCTACTCCTCATAAATCTAATGATCCAAATTCATATGTAATGATTGAACCTTTTGAACAATACCTACTTCTTAATAGAGACAAGACATCCTATAGTTATCTAAAAGATTTAAGCTACTGTAAAACCATTTTATCGAATATTTACCTTTGCGAAATTTCTGATATGTATAATATTCCCAGTAACCCGGCTTGTGAAATAGATATAATTACCAAAGCCCTTACAGATATACCAACCACATGTAAGCATAAATTTATATATGGAGAGATAAATGTATGGCATAAATTAAACAATAATAAACTCATATTTGTTCAGTCGCATCAATCTAAACTCTCAATTGAATGTAATAATAGTATTGTATCCGTAACCATTATATCCGGTACAGGTGTATTAAGTGTCCCTGATAATTGTATAGCATATTTTAAAAATTTTAAATTTATTTCAAAAACGAATCCCAAATTAAATGTTCCAATTTTAATGTCCGATTTTAACATTGTCAATGATAGCTGCTGTAATTTAAATAATTTTAATAAACTTCAGTATAAAGTTCCTAACTTGAAGATTAACAATGTAAACTTAAATCAACTTAAATATTTTAAAGCTAAGACAGATGACATTTTGAATAATGTAAATTTAATAGATCCACAAACATATTTGTATCATCCTAGCTTCCCCATTATTTCTTTAATTTCTTTAATTTCTATTATAAGCCTGACAATTGTATTGATATATTTTAAATATTGTAAACTAAATAAAAATGTAAAATCTGATAATGATTTAGAACAAATTGAGCTATCGGACAATCAACCTAAAATAAGAACAAATTAAATTGTATCTTGTAATTACAAAACTTACCTTTAAAGGGTAAGTTTCCTTTCAAACGGGGGGCTGTTATATACATACAATGCTCTTAGAAAAGCTGATGAAATGTAAAGTCAGCATTCTGCTGACTTAGGCTAGTCTAAACATCCTCCTCAACCTAATGTATTTTAAAATAACAAAAGTTAGTTCAGCTCGGGATTCCATTCATGTAACATCGTTTTAATTCATTATTTTATTTTATTTCTAATTCTATATTGTGAAAGTGTACCTAGTTCCTTTCAGTTAATAAAAATAATCTTTTTTTAAAAAGTGTTTTACCAAACCCCGTCTAACAGAGCGTTACGCCTAGGTACTTGGTGGTGAGTGCCCACGGGATGGGCGTACCTAGCATTCGGATGTGGGGGTCGTAGGGACGACGGCGTTTATGATCGAAGCGCATCGCAGAGCTTTTCTCTGGATTTACATCGATACGCCATTTTTTAAACCAAGCTCCGAGGTCATTTACGGCCTTCTGGAGTTTGGTGATGAGTGTGTCGACGTGCACGCCCTTGACGTATAGGGCAGTGTCGTCAGCAAAGAGGGAGAGTTGAACACCTTTAGACGGGATGGGTATGTCATTGGTGTATATTGTGTATAGTAACGGGGCGAGTACCGAGCCCTGAGGGACGCCCGCCTTGAGGGGGCGGGGGGTGGAGAGCGTACCTTCGTGTTTGAAACGAAAGGTGCGATCTTTAAGGTAGGAGCCGACTAGTTTGACTAGACGGTCGGGCAAGCCTGTGTTGTGAAGCTTGTAAATGAGCCCTGCGTGCCAGACTTTGTCAAAAGCCTTGGCTACGTCAAAGAAGACCGCGACTGTTTTCAGTCGTCTGGGGTAGAAGCCGTCGAGTATGTACTCGACGATTCGATGGACTTGCTGAGGGCACGAGTGTTTGGCTCGAAAGCCGAATTGATGGGGGATAATAAGGGGGTCACCGTCCGCTGGGAACAGGTGGTCCTTCATTCGAGCGAGTATGACTCTCTCGAGAAGTTTGGCCATTGCCTTGAGTAGACTGATGGGTCTGTGATTAGCCGGGTTATTCAAGGGTTTACCCGGCTTGGGAATGCCTATGACTATAGCTTCTTTCCAAGATTTTGGAAAGTAGCTTAGGTCAAAGCAAGCATTGAAGATAATCGCAAGTAAGGTAAGCACCTGCCGAGGCAGCTGCTTAAGTGCTTGATTGGAAATTCCATCCGCACCCGGGGCCTTCTTGGATTGCTGTTTCCTAATGATGAGTAGGATTTCATCGTTAGAAACTGTAATGGGGTCAGCGGTGATTGGACGGGAGTCTTTGCAATCGACTTCGTCTTCCACCGCCTGGATGTGAGCTGGGTCTGTGGGTTGGGTACTCGGGGAGCATTGTGAAGCAATGCTATCGGCGAAGCATTCAGCTTTTTCGTCGTCCTCGAAGGCGGTAGTGCCATCGGGACGAGATAACGGAGGGGTGTAGGTACGAGCATCTAGTCGGAGGGCTCTCGCCATCCTATAGTACGCCGTGTGGGACGGGGAAATATTAATCATAAGATCGTTCCTTTGAACGTCTCTGTATTCCGCGACGGTACGTTTGACTTTACGTTGAAGTTGGTTAGCGATTTGCCTGTAGGCGGGTGTGGGGTATTTTCTGGCTCTGCGGAGAGCGGCGTTTTTAGCTTTAATTAGGTTGCTAATGTCCAAGGGAAGCTTGGGCTTGCCATGCTTAGCAACCTTTAGGTTCTCACTGATGGCCGAGTTGATGGCGGTAGTGAGAGAATCGACTATCGAGTCGATTTTATCCGTGCTATCGAGATAGTCGGATGAAATCGCGAGTGGGCAGTCTGGGGCTTCCAAGGCCGAAGACAGGGTGTGCTTGAAACCTTCCCAATTGGTATAGGTTTTCGGAGCAGGAGGGTCGTTTTGGGGTCCTAATATTAGGGACACCGGACGGTGGTCAGAACCTAAGTCGTCTAGCGGCTGTATGGTCCTAAGGTCGAGATTGATATCCTTGACGATGGCAAAGTCAAGGATATCAGGGGAATGAAGTGGGTTGTCCGGGTAATGTGTCGGTGTGACCGGTGAAATGACGTCAAGATCGAGTGACTTCGTGATGTCTAGTAATTTAACACCACTGGTGTTAGTCGACAAGCACGTCCAGTCAGTATGTTTGCAATTAAAATCGCCGAACATAATGACGGATTGCCCCAGATCGAGTAAGGCCTCGAAGTCACAACGAAGGGGCGCTGTACCACTAGGTATGTAGACTGAGGCCAAGACTATGGTCCTGTGACCTGTCATAGCCAGTCTACATACTGTGGCCTCCATGTTGGTGAGTGGAGGCGTGGGAATCGGAGTGCAGTGGATACTTCTCTTGTAGTAAATGGCAGTGCCGCCCCGTTGGACCGAGGCGGGCCTGTCATCACGCACAAGAGAGTATTTAGGAATGTTAAGACCCCTGATGTGCTGGGGTTTTAAAAATGTCTCTTGAACAAGGATTAACTCGGGCTCTATGTTCTTAATGAACAGTTTGAGCTCCGGAAGTTGGTTGATTAGACCTCGGGTGTTGAAGGAGATCAGGGATAAACCCCTAGGTTTGATGCGACCAGTCGTGGCGCTTGGTGTATTATTCATTATAGATGTACCTATAATGAATTAATTAGGGATTGGTACTCGGCGACTACGAGCAATCGTTCGTACGAGTCGCGGGCTGCGCGTAGTTTACTAGCGCTCTGCGCTACTTGGTTCATATCAACACCTCTTATGGTGTTGAAGATTAGTTTAAGATCCTCAGCCATAGAAGGCTGAGGAGAATTCTGGGGCCCTGCTTGTGGAGCAGGGCGGGTGGGTACAGCCGGACGCTGTCTCCAGGCAAGCACTGGAGTGGGCGTGGGCTGGGCGGGCTTTGCTGCCCGGGAATCCCGGTGGCGCAGCGGCGGGAAATTAGTGTAACTATTAAGGGGCGGGGCCTGTCTGGGTGCCGCCTTCTTAATAGTTGGTCTGATGGTCTTGGGTGCACGAGGGCAGCCCCTGTAATTAGCTGTGTGGCCGGACTGGCCGCACAGCACGCAAGAGGGTGGAGTTGTACACTCTGGAGTGCGGTTGCACTCCTTCGTGAAGTGCGGCTCCAGGCACTTAACGCACCTGGGGCTGGCTAAACATTGTCGCGCCGCGTGCCCGTACAATTGGCACCTGTGGCATTGCGAGGGATAGCCACGGCGATGTGGCGTCTCTACTGTGATTCCGGAGAGGCCGCAGATAGTGCGGGCCTCGCGGAAGAAATCTCGTGACTTTGGTGTGTTGGTCAGTATGACCAAGGCCAAGGGAAAACGGCGGCCGTTTTTGCTGTGCATCTTGTGCACAGCTTCGGCGGGGAAGCCTTGGGCTTTAATATCATCTAGGATGATATCGTTCGAAAACTCATAC
The DNA here is from genome assembly GCA_923062675.1 of Marasmarcha lunaedactyla. Taxonomy (NCBI): domain Eukaryota; kingdom Metazoa; phylum Arthropoda; class Insecta; order Lepidoptera; family Pterophoridae; genus Marasmarcha; species Marasmarcha lunaedactyla. Next base: position 5,320,733 of record OV281361.1, on the reverse strand, counting down.
GGGACTCCCCGTAGGATGGCTTTAACCTTACGCTCTTCAGGGAGAGCGTAGGTGTGGTATGGGATTTGCCTGCCTGTTAGGAGCCTAGTGAGGTTCCTAAAGTCGTCAATGGAGGGGACTGTGATCTTAACGGACTCCGAGAGGTTCGTTGCCGTTAAGTAATTGATTTTATTATCCGAGCATAAGCTCGAGACTAGAGGCCATTTGGCCTTTTCCCGTAGGAAAACGGGGGGAGGGGTCTTAGCCTTGGCTAAGACCGGCTCGCAGCGCGAGGCTGGCTTGGCGGGGGCAGCGGTGAAGCTGGCGGGAGCAGTCACGTCGAGTGACATGAGGGGGACGGGGACGGGCGACTGGGTCGCCGGGACGATGGTTGGTGTCGGAGACACCGGTGCTTTCTTGCTCCTTTTGGAGCGGCGTTCCACCAGCGTGAAGCTAACGGTGGGTTCAGGGGAGGTGAGAGTGTCCGCTGTGGAAGCGGACTCGTCGCTGCTGCCAGATGCAGTGCGCTTGGAGGGGCGGGCGGCTGATGAGGCCGAGGTAGATGTTGCCGTCGAGGTGGCGTCCGAGTTATCTACCTCCATGGAGGAGGCAGAGGAAGGGGGAGTGCTGTGAAGCAGCGTCGATGATGAGGCCTGAGAAGCCTGGGCCTGAGGGGCCTTGGGAGCCATTGTGCTGGCGAGTTGGGGAAAGAGGACGCAAAGTGCCTGGACAGCAGGCGCAGTGCAATGCGGTGGCGGCGGCGGCGCCACCGGTGCAGGGAGCGGAAATGGCGCGCGCCATGCGCCAGTTGAGCGCTGCTCGCGCGTCTGTGGTAACGTAGTGTTGTTTATTTTATATTTTGATTTCGGCGACCAACGTTTAAAAATCCCCGACGACGTAGTGAAGAAAATTATATCAATGATTTTTGATATGGCACCGTTATGGAACAGTAAAGACCTAAATCATAAAAATAGGAGGTTATAGTTAAAGGTTTTTTTACTCATTCTGCTGAAGTCATAGAATTTATCGTGACATTGTCTCTGTTCTTCATAGTTCCGATAAAACTCGCCTTTTTGTTTTCTTGCACGGTTGTACGAACTCACATCTTCTTTTGCCCACAGTAAAATATCTAAGGGTAAAAATAAATTAGCATCGAAAATATGTTCTCGTCGCTGTTTAGACATCGCAAACAAAGGCAGAGAAATAGCCTCACAAAACAACACCTCGCTGCTTTAGCGCCGCGCGAGCGATTTGCCCGCTGGCTTCGAGAACGGGTCTGCGTCACCGCGCCGCTCCCCGCGCCGCCGCCCGCCGCCGCCCCGCGCCCGCAAATTTCGAGACCGAGGCCTAAAAGTCACTTCGATTTAATAGCCGATTAGCTCATGCCTACATGTTTTTGAGTCATTGATAAAATAAGAAAAATAATCGATTTTAGTTAGATAATACGTATATCTGTACGCATAAAATGTAAACGTATAATAGATAAATGGATAAGTTCAAAAAATATTGTTATTGTTGCGAATCGCATTGATTTATAAAGTTTTCACATAGGAACTGGATCTTGATGTAACTTATCTGACATGGTATTTAAACTATACGTTAAGAGAAATGTCATTTAAATCTTCATCTTTGTTCCCGAAGTGGTAACAGGCAACGGCATCAATGTATGTTTTTATAAGTTTTAGTTTTTCAGACTATATTATATAATAATTTCGGACACAAAGTGCAAGCCACAAATGCTATTGTGAAAAATATCGACTACAGGCATAAGTGCATTTTTAGCAATCATGGACATTACTTGATGTATTTTGCGATAGTTACAGGTCGTTTAAGCGCCAGGTCAAACAAGTGCTCAACTGAGTTTCCACCCTTCATTCGTTTAACTATTGCACGCAATTCACAATATATGATACATTTTTAGTCCTGACATTGATATTATTTACATTGTAATCCAGTTAATTAAACAAACATTTTGTGATGTTATCTAACGTTGCATTGTAATTCAACTTTAATTCTATGTTTAATGAAATCTGATCCCACAATGTAATTCAACTTGATTTTATTCTTACATATGTAATTAGTAATGTAATATTATAATTTTATTTAATGAAATCTATTTTATAATTTAATCTTATATTACAAAGAAATTTAATTTCAGGATTAAATTCAATTTTATTCTTGTGTAGTTTTATTATGAAACTTAATTTTTGTTATGCTGAAATATTATAATTTTAATCCTTATTTTAATTTTATTAAGTAATGTTGTAATTCCTATTTATCATTTAGCTTTATTTTATGTACAGTTTACGCACAAGTCAGAATGCTGTGCACACAATTGTTGGGTACCGATCTAGATCTTGGTTGTTTAATATCCATATTAATACATATACTTATTTCTTTCTGATTGTTACCTGTATGTATGCCTGAATAAATCTATACAAATATTATAAAGAGGAAAGGTTTGATTTTTTGTTTGTTTGTTTGTTTGTATGAATTGAATAGGCTCCGAAACTACTTGGCAGATTTGAAAAATTCTTTCACTGTTGGAAAGCTACATCATTTCTGAGTGACATAGGCTATATTTCATTTTCAAAAAAAATAGGCATCCTTACTAAAATTACGATAACGTAATCCAAGGTGTGAAAAAAATATCAAAAAACTACCTTACATCGCGTGCGCTGCGAAAACTATTGATGATAGAACAAAATGATATACTACATTTTTTTAGAACACACCATTATCTACAAAAAATCAGCGGCAGCATATCTCTAACTATTACAGTCATGTCACAATAAGCGTTTTTTTATTGAAAAAAAGAAATTAAAATACCACCGCTACAAAAAGCTCTTTATTTGTACCTTGGTATTAACCCTTATCAAAATAAATGATGTATTATTTAAGACTGCTTCAATATCTTTATATTAATTTTTGAATTATTCGATTCTGACAATCCATTCAAAAGATATCACGAGTTAAAAAAAAATTAAAAAATAAACTGTATTCGGCTAGCTATGCGTTGTAGGCGTCACTCGGGCAGGGGTACGAGAGGGGGGTTAAGATCACGAAATAAACTTGCCGCGCGGCTTACTCGCGCGGTCGGCTCCCTACGTGATGGACGTGTGCGGAATTTACGCTTGATAATAATTCGTTTAGTAAGTAACTAAACCGATTTAAAAAGTTCTTTTCAGAACTAAACCCATTTATATAAAATATTGTTCACTTAGTTATTAACCTAATAAATTACTTGAATATTTTTCATGATTTTCAATTTAATTTTAATAAATAGTAGGTAGTTGTGTACGTTGTAATATAGTAGCATATATAGCTTACAGTTATGCTAATTTAGTTCAAAGGCATTTTTTCTTTTGTCATTTTGAAATGCCTAAAAGATCAAGATCTCAACTTTCTAGAAATAGTTCCCAGGCCAGGGCATCAAAAATACGTCGAAATGAAGAATCTTCATCAGAAACTGAAAATCGTCTTTCAATTCATAGACAATATGTGGCACAATCGCGTGCTAGAGAGTCGAGTACCGAGCGTTCGCAACGGCTCGCTGAACAAAATATGAGAACCGCTCAAATACGCGCGCGAGAATCCAGTTTGCAGCGTTCTCAACGGCTCGCTGAACAAAATGTGAGGACTTCTCGAGTCCGCGCGCGAGAGTCCAGTCTTGAGCGTTCAGAGCGACTAGCTGATCAAAATTTGAGAACCTCTCAAGCACGCGCGCGAGAATCGAGTCTTGAGCGTTTACAGCGTCTAGCTCAACAAAATTTGAGAACCTCTCAGGTACGCGCGCGAGAGTCCAGTCTTGAGCGTTCGCAGCGCCTTACTGAACAAAATCTAAGAACCTCTCATGTGCATGCGCGAGAGTCAAGTACTCAGCGTTTGCAGCGGCTTGAAGAGCAAAATATCAGAAATATTCAATCTCGCACTAGGGAATCAAGCTCTGAGCGTTTCCAACGCCTTCAAGATCAGAGAGAACGACAACAGACGTCAAGAGCGAGAAGTCGCAATCAAGTTTTAGCCCACAGTAAAAGATCGGCTTTTAGATACGATCCACAGATTGATTATGCTCAACAGTCTTCCGTCCAAATCGGCGACATGAATAAGATCTGCCCTAAGTGTTCAGCCAAAAAATGGGTCGATGAAACTAATGGCATGTGCTGTGCTTCTGGAAAAGTTAGTCTCCCCAGTATTCAGGAACCACCACAGCCAATAAAAAATCTTTTGACAAATAATCATTCGCTATCTAGACATTTCATAACCAACATCCGTAAGTACAATAGCCTATTTCAAATGACTTCGTTTGGCGCCAAAGAAATAAGAGAGGGTAATTTTATGCCAACTTTTAAAATAGAGGGACAGGTATATCATCTTATTGGTAGCCTTTTACCACCACCAGGCCAAAATCCACAATACTTGCAGGTATATTTCATTTCAGACGCAGATCAGCTATCATTGAGGTCAAACATAGCTCCAACGCTGAAAATAGATTTAATTAACGAACTACAGACCGCACTGAATAGCCACAATGTATATATACGAAGCTTTAAACAAAACATAGAACGCAATTCTTCGGATAATTTAAAATTAATTATTCATTCCGACCGCCCACCACAGACAGCACACCCGGGTAGATACAATGCTCCAGCTGTAAACGAGGTAGCCGTTCTCTTGGTTGACGAAGAAAAAGGCCCCAGAGATATAGTGCTCCACGGAAGAGACGGCCAACTTAAAAGGGTCTCTGAGTTACACCGATCGTATGATCCACTACAGTATCCCTTAATGTTCGTGAAAGGAGAAGACGGTTATTATTTAACCATTCCGCAGGAAGGTACAGCGCGTAACAAAACTGTGACGTGCATGCAATTTTATGCATTTAGGTTGATGGTTAGAGCTAACTGTTTTAATGCATTACATTATTACAGGGACTTATTTAGTCAATATATTGTCGATATGATGGCAAAAATGATATCGGAACGATTGAATTACATATGTCGTAACCAACAGAGACTAAGGGCTGAAGAATACATTCATCTCAGAGATGCTTTAAATCAAGACGGAAATGTTGACCCATCAAATATCGGTCAACGCGTAATCTTGCCATCTTCATTTACAGGTTCTCCGCGTTACCTGCATGAAAAAACCCAAGACGCGATGACTTATGTCCGAAATTACGGGAGACCAGACTTATTTGTCACATTTACGTGCAACCCCGAATGGCCTGAAATTAAAGCGGAACTACTACCTGATCAGCGATCTTTCGATCGTCATGACATCATTTCAAGGGTGTTTCATTTGAAAATGAAGAAATTCTTAAATTTATTCGTTAAAAATGAAATATTCGGCAAAGTGAAATGTTACATGGCAAGTGTAGAATGGCAGAAGCGAGGTTTACCACACTGTCATTTGCTGTTTTGGCTAGAAACAAAAATCTAACCAGACGAAATTGATAGCGTCATAGTTGCGGAACTGCCCAACCAACAAAACGATCCGATATTGTACGATATCGTAACAAAAAATATGGTGCACGGACCATGCGGAGAACATAACTTATCAGCACCATGTATGAAAAACGGTATTTGCACAAAAAAATACCCACGACGTTTAGTCAACGAAACTCAGACTGGAGAGGACGGATATCCAGTTTATCGTCGTCGTGATGCCGCAAATGGAGGACTGAGCGCTTCGCTAAATATCAGAGGCAGAAATTTCACTATAGATAATAGTTGGATTGTCCCATATTCTCCACTTTTGTGCAGGACGTTTAATGCTCACATAAATGTAGAGTACTGTCACTCAGTTCAAGCCATCAAATACATTTGTAAATACATAAATAAAGGATCGGACCAAGCTACATTTGGCGTCAGAAACCCAAATGATGAAGTGGAAAACTACGTAAATGGCCGTTACATAAGTACTTCCGAAGCTGCTTGGCGAATATTCGAATTCCCGATCCATGAGCGGCATCCTACAGTTTTGCAGTTAGCTGTCCACTTAGAAAATGGCCAAAGGGTGTATTTTACCACAGAAACGGCTGTACAAGTGGCCCAAAATCCACGTAAAACAACATTGCTGGCTTTTTTTGAGCTCTGTAATGAAGATGAATTCGCAAAAACACTTCTTTACCACGAAGTCCCGCAATACTACACATGGGCCAATAATAAGTTCACCAGAAGGAAGCGTGGTGAGAATGTAGTTGGCTATCCAGGCATAAAAAAAGATTCCGCTTTAGGTAGAGTCTACGGTGTCCATCCTTCTCAATCCGAGTGTTTCTATCTTAGGATGTTGCTGCACCACGTACGCGGTCCAACTTCATTCCAGTACTTGAAAACCGTTGACGGAGTTCTGAAAGAAACGTATCAAGCTGCTTGCCGTGCTAGAGGTTTGCTAGAAAACGATGACCATTGGGAAAATACTCTCAGAGAAGCTTCAAAGACGATTTATGTGAAGATATTAGACACAGAATCAGACAGCAAAATCAAGACATCACCTTACCATACAATGAGGACATTTATAACGAAGGTTTGATACAAATAGAAAATAAACTGTTGCAATTAAATGACAAAAGCCTAAGTGATTTCGGATTACCATCATCAGTTCGTACAGAAAGCAATGCAGCAGAGACTATGACTCATCGCTATGATACAAATAATTTGACCGCTTTTGTCAATGAAAACCTGCCAAAGTTAGTCCCAGATCAAAGACATGCTTTTGAAACTATAGTCGATAGCGTCATTCATGACAAAAGAAAAGTTTTCTTTTTGGATGCACCTGGTGGAACGGGAAAGACGTTTCTTGCAAATTTGATACTTGCTAAGATAAGACAATCAGGGAAGATAGCAATAGCAGTTGCTTCCTCAGGAATTGCTGCAACTCTCTTGAAGGATGGCAAAACTGCTCATTCTACTTTTAAACTTCCACTATCCGTCAATCTTGAACAACAATCTACATGTTCCATCCGCAAAAATGGACCTATTGGTAAATTACTACAAGACGCCTCATTGATTATGTGGGACGAATGCACGATGAGCCATAGAGCACATATAGAGGCCGTGAACAGAACCTTACAGGATCTAAGGAACTCCTCTGCAGTCATGGGCGGGATTACTTTTGTATTTGCTGGAGATTTTTGACAGACTCTCCCCGTTATTAACAGAGGCACGCGAGCAGATATCATCAAGGCATGCTTGAAATCGTCTCCCTTATGGACTACGATTGAAACATTAAAATTAAGGACAAATATGAGAGCTCATCTTCATGGAATCACTGATAGCGATTTCCCACAGCAACTGCTAAAACTTGGGGAAGGAATTTTTCCAACTCCAAATTTAAGCGGTCATTGTGACATTCTTCTGGATGAGTCTCTAGGCCAAATACTCCATAATTTGGAAAATTTAATAGATTCTGTATACCCTGATATCGAGAATTTGCACGAAAGAGACTTCCATTGGCTGTGTTCTCGGGCTATAGTATCACCTAAGAATGATACTGTCAATGAAATAAACAATCTGATTGTTCAAAAAGTCCCCGGCCAAACAAAAACATACAAATCGATCGACACTGTAACGAATATTGAAGATGCAGTCCATTATCCACAGGAATTTTTAAATTCCTTGAACCCTTCTGGACTGCCACCCCATGAATTGACGTTAAAAATCGGAATCCCAATCATGCTTTTAAGAAATTTAAACCCTCCGAGCATGTGTAATGGGACGAGGCTGCTTATTAAGGAGTTAAAGGACAATTTAATAGTAGCAACTATTATCACTGGCCCAGCAGGTGGTCAACTAGCTCATATACCGAGGATACCGATGATCCCAACTGATCTGCCAATCCCATTTAAACGGCTTCAATTTCCGGTAAAAACATCTTTCGCATTAACAATTAACAAGTCCCAAGGCCAAACCTTCGAATTAGTAGGGATCGATCTGCGAAAGAAATGTTTTACTCATGGTCAACTGTATGTTGGTCTATCGCGAGTCGGAGCCCCTGAAAATCAATTTATTTTGCTGCCACAAAATAAAACAACATCAAATATTGTTTACAGAGAAGCTCTAACAAAATAAATGTATTTTCTTTTAGGGTTATGACCTCAATAATTGAAAAAAAAAACAAAAAATTAAAAAAATATATCAAAAAAAAGAAAAAAAACCCCAAAAATATACAAAAAAAAACACATAAATACAAAAAAATCATTAAATAATATCTGAATTTAATTATTCTTATTTTTTTTTTATTTACTCTTTTTTAGGAGCTCGACGCAAAAAGGGATGAATATGTGTCATATTATTATTATTATTATGAATGTGTTAAAATTAACAAATCTAAATGTAATGTTTAATGCCCGTGCGAAGCCGGGACGGGCCGCTAGTAAATAAATAAATAAAACTACTTTCAACTGTTTCTCTAGGCTTAATTCTTATTGTGGTATAATTTATGACGGCCGAGGAGCGTAATGGTTAGTAGCCCTGCCTTATATTCCGGAGTTTGTTTTCGGCCCATGGTTGTTGATATTTATTTATGTTTGTTGATTCTGGGTCCGCCCCCCCCCCCAAGTTCGCTGTATGTTCATCCATAACACAAGCTCTGCTTACTTTGGGGCTATACAGTTGATGTGTTTGTGGGGATTTATTTATTTATTTCATTTGAGTTTTAAGTCGACATTCTTTTATTTATTGTTTTTTGAGTTTGTGACAATCACACTAGTAAACCAACACAATGTCAAGTCTTACATTATTCTAACCTTTGCCTACGTAAGAACTTGTGGAAAATTTTAACAATAAATTATGTAATATTTATGATGAAGGATATTTCCGAGCGGTGAAGAAAGGATTAATTTGGAATGCCATAGATTGTGATTAATGTAATCTTTGAATGGAACTGATTACTATGTTTGCTTTCCTTAGGTTCCTTATGTGGTTCCTACACACGTGGGTATTTATTGACATGTTATGTAATTACCGCCGAAAATAAACATAAAGCTATTTTTTAATAAATCGGGTCATTCAACTTTTTTTTGTAGAAACTTATAGTATCGTTTAGCTTCAAATAAATAAACCTTTGACGCACAAAAGCTTTCATTAAACAAGTAAAAAATTTTCACTTATCTCAAACATGGCATAATGTTTCATGTAATTTAAAAGCTCATTTGTGTATTCATTCTATTCCCTCTCATTAAAACTATATAATCATGGTGTAACATTATAAAAACCTTTTATTTACTTGTCATAAAAACGTTTTATAAATTCTATAACAACTTTAGTGTCGTTGTATGAACACATAACTATTTACAAAGTTTCTCGATCTTGTGCGCCAAAATATTTCTTTAGGGAATAATGTTGATTTTACATAGAATTATCAAAGAGAAAACGACTTATGTGAATGACACAGCCGACACTGCCGAGGCCATATGCAACTTATACTTGAACTTTTTTGAATCTGTTTTCTAGCCTACTGGCCTTCATGAGTCATTTTCTATTGAGGAAATAAGTAACTTAGATTTAAAACGCGTACGGACTTTACTATTAGTGATATCACTCTTTCAACAAGTGACGTTTTAAAAGAACCTTAAGCACCTTAAGAACTTTAAACCTTTTTGTCTATTTGACTAATCTAAGATAAATATTGATACAAACAAACAGACAGACAATATCTATACGGACTTCCGGAAAGCATTCGACAGCCACAAAATTTTATAGGAGAAGTTGGTCTTTAATGGGATACTTGGTAATCTCTGGCGATGGTTTAAATCATATATAACTAAATCAATGGTTATGAATCACATTCAAGTCCTATTACGTCAGGCATTCTACAAGGATCTATCCATAGACCGCTCCTTGACCCGAGAAAAAACCTTTGATATATTTTAAGTTTTGATAAAAATAAAAAAGGTGGATTTCCAAACATTTTCTAAGGTAAAAGGAAGAAAAGGTCGTTCTATTCCTATTAGACGCTTTATGCAAACAACATATGCAACACAGGTCTAGTGCTCTACGGTATTTAGCTGGATTACTTACCACACCTTCTATACCTGATCGAAATCTGGGGCACTGCTTCTAAATCAACACTAGCTAAAACACAGAGACTACAAAATAAAATAATAAAAACCTTGTTTCAATACAACTACCTAACACCTACTAAAAGGATCTACGAAGAAACAAAACTAATGAACCTAAACCAGTTATATAAAAATAATATCTGTACATTTATCCACAAAACTATCCATGGGAATATCCATACTAACCTATCATTCCTAAAACGACAAAACATCACTCGACGAACGCGGAGAGCGAGCTATCTTATCATACCCAAGCATAGAACGAACTACGGTAAAACAATGATCACTATTGAAGGAGCGCAACTTTACAACCGACTACCCTCGCAAATAAAAAATGCAAATACGTCATTCAAATTTAAGAAATTACTTGCTCAATATTGTTTAACGTAATAATCATTTTATCTGACAATTAATTTAAAAGAATGGTACCTGTTGCGAGGGGAATTCAAATATGATACCTATTTCCGTTTAGTAATAATCTACCAAGTTATTCATATAACAGATTTACTTACAGTACTTATATTTAGTTAAGATTAATCTCGGATTTAATATATCATATATGTGTAGAAACGTGACGAAAAAATATTTAACTTGTACTAAGCATAACATGTTAACACGTAAGTGACTTTTTGTCTTTGTTGTTAATAAAGATCTTTAAACAAACATTAAACATTACTGCTGCTGGACCACACCGTCGAAAACAAGCTGCTGTAATTTTTTTTTAATAGCCGCCAAATACTTTTGTGGGTAGCTAGTCCTCTTTAATCATCTGTTGCGTAGATTGCTGCTTTACGAGAAGATTGTAGCTTTTCGCAAAGTGACATTTTGCGAACTTCCTTTTTTAAACTTAACTTTTTTAAACTTTCAGATGACTTGAAGATATATCTTACTATTGATAATGAATATGACCAACAGAAACTGCAAAGTGATTTGAACCGTTTCAGTGATTACTGTAACACTAACAAAAAAAAACTTAATTGAACAAACGTACCTTTTCAAGAAAAATAATACCTCGTAAATATACATACTTTTTATGCAATGTCTTACTTGAAAGAGTTACTTCCATCAAGGACTTTGGTGTCATGTTAGACTGTGAACTGATCCTAGATACACGTGTCGAATATATTTGCAATAAGGCGTATAAGATGTTTTACTTCGTAATGTCGTAAATTTGTAATTTTAAGTGCCCGTCTACGTATATTCATTTGTATAAATCACTAATTCGATCACAACTCGAATATGCCACGATAGTATGGTCCCCTTTCTATTCCAAATACGTAGATGAAATAGAAATGATACAAAAGAAATTTTTTAAACGTATACACTTTAAATGTTAACACATTAAATCATCATATATACAGTTACTTGAAAAATATAATTTAACAGACCTCAAATCCAGACGATTACAATTTGAAGCACTGTTTTTGTATGATCTTTGTTGTAACAGATATGACTGTGAGCAAATTATTATAGATAACTGTTTTAAACTATCGCGGTTATTTTCACTATAATTTACAATTTGCAAGCACCATGATCGCAGCCTGAATGGTGCTTGCAACAGCATCGAAATATCGAAAAATCGAAAATCGTGGTAAGAATCCCGTAAATTCATTAAATTATAATTATTAGTAATATTTGTTACCGTGTACCACTCAGATACTCAGATCTTATAATAGATCTAGCCGTGTAAATCAATTATTTTCTCTTCCATTGTGCCGGACAAATGCAGGAAAGCATTCTCCACTACATCGTCTTACTGACCCATACAACAGGTATTTTAATGAGATTGCTATTTTTGCAACATTTTTACAGATAATCTAAATTCACTCTGCCTAGAGAATTTAGATTATATCCGTCATTCGTATGTTAACAGGACCTAACTTTAAGTTAAGTCATAAAACTTTAATATTTATTTTTTTCCAATATAAAATATATTCCTTAAAATACAAGCATTTCAAAAGTACACCAATTTACAAATATTAATAAGACTGCCATTCAAACTTTTCACTCGTACTATTCTCACCCACTTTCTCTACTTATTTATTTTTAAAATACTGATTTGTAATTATATATTTTTGGGATGGTTCTGCAAAGTACCAACTTGAAGCGATGGACGCAGTTGACCGAAGAGCCCGAAAAATTATTAACAACTATGACTTCACCACCAAAAAACTGCAAAGCCTCGACCATCGTCGGAAAGTTGCCAGTTTAGCAGTGTTCTACAGATTACATTTTGGAGAGTGTGCGAATGCTCTTTTTGATCAGGTTGAACCCACACCCTTCTTACATCGGACTACTAGACGCAGAGAGGCCTTTCATCCCTTTTTGGTGGATGACCCAAAAAGTCGAACCAAACGCTTCGATAGTTCCTTTTTGGTGCGGGTCGTCAAGGTGAGGAATGAACTGCCTGCGTCTGATTTTCCAGAAAACTGTAGTCCTAGTTCTTTTAAGCGTCGAGTGAATAGGTATCTCGTGGATAGACGTGTAACACCTTCGTCTTCATCGTCACTTTCCATCAGGTGAGATAGAAGATAAAAGTCTAATCCTTTTTAAATAAAAAAAAAATATATACATATACATACTCAGTAAATGAAAAATGTTCTGAATATGTACTGCTCTCTTCCTACTCGTACCGATACTAAATTAATTTTGTATATTCCATCCGTGGTTAACGGTATTGGTCTCACGATTATATATAAATGTTTGTATTTTAATATTGTAACCTTTATTGTGATACTGTTTGTTGACCTCAAGAAATGGAAAAAAAAATAGATTTTTGACATAGAAAAAGAGCCCTTTTCAAATTTTTATACTACAACTTATTGTAGTAATCTTCCTTACTACATGATAGATACTGTACTGTAGCAACTGCATATCTCTGTACACGCATTCAGGATATAACATTTCTTGCTAATTTTGATTTCTTTAAAAGCTACGGGTTATGGCGTTACTAATAATAATATTCCAGTTAAATATAGGCAAAAAAAGATTTCAAGTTAAGCTACGGGTCAGGTTTGCCAAGTTACTGGTAATCTTTATGTTAATATTCCTTTTTTTAGATATTGTATATCTGTAAACCACGTAATAGTCCCAAAGTTGCATCTTCAAACTTAGAATTTTAAGGATGCATCTTATGAAAAAGGAATTGAAAGGGGATTACTTTGAGTTTCATATTGATTAGATTCCAAGTTGAAATCGCATTTTAGAGCAAAACAAAATTAATAATATTAAGTATAGTAATAATAACGAACTTAAATTTAATTCAGTTAATTTATGTCCTTTACATTATTTTGGAAGCACAAATTTATGCTTGTATTTGTTAGGCTGTGTATTTTTATTGGACTGATCAAGACAGTTTTATGTCTCGGGCAGTCCTATTTTATTTTATAGTCATGGTTATAAATATCATATATTAAAAAATCTGAACTCAAAAAGGCCTAACTGTTTATAAATCTCACAACTGTCGAAGTCGGGAAGAAATTACTTCTAACAATCATCGATCATGTATAAAACTAGACACACAAACATGATCAGAGAAACGTTATCTCAAAAGAACACCCAAATGAAAATTTGGGTTAACTTGCAATTTAATAGCATTCGGTCAAATTGAAAGTAAATTTGCTAATCAATTGTAAAATTCAGACGGCCTTAAAAAAAATGAATTATCATATTATATTCGCCAAGTTAACTTGTAATAATTATCAATGTATTAAAATATAATATTAGTTTAGTTAAGAAATAAGTAAAAAATCATGTTTTTAACTTTAACTCCAGCTAAAAATGAACAGCCGAGTTTCGTTCATAAAACATTTATTGTTTTGACATATTTTAACGCATTAACGCATAATGGGTTATATTAGGTCTTTACCTATGAAATTGCCGTTTTTCACGAAATAAATGAAGCGTAATTTTTTTATATATTTTTTATTTCTATTAATCAAAATAATCACCATGCAATCAATGCATCTTTACCAACGCATTGCACGGAAAAAAAGGATTTCTTAAAAGAACAAAATCGGTTTTCTTGGGATTTCAAGGTAATATTAGCTTTACGCAAGTACATTTTCATCATATCAAGAAAGTGTGTGTTTTGAAACAAAAGGTCATGTTTACTTGTTTATTTATCTAAATCTAAAACAAATGTTCTCACCTTGACTTTTTGGATTGTTTTATCGAAGCATACGTCATATTTTGGAACAAAATAAGAAAATCTCTCAAATGGAGTAAATATTCTCTAACATTAAGTAAACGCTTACTTGCGTCAAAAACCGTTTTGTTGAAATAAAACAAAAATAATATACTTAACTCAAAACTATGTGACATTGAAAAGAATTAACATTTTCTTATTCCAAAATAATATTGAATCGTTTTGACTCAATTTGATCTCATGTTAAAAAATATATATATTTCTAAGTTTCAAGTATTTATTTGGTTAACCCAAGACAATAACGTGTTGTTGAAGCAAAACAAACTGTCGTTTCATTTCAATACTTCATATTTGTCTATGTAACAAAATAACATTTTTGAATTAAAATTAAATACACTTAATACAAGAAAAATTGCTCTCTATAGAAAAAAACACATTTATATTTACATAAAAAAATATTGTGTTCAACGAAATTGAAATTTTCTTTTTGAAGCAAATCAAGCTGTCGTTTCATTTCAATACTTCATATTTGTCTATGTAACAAAATACTATTTTTAATTACAATTAAATACACTTAATACAAGAAAAATTGCTCTCTATAGAAAAAAACGCATTTATATTTACATAAAAAAAATATTGTGTTCAACGAAATTGAAATTTTCGTTTTGAAGCAAATCAAGCTGTCGTTTCATTTCAATACTTCATATTTGTCTATGTAACAAAATAATATTTCTAAATTAAAAAGAAATAGAATTAAAACAAGAAAATTTTTTCGTTATTGAAAAAAACACATTTATATTGACAAAAAATATTGTTAACATCAAAATTGTAATTAACTTTTTGAAGCAAATCAAGCGGTTGTTAAACTTCAATGCTTTATATTTTTCTAGTAACAAACAAATATTTAAAGATATTTTAAAGTGGAAATATTTGTATTTTTGTATGTATCTAAAGAATAAACTCAAAAGTTACTGAACCGAATTCAAAAATTCTTTATCATTAGATAGTTACATTATCCAGGAGTAACATAGACTGGGTTTTGGTTTGCTAAGAAATTCCCACGGCGTCAGGAGTTACGCGGGAGAAACCTCACGAACCCGATAGTACTCTATAAAGCAATTTGATGGGATCGGGAGGAATTTATATGTTTGCACTTGCCATTTACCCATTATTGTTGTTTACGCCCAATATCAAACGAGAAACGGCCTCATCGTCAGTGAAAGTGTTGCCTATATAAAATACTAACCGGTCCCTGCTGTTCCACTTGCGTAACTCTCATTCCCGTTCCCGGGATTTTGGGATAAATAATATACTTACCTATAGTAGTTCCATAGATTAGCGCGTTCAAACAAATAAACATACTCTTTAGCTTTATTATATTAGTATAGATGAAGCAGTACCATTTACAAACGCAATAAACTATTCCACGAGGACAAAGTCGCAAGCAAAAGCTATATTATAATTGCAAACGCTTAAAACAGTACGTTACATATTTTATAGGCGTCAAACCTTTCATACAAGCAGTCATCCCCCATTTCAATAAGTACCTACCTATAGTTAAAAAAGTAATAGCACAGTCTAACATACAGTCAGCAATCGCCTTTGATGTTAGCGAAAACATCAACATCTTGACATCTTCCATGATTTACAAAAGTGCAAGGGTTTTCACACTATCTAAGTAAATAATATATATTTTGCACTTTTATTCATGTTTTAGATTAACGCCCATATAAAATTATGACCCATATAAAAAATTTGCTTTTGCACGCATCTCCGTATTGCGTGTAGCTTATTGATGCTTTTCTTGAAGAAATCAGCTGGACGGGAGGCAACAAATTCTTCAAAGGCATTTTGTACTGCCTCTCGGGTATTGAATTTTTTTCCCGCCAAGAAGTTATCCAAATTCTGGAAAAAGTAGAAGTCTGTAGGCGCAAGGTCTGGTGAGTACGGCGGATGACGGAGAACTTCCAACCCCAACTCTTGTAGCTTGGAGACCGTCTGCTGTGCAGTATGAGGTCGCGCGTTGTCGTGCAGGAGCAGTGGAGCCGAACGATTGACCAAAGCTGGTTGGAGACGTGCGAGCTTCTCCATCATTGTGTTCTTCACAGTACACATCTGCAGTAATGCTTGTCCCGTTTGGCAAGAAGCTGTGATGAATTACACCCGCGTTAGACCACCAAACAGTGACCATCACTTTTCTAGGGGTAAGTTTTCGTTTAGGGCATTGTTTGGGTGCTGAACCAGGGTCCAACCAACTTGCTGAGCGCTTACGATTGTCAAACAGGATCCATTTCTCGTCACAAGTAACAACGCGGTTCAGAATTCCTTCATTTGTGTGCCTGCTGAGCAGTGCAAGGCACGTCTCCACGCGTACTTCGCGCTGGCGGTCATTGAGTTCGTGGGGTACCCATTTGTCAAGCTTTTTTACCTTGCCAATTTGACGCAAATGGACCAATATTGTTTTGATGCTAACGTCGAAAGCTGCTACTAATTCAGCCGTGGATTGAGTTTCATCAGCTTCCACAATTGCCTTTAATTCGTCATTGTCGACCAAAGCTTTCGGACGACCACGGGGTTCATTTTTCAGGTCAAAATTTCCAGAACGGAAGCGGGTAAACCAATAACGGGTGGTGTGTTCGTTTGTAGTGTTCGCTCCGTAAACGTCGTTGATGTTGCGTGCCGCTTGTGCCGCTTTGCTGCCACGACGGTACTCATACTCCATAATTACTCGAATTTTTAACTTATCCATGATGACGAAAAATGTTCGAATGCGTTGAAAACAAAACACTTACTATTAAACAAATGACGATTTTAGAAAAAGAATTCCATGTTTGTCAAATAAAATTAATTTGAAATTAGAATTATCAGTCAAAAAAAAAATATTTTCATTTGAAATGGCCAGTACGGCAAAACGGCAGTGTCATAGGTAAAGACCTATTATTTGCAAAACTGAGGTTTCTATGTACCAATTGCCATTTCTCGGCAAACCTCTAAACCATTGTAGATAGTTTATAGTGTCATATTTGTATGAAACTGAGTATCTTGTTGTTATTTGTGAGCGTAGCTAATAATACATTAAATCTCTTTCTTATTTTGGATTTAGAGATGTTAAGCAAGTAATTATTCAAATAATAAATCCCCCAGACTAGACAGATATTACCAGAGATGTCAACTTATAATTTTCTAAATTATGGGATCTGACTTCGAGCGCTTACTTCCATGTCAGAGCACCTAGTATCGATAGATCTAGAACTGCCAAACGCTGATCGTAGGCCAGTCCATAAGCTCGCCAAATATCCTGATCCTGCGCCACAAGCATCCAACTACTTCTAGGCACTTGGATCGTCTACCCATCGTACAGCAGGGGCACCCTGACATAATACGACAAGAAAGTGCAGTGCTTGCTTTACCGTGTTCTCCGTTCAAGTACATGCCTGCTCCATCTGCCATCAGTTCTTCTGCAGACACGACCACTGCCTAAAGTGGCAGTGGTCGTGGCGTGCTTATCATGCGGTGAGATTGGTCCTGTGATACATTACTTAATTGTGGATTTTATTCTTCAAAGATAGCCCGCTGTATTATTTTTTACATTATACATATACTTTGTACTATCCAATACTAGCAAATAAAGGAGATAAGAATACTCTGGTGTATATATTGAAATAAGTGATATTTCATGCCGATTATTGATATTAGCAAATATTTTGTAGAACCGATGCTTACAAAAGAATATCCATTATGTTCTGGCCATTTATTATTTAATCATGTTTATTTTTGTAAAATATTGAGAGATCATAGTTCGAGGACAATACATATAAGATAGATAGTGTAATTGTTAACATAGTAAAATAAAACTGTATTCATTACTCTAGTGATTAGCTGTTCCAGCACATAATTACTAAGGTCATTTTCATGTCTTACTCGATAGTTACGGCTGCGTCCACTAAAAGTTTATTTTTTAAACATTGTTGTTTTTTTTAATTAGAAAATTGAGTTAACCTGTTCGTGGATATTTTATTATCATTACGCCAAGATATCTCATACAAGTTTGGTATAAGCGCACATTTAAACCCCCATTCGTGGAATTTTTACGTATTTCATTCTGAGGTCTACATTTTTTGTTTTCGGCATTTTCTACCTCCGGAAGTCGTTGAGTATAATTCGACAAGGGTCCGGGGTAAGTATCTTCTGGGACGGCTGAAACCTATTAAGCTTACTGAGACTTACATCGGACTTATCTCAGAAAAATTTTCAAATAAAATGCTAATTTGATTTAAGCCTTATATGACACCTTTTTACCCTTATGTTGCAAAATTTTGAATGTATAATTAATAATATTCAAATTTAACATTACGATTATTTACGAGATTTAAATCAAATTTTAAACCAAATGTAAAAAGTCTTTTGTCCTAGAACTCTTAATAAATGTTCAAAATATAAATGAAAGTTTTATGATAAAAAGAGTTTTTTACGGATCTTATCCTTTTCTCGAACAGTACATTAATAAATCAAATCAAATCAAATAATTTATTCAGTAACTGTATACATAAAAGCCTTAGTGCTTGGAGTCTCCTGTAAAGTATGGGCAATACCGCTTTTCCTTATTTTATAGTATAACTAATACAGAATAAACAAGATAGAAACATAAATTCAAAGATAACAAATTTTAAGGACTAACAATTCAAAACTTAGTTATCTGTGAGTGTTTAGGAGTGTATATGTGTGTGTGTGTGGGAGTGTATGTGTGTGTGTGTTTGTTTGGCCTAAGAACAATATTTAAAAAATATTTTCCATATCATCATAGGACTTCATCTTCAGCCACTCAAATAGGACCTTTTTGCTCTCTTTAAGTTTTTTAGAGTAAATATTAATTTTCTTGTTAATAGAGTTGTAAATATGCGGTAACGATGTAGCAAGTTGTCTTCTAGCAAACACTGATTTTACAGCCACTCTCGGAGCAACTTCATATTTCCTTCTATTTTTAAAAATTTAGGATCATATAAAAGTTTATTATGTACCTCGAGAACAAATTTTAAAACGTACAATTTACGAACCGATAGAATACCGCTTTCTGGATACAGTTAACTGGTTGGATATCTGTAGGGTTTAAAAGCATAGTTTTTAATAATGAACTTTGTGATCTCTCCAAATCTATAAATGTTGACTTGATTGCATCCCCCCATATACAGATGCAGTATGTTAATACAGACTGGACTAAGCTTAAATATATTTGACTTACAAGATTCTGAGATACAACATGACGCAAAGCCCTAAAGAACCATGTGAGCCTTCGTACCTTGGTCATAATCAATTCCATGTGTAGATTCCATGATAAACATTAATCCATAATGATCCCAAGATATTTAGTGTAAGCTACTCTGACAATTTCAGGGCACGAACATAAAGAGCTTCTAGGATTGCAACATTTGTGAAGCTTTATGTTTAGCTTTTTATGTAGCTTTTTCACTATTTGTCTACGTTCCGTAAGACAGCACTTAAATAGCTGCAATGGTTTTTCACGTATACCAACGTCGTCAAGCCAATTTAACAGTATAAGGACAGATACGACGTCGAATGCTTTTTTTATATCGAGATGAATAGCTAGGCATTTATTACCCTTATCTAAATGTTCCACAATTAATGAAGTAAGTGTAGAAATAGAATCATCAGTACTGAGACCCTTTCTGAAGCCGAACTGTGCCGTATATTAAAGTTCTCAATATAACTTATGAGGCGATTATAAATGACTTTTTCTACTGAGATGGGACGGTAGTTATTGGGATCTTCTTTGTCTCCATTTTTATATACAGGGGTTATAACTGCTATCTTGAAGGCATCAGGTAAAATACCTTTCCTTAAGCATAAATTAATTAAGTAGGTTATCAAAGGCAGAACTTCAGCATGAGCAATTTAAAAAAAAATTCATGGGGATGTTATCATACCCAGCAGCACATTCTGTTTTTAGGCTCATCAACACAGATCTTACTTCCGATTCATCTGTCTCGAGTAAAGCTAAAGAAGAAACTTGATTTGTAGTAAAACAATTATTCGTGGTATCGTGAGAAATCTTTATATTTAATAAAACTATTGTTTCATTTGGAAGTAACCGCAATCAAACCCAGTACTTGAAGTTCGAAAAGCCAGAGTTCCTTAACCAATGTGCCACGGAATGTGTCCAATCATGGAAATTAATTTACATAAAATTTCCAAAAATAAATTTCATGTCAAAAATGCGTCACTTACGAATTAATCTGCCAATATCTTTTTCCAAAACCACTTACAGAAAAAGTGTCTACTACATAAGTACTTGTAAAAATAATTATAAAAAGCAAACACTTTTTTAAAAAATGTATAAGCTCATGGCAAAGTACGGATTGCCTATTTTATTTCACATCTTTATAGACACCGTTGTCACATACGTGGTCAACATACCGAAACGTTAAGTTAAAGTGCAAAATATAATTAAAGGCAATAAAATCTGATTAAAAGAGTTTTTACTGTTTAGCTGTAACACACGCGGCTTTGCTTGCGTAAACCAAGGGCAAAAGTAAACATTAAAATGTGTATTTGTCACTTAAAGGTGTCACATAAAGGTGCCCTTAATGGCTATAAGTCGTCTTTATTAGGCAAGAATTTTTTTTAGTTTTGATGATTCTTCTTATTACCATTGATCTGAATTATAGCTATAAAATTAAAAGCCATTCCATCAGTACGTTAAACTACAAAACTTGTTAAATATGACATATTTTGTTTGTATGCAGATAGCTCTACAGCATGCCAAATACTAAAATCTGCAGCCTGTCCTCAGTACGACCGTTGCTTACACGTGGATTGCTCCATAATTAAGTGATGGTGCAAGCCATTTTAAGAACGTTGATGAGATAATACCATTACAAATTACAGAACAACTTTTTACTGTTACAGAGATATAAATAACCAGTTTTGAGAAAGTTAGTTCCGGCCACATAACATCTTTTTTATATAGATTAGATTTTGAATGCATTGTGTGCTTGAAAGTTACACTCTAAATTAGTTTATCAATTTTTTATCCTGAATATAAAACATAACAATTATTAACATAATATAAAGGTAACCATATCCTTAAATTAGCGCACGTATTGGAAGTATTATTCAGTGTTAGAGTCCACAGAGTGATAGACTTACTTATGTCTATTAAACATACGACTAACTAGGACTCGACTTTTTCAGACAGTATATCATTTTAAGGAGATTTTTAATGGATACTTTGTTTCTAAGTTTAAGTACAAAGACATGACACAGACATGCATACAAAAAGACAGACAAGAATTTTGTAAATTGGCGTTTTGATAGCTATAAGAATTACTAAACACAACCCCATAAAGTTTTTTAAATAATTATGTAAAGTACAGACTGGGCTTCGTTACAGTTTTATTATATTTATAGATGTATATAATTAATAATGAAAGCTTAAGGAAATATTATGAGCTACAATTATGCGGAAAAGAACCGTGTTACATATTTTTACCATTTTTTTTTCGGGGGGGGAAAATGCATTACGCATACCATCCGGGCGCAGGGGGCCTCCGAGTGGTTATGTGGGACTCCCGTATAGGCTAATGAGACCCACGGTATACCCACTAAACCCCCCCCCCCATCTTCCGCCTCACGGCCTTGTGGCGGGGTTACGGGAACGCTTTCGCACACATCTGCTACCACGGCCGCAGAAGATAAGGAGAACGGCGCACCGTAATACCAGCACTCCTCTTCTTCTGCGGTCCCACCTCCAAGCGCGTCCTCAGTGGACTTGTTCAGCCCGCTGGGAGTGCCCTCCTCGGGCCAGCCGGCGGCCCAATCAGGCCGGCCCTGGTTGCCTCTTAGTTCACCGTGGGTGACCAGTCCGCGGTTACTTAGCCCCCCCGCCGCGACAAGGCGGGCAACCGTCAGGGGGGAACGTATTTTTACCATGGGTTATTTTATATTTAGTAAAATAGCCTCTAAAAACTATAAAACCTATAAAATCTGCTTACTTTATTGAGAGACATATTTTTTTGAACAGAATTTAAGAATCACATTATAGTACCTACACTCTGTTTAATATAACACTATCAATCAGTGTCAATTTGTAATGGATGAGGCTTTCATTAAATTTTGATATGACAATATGATAAAAACTCTATATTTCATTTTGTTATATCTTAACCCATTCTGAAGTGATTTTTTGGTCTCTTATTAATATATCGTATTTACTTTTCTTTAAGGTTGTTAAAATAAAATAAGAACGTTGTTATGGAACTAAATTACAAGTGATCCAAAGCACTATTTTAAGATTTTTCTAAATCCGGTGTCTGACAATAAACAATGACAAACTACTTGCATCACCATGCGTGGGTGGGTGAGGGTGCCAGAGCGACAAATTATGTGTTGATAAGACGAAGTAACTGTTCAGTGCGGTGTGACCCGCGGCTCGAGTTTAGGCTTACTACTGGACCGTAAGTAAGATTAACTTTTGGAGAAACGGCAAACATTAATAATTTTAACATTCGACACTGTCGCGCAGTCGTTGTGTTTTTGTGTGATATTTATCCTGCTATAGTTTATTTAGATGTAGCTTCTACCAGGTTCACTTGTTCTGAAACAACAACAACAGCGAATATCGATAGGTACCTTGCTTTGTGTCGATTAAGCTCATAATAATACTGTCATTAAGCAACTACCCTTTATTTTTATCAAATATTACGTTAACCTAAATAATCAAAATACTGCAGTAATTTCTATTCGTCTTTTCCATTCAATCTTATAAGACAAAAATCAAATTAAATGAAACCAACATTTTTACTTCCTAAGAAAACTAAACTTTGTCATATCCAGATACAAAAAAATGCTTCTGTTTATGGTAAGAAATTCGTTGGAGATCAAAGACAAAAAATATGTCGAAGTTTAGTAAACGACGTAACCGAAGTGGAAATGAAACATTTGCATAAGTCAGGGTTATAAGCAATGCAATTTGCTACTAATAATATAAAATAAAAAGAAAGAAAATTTGTTTGTTTACTTGTTCAATGACTAAACCGATGAGAAGTAAATTAAGTTAAATAAAGGATATTATAGATTTCCTCAAAAGAACGAAACATTGACCCTGTTACATTTTTTTTATTTCTATCAAACTTCACTATAACTTTTAATAATTAAATAATGTTTAATTTAGTATTTGTTATTGTATAAACCATACAGTGAAACCTAAAGTCCCTTGGGCAGTGGAATTTATACAACATATACTTTTTGACTGACATAACTTTAGACAATTTATCACCACTTATACCAACTTAATAGCACTATTATGTTTTTACTTTTTAATATGTTATACATAAAAAATTATATTGAATGCCGATGCCACTGTAGGTAAACTTATCGTAAAATTGGCAACGTTGCTTCACCTACGTGTATTTATTCATATATACGCCCGTATTTAAAGAAAAAAAAGATATTTATTTCATAAACAACCACAAAAGAACAATTACAAAGTGTTGACAGTGCAACAAATACTTATTTCTAAAAATTGCCCACGGACTCAGTATTGTGTCACATGTTAATATGTAACGCTGATTTTCAGACGGTTCCTTGACATCACATAGATGGTTTGTGGTTTTGTTAGTAGGTAGGCCTTAGATATCATCAGGAACCATATTATAAAAGCGTGCACATTAATCTATGAATAAGGCTTTAAGAAGCTTTTTATAAGAGCCTCATTTTACAGAGGGCTAGCCTAAGGAGCATAAATAGCTACATGAGAAAATGTTATTGCTGACTTAAAGGATTAGGGCTTTAATTTACAAATACATATCTCGTGTCCTTATGCTCAATTGAAGCCCCACAGACTAATAGCTAGTGGTTTTTAGCTGTGCTATTATAATTCAGTATAGTTTAGATAGTTTGGCATTTTTCAGAAAATCTAATCATTATTTTATCTACATTATTAGTACGTTTGGTCGCAAATTGTTCATAAACAAAAATTTTACTACAATGACATTCCATTGTTTGGCCGACACTTGTTCAATTATTTTTCACCTAGCATCTGAAGCCTCACTCTGGAAAACCATTGTTCGATCTCGTCATACACTGTCAAACTAACAACACATATCAAATAGTATAAAATATGTACCTTTTTGTTATCTATACCTGCATACTTATTTAGTGTGTAACGGGAAGATCAACTGCCAAAAATACAATTATATTTAAAAATCCAAAGCAATGTAAGAAATTTAAGTCTTATATTGTAATTATCCGTAAAAGACATATACAAGTTATTTATATGTACTTACAAATAAAAAACCCCGACTCATGGTAAAAAGAACGCCTACATTTAACGCCTTTATCGATTTTCTTCACACTTGGCTGAGAACACTCTCGATTCATGCTGATGTAAAACAAAAAAAAATCATCAAAATCGACTTACTTATGGAATAAACGATGTCACAGATACACACATATATGAACAAAACCACACGTAAAACTTATAACACGCCTTTATTTTGCGTCGGGGGTTAAAAATAAGTAAATATGCGGAACATAGTTTGATAACCAAAAACTTCCTTTCTTAAACTTCTGTTTCATAAATGTATCATTATTAAACTGTGTATATATTTTTGTAACGTTTGTAATGCTTTTTATTTTGAGTTTTGTCATATATCATATAAAAAAGAATAATGTAATAGGAACTGTAAGTAATTACAGTATTAAGATTTTTAAATATTTACACACCAGTCTATCGTTTAAATAAATGAGACAGAAAATTAAAGAAAACTCTTAATCACAGAGCTGGCAAGACGGGCATCTCGGGATTAGCGGTCGCGCTCAATTTAAATAGGATACGCTCCTTGCTGTTGGCACTAGATTTGTTACTTTAATGGATTTTGCAAGTTGAGAAGGTACGGGATTAGAGCTAAATTACAGAAGTAAATAATAATATAGATATTTTTAGAAATGTTATTGTTTCTTTTAATTGTAAAGCTTGACAATATTCGTAATACGTAGGTTAGAATTTGGACATGATTAACCTAATGGACAAATGACAATCAATTCTGCAAGACTAATTATTGTGTGGTTATGGTGCAGAATGAGCAGATGATAGAGTGCCTAAACTTATGTCGCCATAACTAAAATCTTAATAGTATCAAGTCCCTATCTTATGTGTAATGTTAGTTTCATCACCTAGCACATTTTTTAAATGTTTTTATTTTAGCACGAATTTATCCTCAATATCATATAAAAATAATCAATGTTTTTCTCCTAAAAATTTGTTACATTTCGAATAAGACGTACAGATAGAAAAATAATTATTTATTTTTTCATGAAATTCTGAAGAACAATAAGTTTTACCTTTTTGAATTATACATTTACCTTAAAACTTTTTTGGATTATTCGATTGTTTTGGATCGATGAATATTTTGAACGAAAAATTTATTACTTCGTTCAAGAAAAAGCCTTAAACAGACAGCGTAAGACGGTTTCTTTTTCCATACATTGTTATCATTACAGCTTGATCCTAGAAAACAGAAGTTTACTGTGGTAATGAACTTGAAACGATTCTTCTCTATATTATACCCACCTTCAAATCGACAATGAAATTGACTACATTGCGATTCTTAACCCTTATGTGTTTGTTCTTTTTCTTACTTTATATCATACACAAGTACGGGCTTATTTACTAG
The DNA here is from genome assembly GCA_923062675.1 of Marasmarcha lunaedactyla. Lineage (NCBI taxonomy): Eukaryota > Metazoa > Arthropoda > Insecta > Lepidoptera > Pterophoridae > Marasmarcha > Marasmarcha lunaedactyla. Next base: position 5,294,857 of record OV281361.1, on the reverse strand, counting down.
CAGCTATTATAATAAATGAATTTCATATTGTAGGTAGCGAGATACGGATGCTTTTAGGTGGAGAAATCAAACAATTGTCAGAATACGAACGGACGTTTATTAAATTTCTTTTTTTTGCTGCCGAAGCACCCTCTCGGGAGGGAGGTGGAAGATGCGTCATGCATACCGCCGCAGGCAACCGACTTCCGCGACGGTTATGTGGGACTCACCAGAGTGGCACCTACCCACTAAAAACCACCTTAACGGGTGTAGCATGGGTATGCTGTCAGCCTTCATCGAGCGACACCCGAGTAGGGAGATGGGTGCGCAAGCAGGGACCCGCTAGCGGGTCACCCGCTGAGAATTCTAATCACTTCAGGTGGAAATGACATTTATATTGATGATTATACGGCCTGGGCAGCCTTAAGCTGGCCCAGATTAGCCGAAAGTTGATCGGGGGGATCCGAGAGTGCATTTCTCGGTCTACGGACTTTGTACCTCGACGGCATGGACGGAGCAGTATAAGCTACTGACTCGCATATTAGGGTGCTCTTCGGATCGCTTAAAAAAAGCGATGGAGAGCGTCCTAAGGTATTGTTGTATAGTAGGCAGTTCGAGATCTCTGTGCAGGTCTGCGTTTCGCACGTACCACGGAGCATCCGTGGCCCGGCGGCAGAAGAGATTCTGGACTACCTGTAGTTTAAACATATCGGAGGGTTAAGCATGTGCAAAGATTGGGCGTACGTCATGACTGGTCTCACGCAAACCTTAAAAAGCGTTCGCTTGTTCCTAAGAGACATTTTACTGTGCCGGCCTAACATACTGTTAAGGCGGCCCATGTACAGACGGGCGAGTTTGGTAACTCTAAGTATGTGAGGTCGGAATGAAAGCGTACGATCGAGCGTTACGCCTAGGTACTTGGTGGTTTGTGCCCACGGGATGGGCGTACCTAGCATTCGGATGTGGGGGTCGTAGGGATGACGGCGTTTATGATCGAAGTGCATCGCAGAGCTTTTCTCTGGATTTACATCGATATGCCATTTTTTAAACCAGGCTCCGAGGTCATTTACGGCCTTCTGGAGTTTGGTGACGAGAGTGTCGACGTGCACGCCCTTGATGTATAGGGCAGTGTCGTCGGCAAAGAGGGAGAGTTGAACACCTTTAGACGGAATAGGTATGTCATTGGTGTATGTAGTATATAATGGCGGGGCGAGTACCGAGCCCTGAGGGACGCCCGCCTTGAGGGGGCGGAGGGTGGATAGGGTACCTTCATGTTTAAACCGAAAGGTGCGATCTTTAAGGTAGGAGCCGACTCAATGACTAGTCGGTCGGGCAAGCCTGTGTTGTGCAGCTTTTTTTTTTTTTTTTTTTCATGTACGTCCGCCGGTAATGGCGCAGACTGTATTCGTCAAATGTGTGTGCGAACAGCAGTATGTTGCGAGGCTGGTATGATGTAATTTTATTTTTTTTCTTTACTATATCTTATAAGAACACATACAATTTCCAATCTTATTTTATTACAGTATGTTTTGTTTACTTATTATCTAGTCTGTCTATTCACTTTTCTTATCTTAATATATATAGTTATCTCTAATTAAAATGTTTTCTCATTCTACATCTATGTTTTGTCATGCTTACATTGTCATTTATATCTATATTCTACATTTCCCTTAGACTATTGCTTTTCTGATTTCATTTTGACACCTTATAATACATATTTTGTATACATATTTATATACATATTTATATACATATATTTTGTATATATATATATTAATAACATATTTTGCTTAAACTAAATCTTTGTTTCTTTCTATAACCTTATTTCCTACTTTTTTACAATAATCAAGGAAAATTATCCTGTTTTTACCGATAACCAAACAGGCAGCGTTCTCTAATTTAAGATCTTGCTCTAAGTGATATTGGACGTCATATCGGAGTTTGGCAAAAGTAGGGCATTCAAATAGTATATGTGGGCCGTCTCTGCTCTGCCAGGATCACAGATACACGATGGATTCTCCCTGCGCCTGAATCGCGTCAGATACTCGGAGAATCCACCGTGCCCCGTGAGTATTTGGGTTACTATGGAGCTTGTTTCAATTTTCCGTACTATTCTATATGCTTCTAACGCATCCGGAAAGAATATTTTTGTTATGCTAGCAGTATGTTCGCTCTTGTACCTATCATTCCATTCGTCAAGCGAACGCATGCGAATGTGTCGCTTGACGAATGAAACGGGGCACTGATCGTACTTAGGTCTAGTTTTGGACTTCAGAGCTGCCTCCCTCGCCAGATGGTCCGCCCGCTCATTGCCCACCAGCCCCGCGTAAGCTTTGATCCAAAATAAGGATACAGTTTTATTTTGGCGTGCCAATTCTCTAAAATTGGCTCTAGTTTGGACGGCTAGTGGGTGTAAGCAATTTAGTCCGATAATAGACTGGAGTGCAGCTCTGGAGTCGCTATAAACAGCGTAAGAACTCTCCCTACGGCGAAGGATCTCCGCACTTGCCTCGCACACAGCCAATAGCTCCGCCTGGTAGACGGTGCAATACGGCGGCAGACTAAGCTTGACGGCTTTGGTCTCGGCCTCGCTATTCCACAAGGATAACGAGGCACCGACCTTACCGTCAATCTTGCTGCCGTCGGTGAATATGCGAATGTCAAAGTCGCTGTTCTGATCTAACTGTTCCTGGTCCACCAAGGTGAGGAAGTCTATGGCTGGGTTTTCGGCTGGGTGCGGATTATCCACAAACAGAGCTCTAGACTCTACTAATCTGTCTCCTAGTTCGGGCTGGGGCACTCCCCTCTTGGCCTCGTACAACGAGGCTGCTTCGCGGATGCGAAGGTCGAGTGGAAGTATCCCAGTCAGAACCAGGGCAGAATTTAAGGAGACCGTCCGATAGGCTCTGCATATCTTTTGGACAAAACCCCGCTGCAGGCCATTCAGTACCTTTCTTGTGCCAAGCCCATGCACAGCTGGGGCCCAGACGCTGGCTGCATATAAAATGATAGGCTCTATTGTTGCAACATAAAGTGTCCTAATGATCTCGGGGTGTAGACCCCAACTTACTTTAGCAGCTCTTGTTAACTGTTTATATGCAGCCACTGCCTTGGCGCCAACACTCTTAATATGAGCCTTAAATGTTAGTTTCTGGTCGATTACAACGCCCAACAACCTAATCTCTTTTGTGTGTTCTATATTTGTCCCTCCCATGCTTAGACGTGGGGTGTCATATTTTAACTTGTTCGTAATGACCATGGCGTTGGTTTTATGTGGAGCGAACTTGAGTTTGTTTACGTCGCCCCATTTCCGCACATACTCTAGCGCAGCGTTCGCTCTACTTTCCACCTCCAAGGCTGTGTCGCCATCTATTGCCAAAATAATGTCATCGGCGAACGCTTGAACGTAGTCCCCCCTCCTCTCTAGTCCCCTCAGTAATGGATCAAGTAGGATGTTCCAAAGAATGGGGCCCCCGATGGAACCTTGTACACATCCTTTAGTTGTATTCTTTCTGTGCTCTTCTCCAGTGTATCGAACACAGACACTTCTTTCTCTCAAATAGCTGTCGATGACCAGTCTCAGATTCCTCGGACACTTTTCCTCAGCCAATCGGGTTCTTATTACTGGCCAGGCGCTATCGAAAGCCCCCTCTATGTCCAGTGACACCAAAGTTATAAGTTTTTTCTGGTTCAGTTTGGATCTTATGTGCTTCATAAGGACATAGAGGGCGTCTTCAGTGCTCTTCTGGGGCATGAACCCGTATTGGCGAGTACTAATTCGAGGAATCAGGTGGAATTTGATTCTGGTCATCAACAGCTTTTCATAGATCTTACCCATGATTGAAAGAAGACCTATGGGTCGGTAGGATTTTGGGGTCCTATAATGCTCCTTCCCTGGTTTGCGTAACACAACCACGATCGCCTCCTTCCAAGCCTTCGGGAAGTAATGGATTTCTAGGCATTTATTGACTAATGCCAGGAACAGATTTGGGTCACAATCTATGACATGACCACAGATATCCGCGGTAAATCCATCAGCACCTGGTGCTTTCTTGGGGTTGAAAGATGTTACGACGGTACGGAGTTCGTTCATTGTGAACGGCAGATCAGTTCTTTCGTCGCTATCTTCCCCTCTGTACCCTTCTTCAGCTTTCTTTCTGGTTAGTTTGTGGGTATCATTTTCTCCTTCCTCTTCGTCTTCTGGGTAGAATGTTTCGGCTAAGAGCCGAGCAGAGTTTTTTGCGTCGAGGGTTACACCGTTTCTTTCTAACGGGCGGTCTTCCTCCCGTTTTCTGGTTCTTCCTATTACTCTATAGATTCCATCCCAGAGACTTTCTCTATCTTGCTTCCCACAAAACTCCTTCCAGCTGGCAATCTGTGATCTTTTGGCTTCAATTTCATATTCCTCCTTCTTTTGCAGGTACTCTTCAACCACCCTCGACCGACGAGGCGATGCAGCACGTTTGATCCTATTTTTCCGGGTTGCTACCTCTCTCTTCAGTTGCTCGAGTTTTTTGGACCACCATGGTAAGGTAAGTGTTTTGTTGTTCTTTTTATGTGGTATCGTGTGTGTGCATGTTTTTGTTATTGTGTTTGTGTAAAGTGTTACTGTTTGTTCTAACTGTGTAGAGTTTTGTATGTTTGCTATTGTTTCTTGTGTAAGTGAGTGCTCGCCTTTTAATTGGTTGAATTTCTTACGAAATTCAATCCAATTGGCTTTTTTAGTGTTATATATCCTTGTAGTGCTAGTAATTGTATTGGTTGTAGATTTTTGTAGAGTGATTGTGAAGGTAATAAATACCATTGTGGTCCGCACTCGTTAGATTTTCGTCAACCTTCCAGTTTTCAACCCGGTCCAACAGGTTTGTCGAACAAGCTGTTATATCGACCTTACTGCAATATTGCTTCCCGCCCCTAATCGTGTCGAAGGTGGGTTTGTTACCTGAGTTAAGAACATGAAGATCTGATTCGTCCAGGAAGCCTAGCAGTTCGTCACCTCTAGCGTCATTTTTAGACTCCCCCCACCATGTGCTCTTTGCATTTCCGTCGCCCCCGATCAATAGCCACTCTGGTCCTATCACTTCCATTACTTTCTTGATGTGGTCCAAATAGGGACCTACAGGAAGGTCCGGTTCGAAATAAAATGAGACTATCGTGATCTTCCAAGCCTCGGTTTGCGCACTCACTACCACTATATTGTGAGTGGTAAGTTGGGGATATTGGATTATTTGGACGTTCGGATCAAAAACAGCTATGGCTGCTTTGACCGTTCCTTCACCCCCGGCTTGGAAGATCCGCACCCCTTGATAATTTTTTAACCTGCCTATTCCGCCCACGTACGGCTCTTGAAGTAGTGCCACTGCTGTGTTTCGCTTTGTTCCCTCAAGCATTGCTTCATCTGTGGCTAGTCTTTTCCTTTGGAGGTTGGCCTGAATGAGAGAGTAGGAAGCGTTTTTCTTTGAGAGAACTTTAGCAATATGACACCGACGACCGCGCCAATGCCTCCCACCTCCTCCGCACTGGGCAAGATTGGTTAAAGGTATTGTGATCTGATTTTTCTTTCTTAGTCGCTACACAGTTCTTGCATGCAGGAGGCGCACTGGCCCGCCACTCCAAGCAATCCGCCCTCAAGTGCGGGCCGCCACAGTGGCTACACATATCCACCTCCTCCCTGCAAAAGCGTTTTCCATGACCATACCCAAGGCAGCGGGTGCACTGCACCAGGGGCGATTGATCTTCCGCTCTGATCTGTTGTAGATCTATATGGAGTGTGCCTATATCTATTGTCCTTTTCCATATCGTGGGAGATAGACTAATGATTATGTGACCAGTGAGTGGGTTACGGGCCTTTCTCCTATACTTCACGGTCATGCGTATATCTTTAGGGTCGAGTCCAGCGAATATGTTTTTATTCTGGTTTTTGTAGGCCTGTAGGACAACTTCATCAGAATGGACAAGGAGGACGTTTTTTAATATTAGCAGTGGGTCTTTATTCTGAACTTCTTCACACTTGAGGCGATTACCCGATTTCTCCAGTCTCTCTTTGATTTTAGTTCTATCTTCTTCTGTCCTACAACTCATCACTATTTTTCTGTCTTTTGCCTTTCTAACTTTCTCTATCTTCACCCAACCCTCCTTCGCGTCAATCGTTTCCCGTACTTTTTCGAGGATATTTTCACCCGACTCAGTCTCATCTTCTGACGCTATCACTATAGAGTGTAGTGCCACTTTTTCAAAAGAGTCAGTTTTCGGTCTGTCTGCGACTACGTTCGCGTATGTCAATCGATTGCCGCTGCCAAATTCTTCTTTTTGTTTTTCAATTGTTTCCTGTAACTCTATCATTCTACTGTTATTTTTTATTATTAAATCAGAAGTCCTACGCAGTTCCAGGATAAGGTCGTTGCTTTCGCACAACTTTGGTGAGAGATCCTGGGTGTTTTTCTGTACTGCGTTTTGTCCATATTTTCTACCCGTCCCTTACCTTTCAGTTCGAGTTCCTGTTCCTTTACTATTTGGTACAGCCGTTCGCAAGCCTCAGCAACGCTAACTTTGATGTCAGTTTTTATGTTCCTAGAATTACTGAGATGTTTTTTAGCCCTGCTTAGGCACGCTCTAGCCTCTGTCATTCTGTCTTTATAGCTACTAGGTCCTGCCTGTGTCGTTTGGGTAGAGACGGGTGAAATGATGGTCGGGTCTGCTCCCACAGCCTCCCATTCCCCTATGCTACGTTTGACTTTAGAAGATAAAGTCACAGTCTTTGGTGGTGATTTTTGGGACTCTTGAGAGCCACCTTCATCACCAGTCATTTTTACAGGTGTTCGGTACATGGCGGAGGTAAATCGTCAAATGTGTAAAAAGTAAATAAAATGTAAATTTGTAAAAGTTGTAAATAAATCTTATATCTAAATGTATAATCTAAAATAAAATGAAATTATACAATAAAATAAAATTAAAATAAATTTTGTCTCTACAAGTAGAGTCAAATGTTAGTGTAATCTTATAGCTCTGGCAGAGCTAAAGTCTTTGTAAAAAACCGCGTCGCGATACGTCAACTACAACCCGAGTAAATCCAAGTTGAAATTTTCCAATATGGCGTCCAAAAAGACAAAAATTGCTCTAGAAGCGTCAATTTTTTATCGTAGAGAGCTGGGAAAACCTTCCACAGTATCAGCGAGACCGGCCCTACTAACTTAATAGGTAAAAAGCCTATGTCAAAATTAACTCTATGTAGAGTCAATTTTATATCAAATGTAAAGCTTGTGCCGGCACAACACTAACACCGAAAACCCTGTCCCTCTACGACGCTGGGTTCCGGAGATATTAAAGTTTTAAGAAAAACAAGATGGCGGACCAAGATGGCCACCAAAACTTAAAATCCTTATTGCACGAGAACCAGACGTCGTAGAAGCACGCACGAGGGCTTCCCGTTCTTCTCACAGTCTGGACTAACGGTTTCAGGTGGAAAATTGGGGTGAAAAAGTCTACCCTCCGATCGAGCAAAAAGGTGGTAGGGCAGATCAAGGTACCTAAAATAATACGTACAAAGAAAACCGCAACTCTCTACGACCACTAATAACGAAGATATTTACAATTAAAAATTTCAAGATGGCGGCCAATATGGCTGCCTAAAACTTCAAACTACAATATATACAGTAAAAATTAACCTAATCACGCCGAGTTTGAGCTTATTTAAAAGGTCTTTGTTAGACCTACAGAACTTCGTTAAAATTTAAAATTTAAAAACTACCCCTTATTTTATATTTACAAAAAACGATTATTTTTAAACAAAAACTAGCCTAAAAAATACTGGATTTAAATTTAAAAATCTACAAAAAGCTTTAAAAGACTAGGTTAAAATTATAGATTTTTTAAAAATAGCTAGCATATATGGGGGTGATTACTTCTACACCCTCGTGTCAACCCCTATTTTTCAAAAAATCCTACCTCCGAAACGGCTTGTTAAAAATGATTGAAATTTGGCACAGTTGTATAGGGTACCAAGGCCCACAAAAAGCATTTTTAAAAAGGGGGGGGTCCTCGATCGCTATTCGGAGATATGATTTTTTGAAAATTAACAAAAATTTACTGACTCTATATCTCCGGAAGTAGAAGAGATTTTTCTTTGCTTCAAACGGTGATGGGTTGCTCTCGATGGGAAGCACGAAGAACAGCTGTAAGTTTGGCCCGGTCTCCTTCGCAAGGTGAAGCACGTGGCCACGTAGTACTTGTTTTTTTTGATGATTATTCCGCCCTGGTGGGCGGAAAAAGTCCAAATTTTTGTCTGGGATGTAGAGCTCACTAAGGCGCTTCCAGAGGCACCAAAAAACAGGTAGGTTGTCGATCTTAAATTCGCGGCGTAATTTTTCAAAGTTTTAAAAATTTCAAAATTTCACTTTTTTCGCAACCCTACTTCACTCACTTCACTGATTTTGATGGCAATTGCACTAGATGGTAGGGCGGATTTTTCCGCAACTTTTGATGTATTGCACTTGCTTGTAAGTAAAAAATTGCCACTTTTTCGAATTTTTAAAAGATCTTTTCGAGCGGAGCGAGCGCGAGGTTATGTTGCAAGCGTGTTCTCGGGTCGGGGGGTGACCACGGCACTTGTGTTGTGCAGCTTGTAAATGAGACCCCCGTGCCAGACTTTGTCAAAAGCCTTGGCTACGTCGAAGAATACCGCGACTGTTTTCAGTCGTCTAGGTTAGAAGCCGCCGAGTATGTACTCGACGATTCGGTGGACTTGCTGAGGGTACGAGTGTTTGGCTCGAAAGCCGAATTGGTGGGGGATAATGAGGGGGTCACCGTCCGCTGGGAACGGGTGGTCCTTCATTCGAGCGAGTATGACTCTCTCAAGAAGTTTAGCCATGGCTTTGGGTAGGCTGATGGGTCTGTGATTAGCCGGGATATTCAAAGGTTTACCCAGCTTGGGAATGCTTATGACTGTAGCTTCCTTTCAAGCTTTTGGAAAGTAGCTTAGGTTGAAGCAAGCATTGAAAATAATCGCAAGTAAGGTAAGCACCTGCCGAGGCAGCTGCTTAAGTGCATGGTTGGAAATTCCATCCGCACCCGGGGCCTTCTTGGATTTCTGTCTCCTGATGAGGAAGAGAATCTCATCATTAGAGACTGTAATGGGGTCAACGGTGACTGGACGGGAGTCTTTGCGAATGACTTCGTCTTCCACCGCCTGGATGTGCGCTGGGTCTGTGGGTTGGGTACTCGGGGAGCATTGTGAAGCAATGCTATCGGCGAAGCATTCAGCTTTCTCGTCGTCCTCGAAGGCGGTAGTGCCATCGGGACGAGATAACGGGGGGGTGTAAGTACGGGCGTCTAGTTGGAGGGCTTTCGCCATCCTATAGTACGCCGCGTGGGACGGGGAAATATTAATCATAAGATGGTTCCTTTGAACGTCTCTGTATTCCGCGACGGTATGTTTGACTTTACGTTGAAGCCGATTTGCGGCTAGCCTGTCGGCGGGTGTGGGGTAATGCCTGGCTCTGTGGAGAGCAGCGTTTTTAGCTTTGATTAGGTTGCTAATGTCCAAGGGAAGCTTGGGCTTGCCATGCTTAGCAACCTTTACATTCTCACTATAATTAACACAATAGCCGAGTTGATGGCGGTAGTGAGCGAATCGACTATCGAGTCGATTTTATCCGTGCTATCAAAATAGTCGGATGAAATCGCGAGTGGGCAGTCTGGGGCTTCCAAGCCCGAAGACAGGGTGTGCTTGAAACCTTCCCAATTGGTATAGGTTTTCGGAGCAGGAGGGTCGTTTTGGGGTCCTAATATTAGAGACACCGGACGGTGGTCTGAGCCTAAGTCGTCTAGCGGCTGTATGGTGTTAAGGTCGAGATTGATTACTTTGACTATGGCAAAGCCAAGGATATCGGGGGAGTGCAGCGGGTTATCCGGGTAGAGAGTCGGTGTGACCGGAGAAATGACGTCAAGGTCGAGTGTCGAACATAATGATGAATTGCCCTAGTTCAAGTAAGGCCTCGAAGTCACTACGAAGGGGCGGTGTGCCACTAGGTATATAGACTGAGGCCAAGACTATGGTCCTGTGACCTGTCATAGCCAGCCTAAATACTGTGGCCTCCATGTTGGTGAGTGGAGGCGTGGGAATCGGAGAACAGTGAATACTTCTCTTGTAGTATATGGCAGTGCCACCTCGTTGGACCGATGCGGGCCTGTCATCACGCACAAGAGAGTATTTAGGAATGGTGAGACCCCTGGTGTGCTGGGGTTTTAAAAATGTTTCTTGAACAAGGATTAACTCGGGGTGTATGTTCTTAATGAACAGTTTGAGCTCCGGTAGTTGGTCGATTAGACCTCTGGCGTTAAACGAGATCAGGGATAAACCCCTAGGTTTCGTGCGACCAGTCGTGTCGCTAAGTGGTGGATTCATTATAGATGTACTTATAATGAATTAATTAGAGCTGGTACTCAGCGATTACCATGAATATTTCTTTGGAATCGCGGGCCGCGCGCAGCTTGCTTGCGCTCTGCGCAACTTGGGACATATCTACACCATTAATGGTTTTAAATTGGGCCTGCTGATGGAGCAGGGTGGGTTGGAGCAGCCGGACGCTGTCTCCAGGCAAGCACTAGAGTGGGCGTCGGCTGGGCGGGCTTTACTGCCGGGGAATCCCGGTGGCGCAGTGGCAGGAAATTGATAGTATTAATAAGGGGCGGGGCCTGTCTGGGTGCCGCCCTCCTATTAATATTTGGGTCTAGCACATTTGGGTCGGGGAGAGAGCTGAGAGTGGCGAGGCCAGCTAATTGCTTTGCAAGGTCCAAAGCCTCTTGCGAAGCCATTGTGGCGGGCGGGGTCGGGGGAAACAATATAGTGAATATACTAAGTATATAAATTATGAGCGACCCAACAGTCAACCCTAACTAAGCCTCCCGACCGGCGGTAGAGGGGATCGGGACGGCCGCAGTGGTGCCCCTAGCTTGGACAGCATTGATTCCGTCTGGGTAAGGCTCAGTGCACTGGGATTGGGACTTCCGGTTTGTTGTTTGCCTGAAGGGCAAACTATGCGCACCGGGGCAATGCCGACTGGTTTCGTTGGCACCGTTATGCGTATCCACCAGTCCTCGAAGTCTTGAACACGACGAACTTACTGCATGAAGTAACACCTGGAACGTCGAAGCCCGTTGACGTGGCTCACGTTCGACGAAATACGGTTTCGAACGAATCAATCAATCGCCGTGAAAACGGCGTTTGTGAAATTCAATATACGGTACGTGAACAGTCGTGAAAACGACTACGAGAAATTTGGGGTGCTCAACTAGTGTGGGGACTAGGGGGTGGTATCGGGTGTTGAAGACACCGCGATTTTCTTTGAGCGCTTCTTGGAGTGTTTAGAAACCAATGTGAATGGGGGCTCAGGAGAGCCGGTTAAAGTAGCGGCGCCCGACGACGTTTCGGATGCGGAATCGGAATCGGAGTCGCTCCCGGGAGCGGTACGCTTACGCCACGACGCGCGGGATGACGTGACCGACGCGCAGTCTATTTCGGATGGAACGGGAGACGCGGGAGAGCTGGTAAAGACCTAAGGGGCCGGGGTTGGGGCCTGAGGGGCCGGCGACGCGTTAAGCGCTAGTACGGCCTGTGTCAGTACGTCGTCAGAAATTGAAACACCCGCCGCGGCGAGTGCTTGGGCAAACGCCTTCGCAATGTTAATGACGCTTTGCTTATCCATTTGGGAAGGGGTTGGGACTATACTATGAATATATAATTTTATAACAATGCCTAGAGTTCCTAAATAAAAACCTAGCGAATCCTAGCGGCTAACCTCCCTACCAACGGTAGAGGGGCTGGGGAGAATGACTTAAAACTAACCGCAGCTCGCCGAAGGTCGCTACCTAGAAACCTAAAAAAGGGTACGCAGGTAAAGAGTTGAACGCGTTAGGGTCAACCTTTACCGACAGAAGGGACAAATACACACGAAAACATACAGATATGATAAAAATAAATATGAAAATAGGAGAAAAATAAACAAAATAGAGAAGAGAAATAAAATAAAAATAAAAGGACTGGTTCAGTACAAATTCGTTGTCACCGTTAAGTATCCTTTGTACTGAAACCAGACTACTTACGCTGGGCACAACACTGCACTCAGCACAAGCACAACACAACTTAGTACAGCACTTAGAAGACTAAGGGGCTTAGTCACAAAGAAAAATCACACTTCGATAGCACTCAGAGGGAGTAGAAAAACCTTGAAAAACGTAGCACGGAACCAACACGCTAAACTGTGACGTCAGTAGACTGAGCGCCACGAAATATCGGGAAGGGACCGATCAACGGAGAACGGGGTCTTGCAAGTCCGTACCGGGCGGCTATCGGAGCGAGAATGATGACGTTTATTAAAAATTTTTTTATGCCACCAAAGCAGCACCCTCACGGGAGGAAGGTGGAAGAAGCGTCATGCATACCGCCCGCAGGAAAATACCGTTCTCTGCGGGGGGTTATGTGGGACTCACCAGAATGGCACCTTCGCACTAAAAACCACCTCTTTGGCTGTAGTAAAATTTTACCGTTAACCTTCATCGGAAGCGACACCCGTTAGGAAGTGGGCGCGCTGGCGGAGACCCGCTAGCAGGTCTTCCGCCGGATGTGTAAGTTGCACTGAAGGGACATGAGTTGGTGGCCGTTCTGGGCAGCCTCCAGTGAAGCCGGGGCTGCGCAGAGTTCGGCCGAAGCTTGAATTAGGGATCAATTCATTTAAATGAACCTATAATGAATTGAGAAGGGAACTATGCTCCGCCAGAGCGAGCAGTCGCTCTGTCGGAGAACGTGAAGCCCAAAGTTTACGGGCTAAGACTGAAATTTCCCTAACATCAATATTTTTGATAGCGTCGCAGACGATACGCATGTCATCCGCTACGGAGGGTTGAGGAGTGGTATTGAATGGCCAGGCTTGGGCTACGTAGGCTTTGCAGACGGAGGTACCCGGCTAGGTAGCGGTGGAAAGTTGGACTGAGTAAAAAGCGGCGCCCGTTTGGGTGCCAACCTCTTTGAGATAGACCAGGGTGCGCGAGTGCAGCCCCTGTAGTTTGCGGTGTGGTCGGACAGGCCACAAAGTATGCATTCTGGTGGGCAGGGAGTTTTAGGAGTGCGATTGCACTTCTTGAAGTAATGAGGCACCAGGCACTCTACGCACCTGGGCGGGGCAGCAGAGTAGGCCGCTGCATGCCCGTACATTTGGCAGAGTGGCAGCGGTGGCAGTGCCCAGGGTGACTGCGGTGATGAGGCGCCTCGATCGAAATTCCAGAGAGGCCGCATATAGTGGTAGCCCCTCTTTTTGTACTTGCTATGCATTTATTGCACCACAAGTGCCGGGAAGCCTTGGGACTGCAGGTCCACGAGGATGTCCTCGTTCGCTAATTCAAACGGGACCCCCTGAGTACCACTCTAACCTTACGCTCTTCTGGGAGAGCGTAAGTGTGGTAAGCATTTTGCTTACCGGTGAAGAGCATTGTCAAAGCACGGAAATCCTTTATCGACGAGACAGTAATTCTGATGGATTCACCCGAGTTTTCCGCTTGGGTGTAAAGCATCTTGTTCTGTCTGAACAAGTTGGAGACCTCGGACCATCTGCCCTTTTTCCGGAGGAATACGCGTGGTTGGACCTGAGGATTGACCGAGGTTGGAGATGGAGTCACTTAGAGTGACATCAGTGAGGTAGGGGTGGGTGTTGAAGACACTGGGGCGGCGGGTGTTGTAGGCGCCGCGGATTCTGTTGAAGACACCAGGGCGGGCAATGAGGACGCCGGGGCTTGTTTCGAGCACTTCTTAGAACTCATCTTAACAAGGGTGAATGAGAGTGGCTCAGAGCCAGTTGGGGGTGCGTCCGAGGCTAACTCGGTGGTCATGGGTGTTGTTATATCTCAATTTGCATTATTTAGTATATAAAATAAAATCGCTGAATTTCCCATTGCATTGACGTCAATGCAATAGAAAACTGACGTAAGTCTAAACCGCGTTAGAAATCGTCAATTATTCAGTATTGGATTGGACCTCCATCGCGTATAGTTTTTTCTGTGTTTTTATAAATAAATAATCGTTTGTGTAATTAAATAGTTTTTTTTAAACTTAACCGAGACCCGCTCCGTAACAGTGGTGTCAGAAGTGGGATGCCAGTGTTGATTAGCCGTTTTCGTTCCACTGGTATTTAATAACGGGTCGTGAATAAAAATTATACCCAAAAACTGTACTATGCCAATACAACTCCGGAGCGTGATTTATCTCTGTGACTATTTCATCTCTGTGTCAGCTTCGTCAAATTCTTGTGCAGACTGAGTCTCGACAGTCAGCCTTACTTCGTAAGCGTGCAGACCAGTACCAAAGTCATTTTCCACATTCTGCCAGTGCGAAGTACGCACGGCCACTACCTAACTTCGCAGCCGCCATTGCCACTGCAACACTTCTACTACCATCGCTGCTGAAGACATTCGCTGAAGACGTCCCGCAGAAGACGTCACCGCTGAAGGCGTCTCACTCAAGACATCTTGCTGAAGACGTCCCAGCTGCAGACGTCCTGATGAAAGCATCGCTACTGTCGGTGCTCCATTCTCGTCGCCGTTGTTGAGAGTTGCTGACAGTATATCACCGCTTGCCAGCGCTGCTGCGTTGCGGTCCCTCAGATTAGTCACCGCCTTGGCCTGCCGCTGTTCCTGCTGTCCCTGATTCTGGTCGCGTTCTAGAGACGCGCTGCCGCTGTGGAACTGTGGACGTATTACCTTGAAATGCCGCTTAAGTTCTTCGTGATCCTGTTGACCCTGTAAGTGAAACATATTATTATTTGTTATTGCTAAATTTTTTAAATATTTTTTTTTTTCATTGAATGTCTTTCAATATTTTTAGTGATTCCCTTCCTATTTTCAAATCCTTTACCAGTAAAATATTTATCTATAAAACTCTAAGTATTATACATACCGTTATATCCAGATATTCTTGTTTTTTTATTTTAATGACTATTTTTCTTTTCCACAATGTCGGTTGAAACAAAGTAAAGCTGTGCGAGCGCAGAAATCGTATTAAGTGAACAGTTTCCTATTAATGTATTGTGTAATTTCATTTGCCCTTATAAAGGAGATCGCGAAACTCTCACCGCTTTTCTAACTAACTGCCAAAACGCTCTAGATCTAGCATCACATTCTCAAAATACATTATTGAATAAATATATTTTATCGCGTTTAGAAGGCAAAGCTCAAATTGCTTGCTCTAATAAAATATTCGAAGATTTTAATCAATTAAAATGTTTCCTAAAACAAAATTTTGGTGAAAGAAAACACTATAATCATCTATTACTAGATCTACAGTCGTGTAAGAAGCAACCTAAAGAATCTATTTCGCAATTTGCACTTCGCGTTGAAAGCTGTCTTAATGATTTACAGTCTGAAATATATAATTCCAAATTTCTTAAGAAAGATCTATCCGGTCGGATCGCAATGACGGAAGATTTAGCTTTATTTTCATTTTCCTTAGGACTTCATCCGCGGATTAGTAATAATGTTAGGTGTAGAAATCCAAAGTCTCTTAATGACGAGATCAATATTGCCCTCGAAGAGGAAAAGATACAAAATCTTTTATATAAAACAGTCACTAAATCTAAATGCAGGAACTATGGAAAATCTGGGCATACAGAATCTGAATGTTATGCTAGAGAAAAGCGCATAAATCCACCACGTGGTTTCCCAAAACCGCATAATTCTAGAACATTTAACAATCCATCTGGCTCCCACGTTTTCTGCAGGTATTGCAAAACCAAAGGCCATGATATCACACAATGTTGTAAAAGAAAATATAATAATGAAAGGCGTAATTTGAATAATGATTATAATAAGTCAACAAACATGCATCATGTTACATTCGAGCCACCATCGCCACCGTCACCGACACCTTATCAAGCCCTGTTTGAATATGTTGGTGAACATGATATTAGGTCTTTACCTATGAAATTACCGTTTTTCACGAAATAAATGAAGCGTAATTTTTTTATATATTTTTTATTTCTATTAATCAAAATAATCACCCATGCAATCAATGCATCTTTGCCAACGCATTGGTAGCTTATTGATGCCTTTCTTGAAGAAATCAGCTGGACGGGAGGCAACAAATTCTTCAAAGGCATTTTGTACTGCCTCTCGGGTATTGAATTTTTTTCCCGCCAAGAAGTTATCCTAATTCTGGAAAAAGTAGAAGTCTGTAGGCGCAAGGTCTGGTGAGTACGGCGGATGACGGAGAACTTCCGACCCCAACTCTTGTAGCTTGGAGACCGTCTGCTGTGCAGTATGAGGTCGCGCGTTGTCGTGCAGGAGCAGTGGAGCTGAACGATTGACCAAAGCTGGTTGGAGACGTGCGAGCTTCTCCATCATTGTGTTCAGTTCTTCACAGTACACATCTGCAGTAATGCTTGTCCCGTTTGGCAAGAAGCTGTGATGAATTGCACCCGCGTTAGACCACCAAACAGTGACCATCACTTTTCTAGGGGTAAGTTTTCGTTTAGGGCATTGTTTGGGTGCTGAACCAGGGTCCAACCAACTTGCTGAGCGCTTAAGAATGCGGTTCAGAATTCCTTCATTTGTATGCCTGCTGAGCAGTGCAAGGCACGTCTCCACGCGTACTTCGCGCTGGCGGTCATTGAGTTCGTGGGGTACCCATTTGTCAAGCGTTTTTACCTTGCCAATTTGACGCAAATGGACCAATATTGTTTTGATGCTAACGTCGAAAGCTGCTGCTAATTCAGCCGTAGATTGAGTTTCATCAGTTTCCACAATTGCCTTTAATTCGTCATTGTCGACCAAAATTTTCGGACGACCACGGGGTACATTTTTCAGGTCAAAATTTCCAGAACGGAAGCGGGTAAACCAATAACGGGTGGTGCGTTCGTTTGTAGTGTTCGCTCCGTAAACGTCGTTGATGTTGCGTGCCGCTTGTGCCGCTTTGCTGCCACGACGGTACTCATACTCATATTTTAACTTATCCATGATGACGAGAAATGTTCGAATGCGTTGAAAACAAAACACTAACTATTAAACAAATGACGATTTTAGAAAAAGAATTCCATGTTTGTCAAATAAAATTAATTTGAAATTAGAATTATCAGTCAAAAAAAAATATTTTCATTTGAAATGGCCAGTACGGCAAAACGGCAGTTTCATAGGTAAAGACCTATTATTAATTTTAACTAACTAATCGGATTACGAAAACGTATCGTCGTTCTCCGGAAAATTTAGGCACACGCAATTCTCTTACTAAATCTTATTCTAAATCTTATACTAAACCTATTTCACCTCAACACATTCCTACGGAAACCACTGTATTGTTGAGTCCTAAATCAAAAATCACACCTCAACACATTCCTCCGGGAACCACTGTGTCGTCGAGTCCTATTTCTAACTCATCTCGACATTGTTTTAAACGAATTATGACTCGTCGAGTCATAATAAAAAGAAATTTCAACATACTCCTCCGGGAGTCCTCGTTTCCTTGAGCCAAGACTCCACCTCCGTCGGACCTTCTCTATCTAATTGTACTAAAAATAAAATCGAACCTAATTTTGAAATTCCAATATATGAGATAGATTCGTACTTTACAAATATATCCTTGCCTCACATAGTTTTAAAAACTGAACTTTCCTCGCATCCTTTACGGCTTCTTGTAGATACATACGGGCGCAAGTATAAGCCTTATAAAAAAATCTAGTTTAGACAAAACTTACACCTTATCCAGCGAAGTAGTTAAGATTAAAGGAATTAACAACATTGAACATTGTTCTTTATTATACTTAATTTATAATTATACTTATAATTATAAATTTCATATAGTAAACGATGACGTAAGTCTAGAGTATGACGGCATCATCGGTAGTGATTTTCTAGGCCATTTTAAAGCCCATATTGACTATGATTCGAACTTAATTAATATTTGCGGGCAAACCATGGATATGAACTATGTTCAGCCAACTTATATAATTCCCGCTCGCACCGAAGCCGTTATCGAGTGCATTGTATCAAATTACTCGCCCGAGCGTTATCCAAACAATGAAGGGCTATTATTAGATCATATTTTTAAAGAACGCGTTTACTATAAAACCCAATAAAAGAATTAATGTCACCTTAAAATACAACAAATTCTGATATCGAAATTAAAAATTATGTCGTCGAATTAAATCCTCTCGAATTACAAAGTACTTCCAACACATCAACTCAATTTGTCAATTCTATATCTTATTCTAATCCAAGTAGAGTGCAGAAGGTATTAGACCTTATTCGCTGTTCCCATTTAAATTATGAAGAAAAGAAAACCCTTTTAGAATTTTGCTCGCATTACACCGACATATTTCATTTAGAAGGCGAACCTTTATCATTCACAAACGCAATCGAGCACACTATAGACTCGGGAGACACGCCTCCCATCCATGTAAAATCATATCGTTTCCCTGAATGCCATAAAGAAGAGGTAGATTCACAAATTCGTAAAATGCTCGATCAGAATATTATAAGTCCTTCTTTTTCACCTTGGAGCGCCCCGGTATGGGTTGTCCCTAAGAAAATGGATGCCTCTGGTAAAAAGAAGTGGCGAATAGTTATAGACTACCGCCGTCTCAATGACGTCACTGTCTCGGAAAGTTATCTTCTTCCTCTCATCACTTACATCTTGGACCAGCTAGGTCATTGCAAATACTTTACCACCCCGGACCTCTCCAGCGGCTTCCACCAGGTCAAAATGAGTCCCAAGGACGCACCAAAAACGGGATTCACTATAAACACGAAATCAAGTGTCTCTGGGCACTACGAATTCACCAGAATGCCCTTTGGGTTGAAAAACGCCCCTTCCACCTTCCAAAGGCTGATGAACACGGTTTTTTCTGGTCTTCAAGGCCTTCACGCTTATATCTACCTGGATAATACTATTATATATAGCCATGACCTTCCAATTCATATTTCAAAACTTAAATTAGTATTCGACCGTTTACGAAAATTCAACTTAAAATTACAACCAGACAAATGCGAATTTTTGAGACGTGAAAACGCTTATCTCGGTCATATAATGACAGACAAGGGTGTTTGTCCAAATCCAGATAAAATCAAGGCCGTTACTCAATTCCCAACACCAAAAAACCCTAAAGATATAAAATCCTTTCTCGGTCTCGTCGGATACTATCGTCGTTTCATAAATAACTTTTCCCAAACAACAAAACCTCTAACTTCCCTCCTTAAAAAGGATGCTATTTTTCAATGGTCTCATGAACAGGAACGAGCGTTTACAACTCTCAAAGATAAACTAATGTCAGCACCTCTGCTTCAATACCCCGATTTCAGCCAACCTTTCTTATTAACCACCGATGCCTCTAACTAGGCGGTAGGAGCCGTACTATCGCAAGGTGAAATCGGCAAAGATAAACCCATTTCATATGCGTCATGCACCCTAAACAAAGCCGAGGGCAACTACTCTACATAGCGAAAGAACTCTTAGCTATTTTATTCGGGGTAAAACATTCCGCCCCTATCTATACGGTCGTAATTTTAAAATCATAACAGACCACAAACCGCTGGTTTGGCTTAGATGGCACCTGAAACTAGAAGAGTACGACTACGAAATTGTATATAAAAAAGGAAAACTAAACGCAAACGCCGACGCATTATCTCGTTACCCTGTACTCGCTCTAGATGATACAACCGATAGTTCAATGATATGTAACCCTACACCATCTCCTGATAGTAACATCGATCCCCATAGTCTTCCTTCACTATCTGAAACTTACGATCAATTTGTTCAAATCTCAAAACAACCCGGTGTTTCCTTTGACACCGTCATTCAAACCAAACCAAAATACAACATAACCAAAATTTATTAAAAACTAAAATAAAATTAATCGCTTATCCAACCTCAATTGACTTACATGAATCCATACCATACTGTAGTGACATCATAGGCGCATCCACAAGCGATCCCGATATCCGAGATGTCGAACGCGAACTTCATACCTACTACTCAACTTCTAATGATAGCCACGTGTTTACGCATTTGTTTATTAAATTAAATCACTTTTATGAAATGACATATAAAGACTTATTTGACGTTCTCCGCGAATATAGGGACATGGTAAAATACTGGTATCCCGAAGAGAAGGAGATAGCCGTATCGGATTTCACAGATCCATTCTCTAAAATATCTTTTACAAAAATATACAACATTATTGCATTTCTTTTCCATAACACTAATATAAAAATTCATATTTATCACAACTCTATAAAATATCCAACACCAAGCGAAGTCAAACAGATCCTCAAGGACAACCATAACTCACCACTCGCCAGACATCCGGGCACGTCTCGTATGTTCGAAAGAATTAAATCACAATTTTGGTGGAAAAATATGAGGCAAGATATCGAAGAGTATGTTAAGAATTGTCGCTCGTGTCAAATTAATATGCCCTTACGGCAAACAAATCGGGCCCCTATGATAATAACCTCCACGGCATCACGGCCTAAGGAAAAAATTTATCGAGATCCAGTCGGTCCACTTCCTGAAACATACGAACATAAATATAAATGTCTACTTACCGTACAAGACGACCTTACCAAATTTTCACAAGCTTACCCCATGCGGTCATGTTCGGCTGAAGAAACAGCCACAGTATTTGTTGATTATATTTCACACATGGGAATACCTAAAATGATAATTTCCGATCAGGGTACAAATTTCTGTTCTGACTTATTTAAACAATTACAAAAATTATTTAGTATTAAGCATATTTTCACTTCACCCTATCATCCCCAAACTTGTGGCGCACTAGAAAGGAGCCACTCTACCCTTAAGGAATATTTGAGATCTTGTATAGGTGAAAATCAAAACACTTGGGACCTTTATGTCCCGAGCGCTATGATAGCCTACAATTCAAACGTGCATAGCACGACGGGATACTCCCCTCTAGAACTATTGTTTGGTTTTAAACCCTATTTACCATCTAGCATAGACGTCCTAGATAATAATGCTTACACCGATTACATTCGAGCACTTAATCATCGTCTTTATTATAGCCGACAGAAAGCTCTTCAAAATATTCAGTCGTCCAAAGAAAAATCTAAAAAATATTACGACTCTCGAACGAAACCTATTTCTTATAGCGCGGGTGACACGGTCTATGTCCGTTGTCATTACAAGCAAAATAAGGCTTTATCCCAAGTGTGGAAAGGCCCCTATAATAAAGCTTAACGGTAACCATACCGTCACAGTACTTATTAATCGTAAACACGTACGTCATCATTTCGACGAAATAAAACTGGCCAGTGACGATTCGTCATAATGTCTTAGTTTAGTAAATATAACAATAAGTATAAGTTATCATAAAATAAGTCTTTCGTCCTATTTGAGATCTACGCTATCACCGCTAGCCAGATCAGATTACGTATCGCCCATAATAAGTAGTCCAGGACTTTATTTCGATAAGCTCTTAGATGTTAAGTTGTGATCGCTTGTTTTACTCACTGATAAGGGACATTGAAAAGTGCAAACTTATTATTGAAAAGTGTTTTGTGTGTGTGCTTTCAGACATGTTTTCCGTTATAGCCAATCCTACGTGCGAAACGACTCTGTTGAGTGAGGTTGTGACTAAACTACCAGACACTTGCGTGACTAGGTTAATCCATGGATCAATCTATAGTATTTAATAAAATTAGTTTTAATCGTTGGATTTATGTTCAATCAGATTCAGGTAAATGCCATATAAGTTGCGAAAGAAAATAAAAAAAAATAAAAAATATGATAACTTACGACGACATGTAGTACTGGAACGATGAGCTTGCCGGATCGGGGACAACGACGAGCTGCAAACCACGACGTTGAAGTTGCGTCGTGAAAACGACAATCCTGTGAAATTAGGATGCTACGGTACAAACACTAACGTCGTGAAAACAACGGGATGAAATTGGTGGCGCTCAACTAGTGTCCTCTCTGTCTAGACACAGGGCGCGGGATGGCAGACAGCGAGACACGTGCGAACGAGTCCGTACGTAGAACGAGTCTGTGTATAGCCGCACATTACGATGAATAATCTTATGATAATAATAATAATCTTATCTTTCTTGCTCTTTTTTGTTCTTTCTCGCTCTATCTCTCTCCGCTAATGAGCAAGTGCTTAGTGCAAATAATAAATGAACCCATTTCCTTTTTTAGGACAAAAATTTACCCAAATGTTATGGTTGCATGTGTTTTGTTTGAGTTTATAGAAATTAAATCTTTATGTAGCTTCATAGTAAACAACATTATTTCTACTCTGAGAAATAAAATAAAAAATAATACTCAAAAACAAATCAGACAAACGTTATTTCTCCTGGAAATAGCTTATAAAGAGTTTCTATTACAAATGAAACTTACAAAAACCGTACAATTTTCTAACCAATTGAACAAAAGGGACGGCCGTGTCGACTTCATACATTCAATTGTTCGTAAAATTCGATTCCCCTTATGGAATCAACACCTACAAACAATTCTATAGTTGTTATTAGAAAGTGGTTCTAGTAACAATTGACATTAAGTTGATCTTAGCTATTATAAAGTTGTATTGAGTAGGTCATTTTTAGTAAAAAAAACCAGGCTTGTGGCAGTTTCGAAATATTATCCTGATAAGTGAATTGAACATTTCTAATATTTATTCAGTACATTGTTTATAATGTTTTAATAAGAACTAACTTAATATTTTAAAGAGAGGTTTATTTGGAGAAATAATATAAAATTGAATCATTTAGAATCCGACACATCATGATTGCCTTATAGTAACGTATAAAAATTTATCCACACCACACTATATCAAGCTTGTCTACAGATTCATTTTTTCACCTCCTTTATGTCTGTACATTCTTTTGAGATAAATATAAATAATGGATGTTTTAGGAATATTTATCGAGGCAGGGTGTTGTCTGAGGATAAGAAACATATCACTAATACAAAGTAAAAATATTGTATTTTTGCCTTTGTGTATCTAAAGGTAAGTAAGAAAAAACGAAACAGTAATTTTTCTATTTTTAAACATGTTTCAATCTTTGTTTACAACTTTTTACTACTTAAGATAGATACTTGTAATTTCCAGGAATTATAATTTTCTATAGTTTTACTTATTTTATATAACAAACGATCTCTTAATTATCATAAACATCGGGTACGATTAGTATAACTTTAAGTGTTTTAATCCCGTAAGTACTGTTGAATATTGATAGGGACAGACATGAGCGCTGGGAGGCTGCTTTATTTTAAAACTGCTATATTAGTAAAAATATATATTGTATTATCAAGCGTTACATAAGCTTTGCATTTTTTTGGGTTGTACGGCTTTTTCTGTTAAAATCTCGCCCGGGTACGCCCACAATAATTATGTTTACATGTTTTCCGGATACAGGTATGAAACATCCAGTGCAATTACTTGAACAAAGGCATTCTACCGCAATACATATATTAATATCAATATTATCAAAAAATAACATGTGAATAATTATGAACATGGGCGGGAAAATTATTTACTATCAGGTGGATTACTTAAATATATGCCGGCTAGTATATCCCTTATCTATTTTAAAATTATTTTACTATTCAAATGTAAGAATATCGAACGAACAAAATTAAAAATATTTACCCTCCAGCAACTACAACGGGATAAACCTAAACCTTTTTTTTGAATAAGTTGTTTAATATTATATATAGATTAAAAAAGAAAAAAAATCATCGACTTTAAAATAAGCGTTATTACAAAATAAAGTAAAACACAAAAATGTTGAAGTAACAAATCCAACCGTGTTACCAATTTGAAGGAAAATGGGACACGTCTACTTTATGACTTTATTTAAGTCTGGCTTGAAATCAGATTTATATACGAATACCAAAACATTTTTTCCTACGCAAACATGAACAAAATAAGTAACTACAAACTACACATGATATGAATCTATGTAAATAAAACTCCACACGAGATCTATTCGAACGCCCGATAAAGCCATACTCGAGGTGAAAGGATAATAAATCAATTCAACCATGGCAGTAATTACTGATATTACCAATAGAATAATTAGAGGGCAAACTGAGTTAGGTGCCCCAGGAAATTATTATTAGTCATACTACATAGCTATAGTTTCGTATCTATTTATGTATATTTACAAGTAGCAATGTCACCAGGGTAGCGTCTTATTTCGTGGGAATGCTTTGATAAGCGTCCGCTCCTACAGATGTCGTTGAAAAATGGTAAGGATTTTAGTCTTACCAGTATCATACTCATGTACCAGTGTGATGGAAAACGGTGAGCATCAAAATGTTGTCTATTATAATAATCTTGACTGTAAGTCAGACTGTTTTTCCAAAGAGATCTGATGCTCCGTGGTGAGTGGTCAGAGTTACTTGCAGTATTCGTTACATTAACTTCATAATGGTAGCTGTGTTAAGTTTCTTTGAAATCATTAATAGTCTTTTTATACGAAAATTATTTGTTTAGGTGCATTTAAAATGTTGCTTTCTGTTACCTCTCAAATGCATATGTAATAAAAATTGCGTAAGAAAACCCAGATGGTCATTTTACTTAGAACGTAGCAATCATCATAACACATTGTTTTGATTTTTATAATTTCACAGAAAACCTCTTTGAAATATTTTTATTTATTTATTTAATGGCACAACAAACAAAGTACAATCTTAATATTAGGTTAGAACTATACATATTATTATAATATTTTATAAATTGCACCCCAATTATTGCTTTGCACAGCATTTAAATTATATAATTTTAGTTTAGTAGGCTACAACAATTATATTAACTCAGTAACTAACAATGTCTTTTTTTTAAACAAAAAAATACCAACAATTCAGTGAACTTGACGACTAAAACAAGAAACAAAAATATTTTTACATTTTTGAAAATTTGAGAAAGTTATTGAGGTTTCGAGAAAAAATATCCACATTTTTACACTTCTCATTATATGATCTGCACATGCGATACAATGCATCATTATAAGTGACATTATTGTTACAACAAGGTATATAAAACAATTTTTTTACCCTCTGACTACCCCCCACTTTCAGTGAAAACTGAATTAACAAATCTGAGGCGTCCCATTTATAAAAAATTTTATGAATCACGGCCAGTTCGTGGTTATTCCGTCTTGACAGAAGTGTTTCAACACGATAGAATTCTAGCCTGGTTTCATATGTCGGTAGCTGGCGCCTCATACCGAACTTAGTACATAAGCTACGAAGAAAACGTCTTTGAATTGCTTCTAATCTGTCAATATGAATATTGTAAAAAGGAGACCAGATTATTGTACTGTATTCCATTATATTTCTCACAAGTTAATAATACAAAGTTAATAAGCTTTCAGACCTCCGAAAGGGTTTAGCAGTCCGGATAATGAAACCAACAAGTTTATTAGCCTTAGATACTAAGTATTCATAATGACGTGTATAACTTAACTTAGAATCTAGCCACACACCAAGATCTTTAACTACATTTTGTCGATTAACAGCAACATTATTGATGTTATATAAGTAATGTACCGGATTTTTGTTTATTGTAAAACTAATGACAAAGCATTTTTTAATATTTACAGACATATTATTTTTATCGCACCACTCGTGTAACTTATCAATATTACTTTGTAGTTTTAAGGCATCTTCGTGGGTTACAATGTCATGGTAGATCTTAATATCATCCGCATAGGCTATACAGTTACAGGTAAAAGATTCTACGAGATCATTAATGAATATGTTAAACGAAAACGGTCCTAAATTTGATCCCTGAGGAATACCAGAAATGGATACATAGGGCACTGACTCGAAGCCATGAACTACATTGGACCGATTTGATAAATATGAAGAAAGCCAACGTAAGAGTGTGCCATGTATGCCTAAGCTGTGTAATTTCAAATACAGAATGTTGTGGTCTACCTTGTCAGAGCCTTTAGTTAATTTTATCGTCAGTCTATGGAGAAGTATAACAAGAAAAAACATATTTAATAAAAATTGTACTGTGAATTGGAGCTTTCATATGGTGACTTTAATGTGTCTCTTGAATTTAATGCGAATATTCAAAAATACATTTTGTATTAATTTTAGAATTTTGAATGATTTGTTACGTATTCGAATCCCAAACAACAAAATAGCTACTTTTCAAATCTCTTAGTTCAAAAATCATAATATTAATAATCTTATATCTTTTTTGTAGTAGCATGAAGTACTTATTATTATACTATGGTAGTAGTATTGACAAAATCATTTGAATACCTACCTAATGGTTGTTTAGTAATATAATGGAAACTGTATTGATACAGCGGTTCGTAATGATAATATCTACATAATAATTTCTCCAATTGAGTGAGTGATGACTCTTTACAAATTTCAAGATAGGTTTTAAAGACCTTTTACTAAAAGACGTACGCATTTTTAAAGTATTTTAGAGCGTGCTTGCTTAAATCATTCAAAATATATCTTATACATCTTGGTGAAAAGTCCACCAGTTGTCACAGGCACTTGTCTCACTAAAGACGATGAAAGAGAATTGAGTAGTGCTAGAAACAAGATAAATTGTTGTAATGCGACTCCAGAAACTGCGGGCTCAATCCCAAGTTGATTTTATTGGCGTTCCTGTACCTTTTCGCCATGCAAGGTAAAGTGGCTTGCAAGAGGAAATAGGCAGGTTTTAA
Source organism: Marasmarcha lunaedactyla (assembly GCA_923062675.1). Classification (NCBI taxonomy): domain Eukaryota; kingdom Metazoa; phylum Arthropoda; class Insecta; order Lepidoptera; family Pterophoridae; genus Marasmarcha; species Marasmarcha lunaedactyla. The sequence goes on along the minus strand of OV281361.1, from coordinate 5,268,187 downwards.
GGGGGACCTTTCGGGGTAATTTAACCACTTGGATGAGGTCCATCTGAGCCTTGTAGAGCTGCGACGACCGCATAGTTGCACTGTGACGTCAGCGGTACCAGTGATTCATTGGAGGCTGGTGGAGCCAACGGCGTGCTGATATACGCCACGGAGCATCGAATGCCTGGTGCCACCATCACGTTTAGCGTGCCAGAGGCAGGAGGCGTGCATTACGCGGACGCATCTTCTCAAGCTGACCCAGCATACTGGAGTTGCCAGCGTTAACTTGCAGATTTGCAACTCAACTCCGGTGACTCCTCCAAATTATCCTCTAAACCACAAAATGGGTGTCAAGTAATGAAATTAGAGTTCTATGAATTGTAGTTTTCGTGTCTAGATATAAATTAATAATATTTATTTCATATAAAATATCAGTACAAAATCAGTCATATTTTCACGCAAACCTTAAACCAGAATTCCGGGATGTTCACGCCGTAGAACAGTTGGTTAATGAGCTGTCACCCCATGGAGTATACAAATAAGTTTTAAGTTTTAACTGAGATACAATTAAGATACCTTGACTGGTTCGCGACCATCTTCTCTTTCATCAGATCAATTTAAAAAAAATTATAGTGTTATTTTGTTTATGGTGAGATACTATTTTAATTAAGGCCAACGAAAGATATCCTACAATTTCAAAAATCTTACCCTTACCGTAGTCTTTAAAGGTATTTTTGATATTGTTTTGGATTCATCTTATTTCACAAATCAATATCATTAAAATAAAAAATGATACAACCTGCCTACTCATTTTTTATTCCTAATTTACAGGGAATCAGCTCTGAGTATTTTTCAAACACGCTATGTAGACAATCTAAATTGTTTCACCATTTTGAATACATTAATGATTAAGGCATTATTTAAGTTATTATTAATCCCTGCAATAAATCTTTATTGTTGGAATGGAACCATCCAAGCCACATTATAAAATACATTAATACTGAATTAACATACTTTTGGTTATAAAATGTGTTAAAATAATAATACAGAAAATCCTCCGACGTAAAGATACTGAATAGCTCGCAGTAGCATTCTCTTCAACAGATATACGGGTTGATCTTTATTTGAAAATTGACTTAAAGGTAACTTCGTCCTAGTTTCTGGAGCATTTTTTTCTTTTTCTTTTTTTTTTGTGTCAACAACAGGGCTATTTTTCGGGAATGGTGTTTTCGCTTTGGAAAACTTGGAACTTTTCAATTAGTTCTTTGTTGCGTTTTGACGCAGTGACGCTTTGTTCAATCCGGATTTGGACTCCGTTCTGATGCAGGATAAATTTGCTTTCTGAAACAATAGAATGACAGTCAGTTTATATTTTGAGGTTCCGTACGATACTTTTGTGGATTTAAACTGGGGCGCTTATACAGAGCTTGTATGTTTTTAGGATCTTTTTGTTGAATTATTTGCTTTTTAGGTGCAGAATATACTTTTCAAAGCGCTACACTTAAATATTGAATAGTAATTAAATTAAGCTGCAGAGAACAAAAGTGATTTATAGATTTGACAACAAGTAAAATTTACAGGGTTTTTTGGTATTAATATTTATTCAAACTCGCTTAGCGTTCATGCATTCAAAACACGTTAAGGTTCATTGCTATTAAATTCTGCAAAATTTAAACCTGAATAAATATAACTCAAAATTGTTTCTGTTTTGATATTGCTTATTCACCAAGCTTTTATACAACGATGAACAAATCGAATTATCTGACTAAGCTTAAGTAAACAAGAATATATTTTAAAATACCTAAACTCTCACATAGAAGGTAAATCTAAAGTACCATTAACGTGCTAATATGCATTAATGTTTTCGACAATTTAAGCGAACTTCCTGAAAAATCCAGTATTAAAGTAGTGACTATTTTAATAATTTAGAAAACATACCTTGAAAGAGCAATTCATGACAAATAAATTTATTTTTAAATTTGTATCTGTTTTAATTTTTTTTGGTTATTGATTGGAAGTGTTCTGTAGGAGCAAGACATGGCTTAATATTGGACTGCCTATTCATTGCCTCGGGGCTTACTATATCTCATCGATTCGTAAGCACATACGACTTATCGCGAAGTGGAAGTTAAGCCTTTTTGTTTTGTTATAAGTGAGTATAATCGTTGCTGAGTGGGTTAGCTGAAGTTTGCTTTTAATGAACAATGGCACATTTTTCACTAAATATGTGTTTATAAGGTATCTGCTGAAAATCTAGAGATGTAATCTTAATTACTTATCCCTAACTATAAACGCGAAAAGGAGCTATTCTGTTTATGTGTTGTTTTTTCACGTTATTATTTCGTCTGACTAGGTCAAACAATACCTTTTTTCCGAAGTTGCAAATTTAGAGGTTCATTAAATTTTTTAAATAATTATTAAGAGCGTTTATACAAAATAGTGCAATTTAAGGAGTTTTCAGTGTTCGTTTCCGATCAAAATATAACACGTATGCATCAAAACATGAGTTCAAATTATTTATTTCTTCAAAAATGTTCATTTCTTCAGATAGTTTAGTAGTAGGAATACATTGTTCATGCGCCTTTTCTTGTAATCCGGCGAAACATGCATACTTTACCGTTCGATAAGTATAAAAATAACTGATACAAACAGAAAAAGAAAAGTTTTCAATGGTGTTTGAATTGTCGTCAAAAGAATCTATAGAGAAAATAGTACAAAATTTATTTTTTTAAAGGCTTAACATAAAAATCAAAGCGTCAAAAAGTGGAGTTCAGTCTAGTTTGTCGCAGTTTTTGATAAACTTGTATTGTTAGAAAAGTAATAATTTTTACTTCTTATTACTAACAAAGATGTAACTAATTGAATATAACACAAATATTATTCAAGTCCATGTAAAAACACTACTAAAAAATCATTTCAATATGTCTCAAATTTTTTTAATTTTTTATTTAAAAAGGATTAGACATTTGTCTTCTATCTCACCTGATGGAAAGTGACAATGAAGACGAAGGTGTTACACGTCTATCCACGAGATACCTAGTCACTCGACGCTTGAAAGAACTGGGATTATAGTTTTCTGGAAAAACAGACGCGACGCGCACCAAAAAGGAACTATCGAAGCGTTTGGTTCGACTTCTTGGGATATCTACTACATATAGAGGGATGGAAGGCCTGTCTGCGTCTAGTAGTCCGATGTAAGAAACGGTGTGGGTTCATCCTGATCAAAAAGAGCATTCGCGCACTTTACAAAATGCAATCTGTAGAAGACAGGCAACTTTCCGACGATGGTCGAGGCTTTGCAGTTTTTTGGTGGTGAGGTCAAAGTTGTTAATAATTTTTCGGGCTCTTCGGTGACAACAGTATGGCGATACAAGTCAGCAGATTGGGATCGCGTCTTATCCTTGGCGGCAGACTTGTTTTACATCAACCGACCCATCGTGCGGCGCTGATGCTGTATCAAGTGTGATAGGCCAAGCAATGGAGTATTTCATCCCTTACTTGAAACCAAAGGTCGCCCATGGTTTAATGCTGCTTGCCTCACAGCTGAAAAGCTTAAGCAAGAAGCAAACAAAGCCTGGGCTAACGCTCGCAGAAATAAAGCCGTGGATTCGCATGAACTGAAGAAAAAATACAATGCTGCCGCCCAGTCTTGCAAAAAGGTGATCAGAAAAGCTCGCTTTGACCACATTGGCCACATCGGAGACAAGATAGCCTCATATCCTTCAGGAAGCTTTCTGGTTTTTGGCCAAGTCGGTTGAGACGAACTTCTGTCACCCATCGCTGCCACCTCTGAGGAAGCCTGACGGTTCACTGGCCACCACTGCAAAAGAGAAAGCAGACCTCTTTGCTAATCTTTTTGCAGACTATTCACGTCTAAATAGTCAAGGTAAAGTTCCACCCCAGTTACCTCAGTTCGGACACAAAATGAGTACCGTTCATATTCGACAAAAGGAGGTTCTTAAATACTTGCAGAATTAAGATGTGAACAAGGCCCCGATGGCATACCTGCAGTTGTGTTAAAACACTGTGCAGCCGAGTTGTCTCCCATACTAACGCGACTTTATCTACTCTCTTTGGAATCTGGAAAGGTCCCTAAATCCTGGAAGCTGGCTAACGTGCAACCAGTACCAAAGAAGGGAAGCCGTGCAGATTCCATCAACGATCGACCTATTGCAATCACCTCCATACTTTGCAAAGTTATGGAGCGTGTATTGGACAATCGTCTCCTGGCATACCTTGAGTCCAATGAGCTCATTAGTGATAATCAATATGGTTTCCACAGTGGACGCTCGACTGATGATCTTCTTGTGTATGCCACTCACTTATGGAGCGAAGCCTTAGAAGGTCACGGTGAAGCTATAGCTGTATCCTAAGACATTTTCAAAGCTTTGATAGGGTCTAGCATGATGGTCTCTTGAGTAAGCTTTCAGCATACGGAATACCTAAAGGGCTCTGCGACTGGATATCTGATTTCCTGAGGGAACGGTCAATTCGAGTAGTCTTAGACGGCTGCTCTTCTGACCTAATGGCAATTAATGCCGGGGTACCTCAGGGATCTGTTCTCTCTGCAACGTGTTATTCTGGCTGCACATTAATGACCTGCTAACCCCAGGCATTATTGGTTACGCTGATGACAGCACCGATGTAGAGAGATACATGTCCAATGCGCGAGCGAGTCCTCAAGAAATCCGGGCTTTGAGAGAGTCCATGATTGAGCGGGTGGATTTGGCCTTAAAGAAAGTGTCCGATTGGGGTGAGTCCAACTTGGTCAAATTTAACCCGTCGAAAACAGAGGCGTGTTTATTCTCCGCGAAAAAGAGCAGTTTCGACCTGATGCCCACTTTCCAAAATGTTTCTGTTCCCGTAACCGACCACCTAGGGCTTCTGGGCGTAAGTATATCGTCCCAACTAAACTTCGGGCAACAAATTGTGTCCATGGCTCAAACTGCTTCAAAGAAGTTGGGAAACACGGTACTTCAGCCCTGAACAGCTACTTGATTTGTACACAGCTCAGGTTCAAACTTGTATGTAATACTGTAGCCACCTTTGGGATGGTTCTGCAAAGTACCAACTTGAAGCGATGGACGCAGTTCTTTTTTTTTTAATGAAACGAAAATTACATTCTTTTTCGGTATACCTACAAACTAAAGTGATGCCATCTGTATGTTAACATAAAACAAAAATAGTAATTATGTAGCACCGAAAAGGCATTTACTCAGCTTGGAAGTCGTGGTATGTGAACACACCAGGACGCTGATCTTTCGTAAACGCCTGACTCTGTAAATTATTAGGAAACACTGCTGCGTACGCCCAGTACAAAATACGTTTTTTAGACAATTACATACACTTTACTGAACGGATACAACACACTACTATATGCATACATAGTAATACTACATTAAATAAATAATAAACAAAATAAAGACAAATATATTCTAACATGCGTCATTTATCAAACTTAGGTCTTTATTGTATATACGAAATATCATGATTATATATATATGTTACCATATGACTACAATATCAAACTCAATCTTGCGTCAAAAATGCGAACTGTAACAAAAATTTAACTAGTCACGCTGATTTTGATAATAATATAATATAATATTATTATGACAATACAATAAATTTTTAAACATTGTACACAAGTTTTGCGAAATGTGTTATGGTAAACAATAAAGAATAAATAAATAAATAATAATGTAAGAAGGTTAAGCTGCAAAAACCTATCTGTATTAAATTCTCCTATGTGGTAACACTGACAAGCAAGCAATGATAAACATAAAAATGTCTCACTACTGCCCGTCTGCACTAAACTCTACAAAGCATAGACTTAGTTAGGTAACGCGTAAACTAAGTCTATTTTGTCTTTCATTTTGATGTCTAAAGCGTCTAAAGCGTCATTGTCACTAAAGTACGTCTTCTTATGGTAGCGTCGGGTGACGGGTCGCTCACTTCCCTCTAATATGGTTGAAGAGGGCGATGGCTGGATCCCGCGTTAACTCGTGAACGGCTGCCGTTTGAGGGTGTTCGTCGTTTGGATACTTGGGGGGAGGGGACTTGCCGAGCTAACAGATGCAGAAAAGAATACTTTGTATAGACATAAAGAGACTATGTAAATTTATTTTAAAAAAAAATATACCCGTGAAGTTTCTTGCCAGTTCTTCTTCACGAAGGTTTTTTTCGAACTGGTGGTAGAATCATGTTTTATTTGACGTCAATAAGAACAAGTAATTGTCAATGTTGAGAAATAAATATTTCATTTCATTTCATTTCATTTCACGCATGATTTGATTTTCCTTGTCACTTTACCTGCCTGACTTCGCCAACTAATAGTCTATAAGATTTGACAGTTTATTTTTTTTATTAGAAAAAAAAAATATTTTTGTTAGTTATTCAATAAAATATATGTTTTATATGCTGTCCTACATTTAATACATATAATATTATACTATACTATAGGTGTTCTTGAAAAAAAAACAATGAGATAGGTGTTACACAATTTGACGCTGGTATAGGAAGGTTAACTGAATATCCCTTCAATCAAAAGTTCAAACAAAACGTAAATATTATTTATTTTGAAATAGATATATTGCATTATATCAATACATAATGCAGCTGCTATTTTGCAGCATGCTGCTTATTGTGCATAATGCGAGGTTATGTTTTTCAATCTTAAATCAATGAACGAAAATGTCAATATTTACAACGTACAAATTTGGGTCGGTCGAAAACTAATGAGAATAGTATAAAGTATTGTGGGAACTTGTGTAGCTCAGGTTTCTTCAATATACGAACGAACACTGAAGGAGAAAGGCATTTACGCGTTAGAGATATGATGTTTCATGTTTTTTTTCTCAAAGGTGACTCCTTGGAAAAGTGTTAATATAATAAACGTTAAATTTGTCTAACTAGTGTATTTGCATAACTTTTTGAACGCCGTGGTACCTATGCTTAAGTTCTTGCTTAATGTTATGACATGGGAAATCGCTGTCCTAAAGTTAGGAATGTCTTAAGCATTTAGGCATTGACTTAAGTTTAGTGCAACGCAATTCTCGTTGCTAAGCACGTCGTAGAGACTTAAGTATCAACTTAGGCACTGTCAAAGTTTAGTGCAGACGGGTATAAGACATCTTGAACTTATTGCATAAAACTAAATAATATAGTTTGATTTACTATTCACAAACCCACATTCGCCATGAAAAAAACATAACGTAATGAAATATTTCATAAGCAGGGTCTTGACAGTTGTACGTTAGTCATGTTGATTTATTTTCGTGGCATTAAGCTGCGTATCCTCCAAAGCTTAGCGAGGAATCTTGCGCTATAAAAATTCTACAGACAGGATAACTTTATTTTCTTAATAAAAAAAGACAAACAGAGTAATCCTGTTAGTCAATTTCTACTCGCATTATCGAGCTTAATCGGAGTTAATACAAAAGTTTCTGAAATGTACCGCTTTCGTTGCGAATAGGAGTAACTTGTCTTTCCAGCAGCGTGACAAATTATAAAATAATTCATTTTCTACAATCTGCGATACCAGTCTTATCCTCACTTTTCTTTTTTTACGACCCCTAACACCCTATAAATCCATATCAAAAAATCAAACAAAATTGTATTTTAATCGGTTTGTTCCTGTGTTACTCAATATGCCATCCAAGCACATTTTGTGAAAGGTTACTTCGTTCCAAAATATGCTTGTTATTTTTTTTATGATCTGTCCCTTATTAAAGCGTCTCCAATTCTACAGCACTGTCACAGATCAATGCAAACCTATTTCATAAATAAACAAACACAATATTGTTCATTTTCAAGTTTTAATTCAATATAAATATTTGAAATTTTTGTTTAGCATGTTGTTATTGTAAAATTCTGAATTGAGTTCTAAGATACTATGACCATTAGGTATTAAAAGTGAAATAATAGTTCTGAGTATTTAATACACGCAAACTTTTTAAGACCTACATTATGTTAAAACATATTCAGCTGCGATATGAAATAAAAACTTTGGCAGCTTCTTAGGATAGTTACTTTTTATCGATAAACTAATAAAAAGCTTTAATCGAAACTGTATCGTCCCAGAAAGGAGTTATAGCTTTCTCAATAAAAGATCGGCTTAGGATCGTTTTCATATAAGATATTAGAACTGAGAAACTACGCGTAAAAACCAATCATATCTTTTCCGCATCATGATTCTGACTGGTGACGTCTAGCTATATGATATGTTTTGAAGGGCGGGCTGCAGAAATATCAAATGTTTATGGTATGTAGTTTGGTTTGTGGTAAAGTTTTACGAGATTTCGGTACAACTAAAGTTTAAACAGGGTACCTACAAAAAAAAAAAAGATCGTGCCGTCCGTACATCAGTATTGTATATTCAATATATAACAGACAACTCAAATTCAAATATTTATTTCTCAACATTGACAATTACTTGTTTTTATTGATGTCAAAAAAAGCAGCTCTACCACCAGTTCGGAAAAACCTTCGTGAAAAAGAACTGGCAAGATACTTAACGAGTATAATTTTTTCAAAATAAAGTCTATACAAAATTATTTCTTATCTGCATCCTGTTAGCTCCCTCCACCCAACTATCCAACAACACCCTCAAACGGCAACTGTTCATGAGTTAAAGCGGGATCCAACCCTCGCCCTCCTCAACAATATTAGAGAAAAGTGAGTGACCGACCGGTCACCCGACGCTAATACAAGCATACACGTAGGATTATTTAGTGATCATGGGCAAGGATAGGACACTTACTATGAGGTAGGTTGGCTATGAACACAGTGCAAAAAATCGGCAAGCATTTATTAAAAGGCGCTTGGGTCGACGAATATAATATCGGTTGAATAAATAACCCGAAGGATTTATTTGAACATTCAGTCAAAAATGTCACTTCACCATGGCATGAGCGTGAATCTTGCGAATATTGAAAAAGGGATAAAATGTGTTTGATACTTGATTCAAGATGCTTGCAAAAATGAATGCATTGGACAAAACATGTTGGAAGTTTTTTGTAATAACATATTATAAAAAAAACGATACCTCGATTTTACTTTTATTGAAACAAGTTTTAGTCTGACGTCCATCTAGTTTAGAAATAGGGCAACACGACATTCGAATCACCTAACCCACCGGTGGGCCAGGCTAACGCGTCGTACTAATTCCTACTGAGTTTTTTGCTGTTTCTTTGGCAGAAGATGGCCCTTCCGAAACAGTGGTAGTTTCAATATACGACGTCCTAAGCCGAGGTCCGTGCCCTCTCGGGTGCCCTTAGGGTGCATATCGTATGTAGGAGTAGTTTAAGTTCCAGCTGAGCACCGTCAGCGCTCAGCTACAAACTCCGGTGAAATTTAAAAGGCCCGTAGGGCCATAAATAAACTGTCCATTTCGAAAAAAAAAAAAAAAAGAAACGTCCATCTGGCCTTTAAGGCCTTTAAGGCGAAAACGCCAAAGCGCGTCGATGATTCCAAATATAACAGGTTGGGCAAAAGAACACGCGATTTATATGATCGTAACTGGCATCCATACTCGTGAACATAATCAATAGTAGATGTTTTAATTATTACCGTTATTTATAGATATTATTAATTAATGATGAGCTGCTGACCGAAGGCCTAAGTTGGAATTGCATTTAATCCCGTAATTGCACTGGCTGTTCCTTCCATGTAGTTGGAACACAACCACGTGACGTTATTGTGATGAAAATAGGGAGGACTATCCCAGACGAGATAAATATTTTTTTTGCCAATGCACTTGCTTTTCTTTATTTTTAAAACTCATTATATTCTTGTGAGATTTTGAGAATTAACTTTTTTCAAAGTTTGTTACAAAAAGAGAAATAGAAAAAGAAAAGGAAAATGAATTAATAAATTAAATCTGATTATTATGTTCTTATAATCTTATAATGTTCTTACATTGTTTAACGAGGATTAGATTTAAAAACCTTTATTTTATCAAAACAAATTTTTATTATTGCCTTCTTTATTATTGCCAACACGAACAAATTTATATTCATAGCCACAATCTTATTTTTGAAAAGCTGCCTATTATAATAATTGAAATTTAATAATTCAGGGAAAAAAAAGTAATTTAATATTTATGTGATCAAGAACTCCAAATTTTGAGAATTTTTATCATTTTACTTTCATTTGTCTTAAAAATAATTCTGAGGGAAATTTTTTAGTAGATAATATAATGAATATACAAACGCTCAGCAATGTATTAAAAGTTTAAATCATAGTTAAGATTCTTAGAGATTTTTCAATCATTTTAATACTTTGTTTTAAACATAGTTTTGTCGAGAATAAGATTTTTGATGACAAGGCAACATATCATAAAAATTTTTTGATTTTATTACTGCAAAGAAACATTATTATTTCGGATATAGCGCGTATTTTGTTAATCTTTATGTCTCTATTACAGACCCGTTTCACAAATATTAAGTTTTTTGTACGTATACAACAATATACTTATACTAATACTACAAACATATATTTATATGGACATGCAATGAATGGAAACCACTCGATATTTTAAATGAAAAAACTACTGTAAACAAAATATGTATAATCTTCTTTGTGTCGTACAATCGTGAAAATTATTGATACATAATTAAGCGCAGCCCATATTAATTTGTACCAGACAATCAACATTTTGATGAATTTAGCAACAATGAAAGCTTTTAAATTGTATTAAACTTAATTACACTTAAATATTTCTTATTCATTAATTATTCACTTTCGTTCGATATTAATCTGCCTTATAATTGTTCCAGAATATGAACAGCATGTTGTTATAAACTAAGTGCTTTCTATGAGCTGGATATGAAACCTTGAATTTGTAAACACAAGTCTGATTACTAATTTATAATTGAGTTATATTTGATCACAATTTTTTATTTTATATTGTCTGTCCTCCATCTCACCTTATGAACAGTGCCGCTATAGATGAGGATGTTTCACGCCCTTAATGTTTTTGTCGGCCGAGTGGTGTAACGGATATATAGTTTGTATTATTATATAGAGTATTGAATATATAGTCCTTCCTACCATTGTAATATATTTTCTAAAATATATCTTAACCCCGATTTTTTTAGGATTCACTCTAGGTAATTCATGTGAAAAAAAGAACTGACAGATTGTTGATTGACTCTCAAAAATAATCCGCCAATAACGTCCATTACTTGTGGGTTCATTCGACATCGATTACTTTTTTTGACATTGACATTGATAAATTCAGTAGAAAACACCATGGTAACTTATGATTGATTTTTCGCAAATTATTTATTTTATTTTTACAAAAATTTAAAATAAGGGAAGTTTAAGGGGGAAAAGGTTACTCATGAATTAATCTTTCATGCGTACTACTGACCATTAGCAGGTCAAAATCCCATATTGAGTTTGACCATCTTTAGTTATAAAACATTATTGCTCGGAGCACAATTACCTATGTACTATATTTATTTATCGCCCACTCAATGAATAATCAACTGTAAGAGCATACAGAAGGTGTCGGGAGCAATGGTATTTAAATAAGATTATTTAACACCACCAGTATTGTATAGTAAGTGGGATTCGGGGAATACAGCTTACTACAAGTTACAGGACAGAAATACGTAAACACAAAAACCTTTATTTTTTTATTCCTTTTTCAATTGCAATATTTGTTTGTCAGCCATTAAAGCCAGTGCGGGTTAAAATCGACTCAAAAATTTGCATAACGATAGTCTGTATTCGAGAGATAAAAAATTAATTAACGCGATATACGATTGCAAAAAAAGGCAGTGCGTGCTAAACAAACACCCTCTTACCATCGTATTTCTTTATAATAAAAAAAAATCCACGAAAAAATTTGCGTTAGGCTTGAAATTCAAAAAATAAGTCACGTTTTACATTGCATTGAATAACGTGCCCGTTACCGGATTATATCAGGAAATAATGTGACATAAAATTATCGAGAATTGGTTTTAAATGAGGTTGTCACAATTTGGTTGCCACCTGTGGTACTGAAATCAGATGCAGAGGGCTGGATGGCTACTAATATTATAAACGTGAAAGTTTGTAAGTACTGAATTGATTTTTTTGAAACTTTACAATAATATAGCTTATATGCATCAGATTAACACGTAGGCAACAATTTCTAAGGATATTGTGTGAATTGTCCAAAATATCAAGTAAGTAGGAAAAAATCTACCATCTGCGAGCTATTCTGGCGTGCGCTGCCAAAACCGCTAGAGTTACACATATGTAATGTATAATGGCAATGTATGTCTTTTTATAAAAAGCCCACCACAGTATATATAAAAATTGATAATTTATTTCAAATGCACATTTGTTAGAAATAAATACCAAAATTATAAAAAAAATTTTTGGTTATTGTTGTTCATTTATAATAATGGGAATAACATAACAGCAATAATTATGTAAAATCATATAAAATAATTGAAGAAACATGCTTTCTGTACATTGATATAATAAAAAGTAAAAAATTTTAGGGGTTGTTATAATTTTTTTTAAATAGTTATAATTTTTTTTTATATATATTTGTCTGGAGTTGAGTGTCTCAGAAACGGTTTGTCCTTTTTAGGTCATTGTATTCTTCCCATGGCAGTGATTGCAGTGACGACTCCAATGCAACAAAATAAATCAAAACTTTGTCATGTTTAATGTTAGAGGTCTTTGTATTTGAATTTGCTATATTCGGTAATATCGGACTATGATCTGTAAATGGCTCAAACAGGAATGTACGCAACATGCCATTACTTTTTACCATGAAGTGATCCCGACAACTGTTCTTCCTTGTGGGTTTATCTATACCTTGTCAAAGGCCGTATGCAGCCATAAGATTTAGGTAGTCTGAGAAATAACTGGTAATATTCTGCGGGAGAATGTCAAGGCTAATATCTCCGGTGAAGATAATTTGTTCTGTGTGGATCTTTTTTAAGTATTTTTTCAACTGAATCAAGATATTCCGTGGGGTTTCTTAAACTAGGTGATCTATAGGTGGCAATTAGAGAAACTTTGTTTTGAATTTTTAGCACAATGCCACTGCCGTCTTTGATTATAGGTTCATGTGATAGGTTCATCATCAATTTTATCCCTTAAATAAACGACAACACCGTCATTCTGATTATGGTTTGTTTTAGTGCTATATGAGTTGAAGTTACCAATTTTCGGTATGGTTGTATTTTTGTTTGTCCAGCATTCGGTCAAAACATGTATTGGAATTTTTATTTCAGTTAAGAAGACTAGGAGGGGTTTTAAATTACGCTGAATACTACAAATATTTACTGAAATAATGTTCAACGAGTTTCGGTCTAAGATTTCAAGATCAGTATTGTTATTCACCAATGTACAGTTTACATGACCAACAGTATCAATGTCTATAACAATGTCTAAATTAAAATGATCGAATGTAAAAAAATACAATTAGAGGGCCACAGGGCTCGAATGAGATCAAGAGGCTTGACATTACGCTGACTAAATAAAAATATAAGTTGCCTTTAACCACTAGTTGTTGGGTAATCTGTGTGTTATAGGTTATATGTTTGTGATGATATAGTCTGTATTGTGAATTCCTAATTATGTAATTAGTGTAATATAATTATGTAATAAAAGGTGACTGTAGATTGTTGTGTATTTGTGTTATGTATTTGGGTATAGAGTAGGGGCAGAGATACATTATGAAAAATAAGTTTTAATGAGATAAGAGTGTAAATTATTTTATATGTGGCTGAATAATAATTATTAGAAAATACAATAAAAGGTGGGCTTAGGCGCATTTTGGGCTTAGTCTGCTTCTGATTCGACACGTATGAGTGAGGCTCCATCTTCTTTTCGGAGAAAAACTTTTCCATACGACGTCCAGCAATACTTAAATTGGTTTTGCGCACCAAATTCTCCTGCTAAAAAGAAGAGCCTTCTTGTTTTCGAGGTGAGTTTTTCAGATACAAAAATGGGAACACTAGGTACCTGTATACCTGTATCCTGTATACCTGAACAGCAGAGTGAAAGCCTGCAACATATCACTCTGACCTTGGCAAACAAGTTGGGGGTCCAGCTGTCGGTGCAGGACGTGGTAAGCTGCGTGCGCGTGGGGCGCACTTCGGATCCGGCAACACAGAATTCGGGCGGTGCGCGGCCGCGAGCTATCGTGGTGCGACTGGCACGCCGCGCCGTTCGAGATCAACTGCTGAAGGTGGCACGCGTGCGGCGTGGAGCTCGATCCCTTTTTTGGCGCTTCGCCGGCCGCTGCCGCGCTGCATAGCCTGCATACAGACTAACCACTCCTCCTCGCTTCGCTCAGTCTCGGTGTGCGTGCGTTCTCGAGCGCACGTCGATCGCAGACGCCTTCCCGCTCTTTTAGCCCCCGCGCTAATTGAGCACCCAAATTTTATTGGTTGTTGTCGTAATATATAATTTCATAGTTGTTTACCGTATTAAGTTTCTAACGCCGTTTTCACGGCGGACAGTGGCTCGTTAACCGTACTTCTAATAAGTTTCTAACGCCGTTTTCACGGCGATCAGTGGCTTGTTAACCGTACTTCGTGGAACGTGAGCTTCGTCGACGGGAATTCGTTGTTCCAGGACTTCAAGTGCCGTGTTCGAGTAAGTTATCCGCGTCGTTCTCAACCGCCCTACTGCGTGTAGGGTGGTTTTAGGAAGTTAGTCATCGTTGTTAGGTTCATATATTGTCCCTCCCCAACCCCTCCGCAATGGCTTCCCTAAGCTTTGACGAGTTTAGGAAGAAGTTAATTGAAAGTACTGAAGGCATGTCTTTAAATGCTGATAAGTACCATTTTTTAGATTCCCTTATCCCTAATCTCATGACATTAATGTCCACAATGGCCCCTCAGGCCACCCCAGTTCCCCAGACCCCTCAGGTCTTAGGCCCTCCCGCGTCTCCTTCCTCCAGTGACATGGAGTGCGAAGTAGACGCCCCTCCGCGCCGCAAGCGCGCACCCGCGACCGAATCATCCTCGGACGCCACCCCAACTGGCCCTGAGTCTCCCTCTTTTACGCTTGTTAAGAAGCGTTCGAAACAAGACCCGGCACCCTCAACGCCCGTCCCCTCACCCCCTGCGGCGTCTTCAACGCCAGCTGCCCCGGTGTCTTCAACACCCGCTCCGGCCCCAACTTCTGTCAAGGCCAAGGTCCCACCACCCGTTTTCCTTCGGGAAAAGGGTAAATGGACTGAGGTTTCGACATTGTGCAATGAGCACAAGATTCATTACACCCGAGCGGCCAACTCGGGTGAATCTATTAAAATCTTAGTCTCGTCGATAGACGACTTCCGTGCTTTAACAAAGCTCCTCACCGATAAGCAATATGCTTATCATACTTATGCTCTGTCAGAAGAGCGTAAGATCAGAGCGGTACTCAGGGGAGTCCCGTTCGAATTATCGAACGAGGCTATCCTGGAGGATCTGCAGTCCCAAGGCTTCCCGGCACTCGCGGTGCATAAAATGCACAGCAAGTACGGGAGGCAACACCCTCTCGCTTTGGTGGTTCTCGCCAACGTCCCCAAGTCCAGGGAGATCCTCAAAGGGGTTAGCACTATATGCGGCCTCTCTGGGATCTCGATCGAGGCGCCTCATCGCCGCGGTCATCCCGGCCAGTGCCATCGGTGCCAGTTGTACGGGCACGCGGCGGCCAACTGCCGCGCACCGCCCAGGTGCGTCAAGTGCCTGGTCCCGCACTTCACTAAGGAGTGCAATCGCACTCCTGAAACTCCCTCTCCTCCCGATTGCGTGCTTTGTGGCCAGTCCGGCCACACCGCAAATTACAGGGGCTGCCCTCGTGCACCCCGTTGTATGCGCTCCAATTCCAAGAGGGCGGCACCCAAACAGGCCCCGCGCCTTTCTCAAGAAAACTTTCCGCCGCTGCGTAGCCGGGTTCCTCCGGCTGCTAAGCCTACACAGTCCAGGCCTGCCCCAGAAAACTGGAGGCAGCGCCCCGCATAGAATCCCATCCCGGCTCCTCGCCCATACAAACCCACTCCTCAATCCTCCGTAGCAGACGATATGCGTATCGTCTGCGACGCTATAAAAAATGTCGATGTTAGTGAAATCGCAGTCTGAGCCCGTAAACTTAGGGCTTCACGTACTCCGACAGAGCGTTTGCTAGCTCTGGTGGAGCATAGTTCCCTTCTCAATTCATTATAGGTTCATTTAAATGAATTGATCCCTAAATCATGCTTCGGCCGACCTCTGCCCAGCCCCGGCTTCACCGGAGGCTGCCCAGAACGGCCACCAACTCATGTCCCTTTGAGCACCTTCAGTGCAACTTTCACTACAGGCGGAAGACCCGCTAGCGGGTCTCCGCCAGCGCGCCCAACTTCCCGACGGGTGTCGCTTCCGATGAAGGCTAACGGTAATAACTACAGCCAACAGGTGGGTTTTAGTGGGTAGGTGCCATTCTGGTGAGTCCCACATAACCCCCCCGCAGAGGAATTTACCTGCGGGCGGGTATGCATGACGCATCTTCCACCTCTCTCCCGCGAGGGTGCCTCGGCAGCAAAAAAAAAAAAAAAAAGGCGTGGAGCTACTACGGAGGGCACCGGCTTGCCTGTACCCGCTAGAAGGTTTTATGTTAATGAGAGATTGACAAAGACCAATAGAATACTGTTCCGGCTTGCGCGTAATATAGCAGGCCGGTGTAATTGGCGGTTTGTTTGGACCAGAGGAGGTGCTGTCTATGCCCGTCGTCACCAAGGACCGGACGCACCGCGCCACCGCATTCGTTCCGAGGCTGACCTACAAAGGGTTTTTGGAGAAGCCGCAGTTTGTGCTTGATACTCGTCATCAACATAAAATTGTTATTGTTTATCTTTGGCTCTGTTATTGTAATACTTGTATACTTTCTTTTTCATCCGCTGTAATGTTGTGGCTCTGTGTGTTATTTCGCTTTTATGTCTGTCGATTTTTCAAATTGCTGTTTCAAAATCTTTACTCACTTTTTACATATTTACTTATTTATCTACAATACGCCGTAATGAAATATTATTTTTATTTAATTGAAGCTTTTTATAACTACAGATCTACTATATATTTTTATACCGTATTTTTTATCTTGTTAGTAGTGGTATACATTTCTTTATCATTCTGCTACAATACAGCCACATGCTCGTTGTCATTGCTCAATTTTTATTTTAATTATTATTTGAATTCAATAGATCGTAATTTGTGCTACATAGATATCTCTCATGGCTCTTAAAACAACATTTTTAAAATGAGGGCTTTATAACGCAGGTTCACTTAATACGGGTCATGATGATTTTTTAGTTGCTATGGATCGCTTTGACCTAGACATTGTGGCAATAAATGAGACCTGGATTCCCGAGGGTCAGCTGGCGAGAGCTCCCGCAGCGCCTGGATATCGTCTAAAGAACACACCTCGTCCTCAGCACATGTGTAGTGGTCGCGGTGGTGGCGTCGCATTTTATGTTAAACGCGACCTTCGGGTACGAAAAGTGTCTTGACAGTACCATTGAACAGTTGTGGTTGTCAACTAGGTCAAATGGTTACAACATAATAATTGGCACGGCTTACAGGCCGCAGTGGATGAATGTTGAAACCTTCATAAATGACTTAACCATGTCGGTGTCGCATTTTTCAAATTTCGATTGCACCATCGTTATGGGAGATTTCAACATTAATTTGCTTAATTATAATAATAAAAGCTCTGAAAAATTTATCAACTTCCTACAGTGTATGGACTTGAACCAGGTGGTGTCAGAGCCAACACACTTTTCCTCCAGTGGTGCAACCCTGATCGATCTTATCTGTACTAATACTGCAGTAAGAGAGGTGACTGTTGCTAATATTACTGGAAAACTAGGTCATGCGTTAGTGGCAGCTACTCTGACTATTAAGAAAAAACAAGTACCATCAAGATTTGTAACTTACAGGCCGATCAAGGATATAGATTTGGAGAAGTTCAACAGGGACCTTGAGATAGTGAACTGGGAAGCGGTCTCCGAAATTGAAGATGTCAACGTAATGGTCGAAGAATTCAATCGTTTGCTTCTTACTCTTTTTCAAAAACATGCACCCATCAAAAAAGTAAAAAATAAACCAAAACAATCACTTCCCTGGATTACGAGCACGGTTAAGCTCATGATAGATTTAAGGAACAAGGGCTTTGATGCTTTTCGCCAAACGAAGTCTGCAACACGTAAACAATATTACAAGGATTTAAAAAAGCTGACCGACCGCAGTATATTTTATGAAAAAGGCATACTTCGATAACCATCTCAATGCCAAACTTAACAATAGTAAAATATTCTGGAAAAATCTGAAAGAAAGTATTTTGGTTGATATATATTTGAATATTTCAATTTACAATTTTTTTTATATAGAATATTTTAACTTCATAAATAACAAATCTTGCCACACTTAATCCGTAAGTATTTATAATTTAATTGTTTATGGTAGTACGTGTTTTCTAAATAACGTTGTGTAAAGTATTGTAAGATTTAATGTAAGAATGCCACGAAAAAGATCCAACCTCTCTCAGTGCAGCAGAAATGCTAAAAGTATGAGATAAGTTCGATCACAGGAATCTGAAGATCGTAAGGCAAGACTCACTACATCTCAGGAACATCAGGCCAGGTTTCGTGCTGCAGAAACTTCGAGACAGCGAGAATCTCGATTGAGTTCAAATCATTTTCGAATTAAGGACACGAAATAAGGACCACTCGAATTAAGGTGAACATTTGCATTTGACATTAAATATGCGAGCTCAAATCGGAGGCAACGAAAATGCTCAAGAGTTTTCAGATTTGCTACTTCAGATCGGTAACGGCGTGTATCCACAGGAACAAGTAAAAGTTTTTCTTAATGAAAACCAATGCCGCAAAGTTTCATTAATGCGAGACCTCGTATCATCTTTATATGGAAACACAACCCAAATACCAACTTGCAAAAATTTCGACCAAGCAGCAGCAATAAACGCTGAAATTTTGAGCTTTGTTCCGGGGGATAATGTAGAGTATATCTCAATTAACAGAGTTATGGAAAAGAAGAATCTACCAGCTACCCAGTAGAATTTTTAGAATCCCTCATTGCTCCTGTACTACCAGCTCTCAAAATTAAAGTAAAAGTCGGCATACCCAACGGTACCAGATTAAAAGTGACCAATTTACAAAGAAATCTGATAGAACCAGAGATTTTAACAGGGTGCGGAATAGAAGAAAGTGTTTTTATTCCTCGGACTCCTCTCATTCCAAATAAATTTTCATTTATTTTTAAACGAGTCCAGTTTCCAGTGAGCCTATGTTTTGCAATGACAATTATTAAGGTCAGACGCTAAAAGTTGTAAGTGTGGATATAAGCATTAGCTGTTTTTGGCACGGTCAATTATATGTGACTCTGTCACGTGTTAGCAATCCTAGCAGCCTGTATGCTTTCATCCCCGATGCCCATACGTCTATCTAGTTAAGCGAAGCATTACTGTAAAGCGGTTTTTTTTAGCTACCTATATTATAAATAATGATATATAAATAATAGCAATTTGATGGTAGATGTATTAAAAACCATAAACAACCACACATTGTTTTATTTTCATTTTCATTTCATTTCATTTTCAATAAAGAAATATTTTTCCAACTCTTGTATCGATCACGAGTTAACACCTTATTACATATTATTAGAGATAGCATAATCGGGGGGCACGGCAGTGCCCCCGCCAAGTCGCAGGTACTTACTAGATAGCATTACAAAATCGTCTGCCTTTTTAAATTTTGCAACGTGTTTTATAATGTTTAAATATAATTTTTTTATATAAAGCAGTTACGCAACAAACCTAAAACTGCGACGGAAACTTTAGGGTTAAATAAATTTGAGCCGAAAAAAGATTTTGAAATAGTTTTGCAATCAAAATAAGTTTTATAATCAAAGCAGTAAATACATTTTTACAAAAAAAACAAGAAATAAATTTTGTTATTATCCATGCAAAATGATGTTTTATCCAATATGTATTTAAAATGTAAAGTTTTAGTACAACTAAATAAACATGGCAATTAACAACAATCACTTCAGTTCAAAATTTAAAGTTAAAGCAACCTAATCCAATAGCATAACGGTTTTACTGATATTTGCAAGCGGTGTGCAATATTGTACTAACTTCATTTTACTGAACTGTAGTAGAGTAACAGGCAACTTTCGTATAACTCTAGATTATGCGTGTGCAGTGCAAAATGTTTTTATTTTGTTTGAGTGAAAAGTTAAATTCGGAAGGGTAGGTCAAAGGTCAATTATGTACAGATATGACAAAGCTAGAAAATAGTTGAAATTAGGAATATTATTAAAATTTTTACGAAGTGACGGAAAAATATCAATATTTTATATCACAAATATATATTTTGTATCACGTTAAATAGAGCGCGGCAAACCTAGGGTAAGAAAGAGATGATGAATAAATCATATTCAATGCATTTATTAGTTGTTAAATTTATACTTAAAATAAAATGTCGATTTAAATTCAAAGACATCAAAAATTAATTGAAACCTATAAAGCGTGCTTAGACTTATCTCGAACTAATCTAAACTAAGCTATATCGTTTTGGTTTTTAATAGCGATTGGTAATAAACATTTTGTCACATTTTTCAGAATATGTAAACCACATGGTATACAAACTTGCTTATATGAGCATTTAGCTGAAATCAGTTTTGATAATTTTTATAGATTACAGCCAAGGTGACATGTCTGAGAGAATATTCTATAAGTATTAAAAAACTTGATACACCAATCTTGTCAAATTGGTAGCCATTACTATTTACAAAATTTTCAACATCATGTGTTAGAAGGCGAACGGCTGTAATAGATGTAACCCAAGAGGCTGCTGCGACACAGGTTCCCGCGCCTTTATTTTGACTGTGGCACTCAAATATGATAAAGTACAAATTTTACCGATATACTACCTTCTGGCGCTCTATTTACAAAATTTTCATGATCATGTGTTATAAAGCAAAGGCGCCCTACATTTAACCATTTCGCTTAGATCAGTGTGTTTGTCCGGGGATTTATTTTATTGTTATAAGAAATATGGCCATAGTTATTGCGCCACAAATTTTTTCGATTCAAATGAAAGACTTTCATATTCAATGTTTTCCTATTTCACTGGCAGAATAAATAATACTGGCTTTTCTAACATTTTCCAAAATATAATAAAAACAATTACACTTGACTTTGCAAATTTTCCATTGACTACCACTAATCTTGACTGCAATAATACCATTAAGAACAGTTCTAAACCCCAAAAAACTAATAATTTATTTCGTGATTAAATCTCTAAATGTTTTTCATCAAAATATAGACGGCCTGCTCACAAAATCTGATTTGCTTATGGTAGATTTAGATAGATTAAAAGAAACCAAAAAACTGGTAGATATAATGTGCATAACAGAACATAATATATCAGTAAAATATTTAAAAAGCCTCCTCATTATTAATTATAAATTAGAGTCATATTATTGTAGGGAAAATCGTCATGGAGGCTCATGCATTCTAATCGAGAATAGCTTGGAATTTTAAAATCTCAACTTTTTAGTAAAACAATCTATTCATGACGTACTAGAATGCTCAGCAATTAAAATAACACAGCCTAAAATTATTGTTATATGTACTTATCGACTTCCACGTTATAGAATGCAATTAATTAATATGTTTTTAAGTAGGCTAGACCAAATTTTTAAATATGTTACGGACTTAAATGACTCAAATTTATTGTTTGTGGTGACTTCAATATTGACATTTTAAAAAACAATACAATAACCCGTGACTTTATGCAGACAATATTATTTAATTATAACCTACACTTTCAATTTAAAGAGCTGACAAGTTTGCAAAGTAAGATGTGCTTAGATAATATTATGTATAATCTACGCGGAGCTAAGGAAGAAATAGTGGAGTTAGCTCTATCAGACTATACTGCCCAAATTCTGGAGGCACCCATCAAAAAGTCATGTAGGCTTAAACATTGGTACACTAACAAACGTGATTTTTCTCAGGATAATATAAAAAAAAATTATTGATATAATTGCTAGCTTGAGTTTTGTTAAAGTATTTAACACTGACAAACACTGCCTTTAATATATTCCATGACCATTTCAAACTTTTCTATAACCTGTGCTTCCCAGAGATTAAAGTAAAAACGTATGCTACATATAAACCTAAATGGATTTCAAAAGGCATCAAATTATGCAGTAAAAAAAGACGTTACCTTTTGTGGAAATACCGTCTGTCTCCTACATTAGCTAATAAATCTTTTTTTAAAAATTACAGTTCTAAATTTCAAAAAATAATACGTTTGACTCAAAAAATACAAAATGAATATTTTATTTGTCAAACAAAAAACAAATCTCAAGCGCCATGGAAAATAATTAATAAATACAATGGACACTTACCAAAAGAAAATATATCTTGCATATTGAATGATAATATAGAAATATCAGAACCGACAAGAATAGCAAATAACTTTTTCATTGACTCAGTAAAAACAAAAGACATTGATGGACTTCCAAAAAACAATAACTATTGCCGCAGTATTAATTCAATTTTTTTGACACCTACAATAGGAAATGACGTATTAAGAACTATTAACTTACTTAAAAGTACCAATAGCGTAGGTTACGATAATATTTCTACGAAAATTATCAAGAGTGTAGGTCGTAATAAAGCACCAATTCTAAGTTATATCATCAACTTATGCAGGGAATCTATCCAGACAGATTTAAGCTGTCAATAGGTGTCCCAATATTTAATAAAGATGATAAAAAGCTTTTAAAAAATTATCGTCCAATTGCTAAGATTTCTGTATTCTTAAAAATATTGAAAGGCTTATTTATGATAAACTCAACAACTTCATTAAGAGTAGTAACTTGTTGTCCAAAAACCAATATGGATTTCGTAAAATTAATTTATAAACATGGCAGTTTACAAATTCCTTGAAAAGGTTATAACTAATGTAGAGAAAAGGAAACCAACATTAGCCTTATTCAAGGACATGACTAAAGCTTTTGATTCCGTGCATCATAAAACTCTATATCATCAATGCTCTCGAACTTATAAGATCATATATAAGTAATAATAAATCCCCAGACATACACACTAAATACTAGTAATAGAAGACAAATAACCCAAATCAACAGATTGAACCCTGAAACCGGGTTGAAACCAACTTATGCATCAAATGAAAGATGTGTAGATACTGGCATTCCACAGGGCAGTGTGCTTGGGCCACTATTATTTTTTATTTATATAAAGGACCTTCTTAATGTGACTAACCATTATACGACAATGTTCTATAGATAGTACAGTTCTATTTACTTATGAAAATAATCAAAATATAGAAGTTGACATAAATAATACATTAACATCATTAATAAACTGGTTGCATTAAATAATTTGACAGTAAATTTGACTAAGACATATTTAATTAATTATTTTAAACAAAGCAATAACTATCCATTACACATTAACATAAACCATCTTCGTAATACGGTGAAAGAAGTTGATTCTACTAAATTTTTAGGTTGGACAGTAAATAATAGGTTGACATGGAAAAATCATATTACAAGCTTAACCAAAACAGTTAATCATTTCTTATTTGCGCTATATAAGTTAAAAACTGTTACCAATATTACGACGTTATTAACATGATATCATGGATATGTTGGATCAATATTAAGATATGGGATTATGTTTAGGGGCAACACCACAGATAAACACTCAGTTTTCAGGGCTCAAAAGAGATGTCTTAGGTCTATGTTTGGACTCAAGCAAGAAGCACCTTGTTAACTTTACTTCCGTAAATACAAAATCTTAACATTACCGGCTATGTACATTTGGGAAATTGCAAATTTTGTAAGGAGTAACCCACATTACACCCAGAAAAATTCTATAGGCACCCGCCGTGAGGACACTATAAAACGTACAGTTACGCGCAAAACCCTTCTTCAAAGGATTAGCATTAAAAGCATGGCCCCTATTGTCTATAATAAACTACCGCGAGCTATTAGGGCAATCCAGACAACACACAGTTTAAATCTGAGCTTAGTGGTTTTCTTGCTGAAAAAGCACAAATAAAAGATTTTTTTGATGACATGACCCATTATTAATATTAAATTTTTAATCTCTTTTCATTCCAAATAATGACATTGTATTACATTTGAAATTCATAATAAGTTGACTGTTATGTAATTAATTTGCCTATTTATTATTAATGTCAAATTAATGATCTCATTGTTTGACATAATTTATATATTAATTGCTATTATTGTTATTCTTATTCATTAATGAAGTTGTAATACATTAAATTTTTTTAAAACTATCATAATTCATATGCCATTAAGGCGAATCATGGCTGTACAAATAATAAAGTCTCACCACCTGTAAAATCTTCCTATGATTATGAATAAATGATTTGAATTTGAATACATTATACGCCTTAGCTTGTTTACAAACTTTACCCATTGAGTAAGCAAAGTAAGCAAGTACATTGAATAATATATTTGTAATATTTGTTCCTGGCAAGTACGAAGCAGCCTCACCTACTATGGCGTAGAGCAATCATCGAAAAAGTCTCATGGCTAACTTTTATTTTAAAAATGTTTTCTTATCGCCTTGGTTTCCGTTTGAAGTAGTTCGGTGAATTATAATAATATAAAATTTTGTTTTCTTGAAAAATTTTTACACGATAACAAATATGTAAAATAAAATAATCTTATGGACAGCCATCAAAAAAATTTGCTAATCTCATGAAACTTTTTGATTTTAATTTTTATTGTCAATCTTACTTTGTGTCCTAGGAAAATCTGGTTGCACCTTTTGATTGTCTCAAAGTTTTTACAATTATTTGAATTAAATGTTTAAGTTTCGCATACCTAATAAATTTGAATGTTTAAACGATGAGACCTTGACATTATGTGTAGTAGCTTTAAAATTCTACATTTTTGACAAAAAAACTTTTGGATACTGTAAGTATATAAGTAAAAAAACCGATAAACTGTTTCGGTATCGTCATTTGAATAAGTTTGTCAAGATAAAGAGAAAAGTTTGGCCAGGAATAAAAAAACACATGAGAGATTCAGGGTCGATATCATTTCAGATTGAAGAGGCTTAAGTGGTGCTCTAGAATCACATAAACATTTGCTTCCTCGGGGATTGAACCTGCCACACCCTTTATTGAGGACCGAGCCTATGTCAGCACTCTTTAAAGATCGTTATGGCGGAATGTTTTTTTTTTCCTTTCTTTATTTTCTCCACTTCCGATACCATAGAAATTTTGGGATTACAGCGTATGTTTTTCTTCGATACTGTATCTGTCTAATCATAAACTAAATACAGTCTTTATAATGCTTTTTTTTATCTCATAGGGAGCATACAAGCACGTGATCTGATAATAAGTGGCATACCCACCCATGGATATACAAGTTTTAAGTATTAATAGTATTTGTGATTATTTTATGGACCAATGATACGTTGCAAGCCATAGGCTTCCGACGACATTGCTTTTGTTCCATAGTTGCAGTTGTGCCTTCCCTTTGCCCTTCAGTACATATAAAGAAACAATCAAATATTTCCTCTTTGCAATAAATCTATAGAATATGGATTTCATTCGAGATGTTTGATAGAATTCTTGGCAATCAATACATATATTTTTTTTATTTATTTAATGGCACAACAAACAATATTAGGTTAGAACTATACATATCATTATAATATTTTCTTAATTGCACCCCAATTATTGCTATGCATAGCATTTAATATATATAATTTTAATTTAGTAGGCTACACAGAAAAATATTAACTTAATAACTAACAATGCCTTTTTTTTAAATAAAAAAACTAACAATTCAGTGACAAGAAACCAAAATATTTTTTAATTTTTGAAAATTCAAGAAAGTCATTGAGGTTTTGAGAAAAATATCTACATTTTTACACTTTTCATTATATGACCTGCACATGCGATACAATGCGTCATTATAAGTGACATTATTATTACAAAAAGGTATATAAAACAATTTTTCAGTGAAAACTGTCTTAACAAATCTGAGGCGTTCCATTTATAAAAAAAAATTATGAATCACATCCAGTTCTTGGTTATTACGTCTTGACAGAAGTGTTTCAACACGATAGAATGTTTAACACATTATAAATATAAAACAAAGTCCCCAAGCCGCGTCTGTCTGTCTGTCTGTACGCAGTAAACTTAAAGACTACAAAATTTTCTTTTTTATATACATTATATATTTAGATTTTATGTTTCAAAGAGGTTTTTTTATTGCCGTTATTGGTCTAGTTCAGACTTCAGATAAAGAAGGTAAATTCCTTATAAACTACATATTAGTTTTAAAACTGACCGTAATCATTATATCGAGTTAAAAACTTTAGAATCTCTCTCGATGCCTATAAGGCATATTTGACAAATTCCAAAATAAAAATTGTTTTTGCTTTGACTGAGATGCTTATCTTGTCGTCTTAACTAGCACGAAAGGTAAATAAGTCTTAGATAATAAGTATCCCTACTCTGTCTTTAAATGAATAATTTATTCTTTAAACGAGGGATAAATGTTTTTGTCAACAATATAATGCTGAAATTTTTATATACACTGATAATATATAAAGCAAGCAAGTATAGTTGGTATTTATAATATCTGTTGTAATCATGTAAGTTCATGATATTAAAGAAAATGTTTTCGTTGTTTGTAATTATCTAGGTATATATAAAAATTAAATACACTATAACTGAAAATGAATTTTGTTTTATTCGAACTAAACTTATTTTTTTACTGTAAGTTTTTAAGTGAAGATATTTATTTTAAATTTAATCTTACTATTAAGTCTTCTCCCAGACCTTCCATTTATTTTCTCATATCAGTTTCATTTAGGTCCACCTAAACTTGTTTTGAATCACTTGAAACACAACTTTATGCACATAAAACCTATTGCACAACTCTGAAGCAGCGGAAAGTTTTTAATTAATTACCTAACGGCGTTTATTGCACTTATAAGACTTGAAAACATAATACCTTATAGCTTTTTGGATAGAGTCTACTTTACTGTATTGATAGCACACGTATAAGTTACCAAGTTTCTAGAGAACTTTCGCATGTCGAAACAGTTTGTGTCTGTACGAAATCTCTTTTTAAGCATTTAAAATGAAGAGTGTATTCGTGCTTTATAAAATGCAACCTTTTTTATGTTGAAATGTTATATTTTTTTAAATTTTTATAGCCGGTAAACGAGCAACTGATCCACTTAATGATAAGTAGCATCCGCAGCTGTCAAAGTCATCATTAGTCAAAGATGTTTTATATATTGAATAATAATATTTTAGAAATAACTGGGTTGCTCACTTCGTGAACGGGTACTGTCTGAGGATTTCCGTCGTTTATATAAATAGTTTTCGGGAACAGCCATGCTAACAAATGCAGATCAGAATTATTTTATATAGACATAAGAGCTGTTGTAAATTAATTTTGAAAAAATTGTAGTTTTTCCGCACAGATGGCAGCTTCTTGCTTTGTATAACATCAACAAGAATAACTATGTAATTGTCAAATTTGAGTAGTAAATATCTGAATTTGAATTTTATTGAAATTGAAATCGACTGTCAACTGTGGGCTACAGTTGGAATTGCCTTTGTTCCAGAAATAATGCGTAAACGTGACTATTATGGCGGTCAAAATGGAAAGGACTATAAAACTTTTGTTTATAATATGATAAATGTAAAGAGTGTATGTTTATTAGTCACTCACGCAAAAACCTCTGAATGGACTTAAAAGGCATGGTAACAATTTGAGCTGAAATAACAGGTAGGTTTATAGGCTTTACGTAGGCAAAGCAATTATCTCTGAACGTAAAAAAAACCTTCAAATTACACACAATTTGTTTGCGATCGCGCTATTTTTTTTTTGACAATTATAAATTGAAGTCTAAGTAGTGCGAAAATTTTGCCATCGCAAGTAACGTATTAATATTAATAAATAAAACCTATGGCAATTTACAAAGGGAACTTTATAATTATTTTTTTTCACTTCAATGCCTAAGCCTCAATTTAATAATTTGATTTTATGTCCTGAGCTAAACCCATTTAAATAGAGCCTGTTACCCGTGATTGTCAATGGATTTGCAGTGTCGATTACTGTATATTTCAGATCTAAGTAAATAATAAGATAATTTTACGAAAAGTAGCGTGAGTGTCTTAATGTCTCAATGACTGGCGCCTCTGCATAAAATTACAGTGAATATGGGGGTTAAGGTTAAAAGGAGGAAGAATATTATCCCTAAACGAGTTCTTAACAAAAGCAACTCTTTACTTCCATGTTTTTACTTCAAACCCTAACTGAATGTTTTATTAAAACAATAAAACACCCACGACTCATTTTGCTTATGGGTACAAATGCCACTTACCATCAAATAGATCGTAAAAAAAAACAATTTTAGGACCCTAAAAACCGCTGAGTACTGCGTTAGGTTAAATCGAGTTTAATTTAGATTCCAAACAACTTTAAAAATTAAAACGAAACTTGTTGGTTGAAACGCTCAGTACGAGTAGGTAATTTGTCCTAATTTACATTTGGAACTTAATTATTTTCGTTTCTAAATACTCAAGTATATTTTGGGAAATTCACTTTGAAAGTGAGTGATGTTGTCTGCAATTATTTGAGGAATTTTCATTGTTATAGTGGACAAAACCGAAATATATAAAAAAGTAGCGCTGGCATAACGGTTTGTTAATTAAGTTTTTTTTGTAAATACCTACTAAGAAACAAAAGGAACTGTCAAAGTGACAGTTTGAATATTTGAACCCCATTTTTAAACAGCAAAATAAAATAATAAATAAAATATTTATCATTGATTAAAATGGTTGAGAGTGAAAGTGAGGACGAAGATAGCAAAAATAAAAGTGATAGTGAAACCAGAAGTTGCCAGTCTATTATTCTTAACTCGGAACACAAACTAGAAAAACGGAAAAGAAATATGATAGAAAAAAGTGACGAAAGTAGTGAAGATGGATATATTACGGTTTTAAGAAGAAAACCTAAGCGTTTAATAATAAGCGAGCTAGGAGACGAGACAATTCAAGAAAAATCAATGGAACAATCAACAGGCCAAAGTAAACAATTTGAGGTAAGCATAACCTCTACCGAACATTTGCCTAAACAAATGTCAATGGCAAAGTTGCTGAAAAACGAAAATATTATCAATATTACAAGGGTGAGATACAAAGGACCTTTCAAAGCCTTGATAAGATTTACAGATAAAAATGATGCTCTGAGACTAATTGAAAACCTTAAATTTAAAGAAATGCAATTACGATGTCAGCTTACTTATGAAACGACCGTAAGTTACGGCGTGGTTAAGGGCATAACTATTGATACTTCGGAAGGAGATCTCCTGGAACTTTTCGAAAGTGAGGCAGAAATATTATCAATAAAGAGATTGAAAAGATTGGATCAAAACGGAAAATGGGTTGATAGTGAGTCAGTTCGAGTTGGATTTAAAAGTTCAAATCTACCTGAGAATATTAAGATTTACAGTATTAACTTCAAAGTGTTTCCGTTCATATTTCAAGCTTCTCAATGTACGAGATGCTGGAAATTTGGGCATTTCATAAAATATTGCCCATTCAAAAAGATAACATGCATTAAATGCAGCAAAGAACATAGTACATGTGAAACTGAAGTATATAAATGCGTCAATTGCAAAGGCCCTCATATGGCAATAGACAGATCTTGCCCTGCTTTTCTGAAAGAAAAAGAGATTCGTCAACTAATGAGCGATAGAAACGTTACGTACAGAGTAGCACTACAACAGCTTTTAACCATAAAACCTCCAAAAACACAAAACCCTAGTAATATAAACAATAACCCCCAAATTCATGAAAATTTTCAACCGCTTAATGATGATCAACCAAGTGCCCTACAAGCAAAGAAGCTATATAGCAGTGCAGTTAAAACAAAAGTTACAGTACACAGAGAAAATAATACCACAGATGAAAAAGAGACTCAAAATAAAAACAATAAGAATATACAATTCAAGTCAAACATGCACAAATCATCACATCGAAAGCAAAACTTTGTGGAATTAGAAAAACAGTATATGGAGAATATAGAAATAGAAGAATCGAATATACATAATATGGAATTTGAGTACGGTAACAATGAAGAAGAAAACCAAACAAATAATGAAAAAAGTGACCTCTTAAGAAAGTTAAAAGAAGTAATACTTTCAAAAAGATCTTGGGAAGAAAAAATCCTTATAGTTATTAAAGTTTTAATAAGTGAAATTAAAACATTATTAGTTAACTATATATCAAAAGGGGACCTTATGAAAACCATTCTAACAACGTTTAATGGATAGCAGCACATACAACACTTTAGTTAATCTACAATTTGCTCAGTGGAACTCACAAAGTCTTTACCCCAAGTGGCTAAGTCTTGAAAATCTACTGATTCAACAGAAAATCCATGTGGCTATTATTTCAGAAACATAGCTGAGCTTAGACACCATCCTTGGCAGTAACACTTATAATATATTTAGAATAGACAGACCGGACTCGTACGGAGGAGTGGCAATACTAGCTCACAAATCAATTCAGTGCCAACACAAAAGTGTCCAGTTAAGTAACCCAGGAATAACGATATAGTGGCGAGTGCGCATCAGATAGATAATTAAGTAGTTTTTTTTTTCAATGAGTTTGCTCAACTGTGTCATACAATAGGGCTGACATGTTAAGTACAAAAGCCCTTCCAAAATAAAGAAAAAAAAAAAAAAAAAAAGAAACAAAAGAACTTAATTTAATATTTAACTGAATACACCTAGTCTCGCCTTAGAGGCGCCATAAATTACTAACTATAATTTTAATTATTATATTTAGAAGGTTAAACACGTGTTGATTTAAACTTGTTTTGATAACTGCGCATCAACATGTTTGTTTTCGTTATTTACATAGAAATTTGTGATTCCCTATCTTCCTTTATAATGTTATAAATGCGAAAGGGGATGTATTTGGTGCGCCTTTTGGATACACCTTTTCAGTGGTGCAGAGGGTACTTTTTCTTAAAAACAGTACTGTTTTCTAGGAATACGCCAACGCAGCCGCGCATTCGCCTACAAGACATTTGCGATAGTTTTTTAACACTCAGATGTTGTATGAATTACAACAAGTAAGTAATTAATGATATATCTAAGATCCTCGAGCACTTGGCGCCAGGATGATATCTCCTTTTTAAAGTTTATATTTGATGTTTTCTATTGACAAATTAAAATATACATACATACATAAATACAAACAACCATGACCCGAAAACAAACATCTGTGTTCGTCACGCAAATTAATGCCCCGCAAGGACTCGAACTTGGGACCTCTGGCGACCCTTTTTTTAAAGGCTTTTTTGATTTTTTTAGATCAGGTCAAAGATATTGTTTCCTTCTTAACACTACCAAACTGCAGTTATAAATTGCTGCGTCCATTCTTAACTCTTGCTAAAGTGCCGTTTCATATAATAAAACCAATGTGAATCAGAAGCCATAATTTTTTTTTGTTCCCTCTGACGCATACTCCGCGCGCGCGATCGAAGTTATGTGGGACTTGTCCCGACGCCTACCAGAACCATACCCACTAAAAAAAACCCCTGTCGGGTCGTGCATTTTTGCCACTCAGCCTTCATCTGAGCGACGGCCAATTGGAGAAAGAGGCCGCGCTAGCGGGGCCCTTAAGGGGTCACCCGCTGGGATTTACATAGCACTGAAGGTGCTCAAAATGAAAAGTAAATAATGAAAAACATTAAAAATTGAAAAATAAAATTGCATTAATTCGGATTTACGTTAGAATTAGAATTTACGTTAGAATTAGAATTTGCGGCCTGAAGGGCTTCGAGATCTAAGGTTAATTGCGTGGGTTCGCCAGTGTGCGCGTTTCTCGGTCTAGTGACTTTGAATTTCGAATCTAACACAGGAGCAGTATATGAGACTGAATCTCGAACAAGATGATTGGGATGGGTTTCGGCACGTTTGAAGAACGATTCTGAGAGTGTTTGAGGTGCTGTTGCACCGTAGGTAGTTTAAGATCTCTGTGCAGGTCCGCGTTACGCACGTACCAAGGTGCGTTTGTGGCCCTGCGACAGAAGAGATTTTGAATCACCTGCAGTTTATACAGGACGGAGGGTTGGGCGTGGGCAAAGACTGGCGAAGCATATGACATGGCGGGTCTAACGCAGACCTTATAAATCGTGCGTTTATTTCTGAAAGACATTTTTCTTTTTCTACCTAACATACTATATAGGCGGCTAAAGTAAAAACGCGCGAGTTTCGTTACTCTATCGACCTATGGCTTGAAAGAAAGCATCTGATCTAAGGTGACGCCTAAGTATTTAATACTGCGCTTCCAGGGGATGGGAATACCTAACATTCGAATGTGGGGATCGTTGTAGCGATTACGGAGTTTGTAGTCGAATTGAATAGCAGAACTCTTTTCTGGGTTGACATCGATACGCCATTTTCGAAACCAAACACCGAGGGAGTTTACGGCCTTTTGGAGTCTGGTGATGTTATACGGGATCGCTTGACCTTTAGTGTAAAGGGCGGTATCGTCTGCAAAGGGAAAAGGGATGTCGTTAGTGTACACAGTGTATAGCAGAGGGGCGAGGACTGAGCCTTGCGGGACTCCAGCCTTTATAGGACGAGGCGCGGAAGCGTACCTTCATGTTTGAATCGGAACGTACAGTCTTTAAGAAACGACGCGATTAATCTGACTAGGCGAACCGGTAAGCCTATTTTGTAGAGTTAAAAAACGAGACCGCTGTGCCAGACTTTGTCGAAAGCCTTGGCTACGTCAAACAGAACCGCGACTGTTTTATTACGACGCGGATAGAATCCTTCGAGTATGTTCTCGACGATTTGATGGACTTGCTGAGGGCAAGAGTGCTTAGCGCGAAAGCCGAACTGGTGGGGAATAATGAGAGGGTCGCCTTCACTTTTCTCTTCGACTTCAAAGGCAATATTGCCGTCGGGACGAGTGAGAGGAGGAACGTGAGAGGCGGTGTCTACTCGTAAGGCTCGGGCCATTCGATAATACGCTTGGTGGGACGGGGAGATATTCTCCATGAGAAACTGAGCGTCTCGGAGTTCCGCGAGGCAAGACCTAACTTTACGTTGAAGCTGAGTCACAGCTGTTCTGTATGCGGGCGTGGGATATTTCTTGGCTCTCCGGAGAGCCGCGTTCTTGGCTTTAATGAGATTGCTAACGGCTAGGGGAGGCGCGGGTTTGCCTTGCTTAGCAACATTTTCGTTATCGCTGATGGCAGAGTTGATAGCATCAGTGAGAGTGTTGACTATAGAATTTATTTTATCCGGGCTATCTAATTGGTCGGGCGAAATCGCGAGCGGAGAGTTCGTGTCCTCTAAGGCTGAAACTAACGTATTTTTAAAGCCTTTCCAGTTGGTAAAGGTCTTAGGAGATGTGACGTTATCGTTAGCCGCACCTAGCACGAGGGAGACGGGGTGATGGTCAAAGCCTAGGTCATCGAGCGGTTCGATAGACCTGAGAGATTTATTCGCTTGATAATTGCAAAGTCAAGATGTCAGGAGAGTAGTTCGGATTGTTGGGTTACTGAGTGGGAGTGATGGGAGATATAACGTCTAAATCAAATGAGTTAGTGATTTCGAGGAGAGCGATACCGCTGGTGTTGGTCGATAGGTACGTCCAGTCAGTATGTTTGGAGTTAAAGTCTCCGAACACAATGACTAAATGGCCGAGGGCGAGAATGGCCTCAAAGTCGCTGCGGGTTGGTATGGAGCCACATGGTATGTAGACTGAAGCTATGATGATGGTCGGATGACCAGTCATAGCCAATCTACACACAGTGGCTTCCATGTTGAGGAGAGGAGGGGTAGGGAGAGGACAGCAATGGAAGCCTCTTTTGTAATATATAGCGGTGCCGCCGAAACCGTCGGAGTTGGGCCTATCGTTGCGAGTAAACGCGTACTTAGGAATAGCGAATCCCCTGGAGCGGTTTAGAGTGAGCTATGTCTCCTGGAGAAGCAATAAGTCTGGCTCGTTGTTCTGAAGGAACAGTTTGAGCTCAGGAAGGTTGGTGCTAAGGCTACGAGCGTTAAAAGATACTAGGGATAAGCCCTTTGGTTTAATACGACCGGACGCGGGATTTGCGGGTCTAGACATTATAATTTACTTATTTACGAATTTATCCAAAAATAAAAGAATTTACAACGAACTTAGGAGCG
Source organism: Marasmarcha lunaedactyla (assembly GCA_923062675.1). Lineage (NCBI taxonomy): Eukaryota > Metazoa > Arthropoda > Insecta > Lepidoptera > Pterophoridae > Marasmarcha > Marasmarcha lunaedactyla. The sequence continues at coordinate 5,233,954 of OV281361.1, read as the reverse complement.
AGTGATGCTCGGCTAACGCAAATAAACGCTCTTGAGGAGAACGGGCGGCTCGCAATTTGCGTGCGAGTACGGAGATTTCGTTAATGTGTACGTTTTGAATGACGTCGAACACGGTCTTCATGTCCTCAGCCAACGACGACTGAGGTGAAGATGACGGAGCAGGACGCGGCCCTACGGAAGTTATGGGAGCTGGGATAGGACGGGAAGGTGCAGGCGGAACGGCCGGACGCTGCCTCCAAGACAGAGCCGGAGTAGGCGTCGGCTGAACGGGCCTTGCTTCCGGGGGACCCCGGTTGCGCAGCGGCGGGAAGTTAGCGGGAGTGAGCGGTGGCGCCGGTTTAAGCGCGGCCCTCTTGGCGGTGGAGTGCGGAGCGCGCGGGCAACCCCTGTAGTTAGCTGTGTGACCGGACTGGCTGCAAAGCACACAGGCAGGGGGGAAAGTGGATTCGGGAGTGCGAGTGCACTCCTTCGTTATGTGGGGATCCAGGCACTTAACGCACCTGGGGGGGAGCTGAGCAGTTAGACACTGCGTGGCCATAGAGCTGGCAGCGGTGGCACTGCCCAGGGTGACCGCGGAGGTAAAGAAGCCATAGACACCAAGATCTCATAAATACGCGGAAGCAATTATCCGAAAACAACGTTGTGAATTGCAAATAAATGCACAAGAGTTGGGAACAATAACTTTAATAAAGTTTGTAGTACAGAAAAAGTTGTGGCACGCTTTATACAGTTTTTAGTAAAACTAAGAGTATTTTTTAGTATTAAACTGCTTGTAACCGAGGGTAAAGTTACAACGAGATATCATGCCTACAGAATATGACTAAACTACACTATATTGTGAACATTTGAAACTACTTACATGTGAATACGCAAACGTGCTGAAATGAAAAACCAATGATAAAAACCAAAATCTACCCTACACCAGGTTTCAATGAATTTTTTCAGGACAATAAAAAAAAATAAAAAGTAATAGTGATGTCTCCTGACTTCACCTGGATACTTCACCAGGGTTAAAAATGTTCTTGTAAAACATTGCCTATAGTACGAGTATATTCCAAAAATAATAATTTTAACTTTATCACACAATACAGGTAAAAAAATAATATTTTTCCTGCAGAACCTAAAAAAATTTCATATAAGATCTATCACTTACAAACTCAAGAGTTTCTCCGATGTCGTAAACTCTTTGAGGTGCAAAGTAGTTTACAGAATTGAAAAACCCTCATCTTTCTGGTCACAGCCTCTCAGACAGGCAAAATGAGCGAAAATATTCCGACTTTGATCTACGGGAACGGCCACGCTTTTCTGGATATTTTTCCTTGAATTCGAATATAGTAAAACTCACCGAAGTTCGTAAGCTGGTATGAATGTTTGATGGCATAAACACTTAAACTAGAAACGTTGGATCTGTGAAACGGTTGGCGCTTCCATGTCTTTGGACATTACAATTATGTTTATTTTTAATTTATTAATCTAAAAAGATCAAGCAAAGAAATTCTACTGGCCTTTATACCACTGTGCCTTCCCTGTTCTATGGGACGATCTTCGATATTGATTGAAATCTAAATCAATATATGAAAAACGGATATTATAAAATTTTTTAATCTTAATTAAAAAGTTTGTTAATTTGTTCCAATTTTTGTTTTGACCACTTGTTCTTACATCGGCAAACCCCAATTATGTGACTACTTGTAACTATGTAAAAATGTGAACAAAGTTCGAAACTCAAAATAAAGCAACGTATATTTGAAACTACACATTTCAAGCAAATATTAGGTTTACCTACCTTTACCTATGAAATTGCCATTTTTCACGAAATAAATGAAGCGTAATTTTTTTATATATTTTTTATTTCTATTAATCAAAATAATCACCCATGCAATCAATGCATCTTTGCCAACGCATTGGTAGCTTATTGATGCCTTTCTTGAAGAAATCAGCTGGACGGGAGGCAACAAATTCTTCAAAGGCATTTTGTACTGTCTCTCGGGTATTGAATTTTTTTCCCGCCAAGAAGTTATCCAAATTCTGGAAAAAGTAGAAGTCTGTAGGCGCAAGGTCTGGTGAGTACGGCGGATGACGGGGAACTTCCAACCCCAACTCTTGTAGCTTGGAGACCGTCTGCTGTGCAGTATGAGGTCGCGCGTTGTCGTTCAGGAGCAGTGGAGCCGAACGATTGACCAAAGCTGGTTGGAGACGTGCGAGCTTCTCCATCATTGTGTTCAGTTCTTCACAGTACACATCTGCAGTAATGCTTGTCCCGTTTGGCAAGAAGCTGTGATGAATTACACCCGCGTTAGACCACCAAACAGTGACCATCACTTTTCTAGGGGTAAGTTTTCGTTTAGGGCATTGTTTGGGTGCTGAACCAGGGTCCAACCAACTTGCTGAGCGCTTACGATTGTCAAACAGGATCCATTTCTCGTCACAAGTAACAATGCGGTTCAGAATTCCTTCATTTGTATGCCTGCTGAGCAGTGCAAGGCACGTCTCCACGCGTACTTCGCGCTGGCGGTCATTGAGTTCGTGGGGTACCCATTTGTCAAGCTTTTTTCCCTTGCCAATTTGACGCAAATGGACCAATATTGTTTTGATTCTAACTTCGAAAGCTGCTGCTAATTCAGCCGTGGATTGAGTTTCATCAGCTTCCACAATTGCCTTTAATTCGTCATTGTCGACCAAAGTTTTCGGACGACCACGGGGTCCATTTTTCAGGTCAAAATTTCCAGAACGGAAGCGGGTAAACCGATAACGGGTGGTGCGTTCGTTTGTAGTGTTTGCTCCGTAAACGTCGTTGATGTTGCGTGCCGCTTGTGCCGCTTTGCTGCCACGACGGTACTCATACTCCATAATTACTCGAATTTTTAACTTATCCATGATGACGAAAAATGTTCGAATGCGTTGAAAACAAAACACTAACTATTTAACAAATGACGATTTTAGAAAAAGACTTCCATGTTTGTCAAATAAAATTAATTTGAAATTAGAATAAACAATTAAAAAAAAATATATATTTTCATTTGAAATGGCCAGTACGGCAAAACGGCAGTTTCATAGGAAAAGACCTATTATATATCCAGCAGCCGGATATATAAATTAGCCATTTGACTAAACGGCTGATCATGTTGCTAAATAGATTTATCCAACCAATAAAATAATTGTAATCTGTATTGATTTTGCCAATAAATTGGTTAGAAAGCAGGTTAAAATCCTGCAATTTACCCTAGCACACGAAGTAAGTGCCACAGCAGCCGGCAAGTTCCCGGTATGAGCACGAACTGTACAAAAAAATTACGTTTACCAAAACACTGAGCTGTTTAGCTGTTAATACCATTCGCCTGCGACATATAGAATAATGATGAATATACAAATATTTGGTTTCTTCTAGCAAACCATTATTTGGATGTGATGGTAAAATCTGGTTATCAGTGATTGACAAGGGTTTGATGACGCTTCGTTTGATCAAAGCAACTTTTTATTAAGAGACAAACGGATTATATCTTATATTCAATAGAAGTAAAATGAAACAATCTCTTCATTTAAAACAAGTTTAATATAGACTCAAGTATAATAAGGCACTTCGCATACTCGTTAACATGAATAAGTTATACTATTTACAGTTCTCTATATAAATTTACGAAAACCTAATTAAAAAAGCTTGCCCTCACACAACGATATGACAAACATCGATATTTGAGTATTCTGGCCAGAATTGAACGGTTCATTATTTATACGTCATGGACGACGGGGCAAAGGACTACGCTGAAAAAATAATTTGGTATTTCGTATATTGTATTGTTTGGTTTTGATTAAAAAGTCAATCACTGTGAATTCAAATTTAAATTCGAAATTCAATTAATAGGATTTTATTTTATAATGATTTTAATAAATCTGATTTTATTTCATCGTAGGTAAAAAAAATTACACTTATTGATTTTCTTTTATTCATCTGCTTCGAGATTGATAACCTTAACCTCCACTTTTAAAAGGTATTATAGGTAGATCGACAGTAAAAAATTCCGGAGGAAAAAATACACCAAAAAGAGTGCCACTCTTATTTGGAAACGGTTAATTACATGAAATAGTCTATTTTTATGTATATTTATATGTATATATTTTGTGTATGAAGTAGTAATTTAAGTATACTATTTAACTACAACATGAAAGAAACACTTCGTGATGACGAGGAAATATGTAACAGGGTGAAAATTGTCTTAAAAGAACGTGCCAAATTGTAATTGCTGGTGCGCGCCACTTATTACCTTTTTTTTTTATTGAAAAAGGATTAAACGTTTATCTTCTATCTCACCTGATGGAAAGTGAGGATGAAGATAAATCTTTTATATCAAAGACAAATTTTCTGTACACATATGAGTGACTAAAAAAGTCATTATAATTTGACGTCCATATTACCTAAATGCAAAAAAAAAGGTAGCAATTGTGGCCTACGTAAAAACTTGTTTAGACTCACTTCCGCAGATCGGAGCTAGTCGGATAGTTTGTTAAAATGTCCCTTTATCACTTTTTTTTGTACTGAACTGATAGAGACATAAATCAATAATTAGCCTAAAGCTAGGCTCCTCAGAACTAACGAAGAATTTATTAATTTAACGAAATTAAAGTTTGATTACACTTCTAAAGCCATTTAACTTACACATGCCGCAATCGGATAGCTGAATTAGTTATGTTGAGTAATTAATTACTTAGCAAAAATATGTGACTTGTTTATTATTTTCCACCAAACTGCACTTGCGAGCTTTAAATTGGAATCACTTCATCTTGGGTGGCTCCAGACAAAGTTTTACCATTTAAATGCAATAGATTATACAACTATGAATAAAGCATTAAACTTTTAACCAAACGGCTAGCTGTTTAGTTGAATATCCTACTCATCTATCCGCCTGCGACATATACATATCAAAACTTTAAAACATCAAAACAATACCTCAAAAGTTTCTTATAGTTAGGTATTTCGAGGCATATTTTTTGCGATACGTAGTAATATTGTATTACTTATATGTTTGTCACTGCACAGAGAAGCTTGTCTGGAAACGTTCCTATATTAAAACAAAACAGCATAAACGAAACAGTTGGATACACACATATTTTCACTAAAACATATTTTAGAGTATTATTTATTACATATTTTTGTGAGCTTTGAAAAATTTAAGTAAATGGTGAGTAGAGTAAAAGTTTATTTTAAGGCCAATTTTAGGCCGATGTCCATAGACAAGGGCGTCATTTATAACAAGATTTAGATATCGCGTGCTCGCATGTCAGTAATATTTATTTTAACAATAATACTTACTTTAACCTACTTTATTGTTCAAATATTAATTTTCAAGAGAGCAAAAACTCTACTCGGCCAAAAACAATCTGCCCGATATCGTGGTACAATTTTCCATAACTTATAATTGGTAACGCGGGCTCCGATCAAAGTTTACGAGCTCGAGCTCAGCTCATTAACATAAAGTTTAATATTTTAATGCAGATTCTTGATATACTTCTAGATATTTTGGTCGTTACCGAGTAATAGGAGATTGCTTAATCAACTAGTATCGGGGTTGTAGAGTATTGAAGTTTATTATGTAGGAAATATTGGAATTGGTCTGAATTACTTACAGAATTACTCTATTGCTTTATTGTTTTTATGCTTAATTACTGGTGCCTGCGCAGTTTTATCCGTATACTTCTTATCCAATAGGAAATTATGTATAAAATTTGGCCTTTGTCTTTTCTTTATGTTGGGCCTTTTTATTGGTGAAATAATTTTTTTTAAACAGCTTAGTTACTCAAGAATGTATAAAATTTTTTTGCTCTTTCTTTTTGTAATAATAGACATGACACTGGCAAAGGTAACTATCCTTTTGAATGTTAAGGTCAAGGTCATGTCAATAAGTTATCATTTCTCGTCCATAGACATTTGTTTACTTTGCAGATGCAGAGCTTTAAGTTAGAGATTTTTTCTATTTTTTATTAATAGTTAGCATTTATTACATTATTTTGACATCACAAACAACGAAAAAAGAGAACTGCGAGTATTGAACAATACATAGACTTAATAAGCCTCAATAAAAACTATCGACAAAATCTGGTTAAAAATCTGACAAGCACCGGATGTACAAGGCTATTGTGAAGATGAAATTACAAAAAACCTTATAAATTTATAATAAGGTATACCCCCTCCCCCCGTACGGTTTCTGTTAAATATTATTGAACAACAAAATTACCTTACGTAATACGACATTACATCGTAATCTAACAAATAAATTAAGATAAATGTGAAAGCTAAATTACTGCGACATATAAAAAGCTCCATTAGGGACAAAAAGTATCATGATAAAGTTTTTTGGAGTTAATGTATTATTCCAAATATCACGTTTTATGAAAGATCTCATAGTCTTATATTATTATTTTATCTCGGAAATTTATATGTGTCATTATTTAGACTGTCTTTTGTTTGTTCTGTGAGTAGTTCTATTTTATTCACCATGGTGTAGCTGTACCCCATAAAACTAAGTATAAATGTTGATGTATGCGAAGTACTGGCGTTGATATTATGAGAATAAAGAGGTTACGCCCCTTTAATTTTAAAATGATCTAGAGGAGATAAAGAAATAGCAATTAAGAAAGATTACTAAAAAAGCTTTTATGACAATTTTTTTATGTTATTAAGGCTCGTTCAGCAAGCTTTAACTTAATTAATAATAAAGTCTCTACCGCAAATTTATTAAAGTACCAATTCAGCACTAACCAACTACCAATATCATACCATTAGTCGATATGTATTACTTAGGCTATGCAGGCTTCACAAACCAACCCCTTTTCTAAATTGAATTTTTCACCATCACAACTACGTAGATCGATTATGTTTCTAGCCTCGTTTTTCAACCGTATTTTTCCGTTAAAATAATTTACTGGGTGTAATATTGTTATATTTCACAGAGATTAATAAAAGTAAAATTATAAAACAATTTATTGAAACTATACGTCACTGATGTTTCTTTTTTTAATTTCGAAGATTTCATTTTTTCATTGTAAAGAAAACATTCATATTTTTTCTTAGCTCTACAAAATTTTTCTTTGTCTAAAATAACAGTCATGACGGGTAGTGTCAGCTGTGTAACAAATCATAAATCCATAAGCAAAGGTCCCTATTTTTAAGGTATTCCCTAAGTCCTTATGTATCCCATTAGCATTGGTGAAATGCACGAACAACATTATGTTTTCCCTAAGTAAGTTTACAGGACGCTTTATATGTTAGATGACATTGGTGAAATTGGCCATTAGAATGTAATTTAAGTTTCTATACATTTATTACAAAAAAAAAGGAAAATTTTTCGAATAACATAGTTGTTATACTTGCTTAGCAGAGTTAGATTTCGTATACCAAATAGGATTCCAAGATCATGTCAGCGACAAATACTTTTTTCATTATCGAATTGTCGCACAAACCTAAGAAAATTCTGCCCATTGTCACGAATGTATACCCTGTATGATCAGTGTAACAAGGATAACTTAGACATGTTCGCTTCCTCGAACTTCAAGAAAATTATTCTCGAAAATAAATATCTTTGACAACATTGCCCATACAGCCTTTTAAATCAATGCTTACTAATTCTGCTTCTATATTGTGTATGCAATAAAACCACAAGTGAGTGTGTTGTTATCTTAGTTTAGTAAAATTCTGTGCATGCTGTGATTTCCTGTAAGTGATAAGACACTTAGCATTAATTTAGTAATAGTGTAGTTATTGTTGTATTAGTGTACTTGTTGTTGGAAATCTGGAATAAATAAAAAATAAAATAATAAATTACAGTACATAATGATAATTATTTATAGAGGATAAAACACCTCTAAGTCGACTCTTATAAAAAAAAGATAGTACATCTTTTACCAGCCCAAGACATCGTGTAAACAGAAAGGGCAGTGCACATAAAAAACTAAGAACATGATATTATGAAACTTTGTGATAAACCATAATAAGATTATTTTCTTTTTAAACACTTGTGAATTAAAAAAAAAATTAATGAAGACAAATAGAATGTGTTAAGTTATAAGGAACTATCTGAACTTTAGTTCTTGAGACTATAGTAAAAGACAAAAACATTTTTCGGCAGCAAATTTTTAGCTAATGATTTCCGAAAAATGTTCGAACCTTTACAAATTAATTAAACTATATTTCTAAGGTTTGTATTAGAATGTGACAACACAATTTAATAATTTAAAATTAACTTTCCAAATTGTTACAGCCTCCTGAGGTCCTTCGAGAGGTAAATTTTGAAACAGCGACCCTACAACCATTAGACGAATATAAATATGAAAGCGTCTAAAGAATTGTAATTTTCTGCACAGAGAAAGTTTTGAATCTATTTATTGAATTTGTATGATTAAAAAACACACAGATTTAGTAATCAAGAATTCTTCTTAAGCGCCAAATTAACATTCTTCATGAACGTTAAACTACTTCTTTTAAAGAGGCTAGCGGTCGCTGCGCGTTATCAGTCGGATTACTATTTAACCTTAGGAATTCCAGGATTATTCGTGAGTAATGTTTTGATACCTTTCTTGACAACTTTTAACAGACACACAGAAAAACTATTTCTTTTATCTTAATGAAATAGTTTAGATTTCATTATTAACAAAGTTATGCAATATTTCAGAGATCACTAATGTTTTTTTTTTAGATAAATAACGATAAAACCTAAGTTCGCCTTCTATCTAAATCTTAGAGTTTTACTCACCATATTAGTACCGTACAAAAAGTTCGCGTTTTCCGCGGATTATTCAAGATGGTCGTTGTGTTTAAGCTGACGAAAATTAACCCATTCAATTTCAAATTGAGTGGCTACAAGTGTCATCTTCTAATTGCCAGACAATTTTCCATGTAAGTGCAGTGAACCTGACTTACTTGTATTCGAGATAAATATTCAGTTTGTTTTAATATTTAATTGTTGACATGTCATGCCAAAATAACCTTGTTTCTTGCCAAGTTTCTTGTTTAGTATCTATACAATTGTAAATCCATACCAGTTCTCAAACTCTAGTGAATTTTCTGGTTTACTATTGTTTGACAAATAGGTTTTATTTAGGAAAAATTTCAATTGTTAAAATATTAATTATAAAACACCTCGTGTCATGATGTTTGTTTGAACCAAATTGAACCAAAGTCGCTTTTCGTTAAAAGCTGGAAATGGTACTTAATTTGGTCCTGGCGCTTTACCGGGTGCTGCCATACCACGTTTGTTTCGCTCGCTCGGCTCGCGCGTGTATTAACTACATACAAACCTTTTTTTTTTGGTTTCGCGGGGAAAAGGTGCATCACCTACCTGACACCCAAGGGGGAGTGCCAGTTTTTGGCTTGTAAAAAAATATTTAGTAAGAACTCGTGACCTTGTTTGTTTTTTATAAAACAATTATCTACCGACGATGTCCGTTTATAAGTGATGTACGATAAAACTTTATTAAGTTTATGTTACATTGTTTTAAGCATAGAAATAAGTATTTGTTTTTTATAATAAATTGATTAAAGATTAAAGATGTGGGACTCTTACCCACAAAAAACCACCGCGGTATACCTCTGCCGCCTTTGCTGACGCTCACGGTATCGCCATTGGCATTACCCGCGAGCCCCGGCGACTACACCTGGCTGCAGAATCCCAGCTCCTCAATCAGGGGATGGTCCGGCATATGGAACCATCCCCCCAGCCACCGTCATCGTAGTCGCAGCAGGTCCCCTCACCTGCTGCAATTGGCTATCAAGAGGAAGAAGGCGGGCGTACCTCCTTCTCCCTCTCCCCCTCCGCCTGCGACGGAGCGGCGCTGCCGAGGCATCATCTTCCCTACGCCGCTCCGCCCGCACTCCGCATTCCCGCAGGAGTACCCTCTCGGCACTCCTACGCACGCTTGCCACCTCCTCGGAACAGGGGCGCGTGCCCATCGCCCTCCTCTCCGCTCGGTACCGATAAACGGCACCGAGCACTACCGCATCGAGCTCCCACGGGGGGGTTCCTGCTAGGAGGCAGGCGGCCCCATGGGAGATCGAGCGAGACCCTCGGGATGCCCTCACCGCCAGGGTCCGCTTCGCCTTACGCAGCTGGACTTGATTCTGGCACGTGAGGGCAACCTCCCAGACAGGCACTCCATATAGGGCCATGCCCCTTAATATGCCGAGGTATAACCTCCAACATAACAGTCACCCCAGCGCGACCGCTGCCTTGACGAGCCTTTCAGCCAGCAGCTTGAAGTGCTGGCCGAACGCCCAGCGCCCGTCAAGGATGAGACCCAGATATCTCATTTGCCTCTTGAGAGGTATTTGGGTGTCATCCACCCTTAGGGTCGCGCCTGGAGGGGGACCCTGCCGAGGCCCGTGGAACAACAGAGCCTTAGTTTTTTCCAGCGCGACCCTAAGCCCCAACTCCCTTATGCGGCCCACAACCAGGGCCGCACCCTCCTCCACCCGAGTCACTGACTCAGCGAACGTCCTCCCCTGGGCCACTATCAGGGTGTCGTCAGCATAGCAAACTACGCTGACGTGGGGTGGCAGAACACCCCGTAACACCCTATCGTAACCCAAGTTCCACAAGAGTGGTCCAAGTACCAACCCTTGCGGAACCCCACACCTCATCGTATGGCTCATGGGTACAAATGCCACTTACCATCAAATAGATCGTAAAAAAAACAATTTTAGGACCCTAAAAACCGCTGAGTACTGCGTTAGGGTAAATCGAGTTTAATTTAGATTCCAAACAACTTTAAAAATTAAAACGAAACTTGTTGGTTGAAACGCTCAGTACGAGTAGGTAATTTGTCCTAATTTACATTTGGAACTTAATTATTTTCGTTTCTAAATACTCAAGTATATTTTGGGAAATTCAGTTTGAAAGTGAGTGATGTTGTCTGCAATTATTTGAGGAATTTTCATTGTTATAGTGGACAAAACCGAAATATATAAAAAAGTAGCGCTGGCATAACGGTTTGTTAGTTAAGTTTTTTTTGTAAATACCTACTAAGAAACATAAAGAACTTAATTTAATATTTAACTGAATACACCTAGTCTCGCCTTAGAGGCGCCATAAATTACTAACTATAATTTTAATTATTATATTTAGAAGGTTAAACACGTGTTGATTTAAACTTGTTTTGATAACTACGCATCAACATGTTTGTTTTCGTTATTTACATAGAAATTTGTGATTCCCTATCTTCCTTTATAATGTTATAAATGCGAAAGGGGATGTATTTGGTGCGCCTTTTGGATACACCTTTTCAGTGGTGCAGAGGGTACTTTTTCTTAAAAACAGTAGGTACTGTTCTCTAGGAATACCCTAGGAATATGCCAACGCAACCGCGCATTCGCCTACAAGACATTTGCGATAGTTTTTTAACACTCAGATGTTGTATGAATTACAACAAGTAAGTAATTAATGATATATCTAAGATCCTCGAGCACTTGGCGCCAGGATGATATCTCCTTTTTAAAGTTTATATTTGATGTTTTCTATTGACAAATTAAAATATACATACATACATAAATACAAACAACCATGACCCGAAAACAAACATCTGTGTTCCTCACGCAAATTAATGCCCCGCAAGGACTCGAACTTGGGACCTCTGGCGTATGAGGCAGGGTTACTACCTACTACGCAAATCGGTCGTCATAATTTTCTTGCCCTTTTTTTTAAAGGCTTTTTTGATTTTTTTTGATCAAGTCAAAGATATTGTTTCATTTACGAGTTCCTGACATGACTTATACATACTTAATTTTATTTTAATACATCGTTTTTTTTTTAATTCATAAATCATCATTCCTTCTTAACACTACCAAACTGCAGTTATAAATTGCTGCGTCCATTCTTAACTCTTGCTAAAGTGCCATTTCATATAATAAAACCAATGCGAATCGGAAGCCATAGACACCAAGATCTCATAAATACGCGGAAGCAATTATCCGAAAACAACGTTGTGAATTGCAAATAAATGCACAAGAGTTGGGAACAATAACTTTAGTAAAGTTTGTAGTACAGAAAAAGTTATGGCACGCTTTATACAGTTTTAAGTAAAACTAAGAGTATTTTTTAGTATTAAACTGCTTGTAACCGAGGGTAAAGTTGCAACGAGATATCATGCCTACAGAATATGACTAAACTACACTATATTGTGCACATTTTAAACTACTTACATTGAATACGCAAACGTGCTGAAATTCGAATATAGTAAAACTCACCGAAGTTCGTAAGCTGATATGAATGTTTGATGGCATAAACACTTAAACTAGAAACGTTGGATTTGTGAAACGGTTGGCGCTTCCATGTCTTTGGACATTACAATTATGTTTATTTTTAATTTATTAATCTAAAAAGATCAAGCAAAGAAATTCTACTGGCCTTTTAACCACTGTGCCTTCCTTGTTCTATGGGACGATCTTCGATATTGATTGAAATCTAAATCAATATATGAAAAATGGATATTATAAAAATTTTATCTTAATTAAAAAGTTTGTTAATTTGTTCCAATTTTTAAGACCACTTGGTCTTACATCGGCAAACCCCAATTATGTGACTACTATGTAAAATGTGAACAAAGTTCGAAACTCAAAACAAAGCAACGTATAATTGAAACTACACATTTCAAGCAAATATATATCCAGCAGCCGGTTATATAAATTAGCTATTGACTAAACGGCTGATCATGTTGCTAAATAGATTTATCCAACCAATAAATTAATTATAATGTGTATTGATTTTGCCAATAAATTGGTTAGAAAGCAAGGTAAAATCCTGCAATTTGCCCGAGCACACGAAGTAAGTGCCACAGCAGCAAGTTCCCGGTATGAGCACGAACTGTACAAAAAAATTACCTTTACCAAAACACCGAGCTGTTAAGCTGCTAATACCATTCGCCTGCGACACATAGAATACTAATGAATATACAAATATTTGGTTTCTTCTAGCAAACCATTATTTGGATGTGATGGTAAAATCTGTTTATCAGTGATTGACAAGGGTTTGATGACGCTTCGTTTGATCAAAGCAACATTTTATTAAAAGACAAACGGATTATATCTTATATTCAATAGAAGTAAAATGAAACAATCTCTTCATTTAAAACAAGTTTAATATAGACTCAAGTCTTAACATAAGGCACTTCGCATACTCGTTAACATGAATAAGTTATACTATTTACAGTTCTCTATATAAATTTACGAAAACCTAATTAAAAAAGCTTGCCCTCACACAACGATATGACAAACATCGATATTTGAGTATTCTGGCCAGAATTGAACGGTTCATTATTTATACGTCATGGACGACGGGGCAAAGGACTACGCTGAAAAAATAATTTGGTATTTCGTATATTGTATTGTTTGGTTTTGATTAAAAAGTCTATCACTGTGAATTCAAATTTAAATTCGAAATTCAATTAATAGGATTTTATTTTATAATGATTTTAATAAATCTGATTTTATTTCATCGTAGGTAAAAAAAATTACACTTATTGATTTTCTTTTATTCATCTGCTTCGAGATTGATAACCTTAACCTCCACTTTTAAAAGGTATTATAGGTAGATCGACAGTAAAAAAATCCGGAGGAAAAAATACACCAAAAAGAGTGCCGCTCTTATTTGGAAACGGTTAATTACATGAAATAGTCTATTTTTATGTATATTTATATGTATATATTTTGTGTATGAAGTAGTAATTTAAGTATACAATTTAACTACAACATGAAAGAAAAACTCCGTGATGACGAGGAAATATGTAACAGGGTGAAAATTGTCTTAAAAGAACGTGCCAAATTGTAATTGCTGGTGCGCACCACTTAGTACCTTTTTTTATTGAAAAAGGATTAGACGTTTATCTTCTATCTCACCTGATGGAAAGTGACGATGAAGATAAATCTTTTATATCAAAGACAAATTTTCTGTACACATATGAGTGACTAAAAAGTCATTATATTTTGACGTCCATATTACCTAAATGCAAAAAAATAGTGCGGCCTACGTAAAAACTTGTTTAGACTCACTTCCGCAGATCGGAGCTAGTCGGTTAGTTTGTTAAAATGTCCCTTTATCACTTTTTTTTGTACTGAACTGATAGAGACATAAATCAATAATTAGCCTAAAGCTAGGCTCCTCAGAACTAACGAAGAATTTATTAATTTAACGAAATTAAAGTTTGATTACACTTCTAAAGCCATTTTACTTACACATGCCGCAATCGGATAGCTGAATTAGTTATGTTGAGTAATTATTTACTTAGCAAAAATATGTGACTTGTTTATTATTTTCCACCAAACTGCACTTGCGAGCTTTAAATTGGAATCACTTCATCTTGGGTGGCTCCAGACAAAGTTTTACCATTTAAATGCAATAGATTATACAACTATGAATAAAGCATTAAACTTTTAACCAAACGGCTAGCTGTTTAGTTGAATATCCTACTCATCTATCCGCCTGCGACATATACATATCAAAACTTTAGAACATCAAAACAATACCTCAAAAGTTTCTTATAGTTAGGTATTTCGAGGCATATTTTTTGCGATACGTAGTAATATTGTATTACTTATATGTTTGTCACTGCACAGAGAAGCTTGTCTGGAAACGTTCCTATATTAAAACAAAACAGCATAAACGAAACAGTTGGATACACACATATTTTCACTAAAACATATTTTAGAGTATTATTTATTACATATTTTTGTGAGCTTTGAAAAATTTAAGTAAATGGTGAGTAGAGTAAAAGTTTATTTTAAGGCCAATTTTAGGCCGATGTCCATAGACAAGGGCGTCATTTATAACAAGATTTAGATATCGCGTGCTCGCATGTCAGTAATATTTATTTTAACAATAATACTTACTTTAACCTACTTTATTGTTCAAATATTAATTTTCAAGAGAGCAAAAACTCTACTCGGCCAAAAACAATCTGCCCGATATCGTGGTACAATTTTCCATAACTTATAATTGGTAACGCGGGCTCCGATCAAAGTTTACGAGCTCGAGCTCAGCTCATTAACATAAAGTTTAATATTTTAATGCAGATTCTTGATATACTTCTAGATATTTTGGTCGTTACCGAGTAATAGGAGATTGCTTAATCAACTAGTATCGGGGTTGTAGAGTATTGAAGTTTATTATGTAGGAAATATTGGAATTGGTCTGAATTACTTACAGAATTACTCTATTGCTTTATTGTTTTTATGCTTAATTACTGGTGCCTGCGCAGTTTTATCCGTATACTTCTTATCCAATAGGAAATTATGTATAAAATTTGGCCTTTGTCTTTTCTTTATGTTGGGCCTTTTTATTGGTGAAATAATTTTTTTTAAACAGCTTAGTTACTCAAGAATGTATAAAATTTTTTTGCTCTTTCTTTTTGTAATAATAGACATGACACTGGCAAAGGTAACTATCCTTTTGAATGTTAAGGTCAAGGTCATGTCAATAAGTTATCATTTCTCGTCCATAGACATTTGTTTACTTTGCAGATGCAGAGCTTTAAGTTAGAGATTTTTTCTATTTTTTATTAATAGTTAGCATTTATTACATTATTTTGACATCACAAACAACGAAAAAAGAGAACTGCGAGTATTGAACAATACATAGACTTAATAAGCCTCAATAAAAACTATCGACAAAATCTGGTTAAAAATCTGACAAGCACCGGATGTACAAGGCTATTGTGAAGATGAAATTACAAAAAACCTTATAAATTTATAATAAGGTATACCCCCTCCCCCCGTACGGTTTCTGTTAAATATTATTGAACAACAAAATTACCTTACGTAATACGACATTACATCGTAATCTAACAAATAAATTAAGATAAATGTGAAAGCTAAATTACTGCGACATATAAAAAGCTCCATTAGGGACAAAAAGTATCATGATAAAGTTTTTTGGAGTTAATGTATTATTCCAAATATCACGTTTTATGAAAGATCTCATAGTCTTATATTATTATTTTATCTCGGAAATTTATATGTGTCATTATTTAGACTGTCTTTTGTTTGTTCTGTGAGTAGATCTATTTTATTCACCATGGTGTAGCTGTACCCCATAAAACTAAGTATAAATGTTGAATTATGCGAAGTACTGGCGTTGATATTATGAGAATAAAGAGGTTACGCCCCTTTAATTTTAAAATGATCTAGAGGAGATAAAGAAATAGCAATTAAGAAAGATTACTAAAAAAGCTTTTATGACAATTTTTTTATGTTATTAAGGCTCGTTCAGCAAGCTTTAACTTAATTAATAATAAAGTCTCTACCGCAAATTTATTAAAGTACCAATTCAGCACTAACCAACTACCAATATCATACCATTAGTCGATATGTATTACTTAGGCTATGCAGGCTTCACAAACCAACCCCTTTTCTAAATTGAATTTTTCACCATCACAACTACGTAGATCGATTATGTTTCTAGCCTCGTTTTTCAACCGTATTTTTCCGTTAAAATAATTTACTGGGTGTAATATTGTTATATTTCACAGAGATTAATAAAAGTAAAATTATAAAACAATTTATTGAAACTATACGTCACTGATGTATTTTTTTTTTAATTTCGAAGATTTCATTTTTTATTGTAAAGAAAACATTCATATTTATTCTTAGCTTTACAAAATTTTTCTTTGTCTAAAATAACAGTCATGACGGGTAGTGTCAGCTGTGTAACAAATCATAAATCCATAAGCAAAGGTCCCTATTTTTAAGGTATTCCCTAAGTCCTTATGTATCCCATTAGCATTGGTGAAATGCACGAACAACATTATGTTTTCCCTAAGTAAGTTTACAGGATGCTTTATATGTTAGATGACATTGGTGAAATTGGCCATTAGAATGTAATTTAAGTTTCTATACATTTATTACAAAAAAAAAGGAAAATTTTTCGAATAACATAGTTGTTATACTTGCTTAGCAGAGTTAGATTTCGTATACCAAATAGGATTCCAAGATCATGTCAGCGACAAATACTTTTTTCATTATCGAATTGTCGCACAAACCTAAGAAAATTCTGCCCATTGTCACGAATGTATACCCTGTATGATCAGTGTAACAAGGATAACTTAGACATGTTCGCTTCCTCGAACTTCAAGAAAATTATTCTCGAAAATAAATATCTTTGACAACATTGCCCATACAGCCTTTTAAATCAATGCTTACTAATTCTGCTTCTATATTGTGTATGCAATAAAACCACAAGTGAGTGTGTTGTTATCTTAGTTTAGTAAAATTCTGTGCATGCTGTGATTTCCTGTAAGTGATAAGACACTTAGCATTAATTTAGTAATAGTGTAGTTATTGTTGTATTAGTGTACTTGTTGTTGGAAATCTGGAATAAATAAAAAATAAAATAATAAATTACAGTACATAATGATAATTATTTATAGAGGATAAAACACCTCTAAGTCGACTCTTATAAAAAAAAGATAGTACATTTTTTACAAGCCCAAGACATCGTGTAAACAGAAAGGGCAGTGCACATAAAAAACTAAGAACATGTTATTATGAAACTTTGTGATAAACCATAATAAGATTATTTTCTTTTTAAACACTTGTGAATTAAAAAAAAAATTAATGAAGACAAATAGAATGTGTTAAGTTATAAGGAACTATCTGAACTTTAGTTCTTGAGACTATAGTAAAAGACAAAAACATTTTTCGGCAGCAAATTTTTAGCTAATGATTTCCGAAAAATGTTCGAACCTTTACAAATTAATTAAACTATATTTCTAAGGTTTTTATTAGAATGTGACAACACAATTTAATAATTTAAAATTAACTTTCCAAATTGTTACAGCCTCCCTGAGGTCCTTCGAGAGGTAAATTTTGAAACAGCGACCCTACAACCATTAGACGAATATAAATATGAAAGCGTCTAAAGAATTGTAATTTTCTGCACAGAGAAAGTTTTGAATCTATTTATTGAATTTGTATGATTAAAAAACACACAGATTTAGTAATCAAGAATTCTTCTTAAGCGCCAAATTAACATTCTTCATGAACGTTAAACTACTTCTTTTAAAGAGGCTAGCGGTCGCTGCGCGTTATCAGTCGGATTACTATTTAACCTTAGGAATTCCAGGATTATTCGTGAGTAATGTTTTGATACCTTTCTTGACAACTTTTAACAGACAAACAGAAAAACTATTTCTTTTATCTTAATGAAATAGTTTAGATTTCATTATTAACAAAGTTATGCAATATTTCAGAGATCACTAATGTTTTTTTTTTAGATAAATAACGATAAAACCTAAGTTCGCCTTCTATCTAAATCTTAGAGTTTTACTCACCATATTAGTACCGTACAAAAAGTTCGCGTTTTCCGCGGATTATTCAAGATGGTCGTTGTGTTTAAGCTGACGAAAATTAACCCATTCAATTTCAAATTGAGTGGCTACAAGTGTCATCTTCTAATTGCCAGACAATTTTCCATGTAAGTGCAGTGAACCTGACTTACTTGTATTCGAGATAAATATTCAGTTTGTTTTAATATTTAATTGTTGACATGTCATGCCAAAATAACCTTGTTTCTTGCCAAGTTTCTTGTTTAGTATCTATACAATTGTAAATCCATACCAGTTCTCAAACTCTAGTGAATTTTCTGGTTTACTATTGTTTGACAAATAGGTTTTATTTAGGAAAAATTTCAATTGTTAAAATATTAATTATAAAACACCTCGTGTCATGATGTTTGTTTGAACCAAATTGAACCAAAGTCGCTTTTCGTTAAAAGCTGGAAATGGTACTTAATTTGGTCCTGGCGCTTTACCGGGTGCTGCCATACCACGTTTGTTTCGCTCGCTCGGCTCGCGCGTGTATTAACTACATACAAACCTTTTTTTTTGGTTTCGCGGGGAAAAGGTGCATCACCTACCTGACACCCAAGGGGGAGTGCCAGTTTTTGGCTTGTAAAAAAATATTTAGTAAGAACTCGTGACCTTGTTTGTTTTTTATAAAACAATTATCTACCGACGATGTCCGTTTATAAGTGATGTACGATAAAACTTTATTAAGTTTATGTTACATTGTTTTAAGCATAGAAATAAGTATTTGTTTTTTATAATAAATTGATTAAAGATTAAAGATGTGGGACTCTTACCCACAAAAAACCACCGCGGTATACCTCTGCCGCCTTTGCTGACGCTCACGGTATCGCCATTGGCATTACCCGCGAGCCCCGGCGACTACACCTGGCTGCAGAATCCCAGCTCCTCAATCAGGGGATGGTCCGGCATATGGAACCATCCCCCCAGCCACCGTCATCGTAGTCGCAGCAGGTCCCCTCACCTGCTGCAATTGGCTATCAAGAGGAAGAAGGCGGGCGTACCTCCTTCTCCCTCTCCCCCTCCGCCTGCGACGGAGCGGCGCTGCCGAGGCATCATCTTCCCTACGCCGCTCCGCCCGCACTCCGCATTCCCGCAGGAGTACCCTCTCGGCACTCCTACGCACGCTTGCCACCTCCTCGGAACAGGGGCGCGTGCCCATCGCCCTCCTCTCCGCTCGGTACCGATAAACGGCACCGAGCACTACCGCATCGAGCTCCCACGGGGGGGTTCCTGCTAGGAGGCAGGCGGCCCCATGGGAGATCGAGCGAGACCCTCGGGATGCCCTCACCGCCAGGGTCCGCTTCGCCTTACGCAGCTGGACTTGATTCTGGCACGTGAGGGCAACCTCCCAGACAGGCACTCCATATAGGGCCATGCCCCTTAATATGCCGAGGTATAACCTCCAACATAACAGTCACCCCAGCGCGACCGCTGCCTTGACGAGCCTTTCAGCCAGCAGCTTGAAGTGCTGGCCGAACGCCCAGCGCCCGTCAAGGATGAGACCCAGATATCTCATTTGCCTCTTGAGAGGTATTTGGGTGTCATCCACCCTTAGGGTCGCGCCTGGAGGGGGACCCTGCCGAGGCCCGTGGAACAACAGAGCCTTAGTTTTTTCCAGCGCGACCCTAAGCCCCAACTCCCTTATGCGGCCCACAACCAGGGCCGCACCCTCCTCCACCCGAGTCACTGACTCAGCGAACGTCCTCCCCTGGGCCACTATCAGGGTGTCGTCAGCATAGCAAACTACGCTGACGTGGGGTGGCAGAACACCCCGTAACACCCTATCGTAACCCAAGTTCCACAAGAGTGGTCCAAGTACCAACCCTTGCGGAACCCCACACCTCATCGTATGGCTCATGGGTACAAATGCCACTTACCATCAAATAGATCGTAAAAAAAACAATTTTAGGACCCTAAAAACCGCTGAGTACTGCGTTAGGTTAAATCGAGTTTAATTTAGATTCCAAACAACTTTAAAAATTAAAACGAAACTTGTTGGTTGAAACGCTCAGTACGAGTAGGTAATTTGTCCTAATTTACATTTGGAACTTAATTATTTTCGTTTCTAAATACTCAAGTATATTTTGGGAAATTCAGTTTGAAAGTGAGTGATGTTGTCTGCAATTATTTGAGGAATTTTCATTGTTATAGTGGACAAAACCGAAATATATAAAAAAGTAGCGCTGGCATAACGGTTTGTTAGTTAAGTTTTTTTTGTAAATACCTACTAAGAAACATAAAGAACTTAATTTAATATTTAACTGAATACACCTAGTCTCGCCTTAGAGGCGCCATAAATTACTAACTATAATTTTAATTATTATATTTAGAAGGTTAAACACGTGTTGATTTAAACTTGTTTTGATAACTACGCATCAACATGTTTGTTTTCGTTATTTACATAGAAATTTGTGATTCCCTATCTTCCTTTATAATGTTATAAATGCGAAAGGGGATGTATTTGGTGCGCCTTTTGGATACACCTTTTCAGTGGTGCAGAGGGTACTTTTTCTTAAAAACAGTAGGTACTGTTCTCTAGGAATACCCTAGGAATATGCCAACGCAACCGCGCATTCGCCTACAAGACATTTGCGATAGTTTTTTAACACTCAGATGTTGTATGAATTACAACAAGTAAGTAATTAATGATATATCTAAGATCCTCGAGCACTTGGCGCCAGGATGATATCTCCTTTTTAAAGTTTATATTTGATGTTTTCTATTGACAAATTAAAATATACATACATACATAAATACAAACAACCATGACCCGAAAACAAACATCTGTGTTCCTCACGCAAATTAATGCCCCGCAAGGACTCGAACTTGGGACCTCTGGCGTATGAGGCAGGGTTACTACCTACTACGCAAATCGGTCGTCATAATTTTCTTGCCCTTTTTTTTAAAGGCTTTTTTGATTTTTTTTGATCAAGTCAAAGATATTGTTTCATTTACGAGTTCCTGACATGACTTATACATACTTAATTTTATTTTAATACATCGTTTTTTTTTTAATTCATAAATCATCATTCCTTCTTAACACTACCAAACTGCAGTTATAAATTGCTGCGTCCATTCTTAACTCTTGCTAAAGTGCCATTTCATATAATAAAACCAATGCGAATCGGAAGCCATAGACACCAAGATCTCATAAATACGCGGAAGCAATTATCCGAAAACAACGTTGTGAATTGCAAATAAATGCACAAGAGTTGGGAACAATAACTTTAGTAAAGTTTGTAGTACAGAAAAAGTTATGGCACGCTTTATACAGTTTTAAGTAAAACTAAGAGTATTTTTTAGTATTAAACTGCTTGTAACCGAGGGTAAAGTTGCAACGAGATATCATGCCTACAGAATATGACTAAACTACACTATATTGTGCACATTTTAAACTACTTACATTGAATACGCAAACGTGCTGAAATTCGAATATAGTAAAACTCACCGAAGTTCGTAAGCTGATATGAATGTTTGATGGCATAAACACTTAAACTAGAAACGTTGGATTTGTGAAACGGTTGGCGCTTCCATGTCTTTGGACATTACAATTATGTTTATTTTTAATTTATTAATCTAAAAAGATCAAGCAAAGAAATTCTACTGGCCTTTTAACCACTGTGCCTTCCTTGTTCTATGGGACGATCTTCGATATTGATTGAAATCTAAATCAATATATGAAAAATGGATATTATAAAAATTTTATCTTAATTAAAAAGTTTGTTAATTTGTTCCAATTTTTAAGACCACTTGGTCTTACATCGGCAAACCCCAATTATGTGACTACTATGTAAAATGTGAACAAAGTTCGAAACTCAAAACAAAGCAACGTATAATTGAAACTACACATTTCAAGCAAATATATATCCAGCAGCCGGTTATATAAATTAGCTATTGACTAAACGGCTGATCATGTTGCTAAATAGATTTATCCAACCAATAAATTAATTATAATGTGTATTGATTTTGCCAATAAATTGGTTAGAAAGCAAGGTAAAATCCTGCAATTTGCCCGAGCACACGAAGTAAGTGCCACAGCAGCAAGTTCCCGGTATGAGCACGAACTGTACAAAAAAATTACCTTTACCAAAACACCGAGCTGTTAAGCTGCTAATACCATTCGCCTGCGACACATAGAATACTAATGAATATACAAATATTTGGTTTCTTCTAGCAAACCATTATTTGGATGTGATGGTAAAATCTGTTTATCAGTGATTGACAAGGGTTTGATGACGCTTCGTTTGATCAAAGCAACATTTTATTAAAAGACAAACGGATTATATCTTATATTCAATAGAAGTAAAATGAAACAATCTCTTCATTTAAAACAAGTTTAATATAGACTCAAGTCTTAACATAAGGCACTTCGCATACTCGTTAACATGAATAAGTTATACTATTTACAGTTCTCTATATAAATTTACGAAAACCTAATTAAAAAAGCTTGCCCTCACACAACGATATGACAAACATCGATATTTGAGTATTCTGGCCAGAATTGAACGGTTCATTATTTATACGTCATGGACGACGGGGCAAAGGACTACGCTGAAAAAATAATTTGGTATTTCGTATATTGTATTGTTTGGTTTTGATTAAAAAGTCTATCACTGTGAATTCAAATTTAAATTCGAAATTCAATTAATAGGATTTTATTTTATAATGATTTTAATAAATCTGATTTTATTTCATCGTAGGTAAAAAAAATTACACTTATTGATTTTCTTTTATTCATCTGCTTCGAGATTGATAACCTTAACCTCCACTTTTAAAAGGTATTATAGGTAGATCGACAGTAAAAAAATCCGGAGGAAAAAATACACCAAAAAGAGTGCCGCTCTTATTTGGAAACGGTTAATTACATGAAATAGTCTATTTTTATGTATATTTATATGTATATATTTTGTGTATGAAGTAGTAATTTAAGTATACAATTTAACTACAACATGAAAGAAAAACTCCGTGATGACGAGGAAATATGTAACAGGGTGAAAATTGTCTTAAAAGAACGTGCCAAATTGTAATTGCTGGTGCGCACCACTTAGTACCTTTTTTTATTGAAAAAGGATTAGACGTTTATCTTCTATCTCACCTGATGGAAAGTGACGATGAAGATAAATCTTTTATATCAAAGACAAATTTTCTGTACACATATGAGTGACTAAAAAGTCATTATATTTTGACGTCCATATTACCTAAATGCAAAAAAATAGTGCGGCCTACGTAAAAACTTGTTTAGACTCACTTCCGCAGATCGGAGCTAGTCGGTTAGTTTGTTAAAATGTCCCTTTATCACTTTTTTTTGTACTGAACTGATAGAGACATAAATCAATAATTAGCCTAAAGCTAGGCTCCTCAGAACTAACGAAGAATTTATTAATTTAACGAAATTAAAGTTTGATTACACTTCTAAAGCCATTTTACTTACACATGCCGCAATCGGATAGCTGAATTAGTTATGTTGAGTAATTATTTACTTAGCAAAAATATGTGACTTGTTTATTATTTTCCACCAAACTGCACTTGCGAGCTTTAAATTGGAATCACTTCATCTTGGGTGGCTCCAGACAAAGTTTTACCATTTAAATGCAATAGATTATACAACTATGAATAAAGCATTAAACTTTTAACCAAACGGCTAGCTGTTTAGTTGAATATCCTACTCATCTATCCGCCTGCGACATATACATATCAAAACTTTAGAACATCAAAACAATACCTCAAAAGTTTCTTATAGTTAGGTATTTCGAGGCATATTTTTTGCGATACGTAGTAATATTGTATTACTTATATGTTTGTCACTGCACAGAGAAGCTTGTCTGGAAACGTTCCTATATTAAAACAAAACAGCATAAACGAAACAGTTGGATACACACATATTTTCACTAAAACATATTTTAGAGTATTATTTATTACATATTTTTGTGAGCTTTGAAAAATTTAAGTAAATGGTGAGTAGAGTAAAAGTTTATTTTAAGGCCAATTTTAGGCCGATGTCCATAGACAAGGGCGTCATTTATAACAAGATTTAGATATCGCGTGCTCGCATGTCAGTAATATTTATTTTAACAATAATACTTACTTTAACCTACTTTATTGTTCAAATATTAATTTTCAAGAGAGCAAAAACTCTACTCGGCCAAAAACAATCTGCCCGATATCGTGGTACAATTTTCCATAACTTATAATTGGTAACGCGGGCTCCGATCAAAGTTTACGAGCTCGAGCTCAGCTCATTAACATAAAGTTTAATATTTTAATGCAGATTCTTGATATACTTCTAGATATTTTGGTCGTTACCGAGTAATAGGAGATTGCTTAATCAACTAGTATCGGGGTTGTAGAGTATTGAAGTTTATTATGTAGGACATATTGGAATTGGTCTGAATTACTTACAGAATTACTCTATTGCTTTATTGTTTTTATGCTTAATTACTGGTGCCTGCGCAGTTTTATCCGTATACTTCTTATCCAATAGGAAATTATGTATAAAATTTGGCCTTTGTCTTTTCTTTATGTTGGGCCTTTTTATTGGTGAAATAATTTTTTTTAAACAGCTTAGTTACTCAAGAATGTATAAAATTTTTTTGCTCTTTCTTTTTGTAATAATAGACATGACACTGGCAAAGGTAACTATCCTTTTGAATGTTAAGGTCAAGGTCATGTCAATAAGTTATCATTTCTCGTCCATAGACATTTGTTTAATTTGCAGATGCAGAGCTTTAAGTTAGAGATTTTTTCTATTTTTTATTAATAGTTAGCATTTATTACATTATTTTGACATCACAAACAACGAAAAAAGAGAACTGCGAGTATTGAACAATACATAGACTTAATAAGCCTCAATAAAAACTATCGACAAAATCTGGTTAAAAATCTGACAAGCACCGGATGTACAAGGCTATTGTGAAGATGAAATTACAAAAAACCTTGAAATAGTAATTTTGTAAAAGTCATATTCATCTTTCCATCTTCAACGTTCAGGGCAGTTTTCGTCAATTACTTATAAATTTATAATAAGGTATACCCCCTCCCCCCGTACGGTTTCTGTTAAATATTATTGAACAACAAAATTACCTTACGTAATACGACATTACATCGTAATCTAACAAATAAATTAAGATAAATGTGAAAGCTAAATTACTGCGACATATAAAAAGCTCCATTAGGGACAAAAAGTATCATGATAAAGTTTTTTGGAGTTAATGTATTATTCCAAATATCACGTTTTATGAAAGATCTCATAGTCTTATATTATTATTTTATCTCGGAAATTTATATGTGTCATTATTTAGACTGTCTTTTGTTTGTTCTGTGAGTAGATCTATTTTATTCACCATGGTGTAGCTGTACCCCATAAAACTAAGTATAAATGTTGAATTATGCGAAGTACTGGCGTTGATATTATGAGAATAAAGAGGTTACGCCCCTTTAATTTTAAAATGATCTAGAGGAGATAAAGAAATAGCAATTAAGAAAGATTACTAAAAAAGCTTTTATGACAATTTTTTTATGTTATTAAGGCTCGTTCAGCAAGCTTTAACTTAATTAATAATAAAGTCTCTACCGCAAATTTATTAAAGTACCAATTCAGCACTAACCAACTACCAATATCATACCATTAGTCGATATGTATTACTTAGGCTATGCAGGCTTCACAAACCAACCCCTTTTCTAAATTGAATTTTTCACCATCACAACTACGTAGATCGATTATGTTTCTAGCCTCGTTTTTCAACCGTATTTTTCCGTTAAAATAATTTACTGGGTGTAATATTGTTATATTTCACAGACATTAATAAAAGTAAAATTATAAAACAATTTATTGAAACTATACGTCACTGATGTTTCTTTTTTTAATTTCGAAGATTTCATTTTTTCATTGTAAAGAAAACATTCATATTTTTTCTTAGCTCTACAAAATTTTTCTTTGTCTAAAATAACAGTCATGACGGGTAGTGTCAGCTGTGTAACAAATCTTAAATCCATAAGCAAAGGTCCCTATTTTTAAGGTATTCCCTAAGTCCTTATGTATCCCATTAGCATTGGTGAAATGCACGAACAACATTATGTTTTCCCTAAGTAAGTTTACAGGACGCTTTATATGTTAGATGACATTGGTGAAATTGGCCATTAGAATGTAATTTAAGTTTCTATACATTTATTACAAAAAAAAAAGGCAAATTTTTCGAATAACATAGTCGTTATACTTGCTTAGCAGAGTTAGATTTCGTATACCAAATAGGATTCCAAGATCATGTCAGCGACAAATATTTTTTTCACTATCGAATTGTCGCACAAACCTTAGAAAATTCTGCCCATTGTCACGAATGTATACCCTGTATGATCAGTGTAACAAGGATAACTTAGACATGTTCGCTTCCTCGAACTTCAAGAAAATTATTCTCGAAAAAAAATATCTTTGACAACAATGCCCATACAGCCTTTTAAATCAATGCTTACTAATTCTGCTTCTATATTGTGTATGCAATAAAACCACAAGTGAGTGTGTTGTTATCTTAGTTTAGTAAAATTCTGTGCATGCTGTGATTTCCTGTAAGTGATAAGACACTATGAAACTTTGTGATAAACCATAATAAGATCATTTTCTTTTTAAACACTTGTGAATTAAAAAAAATTAATGAAGACAAATAGAATGTGTTAAGTTATAAGGAACTATCTGAACTTTAGTTCTTGAGACTATAGTAAAAGACAAAAACATTTTTCGGCAGCAAATTTTTAGCTAATGATTTCCGAAAAATGTTCGAACCTTTACAAATTAATTAAACTATATTTCTAAGGTTTGTATTAGAATGTGACAACACAATTTAATAATTTAAAATTAACTTTCCAAATTGTTACAGCCTCCTGAGGTCCTTCGAGAGGTAAATTTTGAAACAGCGACCCTACAACCATTAGACGAATATAAATATGAAAGCGTCTAAAGAATTGTAATTTTCTGCACAGAGAAAGTTTTGAATCTATTTATTGAATTTGTATGATTAAAAAACACACAGATTTAGTAATCAAGAATTCTTCTTAAGCGCCAAATTAACATTCTTCATGAACGTTAAACTACTTCTTTTAAAGAGGCTAGCGGTCGCTGCGCGTTATCAGTCGGATTACTATTTAACCTTAGGAATTCCAGGATTATTCGTGAGTAATGTTTTGATACCTTTCTTGACAACTTTTAACAGACAAACAGAAAAACTATTTCTTTTATCTTAATGAAATAGTTTAGATTTCATTATTAACAAAGTTATGCAATATTTCAGAGATCACTAATGTTTTTTTTTTTAGATAAATAACGATAAAACCTAAGTTCGCCTTCTATCCAAATCTTAGAGTTTTACTCACAATATTAGTACCGTACAAAAAGTTCGCGTTTTCCGCGGATTATTCAAGATGGTCGTTGTGTTTAAGCTGACGAAAATTAACCCATTCAATTTCAAATTGAGTGGCTACAAGTGTCATCTTCTAATTGCCAGACAATTTTCCATGTAAGTGCAGTGAACCTGACTTACTTGTATTCGAGATAAATATTCAGTTTGTTTTAATATTTAGTTGTTGACATGTCATGCCAAAATAACCTTGTTTCTTGCCATGTTTCTTGTTTAGTATCTATACAATTGTAAATCCATACCAGTTCTCAAACTCTAGTGAATTTTCTGGTTTACTATTGTTTGACAAATAGGTTTTATTTAGGAAAAATTTCAATTGTTAAAATATTAATTATAAAACACCTCGTGTCATGATGTTTGTTTGAACCAAATTGAACCAAAGTCGCTTTTCGTTAAAAGCTGGAAATGGTACTTAATTTGGTCCTGGCGCTTTACCGGGTGCTGCCATACCACGTTTGTTTCGCTCGCTCGGCTCGCGCGTGTATTAACTACATACAAACCTTTTTTTTTTGGTTTCGCGGGGAAAAGGTGCATCACCTACCTGACACCCAAGGGGGAGTGCCAGTTTTTGGCTTGTAAAAAAATATTTAGTAAGAACTCGTGACCTTGTTTGTTTTTTATAAAACAATTATCTACCGACGATGTCCGTTTATAAGTGATGTACGATAAAACTTTATTAAGTTTATGTTACATTGTTTTAAGCATAGAAATAAGTATTTGTTTTTTATAATAAATTGATTAAAGATTAAAGATGTGGGATTCTTACCCACAAAAAACCACCGCGGTATACCTCTGCCGCCTTTGCTGAGGCTCACGGTATCGCCATTGGCATTACCCGCGAGCCCCGGCGACTACACCTGGCTGCAGAAGCCCAGCTCCTCAATCAGGGGATGGTCCGGCATATGGAACCATCCCCCCAGCCAACGCCATCGTAGTCGCAGCAGGTCCCCTCACCTGCTGCAATTGGCTATCAAGAGGAAGAAGGCGGGCGTACCTCCTTCTCCCTCTCCCCCTCCGCCTGCGACGGAGCGGCGCTGCCGAGGCATCATCTTCCCTACGCCGCTCAGCCCGCACTCCGCATTCCCACAGGAGTACCCTCTCGGCACTCCTACGCACGCTTGCCACCTCCTCGGAACAGGGGCGCGTGCCCATCGCCCTCCTCTCCGCTCGGTACCGATAAACGGCACCGAGCACTACCGCATCGAGCTCCCACGGGGGGGTTCCTGCTAGGAGGCAGGCGGCCCCATGGGAGATCGAGCAAGACCCTCGGGATGCCCTCACCGCCAGGGTCCGCTTCGCCTTACGCAGCTGGACTTGATTCTGGCACGTGAGGGCAACCTCCCAGACAGGCACTCCATATAGGGCCATGCCCCTTAATATGCCGAGGTATAACCTCCAACATAACAGTCACCCCAGCGCAACCGCTGCCTTGACGAGCCTTTCGGCCAGCAGCTTGAAGTGCTGGCCGAACGCCCAGCGCCCGTCAAGGATGAGACCCAGATATCTCATTTGCCTCTTGAGAGGTATTTGGGTGTCATCCACCCTTAGGGTCGCGCCTGGAGGGGGACCCTGCCGAGGCCCGTGGAACAACAGAGCCTTAGTTTTTTCCAGCGCGACCCTAAGCCCCAACTCCCTTATGCGGCCCACAACCAGGGCCGCACCCTCCTCCACCCGAGTCACTGACTCGGCGAACGTCCTCCCCTGGGCCACTATCAGGGTGTCGTCAGCATAGCAAACTACGCTGACGTGGGGTGGCAGAACACCCCGTAACACCCTATCGTAACCCAAGTTCCACAAGAGTGGTCCAAGTACCAACCCTTGCGGAACCCTACACCTCATCGTTCGCCGAGTCAACGACCCCCTCCCGTCGACGTTGACGACGTCTCTATCCCGCAGCTAGTCCTCCAACAGCCGCCACAGGTACAGCGGCACTCCGTGCTACCGGAGTGCCTCCAGGATTGCCCCGAACGGTAGGCTGTTGAAGGCATTGGCGATGTCCAATGACACCGCCAAAGACCTCTCCCCCCTCGTGGACGCCGCCGCAGTGTGGGACTTAAGGGCATAGATGGCGTCTATTGTCGACCGCCCCCTCCGGAACCCGAACTGGGCCTTGGACAGGTCGGGCCCTACCTCCTCAAGATGCCGGACTAGTCGGGATGCCAGAATGAATTCCAATATCTTTCCGACTTCGTCCAGCAGTACCAAGGGCCGGAAAGCTGACGGATTGCCAGGCGTTCGACCCTCCTTCTCGAGGAGGCAGAGCTTCCCGTCTTTCCACAGCTTCGGGAACTGTCCGGTTCTCAGCGAGAGATTGTAACGTTACACGTTCCTTTTCTAATAATTAATTAGTATTTTAGTAAAGAAATAATAATTAGTCCAAAAGATGTATTATTTTATCATATAATTATACTTAATATAATTATAGTTACTCAACTGATCAAACAAAAAAAAACTATGCTAATGGTTCACTACCTACTTTGCCGCGCGAACCCTAACTTGCTCAGGAATTTTGTGGGCGGAGCCTAAATGGCGTGAGCGCCGGTTTTGCTAGAACAATCGCTGGCCTACGTGACGCAGACCTCGTCCGAGCGTTGGGCAGTGAGCGCGTACTCGTTTTAGTACAATTCTAGCTAGACTTCAGAGATGAAAAGTAAAGTTTTTTGAACATTCATAATTGCTGTCGTACGACGTTTTTGTGCGCAGCATATTTTTTTGATTTAAAAAAAAAGTATACACGTTTTGTTATTTCCCGGAAGGGGAACTAAGCTGGGACTAAGTTGGAGCTAGTTGAAGCCCCTGTCTTGGTTCAACACACAGCCCGCGTCCTGCTGCTGACCGCTGCCACGAGCCACCTTCCATCCTCGGCCGCCTCAGGGAAGTACGGAACTGTGGAGGCAAACAATAGTCGGGATCCGACCCTGCGACCCTAAATTTTTTTTTAATTAAAATTCTTTTGTTGATCGGTTGTGCCGTGTATTATTTATTAACTTACCAACACGTCATTACCGTATGTCACACTGGCGCCTCAACCTGGTTTTTAAAAGACTTTTTGTTTGCTTCCGCAGTAAGTAGTATGTGTGTTGTGTGCTTATTTTTATATAGCGTTTTTTTGGTTACAGTTTAATTTTGGTTTTGTGTTCGTTTTTTTTTATTTTTATTTGCTGCTTTGTATAATTTTTGTGTGTTCTGCTTAGCATTATTTTGTAACAGACGGAGTTTTCTTCGCTATAATCAGTATCGTGAAATACTAGATCATCAACTTTCACCAAAAAAAAAAAAATTTTTTTTTTGGGTTCCGTACAAAATTTTTTTTTCCTCTAAGATGTCCTTTAGTGTTAAGTTTTTGTCTTAGTCATCAAAATAAACACTACTCTAATAACTACAACAATATCACATATCATATATCATATACAATCTTTCACAAAAACTTCATAATCATAAATTAATTTTTAATTCCAAAAATAAAAGTAAAACCTGTTGGAAGATAATAAATAAAAAAACTTGGGATTATTTTGACAACCACATAGAGCAAATACTAAAGGACGGAAAGATTATAAATGATCCGCAAGATATTGCAGAAGAATTTAATAATTATTTAATTAGTTTAAGCAGTGACAGGAGTGGAAAAGTATGCCACAACACAAACAAAAAACGCATAGTGAATACAATGTTTTTAGAGCCAGTAACGGCCGATGAAGTGATCTCGATCATCAAGACACTTAATAATACGTACGCGGTAGGTTATTATGGTTTTAGCACTAAAGTAATAAGGTATTGTAGCGCAGAATTAGCAGCACCTTTAGCGTTTCTTATAAATTTGTCGTTATCCGTTGGTCAATTTCCAGATTTATTGAAAAAATCTATCGTAAGACCACTTTTTAAAAAGGGGGAAAAAACCAATCTTTCCAACTATCGTCCTATTTCGTTAATCCCGATATTTTCAAAAATATTTGAAAAAGCAATGAAGAAAAGGCTTATACATTTCATTGCTAAGTTCGACATATTATGTAAGCAACAATCGGGTTTCCAGAAAGGAAAATCAACAACCCCTGCTATTTTCGAATTAGTTAATGAAGTTGCAAATAGTATAAACTTAAGAAAGGAAACAATAGGCGTTTTTTTTTATATGTCCCGCGCTTTCGACTTTGTCTCTCATAACCTGTTGCTTCAAAAATTAGAAAATTATGGTATTAGAGGCACAGTGTTGAGTTGGTTGAGGACATACCTAATTGACAGACAGCAAAGTGTGGAAATGCAATGTATAAATGACAAAAAAGAAATAGTTAATCGTAGGTCAAAGTTTAAAAACATAACGAGCAGGGTGCCACAAGGCAGTGTTCTCGGGCCTCTTTTATTTCTTTTATATCGTCGGCCTAATTATCAGAGCTCTTAACTCCACAAAAATACGAAAATGGACTTTTGATGCCATCTAGTGTGAAATTTCGTAAGCTATCGAATGGAATAGCTCTTATTTCCCTAAAAAAACCACAAAATTTTCTATTGGCTAATTATAAAACTACCTATCTCCACGCCGCCATTTTTCGCCGCGCAAAGCACGTATCTCCTTAGATAATGCGGCTTTACCAACAGTAGGAGGAGGACGCGCGCACTTCGCGTCATAAAAGTAAGTAAATCCTTGATTATTGTGTTATTACTAACTTATGTTATTGTATTAATAATAAAGAAAGTTATTTACGCTTGATTAAATTAGAAAAACCCACCAACATTTGATAAATAAGACTTAAAAGTTTTTGGTGGAGTTACGATGTTTTATTTTGTGTTCATAACCTATGTTACGCTCAACGTGTATGGAGTTACGAAGTTTTATTTTACATTATGTGCCTAATTAGGTATTTAATAGTGTTTTTGATTTTTATTTCAAACTACTATTATTAGATTTTCGTCGAGTCTCGAAGATTCTTCACTAGTACTTGAGAACGACGAAAATACAAATGTAAATAAAATTAGTGTTACTACGGCGAATATTATTGTATGCAACGATGGATCTCTCCGAAAATTATCGACAAGTAGCGTTTCGATAGTGGCTGATTCGGTTCTAATAACTCCAACATGCGAATTAGCCAACTTTAGCTTACAACAAGATATTATTATAGACCCACAAGAGACATCAATAACCGAGACAATTTTCCAAACAGCTGAGGATGACATTAAAATTTACACCATTGAACAGCCACATAACATTAGACCATCATCCGTATCTAGCGACAATATTATAGTACAGGATTATGAAACTAATCATGAAAACAACATTGTTGATTTGCAAAAAACGAGTCAAACAGACAATTGGAGCGTTAATAAAAACAAGAAACAAAGAGAAAAAGGCGAAGCTTATTTAGGAAAGAAAAAGACAGACTGTAAATGGATATTTAATGAGCCTAAGACTAAGAGGAATATGAAGGAAAAGTGCACCTGCAAACTGAGTCTAAAAGGTAACACAATACCCTAGACTTTTCAACTCAACCAGAAGATCGTAGCTGGTAAAAAATATGTCAAAAAAGACTTTGTGATTAGCTGGAGTACAGTTCAATTTTGCCAATAAATTTTTTACAACTCTAGAACCCAATGGATTGGATGACTGTGTTTTACCACAGTAAAAGTTGAATGCATAACAGTAACCAGTAGAGCTAGCCGCAACCCAGCTTTATATCCAAAACGGACTGGTTTTCCGCGAATAAACTGTTTTGCAGGATGGTGCCCATAATACTTAACCATGGATTGGTCTACGAAGATACAATCATGGAAAACACCCCACTGTAAACACTTCTGCATAAGTTTATCTGCCAAAGGTCGTATCTTGAACATCTTGTCACTCGATGTTTCTGCTAGGTTATTGTCCACAAGATGGAGGTTTCTTTTTATATCTCGAAACTGATGCCTTGATAAAGCCTTTGCGAGTAGTTCCACACCTACATCTTCATCTAGGGACCAGTACGTAGGTTCTCGGGGTAGCTTGTGATATCCAGATAAAATCAAAACACCTTAAACCTTTTTCAGATCGTAGGAGTCCACTTAAAAATAGTGTCTATTATTTTGATTAATAGCACAATGTTTATTCATAATATCAATAATTTCTGAATCAAAAATCTTCTCAAAGATTTGAACAGGAGTAAGACTCTAGTTCTTCACAAACAGCGTTAGTATATGACTGCGAGATGGAAGAGTAAGTAGGGATACATTTCCTCCATTTCGTAACTCCATTAGAACGACGAGTTGCATCTTGACGTCTCTTTTTGCTGCGGTTCATCATCGCTATCATCACCCTCACTTTCGACGTTATCACCATCATCGCAATTCCTAAACACTTCTATAGTTCCAGGTATATCTTGAGGTATAACACGTGTAGCAATTTCTTCCTCTGCACCTCTTCTTCGTCCGTCTGAGACCAGGTGGTATGATAGCCAAATCACATTGTTCATCATCACACACTTCACGTCGAACATCATCAACTGCCTCCTCAAGCCCCTTGTAACTCATACCAGCAGCAAGCCGCTCTTTGCTCATTGTAACAGATAAAAAAAGGCAATTTTATGTATGTATGTTGTCATTGTACACAATTGGGTACAGTAAAATTGACATGGTCGTAGATCTATATCATTTAGAGTTATTTGATATATTTTTTGTTAAATTTAACGAAAAAATTAACTTTTGAATCATTATTCAATACCATTGTATTGTAAATATTCACATAAATTTTCACTTACCTGTGCGTTGTTTTAGTGACACAACTTCAACTGACAACATGTATTAAAAAAAAATTACCCGCAAAATATTTATAAATATCAAAGAACATCATTGGTATACTATAATTACCAAACTATCCTCGTTGAAATTTTGATAACTCACTCATACGTCAAAAAATATGGGTGTACCCAATTGCGCACAGTGATTTCTAATGGCTTAAGTACATTCCTACTTACCTAGCAACTCTAAGTGCCTAAAAAATTGTCATTGTAAGACTTATTTTATTGATTCCTAATAAATAATGTTTCTATTTTTGCAATATCTTGTTTTATTTGCCTAAATAATGTAATAGGTAGGTAGTTATAATGATATTTCTACAAAGAAACAGAGCAAATTTCATTATGTAGACATGAACTTAAAAAATCTTAACTACACTTCAACTACGTTCTGCTCAAAATAGTTACTAAGAAAAGTTCGTAAATCCATTTTCACCAAAACAAATTAATTGCATTTAATATATAGTTGTAAAAATAGATTTCCTAGTCAATTTTAGATAAATGTTCATTGTTACATTAATAACTTTACTAACAAAAAATATAAATAATCAGTTTTTACTTGCTCCTGTAAAGTTTATCCAGAAGGAGATACGAATTTTGATAATTAGGCCGACGATATGTAAATGACCTACCCAACTTGACATCTCATAAATATTTTCTATTTGCAGATGACATATCTTTAATTTTGACTAAGAATAATAATAATTTTGAATATGACATTAATAACACTATAAAATTAATTATAAATTGGTTGACATGTAATAATTTAAATATTAATTTAATAAAAACTAATTATATCAGATTTATCACAAATAAAGTTCTCAATAGTATTGAAATACATTATAAAAATGACAAAATTGAAGAAGTAGAATGTACCAAATTTCTCGGGTGCTATATTGTATATACAATAAATTAAATTGGAAGCAGCACATAGACTATGTAACAAATAAATTAAATAGTTATGTTTATGTTCTAAGCAGACTGCGGAAAACCTGTGCACTTTCAACCGTAATGACTGCTTACCATGGGTATGTCGCGTCTACCTTAAGATACGGTCTCATCACTTGGGGGAATTCTACGGAGATAAACAAGGCATTTACAGCACAAAAAAAGTGTATTCGGGCAATGTTTGGAAAAGTACCGGACGAATCAGCCAAACCTTTATTTAAACTGTATAACATTGCCTTGTATGTACATTTTAGAAATTGCTATGTTCGTAAAAAGCAATGCTCATTATTTTACTCGAGCGAAGGACGTTACAAGAGCAACACGACATGGAAATCGATTAGTATATAATTCACTACCACGCCTAGAACTCTATAACAGGCAGTGCTACGCCATGTGTGTCAAAATATATAATGCTGTTCCTAAGGACATTCAGTCGTAGACTCAAGTTAAATTTAAAAAATCGTTTAGTAAATGGTTAAGTGAAAAATGTTTTTATTCGATAAAGGAATATTTTGACAAAAATAAGAGGTAGAATTTATTTAATTGTATAATGGAATATTTAATTGTAATACTTTCATAATAGTAATATAAATAATAAAATGTATTGGTGGTGGGGTGTAAATTAATAATGACATTATAGTTTAAAAAAAAGCAATGTTAATAGATTTAGTCACTTATTATAATACCTATTGCATGCTGTTGTACAGCATAGTATGTGGAACTATATTTCTGTGTAACATCCTTTTTGTACCGTACTATGAAGCAATAAATAGTTTGAATTTGAATTTGAATTTGAATTTGAATAAAATAAATAACAGTTCTAATAAAACAAATTTCAATGAAAAATATATACATGCATGTGACGCTCCTAAAGCTCGTTTTTGTCCCAGGTGTCGTGTTAACACCCACAATTTAAGGCAATGTACTGAAAATAAGGATGTTGTTTATTGTTTTAAGTGTGGCCGTAAAGATGTCAAGACTCCACAGTGCCCCAATTGCAACAAAACGATGGCTTCAAATTCAAAAAACTAGTTGAGCAGAATTGTGGTAAATCATCTAGTCACTTTTCACATCCAAGACGATTGGCAAAATTGGCTCCGTACACTTAGCATTTTCTTTACGTCATATAAAACTGCCACAATTCTAAGTAAACCAATTGATAATGTTAGGCCTTATATTACAATTAACATAAATAATATTCCTTTTACCGGACTTCTAGACTCTGGTTCGGCAGTTACTATTTTGGGAAATAATTCTCACATGTTGTTGCAATCTCTTGGATTTAAATTAATTAGCGATCGTTCTGTTACTATTACGGCTGCAGGTGGTCAATCTTTAAAAAGTATAGAATTCATAAATATACCAGTAAGTTTTGAAAATCAATTTCACTTAATTTAATTGAAGCTGTTATTGTCCCTGAGATCGAAGCGTCCCTTATATTAGGCGTCGACTTTTGGCGGAAGTTTCAGATTTGTCCGAAATATTTGGGTAGCATTTCTCTCAGTACATATAATACTGACGTTGGTGAGCCTACCGAACCTCTTATTCACAGCTACGAAAACCTTAGCGATTCTGAAAAGCTTAATGCTGACAATATTATTGAACAATACAAGGACATATCATTTGAGCGTAAAGGTCTTGGCAGAACAGATCACACATCGCATCGATACTGGAGATGCCCAACCAATACGTCAACGGTATTACCGCATGTCACCTGAAAAACAGCGAATATTACTAGAGCAGGTAGATGAGATGTTGGCTCTTGACGTCATCGAGCCCTGTGAAAGTGCCTGGTCTTCGCCAGTCTTGTTAGTGACGAAGAAAAACGGCCAGCCAAGGTTCTGTCTCGACAGCCGGAAGCTTAATTCGGTGACTAAACGCAACGCTTACAATTTGCCTTACATCTCGGAGATATTGGACAACCTGCGAGATGCTCGTTATCTCAGCAGCCTGGATTTATCTAAATCGTTCTGGCAAATTGATATTTTACCTACCGACCGCGACAAGACCGCTTTTTACGTTCCAGGCAGAGGGACGTTTCGTTTCAAACGAACGGCTTTTGGTCTCACTAACGCACCAGTGACCCAACAGCGTCTTGTAGACTTGTTGTTTGGCGAGTTTGGCCCTAATGTGTTTGCCTATCTTGACGATGTCGTAATCATCAGCACTGATTACCAGAGTCATGTGACCTTCTTGCTGAAGGTATTAGAAAAACTTAAACAAGCAAATCTCACGATAAACTTGGATAAGTGCAAGTTCTTTCGAAGCCAACTTAAGTACCTTGGGTATGTTGTTGACGGCTGTGGACTACGTACCGATCCCGAAAAAGTGGAAGCCATCTTGAACTATCCCACGCCTACTTGCCGGAAAGATATTAAACGTTTTCTCGGGACAGCTACTTGGTATCGTCGTTTTGTCCCCAACTTCAGCACCGTAGTGGCCCCTTTAAATAAATTGACCTCCATGAAAAAAGGTACGCCTCCTTTCCAATGGACTTCCGAGGCTGACGTGTCCTTTCAAAAGCTCAAAGAATGTTTAGTTTCTGCTCCTGTTCTGGTTTGCCCTGATTACAACAAACCTTTTGAAGTTCACACCGACGCGAGTACCTATGGAATTGGCGCCATGCTCACTCAGATAAAAGACGGGAAAGAACACCCTATCGCCTACATGAGTCGATCGTTGACCGCCTCCGAACGTAATTATAGTATCACAGAGCGTGAAACCTTAGCCGTGATCACCGCGTTAGAGTATTGGCTATGTTATTTGGAGAATGGAAAAACCTTCACTGTCTATACAGACCACAGTGCTTTGAAGTGGTTCCTCTCTCTGAATAATCCAACCGGTCGATTGGCTCGATGGGGAGTTCGCTTGTCTTCATTTGACTTCGAGCTTAAACACCGACGAGGTGTTGACAATGTCATTCCAGATGCTCTTTCGCGAGCTGTCCCAATTGGTGCCATTTCATCTTCCGATATATCGGACACTAAAGACGAATGGTACAAAACAACCTTCAACGGTTGTCTCAACAGGCCTCAGGATTTTCCAAATTATTTAATTAAAGACAAAATTCTTTACTTACTCTCTAAAAACAAATTTGATTTAAATGACGAATTTTCGTGGAAAATTGTAGTTCCTTCTGAGTTGCGTGAAAAGGTTATCATAGAAAACCATTCTGAACCTACCTCTGCACACTTAGGCATCTTTAAAACGTACCATCGTCTCATGCTTAGGTACTATTGGCCAGGTATGCACAAGGACGTAGTTAAGTTCGTTAGTTCTTGTCAGAAATGTATAGAGTACAAGACACAAAATCATCAAACCTTAGGTGTTATGGGTCGTCCGAAGCAGTGCTCACGTCCTTGGCAGGTGATCTCAATAGATCTCATGGATCCATTACCTACTACTCGTAAGCAGAATGGCTATATTTTGGTTATAACGTGCTGCTTTTCAAAATATTGTTTGATTTTTCCATTGAGCTACTATGTACTACGTACTAGAGAAGCTATTCAAAACAAATTTTGTGTCACATTCCATTTTCTCTAATTCAATCATTTATTATTAGATGCAGCGCTACAAAAGTTTTAAGTTGTCTAGTCAAACGATTCAAACATGCAGCGCTTGGATTGCTACAATAATGTGTAATATCTCCCGACCAATCAACGAATTGCAATTTGTCATACCAATAGATTATACGAGTGGCACAGAATGGACAAAATATTTAAATTTTGCCTAACTGCATAGAAAATGAGTATATATTTTGTTATATAGGTAAATGAACATTAAAGTGGATATATGTCCACTTTATATGCGATAGCTTAGGCGTAATTAATAAAAAATATAATTTTAAATTTATTTACCTCATTTATATATAAATTGGTATTATATACAATTAGCTTTTGTCTTGAATAAAAGCAGGCCTCCGTCACTCTTTTTGTACTATTTTTACCCGACTGCAAAGAGGGTTTTTCACGCCTATCTATGTATTTAATATTCTTTATTACCTCGTATGGGAGAATCGGCTGGATGAATTTGTAGGATCAAGTTTGTTTTGTCGAGCGTTAACCTACATGAGAATTTTATTTTTTTTGTGTACTACTAATATGGTATAAGTATAAGTGCATTTTAGGGCCGGCGGTTCTTACGATGTCACGGTAATATTGTTCATTATCTCTTGATATAAAATGAGCTTGTAAACGTACGGGTGGGGTGATGTAGAGAACATTTCTAGTTATTTGCGTGTGTGCATTACTTGCAAGGAGTAGGGATAAATGCGGTGTTAGTGGTACTGCTAGTGAATTGAAACAAAGCTATTTCTATACTATTGTTATAGGTTCTATGACTGTAACTCATAAACTAGATTTTTTGGTTCACATACATACATACAAACGCTCGAATTACATAACCCTCCTTCTGAAGCAGTCGAGTAATGATCAGTAACATCTAAGTCATCCCTATATTATAGTTCACCACCATTAGTTCTACCTGTCCATTCTGTGCAGTTAACTTTTCTTAATCTATGACCGTTGATCTATGATTTTCATACAAAATGCCGGGCTTAATAGAAAATAATGTACAAAAATAGTTGTTAACTAAATACTTTGTTTACTTTCCGATAATAACTCACTCCACTATCTTTTTTATTCACAGTAGATTTTAACACGCAAGACGGCATTTTTATATATTTGTTTTGACATTAAGTCGGCACCCGGTCGCTAAGAGCGGTAGCGAGTGACTGAATGAGTTGTTGCCGGTCGGCAACAAAACACTGGGACAAAAACCTGGTTCGCGGTGTCCGTTCTATACGCTAGTAATAGTAGTTCAATGGATTTTTCCTATCAAAAAAGCAACGTCAGATGTCATTATTAAAATTTTAGAGGATTCTGTCTTTTTAGTCCATGGAGTTCCTCATACCATTTTTATGGACAACGGAACTCAATTCATTAGTCGTGACACATCCGAATTTTTTAGGAAATATAATGTCCCGAATATTGATCTCACACCAAGGTACACGCCGCAAAGTAATACCGTAGAGAGGTATAATAGGACTATTATTACCTGTATTTCTACCCTTGTTGAGTCTGATCACAGGTGTTGGGATCTTTTTATTCCGTCTGTACAATTTGCCATTAATAACTCAGTTAATGAGGCTACTGGTTTCACGCCATCTTTTTTAGTTTTTGGCAGAGAAATTGTAACCTGTGGCACTCATTACACTGATAATGAGTTAGGCGAAGAGGTGTTATTTCTCCCACGGGACATCTATGCGGAAAATTAAGGCTGTCTTTCTAACATATTCAACGATGTTCAGACTAAATTGTGGCATGCGCATAAAAAAAATACCGCACACTATAATCTGCGCCGTAACCAGCAGAACTTAAGGTCGGAGATGTAGTAATGAAACGCGCCTACGTCCTTAGCGATAAAGATAAATACTTCAGTAAAAAACTAGCACCTAAGTTCTTAAAATGTCGTGTAATTGCCAAAAAATCACCTCTGGTTTACGTGTTAGAGGATATGTCTGGAAAAAATATTGGTACATGGCACATAAAAGATTTAAAATTAATTGGCCTTAACAAATAAAGTTTTACTACGTTCATTCTATTCCATAAAAATAAATAAATAAAAATACTTATAAATATTTAAAAAAATTTAGAAAAAAATTCTTATATTATAACTTTTACGGGTCGGATTTTGTACTTTATTACATAATTTTTTTAATTTTAACATTAACATGTGGTATATTTCATTATTTTGAACGTACTTATTAACAATTTTTTTTTTGTTTAATGAACGATATTACCCTAGTCAGCGTTAAATAAAATTTTTTTCGTAATCATAATTTGTACGTGTTACCAGTTTAAATGAAACAGGAACTCTTTTTATTGTTAGGACGCGTCAATATCTTATTTAAGGTTATTGTTGTTTTTATGTTTGCGAGATGTATGAAATAGAAGAATGAAAGTGTTAATACAAATGTGTACTCAAATTACATTAATGCGGATTTTATTAAATATAGAATAAAATCCTTGGCGACGCGAGGGGGTATTGTAACGTTACACGTTCCTTTTCTAATAAGTAATTAGTATTTTAGTAAAGAAATAATATAATAATTAATCCAAAAGATGTATTATTTTATCATATAATTATACTTAATATAATTATAGTTACTCAACTGATCAAACAAAAAAAAAACTATGCTAATGGTCACTACCTACTTTACCGCGCGAACCCTAACTTGCTTAGGAATTTTGTGGGCGGAGCCTAAATGGCGTGAGTGTCGGTTTTGCTAGAACAATCGCTGGCCTACGTGACGCAGACCCCGGCCCCTCAGGCCTCAACCCCGGCCCCTCAGGCCTCCGACGTCCCGACCCCTCAGGTCTACAGCTCTCCCGCGTCTCCCGCCTCGTCCGAGATGGACTGCGAATCGGTCGCATCCTATCACGCGTCGCGTCGCAAGCGTACCGCTCCCAGGAGCGACTCCGAACCCGCGTCTGATACGTCGTCTGATGCCGTCACCTTAACCGGCTCTCCTGAGCCCGCGTTTCATCTTGTCGCCAAGCGCTCCAAGAAGCGCTCGAAGAAAGCTTCGGTATCATCAATACCCGACCCCTTCCCGGTGTCTTCAACACCAGCCCCCGCGCCGTTAAAATCACTCGAAGTAACCGCGTCTCCGTCGGTCCCATCGAAGCCAGCGACGCGCTGCGCTCCCGTCCCTCCGAAGCCTCAGCTCCCTCCGCCCGTCTTTCTCCGCGAAAAAGCGCGATGGACCGTAGTTTCAAATCTTTGCAAAGAGCAAAAAATCAATTACCTAAAAGCAACCAACGCAGGTGATACAATAAAAATACAGGTCGCGACCGTCGACGACTTCCGCGCGTTCACTCGGTTACTTTCTTTAAAACAAATCGCTTATCACACCTACGCCCTCCCGGAGGAGCGTAAGATCCGCGCAGTACTACGGGGCGTCCCGTTTGAGCTCGCGAACGAAGAAATCCTCGAGGACCTTAAGTCCCAGGGTTTCCCGGCCGTAGCAGTGCACAAGATGCACTCCAACCGCGGTAGGCGTTTTCCGTTAGCGCTAGTAATCCTGTCCAATACTCCCAACTCGAAGGAGATTTTCAAAGAGGCTCGCACAATTTGCGGACTCTCGAACATCTCCGTCGAGCGCCCCAACCCCCGCGGTCACCCTGGGCAGTGCCACCACTGCCAGCTACATGGCCACGCAGTGGCTAACTGTTCAGCTCCCCCCAGGTGCGTAAAGTGCCTAGATCCTCACATCACTAAGGAGTGCACTCGCACTCCCGAATCCACTTCCCCCCCTGCCTGTGTGCTTTACGGCCAGTCTGGCCACACAGCAAACTACAGGGGTTGCCCGCGCGCTCCGTGCTCCACCGTCAAGAGGGTCGCGCCTCACTCCCGCTAACTTCCCGCCGCTGCGCAACCGGGGTCCCCCGGAAGCAAAGCCCGTTCAGCCGACGCCTACTCCGGCTCTGTCTTGGAGGCAGCGTCCGGCCGTCCCGCCTGCACCTTCCCGACCCATCCCAGCTCCCGAAACTTCCGTAGGGCCGCGTCCCGCTTTGTCATCTTCAGCTCAGTCGTCGTTGGCTGAGGACATGAAGACCGTGTTCGACGTCATCCAAAACGTCGACATTAACGAAATTTCCGTACTCGCACGCAAACTGCGAGCCGCCCGCTCTCCTCAAGAGCATTTATTCGCGTTAGCCGAGCATCACTTGCTCCTAAGTTCGTTGTAAATTCTTTTATTTTTGGATAAATTCGTAAATAAGTAAATTATAATGTCTAGACCCGCGAATCCCGCGTCCAGTCATATTAAACCCAAGTATCTTTATCTTTTAACGCTCGTAGCCTTAGCACCAACCTTCCCGAGATTAAACTGTTCCTTCAGAACAAAGAATCTGACTTATTCCTTCTCCAGGAGACATGGCTTACTCCAAACCGCTCCAGAGGATACGCTATTCCTAAGTACGCGTTTACTCGCAACGACAGGCCCAACTCCGACGGTTTCGGCGGCACCGCTATATATTACAAAAGAGGCTTCCATTGCTGTCCTCTCCCTACCCCTCCTCTCCTCAACATGGAAGCCACTGTGTGTAGATTGGCTATGACTGGTCATCCGACCATCATCATAGCTTCAGTCTACATACCGTGTGGCTCCAGACCAATCCGCAGCGACTTTGAGGCCATTCTCGCCCTCGGTCATTCAGTCATTATGTTCGGAGACTTTAACTCCAAACATACTGACTGGACGTGCCTATCGACTAACACCAGCGGTATAGCTCTCCTCGATATCACAAACTCCCTTGACTTAGACGTCATATCCCCCATCACTCC
This sequence comes from Marasmarcha lunaedactyla, assembly GCA_923062675.1. Classification (NCBI taxonomy): domain Eukaryota; kingdom Metazoa; phylum Arthropoda; class Insecta; order Lepidoptera; family Pterophoridae; genus Marasmarcha; species Marasmarcha lunaedactyla. The sequence goes on along the minus strand of OV281361.1, from coordinate 5,190,156 downwards.
CACTCACTATCCCAACAACCCAACCTACTGTCCTGACATCCTCGACTTTGCATTTATCAAGCGAATCAATCTTGATCTAAGGTCTATCGAACCGCTAGATGACCTAGGCTCCGACCATCGCCCCGTCTCCTACGTGCTAGGTTCGCCTAACGTTAACGTCACATCTCCTAAGACCTTTACCAACTGGAAAGGCTTTAAAAATACGTTAGTTTCAGCCTTAAAGGCCCCTAACTCTCCGCTCGCGATTTCGCCCGACCAATTAGATAGCCCGGTTAAAATAGATTCACTAGTCAATACTCTAACTGATGCTATTAACTCAGCGATCAACGACAACGAAATTATTGCTAAGCAAGGCAAACCCGCGCTTCCCTTAGCCGTTAGCAATCTCATTAAAGCTAAGGACGCGGCTCTCCGGAGAGCCAAGAAATATCCCACGCCCGCATATAGAACAGCTGCGAATCAGCTTCAACGTAAAGTTAGATCTTGCCTCGCGGAACTCCGAGACACTCAGTTTAACGATCTCATGGAGAACATCTCCCCGTCCCACAAAGCGTATTATCGAATGGCCCGAGCCTTACGCATAGACTCCGCCTCTCACGTTCCTCTTCTCACTCGTCCCGACGGCACTATTGCCTTCGAAGTCGAAGAGAAAGCCGAATGCTTCGCCGACAGCATAGCGGCACAATGTTCGCCCAGCACGCAACCCGCGGATCCCTCCCACATCCAGGCGGTGGAGGACGAAGTTCTCCGCAGAGAATCACCGACGACCCCGTCACAGTCTCTAATGATGAAATCTTGCTTCTCATTAGAAAGCAAAAGTCCAAAAAGGCTCCGGGTGCGGATGGAATTTCTAACCACGCACTTGAGCACCTGCCACAGCAGGTGCTTACCTTGTTAGCTATCATCTTCAATGCCTGCTTCGACCATAGCTACTTTCCAAAAGCCTGGAAAGAAGCGACAGTCATAGGCATTCCCAAGCCGGGTAAACCTCTGAACGTCCCGGCTAATCACAGACCCATCAGCCTCCTCGAGGCAATGTCTAAACTTCTCGAAAGAGTCATACTCTCTCGAATGCGGAACCATCTGTTTCCAACGGATGGCGACCCTCTCATTATTCCCCACCAGTTCGGCTTTCACGCTAAGCACTCCTGTCCTCAGCAAGTCCATCGAATCGTCAAGTACATACTCGAAGGATTCTATCCGCGTCGTAAAAAAACAATCGCGGTTCTCTTTGACGTAGCCAAGGCTTTCGATAAAGTCTGGCACAGCGGTCTCGTTTTTAAACTCTATAAAATAGGACTACCGGTTCGCCTTGTCAGATTAATCGCGTCGTTTCTTAAAGAAAGTACGTTTCGATTCAAACATGAAGGCACGCTCTCCGCGCCTCGTCCCATAAAGGCTGGAGTCCCGCAAGGCTCAGTCCTCGCCCCTCTGCTGTACACCGTGTACACTAACGACATCCCCATCCCGCGGAAAGGCGTCGAACTCGCCCTCTTTGCAGATGATACCGCAATCAATGCATCAAAAACGGCCAGCCAAGGTTCTGTCTCGACAGCCGGAAGCTTAATTCGGTGACTAAACGCAACGCTTACAATTTGCCTTACATCTCGGAGATATTGGACAACCTGCGAGATGCTCGTTATCTCAGCAGCCTGGATTTATCTAAATCGTTCTGGCAAATTGATATTTTACCTACCGACCGCGACAAGACCGCTTTTTACGTTCCAGGCAGAGGGACGTTTCGTTTCAAACGAACGGCTTTTGGTCTCACTAACGCACCAGTGACCCAACAGCGTCTTGTAGACTTGTTGTTTGGCGAGTTTGGCCCTAATGTGTTTGCCTATCTTGACGATGTCGTAATCATCAGCACTGATTACCAGAGTCATGTGACCTTCTTGCTGAAGGTATTAGAAAAACTTAAACAAGCAAATCTCACGATAAACTTGGATAAGTGCAAGTTCTTTCGAAGCCAACTTAAGTACCTTGGGTATGTTGTTGACGGCTGTGGACTACGTACCGATCCCGAAAAAGTGGAAGCCATCTTGAACTATCCCACGCCTACTTGCCGGAAAGATATTAAACGTTTTCTCGGGACAGCTACTTGGTATCGTCGTTTTGTCCCCAACTTCAGCACCGTAGTGGCCCCTTTAAATAAATTGACCTCCATGAAAAAAGGTACGCCTCCTTTCCAATGGACTTCCGAGGCTGACGTGTCCTTTCAAAAGCTCAAAGAATGTTTAGTTTCTGCTCCTGTTCTGGTTTGCCCTGATTACAACAAACCTTTTGAAGTTCACACCGACGCGAGTACCTATGGAATTGGCGCCATGCTCACTCAGATAAAAGACGGGAAAGAACACCCTATCGCCTACATGAGTCGATCGTTGACCGCCTCCGAACGTAATTATAGTATCACAGAGCGTGAAACCTTAGCCGTGATCACCGCGTTAGAGTATTGGCTATGTTATTTGGAGAATGGAAAAACCTTCACTGTCTATACAGACCACAGTGCTTTGAAGTGGTTCCTCTCTCTGAATAATCCAACCGGTCGATTGGCTCGATGGGGAGTTCGCTTGTCTTCATTTGACTTCGAGCTTAAACACCGACGAGGTGTTGACAATGTCATTCCAGATGCTCTTTCGCGAGCTGTCCCAATTGGTGCCATTTCATCTTCCGATATATCGGACACTAAAGACGAATGGTACAAAACAACCTTCAACGGTTGTCTCAACAGGCCTCAGGATTTTCCAAATTATTTAATTAAAGACAAAATTCTTTACTTACTCTCTAAAAACAAATTTGATTTAAATGACGAATTTTCGTGGAAAATTGTAGTTCCTTCTGAGTTGCGTGAAAAGGTTATCATAGAAAACCATTCTGAACCTACCTCTGCACACTTAGGCATCTTTAAAACGTACCATCGTCTCATGCTTAGGTACTATTGGCCAGGTATGCACAAGGACGTAGTTAAGTTCGTTAGTTCTTGTCAGAAATGTATAGAGTACAAGACACAAAATCATCAAACCTTAGGTGTTATGGGTCGTCCGAAGCAGTGCTCACGTCCTTGGCAGGTGATCTCAATAGATCTCATGGATCCATTACCTACTACTCGTAAGCAGAATGGCTATATTTTGGTTATAACGTGCTGCTTTTCAAAATATTGTTTGATTTTTCCATTGAGCTACTATGTACTACGTACTAGAGAAGCTATTCAAAACAAATTTTGTGTCACATTCCATTTTCTCTAATTCAATCATTTATTATTAGATGCAGCGCTACAAAAGTTTTAAGTTGTCTAGTCAAACGATTCAAACATGCAGCGCTTGGATTGCTACAATAATGTGTAATATCTCCCGACCAATCAACGAATTGCAATTTGTCATACCAATAGATTATACGAGTGGCACAGAATGGACAAAATATTTAAATTTTGCCTAACTGCATAGAAAATGAGTATATATTTTGTTATATAGGTAAATGAACATTAAAGTGGATATATGTCCACTTTATATGCGATAGCTTAGGCGTAATTAATAAAAAATATAATTTTAAATTTATTTACCTCATTTATATATAAATTGGTATTATATACAATTAGCTTTTGTCTTGAATAAAAGCAGGCCTCCGTCACTCTTTTTGTACTATTTTTACCCGACTGCAAAGAGGGTTTTTCACGCCTATCTATGTATTTAATATTCTTTATTACCTCGTATGGGAGAATCGGCTGGATGAATTTGTAGGATCAAGTTTGTTTTGTCGAGCGTTAACCTACATGAGAATTTTATTTTTTTTGTGTACTACTAATATGGTATAAGTATAAGTGCATTTTAGGGCCGGCGGTTCTTACGATGTCACGGTAATATTGTTCATTATCTCTTGATATAAAATGAGCTTGTAAACGTACGGGTGGGGTGATGTAGAGAACATTTCTAGTTATTTGCGTGTGTGCATTACTTGCAAGGAGTAGGGATAAATGCGGTGTTAGTGGTACTGCTAGTGAATTGAAACAAAGCTATTTCTATACTATTGTTATAGGTTCTATGACTGTAACTCATAAACTAGATTTTTTGGTTCACATACATACATACAAACGCTCGAATTACATAACCCTCCTTCTGAAGCAGTCGAGTAATGATCAGTAACATCTAAGTCATCCCTATATTATAGTTCACCACCATTAGTTCTACCTGTCCATTCTGTGCAGTTAACTTTTCTTAATCTATGACCGTTGATCTATGATTTTCATACAAAATGCCGGGCTTAATAGAAAATAATGTACAAAAATAGTTGTTAACTAAATACTTTGTTTACTTTCCGATAATAACTCACTCCACTATCTTTTTTATTCACAGTAGATTTTAACACGCAAGACGGCATTTTTATATATTTGTTTTGACATTAAGTCGGCACCCGGTCGCTAAGAGCGGTAGCGAGTGACTGAATGAGTTGTTGCCGGTCGGCAACAAAACACTGGGACAAAAACCTGGTTCGCGGTGTCCGTTCTATACGCTAGTAATAGTAGTTCAATGGATTTTTCCTATCAAAAAAGCAACGTCAGATGTCATTATTAAAATTTTAGAGGATTCTGTCTTTTTAGTCCATGGAGTTCCTCATACCATTTTTATGGACAACGGAACTCAATTCATTAGTCGTGACACATCCGAATTTTTTAGGAAATATAATGTCCCGAATATTGATCTCACACCAAGGTACACGCCGCAAAGTAATACCGTAGAGAGGTATAATAGGACTATTATTACCTGTATTTCTACCCTTGTTGAGTCTGATCACAGGTGTTGGGATCTTTTTATTCCGTCTGTACAATTTGCCATTAATAACTCAGTTAATGAGGCTACTGGTTTCACGCCATCTTTTTTAGTTTTTGGCAGAGAAATTGTAACCTGTGGCACTCATTACACTGATAATGAGTTAGGCGAAGAGGTGTTATTTCTCCCACGGGACATCTATGCGGAAAATTAAGGCTGTCTTTCTAACATATTCAACGATGTTCAGACTAAATTGTGGCATGCGCATAAAAAAAATACCGCACACTATAATCTGCGCCGTAACCAGCAGAACTTAAGGTCGGAGATGTAGTAATGAAACGCGCCTACGTCCTTAGCGATAAAGATAAATACTTCAGTAAAAAACTAGCACCTAAGTTCTTAAAATGTCGTGTAATTGCCAAAAAATCACCTCTGGTTTACGTGTTAGAGGATATGTCTGGAAAAAATATTGGTACATGGCACATAAAAGATTTAAAATTAATTGGCCTTAACAAATAAAGTTTTACTACGTTCATTCTATTCCATAAAAATAAATAAATAAAAATACTTATAAATATTTAAAAAAATTTAGAAAAAAATTCTTATATTATAACTTTTACGGGTCGGATTTTGTACTTTATTACATAATTTTTTTAATTTTAACATTAACATGTGGTATATTTCATTATTTTGAACGTACTTATTAACAATTTTTTTTTTGTTTAATGAACGATATTACCCTAGTCAGCGTTAAATAAAATTTTTTTCGTAATCATAATTTGTACGTGTTACCAGTTTAAATGAAACAGGAACTCTTTTTATTGTTAGGACGCGTCAATATCTTATTTAAGGTTATTGTTGTTTTTATGTTTGCGAGATGTATGAAATAGAAGAATGAAAGTGTTAATACAAATGTGTACTCAAATTACATTAATGCGGATTTTATTAAATATAGAATAAAATCCTTGGCGACGCGAGGGGGTATTGTAACGTTACACGTTCCTTTTCTAATAAGTAATTAGTATTTTAGTAAAGAAATAATATAATAATTAATCCAAAAGATGTATTATTTTATCATATAATTATACTTAATATAATTATAGTTACTCAACTGATCAAACAAAAAAAAAACTATGCTAATGGTCACTACCTACTTTACCGCGCGAACCCTAACTTGCTTAGGAATTTTGTGGGCGGAGCCTAAATGGCATGAGTGTCGGTTTTGCTAGAACAATCGCTGGCCTACGTGACGCAGACCCCGGCCCCTCAGGCCTCAACCCCGGCCCCTCAGGCCTCCGACGTCCCGACCCCTCAGGTCTACAGCTCTCCCGCGTCTCCCGCCTCGTCCGAGATGGACTGCGAATCGGTCGCATCCTATCACGCGTCGCGTCGCAAGCGTACCGCTCCCAGGAGCGACTCCGAACCCGCGTCTGATACGTCGTCTGATGCCGTCACCTTAACCGGCTCTCCTGAGCCCGCGTTTCATCTTGTCGCCAAGCGCTCCAAGAAGCGCTCGAAGAAAGCTTCGGTATCATCAATACCCGACCCCTTCCCGGTGTCTTCAACACCAGCCCCCGCGCCGTTAAAATCGCTCGAAGTAACCGCGTCTCCGTCGGTCCCATCGAAGCCAGCGACGCGCTGCGCTCCCGTCCCTCCGAAGCCTCAGCTCCCTCCGCCCGTCTTTCTCCGCGAAAAAGCGCGATGGACCGTAGTTTCAAATCTTTGCAAAGAGCAAAAAATCAATTACCTAAAAGCAACCAACGCAGGTGATACAATAAAAATACAGGTCGCGACCGTCGACGACTTCCGCGCGTTCACTCGGTTACTTTCTTTAAAACAAATCGCTTATCACACCTACGCCCTCCCGGAGGAGCGTAAGATCCGCGCAGTACTACGGGGCGTCCCGTTTGAGCTCGCGAACGAAGAAATCCTCGAGGACCTTAAGTCCCAGGGTTTCCCGGCCGTAGCAGTGCACAAGATGCACTCCAACCGCGGTAGGCGTTTTCCGTTAGCGCTAGTAATCCTGTCCAATACTCCCAACTCGAAGGAGATTTTCAAAGAGGCTCGCACAATTTGCGGACTCTCGAACATCTCCGTCGAGCGCCCCAACCCCCGCGGTCACCCTGGGCAGTGCCACCACTGCCAGCTATATGGCCACGCAGTGGCTAACTGTTCAGCTCCCCCCAGGTGCGTAAAGTGCCTAGATCCTCACATCACTAAGGAGTGCACTCGCACTCCCGAATCCACTTCCCCCCCTGCCTGTGTGCTTTACGGCCAGTCTGGCCACACAGCAAACTACAGGGGTTGCCCGCGCGCTCCGTGCTCCACCGTCAAGAGGGTCGCGCCTCACTCCCGCTAACTTCCCGCCGCTGCGCAACCGGGGTCCCCCGGAAGCAAAGCCCGTTCAGCCGACGCCTACTCCGGCTCTGTCTTGGAGGCAGCGTCCGGCCGTCCCGCCTGCACCTTCCCGACCCATCCCAGCTCCCGAAACTTCCGTAGGGCCGCGTCCCGCTTTGTCATCTTCAGCTCAGTCGTCGTTGGCTGAGGACATGAAGACCGTGTTCGACGTCATCCAAAACGTCGACATTAACGAAATTTCCGTACTCGCACGCAAACTGCGAGCCGCCCGCTCTCCTCAAGAGCATTTATTCGCGTTAGCCGAGCATCACTCGCTCCTAAGTTCGTTGTAAATTCTTTTATTTTTGGATAAATTCGTAAATAAGTAAATTATAATGTCTAGACCCGCGAATCCCGCGTCCAGTCATATTAAACCCAAGTATCTTTATCTTTTAACGCTCGTAGCCTTAGCACCAACCTTTCCGAGATTAAACTGTTCCTTCAGAACAAAGAATCTGACTTATTCCTTCTCCAGGAGACATGGCTTACTCCAAACCGCTCCAGAGGATACGCTATTCCTAAGTACGCGTTTACTCGCAACGACAGGCCCAACTCCGACGGTTTCGGCGGCACCGCTATATATTACAAAAGAGGCTTCCATTGCTGTCCTCTCCCTACCCCTCCTCTCCTCAACATGGAAGCCACTGTGTGTAGATTGGCTATGACTGGTCATCCGACCATCATCATAGCTTCAGTCTACATACCGTGTGGCTCCAGACCAATCCGCAGCGACTTTGAGGCCATTCTCGCCCTCGGTCATTCAGTCATTATGTTCGGAGACTTTAACTCCAAACATACTGACTGGACGTGCCTATCGACTAACACCAGCGGTATAGCTCTCCTCGATATCACAAACTCCCTTGACTTAGACGTCATATCTCCCATCACTCCCACTCACTATCCCAACAACCCAACCTACTGTCCTGACATCCTCGACTTTGCATTTATCAAGCGAATCAATCTTGATCTAAGGTCTATCGAACCGCTAGATGACATAGGCTCCGACCATCGCCCCGTCTCCTACGTGCTAGGTTCGCCTAACGTTAACGTCACATCTCCTAAGACCTTTACCAACTGGAAAGGCTTTAAAAATACGTTAGTTTCAGCCTTAAAGGCCCCTAACTCTCCGCTCGCGATTTCGCCCGACCAATTAGATAGCCCGGTTAAAATAGATTCACTAGTCAATACTCTAACTGATGCTATTAACTCAGCGATCAACGACAACGAAATTATTGCTAAGCAAGGCAAACCCGCGCTTCCCTTAGCCGTTAGCAATCTCATTAAAGCTAAGGACGCGGCTCTCCGGAGAGCCAAGAAATATCCCACGCCCGCATATAGAACAGCTGCGAATCAGCTTCAACGTAAAGTTAGATCTTGCCTCGCGGAACTCCGAGACACTCAGTTTAACGATCTCATGGAGAACATCTCCCCGTCCCACAAAGCGTATTATCGAATGGCCCGAGCCTTACGCATAGACTCCGCCTCTCACGTTCCTCTTCTCACTCGTCCCGACGGCACTATTGCCTTCGAAGTCGAAGAGAAAGCCGAATGCTTCGCCGACAGCATAGCGGCACAATGTTCGCCCAGCACGCAACCCGCGGATCCCTCCCACATCCAGGCGGTGGAGGACGAAGTTCTCCGCAGAGAATCACCGACGACCCCGTCACAGTCTCTAATGATGAAATCTTGCTTCTCATTAGAAAGCAAAAGTCCAAAAAGGCTCCGGGTGCGGATGGAATTTCTAACCACGCACTTGAGCACCTGCCACAGCAGGTGCTTACCTTGTTAGCTATCATCTTCAATGCCTGCTTCGACCATAGCTACTTTCCAAAAGCCTGGAAAGAAGCGACAGTCATAGGCATTCCCAAGCCGGGTAAACCTCTGAACGTCCCGGCTAATCACAGACTCATCAGCCTCCTCGAGGCAATGTCTAAACTTCTCGAAAGAGTCATACTCTCTCGAATGCGGAACCATCTGTTTCCAACGGATGGCGACCCTCTCATTATTCCCCACCAGTTCGGCTTTCACGCTAAGCACTCCTGTCCTCAGCAAGTCCATCGAATCGTCAAGTACATACTCGAAGGATTCTATCCGCGTCGTAAAAAAACAATCGCGGTTCTCTTTGACGTAGCCAAGGCTTTCGATAAAGTCTGGCACAGCGGTCTCGTTTTTAAACTCTATAAAATAGGACTACCGGTTCGCCTTGTCAGATTAATCGCGTCGTTTCTTAAAGAAAGTACGTTTCGATTCAAACATGAAGGCACGCTCTCCGCGCCTCGTCCCATAAAGGCTGGAGTCCCGCAAGGCTCAGTCCTCGCCCCTCTGCTGTACACCGTGTACACTAACGACATCCCCATCCCGCGGAAAGGCGTCGAACTCGCCCTCTTTGCAGATGATACCGCCATCAATGCATCTTTGCCAACGCATTGGTTACTTATTGATGCCTTTCTTGAAGAAATCAGCTGGACGGGAGGCAACAAATTCTTCAAAGGCATTTTGTACTGCCTCTCGGGTATTGAATTTTTTTCCCGCCAAGAAGTTATCCAAATTCTGGAAAAAGTAGAAGTCTGTAGGCGCAAGGTCTGGTGAGTACGGCGGATGACGGGGAACTTCCAACCCCAACTCTTGTAGCTTGGAGACCGTCTGCTGTGCAGTATGAGGTCGCGCGTTGTCGTTCAGGAGCAGTGGAGCCGAACGATTGACCAAAGCTGGTTGGAGACGTGCGAGCTTCTCCATCATTGTGTTCAGTTCTTCACAGTACACATCTGCAGTAATGCTTGTCCCGTTTGGCAAGAAGCTGTGATGAATTACACCCGCGTTAGACCACCAAACAGTGACCATCACTTTTCTAGGGGTAAGTTTTCGTTTAGGGCATTGTTTGGGTGCTGAACCAGGGTCCAACCAACTTGCTGAGCGCTTATGATTGTCAAACAGGATCCATTTCTCGTCACAAGTAACAATGCGGTTCAGAATTCCTTCATTTGTATGCCTGCTGATCAGTGCAAGGCACGTCTCCACGCGTACTTCGCGCTGGCGGTCATTGAGTTCGTGGGGTACCCATTTGTCAAGCTTTTTTCCCTTGCCAATTTGACGCAAATGGACCAATATTGTTTTGATTCTAACGTCGAAAGCTGCTGCTAATTCAGCCGTGGATTGAGTTTCATCAGCTTCCACAATTGCCTTTAATTCGTCATTGTCGACCAAAGTTTTCGGACGACCACGGGGTTCATTTTTCAGGTCAAAATTTCCAGAACGGAAGCGGGTAAACTGATAGCGGGTGGTGCTTTCGTTTGTAGTGTTTGCTCCGTAAACGTCGTTGATGTTGCGTGCCGCTTGTGCCGCTTTGCTGCCACGACGGTACTCATACTCCATAATTACTCGAATTTTTAACTTATACATGGTTGACGAAAAAAGGTTCGAATGCGTTGAAAACAAAACACTAACTATTAAACAAATGACGATTTTAGAAAAAGACTTCCATGTTTGTCAAATAAAATTAATTTGAAATTAGAATTATCAGTCAAAAAAAAAAAATATTTTCATTTGAAATGGCCAGTACGGCAAAACGGCAGTTTCATAGGTAAAGACCTATTATATATCCAGCAGCCGGATATATAAATTAGCCATTTGACTAAACGGCTGATCATGTTGCTAAATAGATTTATCCAACCAATAAAATAATTGTAATCTGTATTGATTTTGCCAATAAATTTGTTAGAAAGCAGGTTAAAATCCTGTGCCACAGCAGCCGGCAAGTTCCCGGTATGAGCACGAACTGTACAAAAAAATTACGTTTACCAAAACACTGAGCTGTTTAGCTGTTAATACCATTCGCCTGCGACATATAGAATAATGATGAATATACAAATATTTGGTTTCTTCTAGCAAACCATTATTTGGATGTGATGGTAAAATCTGGTTATCAGTGATTGACAAGGGTTTGATGACGCTTCGTTTGATCAAAGCAACTTTTTATTAAGAGACAAACGGATTATATCTTATATTCAATAGAAGTAAAATGAAACAATCTCTTCATTTAAAACAAGTTTAATATAGACTCAAGTCTTAACATAAGGCACTTCGCATACTCGTTAACATGAATAAGTTATACTATTTACAGTTCTCTATATAAATTTACGAAAACCTAATTAAAAAAGCTTGCCCTCACACAACGATATGACAAACATCGATATTTGAGTATTCTGGCCAGAATTGAACGGTTCATTATTTATACGTCATGGACGACGGGGCAAAGGACTACGCTGAAAAAATAATTTGGTATTTCGTATATTGTATTGTTTGGTTTTGATTAAAAAGTCTATCACTGTGAATTCAAATTTAAATTCGAAATTCAATTAATAGGATTTTATTTTATAATGATTTTAATAAATCTGATTTTATTTCATCGTAGGTAAAAAAAATTACACTTATTGAATGTATTTTATTCATCTGCTTCGAGATTGATAACCTTAACCTCCACTTTTAAAAGGTATTATAGGTAGATCGACAGTAAAAAAATCCGGAGGAAAAAATACACCAAAAAGAGTGCCGCTCTTATTTGGAAACGGTTAATTACATGAAATAGTCTATTTTTATGTATATTTATATGTATATATTTTGTGTATGAAGTAGTAATTTAAGTATACAATTTAACTACAACATGAAAGAAACACTCCGTGATGACGAGGAAATATGTAACAGGGTGAAAATTGTCTTAAAAGAACGTGCCAAATTATAATTGCTGGAGCGCGCCACTTATTACCTTTTTTTTTATTGAAAAAGGATTAAACGTTTATCTTCTATCTCACCTGATGGAAAGTGAGGATGAAGATAAATCTTTTATATCAAAGACAAATTTTCTGTACACATATGAGTGACTAAAAAAGTCATTATATTTTGACGTCCATATTACCTAAATGCAAAAAAATAGGTAGCAATCGTGGCCTACGTAAATACTTGTTTAGACTCACTTCCGCAGATCGGAGCTAGTCGGTTAGTTTGTTAAAATGTCCCTTTATCACTTTTTTTTGTACTGAACTGATAGAGACATAAATCAATAATTAGCCTAAAGCTAGGCTCCTCAGAACTAACGAAGAATTTATTAATTTAACGAAATTAAAGTTTGATTACACTTCTAAAGCCATTTTACTTACACATGCCGCAATCGGATAGCTGAATTAGTTATGTTGAGTAATTATTTACTTAGCAAAAATATGTGACTTGTTTATTATTTTCCACCAAACTGCACTTGCGAGCTTTAAATTGGAATCACTTCATCTTGGGTGGCTCCAGACAAAGTTTTACCATTTAAATGCAATAGATTATACAACTATGAATAAAGCATTAAACTTTTAACCAAACGGCTAGCTGTTTAGTTGAATATCCTACTCATCTATCCGCCTGCGACATATACATATCAAAACTTTAAAACATCAAAACAATACCTCAAAAGTTTCTTATAGTTAGGTATTTCGAGGCATATTTTTTGCGATACGTAGTAATATTGTATTACTTATATGTTTGTCACTGCACAGAGAAGCTTGTCTGGAAACGTTCCTATATTAAAACAAAACAGCATAAACGAAACAGTTGGATACACACATATTTTCACTAAAACATATTTTAGAGTATTATTTATTACATATTTTTGTGAGCTTTGAAAAATTTAAGTAAATGGTGAGTAGAGTAAAAGTTTATTTTAAGGCCAATTTTAGGCCAATGTCCATAGACAAGGGTGTCATTTATAACAAGGTTTAGATATCGCGTGCTCGCTTGTCAGTAATATTTATTTTAACAATAATACTTACTTTAACCTACTTTATTGTTCAAATATTAATTTTCGAGAGAGCAAAAACTCTACTCGGCCAAAAACAATCTGCCCGATATCGTGGTACAATTTTCCATAACTTATAATTGGTAACGCGGGCTCCGATCAAAGTTTACGAGCTCGAGCTCAGCTCATTAACATAAAGTTTAATATTTTAATGCAGATTCTTGATATACTTCTAGATATTTTGGTCGTTACCGAGTAATAGGAGATTGCTTAATCAACTAGTATCGGGGTTGTAGAGTATTGAAGTTTATTATGTAGAACATATTGGAATTGGTCTGAATTACTTACAGAATTACTCTATTGCTTTATTGTTTTTATGCTTAATTACTGGTGCCTGCGCAGTTTTATTCGTATACTTCTTATCCAACAGGAAATTCTGTATAAAATTTGGCTTTTGTCTTTTCTTTATGTTAGGCCTTTTTATTGGCGAAATATTTTTTTTAAAACAGCTTAGTTACTCAAGAATGTATAAAATTTTTTGGCTCTTTCTTTTTGTGATAATAGACATGACACTGGCAAAGGTAACTATCCATTTGAATGTTAAGGTCAAGGGCATGTCAATAAGTTATCATTTCTCGTCCATAGACATTTGTTTACTTTGCAGATGCAGAGCTTTAAGTTAGAGATTTTTTTCTATTTTTTATTAATAGTTAGCATTTATTACATTATTTTGACATCACAAACAACAAAAAAAGAGAACTGCGAGTATTGAACAATACATAGACTCAATAAGCCTCAATAAAAACTATCGACAAAATCTGGTTAAAAATCTGACAAGCACCGGATGTACAAGGCTATTGTGAAGATGAAATTACAAAAAACCTTGAAATAGTAATTTTGTAAAAGTCATATTCATCTTTCCATCTTCAACGTTCAGGGCAGTTTTCGTCAATTACTTATAAATTTATAATAAGGTATACCCCCTCCCCCCGTACGGTTTCTGTTAAATATTATTGAACAACAAAATTACCTTAAGTAATACGACATTACATCGTAATCTAACAAATAAATTAAGATAAATGTGAAAGCTAAATTACTGCGACATATAAAAAGCTCCATTAGGGACAAAAAGTATCATGATAAAGTTTTTTGGAGTTAATGTATTATTCCAAATATCACGTTTTATGAAAGATCTCATAGTCTTATATTATTATTTTATCTCAGAAATTTATATGTGTCATTATTTAGACTGTCTTTTGTTTGTTCTGTGAGTAGATCTATTTTATTCACCATGGTGTAGCTGTACCCCATAAAACTAAGTATAAATGTTGAATTATGCGAAGTACTGGCGTTGATATTATGAGAATAAAGAGGTTACGCCCCTTTAATTTTAAAATGATCTAGAGGAGATAAAGAAATAGCAATTAAGAAAGATTACTAAAAAAGCTTTTATGACAATTTTTTTATGTTATTAAGGCTCGTTCAGCAAGCTTTAACTTAATTAATAATAAAGTCTCTACCGCAAATTTATTAAAGTACCAATTCAGCACTAACCAACTACCAATATCATACCATTAGTCGATATGTATTACTTAGGCTATGCAGGCTTCACAAACCAACCCCTTTTCTAAATTGAATTTTTCACCATCACAACTACGTAGATCGATTATGTTTCTAGCCTCGTTTTTCAACCGTATTTTTCCGTTAAAATAATTTACTGGGTGTAATATTGTTATATTTCACAGACATTAATAAAAGTAAAATTATAAAACAATTTATTGAAACTATACGTCACTGATGTATTTTTTTTTTAATTTCGAAGATTTCATTTTTTCATTGTAAAGAAAACATTCATATTTTTTCTTAGCTCTACAAAATTTTTCTTTGTCTAAAATAACAGTCATGACGGGTAGTGTCAGCTGTGTAACAAATCATAAATCCATAAGCAAAGGTCCCTATTTTTAAGGTATTCCCTAAGTCCTTATGTATCCCATTAGCATTGGTGAAATGCACGAACAACATTATGTTTTCCCTAAGTAAGTTTACAGGACGCTTTATATGTTAGATGACATTGGTGAAATTGGCCATTAGAATGTAATTTAAGTTTCTATACATTTATTACAAAAAAAAAGGCAAATTTTTCGAATAACATAGTTGTTATACTTGCTTAGCAGAGTTACATTTCGTATACCAAATAGGATTCCAAGATCATGTCAGCGACAAATATTTTTTTTAATTATCGAATTGTCGCACAAACCTTAGAAAATTCTGCCCATTGTCACGAATGTATACCCTGTATGATCAGTGTAACAAGGATAACTTAGACATGTTCGCTTCCTCGAACTTCAAGAAAATTATTCTCGAAAAAAAATATCTTTGACAACAATGCCCATACAGCCTTTTAAATCAATGCTTACTAATTCTGCTTCTATATTGTGTATGCAATAAAACCACAAGTGAGTGTGTTGTTATCTTAGTTTAGTAAAATTCTGTGCATGCTGTGATTTCCTGTAAGTGATAAGACACTTAGCATTAATTTAGTAATAGTGTAGTTATTGTTGTATTAGTGTACTTGTTGTTGGAAATCTGGAATAAATAAAAAATAAAATAATAAATTACAGTACATAATGATAATTATTTATAGAGGATAAAACACCTCTAAGTCGACTCTTATAAAAAAAAGATAGTACATCTTTTACCAGCCCAAGACATCGTGTAAACAGAAAGGGCAGTGCACATAAAAAACTAAGAACATGATATTATGAAACTTTGTGATAAACCATAATAAGATTATTTTCTTTTTAAACACTTGTGAATTAAAAAAAAAATTAATGAAGACAAATAGAATGTGTTAAGTTATAAGGAACTATCTGAACTTTAGTTCTTGAGACTATAGTAAAAGACAAAAACATTTTTCGGCAGCAAATTTTTAGCTAATGATTTCCGAAAAATGTTCGAACCTTTACAAATTAATTAAACTATATTTCTAAGGTTTGTATTAGAATGTGACAACACAATTTAATAATTTAAAATTAACTTTCCAAATTGTTACAGCCTCCTGAGGTCCTTCGAGAGGTAAATTTTGAAACAGCGACCCTACAACCATTAGACGAATATAAATATGAAAGCGTCTAAAGAATTGTAATTTTCTGCACAGAGAAAGTTTTGAATCTATTTATTGAATTTGTATGATTAAAAAACACACAGATTTAGTAATCAAGAA
Organism: Marasmarcha lunaedactyla; assembly: GCA_923062675.1. Taxonomy (NCBI): domain Eukaryota; kingdom Metazoa; phylum Arthropoda; class Insecta; order Lepidoptera; family Pterophoridae; genus Marasmarcha; species Marasmarcha lunaedactyla. Next base: position 5,174,000 of record OV281361.1, on the reverse strand, counting down.
TTCTTCTTAAGCGCCAAATTAACATTCTTCATGAACGTTAAACTACTTCTTTTAAAGAGGCTAGCGGTCGCTGCGCGTTATCAGTCGGATTACTATTTAACCTTAGGAATTCCAGGATTATTCGTGAGTAATGTTTTGATACCTTTCTTGACAACTTTTAACAGACACACAGAAAAACTATTTCTTTTATCTTAATGAAATAGTTTAGATTTCATTATTAACAAAGTTATGCAATATTTCAGAGATCACTAATGTTTTTTTTTTAGATAAATAACGATAAAACCTAAGTTCGCCTTCTATCTAAATCTTAGAGTTTTACTCACCATATTAGTACCGTACAAAAAGTTCGCGTTTTCCGCGGATTATTCAAGATGGTCGTTGTGTTTAAGCTGACGAAAATTAACCCATTCAATTTCAAATTGAGTGGCTACAAGTGTCATCTTCTAATTGCCAGACAATTTTCCATGTAAGTGCAGTGAACCTGACTTACTTGTATTCGAGATAAATATTCAGTTTGTTTTAATATTTAATTGTTGACATGTCATGCCAAAATAACCTTGTTTCTTGCCAAGTTTCTTGTTTAGTATCTATACAATTGTAAATCCATACCAGTTCTCAAACTCTAGTGAATTTTCTGGTTTACTATTGTTTGACAAATAGGTTTTATTTAGGAAAAATTTCAATTGTTAAAATATTAATTATAAAACACCTCGTGTCATGATGTTTGTTTGAACCAAATTGAACCAAAGTCGCTTTTCGTTAAAAGCTGGAAATGGTACTTAATTTGGTCCTGGCGCTTTACCGGGTGCTGCCATACCACGTTTGTTTCGCTCGCTCGGCTCGCGCGTGTATTAACTACATACAAACCTTTTTTTTTTGGTTTCGCGGGGAAAAGGTGCATCACCTACCTGACACCCAAGGGGGAGTGCCAGTTTTTGGCTTGTAAAAAAATATTTAGTAAGAACTCGTGACCTTGTTTGTTTTTTATAAAACAATTATCTACCGACGATGTCCGTTTATAAGTGATGTACGATAAAACTTTATTAAGTTTATGTTACATTGTTTTAAGCATAGAAATAAGTATTTGTTTTTTATAATAAATTGATTAAAGATTAAAGATGTGGGATTCTTACCCACAAAAAACCACCGCGGTATACCTCTGCCGCCTTTGCTGAGGCTCACGGTATCGCCATTGGCATTACCCGCGAGCCCCGGCGACTACACCTGGCTGCAGAAGCCCAGCTCCTCAATCAGGGGATGGTCCGGCATATGGAACCATCCCCCCAGCCAACGCCATCGTAGTCGCAGCAGGTCCCCTCACCTGCTGCAATTGGCTATCAAGAGGAAGAAGGCGGGCGTACCTCCTTCTCCCTCTCCTCCTCCGCCTGCGACGGAGCGGCGCTGCCGAGGCATCATCTTCCCTACGCCGCTCAGCCCGCACTCCGCATTCCCACAGGAGTACCCTCTCGGCACTCCTACGCACGCTTGCCACCTCCTCGGAACAGGGGCGCGTGCCCATCGCCCTCCTCTCCGCTCGGTACCGATAAACGGCACCGAGCACTACCGCATCGAGCTCCCACGGGGGGGTTCCTGCTAGGAGGCAGGCGGCCCCATGGGAGATCGAGCGAGACCCTCGGGATGCCCTCACCGCCAGGGTCCGCTTCGCCTTACGCAGCTGGACTTGATTCTGGCACGTGAGGGCAACCTCCCAGACAGGCACTCCATATAGGGCCATGCCCCTTAATATGCCGAGGTATAACCTCCAACATAACAGTCACCCCAGCGCAACCGCTGCCTTGACGAGCCTTTCGGCCAGCAGCTTGAAGTGCTGGCCGAACGCCCAGCGCCCGTCAAGGATGAGACCCAGATATCTCATTTGCCTCTTGAGAGGTATTTGGGTGTCATCCACCCTTAGGGTCGCGCCTGGAGGGGGACCCTGCCGAGGCCCGTGGAACAACAGAGCCTTAGTTTTTTCCAGCGCGACCCTAAGCCCCAACTCCCTTATGCGGCCCACAACCAGGGCCGCACCCTCCTCCACCCGAGTCACTGACTCGGCGAACGTCCTCCCCTGGGCCACTATCAGGGTGTCGTCAGCATAGCAAACTACGCTGACGTGGGGTGGCAGAACACCCCGTAACACCCTATCGTAACCCAAGTTCCACAAGAGTGGTCCAAGTACCAACCCTTGCGGAACCCTACACCTCATCGTTCGCCGAGTCAACGACCCCCTCCCGTCGACGTTGACGACGTCTCTATCCCGCAGCTAGTCCTCCAACAGCCGCCACAGGTACAGCGGCACTCCGTGCTACCGGAGTGCCTCCAGGATTGCCCCGAACGGTAGGCTGTTGAAGGCATTGGCGATGTCCAATGACACCGCCAAAGACCTCTCCCCCCTCGTGGACGCCGCCGCAGTGTGGGACTTTAGGGCATAGATGGCGTCTATTGTCGACCGCCCCCTCCGGAACCTGAACTGGGCCTTGGACAGGTCGGGCCCTACCTCCTCAAGATGCCGGACTAGTCGGGATGCCAGAATGAATTCCAATATCTTTCCGACTTCGTCCAGCAGTACCAAGGGCCGGAAAGCTGACGGATTGCCAGGCGTTCGACCCTCCTTCTCGAGGAGGCAGAGCTTCCCGTCTTTCCACAGCTTCGGGAACTGTCCGGTTCTCAGCGAGAGATTGTAACGTTACACGTTCCTTTTCTAATAATTAATTAGTATTTTAGTAAAGAAATAATAATTAGTCCAAAAGATGTATTATTTTATCATATAATTATACTTAATATAATTATAGTTACTCAACTGATCAAACAAAAAAAAACTATGCTAATGGTTCACTACCTACTTTGCCGCGCGAACCCTAACTTGCTCAGGAATTTTGTGGGCGGAGCCTAAATGGCGTGAGCGCCGGTTTTGCTAGAACAATCGCTGGCCTACGTGACGCAGACCTCGTCCGAGCGTTGGGCAGTGAGCGCGTACTCGTTTTAGTACAATTCTAGCTAGACTTCAGAGATGAAAAGTAAAGTTTTTTGAACATTCATAATTGCTGTCGTACGACGTTTTAGTGCGCAGCATATTTTTTTGATTTAAAAAAAAAGTATACACGTTTTGTTATTTCCCGGAAGGGGAACTAAGCTGGGACTAAGTTGGAGCTAGTTGAAGCCCCTGTCTTGGTTCAACACACAGCCCGCGTCCTGCTGCTGACCGCTGCCACGAGCCACCTTCCATCCTCGGCCGCCTCAGGGAAGTACGGAACTGTGGAGGCAAACAATAGTCGGGATCCGACCCTGCGACCCTAAATTTTTTTTTAATTAAAATTCTTTTGTTGATCGGTTGTGCCGTGTATTATTTATTAACTTACCAACACGTCATTACCGTATGTCACACTGGCGCCTCAACCTGGTTTTTAAAAGACATTTTGTTTGCTTCCGCAGTAAGTAGTATGTGTGTTGTGTGCTTATTTTTATATAGCGTTTTTTTGGTTACAGTTTAATTTTGGTTTTGTGTTCGTTTTTTTTTTTATTTTTATTTGCTGCTTTGTATAATTTTTGTGTGTTCTGCTTAGCATTATTTTGTAACAGACGAAGTTTTCTTCGCTATAATCAGTATCGTGAAATACTAGATCATCAACTTTCACCAAAAAAAAAAAAATTTTTTTTTTGGGTTCCGTACAAAATTTTTTTTTCTTCTAAGATGTCCTTTAGTGTTAAGTTTTTGTCTTAGTCATCAAAATAAACACTACTCTAATAACTACAACAATATCACATATCATATACAATCTTTCACAAAAACTTCATAATCATAAATTAATTTTTAATTCCAAAAATAAAAGTAAAACCTGTTGGAAGATAATAAATAAAAAAACTTGGGATTATTTTGACAACCACATAGAGCAAATACTAAAGGACGGAAAGATTATAAATGATCCGCAAGATATTGCAGAAGAATTTAATAATTATTTAATTAGTTTAAGCAGTGACAGGAGTGGAAAAGTATGCCACAACACAAACAAAAAACGCATAGTGAATACAATGTTTTTAGAGCCAGTAACGGCCGATGAAGTGATCTCGATCATCAAGACACTTAATAATACGCACGCGGTAGGTTATGATGGTTTTAGCACTAAAGTAATAAGGTATTGTAGCGCAGAATTAGCAGCACCTTTAGCGTTTCTTATAAATTTGTCGTTATCCGTTGGTCAATTTCCAGATTTATTGAAAAAATCTATCGTAAGACCACTTTTTAAAAAGGGGGAAAAAACCAATCTTTCCAACTATCGTCCTATTTCGTTAATCCCGATATTTTCAAAAATATTTGAAAAAGCAATGAAGAAAAGGCTTATACATTTCATTGCTAAGTTCGACATATTATGTAAGCAACAATCGGGTTTCCAGAAAGGAAAATCAACAACCCCTGCTATTTTCGAATTAGTTAATGAAGTTGCAAATAGTATAAACTTAAGAAAGGAAACAATAGGCGTTTTTTTTTATATGTCCCGCGCTTTCGACTTTGTCTCTCATAACCTGTTGCTTCAAAAATTAGAAAATTATGGTATTAGAGGCACAGTGTTGAGTTGGTTGAGGACATACCTAATTGACAGACAGCAAAGTGTGGAAATGCAATATATAAATGACAAAAAAGAAATAGTTAATCGTAGGTCAAAGTTTAAAAACATAACGAGCGGGGTGCCACAAGGCAGTGTTCTCGGGCCTCTTTTATTTCTTTTATATGTAAATGACCTACCCAACTTGACATCTCATAAATATTTTCTATTTGCAGATGACATATCTTTAATTTTGACTAAGAATAATAATAATTTTGAATATGACATTAATAACACTATAAAATTAATTATAAATTGGTTGACATGTAATAATTTAAATATTAATTTAATAAAAACTAATTATATCAGATTTATCACAAATAAAGTTCTCAATAGTATTGACATACATTATAAAAATGACAAAATTGAAGAAGTAGAATGTACCAAATTTCTCGGGTGCTATATTGTATACACAATAAATTAAATTGGAAGCAGCACATAGACTATGTAACAAATAAATTAAATAGTTATGTTTATGTTCTAAGCAGACTGCGGAAAACCTGTGCACTTTCAACCGTAATGACTGCTTACCATGGGTTCGTCGCGTCTACCTTAAGATACGGTCTCATCACTTGGGGGAATTCTACGGAGATAAACAAGGCATTTACAGCACAAAAAAAGTGTATTCGGGCAATGTTTGGAAAAGTACCGGACGAATCAGCCAAACCTTTATTTAAACTGTATAACATTGCCTTGTATGTACATTTTAGAAATTGCTATGTTCGTAAAAAGCAATGCTCATTATTTTACTCGAGCGAAGGACGTTACAAGAGCAACACGACATGGAAATCGATTAGTATATAATTCACTACCACGCCTAGAACTCTATAACAGGCAGTGCTACGCCATGTGTGTCAAAATATATAATGCTGTTCCTAAGGACATTCAGTCGTAGACTCAAGTTAAATTTAAAAAATCGTTTAGTAAATGGTTAAGTGAAAAATGTTTTTATTCGATAAAGGAATATTTTGACAAAAATAAGAGGTAGAATTTATTTAATTGTATAATGGAATATTTAATTGTAATACTTTCATAATAGTAATATAAATAATAAAATGTATTGGTGGTGGGGTGTAAATTAATAATGACATTATAGTTTAAAAAAAAGCAATGTTAATAGATTTAGTCACTTATTATAATACCTATTGCATGCTGTTGTACAGCATAGTATGTGGAACTATATTTCTGTGTAACATCCTTTTTGTACCGTACTATGAAGCAATAAATAGTTTGAATTTGAATTTGAATTTGAATAAAATAAATAACAGTTCTAATAAAACAAATTTCAATGAAAAATATATACATGCATGTGACGCTCCTAAAGCTCGTTTTTGTCCCAGGTGTCGTGTTAACACCCACAATTTAAGGCAATGTACTGAAAATAAGGATGTTGTTTATTGTTTTAAGTGTGGCCGTAAAGATGTCAAGACTCCACAGTGCCCCAATTGCAACAAAACGATGGCTTCAAATTCAAAAAACTAGTTGAGCAGAATTGTGGTAAATCATCTAGTCACTTTTCACATCCAAGACGATTGGCAAAATTGGCTCCGTACACTTAGCATTTTCTTTACGTCATATAAAACTGCCACAATTCTAAGTAAACCAATTGATAATGTTAGGCCTTATATTACAATTAACATAAATAATATTCCTTTTACCGGACTTCTAGACTCTGGTTCGGCAGTTACTATTTTGGGAAATAATTCTCACATGTTGTTGCAATCTCTTGGATTTAAATTAATTAGCGATCGTTTTGTTACTATTACGGCTGCAGGTGGTCAATCTTTAAAAAGTATAGAATTCATAAATATACCAGTAAGTTTTGAAAATCAATTTCACTTAATTGAAGCTGTTATTGTCCCTGAGATCGAAGCGTCCCTTATATTAGGCGTCGACTTTTGGCGGAAGTTTCAGATTTGTCCGAAATATTTGGGTAGCATTTCTCTCAGGACATATAATACTGACGTTGGTGAGCCTACCGAACCTCTTATTCACAGCTACGAAAACCTTAGCGATTCTGAAAAGCTTAATGCTGACAATATTATTGAACAATACAAGGACATATCATTTGAGCGTAAAGGTCTTGGCAGAACAGATCACACATCGCATCGATACTGGAGATGCCCAACCAATACGTCAACGGTATTACCGCATGTCACCTGAAAAACAGCGAATATTACTAGAGCAGGTAGATGAGATGTTGGCTCTTGACGTCATCGAGCCCTGTGAAAGTGCCTGGTCTTCGCCAGTCTTGTTAGTGACGAAGAAAAACGGCCAGCCAAGGTTCTGTCTCGACAGCCGGAAGCTTAATTCGGTGACTAAACGCGACGCTTACAATTTGCCTTACATCTCGGAGATATTGGACAACCTGCGAGATGCTCGTTATCTCAGCAGCCTGGATTTATCTAAATCGTTCTGGCAAATTGATATTTTACCTACCGACCGCAACAAGACCGCTTTTTACGTTCCAGGCAGAGGGACGTTTCGTTTCAAACGAACGGCTTTTGGTCTCACTAACGCACCAGTGACCCAACAGCGTCTTGTAGACTTGTTGTTTGGCGAGTTTGGCCCTAATGTGTTTGCCTATCTTGACGATGTCGTAATCATCAGCACTGATTACCAGAGTCATGTGACCTTCTTGCTGAAGGTATTAGAAAAACTTAAACAAGCAAATCTCACGATAAACTTGGATAAGTGCAAGTTCTTTCGAAGCCAACTTAAGTACCTTGGGTATGTTGTTGACGGCTGTGGACTACGTACCGATCCCGAAAAAGTGGAAGCCATCTTGAACTATCCCACGCCTACTTGCCGGAAAGATATTAAACGTTTTCTCGGGACAGCTACTTGGTATCGTCGTTTTGTCCCCAACTTCAGCACCGTAGCGGCCCCTTTAAATAAATTGACCTCCATGAAAAAAGGTACGCCTCCTTTCCAATGGACTTCCGAGGCTGACGTGTCCTTTCAAAAGCTCAAAGAATGTTTAGTTTCTGCTCCTGTTCTGGTTTGCCCTGATTACAACAAACCTTTTGAAGTTCACACCGACGCGAGTACCTATGGAATTGGCGCCATGCTCACTCAGATAAAAGACGGGAAAGAACACCCTATCGCCTACATGAGTCGATCGTTGACCGCCTCCGAACGTAATTATAGTATCACAGAGCGTGAAACCTTAGCCGTGATCACCGCGTTAGAGTATTGGCGATGTTATTTGGAGAATGGAAAAACCTTCACTGTCTATACAGACCACAGTGCTTTGAAGTGGTTCCTCTCTCTGAATAATCCAACCGGTCGATTGGCTCGATGGGGAGTTCGCTTGTCTTCATTTGACTTCGAGCTTAAACACCGACGAGGTGTTGACAATGTCATTCCAGATGCTCTTTCGCGAGCTGTCCCAATTGGTGCCATTTCATCTTCCGATATATCGGACACTAAAGACGAATGGTACAAAACAACCTTCAACGGTTGTCTCAACAGGCCTCAGGATTTTCCAAATTATTTAATTAAAGACAAAATTCTTTACTTACTCTCTAAAAACAAATTTGATTTAAATGACGAATTTTCGTGGAAAATTGTAGTTCCTTCTGAGTTGCGTGAAAAGGTTATCATAGAAAACCATTCTGAACCTACCTTTGCACACTTAGGCATCTTTAAAACGTACCATCGTCTCATGCTTAGGTACTATTGGCCAGGTATGCACAAGGACGTAGTTAAGTTCGTTAGTTCTTGTCAGAAATGTCTAGAGTACAAGACACAAAATCATCAAACCTTAGGTGTTATGGGTCGTCCGAAGCAGTGCTCACGTCCTTGGCAGGTGATCTCAATAGATCTCATGGATCCATTACCTACTACTCGTAAGCAGAATGGCTATATTTTGGTTATAACGTGCTGCTTTTCAAAATATTGTTTGATTTTTCCTATCAAAAAAGCAACGTCAGATGTCATTATTAAAATTTTAGAGGATTCTGTCTTTTTAGTCCATGGAGTTCCTCATACCATTTTTATGGACAACGGAACTCAATTCATTAGTCGTGACACATCCGAATTTTTTAGGAAATATAATGTCCCGAATATTGATCTCACACCAAGGTACACGCCGCAAATTAATACCGTAGAGAGGTATAATAGGACTATTATTACCTGTATTTCTACCCTTGTTGAGTCTGATCACAGGTGTTGGGATCTTTTTATTCCGTCTGTACAATTTGCCATTAATAACTCAGTTAATGAGGCTACTGGTTTCACGCCATCTTTTTTAGTTTATGGCAGAGAAATTGTAACCTGTGGCACTCATTACACTGATAATGAGTTAGGCGAAGAGGTGTTATTTCTCCCACGGGACATCTATGCGGAAAATTAAGGCTGTCTTTCTAACATATTCAACGATGTTCAGACTAAATTGTGGCATGCGCATAAAAAAAATACCGCACACTATAATCTGCGCCGTAAACCAGCAGAACTTAAGGTCGGAGATGTAGTAATGAAACGCGCCTACGTCCTTAGCGATAAAGATAAATACTTCAGTAAAAAACTAGCACCTAAGTTCTTAAAATGTCGTGTAATTGCCAAAAAATCACCTCTGGTTTACGTGTTAGAGGATATGTCTGGAAAAAATATTGGTACATGGCACATAAAAGATTTAAAATTAATTGGCCTTAACAAATAAAGTTTTACTACGTTCATTCTATTCCATAAAAATAAATAAATAAAAATACTTATAAATATTTAAAAAAATTTAGAAAAAAATTCTTATATTATAACTTTTACGGGTCGGATTTTGTACTTTATTACATAATTTTTTTAATTTTAACATTAACATGTGGTATATTTCATTATTTTGAACGTACTTATTAACAATTTTTTTTTTGTTTAATGAACGATATTACCCTAGTCAGCGTTAAATAAAATTTTTTTCGTAATCATAATTTGTACGTGTTACCAGTTTAAATGAAACAGGAACTCTTTTTATTGTTAGGACGCGTCAATATCTTATTTAAGGTTATTGTTGTTTTTATGTTTGCGAGATGTATGAAATAGAAGAATGAAAGTGTTAATACAAATGTGTACTCAAATTACATTAATGCGGATTTTATTAAATATAGAATAAAATCCTTGGCGACGCGAGGGGGTATTGTAACGTTACACGTTCCTTTTCTAATAAGTAATTAATATTTTAGTAAAGAAATAATATAATAATTAATCCAAAAGATGTATTATTTTATCATATAATTATACTTAATATAATTATAGTTACTCAACTGATCAAACAAAAAAAAAACTATGCTAATGGTCACTACCTACTTTACCGCGCGAACCCTAACTTGCTTAGGAATTTTGTGGGCGGAGCCTAAATGGCGTGAGTGTCGGTTTTGCTAGAACAATCGCTGGCCTACGTGACGCAGACCCCGGCCCCTCAGGCCTCAACCCCGGCCCCTCAGGCCTCCGACGTCCCGACCCCTCAGGTCTACAGCTCTCCCGCGTCTCCTGCCTCGTCCGAGATGGACTGCGAATCGGTCGCATCCTATCACGCGTCGCGTCGCAAGCGTACCGCTCCCAGGAGCGACTCCGAACCCGCGTCTGATACGTCGTCTGATGCCGTCACCTTAACCGGCTCTCCTGAGCCCGCGTTTCATCTTGTCGCCAAGCGCTCCAAGAAGCGCTCGAAGAAAGCTTCGGTATCATCAATACCCGACCCCTTCCCGGTGTCTTCAACACCAGCCCCCGCGCCGTTAAAATCGCTCGAAGTAACCGCGTCTCCGTCGGTCCCATCGAAGCCAGCGACGCGCTGCGCTCCCGTCCCTCCGAAGCCTCAGCTCCCTCCGCCCGTCTTTCTCCGCGAAAAAGCGCGATGGACCGTAGTTTCAAATCTTTGCAAAGAGCAAAAAATCAATTACCTAAAAGCAACCAACGCAGGTGATACAATAAAAATACAGGTCGCGACCGTCGACGACTTCCGCGCGTTCACTCGGTTACTTTCTTTAAAACAAATCGCTTATCACACCTACGCCCTCCCGGAGGAGCGTAAGATCCGCGCAGTACTACGGGGCGTCCCGTTTGAGCTCGCGAACGAAGAAATCCTCGAGGACCTTAAGTCCCAGGGTTTCCCGGCCGTAGCAGTGCACAAGATGCACTCCAACCGCGGTAGGCGTTTTCCGTTAGCGCTAGTAATCCTGTCCAATACTCCCAACTCGAAGGAGATTTTCAAAGAGGCTCGCACAATTTGCGGACTCTCGAACATCTCCGTCGAGCGCCCCAACCCCCGCGGTCACCCTGGGCAGTGCCACCACTGCCAGCTACATGGCCACGCAGTGGCTAACTGTTCAGCTCCCCCCAGGTGCGTAAAGTGCCTAGATCCTCACATCACTAAGGAGTGCACTCGCACTCCCGAATCCACTTCCCCCCCTGCCTGTGTGCTTTACGGCCAGTCTGGCCACACAGCAAACTACAGGGGTTGCCCGCGCGCTCCGTGCTCCACCGTCAAGAGGGTCGCGCCTCACTCCCGCTAACTTCCCGCCGCTGCGCAACCGGGGTCCCCCGGAAGCAAAGCCCATTCAGCCGACGCCTACTCCGGCTCTGTCTTGGAGGCAGCGTCCGGCCGTCCCGCCTGCACCTTCCCGACCCATCCCAGCTCCCGTAGCTTCCGTAGGGCCGCGTCCCGCTTTGTCATCTTCAGCTCAGTCGTCGTTGGCTGAGGACATGAAGACCGTGTTCGACGTCATCCAAAACGTCGACATTAACGAAATTTCCGTACTCGCACGCAAACTGCGAGCCGCCCGCTCTCCTCAAGAGCATTTATTCGCGTTAGCCGAGCATCACTCGCTCCTAAGTTCGTTGTAAATTCTTTTATTTTTGGATAAATTCGTAAATAAGTAAATTATAATGTCTAGACCCGCGAATCCCGCGTCCAGTCATATTAAACCCAAGTATCTTTATCTTTTAACGCTCGTAGCCTTAGCACCAACCTTCCCGAGATTAAACTGTTCCTTCAGAACAAAGAATCTGACTTATTCCTTCTCCAGGAGACATGGCTTACTCCAAACCGCTCCAGAGGATACGCTATTCCTAAGTACGCGTTTACTCGCAACGACAGGCCCAACTCCGACGGTTTCGGCGGCACCGCTATATATTACAAAAGAGGCTTCCATTGCTGTCCTCTCCCTACCCCTCCTCTCCTCAACATGGAAGCCACTGTGTGTAGATTGGCTATGACTGGTCATCCGACCATCATCATAGCTTCAGTCTACATACCGTGTGGCTCCAGACCAATCCGCAGCGACTTTGAGGCCATTCTCGCCCTCGGTCATTCAGTCATTATGTTCGGAGACTTTAACTCCAAACATACTGACTGGACGTGCCTATCGACTAACACCAGCGGTATAGCTCTCCTCGATATCACAAACTCCCTTGACTTAGACGTCATATCCCCCATCACTCCCACTCACTATCCCAACAACCCAACCTACTGTCCTGACATCCTCGACTTTGCACTTATCAAGCGAATCAATCTTGATCTAAGGTCTATCGAACCGCTAGATGACCTAGGCTCCGACCATCGCCCCGTCTCCTACGTGCTAGGTTCGCCTAACGTTAACGTCACATCTCCTAAGACCTTTACCAACTGGAAAGGCTTTAAAAATACGTTAGTTTCAGCCTTAAAGGCCCCTAACTCTCCGCTCGCGATTTCGCCCGACCAATTAGATAGCCCGGTTAAAATAGATTCACTAGTCAATACTCTAACTGATGCTATTAACTCAGCGATCAACGACAACGAAATTATTGCTAAGCAAGGCAAACCCGCGCTTCCCTTAGCCGTTAGCAATCTCATTAAAGCTAAGAACGCGGCTCTCCGGAGAGCCAAGAAATATCCCACGCCCGCATATAGAACAGCTGCGAATCAGCTTCAACGTAAAGTTAGATCTTGCCTCGCGGAACTCCGAGACACTCAGTTTAACGATCTCATGGAGAACATCTCCCCGTCCCACAAAGCGTATTATCGAATGGCCCGAGCCTTACGCATAGACTCCGCCTCTCACGTTCCTCTTCTCACTCGTCCCGACGGCACTATTGCCTTCGAAGTCGAAGAGAAAGCCGAATGCTTCGCCGACAGCATAGCGGCACAATGTTCGCCCAGCACGCAACCCGCGGATCCCTCCCACATCCAGGCGGTGGAGGACGAAGTTCTCCGCAGAGAATCACCGACGACCCCGTCACAGTCTCTAATGATGAAATCTTGCTTCTCATTAGAAAGCAAAAGTCCAAAAAGGCTCCGGGTGCGGATGGAATTTCTAACCACGCACTTGAGCACCTGCCACAGCAGGTGCTTACCTTGTTAGCTATCATCTTCAATGCCTGCTTCGACCATAGCTACTTTCCAAAAGCCTGGAAAGAAGCGACAGTCATAGGCATTCCCAAGCCGGGTAAACCTCTGAACGTCCCGGCTAATCACAGACCCATCAGCCTCCTCGAGGCAATGTCTAAACTTCTCGAAAGAGTCATACTCTCTCGAATGCGGAACCATCTGTTTCCAACGGATGGCGACCCTCTCATTATTCCCCACCAGTTCGGCTTTCGCGCTTAGCACTCCTGCCCTCAGCAAGTCCATCGAATCGTCGAGTACATACTCGAAGGATTCTATCCGCGTCGTAAAAAAACAATCGCGGTTCTCTTTGACGTAGCCAAGGCTTTCGATAAAGTCTGGCACAGCGGTCTCGTTTTTAAACTCTATAAAATAGGACTACCGGTTCGCCTTGTCAGATTAATCGCGTCGTTTCTTAAAGAAAGTACGTTTCGATTCAAACATGAAGGCACGCTCTCCGCGCCTCGTCCCATAAAGGCTGGAGTCCCGCAAGGCTCAGTCCTCGCCCCTCTGCTGTACACCGTGTACACTAACGACATCCCCATCCCGCGGAAAGGCGTCGAACTCGCCCTCTTTGCAGATGATACCGCCATCAATGCATCTTTGCCAACGCATTGGTTACTTATTGATGCCTTTCTTGAAGAAATCAGCTGGACGGGAGGCAACAAATTCTTCAAAGGCATTTTGTACTGCCTCTCGGGTATTGAATTTTTTTCCCGCCAAGAAGTTATCCAAATTCTGGAAAAAGTAGAAGTCTGTAGGCGCAAGGTCTGGTGAGTACGGCGGATGACGGGGAACTTCCAACCCCAACTCTTGTAGCTTGGAGACCGTCTGCTGTGCAGTATGAGGTCGCGCGTTGTCGTTCAGGAGCAGTGGAGCCGAACGATTGACCAAAGCTGGTTGGAGACGTGCGAGCTTCTCCATCATTGTGTTCAGTTCTTCACAGTACACATCTGCAGTAATGCTTGTCCCGTTTGGCAAGAAGCTGTGATGAATTACACCCGCGTTAGACCACCAAACAGTGACCATCACTTTTCTAGGGGTAAGTTTTCGTTTAGGGCATTGTTTGGGTGCTGAACCAGGGTCCAACCAACTTGCTGAGCGCTTATGATTGTCAAACAGGATCCATTTCTCGTCACAAGTAACAATGCGGTTCAGAATTCCTTCATTTGTATGCCTGCTGATCAGTGCAAGGCACGTCTCCACGCGTACTTCGCGCTGGCGGTCATTGAGTTCGTGGGGTACCCATTTGTCAAGCTTTTTTCCCTTGCCAATTTGACGCAAATGGACCAATATTGTTTTGATTCTAACGTCGAAAGCTGCTGCTAATTCAGCCGTGGATTGAGTTTCATCAGCTTCCACAATTGCCTTTAATTCGTCATTGTCGACCAAAGTTTTCGGACGACCACGGGGTTCATTTTTCAGGTCAAAATTTCCAGAACGGAAGCGGGTAAACCGATAGCGGGTGGTGCTTTCGTTTGTAGTGTTTGCTCCGTAAACGTCGTTGATGTTGCGTGCCGCTTGTGCCGCTTTGCTGCCACGACGGTACTCATACTCCATAATTACTCGAATTTTTAACTTATACATGGTTGACGAAAAAAGGTTCGAATGCGTTGAAAACAAAACACTAACTATTAAACAAATGACGATTTTAGAAAAAGACTTCCATGTTTGTCAAATAAAATTAATTTGAAATTAGAATTATCAGTCAAAAAAAAAAAATATTTTCATTTGAAATGGCCAGTACGGCAAAACGGCAGTTTCATAGGTAAAGACCTATTATATATCCAGCAGCCGGATATATAAATTAGCCATTTGACTAAACGGCTGATCATGTTGCTAAATAGATTTATCCAACCAATAAAATAATTGTAATCTGTATTGATTTTGCCAATAAATTTGTTAGAAAGCAGGTTAAAATCCTGTGCCACAGCAGCCGGCAAGTTCCCGGTATGAGCACGAACTGTACAAAAAAATTACGTTTACCAAAACACTGAGCTGTTTAGCTGTTAATACCATTCGCCTGCGACATATAGAATAATGATGAATATACAAATATTTGGTTTCTTCTAGCAAACCATTATTTGGATGTGATGGTAAAATCTGGTTATCAGTGATTGACAAGGGTTTGATGACGCTTCGTTTGATCAAAGCAACTTTTTATTAAGAGACAAACGGATTATATCTTATATTCAATAGAAGTAAAATGAAACAATCTCTTCATTTAAAACAAGTTTAATATAGACTCAAGTCTTAACATAAGGCACTTCGCATACTCGTTAACATGAATAATTTATACTATTTACAGTTCTCTATATAAATTTACGAAAACCTAATTAAAAAAGCTTGCCCTCACACAACGATATGACAAACATCGATATTTGAGTATTCTGGCCAGAATTGAACGGTTCATTATTTATACGTCATGGACGACGGGGCAAAGGACTACGCTGAAAAAATAATTTGGTATTTCGTATATTGTATTGTTTGGTTTTGATTAAAAAGTCAATCACTGTGAATTCAAATTTAAATTCGAAATTCAATTAATAGGATTTTATTTTATAATGATTTTAATAAATCTGATTTTATTTCATCGTAGGTAAAAAAAATTACACTTATTGAATGTATTTTATTCATCTGCTTCGAGATTGATAACCTTAACCTCCACTTATAAAAGGTATTATAGGTAGATCGACAGTAAAAAAATCCGGAGGAAAAAATACACCAAAAAGAGTGCCGCTCTTATTTGGAAACGGTTAATTACATGAAATAGTCTATTTTTATGTATATTTATATGTATATATTTTGTGTATGAAGTAGTAATTTAAGTATACAATTTGACTACAACATGAAAGAAACACTCCGTGATGACGAGGAAATATGTAACAGGGTGAAAATTGTCTTAAAAGAACGTGCCAAATTGTAATTGCTGGTGCGCGCCACTTATTACCTTTTTTTTTATTGAAAAAGGATTAAACGTTTATCTTCTATCTCACCTGATGGAAAGTGAGGATGAAGATAAATCTTTTATATCAAAGACAAATTTTCTGTACACATATGAGTGACTAAAAAAGTCATTATATTTTGACGTCCATATTACCTAAATGCAAAAAAATAGGTAGCAATCGTGGCCTACGTAAAAACTTGTTTAGACTCACTTCCGCAGATCGGAGCTAGTCGGTTAGTTTGTTAAAATGTCCCTTTATCACTTTTTTTTGTACTGAACTGATAGAGACATAAATCAATAATTAGCCTAAAGCTAGGCTCCTCAGAACTAACGAAGAATTTATTAATTTAACGAAATTAAAGTATGATTACACTTCTAAAGCCATTTTACTTACACATGCCGCAATCGGATAGCTGAATTAGTTATGTTGAGTAATTATTTACTTAGCAAAAATATGTGACTTGTTTATTATTTTCCACCAAACTGCACTTGCGAGCTTTAAATTGGAATCACTTCATCTTGGGTGGCTCCAGACAAAGTTTTACCATTTAAATGCAATAGATTATACAACTATGAATAAAGCATTAAACTTTTAACCAAACGGCTAGCTGTTTAGTTGAATATCCTACTCATCTATCCGCCTGCGACATATACATATCAAAACTTTAAAACATCAAAACAATACCTCAAAAGTTTCTTATAGTTAGGTATTTCGAGGCATATTTTTTGCGATACGTAGTAATATTGTATTACTTATATGTTTGTCACTGCACAGAGAAACTTGTCTGGAAACGTTCCTATATTAAACCAAAACAGCATAAACGAAACAGTTGGATACACACATATTTTCACTAAAACATATTTTAGAGTATTATTTATTACATATTTTTGTGAGCTTTGAAAAATTTAAGTAAATGGTGAGTAGAGTAAAAGTTTATTTTAAGGCCAATTTTAGGCCGATGTCCATAGACAAGGGCGTCATTTATAACAAGATTTAGATATCGCGTGCTCGCATGTCATTAATATTTATTTTAACAATAATACTTACTTTAACCTACTTTATTGTTCAAATATTAATTTTCAAGAGAGCAAAAACTCTACTCGGCCAAAAACAATCTGCCCGATATCGTGGTACAATTTTCCATAACTTATAATTGGTAACGCGGGCTCCGATCAAAGTTTACGAGCTCGAGCTCAGCTCATTAACATAAAGTTTAATATTTTAATGCAGATTCTTGATATACTTCTAGATATTTTGGTCGTTACCGAGTAATAGGAGATTGCTTAATCAACTAGTATCGGGGTTGTAGAGTATTGAAGTTTATTATGTAGGACATATTGGAATTGGTCTGAATTACTTACAGAATTACTCTATTGCTTTATTGTTTTTATGCTTAATTACTGGTGCCTGCGCAGTTTTATCCGTATACTTCTTATCCAATAGGAAATTATGTATAAAATTTGGCCTTGTGACGGTACAAACTCGAACTGTGTATTTAAAATGGGAATATAATCTCAATATATCTACTATTAGGATTTGGCAATATTAATTTTCAAAAGTTACTATAAAAATGCTAATAATGATAGACGTAATTGTAGATTTATAAAAGAAGTAAAAATTAGTTAACGAAAAGGAAGCGATCTTAATATATTTTGTTCCTTTACTGGACTATGGAGCCTCTTAATGAAACTCTGACTTTTTGCAGACTTGATTTTAATTATATAACAATATTGTTTCACAATGATGTGGTTTAAATGACGACCAGAGATAGAATAAGTAGGTAGGTATACAATGCAAATAATTCAATGAATCATACGCCTGTAAAATAAAGATAGCAAAGTTGTAGCACCCAAACAATGTCTATGAATAACGTTAGGTGGACACCTACGTGGTTAGCAGCCAGTTAGCTGGCGTTAACACATTTTATTGATTAAAATTACGACGAACGAGTGGTGTAGTGGTGAGTGTCCTTGCCTCTTGCGCCGGGGTTCCCGGGTTCGAGTCCTGGTGGGGGCGTGCATTTGTGTGATGAACGCAGGTGTTTGTTCTTGGGTCATAGTTGTTTTTGTATTTGTATATGTATGTTTATTCTGTAGAGTTTCTCTCCCTTTGTTAAATACGATCTTTTTAGTAGTAATTATTTATAGGAAAAATAAGTAAGGGATGCTTTCGCGTCTACACATTGATTATAACACAAAGGTTCATTCTTTTATAACAGTTTATTATACTTTGCTTCGAGATATCATTTGAAACCTAATGCTAGTAATAGGGTATATAGTCGCAAGTGCGTTGTGTGCGTGTGGTGCACCGTGAGAAAAGCATTCTTTCGTTTGGGTATAAATAGGGCAGTAGGCCGCAGAGTGGGACAGTCTCGGTCTGCGTGCGTTCTCGAGCGCACGTCGATCGCAGACGCCTTCCCGCTCTTTTAGCCCCCGCGCTAATTGAGCACCCAAATTTCATAGTTGTTTACCGTATTAAGTTTCTAACGCCGTTTTCACGGCGGACAGTGGCTCGTTAACCGTACTTCTAATAAGTTTCTAACGCCGTTTTCACGGCGAATAGTGGCTTGTTAACCGTACTTCGTGGAACGTGAGCTTCGTCGACGGGAATTCGTTGTTCCAGGACTTCAAGTGCCGTGTTCGAGTTAGTTATCCGCGTCGTTCTCAACCGCCCTACTGCGTGTAGGGTGGTTTTAGGGAGTTAGTCATCGTTGTTAGGTTCATATATTGTCCCTCCCCAACCCCTCCGCAATGGCTTCCCTAAGCTATGATGAGATTAGGAAGAAGTTAGCTGATAGTATCGGTGCTGAAGGCATATATATAAATGCTGACAAGTTCCGTTTCCTTGATTCTCTTATCCCGCATATCATGGCGTTAACTCCACCAATGGCCCCTCAGGCCACCCCAGTCCCCCAGACCCCTCAGGTCTTAGGCCCTCCCGCGTCCTCTTCCTCCAGTGACATGGAGTGCGAAGAAAACGCCCCTCCGCGCCGCAAGCGCGCACCCGCGACCGAGTCATCCTCGGATGCCACCCCAACTGGCCCTGATGAGCCTCCCTCTTTCACCCTTGTTAAGAAGCGCTCTAAGAAGCGCTCGAAACAAGACCCGGCGCCCTCGGCGCCCGTCCCTACACCCCCTGCGGCGTCTTCAACGCCAGCTGCCCCGGTGTCTTCAACACCCGCTCCGGCCCCGACTTCTGTCAAGGCCAAGGTCCCACCACCCATTTTCCTTCGGGAAAAGGGTAAATGGACTGAGGTCTCGACATTGTGCAATGAGCACAAGATCCTTTACACCCGAGCGGTAAACTCGGGTGAATCTATTAAAATCACTGTCTCGTCGATAGAAGGTTTCCGAGCTTTGACTAAGCTCCTCACCGATAAGCAATATGCTTATCACACTTATGCTCTGTCAGAAGAGCGTAAGATCAGAGCGGTACTCAGGGGAATCCCGTTCGAATTATCGAACGAGGCCATCCTGGAGGATCTGCAGTCCCAAGGCTTCCCGGCACTCGCGGTGCATAAAATGCACAGCAAGTACGGGAGGCAACACCCTCTCGCTTTGGTGATTCTCGCCAACGTCCCCAAGTCCAGAGAGATCCTGAAAGGGGTTAGCTCTGTTTGCGGCCTCTCTGGGATCTCAATCGAGGCGCCTAATCGCCGCGGTCATCCCGGCCAGTGCCATCGGTGCCAATTGTACGGGCACGCGGCAGCCAACTGCCGCGCACCGCCCAGGTGCGTCAAGTGCCTGGTCCCGCACTTCACTAAGGAGTGCAATCGCACTCCTGAAACTCCCTCTCCTCCCGATTGCGTGCTTTGTGGCCAGTCCGGCCACACCGCAAATTACAAGGGCTGCCCTCGTGCACCCCGTTGTATGCGCTCCAATTTCAAAAGGACGGCGCCCAAACAGGCCCCGCGCCTTTCTCAAGAAAACTTTCCGCCGCTGCGTAGCCGGGTTCCTCCGGCTGCAAAGCCTACTCAGCCCAAGCCTGCTCCAGAAAACTGGAGGCAGCGTCCCGCATCGAATCCCATCCCGGCTCCTCGCCCATACAAACCCACTCCTCAATCCTCCGTAGCAGACGATATGCGTATCGTCTGCGACGCTATTAAAAATGTCGATGTTAGTGAAATCGCAGTCTTAGCCCGTAAACTTAGGGCTTCACGTACTCCGACAGAGCGTTTGCTAGCTCTGGCGGAGCATAGTTCCCTTCTCAATTCATTGTAGGTTCATTTAAATGAATTGATCCCTAAATCATGCTTCGGCCGACCTCTGCCCAGCCCCGGCTTCACCGGAGGCTGCCCAGAACGGCCACCAACTCATGTCCCTTTGAGCACCTTCAGTGCAACTTTCACTACAGGCGGAAGACCCGGTAGCGGGTCTCCGCCAGCGCGCCCAACTTCCCGACGGGTGTCGCTTCCGATGAAGGCTAAAGGTATACGCTTACCACAGCCAACAGGTGGTTTTTAGTGGGTAGGTGCCATTCTGGTGAGTCCCACATAACCCCCCCACAGAGGAATTTACCTGCGGGCGGGTATGCATGACGCATCTTCCACCTCCCTCCCGTGAGGGTGCCTCGGCAGCAAAAAAAAAAAAAAAAAAACAGAGTGGGACACTGGATTTTCAGCTTCGGGTTCGGGAACATTCGATCTTTTGGATTTGTCGGGAAGGGAAAGTAATCCAAAAGTTCTGCCGGTTTGTACATAGTCAAAGTTTTAATTTAAAGTAGAATACAGTGTTGTGTTTGAAGGTGGGTCCTGTTTTTGGGTGAGTGTTTATTTTATTTATATTGTAGGATAAATTAATAGGGTATTTAGATTTTAGGAAAGTTCTGCCAATTCGTAGACAAAAGTTTAATTTTCGAATTTATCTTAGATTATTTACATAATAGTTTAGATTATTGAGTTTGGTGGTGAATCTTGTTTTAGTGAGTGTTTATTTTATTTAAATTGGTAGGGTAACTTAATAGGGAGATTAACTTTTAGATTATATTTATTTAAATTTGGTCTTGATTTATTTATTAAAATTTTATGTATTTTATTCTTTATATATTTATTATTATATATATATTTATTTATATATATGTATGTATAAATATATATTCTTACATTTCATATTTTGATTTTATTTATATTAAAAGTAATTAACCACACACACACAGAACACAATACATACACACTAAAAATGCTGTCATTTGTGATGTGCTTATATTTGCCTAAATATAATGTATTTATGGATTGCAATGGTGAGATATTCTAAAAGGTTATTTGATTGAATTAAAATAATTTATCTAACACTGAGTGTGATAATCTCCAACTTGGTGAAGTTTGCAGAGGTGATAAGTTAGGATATCTATCTCTTTATTTTCTTTCTTTATCTTTAGGTATGTCAATTGGCTCACAACCACTGTCGTGAAGTCTCTTGTAACCATTTTCAATAATCTGGGTTTCTGGTGTTACGACAGGATGACATTCCGGTGCATCAGCCTCAGTGAGAAAGTTGGTTCTGGAACTTCTTGACTAAATAATTGACAAATTCAAACAATTCGACAAATTCCTTCCTTCATTTATGTTCATTTTGTGACTTGTTAACTGGCATAAGACCAAACAGTGGTTGAAGTTTCTTGTAATCAATTTCAATGATCTGAGCTTCTGGTGTTACGACAGGATGACACTCCGGTACATCAGACTCAGTGAGAAAGTTGGTTCTGGCGCTTCTTGGCTGTATAATTAACAAATGTCATAGAATGAATTATAAATCTATTTATTTCTCTTCTTTATTCATATATTTATTTCATGAATTATTAACGAACGTAATATTAAACAGTCGTTAGGGTTTCTAGTTTCATTCTCATTGTTCTGACTATCTGTTGATGCGACAAGGACAGGTTCCGGCTCACCAGACTCAGAGGGAGATTGGATTTGGAAATTCTTGGCTGAATAATTGACAAATATTAAAGATTCTTATTTCTTTCCTACATTTATGTTCATTTTGTGACTTGTTATCTGGCATAAGACCAAACAGTGGTTGAAGTCTCTTGTTATCAATTTCAATGATCTGAGCTTCTGGTGTTACGACAGGATGACCCTCCGGTGCATCAGACTCAGTGAGAAAGTTGGTTCTGGAACTTCTTGGCTGAATAATTAACAAATGTCATGGAATGAATTATGAATTGGATTTGGAGACTCTTGGCTGAATAAATAACAATTATCATGAAATGGATATATCAATTACCCTTCTGTGTAATTAATGAGATCTGTGCAAAATGATCCAACTTGGAGACCACACTACTCAGTTTAAAATGAAGTATCCACAAAATTTGGGTTTTGTAAGATAATTAACTTTATTCAGGATTGTGGAATATTGTATAATATATTGTTAGTTTTATTTATTCTCACAATCTCACCATATGCCATCTTCTACTAATCTTATAAATCTATCTTCTTACAATGTATTATTATGCATTACTAACACTCGGGTGTTGGATTGGTGAATCCTGGAGAGAGAAAATCAAAAAATGAAAGGATGTCTCTCACATGAATAGGGCGAGGATAGGGGCCCTACTCACACCCCATTTTTTATAAATTCCCAATATATTTAATTCATCAAACCTATTTAAACAGTCCTTTATCACCTTATTTATCTTTTATTATATAATATATTATATGTACTTATTATATTATATTATATTTATTATATATTTTTATTACAATAGCATTTACTTTCATTCTTAGGTACCTTCTTTGTTTCTTATCTTTGTCACATACCTCGGAAAAGAACTTGGTTACTATACAACACAACATAGAGTCCTACCCAACCTTAGACGATCACGCCAAATAAATATTGTATTTTTATTGATAATGTTTTATCTCGTGCCAAATATAATTGCTCATTCTATTAGCGTAAGGTTTTATAAGTATTTTGGATAAAAGTATTAGAATAAAGTTTGATAGTTATATGCTAGGTTTTATATTATGTTTATATATTTATTTCAAGTTTATATTTATGACATTCCCTTATATTTCATTATGATTACATTATATGATGATGTCGAAATGGGGGGGTGGTCGTTACAATTTGGTGCCGTGACCAGGATAAGTAAAAAAGAGAGGTAGATTATTAGTAAAATTAGTTAAATATTATTGTGGTTTAGTATAGTATATACCTTAGTATTAACTAAGTATATATTCGTAGAATGAGTGTTATTGGCATAATATTTGCTTAAAATGTATTTAAATTTTAGTGGCTTCATGGCCACAATTTGTTGCTTGTGACCTAGGTCGAGGTTTGAAAATGTGACAAAGGTTTGAAATAAGTGGGGGCGACTATTTTAATGTTAAAATATATTTAATCTTTATTTGAGCTTTATATATACATGCATCAAGTCATTTATATTTATTATGACAATGAAACATTCAAACAACACATGATTACACCACCAAACTTTAGTTTGTGTATTTTATCTATTTTTATTATATATTTTGGATTCAAACATTTAACAGTTTATTTGTTGTGTAGATCTTCACATATACTAGATTATATGTTCTTTGGATAGTGTTTTTTCCTTTTTCTTTAAATTTTTTAAATTTCAGCAAATTTTTAGCTAATGATTTCCGAAAAATGTTCGAACCTTTACAAATCAATTAAACTATATTTCTAAGGTTTGTATTAGAATGTGACAACACAATTTAATAACTTAAAATTAACTTTCCAAATTGTTACAGCCTCCCTGAGGTCCTTCGAGAGGTAAATTTTGAAACAGCGACCCTACAACCATTAGACGAATATAAATATGAAAGCGTCTAAAGAATTGTAATTTTCTGCACAGAGAAAGTTTTGAATCTATTTATTGAATTTGTATGATTAAAAAACACACAGATTTAGTAATCAAGAATTCTTCTTAAGCGCCAAATTAACATTCTTCATGAACGTTAAACTACTTCTTTTAAAGAGGCTAGCGGTCGCTGCGCGTTATCAGTCGGATTACTATTTAACCTTAGGAATTCCAGGATTATTCGTGAGTAATGTTTTGATACCTTTCTTGACAACTTTTAACAGACAAACAGAAAAACTATTTCTTTTATCTTAATGAAACAGTTTAGATTTCATTATTAACAAAGTTATGCAATATTTCAGAGATCACTAATGTTTTTTTTTTAGATAAATAACGATAAAACCTAAGTTCGCCTTCTATCCAAATCTTAGAATTTTACTCACAATATTAGTACCGTACAAAAAGTTCGCGTTTTCCGCGGATTATTCAAGATGGTCGTTGTGTTTAAGCTGACGAAAATTAACCCATTCAATTTCAAATTGAGTGGCTACAAGTGTCATCTTCTAATTGCCAGACAATTTTCCATGTAAGTGCAGTGAACCTGACTTACTTGTATTCGAGATAAATATTCAGTTTGTTTTAATATTTAGTTGTTGACATGTCATGCCAAAATAACCTTGTTTCTTGCCATTTTTCTTGTTTAGTATCTATACAATTGTAAATCCATACCAGTTCTCAAACTCTAGTGAATTTTCTGGTTTACTATTGTTTGACAAATAGGTTTTATTTAGGAAAAATTTCAATTGTTAAAATATTAATTATAAAACACCTCGTGTCATGATGTTTGTTTGAACCAAATTGAACCAAAGTCGCTTTTCGTTAAAAGCTGGAAATGGTACTTAATTTGGTCCTGGCGCTTTACCGGGTGCTGCCATACCACGTTTGTTTCGCTCGCTCGGCTCGCGCGTATATTAACTACATACAAACCTTTTTTTTTGGTTTCGCGGGGAAAAGGTGCATCACCTACCGGACACCCAAGGGGGAGTGCCAGTTTTTGGCTTGTAAAAAAATATTTAGTAAGAACTCGTTTTTTATAAAACAATTATCTACCGACGATGTCCGTTTATAAGTGATGTACGATAAAACTTTATTAAATTTATGTTACATTGTTTTAAGCATAGAAATAAGTATTTGTTTTTTATAATAAATTGATTAAAGATTAAAGATGTGGGACTCTTACCCACAAAAAACGATAAACGGCACCGAGCACTACCGCATCGAGCTCCCACGGGGGGGTTCCTGCTAGGAGGCAGGCGGCCCCATGGGAGATCGAGCGAGACCCTCGGGATGCCCTCACCGCCAGGGTCCGCTTCGCCTTACGCAGCTGGACTTGATTCTGGCACGTGAGGGCAACCTCCCAGACAGGCACTCCATATAGGGCCATGCCCCTTAATATGCCGAGGTATAACCTCCAACATAACAGTCACCCCAGCGCAACCGCTGCCTTGACGAGCCTTTCGGCCAGCAGCTTGAAGTGCTGGCCGAACGCCCAGCGCCCGTCAAGGATGGGACCCAGATATCTCATTTGCCTCTTGAGAGGTATTTGGGTGTCATCCACCCTTAGGGTCGCGCCTGGAGGGGGACCCTGCCGAGGCCCGTGGAACAACAGAGCCTTAGTTTTTTCCAGCGCGACCCTAAGCCCCAACTCCCTTATGCGGCCCACAACCAGGGCCGCACCCTCCTCCACCCGAGTCACTGACTCGGCGAACGTCCTCCCCTGGGCCACTATCAGGGTGTCGTCAGCATAGCAAACTACGCTGACGTGGGGTGGCAGAACACCCCGTAACACCCTATCGTAACCCAAGTTCCACAAGAGTGGTCCAAGTACTAACCCTTGCGGAACCCTACACCTCATCGTTCGCCGAGTCAACGACCCCCTCCCGTCGACGTTGACGACGTCTCTATCCCGCAGCTAGTCCTCCAACAGCCGCCGCAGGTACAGCGGCACTCCGTGCTACCGGAGTGCCTCCAGGATTGCCCCGAACGGTAGGCTGTTGAAGGCATTGGCGATGTCCAATGACACCGCCAAAGACCTCTCCCCCCTCGTGGACGCCGCCGCAGTGTGGGACTTAAGGGCATAGATGGCGTCTATTGTCGACCGCCCCCTCCGGAACCCGAACTGGGCCTTGGACAGGTCGGGCCCTACCTCCTCAAGATGCCGGACTAGTCGGGATGCCAGAATGAATTCCAATATCTTTCCGACTTCGTCCAGCAGTACCAAGGGCCGGAAAGCTGACGGATTGCCAGGCGTTCGACCCTCCTTCTCGAGGAGGCAGAGCTTCCCGTCTTTCCACAGCTTCGGGAACTGTCCGGTTCTCAGCGAGAGATTGTAACGTTGCACGTTCCTTTTCTAATAATTAATTAGTATTTTAGTAAAGAAATAATAATTAGTCCAAAAGATGTATTATTTTATCATATAATTATACTTAATATAATTATAGTTACTCAACTGATCAAACAAAAAAAAACTATGCTAATGGTTCACTACCTACTTTGCCGCGCGAACCCTAACTTGCTCAGGAATTTTGTGGGCGGAGCCTAAATGGCGTGAGCGCCGGTTTTGCTAGAACAATCGCTGGCCTACGTGACGCAGACCTCGTCCGAGCGTTGGGCAGTGAGCGCGTACTCGTTTTAGTACAATTCTAGCTAGACTTCAGAGATGAAAAGTAAAGTTTTTTGAACATTCATAATTGCTGTCGTACGACGTTTTTGTGCGCAGCATATTTTTTTGATTTAAAAAAAAAGTATACATGTTTTGTTATTTCCCGGAAGGGGAACTAAGCTTGTGATGGAACAAGCTCGAGTCTTATGTATAAAACGGAAGTATAATCTCAATATACCTACTAATAGCATTTGACAATATTAATTTACTAAAGTTATCATAAAAATATCTGTTTATATATTAGTATAAGTTAGTAGATATAATTGTTGAGATATAGAATCTTTAAATGGAAGAAAAATTACTCATAAAAGGATGTTGTGGCGGAACAAGCTCGAGTCTTGTATGAGAAGCGGAAGTATAGTCTCAGTATACTTGCTGGTGGCATTTGGCAATACTAATTTACTAAAGTTATCTTAAAAATATCTGTTTATATATTAGTATATGTTAGCAGATATAATTGTTGATATATAGAATCTTTAAATGGAAGAAAAATTACACATAAAAGGATGTTCAGTTAAATTCATTTACCTTGCTAAAGAATAAAAAAAATTAGAAAAAAATTATTAATTTAATATTGATATCTGGTTCTCAGAATTTATGTACTAATTTGACATAGAAAGATACATCTAATTAATGTTCCTAAAGGTTAAAAAGTATAGCAGTTTGGGACGCCTACTTTGTTATTAAGTTTCTCTTCCGTTGTTGATACGATCTTATGGGTGGTAATTATTTGCAGGAAAATAATTGATGATGCTTTCGCATTTACACATAGATTTTATTTATTCATTAATTATTTATTTATTTATTTGCTAAACAAAATAGCTCTACAGTAGTTACACATAAATTAAATTAAATAAGTAACTCAAGGGTGCATTCTTTTATTTTGTACGGAAATATGACTGGAGATTGTCGCGGGTGTGTGGTGCATGGTGCCCCGTGGGAGGGAGTTCGGTCTTTTGGGTATAAATAGGGCAGTAGGCCGGAGGCACGGCGGATTCTCGCTCCGATCGCCACGCGGTGCGGACGTGCAAGACCCAGTTCTCCGTTGATCGGTCCCTTCCCGCCATTCCGTGGCGCTCAGTCTACTGACGTCACAGTGTAGCATGTTGGTTCCGTGCTACGGTTTTCAAGGTTTTTCTACTCCGTCTGAGTGCTTTCAAAGTTTGATTTTTCTTTGCGACTAAGCCCCTTAGTCTTCAAAGTGCTGTGCTAAGTAGTGTTGTGCTTGTGCTGAGTGCAGTGTTGTGCCCAGCGTAAGTAGTCTGGTTTCAGTGCAAAGGATACTTAACGGTGACAACGAATTTGTACTGAACCAGTCCTTTTTATTTTTATTTATTTTTCTTCTCTATTTTATTTATTTTTCTCCTATTTTCATATTAATTTTTATCATATTTGTGTGTTTTCGTGTGTATTTGTCCTTTCTGTCGGTAAAGGTTGACCCTAACGCGGTCAACTCTTTACCTGCGTACCCTTTTTTAGGTTTCTAGGTAGCGGCCTTCGGCGTACTACGGTTAGTTTTAAGTTATTCTCCCCAGCCCCCCTACCGCTGGTAGGGAGGTTTGCCGCTAGGGTTCGCTAGGTTTTTATTTAGGAATCCTAGGCATTTGTTTTATATTATAGGCATACATTATATATTTATATATAACATATTGTAATTCCAAGTCCTCCAATGGACCTTGTTAATATTCTTAAGTCGTTCACCCAGGCGCTCGCTGCGTCCGGCGTAAGCATACCCGCTGACGCACTAACGCAGGCCTTACAGGCATCTATTGCGTCCCCGGCCCCTCAGGCCTCAACCCCGGCCCCTCAGGCCTCTAATGTCCAGACCCCTCAGGTCTATAGCTCTCCCGCGTCTCCCGTTCCATCCGATATGGACTGCGCGTCGGTCTCATCCTCGCGCTCATCTCGCAGGAAGCGTACCGCTCCCGGGAGCGATTCAGACTCCGCCGCGTCCGAAGCTTCGTCGGTCGCCGCCACCCTAACCGGTTCTCCTGAGCCCGCGTTTCAGTTAGTTGCCAAACGCTCTAAGAAGCGTTCGAAAAAAGCCGCGGTGTCTTCAACACCTGAGCCAACCCCGGTGTCTTCAACACCAGCCCCCGCGCCGTTAAAATCGCTCGAAGTAACCGCGTCTCCGTCGGTCACATCGAAGCCAGCGACGCGCTGCGCTCCCGTCCCGCCAAAGCCTCAGCTCCCTCCGCCCGTCTTCCTGCGTGAAAAAGCGCGCTGGACCGCGGTTTCAAACTTGTGCAAAGTGCACAAAATTAATTACTTAAAAGCCGCCAACGCTGGCGATACAATCAAGATTCAAGTGCACAAGATGCACTCCAACCGCGGTAGGCGTTTTCCTTTAGCTTTAGTAATCCTTTCAAATACTCCCAACTCGAGGGAGATCTTTAGAGAGGCTCGCACAATTTGCGGACTCTCAAATATCTCCGTCGAGCGTCCCAACCCCCGTGGTCACCCTGGGCAGTGCCACCGCTGCCAGCTCTATGGCCACGCAGCGGCTAACTGTTCAGCTCCCCCCAGGTGCGTAAAGTGCCGGGATCCTCACTTCACTAAGGAGTGCACTCGCACTCCCGAATCCACTTCCCCCCCTGCCTGTGTGCTGTGCGGCCAGTCCGGCCACACAGCTAACTACAGGGGCTGCCCGCGCGCTCCGCGCTTCACCACCAAGAGGGTCGCGCCTAAACCGGCGCCGCCGCTCACTCACGCTAACTTCCCGCCGCTGCGCAACCGGGGTCCCCCGGAAGCAAAGCCCGCTCAGCCGACGCCTACTCCGGCTCTGTCTTGGAGGCAGCGTCCGGCCGTTCCGCCTGCACCTTCCCGACCCATCCCAGCTCCCGTAGCTTCCGTAGGGCCGCGTCCTTCTCCGTCATCCGCACCTCAGTCGTCGTTGGCTGAGGACATGAAGACCGTGTTCGACGTTATTCAAAACGTCGATATTAACGAAATTTCCGTGCTCGGACGCAAACTGCGAGCCGCCCGCTCTCCTCAAGAGCGTTTATTTGCCTTAGCCGAGCATCACTCGCTCCTAAGTTCGTTGTAAATTCTTTTATAAATTCGTAAATAATAAATTATAATGTCTAGACCCGCGAATCCCGCGTCCAGTCGTATTAAACCCAAGGGCTTATCCCTAGTATCTTTTAACGCTCGTAGCCTTAACACCAACCTTCCCGAGATTAAACTGTTCCTTCAGAACAAAGAACCTGACTTATTCCTTCTCCAGGAGACATGGCTTACTCCAAACCGCTCCAGGGGATTCGCTATACCTAAGTACGCGTTTATTCGTAACGATAGGCCCAAGTCCGACGGTTTCGGCGGCACCGCTATATATTACAAAAGAGGCTTCCACTGCTGTCCTCTCCCTACTCCTTCTCTCCTCAACATGGAAGCCACTGTGTGTAGATTGGCTATGACTGGTCATCCGACCATCATCATAGCTTCAATCTACATACCTAGTGGTACCAGACCAATCCGCAGCGACTTTGAGGCCATTCTCGCCCTCGGCCGTTCAGTCATTATGTTCGGAGACTTTAACTCCAAACATACTGACTGGACGTGCCTATCGACTAACACCAGCGGTATCGCTCTCCTCGACATCACTAACTCCCTTGACCTAGACGTCATATCCCCCATCACTCCCACTCACTATCCCAACAACCCGTCCTACTCTCCTGACATCCTCGACTTTGCAATTATCAAGCGAATCAATCTTGATCTAAGGTCTATCGAACCGCT
The DNA here is from genome assembly GCA_923062675.1 of Marasmarcha lunaedactyla. Classification (NCBI taxonomy): domain Eukaryota; kingdom Metazoa; phylum Arthropoda; class Insecta; order Lepidoptera; family Pterophoridae; genus Marasmarcha; species Marasmarcha lunaedactyla. Next base: position 5,143,871 of record OV281361.1, on the reverse strand, counting down.
CGATGACCTAGGCTCCGACCATCGCCCCGTTTCCCTCGTGCTAGGACCGCCGAACGATAACGCCTCATCTCCTAAGACCTTTACCAACTGGAAAGGTTTTAAAAATACGTTAGTTTCAGCCTTAGAGGCTCCGAACTCTCCACTCGCGATCTCTCCCGAACAATTAGATAGCCCGGATAAAATCGATTCATTAGTAAATTCTCTCACTGATGCTATCAACTCAGCCATCAGTGACAACGAAAAGGTTGCTAAGCAAGGCAAACCCACGCTTCCCTTAGCCGTTAGCAATCTTATTAAAGCTAAAAACGCGGCTCTCCGGAGAGCCAAGAAATATCCCACGCCCGCCTATAGAACAGCTGCGAATCAGCTTCAACGTAAAGTAAGGTCTTGCCTCGCAGAACTCCGAGACGCTCAGATGAACGATCTCATGGCGAATATCTCTCCGTCCCACCAAGCGTACTATAGCATGGCCCGAGCCTTACGCGTAGACACCGTCTCTCACGTTCCTCCTCTCACTCGTCCCGATGGCACTACTGCCTTCGAAGTCGAAGAGAAAGCCGAATGCTTCGCCGACAGCATTGCCGCACAATGCTCGCCCAGCACGCAACCTGCTTATCCCTCACACATCCAGGCGGTGGAGGACGAAGTCCTTCGCAGAGACTCTCTCCCCATCACCGCCGACCCTGTCACAGTCTCTAATGACGAAATCTTGCTTCTCATTAGAAATCAAAAGTCCAAAAAGGCTCCGGGTGCGGATGGAATTTCCAACCACGCACTTAAGCACCTACCTCAACAGATGCTTACCTTGTTAGCTATCATTTTCAATGCCTGCTTCGACCATAGCTACTTTCCAAAAGCTTGGAAAGAAGCGACAGTCATAGGCATTCCCAAGCCGGGCAAACCTCTGAACGTCCCGGCTAATCACAGACCCATCAGCCTCCTCAAGGCAATGTCTAAACTTCTCGAGAGAGTCATACTCTCTCGAATGCGGAACCATCTGTTTCCAACGGATGGCGATCCTCTCATAATTCCCCATCAGTTCGGCTTTCGCGCTAAACACTCCTGCCCTCAGCAAGTCCACCGAATCGTCGAGTACATACTTGACGGTTTCTATCCGCGTCGTTATAAAACAGTCGCGGTTTTCTTTGACGTAGCCAAGGCTTTCGATAAAGTCTGGCACAGCGGTCTCGTTTATAAACTCTACAAGATAGGCTTACCGGATCGCCTAGTCAGGTTAATAGCGTCGTTTCTCAAAGACCGCACGTTTCGTTTCAAACATGAAGGCACGCTCTCCGCGCCTCGTCCCATAAAGGCTGGAGTCCCTCAAGGCTCAGTCCTCGCCCCTCTGCTGTACACCGTGTACACCAACGACATTCCCATCCCGCCGAAAGGCGTCGAACTCGCCCTCTTTGCTGACGACACCGCACTCTATACCAGGGGCCACAGTGTTCGGCACCTTGTAACCAGACTCCAAAGGGCCGTAAACGCCCTTGGTGCATGGTTTCAAGAATGGCGCATCGATGTGAACCCTGAAAAGAGTTCTGCGATGCGCTTCGACCACAAACGCCGTCGTCCCGATGGCGATCCCCACGTTCGAATGTTAGGCATTCCCATCCCCTGGAAGCGCAGTACTAAATACTTAGGAGTCACATTAGATCCGACGCTTTCTTTCAAGCCACACGTCGAAAGAGTTTCGAAACTCGCTCGTCACTATTTAGTCCGCCTAAATAGCATGTTAGGTAGAAAAAGTAAAATGTCCTTCAGAAACAAACGTACACTTTACAAGGTCTGCGTTAGACCCGTCATGACGTATGCCACGCCAATCTTTGCCCACGCCAAACCCTCCCTCCTGCACAAACTGCAGGTAGTTCAAAACCTCTTTTGCCGCCGGGCCACAAACGCACCGTGGTACGTGCGTAACGCGGACTTGCATAGAGATCTTGAACTGCCTACAGTACAACAATATCTCAAAACACTCTCTGAAGCGTTCTTCAAACGCTCCGAAACCCATCCCAATCCTCTAGTTCGTAATTCTGTCTCATTTACTACTCCTGTGTTAGACTCGAAGTTCAAAGTCGCTAGGCCTAGAAATGCGCAAGCGTACTCATCCACCAGACTGTCACGCGATCTCGAGGCCCTTCTGGCCGCAAATTCTAATTCTAACGTAAATTCTAATCCTAACGTAAATCCTAATTCTAACGTAAATGCGAGTTAATTCAATTTTATTTTGCAATTTTTTAATTTTTGTTTTAATTTTTGATTTCATTTTGAGCACCTTCAGTGCTACGTATTCACCTTCAGTGCTTTGAGCACCTTCAGTGCTATGTAATCCCAGCGGGTGACCCCTTCTGGGCCCCGCTAGCGCGGCCTCTTTCTCCAATTGGCCGTCGCTCAGATGAAGGCTGAGTGGCAAAAATGCACGAGCCGACAGGGGGTTTTTAGTGGGTATGGTCCTGGTAGGCGTCGGGACGAGTCCCACATAACTTTGGAATCGCGCCAGAGTATGCGTCAGGGCATTTTTATCCTCCTGCCCTTCCCGCGGAGGGGAACAAAAAAAAAAAAAAAAAAGAGGCACGGGGTCAGTCTCGGTCTGCGTGCGTTCTCGAGCGCACGTCGATCGCAGACGCCTTCCCGCTCTTTTAGCCCCCGCGCTAATTGAGCACCCAAATTTCACTGGTTGTTGTCGTAATATATAATTTCATAGTTGTATACCGTAATAAGTTTCTAACGCCGTTTTCACGGCGGACAGTGGCTCGTTAACCGTACTTCTAATAAGTTTCTAACGCCGTTTTCACGGCGGACAGTGGCTTGTTAACCGTACTTCGTGGAACGTGAGCTTCGTCGACGGGGTTTCGTCGTTCCAGGACTTCAAGTTCCGTGTTCGAGTAAGTTATCCGCGTCGTCCTCAACCGCCCTACTGCGTGTAGGGTGGTTTTTAGGAAGTTAGTCATCGTTGTTAGGTTCATATATTGTCCCTCCCCAACCCCTCCGCAATGGCTTCCCTAAGCTCTGAAGAGATTAGGAAGAAGCTACTTGAAAGTACCGATGCTGAAGGCATATTCATAAATGCTGATAAGTTTCGTTTCCTTGACTCTCTTATCCCGCATATCATGGCGTTAATTCCACCAATGGCCCCTCAGGCCACCCCAGTCCCCCAGACCGCTCTGGTCTTAGGCCCTCCCGCGTCCCCTTCCTCCAGTGACATGGAGTGCGAAGTAGACGCCCCTCCGCGCCGCAAGCGCGCACCCGCGACCGAGTCATCCTCGGTCGCCACCCCAACTGGCCCTGAGTCTCCCTCCTTTACGCTTGTTAAGAAGCGCTCCAAGAAGCGTTCGAAACAAGACCCGGCGCCCTCGACGCCCGTCCCTACACCCCCTGCGGCGCCTTCAACGCCAGCTGCCCCGGTGTCTTCAACACCTGCTCCGGCCCCAACTTCTGTCAAGGCCAAGGTCCCACCACCCGTTTTCCTTCGGGAAAAGGGTAAATGGACTGAGGTCTCGACATTGTGCAATGAGCACAAGATCCTTTACACCCGAGCGGTAAACTCGGGTGAATCTATTAAAATCACTGTCTCGTCGATAGACGATTTCCGAGCTTTGACTAAGCTCCTCACCGATAAGCAATATGCTTATCACACTTATGCTCTGTCAGAAGAGCGTAAGATCAGAGCGGTACTCAGGGGAGTCCCGTTCGAATTATCGAACGAGGCTATCCTGGAGGATCTGCAGTCCCAAGGCTTCCCGGCACTCGCGGTGCATAAAATGCACAGCAAGTACGGGAGGCAACACCCTCTCGCTTTGGTGATTCTCGCCAACGTCCCCAAGTCCAGAGAGATCCTGAAAGGGGTTAGCTCTATTTGCGGCCTCTCTGGGATCTCAATCGAGGCGCCTCATCGCCGCGGTCATCCCGGCCAGTGCCATCGGTGCCAGTTGTACGGGCACGCGGCGGCCAACTGCCGCGCACCGCCCAGGTGCGTCAATTGCCTGGTCCCTCATCTCACTAAGGAGTGCAATCGCACTCCTGAAACTCCCTCTCCTCCCGATTGCGTGCTTTGTGGCCAGTCTGGCCACACCGCAAATTACAGGGGCTGCCCTCGTGCACCCCGTTGTATGCGTTCCAATCCCAAGAGGTCGGCACCCAAACAGGCCCCGCGCCTTTCTCAAGAAAACTTTCCGCCGCTGCGTAGCCGGGTTCCTCCGGCTACAAAGCCTACACAGTCTAGGCCTGCCCCAGAAAACTGGAGGCAGCGCCCCGCATCGGATCCCATCCCGGCTCCTCGCCCATTCAAACCCACTCCTCAATCCTCCGTAGCAGACGATATGCGTATCGTCTGCGACACTTTAAAATATGTCGATGTTAGTGAAATCGCAGTTTTAGCCCGTAAACTTAGGGCTTCACGTACTCCGACAGAGCGTCTGCTAGCTCTGGCGGAGCATAGTTCCCTTCTCAATTCATTATAGGTTCATTTAAATGAATTGATCCCTAAATCATGCTTCGGCCGACCTCTGCCCAGCCCCGGCTTCACCGGAGGCTGCCCAGAACGGCCACCAACTCATGTCCCTTTGAGCACCTTCAGTGCAACTTTCACTACAGGCGGAAGACCCGCTAGCGGGTCTCCGCCAGCGCGCCCAACTTCCCGACGGGTGTCGCTTCCAATGAAGGCTAACGGTAATAACTACAGCCAACAGGTGGTTTTTAGTGGGTAGGTGCCATTCTGGTGAGTCCCACATAACCCCCCCGCAGAGGAATTTACCTGCGGGCGGGTATGCATGACGCATCTTCCACCTCCCTCCCGCGAGGGTGCCTCGGCAGCAAAAAAATAAAAAAAAAAAAAAAAAGAGGCACGGGATCAGAATTTCAGTCTCGGGGAATGGACGTTTGAGTCTCGGTCGGGAAACGAAAGTAACCCAAAAGTTCTGCCAGTTTGTACCCAGTTTAATATTTAGTTTTTTTTCGGTTGTTTAAAAAGAGAATATAGTGTTGTGTTGAACGTAGGTCCAGTTTTAGGTGAGTGATTATTTTAGTACACATTAATAGGGAATTTCGTGTTCAGGAAAGTTCTGCCAGTTCGTAGATAAAAGTTTAATTTTTGAGTATATTAATATTAAATTACGTTATTGCGTTAGAAGGTGAATCCTGTTATAGAAGAGCGTTTATTTCGTTTAATACTGTAGGGTAATTTAACAGGGAAATTAACTTTTATAGTATATTTATTTAAGGTCTTGATTTATATATTAATATTTCGTGTACTTTATTCTTTATAAGTATTTTATTATATATATTTATTTATATATGTAAGTATATATACTTACATGTTATATTTTATCTTACTTTGTATTAAAAGTAATTACGATCACACACGCAGAACACAATACATCTATAGGTACTGATAAACTAAAAATGCTCATTTGTGACGTGTTTATATTCGTCTAAATATAATGTATGTATTGCATTACAATGGTCAGATATACTAGAAGGTTATTTGATTGAGTCAAAATAATTTATTTAACACACTCAGCGTGCTAGTCTCCAACTTGGTGAAGTTTATTTACTCTTTATTTTCTCCCTTTATCCTCATGTCAATTGGCTCACAACCACACAGTCGTTGAGGTCTCTTGTAACCATTTTCATTGATCTGACTATCTGTTGTTGCTACAAGGACGAGTTCCGGCTCATCAGACTCAGGGAGAAAGTTGGTTCAGGAACTTCTTGGCTGTATAATTAACAATGTCATGGAATGAATTATAAATCTATTTATTCCTCTCCTTCATTAATATATTTATTTCATGAATTACTAACGAACATAATACTAAAGTCATTGGAGTTTCTGGTTTCACTTTCATTGATCTGACTATCTGTTGGTGCGACAAGGACGAGTTCCGGCTCATCAGACTCAGGCAGAAAGTTGGATCTAGAACTTCTTGACTGAATTAATAACAAATATCATGAAATAGATATTAGAGTTACCCTTCCGAAAATGATCCAACTTGGAGATTAGACTACTCAGTTTAAATTAAAGTATCTGCAAGGTTTGGGTTTGTGATATAAATAACTTTATTCAAGATTGTGGAATTTATTGTTAGCTTTATTTATTCTTACAATCTCACCACATTCCATCCTCTACTTATCTTTATAAACTTATTTACTTACAAAGTATTTTTATTTTATCATTATTATTCAGTACTAACACTCGGGTGTTGGATTGGTGAATCCTGGAGAGAGAAAATCAAAAAAGTGAAAGGATGTCTATCACATGAATAGGGCGAGGATAGGGGCCCTACTCACACCCCATTTTTTATAAATTCCCAGTACATTTTAATTCATCAAGCTTATTCCAACAGTCCTTTATTACCTTATATATCTTTTATTATATATTGTATTATATGTACTTATTATATTATATTCATTATATATTTTTATTTCAATAGCATTTACTTTCATTCTTAGGTACATTCTTTGTTTCTTATCTTTGTCACATACCTCGGAAAAGAACTTGGTTACTATATAACACAACATAGAGTCCTACCCAACCTTAGACAATCAAGCCAAATAAAAATATTGTATTTTTATTGATAATGTTTTATCTCGTGACAACTATAATTGCTCATTCTATTAGCTGAAGGTTTTATAAATATTTTGGATGAGGAGTATAAGAATAAAGTTTGACACTTATATGCTAGGTTTTATATTATGTTTATGTATTTATTTCAAATTTATATTTATGACATTCCTTTCATATTATATTACATAATGTTGAGACAGGGGTGGTCGTTACAAGCTGGGACTAAGTTGGAGCTAGTTGAAGCCCCTGTCTTGGTTCAACACACAGCCCGCGTCCTGCTGCTGACCGCTGCCACGAGCCACCTTCCATCCTCGGCCGCCTCAGGGAAGTACGGAACTGTGGAGGCAAACAATAGTCGGGATCCGACCCTGCGACCCTAAATTTTTTTTTAATTAAAATTCTTTTGTTGATCGGTTGTGCCGTGTATTATTTATTAACTTACCAACACGTCATTACCGTATGTCACACTGGCGCCTCAACCTGGTTTTTAAAAGACATTTTGTTTGCTTCCGCAGTAAGTAGTATTTGTGTTGTGTGCTTATTTTTATATAGCGTTTTTTTGGTTACAGTTTAATTTTGGTTTTGTGTTCGTTTTTTTTTTTATTTTTATTTGCTGCTTTGTATAATTTTTGTGTGTTCTGCTTAGCATTATTTTGTAACAGACGAAGTTTTCTTCGCTATTATCAGTATCGTGAAATACTAGATCATCAACTTTCACCAAAAAAAAAAAAATTTTTTTTTTGGGTTCCGTACAAAATTTTTTTTTCTTCTAAGATGTCCTTTAGTGTTAAGTTTTTGTCTTAGTCATCAAAATAAACACTACTCTAATAACTACAACAATATCACATATCATATACAATCTTTCACAAAAACTTCATAATCATAAATTAATTTTTAATTCCAAAAATAAAAGTAAAACCTGTTGGAAGATAATAAATAAAAAAACTTGGGATTATTTTGACAACCACATAGAGCAAATACTAAAGGACGGAAAGATTATAAATGATCCGCAAGATATTGCAGAAGAATTTAATAATTATTTAATTAGTTTAAGCAGTGACAGGAGTGGAAAAGTATGCCACAACACAAACAAAAAACGCATAGTGAATACAATGTTTTTAGAGCCAGTAACGGCCGATGAAGTGATCTCGATCATCAAGACACTTAATAATACGTACGCGGTAGGTTATGATGGTTTTAGCACTAAAGTAATAAGGTATTGTAGCGCAGAATTAGCAGCACCTTTAGCGTTTCTTATAAATTTGTCGTTATCCGTTGGTCAATTTCCAGATTTATTGAAAAAATCTATCGTAAGACCACTTTTTAAAAAGGGGGAAAAAACCAATCTTTCCAACTTTCGTCCTATTTCGTTAATCCCGATATTTTCAAAAATATTTGAAAAAGCAATGAAGAAAAGGCTTATACATTTCATTGCTAAGTTCGACATATTATGTAAGCAACAATCGGGTTTCCAGAAAGGAAAATCAACAACCCCTGCTATTTTCGAATTAGATAATGAAGTTGCAAATAGTATAAACTTAAGAAAGGAAACAATAGGCGTTTTTTTTTATATGTCCCGCGCTTTCGACTTTGTCTCTCATAACCTGTTGCTTCAAAAATTAGAAAATTATGGTATTAGAGGCACAGTGTTGAGTTGGTTGAGGACATACCTAATTGACAGACAGCAAAGTGTGGAAATGCAATATATAAATGACAAAAAAGAAATAGTTAATCGTAGGTCAAAGTTTAAAAACATAACGAGCGGGGTGCCACAAGGCAGTGTTCTCGGGCCTCTTTTATTTCTTTTATATGTAAATGACCTACCCAACTTGACATCTCATAAATATTTTCTATTTGCAGATGACATATCTTTAATTTTGACTAAGAATAATAATAATTTTGAATATGACATTAATAACACTATAAAATTAATTATAAATTGGTTGACATGTAATAATTTAAATATTAATTTAATAAAAACTAATTATATCAGATTTAACACAAATAAAGTTCTCAATAGTATTGACATACATTATAAAAATGACAAAATTGAAGAAGTAGAATGTACCAAATTTCTCGGGTGCTATATTGTATATACAATAAATTAAATTGGAAGCAGCGCATAGACTATGTAACAAATAAATTAAATAGTTATGTTTATGTTCTAAGCAGACTGCGGAAAACCTGTGCACTTTCAACCGTAATGACTGCTTACCATGGGTTCGTCGCGTCTACCTTAAGATACGGTCTCATCACTTGGGGGAATTCTACGGAGATAAACAAGGCATTTACAGCACAAAAAAAGTGTATTCGGTCAATGTTTGGAAAAGTACCGGACGAATCAGCCAAACCTTTATTTAAACTGTATAACATTGCCTTGTATGTACATTTTAGAAATTGCTATGTTCGTAAAAAGCAATGCTCATTATTTTACTCGAGCGAAGGACGTTACAAGAGCAACACGACATGGAAATCGATTAGTATATAATTCATTACCACGCCTAGAACTCTATAACAGGCAGTGCTACGCCATGTGTGTCAAAATATATAATGCTGTTCCTAAGGACATTCAGTCGTTGACTCAAGTTAAATTTAAAAAATCGTTTAGTAAATGGTTAAGTGAAAAATGTTTTTATTCGATAAAGGAATATTTTGACAAAAATAAGAGGTAGAATTTATTTAATTGTATAATGGAATATTTAATTGTAATACTTTCATAATAGTAATATAAATAATAAAATGTATTGGTGGTGGAGTGTAAATTAATAATGACATTATAGTTTAAAAAAAAAGCAATGTTAATAGATTTAGTCACTTATTATAATACCTATTGCATGCTGTTGTACAGCATAGTATGTGGAACTATATTTCTGTGTAACATCCTTTTTGTACCGTACTATGAAGCAATAAATAGTATGAATTTGAATTTGAATTTGAATAAAATAAATAACAGTTCTAATAAAACAAATTTCAATGAAAAATATATACATGCATGTGACGCTCCTAAAGCTCGTTTTTGTCCCAGGTGTCGTGTTAACACCCACAATTTAAGGCAATGTACTGAAAATAAGGATGTTGTTTATTGTTTTAAGTGTGGCCGTAAAGATGTCAAGACTCCACAGTGCCCCAATTGCAACAAAACGATGGCTTCAAATTCAAAAAACTAGTTGAGCAGAATTGTGGTAAATCATCTAGTCACTTTGACAAAGACGATTGGCAAAATTGGCTCCGTACACTTAGCATTTTCTTTACGTCATATAAAACTGCCACAATTCTAAGTAAACCAATTGATAATGTTAGGCCTTATATTACAATTAACATAAATAATATTCCTTTTACCGGACTTCTAGACTCTGGTTCGGCAGTTACTATTTTGGGAAATAATTCTCACATGTTGTTGCAATCTCTTGGATTTAAATTAATTAGCGATCGTTTTGTTACTGTTACGGCTGCAGGTGGTCAATCTTTAAAAAGTATAGAATTCATAAATATACCAGTAAGTTTTGAAAATCAATTTCACTTAATTTAATTGAAGCTGTTATTGTCCCTGAGATCGAAGCGTCCCTTATATTAGGCGTCGACTTTTGGCGGAAGTTTCAGATTTGTCCGAAATATTTGGGTAGCATTTCTCTCAGGACATATAATACTGACGTTGGTGAGCCTACCGAACCTCTTATTCACAGCTACGAAAACCTTAGCGATTCTGAAAAGCTTAATGCTGACAATATTATTGAACAATACAAGGACATATCATTTGAGCGTAAAGGTCTTGGCAGAACAGATCACACATCGCATCGATACTGGAGATGCCCAACCAATACGTCAACGGTATTACCGCATGTCACCTGAAAAACAGCGAATATTACTAGAGCAGGTAGATGAGATGTTGGCTCTTGACGTCATCGAGCCCTGTGAAAGTGCCTGGTCTTCGCCAGTCTTGTTAGTGACGAAGAAAAACGGCCAGCCAAGGTTCTGTCTCGACAGCCGGAAGCTTAATTCGGTGACTAAACGCGACGCTTACAATTTGCCTTACATCTCGGAGATATTGGACAACCTGCGAGATGCTCGTTATCTCAGCAGCCTGGATTTATCTAAATCGTTCTGGCAAATTGATATTTTACCTACTGACCGCAACAAGACCGCTTTTTACGTTCCAGGCAGAGGGACGTTTCGTTTCAAACGAACGGCTTTTGGTCTCACTAACGCACCAGTGACCCAACAGCGTCTTGTAGACTTGTTGTTTGGCGAGTTTGGCCCTAATGTGTTTGCCTATCTTGACGATGTCGTAATCATCAGCACTGATTACCAGAGTCACGTGACCTTATTGCTGAAGGTATTAGAAAAACTTAAACAAGCAAATCTCACGATAAACTTGGATAAGTGCAAGTTCTTTCGAAGCCAACTTAAGTACCTTGGGTATGTTGTTGACGGCTGTGGACTACGTACCGATCCCGAAAAAGTGGAAGCCATCTTGAACTATCCCACGCCTACTTGCCGGAAAGATATTAAACGTTTTCTCGGGACAGCTACTTGGTATCGTCGTTTTGTCCCCAACTTCAGCACCGTAGCGGCCCCTTTAAATAAATTGACCTCCATGAAAAAAGGTACGCCTCCTTTCCAATGGACTTCCGAGGCTGACGTGTCCTTTCAAAAGCTCAAAGAATGTTTAGTTTCTGCTCCTGTTCTGGTTTGCCCTGATTACAACAAACCTTTTGAAGTTCACACCGACGCGAGTAACTATGGAATTGGCGCCATGCTCACTCAGATAAATGACGGGAAAGAACACCCTATCGCCTACATGAGTCGATCGTTGACCGCCTCCGAACGTAATTATAGTATCACAGAGCGTGAAACCTTAGCCGTGATCACCGCGTTAGAGTATTGGCGATGTTATTTGGAGAATGGAAAAACCTTCACTGTCTATACAGACCACAGTGCTTTGAAGTGGTTCCTCTCTCTGAATAATCCAACCGGTCGATTGGCTCGATGGGGAGTTCGCTTGTCTTCATTTGACTTCGAGCTTAAACACCGACGAGGTGTCGACAATGTCATTCCAGATGCTCTTTCGCGAGCTGTCCTAATTGGTGCCATTTCATCTTCCGATATATCGGACACTAAAGACGAATGGTACAAAACAACCTTCAACGGTTGTCTCAACAGGCCTCAGGATTTTCCAAATTATTTAATTAAAGACAAAATTCTTTACTTACTCTCTAAAAACAAATTTGATTTAAATGACGAATTTTCGTGGAAAATTGTAGTTCCTTCTGAGTTGCGTGAAAAGGTTATCATAGAAAACCATTCTGAACCTACCTCTGCACACTTAGGCATCTTTAAAACGTACCATCGTCTCATGCTTAGGTACTATTGGCCAGGTATGCACAAGGACGTAGTTAAGTTCGTTAGTTCTTGTCAGAAATGTCTAGAGTACAAGACACAAAATCATCAAACCTTTGGTGTTATGGGTCGTCCGAAGCAGTGCTCACGTCCTTGGCAGGTGATCTCAATAGATCTCATGGATCCATTACCTACTACTCGTAAGCAGAATGGCTATATTTTGGTTATAACGTGCTGCTTTTCAAAATATTGTTTGATTTTTCCTATCAAAAAAGCAACGTCAGATGTCATTATTAAAATTTTAGAGGATTCTGTCTTTTTAGTCCATGGAGTTCCTCATACCATTTTTATGGACAACGGAACTCAATTCATTAGTCGTGACACATCCGAATTTTTTAGGAAATATAATGTCCCGAATAGTGATCTCACACCAAGGTACACGCCGCAAATTAATACCGTAGAGAGGTATAATAGGACTGTATTTCTACCCTTGTTGAGTCTGATCACAGGTGTTGGGATCTTTTTATTCCGTCTGTACAATTTGCCATTAATAACTCAGTTAATGAGGCTACTGGTTTCACGCCATCTTTTTTAGTTTATGGCAGAGAAATTGTAACCTGTGGCACTCATTACACTGATAATGAGTTAGGCGAAGAGGTGTTATTTCTCCCACGGGACATCTATGCGGAAAATTAAGGCTGTCTTTCTAACATATTCAACGATGTTCAGACTAAATTGTGGCATGCGCATAAAAAAAATACCGCACACTATAATCTGCGCCCTAAAAACACTAAAATCTTTAACTAAAATAAAAATTTTTTCGTAATCATAATTTGTACGTGTTACCAGTTTAAATGAAACAGGAACTCTTTTTATTGTTAGGACGCGTCAATATCTTATTTAAGGTTATTGTTGTTTTTATGTTTGCGAGATGTATGAAATAGAAGAATGAAAGTGTTAATACAAATGTGTACTCAAATTACATTAATGCGGATTTTATTAAATATAGAATAAAATCCTTGGCGACGCGAGGGGGTATTGTAACGTTACACGTTCCTTTTCTAATAATTAATTAGTATTTTAGTAAAGAAATAATATAATAATTAGTCCAAAAGATGTATTATTTTATCATATAATTATACTTAATATAATTATAGTTACTCAACTGATCAAACAAAAAAAAAACTATGCTAATGGTCACTACCTACTTTGCTGCGCGAACCCTAACTTGCTTAGGAATTTTGTGGGCGGAGCCTAAATGGCGTGAGTGCCGGTTTTGCTAGAACAATCGCTGGCCTACGTGACGCAGACCCCGGCCCCTCAGGCCTCAACCCCGGCCCCTCAGGCCTCCGACGTCCCGACCCCTCAGGTCTACAGCTCTCCCGCGTCTCCCGCCTCGTCCGAGATGGACTGCGAATCGGTCGCATCCTATCACGCGTCGCGTCGCAAGCGTACCGCTCCCAGGAGCGACTCCGAACCCGCGTCTGATACGTCGTCAGATGCCGTCACCTTAACCGGCTCTCCTGAGCCCGGGTTTCAACTTGTCGCCAAGCGCTCCAAGAAGCGCTCGAAGAAAGCTTCGGTATCATCAATACCCGACCCCTTCCCGGTGTCTTCAACACCAGCCCCCGCGCCGTTAAAATCGCTCGAAGTAACCACGTCTCCGTCGGTCCCATCGAAGCCAGCGACGCGCTGCGCTCCCGTCCCTCCGAAGCCTCAGCTCCCTCCGCCCGTCTTTCTCCGCGAAAAAGCGCGATGGAACGTAGTTTCAAATCTTTGCAAAGAGCAAAAAATCAATTACCTAAAAGCAACCAACGCAGGTGATACAATAAAAATACAGGTCGCGACCGTCGACGACTTCCGCGCGTTCACTCGGTTACTTTCTTTAAAACAAATCGCTTATCACACCTACGCCCTCCCGGAGGAGCGTAAGATCCGCGCAGTACTACGGGGCGTCCCGTTTGAGCTCGCGAACGAAGAAATCCTCGAGGACCTTAAGTCCCAGGGTTTCCCGGCCGTAGCAGTGCACAAGATGCACTCCAACCGCGGTAGGCGTTTTCCGTTAGCGCTAGTAATCCTGTCCAATACTCCCAACTCGAAGGAGATTTTCAAAGAGGCTCGCACAATTTGCGGACTCTCGAACATCTCCGTCGAGCGCCCCAACCCCCGCGGTCACCCTGGGCAGTGCCACCACTGCCAGCTATATGGCCACGCAGTGGCTAACTGTTCAGCTCCCCCCAGGTGCGTAAAGTGCCTAGATCCTCACATCACTAAGGAGTGCACTCGCACTCCCGAATCCACTTCCCCCCCTGCCTGTGTGCTGTACGGCCAGTCCGGCCACACAGCAAACTACAGGGGTTGCCCGCGCGCTACGTGCTCCACCGTCAAGAGGGTCGCGCCTCACTCCCGCTAACTTCCCGCCGCTGCGCAACCGGGGTCCCCCGGAAGCAAAGCCCGTTCAGCCGACGCCTACTCCAGCTCTGTCTTGGAGGCAGCGTCCGGCCGTCCCGCCTGCACCTTCCCGACCCATCCCAGCTCCCGTAGCTTCCGTAGGGCCGCGTCCCGCTTTGTCATCTTCACCTCAGTCGTCGTTGGCTGAGGACATGAAGACCGTGTTCGACGTCATCCAAAACGTCGACATTAATGAAATTTCCGTACTCGCACGCAAACTGCGAGCCGCCCGCTCTCCTCAAGAGCGTTTATTCGCGTTAGCCGAGCATCACTCGGTCCTAAGTTCGTTGTAAATTTGTAATTCGTAAATAAGTAAATTATAATGTCTAGACCCGCGAATCCCGCGTCCAGTCATATTAAACCCAAGTATCTTTATCTTTTAACGCTCGTAGCCTTAGCACCAACCTTCCCGAGATTAAACTGTTCCTTCAGAACAAAGAACCTGACTTATTCCTTCTCCAGGAGACATGGCTTACTCCAAACCGCTCCAGGGGATACGCTATTCCTAAGTACGCGTTTACTCGCAACGACAGGCCCAACTCCGACGGTTTAGGCGGCACCGCTATTTATTACAAAAGAGGCTTCCATTGCTGTCCTCTCCCTACCCCTCCTCTCCTCAACATGGAAGCTACTGTGTGTAGATTGGCTATGACTGGTCATCCGACCATCATCATAGCTTCAGTCTACATACCGTGTGGCTCCAGACCAATCCGCAGCGACTTTGAGGCCATTCTCGCCCTCGGCCATTCAGTCATTATGTTAGGAGACTTTAACTCCAAACACACTGACTGGACGTGCCTATCGACTAACACCAGCGGTATTGCTCTCCTCGATATCACAAACTCCCTTGACTTAGACGTCATATCCCCCATCACTCCCACTCACTATCCCAACAACCCAACCTACTGTCCTGACATCCTCGACTTTGCAATTATCAAGCGAATCAATCTTGATCTAAGGTCTATCGAACCGCTAGATGACCTAGGCTCCGACCATCGCCCCGTCTCCTACGTGCTAGGTTCGCCTAACGTAAACGTCACATCTCCTAAGACCTTTACCAACTGGAAAGGCTTTAAAAATACGTTAGTTTCAGCCTTAAAGGCCCCTAACTCTCCGCTCGCGATTTCGCCCGACCAATTAGATAGCCCGGTTAAAATAGATTCACTAGTCAATACTCTAACTGATGCTATTAACTCAGCGATCAACGACAACGAAATTATTGCTAAGCAAGGCAAACCCGCGCTTCCCTTAGCCGTTAGCAATCTCATTAAAGCTAAGAACGCGGCTCTCCGGAGAGCCAAGAAACATCCCACGCCCGCATATAGAACAGCTGCGAATCAGCTTCAACGTAAAGTTAGATCTTGCCTCGCGGAACTCCGAGACACTCAGTTTAACGATCTCATGGAGAACATCTCCCCGTCCCACAAAGCGTATTATCGAATGGCCCGAGCCTTACGCATAGACTCCGCCTCTCACGTTCCTCTTCTCACTCGTCCCGACGGCACTATTGCCTTCGAAGTCAAAGAGAAAGCCGAATGCTTCGCCGACAGCATGGCGGCACAATGTTCGCCCAGCACGCAACCCGCGGATCCCTCCCACATCCAGGCGGTGGAGGACGAAGTTCTCCGCAGAGAATCTCTCCCTATCACCGACGACCCCGTCACAGTCTCTAATGATGAAATCTTGCTTCTCATTAGAAAGCAAAAGTCCAAAAAGGCTCCGGGTGCGGATGGAATTTCCAACCACGCACTTGAGCACCTGCCACAGCAGGTGCTTACCTTGTTAGCTATCATCTTCAATGCCTGCTTCGACCATAGCTACTTTCCAAAAGCCTGGAAAGAAGCGACAGTCATAGGCATTGCCAAGCCGGGCAAACCTCTGAACGTCCCGGCTAATCTCGAGGCAATGTCTAAACTTCTCGAAAGAGTCTTACTCTCTCGAATGCGGAACCATCTGTTTCCAACGGATGGCGACCCTCTCATTATTCCCCACCAGTTCGGCTTTCGCGCTAAGCACTCCTGTCCTCAGCAAGTCCATCGAATCGTCGAGTACATACTCGAAGGATTCTATCCGCGTCGTAAAAAAACAATCGCGGTTCTCTTTGACGTAGCCAAGGCTTTCGATAAAGTCTGGCACAGCGGTCTCGTTTTTAAACTCTATAAAATAGGACTACCGGTTCGCCTAGTCAGATTAATCGCGTCGTTTCTTAAAGACCGTACGTTTCGATTCAAACATGAAGGCATGCTCTCCGCGCCTCGTCCCATAAAGGCTGGAGTCCCGCAAGGCTCAGTCCTCGCCCCTCTGCTGCACATCGTGTACACTAACGACATCCCCATCCCGCGGAAAGGCGTCGAACTCGCCCTCTTTGCAGATGATACCGCCCTCTACACTAAAGGTCAATTGATCCCGTATAACATCACCAGACTCCAAAAGGCTGTAAACGCCCTCGGTGTTTGGTTTCAAAAATGGCGTATCGATGTCAACTCAGAAAAGAGTTCTGCCATTCAATTCGACCACAAACGTCGTAATCGCCGCAACGATCCCCATATTCGAATGTTAGGTATTCCCATCCCCTGGAAGCGCAGTATTAAATACTTAGGCGTCACCTTAGATCAGACGCTTTCTTTCAAGCCACACGTCGATAGAGTAACGAAAATCGCGCGTTTCTACTTAAGCCGCCTAAATAGTATGATAGGTAGAAAAAGTAAAATGTCTTTTAGAAATAAACGTACGCTTTATAAGGTCTGCGTTAGACCCGTCATGTCATATGCTTCACCAGTCTTTGCCCACGCCGATCCCTCCGTCCTGTATAAGCTGCAGGTGGTTCAAAATCTCTTCTGCCGCAGGGCCACAAACGCACCTTGGTACGTGCGCAACGCGGACCTGCACAGAGATCTTGAACTACCTACAGTGCAACAGCACCTCAAAACACTCTCAGAATCGTTCTTCAAACGCGCCGAATCCCATCCCAATCATCTTGTTCGAGATTCAGTCTCATATACTGCTCCTGTGTTAGATTCGAAATTCAAAGTCGCTAGGCCGAGAAACGCGCACACTGGCGAACCAACGCAGTTAACTTTAGATCTCGAGGCCCTTCAGGCCGCAAATCCTCATTCTAACGTAAATTCTAATTCTAAAGTAAATCCGAATTAATGCAATTTTATTTTTAATTTTTAATGTTTTTTATTTTACTTTTCATTTTTGAGCACCTTCAGTGCTATGTAAATCCCAGCGGGTGACCCCTTAAGGGCCCCGCTAGCGCGGCCTCTTTCTCCAATTGGCCGTCGCTCAGATGAAGGCTGAGTGGCAAAAATGCACGAGCCGACAGGGGGTTTTTTAGTGGGTATGGTCCTGGTAGGCGTCGGGACGAGTCCCATATAACTTCGATCGCGCGCGCGGAGTATGTGTCAGAGCATTTTTTATGTCCTCCTGCCCTTCCCGTGGAGGGGAACCGAAAAAAAAAAAAAAAGAGAGTTGGGCAGTGAGCGCGTACTCGTTTTAGTACAATTCTAGCTAGACTTCAGAGATGAAAAGTAAAGTTTTTTGAACATTCATAATTGCTGTCGTACGACGTTTTGGTGCGCAGCATATTTTTTTGATTTAAAAAAAAAGTATACACGTTTTGTAATTGCGCCTTTGTTCGCCTACCGAACAAAGGAAATTATATTTTGAAATCGTTATTTCCCGAAAGGGGAACTAAGCTGGGACTAAGTTGGAGCTAGTTGAAGCCCCTGTCTTGGTTCAACACACAGCCCGCGTCCTGCTGCTGACCGTGCCACGAGCCACCTTCCATTCTCGGCCGCCTCAGGGAAGTACGGGACTGTGGAGGCAAACAATAGTCGGGATCCGAACCTGCGACCCAAAATTTTTTTTTTATTATAATTCTTTTGTTGACCGGTTGTGCCGTGTATTATTTATTAACTTACCAACACGTCATTACCGTATGTCACAAGATCAAATAGCTCCCAAAGCGGGCCTCCGAGGGATTCCATTGCAATCCCAAGGAGGTGTCCGGGTACTCCGTCCGGTCCAGGAGCCGTCTTCTTCCTCCCCAAGCGGGAAATGGCGCCTGCCATCTCAGCTCCGTGATTGGGAGGGCCTCGATCTCCCACACTACTCCCACTGGGGGAGGAAGGGCGTGGTCCGAGCTGTCAGGGAACAGCTCGCCCACGACCACCTCCAGGAACTCAGGTTGGAGGGTCTCAGTGAGGGGACGTCCAGCGGCACGGAGTTTGCTCCGCGCCGCCTTGTACGGACGACCCCATGGGTCCCTTTCAAGACATTCCAGCAGTTCCTGCCGGGCCCGCTCCTTGGCGATGCAGATGGCTGATTGCAATGCCTTTTTGGTAGCTTTACAAGCTGCCATCAGCCTTGCCTCCTCCACCGCATCGCGGTGGCGCCGCTGGCGGAAGTGGTTACACTTGGCACGTGGCCTTGCGACCCAGGAGGCCCTCGACCGGGGCACAGAGGTGTCGCACACCGCCGTTAGGGCGGCACGGAAGCGACCAACCCCCTCGTCCACCATGGCTGGTGCATTTGACGGCACACACCACGCTTGGACGATAGCTGCCTCACATGCAGTTTCGCGATTGAGGCGGCCCGTCGACCAGTGCGGGAAGGCAGGAGCATGCCGTGGAGGCTTGGCTGGAGGCTGGAGCTTTGTGACCTCGAACCGGATGTATTGGTGGTCCGATAGGTTATAGGTCCGATATAAGTTACCTCATGCTCCAGCACTCGCCATTCACGCAACCTGCTCGCAATCGAGGGGGCTGAACGTTATGTCCACCAGGGACTCCCCCTGCGGTCGCACACAGGTTGGTAATGTCACTCTGTTTATGAGGGGCAGCCCAGCCTCAACAGCCCACTCTTCCAGGGCCACGCCGAACGCATCGGTGAGGGTGTCACCCCACACCCGTGACTTCGAGTTCAGGTCGCCCATCAGGATAACGGGGTCGGGCGCCATGCACTGCTTAGAGAGAATCCAGAAACGGTTCATATTCCACAAGCGGCCTGTTCGGGGAGAAGTATACACCGATGATGGTGTACTCCCCCCACCTGGCCGCCACGAACCCTGGACCCCTCTCCCTGATGGATAGGCTGTGACACCCCCCCCGACCGAACGACACGACCGCCACCACTATATCCCACTGCGCCATAGCCTGGAGGAAACTACATACAAACCTAACCTAACCCAGTTCAACCTGTATTGCGACCAGGCAAAAAGCAAGGGAAGAGAAGCGGAGCGAGCGCATGTAGTTTAAAAAAATAATCAATATGTGAAATGATGTTTTGGCATAATGAAATTTTTTCTAGTAAATATTTTGCCTAATGAGTAGTTTATGAAACAATAGTTTGTAAAATAATAAATTTATTAAGTATAATTTTGCCAAACGTTTTTTTTTTTTCAAATGAAAATTTGAAAATTCCACCAAAATTTTTGACGACCGAGTAGCGTAGTAGTTAGTTAGCTTTGCCTCATACGCCGAAAGTCCCAGTTTCAAGTCCTGGCCGGGGCATTAATTTGTGTGATGATCACAGATGTTTATTCTTGGATCATGGTTGTTTGTATTTATGTATGTATGTTTATTCTGGGTTCCCCTCCAGTTAACTGTTTGGTCATCCATAACACAAGCTCTGCTTATTTTAGGGCCATACAGTTGGTGAGTTTGTCTGGGGATTTATTATTATTATATTAAATAAAAAATAAAAAAAATTACTGGATTTCATTAAATTTAATAATATTTTACCTTGAATATTTTAACTTGACGTATCTGTACCTCTACAGGTACCCAGGTCACGAGTGGGTAAGTTTTATGTAGTGTAGAAATGATTCAAACCCTCGTGGTAACAGACATTTCACGACATTAATATTCTCGGTTAATATGCAGTGTTTGCATGGATAAAGCTATACGCTATAGCGGACTCCGTTTTCAGAAAAGTATTAAAGAATGAAATTAAACTTTCTTTAAAACTTCATTCATTCACAATTTTGCTGTATTACTTTGTTCATGACATGCAGTCGCTAATTCCGAAATTCCACCCTCTACCCATATCATCCCAAAGTAAAAAGGCAAAAACAAAAAAAATATCATACTTTTTCACTAGTATACCTATTAAAAGTTAAAAAAATATTGATATGCCATAACTTTTTAAGTGTATTTATTTATTGTTGCTTTCTTATTTACCATTCGAATATAATTTTTTACAATTCTCAACGTTGTTTTCCGACAATTGCTACCGTGCATTTGTAAGACCTTTGTATTTTATGGTTTCCGAGACACATTTCTATTCAAATTAGAAATTATAAGAATTATGATATCGATGAAATTTATTTTGTACAATCACGTGTGAGAAAGATATTCATAAAATTATTATCAGACTATACTGATTATATGAAATTGTGTTAGGGTTTAGCATTAATATACAGTCGACTTGACGACCGAGTAGTGTAGTGGCTAGTAGCCCTGCCTCATACGCCGGAGATCCTTGGTTCGAGTCCTGGCCGGGGCATTCGTTTGTGTGATGAACATAAATGTTTGTTCTCAGGTCATGGTTGTTGATACTTATATATGTATGTTTATTCTCGGTTCCCCCCAGTTCGCTGTATGGTCATCCATAACACAAGCTCTGCTTACTTTGGGGCCACACAGTTGGTGTGTTTGTCTGGGGATTTATTATGATTATTATTAGTTACTCGTAATCGCTGGAATATAAAACAGACGTACTTTTACTTAAGCGTAGCAATATAATATTATGAATTAACCGTTAATGAATTACATATTTAATCGTTTGACAGTTATTTTTTATTTCAAGTCTACACTACATATTAAATTAGTCAGAGCCGTAATCAGATTTAAAAGTGCAGTGACTAACAAGTAAAAGTTTTATGATAAAATCTTTAAGCAATAGTTTGTTTTATATATTTATTATTTTTCAAATTATAGAAATATTGACAAATAAAATTATATTTCATGGAACCTACTTCTATAGTGTTCGCGCCATATACATTCTACGTTCTACCCGCGTTAAAATATTGACTCTCGCGCCACGGTTAGGAAAACTACCCTGCACGCACCTAAAACGAAGAAGAACATACTGGAAGCAGTGAATCAACGCCCGCTACCGCGCTTGGACGTACGTTTGCCTTAACGTCGTTGAAGTCCGCTGCCACTCGTGTGGATTCTTGGTGATTTGTGCTGGTGAATACTGCGCACGCCTAGTGATTTATCAACCTGGATTTTCTACTCGCTGCTGGTGAAATCCAAGAAGGAAGTAAGGTGCGTGCTATTTCTTTCCGCCGTTCATACCGCTGTTTTATCTTATTTCTTTATTTACTTTTCTTTATCCTGTGAAATATTGTCCATCGAAGATATTTAACATTAATTTCAACTACCGCGTATATATTATTCGAGTCAGAACCAGCGCGTGGTGGAGTCGCCGTCCGTGGCTCCACCATTTATTTTGGTCCAAACGAACCGGATAAGTCCCTTTATTAATTAATACCCGCTTGGTCCTTCGTCATATTTACATACATATTTTTTCCGCCCTCATAGGATCGCCTTATATTAATCGCTATACCTATAAGTATTTATGAGTATATTATTAAATATAATTACAGTCACCGCTATTATTCGTTATACTTTATATATAACTTACTAATTATCATAATTACGTAACCATGCCTCGCGGTGAAGATAAACTATCGCACCCCGTGAGTCCTAAGGTCATGGTGTTAGAAGCTAAACGTAACGCTCTGTTTGAACGCATGCAAGACATTTATGAACAGGCGAAGGAAGCTCACCTCTTTGAGGAGCGAAAACAAACGTTTATTAGTTCGTGTATAACTATAGAAAGCATTCGCAATCAATTTCATGATGTCTTAGATAAGTGTAACGAAAAGCTTTTATCTGAAAATCCCTCCGCGAAGCCAAATTACCAGGCTTATTCTTCATTTGAAGATTTATTTTGTTATATTAGACAAGTATTGTCACAACTGACCGCTGCCGCACCCTCTAGCAAAGGTAATTCGAAACCTAAATTACCGCCTATAGAACTGGTATCGTTTGACGGTGATATACAAGGTTGGCCTCTATTCTACGCGAGTTTTAAATCTACTGTTCACGAAAACTCGTCACTTACTAATGGCGATAAATTATATTATTTATTAGGAAAGTTATCATCTAGGGTACAATCAGTATTTTCTCTGTGTGCTGAAAATTATCAAATTATCTTTCAGTCATTGCTAGATAGATATCAGAGCAGAACATTTTGTTATCGTTACAAATACAAGTTCCTTGCATATTCAGCCACTCTCTGTAGGGTATTAAACATTAGGTAACTTAAATTAACAGTTCAAAATATGATCCCAGCGGAGAAAAGTTTATTTAGGGGTTATCTTATATATAATAATGAATTGCCTTATGTTATTCTCGCTAAAATTCGAAAATCACTGGTCTAATCTAGTTGTTGGGTTGGATTTAGAATCGTGCGGCACGAATTACGTAGAAAAAAGGGTTTTATTAGATCGAGAAATTACAGAGGAGCATAACAAAACTGTTTTCATTACAAGGTAATGCGTATTTTTCGAGAAATATTAAAAAACTTTTTTAACCTCTAAACAAGTAAATCAAAACATTTCGTAATGTTAGAGCAGGAAGAAACGTGAAATTTGGTAAAGCGCAACAAGGACTGAAGATTAGATTGACAAAAATAAGTCAATCAAAACAAAATCAATCAATGTTGGTGTGTTCAGCAATGGACTTGTTTTTTATTCATGTAAATATTACAAATGTTCTTGGATATAAATTCTTATTTTAAATTAGACTTCAGTTGTCAAACTTATCAATGATCTGTACCATATGTACTTTATGTTGAGTCTTGAAAGTAACAAATAATATTAGGTGCGACGACGAGCGTAGCGAGGAGGAGCAGGTTAGTAGTGTGTAGGTCACGCCGCGCGAGCCGAGCGAGCGTAGGGAGCGTGCCGCGGCAGCGGCCGGCGAGTGCCAGAAGGGGGCTTGCTTACAGAAGCCCATTGAGTTACAATAAAATAACCAGAACAGACCCAATTAGACTCAAAATTAATTTTAAGGTTAAGTTTTTATTTGCATTTTTTTCATGAACTATCCATTACCTTGTATCGGGAGTTGTTGGGGGGATAAGGTCCTCCAGATCATTGATAAATTTGGCAACTTAAGTCTAATTTAGAATAAGAATTTATATCCAGGAAATTACGTAAAATTTACATGAATAAAAAGCAAGTCCATTGCTGAACACACCTCTTGATTGATTTATTTTGATTGACATGTTTTTTGTCAATCTAATCTTCCGTCCTTGTTGCGCTTTACCAAATTTCACGTTTCTTCCTGCTCTAATATTACGAAATGTTTTGATTTACTTGTTTAGAGGTTAAAAAAGTTTTTTAATATTTCTCGAAAAATACTTGTAATGAAAATGGTTTTGTTATTCTCCTCTATAATTTCTCGATCTAATAAAACCCTTTTTTCTACGAAATTCGTGCCGCACGATTCTAAATTTTACCCTAGTTGTTTCTTTTTTTGTATTGTTCGTATTTATCCAAGCAAGATTTAAATGTTAAGAAAAACATATAAGGAATTCTCCATAGATAAAAAGGGCTGTCCATTTTCTCAAGGTTACTGTCAAACATTTGTCTAACTGCGCAAGTTTTCACAATAAGACTTTTATTTCGTGTTACACCGTCGAAGCCGGTTACCGCAGGTGGGAAAGTGATTTATCGTAGTTTTACGTCTTGTTTTCTTTTGGGACCTGGACTCAAGCCCTCACCCACAACCTTTTTTTAATTTTTTTCTATTTCTTCGTTTGGTAAGAAATGTGGTTTTAATTAGCTTTTTAACTATCATTTTTTTATATTTTTGTCATGTATTTTAGGTTTTATGGTGACCTTTTATTTTTGCCGTATTTTATAAAATTAAGTTTGCGTCTTGTCAGTTAGCACAATAAAAAAGTGCATACTAAACTGTAATATATGCTATCGACGAAAGGATCCTAGGTAGGTGGTATGGGAGAATGGAGAGCTCTGCAAGGCAAGCTCAATATTTCTTACAAGGGTATCCTGCGATGTGATAAATCGACGATACTAAACTACTAAGTAGCTGAAATTGTTGATAAGCAGAACCTGGCTTTCAATAATAATAATAAATCTCCGGACATACACACCAACTGTATGGCCCCAAAGTAAGCAGAACTTGTGTTATGGATGACTACAGCACCTGGGAATAATGCCTTATCGCTATCGTTATTTATTTTGTCAGATAATATTTAATGCAATAGCCTTCTGTTCTCCTTTTTCAACCTAATTAAGTAACTGGCTGCCTTTGATTCAGAGCATTTATATGATTGAGGGCTGATTGTTCAATGCTCAGATAACTTTTATTAGTGGAATCATTTTGAGAATTCGACATAATTTCTATAAAATTCTTGTCAAGTATTAAAGCCATTCTCAAGACAAAAGTTATCCGAGCATTGAACAATCAATCCTTACAGTAATTTATTGGTATGGTTAATGATTTAACAGTTGCAAGAAGTATATTTATCAATGATCGTAAATCAAAATATATTCTTTGAAATAATATTGGAGCATTTATTAGTTGTACGATGCCTTTTATAACTTTCAGCTGGAACTTCATTTGTTTCTTTAAATGCCTTCTCTTTACTCATAAATATGGTTATTTCGCAGGTCGACAGATTATTGTACCACCCAGGCGAGCTCTTATCAAAAGAAAATATTGTAGCTAATTGTAACATTTAGACAAACCTATTTGCTTTGACCTATTGTATATTTATTTTACTTGATACGTTAATAAGCTTTTATAAACGAAAGGAAAGCTTTTGCGTGACGTTTTATGTTTTGTTGTTTGTAAAGACTAAGTTTCAAATTTTGACAGACTTATCTCCTATTTTTACTTTTTATATTTTAGTATGTTTTGTTTAACTCCTGGAAGTTGTTTTACTGTTTAGTAAAATATAAAGATAGTTCGTTGATGCGCAAAACATTCTGCCAGCATGTAAACACCAAAATTGAAAGTAAAGATTATAAAAAGTAACCGTCTCTTTTTTAGGTAAAGATAAATTATGTAGAGCTGTAACACCACAAAAGCACCCGGCCTACGTCTACGCATCACAGACTACGAACGTACCCGACGCAGCGCCCACCTGCACCGAGCGCCCTCGTGTCCCGCTCTACTATACAAATACAGGGTGTATTTATACTGTATACAGGGTGACTAGTCAATCTCATAATAAACCAAATATGGTACGTAGGGTGACGTATGCAGACACTCAAAAAAATGTTGAATACGATTTTAGTTGTAGTTAAAAAAATGGAGGTAACAACCCTGATACAACGGCTGAATGATCTCAACCTTAAGTCCCAAAACTAGGCCAGTAGGCCAATCCGCGCCCGAAAACGCATCAACTAATTCCGTTAGAGAGGTAAGAAGAAACGAAAGTACCAGAAGACAAGAATTTTAGAACGATTGATTTTGTACACTTCGAGCTAGGGGTGTCAGTAAAAGGAAAATCATAATAGTTTTTTACTTTCTCATGGAACAAATACGACGATATATAAGGTTAATTTCATCACTTAATTCAAGTACATGGGCTACGTCACGGCTTGTTATATTAATTTCCAGTCACCCTGTATACACAACAAGAAAAAAACTATTTAAATACGGAAGCTAATCATTTTAAAAGCCAAACATATTATTCATTAGAGCATTGTTACGAAAATTACATATATTTTTGGGCATTGAGTCATAATTAATGAATAAACCGCACTTGATTGGGACATATTTCATTGCGATGATGATTGATTTAACTCAATGTTCTTTATTCGGAACAAAAAAGCATGGAGATCATAAAGGTTTCATTGTAATTGAAAGATTTCATATAATTAAAACAAACACTAAAACGGTCGCACCTAACGGTTATATTTTTACGAACATCTGCGATTAAAATAATTGGTATCAACGTAAGCGTGTCTGTAATGCCTCCGTAGGTCTCTATTGCTATTTACGGATGCTCTATTTTTCTCGATCGCGTGATTAAAGATTTTTGTATGTTGTTATTTGCTTTATATGTGGTATCTATTGAATATTTAGAACTCTCAGGGTTTCTCAGATAAAACTTTAGGATCAACTTGGCCACAATATTCATAGATAACTAGCAAAGCAATGAAAGGATTTTTGAAATATTACAAGTTTACCACAGTTACAAATGTGGCGTGATGAGTTGTCAAACTTTTTTAAATCCACTGAAATGTATCGACTAGACAACTAGGGAATTTCTTTTAGCAAGTTTCTATTAATAAAATAACTTCTATTAAAGATGAATATATATGTTAAAGGTATTAAGCTTGCGAGGGAGTGCCTCTCTTTAATTTTGTCTGCAATATTTTTAAATTGACCATTATATATGACATTATCGCACATTTTGCACGTCTTGATAAACTCCGATGTATCGAAATAACAAAAGTAATACACAAATAAACCAGTAAAAATAGGCTCCATCTGTTTTGCTTCAATCTTTTCTTTATTAGGCACACAAGTATCGGCAGATGAACTGGGTAATGGCAACTTGCTATATTATATATATATATATATATAATGTATATATACAAATTTGCCAGAACCAGAAGCTAGTAATAAATAAAAATATAATGTAGAACAGTTATTTTACCAAACTGGTATAGTTACAGTTGAATAATCTAATTCTGGTACCTTTTTAAATTTTTATATCTCCAAAAGAATATTAGTTACAACAATTTAAAAGTAAAAGAGGATTTATGAATTATTTTGATGCTTACCGCCTGAATGTGACGTCAAGTAATATAGGTGTATAAAGTATCATAAAAAATGTTTAATACTCTTTCGAAAAAACCCTAGAATTGGTAGACAACGGGTTGAACGGCCAATCGCCGTTTTAAATAACTTGCGATAATTTATATAATTATGTCGGAAGATGTGGTAGATCGGGGCTCTGATGACCCTTTCGACATATAGGTTATATTTTTGGGTAAATTATAAGTCAAGCCACAAATGTCTTTATTGGCCACGTGTTTAATTTTCTAATTTTTATAAGCAACGGAAAAATTAGATAGCCTCTAATATTTTAATTCGTCTTTCTTGCAACGCCTACTAAATATTCTATAGGAAGCGTAGTAGTTAAATTTGGGTTAAGGTAATGTTAGGCTGCATATATCGCATGCGCGAGCCGAGCGAGCGTGGTGCGGGAGCACCCGGCGAAGAGCCATAATCAAAATATGATAATTCTAAATTTTAAAGCAAAAACAACAAGTATTTTATTTTATTTTATTTTCTTCAGATTGGTACATCATGGATATGACAATAAGTTTTAATGTCATCGGCATATGCTAAACATGGACTATTGATGCTTTGTAGTAGGTCATTTATGAAAATTAAAAAGAGTAATGGACCTAGATTAGAGCTTTGAGAAATTCCTGAAGTGGCTAAGAATGGTCTAGAATCAAAGCCACGTAGAGCAACTATCTGAGTGCGAGTGTCCAAGTACGATTTTGTCCACCAATAAAGATCTCCATGTATGCCCAGATGATAAGCTTTTATCAATAATATTTGGTGACAGACGCGATCAAAAGCCTTTAGAAAATCTGTGTACATAGAATCAATTTGAACTTTGTTATTAAACGCTCTACAAAGAAAATTAGTGTATTCCAAGAGGTTAGTATTAGTTGAGTGGCCGGAGACAAAACCGTGTAACAACATATTTTTAGTAACGAAGATAGTATCGTTCAGCCGGTCGTAAATTATGGCTGACTTAGTAATTTAGAAGGCAATGTAGATTTTTAGAGACGAATAATGCTATTAGAAAGAAGTCTGTTTAATTTGCACCCACATTTTTTACTACATTCGTGGCCGGTAATCGAGCACGCAAACCACCTGATGGTAAGTGGCATCCAAACCCATGGACATCATTCGTGTAGGTGTTTTCTTTATTATATATAGTGATTGTAATTATTATTTCGACGAATGATGTGTTGCCGACTGTAGGCTTGACTTGAAATTGTCTTTGATCCAGTAATTGCACTGGCTATTCCTTCAAAGGAACACAACCAAGTAAACGTGATTATTATGACGGTCAAAATATAAAGGAGTGTAGTACCGCCGCAGAATATTCTTACAGCGACGACGTCACATGATGATCTGTGTATCAAGCAGTAAGCTAATTTCATAATTTGCAAGGGCCTGTCAAGCCACTGTGGGTCAAGTGGTAAGAACAGTTGTCGGTTTTTGTATTGCTGCAAAGTGAATAGAACAGTTACTATTTAATTACTCTAGTTAATTTCAGACTATAAAAAAATTATTCTACTATGGTTCAAACATTCTTAGAAATGCCAAGAAATAGAATAAGAAACAAAAGAATAAGAGGAAAATGAGATTGCCTTGGAGAAGAAGGTGGGTAAGTATCCTTAACAGATCCCGACAACGCTATTACAACAAGGAATGTTTTTTTTTTTTTTTTTGTTCCCCTCCGCGGGAAGGGCAGGAGGATAAAAATGCCCTGACGCATACTCTGGCACGATTCCAAAGTTATGTGGGACTCGTCCCGACGCCTACCAGGACCATACCCACTAAAAACCCCCTGTCGGCTCGTGCATTTTTGCCACTCAGCCTTCATCTGAGCGACGGCCAATTGGAGAAAGAGGCCGCGCTAGCGGGGCCCAGAAGGGGTCACCCGCTGGGATTACATAGCACTGAAGGTGCTCAAAGCACTAAAGGTAAATACATAGCACTTAAGGTGCTCAAAATGAAAATCAATGATTAAAACAAAAATTAAAAAATTGCAAAATAAAATTGAGTTAATTCGCATTTACGTTAGAATTAGAATTTACGTTAGAATTAGAATTTGCGGCCAGAAGGGCCTCGAGATCGCGTGACAGTCTGGTGGATGAGTACGCTTGCGCATTTCTAGGCCTAGCGACTTTGAACTTCGAGTCTAACACAGGAGTAGTATATGAGACTGAATCACGAACTAGAGGATTGGGATGGGTTTCGGAGCGTTTGAAAAACGCTTCAGAGAGTGTTTTGAGATGTTGTTGTACTGTAGGCAGTTCAAGATCTCTATGCAAGTCCGCGTTACGCACGTACCACGGTGCGTTTGTGGCCCGGCGGCAAAAGAGGTTTTGAAATACCTGCAGTTTGTGCAGGAGGGAGGGTTTGGCGTGGGCAAAGATTGGCGAGGCATACGTCATGACGGGTCTAACGCAGACCTTGTAAAGTGTACGTTTGTTTCTGAAGGACATTTTACTTTTTCTACCTAACATGCTATTTAGGCGGACTAAATAGTGACGAGCGAATTTCGAAACTCTTTCGACGTGTGGCTTGAAAGAAAGCGTCGGATCTAGTGTGACGCCTAAGTATTTGGTACTGCGCTTCCAGGGGATGGGAATGCCTAACATTCGAACGTGGGGATCGCCATCGGGACGCCGGCGTTTGTGGTCGAAGCGCATCGCAGAACTCTTTTCAGGGTTCACATCGATGCGCCATTGTTGAAACCATGCACCAAGGGCGTTTACGGCCTTTTGGAGTCTGGTTACAAGGTGCCGAACACTGTGGCCTTTGGTATAGAGTGCGGTGTCGTCAGCAAAGAGGGCGAGTTCGACGCCTTTCGGCGGGATGGGAATGTCGTTGGTGTACACGGTGTACAGCAGAGGGGCGAGGACTGAGCCTTGAGGGACTCCAGCCTTTATGGGACGAGGTGCAGAAAGCGTGCCTTCGTGTTTAAATCGAAACGTACGGTCTTTGAGAAACGACGCTATTAACCTGACTAGGCGATCCGGTAAGCCTATCTTGTAGAGTTTATAAACGAGACCGCTGTGCCAGACTTCATCGAAAGCCTTGGCTACGTCAAAGAAAACCGCGACTGTTTTATAACGACGCGGATAGAAACCGTCAAGTATATACTCGACGATTCGGTGGACTTGCTGAGGGCAGGAGTGTTTAGCGCGAAAGCCGAACTGATGAGGAATAATGAGAGGATCGCCATCCGTTGGAAACAGATGGTTCCGCATTCGAGAGAGTATGACTCTCTCGAGAAGTTTAGACATTGCCTTGAGGAGGCTGATGGGTCTGTGATTAGCCGGGACGTTCAGAGGTTTGCCCGGCTTGGGAATGCCTATGACTGTCGCTTCTTTCCAAGCTTTTGGAAAGTAGCTATGGTCGAAGCAGGCATTGAAAATGATAGCTAACAAGGTAAGCATCTGTTGAGGTAGGTGCTTAAGTGCGTGGTTGGAAATTCCATCCGCACCCGGAGCCTTTTTGGACTTTTGATTTCTAATGAGAAGCAAGATTTCGTCATTAGAGACTGTGACACGGTCGGCGGTGATGGGGAGAGAGTCTCTGCGAAGGACTTCGTCCTCCACCGCCTGGATGTGTGAGGGATCAGCAGGTTGCGTGCTGGGCGAGCATTGTGCGGCAATGCTGTCAGCGAAGCATTCGGCTTTCTCATCGACTTCGAAGGCAGTAGTGCCATCGGGACGAGTGAGAGGAGGAACGTGAGAGACGGTGTCTACGCGTAAGGCTCGGGCCATGCTATAGTACGCTTGGTGGGACGGAGAGATATTCGCCATGAGATCGTTCATCTGAGCGTCTCGGAGTTCCGCGAGGCAAGACCTAACTTTACGTTGAAGCTGATTCGCAGCTGTTCTATAGGCGGGCGTGGGATATTTCTTGGCTCTCCGGAGAGCCGCGTTTTTAGCTTTTATAAGATTGCTAAAGGCTAAGGGAAGCGTGGGTTTGCCTTGCTTAGCAACCTTTTCGTTGTCACTGATGGCTGAGTTGATAGCATCAGTGAGAGAATTTACTAATGAATCGATTTTATCCGGGCTATCTAATTGTTCGGGAGAGATCGCGAGTGGAGAGTTCGGAGCCTCTAAGGCTGAAACTAACGTATTTTTAAAACCTTTCCAGTTGGTAAAGGTCTTAGGAGATGAGACGTTATCGTTCGGCGGTCCTAGCACGAGGGAAACGGGGCGATGGTCGGAGCCTAGGTCATCGAGCGGTTCGATAGACCTTAGATCAAGATTGATTCGCTTGATAATTGCAAAGTCGAGGATGTCAGGAGAGTAGGACGGGTTGTTGGGATAGTGAGTGGGAGTGATGGGGGATATGACGTCTAGGTCAAGGGAGTTAGTGATGTCGAGGAGAGCGATACCGCTGGTGTTAGTCGATAGGCACGTCCAGTCAGTATGTTTGGAGTTAAAGTCTCCGAACATAATGACTGAATGGCCGAGGGCGAGAATGGCCTCAAAGTCGCTGCGGATTGGTCTGGTACCACTAGGTATGTAGATTGATGCTATGATGATGGTCGGATGACCAGTCATAGCCAATCTACACACAGTGGCTTCCATGTTGAGGAGAGGAGGGGTAGGGAGAGGACAGCAATGGAAGCCTCTTTTGTAATATATAGCGGTGCCGCCGAAACCGTCGGAGTTGGGCCTATCGTTACGAATAAACGCGTACTTAGGTATGGCGAATCCCCTGGAGCGGTTTGGAGTAAGCCATGTCTCCTGGAGAAGGAATAAGTCAGGTTCTTGGTTCTGAAGGAACAGTTTAATCTCGGGAAGGTTGGTATTAAGGCTTCGAGCGTTAAAAAATACTAGGGATAAGCCCTTGGGTTTAATACGACTGGACGCGGGATTCGCGGGTCTAGACATTATAATTTATTATTTACGAATATATACAAATATAAAAGAATTTACAACGAACTTAGGAGCGAGTGATGCTCGGCTAAAGCAAATAAACGCTCTTGAGGAGAGCGGGCGGCTCGCAGTTTGCGTGCGAGCACGGAAATTTCGTTAATATCGACGTTTTGAATAACGTCGAACACGGTCTTCATGTCCTCAGCCAACGACGACTGAGGTGCGGATGACGGAGAAGGACGCGGCCCTACGGAAGCTACGGGAGGTCGGGAAGGTGCAGGCGGGACTGCCGGACGCTGCCTCCAAGACAGAGCCGGAGTAGGCGTCGGCTGAACGGGCTTTGCTTCCGGGGGACCCCGGTTGCGCAGCGGCGGGAAGTTAGCGGAGGTGAGCGGCGGCGCCGGTTTAGGTTAACAAGGAATGCCGGCGTTCCAGTTAGAAATAGGGCAACATGGCATTTGAATCTACGCGCTAACGCGGCATACGCATTCCTACTAAATGACCCTTCCGAACCAGTGGTAGTTTCAATATACGACATCCTAAGCCGAAGGAAAAAAAAAGGTGGAGAAGTATATAAATCCGTTCGGATGAGCAAGCATGGCAGTCAGTGAAAGTAAGCTAAGTAGTAAGGAGTAAAGAGAAGAGAGAATTCAAAAAAAGTGCAAGTGAAGTGCGAAGTAAAAACTAGTGGAAAGAAGATAGGGCCAGAGCAGAAAAGTGGTGGATGTAGTTGAAGTTTAGAAGGCAAGGTCTTTGTTGAAGAGGACCCACATGCATCGTCGTCGAAGTCACGTTGTCAGATGAACCTGCCAGTCATCGAAGTGCAGATCAAAGCTATTAACGTTAGTTAAAAAAAAAGTTTCATCCAACAGATCCTATTGTGCTTCCTTCAAATCCTGCACTTGTAACTGAAACACAATATAAGCTGAAACTGTAGATCTGCATAGTTAGAAAGTATTGTAATTTACCTAGAGGATCCTATCCTAAATAAGAAAGTAAATTTAAAAAATATATACAAACAAATAAACGTTTACACTAACTAGTATTACTAAAATTCCTAAAATAATATAAAATTACAGAATTATAATTAACTATATATTAATACTACTAAAATTAAAGACCCAAAAGTGATCGATAAGGAAGATATAATGCAAAAAACGCATATTCGTTCTAAAGTCAATAATTATCTGCTATTTAGATTTCGACGGCGCAAATCAGTCGAGACGAGGGTTTGCTAAATATGAGTATTAAGTTTTTTATAGCACGGTCATATTTTGTTATTAATTTGTTTTATATAGAAGTGCAGTAATCGCATGATCTTTGCATCGAACAAGCACTAATTGGTATACAATATATATTGAAATATAAAGCTTGCTTCGTCAATATAAAACCTAGTGCAACAGCCTTTTTCGTTACTGAGTGACGTAAAAGTGGCGTCACTTGGATTAATAAGGCTTTTTCAAAAGTTTGTGTTTGACAACTAATTCAAACAAACTTTTCACCTTTTTTAAAATTTTATAATTAATAAAGTTAGTGACGAAGTTTTTTTTTTAATAATTTTTCTAGTAAATAAATTTATATTTCAATTTTATCATCTCAATTTCATTTTGGTTGCGCAATATGCCTCGCCCAAAAATAGTATGCCTCAATAAAATTTGTTTATAACAAAAGCTACACTTCGATAGTTTTAAAGTTGAATTCACTCCCCTTACTCTTTCTAAAACTTGGTTTAGGCCTTTACTAAACTCGACAAAAGTCTTCCCATACACGATCGTTTTCTACAAATACTATTAAGTTCCTCTACTTAAGTCCTGTCAAAACTTCGTATATCGATCTCGGAAAATCGCCCCGTTATTCTTCAAACCAAAAGGTAACATGTTAAATTCATATGACCCTGATTGGGTGATGAATGGAGTCTTGTGTTCATACTTTTCTTTGATTTCAAGCCTGAATAAAGATCGAGATCGGCATTGTTATTAACAAGCAGCATTTAAGTGAAAAATAATACCATCATTAATCGGCAATGGATATGCATCCGTAATAACGTTTTTATGAAGTTGCCTAAAATAAACACAAAATATCCACGTGTCCTCGGGCTTTTTGACAACATGACCGGAGATGCATATAGATTTCTAGGTTTACGAATTATGTTATTCTGCAACATGTCCGAGACATGTTAAGTATGATTATATGTTGTTCAGCAGAAACCCTATGCGGAGCTTCGTGCACAGGAGCCTCATCCGTTGTGTCTATCGCTACTGCAACAATATTACATCGACCTTAATTATTTTTATCGAAAGCAAAAGTACAATGATACTTATTGAATAGTGAAGATAAACAATTACGTTCGTTATCCGAATATCCAAAATTTTGCGAATGAGCCTCTTATAGATGTTAAAAGCATTTATAATTCTATTTCTTCATACGATGAAACTAATTGCTTGTTTAATTTTAGGAAATGTTACTTTATATGATACAACTTCTTAGCTTGATAAACCGTTTATTTGCAATTCAGAGTTTTGTATTCAATCTCAAGTATAAGTTTAATTTTAATGAAGTACCAGCGAGAGTGATTGGCGCAGAAAAAATACATTCTTAAGTAACTTTTAGGTATAGTAGTACTTATATAGGTAGACCAAGCTTTACTCGCTCGCGTACTCATTGAAAACTGTACTGCATTTCTGTACGAAATATACCCTATGTTCTTTTCTGAATCCTTAACAACGGTATGTACGGGTAAAACGTTGGTCAGGTGGACAGTTGTAACATAGAAAATAACCAATTTTCGCATTGATAACATTTCTCAGGAAAACTTTCATACTTTGTAAATACTTATGTTTTGATGGATTTTTGTAGTAACAATTTGATATCTAAACATTGTCATTTCATAATTGTCAACATGTCTAAAGTAAATAAGTATGATCTACACAGAGCTGTTTGTGTGTGTAATTTTCGAAACTTGTTGAACTCTAAAACACAGTCCTGAACTTTGCTAGAAGTAAACATAATTAAGAACTTTTAATTCCAAAATATAGTTATATTGGTTGGTACAAAGGACCAATTTCGATTGTATGTCATCGATTGTAAATTTGTTCTCATTAGAGGCAGCTAACGAGCAATATGCTAAATTGCATTTAGCCTTTTGCGTAAGACATACGTAAACTGAGGAACATCTTGAAACTGAGGGTTCGCATTTATTCTTTCTCACGAAGACGCAGATCTGTGGTCGTTTGGACCTACCTACTTTACCCAGGCTCCGTGAAGCCAAATTTCATCCAAATGCTGGTGTGTGCATGTATTTCAGAGAAGAGATCTGTTGTCAACGTCTGCGAGTCTTGGAAGTTCTGAATTTTGCTGTACAGTGGGTATATATTGATATTGGCCTGGTCCGAATTATATGCGCTAGTATCTATCGATTACACACGGAAGCTCAGGAGACAGTGATGCTGCAGATAAGGGCCATTATCCCTCTGCACACTTGGTATTCTGTGGGGACTTTCATGCCCACCATAGAATTGGCTGTACCCGTTCTAGGATACTGACCACGCTGGGAAAGAAACCCATCAGTTCGCAGTAACCCATGGTCTCTCCCAGCTCGTTCACTTCCCTACGCACATTTCAGACGTTGCTGACCACACTGCGTTTTGCTAGAACCTTTTGCTGACAACTATGTAATTCAGACATATACTCCGTGTCTGTACCTCCTCCATCACGGATATCCGACCACTGACATGTGAAATCTGAGTCGCAATACTCGCCAACTGATACCAGCTCAAAAGGCCCAAGACGAGTATGGCTCAAAAGCTTGCTTTGCTACTCATGGTCCATCTTGCTGCGCTGATGCCCTCTCAAGTATAGTTTGTCAAGGTATGGAGTTACTTTATGCTGTTCTCTGTTATATCCCTTAAAACCGTTGTTGTACGCCCCCCAATGCTCGCTCATAGTTTAATGTAGCTTGATTCTTAGCTGAAAAGTGCTGCACAGTAATCTGCGAAATATTCGCATCTAGATTGCAACAGGAAAAGCCCATCCACGTTATCTCCATTTGGCTCCAAGATGAAGGCTGTCGAGAGCAAAAGGAGGTACTCAAATGCTTGCAAAAACTAGACGTAGCCAATAGCCCAGTCGCAGAGCTTATGAGGTATTCCGTATGCTGGAAACTTATTCAAGAGACCATCGAGCCAGACCCTATCAAAAACCTTGAAAATATCTAAGGGTACAGCTATAGCTTCACCGTGACCTTCCAAGGCTTGGCTCCATAAGTGGGTGGCATACACAAGAAGATCTCCAGTCGAGCGTCCACTGCGAAAACCATACTGGTTATCACTGAGGAGCTCGTTGGACTCAAGGTATGCTAGGAGACGATTGTTCAATACACGCTCCATAACTTTGCAAAGTATGAAGGTGATTGCAATAGGTCGGTAGTTGATTACCGTGACTATTTATACGTGAACAATCTGCAAAAAGATGAGCAAAAAGGTCTGCTTTCTCTTTTGATACTTGGGGGATGTCTTGCCGAGCTAACAAATTCAGATAAGAATAATTTTTTATAGACGTAAAGAGACTCTGTAAATTTATTTTGAAAAAAATATACCCGTGAAGTTTCTTGCCAGTTCTTCTTCAGGAAGGTTTTTCCAAACTGGTGGTAGAGTCGAGTTTTATTTGATGTCAATAAGAACAAGTAATTGTCAATGTTGAGAAATAAATATTTGAATTTGAATTTTTGAATTTGAAGTAAGCATTTGGCTTTTCAAATTTATCTTAATACATATTTACAATTATTATGGA
Organism: Marasmarcha lunaedactyla; assembly: GCA_923062675.1. NCBI lineage: Eukaryota > Metazoa > Arthropoda > Insecta > Lepidoptera > Pterophoridae > Marasmarcha > Marasmarcha lunaedactyla. Next base: position 5,107,017 of record OV281361.1, on the reverse strand, counting down.
AAACATATTTTTCTAGAAAAATAGAAGCAAACAATTTAGAAACTAAGTATTTTGTGTCCGTGTCAGAGCAATATCACAATTAAATAATATAAAGTTAACAAAGAAAATCATAATGAATATTTAACAAGGAAATTAAAAAGAAATAGATAATAATAATTTTTAAAATATCAATGAATAAGTATTAGACGAAACATGAATTAATTGATTGCGAGTGACTAAACTGCAAACAAAATGACACAATATATTTCCAATTCTTATAATTGCGACGTTATTCAAACAGAATGTTTAATTTTCCAATAAAAAAAGCACTTGTATTTATTTTTGTATCCTCCAATACTTTATTGTTAGCGAAGTGAATTTTTAATAAAAACAAAATAGGTGTCTATGTATCCAGGTCGTTATCTCTAGTAAGAATGTAACATTAGTCTTCAACATCACTTTGATAACATAAGACAGAAAACAAATGACTTATAGATCATTCAACAACAGGTGTACAGCTCACATGTTGCCTGGTTGCCTACTGCGCGGTGTAGCCAGGTGATCTTCCTTAAAGAAGTGGTAATGACAAACGTTTGACAGATAGGTTTGTGCGCAATCACTCAGTACGCATCGATAATTATTTTATAGTGAAAAAGGATTAGACTTTTGTCTTCTATATCACCTGATGGAAAGTGACGATGAAGACGAAGGTGTTACACGTCTATCCACGAGATATCTATTCACTCGATAGTAATAATATAAAATCATAGTAAAAATTAATCATCATACTAACTATAAGCATATAATCACTACATAACTCAACTTTTAAGTGTTTATTTGTATAGTAAGTTACACAGTCCGTTTTTTTGCAGTAAAACATTAAGTCGTTGTATTCTTCTTTTAACTAACATGGATTTTTTACGTTTTATGCGATAGGAAAGCTTTATCTTTTTTATTTCTTTGCAATATATTTTAAATAAAATCATATATTTATTGGCAATAATTAAATATATACAGATCAGATGTTACCAAAATAAAAGTAACCTATTATAAATAATAATTACGTTGCATTATCGACCAGGGTGATGTATTATATGTATAGTATGTATATGTATAATTATATAAATAAATGCTTAGTTGGTCTATGGTATCCGTGCAAGTAGAAGCTCCTAAGACAAATTGCCAAGGAGTAGCTTTTCAGCGCAAGTAAATTTTTATAAATAGGTTACTTTTAGTTTGGTAAAATCTGTTCTGTATATATTTAATTATTGCCAATAAATATATGATTACATTTTAAAGAATAATATTGCTGTTTGACACTTGCTTATGTAAATTTATTGCTCAAGCTAATAAAAAATGTAGATTCCTTTCATAGGTCCCTTTATTGCGATAAAATAAACTTTTTTTAACTTTGCAATTCAAACTCAATCAGCTAATCGCATTAAGCGAACTTTTAAAATTATTCAAAATAAATTATACCTCGCCAGCGCTCCATACATCGTTTTTGCGCAAAACTTTCTGATTAGCCTGGTATCCAATGTTGTCAAATAGCCTATTGCAAGGAGATTTTTTAGCCTTTTGGTTTTCATTGGTTTTCTTGGCGCAAGTTATTGTGTGTCTTTACCTAACTTTTTTTCTTAAACTAACTCAAAACTATCAAACAGAGATGTAGGGCTGGCAACTTAGTGCTGATATTTTGATCAGTTTTTCTCTTCAGATCAGATCAGAAAGATCAGATCTTTTCATAGTTTTCTATGAACTGTTCGATAATCATCTATATTCTTACAGTTCAAATAATTATATTACCAATAGTGTCTCTGTTATACCTTGTATATTTTAAACAATGTTTTTTTCTCAACGTACTATTTATAGAATTTGTGATTATGCTAGAGGCTGAAGATTCTATTGTTTGAGAGCCTGTAGGTGCCCTTAGTAAATAAGTCATAACGAATGTGTAGTGATTATGCGTTTTCATATAATTTATATTCTATTTGGATACAATCTGGTATGTATGTGAGATTGTCAGGTGTAGTTGTAAAGGCAACAACACACTAGGCTGGTATTATGTGTATTGCAAGAATCGAAGCCACGACCGCCTAACCATCTTCAGTTAAATTGCTTCCGTCACCAAACGCGTAGGCTCCGTCCCTTTTAGCGATCTTCATGATTTCTCAAAATTCATATTTCATTAGTTATCATCTTTCAATCCGAAAATGCCCCAAAATATACGCGAGCTAAACCGCAGGCAATATCTATTCAGTTAATCTAATAAATTCTTATGTAGAACCTTTCAAACTAGTGGCGACAAAAATAAAATTTAAGTAGATGTTCGTTTCTCCCAATGATTTAAAAAATTTTTAATTTTTTGAAAGTAGGTTTTGTCGTACTCTAAATAGGTGACCTAAAGTTGTTTTCTGTTAATGCTTTTGAGTTCTTTAAACATTTAACTATTAAATTTGAAAAAAGTCTCTTTTGTTATGATTTTATATTTAATTTTTTTTGTTTATTTAGCTTTTTTGTCTATCAACTTCGACAGAAAATAGCACAGTCCCTCAAAGCAATGGCTGGGTGTACTTCAGTAAATGATGCCAGTTTTTCCATCTAAGAACGTTTGTAAATGTGCTATTAATGGCTTTCTTGTAAAGGCGAAGCAGATGAGGCCGATTATACGCATAGTGTGTGAAAATGTTGAAGTATAGGAACTATTTATTCTGTATTCACTGGTACACGTGAGTTAATTCCCTTTTTTTAACTTGCTATAATACTTGGCATATTTTATCCCGTAGATATATCTTAGTAAATATTTCAAATATTATTTATTAATAAAATAAATTTCAAATGTTTATTTCTTAATTTAAATAATTAAAATTGAAGGTAATGTAAAGCTGTGAACTATAAAAGTAGCTTATTACAATCAATGTTAAGAAGAATACTTAAACTACTTACATTAAACAGAAAAGTAACTTACTAGTTCGTAACTAATATTTAATGCCTTTTTACTCTAGTGCTACCAGAATAGCTAACAGCTTTTCACCAATCAACGTTTAATATCAACATTTTTCATTAGTATTATGACTAAGCAGTGACAACTCAACCATTGAACGCTTTACCTTTAAAAATCATGGATTACCAACGTCATTTCTGGACCTGAAAACTGGCATACCAATTTGAATTTTATCGACATAACGACGCAGAACATTTTGTTTCACATTTATAATATTAGGTATTTAATTCATTCTCATACGAAACCACTTCATTGATGAGTAATAATGTACAATTTATTTTAATTTTCTTTTTTTAAATTTTACTTTCATTTTCTCAAGAACGAAAATGTATTTTCCTAAATTTTATAGCATCTACAAAAACGAATAATTTAAACAGTTTGGTTCGTCACTATACAAAGAATAGCTAAGCTGAAATTCGTGTTTAACACACAAAGATTTTCACTGGTCACACGCTGGTGTGTTCAACACACAAATGAATGCTCCGACCAAGACTCGTAGCTGAGATCTCTAGGGTATGCAGGGCAGGGCTACTACCAACTACGACATTCGGCCTTCGGCCCCGTTGATTAAATAGTATTTAATTTGCTGACTCCCTAATTTTTCTTAACTATGCGTGTCTGCAATAATATGAGTATCGTGTACAATCATCTTTGTAAACAAACTTAATAACTATCTGGTGATGGGAGAGTTTCTTTATTAAGGTCCTATCCGGGATGGTACTACAGTTGTTCCTATTTTGACCGCCATAATAATTAAGTTTACTTGGTTGTGTCGGGTCAAAGGGAAGGACCAGCCAGTGCGATTACTGGAACAAAAGCAATTTCCTCTGAAGCATGCGGTCGGCAACGCATCATTAGTCGAGATAATAATCACAATCTATTAATAAATACAACATTTAGGACAAAAGATGCCCTGGGTGCGGGTACCACTGCCATAAGGTGGGTCGGGTTTTCGTTTGCCGGCTATTTACATATACAAAAAAGTTTGTTACGCCCATAGTAAATGACGTTTGTTTTCCCTATTATTTGGCTCTACTAAAAGCAAACTCTCAGAAATTACATACGTGCGTCACTTTTTTGTAGTGTGGAAATTAATGTAATTTCATACTCTGCTTCCAATTTTCCTGCGTTGATATAGAGACGCTATTATATTTATATATATATATATATATATATATATATAATTTTATAGCCTACGAGTCTCTCCGTTAAGAAGATTCAAATTACACCTCGTTTGTCACAATCAATCGGTCTATTTGGTGTTACAAGAACAATATATACAGAACAAAAGGTCCGACTGCCTTGACACTCGTAAAACATTAGCCTCATTCCGCAATCGGGTAAATTTTATAGCCTATGTCTCTCCTCGTCAAGACTCAAGATGATTCATATGACACCTTGTTTTTCAATACCCATAGCCCATGAAATAGATTATTCTTTTAGGCAAACGGGTAAAAAGTGTGTAGGTTCATCAAACATTTAAAAAATTATCATAAAAATGTAATTTTAAACCTTCACATTTAGTTGGGTTTAAAATAACTTATAAGCAGAACATGTAAGCTGAAATTATGTCAAAATACAATAAAAAACCTATTAAACAGTTAATGCCTATTAAAAAAAATAAGATCAAGCCGTTTAAAAATTATTCCGTTCCATCGCAAAATACACTCACTAACCTAAATCCCTCATCCTTATGAGGTGTGGTTCGAACTGCGCATCTTCCAGTTCGATGCAGAGTTCGGCTCGTCTTTTCCTCTCCTGGTGAAGTCGAGGCAAAAGGGTAGGATCTTCTAAACTTTTTGCGCGTAACTTATTGGGGACTCTCAAAACTTTGTGACCGTCTTCTATACCTTTACTTTTTAAATAGTGATGCATACAAGTTCTAAGATTTTTTTTGCGTGCAAGGCGTTTTTCTGAAGTGCAGCAATGCTAGTTTCAAATAGGTAATCTAGTATTTACCTATAAGTGTGAGCTACAAATTATGGCAGTACCTTTGTTATTTAAGGCGACTTGTGCTCTACTTTGTAAGTCATAGAAATGAAAGGTTACTATTTTAAAAAATGTGCACTGCCGATATTAGCTTTAATATTATGAAAATTGATGGCATATTTATAAGGAGATCTTTTTTTTTATTCGGTTGCGTTTCATAAAAATTGCAAACGAATATTTCAAGTTGTCAAAATGTTAAGAATCAAACATATTTCAATGAACAGAACTAAAGCGGATAATTAAGGTTTAGTAAATTTATTAAGTACGGATATTACTGTATTTTGCAATAGAGAGTTGGTATGATTTGTATTAGTCGTCTTTAGTAAGACGATGGCTGAGGATAACTCTTTCAAAAATATAACCATCAATTGTGGACAAGTAGAATATAATTTTTCTCTTAGTCAGATATATACAATTTTTAGATTTATTTTCAAATTAATAACATGTTAATACGCACTAAATTAGTGTAAAAGAACAAAAGGTCCACCCTAGTGAAAAAAAATTTAAATTGAAAAGAAAGCAAGAAAGGTTCTTCCAACAACTTGTAAGTGCCCAAAGTCCCCAAAAAGATCAGATACAACATTGAAAAGACCCTTAAATACATCTGTATTCAAATGACTAATGGCACTATTCTAAAAGCATTCGATACAACAAATCAATTTCTCTTATAGGTCTGCTTTGTGAACTTTATAACTTAGACATGGGTAATCCATTAAAGCTATGTTATTGAAATGTTTTGTTCGAAGTTTTGTTTCTTTGGATATCTTTTTAAAGCTTTTGTAAATGTTCTTTTTTTGTCTTAACTTGGAATTCTTTTCGGAAAGCCGCGGTTCAATAACCTATTTCAGGAGATTATTTCACACGAATTTTTCGATATCACTTTCGGAAATGTCGACGACCCTGGTTCAAAAACCTTATATTATTAGGTTTCTATTCTATTGAATAATCGAACACAAAAGAATGATTGAGCTTTGTTATTTATTGTTAAGATTCATTAAGAAAGTGAAATAAATAATAAATAAAGTTTGACATTAAATTTTTTTTTTGATGTAGCTCAGTTAGGCTGGTGATTCTAAGATCGGTATAGATGATTCAAGTCATTCATACCCGCGGACCCACGAGAGCGTTAGTTTGGATATGACCTGTAAAAATGTGAAATCCGTTATTTTATAATAACACTTGCATTTTTGAACGTAAAATTATAATCAAATAGGCTTTATATTACAATCTAACTTAACCTAATCTAGTAAGATTGTAATTGGTTTTGATAATTTTACGTCGACATATATATATAAAACAAGTCTGTGCGTGATAAAATGTACCGGACCCAAAATTGACGTACAAAATTACAGGATATAAAACAGCATTATTGCTTTTAAGTAAAAAATACTTTTATAATGACAATTTTATTTTAAATGCATTCAGTGGTATTAGTCTTTATCGATTACATATCGACGCTTGAAAGGCAATCCTCACTAAGCGACATTGAGTAAACTTTACAGGAGAGAGGATAGAATATTTTAAAAAAATCATCAAAATTTACCGAATTGTTCGATTAAAATTATGTTAACACTCGAGGAAATCGTTTTTTATAGCTATCCAATGATAGTTATGTCAAAATAAGACACCTGACACTTTTATAAGCACCGGTTTGTGTCGGTTAGATAAAATTGACCTGATTTGATAAACAGCTAAAATTATCTAAATCATCACTGTAGAGTATGTAGCAGCATGTAAAAATAGATAAACTTACCTAATTTACAATTTTGATACAGAAAGAATGATCTAAAGAGATCTGAAAGTTTAAAATAAATCAAGTAATTTACCTAAGCATTAATTAATGATGATTTGTAGTTGTGGAAATTTTATCTTAGTTATTAAAATCACCCCAAAGCTCCCTTCAAAACTGACATTTAACCATGAACTGCATAACAAGTATTTGTTATCATACACGAAAATAAATGAGATCAATTATTATTGAAATAAAGTTTGAATTGTAAATTAAACAAATAAGCTACGTAGTGTATAAATAAATATGTTTTTTAATTGAACAATTATTATTGCTTTCGCAATTATAAATTACCTACACAATCAATGTCATCACTTAGTTTCTAAAAAAATATAACTCACAATTTTCTGTAAACGAATAATTACTAAACTATAAAACAAAGTAAAGTAACAAGATTAACCTACTGTGCAAAGTGTGAACATTTTTGACAATTATTAATATCGCTGTAATAATTATAATAACAACACTTATATTATTCTCACAACGTAATCAGCCTCTAGAAACAATCAAGATATTTTTCAAATAAAAAATATAGCAAAATAAAAAATCCTTAATGGTACCCTTACAAAATAAATCTTTAGTATGAATTGCAACGTGAGATCTCGTTAGTTACCCAGTATAAATGTTGATATCAAAGTCTTCAATGTCAATGTGAGTCGGGTTAACAATCTTTGACATTTGTTGCGCGTGGAATGTTCACAAATTCGTGTTTAAAGCAGTTAGGAATAACTTTGTCCACACAAAGTTTAACCAAATCGTCATATTTAGCTTTTGATATGCGAAGTAAAAGAGATACCTTGGTTTTAGACTGAATTGCAACATCAAAGAACGCCGCAGAGGGATTCATAGATGTTGTATATTTAACGCTTTGCTTGTCTTTTCTGAAAGTCATTATATGGATCGATCTTGCTTATCTTTCCAGTTAAGTGGCCTTTATAATATTTTTCACTAATACTATCCCATTCGTAATAATATTCATAACTCAGTCTTTCTACTTGCTAAGGTGCTGGTTCTTGTCTCAAAAATACAATAAAAATATCTAAGCTCTAATATTCTTCCACTTTATTTCAGGCTTACTTATACAAATGACACTGTCAAAAAATAAATTTATCAAGTAAAAATGTATAACCACATAAATTACAATTGCTTTGTGTAGGTAAAATCTACTAAGTGATTTCAAACGGAAATTTCATAACAGGTAAAAATATGCAAATACACATAAACTAAAAAGGCATAAATTAAAAAGGCATACATGAAAAACCGGCTAAGTTCATAGACTTTCGTAACTGCTTGGTATTCTTAAAACCAATTTTTTTTGGTCGTTTAGTAAGCACAAAATGTAGATTTGACTGAAATTACGCAATATCTAAGCGACAATAAAACTCGTAATAGAACTATGAGACTCAGACCAAACGACGCAGAAAAATCTGGCGGTTCGAATGGTATATATATAACTCATTTTACGGATTTATGTCGGTCAGTAAGGATTGTCTTTCAAGCGTCGATATGGAAAGCAAAAAAAATGTTTTCTTTTTATAATATCAAAGGCTGTAAAGCTGTAAAAATTGGATATAGAAAGCTGCTAACCTAAGTGGACGAAAAGTCGACGCATCGTGGTAAAATTGAAGAATTGGTCTACTCGTATGTAACTTATAACATTCGGTGCCTTTTTGACAGCGATGTAACTGTAACGGTGGAGGTGATAGTAATTCTGTCCCGAATAACAGAAGTCCATAATATTTATCTTAGTTATGTATTTTATCATCGTATTTGTGTAACGAATAAATATGTTATTTAGGGATGTAATCTGATGTTTTTGTTTTTATCTCACCCCATGGAAAGTGATTACGGAGACTAGATTCCAACACAGTTTGGTGTGGTGTGTGTAAATCAAGTTTTTCATACTTTTGGACCATACATATATTGCCTTTATTGAGAGTTTATTTTTAAATGGGATTGAACAGGCAAATTGATCCAATTATTGACATTTTTATAACGTTAGTAAATCATTCCCAGCATACCATTTCGTTACTCAAGAAGTTTGGGATATAATGCTACTTTTTGGACTAAGGTAATTAAAAAACATAGTCGAAAAATAAGTTTTTAGGCCTTCATCAATGCTAATTATATAAACAAAAGTCGTTCTAAAGTAAATTTACTCACTTAAATCTTCAAAACACATTCAGAAATTCAAAGTATTTTCTTTTAATTTGAAGCTTCTGAGCAAATGTAAATGAGTTGGCTATTATGTAGATGCCTACTGGAAATTATACTTACAGTAGATAATTTGCATAATAATTATTAAAGACGCTTTTTGTATCTACTTTACTCCTCAATGGTTTTTATTAAAACGTAAAAACAAAAAAGAATTTGAGGAATACAAAAATCTATACATATAAAAATCAATGCCTTTTTTTTTGTTCCTCTCCACGGGAAGGGCAGGAGGATAAATAATGCTCTGACGCATACACTCTGGCGTGCGCGATCCAGAGTTATGTGGGACTCGTCCCGACGCCTACCAGAACCTCTACCCACTAAAAAACCCCCGTCGGCTCGTGCATTTTTGCCACTCAGCCTTCATCTGAGCGACGGCCAATTGGAGAAAGAGGCCGCGCTAGCGGGGCCCAGAAGGGGTCACCCACTGGGATTTACATAGCACTGAAGGTGCTCAAAGCACTGAAGGTGAATACATAGCACTGAAGGTGCTCAAAAAGAAAAGTAAATAATTAAAAAAATTACAAATTGAAAAATAAAATTGTATTAATTCGAACATTAGAATTAGAATTTACGTTAGAATTAGAATTTACGGCCTGAAGGGCTTCGAGATCTAAAGTTAATTGCGTGGGTTCGCCAGTGTGCGCGTTTCTCGGTCTAGCAACTTTGAAATTCGAATTTAAGATAGGAGCAGTATATGAGACTGGACCTCGAATTAGAGGATTGGCATGGGATTCGGCGTATTTGAAGAACGATTCTGAGAGTGTTTTTAGGTGCTGCTGCACTGTAGGTAGTTCGAGATCTCTGTGCAGGTCCGCGTTGCGCACGTACCAAGGTGCGTTTGTGGCCCTGCGGCAGAAGAGATTTTGAACTACCTGCAGTTTGTGCAGGACGGAGGGTTTGGCATGGGCAAAGATTGGCGAGGCATACGTCATGACGGGTCTAACGCAGACCTTATAAAGGGTACGTTTATTTCTGAAAGACATTTTACTTTTACTACCTAACATACCATAAAGAAGGCCTAAGTAAAACCGTGCAAGTTTCGTTGCTCTATTGACGTGAGGTTGGAAAGAAAGCGTCTGGTCTAAGGTAATGCCTATATATTTGGTAGTGCACTTCCAGGGGATGGGAGTGCCTAGCATTTTACCGTCGAGATTGTTGGCAGTACGACGGCGTGTGCAGTCGAAGTAAACTGCAGAGTTCTTCTCTGGGTTCACATCGATACGCCATTCTTGAAACCATGCACCGAGGGCCTTTACAGCCTTTTGGAGTCTGGTCGTGAGGCCCGGGACACTGAGGCCTTTGGTGTAAAGGGCTGTGTCATCGGCAAAGAGGGCAAGTTTGACGCCTTTCGGAATATCGTTGGTGTACACGGTGTACAATAGAAGGGCGAGGACTGAGCCTTGAGGGACTCTAGCCTTTATGGGACGAGGCGCGGAAAGCGTGCCTTCATGTTTAAATCAAAACGTACGGTCTTTGAGAAACGACGCGATTATTCTAACTAGGCGGTCCGGTAAGCCTATTTTGTAGAGTTTATAGACGAGACCGCTGTGCCAGACTTGATCGAAAGCCTTGGCTATGTCAAAGAAAACTGCGACCGTTTTAAAATGCCGCGGGTAGAATCCGTCGAGTTTGTATTCGACGATTCGATGGACTTGCTGAGGGCGGGAGTGTTTAGCGCGAAAGCCGAACTGATGGGGCATAATGAGAGGATCGCTATCCGTTGGAAACAAATGGTTCCGCATTCGAGAGAGCATGACTCTTTCGAGAAGTTTAGACGTTGCCTTGAGGAGGCTGATGGGTCTGTGCTTAGCCGGGACATTCAGAGGTTTACCCGGCTTAGGAATGCCTATGACTGTCCCTTTTTTCCAGGCCTTTGGAAAGTAGCTGTGGTCGTAGTAATGATAGCTAACAAGGTAAGCACCTGTTGAGGCAGGTGCTTAAGTGCGTGGTTGGAAATACCATCCGCACCTTTTTTGGTCTTTAGATTTTTAATGAGAACCGAGATTTTATCATTAGAGACTGTGACGGGATCGGCGGTGATGGAGAGAGAGTCTCTGCGGAGAACTTCGTCCTCCACCACCTGGATGTGAGAGGGATTTGCGGGTTAAGTGCTGGGCGAGCATTGAGACGCAACGCTGTTGGCGAAGCATTCGGCTTTCTCTTCGACTTCGAAGGCGATAGAGCCATCGGGACGAGTGAGAGAAGGGACGTGAGAGGCGGCATCTACGCGTAAGGCTCGGGCCATACTATAATACGCTTGGTGGGACGGGGAGATATTTGCCATGATATCGTTCATCCGAGCGTCTCGGAGTTCCGCAAGGCAAGAAGATTCGCAGCTGTTCTATAGGCGGGCGTGGGATTTTTCTTGGCTCTCCGGAGAGCCGCGTGCTTAGCTTTAATAAGATTGCTAACGGCTAAGGGAAGCGTGGGTTTGCCTTGCTTAGAAACCTTTTCGTTGTCACTGATGGCTGACCTGATAGCATCAGTAAGATAATTTACTAATGAATCTATTTTATCCGGACTATCTATTTGTTTGGGGCCTCTAAGGCTGAAACTAACGTATTTTTAAAGCCTTTCCAATCGGTAAAGGTCTTAGGAGAGGTGACGTTATCGTTAGGCGGTCCTAGCACGAGGGAGATGGGGCGGTGGTCAGAGCCTAGGTCATCGAGTGGTTCGATAGACCTAAGATCGAGGTTAATTTGCTTGTCAATTGCAGAATCGAGGATGTCAGGGGAGTGGTTCGAGTTGTTAGGATGGTGAGTGGGAGTGACGGGAGAGATGACATCTAAGTGGAGTGAGTTTGTGATGTCGAGGAGAGCGATATCGCTGGTGTTGGTCGATAGGCACGTCCAGTCAGTATGTTTGGAGTTAAAGTCTTCTAACATAATGACTGAATGGCCGAGGGCGAGAATGGCCTAAAAATCGCTGCGGATTGGTCTGGTGCCACTAGGTCTGTAGATTGAAGCTATGATGGTGGTCGGATGACCAGTCATAGCCAATCTACACACAGTGGCTTGTTGAGAGAGGAGATTGATGAGAGGAGGGGTAGGAAGTGGACAGCAATGAAATCCTCTTTTGTTATATATAGCAGTGCCGCCGAAACCGTCGGAGTTGGGCCTATCGTTACGGATGAACGTGAACTTGGGAATAGCGAATCCCCTGGTGTGGTTTGCAGTAAGCCATGTCTCTTGGAGAAGCGATAAGTCTGGCTCGTTGTTCTGAAGGAACAGTTTGAGCTCAGGAAGGTTAGTACTGAGACTACGAACGGTAAAAGAAACTAGGGATAAGCCCTTGGGTTTGATACGGACGGACGCGGGATTTTCGGGCCTAGGCATTATTTTTGCTAATTTACGAATTTATATAAAAATAAAATTTATAACGAACTTAGAAGCAAGTGATGCTCGGCTAACGCAAATAAACGCTCTTGAGGAGAGCGGGCGGCTCGCAGTTTGCGTGCGAGTATGGAAATTTCATTAATGTCGACGTTTTGAATGTCGTCGAACACGGTCTTCATGTCCTCAGCCAACGATGACTGAGGTGAAGACGACGGGGCGGGACGCGGCCCTACGGGAGCTACGGGAACTGGGATAGGACGGGAAGTTGCAGGTGGGGCGGCCGGACGCTGCCTCCAGGGCAGAGCCAGAGTAGGCGTCGGCTGCTAGGGCTTTGCTACCGGGGGACCCTGGTTGCGCAGTGGCGGGAAGTTAGCGGGAGTGAGCGGCGGTGCCGGTTTAGGCGCAGCCCTCTTAGTTGAAGAGCGCGGAGCGCGCGGACAACCCCTGTAGTTAGCTGTGTGGCCGGACTGGCCGCACAGCACACAGGCAGGGGGGGAAGTGGATTCGGGAGTGCGAGTGGACTACTTTGTTATATGAGGATCCAGGCACTTAACGCACCTGGGAGGAGCTGAGCAGTTAGCCGCTGCGTGGCCGTAGAGCTGGCAGCGGTGACACTGCCCAGGGTGACCACAGGGGTTGGGACGCTCGACGGAGATATTCGAGAGTCCGCAGATTGTGCGAGCCTCTCTGAAAATCTCCCTCGAGTTGGGAGTATTAGACAAGATAACTAAAGCTAACGGAAAACGCCTACCGCGGTTTGAGTGCATCTTATGCACTTCTTCAGCCGGGAAACCCTGGGACTTAAGGTTCTCGAGGATATCATCGTTCGCGAGCTCGAACGGGACGCCCCGTAATACTGCGCGGATCTTACGCTCCTCCGGGAGAGCGTACGTATGGTACGCGATTTGTTTAAGCGAGAGTAAACGAGTGATCGCGTGGAAGTCGTCAATAGTCACGACTTGGATTTTAATAGTATCGCCTGCGTTATTTACCTTGAGATAATTGATTTTGTGCTCTTTGCACAAGTAAGAAACTGCGGTTCAGTGCGCTTTTTCGCGGAGGAAGACAGGCGGAGGGAGCTGAGGCTTCGGTGGGACGGGAGCGCAGCTTTGACGGGACTGACGGAGACGCGGTCACTTCGACATGAGCGGCGCGGGGGCGGGTGTAGAAGACACCGGGGTTGGCTCGGGTGTTCAAGACACCGCGGCTTTTTTCATGCCACTTTTGAAATCAATGCCACTTTTCGTTGTAATTTTATAACTCAAGAACGGGCTCACCTGTCCGAACCAAATGTTTAGGCTTTATTTGGACCTTTTAATAGATGCTTTATGTGAAGTTTGCACAAAATCGATCGAGTGGTTCTTCATTTATCACATTTTTTGTAACAAATGAATTCAATAAATGGCGGATCCTTTTGTTAATGGGGATTTAGCTGTCAATCGAAACTTTTTTCAGACGAGGATTGTGCTGTCAAATTAAAACTGTTTTCAGTGTTGACAGTACCAGCATGTTGTTATGTCATTCGTGCGGTCATAACTTTTGCTTTGTGTTTATATTTTTAAAAATATTTTTGAGTGCATTCATACAAACGGTGAGTCTTGAATTGTTCAAATGTACTATGTACTAGCTGTGCCCGCGATCATTTGCGTGGAATAGTGACTTTGGGCAGCATTTTTTGGATACTTATAGCTTTTGGTTAATATGGGATAGTAAAGTATTAGTAGTAAAAGAAATGGTAGATAGCTTAGATAGGTTATCAAATATTAAAACATGGGAATAATGGCCACATACAATGTAATGTTAAATTAAATTTAAAAAAAAACAACAAATTGGGATTACATTAATAACTAACTATTTATATGGATCAACTGTCCGAAATAAATTATTATTATTATTATATTTTATAAACACCGTCGTTTTGGTTAGCTAAAAAAATCAGCTTTACAGTAATGCTTCTCTGTAAACGATATTATACGTATGGCCATCGGGGATGAAAGCATACAGGCTGCTATGATTGGTAACACGGAACAGAGCCACATATAACTGAACGTGCGAAAAACAGCTAATACTTAGATCCACACGCACAACTTTTAGCGTCTGACCTTGAGCGTTATTCATTGTCATTGCAAAACATAGACACACTGGAAACACTTAATCCGAGGAATAAAAATACTTTCAACTATTCCGCACCCTTCTAAAATCTTTGCTTCTATCAGATTTCGTTGTAAATTGGTCACTTTTTATGTGGTACCGTTGCAAAGTTTTGGCGGGCTTAAATTTCTAAGCAGCATTACGGTACGCCGACTTTTAATTTTATTTTTTATTTGGTAGTCTAGGAGCACTGACGGATTCTAAAAATTCTACTGGGTAGCTGGTAGATTCTTCTTCTTCCATAACTCTGTTAATGGAGATATACTCTACATTATCCCCTGGAACAAAGCTCAAAATTTCAGCGTCAAAATAGTTCTTTCGCAAAGCCAGGAATTTTCGCAAGTTGGTATTTGCATTGCATTTCCATACACAGATCATATGAGGTCTCGCATTAATAGAACTTTGCAGCATAGGTTTTCATTAAGAACAACTTTTCCTTGTTCCTGTGGATACACACCGTTACCGATCTGGAGTAGCAAATCTGAAAACTGTGCAGCATTTTCGTTGCCTCCGATTTGAGCTCGCATATTTAATGCTAAATGCAAAGGGATAATGTAATGCCACAGTTGAGAACTCTTTAGACAGGCTCTAACTTCATCTGCACTTGTTCCACGTGGTATTACAGGGAGAGTCTGACGAAAATCACCACAAAAAAGCATAGTAATGCCACCCATAGTTTTGTTATTTTGCTTGACATCACGCAACGTTCTATCTACTGCTTAAACTGCTTTTCGGTTTGCCATTATGCACTCATCCCATATAATAAGGCTACAATCACGAAGAACGTTAGCCTTATCGCTGTTTTAAGAAATATTACAAACAGTGCTTGCTTTGCGGTCTCAATCGATCGGGATTTTAAACATTGTATGCTTTTTATGTATTGTATGCATTGTAGCAGTTTTCCCTCCTGGCAACAAAGTGGCTGATATGTCCGATGAAGCGACAGCAAGTGCAATTTTACCTTGGCTTCGTACCTTTGCCAAAATCACTTTGGTAAGAAATGTCTTACCCGTTCCACCGGGAGCATCTACAAATAGCATTTCTCCCAGAGCACTGTCATCGCTGCGACACACCCGATCAAATAATAAACGCTGTTGTTTAGTTAGTCTTGAGACATCAGTTTGTAAAATTTCGGCCAGATCTACTACATCATAATAGATTTCCATCGCGTAATCTTTATTAATACGTTCACCGCCGAAGGATGGCTCGGGCATGCCATATTGAGAAATAGGATTACCCCCAATAGATGTAACTATATCTTAAATAGCCAACAAACAACGATTCAAATGACTTTCAAATTTTGGCTCATTTTGTGGAAGCAAAGATCCAATAAGGTGATAAACTTGGCCCTGAACCTTAAAAGTTAAAAGATGTCGATGGGTATATCGAATGCAACTATTCGCCCATTTGCCTGCAGAATGCGTGCGTTCGCTGCAAAAAACTGAATTATAATATAATTTTTAACTTCTATTCATAATATTTTTTTATAGACAATTATTATAAAGTTTAGTAAAGTTTTAGACAATGCAGAAAAAAAATAGAAGATAGATACAGAATAGTTTAAAAAATGTTCGACGTGATTCTTTAAATTGACATAACTTCTTTATTTCTCAACCGATTGATATGAAACAAACACTAAATGTTAAGTGAAACTTACCACAATATATTAATGAAAACCGCATTTTAATTGGATAAGCCGTTTCTGAGATTAGCATGCACAAACACACAGACAAACAGACAAAAAAATTATTTAGTACATTTTATGTTCGGCATCGTTATTATAACAACCCCTGCTATTTTTTTAATTTTTATTTTCAATGTACAGAAACCATGTTTCTGCAATTTTATTATATGTATAGATATGTGTGCATGTACTGTTCTCAGTTTTTTTAGTGAGCCGTCGGTGTTTCATACCGTTTACAGGTTTTATTTGAATTAAATTGTCAAGCGCATTTACACAAACGGTAAGTGTTGAAATGTTGAAGTGAATTACATGTATGTATGTGTACTTGTTTATTTGAAAAAACATATTGTGTGCATACGGGTGCTTTATCCTTTTGTAACAGATGGAAGCACGTAGATTTAAAAATTAATTATTTAATGACATTTTTATATACATTGACGTATGCAGTCATATATATTTCCATACACATATACGCACATGTATAAATACTGATACACCACCATTACTGTAGCAATTTGTTTTTAATTTGATTTATTCTTTTTTATATAAAGGAAACATGCCAAGAGCCAGACGAGCAAATATAGGTCGGCGAACGCGTAATGCAATTTATGTGGCATTACTAAGACTGTCACAGACTGCAGATGAACGCGCACAAACTAATGCAACGTAGCATGAAGGTAATGCACGAAATAGATCTGTTGACCCTGTACCTGTACTGAATCTTGCATGGCGATCACAAATACGTCGTGCTGTTTTGGCTGAACTGATGCGTACTGCTTTTAATTACAACAGTCAGATTGATTATAGTATGTACGGATACATTGGAATGATGGACGCAATATGTCCACATTGTGATGCGGCCAACTTTCCAGGTGAAGCGCCTGGCATGGGTTGTGCTAGTGGCAAAGTGAGGTTGCCAGCTATTAGAAACTCCACCCGAACCATAGTATTCATTTATTTTTGGGACATCTCAAACGTTGATGCACTTTTTAGGTCATATTCAACAATACAATTCGGTATTTCAAATGACTTCTTTTGGTGCTACTAAAATTATTAAAGATAATTTTATGCCGACGTTTAAGGTAAATACTTCAACAAGATTGTCCCATGTTTATATCAACCTGAATCATAAAGTATTCGATAGTTTTAAAAATTCTGATCCAACATCTACATAAAATTGCATACATGTTTCAGAAATTGCAGAAATTATTCGTGACCTACAAAGGTTTTTTCATCAGCATAACGCATGAGTTCAATTGTTCAAAATTGCTCTCGATCTCATAACTTCTGATAATTACAAAATCGTAATAAGGGCAGATAGAACACCTTTTGGAGAGCATGCAAGGCGATTCAATGCACCAACGATTGATGAGGTTGCAATTGTAATTCTTGGTGATCGGTTTCAATCCCGTGATAATTGTACTTCATCGCAGAAATGAGCAATTGCAACGTGTTTCGGAACTTCATCGTAGTTACGATGCATTACAGTACCCAATATTGCATTGGAAAGGTGACGATTCGTCACTGATGATTGATGATGATGATTGATGATTTTGATCGCTGTGCCGAAAATTTTTTGTACAATTGCGCAATCGATAGATGAGTTGATTGAATGTGTTTTTCTGAATATTTTTCAGAATTACAGAAATCATGATTGGTTGAGAGAACGCGCCATTTTAGCACCGAAGAACATTCATATCAATGCCATTAATTTTCAAATTCAACCGAAACTGCCGAAACTTTAGGGGTGTAAGGGGGAGTCGCCTACCATCAAGACTCTCCAAATGCCAACCTCACCTGCCCGTGGTGCACCCTGCCCGACAGCGGACGAGGCTCTGGCGACCGATGAATGGCGGGATGACCATTTTGCAGGTGGTAGGTTCCAACCGCGGCTTGCAACCACCCTCAAAACAAAGCCATGCCGCCAAGTGACCTAGTCACGTTCCGGCATGATGTCTTGAGTAGCCATTGGAGAATAGGTGCGAGTAATTGCGCAGCGTATGAGAGCCGTTTGAACTCGATGGGTTATGATGTACCGGGTGGCTCATTCTGGAGGGCAGTGGGATCCAAAGAAACGGTGCACCGCTGGCCGACCGTAGGTTGTAGGGGGCTAACGGTGCCGTAGAACTAGCGTTCTAGCCATTCGCGAAAGGCTGCCCCACCGCCTGTGTAAAATCCCGGGATTGCTCCATCGTGCCGGTTGGTGACCGGGTGGAGAGGGCCCGATGACGATCCCTGGGGGGTTTTGGGCGTCCCCGCGGTCTACATGTGAGTCCCCCACCAGTGGGTCTGACCACTCGAGTTGCTTGGTTCCAAACGTTGCGCTTCACTCAACTTCTATTCCTCTTCCCTATTCACCCTATTCACGTAATGGAAAAGTCAAAAAAAAAAATAAGTGCCGACAGCGGATGCACTCCCTCTCCCTAAAAGTACACTTCTCTAACATCCGAGGAGTGCACTCAAATCTCCACGATGTCCACCATCACCTTGAGACAGAGAGGCCTCACTTATTTTTTCTGACAGAGACGCAGATCTGTGATCGTTCGGATCTGGCATACCTTAATTACCCAGGCTATATCCTTGAGACCAAATTTCACCCCAATGCGGGCGTGTGCGTGTATGTCTGAGACGAGATCTGTTGTCGGCGTTTCCGATACTTGGAAGTTCCGGATTTTTCTGTTTTATGGGTCTATGTAGATACACTGGCCTAGACCGAATTGTATACGCCAGTATTTACCGATCACACACGGGAGCTCAGAAGACAACTCGACTTATATAAGGTCCAACGACGCTATCTCTCTGCACAGTTGGTGTTCCTTGGGGACTTTAATGCCCACCATGGAGAGTGGCTGTACCCGTTCAAGGACACCGACCACGCTGGCAGAGAAACCTATCGGTTCGCAGTAGCTCATGGTCTCTCCCAGCTCGTTCACAAACCTACGCGCATTCCTGACGTTTTTGGCCATACTGCGTATTGCTTGGATCTTCTGCTGACAACCGATCCAGACAGATACTCGGTGTCCGTATCTCCGCCATTGGGGACATCCGACTACTGTCTGGTGAAATCTGTGTCGCAATACAATACCAGCCCGAAAGGCAAAAGGCGAGTATGGCGGTACAAGTCAAGTCAAGATTACCTAAAGTATCGTACTGTTCTTGAAAATAAAACAATCAGAATTTAACAAATTTGTGGAAAACAAATCCATCAAAGCCATAGAGACCAATTTAAAATATATTTAAGTTAAATTTTGAATGTCTTCTTATTAATATATGGTTTATTGGTTTTGTACAAAATCTACAAATGTATATTCATAGACTGATATAACTATGTTATTATTTAAATTAAAAATATCAACATTCCGCATCCGCTGCCAAATACTAACATTACGAAAATGTATGGTGTCATCTGCTTCCGCTTAACAACAGTTCCGAGTTACTGACTAACATATAAACGTCTTTTCAAACGTGAATTACATCGCTGAGCATTCACGAGATATAATTAAAGAGATTAATGAGTTTTTATAACTGGGTATAGGAATATTTTTTTTATAACATATTTAAATTGTTTATCAACAGTTAAAAAATATTGCAGAAATAACAGTATGTTTACAATCAATAGTATTATAGATGCAGCGATATGTTTGAGGAGCGGCTGCGAGTCCGGTACCGGGTAAGAGGGTACCGAGTTGTGACGTCACAACCTGTAAATCAAACTAAACATTGCTTCGATATTCTATTCCAAACTTTATTCTTCAAAACATTTTTAGATCCAAATAATTTATATTTTATAAATAAATTACATTATTTCTACATTCAAATTGTGTCTATAACCCAATTTTTGAATTTCATCGCACTATAGAATCAAAAAAGTGGCTGGTGTCACGCAATTTATCGTCCACCACTTCACAGACTTCTTTGGAAATAACATTATCCCGTGATGACCACATTAAAAAGTAAAACTCATGGTTACATTTGGGAGTCACCGGGATCGGATCTGGAATGTGAGATCGAGAAACAATACCACCTAGCATACATTAAACATACCACCAATTAATGGATATTGTTAATTATTGCTGCAATGTATGTATCGCAGCCTAAAATCGATCACCGTTACCTGAGGATTCAATAGCTACAGATAAATAAATACATAAATTGAATCATCCAAATTATTAAACTTATCGAAAATCCTTTGAAATAGGGTTACGTATAAATTTTTCCACCAAAATTTCATCAGGAATTAAATGAAATTTGTAAGCAACGAAACTATTTAAAATGTTTGTGAAGTGCATTTTATTCTTGAAGTGCACCAAAAGATCCTTACATTCTCGAAAAGTTTGATTTAAAAAAAAACATGCCTGAATTTAATTTATTTGGTCTTGATTCCTTTTCGTCATAGCTTCATACTCCATTTTTGACCAGGTACGAACCAGACCTTAACCAAGGAGGAGTGTGCAGATACAACCAGAATTTTGGTTACGTGGTGTTTTCTGCGATGGGATCGTTCTTCTTGCCGATGGCTGTTTGGTGTATGTGTGCGCCAGGATATCCTGCGTGGTTGCGAGAAGACATCACCAGTTGGCTGCTTCTACATCCAAGTGTGTCGTTGAAACTTATTCGAAAAAAGAATTTATTTAAAAACAATTATGATCTTAAAATTATATATGATCATAACATAAAAAACGAAACAGCTGCTGCACATATGTAGCACTAATTGAGCTCCTATGTAAGTTTGTTATTTTTTGAATAAACAAAAAATAGAAACGCTTTATACAAGAATCCAGTTACGAGAAGATCTATGGGTCCAAAGAAGCCTTATATATTTGACACATTCGGCAATGGGCCATAGCAAATTGTCTTTAAAACAATAAACACCATTTACAGTTTAATAAAAGTGGCTCTTAGAAGAACTATGATAAGTAATATTTTAGATTGGCAAGCGGCCCAAGTCGAGTAGCAAAGTAATATTCAAGACATACGTTTGGATAGCGGATATTACCATGTTTCGAATTTGTTTTGAGTTCTCGATACTTCAGGTTATTGCTTCAGTCGTGTTTGTGAAATATCGGAAGCAAGCAATTCAAATGCACATCTTGTTTAGTTATCACATATTTTGAGAAGATTTCTTCGATTTTTCATACATTTGATTCGTGGAAAGAAGTTTCAAGTTATATAATATATAGAATAAAATATTTTTATCACATGAAAAAAAATTTAATTGAGATTTGTAACACTTGAACGATTTGCTTTGAACTCATTTTGTAATCTTTAGAAATAAACAATAAAATTGTGAATTTATTATAACTCATACGATTAATTCGGTTTTCTTTTATTTTAAATCTATATTTATAAATACGAAATAAGTCGTTAAGAACTAGAAAACCATGAATTCTGAAATTGCAATTTTCTTAGTATGAAATATAATTATGATAAACTTCACCTTCAAAATAAATAAATGAAATACCGGAAATTTCGGAAATGTGTGCCATGTTTTATTTAAGTAATGAGTCTCTTTTACTGTGCAACCAATGGCATGCCTTTATTTCTAAGACCAATATAGTCCCAGAGATACAAAAAGTAAAAGAGATAAAAGAGAGAAAGAGAAGGTATATTACAGAAGGTATAAGAGAAGGTAGATAAGGTATTTAGCCAATTATAATTTCTATGAAACTATTGTTACTACTATATAGCGCTTATAAATTATAAAGCTGATAGAGAATTTAGGAATAAGAATACTTCATAAATCCAAATGATAATCTGGATACTACGAAAGTTACTACAATCATGGGAACTGTACAGTAAGGTTTACGGTTGGTCAACAGTTCCAGACTTCATTTTTATATTTTTTTGTTGTGTGTTTATATCAATTAATTACTCATTCATTCATCCATTCATTCGTTTTTAAACTTCCTATAAGTCTCTTTAACGATCATATTCCCTGTTATCAAAACAGAATTGAATGGCACTCGACATAATGGGCTATCAAAGAGGCTTTATGCAACTCATTGCTTGATTAGTTCCGGAGAAGTTTCAGTCGATCAATCATCGTCGAATGAAAAATATGTCTACCTATTAGCAATAAGTGGCAAACTTAGAGGCTTGTCTTACGCTTTACGATAAATCGTATATGTTTAAGAATCGATGAGATTTACTAAGCCCCGAGGCAATGTACCCTTTCTATTGTTAAGACACGCTTTGCTTCTATAGCGCGTCTCCTATTATTAACTAAAAAAATCGATGCGATACAACTTATTGATGCCTTTTATAAATATAAAAGAGACTCTTTGTCACGATAGGCTCGTTCAAGACGTGTTCAAAGTTTTTGATCTAAACGATAATTATAGTACATTTTCATAACTTTGTATGTAAATCCAGTTTAAATGTATGTAATGACATGGTAGGGTAGTTCAATGCCCAACCGCGTCCGCGTAACGTCTTAACAGATACCGACGAGGCTATTACAATAAGGAACGCCGGCGTTGCAGTTAGAAATGGTGGCCAGGCTAACGCAGCAAATGCATTCCTACTGAGTTTCTAGTTGGTTCTTTGGCAGTAGATGACCCTTCCGAACCAGTGGTAGTTTCAATATACGACGTCCTAAACCGAGGTCCGTGCCCTCTCGGGTGCCTTTAGGCGTATCGTATGTAGGAGTAGTATAAGTTCCGGCTATGCGCCGTCAGCGCTAAGCTACAAAGTCCGGTGAAATTTAAAAGGCCCATAGGGCCATAAATACACTGTCCACTTCGAAAAAAAAGCTGGTTCAATGCAGCCATCAATTCATTCATCTACGCGTTTTATTCTCCCGACTTCAAAGACGGTTTCTGGAGTAAGTATACGATAAAGAAATGTCGCAAAAGTTGAAAAGGTTTTCCTTTAGTGATTTAGATAAATTGGTGATTAGTTCAATAGAAAATGAATCAAGGGATACTGACTTAGAAGTATCCTTTGTATAAATAAAATAAAATATACTCATGCGTTTTTACCAGTAGAGGCACACTTTCATTGGTGGATTTAATATATAAAATAAGCATTAACACGTTGTACCCTGGGTTCTTCTTGAATGAATTAAATTATGGTGCAAATAGACTTTTTTTCTTTTATTTTTGGGACCATATATTTACATGATTTTATGTTTAAAGGGTGATCAGAAATTATGCGGGTAATTTCGAGTAGAAACGTCTAATGTAAGTTATTTAAATATCAATAATAAGAAATCCCCAGACAAAGATACCAACTGTATGGCTCCAAAGTAATCAACCCAGAATAAACATACATATATAAATTTTTTTTTTCCTCAACATTGACAATTACTTGTTCTTATTGACATCAAATAAAACATGATTCTACCACCAGTTCGAAAAAAACCTTCGTGAAGAAGAAGTGGCAAGAAACTTTACGGGTATATTTTTTTGCAAAATAAATTTACAGAGTCTCTTTATGTCTATACAAAATTATTCTTTTCTGCATCTGTTAGCTCGGCAAGTCTCCCTCCCCCCAAGTATCCAAACGACGAACACCCTCAAACGGCACCCGTTCACGAGTTAACGCGGAATCCAGCCATCGCCCTCCTCAACCATATTAGAGGGAAGTGAGCGACCCGTCACCCGACGCTACCATAAGAAGACGTACTTTAGTGACAATGACGCTTTAGATATTCATCGGGACGAAGAACTCATCGCACAAACAGACACATTACACATGCTTTGTTACAAATACTAGTACAATCCTGTTAATGAGGGGATTATACCCAAGGGCTTTTATCATCCAAATAATCGGATAGTTTATAATATGCTCTAGCACACAACTTCTCCTTTATAGTTTCTTTGAATTTGCCAATAGGAAGACCTTGGATATCCTCAGGAACCTTATTATAAAAGCGTACACATTGACCCATGAATGAGTTAGTGACTTTATGAAGCCTACTATTATGAGCTACCAGCATATTTCTTCCTCTTGTGTTAACACTGTGCAGATCTTTTTTTCTTTTGAACAAGGTTATGTTCTTTTTAACATACATTAAATTTTCTAAAATATATTGTGAATGGAAGGTAAGAATATTTATTTCCTTAAATTTACTTGTAAGTGACACCCTTGGACCGAGCTGATAGATTGCGCGAACAGCCCTTTTCTGCAGAATAAATATAGCATCGATGTCGGCAGCACTCCCCCACAACAGAATACCATATGTCATGAGGCTGTGGAAGTAACCAAAATAGACAAATCGACCAGTTGTTTTATTTGAAATTTGTCTAATTTTTTTAACAGCATATGCGGCAGAGCCAAGCCTTTTCACTAAACCATCAACATGCGGTCCCCACTGGAGTTTGGCGTCTAAGGTTATGCCCAGAAATACAGTTGAGTTTACAGGAGTCAGTTCCTGGCTCTTAACTACAATGTTTGTGTTTACCTGTTTGACATTT
Organism: Marasmarcha lunaedactyla; assembly: GCA_923062675.1. Lineage (NCBI taxonomy): Eukaryota > Metazoa > Arthropoda > Insecta > Lepidoptera > Pterophoridae > Marasmarcha > Marasmarcha lunaedactyla. Next base: position 5,082,452 of record OV281361.1, on the reverse strand, counting down.
GGCAATGTAAATTTAACACATTTCGTTTTTTTTTCATTGAGGAGCAAATTATTTGCTGAGAACCACTGCTCTGTGTTGGAGATGCATTTGTTCACCGCTCGATAGTCAATTTCTTGTCTTTTGATTTTAAAAAAGAAGGAAGTATCGTCAGCAAACAATATGACCTCGCATTGATTCTTAACGGCCGATGGCAGATCATTAATATAAACTAAAAATAGGAAAGGACCAAGAACTGAGCCCTAGGGCACACCCATTGTCACTGCCGATCCTGATGATTTTTCTCCATTTATTGCAACTTTCTGTTTTCTATTAGAAATATATGATTTAATCAAGGCAAGCGCTCGGTTTTTAATGCCGTAATGGTGCAGTTTCATGAGTAGAGTAGTATGATCCACACAGTCGAACGCCTTGGACAAGTCACAAAAGACACCAATAGCATCACACGACTCCTCCCAGGCGCTGAATACGTGTTTTATGAGCTCAACACCGGCATCGGTTGTTGAGCGACCCCGCGTGAAACCAAACTGCTTAAAATTCATTAAACTATTACCGTAAAAATGAGAAAGTAATTGATTTAAAATTAATTTTTCAAAAATCTTACTGAGCGTTGGTAGTATAGATATAGGTCTAAAATTATTAGGGTCAGACATACTACCTGCTTTGAATATTGGAATGACCTTACTCAATTTCATTAAATCAGGAAAAACACCATTATCAACACAGTCATTAAATATACTGGCTAAGTACGGGGCTATACCATCAATGACAGATTCAATAATTTTAACAGAAATCCCATCTAAATCGGCAGTATTTTTTACTTTAATGCTTTTAAATGCATTTAAAACTTGTGGAACAGTAACATGTTTAAAAATAAAATCAATATCGCATGAATTTACATTTTCCGTTAGCAGTGACTGTGCAAGAGTGGAACATGAATTAATACTCGAAGTAGTTGACACAGGTTGTCAGTTGACAACACTTTATCATTAATTTTTAAATTATATTTGGTGTGTGGTTCTTTTTCTTTCCCAGTTTCCTGATTAATTATATTCCATGCAGTTTTTGAAATGTTAGTACTATATTTAATTTTATTATAAATGTAATTAGATTTAGCTACACTGCATACTCGTTTAAATAATTTTGAATACTTTTTAACATATTCATGAAATGTCTTATTATGATTATAAGTTCTTTCACTGTACAATTCATATAATCTATTTCTACTTCTGCATATTCCCACTGTTGCCCAGTCACTAAACCTAAATAAATTATTATTTATACCTTTTTTTCTTTTTTTTTAAAACAGAGTCATATTCATGTCTAATTATATTATATTGAGTAATAGGATCTCCACAGTAATCTAATTTAAATGTTTTTTCAAATACATTTTTCCTAAATGTTTCAAGCCGTCTCTCATTCATGGGTATAAAGGTAATTTCTCTTTTTAGAGTCTTTTTTAGCCCAATATCAAAAGTGGCCAACTGCCCACTATGATCTGATTGTAGTTTATTAATTACTGACTTTGTACATGGCATTAAATTTGTAAAAATGTTATCAAGACATGTGGCTGAGGTCGCTGTGATTCGCGTAGGCTCTAAGAAGAGATTTTTTAGGTTGTAACAATTAAAAAGATTCAAGAATCGTTTACTTTGTGACGTCTCTACTAATAAATCAATATTAAAATCGCCACAAATAATTATTTCTTTGTTTTTGTTATTTACTCTATGTAATACCTCATCCATAGTGCTCTCAAAGACTTCATATGGTGAGGATGGGCGTCTGTATACACTTATTATAACAATATTCCCTATCTCAATACGGGCTATTTCAACTGATCGCTCAACAGACAGACTTACATTATCAGTGCTTTCTTTAAATGTTAGACTCTTATGGGTGATGATCATTGAGCCGCCGCAAGTTGTTTGTTCTCTGTTGAATGAACTAGCAATTACATGATTCTTATAAGAAGACATAATTTGACACTGTGTGAGCTAGTGCTCTGTGATACATAGTATATGAATATTTTCACAGTTTATGAACAGTTCAATCTGTAATTCCTTACCATCAATGCCCTGCATATTTTGATGGACTATGTTCAGAAAATTATTTTTTACATTTTTATTGCTTAAATTACTACTTAGAATACTGGTGCTAGATGTATTATCTATTGTCACTAACTTATGTTTAAATTATTTCTAATACTATGTTTTGGAATATTACATTCCAACGGGTCAAAAGTATAAAGTGACTGCTCAATAGAAGCAGCGGTTGTAGTCAACGAATTGACTGTTATGAATAAAATATATGATAGCGAGTATGCTATATGTCGTAAGTCATTACTGTACAAATTGTACCTATCATTGGTCATATATGGCTTGTTAATAAATGTAAATTTAAATCAATAAACTGAAACTTTTCACTACGACGACATGTCATATTTTGTACATCTATATTTAGTCGATGCTTCATATTATTTCCTTTCAACAACCATGACCCGAGAACAAGCATCACACAAATGAATGCCCCGGCCAGGACTCGAACCTGGGACCTCCAGCGTATGAGACAGGGCTCTGACTGCTACACTACTCGGCTGTTATTGATATTTTACAATTCGATAATTGGCAACAGTATCTTTTGCTAGCACCCGTTTTATGTTCACTGCATCAACTGTCCCTCACCAAGGAGTCGGTATAATTAATTGCATGAAAAGTATTCCTCCGTTCACAGTTATTTGATAATAAATATATAGCGAACTAATATACCAGTGGATTGTCTATTTGTTATAACTCTGATAACGTAGTTTTCGTTAATATGCATAATAAACGTAAATTATAAAACTAAATTACTTATTTTCTCTGCAGGACCTCTGTTAGATTCGGAAGATCCACAAGCGAACCGCACACTTTTGGTCGGCAGACTTAAGATACATGTTTAATTATTAGTCATTTCTAAGGTATGTGGGTTTACTCACGATGTTTTTCTTCACAATTGGAAGAGTAGGTTTGATGTAGGTACTTAAGTTGTCAAACCTTATTGGTACATTTGGCTGTCGATGAAGATCAAACCTGGCACCTTCTGATCAAGAACCCAGCGCCTTAACCATTGCACCTTTAACCTTCCATTAGACAAGCCAACCATTAACTTCAAATTGTACGGATCGCAATATGCAGGGTAAGATCTGGATTGTTTGGGCAGGTCTACCATAAGATGCACTGAACTGGTAATGGACACTGAAGGCAATATTTGATGTGAAATTGAGTTTTTCAAGATGCCTGTAATTGTTGGCTTACATACATATATAAAAAGAAACAATCAAATATAACAATGTAGCATTTAAATGACAATTTGATACTAACATCCAGACTTCCTTAGTCTATCCCAATCCAACATATCTTAACATCTTGACAATCTACAATTTTTACTATTAATTTCTGTATCAACCATTTAAAATAAATCGTTATATGAAAGAAATTTTTTTTTCTTTTTTATATGAAAAAGAAATTTCTGGGTTTTTTTCATATGGCATTTCAAACTTGCACGACTTACACAGCAACTTTCTATGACGAGTCAGATTCGGGGCAACATCAGTAAAAACGAGGATAAATCACAATATTTAAAATTAAATGTTCTGTCGTTTATATAAGAATCTTATTTTAATGTCCACAAAATAGTCATAACAAAATTGGAAAAGTGGAAGAAGACTAACGGGCGATTAAAAAACTAGCTTATAGTACAATCGAACTAAAATGGAGTAAGTGACTGAAATTTTTAAACTTATCGCAAATAGGATGGAATTGTGCAATGCCACCTGGAAGTAAAGTATTCTTAATACTGGAGATAGTGAGTTTTACTCTAAGGAGACATTCATTTAATAAAAAAAAACTGGATTCATAGATATTTAAAAATAATCGTGCCATGCCCGGAAATGGAACCGACTAAAATCCGAAAAAATAACACTCTAGAGTCAATACATCATAAGGATCATCATAAGGATCAAAATCTTTTTGACAAGCATACTGATTCAAATTAAAGCAAACTATGAAATCTTAACTTTTACATTAAATAACAAGAACAATACAAAGCAGCTTTATACATTGGTGCATCGGAATAGTTATTTTGAAAATTATCTGTTTTCTTTGAAGTAATTCATTTATATAATTACAAAAAGTTGTTCAAGTTACAACTGCGTGAGACATGAGTCCGAAAAATTATGAAAAGTTACGTTTCAAAAGATAGTGCTGCGGCCCATATTAGTAGACATTACACAGCCTATTTTACTAACTATTCCAATGCCTAAATCAATACTAATGGCACAATTGGATGGCCTGCGATATCACAAGACCGCAAGCCTGTAATTTTTTTTGTAACGAGGATATTTAAAAATCATATTTAAAAAAAGTTTGATTCAAAATTCAAAACATTTTATTTCATCATAGGTACAAAACTTTTACTTTTGACGATAATGGGTAAGTATACACTTTTTCACTTCATCTTCATCATCATATTATAAATGCATCTTAAACTTTAATTTTTAGAAGGTATACTGAGATGTAGATCGAGAGGGAAAATCTCGATAAAAAAACTTAGGGACGTTTTGTCGAAACTGTTTATTACATAGGTATGGACTTTGACTACTACATGAAAGTAACAACGCTTGATGAGTTTACAACTAAGGTTCATTGTACAGTAACATTGTAATAATTACAGTTCATTGTATATAATAGGTCTTTACCTATGAAACTGCCCATTCTCGCTCCGATCGCCACGCGGTGCGGACGTGCAAGACCCAGTTCTCCGTTGGTCGGTTCCCTCCGGATATTCCGTGGCGCTCAGTCTACTGACGTCACAGTATAGCGTGTTGGTTCCGTGCTACGGTTTGCAAGGTTTTTCTACTCCGTCTGAGTGCTTTCGAAGTGCGATTTTTCTTTGCGACTAAGCCCCTTAGTCTTCAAAGTGCTGTGCTAAGTAGTGTTGTGCTTGTGCTGAGTGCAGTGTTGTGCCCAGCGTAAGTAGTCTGGTTTCAGTGCAAAGGATACTTAACGGTGACAACGAATTTGTACTGAACCAGTCCTTTTTATTTTATTTATTTCTCTTCTCTATTTTATTTATTTTTCTCCTATTTTCATATTTATTTGTATCATATTTGTGTGTTTTCGTGTGTATTTGTCCTTTCTGTCGGTAAAGGTTGACCCTAACGCGGTCAACTCTTTACCTGCGTACCCTTTTTTAGGTTTCTAGGTAGCGGCCTTCGGCGTACTACGGTTAGTTTTAAGTTATTCTCCCCAGCCCCCCTACCGCTGGTAGGGAGGTTTGCCGCTAGGGTTCGCTAGGTTTTTATTTAGGAATCCTAGGCATTTGTTATATATTATAGGCATACATTATATATTTATATATTACATTTTATAATTCCAATTCCTCCAATGGACCTTGTTAATATTCTTAAGTCGTTCGCCCAGGCGCTCGCTGCGTCCGGCGTAAGCATACCCGCTGACGCACTAACGCAGGCCTTACAGGCATCTATCGCGTCCCCGGCCCCTCAGGCCTCAACCCCGGCCCCTCAGGCCTCCAACGTCGAGACCCCTCAGGTCTTCAGCTCTCCCGCGTCTCCCGCCTCGTCCGAGATGGACTGCGAATCGGTCGCATCCTCTCACGCGTCGCGTCGTAAGCGTACCGCTCCCGGGAGTGACTCCGAACCCGCGTCTGATACTTCGTCAGATGCCGTCACCTTAACCGGCTCTCCTGAGCCCGCGTTCCAACTTGTCGCCAAGCGCTCCAAAAAGCGCTCGAAGAAAGCTTCGGTATCTTCAATACCCGAGCCCTCCCCGGTGTCTTCAACACCAGCCCCCGCGCCGTTAAAATCGCTCGTAGTAACCGCGTCTCCGTCGGTCACATCGAAGCCAGCGACGCGCTGCGCTCCCGTCCCGCCGAAGCCTCAACTCCCTCCGCCCGTATTCCTGCGTGAAAAAGCGCGCTGGACCGCGGTCTCATACTTGTGCAAAGAGCACAAAATTAATTACTTAAAAGCCGCCAACGCTGGCGATAAAATCAAAATCCAAGTAGCGACCGTCGACGACTTCCGCGCGTTTACCAGGCTACTATCATTAAATCATATCGCGTATCACACCTACGTCCTCCCGGAGGAGCGTAAGATCCGCGCTGTACTACGGGGCGTCCCGTTCGAACTCAGTAAAGAAGACATTCTCGATGACCTTAAGTCTCAGGGTTTCCTGGTCACAGCAGTGCACAAGATGCACTCCAACCGCGGTAGGCGTTTTCCCTTAGCGTTAGTAATCCTGTCGAATACTCCCAACTCGAGGGAGATCTTTAGAGAGGCTCGCACAATTTGCGGACTCTCAAATATCTCAGTCGAGCGTCCCAACCCCCGTGGTCACCCTGGGCAGTGCCACCGCTGCCAGCTCTATGGCCACGCAGCGGCTAACTGTTCAGCTCCCCCCAGGTGCGTAAAGTGCCTGGATCCTCACTTCACTAAGGAGTGCACTCGCACTCCCGAATCCACTTCCCCCCCTGCCTGTGTGCTGTGCGGCCAGTCCGGCCACACAGCTAACTACAGGGGTTGCCCGCGCGCTCCGCGCTCCACCACCAAGAGGGTCGCGCCTAAACCGGCGCCGCCGCTCACTCCTGCCAACTTCCCGCCGCTGCGCAACCGGGGTCCCCCGGAAGCAAAGCCCGTTCAGCCGACACCTACTCCGGCTCTGTCTTGGAGGCAGCGTCCGGCCGTCCCGCCTGCACCTTCCCGACCCATCCCAGCTCCCGTAGCTCCCGTAGGGCCGCGTCCTTCTCCGTCATCCGCACCTCAGTCGTCGTTGGCTGAGGACATGAAGACCGTATTCGACGTTATTCAAAACGTAGACATTAATGAAATTTCCATACTCGCACGCAAACTGCGAGCCGCCCGCTCTCCTCAAGAGCGTTTATTTGCTTTAGCCGAGCATCACTCGCTCCTAAGTTCGTTGTAAATTCTTTTATAAATTATAAATTCGTAAATAATAAATTATAATGTCTAGACCCGCGAATCCCGCGTCCAGTCGTATTAAACCCAAGGGCTTATCCCTAGTATCTTTTAACGCTCGTAGCCTTAACACCAACCTTCCCGAAATCAAACTGTTCCTTCAGAACAAAGAACCTGACTTATTCCTTCTCCAGGAGACATGGCTTACTCCAAACCGCTCCAGGGGATTCGCTATACCTAAGTACGCGTTTATTCGTAACGATAGGCCCAACTCCGACGGTTTCGGCGGCACCGCTATATATTTCAAAAGAGGCTTCCACTGCTGTCCTCTCCCTACTCCTCCTCTCCTCAACATGGAAGCCACTGTGTGTAGATTGGCTATGACTGGTCATCCGACCATCATCATAGCTTCAATCTACATACCTAGTGGTACCAGACCAATCCGCAGCGACTTTGAGGCCGTTCTCGCCCTCGGCCATTCAGTCATTATGTTCGGAGACTTTAACTCCAAACATACTGACTGGACGTGCCTATCGACTAACACCAGCGGTATCGCTCTCCTCGACATCACTAACTCCCTTGACCTAGACGTCATATCCCCCATCACTCCCACTCACTATCCCAACAACCCGTCCTACTCTCCTGACATCCTCGACTTTGCAATTATCAAGCGAATCAATCTTGATCTAAGGTCTATCGAACCGCTCGATGACCTAGGCTCCGACCATCGCCCCGTTTCCCTCGTGCTAGGACCGCCGAACGATAACGCCTCATCTCCTAAGACCTTTACCAACTGGAAAGGTTTTAAAAATACGTTAGTTTCAGCCTTAGAGGCTCCGAACTCTCCACTCGCGATCTCTCCCGAACAATTAGATAGCCCGGATAAAATCGATTCATTAGTAAATTCTCTCACTGATGCTATCAACTCAGCCATCAGTGACAACGAAAAGGTTGCTAAGCAAGGCAAACCCACGCTTCCCTTAGCCGTTAGCAATCTTATTAAAGCTAAAAACGCGGCTCTCCGGAGAGCCAAGAAATATCCCACGCCCGCCTATAGAACAGCTGCGAATCAGCTTCAACGTAAAGTTAGGTCTTGCCTCGCGGAACTCCGAGACGCTCAGATGAACGATCTCATGGCGAATATCTCTCCGTCCCACCAAGCGTACTATAGCATGGCCCGAGCCTTACGCGTAGACACCGTCTCTCACGTTCCTCCTCTCACTCGTCCCGATGGCACTACTGCCTTCGAAGTCGAAGAGAAAGCCGAATGCTTCGCCGACAGCATTGCCGCACAATGCTCGCCCAGCACGCAACCTGCTTATCCCTCACACATCCAGGCGGTGGAGGACGAAGTCCTTCGCAGAGACTCTCTCCCCATCACCGCCGACCCTGTCACAGTCTCTAATGACGAAATCTTGCTTCTCATTAGAAATCAAAAGTCCAAAAAGGCTCCGGGTGCGGATGGAATTTCCAACCACGCACTTAAGCACCTACCTCAACAGATGCTTACCTTGTTAGCTATCATTTTCAATGCCTGCTTCGACCATAGCTACTTTCCAAAAGCTTGGAAAGAAGCGACAGTCATAGGCATTCCCAAGCCGGGCAAACCTCTGAACGTCCCGGCTAATCACAGACCCATCAGCCTCCTCAAGGCAATGTCTAAACTTCTCGAGAGAGTCATACTCTCTCGAATGCGGAACCATCTGTTTCCAACGGATGGCGATCCTCTCATTATTCCCCATCAGTTCGGCTTTCGCGCTAAACACTCCTGCCCTCAGCAAGTCCACCGAATCGTCGAGTATATACTTGACGGTTTCTATCCGCGTCGTTATAAAACAGTCGCGGTTTTCTTTGACGTAGCCAAGGCTTTCGATAAAGTCTGGCACAGCGGTCTCGTTTATAAACTCTACAAGATAGGCTTACCGGATCGCCTAGTCAGGTTAATAGCGTCGTTTCTCAAAGACCGTACGTTTCGATTTAAACACGAAGGCACGCTTTCTGCACCTCGTCCCATAAAGGCTGGAGTCCCTCAAGGCTCAGTCCTCGCCCCTCTGCTGTACACCGTGTACACCAACGACATTCCCATCCCGCCGAAAGGCGTCGAACTCGCCCTCTTTGCTGACGACACCGCACTCTATACCAGGGGCCACAGTGTTCGGCACCTTGTAACCAGACTTCAAAGGGCCGTAAACGCCCTTGGTGCATGGTTTCAAGAATGGCGCATCGATGTGAACCCTGAAAAGAGTTCTGCGATGCGCTTCGACCACAAACGCCGTCGTCCCGATGGCGATCCCCACGTTCGAATGTTAGGCATTCCCATCCCCTGGAAGCGCAGTACTAAATACTTAGGCGTCACATTAGATCCGACGCTTTCTTTCAAGCCACACGTTGAAAGAGTTTCGAAACTCGCTCGTCACTATTTAGTCCGCCTAATAGCATGTTAGGTAGAAAAAGTAAAATGTCCTTCAGAAACAAACGTACACTTTACAAGGTCTGCGTTAGACCCGTCATGACGTATGCCTCGCCAATCTTTGCCCACGCCAAACCCTCCCTCCTGCACAAACTGCAGGTAGTTCAAAACCTCTTCTGCCGCCGGGCCACAGGCGCACCATGGTACGTGCGTAACGCGGACTTGCATAGAGATCTTGAACTGCCTACAGTGCAACAACATCTCAAAACACTCTCTGAAGCGTTTTTCAAACGCTCCGAAACCCATCCCAATCCTCTAGTTCGTGATTCTGTCTCATATACTACTCCTGTGTTAGACTCGAAGTTCAAAGTCGCTAGGCCTAGAAATGCGCAAGCGTACTCATCCACCAGACTGTCACGCGATCTCGAGGCCCTTCTGGCCGCAAATTCTAATTCTAACGTAAATTCTAATTCTAACGTAAATCCGAATTAATGCAAATTTAATTTTTCAATTTTTAATGTTTTCATTATTTACTTTTCATTTTTAATGTTTTTATTTTACTTTTAATTTTTGAGCACCTTCAGTGCTATGTAAAACCCAGCGGGTGACCCCTTAAGGGCCCCGCTAGCGCGGCCTCTTTCTCCAATTGGCCGTCGCTCAGATGAAGGCTGAGTGGCAAAAATGCACGAGCCGACAGGGGGTTTTTAGTGGGTATGGTTCTGGTTGGCGTCGGGACGAGTCCCACATAACTTTGGAATCGCGCCAGAGTATGCGTCAGAGCATTTTTATCCTCCTGCCCTTCCCGCGGAGGGGAACAAAAAAAAAAAAAATGAAACTGCCGTTTTGCCGTACTGGTCATTTCAAATGAAAATATTTTTTTTTGACTGATAATTCTAATTTCAAATTAATTTTATTTGACAAACATGGAATTCTTTTTCTAAAATCGTCATTTGTTTAATAGTTAGTGTTTTGTTTTCAACGCATTCGAACATTTTTCGTCATCATGGATAAGTTAAAAATTCTAGTAATTATGGAGTATGAGTACCGTCGTGGCAGCAAAGCCACGACGGTACAGCAAGCGGCACGCAACATCAACGACGTTTACGGAGCGAACACAACAAACGAACGCACCACCCGTTATTGGTTTACCCGCTTCCGTTCTGGAAATTTTGACCTGAAAAATGAACCCCGTGGTCGTCCGAAAACTTTGGTCGACATTGACGAATTAAAGGCAATTGTGGAAGCTGATGAAACTCAATCCACGGCTGAATTAGCAGCAGCTTTCGACGTTAGCATCAAAACAATATTGGTCCATTTGCGTCAAATTGGCAAGGTAAAAAAGCTTGACAAATGGGTACCTCACGAACTCAATGACCGCCAGCGCGAAGTACGCGTGGAGACGTGCCTTGCACTGCTCAGCAGGCATACAAATGAAGGAATTCTGAACCGCATTGTTACTTGTGACGAGAAATGGATCCTGTTTGACAATCGTAAGCGCTCAGCAAGTTGGTTGGACCCTGGTTCAGCACCCAAACAATGCCCTAAACGAAAACTTACCCCTAGAAAAGTGATGGTCACTGTTTGGTGGTCTAACGCGGGTGTAATTCATCACAGCTTCTTGCCAAACGGGACAAGCATTACTGCAGATGTGTACTGTGAAGAACTAAACACAATGATGGAGAAGCTCACACGTCTCCAACCAGCTTTGGTTAATCGTTCGGCTCCACTGCTCCTGCACGACAACGCGCGACCTCATACTGCACAGCAGACGGTCTCCAAGCTACAAGAGTTGGGGTTGGAAGTTCTCCGTCATCCGCCGTACTCACCAGACCTTGCGCCTACAGACTTCTACTTTTTCCAGAATTTGGATAACTTCTTGGCGAGAAAAAAATTCAATATCCGAGAGGCAGTACAAAATGCCTTTGAAGAATTTGTTGCCTCCCGTCCAGCTGATTTCTTCAAGAAAGGCATTAATAAGCTACCAATGCGTTGGCAAAGATGCATTGATTGCATGGGTGATTATTTTGATTAATAGAAATAAAAAATATATATAAAAAATGACGCTTCATTTATTTCGTAAAAAACGGCCATTTCATAGGTAAAGACCTAAATTATATATAAATATTCACCGCAACAAGCAATGAAAAGATATCGAAATAAACTCTTTGACAGAAACATTTTGTGTATGCAACAAAGTAGAGCTCATTTCGAGCAACCAATAAGTACTTTGTTTATTTGTTTCCTATTAGTTTTTGTTATCAATTCTAGTAATGTTGAAACTTAAAGTTGGATTTATATCGTTTAAATCCCCATAATTGTTAAAGAGTTTTGAACCTTGTGATTAACTCTATTGATTGATGCCATAACACATGGCACGCTCTGTATTTGGTGTTATTTTTTTTGGATCTTAGCCGGTTCGAATGCTTCTTTTTAAAAATAAAGGAATGTTTACTAGGATTAAAACTCGCTATATCCAGTATTTATATTTAATTTGGAGAATAAACGAGTAAAACATCCTAAACATTAGAGGAAAACACTGTTGCATTCGTAACTAACGTCACTTGACATATATTTTACTCGAAATATTCCTCAAACCAGTACTGAATCCAAAATACCATGCAAGAAACATTGTGTGCACAGTGTGTCTGAAAACAAGCTAAGCTGGCTCCCTGTAAAGGGGGAGTATAACATACACACACCTCAAGAAAAGTTTGAGATCACTAGCTAAAGACGGATCCTTTTTTTATTTTACTTTTTAAAAGAATTTTGCTTATGTAACATCTTTTTATAAAAAAGATACACTTTTTGAAATTAAAAAATTTAATTATATTTTATTTTGTATTAAAAAATTGAATTTAAAAGTCGTAATGCAATTTCGACTAATAAATATTTGAAAGAAAAAGAGAATTTAACTGAATATTATTAAAATTTATTATGAAATAGTTTTTATTTATTACAAGATAACTCCTCCCCTGGCTTGAACAAATGCGGCAATCCTACTGGGCATGCTGATTTAAGTTATCCAGCATTTCTTGCGGTAACCTGTTCCATTCTTGAATAACGGCTTCCCTGATCTCTGGCACTGTCTGGGGAGGTGGCTGACGGTTCCAAACAGCTCGCTTGACGGGTGCATTATCGTCAACCAATACAAATCGAGGACCATGGTTTATTCTAAATGACCTGACAATTTCATCAACAGCAATGGTTTGGTACAAAGCTGCAGTCATCCAGCCACGATACGGAATGAACGGCGCTCTAGCACCAATCATTATACCGCCTCAAAAGGATACCGGTTTCCCACCTTGTTGAACGGTTCCAGTGGCAGTTCTTTGTCTTTCAGCGTTTCCACGTCTTCTCCAGACACGGAGACGTCGGTTGTCCGGATGAGTGCTAATTCTGGACTATTCAACGAAGAGATAGTTCCGCCAAGTGTTTTTCTCATCGTTTTCTTCATTTTGGCGAAGTCTAACCCACTGGAATCTGCATCACTGTCAATGCTGTGAGTTCAGGGATGCTCGCAAGGATCTTCTCGCTCGTAATCCAACCTGGTTTAAGAAATTCCTAATGGTCTGAGTGCTGATTTCTAGTCCAGTAGCAGCCCGCAACTCAGTTTTTATTTTAGTGGCAATGATTGTTGGGTCTCGGGCAGTCAGCAATCTGATGTAACGCTTCTGAGCAGCAGTAAAAAGTTGGCCGATGACTGCGAGGTCGATCAGCAAAGTCATCCACGCCGCGATACCTCCGTATCGTGCTCACGACACAGGATTGGGATACAGCCACTCTGCGTGCTATTTCTCGCGTAGAATGTCTTTCTTGCCCTAAAGTAACAATTCGTGCTCGTAAAGCTTCTGATAATCCCCTCGGAATATTTTTGAATAAACTCCTTCTTCGAAAAGTCAGAAAAAACGCTTGAATCAAGTTGGTCAGATATCTGAATGGTAAACAAGGATTTAATCTCTTTTTATACAGAAAAACAATTGATATTTTTAAAAATCTTTTGTTATTAAAATATTTCATTTTTATAAGAAGAATCTTACAAGAAAAAGAAAAAACGTTTTATTCTACTATAACAAAGAAGATTTCTTAGTTTCAAAGTGATCTCAAATTTTTTTTGATGCGTGTATGTACAGAGTAAACTTGAATTTTTAATATAAATTGATGTTTATTTATGGAATAAGAAGAATCGAAAATAATATCAGCATTACTTTTGAAGACAGTTTTAGTGTACTATTTTCATAGCCAGCAACGTACCACGTGGCCTACCTGTTAAGTGGCATCTATGCACATGAATATCATTAGTCGTGAGTGTTATGTCTTATCAATATTGAATGTGAATATTATGCATTGCCTAATAATTTAGAGCGCTGGCTTCAGTTGGAATTGCCTTAGTACCAACCATTGCATTGTCTTTTCCTTCACGTAAATGTGATTTTTATAGCGGGCCAAATAGGAAGGACTGTAAGACCGCCTGGGACGAGATCTAAACATAAGAAATCCTACTACCACAGGTGTAATTTGTATTCACTTAATGTTTGGAAAAAGAAGAAATGCGCAAGAGTATTAAACAAGTATCATATGGTTTATCTATTCACTTTTGTTTTGAAACTTCAGGGATCTCTAACTCTAACAAAAAAAAAATGCATTTAATGCTTATGACTGAAATCTAGTACTAAAACTACCCTTTTGAATGGAAATATAACAGAAAAAACTTTGTAAGGAAACGTTCACAACGATGAAATCTGAATCATTTATAATGCTGTGTAGGTTTGAATAAGACCATTCATGGCTAATTGAAGAAATATTATTTTATACCTATAAAGTATAAAAAAATAATTATTATATTTAGACTAAAATGGATAATATCGAAATCATTGTAAAAAAATCCACCAATTTCAAAAGTATGTGTAAAGTCTGCCAACCCACACTAGACAAACGTGCTATAGGTAGGTAATTTGACACCATCCCTCAGTTGGGTGAGGCTGAACTCGCTGCCGTCTCCGACGTGACGACTTGAAAAACCTCATTTGCAATAAAAAAAATTTAAAAATACTAAATTACAAATAATGCTGTGTATGAAAACAATTTATAAAAAAAGTAACTGTTGATCCAATTGATGTCGAGTGCATAGTGTATCGTTACCTATGTTTTTGGAATCCTTTTTATTTTCACCGTGGAAGCCACCGGCGTACGATCGAACTACGATTGCAAAAAAAATATCAATATAAAATCAGTCACATTTGATTTTCGTGGTGTTTTTCATGAGCTATCACGACGTAGAGTCCATTTTTAAATAACTTTACTATTTTTATTATTATATGACTTAATAAGGGGATATAGTTAGATACTATTACATTTATATTCTACTTTTGTTCGCCAATACTGCTTAATCTAAGAATGCTCCGCTAAACTTCTTGATCTGTGCTGTTTGTATGTTGTGAGTGATGAAAGTAATTATAGAAGAAAATTAACAAATAACACTGAATAGGTTGTATGATTCCATTACCTTTAGTTTCATTATAGTCTTTTATTAAAAAAATGATGGGGCAGTCCAAAGCGCCTTCAAAGATTTTATCGATTCCCGTCCGAATAGTTTTTTTCAGTAAAGGGATCAATGACCTACCTATGAGATGGCAAAAGACTTATGTTCCTCTCTTACAAAACGCCAATTTCATATGTAATGACCTAACCGTTCGTATGTCCTTGTTGTCAAATATTATCAGAATACATATTTTAGTTGTTTCAGGGTTCGGGTCGTGCTATTTCTTCCTAAAGCTACACACACTAATCACAATACGTAAGCAAAGAAATGACACTTGTACTATGACAATTATTAATTATTTTTAATAATATAATATTTAGATTAGTACAAGCATACTTACTTACATAGTTAATGAAGCATAATACAATTAGTTCTGATAAACACTGCAAAATAGGTATTTTCGTGGCTTTTTTGAAATATCTGTTTGCTTGTTGTTTATTTACGAGCTACTTATAAACCTACCCTCGACTTGTCGCGGGTACAGACCTCTTCCTTTAAAAGCCTTAGGTTAGTTTAATGTATAAATGTGTTTTCTTTCTATTATCTAGTCAAGATTTTGGACATGTGACTTGTGTTGTACGTAAGATTTCCTTTGATTTCATTATTTAATTAAACAACTAAAACAAAAAAGTTAGTTGAATAACCTTTTAAATATTGTTCATGACTATATAGTCAATCTATTAAAAATAATCATGACGGTATGATATGCCGAAACATCATCGGCCGACGGCTCAAACACTATGGACGTAAGCCTTTGTCTGTGAAGTGACAAGCGTTGCTAATACTTTTTTAAATGTTTGGAAGTCTAATTATAAATTATTAAAATTACAAGAAAAAGACAATAAGTAAAGTCAGCCTAAGGCACGTCAGGGAAGGGAATAACTTAATAATTTTTGCTATGTTTTATAGTAATTAAAATAATAATTAGAATGACGCAGCGTCCGCGTTATTATAAAATTATTAATTGAAGATGCGGTAAAAATACGATGATTTTGTGATGTCGATTTAGGATAGTTATAAAATCTGGCAACGTTGGTCTGTCATTGCGATTAGCGACATGGTTTTGCCTTTGCGTCAATTGATCTTGTTTAGTTTACGTTTTAGTATTACCTCTGCGTTCTCGCGTTCTACCCGAGAAACATCTTAAGTAATAAAGTTCCGAATGAAATGTACGGTTTCCGAATCAAAAACAAAAGGCCTAATACTCTGACGTTATAACAGCTACGAGTTTAGAATGTTTGCATAGTGGTTCCATTTAAGAGAAAGGCGCTCACTAAGAAAGGATTTGGCAAACACCCACCTCTAAAGAACTAAAATATGGGTAATGACATTGTAATGATATTTTGAAGAATTGTGAGTGGAACCAATTTTGGACAAAGCAAATTTCAAATAACTCCATTGTAATTTACATGAAAGCTTCAGTATAAAAGTAAAAGTTTTTATTTTGCGTTAAATATATTATTAATTTAAGTATTTTATTTGTATATATACCATATTCCAAGTATATGTACCAACTTTCACCTCGATGAGAATTATTTTAAATTAAAATATTTATGTCAACCGGACTACTGTAGATCTCAAAATGCTCGTAAAATGATCTCAATATATTTAAAAATATGCTTTGAACTTATTAATTGTAGGTTAAAATATTATGCGATCACCCTAAAAATGAGTCTGGTTCTGAGTAAGCCAAGTTCAAGACTAGGGTTGCTAGTCATCCTATTTAATAGACATAAGTAAAACGATCACTCAGTGAACTTTAATACTGAATATTGTTGCCAATTCAAAAATGTGCGCTGATTTAAGGATATTTTAACTTTCATGTAATGTTAGATATTTTTAAAAGACTTAGTATCACTCGATTAAGTGGTTTTGCACTAAAAAGGCATAAAATCAGTAAATAAATCAACTCATGAGGAGGTTATCGTGTGACCAGAAGCGACCGTCTTAAATTGGTCATTGATATCTATGAAATTAATAGTAAATGGGGTTTGGATATTTTAAAATGGCATCATCTTCTGTCGTCTTTTTATTATTTTTTCAAAATCACGGGTAAGATAAAACTGATGTAGGGTGCCCCCTTTATCAATTGGGGGCACTCTAAGGAACACAAAGTGTCACATTTCAGAGTTATGGGCGAAAAAAGACCGTAACAGAAAAACTTAATATAACCCTACAAAGGGTTTTACCACACATTTAAATTTGACACTTAAGCGCATAGTGGTTATTTTTCTCGTTTTTCTAAGAGTTTCCCTGATATATATAGGTGAAGAATACAAAACATGGTCGGAAATGATGCCAATAAATTCAAACCCCTTTTCAACATTACGTTTAAAACATTATTTCACACTGTGTAAATCAATAAACCCGCTGGATGATTTAATTGATAGTATGTTTGCCCATAAATATATGTCTATTGAAATTGAAATAATAAGCAACCTATAACTGCTTTCACATTAATTTTAACGTACTCAAGATCAGTATACCCATGCACAAACAAACAGACAAAATTCCAATTTTTCATTGGTTTTGGTTCTGTTGCGTTAATCTATTGGGTTGAGTAGAAGTTTTTACGAAATATAAATAATAAAAATACAAACTTACTTACAGGCAGGGCTTCTTACAACTACACCACTCGGTCGTCTGATTATCCGATTATCCGTCTATTATCCGAAATATTTGCAAATAGTGCAGTTAGAGAGTTTACACAACAATTGTAACGCGAGCGTAGCCGCGGGCAAAACGTTAATATCAACAAGCGGAAGAAAACCGGAGATCTTACTCATGGAATGATCGTGATGATGATGAATTTAGTTATTCGTCATGCTGTAGAGCCTCCGGACATAAAAGACCCCAAGCCAAATACCAAATAAAATAAATAACTCCGAAAAAAATAAAAAAAACTTTATAAAAAGGGTCCTCAAGTATATGATGTTATGGTCCAAAAGAAATAATCGTACTTCTATTTTTGAACTTACATACATCGCAATTTCGTAATTAGAAATTTAGCAGCGGAGTGTAACCTAGCATTTGGTGAGCATTTATCCATTTTGAGTAGCAAAGAGAATATTTGTGAGTTACTTGAAAATTGACGAGTCAAATTATTTGGCTTATTTTATTTTGCGTAAAATATGTAATACAAACTGAAACCTATGACTAAATTAAAATTGGTTCCAAGCACTAGTTGGTAAGCATATAATTGTTGAAGCATTCACTTGGAAAAGATTAGGCTTGCGATACAATGATTTGTGAGGAATTAAATTTTGCGAGACATTATTTAGGAAGTTATAATTTGTAAATTTTTATTTTGATGAAACAAGGATTCTCGCGCCAGCCACAATACTCTCCTGAAGTTTTTAGTTGATCGTTGGGACTCCCCGATACTGCGTCATTGGGAGAGCCTTCATGTATCCCAAAAAATGCATTTGCTTACTAACAATTGTTTAAAGTCATTGTTTTACTAACCACTCTTTGGGCTTTTATGTCTGAAATAAAAATTTTATTATTATCATTATAAGGAGAATCAGCAATTTCAAATTTTAGTTACAGAAAACTTAAATTTTAATGACTATAAACGAAAAATACAAAATTGAGGAATATTTTAAAGACACTGAATTGTAATTAAATGAATCTATATGTATAAGTTTAGGAATCATAATGTTTTGTAATATTTTTATAACATTTAAATATTAATATTTGTAAATACTATTTTGAGACTATTTAATAGGTTTTATATAGTAAATCATTTTGTAATTAACTTCTTATAAATATTTGCATGCTGTTTAACAGTAAAAAATGTAGAACTGTCAATTTTAATTGAGAACTGTTTCTACACATTTTTTCGCAAATAAATTCATTTGATTGATATGATTTAGTATTGAACTTTTAGTTAAAAGTCGTCCGTCCTAAGCTAATCCCCCTCGATTTGTGTGTAGTAAGTTTGAAAGTGGGTGATGTTAAAAACAAGAAATCTAAATTATTTTACTGTATCAAAGTGATCTCACGAAATAAGAAATAAACCGAGTGACACAACAAGAATTTGCTACTCGTAATACATAGTACACTAAACACTCCAACTTCGGTATAGCTAACAAATACCGCCTCGCCTAATTTTATTGTCCTTTCACGTTGAAGAATTACGGCTTTATCGGGCATTCCGATAGACGTTGTGTTTTATTTACATAGATTCATATCATAGTCCGGTCAAATTAGACCAAAAAATAAGAGTAAAGTTACCTAAATTCCCACCAAGCTGAAAATCGGTAAGATTGTTTGAAATATCATTAAAAACAAAATTTGAAAGTTCCCCATCTTTCCCCTGTAAGGAAAAAAATTTATTCAAGGTCAAAGGTAAAAAAAATGAGTTTTTCGCGATTTTCAGCAAAACGGTAAGTTTTATCATAAAAATATTTCAGACAAAAATTGTAGATCATAAAATTATCTACAAAAAATTAATTTATACTATTTTTTCTACGAGCCACCGTTTTTGAGATATAACGATTCAAAAAGTTGTAATCGTCATAATATGCATGAGTACGCCAAGTATATATACATCTCTATAGTTGTAATATATGTTAAAATATTTTTCTATCGGTTATTGAAACTTACACTACTAATATAAAATATACATAAGTTATAACTATAAGGATATCAGGTCAAATGAAGCCCAGTCCCTTAATTTATACGCCATTGAAACCTTGAGAAAACATCGGTCCCCTGTTCAATTGTGTGCGTGGCTAGGGTCTTATACCTGCTATACTAAATGAAATACTGTTAGTCTTGAACGCCAGTTAGTAGTGAAAACACGTGTTTTTCCTAGCCTATATTGTGCTGTTTTGAGTTTTATAACAAAAATGTCAGATTATTATTTTATTTGCGCTAAACTTTTAACTGAAAGTGAAATTGTTACTGTTGCACGTGGTATGAAGACATTAATTAATGCAAGTATCGAAAGAGCAGATGAATTTTTGGAGTATCTAAAAAATCAAAAATCTGTGACAGTACATGAAAGTTGTCGTAAAAATTAAACTCGAAAGTCTTCTATTGCTGCAGCTAATAAAAGACAACGTGAAGAACAAGAAGCCAGTACATCCACAGAAAGTCCTCCTCGTACTAGATTACGGCATGTACACATTGTCAAGGCCGGTTGTGCTCTAATATTGAATCACCAACAGTAGAGGGTCCGTTTGATTCCAACGAGGCAACATGCGATACATCGCTATTAACGCAGTTTACATGCACTCAGGATGAAGATGAAGACGAACAAGACCAAGACGAACAAGAAGAAGATTTTGAAAGTTACGACTCGGACGATTAAATTTCACTACTTTTTTTAACTTTAATTGCTTTTATCTTTTCAATCTCTGCTAATATCCATTATTTTTCAATAGTTTCAAATTAAACAGGATCAAAACTGACCCGTGCAATAGGCCTACTGGGGAAACCACAAAAAAAAAAACGCGCTAAGTACACTACCTCATAGGTGGCGAGGAAACGTGTGCATATTATGACGATTACAACTTTTACAACTTTTTGAATCGTTATATCTCAAAAACGGTGGCTCGTAGAAAAAAAAGTATAAATTAATTTTTTGTAGATAATTTTATGATCTAAAATTTTTGTCTGAGATATTTTTATGATAACACTTACCGTTTTGCTGGGATGGGGAACTTTCAAATTTTGTTTTTAATGATATTTCAAACAATCTTACCGATTTTCAGCTTGGTGGGAATTTAGGTAACTTCGAATGTCTAATTTGACCGGACTATCATGTGTAGTTGGTAAATGCTTGTTTTAAGTCAAGAAGGTAGTATTATTTTGGATATATTTATATAAATATGAACTATATAACCGTAGTTATAAATTAGGCTTGTTTCGTGTACTATATCTTAATGTGCTCTGAATTATTTTTTATTTACACGATTATGATAAATCAATTTGCATAGTTAAGAGCAAAATAAATAAACTATTTGTAATGTTTACTGTTTCGAACACATGAAAAAAGTTTGTTAGCGTTTACATAAAAACAAATTGCATACAGTCAACGACTGGATTTGAATAGAAATATTACATTTTGGAGAGTGCGCGAATGCTCTTTTTGATCAGGTTGAACCCACACCCTTCTAACATCGGACTAATAGACGCAGACAGGCCTTCCACCCCTTTATGGTAGATATCCCAAGAAGTCGAACCAAACGCTTCGATAGTTCCTTTTTGGTGCGGGTCGCCAAGGTGTGGAATGAACTGCCTGCGTCTGTTTTTCCAGAAAACTATAGTCCTAGTTCTTTCAAGCGTCGAGTGAATAGGTATCTCGTGGATAGACGTGTAACACCTTCGTGTTCATCGTCACTTTCCATCAGGTGAGACAGAAGACAAACGTCTAATCCTTTTTCAATAAAAAAAAAATTATGCTTAAAATATAAAAGCTGTGTTCTCAGTTAAAGAACTGTTTCTTCCCATAGTAAGCAACGAATGTGTTCAAAATGTTTTCTTACTTTAATTTTAAACCCTAAGTAATTTTATTGATATATAGTTCATTATGATTCACTTCCGAATACGGATTGAAGTAAGTCGTCGGGGGTTATCACATTGTCGCATTAAAAAATAAAACCTATTTTGTCTACTGAAATAACTAAATCATATATGAATACATATTATAAAATCAAATCCCCCGGCCGTGTCTGTCTGAACGTTATATACTCAAAAACTACCGAACGGGGTTTCTTTATATTTTATGTCAATCGGCTGAAATATGATGATTATTGTTGAATATATCTGAAAATATTAAGCCGACTGGGAGCTTTCAACGAAAACGCTGCCTAATCCCTTCAAAATAATAGGTCTTTACCTATATAATTATATTAATTACCTAGATAATTCTTATTTCAAATTAATTTTATTTGACAAACATGGAATTCTTTTTTCTAAAATCGTCATTTGTTTAATAGCTAATGTTTTGTTTTCAACGCATTCGAACATTTTTCGTCATCATGGATAAGTTAAAAATTCTAGTAATTATGGAGTATGAGTACCGTCGTGGCAGCAAAGCGGCACGCAACATCAACGACGTTTACGGAGTAAACACTACAAACGAACGCACCACCCGTTATTGGTTTACCCGCTTCCGTTCTGGAAATTTTGACCTGAAAAATGAACCCCGTGGTCGTCCGAAAACTTTGGTCGCCAATGACGAATTAAAGGCAATTGTGGAAGCTGATGAAACTCAATCCACGGCTGAATTAGCAGCAGCTTTCGACGTTAGCATCAAAACAATATTGGCCCACTTGCGTCAAATTGGCAAGGTAAAAAAGCTTGACAAATGGGTACCCCACGAACTCAATGACCGCCAGCGCGAAGTACGCGTGGAGACGTGACTTGCACTGCTCAGCAGGCATACAAATGAAGGAATTCTGAACCACATTGTTACTTGTGACGAGAAATGGATCCTGTTTGACAATCGTAAGCGCTCAGCAAGTTGGTTGGACCCTGGTTCAGCACCCAAACAATGCCCTAAACGAAAACTTACCCCTAGAAAAGGTGGTCACTGTTTGGTGGTCTAACGCGGGTGTAATTCATCACAGCTTCTTGCCAAACGGGACAAGCATTACTGCAGATGTGTACTGTGAAGAACTGAACACAATGATGGAGAAGCTCGCACGTCTCCGACCAGCTTTGGTCAATCGTTCGGCTCCACTGCTCCTGCACGACAACGCGCGACCTCATACTGCACAGCAGACGGTCTCTAAGCTACAAGAGTTGGGGTTGGAAGTTCTCCGTCATCTGCCGTACTCACCAGACCTTGCGCCTACAGACTTCAACTTTTTCCAGAATTTGGATAACTTCTTGGCGGGAAAAAAATTCAATACCCGAGAGGCAGTAGAAAATGCCTTTGAAGAATTTGTTGCCTCCCGTCCAGCTGATTTCTTTAAGAAAGGCATCAATAAGCTACCATTGCGTTGGCAAAGATGCATTGATTGCATGGGTGATTATTTTGATTAATAGAAATAAAAAATATATATAAAAATTACGCTTCATTTATTTCGTGAAAAACGGCAATTTCATAGGTAAAGACCTAATATAACAAAACAGTGTATGGAAAATTTTCACTTCACAGGTCTGAAGAATAGTTTGCAATGGCATATGTTTTTCTTTTACAAATAGCTTAATTAACCCATTATAAAATTTCAGTAGTAAGTATTCTCTATTTCACGTTATCCATGTTGCTCACTCTGTAAAATAAATCAAAATATTATCTTCAAAATAAGATACGGTAATCTGGAATTATAAAGTATAGGAAAATAGTTAAATGAAATTTACAAAACTCGTTCGGGCCAGAACTTTCACAAAATGTATACGTGTTGTTATGGATTTTATTTATAAATATAAATAAAAAAAGTGCTTTTCAATAAACAATTAAGTTTATAAACTTAAAATATTTATTTAAATATGGGGGAGGGAGACTTACGGAACTAACAGATACAGATAAGAATAATTTTGTATAGACACAAAGAGATACTTTAAACTGATTTTGAAAAAAAGTACCCGTGAAGTTTCTTGCCAGTTCTTCTTCACGAAGGGTTTTCCGAACTGGTGGTAATGTCATGTTTTATTTGACGTCAATAAGAACAATGTTGAGAAATAATTATTTGAACTTAAATTTTAATTTAAGTATATATATATTCAAATATAAAATATATATTTATAAGACAGTCATAGAAAACTCTTACAAAATGTAAACTTGACGTCACATGTTGTGCCAATCATGACACGCGCGACTGGCTTCTCGGCTCCCGGTTTTATCTCTCGGTAACTGGATGAATTTTTTCATCATAGACATAAATAAGCCTAAATGCTTTATTTTCTTATTAGATGATAATGTTTTTGTATACCTTTTCCATATGCTGGTATACAGTCATCAGTAATAAATCTGATACTAGCACACTCTGTTGAAAAATTAATGCCGTCTTATTTTCAGCCTACCTATCATATAAGTACGTAAAAGTCTATATGTAAAAATTGTGTACCTATATTCGAAAAAAGCTTTTCTTTAGGGCCAGCCGCCAACTATCGACGTGGAGCAAACTTTTTAATGTACAGTCTTGGGAATCACCTGTGACAACCTCATCCCAACTAGTACACAGCGTGATTTAATATACTGGCAGCGACATCTACTGCAATGTTGCAGTAATCATCATTGTACGAATGAAAATAAATATAACTATTTCACATCTATAAGTGAAACTAAGTCACCACACAACAAACTATGGAATTTGCAACGAAACTCGTTGTGTGTTTAAATTTGGTTCATCTGAACAAATACTAATAAAATACCTAATATAGGTACTGTGGTATCTTACGGGGTGGGTAGCCAAATTTAAACGATTAAATTCTTAATACTTTTTATATTCCTTGCATCGAAAATAATATATTATTGCCCTGAGCGAGGGACTCATCGTAATGTGTCAACCGTAGTTCTATATTTTTAATTTCAAAATATAATTAACATATTTCTTCTAAAGTATAGCAAACCATTTTAGAACATCTGCGACATTCCGATGCGCTCGCGTAACGTCTTAACAGATCCCGACGACGCTATTACAACAAGCAACGCCGGCGTTCCAGTCAGAAATAGGGCAACACGACATTTGAATCGTCTAAACCACCGGTGGGCCAGGCTAACGCGGCGTACACATTCCTGCTGAGTTTCTTGCTGGTTCTCTGGTAGTAGACGACCCTTCCCAACCAGTGGTAGTTTCAATAAACGACGTCCTAAGCCGAGGTCCGTGCCCTCTTGGGTGCTCTTAGGCGTATCGTATTAGGAGTAGTTTCAGTATCTCCTCTAGTTAAGAATTCCAATTTCAAATTTATACAACTATTTACTTACGCATTTCTGTATCGAAAACCGTAATTCATTTGTTTTTTTTTT
The DNA here is from genome assembly GCA_923062675.1 of Marasmarcha lunaedactyla. Taxonomy (NCBI): domain Eukaryota; kingdom Metazoa; phylum Arthropoda; class Insecta; order Lepidoptera; family Pterophoridae; genus Marasmarcha; species Marasmarcha lunaedactyla. Next base: position 5,057,608 of record OV281361.1, on the reverse strand, counting down.
CTCTTTTGGTTTTTTCTTTGCGTCACTTAGTTTACAAAATGGAAAACTTGAAATATCACGTTATTTACGAGTACGAGTTCCACCGTGGCACCAGTGCTGCAGAAGCTGCTCGAAGCGGCAAGAATTAATGCTGTGTATGACGGCAGTGTCGCAAAAGAAAACACAGTGCGTTTTTGGTTCCAACGTTTTCATTCTGGAAATTTCGACCTGCAGAACAACCTCCATGGACGGCCGGAGACCAAAGTTGATAATGAAGAATTGAAGGCTATTGGGGAAGCGGAGCCATCTCAAACCACGTCCGAGTTAGCTGTAGGCTGAGGTGTTAGTGATAAAACTGTTTTAATCCACTGGAAGCAAATTGGAAAGGTGAAAAATCTTGAGAGGCGAGTACCTCATGAATTGAGTGCAGCATACCGACAAACGCGCGTCGACTGCTGCGTTACATTACTCAACCGGCACATATAATGAAAGGGTTTTCAATCGAATCATTACTTGTGATGAAAAGTGGATTCTGTAAGACATTCGGAAATGCTCATCGCAATAGTTGAACCAGCCAAATCCTGCCCCAAGGGGAAATTGACTCAAAAAAAGTTACTTGTGAGCGTTTGGTTGACTAGTGCCGGTGTCGTTTACAACAGTTTTCTTAAATCTTGCCAGACGATTACGGCAGATGTTTATTGTCAGCAACTGCAAACCATGATGGAAAAGCTAGCTGCTTAACAACCGAGGCTGGTCAATCGCTCTAGGCCACTGCTGCTTTAGGACAACGCTAGACCACACACTGCACAACAGATGGCTACCAAATTAGATGAGCTTCAATTGGAATGTTTAAGATATTCACCGTACTCCCAGAACCTTGCTCCAATAGATTAACATTTTTTTTCAAAATTTGGATAACTACTTGCAAGGGAAAAAATTCAACTCCGATGGGCAATCCAAAGTGAAGATTTTATTGATTCCCATCCGAATGGTTTTTGTAGGAAAGGGATCAATGACCTACCTATGAGATGGCAAAAGGGCATAGATAGCAATGGCACATACATTGATTTAATAAATATATAATATTTTTAAAATATTGACTTTATGTTCCTCTCTCACAAAACCCCAATTAAATATGTAATGACCTAATATATATGTATGATTATTCTGTGATCCCCCAGCGTTGTTTGTTCATCCTCAACACAAGTTCTGCTGTACGTATACTTTGGGCTCATACAGTTGGTGTTTTTGTATGAAGCAATATTTATATATTTTCATTTATATTATTCATGACTTGACCCCAGGTTTCAGTCATTCCTATAGTTTCACTACCTGTTCAACGTTTATCGCAGGTAAAACGATAAGGACTGTAGATACGAATTCCTAACAAAATAAACTGACTATCAATAAACTGCATAACTACAAATTTGATGAAAGTACAAACTGGACTGTCGTAATGATTGATTGCATTGTTTGACACGTTGTACCTGATAACGATCAATCTAGTTTCGAAAAAACAATCGTCAATGAAAATCTGTCAAATATGTCAAAGGTTTCGTAGTGCACAAGATAGTCTCTCTTCCGCCGTTCTGAGTTTAAATCATTTTGGAGAATAATATTTGCTAGTTCAATGCACAAATGCACAAAGCCAAGTCCAGTAAAAATGAAAATTGTTTACACTACGAAGCTTATAATAAAATTTAATGAATTGGACATAATTTTACACAATTACACGTAGAGCCTGTAATTAAATAAGGCCTACAGTATGCTGGGATTTATCTTTCGAATCACAAAAGCGTTTAAACGCAAAAATACTATTATTTGTTTCTTTCAGAGTTTAGTAAGATTGCATCTCGAATACGTATCACTTTTTTGAATCCATTATATGAATGTTACAATATCAAAATTGAAATGATCCAAAAGAAATATATACGCACTTTAAATTATCAAATGCGTTCATAATTTTGTTTAATTTTTTTTATTAAGAGATCGACGTTTACTAGCTGACGTTGTGGCGCTTAAAAAGGTATGTAATAGCAACATTGACTCATCACGATTTGTAGCAAAATTGAATTTCCGAATTCCATCCAAAACTACTCGGTGTAAGAACTTATTTCACTTGCCACCAGCCATAACTAACATCGGTCTCCGTGCACCACAAAGTAGAATGTGAGATCTATATAATACAAGATTGAATAACATAGACATCATCTCGTGCTCCCTATCCACCTATTAAGTTTATGTAAGAAATGCTGTATAATTTTTAATTTCTAATTTGTAAAACCATCATTATGTAACTTAACATTATGTAACTAATTTTTTAATTCTTTTTTTCCAATTTCATTTTCTCATGTAATCTCACAAAAATGTACATAACTCGCTCTTCCAGCTCGATATAAAATAATTACGATGTTCTCAGTGAGACCGTCCAAGGGAACATAATTGTAATAATTGTAAAACTGTGTATCTGTCAAATTCTTACTTGTACCTTTTGTTTCTGTTGTGTCTCGTTTGTAAAAAACAAGTAAATAAATAAATAGAGCAATGGCTTTTTCAAGTCGTCCAAAGAGGTAGATCTCTTGGATCATTTTAATTAGAACACGCCACTTGGAATAAGAAACATACAATTAAAAATGTATCGAGTAATATACTATAATATAATATAAGAGAACACGTTGAAAGAACGCCGCAAAGCCTTTGTGACAAACTTTAATAACATTATACTAACTGTACAAAAAGGTTCGCCAGCCTTTTTTTCAAAGATCGTGTTAAATATTTTTCGTAACGAAATTTTTCTGGGTGTTTGAAGATCTCGAACTTTATGTCTAGGCTCTTTTCAGGCCAGTGTCGTGAACAGAAAGTGTGTTTCTTTTGTTTTATTACCTTGAAAATGTGTACCGCGGACGTAAAAGAAAATATTGTTCTCACTGTCAATAGCTTTGAGTTGGTTTTCCACTCTGATGTACAAAGTGTTAAAGCTCACGACCGAGAATAAAAATGTATTTGAGCAAGAATACAAAAGCTTGTGTAAGTAAATTAACAATACCCCAGGAAGTCCCAAAAAGTTTAATGACCATGTTACAAAGATTATATTATAAAGGGCCAGAATGATAACAGCAATATCAAAACAAAAATCGTAAATAAATTGGCTGTTTCTAACAGTATATTAATCGTGGACCTTAAGTTTTTATGGCAAGACTATATACCAACCGAAAATAACTCTTAGCACACGTTACGAAAAAAAATTATAAACAGTCTCAAAAATCCCAACTAAAGGGGCGATTTCAGGCATTTATGGTCCACTATGCTTACCTACTGTGGGTTGTTAGACTTTTAAACATTTTTTTTTTTGGTATTTACGCTCCCTCACCCCCAGCTAACCTCCTCACCAGTCGGCCTTAATGAATTTTATTTAACAATAGAAAGGTGTCTGAGTTACTAACTTTAATTAGCTGTCAGCCAGCACGTGTTTGACAGAAAATACATTTCAATGTTGTTTGGTATCTTAAAATATTTTGTTTCATATCTGAATTATCAGTGCCCTATTCGTAAATTTTATTGTAATTAAAATTTTAACAAAAATAAATATAATAATGATGTCTGGCTCGAGTTATCGTGATTTCTAATTACTGTATTAAGATTAAGACAGTGAAAAAGTATATTAACCTACGAAATTAGAAGTATTTTCCTGTCTTTATGATTCAAGTTGAATCATTTGACAGTTCAAAAATAAAAAATCGTTTTTTTTTTTTTGCTGCCGAGGCACCCTCGCGGGAGGGAGGTGGAAGATGCGTCATGCATACCGCCCGCAGGTAAATTCTTCTGCGGGGGGTTATGTGGGACTCACCAGAATGGCACCTACCCACTAAAAACCACCTGTTGGCTGTAGTTATTACCGTTAGCCTTCATCGGAAGCGACACCCGTCGGGAAGTTGGGCGCGCTGGCGGAGACCCGCTAGCGGGTCTTCCGCCTGTAGTGAAAGTTGCACTGAAGGTGCTCAAAGGGACATGAGTTGGTTGCCGTTCTGGGCAGCCTCCGGTGAAGCCGGGGCTGGGCAGAGGTCGGCCGAAGCATGATTTAGGGATCAATTCATTTAAATGAACCTATAATGAATTGAGAAGGGAACTATGCTCCGCCAGAGCTAGCAAACGCTCTGTCGGAGTACGTGAAGCCCTAAGTTTACGGGCTAAGACTGCGATTTCACTAACATCGATATTTTTCATAGCGTCGCAGACGATACGCATATCGTCTGCTACGGAGGATTGAGGAGTGGGTTTGTATGGGCGAGGAGCCGGGATGGGATTCGATGCGGGGCGCTGCCTCCAGTTTTCTGGGGCAGGCCTAGACTGTGTAGGCTTTGCAGCCGGAGGAACCTGGCTACGCAGCGGCGGAAAGTTTTCTTGAGAAAGGCGCGGGGCCTGTTTGGGTGCCGCCCTTTTGAAATTGGAGCGCATACAACGGGGTGCACGAGGGCAGCCCCTGTAATTTGCGGTGTGGCCGGACTGGCCACAAAGCACGCAATCGGGAGGAGAGGGAGTTTCAGGAGTGCGATTGCACTCCTTAGTGAAGTGCGGGACCAGGCACTTGACGCACCTGGGCGGTGCGCGGCAGTTGGCCGCCGCGTGCCCGTACAACTGGCACCGATGGCACTGGCCGGGATGACCGCGGCGATGAGGCGCCTCGTTCGAGATCCCAGAGAGGCCGCATATAGTGCTAACCCCTTTGAGGATCTCCCTGGACTTGGGGACGTTGGCGAGAACCACCAAAGCGAGAGGGTGTTGCCTCCCGTACTTGCTGTGCATTTTATGCACCGCGAGTGCCGGGAAGCCTTGGGACTGTAGATCCTCCAGGATAGCCTCGTTCGATAATTCGAACGGGACTCCCCTGAGTACCGCTCTGATCTTACGCTCTTCTGACAGAGCATAAGTATGATAAGCATATTGCTTATCGGTGAGGAGCTTTGTTAAAGCACGAAAGTCGTCTATCGACGAGACTAAGATTTTAATAGATTCACCCGAGTTGCTTGCTCGGATGTAATGGATTTTGTGCTCATTGCACAATGTCGAGACCTCAGTCCATTTACCCTTTTCCCGAAGGAAAACGGGTGGTGGGACCTTGGCCTTGACAGAAGTTGGGGCCGGAGCGGGTGTTGAAGACACCGGGGCAGCTGACGTTGAAGACGCCGCAGGGGGTGTAGGGACGGGCGCCGAGGGCGCCGGGTCTTGTTTCGAGCGCTTCTTAGAGCGCTTCTTAACAAGGGTGAAAGAGGGAGGCTCATCAGGGCCAGTTGGGGTGGCATCCGAGGATGACTCGATCGCGGGTGCGCGCTTGCGGCGCGGAGGGGCGTCTACTTCACACTCCATGTCACTGGAGGAAGGGGACGCGGGAGGGCCTAAGACCTGAGGGGTCTGGGGGGCTGGGGTGGCCTGAGGGGCCATTGAGGGAATTAACGCCATGATATGCGGGATGAGAGAGTCCAAGAAACGATACTTATCAGCATTTATAGACATGCCTTCAGCAACGGTACTATCAAGTAACTTCCTCATAAACTCATCAGAGCTTAGAGAAGCCATTGCGGAGGGGTTGGGGAGGGACAATATATGAACCTATCAACGATGACTAACTTCCTAAAACCACCCTACACGCAGAAGGGCGGTTGAGAACGACGCGGATAACTTACTCGAACACGGCACTTGAAGTCCTGGAACGACGAATCCCCGTCGACGAAGCTCACGTTCCACGAAGTACGGTTAACAAGCCACTGTTCGCCGTGAAAACGGCGTTAGAAACTTATTAGAAGTACGGTTAACGACCCACTGTCCGTCGTGAAAACGGCGTTAGAAACTTATTACGGTATACAACTATGAAATTATATATTACGACAACAACCAGTGAAATTTGGGTGCTCAATTAGCGCGGGGGCTAATAGCCGGGAAGGCGTCTGCGATCGACGTGCGCTCGAGAACGCACGCAGACCGAGACTGAAAAAAAAATCGTTTTAAACGAATTAAGGTAAAGAGTAGGGTTGACAAACCAGGTAATATGACTCAGCATAAATCAAACAAATGTAATCTTGAGTTTCTTCCGTTTTATGGTCTTTAATTTTTATTTTATTTGACGTCCCTCAATTTACTTTTTATTATACTTCGGAATTGTAAGTACTTCAATAAAATTATATAACCCATATATAATCCTAATACTGACAATGCCAGTCAGTGGTCGGTTAGGTCCGTAGGTCAAATACGGATTTTTCTTCGTTCATCATAATTTTTAGAATTGTTTAATGTTTTTATTTTGTTTTGAATTTCGAAGTATTGCGTATAGTTGCGTGAAGTATCTTATATCTGAGTTGTAATTTATATCAAAACCAAATAGAATTAATGTATGTCTTTTCTCTGGGTTCCCCCCCAGTTCGCTGTATGGTCATCCATAACACAAGGTGTGCTTACCTTGGGCCATAGAGTTGGTGTGATTGTCTGGGGATTTATTTATTTATTATTTATGATAATTTAAATATTTATTCTAATATATTATTTATTTTATTTGCATTCATAAAATACCACATCTTTCAGTGCTGTAGCAAGGTGATGCAGCAAGTCAGGCTTTGTTGTTTATTAAATTCTTTAATATCATTTGACTTATTCAAATATGAATTGTTTTCTTCTTAATTTATATCGACCTTTTGTACTATAATATCGCGGCATTCTGACGTGCTCGTAAGGCCAAGCCGTGAGCATTTTTTAGATCCTCCTGGCCTCTCCGTGGAGGGGAACAAAAAAAAAGATAACTCGTCATGCTCTTGCGACACAGAAACTGCAGAAACCATCAAACACATCCTGGATGAGTGTCCCATTCACTCTTTCGAAAGACTTGATTGGTCTGAGCACCACCTAAATACAAAAATAAAAATAGATGTTTACTATACCCTCATCAGTAATAAAAACACTGTAGAAAAATTCAAAGAATATTGCAAGAAAGCATCGATGAAAGTAATCAAGCGTAACAAATAAAGCAACAAAATAAGAAAAAGTAAGAAATAGATACTATACGTATATTGTAAAAAATACGATTATAGTATCGGACTAGTATTATTAATAGCAAAATAAGTAAGTAAATTTATACCAAATTAAATAAAGTAAGTTTTTTTTAAATTAATAATTAGCAGGCGTTTGTCTTCCATCTCACCTGATGGAAAGTGACGATGAAGACGAGGATCATACATCATCAAGTGTCAAATAATAGAAAATCTCAAAGTTGGAATTGAAACAAAAATGGAATTGTATAAGCCACTATAACATTTACCAAAATATATAAATACGATGAATGCCTAATGCCCGAATAATATAATAATAAATAAATTACGAAAGAATTATCAGCCCAAGAAAAGAGCAAAGTAACATAATATAAAACAATAACCACAAATAAAATGATAAATAAGGGTTTCGACCGAAATGTCTGAGGAAAACGGCAATAATTAAAAAAAAACACTAGTGGTAGTTTCAATAATCGACGTCCTAAGCCGAGGGCCGTACCCTCTCGGGTGTCCGTAGGCATATTGTATGTAGGAGTCGTTTAAGTTCCGGCTAAGCGCCCTCAGCGCTAGGCCACAAAGTCTGGTGAAATTTAAAAGGCTAATAGCTAATATAAAAAAAGGTTTTCTTTCTTAAATAGTTTAACAATACAGCAAGTCACGACAGTGAAATTTTTAAAACAATAACAGTAGAGTCAACCTTTATAGAGTTATGGCGTTTGGAGGACAATAACTGAATTTAAATAAGTTGAAAAATATAAAAAGGTTATATTTTATTATTAATTATATTTAATATGTACTTTGTACCTGATTTCACATCAGGTAGTTTAATTATTCGCCTGCATCATATAGCGCAAATTCAACGTAAATCTCTTATGGGTAAAGTAAATAAATGATGGTTTGGGTAATCTTTGGCAAGAAATTGGGATTTTTTAGCAAAAGTGCCATTTTACTTTTAAGGAGAAAATAATGTAAAATTTTGAACACAACCGTTGGTTTCTTTGGGATGAATCAGTAATTTTTGTATTTTACGAAATTTTTTATTCAAATTCAGTAAACAAACTTTTATATGTGTTCTAAAGAGAAAAATTCAGAAAGTTTACTAATTGACTGTTATCTACTCACAATCATCTTAACCATTATCGTATTTTAATACAAAAAAAACATGCAGAACACTATAAGTCCCAAAAAAAAAACCAACGATGTTACCAACTGGCAGCAACATGAAACAAGACTACTTTATTACTACGCTTTTATAAATCAGACTTGTACAATAATAGCCAAAATAATAGAACCCATTTTAACAAAATGAGTATTTCGAATTATACATGATATGAATTTACGTAAATAAAACCTACACGACATCTATAGATTCGAACGCCCGATAAAGCCGTAATTACTCGAGGCGAAAGAAAATGAATCAATTCAAGAGGGGCGGTATTAATTGGGATGACTAATATATTGCTCCCTAAAGTACTTTTTTTCAGGAAGTCGATTGTTAGCTCTACCGAAATAAGAATGTTTGATATATTATTTACCTGGCCACTAAGAAAGTTTTGCGCAAAAAAGTTTTTAGTATGGAACTCAAACTCAATAAATGGGTTAAAAAATATTATTAAAGTGTTAATAGACTTAAAACTTATGAGTTTAGACATTGACAAGGATTTTGGATATGTGGTTATAGGTAATTATAGGTCTTGCGACTGACTTCAGACTGTATCAAATGTGGAAGCTTTTGATTACACTTAGAAAGAGCACACAAATATACCTACTGTTTACAGATTTATAAATTAAAAGCATTTCTTAGTACAATTCAGGGGTGTAACACGGGAGGTGTTACACTAAATAAAAAAATGTATCTATAGAGTATTAAAAAATTCTAGAAACATTTGATTACGAAGTTCTAAGCCTCTGTGTTATTATTGGAATCTCATCGTTAGAATTATCTCAATTTATATTATTGGAACAATCATTATTGTGTGATTGTGGGTCTTTTATCTTATTAAATATATTTATTTTGAGTATGACCTCTCGACAGCAAAAACATTTACGTTTCAATAGCAATTTAAAAGAATAAAATTAAAGTAAGTGTAAAACCCACGAAACTGGAATAGAAAACGCTATATTTTAAAATGGGAGGTTTTCCACAATGGAATCTGAAGTTTTTTTATCTGATAACACATCAAAATTTCATTTGAAGTATATTCACATAATTTAAACTTCTTTTATTAATCTAGTTATTTTAACTAAGTGTAGGTTGGAATACTTTTAAATTAATAACGTAATTATTTTTTTGTATAAAATTGAATGTTATCGCTAAAAACAACACAATTTTCTGGTAAGTACAAAGTTCTGAGAATACATGTGTTTACAATTTTGCAGATAACCCCAATAATTGTAACAATTTATTTAGAAGACATTATCACAGCAAATCAAATCCTCCCCAGTCAGAGTCTACATAACCAACAATGATAACATCATTTTTATTTCTTTGAAACACAAAACTTAAAATACAATAGGTTATGGGCCCAGACTGGGGAGGTGATTTGGTTGATAGAAGGTCAACAGTTGGGTTTGTTTTTAAAATATTTGGTTCTCCTGTTTCATGGTGTACTATAATGCAGCCATCTGTAGCGTTGTCCTCAACTGAAGCCGAGTACAAGGCACTTAGTATGGCTACAGCAGAAGCTTGTTGGCTAAAACAATTAATAAGTGATTTTTCTATTAATGTTGAGTATGTATTAATGTATGAGGATAACCAAAGTTCAATTAAAGTAGCAAAAAATCCAGTTTTACAAGTAAGAACAAACAGCCAGCAGACATGTTGGCGCAGTACCATAGACACGTAGTTTTAATTTTTATGTTGCTAAGGGTAAGCATCGTCGCACCTACTATCCACTAAGGGAATCTTTAAAATAAGAATTTTAAAAAAATTCAAAAATATATATTTTCATAGTTATTATGTATATAAAGAATGATGTGGATGTTATTTAAATCTAAAGGTATTGGTAAGTCACGAAAATTGGATAATCTCGAGTGGTTATCTACTAGTTATCTATTGCGTAAGTGTGATAATCGAAGGATGCATAATATTATTTCTAATGAATTACAAGGCTTTATTAAACCTTCTAATTTAAAGCAAATTGACAATAAACTACTTCAGTAGTTCTTGATGATAAATAAACAATATCAGGTACATTAATATCTAAACTAAAAATTTTTAAGGCAATTTTAAGGATAGCTTCGCTTATACTAAAATTATGAAGAGTTTCATTAAAAGATTTTATGAACGAAGATGTAACCAAAATGTGGTTTTTAAAGATTGAAGCTGTTATTTTTATTATTTGAACATTTTAAAGCATTATTATACTCTAAAGCGTCTTCATCGTCAAGTGTGCCAAACATATGTTTGACAGTTGTCCATTGGAATCGTGTGAATTCTTTTCAAAATTAAAAACTAGCTAAAGGGGATACAGTTTTCATCGCAAGAAGATGCGCTTGTTAAATTAAGAGAATCTTGGCTACAGGACAAGGGCCTAATTAATTACGTACTTTGTGTACCTCTATAGACACCAATCTAATGAATCGTCCTACATTTGGGTACCTACTACATACTAAATTATCACAGTTCAGGTTAATATTTAAAAAGGCGATACGAATTAAATCTATTTAATTTATTGAACAAATTAGTGTATGAGACATTTACTATAATAAAGCACATCAAAATGTTCAATCAAAAGTCTGATTTGATTTAACACTTTGACGGACAGTAAAAGAGCCATTAAAACATAATTGTTATCACCTTCGGGTCCAGCAAAGGGTTAAATGCATTTACTTATATAATTAGGGTAAGTTTGGGAAATAAAATAATACCATTAAATATGTAACCATAATAATTATTATATTCAAGTAGTCACACATAGATAAATTCTGAATAAAATCATTTAGCCACAGCCATTTAAATGAAGTAAAGTTAATCGATACTATTTTAGTAAATTATTCAATCTTAAATTAAGGATTTAAAATCAGCTCAATATATTTATCTATAATATATTCTATCGTTACAGTAATCAAATTATTTCGTTCCTACGATCCAGTCAGGATAACTTCACGCTACCCCACCATACAGTTTAATTACTAATCTAACAGTAGGTGCTTTTTATGCACAGTATCAATGAGACATTATATGTTCTCGTACAGTTTATCAAATATAACTTCAGGTTAACCCACTAAACAGTTTATACATTAATCTAACAGTAGATGCTTTTTATGCACAGTATCAATGATACAGTATATGCTCTTGTACAGTTATTTCACAGTTAATACTATAATTAAAGGATATAGATCAATTAATCTAGCATAGCAACTTTATAGTAACCTTTGAAATATAAAAATAGAAAAACAGTTAGAAAAATAATAAATTAATTAACTCACTTGTTATCCGGCTTTGTCCTTAAAATATTTTTAGCAAATACAATCTTTCTGCAAATTACCACTTTGCTTGATAATTCATTATCCGGCTATGTCCTTAAAATATTTTTAGCAAATACAATCTTTCTGCAAATTACCACTTTGCTTGATCGCCCCAACAAAATTGTCCCGCCATCCGCCATTACCTTGCTTTTTATTCCCTTCCCTTATCCCAAAAACGCGGGATGACGTGACTTTGTTGAACAACCAATCACAGTTAACGTTGCAAATTTATAGTGTCAATTGGAATACTTTTATATGTTAATATACAAGTACACATAAATTGAATTAATATACAGTACTTTAAAACACTAACTGTTAAACAATACGAATCTTCACATAAACCAAAAATAAAACATTCAAGTATAAAATAAATAAATTACAACGGAAACAGTGTCCGCTTTTAAGATTGAACTTAAGATTATATCAATTTTATGGGAATAAATACAAAAGTTATCAATATAATTTTTAAACATATCATACACATTTTCTTAATAACTAAGAATAATTGGTAAATTTAAAAAAAGTCGTTATTTGATCAATCTACCTTTTTAAACGAATTACTACAGAGCCATCAACTTATCTGTGAAGTGGCAGAAAATGGAACTACAGAGTTCTACGAACTACTATTGGTTAAATGCAACGCTCTTCACTTCACAGATAACCCAGTAGAATTGTAATAACTTCACTATGCAATAATCAATAATAATAATTTCCTAACACGGCCATACTGATAGTACTTCGTCCCGAAGTACATTATGCAATATGTAATAACAAAACTAAATAATGCTTCAAATGACGAATCAAATTATTATTAATAAGTCATAAAAAATATATATGTAAGAAGTGATCAACAAAGTAAATGTGTTCCAGTGTCTCACGATTCACGACTAGCACTTCTAGACTAAAAAAACAAAAAAAGTCAAAATCTAATTCATTTATCATTGAGTATTCTCGTTTTCCTCTACCCAATTACCTGGATATAATCGCAACTTCTCCTTGGCGACATCAATATTCCTCAAGTTTCCTAATCCTTGAAGATGGTATCGGTCATGGGGAAGAATGGCAGATATCCTATATGGACCCTTAAATCTAGGACTAAGTTTGTCATTCCTCCTATGATCCTGATTTACGTATACTATATTGCCTATTTCAAAATTCTTATTATCTCGCCTAGTCTTATCAAAACGATTTTTAAACTTAGCAGCTAGTAAATTTAAACGTTGGTGGGCTATTTCACGATCTGCCCTTACATCTGTATTACACTCAGATACATCAATATCATTTAAGCGTGATTGTATAGATGGAATATTTGCGTTGCAACCAATAAGTAAACGCATTGGCGTAAAACCCGTGGATTTTTGAAAAGTAGTATTGATGGATTGCTGTACTTTCCACAAGCCGCTTGGCCAGTCTGACGAACCATTGCAGGTTGTATTTAACATATCTATAACAGTGGTTACATAACGTTCTACTCGACCATTGCCCCTAGGTGTCCCCGTAGCGATCATGTGATGATTAATTTTTAATTCCCTAAATAAAGACTGAGTTTGATTAGAACTAAAATTAGAACCTTTATCTGTTATAACTAGTGAGGGTGTTCCAAATGTAGTTATCGTATCTCTCAAAATTGGAACCAATTCAGCGGAAATTAAGCTTTTCAAGGGTCTCAACAAACAGAATTTAGTAAAACCGTCTATCATTAACAAAACATATTTGTATCCATCTAGTGATGCTGTAAATGGGCCTGAGCAGTCTAAGTGAATAGTGTGGAATGGGATAGGAGCCTTATCTATTGGATGTAAAAATCCTTGTTTTGGACCTACATGAACCTTTCGTTGTATACATATTAAGCAATGCTTTATATATTTTTTTACGTAAGTGATCATACGTGGAAACCAAAAATGTTCACGAATTTTTTCTAACGTTTTCTCCAATCCTACGTGGCAATTTTCGTCGTGGAAAATTTGCAGTAGATTGAATCTAAGTCCTTTTGGAATATACAGTTTAGGCTCACGATTTGGAACTCTGTAATACAATAAATTATTGCGCAAAAAATATTGATTCTGATCAATTTCACCAGCTACAACTCGACTTATTAAATTTTGAGTTTCCATGTCATTGCCTAACCAAGATGGGGTTCCGTCTATTAAATTAATGACATTAACTACACTTTGTTTATGATTACTGTTTGTAGGTGGTAAATCTAATTGAGAAACTTGAGAAGCATTATTTTCCACTGGATTACGGCTCAAATAATCAACATGTCCTATATATTTTCCTTTTTTATAGACAATCTCAAAATCAAAATCCTGCATAATAGTCCACCATCGAGCTACGTGAAGAGAAAGATCCTTTTTGTTCATGGTGGATTTAATTGAATTACAATCAGTATACAGTTTAAATTTTATCCCTAACAAATATACCCTGAAATGTCTCAAAGCATTAAATATTGCTCAATCTTTTAACAGTAAGAACAAATCTTAGTGCTAGGTTGAGAATCAGAAGGTTTAACTAGAACGGACTTATTATGATAACATTGGGATTGTACATGGCCAATTTTGTTACAAATAAAACATTTTCTTTCAACTGCCAGTTTGCTACGCTTAGGTATAACAGATTGTTCATTATTATCTATAGGTCGTTTCTTAGTTTTACTGTACGGAGAAAGGAGACTTATAAGACTAGCAGTAGAAGTTAAATTACTATTAAGAGCAGACATTCTTACATCAACATTACTAATGCCACCACAAATTAATTCAATTATTTGATCATTAGTAAATGTTATCTTTGTACATTGAAGTAACCTAATTTTTTTCCCTGGCGTATTCTCCATAAGATTCCGAAGAGTCGGACGTAAAAAGAACAGCCATTGTGAGTTTATCAGTTAAATTTCTAAGTTCAGGAAAAGCATTTACTATGTCGTCTCGAAAATTTTCCCACGATCTTCCAAGAGGTGGGTCCCAGTTTTCGAACCATAATACAGCAGTGCCCTTGAGGGCCTTACCGGCTTTCGCAGCTGTCTTGATGGAGCTCCATTTGAATTCCTTTGCTAACACTTCAATAGAATTACACCAACTAGCAGCTCCAGTGTGGTTTTTATTTGGGTCGAAAATTGGCAGTGCCACATCATCATCCCTTTGTTCCACTACTTGCTTAAACAGACTCAGCAATGCTCCAGGGTCCATTTTGTTATCCGGAAAATGATTTTTAAAAAAAATAGGTTAAAGTTCTATCCCACTTCTGATGTTAAATTAAGAGAATCTTGGCTACAGGACAAGGGCCTAATTAATTACGTACTTTGTGTACCTCTATAGACACCAATCTAATGAATCGTCCTACATTTGGGTACCTACTACATACTAAATTATCACAGTTCAGGTTAATATTTAAAAAGGCGATACGAATTAAATCTATTTAATTTATTGAACAAATTAGTGTATGAGACATTTACTATAATAAAGCACATCAAAATGTTCAATCAAAAGTCTGATTTGATTTAACACTTTGACGGACAGTAAAAGAGCCATTAAAACATAATTGTTATCACCTTCGGGCCCAGCAAAGGGTTAAATGCATTTACTTATATAATTAGGGTAAGTTTGGGAAATAAAAGAATACCATTAAATATGTAACCATAATAATTATTATATTCAAGTAGTCACACATAGATAAATTCTGAATAAAATCATTTAGCCACAGCCATTTAAATGAAGTAAAGTTAATCGATACTATTTTAGTAAATTATTCAATCTTAAATTAAGGATTTAAAATCAGCTCAATATATTTATCTATAATATATTCTATCGTTACAGTAATCAAATTATTTCGTTCCTACGATCCAGTCAGGATAACTTCACGCTACCCCACCATACAGTTTAATTACTAATCTAACAGTAGGTGCTTTTTATGCACAGTATCAATGAGACATTATATGTTCTCGTACAGTTTATCAAATATAACTTCAGGTTAACCCACTAAACAGTTTATACATTAATCTAACAGTAGATGCTTTTTATGCACAGTATCAATGATACAGTATATGCTCTTGTACAGTTATTTCACAGTTAATACTATAATTAAAGGATATAGATCAATTAATCTAGCATAGCAACTTTATAGTAACCTTTGAAATATAAAAATAGAAAAACAGTTAGAAAAATAATAAATTAATTAACTCACTTGTTATCCGGCTTTGTCCTTAAAATATTTTTAGCAAATACAATCTTTCTGCAAATTACCACTTTGCTTGATAATTCATTATCCGGCTATGTCCTTAAAATATTTTTAGCAAATACAATCTTTCTGCAAATTACCACTTTGCTTGATCGCCCCAACAAAATTGTCCCGCCATCCGCCATTACCTTGCTTTTTATTCCCTTCCCTTATCCCAAAAACGCGGGATGACGTGACTTTGTTGAACAACCAATCACAGTTAACGTTGCAAATTTATAGTGTCAATTGGAATACTTTTATATGTTAATATACAAGTACACATAAATTGAATTAATATACAGTACTTTAAAACACTAACTGTTAAACAATACGAATCTTCACATAAACCAAAAATAAAACATTCAAGTATAAAATAAATAAATTACAACGGAAACAGTGTCCGCTTTTAAGATTGAACTTAAGATTATATCAATTTTATGGGAATAAATACAAAAGTTATCAATATAATTTTTAAACATATCATACACATTTTCTTAATAACTAAGAATAATTGGTAAATTTAAAAAAAGTCGTTATTTGATCAATCTACCTTTTTAAACGAATTACTACAGAGCCATCAACTTATCTGTGAAGTGGCAGAAAATGGAACTACAGAGTTCTACGAACTACTATTGGTTAAATGCAACGCTCTTCACTTCACAGATAACCCAGTAGAATTGTAATAACTTCACTATGCAATAATCAATAATAATAATTTCCTAACACGCTCACTGCGTTCGAGAAGGCCTGAGGAAGTTCCTGTTGCAGACTGGAAAATGTGCTTTATTAAAATATAGATATTGTGATTACAGATATAATTTCCACCAGGCACAATGTAAAGTAAACACAAAATAAGATTAAAAAATATTTATTGTACAACAAAAAGTGGCGTGCATATAAATGAGAATATCTCTACGTCTGAAAATGCGTATCTAAGTATTGCATACATTGTTTTGGATTCGTCTTACAGCAATATTAATCCTTTTGGGCCAATTTTTAATGCTTCTATCATTATTTAGACTAATTTTAAGTATTCGTCATAATTTCTGTGGAAAGGCTCATCAAGTGGCAAAGTTATTCTCCAGATAATATTTATCTGACGATTCAAATTCAAATATTTATTTCTCAAAATTGACTGTTCTTATTGAAGTCAAAAAAAACATGACTTTACCACCAGTTCGTTGCACTTTCTCTTTCTGTCTATTAAAAATATTCTTATTTACATCTGTCAGCTCGGCAAGTCTCCCTCCCCCAGATTATCTAAATGACGAATACCCTCAAACGGCACCCAATCACAAGTTAACGCGGTATCCAGCCATCGCCTTCCTCACCCATATTAGGGGAAAGTGAGCGACCCATCACCCGACGCTACCCATAAAAAGACGTACTTTAGTGACAATGACGCTTTCGATATTCACCGGGACGTAGAACTCAATGAACAAACAGACACATTACACAATATGTTATATTACAAATACTAGCAAAAACCTTTTCATGACGAGATTATACCCAAGGGCTTTTATCGTTCAAATAATCGGATAGTTTATAATAAGCTTTAGCACACAACTTTTTTATTTTATTTATTTATTACAAAATCCACAGCTCTATAACAGATTACAAGTTAGCATATTGTGATAATACATAAAGCCAATTAGGGATTTACATTTTTATACTGATTACCACAGATGGTGTTACATTAAATAATAAAAAGTAACTTGTTGTGATGGAGATACAAACTTCACTATTTATCAAAATTCTCAAAGTGAAATGAATGTAGGATTGTACGTGTGTTCATGAGTGAGTTAGTGAGTGTGTGTTAGTGTACGTGTGTGTGTGTATGTGAGTGGGTGTGTAATTCGATCAAGTTTTGTTTAGTTTGGTGTTAAATGATCTGATTATTTTAGCCTTAAAACTTTATGAAGCCTACTGTGGGATATCGTTGCACAGAGCTCTCGAGACGACCAGCCTGCACCGCCGCTCGCCGCATACTGTGGGACAACAATAGTATCGCGTAAGCAGCGCCTGAGTCGACCGATCTGCGCGGTCGCTCGACGCGTACTGAAGCGCGCGCGCTTTTTTTTTTTTGTTCCCCGTTTGGGCAGGAGGCAAAAAATTCATTTCCGCATGTCTCTCGCGCGCGTTACAAGGCATCCGGGATTAGCTCCTAATGAGCACTACCCGCTAAAAAACCCCCTGTCGGCTCGTGCAATTTTTTGCCACTCAGCCTTCATCTGAGCGACGGCCAATTGGAGAAAGAGGCCGCGCTAGCGGGGCCCAGAAGGGGTCACCCGCTGGGATTACATAGCACTGAAGGTGCTCAAAGCACTGAAGGTGAATACATAGCACTGAAGGTGCTCAAAATGAAAAGTAAATAATTTAAAAAAAAATTTTAAATTGCAAAATAAAATTGAATTAATTCGCATTTACGTTAGAATTAGAATTTGCGGCCAGAAGGGCTTCGAGATCCGCTGACAGTCTGATGGAAGAGTACGCTTGCGCTTTCCTAGGCCTAGCGACTTTGAACTTCTAATCTAAGACAGGATTAGTATATGAGACTGAATCACGAACTAGAGGATTGGGATGGGTTTCGGAGCGTTTGAAGAACGCTTCAGAGAGTGTTTTGAGGTGTTGTTGTACTGTAGGCAGTTCAAGATCTCTATGCAAGTCCGCGTTACGCACGTACCACGGTGCGTTTGTGGCCCTGCGGCAAAAGAGGTTTTGAACTACCTGCAGTTTGTGCAGGAAGGAGGGGTTGGCGTGGGCAAAGATTGGCGAGGCATATGTCATGACGGGTCTAACGCAGACCTTGTAAAGTGTACGTTTGTTTCTGAAAGACATTTTACTTTTTCTACCTAACATGCTATTAGGTCTTTACCTATGAAATTGCCGTTTTTCACGAAATAAATGAAGCGTAATTTTTTTATATATTTTTTATTTCTATTAATCATAATAATCACCCATGCAATCAATGCATCTTTGCCAACGCATTGGTAGCTTATTGATGCCTTTCTTGAAGAAATCAGCTGGACGGGAGGCAACAAATTCTTCAAAGGCATTTTGTACTGCCTCTCGGGTATTGAATTTTTTTCCCACCAAGAAGTTATCCAAATTCTGGAAAAAATAGAAGTCTGTAGGCGCAAGGTCTGGTGAGTACGTGGGATGACGGAGAACTTCCAACCCCAACTCTTGTAGCTTGGAGACCCTCTGCTGTGCAGTATGAGGTCGCGCGTTGTCGTGCAGGAGCAGTGGAGCCGAACGATTGACCAAAGCTGGTTGGAGACGTGCGAGCTTCTCCATCATTGTGTTCAGTTCTTCACAGTACACATCTGCAGTAAAGCTTGTCCCGTTTGGCAAGAAGCTGTGATGAATTACACCCGCGTTAGACCACCAAACAGTGACCATCACTTTTCTAGGGGTAAGTTTTCGTTTAGGGCATTGTTTGGGTGCTGAACCAGGGTCCAACCAACTTGCTGAGCGCTTACGATTGTCAAACAGGATCCATTTCTCGTTACAAGTAACAACGCGGTTCAGAATTCCTTCATTTGTATGCCTGCTGAGCAGTGCAAGGCACTGTTACGGAGCGGGTCTCGGTTAAGTTTTTAAAAAAAACTATTTAATTACACAAACGATTATTTATTTGTAAAAAACACAGAGAAAACTATACGCGACGGAGGTCCAATCCAATACTGAATAAAAGTAACGATTTCTAACGCGGTTTAGACTTACGTCGGTTTCCTATTGCATTGACGTCAATGCAATGGGAAACTCAGCGATTTTATTTTATATACTAAATAATGCAAATTGAGATATAACAACCCCCCCGTTAAGATCGATCATCACATCTCAAAGTGATGAGAGATTAATTCAAAACTAACGCGAGAAATTGGACTTTCGTTTGGCACATACAATAAAAACAGAAATTACTTAATTGCTAGCATTGACACAACAACGTAGAAAACATAATACAATAAAATAAAATGCAATAAAATAAAAGACAATAAAATGAAATATTTTAGAAAACTAATACAAAGGTTTTTTTTTATTTTTATTTTATTTATTATTTTTTTTTTTTTATATAGTCCAAGTATGGCTTAATATTATATTTATTACTATTTTCAAAACACTAAATGATCATTAACTTATACTATAAGTATTAAATGTGGAACTTAACTTAAACTAATTCATTACCGTATTTAACTAAGTAAAACTATACATTATGATCCTTTATGAAATTTGTTAAGACAACATTCCTTTTCAAAGGGGTTGGCGTGCTAACACAGGTTTCCTCCACCACAGAATCATTTTTGGTTGTGTCCTTAAAGACAACAAGGGATGTTGGTTGATCAGTGTGAGATCTAGAGTTGTTACACTGATTAAAAATCTGTATACAACACGGCGGTTTGTTACAAGTTATATTTTTACGACATTTATACAGTAGATATAAAATAAACATGATGCTGCTAAATAGACTGATAGACATATAATGAGTGCCATATGTCTCGAAGTGAGACGGGTTTTCTAATTTTTCTAATTCATTCTCCATTGACCGGAGATGGATGCTAGCATGTAACAATGAATCAAGATTGCCAATATTTTTTAAGCTAGAGTGTGGAAGTTTTGAAAAAGTTTTATTTATCTTTGAATGCTCGCAACAATCGTCCAATAAAATATTAAAATTCGACACCGTGTTAGTCACATTACCGAGTGGCGTTTCGCCTACCGCGGTGAACTGTAGTGTTTTATAGAATGCCTTACAGTTTCTAGGTAGAGTTAAGATTCCGGTTCCAAATAATATTACATCCTTGTTTGAATCATATTTTTCGCAACTTATATGGCATTTACCTGGTTCCGATTGAACATAAATCCAACGATTAAAACTAATTTTATGAAATACGTCTATCGATCCATGGATTAACCTAGTCACACAAGTGTCTGGCAGTTTAGTCACAACCTCACTCAACAGAGTCGTTTCGCACGTAGGATTGGCTATAACGGAAAACATGTCTGAAAGCACACACACAAAACACTTTTCACTAATAAGTTTGCACTTTTCAATGTCCCTTATCAGTGAGTAAAACATGCGATCACTTGTTACTGCTACATATGAGCTAGTTGGTTCGATAAGAATATAAGTGTCTGGTTTCAATATATCATAAGGGACTGGTAATGGGATTATATTATATAAGTTATAGGTTTGGGGTAGGACTAAGGGAATCATAAGAACGAATACTATTCTACTTTGATAATAATAACAAACTAATTTAGAGATATCGGTTATCTCTTGAATGTTTTGTAAGGTAAAGGTAAAGATACAGGTAAATCATAATGGCTAGGTAACTTATTTCTATGCTTATCTAATTCACTATATAATTGATGAGGACTGAGTACAGTCGGATGCAACACGTTTAGTTTCGCGAATAAAATAGCGTTGTTTATGTCATCGATATCAAATGACGACGTTAAGATTATTGACTCTAAAGAGTTAGATAAAGAGTTTATTTGAGATTTAATTGAAAGTTTATCATTCGTGTTGGAAACGGTCTCTAAGATTTTATGTATCATTTCCATATTTTGTAAAAGATGCATTTCATTTCGGTTAACTTTGGACAAAGTATTATTAAATGACGTGATGGTAGATTGTATAACATGGATATTATCTTTCATGAGATAAGCGATATGTTTTTCATCTGTCTGTACGTTGTTGATCGCTTCCGAGAATTTAACAGCATCCTCGGCGTCTAATGTACCGAAGATAGTTTTTAAGAGAGATCCTCCTAGGTCGAGAAGGCCTCTTTTAAAACGTTTATTATGTCTATCACTTTGAAGTAAATATGATATGGAAGAAAACTTATTTACATTAATTAAATGCTGATTTTTCAACGCGGAGAGTGAATTGGTACAGTCTGTTTGTATCTTAGATGACGTCAGAGAGTTGCAGAATACATTGAGCTTTTCCAATAAGAACTCTATTTTATCTAAATTAGGTTGAATATGACTTATATCTAAGTATGCTAAGACTTTCCAGTCGTTATTGGTAAACTTAACATCTAAGAGCTTATCGAAATAAAGTCCTGGGCTACTTATTATGGGCGATACGTAATCTGATCTGGCTAGCGGTGATAGCGTAGATCTGAAATAGGACGAAAGACTTATGTTATGATAACTTATACCTATTGTTATATTTACTAAACTAAGACATTATGACGAATCGTCACTGGCCGGTTTTATTTCGTCGAAATGATGACGTACGTGTTTACGATTAATAAGTACTGTGACGGTATGGTTACCGTTAAGCTTAATTATTTTATAGGGGCCTTTCCACACTTGGGATAAAGCCTTATTTTGCTTGTGATGACAACGAACATAGACCATGTCACCCGCGCTATAAGAAATAGGTTTCGTTCGAGAGTCGTAATATTTTTTAGATTTTTCTTTGGACGTCTGAATATTTTGGAGAGCTTTCTGTCGGCTATAATAAAGACGATGATTAAGTGCTCGAATGTAATCGGTATAAGTGTTATTATCTAGGACGTCTATGCTAGATGGTAAATAGGGTTTAAAACCAAACAATAGTTCTAAAGGGGAGTATCCCGTCGTGCTATGCACGTTTGAATTGTAGGCTATCATAGCGCTCGGGACATAAAGGTCCCAAGTGTTTTGATTTTCACCTATATAAGACCTCAAATATTCCTTAAGGGTAGAGTGGTTCCTTTCTAGTGCGCCACAAGTTTGGGGATGATAGGGTGAAGCGAAAATATGCTTAATACTAAATAATTTTTCTAATTGTTTAAATAAGTCAGAACAGAAATTTGTACCTTGATCGGAAATTATCATTTTAGGTATTCCCATGTGTGAAATATAATTAACAAATACTGTGGCTGTTTCTTCAGCCGAACATGACTGCATGGGGTAAGCTTGTGAAAACTTGGTAAGGTCGTCTTGTACGGTAAGTAGAAATTTATATTTATGTTCGTATGTTTCAGGAAGTGGACCGACAAGATCTAGATAAATTTTTTCGTTAGGCCGTGATGCCGTGGAGGTTATTATCATAGGGGCCCGATTTGTTTGCCGTAAGGGCTTATTAATTTGACACGAGCGACAATTCTTAACATACTCTTCGATATCTAGCCGCATGTTTTTCCACCAAAATTGTGATATAATTCTTTCGAACATACGAGAGATGCCCGGATGTCCGGCGAGTGGTGAGTTATGGTTGTCCTTGAGGATCTGTTTGATTTCGCTTGGTGTTGGATATTTTATAGAGTTGTGATAAATATGAATTTTTATATTAGTGTTATGGAAAAGAAATGCAATAATGTTGTATATTTTTGTAAAAGATATTTTAGAGAATGGATCTGTGAAATCCGATACGGCTATCTCCTTCTCTTCGGGATACCAGTATTTTACCATGTCCCTATATTCGCGGAGAACGTTAAATATGTCTTTATATGTCATTTCATCAAAGTGATTTAATCTAATAAACAAATGCGTAAACACGTGGCTATCATTAGAAGTTGAGTAGTAGGTATGAAGTTCGCGTTCGACATCTCGGATATCGGGATCGCTTGTGGATGCACCTATGATGTCACTACAGTATGGTATGGATTCATCTAAGTCAATTGAGGTTGGATAAGCGATTAATTTTATTTTAGTTCTTAATAAATTTTGGTTATGTTCCTGAATGACGGTGTCAAAGGAAACACCGGGTTGTTTTGAGATTTGAACAAATTGGTCGTAAGTTTCAGATATTGAAGGAAGACTATGGGGATCGATGTTACTATCAGGAGATGGTGTAGGGTTACATATCATTGAACTATCGGTTGTATCATCTAGAGCGAGTACAGGGTAGCGAGATAATGCGTCGGCGTTTGCGTTTAGTTTTCCTTTTTTATATACAATTTCGTAGTCGTACTCTTCTAGTTTCAGGCGCCATCTGATGAGCCTAGAGCCGGGATCTTTGACGCTAAACAGCCAAACCAGCGGTTTGTGGTCTGTTATGATTTTAAATTTACGACCGTATAGATAGGGGCGGAACGTTTTCACCCCGAATAAAATAGCTAAGAGTTCTTTCTCTATGGTAGAGTAGTTGCCCTCGGCTTTGTTTAGGGTGCGTGACGCATATGAAATGGGTTTATCTTTGCCGATTTCACCTTGCGATAGTACGGCTCCTACCGCGTAGTTAGAGGCGTCGGTGGTTAATAAGAAAGGTTGGCTGAAATCGGGGTATTGAAGCAGAGGTGCTGACGTTAGTTTATCTTTGAGGGTTGTAAACGCTTGTTCTTGTTCATGAGACCATTGAAAAATAGCATCCTTTTTAAGGAGGGAAGTTAGAGGTTTTGTTATTTGGGAAAAGTTATTTATGAAACGACGATAGTATCCGACGAGACCGAGAAAGGATTTTATATCTTTAGGGTTTTTTGGTGTTGGGAATTGAGTAACGGCCTTGATTTTATCTGGATTTGGACAAACACCCTTGTCTGTGATTATATGACCGAGATAAGCGACTTCGCGTCTCAAAAATTCGCATTTGTCTGGTTGTAATTTTAAGTTGAATTTTCGTAAACGGTCGAATACTAATTTAAGTTTTGAAATATGACTTGGAAGGTCATGGCTATATATTATAGTATCATCCAAGTAGATATAAGCGTGTAGGCCTTGAAGACCAGAAAGAACCGTGTTCATCAGCCTTTGGAAGGTGGAAGGGGCGTTTTTCAACCCAAAGGGCATTCTGGTGAATTCGTAGTGCCCAGAGACACTTGAATTCGTGTTTATAGTGAATCCCGTTTTTGGTGCGTCTTTGGGACTCATTTTGACCTGGTGGAAGCCGCTGGAGAGGTCCAGGGTGGTAAAGTATTTGCAATGACCTAACTGGTCCAAGATGTCAGTGATGAGAGGCAGAGGATAACTTTCCGAGACAGTGACGTCATTGAGACGGCGGTAGTCTATAACTATTCGCCACTTCTTTTTACCAGAGGCATCCATTTTCTTAGGGACCACCCATACCGGGGCGCTCCAAGGTGAAAAAGAAGGACGTATAATATTCTGATCGAGCATTTTACGAATTTGTGAATCTACCTCTTCCTTATGGCATTCAGGGAAACGATATGATTTTACATGGATGGGAGGCGTGTCTCCCGAGTCTATAGTGTGCTCGATTGCGTTTGTGAATGACAAAGGTTCGCCTTCTAAATGAAATATGTCGGTGTAATGCGAGCAAAATTCTAAAAGGGTTTTTTTTTCTTCATAATTTAAATGGGAACAGCGAATAAGGTCTAATACCTTCTGCACTCTACTTGGATTAGAATAAGAGATAGAATTGACACATTGAGTTGGTATGTTGGAAGTACTTTGTAATTCGAGAGGATTTAATTCGACGACATAATTTTTAATTTCGATATCGGAATTTGTTGTATTTAAAATGGTGACATTAATTCTTTTATTGGGTTTTATAGTAACAATGCAATTAGCGAAATAAACGCCTTCTTTAAAAATATGATCTAATAATAGCCCTTCATTGTTTGGATAACGCTCGGGCGAGTAATTTGATACAATGCACTCGATAACGGCTTCGGTGCGAGCGGGAACTATATAAGTTTGCTGAACATAGTTCATATCCATGGTTTGCCCGCAAATATTAATTAAGTTCGAATCATAATCAATATGGGCTTTAAAATGGCCTAGAAAATCACTACCGATGATGCCGTCATACTCTAGATTTACGTCATCGTTTACTATATGAAATTTATAATTATAAGTGTTATTAAATAAATAAAAATCGATTTGAGATGTACCTAAAGATTCAGAACAATGTTCAATATTGTTAATTCCTTTTATCTTAACTATTTCGCTGGATAAGGTGTAAGTTTTGTCTAAACTAGATTTTTTTATAAGGCTTATACTTGCGCCCGTATCTACAAGAAGCCGTAAAGGATGCGTGGAAAGTTCAGTTTTTAAAACTATGTGAGGCAAGGATATTTTTGTAAAGTATGAATCTATCTCATATATTGGAATTTCAAAATTAGGTTCGGTTTTATTTTTAGTACAATTAGATAGAGAAGGTCTGACGGAGGCGGAGTCTTGGCTCAAAGAAACGAGGACTCCTGGAGGAGTATGTTGAGGTTTCTTTTTATTATGACTCGACGAGACAGCGGTTCTTTTAGAACAATGTCGAGATGAGTTAGAAATAGGACTCGACGAGACAGCGGTTCTTTTAGAATAATGTCGAGATGAGTTAGAAATAGGACTCAACGAAACGGCGGTTCCCGGAGGAATGTGTTGAGGTGGAATAGGTTTAGTATAAGATTTAGTAAGAGAATTGCGTGTGCCTAAATTTTCCGGAGAACGACGGCACGTTTTCGTAATCCGATTAGTTAGTTTAAATTAATATCATGTTCACCAACATTTTCACACGGGACTTGATAAGGTGTCGGTGACGGTGGCGACGGTGACTCGAATGTAACATGATGCATGTTCGCTGACTTATTCTGATCATTATTCAAATTACGCCTTTCATTATTATATTTTCTTTTACGACATTGTGTGATATCATGGCCTTTGTTTTTGCAATACCTGCAGAAAACGTGGGAGCCAGATGGATTGTTAAATGTTCTAGAATTTTGCGGTTCTGGGAAACCACGTGGTGGATTTATGCGCTTTTCCTTAGCATAACATTCAGATTCCGTATGCCCAGATTTTCCACAGGTCCTGCATTTAGATTTAGTGACTGTTTTATATAGAAGGTTTTGTATCTTTTCCTCTTCGAGGGCAATATTGATCGCGTCATTAAGAGACTTTGGATTTCTACACCTAACATTATTACTAATCCGCGGATGCAGTCCTAAGGAAAATGAAAATAAAGCTAAATCTTCCGTCATTGCGATCCGACCGGATAGATCTTTCTTAAGAGATTCGGAATTATATATTTCAGACTGTAAATCAGTAAGACAGCTTTCAACGCGAAGTGCAAATTGTGAAATAGATTCATTAGGTTGCTGCTTACAAGACTGTAGATCTAGCAATAGATGATTATAGTGTTTTCTTTCACCAAAATTTTGTTTTAGGAAACATTTTAATTGATTAAAATCTTCGAATATTTTATTAGAGCAAGCAATTTGAGCTTTGCCTTCTAAACGCGATAAAATATATTTATTCAATAATGTTTTTTGAGAATGTGATGCTAGGTCTAGAGCGTTTTGGCAGTTAGTTAGAAAAGCGGTGAGAGTTTCGCGATCTCCTTTATAAGGGCTAATGAAATTACACAATACATTAATAGGAAACTGTTCGCTTAATACGATTTCTGCGCTCGCACAGCTTTTCTTTGTTTCAACCGACATTGTGGAAAAGAAAAAAAATAGTCAGTAAAATAAAAATAGAAGAATATCTGGATAAAACGGTATGTTCGATACTTGGAATTTTATAGATAAATATTTTACTGGTAAAGGATTTAAGAATAGGAAGGGAATCACTAAAAATATTGAAAGACACTCAATAAAAATATTTAAAAATGTAGCAATAACAAATAATAATATGTTTCACTTACAGGGTCAACAGGATCACGAAGAACTTGAGCGGCATTTCAAGGTAATACGTCCACAGGGCCACAGCGGCGGCGCGTCTCCAGAACGCGACTATTATCAGGGACAGCAGGAACAGCGGCAGGCAGGCCAGGGCGGTGACCAATCTGAGGGACCGCAACGCAGCAGCGCTGGCAAGCGGCGATATACTATCGCCTCAGCAATGGCGACGAGAATAGAGCACCGACAGTAGCGATGCTTTCAGCAGGACGTCTGCAGCGGGGACGTCTTCAGCAAGATGTCTTGAATGAGACGCCTTCAGCGGTGACGTCTTCAGCGGGACGTCTTCAGCGAATGTCTTCAGCAGCGATGGTAGTAGAACTGCTGCAGTGGCGATGGCGGCTGCGAGGTTAGGTAGTGGCCGTGCGTACTTCGCACTGGCAGAATGTGGAGAATGACTTTGGTACTGGTCTGCAGGCTTACGAAGTAAGGCTGACTGTCGAGACTCAGTCTGCACAAGAGTTTGACGAAGCGGACACAGAGATGAAATAGTCACAGAGATAAATCACGCTCCGGAGTTGGATTGGCACAGTACAGTTTTTGGGTATAATTTTTATTCACGACCCGTTATTAAATACCAGTGGAACAAAAACGGCTAATCAACACTGGTATCCCACTTCTGACACCACTGTTACGGAGCGGGTCTCGGTTAAGTTTTTAAAAAAAACTATTTAATTACACAAACGATTATTTATTTGTAAAAAACACAGAGAAAACTATACGCGACGGAGGTCCAATCCAATACTGAATAAAAGTAACGATTTCTAACGCGGTTTAGACTTACGTCGGTTTCCTATTGCATTGACGTCAATGCAATGGGAAACTCAGCGATTTTATTTTATATACTAAATAATGCAAATTGAGATATAACAGCACGTCTCCACGCGTACTTCGCGCTGGCGGTCATTGAGTTCGTGGGGTACCCATTTGTCAAGCTTTTTTACCTTGCCAATTTGACGCAAATGGACCAATATTGTTTTGATGCTAACGTCGAAAGCTGCTGCTAATTAAGCCGTGGATTGAGTTTCATCAGCTTCCACAATTGCCTTTAATTCGTCATTGTCGACCAAAGTTTCCGGACGACCACGGGGTTCATTTTTCAGGTCAAAATTTCCAGAACGGAAGCGGGTAAACCAATAACGGGTGGTGCGTTCGTTTCTAGTGTTCGCTCCGTAAACGTCGTTGATGTTGCGTGCCGCTTGTGCCGCTTTGCTGCCACGACGGTACTCATACTCCATAATTACTCGAATTTTTAACTTATCCATGATGACGAAAAATGTTCGAATGCGTTGAAAACAAAACACTAACTATTAAACAAATGACGATTTTAGAAAAAGAATTCCATGTTTGTCAAATAAAATTAATTTGAAATTAGAATTATCAGTCAAAAAAAAATATTTTCATTTGAAATGGCCAGTACGGCAAAACGGCAGTTTCATAGGTTTTTATTTAGGCGGCCTAAGTAGTGACGGGCGAGTTTCGATACTCTTTCGACGTGTGGCTTGAAAGAAAGCGTCGGATCTAATGTGACGCCTAAGTATTTAGTACTGCGCTTCCAGGGGATGGGAATGCCTAAAATTCGAATGTGGGGATCGCCAGCAGGACGACGGCGTTTGTGGTCGAAGCGCATCGCAGAACTCTTTTCAGGGTTCACATCGATGCGCCATTTTTGAAACCATACACCTAGGGCGTTTACGGCCTTTTGGAGTCTGGTTACAAGGTGCGGAACCCTGTGCCTTTGGTATAGAGTGCGGTGTCGTCGGCAAAGAGGGCGAGTTCGACGCCTTTCGGCGAGATGGGAATGTCGTTGGTGTACACGGTGTACAACAGAGGGGCGAGGACTGAGCCTTGAGGGACTCCAACCGGAAAGCGTGCCTTCATGTTTAAATCGAAACGTACGGTCTTTGAGAAACGACGCTATTAACCTGACTAGGCGATCCGGTAAGCCTATTTTGTAGAGTTTATAAACGAGACCGCTGTGCCAGACTTTGTCGAGAGCCTTGGCTACGTCAAAGAAAACCGCGACTGTTTTATAACGACGCGGATAGAAACCGTCAAGTATGTACTCGACGATTTGATGGACTTGCTGAGGGCAGGAGTGCTTAGCGCGAAAGCCGAACTGATGGGGAATTATGAGAGGATCGCCATCCGTTGGAAACAGATGGTTCCGCATTCGAGAGAGTATGACTCTCTCGAGAAGTCTAGACATTGCCTTGAGGAGGCTGATGGGTCTGTGATTAGCCGGGATATTCAGAGGTTTACCCGGCTTGGGAATGCCTATGACTGTTGTTTCTTTCCAAGCTTTTGGAAAGTAGCTATGGTCGAAGCAGGCATTGAAAATGATAGCTAACAAGGTAAGCACCTGTTGAGGCAGGGGCTTAAGTGCGTGGTTGGAAATTCCATCCGCACCCGGAGCCTTTTTGGACTTTGATTTCTAATGAGAAGCAAGATTTCGTCATTAGAAACTGTGACGGGGTCGGCGGTGATGGGGAGAGAGTCTGTGCGAAGGACTTCGTCCTCCACCGCCTGGATGTGTCAGGGATCAGCAGGTTGCGTGCTGGGCGAGCATTGTGCGGCAATACTGTCAGCAAAGCATTCGGCTTTCTCTTCGACTTCGAATGCAGTAGTGCCATTGGGACGAGTGAAAGGAGGAACGTAAGAGGCGGTGTCTACTCGTAAGGCTCGGGCCATGCTATAGTACGCTTGGTGGGACGGAGAGATATTCGCCATGAGATCGTTCATCTGAGCGTCTCGGAGTTCTGCGAGGCAAGACCTTACTTTACATTGTAGCTGATTTGCAGCTAATCTATAGGCGGGCGTGGGATATTTCTTGGCTCTCCGGAGAGCCGCGTTCTTGGCTTTAATAAGATTGCTAACGGCTAAGGGAAGCGTTGGTTTGCCTTGCTTAGCAACCTTATCGTTAACACTGATGGCTGAGTTGATAGCATCAGTGAGAGAATTGACTAATGAATCTATTTTATCCGGACTATCAATTTGATCGGGCGAGATCGCGAGCGGAGAGTTCGGGGCCTCTAAGGCTGAAATTAACGTATTTTTAAAGCCTTTCGAATTGGTAAAAGTCTTAGTAGAGGTGACGCTATCGTTAGGCGGTCCTAGCACGAGGGAGACGGGGCGGTGGTCAGAGCCTAGGTCATCGAGCGGTTCGATAGACCTTAGGTCGAGGTTTATTGGCTTGACTATTGCAAAATCGAGGATATCAGGAGAGTGGTTCGGGTTGTCGGGATAGTGAGTGGGAGTGATGGGAGAGATGACATCTAAGTCAAGTGAGTTTATGATGTCGAGGAGACCGATACCGCTGGTGTTGGTTGATAGGCACGTCCAGTCAGTATGTTTGGAGTTAAAGTCTCCGAACATAATGACTGAATGGCCGAGGGCGAGAATGGCCTCAAAGTCGCTGCGGATTAGTCTGGTGCCACTTGGTATGTAGATTGAAGCTGTGATGATGGTTGGATGACCAGTCATAGCCAATCTACACACAGTGGCTTCCATGTTGAGGAAAGGAGGGGAAGGGAGAGGACAGCAATGGAATCCTCTTTTGTAATAAATAGCAGTGCCGCCGAAACCGTCGGAGTTGGGCCTGTCGTTACGAATAAACGCGAACTTGGGTATAGCGAATCCCCTGGAGCGGTTTGGAGTTAGCCACGTCTCTTGAAGAACCAATAAGTCTGGCTCGTTGTTCTGAAGGAACAGTTTGAGCTCAGGAAGGTTAGTATTAAGGCTACGAACGTTAAAAGTAACTAGGGATAGGCCCTTGGGTTTGGTACGACCGGACGCGGGATTTGCGGGTCTAGGCATTATATTGCTTATTTACGAATTTATACAAAAAATAAAATGTATAATGAACTTAGAAGCGAGTGATCTCGACTAACGCAAATAAACGCTCTTGAGGAGAGCGGGCGGAGTTTGCGTGCGAGTACGGAAATTTCCTTAATGTCGACGTTTTGAATGACGTCGAATACGGTCTTCATGTCCTCAGCCAACGACAACTGAGGTGAAGACGACGGAGCGGGACGCGGGCCTACGGGAGCTACGGGAGCTGGGATATGACGGGAAGGTGCAGGTGGAGCGGCCAGACGCTGTCTCCAGGACAGAGCCGGAGTAGGCGTCGGCTGCACGGGCTTTGCTTCCGGGGGACCCCGGTTGCGCAGCGGCGGGAAGTTATTGGGAGTGAGTGGCAGCGCCGGTTTAGGCACAGCCCTTTTAGCTGAAGAGCGCGGAGCGCGCGGGCAGCCCCTGTAGTTAGCTGCACAGGCAGCACACAGCACACAGGCAGGGGGGGAAGTGGATTCGGGAGTGCGAGTGCACTCTTTTGTGATGTGTGGGTCCAGGCACTTAACGCACCTGGGGGGAGCTGAGCAGTTAGCCGCTGCGTGGCCGCGGGGGTTGGGATGCTCGACGGAGATATTCGAAAGTCCGCAGATTGTGCGAGCCTCTCTGAAGATCTCCCTCGAGTTGGTAGTTTTGGTGAGGATAACTAAAGCTAGTGGAAAACGCCTACCGCGGTTAGAATGCATCTTGTGCACCGCTTCAGCCGGGAAGCCCTGAGACTTAAGGTCCTCGAGGATGTCGTCATTACTGAGTTCAAACGGGACTCCCCGTAGTACTGCGGGGATCTTACGCTCCTCCGGGAGGGCGTAGGTGTGATACGCGATTTATTTGATCGATAGAAGCCTAGTAAAAGACCGGAAGTCGTCGATGGTCGCGACCTGAATTTTAATTGATTCGCCAGCGTTGGCGGCTTTTAAGTAATTAATTTTGTGCTCTTTGCACAAGTTAGAAACCGCGGTCCAGCGCGCTTTTTCGCGGAGGAAGACGGGCGGAGGGAGCTGAGGCTTCGGTAGGACGGGAGCGCAGCGCGTCGCTGGCTTCGACGGAGACGCGGTCACTTCGCGTGACAAAAGCGGCGCGTGGACGGGTGCTGAAGGCAGCTTTTAGAGACCAATGTGAATGGAGGCTCAGGAGAGCCGGTTGAAGTAGCAGCGCCCGACGACGGTTCGGACGCGGAATCGGCATCGGAGTCACTCCCGGGAGCGGTACGCTTACGCCGCGACGCGCGAGATGACGTGACCGACGCGCAGTCCATATCGGATGGGACGGGAGACGCGGGAGAGCTGGTAAAGACCTGATGGGTCTGGGAATTGTTGGCCTGAGGGGCCGGGGTCGCGTTAATTGCTAATAAGGCCTGCGTGAAGACCTCGTCTGGAATGGGGATGCCGGATGCAGCAAGTGCCTGCGCGAACGCTTTCGCGAAGTTAATAGTGTTTTGCGAATCCATTAGGGAGGGAATTATATGAATAAATAAGTATATAATATATGCCTAGAGTTCCCTATAATAAACCTAGCGAACCATAGCGGCTAACCTCCCTACCAGCGGCAGGGGGGCTGGGTAAAATAACTTAAAACTAACCGTTGTTCGCCGAAGGCCGCTACCTAGAAACCTAAAAAAAGGGTGCGCAGGTAAAGAGTTGACCGCGTTAGGGTCAACCTTTACCGAAAAAAAAGGACAAATGTGCACGAAGAGACACAAATATGATAAAAATAAATATGAAAAAAGAAGAGAAAATATAAAATAGTAGAAGGAAATAATAAATAAAATAAAAAGGACTGGATCAGAACAAATTCGTTGTCACCGTTAAGTATCCTTTGTACTGAAACCAGACTACTTACGCTGGGCACTACACAGCACTCAGCACAGTACTTTGAAGACTAAGTGGCTTAGTCACAAAGAAAAATCACACTTCGATAGCACTCAGAGGGAGTAGAAAAACCTTGAAAACCGTAGAACGGAACCAACACGCTAAACTGTGATGTCAGTAGACTGAGCGCCACGGAATATCGGGAAGGTACCGATCAACGGAGAACGGGGTCTTGCACGTCCGTACCGGGCGACGATCGGAGCGAGCGCGCGCGCTGCTTGCGGGTCCTATTTATAATTTCGTGCATTATCCACGCAAAACATTTTAGTATGAACATTTCTCCCGTGTTGTGATTGGCTAGCGAAGTAAGACATACACTATTTTGACCTTATACTACCAGTGTGCAATTGAATTGTATATTATATGTAAATAAGCATAATAAATTATTTCAAGAGACGTGGCTAACTCCAAACCGTACCCAAGTACGCGTTTATTCGTAACGATAGGCCCAACTCCGACGGTTTCGGCGGCACTGCTATTTATTACAAAAGAGGATTCCATTGCTGTCCTCTCCCTACCCCTCCTCTCCTCAATATGGAAGCCACTGTGTGTATATTGGCTATGACTGGTCATTCGACCATCATCATAGCTTCAATCTACATACCTAGTGGCACTAGACGAATCCGTAGCGACTTTGAGGTCATTCTCGCCCTCGGCCATTCAGTCATTATGTTCGGAGACTTTAACTCCAAACATACTGACTGGACGTGCCTATCAACCAACACCAGCGGTATCGCTCTCCTCGACATCATAAACTCACTTGACTTAGATGTCATCTCTCCCATCACTCCCACTCACTATCCCGACAACCCGAACCACTCTCCTGATATCCTCGATTTTGCAATAGTCAAGCTAATAAACCTTGACCTCAGGTCTATCGAACCGCTCGATGACCTAGGCTCTGACCACCGCCCCGTCTCCCTCGTGCTAGGACCGCCTAACGATAGCGTCACCTCTCCTAAGACATTTACCAATTTAATTTAAAGTCTTTAAAAATACGTTAATTTCAGCCTTAGAGCCCCGAACTCTCCGCTCGCGATCTCGCCCGATCAAATAGATAGTCCGGATAAAATAGATTAGCCAAGAACGCGGCTCTCCGGAGAGCCAAGAAATATCCCACGCCCGCCTATAGATTAGCTGCGAATCAGCTACAACGTAAAGTTAGGTCTTGCCTCGCAGAACTCCGAGACGCTCAGATGAACGATCTCATGGCTAATATCTCTCCGTCCCACCAAGCGTACTATAGCATGGCCCAAGCCTTACGAGTAGACACCGCCTCTCACGTTCCTCCTCTCACTCGTCCTGTCCTCCATCTCTTTCCAACGGATGGCGATCCTCTCATTATTCCCCATCAGTTCGGCTTTTGCGCTAAGCACTCCTGCCCTCAGCAAGTCCATCGAATCGTCGAGTACATACTTGACGGTTTCTATCCGCGTCGTTATAAAACAGTCGCGGTTTTCTTTGACGTAGCCAAGGCTTTCGACATAGTCTGGCACAGCGGTCTCGTTTATGAACTCTACAAAATAGGCTTACCGGATCGCCTAGTCAGGTTAATAGCGTCGTTTCTCAAAGACCGTACGTTTCGATTTAAACATGAAAGCACGCTTTCCGCGCCTCGTCCCATAAAGGCTGGAGTCCCTCAAGGCTCAGTCCTCGCCCCTCTGTTGTCACCGTGTACACCAACGACATTCCCATCTCGCCGAAAGGCGTCGAACTCGCCCTCTTTGCCGACGACACCGCACTCTATACCAAAGGCCACAGTGTTCCGCACCTTGTAACCAGACTCCAAAAGGCCGTAAACGCCCTTGGTGTATGGTTTCTAAAATGGCGCATCGATGTGAACCCTGAAAAGAGTTCTGCGATGCGCTTCTACCACAAACGCCGTCGTCCCACTGGCGATCGCCCACATTCAAATTTTAGTCATTTCCATCCCCTGGAAGCGCAGTACTAAATACTTAGGAGTCACATTAGATCCGACGCTTTCTTTCAAGCCACACGTCGTAAGAGTTTCGAAACTCGCCCGTCACTACTTAGGCCGCCTAAATAGCATGTAAGGTAGAAAAAGTAAAATTTCTTTCAGAAACAAACGTACACTTTACAAGGTCTGCGTTAGACCCGTCATGACATATGCCTCGCCAATCTTTGCCCACGCCAAACCCTCCCTCCTGCACAAACTGCAGGTAGTTTAAAACTTCTTTTGCCGCAGGGCCACAAACGCACCGTGGTACGTGCGTAACGCGGACTTGCATAGAGATCTTGAACTGCCTACAGTACAACAACACCTCAAAACACTCTCTGAAGCGTTCTTCAAACGCTCCGAAACCCATCCCAATCCTCTAGTTCGTGATTCAGTCTCATATACTACTCCTGTCTTAGATTCGAAGTTCAAAGTCGCTAGGCCTAGGAATGCGCAAGCGTACTCTTCCACCAGACTGTCAGTGGATCTCGAAGCCCTTCTGGCCGCAAATTCTAATTCTAACGTAAATGCGAATTAATTCAATTCTATTTTGCAATTTAAAATTTTTTTTTTAATTATTTACTTTTCATTTTGAGCACCTTCAGTGCTATGTATTCACCTTCAGTGCTTTGAGCACCTTCAGTGCTATGTAATCCCAGCGGGTGACCCCTACTGGGCCCCGCTAACGCGGCCTCTTTCTCCAATTGGCTGTCGCTCAGATGAAGGCTGAGTGGCAAAAAATTGCACGAGCCGACAGGGGGTTTTTAGCGGGTAGTGCTCATTAGGAGCTAGTCCCGGATGCCTTGTAACGCGCGCGAGAGACATGCGGAAATGCTTTTTTTGCCTCCTGCCCAAACGGGGAACAAAAAAAGAAAAAAAAATTACTCAATTATTCCCTGCATATTTGCGTTTTAATTATCTCCAACTAACAGACCTAACAGTGGTGACCCCGATACAAATATGGAGCAATTCGAAGCACCATACAAAACAGGCGACGAACAGAAGTTTAACCTCGTGATTCCAGTATTAGAAAGAAAGAATAGACATCGAACAAATAATTGATATTATCTGCAAAGCGCCGACAACGGGGAAGTACCTAGCACTGAAAAATAGATTACTTTCGGTGTATGAAAAATCAGAGTCGCAACAATTTCAAAAGTTACTCAGTGGACTTGAGCTGGGTGATCAGAAACCGTCGCAGTTGCTTAGAGTCATGCGAGACCTGGCTGGAGACAAGGTGCGGGATGACGCACTCAAGGTACTACGGATGGGACACCTACCACCGCAAGTAAGAGCTGTGCTATCTGTAAGCACGGAATCAAGTTTAGATACTCTGGCAAACATGGCAGATAAGATGATGGAGCACACGGGCAGATCTATCGCGGCAGTC
Organism: Marasmarcha lunaedactyla; assembly: GCA_923062675.1. Lineage (NCBI taxonomy): Eukaryota > Metazoa > Arthropoda > Insecta > Lepidoptera > Pterophoridae > Marasmarcha > Marasmarcha lunaedactyla. The sequence continues at coordinate 5,021,276 of OV281361.1, read as the reverse complement.
AGCATCGAAGCACCCTCATCATCATCAACATCAGCTCAAGACGTGTTTTTTCAAACACTAACGAAGCAAATGGAGAAACTTTCAATTGAAATCGCAGAACTTCGACAAGCCACGACACACGTGCATCGCCGTCCTTACCGTCGTCAATATTACGATCGCGCAAGATCGAGACCAAGAACATACGATGGAAAAAAACCCGGTGATATCGATTGGGTCTGTTACTATCACCGGAAATTTGGTGAAAGAGCGAAGAGGTGTGAACCCCAATGCATGAAAAGCACAAAGAGACAGGGAAACTAAAGACTGCATCAACTGTGGCGGAAGTCGGTGTAACGAAGCGAAGTAACCGCCTATGCGTTAGAGATTTCAACACTCAAGAACTTTTCTGGTCGATACCGGCGCAGACGTATCGGTAGTAGCCGTAAAACACAAGCGAATACCGACTTCTTCGACTTATCAACTGTTCGCCGCATATAATACACCGATCAAAACCTACGGTGAGAAGACGCTGAAGTTGAACTTAGGCCTTAGAAGAGACTTTAAGTGGAATTTCATCGTAGCCGACGTCAAGACTTCGATATTAGGCGCCGACTTTCTTCGCTACCATCAACTATTGGTAGACCTACACCGCAAGCGACTGGTTGATAACCTAACTGAACTATCAATCAACACAACAGATTTCTTAATAGATCAACTTACAACAATATCTGTTCTTGATCATAACCACAAATACTACAACATACTGCAAGAATTCTCCGAGTTACTGAAACCACTGACGCCGAAAACACCTATCAAACACAATGTACAGCATCACATTGATACAACCGGACCGCCGCTGTTTGCCCGCCCTCGCCCGTTGCCGCCTGACAAATTCAAAGCCGCTAAAGCAGAATTTCAAGCCATGATGGAGATGGGCATCTGTTAGCGTTCAAAAAGCCCATGGGCGAGTCCCATGCACATTATTAAAAAGAAAGACGGAGCATTAAGAGTGTGCGGAGACTATCGCCGTTTAAACGCAGTTACCTTGCCGGATCGCTACCCACTTCCGCGCATTCAAGATTTTACCTATCAGATACACGGCAAGAAGGTATTTTCAAAAATTGATTTGAAGAAAGCGTTCTTCTGGGTCCCTATGAGAAAAGAAGATGTAGAGATGACCGCTATAACAACTCCCTTCGGTTTATTCGAATTTAAACAAATGCCTTTCGGGCTAAGGAACGCGCCACAAACATTTCAAAGATTTATGCATGAGGTACTCCTAGGCCTCGATTACTGCTGCTTCTGCTTCGCAGATGACCTAATTTTGTATTCGGAAGACGAAAAGAAACACGCCGAGCACCTCCGTGTCGTACTTAAGCGACTCAGCGACTACGGCATTGGAATCAACATTGAAAAATGCATATTTGGCGAGAGCAAACTTGATTTTCTCGGCTATGAAGTCACAAGCGACGGAATCAAACCAACAGTAGAAAAAGTACAAGCTATACTTACCTATCCGAAACCAGTGAATTTCCAAGATCTTCGTCGATTTCTCGGCATGCTTAACTTCTATCATGACTGTCTCCCTAATCAAGCAAAACTTCAAATCGAACTTAACAAAATGCTTCACAATAAAAAGAAGAATGACAAGACGCCGATTATATGGACAGAAGCCGCAACCGAAGCATTTGAGAAATGCCGTCAAAGCATCTCGAATGTCACCATGCTTACGCATCCTGTACCAGGCGCTACACTATCTATCATGACCGACGCATCTGATGTCAGCGTGGGCGCCGCACTGCACCAAAAGATTGATAATTCCTGGAAGCCATCATCGTTTTTTTCCAAAAAAGTTAAGCGATACACAGAAGCGATACAGCGTGTACGATCGCGAACTATTAGCAATCTACATGGCTGTCAAACACTTCAGAAGATTAAGGGAAGGCAATGACGTCATCTTACTAACCGATCACAAGCCACTTACATACGCCATGCAAAAATCAGCTACATCGATCGACACACCAAGAAGAGAGAGATAATTGCACTATATTAGTCAATTTTGCACAAAAAATGCATATATACACGGCATAGAAAACATAGTAGCTGACGCACTTTCTCGTTTATCAGCTATCGACTGTCCTTCAGTGATTAACTTCGAAGAATTATCTCAAAAACAAGTAGAAGATGAAGAGTTAAAATTACTGAAACAAAAACCAAGTCTTTGTTTCAGTCAAATATGTCTGCCAGGCTCGACGCATCCGATACAATGTGAAAGTTCAACAAGCAACCCACGTCCATACTTACCTCAAGCTTTTCGTCTAACTGCATACAATGCATTACACGGAATTAATCATCCAGGCGTTCGTACAACAAGAAAATTAATAACCGAAAAATACTTCTGGCCAAGCATGAACTAAAATATCTCAATATGGACGCAAGCCTGTTTAGCCTGTCAGCGCTCGAAAACTCATCGTCACACTGTAACGCCACTTGCACAGTTTCCGGAATCCAGCAGATTCGAACACATACATATAGATATCGTCGGACCGCTAACTCCATCTGAAGGCTATCGGTACCTAGTAACCATAAATAACAGATATTAGTGCAGAAACAGTCGCACGAGCCCTTTACGACGGATGGATTTCAAGATTTGGCTGTCCGTTACGCATTACTACAGACCAAGGCCGGCAGTTCGAAGCTCAACTGTTTCACAATTTATTAAGAAAACTAGGCATTGAAAGAGTACGAACCACAGCCTACCATCCACAATCTAACGGATTAGTCGAACGATGGCATCGCACAATGAAAGCAGCTTTAATGGCAAGAGAAAACTGTTTGAACTGGGCGCAAGAAATACCTACCGTGTTACTAGGCCTACGTGCTACAATCCATAAAAAACCAACTACAGTCCTGCTACAATGGTCTATGGAACGTCACTACGGTTGCCAGCAGATTTTTTTACGCCTACGAAATCTAAAACTGAAGAAACACAATTTATTAGCCAACTTATAGAAACTATGTCGTTATTCACGTGCCAGAGCGGAACGCCGAACACATCGCAAAATACCTACGTACCTACACTACGTACCTATGTACCTACGAAGCTCGATACCTGTACTCATGTATTCATACGTATAAATGCAACACGGAAGCCGCTATCACCACCATATGAAGTTATAGAAAAACATGAAAAATGGTTCAAGGTTCGACTGCAGAACAGAGAAGCCATTGTCACGTTGGATCGTCTGAAACCTGCTTTTATTGCTGAAGAAACCACAGAGGACACTGAAGTTCCATACATCACCCGTTACGGAAGAATCAGCAAACCTACACATACAGTACGGTTTACTTGACGGGGGGCACTGTGGGATATCGTTGCACAGAGCTCTCGAGACGACCAGCCTGCACCGCCGCTCGCCGCATACTGTGGGACAACAATAGCATCGCGAAGCGCGCGCGCTGCTTGCGGGTCCTATTTATAATTTCATGCATTATCCACGCAAAACATTTTAGTATGAACATTTCTCCCGTGTTGTGATTGGCCAGCGAAGTAAGACATACACTATTTTGACCTTATACTACCAGTGTGCAGTTGAATTGTATAATATATGTAAATAAGCATAATAAATTAGGATTCTCGCTCCGATCGCCGCCCGGTACGGACGTGCAAGACCTCGTTCTCCGTTGATCGGTCCCTTCCCGATATTCCATGGCGCTCAGTCTACTGACGTCACAGTTTAGCGTGTTGGTTCCGTGCTACGGTTTTCAAGGTTTTTCTACTCCCTCTGAGTGCTATCGAAGTGCGATTTTTCTTTGTGACTAAGCCCCTTAGTCTTCAAAGTGCTGTGCTAAGTTGTGTTGTGCTTGTGCTGAGTGCAGTGTTGTGCCCAGCGTAAGTAGTCTGGTTTCAGTACAAAGGATACTTAACGGTGACAACGAATTTGTACTGAACCAGTCCTTTTATTTTTATTTTATTTCTCTTTTCTATTTTATTTATTTTTCTCCTATTTTCATATTTATTTTTATCATATCTGTGTGTTTTCGTGTGTATTTGTCCTTTCTGTCAGTAAAGGTTGACCCTAACGCGGTCAACTCTTTACCTGCGTTCCCTTTTTTAGGTTTCTAGGTAGCGGTGACAACGAATTTGTACTGAACCAGTCCTTTTATTTTTATTTTATTTCTCTTCTCTATTTTACTTATTTTTCTCTTATTTTCATATTTATTTTTATCATATCTGTGTGTTTTCGTGTGTATTTGTCCTTTTTGTCGGTAAAGGTTGACCCTAACGCGGTCAACTCTTTACCTGCGTACCCTTTTTTTGGTTTCTAGGTAGCGGCCTTCGGCGTACTACGGTTAGTTTTAAGTTATTCTCCCCAGCCCTCCTACCGCTGGTAGGGAGGTTAGCCGCTAGGGTTTTGCTAGGTTTTTAGGAACTAGGCATCTTTTAATATACCTACGTCCAGACCCCTCAGGTCTATAGCTCTCCCGCGTCTCCCGATCCATCCGATATGGATTGCGCGTCGGTCTCATCCTCGCGCTCATCTCGTAGGAAGCGTACCGCTCCCGGGAGCGATTCAGACTCCGCCGCGTCCGAAGCTTCGTCGGTCGCCGCCACCTTAACCGGCTCTCCTGAGCCCGCGTTCCAGTTAGTTGCCAAACGCTCTAAGAAGCGTTCGAAAAAAGCCGCGGAGTCTTCAACACCCGAGCCAACCCCGGTGTCTTCTACACCCGCCCCCACGCCGCTCATGTCACTCGAAGTGACCGCGTCTCCGTCGGTCCCGTCTAAGCCAGCGACGCGCTGCGCTCCCATCCCATCGAAGGCTCAGCTCCCTCCGCCCGTCTTCCTCCGCGAAAAAGCGCGCTGGACCGCGGTTTCTAACTTGTGCAAAGAGCACAAAATCAATTATCTTAAGGCAAATAACGAAGGCGATACAATAAAAATCCAAGTCGCAACTATCGACGACTTCCGCGCGATCACTCGTTTACTCTCGCTTAAACAAATCGCATATCACACCTACGCCCTCCCGGAGGAGCGTAAGATCCGCGCAGTACTACGGGGCGTTCCGTTTGAACTCAATAATGACGACATTCTCGAGGACCTCAAGTCTCAGGGCTTCCCGGCTGAAGCAGTGCACAAGATGCACTCAAACCGCGGTAGGCGTTTTCCGTTAGCTTTAGTTATCTTGTCTAATACTCCCAATGCGAGGGAGATCTTCAGAGAGGCTCGCACAATCTGCGGACTCTCAAATATCTCCGTCGAGCGTCCCAACCCCCGTGGTCACCCTGGGCAGTGCCACCGCTGCCAACTCTACGGCCACGCAGCGGCTAACTGCTCAGCTCCTCCCAGGTGCGTCAAGTGCCTGGACCCTCATATAACAAAGGAGTGCACTCGCACTCCCGAATCCACTCCCCCCCTGCCTGTGTGCTGTGCGGCCAGTCTGGCCGGGGGCTAACTACAGGGGTTGCCCGCGCGCTCCGCGCTCCTCAGCCAAGAGGGCCGCGCCTAAACCGGCGCCGCCGCTCACTCCCGCTAACCTCCCGCCACTGCGCAACCGGGGTCCCCCGGAAGCAAAGCCCGTTCAACCGACGACTACTTCGGCTCTGTCTTGGAGGCAGCGTCCGGCGTTCCACCTGCACCTTCCCGTCCTATCCCAGCTACCGTAGCTCCCGTAGGGCCGCGTCCTGTTCCGTCATCTTCACCTCAGTCATCGTTGGCTGAGGACATGAAGACCGTGTTCGACGTCATTCAAAACGTCGACATTAATGAAATTTCCGTTCTCGCACGCAAACTGTGAGCCGCCTGCTCTCCTCAAGAGCGTTTATTTGCGTTAGCCGAGCATCACTCGCTTCTAAGTTCGTTATAAATTTTATTTTTATTTTTTATTTTTGTATAAATTCGTAAATAAGCTAATATAATGTCTAGACCCGCAAATCCCGCGTCCGGTCGTATCAAACCCAAGGGCTTATCTCTAGTATCTTTTAACGCTCGTAGTCCAAACCTTCCTGAGCTCAAACTGTTCCTTCAGAACAACGAGCCTGACTTATTGCTTCTTCAAGAGACGTGGCTCACCCCAAACTGCACCAGGGGATTCGCTGTTCCCAATTACGTGTTCATTCGTAACGATAGGCCCGACGGTTACGGCGGCACAGCTATTTATCACAAAAGAGGTTTCCACTGCACTCCTCTCCCTACCCCTCCTCTCCTCAACATGGAGGCCACTGTGCGTAGATTGGGTATGACTAGTCATCCGACCGTCATCATAGTTTCAGTCTACATACCTAGTAACATCCATCGTACCAGACCTATCCTTAGCGACTTCGAGGCCATTTTCGCCCTCGGCCATTCAGTCATTATGTTTGGAGATTTTAACTCCAAACATACTGACTGGAAGTGCCTATCGACGAACCAAAGCGGTATAGAACTCCTTAAAATCACTCAGCAACTCGACTTAGACGTCATCTCTCCCGTCACTCCCACTCACTATCCCGGCAACCCTAACTACTCTCCAGACATCCTTGATTTTGCGATCGTCAAACAAATCAACCTCGATCTCAGGTCTATCGAACCGCTCGATGACCTTGGCTCTGATCACCGCCCCGTCTACGTCGTGCTAGGACCGCCTAACAATCACGTCACTCCTCCTTAGACCTTTACCAACTGGAAAGGTTTTAAAAATACGTTAGCTTCAGCCTTAGAGGCCCAAAACTCTCCGCTCGCGATTTCGCCCGACCAATTAGGTAGCCCGGACAAAATAGATTCATTAGTCGACTCCCTCACTGATGCTATCAACTCAGCCATCAGTGTAAACGAAAAAGTTGCTAAGCGAAGTATACCCTATCTACCCTTAGCCGTTAGCAATCTCATTAAAGCTAAGAACGCGGCTCTCCGGAGAGCCAAGAAATATCCCACGCCCGCCTATAGATCAGCTGCGAACAAACTACAACGTAAAGTTAGGTCTCGCCTCGCGTACTATAGTAACGCCCGAGCCTTACGCGTAGACGCCGCCTCTCACATTCCTCCTCTCACTCGTCCCGACGGCACTATTGCCTTTGAAGCCGAAGAGAAAGCCGAATGCTTCGCCGACAGCATAGCGGCACAATGTTCACCCAGCACGCAACCTACGAATTCCTCCCACATCCAGGCGGTGGTGGACGAAGTTCTCCACAGAGAATCTCTCTCCATCACCGACGACCCCGTCACAGTCTCTAATGATGAAATCTTGCTTCTCATTAGAAATAAAAAGTCCAAAAAGGCTCCGGGTGCGGATGGTATTTCTAACCACGCACTTAAACACTTGCCTCAACAGGTTCCTACCTTGTTAGCCATCATCTTCAATGCCTGCTTTGACCACAGCTACTTTCCAAAAGCCTGGAAAGAAGCGACAGTCATAGGCATTCCCAAGCCGGGTAAACCTCTGAATATCCCGGCTAATCACAGACCCATCAGCCTCCTCAAGGCCATGTCTAAACTTCTCGAAAGAGTCATACTCTCTCGAAAGCGGAACCATCTGTTTCCAACGGATGGCGATCCCCTCGAAATGAAATGAAATGAAATGAAATGAAATGAAATGAAATGAAATGAAATGAAATGAAATGAAATGAAATGAAATGAAATGAAATGAAATGAAATGAAATGAAATGAAATGAAATATTTATTTTATTTCTCAACATTGACAATTACTTGTTCTTATTGACGTCAAAACCTTTCGTTCGAAAAAACCTTCGTGAAGAAGAACTGGCAAGAAACTTCACGGGTATATTTTTTTTCAAAATAAATTTACAGAGTCTCTTTATGTCTATACAAAATTATTCTTTTCTGCATCTGTTAGCTCGGCAAGTCTCCCTCCCCCCAAGTATCCAAACGACGAACACCCTCAAACGGCACCCGTTCACGAGTTAACGCGGGATCCAGCCATCGCCCTCCTCAACCATATTAGAGGGAAGTGAGCGACCCGTCACCCGACGTTACCATAAGAAGACGTACTTTAGTGACAATGACGCTTTAGACATTCATCGGGACGAAGAACTCATCGCACATACAGACACATTACACATGCTTTGTTACAAATACTAGTACAATCCTGTTAATGAGGGGATTATACCCAAGGGCTCATCATTCCCCACCAGTTCAGCTTCCGCGCAAAGCACTCCTGCCCTCAGCAAGTCCATCGAATCGTCGAGTACATACTCGACGGCTTCTATCCGAAACGAAAGAAATTGATCGCAGTTTTCTTTGACGTAGCCAAGGCTTTCGACAAAGTCTGGCACAGCGGTCTCGTTTATAAACTCTACAGAATAGGCTTACCGGCTCGCCTCGTTAGGATAATCGCGTCGTTTCTCAAAGACCGCACGTTTCGTTTCAAACATAAAGGTGCGCTTTCCGCGCCTCGTCCCATAAAGGCTGGAGTCCCTCAAGGCTCAGTCCTCGCCCCTCTGTTGTATACCATGTACACTAACGACATTCCCATTCCGCCGAAAGACGTCGAACTCGCCCTCTTTGCCGACGACGCAGCCCTTTACACCAAAGGCCAAAGTGTCCCGGGTCTCACCACCCGACTCCAAAAGGCTGTAGACGCCTTCGGTGCATGGTTTCAAAAATGGCGTATCGATGTGAATCCAGACAAGAGTTCTGCAGTTTACTTCGACTGCAAACAACTTCGTGTCGCTGACAATCTGCACGTTCGAATGTTAGGTACTCCCATCCCCTGGAAGCGCACTACCAAATACTTAGGCGTCACCTTAGACCAGACATTTTCTTTCAAGCCACACTTCAATAGAGTAACGAAACTCGCCCGTTTTTACTTAGGCCGCTTATATAGTATGTTAGGTAGAAAAACTAAAATGTCGTTCAGAAACAAACGTACGCTTTATAAGGTCTGCGTTAGACCAGTCATGACATATGCCTCGCCAGTCTTTGCCCACGCCAAACATTCCGTCTTGCAAAAACTGCAGGTAGTTCAAAATCTCTTCTGCCGCAGGGCCACAGTGGCACCGTGGTACGTGCGTAACGCGGACCTGCACAGAGATCTTGAACTACCTACAGTGCAACAGCACCTCAAAACACTCTCAGAATCGTTCTTCAAACGTGCCGGATCCCATCCCAATCCTCTAGTTCGAGATTCAGTCTCATATACTGCTCCTGTCTTAGATTCGAAATTCAAAGTCGCTAGACCGAGAAACGTGCACACGAACGTAGCGACGCAGCTGACGCTAGATCTCTTAGCCCTTCAGGCCACAAATTCTAATTCTAACGTAAACTCTAATTCTAACGTAAATCCAAATTAATGCAATTTCATTTTTCAATTTTAATGTTTTTAATTATTTACTTTTCATTTTGAGCACCTTCAGTGCTATGTATTCACCTTCAGTGCTTTGAGCACCTTCAGTGCTATGTAAATCCCAGCGGGTGATCCCTTCTGGGCCCCGCTAGCGCGGCCTCTTTCTCCAATTGGCCGTCGCTCAGATGAAGGCTGAGTAGCAAAAAATTGCACGAGCCGACAGGGGTTTTTTAGTGGGTATGGTTCTGGTAGGCGTCGGGACGAGTCCCCCATAACTCCGATCGCGCGCGCGGAGTATGCGTCAGAGCATTTTTTATATCATCCTGCCCTTCCCGTGGAGGGGAACAAAATAAAATAATAATAAATTACTCAATTATTCCCTGAATATTTGCGTTTTAATTATCTCCAACTAACAGACCTAACAGCTCATATGCTATTATGAGCTGCCAGCATATTTGTTCCTCTTGTGTTAACATTGTGCAGATATTTTTCTTTTGAACATGGTTATGTTCTTTTTTACATCCATTAAAATTTCTAAAATATATTGCGAATGGAAAGTAAGAACATTTATTTCCTAAAATTTACTTCTAAGTGGCATTCTTGGACAGACTTCAGAATAAATATATATCGATGTCGGCAGCACTCTCCCACAACAGAATGCCATATGTCATGAGTAGAGACCGGATTATATGCATTTGCATATGCTTTTGCTTATTTAAGCCATTCTCAGCGGTAACAGCATATTTTACCTAAGATCTAGTTATGATGCATATTATCGGTACATTTACAATATTTTTCCTAGTGCAGTGCATTCACCCTGTGTCCCAAAATGCGATAAAAGCGATAATATTGCGAATTCGACTCGGAACGCAGAGTCAGAAGCCGCACGCTACTTGTTTTGACAGTTACGGTAATAAAATGAAAGAAACAGAAGAGCGTCGCGCTCGCCTATCACAAAGTCTCTCCACTTATTACGCATATAAATTATTGTTACTTGTTCATACTTGACGTGCGTGCTCATTAATCTGAAGTTTGATTTTTATTCATTTGTGTGAAATTTGAGGCGTGCCATGACTTCGGAAAAAAAAGTGTATCTTCGGTGGATAACTGACTTTCCTGGAACATTTACACACGACGGCGGAAATGTTTTATACTGTCGAGTTGCGAGAAAAATATTTCTTGCACAAAAAAATTTCAAATAGACCTACATATCAAAACGTGTCTTCAAATTGCAGGATTGCAAAAGAAATATCCACTACAACAACATAACCGCGTCTATATCTGGCTCTAAATGCAAACAAAACAACCAATTATTATGGATTCATGTGAAGCATTGCTCGCAAGTAATATTCCTCTGCATAAAATTAACAATCCTACCCGCAAACAATTTCTGAAAAAGTATTGCTTGAATCAAAGTATACCAGACGAATCAACATTGCGTAAAAATTATATACCAACAATTTATCAACATGTTATGGAAGAAATACGAAATGGGATTTTTGGGATGCAAATTAACGTTAATCTAATTAGAATGAACGTTTTTATTGCTTAAGTCATCGTTGAAGACTTGCAGTCAACCCCAATGCTTTTTTGGCAATTAGTTCTGAAAACGTCAGAGTTATTGAAACATTAAATGGCCAAATGGTGCATTTTAATGCTAACCTTCTTTTTCTGATAAAGATTCGAGCTTGGGCACTTCTTTTCGGCATTACGTAACGATATATTAAGTATACTTAAACAATTGAACAACAGGTGCGATAGCTACCGCGCACAAAGAAGGAATGAGAGTACGAATAGGCTACAGCGTGGGTGAGAGGTACGGAGGAAATGGTTTAGTTTTTAAAAATCGTTGAAAGTCTTTTGAAAATGTGCGCAGCTACCTAGCAAATGGAGGGACTACCTGGTAAATATCATATCGAATAATGAAGCGACAAAATATAATGGAATCCCTTAAAACATCTTCTAAATTAATTCCCCAGAATGGTTTCTTATGTTAAAAGATTTAATCTGGTAGAAAAG